>OX451737.1:773821804-778821804 GCA_948472305.1 Vicia faba
AAGGCATTTTGTTGTTGAGATTTCTCTTACTCCAATGGGTGGTAGCCTTGTCATTATAAGAGGTAGTCTGTTGTTGAAATTTTTGTTATTCCAATGGATTGTAGCCTTGTCATTATGGGAGGTAGTCTGTTATTGAGATTTTTTTTACTCCAATGGATGGTAGCTTTGTCATTATGGAAGGTAGTCTGTTGTTGAGATTTCTATTACTCCAATGGATGGAAGCCTTGTCATTATGGGAGGTAGTATGTTATTGATATTTTGGTTACTCCAGTTGATGGTAGCTTTGTCATTATGAAAGGTAGTCTGTTGTTGATATTTATGTTACTCCAATGGATGGTAGCATTGTCATTATGGAAGGTAGTCTATTGTTGAGTTTTTTTTTATTCCAATGGATGGTAAACTTGTCATTATGGAAGATAGTATTTTGTTAAGATTTCTGTTACTCCAATGGATGGTAGACTTGTCATTATGGAAGGTAGTCTGTTATTGAGATTTTTTTTATTCCAATGGATGGTAGCCTTGTCATTATTGAAGGTAGTTTGTTGTTGAGATTTCTGTTACTCCAATGGATGGTAGCCTTGTCATTATGGAAGGTAGTCTGTTGTTGAGATTTTTGTTACTCCAATGGATGGTAGCCTTGTAATTATGGGAGGTAGTATGTTGTTGAAATTTTTGTTACTCCAATGGATGGTAGCTTTGTCATTATGAAAGGTAATGTTTTGTTGATATTTATGTTATTCCAATGGATGGTAGACTTGTCGTTATGGAAGGTAGTGTGTTGTTGAGATTTCTGTTACTCCAATGGATGGTAGACTTGTCATTATGGAAGGTAGTCTGTTATTAGGATTTTTATTATTCCAATGGATGTTAGCCTTGTTATTATTGAAGGTAGTTTGTTGTTGATATTTTTGTTACTCCAATGGATGGTAGCGTTGTCATTATGGGAGGTAGTCTATTATTGAGATTTTTGTTATTCCAATGGATGGTAGCCTTGTCATTATGGGAGGTAGTCTATTATTGAGAACTTTGTTACTCCAATGGATGGTAGCCTTGTCATTATGGGAGGTAGTTTGTTATTGAGATTTTTGTTACTCCAATGGATGGTATCCTTGTCATTATGGAAGGTAGTCTGTTGTTGAGATTTCTGTTACTCCAATGGATGGTAGCCTTGTCATTATGGAAGGTAGTCTGTTGTTGAGATTTCTGTTACTCTAATGGATAATAGCCTTGTAATTATGGGAGGTAGTCTATTATTGAGATTTTTGTTACTCCAATGGATGGTAGCCTTGTCATTATGGAAGGTAGTCTGTTGTTGAGGTTTCTGTTACTCCAATGGATGGTAGCCTTGTCATTATGAGATGTAGTCTTTTATGGAGATTTTTATTACTCTAATGGATGGTAGCCTTGTCATTATTGAAGGTAGTCTGTTGTTGAGATTTCTGTTACTCCAATGGATGGTAGCCTTGTCATTATGGAAGGTAGTTTGTTGTTGAGATTTCTGTTACTCCAATGGATGGTAGCCTTGTCATTATGGAAGGCATTTTGTTGTTGAGATTTCTCTTACTCCAATTGGTGGTAGCCTTGTCATTATAAGAGGTAGCCTGTTGTTGAAATTTTTGTTATTCCAATGGATTGTAGCCTTGTCATTATGGGAGGTAGTCTGTTATTGAGATTTTTTTTACTCCAATGGATGGTAGCTTTGTCATTATGGAAGGTAGTCTGTTGTTGAGATTTCTATTACTCCAATGGATGGAAGCCTTGTCATTATGGGAGGTAGTATGTTATTGATATTTTGGTTACTCCAGTTGATGGTAGCTTTGTCATTATGAAAGGTAGTCTGTTGTTGATATTTATGTTACTCCAATGGATGGTAGCATTGTCATTATGGAAGGTAGTCTATTGTTGAGATTTTTTTTATTCCAATGGATGGTAAACTTGTCATTATGGAAGATAGTATTTTGTTAAGATTTCTGTTACTCCAATGGATGGTAGACTTGTCATTATGGAAGGTAGTCTGTTATTGAAATTTTTTTTATTCCAATGGATGGTAGCCTTGTCATTATTGAAGGTAGTCTGTTGTTGAGATTTCTGTTACTCCAATGGATGGTAGCCTTGTCATTATGGAAGGTAGTCTGTTGTTGAGATTTTTGTTACTCCAATGGATGGTAGCCTTGTAATTATGGGAGGTAGTATGTTGTTGAAATTTTTGTTACTCCAATGGATGGTAGCTTTGTCATTATGAAAGGTAATCTTTTGTTGATATTTATGTTATTCCAATGGATGGTAGACTTGTCGTTATGGAAGGTAGTGTGTTGTTGAGATTTCTGTTACTCCAATGGATGGTAGACTTGTCATTATGGAAGGTAGTCTGTTATTAGGATTTTTATTATTCCAATGGATGTTAGCCTTGTTATTATTGAAGGTAGTTTGTTGTTTATATTTTTGTTACTCCAATGGATGGTAGTGTTGTCATTATGGGAGGTAGTCTATTATTGAGATTTTTGTTATTCCAATGGATGGTAGCCTTGTCATTATGGAAGGTAGTATGTTGTTGAGATTTTTGTTACTCCAATGGATAATAGCCTTGTCATTATGGGAGGTAGTCTGTTATTGAGATTTTTGTTACTCCAATGGATGGTAGCCTTGTCCTTATGGAAGGTAGTCTGTTGTTGAGATTTTTGTTACTCCAATGGATAGTATCCTTGTCATTACGGGAGGTAGTCTGTTGTTGAGATTTCTGTTACTCCAATGGATAGTAGCCTTGTCATTATGAGAGGTAGTCTGTTATTGAGATTTTTGTTACTCCAATGATTGGTAGACTTGTCATTATGGAAGGTAGTCTCCTGTTGAGATTTCTGTTACTCTAATGGATGGTAGCTTTGTCATTATAGGAGGTAGTCTATTGTTGAGATTTTTGTTACTCCAATGGATGGTAAACTTGTCATTATGGAAGATAGTATTTTGTTGAGATTTCTGTTACTCCCATGGATGGTAGACTTGTCATTATGGAAGGTAGTCTGTTATTGAGATTTTTGTTATTCCAATGGATGGTAGCCTTGTCATTATTGAAGGTAGTCTGTTGTTGAGATTTCTGTTACTCCAATGGATGGTAGCCTTGTCATTATGGAAGGTAGTCTGTTGTTGAGATTTTTGTTACTCCAATGGATGTTAGCCTTGTAATTATGGGAGGTAGTATGTTGTTGAAATTTTTGTTACTCCAATGTATGGTAGCTTTGTCATTATGAAAGTTAATCTGTTGTTGATATTTATGTTATTCCAATGGATGGTAGACTTGTCGTTATGGAAGGTAGTTTGTTGTTGAGATTTCTGTTACTCCAATGGATGGTAGCCTTGTCATTATGGAAGGCATTTTGTTGTTGAGATTTCTCTTACTCCAATGCGTGGTAGCCTTGTCATTATAGGAGGCTGTCTGTTGTTGAAATTTTTGTTACTCCAATGGATGGTAGCCTTGTCATTATGGAAGGTAGTCTATTGTTGAGATTTCTGTTACTCTAATGGATAATAGCCTTGTAATTATGGGAGGTAGTCTGTTATTGAGATTTTTGTTACTCCAATGGATGGTAGCCTTGTCATTATGGAAGGTAGTCTGTTGTTGAGGTTTCTGTTACTCCAATGGATGGTAGCCTTGTCATTATGAGAGGTAGTCTGTTATGGAGATTTTTATTACTCCAATGGATGGTAGCCTTGTCATTATTGAAGGTAGTCTGTTGTTGAGATTTCTGTAATTCCAATGGATGGTAGACTTGTCATTATGGAAGGTAGTCTGTTATTAGGATTTTTATTATTCCAATGGATGTTAGCCTTGTTATTATGGAAGGTAGTCTGTTGTTGATATTTTTGTTACTCCAATGGATGGTAGCGTTGTCATTATGGGAGGTAGTCTATTATTGAGATTTTTGTTACTCCAATGGATGGTAGCCTTGTCATTATGGAAGGTAGTCTGTTGCTGAGATTTTTGTTACTCCAATGGATGGTTGCCTTGTCATTACGGGAGGTAGTCTGTTGTTGAGATTTCTGTTACTCCAATGGATGAAAGCCTTGTCATTATGGGAGGTAGTCTGTTATTGATATTTTTGTTACTCCAATGGATGGTAGCCTTGTCATTATTGAAGATAGTCTTTTGTTGAGATTTCTGTTACTCCAATGGATGGTAGCCTTGTCATTAAGGAAGGTAGTCTGTTGTTGAGATTTTTGTTACTCCAATGGATGGTAGCCTTGTAATTATGGGAGGTAGTATGTTGTTGAAATTTTTGTTACTCCAGTGGATGGTAGCTTTGTCATTATGAAAGGATGTCTGTTGTTGATATTTATGTTACTCCAATGGATGGTAGCCTTGTCATTATTGAAGGTAGTTTGTTGTTGAGATTTCTGTTAATCCAATGGATGGTAGCCTTGTCATTATGGAAGGCATTTTGTTGTTAAGATTTCTCTTACTCCAATGGGTGGTAGCCTTGTGATTATAAGAGGCAGTCTGTTGTTGAAATTTTTGTTATTCCAATGGATGATAGCCTTGTCATTATGGGAGGTAGTCTGTTATTGAGATTTTTGTTACTCCAATGGATGGTAGCCTTTTCATTATGGAAGGTAGTCTGTTGTTGAGATTTCTATTACTACAATGGATGGAAGGCTTGTCATTATGGGAGGTAGTCTGTTATTGAGATTTTTGTTACTCCAATGTATGGTAGCCTTGTCATTATGGACAGTGGTCTATTGTTGAGATTTTTGTTACTCCAATGGATGATAAACTTGTCATTATGGAAGGTAGTCTGTTATTAGGATTTTTGTTATTCCAATGGATGTTAGCCTTGTTATTATGGAAGGTAGTCTGTTGTTGAGATTTTTGTTACTCCAATGGATGGTAGCATTGTCATTATGGGAGGAAGTCTATTATTGAGATTTTTGTTATTCCAATGGATGGTAGCCTTGTCATTATGGAAGGTAGTCTGTTGTTGAGATTTCTGTTACTCCAATGGATAGTAGCCTTGTCATTATGGGAGGTGGTTTGTTATTGAGATTTTTGTTACTCCAATGGATGGTAGACTTTTCATTATGGAAGGTAGTCTATTGTTGAGATTTCTGTTACTCTAATGGATGGTAGCTTTGTCATTATAGCAGGTAGTTTGTTATTGAGATTTTTGTTACTCCAATGGATGGTAGCCTTGTCATTATTGAAGATAGTATTTTGTTGAGATTTCTGTTACTCCAATGGATGGTAGACTTGTCAATATGGAAGGTAGTCTGTTATTGAGATTTTTGTTATTCCAATGGATGGTAGCCTTGTCATTATTGAAGGTAGTCTGTTGTTGAGATTTCTGTTACTCCAATGGATGGTAGCCTTGTCATTATGAGAGGTAGTCTGTTGTTGAGATTTTTGTTACTCTAATGATTGGTAGACTTGTCATTATGGAAGGTAGTCTCCTGTTGAGATTTCTGTTACTCTAATGGATGGTAGCTTTGTCATTATAGGAGGTAGTCTGTAATTGAGATTTTTGTTACTCCAATGGATGGTAGCCTTGTCATTATTGAAGATAGTATTTTGTTGAGATTTCTGTTACTCCAATGGATGGTAGACTTGTCATTATGGAAGGAAGTCTGTTATTGAGATTTTTGTTATTCCAATGGATGGTAGCCTTGTCATTATTGAAGGTAGTCTGTTGTTGAGATTTCTGTTACTCCAATGGATGGTAGCCTTGTCATTATGGAAGGTAGTTTGTTGTTGAGATTTTTGTTACTCCAATGGATGGTAGCCTTGTAATTATGAGAGGTAGTATGTTGTTGAAATTTTTGTTACTCCAATGGATTGTAGCTTTGTCATTATGAAAGGTAATCTGTTGTTGATGTTTATGTTATTCCAATGGATGGTAGACTTGTCGTTATGGAAGGTAGTTTGTTGTTGAGATTTCTGTTACTCCAATGGATGGTAGCCTTGTCATTAAGGAAGGCATTTTGTTGTTGAGATTTGGCTTACTCCAATGGGTGGTAGCCTTGTCATTATAGGAGGCAGTCTGTTGTAGAAATTTTTGTTACTCCAATGGATGGTAGCCTTATCAATATGGAAGGTAGTCTGTTGTTGAGATTTCTATTACTCTAATGGATAATAGCCTTGTAATTATGGGAGGTAGTCTGTTATTGAGATTTTTGTTACTCCAATGGATGGTAGCCTTGTCATTATGAAAGGTAGTCTGTTGTTGAGGTTTCTGTTACTCCAATGGATGGTAGCCTTGTCATTATGAGAGGTAGTCTATTATGGAGATTTTTATTACTCTAATGGATGGTAGCCTTGTCATTATTGAAGGTAGTCTGTTGTTGATATTTCTGTTACTCCAATGGATGGTAGCCTTGTCATTATGGAAGGCATTTTGTTGTTGAGATTTCTCTTACTCCAATGGGTGGTAGCCTTGTCATTATAACAGGCAGTCTGTTGTTGAAATTTTTGTTATTCCAATGGATGGTAGCCTTGTCATTATGGGAGGTAGTCTGTTATTGAGATTTTTGTTACCCCAATGGATGTTAGCTTTGTCATTATGGAAGGTAGTCTGTTGTTGATATTTCTATTACTCCAATGGATGGAAGCCTTGTCATTATGGGAGGTAGTATGTTGTTGAAATTTTGGTTACTCCAGTGGATGGTAGCTTTGTCATTATGAAAGGTGGTCTGTTGTTGATATTTATGTTACTCCAATGGATGGTAGCCTTGTCATTATGGAAGGAAGTTTGTTGTTGAGATTTCTGTTACTCCAATGGATGGTAGCCTTGTCATTATGGAAGGCATTTTGTTGTTGAGATTTCTCTTACTCCAATGGGTGGTAGCCTTGTCATTATAAGAGGCAGTCTGTTGTTGAAAGTTTGGTTATTCCAATGGATGGTAGCCTTGTCATTATTGGAGGTAGTCTGTTATTGAGATTTTTGTTACTCCAATGGATGGTAGCCTTGTCATTATGAAAGGTAGTCTGTTATGGAGATTTTTATTACTCTAATGGATGGTAGCCTTGTCATTATTGAAGGTAGTCTGTTGTTGATATTTTTGTTACTCCAATGGATGGTAGCCTTGTCATTATGGAAGGTAGTTTGTTGTTGAGATTTCTGTTACTCCAATGGATGGTAGCCTTGTCATTATGGAAGGCATTTTGTTGTTGAGATTTCTCTTACTCCAATGGGTGGTAGCCTTGTCATTATAAGAGGCAGTCTGTTGCTGAAATTTTTGTTATTCCAATGGATGGTAGCCTTGTCATTATGGG
This sequence comes from Vicia faba, assembly GCA_948472305.1. Lineage (NCBI taxonomy): Eukaryota > Viridiplantae > Streptophyta > Magnoliopsida > Fabales > Fabaceae > Vicia > Vicia faba. The sequence goes on from OX451737.1 coordinate 773,829,063, forward strand.
AGGTAGTCTGTTATTGAGATTTTTTTTACTCCAATGGATGGTAGCTTTGTCATTATGGAAGGTAGTCTGTTGTTGAGATTTCTATTACTCCAATGGATGGAAGCCTTGTCATTATGGGAGGTGGTATGTTGTTGATATTTTGGTTACTCCAATGGATGGTAGCTTTGTCATTATGAAAGGTAGTCTGTTGTTGATATTTATGTTACTCCAATGGATGGTAGCCTTGTCATTATGGAAGGAAGTTTGTCGTGGAGATTTCTGTTACTCCAATGGATGGTAGCCTTGTCATTATGGAAGGCATTTTGTTGTGTAAATTTTTGTTATTCCAATGGATGGTAGCCTTGTCATTATGGGAGGTAGTCTGTTATTGAGATTTTTGTTACTCCAATGGATGGTAGCCTTGTCATTACGGAAGATAGTATTTTGTTGAGATTTTTGTTACTCCAATGGATGGTAGACTTGTCATTATGGAAGGTAGTCTGTTATTGAGATTTTTGTTATTCCAATGGATGGTAGCCTTGTCATTATAGGAGGCAGTCTGTTGTAGAAATTTTTGTTACTCCAATGGATGGTAGCCTTGTCATTATGAAAGGTAGTCTGTTGTTGAGATTTCTATTACTCTAATGGATAATAGCCTTGTAATTATGAGAGGTAGTCTGTTATTGAGATTTTTGTTACTCCAATGGATGGTAGCCTTGTCATTATGGAAGGTAGTCTGTTGTTGAGGTTTCTGTTACTCCAATGGATGGTAGCCTTGTCATTATGAGAGGTAGTCTATTATGGAGATTTTTATTACTCTAATGGATGGTAGCCTTGTCATTATTGAAGGTAGTCTGTTGTTGATATTTCTGTTACTCCAATGGATGGTAGCCTTGTCATTATCGAAGGCATTTTGTTGTTGAGATTTCTCTTACTCCAATTGGTGGTAGCCTTGTCATTATAATAGGCAGTCTGTTGTTGAAATTTTTGTTATTCCAATGGATGGTAGCCTTGTCATTATGGGAGGTAGTCTGTTATTGAGATTTTTGTTACTCCAATGGATGTTAGCTTTGTCATTATGGAAGGTAGTCTGTTGTTGATATTTCTATTACTCCAATGGATGGAAGCATTGTCATTATGGGAGGTAGTATGTTGTTGAAATTTTGGTTACTCCAGTGGATGGTAGCTTTGTCATTATGAAAGGTGGTCTGTTGTTGATATTTATGTTACTCCAATGGATGGTAGCCTTGTCATTATGGAAGGAAGTTTGTTGTTGAGATTTTTGTTACTCCAATGGATGGTAGCCTTGTCATTATGGAAGGCATTTTGTTGTTGAGATTTCTCTTACTCCAATGGGTGGTAGCCTTGTCATTATAAGAGGCAGTCTGTTGTTGAAAGTTTGGTTATTCCAATGGATGGTAGCCTTGTCATTATGGGAGGTAGTCTGTTATTGAGATTTTTGTTACTCCAATGGATGGTAGCCTTGTCATTATGAAAGGTAGTCTGTTATGGAGATTTTTATTACTCTAATGGATGGTAGCCTTGTCATTATTGAAGGTAGTCTGTTGTTGATATTTCTGTTACTCCAATGGATGGTAGCCTTGTCATTATGGAAGGTAGTTTGTTGTTGAGATTTCTGTTACTCAATTGGATGGTAGCCTTGTCATTATGGAAGGCATTTTGTTGTTGATATTTCTCTTACTCCAATGGGTGGTAGCCTTGTCATTATAAGAGGCAGTCTGTTGCTGAAATTTTTGTTATTCCAATGGATGGTAGCCTTGTCATTATGGGAGGTAGTCTGTTATTGAGATTTTTTTTACTCCAATGGATGGTAGCTTTGTCATTATGGAAGGTAGTCTGTTGTTGAGATTTCTATTACTCCAATGGATGGAAGCCTTGTCATTATGGGAGGTAGTATGTTGTTGATATTTTGGTTACTCCAGTGGATGGTAGCTTTGTCATTATGAAAGGTAGTCTGTTGTTGATATTTATGTTACTCCAATGGATGGTAGCCTTGTCATTATGGAAGGAAGTTTGTCGTGGAGATTTTTGTTACTCCAATGGATGGTAGCCTTGTCATTATGGAAGGCATTTTGTTGTTGAAATTTTTGTTATTCCAATGGATGGTAGCCTTGTCATTATGGGAGGTAGTTTGTTATTGAGATTTTTGTTACTCCAATGGATGGTAGCCTTGTCATTACGGAAGATAGTGTTTTGTTGAGATTTTTGTTACTCCAATGGATGGTAGACTTGTCATTATGGAAGGTAGTCTGTTATTGAGATTTTTGTTATTCCAATGGATGGTAGCCTTGTCATTATTGAAGGTAGTCTATTGTTGAGATTTCTGTTACTCCAATGGATGGTAGCCTTTTCATTATGGAAGGTAGTCTGTTGTTGAGATTTTTGTTACTCCAATGGACGGTAGCCTTGTAATTATGGGAGGTAGTATGTTGTTGAAATTTTTGTTACTCCAATGGATGGTAGCTTAGTCATTATGAAAGGTAATCTTTTGTTGATATTTATGTTATTCCAATGGATGGTAGACTTGTCGTTATGGAAGGTAGTCTGTTGTTGAGATTTCTGTTACTCCAATGGATGGTAGACTTGTCATTATGGAAGGTAGTCTGTTATTAGGATTTTTATTATTCCAATGGATGTTAGCCTTGTTATTATGGAAGGTAGTTTGTTGTTGATATTTTTGTTACTCCAATGGATGGTAGCATTGTCATTATGGGAGGTAGTCTATTATTGAGAATTTTGTTATTCCAATGGATGGTAGCCTTGTCATTATGGAAGGTAGTATGTTGTTGAGATTTCTGTTACTCCAATGGATAGTAGCCTTGTCATTATGGGAGGTAGTCTGTTATTGAGATTTTTGTTACTCCAATGGATGGTAGCCTTGTCATTATGAAAGGTAGTCTGTTATGGAGATTTTTATTACTCTAATGGATGGTAGCCTTGTCATTATTGAAGGTAGTCTGTTGTTGATATTTCTGTTACTCCAATGGATGGTAGCCTTGTCATTATGGAAGGTAGTTTGTTGTTGAGATTTCTGTTACTCAATTGGATGGTAGCCTTGTCATTATGGAAGGCATTTTGTTGTTGAGATTTCTCTTACTCCAATGGGTGGTAGCCTTGTCATTATAAGAGGCAGTCTGTTGCTGAAATTTTTGTTATTCCAATGGATGGTAGCCTTGTCATTATGGGAGGTAGTCTGTTATTGAGATTTTTTTTACTCCAATGGATGGTAGCTTTGTCATTATGGAAGGTAGTCTGTTGTTGAGATTTCTATTACTCCAATGGATGGAAGCCTTGTCATTATGGGAGGTAGTATGTTGTTGATATTTTGGTTACTCCAGTGGATGGTAGCTTTGTCATTATGAAAGGTAGTCTGTTGTTGATATTTATGTTACTCCAATGGATGGTAGCCTTGTCATTATGGAAGGAAGTTTGTCGTGGAGATTTTTGTTACTCCAATGGATGGTAGCCTTGTCATTATGGAAGGCATTTTGTTGTTGAAATTTTTGTTATTCCAATGGATGGTAGCCTTGTCATTATGGGAGGTAGTCTGTTATTGAGATTTTTGTTACTCCAATGGATGGTAGCCTTGTCATTACGGAAGATAGTATTTTGTTGAGATTTTTGTTACTCCAATGGATGGTAGACTTGTCATTATGGAAGGTAGTCTGTTATTGAGATTTTTGTTATTCCAATGGATGGTAGCCTTGTCATTATTGAAGGTAGTCTATTGTTGAGTTTCTGTTACTCCAATGGATGGTAGCCTTTTCATTATGGAAGGTAGTCTGTTGTTGAGATTTTTGTTACTCCAATGGACGGTAGCCTTGTAATTATGGGAGGTAGTATGTTGTTGAAATTTTTGTTACTCCAATGGATGGTAGCTTAGTCATTATGAAAGGTAATCTTTTGTTGATATTTATGTTATTCCAATGGATGGTAGACTTGTCGTTATGGAAGGTAGTCTGTTGTTGAGATTTCTGTTACTCCAATGGATGGTAGACTTGTCATTATGGAAGGTAGTCTGTTATTAGGATTTTTATTATTCCAATGGATGTTAGCCTTGTTATTATGGAAGGTAGTTTGTTGTTGATATTTTTGTTACTCTAATGGATGGTAGCATTGTCATTATGGGAGGTAGTCTATTATTGAGAATTTTGTTATTCCAATGGATGGTAGCCTTGTCATTATGGAAGGTAGTATGTTGTTGAGATTTCTGTTACTCCAATGGATAGTAGCCTTGTCATTATGGGAGGTAGTCTGTTATTGAGATTTTTGTTACTCCAATGGATGGTAGCCTTGTCCTTATGGAAGGTAGTCTGTTGTTGAGATTTTTGTTACTCCAATGGATGGTAGCCTTGTCATTACGGGAGGTAGTCTGTTGTTGAGATTTCTGTTACTCCAATGGATAGTAGCCTTGTCATTATGAGAGGTAGTGTGTTATTGAGATTTTTGTTACTCCAATGATTGGTAGACTTGTCATTATGGAAGGTAGTCTCCTGTTGAGATTTCTGTTACTCTAATGGATGGTAGCTTTGTCATTAAAGGAGGTAGTCTGTTATTGAGATTTTTGTTACTCCAATGGATGGTAGCCTTGTCATTATTGAAGATAGTATTTTGTTGAGATTTCTGTTACTCCAATGGATGGTAGACTTCTCATTACGGAATGTAGTCTGTTGTTGAGATTTTTGTTATTCCAATGGATGGTAGCCTTGTCATTATTGAAGGTAGTCTGTTGTTGAGATTTCTGTTACTCCAATGGATGGTAGCCTTGTCATTATGGAAGGTAGTTTTTTGTTGATATTTTTGTTACTCCAATGGATGGTAGCCTTGTAATTATGAGAGGTAGTATGTTGTTGAAATTTTTGTTACTCCAATGGATGGTAGCTTTGTCATTATGAAAGGTAATCTGTTGTTGATATTTATGTTATTCCAATGGATGGTAGACTTGTCGTTATGGAAGGTAGTTTGTTGTTGAGATTTCTGTTACTCCAATGGATGGTAGACTTGTCATTATGGAAGGCATTTTGTTGTTGAGATTTCTCTTACTCCAATGGGTGGTAGCCTTGTCATTATAGGAGGAAGTCTGTTGTAGAAATTTTTGTTACTCCAATGGATGGTAGCCTTGTCATTATGGTAGGTAGTCTGTTGTTGAGATTTATGTTACTCTAATGGATAATAGCCTTTTAATTATGGGAGGTACTCTGTTATTGAGATTTTTGTTACTCCAATGGATGGTAGCCTTGTCATTATTGAAGGTAGTCTGTTGTTGAGGTTTCTGTTACTCCAATGGATGGTAGCCTTGTCATTATGAGAGGTAGTCTGTTATGGATATTTTTATTACTCTAATGGATGGTAGCCTTGTCATTATTGAAGGTAGTTTGTTGTTGATATTTCTGTTACTCAAATGGATGGTAGCCTTGTCATTATGGAAGGTAGTTTGCTGTTGAGATTTCTGTTACTCCAATGGATGGTAGCCTTGTCATTATGGAAGGCATTTTGTTGTTGAGATTTCTCTTACTCCAATGGGTGGTAGCCTTGTCATTATAAAAGGCAGTCTGTTGTTGAAATTTTTGTTATTCCAATGGATGGTAGCCTTGTCATTATGGGAGGTAGTCTGTTATTGAGATTTTTGTTACTCCAATGGATGGTAGCTTTGTCATTATGGAAGGTAGTCTGTTGTTGAGATTTCTATTACTCCAATGGATGGAAGCCTTGTCATTATGGGAGGTAGTATGTTGTTGAAATTTTGGTTACTCCAGTGGATGGTAGCTTTGTCATTATGAAAGGTAGTCTGTTGTTGATATTTATGTTACTCCAATGGATGGTAGCCTTGTCATTATGGAAGGAAGTTTGTTGTTGAGATTTCTGTTACTCCAATGGATGGTAGCCTTGTCATTATGGAAGGCATTTTGTTGTTCAGATTTCTCTTACTCCAATGGGTGGTAACCTTGTCATTATAGGAGGCAGTCTGTTGTTGAAATTTTTGTTACTCCAATGGATGGTAGCCTTGTCATTATGGAAGGTAGTCTGTTGTTGAGATTGTGGTTACTCTAATGGATAATAGCCTTGTAATTATGGGAGGTAGTCTGTTATTGAGATTTTTGTTACTCCAATGGATGGTAGCCTTGTAATTATGGAAGGTAGTCTGTTGTTGAAGTTTCTATTACTCCAATGGATGGTAGCCTTGTCATTATGAGAGGTAGTCTGTTATGGAGATTTTTATTACTCTAATGGATGGTAGCCTTGTCATTATTGAAGGTAGTCTGTTGTTGATATTTCTGTTACTCCAATGGATGGTAGCCTTGTCATTATGGAAGGTAGTTTGTTGTTGAGATTTCTGTTACTCCAATGGATGGTAGCCTTGTCATTATGGAAGGCATTTTGTTGTTGAGATTTCTCTTACTCCAATGGGTGGTAGCCTTGTCATTATAAGAGGCGGTCTGTTGTTGAAATTTTTGTTATTCCAATGGATGGTAGCCTTGTCATTATGGGAGGTAGTCTGTTATTGAGATTTTTGTTACTCCAATGGATGGTAGCCTTGTCATTATGAGAGGTAGTCTGTTATGGAGATTTTTATTACTCTAATGGATGGTAGCCTTGTCATTATTGAAGGTAGTCTGTTGTTGATATTTCTGTTACTCCAATGGATGGTAGCCTTGTCATTATGGAAGGTAGTTTGTTGTTGAGATTTCTGTTACTCCAATGGATGGTAGCCTTGTCATTATGGAAGGCATTTTGTTGTTGAGATTTCTCTTACTCCAATGGGTGGTAGCCTTGTCATTATAAGGGGCAGTCTGTTGTTGAAATTTTTGTTATTCCAATGGATGGTAGCCTTGTCATTATGGGAGGTAGTCTGTTATTGAGATTTTTTTTACTCCAATGGATGGTAGCTTTGTCATTATGGAAGGTAGTATGTTGTTGATATTTTGGTTACTCCAATGGATGGTAGCTTTGTCATTATGAAAGATAGTCTGTTGTTGATATTTATGTTACTCCAATGGATGGTAGCCTTGTCATTATGGAAGGAAGTTTGTTGTGGAGATTTCTGTTACTCCAATGGATGGTAGCCTTGTCATTATGGAAGGCATTTTGTTGTTGAAATTTTTGTTATTCCAATGGATGGTAGCCTTGTCATTATGGGAGGTAATCTGTTATTGAGATTTTTGTTACTCCAATGGATGGTAGCCTTGTCATTATTGAAGGTAGTCTGTTGTTGAGATTTCTGTTACTCCAATGGATGGTAGCCTTGTCATTATGGAAGGTAGTCTGTTGTTGAGATTTTTGTTACTCCAATGGTTGGTAGCCTTGTAATTATGGGAGGTAGTATGTTGTTGAAATTTTTGTTACTCCAATGGATGGTAGCCTTGTCATTATGGAAGGTAGTTTGTTGTTGCGATTTCTGCTACTCCAATGGATGGTAGCCTTGTCATTATGGAAGGCATTTTGTTGTTGAGATTTCTCTTACTCCAATGGGTGGTAGCCTTGTCATTATAAGAGGCAGTCTGTTGTTGAAATTTTTGTTATTCCAATGGATGGTAGCCTTGTCATTATGGGAGGTAGTCTGTTATTGAGATTTTTGTTACTCCAATGGATGGTAGCTTTGTCATTATGGAAGGTAGTCTGTTGTTGAGATTTCTATTACTCCAATGGATGGAAGCCTTGTCATTATGGGAGGTAGTATGTTGTTGAAATTTTGGTTACTCCAGTGGATGGTAGCTTTGTCATTATGAAAGGTAGTCTGTTGTTGATATTTATGTTACTCCAATGGATGGTAGCCTTGTCATTATGGAAGGAAGTTTGTTGTTGATATTTCTGTTACTCCAATGGATGGTAGCCTTGTCATTATGGAAGGCATTTTGTTGTTGAGATTTCTCTTACTCCAATGGGTGGTAGCCTTGTCATTATAGGAGGCAGTCTGTTGTTGAAATTTTTGTTATTCCAATGGATGGTAGCCTTGTCATTATGGGAGGTAGTCTGTTATTGAGATTTTTGTTACTCCAATGGATGGTAGCCTTGTCATTATGGAAGGTAGTCTGTTGTTGAGATTTCTATTACTCCAATGGATGGAAGCCTTGTCATTATGGGAGGTAGTCTGTTATTAAGATTTTTGTTACTCCAATGGATGGTAGCCTTGTCATTATGGAAGGTAGTCTATTGTTGAGATTTTTGTTACTCCAATGGATGGTAAACTTGTCATTATGGAAGATAGTATTTTGTTGAGATAACTGTTACTCCAATGGATGGTAGACTTGTCATTATGGAAGGTAGTCTATTATTGAGATTTTTCTTATTCCAATGGATGGTAGCCTTGTCATTATTGAAGGTAGTCTGTTGTTGAGATTTCTGTTACTCTAATGGATGGTAGCCTTGTCATTATTGAAGGTAGTCTGTTGTTGAGATTTTTGTTACTCTAATGGATGGTAGCCTTGTAATTATGGGAGGTAGTTTGTTGTTGAAATTTTTGTTACTCCAATGGATGGTAGCTTTGTCATTATGAAAGGTAATCTGTTGTTGATATTTATGTTATTCCAATGGATGGTAGACTTGTCGTTATGGAAGGTAGTTTGTTGTTGAGATTTCTGTTACTCCAATGGATGGTAGCCTTATCATTATGGAAGGCATTTTGTTGTTGAGATTTCTCTTACTCCAATGGGTGGTAGCCTTGTCATTATAGGAGGCAGTCTGTTGTTGAAATTTTTGTTACTCCAATGGATGGCAGCCTTGTCATTATGGAAGGTAGTCTATTGTTGAGATTTCTGTTACTCTAATGGATAATAGCCTTGTAATTATGGGAGGTAGTCTGTTATGGAGATTTTTGTTACTCCAATGGATGGTAGCCTTGTCATTATGGAAGGTAGTTTTTTGTTGATATTTTTGTTACTCCAATGGATGGTAGCCTTGTAATTATGAGAGGTAGTATGTTGTTGAAATTTTTGTTACTCCAATGGATGGTAGCTTTGTCATTATGAAAGGTAATCTGTTGTTGATATTTATGTTATTCCAATGGATGGTAGACTTGTCGTTATGGAAGGTAGTTTGTTGTTGAGATTTCTGTTACTCCAATGGATGGTAGACTTGTCATTATGGAAGGCATTTTGTTGTTGAGATTTCTCTTACTCCAATGGGTGGTAGCCCTGTCATTATTGGAGGCAGTCTGTTGTAGAAATTTTTGTTACTCCAATGGATGGTAGCCTTGTCATTATGGAAGGTAGTCTGTTGTTGAGATTTATGTTACTCTAATGGATAATAGCCTTTTAATTATGGGAGGTAGTCTGTTATTGAGATTTTTGTTACTCCAATGGATGATGGCCTTGTTATTATGGAAGGTAGTCTGTTGTTGAGGTTTCTGTTACTCCAATGGATGGTAGCCTTGTCATTATGAGAGGTAGTCTGTTATGGAGATTTTTATTACTCTAATGGATGGTAGCCTTGTCATTATTGAAGGTAGTCTGTTGTTGATATTTCTGTTACTCCAATGGATGGTAGCCTTGTCATTATGGAAGGTAGTTTGTTGTTGAGATTTCTGTTACTCCAATGGATGGTAGCCTTGTCATTATGGAAGGCATTTTGTTGTTGAGATTTCTCTTACTCCAATGGGTGGTAGCCTTGTCATTATAAGAGGCAGTCTGTTGTTGATATTTTGGTTACTCCAGTGGATGGAAGCCTTGTCATTATGAAAGGTAGTCTGTTGTTGATATTTATGTTACTCCAATGGATGGTAGCCTTGTCATTATGGAAGGAAGTTTGTTGTGGAGATTTCTGTTACTCCAATGGATGGTAGCCTTGTCATTATGGAAGGCATTTTGTTGTTGAAATTTTTGTTATTCCAATGGATGGTAGCCTTGTCATTATGGGAGGTAGTCTGTTATTGAGATTTTTGTTACTCCAATGGATGGTAGCCTTGTCATTATTGAAGGTAGTCTGTTGTTGAGATTTCTATTACTCCAATGGATGGTAGCCTTGTCATTATGGAAGGTAGTCTGTTGTAGAGATTTTTGTTACTCCAATGGATGGTAGCCTTGTAATTATGGGAGGTAGTATGTTGTTGAAATTTTTGTTACTCCAATGGATGGTAGCCTTGTCATTATGAAAGGTAGTTTGTTGTTGCGATTTCTGTTACTCCAATGGATGGTAGCCTTGTCATTATGGAAGGCATTTTGTTGTTGAGATTTCTCTTACTCCAATGGGTGGTAGCCTTATCATTATAAGAGGCAGTCTGTTGTTGAAATTTTTGTTATTCCAATGGATGGTAGCCTTGTCATTATGGGAGGTAGTCTGTTATTGAGATTTTTGTTACTCCAATGGATGGTAGCTTTGTCATTATGGAAGGTAGTCTGTTGTTGAGATTTCTATTACTCCAATGGATGGAAGCCTTGTCATTATGGGAGGTAGTATGTTGTTGAAATTTTGGTTACTCCAGTGGATGATAGCTTTGTCATTATGAAAGGTAGTCTGTTGTTGATATTTATGTTACTCCAATGGATGGTAGCCTTGTCATTATGGAAGGAAGTTTGTTGTTGATATTTCTGTTACTCCAATGGATGGTAGCCTTGTCATTATGGAAGGCATTTTGTTGTTGAGATTTCTCTTACTCCAATGGGTGGTAGCCTTGTCATTATAGGAGGCAGTCTGTTGTTGAAATTTTTGTTATTCCAATGGATGGTAGCCTTGTCATTATGGGAGGTAGTCTGTTATTGAGATTTTTGTTACTCCAATGGATGGTAGCCTTGTCATTATGGAAGGTAGTCTGTTGTTGAGATTTCTATTACTCCAATGGATGGAAGCCTTGTCATTATGGGAGGTAGTCTGTTATTGAGATTTTTGTTACTCCAATGGATGGTAGCCTTGTCATTATGGAAGGTATTCTATTGTTGAGATTTTTGTTACTCCAATGGATGGTAAACTTGTCATTATGGAAGATAGTATTTTGTTGAGATTTCTGTTACTCCAATGGATGGTAGACTTGTCATTATGGAAGGTAGTCTGTTATTGAGATTTTTGTTATTCCAATGGATGGTAGCCTTGTCATTATTGAAGGTAGTCTGTTGTTGAGATTTCTGTTACTCTAATGGATGGTAGCCTTGTCATTATTGAAGGTAGTCTGTTGTTGAGATTTTTGTTACTCTAATGGATGGTAGCCTTGTAATTATGGGAGGTAGTTTGTTGTTGAAATTTTTGTTACTCCAATGGATGGTAGCTTTGTCATTATGAAAGGTAATCTGTTGTTGATATTTATGTTATTCCAATGGATGGTAGACTTGTCGTTATGGAAGGTAGTTTGTTGTTGAGATTTCTGTTACTCCAATGGATGGTAGCCTTATCATTATGGAAGGCATTTTGTTGTTGAGATTTCTCTTACTCCAATGGGTGGTAGCCTTGTCATTATAGGAGGCAGTCTGTTGTTGAAATTTTTGTTACTCCAATGGATGGCAGCCTTGTCATTATGGAAGGTAGTCTATTGTTGAGATTTCTGTTACTCTAATGGATAATAGCCTTGTAATTATGGGAGGTAGTCTGTTATGGAGATTTTTGTTACTCCAATGGATGGTAGCCTTGTCATTATGGAAGGTAGTCGGTTGTTGAGGTTTCTGTTACTCCAATGGATGGTAGCCTTGTCATTATGAAAGGATGTTTGTTGTTGATATTTATGTTACTCCAATGGATGGTAGCCTTGTCATTATGGAAGGTAGTTTGTTGTTGAGATTTCTGTTACTCCAATGGATGGTAGCCTTGTCATTATGGAAAGCATTTTGTTGTTGAGATTTCTCTTACTCCAATGGGTGGTAGCCTTGTCATTATAAGAGGCAGTCTGTTGTTGAAATTTTTGTTATTCCAATGGATGGTAGCCTTGTCATTATGGGAGGTAGTCTGTTATTGAGATTTTTGTTACTCCAATGGATGGTAGCCTTGTCATTATGGAAGGTAGTCCGTTGTTGAGATTTCTATTACTCCAATGGATGGAAGCCTTGTCATTATGGGAGGTAGTTTGTTATTGAGATTTTTGTTACTCCAATGGATGGTAGCCTTGTCATTATGGAAGGTAGTCTATTGTTGAGATTTTTGTTACTCCAATGGATGGTAAACTTGTCATTATGGAAGATAGTATTTTGTTGAGATTTCTGTTACTACACTGGATGGTAGACTTGTCATTATGGAAGGTAGTCTGTTATTGAGATTTTTGTTATTCCAATGGATGGTAGCCTTGTCATTATTGAAGGTAGTCTATTGTTGAGATTTCTGTTACTCCAATGGATGGTAGCCTTGTCATTATTGAAGGTAGTCTATTGTTGAGATTTTTGTTACTCTAATGGATGGTAGCCTTGTAATTATGGGAGGTAGTATGTTGTTGAAATTTTTGTTACTCCAATGGATGGTAGCTTTGTCATTATGAAAGGTAATCTGTTGTTGATATTTATGTTATTCCAATGGATGGTAGACTTGTCGTTATGGAAGGTAGTTTGTTGTTGAGATTTCTGTTACTCCAATGGATGGTAGCCTTATCATTATGGAAGGCATTTTGTTGTTGAGATTTCTCTTACTCCAATGGGTGGTAGCCTTGTCATTATAGGAGGCAGTCTGTTGTTTAAATTTTTGTTACTCCAATGGATGGTAGCCTTGTCATTATGGAAGGTAGTCTATTGTTGAGATTTCTGTTACTCTAATGGATAATAGCCTTGTAATTATGGGAGGTAGTCTGTTATGGAGATTTTTGTTACTCCAATGGATGGTAGCCTTGTCATTATGGAAGGTAGTCGGTTGTTGAGGTTTCTATTACTCCAATGGATGGTAGCCTTGTAATTATGAAAGGATGTTTGTTGTTGATATTTATGTTACTCCAATGGATGGTAGCCTTGTCATTATTGAAGGTAGTTTGTTGTTGAGATTTCTGTTACTCCAATGGATGGTAGCCTTGTCATTATGGAAGGCATTTTGTTGTTGAGATTTCTCTTACTCCAATGGGTGGTAGCCTTGTCATTATAAGAGGCAGTCTGTTGTTGAAATTTTTGTTATTCCAATGGATGGTAGCCTTGTCATTATGGGAGGTAGTCTGTTATTGAGATTTTTGTTACTCCAATGGATGGTAGCCTTGTCATTATGGAAGGTAGTCTGTTGTTGAGATTTCTATTACTCCAATGGATGGAAGCCTTGTCATTATGGGAGGTAGTTTGTTATTGAGATTTTTGTTACTCCAATGGATGGTAGCCTTTTCATTATGGAAGGTAGTCTATTGTTGAGATTTTTGTTACTCCAATGGATGGTAAACTTATCATTATGGAAGGTAGTATGTTATTAGGATTTTTGTTATTCCAATGGATGTTAGCCTTGTTATTATGGAAGGTAGTCTGTTGTTGAGATTTTTGTTACTCCAATGGATGGTAGCGTTGTCATTATGGGAGGAAGTCTATTATTGAGATTTTTGTTATTCCAATGGATGGTAGCCTTGTCATTATGGAAGGTAGTCTGTTGTTGAGATTTCTGTTACTCCAATGGATAGTAGCCTTGTCGTTATGGGAGGTAGTCTGTTATTAAGATTTTTGTTACTCCAATGGATGGTAGACTTGTCTTTATGGAAGGTAATCTATTGTTGAGATTTCTGTTACTCTTATGGATTGTAGCTTTGTCATTATAGGAGGTAGTCTGTTATTGAGATTTTTGTTACTCCAATGGATGGTAGCCTTGTCATTATTGAAGATAGTATTTTGTTGAGATTTCTGTTACTCCAATGGATGGTAGACTTGTCATTATGGAAGGTAGTTTGTTATTGAGATTTTTGTTATTCCAATGGATAGTAGCCTTGTCATTATTGAAGGTAGTCTGTTGTTGAGATTTTTGTTACTCCAATGGATGGTAGCCTTGTCATTACAGAAGGTAGTCTGTTGTTGAGATTTTTGTTACTCCAATGGATGGTAGCCTTGTAATTATGGGAGGTAGTATGTTGTTGAAATTTTTGTTACTCCAATGGATGGTAGCTTTGTCATTATGAAAGGTAGTCTGTTGTTGATATTTATGTTACTCCAATGGATGGTAGCCTTGTCATTATGGAAAGTAGTCTTTTGTTGAGATTTCTGTTACTCTAATGGATAATAGCCTTGTAATTATGGGAGGTAGTCTGTTATTGAGATTTTTGTTACTCCAATGGATGGTAGCCTTATCATTATGGAAGGTAGTCTGTTGTTGAGGTTTCGGTTACTCCAATGGATGGTAGCCTTGTCATTATGAGAGGTAGTCTGTTATGGAGATTTTTATTACTCTAATGGATGGTAGCCTTGTCATTATTGAAGGTAGTTTGTTGATGAGATTTCTGTTACTCCAATGGATGGTACACTTGTCATTATGGAAGGTAGTCTGTTATTAGGATTTTTATTATTCCAATGGATGTTAGCCTTGTTATTATGGAAGGTAGTCTGTTGTTGATATTTTTGTTACTCCAATGGATGGTAGCGTTGTCATTATGGGAGGTAGTCTATTATTGAGATTTTTGTTATTCCAATGGATGGTAGCCTTGTCATTATGGAATGTAGTCTGTTGTTGAGATTTCTGTTACTCCAATGGATAGTATCCTTGTCATTATGGGAGGTAGTCTGTTATTGAGATTTTTGTTACTCCAATGGATGGTAGCCTTGTCATTATGGAAGGTAGTTTGTTGTTGAGATTTCTGTTACTCCAATGGATGGTAGGCTTGTCATTAGGGAGGTAGTCTGTTGTTGAGATTTCTGTTACTCCAATGGATGGAAGCCTTGTAATTATGGGAGGTAGTCTGTTATTGAGATTTTTGTTACTCCACTAGATGGTAGACTTGTCATTATTGAAGATAGTCTTTTGTTGAGATTTCTGTTACTCCAATGGATGGTAGCCTTGTCATTATGGAAGGTAGTCTGGTGTTGATATTTTTGTTACTCCAATGGATGGTAGCCTTGTAATTACGGGAGGTAGTATGTTGTTGAAATTTTTGTTACTCGAGTGGATGGTAGCTTTGCCATTATGAAAGGTAGTCTGTTGTTGATATTTATGTTACTCCAATGGATGGTAGCCTTGTCATTATGGAAGGTAGTTTGTTGTTGAGATTTCTGTTACTCCAATGGATGGTAGCCTTGTCATTATGGAAGGCATTTTGTTGTTGAGATTTCTCTTACTCAAATGGATGGTAGCCTTGTCATTATAGGAGGCAGTCTGTTGTTGAAATTTTTGTTATTCTAATGGATGGTAGCCTTGTCATTATGGGAGGTAATCTGTTATTGAGATTTTTGTTACTCCAATGGATGGTAGCCTTCTCATTATGGAAGGTAGTCTGTTGTTTAGATTTGTGTTACTCCAATGGATGATAGCCTTGTCATTATGTAAGGTAGTCTGTTGTTGAGATTTTTGTTACTCCAATGGATGGTAAACTTGTCATTATTGAAGGTAGTCTGTTGTTGTGATTTCTGTTACTCCAATGGATGGTAGCCTTGTCATTATGGAAGGTAGTCTATTGTTGAGATTTTTGTTACTCCAATGGATGGTAGCTTTGTAATTATGGGAGGTAGTATGTTGTTGAAATTTTTGTTACTCCAGTGGATGGTAGCTTTGTCATTATGAAAGGTAGTCTGTTGTTGATATTTATGTTACTCCAATGGATGGTAGCCTTGTCATTATGGAAGGTAGTTTGTTGTTGAGATTTATGTTACTCCAATGGATGGTAGCCTTGTCATTATGGAAGGCATTTTGTTGTTGAGATTTCTCTTACTCCAATGGGTGGTAGCCTTTACATTATATGAGGCAGTCTGTTGTTGAAATTTTTGTTATTCCAATGGATGGTAGCCTTGTCATTATGGGAGGTAGTCTGTTATTGAGATTTTTGTTACTCCAATGGATGGTAGCCTTGTCATTATGGAAGGTAGTTTGTTGTTGAGATTTATGTTACTACAATGGATGGTAGCCTTGTCATTATGGAAGGCATTTTGTTGTTGAGATTTCTCTTACTCCAATGGGTGGTAGCCTTGTCATTATAGGAGGCAGTCTGTTGTTGAAATTTTTGTTATTCCAATGGATGGTAGCCTTGTCATTATGGTAGGTAGTCTGTTATTGAGATTTTTGTTACTCCAATGGATGGTAGCCTTATCATTATGGAAGGTAGTCTGTTGTTGAGATTTTTGTTACTCCAATGGATGGTAAACTTGTTATTATGGAAGGTAGTCTGTTATTAGGATTTTTGTTATTCCAATGGATGTTAGCCTTGTTATTATGGAAGGTAGTCTGTTGTTGAGATTTTTATTACTCCAATGGATGGTAGCGTTGTCATTATGGGAGGAAGTCTATTATTGAGATTTTTGTTATTCCAATGGATGGTAGCCTTGTCATTATGGAAGGTAGTCTGTTGTTGAGATTTTTGTTACTCCATGGATAATAGCCTTGTCATTATGGGAGGTAGTCTGTTATTGAGATTTTTGTTACTCCAATGGATGGTAGACTTGTCATTATGGAAGGTAGTCTATTGTTGAGATTTCTGTTACTCTAATGGATGGTAGCTTTGTCATTATAGGAGGTAGTCTGTTATTGAGATTTTTGTTACTCCAATGGATGGTAGCCTTGTCATTATTGAAGGTAGTCTGTTGTTGTGATTTCTGTTACTACAATGGATGGTAGCCTTGTCATTATGGAAGGTAGTCTGTTGTTGATATTTTTGTTACTCCAATGGATGGTAGCCTTTTAATTATGGGAGTTAGTATGTTGTCTAAATTTTTGTTACTACAGTGGATGGTAGCTTTGTCATTATGAAAGGTAGTCTGTTATTGATATTTATGTTACTCCAATTGATGGTAGCCTTGTCATTATGGAAGGCATTTTGTAGTTGAGATTTCTCTTACTCCAATGGGTGGTAGCCGTGTCATTATATGAGGCAGTCTGTTGTTGAAGTTTTTGTTATTCCAATGGATGGTAGCCTTGTCATTATGGGAGGTAGTCTGTTATTGAGATTTTTGTTACTCCAATGGATGGTAGCCTTGTCATTATGGAAGGTAGTCTGTTGTTGAGATTTCTGTTACTCCAATGGATGGAAGCCTTGTCATTATGGGAGGTAGTATGTTATTGAGATTTTTGTTACTCCAATGGATGGTAGCGTTGTCATTATGGGAGGAAGTCTATTATTGAGATTTTTGTTATTCCAATGGATGGTAGCCTTGTCATTATGGAAGGTAGTCTATTGTTGAGATTTCTGTTACTCCAATGGATAGTAGCCTTGTCATTATATGAGGTAGTATGTTATTGAAATTTTTGTTACTCCAATGGATGGTAGACTTGTCATTATGGAAAGTAGTCTATTGTTGAGATTTTTGTTACTCTAATGGATGGTAGCTTTGTCATTATAGGAGGTAGTCTGTTATTGAGATTTTTGTTACTCCAATGGATGGTAGCCTTGTCATTATTGAAAATAGTATTTTGTTGAGATTTCTGTTACTCCAATGGATGGTAGACTTGTCATTATGGAAGGTAGTTTGTTATTGAGATTTTTTGTATTCCAATGGATGGTAGCCTTGTCATTATTGAAAGTAGTCTGTTGTTGAGATTTCTGTTACTCCAATGGATGGTAGCCTTGTCATTATGGAAGGTAGTCTGTTGTTGAGAGTTTTGTTACTCCAATGGATGGTAGCCTTGTAATTATGGGCGGTAGTATGTTGTTGAAATTTTTGTTTCTCCAATGGATGGTAGCTTTTTCATTATGAAAGGTAATCTGTTGTTGATATTTATGTTATTCCAATGGATGGTAGACTTGTCGTTATGGAAGGTAGTTTGTTGTTGAGATTTCTGTTACTCCAATGGATGGTAGCCTTGTCATTATGGAAGGCATTTTGTTGTTGAATTTTTTGTTATTCCAATGGATGGTAGCCTTGTCATTATGGGAGGTAGTCTGTTATTGATATTTTTTTACTCCAATGGATGGTAGCCTTGTCATTATGGAAGGTAGTCTGTTGTTTAAATTTCTGTTACTCCAATGGATGGTAGCCTTGTCATTATGGGAGGTAGTCTGTTATTGAGATTTATGTTACTCCAATGGATGGTAGCCTTGTCATTATGGAAGGTAGTCTGTTGTTGAGATTTTTGTTACTCCATTGGATGGTAAACTTGTCATTATGGAAGGTAGTCTGTTATTAGGATTTTTGTTATTCCAATGGATGTTAGCCTTGTTATTATGGAAGGTAGTCTATTGTTGAGATTTTTGTTACTCCAATGGATGGTAGCGTTGTCATTATGGGAGGAAGTCTATTATTGAGATTTTTGTTATTCCAATGGATGGTAGCCTTGTCATTATGGAAGGTAGTCTGTTGTTGAGATTTCTGTTACTCCAATGGATAATAGCCTTGTCATTATGGGAGGTAGTCTGTTATTGAGATTTTTGTTACTCCAATGGATGGTAGACTTGTCATTATTGAAGGTAGTCTATTGTTGAGATTTCTGTTATTCTAATGGATGGTAGCTTTGTCATTATAGGAGGTAGTCTGTTATTGAGATTTTTGTTACTCCAATGGATGGTAGCCTTGCAATTATTGAAGGTAGTCTGTTGTTGAGATTTTTGTTACTCCAATGGATGGTAGCCTTGTAATTATGGGAGGTAGTATGTTGTTGAAATTTTTGTTACTCCAGTGGATGGTAGCTTTGTCATTATGAAAGGTAGTCTGTTGTTGATATTTATGTTACTCCAATGGATGGTAGCCTTGTCATTATGGAAGGTAGTTTGTTGTTGAGATTTATGTTACTCCAATGGATGGTAGCCTTGTCATTATGGAAGGCATTTTGTTGTTGAGATTTCTCTTACTCCAATGGGTGGTAACCGTGTCATTATAGGAGGCAGTCTGTTGTTGAAGTTTTTGTTATTCCAATGGATGGTAGCCTTGTCATTATGGGAGGTTGTCTGTTATTGAGATTTTTGTTATTCCAATGGATGGTAGCCTTGTCATTATGGAAGGTAGTCTGTTGTTGAGATTTCTGTTACTCCAATGGATGGAAGCCTTGTCATTATGGGAGGTAGTATGTTATTGAGATTTTTGTTACTCCAATGGATGGTAGCGTTGTCATTATGGGAGGAAGTCTATTATTGAGATTTTTGTTATTCCAATGGATGGTAGCCTTGTCATTATGGAAGGTAGTCTATTGTTGAGATTTCTGTTACTCCAATGGATAGTAGCCTTGTCATTATATGAGGTAGTATGTTATTGAGATTTTTGTTACTCCAATGGATGGTAGACTTGTCATTATGGAAAGTAGTCTATTGTTGAGATTTTTGTTACTCTAATGGATGGTAGCTTTGTCATTATAGGAGGTAGTCTGTTATTGAGATTTTTGTTACTCCAATGGATGGTAGCCTTGTCATTATGGAAGGTAGTCTGTTGTTGAGATTTTTGTTACTCCATTGGATGGTAAACTTGTCATTATGGAAGGTAGTCTGTTATTAGGATTTTTGTTATTCCAATGGATGTTAGCCTTGTTATTATGGAAGGTAGTCTATTGTTGAGATTTTTGTTACTCCAATGGATGGTAGCGTTGTCATTATGGGAGGAAGTCTATTATTGAGATTTTTGTTATTCCAATGGATGGTAGCCTTGTCATTATGGAAGGTAGTCTGTTGTTGAGATTTCTGTTACTCCAATGGATAATAGCCTTGTCATTATGGGAGGTAGTCTGTTATTGAGATTTTTGTTACTCCAATGGATGGTAGACTTGTCATTATGGAAGGTAGTCTATTGTTGAGATTTCTGTTATTCTAATGGATGGTAGCTTTGTCATTATAGGAGGTAGTCTGTTATTGAGATTTTTGTTACTCCAATGGATGGTAGCCTTGCAATTATTGAAGGTAGTCTGTTGTTGAGATTTTTGTTACTCCAATGGATGGTAGCCTTGTAATTATGGGAGGTAGTATGTTGTTGAAATTTTTGTTACTCCAGTGGATGGTAGCTTTGTCATTATGAAAGGTAGTCTGTTGTTGATATTTATGTTACTCCAATGGATGGTAGCCTTGTCATTATGGAAGGTAGTTTGTTGTTGAGATTTATGTTACTCCAATGGATGGTAGCCTTGTCATTATGGAAGGCATTTTGTTGTTGAGATTTCTCTTACTCCAATGGGTGGTAACCGTGTCATTATAGGAGGCAGTCTGTTGTTGAAGTTTTTGTTATTCCAATGGATGGTAGCCTTGTCATTATGGGAGGTAGTCTGTTATTGAGATTTTTGTTATTCCAATGGATGGTAGCCTTGTCATTATGGAAGGTAGTCTGTTGTTGAGATTTCTGTTACTCCAATGGATGGAAGCCTTGTCATTATGGGAGGTAGTATGTTATTGAGATTTTTGTTACTCCAATGGATGGTAGCGTTGTCATTATGGGAGGAAGTCTATTGTTGAGATTTTTGTTATTCCAATGGATGGTAGCCTTGACATTATGGAAGGTAGTCTATTGTTGAGATTTCTGTTACTCCAATGGATAGTAGCCTTGTCATTATATGAGGTAGTATGTTATTGAGATTTTTGTTACTCCAATGGATGGTAGACTTCTCATTATGGAAAGTAGTCTATTGTTGAGATTTTTGTTACTCTAATGGATGGTAGCTTTGTCATTATAGGAGGTAGTCTGTTATTGAGATTTTTGTTACTCCAATGGATGGTAGCCTTGTCATTATTGAAGATAGTATTTTGTTGAGATTTCTGTTACTCCAATGGATGGTAGACTTGTCATTATGGAAGGTAGTTTGTTATTGAGATTTTTTGTATTCCAATGGATGGTAGCCTTGTCATTATTGAAGGTAGTCTGTTGTTGAGATTTCTGTTACTCCAATGGATGGTAGCCTTGTCATTATGGAAGGTAGTCTGTTGTTGAGAGTTTTGTTACTCCAATGGATGGTAGCCTTGTAATTATGGGCGGTAGTATGTTGTTGAAATTTTTGTTTCTCCAATGGATGGTAGCTTTTTCATTATGAAAGGTAATCTGTTGTTGATATTTATGTTATTCCAATGGATGGTAGACTTGTCGTTATGGAAGGTAGTTTGTTGTTGAGATTTCTGTTACTCCAATGGATGGGAGCCTTGTCATTATGGAAGGCATTTTGTTGTTGAATTTTTTGTTATTCCAATGGATGGTAGCCTTGTCATTATGGGAGGTAGTCTGTTATTGATATTTTTTTACTCCAATGGATGGTAGCCTTGTCATTATGGAAGGTAGTCTGTTGTTTAGATTTCTGTTACTCCAATGGATGGTAGCCTTGTCATTATGGGAGGTAGTCTGTTATTGAGATTTATGTTACTCCAATGGATGGTAGCCTTGTCATTATGGAAGGTAGTCTGTTGTTGAGATTTTTGTTACTCCATTGGATGGTAAACTTGTAATTATGGAAGGTAGTCTGTTATTAGGATTTTTGTTATTCCAATGGATGTTAGCCTTGTTATTATGGAAGGTAGTCTATTGTTGAGATTTTTGTTACTCCAATGGATGGTAGCGTTGTCATTATGGGAGGAAGTCTATTATTGAGATTTTTGTTATTCCAATGGATGGTAGCCTTGTCATTATGGAAGGTAGTCTGTTGTTGAGATTTCTGTTACTCCAATGGATAATAGCCTTGTCATTATGGGAGGTAGTCTGTTATTGAGAGTTTTGTTACTCCAATGGATGGTAGCCTTGTAATTATGGGCGGTAGTATGTTGTTGAAATTTTTGTTTCTCCAATGGATGGTAGCTTTTTCATTATGAAAGGTAATCTGTTGTTGATATTTATGTTATTCCAATGGATGGTAGACTTGTCGTTATGGAAGGTAGTTTGTTGTTGAGATTTCTGTTACTCCAATGGATGGGAGCCTTGTCATTATGGAAGGCATTTTGTTGTTGAATTTTTTGTTATTCAAATGGATGGTAGCCTTGTCATTATGGGAGGTAGTCTGTTATTGATATTTTTTTACTCCAATGGATGGTAGCCTTGTCATTATGGAAGGTAGTCTGTTGTTTAGATTTCTGTTACTCCAATGGATGGTAGCCTTGTCATTATGGGAGGTAGTCTGTTATTGAGATTTATGTTACTCCAATGGATGGTAGCCTTGTCATTATGGAAGGTAGTCTGTTGTTGAGATTTTTGTTACTCCATTGGATGGTAAACTTGTCATTATAGAAGGTAGTCTGTTATTAGGATTTTTGTTATTCCAATGGATGTTAGCCTTGTTATTATGGAAGGTAGTCTATTGTTGAGATTTTTGTTACTCCAATGGATGGTAGCGTTGTCATTATGGGAGGAAGTCTATTATTGAGATTTTTGTTATTCCAATGGATGGTAGCCTTGTCATTATGGAAGGTAGTCTGTTGTTGAGATTTCTGTTACTCCAATGGATAATAGCCTTGTCATTATGGGAGGTAGTCTGTTATTGAGATTTTTGTTACTCCAATGGATGGTAGACTTGTCATTATGGAAGGTAGTCTATTGTTGAGATTTCTGTTATTCTAATGGATGGTAGCTTTGTCATTATAGGAGGTAGTCTGTTATTGAGATTTTTGTTACTCCAATGGATGGTAGCCTTGCAATTATTGAAGGTAGTCTGTTGTTGAGATTTTTGTTACTTCAATGGATGGTAGCCTTGTAATTATGGGAGGTAGTATGTTGTTGAAATTTTTGTTACTCCAGTGGATGGTAGCTTTGTCATTATGAAAGGTAGTCTGTTGTTGATATTTATGTTACTCCAATGGATGGTAGCCTTGTCATTATGGAAGGTAGTTTGTTGTTGAGATTTATGTTACTCCAATGGATGGTAGCCTTGTCATTATGGAAGGCATTTTGTTGTTGAGATTTCTCTTACTCCAATGGGTGGTAACCGTGTCATTATAGGAGGCAGTCTGTTGTTGAAGTTTTTGTTATTCCAATGGATGGTAGCCTTGTCATTATGGGAGGTAGTCTGTTATTGAGATTTTTGTTATTCCAATGGATGGTAGCCTTGTCATTATGGAAGGTAGTCTGTTGTTGAGATTTCTGTTACTCCAATGGATGGAAGCCTTGTCATTATGGGAGGTAGTATGTTATTGAGATTTTTGTTACTCCAATGGATGGTAGCGTTGTCATTATGGGAGGAAGTCTATTGTTGAGAGTTTTGTTATTCCAATGGATGGTAGCCTTGACATTATGGAAGGTAGTCTATTGTTGAGATTTCTGTTACTCCAATGGATGGAAGCCTTGTCATTATATGAGGTAGTATGTTATTGAGATTTTTGTTACTCCAATGGATGGTAGACTTGTCATTATGGAAAGTAGTCTATTGTTGAGATTTTTGTTACTCTAATGGATGGTAGCTTTGTCATTATAGGAGGTAGTCTGTTATTGAGATTTTTGTTACTCCAATGGATGGTAGCCTTGTCATTATTGAAGATAGTATTTTGTTGAGATTTCTGTTACTCCAATGGATGGTAGACTTGTCATTATGGAAGGTAGTTTGTTATTGAGATTTTTTGTATTCCAATGGATGGTAGCCTTGTCATTATTGAAGGTAGTCTGTTGTTGAGATTTCTGTTACTCCAATGGATGGTAGCCTTGTCATTATGG
This sequence comes from Vicia faba, assembly GCA_948472305.1. NCBI lineage: Eukaryota > Viridiplantae > Streptophyta > Magnoliopsida > Fabales > Fabaceae > Vicia > Vicia faba. The sequence goes on from OX451737.1 coordinate 773,852,597, forward strand.
AAGGTAGTCTGTTGTTGAGAGTTTTGTTACTCCAATGGATGGTAGCCTTGTAATTATGGGCGGTAGTATGTTGTTGAAATTTTTGTTTCTCCAATGGATGGTAGCTTTTTCATTATGAAAGGTAATCTGTTGTTGATATTTATGTTATTCCAATGGATGGTAGACTTGTCGTTATGGAAGGTAGTTTGTTGTTGAGATTTCTGTTACTCCAATGGATGGGAGCCTTGTCATTATGGAAGGCATTTTGTTGTTGAATTTTTTGTTATTCCAATGGATGGTAGCCTTGTCATTATGGGAGGTAGTCTGTTATTGATATTTTTTTACTCCAATGGATGGTAGCCTTGTCATTATGGAAGGTAGTCTGTTGTTTAGATTTCTGTTACTCCAATGGATGGTAGCCTTGTCATTATGGGAGGTAGTCTGTTATTGAGATTTATGTTACTCCAATGGATGGTAGCCTTGTCATTATGGAAGGTAGTCTGTTGTTGAGATTTTTGTTACTCCATTGGATGGTAAACTTGTAATTATGGAAGGTAGTCTGTTATTAGGATTTTTGTTATTCCAATGGATGTTAGCCTTGTTATTATGGAAGGTAGTCTATTGTTGAGATTTTTGTTACTCCAATGGATGGTAGCGTTGTCATTATGGGAGGAAGTCTATTATTGAGATTTTTGTTATTCCAATGGATGGTAGCCTTGTCATTATGGAAGGTAGTCTGTTGTTGAGATTTCTGTTACTCCAATGGATAATAGCCTTGTCATTATGGGAGGTAGTCTGTTATTGAGAGTTTTGTTACTCCAATGGATGGTAGCCTTGTAATTATGGGCGGTAGTATGTTGTTGAAATTTTTGTTTCTCCAATGGATGGTAGCTTTTTCATTATGAAAGGTAATTTGTTGTTGATATTTATGTTATTCCAATGGATGGTAGACTTGTCGTTATGGAAGGTAGTTTGTTGTTGAGATTTCTGTTACTCCAATGGATGGGAGCCTTGTCATTATGGAAGGCATTTTGTTGTTGAATTTTTTGTTATTCCAATGGATGGTAGCCTTGTCATTATGGGAGGTAGTCTGTTATTGATATTTTTTTACTCCAATGGATGGTAGCGTTGTCATTATGGAAGGTAGTCTGTTGTTTAGATTTCTGTTACTCCAATGGATGGTAGCCTTGTCATTATGGGAGGTAGTCTGTTATTGAGATTTATGTTACTCCAATGGATGGTAGCCTTGTCATTATGGAAGGTAGTCTGTTGTTGAGATTTTTGTTACTCCATTGGATGGTAAACTTGTCATTATGGAAGGTAGTCTGTTATTAGGATTTTTGTTATTCCAATGGATGTTAGCCTTGTTATTATGGAAGGTAGTCTATTGTTGAGATTTTTGTTACTCCAATGGATGGTAGCGTTGTCATTATGGGAGGAAGTCTATTATTGAGATTTTTGTTATTCCAATGGATGGTAGCCTTGTCATTATGGAAGGTAGTCTGTTGTTGAGATTTCTGTTACTCCAAAGGATAATAGCCTTGTCATTATGGGAGGTAGTCTGTTATTGAGATTTTTGTTACTCCAATGGATGGTAGACTTGTCATTATGGAAGGTAGTCTATTGTTGAGATTTCTGTTATTCTAATGGATGGTAGCTTTGTCATTATAGGAGGTAGTCTGTTATTGAGATTTTTGTTACTCCAATGGATGGTAGCCTTGTCATTATTGAAGGTAGTCTGTTGTTGAGATTTTTGTTACTCCAATGGATGGTAGCCTTGTAATTATGGGAGGTAGTATGTTGTTGAAATTTTTGTTACTCCAGTGGATGGTAGCTTTGTCATTATGAAAGGTAGTCTGTTGTTGATATTTATGTTACTCCAATGGATGGTAGCCTTGTCATTATGGAAGGTAGTCTGTTGTTGAGATTTCTGTTACTCCAATGGATAATATCCTTGTCATTATGGGAGGTAGTCTGTTACTGAGATTTTTGTTACTCCAATGGATGGTAGCCTTGTCATTATGGAAGGTAGTCTGTTGTTGAGATTTCTGTTACTCCAATGGATGGTAGCCTTGTCATTATGGGAGGTAGTCTGTTATTGAGATTTTTGTTACTCCAATGGATCGTAGCCTTGTCATTATGGAAGGTAGTCTGTTGTTGAGATTTCTGTTACTCCAATGGATGGTAGCCTTGTCATTATAGAAGGCATTTTGTTGTTGAGATTTCCCTTACTCCAATGGGTGGTAGCCTTGTCATTATAGGAGGCAGTCTGTTGTTGAAATTTTTGTTACTCAAATGGATGGTAGCCTTGTCATTATGGAAAGTAGTCTTTTGTTGAGATTTATGTTAATCTAATGGATAATAGCCTTGTAATTATGGGAGGTAGTCTGTTATTGAGATTTTTGTTACTCCAATGGATGGTAGCCTTATCATTATGGAAGGTAGTCTGTTGTTGAGGTTTCTGTTACTCCAATGGATGGTAGCCTTGTCATTATGAGAGGTAGTCTTTTATGGAGATTTTTATTACTCTAATGGATGGTAGCCTTGTCATTATTGAAGGTAGTCTGTTGATGAGATTTCTGTTACTCCAATGGATGGTACACTTGTCATTATGGAAGGTAGTCTGTTATTAGGATTTTTATTATTCCAATGGATGTTAGCCTTGTTATTATGGAAGGTAGTCTGTTGTTGATATTTTTGTTACTCCAATGGATGGTAGCGTTGTCATTATGGGAGGTAGTCTATTATTGAGATTTTTGTTATTCCAATGGATGGTAGCCTTGTCATTATTGAATGTAGTCTGTTGTTGAGATTTCTGTTACTCCAATGGATAATATCCTTGTCATTATGGGAGGTAGTCTGTTATTGAGATTTTTGTTACTCCAATGGATGGTAGCCTTGTCATTATGGAAGGTAGTCTGTTGTTGAGATTTCTATTACTCCAATGGATGGTAGCCTTGTCATTACGGGAGGTAGTCTGTTGTTGAGATTTTTGTTACTCCAATGGATGGAAGCCTTGGCATTATGGGAGGTAGTCTGTTATTGAGATTTTTGTTACTCCAATGGATGGTAGACTTGTCATTATTGAAGATAGTCTTTTGTTGAGATTTCTGTTACTCCAATGGATGGTAGCCTTGTCATTATGGAAGGTAGTCTGTTGTTGATATTTTTGTTACTCCAATGGATGGTAGCCTTGTAATTATGGGAGGTAGTATGTTGTTGAAATTTTTGTTACTCGAGTGGATGGTAGCTTTGCCATTATGAAAGGTAGTCTGTTGTTGATATTTATGTTACTCCAATGGATGGTAGCCTTGTCATTATGGAAGGTAGTTTGTTGTTGAGATTTATGTTACTCCAATGGATGGTAGCCTTGTCATTATGAAAGGCATTTTGTTGTTGAGATTTCTCTTACTCCAATGGGTGGTAGCCTTGTCATTATAGGAGGCAGTCTGTTGTTGAAATTTTTGTTATTCTAATGGATGGTAGCCTTGTCATTATGGGAGGTAATCTGTTATTGAGATTTTTGTTACTCCAATGGATGGTAGCCTTCTCATTATGGAAGGTAGTCTGTTGTTTAGATTTCTGTTACTCCAATGGATGGTAGCGTTGTCATTATGGGAGGTAGTCTGTTATTAAGATTTTTGTTACTCCAATGGATGGTAGCCTTGTCATTATGGAAGGTAGTCTGTTGTTCAGATTTTTGTTACTCCAATGGATGGTAAACTTGTCATTATAGAAGGTAGTCTGTTATTAGGATTTTTGTTATTCCAATGGATGTTAGCCTTGTTATTATGGAAGGTAGTCTGTTGTTGAGATTTTTGTTACTCCAATGGATGGTAGCGTTGTCATTATGGGAGGAAGTCTATTATTGAGATTTTTGTTATTCCAATGGATGGTAGACTTCTCATTATGGAAGGTAGTCTGTTGTTGAGATTTCTGTTACTCCAATGGATAATAGCCTTGTCATTATGCGAGGTAGTCTGTTATTGAGATTTTTGTTACTCCAATGGATGGTAGACTTGTCATTATGGAAGGTAGTCTATTGTTGAGATTTATGTTACTCTAATGGATGGTAGCTTTGTCATTATAGGAGGTAGTCTGTTATTGAGATTTTTGTTACTCCAATGGATGGTAGCCTTGTCATTATTGAAGGTAGTCTGTTGTTGAGATTTCTATTACTCCAATGGATGGTAGCCTTGTCATTATGGAAGGTAGTCTATTGTTGAGATTTTTGTTACTCCAATGGATGGTAGCTTTGTAATTATGGGAGGAAGTATGTTGTTGAAATTTTTGTTACTCCAGTGGATGGTAGCTTTGTCATTATGAAAGGTAGTTTGTTGTTGATATTTATGTTACTCCAATGGATGGTAGCCTTGTCATTATGGAAGGCATTTTGTTGTTGAGATTTCTCTTACTCCAATGGGTTGTAGCCTTGTCATTATAGGAGGCAGTCTGTTGTTGAAATTTTTGTTATTCCAATGGATGGTAGCCTTGTCATTATGGGAGGTAGTCTGTTATTGAGATTTTTGTTACTCCAATGGATGGTAGCCTTGTCATTATGGAAGGTAGTCTGTTGTTTAGATTTATGTTACTCCAATGGATGGAAGCCTTGTCATTATGGGAGGTAGTATGTTATTGAGATTTTTGTTACTCCAATGGATGGTAGCGTTGTCATTATTGGAGGAAGTCTATTATTGAGATTTTTGTTATTCCAATGGATGGTAGCCTTGTCATTATGGAAGGTAGTCTGTTGTTGAGATTTCTGTTACTCCAATGGATAGTAGCCTTGTCATTATGGGAGGTAGTCTGTTATTGAGATTTTTGTTACTCCAATGGATGGTCGACTTGTCATTATGGAAAGTAGTCTATTGTTGAGATTTTTGTTACTCTAATGGATGGTAGCTTTGTCGTTATAGGAGGTAGTCTGTTATTGAGATTTTTGTTACTCCAATGGATGGTAGCCTTGTCATTATTGAAGATAGAATTTTGTTGAGATTTCTGTTACTCCAATGGATGTTAGACTTGTCATTATGGAAGGTAGTCTGTTATTGAGATTTTTGTTATTCCAATGGATGGTAGCCTTGTCATTATTGAAGGTAGTTTGTTGTTGAGATTTCTGTTACTCCAATGGATTGTAGCCTTGTCATTATGGAAGGTAGTCTGTTGTTGAGATTTTTGTTACTCCAATGGATGGTAGCCTTGTAATTATGGGAGGTAGTAGGTTGTTGAAATTTTTGTTTCTCCAATGGATGGTAGCTTTGTCATTATGAAAGGTAATCTGTTGTTGATATTTATGTTATTCCAATGGATGGTAGACTTGTCGTTATGGAAGGTAGTTTGTTGTTGAGATTTCTGTTACTCCAATGGATGGTAGCCTTGTCATTATGGAAGGCATTTTGTTGTTGAATTTTTTTTATTCCAATGGATGGTAGCCTTGTCATTATGGGAGGTAGTCTGTTATTGAGATTTTTGTTACTCCAATGGATGGTAGCCTTGTCATTATGGAAGGTAGTCTGTTGTTTAGATTTCTATTACTCCAATGGATGGTAGCCTTGTCATTATGGGAGGTAGTCTGTTATTGAGATTTTTGGTACTCCAATGGATGGTAGCCTTGTCATTATGGCAGGTAGTCAGTTGTTGAGATTTTTCTTACTCCAATGGATGGTAAACTTGTCATTATGGAAGGTAGTTTGTTATTAGGATTTTTGTTATTCCAATGGATGTTAGCCTTGTTATTATGGAAGGTAGTCTGTTGTTGAGATTTTTGTTATTCCAATGGATGTTAGCGTTGTCATTATGGGAGGAAGTCTATTATTGAGATTTTTGTTATTCCAATGGATGGTAGCCTTGTCATTATGGAAGGTAGTCTGTTGTTGAGATTTCTGTTACTCCAATGGATAGTAGCCTTGTCATTATGGGAGGTAGTCTGTTATTGAGATTTTTGTTACTCCAATGGATGGTAGAATTGTCATTATGGAAAGTAGTCTATTGTTGAGATTTTTGTTACTCTAATGGATGGTAGCTTTGTCATTATAGGAGGTAGTCTGTTATTGAGATTTTTGTTACTCCAATGGATGGTAGCCTTGTCATTATTGAAGATAGAATTTTGTTGAGATTTCTGTTACTCCAATGGATGGTAGACTTGTCATTATGGAAGGTAGTCTGTTCTTGAGATTTTTGTTATTCCAATGGATGGTAGCCTTGTCATTATTAAAGGTAGCTTGTTGTTGAGATTTCTGTTACTCCAATGGATGGTAGCCTTGTCATTATGGAAGGTAGTCTATTGTTGAGATTTTTGTTACTCCAATGGATGGTAGCCTTGTAAATATGGGAGGTAGTATGTTGTTGAAATTTTTGTTTCTCCAATGGATGGTAGCTTTGTAAATATGAAAGGTAATCTGTTGTTGATATTTATGTTATTCCAATGGATGGTAGACTTGTCGTTATGGAAGGTAGTTTGTTGTTGAGATTTCTGTTACTCAAATGGATGGTAGCCTTGTCATTATGGAAGGCATTTTGTTGTTGAATTTTTTGTTATTCCAATGGATGGTAGCCTTGTCATTATGGGAGGTAGTCTGTTATTGAGATTTTTGTTACTCCAATGGATGGTAGCCTTGTCATTATGGAAGGTAGTCTGTTGTTTAGATTTCTATTACTCCAATGGATGGTAGCCTTGTCATTATGGGAGGTAGTCTGTTATTGAGATTTTTGTTACTCCAATGGATGGTAGCCTTGTCATTATGGAAGGTAGTCTGTTGTTGAGATTTTTGTTACTCCAATGGATGGTAAACTTGTCATTATGGAAGGTAGTCTGTTATTAGGATTTTTGTTATTCCAATGGATGTTAGCCTTGTTATTATGGAAGGTAGTCTGTTGTTGAGATTTTTGTTACTCCAATGGATGGTAGCGTTGTCATTATGGGAGGAAGTCTATTATTGAGATTTTTGTTATTCCAATGGATGGTAGCCTTGTCATTATGGAAGGTAGTCTGTTGTTGAGATTTCTGTTACTCCAATGGATAGTAGCCTTGTCATTATGGGAGGTAGTCTGTTATTGAGATTTTTGTTACTCCAATGGATGGTAGACTTGTCATTATGGAAAGTAGTTTATTTTTGAGATTTCTGTTACTCTAATAGATGGTAGCTTTGTCATTATAGGAGGTAGTCTGTTATTGAGATTTTTGTTACTCCAATGGATGGTAGCCTTGTCATTATTGAAGATAGAATTTTGTTGAGATTTCTGTTACTCCAATGGATGGTAGACTTGTCATTAAGGAAGGCAGTCTGTTATTGAGATTTTTGTTATTCCAATGGATGGTAGCCTTGTCATTATTGAAGGTAGTCTGTTGTTGAGATTTCTGTTACTCCAATGGATGGTAGCCTTGTCATTATGGAAGGTAGTCTGTTGTTGAGATTTTTGTTACTCCAATGGATGGTAGCCTTGTAATTATGGGAGGTAGTATGTTGTTGAAATTTTTGTTTCTCCAATGAATGGCAGCTTTGTCATTATGAAAGGTAATCTGTTGTTGATATTTATGTTATTCCAATGGATGGTAGACTTGTCGTTATGGAAGGTAGTTTGTTGTTGAGATTTCTGTTACTCCAATGGATGGTAGCCTTGTCATTATGGAAGGCATTTTGTTGTTGAATTTTTTGTTATTCCAATGGATGGTAGCCTTGTCATTATGGGAGGTAGTCTGTTATTGAGATTTTTGTTACTCCAATGGATGGTAGCCTTGTCATTATGGAAGGTAGTCTGTTGTTTAGATTTCTATTACTCCAATGGATGGTAGCCTTGTCATTATGGAAGGTAGTCTATTGTTGAGATTTCTGTTACTCCAATGGATAATAGCCTTGTCATTATGGGAGGTAGTCTGTTATTGAGATTTTTGTTACTCCAATGGATGGTAGACTTGTCATTATGGAAGGTAGTCTATTTTTGAGATTTCTGTTACTCTAATGGATGGTAGCTTTGTCATTATAGGAGGTAGTCTGTTCTTGAGATTTTTGTTACTCCAATGGATGGTAGCCTTGTCATTATTGAAGGTAGTCTGTTGTTGAGATTTTTGTTACTCCAATGGATGGTAGCCTTGTAATTATGGGAGGTAGTATGTTGTTGAAATTTTTGTTACTCCAGTGGATGGTAGCTTTGTCATTATGGAAGGTAGTTTGTTGTTATTATTTATGTTACTCCAATGGATGGTAGCCTTGTCATTATGGAAGGTAGTTTGTTGTTGAGATTTATGTTACTCCAATGGATGGTAGCCTTGTCATTATGGAAGGCATTTTGTTGTTGAGATTTCTCTTACTCCAATGGGTGGTAGCCGTGTCATTATAGGAGGCAGTCTGTTGTTGAAATTTTTGTTATTCCAATGGATGGTAGCCTTGTAATTATGGGAGGTAGTTTGTTATTGAGATTTTTGTTACTCCAATGGATGGTAGCCTTGTCATTATGGAAGGTAGTCTGTTGTTGAGATTTCTGTTACTCCAATGGATGGAAGCCTTGTCATTATGGGAGGTAGTCTGTTATTGAGATTTTTGTTACTCCAATGGATGGTAGCCTTGTCATTATGGAAGGTAGTCTGTTGTTGAGATTTCTATTACTCCAATGGATGGAAGCCTTGTCATTATGGGAGGTAGTCTGTTATTGAGATTTTTGTTACTCCAATGGATGGTAGCCTTGTCATTATGGAAGGTAGTCTATTGTTGAGATTTTTGTTACTCCAATGGATGGTAAACTTGTCATTATGGAAGGAAGTCTGTTGTTAGGATTTTTTGTTATTCCAATGGATGTTAGCCTTGTTATTATGGAAGGTAGTCTGTTGTTAAGATTTTTGTTACTCCAATGGATGGTAGCATTGTCATTATGGGAGGAAGTCTATTATTGAGATTTTTGTTATTCCAATGGATGGTAGCCTTGTCATTATGGAAGGTAGTCTGTTGTTGAGATTTCTGTTACTCCAATGGAAAGTAGCCTTTTCATTATGGGAGGTAGTCTGTTATTGAGATTTTTGTTATTCCAATGGATGTTAGCCTTGTTATTATGGAAGGTAGTCTGTTGTTGAGATTTTTGTTACTCCAATGGATGGTAGCATTGTCATTATGGGAGGAAGTCTATTATTGAGATTTTTGTTATTCCAATGGATGGTAGCCTTGTCATTATGGAAGGTAGTCTGTTGTTGAGATTTCTGTTACTCCAATGGATAGTAGCCTTGTCATTATGGGAGGTAGTCTGTTATTGAGATTTATGTTACTCCAATGGATGGTAGACTTGTCATTATGGAAAGTATTCTATTGTTGATATTTTTGTTACTCTAATGGATGGTAGCTTTGTCATTATATGAGGTAGTCTGTTATTGAGATTTTTGTTACTCCAATGGATGGTAGCCTTGTCATTATTGAAGATAGAATTTTGTTGAGATTTCTGTTACTCCAATGGATGGTAGACTTGTCATTATGGAAGGTAGTCTGTTATTGAGATTTTTGTTATTCCAATGGATGGTAGCTTTGTCATTATGGAAGGTAGTCTGTTGTTGATATTTATGTTACTCCAATGGATGGTAGCCTTGTCATTATGGAAGGTAGTTTGTTGTTGAGATTTATGTTACTCCAATGGATGGTAGCCTTGTCATTATGGAAGGCATTTTGTTGTTGAGATTTCTCTTACTCCAATGGGTGGTAGCCGTGTCATTATAGGAGGCAGTCTGTTGTTGAAATTTTTGTTATTCCAATGGATGGTAGCCTTGTCATTATGGGAGGTAGTCTGTTATTGAGATTTTTGTTACTCCAATGGATGGTAGCCTTGTCATTATGGAAGGTAGTCTGTTGTTGAGATTTCTGTTACTCCAATGGATGGAAGCCTTGTCATTATGGGAGGTAGTCTGTTATTGAGATTTTTGTTACTCCAATGGATGGTAGCCTTGTCATTATGGAAGGTAGTCTATTATTGAGATTTTTGTTACTTCAATGGATGGTAAACTTGTCATTATGGAAGGTAGTCTGTTGTTAGGATTTTTTGTTATTCCAATGGATGTTAGCCTTGTTATTATGGAAGGTAGTCTGTTGTTAAGATTTTTGTTACTCCAATGGATGGTAGCGTTGTCATTATGGGAGGAAGTCTATTATTGAGATTTTTGTTATTCCAATGGATGGTAGCCTTGTCATTATGGAAGGTAGTCTGTTGTTGAGATTTCTGTTACTCCAATGGATAGTAGCCTTGTCATTATGGGAGGTAGTCTGTTATTGAGATTTTTGTTACTCCAATGGATGGTAGACTTGTCATTATGGAAAGTAGTTTATTTTTGAGATTTCTGTTACTCTAATAGATGGTAGCTTTGTCATTATAGGAGGTAGTCTGTTATTGAGATTTTTGTTACTCCAATGGATGGTAGCCTTGTCATTATTGAAGATAGAATTTTGTTGAGATTTCTGTTACTCCAATGGATGGTAGACTTGTCATTAAGGAAGGCAGTCTGTTATTGAGATTTTTGTTATTCCAATGGATGGTAGCCTTGTCATTATTGAAGGTAGTCTGTTGTTGAGATTTCTGTTACTCCAATGGATGGTAGCCTTGTCATTATGGAAGGTAGTCTGTTGTTGAGATTTTTGTTACTCCAATGGATGGTAGCCTTGTAATTATGGGAGGTAGTATGTTGTTGAAATTTTTGTTTCTCCAATGAATGGCAGCTTTGTCATTATGAAAGGTAATCTGTTGTTGATATTTATGTTATTCCAATGGATGGTAGACTTGTCGTTATGGAAGGTAGTTTGTTGTTGAAATTTCTGTTACTCCAATGGATGGTAGCCTTGTCATTATGGAAGGCATTTTGTTGTTGAATTTTTTGTTATTCCAATGGATGGTAGCCTTGTCATTATGGGAGGTAGTCTGTTATTGAGATTTTTGTTACTCCAATGGATGGTAGCCTTGTCATTATGGAAGGTAGTCTGTTGTTTAGATTTCTATTACTCCAATGGATGGTATCCTTGTCATTATGGAAGGTAGTCTATTGTTGAGATTTCTGTTACTCCAATGGATAATAGCCTTGTCATTATGGGAGGTAGTCTGTTATTGAGATTTTTGTTACTCCAATGGATGGTAGACTTGTCTTTATGGAAGGTAGTCTATTTTTGAGATTTCTGTTACTCTAATGGATGGTAGCTTTGTCATTATAGGAGGTAGTCTGTTCTTGAGATTTTTGTTACTCCAATGGATGGTAGCCTTGTCATTATTGAAGGTAGTCTGTTGTTGAGATTTTTGTTACTCCAATGGATGGTAGCCTTGTAATTATGGGAGGTAGTATGTTGTTGAAATTTTTGTTACTCCAGTGGATGGTAGCTTTGTCATTATGGAAGGTAGTTTGTTGTTATTATTTATGTTACTCCAATGGATGGTAGCCTTGTCATTATGGAAGGTAGTTTGTTGTTGAGATTTATGTTACTCCAATGGATGGTAGCCTTGTCATTATGGAAGGCATTTTGTTGTTGAGATTTCTCTTACTCCAATGGGTGGTAGCCGTGTCATTATAGGAGGCAGTCTGTTGTTGAAATTTTTGTTATTCCAATGGATGGTAGCCTTGTAATTATGGGAGGTAGTTTGTTATTGAGATTTTTGTTACTCCAGTGGATGGTAGCCTTGTCATTATGGAAGGTAGTCTGTTGTTGAGATTTCTGTTACTCCAATGGATGGAAGCCTTGTCATTATGGGAGGTAGTCTGTTATTGAGATTTTTGTTACTCCAATGGATGGTAGCCTTGTCATTATGGAAGGTAGTCTGTTGTTGAGATTTCTATTACTCCAATGGATGGAAGCCTTGTCATTATGGGAGGTAGTCTGTTATTGAGATTTTTGTTACTCCAATGGATGGTAGCCTTGTCATTATGGAAGGTAGTCTATTGTTGAGATTTTTGTTACTCCAATGGATGGTAAACTTGTCATTATGGAAGGAAGTCTGTTGTTAGGATTTTTTGTTATTCCAATGGATGTTAGCCTTGTTATTATGGAAGGTAGTCTGTTGTTAAGATTTTTGTTACTCCAATGGATGGTAGCGTTGTCATTATGGGAGGAAGTCTATTATTGAGATTTTTGTTATTCCAATGGATGGTAGCCTTGTCATTATGGAAGGTAGTCTGTTGTTGAGATTTCTGTTACTCCAATGGAAAGTAGCCTTTTCATTATGGGAGGTAGTCTGTTATTGAGATTTTTGTTATTCCAATGGATGTTAGCCTTGTTATTATGGAAGGTAGTCTGTTGTTGAGATTTTTGTTACTCCAATGGATGGTAGCATTGTCATTATGGGAGGAAGTCTATTATTGAGATTTTTGTTATTCCAATGGATGGTAGCCTTGTCATTATGGAAGGTAGTCTGTTGTTGAGATTTCTGTTACTCCAATGGATAGTAGCCTTGTCATTATGGGAGGTAGTCTGTTATTGAGATTTTTGTTACTCCAATGGATGGTAGACTTGTCATTATGGAAAGTAGTCTATTGTTGATATTTTTGTTACTCTAATGGATGGTAGCTTTGTCATTATATGAGGTAGTCTGTTATTGAGATTTTTGTTACTCCAATGGATGGTAGCCTTGTCATTATTGAAGATAGAATTTTGTTGAGATTTCTGTTACTCCAATGGATGGTAGACTTGTCATTATGGAAGGTAGTCTGTTATTGAGATTTTTGTTATTCCAATGGATGGTAGCTTTGTCATTATGGAAGGTAGTCTGTTGTTGATATTTATGTTACTCCAATGGATGGTAGCCTTGTCATTATGGAAGGTAGTTCGTTGTTGAGATTTATGTTACTCCAATGGATGGTAGCCTTGTCATTATGGAAGGCATTTTGTTGTTGAGATTTCTCTTACTCCAATGGGTGGTAGCCGTGTCATTATAGGAGGCAGTCTGTTGTTGAAATTTTTGTTATTCCAATGGATGGTAGCCTTGTCATTATGGGAGGTAGTCTGTTATTGAGATTTTTGTTACTCCAATGGATGGTAGCCTTGTCATTATGGAAGGTAGTCTGTTGTTGAGATTTCTGTTACTCCAATGGATGGAAGCCTTGTCATTATGGGAGGTAGTCTGTTATTGAGATTTTTGTTACTCCAATGGATGGTAGCCTTGTCATTATGGAAGGTAGTCTATTATTGAGATTTTTGTTACTCCAATGGATGGTAAACTTGTCATTATGGAAGGTAGTCTGTTGTTAGGATTTTTTGTTATTCCAATGGATGTTAGCCTTGTTATTATGGAAGGTAGTCTGTTGTTAAGATTTTTGTTACTCCAATGGATGGTAGCGTTGTCATTATGGGAGGAAGTCTATTATTGAGATTTTTGTTATTCCAATGGATGGTAGCCTTGTCATTATGGAAGGTAGTGTGTTGTTGAGATTTCTGTTACTCCAATGGATAGTAGCCTTGTCATTATGGGAGGTAGTCTGTTATTGAGATTTTTGTTATTCCAATGGATGTTAGCCTTGTTATTATGGAAGGTAGTCTGTTGTTGAGATTTTTTATACTCCAATGGATGGTAGCGTTGTCATTATGGGAGGAAGTCTATTATTGAGATTTTTGTTATTCCAATGGATGGTAGCCTTGTCATTATGGAAGGTAGTCTGTTGTTGAGATTTCTGTTACTCCAATGGATAGTAGCCTTGTCATTATGGGAGGTAGTCTGTTATTGAGATTTTTGTTACTCCAATGGATGGTAGACTTGTCATTATGGAAAGTAGTCTATTGTTGATATTTTTGTTACTCTAATGGATGGTAGCTTTGTCATTATATGAGGTAGTCTGTTATTGAGATTTTTGTTACTCCAATGGATGGTAGCCTTGTCATTATTGAAGATAGAATTTTGTTGAGATTTCTGTTACTCCAATGGATGGTAGACTTGTCATTATGGAAGGTAGTCTGTTATTGAGATTTTTGTTATTCCAATGGATGGTAGCCTTGTCATTATTGAAGGTAGTCTGTTGTTGAGATTTCTGTTACTCCAAAGGATGGTAGCCTTGTCATTATGAAAGGTAGTCTCTTGTTGAGATTTTTGTTACTCCAAAGGATGGTAGCCTTGTAATTATGGGAGGTAGTATGTTGTTGAAATTTTTGTTTCTCCAATGGATGGTAGCTTTGTCATTATGAAAGGTAATCTGTTTTTGATATTTATGTTATTCCAATGGATGGTAGACTTGTCGTTATGGAAAGTAGTTTGTTGTTGAGATTTCTGTTACTCCAATGGATGGTAGCCTTGTCATTATGGAAGGCATTTTGTTGTTGAATTTTTTGTTATTCCAATGGATGGTAGCCTTGTCATTATGGGAGGTAGTCTGTTATTGAGATTTTTGTTACTCCAATGGATGGTAGCCTTGTCATTATGGAAGGTAGTCTGTTTTTTAGATTTCTATTACTCCAATGGATGGTAGCCTTGTCATTATGGGAGGTAGTCTGTTATTGAGATTTTTGTTACTCCAATGGATGGTAGCCTTGTCATTATGGAAGGTAGTCTGTTGTTGAGATTTTTGTTACTCCAATGGATGGTAAACTTGTCATTATGGAAGGTAGTCTGTTATTAGGATTTTTGTTATTCCAATGGATATTAGCCTTGTTATTATGGAAGGTAGTCTGTTGTTGAGATTTTTGTTACTCCAATGGATGGTAGCGTTGTCATTATGGGAGGAAGTCTATTATTGAGATTTTTGTTATTCCAATGGATGGTAGCCTTGTCATTATGGAAGTTAGTCTGTTGTTGAGATTTCTGTTACTCCAATGGATAATAGCCTTGTCATTATGGGAGGTAGTCTGTTATTGAGATTTTTGTTACTCCAATGGATGGTAGACTTATCATTATGGAAGGTAGTCTATTGTTGAGATTTCTGTTACTCTAATTGATGGTAGCTTTGTCATTATAGGAGGTAGTCTGTTATTGAGGTTTTTGTTACTCCAATGGATGGTAGCCTTGTCATTATTGAAGGTAGTCTGTTGTTGAGATTTTTGTTACTCCAATGGATGGTAGACTTGTAATTATGGGAGGTAGTACGTTCTTGAAATTTTTGTTACTCCAGTGGATGGTAGCTTTGTCATTATGGAAGGTAGTCTGTTGTTGATATTTATGTGACTCCAATGGATGGTAGCCTTGTCATTATTGAAGGTAGTTTGTTGTTGAGATTTATGTTACTCCAATGGATGGTAGCCTTGTCATTATGGAAGGCATTTTGTTGTTGAGATTTCTCTTACTCCAATGGGTCGTAGCCGTGTCATTATAGGAGGCAGTCTGTTGTTGAAATTTTTGTTATTCCAATGGATGGTAGCCTTGTCATTATGGGAGGTAGTCTGTTATTGAGATTTTTGTTACTCCAATGGATGGTAGCCTTGTCATTATGGAAGGTAGTCTGTTGTTGAGATTTCTGTTACTCCAATGGATGGAAGCCTTGTCATTATGGGAGGTAGTCTGTTATTGAGATTTTTTTTACTCCAATGGATGGTAGCCTTGTCATTATGGAAGGTAGTCTGTTGTTGAGATTTCTGTTACTCCAATGGATGGAAGCCTTGTCATTATGGGAGGTAGTCTGTTATTGAGATTTTTGTTACTCCAATGGATGGTAGCCTTGTCATTATGGAAGGTAGTCTATTATTGAGATTTTTGTTACTCTAATGGATGGTAAACTTGTCATTATGGAAGGTAGTCTGTTGTTAGGATTTTTTGTTATTCCAATGGATGTTAGCCTTGTTATTATGGAAGGTAGTCTGTTGTTAAGATTTTTGTTACTCCAATGGATGGTAGCGTTGTCATTATGGGAGGAAGTCTATTATTGAGATTTTTGTTATTCCAATGGATGGTAGCCTTGTCATTATGGAAGGCAGTCTGTTGTTGAGATTTCTGTTACTCCAATGGATAGTAGCCTTGTCATTATGGGAGGTAGTCTTTTATTGAGATTTTTGTTATTCTAATGGATGTTAGCCTTGTTATTATGGAAGGTAGTCTGTTGTTGAGATTTTTGTTACTCCAATGGATGGTAGCGTTGTCATTATGGGAGGAAGTCTATTATTGAGATTTTTGTTATTCCAATGGATGGTAGCCTTGTCATTATGGAAGGTAGTCTGTTGTTGAGATTTCTGTTACTCCAATGGATAGTAGCCTTGTCATTATGGGAGGTAGTCTGTTATTGAGATTTTTGTTACTCCAATGGATGGTAGACTTGTCATTATGGAAAGTAGTCTATTGTTGAGATTTTTGTTACTCTAATTGATGGTAGCTTTGTCATTATATGAGGTAGTCTATTATTGAGATTTTTGTTACTCCAATGGATGGTAGCCTTGTCATTATCGAAGATAGAATTTTGTTGAGATTTCTGTTACTCCAATGGATGGTAGACTTGTCATTATGGAAGGTAGTCTGTTATTGAGATTTTTGTTATTCCAATGGATGGTAGCCTTGTCATTATTGAAGGTAGTCTGTTGTTGAGATTTCTGTTACTCCAAAGGATGGTAGCCTTGTCATTATGAAAGGTAGTCTGTTGTTGAGATTTTTGTTACTCCAAAGGATGGTAGCCTTATAATTATGGGAGGTAGTATGTTGTTGAAATTTTTTTTTCTCCAATGGATGATAGCTTTGTCATTATGAAAGGTAATCTGTTTTTGATATTTATGTTATTCCAATGGATGGTAGACTTGTCGTTATGGAAGGTAGTTTGTTGTTGAGATTTCTGTTACTCCAATGGATGGTAGCCTTGTCATTATGGAAGGCAGTCTGTTGTTGAAATTTTTGTTATTCCAATGGATGGTAGCCTTGTCATTATGGGAGGTAGTCTGTTATTGAGATTTTTGTTACTCCAATGGATGGTAGCCTTGTCATTATGGAAGGTAGTCTGTTGTTGAGATTTCTGTTACTCCAATGGATGGAAGCCTTGTCATTATGGGAGGTAGTCTGTTATTGAGATTTTTGTTACTCCAATGGATGGTAGCCTTGTCATTATGGAAGGTAGTCTGTTGTTGAGATTTCTGTTACTCCAATGGATGGAAGCCTTGTCATTA
This sequence comes from Vicia faba, assembly GCA_948472305.1. Lineage (NCBI taxonomy): Eukaryota > Viridiplantae > Streptophyta > Magnoliopsida > Fabales > Fabaceae > Vicia > Vicia faba. The sequence continues at coordinate 773,869,588 of OX451737.1, forward strand.
TGGGAGGTAGTTTGTTATTGAGATTTTTGTTACTCCAATGGATGGTAGCCGTGTCATTATGGAAGGTAGTCTATTATTGAGATTTTTGTTACTCTAATGGATGGTAAACTTGTCATTATGGAAGGTAGTCTGTTGTTAGGATTTTTTGTTATTCCAATGGATGTTAGCCTTGTTATTATGGAAGGTAGTCTGTTGTTAAGATTTTTGTTACTCCAATGGATGGTAGCGCTGTCATTATGGGAGGAAGTCTATTATTGAGATTTTTGTTATTCCAATGGATGGTAGCCTTGTCATTATGGAAGGTAGTCTGTTGTTGAGATTTCTGTTACTCCAATGGATAGTAGCCTTGTCATTATGGGAGGTAGTCTGTTATTGAGATTTTTGTTACTCCAATGGATGGTAGCCTTGTCATTAAGGAAGGTAGTCTGTTGTTGAGATTTTTGTTACTCCAATGGATGGTAAACTTGTCATTATGGAAGGTAGTCTGTTATTAGGATTTTTGTTATTCCAATGGATATTAGCCTTGTTATTATGGAAGGTAGTCTGTTGTTGAGATTTTTGTTACTCCAATGGATGGTAGCGTTGTCATTATGGGAGGAAGTCTATTATTGAGATTTTTGTTATTCCAATGGATGGTAGCCTTGTCATTATGGAAGTTAGTCTGTTGTTGAGATTTCTGTTACTCCAATGGATAATAGCCTTGTCATTATGGGAGGTAGTCTGTTATTGAGATTTTTGTTACTCCAATGGATGGTAGACTTGTCATTATGGAAGGTAGTCTATTGTTGAGATTTCTGTTACTCTAATTGATGGTAGCTTTGTCATTATAGGAGGTAGTCTGTTATTGAGGTTTTTGTTACTCCAATGGATGGTAGCCTTGTCATTATTGAAGGTAGTCTGTTGTTGAGATTTTTGTTACTCCAATGGATGGTAGACTTGTAATTATGGGAGGTAGTACGTTCTTAAAATTTTTGTTACTCCAGTGGATGGTAGCTTTGTCATTATGGAAGGTAGTCTGTTGTTGATATTTATGTTACTCCAATGGATGGTAGCCTTGTCATTATTGAAGGTAGTTTGTTGTTGAGATTTATGTTACTCCAATGGATGGTAGCCTTGTCATTATGGAAGGCATTTTGTTGTTGAGATTTCTCTTACTCCAATGGGTCGTAGCCGTGTCATTATAGGAGGCAGTCTGTTGTTGAAATTTTTGTTATTCCAATGGATGGTAGCCTTGTCATTATGGGAGGTCGTCTGTTTTTGAGATTTTTGTTACTCCAATGGATGGTAGCCTTGTCATTATGGAAGGTAGTCTGTTGTTGAGATTTCTGTTACTCCAATGGATGGAAGCCTTGTCATTATGGGAGGTAGTCTGTTATTGAGATTTTTTTTACTCCAATGGATGGTAGCCTTGTCATTATGGAAGGTAGTCTGTTGTTGAGATTTCTGTTACTCCAATGGATGGAAGCCTTGTCATTATGGAAGGTAGTCTATTATTGAGATTTTTGTTACTCTAATGGATGGTAAACTTGTCATTATGGAAGGTAGTCTGTTGTTAGGATTTTTTGTTATTCCAATGGATGTTAGCCCTTTTATTATGGAAGGTAGTCTGTTGTTAAGATTTTTGTTACTCCAATGGATGGTAGCGTTGTCATTATGGGAGGAAGTCTATTATTGAGATTTTTGTTATTCCAATGGATGGTAGCCTTGTCATTATGGAAGGTAGTCTGTTGTTGAGATTTCTGTTACTCCAATGGATAGTAGCCTTGTCATTATGGGAGGTAGTCTGTTATTGAGATTTTTGTTATTCCAATGGATGTTAGCCTTGTTATTATGGAAGGTAGTCTGTTGTTGAGATTTTTGTTACTCCAATGGATGGTAGCGTTGTCATTATGGGAGGAAGTCTATTATTGAGATTTTTGTTATTCCAATGGATGGTAGCCTTGTCATTATGGAAGGTAGTCTGTTGTTGAGATTTCTGTTACTCCAATGGATAGTAGCCTTGTCATTATGGGAGGTAGTCTGTTATTGAGATTTTTGTTACTCCAATGGATGGTAGACTTGTCATTATGGAAAGTAGTCTATTGTTGAGATTTTTGTTACTCTAATTGATGGTAGCTTTGTCATTATATGAGGTAGTCTGTTATTGAGATTTTTGTTACTCCAATGGATGGTAGCCTTGTCATTATCGAAGATAGAATTTTGTTGAGATTTCTGTTACTCCAATGGATGGTAGACTTGTCATTATGGAAGGTAGTCTGTTATTGAGATTTTTGTTATTCCAATGGATGGTAGCCTTGTCATTATTGAAGGTAGTCTGTTGTTGAGATTTCTGTTACTCCAAAGGATGGTAGCCTTGTCATTATGAAAGGTAGTCTGTTGTTGAGATTTTTGTTACTCCAAAGGATGGTAGCCTTATAATTATGGGAGGTAGTATGTTGTTGAAATTTTTTTTTCTCCAATGGATGATAGCTTTGTCATTATGAAAGGTAATCTGTTTTTGATATTTATGTTATTCCAATGGATGGTAGACTTGTCGTTATGGAAGGTAGTTTGTTGTTGAGATTTCTGTTACTCCAATGGATGGTAGCCTTGTCATTATGGAAGGCATTTTGTTGTTGAATTTTTTGTTATTCCAATGGATGGTAGCCTTGTCATTATGGAAGGTAGTCTGTTGTTTAGATTTCTATTACTCCAATGGATGGTAGCCTTGTCATTATGGGAGGTAGTCTGTTATTGAGATTTTTGTTACTCCAATGGATGGTAGCCTTGTCATTATGGAAGGTAGTCTGTTGTTGAGATTTTTGTTACTCCAATGGATGGTAAACTTGTCATTATGGAAGGTAGTCTGTTATTAGGATTTTTGTTATTCCAATGGATATTAGCCTTGTTATTATGGAAGGTAGTCTGTTGTTGAGATTTTTGTTACTCCAATGGATGGTAGCGTTGTCATTATGGGAGGAAGTCTATTATTGATATTTTTGTTATTCCAATGGATGGTAGCCTTGTCATTATGGAAGGTAGTCTGTTGTTGAGATTTCTGTTACTCCAATGGATAATAGCCTTGTCATTATGGGAGGTAGTCTGTTATTGAGATTTTTGTTACTCCAATGGATGGTAGACTTGTCATTATGGAAGGTATTCTATTGTTGAGATTTTTGTTACTCTAATTGATGGTAGCTTTGTCATTATAGGAGGTAGTCTGTTATTGAGGTTTTTGTTACTCCAATGGATGGTAGCCTTGTCATTATTGAAGGTAGTCTGTTGTTGAGATTTTTGTTACTCCAATGGATGGTAGCCTTGTAATTATGGGAGGTAGTACGTTCTTAAATTTTTTGTTACTCCAGTGGATGGTAGCTTTGTCATTATGGAAGGTAGTCTGTTGTTGATATTTATGTTACTCCAATTGCTGGTAGCCTTGTCATTATGGAAGGTAGTTTGTTGTTGAGATTTATGTTACTCCAATGGATGGTAGCCTTGTCATTATGGAAGGCATTTTGTTGTTGAGATTTCTCTTACTCCAATGGGTGGTAGCCGTGTCATTATAGGAGGCAGTCTGTTGTTGAAATTTTTGTTATTCCAATGGATGGTAGCCTTGTCATTATGGGAGGTAGTCTGTTATTGAGATTTTTGTTACTCCAATGGATGGTAGCCTTGTCATTATGGAAGGTAGTCTGTTGTTGAGATTTCTGTTACTCCAATGGATGGAAGCCTTGTCATTATGGGAGGTAGTCTGGTATTGAGATTTTTGTTACTCCAATTGATGGTAGCCTTGTCATTATGGAAGGTAGTCTATTGTTGAGATTTTTGTTACTCCAATGGATGGTAAACTTGTCATTATGGAAGGTAGTCTGTTGTTAGGATTTTTGTTATTCCAATGGATGTTAGCCTTGTTATTATGGAAGGTAGTCTGTTGTTAACATTTTTGTTACTCCAATGGATGGTAGCGTTGTCATTATGGGAGGAAGTCTATTATTGAGATTTTTGTTATTCCAATGGATGGTAGCCTTGTCATTATGGAAGGTAGTCTGTTGTTGAGATTTCTGTTACTCCAATGGATAGTAGCCTTGTCATTATGGGAGGTAGTCTGTTATTGAGATTTTTGTTATTCCAATGGATGTTAGCCTTGTTATTATGGAAGGTAGTCTGTAGTTGAGATTTTTGTTACTCCAATGGATGGTAGCGTTGTCATTATGAGAGGCAGTCTATTATTGAGATTTTTGTTATTCCAATGGATGGTAGCCTTGTCATTATGAAAGGTAGTCTGTTGTTGAGATTTCTGTTACTCCAATGGATAGTAGCCTTGTCATTTGGGAGGTAGTCTGTTATTGAGATATTTGTTACTCCAATGGATGGTAGACTTGTCATTATGGAAAGTAGTCTATTGTTGAGATTTTTGTTACTCTAATGGATGGTAGCTTTGTCATTATAGGAGGTAGCCTGTTATTGAGATCTTTGTTACTCCAATGGATGGTAGCCTTTTCATTATTGAAGATAGTATTTTGTTGAGATTTCTGTTACTCCAATGGATGGTATACTTGTCATTATGGAAGGTAGTCTGTTATTGAGATTTTTGTTATTCCAATGGATGGTAGCCTTGTCATTATTGAAGGTAGTATATTGTTGAGATTTCTGTTACTCCAATGGAAGGTAGCCTTGTCATTATGGAAGGTAGTCTGTTGTTGAGATTTTTGTTACTCCAATGGATGGTATCGTTGTAATTATGGGAGGTAGTATGTTGTTGAAATTTTTGTTACACCAATGGATGGTAGCTTTGTCAATATGAAAGGTAATCTGTTGTTGATATTTATGTTATTCCAATGGATGGTAGACTTGTCGTTATGGAAGGTAGTTTGTTGTTGAGATTTATGTTACTCCAATGGATGGTAGCCTTGTCATTATGGAAGCATTTTGTTGTTGAGATTTCTCTTACTCCAATGGGTGGTAGCCTTGTCATTATAGGAGGCAGTCTGTTGTTGAAATTTTTGTTACTCCAATGGATGGTAGCCTTGTCATTATGGAAGGTAGTCTGTTGTTGAGATTTCTGTTACTCTAATGGATAAAAGCCTTGTAATTATGGGAGGTAGTCTGTTATTGAGATTTTTGTTACTCCAATGGATGGTAGCCTTGTCATTATGGAAGTTAGTCTGTTGTTGAGGTTTTTGTTACTCCAATGGATGGTAGCCTTGTAATTATGGGAGGTAGTACGTTCTTGAAATTTTTGTTACTCCAGTGGATGGTAGCTTTGTCATTATGGAAGGTAGTCTGTTGTTGATATTTATGTTACTCCAATGGATGGTAGACTTGTCGTTATGGAAGGTAGTTTGTTGTTAAGATTTCTGTTACTCCAATGTATGGTAGCCTTGTCATTATGGAAGGCATTTTGTTGTTGAATTTTTTGTTATTCCAATGGATGGTAGCCTTGTCATTATGGGAGGTAGTTTGTTATTGAGATTTTTGTTACTCCAATGGATGGTAGCCTTGTCATTATGGAAGGTAGTCTGTTGTTTAGATTTCTATTACTCCAATGGATGGTAGCCTTGTCATTATGGGAGGTAGTCTGTTATTGAGATTTTTGTTACTCCAATGGATGGTAGCCTTGTCATTATGGAAGGTAGTCTGTTGTTGAGATTTTTGTTACTCCAATGGATGGTAAACTTGTCATTATGGAAGGTAGTCTGTTATTAGGATTTTTGTTATTCCAATGGATATTAGCCTTGTTATTATGGAAGGTAGTCTGTTGTTGAGATTTTTGTTACTCCAATGGATGGTAGCGTTGTCATTATGGGAGGATGTCTATTATTGAGATTTTTGTTATTCCAATGGATGGTAGCCTTGTCATTATGGAAGGTAGTCTGTTGTTGAGATTTCTGTTACTCCAATGGATAATAGCCTTGTCATTATGGGAGGTAGTCTGTTATTGAGATTTTTGTTACTCCAATGGATGGTAGACTTGTCATTATGGAAGGTAGTCTATTGTTGAGATTTCTGTTACTCAAATTAATGGTAGCTTTGTCATTATAGGAGGTAGTCTGTTATTGAGGTTTTTGTTACTCCAATGGATGGTAGCCTTGTCATTATTGAAGGTAGTCTGTTGTTGAGATTTTTGTTACTCCAATGGATGGTAGCCTTGTAATTATGGGAGGTAGTACGTTCTTGAAATTTTTGTTACTCCAGTGGATGGTAGCTTTGTCATTATGGAAGGTAGTCTGTTGTTGATATTTATGTTACTCCAATGGATGGTAGCCTTGTCATTATTGAAGGTAGTTTGTTGTTGAGATTTATGTTACTCCAATGGATGGTAGCCTTGTCATTATGGAAGGCATTTTGTTGTTGAGATTTCTCTTACTCCAATGGGTCGTAGCCGTGTCATTATAGGAGGCAGTCTGTTGTTGAAATTTTTGTTATTCCAATGGATGGTAGCCTTGTCATTATGGGAGGTAGTCTGTTATTGAGATTTTTGTTACTCCAATGGATGGTAGCCTTGTCATTATGGAAGGTAGTCTGTTGTTGAGATTTCTGTTACTCCAATGGATGGAAGCCTTGTCATTATGGGAGGTAGTCTGGTATTGAGATTTTTGTTACTCCAATTGATGGTAGCCTTGTCATTATGGAAGGTAGTCTATTGTTGAGATTTTTGTTACTCCAATGGATGGTAAACTTGTCATTATGGAAGGTAGTCTGTTGTTAGGATTTTTGTTATTCCAATGGATGTTAGCCTTGTTATTATGGAAGGTAGTCTGTTGTTAACATTTTTGTTACTCCAATGGATGGTAGCGTTGTCATTATGGGAGGAAGTCTATTATTGAGATTTTTGTTATTCCAATGGATGGTAGCCTTGTCATTATGGAAGGTAGTCTGTTGTTGAGATTTCTGTTACTCCAATGGATAGTAGCCTTGTCATTATGGGAGGTAGTCTGTTATTGAGATTTTTGTTATTCCAATGGATGTTAGCCTTGTTATTATGGAAGGTAGTCTGTAGTTGAGATTTTTGTTACTCCAATGGATGGTAGCGTTGTCATTATGAGAGGCAGTCTATTATTGAGATTTTTGTTATTCCAATGGATGGTAGCCTTGTCATTATGAAAGGTAGTCTGTTGTTGAGATTTCTGTTACTCCAATGGATAGTAGCCTTGTCATTTGGGAGGTAGTCTGTTATTGAGATATTTGTTACTCCAATGGATGGTAGACTTGTCATTATGGAAAGTAGTCTATTGTTGAGATTTTTGTTACTCTAATGGATGGTAGCTTTGTCATTATAGGAGGTAGCCTGTTATTGAGATCTTTGTTACTCCAATGGATGGTAGCCTTTTCATTATTGAAGATAGTATTTTGTTGAGATTTCTGTTACTCCAATGGATGGTATACTTGTCATTATGGAAGGTAGTCTGTTATTGAGATTTTTGTTATTCCAATGGATGGTAGCCTTGTCATTATTGAAGGTAGTATATTGTTGAGATTTCTGTTACTCCAATGGAAGGTAGCCTTGTCATTATGGAAGGTAGTCTGTTGTTGAGATTTTTGTTACTCCAATGGATGGTATCGTTGTAATTATGGGAGGTAGTATGTTGTTGAAATTTTTGTTACACCAATGGATGGTAGCTTTGTCAATATGAAAGGTAATCTGTTGTTGATATTTATGTTATTCCAATGGATGGTAGACTTGTCGTTATGGAAGGTAGTTTGTTGTTGAGATTTATGTTACTCCAATGGATGGTAGCCTTGTCATTATGGAAGCATTTTGTTGTTGAGATTTCTCTTACTCCAATGGGTGGTAGCCTTGTCATTATAGGAGGCAGTCTGTTGTTGAAATTTTTGTTACTCCAATGGATGGTAGCCTTGTCATTATGGAAGGTAGTCTGTTGTTGAGATTTCTGTTACTCTAATGGATAAAAGCCTTGTAATTATGGGAGGTAGTCTGTTATTGAGATTTTTGTTACTCCAATGGATGGTAGCCTTGTCATTATGGAAGTTAGTCTGTTGTTGAGGTTTTTGTTACTCCAATGGATGGTAGCCTTGTAATTATGGGAGGTAGTACGTTCTTGAAATTTTTGTTACTCCAGTGGATGGTAGCTTTGTCATTATGGAAGGTAGTCTGTTGTTGATATTTATGTTACTCCAATGGATGGTAGACTTGTCGTTATGGAAGGTAGTTTGTTGTTAAGATTTCTGTTACTCCAATGTATGGTAGCCTTGTCATTATGGAAGGCATTTTGTTGTTGAATTTTTTGTTATTCCAATGGATGGTAGCCTTGTCATTATGGGAGGTAGTCTGTTATTGAGATTTTTGTTACTCCAATGGATGGTAGCCTTGTCATTATGGAAGGTAGTCTGTTGTTTAGATTTCTATTACTCCAATGGATGGTAGCCTTGTCATTATGGGAGGTAGTCTGTTATTGAGATTTTTGTTACTCCAATGGATGGTAGCCTTGTCATTATGGAAGGTAGTCTGTTGTTGAGATTTTTGTTACTCCAATGGATGGTAAACTTGTCATTATGGAAGGTAGTCTGTTATTAGGATTTTTGTTATTCCAATGGATATTAGCCTTGTTATTATGGAAGGTAGTCTGTTGTTGAGATTTTTGTTACTCCAATGGATGGTAGCGTTGTCATTATGGGAGGATGTCTATTATTGAGATTTTTGTTATTCCAATGGATGGTAGCCTTGTCATTATGGAAGGTAGTCTGTTGTTGAGATTTCTGTTACTCCAATGGATAATAGCCTTGTCATTATGGGAGGTAGTCTGTTATTGAGATTTTTGTTACTCCAATGGATGGTAGACTTGTCATTATGGAAGGTAGTCTATTGTTGAGATTTCTGTTACTCAAATTAATGGTAGCTTTGTCATTATAGGAGGTAGTCTGTTATTGAGGTTTTTGTTACTCCAATGGATGGTAGCCTTGTCATTATTGAAGGTAGTCTGTTGTTGAGATTTTTGTTACTCCAATGGATGGTAGCCTTGTAATTATGGGAGGTAGTACGTTCTTGAAATTTTTGTTACTCCAGTGGATGGTAGCTTTGTCATTATGGAAGGTAGTCTGTTGTTGATATTTATGTTACTCCAATGGATGGTAGCCTTGTCATTATGGAAGGTAGTTTGTTGTTAAGATTTATGTTACTCCAATGGATGGTCGCCTTGTCATTATGGAAGGCATTTTGTTGTTGAGATTTCTCTTACTCCAATGGGTGGTAGCCGTGTCATTATAGGAGGCAGTCTGTTGTTGAAATTTTTGTTATTCCAATGGATGGTAGCCTTGTCATTATGGGAGGTAGTCTGTTATTGAGATTTTTGTTACTCCAATGGATGGTAGCCTTGTCATTATGGAAGGTAGTCTGTTGTTGAGATTTCTATTACTCCAATGGATGGAAGCCTTGTCATTATGGGAGGTAGTCTGTTATTGAGATTTTTGTTACTCCAATTGATGGTAGCCTTGTCATTATGGAAAGTAGTCTATTGTTGAGATTTTTGTTACTCTAATGGATGGTAGCTTTGTCATTATAGGAGGTAGTCTGTTATTGAGATCTTTGTTACTCCAATGGATGGTAGCCTTTTCATTATTGAAGATAGTATTTTGTTGAGATTTCTGTTACTCCAATGGATGGTATACTTGTCATTATGGAAGGTAGTCTGTTATTGAGATTTTTGTTATTCCAATGGATGGTAGCCTTGTCATTATTGAAGGTAGTCTATTGTTGAGATTTCTGTTACTCCAATGGATGGTAGCCTTGTCATTATGGAAGGTAGTCTGTTGTTGAGATTTTTGTTACTCCAATGGATGGTAGCGTTGTAATTATGGGAGGTAGTATGTTGTTGAAATTTTTGTTACACCAATGGATGGTAGCTTTATCAATATGAAAGGTAATATGTTGTTGATATTTATGTTATTCCAATGGATGGTAGACTTGTCGTTATGGAAGGTAGTTTGTTGTTAGGATTTTTGTTTTTCCAATGGATGTTAGCCTTGTTATTATGGAAGGTAGTCTGTTGTTAAGATTTTTGTTACTCCAATGGATGGTAGCGTTGTCATTATGGGAGGAAGTCTATTATTGAGATTTTTGTTATTCCAATGGATGGTAGCCTTGTCATTATGGAAGGTAGTCTGTTGTTGAGATTTCTGTTACTCCAATGGATAGTAGCCTTGTCATTATGGGAGGTAGTCTGTTATTGAGATTTTTGTTATTTCAATGGATGTTAGCCTTGTTATTATGGAAGGTAGTCTGTAGTTGAGATTTTTGTTACTCCAATGGATGGTAGCGTTGTCATTATGGGAGGAAGTCTATTATTGAGATTTTTGTTATTCCAATGGATGGTAGCCTTGTCATTATGGAAGGTAGTCTGTTGTTGAGATTTCTGTTACTCCAATGGATAGTAGCCTTGTCATTATGGGAGGTAGTCTGTTATTGAGATTTTTGTTACTCCAATGGATGGTAGACTTGTCATTATGGAAAGTAGTCTATTGTTGAGATTTTTGTTACTCTAATGGATGGTAGCTTTGTCATTATAGGGGGTAGTCTGTTATTGAGATCTTTGTTACTCCAATGGATGGTAGCCTTTTCATTATTGAAGATAGTATTTTGTTGAGATTTCTGTTACTCCAATGAATGGTATACTTGTCATTATAGAAGGTAGTCTGTTATTGAGATTTTTGTTATTCCAATGGATGGTAGCCTTGTCATTATTGAAGGTAGTCTATTGTTGAGATTTCTGTTACTCCAATGGATGGTAGCCTTGTCATTATGGAAGGTAGTCTATTGTTGAGATTTTTGTTACTCCAATGGATGGTAGCCTTGTAATTATGGGAGGTAGTACGTTCTTGAAATTTTTGTTACTCCAGTGGATGGTAGCTTTGTCATTATGGAAGGTAGTCTATTGTTGATATTTATGTTACTCCAATGGATGGTAGCCTTGTCATTATGGAAGGTAGTTTGTTGTTGAGATTTATGTTACTCCAATGGATGGTAGCCTTGTCATTATGGAAGGCATTTTGTTGTTGAGATTTCTCTTACTCCAATGGGTGGTAGCCGTGTCATTATAGGAGGCAGTCTGTTGTTGAAATTTTTGTTATTCCAATGGATGGTAGCCTTGTCATTATGGGAGGTAGTCTGTTATTGAGATTTTTGTTACTCCAATGGATGGTAGCCTTGTCATTATGGAAGGTAGTCTATTGTTGAGATTTTTGTTACTCCAATGGATGGTAAACTTGTCATTATGGAAGGTAGTCTGTTGTTAGGATTTTTGTTATTCCAATGGATGTTAGCCTTGTTATTATGGAAGGTAGTCTGTTGTTAAGATTTTTGTTACTCCAATGGATGGTAGCGTTGTCATTATGGGAGGAAGTCTATTATTGAGATTTTTGTTATTCCAATGGATGGTAGCCTTGTCATTATGGAAGGTAGTCTGTTGTTGAGATTTCTGTTACTCCAATGGATAGTAGCCTTGTCATTATGGGAGGTAGTCTGTTATTGAGATTTTTGTTATTCCAATGGATGTTAGCCTTGTTATTATGGAAGGTAGTCTGTAGTTGAGATTTTTGTTACTCCAATGGATGGTAGCGTTGTCATTATGGGAGGAAGTCTATTATTGAGATTTTTGTTATTCCAATGGATGGTAGCCTTGTCATTATGGAAGGTAGTCTGTTGTTGAGATTTCTGTTACTCCAATGGATAGTAGCCTTGTCATTATGGGAGGTAGTCTGTTATTGAGATTTTTGTTACTCCAATGGATGGTAGACTTGTCATTATGGAAAGTAGTCTATTGTTGAGATTTTTGTTACTCTAATGGATGGTAGCTTTGTCATTATAGGAGGTATCTGTTATTGAGATTTTTGTTACTCCAATGGATGGTAGCCTTGTCATTATTGAAGATAGTATTTTGTTGAGATTTCTGTTACTCCAATTGATGGTAGACTTGTTATTATGGAAATTAGTCTGTTATTGAGATTTTTGTTATTCCAATGGATGGTAGCCTTGTCATTATTGAAGGTAGTCTGTTGTTGAGATTTCTGTTACTCCAATGGATGGTAGCCTTGTCATTATGGAAGGTAGTCTGTTGTTGAGATTTTTGTAACTCCAATGGATGGTAGCCTTGTAATTATGGGAGGTAGTATGTTGTTGAAATTTTTGTTACTCCAATGGATGGTATCTTTGTCATTATGAAAGGTAATCTGTTGTTGATATTTATGTTATTCCGATGGATGGTAGACTTTTCGTTATGAAAGGCAGTTTGTTGTTGAATTTATGTTACTCCAATAGATGGTAGCCTTGTCATTATGGAAGGCATTTTGTTGTTTAGATTTCTCTTACTCCAAAGGGTGGTAGCCTTGTCATTATAGGAGGCCGTCTGTTGTTGAAATTTTTGTTACTCCAATGGATGGTAGCCTTGTCATTATGGAAGGTAGTCTGTTGTTGAGATTTCTGTTACTCTAATGGATAATAGCCTTGTAATTATGGGAGGTAGTCTGTTATTGAGATTTTTGTTACTCCAATGGATGGTAGCCTTGTCATTATGGAAGGTAGTCTGTTGTTGAGGTTTCTGTTACTCCAATGGATGGTAGCCTTGTCATTATGGGAGGTAGTCTGTTATTGAGATTTTTATTACTCTAATGGATGGTAGCCTTGTCATTATTGAAGGTAGTCTGTTGTTGAGATTTCTGTTACTCCAATGGATGATAGACTTGTCATTATAGAAGGTAGTCTGTTATTAGGATTTTTATTATTCCAACGGATGTTAGCCTTGTTATTATGGAAGGTAGTCTGTTGTTGATATTTTTGTTACTCCAATGGATGGTAGCATTGTCATTATGGGAGGTAGTCTATTATTGAGATTTTTGTTATTCCAATGGATGGTAGCCTTGTCATTATGGAAGGTAGTCTGTTGTTGAGATTTCTGTTACTCCAATGGATAGTAGCATTGTCATTATGGGAGGTAGTCTGTTATTGAGATTTTTATTACTCCAATGGATGGTAGCCTTGTCATTATGGAAGGTAGTCTGTTGTTGAGATTTTTGTTACTCCAATGGATGGTAGCCTTGTCATTACGGGAGGTAGTCTGTTGTTGAGATTTCTGTTACTCCAATGGATGGAAGCCTTGTCATTATTGGAGGTAGTCTGTTATTGAGATTTTTGTTACTCCAATGGATGGTAACCTTGTCATTATTGAAGATAGTCTTTTGTTGAGATTTTTGTTACTCCAATGGATGGTAGACTTGTCATTATGGAAGGTAGTCTGTTATTGAGATTTTTGTTATTCCAATCGATGGTAGCCTTGTCATTATTGAAGGTAGTCTGTTGTTGAGATTTCTGTTACTCCAATGGATGGTAGCCTTTTCATTATGGAAGGTAGTCTGTTGTTGAGATTTTTGTTACTCCAATGGATGGTAGCCTTGTAATTATGGGAGGTAGTATGTTGTTGAAATTTTTGTTACTCCAGTGGATGGTAGCTTTGTCATTATGAAAGGTAGTATGTTGTTGATATTTATCTTACTCCAATGGATGATAGCCTTGTCGTTATGGAAGGTAGTTTGTTGTTGTGATTTCTGTTACTCCAATGGATGGTAGCCTTGTCATTATGGACGTCATTTTGTTGTTGAGATTTCTCTTACTCCAATGGGTGGTAGCCTTTTCATTATAGGAGGCAGTCTGTTGTTGAAATTTTTGTTACTCCAATGGATGGTAGCCTTGTCATTACGGGAGGTAGTTTGTTATTGGGATTTTTGTTACTCCAATGGAAGGTAGCCTTGTCATTATGGAAGGTAGTCTGTTGTTGAGATTTCTGTTACTCCAATGGATGGTAGCCTTGTCATTATGGGAGGTAGTCTGTTATTGAGATTTTTGTTACTCCAATGGATGGTAGCCTTGTCATTATGGAAGGTAGTCTATAGTTGAGATTTCTGTTACTCCAATGGATGGTAGCCTTGTCATTATGGGAGGTAGTCTGTTATTGAGATTTTTGTTACTCCAATGGATGGTAGCCTTGTCATTATTGAAGGTAGTTTGTTGTTTAGATTTTTGTTACTCCAATGGATGGTAAACTTGTCATTATGGAAGGTAGTCTGTTATTAGGATTTTTGTTATTCTAATGGATGTTAGCCTTGTTATTATGGAAGGTAGTCTGTTGTTGTGATATTTGTTACTCCAATGGATGGTAACGTTGTCATTATGGGAGGAAGTCTATTATTAAGATTTTTGTTATTCCAATGGATGGTAGCCTTGTCATTATGGAAGGTAGTCTGTTGTTGAGATTTCTGTTACTCCAATTGATAGTAGCCTTGTCATTATGGGAGGTAGTCTGTTATTGAGATTTTTGTTACTCCAATGGATGGTAGCCTTGTCATTATGGAAGGTAGTCTGTTGTTGAGATTTATGTTACTCTAATGGATGGTAGCTTTGTCATTATGGGAGGTAGTCTGTTATTGAGATTTTTGTTACTCCAATGGATGGTAGCCTTGTCATTAATGAAGATAGTATTTTGTTGAGATTTCTGTTACTCCAATGGATGGTAGACTTGTCATTATGGAAGGTAGTCTGTTATTGAGATTTTTGTTATTCCAATGGATGGTAGCCTTGTCATTATTGAAGGTAGTCTGTTGTTGAGATTTCTGTTACTCCAATGGATGGTAGCCTTCTCATTATGGAAGGTAGTCTATTGTTGAGATTTTCGTTACTACAATGAATGGTAGCCTTGTAATTATGGGAGGTAGTATGTTGTTGAAATTTTTGTTACTCCAATGGATGGTAGCTTTGGCATTATGAAAGGTAATCTGTTGTTGATATTTATGTTATTCCAATGGATGGTAGCCTTGTCGTTATGGAAGGTAGTTTATTGTTGAGATTTCTGTTACTCCAATGGATGGTAGCCTTGTCATTATGGAAGGCATTTTGTTGTTGAGATTTCTCTTACTCCAATGGGTGGTAGTCTTGTCATTATAGGAGGCAGTCCGTTGTTGAAATTTTTGTTACTCCAATGGATGGTAGCCTTGTCATTATGGAAGGTAGTCTATAGTTGAGATTTCTGTTACTCCAATGGATGGTAGCCTTGTCATTATGGGAGGTAGTCTGTTATTGAGATTTTTGTTACTCCAATGGATGGTAGCCTTGTCATTATTGAAGGTAGTTTGTTGTTTAGATTTTTGTTACTCCAATGGATGGTAAACTTGTCATTATGGAAGGTAGTCTGTTATTAGGATTTTTGTTATTCTAATGGATGTTAGCCTTGTTATTATGGAAGGTAGTCTGTTGTTGTGATATTTGTTACTCCAATGGATGGTAACGTTGTCATTATGGGAGGAAGTCTATTATTAAGATTTTTGTTATTCCAATGGATGGTAGCCTTGTCATTATGGAAGGTAGTCTGTTGTTGAGATTTCTGTTACTCCAATTGATAGTAGCCTTGTCATTATGGGAGGTAGTCTGTTATTGAGATTTTTGTTACTCCAATGGATGGTAGCCTTGTCATTATGGAAGGTAGTCTGTTGTTGAGATTTATGTTACTCTAATGGATGGTAGCTTTGTCATTATGGGAGGTAGTCTGTTATTGAGATTTTTGTTACTCCAATGGATGGTAGCCTTGTCATTAATGAAGATAGTATTTTGTTGAGATTTCTGTTACTCCAATGGATGGTAGACTTGTCATTATGGAAGGTAGTCTGTTATTGAGATTTTTGTTATTCCAATGGATGGTAGCCTTGTCATTATTGAAGGTAGTCTGTTGTTGAGATTTCTGTTACTCCAATGGATGGTAGCCTTGTCATTATGGAAGGTAGTCTATTGTTGAGATTTTCGTTACTACAATGAATGGTAGCCTTGTAATTATGGGAGGTAGTATGTTGTTGAAATTTTTGTTACTCCAATGGATGGTAGCTTTGGCATTATGAAAGGTAATCTGTTGTTGATATTTATGTTATTCCAATGGATGGTAGCCTTGTCGTTATGGAAGGTAGTTTATTGTTGAGATTTCTGTTACTCCAATGGATGGTAGCCTTGTCATTATGGAAGGCATTTTGTTGTTGAGATTTCTCTTACTCCAATGGGTGGTAGTCTTGTCATTATAGGAGGCAGTCCGTTGTTGAAATTTTTGTTACTCCAATGGATGGTAGCCTTGTCATTATGGAAGGTAGTCTATAGTTGAGATTTCTGTTACTCCAATGGATGGTAGCCTTGTCATTATGGGAGGTAGTCTGTTATTGAGATTTTTGTTACTCCAATGGATGGTAGCCTTGTCATTATTGAAGGTAGTTTGTTGTTTAGATTTTTGTTACTCCAATGGATGGTAAACTTGTCATTATGGAAGGTAGTCTGTTATTAGGATTTTTGTTATTCTAATGGATGTTAGCCTTGTTATTATGGAAGGTAGTCTGTTGTTGTGATATTTGTTACTCCAATGGATGGTAACGTTGTCATTATGGGAGGAAGTCTATTATTAAGATTTTTGTTATTCCAATGGATGGTAGCCTTGTCATTATGGAAGGTAGTCTGTTGTTGAGATTTCTGTTACTCCAATTGATAGTAGCCTTGTCATTATGGGAGGTAGTCTGTTATTGAGATTTTTGTTACTCCAATGGATGGTAGCCTTGTCATTATGGAAGGTAGTCTGTTGTTGAGATTTATGTTACTCTAATGGATGGTAGCTTTGTCATTATGGGAGGTAGTCTGTTATTGAGATTTTTGTTACTCTAATGGATGGTAGCCTTGTCATTATTGAAGATAGTATTTTGTTGAGATTTCTGTTACTCCAATGGATGGTAGACTTGTCAGTATGGAAGGTAGTCTGTTATTGAGATTTTTGTTATTCCAATGGATGGTAGCCTTGTCATTATTGAAGGTAGTCTGTTGTTGAGATTTCTGTTACTCCAATGGATGGTAGCCTTGTCATTATGGAAGGTAGTCTATTGTTGAGATTTTTGTTACTACAATGAATGGTAGCCTTGTAATTATGGGAGGTAGTATGTTGTTGAAATTTTTGTTACTCCAATGGATGGTAGCTTTGGCATTATGAAAGGTAATCTGTTGTTGATATTTATGTTATTCCAATGGATGGTAGCCTTGTCGTTATGGAAGGTAGTTTATTGTTGAGATTTCTGTTACTCCAATGGATGGTAGCCTTGTCATTATGGAAGGCATTTTGTTGTTGAGATTTCTCTTACTCCAATGGGTGGTAGTCTTGTCATTATAGGAGGCAGTCCGTTGTTGAAATTTTTGTTACTCCAATGGATGGTAGCCTTGTCATTTTGGAAGGTAGTCTGTTGTTGAGATTTCTGTTACTCCAATGGATAATAGCCTTGTCATTATGGGAGGTAGTTTGTTATTGAGATTTTTGTTACTCCAATGGATGGTAGCCTTGTCATTATTGAAGGTAGTTTGTTGCTGAGATTTTTGTTACTCCAATAGATGGTAGCCTTGTCATTATTGAAGGTAGTCTGTTGTTTAGATTTTTGTTACTCCAATGGATGGTAAACTTGTCATTATGGAAGGTAGTCTGTTATTAGGATTTTTTTTATTCTAATGGATGTTAGCCTTGTTATTATGGAAGGTAGTCTCTTGTTGCGATATTTGTTACTCCAATGGATGGTAACGTTGTCATTATGGGAGGAAGTCTATTATTGAGATTTTTGTTATTCCAATGGATGGTAGCCTTGTCATTATTGAAGGTAGTCTGTTGTTGAGATTTCTGTTACTCCAATGGATAGTAGCCTTGTCATTATGGGAGGTAGTCTGTTATTGAGATTTTTGTTACTCCAATGGATGGTACCTTGTCATTATGGAAGGTAGTCTGTTGTTGAGATTTCTGTTACTCTAATGGATGGTAGCTTTGTCATTATGGGAGGTAGTTTGTTATTGAGATTTTTGTTACTCCAATGGATGGTAGCCTTGTCATTATTGAAGATAGTATTTTGTTGAGATTTCTGTTACTCCAATGGATGGTAGACTTGTCATTATGGAAGGTAGTCTGTTATTGAGATTTTTGTTATTCCAATGGATGGTAGCCTTGTCATTATTTAAGGTAGTCTGTTATTGAGATTTCTGTTACTCCAATGGATGGTAGCCTTGTCATTATGGAAGGTAGTTTGTTGTTGAGATTTTTGTTACTACAATGATTGGTAGCCTTGTCATTATGGGAGGTAGTATGTTGTTGAAATTTTTGTTACTCCAATGGATGGTAGCTTTGGCATTATGAAAGGTAATCTGTTGTTGATATTTATGTTATTCCAATGGATGGTAGCCTTGTCGTTATGGAAGGTAGTTTATTGTTGAGAATTCTGTTACTCTAATGGGTGGTAGCCTTGTCATTATAGGAGGCAGTCTGTTGTTGAAATTTTTGTTACTCCAATGGATGGTAGCCTTGTCATTATGGAAGGTAGTCTGTTGTTGAGATTTCTGTTACTCCAATGGATAATAGCCTTGTCATTATGGGAGGTAGTTTGTTATTGAGATTTTTGTTACTCCAATGGATGGTAGCCTTGTCATTATTGAAGGTAGTTTGTTGCTGAGATTTCTGTTACTCCAATGGATGGTAGACTTGTCATTATGGAAGGTAGTCTGTTATTAGGATTTTTATTATTCCAATGGATGTTAGCCTTTTTATTATGGAAGGTAGTCTGTTGTTGAGATTTTTGTTCATCCAATGGATGGTAGCGTTGTCATTATGGGAGGTAGTCTATTATTGAGATTTTTGTTATTCCAATGGATGGTAGCCTTGTCATTATGGAAGGTAGTCTGTTGTTGAGATTTCTGTTACTACAATGGATAGTAGCCTTGTCATTATGGGAGGTAGTCTGTTATTGAGATTTTTGTTACTCCAATGGATGGTAACGTTGTCATTATGGGAGGAAGTCTATTATTGAGATTTTTTTTATTCTAATGGATGGTAGCCTTGTCATTATGGAAGGTAGTCTGTTGTTGAGATTTCTGTTACTCCAATGGATAGTAGCCTTGTCATTATGGGAGGTAGTCTGTTATTGAGATTTTTGTTACTCCAATGGATGGTAGCCTTGTCATTATGGAAGGTAGTCTGTTATTGAGATTTCTGTCACTCTAATGGATGGTAGCTTTGTCATTATGGGAGGTAGTCTGTTATTGAGAATTTTGTTACTCCAATGGATGGTAGCCTTGTCATTATTGAAGATAGTATTTTGTTGAGATTTCTGTTACTCCAATGGATGGTAGACTTGTCATTATGGAAGGTAGTCTGTTATTGAGATTTTTGTTATTCCAATGGATGGTAGCCTTGTCATTATTGAAGGTAGTCTGTTTTTGAGATTTCTGTTACTCCAATGGATGGTAGCCTTGTCATTATGGAAGGTAGTCTGTTGGTGAGATTTTTGTTACTACAATGAATAGTAGCCTTGTAATTATGGGAGGTAGTATTTTGTTGAAATTTTTGTTACTCCAATGGATGGTAGCTTTGGCATTATGAAAGGTAATCTGTTGTTGATATTTATGTTATTCCAATGGATGGTAGCCTTGTCGTTATGGAAGGTAGTTTTTTGTTCAGATTTCTGTTACTCCAATGGATGGTAGCCTTGTCATTATGGAAGGCATTTTGTTGTTGAGATTTCTCTTACTCCAATGGGTGGTAGCCTTGTCATTATAGGAGGCAGTCTGTTGTTGAAATTTTTGTATCTCCAATGGATGGTAGCCTTGTCATTATGGAAGGTAGTCTGTTGTTGAGATTTCTGTTACTCCAATGGATAATAGCCTTGTCATTATGGGAGGTAGTTTGTTATTGAGATTTTTGTTACTCCAATGGATGGTAGCCTTGTCATTATTGAAGGTAGTTTGTTGCTGAGATTTCTGTTACTCCAATGGATGGTAGACTTGTCATTATGGAAGGTAGTCTGTTATTAGGATTTTTATTATTCCAATGGATGTTAGCCTTGTTATTATGGAAGGTAGTCTGTTGTTGAGATTTTTGTTCATCCAATGGATGGTAGCGTTGTCATTATGGGAGGTAGTCTATTATTGAGATTTTTGTTATTCCAATGGATGGTAGCCTTGTCATTATGGAAGCTAGTCTGTTGTTGAGATTTCTGTTACTACAATGGATAGTAGCCTTGTCATTATGGGAGGTAGTCTGTTATTGAGATTTTAATTACTCCAATGGATTGTAGCCTTGTCATTATGGGAGGTAGTCTGTTATTGAGATTTTTGTTACTCCAATGGATGGTAGCCTTGTCATTATGGAAGGTAGTCTGTTGTTGAGATTTATGTTACTCTAATGGATGGTAGCTTTGTCATTATGGGAGGTAGTCTGTTATTGAGATTTTTGTTACTCCAATGGATGGTAGCCTTGTCATTAATGAAGATAGTATTTTGTTGAGATTTCTGTTACTCCAATGGATGGTAGACTTGTCATTATGGAAGGTAGTCTATTATAGAGATTTTTGTTATTCCAATGGATGGTAGCCTTGTCATTATTGAAGGTAGTCTGTTGTTGAGATTTCTGTTACTCCAATGGATGGTAGCCTTGTCATTATGGAAGGTAGTCTATTGTTTAGATTTTCGTTACTACAATGAATGGTAGCCTTGTAATTATGGGAGGTAGTATGTTGTTGAAATTTTTGTTACTCCAATGGATGGTAGCTTTGGCATTATGAAAGGTAATCTGTTGTTGATATTTATGTTATTCCAATGGATGGTAGCCTTGTCGTTATGGAAGGTAGTTTATTGTTGAGATTTCTGTTACTCCAATGGATGGTAGCCTTGTCATTATGGAAGGCATTTTGTTGTTGAGATTTCTCTTACTCCAATGGGTGGTATTCTTGTCATTATAGGAGGCAGTCCGTTGTTGAAATTTTTGTTACTCCAATGGATGGTAGCCTAGTCATTATGGAAGGTAGTCTATAGTTGAGATTTCTGTTACTCCAATGGATGGTAGCCTTGTCATTATGGGAGGTAGTCTGTTATTGAGATTTTTGTTACTCCAATGGATGGTAGCCTTGTCATTATTGAAGGTAGTTTGTTGTTTAGATTTTTGTTACTCCAATGGATGGTAAACTTGTCATTATGGAAGGTAGTCTGTTATTAGGATTTTTGATATTCTAATGGATGTTAGCCTTGTTATTATGGAAGGTAGTCTGTTGTTGTGATATTTGTTACTCCAATGGATGGTAACATTGTCATTATGGGAGGAAGTCTATTATTAAGATTTTTGTTATTCCAATGGATGGTAGCCTTGTCATTATGGAAGGTAGTCTGTTGTTGAGATTTCTGTTACTCCAATTGATAGTAGCCTTGTCATTATGGGAGGTAGTCTGTTATTGAGATTTTTGTTACTCCAATGGATGGTAGCCTTGTCATTATGGAAGGTAGTCTGTTGTTGAGATTTATGTTACTCTAATGGATGGTAGCTTTGTCATTATGGGAGGTAGTCTGTTATTGAGATTTTTGTTACTCCAATGGATGGTAGCCTTGTCATTAATGAAGATAGTATTTTGTTGAGATTTCTGTTACTCCAATGGATGGTAGACTTATCATTATGGAAGGTAGTCTGTTATTGAGATTTTTGTTATTCCAATGGATGGTAGCCTTGTCATTATTGAAGGTAGTCTGTTGTTGAGATTTCTGTTACTCCAATGGATGGTAGCCTTGTCATTATGGAAGGTAGTCTATTGTTGAGATTTTCGTTACTACAATGAATGGTAGCCTTGTAATTATGGGAGGTAGTATGTTGTTGAAATTTTTGTTACTCCAATGGATGGTAGCTTTGGCATTATGAAAGGTAATCTGTTGTTGATATTTATGTTATTCCAATGGATGGTAGCCTTGTCATTATGGAAGGTAGTTTATTGTTGAGATTTCTGTTACTCCAATGGATGGTAGCCTTGTCATTATGGAAGGCATTTTGTTGTTGAGATTTCTCTTACTCCAATGGGTGGTAGTCTTGTCATTATAGGAGGCAGTCCGTTGTTGAAATTTTTGTTACTCCAATGGATGGTAGCCTTGTCATTATGGAAGGTAGACTATAGTTGAGATTTCTGTTACTCCAATGGATGGTAGCCTTGTCATTATGGGAGGTAGTCTGTTATTGAGATTTTTGTTACTCCAATGGATGGTAGCCTTGTCATTATTGAAGGTAATTTGTTGTTTAGATTTTTGTTACTCCAATGGATGGTAAACTTGTCATTATGGAAGGTAGTCTGTTATTAGGATTTTTGTTATTCTAATGGATGTTAGCCTTGTTATTATGGAAGGTAGTCTGTTGTTGTGATATTTGTTACTCCAATGGATGGTAACATTGTCATTATGGGAGGAAGTCTATTATTAAGATTTTTGTTATTCCAATGGATGGTAGCCTTGTCATTATGGAAGGTAGTCTGTTGTTGAGATTTCTGTTACTCCAATTGATAGTAGCCTTGTCATTATGGGAGGTAGTCTGTTATTGAGATTTTTGTTACTCCAATGGATGGTAGCCTTGTCATTATGGAAGGTAGTCTGTTGTTGAGATTTATGTTACTCTAATGGATGGTAGCTTTGTCATTATGGGAGGTAGTCTGTTATTGAGATTTTTGTTACTCCAATGGATGGTAGCCTTGTCATTATTGAAGATAGTATTTTGTTGAGATTTCTGTTACTCCAATGGATGGTAGACTTGTCAGTATGGAAGGTAGTCTGTTATTGAGATTTTTGTTATTCCAATGGATGGTAGCCTTGTCATTATTGAAGGTAGTCTAGTGTTGAGATTTCTGTTACTCCAATGGATGGTAGCCTTGTCATTATGGAAGGTAGTCTATTGTTGAGATTTTTGTTACTACAATGAATGGTAGCCTTGTAATTATGGGAGGTAGTATGTTGTTGAAATTTTTGTTACTCCAATGGATGGTAGCTTTGGCATTATGAAAGGTAATCTGTTGTTGATATTTATGTTATTCCAATGGATGGTAGCCTTGTCGTTATGGAAGGTAGTTTATTGTTGAGATTTCTGTTACTCCAATGGATGGTAGCCTTGTCATTATGGAAGGCATTTTGTTGTTGAGATTTCTCTTACTCCAATGGGTGGTAGTCTTGTCATTATAGGAGGCAGTCCGTTGTTGAAATTTTTGTTACTCCAATGGATGGTAGCCTTGTCATTATGGAAGGTAGTCTGTTGTTGAGATTTCTGTTACTCCAATGGATAATAGCCTTGTCATTATGGGAGGTAGTTTGTTATTGAGATTTTTGTTACTCCAATGGATGGTAGCCTTGTCATTATTAAAGGTAGTTTGTTGTTGAGATTTTTGTTACTCCAATAGATGGTAGCCTTGTCATTATTGAAGGTAGTCTGTTGTTTAGATTTTTGTTACTCCAATGGATGGTAAACTTGTCATTATGGAAGGTAGTCTGTTATTAGGATTTTTTTTATTCTAATGGATGTTAGCCTTGTTATTATGGAAGGTAGTCTGTTGTTGCGATATTTGTTACTCCAATGGATGGTAACGTTGTCATTATGGGAGGAAGTCTATTATTGAGATTTTTGTTATTCCAATGGATGGTAGCCTTGTCATTATTGAAGGTAGTCTGTTGTTGAGATTTCTGTTACTCCAATGGATAGTAGCCTTGTCATTATGGGAGGTAGTCTGTTATTGAGATTTTTGTTACTCCAATGGATGGTACCTTGTCATTATGGAAGGTAGTCTGTTGTTGAGATTTCTGTTACTCTAATGGATGGTAGCTTTGTCATTATGGGAGGTAGTTTGTTATTGAGATTTTTGTTACTCCAATGGATGGTAGCCTTGTCATTATTGAAGATAGTATTTTGTTGAGATTTCTGTTACTCCAATGGATGGTAGACTTGTCATTATGGAAGGTAGTCTGTTATTGAGATTTTTGTTATTCCAATGGATGGTAGCCTTGTCATTATTTAAGGTAGTCTGTTATTGAGATTTCTGTTACTCCAATGGATGGTAGCCTTGTCATTATGGAAGGTAGTCTGTTGTTGAGATTTTTGTTACTACAATGATTGGTAGCCTTGTCATTATGGGAGGTAGTATGTTGTTGAAATTTTTGTTACTCCAATGGATGGTAGCTTTGGCATTATGAAAGGTAATCTGTTGTTGATATTTATGTTATTCCAATGGATGGTAGCCTTGTCGTTATGGAAGGTAGTTTATTGTTGAGAATTCTGTTACTCTAATGGGTGGTAGCCTTGTCATTATAGGAGGCAGTCTGTTGTTGAAATTTTTGTTACTCCAATGGATGGTAGCCTTGTCATTATGGAAGGTAGTCTGTTGTTGAGATTTCTGTTACTCCAATGGATAATAGCCTTGTCATTATGGGAGGTAGTTTGTTATTGAGATTTTTGTTACTCCAATGGATGGTAGCCTTGTCATTATTGAAGGTAGTTTGTTGCTGAGATTTCTGTTACTCCAATGGATGGTAGACTTGTCATTATGGAAGGTAGTCTGTTATTAGGATTTTTATTATTCCAATGGATGTTAGCCTTTTTATTATGGAAGGTAGTCTGTTGTTGAGATTTTTGTTCATCCAATGGATGGTAGCGTTGTCATTATGGGAGGTAGTCTATTATTGAGATTTTTGTTATTCCAATGGATGGTAGCCTTGTCATTATGGAAGGTAGTCTGTTGTTGAGATTTCTGTTACTACAATGGATAGTACCCTTGTCATTATGGGAGGTAGTCTGTTATTGAGATTTTTGTTACTCCAATGGATGGTAACGTTGTCATTATGGGAGGAAGTCTATTATTGAGATTTTTTTTATTCTAATGGATGGTAGCCTTGTCATTATGGAAGGTAGTCTGTTGTTGAGATTTCTGTTACTCCAATGGATAGTAGCCTTGTCATTATGGGAGGTAGTCTGTTATTGAGATTTTTGTTACTCCAATGGATGGTAGCCTTGTCATTATGGAAGGTAGTCTGTTGTTGAGATTTCTGTTAGTCTAATGGATGGTAGCTTTGTCATTATGGGAGGTAGTCTGTTATTGAGAATTTTGTTACTCCAATGGATGGTAGCCTTGTCATTATTGAAGATAGTATTTTGTTGAGATTTTTGTTACTCCAATGGATGGTAGACTTGTCATTATGGAAGGTAGTCTGTTATTGAGATTTTTGTTATTCCAATGGATGGTAGCCTTGTCATTATTGAAGGTAGTCTGTTTTTGAGATTTCTGTTACTCCAATGGATGGTAGCCTTGTCATTATGGAAGGTAGTCTGTTGTTGAGATTTTTGTTACTACAATGAATAGTAGCCTTGTAATTATGGGAGGTAGTATTTTGTTGAAATTTTTGTTACTCCAATGGATGGTAGCTTTGGCATTATGAAAGGTAATCTGTTGTTGATATTTATGTTATTCCAATGGATGGTAGCCTTGTCGTTATGGAAGGTAGTTTTTTGTTTAGATTTCTGTTACTCCAATTGATGGTAGCCTTGTCATTATGGAAGGCATTTTGTTGTTGAGATTTCTCTTACTCCAATGGGTGGTAGCCTTGTCATTATAGGAGGCAGTCTATTGTTGAAATTTTTGTATCTCCAATGGATGGTAGCCTTGTCATTATGGAAGGTAGTCTGTTGTTGAGATTTCTGTTACTCCAATGGATAATAGCCTTGTCATTATGGGAGGTAGTTTGTTATTGAGATTTTTGTTACTCCAATGGATGGTAGCCTTGTCATTATTGAAGGTAGTTTGTTGCTGAGATTTCTGTTACTCCAATGGATGGTAGACTTGTCATTATGGAAGGTAGTCTGTTATTAGGATTTTTATTATTCCAATGGATGTTAGCCTTGTTATTATGGAAGGTAGTCTGTTGTTGAGATTTTTGTTCATCCAATGGATGGTAGCGTTGTCATTATGGGAGGTAGTCTATTATTGAGATTTTAGTTATTCCAATGGATGGTAGCCTTGTCATTATGGAAGCTAGTCTGTTGTTGAGATTTCTGTTACTACAATGGATAGTAGCCTTGTCATTATGGGAGGTAGTCTGTTATTGAGATTTTAATTACTCCAATGGATTGTAGCCTTGTCATTACGGGAGGTAGTCTGTTATTGAGATTTTTGTTACTCCAATGGATGGTAGCCTTCTCATTATGGAAGGTAGTCTGTTGTTGAGATTTCTGTTACTCCAATGGATGGTAGCCTTGTCATTACGGGAGGTAGTCTGTTATTGAGATTTTTGTTACTCCAATGAATGGTAGCCTTGTCATTATTGAAGATAGTATTTTGTTGAGATTTCTGTTACTCCAATGGATGGTAGACTTGTCATTATGGAAGGTTGTCTGTTATTGATATTTTTGTTATTCCAATGGATGGTAGCCTTGTCATTATTGAAGGTAGTCTGTTGTTGAGATTTCTGTTACTCTAATGGATGGTAGCCTTGTGATTATGGAAGGTAGTCTGTTGTTGAGATTTTTGTTACTACAATGGATGGTAGCCTTGTAATTATGGGAGGTAGTATGTTGTTGAAATTTTTGTTACTCCAATGGATGGTACCTTTGTCATTATGAAAGGTAATCTGTTGTTGATATTTATGTTATTCCAATGGATGGTAGCCTTGTCGTTATGGAAGGCATTTTGTTGTTGAGATTTCTCTTACTCCAATGGGTGGTAGCCTTGTCATTATAGGAGGGAGTCTGTTGTTGAAATTTTTGTTACTCCAATTGATGGTAGCCTTGTCATTATGGAAGGTAGTCTGTTGTTGAGATTTCTATTACTCTAATGGATAATATCCTTGTCATTATGGGAGGTAGTCTGTTATTGAGATTTTTGTTACTCCAATGGATGATAGCCTTGTCGTTATGGAAGGTAGTTTGTTGTTGAGATTTTTGTTACTCCAATGGATGGTAGCCTTGTCATTATGGAAGGCATTTTGTTGTTGAGATTTCTCTTACTCCAATGGGTGGTAGCCTTTTCATTATAAGAGGCAGTCTGTTGTGGAAATTTTTGTTACTCCAATGGATGGTAGCCTTGTCATTATGGGAGGTAGTTTGTTATTGGGATTTTTGTTACTCCAATGGATGGTAGCCTTGTCATTATGGAAGGTAGTCTGTTGTTGAGATTTCTGTTACTCCAATGGATGGTAGCCTTGTCATTATGGGAGATAGTCTGTTATTGAGATTTTTGTTACTCCAATGGATGATAGCCTTGTCATTATGGAAGGTAGTCTATTGTTGAGATTTCTGTTACTCCAATGGATGGTATCCTTGTCATTATGGGAGGTTGTCTGTTATTGAGATTTTTGTTACTCCAATGGATGGTAGCCTTGTCATTATTGAAGGTAGTCTGTTGTTTAGATTTTTGATACTCCAATGGATGGTAAACTTGTCATTATGGAAGGTAGTCTGTTATTAGGATTTTTGTTATTCTAATGGATGTTAGCCTTGTTATTATGGAAGGTAGTCTATTGTTGCGATATTTGTTACTCCAATGGATGGTAACGTTGTCATTATGGGAGGAAGTCTATTATTGAGATTTTTGTTATTCCAATGGATGGTAGCCTTGTCATTATGGAAGGTAGTCTGTTGTTGAGATTTCTGTTACTCCAATGGATAGTAGCCTTGTCATTATGGGAGGTAGTCTGTTATTGATATTTTTGTTACTCCAATGGATGGTAGCCTTGTCATTATGGAAGGTAGTCTGTTGTTGAGATTTCTGTTACTCTAATGGATGGTAGCTTTGTCATTATGGGAGGTAGTCTGTTATTGAGATTTTTGTTACTCCAATGGATGGTAGCCTTGTCATTATTGAAGATAGTAATTTGTTGAGATTTCTGTTACTCCAATGGATGGTAGACTTGTCATAATGGGAGGTAGTCTGTTATTGAGATTTTTGTTATTCCAATGGATGGTAGCCTTGTCATTATTGAAGGTAGTCTGTTGTTGAGATTTCTGTTACTCCAATGGATGGTAGCCTTGTCATTATGGAAGGTAGTCTGTTGTTGAGATTTTTGTTACTACAATAAATGGTAGCCTTGTAATTATGGGAGGTAGTATGTTGTTGAAATTTTTGTTACTCCAATGGATGGTAGCTTTGGCATTATGAAAGGTAATCTGTTGTTGATATTTATGTTATTCCAATGGATGGTAGCCTTGGCGTTATGGAAGGTAGTTTATTGTTGAGATTTCTGTTACTCCAATGGATGGTAGCCTTGTCATTATGGAAGGCATTTTGTTGTTGAGATTTCTCTTACTCCAATGGGTGGTAGCCTTGTCATTATAGGAGGCAGTCTGTTGTTGAAATTTTTGTTACTCCAATGGATGGTAGCCTTGTGATTATGGAAGGTAGTCTGTTTTTGAGATTTCTGTTACTCCAATGGATAATAGCCTTGTCATTATGGGAGGTAGTTTGTTATTGAGATTTTTGTTACTCCAATGGATGGTAGCCTTTTCATTATTGAAGATAGTTTGTTGCTGAGATTTCTGTTACTCCAATGGATGGTAGACTTGTCATTATGGAAGGTAGTCTGTTATTAGGATTTTTATTATTCCAATGGATGTTAGCCTTGTTATTATGGAAGGTAGTCTGTTGTTGAGATTTTTGTTACTCCAATGGATGGTAGACTTGTGATTATGGAAGGTAGTCTGTTATTAGGATTTTTATTATTCCAATGGATGTTAGCCTTGTTATTATGGAAGGTAGTCTGTTGTTGAGTTTTTGTTACTCCAATGGATGGTAGCATTGTCATTATGGGAGGTAGTCTATTATTGAGATTTTTGTTATTCCAATGGATGGTAGCCTTGTCATTATGGAAGGTAGTCTGTTGTTGAGATTTCTGTTACTACAATGGATTGTAGCCTTGTCATTATGGGAGGTAGTCTGTTATTGAGATTTTTGTTACTCCAATGGATGGTAGCCTTGTCATTATGAAAGGTAGTTTGTTGTTGAGATTTCTGTTACTCCAATGCATGGTAGCCTTGTCATTACGGGAGGTAGTCTGTTATTGAGATTTTTGTTACTCCAATGGATGGTAGCCTTGTCATTATGGAAGGTAGTCTGTTGTTGAGATTTTTGTTACTCCAATGGATGGTAGCCTTGTCATTACGGGAGGTAGTCTATTATTGAGATTTTTGTTACTCCAATGAATGGTAGCCTTGTCATTATTGAAGATAGTATTTTGTTGAGATTTCTGTTACTCCAATGGATGGTAGACTTGTCATTATGGAAGGTAGTCTGTTATTGAGATTTTTTTTATTCCAATGGTTGGTAGCCTTGTCATTATTGAAGGTAGTTTGTTGATGAGATTTCTGTTACTCTAATGGATGGTAGCCTTATCATTATGGAAGGTAGTCTGTTGTTGAGATTTTTGTTACTCCAATGGATGGTAGCCTTGTAATTATGGGAGGTAGTATGTTGTTGAAATTTTTGTTACTCCAATGGATGGTAGCTTTGTCATTATGAAAGGTAATCTGTTGTTGATATTTATGTTATTCCAATGGATGGTAGCCTTATCGTTATGGAAGGTAGTTTATTGTTAAGATTTCTGTTACTCCAATGGACGGTAGCCTTGTCATTATGGAAGGCATTTTGTTGTTGAGATTTCTCTTACTCCAATGGGTGGTAGCCTTGTCATTATAGGAGACAGTCTGTTGTTGAAATTTTTGTTACTCCAATGGATGGTAGCCTTGTCATTATGGAAGGTAGTCTGTTGTTGAGATTTCTATTACTCTAATGAATAATAGCCTTGTCATTATGGGAGGTAGTCTGTTATTGAGATTTTTGTTACTCCAATGGATGGTAGCATTGTCATTATGGAAGGTAGTCTGTTGTTGAGGTTTCTGTTACTCCAATGGATGGTAGCCTTGTCATTATGGGAGGTAGTCTGTTATTGAGATTTTTGTTACTCCAATGGATGGTAGCCTTGTCATTATTGAAGGTAGTCTGTTGCTGAGATTTCTGTTACTCCAATGGATGGTAGACTTGTCATTATGGAATGTAGTCTGTTATTAGTATTTTTATTATTCCAATGGATGTTAGCCTTCTTATTATGGAAGGTAGTCTGTTGTTGAGATTTTTGTTACTCCAATGGATGGTAGCGTTGTCATTATGGGAAGTAGTCTATTATTGAGATTTTTGTTATTCCAATGGACGGTAGCCTTGTCATTATGGAATGCAGTCTGTTGTTGAGATTTCTGTTACTATAATGGATAATAGCCTTGTCATTATGGGAGGTAGTCTTTTATTGAGATTTTTGTTACTCCAATGGATGGTAGCCTTGTCATTATGGAAGGTAGTCTGTTGTTGAGATTTTTGTTACTCCAATGGATGGTAGCCTTGTCATTACGGGAGGTAGTCTGTTATTGAGATTTTTGTTACTCCAATGGATGGTAGCCTTGTCATTATGGAAGGTAGTCTGTTGTTGAGATTTCTGTTACTCCAATGGATGGTAGCCTTGTCATTATGGGAGGTAGTCTGTTATTGACATTTTTGTTACTCCAATGGATGGTAGCCTTGTCATTATGGGAGGTAGTCTGTTATTGAGATTTTTGTTACTCCAATGGATGGTAGCCTTGTCATTATTGAAGGTAGTCTGTTGTTTAGATTTTTGTTACTCCAATGGATGGTAAACTTGTCATTATGGAAGGTAGTCTGTTATTAGGATTATTGTTATTCTAATGGATGTTAGCCTTGTTATTATGGAAGGTAGTCTGTTGTTGCGATATTTGTTACTCCAATGGATGGTAACGTTGTCATTATGGGAGGAAGTCTATTATTGAGATTTTTGTTATTCCAATGGATGGTAGCCTTGTCATTATGGAAGGTAGTCTGTTGTTGAGATTTCTGTTACTCCAATGGATAGTAGCCTTGTCATTATGGGAGGTAGTCTGTTATTGAGATTTTTGTTACTCCAATGTATGGTAGCCTTGTCATTATGGAAGGTAGTCTGTTGTTGAGATTTCTGTTACTCTAATGGATGGTAGCTTTGTCATTATGGGAGGTAGTCTATTATTGAGATTTTTGTTACTCCAATGGATGGTAGCCTTGTCATTATTGAAGATAGTATTTTGTTGAGATTTTTGTTACTCCAATGGATGGTAGACTTGTGATTATGGAAGGTAGTCTGTTATTGATATTTTTGTTATTCCAATTGATGGTAGCCTTGTCATTATTGAAGGTAGTCTGTTGTTGAGATTTCTGTTACTCCAATGGATGGTAGCCTTGTCATTATGGAAGGTAGTCTGTTGTTGAGATTTTTGTTACTACAATGAATGGTAGCCTTGTAATTATGGGAGGTAGTATGTTGTTGAAATTTTTGTTACTCCAATGGATGGTAGCTTTGGCATTATGAAAGGTAATCTGTTGTTGATATTTATGTTATTCCAATGGATGGTAGCCTTGTCGTTATGGAAGGTAGTTTATTGTTGAGATTTCTGTTACTCCAATGGAAGGTAGCCTTGTCATTATGGAAGGCATTTTGTTGTTGAGATTTCTCTTACTCCAATGGGTGGTAGCCTTGTCATTATAGGAGGCAATGTGTTGTTGAAATTTTTGTTACTCCAATGGATGGTAGCCTTGTGATTATGGAAGGTAGTCTGTTGTTGAGATTTCTGTTACTCCAATGGATAATAGCCTTGTCATTATGGGAGGTAGTTTGTTATTGAGATTTTTGTTACTCCAATGGATGGTAGCCTTTTCATTATTGAAGGTAGTTTGTTGCTGAGATTTCTGTTACTCTAATGGATGGTAGACTTGTCATTATGGAAGGTAGTCTGTTATTAGGATTTTTATTATTCCAATGGATGTTAGCCTTGTTATTATGGAAGGTAGTCTGTTGTTGAGATTTTTGTTACTCCAATGGATGGTAGCGTTGTCATTATGGGAGGTAGTCTATGATTGAGATTTTTGTTATTCCAATGGATGGTAGCCTTGTCATTATGGAAGGTAGTCTGTTGTTGAGATTTCTGTTACTACAATGGATAGTTGCCTTGTCATTATGGGAGGTAGTCTGTTATTGAGATTTGTGTTACTCCAATGGATGGTAGCCTTGTCATTATGGAAGGTAGTCTGTTGTTGAGATTTCTGTTACTCCAATGGATGGTAGCCTTGTCATTACGGGAGGTAGTCTGTTATTGAGATTTTTGTTACTCCAATGGATGGTAGCCTTGTCATTATGGAAGGTAGTCTGTTGTTGAGATTTCTGTTACTCCAATGGATGGTAGCCTTGTCATTACGGGAGGTAGTCTGTTATTGAGATTTTTGTTACTCCAATGAATGGTAGCCTTGTCATTATTGAAGATAGTATTTTGTTGAGATTTATGTTACTCCAATGGATGGTAGACTTGTCATTATGGAAGGTAGTCTGTTATTGAGATTTTTGTTATTCCAATGGATGGTAGCCTTGTCATTATTGAAGGTAGTCTGTTGTTGAGATTTCTGTTACTCTAATGGATGGTAGCCTTGTCATTATGGAAGGTAGTCTGTTGTTGAGATTTTTGTTACTCCAATCGATGGTAGCCTAGTAATTATGGGAGGTAGTATGTTGTTGAAATTTTTGTTACTCCAATGGATGGTAGCTTTGTCATTATGAAAGGTAATTTGTTGTTGATATTTATGTTATTCCAATGGATGGTAGCCTTGTCGTTATGGAAGGTAGTTTATTGTTGAGATTTTTGTTACTCCAATGGACGGTAACCTTGTAATTATGGAAGGCATTTTGTTGTTGAGATTTCTCTTACTCCAATGGGTGGTAGCCTTGTTATTATAGGAGGCAGTCTGTTGTTGAAATTTTTGTTACTCCAATGGATGGTAGCCTTGTCATTATGGAAGGTAGTCTGTTGTTGAGATTTCTATTACTCTAATGGATAATAGCCTTGTCATTATGGGAGGTAGTCTGTTATTGAGATTTTTGTTACTCCAATGGATGGTAGCATTGTCATTATGGAAGGTAGTCTGTTGTTGAGGTTTCTGTTACTCCAATGGATGGTAGCCTTTTCATTATGGGAGGTAGTCTGTTATTGAGATTTTTGTTACTCCAATGGATGGTAGCCTTGTCATTATTGAAGGTTGTCTGTTGCTGAGATTTCTGTTACTCCAATGGATGGTAGACTTGTCATTATGGAATGTAGTCTGTTATTAGTATTTTTATTATTCCAATGGATGTTAGCCTTCTTATTATGGAAGGTAGTCTGTTGTTGAGATTTTTGTTACTCCAATGGATGGTAGCGTTGTCATTATGGGAAGTAGTCTATTATTGAGATTTTTGTTATTCCAATGGATGGTAGCCTTGTCATTATGGAAGGTAGTCTGTTGTTGAGATTTCTGTTACTCCAATGGATGGTAGCCTTGTCATTACGGGAGGTAGTCTGTTATTGAGATTTTTGTTACTCCAATGGATGGTAGCCTTGTCATTATTGAAGATAGTATTTTGTTGAGATTTCTGTCACTCCAATGGATGGTAGACTTTGTCATTATGGGAGGTAGGCTATTATTGAGATTTTTGTTACTCCAATGGATGGTAGCCTTGTCATTATTGAAGATAGTCTTTTGTTGAGATTTCTGTTACTCCAATAGATGGTAGACTTGTCATTATGGAATGTAGTCTGTTATTGAGATTTTTGTTATTCCATTGGATGGTAGCCTTGTCATTATGGAAGGTAGTCTGTTGTTGAGATTTCTGTTACTCCAATGGATAGTAGCCTTGTCATTATGGGAGGTAGTCTGTTATTGGGATTTTTGTTACTCCAATGGATGGTAGCCTTGTCATTATGGAAGGTAGTCTGTTGTTGAGATTTCTGTTACTCCAATGGATGGAAGCCTTGTCATTATGGGAGGTAGTCTATTATTGAGATTTTTGTTATTCCAATGGATGGTAGCCTTATCATTATGGAAGGTAGTCTGTTGTTGAGATTTCTGTTACTCCAATGGATAATAGCCTTGTCATTAAGGAAGGTAGTCTGTTATTGGGATTTTTGTTACTCCAATGGATGGTAGCCTTGTAATTATGGAAGGTAGTCTGTTGTTGAGATTTCTGTTACTACAATGGATGGAAGCCTTGTCATTATGGGAGGTAGTCTGTTATTGGGATATTTGTTACTCCAATGGATGGTAGCCTTGTCATTATGGAAGGTAGTCTGTTGTTGAGATTTCTGTTACTCCAATGGATGGAAGCCTTGTCATTATGGGAGGTAGTCTGTTGTTGAGATTTTTGTTACTCTAATGGATGGTAGTGTTGTCATTTTGGGAGGTAGTCTATTATTGAGATTTTTGTTATTCCAATGGATGGTAGCCTTATCATTATGGAAGGTAGTCTGTTGTTGAGATTTCTGTTACTCCAATGGATAGTAGCCTTGTCATTATGGGAGGTAGTCTGTTATTGGGATTTTTGTTACTCCAATGGATGGTAGCCTTGTCATTATGGAAGGTAGACTGTTGTTGAGATTTCTGTTACTCCAATGGATGGAAGCCTTGTCATTATGGGAGGTAGTCTGTTGTTGAGATTTTTGTTACTCTAATGGATGGTAGTGTTGTCATTTTGGGAGGTAGTCTATTATTGAGATTTTTGTTATTCCAATGGATGGTAGCCTTATCATTATGGAAGGTAGTCTGTTGTTGAGATTTCTGTTACTCCAATGGATAGTAGCCTTGTCATTATGGGAGGTAGTCTGTTATTGGGATTTTTGTTACTTCAATGGATGGTAGCCTTGTCATTATGGAAGGTAGTCTGTTGTTGAGATTTTTGTTACTCCAATGGATGGTAGCCTTGTCATTATGGGAGGTAGTCTGTTATTGAGATTTTTGTTACTCCAATGGATGGTAGCCTTGTCATTATTGAAGATAGTCTTTTGTTGAGATTTCTGTTACTCCAATGGATGGTAGACTTGTCATTATGGAAAGTAGTCTGTTATTGAGATTTTTGTTATTCCAATGGATGGTTGCCTTGTCATTATTGAAGGTAGTCTGTTGTTGAGATTTCTGTTACTCCAATGGATGGTAGCCTTGTCATTATGGAAGGTAGTCTGTTGTTGAGATTTTTGTTATTCCAATGGATGGTTGCCTAGTCATTATGGAAGGTAGTATGTTGTTTAGATATCTGTTATTCCAATGGATGGTAGCTTTGTCATTATGGGAGGTAGTCTGTTATTGTGATTTTTGTTACTCCAATGGATGGTAGCCTTGTCATTATTGAAGATAGTCTTTTGTTGAGATTTCTGTTACTCCAATAGATGGTAGACTTGTCATTATGGAATGTAGTCTGTTATTGAGATTTTTGTTATTCCAATGGATGGTAGTCTTGCATTATTGAAGGTAGTCTGTTGTTGAGATTTCTGTTACTCCAATGGATGGTAGCCTTGTCATTATGGAAGGTAGTCTGTTGTTGAGATTTTTGTTACTCCAATGGATGGTAGCCTTGTGATTATGGGAGGTAGTATGTTGTTGAAATTTTTGTTACTCCAATGGATGGTAGCCTTGTCATTATGGAAGGTAGTGTATTGTTGAGGTTTCTGTTACTCCACCAGATGGTAGCCTTGTCATTACGGGAGGTAGTCTGTTGTTGAGATTTTTGTTACTCCAATGGATGGTAGCCTTGTCATTATTGAAGGTAGTCTGTTGTTGAGATTTTTGTTACTCCAATGGATGGTAGACTTGTCATTATGGAAGGGAGTCTGTTATTAGGATTTTTATTATTCCAATGGATGTTAGCCTTGTTATTATGGAAGGTAGTCTGTTATTGAGATTTTTGTTACTCCAATGGATGGTAGCGTTGTCATTTTGGGAGGTAGTCTATTATTGAGATTTTTGTTATTCCAATGGATGGTAGCCTTGTCATTATGGGAGGTAGTCTGTTGTTGAGATTTTTGTTACTCCAATGGATGGTAGCCTTGTCATTATTGAAGGTAGTCTGTAGTTGAGATTTTTGTTACTCCAATGGATGGTAGACTTGTCATTATGGAAGGGAGTCTGTTATTAAGATTTTTGTTATTCCAATGGATGTTAGCCTTGTTATTATGGAAGGTAGTCTTTTGTTGAGATTTTTGTTACTCCAATGGATGGTAGCGTTGTCATTTTGGGAGGTAGTCTATTATTGAGATTTTTGTTATTCTAATGGATGGTAGCCTTGTCATTATGGAAGGTAGTCTGTTGTTGAGATTTCTGTTACTCCAATGGATAGTAGCCTTGTCATTATTCGATGTAGTCTGTTATTGAGATTTTTGTTACTCCAATGGATGGTAGCCTTGTCATTATGGAAGGTAGTCTGTTGTTGAGATTTCTGTTACTCCAATGGATGGTAGCCTTGTCATTATGGGAGGTAGTCTATTATTGAGATTTTTGTTACTCCAATGGATGGTACCCTTGTCATTATTGAAGATAGTCTTTTGTTGAGATTTCTGTTACTCCAATGGATGGTAGACTTGTCATTATGGAATGTAGTCTGTTATTGAGATTTTTGTTATTCCAATGGATGGTAGCGTTGTCATTATTGAAGGTAGTCTATTGTTGAGATTTCTGTTACTCCAATGGATGGTAGCCTTGTCATTATGG
Organism: Vicia faba; assembly: GCA_948472305.1. NCBI lineage: Eukaryota > Viridiplantae > Streptophyta > Magnoliopsida > Fabales > Fabaceae > Vicia > Vicia faba. The sequence continues at coordinate 773,905,987 of OX451737.1, forward strand.
AAGGTAGTCTATTGTTGAGATTTTTGTTACTCCACTGGATGGTAGCCTTGTCATTATTGAAGGTAGTCTGTTGTTGAGATTTTTGTTACTCCAATGGATGGTAGTCTGGTCATTATGGAAGGTAGTCTGTTATTAGGATTTTTGTTATTCCAATGGATGTTAGCCTTGTTATTATGGAAGGTAGTATGTTATTTTGGGAGGTAGTCTATTATTGAGATTTTTGTTATTCCAATGGATGATAGCCTTGTCATTATGGAAGGTAGTCTGTTGTTGAGATTTTTGTTAATCCAATGGATAGTAGCCTTGTCATTATGGGAGGTAGTCTGTTATTGAGATTTTTGTTACTCCAATGGATGGTAGCCTTGTCATTATGGAAGGTAGTCTGTTGTTGAGATTTCTGTTACTCCAATGGATGGTAGCCTTGTCATTATGGGAGGTAGTCTGTTATTGAGATTTTTGTAACTCCAATGGATGGTAGCCTTGTCATTATTGAGGATAGTCTTTTGTTGAGATTTCTGTTACTCCAATGGATGGTAGACTTGTCATTATGGAAGGTAGTCTATTATTGCGATTTTTGTTATTCCAATCGATGGTAGCCTTGTCGTTATTGAAGGTATTCTGTTGTTGAGATTACTGTTACTCCAATGGATGGTAGTTTGTTGTTGAGATTTTTGTTACTCCAATGCATGGTAGCCTTGTCATTATGGAAGGCATTTTGTTGTTGAGATTTCTCTTACTCCAATGGGTGGTAGCCTTGTCATTATAGGAGGCAGTCTGTTGTTGAAATTTTTGTTACTCCAATGGATGGTAGCCTTGTTATTATGGAAGGTAGTCTGTTGTTGAGATTTTTGTTACTCCAATGGATGGTAGCGTTGTCATTTTAGGAGGCAGTCTATTATTGAGATTTTTGTTATTCCAATGGATGGTAGCCTTGTCATTATGGAAGGTAGTCTGTTGTTGAGATTTCTGTTACTCCAATGCATAGTAGCCTTGTCATTATTCGATGTAGTCTGTTATTGAGATTTTTGTTACTCCAATGGATGGTAGCCTTGTCATTATGGAAGGTAGTCTGTTGTTGAGATTTCTGTTACTCCAATGGATGGTAGCCTTGTCATTATGGGAGGTAGTCTATTATTGAGATTTTTATTACTCCAATGGATGGTACCCTTGTCATTATTGAAGATAGTCTTTTGTTGAGATTTCTGTTACTCCAATGGATGGTAGACTTGTCATTATGGAATGTAGCCTGTTATTGAGATTTTTGTTATTCCAATGGATGGTAGCCTTGTCATTATTGAAGGTAGTCTATTGTTGAGATTTCTGTTACTCCAATGGATGGTAGCCTTGTCATTATGGAAGGTAGTCTATTGTTGAGATTTTTGTTACTCCAATGGATGGTAGCCTTGTCATTATTGAAGGTAGTCTGTTGTTGAGATTTTTGTTACTCCAATGGATGGTAGTCTTGTTATTATGGAAGGTAGTCTGTTATTTTGGGAGGTAGTCTATTATTGAGATTTTTGTTATTCCAATGGATGATAGCCTTGTCATTATGGAAGGTAGTCTGTTGTTGAGATTTCTGTTACTCCAATGGATAGTAGCCTTGTCATTATGGGAGGTAGTCTGTTATTGAGATTTTTGTTACTCCAATGGATGGTAGCCTTGTCATTATGGAAGGTAGTCTGTTGTTAAGATTTCTGTTACTCCAATGGATGGTAGCCTTGTCATTATGGGAGGTAGTGTGTTATTGAGATTTTTGTAACTCCAATGGATGGTAGCCTTGTCATTATTGAGGATAGTCTTTTGGTGAGATTTCTGTTATTCCAATCGATGGTAGCCTTGTCGTTATTGAAGGTATTCTGTTGTTGAGATTACTGTTACTCCAATGGATGGTAGTTTGTTGTTGAGGTATTTGTTACCCCAATGGATGGTAGCCTTGTCATTATGGAAGGCATTTTGTTGTTGAGATTTCTCTTACCCCAATGGGTGGTAGCCTTGTCATTATAGGAGGCAGTCTGTTGTTGAAATTTTTGTTACTCCAATGGATGGTAGCCTTGTCATTATGGAAGGTAGTCTGTTGTTGAGATTTCTATTACTCCAATGGATAGTAGCCTTGTCATTATAGGAGGTAGTCTATTATTGAGATTTTTGTTACTCCAATGGATGGTAGCCTTGTCTTTATGGAAGGTGGTATGTTGTTGAGGTTTTATGTTACTCCAATGGATGGTAGCCTTGTCATTATGGGAGGTAGTCTTTTATTGAGATTTTTGTTACTCCAATGAATGGTAGCCTTGTCATTATTGAAGGTAGTCTGTTGTTGAGATTTTTGTTACTCCAATGGATGGTAGACTTGTCATTATGGAAGGGAGTCTGTTATTAAGATTTTTGTTATTCCAATGGATGTTAGCCTTGTTATTATGGAAGGTAGTCTGTTGTTGAGATTTTTGTTACTCCAATGGATGGTAGCGTTGTCATTTTGGGAGGTAGTCTATTATAGAGATTTTTGTTATTCCAATGGATGGTAGCCTTGTCATTATGGAAGGTAGTCTGTTGTTGAGATTTCTGTTACTCCAATGCATAGTAGCCTTGTCATTATTCGATTTAGTCTGTTATTGAGATTTTTGTTACTCCAATGGATGGTAGCCTTGTCATTATGGAAGGTAGTCTGTTGTTGAGATTTCTGTTACTCCAATGGATGGTAGCCTTATCATTATGGGAGGTAGTCTATTATTGAGATTTTTGTTACTCCAATGGATGGTACCCTTGTCATTATTGAAGATAGTCTTTTGTTGAGATTTTCTATTACTCCAATGGATGGTAGACTTGTCATTATGGAATGTAGTCTATTATTGAGATTTTTGTTATTCCAATGGATGGTAGCCTTGTCATTATTGAAGGTAGTCTATTGTTGAGATTTATGTTACTCCAATGGATGGTAGCCTTGTCATTATGGAAGGTAGTCTATTGTTGAGATTTTTGTTACTCCAATGGATGGTAGCCTTGTCATTATTGAAGGTAGTCTGTTGTTGAGATTTTTGTTACTCCAATGGATGGTAGTCTTGTCATTATGGCAGGTAGTCTGTTATTAGGATTTTTGTTATTCCAATGGATGTTAGCCTTGTTATTATGGAAGGTAGTCTGTTATTTTGGGAGGTAGTCTGTTATTGAGATTTTTGTTATTCCAATGGATGATAGCCTTGTCATTATGGAAGGTAGTCTGTTGTTGAGATTTCTGTTACTCCAATGGATAGTAGCCTTGTCATTATGGGAGGTAGTCTGTTATTGAGATTTTTGTTACTCCAATGGATGGTAGCCTTGTCATTATGGAAGGTAGTCTGCTGTTGAGATTTCTGTTACACCAATGGATGGTAGCCTTGTCATTATGGGAGGTAGTTTGTTATTGAGATTTTTGTAACTCCAATGGATGGTAGCCTTGTCATTATTGAGGATAGTCTTTTGTTGAGATTTTTGTTACTCCAATGGATGGTAGACTTGTCATTATGGATGGTAGTCTGTTATTGCGATTTTTGTTATTCCAATCGATGGTAGCCTTGTCGTTATTGAAGGTATTCTGTTGTTGAGATTACTGTTACTCCAATGGATGGTAGCCTTGTCGTTATGGAAGGTAGTTTGTTGTTGAGATTTTTGTTACTCCAATGGATGGTAGCCTTGTCATTATGGAAGGAATTTTGTTGTTGAGATTTCTCTTACTTCAATGGGTGGTAGCCTTGTCATTATAGGAGGCAGTCTGTTGTTGAAATTTTTGTTACTCCAATGGATGGTAGCCTTGTCATTATGGAAGGTAGTCTGTTGTTGAGATTTCTGTTACTCCAATGGATAGTAGCCTTGTCATTATAGGAGATAGTCTGTTATTGAGATTTTTGTTACTCCAATGGATGGTATCCTTGTCTTTATGGAAGGTAGTGTGTTGTTGAGGTTTCTGTTACTCCAATGGATGGTAGCCTTGTCATTATGGGAGGTAGTCTGTTATTGAGATTTTTGTTACTCCAATGGATGGTACCCTTGTTATTTTTGAAGGTAGTCTGTTGTTGAGATTTCTGTTACTCCAATGGATGGTAGACTTGTCATTATGGAAGGTAGTCTGTTATTAGGATTTTTGTTATTCCAATGGATGTTAGCCTTGTTATTATGGAATGTAGTCTGTTGTTGAGATTTTTGTTACTCCAATGGATGGTAGCGTTGTCATTTTGGGAGGTAGTCTATTATTGAGATTTTTGTTATTCCAATGGATGGTAGCCTTGTCATTATTGAAGGTAGTCTATTGTTGAGATTTCTGTTACTCCAATGGATGGTAGCCTTGTCATTATGGAAGGTAGTCTATTGTTGAGATTTTTGTTACTCCAATGGATGGTAGCCTTGTCATTATTGAAGGTAGTCTGTTGTTGAGATTTTTGTTACTCCAATGGATGGTAGTCTTGTCATTATGGCAGGTAGTCTGTTATTAGGATTTTTGTTATTCCAATGGATGTTAGCCTTGTTATTATGGAAGGTAGTCTGTTATTTTAGGAGGTAGTCTGTTATTGAGATTTTTGTTATTCCAATGGATGATAGCCTTGTCATTATGGAAGGTAGTCTGTTGTTGAGATTTCTGTTACTCCAATGGATAGTAGCCTTGTCATTATGGGAGGTAGTCTGTTATTGAGATTTTTGTTACTCCAATGGATGGTAGCCTTGTCATTATGGAAGGTAGTCTGTTGTTGAGATTTCTGTTACACCAATGGATGGTAGCCTTGTCATTATGGGAGGTAGTTTGTTATTGAGATTTTTGTAACTCCAATGGATGGTAGCCTTGTCATTATTGAGGATAGTCTTTTGTTGAGATTTTTGTTACTCCAATGGATGGTAGACTTGTCATTATGGAAGGTAGTCTGTTATTGCGATTTTTGTTATTCCAATCGATGGTAGCCTTGTCGTTATTGTAGGTATTCTGTTGTTGAGATTACTGTTACTCCAATGGATGGTAGCCTTGTCGTTATGGAAGGTAGTTTGTTGTTGAGATTTTTGTTACTCCAATGGATGGTAGCCTTGTCATTATGGAAGGCATTTTGTTGTTGAGATTTCTCTTACTCCAATGGGTGGTAGCCTTGTCATTATAGGAGGCAGTCTGTTGTTGAAATTTTTGTTACTCCAATGGATGGTAGCCTTGTCATTATGGAAGGTAGTCTGTTGTTGAGATTTCTGTTACTCCAATGGATAGTAGCCTTGTCATTATAGGAGATAGTCTGTTATTGAGATTTTTGTTACTCCAATGGATGGTAGCCTTGTCTTTATGGAAGGTAGTGTGTTGTTGAGGTTTCTGTTACTCCAATGGATGGTAGCCTTGTCATTATGGGAGGTAGTCTGTTATTGAGATTTTTGTTACTCCAATGGATGGTACCCTTGTTATTTTTGAAGGTAGTCTGTTATTGAGATTTCTGTTACTCCAATGGATGGTAGACTTGTCATTATGGAAGGTAGTCTGTTATTAGGATTTTTGTTATTCCAATGGATGTTAGCCTTGTTATTATGGAATCTAGTCTGTTGTTGAGATTTTTGTTACTCCAATGGATGGTAGCGTTTTCATTTTAGGAGGTAGTCTATTATTGAGATTTTTGTTATTCCAATGGATGGTAGCCTTGTCATTATGGAAGGTAGTCTGTTGTTGAGATTTCTGTTACTCCAATGGATAGTAGCCTTATCATTATGGAAGGTAGTCTGTTGTTGAGATTTCTATTACTCTAATGGATGGAAGCCTTGTCATTATGGGAGGTAGTTTATTATTGAGACTTTTGTTACTCCAATGGATGGTAGCCATGTCATTATTGAAGATAGTCTTTTGTTGAGATTTCTGTTACTCCAATGGATGGTAGACTTGTCATTATGGAAAGTAGTCTGTTGTTGAGATTTTTATTATTCCAATGGATGGTTGCCTTGTCATTATTGAAGGTAGTCTGTTGTTGTGATTTCTGTTACTCCAATGGATTGTAGCCTTGTCCTTATGGAAGGTAGTCTGTTGTTGAGATTTTTGTTACTCCACTGGATGGTAGCCTTGTAACTATGGGAGGTAGTATGTTGTTGAAATTTGTGTTACTCTAGTGGATGGTAGCTTTGTCATTATGAAAGGTAGTTTGTTGTTGATATTTATGTTACTCCAATGGATGTTAGCCTTGTCGTTATGGAAGGAAGTTTGTTGTTGAGATTTCTGTTACTCCAATGGATGGTAGCCTTGTCATTATGGAAGGAATTATGTTGTTGAGATTTCTCTTACTCCAATGGGTGGTAGCTTTGTCATTATAGGAGGTAGTCTGTTGTTGAAATTTTTGTTACTCCAATGGATGGTAGCCTTATCATTACGGAAGGTAGTCTGTTGTTGAGATTTCTGTTACTCCAATGGATGGTAGACGTGTCTTTATGGAAGGTAGTCTATTATTAGATTTTTGTTATTCCAATGGATGTTAGCCTTGTTATTATGGAAGGTAGTCTGTTGTTGAGATTTTTGTTACTCCAATGGATGTTAGCGTTATCATAATGGGAGGTAGCCTATTATTGAGATTTTTGTTAATCCAATGGATGGTAGCCTTGTCATTATGGAAGGTAGTCTGTTGTTGGGATTGTTGTTACTTCAATGGATGGTAGCCTTGTCATTATGGAAGGTAGTCTGTTGTTGAGAATTTTGTTACTCCAATGGATGGCAGCCTTGTAATTATGGGAGGTAGTATGTTGTTGAAATTTTTGTTACTCCAGTGGATGGTAGCTTTGTCATTATGAAAGGTAGTCTGTTGTTGATATTTATGTTACTCCAATGGATGGTAGCCTTGTCGTTATGGAAGGTAGTTTGTTGTTGAGATTTTTGTTACTCCAATGGATGGTAGACTCGTCATTATGGAAAGTAGTCTGTTATTGAGATTTTTGTTATTCCAATGGATGGTTGCCTTGTTATTATAGAAGGTAGTCTTTTGTTGAGATTTTAATTACTCCAATGGATGGTAGCCTTGTCATTATGGAAGGTAGTCTATTGTTGAGATTTATGTTACTCCAATGGATGGTAGCCTTGTAATTATAGGAGGTAGTCTGTTATTGAGATTTTTGTTACTCCAATGGATGGTAGCCTTGTCATTATGGAAGGTAGTATGTTGTTGAGATTGTTGTTACTTCAATGGATGGTAGCCTTGTCATTATGGAAGGTAGTCTGTTGTTGAAAATTTTGTTACTCCAATGGATGGTAGCCTTGTAATTATGGGAGGTAGTATGTTGTTGAAATTTTTGTTACTCCAGTGGATGGTAGCTTTGTCATTATGAAAGGTAGTCTGTTGTTGATATTTATGTTACTCCAATGGATGGTAGCCTTGTCGTTATGGAAGGTAGTTTGTTGTTGAGATTTTTGTTACTCCAATGGATGGTAGCCTTGTCATTATGGAAGGTAGTCTGTTGTTGAGATTTCTGTTACTCCAATGGATGATAGCCTTGTAATTATGGGAGGTAGTCTGTTATTAAGATTTTTATTACTCCAATGGATGGTAGCCTTGTCATTATTGAAGGTAGTCTATTGTTGAGATTTCTTTTACTCCAATGGATGGTAGACTTGTATTTATGGAAGGTAGTCTGTTATTTGGATTGTTGTTAATCCAATGGATGTTAGCCTTTTTATTATGGAAGGTAGTCTGTTGTTGAGATTTTTGTTACTCCAATGGATGGTAGCGTTGTTATTATGGGAGGTAGTTTATTATTGAGATTTTTGTTATTCCAATGGATGGTAGCCTTGTCATTATGGAAGGTAGTTTGTTGTTGAGATTTCTATTACTCCAATGGATAGTAGCCTTGCCATTATGGGAGGTAGTCTGTTATTGAGATTTTTGTTACTCCAGTTGATGGTAGCCTCGTCATTATGGAAGGTAGTCTATTGTTGAGATTTCTGTTACTCCAATGGATGGTAGCCTTGTCATTATGGCAGGTAGTCTGTTATTGAGATTTTTGTTACTCCAATGGATGGTAGCCTTGTCATTATTGAAGATGGTCTTTTGTTGAGATTTTTGTTACTCCAATGGATGGTAGACTTGTCATTATGGAAAGTAGTATTTTATTGAGATTTTTGTTATTCCAATGCATGGTTGCCTTGTCATTATTGAAGGTAGTCTGTTGTTGAGATTTCTGTTACTCCAATGGATGGTAGACTTGTCATTATGGAAGGTAGTCTGTTGTTGAGATTTTTGTTACTCCAATGGATGGTAGCCTTGTAATTATGGGAGGTAGTATGTTGTTGAAATTTTTGTTACTCCAGTGGATGGTAGCTTTGTCATTATGAAAGATAGTCTTTTCTTGATATTTATGTTACTCCAATGGATGGTATCCTTGTCGTTATGGAAGGTAGCTTGTTGTTGAGATTTCTATTACTCCAATGGATGGTAGCCTTGTCATTATGGAAGGTATTTTGTTGTTGATATTTCTCTTACTCCAATGGGTGGTAGCCTTGTCATTATAGGAGGCAGTCTGTTGTTGAAATTTTTGTTACTCCAATGAATGGTAGCCTTGTCATTATGGAAGGTAGTCTGTTGTTGAGATTTCTGTTACTCCAATGGATAGTAGCCTTGTCATTATCGGAGGTAGTCTATTATGGAGATTTTTGTTACTCCAATGGATGGTAGCCTTGTCATTATGGAAGGTAGTCTCTTGTTGAGATTTTTGTTACTCCTATGGATGTTAGCCTTGTCATTATGAGAGGTAGTCTGTTATTGAGATTTTTGTTACTCCAATGGATGGTAGCCTTGTCATTATTGAAGATAGTCTTTTTTTGAGATTTTTGTTACTCCAATGGATGGTAGACTTGTCATTATGGAAAGTAGTCTGTTATTGAGATTTTTGTTATTCCAATGGATGGTTTCCTTGTCATTATTGAAGGTAGTCTGTTTTTGAGATTTCTGTTACTCCATTGGATGGTAGCCTTGTCATTATGGAAGGTAGTATGTTGTTGAGATTTTTGTTACTCCAATGGATGGTAGCCTTTTAATTATGGGAGGTAGTATGTTGTTGAAATTTGTGTTACTCCAGTGGATGGAAGCTTTGTCATTATGAAAGGTAGTCTGTTGTTGATATTTATGTTACTCCAATGGATGTTAGCCTTGTCGTTATGGAAGGTAGTTTGTTGTTGAGATTTCTGTTACTCCAATGTATGGTAGCCTTGTCATTATGGAAGGAATTTTGTTGTTGAGATTTTTCTTACTCCAATGGGTGGTAGATTTGTCATTATAGGAGGCAGACTGTTGTTGAAATTTTTGTTACTCCAATTGATGGTAGCCTTGTCATTATGGAAGGTAGTCTGTTGTTGAGATTTCTGTTACTCCAATGGATGGTAGACTTGTCTTTATGGAAGGTAGTCTGTTATTAGATTTTTGTTATTCCAATGGATGTTAGCCTTGTTATTATGGAAGGTAGTCTGTTGTTGAGATTTTTGTTACTCCAATGGATGGTAGCGTTGTCATAATGGGAGGTAGCCTATTATTGAGATTTTTGTTAATCCAATGGATGGTAGCCTTGTCATTATGGAAGGTAGTCTGTTGTTGATATTTCTGTTAATCCAATGGATAGTAGCCTTGTCATTATGGGAGGTAGTCTGTTATTGAGATTTTTGTTACTCCAATGGATGGTAGCCTTGTCATTATGGAAGGTAGTATGTTGTTGAGATTGTTGTTACTTCAATGGATGGTAGCCTTGTCATTATGGAAGGTAGTCTGTTGTTGAGATTTTTGTTACTCCAATGGATGGTAGCCTTGTAATTATGGGAGGTAGTATGTTGTTGAAATTTTTGTTACTCCAGTGGATGGTAGCTTTGTCATTATGAAAGGTAGTCTGTTGTTGATATTTATGTTACTCCAATGGATGGTAGCCTTGTCGTTATGGAAGGTAGTTTGTTGTTGAGATTTTGGTTACTCCAATGGATGGTAGACTTGTCATTATGGAAAGTTGTCTGTTATTGAGATTTTTGTTATTCCAATGGATGGTTGCCTTGTTATTATAGAAGGTAGTCTGTTGTTGAGATTTTAGTTACTCCAATGGATGGTAGCCTTGTCATTATGGAAGGTAGTCTGTTGTTGAGATTTCTGTTACTCCAATGGATGGTAGCCTTGTCATTATGGGAGGTAGTCTGTTATTAAGATTGTTTTTTACTCCAATGGATGGTAGCCTTGTCATTATTGAAGGTAGTCTATTGTTGAGATTTCTGTTACTCCAATGGATGGTAGACTTGTCATTATGGAAGGTAGTCTGTTATTTGGATTGTTGTTAATCCAACGGATGTTAGCCTTGTTATTATGGAAGGTAGTCTGTTGTTGAGATTTTTGTTACTCCAATGGATGGTAGCGTTGTTATTATGGGAGGTAGTCTATTATTGAGATTTTTGTTATTCCAATGGATGGTACCCTTGTCATTATGGAAGGTAGTCTGTTGTTGAGATTTCTGTTACTCCAATGGATAGTAGCCTTGTCATTATGGGAGGTAGTCTGTTATTAGGATTTTTGTTACTCCAATGGATGGTAGCCTTGTCATTATGGAAGGTAGTCTATTGTTGAGATATCTGTTACTCCAATGGATGGTAGCCTTGTCATTATGGCAGGTAGTCTGTTATTGAGATTTTTGTTACTCCAATGGATGGTAGCCTTGTCATTATTGAAGATAGTCTTTTGTTGAGATTTTTGTTACTCCAATGGATGGTAGACTTGTCATTATGGAAGGTAGTCTGTTGTTGAGATTTCTGTTACTCCAATGGATGGTAGACTTGTCATTATGGAAGGTAGTCTGTTGTTGATATTTTTGTTACTCCAATGGATGGTAGCCTTGTAATTATAGGAGGTAGTATGTTGTTGAAATTTTTGTTACTCCAGTGGATGGTAGCTTTGTCATAATGAAAGGTAGTTTGTTCTTGATATTTATGTTACTCCAATGGATGGTATCCTTGTCGTTATGGAAGGTAGCTTGTTGTTGAGATTTCTATTACTCCAATGGATGGTAGCCTTGTCATTATTGAAGGTATTTTGTTGTTGATATTTCTCTTACTCCAATGGGTGGTAGCCTTGTCATTATAGGAGGCAGTCTGTTGTTGAAATTTTTGTTACTCCAATGAATGGTAGCCTTGTCATTATGGAAGGTAATCTGTTGTTGAGATTTCTGTTACTCCAATGGATAGTAGCCTTGTCATTATCGGAGGTAGTCTATTATGGAGATTTTTGTTACTCCAATGGATGGTAGCCTTGTCATTATGGAAGGTAGTCTGTTGTTGAGATTTCTGTTACTCCAATGGATGTTAGCCTTGTCATTATGGGAGGTAGTCTGTTATTGAGATTTTTGTTACTCCAATGGATGGTAGCCTTGTCATTATTGAAGATAGTCTTTTGTTGAGATTTCTGTTACTCCAATGGATGGTAGACTTGTCATTATGGAAAGTAGTCTGTTATTGAGATTTTTGTTATTCCAATGGATGGTTGCCTTGTCATTATTGAAGGTAGTCTGTTTTTGAGATTTCTGTTACTCCAATGGATGGTAGCCTTGTCATTATGGAAGGTAGTATGTTGTTGAGATTTTTGTTACTCCAATGGATGCTAGCCTTTTAATTATGGGAGGTAGTATGTTGTTGAAATTTGTGTTACTCCAGTGGATGGTAGCTTTGTCATTATGAAAGGTAGTCTGTTGTTGATATTTATGTTACTCCAATGGATGTTTGCCTTGTCGTTATGGAAGGTAGTTTGTTGTTGAGATTTCTGTTACTCCAATGTATGGTTACCTTGTCATTATGGAAGGATTTTTGTTGTTGAGATTTTTCTTACTCCAATGGGTGGTAGCTTTGTCATTATAGGAGGCAATCTGTTGTTGAAATTTTTGTTACTCCAATGGATGGTAGCCTTATCATTATGGAAGGTAGTCTGTTGTTGAGATTTCTGTTACTCCAATGGATGGTAGACATGTCTTTATGGAAGGTAGTCTGTTATTAGATTTTTGTTATTCCAATGGATGTTAGCCTTGTCATTATGGGAGGAAGTCTGTTATTGAGATTTTTGTTACTCCAATGGATGGTAGCCTTGTCATTATGGAAGGTAGTCTGTTGTTGAGATTTCTGTTACTCCAATGGATGGTAGCCTTGTCATTATGGGAGGTAGTCTGTTATTAAGATTTTTGTTACTCCAATGGATGGTAGCCTTGTCATTATTGAAGGTAGTCTATTGTTGAGATTTCTGTTACTCCAATGGATGGTAGCCTTGTAATTATGGGAGGTAGTATGTTGTTGAAATTTTTGTTACTCCAGTGGATGGTAGCTTTGTCATTATGAAAGGTAGTCTGTTGTTGATATTTATGTTACTCCAATGGATGGTAGCCTTGTCGTTATGGAAGGTAGTTTGTTGTTGAGATTTTGGTTACTCCAATGGATGGTAGACTTGTCATTATGGAAAGTAGTCTGTTATTGAGATTTTTGTTATTCCAATGGATGGTTGCCTTGTTATTATAGAAGGTAGTCTGTTGTTGAGATTTTAGTTACTCCAATGGATGGTAGCCTTGTCATTATGGAAGGTAGTCTGTTGTTGAGATTTCTGTTACTCCAATGGATGGTAGCCTTGTCATTATGGGAGGTAGTCTGTTATTAAGATTTTTGTTACTCCAATGGATGGTAGCCTTGTCATTATTGAAGGTAGTCTATTGTTGAGATTTCTGTTACTCCAATGGATGGTAGACTTGTCATTATGGAAGGTAGTCTGTTATTTGGATTGTTGTTAATCCAACGAATGTTAGCCTTGTTATTATGGAAGGTAGTCTGTTGTTGAGATTTTTGTTACTCCAATGGATGGTAGCGTTGTTATTATGGGAGGTAGTCTATTATTGAGATTTTTGTTATTCCAATGGATGGTACCCTTGTCATTATGGAAGGTAGTCTGTTGTTGAGATTTCTGTTACTCCAATGGATAGTAGCCTTGTCATTATGGGAGGTACTCTGTTATTAGGATTTTTGTTACTCCAATGGATGGTAGCCTTGTCATTATGGAAGGTAGTCTATTGTTGAGATATCTGTTACTCCAATGGATGGTAGCCTTGTCATTATGGCAGGTAGTCTGTTATTGAGATTTTTGTTACTCCAATGGATGGTAGCCTTGTCATTATTGAAGATAGTCTTTTGTTGAGATTTTTGTTACTCCAATGGATGGTAGACTTGTCATTATGGAAGGTAGTCTGTTGTTGAGATTTCTGTTACTCCAATGGATGGTAGACTTGTCATTATGGAAGGTAGTCTGTTGTTGATATTTTTGTTACTCCAATGGATGGTAGCCTTGTAATTATGGGAGGTAGTATGTTGTTGAAATTTTTGTTACTCCAGTGGATGGTAGCTTTGTCATAATGAAAGGTAGTTTGTTCTTGATATTTATGTTACTCCAATGGATGGTATCCTTGTCGTTATGGAAGGTAGCTTGTTGTTGAGATTTCTATTACTCCAATGGATGGTAGCCTTGTCATTATTGAAGGTATTTTGTTGTTGATATTTCTCTTACTCCAATGGGTGGTAGCCTTGTCATTATAGGAGGCAGTCTGTTGTTGAAATTTTTGTTACTCCAATGAATGGTAGCCTTGTCATTATGGAAGGTAATCTGTTGTTGAGATTTCTGTTACTCCAATGGATGGTAGACTTGTCATTATGGGAGGTAGTCTGTTATTGAGATTTTTGTTACTCCAATGGATGGTAGCCTTGTCATTATGGAAGGTAGTCTTTTGTTGAGATTTCAGTTACTCCAATGGATGGTAGACTTGTCATTATGGAAAGTAGTCTGTTATTGAGATTTTTGTTATTCCAATGGATGGTTGCCTTGTCATTATTGAAGGTAGTCTGTTTTTGAGATTTCTGTTACTCCAATGGATGGTAGCCTTGTCATTATGGAAGGTAGTATGTTGTTGAGATTTTTGTTACTCCAATGGATGCTAGCCTTTTAATTATGGGAGGTAGTATGTTGTTGAAATTTGTGTTACTCCAGTGGATGGTAGCTTTGTCATTATGAAAGGTAGTCTGTTGTTGATATTTATGTTACTCCAATGGATGTTAGCCTTGTCGTTATGGAAGGTAGTTTGTTGTTGAGATTTCTGTTACTCCAATGTATGGTTACCTTGTCATTATGGAAGGATTTTTGTTGTTGAGTTTTTTCTTACTCCAATGGATAGTAGCCTTGTCATTATGGGAGGTAGTCTGTTATTGAGATTTTTGTTACTCCAATGGATGGTAGCCTTGTCATTATGGAAGGTAGTCTGTTGTTGAGATTTCTGTTACACCAATGGATGGTAGCCTTGTCATTATGGGAGGTAGTTTGTTATTGAGATTTTTGTAACTCCAATGGATGGTAGCCTTGTCATTATTGAGGATAGTCTTTTGTTGAGATTTTTGTTACTCCAATGGATGGTAGACTTGTCATTATGGAAGGTAGTCTGTTATTGCGATTTTTGTTATTCCAATCGATGGTAGCCTTGTCGTTATTGAAGGTATTCTGTTGTTGAGATTACTGTTACTCCAATGGATGGTAGCCTTGTCGTTATGGAAGGTAGTTTGTTGTTGAGATTTTTGTTACTCCAATGGATGGTAGCCTTGTCATTATGGAAGGCATTTTGCTGTTGAGATTTCTCTTACTCCAATGGGTGGTAGCCTTGTCATTATAGGAGGCAGTCTGTTGTTGAAATTTTTGTTACTCCAATGGATGGTAGCCTTGTCATTATGGAAGGTAGTCTGTTGTTGAGATTTCTGTTACTCCAATGGATAGTAGCCTTGTCATTATAGGAGATAGTCTGTTATTGAGATTTTTGTTACTCCAATGGATGGTAGCCTTGTCTTTATGGAAGGTAGTGTGTTGTTGAGGTTTCTGTTACTCCAATGGATGGTAGCCTTGTCATTATGGGAGGTAGTCTATTATTGAGATTTTTGTTACTCCAATGGATGGTACCCTTGTTATTTTTGAAGGTAGTCTGTTATTGAGATTTCTGTTACTCCAATGGATGGTAGACTTGTCATTATGGAAGGTAGTCTGTTATTAGGATTTTTGTTATTCCAATGGATGTTAGCCTTGTTATTATGGAATGTAGTCTGTTGTTGAGATTTTTGTTACTCCAATGGATGGTAGCGTTTTCATTTTAGGAGGTAGTCTATTATTGAGATTTTTGTTATTCCAATGGATGGTAGCCTTGTCATTATGGAAGGTAGTCTGTTGTTGAGATTTCTGTTACTCCAATGGATAGTAGCCTTGTCATTATGGAAGGTAGTCTGTTGTTGAGATTTCTATTACTCTAATGGATGGAAGCCTTGTCATTATGGGAGGTAGTTTGTTATTGAGACTTTTGTTACTCCAATGGATGGTAGCCATGTCATTATTGAAGATAGTCTTTTGTTGAGATTTCTGTTACTCCAATGGATGGTAGACTTGTCATTATGGAAAGTAGTCTGTTGTTGAGATTTTTATTATTCCAATGGATGGTTGCCTTGTCATTATTGAAGGTAGTCTGTTGTTGTGATTTCTGTTACTCCAATGGATTGTAGCCTTGTCCTTATGGAAGGTAGTCTGTTGTTGAGATTTTTGTTACTCCACTGGATGGTAGCCTTGTAACTATGGGAGGTAGTATGTTGTTGAAATTTGTGTTACTCTAGTGGATGGTAGCTTTGTCATTATGAAAGGTAGTTTGTTGTTGATATTTATGTTACTCCAATGGATGTTAGCCTTGTCGTTATGGAAGGAAGTTTGTTGTTGAAATCTCTGTTACTCCAATGGATGGTAGCCTTGTCATTATGGAAGGAATTATGTTGTTGAGATTTCTCTTACTCCAATGGGTGGTAGCTTTGTCATTATAGGAGGTAGTCTGTTGTTGAAATTTTTGTTACTCCAATGGATGGTAGCCTTATCATTACGGAAGGTAGTCTGTTGTTGAGATTTCTGTTACTCCAATGGATGGTAGACGTGTCTTTATGGAAGGTAGTCTATTATTAGATTTTTGTTATTCCAATGGATGTTAGCCTTGTTATTATGGAAGGTAGTCTGTTGTTGAGATTTTTGTTACTCCAATGGATGTTAGCGTTATCATAATGGGAGGTAGCCTATTATTGAGATTTTTGTTAATCCAATGGATGGTAGCCTTGTCATTATGGAAGGTAGTCTGTTGTTGGGATTGTTGTTACTTCAATGGATGGTAGCCTTGTCATTATGGAAGGTAGTCTGTTGTTGAGAATTTTGTTACTCCAATGGATGGCAGCCTTGTAATTATGGGAGGTAGTATGTTGTTGAAATTTTTGTTACTCCAGTGGATGGTAGCTTTGTCATTATGAAAGGTAGTCTGTTGTTGATATTTATGTTACTCCAATGGATGGTAGCCTTGTCGTTATGGAAGGTAGTTTGTTGTTGAGATTTTTGTTACTCCAATGGATGGTAGACTCGTCATTATGGAAAGTAGTCTGTTATTGATATTTTTGTTATTCCAATGGATGGTTGCCTTGTTATTATAGAAGGTAGTCTTTTGTTGAGATTTTAATTACTCCAATGGATGGTAGCCTTGTCATTATGGAAGGTAGTCTATTGTTGAGATTTATGTTACTCCAATGGATGGTAGCCTTGTAATTATGGGAGGTAGTCTGTTATTGAGATTTTTGTTACTCCAATGGATGGTAGCCTTGTCATTATGGAAGGTAGTATGTTGTTGAGATTGTTGTTACTTCAATGGATGGTAGCCTTGTCATTATGGAAGGTAGTCTGTTGTTGAAAATTTTGTTACTCCAATGGATGGTAGCCTTGTAATTATGGGAGGTAGTATGTTGTTGAAATTTTTGTTACTCCAGTGGATGGTAGCTTTGTCATTATGAAAGGTAGTCTGTTGTTGATATTTATGTTACTCCAATGGATGGTAGCCTTGTCGTTATGGAAGGTAGTTTGTTGTTGAGATTTTTGTTACTCCAATGGATGGTAGCCTTGTCATTATGGAAGGTAGTCTGTTGTTGAGATTTCTGTTACTCCAATGGATGATAGCCTTGTAATTATGGGAGGTAGTCTGTTATTAAGATTTTTATTACTCCAATGGATGGTAGCCTTGTCATTATTGAAGGTAGTCTATTGTTGAGATTTCTTTTACTCCAATGGATGGTAGACTTGTATTTATGGAAGGTAGTCTGTTATTTGGATTGTTGTTAATCCAATGGATGTTAGCCTTTTTTTTATGGAAGGTAGTCTGTTGTTGAGATTTTTGTTACTCCAATGGATGGTAGCGTTGTTATTATGGGAGGTAGTCTATTATTGAGATTTTTGTTATTCCAATGGATGGTAGCCTTGTCATTATGGAAGGTAGTTTGTTGTTGAGATTTCTGTTACTCCAATGGATAGTAGCCTTGCCATTATGGGAGGTAGTCTGTTATTGAGATTTTTGTTACTCCAGTTGATGGTAGCCTCGTCATTATGGAAGGTAGTCTATTGTTGAGATTTCTGTTACTCCAATGGATGGTAGCCTTGTCATTATGGCAGGTAGTCTGTTATTGAGATTTTTGTTACTCCAATGGATGGTAGCCTTGTCATTATTGAAGATGGTCTTTTGTTGAGATTTTTGTTACTCCAATGGATGGTAGACTTGTCATTATGGAAAGTAGTATTTTATTGAGATTTTTGTTATTCCAATGCATGGTTGCCTTGTCATTATTGAAGGTAGTCTGTTGTTGAGATTTCTGTTACTCCAATGGATGGTAGACTTGTCATTATGGAAGGTAGTCTGTTGTTGAGATTTTTGTTACTCCAATGGATGGTAGCCTTGTAATTATGGGAGGTAGTATGTTGTTGAAATTTTTGTTACTCCAGTGGATGGTAGCTTTGTCATTATGAAAGATAGTCTTTTCTTGATATTTATGTTACTCCAATGGATGGTATCCTTGTCGTTATGGAAGGTAGCTTGTTGTTGAGATTTCTATTACTCCAATGGATGGTAGCCTTGTCATTATGGAAGGTATTTTGTTGTTGATATTTCTCTTACTCCAATGGGTGGTAGCCTTGTCATTATAGGAGGCAGTCTATTGTTGAAATTTTTGTTACTCCAATGAATGGTAGCCTTGTCATTATGGAAGGTAGTCTGTTGTTGAGATTTCTGTTACTCCAATGGATAGTAGCCTTGTCATTATCGGAGGTAGTCTATTATGGAGATTTTTGTTACTCCAATGGATGGTAGCCTTGTCATTATGGAAGGAAGTCTATTGTTGAGATTTATGTTACTCCAATGGATGTTAGCCTTATCATTATGGGAGGTAGTCTGTTATTGAGATTTTTGTTACTCCAATGGATGGTAGCCTTGTCATTATTGAAGATAGTCTTTTGTTGAGATTTCTGTTACTCCAATGGATGGTAGCCTTGTCATTATGGAAGGTCGTCTGTTGTTGAGATTTTTGTTATTCCAATGGATGGTTGCCTTGTCATTATTGAAGGTAGTCTGTTGTTGAGATTTTTGTTACTCCAATGGATGGTAGCCTTGTCATTATGGAAGGCATTATGTTGTTGAGATTTCTCTAACTCCAATGGATGGTAGCCTTGTAATTATGGGAGGTAGTATGTTTTTGAAATTTTTTTTACTCCAGTGGATGGTAGCTTTGTCATTATGAAAGGTAGTCTGTTGTTGATATTTATGTTACTCCAATGGATGTTAGCCTTGTCGTTATGGAAGGTAGTTTGTTGTTGAGATTTCTGTTACTCCAATGGATGGTAGCCTTTTCATTATGGAAGGAATTCAGTTGTTGAGATTTCTCTTACTCCAATGGGTGGTAGCTTTGTCATTATAGGAGGTAGTCTGTTGTTGAGATTTCTGTTACTCCAATGGATGGTAGACTTGTCTTTATGGAAGGTAGTCTATTATTAGATTTTTCGTATTCCAATGGATGTTAGCCTTGTTATTATGGAAGGTAGTCTATTGTTGAGATTTTTGTTACTCCAATGGATGGTAGCGTTGTCATTATGAGAGGTAGCATATTATTGAGATTTTTGTTAATCCAATGGATGGTAGTCTTGTCATTATGGAAGGTAGTCTGTTGTTGAGATTTCTAATACTCCAATGGATAGTAGCCTTGTCATTATGGGAGGTAGTTTGTTATTGAGATTTTTGTTACTCCAATGGATGGTAGACTTGTCATTATGGAAGGTAGTCTGTTGTTGAGATTTTTGTTACTCCAACGGATTGTAGCCTTGTAATTATGGGAGGTAGTCTGTTGTTGAAATTTTTGTTACTCCAGTGGATGGTAGCTTTGTCATTATGAAAGGTAGTCTGTTGTTGATATTTATGTTACTCCAATGGATGGTAGCCTTGTCGTTATGGAAGGTAGTTTGTTGTTGAGATTTCTGTTACTCCAATGGATGGTAGACTTGTCATTATGGAAAGTAGTCTGTTATTGAGATTTTTGTTATTCCAATGGATGGTTTCCTTGTTATTATAGAAGGTAGTCTGTTGTTGAGATTTTTGTTACTCCAATGGATGGTAGCCTTGTCATTATGGAAGGTACTCTGTTGGTTAGATTTTTGTTACTCCAATGGATGGTAGCCTTGTAGTTATGGGAGGTAGTATGTTGTTGAAATTTTTGTTACTCCAGTGGATTGTAGTTTTGTCATTATGAAAGGTAGTCTATTATTGATATTTATGTTACTCCAATTGATGGTAGCCTTGTCGTTACAGAAAGTAGTTTGTTGTTGAGATTTCTGTTACTCCAATGGATGGTAGCCTTGTCATTATGGAAGGAATTTTGTTGTTGACATTTCTCTTACTCCAATGGGTGGTAGCCTTGTCATTATAGGAGATAGTCTGTTGTTGAAGTTTGTGTTACTCCAATGGATGGTAGCCTTGTCATTATGTAAGGTAGTCTGTTGTTGAGATTTCTGTTACTCCAATGGATGGTAGCCTTGTCATTATGGGAGGTAGCCTGTTATTGAGATTTTTGTTACTCCAATGGATCGTAGCCTTGTCATTATGGGAGGTAGTCTGTTATTGAGATTTTTTTTACTCCAATGGATGGTAGCCTTGTCATTATGGAAGGTAGTATGTTGTTGAGTATTCTGTTACTCCAATGGATGGTAGCCTTGTCATTATGGGAGGTAGTCTGTTATTGAGATTTTTGTTACTCCAATGGATGGTAGCCTTGTAATTATTGAAGATAGTCTTTTGTTGAGATTTATGTTACTCCAATGGATGGTAGACTTGTCATTATGGAAAGTAGTCTGTTATTGAGATTTTTGTTATTCCAATGGATGGTTGCCTTATCATTATTGAAGGTAGTCTGTTGTTGAGATTTTTGTTACTCCAATGGATGGTAGACTTGTCATTATGGAAGGTAGTCTGTTGTTGAGATTTTTCTTACTCCAATGGATGGTAGCCTTGTAATTATGGGAGGTAGTATGTTGTTGAAATTTTTGTTACTCTAGTGGATGGTAGCTTTGTCATTATGAAAGGTAGTCTGTTCTTGATATTTATGTTACTCCAATGGATGGTAGCCTTGTCGTTATGGAAGGTAGCTTGTTGTTGAGATTTCTATTACTCCAATGGATGGTAGCCTTGTCATTATGGAAGGCATTTTGTTGTTGAGATTTCTCTTACTCCAATGGATAATAGCCTTGTCATTATGGGAGGTAGTATGTTATGGAGATTTTTGTTACTCCAATGGATGGTAGCCTTGTCATTATGGAAGGAAGTCTATTGTTGAGATTTCTGTTGCTCCAATGGATGTTAGCCTTGTCATTATTGAAGGTAGTCTGTTGTTGAGATTTTTGTTACTCCAATGGATGGTAGCCTTGTCATTATGGAAGGCATTATGTTGTTGAGATTTCTCTTACTCCAATGGATGGTAGCCTTGTAATTATGGGAGGTAGTATGTTTTTGAAATTTTTGTTACTCCAGTGGATGGTAACTTTGTCATTATGAAAGGTGGTCTGTTGTTGATATTTATGGTACTCCAATGGATGTTAGCCTTGTCGTTATGGAAGGTAGTTTGTTGTTGAGATTTCTGTTACTCCAATGGATGGTAGCCTTTTCATTATGGAAGAAATTCTGTTGTTGAGATTTCTCTTACTCCAATGGGTGGTACCCTTGTCATTATGGAAGGTAGTCTGTTGTTGAGATTTCTGTTACTCCAATGGATAGTAGCCTTGTCATTATGGGAGGTAGTCTGTTATTAGGATTTTTGTTACTCCAATGGATGGTAGCCTTGTCATTATGGAAGGTAGTCTATTGTTGAGATATCTGTTACTCCAATGGATGTTAGCCTTGTTATTATGGAAGGTAGTCTGTTGTTGAGATTTTTGTTACTCCAATGGATGGTAGCGTTGTCATTATGGAAGGTAGCATATTATTGAGATTTTTGTTAATCCAATGGATGGTAGCATTGTCATTATAGAAGGTAGTCTGTTGTTGAGATTTCTAATACTCCAATGGATAGTAGCCTTGTCATTATGGGAGGTAGTTTGTTATTGAGATTTTTGTTACTCCAATGGATGGTAGCCTTGTCATTATGGAAGGTAGTCTGTTGTTGAGTATTCTGTTACTCCAATGGATGGTAGCCTTGTAATTATGGCAGGTAGTATGTTGTTGAAATTTTTGTTACTCTAGTGGATGGTAGCTTTGTCATTATGAAAGGTAGTCTGTTGTTGGTATTTATGTTACTCCAATGGATGGTAGCCTTGTCGTTATGGAAGGTAGTTTGTTGTTGAGATTTCTGTTACTCCAATGGATGGTAGACTTGTCATTATGGAAAGTAGTCTGTTATTGAGATTTTTGTTATTCCAATTGATGGTTGCCTTGTTATTATAGAAGGTAGTCTGTTGTTGAGATTTTTGTTACTCCAATGGATGGTAGCCTTGTAATTAAGGGAGGTAGTATGTTGTTGAAATTTTTGTTACTCCAGTGGATTGTAGCTTTGTCATTATGAAAGGTAGTCTGTTGTTGATATTTATGTTACTCCAATTGATGGTAGCCTTATCGTTACGGAAGGTAGTTTGTTGTTGAGATTTCTGTTACTCCAATGGATGGTAGCCTTGTCATTATGGAAGGCATTTTGTTGTTGAGATTTATCTTACTCCAATGGGCGGTAGCCTTGTCATTATAGGAGGTAGTCTGTTGTTGAAATTTTTGTTACTCCAATGGATGGTAGCCTTGTCATTATGGAAGGTAGTCTGATGTTGAGATTTATGTTACTCCAATGGATAGTAGCCTTGTCATTATGGGAGGTAGTCTGTTATTGATATTTTTGTTACTCCAATGGATGGTAGCCTTGTCATTAGGGAAGGTAGTTTGTTGTTGAGATTTATGTTACTCCAATGGATGGTAGCCTTGTCATTATGGGAGGTAGTCTGTTATTTATATTTATGTTACTCCAATGGATGGTAGCCTTGTCATTATTGAAGATAGTCTTTTGTTGAGATTTCTGTTACTCCAATGGATGGTAGCCTTGTCATTATGGAAGGTAGTCTGTTGTTGAG
Source organism: Vicia faba (assembly GCA_948472305.1). Lineage (NCBI taxonomy): Eukaryota > Viridiplantae > Streptophyta > Magnoliopsida > Fabales > Fabaceae > Vicia > Vicia faba. The sequence continues at coordinate 773,928,462 of OX451737.1, forward strand.
ATTTTTGTTATTCCAATGGATGGTTGCCTTGTCATTATTGAAGGTAGTCTGTTGTTGAGATTTTTGTTACTCCAATGGATGGTAGCCTTGTCATTATGGAAGGCATTATGTTGTTGAGATTTCTCTTACTCCAATGGATGGTAGCCTTGTAATTATGGGAGGTAGTATGTTTTTGAAATTTTTGTTACTCTAGTGGATGGTAGCTTTGTCATTATGAAAGGTGGTCTGTTGTTGATATTTATGTTACTTCAATGGATGTTATCCTTGTCGTCATGGAAGGTAGTTTATTGTTGAGATTTCTGTTACTCCAATGGATGGTAGCCTTGTCATTATGGAAGGCATTGTGTTGTTGAGATTTCTCTTACTCCAATGGGTGGTAGCCTTGTCATTATAGGAGGCAGTTTGTTGTTGAAATTTTTGTTACTCCAATGGATGGTAGCCTTGTCATTATGGAAGGTAGTATGTTGTTGAGATTTTTGTTACTCCAATGGATGGTAGACTTGTCATTATGGAAGGTAATCTGTTATTAGGATTTTTGTTATTCCAATGGAAGTTAGCCTTGTTATTATGGAAGGTAGTCTGTTGTTGTGATTTTTGTTACTCCAATGGATGGTAGCGTTGTCATTATGGGACGTAGCCTATTATTGAGATTTTTGATTATCCAATGGATGGTAGCCTTGTCATTATGGAAGGTAGTCTGTTGTTGAGATTTCTGTTACTTCAATGGATGGTAGCCTTGTCATTATGGAAGGTAGTCTGTTGTTGAGATTTTTGTTATTCCAATGGATGGTAGCCTTGTAATTATGGGAGGTAGTATGTTGTTGAAATTTTTCTTACTCCAGTGGATGATAGCTTTGTCATTTTGAAAGGTAATCTGTTGTTGATATTTATGTTACTCCAATGGATGGTAGCTTTGTCGTTATGGAAGGTAGTTTGTTGTTGAGATTTCAATTACTCCAATGGATGGTAGCCTTGTCATTATGGAAGGTAGTCTGTTGTTGAGATTTTTGTTATTCCAATGGATGTTTGCCTTGTCATTATTGAAGGTAGTCTGTTGTTGAGATTTTTGTTACTCCAATGGATGGTAGCCTTGTCATTATGGAAGGCATTATGTTGTTGAGATTTCTCTTACTCCAATGGATGGTAGCCTTGTAATTATGGGAGGTAGTATGTTTTTGAAATTTTTGTTACTCTAGTGGATGGTAGCTTTGTCATTATGAAAGGTGGTCTGTTGTTGATATTTATGTTACTCCAATGGATGTTAGCCTTGTCGTTATGGAAGGTAGTTTGTTGTTGAGATTTCTGTTACTCCAATGGCTGGTAGCCTTTTCATTATGGAAGGAATTCTGTTGTTGAGATTTCTCTTACTCCAATGGGTGGTAGCTTTGTCATTATAGGAGGCAGTCTGTTGTTGAAATTTTTGTTACTCCAATGGATGGTAGACTTGTCTTTATGGAAGGTAGTCTATTATTAGATTTTTTTTATTCCAATGGATGTTAGCCTTGTTATTATGGAAGGTAGTCTGTTGTTGAGATTTTTGTTACTCCAATGGATGGTAGCGTTGTCATTATGGGACGTAGCCTATTATTGAGATTTTTGATCATCCAATGGATGGTAGCCTTGTCATTATGGAAGGTAGTCTGTTGTTGAGATTTCTGTTACTTCAATGGATGGTAGCCTTGTCATTATGGAAGGTAGTCTGTTGTTGAGATTTTTGTTACTCCAATGGATGGTAGCCTTGTAATTATGGGAGGTAGTATGTTGTTGAAATTTTTTTTACTCCAGTGGATGATAGCTTTGTCATTATGAAAGGTAGTCTGTTGTTGATATTTATGTTACTCCAATGGATGGTAGCCTTGTCGTTATGGAAGGTAGTTTGTTGTTGAGATTTCAATTACTCCAATGGATGGTAGACTTGTCATTATGGAAAGTAGTCTGTTATTGAGTTTTTTGTTATTCCAATGGATGGTTGCCTTGTTATTATAAAAGGTAGTCTGTTGTTGAGATTTTTGTTACTCCAGAGGATGGTAGCCTTGTCATTATGGAAGGCAGTCTGTTGTTGAGATTTTTGATACTCCAATGGATAGTAGCCTTGTAATTATGGGAGGTAGTATGTTGTTGAAATTTTTGTTACTCCAGTGGATTGTAGCTTTGTCATTATGAAAGGTAGTCTATTGTTGATATTTATGTTACTCCAATTGATGGTAGCCTTGTCGTTACGGAAGGTAGTTTGTTGTTGAGATTTCTGATACTCCAATGGATGGTAGCTTTGTCATTATGGAAGGCATTTTGTTGTTGAGATTTCTCTTACTCCAATGGGTGGTAGCCTTGTCATTATAGGAGGTAGTCTGTTGTTGAGATTTTTGTTACTACAATGGATAATAGCCTTGTCATAATGGGAGGTAGTCTGTTATTGAGATTTTTGTTACTCTAATGGATGGTAGCCTTGTCATTATTGAAGGTAGTCTGTTGTTGAGATTTCTGTTACTCCAATGGATGGTAGCCTTGTAATTATGGGAGGTAGTATGTTGTTGAAATTTTTGTTACTCCAGTGGATGGTAGCTTTGTCATTATGAAAGGTAGTCTGTTGTTGATATTTATGTTACTCCAATGGATGGTAGCCTTGTCGTTATGGAAGGTAGTTTGTTGTTGAGATTTCAATTACTCCAATGGATGGTAGACTTGTCATTATGGAAAGTAGTCTGTTATTGAGTTTTTTGTTATTCCAATGGATGGTTGCCTTGTTATTATAAAAGGTAGTCTGTTGTTGAGATTTTTGTTACTCCAGAGGATGGTAGCCTTGTCATTATGGAAGGCAGTCTGTTGTTGAGATTTTTGATACTCCAATGGATGGTAGCCTTGTAATTATGGGAGGTAGTATGTTGTTGAAATTTTTGTTACTCCAGTGGTTTTGTAGCTTTGTCATTATGAAAGGTAGTCTATTGTTGATATTTATGTTACTCCAATTGATGGTAGCCTTGTCATTACGGAAGGTAGTTTGTTGTTGAGATTTCTGATACTCCAATGGATGGTAGCTTTGTCATTATGGAAGGCATTTTGTTGTTGAGATTTCTCTTACTCCAATGGGTGGTAGCCTTGTCATTATAGGAGGTAGTCTGTTGTTGAGATTTTTGTTACTACAATGGATAATAGCCTTGTCATAATGGGAGGTAGTCTGTTATTGAGATTTTTGTTACTCTAATGGATGGTAGCCTTGTCATTATTGAAGGTAGTCTGTTGTTGAGATTTCTGTTACTCCAATGGATGGTAGCCTTGTAATTATGGGAGGTAGTATGTTGTTGAAATTTTTGTTACTCCAGTGGATGGTAGCTTTGTCATTATGAAAGGTAGTCTGTTGTTGATATTTATGTTACTCCAATGGATGTTATCCTTATCGTCAGGGAAGGTAGTTTATTGTTGAGATTTCTGTTACTCTAATGGATGGTAGCCTTGTCATTATGGAAGGCATTGTGTTGTTGAGATTTCTCTTACTCCAATGGGTGGTAGCCTTGTCATTATAGGAGGCAGTTTGTTGTTGAAATTTTTGTTACTCCAATGGATGGTAGCCTTGTCATTATGGAAGGTAGTCTGTTGTTGAGATTTTTGTTACTCCAATGGATGGTAGACTTGTCATTATGGAAGGTAATATGTTATTAGGATTTTTGTTATTCCAATGGAAGTTAGCCTTGTTATTATGGAAGGTAGTCTGTTGTTGTGATTTTTGTTACTCCAATGGATGGTAGCGTTGTCATTATGGGACGTAGCCTATTATTGAGATTTTTGATTATCCAATGGATGGTAGCCTTGTCATTATGGAAGGTAGTCTGTTGTTGAGATTTCTGTTACTTCAATGGATGGTAGCCTTGTCATTATGGAAGGTAGTCTGTTGTTGAGATTTTTGTTATTCCAATGGATGGTAGCCTTGTAATTATGGGAGGTAGTATGTTGTTGAAATTTTTCTTACTCCAGTGGATGATAGCTTTGTCATTTTGAAAGGTAATCTGTTGTTGATATTTATGTTACTCCAATGGATGGTAGCTTTGTCGTTATGGAAGGTAGTTTGTTGTTGAGATTTCAATTACTCCAATGGATGGTAGACTTGTCATTATGGAAAGTAGTCTGTTATTGAGATTTTTGTTATTCCAATGGATGGTTGCCTTGTTATTATAGAAGGTAGTCTGTTGTTGAGATTTTTGTTACTCCAATGGATGGTAGCCTTGTTATTATGGAAGGTAGTCTGTTATTGAGATTTTTGTTACTCCAATGGATGGTAGCCTTGTAATTATGGGAGGTAGTATTTTGTTGAAATTTTTGTTACTCCAGTGGATTGTAGCTTTGTCATTATGAAAGGTAGTCTGTTGTTGATATTTATGTTACTCCAATTGATGGTAGCCTTGTCGTTACGAAAGGTAGTTTGTTGTTGAGATTTCTGTTACTCCAATGGATGGTAGCCTTGTCAATATGGAAGGCATTTTTTTGTTGAGATTTCTCTTACTCCAATGGGTGGTAGCCTTGTCATTATAGGAGGTAGTCTGTTGTTGAAATTTTTGTTACTCCAATGGATGGTAGCCTTGTCATTATGGAAGGTAGTCAGTTGTTGAGATTTATGTTACTCCAATGGATAGTAGCTTTGTCATTATGGGAGGTAGTCTGTTATTGAGATTTTTGTTACTCCAATGGATGGTAGCCTTGTCATTATGGAAGGTAGTTTGTTGTTGAGATTTATGTTACTCCAATGGATGGTAGACTTGTCATTATGGTAAGTAGTCTGTTATTGAGATTTTTGTTATTCCAATGGATGGTTGCCTTGTCATTATTAAAGGTAGTCTGTTGTTGAGATTACTGTTACTCCAATGGATGGTAGCCTTGTCATTATGGAAGGTAGTCTTTTGTTGAGATTTTTGTTACTCCAATGGATGGTAGCCTTGTAATTATGGGAGGTAGTATGTTGTTGAAATTTTTGTTACTCCAATGGATGTTAACCTTGTTATTATGGAAGGTAGTCTGTTGTTCAGATTTTTGTTACTCCAATGGATGGTAGCATTGTCATTATGGGACGTAGCCTATTATTTAAATTTTTGATTATCCAATGGATGGTAGCCTTGTCATTATGGAAGGTAGTCTGTTGTTGAGATTTCTGTTACTCTAATGGATAGTAGCCTTGTCATAATGGGAGGTAATCTGTTATTGAGATTTTTGTTACTCCAATGGATGGTAGCCTTGTCATTATTGAAGGTAGTCTGTTGTTGAGATTTCTGTTACTCCAATGGATGGTAGCCTTGTAATTATGGGAGGTAGTATGTTGTTGAAATTTTTTTTACTCCAGTGGATGGGAGCTTTGTCATTATGAAAGGTAGTCTGTTGTTGATATTTATATTACTCCAATGGATGTTATCCTTGTCGTCATGGAAGGTAGTCTGTTATTAGGATTTTTGTTATTCCAATGGATGTTAGTCTTGTTATTATGGAAGGTAGTCTGTTGTTGAGATTTTTGTTACTCCAATGGATGGTAGCGTTGTCATTATGGGACGTAGCCTATTATTGAGATTTTTGATTATCCAATGGATGGTAGCGTTGTCATTATGGAAGGTAGTCAGTTGTTGAGATTTCTGTTACTCCAATGGATAGTAGCCTTGTCATAATGGGAGGTAGTCTGTTATTGAGATTTTTGTTACTCCAATGGATGGTAGCCTTGTCATTATTGAAGGTAGTCTGTTGTTGAGATTTCTGTCACTCCAATGGATGGTAGCCTTGTCATTATGGAAGGTAGTCTGTTATTAGGATTTTTGTTATTCCAATGGATGTTAGCCTTGTTATTATGGAAGGTAGTCTGTTGTTGAGATTTCTGTTACTCGAATGGATGGTAGCCTTATCATTATGGAAGGTAGTCTGTTGTTGAGATTTTTGTTACTCCAATGGATGGTAGCCTTGTAATTATAGGAGGTAGTATGTTGTTGAAATTTTTGTTACTCCAGTGGATGGTAGCTTTGTCATTATGAAAGGTAGTCTTTTGTTGATATTTATGTTACTCCAATGGATGTTATCCTTGTCGTTATGAAAGGTAGTTTGTTGTTGAGATTTCTGTTACTCCAATGGATGGTAGCCTTGTCATTATGGAAGGCATTCTGTTGTTGAGATTTCTCTTACTCCAATGGGTGGTAGCCTTGTCATTATAGGAGGCTGTCTGTTGTTGAAATTTTTGTTACTCTAATGGATGGTAGCCTTGCCATTATGGAAGGTAGTCTGTTGTTGAGATTTCTGTTACTCCAATGGATGGTAGACTTGTCATTATGGAGGGTAGTCTGTTATTAGGATTTTTGTTATTCCAATGGATGTTAGCCTTGTTATTATGGAAGGTAGTCTGTTGTTGACATTTTTGTTACTCCAATGGATGGTAGCGTTGTCATTATGGGACGTAGCCTATTATTGAGATTTTTGATTATCCAATGGATGGTAGCCTTGTCATTGTGGAAGGTAGTCAGTTGTTGAGATTTCTTTTACTCCAATGGATAGTAGCCTTGTCATAATGGGAGGTAGTCTGTTATTGAGATTTTTGTTACTTCAATGGATGGTAGCCTTTTCATTATTGAAGGTAGTCTGTTGTTGAGATTTTTGTTATTCCAATGGATGGTAGCCTTGTAATTATGGGAGGTAGTATGTTGTTGAAATTTTTGTTACTCCAGTGGATGGTAGCTTTGTCATTATGAAAGGTAGTCTGTTATTGATATTTATGTTACTCCAATGGATGTTATCATTGTTGTTATGGAAGGTAGTTTGTTGTTGAGATTTCTATTACTCTAATGGATGGTAGCCTTGTCATTATGGAAGGCATTCTGTTGTTGAGATTTCTCTTACTCCAATGGGTGGTAGCCTTGTCATTATTGGAGGCAGTTTGTTGTTCAAATTTTTGTTACTCCATTGTATGGTAGCCTTGTCATTAAGGAAGGTAGTTTGTTGTTGAGATTTTTGTTACTCCAATGGATGGTAGACTTGTCATTATGGAAGGTAGTCTGTTATTAGGATTTTTGTTATTCCAATGGATGTTAGCCTTGTTATTATGGAAGGTAGTCTGTTGTTGACATTTTTGTTACTCCAATGGATGGTAGCGTTGTCATTATGGGAGGTAGCCTATTATTGAGATTTTTGTTAATCCAATGGATGGTAGCCTTGTCATTATGGAAGGTAGTCTGTTGTTGAGATTTTTGTTACTCTAATGGATAGTAGCCATGTCATAATGGGAGGTAGTTTGTTATTGAGATATTTGTTACTCCAATGAATGGTAGTCTTGTCATTTTGGAAGGTATTCTATTGTTGAGATTTCTCTTACTCTAATGGATGGTAGCCTTGTCAATATCTGAGGTAGTCTTTTATTAAGATTTTTGTTACTCCAATGGATGGTAGCCTTGTCATTGTTGAAGATAGTCTTTTGTTGATATTTCTGTTACTCCAATGGATGGTAGACTTGTCATTATGGAAGGTAGTCTGTTATTGAAATTTTTGTTATTCCAATGGATGGTAGCCCTGTCATTATTGAAGGTAGTCTGTTGTTGAGATTTCTGTTACTCCAATGGATGGTAGCCTTGTCATTATGGAAGGTAGTTTGTTGTTGAGATTTTTGTTACACCAATGGATGGTAGCCTTGTAATTATAGGAGGTAGTATGTTGTTGAAATTTTTGTTACTCCAGTGGATGGTAGCTTTGTCATTATGAAAGGTAGTATGTTGTTGATATTTATGTCACTCCAATGGATGTTATCCTTGTAGTTATGGAAGGTAGTTTGTTGTTGAGATTTCTGTTACTCCAATGGATGGTAGCCTTGTCATTATGGAAGGCATTCTGTTGTTGAGATTTCTCTTACTCCAATGGGTGGTAGCCTTGTCATTATAGGCGGCAGTTTGTTGTTGAAATTTTTGTTACTCCAATGGATGGTAACCTTGTCATTATGGAAGGTAGTCTGTTGTTGAGATTTCTGTTACTCCAATGGATGGTAGACTTGTCATTATGGAAGGTAGTCTGTTATTAGGATTTTGTTATTCCAATGGATGTTAGCCTTGTTATTATGGAAGGTAGTCTGTTGTTGACATTTTTGTTACTCCAATGGATGGTAGCGTTGTCATTATGGGACGTAGCCTATTATTGAGATTTTTGATTATCCAATGGATGGTAGCCTTGTCATTATGGAAGGTAGTCAGTTGTTGAGATTTCTGTTACTCCAATGGACAGTAGCCTTGTCATAATGGGAGGTAGTCTGTTATTGAGATTTTTTTTACTCCAATGGATGGTAGCCTTGTCATTATTGAAGGTAGTCTGTTGTTGAGATTTTTGTTATTCCAATGGATGGTAGCCTTGTCATTATGGGAGGTAGTCTGTTATTAAGATTTTTGTTACTCCAATGGATGGTAGCCTTGTCATTATTGAAGGTAGTCTGTTGTTGAGATTTCTATTACTCCAATGGATGGTAGCCTTGTCATTATGGAAGGTAGTCTATTGTTGAGATTTTTGTTACTCGAATGGATGGTAGCCTTGTAATTATGGGAGGTAGTATGTTGTTGAAATTTTTGTTACTCCAGTGCATGGTAGCTTTGTCATTATGAAAGGTAGTCTGTTGTTGATATATATGTTACTTCAATGGATGTTATCCTTGTCGTTATGGAAGGTAGTTTGTTGTTGAGATTTCTGTTACTCCAATGGATGGTAACCTTGTCATTATGGAAGGCATTGTGTTGTTGAGATTTCTCTTACTCCAATGGGTGGTAGCCTTGTCATTATAGGAGGCAGTTTGTTGTTGAAATTTTTGTTACTCCAATGGATGGTAACCTTGTCATTATGGAAGGTAGTCTGTTGTTGAGATTTCTGTTACTCCCATGGATGGTAGACTTGTCATTATGGAAGGTAGTCTGTTATTAGGATTTTTGTTATTCCAATGGATGTTAGCCTTGTTATTATGGAAGGTAGTCTGTTGTTTAGATTTTTGTTACTCCAATGGATGGTAGCGTTGTCATTATGGAACATAGCCTATTATTGAGATTTTTGTTAATCCATTGGATGGTAGCCTTGTCATTATGGAAGGTAGTCTGTTGTTGAGAATTCCGTTACTCCAATGGAAAGTAGCCTTGTCATAATGGGAGGTAGTCTGTTATTGAGATTTTTGTTACTTCAATGGATGGTAGCCTTGTCATTATTGAAGGTAGTCTATTATTGAGATTTCTGTTACTCCAATGGATGGTATCCTTGTCATTATGGAAGGTAGTCTGTTATTAGGATTTTTGTTATTCCAATGGATGTTAGACTTGTTATTATAGAAGGTAGTCTGTTGTTGAGATTTCTGTTACTCGAATGGATGGTAGACTTGTCATTATGGACGGTAGTCTGTTATTAGGATTTTAGTTATTCCAATGGATGTTAGCCTTGTTATTATGGAAGGTAGTCTGTTGATGAGATTTCTGTTACTCCAATGGATGGTAGCGTTGTCATTATGGAAGGTAGTCTATTGAGATTTCTGTTACTCCAATGGATAGTAGCCTTGTCATTATGCGAGGTAGTCTGTTATTGAGATTTTTGTTACTCCAATGGATGGTAGCCTTGTCATTATGGAAGGTAGTCCGTTGTTGAGATTTTTGTTACTCCAATGGATGGTAGCCTTGTCATTATGGGAGGTAGTCTATTATAGATATTTTTATTACTCCAATGGATGGTAGCCTTTTCATTATTGAAGATAGTCTTTTGTTGAGATTTCTGTTACTCCAATCGATGGTTGCCTTGTCATTATTAAAGGTAGTCTGTTGCTGAGATTTCTGTTACTCCAATGGATGGTAGCCTTGTCATTATAGAAGGTAGTCTGTTATTGAGAATTTTGTTACTCCAATGGATGGTAGCCTTGTAATTATGGGAGGTAGTATGTTGTTGAAATTTTTGTTACTCCAGTGGATGGTAGCTTTGTCATTATGAAAGGTAGTCTGTTGTTGATATTTATGTTACTCCAATGGATGTTATCATTGTCGTTATGGAAGGTAGTTTGTTGTTGAGATTTCTCTTACTCTAATGGATGGTAGCCTTGTCATTATGGAAGGCATTCATTTGTTGAGATTTCTCTTACTCCAATGGGTGGTAGCCTTGTCATTATTGGAGGCAGTCTGTTGTTGAAATTTTTGTTACTCCATTGGATGGTAGCCTTGTCATTATGGAAGGTAGTTTGTTGTTGAGATTTTTGTTACTCCAATGGATGCTAGACTTGTCATTATGGAAGGTAGTCTGTTATTAGGATTTTTGTTATTCCAATGGATGTTAGCCTTGTTATTATGGAAGGTAGTCTGTTGTTGCGATTTTTGTTACTCCAATGGATGGTAGCGTTGTCATTATGGGAGGTAGCCTATTATTGAGATTTTTGTTAATCCAATGGATGGTAGCCTTGTCATTATGGAAGGTAGTCTGTTGTTGAGATTTCTGTTACTCTAATGGATAGTAGCCTTGTCATAATGGGAGGTAGTCTGTTATTGAGATTTTTGTTACTCCAATGAATGGTAGTCTTGTCATTTTGGAAGGTATTCAATTGTTGAGATTTCTCTTACTCCAATGGATGGTAGCCTTGTCAATATCTGAGGTAGTCTTTTATTAAGATTTTTGTTACTCCAATGGATGGTAGCCTTGTCATTATTGAAGATAGTCTTTTGTTGAGATTTCTGTTACTCCAATGGATGGTAGACTTGTCATTATGGAAGGTAGTCTGTTATTGAAATTTTTGTTATTCCAATGGATGGTAGCCATGTCATTATTGAAGGTAGTCTGTTGTTGAGATTTCTGTTACTCCAATGGATGGTAGCCTTGTCATTATGGAAGGTAGTCTGTTGTTGAGATTTTTGTTACTCCAATGGATGGTAGCCTTGTAATTATAGGAGGTAGTATGTTGTTGAAATTTTTGTTACTCCAGTGGATGGTAGCTTTGTCATTATGAAAGGTAGTCTGTTGTTGATATTTATGTTACTCCATGGATGTTATCCTTGTCGTTATGGAAGGTAGTTTGTTGTTGAGATTTCTGTTACTCCAATGGATGGTAGCCTTGTCATTATGGAAGGCATTCTGTTGTTGAGATTTCTCTTACTCCAATGGGTGGTAGCCTTGTCATTATAGGAGGCAGTCTGTTGTTGAAAGTTTTGTTACTCCAATGGATGGTATCCTTGTCATTATGGAAGGTAGTCTGTTGTGTAGATTTCTATTACTCCAATGAATGGTAAACTTGTCATTATGGAAGGTAGTCTGTTATTAGGATATTTGTTATTCCAATGGATGTTAGCCTTGTTATTATGGAAGGTAGTCTGTTGTTGGGATTTTTGTTACTCCAATGGATGGTAGCGTTGTCATTATGGGAGGTAGCCTATTATTGAGATTTTTGTTAATCCAATGGATGGTAGCCTTGTCATTATTGAAGGTAGTCTGTTGTTGAGATTTCTGTTACTCCAATGGATAGTAGCCTTGTCATAATGGGAGGTAGTCTGTTATTGAGATTTTTATTACTCCAATGGATGGTAGCCTTGTCATTTTGGAACGTATTCTGTTGTTGAGATTTCTGTTACTCCAATGGATGGTAGCCTTGTCATTATGGGAGGTAGTCTGTTATTATGATTTTTGTTACTCCAATGGATGGTAGCCTTGTCATTATTGAAGGTAGTCTGTTGTTGAGATTTCTGTTACTCCAATGGATGGTAGCCTTGTCATTATGGAAGGTAGTCTGTTGTTGAGATTTTTGTTACTCCAATGGATGGTAGCCTTGTAATTATGGGAGGCAGTATGTTGTTCAAATTTTTGTTACTATAGTGGATGGTAGCTTTTTCATAATGAAAGTTAGTCTGTTGTTGATATTTATGTTACTTCAATGGATGTTATCCTTGTTGTTATGGAAGGTAGTTTGTTGTTGAGATTTATGTTACTCCAATGGATGATAGCCTTGTCATTATGGAAGGCATTGTGTTGTTGAGATTTCTCTTACTCCAATGGGTGGTAGCCTTGTCATTATAGGAGGAAGTCTGTTGTTGAAATTTTTGTTAATCCAATGGATAGTAGCCTTGTCATTATGGGAGGTAGTCTATTATGGAGATTTTTGTTACTCCAATGGATGGTAGCCTTGTCATTATGGAAGGTAGTTTGTTGTTGAGATTTATGTTACTCCAATGGATGTTAGCCTTGTCATTATGGGAGGTAGTTTGTTATTGATATTTTTGTTACTCCAATGGATGGTAGCCTTGTCATTATTGAAGATAGTCTTTTGTTGAGATTTCTGTTACTCCAATGGATGGTAGACTTGTCATTATGGAAGGTAGTCTGTTATTGAGATTTTTGTTATTCCAATGGATGGTAGCCTTGTCATTATTTAAGTTAGTTTATTGTTGAGATTTCTGTTACTCCAATGGATGGTAGCCTTGTCATTATGGAAGGTAGTCTGTTGTTGATATTTTTGTTACTCCAATGGATGGTAGCCTTGTAATTATGGGAGGTAGTATGTTGTTGAAATTTTTGTTACTCCAGTGGATGGTAGCTTTTGCATTATGAAAGGTAGTTTGTTGTTGATATTTATGTTACTCCAATGGATGGTAGCCTTGTCATTATAGAAGGTAGTTTGTTGTTGAGATTTCTTGTAACTCCAATGGATGCTAGTCGTATCATTATGGAAGGTAGTCTGTTGTTGATATTTTTGTTTCTCCAATGGACGGTAGCCTTATCATTAAAAAAGGTAGTCTGTTTTTGAAATTTTTGTTACTCCAATGGATGGTAGCCTTGTCATTATGGAAGTTAGTATGTTGTTGTGATTTTTGTTACTCCAATGGATGGTTGCCGTGTCATTATGGAAAGAATTCTGTTGTTGAGATTTCTCTTACTCCAATGGGTGGTATCCTTGTCATTATGAAAGGGAGTCAGTTTTTGGGATTTCTGTTACTCCAATGGAAGGAAGCATTGTCATTTTGGGAGGTAGTCTATTTTTGAAATTTTTGTTACCCCAATGGATGGTAGCCTTGTCATTATGGAAGATATTATGTTGTTGAGATTTCTCTTACTCCAATGGTTGGTAGCCTTGTCATTATAGGAGGCAGTCTGTTGTTGAAATTTTTATTACTCCAATGGATGGTAGCCTTGTCATTATGGAAGGTAGTTTGTTGTTGCGATTTTTGTTACTCCAATGGATGGTAGTCTTGTAATTATGGGAGGTAGTATGTTGTTTAAATTTTTGATACTCCATTGGATGGTAGCCTTGTCATTATGGGAGGTAGTATGTTGTTGAAATTTTGTTACTCCAGTGGATGGTAGCTTTGTCATTATGAAAGGTAGTCTGTTGTTGATATTTATGTTACTCCAATGGATGGTTGCCGTGGCATTATGGAAGGAATTATGTTGTTGAGATTTCTGTTACTCCAATGGATGGTAGCCTTGTCATTATGGAAGGTATTCTGTTGTTGAGATATCTCTTACTCCAATGGGTGGTAGCCTTATCATTATAGGAGGCAGTCTGTTGTTGAAATTTTTGTTACTCCAATCGATGGAAGCCTTGTCGGTATGGAAGGTAGTGTTGAGATTTTTGTTACTCCAATGGATGGTAGTCTTGTAATTATGGGAGGTAGTATGTTGTTGAAATTTTTGTTACTCCAATGGATGGTAGCATTGTTATTATGGGAGGTAGTCTATTATTGATATTTTTGTTATTCCAATGGATGGTAGCCTTGTCGTTATGGAAGGTAGTCATTATTGAGATTTTTGTTATTCTAATGGATGGTAGCCTTGTCATTATGGAAGGTAGTTTGTTGTTGAGATTTCTGTTACTGCAATGGATAATAGCCTTGTCATTATGGGAGGTAGTTTGTTATTGAGATTTTTGTTACTCCAATGGATGTTAGCCTTGTCATTATGGAAGGTAGTCTGTTATTAGGATTTTAGTTATTCCAATGGATGTTAGCCTTGTTATTATGGAAGGTAGTCTGTTGTTGAGATTTCTGTTACTCCAATGAACGGTAGCGTTGTCATTATGGGAGGTAGTCTGTTATTGAGATTTTTGTTACTCCAATGGATGGTAGCCTTGTCATTATTGAAGATAGTCTTTTGTTGAGATTTTTGTTACTCCAATGGATGGTAGACTTGTAATTATGGAAGGTAGTCTTTTATTGAGATTTCTGTTACTCCAATGGATTGTAGCCTTGTCATTATGGAAGGTAGTCTGTTGTTGAGATTTCTGTTACTCCAATGGATGGTAGCCTTGTCATTATGGGAGGTAGTCTGTTATTGAGATTTTTGTTACTCCAATGGATGGTAGCCTTGTCATTATTGAATATAGTCTTTTGTTGAGATTTTTGTTACTCCAATGGATGTTAGACTTGTCATTATGGAAGGTAGTCTGTTATTGACATTTTTGTTATTCAAATGGATGTTAGCCTTGTCATTATTGAAGGTAGTTTGTTATTGAGATTTCTATTACTCCAATGGATGGTAGCCTTGTCATTATGGAAGGTAGTCTGTTATTGAGATTTATGTTACTCCAATGGATGGTAGCCTTGTCTTTATGGAAGGTTGTTTGTTGTTGAGATTTCTGTTACTCAAATGGATAGTAGCCTTGTGATTATGGGAGGTAGTCTGTTATTGAGATTTTTGTTACTCCAATGGATAGTAGCCTTATCATTATTGAAGCTAGTTTGTTGTTGAGATTTCTGTTACTCCAATGGATGATAGACTTGACATTATGAAAGGTAGTCTGTTATTAGGATTTTAGTTATTCCAATGGATGTTAGCCTTGTAATTATTGAAGGTAGTCTGTTGTTGAGATTTCTGTTACTCTAATGGATAGTAGCCTTGTCATTATGGGAGGTAGTATGTTGTTGAAATATTTTTTACTCCAGTGGATGGTAGCTTTGTCATTTTGATAGGTAGTCTGTTGTTGATATTTATGTTACTCCAATGGATGGTAGCCTTGTCGTTATGGAAGGTTGTTTGTTGTTGAGATTTCTGTTACTCCAATGGATGGTAGCCTTGTCATTATGGAAGGCATTCTGTTGTTGAGATTTCTCTTACTCCAATGGGTGGTAGCCTTGTCATTATAGGAGGCAGTGTGTTGTTGAAATTTTTGTTACTCTAATGGATGGTAGCCTTGTCAGTATGGAAGGTAGTCTGTTGTTGAGATTTTTGTTAATCCAATGGATGGTAGTCTTGTAATTATGGGAGGCACTATGTTGTTGAAATTTTTGTTACTCCAATGGATGGTAGCAATGTCATTATGGGAGGTAGTCTATTATTGAGATTTTTGTTATTCCAATGGGTGGTAGCCTTGTCATTATGGAAGGTAGTCAGTTTTTGAGATTTCTGTTACTAAAATGGATGGTAGCCTTGTCATTATGGAAGGTAGTCTGTTGCTGAGATTTCTTGTTAATCCAATGGATGGAAGCATTGTCATTATGGGAGGTAGTCTGTTGTTGAAATTTTTGTTACTCCAATGGATGGTAGCCTTGTCATTATGGAAGGTAGTCTGTTGTTGAGATTTTTGTTACTCCAATGGATGGTAGCCTTGTCATTATGGAAGGTAGTCTGTTGTTGAGATTTCTGTTACTCCAATGGATGGTAGCCTTGTAATTATGGGAGGTAGTCTGTTATTGAGATTTTTGTTACTCCAATGGATAGTAGCCTTATCATTATTGAAGCTAGTCTGTTGTTGAGATTTCTGTTACTCCAATGGATGATAGACTTGACATTATGAAAGGTAGTCTGTTATTAGGATTTTAGTTATTCCAATGGATGTTAGCCTTGTAATTATTGAAGGTAGTCTGTTGTTGAGATTTCTGTTACTCTAATGGATAGTAGCCTTGTCATTATGGGAGGTAGTATGTTGTTGAAATATTTTTTACTCCAGTGGATGGTAGCTTTGTCATTTTGAAAGGTAGTCTGTTGTTGATATTTATGTTACTCCAATGGATGGTAGCGTTGTCGTTATGGAAGGTAGTTTGTTGTTGAGATTTTTGTTACTCCAATGGATGGTAGCCTTGTCATTATGGAAGGTATTTTGTTGTTAAGATTTCTCTTACTCCGATGGGTGGTAGCCTTGTCATTATAGGAGGAAGTTTGTTGTTGAAATTTTTGTTACTCCAATGGATGGTAGCCTTGTCATTATGGAATGTAGTTTGTTGTTGAGATTTTTGTTACTCCAATGGGTGGTAGTCTTGTAATTATGGGAGGTATAATGTTGTTGAAATTTTTGTTACTCCAATGGATGGTAGCGTTGTCATTATGGGAGTTAGTCTATTATTGATAATTTTGTTATTCCAATGGATGGTAGCCTAGTCATTATGGAAGGTAGTCTGTTGTTGAGATTTCTATTACTCCAATGGATAATAGCCTTGTGATTATGGGAGGTAGTCTGTTATTGAGATTTTTGTTACTCCAATGGATAGTAGCCTTATCATTATTGAAGCTAGTCTGTTGTTGAGATTTCTATTACTCCAATGGATGGTAGACTTGACATTATGAAAGATAGTCTGTTATTAGGATTTTAGTTATTCCAACGGATGTTAGCCTTGTAATTATTGAAGGTAGTCTGTTGTTGAGATTTCTGTTACTCTAATGGATAGTAGCCTTGTTATTATGTAAGGTAGTCTGTTGTTGAGATTTTTGTTACTCCAATGGATGGTAGCCTTGTAATTATGGGAGGTAGTATGTTGTTGAAATTTTTGTTACTCCAGTGGATGGTAGCTTTGTCATTTTGAAAGGTAGTTTGTTGTTGATATTTATGTTACTCCAATGGATGGTAGCCTTGTCGTTATGGAAGGTTTTTTGTTGTTGAGATTTCTGTTACTCCAATGGATGGTAGCCTTGTCATTATGGAAGGCATTCTGTTGTTGAGATTTCTCTTACTCCAATGGGTGGTAGCCTTGTCATTATAGGAGGCAGTCTGTTGTTGAAATTTTTGTTACTCTAATGGATGGTAGCCTTGTCATTATGGAAGGTAGTCTGTTGTTGAGATTTTTGTTAATCCAATGGATGGTAGTCTTGTAATTATGGGAGGCACTATGTTGTTGAAATTTTTGTTACTCCAATGGATGGTAGCATTGTCATTATGGGAGGTAGTCTATTATTGAGATTTTTGTTATTCCAATGGGTGGTAGCCTTGTCATTATGGAAGGTAGTCAGTTTTTGAGATTTCTGTTAATACAATGGATGGTAGCCTTGTCCTTATGGAAGGTAGTCTGTTGCTGAGATTTCTTGTTAATCCAATGGATGGAAGCATTGCCATTATGGGAGGTAGTCTGTTGTTGAAATTTTTGTTACTCCAATGGATGGTAGCCATGTCATTATGGAAGGTAGTCTGTTGTTGAGATTTTTGTTACTCCAATGGATGGTAGCCTTGTAACTATGGGAGGTAGTATGTTGTTGAAATTTTTGTTACTCCAGTGGCTGGTAGCTTTGTCATTATGAAAGGTAGTCTGTTGTTGATATTTATGTTACTCCAATGGATGGTAGCCTTGTCGTTATGGAAGGTAGTTTGTTGTTGAGATTTCTGTTACTCCAATGGATGGTAGCCTTGTCATTATGGAAGGTATTCTGTTGTTGATATTTCTCTTACTCCAATGGGTGGTAGCCTTGTCATTATAGGAGGCAGTCTGTTGTTGAAATTTTTGTTACTCCAATGGATGGTAGCCTTGTCATTATGGGAGGTAGTTTGTTATTGAGATTTTTGTTACTCCAATGGATGTTAGCCTTGTCATTATGGAAGGTAGTCTGTTATTAGGATTTTAGTTATTCCAATGGATGTTAGCCTTGTTATTATGGAAGGTAGTCTGTTGTTGAGATTTCTGTTACTCCAATGAACGGTAGCGTTGTCATTATGGGAGGTAGTCTGTTATTGAGATTTTTGTTACTCCAATGGATGGTAGCCTTGTCATTATTGAAGATAGTCTTTTGTTGAGATTTTTGTTACTCCAATGGATGGTAGACTTGTAATTATGGAAGGTAGTCTTTTATTGAGATTTCTGTTACTCCAATGGATTGTAGCCTTGTCATTATGGAAGGTAGTCTGTTGTTGAGATTTCTGTTACTCCAATGGATGGTAGCCTTGTCATTATGGGAGGTAGTCTGTTATTGAGATTTTTGTTACTCCAATGGATGATAGCCTTGTCATTATTGAATATAGTCTTTTGTTGAGATTTTTGTTACTCCAATGGATGTTAGACTTGTCATTATGGAAGGTAGTCTGTTATTGACATTTTTGTTATTCAAATGGATGTTAGCCTTGTCATTATTGAAGGTAGTTTGTTATTGAGATTTCTATTACTCCAATGGATGGTAGCCTTGTCATTATGGAAGGTAGTCTGTTATTGAGATTTATGTTACTCCAATGGATGGTAGCCTTGTCTTTATGGAAGGTTGTTTGTTGTTGAGATTTCTGTTACTCAAATGGATAGTAGCCTTGTGATTATGGGAGGTAGTCTGTTATTGAGATTTTTGTTACTCCAATGGATAGTAGCCTTATCATTATTGAAGCTAGTTTGTTGTTGAGATTTCTGTTACTCCAATGGATGATAGACTTGACATTATGAAAGGTAGTCTGTTATTAGGATTTTAGTTATTCCAATGGATGTTAGCCTTGTAATTATTGAAGGTAGTCTGTTGTTGAGATTTCTGTTACTCTAATGGATAGTAGCCTTGTCATTATGGGAGGTAGTATGTTGTTGAAATATTTTTTACTCCAGTGGATGGTAGCTTTGTCATTTTGATAGGTAGTCTGTTGTTGATATTTATGTTACTCCAATGGATGGTAGCCTTGTCGTTATGGAAGGTTGTTTGTTGTTGAGATTTCTGTTACTCCAATGGATGGTAGCCTTGTCATTATGGAAGGCATTCTGTTGTTGAGATTTCTCTTACTCCAATGGGTGGTAGCCTTGTCATTATAGGAGGCAGTGTGTTGTTGAAATTTTTGTTACTCTAATGGATGGTAGCCTTGTCAGTATGGAAGGTAGTCTGTTGTTGAGATTTTTGTTAATCCAATGGATGGTAGTCTTGTAATTATGGGAGGCACTATGTTGTTGAAATTTTTGTTACTCCAATGGATGGTAGCAATGTCATTATGGGAGGTAGTCTATTATTGAGATTTTTGTTATTCCAATGGGTGGTAGCCTTGTCATTATGGAAGGTAGTCAGTTTTTGAGATTTCTGTTACTAAAATGGATGGTAGCCTTGTCATTATGGAAGGTAGTCTGTTGCTGAGATTTCTTGTTAATCCAATGGATGGAAGCATTGTCATTATGGGAGGTAGTCTGTTGTTGAAATTTTTGTTACTCCAATGGATGGTAGCCTTGTCATTATGGAAGGTAGTCTGTTGTTGAGATTTTTGTTACTCCAATGGATGGTAGCCTTGTCATTATGGAAGGTAGTCTGTTGTTGAGATTTCTGTTACTCCAATGGATGGTAGCCTTGTAATTATGGGAGGTAGTCTGTTATTGAGATTTTTGTTACTCCAATGGATAGTAGCCTTATCATTATTGAAGCTAGTCTGTTGTTGAGATTTCTGTTACTCCAATGGATGATAGACTTCACATTATGAAAGGTAGTCTGTTATTAGGATTTTAGTTATTCCAATGGATGTTAGCCTTGTAATTATTGAAGGTAGTCTGTTGTTGAGATTTCTGTTACTCTAATGGATAGTAGCCTTGTCATTATGGGAGGTAGTATGTTGTTGAAATATTTTTTACTCCAGTGGATGGTAGCTTTGTCATTTTGAAAGGTAGTCTGTTGTTGATATTTATGTTACTCCAATGGATGGTAGCGTTGTCGTTATGGAAGGTAGTTTGTTGTTGAGATTTTTGTTACTCCAATGGATGGTAGCCTTGTCATTATGGAAGGTATTTTGTTGTTAAGATTTCTCTTACTCCGATGGGTGGTAGCCTTGTCATTATAGGAGGAAGTTTGTTGTTGAAATTTTTGTTACTCCAATGGATGGTAGCCTTGTCATTATGGAAGGTAGTTTGTTGTTGAGATTTTTGTTACTCCAATGGGTGGTAGTCTTGTAATTATGGGAGGTATAATGTTGTTGAAATTTTTGTTACTCCAATGGATGGTAGCGTTGTCATTATGGGAGTTAGTCTATTATTGATAATTTTGTTATTCCAATGGATGGTAGCCTAGTCATTATGGAAGGTAGTCTGTTGTTGAGATTTCTATTACTCCAATGGATAATAGCCTTGTGATTATGGGAGGTAGTCTGTTATTGAGATTTTTGTTACTCCAATGGATAGTAGCCTTATCATTATTGAAGCTAGTCTGTTGTTGAGATTTCTATTACTCCAATGGATGGTAGACTTGACATTATGAAAGATAGTCTGTTATTAGGATTTTAGTTATTCCAACGGATGTTAGCCTTGTAATTATTGAAGGTAGTCTGTTGTTGAGATTTCTGTTACTCTAATGGATAGTAGCCTTGTTATTATGTAAGGTAGTCTGTTGTTGAGATTTTTGTTACTCCAATGGATGGTAGCCTTGTAATTATGGGAGGTAGTATGTTGTTGAAATTTTTGTTACTCCAGTGGATGGTAGCTTTGTCATTTTGAAAGGTAGTTTGTTGTTGATATTTATGTTACTCCAATGGATGGTAGCCTTGTCGTTATGGAAGGTTTTTTGTTGTTGAGATTTCTGTTACTCCAATGGATGGTAGCCTTGTCATTATGGAAGGCATTCTGTTGTTGAGATTTCTCTTACTCCAATGGGTGGTAGCCTTGTCATTATAGGAGGCAGTCTGTTGTTGAAATTTTTGTTACTCTAATGGATGGTAGCCTTGTCATTATGGAAGGTAGTCTGTTGTTGAGATTTTTTTTTAATCCAATGGATGGTAGTCTTGTAATTATGGGAGGCACTATGTTGTTGAAATTTTTGTTACTCCAATGGATGGTAGCATTGTCATTATGGGAGGTAGTCTATTATTGAGATTTTTGTTATTCCAATGGGTGGTAGCCTTGTCATTATGGAAGGTAGTCAGTTTTTGAGATTTCTGTTAATACAATGGATGGTAGCCTTGTCCTTATGGAAGGTAGTCTGTTGCTGAGATTTCTTGTTAATCCAATGGATGGAAGCATTGCCATTATGGGAGGTAGTCTGTTGTTGAAATTTTTGTTACTCCAATGGATGGTAGCCATGTCATTATGGAAGGTAGTCTGTTGTTGAGATTTTTGTTACTCCAATGGATGGTAGCCTTGTAACTATGGGAGGTAGTATGTTGTTGAAATTTTTGTTACTCCAGTGGATGGTAGCTTTGTCATTATGAAAGGTAGTCTGTTGTTGATATTTATGTTACTCCAATGGATGGTAGCCTTGTCGTTATGGAAGGTAGTTTGTTGTTGAGATTTCTGTTACTCCAATGGATGGTAGCCTTGTCATTATGGAAGGTATTTTGTTGTTGATATTTCTCTTACTCCAATGGGTGGTAGCCTTGTCATTATAGGAGGCAGTCTGTTGTTGAAATTTTTGTTACTCCAATGGATGGTAGCCTTGTCATTATGGAAGGTAGTTTGTTGTTGAGATTTTTGTTACTCCAATGGGTGGTAGTCTTGTAATTATGGGAGGTATAATGTTGTTGAAATTTTTGTTACTCCAATGGATGGTAGCATTGTCATTATGGGAGGTAGTCTATTATTGATATTTTTGTTATTCCAATGGATGGTAGCCTAGTCATTATGGAAGGTAGTCTGTTGTTGAGATTTCTGTTACTCCAATGTATAGTAGCCTTGTGATTATGGGAGGTAGTCTGTTATTGAGATTTTTGTTACTCCAATGGATAGTAGCCTTATCATTATTGAAGCTAGTCTGTTGTGGAGATTTCTGTTACTCCAATGGATGGTAGACTTGACATTATGAAAGGTAGTCTGTTATTAGGATTTTAGTTATTCCAATGGATGTTAGCCTTGTAATTATTGGAGGTAGTCTGTTGTTGAGATTTCTGTCACTCCAATGGATGGTAGCCTTGTCATTATGTAAGGTAGTATGTTGTTGAGATTTTTGTTACTCCAATGGATGGTAGCCTTGTAATTATGGGAGGTAGTATGTTGTTGAAATTTTTGTTACTCCAGTGGATGGTAGCTTTGTCATTTTGAAAGGCAGTCTGTTGTTGATATTTATGTTACTCCAATAGATGGTAGCCTTGTCATTATGGAAGGTTGTTTATTGTTGAGATTTCTGTTACTCCAATGGATGGTAGCCTTGTCATTATGGAAGGCATTATGTTGTTGAGATTTCTCTTACTCCAATGGGTGGTAGCCTTGTCATTATAGGAGGCAGTCTATTGTTTAGATTTTTGTTACTCTAATGGATGGTAGCCTTGTCATTATGGAAGGTAGTCTGTTGTTGAGATTTTTGTTAATCTAATGGATGGTAGTCTTGTCATTATGGAAGGTAGTCAGTTTTTGAGATTTCTTTAACTACAATGGATGGTAGCCTTGTCATTATGGAAGGTAGTCTGTTGCTGAGATTTCTTGTTAATCCAATGGATGGAAACATTGTCATTATAGGAGGTAGTCTGTTGTTGAAAGTTTTGTTACTCCAATGGATGGTAGCCTTGTCGTTATGGAAGGTAGTTTGTTGTTGAGATTATTGTTACTCCAATGGATGGTAGCCTTGTAATTATGGGAGGTAGTATGTTGTTGAAATTTTTGTTACTCCAGTGGATGGTAGCTTTGTCATTATGAAAGGTAGTCTGTTGTTGATATTTATGTTACTCCAATGGATGGTAGCCTTGTCGTTATGGAAGGTAGTTTGTTGTTGAGATTTTTGTTACTCCAATGGATGGTAGCCTTGTCATTATGGAAGGTATTTTGTTGTTGAGATTTCTCTTACTCCGATGGGTGGTAGCCTTGTCATTATAGGAGGCAGTCTGTTGTTGAAATTTTTGTTACTCCAATGGATGGTAGCCTTGTCATTGTGGAAGGTAGTTTGTTGTTGAGATTTTTGTTACTCCAATGGGTGGTAGTCTTGTAATTATGGGAGGTATAATGTTGTTGAAATTTTTGTTACTCCAATGGATGGTAGCGTTGTCATTATGGGAGGTAGTCTATTATTGATATTTTTGTTATTCCAATGGATGGTAGCCTAGTCATTATGGAAGGTAGTCTGTTTTTGAGATTTCTGTTACTCCAATGGATAGTAGCTTTGTAATTATGGGAGGTAGTCTGTTATTGAGATTTTTGTAACTCCAATGGATAGTAGCCTTATCATTATTGAAGCTAGTCTGTTGTTGAGATTTATGTTACTCCAATGGATGATAGACTTGACATTATGAAAGGTAGTCTGTTATTAGGATTTTAGTTATTCCAATGGATGTTAGCCTTGTAATTATTGAAGGTAGTCTGTTGTTGAGATTTCTGTTACTCTAATGGATAGTAGCCTTGTCATTATGGGAGGTAGTATGTTGTTGAAATTTTTTTTACTCCAGTGGATGGTGGCTTTGTAATTTTGAAAGGTAGTCTGTTGTTGATATTTATGTTACTCCAATGGATGGTAGCCTTGTCGTTAGGGAAGGTTGTTTGTTGTTTAGATTTCTGTTACTCCAATGGATGGTAGCCTTGTCATTATGGAAGGCATTCTGTTGTTGAGATTTCTCTTACTCCAATGGGTGGTAGCCTTGTCATTATAGGAGGCAGTGTGTTGTTGAAATTTTTGTTACTCTAATGGATGGTAGCCTTGTCATTATGGAAGGTAGTCTGTTGTTGAGATTTTTGTTAATCCAATGGATGGTAGTCTTGTAATTATGGGAGGCACTATGTTGTTGAAATTTTTGTTACTCCAATGGATGGTAGCATTGTCATTATGGGAGGTAGTCTATTATTGAGATTTTTGTTATTCCAATGGGTGGTAGCCTTGTCATTATGGAAGGTAGTCAGTTTTTGAGATTTCTGTTACTACAATGGATGGTAGCCTTATCATTATGGAAGGTAGTCTGTTGCTGAGATTTCTTGTTAATCCAATGGATGGAAGCATTGTCATTATGGGAGGTAGTCTGTTGTTGAAATTTTTGTTACTCCAATGGATGGTAGCCTTGTCATTATGGAAGGTAGTCCGTTGTTGAGATTTTTGTTACTCCAATGGATGGTAGCCTTGTCATTATGGAAGGTAGTCTGTTGTTGAGATTTTTGTTACTCCAATGGATGGTAGCCTTGTAATTATGGGAGGTAGTATGTTGTTGAAATTTTTGTTACTCCAGTGGATGGTAGCTTTGTCATTATGAAAGGTAGTCTGTTGTTGATATTTATGTTACTCCAATGGATGGTAGCCTTGTCGTTATGGAAGGTAGTTTGTTGTTGAGATTTTTGTTACTCCAATGGATGGTAGCCTTGTCATTATGGAAAGTATTCTGTTGTTAAGATTTCTCTTACTCCGATGGGTGGTAGCCTTGTCATTATAGGAGGCAGTCTGTTGTTGAAATTTTTGTTACTCCAATGGATGGTAGCCTTGTCATTATGGAAGGTAGTTTGTTGTTGAGATTTTTGTTACTCAAATGGGTGGTAGTCTTGTAATTATGGGAGGTATAATGTTGTTGAAATTTTTGTTACTCCAATGGATGGTAGCGTTGTCATTATGGGAGGTAGTCTATTATTGATAATTTTGTTATTCCAATGGATAGTAGGCTTGTGATTATGGGAGGTAGTCTGTTATTGAGATTTTTGTTACTCCAATGGATAGTAGCCTTATCATTATTAAAGCTAGTCTGTTGTTGAGATTTTTGTTACTCCAATGGATGGTAGACTTGACATTATGAAAGGTAGTCTGTTTTTAGGATTTTAGTTATTCCAATGGATGTTAGACTTGTAATTATTGAAGGTAGTCTGTTGTTGATATTTCTGTTACTCTAATGGATAGTAGCCTTGTTATTATGTAAGGTAGTCTGTTGTTGAGATTTTTGTTACTCCAATGGATGGTAGCCTTGTAATTATGGGAGGTAGTATGTTATTGAAATTTTTGTTACTCCAGTGGATGGTAGCTTTGTTATTTTGAAAGGTAGTCTGTTGTTGATATTTATGTTACTCCAATGGATGGTAGCCTTGTCGTTCTGGAAGGTTTTTTGTTGTTGAGATTTCTGTTACTCCAATGGATGGTAGCCTTGTCATTATGGAAGGCATTCTGTTGTTGAGATTTCTCTTACTCCAATGGGTGGTAGCCTTGTCATTATAGGAGGCAGTCTGTTGTTGAAATTTTTGTTACTCTAATGGATGGTAGCCTTGTCATTATGGAAGGTAGTCTGTTGTTGAGATTTTTGTTAATCCAATGGATGGTAGTCTTGTAATTATGGGAGGCACTATGTTGTTGAAATTTCTGTTACTACAATGGATGGTAGCCTTGTCATTATGGAAGGTAGACTGTTGCTGAGATTTCTTGTTAATCCAATGGATGGAAGCATTGAAATTATGGGAGGTAGTCTGTTGTTGAAATTTTTGTTACTCCAATGGATGGTAGCCTTGTCATTATGAAAGGTAGTCTGTTGTTGAGATTTCTGTTACTCCAATGGATGGTAGCCTTGTAATTTTGGGAGGTAGTATGTTGTTGAAATTTTTGTTACTCCAGTGGATGGTAGCTTTGTCATTATGAAAGGTAGTCTGTTGTTGATATTTATGTTACTCCAATGGATGGTAGCCTTGTCGTTATGGAAGGTAGTTTGTTGTTAAGATTTCTGTTACTCCAATGGATGGTAGCCTTGTCATTATGGAAGGTATTCTATTGTTGAGATTTCCCTTACTCCGATGGGTGGTAGCCTTGTCATTATAGGAGGCAGTCTGTTGTTGATATTTTTGTTACTCCAATGGATGGTAGCCTTGTCATTATGGAAGGTAGTTTTGTTGTTGAGATTTTTGTTACTCCAATGGGTGGTAGTCTTGTAATTATGGGAGGTATAATGTTGTTGAAATTTTTGTTACTCCAATGGATGATAGCGTTGTCATTATGGGAGGTAGTCTATTATTGATATTTTTATTATTCGAATGGATGGTAGCCTAGTCATTATGGAAGGTAGTCTGTTGTTGAGATTTATGTTACTCCAATGGATAGTAGCCTTGTGATTATGGGAGGTAGTCTGTTATTGATATTTTTGTTACTCCAATGGATAGTAGCCTTATCATTATTGAAGCTAGTCTGTTGTTGAGATTTCTGTAACTCCAATGGATGGTAGACTTGACATTATGAAAGGTAGTCTGTTATTAGGATTTTAGTTATTCCAATGGATGTTAGCCTTGTAATTATTGAAGGTAGTCTGTTGTTGAGATTTCTGTCACTCCAATGGATGGTAGCCTTGTCATTATGTAAGGTAGTCTGTTGTTGAGATTTTTGTTACTCCAATGGATGGTAACCTTGTAATTATGGGAGGTAGTATGTTGTTGAAATTTTTGTTACTCCAGTGGATGGTTGCTTTGTCATTTTGAAAGGTAGTCTGTTGTTGATATATATGTTACTCCAATGGATGGTAGCCTTGTCGTTATGGAAGGTTGTTTATTGTTGAGATTTCTGTTACTCCAATGGATGGTAGCCTTGTCATTATGGAAGGCATTCTGTTATTGAGATTTCTCTTACTCTAATGGATGGTAGCCTTGTCATTATAGAAGGTAGTATGTTGTTGAGATTTTTGTTAATCCAATGGATGGTAGTCTTGTAATTATGGGAGGCACTATGTTGTTGAAATTTTTGTTACTCCAATTGATGGTAGCATTGTCATTATGGGAGGTAGTCTATTATTGAGATTTTTGTTATTCCAATGGGTGGTAGCCTTGTCATTATGGAAGGTAGTCAGTTTTTGAGATTTCTGTTACTACAATGGATGGTAGCATTGTCATTATGGAAGGTAGTCTGTTGCTGAGATTTCTTGTTAATCCAATGGATGGAAGCATTGTCATTATGGGAGGTAGTCTGTTGTTGAAATTTTTGTTACTCCAATGGATGGTAGCCTTGTCATTATAGAAGGTAGTCTGTTGTTGATATTTTTGTTACTCCAATGGATGGTAGCCTTGTAATTATGGGAGGTAGTCTGTTGTTGAGATTTTTGTTACTCCAATGGGTGGTAGTCTTGTAATTATGGGAGGTATAATGTTGTTGAAATTTTTGTTACTCCAATGGATGATAGCGTTGTCATTATGGGAGGTAGTCTATTATTGGTATTTTTGTTATTCGAATGGATGGTAGCCTAGTCATTATGGAAGGTAGTCTGTTGTTGAGATTTCTGTTACTCCAATGGATAGTAGCCTTGTGATTATGGGAGGTAGTCTGTTATTGATATTTTTGTTACTCCAATGGATAGTAGCCTTATCATTATTGAAGCTAGTCTGTTGTTGAGATTTCTGTAACTCCAATGGATGGTAGACTTGACATTATGAAAGGTAGTCTGTTATTAGGATTTTAGTTATTCCAATGGATGTTAGCCTTGTAATTATTGAAGGTAGTCTGTTGTTGAGATTTCTGTCACTCCAATGGATGGTAGCCTTGTCATTATGTAAGGTAGTCTGTTGTTGAGATTTTTGTTACTCCAATGGATGGTAACCTTGTAATTATGGGAGGTAGTATGTTGTTGAAATTTTTGTTACTCCAGTGGATGGTAGCTTTGTCATTTTGAAAGGTAGTCTGTTGTTGATATATATGTTACTCCAATGGATGGTAGCCTTGTCGTTATGGAAGGTTGTTTATTGTTGAGATTTCTGTTACTCCAATGGATGGTAGCCTTGTCATTATGGAAGGCATTCTGTTGTTGAGATTTCTCTTACTCTAATGGATGGTAGCCTTGTCATTATAGAAGGTAGTATGTTGTTGAGATTTTTGTAAATCCAATGGATGGTAGTCTTGTAATTATGGGAGGCACTATGTTGTTGAAATTTTTGTTACTCCAATTGATGGTAGCATTGTCATTATGGGAGGTAGTCTATTATTGAGATTTTTGTTATTCCAATGGGTGGTAGCCTTGTCATTATGGAAGGTAGTCAGTTTTTGAGATTTCTGTTACTACAATGGATGGTAGCCTTGTCATTAAGGAAGGTAGTCTGTTGCTGAGATTTCTTGTTAATCCAATGGATGGAAGCATTGTCATTATGGGAGGTAGTCTGTTGTTGAAATTTTTGTTACTCCAATGGATGGTAGCCTTGTCATTATAGAAGGTAGTCTGTTGTTGATATTTTTGTTACTCCAATGGATGGTAGCCTTGTAATTATGGGAGGTAGTCTGTTGTTGAGATTTTTGTTACTCCAGTGGATGGTAGCTTTGTCATTTTGAAAGGTAGTCTGTTGTTGATATTTATGTTACTCCAATGGATGGTAGCCTTGTCTTTATGGAAGGTAGATTGTTGTTGATATTTCTGTTACTCCAATGGATGGTAGCCTTGTCATTATGGAAGGCATTCTGTTGTTGAGATTTCTCTTACTCCAATGGGTGGTAGCCTTGTCATTATAGGAGGCAGTCTGTTGTTGAAATTTTTGTTACTCTAATGGATGGTAGCCTTGTCATTATGGAAGGTAGTCTGTTGTTGAGATTTTTGTTAATCCAATGGATGGTAGTCTTGTAATTATGGGAGGCACTATGTTGTTGAAATTTCTGTTACTACAATGGATGGTAGCCTTGTCATTATGGAAGGTAGACTGTTGCTGAGATTTCTTGTTAATCCAATAGATGGAAGCATTGAAATTATGGGAGGTAGTCTGTTGTTGAAATTTTTGTTACTCCAATGGATGGTAGCCTTGTCATTATGAAAGGTAGTCTGTTGTTGAGATTTCTGTTACTCCAATGGATGGTAGCCTTGTAATTTTGGGAGGTAGTATGTTGTTGAAATTTTTGTTACTCCAGTGAATGGTAGCTTTGTCATTATGAAAGGTAGTCTGTTGTTGATATTTATGTTACTCCAATGGATGGTAGCCTTGTCGTTATGGAAGGTAGTTTGTTGTTAAGATTTCTGTTACTCCAATGGATGGTAGCCTTGTCATTATGGAAGGTATTCTATTGTTGAGATTTCCCTTACTCCGATGGGTGGTAGCCTTGTCATTATAGGAGGCAGTCTGTTGTTGATATTTTTGTTACTCCAATGGATGGTAGCCTTGTCATTATGGAAGGTAGTTTGTTGTTGAGATTTTTGTTACTCCAATGGGTGGTAGTC
Source organism: Vicia faba (assembly GCA_948472305.1). Classification (NCBI taxonomy): domain Eukaryota; kingdom Viridiplantae; phylum Streptophyta; class Magnoliopsida; order Fabales; family Fabaceae; genus Vicia; species Vicia faba. Next base: position 773,957,578 of record OX451737.1, read on the forward strand.
TTGTAATTATGGGAGGTATAATGTTGTTGAAATTTTTGTTACTCCAATGGATGATAGCGTTGTCATTATGGGAGGTAGTCTATTATTGATATTTTTGTTATTCGAATGGATGGTAGCCTAGTCATTATGGAAGGTAGTCTGTTGTTGAGATTTATGTTACTCCAATGGATAGTAGCCTTGTGATTATGGGAGGTAGTATGTTATTGATATTTTTGTTACTCCAATGGATAGTAGCCTTATCATTATTGAAGCTAGTCTGTTGTTGAGATTTCTGTAACTCCAATGGATGGTAGACTTGACATTATGAAAGGTAGTCTGTTATTAGGATTTTAGTTATTCCAATGGATGTTAGCCTTGTAATTATTGAAGGTAGTCTGTTGTTGAGATTTCTGTCACTCCAATGGATGGTAGCCTTGTCATTATGTAAGGTAGTCTGTTGTTGAGATTTTTGTTACTCCAATGGATGGTAACCTTGTAATTATGGGAGGTAGTATGTTGTTGAAATTTTTGTTACTCCAGTGGATGGTTGCTTTGTCATTTTGAAAGGTAGTCTGTTGTTGATATATATGTTACTCCAATGGATGGTATCCTTGTCGTTATGGAAGGTTGTTTATTGTTGAGATTTCTGTTACTCCAATGGATGGTAGCCTTGTCATTATGGAAGGCATTCTGTTATTGAGATTTCTCTTACTCTAATGGATGGTAGCCTTGTCATTATAGAAGGTAGTATGTTGTTGAGATTTTTGTTAATCCAATGGATGGTAGTCTTGTAATTATGGGAGGCACTATGTTGTTGAAATTTTTGTTACTCCAATTGATGGTAGCATTGTCATTATGGGAGGTAGTCTATTATTGAGATTTTTGTTATTCCAATGGGTGGTAGCCTTGTCATTATGGAAGGTAGTCAGTTTTTGAGATTTCTGTTACTACAATGGATGGTAGCCTTGTCATTATGGAAGGTAGTCTGTTGCTGAGATTTCTTGTTAATCCAATGGATGGAAGCATTGTCATTATGGGAGGTAGTCTGTTGTTGAAATTTTTGTTACTCCAATGGATGGTAGCCTTGTCATTATAGAAGGTAGTCTGTTGTTGATATTTTTGTTACTCCAATGGATGGTAGCCTTGTAATTATGGGAGGTAGTCTGTTGTTGAGATTTTTGTTACTCCAATGGGTGGTAGTCTTGTAATTATGGGAGGTATAATGTTGTTGAAATTTTTGTTACTCCAATGGATGATAGCGTTGTCATTATGGGAGGTAGTCTATTATTGGTATTTTTGTTATTCGAATGGATGGTAGCCTAGTCATTATGGAAGGTAGTCTGTTGTTGAGATTTCTGTTACTCCAATGGATAGTAGCCTTGTGATTATGGGAGGTAGTCTGTTATTGATATTTTTGTTACTCCAATGGATAGTAGCCTTATCATTATTAAAGCTAGTCTGTTGTTGAGATTTCTGTAACTCCAATGGATGGTAGACTTGACATTATGAAAGGTAGTCTGTTATTAGGATTTTAGTTATTCCAATGGATGTTAGCCTTGTAATTATTGAAGGTAGTCTGTTGTTGAGATTTCTGTCACTCCAATGGATGGTAGCCTTGTCATTATGTAAGGTAGTCTGTTGTTGAGATTTTTGTTACTCCAATGGATGGTAACCTTGTAATTATGGGAGGTAGTATGTTGTTGAAATTTTTGTTACTCCAGTGGATGGTAGCTTTGTCATTTTGAAAGGTAGTCTGTTGTTGATATATATGTTACTCCAATGGATGGTAGCCTTGTCGTTATGGAAGGTTGTTTATTGTTGAGATTTCTGTTACTCCAATGGATGGTAGCCTTGTCATTATGGAAGGCATTCTGTTGTTGAGATTTCTCTTACTCTAATGGATGGTAGCCTTGTCATTATAGAAGGTAGTATGTTGTTGAGATTTTTGTTAATCCAATGGATGGTAGTCTTGTAATTATGGGAGGCACTATGTTGTTGAAATTTTTGTTACTCCAATTGATGGTAGCATTGTCATTATGGGAGGTAGTCTATTATTGAGATTTTTGTTATTCCAATGGGTGGTAGCCTTGTCATTATGGAAGGTAGTCAGTTTTTGAGATTTCTGTTACTACAATGGATGGTAGCCTTGTCATTATGGAAGGTAGTCTGTTGCTGAGATTTCTTGTTAATCCAATGGATGGAAGCATTGTAATTATGGGAGGTAGTCTGTTGTTGAGATTTTTGTTACTCCAGTGGATGGTAGCTTTGTCATTTTGAAAGGTAGTCTGTTGTTGATATTTATGTTACTCCAATGGATGGTAGCCTTGTCTTTATGGAAGGTAGATTGTTGTTGATATTTCTGTTACTCCAATGGATGGTAGCCTTGTCATTATGGAAGGCATTCTGTTGTTGAGATTTCTCTTACTCCAATGGGTGGTAGCCTTGTCATTATAGGAGGAAGTCTGTTGTTGAAATTTTTGTTACTCTAATGGATGGTAGCCTTGTCATTATGGAAGGTAGTCTGTTGTTGAGATTTTTGTTACTCCAACGGATGGTAGCCTTGTCATTATTGAAGGTAGTATGTTGTTGAGATTTTTGTTACTCCAATGGGTGGTAGTCTTGTAATTATGGGAGGTATAATGTTGTTGAAATTTTTGTTACTTCAATGGATGGTAGCGTTATCATTATGGGAGTTAGTCTATTATTGATATTTTTGTTATTCCAATGGATGGTAGCCTCGTCATTATGGAAGGTAGTCTGTTGTTGAGATTTTTGTTACTCCAATGGATAGTAGCCTTGTGATTATGGGAGGTAGTCTGTTATTGAGATTTTTGTTACTCCAATGGATAGTAGCCTTATAATTATTGAAGCTAGTTTGTTGTTGAGATTTCTGTTACTCCAATGGATGGTAGACTTGACATTATGAAAGGTAGTCTGTTATTAGGATTTTAGTTATTCCAATGGATGTTAGCCTTGTAATTTTTGAAGGTAGTTTGTTGTTGAGATTTCTGTTACTCCAATGGATGGTAGCCTTGTCATTATGTAAGGTAGTCTGTTGTTGAGATTTTTGTTACTCTAATGGATGGTAGCCTTGTCATTATGGAAGGTAATGAGTTGTTGAGATTTTTGTTACTCCAATGGGTGGTAGGCTTGTAATTATGGGAGGTATAATGTTGTTGAAATTTTTGTTACTCCAATGGATGGTAGCGTTGTCATTATGGGAGGTAGTCTATTATTGATATTTTTGTTGTTCCAATGGATGGTAGCTTAGTCATTATGGAAGGTAGTCTGTTGTTGAGATTTTTGTTACTCCAATGGATAGTAGCCTTGTGATTATGGGAGGTAGTCTGTTATTGAGATTTTTGTTACTCCAATGGATAGTAGCCTTATCATTATTGAAGCAAGTCTGTTGTTGAGATTTCTGTTACTCCAATGGATGGTAGCCTTGTCATTATGAAAGGTAGTCTGTTATTAGGATTTTAGTTATTCCAATGGTTGTTAGCCTTGTTATTATGGAAGGTAGTCTATTGTTGAGATTTCTGTTACTCCAATGGATGGTAGCGTTTTCATTATGGGAGGTAGTCTATTATTGAGATTTTTGTTATTCCAATGGATGGTAGCCTTGTCATTATGGAAGGTAGTCTATTATTGAGATTTCTGTTACTCCAATGGATAGTAGCCTTGTCATTATGGGAGGTAGTCTGTTATTGATATTTTTGTTACTCCAATGGATAGTAGACTTGTCATTATTGAAGGTAGTCTGTTGTAGAGATTTCTGTTACTCCAATGGATGGTAGACTTGTCATTATGGAAGGTAGTTTGTTATTAGGATTTTTGTTATTCCAATGGATGGTAGCCTTGTCATTATGAAAGGTAGTTTGTTGTTGAGATTTTTATTACTCTAATGGATGGTAGCCTTGTCGTTATGGAAGATAGTCTATTATTGAGATTTTTGTTATTCCAATGGATGGTAGCCTTGTCATTATGGAAGGAAATATGGTGTTGAGATTTCTGTTACTCCAATGGATGGTAGCCTTGTCATTAGGGGAGGTAGTGTGTTATTGAGATTTTTGTTATTCCAATGGATGGTAGCCTTGTCATTATTGAAGGTAGTGTGGTTTTTAGATTTCTGTTACTCCAATGGCTGGTAGCCTTCTAATTATGGAAGGTAGTCTGTTGTTGAAATTTTTGTTACACCATGGATGGTAGCCTTGTCATTATGGAAGTTAGTATGTTGTTGAGATTTTTTGGTGCTCTAATGGAGTGTAGCCTTTTCATTATGGGAGGTAGTTTGTTGTTGAGATTTTTGTTACTTCAATAGATGGTAGCCTTATCATTATGGAAGGTAATCTATTGTTGAGATTTTTGTTACTCTAATGGATGGTAGCCTTGTCATTATGGAAGATAGTTTGTTGTTAAAATGTTTGTTAATCGAATGGATAGTAGCCTTGTCATTATGAAAGGTAGTCTATTATTGAGATTTCTGTTACTCCAATGGATGGTAGGCTTTTTGATTATGGAAGGTAGTCTGTTGTTAATATTTTTGTTACTCTAATGGATGGTATTCTTGTCATTATGGAAGGTAGTCTGTTGTTGAGATTTCTGTTAATCCAATGGATGGTAGCCTTGTAATTATGGAAGGTAGTTTGTTGTTGATATTTCTATTACTCCAATGGATGGTAGACTTGTCATTTGTAAGGTAGTCTGTTGTTGATATTTGTGTTACTCAAAGGGATGGTAGCCTTGTCATTAAGGAAGGTAGTCTGTTGTTGAATTTTTTGTTACTCCAATGGATGGTAGCCTTGTCATTATGGAAGGCAGTCAGTTGTTGAGATTTCTTGTTAATCCAATGGATGGAAGCCTTGTCATTATGGAAGGCAGCATGTTGTTGAGATTTCTGTTTCTCCAATGGATGGTAGCATTATCATTATGAAAGGTAGTATGTTGTTGAGATTTTTGTTACTCCAATGGATGGTAGCCTTGTCATTATTGGAGGTAGTGTTTTATTGATATTTTTGTTATTCCAATGGATGGTAGACTCGTCATTATTGAAGGTAGTCTATTGTTGAGATTTCTGTTACTCCAATGGATGGTAGCGTTTTCATTATGGGAGGTAGTCTATTATTGAGATTTTTGTTATTCCAATGGATGGTAGCCTTGTCATTATGGAAGGTAGTCTATTATTGAGATTTCTGTTACTCCAATGGATAGTAGCCTTATCATTATTTAAGCTAGTCTGTTGTTGAGATTTCTGTTACTCCAATGGATGGTAGACTTGACATTATGAAAGGTAGTCTGTTATTAGGATTTTAGTTATTCCAATGGATGTTAGCCTTGTAATTATTGAAGGTAGTCTGTTGTTGAGATTTCTGTCACTCCAATGGATGGTAGCCTTGTCATTATGTAAGGTAGTCTGTTGTTGAGATTTTTGTTACTCCAATGGATGGTAGCCTTGTAATTATGGGAGGTAGTATATTGTTGAAATTTTTGTTACTCCAGTGGATGGTAGCTTTGTCATTTTGAAAGGTAGTCTATTGTTGATATTTATGTTACTCCAATGGATGGTAGCCTTGTCGTTATGGAAGGTAGTTTGTTGTTGAGATTTCTGTTACTCCAATGGATGGTAGCCTTGTCATTATGGAAGGCATTATGTTGTTGATATTTATGTTACTCCAATGGATGGTAGCCTTGTCATTATGGAAGGTTGTTTATTGTTGAGATTTCTGTTACTCCAATGGATGATAGCCTTGTCATTATGGAAGGCATTCTGTTGTTGAGAATTATCTTACTCCAATGGGTGGTAGCCTTGTCATTATAGGAGGTAGTCTGTTGTTGAAATTTTTGTTACTCTAATGGATGGTAGCCTTGTCATTATGGAAGGTAGTATGTTGTTGAGATTTTTGTTAATCTAATGGATAGTAGTCTTGTAATTATGGGAGGCACTATGTTGTTGAAATTTTTGTTACTCCAATGGATGGTAGCATTGTCATTATGGGAGGTAGTCTATTATGGAGATTTTTGTTATTCCAATAGGTGGTAGCCTTGTCATTATGGGAGGTAGTATGTTGTTGAAATTTTTGTTACTCCAGTGGATGGTAGCTTTGTCATTTTGAAAGGTAGTCTGTTGTTGATATTTATGTTACTCCAATGGATGGTAGCCTTGTCGTTATGGAAGGTAGTTTGTTATTGAGATTTCTGTTACTCCAATGGATGGTAGCCTTGTCATTATGGAAGGCATTCTGATGTTGAGATTTCTCTTACTCCAATGGGTGGTAGCCTTGTCATTATAGGAGGCAGTCTGTTGTTGAGATTTTTGTTACTCTAATGGATGGTAGCCTTGTCATTATGGAAGGTAGTCTGTCGTTGAGATTTTTGTTACTCCAACAGATGGTAGCCTTGTCATTATTGAAGGTAGTTTGTTGTTGAGATTTTTGTTACTCCAATGGGTGGTAGTCTTGTAATTATGGGAGGTATAATGTTGTTGAAATTTTTGTTACTCCAATGGATGGTAGCGTTGTCATTATGGGAGGTAGTCTATTATTGATATTTTTGTTATTCCAATGGATGGTAGCTTAGTCATTATGGAAGGTAGTCTGTTGTTGAGATTTTTGTTACTCCAATGGATAGTAGCCTTGTGATTATGGGAGGTAGTCTGTTATTGAGATTTTTGTTACTCCAATGGATAGTAGCCTTATTATTATTGAAGCAAGTCTGTTGTTGAGATTTCTGTTACTCTAATGGATGGTAGCCTTGTCATTATGAAAGGTAGTCTGTTATTAGGATTTTAGTTATTCCAATGGTTGTTAGCCTTGTTATTATGGAAGGTAGTCTATTGTTGAGATTTCTGTTACTCCAATGGATGGTAGCGTTTTCATTATGGGAGGTAGTCTATTATTGAGATTTTTGTTATTCCAATGGATGGTAGCCTTGTCATTATGGAAGGTAGTCTATTATTGAGATTTCTGTTACTCCAATGGATAGTAGCCTTGTCATTATGGGAGGTAGTCTGTTATTGATATTTTTGTTACTCCAATGGATAGTAGACTTGTCATTATTGAAGGTAGTCTGTTGTAGAGATTTCTGTTACTCCAATGGATGGTAGACTTGTCATTATGGAAGGTAGTTTGTTATTAGGATTTTTGTTATTCCAATGGATGGTAGCCTTGTCATTATGAAAGGTAGTTTGTTGTTGAGATTTTTATTACTCTAATGGATGGTAGCCTTGTCGTTATGGAAGATAGTCTATTATTGAGATTTTTGTTATTCCAATGGATGGTAGCCTTGTCATTATGGAAGGAAATATGGTGTTGAGATTTCTGTTACTCCAATGGATGGTAGCCTTGTCATTAGGGGAGGTAGTGTGTTATTGAGATTTTTGTTATTCCAATGGATGGTAGCCTTGTCATTATTGAAGGTAGTGTGGTTTTTAGATTTCTGTTACTCCAATGGCTGGTAGCCTTCTAATTATGGAAGGTAGTCTGTTGTTGAAATTTTTGTTACACCATGGATGGTAGCCTTGTCATTATGGAAGTTAGTATGTTGTTGAGATTTTTTGGTGCTCTAATGGAGTGTAGCCTTGTCATTATGGGAGGTAGTTTGTTGTTGAGATTTTTGTTACTTCAATAGATGGTAGCCTTATCATTATGGAAGGTAATCTATTGTTGAGATTTTTGTTACTCTAATGGATGGTAGCCTTGTCATTATGGAAGATAGTTTGTTGTTAAAATGTTTGTTAATCGAATGGATAGTAGCCTTGTCATTATGAAAGGTAGTCTATTATTGAGATTTCTGTTACTCCAATGGATGGTAGGCTTTTTGATTATGGAAGGTAGTCTGTTGTTAATATTTTTGTTACTCTAATGGATGGTATTCTTGTCATTATGGAAGGTAGTCTGTTGTTGAGATTTCTGTTAATCCAATGGATGGTAGCCTTGTAATTATGGAAGGTAGTTTGTTGTTGATATTTCTATTACTCCAATGGATGGTAGACTTGTCATTTGTAAGGTAGTCTGTTGTTGATATTTGTGTTACTCAAAGGGATGGTAGCCTTGTCATTAAGGAAGGTAGTCTGTTGTTGAATTTTTTGTTACTCCAATGGATGGTAGCCTTGTCATTATGGAAGGCAGTCAGTTGTTGAGATTTCTTGTTAATCCAATGGATGGAAGCCTTGTCATTATGGAAGGCAGCATGTTGTTGAGATTTCTGTTTCTCCAATGGATGGTAGCATTATCATTATGAAAGGTAGTATGTTGTTGAGATTTTTGTTACTCCAATGGATGGTAGCCTTGTCATTATTGGAGGTAGTGTTTTATTGATATTTTTGTTATTCCAATGGATGGTAGACTCGTCATTATTGAAGGTAGTCTATTGTTGAGATTTCTGTTACTCCAATGGATGGTAGCGTTTTCATTATGGGAGGTAGTCTATTATTGAGATTTTTGTTATTCCAATGGATGGTAGCCTTGTCATTATGGAAGGTAGTCTATTATTGAGATTTCTGTTACTCCAATGGATAGTAGCCTTATCATTATTTAAGCTAGTCTGTTGTTGAGATTTCTGTTACTCCAATGGATGGTAGACTTGACATTATGAAAGGTAGTCTGTTATTAGGATTTTAGTTATTCCAATGGATGTTAGCCTTGTAATTATTGAAGGTAGTCTGTTGTTGAGATTTCTGTCACTCCAATGGATGGTAGCCTTGTCATTATGTAAGGTAGTCTGTTGTTGAGATTTTTGTTACTCCAATGGATGGTAGCCTTGTAATTATGGGAGGTAGTATATTGTTGAAATTTTTGTTACTCCAGTGGATGGTAGCTTTGTCATTTTGAAAGGTAGTCTATTGTTGATATTTATGTTACTCCAATGGATGGTAGCCTTGTCGTTATGGAAGGTAGTTTGTTGTTGAGATTTCTGTTACTCCAATGGATGGTAGCCTTGTCATTATGGAAGGCATTATGTTGTTGATATTTATGTTACTCCAATGGATGGTAGCCTTGTCATTATGGAAGGTTGTTTATTGTTGAGATTTCTGTTACTCCAATGGATGATAGCCTTGTCATTATGGAAGGCATTCTGTTGTTGAGAATTATCTTACTCCAATGGGTGGTAGCCTTGTCATTATAGGAGGTAGTCTGTTGTTGAAATTTTTGTTACTCTAAAGGATGGTAGCCTTGTCATTATGGAAGGTAGTATGTTGTTGAGATTTTTGTTAATCTAATGGATGGTAGTCTTGTAATTATGGGAGGCACTATGTTGTTGAAATTTTTGTTACTCCAATGGATGGTAGCATTGTCATTATGGGAGGTAGTCTATTATGGAGATTTTTGTTATTCCAATAGGTGGTAGCCTTGTCATTATGGGAGGTAGTATGTTGTTGAAATTTTTGTTACTCCAGTGGATGGTAGCTTTGTCATTTTGAAAGGTAGTCTGTTGTTGATATTTATGTTACTCCAATGGATGGTAGCCTTGTCGTTATGGAAGGTAGTTTGTTATTGAGATTTCTGTTACTCCAATGGATGGTAGCCTTGTCATTATGGAAGGCATTCTGATGTTGAGATTTCTCTTACTCCAATGGGTGGTAGCCTTGTCATTATAGGAGGCAGTCTGTTGTTGAGATTTTTGTTACTCTAATGGATGGTAGCCTTGTCATTATGGAAGGTAGTCTGTCGTTGAGATTTTTGTTACTCCAACAGATGGTAGCCTTGTCATTATTGAAGGTAGTTTGTTGTTGAGATTTTTGTTACTCCAATGGGTGGTAGTCTTGTAATTATGGGAGGTATAATGTTGTTGAAATTTTTGTTACTCCAATGGATGGTAGCGTTGTCATTATGGGAGGTAGTCTATTATTGATATTTTTGTTATTCCAATGGATGGTAGCCTAGTCATTATGGAAGGTAGTCTGTTGTTGAGATTTTTGTTACTCCAATGGATAGTAGCCTTGTGATTATGGGAGGTAGTCTGTTATTGAGATTTTTGTTACTCCAATGGATAGTAGCCTTATCATTATTGAAGCTAGTCTGTTGTTGAGATTTCTATTACTCCAATGGATGGTAGACTTGACATTATAAAAGGTAGTCTGTTATTAGGATTTTAGTTATTCCAATGGATGTTAGCCTTGTAATTATTGAAGGTAGTCTGTTGTTGAGATTTCTGTTACTCCAATGGATGGTAGCCTTGTCATTATGTAAGGTAGTCTGTTGTTGAGATTTTTGTTACTCCAATGGATGGTAGCCTTGTAATTATGGGAGGTAGTATGTTGTTGAAATTTTTGTTACTCCAGTGGATGGTAGCTTTGTCATTTTGAAAGGTAGTCTGTTGTTGATATTTATGTTACTCCAATGGATGGTAGCCTTGTCGTTATGGAAGGTAGTTTGTTGTTGAGATTTCTGTTACTCCAATGGATGGTAGCCTTGTCATTATGGAAGGCATTCTGTTGTTGAGATTTCTCTTACTCCAATGGGTGGTAGCCTTGTCATTGTAGGAGGCAGTCTGTTGTTGAAATTTTTGTTACTCTAATGGATGGTAGCCTTGTCATTATGGAAGGTAGTGTGTTGTTGAGATTTTTGTTACTCCAATGGATGGTAGCCTTGTCATTATGGAAGGTAGTGTGTTGTTGAGATTTTTGTTACTCCAATGGGTGGTAGTCTTGTAATTATGGGAGGTATAATGTTGTTGAATTTTTTTTTACTCCAATGGATGGTAGCGTTGTCATTATGGGAGGTAGTCTATTATTGATATTTTTGTTATTCCAATGGATGGTAGCCTAGTCATTATGGAAGGTAGTCTGTTGTTGAGATTTTTGTTACTCCAATGGATAGTAGCCTTGTGATTATGGGAGGTAGTCTGTTATTGAGATTTTTGTTACTCCAATGGATAATAGCCTTATCATTATTGAAGCTAGTCTGTTGTTGAGATTTCTGTTACTCCAATGGATGGTAGCCTTGTCATTATGAAAGGTAGTCTGTTATTAGGATTTTAGTTATTCCAATGGATGTTAGCCTTGTAATTATTGAAGGTAGTCTGTTGTTGAGATTTCTGTTACTCCAATGGATGGTAGCCTTGTCATTATGTAAGGTAGTCTGTTGTTTAGATTTTTGTTACTCCAATGGATGGTAGCCTTGTAATTATGGGAGGTAGTATGTTGTTGAAATTTTTGTTACTCCAGTGGATGGTAGCTTTGTCATTTTGAAAGGTAGTCTGTTGTTGATATTTATGTTACTCCAATGGATGGTAGCCTTGTCGTTATGGAAGGTAGTTTGTTGTTGAGATTTCTGTTACTCCAATGGATGGTAGCCTTGTCATTATGGAAGGCATTCTGTTGTTGAGATTTCTCTTACTCCAATGGGTGGTAGCCTTGTCATTGTAGGAGGCAGTCTGTTGTTGAAATTTTTGTTACTCTAATGGATGGTAGCCTTGTCATTATAGAAGGTAGTATGTTGTTGAGATTTTTGTTACTCCAATGGATGGTAGCCTTGTCATTATGGAAGGTAGTGTGTTGTTGAGATTTTTGTTACTCCAATGGGTGGTAGTCTTGTAATTATGGGAGGTATAATGTTGTTGAGATTTTTGTTACTCCAATGGATGGTAGAGTTGTCATTATGGGAGGTAGTCTATTATTGATATTTTTGTTATTCCAATGGATGGTAGCCTAGTCATTATGGAAGGTAGTCTGTTGTTGAGATTTTTGTTACTCCAATGGATAGTAGCCTTGTGATTATGGGAGGTAGTCTGTTATTGAGATTTTTGTTACTCCAATGGATAGTAGCCTTATCATTATTGAAGCTAGTCTGTTGTTGAGATTTCTATTACTCCAATGGATGGTAGACTTGACATTATAAAAGGTAGTCTGTTATTAGGATTTTAGTTATTCCAATGGATGTTAGCCTTGTAATTATTGAAGGTAGTCTGTTGTTGAGATTTCTGTTACTCCAATGGATGGTAGCCTTGTCATTATGTAAGGTAGTCTGTTGTTGAGATTTTTGTTACTCCAATGGATGGTAGCCTTGTAATTATGGGAGGTAGTATGTTGTTGAAATTTTTGTTACTCCAGTGGATGGTAGCTTTGTCATTTTGAAAGGTAGTCTGTTGTTGATATTTATGTTACTCCAATGGATGGTAGCCTTGTCGTTATGGAAGGTAGTTTGTTGTTGAGATTTCTGTTACTCCAATGGATGGTAGCCTTGTCATTATGGAAGGCATTCTGTTGTTGAGATTTCTCTTACTCCAATGGGTGGTAGCCTTGTCATTGTAGGAGGCAGTCTGTTGTGTAAATTTTTGTTACTCTAATGGATGGTAGCCTTGTCATTATGGAAGGTAGTGTGTTGTTGAGATTTTTGTTACTCCAATGGATGGTAGCCTTGTCATTATGGAAAGTAGTGTGTTGTTGAGATTTTTGTTACTCCAATGGGTGTTAGTCTTGTAATTATGGGAGGTATAATGTTGTTGAAATTTTTTTTACTCCAATGGATGGTAGCGTTGTCATTATGGGAGGTAGTCTATTATTGATATTTTTGTTATTCCAATGGATGGTAGCCTAGTCATTATGGAAGGTAGTCTGTTGTTGAGATTTTTGTTACTCCAATGGATAGTAGCCTTGTGATTATGGGAGGTAGTCTGTTATTGAGATTTTTGTTACTCCAATGGATAATAGCCTTATCATTATTGAAGCTAGTCTGTTGTTGAGATTTCTGTTACTCCAATGGATGGTAGCCTTGTCATTATGAAAGGTAGTCTGTTATTAGGATTTTAGTTATTCCAATGGATGTTAGCCTTGTAATTATTGAAGGTAGTCTGTTGTTGAGATTTCTGTTACTCCAATGGATGGTAGCCTTGTCATTATGTAAGGTAGTCTGTTGTTTAGATTTTTGTTACTCCAATGGATGGTAGCCTTGTAATTATGGGAGGTAGTATGTTGTTGAAATTTTTGTTACTCCAGTGGATGGTAGCTTTGTCATTTTGAAAGGTAGTCTGTTGTTGATATTTATGTTACTCCAATGGATGGTAGCCTTGTCGTTATGGAAGGTAGTTTGTTGTTGAGATTTCTGTTACTCCAATGGATGGTAGCCTTGTCATTATGGAAGGCATTCTGTTGTTGAGATTTCTCTTACTCCAATGGGTGGTAGCCTTGTCATTGTAGGAGGCAGTCTGTTGTTGAAATTTTTGTTACTCTAATGGATGGTAGCCTTGTCATTATAGAAGGTAGTATGTTGTTGAGATTTTTGTTACTCCAATGGATGGTAGCCTTGTCATTATGGAAGGTAGTGTGTTGTTGAGATTTTTGTTACTCCAATGGGTGGTAGTCTTGTAATTATGGGAGGTATAATGTTGTTGAGATTTTTGTTACTCCAATGGATGGTAGAGTTGTCATTATGGGAGGTAGTCTATTATTGATATTTTTGTTATTCCAATGGATGGTAGCCTAGTCATTATGGAAGGTAGTCTGTTGTTGAGATTTTTGTTACTCCAATGGATAGTAGCCTTGTGATTATGGGAGGTAGTCTGTTATTGAGATTTTTGTTACTCCAATGGATAGTAGCCTTATCATTATTGAAGCTAGTCTGTTGTTGAGATTTCTGTTACTCCAATGGATGGTAGCCTTGTCATTATGAAAGGTAGTCTGTTATTAGGATTTTAGTTATTCTAATGGATGCTAGCCTTGTAATTATTGAAGGTAGTCTGTTGTTGAGATTTCTGTTACTCCAATGGATGGTAGCCTTGTCATTATGTAAGGTAGTCTGTTGTTGAGATTTTTGTTACTCCAACGGATGGTAGCCTTGTAATTATGGGAGGTAGTATGTTGTTGAAATTTTTGTTACTCCAGTGGATGGTAGCCTTGTCGTTATGGAAGGTAGTTTGTTGTGGAGATTTCTGTTACTCTAATGGATGGCAGCGTTGTCATTATGGGAGGTAGTATATTATTGAGATTTTTGTTATTCAAATGGATGGTAGTCTGTTGTTGAGATTTCTGTTACTCCAATTGATAGTAGCCTTGTCATTATGGGAGGTAGTCTGTTATTGAGGTTTTTGTTACTCCAATGGATAATAGACTTGTCATTATTGAAGGTAGTCTGTTGTTGAGATTTTTGTTACTCCAATGGATGGTAGACTTGTCATTATGGAAGGTTGTCTGTTATTAGGATTTTTGTTATTCCAATGTATGTTAGCCTTGTTATTATGGAAGGTAGTCTATTGTTGAGATTTCTGTTACTCCAATGGATGGTAGCGTTTTCATTATGGGAGGTAGTCTATTATTGAGATTTTTGTTATTCCAATGGATGGTAGCCTTGTCCTTATGGAAGGTAGTCTATTATTGAGATTTATGTTACTCCAATGGATAGTAGCCTTTTCATTATGGGAGGTAGTCTGTTATTGAGATTTTTGTTACTCCAATGGATAGTAGACTTGTCATTATTGAAGGTAGTCTGTTGTTGAGATTTCTGTTACTCCAATGGATGGTAGACTTGTCATTATGGAAGGTAGTCTGTTATTAGGATTTCTCTTATTCCAATGGATGGTAGCCTTGTCATTATGAAAGGTAGTTTGTTGTTGATATTTTTATTACTCCAATGGATGGTAGCCTTGTCATTATGGAAGGTAGTCTATTATTGAGATTTTTGTTATTCCAATGGATTGTAGCCTTGTCATTATGGAAGGTAATATGGTGTTGAGATTTCTGTTACTCCAATGGATGGTAGCCTTGTTATTAGGGGAGGTAGTGTGTTATTGAGATTTTTGTTATTCCAATGGATGGTAGCCTTGTCATTAGTAGAGGTAGTCTGGTTTTTAGATTTCTGTTATTCCAATGGCTGGTAGCCTTCTCATTATGGAAGGTAGTCTGTTGTTGAAATTTTTGTTACACCATGGATGGTAGCCTTGTCATTAAGGAAGTTAGTATGTTGTTGAGATTTTTTGGTGCTCTAATGGAGTGTAGCCTTGTCATTATGGGAGGTAGTTTGTTGTTGAGATTTTTGTTACTCCAATAGATGGTAGCCTTATCATTATGGAAGGTAGTCTATTGTTGAGATTTTTGTTACTCCAATTGATGGTATCCTTGTCATTATGGAAGACAGTCTGTTGTTAAAATGTTTGTTAATCGAATGGATAATAGCCTTGTCATTATGGAAGGTAGTCTATTATTGAGATTTCTGTTACTCCAATGGATGGTAGGCTTTTTGATTATGGAAGGTAGTCTGTTGTTAATATTTTTGTTACTCTAATGGATGGTAGTCTTGTCATTATGGAAGGTAGTCTGTTGTTGAGATTTCTGTTAATCCAATGGATGGTAGCCTTGTAATTAGGGAAGGTAGTTTGTTGTTGGTATTTCTATCTATCCAATGGATGGTAGACTTGTCATTTGTAAGGTAGTTTGTTGTTGATATTTGTGTTACTCAAATGGATGGTAGCCTTGTCATTAAGGAAGGTAGTCTGTTGTTGAATTTTTGTTACTCCAATGGATGGTAGCCTTGTCATTATGGAAGGCAGTCAGTTGTTGAGATTTCTTGTTAATCCAATGGATGGAAACCTTATCATTATGAAAGGTAGTATGTTGTTGAGATTTCTGTTACTCCAATGGATGGTAGCCTTGTCATTATTGGAGGTAATGTTTGATTGATATTTTTGTTATTCCAATGGATGGTAGCCTTGTCATTATTGAAGGTAGTCTGTTGTTGAGATTTCTGTTATTCCAATGGATGGTAGCCTAGTCATTATGGAAGGTAGTCTGTTGTTGAGATTTTTGTTACTCCAATGGATAGTAGCCTTGTGATTATGGGAGGTAGTCTGTTATTGAGATTTTTGTTACTCCAATGGATAGTAGCCTTATCATTATTGAAGCTAGTCTGTTGTTGAGATTTCTGTTACTCCAATGGATGGTAGACTTGACATTATGAAAGGTAGTCTGTTATTAGGATTTTAGTTATTCCAATGGATGTTAGCCTTGTAATTATTGAAGGTAGTCTGTTGTTGAGATTTCTGTTACTCCAATGGATGGTAGCCTTGTCATTATGTAAGGTAGTCTGTTGTTGAGATTTTTGTTACTCCAATGGATGGTAGCCTTGTAATTATGGGAGGTAGTATGTTGTTGAAATTTTTGTTACTCCAATGGATGGTAGCTTTGTCATTTTGAAAGGTAGTCTGTTGTTGATATTTATGTTACTCCAATGGATGGTATCCTTGTCGTTATGGAATGTAGTTTGTTGTTGAGATTTCTGTTACTCCAATGGATGGTAGCCTTGTCATTATGGAAGGCATTCTGTTGTTGAGATTTCTCTTACTCCAATGGGTGGTAGCTTTGTCATTATAAGAGGCAGTCTGTTGTTGAAATTTTTGTTAGTCTAATGGATGGTAGCCTTGTCATTATGGAAGGTAGTCTGTTGTTGAGATTTTTGTTACTCCAATGGATAGTAGACTTGTCATTATAGGTAGTCTGTTGTTGAGATTTCTGTTACTCCAATGGATGGTAGACTTGTCATTATGGAAGGTACTATGTTATTAGGATTTTTGTTATTCCAATGAATGTTAGCCTTGTTATTATGGAAGGTAGTCTGTTGTTGAGATTTTTGTTACTCCATTGGATGGTAGCCTTGTAATTATGGGAGGTAGTATGTTGTTTAAATTTTTGTTACTCCAATGGATGGTAGCTTTGTCATTATGAAAGGTAGTCTGTTGGTGATATTTATGTTACTCCAATGGATTGTAGCCTTGTAATTATGAAAGGTAGTTTGTTGTTGAGATTTGTGTTACTCCAATGGATGGTAGCCTTTTCATTATGGGAGGTAGTCTGTTATTGAGATTTTTGGTTACTCCAATGGATGGTAGCCTTGTCATTATGGAAGGTAGTCTGTTATTGAGATTTTTGTTATTCCAATGGATGGTAGCCTTGTCATTATGGGAGGTAGTCTGTTATTGAGATTTTTGTTACTCCAATGGATAGTAGAGTTGTCATTATTGAAGGTAGTCTATTGTTGAGATTTATGTTACTCCAATGGATGGTAGCCTTGTAATTATGGGAGGTAGTATGTTGTTGAAATTTTTGTTACTCCAATGGATGGTAGCTTTGTCATTATGAAAGGTAGTCTGTTGTTGATATTTATGTTACTCCAATGGATTGTAGCCTTTTAATTATGAAAGGTAGTTTGTTGTTGAGATTTCTGTTACTCCAATGGATGGTAGCCTTTTCATTATGGGAGGTAGTCTGTTATTGAGATTTTTGTTTTTCCAATGGATGGTAACGTTGTCATTATGTAAGGTAATATCTTGTTGAGATTTCTGTTACTCCAATGGATGGTAGGCTTGTCATTAGGGGAGGTAGTCTATTATTGAGATTTTTGTTATTCCAATGGATGGTAGCCTTCTCGTTATGGAAGGGTGTCTGTTGTTGAAATTTTTGTTACTCCAAGGATGGTAGCCTTGTCATTATGGAAGGTAGTATGTTGTTGAGATTTTTTAGTGCTCTAATGGATGGTAGCCTTGTAATTTTGGGAGGTAGTTTGTTGTTGAGATTTTTGTTACTCCAATAGATGGTAGCCTTATTATTATGGAAGGTAGTCTATTGTTGAGATTTTTGTTACTCCATGGATGGTAGCCTTGTCATTGTGGAATATAGTTTGTTGTTGAAATGTTTGTTACTCGAATGGAAAGTAGCCTTGTCATTAAGGAAGGTAGTCTATTATTGAGATTTCTGTTACTCCAATGGATGGTAGCCTTTTTGATTATGGAAGGTAGTCTGTTGTTGAGATTTTTGTTAATCCAATCAATGGTAGCCTTGTCATTATGGAAGGTAGTCTGTTGTTGAGATTTCTGTTACTCCAACGGATAGTAGCCTTGTCATTATGGGAGGTAGTCTGTTATTGATATTTTTGTTACTCCAATGGATAGTAGACTTGTCATTATTGAAGGTAGTCTGTTATTAAGATTTATGTTATTCCAATGGATGTTAGCCTTGTTATTATGGAAGGTAGTCTGTTGTTGAGATTTTTGTTACTCCAATGGATGGTAGCCTTATAATTATGGGAGGTAGTATGTTGTTGAAATTTTTGTTACTCCAATGGAAGGTAGCATTATCATTATGAAAGGTAGTCTGTTGTTGAGATTTCTGTTTCTCCAATGGATGGTAGCATTATCATTATGAAAGGTAGTCTGTTGTTGAGATTTTTGTTACTCCAATGGATGGTAGCCTTGTCATTATGGGAGGTAGTCTGTTATTGAGATTTTTGTTATTCTAATGGATGGTAGCCTTGTCATTATTGAAGGTAGTCTGTTGTTGAGATTTTTGTTATTCCAATGGTTGGTTGCCTTGTCATTATGGGAGGTAGTATGTTATTGAGATTTTTGTTACTCCAATGGATAGTAGCCTTGTCATTATTGAAGGTAGTCTATTGTTGATATTTTTGTTACTCCAATGGATGGTAGACTTGTCATTATGGAAGGTCGTCTGTTATTAGGATTTTTGTTATTCCAATGGATGTTAGCCTTGTTATTATGGAAGGTGGTCTGTTGTTGAGATTTCTGTTACTCCAATGGATAGTAGCCTTGTCATTATGGGAGGTAGTCTGTTATTGAGATTTTTGTTATTCCAATGGATGGTAGCCTTGTCATTATGGAAGGTAGTCTGTTGTTGAGATTTTTGTTACTCCAATGGATGGTAGCGTTGTCATTATGGGAGGTAGTCTATTATTAAGATTTTTGTAATTCCAATGGATGGTAGCCTTGTCATTATGGAAGGTAGTCTGTTGTTGAGATTTCTGTTACTCCAATGGATAGTAGCCTTGTCATTATGGGAGGTAGTCTGTTATTGAGATTTTTGTTACTCCAATGGATAGTAGAGTTGTCATTATTGAAGGTAGTCTATTGTTGAGATTTATGTTACTCCAATGGATGGTAGACTTGTCATTATGGAAGGTAGTCGGTTATTAGGATTTTTGTTATTCCAATGGATGTTAGCCTTGTTATTATGGAAGGTAGTCTGTTGTTGAGATTTTTTTTACTCCAATGGATGGTAGCCTTGTAATTATGGGAGGTAGTATGTTGTTGAAATTTTTATTACTCCAATGGATGGTAGCTTTGTCATTATGAAAGGTAGTCTGTTGTTGATATTTATGTTACTCCAATGGATTGCAGCCTTGTATTTATGAAAGGTAGTTTGTTGTTGAGATTTCTGTTACTCCAATGGATGGTAGCCTTTTCATTATGGGAGGTAGTTTGTTATTGAGATTTTTTTTGTTCCAATGGATGGTAACCTTGTCATTATGTAAGGTAATATGTTGTTGAGATTTCTGTTACTCCAATGGATGGTAGCCTTGTCATTAGGGGAGGTAGTCTATTATTGAGATTTTTGTTATTCCAATGGATGGTAGCCTTCTCGTTATGGAAGGGTGTCTGTTGTTGAAATTTTTGTTACTCCATGGATGGTAGCCTTGTCATTATGGAAGGTAGTATGCTGTTGAGATTTTTTGGTGCTCTAATGGATGGTAGCCTTGTCATTATGGGAGGTAGTTTGTTGTTGAGATTTTTGGTACTCCAATAGATGGTAGCCTTATCATTATGGAAGGTAGTCTGTTGTTGAGATTTTTGTTACTCCAATGGATGGTAGCCTTGTCATTATGTAAGGTAGTCTGTTGTTGAGATTTCTGTTACTCCAACGGATAGTAGCCTTGTCATTATGGGAGGTAGTCTGTTACTGAGATTTTTGTTACTCCAATGGATAGTAGACTTGTCATTATTGAAGGTAGTTTGTTGTTTAGATTTTTGTTACTCCATTGGATGGTAGACTTGTCATTATGGAAGGTAGTCTGTTATTAGGATTTTTGTTATTCCAATGGATGTTAGCCTTGCTATTATGGAAGGTAGTCTGTTGTTGAGATTTTTTTTACTCCAATGGATGGTAGCCTTATAACTATGGGAGGTAGTATGTTGTTGAGATTTTTGTTACTCCAATGGATGGTAGCTTTGTCATTATGAATGGTAGTCTGTTGTTGATATTTATGTTACTCCAATGGATGGTAGCCTTGTCATTATGAAAGGTAGTTTGTTGTTGAGATTTTTGTTACTCCAATGGATGGTAGCCTTTTCATTATGGGAGGTATTCTGTTATTGAGATTTTTGTTATTCCAATGGATGGTAGCCTTGTCATTATGGAAGGTAATATGTTGTTGAGATTCCTGTTACTCCAATGGATGTTAGCCTTGTCAATAGGGGAGGTAGTGTGTTATTGAGATTTTTGTTATTCCAATGGATGGTAGCCTTGTCATTATTGAAGGTAGTCTGTTGTTTAGATTTCTGTTACTCCAATGGCTGGTAGCCTTCTCATTATGGAAGGTAGTCTATTGTTGAAATTTTTGTTACTCCCATGGATGGTAGCCTTGTCATTATGTGAGGTAGTTTGTTATTGAGATTTTTGTTATTCCAATGGATGGTAGCCTTGTCATTATTGAAGGTAGTCTGTTGTTGAGATTTTTGTTATTCCAATGGATGGTAGCCTTGTCATTATGGGAGGTAGTTTGTTGTTGAGATTTTTGTTACTCCAATAGATGGTAGCCTTGTGATTATGGAAGGTAGTCTGTTATTTAGATTTTTGTTACTCCAATGGATGATCGTCTTGTCATTATGGGAGGTAGTCTGTTGTTGAGATTTTTGTTAATCCAATGGATGGTAGCCTTGTAATTATGGAAGGTAGTCTATTGTTGAAATATGTGTTACTCAAGTGGATGGTAGCCTTGTCATTATGGAAGGTAGTTTGTTGTTGAGATTTCTATTACTCCGATAGATGGTAGCCTTGTTATTATGGAAGGTATTATGTTGTTGAGATTTTTGTTACTCCAATGGATGGTAGCCTTGTAATTATGGGAGGTAGTCTATTGTTGAGATTTCTTGTTACTCCAATGGATGGTAGCATTGTCATTATGGGAGGTAGTCTGTTTTTGAAAGTTTTGTTACTCCAAGGGATGGTAGCCTTTTCATTATGGAAGGTAGTATGTTGTTGAGATTTCTTGTTACTCCAATGGATGCTAGTCTTATCATTATGGAAGGTATTCTGTTGTTGATATTTTTGTTTCTCCAATCGATGGTAGCCTTATAATTATAAAAGGTAGTCTGTTGTTTAAATTTTAGTTACTCTAATGGATGGTAGCCTAATCATTATGGAAGTTAGTCTGTTGTTGAGATTTTTGTTACTCCAATGGGTGGTAGCCTTGTCATTATGGGACGTTGTCTGTTGTTGTGATTTTTGTTACTCCAATGGATGGTAGCCTTGTCATTATGGGAGGTAGTCTGTTGTTGAGATTTCTGTTAATCCAATGGATGATAGCCTTGTAATAATGTCTGGTAGTCTAATGTTGAAATATGTGTTACTTAAGTGGATGGTAGCCTTGTCATTATGGTAGGTAGTCTGTTGTTGAGATTTCTATTACTCTGATAGATGGTAGCCTTGTCATTATGGAAGGTATTATGTTGTTGAGATTTTTGTTACTTTAATGGATGGTAGCCTTGTCATTATGGGAGGTAGTCTATTGTTGAGATTTCTTGTTACCCCAATGGATGGTAGCATTGTCATTATGGGAAGTAGTCTGTTTTTGAAAGTTTTGTTACTCCAAGGGATGGTAGCCTTGTCATTATAGAAGGTAGTTTGTTATTGAAATTTTTGTTACTCCAATGGATGATAGCTTTCTCATTATGGATGGTAGTCTGTTGTTGAGATTTCTTGTTACTCCAATGGATGCTAGTCTTATCATTATGGAAGGTATTCTATTGTTAATATTTTTGTTTCTCCAATCGATGGTTGCCTTGTAATTATAAAAGGTAGTTTGTTGTTTAAATTTTTGTTACTTTAATGGATGGTAGCCTAATCATTATGGAAGTTAGTCTGTTGTTGAGATTTTTGTTACTCCAATGGGTGGTAGCCTTGTCATTATGGAACGTTGTCTGTTGTTGTGATTTTTGTTACTCCAATGGATGGTAGCCTTGTCATTATGGAAGGCATTTTGTTGTTGAGATATCATGTTACTCCAATGGATGGACGCATTTTCATTATGGGAGGAAGTCTGTTGTTGAAATTTCTGTTATTCCAATGGATGGTAGCCTTTTTATTATGGAAGGTAGTCTATTGTTGAAATTTTTGTTACTCCAATGGAGGGTAGCCTTGTCATTATGGAAGGTAGTCTGTTGTTGAAATTTTTGTTACTCAATAGATGGTAGCCTTGTCATTATGGAATGTAATCTGTTGTTGAGATTTTTTGGTGCTCCAATGGATGGTAGCCTTGTAATTATGGGAGGTAGTTTGTTGTTGAGATTTTTGTTACTCCAATAGCTGATAGCCTTGTAATTATGGAAGGTAGTCTGCTGTTTAGATTTTTGTTACTGCAATGAATGGCAGTCTTGTCATTATGGGAGGTAGTCTGTTGTTGAGATTTCTTTTAGTCCAATGGATGGTAGCCTTGTAATTATGGAAGGTAGTCTATTGTTGAAATATGTGTTACTCAAGTGGATGGTAGCCTTGTCATTATGGAAGGTAGTCTGTTGTTGAGATTTCTATTACTCCGATGGATGGTAGCCTTGTTATTATTGAAGGTATTATGTTGTTGCAATTTTTGTTACTCCAATGGATGGTAGCCTTGTCATTATGGAAGGTAGTCTATTGTTGAAATATGAGTTAGTCAAGTGGATGGTAGCCTTGTCATTATGGAAGGTATTCTGTTGTTGAGATTTATTACTCTGATAGATGGTAGCTTTGTTATTATGGAAGGTATTATGTTTTGTAGATTTTTGTTACTCCATTGGATGGTAGACTTGTCATTATGGGAGGTAGTCTATTCTTGAGATGTCTTGTTACTCCAATGGATTGTAGCATTGTCATTATGAAAGGTACTTTGTTATTGAGATTCATGTTACTCCAATGGATTGTAGCCTTGTCATTATGGGAGGTAGTCTGTTGTTGAGATTTTTGTTATCCCAATGGATGGTAGCCTTGTCATTATTAAAGGTAGTCTGTTATTGAGATTTGTGTTACTCCAATGGATGGTAGTCTTGTCATTTTTGGAGGTAGTCTATTGTTGATATTTCTGTTATTCCAATGGATGGTAGCCTTGTAATTATGGAAGGTAGTTTGTTTTTGAGATTTTTGTTACTCCAATTGATGGTAGCCTTGTCATTATGGAAGGTAGTCTGTTGTTGAAATTTTTGTTACTCCAATGGATGGTAGCCTTGTCATTATGGAAGGTAGTTTGTTATTGAAATTTTTGTTACTCCAATGGATGATAGCCTTCTCATTATGGAAGGTAGTTTGTTGTTGAGATTTCTTGTTACCCCAATGGATGCTAGTCTTATCATTATAAAAGGTATTCTATTGTTGATATTTTTGTTTCTCCAATCGATGGTAGCCTTATAATTATAAAAGGTAGTCTGTTGTTTAAATTTTTGTTACTCTAATGGATGGTAGCCTAATCATTATGGAAGTTAGTCTGTTGTTGAGATTTTTGTTACTCCAATGGGTGGTAGCCTTGTCATTATGGGACGTTGTCTGTTGTTGTGACTTTTGTTACTCCAATGGATGGTAGCCTTGTCATTATGGAAGGCATTTTGTTGTTGAGATTTCTTGTTACTCCAATGGATGGACGCGTTTTCATTATGGGAGGAAGTCTGTTGTTGAAATTTCTGTTATTCCAATGAATGGTAGCCTTGTCATTATGGAAGGTAGTCTATTGTTGAAATTTTTGTTACTCCAATGGAGGGTATCCTTGTCATTATGGAAGGTAGTTTGTTGTTGAAATTTTTGTTACTCAATGGATGGTAGCCTTGTAATTATGGGAGGTAGTTTGTTGTTGAGATTTTTGTTACTCCAATAGATGGTAGCCTTGTAATTATGGAAGGTAGTCTGCTGTTTAGATTTTTGTTACTGCAATGAATGGCAGTCTTGTCATTATAGGAGGTAGTCTGTTGTTGAGATTTCTGTTAGTCCAATGGATGGTAGACTT
Organism: Vicia faba; assembly: GCA_948472305.1. Lineage (NCBI taxonomy): Eukaryota > Viridiplantae > Streptophyta > Magnoliopsida > Fabales > Fabaceae > Vicia > Vicia faba. The sequence continues at coordinate 773,981,520 of OX451737.1, forward strand.
GTAATTATGGAAGGTAGTCTATTGTTGAAATATGTGTTACTCAAGTGGATGGTAGCCTTGTCATTATGGAAGGTAGTCTATTGTTGAGATTTCTATTACTCCGATAGATGGAATCCTTGTTATTATTGAAGGTATTATGTTGTTGTGATTTTTGTTACTCCAATGGATGGTAGCCTTGTCATTATGGAAGGTAGTCTATTGTTGAAATATGAGTTAGTCAAGTGGATGGTAACCTTGACATTATGGAAGGTAGTCTGTTGTTGAGATTTCTATTACTCCGATAGATGGTAGCTTTGTTATTATGGATGGTAGCCTTGACATTATGGGAGGTAGTCTATTCTTGAGATTTCTTGTTACTCCAATGGATGGTAGCATTGTCATTATGAAAGGTACTTTGTTATTGAGATTTCTGTTACTCCAATGGATGGTAGCCTTGTCATTATGGAAGGTAGTCTGTTGTTGAGATTTTTGTTATCCCAACGGATGGTAGCCTTGTCATTATTGAAGGTAGTCTGTAATTGAGATTTGTGTTACTCCAATGGATGGTAGTCTTGTCATTTTATGAGGTAGTCTATTGTTGATATTTCTGTTATTCCAATGGATGGTAGCCTTGTAATTATGGAAGGTAGTTTGTTTTTGAGATTTTTGTTACTCCAATTGATGGTAGCCTTGTCATTATGGAAGGTAGTCTGTTGTTGAAATTTTTGTTACTCCAATGGATGGTAGCCTTGTCATTATGGAAGGTAGTATGTTGTTGAAATTTTTGTTACTCCAATGGATGGTAGCCTTCTCATTATGGAAGGTAGTTTGTTGTTGAGATTTCTTATTACTCCAATGGATGGAAGCCTATTAATTATAGAAGTTAGTTTATTGTTGAGATTTTTGTTTCTCCAATGGATGGTAGCCTTGTCATTATGGGAGGTAGTCTGTTGTTGTGATTTTTATTACTCCAATGGATGGTAGCATTGTCATTATGAAAGTTAATCTTTTGTTGGGATTTCTGTTACCCCAATGGATGGTAGCCTTGTCATTATCGAAGGTAGTATGTTTTTAAGATTTCTGTTACTCCAATGGATGGAAGCCTTGTCATTATGGGAGGTAGTATGTTGTTGAGATTTCTATTACTCTGATAGATGGTATCCTTGTCATTATCGAAGGTATTCTGTTCTTGAGATTTCTGTTACTCCAATGGATGGTAGCCTTATCATTATGGGACGTAAGTTATTGTTGAGATTTCTTGTTACTCCAATGGATGGTAGAATTGTCATTATGGGAGGTAGTCTGTTTTTGAAATTTTAGTTACTCCAAGGGATGGTAGCCTTGTCATTATGGAAGGTAATCAGTTGTTGAAATTTTTGTTACTCCAATGGTTGGTAGCATTCTCATTATGGAAGGTAGTCTGTTGTTGAGATTTCTTGAAACTCCAATGGATGCTAGTCTTATCATTATGGAAGGTAGTCTGTTGTTGATATTTTTGTTTCTCCAATGGACGGTAGCCTTGTCATTAAAAAAGGTAGTATGTTTTTGAAATTTATGTTACTCCAATGGATGGTAGCCTTGTCATTATGGAAGTTAGTATGTTGTTGGGATTTTTGTTACTCCAATGGATGGTTGTCGTATCATTATGGAAGGAATTCTGTTGTTTAGATTTCTCTTACTACAATGGGTGGTATCCTTGTCATTATGGAAGGTAGTCAGTTTTTGGGATTTCTGTTACTCCAATGGATGGTAGCCTTGTCATTATGGTTGTTAGTCTGTTTTTGAGATTTCATGTTACTCTAATGGAAGGAAGAATTGTCATTTCGGGAGGTAGTCTATTTTTGAAATTTTTGTTACCCCAATGGATGGTAGCTTGTCATTATGGAAGGTAGTCTGTTGTTGAGATTTTTGTTACTCCAATGGATGGTAGCCTTGTAATTATGGGAGGGAGTATGTTTTTGAAATTTTTGTTACTCCCATGGATGATAACCTTGTCATTATGGAAGGTAGTCTATTGTTGATATTTCTGTTACTCCAATGGATGGTAGCCTTGTCATTATGGAAGGTAGTGTGTTGTTGAGATTTCTATTACTCCATTGGATGGTAGCCTTGTCATTATGGGAGGTAGTCTGTTATGGAGATTTTTGTTATTCCAATCGATGGTAGCCTTTTGATTATTGAAGGTAGGTTGTTTTTGAGATTTCTGTTACTCCAATGGATGGTAGTCTTGTCATTATTGGAGGTAGTCTATTGTTGAGATTTCTGTTATTCCAATGGATGGTAGCCTTGTCATTATGGAAGGTAGTCTGTTGTTGATATTTTTTTTACTCCAATGGATGGTAGCCTTGTCATTATGGAAGGTGGTATGTTATTGAATTTTTTGTTACTCCAATGGATGGTAGGCTTCTCATTATTGAAGGTAGTATGTTGTTGAGATTTCTTGTTACTCCTATGGATGGTATCCTAGTCATTATAGAAGGTAGTCTATTGTTGAGATTTCTATTTCTCCAATTGATGGTAGCCTGGTCAGTATAAAAGGTAGTCTGTTGTTGAAATTTTTGTTACCCTTGTAAGTGGTTGGTTGTTGGCATCTTTTTTGGTAAAACCAGTTTTGTGAATGTCATGACTGATGCCATAACATTCTGGGATACAAGGTACATTCTGCAGAAAAAGAATGTCATACAGGAGCTACTCAATATGAGTGTCTAGATGATCATATTAATTGCATTCTACCAAAATCAGTGAACAAGATTCTTGTTGTCATAACCAATGTTAAGACATCCTGTACTGATCTAACATTTGTGCAGATTTGTTATTCCTGAGAATTTTCAGGAATCTGGTTTATACAGTCTAGATGAGATACTCACGTGGACATTAGGTTAACTCTGCTTAACCCTAATCTGGTTGTTAAAGACCTATGACCAAGTCTTGAGGTTAACTCTAATTAACCCTAGCTATTTTCGTGGAAACCCTAACTGAAGAAAAACAACCTATATATTCCTCATGAAGACTTTTGGTGAAGGACACTTTTTGACAGAAGATCAATAAGGGATTGTATAGTTGTGACTACTGTGAGCCAAGCAATTATCATTTTGATAAGTGACTTGGAGTAGGATTTGATTGTAAGGGTTGTGTATCACTCAAAGCTTTGAAGCACAAGTGTTTGTGTCACTTGACTAAAGCTTTGAAGCAAAGTCAAGTTAGGGTTGTGTATCACTCAAAGCTTTGAAGCACGAGTGTTTGTCACTTGATTAAAGCTGTGAAGCAAAATCAAGTGTGTATACTGAAGAGTATCTTCATAATTTCATTAATCAATAAGTTTAGTATCACTGCTGTGATTGAGGGGGAGTGAGCAGGAACTAAGGTTTAAGTTAAACTTAGATTTAAGTTACATTGGGTAGGTCTTAAGTGAAGGAGATAAACTGGTTGGTTTATTCCTAAATTAATATCTCTTATAGTTCATTTCATCCCTGGCTTGGTAGCCCCCAAAGTAGGTGTTGTTACACACTGAACTGGGTAAACAATTGACTGTGTTCTTTACTGCTTTTAAAATTACTGTCTTGAAGTGTGTCAGATACGGTGTCATAACATTCACTGTGACATTGAGTATCTGTTGCCAGAATTTCAATTGGCATCAGAGCAGGCACCCTGCCTGTCTTACTGGGTGAAATCTAGGGATATTATTTTCTGGCGTTATGGACGAAGAAGGAAGATTTGGGAACAGACCACCCATTCTGGATGGATCAAATTATGACTACTGGAAACCTCGTATGATTTCCTTCTTTAAATCACTGGACAAAAAGGCTTGGAGAGCTGTTGACAAAGGATGGAACCATCCCACCATAACTGGGAAAGATGGGACAAACAGTCTGAAACCTGAGGAAGAATGGAGCAATCAGACTGGAATCAATCAGACTCCTATTGGGGATTGCTTGTCTCCTTAAGTTCAAGCTATTTCAGATGGATGTAAAGAGTGCCTTCCTTAATGGGTACTTAAATGAGGAAGTATATGTGGAATAGCCTATAGGATTTGTGGATCCAAACTGCCCTGATCATGTCTTCAAATTGAGGAAAGATTTATATGGCCTGAGACAAGCTCCTAATTCCTGGTATGACAGGTTGACAAAATTCCTCTCTGACAAAGGATACAGGAAAGGAGGCTTGGATAAAACTCTTTTTGTCAAAAGTGAAGGAGGAAAGATAATGGTAGCTCAAATCTATGTTGATGACATAGTGTTTGGGGGAATGTCAGATAAAATGGTTAAACAATTTTCTGACCATATGCAAGCTGAATTTGAAATGAGCCTCATGGGAGAATTGACCTACTTTCTTGGACTGCAAGTCACACAGATGGAAGACTCAATTTTTCTGTCTCAAAGCAAGTATGCAAAGAACATTGTCAAGAAGTTTGGAATGGAGAATTCCAGTCACAAAAGGACTCCTGCACCTACTCATTTAAAGTTGTCCAAAGATTCAAGTGGGGTTAATGTGGATCAAAGCTTGTACAGAAGCATGATAGGAAGTCTACTATACTTAACAGCCAGCAGACCTGACATTGCTTTTGCAGTTGGAGTATGTGCAAGATACCAGGCTGAACCCAAAGTAAGTCATGTCAACCAAGTGAAAAGAATTCTGAAGTATGTGAGTGGAACTTACAACTATGGCTTGATGTACTCTCATGGATGTGAACCAACTCTGTCTGGTTACTGTGATGCTGATTGGGCTGGAAGTGCTGATGATAGAAAGAGAACCTTTGGAGGATGTTTCTTCTTGGGAAATAATCTTGTCTCCTGGTTCAGCAAGAAACAGAACTGTATGTCTCTATCTACTGCTGAAGCTGAATACATAGCAGCTGGTAGTAGCTGTTCTCAAATGATCTGGATGAAACAGATGCTTACTGAGTATATGTCACACAAGATGTCATGATATTATACTGTGACAATCTGAGTACTATCAACATTTCCAAGAATCCTATTCAGCATGCAGGACTAAGCATATTGACATTAGACATCACTTCATCAGAGATCTTGTGGAGGAAAAGGCGATTAAACTGGAACATGTTGCCACTAAACTACAATTGGCTGACATTTTTACCAAGGCACTTGATGCTAGTCAATTTGAAAATTTGAGGGGTAAGCTGGGTATTTGCCAACATGAAGAAATGTAGCAATTAATTTTGCTTAAAACAAGGGATGAAAGAGATATTTTAGTTAAGTCTACTCTGATTGGGCTAATCATCTATTTCTTTATTTCTTTCCAAATTTTTAAGAAGTTGAATAGACATTTATATATCTCCCTCCTCTAGCGTTTCTGCAACAATCTCTGATCTCTCAAACGAAGATTTAACTATCGCTATAACCTGCTTTCTAAATTACTCAAAATGTCCCATCTATCCATTCCATCATCCTCTTCAAAGGCGACTGCTTCTTCTGCATCCTCTGACCGCGAACCTAGGGCAATCACAAACTGCATGGATTCTGATGTTCTGGAGATAACTCCTCTTCATGAACTGGCAGCTGATCCCACTAAGGTTAAGAAGCTGCGAACCAGACATGCAAGAAGATCACAAGCCTCTCCATCTGGTAAATCTTCTCAACCATCATCTTTTGTTCCTCCAGAAATAGCAAATAGGGAAGGTTCTATTTATGTTCATCAAGCTATTACTAGACTAGTCACTAGGATTCTAAATGAGAATCACTCTGTATCTGACATTTCGGTACCTTTAAACCAAGAATCTGCTAGTCTAAATGTTGAAATGAATCCAGATGTCACTCAGAATGTCGAGACACCTGATGACGACATTAGGAAATCTCCTGAAAATCATGATGATCACCAGAACCCTACTGACAAGGATGTTGTACCCATGGTTATTGATGTTGATGAAGAATACTCTGACAATGATTTAATTTCCAATATCAACCCTAGCATAACTAGAAGGATGATGAACAAAAAAGGAAAGCAGGATGCTGCCAAAAGCCTCTCCAAAGAGAAGGCTACTGAAGTTATTCATAAGAAAACCAGGTCTGAGAACAAGACTGGAGTAGAAGCTGAGAAGGATCAGAAAGCTGGATTGTCAAAAGAGAAGGGGAAGGTAAAAACTAGAGTACCTGTTGGTAGTCTCTCAAAACCTTTGAGACAACCAATAGCCAACAAAAGGAAGGACCCTGAACCCTCTGAATCTGATGAGGAATCAGAATTTGAATTTGATGTTGAGAGCCATGTTCCAGACATTCCTCTTAGAAAGAAACTCTCTTCAAGGAAAATGCCTAAAGTCCCTGAAGTTGCCATTGACAACATCCAGATAATGCAAATAGGTGGAAGTATGTATTTTTGAAAAGGATTGCCTTGGAAAGAGAGCTGAACAACAGTGCCATTAAATGTAAGGAGATCATGGATCTAATCAAGACTGCTGGTCTAATGAAAAATGTGATAAAGTTTACCAACTGCTATGAAATTCTTGTCAAAGAATTCATAGTAAATTTATCTGATGGGTGTGCTGATGGAAAGTCAGCTGATTTTAGGAGTGTGTATGTGAGAGGAAGGAAGGTAAATTTCTCTCCCTCTGAAATAAAAAAACTCCTAGGAAGACCTGATGATGCTTGCCCTGAGCTTGAAGTTACTGACAACCAAGTTTGTCAAACCATCACTATAAATCAAGTCAAGAACTGGCCCTTAAAAGGGAAGCTGAATGCAAGCAAGCTAAGCATGAAGTTTTCCATTCTGCACAAAATTGGTGCAGCTAACTGGGTTCCCACCAACCATAATTAAACAATTTCCACAGGCTTGGGAAGATTTATTTATGCTGTTGGAACCAGGACAAACTTTGACTATGGCAAATATATCTTTGATAAAACATTGAAACATGCTGGTAGCTGTGCTATTAAAGGCCCTATTGCCTTTCCCTCTCTCTTGTGTGGTATAGTCATTGCTCAGTATCCTGATATTCTAGTTGAAAAAGATACTGTATGCAAGGGAGCCCCTGCTCTTGATTTGCACTATAAGCTGTTTCAGGGAACACATGTCCCGGACATTGTTATGACATCTACTGAGACATCAACTGTCAAATCTCATTCCAAGAAAACTGATGTTATAGCTGTGCTGAAGAAAACCTACAAAGAGCTTGATACAAGGAAAAAGACTCTTGAGGACCTGATTGCTAGACTAGGACAAGAGGAGAATGAATGACAAATAAGGGAAGAGGATGCTGATGAAGACCAGCATAATGCTGAAGATAGTGCCTCCTTAGAAGATGATAGTGCTTGAAGATCAGTGTTGTTGAAAAGTTTGCTGCTGCTACAAAATGACCTTTTATTTTTCTCTGTATTTTTTATTATTCCTTTTGGATGACTGTATAACTTAAAAGTACAAGTATCTTTGGCCTCTTTATGGCTAAAAAGGGGGAGAATATTTTGTGATAATTTTTGTAGAATTAGACTTGGTAGATGTTATTAAAAAACTCTGCTGCTTTCTAATCTATGAATGTCTAGGGGTTTTAGCCAAAAATTTGCCAAAGGGGGAGTTTGTAAGTGTTTGGTTGTTGGCAACTTTTTTGGTAAAACAAGTTTTGTGAATGTCATGACTGATGTCATAACATTCTGGGATACAAGAGCTACTCAATATGAGTGTCTAGCTGATCATTAGGCAATGATCATATTAATTGCATTCTACCAAAATCAGTGAACAGGATTCTTGTTGTCATAACCAATGTTAAGACATCCTGTACTAATCTAACATTTGTGTAGATTTGTTATTCCTGAGAATTTTCAGGAATCTGGTTTATACAGTCCAGATCAGATACTCACGTGGACATTAGGTTAACTTTGCTTAACCCTAATCTGGTTGGTAAAGACCTATGACCAAGTCTTCAGGTTAACTCTAATTAACCCTAACTATTTTCGTGGAAACCCTAACTGAAGAATAGCTGCCTATATATTACTCATGAAGACTGTTGGTGAAGGACACTTTTTAACAGAAGATCAATAAGGGATTGTATAGTTGTAACTACTGTGGGCCAAGAAATTATCATTGTGATAAGTGACTTGGAGTAGGATTTTATTGTAAGGGTTGTGTATCACTCAAAGCATTGAAGCAGGAGTGTTTGTGTCACTTGACTAAAGCATTGAAGCAAAGTCAAGTTAGGGTTGTGTATCACTCAAAGCTTTGACGCACGAGTGTTTGTCACTTGATTAAAGCTATGAAGCAAAATCAAGTGTGTGTACTGAAGAGTATCTTCATAATTTCATTAATCAATAAGTTTAGTATCACTGCTGTGATTGAGGGGGAGTGAGCAGGAACTCAGGGTTAAGTTGAACTTAGATTGAAGTTGCATTGGGTAGGTCTTAAGTGAAGGAGATAAACTGGTTGGTTTATTCCTAAATTAATATCTCTTATAGTGCATTTCCTCCCTGGCTTGGTAGCCCCCAGAGTAGGTGTTGTTACACACTGAACTAGGTAAACAATTGACTGTGTTCTATACTGCTTTTAAAATTACTGTCTTGAAGTGTGTCAGATATGGTGTCATAACATTCACTGTGACATTGAGTATCTGTTGCCAGAATTTTAAGTCTAATGGATGGTAGCCTTATTATTGTGGAAGTTAGTCTGTTGTTGAGATTTCTGTTAATCCAATGGATGGTAGCCTTGTAATTAGGGAAGGTAGTTTGTTGTTTATATTTCTATTAATCCAATGGATGGTAGACTTGTCATATATAAGGTAGTCTGTTGTTGATATTTGTGTTACTCAAATTGATGGCACCCTTGTCATTAAGGAAGGTAGTGTGTTGTTGAATTTTTTGTTACTCCAATGGATGGTAGCCTTGTCATTATGGAAGGCAGTCAGCTGTTGAGATTTCTTGTTACTCCAATGGATGGTAGACTTGTCATTATGGAAGGCAACATGTTGTTGAGATTTCTATTTCTCTAATGGATGGTAACATTATCATTATGAAAGGTAGTATGTTGTTGAGATTTCTATTACTCCAATGGATGGTAGCCTTGTCATTATGGGAGGTAGTTTGTTATTGAGATTTTTGTTACTCCAATTGATGGTAGCCCTGTCATTACGGAAGGTAGTATGTTGTTGAGATTTCTGTTATTCCAATGAATGGTAGCCTTGTCATTATGGAAGGTAGTCTATTGTTGAGATTTATGTTACTCCGATGGAGGGTAGCCTTGTCATTATGGAAGGTAGTAAGTTTTTGAAATTTTTGTTACTCAATAGATGGTAGCCTTGTCATTATGGAAGGTAATATGTTCTTAAGATTTTTTGGTGCTCCAATGGATGGAAGCCTTGTCATTATGGGAGGTAGTTTGTTGTTGAGATTTTTGTAACTCCAAGATGGTTGCCTTGTGATTATGGAAGGTAGTCTGCTATTTAGATTTTTGTTACTCCAATGGATGGTAGTCTTGTCATTATGGGAGGTTGTCTGTTGTTGAGATTTCTGTTAATCCAATGGATAGTAGCCTTGTAATTATGGAAGGTAGTCTATTATTGAAATATGTGTTACTCAAGTGGATGGTAGCCTTGTCATTATGGAAGGTAGTCTGTTGTTGAGATTTCTATTACTCTGATAGATGTTAGCCTTGTTATTATTGAAGGTATTATGTTGTTGAGATTTCTATTATTCCAATGGATGGTAGCCTTGTGATTATGGAAGGTAGCCTATTGTTGAAATATGTGTTACTCAAGTGGATGGTAGCCTTGTCATTATGGAAAGTTGTATGTTCTTGAGATTTCTATTACTCTGATATATGGTAGCCTTGCTATTATGGAAGGTATTATGTTGTTGAGATTTTTGTTACTCCAATGGATGGTAGCCTTGTCATTATGGGAGGTAGTTTATTGTTGAGTTTTCTTGTTACTCCAATGGATGCTAGTCTTATCATTATGGAAGGTATTCTGTTGTTGATATTTTTGTTTCTCCAATCGATGGTAGCCTTATAATTATAAAAGGTAGTCTGTTGTTTAAATATTTGTTACTCTAATGGATGATATCCTTCTCATTATGGAAGGTAGTTTGTTGTTGAGATTTCTTGTTACTCCAATGGATGCTAGTCTTATCATTATGGAAGGTATTCTGTTGTTGATATTTTTGTTTCTCCAATCGATGGTAGCCTTGTAATTATAAAAGGTAGTCTGTTGTTTAAATTTTTGTTACTCTAATGGATGGTAGCCTAATCATTATGGAAGTTAGTCTGTTGTTGAGATTTCTGTTACTCCAATGGGTGGTAGCCTTGTCATTATGGGACGTTGTTTGTTGTTGTGATTTTTGTTACTCCAATGGATGGTAGCCTTGTCATTATGGAAGGCATTTTGTTATTGAGATTTCTTGTTACTCCAATGGATGGACGCGTTTTCATTATGGGAGGAAGTCTGTTGTTGAAATTTTTGTTACTCCAATGGATGGTAGCCTTGTCATTACGGAAGGTAGTCTGTTGTTGAGATTTTTGTTACTCCAATGGATGGTAGCCTTGTAATTATGGGAGGTAGTATGTTGTTGAAATTTTTGTTACTCAAATGGATGGTAGCCATGTGATTATGAAAGGTTGTCTGTTGTTGATATTTTTGTTACTCCAAAGGATGGTAGCCTTGTCATTATGAAAGGTACTTTGTTGTTAAGATTTCTGTTACTCCAATGGAGGGTAGCCTTGTCATTATGGGAGGTAGTCTATTGTTGAGATTTTTGTTATCACAATGGATGGTAGCCTTGTCATTATTGAAGGTAGTCTGTAATTGAGATTTCTGTTACTCGAATGGATGGTAGTCTTGTAATTTTTGGAGGTAGTCTGTTGTTGATATTTCTGTTATTCCAATGGATGGTAGCCTTGTAATTATGGAAGGTAGTTTATTTTTGAGATTTTTGTTACTCCAATTGATGGTAGCCTTGTCATTATGGAAGGTAGTCTGATGTTGAAATTTTTGTTACTCTAATGGATGGTAGCCTTCTCATTATGGAAGGTATTTTGTTGTTGAGATTTCTTGTTACTCCAATGGATGGAAGCCTAGTCATTATGGAAGTTAGTCTATTGTTGAGATTTCTGTTTCTCCAATGGATGGTACCCTTGTCATTATGGGAGGTAGTCTGTTGTTGTAATTTTTATTACTCCAATGGATGGTAGCGTTGTCATTATGAAAGGTATTTTGTTGTTTGGATTTATGTTACCCCAATGGATTGTAGCCTTGTCATTATGGAAGGTAGTATGTTTTTGAGATTTTTGTTACTCCAATGGATGGAAGCCTTGTCATTATGGGAGGTAGTCTGTTGTAAAGAATTATTGTTACTCCAATGGATGGAAGCATTTTCATAATGGGAGGTAGTTTGTTGTTAAATTTCTTGTTACTCCAATGGACGGTAGCCTTGTCATTATGGACGGTAGGATGTTGTTGAGATTTTTATTACTCCAATGGATAGTAGCATTGTCATTATGGTAAGTAGTATGTTGTTGAAATTTTTCTTACTCTAATGGATGTTAGCCTTGTCATTATGGAAGGTAGGATGTTGTTGAGATTTCTATTACTGTGATAGATGGTATCCTTGTCATTATCGAATGTATTCTGTTCTTGAGATTTCTGTTACTCCAATGGATGGTAGCTTTGTCATTATGGGACGTAGGCTATTGTTGAGATTTCTTGTTACTCAAATGGATAGTAGAATTGTCATTATGGGAGCTAGTCTATTTTTGAAATTTTAGTTACTCCAAGGGATGGTAGCCTTGTCATTATGGAAGGTAGTCAGTTGTTGAAATTTTTGTTACTCCAATGGTTGGTAGCGTTCTCATTATGGAAGGTAGTCTTTTGTTGAGATTTCCTGTAACTCCAATAGATGCTAGTCTTATCATTATGGAAAGTAGTCTGTTGTTGATATTTTTATTTCTCCAATGGACGGTAGCCTTGTCATTAAAAAAGGTAGTCTATTTTTTAAATTTCTGTTAATCCAATGGATGGTAGCCTTGTCATTATGGAAGTTAGTATGTTGTTGTGATTTTTGTTACTCCAATGGATATTTGCAGTGTCATTATGGAAGGAATTCTGCTGTTGATATTTCTCTTACTCCAATGGGTGGTATCCTTGTCATTATGGAAGGTAGTCAGTTTTTGAGAATTCTGTTACTCCAATGGATGGTAGCCTTGTCATTCTGGGAGTTAGTATGTTTTTGAGATTTCATGTTACTCTAAAGGAAGGAAGCATTGTCGTTTTGGGAGGTAGTCTATTTTTGAAATTTTGGTTACCCCAATGGGTGGTAGCCTTGTCATTATGGAAGGTAGTCTGTTGTTGAGATATTTGTTACTCCAATGGATGGTAGCCTTGTAATTATGGGAGGTAGTATGTTGTTGTATTTTTGTTACTCCCATGGATGGTAGCCTTATCATAATGGAAGGTAGTCTGTTGTTGATATTTCTGTTACTCCAATGGATGGTAGCCTTGTCATTATGGAATGTAGTGTGTTGTTGAGATTTCTGTTACTCTATTGGATGGTAGCCTTGTATTTATGGGAGGTAGTCTGTTATTGAGATTTTTGTCATTCCAATGGATGGTAGCCTTTTCATTATTGAAGGTAGGCTGTTTTTGAGATTTCTGTTACTCCAATGGATGGTAGTCTTTTCATTATGGGAGGTAGTCTGTTGTTGAGATTTTTGTTATTCCAATGGATGGTAGCCTTATCATTATGGAAGGTAGTCTGTTGGTTAAATTTTTGTTACTCCAATGGATGGTAGCCTTGTCATTATGGAAGGTAGTATGTTATTGAAATTTTTGTTACTCCAATGGATGGTAGGCTTCTCGTTATGGAAGGTAGTATGTTGTTGATATTTCTTGTTACTCCAATGGATGGTGGCCTAGTCATTATAGAAGGTAGTCTATTGTTGAGATTTCTATTTCTCCAATTTATGGTAGCCTTGTCATTATGGGAGCCTAGTCATTATAAAAGGTAGTCTGTTGTTGAAATTTTTGTTACTCTAATGGATGGTAGCCTTATTATTGTGGAAGTTAGTCTGTTGTTGAGATTTCTGTTACTCCAATGGATGGTAGCCTTGTCATTATGGGAGGTAGACTGTTGTTGTGATTTTTGTTAATCCAATGGATGGTAGTGTTGTCATTATGGAATGTATTTTGTTGTTGAGATTTCTATTACTTCAATGGATGGCAGCCTTTCCATTATGAAAGGTAGTGTGTTTTTGAGATTTCTGTTACTCCAATGGATGGAAGCCTTGTCATTATGGGAGGTAGTCTGTTGTTGAGAATTCATGTTACTCCAATGGATGGAAGCATTTTCATTATGGGAGGTAGTCTGTTGTTGAAATTTTTGTTATTCCAATGGATGGTAGCCTTGTCATTATTGAAGGTAGTTTGTTGTTGAGATTTCTTTTATTCCAATGGTTCGAGCCTTGTCATAGTGGAAGGTAGTCTATTGTTGAAATTTTTGTTACTCCAATGGAGGGTAGCCTTGTCATTATGGAAGGTAGTCTGTTGTTGAAATTTTTGTTACTCAATGGATGGTAGCCTTGTCATTATGGAAGGTAGTTTGTTGTTGAGATATTTATTACTCTAATGGATGGTAGCCTTGTAATTATGGGAGGTAGTATGTTGTTGAAATTTTTGTTACTCCCATGGATGGTAGCCTTATCATTATGGAAGGTAGTCTATTGTTGATATTTCTGTTACTCCAATGGATGGTAGCCTAGTCAATATAGAAGGTAGTCTATTAATGAGATTTCTATTTCTCCAATTGATGGTAGCCTTGTCAGTATAAAAGGTAGTCTATTGTTGAAACTTTTGTTACTCTAATGGATGGTAGCCTTATTATTGTGGAAGTTAGTTTGTTTTTGAGATTTCTGTTACTCCAATGGATGGTAGCCTTGTCATTATGGGAGGTAGATTGTTGTTGTGATTTTTGTTAATCCAAGGGATGGTAGTGTTGTCATTATGGAAGGTATTCTGTTGTTGGGATTTCTGTTACTTCAATGGATGATAGCCTTGCCATTATGAAAGGTAATGCGTTTTAGAGATTTCTGTTACTCCAATGGATGGAAGCCTTGTCATTATTGGAGGTAGTCTGTTGTTGAGAATTCATGTTACTCTAATGGATGGAAGCATTTTCATTATGGGAGGTAGTCTGTTGTTGAAATTTTTGTTATTCCAAAGGATGATAGCCTTGTCATTATTGAAGGTAGTCTGTTGTAGAGATTTATGTTATTCCAATGGATTGTAGCCTTGTCATTATGGAAGGTAGTCTATTGTTGAAATTTTTGTTACTCCAATGGAGGGTAGCCTTCTCATTATGGAAGGTAGTATGTTGTTGAAATTTTTGTTACTCAATGGATGGTAGCCTTGTCATTATGGAAGGTAGTCTGTTGTTGAGATTTTTTGGTTCTCCAATGGATGGTAGCCTTGTCATTATGGGAGGTAGTTTGTTGCTGAGATTTTTGTTGCTCCAATATATGATAGCCTTGTGATTATAGAAGGTAGTCTGCTGTTTAGATTTTTGTTACTCCAATGGATGGTAGTCTTATCATTATGGGAGGTAGTCTATTGTTGAGATTTCTATTAATCCAATGGATGGTAGCCTTGTAATTATGGAAGGTAGTCTATTGTTAAAATATGTGTTACTCAAGTGGATGGTAGCCTTGTCAATATGGAACGTAGTCTCTTGTTGAGATTTCTATTACTCTGATAGATTGTAGCCTTGTTATTATGGAAGGTATTATGTTGAGATTTCTGTTACTCCAGTGGATGGTAGCCTTGTCATTATGGAAGGTAGTCTATTGTTGAAATATGTGTTACTCAAGTGGATGGTAGCCTTGTCATTATGGAAGGTAGTTTGTTGTTGAGATTACTATTACTCTGATAGATGGTAGCCTTGTTATTATGGAAGGTATTATGTTGTTGAGATTTTTGTTACTCCAATGGATGGTAGCCTTGTCATTTTGGGAGGTAGTCTATTGTTGAGATTTCTTGTTACTCCAATGGATGGTAGCATTGTCATTATGGGAGGTAGTGTGTTTTTGAAATTTTTATTGCTCCAAGGGATGGTAGCCTTGTTATTATGGAAGGTAGTTTGTTATTGAAATTTTTGTTACTCCAATGGATGATAGCCTTCTCATTATGGAAGGTAGTCTGTTGTTGAGATTTCTTGTTACTCCAATGGACGCTATTCTTATCATTATGGAAGGTATTCTGTTGTTGATATTTTTGTTTCTCTAATGGATGGTAGCCTTGTAAATATAAAAAGTAGTCTGTTGTTTAAATTTTTGTTACTCTAATGGATGGTAGCCTAATCATTATGGAAGTTAGTCTGTTGTTGAGATTTTTGTTACTCCAATGGGTGGTAGCCTTGTCATTATGGGACATTGTTTGTTGTTGTGATTTTTGTTACTATAATGGATGGTAGCCTTGTCATTATGGTAGTTATTCTGTTGTTGAGATTTCTTGTTACTCCAATGGATGGACGCATTTTCATTATGGGAGAAAGTCTGTTGTTGAAATTTTCGTTACTCCAATGGATGTTAGCCTTGTCATTATGGAAAGTAGTCTGTTGTTAAGATTTTTGTTACTCCAATGGATGGTAGCCTTGTAATTATGGGATGTAGTATGTTGTTGAAATTTTTGTTACTCCAATGGATGGTAGCCATGTGATTATGAAGGGTAGTCTGTTGTTGATATTTCTGTTACTCCAATGGATGGTAGCCTTGTCATTATCAAAGGTACTTTGTTGTTGAGATTTCTGTTACTCCATTGGATGGTAGTCTTGTCATTTTTTGAGGTAGTCTGTTGTTGATATTTGTGTTATTCCAATGGATGGTAGCCTTGTAATTATGGAAGGTAGTCTATTTTTGAGATTTTTGTTACTCCAATTCATGGTAGCCTTGTCATTATGTAAGGTAGTTTGTTGTTGAAATTTTTGTTACTCCAATGGATGGTAGCCTTGTCAATATGGAAGGTAGTATGTTGTTGAAATTTTTGTTACTGCAATGGATGGTAGCCTTCTCATTATGGAAGGTAGTTTGTTGTTGAGATTTCTTGTTACTCCAATGGATGGAAGCTTAGTCATTATGGAAGTTAGTCTATTGTTGAGATTTCTGCTTTTCCAATGGATGGTAGCCTTGTCATTATGGGAGGTAGTCTGTTGTTGTGATTTTTATTACTCCAATGGATGGTAGCGTATTCATTATGAAAGGTATTCTGTTGTTGGGATTTCTGTTACCCCAATGGATGGTATCCTTGTCATTATGGAAGGTGGTATGTTTTTGAGATTTCTGTTACTCCAATGGATGGAAGCCTTGTCATTATGGGAGGTAGTCTGTTGTTGAGAATTCTTGTTACTCCAATGGATAGAAGCATTGTCATTATGGGAGGTAGTCTGTTGTTAAAAATTTTTGTTACTCCAATGGATGGTAGCCTTATTATTATGGACGGTAGGATGTTGTTGAGATTTTTGTTACTCCAATTGATGGTAGCATTGTCATTATGGGAAGTAGTATGTTGTTGAAATTTTAGTTACTCTAAGGGATGTTAGCCTTGTCATTATAGAAGGTAGTATGTTGTTGAGATTTCTATTACTCTGATAGATGGTATCCTTGTCGTTATCGAATGTATTCCGTTGTTGAGATTTCTGTTACTCCAATGGATGGTAGCCTTGTCATTATGGAACGTAGGCTATTGTTGAGATTTCTTGTTACTCCAATGGATGGTAGAATTGTCATTATGGGAGGTAGTCTGTTTTTGAAATTTTAGTTACTCCAAGGGATGGTAGCCTTGTCATTATGAAAGGTAGTCAGTTGTGGAAATTTTTGTTACTTCAATGGTTGGTAGCATTCTCATTATGGAAGGTAGTTTGTTGTTGAGATTTCTTGTAACTCCAACGGATGCTAGTCTTATCATTATGGTTGGTAGTCTGTTGTTGATATTTTTGTTTCTTCAATGAACGGTAGCCTTGTCATTATGGAAGTTAGTAGTTGTTGTGATTTTTGTTACTCCAATGGATGGTTGCCGTGTCATTATGGAAGGAATTATGTTGTTGTGATTTCTCTTACTCCAATGGGTGGTATCCTTGTCGTTATGGAACGTAGTCAGTTTTTGAGATTTTTGTTACTCCAATGGATGGTAGCCTTTTCATTATGGGAGTTAGTCTGTTTTTGAGATTTCATGTTACTCTAATGGAAGGAAGCATTGTCATTTTGGGAGGTAGTCTATTTTTGAAATTTTTGTTACCCCAATGGATGGTAGCCTTGTCATTATGGAAGGTAGTCTGTTGATGAGATTTTTGTTACTCCAATGGATTGTAGCCTTGTATTTATGGGAGGTACTATGTTGTTGAAATTTTTGTTACTCCCATTGATGATAGCCTTTTCATTATAGAAGGTAGTTTGTTGTTGATATTTTTGTTACTCCAATTGATGGTAGCCTTGTTATTATGGAAGGTAGTGTGTTGTTGAGATTTTTGTTACTCCATTGGATGGTAGCGTTGTCATTATGGGAGGTAGTCCGTTATTGAGATTTTTGTTATTCCAATGGATGGTAGCCTTTTCATTATTGAAGGTAGGCTGTTTTTTTTTATTTTTGTTACTCCAATGGATGGTAGTCTTGTCATTATGGGAGGTAGTCTGTTGTTGAGATTTCTGTTATTCCAATGGATGGTAGCCTTGTCATTATGGAAGGTAGTCTGTTGTTGAAATTTTTGTTACTCCAATTAATGATAGCCTTGTCATTATGGAAGGTAGTATGTTATTGAAATCTTTGTTACTCCAATGGATGGTAGGCTTCTCATTATGGAAGTTAGTATGTTGTTGAGACTTCTTGTTACTCCAATGGATGGTAGCCTAGTCATTATAGAAGGTAGTCTATTGTTGAGATTTCTATTTCTCCAATTGATGGTAGCCTTGTCAGTATAAAAGGTAGTCTGTTGTTGAAATTTTTGTTACTCTAATGGATGGTAGCCTTATTATTATGGAAGTTAGTATGTTGTTGAGATTTCTGTTACTCCAATGGATTGTAGCCTTGTCATTATGGGAGGTAGACTGTTATTGAGAATTCATGTTACTCCAATGGATGGAAGCATTTTCGTTATGGGAGTTAGTCTGTTGTTGAAATTTTTGTTACTCCAATGGATGGTAGCCTTGTCATTATGGGTGGTAGTATATTGTTGAAATTTTTATTACTCCAATGGATGGTAGCCTTGTCATTATGGAAGGTAGTCTGTTGTTGAGATTTCTGTTACTCTAATGGATGGTAGCCTTATCATTATGGGAGGTAGTATGTTATTGAGATTTTTGTTATTCCAATGGATGGTACCCTTGTTATTATTGAAGGTAGTATGTTGTTGAGATTTGTGTTACTCCAATGGATGGTAGCCTTGCCTTTATACAAAGGTAGTCTGTTGTTGAAATTTTTGTTACTCCAATGGACGGTAACCTTGTCATTATGGATGGTAGTCTGTTGTTGATATTTTTGTTACTCCAATGGATGGTAGCCCTGTCATTATGGAAGGTAGTCTGTTGTTGAGATTTTTTTTACTCCAATAGATGGTAGCCTTGTCATTATGAAAGGTAGTCTGTTGTTGAGATTTTTGTTACTCCAATGGATGATAGCCTTGTCATTTTAGGAGATAGTCTGTTGTTGAAATTTTTATTACTCCAATGGATGTTAGCCTTGTTATTATGGAAGGTAGTCTATTGTTGAGATTTCTATTACTCCAATGGATGGTAGTCTTGTCATTATGGAAGGTAGTCTATTGTTGAGATTTCTGTTAATCCAATGGATGGTAGCCTTGTAAATATGGAAGGTAGTCTGTTGTTGATATTTCTGTTACTCCAATGGTTGGTAGCCTTATCATTATGGAATGTAGTATGTTGTGGAATTTTGTTACTCCAATTGATGGTAGCCCTGTCATTACGGAAGGTAGTATGTTGTTGAGATTTCTTGTTACTCCAATGGATGGTATCCTTGTAATTATGGATGGTAGCTTGTTGTTGAGATTTATGTTACTCCAATGGATGGTAAACTTGTCATTATGGGAGGTTGTCTGTTGTTGTGATTTTTGTTACTCCAATGGATGGAAGCCTTGTCATTATGGAAGGCATTATGTTGTGGAATTTTGTTACTCCAATTGATGGTAGCCTTGTCATTATGAAAGGTAGTCTGTTGCTGAGAATTCTTGTTACTCCAATGGGTGGTATCCTTGTCATTATGGGAGGTAGTTTGTTGTTTAAATTTTTGTTACTCCAATGGATGGTAGCCTTGTCATTATGGACGGTAGTTTGTTGTTGAGATTTTTGTTACTCCAATGGATGGTAGCCTTGTCATTATGGGAGGTAGTATGTTGTTGAAATTTTTGTTACTCCAATGAATGGTAACCTTGTCATTATGGAAGGTAGTCTGTTGTTGAGATTTTTGTTACTCTAATGGATGATAGCCTTGTCATTATGGTAGGTAGTCTGTTATTGAGATTTTTGTTATTCCAATGGATGGTAGCCTTGTCATTATGGAAGGTAGTCCGTTGTTGTAATTTTTGTTACTCCAATGGATGGTAGCCTTGTAATTATGGAAGGTAGTCTATTGTTGAGATTTATGTTACTCCAATGGATGGTAGCCTTGTCATTATAGAAGGTAGTCTATTGTTGAGATTTTTGTTACTCCAATGGATGGTAGCCTTGTCATTATGGATGGTAGTCCGTTGTTGTAATTTTTGTTACTCCAATGGATGGTAGCCTTGTAATTAT
This sequence comes from Vicia faba, assembly GCA_948472305.1. Classification (NCBI taxonomy): domain Eukaryota; kingdom Viridiplantae; phylum Streptophyta; class Magnoliopsida; order Fabales; family Fabaceae; genus Vicia; species Vicia faba. Next base: position 774,001,212 of record OX451737.1, read on the forward strand.
GGAAGGTAGTCTGTTGTTGAGATTTCTGTTATTCCAATGGTTGGTAGCCTTGTCATTATGGAAGGTAGTCTGTTGTGTAGATTTCTGTTAATCCAATGGATGGTAGCCTTGTCATTATGGAAGGTAGTCTGTTGTTGATATTTTTGTTACTCCAATGGTTGGTAGCCTTCTCATTACGGAAGGTAGTCTGTTATTTAAATTTGTGTTACTCAAATGGATGGTAGCGTTATCATTATGGAATGTAGTCTGTTGTTGAAATTTTTGTTACTCCAATGGATGGTAGCCTTGTCATTATGGAAGGTAATCTGTTGTTGAGATTTCTTGTTACTCCAATGGATGGTAGACTTGTCATTATGGAAGGTAGCTTGTTGTTGAGATTTCTGTTTCTACAATGGATGGTAGCTTTGTCATTATAAAAGGTTGCCTGTTGTTGAGATTTTTGTTATTCCAATGGATGGTAGCCTTATCATTATGGGAGGTAGTCTATTGTTGGGATTTCTTTTACTCCAATAGATGGTACCCTTGTCATTATGGGAGGTAATCTGTTGTTGTGATTTTTGTTACTCCAATGGATGGTAACCTTGTCATTATAGGAGGTAATTTATTGTTGTGATTTTTGTTACTCCAATGAATGGCAGCCTTGTCATTATGGAAGGTATTCTGTTGTTGAGATTTATATTACTCAGATAGATGGTAGCCTTGTTATTATGGAAGGTATTCTGTTGTTGAGATTTCTATTACTCAAATGGATGGTAGCCTTGTCATTATGGGAGGTAGTCTATTGTTGAGATTTTTGTTAATCCAATGGATGGTAGCCTTGTAATTATGGAAGGTAGTTTGTTGTTTATATTTCGCTTACTCCAATGGATGGTAGACTTGTCATTATGGAAGGTAGCCTGTTGTTGAGATTTATGTTTCTACAATGGATGGTAGCTTTGTCATTATGGGAGGTAGACTATTGTTGGGATTTCTTTTACTGCAATAGATGGTACCCATGTCATTATGGGAGGTATTCTGTTGTTGAGATTTCTGTTACTCCAATGGATGGTAGCCTTGTCATTATGGGAGGTAGTCTATTGGTTAGATTTCTGTTATTCCAATGGATGGTAGCCTTGTAATTATGGAAGGTAGTTTGTTGTTCATATTTCTGTCACTCCAATGGTTGGTAGCCTTGTCATTAAAGAAGGTAGTTTGTTGTTTAAATTTGTGTTACTCAAATGGATGGTAGCCTTGTCATTATGGAAGGTAGTCTGTTGTTGAAATTTTTGTTACTCTAATGGATGATAGCCTTGTCAATATGGAAGGTAAGCTGTTGTTGAGATTTCTTTTTACTCCAATAGATGGTAGCCTTGTCATTAAGGAAGGTAGCCTGTTGTTGAGATTTCTATTTCTACAATGGATGGTGGCTTTGTCATTATAAAAGGTTGCCTGTTGTTGAGATTTTTGTTATTCCAATGGATGGTAGCCTTATCATTATGGGAGGTAGTCTATTGTTTGGATTTCTTTTACTCCAATAGATGGTACCCTTGTCATTATGGGAGGTAGTTTGTTGTTGTGATTTTTGTTACTCCAATGGATGGTAACCTTGTCATTATAGGAGGTAATTTATTGTTGTGATTTTTGTTACTCCAATGAATGTTAGCCTTGTCATTATGGAAGGTAGTCTGTTATTGAGATTTCTATTACTCAGATAGATGTTAGCCTTGTCATTATGGAAAGTATTTTGTTGTTGAGATTTCTGTTACTCAAATGGATGGTAGCCTTGTCATGATGGGAGGTAGTCTATTGTTGAGATTTCTGTTAATCCATTGGATGGTAGCCTTGTAATTATGGAAGGTAGTCTGTTGTTTATATTTTTGTTACTCCAATGGTTGGTAGCCTTGTCATTATGGAAGGTAGTCTGTTGTTGAAATTTTTGTTACTCCAATGGATGGTAGACGTGTCATTATGGAAGGTAGCCTGTTGTTGAGATTTCTGTTTCTACAATGGATGATAGCTTTATCATTATGGGAGGTAGACTATTGTTGGGATTTCTTTTACTCCAATAGATGGTACCCTTGTTATTATGGGAGGTAGTCTGTTGTTGTGATTTTTGTTACTCCAATGGATGGTAACCTTGTCATTATACGAGGTAATTTATTGTTCATATTTTTGTCACTCCAATGGTTGGTAGCCTTGTCATTAAAGAAGGTAGTCTGTTGTTTAAATTTGTGTTACTCAAATGGATGGTAGCCTTGTCATTATGGAAGGGAGTATGATGTTGATATTTTTGTTACTCCAATGGTTGGTAGCCTTGTCATTACGGATGGTAGTCTGTTGTTGAAATTTGTGTTACTAAAATGGATGGTAGCCTTGTCATTATGGAAGGTAGTCTGTTGTTGAAATTTTTGTTACTCCAATGGATGGTAGCCTTGTCATTAAGGAAGGTAGCCTGTTGTTTAGATTTCTTTTTCTACAATGGATTGTGGCTTTGTCATTATAAAAGGTTGCCTGTTGTTGAGATTTTTGTTATTCCAATGGATGGTAGCCTTATCATTATGGGAGGTAGTCTATTGTTTGGATTTCTTTTACTCCAATTGATGTACCCTTGTCATTATGGGAGGTAGTATGTTGTTGTGATTTTTGTTACTCCAATGGATGGTAACCTTGTCATTATAAGAGGTAATTTATTGTTGTGATTTTTGTTACTCCAATGAATGGTAGCCTTGTCATTATGGAAGGAAGTCTGTTGTTGAGATTTCAATTACTCAGATAGATGGTAGCCTTGTCATTATGGAAGGTATTCTGTTGTTGAGATTTCTGTTACTCAAATGGAAGGTAGCCTTGTCATTATAGGAGGTAGTCTATTGTTAAGATTTCTATTAATCCAATGGATGGTAGCTTTGTAATTATGGAAGGTAGTTTGTTGTTCATATTTCTGTCACTCCAATGGTTGGTAGCCTTGTCATTAAAGAAGGTAGTCTGTTGTTTAAATTTTTGTTACTCAAATGGATGGTAGCCTTGTCATTATGGAAGGTAGTCTATTGTTGAAATTTTTGTTACTCCAATGGATGATAGCCTTGTGATTATGGAAGGTAAGTTGTTGTTGAGATTTCTTGTTACTCCAATAGCTGGTAGCCTTGTCATTAAGGAAGGTAGCCTGTTGTTGAGATTTCTGTTTCTACAATGGATGGTGGCATTGTCATAATAAAAGTTTTGCTTGTTGTTGAGATTTTTTTTATTCCAATGGATGGTAGCCTTATCATTATGGGAGGTAGTCTATTGTTTGGATTTCTTTTACTCCAATAGATGGTACCCTTGTCATTATGGGAGGTAGTCTGTTGTTGTGATTTTTGTTACTCCAATGGATGGTAACCTTGTCATTATAGGAGGTAATTTATTGTTGTGATTTTTGTTACTCCATTGAATGTTAGCCATATCATTATGGAAGGTAGTCTGTTGTTGAGATTTCTATTACTCAGATAAATGGTAGCCTTGTCATTATGGAAGGTATTCTGTTGTTGAGATTTCTGTTACTCAAATGGATGATAGCCTTGTCATTATGGGAGGTAGTCTGTTGTTTATATTTCTGTTACTCCAATGGTTGGTAGCCTTGTCATTATGGAAGGTAGTCTGTCGTTGAAATTTTTGTTACTCCAATGGATGGTAGACTTGTCATTATGGAAGGTAGCCTGTTGTTGATATTTCTGTTTCTACAATGGATGATAGCTTTATCATTATGGAAGGTAGACTATTGTTGGGATTTCTTTTACTCCAATAGATGGTACCCTTGTCATTATGGGAGGTAGTCTGTTGTTGTGATTTTTGGTTACTCCAATGGATGGTAACCTTGTCATTATACGAGGTAATTTATTGTTGTGATTTTTGTTACTCCAATGAATGGTAGCCTTGACATTATGGAAGGTAGTCTATTGTTGAGATTTCTATTACTCCGATAGATGGTAGCCTTGTCATTATGGAAGGGAGTCTGTTGTTGATATTTTTGTTACTCCAATGGTTGGTAGCCTTGTCATTACGGAAGGTAGTCTGTTGTTTAAATTTGTGTTACTAAAATGGATGGTAGCCTTGTCATTATGGAAGGTAGTTTATTGTTGAAATTTTTGTTACTCCAATGGATGGTAGCCTTGTCATTATGGAAAGTAAGTTGTTGTTGAGATTTCTTGTTACTCCAATAGATGGTAGCCTTGTCATTAAGGAAGGTAGCTTGTTGTTTAGATTTCTTTTTCTACAATGGATGGTGGCTTTGTCATTATAAAAGGTTGCCTGTTGTTGAGATTTTTGTTATTCCAACGGATGGTAGCCATATCATTATGGGAGGTAGTCTATTGTTTGGATTTCTTTTACTGCAATAGATGGTACCCTTGTCATTATGGGAGGTAGTCTGTTGTTGTGATTTTTGTTACTCCAATGGATGGTAACCTTGTCATTATAGGAGATAATTTCTTGTTGTGATTTTTGTGACTCCAATGAATGGTAGCCTTGTCATTATAGAAGGAAGTCTGTTGTTGAGATTTCTATTACTCAGATAGATGGTAGCCTTCTCATTATGGAAGGTATTCTGTTGTTGAGATTTATGTTACTCAAATGGATGGTAGCCTTGTCATTATGGGAGGTAGTCTATTGTTGAGATTTCTGTTAATCCATTGGATGGTAGCTTTGTAATTATAGAAGGTAGTCTGTTGTTTATATTTCTGTTACTCCAATGGTTGGTAGCCTTGTCATTATGGAAGGTAGTCTGTTGTTGAAATTTTTGTTACTCTAATGGATGGTATACTTGTCATTATGGAAGGTAGCATGTTGTTGAGTTTCTGTTTGTATAATGGATGATAGCTTTATCATTATGGGAGGTAGACTATTGTTGGGATTTCTTTTACTCCAATAGATGGTACCCTTGTCATTATGGGAGGTAGTCTATTGTTGTGATTTTTGTTACTCCAATGGATGGTAATCTTGTCATTATACGAGGTAATTTATTGTTGTGATTTTTGTTACTCCAATGAATGGTAGCCTTGTCATTATGGAAGGTAGTCTATTGTTGAGATTTCTATTACTCCGATAGATGGTAGCCTTGTCATTATGGAAGGGAGTCTGTTGTTGATATTTTTGTCACTCCTATGGTTGGTAGCCTTGTTATTAAAGAAGGTAGTCTGTTGTTTAATTTTGTGTTACTCAAATGGATGGTAGCCTTTTCATTATGGAAGGTAGTCTATTGTTGAAATTTTTGTTACTCCAATGGATGATAGCCTTGTCATTATGGAAGGTAAGCTGTTGTTGAGATTTCTTGTTACTCCAATAGATGGTAGCCTTGTCATTAAGGAAGGTAGCCTGTTGTTGAGATTTCTATTTCTACAATGGATGGTGGCTTTGTCATTATAAAAGGTTGCCTGTTGTTGAGATTTTTGTTATTCCAATGGATGGTAGCCTTATCATTATGGGAGGTAGTCTATTGTTTGGATTTCTTTTACTCCAATAGATGGTACCCTTGTCATTATGGGAGGTAGTTTGTTTTTGTGATTTTTGTTACTCCAATGGATGGTAACCTTGTCATTATAGGAGGTAATTTATTGTTGTGATTTTTGTTACTCCAATGAATGTTAGCCTTGTCATTATGGAAGGTAGTCTGTTATTGAGATTTCTATTACTCAGATAGATGTTAGCCTTGTCATTATGGAAAGTATTTTGTTGTTGAGATTTCTGTTACTCAAATGGATGGTAGCCTTGTCATGATGGGAGGTAGTCTATTGTTGAGATTTCTGTTAATCCATTGGATGGTAGCCTTGTAATTATGGAAGGTAGTCTGTTGTTTATATTTTTGTTACTCCAATGGTTGGTAGCCTTGTCATTATGGAAGGTAGTCTGTTGTTGAAATTTTTGTTACTCCAATGGATGGTAGACTTGTCATTATGGAAGGTAGCCTGTTGTTGAGATTTCTGTTTCTACAATGGATGATAGCTTTATCATTATGGGAGGTAGACTATTGTTGGGATTTCTTTTACTCCAATAGATGGTACCCTTGTTATTATGGGAGGTAGTCTGTTGTTGTGATTTTTGTTACTCCAATGGATGGTAACCTTGTCATTATACGAGGTAATTTATTGTTCATATTTTTGTCACTCCAATGGTTGGTAGCCTTGTCATTAAAGAAGGTAGTCTGTTGTTTAAATTTGTGTTACTCAAATGGATGGTAGCCTTGTCATTATGGAAGGGAGTATGATGTTGATATTTTTGTTACTCCAATGGTTGGTAGCCTTGTCATTACGGATGGTAGTCTGTTGTTGAAATTTGTGTTACTAAAATTGATGGTAGCCTTGTCATTATGGAAGGTAGTCTGTTGTTGAAATTTTTGTTACTCCAATGGATGGTAGCCTTGTCATTAAGGAAGGTAGCCTGTTGTTTAGATTTCTTTTTCTACAATGGATTGTGGCTTTGTCATTATAAAAGGTTGCCTGTTGTTGAGATTTTTGTTATTCCAATGGATGGTAGCCTTATCATTATGGGAGGTAGTCTATTGTTTGGATTTCTTTTACTCCAATTGATGTACCCTTGTCATTATGGGAGGTAGTATGTTGTTGTGATTTTTGTTACTCCAATGGATGGTAACCTTGTCATTATAAGAGGTAATTTATTGTTGTGATTTTTGTTACTCCAATGAATGGTAGCCTTGTCATTATGGAAGGAAGTCTGTTGTTGAGATTTCAATTACTCAGATAGATGGTAGCCTTGTCATTATGGAAGGTATTCTGTTGTTGAGATTTCTGTTACTCAAATGGAAGGTAGCCTTGTCATTATAGGAGGTAGTCTATTGTTAAGATTTCTATTAATCCAATGGATGGTAGCTTTGTAATTATGGAAGGTAGTTTGTTGTTCATATTTCTGTCACTCCAATGGTTGGTAGCCTTATCATTAAAGAAGGTAGTCTGTTGTTTAAATTTTTGTTACTCAAATGGATGGTAGCCTTGTCATTATGGAAGGTAGTCTATTGTTGAAATTTTTGTTACTCCAATGGATGATAGCCTTGTGATTATGGAAGGTAAGTTGTTGTTGAGATTTCTTGTTACTCCAATAGCTGGTAGCCTTGTCATTAAGGAAGGTAGCCTGTTGTTGAGATTTCTGTTTCTACAATGGATGGTGGCATTGTCATAATAAAAGGTTGCTTGTTGTTGAGATTTTTGTTATTCCAATGGATGGTAGCCTTATCATTATGGGAGGTAGTCTATCGTTTGGATTTCTTTTACTCCAATAGATGGTACCCTTGTCATTATGGGAGGTAGTCTGTTGTTGTGATTTTTGTTACTCCAATGGATGGTAACCTTGTCATTATAGGAGGTAATTTATTGTTGTGATTTTTGTTACTCCATTGAATGTTAGCCATATCATTATGGAAGGTAGTCTGTTGTTGAGATTTCTATTACTCAGATAAATGGTAGCCTTGTCATTATGGAAGGTATTCTGTTGTTGAGATTTCTGTTACTCAAATGGATGATAGCCTTGTCATTATGGGAGGTAGTCTGTTGTTTATATTTCTGTTACTCCAATGGTTGGTAGCCTTGTCATTATGGAAGGTAGTCTGTCGTTGAAATTTTTGTTACTCCAATGGATGGTAGACTTGTCATTATGGAAGGTAGCCTGTTGTTGATATTTCTGTTTCTACAATGGATGATAGCTTTATCATTATGGAAGGTAGACTATTGTTGGGATTTCTTTTACTCCAATAGATGGTACCCTTGTCATTATGGGAGGTAGTCTGTTGTTGTGATTTTTGGTTACTCCAATGGATGGTAACCTTGTCATTATACGAGGTAATTTATTGTTGTGATTTTTGTTACTCCAATGAATGGTAGCCTTGACATTATGGAAGGTAGTCTATTGTTGAGATTTCTATTACTCCGATAGATGGTAGCCTTGTCATTATGGAAGGGAGTCTGTTGTTGATATTTTTGTTACTCCAATGGTTGGTAGCCTTGTCATTACGGAAGGTAGTCTGTTGTTTAAATTTGTGTTACTAAAATGGATGGTAGCCTTGTCATTATGGAAGGTAGTTTGTTGTTGAAATTTTTGTTACTCCAATGGATGGTAGCCTTGTCATTATGGAAAGTAAGTTGTTGTTGAGATTTCTTGTTACTCCAATAGATGGTAGCCTTGTCATTAAGGAAGGTAGCTTGTTGTTTAGATTTCTTTTTCTACAATGGATGGTGGCTTTGTCATTATAAAAGGTTGCCTGTTGTTGAGATTTTTGTTATTCCAACGGATGGTAGCCATATCATTATGGGAGGTAGTCTATTGTTTGGATTTCTTTTACTGCAATAGATGGTACCCTTGTCATTATGGGAGGTAGTCTGTTGTTGTGATTTTTGTTACTCCAATGGATGGTAACCTTGTCATTATAGGAGATAATTTCTTGTTGTGATTTTTGTGACTCCAATGAATGGTAGCCTTGTCATTATAGAAGGAAGTCTGTTGTTGAGATTTCTATTACTCAGATAGATGGTAGCCTTCTCATTATGGAAGGTATTCTGTTGTTGAGATTTATGTTACTCAAATGGATGGTAGCCTTGTCATTATGGGAGGTAGTCTATTGTTGAGATTTCTGTTAATCCATTGGATGGTAGCTTTGTAATTATGGAAGGTAGTCTGTTGTTTATATTTCTATTACTCCAATGGTTGGTAGCCTTGTCATCATGGAAGGTAGTCTGTTGTTGAAATTTTTGTTACTCTAATGGATGGTATACTTGTCATTATGGAAGGTAGCATGTTGTTGAGATTTCTGTTTCTATAATGGATGATAGCTTTATCATTATGGGAGGTAGACTATTGTTGGGATTTCTTTTACTCCAATAGATGGTACCCTTGTCATTATGGGAGGTAGTCTATTGTTGTGATTTTTGTTACTCCAATGGATGGTAATCTTGTCATTATACGAGGTAATTTATTGTTGTGATTTTTGTTACTCCAATGAATGGTAGCCTTGTCATTATGGAAGGTAGTCTATTGTTGAGATTTCTATTACTCCGATAGATGGTAGCCTTGTCATTATGGAAGGGAGTGTGTTGTTGATATTTTTGTCACTCCTATGGTTGGTAGCCTTGTTATTAAAGAAGGTAGTCTGTTGTTTAATTTTGTGTTACTCAAATGGATGGTAGCCTTTTCATTATGGAAGGTAGTCTATTGTTGAAATTTTTGTTACTCCAATGGATGATAGCCTTGTCATTATGGAAGGTAAGCTGTTGTTGAGATTTCTTGTTACTCCAATAGATGGTAGCCTTGTCATTAAGGAAGGTAGCCTGTTGTTGAGATTTCTATTTCTACAATGGATGGTGGCTTTGTCATTATAAAAGGTTGCCTGTTGTTGAGATTTTTGTTATTCCAATGGATGGTAGCCTTATCATTATGGGAGGTAGTCTATTGTTTGGATTTCTTTTACTCCAATAGATGGTACCCTTGTCATTATGGGAGGTAGTTTGTTGTTGTGATTTTTGTTACTCCAATGGATGGTAACCTTGTCATTATAGGAGGTAATTTATTGTTGTGATTTTTGTTACTCCAATGAATGTTAGCCTTGTCATTATGGAAGGTAGTCTGTTATTGAGATTTCTATTACTCAGATAGATGTTAGCCTTGTCATTATGGAAAGTATTTTGTTGTTGAGATTTCTGTTACTCAAATGGATGGTAGCCTTGTCATGATGGGAGGTAGTCTATTGTTGAGATTTCTGTTAATCCATTGGATGGTAGCCTTGTAATTATGGAAGGTAGTCTGTTGTTTATATTTTTGTTACTCCAATGGTTGGTAGCCTTGTCATTATGGAAGGTAGTCTGTTGTTGAAATTTTTGTTACTCCAATGGATGGTATACTTGTCATTATGGAAGGTAGCCTGTTGTTGAGATTTCTGTTTCTACAATGGATGATAGCTTTATCATTATGGGAGGTAGACTATTGTTGGGATTTCTTTTACTCCAATAGATGGTACCCTTGTTATTATGGGAGGTAGTCTGTTGTTGTGATTTTTGTTACTCCAATGGATGGTAACCTTGTCATTATACGAGGTAATTTATTGTTCATATTTTTGTCACTCCAATGGTTGGTAGCCTTGTCATTAAAGAAGGTAGTCTGTTGTTTAAATTTGTGTTACTCAAATGGATGGTAGCCTTGTCATTATGGAAGGGAGTATGATGTTGATATTTTTGTTACTCCAATGGTTGGTAGCCTTGTCATTACGGATGGTAGTCTGTTGTTGAAATTTGTGTTACTAAAATGGATGGTAGCCTTGTCATTATGGAAGGTAGTCTGTTGTTGAAATTTTTGTTACTCCAATGGATGGTAGCCTTGTCATTAAGGAAGGTAGCCTGTTGTTTAGATTTCTTTTTCTACAATGGATTGTGGCTTTGTCATTATAAAAGGTTGCCTGTTGTTGAGATTTTTGTTATTCCAATGGATGGTAGCCTTATCATTATGGGAGGTAGTCTATTGTTTGGATTTCTTTTACTCCAATTGATGTACCCTTGTCATTATGGGAGGTAGTATGTTGTTGTGATTTTTGTTACTCCAATGGATGGTAACCTTGTCATTATAAGAGGTAATTTATTGTTGTGATTTTTGTTACTCCAATGAATGGTAGCCTTGTCATTATGGAAGGAAGTCTGTTGTTGAGATTTCAATTACTCAGATAGATGGTAGCCTTGTCATTATGGAAGGTATTCTGTTGTTGAGATTTCTGTTACTCAAATGGAAGGTAGCCTTGTCATTATAGGAGGTAGTCTATTGTTAAGATTTCTATTAATCCAATGGATGGTAGCTTTGTAATTATGGAAGGTAGTTTGTTGTTCATATTTCTGTCACTCCAATGGTTGGTAGCCTTGTCATTAAAGAAGGTAGTCTGTTGTTTAAATTTTTGTTACTCAAATGGATGGTAGCCTTGTCATTATGGAAGGTAGTCTATTGTTGAAATTTTTGTTACTCCAATGGATGATAGCCTTGTGATTATGGAAGGTAAGTTGTTGTTGAGATTTCTTGTTACTCCAATAGCTGGTAGCCTTGTCATTAAGGAAGGTAGCCTGTTGTTGAGATTTCTGTTTCTACAATGGATGGTGGCATTGTCATAATAAAAGGTTGCTTGTTGTTGAGATTTTTGTTATTCCAATGGATGGTAGCCTTATCATTATGGGAGGTAGTCTATCGTTTGGATTTCTTTTACTCCAATAGATGGTACCCTTGTCATTATGGGAGGTAGTCTGTTGTTGTGATTTTTGTTACTCCAATGGATGGTAACCTTGTCATTATAGGAGGTAATTTATTGTTGTGATTTTTGTTACTCCATTGAATGTTAGCCATATCATTATGGAAGGTAGTCTGTTGTTGAGATTTCTATTACTCAGATAAATGGTAGCCTTGTCATTATGGAAGGTATTCTGTTGTTGAGATTTCTGTTACTCAAATGGATGATAGCCTTGTCATTATGGGAGGTAGTCTGTTGTTTATATTTCTGTTACTCCAATGGTTGGTAGCCTTGTCATTATGGAAGGTAGTCTGTCGTTGAAATTTTTGTTACTCCAATGGATGGTAGACTTGTCATTATGGAAGGTAGCCTGTTGTTGATATTTCTGTTTCTACAATGGATGATAGCTTTATCATTATGGAAGGTAGACTATTGTTGGGATTTCTTTTACTCCAATAGATGGTACCCTTGTCATTATGGGAGGTAGTCTGTTGTTGTGATTTTTGGTTACTCCAATGGATGGTAACCTTGTCATTATACGAGGTAATTTATTGTTGTGATTTTTGTTACTCCAATGAATGGTAGCCTTGACATTATGGAAGGTAGTCTATTGTTGAGATTTCTATTACTCCGATAGATGGTAGCCTTGTCATTATGGAAGGGAGTCTGTTGTTGATATTTTTGTTACTCCAATGGTTGGTAGCCTTGTCATTACAGAAGGTAGTCTGTTGTTTAAATTTGTGTTACTAAAATGGATGGTAGCCTTGTCATTATGGAAGGTAGTTTGTTGTTGAAATTTTTGTTACTCCAATGGATGGTAGCCTTGTCATTATGGAAAGTAAGTTGTTGTTGAGATTTCTTGTTACTCCAATAGATGGTAGCCTTGTCATTAAGGAAGGTAGCTTGTTGTTTAGATTTCTTTTTCTACAATGGATGGTGGCTTTGTCATTATAAAAGGTTGCCTGTTGTTGAGATTTTTGTTATTCCAACGGATGGTAGCCATATCATTATGGGAGGTAGTCTATTGTTTGGATTTCTTTTACTGCAATAGATGGTACCCTTGTCATTATGGGAGGTAGTCTGTTGTTGTGATTTTTGTTACTCCAATGGATGGTAACCTTGTCATTATAGGAGATAATTTCTTGTTGTGATTTTTGTGACTCCAATGAATGGTAGCCTTGTCATTATAGAAGGAAGTCTGTTGTTGAGATTTCTATTACTCAGATAGATGGTAGCCTTCTCATTATGGAAGGTATTCTGTTGTTGAGATTTATGTTACTCAAATGGATGGTAGCCTTGTCATTATGGGAGGTAGTCTATTGTTGAGATTTCTGTTAATCCATTGGATGGTAGCTTTGTAATTATGGAAGGTAGTCTGTTGTTTATATTTCTATTACTCCAATGGTTGGTAGCCTTGTCATCATGGAAGGTAGTCTGTTGTTGAAATTTTTGTTACTCTAATGGATGGTATACTTGTCATTATGGAAGGTAGCATGTTGTTGAGATTTCTGTTTCTATAATGGATGATAGCTTTATCATTATGGGAGGTAGACTATTGTTGGGATTTCTTTTACTCCAATAGATGGTACCCTTGTCATTATGGGAGGTAGTCTATTGTTGTGATTTTTGTTACTCCAATGGATGGTAATCTTGTCATTATACGAGGTAATTTATTGTTGTGATTTTTGTTACTCCAATGAATGGTAGCCTTGTCATTATGGAAGGTAGTCTATTGTTGAGATTTCTATTACTCCGATAGATGGTAGCCTTGTCATTATGGAAGGGAGTGTGTTGTTGATATTTTTGTCACTCCTATGGTTGGTAGCCTTGTTATTAAAGAAGGTAGTCTGTTGTTTAATTTTGTGTTACTCAAATGGATGGTAGCCTTTTCATTATGGAAGGTAGTCTATTGTTGAAATTTTTGTTACTCCAATGGATGATAGCCTTGTCATTATGGAAGGTAAGTTGTTGTTGAGATTTCTTGTTACTCCAATAGATGGTAGCCTTGTCATTAAGGAAGGTAGCCTGTTGTTGAGATTTCTGTTTCTACAATGGATGGTGGCTTTGTCATTATAAAAGGTTGCCTATTGTTGAGATTTTTGTTATTCCAATGGATGGTAGCCTTATCATTATGGGAGGTAGTCTATTGTTTGGATTTCTTTTACTCCAATAGATGGTACCCTTGTCATTATGGGAGGTAGTCTGTTGTTGTGATTTTTGTTACTACAATGGATGGTAACCTTGTCATTATAGGAGGCAATTTATTGTTATGATTTTTGTTACTCCAATGAATGGTAGCCTTGTCATTATGGAAGGAAGTCAGTTGTTAAGATTTCTATTACTCAGATAGATGGTAGCCTTGTCATTATGGAAGGTATTCTGTTGTTGAGATTTCTGTTACTCAAATGGATGGTAGCCTTGTCATTATGCGAGGTAGTCTATAGTTGAGATTTCTGTTAATCCAATGGATGGTAGCCTTGTAATTATGGAAGGTAGTATGTTTTTTATATTTCGGTTACTCCAATGGTTGGTAGCCTTGTCATTATGGAAGGTAGTCTGTTGTTGAAATTTTTGTTACTCCAATGGATGGTAGACTTTTCATTATGGAAGGTTGCCTGTTGTTGAGATTTATGTTTCTACAATGGATGGTAGCTTTGTCATTATGGGAGGTAGACTATTGTTGGGATTTCTTTTACTCCAATAGATGGTACCCAAGTCTTTATGGGAGGTATTCTGTTGTTGAGATTTCTGTTACTCCAATGGATGGTAGCCTTGTCATTATAGGAGGTAGTCTATTGGTTAGATTTCTGTTAATCCAATGGATGGTAGCCTTGTTATTATGGAAGGTAGTTTGTTGTTCATATTTCTGTCACTCCAATGGTTGGTAGCCTTGTCATTAAAGTAGGTAGTTTGTTGTTTAAATTTGTGTTACTCAAATGGATGGTAGCCTTGTCATTATGGAAGGTAGTCTGTTGTTGAAATTTTTGTTACTCCAATGGATGATAGCCTTGTCATTATGGAAGGTAAGCTTTTGTTGAGATTTCTTATTACTCCAATAGATGGTAGCCTTGTCATTAAGGAAGGTAGCCTGTTGTTGAGATTTCTGTTTCTACAATGGATGGTGGCTTTGTCATTATAAAAGGTTGCCTATTGTTGAGATTTTTGTTATTCCTATGGATGGTATCCTTATCATTATGGGAGGTAGTCTATTGATTGGATTTCTTTTACTCCAATAGATGGTACCCTTGTCATTATGAGAGGTAGTCTGTTGTTGTGATTTTTGTTACTCCAATGGATGGTAACCTTGTCATTATAGGAGGTAATTTATTGTGTTCTTTTTGTTACTCCAATGAATGTTAGCCTTGTCATTATGGAAGGTAGTCTGTTGTTGAGATTTCTATTACTCAGAAAGATGGTAGCCTTGTCATTATGGAAGGTATTATGTTGTTGAGATATCTGTTACTCAAATGGATGGTAGCCTTGTCATTATGGGAGGTAGTCTATTGTTGAGATTTCTGTTAATCCATTGGATGGTAGCCTTGTAATTATGGAAGGTAGTCTGTTGTTTATATTTCTGTTACTCCAATGGTTGGTAGCCTTGTCATTATGGAAGGTAGTCTGTTGTTGAAATTTTTGTTACTCCAATGGATGGTATACTTGTCATTATGGAAGGTAGCATGTTGTTGAGATTTCTGTTTCTATAATGGATGATAGCTTTATCATTATGGGAGGTAGACTATTGTTGGGATTTCTTTTACTCCAATAGATGGTACCCTTGTCATTATGGGAGGTAGTCTATTGTTGTGATTTTTGTTACTCCAATGGATGGTAATCTTGTCATTATACGAGGTAATTTATTGTTGTGATTTTTGTTACTCCAATGAATGGTAGCCATGTCATTATGGAAGGTAGTCTATTGTTGAGATTTCTATTACTCCGATAGATGGTAGCCTTGTCATTATGGAAGGGAGTCTGTTGTTGATATTTTTGTCACTCCTATGGTTGGTAGCCTTGTTATTAAAGAAGGTAGTCTGTTGTTTAATTTTGTGTTACTCAAATGGATTGTAGACTTGCCATTATGGAAGGTAGTCTATCGTTGAAATTTTTGTTACTCCAATGGATGATAGCCTTGTCATTATGGAAGGTAAGCTGTTGTTGAGATTTCTTGTTACTCCAATAAATGGTAGCCTTGTCATTAAGGAAGGTAGCCTGTTGTTGAGATTTCTGTTTCTACAATGGATGGTGGCTTTGTCATTATAAAAGGTTGCCTATTGTTGAGATTTTTGTTATTCCAATGGATGGTAGCCTTATCATTATGGGAGGTAGTGTATTGTTTGGATTTCTTTTACTCCAATAGATGGTACCCTTGTCATTATGGGAGGTAGTCTGTTGTTGTGATTTTTGTTACTACAATGGATGGTAACCTTGTCATTATAGGAGGCAATTTATTGTTATGATTTTTGTTACTCCAATGAATGGTAGCCTTGTCATTATGGAAGGAAGTCTGTTGTTAAGATTTCTATTACTCAGATAGATGGTAGCCTTGTCATTATGGAAGGTATTCTGTTGTTGAGATTTCTGTTACTCAAATGGATGGTAGCCTTGTCATTATGCGAGGTAGTCTATAGTTGAGATTTCTGTTAATCCAATGGATGGTAGCCTTGTAATTATGGAAGGTAGTATGTTTTTTATATTTCGGTTACTCCAATGGTTGGTAGCCTTGTCATTATGGAAGGTAGTCTGTTGTTGAAATTTTTGTTACTCCAATGGATGGTAGACTTTTCATTATGGAAGGTTGCCTGTTGTTGAGATTTATGTTTCTACAATGGATGGTAGCTTTGTCATTATGGGAGGTAGACTATTGTTGGGATTTCTTTTACTCCAATAGATGGTACCCAAGTCTTTATGGGAGGTATTCTGTTGTTGAGATTTCTGTTACTCCAATGGATGGTAGCCTTGTCATTATAGGAGGTAGTCTATTGGTTAGATTTCTGTTAATCCAATGGATGGTAGCCTTGTTATTATGGAAGGTAGTTTGTTGTTCATATTTCTGTCACTCCAATGGTTGGTAGCCTTGTCATTAAAGTAGGTAGTTTGTTGTTTAAATTTGTGTTACTCAAATGGATGGTAGCCTTGTCATTATGGAAGGTAGTCTGTTGTTGAAATTTTTGTTACTCCAATGGATGATAGCCTTGTCATTATGGAAGGTAAGCTTTTGTTGAGATTTCTTATTACTCCAATAGATGGTAGCCTTGTCATTAAGGAAGGTAGCCTGTTGTTGAGATTTCTGTTTCTACAATGGATGGTGGCTTTGTCATTATAAAAGGTTGCCTATTTTTGAGATTTTTGTTATTCCTATGGATGGTATCCTTATCATTATGGGAGGTAGTCTATTGATTGGATTTCTTTTACTCCAATAGATGGTACCCTTGTCATTATGAGAGGTAGTCTGTTGTTGTGATTTTTGTTACTCCAATGGATGGTAACCTTGTCATTATAGGAGGTAATTTATTGTGTTCTTTTTGTTACTCCAATGAATGTTAGCCTTGTCATTATGGAAGGTAGTCTGTTGTTGAGATTTCTATTACTCAGAAAGATGGTGGCCTTGTCATTATGGAAGGTATTATGTTGTTGAGATATCTGTTACTCAAATGGATGGTAGCCTTGTCATTATGGGAGGTAGTCTATTGTTGAGATTTCTGTTAATCCATTGGATGGTAGCCTTGTAATTATGGAAGGTAGTCTGTTGTTTATATTTCTGTTACTCCAATGGTTGGTAGCCTTGTCATTATGGAAGGTAGTCTGTTGTTGAAATTTTTGTTACTCCAATGGATGGTATACTTGTCATTATGGAAGGTAGCATGTTGTTGAGATTTCTGTTTCTATAATGGATGATAGCTTTATCATTATGGGAGGTAGACTATTGTTGGGATTTCTTTTACTCCAATAGATGGTACCCTTGTCATTATGGGAGGTAGTCTATTGTTGTGATTTTTGTTACTCCAATGGATGGTAATCTTGTCATTATACGAGGTAATTTATTGTTGTGATTTTTGTTACTCCAATGAATGGTAGCCATGTCATTATGGAAGGTAGTCTATTGTTGAGATTTCTATTACTCCGATAGATGGTAGCCTTGTCATTATGGAAGGGAGTCTGTTGTTGATATTTTTGTCACTCCTATGGTTGGTAGCCTTGTTATTAAAGAAGGTAGTCTGTTGTTTAATTTTGTGTTACTCAAATGGATTGTAGCCTTGTCATTATGGAAGGTAGTCTATCGTTGAAATTTTTGTTACTCCAATGGATGATAGCCTTGTCATTATGGAAGGTAAGCTGTTGTTGAGATTTCTTGTTACTCCAATAAATGGTAGACTTGTCATTAAGGAAGGTAGCCTGTTGTTGAGATTTCTGTTTCTACAATGGATGGTGGCTTTGTCATTATAAAAGGTTGCCTATTGTTGAGATTTTTGTTATTCCAATGGATGGTAGCCTTATCATTATGGGAGGTAGTCTATTGTTTGGATTTCTTTTACTCCAATAGATGGTACCCTTGTCATTATGGGAGGTAGTCTGTTGTTGTGATTTTTGTTACTACAATGGATGGTAACCTTGTCATTATAGGAGGCAATTTATTGTTATGATTTTTGTTACTCCAATGAATGGTAGCCTTGTCATTATGGAAGGAAGTCTGTTGTTAAGATTTCTATTACTCAGATAGATGGTAGCCTTGTCATTATGGAAGGTATTCTGTTGTTGAGATTTCTGTTACTCAAATGGATGGTAGCCTTGTCATTATGCGAGGTAGTCTATAGTTGAGATTTCTGTTAATCCAATTGATGGTAGCCTTGTAATTATGGAAGGTAGTATGTTTTTTATATTTCGGTACTCCAATGGTTGGTAGCCTTGTCATTATGGAAGGTAGTCTGTTGTTGAAATTTTTGTTACTCCAATGGATGGTAGACTTTTCATTATGGAAGGTAGCCTGTTGTTGAGATTTATGTTTCTACAATGGATGGTAGCTTTGTCATTATGGGAGGTAGACTATTGTTGGGATTTCTTTTACTCCAATAGATGGTACCCAAGTCTTTATGGGAGGTATTCTGTTGTCTAGATTTCTGTTACTCCAATGGATGGTAGCCTTGTCATTATAGGAGGTAGTCTATTGGTTAGATTTCTGTTAATCCAATGGATGGTAGCCTTGTTATTATGGAAGGTAGTTTGTTGTTCATATTTCTGTCACTCCAATGGTTGGTAGCCTTGTCATTAAAGTAGGTAGTCTGTTGTTTAAATTTGTGTTACTCAAATGGATGGTAGCCTTGTCATTATGGAAGGTAGGCTGTTGTTGAAATTTTTGTTACTCC
The DNA here is from genome assembly GCA_948472305.1 of Vicia faba. Taxonomy (NCBI): domain Eukaryota; kingdom Viridiplantae; phylum Streptophyta; class Magnoliopsida; order Fabales; family Fabaceae; genus Vicia; species Vicia faba. The sequence continues at coordinate 774,019,785 of OX451737.1, forward strand.
AATGGATGATAGCCTTGTCATTATGGAAGGTAAGCTTTTGTTGAGATTTCTTATTACTCCAATAGATGGTAGCCTTGTCATTAAGGAAGGTAGCCTGTTGTTGAGATTTCTGTTTCTACAATGGATGGTGGCTTTGTCATTATAAAAGGTTGCCTATTGTTGAGATTTTTGTTATTCCTATGGATAGTAGCCTTATCATTATGGGAGGTAGTCTATTGATTGGATTTCTTTTACTCCAATAGATGGTACCCTTGTCATTATGAGAGGTAGTCTGTTGTTGTGATTTTTGTTACCCCAATGGATGGTAACCTTGTCATTATAGGAGGTAATTTATTGTGTTCTTTTTGTTACTCCAATGAATGTTAGCCTTGTCATTATGGAAGGTAGTCTGTTGTTGAGATTTCTATTACTCAGAAAGATGGTAGCCTTGTCATTATGGAAGGTATTATGTTGTTGAGATATCTGTTACTCAAATGGATGGTAGCCTTGTCATTATGGGAGGTAGTCTATTGTTGAGATTTCTGTTAATCCATTGGATGTTAGCCTTGTAATTATGGAAGGTAGTCTGTTGTTTATATTTCTGTTACTCCAATGGTTGGTAGCCTTGTCATTATGGAAGGTAGTCTGTTGTTGAAATTTTTGTTACTCCAATGGATGGTATACTTGTCATTATGGAAGGTAGCATGTTGTTGAGATTTCTGTTTCTATAATGGATGATAGCTTTATCATTATGGGAGGTAGACTATTGTTGGGATTTCTTTTACTCCAATAGATGGTACCCTTGTCATTATGGGAGGTAGTCTATTGTTGTGATTTTTGTTACTCCAATGGATGGTAATCTTGTCATTATACGAGGTAATTTATTGTTGTGATTTTTGTTACTCCAATGAATGGTAGCCTTGTCATTATGGAAGGTAGTCTATTGTTGAGATTTCTATTACTCCGATAGATGGTAGCCTTGTCATTATGGAAGAGAGTCTGTTGTTGATATTTTTGTCACTCCTATGGTTGGTAGCCTTGTTATTAAAGAAGGTAGTCTGTTGTTTAATTTTGTGTTACTCAAATGGATGGTAGCCTTGTCATTATGGAAGGTAGTCTATTGTTGAAATTTTTGTTACTCCAATGGATGATAGCCATGTCATTATGGAAGGTAAGCTGTTGTTGAGATTTCTTGTTACTCCAATAGATGGTAGCCTTGTCATTAAGGAAGGTAGCCTGTTGTTGAGATTTCTGTTTCTATAATGGATGGTGGCTTTGTCATTATAAAAGGTTGCCTATTGTTGAGATTTTTGTTATTCCAATGGATGGTAGCCTTATCATTATGGGAGGTAGTCTATTGTTTGGATTTCTTTTACTCCAATAGATGGTTCCCTTGTCATTATGGGAGGTAGTCTGTTGTTGTGATTTTTGTTACAACAATGGATGGTAACCTTGTCATTATAGGAGGCAATTTATTGTTATGATTTTTGTTACTCCAATGAATGGTAGCCTTGTCATTATGGAAGGAAGTCTGTTGTTAAGATTTCTATTACTCAGATAGATGGTAGCCTTGTCATTATGGAAGGTATTCTGTTGTTGAGATTTCTGTTACTCAAATGGATGGTAGCCTTGTCATTATGCGAGGTAGTCTATAGTTGAGATTTCTGTTAATCCAATGGATGGTAGCCTTGTAATTATGGAAGGTTGTATGTTTTTTATATTTCGGTTACTCCAATGGTTGGTAGCCTTGTCATTATGGAAGGTAGTCTGTTGTTGAAATTTTTGTTACTCCAATGGATGGTAGACTTTTCATTATGGAAGGTAGCCTGTTGTTGAGATTTATGTTTCTACAATGGATGGTAGCTTTGTCATTATGGGAGGTAGACTATTGTTGGGATTTCTTTTACTCCAATAGATGGTACCCAAGTCTTTATGGGAGGTATTCTGTTGTTGAGATTTCTGTTACTCCAATGGATGGTAGCCTTGTCATTATAGGAGGTAGTCTATTGGTTAGATTTCTGTTAATCCAATGGATGGTAGCCTTGTTATTATGGAAGGTAGTTTGTTGTTCATATTTCTGTCACTCCAATGGTTGGTAGCCTTGTCATTAAAGTAGGTAGTCTGTTGTTTAAATTTGTGTTGCTCAAATGGATGGTAGCCTTGTCATTATGGAAGGTAGTCTGTTGTTGAAATTTTTGTTACTCCAATGGATGATAGCCTTGTCATTATGGAAGGTAAGCTTTTGTTGAGATTTCTTATTACTCCAATAGATGGTAGCTTTGTCATTAAGGAAGGTAGCCTGTTGTTGAGATTTCTGTTTCTACAATGGATGGTGGCTTTGTCATTATAAAAGGTTGCCTATTGTTGAGATTTTTGTTATTCCTATGGATGGTAGCCTTATCATTATGGGAGGTAGTCTATTGATTGGATTTCTTTTACTCCAATAGATGGTACCCTTGTCATTATGAGAGGTAGTCTGTTGTTGTGATTTTTGTTACTCCAATGGATGGTAACCTTGTCATTATAGGAGGTAATTTATTGTGTTCTTTTTGTTACTCCAATGAATGTTAGCCTTGTCATTATGGAAGGTAGTCTGTTGTTGAGATTTCTATTACTCAGAAAGATGGTAGCCTTGTCATTATGGAAGGTATTATGTTGTTGAGATATCTGTTACTCAAATGGATGGTAGCCTTGTCATTATGGGAGGTAGTCTATTGTTGAGATTTCTGTTAATCCATTGGATGGTAGCCTTGTAATTATGGAAGGTAGTCTGTTGTTTATATTTTTGTTACTCCAATGGTTGGTAGCCTTGTCATTATGGAAGGTAGTCTGTTGTTGAAATTTTTGTTACTCCAATGGATGGTATACTTGTCATTATGGAAGGTAGCATGTTGTTGAGATTTCTGTTTCTATAATGGATGATAGCTTTATCATTATGGGAGGTAGACTATTGTTGGGATTTCTTTTACTCCAATAGATGGTACCCTTGTCATTATGGGAGGTAGTCTATTGTTGTGATTTTTGTTACTCCAATGGATGGTAATCTTGTCATTATACGAGGTAATTTATTGTTGTGATTTTTGTTACTCCAATGAATGGTAGCCTTGTCATTATGGAAGGTAGTCTATTGTTGAGATTTCTATTACTCCGATAGATGGTAGCCTTGTCATTATGGAAGGGAGTCTGTTGTTGATATTTTTGTCACTCCTATGGTTGGTAGCCTTGTTATTAAAGAAGGTAGTCTGTTGTTTAATTTTGTGTTACTCAAATGGATGGTAGCCTTGTCATTATGGAAGGTAGTCTATTGTTGAAATTTTTGTTACTCCAATGGATGATAGCCATGTCATTATGGAAGGTAAGCTGTTGTGGAGATTTCTTGTTACTCCAATAGATGGTAGCCTTGTCATTAAGGAAGGTAGCCTGTTGTTGAGATTTCTGTTTCTATAATGGATGGTGGCTTTGTCATTATAAAAGGTTGCCTATTGTTGAGATTTTTGTTATTCCAATGGATGGTAGCCTTATCATTATGGGAGGTAGTCTATTGTTTGGATTTCTTTTACTCCAATAGATGGTACCCTTGTCATTATGGGAGGTAGTCTGTTGTTGTGATTTTTGTTACTACAATGGATGGTAACCTTGTCATTATAGGAGGCAATTTATTGTTATGATTTTTGTTACTCCAATGAATGGTAGCCTTGTCATTATGGAAGGAAGTCTGTTGTTAAGATTTCTATTACTCAGATAGATGGTAGCCTTGTCATTATGGAAGGTATTCTGTTGTTGAGATTTCTGTTACTCAAATGGATGGTAGCCTTGTCATTATGCGAGGTAGTCTATAGTTGAGATTTCTGTTAATCCAATGGATGGTAGCCTTGTAATTATGGAAGGTAGTATGTTTTTTATATTTCGGTTACTCCAATGGTTGGTAGCCTTGTCATTATGGAAGGTAGTTTGTTGTTGAAATTTTTGTTACTCCAATGGATGGTAGACTTTTCATTATGGAAGGTAGTCTGTTGTTGAGATTTATGTTTCTACAATGGATGGTAGCTTTGTCATTATGGGAGGTAGACTATTGTTGGGATTTCTTTTACTCCAATAGATGGTACCCAAGTCTTTATGGGAGGTATTCTGTTGTTGAGATTTCTGTTACTCCAATGGATGGTAGCCTTGTCATTATAGGAGGTAGTCTATTGGTTAGATTTCTGTTAATCCAATGGATGGTAGCCTTGTTATTATGGAAGGTAGTTTGTTGTTCATATTTCTGTCACTCCAACGGTTGGTAGCCTTGTCATTAAAGTAGGTAGTCTGTTGTTTAAATTTGTGTTACTCAAATGGATGGTAGCCTTGTCATTATGGAAGGTAGTCTGTTGTTGAAATTTTTGTTACTCCAATGGATGATATCCTTGTCATTATGGAAGGTAAGCTTTTGTTGAGATTTCTTATTACTCCAATAGATGGTAGCCTTGTCATTAAGGAAGGTAGCCTGTTGTTGAGATTTATGTTTCTACAATGGATGGTGGCTTTGTCATTATAAAAGGTTGCCTATTGTTGAGATTTTTGTTATTCCTATGGATGGTAGCCTTATCATTATGGGAGGTAGTCTATTGATTGGATTTCTTTTACTCCAATAGATGGTACCCTTGTCATTATGAGAGGTAGTCTGTTGTTGTGATTTTTGTTACTCCAATGGATGGTAACCTTGTCATTATAGGAGGTAATTTATTGTGTTCTTTTTGTTACTCCAATGAATGTTAGCCTTGTCATTATGGAAGGTAGTCTGTTGTTGAGATTTCTATTACTCAGAAAGATGGTAGCCTTGTCATTATGGAAGGTATTATGTTGTTGAGATATCTGTTACTCAAATGGATGGTAGCCTTGTCATTATGGGAAGTAGTCTATTGTTGAGATTTCTGTTAATCCATTGGATGGTAGCCTTGTAATTATGGAAGGTAGTCTGTTGTTTATATTTCTGTTACTCCAATGGTTGGTAGCCTTGTCATTATGGAAGGTAGTCTGTTGTTGAAAATTTTGTTACTCCAATGGATGGTATACTTGTCATTATGGAAGGTAGCATGTTGTTGAGATTTCTGTTTCTATAATGGATGATAGCTTTATCATTATGGGAGATAGACTATTGTTGGGATTTCTTTTACTCCAATAGATGGTACCCTTGTCATTATGGGAGGTAGTCTATTGTTGTGATTTTTGTTACTCCAATGGATGGTAATCTTGTCATTATACGAGGTAATTTATTGTTGTGATTTTTGTTACTCCAATGAATGGTAGCCTTGTCATTATGGAAGGTAGTCTATTGTTGAGATTTCTATTACTCCGATAGATGGTAGCCTTGTCATTATGGAAGGGAGTCTGTTGTTGATATTTTTGTCACTCCTATGGTTGGTAGCCTTGTTATTAAAGAAGGTAGTCTGTTGTTTAATTTTGTGTTACTCAAATGGATGGTAGCCTTGTCATTATGGAAGGTAGTCTATTGTTGAAATTTTTGTTACTCCAACAGATGATAGCCTTGTCATTATGGAAGGTAAGCTGTTGTTGAGATTTCTTGTTACTCCAATAGATGGTAGCCTTGTCATTAAAGAAGGTAGCCTGTTGTTGAGATTTTTGTTTCTACAATGGATGGTGGCTTTGTCATTATAAAAGGTTGCCTATTGTTGAGATTTTTCTTATTCCAATGGATGGTAGCCTTATCATTATGGGAGGTAGTCTATTGTTTGGATTTCTTTTACTCCAATAGATGGTACCCTTGTCATTATGGGAGGTAGTCTGTTGTTGTGATTTTTGTTACTACAATTGATGGTAACCTTGTCATTATAGGAGGCAATTTATTGTTATGATTTTTGTTACTCCAATGAATGGTAGCCTTGTCATTATGGAAGGAAGTCTGTTGTTAAGATTTCTATTACTCAGATAGATGGTAGCCTTGTCAATATGGAAGGTATTCTGTTGTTGAGATTTCTGTTACTCAAATGGATGGTAGCCTTGTCATTATGCGAGGTAGTCTATAGTTGAGATTTCTGTTAATCCAATGGATGGTAGCCTTGTAATTATGGAAGGTAGTATGTTTTTTATATTTCGGTTACTCCAATGGTTGGTAGCCTTGTCATTATGGAAGGTAGTCTGTTGTTGAAATTTTTGTTACTCCAATGGATGGTAGACTTTTCATTATGGAAGGTAGCCTGTTGTTGAGATTTATGTTTCTACAATGGATGGTAGCTTTGTCATTATGGGAGGTAGACTATTGTTGGGATTTCTTTTACTCCAATAGATGGTACCCAAGTCTTTATGGGAGGTATTCTGTTGTTGAGATTTATGTTACTCCAATGGATGGTAGCCTTGTCATTATAGGAGGTAGTCTATTGGTTAGATTTCTGTTAATCCAATGGATGGTAGCCTTGTTATTATGGAAGGTAGTTTGTTGTTCATATTTCTGTCACTCCAATGGTTGGTAGCCTTGTCATTAAAGTAGGTAGTCTGTTGTTTAAATTTGTGTTACTCAAATGGATGGTAGCCTTGTCATTATGGAAGGTAGTCTGTTGTTGAAATTTTTGTTACTCCAATGGATGATAGCCTTGTCATTATGGAAGGTAAGCTTTTGTTGAGATTTCTTATTACTCCAATAGATGGTAGCCTTGTCATTAAGGAAGGTAGCTTGTTGTTGAGATTTCTGTTTCTACAATGGATGGTGGCTTTGTCATTATAAAAGGTTGCCTATTGTTGAGATTTTTGTTATTCCTATGGATGGTAGCCTTATCATTATGGGAGGTAGTCTATTGTTTGGATTTCTTTTACTCCAATAGATGGTACCCTTGTCATTATGAGAGGTAGTCTGTTGTTGTGATTTTTGTTACTCCAATGAATGTTAGCCTTGTCATTATGGAAGGTAGTCTGTTGTTGAGATTTCTATTACTCAGAAAGATGGTAGCCTTGTCATTATGGAAGGTATTATGTTGTTGAGATTTCTGTTACTCAAATGGATGGTAGCCTTGTCATTATGGGAGGTAGTCTATTGTTGAGATTTCTGTTAATCCATTGGATGGTAGCCTTGTAATTATGGAAGGTAGTCTGTTGTTTATATTTCTGTTACTCCAATGGTTGGTAGCCTTGTCATTATGGAAGGTAGTCTGTTGTTGAAATTTCTATTACTCCAATGGATGGTATACTTGTCATTATGGGAGGTAGTCTATTGTTGTGATTTTTGTTACTCCAATGGATGGTAGCCTTGTCATTATGGAAGGTAAGTTGTTGTTGAGATTTCTTGTTACTCCAATAGATGGTAGCCTTGTCATTAAGGAAGGTAGCATGTTGTTTAGATTTCGTTTTCTACAATGGATGGTGGCTTTGTCATTATAAAAGGTTGCCTATTGTTGAGATTTTTGTTATTCCAATGGATGGTAGCCTTATCATTATGGGAGGTAGTCTATTGTTTGGATTTCTTTTACTCTAATAGATGGTACCCTTTTCATTATGGGAGGTAGTCTATTGTTGTGATTTTTGTTACTCCAATGGATGGTAACCTTGTCATTATAGGAGGTAATTTATTGTTGTGATTTTTGTTACTCCAATGAATGGTAGCCTTGTCATTATGGAAGGAAGTCTGTTGTTAAGATTTCTATTATTCAGATAGATGGTAGCCTTGTCATTATGGAAGGTATTCTGTTGTTGAGATTTTTGTTACTCAAATGGATGGTAGCCTTGTCATTATTGGAGGTAGTCTATTGTTGAGATTTTTGTTAATTAAATGGATGGTAGCCTTGTGATTATGGAAGGTAGTCTGTTGTTTATATTTCGGTTACTCCAATGGTTGGTAGCCTTGTCATTATGGAAGGTAGTCTGCTGTTGAAATTTTTGTTACTCCAATGGATGGTATACTTGTCATTATGGAAGGTAGCATGTTGTTGAGATTTCTGTTTCTACAATGGATGATAGCTTTATCATTATGGGAGGTAGATTATTGTTGGGATTTCTTTTACTCCAATAGATGGTACCCTTGTCATTATGGGAGGTAGTCTATTGTTGTGATTTTTGTTACTCCAATGGATGGTAATCTTGTCATTATACGAGGTAATTTATTGTTGTGATTTTTGTTACTCCAATGAATGGTAGCCTTGACATTATGGAAGGTAGTCTATTGTTGAGATTTCTATTACTCCGATTTATGGTAGCCTTGTCATTATGGAAGGCAGTTTGTTGTTCATATTTCTGTCACTCCAATGGTTGGTAGCTTTGTCATTACGGAAGGTAGTCTGTTGTTTAAATTTGTGTTACTCAAATGGATGGTAGCCTTGTCATTATGGAAGGTAGTCTGTTGTTGAAATTTTTGTTACTCCAATGGATGGTAGCTTTGTCATTATGGAAGGTAAGCTGTTGTTGAGATTTCTTGTTACTCCAATAGATGGTAGCCTTGTCATTAAGGAAGGTAGCCTGTTGTTGAGATTTCTGTTTCTACAATTGATGGTGGCTTTGTCATTATAAAAGGTTGCCTGTTGTTGAGATTTTTGTTATTCCAATGGATGGTAGCCTTATCATTATGGGAGGTAGTCTATTGTTTGGATTTCTTTTACTCCAATAGATGGTACCCTTGTCATTATGGGAGGTAGTCTGTTGTTGTGATTTTTGTTACTCCAATGGATGGTAACCTTGTCATTATAGGAGGTAATTTATTGTTGTGATTTTTGTTACTCCAATGAATGGTAGCCTTGTCATTATGGAAGGAAGTCTGTTGTTAAGATTTCTATTATTCAGATAGATGGTAGCCTTGTCATTATGGAAGGTAGTCTATTGTTGAGATTTTTGTTAATTAAATGGATGGTAGCCTTGTGATTATGGAAGGTAGTCTGTTGTTTATATTTCGGTTACTCCAATGGTTGGTAGCCTTGTCATTATGGAAGGTAGTCTGTTGTTGAAATTTTTGTTACTCCAATGGATGGTATATTTGTCATTATGGAAGGTAGCCTGTTGTTGAGATTTCTGTTTCTACAATGGATGATAGCTTTATCATTATGGGAGGTAGAATATTGTTGGGATTTCTTTTACTCCAATAGATGGTACCCTTGTCATTATGGGAGGTAGTCTGTTGTTGTGATTTTTGTTACTCCAATGGATGGTAACCTTGTCAATATACGAGGTAATTTATTGTTGTGATTTTTGTTACTCCAATGAATGGTAGCCTTGTCATTATGGAAGGTAGTCTATTGTTGAGATTTCTATTACTCCGATAGATGGTAGCCTTATCATTATGGAAGGGAGTCTGTTGTTGATAGTTTTGTTACTCCAATGGTTGGTAGCCTTGTCATTATGGAAGGTAGTCTATTGTTTAAATTTGTGTTACTCAAATGGATGGTAGCCTTGTCATTATGGAAGGTAGTCTGTTGTTGAAATTTTTGTTACTCCAATGGATGGTAGCCTTGTCATTATGGAAGGTAGTCTGTTGTTTATATTTCGGTTACTCCAATGGTTGGTAGCCTTGTTATTATGGAAGGTAGTCTGTTGTTGAAATTTTTGTTACACCAATGGATGGTAGACTTGTCATTATGGAAGGTAGCCTGTTGTTGAGATTTATGTTTCTACAATGGATGGTAGCTTTGTCATTATGGGAGGTAGACTATTGTTGGGATTTCTTTTACTCCAATAGATGGTACCCATGCCATTATGGGAGGTAGTCTGTTGTTGTGATTTTTGTTACTCCAATGGATGGTAACCTTGTCATTATGGAAGGAAGTCTGTTGTTAAGATTTCTATTACTCAGATAGATGGTAGCCTTGTCATTATGGAAGGTATTATGTTGTTAAGATTTCTGTTACTCAAATGGATGGTAGCCTTGTCATTATGGGAGGTAGTCTATTGTTGAGATTTCTGTTAATCCAATGGATGGAAGCGTTATAATTACGGAAGGTAGTATGTTGTTTATATTTCTGTTACTCCAATGGTTGGTAGCCTTGTCATTATGGAAGGTAGTCTGTTGTTGAAATTTTTGTTACTCCATTGGATGGTAGACTTGTCATTATGGAAGGTAGCCTGTTGTTGAGATTTCTGTTTCTACAATGGATGGTAGCTTTGTCATTATGGGAGGTAGACTATTGTTGGGATTTCTTTTACTCCAATAGATGGTAGCGTTGTCATTATGGGAGGTATTCTGTTGTTGAGATTTCTGTTACTCCAATGGATGGTAACCTTGTCATTATGGGAGGTAGTCTATTGTTGAGATTTATGTTAATCCAATGAATGGTAGCCTTGTAATTATGGAAGGTATTCTGTTGTTCATATTTCTGTCACTCCAATGGTTGATAGCCTTGTCATTAAAGAAGGTAGTCTGTTGTTTAAATTTGTGTTACTCAAATGGATGGTAGCCTTGTCATTATGGAAGGTAGTCTATTGTTGAAATTTTTGTTACTCCAATGGATGATAGCCTTGTCATTATGGAAGGTAAGCTGTTGTTGAGATTTCTTGTTACTCCAATAAATGGTAGCCTTGTCATTAAGGAAGGTAGCCTGTTGTTGACATTTCTGTTTCTACAATTGATGGTGGCTTTGTCATTATAAAAGGTTGCCTGTTGTTGAGATTTTTGTTATTCCAATGGATGGTAGCCTTATTATTATGGGAGGTAGTCTATTGTTAGGATTTCTTTTACTCCAACAGATGGTACCCTTGTCATTATGGGAGGTAGTATGTTGTTGTGATTTTTGTTACTCCAATGGATGGTAACCTTGTCATTATAGGAGGTAATTTATTGTTGTGATTTTTGTTACTCCAATGAATGTTAGCTTTGTCATTATGGAATGTAGTCTGTTGTTGAGATTTCTATTACTCAGATAGATGGTAGCCTTGTCATTATGGAAGGTATTCAGTTGTTGAGATTTCTGTTACTCAAATGGATGGTAGCCTTGTCATTATAGGAAGTAGTCTATTGTTGAGATTTCTGTTAATCCAATGGATGGTAGCCTTGTAATTACGGAAGGTAGTATGTTGTTTATATTTCTGTTACTCCAATGGTTGGTAGCCTTGTCATTATGGAAGGTAGTCTGTTGTTGAAATTTTTGTTACTCCAATGGATGGTAGACTTGTCATTATGGAAGGTAGCCTGTTGTTGAGATTTATGTTTCTACAATGGATGATAGATTTATCATTATGGGAGGTAGACTATTATTGGGATTTCTTTTACTCCAATAGATGGTACCCTTGTCATTATGGGAGGTAGTCTGTTGTTGTGATTTTTGTTACTCCAATGGATGGTAACCTTGTCATTATACGAGGTAATTTATTATTGTGATTTTTGTTACTCCAATGAATGGTAGCCTTGTCATTATGGAAGGTAGTCTATTGTTGAGATTTCTATTACTCCGATAGATGGTATCCTTCTCATTATGGAAGGGAGTTTTTTGTTGATATTTTTGTTACTCCAATGGATGGTAGCCTTGTCATTACGGAAGGTAGTCTGTTGTTTAAATTTGTGTTACTCAAATGAATGGTAGCCTTGTCATTATGGAAGGTAGTCTTTTGTTGAAATTTTTGTTACTCCAATGGATGGTAGCCTTGTCATTATGGAAGGTAATCTGTTGTTGAGATTTCTTGTTACTCCAATGGATGGTAGACTTGTCATTATGGAAGGTAGCCTGTTGTTGAGATTTCTGTTTCTACAATGGATGGTAGCTTTGTCATTATAAAAGGTTGCCTGTTGTTGATATTTTTGTTATTCCAATGGATGGTAGCCTTATCATTATGGGAGGTAATCTATTGTTAGGATTTCTTTTACTCCAACAGATGGTACCCTTGTCATTATAGGAGGTAGTCTGTTGTTGTGATTTTTGTTACTCCAATGGATGGTAACCTTGTAATTATAGGAGGTAATTTATTGTTGTGATTTTTATTACTCCAATGAATGGTAGCCTTGTCATTATAGAAGGTAGTCTGTTGTTGAGATTTCTATTACTCCGATAGATGGTAGCCTTGTAATTATGGAAGGTATTCTGTTGTTGAGATTTCTGTTACTCAAATGGATGGTAGCCTTTTCATTATAAGAGGTAGTCTATTGTTGAGATTTCTGTTAATCCAATGGATGGTAGCCTTGTAATTATGGAAGGTAGTCTGTTGTTTATATTTCTGTTACTCCAATGGTTGGTAGCCTTGTCATTATGGAAGGTAGTCTGTTGTTGAAATTATTGTTACTCCAATGGATGGTAGACTTGTCATTATGGAAGGTAGCCTGTTGTTGAGATTTCTATTTCTACAATGGATGATAGCTTTATCATTATGGGAGGTAGACTATTGTTGGGATTTCTTTTACTCCAATAGATGGTACCCTTGTCATTATGGGAGGTAGTCTGTTGTTGTGATTTTTGTTACTCCAATGAATGGTAACCTTGTCATTATATGAGGTAATTTATTGTTGTGATTTTTGTTACTCCAATGAATGGTAGCCTTGTCATTATGGAAGGGAGTTTGTTGTTGATATTTTTGTTACTCCAATGGTTGGTAGCCTTGTCATTACAGAAGGTAGTTTGTTGTTTAAATTTGTGTTACTCAAATGGATGGTAGCCTTGTCATTATGGAAGGTAGTCTGTTGTTGAAATTTTTGTAACTCCAATGGATGGTAGCCTTGTCATTATGGAAGGTAATTTGTTGTTGAGATTTCTTGTTACTCCAATGGATGGTAGCCTTGTAATTATGGAAGGTAGTCTGTTGTTCATATTTCTGTCACTGCAATGGTTGGTAGCCTTGTCATTAAAGAAGGTAGTTTGTTGTTTAAATTTGTGTTACTCAAATGGATGGTAGCCTTGTTATTATGGAAGGTAGTTTGTTGTTGAAATTTTTGTTACTCCAATGGATGGTAGACTTGTCATTATGGAAGGTAGCCTGTTGTTGAGATTTCTGTTTCTACAATGGATGATAGCTTTATCATTATGGAAGGTAGTCTATTGTTGAGATTTTTGTTAATCCAATGGATGGTAGCCTTGTAATTATGGAAGGTAGTCTGTTGTTCATATTTCTGTCACTGCAATGGTTGGTAGCCTTGTCATTAAAGAAGGTAGTTTGTTATTTAAATTTGTGTTACTCAAATGGATGGTAGCCTTGTTATTATGGAAGGTAGTCTGTTGTTGAAATTTTTGTTACTCCAATGGATGATAGCCTTGTCATTATGGAAGGTAAGCTGTTGTTGAGATTTCTTGTTACTCCAATAGATGGTAGCCTTGTCATTAAGGAAGGTAGCCTGTTGTTGAGATTTCTGTTTCTATAATAGATGGTGGCTTTGTCATTATAAAAGGTTGCTTTTTGTTGAGATTTTTGTTATTCCAATGGATGGTAGCCTTATCATTATGGGAGGTAGTCTATTGTTTGGATTTCTTTTACTCCCATAGATGGTACCCTTGTCATTATGGGAGGCAGTCTGTTGTTGTGATTTTTGTTACTCCAATGGATGGTAACCTTGTCATTATAGGAGGTAATTTATTGTTGTGATTTTTGTTACTCCAATGAATTGTAGCCTTGTCATTATGGAAGGTATTCTGTTGTTTAGATTTCTGTTACTCAAATGGATGGTAGCCTTGTCATTATGGGAGGTAGTCTATTGTTGAGATTTCTGTTAATCCAATGGATGGTAGCCTTGTAATTATGGAAGGTAGTCTGTTGTTTATATTTCTGTTACTCCAACGGTTGGTAGCCTTGTCATTATGGAAAGTAGCCTGTTGTTGAGATTTTTGTTTCTACAATGGATTGTAGCTTTGTCATAATGGGAGGTAGACTATTGTTGGGATTTCTTTTACTCTAATAGATGGTACCCTTGTCATTATGGGTGGTAGTCTGTTGTTGTGACTTTTGTTACTCTAATGGATGGTAACCTTGTCATTATACGAGGTAATTTATTGTTGTGACTTTTGTTTATCCAAGGAATGGTAGCCTTGTCATTATGGGAGGTAGTCTGTTGTTACGATTTTTGTTATTCCAATGGATGGTAACCTTGTCATTATTGGAGGTAATTTATTGTTGTGATTTTTGTTACTTCAATGAATGGTAGCCTTGTCATTATTGAAGGTAGTCTGTTGTTGAGATTTCTATTACTCCGATAGATGGTAGCCTTGTCATTATGGAAGGTATTCTATTGTTGAGATTTCTGTTACTCCAATGGATGGTAGCCTTGTCATTATGGGAGGTAGTCTATTGTTGAGATTTTTGTTAATCCAATGGATGGTAGCCTTGTAATTATGGAAGGTAGTCTGTTGTTCATATTTCTGTCACTGCAATGGTTGGTAGCCTTGTCATTAAAGAAGGTAGTTTGTTGTTTAAATTTGTGTTACTCAAATGGATGGTAGCCTTGTCATTATGGAAGGTAGTCTGTTGTTGAAATTTTTGTTACTCCAATGGATGGTAGACTTGTCATTATGGAAGGTAGCCTGTTGTTGAGATTTCGGTTTCTACAATGGATGATAGCTTTATCATTATGGGAGGTAGACTATTGTTGGGATTTCTTTTACTCCAATAGATGGTACTCTTGTCATTATGGGAGGTAGTCTGTTGTTGTGATTTTTGTTACTCCAATGGATGGTAACCTTGTCATTATACGAGGTAATTTATTGTTGTGATTTTTGTTACTCCAATGAATGGTAGCCTTGTCATTATGGAAGGTAGTCTATTGTTGAGATTTCTATTACTCCGATGGAGGGTAGCCTTGTTATTATGGAAGGGAGTCTGTTGTTGATATTTTTGTTACTCCAATGGTTGGTAGCCTTATCATTACGGAAGGTAGTTTGTTGTTTAAATTTATGTTACTCAAATGGATGGTAGCCTTGTCATTATGGAAGGTAGTCTGTTGTTGAAATTTTTGTTACTCCAATGGATGGTATCCTTGTCATTATGGAAGGTAATATGTTGTTGAGATTTCTTATTACTCCAATGGATGGTAGACTTGTTATTATGGAAGGTAGCCTGTTGTTGAGATTTCTGTTTCTACAATGGATGGTAGCTTTGTCATTATAAAAGGTTGCCTGTTGTTGAGATTTTTGTTATTCCAATGGATGATAGCCGTATCTTTATGGGAGGTAGTCTATTGTTGGGATTTCTTTTACTCCAATAGATGGTACCATTGTCATTATAGGAGGTAGTCTGTTGTTGCGATTTATGTTACTCCAATGGATGGTAACCTTCTCATTATAGGAGGTAATTTATTGTTGTGATTTTTGTTACTCCAATGAATGGTAGCCTTGTCATTATGGAAGGTATTCTGTTGTTTAGATTTCTATTACTCAAATGGATGGTAGCCTTGTCATTATGGGAGGTAGTCTATTGTTGAGATTTCTGTTAATCCAATGGATGATAGCCTTGTAATTATGGAAGGTAGTCTGTTGTTCATATTTCTGTCACTGCAATGGTTGGTAGCCTTGTCATTAAAGAAGGTAGTTTGTTGTTTAAATTTGTGTTACTCATATGGATGGTAGCCTTGTCATTATGGAAGGTAGTCTGTTGTTGAAATTTTTGTTACTCCAATGGATGGTAGACTTGTCATTATGGAAGGTAGCCTGTTGTTGAGATTTCTGTTTCTACAATGGATGATAGCTTTATCATTATGGGAGGTAGACTATTGTTGGAATTTCTTTTACTCCAATAGATGGTACACTTGTCATTATGGGAGGTAGTCTGTTGTTGTGATTTTTGTTACTCCAATGGATGGTAACCTTGTCATTATACGAGGTAATTTATTGTTCTGATTTTTGTTACTCCAATGAATGGTAGCCTTGTCATTATGGAAGGTAGTCTATTGTTGAGATTTCTATTACTCCGATAGATGGTAGCCTTGTTATTATAGAAGGGAGTCTGTTGCTGATATTTTTGTTACTCCAATGGTTGGTAGCCTTGTCATTACGGAAGGTAGTTTGTTGTTTAAATTTGTGTTACTCAAATGGATGGTAGCCTTGTCATTATGGAAGGTAGTCTGTTGTTGAAATTTTTGTTACTCCAATGGATGGTAGCTTTGTCATTATAAAAGGTTGCCTGTTGTTGAGATTTTTGTTATTCCAATGGATGGTAGCCTTATCATTATGGGAGGTAGTCTATTTTTGGGATTTCTTTTACTCCAATAGATGGTACCCTTGTCATTATAGGAGGTAGTTTATTG
This sequence comes from Vicia faba, assembly GCA_948472305.1. Classification (NCBI taxonomy): domain Eukaryota; kingdom Viridiplantae; phylum Streptophyta; class Magnoliopsida; order Fabales; family Fabaceae; genus Vicia; species Vicia faba. The sequence goes on from OX451737.1 coordinate 774,035,884, forward strand.
CTATTTTTGTTACTCCAATGGATGGTAACCTTGTCATTATAGGAGGTAATTTATTGTTGTGATTTTTGTTACTCCAATGAATGTTAGCCTTGTCATTATGGAAGGTAGTCTATTGTTGAGATTTCTATTACTCTGATTGATGGTAGCCTTGTCATTATGGAAGGTATTCTGTTGTTGAGATTTCTGTTACTCCAATGGATGGTAGCCTTGTCATTATGGGAGGTAGTCTATTGTTGAGATTTTTGTTAATCCAATGGATGGTAGCCTTGTAATTATGGAAGGTAGTCTGTTGTTCATATTTCTGTCACTGCAATGGTTGGTAGCCTTGTCATTAAAGAAGGTAGTTTGTTGTTTAAATTTGTGTTACTCAAATGGATGGTAGCCTTCTTATTATGGAAGGTAGTCTGTTGTTGAAATTTTTGTTACTCCAATGGATGATAGCCTTGTCATTATGGAAGGTAAGTTGTTGTTGAGATTTCTTGTTACTCCAATAGATGGTAGCCTTGTCATTAAGGAAGGTATCCTGTTGTTGAGATTTCTAATTCTACAATAGATGGTGGCTTTGTCATTATAAAAGCTTGCTTTTTGTTGAGATTTTTGTTATTCCAATGGATGGTAGCCTTATCATTATGGGAGGTAGTCTATTGTTTGGATTTCTTTTACTCCAATAGATGGTACCCTTGTCATTATGGGAGGCATTCTGTTGTTGCGATTTTTGTTACTCCAATGGATGGTAACCTTGTCATTATAGGAGGTAATTTATTGTTGTGATTTTTGTTACTCCAATGAATTGTAGCCTTGTCATTATGGAAGGTATTCTGTTGTTTAGATTTCTGTTACTCAAATGGATGGTAGCCTTGTCATTATGGGAGGTAGTCTATTGTTGAGATTTCTGTTAATCCAATGGATGGTAGCTTTATAATTATGGAAGGTAGTCTGTTGTTTATATTTCTGTTACTCCAATGGATGGTAGCCTTGTCATTATGGAAGGTAGTCTGTTGTTGAAATTTCTGTTTCTACAATGGATGATAGCTTTATCATTATGGGAGGTAGACTATTGTTGGAATTTCTTTTACTCCAATAGATGGTACACTTGTCATTATGGGAGGTAGTCTGTTGTTGTGATTTTTGTTACTCCAATGGATGGTAACCTTGTCATTATACGAGGTAATTTATTGTTCTGATTTTTGTTACTCCAATGAATGGTAGCCTTGTCATTATGGAAGGTAGTCTATTGTTGAGATTTCTATTACTCCGATAGATGGTAGCCTTGTTATTATAGAAGGGAGTCTGTTGCTGATATTTTTGTTACTCCAATGGTTGGTAGCCTTGTCATTACGGAAGGTAGTTTGTTGTTTAAATTTGTGTTACTCAAATGGATGGTAGCCTTGTCATTATGGAAGGTAGTCTGTTGTTGAAATTTTTGTTACTCCAATGGATGGTAGCTTTGTCATTATAAAAGGTTGCCTGTTGTTGAGATTTTTGTTATTCCAATGGATGGTAGCCTTATCATTATGGGAGGTAGTCTATTTTTGGGATTTCTTTTACTCCAATAGATGGTACCCTTGTCATTATAGGAGGTAGTTTATTGCTATTTTTGTTACTCCAATGGATGGTAACCTTGTCATTATAGGAGGTAATTTATTGTTGTGATTTTTGTTACTCCAATGAATGTTAGCCTTGTCATTATGGAAGGTAGTCTATTGTTGAGATTTCTATTACTCTGATTGATGGTAGCCTTGTCATTATGGAAGGTATTCTGTTGTTGAGATTTCTGTTACTCCAATGGATGGTAGCCTTGTCATTATGGGAGGTAGTCTATTGTTGAGATTTTTGTTAATCCAATGGATGGTAGCCTTGTAATTATGGAAGGTAGTCTGTTGTTCATATTTCTGTCACTGCAATGGTTGGTAGCCTTGTCATTAAAGAAGGTAGTTTGTTGTTTAAATTTGTGTTACTCAAATGGATGGTAGCCTTCTTATTATGGAAGGTAGTCTGTTGTTGAAATTTTTGTTACTCCAATGGATGATAGCCTTGTCATTATGGAAGGTAAGTTGTTGTTGAGATTTCTTGTTACTCCAATAGATGGTAGCCTTGTCATTAAGGAAGGTATCCTGTTGTTGAGATTTCTAATTCTACAATAGATGGTGGCTTTGTCATTATAAAAGCTTGCTTTTTGTTGAGATTTTTGTTATTCCAATGGATGGTAGCCTTATCATTATGGGAGGTAGTCTATTGTTTGGATTTCTTTTACTCCAATAGATGGTACCCTTGTCATTATGGGAGGCATTCTGTTGTTGCGATTTTTGTTACTCCAATGGATGGTAACCTTGTCATTATAGGAGGTAATTTATTGTTGTGATTTTTGTTACTCCAATGAATTGTAGCCTTGTCATTATGGAAGGTATTCTGTTGTTTAGATTTCTGTTACTCAAATGGATGGTAGCCTTGTCATTATGGGAGGTAGTCTATTGTTGAGATTTCTGTTAATCCAATGGATGGTAGCTTTATAATTATGGAAGGTAGTCTGTTGTTTATATTTCTGTTACTCCAATGGATGGTAGCCTTGTCATTATGGAAGGTAGTCTGTTGTTGAAATTTTTGTTACTCCAATCAATGGTAGACTTGTCATTATGGAAAGTAGCCTGTTGTTGAGATTTTTGTTTCTACAATGGATGGTAGCTTTGTCATTATGGGAGGTAGACTATTGTTGGGATTTCTTTTACTCCAATAGATGGTACCCTTGTCATTATGGGAGGTAGTCTGTTGTTGTGACTTTTGTTACTCCAATGGATGGTAACCTTGTCATTATACGAGGTAATTTATTGTTGTGATATTTGTTTATCCAATGAATGGTAGCCTTGTCATTATGGGAGGTAGTCTGTTGTTGCGATTTTTGTTATTCCAATGGATGGTAACCTTGTCATTATAGGAGGTAATTTATTGTTGTGATTTTTGTTACTTCAATGAATGATAGCCTTGTCATTATGGAAGGTAGTCTGTTGTTGAGATTTCTATTACTCCGATAGATGGTAGCCTTGTCATTATGGAAGGTATTCTGTTGTTGAGATTTCTGTTACTCCAATGGATGGTAGCCTTGTCATTATGGGAGGTAGTCTATTGTTGAGATTTTTGTTAATCCAATGGATGGTAGCCTTGTAATTATGGAAGGTAGTATGTTGTTCATATTTCTGTCACTGCAATGGTTGGTAGCCTTGTCATTAAAGAAGGTAGTTTGTTGTTTAAATTTGTAATACTCAAATGGATGGTAGCCTTGTCATTATGGAAGGTAGTCTGTTGTTGAAATTTTTGTTACTCCAATGGATGGTAGACTTTTCATTATGGAAGGTAGCCTTTTGTTGAGATTTCAGTTTCTACAATGGATGATAGCTTTATCATTATGGGAGGTAGACTATTGTTGGGATTTCTTTTACTCCAATAGATGGTACCCTTGTCATTATGGGAGGTAGTCTGTTGTTATGATTTTTGTTACTCCAATGGATGGTAACCTTGTCATTATACGAGGTAATTTATTGTTGTGATTTTTGTTACTCCAATGAATGGTAGCCTTGTCATTATGGAAGGTAGTCTATTGTTGAGATTTCTATTACTCCGATAGATGGTAGCCTTGTTATTATGGAAGGGAGTCTGTTGTTGATATTTCTGTTTCTCCAATGGATGGTAGCCTTGTCGTTATAAAAGGTAGTATGTTTTTGAAATTTTTTTTACTCTAATTGATGGTAGCCTTGTCATTATAGAAGTTATTTTGTTGTTGAGATTTATGTTACTTCAATGGATGGTAAACTTATCATTAATGGAGGTTGTCTGTTGTTGTGATTTTTGTTACTCCAATGGATGGAAGCCTTATCATTATGGAAATCATTATGTTGTTGAGATTTATATTACTCCAATGGGTGGTAGCCTTGTCTTTATGGGAGGTAGTCTGTTTTTGAATTTTTTGTTACTTCAATGGATGGTAGCCTTGTCATTATGGACGGTAGTCTGTTGTTGTGATTTTTGTTACTCCAATGGATGGTAGCCTTGTCATTATGGGAGGTAGTATGTTGTTGAAATTTTTGTTACTCTAATGGATGGTAGCCTTGTCATTATGGAAGGTAGTTTGATGTTGAGATTTTTGTTACTCCAATGGATGGTAGCCTTGTCATTATGGGAGGTAGTATGTTATTGAGATTTTTGTTATTCCAATGGATGGAAGCCTTGTCATTAATGAAGGTAGTCTTTTGTTGAGATTTATGTTACTCAAATGGATGGTAGCCTTGCCATTATGGAAGCAAGTATGTTGTTGAGATTTTTGTTACTCCAATGGATGGTAGCCTTGTCATTATGGAAGGTAGTTTGTTGTTGTGATTTTTGTTACTCCAATAGATGGTAGCCTTGTCATTATGGAAGGTAGTCTGTTGTTGAAATTTTTGTTACTCCAATGGATGGTAGCCTTGCCATTATGGAAGGTAGTCTGTTGTTGTGATTTTTGTTACTCCAATGGATGGTAGCCTTGTCATTATGGAAGGTAGTTTGTTGTTGATATTTTTGTTACTCCAATGGATGGTAGCCTTCTCATTATGGAAGGTAGTCTGTTGTTGAGATTTATGTTACTCCAATGGATAATAGTCTTATCATTACGGAAGGTTGTCTGTTGTTGATATTTCTGTTTCTCCAATGGATGGTATCCTTGTCATTATAAAAGGTAGTATGTTTTTGAAATTTATTTTGCTCTAATGGATGGTAGTCTTGTCATTATGGAAGTTATTTTCTTGTTGAGATTTATGTTACTCCAATGGATGGTAAACTTGTCATTATGGGAGGTTGTCTGTTGTTGTGATTTTTGTTACTCCAATGGATGGAATCCTTATCATTATGGAAATCATTATGTTGTTGAGATTTCACTTACTCCAATGGGTGGTAGCCTTGTCTTTATGGGAGGTAGTCTGTTGTTGAATTTTTTGTTACTTCAATGGATGGTAGCCTTATCATTATGGACGGTAGTCTGTTGTTGTGATTTTTGTTACTCCAATGGATGGTAGCCTTGTCATTATGGGAGGTAGTATGTTGTTGAAATTTTTGTTACTCTAATGGATGGTAGCCTTGTCATTATGGAAGGTAGTCTGTTGTTGAGATTTTTATTACTCCAATGGATGGTAGCCTTGTCATTATGGGAAGTAGTATCTTATTGAGATTTTGGTTACTCAAATAGATGGTAGCCTAGTCATTATGGAAGGTAGTTTGTTGTTGAAATTTTTGTTACTCCTATAGATGGTAGACTTGTCATCAGGGAAGATAGTTTGTTGTTGAAATTTTTGTTACTCCAATGGATGGTAGCCTTGTCATTATGGAAGGTTGTCTGTTTTTGAGATTTTAGTTACTCCAATGGATGATAGCCTTGTCATTATAGGAGATAGTCTATTGTTGAAATTTTGTTACACCAATGGATGTTAGCCTTGTCATTATGGAAGGTAGTCTATTGATGAGATTTCTGTTACTCCAATCGATGGTATTCTTGTGGTTACGGAAGGTAGTCTGTTGTTGAGATTTTTGGTACTCCAATGGATGGTAGTCTTGTCGTTATGGAAGGTAGTCTGTTGTTGAGATTTTTGTTAATCCAATGGATGGTAGACTTGTAATTATGGAAGGTAGTCTATTGTTGATATTTCTCTTAGTCCAATGGTTGGTAGCCTTGCATTATGGAAGGTAGTCTGTTTTTAAAATATGTGTTACTCAAATCGATTGTAGCCTTGTCATTATGGAAGGTAGCCTATTGTTAATATTTCTGTTACTCCAATGAAAAGTAGCCTTGTCATTATGGAAGGTAATCTATTGTTGAGATTTCAATTACTCCGATAGATGGCAGCCTTGTCATTATGGAAGGTATTCTGTTGTTTAGATTTCTGTTACTCCAATGGATGGTAGCCTTGTAATTATGGGAGGTAGTCAATTTTTGAGATTTCTTGTTACTCCAATGGATGGTAGCCTTGTCATTATGGAAGGTAGTCTGTTGTGGAAATTTTTGTTACTCCAATGGATGGTAGCCTTCTCGTTATAGAAGGTAGTTTGTTGTTGAGATTTGTAGTTGCTCTAATGGATAATAGTCTTATCATTATGTAAGGTAGTCTGTTGTTGATATTTATGTTACTCCAATGGATGGTAGACTTGTCATTAGAAAAGGTAGTCTGTTTTTGAATTGTGTTTTACTCTAATGGATGGTAGCCTTGTCATTATGGAAGTTATTTTTTTGTTGTGATTTTTGTTACTCCAATGGATGGAAGCGTTGTCATTATGGAAATCATTATGTTTCTTGAGATTTCACTTACTCCAATGGGTGGTAGCCTTTTCATTATGGACGGTAGTCTGTTGTTGTGATTTTTGTTACTCCAATGGATGGTAGCCTTATCATTATGGGAGGTAGTATGTTGTTGAAATTTTTGTTACTTCAAAGGATGGTAGCCTTGTCATTATGGAAGGTAGTCTGTTGTTGAGATTTTTGTTACTCAAATGGATGGTAGCTTTGTGATTATGGGAGGTAGTATGTTATTGAGATTTTTTTATTCTAATGGATGGTAGCCTTGTCATTATTGAAGGTAGTCTTTTATTGAGATTTGTGATACTCCAATGGATGGTAGCCTTGCCATTATGGAAGGTAGTCTGTTGTTGAGATTTTTGTTACTCCAATAGATTGTAGCCTTGTCATTATGGAAGGTAGTTTGTTGTTGAAATTTTTGTCACCCAATGGATGGTAACCTTGTCATTATGGAAGGTATTCTGTTGTTGAGATTTTTGTTACTCCAATGGATGATAGCCTTGTCATTATAGGAGATAGTCGGTTGTTGAAATTTTTGTTACGCCAATGGATGTTAGCCTTGTCATTTTGGAAGGTAGTCTATTGTTGAGAATTCTGTTACTCCAATCGATGGTAGCCTTGTGATTACGGAAGGTAGCTGTTGTTGAGAATTTTGGTACTCCAATGGATGGTAGTCTTGTCATTATGGAAGGTAGTCTGTTGTTGATATTTCTGTTAATCCAATGGATGGTAGCCTTGTCATTATGGAAGGTAGTCTGTTGTTGATATTTTTGTTACTCCAATGGTTGGTAGCCTTGTCATTATGGAAGGTATTCTATTATTGTGATTTATGTTACTCCAATCGATGGTAGCCTTGTGATTATGGAAGGTAGTCTGTTGTTGAGATTTTTGGTACTCCAATGGATGGTAGTCTTGTCATTATGGAAGGTAGTCTGTTGTTGAGATTTCTGTTAATCCAATGGATGGTTGCCTTATAATTATGGAAGGTAGTCTGTTGTTGATATTTTTGTTACTCCAATGGTTGGTAGCCTTGAATTATGGAAGGTAGTCTGTTGTTGAAATTTGTGTTACTCAAATCGATTGTAGCCTTGTAATTATGGAAGGTAGTTTGTTGTTGATATTTCTGTTACTCTAACGGTTGGTAGCCTTGTCATTACGGAAGGTAGTCTGTTGTTTAAATTTGTGTTACTCAAATGGATGGTAGCCTTGTCATTATGGAAGGTAGTTTGTTATTGAAATTTTTGTTACTCCAATGGATGGTAGACTTGTCATTATGGAAGGTAGCCTGTTGTTGAGATTTCTGTTTCTACAATGGATGGTAGCTTTGTCATTATAAAAGGTTGCCTGTTGTTGAGATTTTTGTTATTACAATGGATGGTACTCTTATCATTATGGGAGGTAGTCTCTTGTTGTGATTTTTGTTACTCCAATGGATGGTAACCTTGTCATTATAGGAGGTAATTTATTGTTGTGATTTTTGTTACCCCAATGAATGGTAGCCTTGTCATTATGGAAGGTAGTCTGTTGTTGATATTTCTATTACTCCGATAGATGGTAGCCTTGTCATTATGGAAGGTATTATGTTGTTGAGATTTATGTTACTCCAATGGATGGTAGCCTTGTCATTATGGGAGGTAGTCTATTTTTGAAATTTTTTGTTACTCCAATGGATGGTAGCATTGTCATTATGAGAGGTAGTCTATTTTTGAAATTTTTGTTACTCCAATGAATGGTAGCCTTCTCATTATGGAAGGTAGTCTGTTGTTGAGATTTCTAGTTACTCCAATGGATAATAGTCTTATCATTATGGAAGGTAGTTTGTTGTTGATATTTCTGTTTCTCCAATGGATGTTAGCCTTGTCATTATAAAAGGTAGCCTGTTTCTGAATTTTTTTTTACTCTAATGGATGGTATCCTTGTCATTATGGAAGTTATTTTGTTGTTGAGATTTATGTTACTCCAATGGATGGTAAACTTCTCATTATGGGAGGTTGTCTCTTGTTGTGATTTTTGTTACTCCAATGGATGGAAGCCTTGTCATTATGGAAATCATTATGTTGTTGAGATTTCACTTACTCCAATGAGTGGTAGCCTTGTCTTTATGGGAGGTAGTCTATTGTTGAATTTTTTGTTACTTCAATGAATGGTAGCCTTGTCATTATGGACGGTAGTCTGTTGTTGTGATTTTTGTTACTCCAATGGATGGTAGCCTTGTCATTATGGGAGGTAGTCTTTTGTTGAGATTTGGGTTACTCCAATGGATGGTAGCCTCGCCATTATGGAAGGTAGTCTGTTGTTGAAATTTTTGTTACTCCAATGGATGGTAGCCTTGTCATTATGGAAGGTAGTCTGTTGTTGAAATTTTTGTTACTACAATGGATGGTAGCCTTGTCATTATGGAAGGTAGTCTGTTGTTGATATTTTTGTTACTCCAATGGATGATAGCCTTGTTATTATAGGAGATAGTCTGTTGTTGAAATTTTTGTTACGCCAATGGATGTTAGCCTTGTCATTATGGAAGGTAGTCTAATGTTGTGATTTATGTTACTCCAATCGATGGTAGCCTTGTGATTATGGAAGGTAGTCTGCTGTTGAGATTTTTGGTACTCCAATGGATGGTAGTCTTGTCATTATGGAAGGTAGTCTGTTGTTGAGATTTTTGTTAATCCAATGGATGGTTGCCTTATAATTATGGAAGGTAGTTTGTTGTTGATATTTCTGTTACTCCAATGGTTGGTAGCCTTGAATTATGGAAGGTAGTCTGTTGTTGAAATTTTTGTTACTCCAATTGATGGTAGCCTTGTCATTATGCAAGGTAGTCTGTTGTTGAGATTTCTTGTTACTCCAATAGATGGTAGCCTTGTCATTATCGAAGGTAGCCTGTCGTTGAGATTTATGTTACTCCAATGGATGGTAAACTTGACATTATGGAAGGTTGTCTGTTGATGTGGTTTTTGTTATTCCAATGGATGGAAGCCTTGTCATTATGGAAGGCATTATGTTGCTGAGATTTCTCTTACTCCAATTGGTGGTAGTCTGTTGTTTAAATTTTTGTTACTCCAAAGGATGGTAGCCTTGTCATTATGGACAGTAGTCTGTTGTTGATATTTTTGTTACTCCAATAGATGGTATCCTTGTCATTATGGGAAGTAGTATGTTATTGAAATTTTTGTTACTCCAATGGATGGTAGCCTTATCATTATGGAAGGTATTCTGTTGTTGAAATTTTTGTTACTCCAATGGATGAAAGCCTTGTCATTATGGGACGTAATCTGTTGTGTATATTTCTGTTAATCCAACGAATGGTAGCCTTGTCATTATGCAAGGTTGTCTGTTGTTGATATTTATGTTACTCCAATGGTTGGTAGCCTTGTCATTACGTAAGGTAGTATGTTGTTTAAATTTGTGTTACTTAAATGGATGGTAGCCTTGTCATTATGGAAGGTAGTCTGTTGTTGAAATTTTTGTTACTTCAATGGATGGTAAACTTGTCATTATTGGAGGTTGTCTGTTGTTGTGATTTTTGTTACTCCAATGGATGGAAGCCTTCTCATTATGGAAAGCATTATATTGTTGAGATTTCTCTTACTCCAATGGGTGGTAGCCTTGTCATTATGGGAGGTAGTCTATTGTTTAAATTTTTGTTACTTCAATGGATGATAGCCTTGTCATTATGGACGGTATTCTGTTGTTGAGATTTTTGTTACTCCAATGGATGATAGCCTTGTCATTATGGGAAGTAGTCTATTGTTGAAATTTTTGTTACTCCAATGGATGGTAACCTTGTCATTATGGAAGGTAGTCTGTTGTTGACATTTCTTTTACTCCAATGGATTGTAGCCTTGTCATTATGGTAGGTAGTGTTATTGAGATTTTTGTTACTCCAATGGATGGTAGCCTTCTCATTATGGAAGGTAGTCTGTTGTTGAGATTTCTAGTTACTCCAATGAATAATAGTCTTATCATTATGGAAGGTAGTCTGTTATTGATATTTCTGTTTCTCCAATGGATGGTAGACTTGTCATTATAAAAGATAGTCTTTTTTTGAATTTTTTTTTACTCTAATGGATGGCAAACTCATCATTATGGAATGTTGTCTGTTGTTGTGATTTTTGTTACTCCAATGTATGGAAGTCTTGTCATTATGGAAATCATTATGTTGTTGAGATTTCAGTTACTCCAATGGGTGGTAGCCTTGTCTTTATGGGAGGTAGTCTGTTGTTGAATTTTTTGTTACTTCAATGGATGGTAGCCTTGTCATTATGGACGGTAGTCTGTTGTTTTGATTTGTGTTACTCCAATGGAAGGTAGCCTTGTCATTATGGGAGGTAGTATGTTGTTGAAATTTTTGTTACTCCAATGGATGGTAGCCTTGTCATTATGGAAGGTAGTCTGTTGTTGAGATTTTTGTTACTCCAGGATGGTAGCCTTGCCATTATGGAAGGTAGTCTGTTGTTGAGATTTTTGTTACTTCAATAGATGGTAGCCTTGTCATTATAGAAGGTAGTCTGTTGTTGAGATTTTTGTTACTCCAATAGATGGTAGCCTTGTCATTATGGAAGGTAGTCTGTTGTTGAATTTTTTGTTACTCCGATGGATGGTAGCCTTGTCATTATGGAAGGTACTCTGTTTTTTAGATTTTTGTTACTCCAATGGATGATAGCCTTGTCATTATAGGAGATAGTCTGTTGTTGAAAAATTTTTTACGCCAATGGATGTTAGCCTTGTCATTATGGAAGGTAGTCTATTGTTGAGATTTTTGTTACTCCAATCGGCGGTAGTCTTGTGATTATGGAAGGTAGTCTGTTGTCGAGATTTTTGGTACTCATATGGATGGTAGTCTTGTCATTATGGAAGGTAGTCTGTTGTTGAGATTTTTGTTAATCCAATGGATGGTAGCCTTGTAATTATGGAAGGTAGTTTGTTGTTGATATTTCTGTTACTCCAATGGTTTGTAGCCTTGCATTATGGAAGGTAGTCTGTTGTTGAAATTTTTGTTACTCAAATCGATTGTAGCCTTGTAATAATGGAAGGTAGTCTGTTGTTGATATTTCTGTTACTCCAATGGTTGGTAGCCTTGTCATTACGGAAGGTAGTCTGTTGTTTAAATTTGTGTTACTCAAATGGATGGTAGCCTTGTCATTATGGAAGGTAGTTTGTTGTTGAAATTTTTGTTACTCCAATGGATGGTAGCCTTGCCATTAGGGAAGGTAATCTATTGTTGTGATATCTTGTTACTCCAATGGATGGTAGACTTGTCATTATGGAAGGTAGCCTATTGTTGAGATTTCTGTTTCTACAATGGATGGTAGCTTTGTCATTATAAAAGGTTGTCTGTTGTTGAGATTTTTGTTATTACAATGGATGGTAGCCTTATCATTATGGGAGGTATTCTATTGTTGGGATTTCTTTTACTCCAATAGATGGTACCCTTGTCATTATGGGAGGTAGTCTGTTGTTGGGATTTTTGTTACTCCAATGAATGGTAGCCTTGTCATTATCGAAGGTAGTCTGTTGTTGAGATTTCTATTACTCCGATAGATGGTAGCCTTGTCATTATGGAAGGTATTCTTTTGTTGAGATTTCTATTACTCCAATGGATGGTAGCCTAGTCGTTGTGGGAGGTATTATATTTTTGAAATTTCTTGTTACTCCAATGGATGGTAGCATTGTCATTATGAGAGGTAATCTGTTTTTGAAATTTATGTTACTCCAATGGATGGTAGCGTTGTCATTATGGACGGTAGTCTGTTGTTGACATTTTTGTTACTCCAATGGAAGGTAGCCTTGTCATTATGGGAGGTAGTCGATAGTGTAGATTTTTGTTAATCCAATGGATGGTAGCCTTGTCATTATGCAAGGTGGTCTGATGTTGATATTTATGTTACTCCAATGGTTGGTAGCCTTGTCATTACGGAAGGTAGTTTGTTGTTGAAATTTTTGTTACTCCAATGGAAGGTAGCCTTCTCATTATGGAAAGTAGTCTGTTGTTGATATTTCTAGTTACTCCAATGGATAATAGTCTTATCATTATGGAAGGTAGTCTCTTGTTGATATTTCTGTTTCTCCAATGGATGGTAGCCCTTTCATTATAAAAGGTAGTCTGTTTTTGAATGTTTTTAAACTCTAATGGATGGTAGCCTTGTCATTATGGAAGTTATTTTATTGTTGAGATTGATGTTACTCCAATGGATGGTAAACTTCCCATTATGGGAGGTTGTCTGTTGTTTTGATTTTTGTTACTCCAATGGATGGAAGCCTTGTCATTATGGAAATCATTATGTTATTGAGACTTCACTTACTCCAATGGGTGGTAGCCTAGTCTTTATGGGAGGTAGTCTATTGTTGAATTTTTTGTTATTCAATGGATGGTAGCCTTGTCATTATGGACGGTAGTCTATTGTTGTGATTTTTGTTACTCCAACGGATGGTAGCCTTGTCATTATGGGAGGTAGTAAGTTATTGAGATTTTTGTTACTCCAATAAATGGTAGCCTTGTAATTATGGGAGGTATTATGTTATTGAGATTTTTGTTATTCCAATGGATGGTATCTTTGTCATTATTGAAGGTAGTCTTTTGTTTAGATTTATGTTACTCCAATGGATGGTAGCCTTGCCACTATGGAAGGTAGTCTGTTGTTGAAATTTTTGTTACTCCAATGGATGGTAGCCTTGTCATTATGGAAGGTATTCTGTTGTTGAACTTTTTGTTACTCCAATGGATGGTAGCCTTGTCATCATGAAAGGTAGTCTATTGTTGAGATTTTTGTTACTCCAACGGATGATAGCCTTGTCATTATAGGAGATAGTTATTTGTTGAAATTTTTGTTACGCCAATGGATGTTAGCCTTATCATTATGGAAGATAGTCTATTGTTGAGATTTATGTTACTCCAATTGATGGTAGCCTTGTGATTATGGAAGGTAGTCTGTTGTTGAGATTTTTGGTACTCCAATGGATGGTAGTCTTGTCATTATGGAAGGTAGTATGTTGTTGAGATTTCTAATAATCTAATGGATGGTAGCCTTGTAATTATGGAACGTTGTCTGTTGTTGATATTTTTGTTACTCCAATGGTTGGTAGCCTTGAATTATGGAAGGTAGTCTGTTGTAGAAATTTGTGTTACTCAAATCGATTGTAGCCTTGTCATTATGGAAGGTAGTCTGTTGTTGATTTTTTTGTTACTCCAATAGATGGTAGCCTTGTCATTATAGAAGGTAGCCTGTTGTTGAGATTTATGTTACTCCAATGGATGGTAAACTTGCCATTATGGAAGGTTGTCTGTTGATGTGGTTTTTGTTACTCCAATGGATGGTACCCTTGTCATTATGGACGGTAGTCTGTTGTTGAGATTTTTGTTACTTCAATAGATGGTATCCTTGTCATTATGGGAGGTAGTATGTTGTTGAAACTTTTGTTACTCCAATATATGGTAGCCTTATCATTATAGAAGGTAGCCTGTTGTTGAAATTTTTGTTACTCCAATGGAAAGTAGCCTTGTCATTATGGAAGGTATTCTGTTGTTGAGATTTTTGTTACTCCAATGGATGGTAAACTTCCCATTATGGGAGGTTGTCTGTTGTTTTGATTTTTGTTACTCCAATGGATGGAAGCCTTGTCATTATGGAAGGCATTATGTTGTTTAGATTTCTCTTAATCCAATGGGTGGTAGCCTTGTCATTATGGGAGGTAGCCTATTTTTTAAGTTTTTGTTACTCCAATGGATGGTAGCCTTTTCATTATGTACGGTAGTCTATTGTTGTGATTTTTGTTACTCCAATGGATGATAGCCTTGTCATTATGGGAGGTAGTTTGTTGTTGAAATTTTTGTTACTCCAATGGATGGTAACCTTGTCATTATGGAAGGTAGTTTGTTGTTGATATTTCTTTTACTCCAATGGATGGTAGCCTTGTCGTTATGGTAGGTAGTCTGTTATTGAGATTTTTGTTACTCCAATGGATGTTAGTCTTCTCATTATGGAAGGTAGTCTGTTGTTGAGATTTCTGTTAATCCAATGGATGGTAGCCTTGTAATAATGGAAGGTAGTCTGTTGTTGATATTTCTGTTACTCCAATGGTTGGTAGCCTTGTCGTTACAGAAGGTAGTCTGTTGTTTAAATTTGTGTTACTCAAATGGATGGTAGCCTTGTCATTATGGAAGGTAGTTTATTGTTGAAGTTTTTGTTACTCCAATGTATGGTAGCCTTGTCATTATGGAAGGTAATTTGTTGTTGAGATATCTTGTTACTCCAATGGATGGTAGACTTGTCATTATGGAAGGTAGCCTGTTGTTGAGATTTCTGTTTCTACAATGAATGGTAGCCTTATCATTATAAAAGGTTGCCTGTTGTTGAGATTTTTGTTATTACAATGGATGGTAGCCTTATCATTATGGAAGGTAGTCTATTGTTGGGATTTCTTTTACTTCAATAGATGGTACCCTTGTCATTATGGGAGGTAGTCTGTTGTTGTGATTTTTGTTACTCTAGTGGATGGTAACCTTGTCATTATAGGAGGTAATTTATTGTTGGTATTTTTTTTACTCCAATGAATGGTAGCCTTGTCATTATGGAAGGTAGTCTGTTGTTGAGATTACTATTACTCCAATCGATGGTAGCCTTGTGATTATGGATGGTAGTCTGTTGTTGAGATTTTTGGTACTCCAATGGATGGTAGTCTTGTCATTATGGAAGGTAGTCTGTTGTTGAGATTTTTGTTAGTCCAATAGATGGTAGCCTTGTCATTATGGAAGGTAGTCTGTTGTTGAGATTTTTGTTACTCCAATAGATGGTAGCCTTGTCATTATGGAAGGTAGTCTATTGTTGAAATTTTCGTTACTCCGATGGATGGTAGCCTTGTCATTATGGAAGGTAGTCTGTTGTTGAGATTTTTGTTACTCCAATCGATGGTAGCCTTGTGATTATGGAAGGTAGTCTGTTGTTGAGATTTTTGGTACTCCAATGGATGGTAGTCTTGTCATTATGGAAGGTAGTTTGTTGTTGAGATTTCTGTTAATCCAACGGATGGTAGCCTTGTAATTATGGAAGGTAGTCTGTTGTTGATATTTCTATTACTCCAATGGTTGGTAGCCTTGCATTATGGAAGGTAGTCTGTTGTTGAAATTTTTGTTACTCAAATCGATTGTAGCCTTGTAATAATGGATGGTAGTTTGTTGTTTATATTTCTGTTACTACAATGGTTGGAAGCCTTGTCATTACAGAAGGTAGTCGTTTGTTTAAATTTGTGTTACTCAAATGGATGGTTGCCTTGTCATTATGGAAGGTAGTTTGTTGTTGAAATTTTTGTTACTCCAATGTATGGTAGCCTTGTCATTATGGAAGGTAATCTGTTGTTGAGATATCTTGTTACTCCAATGGATGGTAGACTTGTCATTATGGAAGGTAGCCTGTTGTTGAGATTTCTGCTTCTACAATGGATGGTAACTTTGTCATTATAAAAGGTTGCCTGTTATTGAGATTTTTGTTATTACAATGGATGGTAGCCTAATCATTAAGGGAGGTAGTCTATTATTGGGATTTCTTTTACTCCAATAGATGGTACCCTTGTCATTATGGGAGGTAGTCTGTTGTTGTGATTTTTGTTACTCCAATGGATGGTAACCTTGTCATTATAGGAGGTAATTTATTGTTATGATTTTTGTTACTCAAATGAATGGTAGCCTTGTCATTATGGAAGGTAGTCTGTTGTTGAGATTTCTATTACTCCGATAGATGGTGGCCTTGTAATTATGGAAGGTATTCTGTTTTTGAGATTTTTGTTACTCCAATGGATGGTAGCCTTGTCATTATGTAAGGTAGTCTGTTGTTGAGATTTTTGTTACTCCAATAGATGGTAGCCTTGTCATTACGGAAGGTAGTCTGTTGTTGAGATTTCTTTTAATCCAATGGTTGGTAGCCTTGAATTATTGAAGGTAGTCTGTTGTTGAAATTTGTGTTACTCATATCGATTGTAGCCTTGTCATTATGAAAGGTAGTTTGTTGTTGAATTCTTTGTTAGTCCAATTGATGGTAGCCTTGTCATTATGCAAGGTAGTCTGTTGTTGAGATTTCCTTTTACTCCAATAGATGGTAGCCTTGTCATTATGGAAGGTAGCCTGTCGTTGAGATTTATGTTACTCCAATGGATGGTAAACTTGACATTATGGAAGGTTGTCTATTGATGTGGTTTTTATTATTCCAATGGATGGTAGCCTTGTCATTATGCAAGGTAGTCTGTTGTTGTGATTTCTCTTACTCCAATGGGTGGTAGCCTTGTCATTATGGGAGGTAGTCCGTTGTTTAAATTTTTGTTACTCCAATGGATGGTATCCTTGTCATTATGGAAGGTAGTCTTTTTTTGAGATTTTTGTTACTCCAATGGATGATAGCCTTGTCATTATGGGAGGTAGTATGTTGTTGAAATTTTTGTTACTCCAATGGATGGTAACCTTGTCATTATGGAAGGTAGTTTGTTGTTGAGATTTCTTTTACTCCAATGGAAGGTAGCCTTGTCATTATGGTAGGTAGTCTGTTATTGAGATTTTTGTTACTCCAGTGGATGGTAGCCTTCTCATTATGGAAGGTAGTCTGTTGTTGAGATTTCTAGTTACTCCAATGGATAATAGTCTTATCATTATGGAAGGTAGTCTGTTGTTGATATTTTTGTTTCTCCAATGGATGGTAGCCTTGTCATTATAAAAGGTAGTTTGTTTTTGAATTTTTTTTTACTCTAATGGATGGTAGCCTTGTCATTATGGAAGTTATTTTGTTGTTGAGATTTATGTTACTCCAATGAATGGTAAACTTGTCATTATGGGAGGTTGTTTGTTGTTGTGATTTTTGTTACTCCATTGGATGGAAGCCTTATCATTATGGAAATTATTATGTTGTTGAGATTTCACTTACTCCAATGAATGGTAGCCTTGTCATTATGGAAGGTAGACTATTGTTTAGATTTCTATTACTCCGATAGATGGTAGCCTTGTAATTATGGAAGGTATTCTATTGTTGAGATTTTTGTTACTCCAATGGATGGTAGCCTTGTCATTATGTAAGGTAGACTGTTGTTGAGATTTTTGTTACTCCAATAGATGGTAGCCTTGTCATTATGGAAGGTAGTCTGTTGTTGAGATTTTTGTTACTCCAATAGATGGTAGCCTTGTCATTATGGAAGGTACTCTGTTGTTGAAATTTTTGGTACTCCGTTGGATGGTAGCCTTGTCATTATGGAAGGTAGTCTATTGTTGACATTTTTGTTACTCCAATGGATGATAGCCTTGTCATTATAGGAGATAGTCTGTTGTTGAAATTTTTGTTACGCCAATGAATGTTAGCCTTGTCATTATGGAAGGTAGTCTATTGTTAAGATTTATGTTACTCAAATCGATGGTAGCCTTGTGATTATGGAAGGTAGTCTGTTGTTGAGATTTTTCTTACTCTAATGGATGGTAGCCTTGTCATTATGGAAGGTAGTATGTTGTTGAGATTTTTGTTACTCCAATAGATGGTAGCCTTGTTATTATGGAAGGTAGTCTGTTGTTGAGATTTTTTTTACTCCAGTAGATGGTAGCCTTGTCATTATTGAAGGTAGTTTGTTGTTGAAATTTTTGTTACTCCGATGGATGGTATCCTTGTCATTATGGAAGGTAGTCTGTTGTTTAAATTTTTGTTACTCCAATGGATGATAGCCTTGTCATTATAGGAGATAGTCTGTTGTTGAAATTTTTGTTACGCCAATGGATGTTAGCCTTGTCATTATGGAAAGTAGTCTATTGTTAAGATTTATGTTACTCCAATCGATGGTAGCCTTGTGATTATGGAAGGTAGTCTGCTGTTGAGATTTTTGGTACTCTAATGGATGGTAGTCTTGTTATTATGGAAGGTAGTCTGTTGTTGAGATTTTTGTTAATCCAATGGATGGTAGCCTTGTAATTATGGAAGGTAGTCTGTTGTTGATATTTCTATTACTCCCATGGTTGGTAGCCTTGCATTATGGAAGGTAGTCTGTTTTTGAAATGTTTATTACTCAAATCGGTTGTAGCCTTGTAATAATGGAAGGTAGTCTGTTGTTGATATTTCTGTTACTCCAATGGTTGGTAGCCTTGTCGTTATAGAAGGTAGTCTGTTGTTTAAATTTGTGTTACTCAAATGAATGGTAGCCGTGTCGTTATGGAAGGTAGTTTGTTGTTGAAGTTTTTGTTACTCCAATGTATGGGAGCCTTGTCATTATGGAAGGTAATTTGTTGTTGAGATATCTTGTTACTCCAATGGATGGTAGCCTTGTCATTATGGAAGGTAGCTTGTTCTTGAGATTTCTGTTTCTACAATGAATGGTAGCTTTGTCATTATAAAAGGTTGCCTGTTGTTGAGATTTTTGTTATTGCAATGGATGGTAGCCTTATCATTATGGTAGGTAGTCTATTGTTGGGATTTCTTTTACTCCAATAGATGTTACCCTTTTCATTATGGGAGGTAGTCTGTTGTTGTGATTTTTGTTACTCCAATGAATGGTAGCCTTGTCATTATGGAAGGTAGTCTGTTGTTGAGATTATTATTACTCCGATAGATGGTAGCCTTGTGATTATGGAAGGTAGTCTGTTGTTGAGATTTTTGGTACTCCAATGGATGGTAGTCTTGTCATTATGGAAGGTAGTATGTTGTTGACATTTATGTTAATCCAATGGATGGTAACCTTGTAATTAGGGAAGGTAGTCTGTTGTTGATATTTCTATTACTCCAATGGTTGGTAGCCTTGCATTATGGAAGGTAGTCTGTTTTTGAAATGTTTATTACTCAAATCAGTTGTAGCCTTGTAATAATGGAAGGTAGTTTGTTGTTAATATTTCTGTTACTCCAATGGTTGGTAGCCTTGTCGTTACATAAGGTAGTCTGTTGTTTAAATTTATGTTACTCAAATGGATGGTAGCCTTGTCATTATGGAAGGTAGTTTGTTGTTGAAGTTTTTGTTACTCCAATGTATAGTAGCCTTGTCATTATGGAAGGTAATTTGTTGTTGAGATATCTTGTTAGTCCAATGGATGGTAGACTTGTCGTTATGGAAGGTAGCCTGTTGTTGAAATTTCTGTTTCTACAATGAATGGTAGCTTTGTCATTATAAAAGGTTGCCTGTTGTTGAGATTTTTGTTATTACAATGGATGGTAGCCTTATCATTATGGTAGGTAGTCTATTGTTGGGATTTCTTTTACTCCAATAGATGTTACCCTTTTCATTATGGGAGATAGTCTGTTGTTGTGATTTTTGTTACTCCAATGAATGGTAGCCTTGTCATTATGGAAGGTAGTTTGTTGTTGAGATTTCTATTACTCCGATAGATGGTAGCCTTGTGATTATGGAAGGTAGTCTGTTGTTGAGATTTTTGGTACTCCAATGGATGGTAGTCTTGTCATTATGGAAGGTAGTCTGTTGTTGGGATTTCTGTTAATCCAATGGATGGTAGCCTTGTAATTATGGAAGGTAGTCTGTTGTTGATATTTCTATTACTCCAATGGTTGGTAGCCTTCCATTATGGAAGGTAGTCTGTTGTTGAAATTTTTGTTACTCAAATCGATTGTAGCCTTGTAATAATGGAAGGTAGTCTGTTGTTGATATTTCTGTTACTCCAATCGTTGGTAGCCTTGTCATTACAGAATGTAGTCGGTTGTTTAAATTTGTGTTACTCAAATGGATGGTTGCCTTGTCATTATGGAAGGTAGTTTGTTGTTGAAATTTTTGTTACTCCAATGTATGGTAGCCTTGTCATTATGGAAGGTAATTTGTTGTTGAGATATCTTGTTACTCCAATGGATGGTAGACTTGTCATTATGGAAGGTAGCCTGTTGTTGAGATTTCTGTTTCTACAATGGATGGTAGCTTTGTCATTATAAAAGGTTGCCTGTTATTGAGATTTTTGTTATTACAATTGATGGTAGCCTTATAACTATGGGAGGTAGTCTATTGTTGGGATTTCTTTTACTCCAATAGATGGTACCCTTGTCATTATGGGAGGTAGTTTGTTGTTATGATTTTTGTTACTCCAATGGATGGTAACCTTGTCATTATAGGAGGTAATTTATTGTTGTGATTTTTGTTACTCCAATGAATGGTAGCCTTGTCATTATGGAAGGTAGACTGTTGTTGATATTTCTATTACTCCGATAGATGGTAGCCTTGTAATTATGGAAGGTATTTAGTTGTTGAGATTTTTGTTACTCCAATGGATGGCTGCCTTGTCATTATGTAAGGTAGTCTGTTGTTGAGATTTTTGTTACTCCAATAGATGGTAGCCTTGTCATTATGGAAGGTAGTCTGTTGTTGAGATTTTTGTTACTCCAATAGATGGTAGCCTTGTCATTATGGAAGGTAATCTGTTGTTGAAATTTTTGTTACTCTGATGGATGGTAGCCTTGTCATTATGGAAGGTAGTCTATTGTTGAGATTTTTGTTACTCCAATGGATAATAGCCTTGTCATTATAGGAGATAGTCTGTTGTTGAAATTTTTGTTACTCCAATGGATGATAGCATTGTCATTATAGGAGATAGTCTGTTGTTGAAATTTTTGTTACGCCAATGGATGTTAGCCTTGTCATTATGGAAGGTAGTCTATTGTTAAGATTTATGTTACTCCAATCGATGGTAGCCTTGTGATTATGGAAGGTAGTCTGTTGTTGAGATTTTTGGTACTCCAATGGATGGTTGTCTTATCATTATAGAAGGTAGTCTGTTGTTGATATTTCTGTTAATCCAATGGATGGTAGCCTTGTAATTATGGAAGGTATTCTGTTGTTGAGATTTTTGTTACTCCAATGGATGGTAGCCTTGTCATTATGTAAGGTAGTCTGTTGTTGAGATTTTTGTTACTCCAATAGATGGTAGCCTTGTCATTATGGAAGGTAGTCTGTTGTTGAGATTTTTGTTACTCCAATAGATGGTAGCCTTGTCATTATGGAAGGTAGTCTGTTGTTGAAATTTTTGTTACTCTGATGGATGGTAGCCTTGTCATTATGGAAGGTAGTCTATTGTTGAGATTTTTGTTACTCCAATGGATGATAGCCTTGTCATTATAGGAGATAGTCTGTTGTTGAAATTTTTGTTACTCAAATGGATGATAGCCTTGTCATTATAGGAGATAGTCTGTTGTTGAAATTTTTGTTACCCCAATGGATGTTAGCCTTGTCATGATGGAAGGTAGTCTATTGTTAAGATTTATGTTACTCCAATCGATGGTAGCCTTGTGATTATGGAAGGTAGTCTGTTGTTGAGATTTTTGGTACTCCAATGGATGGTTGTCTTATCATTATGGAAGGTAGTCTGTTGTTGATATTTCTGTTAATCCAATGGATGGTAGCCTTGTAATTATGGAAGGTAGTCTGTTGTTGATATTTCTATTACTCCAATGGTTGGTAGCCTTGCATTATGGAAGGTAGTCTGTTTTTGAAATGTTTATTACTCAAATCGGTTGTAGCCTTGTAATAATGGAAGGTAGTCTGTTGTTGATATTTCTGTTACTCTAATGGTTGGTAGCCTTGTCGTTATAGAAGGTAGTCTGTTTTTTAAATTTTTGTTACTCAAATTGATGGTAGCCGTGTCGTTATGGAAGGTAGTTTGTTGTTGAAGTTTTTGTTACTCCAATGTATGGGAGCCTTGTCATTATGGAAGGTAATTTGTTGTTGAGATATCTTGTTACTCCAATGGATGGTAGCCTTGTCATTATGGAAGGTAGCCTGTTGTTGAAATTTCTGTTTCTACAATGAATGGTAGCTTTGTCATTATAAAAGGTTGCCTGTTGTTGAGATTTTTGTTATTACAATGGATGGTAGCCTTATCATTATGGTAGGTAGTCTATTGTTGGGATTTCTTTTACTCCAATAGATGGTACCCTTGTCATTATGGGAGGTAGTCTGTTGTTGTGATTTTTGTTACTCTAATGAATGGTAGCCTTGTCATTATGGAAGGTAGTCTGTTGTTGAGATTTCTATTATTCCGATAGATGGTAGCCTTGTGATTATGGAAGGTAGTCTGTTGTTGAGATTTTTGGTACTCCAATGGATGGTAGTCTTGTCATTATGGAAGGTAGTCTGTTGTTGACATTTCTGTTAATCCAATGGATGGTAGCCTTGTAATTATGGAAGGTAGTCTGTTGTTGATATTTCTATTACTCCAATGGTTGGTAGCCTTGCATTATGGAAGGTAGTCTCTTTTTGAAATGTTTATTACTCAAATCAGTTGTAGCCTTGTAATAATGGAAGGAAGTGTGTTGTTAATATTTCTGTTACTCTAATGGTTGGTAGCCTTGTCGTTACATAAGGTAGTCTGTTGTTTAAATTTGTGTTACTCAAATGGATGGTAGCCTTGTCATTATGGAAGATAGTTTGTTGTTGAAGTTTTTGTTACTCCAATGTATAGTAGCCTTGTCGTTATGGAAGGTAGCCTGTTGTTGAAATTTCTGTTTCTACAATGAATGATAGCTTTGTCATTATAAAAGGTTGCCTGTTGTTGAGATTTTTGTTATTACAATGGATGGTAGCCTTATCATTATGGTAGGTAGTCTATTGTTAGGATTTCTTTTACTCCAATACATGGTACCCTTGTCATTATGGGAGGTAGTCTGTTGTTGTGATTTTTGTTACTCCAATGAATGGTAGCCTTGTCATTATGGAAGGTAGTCTGTTGTTGAAATTTGTGTTACTCAAATGGATGATAGCCTTGTCATTATGGAAGGTAGTTTGTTGTTGAAGTTTTTGTTACTCCAATGTATGGTAGCCTTGTCATTATGGAAGGTAATTTGTTGTTGAGATATCTTGTTACTCCAATGGATGGTAGACTTGTCATTATGGAAGGTAGCCTGTTGTTGAGATTTCTGTTTCTACAATGGATGGTAGCTTTGTCATTATAAAAGGTTGCCTGTTGTTGAGATTTTTGTTATTACAATGGATGGTAGCCTTATAATTATGGGAGGTAGTCTATTGTTGGGATTTCTTTTACTCCAATAGATGGTACCCTTGTCATTATGGGAGGTAGTCTGTTGTTGTGATTTTTGTTACTCCAATGGATGGTAACCTTGTCATTATAGGAGGTAATTTATTGTTGTGATTTTTGTTACTCCAATGAATGGGAGCCTTGTCATTATGGAAGGTAGACTATTTTTGAGATTTCTATTACTCCGATAGATGGTAGCCTTGTGATTATGGAAGGTAGTATGTTGTTTAAATTTGTGTTACTCAAATGGATGGTAGCCTTGCATTATGGAAGGTAGTTTGTTGTTGAAGTTTTTGTTACTCTAATGTATGGTAGCCTTGTCATTATGGAAGGTAATTTGTTGTTGAGATATCTTGTTACTCCAATGGATGGTAGACTAGTCATTATGGAAGGTAGCCTGTTGTTGAGATTTCTGTTTCTACAATGGATCGTAGCTTTGTCATTATAAAAGGTTGCCTGTTGTTGAGATTTTTGTTATTACAATGGATGGTAGCCTTATAATTATGGGAGGTAGTCTATTGTTGGGATTTCTTTTACTCCAATAGATGGTACCCTTGTCATTATGGGAGGTAGTCTGTTGTTGTGATTTTTGTTACTCCAATGGATGGTAACCTTGTCATTATAGGAGGTAATTTATTGTTGTGATTTTTGTTACTCCAATGAATGGGAGCCTTGTCATTATGGAAGGTAGACTATTTTTGAGATTTCTATTACTCCGATAGATGGTAGCCTTGTGATTATGGAAGGTAGTATGTTGTTTAAATTTGTGTTACTCAAATGGATGGTAGCCTTGTCATTATGGAAGGTAGTTTGTTGTTGAAGTTTTTGTTACTCCAATGTATGGTAGCCTTGTCATTATGGAAGGTAATTTGTTGTTGAGATATCTTGTTACTCCAGTGGATGGTAGACTAGTCATTATGGAAGGTAGCCTATTGTTGAGATTTCTGTTTCTACAATGGATGGTAGCTTTGTAATTATAAAAGGTTGCCTGTTGTTGAGATTTTTGTTATTACAATGGATGGTAGCCTTATAATTATGGGAGGTAGTCTATTGTTGGGATTTCTTTTACTCCAATAGATGGTACCCTTGTCATTATGGGAGGTAGTCTGTTGTTGTGATTTTTGTTACTCCAATGGATGGTAACCTTGTCATTATAGGAGGTAATTTATTGTTGTGATTTTTGTTACTCCAATGAATGGTAGCCTTGTCATTATGGAAGGTAGACTATTTTTGAGATTTCTATTACTCCGATAGATGGTAGCCTTGTAATTATGGAAGGTATTCTGTTGTTGAGATTTTTGTTACTCCAATGGATGGTAGCCTTGTCATTATGTAAGGTAGTCTGTTGTTGAGATTTTTGTTACTCCAATAGATGGTAGCCTTGTCATTATGGAAGGTAGTCTATTGTTGAGATTTATGTTACTCCAATAGATGGTAGACTTGTCATTATGGAAGGTAGTCCATTGTTGAGATTTTTGTTATTACAATGGATGGTAGCCTTATAATTATGGGAGGTAGTCTATTGTTGGGATTTCTTTTACTCCAATAGATGGTACCCTTGTCATTATGGGAGGTAGTCTGTTGTTTTGATTTTTGTTACTCCAATGGATGGTAACCTTGTCATTATAGGAGGTAATTTATTGTTGTGATTTTTGTTACTCCAATGAATGGTAGCCTTATCATTATGGAAGGTAGACTATTTTTGAGATTTCTATTACTCCGATAGATGGTAGCCTTGTAATTATGGAAGGTATTCTATTGTTGAGATTTTTGTTACTCCAATGGATGGTAGCCTTGTCATTATGTAAGGTAGTCTGTTGTTGAGATTTTTGTTACTCCAATAGATGGTAGCTTTGTCATTATGGAAGGTAGTCTGTTGTTGAGATTTTTGTTACTCCAATAGATGGTAGCCTTGTCATTATGGAAGGTAGTCTTTTGTTGAAATTTTTGTTGCTCTGATGGATGGTAGCCTTGTCATTATGGAAGGTAGTCTATTGTTGAGATTTTTGTTACTCATATGGATGATAGCCTTGTCATTATAGGAGATAGTCTGTTGTTGAAATTTTTGTTACGCCAATGGATGTTAGCCTTGTCATTATGGAAGGTAGTCTGTTGTTGAGATTTTTGGTACTCTAATGGATGGTAGTCTTGTCATTATGGAAGGTAGTCTATTGTTGATATTTCTGTTAATCCAATGGATGGTAGCCTTGTAATTATGGAAGGTAGTCTGTTGTTGATATTTCTATTACTCCAATGGTTGGTAGCCTTGCATTATGGAAGGTAGTCTGTTTTTGAAATGTTTATTACTCAAATCGGTTGTAGCCTTGTAATAATGGAAGGTAGTCTATTGTTGATATTTCTGTTACTCTAATGGTTGGTAGCCTTGTCGTTACAGAAGGTAGTCTGTTGTTTAAATTTGTGTTACTCAAATGGATGGTAGCCTTGTCATTATGGAAGGTAGTTTGTTGTTGAAGTTTTGGTTACTTCAATGTATGGTAGCCTTGTCATTATGGAAGGTAATTTGTTGTTAACATATCTTGTTACTCCAATGGATGGTAGCCTTGTCATTATGGAAGGTAGCCTGTTGTTGAGATTTCTGTTTCTACAATGAATGGTAGCGTTGTAATTATAAAAGGTTGCCTGTTGTTGAGATTTTTGTTATTACAATGGATGGTAGCCTTATCATTATAGTAGGTAGTCTATTGTTGGGATTTCTTTTACTCCAATAGATGGTACCCTTGTCATTATGGGAGGTAGTCTTTTGTTGTGATTTTTGTTACTCCAATGGATGGTAACCTTGTCATTATAGGAGGTAATTTATTGTTGTGATTTTTGTTACTCCATGGAATGGTAGCCTTGTCATTTTGGAAGGTAGTATGTTGTTGAGATTTCTATTACTCCAATTGATGGTAGCCTTGTGATTATGGAAGGTAGTCTGTTGTTGAGATTTTTGGTACTCCAATGGATGGTAGTCTTGCCATTATGGAAGGTAGTCTATTGTTGAGATTTTTGTTAATCCAATGGATGGTAGCCTTGTAATTATGGAAGGTAGTCTATTGTTGATATTTCTATTACTCCAATGGTTGGTAGCCTTGCATTATGGAAGGTAGTCTGTTTTTGAAATGTTTATTACTCAAATCGGTTGTTGCCTTGTAATAATTGAAGGTAGTCTGTTGTTGATATTTCTGTTACTCTAATGGTTGGTAGCCTTGTCGTTACAGAAGGTAGTCTGTTGTTTAAATTTGCGTTACTCAAATGGATGGTAGCCTTGTCATTATGGAAGGTAGTTTGTTGTTGAAGTTTTTGTTACTCCAATGTATCGTAGCCTTGTCATTATGGAAGGTAATTTGTTGTTGAGATATCTTGTTACTCCAATGGATGGTAGCCTTGTCATTATGGAAGGTAGCCTATTGTTGAGATTTCTGTTTCTACAATGAATGGTAGCTTTGTAATTATAAAAGGTTGCCTGTTGTTGAGATTTTTGTTATTACAATGGATGGTAGCCTTATCATTATAGTAGGTAGTCTATTGTTGGGATTTCTTTTACTCCAATAGATGGTACCCTTGTCATTATGGGAGGTAGTCTGTTATTGTGATTTTTGTTACTCCAATGGATGGTAACCTTGTCATTATAGGAGGTAACTTATTGTTGTGATTTTTGTTACTCCATGGAATGGTAGCCTTGTCATTATGGAAGGTAGTATGTTGTTGAGATTTCTATTACTCCAATCGATGGTAGCCTTGTGATTATGGAAGGTAGTTTGTTGTTGAGATTTTTGGTACTCCAATGGATGGTAGTCTTGCCATTATGGAAGGTAGTCTGTTGTTGAGATTTTTGTTAATCCAATGGATGGTAGCCTTGTAATTATGGAAGGTAGTCTATTGTTGATATTTCTATTACTCCAATGGTTAGTAGCCTTGCATTATGGAAGGTAGTCTGTTTTTGAAATGTTTATTACTCAAATCGGTTGTTGCCTTGTAATAATGGAAGGTAGTATGTCGTTAATATTTCTGTTACTCCAATGGTTGGTAGCCTTGTCGTTACAGAAGGTAGTTTGTTGTTTAAATTTGCGTTACTCAAAGGGATGGTAGCCTTGTCATTATGGAAGGTAGTTTGTTGTTGAAGTTTTTGTTACTCCAATGTATGGTAGCCTTGTCATTATGGAAGGTAATTTGTTGTTGAGATATCTTGTTACTCCAATGGATGGTAGCCTTGTCATTATGGAAGGTAGCCTGTTGTTGAGATTTCTGTTTCTACAATGGATGATAGCTTTGTCATTATAAAAGGTTTCCTGTTATTGAGATTTTTGAAATTACAATGGATGGTAGCCTTATCATTATGGGAGGTAGTATATTGTTGGGATTTCTTTTACTCCAATAGATGGTACCCTTGTCATTATGGGAGGTAGTCTGTTGTTGTGATTTTTGTTACTCCAATGGATGGTAACCTTGTCATTATAGGAGGTAATTTATTGTTGTGATTTTTGTTACTCCAATGAATGGTAGCCTTGTCATTATGGAAGGTAGTCTGTTGTTGAGATTTCTATTACTCCGATAGATGGTAGCCTTGTAATTATGGAAGGTATTCTGTTGTTGAGATTTTTGTTACTCCAATGGATGGTAGCCTTGTCATTATGTAAGGTAGTCTGTTGTTGAGATTTTTGTTACTCCAATAGATGGTAGCCTTGTCATTATGGATGGTAGTCTGTTGTTGAGATTTTTGTTACTCCAATAGATGGTAGCCTTGTCATTATGGAAGGTAGTCTATTGTTGAAATTTTCGTTACTCCGATGGATGGTAGCCTTGTCATTATGGAAGGTAGTCTGTTGTTGAGATTTTTGTTACTCCAATCGATGGTAGGCTTGTGATTATGGAAGGTAGTCTGTTGTTGAGATTTTTGGTACTCCAATGGATGGTAGTCTTGTCATTATGGAAGGTAGTCTGTTGTTGAGATTTCTGTTAATCCAATGCATGGTAGCCTTGTAATTATGGAAGGTAGTCTGTTGTTGATATCTCTATTACTCCAATGGTTGGTAGCCTTGCATTATGGAAGGTAGTCTGTTGTTGAAATTTTTGTTACTCAAATCGATTGTAGCCTTGTAATAATGGATGGTAGTTTGTTGTTGATATTTCTGTTACTACAATGGTTGGTAGCCTTGTCATTACAGAAGGTAGTCGGTTGTTTAAATTTGTGTTACTCAAATGGATGGTTGCCTTGTCATTATGGAAGGTAGTTTGTTGTTGAAATTTTTGTTACTCCAATGTATGGTAGCCTTGTCATTATGGAAGGTAATCTGTTGTTGAGATATCTTGTTACTCCAATGGATGGTAGACTTGTCATTATGGAAGGTAGCCTGTTGTTGAGATTTCTGCTTCTACAATGGATGGTAACTTTGTCATTATAAAAGGTTGCCTGTTATTGAGATTTTTGTTATTACAATGGATGGTAGCCTAATCATTAAGGGAGGTAGTCTATTATTGGGATTTCTTTTACTCCAATAGATGGTACCCTTGTAATTATGGGAGGTAGTCTGTTGTTGTGATTTTTGTTACTCCAATGGATGGTAACCTTGTCATTATAGGAGGTAATTTATTGTTATGATTTTTGTTACTCAAATGAATGGTAGCCTTGTCATTATGGAAGGTAGTCTGTTGTTGAGATTTCTATTACTCCGATAGATGGTGGCCTTGTAATTATGGAAGGTATTCTGTTTTTGAGATTTTTGTTACTCCAATGGATGGTAGCCTTGTCATTATGTAAGGTAGTCTGTTGTTGAGATTTTTGTTACTCCAATAGATGGTAGCCTTGTCATTACGGAAGGTAGTCTGTTGTTGAGATTTCTTTTAATCCAATGGATGGTTGCCTTATAATAATTGATGGTAGTCTATTGTTGATATTTCTGTTACTACAATGGTTGGTAGCCTTGAATTATTGAAGGTAGTCTGTTGTTGAAATTTGTGTTACTCATATCGATTGTAGCCTTGTCATTATGAAAGGTAGTTTGTTGTTGAATTTTTTGTTAGTCCAATTGATGGTAGCCTTGTCATTATGCAAGGTAGTCTGTTGTTGAGATTTCCTTTTATTCCAATAGATGGTAGCCTTGTCATTATGGAAGGTAGCCTGTCGTTGAGATTTATGTTACTCCAATGGATGGTAAACTTGACATTATGGAAGGTTGTCTATTGATGTGGTTTTTATTATTCCAATGGATGGTAGCCTTGTCATTATGCAAGGTAGTCTGTTGTTGTGATTTCTCTTACTCCAATGGGTGGTAGCCTTGTCATTATGGGAGGTAGTCTGTTGTTTAAATTTTTGTTACTCCAATGGATGGTATCCTTGTCATTATGGAAGGTAGTCTTTTTTTGAGATTTTTTTTACTCCAATGGATGATAGCCTTGTCATTATGGGAGGTAGTATGTTGTTGATATTTTTGTTACTCCAATGGATGGTAACCTTGTCATTATGGAAGGTAGTTTGTTGTTGAGATTTCTTTTACTCCAATGGAAGGTAGCCTTGTCATTATGGTAGGTAGTCTGTTATTGAGATTTTTGTTACTCCAATGGATGGTAGCCTTCTCATTATGGAAGGTAGTCTGTTGTTGAGATTTCTAGTTACTCCAATGGATAATAGTCTTATCATTATGGAAGGTAGTCTGTTGTTGATATTTTTGTTTCTCCAATGGATGGTAGCCTTGTCATTATAAAAGGTAGTTTGTTTTTGAATTTTTTTTACTCTAATGGATGGTAGCCTTGTCATTATGGTAGTTATTTTGTTGTTGAGATTTATGTTACTCCAATGAATGGTAAACTTGTCATTATGGGAGGTTGTTTGTTGTTGTGATTTTTGTTACTCCATTGGATGGAAGCCTTATCATTATGGAAATTATTATGTTGTTGAGATTTCACTTACTCCAATGAATGGTAGCCTTGTCATTATGGAAGGTAGACTATTGTTGAGATTTCTATTACTCCGATAGATGGTAGCCTTGTAATTATGGAAGGTATTCTATTGTTGAGATTTTTGTTACTCCAATGGATGGTAGCATTGTCATTATTTAAGGTAGTCTGTTGTTGAGATTTTTGTTAATCCAATAGATGGTAGCCTTGTCATTATGGAAGGTAGTCTGTTGTTGAGATTTTTGTTACTCCAATAGATGGTAGCCTTGTCATTATGGAAGGTACTCTGTTGTTGAAATTTTTGTTACTCCGATGGATGGTAGCCTTGTCATTATGGAAGGTAGTCTATTGTTGACATTTTTGTTACTCCAATGGATGATAGCCTTGTCATTATAGGAGATAGTCTGTTGTTGAAATTTTTGTTACGCCAATGAATGTTAGCCTTGTCATTATGGAAGGTAGTCTATTGTTAAGATTTATGTTACTCCAATCGATGGTAGCCTTGTGATTATGGAAGGTAGTCTGTTGTTGAGATTTTTGTTACTCTAATGGATGGTAGCCTTGTCATTATGGAAGGTAGTATGTTGTTGAGATTTTTGTTACTCCAATAGATGGTAGCCTTGTTATTATGGAAGGTAGTCTGTTGTTGAGATTTTTTTTACTCCAATAGATGGTAGCCTTGTCATTATGGAAGGTAGTTTGTTGTTGAAATTTTTGTTACTCCGATGGATGGTATCCTTGTCATTATGGAAGGTAGTCTGTTGTTTAAATTTTTGTTACTCCAATGGATGATAGCCTTGTCATTATAGGAGATAGTCTGTTGTTGAAATTTTTGTTACGCCAATGGATGTTAGCCTTGTCATTATGGAAGGTAGTCTATTGTTAAGATTTATGTTACTCCAATCGATGTTAGCCTTGTGATTATGGAAGGTAGTCTGTTGTTGAGATTTTTGGTACTCCAATGGATGGTAGTCTTGTCATTATGGAAGGTAGTCTGTTGTTGAGATTTTTGTTAATCCAATGGATGGTAGCCTTGTAATTATGGAAGGTAGTTTGTTGTTGATATTTCTATTACTCCAATGGTTGGTAGCCTTGCATTATGGAAGGTAGTCTGTTTTTGAAATGTTTATTACTCAAATCGGTTGTAGCCTTGTAATAATGGAAGGTAGTCTGTTGTTGATATTTCTGTTACTCCAATGGTTGGTAGCCTTGTCGTTATAGAAGGTAGTCTGTTGTTTAAATTTGTGTTACTCAAATGGATGGTAGCCGTGTCGTTATGGAAGGTAGTTTGTTGTTGAAGTTTTTGTTACTCCAATGTATGGGAGCCTTGTCATTATGGAAGGTAATTTGTTATTGAGATATCTTGTTACTCCAATGGATGGTAGCCTTGTCATTATGGAAGGTAGCGTGTTCTTGAGATTTCTGTTTCTACAATGAATGGTAGCTTTGTCATTATAAAAGGTTGCCTGTTGTTGAGATTTTTGTTATTACAATGGATGGTAGCCTTATCATTATGGTAGGTAGTCTATTGTTGGGATTTCTTTTACTCCAATAGATGGTACCCTTTTCATTATGGGAGGTAGTTTGTTGTTGTGATTTTTGTTACTCCAATGAATGGTATCCTTGTCATTATGGAAGGTAGTCTGTTGTTGAGATTTCTATTACTCCGATAGATGGTAGCCTTGTGATTATGGAAGGTAGTCTGTTGTTGAGATTTTTGGTACTCCAATGGATGGTAGTCTTGTCATTATGGAAGGTAGTCTTTTGTTGAGATTTCTGTTAATCCAATGGATGGTAGCCTTGTAATTATGGAAGGTAGTCTGTTGTTGATATTTCTATTACTCCAATGGTTGGTAGCCTTGCATTATGGAAGGTAGTCTGTTGTTGAAATTTTTGTTACTCAAATCGATTGTAGCCTTGTAATAATGGAAGGTAGTCTGTTGTTGATATTTCTGTTATTCCAATCGTTGGTAGCCTTGTCATTACAGAAGGTAGTCGGTTGTTTAAATTTGTGTTACTCAAATGGATGGTTGCCTTGTCATTATGGAAGGAAGTTTGTTGTTGAAATTTTTGTTACTCCAATGTATGGTAGCCTTGTCATTATGGAAGGTAATTTGTTGTTGAGATATCTTGTTACTCCAATGGATGGTAGACTTGTCATTATGGAAGGTAGCCTGTTGTTGAGATTTCTGTTTCTACAATGGATGGTAGCTTTGTCATTATAAAAGGTTGTCTGTTATTGAGATTTTTGTTATTACAATGGATGGTAGCCTTATCATTATGGTAGGTAGTCTATTGTTGGGATTTCTTTTACTCCAATAGATGGTACCCTTGTCATTATGGGAGGTAGTTTGTTGTTGTGATTTTTGTTACTCCAATGGATGGTAACCTTGTCATTATAAGAGGTTATTTATTGTTGTGATTTTTGTTACTCCAATGAATGGTAGCCTTGTCATTATGGAAGGTAGATTGTTGTTGATATTTCTATTACTCCGATAGATGGTAGCCTTGTAATTATGGAAGGTATTCTGTTGTTGAGATTTTTGTTACTCCAATGGATGGCTGCCTTGTCATTATGTAAGGTAGTCTGTTGTTGAGATTTTTGTTACTCCAATAGATGGTAGCCTTGTCATTATGGAAGGTAGTCTGTTGTTGAGAATTTTGTTACTCCAATAGATGGTAGCCTTGTCATTATGGAAGGTAATCTGTTGTTGAAATTTTTGTTACTCTGATGGATGGTAGCCTTGTCATTATGGAAGGTAGTCTATTGTTGAGCTTTCTGTTACTCCAATGGATAATAGCCTTGTCATTATAGGAGATAGTCTGTTGTTGAAATTTTTGTTACTCCTATGGATGATAGCCTTGTCATTATAGGAGATAGTCTGTTGTTGAAATTTTTGTTACGCCAATGGATGTTAGCCTTGTCATTATGGAAGGTAGTCTATTGTTAAGATTTATGTTACTCCAATCGATGGTAGCCTTGGGATTATGGAAGGTAGTCTGTTGTTGAGATTTTTGGTACTCCAATGGATGGTTGTCTTATCATTATAGAAGGTAGTCTGTTGTTTATATTTTTATGTTAATCCAATGGATGGTAGCCTTGTAATTATGGAAGGTATTCTGTTGTTGAGATTTTTGTTACTCCAATGGATGGTAGCCTTGTCATTATGGAAGATAATTTGTTGTTGAGATATGTTGTTACTCCAATGGATGGTAGACTTGTCATTATGGAAGGTAGCCTGTTGTTGAGATTTCTGTTTCTACAATGGATGGTAGCTTTGTCATTATAAAAGGTTGCCTGTTATTGAGATTTTTGTTATTATCATGGATGGTAACCTTATAACTATGGGAGGTAGTCTATTGTTGGGATTTCTTTTACTCCAATAGATGGTACCCTTGTCATTATGGGAGGTAGTTTGTTGTTGTGATTTTTGTTACTCCAATGGATGGTTACCTTGTCATTATAGGAGGTAATTTATTATTGTGATTTTTGTTACTCCAATGAATGGTAGCCTTGTCATTATGGAAGGTAGATTGTTGTTGATATTTCTATTACTCCGATAGATGGTAGCCTTGTAATTATGGAAGGTATTCTGTTGTTGAGATTTTTGTTACTCCAATGGATGGCTGCCTTGTCATTATGTAAGGTAGTCTGTTGTTGAGATTTTTGTTACTCCAATAGATGGTAGCCTTGTCATTATGGAAGGTAGTCTGTTGTTGAGATTTTTGTTACTCCAATAGATGGTAGCCTTGTCATTATGGAAGGTAATCTGTTGTTGAAATTTTTGTTACTCTGATGGATGGTAGCCTTGTCATTATGCAAGGTAGTCTATTGTTGAGATTTTTGTTACTCCAATGGATAATAGCCTTGTCATTATATGAGATAGTCTGTTGTTGAAATTTTTGTTACTCCTATGGATGATAGCCTTGTCATTATAGGAGATAGTCTGTTGTTGAAATTTTTGTTACGCCAATGGATGTTAGCCTTGTCATTATGGAAGGTAGTCTATTGTTAAGATTTATGTTACTCCAATCGATGGTAGCATTGTGATTATGGAAGGTAGTCTGTTGTTGAGATTTTTGGTACTCCAATGGATGGTTGTCTTATCATTATAGAAGGTAGTCTGTTGTTGATATTTCTGTTAATCCAATGGATGGTAGCCTTGTAATTATGGAAGGTATTCTGTTGTTGAGATTTTTGTTACTCCAATGGATGGTAGCCTTGTCATTATGGAAGGTAATTTGTTGTTGAGATATCTTGTTACTCCAATGGATGGTAGACTTGTCATTATGGAAGGTAGCCTGTTGTTGAGATTTCTGTTTCTACAATGGATGGTAGCTTTGTCATTATAAAAGGTTGCCTGTTATTGAGATTTTTGTTATTATAATGGATGGTAGCCTTATAACTATGGGAGGTAGTCTATTGTTGGGATTTCTTTTACTCCAATAGATGGTACCCTTGTCATTATGGGAGGTAGTTTGTTGTTGTGATTTTTGTTACTCCAATGGATGGTAACCTTGTCATTATAGGAGGTAATTTATTGTTGTGATTTTTGTTACTCCAATGAATGGTAGCCTTGTCATTATGGAAGGTAGACGGTTGTTGATATTTCTATTACTCCGATAGATGGTAGCCTTGTAATTATGGAAGGTATTCTGTTGTTGAGATTTTTGTTACTCCAATGGATGGCTGCCTTGTCATTATGTAAGGTAGTCTGTTGTTGAGATTTTTGTTACTCCAATAGATGGTAGCCTTGTCATTATGGAAGGTAGTCTGTTGTTGAGATTTTTGTTACTCCAATAGATGGTAGCCTTGTCATTATGGAAGGTAATCTGTTGTTGAAATTTTTGTTACTCTGATGGATGGTAGCCATGTCATTATAGAAGGTAGTCTATTGTTGAGATTTTTGTTACTCCAATGGATAATAGCCTTGTCATTATAGGAGATAGTCTGTTGTTGAAATTTTTGTTACTCCAATGGATGATAGCCTTGTCATTATAGGAGATAGTCTGTTGTTGAAATTTTTGTTACGCCAATGGATGTTAGCCTTGTCATTATGGAAGGTAGTCTATTGTTAAGATTTATGTTACTCCAATCGATGGTAGCCTTGTGATTATGGAAGGTAGTCTGTTGTTGAGATTTTTGGTACTCCAATGGATGGTTGTCTTATCATTATAGAAGGTAGTCTGTTGTTGATATTTCTGTTAATCCAATGGATGGTAGCCTTGTAATTATGGAAGGTATTCTGTTGTTGAGATTTTTGTTACTCCAATGGATGGTAGCCTTGTCATTATGTAAGGTAGTCTGTTGTTGAGATTTTTGTTACTCCAATAGATGGTAGCCTTGTCATTATGGAAGGTAGTCTGTTGTTGAGATTTTTGTTACTCCAATAGATGGTAGCCTTGTCATTATGGAAGGTAGTCTGTTGTTGAAATTTTTGTTACTCTGATGGATGGTAGCCTTGTCATTATGGAAGGTAGTCTATTGTTGAGATTTTTGTTACTCCAATGGATGATAGCCTTGTCATTATAGGACATAGTCTGTTGTTGAAATTTTTGTTACTCCAATGGATGATAGCCTTGTCATTATAGGAGATAGTCTGTTGTTGAAATTTTTGTTACGCCAATGGATGTTAGCCTTGTCATTATGGAAGGTAGTCTATTGTTAAGATTTATGTTACTCCAATCGATGGTAGCCTTGTGATTATGGAAGGTAGTCTGTTGTTGAGATTTTTGGTACTCCAATGGATGGTTGTCTTATCATTATGGAAGGTAGTCTGTTGTTGACATTTCTGTTAATCCAATGGATGGTAGCCTTGTAATTATGGAAGGTAGTCTGTTGTTGATATTTCTATTACTCCAATGGTTGGTAGCCTTGCATTATGGAAGGTAGTCTGTTTTTGAAATGTTTATTACTCAAATCGGTTGTAGCCTTGTAATAATGGAAGGTAGTCTGTTGTTGATATTTCTGTTACTCTAATGGTTGGTAGCCTTGTCGTTATAGAAGGTAGTCTGTTTTTTAAATTTTTGTTACTCAAATGGATGGTAGCCGTGTCGTTATGGAAGGTAGTTTGTTGTTGAAGTTTTTATTACTCCAATGTATGGGAGCCTTGTCATTATGGAAGGTAATTTGTTGTTGAGATATCTTGTTACTCCAATGGATGGTAGCCTTGTCATTATGGAAGGTAGCCTGTTGTTGAGATTTCTGTTTCTATAATGAATGGTAGATTTGTCATTATAAAAGGTTGCCTGTTGTTGAGATTTTTGTTATTACAATGGATGGTAGCCTTATCATTATGGTAGGTAGTCTATTGTTAGGATTTCTTTTACTCCAATACATGGTACCCTTGTTATTATGGGAGGTAGTCTGTTGTTGTGATTTTTGTTACTCCAATGAATGGTAGCCTTGTCATTATGGAAGGTAGTCTGTTGTTGAAATTTGTGTTACTCAAATGGATGATAGCCTTGTCGTTATGGAAGGTAGTTTGTTGTTGAAGTTTTTGTTACTCCAATGTATGGTAGCCTTGTCATTATGGAAGGTAATTTGTTGTTGAGATATCTTGTTACTCCAATGGATGGTAGACTTGTCATTATGGAAGGTAGCCTGTTGTTGAGATTTCTGTTTCTACAATGGATGGTAGCTTTGTCATTATAAAAGGTTGCCTGTTGTTGAGATTTTTGTTATTACAATGGATGGTAGCCTTATAATTATGGGAGGTTGTCTATTGTTGGGATTTCTTTTACTCCAATAGATGGTACCCTTGTCATTATGGGAGGTAGTCTGTTGTTGTGATTTTTGTTACTCCAATGGATGGTAACCTTGTCATTATAGGAGGTAATTTATTGTTGTGATTTTTGTTACTCCAATGAATGGTAGCCTTGTCATTATGGAAGGTAGACTATTTTTGAGATTTCTATTACTCCGATAGATGGTAGCCTTGTGATTATGGAAGGTAGTCTGTTGTTTAAATTTGTGTTACTCAAATGGATGGTAGCCTTGTCATTATGGAAGGTAGTTTGTTGTTGAAGTTTTTGTTACTCCAATGTATGGTAGCCTTCTCATTATGGAAGGTAATTTGTTGTTGAGATATCTTGTTACTCCAATGGATGGTAGACTTGTCATTATGGAAGGTAGCCTGTTGTTGAGATTTCTGTTTCTACAATGGATGGTAGCTTTGTCATTATAAAAGGTGGCCTGTTGTTGAGATTTTTGTTATTACAATGGATGGTAGCGTTATAATTATGGGAGGTAGTCTATTGTTGGGATTTCTTTTACTCCAATAGATGGTACCCTTTTCATTATGGGAGGTAGTCTGTTGTTGTGATTTTTGTTACTCCAATGGATGGTAACCTTGTCATTATAGGAGGTAATTTATTGTTGTGATTTTTGGTACTCCAATGGATGGTTGTCTTATCATTATAGAAGGTAGTCTGTTGTTGATATTTCTGTTAATCCAATGGATGGTAGCCTTGTAATTATGGAAGGTATTCTGTTGTTGAGATTTTTGTTACTCCAATGGATGGTAGCCTTGTCATTATGTAAGGTAGTCTGTTGTTGAGATTTTTGTTACTCCAATAGATGGTAGCCTTGTCATTATGGAAGGTAGTCTGTTGTTGAGATTTTTGTTACTCCAATAGATGGTAGCCTTGTCATTATGGAAGGTAGTCTGTTGTTGAAATTTTTGTTACTCTGATGGATGGTAGCCTTGTCATTATGGAAGGTAGTCTATTGTTGAGATTTTTGTTACTCCAATGGATGATAGCCTTGTCATTATAGGACATAGTCTGTTGTTGAAATTTTTGTTACTCCAATGGATGATAGCCTTGTCATTATAGGAGATAGTCTGTTGTTGAAATTTTTGTTACGCCAATGGATGTTAGCCTTGTCATTATGGAAGGTAGTCTATTGTTAAGATTTATGTTACTCCAATCGATGGTAGCCTTGTGATTATGGAAGGTAGTCTGTTGTTGAGATTTTTGGTACTCCAATGGATGGTTGTCTTATCATTATGGAAGGTAGTCTGTTGTTGACATTTCTGTTAATCCAATGGATGGTAGCCTTGTAATTATGGAAGGTAGTCTGTTGTTGATATTTCTATTACTCCAATGGTTGGTAGCCTTGCATTATGGAAGGTAGTCTGTTTTTGAAATGTTTATTACTCAAATCGGTTGTAGCCTTGTAATAATGGAAGGTAGTCTGTTGTTGATATTTCTGTTACTCTAATGGTTGGTAGCCTTGTCGTTATAGAAGGTAGTCTGTTTTTTAAATTTTTGTTACTCAAATGGATGGTAGCCGTGTCGTTATGGAAGGTAGTTTGTTGTTGAAGTTTTTATTACTCCAATGTATGGGAGCCTTGTCATTATGGAAGGTAATTTGTTGTTGAGATATCTTGTTACTCCAATGGATGGTAGCCTTGTCATTATGGAAGGTAGCCTGTTGTTGAGATTTCTGTTTCTACAATGAATGGTAGATTTGTCATTATAAAAGGTTGCTTGTTGTTGAGATTTTTGTTATTACAATGGATGGTAGCCTTATCATTATTTTAGGTAGTCTATTGTTAGGATTTCTTTTACTCCAATACATGGTACCCTTGTTATTATGGGAGGTAGTCTGTTGTTGTGATTTTTGTTACTCCAATGAATGGTAGCCTTGTCATTATGGAAGGTAGTCTGTTGTTGAAATTTGTGTTACTCAAATGGATGATAGCCTTGTCGTTATGGAAGGTAGTTTGTTGTTGAAGTTTTTGTTACTCCAATGTATGGTAGCCTTGTCATTATGGAAGGTAATTTGTTGTTGAGATATCTTGTTACTCCAATGGATGGTAGACTTGTCATTATGGAAGGTAGCCTGTTGTTGAGATTTCTGTTTCTACAATGGATGGTAGCTTTGTCATTATAAAAGGTTGCCTGTTGTTGAGATTTTTGTTATTACAATGGATGGTAGCCTTATAATTATGGGAGGTTGTCTATTGTTGGGATTTCTTTTACTCCAATAGATGGTACCCTTGTCATTATGGGAGGTAGTCTGTTGTTGTGATTTTTGTTACTCCAATGGATGGTAACCTTGTCATTATAGGAGGTAATTTATTGTTGTGATTTTTGTTACTCCAATGAATGGTAGCCTTGTCATTATGGAAGGTAGACTATTTTTGAGATTTCTATTACTCCGATAGATGGTAGCCTTGTGATTATGGAAGGTAGTCTGTTGTTTAAATTTGTGTTACTCAAATGGATGGTAGCCTTGTCATTATGGAAGGTAGTTTGTTGTTGAAGTTTTTGTTACTCCAATGTATGGTAGCCTTCTCATTATGGAAGGTAATTTGTTGTTGAGATATCTTGTTACTCCAATGGATGGTAGACTTGTCATTATGGAAGGTAGCCTGTTGTTGAGAGTTCTGTTTCTACAATGGATGGTAGCTTTGTCATTATAAAAGGTGGCCTGTTGTTGAGATTTTTGTTATTACAATGGATGGTAGCCTTATAATTATGGGAGGTAGTCTATTGTTGGGATTTCTTTTACTCCAATAGATGGTACCCTTTTCATTATGGGAGGTAGTCTGTTGTTGTGATTTTTGTTACTCCAATGGATGGTAACCTTGTCATTATAGGAGGTAATTTATTGTTGTGATTTTTGTTACTCCAATGAATGGTAGCCTTGTCATTATGGAAGGTAGACTATTTTTGAGATTTCTATTACTCCGATAGATGGTAGCCTTGTAATTATGGAAGGTATTCTGTTGTTGAGATTTTTGTTACTCCAATGGATGGTAGCCTTGTCATTATGTAAGGTAGTCTGTTGTTGAGATTTTTGTTACTCCAATAGATGGTAGCCTTGTCATTATGGAAGGTAGTATGTTGTTGAGATTTTTGTTACTCTAATAGATGGTAGCCTTGTCATTATGGAAGGTAGTCTTTTGTTGAAATTTTTGTTGCTCTGATGGATGGTAGCCTTGTCATTATGGAAGGTAGTCTATTGTTGAGATTTTTGTTACTCCAATGGATGATAGCCTTGTCATTATAGGAGATAGTCTGTTGTTGAAATTTTTGTTACGCCAATGGATGTTAGCCTTGTCATTATGGAAGGTAGTTTGTTGTTGAGATTTTTGGTACTCTAATGGATGGTAGTCTTGTCATTATGGAAGGTAGTCTATTGTTGATATTTCTGTTAATCCAATGGATGGTAGCCTTGTAATAATGGAAGGTAGTCTGTTGTTGATATTTCTATTACTCCAATGGTTGGTAGCCTTGCATTATGGAAGGTAGTCTGTTTTTGAAATGTTTATTACTCAAATCGGTTGTAGCCTTATAATAATGGAAGGTAGTCTATTGTTGATATTTCTGTTACTCTAATGGTTGGTAGCCTTGTCGTTACAGAAGGTAGTCTGTTGTTTAAATTTGTGTTACTCAAATGGATGGTAGCCTTGTCATTATGGAAGGTAGTTTGTTGTTGAAGTTTTTGTTACTCCACTGTATGGTAGCCTTGTCATTATGGAAGGTAATTTGTTGTTGAGATATCTTGTTACTCCAATGGATGGTAGCCTTGTCATTATGGAAGGTAGCCTGTTGTTGAGATTTCTGTTTCTACAATGAATGGTAGCTTTGTAATTATAACAGGTTGCCTGTTGTTGAGATTTTTGTTATTACAATGGATGGTAGCCTTATCATTATAGTAGGTAGTCTATTATTGGGATTTCTTTTACTCCAATAGATGGTACCCTTGTCATTATGGGAGGTAGTCTGTTGTTGTGATTTTTGTTACTCCAATGAATGGTAGCCTTGTCATTATGGAAGGTAGTCTGTTGTTGAAATTTGTGTTACTCAAATGGATGATAGCCTTGTCATTATGGAAGGTAGTTTGTTGTTGAAGTTTTTGTTACTCCAATGTATGGTAGCCTTGTCATTATGGAAGGTAATTTGTTGTTGAGATATCTTCTTACTCCAATGGATGGTAGACTTGTCATTAGGGAAGGTAGCCTGTTGTTGAGATTTCTGTTTCTACAATGGATGGTAGCTTTGTCATTATAAAAGGTTGTCTGTTGTTGAGATTTTTGTTATTACAATGGATGGTAGCCTTATAATTATGGGAGGTAGTCTATTGTTGGGATTTCTTTTACTCCAATAGATGGTACCCTTGTCATTATGGGAGGTAGTCTGTTGTTGTGATTTTTGTTACTCCAATGGATGGTAACCTTGTCATTATAGGAGGTAATTTATTGTTGTGATTTTTGTTACTCCAATGAATGGTAGCCTTGTCATTATGGAAGGTAGACTATTTTTGAGATTTCTATTACTCCGATAGATGGTAGCCTTGTGATTATGGAAGGTAGTTTGTTGTTTAAATTTGTGTTACTCAAATGGATGGTAGCCTTGTCATTATGGAAGGTAGTTTGTTGTTGAAGTTTTTGTTACTCCAATGTATGGTAGCCTTGTCATTATGGAAGGTAATTTGTTGTTGAGATATCTTGTTACTCCAATGGATGGTAGCCTTGTCATTATGGAAGGTAGCCTGTTGTTGAGATTTCTATTTCTACAATGAATGGGAGCTTTGTAATTATAAAAGGTTGCCTGTTGTTGAGATTTTTGTTATTACAATGGATGGTAGCCTTATCATTATAGTAGGTAGTCTATTGTTGGGATTTCTTTTACTCCAATAGATGGTACCCTTGTCATTATGGGAGGTAGTCTGTTGTTGTGATTTTTGTTACTCCAATGGATGGTAACCTTGTCATTATATGAGGTAATTTATTGTTGTGATTTTTGTTACTCCATGGAATGGTAGCCTTGTTATTATGGAAGGTAGTATGTTGTTGAGATTTCTATTACTCCAATTGATGGTAGCCTTGTGATTATGGAAGGTAGTCTGTTGTTGAGATTTTTGGTACTCCAATGGATGGTAGTCTTGCCATTATGGAAGGTAGTCTGTTGTTGAGATTTTTGTTAATCCAATGGATGGTAGCCTTGTAATTATGGAAGGTAGTCTATTGTTGATATTTCTATTACTCCAATGGTTGGTAGCCTTGCATTATGGAAGATATTCTGTTTTTGAAATGTTTATTACTCAAATCGGTTGTTGCCTTGTAATAATGGAAGGTAGTCTGTTGTTGATATTTCTGTTACTCTAATGGTTGGTAGCCTTGTCGTTACAGAATGTAGTCTGTTGTTTAAATTTGCGTTACTCAAATGGGTGGTAACCTTGTCATTATGGAAGGTAGTTTGTTGTTGAAGTTTTTGTTACTCCAATGTATGGTAGCCTTGTCATTATGGAAGGTAATTTGTTGTTGAGATATCTTGTTACTCCAATGGATGGTAGCCTTGTCATTATGGAAGGTAGCCTGTTGTTGAGATTTCTGTTTCTAAAATGAATGGTAGATTTGTAATTATAAAAGGTTGCCTGTTGTTGAGATTTTTGTTATTACAATGGATGGTAGCCTTATCATTATAGTAGGTAGTCTATTGTTGGGATTTCTTTTACTCCAATAGATGGTACCCTTGTCATTATGGGAGGTAGTCTGTTATTGTGATTTTTGTTACTCCAATGGATGGTAACCTTGTCATTATAGGAGGTAATTTATTGTTGTGATTTTTGTTACTCCATGGAATGGTAGCCTTGTCATTATGGAAGGTAGTATGTTGTTGAGATTTCTATTACTCCAATCGATGGTAGCCTTGTGATTATGGAAGGTAGTCTGTTGTTGAGATTTTTGGTACTCCAATGGATGGTAGTCTTGCCATTATGGAAGGTAGTCTGTTGTTGAGATTTTTGTTAATCCAATGGATGGTAGCCTTGTAATTATGGAAGGTAGTCTATTGTTGATATTTCTATTACTCCAATGGTTGGTAGCCTTGCATTATGGAAGGTAGTCTGTTTTTGAAATGTTTATTACTCAAATCGGTTGTTGCCTTGTAATAATGGAAGGTAGTCTGTTGTTAATATTTCTGTTACTCCAATGGTTGGTAGCCTTGTCGTTACAGAAGGTAGTCTGTTGTTTAAATTTGCGTTACTCAAATGGATGGTAGCCTTGTCACTATGGAAGGTAGTTTGTTGTTGAAGTTTTTGTTACTCCAATGTATGGTAGCCTTGTCATTATGGAAGGTAATTTGTTGTTGAGATATCTTGTTACTCCAATGGATGGTAGACTTGTCATTATGTAAGGTAGCTTGTTGTTTAGATTTCTGTTTCTACAATGGATGGTAGCTTTGTCATTATAAAAGGTTTCCTGTTATTGAGATTTTTGTTATTACAATGGATGGTAGCCTTATCATTATGGGAGGTAGTCTATTGTTGGGATTTCTTTTACTCCAATAGATGGTACCCTTGTCATTATGGGAGGTAGTCTGTTGTTGTGACTTTTGTTACTCCAATGGATGGTAACCTTGTCATTATAGGAGGTAATTTATTGTTGTGATTTTTGTTACTCCAATGAATGGTAGCCTTGTCATTATGGAAGGTAGTCTGTTGTTGAGATTTCTATTACTCCGATAGATGGTAGCCTTGTAATTATGGAAGGTATTCTGTTGTTGAGATTTTTGTTACTCCAATGGATGGTAGCCTTGTCATTATGTAAGGTAGTCTGTTGTTGAGATTTTTGTTACTCCAATAGATGGTAGCCTTGTCATTATGGAAGGTAGTCTGTTGTTGAGATTTTTGTTACTCCAATAGATGGTAGCCTTGTCATTATGGAAGGTAGTCTGTTGTTGAAATTTTTGTTACTCCGATGGATGGTAGCCTTTTCATTATGGAAGGTAGTCTGTTGTTGAGATTTTTGTTACTCCAATGGATGATAGCCTTGTCATTATAGGAGATAGTCTGTTGTTGAAATTTTTGTTACGCCAATGGATGTTAGCCTTGACATTATGGAAGGTAGTCTATTGTTGAGATTTATGTTACTCCAATCGATGGTAGCCTTGTGATTATGGAAGGTAGTCTGTTGTTGAGATTTTTGGTACTCCAATGGATGGTAGTCTTGTCATTATGGAAGGTAGTCTGTTAATGCAATGGATGGTAGCCTTGAAATTATGGAAGGTAGTCTGTTGTTGATATTTCTATTACTCCAATGGTTGGTAGCCTTGCATTATGGACGGTAGTCTGTTGTTGAAATTTTTGTTAATCAAATCGATTGTAGCCTTTTAATAATGGAAGGTAGTCTGTTGTTGATATTTCTGTTACTCCAATGGTTGGTAGCCTTGTCATTATAGAAGGTAGTCGGTTGTTTAAATTTGTGTTACTCAAATGGATGGTTGCCTTGTCATTATGGAAGGTAGTTTGTTGTTGAAATTCTTGTTACTCCAATGGATGGTAGCCTTGTCATTATGGAAGGTAATCTGTTGTTGAGATATCTTGTTACTCCAATGGATGATAGACTTGTCATTATGGAAGGTAGCCTAATGTTGAGATTTCTGTTTCTACAATGGATGGTAGCTTTGTCATTATAAAAGGTTGCCTGTTATTGAGATTTTTGTTATTACAATGGATGGTAGCCTTATCATTATGGGAGGTAGTCTATTGTTGGGATTTCTTTTACTCCAAGAGATGGTACCCTTGTAATTATGGGAGGTAGTCTGTTGTTGTGATTTTTTTTACTCCAATGGATGGTAACCTTGTCATTATAGGAGGTAATTTATTGTTGTGATTTTTGTTACTCCAATGAATGGTAGCCTTGTCATTATGGAAGGTAGTATGTTGTTGATATTTATATTACTCT
The DNA here is from genome assembly GCA_948472305.1 of Vicia faba. Taxonomy (NCBI): domain Eukaryota; kingdom Viridiplantae; phylum Streptophyta; class Magnoliopsida; order Fabales; family Fabaceae; genus Vicia; species Vicia faba. The sequence goes on from OX451737.1 coordinate 774,080,771, forward strand.
GATAGATGGTAGCCTTGTAATTATGGAAGGTATTCTGTTGTTGAGATTTCTGTTACTCCAATGGATGGAAGCCTTGTCATTATGGGAGGTAGTCTATTTTTGAAATTTCTTGTTACTCCAATGGATGGTAGCATTTTCATTATGAGAGGTAGTCTGTTTTTGAAATTTTTGTTACTCCAATGGGTGGTAGCGTTGTCATTATGGAAGGTAGTTTGTTGTTGAAATTTTTGTTACTCCAATGGATGGTAGCCTTCTCATTATGGAAGGTAGTCTATTGTTCAGATTTTTAGTTACTCCAATGGATAATAGTCTTATCATTATGGAAGGTAGTCTGTTGTTGATATTTCTGTTTCTCCAATGGATGGTAGCCCTTTCATTATAAAAGGTAGTCTGTTTTTGAATTTTTTTTACTCTAATGGATGGTAGCGTTGTCATTATGGAAGTTATTTTGTTGTTGAGATTTATATTACTCCAATGGATGGGAAACTTCTCATTATGGGAGGTTGTCTGTTGTTGTGATTTTTTTTACTCCAATGGATGGAAGCCTTGTCATTATGGAAATCATTATGTTGTTGAGATTTCACTTACTCCAATGGGTGGTAGCCTTGTCTTTATGGGAGGTAGTCTATTGTTGAATTTTTTGTTACTTCCATGGATGGTAGCCTTGTCATTATGGACGGTAGTCTGTTGTTGTGATTTTTGTTACTCCAATGGATGGTAGCCTTCTCATTATGGGAGGTAGTATGTTATTGAAATTTTTGTTACTCCAATGGATGGTAGCCTTGTCATTATGGAAGGTAGTCTGTTGTTGAGATTTTTGTTACTCCAATGGATGGTAGCCTTGTCATTATGCGAGGTAGTATGTTATTGAGATTTTTGTTATTCCAATGGGTGGGAGCCTTGTCATTATTGAAGGTAGTCTTTTGTTGAGATTTGTGTTACTCCAATGGATGGTAGCCTTGCCATTATGGAAGGTAGTCTGTTGTTGAAATTTTTGTTACTCAGATGGATGGTAGCATTATCATTATGGAAGGTAGTTTGTTGTTGAAATTTTTGTTACTCCAATGGATGGTAGCCTTGTCATTATGGAAGGTAGTCTGTTGTTGATATTTTTGTTACTCCAATAGATGATAGCCTTGTCATTATAGGAGATAATCTATTGTTGAAATTTTTATTACCACAATGGATGTTAGAATTTTCATTATGGAAGGTTGTCTATTGTTGTGATTCCTGTTACTCCAATCGTTGGTAGCCTTGTGATTATGGAAGGTAGTCTGTTGTTGAGATTTTTTGTACTCCAATGGATGGTAAACTTGACATTATGGAAGGTTGTCTGTTGATGTTGTTTTTGTTATTCCAATGGATGTAAGCCTTGTCATTATGGAAGGCATTAGGTTGTTGAGATTTCTCTTACTCCAATGGGTGGTAGCCTTGTTATTATGGGAGGTAGTTTGTTGTTTAAATTTTTGTTACTCCAATGGATGGTAGCCTTGTCATTATGGATGGTAGTCTGTTGTTGAGATTTTTGTTATTCCAATAGATGGTATCCTTGTCATTATGGGAGGTAGTATGTTGTTGAAGTTTTTGTTACTCCAATGGATGGTAGCCTTATCATTATGGAAGGTATTCTGTTGTTGAAATTTTTGTTACTCCAATGGATGTTAGAATTGTCCATATGGGATGTACTCTGTTGTGTAGATTTCTGTTAATCCAATGGATGGTAGCCTTGTCATTATGCAAGGTGGTATGTTGTTGATATTTATGTTACTCTAATGGTTGGTAGCGTTGTCATTATGGAAGGTAGTCTGTTGTTGAAAATTTTGTTACTCTAATGGACGGTAAACTTGTCATTATGGGAGGTTGTCTGTTGTTGTAATTTTTGTTACTCCAATGGATGGAAGCCTTGTCATTATGAAACGAATTATGTTGTTGAGATTTCTCTTACTCCAATGGGTGGTAGCCTTTTCATTATGGGAGGTAGTCTTTTGTTTAAATTTTTGTTACTCTAATGGATGGTAGCCTTGTCATTATGGATGGTAGTCTGTTGTTGAGATTTTTGTTACTCCAATGGATGATAGCCTTGTCATTATGGAAGGTAGTCTATTATTGAGAATTTTGTTATTCCAATGGATGGTAGCCTTGTCATTATGCAAGGTAGTCTATTGTTGAGGTTTCTTGTTACTCCAATAGATGGTAGCCTTGTCATTATGGAAGGAAGCCTGTTGTTGAGATTTATGTTACTCCAATGGATGGTAAACTTACCATTATGGGAGGTTGTCTGTTGATGTGGTTTTTGTTATTCCAATGGATGGAAGCCTTGTCATTATGGAAGGAATTATGTTGTTGAGATTTCTCTTACTCCAATGGGTGGTAGCCTTGTCATTACGGAAGGTAGTATGTTGTTTAAATTTGTGTTACTCAAATGGATGGTAGCCTTGTCATTTTGGAAGGTAGTCTGTTGTTGAAATTTTTGTTACTCCAATGGATGGTAAACTTGTCATTATGGGAGGTTGTTTGTTGTTGTGATTTTTGTTACTCCAATGGATGTAAACCTTGTAATTATGGAAGGCATTGTGTTGTTGAGATTTCTCTTACTCCAATGGGTGGTAGCCTTGTCATTATGGGAGGTAGTCTGTTGTTTAAATTTTTGTTACTCCAATGGATGGTAGCCTTTTCATTATGGACGGTAGTGTGTTGTTGAGATTTTTGTTACTCCAATGGATGATAGCCTTGTCATTATGAGAGGTAGTATGTTGTTGAAATTTTTGTTACTCCAATGGATGGTAGCCTTGTTTGTATGGTAGGTAGTCTGTTGTTGAGATTTTTGTTATTCCAATGGATGGTAGCCTTATCATTATGGGAGGTAGTCTATTGTTGGGATTTCTTTTACTCCAATAGAAGGTACCCTTGTCATTATGGGAGGTAGTCTGTTGTTGTGATTTTTGTTACTCCAATGGATGGTAACCTTGTCATTATAGGGGGTAATTTATTGTTGTGATTTTTGTTACTCCAATGAATGGTAGCCTTGTCATTATGGAAGGTAGTCTGTTGTTGAGATTTCTATTACTCCGACAGATTGTAGCCTTGTCATTATGGAATGTATTATGTTACTCCAATGGATGGTAGCCTTGTCATTATGGAAGGTAGTCTATTTTTGAGATTTCTTGTTACTCCAATGGATGGTAGCATTGTCATTATGGGAGGTAGTCTGTTTTTGAAATTTTTGTTACTCCAATGGATGGTAGCCTTGTCGTTATGGAAGATAGTTTGTTGTTGAAATTTTTGTTACTCCAATGGATGATAGCCTTCTCATTATGGAAGGTAGTCTGTTGTTGAGATTTCTAGTTACTCCAATGGACAATAGTCTTATAATTATGGAAGGTAGTCTATTGTTGATATTTTTGTTTCTCCAATGGATGGTAGCCTTGTCATTATAAAAGGTAGTCTATTTTTTAATTTTTTTTACTTTAATGGATGGTAGACTTGTCATTAAGGAAGTTATTCTGTTGTGGAGACTTATGTTACTCCAATGGATGGTAAACTTGTCATTATGTGAGGTTGTCTGTTGTTGTGATTTTTGTTACTCCAATGGATGGAACCCTTGTCATTATGGAAATCATTCTGTTGTTGTGATTTCACTTACTCCAATGGGTGGTAGCCTTGTCTTTATGGGAGGTAGTCTGTTGTTGAATTTTTTGTTACTTTAATGGATGGTAGCCTTGTCATTATGGACGGTAGTCTGTTGTTGTGATTTTTGTTACTCCAATGGATGGTAGCCTTGTCATTATGGGAGGTACTATGTTGTTGAAATTTTTGTTACTCCAATGTATGGTAGCCTTGTCATTATGGACGGTAGTCTGTTGTTGAGATTTCGGTTACTCCAATGGATGGTAAACTTTCCATTATGGGAGGAATTATTTTGTTGAGATTTCTCTTACTCCAATGGGTGGTAGCCTTGTCATTATGGGAGGTAGTCTGTTGTTTAAATTTTTTTTACTCCAATGGATGGTAGCCTTGTCATTATGGACGGTAGTCTGTTATTGAGATTTTTGTTACTCTAATGGATGGTAGCCTTGTCATTATGGACGGAGACTTTTGTTGAGATTTCTGTTACTCCAATGTATGGTAGCCTTGTCATTGTGGGAGCTAGTATGTTATTGAGATTTTTGTTATTCCAATGGATGGTAGCCTTGTCATTATTGAAGGTAGTCTTTTGTTGAGATTTGTGTTACTCCAATGGATGGTAGCCTTGCCATTATGGAAGGTATTCTGTTGTTGAAATTTTTGTTACTTCAATTGATGGTAGCCTTGTCATTATGGACGGCAGTCTGTTGTTGTGATTTTTGTTACTCCAATGGATGGTAGCTTTGTCATTACGGGAGGTATTATGTTTTTGAAATTTTTGTTACTCCAATGGATGTTAGCCTTGTCATTATTGAAGGTAGTCTATTGTTGAGATTTCTAATACTCCAATCGATGGTAGCCTTGTGATTATGGAAGGTAGTCTGTTGTTGAGATTTTTGGTACTCCAATGGATGGTAGTCTTGTAATTATGGAAGGTAGTCTGTTGTTGAGATTTCTGTTAATCCAATGGATGGTAGCCTTGTAATTATGGAAAGTAGTCTGTTGTTGATATTTCTGTTACTCCAATGGTTGGTAGCCTTGTCATTATGGAAGGGAGTCTGTTGTTGAAATTTGTGTTACTCAAATCGATTATAGCCTTGTCATTATGGAAGGAAGTCTGTTGTTGAATTTTTTGTTACTCCAATTGATGGTAGCCTTGTCATTATGCAAGGTAGTTTGATGTTTAGATTTCTTGTTACTCCAATAGATGGTAGCCTTGTCATTATGGAAGGTAGCCTGTTGTTGAGATTTATGTCACTCCAATGGATGGTAAACTTGCCATTATGGGAGGTTGTCTGGTTATGTGGTTTTTGTAATCCAATGGATGGAAGCCTTGTAATTATGGAAGGCATTATTTTGTTGAGATTTCTCTTACTCCAATGGGTGGTAGCCTTGTCATAATGGGAGGTAGTCTGTTTTTTAAATTTTTGTTACTCCAATGGATGGTAGCTTTGTCATTATGGACGGTAGTCTATTGTTGAGATTTTTGTTACTCCAATGGATGGTAGCCTTGTCATTATGGGAGGTAGTATGTTGTTGAAATTTTTGTTACTCCAATGGATGGTAGCCTTGTCATTATGGAAGGTAGTCTGTTGTTGAAATTTTTGTTACTCCAATGGATGGTAGCCTTTTCATTATGGATTGTAGTCTGTTGTGTATATTTCTGTTAATCCAATGGATGGTAGCCTTGTCATTATGGAAGGTGGTCTGCTATTGATATATCTGTTACTCCAATGGTTGGTAGCCCTGTCATTCCGGAAGGTAGTCTGTTGTTTAAATTTGTGTTACTCAAATGGATGGTAACCTTGTCATTATGGAATGTAGTCTGTTGTTGAGATTTCTTGTTACTCCAATGGATTGTAGACTTGTCATTATGGAAGGTAGCCTATTGTTGAGATTTATGTTTCTACAATGGATGGTAGCTTTCTAATTTTAAAAGGTTGTCTCTTTTTGAAATTTTTTTTATTCCAATGGATGGTAGCCTTATCATTATGGGAGGTAGTCTATTGTTGGGATTTCTTTTACTCCAATAGATGGTACCCTTGTCATTATGGTAGGTAGTCTGTTGTTGTGATTTTTGTTACTCCAATGGATGATAACCTTGTCATTATAGTAGGTAATTTATTGTTGTGATTTTTGTTACTCCAATGAATGGTAGCCTTGTCATTATGGAAGGTAGTTTGTTGTTGAGATTTCTATTACTCCGATAGATGGTAGCCTTGTCATTATGGAAGGTATTCTGTTGTTGAGATTTTTGTTACTCCAATGGATGTTAGCCTTGTCATTATGGGAGGTGGTCTATTTTTGAGATTTCTTGTTACTCCAATGGATGGTAGCATTGTCTTTATGGGAGGTAGTCTGTTTTTGAAATTTTTGTTACTCCAATGGATGGTAGCCTTCTCATTATGGAAGGTAGTCTGTTGTTGAGATTTCTAGTTACTCCATTGGACAATAGTCTTATCATTATGGAAGGTAGTCTATTGTTGATATTTCTGTTTCTCCAATGGATGGTACCCTTGTCATTATAAAAGGTAGTCTATTTTTGAATTTTTTTAATCTAATGGATGGTAGCCTTGTGATTAAGGAAGTTATTTTGTTGGTGAGATTTATGGTACTCCAATGGATGGAAAACATGTCATTATGTGAGGTTGTCTGTTGTTGTGATTTTTGTTACTCCTATGGATTGAAGCCTTTTTATTATGGAAATCATTCTATTGTTGAGATTTCACTTACTCCAATGGGTGTAGCCTTGTCTTTATGGGAGGTAGTTTCTTGTTGAATTTTTTGTTACTTCAATGGATGGTAGCCTTGTCATTATGGGAGGTAATTTATTGTTGTGATTTTTGTTACTCCAATGAATGGTAGCCTTGTCATTATGGAAGGTAGTATGTTGTTGAGATTTCTAATACTCCGATAGATGGTATCCTTGTCATTATGGAAAGTATTTTGTTGTTGAGATTTCTGTTACTCCAATGGATTGTGCCATGTCATTATGGGAGGTAGTCTATTTTTGAGATTTCTTGTTACTCCAATAGATGGTAGCCTTGTCATTGTGGGAGGTAGTATGTTATTGAGATTTTTGATATTCCAATGGATGGTAGCCTTGTCATTATTGAAGGTACTCTGTTGTTGAAACTTTTGTTACTCCAATGGATGGTAGCCTTGTAATTATGGAAGGTAGTCTGTTGTTGAAATTTTTGTTACTCCAAAGGATGGTAGCCTTGTCATTATGGAAGGTAGTCTGTTGTTGAGATTTTTGTTACTCCAATGGATGATAGCCTTCTCATTATAGGAGATAGTCTGTTGTTGAAATTTTTGTTACTCCAATGGATGTTAGCCTGGTCATTATGGAAGGTAGTCTATTGGTGAGATTTCTGTTACTCCAATGGATGGTAGCCTTCTCATTATAGGAGATAGTCAGTTGTTGAAGTTTTTGTTACTGCAATGGATTTTAGCCTTGTCATTATGGAAGGTAGTCTATTGTTGAGATTTCTGTTACTCCAATCGATGGTAGCCTTGTGATTATGGAAGGTAGTCTGTTGTTGAGATTTTTGGTACTCCAATGGATGGTAGTCTTGTCATTATGGAAGGTAGTCTTTTGTTGAGATTTCTGTTAATCCAATGGATGGTAGCCTTGTAATTATGGAAGGTAGTTTGTTGTTGCTATTTCTGTTACTCCAATGGTTGGTAGCCTTGTCATTATGGAAGGTAGTCTGTTGTGGAAATTTGTGTTACTCAAATCGATTGTAGCCTTGTCATTATGGTAGGTAGTCTGTTGTTGAATTTTTTGTTACTCAAATGGATGGTAACCTTGTCATTATGGAAGCTGGCCTGTTTTTGAGATTTATGTTACTCCAATGGATGGTAAACTTGCCATTATGGTAGGTTGTCTGTTGATGTGGTTTTTGTTACTCCAATGGATGGAAGCCTTGTCATTATGGAAGGCATTATGTTGTTGAGATTTCTCTTACTCCAATGGGTGGTAGCCTTGTCATTATGGGAGGTAGTCTGTTGTTTAAATTTTTGTTACTCCAATCGATGGTAGCCTTGTCATAATGGACGGTAGTCTGTTGTTGAGATTTTTATTACTCCAATGGATGGTAGCCTTGTCATTATGGGAGGTCGTATGTTGTTGAAATTTTTGTTACTCCAATGAATGGTAGCCTTGCCATTATGGAAGGTAGTCTGTTGTTGAAATTTTTGTTACTCCAATGGATGGTACCCTTATCATTATGGAATGTAGTCCGTTGTTGAGATTTTTGTTACTCCAATAGAAGGTAGCATTGTCATTATGGGAGGTAGTATGTTGTGTATATTTATGTTAATCCAATGGATGGTAGCCTTGTCATTATGAAAGGTAGTATGTTGTTGAAATTTTTGTTACTCCAATGGATGGTAGCCTTGTCATTATGGTAGGTAATCTGTTGTTGAGATTTCATGTTACTCCAATGGATGGTAGCCTTGTCATTAAGGAAGGTAGCCTGTTGTTGAGATTTCTGTTTCTACAATGGATCGTAGCTTTGTCATTATAAAAGGTTGTCTGTTGTTGAGATTTTTGTTACTCAAATGGATGGTAGCCTTATCATTATGGGAGGTAGTCTATTGTTGGGATTTTGTTTACTCCAATAGATGGTACCCTTGTCATTATGGGAGGTAGTCTGTTGTTGTGATTTTTGTTACTCAAATGAATGGTAACCTTGTCATTATGGGAGGTAATTTATTGTTGTCATTTTTGTTACTCCAATGAATGGTAGCCTTGTCATTATGGAAGGTAGTCTATTGTTGAGATTTATAATACTCCCATAGATGGTAGCCTTGTAATTATGGAAAGTATTTTGTTGTTGAGATTTCTGTTACTCCAATGGATAGTGCCTTGTCATTTTGGGAGGTAGTCTATTTTTGAGATTTATTGTTACTCCAATGGATGGTAGCATTGACATTATGGGAGGTAGTCTGTTTTTGAAATTTTTGTTACTCCAATGGATGGTAGCCTTGTCATTATGGAAGGTAGTCTGTTGTTGAAATTTTTGTTACTCCAATGGATGGTAGCCTTCTCATTATGGAAGGTAGTATGTTGTTGAGATTTCTAGTTACTCCAGTGGATAATAGTCTTATCATTATGGAAGGTAGTCTGTTGTTGATATTTTTGTTTCTCCAATGGATGGTATCCTTGTCATTATAAAAGGTAGTCTGTTTTTGAATTTTTTTTCTCCAATGGATGGTTGCCTTGTCATTATGGAAGTTATTTTGTTGTTGAGATTTATGTTACTCTTATGGATGGTAAACTTGTCATTATGGGAGGTTGTATGTTGTTGTGATTTTTGTTACTCCAATGGATGGAAGCCTTGTCATTATGGAAATCATTTTGTTGTTGAGATTTCACTTACTCCAATGTGTGGTAGCCTTGTCTTTATGGGAGGTAGTATGTTGTGAAATTTATGTTACTTCAATGGATGGTAGCCTTGTCATTATGGAAGGTAGTCTGTTGTTGAAATTTTTGTTACTCCAATGGATGGTACCCTTGTCATTATGGAATGTAGTCTGTTGTTTAGATTTTTGTTACTCCAATAGATGGTAGCCTTGTCATTATGGGAGGTAGTCTGTTGTGTAGATTTCTGTTAATCCAATGGATGGTAGCCTTGTCATTATGGAAGGTGGTCTGTTGTTGATATTTCTGTACTCCAATGGTTGGTAGCCTTGTCATTACGGAAGGTAGTCTGTTGTTTAAATTTGTGTTACTCAAATTGATGGTAGCCTTGTCATTATGGAAGGTAGTCTGTTGTTGAAATTTTTGTTACTCCAATGGATGGTAGCCTTGTCATTATGGGAGGTAATCTGTTGTTGAGATTTCTTGTTACTCCATTGGATGGTACCCTTGTCATTAAGGAAGGTAGCCTGTTGTTGAGATTTCTGTTTCTACAATGGATCGTAGCTTTGTCATTATAAAAGGTTGTCTGTTGTTGAGATTTTTGTTCCTCAAATGGATGGTAGCCTTATCATTATGGGAGGTAGTCTATTGTTGGGATTTCTTTTACTCCAATAGATGGTACCCTTTTCATTATGGGAGGTAGTCTGTTGTTGTGATTTTTGTTACTCTAATGAATGGAAACCTTGTCCTTATGGGAGGTAATTTATTGTTGTCATTTTTGTTACTCCAATGAATGGTAGCCTTGTCATTATGGAAGGTAGTCTATTGTTGAGATTTATAATACTCCGATAGATGGTAGCCTTGTAATTATGGAAGGTAGTCTATTTTTGTTGTTGAGATTTCTGTTACTCCAATGGATGGTGCCTTGTCATTTTGGGAGGTAGTCTATTTTTGAGATTTCTTGTAACTCCAATGGATGGTAGCATTGACATTATGGGAGGTAGTCTGTTTTTGAAATTTTTGTTACTCCAATGGATGGTAAACTTGTCATTATGGAAGGTAGTCTGGTTTTGAAATTTTTGTTACTCCAACGGATGGTAGCCTTCTCATTATGGAAGGTAGTCTGTTGTTGAGATTTCTAGTTACTCCATTGGATAATAGTATTATCATTATGGAAGGTAGTCTACTGTTGATATTTATGTTTCTCCAATGGATGGTATCCTTGTCATTTTAAAAGGTAGTCTGTTTTTGAATTTTTTTTTACTCCAATGGATGGTTGCCTTGTCATTATGGAAGTTATTCTGTTGTTGAGATTTATGTTACTCCTATGGATGGTAAACTTGTCATTATGGGAGGTTGTCTGTTGTTGTGATTTTTGTTACTCCAATTGATGGAAGCCTTGTCATTATGGGAATCATTCTGTTGTTGAGATTTCACTTATTCCAATGGGTGGTAGCCTTGTCTTTATGGGAGGTAGTCTGTTGTTGAAATTTTTGTTACTTCAATGGATGGTAGCCTTGTCATTATGGAAGGTAGTCTGTCGTTGAAATTTTTGTTACTCCAATGGATGGTACCCTTGTCATTATGGAATGTAGTCTGTTGTTGAGTTTTTGTTACTCCAATAGATGGTAGCCTTGTCATTATGGGAGGTAGTCTATTGTATAGATTTCTGTTAATCCAATGGATGGTAGCCTTATCATTATGGAAGGTGGTCTGTTGTTGATATTTCTGTACTCCAATGGTTGGTAGCCTTGTCATTATGGAAGGTAGTCTGTTGTTGAGATTTCTAATACTCTGATAGATGGTAGCCTTGTCATTATGGAAAGTATTTTGTTGTTGAGATTTCTGTTACTCCAATGGATGGTGCCTTGTCATTATGGGAGGTAGTCTATTTTTGAGATTTCTTGTTACTCCAATGGATGGTAGCGTTGTCATTATGGGAGGTAGTTTGTTTTTGAAATTTTTGTTACTCCAATGGATGGTAAACTTGTCATTATAAAAGGTAGTCTGTTGTTGAAATTCTTATTACTCCAATGGAAGGTAGCCTTCTCATTATGGAATGTAGTCTGTTGTTGAGATTTATAGTTACTCCATTGGATAATAGTCTTATCATTATGGAAGGTAGTCTGCTGTTGATATTTCTGTTTCTCCAATGGATGGTATCCTTGTCATTATAAAAGGTAGTCTGTTTTTGAAATTTTTTTTACTCCAATGGATGGTTGCCTTGTCATTATGGAAGTTATTCTGTTGTTGAGATTTATTTTACTCCATATGGATGGTAAACTTGTCATTATGGGAGGTTGTCTGTTGTTGTGATTTTTGTTACTCCAATGGATAGAAGCCTTGCCATTATGGAAATCATTTTGTTGTTGATATTTCACTTACTCCAATGGGTGGTAGCCTTGTCTTTATGGGAGGTAGTCTGTTGTTGAAATTTTTGTTACTTCAATGGATGGTAGCTTTGTCATTATGGAAGGTAGTATGTTGTTGAAATTTTTGTTACTCCAATGGATGGTACCCTTGTCATTATGGAATGTAGTCTGTTGTTGAGATTTTTGTTACTCCAATAGATGGTAGCCTTGTCATTATGGGAGGTAGTATGTTGTGTAGATTTCTGTTAATCCAATGGATGGTAGCCTTGTCATTATGGAAGGTGGTCTGTTGTTGATATTTATGTACTCTAATTGTTGGTAGCCTTGTCATTACGGAAGGTAGTCTGTTGTTTAAATTTGTGTTACTCAAATGGATGGTAGCCTTGTTATTATGGAAGGTAGTCTATTGTTAAAAAATTTGTTACTCCAATGGATGGTAGCCTTGTCATTATGGAAGGTAATCAGTTGTTGAGATTTCTTGTTACTCCAATGGAAGGTAGCCTTGTCATTAAGGAAAGTAGCCTGTTGTTGAGATTTCGGTTTCTATAATGGATGATAGGTTTGTCATTATAAAAGGTTGTCTGTTGTTGAGATTGTTGTTACTATAATGGATGGTAGCCTTATCATTATGGGAGGTAGTCTATTGTTGGGATTTCTTTTACTCCAATAGATGGTACCCTTGTCATTATAGGAGGTAGTTTGTTGTTATGATTTTTGTTACTCCAATGAATGGTAACCTTGTCATTATGGGAGGTAATTTATTGTTGTGATTTTTGTTACTCTAATGAATGGTAGCATTGTCATTATGGAAGGTAGTCTGTTGTTGAGATTTCTAATACTCCGATAGATGGTAGCCTTGTCATTATGGAAGGTAGTCTATTGTGTAGATTTATGTTAATCCACTGGATGGTAGCCTTGTCATTATGGAAGGTGGTCTATTGTTGATATTTCTGTTACTCCAATGGTTGGTAGCCCTGTCATTACGAAAGGTAGTCTTTTGTTTAAATTTGTGTTACTCAAATGGCTGGTAGCATTGTCATTATGGAAGGTAGCCTGTTTTTGAGATTTCTTGTTACTCCAAGTGATGGTAGCGTTGTCATTATGGGAAGTAGTCTGTTTTTGAAGTTTTTGTTACTCCAATGGATGGTAAACTTGTCATTTTGGTAGTTAGTCTATTGTTGAAATTTTTGTTACTCCAATGGATGGTAGTCTTCTCATTATGCTATGTAGTCTGTTGTTGAGATTTCTAGTTACACCATTGGATAATAGTCTTATCATTATGGAAGGTAGTCTGTTGTTAATATTTATGTTTTTCCAATGGATGGTATCCTTGTCATTATAAAAGGTAGTTTGTTTTTGAAATTTTTTTTACTCCAATGGATGGTTGCCTTGTCATTATGGAAGTTATTCTGTTGTTGAGATTTATGTTACTCTTATGGATGGTAAACTTGTCATTATGGGAGGTTGTTTGTTGTTCAAATTTTTGTTACTTCAATGGATGGTAGCTTTGTCATTATGGAAGGTAGTCTGTTGTTGAAATTTTTGTTACTCCAATGGATTGTACCCTTGTCATTATGGAATGTAGTCTGTTGTTGAGATTTTTGTTACTCCAATAGATGGTAGCCTTGTCATTATGGGAGGTAGTATGTTGTGTAGATTTCTGTTAATCCAATGGATGGTATCGTTGTCATTATGGAAGGTGGTCTGTTGTTGATATTTCTTTAACTCCAATGGTTGGTAGCCTTGTCATTACGGAAGGTAGTCTGTTGTTTAAATTTGTGTTACTCAAATGGATGGTAGCATTGTCATTATGGAAGGTAGTCTGTTGTTGAAATTTTTGTTACTCCAATGGATGGTAGCCTTGTCATTATGGAAGGTAATATGTTGTTCAGATTTCTTGTTACTCCAATGTATGGTAGCCTTGTCATTATGGGAGGTAGTCTATTTTTGAGATTTCTTGTTACTCCAATGGATGGTAGCATTGTGATTAAGGAAGGTAGTATGTTGATGAGATTTCTGTTTCTACAATGGATGGTAGCTTTGTCATTATAAAAGGTTGTCTGTGGTTGAGATTTTTGTTACTCCAATGGATGGTAGCCTTATCATTATGGGAGATAGTCTATTGTTGGGATTTCTTTTACTCCAATAGATGGTACCCTTGTCATTATGGTAGGTAGTCTGTTGTTGTGATTTTTGTTTCTCCAATGAATGGTAACCTTGTCATTATGGGAGGTAATTTATTGTTGTGATTTTTGTTACTCCAATGAATGGTAGCCTTGTCATTATGGAAGGTAGTTTGTTGTTGAGATTTATAATACTCCTATAGATGGTAGCCTTGTCATTATGGAAGGTATTTTGTTGTTGAGACTTTTGTTACTCCCAATGGATGGTAGCCTTGTCGTTATGGGAGGTAGTCTATTTTTGAGATTTCTTGTTACTCTAATGGATGGTAGCATTGTCATTATGGGAGGTAGTCTGTTTTTGAAATTTTTGTTACTCCAATGGATGGTAGCCTTGTCATTATGGATGGTAGTCTGTTGTTGAAATTTTTGTTACTCCAATGGATGGTAGCCTTATCATTATGGAAGGTAGTCTGTTGTTGAGATTTCTAGTTACTCCAGTGGATAATAGTCTTATCATTATGGATGGTAGTCTGTTGTTGATATTTCTGTTTCTCCAATGGATGGTATCCTTGTCATTATAAAAGGCATTCTGTTTTTGATTTTTTTTTACTCTAATGGATGGTTGCCTTGTCATTATGGAAGTTATTATGTTGTTTAAATTTATGTTACTCCTATGGATGGTAAATTTGTCATTATGGGAGGTTTTATGTTGTTGTCATTTTTGTTACTCCAATGGATGGAAGCCTTGTCATTATGGAAATCATTCTGTTGTTGAGATTTTACTTACTCCAATGGGTGGTAGCCTTATCTTTATGGGAGGTAGTCTGTTGTTGAGATTGTTGTTACTATAATGGATGGTAGCCTTGTCATTATGGGAGGTTATCTATTGTTGGGATTTCTTTTACTCAAATAGATGGTACCCTTGTCATTATAGGACTTAGTCTATTGTTGTGATTTTTGTTACTCCAATGAATGGTAACCTTGTCATTATGGGAGGTAATTTATTGTTTTGATTTTTGTTACTCCAATGAATGGTAGCCTTGTCATTATGGAAGGTAGTCTGTTGTTGAGATTTCTAATACTCTGATAGATGGTAGCCTTGTTATTATGGAAGGTATTTTGTTGTTCAGATTTTTGTTACTCCAATGGATGGTAGCCTTGTCATTATAGGAGGTAGTCTATTTTTGAGATTTCTTGTTACTCCAATGGATGGTAGCATTGTCATTATGGGAGGTAGTCTGTTTTTGAAATTTTTGTTACTCCAATTGATGGTAGCCTTGTCATTAGGGAAGGTAGTCTGTTGTTGAGATTTCTAGTTACTCCAGTGGATAATAGTCTTATCATTATGGAAGGTAGTCTGTTGTTGAGATTTCTAGTTACTCCAGTGGATAATAGTCTTATCATTATGGAAGGTAGTCTGTGTTAGAACAATGTTTGAATCTAGTACCCTATATTTAAGTTTTGATGATAACAAAGTGAAAAGATATAGTAGTTAAATATTTCATGATTGAATTATATGCTGCCTAAAATTACTATGCTCTGATTTGCAGATATGCTGATTAAAATAAGCAAGATCACGTTTTCAGCATCAGAATATGATTTCATACACCAGCATCAGAAGTTGCTGAATCAGAACGTCAAGATCAGATGATCAAACGCTTGCACATGCTGAAGCTTGATGAATAGAACTGCGCGTAAAACACTCTGATACAGAAACAATAGTTCATCAGCAGCGAAGCAGAATCAGAATGAGCCAAGCCAGAACGTGCATTGAAGAAGCAACGGTACTGTGCATTGAACGCTAATTAATTCCAACGGCATCATTCTAGACAAGATCTGCTCAAAAAGGAAAGCTTGTTATTAGCATTGAATCAAGAATATTTGCTTCAACGTTCATCTTCTCAAGTGCTATATAAACCAAGCTTCGAAGATTATCATGGCTAATGCTCTCCAACTCTCTACACGCACAAAGCTGATCAATAATCTTCATCTACCAGTTTTGCTAAACCAACAAACTCTGATACTCCATTAGCGTTTAGCATCCTAGTATTCTAAGCTTCATTTGTGTAAACATCACAGTTGTGATATAGTTTTGTAGAAAACATTCACACACATTTGTTTTATACCTTTGTAAGAAAGTGTTGCCTTGACAAACCGGACTGTGGTTTGAATCAAGAAGGCTTTAGCAGTTGTTAAAGCAGATTTGTATTCAGTTGAATATAGTGAATTAAGACCTCGTTGGAGAGAGGCGAAATCACCTTGACGGGTGGACTGGAGTAGTTTGAGATCAAACGAACCAGGATAAAAATACCTTGTCATTTGCTTTAAGATTCCAGTTTTACAATTCAACCCCTCCTTCTTGTGTTGTTCACCCCTTCAATTGGCATCAGAGCGCCTGGTTCTGAGCTAAAACACTTAACCGTGTCAGTACAAGATCCAGCGTCAGAAAAACACAATGGCAGGAAACAACTCTCATTTCAGCAATGACACCAATGAGGACAGAGACAGATTCAGCGGCAAACCTCCAGTCTTTGATGGAGAAAACTTTGATTACTGGAAAGACAGAATTGAAAGCTTCTTTCTAGCACATGATGCTGATCTGTGGGATATGGTGACAGATGGATACACGCACCCTGTGAATGCAACTGGTCAGAAGATTGAAAGAAAATCAATGACTGATCAACAAAAGCGTGATTTCAAGAATCACCATAAGGCCAGAACCATCCTCCTCAGTGCTATCTCCTATACTGAGTATGAGAAGATCTCCAACAGAGACACAGCTAAGAACATCTTTGATTCTCTCAGAATGACGCATGAGGGCAACGTTCAAGTCAAAGAAACAAAAGCTCTGGCGCTCATTCAGAAGTATGAGGCGTTTAAAATGGAAGAATCTGAATCCATTGAAACTATGTTCTCTAGATTCCAGATTCTGGTAGCTGGTCTCAAAGTTCTGGACAAGGGATACTCTACTGCTGACCATGTCAAGAAGATAATCAGAAGTTTACCCAAGCAGTGGAGGCCTATGGTTACTGCTCTGAAGCTGGCGAAAGATCTCAACAAAATCACTCTGGAGGAACTTATAAGCTCCCTCAGAAGTCATGAGATAAAGCTGGAAGCTGACGAGCCTCAGAAGCAAGGTAAGCCTATAGCTTTAAAATCTAACAGAAAATCTGAATCTAAAGTTTTGCAGGCAGTTGAAGAAACATCTGATGGATCCTCATCAGAAGAAGACGAGCTTTCCCTTCTCTCCAGAAGAGTAAATCAACTGTGGAAGCAAAGACAAAGGAAGTTCAGGAATCCCAGAAGATCTGAGCAGAACGAGTCTTCTTCCAGATACAGAAGGACAGATTCTTCCTCTGGATACAGAAGATCTGAAGGCTCCTTCGGTAGCAAGAAGCCAAATACAAAAGACATCATCTGCTACGAGTGCAATGAGCAAGGACACTACAAGAGTGACTGTCCAAAGCTTCAGAGGGAAAAGCCCAAAAAGAAGTTTGGAAGAGAGAAGAAGAAAAGTCTCATGGCCACATGGGATGACTCTGACTCGTCTGAAGCTGACTCAGAATCAGATGATGAAAGGGCGAACATAGCGCTCATGGCTAACATTCCAGATGACAGTGAAGCTTCTGACTCAGACTCAGAATCAGACACAGAAGAGGTATTCCCTAACTTCGCTGTTAATTTTACAAAGGCTGAACTTGCTGAAAGCCTCAATGAAATTCTGGAACGTTATCAGCAGATTAGAGCTAAATTCAGAGACCTGAAAAGGACTCTTGAATCTGACTCTAATAAGTCTGAGAGTCTCAAATTGGAAAACTCTGAGCTGAGAGATAAAATTTTAAAATTAGAAAACTCTTTACAAAACTCTCAGAAGGAACCAATTGCTGAAACTCCCAGCAACGCTGATGAGATCATCAAGGAGTATGATCATAGTTTCCAGAAGTTCCTTGCTAAAAGCATAGATAGAAGCAGAATGGCTTCAATGATCTATGGAGTTAGCAGAAACGGCAGGAAAGGAATAGGATACCTAGGTAAGGTTCCTACACCTAAAAATGTCATGGATTTAACCATTAAACACACTCCTCTAAATTCACACTTTGTGTATGGTCACACACATGACATCAAATATACTAGTAGTAATCACTTTGTGAAACCAAAATTCAACCAGAGTTTTGGTAAAACTAACAAATCAGGACCCAAGAAGATCTGGGTACCTAAGGATAAAATAATACATGTTGCAGATATCTTTAGCAGCAAGTCAGAAACACCAGTCATGGTACCTGGACTCTGGCTGCTCACGACACATGACGGGAAGAAGGCATATGTTCCAAAGCCTGGAACTTAAGCCTGGAGGCCACGTTGGCTTTGGAGGCAATCAGAGGGGAAAGATAATTGGCTCTGGAACTGTAGGTAACGGAAATCTTCCCTCTATTAATAATGTTCTGCCATTTGATGGATTGATGCATAATCTGTTATCCATAAGTCAATTAAGTGATAATGGTTATGATATAATCTTTAATAAAAAATCATGTAAAGCTGTTAGTCAGAAAGATGGGACTATCCTATTTAATGGTAAGAGGAAAAACAACATTTACAAAATCAAACTTTCTGAACTAAAGAGTCAGAACGTAAAATGTCTTCTGTCTGTTAACAACGAGCAGTGGATCTGGCACAGAAGATTGGGGCATGTTAGTATGAGAAGAATATCTCAGATTAACAAACTCAATCTGGTCAGAGGACTTCCAAATTTGAAGTTCAATTCAGATGCTCTGTGTGAAGCATGTCAGAAAGGCAAATTTGCAAAACCTTCTTTTAAATCCAAAAATGTTGTTTCTACCTCTAAGCCATTAGAACTTCTGCACATTGACTTATTTGGACCAGTTAAAACTGCTTCTGTCAGTGGCAAGAAGTATGGGTTAGTAATCGTAGATGACTATAACAGATGGACATGGGTAAAGTTCTTAAGACACAAGGACGAGTCACACTCTGTGTTTGTTACCTTCTGTAACCAAGTTCAGAATGAAAAAGATCTTAGAATCGTTAAAGTCAGAAGTGATCATGGTGGAGAATTTGAAAATAAAGATTTTGAGTCATTCTTTAATGACAAAGGCATTCTGCATGATTTCTCTTGTCCTAGAACTCCCCAACAAAATGGAGTTGTAGAACGAAAGAACAGAACATTGCAAGAAATGGCCAGAACCATGATCAACGAGACAAACGTTGCTAAGACTTTCTGGGCAGAGGCAATAAACACAGCGTGCTACATTCAGAATAGAATCTCAATAAGACCTATTCTGGAAAAGACTCCATATGAATTGTGGAAGAACAGAAAGCCCAACATTTCGTATTTTCATCCATTTGGATGTACTTGCTATATGTTAAATACTAAGAATTATTTGAACAAATTTGATTCTAAGGCACAGAAGTGTATTATGTTAGGATACTCTGAACGCTCAAGAGGGTACAGAGTATACAATACAGAAACACAGATTGTGGAAGAATCAATCAGTGTTCGTTTTGATGACAAGCTTGACTCTGAAAAGTCAAAGCAGAATGAAAATCTTGCAGGTATAGAAATTGAATTTGCAGGTTCTGAAGACAAGTCATCAGAAGCTCTCAACACAGACATTCCGTCAACGTCTGAAAGAAGCAATGCTAGAAATCCTACAACTGCTGCTGATCAACCTCAGAAGAGATTACCCAGAAGCAGTTTGGATCACCCAGAAGAGACTATCCTAGGAAGAAAGGAAGATCCAATCAGAACAAGAGCAAGCTTCAGAAACTCTGAAGAAACTATGATGGGACTTGTGTCTCTGATTGAGCCTTCTTCTATTGATGAAGCACTTCTGGATAATGACTGGATTCTGGCAATGCAAGAAGAGCTGAATCAATTCACCAGAAACGACGTATGGGATCTCGTTCCAAGACCAAAAGGATTCAACGTCATTGGAACAAGATGGGTGTTCAGAAACAAGCTCAATGAACAAGGTGAAGTCGTCAGAAACAAGGCACGACTGGTTGCACAAGGTTATAGTCAGCAAGAGGGGATAGACTATACAGAAACCTTTGCCCCAGTCGCCAGGTTAGAATCTATCAGACTTTTAATTTCAATTGCTGTTAATAGAGGCATCACTCTGTATCAGATGGATGTCAAAAGTGCATTCTTAAATGGTTATATAGAAGAAGAAGTATATGTTCACCAACCCCCAGGTTTTGAAAATACAAAACATCCAGAACATGTTTTCAAACTGAAAAAGTCACTGTATGGTCTGAAACAAGCTCCCAGAGCTTGGTATGAAAGACTAAGTAACTTTCTGCTTGAAAATGAATTCACCAGAGGGAAAGTGGACACTACTCTATTCTGTAAAACAGTTAAGAGTGACATTTTAGTCTGTCAAATTTATGTTGATGATATAATCTTTGGTTCTACTAATCCTTCTCTTGGAAGAAAATTTGCTAAGTGTATGCAGGCAGAATTTGAGATGAGCCTCATGGGGGAACTGAAATTCTTTCTAGGAATTCAGATCAATCAAACTCCAGAGGGAACTTACATTCATCAGAGCAAATACATCAGAGATCTTCTGAAGAAATTTGATCTCTCAGAATGTAAGCCATCAAAGATTCCAATGCATCCCACGTGCATTCTGGAAAGAGAAGAGGTAAGCAAAAGCGTAGAACAGAAGGTCTACAGAGGTATGATTGGTTCTCTCCTTTATCTGACTGCTTCAAGACCTGATATTTTATTCAGCGTATGTATTTGTGCTAGATTCCAATCAGATCCTAGAGAATCTCACTTAACAGCTGTTAAGCGAATTTTCAAGTATCTGAAAGGTACTACTAATCTGGGTTTGTTTTATAGAAAATCTAGTGATTACAGCTTAGTAGGCTACTGTGATGCTGATTTTGCTGGAGATAGAGTGGAACGTAAAAGTACTTCTGGAAGCTGCCAGTTTCTGGGAGAAAATCTGATCTCGTGGTCCAGCAAAAGGCAATCAACAATTTCTCTGTCAACAGCAGAAGCTGAGTACATAGCAGCAGCTGGATGTAGCACACAAATGCTCTGGATGAAAAGTCAGCTTGAAGACTTCCAGATTTTTGAGAGTAACATTCCTATTCTTTGTGATAATACTTCTGCTATTTGCTTAAGTAAAAATCCTATTTTACATTCTAGAGCTAAGCATATAGAAATAAAACATCATTTCATTAGGGACTATATTCAGAAAGGTATTTTAAACTTGAAATTTATAGATACAGACCATCAATGGGCTGATATCTTCACTAAACCCCTTTCAGAAGATAGGTTTAATTTCATTCTGAAACATCTCAGCATGAAAGTATGCCCAGAATGAAAATGCTTTAATTCCATGTATTTATCTTCAGAATGTAATTATATTACTGTGAACTTCTGATCAATCTTCTTTCAGAAAGATAGAACATGCAGATTGTATCAGAGGCAAGTCTAAAGATCTGAGAGTCTAATCTCAAAGACAGACGTGCTGATCACTACATCAAACAAGTGTCATCCAATCATCAGCAAATCCCTGAAGCAGAACGCGTGCACGTTTCTGAGAAGGCAAAGCGCTGATTGGGTGCATTGAGACACATGTCTGGTAACCGTTTTAAGTATCTTTCTCAAATCCCCCAAAATCAGCAAGCATTTAATGCAAAAGTAATCACGCTTGTTAATGGCAATCATTATTTTTTTTCTCTCTCTTAAAAAACGTTTAATTTTTCAAAATAATTTTTGAAATCTTTATTTAAGCACATTATTCCTCAATCTTATTCTTTACGCTTTCTCATAATCTCTTAAGTATTCTCTGCATATTTCTGAGTTATCTTCTTAAAACCTTTTTTTCTCTCAAATCACTCTCAAGCTTTTTGTGTGAGAACAATGGCATCCTCCAGCATTTCTGCAGGAAATCAGAAGAAAGAAACCTCTGAGAAATATCAGGTGCCTACCAGAACTCTTCTCACACCGGTAAAGAATCTCGAAGTTCTCTCTGAGTTAATCGTCGATTTCGAAAGTTTGAAGGATAATGGATTTGACCTAACTGAGGAAATCAAAGCTCAAAAGTGGGAGAGGTATTTTGATAGACTGGTTGGACCAACCTTCCCAGAGCTTGTCAAGGAATTTTGGATTCACGCCAAGATTCATAAACATCTAGTCATCTCTTCTGTCATGGGAAAGAAGATAGTAATTTCTGAAGACCTCATTGCTAGGTTAATCGGTCAAAGTGGTGGTGGAGTCCGTTGTGTGGACATGGCTGACAGATGCCCTGATATAGGTGTGGTAGCCAACTGCATTTTCACTCTTGGATTTCCCAGCAGCAAAATTAAGGATCTGAAGGATCACTGCAGAGTATGGGCCAAGATTGTTCTGGGCTGTTTCAATCACAGGAAGCCAACAAGCTCTCCTGATTATATAAACGTGGATCAGCAATTTCTGATCTACTTTATTGATCAGAGGGTGAAGATCAATCTGGCACACTTCCTGTTCAACCATCTGAAGACTAGTGTGAAAGAGACTAGAGAAGAAGAAAGGACCAAAAGGGACTGGATACCGTTTGGAAGGCTCATATCAGATATTCTGACAGAGAATAAGCTGATAGATTATCTGAGCGAAGCTAAAGTGCTGGGCAATTTTGAACCAACTGTTGGAAAACCGCTGAACGCTAAGAACCTGAAAAAGATGAAGCTGATAGAAAATATTAGGAAGGAACCCAGAGCTGCTTCAACTGCTGACATCTCCAGAAGAAGAGTACCTCTGAGTGATTTCCCAAGATTTTCTGAAATGGAATCCCAACCGGATATGTTTCTCAAGTATCCAGATTCATACAAGGAAGAAGATGCAGGTTCAAAGCTGAAGATCAAAGATCTGAGTCAAGTTCAACCTGAAGTGACTCAGAAGAAGACAAAGAAGAGGAAAGCAGAAGGATCATCTCATCAGACTCCAAAGAAAAGAGGTATTTCATCTGCTGCTCCTATTTCAATTTCATCTACTATTCCAACATCTGTTGCCCCTCCTCAAACCTCTCACAGAATTTCAATCCCAATCCCTACTATTGATGAAACCATACCAGAAGACCCTTCTGAGGCCTTACAACTCAGAAGAACCAGAATTAAAATTCCCATTAAAATTACCAAACAACCAACTGTTTCAACAACACCAGCACTTGATAGAGTGCTAGCTGACATTGAGCGTGAACATGCTTCTGTTCAACCTCATTCTGAACCACCAAATATTCCTCCTCCACAACCTGAACCAGAAATACAACCAGAACATCAACCAGAACCAGAACCACAATCTCAACAACCACTCACAGAAGAACCTCTGATCCCTGAGCAATCAGAGATTCCACCTCCTCAACCAGAAAATAATCCACCCTCACCACAAACAGAGTTTCACCGCTATGAAACCCCATCTCCTCATCATTCTGATCCCCACTCACCTCAACCTTCACCACTGGCAATACAGTTGCCATGTGGAACCACCATTGTCAGACCCCAGTTACCATCATCAGAGGAATCAACACCTCCAAAAACTCCAACCACTCCAATAGATATATCCTCTGACTCTGATAACCATCCACCAAAACAAACAGCACCTCAGCACACCTCTGAAAACCAATCCTCTGAAAACCCCAGCAAAACTTTCATTGACTTAACAAGTCTTGAACGTCTTGCTGATTTAAGACACAAATTGGCCATTCCCAAACCAAAGCAACTAGATGTTGGCTCTGGTATTTTGGACTTTGAAACAGGTATGCTGCAATGGATTGCTTCTTTGAAGCAAGTCTGTCCGGGGATGATCGACCCAGCTGCTTCTGATCAGCTCTGGTCACAGTTCAGAGTATGGGTTCGTGCTGAAGCACTCAAGCTGCAGGACGTCAACTATGAGCAGGCTCAACAGAACTTTAGCAAGCTGCTGAAGGAAGTTGAGAGTCAGCTGCCTCAAGAAGTTGTGCTCCCTCTGGACTCTGAATCCTGGTCTGAGAAAGAGCAAGCTGCACAGGTGCAACCATCAGAAGAAGACAAGACCCTTCAGGAAGAAAATCCAGCAGAAGATGTAGCTGAAAGTTCTGAGAAACTTCCTCCTGCTGAAAGTTCTCAAGCTGCCTTGGACAGGCAGGCTCTGGAAGAATTAAGGCTGAATGACTTGCGTCTACAGCAGCGGATGGAAGAGAATGATCAGAAGATGGAAGCAAGAATGAATGTTCAGGACAGCAAGATTGACACTGTTGTCAACATGGTTCAGAAGCAGAATGAAACTTCTGAAAAGATTCAAGCAATGCTGGAAAGCCTATTCTCACGCATGCCCCCACAACCTTAAATTTTTTTTCATGCAT
Source organism: Vicia faba (assembly GCA_948472305.1). NCBI lineage: Eukaryota > Viridiplantae > Streptophyta > Magnoliopsida > Fabales > Fabaceae > Vicia > Vicia faba. Next base: position 774,104,604 of record OX451737.1, read on the forward strand.
GACATTCTCTATGTTTTCTTCATTTTCTGATGTACTTTTGACTATGTTTTGACTATGTGTGTGTAATGTTCTTTTGCTCTGGACTATTTTAATATAATTTGTTTTTCTGATCTAAATTGTTTTAGCACATCACTAACACTTTTTGATTGCTGACAAAAAGGGGGAGAACAAGAATGATATTTAAACTCAATAACGACTAACTAGACAGAAACTCTCAAACATTCTAACTCTATTACTTGAAATGTTTTTCTGTTTTGTTATTAAGTCTACAGGCACAAGGAAGCTCTTGAACACTATGAAGGCTAGAAGATCTGATCAAAATGTAGAAGCTCATGTTGCTCTGATCAAATATGAAGTTCTGATATATGAAGCTCTGATCATCCTAACACTCTGATCTGAAGCAAAGCTCCGACAGGAAAAGCTCTGAAGCTCTGCTCTCTGATAAAGTCAAAGACCTATAATCTGATGCTCAAAGATAGAAAAAGATCTGATCCTGAAGAACTCGTATATCAAAGGGAAGTAACAAACTCAGGGGGAGTATCTCTTAACTCTGACTTCTCCGTACTTCTTATTCTGATACATAGTTCTAATACCTTTTCACGTTATTTTTTCATTAAAATATCTAGTTTTTGTCATCATCAAAAAGGGGGAGATTGTTAGAACAATGTTTGAATCTAGTACCCTATATTTAAGTTTTGATGATAACAAAGTGAAAAGATATAGTAGTTAAATATTTCATGATTGAATTATATGCTGCCTAAAATTACTATGCTCTGATTTGCAGATATGCTGATTAAAATAAGCAAGATCACGTTTTCAGCATCAGAATATGATTTCATACACCAGCATCAGAAGTTGCTGAATCAGAACGTCAAGATCAGATGATCAAACGCTTGCACATGCTGAAGCTTGATGAACAGAACTGCGCGTAAAACACTCTGATACAGAAACAATAGTTCATCAGCAGCGAAGCAGAATCAGAATGAGCCAAGCCAGAACGTGCATTGAAGAAGCAACGGTACTGTGCATTGAACGCTAATTAATTCCAACGGCATCATTCTAGACAAGATCTGCTCAAAAAGGAAAGCTTGTTATTAGCATTGAATCAAGAATATTTGCTTCAACGTTCATCTTCTCAAGTGCTATATAAACCAAGCTTCGAAGATTATCATGGCTAATGCTCTCCAACTCTCTACACGCACAAAGTTGATCAATAATCTTCATCTACCAGTTTTGCTAAACCAACAAACTCTGATACTCCATTAGCGTTTAGCATCCTAGTATTCTAAGCTTCATTTGTGTAAACATCACAGTTGTGATATAGTTTTGTAGAAAACATTCACACACATTTGTTTTATACCTTTGTAAGAAAGTGTTGCCTTGACAAACCGGACTGTGGTTTGAATCAAGAAGGCTTTAGCAGTTGTTAAAGCAGATTTGTATTCAGTTGAATATAGTGAATTAAGACCTCGTTGGAGAGAGGCGAAATCACCTTGACGGGTGGACTGGAGTAGTTTGAGATCAAACGAACCAGGATAAAAATACCTTGTCATTTGCTTTAAGATTCCAGTTTTACAATTCAACCCCCCCTTCTTGTGTTGTTCACCCCTTCAGTCTGCTGTTGTGATTTTTGTTACTCCAATGGATGGAAGCCTTGTCATTATGGAAATCATTCTGTTGTTGAGATTTCACTTACTCCAATGGAAGGTAGCCTTGTCTTTATGGGAGGTAGTCTATTGTTGAAATTTTTTTTACTTCAATTGATGGTAGCCTTGTCAATATGGAAGGTAGTCTGTTGTTGAAATTTTTGTAACTCCAATGGATGTTAGCCTTGTCATTATGGGAGGTAGCATGTTGTTGAGATTTCTGTTTGTACAATGGATAGTATCTTTGTCATTATAAAAGGTTGTCTGTTATTGAGATTTTTGTTACTCCAATGGATGGTAGCCTTATCATTATGGGAGGTAGTCTATTGTTGGGATTTCTTTTACTCCAGTAGATGGTAGCCTTGTCATTACGGGAGGTATTTGTTGTTGAGATTTTTGTTACTCCAATGGATGGTAGCCTTGTCATTATGGGAGGAAGTCTATTTTTGAGATTTCTTGTTACTCCAATGGATGGTAGCATTGTCATTATGGGAGGTATTCTGTTTTTAATATTTTTGTTTCTCTAATGGAAGGTAGCCTTGTCATTATGGAAGGTAGTCTGTTGTTGAAATTTTTGTTACTCCAATGGATGGTAACCTTCTCATTATGGAAGGTAGTCTGTTGTTGAGATTTCTAGTTACTCCAGTGGATAATAGTCTTATCATTATGGAAGGTAGTTTGTTGTTGATATTTCTGTTTCTCCAATGGATGGTATCCTTGTCATTATAAAAGGTAGTCTGTTTGTGAATTTTTTTTTACTCTAATGGATGGTTGCCTTGTCATTATGGAAGTTATTCTGTTGTTGAGATTTATGTTACTCCTATGGATGGTAAACTTTTCATTATGGGAGGTTGTCTGTTGTTGTGATTTTTGTTACTCCAATGGATGGAAGCCTTGTCATTATGGAAATCATTATGTTGTTGCAATTTCACTTACTCCAATGGTTGGTAGCCTTGTCTTTATGGGAGGTAGTCTGTTGTTGAAATTTTTGTTACTTCAATGGATGGTAGCCTTGTCATTATGGAAGGTAGTCTGTTGTTGAAATTTTTGTTACTCCAATGGATGGTAGCCTTGTCATTATGGAAGGTAATTTGTTGTTGAGATTTCTTGTTACTCCAATGGATGGTAGCCTTGTCATTAAGGAAGGTAGCCTGTTGTTGAGATTTCTGTTTCTACAATGGATGGTAGCTTTGTCATTATAAAAGGTTGTCTGTTGTTAAGATTTTTTTTACTCCAATGGATGGTAGCCTTATCATTATGGGAGGTAGTCTATTGTTGGGATTTCTTTTACTCCAATAGATGGTAGCCTTGTCTTTATGGAAGGTATTTTTTTGTTGAGATTTCATTTACTCCAATGTATGGTAGCCTTGTCATTATGGGAGGTAGTATATTTTTTAGATTTCTTGTTACTCCAATGGGTGGTAGCATTGTCATTATGGAAGGTATTCTATTTTTGAAATTTTTGTTACTCCAATGGAAGGTAGCCTTGTCATTATGGAAGGTAGTCTGTTGTTGAAATTTTTGTTACTCCAAGGGATGGTAGCCTTCTCATTATGGAATCTAGTCTATTATTGAGATTTCTAGTTACTCTAGTGGATAATAGGCTTAACATTATGGAAGGTAGTCTGTTGTGTAAACTTTGATTACTCCAATGGATGGTAGCCTTCTCATTATGGAAGGTAGTCTGTTGTTAAGATTTCTAGTTACTCCAGTGTATAATAGTCTTATCATTATGGAAGGTAGTCTGCTGTTGATATTTCTTTTTCACCAATGGATGGTATCCTTATCATTATAATAGGTAGTGTTTTTTTGGATTTTTTTTACTCTAATGGATGGTTTCCTTGTCATTATGGAAGTTATTCTATTGTTGAGATTTATGTTACTCCTATGGATGGTAAAGTTGCCATTATGGGAGGTTGTCTGTTGTTGTGATTTTTGTTACTCCAATGGATGGAAGCCTTGTCATTATGGAAATCATTTTGTTGTTGAGATTTCACTTACTCCAATGGGTGGTAGCCTTGTCTTTATCAGAGGTAGTCTGTTGTTGAAATTTTTGTTACTTCAATGGATGGTATCCTTATCATTATGGAAGGTAGTCTGTTGTTGAAAGTTTTGTTACTCGAATGGATGGTAGCCTTGTCATTATGGAAGTTAATCTGTTGTTGAGATTTCTTGTTATTCAAATGGATGGTAGCCTTGTCATTAAGGAAGGTATCCTGTTGTTGAGATTTTTGTTTCTACAATGGATGGTAGCTTTGTCATTATAAAATGTTATATGTTGTTGAGATTTTTGTTACTCCAATGGATGGTAGCCTTATCATTACGGGAGGTAGTCTATTGTTGGGATTTCTTTTACTCCAATAGATGGTAGCCTTGTCATTATGGAAGGTATTTTGTTGTTGATATTTCTGTTACTCCAATGGATGGTATCCTTGTCATTATGGGAGGTAGTCTATTTTTGAGATTTCTTGTTACTCCAATGGATGGTAGCATTGTCATTATGGGAGGTAGTCAGTTTTTGAAATTTTTGTTACTCCAATGGAAGGTAGCCTTGTCATTATGGAAGGTAGTCTGTTGTTGAAATTTTTGTTACTCCAATGGATGGTAGCCTTCTCATTATGGAAGATAGTCTATGGTTAAGATTTCTAGTTACTCCAGTGGATAATAGTCTTAACATTATGGAAGGTAGTCTGTTGTTGAAATTTTTATTACTCCAATGGATGGTAGCCTTCTCATTATGGAAGGTAGTCTGTTGTTGAGATTTCTAGTTACTCCAGTGGATAATAGTCTTATCACTATGAAAGTTAGTCTGCTGTTGATATTTCTTTTTCTCCAATGGATGGTATCCTTGTCATTATAAAAGGTAGTCTGTTTTTGAAGTTTTTTTTACTCTAATGGATGGTTGCCTTGTCATTATGGAAGTTATTATGTTGTTGAGATTTATGTCACTCCTATGGATGGTAAACTTTCCATTATGGGAGGTTGTCTGTTGTTGTGATTTTTTTTACTCCAATGGATGGAAGCATTGTCATTATGGAAATCATTCTGTTGTTGAGATTTCACTTACTCCAATGGGTGGTAGCCTTGTCTTTATGGGAGGTAGTCTGTTGTTGAATTTTTTGTTACTTCAATGGATGGTAGCATTGTCATTATGGAAGGTAGTCTGTTGTTGAAATTTTTGTTACTCCAATGGATGGTAGCCTTGTCATTATGGAAGGTAATCTGTTGTTGAGATTTCTTATTACTCCAATGAATGGTAGCCTTGTCATTAAGGAAGGTAGCCTGTTGTTGAGATTTCTGTTTCTACAATGGATGGTAGCTTTGTCATTATAAAAGGTTGTCTGTTGTTAAGATTTTTTTTACTCCAATGGATGGTAGCCTTATCATTATGGGAGGTAGTCTATTGTTGGGATTTCTTTTACTCCAATAGATGGTAGCCTTGTCTTTATGGAAGGTATTTTGTTGTTGAGATTTCATTTACTCCAATGGATGGTAGCCTTGTCATTATGGGAGGTAGTATATTTTTGAGATTTCTTGTTACTCCAATGGGTGGTAGCATTGTCATTATGGAAGGTAGTCTATTTTTGAAATTTTTGTTACTCCAATGGAAGGTAGCCTTGTCATTATGGAAGGTAGTCTGTTGTTGAAATTTTTGTTACTCCAAGGGATGGTAGCCTTCTCATTATGGAAGCTAGTCTATTATTGAGATTTCTAGTCACTCTAGTGGATAATAGTCTAAACATTATGGAAGGTAGTCTGTTGTTTAAACTTTGATTACTCCAATGGATAGTAGCCTTCTCATTATGGAAGGTAGTCTGTTGTTGAGATTTCTAGTTACTCTAGTGGATAATAGTCTTATCATTATGGAAGGTAGTTTGCTGTTGATATTTCTTTTTCTCCAATGAATGGTATCCTTGTCATTATAAAAGGTAGTCTGTTTTTGAATTTTTTTTACTCTAATGGTTGGTTGCCTTGTCATTATGGAAGTTATTCTGTTGTTGAGATTTATGTTACTCCTACGGATGGTAAACTTTCCATTATGGGAGGTTGTCTGTTGTTGTGATTTTTGTTACTCCAATGGATGGAAGCCTTGTCATTATGGAAATCATAAAGTTGTTGAGATTTCACTTACTCCAGTGGGTGGTAGCCTTGTCTTTATGGGAGGTAGTCTGTTGTTGAAATTTTTGTTACTTCAATGGATGGTAGCCTTGTCATTATGGAAGGTAGTCTGTTGTTGAAATTTTTGTTACTCCAATGGATGGTAGCCTTGTCATTATGGAAGGTAATCTGTTGTTGAGATTTCTTGTTACTCCAATGGATGGTAGCCTTGTCATTAAGGAAGGTTTCCTGTTGTTGAGATTTTTGTTTCTATAATGGATGGTAGCTTTGTCATTATAAAAGGTTGTCTGCTGTTGAGATTTTCGTTACTCCAATGGATGGTAGCCTTATCATTATGGGAGGTAGTCTATTGTTTGGATTTATTTTACTCCAATAGATGGTAGCCTTGTCATTATGGAAGGTATTTTGTTATTGAGATTTCTGTTACTCCAATGGATGGTAGCCTTGTCATTATGGAAGGAAGTCTGTTGTTGAAATTTTTGTTACTCCAATGGATGGTAGCCTTCTCATTATGGGAGCTAGTCTATTTTTGAGATTTCTAGTTACTCCAGTGGATAATAGTCTTAACATCATGGAAGGTAATCTGTTGTTGAAATTTCTATTACTCCAATGGCTGGTAGCCTTCTCATTATGGAAGGTAGTCTGTTGTTGAGATTTCTAGTTACTACAGTGGATAATAGTCTTATCATTATGGAAGTTAGTCTGCTGTTGATATTTCTTTTTCTCCAATGGATTGTATCCTTGTCATTATAAAAGGTAGTCTGTTTTTGAATTTTTTTTACTCTAATGGATGGTTGCCTTGTCATTATGGAAGTTATTATGTTGTTGAGATTTAGGTTACTCCTATGGATGGTAAACTTGCCATTATCGTAGGTTGTCTGTTGTTGTGATTTTTTTTACTCCAATGGATGGAAGCCTTGTCATTATGGAAATCATTCTGTTGTTGAGATTTCACTTACTCCAATGGGTGGTAGCCTTGTCTTTATGGGAGGTAGTCTGTTGTTGAAATTTTTGTTACTTCAATGGATGGTAGCCTTGTCATTATGGAAGGTAGTCTATTGTTGAAATTTGTGTTACTCCAATGGATGGTAGCCTTGTCATTATGGAAGTTAATCTGTTGTTGAGATTTCTTTTTACTCCAATGGATGGTAGCCTTGTCAGTAAGGAAGGTAGCCTGTTGTTGAGATTTCTGTTTCTACAATGGATGGTAGCTTTGTTATTATAAAAGTTTGTCTGTTGTTGAGATTTTTGTTACTCCAATGGATGGTAGTCATATCATTATGGGAGGTAGTCTATTGTTGGGATTTCTTTTACTCCAATAGATGGTAGCCTATTCATTATGGAAGGTATTTTGTGGTTGAGATTTCTTTTACTCCAATGGATGGTAGCCTTGTCATTATGTGAGGTAGTCTATTTTTGAGATTTCTTGTTACTCCAATGGGTGGTAGCATTGTCATTATGGAAGGTAGTCTGTTTTTGAAATTTTTGTTACTCCAATGGAAGGTAGCCTTGTCATTATGGAAGGTAGTCTGTTGTTGAAATTTTTGTTACTCCAATGGATGGTAGCCTTCTCATTATGGAAGCTAGTCTATTATTGAGATTTCTAGTTACTCCAGTGGATAATAGTCTTAACATTATGGAAGGTAGTCTGTTGTTGAAATTTTGATTACTCCAATGGATGGTAGCCTTCTCATTATGGAAGGTAGTCTGTTGTTGAGATTTCTAGTTACTCTAGTGGATAATAGTCTTATCATTATGGAAGGTAGTTTGCTGTTGATATTTCTTTTTCTCCAATGGATGGTATCCTTGTCATTATAAAAGGTAGTCTGTTTTTGAATTTTTTTTACTCTAATGGTTAGTTTCCTTGTCATTATGGAAGTTATTCTGTTGTTGAGATTTATGTTACTCCTACGGATGGTAAACTTTCCATTATGGGAGGTTGTCTGTTGTTGTGTTTTTTGTTACTCCAATGGATGGAAGCCTTGTCATGATGGAAATCATTCAGTTGTTGATATTTCACTTACTCCAGTGGGTGGTAGCCTTGTCTTTATGGGAGGTAGTCTGTTGTTGAAATTTTTGTTACTTCAATGGATGGTAGCCTTGTCATTACGGAAGGTAGTCTGTTGTTGAAATTTTTGTTACTCCAATGGATGGTAGCCTTGTCATTATGGAAGGTAATCTGTTGTTGATATTTCTTGTTACTCCAATGGATGGTAGCCTTGTCATTAAGGAAGGTTTCCTATTGTTGAGATTTTTGTTTCTATAATGGATGGTAGCTTTGCCATTATAAAAGGTTGTCTGTTGTTGAGATTTTCGTTACTCCAATGGATGGTAGCCTTATCATTATGGGAGGTAGTCTATTGTTTGGATTTATTTTACTCCAATAGATGGTAGCCTTGTCATTATGGAAGGTATTTTGTTATTGAGATTTCTGTTACTCCAATGGATGGTAGCCTTGTCATTATGGAAGGAAGTCTGTTGTTGAAATTTTTTTTACTCCAATGGATGGTAGCCTTCTCATTATGGGAGCTAGTCTATTTTTGAGATTTCTAGTTACTCTAGTGGATAATAGTCTTAACATTATGGAAGGTAGACTGTTGTTGAAATTTCTATTACTCCAATGGATGGTAGCCTTCTCATTATGGAAGGTAGTCTGTTGTTGAGATTTCTAGTTACTACAGTGGATAATAGTCTTATCATTATGGAAGTTAGTCTGCTGTTGATATTTCTTTTTCTCCAATGAATTGTATCCTTGTCATTATAAAAGGTAGTCTGTTTTTGAATTTTTTTTAATCTAATGGATGGTTGCCTTGTCATTATGGAAGTTATTATGTTTTTGAGATTTATGTTACTCCTATGGATGGTAAAATTGCCATTATGGTAGGTTGTCTGTTGTTTTATTTTTTTTACTCCAATGGATGGAAGCCTTGTCATTATGGAAATCATTCTGTTGTTGAGATTTCACTTACTCCAATGGGTGGTAGCCTTGTCTTTATGGGAGGTAGTCTGTTGTTGAAATTTTTGTTACTTCAATGGATGGTAGCCTTGTCATTATGGAAGGTAGTCTGTTGTTGAAATTTGTGTTACTCCAATGGATGGTAGCCTTGTCATTATGGAAGGTAATCTGTTGTTGAGATTTCTTGTTACTCCAATGGATGGTAGCCTTGTCAGTAAGGAAGGTAGCCTGTTGTTGAGCTTTCTGTTTCTACAATGGATGGTAGCTTTGTCATTATAAAAGGTTGTTTGTTGTTGAGATTTTTGTTACTCCAATGGTTGGTAGCCTTATCATTATGGGAGGTAGTCTGTTGTTGGGATTTCTTTTACTCCGATAGATGGTAGCCTAGTCATTATGGAAGGTATTTTGTGGTTGAGATTTCTTTTACTCCAATGGATGGTAGCCATGTCATTATGGGAGGTAGTCTATTTTTGAGATTTCTTGTACTCCAATGGGTGGTAGCATTGTCATTATGGATGGTAGTCTATTTTTGAAATTTTTGTTACTCCAATGGAAGGTAGCCTTGTCATTATAGAAGGTAGTCTATTGTTGAAATTTTTGTTACTCCAATGGATGGTAGCCTTCTCATTATGGAAGCTAGTCTATTATTGAGATTTCTAGTTACTCAAGTGGATAATAGTCTTAACATTATGGAAGGTAGTCTGTTGTTGAAATTTTTATTACTCCAATGGATGGTAGCCTTCTCATTATGGAAGGTAGTCTGTTGTTGAGATTTCTAGTTACTCTAGTGAATAACAGTCTTATCATTATGGAAGGTAGTCTGCTGTTGATATTTCTTTTTCTCCAATGGATGGTATCCTTGTCATTATAAAAGGTAGTCTATTTTTGAATTTTTTTTACTCTAATGGATGGTTGCCTTGTCATTATGGAAGTTATTCTGTTGTTGAGATTTATGTTACTCCTACGGATGGTAAACTTGCCATTATGGGAGGTTGTCCGTTGTTGTGATTTTTGTTACTCCAATGGATGGAAGCCTTGTCATTATGAAAATCATTCAGTTGTTGAGATTTCACTTACTCCAGTGGGTGGTAGCCTTGTCTTTATCGGAAGTAGTCTGTTGTTGAAATTTTTGTTACTTCAATGGATGGTAGCCTTGCCATTATGGAAGGTAGTCTGTTGTTGAAATTTTTGTTACTCCAATGGATGGTAGCCTTGTCATTATGGAAGGTAATCTGTTGTTGAGATTTCTTGTTACTCCAATGGATAGTAGCCTTGTCATTAAGGAAGGTAGCCTGTTGTTGAGATTTTTGTTTCTACAATGGATGGTAGCTTTGTCATTATAAAAGGTTGTCTGTTGTTGAGATTTTCGTTACTCCAATGGATGGTAGCCTTATCATTATGGGAGGTAGTCTATTGTTTGGATTTATTTTACTCCAATAGATGGTAGCCTTGTCATTAAGGAAGGTATTTTGTTGTTGAGATTTTTGTTACTCCAATGGATGGTAGCCTTGTCATTATGGGAGGTAGTCTATTTTGAGATTTCTTGTTACTCCAATGGATGGTAGCATTGTCATTATGGGAGGTTGTCTGTTTTTGAAATTTTTGTTACTCCAATGGAAGGTAGCCTTGTCATTATGGAAGGTAGTCTGTTGTTGAAATTTTTGTTACTCCAATGGATGGTAGCCTTCTCATTATGGAAGGTAGTCTGTTGTTGAGATTTCTAGTTACTCCAGTGGATAATCGTCTTATCATTATGGAAGGTAGTCTGCTGTTGATATTTCTGTTTCTCCAATGGATGGTATCCTTGTCATTATAAAAGGTAGTCTGTTTTTGAATTTTTTTTACTCAAATGGATGGTTGCCTTGTAATTATGGAAGTTATTCTGTTGTTGAGATTTATGGTACTCCTATTGATGGTACCCTTGTCATTATGGAATGTAGTCTGTTGTTGAGATTTTTGTTACTCCAATAGATGGTAGCCTTGTCATTATGGGAGGTAGTCTGTTGTGTAGATTTCTGTTAATCCAATGGATGGTAGCCTTGTCATTATGGAAGGTGGTATGTTGTTGATATTTCTATTACTCCAATGGTTGGTAGCCTTTTCACTACGGAAGGTAGTCTGTTGTTTAAATTTGTGTTACTCAAATGGATGGTAGCCTTGTAATTATGGAAGGTAGTCTGTTGTTAAAAATTTTGTTACTCCAATGGATGGTAGTCTTATCATTATGGAAGGTAATATGTTGTTGAGATTTCTTGTTACTCCAATGGATGGTAGCCTTGTCATTAAGGAAGGTAGCCTCTTGTTGAGATTTCTGTTTCTACAATGGATGGTAGCTTTGTCATTATAAAAGGTTGTCTATTGTTGATATTTTTGTTACTCCAATGGATGGTAGCCTTATCATTATGGGAGGTAGTCTATTGTTGGGATTTCTTTTACTCCAATAGATGGTACCCTTGTCATTATGGGAGGTAGTCTATTGTTGTGATTTTTGTTACTCCAATGAATGGTAACCTTGTCATTATGGGAGGTAATTTATTATTGTGATTTTTGTTACTCCAATGAATGGTAGCCTTGTCATTATGGAAGGTAGTCTGTTGTTGAGATTTCTAATACTCCGATAGATGGTAGCCTTTTCATTTTGGAAGGTATTTTGTTGTTGATATTTTTGTTACTCCAATGGATTGTAGCCTATTTTTGAGATTTCTTGTTACTCGAATGGATGGTAGCCTTCTCATTATGGAAGGTAGTCTGTTGTTGAGATTTCTAGTTACTCTAGTGGATAATAGTCTTATCATTATGGAAGGTAGTCTGCTGTTGATATTTCTTTTTCTCCAATGGATGGTATCCTTGTCATTATAAAAGGTAGTCTATTTTTGAATTTTTTTTACTCTAATGGATGGTTGCCTTGTCATTATGGAAGTTATTCTGTTGTTGAGATTTATGTTACTCCTACGGATGGTAAACTTGCCATTATGGGAGGTTGTCCGTTGTTGTGATTTTTGTTACTCCAATGGATGGAAGCCTTGTCATTATGAAAATCATTCAGTTGTTGAGATTTCACTTACTCCAGTGGGTGGTAGCCTTGTCTTTATGGGAAGTAGTCTGTTGTTGAAATTTTTGTTACTTCAATGGATGGTAGCCTTGCCATTATGGAAGGTAGTCTGTTGTTGAAATTTTTGTTACTCCAATGGATGGTAGCCTTGTCATTATGGAAGGTAATCTATTGTTGAGATTTCTTGTTACTCCAATGGATAGTAGCCTTGTCATTAAGGAAGGTAGCCTGTTGTTGAGATTTTTGTTTCTACAATGGATGGTAGCTTTGTCATTATAAAAGGTTGTCTGTTGTTGAGATTTTCGTTACTCCAATGGATGGTAGCCTTATCATTATGGGAGGTAGTCTATTGTTTGGATTTATTTTACTCCAATAGATGGTAGCCTTGTCATTAAGGAAGGTATTTTGTTGTTGAGATTTTTGTTACTCCAATGGATGGTAGCCTTGTCATTATGGGAGGTAGTCTATTTTGAGATTTCTTGTTACTCCAATGGATGGTAGCATTGTCATTATGGGAGGTTGTCTGTTTTTGAAATTTTTGTTACTCCAATGGAAGGTAGCCTTGTCATTATGGAAGGTAGTCTGTTGTTGAAATTTTTGTTACTCCAATGGATGGTAGCCTTCTCATTATGGAAGGTAGTCTGTTGTTGAGATTTCTAGTTACTCCAGTGGATAATCGTCTTATCATTATGGAAGGTAGTCTGCTGTTGATATTTTTGTTTCTCCAATGGATGGTATCCTTGTCATTATAAAAGGTAGTCTGTTTTTGAATTTTTTTTACTCAAATGGATGGTTGCCTTGTCATTATGGAAGTTATTCTGTTGTTGAGATTTATGGTACTCCTATTGATGGTACCCTTGTCATTATGGAATGTAGTCTGTTGTTGAGATTTTTGTTACTCCAATAGATGGTAGCCTTGTCATTATGGGAGGTAGTCTGTTGTGTAGATTTCTGTTAATCCAATGGATGGTAGCCTTGTCATTATGGAAGGTGGTATGTTGTTGATATTTCTATTACTCCAATGGTTGGTAGCCTTTTCACTACGAAAGGTAGTCTGTTGTTTAAATTTGTGTTACTCAAATGGATGGTAGCCTTGTAATTATGGAAGGTAGTCTGTTGTTAAAAATTTTGTTACTCCAATGGATGGTAGTCTTATCATTATGGAAGGTAATATGTTGTTGAGATTTCTTGTTACTCCAATGGATGGTAGCCTTGTCATTAAGGAAGGTAGCCTCTTGTTGAGATTTCTGTTTCTACAATGGATGGTAGCTTTGTCATTATAAAAGGTTGTCTATTGTTGATATTTTTGTTACTCCAATGGATGGTAGCCTTATCATTATGGGAGGCAATCTATTGTTGGGATTTCTTTTACTCCAATAGATGGTACCCTTGTCATTATGGGAGGTAGTCTATTGTTGTGATTTTTGTTACTCCAATGAATGGTAACCTTGTCATTATGGGAGGTAATTTATTGTTGTGATTTTTGTTACTCCAATGAATGGTAGCCTTGTCATTATGGAAGGTAGCCTGTTGTTGAGATTTCTAATACTCCGATAGATGGTAGCCTTTTCATTTTGGAAGGTATTTTGTTGTTGATATTTTTGTTACTCCAATGGATTGTAGCCTATTTTTGAGATTTCTTGTTACTCGAATGGATGGTAGCCTTCTCATTATGGAAGGTAGTCTGTTGTTGAGATTTCTAGTTACTCTAGTGGATAATAGTCTTATCATTATGGAAGGTAGTCTGCTGTTGATATTTCTTTTTCTCCAATGGATGGTATCCTTGTCATTATAAAAGGTAGTCTATTTTTGAATTTTTTTTACTCTAATGGATGGTTGCCTTGTCATTATGGAAGTTATTCTGTTGTTGAGATTTATGTTACTCCTACGGATGGTAAACTTGCCATTATGGGAGGTTGTCCGTTGTTGTGATTTTTGTTACTCCAATGGATGGAAGCCTTGTCATTATGAAAATCATTCAGTTGTTGAGATTTCACTTACTCCAGTGGGTGGTAGCCTTGTCTTTATGGGAAGTAGTCTGTTGTTGAAATTTTTGTTACTTCAATGGATGGTAGCCTTGCCATTATGGAAGGTAGTCTGTTGTTGAAATTTTTGTTACTCCAATGGATGGTAGCCTTGTCATTATGGAAGGTAATCTGTTGTTGAGATTTCTTGTTACTCCAATGGATAGTAGCCTTGTCATTAAGGAAGGTAGCCTGTTGTTGAGATTTTTGTTTCTACAATGGATGGTAGCTTTGTCATTATAAAAGGTTGTCTGTTGTTGAGATTTTCGTTACTCCAATGGATGGTAGCCTTATCATTATGGGAGGTAGTCTATTGTTTGGATTTATTTTACTCCAATAGATGGTATCCTTGTCATTAAGGAAGGTATTTTGTTGTTGAGATTTTTGTTACTCCAATGGATGGTAGCCTTGTCATTATGGGAGGTAGTCTATTTTGAGATTTCTTGTTACTCCAATGGATGGTAGCATTGTCATTATGGGAGGTTGTCTGTTTTTGAAATTTTTGTTACTCCAATGGAAGGTAGCCTTGTCATTATGGAAGGTAGTCTGTTGTTGAAATTTTTGTTACTCCAATGGATGGTATCCTTCTCATTATGGAAGGTAGTCTGTTGTTGAGATTTCTAGTTACTCCAGTGGATAATCGTCTTATCATTATGGAAGTTAGTCCGCTGTTGATATTTCTGTTTCTACAATGGATGGTATCCTTGTCATTATAAAAGGTAGTCTGTTTTTGAATTTTTTTTACTCAAATGGATGGTTGCCTTGTCATTATGGAAGTTATTCTGTTGTTGAGATTTATGGTACTCCTATTGATGGTACCCTTGTCATTATGGAATGTAGTCTGTTGTTGAGATTTTTGTTACTCCAATAGATGGTAGCCTTGTCATTATGGGAGGTAGTCTGTTGTGTAGATTTCTATTAATCCAATGGATGGTAGCCTTGTCATTATGGAAGGTGGTATGTTGTTGATATTTCTATTACTCCAATGCTTGGTAGCCTTTTCACTACGGAAGGTAGTCTGTTGTTTAAATTTGTGTTACTCAAATGGATGGTAGCCTTGTAATTATGGAAGGTAGTCTGTTGTTAAAAATTTTGTTACTCCAATGGATGGTAGTCTTATCATTATGGAAGGTAATCTGTTGTTGAGATTTCTTGTTACTCCAATGGATGGTATCCTTGTCATTAAGGAAGGTAGCCTCTTGTTGAGATTTTTGTTTCTACAATGGATGGTAGCTTTGTAATTATAAAAGGTTGTCTATTGTTGATATTTTTGTTACTCCAATGGATGGTAGCCTTATCATTATGGGAGGCAATCTATTATTGGGATTTCTTTTACTCCAATAGATGGTACCCTTGTCATTATGAGAGGTAGTCTATTGTTGTGATTTTTGTTACTCCAATGAATGGTAACCTTGTCATTATGGGAGGTAATTTATTGTTGTGATTTTTGTTACTCCAATGAATGGTAGCCTTGTCATTATGGAAGGTAGTCTGTTGTTGAGATTTCTAATACTCCGATAGATGGTAGCCTTTTCATTTTGGAAGGTATTTTGTTGTTGATATTTTTGTTACTCCAATGGATTGTAGCCTATTTTTGAGATTTCTTGTTACTCGAATGGATGGTAGCATTGTCATTATGGGAGGTAGTCTGTTTTTGAAATTTTTGTTACTCCAATGGATAATAGTATTATCATTATGGAAGGTAGTCTACTGTTGATATTTCTTTTTCTCCAATGGATGGTATCCTTGTCATTATAAAAGGTAGTCTGTTTTTGAATTTTTTTTACTCTAATGGATGGTAGCCTTGTCATTATGGAAGTTATTCTGTTGTTGAGATTTATGTTACTCCTATGGATGGTAAACTTGCCAATATGGGAGGTTGTCTGTTGTTGTGATTTTTGTTACTCTAATGGATAGAAGCCTTGTCATTATGGAAATCATTATGTTGTTTAGATTTCACTTACTCCAATGGGTCGCAGCCTTGTCTTTATGGGAGGTAGTCTGTTGTTCAAATTTTTGTTACTCCAATGGATGGTACCCTTGTCATTATGGAATGTAGTCTGTTGTTGAGATTTTTGTTACTCCAATAGATGGTAGCCTTGTCATTATGGGACGTAGTCTGTTGTGTAGATTTCTGTTAATCCAATGGATGGTAGCCGTGTCATTATGGAAGGTGGTCTGTTGTTGAGATTTCACTTACTCCAATGGGTGGTAGCCTTTGTCTTTATGGGAGGTAGTCTGTTGTTGAAATTTTAGTTACTTCAATGGATGGTAGCCTTGTCATTATGGAAGGTAGTATGTTGTTGAAATTTTTGTTACTCCAATGAATGGTAGCCATGTCATTATGGAAGGTAATTTGTTGTTGAGACTTCTTGTTACTCCAATGGATGGTAGCCTTGTCATTAAGGAAGGTAGCTTGTTGTTGATATTTATGTTTCTACATTGGATGGTAGCTTTGTCATTATAAAAGGTTGCCTGTTGTTGATATTTTTGTTACTCCAATGGATGGTAGCCTTATCATTATGGGAGGTAGTCTATTGTTGGGATTTCTTTTACTCCAATAGATGGTACCCTTGTAATTATGGGAGGTAGTCTATTGTTGTGATATTTGTTATTCCAATGAATGGTAACCTTGTCATTATGGGAGGTAATTTATTGTTGTGATTTTTGTTACTCCAATGAATTGTAGCCTTGTCATTATGGATGGTAGTCTGTTGTTGAGATTTCTAATACTCCGATAGATGGTAGCCTTGTCATTTTGGAAGGTATTTTGTTGTTGAGACTTTTGTTACTCCAATGGATGGTAGCTTTCTCATTATGGGAGGTAGTCTATTTTTTAGATTTCTTGTTACTCCTATGGATGGTAGCATTGTCATTATGGGAGGTAGTCTGTTTTTGAAATTTTTGTTACTCCAATGGATGGTAGTCTTGTCATTATGGAAGGTAGTCTGTTGTTGAAATTTTTGTTACTCCAATGGATGGTAGCCTTCTCATTATGGAAGGTAGTCTGTTGTTGTGATTTCTAGTTACTCCAGTGGATAATAGTCTTATCATTATGGAAGGTAGTCTGCTGTTGATATTTCTTTTTCTCCAATGGATGGTATCCTTGTAATTATAAAAGATAGTCTATCTTTGAATTTTTTTTTACTCTAATGGATGGTTGCCTTGTCATTATGGAAGTTATACTGTTGTTGAGATTTATGTTACTCCTATGAATGGTAAACTTGCCATTATGGGAGGTTGTTTGTTGTTGTGATTTTTGTTACTCCAATGGATGTAAGCCTTGTCATTATGGAAATCATTTTGTTGTTTCGATTTCACTTACTGCAATGGGTCGTAGCCTTGTCTTTATGGGAGGTAATTTGTTGTTGAAATTTTTGTTACTTCAATGGATGGTAGCCTTGTCATTATGGAATGTAGTCTGTTGTTGAGATTTTTGTTACTCCAATAGATGATAGCCTTGTTATTAATTGAGGTAGTCTGTTGTGTAGATTTAATCCAATGGATGGTAGCCTTGTCATTATGGAAGGTGGTCTTTTGTTCATATTTCTGTTACTCCAATGGTTGGTAGCCTTGTCACTACGGAAGGTAGTCTGTTATTTAAATTTGTGTTACTCAAATGGATGGTAGCCTTGTTATTATGGAAGGTAGTCTGTTGTTAAAATTTTTGTTACTCCAATGGATGGTAGCCTTGTCATTATGGAAGGTAATTTGTTGTTGAGATTTCTTGTTACTCCAATGGATGGTAGCCTTGTCATTAAGGAAGGTAGCCTGTTGTTGAGATTTATGTTTCTACAATGGATGGTAGCTTTGTCATTATAAAAGGTTGTCTATTGTTGATATTTTTGTTACTCCAATGGATGGTAGCCTTATCAATATGGGAGGTAGTCTATTGTTGGGATTTCTTTTACTCCAATAGATGGTACCCTCGTCATTATGGGAGGTAGTCTATTGTTGTGATTTTTGTTACTCCAATGAATGGTAACCTTGTCATTATGGGAGGTAATTTATTGTTGTGATTTTTGTTACTCCAATGAATGGTAGCCTTGTCATTAGGGAAGGTAGTCTGTTGTTGAGATTTCTAATACTCCGATAGATGGTAGCCTTGTAATTTTGGAAGGTATTTTGTTGTTGAGATTTTAGTTACTCCAATGGATGGTAGCCTTGTCATTATGGAAGGTAATCTGTTGTTGAGATTTCTTGTTACTCCAATGGATGGTAGTCTTGTCATTAAGGAAGGTAGCCTGTTGTTGAGATTTATGTTTCTACAATGGATGGTAGCTTTGTCATTATAAAAGGTTGTCTGTTATTGAGATTTTTGTTGCTCCAATGGATGGTAGCCTTATCATTATGGGAGGTAGTCTATTGTTGGGATTTCTTTCACTCCAATAGATGGTAGCCTTGTCATTATGGAAGGTATTTTGTTGTTGATATTTCTGTTACTCCAATGGATGGTAGCCTTGTAATTATGGGAGGTAGTCTATTTTTGAGATTTCTTGTTACTCCAATGGATGGTAGCATTGTCATTATGGGAGTTAGTCTGTTTTTGAAATTTATGTTACTCCAATGGAAGGTAGCCTTGTCATTATGGAAGGTAGTCTGTTGTTGAAATTTTTGTTATTCCAATGGATGGTAGCCTTCTCATTATGGAAGCTAGTCTATTGTTGAGATTTCTAGTTACTCCAGTGGATAATAGTCTTATCATTATGGAAGGTAGTCTGTTGTTGAAATTTTTGTTACTCTAATGGATGGTAGCCTTCTCATTATGGAAGGTTGTCTGTTATTGAGATTTCTTTTTCTCCAATGGATGGTATCCTTGTCATTATAAAAGGTAGTCTATTTTTGAATTTTTTTTTACTCTAATGGATGGTTGCCTTGTCATTATGGAAGTTATTCTGTTGTTGAGATTTATGTTACTCCTATGGATGGTAAACTTGCCATTATGGGAGGTTGTCTGTTGTTATGATTTTTGTTACTCCAATGGATGGAAGCCTTGTCATTATGGAAATCATTCTGTTGTTGAGATTTCACTTACTCAGATGGGTGGTAGCCTTGTCTTTATGGGAGGTAGTCTGTTGTTGAAATTTTTGTTACTTCAATGGGTGGTAGCTTTGTCATTATGGAAGGTAGTTTGTTGTTGAAATTTTTGTTACTCCAATGGATGGTAGCCTTGTCATTATGGAAGGTAATCTGTTGTTGAGATTTCTTATTACTCCAATGGATGGTAGCGTTGTCATTAAGGAAGGTAGCCTGTTGTTGAGATTTCTGTTTCTACAATGGATGCTAGCTTTGTCATTATAAAAGGTTGTCCGTTGTTGGGATTTCTTTTACTCCAATAGATGGTAGCCTTGTCATTATGAAAGGTATTTTGTTGTTGAGATTTCTGTTACTCCAATGGATGGTAGCCTTTTCATTATGCTAGGTAGTCTATTTTTGAAATTTCTTGTTACTCCAATGGATGGTAGCATTGTCATTATGGGAGGTAGTCTGATTTTGAAATATTTGTTACTCCAATGGAAGGTAGCCGTGTCATTATGGAAGGTAGTCTGTTGTTGAAATTTTTGTTACTCCAATGGATGGTAGCCTTCTCATTATGGAAGGTAGTCTGTTCTTGAGATTTCTAGTTACTCCAGTGGATAATAATCTTATCATTATGGAAGGTAGTCTGCTGTTGATATTTTTGTTTCTCCAATGGATGGTATCCTTGTCATTATAAAAGGTAGTTTGTTTTTGAATTTTTTTTACTCTAATAGATGGTTGCCTTGTCATTATGGATGTTATTATGTTGTTGAGATTTATGTTACTCCTATGGACGGTACCCTTGCCATTATGGAATGTAGTCTGTTGTTGAGATTTTTGTTACTCCAATAGATGGTAGCCTTGTCATTATGGGAGGTAGTCTGTTGTGTAGATTTCTGTTAATCCAATGGATGGTAGCCTCGTCATTATGGAAGGTAATATGTTGTTGAGATTTCTTGTTACTCCAATGGATGGTAGCCTTGTCATTAAGGAAGGTAGCCTGTTGTTGACGTTTCTGTTTCTACAATGGATGGTAGCTTTGTCATTATAAAAGGTTGTCTGTTTTTGAGATTTTTGTTACTCCAATGGATGGTAGCCTTATCATTATGGGAGGTAATCTGTTGTTGAGATTTCTAGTTACTCCAGTGGATAATAGTCTTATCATTATGGAAGGTAGTCTGTTGTTGATATTTCTTTTTCTCCAATGGATGGTATCCTTGTCATTATAAAAGCTAGTCTATTTTTGAATTTTTTTTTACTCTAATGGATGGTTGCCTTGTCATTAAGGAATTTATTATGTTGTTGAGATTTATGTTACTCCTATGGATGGTAAACATGCCATTATGGGAGGTTGTTTGTTGTTGTGATTTTTGTTACTCCAATGGATGGAAGCTTTGTCATTATGGAAATCATTATGTTGTTTAGATTTCACTTACTCCATTAGACGGTAGCTTTGCCATTATGGGAGGTAGTCTATTGTGTAGATTTCTGTTAATCCAATGGATGGTAGCCTTGTCATTATGGAAGGTGGTCTATTGTTGATATTTCTGTTACTCCAATGGTTGGTAGCCTTGTCATTACGGAAGGTAGTTTGTTGTTTAAATTTGTGTTACTCAAATGCATGGTAGCCATGTCATTATGGAAGGTTGTCTGTTGTTAAAAATTTTGTTACTCCAATGGATGGTAGCCTTGTCATTATGAAAGGTAATCTGTTGTTGAGATTTCTTGTTA
Organism: Vicia faba; assembly: GCA_948472305.1. Classification (NCBI taxonomy): domain Eukaryota; kingdom Viridiplantae; phylum Streptophyta; class Magnoliopsida; order Fabales; family Fabaceae; genus Vicia; species Vicia faba. The sequence continues at coordinate 774,125,151 of OX451737.1, forward strand.
ATGCAATGGATGGTAGCCTTGTCATTAAGGAAGGTAGCCTGTTGTTGAGATTTATGTTTCTACAATTGATGGTAGCTTTGTCATTATAAAAGGTTGTCTGTTGTTGATATTTTTGTTACTTCAATGGATGGTAGCATTATCATTATGGGAGGTAGTCTATTGTTGGGATTTCTTTTACTCCAATAGATGGTACCCTTGTCATTATGGGAGGTAGTCTATTGTTGTCATTTTTTTACTCCAATGAATGGTAACCTTGTCATTATGGGAGGTAATTTATTGTTGTGATTTTTGTACTCCAATGAATGGTAGCCTTGTCATTATGGAAGGTAGTCTGTTGTTGAGATTTCTAATATTCCGATAGATGGTAGCCTTGTCATTTTGGAAGGTATTTTGTTGTTGAGATTTTTGTTACTCCAATAGATGTTAGCCTTGTCATTATGGGATGTAGTTTGTTGTTGAAATTTTTGTTACTCCAAGGGATGGTAGCCTTCTCATTATGGAAGCTAGTCCATTGTTGAGATTTCTAGTTACTCCAGTGGATAATAGTCTTATCATTATGGAAGGTAGTCTATTGTTGAAATTTTTTTACTCCAATGGATAGTAGCCTTCTCATTATGGAAGATAGTCTGTTTTTGAGATTTCTAGTTACTCCAGTGGATAATAGTCTTATCATTATGGAAGGTAGGCTGCTGTTGATATTTATTTTTCTCCAATGGATGGTAACCTTGTCATTATAAAAGGTAGTCTGTTTTTAAATTTTCTTTTACTCTAATGGATGGGTGCCTTGTCATTATGGAAGTTATTCGGTTGTAGAGATTTATGTTACTCATATGGATGGTAAACTTTCCATTATGGGAGGTTGTCTGTTGTTGTGATTTTTGTTACATCAATGGATGTAGGCCTTTTCATTATGGAAATCATTCTATTGTTGAGATTTCACATACTCCAATGGGTGGTAGCCTTGTCTTTATGGGAGGTAGTCTGTTGTTGAAATTTTTGTTACTTCAATGGATGGTAGCCTTGTCATTTTGGAAGGTAGTCTGTTGTTTAAATTTTTGTTACTCCAATGGATGGTAGCCTTGTCATTATGGAAGGTAATCTGTTGTTGAGATTTCTTGTTACTCCAATGGATGGTAGCCTTGTCATTAAGGAAGGTACCCTGTTGTTGAGATTTTTGTTTCTACAATGGATGGTAGCTTTGTCTTTATAAAAGGTTGTCTGTTGTTAAGATTTTTGTTACTCCAATGGATGGTAGCCTTATCATTATGGGAGGTAGTCTATTGTTGGGATTTATTTTACTCCAATAGATGGTAGCCTTCTCATTATGGAAGGTATTTTGTTGTTGATATTTATGTTACTCCAATGGATGGTAGCCTTGTCATTATGGGAGGTAGTCTATTTTTGAGATTTTTTGTTACTCCAATGGATGGTAGCAATGTCATTATGGGAGGTAGTCTGTTTTTGAAATTTTTGTTACTCCAATGGAAGGTATCCTTGTCATTATGGAAGGTAGTCTGTTGTTGAAATTTTTGTTACTCCAATTGATGGTAGCCTTCTCATAATGGAAGGTAGTCTGTTGTGGATATTTCTGTTTCTCTAATGGATGGTATCCTTGTCATTATAAAAGGTAGTCTGTTTTTGAATTTTGTTTTACTCTAATGGATGGTTGCCTTCTCATTATGGAAGTTATTCTGTTGTTGAGATTTATGTTACTCCTATGGATGGTACCCTTGTCATTATGGAATGTAGTCTGTTGTTGAGATTTTTGTTACTCCAATAGATGGTAGCCTTGTCATTATGGGAGGTAGTCTGTTGTGTAGATTTCTGTTAAACCAATGTATGGTAGCCTTGTCATTATGGAAGGTAATATGTTGTTGAGATTTCTTATTACTCCAATGGATGGTAGCCTTGTCATTAAGGAAGGTATCATGTTGTTGAGAATTATGTTTCTAAAATGGATGGTAGCTTTGTCATTATAAAAGGTTATCTGTTGTGGAGATTTTTGTTACTCCAATGGATGGTAGCCTTATCATTATCGGAGGTAGTCTATTGTTGGGATTTCTTTTACTCCAATAGATTATACCCTGGTCATTATGGGAGGCAGTTTATTGTTGTGATTTTTGTTACTCCAATGGATGGTAACCTTGTCATTATGGGAGGTAATTTATTGTTGTGATTTTTGTTACTCCAATGAATGGTAGCCTTGTCATTATGGAAGGTAGTCTGTTGTTGAGATTTCTAATACTCCGATAGATGGTAGCCTTGTCATTATGGAAGGTATTTTGTTGTTGACATTTATGTTACTCCAATGGATGGTAGCCTTGTCATTATGGGAGGTAGTCTATTTTTGAGATTTCTTGTTACTCCAATGGATGGTAGCATTGTCATTATGGGAGTTAGTTTGTTTTTGAAATTTTTGTTACTCCAATGGATGGTAGCCTTGTCATTATGGAAGGTAGTCTGTTGTTGAAATTTTTGTTACTCCAATGGATGGTAGCCTTCTCATTCTGGAAGGTAGTCTGTTGTTGAGATTTCTAGTTACCCCAGTGGATAATAGTCTTATCATTATGGAAAGTAGTCTGCTATTGATATTTCTGTATCTCCAATGGATGGTATCCTTGTCATTCTAAAAGGTGGTCTGTTTTTGAAGTTTTTTTACTCTAATGGATGGTTGCCTTGTCATTATGGAAGATATTCTGTTGTTGAGATTTATGTTACTCCTTTTGATGGTAAACTTGCCATTATGGGAGGTTGTCTGTTCTTGTGATTTTTGTTACTCCAATGGGTGGAAGGCTTGTCATTATGGAAATCATTTTGTTGTTGAGATTTCACTTACTCCAATGGGTGGTAGCCTTGTCTTTATGGGAGGTAGTATGTTATTGAAATTTTTGTTACTTCAATGGATGGTAGCCTTGTCATTATGGAAGGTAGTCTGTTGTTGAAATTTTTTTAACTCCAATGGATGGTACCCTTGTCATTATGAAATGTAGTCTGTTGTTGGGATTTTTGTTACTCCAATAGATGCTAGCCTTGTCATTATGGGAGGTAGTCTGTTGTGTAGATTTCTGTTAATCTAATGGATGGTAGCCTTGTCATTATGGAAGGTGGTATGTTGCTGATATTTGTGTTACTCCAATGGTTGGTATCCTTGTCATTACGGAAGGTAGTCTATTGTTTAAATTTGTGTTACTCAAATGGATGGTATCCTTGTCATTATGGAAGGTAGATTGTTGTTGAAATTTTTGTTACTCCAATGGATGGTAGCCTTGTCATTATGGAAGTAATTTGTTGTTGAGATTTCTTGTTACTCCAATGGATGGTAGCCTTGTTATTAAGGAAGGTAGCCTGTTGTTGAGATTTCTGTTTCTACAATGGATGGTAGATTTCTCATTATAAAAGGTTGTTTGTTGTTGAGATTTTTGTTACTCCAATGGATGGTAGCCTTATCATTATGGGAGGTAGTCTATTGGTGTGATTTCTTTTACTCGAATAGATGATACCCTTGTCATTATGGGAGGTAGTCTGTTTCTGTGATTTTTGATACTCCAATGAATGGTAACCTTATCATTATGGGAGGTAATTTATTGTTGTGATTTTTGTTACTCCAATGAATGGTAGCCTTGTCATTATGGAAGGTAGTCTGTTGTTGAGATTTCTAATACTCCGATAGATGGTAGCCTTGTCATTATGGAATGTATTTTGTTGTTGAGATTTCTGTTACTCCAATGGATGGTAGCCTTTTCATTATGGGAGGTAGTCTATTTTTGATATTTTTTGTTACTCCAATGGATGGTAGCCTTGTCATTATGGAAGGTAGTCTGTTGTTGAAATTTTTGTTACTCCAATGGATGGTAGCCTTCTCATTATAGAAGGTAGTCTGTTGTTTAGATTTCTAGTTACTCCCGTAGATAATAGTCTTATCATAATGGAAGGTAGCCTGCTGTTGATATTTCTGTTTCTCCAATGGATGGTATCCTTGTCATTATAAAAGGTAGACTGTTTTTGAATTTTTTTTTACTCTAATGGATGGTTTCCTTGTCATTATTGAAGTTATTCTATTGTTTTATTTTTGTTACTCCTATGGATGGTAAACTTGTCATTATGGGAGGTTGTCTGTTGTTGTGATTTTTGTTACTCCAATGGATGGAAGCCTTGTCATTATGGAAATCATTCTGTTGTTGAGAATTCACTTACTCTAATGGGTGGTAGCCTTGTCTTTATGGGAGGTAGTGTGTTGTTGAAATTTTTGTTACTTCAATGGATGGTAGCCTTGCCATTATGGAAGGTAGTCGGTTGTTGAAATTTTTGTTACTCCAATGGATGGTACCCTTGTCATTATGGAATGTAGTCTGTTGTTGAGAATTTTGTTACTCCAATAAATGGTAGCCTTGTCATTATGGGAGGTAGTTTGTTGTGTAGATTTCTGTTAATACAATGGATGGTAGCCTTGTCATTATGGAAGGTGGTATATTATTGATATTTCTGTTACTCCAATGGTTGGTAGCCTTGTCATTACGAAAGGTAGTCTATTGTTTAAATTTGTGTTACTCAAATGGATGATAGCATTATCATTATGGAAGGTAGTCTGTTGTTGAAATTTTTGGTACTCGAATGGATGGTAGCATTGTCTTTATGGAAGGTAATCTGTTGTTGAGATTTCTTGTTACTCCAATGGATGGTAGCCTTGTCATTTTGGAAGGTTGCCTGTTGTTGAGATTTTTGTGTCTACAATGGATGGTAGCTTTGTCATTATAAAAGGTTGTTTGTTGTTGAGATTTATGTTACTCAAATGGATGGTAGCCTTATCATTATGGGAGGTAGTCTATTGTTGGGATTTCTTTTACTCAAATAGTTGGTACCCTTGTCATTTTGGGAGGTAGTCTATTGTTGTGATTTTTGTTACTCCAATGAATAGTAACCTTGTCATTATGGGAGGTAATTTATTGTTGTGATTTTTGTTACTCCAATGAATGGTAGCCTTGTCATTATGGAAGGTAGTCTGTTGTTGAGATTTCTAATACTCCGATAGATGGTAGCCTTGTCATTATGGAACGTATTTTGTTGTTGAGATTTTTGTTATTCCAATGGATGGTAGCCTTTTAATTATGGGAGGTAGTCTATTTTTGAGATTTCTTGTTACTCCAATGGATGGTAGCATTGTCATTATGGGAGGTAGTTTGTTTTTGAAATTTTTGTTACTCCAATGGATGGTAGCCTTGTCACTATGGAAGGTAGTCTGTTGTTGAAATTTTTGTTACTCCAATGGATGGTAGCCTTCTCATTATAGAAGGTAGTCTGTTGTTGAGATTTCTAGTTACTCCAGTTGATAATAGTCTTATCATTATGGAAAGTAGCCTGCTGTTGATATTTCTGTTTCTCCAATGGATGGTATCCTTGTCATTATAAAAGGTAGTCTATTTTTGAATTTTTTTTACTCTAATGGATGGTTGCCTTGTCATTATTGAAGTTATTCTGTTGTTGAGATTTATGTTACTCCTATGGGTGGTAAACTTGTCATTATGGGAGGTTGTCTGTTGTTGTGATTTTTGTTACTCCAATGGATGGAAGCCTTGTCATTATGGAAATCATTCTGTTGTTGAGAATTCACTTACTCCAATGGGTGGTAGCCTTGTTTTTATGGGAGGTAGTCTGTTGTTGAAATTTTTGTTACTTCAATGGATGGTAGCCTTGCCATTATGGAAGGTAGTCGGTTGTTGAAATTTTTGTTACTCCAATGGATGGTACCCTTGTCATTATGGAATGTAGTCTGTTGTTGAGAATTTTGTTACTCCAATAAATGGTAGCCTTGTCATTATGGGAGGTAGTTTGTTGTGTAGATTTCTGTTAATCCAATGGATGGTAGCCTTGTCATTATGGAAGGTGGTCTGTTATTGATATTTCTGTTACTCCAATGGTTGGTAGCCTTGTCATTACGAAAGGTAGTCTATTGTTTAAATTTGTGTTACTCAAATGGATGATAGCCTTATCATTATGGAAGGTAGTCTGTTGTTGAAATTTTTGTTACTCGAATGGATGGTAGCCTTGTCATTATGGAAGGTAATCTGTTGTTGATATTTCTTGTTACTCCAATGGATGGTAGCCTTGTCATTAAGGAAGGTAGCCGGTTGTTGAGATTTCTGATTCTACAATGGACGGTAGCTTTGTCATTAGAAAATGTTGTCTGTTGTTGAGATTTATGTTACTCAAATGGATGGTAGCCTTATCATTATGGGAGGTGGGATTTCTTTTACTCCAATAGTTGGTACCCTTGTCATTATGGGAGGTAGTCTATTGTTGTGATTTTTGTTACTCCAATGAATGGTAACCTTGTCATTATGCGAGGTAATTTATTGTTGTGATTTTTGTTACTCCAATGAATGGTAGCCTTGTCATTATGGAAGGTAGTCTGCTGTTGGGATTTCTAATACTCTGATAGATGGTAGCCTTGTCATTATGGAAGGTATTATGTTGTTGAGATTTCTGTTACTCCAATGGATGGTAGCCTTGTCATTATGGGAGGTAGTCTATTTTTGAGATTTCTTGTTACTCCAATGGATGGTAGCATTGTCATTATGGGAGGTAGTCTGTTTTTGAAATTTTTGTTACTCCAATGGATGGTAGCCTTGCAATTATGGAAGGTAGTCGGTTGTTGAAATTTTTGTTACTCCAATGGATGGTACCCTTGTCATTATGGAATGTAGTCTGTTGTTGAGAATTTTGTTACTCCAATAAATGGTAGCCTTGTCATTATGGGAGGTAGTTTGTTCTGTAGATTTTTGTTAATACAATGGATGGTAGCCTTGTCATTATGGAAGGTGGTCTGTTATTGATATTTCTGTTACTCCAATGGTTGGTAGCCTTGTCATTACGAAAGGTAGTCTATTGTTTAAATTTGTGTTACTCAAATGGATGATAGCGTTATCCTTATGGAAGGTAGTCTGTTGTTGAAATTTTTGTTACTCGAATGGATGGTAGCATTGTCTTTATGGAAGGTAATCCGTTGTTGAGATTTCTTGTTACTCCAATGGATGGTAGCCTTGTCATTACGGAAGATAGCCTGTTGTTGAGATTTATGTTTCTACAATGGATGGTAGCTTTGTCATTAGAAAAGGTTGTCTGTTGTTGAGATTTATGTTACTCAAATGGATGGTAGCCTTATCATTATGGGAGGTAGTCTATTGTTGGGATTTCTTTTACTCCAATAGTTGGTACCCTTGTCATTATGGGAGGTAGTCTATTATTGTGATTTTTGTTACTCCAATGAATGGTAACCTTGTCATTATGGGAGGTAATTTATCGTTGTGATTTTTGTTACTCCAATGAATGGTAGCCTTGTCATTATGGAAGGTAGTATGTTGTTTAGATTTCTAATACTCCGATAGATGGTAGCCTTTTCATTATGGAACGTATTTTGTTGTTGAGATTTTTGTTACTCCAATGGATTGTAGCCTTTTCATTATGGGAGGTAGTCTATTTTTGAGATTTCTTGTTACTCCAATGGATGGTAGCATTGTCAATATGGGAGGTAGTTTGTTTTTGAAATTTTTGTTACTCCAATGGATGGTAGCCTTGTCATTATGGAAGGTAGTCTATTGTTGAAATTTTTGTTACTCCAATGGATGGTAGCCTTCTCATTATAGAAGGTAGTCTGTTGTTGAGATTTCTAGTTACTCCAGTTGATAATAGTCTTATCATTATGGAAGGTAGCCTACTGTTGATATTTCTGTTTCTCCAATGGATGGTATCCTTGTCATTATAAAAGGTAGTCTATTTTTGAATTTTTTTTACTCTAATGGATGGTTGCCTTGTCATTATTGAAGTTATTCTGTTGTTGAGATTTAGGTTACTCCTATGGATGGTAAACTTGTCATTATGGGAGGTTGTCTGTTGTTGTGATTTTTGTTACTCCAATGGATGAAAGCCTTGTCATTATGGAAATCATTCTATTGTTGAGAATTCACTTACTCCAATGGGTGGTAGCCTTGTCTTTTTGGGAGGTAGTCTGTTGTTAAAATTTTTGTTACTTCAATGGATGGTAGCCTTGCCATTATGGAAGGTAGTCGGTTGTTGAAATTTTTGTTACTCCAATGGATGGTACCCTTGTCATTATGGAATGTAGTCCGTTGTTGAGAATTTTGTTACTCCAATAAATGGTAGCCTTGTCATTATGGGAGGTAGTCTGTTGTGTAGATTTCTGTTAATCCAATGGATGGTAGCCTTGTCATTATGGAAGGTGGTCTGTTGTTGATAATTATGTTACTCCAATGGTTGGTAGCCTTGTCATTAAAGAAGGTAGTCTATTGTTTAAATTTGTGTTACTCAAATGGATGGTAACCTTGTCATTATGGAAGGTAGCTGTTGGTGAAATTTTTGTTACTCCAATGGTTGGTATCCTTGTCATTATGGAAGGTAATCTGTTGTTGAGATTTCTTGTTACTCCAATGGATGGTAGCCTTGTCATTAAGGAAGGTAGCCTGTTGTTGAGATTTCTGTTTCTACAATGCATGGTAGCTTTGTCATTATAAAAGGTTATCTGTTGTTGATATTTTTGTTACTCCAATTGATGATAGCCTTATCATTATGGGAGGTAGTCTATTGTTGGGATTTCTTTTACTCCAATAGATGGTACCATTGTCATTATGGGAGGTAGTCTATTGTTGTGATTTTTTTTACTCCAACGAATAGTAACCTTATCATTATGGGAGGTAATTTATTGTTGTGATTTTTGTTACTCCAATGAATGGTAGCCTTGTCATTATGGAAGGAAGTCTATTGTTGAGATTTCTAATACTCCGATAGATGGTAGCCTAGTCATTATGGAAGGTATTTTGTTGTTGAGATTTCTGTTACTCCAATGGATGGTAGCCTTGTCATTATGGGAGGTAGTGTATTTTTGAGTTTTCTTGTTTCTCCAATGGATGGTAGCATTGTCATTATGGGAGGTAGTCTGTTTTTGAAATTTTTGTTAATCCAATGGATGGTAGCCTTGTCATTATGGAAGGTAGTCTGTTGTTGAAATTTTTGTTACTCCAATGGATAGTAGCCTTCTCATTATATAAGGTAGTCTGTTGTTGAGATTTCTTGTTACTCCAGTGGATAATAGTCTTATCATTATGGAAGGTAGTCTGCTGTTGATATTTCTATTTCTCCAATGGATGGTATCTTTGTCATTATAAAAGGTAGTCTGTTTTTGGATTTTTTTTACTCTAATGGATGGTTGCCTTTTCATTATTGAAGTTATTATGTTGTTGAGATTTATGTTACTCCTATGGATGGTAAACTTGCCATTATGGGAGGTTTCCTGTTGTTGTGATTTTTGTTACTCCAATGGATGGAAGCCTTGTCATTATGCAAATCATTATGTTGTTGATATTTCTAATACTCCGATAGATGGTAGCCTTGTCAATATGGAAGGTATTTTGTTGATGCGATTTCTGTTACTCCAATGGATGGTAGCCTTGTCATTATGGGAGGTAGTCTATTTTTGAGATTTCTTGTTACTCCAATGGATGGTAGCATTGTCATTACGGGAGGTAGTATGTTTTTGAAATTTTGTTACTCCAATGGATGATAGCCTTGTCATTATGGAAGGTAGTCTCTTGTTGAAATTTTTGTTACTCCAATGGATGGTAGCCTTCTCATTATGGAAGGTAGTCTGTTGTTGAGATTTCTAGTTACTCCAGTGGAAAATAGTCTTATCATTATGGAAGGTAGTCTGATGTTGATATTTCTGTTTCTCCAATGGATGGTATCCTTGTCATTATAAATGGTGGTCTATTTTTGAATTTTTTTTACTCTAATGGATGGTTGCCTTGTAATTATGGATGTTATTCTGTTGTTGAGATTTTTGTTACTCCTATGGACGGTAAACTTGCCATTATGGGAGGTTGCCTGTTGTTGTGATTTTTGTTACTCCAATGGATGGAAGCCTTGTCATAATGGAAATCATTCTATTGTTGAGATTTCACTTACTCCAATGGGTGGTAGCCTTGTCTTTATGGGACGTAGTCTGTTGTTGAAATTATTGTTACTTCAATGGATGGTAGCCTTGTCATTATGTAAGTTAGTCTGTTGTGTAGATTTCTGTTAATCCAATGGATGGTAGCCTTGTCATTACGGATGGTAGTCTATTGTTTAAATTTGTGTTACTCAAATGGATGGTAGCCTTGTCATTATGGAAGGTAGACTGTTGTTGAAATTGTTGTTACTCCAATGGATGGAAGCCTTATCATTATGGAAGGTAGTCTGTTGTTGAGATTTCTGTTTCTACAATGGATGTTAGCTTTTTCATTCTAAAAGGTTGTCTGTTGTTGAGATTTTTGTTACTCCAATGGATGGTAGCCTTATCATTATGGGAGGTAGTCTATTGTTGTGATTTCTTTTACTCCAATAGATGGTACCCTTGTTATTGTGGGAGGTAGTATGTTGTTGTGATTTTTTTACTCCAATGAATGATAACCTTGTCATTATGGGAGGTAATTTATTGTTGTGATTTTTGTTACTCCAATGAATGGTAGCCTTGTCATTATGGAAGGTAGTCTGCTGTTGAGATTTCTAATACTCCGATAGATGGTAGCCATGTCCTTATGGAAGGTATTTTGTTGTTGAGATTTTTGTTACTCCAATGGATGGTAGCCTTCTCATTATATAAGGTAGTCTATTGTTGAGATTTCTAGTTACTCCAGTGGATAATAGTCTTATCATTATGGAAGGTAGTCTGCTGTTGATATTTCTGTTTCTCCAATGGATGGTATCCTTGTCATTATAAAAGGTAGTTTGTTTTTGAATTTTTTTTTACTCTAATGGATGGTTGCCTTGTCATTATTGAAGTTATTATGTTGTTGAGATTTATGTTACTCCTATGGATGGTAAACTTGTCATTATGGGAGGTTGTCTGTTGTTGTGATTTTTGTTACTCCAACGGGTGGTAGCCTTGTCTTTATGGGAGGTAGTCTGTTGTTGAAATTTTTGTTACTTCAATGGATGGTAGCATTGTCATTATGGAAGGTAGTCTGTTGTGTAGATTTCTGTTTCCACAATGGATGGTAGCCTTGTCATTATGGAAGGTGTTCTGTTGTTGATAATTTTGTTACTCCAATGGTTCGTAGCCTTGTCATTATGAAAGGTAGTCTATTGTTTAAATTTGTGTTACTCAAATGGATGGTAGCCTTGTCATTATGGAAGGTAGACTGTTGTTGAAATTTTTGTTACTCCAATGGATGGTAGCCGTGTCATTAAGTAAGGTAGCCTGTTGTTGAGATTTCTGTTACTACAATGGATGGTAGCTTTGTTATTATAAAAGGTTGTCTGTTGTTGAGATTTTTGTTACTCCAATGGATGGTAGCCTTATCATTATGGGAGGTAGTCTATTGTTGGGATTTCTTTTACTCCAATAGATGGTACCCTTGTCATTATGGGAGGTAGTCTGTTGTTGAGATTTCTAATACTCCGATAGATGGTAGCCTTGTCATTATGCAAGGTATTTTGTTGTTGAGATTTATGTTACTCCATTGGATGATAGCCTTGTCATTATGGGAGGTAGTGTATTTTTGAGATTTCTTGTTACTCCAATAGATGGTAGCATTGTCATTATGGGATGTAGTCTGTTTTTGAAATTTTTGTTACTCTAATGGATGGTAGCCTTGTCATTATGGAAGGTAGTCTGTTGTTGAAATTTTTGTTACTCCAATGGATGGTAGCCTTCTCATTATAGAAGGTAGTCTGTTGTTGAGATTTCTAGTTACTCCAGTGGATAATAGTCTTATCATTATGGAAGGTAGTCTGCTGTTGATATTTCTGTTTCTCCAATGGATGGTATCCTTGTCATTATATAAGGTAGTTTGTTTTTGAATATTTTTTTACTCTAATGGATGGTTGCCTTGTCATTATTGAAGTTATTATGTTGTTGAGATTTATGTTACTCTTGTGGATGGTAAACTTGTCATTATGGGAGGTAGTCTATTGTTGGGATTTCTTTTACTCCAATAGATGTTACCCTTGTCATTATAGGAGGTAGTCTATTGTTGTGATTTTTGTTACTCCAATGAATGGTAAACTTGTCATTATGGGAGGTAATTTATTGTTGTGATTTTTGTTAATCCAATGAATGGTAGCCTTGTCATTATGGAAGGTAGTCTGTTGTTTAGATTTTGAATACTCCGATAGATGGTAACCTAGTCATTATGGAAGGTATTTTGTTGTTGAGATTTCTGTTACTCCATTGGATGGTAGCCTTGTCATTATGGGAGGTAGTCTATTTTTGAGATTTCTTGTTACTCCAATGGATGTTAGCATTGTCATTATGGGAGGTAGTCTATTTTTGAAATTTTTGTTACTCAAATGGATGGTAGCCTTGTCATTATGGAAGGTAGTCTATTGTTAAAATTTTTGTTACTCCAATGGATGGTAGCCTTCTCATTATGGAAGGTAGTCTGTTGTTGAGATTTCTAGTTACTCCAGTGGATAATAGTCTTATCATTATGGAAGGTAGTCTGCTGTTGATATTTTTGTTTCTCCAATGGATGGTATCCTTGTCATTATAAAAGGTGGTCTTTTTTTAAGTTTTTTTTACTCCAATGGATGTTTGCCTTGTAATTATGGAAGTTATTCTGTTGTTGAGATTTATGTTACTCCTATGGATGGTAAACTTGCCATTATAGGAGGTTGTCTGTTGTTGTGATTTTTGTTACTCCAATGGATGGAAGCCTTGTCATTATGGAAATCATTCTGTTGTTGAGATTTCACTTACTCCAATGGGTGGTAGCCTTGTCTTTATGGGAGGTAGTCTGTTGTTGAAATTTGTGTTACTTCAATGGTTGGTAGCCTTGTCATTATGGAAGGTAGTCTGTTGTTGAAATTTTTGTTACTTCAACGGATGGTACCTTTGTCATTATGGAATGTAGTCTGTTGTTGAGATTTCTGTTAATCCAATGGATGGTAGCCTTGTCATTATGGAAGGTGTTATGTTGTTGATATTTCTGTTACTCCAATGGTTGGTAGCCTTGTCATTATGGAAGGTAGTCTATTGTTTAAATTTGTGATACTCAAATGGATGGTAGCCTTGTCATTATGGAAGGTAGATTGTTGTGGAAATTTTTGTTACTCCAATGGATGGTAGCCTTGTCATTATGGAAGGTAATCTGTTGTTGAGATTTCTTGTTACTCCAATGGATGGTAGCCTTGTCATTAAGGAAGGTAGCCTGTTGTTGAGATTTCTGTTTCTACAATGGATGGTAGCTTTCTCATTATAAAAGCTTGTCTGTTGTTGTGATTTTTGTTACTCCAATGGATGGTAGCCTTATCATTATGGGAGGTACTCTATTATTGGGATTTCTTTTACTCCAATAGATGGTACCCTTGTCATTATGGGAGGTAGTCTGTTGTTGTGATTTTTGTTACTCCAATGAATGGTAACCTTGTCATTATGGGAGGTAATTTATTGTTGTGATTTTCGTTACTCCAATGAATGGTAGCCTTGTCATTATGGAACGTAGTCTGTTGTTGAGATTTTCTGTTACTCCAATGGATGGTAGCCTTGTCATTATGGGAGGCAGTCTGTTTTTGAAATTTTTGTTACTCCAATGGATGGTAGCCTTGTCATTATGGAGGGTAGTCTGTTGTTGAAATTTTTGTTACTCCAATGAATGGTAGCCTTCTCATTATGGAAGGTAGTCTGTTGTTGAGATTTCTAGTTACTCCAGTGGATAATAGTCTTATCATTATGGAAGGTAGTCTGTTGTTGATATTTCTGTTTCTCGAATGGATGGTATCCTTGTCATTATAAAAGGTAGTCTGTTTTTGAATTTTTTTTACTCTAATGGATGGTTGCCTTGTCAATATGGAAGTTATTCTCTTGTTGAGATTTATGTTACTCCTCTGGATGGTAAACTTGTCATTATGGGAGGTTATCTGTTGTTGTGATTTTTGTTACTCCAATGAATGGAAGCCTTGTCATTATGGAAATCATTCTGTTGTTGATAATTCACTTACTCCAATGGGTGGTAGCCTTGTCTTTATGGGAGGTAGTCTGTTGTTGAAATTTTTGTTACTTCAATGGATGGTAGCCTTGTAATTATGGAAGGTAGCCTGTAGTACAGATTTCTGTTTCTACAACGGATGGTAGCTTTGTCATTATAAAAGGTTATCTGTTGTTAAATTTTTGTAACTCCAATAGATGGTAGCCTTGTAATTATGGAAGGTATTTTGTTGTTGAGATTTCTGTTACTCCAATGGATGGTAGCCTTGTCATTATGGGAGGTAGTCTATTGTTGAGATTTTTGTTTCCCCAATGGATGGTAGCCTTGTCATTATGGGAGGTAGTCTATTTTTGAAATTTTTGTTACTCCAATGGATGGTAGACTTGTCATTATAGAAGGTAGTCGTATGTTGAAATTTTTGTTACTCCAATGGATGGTAGACTTCTCATTATGGAAGGTAGTCTGTTGTTGAGATTTCAAGTTACTCCAGTGGATAATAGTCTTATTATTATGGAAGGTAGTCTGCTATTAATATTTTTGTTTCTCCAATTGATGGTATCCTTGTCATTATAAAAGGTAGTCTATTTTTGATTTTTTTTTACTCTAATGGATGGTTGCCTTGTCATTATGGAAGTTATTCTGTTGTTGAGATTTATGTTACTCCTATGGATGGTAAACTTGTCATTATGGGAGGTTGTCTGTTGTTGTGATTTTTGTTACTCCAATGGATGGAAGCCTTGTCATTATGGAAATCATTATGTTGTTTAGATTTCACTTACTCCAATGGGTGGTAGCCTTGTATTTATGGGAGGTAGTTTGTTGTTGAAATTTTTGTTACTTCAATGGATGGTAGCCTTGTCATTATGGAAGGTAGTCTATTGTTGAAATTTTTGTTACTCCAATGGATGGTAGCCTTGTCTATATGGAAGGTAATCTGTTGTTGAGATTTCTTGTTACTCCAATGGATGGTAGCCTTGTCATTAAGGAAGGTAGCCTATTGTTGAGATTTCTGTTTCTACAATGGATGGTAGCTTTGTCATTATAAAAGGTTGTCTGTTGTTGAGATTTTTTTTACTCCAATGGATGGTAGCCTTATCATTATGGGAGGTAGTCTATTGTTGGAATTTCTTTTACTCTAATAGATGGTACCCTTGTCATTATGTGAGGTAGTCTGTTGTTGTGATTTTTGTTACTCCAATGAATGGTAACCTTGTCATTATGGGAGGTAATTTATTGTTGTGATTCTTGTTACTCCAATGAATGGTTTCCTTGCCATTATGGAAGGTAGTCTGTTGTTGAGATTTCTAATACTCCTATAGATGGTTGCCTCATCTTTATGGAAGGTATTTTGCTGTTGAGATTTCTGTTACTCCAATGTATGGTAGCCTTGTCATTATGGGAGGTAGTCTGTTTTTGAGATTTCTTGTTACTCCAATGGATGGTAGCATTGTCATTATGGGAGGTAGTCTGTTTTTGAAATTTTTGTTACTCCAATGGATGGTAGCCTTGTCATTATGGAAGGTAGTCTGTTGTTGAAATTTTTTTTACTCCAATGGATGGTAGCCTTCTCATTATGGAAGGTAGTCTGTTGTTGATATTTCTAGTTACTTTAGTGGATAATAGTCTTATCATTATGGAAGGTAGTCTTCTGTTGATATTTCTATTTCTCCAATGGATGGTATCCTTGTCATTATAAAAGCTAGTCTGTTTTTGAATTTTTTTTTACTCTAATGGATGGTTGCCTTATCATTATGGAAGTTATTTTGTTGTGGAGATTTATGTTACTCCTATGGATGGTAAACTTGTCATTATGGAAGGTAGTCTGTTATTGTGATTTTTGTTACTCCAATGGATGGAAGCCTTGTCATTATGGAAGATAATCTGTTGTTGAGATTTCTTGTTACTCCAATGGATGGTAGCCTTGTCATTAAGGAAGGTAGCCTTTTGTTGAGATTTCTGTTACTACAATGGATGGTAGCTTTGTCATTATAAAAGGTTGTCTGTTGTTGAGATTTTTGTTACTCCAATGGATGGTAGCCTTATCATTATGGGAGGTAGTCTATTGTTGGGATTTCTTTTACTCCAATAGATGGTAGCCTTGTATTTATCGGAGGTAGTCTGTTGTTGTGATTTTTGTTACTCCAATGAATGGTAACCTTGTCATTATGGGAGGTAATTTATTGTTGTGATTTTTGTTACTCCAATGATTGGTAGCCTTGTCATTATGTAAGGTAGTCTATTGTTGAGATTTCTAATACTCCGATAGATGGTAGCCTTGACATTATGGAAGGTATTTTGTTGTTGAGATTTCTGTTACTCCAATGGATGGTAGCCTTGTCATTATGGGAGGTAGTCTATTTTTGAGATTTCTTGTTACTCCAATGGATGGTAGCATTGTCATTATGGGAGGTAGTCTGTTTTTTAAATTTTTGTTACTCCAATGTATGGTAGCCTTGTCATTATGGAAGGTAGTCTGTTGTTGAAATTTGTGTTACTCCAATGGATGGTAGCCTTCTCATTATGGAAGGTAGTCTGTTGTTGAGATTTCTAGTTACTCCAGTGGATAATAGTCTTATTATTATGGAAGGTAGTCTACTGTTGATATTTCTGTTTCTCCAATGGATGGTATCCTTGTCATTATAAAAGGTAGTCTGTTTTTGAATTTTTTTTTACTCTAATGGATGGTTGCCTTGTCATTATGGAAGTTATTTTGTTGTTGAGATTTATGTTATTCATATGGATGGTTAACTTGTCATTATGGGAGGTTGTATGTTGTTGTGTTTTTTGTTACTCCAATGGATGGAAGCCTTGTCATTATGGAAATCATTATGTTGTTTAGATTTCAGATACTCCAATGGGTGGTAGCCTTGTATTTATGGGAGGTAGTCTGTTGTTGAAATTTTTGTTACTCCAATGGATGGTAGGCTTATCATTATGGAAGTTAATCTGTTGCTGAGATTTCTTGTTACTCCAATGGATGGTAGCCTTGTCATTAAGGATGGTAGCCTGTTGTTGAGATTTCTGTTTCTACAACTGATGGTAGCTTTGTTATTATAAAAGGTGTCTGTTGTTGAGATTTTTATTACTCCAATGGATGGTAGCCTTATCATTATGGGAGGTAGTCTATTGTTGGGATTTCTTTTACTCCAATAGATGTTACCCTTGTCATTATGTGAGGTAGTCTGTTGTTGTGATTTTTGTTACTCAAATGAATGGTAATCTTGTCATTATGGGAGGTAATTTATTGTTATGATTTTTGTTTCTCCAATGAATGGTAGCTTGCCATTATGGAATGTAGTCTGTTGTTGAGATTTCTAATACTCCTATAGATGGTTGCCTTGTATTTATGGAAGGTATTTTGTTGTTGAGATTTCTGTTACTCCAATGGATTGTAGCCTTGTCATTATGGGAGGTAGTCTGTTTTTGAGATTTCTTGTTACTCAAATGGATGGTAGCATTGTCATTATGGGAGGTAGTTTGTTTTTGAAATTTTTGTTACTCCAATGGAAGGTAGCCTTCTCATTATGAAAGGTAGTCTGTTGTTGAAATTTTTGTTACTCCAATGGATGGTAGCCTTCTCATTATGGAAGGTAGTCTGTTGTTGAGATTTCTAGTTACTCCAGTGGATAATAGTGTTATCATTATGGAAGGTAGTATGCTTTTGATATTTCTGTTTCTCCAATGGATGGTTTCCTTGTCATTATGGAAGTTATTCTGTTGTTGAGATTTATGTTACTCGTATGGATGGTAAACTTGTCATTATGGGAGGTTGTCTGTTGTTGTGATTTTTGTTACTCCAATGGATGGAAGCCTTGTCATTATGGAAGGTAATACGTTGTTGAGATTTCTTGTTACTCTAATGAATGGTAGGTTTGTCATTAAGCAAGGTAGCCTGTTGTTGAGATTTCTGTTTCAACAATTGATGGTAGCTTTGTTATTATAAAAGGTGTCTGTTGTTGAGATTTTTGTTACTCAAATGGATGGTAGCCTTATCATTATGGGAGGTAGTCTATTACTGGGATGTCTTTTACTCCAATAGATGGTACCCTTGTCATTATGTGAGGTAGTCTGTTGTTGTGATTTTTGTTACTCCAATGAATGGTAACCTTGTCATTATGGGAGGTAATTTGTTGTTGTTATTTTTGTTACTCCAATGAATGGTAGCCTTGCCATTATGGAAGGTAGTCTAATGTTGAGATTTCTAATACTCCGATAGATGGTAGCATTGTCATTATGGGAGGTATTTTGTTGTTAAGATTTTTGTTACTCCAATGGATGGTAGCATTGTCATTATGTGAGGTAGTATGTTGTTGTGATTTTTGTTACTCAAATGAATGGTAATCTTGTCATTATAGGAGGTAATTTATTGTTGTGATTTTTGTTACTCCAATGAATGGTAGCCTTGCCATTATGGAAGGTAGTCTGTTGTTGAGATTTCTAATACTCCTATAGATGGTTGCCTTGTCTTTATTGTTGAGATTTCTGTTACTCCAATGGATGGTAGCCTTGTCATTATGGGAGATAGTCTGTTTTTGATATTTCTTATTACTCCAATGGATGGTAGCATTGTCATTATGGGAGGTAGTCTGTTTTTGGAATTTTTGTTACTACAATGGATGGTAGCCTTCTCATTATGGAAGGTAGTCTGTTGTTGATATTTTTGTTACTCCAATGGATGGTAGCCTTCTCATTATGGAAGGTAGTATGTTGTTGAGATTTCTAGTTACTCCAGTGGACAATAGTCTTATGATTATGGAAGGTAGTCTGCTGTTGATATTTTTGTTTCTCCAATGGATGGTATCCTTGTCATTATAAAAGGTAGTCTGTTTTTGAATATTTTTTTTACTCTAATGGATGGTTGCCTTGTCATTATGGAAGTTATTCTGTTGTTGAGATTTATACTACTCCTATGGATGGTAAACTTGTCATTACGGGAGGTTGTTTGTTGTTGTGATTTTTGTTACTCCAATGGATGGAAGCCTTGTCATTATGGAAATCATTCTGTTGTTGAGATTTCACTTACACCAATGAGTGGTAGCCTTGTATTTATGGGAGGTAGTCTGTTGTTGAAATTTTTGTTACTTCAATGGATGGTAGCCTTGTCATTATGGAAGGTAGTCTGTTGTTGAAATTTTTGTTACTCCAATGGATGATAGCCTTGTCATTATGGAAGGTAATCTGTTGTTGAGATTTCTTGTTACTCCAATGGATGGTAGCCTTGTCATTAAGCAAGGTAGCCAGTTGTTGAGATTTCTGTTTCTACAATGGATGGTAGCCTTGTCATTATGGAAGGTAATCTGTTGTTGAGATTTTTGTTACTCCAATGGATGATAGCCTTATCATTATGGGAGGTAGTCTATAGTTGAGATTTCTTTTACTCCAATAGATGGTACCTTGTCATTATGTGAGGTAGTTTGTTGTTGTGATTTTTGTTACACCAATATAGGGTAACCTTTTTATTATGGGAGGTAATTTATTATTGTGATTTATGTTACTTCAATGAATGGTAGCCTTGCCATTATAGAAGGTAGTCTGTTTTTGAGATTTCTTGTTACTCCAATGGATGGTAGCATTGTCATTATGGGAGGTAGTCTGTTTTTGAATTTTTTGTTACTCCAATGGAAGGTAGCCTTGTCATTATGGAAGGTAGTCTGTTGTTGAAATTTTTGTTACTCCAATGGATGGTAGCCTTCTCATTATGGAAGGTAGTCTGTTGTTGAGATTTCTAGTTACTCTAGTGGATAATAGTCTTATCATTATGGAAGGTAGTCTGCTGTTGATATTTTTGTTTCTCCAATGGATGGTATCCTTGTCATTATAAAAGGTAGTCTGTTTTTGAAATTTTTTTTACTCTAATGGATGGTTTCCTTGTCATTATGGATGTTATTCTGTTGTTGAGATTTATGTTACTCCTATGGATGGTAAACTTGTCATTATGGGAGGTTGTTTGTTGTTGTGATTTTTGTTACTCCAATGGATGGAAGCCTTGTCATTATTGAAATCATTATGTTGTTGAGATTTCACTTACTCCAATGGGTGGTAGTGTTGTCTTTATGGGAGGTAGTCTGTTGTTGAAATTTTTGTTACTTCAATGGATGGTAGCCTTGTCATTATGGAAGGTAGTCTGTTGTTGAAAATTTTGTTACTCCAATGGATGGTAGCCTTGTAATTATGGAAGGTTATTTGTTGTTGAGATTTCATGTTACTCCAATGGATGGTAGCCTTGTCACTAAGGAAGGTAGCCTATTATTGAGATTTATGTTTCTACAATGGATGGTAGCTTTGTCATTATAAAAGTTTGTCTGTTCTTGAGATTTTTGTTACTCCAATGGATGATAGCCTTATCATTATGGGAGGTAGTCTATTGTAGGGATTTCTTTTACTCCAATAGATGGTACCCTTGTCATTATGGGAGGTAGTCCGTTGTTGTGATTTTTGTTACTCCAATGAATGGTAACCTTGTCATTATAGGAGGTAATTTGTTGTTGTGATTTTTGTTACTCCAATGGATCGAAGCCTTATCATTATGGGAGGTAGTCTGTTGTTGACATTTCTAATACTCTGATAGATGGTAGCCTTGTCATTATGGAAGGTATTTTGTTGTTGAGATTTCTGTTACTCCAATGGATGGTAGCCTTGTCATTATGGGAGGTAGTCTATTTTTGAGATTTCTTGTTACTCCAATGGATGGTAGCATTTTCATTATTGGAGGTAGTCTGTTTTTGAAATTTTTGTTACTCCAATGGAAGGTAGCCTTGTAATTATGGAAGGTAGTCTGTTGTTGAAATTTTTGTTACTCCAATGGATGGTAGCCTTCTCATTATGGAAGGTAGTCTGTTGTTGAGATTTCTAGTTACTCCAGTGGATAATAGTCTTATCATTATGGAAGGTAGTCTGCTGTTGATATTTTTGTTTCTCCGATGGATGGTATCCTTGTCATTATAAAAGGTAGTCTATTTTTGAAATTTTTTTTACTCTAATGGATGGTTTCCTTGTCATTATGGAAGTTATTCTGTTGTTGAGATTTATGTTACTCCTATGGATGGTAAACTTGTCATTATGGGAGATTGTTTGTTGTTGTGATTTTTGTTACTCCAATGGATGGAAGCCTTGTCATTATGGAAATCATTATGTTGTTGAGATTTCACTTACTCCAATGGGTGGTAGTGTTGTCTTTATGGGTGGTAGTCTGTTGTTGAAATTTTTGTTACTTCAATGGATGGTAGCCTTGTCATTATGGAAGGTAGTCTGTTGTTGAAAATTTTGTTAATCCAATGGATGGTAGCCTTGTAATTATGGAAGGTAATTTGTTGTTGAGATTTCATGTTACTCCAATGGATGGTAGCCTTGTCATTAAGGAAGGTAGCCTATTGTTGAGATTTATGTTTCTACAATGGATGGTAGCTTTGTCATTATAAAAGTTTGTCTGTTGTTGAGATTTTTGTTACTCCAATGGATGATAGCCTTATCATTATGGGAGGTAGTCTATTGTAGGGATTTCTTTTACTCCAATAGATGGTACCCTTGTCATTATGGGAGGTAGTCCGTTGTTGTGATTTTTGTTACTCTAATGAATGGTAACCTTGTCATTATAGGAGGTAATTTATTGTTGTGATTTTTGTTACTCCAATGGATGGTAGCCTTATCATTATGGGAGGTAGTCTGTTGTTGAGATTTCTAATACTCCGATAGATGGTAGCCTTGTCATTATGGAAGGTATTTTGTTGTTGAGATTTCTGTTACTCCAATGGATGGTAGCCTTGGGAGGTAGTCTATATTTGAGATTTCTTGTTACTCCAATGGATGGTAGCATTTTCATTATGGGAGGTAGTCTTTTTTTGAAAATTTTGTTACTCCAATGGAAGGTAGCCTTGTAATTATGGAAGGTAGTCTGTTGTTGAAATTTTTGTTACTCCAATGGATGGTAGCCTTCTCATTATGGAAGGTAGTCTGTTGTTGAGATATCTAGTTACTCCAGTGGATAATTGTCTTATCATTATGGAAGGTAGTCTGTTGTTGATATTTCTGTTTCTCCAATGGATGGTATCCTTGTCATTATAAAAGGTAGTCTATTTTTGATTTTTTTTTACTATAATGGATGGTTGCCTTGTCATTATGGACGTTATTTTGTTGTTGAGATTTATGTTACTCCTATGGACGGTAAACTTGTCATTAAGGGAGGTTGTCTGTTGTTGTGATTTTTTTTACTCCAAAGGATTGAAGCCTCGTCATTATGGAAATCATTCTGTTGTTGAGATTTCACTAACTCCAATGGGTGGTAGCCTTGTCTTTATGGGAGGTAGTCTGTTGTTGAAATTTTTGTTACTTCAATGGATGGTAGCCTTGTCATTATGGAAGGTAGTATGTTGTTGAAATTTTTGTTACTCCAATGGATGGTAGCCTTGTCATTATGGAATGTAATCTGTTGTTGAGATTTCTTGTTACTCCAATGGATGGTAGCCTTGTCATTAAGGAAGATAGCCTATTGTTGAGATTTTGGTTTCTACAATGGATGGTAGCTTTGTCATTATAAAAGGTTGTCTGTTGTTGAGATTTTTGTTACTCCAATGGATTGTAGCCTTATCATTATGGGAGGTAGTCTACTGTTGGGATTTTTTTATTCCAATAGATGGTACCCTTGTCATTATGGGAGGTAGTCTTTTGTTGTGACCTTTGTTACTCCAATGAATGGTAACCTTGTCATTATGGGAGGTAATTTATTTGTGATTTTTGTTACTCCAATGAATGATGGCCTTGCCATTATGGAAGGTAGTCTGTTGTTGAGATTTCTAATACTCTGATAGATGGTAGCCTTGTCATTATGGAAGGTATTTTGTTGTTGAGATTTCTGTTACGCCAATGGATGGTAGCCTTTTCATTATGGGAGGTAGTCTATTTTTGAGATTTCTTGTTACTCAAATGGATGGTAGCATTGTCATTATTGGAGGTAGTCTGTTTTTGAAATTTTTGTTACTCCAATGGAAGGTAGCCTTGTCATTATGGAAGGTAGTCTGTTGTTGAAATTTTTGTTACTCCAATGGATGGTAGCCTTCTCATTATGGAAGGTAGTCTGTTGTTGAGATTTCTAGTTACTCCAGTGGATAATGGTCTTATCATTATGGAAGGTAGTCTGCTGTTGATATTTCTGTTTCTCCAATGGATGGTATCCATGTAATTATAAAAGGTAGTCTATTTTTGAATTTTTTTTTACTCTAATGGATGGTTGCCTTGTCATTATGGAAGTTATTCTGTTGTTGATATTTATGTTACTCCTATGGATGGTAAACTTGTCATTATGGGAGGTTGTCTGTTGTTGTGATTTTTGTTACTCCAATGGATGGAAGCCTTGTCATTATGGAAATCATTCTGTTGTTGAGATTTCACTTACTCCAATGGGTGGTAGCCATGTCTTAATGGGAGGTAGTCTGTTTGTGAAATTTTTGTTACTCCAATGGATGGTAGCCTTGTCATTATGGAAGGTAATCTGTTGTTGAGATTACTTGTTACTCCTTTGGATGGTAGCCTTGTGATTAAGGAAGGTAGCCTATTGTTGAGATTTTTGTTTCTACAATGGATGGTAGCTTTGTCATTATAAGAGGTTGTTTGTTGTTGAGATTTTTTTTACTCTAATGGATGGTAGCCTTATCATTATGGGAGGTAGTCTGTTGTTTGGATTTCTTTTACTCTAATAGATGGTACCCTTGTCATTGTGGGAGGTAGTCTGTTGTTGTGATTTTTGTTACTCCAATACATGTGAGGTAATTTATTGTTGTGATTTTTGTTACTCCAATGAAGGGTAGCCTTGCCATTATGGAAGGTGGTCTGTTGTTGAGATTTCTAATACTCCGATAGATGGTAGCCTTGTCATTATAGAAGGTATTTTGTTGTTGAGATTTCTGTTACTTCAATGGATTGTAGCCTTGTCATTATGGGAGGTAGTCTATTTTTGAGATTTCTTTTTACTCCAATGGATGGTAGCCTTGCCATTATGGAAGGTAGTCTATTGATGAGATTTTTGTTACTCCAATGGAAGGTAGCCTTGTCATATGGAAGGTAGTCTGTTGTTGAAATTTTTGTTACTCCAATGGATGGTAGCCTTCTCATTATGGAAGGTAGTCTGTTGTTAAGATTTCTAGTTACTCCAGTGGATAATAGTCTTATGGGAGGTAGCCTATTACTGGGATTTCTTTTACTCCAATAGATGGTATCCTTGTCATTATGTGAGGTAGTCTGTTGTTGTGATTTTTGTTACTCCAATGAATGGTAACCTTGTCATTATGGGAGGTAATTTGTTGTTGTTATTTTTATTACTCCAATGAATGGCAGCCTTGCCATTACGGAAGGTAATTTGTTGTTGTTATTTTTGTTACTCCAATGAATGGCAACCTTTCCATTACGGAAGGTAGTCTATTGTTGAGATTTCTAATACACAGATAGATGCTAGCATTGTCATTATGGGAGGTATTTTCTTGTTAAGATTTTTGTTACTCCATTGGATGGTAGCCTTATCATTATGGGAGGTAGTCTATTGTTCGGATTTCTTTTACTCCAATAGATGGTACCCTTGTCATTATGTGAGGTAGTATGTTGTTGTGATTTTTGTTACTCAAATGAATGGTAATCTTGTCATTATAGGAGGTAATTTATTGTTGTGATTTTTGTTACTCCAATGAATGGTAGCCTTGCCATTATGGAAGGTAGTCTGTTGTTGAGATTTCTAATACTCCTATAGATGGTTGCCTTGTCTTTATTGTTGAGATTTTTATTACTCCAATGGAAGGTAGCCTTGTCATTATGGGAGATAGTCTGTTTTTGAGATTTCTTATTACTCCAATGGATGGTAGCATTGTCATTATGGAAGGTAGTCTGTTTTTGAAATTTTTGTTACTACAATGGATGGTAGCCTTGTCATTATAGAAGGTAGTCTGTTGTTGAAATTTTTGTTACTCCAATGGATGGTAGCCTTCTCATTATGGAAGGTAGTCTGTTGTTGAGATTTCTAGTTACTCTAGTGGACAATAGTCTTATCATTATGGAAGGTAGTCTGCTGTTGATATTTTTATTTCTCCAATGGATGGTATCCTTGTCATTATAAAAGGTAGTCTGTTTTTGAATATTTTTTTTACTCTAATGGATGGTTGCGTTGTCATTATGGAAGTTATTCTGTTGTTGAGATTTATGCTACTCCTATGGATGGTAAACTTGTCATTATGGGAGGTTGTTTGTTTTTGTGATTTTTGTTACTCCAATGGATGGAAGCCTTGTCATTATGGAAATCATTATGTTGTTGAGATTTCACTTACTCCAATGAGTGGTAGCCTTGTATTTATGGGAGGTAGTCTGTTGTTGAAATTTTTGTTACTTCAATGGATGGTAGCCTTGTCATTATGGAAGGTAGTCTGTTGTTGAAATTTTTGTTACTCCAATGGATGGTAACCTTGTCATTATGGAAGGTAATTTGTTGTTGAGATTTCTTGTTACTCCAATGGATGGTAGCCTTGTCATTAAGCAAGGTAGCCAGTTGTTGAGATTTCTGTTTCTACAATGGATGGTAGCCTTGTCATTATGGAAGGTAATATGTTGTTGTGATTTTTGTTACTCCAATGGATGGTAGCCTTATCATTATAGGAGGTAGTCTATAGTTGGGATTTCTTTTACTCCAATAGATGGTACCCTTGTCATTATGTGAGGTAGTTTGTTGTTGTGATTTTTGTTACACCAATATATGGTAACCTTGTCATTATGGGAGGTAATTTATTATTGTGATTTTTGTTACTCCAATGAATGGTATCCTTGCCATTATAGAAGGTAGTCTGTTTTTGAGATTTCTTGTTACTCCAATGGATGGTAGCATTGTCATTATGGGAGGTAGTATGTTTTTGAAATTTTTGTTACTCCAATGGAAGGTAGCCTTGTCATTATGGAAGGTAGTATGTTGTTGAAATTTTTGTTACTCCAATGGATGGTAGCCTTCTCATTATAGAAGGTAGTCTGTTGTTGAGATTTCTAGTTACTCCAGTGGATAATAGTCTTATCATTATGGAAGGTGGTCTGCTATTGATATTTTTGTTTCTCCAATGGATGGTATCCTTGTCATTATAAAAGGTAGTCTGTTTTTGAATTTTTTTTTACTCTAATGTATGGTTGCCTTGTCATTATGGAAGTTATTTTGTTGTTGAGATTTATGTTACTCCTCTGGATGGTAAACTTGTCATTATGGGAGGTTGTATGTTGTTATGATTTTTGTTACTCCAATGGATGGAAGCCTTGTCATTATGGTAATCATTCTGTTGTTGAGATTTCACTTACTCCAATGGGTGGTAGCTTTGTCTTTATGGGAGGTAGTCTGTTGTTGAAATTTTTGTTACTTCAATGGATGGTAGCTTTGTCATTATAAAAGGTTATCTGTTGTTAAATTTGTCTATCTCCAATGGATAATAGCCTTATCATTATGGAAGGTAGTCTGTTGTTGAGATTTCTAATGCTCCGATAGATTGTAGCCTTGTCATTATGGAAGGTATGTTGTTGTTAAGATTTCTGTTACTCCAATGGATGGTAGCCTTGTCATTATGGGAGGTAGTCTATTTTTGAGATTTCTTGTTACTCCAATGGATGGTAACATTGTCACATAGGGAGGTAGTCTGTTTTTGAAATTTTTGTTACTCCAATGTATGGTAGCCTTGTCATTATGGAAGGTAGTATGTTGTTGAAATTTGTGTTACTCCAATGGATGGTAGCCTTCTCATTATGGAAGGTAGTCTGTTGTTGAGATTTCTAGTTACTCCAGTGGATAATAGTCTTATTATTATGGAAGGTAGATTACTGTTGATATTTTTGTTTCTCCAATGGATGGTATCCTTGTCATTATAAAAGGTAGTCTGTTTTTGAATTTTTTTTTACTTTAATGGATGGTTGCCTTGTCATTATGGAAGTTATTTTGTTGTTGAGATTTATGTTACTCATATGGATGGTAAACTTGTCATTATGGGTGGTTGTATGTTGTTGTGTTTTTTGTTACTCCAATGGATGGAAGCCTTGTCATTATGGAAATCATTATGTTGTTTAGATTTCACATACTCCATTGGGTGGTAGCCTTGTATTTATGGGAGGTAGTCTGTTGTTGAAATTTTTGTTACTCCAATGGATGGTAGGCTTATCATTATGGAAGTTAATCTGTTGCTGAGATTTCTTGTTACTCCAATGGATGGTAGCCTTGTCATTAAGGAAGGTAGCCTGTTGTTGAGATTTCTGTTTCTACAATTGATAGTAGCTTTGTTATTATAAAAGGTGTCTGTTGTTGAGATTTTTGTTACTCCAATGGATGGTAGCCTTATCATTATGGGAGGTAGTCTATTGTTGGGATTTCTTTTACTCCAATAGATGGTACCCTTGTCATTATGTGAGGTAGTCTGTTGTTGTGATTTTTTTTACTCAAATGAATGGTAACCTTGTCATTATAGGAGGTAATTTATTGTTGTGATTTTTGTTACTCCAATGAATGGTAGCCTTGCTGTGATCGGTGGATCTGGAACTGACTGTTTAACGCTGGTTCGCGAAATGTCGCGGAAGCAAGAGTCGCCACCGTCTTTTATTTTCTCCAAATGGAAAGGACAAAAGCACAGAAAAATTCCTTTAAAGAGATTGCTCTCGGTTCGGGAGGTAGGTTATAGAAAGGGAAGGTGTTAGCACCCTTTCTATCCATGGTTATCCATGGGCTCTTAGATACTTGCTCATTGTGTTTTCAAAATGTTTGCTTGCTTTTCAATGTGGGTTTCAAAAGTTTCTTTGAAAAATTTCAGTTCGACTCGTACGTCAGAGTGTTTGAAAAATTTGCTTTTGAAAGCTTTTGAAAATGTGTTGGTGAAAAGATGTTTTTGATTTGTTTGAAATTAGAGCAAGTATCCTTGAGAACCTACCTACCCTAAGGAATTCGTCTGTGTAAATGTCCTTTAAAGTAGTGCCATCCTACCATTGAGAGGTAGGTAGCACCACCATTGGAGGGGTTCGGGTCAATTCGAGTTTTAGGGACGTGGTGATCACCAGAGCAATGGGAAGACACCTTAGAAGCTACCCTCATGCCAGGTTCCCGGATCATGAGGACTTACTAAGACGTCCTCTACTCGACGATCACCTTTCGAGAGGCAACAGTGAGGCGTACCCTAGGGGTGGTGTGTGCGAATTGTGTGTCATGTTTCAGTTATTTGTCTTGTCATGTTTGTTTGTGATCTACGCTTGATTTTAATTAAGACATTCATTCTTGCATGCTTTTTAACAGTTTAAATATTTGCGGAAAAAATAAATCTAAGGCTATTACAAATGGCGCGGGTCCACATCGCCAAAATAAACCGAACCCGATTTGACTGAAAGTAAAGAAAGCGAATAAAATAAAAATGCGAGAAATAAAGTTACAAGGCTTTGGGACATGTACATAATTATAATAAATGACATAAAATAAATGCGCAAATTAAATAAATTATGAACATGGGCGTTGGACCCTTTCGCAAAAAATTAAATTTAATGAGGAATTAGAATTAAAAAGAATGTTTTTGGTATTTTTGTATTTTTTAAGATTTAAAAGAAAAAAAAGAACTTTTTAGAATGAAATTTGAAATGCAAATCCTAATTCTAATGTTTTTTAGTTATTGTGAAAATGTTATATTAATCTAAATTAAATCCTAATTTTTACTTATGTACATTTAATTATAAAAATAAAATAAATAAATAAATAATATTTTGATAAAAAAAAAGAAAAATTTAAAAGGTATAAAAAGTCATTAAACCTAATGCTATATTTTTGGATTTTTAGTTATTAAGAAAGTATTAAAATCTAACCTAAAATGCAACCCTAGTTTAATTATGAAAATTACTAATATTATGGCAAAAAACAAGGAAAGTTAAAAGGAATAAAAAAGTCATTAACCTAATGCTACATTTTTGGATTTTTTTATGGAAGAAAGAATTAAAGTTAAAACCTATTTTACTAAATTTATTTACATGTTAATTATTTACAAGAAAATAAATAAAATAAATATTTTTTATATTTTTATCCTTTTTCTGATTTTTTGATGTTTTTGTATTTTGTTAAAAATAAATTAATTAAACTAATAAAGAAAATAATAATTTGAAAAGAAATAAAATAGAAAGAAAGAGAAGGCAAACCAAGGGGGGGGGGGGGGGGGGGGGTAGCCCCAAAATTGGAGGTACAGGCCTTAGCATTTCAGGCCCATTAAGCTTGAGTCCATTGACTTTTTGAATCCTGTATGATGCTTTGACTGGGGTTTATTGTGTTTCTTGATCCTACGCCTTTGATCTGAATGGGATGGACGCGTGGATGGTGGGATGATGAAGGAGTATGGTGCGTCCTAAGATCATGCCTGCATGGGAATTGTAAATGAAAAACAATATTGAAATAGCATGAGACCTGGGGTTCGAACCCAGGTCTTGGATATCGCCAAGAGAGGTGTCTGCCAGCTGAGCTGTTTGGATTAATTGATATATTAATAATACACAATTAACAAAAAGAAAGAATCAGCGCGTTAGTAATTAAAAGCGCGAAATTTAAAATCAACGAATCAGTGAGGGACAACACATCATCTTCCTCACTTTTTCTGAAACACAAGCCTATGGAAACGGTTTTGCACGCGTTGCTGTATACCACCTACAAGAAAATAGCGATTAGATGCTGGGTGTATATAAATTGTTCGCCAATGCATGAATCTCTTCGTCTTGGTGTATTGAATGCAACGGTGGTATTGGGATGGCCTAATTTTGCTTGTATTGGGAAACCCCAATTTCGAAACCTGCAAACCCTAACATTTAACAATGGCGAAATCGCCTATATTGCACAAAAATGAAATTAATTGGCACGGTTAGTTTGGAAACTTCACCCTGAATAAGAATACATAAAGAAAAACGCAAAAGGATGCATGAATTATGCCATACGATTTCAAAAATTTCTTGGTACAGTTAGAGTTCAAACTACCACTTCTTTGCGTTTTGGTCGATGTTAGGGATTGGCACACGTTCAGAGTTTGTCCAGGAAGCTATTAGAATCAGTCTTAGGGCTTAAAACCACCCCCAATAGTGATTTCAGAATTGTGTTTTTATGGAAAATTTTCAATGTTGCAATAAGCTTTTTGAGCGCAGCATATGGTGTCCAAGGCTTAGGGTTTGACTCAGTGCTTATGATGGAAGAGAATTAGCTTGTTAGCTGACCTAGATTCATGCTCATGGGAGAACTAGTCCTAGGGTTTTTTCATTAACAAATTTTTCCTTCTTTTAAGCCAAGACCAAGACTTAGTGTGCAATTTAACCCTAGCCTGAGTTTTTGAGTTGGCCCATGATATATGGAAGTTGTCCAAATTCAAATGACACTATTCCATTGGTTTTTGAATTTTATTTGAATTTTCAAAGATTTAAAATGAATTAAATTATCAAAAATTAAATAAAATAGAAAAATCAATATTTGGTCTTGAAATTAATCATGGGACACGTGTGTGGCATGACAAGGATGAATCAAGTGGAAGAAAGTGGGCCCTTTTGTCAAAAATTGGAGTTTCAAGGATAGTTGACTTTTGCCATTTCACAAAAATTTCCCAATTTCTACAAGGCATAACTTGCTCAATTTTTAAGCTTTTCACATGTTCTTGGACATTTTGGAAAGGTCTTTGAGTCCTTTAACCAATGCCTTTGGTCCCATGTCATTTTGATTTACCAATCTCAAGTTATGGCCTTTGACTTAAAGTCCCTTTTTGTTGACTTTTGAAAATGACCTATAATGTTGAAATTGATAACTTTTTTTGAGAGCATTTCTTGGACTTGAAGTATGAAGATGAGTTGTAGGAAATGTCTTTCTCTTCAAAATGAGCTTTGGATGGAATTTTTCTGATAATCCATGTGAAAGTTATGCCCTGGTCAATTTCAGTTGACTTTTTCAGCTGTCCAAATATAGCAACTTGTGCATCTTTGATGATTTCTGAGCCAAATTTTGAGAATCATGATCAAGCATTGATCAAATGATGTTTGTGGCTTCAAAATGATATGTTGACCAAAAATTTGAACTTTTGACTGCCAAATGACCATTTTGCCCCTACAGTTGACTGTAGTGCAATTTTGGGTTTTGACTGTGCAATTTTGAGCTGAATGCCTTGAAACTTGATATGAGGGTGCTTGACCATGTTTGTAAGCATATGAGACTTGATTGGGCCTTTGAACACTTCTTTTTCTTGATCAGACTCAAAACCCTAATTTTGACTGTATGGGAGACTGTTGCACTGCACAACCCTTGGGGAATTTTGTAGCTTGTCTTGGCAATTTCTTGAGGAATATGGGAGGGCAAATTTTGGGGTATAACAGTTGCCCCTGTTCAATCTTCTTAGACCTGAGGATGCAGATTGGCTGACGTGCCTTTCGTAATCCGAGGGTAAAAGATGATTGGACACTAGAGTGCCCAGAAATTTGCGCTCACATGTTAGCAATGATGGGGGAATGGGCTTATAGATGCCATCTGGATGTTTGATTGCGTAAGACATTCCTTGGCGAGAACCTGCATACCTGCAAAACAGAAAATGAGTACCTGACACGTTGCAGGAGCTGATGTTTAGATGCCTGGTATAGATGTGTCCTGACTGGGTACAGGAGCTGAGTCTGGAGCTTCAAACGGCGATGAAAGAACCAGGGATGATCACTACCTTAGCATGAATGGTAAGAGAACCTTGGGCGACTTTAACTTCAACAACGCTTGTTGAGAAAAACATCTTGGGTGACTTTAACTTCAACGACGCTTGTTGAGAAAAATCTTGGGTGACTTTGACTTCAACGACGCTTGTTGAGAAAAATCTTGGTGTCTTCTACTGGGATAAGAATCATGGAGATCTTAGGGTCGATCTGACTGAACCAGAGAGGCCTTTGACTGGATAAGAATCAGGAAAATCTTAGGGTCGATTTAACTGAACCGGTCTAGGTCTTGAAATGCCTTCAACTGGATAAGCATCAGGGAGATCTTAGGGTCGATCTGACTGAACCAGAGAAGGCCTTTGACTGGATAAGCATCAGGAAAATCTTGGGACGATTTAACTGAACCGATCTAGGTCTTGAAATGTCTTCAACTGGATAAGCATCAGGGAGATCTTAGGGTCGATCTGACTGAACCAGAGAAGGCCTTTGACTGGATAAGCATCAGGAAAATCTTGGGATGATTTAACTGAACCGGTCTAGGTCTTGAAATGCCTTCAACTGGATAAGCATCAGGGAGATCTTAGGGTCGATCTGACTGAACCAGAGAAGGCCTTTGACTGGGTAAGGATCAGGAAAATCTTAGGGTCGATTTAACTGAACCGGTCTAGGTCTTGAAATGTCTTCAACTGGATAAGCATCAGGGAGATCTTAGGGTCGATCTGACTGAACCAGAGAAGGCCTTTGACTGGATAAGCATCAGGAAAATATTGGGACGATTTAACTGAACCGGTCTAGGTCTTGAAATGTCTTCAACTGGATAAGCATCAGGGAGATCTTAGGGTCGATCTGACTGAACCAGAGAAGGCCTTTGACTGGATAAGCATCAGGAAAATCTTGGGACGATTTAACTGAACCGGTCTAGGTCTTGAAATGTCTTCAACTGGATAAGCATCAGGGAGATCTTAGGGTCGATCTGACTGAACCAGAGAAGGCCTTTGACTGGATAAGCATCAGGAAAATCTTGGGACGATTTAACTGAACCGGTCTAGGTCTTGAAATGTCTTCAACTGGATAAGCATCAGGAAGATCTTAGGGTCGATCTGACTGAACCAGAGAAGGCCTTTGACTGGATAAGCATCAGGAAAATCTTGGGACGATTTAACTGAACCGGTCTAGGTCTTGAAATGTCTTCAACTGGATAAGCATCAGGGAGATCTTAGGGTCGATCTGACTGAACCAGAGATGGCCTTTGACTGGATAAGCATCAGGAAAATCTTGGGACGATTTAACTGAACCGGTCTAGGTCTTGAAATGTCTTCAACTGGATAAGCATCAGGGAGATCTTAGGGTCAATCTGACTGAACCAGAGAAGGCCTTTGACTGGATAAGCATCAGGAAAATCTTGGGACGATTTAACTGAACCGGTCTAGGTCTTGAAATGTCTTCAACTGGATAAGCATCAGGGAGATCTTAGGGTCGATCTGACTGAACCAGAGAAGGCCTTTGACTGGATAAGCATCAGGAAAATCTTGGGACGATTTAACTGAACCGGTCTAGGTCTTGAAATGTCTTCAACTGGATAAGCATCAGGGAGATCTTAGGGTCGATCTGACTGAACCAGAGAAGGCCTTTGACTGGATAAGCATCAGGAAAATCTTGGGACGATTTAACTGAACCGGTCTAGGTCTTGAAATGTAGCTTGAGAACTTAACTGGATCTTTCCTGAAAGGTAAAAGTCAGTCATATGCAATGCATGATATGGATCAAGCAATGATGTTCTCAACATAAATGAGATTTGTAAGATATGATGTGTACATGCATGCTATAATGGTGTATGTGATGTTTTATGTATGTTTTTGTCTAGGAAAGTGAATCCTTGACGGGTGCCGGGAAGTCGTATCCTGGGCTGATGTCGAAGAATAGATTTTGCTTCCGCTGGGGATGATAGTAGTTGCAAGGATACCGGTAGGAGACGATGACTCCGTTGCGGAATAAACTTGGCGAATGGAAGATTCTGCGGGGAGAAAAGATACTCTAGCGATCATGCTGGGAAGCAATACTCTGTGGGAAGCAATACTCTAGAGATGCTTTGTTGAGTTGATAGCAGTAATTTGCTGAGGATGTCTTTGTTGTTGGAAGTGTTAATGGACTTCACTGGGGATAGGAAAGAATTATGTTGACGATGACCTTTCCGTGGCTTTTGGCTGAGGATAACCCAGTTATATCCTGTTAAGGAAATAACTCTTTAAATCAAGCCGGACGACGCGTTCGTGCTCTGCTAGGGGATGAGCTTCCAGAATATACTGGGGATAAGCTTACTGCTTGGGGAGATGAATTCCATCTTTCCTGGGGAACTTGGATGGGACTCTCCTGGGGAAGTTTTTGAATTGCGGGGGAAGTGATTCCTTTGAATGTTGATGTATGCCGCCGGGGAACAATCTTTAGACTAAGATTGCCGGGGATGCTTGTTAGGGATGTTCGTATATTGCTGGGGAATGTTGAGATCTGCTGGAGGATACCCAACTTCCTTAAGATTTGATAACTTTGCTTGGAGGAGAATGCACTGACTGCTGTCTCACTCTCTGGGGAATTTAAGATGCCTGGTTAGGTTCTTTAGCTGAACCTACTTTGGTACCTTGGAGGATAGAACAATTAGACTGCTCAGACAACTCTTTATTGCCCCTGTTTCTGAGGTGGGAGAGGAAGACCTGAGAGGTGCTGATAGCTTGCTGATGGACAAACCTTCTTCTGGTAGGCAGGTGACGAGATGACAGGACATAGTCGTACGCTTTGATCCCTAATTTTTGCCTGGACCGCCCTTTCGGGTTTTCAGTCCACCGGGGTACCCATTTTTGCCCAAGCCGCCTTTCCAGGTTTTCGACTTGCCGAGTGTACAGATTTTTTCATTTCATCCCTTCATTTTGCCCGAACCCTTTTGGTTCGCCAGGAAGCCCTTACTTTTGCCTAGGTATGTCAACCTAGCGGGTCTTTGATTATGCGCAGTATTTTTTCGACTATGTCCGTGTCCTCAGGATGTAGGGAATCGCCCCTGTTAGAATTGTTTTGTCATGCCACCAGAAGATCTTCGTTTGATCGTCCAATGCCCCAGGTGACTTAGACGGAGATTTGCCCCAGGCTGGTTGGCCTTTTTGAGAGATTCTCCGAATCTTGACTTAACTGCCCCAGATGGTAGACCATGATCATGCCGTGCCCCTTGATTGGAGATACTCTTGTTCATTAGACTTTCGTCATGCGAATTTCTATGCTGTTCAAACAAAAAGTCATATGTAAACAAAGTTATGTTAAAAATGCAAAGCTTATGTCTGTCTCGAAGATTTTGAAAATGCATTCTTTTTCATAAAACAAATAAATGTTTGTAAAAACATGATGTCAACTCCGTATTTACCGTAGGCCTTAAGGAGTCAGGATACCTTTCGTAACAGTATGCTTTCAAACTAACCCATGTTTCAGCTAGGACTTTTAAGGGTTATAACGTGGCCTGGTTCACGGTTTAAGAAACAACGGATAAAGGCTCAAATTATTTGTACCCACCCGCTCTTCGTGATGTTCTCCAAACCTAAACTCAGTTGATCATACGTTAGACCTTGTTTGAGTCTTTGTTCTGATTTTCCGGTGATGATTCGGATATTGACAGTATATTTTGATTAGGCAGTCATTTCCTTTTTTGTCGAGGGTTTGTAAGACCTTTTTCTTGTCTGATTTTTGTTATCCCTTTCTTTTTTGCCTGAACTGTTTCCTTTTTTGGAATTTCAGTCAGCGGGATGCCCCAGTTTTGTAAGTCTCCTTCATGGGTTTTGACTTAAGGGGTTTTTTATTTTTGAGATAATGACTGCCTTTCTTTATTGATTATTCGGAACCATCACTGTCTTTCTTCGTTTTGTTTTGTAAGGACCTCTTTGGTGCCATTCGTTAAGCACTTGGATCAACTGAGAGAACTACCCTGCCCCAGGTTATGATAAAGGGTTTTAAATTTCGCAAATAAAAACTCCTACTTCTTTGGCTCAGAGGGGTTGACGAGGGATTACCTTCCTTATTACTCCAGTGTTTAGGGATTGAAACTATGCCTGTACCTCATCAGCGGGGTCTGTTCAAAAGCATACTGTAGATTATGGTATCATTTTCGTCATCCTCCCTCAAGAGGCTTAGAATTTTAGATCAAGAGTTGACATCAGAAAAAATATGAAAATAATTTGCATTTAGTGAATATGAATATATTGATTCAAAATAGACATAAGCGATGCATTAATGAAATAACAATGTTTGATATGAATAAAATGTTTAAACAGTCAAAGAAAAATACAACTTGAACATTCGAATGAACAAAACTTTCCAGTCTCAGGATTTGTCACTTCAAATGGAAGATTCTCAGCAGAAGAATTTCATTTGGCCACCCGGCATGAACTCCAGCACCCTTCCGTCGACCAAGTCCTGGATCTTGTTCTTCAAGCTCCAACAGTCATCGGTGTCATGTCCAGGACTGTCAGAATGGTAGGCACATCTTTTATCAGGGTTATAAATAGGAGCAGAGGTGCCAGGATTCTGGGGAGGACCTTTCAAAGTAATCAGATTGGCCTCCAATAAGTGTTTCAGCATTAGAGATGGTGGTATGCCAGTCTCAGTGAAATGTCTTCCAGGAGTGTATTGCTTGCGCCGATTACCCCGTTGATGCTGGGCTTGTGAAGTAGTAGCAATTTGGAGAGGTCTATTCATTGGGCCCGGCCTTTGCCCTCTTGGAAGTTGTTCCATGACTTGGTTCCTGACTTGGGCTGGTTGCTTCATGTCTTGATGAAGCTGACTGATCATGGCCCTCAGCTCTCCTTGCTCCTGAGCTAAACCTTGAATGAGGGTCCTTTGCCCCAGCATCTGGGTCTTCAATGTGTTTACCTCAGCTTGTAGACGTTTCAGCTGTTCGTCTTTGTCATCCTCAGCATTGTTCCTGACCAAAGTCCCCGTGAGAAGTGTCCTTAACTCCTCCTGCCCCTTGGATAAATTCAGGAGGATGTCCCCGAGCCGAGCCTCTTGAGCAAGAAGGTCCTGGTTGTCTTGTTGTGAAGCCATTGCTGAAATAAACAGCGGGAAAGGTAAGTGACCTGCAACAAAGATACCTGTTATGTAAGGATGAGTATGATATGCATGCAATGTTTTCAAGGATCTCGCGGGGTAAACAAGAAAATTTGTTAGCATTGGAATTTAGAGCTTGATTGAAGGACACCCATGTTATTGAGAACTCTTCTTCAAGAGTCAAAGGCTCACCATATCAAGTGGGTCATAGCCCCTGACTTTAGTCATCATGTCTGGTTTTGATTTCCAAACAACCTTGGTTAGGGAACCTTCTTCAGGAGTCATAGCTCACCATATCAAGTGGGTCATAGCCCCTGACAACATTGGCTAGAGGAAAATAAATCCTCTTTGCCCCTTGCTAGATGTTTGATTTATATGACCTGCATCACAAGCCCTTGAGATCCTTGAAATGGGTTAGGATGTATGCAATGGTATGCAATGGTATGATGTCATGCTATGCATGGGATAACATAAGTGACCCTGTTATGAGCCCCAATTAAGGACTGCAAAAACCTGCAAGAAACTTAGGATACCCTAATTAAGGACTACAAACACAACCTGCAAGAGACAAATGTCAGGTAATAAGCATGCAAGTAGTTCAAGTATGAAGGCACACAAGTCACACAAAAGAGTCCTTAGAGTTTAGGCCAGCATGAGGTCTGGGTATTACCCTCTCGAAGTTGGTGGGTTCAACCTGTCCTATCAAAGTAACCGGGTTCTAAGGTTCCCAATATCACGGGATTACTTTCATTGTTCATCGTTTCGATTTAGCCACTGAACTGGCGACCGAAATATTCCAGGAAAGCAACCCTCAATTGAGTGTAGTATCGAGTATCAACCAACCTCGGACTGCACCAAAGTCAGTTATCTCACTACCCTAAAGAGGCCAAGATAGTTCAATTAAGGTTCCTAAGGTCTGTTGATGCTTCATGACACCACATGGAGGCCCCGTACTCTCCTTGACTGAACTCAAGGGTTACCGGTACACACCAAAGTGCCACATCAACGTAGCAGACTGCTTCAACCATGTCGGTATACCCCGCACAGTTCCCTCACAGCCTTGTTGCTACTTTCTAAAAAGGTATCCCCCAGATCCGGGTTAGGATCTATAGAACTCCCAAGACAGTCCCACAATAATAAAGCAAGCAAGGAAAGCAATTGAAAACACAATTGTGAACTAGCCCTAAGGTACACCTCACTTTAAGTTTTATCCCCAACAGAGTCGCCAGTTCTGTGATCGGTGGATCTGGAACTGACTGTTTAACGCTGGTTCGCGAAATGTCGCGGAAGCAAGAGTCGCCACCGTCTTTTATTTTCTCCAAATGGAAAGGACAAAAGCACAGAAAAATTCCTTTAAAGAGATTGCTCTCGGTTCGGGAGGTAGGTTATAGAAAGGGAAGGTGTTAGCACCCTTTCTATCCATGGTTATCCATGGGCTCTTAGATACTTGCTCATTGTGTTTTCAAAATGTTTGCTTGCTTTTCAATGTGGGTTTCAAAAGTTTCTTTGAAAAATTTCAGTTCGACTCGTACGTCAGAGTGTTTGAAAAATTTGCTTTTGAAAGCTTTTGAAAATGTGTTGGTGAAAAGATGTTTTTGATTTGTTTGAAATTAGAGCAAGTATCCTTGAGAACCTACCTACCCTAAGGAATTCGTCTGTGTAAATGTCCTTTAAAGTAGTGCCATCCTACCATTGAGAGGTAGGTAGCACCACCGTTGGAGGGGTTCGGGTCAATTCGAGTTTTAGGGACGTGGTGATCACCAGAGCAATGGGAAGACACCTTAGAAGCTACCCTCATGCCAGGTTCCCGGATCATGAGGACTTACTAAGACGTCCTCTACTCGACGATCACCTTTCGAGAGGCAACAGTGAGGCGTACCCTAGGGGTGGTGTGTGCGAATTGTGTGTCATGTTTCAGTTATTTGTCTTGTCATGTTTGTTTGTGATCTACGCTTGATTTTAATTAAGACATTCATTCTTGCATGCTTTTTAACAGTTTAAATATTTGCGGAAAAAATAAATCTAAGGCTATTACAAATGGCGCGGGTCCACATCGCCAAAATAAACCGAACCCGATTTGACTGAAAGTAAAGAAAGCGAATAAAATAAAAATGCGAGAAATAAAGTTACAAGGCTTTGGGACATGTACATAATTATAATAAGTGACATAAAATAAATGCGCAAATTAAATAAATTATGAACATGGGCGTTGGACCCTTTCGCAAAAAATTAAATTTAATGAGGAATTAGAATTAAAAAGAATGTTTTTGGTATTTTTGTATTTTTTAAGATTTAAAAGAAATAAAAGAACTTTTTAGAATGAAATTTGAAATGCAAATCCTAATTCTAATGTTTTTTAGTTATTGTGAAAATGTTATATTAATCTAAATTAAATCCTAATTTTTACTTATGTACATTTAATTATAAAAATAAAATAAATAAATAAATAATATTGTGATAAAAAAAAAGAAAAATTTAAAAGGTATAAAAAGTCATTAAACCTAATGCTATATTTTTGGATTTTTAGTTATTAAGAAAGTATTAAAATCTAACCTAAAATGCAACCCTAGTTTAATTATGAAAATTACTAATATTATGGCAAAAAACAAGGAAAGTTAAAAGGAATAAAAAAGTCATTAACCTAATGCTACATTTTTGGATTTTTTTATGGAAGAAAGAATTAAAGTTAAAACCTATTTTACTAAATTTATTTACATGTTAATTATTTACAAGAAAATAAATAAAATAAATATTTTTTATATTTTTATCCTTTTTCTGATTTTTTGATGTTTTTGTATTTTGTTAAAAATAAATTAATTAAACTAATAAAGAAAATAATTATTTGAAAAGAAATAAAATAGAAAGAAAGAGAAGGCAAACCAAGGGGGGGGGGGGGGGGGGGTAGCCCCAAAATTGGAGGTACAGGCCTTAGCATTTCAGGCCCATTAAGCTTGAGTCCATTGACTTTTTGAATCCTGTATGATGCTTTGACTAGGGTTTATTGTGTTTCTTGATCCTACGCCTTTGATCTGAATGGGATGGACGCGTGGATGGTGGGATGATGAAGGAGTATGGTGCGTCCTAAGATCATGCCTGCATGGGAATTGTAAATGAAAAACAATATTGAAATAGCATGAGACTTGGGGTTCGAACCCAGGTCTTGGATATCGCCAAGAGAGGTGTCTGCCAGCTGAGCTGTTTGGATTAATTGATATATTAATAATACACAATTAACAAAAAGAAAGAATCAGCGCGTTAGTAATTAAAAGCGCGAAATTTAAAATCAACGAATCAGTGAGGGACAACACATCATCTTCCTCACTTTTTCTGAAACACAAGCCTATGGAAACGGTTTTGCACGCGTTGCTGTATACCACCTACAAGTAAATAGCGATTAGATGCTGGGTGTATATAAATTGTTCGCGAATGCATGAATCTCTTCGTCTTGGTGTATTGAATGCAACGGTGGTATTGGGATGGCCTAATTTTGCTTGTATTGGGAAACCCCAATTTCGAAACCTGCAAACCCTAACATTTAACAATGGCGAAATCGCCTATATTGCACAAAAATGAAATTAATTGGCACGGTTAGTTTGGAAACTTCACCCTGAATAAGAATACATAAAGAAAAACGCAAAAGGATGCATGAATTATGCCATACGATTTCAAAAATTTCTTGGTACAGTTAGAGTTCAAACTACCACTTCTTTGCGTTTTGGTCGATGTTAGGGATTGGCACACGTTCAGAGTTTGTCCAGGAAGCTATTAGAATCAGTCTTAGGGCTTAAAACCACCCCCAATAGTGATTTCAGAATTGTGTTTTTATGGAAAATTTTCAATGTTGCAATAAGCTTTTTGAGCGCAGCATATGGTGTCCAAGGCTTAGGGTTTGACTCAGTGCTTATGATGGAAGAGAATTAGCTTGTTAGCTGACCTAGATTCATGCTCATGGGAGAACTAGTCCTAGGGTTTTTTCATTAACAAATTTTTCCTT
Organism: Vicia faba; assembly: GCA_948472305.1. NCBI lineage: Eukaryota > Viridiplantae > Streptophyta > Magnoliopsida > Fabales > Fabaceae > Vicia > Vicia faba. The sequence continues at coordinate 774,165,879 of OX451737.1, forward strand.
CTTTTAAGCCAAGACCAAGACTTAGTGTGCAATTTAACCCTAGCCTGAGTTTTTGAGTTGGCCCATGATATATGGAAGTTGTCCAAATTCAAATGACACTATTCCATTGGTTTTTGAATTTTATTTGAATTTTCAAAGATTTAAAATGAATTAAATTATCAAAAATTAAATAAAATAGAAAAATCAATATTTGGTCTTGAAATTAATCATGGGACACGTGTGTGGCATGACAAGGATGAATCAAGTGGAAGAAAGTGGGCCCTTTTGTCAAAAATTGGAGTTTCAAGGATAGTTGACTTTTGCCATTTCACAAAAATTTCCCAATTTCTACAAGGCATAACTTGCTCAATTTTTAAGCTTTTCACATGTTCTTGGACATTTTGGAAAGGTATTTGAGTCCTTTAACCAATGCCTTTGGTCCCATGTCATTTTGATTTACCAATCTCAAGTTATGGCCTTTGACTTAAAGTCCCTTTTTGTTGACTTTTGAAAATGACCTATAATGTTGAAATTGATAACTTTTTGTGAGAGAATTTCTTGGACTTGAAGTATGAAGATGAGTTGTAGGAAATGTCTTTCTCTTCAAAATGAGCTTTGGATGGAATTTTTCTGATAATCCATGTGAAAGTTATGCCCTGGTCAATTTCAGTTGACTTTTTCAGCTGTCCAAATATAGCAACTTGTGCATCTTTGATGATTTCTGAGCCAAATTTTGAGAATCATGATCAAGCATTGATCAAATGATGTTTGTGGCTTCAAAATGATATGTTGACCAAAAATTTGAACTTTTGACTGCCAAATGACCATTTTGCCCCTACAGTTGACTGTAGTGCAATTTAGGGTTTTGACTGTGCAATTTTGAGCTGAATGCCTTGAAACTTGATATGAGGGTGCTTGACCATGTTTGTAAGCATATGAGACTTGATTGGGCCTTTGAACACTTCTTTTTCTTGATCAGACTCAAAACCCTAATTTTGACTGTATGGGAGACTGTTGCACTGCACAACCCTTGGGGAATTTTGTAGCTTGTCTTGGCAATTTCTTGAGGAATATGGGAGGGCAAATTTTGGGGTATAACACTTGCCATTATGGAAGGTAGTCTGTTGTTGAGATTTCTAATACTCCTATAGATGGTTGCCTTGTCTTTATGGAAGGTATTTTGTTGTTGAGATTTCTGTTACTCCAATGGATTGTAGCCTTGTCATTATGGGAGGTAGTCTGTTTTTGAGATTTCTTGTTACTCCAATGGATGGTAGCATTGTCATTATGGGAGGTAGTTTGTTTTTGAAATTTTTGTTACTCCAATGGAAGGTAGCCTTCTCATTATGGAAGGTAGTCTGTTGGTAAAAATTTTGTTACTCCAATGGATGGTAGCCTTCTCATTATGGAAGGTAGTCTGTTGTTGAGATTTCTAGTTACTCTAGTGGATAATAGTGTTATCATTATGGAAGGTAGTCTGCTTTTGATATTTCTGTTTCTCCAATGGATGGTATCCTTGTCATTATAAAAGGTAGTCTTTTTTTGAATTTTTTTTTACTCTAATGGATGGTTTCCTTGTCATTATGGAAGTTATTCTGTTGTTGAGATTTATGTTACTCGTAAGGATGGTAAACTTGTCATTATGGGAGGTTTTCTGTTGTTGTGATTTTTGTTACTCCAATGGATGGAAGCCATGTCATTATGGAAGGTAATACGTTGTTGAGATTTCTTGTTACTCTAATGAATGGTAGGTTTGTCATTAAGCAAGGTAGCCTGTTGTTGAGATTTCTGTTTCAACAATTGATGGTAGCTTTGTTATTATAAAAGGTGTCTGTTGTTGAGATTTTTGTTACTCCAATGGATGGTAGCCTTGTCATTAAGGAAGGTAGCCTGTTGTTGAGATTTCTGTTTCTACAATTGATAGTAGCTTTGTTATTATAAAAGGTGTCTGTTGTTGAGATTTTTGTTACTCCAATGGATGGTAGCCTTATCATTATGGGAGGTAGTCTATTGTTGGGATTTCTTTTACTCCAATAGATGGTACCCTTGTCATTATGTGAGGTAGTCTGTTGTTGTGATTTTTTTTTACTCAAATGAATGGTAACCTTGTCATTATAGCAGGTAATTTATTGTTGTGATTTTTGTTACTCCAATGAATGGTAGCCTTCCCATTATGGAAGGTAGTCTGTTGTTGAGATTTCTAATACTCCTATAGATGGTTGCCTTATCTTTATGGAAGGTATTTTGTTATTGAGATTTCTGTTACTCCAATGGATTGTAGCCTTGTCATTATGGGAGGTAGTCTGTTTTTGAGATTTCTTGTTACTCCAATGGATGGTAGCATTGTCATTATGGGAGGTAGTTTGTTTTTGAAATTTTTTTTACTCCAATGGAAGGTAGCCTTCTCATTATGGAAGGTAGTCTGTTGTTGAAATTTTTGTTACTCCAATGGATGGTAGCCTTCTCATTATGGAAGGTAGTCTGTTGTTGAGATTTCTAGTTACTCCAGTGGATAATAGTGTTATCATTATGGAAGGTAGTCTGCTTTTGATATTTCTGTTTCTCCAATGGATGGTATCCTTGTCATTATAAAAGGTAGTCTTTTTTTGAATTTTTTTTTACTCTAATGGATGGTTTCCTTGTCATTATGGAAGTTATTCTGTTGTTGAGATTTATGTTACTCGTAAGGATGGTAAACTTGTCATTATGGGAGGTTGTCTGTTGTTGTGATTTTTGTTACTCCAATGGATGGAAGCCTTGTCATTATGGAAGGTAATACGTTGTTGAGATTTCTTGTTACTCTAATGAATGGTAGGTTTGTCATTAAGCAAGGTAGCCTGTTGTTGAGATTTCTGTTTCAACAATTGATGGTAGCTTTCTTATTATAAAAGGTGTCTGTTGTTGAGATTTTTGTTACTCCAATGGATGGTAGCCTTATCATTATGGGAGGCAGTCTATTACTGGGATGTCTTTTACTCCAATAGATGGTACCTTTGTCATTATGTGAGGTAGTCTGTTGTTGTGATTTTTGTTACTCCAATGAATGGTAACCTTGTCATTATGGGAGGTAATTTGTTGTTGTTATTTTTGTTACTCCAATGAATGGTAGCCTTGCCATTATGGAAGGTAGTCTATTGTTGAGATTTCTAATACTCTGATAGATGGTAGCATTGTCATTATGGGAGGTATTTTGTTGTTAAGATTTTTGTTACTCCAATGGATGGTAGCATTGTCATTATGTGAGGTAGTATGTTGTTGTGATTTTTGTTACTCAAATGAATGGTAATCTTGTCATTATAGGAGGTAATTTATTGTTGTGATTTTTGTTACTCCAATGAATGGTAGCCTTGCCATTATGGAAGGTAGTCTGTTGTTGAGATTTCTAATACTCCTATAGATGGTTGCCTTGTCTTTATTGTTGAGATTTCTGTTACTCCAATGGATGGTAGCCTTGTCATTATGGGAGATAGTCTTTTTTTGATATTTCTTATTACTCCAATGGATGGTAGCATTGTCAATATGGGAGGTAGTCTGTTTTTGGAATTTTTGTTACTACAATGGATGGTAGCCTTTTCATTATGGAAGGTAGTCTGTTGTTGATATTTTTGTTACTCCAATGGATGGTAGCCTTCTCATTATATAAGGTAGTATGTTGTTGAGATTTCTAGTTACTCCAGTGGATAATAGTCTTATCATTATGGAAGGTAGTCTGCTGTTGATATTTTTGTTTCTCCAATGGATGGTATCCTTGTCATTATAAAAGGTAGTCTGTTTTTGAATATTTTTTTTACTCTAATGGATGGTTGCCTTGTCATTATGGAAGTTATTCTGTTGTTGAGATTTATACTACTCCTATGGATGGTAAACTTGTCATTATGGGAGGTTGTTTGTTGTTGTGATTTTTGTTACTCCAATGGATGGAAGCCTTGTCATTATGGAAATCATTCTGTTGTTGAGATTTCACTTACCCCAATGAGTGGTAGCCTTGTATTTATGGGAGGTAGTCTGTTGTTGAAATTTTTGTTACTTCAATGGATGGTAGCCTTGTCATTATGGAAGGTAGTCTGTTGTTGAAATTTTTGTTACTCCAATGGATGATAGCCTTGTCATTATGGAAGGTAATCTGTTGTTGAGATTTCTTGTTACTCCAATGGATGGTAGCCTTGTCATTAAGCAAGGTAGCCAGTTGTTGAGATTTCTGTTTCTACAATGGATGGTAGCCTTGTCATTATGGAAGGTAATCTGTTGTTGAGATTTTTGTTACTCCAATGGATGGTAGCCTTATCATTATGGGAGGTAGTCTATAGTTGGGATTTCTTTTACTCCAATAGATGGTACCTTGTCATTATGTGAGGTAGTTTGTTGTTGTGATTTTTGTTACACCAATATAGGGTAACCTTTTCATTATGGGAGGTAATTTATTATTGTGATTTTTGTTACTCCAATGAATGGTAGCCTTGGCATTATAGAAGGTAGTCTGTTTTTGAGATTTCTTGTTACTCCAATGGATGGTAGCATTGTCATTATGGGAGGTAGTCTGTTTTTGAATTTTTTGTTACTCCAATGGAAGGTAGCCTTGTCATTATGGAAGGTAGTCTGTTGTTGAAATTTTAATTACTCCAATGGATGGTAGCCTTCTCATTATGGAAGGTAGTCTGTTGTTGAGATTTCTAGTTACTCCAGTGGATAATAGTCTTATCATTATGGAAGGTAGTCTGCTGTTGATATTTCTGTTTCTCCAATGGATGGTATCCTTGTCATTATAAAAGGTAGTATGTTTTTGAAATTTTTTTTACTCTAATGGATGGTTTCCTTGTCATTATGGAAGTTATTCTGTTTTTGAGATTTATGTTACTCCTATGGATGGTAAACTTGTTATTATGGGAGGTTGTTTGTTGTTGTGATTTTTGTTACTCCAATGGATGGAAGCCTTGTCATTATGGAAATCATTATGTTGTTGAGATTTCACTTACTCCAATGGGTGGTAGTGTTGTCTTTATGGGAGGTAGTCTGTTGTTGAAATTTTTGTTACTTCAATGGATGGTAGCCTTGTCATTATGGAAGGTAGTCTGTTGTTGAAAATTTTGTTAATCCAATGGATGGTAACCTTGTAATTATGGAAGGTAATTTGTTGTTGAGATTTCATGTTACTCCAATGGATGGTAGCCTTGTCATTAAGGAAGGTAGCCTATTGTTGAGATTTATGTTTCTACAATGGATGGTAGCTTTGTCATTATAAAAGTTTGTCTGTTGTTGAGATTTTTGTTACTCCAATGGATGATAGCCTTATCATTATGGGAGGTAGTCTATTGTAGGGATTTCTTTTACTCCAATAGATGGTACCCTTGTCATTATGGGAGGTAGTCCGTTGTTGTGATTTTTGTTACTCCAATGAATGGTAACCTTGTCATTATAGGAGGTAATTTATTGTTGTGATTTTTGTTACTCCAATGGATGGTAGCCTTATCATTATGGGAGGTAGTCTGTTGTTGAGATTTCTAATACTCCGATAGATGGTAGCCTTGTCATTATGGAAGGTATTTTGTTGTTGAGATTTCTGTTACTCCAATGGATGGTAGCCTTGTCTATATGGGAGGTAGTCTATTTTTGAGATTTCTTGTTACTCCAATGGATGGTAGCATTTTCATTATGGGAGGTAGTCTGTTTTTGAAAATTTTGTTACTCCAATGGAAGGTAGCCTTGTAATTATTGAAGGTAGTCTGTTGTTGAAATTTTTGTTACTCCAATGGATGGTAGCCTTCTCATTATGGAAGGTAGTCTGTTGTTGAGATATCTAGTTACTCCAGTGGATAATTGTCTTATCATTATGGAAGGTAGTCTGTTGTTGATATTTCTGTTTCTCCAATGGATGGTATCCTTGTCATTATAAAAGGTAGTCTATTTTTGATTTTTTTTTACTATAATGGATGGTTGCCTTGTCATTATGGAAGTTATTTTGTTGTTGAGATTTATGTTACTCCTATGGACGGTAAACTTGTCATTAAGGGAGGTTGTCTGTTGTTGTGATTTTTTTTACTCCAAAGGATTGAAGCCTCGTCATTATGGAAATCATTCTGTTGTTGAGATTTCACTAACTCCAATGGGTGGTAGCCTTGTCTTTATGGGAGGTAGTCTGTTGTTGAAATTTTTGTTACTTCAATGGATGGTAGCCTTGTCATTATGGAAGGTAGTCTGTTGTTGAAATTTTTGTTACTCCAATGGATGGTAGCCTTGTCATTATGGAATGTAATCTGTTGTTGAGATTTCTTGTTACTCCAATGGATGGTAGCCTTGTCATTAAGGAAGATAGCCTATTGTTGAGATTTCGGTTTCTACAATGGATGGTAGCTTTGTCATTATAAAAGGTTGTCTGTTGTTGAGATTTTTGTTACTCCAATGGATTGTAGCCTTATCATTATGGGAGGTAGTCTACTGTTGGGATTTTTTTATTCCAATAGATGGTACCCTTGTCATTATGGGAGGTAGTCTTTTGTTGTGACTTTTGTTACTCCAATGAATGGTAACCTTGTCATTATGGGAGGTAATTTATTTGTGATTTTTGTTACTCCAATGAATGATAGCCTTGCCATTATGGAAGGTAGTCTGTTGTTGAGATTTCTAATACTCCGATAAATGGTAGCCTTATCATTATGGAAGGTATTTTGTTGTTGAGATTTTTGTTACGCCAATGGATGGTAGCCTTTTCATTATGGGAGGTAGTCTATTTTTGATATTTCTTGTTACTCAAATGGATGGTAGCATTGTCATTATGGGAGGTAGTCTGTTTTTGAAATTTTTGTTACTCCAATGGAAGGTAGCCTTGTCATTATGGAAGGTAGTCTGTTGTTGAAATTTTTGTTACTCCAACGGATGGTAGCCTTCTCATTATGGAAGGTAGTCTATTGTTGAGATTTCTAGTTACTCCAGTGGATAATGGTCTTATCATTATGGAAGGTAGTCTGTTGGTGATATTTCTGTATCTCCAATGGATGGTATCCATTTAATTATAAAAGGTAGTCTATTTTTGAATTTTTTTTACTCTAATGGATGGTTGCCTTGTCATTATGGAAGTTATTCTGTTGTTGATATTTATGTTACTCCTATGGATGGTAAACTTGTCATTATGGGAGGTTGTCTGTTGTTGTGATTTTTGTTACTCCAATGGATGGAAGCCTTGTCATTATTGAAATCATTCTGTTGTTGAGATTTCACTTACTCCAATGGGTGGTAGCCATGTCTTAATGGGAGGTAGTCTGTTTGTGAAATTTTTGTTACTCCAATGAATGGTAGCCTTGTCATTATGGAATGTAATCTGTTGTTGAGATTTCTTGTTACTCCAATGGATGGTAGCCTTGTCATTAAGGAAGATAGCCTATTGTTGAGATTTCGGTTTCTACAATGGATGGTAGCTTTGTCATTATAAAAGGTTGTCTGTTGTTGAGATTTTTGTTACTCCAATGGATTGTAGCCTTATCATTATGGGAGGTAGTCTACTGTTGGGATTTTTTTATTCCAATAGATGGTACCCTTGTCATTATGGGAGGTAGTCTTTTGTTGTGACTTTTGTTACTCCAATGAATGGTAACCTTGTCATTATGGGAGGTAATTTATTTGTGATTTTTGTTACTCCAATGAATGATAGCCTTGCCATTATGGAAGGTAGTCTGTTGTTGAGATTTCTAATACTCCGATAGATGGTAGCCTTATCATTATGGAAGGTATTTTGTTGTTGAGATTTTTGTTACGCCAATGGATGGTAGCCTTTTCATTATGGGAGGTAGTCTATTTTTGATATTTCTTGTTACTCAAATGGATGGTAGCATTGTCATTATGGGAGGTAGTCTGTTTTTGAAATTTTTGTTACTCCAATGGAAGGTAGCCTTGTCATTATGGAAGGTAGTCTGTTGTTGAAATTTTTGTTACTCTAATGGATGGTAGCCTTCTCGTTATGGAAGGTAGTCTATTGTTGAGATTTCTAGTTACTCCAGTGGATAATGGTCTTATCATTATGGAAGGTAGTCTGCTGTTGATATTTCTGTATCTCCAATGGATGGTATCCATTTAATTATAAAAGGTAGTCTATTTTTGAATTTTTTTTTACTCTAATGGATGGTTGCCTTGTCATTATGGAAGTTATTCTGTTGTTGATATTTATGTTACTCCTATGGATGGTAAACTTGTCATTATGGGAGGTTGTTTGTTGTTGTGATTTTTGTTACTCCAATGGATGGAAGCCTTGTCATTATGGAAATCATTCTGTTGTTGAGATTTCACTTACTCCAATGGGTGGTAGCCATGTCATAATGGGAGGTAGTCTGTTTGTGAAATTTTTGTTACTCCAATGGATGGTAGCCTTGTCATTATGGAAGGTAATCTGTTGTTGAGATTTCTTGTTACTCCTTTGGATGGTAGCCTTGTCATTAAGGAAGGTAGCCTATTGTTGAGATTTTTGTGTTCTACAATGGATGGTAGCTTTATCATTATAAAAGGTTGTCTATTGTTGAGATTTTTTTTACTCTAATGGATGGTAGCCTTATCATTATGAGAGGTAGTCTGTTGTTGGGATTTCTTTTACTCTAATAGATGGTACCCTTGTCATTGTGGGAGGTAGTCTGTTGTTGTGATTTTTGTTACTCCAATATATGGTAACCTTGTCATTATGGGAGGTAATTTATTGTTGTGATTTTTGTTACTCCAATGAAGGGTAGCCTTGCCATTATGGAAGGTGGTCTGTTGTTGAGATTTCTAATACTCCGATAGATGGTAGCCTTGTCATTATAGAAGGTATTTTGTTGTTGAGATTTCTGTTACTTCAATGGATGGTAGCCTTGTCATTATGGGAGGTAGTCTATTTTTGAGATTTCTTTTTACTCCAATGGATGGTAGCCTTGCCATTATGGAAGGTAGTCTATTGATGAGATTTTTGTTACTCCAATGGAAGGTAGCCTTTTCATTATGGAAGGTAGTCTGTTGTTGAAATTTTTGTTACTCCAATGGATGGTAGCCTTCTCATTATGGAAGGTAGTATGTTGTTGAGATTTCTAGTTACTCCAGTGGATAATAGTCTTATGGGAGGTAGTCCGTTTGTGAAATTTTTGTTACTTCAATGGAAGGTAGCCTTGTCATTATGGAAGGTAGTGTGTTGTTGAAATTTTTGTTACTCCAATGGATGGTAGCCTTCTCATTATGGAAGGTAGTCTGTTGTTGAGATTTCTAGTTACTCCAGTGGATAATGGTCTTATCATTATGGAAGGTAGTCTGCTGTTGATATTTATGTTTCTCCAATGGATGGTATCCTTGTCATTATAAAAAGTAGTCTGTTTTTGAATTTTTTTACTATAATGGATGGTTGCCTTGTTATTATGGAAGTTATTCTGTTGTTGAGATTTATGTTACTCATATGGACGGTAAACTTGTCAATAAGGGAGGTCGTCTGTTGTTGTGATTTTTGTTACTGCAAAGGATGGAAGCCTTGTCATTATGGAAATCATTCTGTTGTTGAGATTTCACTAACTCCAATGGGTGGTAGCCTTGTCTTTAAGGGAGGTAGTCTGTTGTTGAAATTTTTGTTACTTCAATGGATGGTAGCCTTGTCATTATGGAAGGTAGTCTGTTGTTGAAAGTTTTGTTACTCCAATGGATGGTATCCTTGTCATTATGGAAGGTAATCTGTTGTTGAGATTTCTTGTTACTCCAATGGATGGTAGCCTTGTCATTAAGGAAGGTAGCCTATTGTTGAAATTTATGTTTCTACAACGGATGGTAGCTTTGTCATTATAAAAGGTTGTCTGTTGCTGAGATTTTTGTTACTCCAATGGATGGTAGCCTTATCATTATGGGAAGTAGTCTATTGTTGGGATTTCTTTTACTCCAATAGATGGTACTCTTGTCTTTATGGGAGGTAGTCTGTTGTTGTGACTTTTGTTACTCCAATGAATGGTAACCTTGTCATTATGGGAGGTAATTTATTGTTGTGATTTTTGTTACTCCAATGAATGGTAGCCTTGACATTATGGAAGGTAGTCTGTTGTTGAGATTTCTAATACTCTGATAGATGGTAGCCTTGTCATTATGGAAGGTATTTTGTTGTTGAGATTTCTGTTACGCCAATGGATGGTAGCCTTTTCATTATGGGAGGTAGTCTATTTTTGAGATTTCTTCTTACTCCAATGGATGGTAGCATTGTCATTATGGGAGGTAGTCTGTTTTTCGAAATTTTTGTAACTTCAATGGAAGGTAGCCTTGTCAATATGGACGGTATTCTATTTTTGAGATTTCTTGTTACTCCAATGGATGGTAGCATTGTCATTATGGGAGGTAGTCTGTTTTTGAAATTTTTGTTACTCCAATGGAAGGTAGCCTTGTCATTATGGAAGGTAGTCTGTTGTTGAAATTTTTGTTACTCCAATGGATGGTAGCCTTCTCATTATGGAAGGTAGTCTGTTGTTGAGATTTCTAGTTACTCCAGTGGATAATGGTCTTATCATTATGGAAGGTACTCTGTTGTTGATATTTCTGTTTCTCCAATAGATGGTATCCATGTCATTGTAAAAGGTAGTCTGTTTTTGAATTTTTTTTACTCTAATGGATGGTTGCCTTGTCATTATGGAAGTTATTTTGTTGTTGAGATTTATGTTACTCCTATGGATGGTAAACTTGTCATTATGGGAGGTTGTCTGTTGTTGTGATTTTTCTTACTCCAATGGATGAAAGCCTTGTCATTATGGAAATCATTTTGTTGTTGAGATTTCACTTACTCCAATGGGTGGTAGCCTTGTCTTTATGGGAGGTAGTCTGTTGGTGAAATTTTTGTTACTTCAATGGATGGTAGCCTTGTCATTATAGAACGTAGTCAGTTGTTGAAATTTTTGTTACTCCAATGGATGGTAGCCTTGTCATTATGGAAGGTAATCTGTTGTTGAGATTTCTTGTTACTCCAATGGATGGTAGCCTTGTCATTAAGGAAGGTAGCCTATTGTTGAGATTTCTATTTCTATAATGGATGGTAGCTTTGTCATTATAAAAGGTTGTCTCTTGTTGAGTTTTTTGTTACTCCAACGGATGGTAGCCTTATCATTATGGGAGGTAGTCTATTGTTGGGATTTCTTTTACTCCAATAGATGGTACACTTGTCATTATGGGAGGTAGTATGTTGTTGTGATTTTTGTTACCCCAATGAATGGTAACCTTGTCATTATGGGAGGTAATTTATTTTTGATTTGTGTTACTCCAATGAATGGTAGCTTTGCCATTATGGAAGGTAGTTTGTTGTTGAGATTTATAATCCTCCGATAGATGGTAGCCTTGTCATTATGGAAGGTATTTTGTTGTTGAGATTTCTGTTACGCCAATGGATGGTAGCCTTTTCATTATGGGAGGTAGTCTATTTTTGAGATTTCTTGTTACTCTAATGGATGGTAACCTTGTCATTATGGAAGGTAGTCTGTTGTTCTAATTTTTGTTACTCCAATGGATGGTAGCCTTGTCATTATGGAAGGTAATCTGTTGTTGAGATTTCTTGTTACTCCTTTGGATGGTAGCCTTGTCATTAAGGAAGGTAGCCTATTGTTGAGATTTCTGTTTCTACAATGGATGGTAGCATTGTCATTATAAAAGGTTGTCTATTGTTGAGATTTTTGTTACTCCAATGGATGGTAGCCTTATCATTATGGGAGGTAGTCTGTTGTTGGGATTTCTTTTACTCCAATAGATGGTACCCTTGTCATTGTGGGAGGTAGTCTGCTGTTGTGATTTTTGTTACTCCAATATATGGTAACCTTGTCATTATGGGAGGTAATTTATTGTTGTGATTATTGTTACTCCAATGAATGGTAGCCTTGCCATTATGGAAGGTAGTCAGTTGTTGAGATTTCTAATACTCCGATAGATGGAAGCCTTGTCATTATAGAAGGTATTTTGTTGTTGAGATTTCTGTTACTTCAATGGATGGTAACCTTGTCATTATGGGAGGTAGTCTATTTTTAAGATTTCTTTTTACTCCAATGGATGGTAGCCTTGCCATTTTGGAAGGTAGTCTGTTGTTGAGATTTGTGTTACTCCAATGGAAGGTAGCCTTGTTATTATGGAAGGTAGTATGTTGTTGAAATTTTTGTTACTCCAATGGATGGTAGCCTTCTCATTATGGAAGGTAGTCTGTTGTTGAGATTTCTAGTTACTCCAGTGGATAATAGTCTTATGGGAGGTAGTCTGTTTTTGAAATTTTTGTTACTCCAATGGAAGGTAGCCTTGTCATTCTGGAAGGTAGTCTGTTGTTGAAATTTTTGTTACTCCAATGGATGGTAGCCTTCTCATTATGGAAGGTAGTCTGTTGTTGAGATTTCTAGTTACTCCAGTGGATAATGGTCTTATCATTATGGAAGGTAGTCACCTATTGATATTTATGTTTCTCCAATGGATGGTATCCTTGTCATTATAAAAGGTAGTCTGTTTTTGAATTTTTTTTACTATAATGGATGGTTTCCTTGTCATTATGGAAGTTACTCTGTTGTTGAGATTTATGTTACTCCTATGGACGGTAAACTTGTCATTAAGGGAGGTTGTCTGTTGTTGTGATTTTTGTTACTCCAAAGGATGGAAGCCTTGTCATTATGGAAATCATTATGTTGTTGAGATTTCACTAACTCCAATGGGTGGTAGCCTTGTCTTTAAGGGAGGTAGTTTGTTGAAATTTTTGTTACTTTAATGGATGGTAGCCTTGTCATTATGGAAGGTAGTCTGTTGTTGAAATTTTTGTTACTCCAATGGATGGTATCCTTGTCATTATGGAAGGTAATCTGTTGTTGAGATTTCTTGTTACTCCATTGGATGGTAGCCTTGTCTTTAAGGAAGATAGCCTATTGTTTAGATTTTTGTTTCTACAATGGATGGTAGCTTTGCCATTATAAAAGGTTGTCTGTTGTTGAGATTTTTGTTACTCGAATGGATGGTAGCGTTATCATTATGGGAGGTAGTCTATTGTTGGGATTTCTTTTACTCCAATAGATGGTACCCTTGTCATTATGGGAGGTAGTCTGTTGTTTTGACTTTTGTTACTCCAATGAATGGTAACCTTGTCATTATGGGAGGTAATTTATTTATGATTTTTGTTACTCCAATGAATGGTAGCCTTGCCATTATGGAAGGTAGTCTGTTGTTGAGATTTCTAATACTCCGATAGATGGTAGCCTTGTCATTATGGAAGGTATTTTGTTGTTGAGATTTCTGTTACGCCAATGGATGGTAGACTTTTCATTATGCGAGGTAGTCTATTTTTGAGATTTCTTGTTATTCCAATGGATGGTAGCATTGTCATTATGGTAGGTAGTCTGTTTTTGAAAATTTTGTTACTCCAATGGATGGTAGCCTTCTCATTATGGAAGGTAGTCTGTTGTTGAGATTTCTAGTTACTCCAGTGGATAATGGTCTTATCATTATGGAAGGTAGTCTGCTGTTGATATTTCTGTTTCTCCAATGGCTGGTATCCGTGTCAATATAAAAGGTAGTCTGTTTTTGAATTTTTTTTTACTCTAATGGATGGTTTCCTTGTCATTATGGAAGTTATTCAGTTGTTGAGATTTATGTTACTCCTATGGATGGTATACTTGTCATTATAGCAGGTTGTTTTTTGTTGTGATTTTTGTTACTCTAATGGATGGAAGCCTTGTCATTATGGAAATCATTCTGTTGTTGAGATTTCACTTAATCTAATGGGTGGTAGCCTTGTCTTTATGGGAGGTAGTATGTTGGTGAAATTTTTGTTACTTCAATGGATGGTAGCCTTGTCATTATGGAAGGTAGTCTGTTGTTGAAATTTTTGTTACTCGAATGGATGGTAGCCTTGTCATTATGGAAGGTAATCTGTTGTTGAGATTTCTTGTTACTCCAATGGATGGTAGCCTTGTCATTAAGGAAGGTAGCCTATTGTTGATATTTTTGTTTCTATAATAGATGGTAGCTTTGTCATTATAAAAGGTTGTCTGTTGTTGAGATTATTGTTACTCTAATGGATGGTAGCCTTATCATTATGGGAGGTAGTCTATTGTTGGGATTTATTTTACTCCAATAGATGGTACCCTTGTCATTATGGGAGGTAGTCTGTTGTTGTGATTTTTGTTACTCCAATGAATGGTAACCTTGTCATTATGGGAGGTAATTTATTTGTGATTTTTGTTACTCCAATGAATGGTAGCTTTGCCATTATGGAAGGTAGTCTGTTGTTGAGATTTCTAATAGTCCGATAGATGGTAGCCTTGTCATTATGGAAGGTATTTTGTTGTTGAGATTTCTGTTACGCCAATGGATGGTAGCCTTTTCATTATGGGAGGTAGTATATTTTTGAGATTTCTTGTTACTCCAATGGATGGTAGCATTGTCATTATGGGAGGTAGTCTGTTTTTGAAATTTTTGTTACTCTAATGGAAGGTAGCCTTGTCATTATGGAAGTTAGTCTATATTTGAGATTTCTTGTTACTCCAATGGATTGTAGCATTGTCATTATGGGAGGTAGTCTGTTTTTGAAATTTTTGTTACTCCAACGGATGGTAGCATTGTCATTATGGTAGGTAGTCTGTTTTTGAAAATTTTGTTACTCCAATGGATGGTAGCCTTCTCATTATGGAAGGTAGTCTGTTGTTGAGATTTCTAGTTACTCCAGTGGATAATGGTCTTATCATTATGGAAGGTAGTGTGCTGTTGATATTTCTGTTTCTCCAATGGCTGGTATCCGTGTCAATATAAAAGGTAGTCTGTTTTTGAATTTTTTTTTACTCTAATGGATAGTTGCCTTGTCATTATGGAAGTTATTCAGTTGTTGAGATTTATGTTACTCCTATGGATGGTATACTTGTCATTATGGCAGGTTGTTTGTTGTTGTGATTTTTGTTACTCCAATGGATGGAAGCCTTGTCGTTATGGAAATCATTCTGTTGTTGAGATTTCACTTACTCCAATGGGTGGTAGCCTTGTCTTTATGGGAGGTAGTATGTTGGTGAAATTTTTGTTACTTCAATGGATGGTAGCCTTGTCATTATGGAAGGTAGTCTGTTGTTGAAATTTTTGTTACTCCAATGGATGGTAGCCTTGTCATTATGGAAGGTAATCTGTTGTTGAGATTTCTTGTTACTCCAATGGATGGTAGCCTTGTCATTAAGGAAGGTAGCATATTGTTGAGATTTTTGTTTCTATAATGGATGGTAGCTTTGTCATTATAAAAGGTTGTCTGTTGTTGAGATTATTGTTACTCCAATGGATGGTAGCCTTATCATTATGGGAGGTAGTCTATTGTTGGGATTTATTTTACTCCAATAGATGGTACCCTTGTCATTATGGGAGGTAGTC
This sequence comes from Vicia faba, assembly GCA_948472305.1. NCBI lineage: Eukaryota > Viridiplantae > Streptophyta > Magnoliopsida > Fabales > Fabaceae > Vicia > Vicia faba. The sequence goes on from OX451737.1 coordinate 774,181,194, forward strand.
TGTTGTTGTGATTTTTGTTACTCCAATGAATGGTAACCTTCTCATTATGGGAGGTAATTTATTTGTGATTTTTTTTACTCCAATGAATGGTAGCTTTGCCATTATGGAAGGTAGTCTGTTGTTGAGATTTCTAATAGTCCGATAGACGGTAGCCTTGTCATTATGGAAGGTATTTTGTTGTTGAGATTTCTGTTACGCCAATGGATGGTAGCCTTTTCATTATGGGAGGTAGTCTATATTTGAGATTTCTTGTTACTCCAATGGATGGTAGCATTGTCATTATGGGAGGTAGTCAGTTTTTGAAATTTTTGTTACTCTAATGGAAGGTAGCCTTGCCATTATGGAAGGTAGTCTATATTTGAGATTTCTTGTTACTCCAATGGATTGTAGCATTGTCATTATGGGAGGTAGTCTGTTTTTGAAATTTTTGTTACTCCAATGGAAGGTAGCCTTGTCATTATGGAAGGTAGTCTATTTTTGAAATTTTTGTTTCTCCAATGGATGGTAGCCTTCTCATTATGGAAGGTAGTCTGTTGTTGAGATTTCTAGTTACTCCAGTTGATAATGGTCTTATCAGAATGGAAGGTAGTCAACTGTTGATATTTCTGTTTCTCCAATGGATGGTATCCATGTCATTATAAAAGGTAGTCTGTTTTTGAATTTTTTTTTACTCTAATGGATGGTTGCCTTGTCATTATGGAAGTTATTCTGTTGTTGAGATTTATGTTACTCCTATGGATGGTATACTTGTCATTATGGCAGGTTGTCTGTTGTTGTGATTTTTGTTACTCCAATGGATGGAAGCCTTGTCATTATGCAAATCATTCTGTTGTTGAGATTTGACTTACTCCAATGGGTGGTAGCCTTGTCTTTATGGGAGGTAGTTTGTTGTTGAAATTTTTGTTACTTCAATGGATGGTAGCCTTGTCATTATGGAAGGTAGTTTGTTGTTGAAATTTTTGTTACTACAATGGATGGTAGCCTTGTCATTATGGAAGGTAATCTGTTGTTGAGATTTCTTGTTACTCCAATGGATGGTAGCCTTGTCATTATGGAAGGTAGCCTATTGTTGAGATTTTTGTTTCTATAATGGATGGTAGCTTTGTCATTATAAAAGGTTGTCTGTTGTTGAGATTTTTGTTACTCCAATGGATGGTAGCCTTATCATTATAAGAGGTAGTCTATTGTTGGGATTTATTTTACTCCAATTGATGGTACCCTTGTCATTATGGGAGGTAGTCCGTTGTTGTGATTTTTGTTACTCCAATGAATGGTAACCTTGTCATTATAGGAGGTAATTTATTTGTCATTTTTGTTACTCCAATGAATGGTAGCTTTGCCATTATGGAAGGTAGTCTGTTGTTGAGATTTCTAATACTTCGATAGATGGTAGCCTTGTCATTATGGAAGGTATTTTGTTGTTGAGATTTCTGTTACTCCAATGGATGGTAGCCTTTTCATTATGGGAGGTAGTCTATTTTTGAGATTTGTTGTTACTCCAATGGATGGTAGCATTGTCATTATGGGAGGTAGTCTGTTTTTGAAATTTTTGTTACTCTAATGGAAGGTAGCCTTGCCATTATGGAAGGTAGTCTATTTTTTAGATTTCTTGTTACTCCAATGGATTGTAGCATTGTCATTATGGGAGGTAATCTGTTTTTGAAATTTTTGTTACTCCAATGGAAGGTAGCCTTGTCATTATGGAAGGTAGTCTGTTTTTGAAATTTTTGTTACTCCAACTGATGGTAGCCTTCTCATTATGGAAGGTAGTCTGTTGTTGAGATTTCTAGTTACTCCAGTGGATAATGGTCTTATCAATATGGAAGGTAGTCAACTGTTGATATTTCTGTTTCTCCAATGGATAGTATCCATATCATTATAAAGGGTAGTCTGTTTTTGAATTTTTTTTACTCTAATGGATGGTTGCCTTGTCATTATGTAAGTTATTCTGTTGTTGAGATTTATGTTACTCCTATGGATGGTATACTTGTCATTATGGCAGGTTGTCTGTTGTTGTGATTTTTGTTACTCCAATGGATGGAAGCCTTGTCATTATGGAAATCATTTTGTTGTTGAGATTTCACTTACTCCAATGGGTGGTAGCCTTGTCTTTATGGGAGGTAGTCTGTTGGTGAAATTTTTGTTACTTCAATGGATGGTAGCCTTGTCATTATGGAAGGTAGTCTGTTGTTGAAACTTTTGTTACTCCAATGGATGGTAGCCTTGTCATTATGGAAGGTAATCTGTTGTTGAGATTTCTTGTTACTCCAATGGATGGTAGCCTTGTCATTATGGAAGGTAGCCTATTGTTGAGATTTTTGTTTCTATAATGGATGGTAGCTTTGTCATTATAAAAGGTTGTCTGTTGTTGAGATTTTTGTTACTCCAATGGATGGTAGCCTTATCATTATAAGAGGTAGTCTATTGTTGGGATTTATTTTACTCCAATAGATGGTACCCTTGTCATTATGGGAGGTAGTCCGTTGTTGTGATTTTTGTTACTCCAATGAATGGTAACCTTGTCATTATAGGAGCTAATTTATTTGTGATTTTTGTTACTCCAATGAATGGTAGCTTTGCCATTATGGAAGGTAGTCTATTGTTGAGATTTCTAATACTTCGATAGATGGTAGCCTTGTCATTATGGAAGGTATTTTGTTGTTGAGATTTCTGTTACTCCAATGGATGGAAGCCTTTTCATTATGGGAGGTAGTCTATTTTTGAGATTTCTTGTTACTCCAATGGATGGTAGCATTGTCATTATGGGAGGTAGTCTGTTTTTGAAATTTTTGTTACTCTAATGGAAGGTAGCCTTGCCATTATGGAAGGTAGTCTATTTTTGAGATTTCTTGTTACTCCAATGGATTGTAGCATTGTCATTATGGGAGGTAATCTGTTTTTGAAATTTTTGTTACTCCAATGGAAGGTAGCCTTGTCATTATGGAAGGTAGTCTGTTTTTGAAATTTTTGTTACTCCAATTGATGGTAGCCTTCTCATTATGGAAGGTAGTCTGTTGTTGAGATTTCTAGTTACTCCATTGGATAATGGTCTTATCAATATGGAAGGTAGTAAGCTGTTGATATTTCTGTTTCTCCAATGGATAGTATCCATATCATTATAAAGGGTAGTCTGTTTTTGAATTTTTTTTTACTCTAATGGATGGTTGCCTTGTCATTATGGAAGTTATTCTGTTGTTGAGATTTATGTTACTCCTATGGATGGTATACTTGTCATTATGGCAGGTTGTCTGTTGTTGTGATTTTTGTTACTCCAATGGATGGAAGCCTTGTCATTATGGAAATCATTCTGATGTTGAGATTTCACTTACTCCAATGGGTGGTAGCCTTGTCTTTATGGGAGGTAGTCTGTTGGTGAAATTTTTGTTACTTCAATGGATGGTAGCCTTGTCATTATGGAAGGTAGTATGTTGTTGAAACTTTTGTTACTCCAATGGATGGTAGCCTTGTCATTATGGAAGGTAATCTGTTGTTGAGATTTCTAATACTCCGATAGATGGTAGCCTTGTCATTATGGAAGGTATTTTTTTGTTGAGATTTCTGTTACGCCAATGGATGGTAGCCTTTTCATTATGGGACGTAGTCTATTTTTGAGATTTGTTGTTACTCCAATGGATGGTAGCATTGTCATTATGGGAGGTAGTCTATTTTTGAAATTTTTGTTACTCTAATGGAAGGTAGCCTTGTCATTATGGAAGGTAGCCTATTTTTGAGATTTCGTGTTACTCCAATGGATTTTAGCATTGTAATTATGGGAGGTAGTCTGTTTTTGAAATTTTTGTTACTCCAATGGAAGGTAGCCTTGTCATTATGGAAGGTAGTCTGTTGTTGAAATTTTTGTTACTCCAATGGATGGTAGCCTTCTCATTTTATGGAAGGTAGTCTGTTGTTGAGATTTCTAGTTACTCCAGTGGATAATGGTCTTATCATTATGGAAGGTAGTCTGCTGTTGATATTTCTTTTTCTCCAATGGATGGTATCCATGTCATTATAAAAGGTAGTCTATTTTTGATTTTTTTTTACTCTAATGGATGGTTGCATTGTCATTATGGAAGTTATTCTGTTGTTAAGATTTATGTTACTCATATGGATGGTAAACTTGTCATTATGGGAGGTTGTCTGTTGTTGTGATTTTTGTTACTCCAATGGGTGGAAGCCTTGTCATTATGGAAATCATTCTGTTATTGAGATTTCACGTACTCCAATGGACGGTAGCCTTGTCTTTATGGGAGGTAGTCTGTTGTTGAAATTTTTGTTACTTCAATGGATGGTAGCCTTGTAATTATGGAAGGTAGTCTGTTGTTGAAATTTTTGTTACTCCAATGGATGGTAGCCTTGTCATTATGGAAGTTAATCTGTTTTTGAGATTTTAGTTACTCCAATATATGGTAACCTTGTCATTATGGGAGGTAATTTGTTGTTGTGATTTTTGTTACTCCAATGAATGATAGCCTTTTCATTATGGGAGGTAGTCTATTTTTGAGATTTCTTGTAACTCCAATGGATGGTAGCATTGTCATTATGGGAGGTAGTCTGTTTTTGAAATTTTTGTTACTCCAATGGATGGTAGCCTTATCATTATGGGAGGTAGTCTGTTGTTGTGATTTTAGTTACTCCAATATATGGTAACCTTGTCATTATGGGAGGTAATTTATTGTTGTGATTTTTGTTACTCCAATGAATGGTAGCCTTTTCATTATGGGAGGTAGTCTATTTTTGAGATTTCTTGTTACTCCAATGGATGGTAGCATTGTCATTATGGGAGGTAGTCTGTTTTTGAGATTTTTGTTACTCTAATGGAAGGTAGCCGTGTCATTATGGAAGGTAGTATATTTTTGAGGTTTCTTGTTACTCCAATGGATTGTAGCATTGTAATTATTGGCGGTAGTCTATTTATGAAATTTTTGTTACTCCAATGGAAGGTAGCCTTGTCATTATGGAATGTAGTTTGTTGTTGAAATTTTTGTTACTCCAATGGATGGTAGCCTTCTCATTATGGAAGGTAGTCTGTTGTTGAGATTTCTAGTTACTCCAGTGGATAATGGTCTTATCATTATGGAAGGTAGTCTGCTGTTGATATTTCTTTTTCTCCAAATGATGGTATCCATGTCATTATAAAAGGTAGTCTATTTTTGAATTTTTTTTACTCTAATGGATGGTTGCCTTGTCATTATGGAAGTTATTCTGTTGTTAAGATTTATGTTACTCCAATGGATGGTAGCCTTGTCATTAGGGGAGGTAGTCTGTTGTTGAAATTTTTGTTACTCCAATGGATGGTAGCCTTGTCATTAAGGAAGGTAGCCTATTGTTGAGATTTCTGTTTCTACAATGGATGGTAGCTTTGTCATTATAAAAGGTTGTCTATTGTTGACATTTTTGTTACTCCAATGGATGGTAGCCTTATCATTATGGGAGGTAGTCTATTGTTGGGATTTCTTTTACTCCAATAGATGGTACCCTTGTCATTATGGGAGGTAGTCTGTTGTTGTGATTTTTGTTACTCCAATATATGGTAACCTTGTCGTTATGGGAGGTAATTTATTGTTGTGATTTTTGTTACTCCAATGAATGGTAGCCTTGCCATTATGGAAGGTAGTATGTTGTTTAAATTTTTGTCACTCCAATAGAAGGTAGCCTTGTCATTATGGAAGGTAGTCTGTTGTTGAAATTTTTGTTATTCTAATGGATGGTAGCCTTCTCATTATGGAAGGTAGTCTGTTGTTGAGATTTCTAGTTACTCCAGTGGATAATGGTCTTATCATTATGGAAGGTAGTCTGCTGTTGATATTTCTATTTCTCCAATGGATGGTATCCTTGTCATTATAAAAGGAAGTCTGTTTTTGAATTTTTTTTACTCTAATGGATGGTTGCCTTGACATTATGGAAGTTATTCTGTTGTTGAGATTTATGTTACTCCTATGGATGGTAAACTTGTCATTATGGGATGTTGTCTGTTGTTGTGATTTTTGTTACTCCAATGGATGGAAGCCTTGTCATTATGGAAATCATTATGTTGTTGAGATTTCACTTACTCCAATGGGTGGTAGCCTTGTCTTTATGGGATGTATTTTGTTGTTGAAAATTTTGTTACTTCAATGGATGGTAGCCTTGTCATTATGGAAGGTAGTTTGTCGTTGAAATTTTTGTTACTCCAATGGATGGTAGCCTTGTCATTATGGAAGGTAATCTGTTGTTGAGATTTCTTGTTACTCCAATGGATGGTAGCCTTGTCATTAAGGAAGGTAGCCTATTGTTGAGATTTCTGTTTCTACAATGGATGGTAGCTTTGTCATTATAAAAGGTTGTCTGTTGTTGACATTTTTGTTACTCCAATGGATGGTACCCTTATCATTATGGGAGGTAGTCTATTCTTGGGATTTCTTTGACTCCAATAGATGGTACCCTTGTCATTATGGGAGGTAGTCTGTTGTTTTGATTTTTGCTACTCTAATATATGGTAACCTTGTCATTAAGGGAGGTAATTTATTGTTGTGATTTTTGTTACTCCAATGAATGGTAGCCTTGCCATTATGGAAGGTAGTATGTTGTTGAGATTTCTAATACTCCGATAGATGGTAGCCTTGTCATTATAGAAGGTATTTTGTTGTTGAGATTTCTGTTACTCCAATGGATGGTAGCCTTGTCATTATGGGAGGTAGTCTATTTTTGAGATTTCTTGTTACTCCAATGGATGGTAGCATTGTCATTATGGGAGGTATCTGTTTTTTAAATTTTTGTTACTCCAATGGAAGGTAGCCTTGTCATTATGGAAGGTAGTCTGTTGTTGAAATTTTTTTTATTCTAATGGATGGTAGCCTTCTCATTATGGAAGGTAGTCTGTTGTTGAGATTTCTAGTTACTCCAGTGGATAATGGTCTTATCATTATGGAAGGTAGTCTGCTATTGATATTTCTGTTTCTCCAATGGATGGTATCCTTGTCATTATAAAAGGTAGTCTGTTTTTGAATTTTTTTTTACTCTAATGGATGGTTGCCTTGTCATTATGGAAGTTATTATGTTGTTGAGATTTATGTTACTCATATGGATAGTAAACTTATCATTATGGGAGGTTGTCTGTTGTTGTGATTTTTGTTACTCCAATGGATGGAAGCCTTGTCATTATGGAAATCATTCTGTTGTTGAGATTTCACTTACTCCAATGGGTGGTAGCCTTGTCTTTATGGGAGGTAGTCTGTTGTTGAAATTTTTGTTACTTCAATGGATGGTAGCCTTGTCATTATGGAAGGTAGTTTGTTGTTGAAATTTTTGTTACTCCAATGGATGGTAGCCTTGTCATTATGGAAGGTAATTTGTTGTTGAGATTTCTTGTTACTCCAATGGATGGTAGCCTTGTCATTAAGGAAAGTAGCCTATTGGTGAGATTTCTGTTTCTACAATGGATGGTAGCTTTGTCATTATAAAAGGTTGTCTGTTGTTGACATTTTTGTTACTCCAATGGATGGTAGCCTTATCATTACGGGAGGTAGTCTATTGTTGGGATTTATTTTACTCCAATAGATGGTACCCTTGTCATTATGGGAGGTAGTCTGTTAATGTGATTTTTGTTACTCCAATATATGGTAACCTTGTCATTATTGGAGGTAATTTATTGTTGTGATTTTTGTTACTCCAATGAATGGTAGCCTTGCCATTATGGAAGGTAGTATGTTGTTGAGATTTCCAATACCCCGATAGATGGTAGCCTTGTCATTATAGAAGGTATTTTGTTGTTGAGATTTCTGTTACTCCAAGGGATGGTAGCCTTGTCATTATGGGAGGTAGTCTATTTTTGAGATTTCTTATTACTCCAATGGATGGTAGCATTGTCATTATGGGAGGTAGTTTGTTTTTTAAATTTTTGTCACTCCAATGGAAGGTAGCCTTGTCATTATGGAAGGTAGTCTGTTGTTGAAATTTTTGTTATTCTAATGGATGGTAGCCTTCTCATTATGGAAAGTAGTCTGTTGTTGAGATTTCTAGTTACTCCAGTGGATAATGGTCTTATCAATATGGAAGGTAGTCAGCTATTGATATTTCTGTTTCTCCAATGGATGGTATCCTTGTCATTATAAAGGGTAGTCTGTTTTTGAATTTTTTATTACTCTAATGGATGGTTGCCTTGTCATTATGGAAGTTATTCTGTTGTTGAGATTTATGTTACTCCTATGGATGGTAAACTTGTCATTATGGCATGTTGTCTGTTGTTGTGATTTTAGTTACTCCAATTAATGGAAGCCTTGTCATTATGGAAATCATTCTGTTGTTGAGATTTCACTTACTCCAATGGGTGGTAGCCTTGCTTTATGGGAGGTAGTCTGTTGTTGAAATTTTTGTTACTTCAATGGATGGTAGCCTTGTCATTATGGAAGGTAGTCTGTTGTTGAAACTTTTGTTACTCCAATGGATGGTAGCCTTATCATTATGGAAGGTAATCTGTTGTTGAGATTTCTTGTTACTCCAATGGATGGTAGCCTTGTCATTTAGGAAGGTAGCCTATTGTTGAGATTTCTATTTCTACAATGGATGGTAGCTTTGTCATTATAAAAGGTTGTCTGTTGTTGAGATTTTTGTTACTCCAATGGATGGTAGCCTTATCATTATGGGAGGTAGTCTATTGTTGGGATTTCTTTTACTCCAATAGATTGTACCCTTGTCATTATGGGAGGTAGTCTGTTGTTGTGATTTTTGTTACTCCAATATATGGTAACCTTGTCATTATGGGAGGTAATTTATTGTTTTGATTTTTGTTACTCCAATGAATGGTAGCCTTGCCATTATGGAAGGTAGTATGTTGTTGAGATTTCCAATACTCCGATAGATGGTAGCCTTGTCATTATAGAAGGTATTTTGTTGTTGAGATTTATGTTACTCCAATAGATGGTAGCCTTCTCATTATGGGAGGTAGTCTATTTTGGAGATTTCTTGTTACTCCAACGGATGGTAGCATTGTCATTATGGGAGGTAGTCTGTTTTTTAAATTTTTGTCACTCCAATGGAAGTTAGCTTTGTCATTATGGAAGGTAGTCTGTTGTTGAAATTTTTTTTATTCTAATGGATGGTAGCCTTCACATTATGGAAGGTAGTCTGTTGTTTAGATTTCTAGTTACTCGAGTGGATAATGGTCTTATCATTATGGAAGGTAGTCTGCTGTTGATATTTTTGTTTCTCCAATGGATGGTATCCTTGTCATTATAAAAGGTAGTTTGTTTTTGAATTTTTTTTTACTCTAATGAATGGTTGCCTTGTCATTATGGAAGTTATTCTGTTGTTGAGATTTATGTTACTCCTATGGATGGTAAACTTTTCATTATGGGAGGTTGTCTGTTGTTGTGATTTTTGTTACTCCAATGGATGGAAGCCTTGTCATTATGGAAGGTAATTTGTTGTTGAGATTTCTTGTTACTCCAATGGATGGTAGCCTTGTCATTAAGGAAAGTAGCCTATTGGTGAGATTTCTGTTTCTACAATGGATGGTAGCTTTGTCATTATAAAAGGTTGTCTGTTGTTGACATTTTTGTTACTCCAATGGATGGTAGCCTTATCATTACGGGAGGTAGTCTATTGTTGGGATTTATTTTACTCCAATAGATGGTACCCTTGTCATTATGGGAGGTAGTCTGTTAATGTGATTTTTGTTACTCCAATATATGGTAACCTTGTCATTATTGGAGGTAATTTATTGTTGTGATTTTTGTTACTCCAATGAATGGTAGCCTTGCCATTATGGAAGGTAGTATGTTGTTGAGATTTCCAATACCCCGATAGATGGTAGCCTTGTCATTATAGAAGGTATTTTGTTGTTGAGATTTCTGTTACTCCAAGGGATGGTAGCCTTGTCATTATGGGAGGTAGTCTATTTTTGAGATTTCTTATTACTCCAATGGATGGTAGCATTGTCATTATGGGAGGTAGTCTGTTTTTTAAATTTTTGTCACTCCAATGGAAGGTAGCCTTGTCATTTTGGAAGGTAGTCTGTTGTTGAAATTTTTGTTATTCTAATGGATGGTAGCCTTCTCATTATGGAAAGTAGTCTGTTGTTGAGATTTCTAGTTACTCCAGTGGATAATGGTCTTATCAATATGGAAGGTAGTCAGCTATTGATATTTCTGTTTCTCCAATGGATGGTATCCTTGTCATTATAAAGGGTAGTCTGTTTTTGAATTTTTTATTACTCTAATGGATGGTTGCCTTGTCATTATGGAAGTTATTCTGTTGTTGAGATTTATGTTACTCCTATGGATGGTAAACTTGTCATTATGGCATGTTGTCTGTTGTTGTGATTTTTGTTACTCCAATTAATGGAAGCCTTGTCATTATGGAAATCATTCTGTTGTTGAGATTTCACTTACTCCAATGGGTGGTAGCCTTGCTTTATGGGAGGTAGTCTGTTGTTGAAATTTTTGTTACTTCAATGGATGGTAGCCTTGTCATTATGGAAGGTAGTCTGTTGTTGAAACTTTTGTTACTCCAATGGATGGTAGCCTTATCATTATGGAAGGTAATCTGTTGTTGAGATTTCTTGTTACTCCAATGGATGGTAGCCTTGTCATTTAGGAAGGTAGCCTATTGTTGAGATTTCTATTTCTACAATGGATGGTAGCTTTGTCATTATAAAAGGTTGTCTGTTGTTGAGATTTTTGTTACTCCAATGGATGGTAGCCTTATCATTATGGGAGGTAGTCTATTGTTGGGATTTCTTTTACTCCAATAGATTGTACCCTTGTCATTATGGGAGGTAGTCTGTTGTTGTGATTTTTGTTACTCCAATATATGGTAACCTTGTCATTATGGGAGGTAATTTATTGTTTTGATTTTTGTTACTCCAATGAATGGTAGCCTTGCCATTATGGAAGGTAGTATGTTGTTGAGATTTCCAATACTCCGATAGATGGTAGCCTTGTCATTATAGAAGGTATTTTGTTGTTGAGATTTCCGTTACTCCAATAGATGGTAGCCTTCTCATTATGGGAGGTAGTCTATTTTGGAGATTTCTTGTTACTCCAACGGATGGTAGCATTGTCATTATGGGAGGTAGTCTGTTTTTTAAATTTTTGTCACTCCAATGGAAGTTAGCTTTGTCATTATGGAAGGTAGTCTGTTGTTGAAATTTTTGTTATTCTAATGGATGGTAGCCTTCACATTATGGAAGGTAGTCTGTTGTTTAGATTTCTAGTTACTCGAGTGGATAATGGTCTTATCATTATGGAAGGTAGTCTGCTGTTGATATTTTTGTTTCTCCAATGGATGGTATCCTTGTCATTATAAAAGGTAGTTTGTTTTTGAATTTTTTTTTACTCTAATGAATGGTTGCCTTGTCATTATGGAAGTTATTCTGTTGTTGAGATTTATGTTACTCCTATGGATGGTAAACTTTTCATTATGGGAGGTTGTCTGTTGTTGTGATTTTTGTTACTCCAATGGATGGAAGCCTTGTCATTATGGAAATCATTCTGTTGTTGAGATTTCACTTACTCCAATGGGTGGTAGCCTTGTCTTTATGGGAGGCAGCCTGTTGTTGAAATTTTTGTTACTTCAATGGATGGTAGCCTTGTCATTATGGAAGGTAGTCTGTTGTTGAAACTTTTGTTACTCCAATGGATGGTAGCCTTGTCATTATGGAAGGTAATCTGTTGTTGAGATTTCTTGTTACTCCAATGGATGGTAGCCTTGTCATTAAGGAAGGTAGCCTATTGTTGAGATTTCTGTTTCTACAATGGATGGTAGCTTTGTCATTATAAAAGGTTGTCTGTTGTTGACATTTTTGTTACTCCAATGGATGGTAGCCTTATCATTATGGGAGGTAGTCTATTGTTGGGATTTCTTTTACTCCAATAGATGGTACCCTTGTCATTATGGGAGGTAGTTTGTTGTTGTGATTTTTGTTACTCCAATTTATGGTAACCTTTTCATTATGGGAGGTAATTTATTGTTCTGATTTTTGTTACTCCAATGAATGGTAGCCTTGCCATTATGGAAGGTAGTATGTTGTTGAGATTTCCAATACTCCGATAGATGGTAGCCTTGTCATTATAGAAGGTATTTTGTTGTTGAGATTTCCGTTACTCCAATGGATGGTAGCCTTGTCATTATGGGAGGTAGTCTATTTTTGAGATTTCTTGTTACTCCAATGGATGGTAGCATTGTCATTATGGGAGGTAGTATGTTTTTTAAATTTTTGTCACTCCAATGGAAGGTAGCCTTGTCATTATGGAAGGTAGTCTGTTGTTGAAATTTTTGCTATTCTAATGGATGGTAGCCTTCTCATTATGAAAGGTAGTTTGTTGTTGAGATTTCTAGTGACTCCAGTGGATAATGGTCTTATCATTATGGAAGGTAGTCTGCTGTTGATATTTTTGTTTCTCCAATGGATGGTATCCTTGTCATTATAAAAGGTAGTCTGGTTTTGTATTTTTTTGTTACTCTAATGGATGGTTGCATTGTCATTGTTGAAGTTATTCTGTTGTTGAGATTTATGTTAATCCTATGGATGGTAAACTTGTCATTATGGGAGGTTGTCTGTTGTTGTGATTTTTGTTACTCCAATGGATGGAAGCCTTGTCATTATGGAAATCATCCTGGTGTTGAGATTTCACTTACTCCAATGCGTGGTAGCCTTGTCTTTATGGAAGGTAGTCTGTTGTTGAAACTTTTGTTACTTCAATGGATGGTAGCCTTGTCATTATGGAAGGTAGTCTGTTGTTGAAACTTTTGTTACTCCAATGGATGGTAGCCTTGTCATTATGGAAGGTAATCTGTTGTTGAGATTTCTTGTTACTCCAATGGATGGTAGCCTTGTCATTAAGGAAGGTAGCCTATTGTTGAGATTTCTGTTTCTACAATGGATGGTAGCTTTGTGATTATAAAAGGTTGTTTGTTGTTGACATTTTTGTTACTCCAATGGATGGTAGCCTTATCATTATGGGAGGTAGTCTATTGTTGGGATTTATTTTACTCCAATAGATGGTACCCTTGTCATTATGGGAGGTAGTCTGTTGTTGTGATTTTTGTTACTCCAATATATGGTAACCTTGTCATTAAGGGAGGTAATTTATTGTTGTGACTTTTATTACTCCAATGAATGGTAGCCTTGCCATTATGGAAGGTAGTATGTTGTTGAGATTTCCAATACTCCGATAGATGGTAGCCTTGTCATTATAGAAGGTATTTTGTTGTTGAGATTTCCGTTACTCCAATGGATGGTAGCCTTGTCATTATGGGAGGTAGTCTATTTTTGAGATTTCTTGTTACTCCAATGGATGGTAGCCATGTCATTATGGGAAGTAGTATGTTTTTTAAATTTTTTTCACTCCAATGGAAGGTAGCCTTGTCATTATGGAAGGTAGTCTGTTGTTGAAATTTTTGTTATTCTAATGGATGGTAGCCTTCTCATTATGGAAGGTAGTTTGTTGTTGAGATTTCTAGTTACTCACGTGGATAATGGTCTTATCATTATGGAAGGTAGTCTGTTGTTGATATTTCTGTTTCTCCAATGGATGGTATCCTTGTCATTATAAAAGGTAGTTTGGTTTTGTATTTTTTTTTTACTCTAATGGATGGTTGCCTTGTCATTGTTGAAGTTATTCTGTTGTTGAGGTTTATGTTACTCCTATGGATGGTAAACTTGTCATTATGGGAAGTTGTCTGTTGTTGTGATTTTTGTTACGCCAATGGATGGAAGCCTTGTCATTATGGAAATCATTCTGTTGTTGAGATTTCACTTACTCCAATGGGTGGTAGCCTTGTCTTTATGGGAGGTAGTCTGTTGTTGAAATTTTTGTTACTTCAATGGATGGTAGCCTTGTCATTATGGAAGGTAGTCTGTTGTTGAAACTTTTGTTACTCCAATGGATGGTAGCCTTGTCATTATGGAAGGTAATCTGTTGTTGAGATTTCTTGTTACTCCAATGGATGGTAGCCTTATCATTAAGGAAGGTAGCCTATTATTGAGATTTCTGTTTCTACAATGGATGGTAGCTTTGTCATTATAAAAGGCTGTCTGTTGTTGACATTTTTGTTACTCCAATGGATGGTAGCCTTATCATTATGGGAGGTAGTCTATTGTTGGGATTTCTTTTACTCGAATAGATGGTACCCTTGTCATTATGGGAGGTAGTCAGTTGTTGTGATTTTTGTTACTCCAATATATGGTAACCTTGTCATTATGGGAGGTATTTTATTGTTGTGATTTTTGTTACTCCAATGAATGGTAGCCTTGCCATTATGGAAGGTAGTATGTTGTTGAGATTTCCAATACTCCGATAGATGGTAGCCTTGTCATTATAGAAGGTATTTTGTTGTTGATATTTCTGTTACTCCAATGGATGGTATCCTTGTCATTATAAAAGGTAGTATATTTTTGAATTTTTTTTTACTCTAATGGATGGTTGCCTTGTCATTATGGAAGTTATTCTGTTGTTGAGATTTATGTTACTCCTATGGATGGTAGACTTGTCATTATGGGAGGTTGTTTGTTGTTGTGATTTTTGTTACTCCAATGGATGGAAGCCTTGTCATTATGGAAATCATTCTGTTGTTGAGATTTCACTTACTCCAATGGGTGGTAGCCTTGTCTTTATGGGAGGTAGTCTGTTGTTGAAATTTTTGTTACTTCAATGGATGGTAGCCTTGTCATTATGGAAGGTAATCTGTTGTTGAGATTTCTTGTTACTCCAATGGATGGTAGCCTTGTCATTAAGGAAGGTAGCCTATTGTTGAGATTTCTGTTTCTACAATGGATGGTAGCTTTGTCATTATAAAAGGCTGTCTGTTGTTGACATTTTGGTTACTCCAATGGATGGTAGCCTTATCATTATGGGAGGTAGTCTATTGTTGGGATTTCTTTTACTCGAATAGATGGTACCCTTGTCATTATGGGAGGTAGTCTGTTGTTGTGATTTTTGTTACTCCAATATATGGTAACCTTATCATTATGGGAGGTAATTTATTGTTGTGATTTTTGTTACTTCAATGAATGGTAGCCTTGCCATTATGGAAGGTAGTATGTTGTTGAGATTTCCAATACTCTGATAGATGGTAGCCTTGTCATTATAGAAGGTATTTTGTTGTTGATATTTCTGTTACTCCAATGGATGGTAGCCTTGTCATTATGGGAGGTAGTCTATTTTTGAGATTTCTTGTTACTCCAATGGATGGTAGCATTGTCATTATGGGAGGTAGTCTGTTTTTTAAATTTTTGTCACTCCAATGGAAGGTAGCCTTGTCATTATGGAAGGTAGTCTGTTGTTGAAATTTTTGTTATTCTAATGGATGGTAGCCTTCTCATTATGGAAGGTAGTCTGTTGTTGAGATTTCTAGTTACTCCAGTGGATAATGGTCTTATCATTATGGAAGGTAGTCTGCTGTTGATATTTCTGTTTCTCCAATGGATGGTATCCTTGTCATTATAAAAGGTAGTATATTTTTGAATTTTTTTTTACTCTAATGGATGGTTGCCTTGTCATTATGGAAGTTATTCTGTTGTTGAGATTTATGTTACTCCTATGGATGGTAAACTTGTCATTATGGGAGGTTGTCTGTTGTTGTGATTTTTGTTACTCCAATGGATGGAAGCCTTGTCATTATGGAAATCATTCTATTGTGGAGATTTCACTTACTCCAATGGGTGGTAGCCTTGTCTTTATGGGAGGTAGTCTGTTGTTGAAATTTTTGTTACTTCAATGGATGGTAGCCTTGTCATTATGGAAGGTAGTCTGTTGTAGAAACTTTTGTTACTCCAATGGATGGTAGCCTTGTCATTATGGAAGGTAATCTGTTGTTGAGATTTCTTGTTACTCCAATGGATGGTAGCATTGTCATTATGGGAGGTAGTCTGTTTTTTAAATTATAGTCACTCCAATGGAAGGTAGCCTTGTCATTATGGAAGGTAGTTTGTTGTTGAAATTTTTGTTATTCTAATGGATGGTAGCCTTCTCATTATGGAAGGTAGTCTGTTGTTGAGATTTCTAGTTACTCCAGTGGATAATGGTCTTATCATTATGGAAGGCAGTCTGCTGCTGATATTTCTGTTTCTCCAATGGATGGTATCCTTGTCATTATAAAAGGTAGTATATTTTTGAATTTTTTTTTACTCTAATGGATGGTTGCCTTGTCATTATGGAAGTTATTATGTTGTTGAGATTTATGTTACTCCTATGGATGGTAGACTTGTCATTATGGGAGGTTGTTTGTTGTTGTGATTTTTGTTACTCCAATGGATGGAAGCCTTGTCATTATGGAAATCATTCTGTTGTTGAGATTTCACTTACTCCAATGGGTGGTAGCCTTGTCTTTATGGGAGGTAGTCTGTTGTTGAAATTTTTGTTACTTCAATGGATGGTAGCCTTGTCATTATGGAAGGTAATCTGTTGTTGAGATTTCTTGTTACTCCAATGGATGGTAGCCTTGTCATTAAGGAAGGTAGCCTATTGTTGAGATTTTTGTTTCTACAATGGATGGTAGCTTTGTCATTATAAAAGGTTGTCTGTTGTTGACATTTTTGTTACTCCAATGGATGGCAGCCTTATCATTATGGGAGGTAGTCTATTGTTGGGATTTCTTTTACTCTAATAGATGGTACCCTTGTCATTATGGGAGGTAGTCTGTTGTTGTGATTTTTGTTACTCCAATATATGGTAACCTTGTCATTATGGGAGGTAATTTATTGTTGTGATTTTTGTTACTCCAATGAATGGTAGCCTTGCCATTATGGAAGGTAGTATGTTGTTGAGATTTCCAATACTCCGATAGATGGTAGCCTTGTCATTATAGAAGGTATTTTGTTGTTGATATTTCTGTTACTCCAATGGATGGTAGCCTTGTCATTATGGGCGGTAGTCTTTTTTTGAGATTTCTTGTTACTCCAGTAGATGGTAGCATTTTCATTATGGGAGGTAGTCTGTTTTTTAAATTTTTGTCACTCCAATGGAAGGTAGCCTTGTCATTATGGAAGGTAGTCTGTTGTTGAAATTTTTGTTATTCTAATGGATGGTAGCCTTCTCATTATGGAAGGTAGTATGTTGTTGAGATTTCTAGTTACTCCAGTGGATAATGGTCTTATTATTATGGAAGGTAGTCTGCTATTGATATTTCTGTTTCCCCAATGGATGGTATCCTTTTCATTATATAAGGTAGTATATTTTTGAATTTTTTTTTACTCTAACGGATGGTTGCCTTGTTATTATGGAAGTTATTCTGTTGTTGAGATTTATGTTACTCCTATGGATGGTAAACTTATCATTATGGGAGGTTGTCTGTTGTTGTGATTTTTGTTACTCCAATGAATGGAAGCCTTGTCATTATGGAAATCATTCTGTTGTTGAGATTTCACTTACTCCAATGGGTGGTAGCCTTGTCTTTATGGGAGGTAGTCTGTTGTTGAAATTTTTGTTACTTCAATGGATGGTAGCCTTGTCATTATGTAAGGTAGTCTGTTGTTGAAACTTTTGTTACTCCAATGGATGGTAGCCTTGTCATTATGGAAGGTAATTTGTTGTTGAGATTTCTTGTTACTCCAATGGATGGTAGCCTTTTCATTAAGGAAGGTAGCCTATTGTTGAGATTTCTGTTTCTACAATGGATGGCAGCTTTGTCATTATAAAAGGTTGTCTGTTGTTGACATTTTTGTTACTCCAATGGATGGTAGCCTTATCATTATGGGAGGTAGTCTATTTTTGGGATTTCTTTTACACCAATAGATGGTGCCCTTGTCATTATGGGATGTAGTCTGTTGTTGTGATTTTTGTTACTCTAATATATGGTAACCTTGTCATTATGGGGGGTAATTTATTGTTGTGATTTTTTTTACTCCAATGAATGGGAGCCTTGCCATTATTGAAGGTAGTATGTTGTTGATATTTCCAATACTCCGATAGATGGTAGCCTTGTCATTATAGAAGGTATTTTGTTGTTGAGATTTCTGTTACTCCAATGGATGGTAGCCTTATCATTATGGGAGGTAGTCTATTTTTGAGATTTCTTGTTACTCCAATGGATGGTAGCATTGTCATTATGGGACGTAGTATGTTTTTTAAAATTTTGTCACTCCAATGGAAGGTAGCCTTGTCATTATGGCAGGTAGTCTGTTGTTGAAATTTTTGTTATTCTAATGGATGGTAACCTTCTCATTATGGAAGGTAGTTTGTTGTTGAGATTTCTAGTTACTCAAGTGGATAATGGTCTTATCATTATGGAAGGTAGTCTGTTGTTGATATTTCTGTTTCTCCAATGGATGGTATCCTTGTCATTATAAAAGGTAGTCTGGTTTTGAATTTTTTTTACTCTAATGGATGGTTGCCTTGTCATTATGGAAGTTATTCTGTTGTTGAGATTTATGTTACTCCTATGGATGGTAAACTTGTCATTATGGGAGGTTGTCTGTTGTTGTGATTTTTTTTAGTCCAATGGATGGAAGCCTTGTCATTATGGAAATCATTCTGTTGTTGAGATTTCACTTGCTCCAATGGGTGGTAGCCTTGTCTTTATGGGAGGTAGTCTGTTGTTGAAATTTTTGTTACTTTAATGGATGGTAGCCTTGTCATTAGGCAAGGTTGCCTGTTGTTGAAACTTTTGTTACTCCAATGGATGGTAGCCTTGTGATTATGGAAGGTAATCTGTTGTTGAGATTTCTTGTTACTCCAATGGATGGTAGCCTTGTCATTAAGGAAGGTAGCCTATTGTTGAGATTTTTGTTTCTACAATGGATGGTAGCTTTGTCATTATAAAAGGTTGTCTGTTGTTGACATTTTTGTTACTCCAATGGATGGTAGCCTTATCATTATGGGAGGTAGTCTATTGTTGGGATTTCTTTTACTCCAATAGATGGTACCCTTGTCAGTATGGGAGGTAGTCTGTTGTTGTGATTTTTGTTACTCCAATATATGGTAACCTTGTCATTATGGGAGGTAATTTATTGTTGTGATTTTTGTTACTCCAATGAATGGTAGCCTTGCCATTATGGAAGGTAGTATGTTGTTTAGATTTCCAATACTCCGATAGATGGTAGCCTTGTCATTATAGAAGGTATTTTGTTGTTGATATTTCTGTTACTCCAATGGATGGTAGCCTTGTCATTATGGGAGGTAGTCTTTTTTTGAGATTTCTTGTTACTCCAGTAGATGGTAGCATTATCATTATGGGAGGTAGTCTGTTTTTTAAATTTTTGTCACTCCAATGGAAGGTAGCCTTGTCATTATGGAAGGTAGTCTGTTGTTGAAATTTTTGTTATTCTAATGGATTGTAGCCTTCTCATTATGGAAGGTAGTATGTTGTTGAGATTTCTAGTTACTCCAGTGGATAATGGTCTTATCATTATGGAAGGTAGTCTGTTGTTGATATTTCTGTTTCTCCAATGGATGGTATCCTTGTCATTATAAAAGGTAGTCTGGTTTTGAATTTTTTTTACTCTAATGGATGGTTGCCTTGTCATTATGGAAGTTATTCTGTTGTTGAGATTTATGTTACTCCTATGGATGGTAAACTTGTCATTATGGGAGGTTGTCTGTTGTTGTGATTTATTTTACTCCAATGGATGGAAGCCTTGTCATTATGGAAATCATTCTGTTGTTGAGATTTCACTTGCTCCAATGGGTGGTAGCCTTGTCTTTATGGGAGGTAGTCTGTTGTTGAAATTTTTGTTACTTTAATGGATGGTAGCCTTGTCATTAGGGAAGGTTGCCTGTTGTTGAAACTTTTGTTACTCCAATGGATGGTAGCCTTGTGATTATGGAAGGTAATCTGTTGTTGAGATTTCTTGTTACTAAAATGGATGGTAGCCTTGTCATTAAGGAAGGTAGCCTATTGTTGAGATTTTTGTTTCTACAATGGATGGTAGCTTTGTCATTATAAAAGGTTGTCTGTTGTTGACATTTTTGTTACTCCAATGGATGGTAGCCTTATCATTATGGGAGGTATTCTATTGTTGGGATTTCTTTTACTCCAATAGATGGTACCCTTGTCATTATGGGAGGTAGTCTGTTGTTGTGATTTTTGTTACTCCAATATATGGTAACCTTGTCATAATGGGAGGTAATTTATTGTTGTGATTTTTGTTACTCGAATGAATGGTAGCCTTGCCATTATGGAAGGTAGTATGTTGTTGAGATTTCCAATACTCCGATAGATGGTAGCCTTGTCATTATAGAAGGTATTTTGTTGTTGATATTTCTGTTACTCCAATGGATGGTAGCCTTGTCATTATGGGAGGTAGTCTTTTTTTGAGATTTCTTGTTACTCCAGTAGATGGTAGCATTGTCATTATGGGAGGTAGTCTGTTTTTTAAATTTTTGTCACTCCAATGGAAGGTAGCCTTGTCATTATGGAAGGTAGTCTGTTGTTGAAATTTTTGTTATTCTAATGGATGGTAGCCTTCTCATTATGGAAGGTAGTATGTTGTTGAGATTTCTAGTTACTCCAGTGGATAATGGTCTTATCATTATGGAAGGTAGTCTGTTGTTGATATTTTTGTTTCTCCAATGGATGGTATCCTTGTCATTATAAAAGGTAGTCTGGTTTTGAATTTTTTTTACTCTAATGGATGGTTGCCTTGTCATTATGGAAGTTATTCTGTTGTTGAGATTTATGTTACTCCTATGGATGGTAAACTTGTCATTATGGGAGGTTGTTTGTTGTTGTGATTTTTTTTACTCCAATGGATGGAAGCCTTGTCATTATGGAAATCATTTTGTTGTTGAGATTTCACTTGCTCCAATGGGTGGTAGCCTTGTCTTTATGGGAGGTAGTCTGTTGTTGAAATTTTTGTTACTTTAATGGATGGTAGCCTTGTCATTAGGGAAGGTTTCCTGTTGTTGAAACTTTTGTTACTCCAATGGATGGTAGCCTTGTGATTATGGAAGGTAATATGTTGTTGAGATTTCTTGTTACTAAAATGGATGGTAGCCTTGTCATTAAGGAAGGTAGCCTATTGTTGAGATTTTTGTTTCTACAATGGATGGTAGCTTTGTCATTATAAAAGGTTGTCTGTTGTTGACATTTTTGTTACTCCAATGGATGGTAGCCTTATCATTATGGGAGGTAGTCTATTGTTGGGATTTCTTTTACTCCAATAGATGGTACCCTTGTCATTATGGGAGGTAGTCTGTTGTTGTGATTTTTGTTACTCCAATATATGGTAACCTTGTCATAATGGGAGGTAATTTATTGTTGTGATTTTTGTTACTCCAATGAATGGTAGCCTTGCCATTATGGAAGGTAGTATGTTGTTGAGATTCCCAATACTCCGATAGATGGTAGCCTTGTCATTATAGAAGGTATTTTGTTGTTGATATTTCTGTTACTCCAATGGATGGTAGCCTTGTCATTATGGGAGGTAGTCTTTTTTTGAGATTTCTTGTTACTCCAGTAGATGGTAGCATTGTCATTATGGGAGGTAGTATGTTTTTTAAATTTTTGTCACTCCAATGGAAGGTAGCCTTGTCATTATGGAAGGTAGTCTGTTGTTGAAATTTTTGTTATTCTAATGGATGGTAGCCTTCTCATTATGGAAGGTAGTATGTTGTTGAGATTTCTAGTTACTCCAGTGGATAATGGTCTTATCATTATGGAAGGTAGTCTGCTGTTGATATTTCTGTTTCTCCAATGGATGGTATCCTTGTCATTATAAAAGGTAGTCTGGTTTTGAATTTTTTTTACTCTAATGGATGGTTGCCTTGTCATTATGGAAGTTATTCTGTTGTTGAGATTTATGTTACTCCTATGGATGGTAAACTTGTCATTATGGGAGGTTGTCTGTTGTTGTGATTTTTTTTACTCCAATGGATGGAAGCCTTGTCATTATGGAAATCATTCTGTTGTTGAGATTTCACTTGCTCCAATGGGTGGTAGCCTTGTCTTTATGGGAGGTAGTCTGTTGTTGAAATTTTTGTTACTTTAATGGATGGTAGCCTTGTCATTAGGGAAGGTTTCCTGTTGTTGAAACTTTTGTTACTCCAATGGATGGTAGCCTTGTGATTATGGAAGGTAATCTGTTGTTGAGATTTCTTGTTACTCCAATGGATGGTAGCCTTGTCATTAAGGAAGGTAGCCTATTGTTGAGATTTTTGTTTCTACAATGGATGGTAGCTTTGTCATTATAAAAGGTTGTCTGTTGTTGACATTTTTGTTACTCCAATGGATGGTAGCCTTATCATTATGGGAGGTAGTCTATTGTTGGGATTTCTTTTACTCCAATAGATGGTACCCTTGTCATTATGGGAGGTAGTCTGTTGTTGTGATTTTTGTTACTCCAATATATGGTAACCTTGTCATTATGGGAGGTAATTTATTGTTGTGATTTTTGTTACTCCAATGAATGGTAGCCTTGCCATTATGGAAGGTAGTATGTTGTTGAGATTTCCAATACTCCGATAGATGGTAGCCTTGTCATTATATAAGGTATTTTGTTGTTGATATTTCTGTTACTCCAATGGATGGTAGCCTTGTCATTATGGGAGGTAGTCTTTTTTTGAGATTTCTTGTTACTCCAGTAGATGGTAGCATTGTCATTATGGGAGGTAGTCTGTTTTTTAAATTTTTGTCACTCCAATGGAAGGTAGCCTTGTCATTATGGAAGGTAGTCTGTTGTTGAAATTTTTGTTATTCTAATGGATGGTAGCCTTCTCATTATGGAAGGTAGTATGTTATTGAGATTTCTAGTTACTCCAGTGGATAATGGTCTTATCATTATGGAAGGTAGTCTGTTGTTGATATTTCTGTTTCTCCAATGGATGGTATCCTTGTCATTATAAAAGGTAGTCTGGTTTTGAATATTTTTTACTCTAATCGATGGTTGCCTTGTCATTATGGAAGTTATTCTGTTGTTGAGATTTATGTTACTCCTATGGATGGTAAACTTGTCATTATGGGAGGTTGTCTGTTGTTGTGATTTTTTTTACTCCAATGGATGGAAGCCTTGTCATTATGGAAATCATTCTGTTGTTGAGATTTCACTTGCTCCAATGGGTGGTAGCCTTGTCTTTATGGGAGGTAGTCTGTTGTTGAAATTTTTGTTACTTCAATGGATGGTAGCCTTGTCATTATGTAAGGTAGTCTGTTGTTGAAACTTTTGTTACTCCAATGGATGGTAGCCTTGTCATTATGGAAGGTAATCTGTTGTTGAGATTTCTTGTTACTCCAATGGATGGTAGCCTTTTCATTAAGGAAGGTAGCCTATTGGTGAGATTTCTGTTTCTACAATGGATGGCAGCTTTGTCATTATAAAAGGTTGTCTGTTGTTGACATTTTTGTTACTCCAATGGATGGTAGCCTTATCATTATGGGAGGTAGTCTATTTTTGGGATTTCTTTTACTCCAATAGATGGTGCCCTTGTCATTATGGGATGTAGTCTGTTGTTGTGATTTTTGTTACTCCAATATATGGTAACCTTGTCATTATGGGAGGTAATTTATTGTTGTGATTTTTGTTACTCCAATGAATGGTAGCCTTGCCATTATGGAAGGTAGTATGTTGTTGAGATTTCCAATACTCCGATAGATGGTAGCCTTGTCATTATAGAAGGTATTTTGTTGTTGATATTTCTGTTACTCTAATGGATGGTAGCCTTGTCATTATGGGAGGTAGTCTATTTTTTATATTTCTTGTTACTCTATTAGATGGTAGCATTGTCATTATGGGAGGTAGGCTGTTTTTTAAATTTTTGTCACTCCAATGGAAAGTAGCCTTGTCATTATGGAACGTAGTCTGTTGTTGAAATTTTTGTTATTCTAATGGATGGTAGCCTTCTCATTATGGAAGGTAGTCTGTTGTTGAGATTTCTAGTTACTCCAGTGGATAATGGTCTTATCATTATGGAAGGTAGTCTGCTGTTGATATTTTTGTTTCTCCAATGGATGGTATCCTTGTTGTGATACGGTGGGAGAACTGACTGTGGTTTTGCGTTCGTATTCGCACTTGTGCGGTTGAGCAAGAGTCGCCACCGACTTTTTATTTTATCCTAAAGGAAAGGTTAAAAAAGCACAGCAAAAACCTTTTGAGATATTTCGTGGGTCCGGGGGGTAGATTATGAAAAGGATAGGTATTAGCACCCTTTTCATCCATGGTTATCCATGGGCTCTTAGTTACTTGGTTTTTTAGATCACTTGCCTTGATTTTCGATTGCTTGAAATTGTGGTGTGTGTGTGTGTTTTGAAAATGTTTTTGAAGAGATGCCTTGTCTTAGGCTAACCTTGTAACAATTCCTTACTCGAATATTTTACAAAGGCGTGTATCTTTTCGAAAAGATGTTTCAAAATGTTTTGAGAGTTTATTTTGAAAGTGCTTGTGGAATGTGGTTTTTGAAAAGAAAGCAAGTGTTTTTGCAAGTTGATCTCAAGTAACTAAGAGTTTTGTCTACCCTATTGTACTCAAAGGTTTTCTCTATGTTTTCAACCCCTTTTAACAATTTTGTGCCACCATTGAATTTGGTGGACAATCTTGCGTTTAGGAAGTTTAACGGGACGGGCGCGGGTCATCGCATGGACCATGAATGCAATGGTGCCAAGTGTCTTTGGCAATTTGCTTTGAAGGGACTATGATCATTCCGTTTTAGGCAACATTCGAAAGCGTCATCGAGGGACTTATGATCATTTGAATTTGTTTTGCCAAAGATACTCGACGTGCAAACATGGCCCATTTTGGAAGGCAACATGTGGGATTACCCTAGAGGGTGCAAGTGTGATTGTGTATTGATTTCATGTATTTGTCTTGTATTAGGTTATCTAGCGTTTGATTTTATGTACATGCAAACCCTAGGTCTAATCATGGTATAATTGAAAGCGGTAAATTGTGAAAATGTAAAATCTACGCTATTACAAAATAAGTATTCGGGATTGGAGGTACAAATTTGTGAATGGGGATGAGACTTATAGTATCCAATAAGTTACAACCAAATCGAATTTGCGATCAAATGTAAATAACGTATATCAATGCATAAGATAAACAAATGTGTATAGGAGCAATGTAAATGTATTTGTATTGTGTAAGTGTGAGATGTATTGTGTAAGTGTGAGATGTATTGTGTAAGTAATTATTTACAGGTGCGACAATATGAATTTAAGAAAGTATTGTTAGGTATTTGTTTTGACCTAAAGAAAAATTAAATGTCTATTTAATTTAATTAATGATCTTGTATTTTTTAATATGTACAAAAGAATGTTTTACTTAAATGTTTTAGATTCTAATTAAATTATGTATAAAAATGTATACTTATTTATTATGTACAAAAAGTATGTTTTAGATAAATATCAAGAATTTAGAAAAAATGTATTTTTAATTGTTATGTACAAAAAATAATTTAATTAAATGTTTTAAAGTTAAGTATATAAGAAATGTGTTTTTAAGTATTTTTGTATTAATGTATTAGTATGCCAATTAAATATTACTCTTAAGAAGAAAAATATATTCTATGTATATATAAGAAATAAAGGAAAAGATAAGTTTAAATATAGAGAAAAAATATATTTTTATAAGTTTCTATATAAACCAAATTATACTATATATAAAAATGTTTGTTAGTTTAAAAAATAAATACTATGCTTTGTTAATTTCTTAAAATGATATGTTAAAAAAAACTAAATGAAAGCAAATGGATGGGCTTTAGGAATTTCAGGGGTACGAGGCCCACGTTTAGGCTCAAGAACGTTTTAGGGTTTGGATGGTGTTTTCATTTGGGACATTAGCTTTAGGGTTTTGAGACAGCGGCGGCGTTCGTTCGTTTTCGTGTTCTTCTTCATCCTCCTCATGCATGCCTCTGTATTTCCCTTCGTTCAAGGCCACCGGCGCCACTATTCTTCCTCCTCCTTACACTCACTTCAACGGCAGTAAAAAGAGGTATTTTAGTTCTTTCAACGCATTAGGGGTTTTGTATTTTTGCGTGCTTCATTTTTCGTATGTTAATTCAGATTACATGTCTCTTTGGTTTGAGGTTCGTGAAGAAGGAAAGAATCTATACCTTTCTGAGGAGATGGGGTGAGGGATGAAGGTGGAGGCGCCCAGGCGGCCAAGGACGGAGTGAGGTGATGATGGACTTGTAGACTCCCTGGTACTCTTTATCTTGTTGCCATTTTTAAGGTTTTATGATGAACTGAACTGAAAACCCCTTTTTGAATTCGCCTCTTTCTTCTTCTTCTTTGCCTTTGAATTGCCTTGAATGCTTCTTTGGTTGCCTCTTGATTGCCTTTGAACGTATTTTGTTTATGTGCCTTTGATTGTTTGTTGCTTGCCCAGTGAAGAGCCTATGGTTCTGAGGGCCTGTGGGTTAGCTTTGGATGCTTTGATGTTGCATCTGAACGATTTACCTTTGGAATGTTTATCGTTTTTGGAATGTTGGTTGCTGGCCCAAAGATGGTATCCTGAGGGCCTTGGTGTTTGATTATAGGCAGGACAGGGTTTTGAATGGTTTATGGCCTTTACAGATTCATGCTTAGGCAGGTCTGATGCTTAGCCAGGTTTGAGGTTTTTGGCATATTTGGTGCTTCAGGTGTAGGCAGGTATGATACTTGACAGTTTATGCTTAGGCTTACTGGTTTTTTGAGGCTTGATGCAGGTCTTACTGGTTTTTTGAGACTTGACTTGCCTCAGGTTGGTTTGATCTTTGGTTTAGGTTTCAGGTTAGGACTTGGTTTGGTCTTTTGGCTTTTGGAGGTAAAGCTAATGCAGGTTTTGTTTTGACAGTAGGTAGGTTTTGTGCTCCATGTTTTAGCAGGTTATGTGTTTAGGCCATTGCAGGTTTATGCTTGTGACTGGTATATGGGCTTTGGTCTCTTGGTTCTGTTGAGTATAACAGGTTGTGAGGCTTTACATGTAGCGCTTGTGTTTGATGCTCAGGCCAAGGGTTTGAAATGCAGTAGCAGATTTTGTATATTCTTTTTTCTGGTTTGAGGTTGGGCTCCCCTGTAGGTCTGATGCAGGTCTTGATCTTTTATGGTTAAGGCTTATCAGTTTGTATCTTTTTCTTTGTGTTGGTTTCTCCTCCTCTTTTCTACTGTCTTTAGCTTTTTTGTATATGTTTCTATATATTCCTGCCTAAAGCCTAAAACCTGCTTACTTATCTCTTTTCTTCTTTCTCAGTACAGCTAAATATTAAACTATGTTTTTTGCTGTACCATTGTTCTGAAAGGGCCATCCTTATCTTGGGAAATGATGAAAAAATATAACTTTCTTGCATATCTTATCTTTTCTTTACAGCTTTTGTACTTTTGGCTTTGATATCTTCCCAAATCTTCTTTTCTTTGACAGCTTGGGTAACCCTTTTGGCATTTGACAACAAGTTTGACACTTTTGGATTTTGACAGAAAGTTGCAATTTGATTTTTAGTTGGGTTTGAACTTGGAGTTTGAGATTTTGAATTTATGCAGTTTGACACTTTGCATTTTTTCTCAACTTTGCATTCATGATTAGCAAATAAAATTCTTCCCTCTTTGTGAACTGGGAGAAATCCCGTGATTTGTAGAGAGGGTTAACTGATCCCAATCAGTGGCCCTTAATGATGAATTTCTTTTATCTGTCTTTTCAATTTAATTTAACTGTTATTTGACTTTTCTCTTTTCTTTTGCAGATGAAAAATGGGGCACTGGAGCGAGGGATAGCGGATGAAGATTTGAAGATTAGAAAAATAATTAGGATAGTTTTTATTTAGCTTTAAATAAATGTAACATTATTTTTGTCAAAATTTTGTAAACAAAAACAATTATACAAATGACTTAAAGATAAATAAAAAGCCCTTTCATTTAATTAATTCTTCTCTTTTTCAATTGTTTATTTATTATTTATAGTTCTTTAAATTAAAATAAATTGAAAATAAATTCCAACTTATTTAATCTTTAGAATAATAAATAATTAACTAAACAATATTTCAGTATTGATCAATTGATAAACTTGACGCTTCTAATGTTCAAAGTAAAATAACAGTTAATCACAACAATTGATCAGACACATTCCCCCTTTTCAATGATTTTTACCAAACACTGTAAATCCAAACTGCATATATCTTTTGACTGGTTCAATCAAACGAACGTGAATTCAAACCAACTGCCTTCTTTTACTGATTAAATCAAATAGTGCGAACCCAACCCAAATCTTGGAATAACTCGCAAAGTGCTGTAGAATTCAAATCCTTCTGAGAACGTGCCCAAAAACCCTAATTCCTGATTAAATGCCAAAGAGCGTTCGCCTGATCAAAATTGAGCCAAAATCAACCAAAACCCTAAACCAACTGTTTGAAACATTCCAAAGCCCTGAAAAATCAATAAAACCCTAATTGCGTCTGACTGACGAGAAAAGTCTGTTTGACCGATTCTTGAGCCAGTTTGAAAGATCATGAATAGCCTGAAGTTGTTATTTCTTGTGGAAAAATGCGAGGGCAAATTTTGGGGTACAACACTTGTCATTATAAAAGGTAGTCTGTTTTTGAATTTTGTTTTACTCTAATGGATGGTTGCCTTGTCATTATGGAAGTTATTCTGTTGTTGAGATTTATGTTACTCCTATGGATGGTAAACTTGTCATTATGGGAGGTTGTCTATTGTTGTGATTTTTTTTACTCCAATGGATGGAAGCCTTGTCATTATGGAAATCATTCTGTTGTTGATATTTCAGTTACTCCAATGGGTGGTAGCCTTGTCTTTATGGGAGGTAGTCTGTTGTTGAAATTTTTGTTACTTCAATGGATGGTAGCCTTGTCATTATGGAAGGTAGTCTGTTGTTGAAACTTTTGTTACTCCAATGGATGGTAGCCTTGTCATTATGGAAGGTAATTTGTTGTTGAGATTTCTTGTTACTCCAATGGATGGTAGCCTTGTCATTAAGGAAGGTAGCCTATTGTTGATATTTCTGTTTCTACAATGGATGGTAGCTTTGTCATTATAAAAGGTTGTATGTTAATCAGATTTTTGTTACTCCAATGGATGGTAGCCTTATCATTATGGGAGGTAGTCTATTATTGGGATTTCTTTTACTCCAATAGATGGTACCCTTGTCATTATGGGAAGTAATATGTTGTTGTGATTTTTGTTACTCCAATATATGGTAACCTTGTCATTATGGGAGGTAATTTATTGTTGTGATTTTTGTTACTCCAATGAATGGTAGCCTTGCCATTATGGAAGGTAGTATGTTGTTGAGATTTCCAATACTTCGATATATGGTAGCCTTGTCATTATAGAAGGTATTTTGTTGTTGAGATTTCTGTTACTCCAATGGATGGTAGCCTTGTCATTATGGGAGGTAGTCTATTTTTGAGATTTCTTGTTACTCCAGTAGATGGTAGCATTGTCATTATGGGAGGTAGTCTGTTTTTTAAATTTTTGTCAGTCTAATGGAAGGTAGCCTTGTCATTATGGAAGGTAGTCTGTTGTTGAAATTTTTGTTATTCTAATGGATGGTAGCCTTCTCATTATGGAAGGTAGTCTGTTGTTGAGATTTCTAGTTACTCCAGTGGATAATGGTCTTATCATTATGGAAGGTAGTCTGCTGTTGATATTTCTGTTTCTCCAATGGATGGTATCCTTGTCATTATAAAAGGCAGTCTGTTTTTGAATTTTGTTTTACACTAATGGATGGTTGCCTTGTCATTATGGATGTTATTCTGTTGTTGAGATTTATGTTACTCCTATGGATGGTAAATTTGTCATTATGGGAAGTTGTCTGTTATTGTGATTTTTGTTACTCCAATGGATGGAAGCCTTGTCATTATGGTAATCATTCTGTTGTTGAGATTTCAGTTACTCCAATGGGTGGTAGCCTTGTCTTTATGGGAGGTAGTCTGTTGTTGAAATTTTTGTTACTTCAATGGATGGTAGCCTTGTCATTATGGAAGGTAGTCTGTTGTTGAAACTTTTGTTACTCCAATGGATGGTAGCCTTGTCATTATGGAAGTTAATCTGTTGTTGAGATTTCTTGTTACTCCAATGGATGGTAGCCTTGTCATTAAGGAAGGTAGCCTATTGTTGAGATTTGTGTTTCTACAATGGATGGTAGCTTTGTCATTAAAAAAGGTTGTCTGTTGTTGACATTTTTGTTACTCCAATGGATGGTAGCCTTATCATTATGTGAGGTAGTCTATTGTTGGGATTTCTTTTACTCCAATAGATGGTACCCTTGTCATTATGGGAGGTAGTCTGTTGTTGTGATTTTTGTTACTCCAATATATGGTAACCTTGTTATTATGGGAGGTAATTTATTGTTGTGATTTTTGTTACTCCAATGAATGGTAGCCTTGCCATTATGGAAGGTAGTATGTTGTTGAGATTTCCAATACTCCGGTAGATGGTAGCCTTGTCATTATAGAAGGTATTTTGTTGTTGAGATTTTTGTTACTCCAATGGATGGTAGCCTTGTCATTATGGGAGGTAGTCTATTTTTGAGATTTCTTGTTACTCCAATGAATGGTAGCATTGTCATTATGGGAGGTAGTCTGTTTTTTAAATTTTTGTCACTCCAATGGAAGGTCGCCTTGTCATTATGGAAGGTAGTCTGTTGTTGAAATTTTTGTAATTTTAATGGATGGTAGCCTTCTCATTATGGAAGGTAGTCTATTGTTGAGATTTCTAGTTACTCCAGTGGATAATGGTCTTATCATTATGGAAGGTAGTCTGCTGTTGATATTTCTGTTTCTCCAATGGATGGTATCCTTGTCATTATAAAAGGTAGTCTGTTTTTGAATTTTGTTTTACTTTAATGGATGGTTGCCTTGTCATTATGGAAGTTATTCTGTTGTTCAGATTTATGTTACTCCTATGGATGGTAAACTTGTCATTATGGGAGGTTGTCTGTTGTTGTGATTTTTGTTACTCCAATGGATGGAAGCCTTGTCATTATGGAAATCATTCTGTTGTTGAGATTTCACTTACTCCAATGGGTGGTAGCCTTGTCTTTATGGGAGGTAGTCTGTTGTTGAAATTTTTGTTACTTCAATGGATGGTAGCCTTGTCATTATGGAAGGTAGTCTGTTGTTGAAACTTTTGTTACTCCAATGGATGGTAGCCTTGTCATTATGGAAGGTAATTTGTTGTTGAGATTTCTTGTTACTCCAATGGATGGTAGCCTTGTCATTAAGGAAGGTAGCCTATTGTTGAGATTTTTGTTTCTACAATGGATGGTAGCTTTGTCATTATAAAAGGTTGTATGTTAATCAGATTTTTGTTACTCCAATGGATGGTAGCTTTATCATTATGGGAGGTAGTCTATTATTGGGATTTCTTTTACTCCAATAGATGGTACCCTTGTCATTATGGGAAGTAATATGTTGTTGTGATTTTTGTTACTCCAATATATGGTAACCTTGTCATTATGGGAGGTAATTTATTGTTGTGATTTTTGTTACTCCAATGAATGGTAGCCTTGCCATTATGGAAGGTAGTATGTTGATGAGATTTCCAATACTTCGATATATGGTAGCCTTGTCATTATAGAAGGTATTTTGTTGTTGAGATTTCTGTTACTCCAATGGATGGTAGCCTTGTCATTATGGGAGGTAGTCTATTTTTGAGATTTCTTGTTACTCCAGTAGATGGTAGCATTGTCATTATGGGAGGTAGTCTGTTTTTTAAATTTTTGTCAGTCCAATGGAAGGTAGCCTTGTCATTATGGAAGGTAGTCTGTTGTTGAAATTTTTGTTATTCTAATGGATGGTAGCCTTCTCATTATGGAAGGTAGTCCGTTGTTGAGATTTCTAGTTACTCCAGTGGATAATGGTCTTATCATTATGGAAGGTAGTCTGCTGTTGATATTTCTGTTTCTCCAATGGATGGTATCCTTGTCATTATAAAAGGTAGTCTGTTTTTGAATTTTGTTTTACACTAATGGATGGTTGCCTTGTCATTATGGATGTTATTCTGTTGTTGAGATTTATGTTACTCCTATGGATGGTAAATTTGTCATTATGGGAAGTTGTATGTTATTGTGATTTTTGTTACTCCAATGGATGGAAGCCTTGTCATTATGGTAATCATTCTGTTGTTGAGATTTCAGTTACTCCAATGGGTGGTAGCCTTGTCTTTATGGGAGGTAGTCTGTTGTTGAAATTTTTGTTACTTCAATGGATGGTAGCCTTGTCATTATGGAAGGTAGTCTGTTGTTGAAACTTTTGTTACTCCAATGGATGGTAGCCTTGTCATTATGGAAGTTAATCTGTTGTTGAGATTTCTTGTTACTCCAATGGATGGTAGCCTTGTCATTAAGGAAGGTAGCCTATTGTTGAGATTTGTGTTTCTACAATGGATGGTAGCTTTGTCATTATAAAAGGTTGTCTGTTGTTGACATTTTTGTTACTCCAATGGATGGTAGCCTTATCATTATGTGAGGTAGTCTATTGTTGGGATTTCTTTTACTCCAATAGATGGTACCCTTGTCATTATGGGAGGTAGTCTGGTTGTGTGATTTTTGTTACTCCAATATATGGTAACCTTGTTATTATGGGAGGTAATTTATTGTTGTGATTTTTGTTACTCCAATGAATGGTAGCCTTGCCATTATGGAAGGTAGTATGTTGTTGAGATTTCCAATACTCCGATAGATGGTAGCCTTGTCATTATAGAAGGTATTTTGTTGTTGAGATTTCTGTTACTCCAATGGATGGTAGCCTTGTCATTATGGGAGGTAGTCTATTTTTGAGATTTCTTGTTACTCCAATGAATGGTAGCATTGTCATTATGGGAGGTAGTCTGTTTTTTAAATTTTTGTCACTCCAATGGAAGGTAGCCTTGTCATTATGGAAGGTAGTCTGTTGTTGAAATTTTTGTAATTTTAATGGATGGTAGCCTTCTCATTATGGAAGGTAGTCTATTGTTGAGATTTCTAGTTACTCCAGTGGATAATGGTCTTATCATTATGGAAGGTAGTCTGCTGTTGATATTTCTGTTTCTCCAATGGATGGTATCCTTGTCATTATAAAAGGTAGTCTGTTTTTGAATTTTGTTTTACTTTAATGGATGGTTGCCTTGTCATTATGGAAGTTATTCTGTTGTTGAGATTTATGTTACTCCTATGGATGGTAAACTTGTCATTATGGGAGGTTGTCTGTTGTTGTGATTTTTGTTACTCCAATGGATGGAAGCCTTGTCATTATGGAAATCATTCTGTTGTTGAGATTTCACTTACTCCAATGGGTGGTAGCCTTGTCTTTATGGGAGGTAGTCAGTTGTTGAAATTTTTGTTACTTCAATGGATGGTAGCCTTGTCATTATGGAAGGTAGTCTGTTGTTGAAACTTTTGTTACTCTAATGGATGGTAGCCTTGTCATTAAGGAAGGTAGCCTATTGTTGAGATTTCTGTTTCTTCAATGGATGGTAGCTTTGTCATTATAAAAGGTTGTCTGTTGTTGACATTTTGGTTACTCCAATGGATGGTAGCCTTATCATTATGGGAGGTAGTATATTGTTGGGATTTCTTTTACTCCAATAGATGGTACCCTTGTCATTATGGGAGGTAGTCTGTTGTTGTGATTTTTGTTACTCCAATATATGGTAACCTTGTCATTATGGGATGTAATTTATTGTTGTGATTTTTGTTACTCCAATGAATGGTAGCCTTGCAATTATGGAAGGTAGTATGTTGTTGAGATTTCTGTTACTCCAATGAATGGTAGCCTTGTCATTATGGGAGGTAGTCTATTTTTGAGATTTCTTGTTACTCCAATGGATGGTAGCCTTATCATTATGTGAGGTAGTCTATTGTTGGGATTTCTTTTACTCCAATAGATGGTACCCTTGTCATTATGGGAGGTAGTCTGTTGTTGTGATTTTTGTTACTCCAATATATGGTAACCTTGTTATTATGGGAGGTAATTTATTGTTGTGATTTTTGTTACTCCAATGAATGGTAGCCTTGCCATTATGGAAGGTAGTATGTTGTTGAGATTTCCAATACTCCGATAGATGGTAGCCTTGTCATTATAGAAGGTATTTTGTTGTTGAGATTTCTGTTACTCCAATGGATGGTAGCCTTGTCATTATGGGAGGTAGTCTATTTTTGAGATTTCTTGTTACTCCAATGAATGGTAGCATTGTCATTATGGGAGGTAGTCTGTTTTTTAAATTTTTGTCACTCCAATGGAAGGTAGCCTTGTCATTATGGAAGGTAGTCTGTTGTTAAAATTTTTGTAATTTTAATGGATGGTAGCCTTCTCATTATGGAAGGTAGTCTATTGTTGAGATTTCTAGTTACTCCAGTGGATAATGGTCTTATCATTATGGAAGGTAGTCTGCTGTTGATATTTCTGTTTCTCCAATGGATGGTATCCTTGTCATTATAAAAGGTAGTCTGTTTTTGAATTTTGTTTTACTTTAATGGATGGTTGCCTTGTCATTATGGAAGTTATTCTGTTGTTGAGATTTATGTTACTCCTATGGATGGTAAACTTGTCATTATGGGAAGTTGTCTGTTGTTGTGATTTTTGTTACTCCAATGGATGGAAGCCTTGTCATTATGGAAATCATTCTGTTGTTGAGATTTCACTTACTCCAATGGGTGGTAGCCTTGTCTTTATGGGAGGTAGTCAGTTGTTGAAATTTTTGTTACTTCAATGGATGGTAGCCTTGTCATTATGGAAGGTAGTCTGTTGTTGAAACTTTTGTTACTCTAATGGATGGTAGCCTTGTCATTAAGGAAGGTAGCCTATTGTTGAGATTTCTGTTTCTTCAATGGATGGTAGCTTTGTCATTATAAAAGGTTGTCTGTTGTTGACATTTTGGTTACTCCAATGGATGGTAGCCTTATCATTATGGGAGGTAGTATATTGTTGGGATTTCTTTTACTCCAATAGATGGTACCCTTGTCATTATGGGAGGTAGTCTGTTGTTGTGATTTTTGTTACTCCAATATATGGTAACCTTGTCATTATGGGAGGTAATTTATTGTTGTGATTTTTGTTACTCCAATGAATGGTAGCCTTGCAATTATGGAAGGTAGTATGTTGTTGAGATTTCTGTTACTCCAATGAATGGTAGCCTTGTCATTATGGGAGATAGTCTATTTTTGAGATTTCTTGTTACTCCAATGGATGGTAGCCTTATCATTATGGGAGGTAGTCAATTATTGGGATTTATTTTACTCCAATAGATGGTACCCTTGTCATTATGGGAGGTAGTTTGTTGTTGTGATTTTTGTTACTCCAATATATGGTAACCTTGTCATTATGGGAGGTAATTTATTGTTGTGATTTTTGTTACTCCAATGAATGGTAGCCTTGCCATTATGGAAGGTAGTATGTTGTTGAGATTTCCAATACTCCGATATATGGTAGCCTTGTCATTATAGAAGGTGTTTTGTTGTTGAGATTTCTGTTACTCCAATGGATGGTAGCCTTGTCATTATGGGAGGTAGTCTATTTTTGAGATTTCTTGTTACTCTAATGGATGGTATCATTGTCATTATGGGAGGTAGTCTGTTTTTTAAATTTTTGTCACTCCAATGGAAGGTAGCCTTGTCATTATAGAAGGTAGTCTGTTGTTGAAATTTTTGTAATTTTAATGGATGGTAGCCTTCTCATTATGAAAGGTAGTCTGTTGTTGAGATTTCTAGTTACCCCAGTGGATAATGGTCTTATCATTATGGAAGGAAGTCTGCTATTGATATTTTTGTTTCTCTAATGGATGGTATCCTTGTCATTATAAAAGGTAGTCTTTTTTTGAATTGTTTTACTCTAATGGATGGTTGCCTTGTCATTATGGAAGTTATTCTGTTGTTGAGATTTATGTTACTCCTATGGATGGTAAACTTGTCATTATGGGAGGTTGTCTGTTGTTGTGATTATTGTTACTCCAATGGATGGAAGCCTTGTCATTATGGAAATCATTCTGTTGTTGAGATTTCACTTACTCCAATGGGTGGTAGCCTTGTCTTTATGGGAGGTAGTCTGTTGTTGAAATTTTTGTTACTTCAATGGATGGTAGCCTTGTCATTATGGAAGGTAGTCTGTTGTTGAAACTTTTGTTACTCTAATGGATGGTAGCCTTGTCATTATGGAAGTTAATTTGTTGTTGAGATTTCTTGTTACTCCAATGGATGGTAGCCTTGTCATTAAGGAAGGTAGCCTATTGTTGAGATTTTTGTTTCTACAATGGATGGTAGCTTTGTCATTATAAAAGGTTGTCTGTTGTTGACATTTTTGTTACTCCAATGGATTGTAGCCTTATCATTATGGGAGGTAGTATATTGTTGGGATTTCTTTTACTCCAATAGATGGTACCCTTGTCATTATGGGAGGTAGTCTGTTGTTGTGATTTTTGTTATCCAATATATGGTAACCTTGTCATTATGGGAGGTAATTTATTGTTGTGACTTTTGTTTCTCCAATGAATGGTAGCCTTGCCATTATGGAAGGTAGTATGTTGTTGAGATTTCCAATACCCCGATAGATGGTAGCCTTGTCATTATAGAAGGTATTTTGTTGTTGAGATTTCTGTTACTCCAATGGATGGTAGCCTTGTCATTATGGAAGGTAGTCTATTTTTGAGATTTCTTGTTACTCAAATGGATGGTAGCATTGTCATTATGGGAGGTAGTTTGTTTTTTAAATTTTTGTCACTCCAATGGAAGGTAGCCTTGTCATTATGGAAGGTAGTCTGTTGTTGAAATTTTTGTAATTTTAATGGATGGTAGCCTTCTCATTATGGAAGGTAGTCTGTTGTTGAGATTTCTAGTTACTCCAGCGGATAATGGTCTTATCATTATGGAAGGTAATCTGCTGTTGATATTTCTGTTTCTCCAATGGATGGTATCCTTGTCATTATAAAAGGTAGTCTGTTTTTGAATTTTGTTTTACTCTAATGGATGGTTGCCTTGTCATTATGGAAGTTATTCTGTTGTTGAGATTTATGTTACTCCTATGGATGGTAAACTTGTCATTATGGGAGGTTGTCTGTTGTTGTGATTATTGTTACTCCAATGGATGGAAGCCTTGTCATTATGGAAATCATTCTGTTGTTGAGATTTCACTTACTCCAATGGGTGGTAGCCTTGTCTTTATGGGAGGTAGTCTGTTGTTGAAATTTTTGTTACTTCAATGAATGGTAGCCTTGTCATTATGGAAGGTAGTCTGTTGTTGAAACTTTTGTTACTCCAATGGATGGTAGCCTTGTCATTATGGAAGTTAATTTGTTGTTGAGATTTCTTGTTACTCCAATGGATGGTAGCCTTGTCATTAAGGAAGGTAGCCTATTGTTGAGATTTTTGTTTCTACAATGGATGGTAGCTTTGTCATTATAAAAGGTTGTCTGTTGTTGACATTTTTGTTACTCCAATGGATGGTATCCTTATCATTATGGGAGGTAGTCTATTGTTGGGATTTCTTTTACTCCAATAGAAGGTACCCTTGTCATTATGGGAGGTAGTATGTTGTTGTGATTTTTGTTACTCCAATATATGGTAACCTTGTCATTATGGGAGGTAATTTATTGTTGTGATTTTTGTTACACCAATGAATGGTAGCCTTGCCATTATGGAAAGTAGTATGTTGTTGAGATTTCCAATACTCCGATAGATGGTAGCCTTGTCATTATAGAAGGTATTTTGTTGTTGAGATTTCTGTTACTCCAATGGATGGTAGCCTTGTCATTATGGGAGGTTGTCTATTTTTGAGATTTCTTGTTACTCCAATGGATGGTAGCATTGTCATTATGGGAGGTAGTCTGTTTTTAAAATTTTTGTCACTCCAATGGAAGGTAGCCTTGTCATTATGGAAGATAGTCTGTTGTTGAAATTTTTGTAATATTAATGGATGGTAGCCTTCTCATTATGGAAGGTAGTCTGTTGTTGAGATTTTTAGTTACTCCAGCGGATAATGGTCTTATCATTATGGAAGGTAGTCTGCTGTTGATATTTTTGTTTCTCCAATGGATGGTATCCTTGTCATTATAAAAGTTAGTCTGTTTTTGAATTTTGTTTTACTCTAATGGATGGTTGCCTTATCATTATGGAAGTTATTCTGTTGTTGAGATTTATGTTACTCCTATGGATGGTAAACTTGTCATTATGGGAGGTTGTCTGTTGTTGTGATTTTTGTTACTCCAATGGATGGAAGCCTTGTCATTATGGAAATCATTCTGTTAATGAGATTTTTGTTACTCCAATGGATGTTAGCCTTATCATTATGGGAGGTAGTCTATTGTTGGGATTTCTTTTACTCTGATAGATGGTACCCTTGTCATTATGCGAGGTAGTCTGTTGTTGTGATTTTTGTTACTCCAATATATGGTAACCTTGTCATTATGGGAGGTAATTTATTGTTGTGATTTTTGTTACTCCAATGAATGGTAGCCTTGCAATTATGGAAGGTAGTATGTTGTTGAGATTTCTAATACTCCGATAGATGGTAGCCTTGTCATTATAGAATGTATTTTGTTGTTGAGATTTCTGTTACAACAATGGATGGTAGCCTTGTCATTATGGGAGGTAGTCTATTTTTGAGATTTCTTGTTACTCTAATGGATGGTAGCATTGTCATTATGGGAGGTAGTCTGTTTTTTAAATTTTTGTCACTCCAATGGAAGGTAGCCTTGTCATTATGGAAGGTACTCTGTTGTTTAAATTTTTGTTATTCTAATGGATGGTAGCCTTCTCATTATGGAAGTTAGTCTTTTGTTGAGATTTCTAGTTACTCCAGTGGATATTGGTCTTATCATTATGGAAGGTAGTCTGCTGTTGATATTTCTGTTTCTCCAATGGATGGTATCCTTGTCATTATAAAAGGTAGTCTATTTTTGAATTTATTTTTACTCTAATGGATGGTTGCCTTGTCATTATGGAAGTTATTCTACTGTTGAGATTTATGTTACTCATATGGATGGTAAACTTGTCATTATGGGAGGTTGTCTGTTGTTGTGATTTTTGTTACTCTAATGGATGGAAGCCTTGTCATTATGGAAATAATTCAGTTGTTGAGATTTCACTTACTCCAATGGGTGGTAGCCTTGTCTTTATGGGAGGTAGTCTGTTGTTGAAATTTTTGTTACTTCAATGGATGGTAGCCTTGCCATTATGGAAGGTAGTATGTTGTTGAAACTTTTGTTACTGCAATGGATGGTAGCCTTGTCATTATGGAAGGTAATCTGTTGTTGAGATTTCTTGTTACTCCAATGGATGGTAGCCTTGTCATTAAGGAAGGTAGCCTATTGTTGAGATTTCTGTTTCTACAATGGATGGTAGCTTTGTCATTATAAAAGGTTGTCTGTTGTTGACATTTTTGTTACTCCAATGGATGGTATCCTTATCATTATGGGAGGTAGTCTATTGTTGGGATTTCTTTTACTCAAATAGATGGTACCCTTGTCATTATGGGAGGTAGTCTGTTGTTGTGATTTTTGTTACTCCAATATATGGTACCCTTGTCATTATGGGAGGTAATTTATTGTTTTTATTTTTGTTACTCCAATGAATGGTAGCCTTGCCATTATGGAAGGTAGTATGTTGTTGAGATTTCTAATACTCCGATAGATGGTAGCCTTGTCATTATAGAATGTATTTTGTTGTTGAGATTTCTGTTACTCCAATGGATGGTAGCCTTGTCATTATGGGAGGTAGTCTATTTTTGAGATTTCTTGTTACTCAAATGGATGGTAGCATTGTCATTATGGGAGGTAGTCTGTTTTTTAAATTTTTGTCACTCCAATGGAGGGTAGCCTTGTCATTATGGAATGTAGTCTGTTGTTGAAATTTTTGTTATTCTAATGGATGGTAGCCTTCTCATTATGGAAGGTAGTCTGTTGTTGAGATTTCTAGTTACTCCAGTGGATAATGGTCTTATCATTATGGAAGGTAGTCTGCTGTTGATATTTCTGTTTCTATAATGGATGGTATGCTTGTCATTATAAAAGGTAGTCTGTTTTGGAATTTTTTTTTACTCTAATGGATGGTTGCCTTGTCATTATGGAAGTTATTCTACTGTTGAGATTTATGTTACTCCTATGGATGGTAAACTTGTCATTATGGGAGGTTGTCTGTTGTTGTGATTTTTGTTACTCCAAAGGATGGAAGCCTTGTCATTATGGAAATCATTCTGTTAATGAGATTTTTGTTACTCCAATGGATGTTAGCCTTATCATTATGGGAGGTAGTCTATTGTTGGGATTTCTTTTACTCTGATAGATGGTACCCTTGTCATTATGCGAGGTAGTCTGTTGTTGTGATTTTTGTTACTCCAATATATGGTAACCTTGTCATTATGGGAGGTAATTTATTGTTGTGATTTTTGTTACTCCAATGAATGGTAGCCTTGCAATTATGGAAGGTAGTATGTTGTTGGGATTTCTAATACTCCGATAGATGGTAGCCTTGTCATTATAGAATGTATTTTGTTGTTGAGATTTCTGTTACAACAATGGATGGTAGCCTTGTCATTATGGGAGGTAGTCTATTTTTGAGATTTCTTGTTACTCTAATGGATGGTAGCATTGTCATTATGGGAGGTAGTCTATTTTTTAAATTTTTGTCACTCCAATGGAAGGTAGCCTTGTCATTATGGAAGGTAGTCTGTTGTTTAAATTTTTGTTATTCTAATGGATGGTAGCCTTCTCATTATGGAAGTTAGTCTTTTGTTGAGATTTCTAGTTACTCCAGTGGATATTGGTCTTATCATTATGGAAGGTAGTCTGCTGTTGATATTTCTATTTCTCTAATGGATGGTATCCTTGTCATTATAAAAGGTAGTCTATTTTTGAATTTATTTTTACTCTAATGGATGGTTGCCTTGTCATTATGGAAGTTATTCTACTGTTGAGATTTATGTTACTCCTATGGATGGTAAACTTGTCATTATGGGAGGTTGTCTGTTGTTGTGATTATTGTTACTCCAATGGATGGAAGCCTTGTCATTATGGAAATCATTCTGTTGTTGAGATTTCACTTACTCCAATGGGTGGTAGCCTTGTCTTTATGGGAGGTAGTCTGTTGTTGAAATTTTTGTTACTTTCATGGATGGTAGCCTTGTCATTATGGAAGGTAGTCTGTTGTTGAAACTTTTGTTACTACAATGGATGGTAGCCTTGTCATTATGGAAGGTAATCTGTTGTTGAGATTTCTTGTTACTCCAATGGATGGTAGCCTTGTCATTAAGGAAGGTAGCCTATTGTTGAGATTTCTGTTTCTACAATGGATGGTAGATTTGTCATTATAAAAGGTTGTCTGTTGTTGACATTTTTGTTACTCCAATGGATGGTAGCCTTATCATTATGGGAGGTAGTCTATTGTTGGGATTTCTTTTACTCAAATAGATGGTACCCTTGTCATTATGGGAGGTAGTCTGTTGTTGTGATTTTTGTTACTCCAATATATGGTTCCCTTGTCATTATGGGAGGTAATTTATTGTTTTTATTTTTGTTACTCCAATGAATGGTAGCCTTGCCATTATGGAAGGTAGTATGTTGTTGAGATTTCTAATACTCCGATAGATGGTAGCCTTGTCATTATAGAATGTATTTTGTTGTTGAGATTTCTGTTACTCCAATGGATGGTAGCCTTGTCATTATGGGAGGTAGTCTATTTTTGAGATTTCTTGTTACTCAAATGGATGGTAGCATTGTCATTATGGGAGGTAGTCTGTTTTTTAAATTTTTGTCACTCCAATGGAAGGTAGCCTTGTCATTATGGAATGTAGTCTGTTGTTGAAATTTTTGTTATTCTAATGGATGGTAGCCTTCTCATTATGGAAGGTAGTCTGTTGTTGAGATTTCTAGTTACTCCAGTGGATAATGGTCTTATCATTATGGAAGGTAGTTTGTTGTTGATATTTCTGTTTCTCCAATGGATGGTATGCTTGTCATTATAAATGGTAGTCTGTTTTGGAATTTTTT
Source organism: Vicia faba (assembly GCA_948472305.1). Lineage (NCBI taxonomy): Eukaryota > Viridiplantae > Streptophyta > Magnoliopsida > Fabales > Fabaceae > Vicia > Vicia faba. The sequence continues at coordinate 774,222,984 of OX451737.1, forward strand.
TTTACTCTAATGGATGGTTGCCTTGTCATTATGGAAGTTATTCTACTGTTGAGATTTATGTTAGTCCTATGGATGGTAAACTTGTCATTATGGGAGGTTGTCTGTTGTTGTGATTTTTGTTACTCCAATGGATGGAAGCCTTGTCATTATGGAAATCATTCTGTTGTTGAGATTTTTGTTACTCCAATGGATGTTAGCCTTATCATTATGGGAGGTAGTCTATTGTTGGGAATTCTTTTACTCTGATAGATGGTACCCTTGTCATTATGCGAGGTAGTCTGTTGTTGTAATTTTTGTTACTCCAATATATGGTAACCTTGTCATTATGGGAGGTAATTTATTGTTGTGATTTTTGTTACTCCAATGAATGGTAGCCTTGCCATTATGGAAGGTAGTATGTTGTTGAGATTTCTAATACTCCGATAGATGGTAGCCTTGTAATTATAGAATGTATTTTGTTGTTGAGATTTATGTTACAACAATGGATGGTAGCCTTGTCATTATGGGAGGTAGTCTATTTTTGAGATTTCTTGTTACTCTAATGGATGGTAGCATTGTCATTATGGGAGGTAGTCTGTTTTTTTAAATTTTTGTCACTCCAATGGAAGGTAGCCTTGTCATTATGGAAGGTAGTCTGTTGTTGAAATTTTTGTTATTCTAATGGATGTTAGCCTTCTCATTATGGAAGTTAGTCTTTTGTTGAGATTTCTAGTTACTCTAGTGGATATTGGTCTTATCATTATGGAAGGTAGTCTGCTGTTGATATTTCTGTTTCTCCAATGGATGGTATCCTTGTCATTATAAAAGGTAGTCTATTTTTGAATTTATTTTTACTCTAATGGATGGTTGCCTTGTCATTATGGAAGTTATTCTACTGTTGAGATTTATGTTACTCCTATGGATGGTAAACTTGTCATTATGGGAGGTTGTTTGTTGTTGTGATTTTTGTTACTCCAATGGATGGAAGCCTTGTCATTATGGAAATCATTCTGTTGTTGAGATTTCACTTACTCCAATGGGTGGTAGCCTTGTCTTTATGGGAGGTAGTCTGTTGTTGAAATTTTTGTTACTTCAATGGATGGTAGCCTTGTCATTATTGAAGGTAGTCTGTTGTTGAAATTTTTGTTACTCCAATGGATGGTAGCCTTGTCATTATGGAAGGTAATCTGTTGTTGAGATTTCTCGTTACTCCAATGGATGGTAGCCTTGTCATTAAGGAAGGTAGCCTATTGTTGATATTTCGATTTCTATAATGGATGGTAGCTTTGTCATTATAAAAGGTTGTCTGTTGTTGAGATTTTTGTTACTCCAATGGATGGTAGCCTTATTATTATGGGAGTTAGCTTATTGTTGGGATTTCTTTTACTCCAATAAATGGTACCCTTATCATTATGGGAGGTAGTCTGTTGTTGTGATTTTTGTTACTCCAATATATGGTAACCTTGTCATTATGGGAGGTAATTTATTGTTGTGATTTTTGTTACTCCAATGAATGGTAGCCTTGCCATTATGGAAGGTAGTATGTTGTTGAGATTTCTAATACTCCGATAGATGGTAGCCTTGTCATTATAGAATGTATTTTGTTGTTGAGATTTTTGTTACTCCAATGGATGGTAGGCTTGTCATTATGGGAGGTAGTCTATTTTTGAGACTTCTTGTTACTCCAATGGATGGTAGCATTGTCACTATGGGAGGTAGTCTGTTTTTTAAATTTTTGTCACTCCAATGGAAGGTAGCCTTGTCATTATGGAAGGTAGTTTGTTGTTGAAATGTTTGTTATTCTAATGGATGGTAGCCTTCTCATTATGGAAGGTAGTCTTTTGTTGAGATTTCTAGTTACTCCAGTGGATAATGGTCTTATCATTATGGAAGGTAGTCTGCTGTTGATATTTCTGTTTCTCCAATGGATGGTATCCTTGTCATTATAAAAGGTAGTCTGTTTTTGAACTTTTTTTTACTCTAATGGATGGTTGCCTTTTCATTATGGAAGTTATTCTACTGTTGAGATTTATGTTACTCCTATGGATGGTAAACTTGTCATTATGGGAGTTTGTCTGTTGTTGTGATTTTGTTACTCCAATGGATGGAAGCCTTTGCATTATGGAAATCATTCTGTTGTTGAGATTTTACTTACTCCAATGGGTGGTAGCCTTGTCTTTATGGGAGGTAGTCTGTTGTTGAAGTTTTTGTTACTTCAATGGATGGTAGCCTTGTCATTATGGAAGGTAGTCTTTTGTTGAAATTTTTGTTACTCCAATGGATGGTAGCCTTGTCATTATGGAAGGTAAACCTTTGTTGAGATTTTTTGTTACTCCAATGGATGGTAGCCTTGTCATTAAGGAAGGTAGCCTATTGTTGAGATTTCTATTTCTACAATGGAGGTAGCTTTGTCATTATAAAAGGTTTTATGTTGTTGAGATTTTTGTTACTCCAATGGATGGTAGCCTTATCATTATGGGAGGTAGTCTATTATTGGGATTTCTTTTACTCCAATAGATGGTACCCTTGTCATTATGGGAGGTAGTCTGTTGTTGTGATTTTTGTTACTCCAATGAATGGTAACCTTGTCATTATGGGAGGTAATTTATTTGTGATTTTTGTTACTCCAATGAATGGTAGCCTTGCCATTATGGAAGGTAGTCTGTTGTTGAGATTTCTAATACTCCGATAGATGGTAGCCTTGTCATTATGGAAGGTATTTTGTTGTTGAGATTTATGTTACTCCAATGGATGGTAGCCTTGTCATTATGGGAGGTAGTCTATTTTTGAGATTTCTTGTTACTCCAATGGATGGAGCATTGTCATTATGGGAGGTAGTCTGTTTTTTAAATTTTTGTCACTCCAATGGATGGTAGCCTTGTCATTGTGGAAGGTAGTCTGTTGTTGAAAATTTTGTTATTCTAATGGATGGTAGCCTTCTCATTATGGAAGGTAGTCTTTTGTTGATATTTCTAGTTACTCCAGTGGATAATGGTCTTATCATTATGGAAGGTAGTCTACTGTTGATATTTCTGTTTCTCCAATGGATGGTATCCTTGTCATTATAAAAGGTAGTCTGTTTTTGAATTTTTTTTACTCTAATGGATGGTTGCCTTGTCATTATGGAAGTTATTCTTTTGTTGAGATTTTTGTTACTCCTATGGATGGTAAACTTGTCATTATGGGAGGTTGTCTGTTGTTGTGATTTTTGTTACTCCAATGGATGGAAGCCTTGTCATTATGGAAATCATTCTGTTGTTGAGATTTCACTTACTCCAATGGGTGGTAGCCTTGTCTTTATGGGAGGTAGTCTGTTGTTGAAATTTTTGTTACTTCAATGGATGATAGCCTTGTCATTATGGAAGGTAGTCTGTTGTTGAAATTTTTGTTACTCCAATGGATGGTAGCCTTGTCATTATGAAAGGTAATCTGTTGTTGAGATTTCTTGTTACTCCAATGGATGGTAGCCTTGTCATTAAGGAAGGTATCCTATTGTTGATATTTCTATTTCTATAATGGATGGTAGCTTTGTCATTATAAAAGGTTGTCTGTTGTTGAGATTTTTGTTACTCCAATGGATGGTAGCCTTATTATTATGGGAGGTAGCCTATTGTTGGGATTTCTTTTACTCCAATAAATGGTACCCTTGTCATTATGGGAGGTAGTCTGTTGTTGTGATTTTTGTTACTCCAATATATGGTAACCTTGTCATTATGGGAGGTAATTTATTGTTGTGATTTTTGTTACTCCAATGAATGGTAGCCTTGCCATTATGGAAGGTAGTATGTTGTTGAGATTTCTAATACTCCGATAGATGGTAGCCTTGTCATTATAGAATGTATTTTGTTGTTGAGATTTTTGTTACTCCAATGGATGGTAGGCTTGTCATTATGGGAGGTAGTCTATTTTTGAGATTTCTTGTTACTCCAATGGATGGTAGCATTGTCATTATGGGAGGTAGTCTGTTTTTTAAATTTTTGTCACTCCAATGGAAGGTAGCCTTGTCATTATGGAAGGTAGTCTGTTGTTGAAATTTTTGTTATTCTAATGGATGGTAGCCTTCTCATTATGGAAGGTAGTCTTTTGTTGAGATTTCTAGTTACTCCAGTGGATAATGGTCTTATCATTATGGAAGGTAGTCTACTGTTGATATTTCTGTTTCTCCAATGGATGGTATCCTTGTCATTATAAAAGGTAGTCTGTTTTTGAATTTTTTTTACTCTAATGGATGGTTGCCTTTTCATTATGGAAGTTATTCTACTGTTGAGATTTATGTTACTTCTATGGATGGTAAACTTGTCATTATGGGAGTTTGTCTGTTGTTGTGATTTTGTTACTCCAATGGATGGAAGCCTTGTCATTATGGAAATCATTCTGTTGTTGAGATTTTACTTACTCCAATGGTTGGTAGCCTTGTCTTTATGGGAGGTAGTCTGTTGTTGAAGTTTTTGTTACTTCAATGGATGGTAGCCTTGTCATTATGGAAGTTAGTCTGTTGTTGAAATTTTTGTTACTCCAATGGATGGTAGCCTTGTCATTATGGAAGGTAAACCGTTGTTGAGATTTCTTGTTACTCCAATGGATGGTAGCCTTGTCATTAAGGAAGGTAGCCTATTGTTGAGATTTCTATTTCTACAATGGAGGTAGCTTTGTCATTATAAAAGGTTTTATGTTGTTGTGATTTTTGTTACTCCAATGGATGGTAGCCTTATCATTATGGGAGGTAGTCTATTGTTGGGATTTCTTTTACTCCAATAGATGGTACCCTTGTCATTATGGGAGGTAGTCTGTTGTTGTGATTTATGTTACTCCAATGAATGGTAACCTTGTCATTATGGGAGGTAATTTATTTGTGATTTTTGTTACTCCAATGAATGGTAGCCTTGCCATTATGGAAGGTAGTCTGTTGTTGAGATTTCTAATACTCCGATAGATGGTATCCTTGTCATTATGGAAGGTATTTTGTTGTTGAGATTTCTGTTACTCCAATGGATGGTAGCCTTGTCATTATGGGAGGTAGTCTATTTTTGAGACTTCTTGTTACTCCAATGGATGGTAGCATTGTCATTATGGGAGGTAGTCTGTTTTTTAAATTTTTGTCACTCCAATGGATGGTAGCCTTGTCATTGTGGAAGGTAGTCTGTTGTTGAAATTTTTGTTATTCTAATGGATGGTAGCCTTCTCATTATGGAAGGTAGTCTTTTGTTGATATTTCTAGTTACTCCAGTGGATAATGGTCTTATCATTATGGAAGGTAGTCTGCTGTTGATATTTCTGTTTCTCCAATGGATGGTATCCTTGTCATTATAAAAGGTAGTCTGTTTTTGAATTTTTTTTACTCTAATGGATGGTTGCCTTGTCATTATGGAAGTTATTCTTTTGTTGAGATTTTTGTTACTCCTATGGATGGTAAACTTGTCATTATGGGAGGTTGTCTGTTGTTGTGATTTTTGTTACTCCAATGGATGGAAGCCTTGTCATTATGGAAATCATTCTGTTGTTGATATTTCACTTACTCCAATGGGTGGTAGCCTTGTCTTTATGGGAGGTAGTCTGTTGTTGAAATTTTTGTTACTTCAATGGATGATAGCCTTGTCATTATGGAAGGTAGTCTGTTGTTGAAATTTTTGTTACTCCAATGGATGGTAGCCTTGTCATTATGAAAGGTAATCTGTTGTTGAGATTTCTTGTTACTCCAATGGATGGTAGCCTTGTCATTAAGGAAGGTAGCCTATTGTTGAGATTTCTGTTTCTACAATGGATGGTAGCTTTATCATTATAAAAGGTTGTCTGTTGTTGAGATTTTTGTTACTCCAATGGATGGTAGCCTTATCATTATGGGAGGTAGTCTATTGTTGGGATTTCTTTTACTCCAATAGATGGTACCCTTGTCATTATGAGAGGTAGTCTGTTGTTGTGATTTTTGTTACTCCAATATATGTTAACCTTGTCATTATGGGAGGTAATTTATTGTTGTGATTTTTGTTACTCCAATGAATGGTAGCCTTGCCATTATGGAAGGTAGTCTGTTGTTGAGATTTCAAATGATCCGATAGATGGTAGCCTTGTCATTATAGAATGTATTTTGTTGTTGAGATTTATGTTACTCCAATGGATGGTAGCCTTGTCATTATGGGAGGTAGTCTATTTTTGAGATTTCTTGTTAGTCCAATGGATGGTAGCATTGTCATTATGGGAGGTAGTCTGTTTTTTAAATTTTTGTCACTCCAATGGAAGGTAGCCTTGTCATTATGGAAGGTAGTATGTTGTTGAAATTTTTGTTATTCTAATGGATGGTAGCCTTCTCATTATGGAAGGTAGTTTGTTGTTGAGATTTCTAGTTACTCCAGTGGATAATGGTCATATCATTATGGAAGGTAGTCTGCTGTTGGTATTTCTGTTTCTCCAATGGATGGTATCCTTGTCATTATAAAAGGTAGTCTGTTTTTGAATTTTTTTTTTACTCTGATGGATGGTTGCCTTGTCATTATGGAAGTTATTCTGTTGTTGAGATTTATGTTACTCCTATGGATGGTAAACTTGTCATTATGGGAGGTTGTCTATTGTTGTGATTTTTGTTACTCCAATGGATGAAAGCCTTGTCATTATGGAAATCATTATGTTGTTGAGATTTCACTTACCCCAATGGGTGGTATCCTTGTCTTTATGCGAGGTAGTCTATTGTTGAAATTTTTGTTACTTCAATGGATGGTAGCCTTGTCATTATGGAAGGTAGTCTGTTGTTGAAATTTTTGTTACTCCAATGGATGGTAGCCTTGTCATTATGAAAGGTAATCTGTTGTTGAGATTTCTTGTTACTCCAATGGATGGTAGCCTTGTCATTAAGGAAGGTAGCATATTGTTGAGATTTCTGTTTCTATAATGGATGGTAGCTTTGTCATTATAAAAGGTTGTCTGTTGTTGAGATTTTTGTTACTCCAATGGATGGTAGCCTTATCATTATGGGAGGTAGTCTATTGTTGGGATTTCTTTTACTCCAGTAGATGGTACCCTTGTCATTATGAGAGGTAGTCTGTTGTTTTGATTTTTGTTACTCCAATATATGTTAACCTTGTCATTATGGGAGGTAATTTATTGTTGTGATTTTTGTTACTCCAATGAATGGTAGCCTTGCCATTATGGAAGGTACTCTGTTGTTGAGATTTCTAATGCTCCGATAGATGGTAGCCTTGTCATTATAGAATGTATTTTGTTGTTGAGATTTATGTTACTCCAATGGATGGTAGCCTTGTCATTATGGGAGGTAGTCTATTTTTGAGATTTCTTGTTAGTCCAATGGATGGTAGCATTGTCATTATGGGAGGTAGTCTGTTTTTTAAATTTTTGTCACTCCAATGGAAGGTAGCCTTGTCATTATGGAAGGTAGTCTGTTGTTGAAATTTTTGTTATTCTAATGGATGGTAGCCTTCTCATTATGGAAGGTAGTCTGTTGTTGAGATTTCTAGTTACTCCAGTGGATAATGGTCATATCATTATGGAAAGTAGTCTGCTGTTGATATTTCTGTTTCTCCAATGGATGGTATCCTTGTAATTATAAAAGGTAGTCTGTTTTTGAATTTTTTTTTACTCTGATGGATGGTTGCCTTGTCATTATGGAAGTTATTCTGTTGTTGAGATTTATGTTACTCCTATGGATGGTAAACTTGTCATTATGGGAGGTTGTCTATTGTTGTGATTTTTGTTACTCCAATGGATGAAAGCCTTGTCATTATGGAAATCATTCTGTTGTTGAGATTTCACTTACCCCAATGGGTGGTACCCTTGTCTTAATGCGAGGTAGTCTATTGTTGAAATTTTTGTTACTTCAATGGATGGTAGCCTTGTCATTATGGAAGGTAGTCTGTTGTTGAAATTTTTGTTACTCCAATGGATGGTAGCCTTGTCAATATGGAAGGTAATCTGTTGTTGAGATTTCTTGTTACTCCAATGGATGGTAGCCTTGTCATTAAGGATGGTAGCCTATTGTTGAGATTTCTATTTCTACAATGGATGGTAGCTTTGTCATTATAAAAGGTTGTCTGTTGTTGAGATTTTTGTTACTCCAATGGATGGTAGCCTTATCATTATGGGAGGTAGTCTATTGTTTGGATTTCTTTTACTCCAATAGATGGTACCCTTGTCATTATGGGAGGTAGTCTGTTGTTGTGATTTTTGTTACTCCAATATATTGTAACCTTATCATTATGGGAGGTAGTCTGTTGTTGAGATTTCTAATACTCCAATAGATTGTAGCCCTGTCATTATGGAAGGTATTTTGTTGTTGTGATTTCTGTTACTCCAATGGATGGTAGCCTTGTCATTATGGGAGGTAGTCTATTTTTGAGATTTCTTGTTACTCCAATGGATGGTAGCATTGTCATTATGGGAGGTAGTCTGTTTTTGAAATTTTTGTTACGCCAATGGAAGGTAGCCTTGTCATTTATGAAGGTAGTCTGTTGTTGAAATATTTGTTACTCCAATGGATCGTAGCCTTCTCATTATGGAAGGTAGTCTGTTGTTGAGATATCTAGTTACTCCAGTGGATAATGGTCTTATCATTATGGAAGGTAGTTTGCTGTTGATATTTCTGTTTCTCCAATGGATGGTATCCTTGTCATTATAAAAGGTAGTCTGTTTTTGAATTTTTTTACTCTAATGGATGGTTGCTTTGTCATTATGGAAGTTATTCTGTTGTTGAGATTTATGTTACTCCTATGGATGGTAAACTTGTCATTATGGGAGGTTGTTTGCTGTTTTGATTTTTGTTACTCCAATGGATGAAAGCCTTGTCATTATGGAAATCATTATGTTGTTGAGATTTCACTTACTCCAATGGGTGGTAGCCTTGTCTTTATGGGAGGTAGTCTGTTGTTGAAATTTTTGTTACTTCAATGGATGGTAGCCTTGTCATTCTGGAAGGTAGTCTGTTGTGAAATTTTTGTTACTCCAATGGATGGTATCCTTGTCATTATGGAAGGTAATCTGTGGTTGAGATTTCTTGTTACTCCAATGGATGGTAGCCTTGTCATTAAGGAAGGTAACCTATTGTTGAGATTTATGTTTCTACAATGGATGGTAGCTTTGTCATTATAAAAGGTTGTCTGTTGTTGAGATTTTTGTTACTCCAATTTATGGTAGCCTTATAATTATGTGAGGTAGTCTATTGTTGGGATTTCTTTTACTCCAATAGATGGTACCCTTTTCATTATGGGAGGTAGTCTGTTGTTGTGATTTTTGTTACTCCAATATATGGTAACCTTGTCATTATAGGAGGTAATTTATTGTTGTGATTTTTGTTACTCCAATGAATGGTAGCCTTGCCATTATGGAAGGTAGTCTGTTGTTGAGATTTCTAATACTCCGATAGATGGTAGCCTTGTCATTATAGAAGGTATTTTGTTGTTGAGATTTCTGTTACTCCAATGGATGGTAGCCTTGTCATTATGGGAGGTAGTCTATTTTTGAGATTTCTTGTTACTCCAATGGATGGTAGCATTGTCATTATGGGAGGTAGTCTGTTTTTTAAATTTTTGTTACTTCAATGGAAGGTAGCCTTGTCATTATGGAAGGTAGTCTGTTGTTGAAATTTTTGTTATTCTAATGGATGGTAGCCTTCTCATTATGGAAGGTAGTCTGTTGAGATTTCTAGTTACTCTAGTGGATAATGGTCTTATCATTATGGAAGGTAGTCTGCTGTTGATATTTATTTTTCTCCAATGGATGGTATCCTTGTCATTATAAAAAGGTAGTCTGTTTTTGAATTTTTTTTTAATCTAATGGATGGTTGCCTTGTCATTTTGGAAGTTATTCTGTTGTTGAGATTTATGTTACTCCTATGGATGGTAAACTTGTCATTATGGGAGGTTGTATGTTGTTGTGATTTTTGTTACTCCAATGGATGGAAGCCTTGTCATTATGGAAATCATTCTGTTGTTGAGATTTCACTTACTCCAATGGGTGGTACCCTTGTCTTTATGGGAGGTAGTCTGTTGTTGAAATTTTTGTTAGTTCAATGGATGGTAGCCTTGTCATTATGGAAGGTAGTCTGTTGTTGAAATTTTTGTTACTCCAATGGATGGTAGCCTTGTCATTATGGAAGGTAATCTGTTGTTGAGATTTCTTGTTACTCCAATGGATGGTAGCCTTATCATTAAGGAAGGTAGCCTATTGTTGAGATTTATGTTTCTACAATGGATGGTAGCTTTGTCATTATAAAAGGTTGTCTGTTGTTGAGATTTTGTTACTCCAATTTATGGTAGCCTTATCATTATGTGAGGTAGTCTATTGTTGGGATTTCTTTTACTCCAATAGATGGTACCCTTTTCATTATGGGAGGTAGTCTGTTGTTGTGATTTTTGTTACTCCAATATATGGTAACCTTGTCATTATAGGAGGTAATTTATTGTTGTGATTTTTGTTACTCCAATGAATGGTAGCCTTGCCATTATGGAAGGTAGTCTATTGTTGAGATTTCTAATACTCCGATAGATGGTAGCCTTGTCATTATAGAAGGTGTTTTGTTGTTGAGATTTCTGTTACCCCAATGGATGGTAGCCTTGTCATTATGGGAGGTAGTCTATTTTTGAGATTTCTTGTTACTCCAATGGATGGTAGCATTGTCATTGTGGGAGGTAGTCTGTTTTTTAAATTTTTGTTACTTCAATGGAAGGTAGCCTTGTCATTATGGAAGGTAGTCTGTTGTTGAAATTTTTGTTATTCTAATGGATGGTAGCCTTCTCATTATGGAAGGTAGTCTGTTGTTGAGATTTCTAGTTACTCTAGTGGATAATGGTCTTATCATTATGGAAGGTAGTCTGCTGTTGATATTTATTTTTCTCCAATGGATGGTATCCTTGTCATTATAAAAGGTAGTCTGTTTTTGAATTTTTTTTACTCTAATGGATGGTTGCCTTGTCATTTTGGAAGTTATTCTGTTGTTGAGATTTATGTTACTCCTATGGATGGTAAACTTATCATTATGGGAGGTTGTCTGTTGTTGTGATTTTTGTTTCTCCAATGGATGGAAGCCTTGTCATTATGGAAATCATTCTGTTGTTGAGATTTCACTTACTCCAATGGGTGGTAGCCTTGTCTTTATGGGAGGTAGTCTGTTGTTGAAATTTTTGTTACTTCAATAGATGGTAGCCTTGTCATTATGGAAGGTAGTCTGTTGTTGAAATTTTTGTTACTCCAATGGATGGTAGCCTGGTCATTATGGAAGGTAATTTGTTGTTCAGATTTCTTGTTACTCTAATGGATGGTAGCCTTGTCATTAAGGAAGGTAGCCTATTGTTGAGATTTCTATTTCTACAATGGATGGTAGCTTTGTCATTATAAAAGGTTGTTTGTTGTTGATATTTTTGTTACTCCAATGGATGGTAGCCTTATCATTATGGGAGGTAGTCTATTGTTGGGATTTCTTTTACTCCAATAGATGGTACCATTGTCATTATGGGAGGTAGTCTGTTGTTGTGATTTATGTTACTCCAATGAATGGTAACCTTGTCATTATGGGAGGTAATTTATTTGTGATTTTTGTTACTCCAATGAATGGTAGCCTTGTCATTATGGAAGGTAGTCTGTTGTTGAGATTTATAATACTCCGATAGATGGTAGCCTTGTCATTATGGAAGGTATTTTGTTGTTGAGATTTCTGTTACTCCAATGGATGGTAGCCTTATCATTATCGGAGGTAGTCTATTTTTGAGATTTCTTGTTACTCCAATGGATGGTAGCATTGTCGTTATGGGAGGTAGTATGTTTTTGAAATTTTTGTTACGCCAATGGAAGGTAGCCTTGTCATTAAGGAAGGTAGTCTGTTGTTGAAATATTTGTTACTCCAATGGATGGTAGCCTTCTCATTATGGAAGGTAGTCTGTTGTTGAGATTTCTAGTTACTCCAGTGGATAATGGTCTTATCATTATGGAAGGTAGTTTGCTGTTGATATTTCTGTTTCTCCAATGGATGGTATCCTTGTCATTATAAAAGGTAGTCTGTTTTTGAATTTTTTTACTCTAATGGATGGTTGCCTTGTCATTATGGAAGTTATTCTGTTGTTGAGATTTATGTTACTCCTATGGATGGTAAACTTGTCATTATGGGAGGTTGTTTGCTGTTTTGATTTTTGTTACTCCAATGGATGAAAGCCTTGTCATTATGGAAATCATTATGTTGTTGAGATTTCACTTACTCCAATGGGTGGTAGCCTTGTCTTTATGGGAGGTAGTCTGTTGTTGAAATTTTTGTTACTTCAAAGGATGGTAGCCTTGTCATTATGAAAGGTAGTCTGTTGTTGAAATTTTTGTTACTCCAATGGATGGTAGCCTTGTCATTATGGAAGGTAATCTGTTGTTGATAGTTCTTATTACTCCAATGGATGTTAGCGTTGTCATTAAGAAAGGTAGCCTATTGTTGAGATTTCTGTTTCTACAATGGATGGTAGCTTTGTCATTATAAAATGTTGTCTGTTATTGAGATTTTTGTTACTCCAATGGATGGTAACCTTTTCATTATGGGAGGTAGTCTATTGTTGGGATTTCTTTTACTCCAATAGATGGTACCCTTGTCATTATGGGAGGTAGTATGTTGTTGTGATTTTTGTTACTCCAAAATATGGTAACCTTGTAATTAAGGGAGGTAATTTATTGTTGTGATTTTTGTTACTCCAATGAATGGTAGCCTTGCAATTATAGAAGGTATTCTGTTGTTGAGATTTCTGTTACTCCAATGGATGGTAGCCTTGTAATTATGGAAGGTATTTTGTTGTTGAGATTTTTATTACTCCAATGGATGGTAGCCTTGTCATTATGGGAAGTAGTCTATTTTTGAGATTTCCTGTTACTACAATGGATGGTAGCATTGTCATTATGGGAGGTAGTCTGTTTTTGAAATTTTTGTTACTCCAATGGAAGTTAGCCTTGTCATTATGGAAGGTAGTCTATTGTTGAAATATTTGTTACTCCAATGGATGGTGGCCTTCTCATTATGGAATGTAGTCTGTTGTTGAGATTTCTAGTTACTCCAGTGGATAATGGTCTTATCATTATGGAAGGTAGTCTGCTGTTGATATTTCTACTTCTCCAATTGATGGTATCCTTGTCATTATAAAAGGTAGTCTATTTTTGAATTTTTTTTACTCTAATGGATGGTTGCCTTGTCATTATGGTAGTTATTCTGTTGTTGAGAATTATGTTACTCCTATGGATGGTAAACTTGTCATTATGGGAGGTTGTCTGCTGTTTTGATTTTTGTTACTCCAATGGATGAAAGCCTTGTCATTATGGAAATCATTCTGTTGTTCAGATTTCACTTACTCCAATGGGTGGTAGCCTTGTCTTTATGGGAGGTAGTCTCTTGTTGAAATTTTTGTTACTTCAATGGATGGTAGCCTTGTGATTATGGAATGTAGTTTGTTGTTGAAATTTTTGTTACTCCAATGGATGGTAGCCTTGTCATTATGGAAGGTAATCTGTTGTTAAGATTTCTTGTTACTCCAATGGATGGTAGCCTTGTCATTAAGGAAGGTAGCCTTTTGTTGAGATTTCTGTTTTTACAATGGATGGTAGCGTTGTCATTATAAAAGGTTATCTGTTGTTGAGATTTTTGTTACTCCAATGGATGATAGCCTTATCATTATGGGAGGTGGTCTGTTGTTGGGATTTCTTTTACTCCAATAGATGGTACCCTTGTCATTATGGGAGGTAGTCTTTTGTTGTGATTTTTGTTACTCCAATATATGGTAACCTTATCATTATGGGAGGTAATTTATTGTTGTGATTTTTGTTACTCCAATGAATGGTATCCTTGCCATTATGGAAGGTAGTCTGTTGTTGAGATTTCTAATACTCCGATAGATGGTAGCCTTGTCATTATGGAAGGTATTTTGTTGTGAGATTTCTGTTACTCCAATGGATGTTAGCCTTGTCATTATGGGAGGTAGTCTATTTTTGAGATTTCTTGTTACTCCAATGGATGGTAGCATTGTCATTATGGGAGGTAGTTTGTTTTTTGAAATTTTTGTTACTCAATGGAAGGTAGCCTTGTCATTATGGAAAGTAGTTTGTTGTTGATATTTTTGTTATTCCAATGGATGGTAGCCTTCTCATTATGGAAGGTAGTCTGTTGTTGAGATTTCTAGTTACTCCAGTGGATAATGGTCTTATCATTATGGAAGGTAGTCTGCTGTTAAGATTTCTGTTTCTCCAATGGATGGTATCCTTGTCATTATAAAAGGTAGTTTGTTTTTGAATTTTTTTTACTCTAATGGATGGTTGCCTTGTCATTATGGAAGTTATTCTGTTGTTGAAATTTATGTTACTCATATGGATGGAAACTTGTCATTATGGGAGGTTGTCTGTTGTTGTGATTTTTGTTACTCCAATGGATTGAATCCTTGTCATTATGGAAATCATTCTGTTGTTGAGATTTCACTTACTCCAATGGGTGGTAGCCTTGTCTTTATGGGAGGAAGTCTGTTGTTGAAATTTTTGTTACTTCAATGGATGGTAGCCTTGTCATTATGGAAGGTAGTCTGTTGTTGAAATTTTTGTTACTCCAATGGATGGTAGCCTTGTCATTAAGGAAGGTAACCTATTGTTGGGATTTCTGTTTCTACAATGGATGGTAGCTTTGTCATTATAAAAGGTTGTCTTATGTTGAGATTTTTGTTACTCCAATGGATGGTAGCCATATCATTATGGGAGGTAGTCTATTGTTTGGATTTCTTTTACTCCAATAGATGGTACCCTTGTCATTATGGGAGGTAGTCTTTTGTTGTGATTTTTGTTACTCCAATATATTGTAACCTTATCATTATGGGAGGTAATTTATTGTTGTGATTTTTGTTACTCCAATGAATGGTAGCCGTGCCATTATGGAAGGTAGTCTGTTGTTGAGATTTCTAATACTCCGATAGATGGTAGCCTTGTCATTATGGAAGGTATTTTGTTGTTGAGATTTCTGTTACTCCAATGGATGGTAGCCTTGTCATTATGGGAGGTAGTCTATTTTTGAGATTTCTTGTTACTCCAATGCATGGTAGCATTGTCATTATGGGAGGTAGTTTGTTTTTGAATTTTTGTTACTCCAATGGAAGGTAGCCTTGTCATTATGGAAGGTAGTCTATTGTTGATATTTTTGTTACTCCAATGGATGGTAGACTTCTCATTATAGAAGGTAGTCTGTTGTTGAGATTTCTAGTTACTCCAGTGGATAATGGTCTTATCATTATGGAAGGTAGTCTGCTGTTGATATTTCTGTTTCTCCAATGGATGGTATCCTTGTCATTATAAAAGGTAGTTTGTTTTTGAATTTTTTTTACTCTAATGGATGGTTGCCTTGTCATTATGGAAGTTATTTTGTTGTTGAGATTTATGTTACTCATATGGATGGAAACTTGTCATTATGGGAGGTTGTCTGTTGTTGTGATTTTTGTTACTCCAATGGATGGAAGCCTTGTCATTATGGAAAACATTCTGTTGTTGAGATTTCACTTACTCCAATGGGTGGTAGCCTTGTCTTTATGGGAGGTAGTCTGTTGTTGAAATTTTTGTTACTTCAATGGATGGTAGCCTTGCCATTATGGAAGGTAGTCTGTTGTTGAAATTTTTGTTACTCCAATGGATGGTAGCCTTGTCATTAAGGAAGGTAACCTATTGTTGGGATTTCTGTTTCTACAATGGATGGTAGCTTTGTCATTATAAAAGGTTGTCTGTTGTTGAGATTTTTGTTACTCCAATGGATGGTAGCCTTATCATTATGGGAGGTAGTCTATTGTTTGGATTTCTTTTACTCCAATAGATGGTACCCTTGTCATTATGGGAGGTAGTCTTTTGTTGTGATTTTTGTTACTACAATATATTGTAACCTTACCATTATGGGAGGTAATTTATTCTTGTGATTTTTGTTACTCCAATGAATGGTAGCTGTGCCATTATGGAAGGTAGTCTGTTGTTGAGATTTCTAATACTCCGATAGATGGTAGCCTTGTCATTATAGAAGGTATTTTGTTGTTGAGATTTCTGTTACCCCAATGGATGGTAGCCTTGTCATTATGGGAGGTAGTCTATTTTTGAGATTTCTTGTTACTCCAATGGATGGTAGCATTGTCATTGTGGGAGGTAGTCTGTTTTTTAAATTTTTGTTACTTCAATGGAAGGTAGCCTTGTCATTATGGAAGGTAGTCTATTGTTGATATTTTTGTTACTCCAATGGATGGTAGCCTTCTCATTATGGAAGGTAGTCTGTTGTTGAGATTTCTAGTTACTCCAGTGGATAATGGTCTTATCATTATGGAAGGTAGTCTGTTGTTGATATTTCTGTTTCTCCAATGGATGGTATCCTTGTCATTATAAAAGGTAGTCTGTTTTTGAATTTTTTTTACTCTAATGGATGGTTTCCTTTTCATTATGGAAGTTATTCTGTTGTTGAGATTTATGTTACTCCTATGGATGGTAAACTTGTCATTATGGGAGGTTGTTTGTTGTTGTGATTTTTGTTACTCTAATGGATGGAAGCCTTGTCATTATGGAAATCATTCTGTTGTTGAGATTTCACTTACTCCAATGGGTGGTACCCTTGTCTTTATGGGAGGTAGTCTGTTGTTGAAATTTTTGTTAGTTCAATGGATGGTAGCCTTGTCATTATGGAAGGTAGTCTGTTGTTGAAATTTTTGTTACTTCAATGGATGGTAGCCTTGTCATTAAGGAAGGTAACCTATTGTTGGGATTTCTGTTTCTACAATGGATGGTAGCTTTGTCATTATAAAAGGTTGTCTGTTGTTGAGATTTTTGTTACTCCAATGGATGGTAGCCTTATCATTATGGGAGGTAGTCTATTGTTTGGATTTCTTTTACTCCAATAGATGGTACCCTTGTCATTATGGGAGGTAGTCTTTTGTTGTGATTTTTGTTACTACAATATATTGTAACCTTACCATTATGGGAGGTAATTTATTCTTGTGATTTTTGTTACTCCAATGAATGGTAGCTGTGCCATTATGGAAGGTAGTCTGTTGTTGAGATTTCTAATACTCCGATAGATGGTAGCCTTGTCATTATAGAAGGTATTTTGTTGTTGAGATTTCTGTTACCCCAATGGATGGTAGCCTTGTCATTATGGGAGGTAGTCTATTTTTGAGATTTCTTGTTACTCCAATGGATGGTAGCATTGTCATTGTGGGAGGTAGTCTGTTTTTTAAATTTTTGTTACTTCAATGGAAGGTAGCCTTGTCATTATGGAAGGTAGTCTGTTGTTGAAATTTTTGTTATTCTAATGGATGGTAGCCTTCTCATTATGGAAGGTAGTCTGTTGTTGAGATTTCTAGTTACTCTAGTGGATAATGGTCTTATCATTATGGAAGGTAGTCTGCTGTTGATATTTATTTTTCTCCAATGGATGGTATCCTTGTCATTATAAAAGGTAGTCTGTTTTTGAATTTTTTTTACTCTAATGGATGGTTGCCTTGTCATTTTGGAAGTTATTCTGTTGTTGAGATTTATGTTACTCCTATGGATGGTAAACTTGTCATTATGGGAGGTTGTCTGTTGTTGTGTTTTTTGTTACTCCAATGGATGGAAGCCTTGTCATTATGGAAATCATTCTGTTGTTGAGATTTCACTTACTCCAATGGGTGGTACCCTTGTCTTTATGGGATGTAGTCTGTTGTTGAAATTTTTGTTAGTTCAATGGATGGTAGCCTTGTCATTATGGAAGGTAGTCTGTTGTTGAAATTTTTGTTACTTCAATGGATGGTATCCTTGTCATTATGGAAGGTAGTCTGTTGTTGAAATTTTTGTTACTCCAATGGATGGTAGCCTTGTCATTAAGGAAGGTAACCTATTGTTGGGATTTATGTTTCTACAATGGATGGTAGCTTTGTCATTATAAAAGGTTGTCTGTTGTTGAGATTTTTGTTACTCCAATGGATGGTAGCCTTATCATTATGGGAGGTAGTCTATTGTTGGGATTTCTTTTACTCCAATAGATGGTACCCTTTTCATTATGTGAGGTAGTCTGTTGTTGTGATTTTTGTTACTCCAATATATGGTAACCTTGTCATTATAGGAGGTAATTTATTGTTGTGATTTTTGTTACTCCAATGAATGGTAGCCTTGCCATTATGGATGGTAGTCTGTTGTTGAGATTTCTAATACTCCGATAGATGGTAGCCTTGTCATTATAGAAGGTATTTTGTTGTTGAGATTTCTGTTACTCCAATGGATGGTAGCCTTGTCATTATGGGAGGTAGTCTATTTTTGAGATTTCTTGTTACTCCAATGGATGGTAGCATTGTCATTATGGGAGGTAGTCTGTTTTTTAAATTTTTGTTACTTCAATGGAAGTTAGCCTTGTCATTATGGAAGGTAGTCTGTTGTTGAAATTTTTGTTATTCTAATGAATGGTAGCCTTCTCATTATGGAAGGTAGTCTGTTGTTGAGATTTCTAGTTACTCTAGTGGATAATGGTCTTATCATTATGGAAGGTAGTCTGTTGTTGATATTTCTGATTCTCCAATGGATGGTATCCTTGTCATTATAAAAGGTAGTCTGTTTTTGATTTTTTTTTTCTCTAATGGATGGTTGCCTTGTCATTATGGAAGTTATTCTGTTGTTGAGATTTATGTTACTCCTATGGATGGTAAACTTATCATTATGGGAGGTTGTCTGTTGTTGTGATTTTTGTTTCTCCAATGGATGGAAGCCTTGTCATTATGGAAATCATTCTGTTGTTGAGATTTCACTTACTCCAATGGGTGGTAGCCTTGTCTTTATGGGAGGTAGTCTGTTGTTGAAATTTTTGTTATTTCAATAGATGGTAGCCTTGTCATTATGGAAGGTAGTCTGTTGTTGAAATTTTTGTTACTCCAATGGATGGTAGCCTGGTCATTATGGAAGGTAATTTGTTGTTCAGATTTCTTGTTACTCTAATGGATGGTAGCCTTGTCATTAAGGAAGGTAGCCTATTGTTGAGATTTCTATTTCTACAATGGATGGTAGCTTTGTCATTATAAAAGGTTGTTTGTTGTTGAGATTTTTGTTACTCCAATGGATGGTAGCCTTATCATTATGGGAGGTAGTCTATTGTTGGGATTTCTTTTACTCCAATAGATGGTACCATTGTCATTATGGGAGGTAGTCTGTTGTTGTGATTTATGTTACTCCAATGAATGGTAACCTTGTCATTATGGGAGGTAATTTATTTGTGATTTTTGTTACTCCAATGAATGGTAGCCTTGTCATTATGGAAGGTAGTCTGTTGTTGAGATTTATAATACTCCGATAGATGGTAGCCTTGTCATTATGGAAGGTATTTTGTTGTTGAGATTTCTGTTACTCCAATAGATGGTAGCCTTATCATTATCGGAGGTAGTCTATTTTTGAGATTTCTTGTTACTCCAATGGATGGTAGCATTGTCGTTATGGGAGGTAGTATGTTTTTTAAATTTTTGTTACGCCAATGGAAGGTAGCCTTGTCATTAAGGAAGGTAGTCTGTTGTTGAAATATTTGTTACTCCAATGGATGGTAGCCTTCTCATTATGGAAGGTAGTCTGTTGTTGAGATTTCTAGTTACTCCAGTGGATAATGGTCTTATCATTATGGAAGGTAGTTTGCTGTTGATATTTCTGTTTCTCCAATGGATGGTATCCTTGTCATTATAAAAGGTAGTCTGTTTTTGAATTTTTTTACTCTAATGGATGGTTGCCTTGTCATTATGGAAGTTATTCTGTTGTTGAGATTTATGTTACTCCTATGGATGGTAAACTTGTCATTATGGGAGGTTGTTTGCTGTTTTGATTTTTGTTACTCCAATGGATGAAAGCCTTGTCATTATGGAAATCATTATGTTGTTGAGATTTCACTTACTCCAATGGGTGGTAGCCTTGTCTTTATGGGAGGTAGTCTGTTGTTGAAATTTTTGTTACTTCAAAGGATGGTAGCCTTGTCATTATGAAAGGTAGTCTGTTGTTGAAATTTTTGTTACTCCAATGGATGGTAGCCTTGTCATTATGGAAGGTAATCTGTGGTTGATAGTTCTTATTACTCCAATGGATGTTAGCCTTGTCATTAAGAAAGGTAGCCTATTGTTGAGATTTCTGTTTCTACAATGGATGGTAGCTTTGTCATTATAAAATGTTGTCTGTTATTGAGATTTTTGTTACTCCAATGGATGGTAACCTTTTCATTATGGGAGGTAGTCTATTGTTGGGATTTCTTTTACTCCAATAGATGGTACCCTTGTCATTATGGGAGGTAGTATGTTGTTGTGATTTTTGTTACTCCAAAATATGGTAACCTTGTAATTAAGGGAGGTAATTTATTGTTGTGATTTTTGTTACTCCAATGAATGGTAGCCTTGCAATTATAGAAGGTATTCTGTTGTTGAGATTTCTGTTACTCCAATGGATGGTAGCCTTGTAATTATGGAAGGTATTTTATTGTTGAGATTTTTATTACTCCAATGGATGGTAGCCTTGTCATTATGGGAAGTAGTCTATTTTTGAGATTTCCTGTTACTACAATGGATGGTAGCATTGTCATTATGGGAGGTAGTCTGTTTTTGAAATTTTTGTTACTCCAATGGAAGTTAGCCTTGTCATTATGGAAGGTAGTCTGTTGTTGAAATATTTGTTACTCCAATGGATGGTGGCCTTCTCATTATGGAATGTAGTCTGTTGTTGAGATTTCTAGTTACTCCAGTGGATAATGGTCTTATCATTATGGAAGGTAGTCTGCTGTTGATATTTCTACTTCTCCAATTGATGGTATCCTTGTCATTATAAAAGGTAGTCTATTTTTGAATTTTTTTTACTCTAATGGATGGTTGCCTTGTCATTATGGTAGTTATTTTGTTGTTGAGAATTATGTTACTCCTATGGATGGTAAACTTGTCATTATGGGAGGTTGTCTGCTGTTTTGATTTTTGTTACTCCAATGGATGAAAGCCTTGTCATTATGGAAATCATTTTGTTGTTCAGATTTCACTTACTCCAATGGGTGGTAGCCTTATCTTTATGGGAGGTAGTCTCTTGTTGAAATTTTTGTTACTTCAATGGATGGTAGCCTTGTGATTATGGAATGTAGTTTGTTGTTGAAATTTTTGTTACTCCAATGGATGGTAGCCTTGTCATTATGGAAGGTAATCTGTTGTTAAGATTTCTTGTTACTCCAATGGATGGTAGCCTTGTCATTAAGGAAGGTAGCCTTTTGTTGAGATTTCTGTTTTTACAATGGATGGTAGCATTGTCATTATAAAAGGTTATCTGTTGTTGAGATTTTTGTTACTCCAATGGATGATAGCCTTATCATTATGGGAGGTGGTCTGTTGTTGGGATTTCTTTTACTCCAATAGATGGTACCCTTGTCATTATGGGAGGTAGTCTTTTGTTGTGATTTTTGTTACTCCAATATATGGTAACCTTATCATTATGGGAGGTAATTTATTGTTGTGATTTTTGTTACTCCAATGAATGGTATCCTTGCCATTATGGAAGGTAGTCTGTTGTTGAGATTTCTAATACTCCGATAGATGGTAGCCTTGTCATTATGGAAGGTATTTTGTTGTGAGATTTCTGTTACTTCAATGGATGTTAGCCTTGTCATTATGGGAGGTAGTCTATTTTTGAGATTTCTTGTTACTCCAATGGATGGTAGCATTGTCATTATGGGAGGTAGTTTGTTTTTTGAAATTTTTGTTACTCAATGGAAGGTAGCCTTGTCATTATGGAAAGTAGTTTGTTGTTGATATTTTTGTTATTCCAATGGATGGTAGCCTTCTCATTATGGAAGGTAGTCTGTTGTTGAGATTTCTAGTTACTCCAGTGGATAATGGTCTTATCATTATGGAAGGTAGTCTGCTGTTAAGATTTCTGTTTCTCCAATGGATGGTATCCTTGTCATTATAAAAGGTAGTTTGTTTTTGAATTTTTTTTACTCTAATGGATGGTTGCCTTGTCATTATGGAAGTTATTCTGTTGTTGAAATTTATGTTACTCATATGGATGGAAACTTGTCATTATGGGAGGTTGTCTGTTGTTGTGATTTTTGTTACTCCAATGGATTGAATCCTTGTCATTATGGAAATCATTCTGTTGTTGAGATTTCACTTACTCCAATGGGTGGTAGCCTTGTCTTTATGGGAGGTAGTCTGTTGTTGAAATTTTTGTTACTTCAATGGATGGTAGCCTTGTCATTATGGAAGGTAGTCTGTTGTTGAAATTTTTGTTACTCCAATGGATGGTAGCCTTGTCATTAAGGAAGGTAACCTATTGTTGGGATTTCTGTTTCTACAATGGATGGTAGCTTTGTCATTATAAAAGGTTGTCTTATGTTGAGATTTTTGTTACTCCAATGGATGGTAGCCTTATCATTATGGGAGGTAGTCTATTGTTTGGATTTCTTTTACTCCAATAGATGGTACCCTTGTCATTATGGGAGGTAGTCTTTTGTTGTGATTTTTGTTACTCCAATATATTGTAACCTTATCATTATGGGAGGTAATTTATTGTTGTGATTTTTGTTACTCCAATGAATGGTAGCCGTGCCATTATGGAAGGTAGTCTGTTGTTGAGATTTCTAATACTCCGATAGATGGTAGCCTTGTCATTATGGAAGGTATTTTGTTGTTGAGATTTCTGTTACTCCAATGGATGGTAGCCTTGTCATTATGGGAGGTAGTCTATTTTTGAGATTTCTTGTTACTCCAATGCATGGTAGCATTGTCATTATGGGAGGTAGTTTGTTTTTGAATTTTTGTTACTCCAATGGAAGGTAGCCTTGTCATTATGGAAGGTAGTCTATTGTTGATATTTTTCTTACTCCAATGGATGGTAGACTTCTCATTATGGAAGGTAGTCTGTTGTTGAGATTTCTAGTTACTCCAAGGGATAATGGTCTTATCATTATGGAAGGTAGTCTGCTGTTGATATTTCTGTTTCTCCAATGGATGGTATCCTTGTCATTATAAAAGGTAGTTTGTTTTTGAATTTTTTTTACTCTAATGGATGGTTGCCTTGTCATTATGGAAGTTATTCTGTTGTTGAGATTTATGTTACTCATATGGATGGAAACTTGTCATTATGGGAGGTTGTCTGTTGTTGTGATTTTTGTTACTCCAATGGATGGAAGCCTTGTCATTATGGAAAACATTCTGTTGTTAAGATTTCACTTACTCCAATGGGTGGTAGCCTTGTCTTTATGGGAGGTAGTCTGTTGTTGAAATTTTTGTTACTTCAATGGATGGTAGCCTTGTCATTATGGAAGGTAGTCTGTTGTTGAAATTTTTGTTACTCCAATGGATGGTAGCCTTGTCATTAAGGAAGGTAACCTATTGTTGGGATTTCTGTTTCTACAATGGATGGTAGCTTTGTCATTATAAAAGGTTGTCTATTGTTGAGATTTTTGTTACTCCAATGGATGGTAGCCTTATCATTATGGGAGGTAGTCTATTGTTTGGATTTCTTTTACTCCAATAGATGGTACCCTTGTCATTATGGGAGGTAGTCTTTTGTTGTGATTTTTGTTACTACAATATATTGTAACCTTACCATTATGGGAGGTAATTTATTCTTGTGATTTTTGTTACTCCAATGAATGGTAGCTGTGCCATTATGGAAGGTAGTCTGTTGTTGAGATTTCTAATACTCCGATAGATGGTAGCCTTGTCATTATGGAAGGTATTTTGTTGTTGATATTTCTGTTACTTCAATGGATGGTAGCCTTGTCATTATGGAAGGTAGTCTGTTGTTGAAATTTTTGTTACTCCAATGGATGGTAGCCTTGTCATTAAGGAAGGTAACCTATTGTTGGGATTTCTGTTTCTACAATGGATGGTAGCTTTGTCATTATAAAAGGTTGTCTGTTGTTGAGATTTTTGTTACTCCAATGGATGGTAGCCTTATCATTATGGGAGGTAGTCTATTGTTTGGATTTCTTTTACTCCAATAGATGGTACCCTTGTCATTATGGGAGGTAGTCTTTTGTTGTGATTTTTGATACTACAATATATTGTAACCTTACCATTATGGGAGGTAATTTATTCTTGTGATTTTTGTTACTCCAATGAATGGTAGCTCTGCCATTATGGAAGGTAGTCTGTTGTTGAGATTTCTAATACTCCGATAGATGGTAGCCTTGTCATTATGGAAGGTATTTTGTTGTTGATATTTCTGTTACTCTAATGGATGGTAGCCTTGTCATTATGGGAGGTAGTCTATTTTTGAGATTTCTTGTTACTCCAATGGATGGTAGCATTGTCATTATGGGAGGTAGTTTGTTTTTGAAATTTTTGTTACTCCAATGGAAGGTAGCCTTGTCATTATGGAAGGTAGTCTATTGGTGATATTTTTGTTACTCCAATGGATGGTAGCCTTCTCATTATGGAAGGTAGTCTGTTGTTGAGATTTCTAGTTACTCCAGTGGATAATGGTCTTATCATTATGGAAGGTAGTCTGTTGTTGATATTTCTGTTTCTCCAATGGATGGTATCCTTGTCATTATAAAAGGTAGTTTGTTTTTGAATTTTTTTTACTCTAATGGATGGTTGCCTTTTCATTATGGAAGTTATTCTGTTGTTGAGATTTATGTTACTCCTATGGATGGTAAACTTGTCATTATGGGAGGTTGTTTGTTGTTGTGATTTTTGTTACTCTAATGGATGGAAGCCTTGTCATTATGGAAATCATTCTGTTGTTGAGATTTCACTTACTCCAATGGGTGGTACCCTTGTCTTTATGGGAGGTAGTCTGTTGTTGAAATTTTTGTTAGTTCAATGGATGGTAGCCTTGTCATTATGGAAGGTAGTCTGTTGTTGAAATTTTTGTTAGTTCAATGGATGGTAGCCTTGTCATTAAGGAAGGTAACCTATTGTTGGGATTTCTGTTTCTACAATGGATGGTAGCTTTGTCATTATAAAAGGTTGTCTGTTGTTGAGATTTTTGTTACTCCAATGGATGGTAGCCTTATCATTATGGGAGGTAGTCTATTGTTTGGATTTCTTTTACTCCAATAGATGGTACCCTTGTCATTATGGGAGGTAGTCTTTTGTTGTGATTTTTGTTACTACAATATATTGTAACCTTACCATTATGGGAGGTAATTTATTCTTGTGATTTTTGTTACTCCAATGAATGGTAGCCGTGCCATCATGGAAGGTAGTCTGTTGTTGAGATTTATAATACTCCGATAGATGGTAGCCTTGTCATTATTGAAGGTATTTTGTTGTTGATATTTCTGTTACTCCAATGGATGGTAGCCTTGTCATTATGGGAGGTAGTCTATTTTTGAGATTTCTTGTTACTCCAATGGATGGTAGCATTGTCATTATGGGAGGTAGTTTGTTTTTGAAATTTTTGTTACTCCAATGGAAGGTAGCCTTGTCATTATGGAAGGTAGTCTATTGTTGATATTTTTGTTACTCCAATGGATGGTAGCCTTCTCATTATGGAAGGTAGTCTGTTGTTGAGATTTCTAGTTACTCCAGTGGATAATGGTCTTATCATTATGGAAGGTAGTCTTCTATTAATAATTCTGTTTCTCAAATGGATGGTATCCTTGTCATTATAAAAGGTAGTCTGTTTTTGAATTTTTTTTACTCTAATGGATGGTTGCCTTTTCATTATGGAAGTTATTCTGTTGTTGAGATTTATGTTACTCCTATGGATGGTAAACTTGTCATTATGGGAGGTTGTTTGTTGTTGTGATTTTTGTTACTGCAATGGATGGAAGCCTTGTCATTATTGAAATCATTCTGTTTTTGAGATTTCACTTACTCCAATGGGTGGTACCCTTGTCTTTATGGGAGGTAGTCTATTGTTGAAATTTTTGTTAGTTCAATGGATGGTAGCCTTGTCATTATGGAAGGTAGTCTGTTGTTGAATTTTTTGTTACTCCAATGGATGGCAGCCTTGTCATTATGGAAGGTAATCTGTTGTTGAGATTTCTTGTTATTCCAATGGATGGTAGCCTTGTCATTAAGGAAGGTAGCCTATTGTTGGGATTTCTGTGTCTACAATGGATGGTAGCTTTGTCATTATAAAAGGTTGTCTGTTGTTGAGATTTTTGTTACTCCAATGGATGGTAGCCTTATCATTATGGGAGGTAGTCTATTGTTTGGATTTCTTTTACTCCAATAGATGGTACCCTTGTCATTATGGGAGGTAGTCTTTTGTTGTGATTTTTGTTACTCCAATATATTGTAACCTTATCATTATGGGAGGTAATTTATTGTTGTGATTTTTGTTACTCCAATGAATGGTAGCCGCGCCATTATGGAAGGTAGTCTGTTGTTGAGATTTCTAATACTTCGATAGATGGTAGCCTTGTCATTATGGAAGGTATTTTGTTGTTGAGATTTCTGTTACTCCAATGGATGGTAGCCTTGTCATTATGGGAGGTAGTCTATTTTTGAGATTTCTTGTTACTCCAATGGATGGTAGCATTGTCATTATGGGAGGTAGTTTGTTTTTGAAATTTTTGTTACTCCAATGGAAGGTAGCCTTGTCATTATGGAAGGTAGTCTGTTGTTGATATTTTTGTTACTCCAATGGATGGTAGCCTTCTCATTATGGAAGGTGGTCTGTTGTTGAGATTTCTAGTTACTCCAGTGGACAATGGTCTTATCATTATGGAAGGTAGTCTGCTGATGATATTTCTATTTCTCCAATGGATGGTATCCTTGTCATTATAAAAGGTAGTTTGTTTTTGAATTTTTTTTACTCTAATGGATGGTTGCCTTGTCATTATGGAAGTTATTCTGTTGTTGAGATTTATGTTACTCCTATGGATGGTAAACTTGTCATTATGGGAGGTTGTTTGTTGTTGTGATTTTTGTTACTCCAATGGATGGAAGCCTTGTCATTATTGAAATCATTCTGTTTTTGAGATTTCACTTACTCCAATGGGTGGTACCCTTGTCTTTATGGGAGGTAGTCTGTTGTTGAAATTTTTGTTAGTTCAATGGATGGTAGCCTTGTCATTATGGAAGGTAGTCTGTTGTTGAATTTTTTGTTACTCCAATGGATGGCAGCCTTGTCATTATGGAAGGTAATCTGTTGTTGAGATTTCTTGTTATTCCAATGGATGGTAGCGTTGTCATTAAGGAAGGTAGCCTATTGTTGAGATTTCTGTTTCTACAACGGATGGTAGCTTTTTCATTATAAAAGGTTGTTTGTTGTTGAGATTTTTGTTACTCCAATGGATGGTAGCCTTATTATTATGGGAGGTAGTCTATTATTTGGATTTCTTTTACTCTAATAGATGGTACCCTTGTCATTATAGGAGGTAGTCTTTTGTTGTGATTTTTGTTACTCCAATATATGGTAACCTTGTCATTATGGGAGGTAATTTATTGTTGTGATTTTTGTTACTCCAATGAATGGTAGCGGTGCCATTATGGAAGGTAGTCTGTTGTTGAGATTTCTAATACTCTGATAGATGGTAGCCTTGTCATTATGGAAGGTATTTTGTTGTTTAGATTTTTGTTACTCCAATGGATGGTAGCCTTGTCATTATGGGAGGTAGTCTGTTTTTGAGATTTCTTGTTACTCCAATGGATGGTAGCATTGTCATTATGGGAGGTAGTTTGTTTTTTAAATTTTTGTTACTCCAATGGAAGGTAGCCTTGTCATTATAGAAGGTAGTCTGTTGTTGATATTTTTGTTACTCCAATGGATGATAGCCTTCTCATTATGGAAGGTGGTCTGTTGTTGAGATTTCTAGTTACTCCAGTGGACAATGGTCTTATCATTATGGAAGGTAGTCTGCTGTTGATATTTCTGTTTCTCTAATGGATGGTATCCTTGTCATTATAAAAGGTAGTTTGTTTTTGAATTTTTTTTACTCTAATGGATGGTTGCCTTGTCATTATGGAAGTTATTCTGTTGTTGAGATTTGAGTTACTCCTATGGATGGTAAACTTGTCATTATGGGAGGTTGTTTGTTGTTGTGATTTTTGTTACTCCAATGGATGGAAGCCTTGTCATTATGGAAATCATTCTGTTTTTGAGATTTCACTTACTCCAATGGGTGGTACCCTTGTCTTTATGGGAGGTAGTCTGTTGTTGAAATTTTTGTTAGTTCCATGGATGGTAGCCTTGTCATTATGGAAGGTAGTCTGTTGTTGAAATTTTTCTTACTCCAATGGATGGCAGCCTTGTCATTATGGAAGGTAATCTGTTGTTGAGATTTCTTGTTATTCCAATGGATGGTAGCCTTGTCATTAAGGAAGGTAGCCTATTGTTGAGATTTCTGTTTCTACAATGGATTGTAGCTTTGTCATTATAAAAGGTTGTCTGTTGTTGAGATTTTTGTTACTCCAATGGATGGTAGCCTTATTATTATGGGAGGTAGTCTATTATTTGGATTTCTTTTACTCCAATAGATGATACCCTTGTCATTAAAGGAGGTAGTCTTTTGTTGTGATTTTTGTTACTCCAATATATGGTAACCTTGTCATTATGGGAGGTAATTTATTGTTGTGATTTTTGTTACTCCAATGAATGGTAGCCGTGCCATTATGGAAGGTAGTCTGTTGTTGAGATTTCTAATACTTCGATAGATGGTAGCCTTGTCATTATGGAAGGTATTTTGTTGTTGAGATTTCTGTTACTCCAATGGATGGTAGCCTTGTCATTATGGGAGGTAGTCTATTTTTGAGATTTCTTGTTACTCCAATGGATGGTAGCATTGTCATTATGGGAGGTAGTTTGTTTTTGAAATTTTTGTTACTCCAATGGAAGGTAGCTTTGTCATTATGGAAGGTAGTCTGTTGTTGATATTTTTGTTACTCCAATGGATGGTAGCCTTCTCATTATGGAAGGTAGTCTGTTGTTGAGATTTCTAGTTACTCCAGTGGATAATGGTCTTATCATTATGGAAGGTAGTCTGTTGTTGATATTTCTGTTTCTCCAGTGGATGGTATCCTTGTCATTATAAAAGGTAGTTTTTTTTTGAATTTTTTTTACTCTAATGGGTGGTTGCCTTGTCATTATGGGAATTATTCTGTTATTGAGATTTATGTTACTCCTATGGATGGTAAACTAGCCATTATGGGAGGTTGTTTGTTGTTGTGATTTTGGTTACTCCAATGGATGGAAGCCTTGTCATTATGGAAATCATTCTGTTGTTGAGATTTCACTTACTCCAATGGGTGGTACCCTTGTCTTTATGGGAGGTAGTTTGTTCTTGAAATTTTTGTTAGTTCAATGGATGGTAGCCTTGTCAATATGGAAGGTAGTTTGTTGTTGAAATTTTTGTTACTCCAATGGATGGTAGCCTTGTCATTAAGGAAGGTAATCTGTTGTTGAGATTTCTTGTTACTCCAATGGATGGTAGCCTTGTCATTAAGGAAGGTAGCCTATTGTTGAGATTTCTGTTTCTACAATGGATGGTAGCTTTGTCATTATAAAAGGTTGTCTGTTGTTGAGATTTTTGTTACTCCAATAGATGGTAGCCTTATTATTATGGTAGGTAGTCTATTGTTTGGATTTCTTTTACTCCAATAGATGGTACCCTTGTCATTATGGGAGGTAGTCTTTTGTTGTGATTTTTGTTACTCCAATATATGGTAACCTTGTCATTATGGGAGGTAATTTATTGTTGTGATTTTTGTTACTCCAATGAATGGTAGCCGTGCCATTATGGAAGGTAGTCTGTTGTTGAGATTTCTAATACTCCGATAGATGGTAGCCTTGTCATTATGGAAGGTATTTTGTTGTTGAGATTTCTGTTACTCCAATGGATGGTAACCTTGTCATTATGGGAGGTAGTCTATTTTTGAGATTTCTTGTTACTCCAATGGATGGTAGCATTGTCATTATGGGAGGTAGTTTGTTTTTGAAATTTTTGTTACTCCAATGGAAGGTAGCCTTGTCATTATGGAAGGTAGTCTGTTGTTGATATTTTTGTTACTCCAATGGATGGTAGCCTTCTCATTATGGAAGGTAGTCTGTTGTTGAGATTTCTAGTTACTCTAGTGGATAATGGTCTTATCATTATGGAAGGTAGTCTGCTGTTGATATTTCTGTTTCTCCAGTGGATGGTATCCTTGTCATTATAAAAGGTAGTTTGTTTTTGAATTTTTTTTACTCTAATGGATGGTTGCCTTGTCATTATGGAAGTTATTCTGTTGTTGAGATTTATGTTACTCCTATGGATGGTAAACTTGCCATTATGGCAGGTTGTTTGTTGTTGTGATTTTGGTTACTCCAATGGATGGAAGCCTTGTCATTATGGAAATCATTCTGTTGTTGAGATTTCACTTACTCCAATGGGTGGTACCCTTGTCTTTACGGGAGGTAGTCTGTTGTCGAAATTTTTGTTAGTTCAATGGATGGTAGCCTTGTCAATATGGAAGGTAGTCTGTTGTTGAAATTTTTGTTACTCCAATGGATGGTAGCCTTGTCATTAAGGAAGGTAATCTGTTGTTGAGATTTCTTGTTACTCCAATGGATGGTAGCCTTGTCATTAAGGAAGGTAGCCTATTGTTGAGATTTCTGTTTCAACAATGGATGGTAGCTTTGTCATTATAAAAGGTTGTCTGTTGTTGAGATTTTTGTTACTCCAATAGATGGTAGCTTTATTATTATGGTAGGTAGTCTATTGTTTGGATTTCTTTTACTCCAATAGATGGTACCCTTGTCATTATGGGAGGTAGTCTTTTGTTGTGATTTTTGTTACTCCAATATATGGTAACCTTGTCATTATGGGAGGTAATTTATTGTTGTGATTTTTGTTACTCCAATGAATGGTAGCCGTGCCATTATGGAAGGTAGTCTGTTGTTGAGATTTCTAATACTCCAATAGATGGTAGCCTTGTCATTATGGAAGGTATTTTGTTGTTGAGATTTCTGTTACTCCAATGGATGGTAGCCTTGTCATTATGGGAGGTAGTTTATTTTTGAGATTTCTTGTTACTCCAATGGATGGTAGCATTGTCATTATGGGAGGTAGTTTGTTTTTGAAATTTTTGTTACTCCAATGGAAGGTAGCCTTGTCATTATGGAAGGTAGTTTGTTGTTGATATTTTTGTTACTCCAATGCATGGTAGCCTTCTCATTATGGAAGGTAGTCTGTTGTTGAGATTTCTAGTTACTCCAGTGGATAATGGTCTTATCATTATGGAAGGTAGTCTGCTGTTGATATTTCTGTTTCTCCAATGGATGGTATCCTTGTCATTTTAAAATGTAGTTTGTTTTTGAATTTTTTTTACTCTAATGGATGGTTGACTTGTCATTATGGAAGTTATTATGTTGTTGAGATTTATGTTACTCCTATGGATGGTAAACTTGTCATTATGGGAGGTTGTTTGTTGTTGTGATTTTTGTTACTCCAATGGATGGAATCCTTGTCATTATGGAAATCATTCTGTTGTTGAGATTTCACTTACTCCAATGGGTGGTACCCTTCTCTTTATGGGAGGTAGTCTGTTGTTGAAATTTTTGTTAGTTCAATGGATGGTAGCCTTGTCATTATGGAAGGTAGTCTGTTGTTGAAATTTTTGTTACTCCAATGGATGGTAGCCTTGTCATTATGGAAGGTAATCTGTTGTTGAGATTTCTTGTTACTCCAATGGATGGTAGCCTTGTCATTAAGGAAGGTAGCCTATTGTTGAGATTTCTGTTTCTACAATAGATGGTAGCTTTGTCATTATAAAAGGTTGTCTGTTGTTGAGATTTTTGTTACTCCAATGGATGGTAGCCTTATTATTATGGGAGGTAGTCTATTGTTTGGATTTCTTTTACTCCAATAGATGGTACCCTTATCATTATGGGAGGTAGTCTTTTGCTGTGATTTTTGTTACTCCAATATATGGTAACCTTGTCATTATGGGAGGTAATTTATTGTTGTGATTTTTGTTACTCCAATGAATGGTAGCCGTACTTTTATGGAAGGTAGTCTGTTGTTGAGATTTCTAATACTCCGATAGATGGTAGCCTTGTCATTATGGAAGGTATTTTGTTGTTGAGATTTTTGTTACTCCAATGGATGGTAGCCTTTTCATTATGGGAGGTAGTCTATTTTTGAGATTTCTTGTTACTCCAATGGATGGTAGCATTGTCATTATGGGAGGTAGTTTGTTTTTGAAATTTTTGTTACTCCAATGGAAGGTAGCTTTGTCATTATGGAAGGTAGTCTGTTGTTGATATTTTTGTTACTCCAATGGATGGTAGCCTTCTCATTATGGAAGGTAGTCTGTTGTTGAGATTTCTAGTTACTCCAGTGGATAATGGTCTTATCATTATGGAAGGTAGTCTGTTGTTGATATTTCTGTTTCTCCAGTGGATGGTATCCTTGTCATTATAAAAGGTAGTTTGTTTTTGAATTTTTTTTACTCTAATGGATGGTTGCCTTGTCATTATGGGAGTTATTCTGTTGTTGAGATTTATGTTACTCATATGGATGGTAAACTTGTCATTATGGGAGGTTGTTTGTTGTTGTGATTTTGGTTACTCCAATGGATGGAAGCCTTGTCATTATGGAAATCATTCTGTTGTTGAGATTTCACTTACTCCAATGGGTGGTACCGTTGTCTTTATGGGAGGTAGTCTGTTGTTGAAATTTTTGTTAGTTCAATGGATGGTAGCCTTGTCATTATGGAAGGTAGTCTGTTGTTGAAATTTTTGTTACTCCAATGGATGGTAGCCTTGTCATTAAGGAAGGTAATCTGTTGTTGAGATTTCTTGTTACTCCAATGGATGGTAGCCTTGTCATTAAGGAAGGTAGCCTATTGTTGAGATTTCTGTTTCTACAATGGATGGTAGCTTTGTCATTATAAAAGGTTGTCTGAGGTTGAGATTTTTGTTACTCCAACGGATGGTAGCCTTATTATTATTGGAGGTAGTCTATTGTTTGGATTTCTTTTACTCCAATAGATGGTACCCTTGTCATTATGGGAGGTAGTCTTTTGTTGAGATTTTTGTTACTCCAATATATGGTAACCTTGTCATTATGGGAGGTAATTTATTGTTGTGATTTTTGTTACTCCAATGAATGATAGCCGTGCCATTATGGAAGGTAGTCTGTTGTTGAGATTTCTAATACTCCGATAGATGGTAGCTTTGTCATTATGGAAGGTATTTTGTTGTTGAGATTTCTGTTACTCCAATGGATGGTAGCCTTGTCATTATGGGAGGTAGTCTATTTTTGAGATTTCTTGTTACTCCAATGGATGGTAGCATTGTCATTATGGGAGGTAGTTTGTTTTTGAAATTTTTGTTACTCCAATGGAAGGTAGCCTTGTCATTATGGAAGGTAGTCTGTTGTTGATATTTTTGTTACTCCAATGGATGGTAGCCTTCTCATTATGGAAGGTAGTCTGTTGTTGAGATTTCTAGTTACTCCAGTGGATAATGGTCTTATCATTATAGAAGGTAGTCTGCTGTTGATATTTCTGTTTCTCCAATGGATGGTATTCTTGTCATTATAAAATGTAGTTTGTTTTTGAATTTTTTTACTCTAATGGATGGTTGACTTGTCATTATGGAAGTTATTATGTTGTTGAGATTTATGTTACTCCTATGGATGGTAAACTTGTCATTATGGGAGGTTGTTTGTTGTTGTGATTTTTGTTACTCCAATGGATGGAAGCCTTGTCATTATGGAAATCATTCTGTTTTTGAGATTTCACTTACTCCAATGGGTGGTACCCTTCTCTTTATGGGAGGTAGTCTGTTGTTGAAATTTTTGTTAGTTCAATGGATGGTAGCCTTGTCATTATGGAAGGTAGTCTGTTGTTGAAATTTTTGTTACTCCAATGGATGGTAGCCTTGTCATTATGGAAGGTAATCTGTTGTTGAGATTTCTTGTTACTCCAATGAATGGTAGCCTTGTCATTAAGGAAGGTAGCCTATTGTTGAGATTTCTGTTTCTACAATGGATGGTAGCTTTGTCATTATAAAAGGTTGTCTGTTGTTGAGATTTTTGTTACTCCAATGGATGGTAGCCTTATTATTATGGGAGGTAGTCTATTGTTTGGATTTCTTTTACTCCAATAGATGGTACCCTTATCATTATGGGAGGTAGTCTTTTATTGTGATTTTTGTTACTCCAATATATGGTAACCTTGTCATTATGGGAGGTAATTTATTGTTGTGATTTTTGTTACTCCAATGAATGGTAGCCGTGCCATTATGGAAGGTAGTCTGTTGTTGAGATTTCTAATACTCCGATAGATGGTAGCCTTGTCATTATGGAAGGTATTTTGTTGTTGAGATTTTTGTTACTCCAATGGATGGTAGCCTTTTCATTATGGGAGGTAGTCTATTTTTGAGATTTCTTGTTATTCCAATGGAAGGTAGCTTTGTCATTATGGAAGGTAGTCTGTTGTTGATATTTTTGTTACTCCAATGGATGGTAGCCTTCTCATTATGGAAGGTAGTCTGTTGTTGAGATTTCTAGTTACTCCAGTGGATAATGGTCTTATCATTATGGAAGGTAGTCTGTTGTTGATATTTCTGTTTCTCCAGTGGATGGTATCCTTGTCATTATAAAAGGTAGTTTGTTTTTGAATTTTTTTTACTCTAATGGATGGTTGCCTTGTCATTATGGGAGTAATTCTGTTGTTGAGATTTATGTTACTCATATGGATGGTAAACTTGTCATTATGGGAGGTTGTTTGTTTTTGTGATTTTGGTTACTCCAATGGATGGAAGCCTTGTCATTATGGAAATCATTCTGTTGTTGAGATTTCACTTACTCCAATGGGTGGTACCGTTGTCTTTATGGGAGGTAGTCTGTTGTTGAAATTTTTGTTAGTTCAATGGATGGTAGCCTTGTCATTATGGAAGGTAGTCTGTTGTTGAAATTTTTGTTACTCCAATGGATGGTAGCCTTGTCATTAAGGAAGGTAATCTGTTGTTGAGATTTCTTGTTACTCCAATGGATGGTAGCCTTGTCATTAAGGAAGGTAGCCTATTGTTGAGATTTCTGTTTCTACAATGGATGGTAGCTTTGTCATTATAAAAGGTTGTCTGTTGTTGAGATTTTTGTTACTCCAATGGATGGTAGCCTTATTATTATGGGAGGTAGTCTATTGTTTGGATTTCTTTTACTCCAATAGATGGTACCCTTATCATTATGGGAGGTAGTCTTTTGTTGTGATTTTTGTTACTCCAATATATGGTAACCTTGTCATTATGGGAGGTAATTTATTGTTGTGATTTTTGTTACTCCAATGAATGGTAGCCGTGCCATTATGGAAGGTAGTCTGTTGTTGAGATTTCTAATACTCCGATAGATGGTAGCCTTGTCATTATGGAAGGTATTTTGTTGTTGAGATTTTTGTTACTCCAATGGATGGTAGCCTTTTCATTATGGGAGGTAGTCTATTTTTGAGATTTCTTGTTACTCCAATGGAAGGTAGCTTTGTCATTATGGAAGGTAGTCTGTTGTTGATATTTTTGTTACTCCAATGGATGGTAGCCTTCTCATTATGGAAGGTAGTCTGTTGTTGAGATTTCTAGTTACTCCAGTGGATAATGGTCTTATCATTATGGAAGGTAGTCTGTTGTTGATATTTCTGTTTCTCCAGTGGATGGTATCCTTGTCATTATAAAAGGTAGTTTGTTTTTGAATTTTTTTTACTCTAATGGATGGTTGCCTTGTCATTATGGGAGTAATTCTGTTGTTGAGATTTATGTTACTCATATGGATGGTAAACTTGTCATTATGGGAGGTTGTTTGTTGTTGTGATTTTGGTTACTCCAATGGATGGAAGCCTTGTCATTATGGAAATCATTCTGTTGTTGAGATTTCACTTACTCCAATGGGTGGTACCGTTGTCTTTATGGGAGGTAGTCTGTTGTTGAAATTTTTGTTAGTTCAATGGATGGTAGCCTTGTCATTATGGAAGGTAGTCTGTTGTTGAAATTTTTGTTACTCCAATGGATGGTAGCCTTGTCATTAAGGAAGGTAATCTGTTGTTGAGATTTCTTGTTACTCCAATGGATGGTAGCCTTGTCATTAAGGAAGGTAGCCTATTGTTGAGATTTCTGTTTCTACAATGGATGGTAGCTTTGTCATTATAAAAGGTTGTCTGAGGTTGAGATTTTTGTTACTCCAACGGATGGTAGCCTTATTATTATTGGAGGTAGTCTATTGTTTGGATTTCTTTTACTCCAATAGATGGTACCCTTGTCATTATGGGAGGTAGTCTTTTGTTGTGATTTTTGTTACTCCAATATATGGTAACCTTGTCATTATGGGAGGTAATTTATTGTTGTGATTTTTGTTACTCCAATGAATGGTAGCCGTGCCATTATGGAAGGTAGTCTGTTGTTGAGATTTCTAATACTCCGATAGATGGTAGCCTTATCATTATGGAAGGTATTTTGTTGTTGAGATTTCTGTTACTCCAATGGATGGTAGCCTTGTCATTATGGGAGGTAGTCTATTTTTGAGATTTCTTGTTACTCCAATGGATGGTAGCATTGTCATTATGGGAGGTAGTTTGTTTTTGAAATTTTTGTTACTCCAATGGAAGGTAGCCTTGTCATTATGGAAGGTAGTCTGTTGTTGATATTTTTGTTACTCCAATGGATGGTAGCCTTCTCATTATGGAAGGTAGTCTGTTGTTGAGATTTCTAGTTACTCCAGTGGATAATGGTCTTATCATTATGGAAGGTAGTCTGCTGTTGATATTTCTGTTTCTCCAGTGGATGGTATCCTTGTCATTATAAAAGGTAGTTTGTTTTTGAATTTTTTTTACTCTAATGGATGGTTGCCTTGTCATTATGGGAGTAATTCTGTTGTTGAGATTTATGTTACTCCTATGGATGGTAAATTTGTCATTATGGGAGGTTGTTTGTTGTTGTGATTTTGGTTACTCCAATGGATGGAAGCCTTCTCATTATGGAAATCATTCTGTTGTTGAGATTTCACTTACTCCAATGGGTGGTACCCTTGTCTTTATGGGAGGTAGTCTGTTGTTGAAATTTTTGTTAGTTCAATGGATGGTAGCCTTGTCATTATGGAAGGTAGTCTGTTGTTGAAATTTTTGTTACTCCAATGGATGGTAGCCTTGTCATTAAGGAAGGTAATCTATTGTTGAGATTTCTTGTTACTCCAATGGATTGTAGCCTTGTCATTAAGGAAGGTAGCCTATTGTTGAGATTTTTGTTTCTACAATGGATGGTAGCTTTGTCATTATAAAAGGTTGTCTGTTGTTGAGATTTTTGTTACTCCAACGGATGGTAGCCTTATTATTACGGGAAGTAGTCTATTGTTTGGATTTCTTTTACTCCAATAGATGGTACCCTTGTCATTATGGGAAGTAGTCTTTTGTTGTGATTTTTGTTACTCCAATATATGGTAACCTTGTCATTATGGGAGGTAATTTATTGTTGTGATTTTTGTTACTCCAATGAATGGTAGCCATGCCATTATGGAAGGTAGTCCGTTGTTGAGATTTCTAATACTCCGATAGATGGTAGCCTTGTCAATATGGAAGGTATTTTGTTGTTGAGATTTCTGTTACTCCAATGGATGGTAGCCTTGTCATTATGGGAGGTAGTCTATTTTTGAGATTTCTTGTTACTCCAATGGATGGTAGCATTGTCATTATGGGAGGTAGTTTGTTTTTGAAATTTTTGTTACTCCAATGGAAGGTAGCCTTGTCATTATGGAAGGTAGTATGTTGTTGATATTTTTGTTACTCCAATGGATGGTAGCCTTCTAATTATGGAAGGTAGTCCGTTGTTGAGATTTCTAGTTACTCCAGTGGATGGTAGCCTTGTCATTATGGAAGGTAGTCTGTTGTTGAAATTTTTGTTACTTCAATGGATGGTAGCCTTGTCATTATGGAAGGTAGTCTGTTGTTGAAATTTTTGTTACTCCAATGGATGGTAGCCTTGTCATTAAGGAAGGTAGCCTATTGTTGGGATTTCTGTATCTACAATGGATGGTAGATTTGTCATTATAAAAGGTTGTCTGTTGTTGAGATTTTTGTTACTCCAATGGATGGTAGCCTTATCATTATGGGAGGTAGTCTATTGTTTGATTTCTTTTACTCTAATAGATGGTACCCTTGTCATTATGGGAGGTAGTCTTTTGTTGTGATTTTTGTTACTCCAATATATGGTAACCTTATCATTATGGGAGGTAATTAATTGTTGTGATTTTTGTTACTCCAATGAATGGTAGCCAGGCCATTATGGAAGGTAGTATGTTGTTTAGATTTCTAATACTCCGATAGATGGTAGCCTTGTCATTATGGAAGGTATTTTGTTGTTGAGATTTCTGTTACTCCAATGGATGGTAGCCTTTTCATTATGGGAGGTAATCTATTTTTCAGATTTCTTGTTACTCCAATGGATGGTAGCATTGTCATTATGGGAGGTATTCTGTTTTTGAAATTTTTGTTACTCCAATGGAAGGTAGCCTTGTCATTATCGAAGGTAGTCTGTTGTTGAAATTTTTGTTACTCCAATGGATGGTAGCCTTCTCATTATGGAAGGTAGTCAGTTGTTGAGATTTCTAGTTACTCCAGTGGATAATGGTCTTATCATTATGGAAGGTAGTCTTCTATTAATAATTCTGTTTCTCAAATGGATGGTATCCTTGTCATTATAAAAGGTAGTCTGTTTTTGAATTTTTTTTACTCTAATGGATGGTTGCCTTGTCATTATGGAAGTTATT
Organism: Vicia faba; assembly: GCA_948472305.1. Classification (NCBI taxonomy): domain Eukaryota; kingdom Viridiplantae; phylum Streptophyta; class Magnoliopsida; order Fabales; family Fabaceae; genus Vicia; species Vicia faba. Next base: position 774,261,592 of record OX451737.1, read on the forward strand.
CTGTTGTTGAGATTTATGTTACTCCTATGGATGGTAAACTTGTCATTATGGGAGGTTGTCTGTTGTTGTGATTTTTGTTACTCCAATGCATGTAAGCCTTGTCATTATGGAAATCATTCTGTTGTTGAGATTTCACTTACTCCAATGGGTGGTAGCCTTGTCTTTATGGGAGGTAGTCTGTTGTTGAAATTTTTGTTACTTCAATGGATGGTAGCCTTGTCATTATGGAAGGTAGTCTGTTGTTGAAATTTTTGTTACTCCAATGGATGGTAGCCTTGTCATTAAGGAAGGTAGCCTATTGTTGGGATTTTTGTATCTACAATGGATGGTAGCTTTGTCATTATAAAAGGTTGTCTGTTGTTGAGATTTTTGTTTCTCCAATGGATGGTAGCCTTATCATTATGGGAGGTAGTCTATTGTTTGCATTTCTTTTACTCCAATAGATGGTACCCTTGTCATTATGGGAGTTAGTCTTTTGTTGTGATTTTTGTTACTCCTATATATGGTAACCTTATCATTATGGGAGGTAATTTATTGTTGTGATTTTTGTGACTCCAATGAATGGTAGCCAGGCCATTATGGAAGGTAGTCTGTTGTTGAGATTTCTAATACTCCGATAGATGGTAGCCTTGTCATTATGGAAGGTATTTTGTTGTTGAGATTTCTTTTACTCCAATGGATGGTAGCCTTGTCATTATGGGAGGTAATCCATTTTTCATATTTCTTGTTACTCCAATGGATGGTAGCATTGTCATTATGGGAGGTAGTCTGTTTTTGAAATTTTTGTTACTCCAATGGAAGGTAGCCATGTCATTATCGAAGGTAGTCTGTTGTTGAAATTTTTGTTACTCCAATGGATGGTAGCCTTCTCATTATGAAAGGTAGTCAGTTGTTGAGATTTCTAGTTACTCCAGTGGATAATGGTCTTATCATTATGGAAGGTAGTCTTCTATTGATAATTCTGTTTCTCAAATGGATGGTATCCTTGTCATTATAAAAGGTAGTCTATTTTTGAATTTTTTTTACTCTAATGGATGGTTGCCTTGTCATTATGGAAGTTATTTTGTTGTTGAGATTTATGTTACTCCTATGGATGGTAAACTTGTCATTATGGGAGGTTGTCTGTTGTTGTGATTTTTGTTACTCCAATGGACGAAAGCCTTGTCATTATGGAAATCATTATGTTGTTGAGATTTCACTTATTCCAATGGATGGAAGCCTTGTCATTATGGAAATCATTCTATTGTTGAGATTTCACTTACTCCAATCGGTGGTACCCTTGTCTTTATGGGAGGTAGTCTGTTGTTGAAATTTTTGTTACTTCAATGGATGGTAGCCTTGTCATTTTGGAAGGTAGTCTATTGTTGAAATTTTTGTTACTCCAATGGATGGTAGCCTTGTCATTACGGAAGGAAATCTATTGTTGATATTTCTTGTTACTACAATGGATGGTAGCCTTGTCATTAAGGAAAGTAGCCTATTGTTGAGATTTCTGTTTCTACAATGGATGGTAGCTTTGTCATTATAAAAGGTTGTTTATTGTTGAGAGTTTTGTTACTCCAATGGACGGTAGCCTTATCATTATGGGAGGTAGTCTATTGTTGGGATTTCTTTTACTCCAATAGATGGTACCTTTGTCATTATGGGAGGTAGTATGTTGTTGTGATTTTTGTTACTCCAATATATGGTAACCTTGTCATTATAGGAGGTAATTTATTGTTGTGATTTTTGTTACTCCAATGAATGGTAGCCTTGCCATTATGAAAGGTAGTCTGTTGTTGGGATTTCTAATACTCTGATAGATGGTAGCATTGTCATTATGGGAGGTAGTCTGTTTTTGAAATTTTTGTTACTCCAATGGAAGGTAGCCTTGTCATTATGGAAGGTAGTTTGTTGTTGAAATTTTTGTTACTCCAATGGATGGTAGCCTTCTCATTATGGCAGGTAGTCGGTTGTTGAGATTTCTAGTTACTCCAGTGGATAATGGTCTTATCATTATGGAAGGTAGTCTGTTGTTGAGATTTCTGTTTGTCCAATGGATGGTATCCTTGTAATTATAAAAGGTAGTCTCTTTTTGATTTTTTTTTTACTCTAATGGATGGTTGCCTTGTCATTATGGAAATTATTCTGTTGTTGAGATTTATGTTATTCCTATGGATGGTAAACTTGTCATTATGGGAGGTTGTTTGTTGTTGTGAATTTTGTTACTCCAATGGATGGAAGCCTTGTCATTATGGAAATCATTATGTTGTTGAGATTTCACTTACTCCAATGGGTGGTAGCCTTGTCTTTATGGGAGGTACTCTGTTGGTGAAATTTTTGTTACTTCAATGGATGGTAGCCTTGTCATTATGGAAGGTAGCCTGTTGTTGAAATTTTTGTTACTCCAATGGATGGTAGCCTTGTCATTATGGAAGGTAAGCTGTTGTTGAGATTTCTTGTTACTACAATGGATTGTAGCCTTGTCATTAAGGAAGGTAGCCTATTGTTGAGATTTTTGTTTCTACAACGGATGGTAGCTTTGTCATTATAAAAGGTTATTTATTGTTGAGATTTTTGTTACTCCAATGGATGGTAGCCTTATCATTATGGGAGGTAGTCTATTGTTGGGATTTCTTTTACTCCAATAGATGGTACCGTTGTCATTATGGGAGGTAGTATGTTGTTGTGATTTTTGTTACTCCAATATATGGTAACCTTGTCATTATGGGAGGTAATTTACTGTTGTGATTTTTGTTACTCCAATGAATGGTTGCGTTGCCATTATGGAAGGTAGTATGTTGTTGAGACTTCTTATACTCCGATAGATGGTTGCCTTGTCATTATGGAAGGTATTTTGTTGTTGAGATTTATGTTACTCCAATGGATGGTAGCCTTCTCATTATGGGAGGTAGTCTATTTTTGAGATTACTTGTTACTCCAATGGATGGTAGCATTGTAATTATGGGAGGTAGTCTATTTTTGAAATTTTTGTTACTCCAATGGAAGGTAGCTTTGTCATTATGGAAGGTAGTCTGTTGTTGAAATTTTTGTTACTCCAATGGATGGTAGCCTTCTCATTATGGAAGATAGTCTGTTGTTGAAATTTCTAGTTACTCCAGTGGATAATGGTCTTATCATTATGGAAGGTAGTCTTTTGTTGATAATTATGTTTCTCCAATGGATGGTATCCTTGTCATTATAAAAGGTAGTCTGTTTTTTAATTTTTTTTACTCTAATGGATGGTTGCCTTGTCATTATGGAAGTTATTCTGTTGTTGAGATTTATGTTACTCATATGGATGGTAAAGTTGTCATTATGGGAGGTTATCTGTTGTTGTGATTTTTTTACTCTAATGGATGGAAGCCTTGTCATTATGGAAATCATTATGTTGTTGAGATTTCACTTACTCCAATGGGTGGTAGCCTTGTCTTTATGGGAGGTACTCTGTTGGTGAAATTTTTGTTACTTCAATGGATGGTAGCCTTGTCATTATGGAAGGTAGTCTGTTGTTGAAATTTTTGTTACTCCAATGGATGGTAGCCTTGTCATTATGGAAGGTAAGCTGTTGTTGAGATTTCTTGTTACTACAATGGATGGTAGCCTTGTCATTAAGGAAAGTAGCCTATTGTTGAGATTTCTGTTTCTACAATGGATGGTAGCTTTGTCATTATAAAAGGTTGTTTATTGTTGAGAGTTTTGTTACTCCAATGGACGGTAGCCTTATCATTATGGGAGGTAGTCTATTGTTGGGATTTCTTTTACTCCAATAGATGGTACCTTTGTCATTATGGGAGGTAGTATGTTGTTGTGATTTTTGTTACTCCAATATATGGTAACCTTGTCATTATAGGAGGTAATTTATTGTTGTGATTTTTGTTACTCCAATGAATGGTAGCCTTGCCATTATGAAAGGTAGTCTGTTGTTGGGATTTCTAATACTCTGATAGATGGTAGCATTGTCATTATGGGAGGTAGTCTGTTTTTGAAATTTTTGTTACTCCAATGGAAGGTAGCCTTGTCATTATGGAAGGTAGTTTGTTGTTGAAATTTTTGTTACTCCAATGGATGGTAGCCTTCTCATTATGGCAGGTAGTCGGTTGTTGTGATTTCTAGTTACTCCAGTGGATAATGGTCTTATCATTATGGAAGGTAGTCTGTTGTTGAGATTTCTGTTTGTCCAATGGATGGTATCCTTGTAATTATAAAAGGTAGTCTCTTTTTGATTTTTTTTTTACTCTAATGGATGGTTGCCTTGTCATTATGGAAATTATTCTGTTGTTGAGATTTATGTTATTCCTATGGATGGTAAACTTGTCATTATGGGAGGTTGTTTGTTGTTGTGAATTTTGTTACTCCAATGGATGGAAGCCTTGTCATTATGGAAATCATTATGTTGTTGAGATTTCACTTACTCCAATGGGTGGTAGCCTTGTCTTTATGGGAGGTACTCTGTTGGTGAAATTTTTGTTACTTCAATGGATGGTAGCCTTGTCATTATGGAAGGTAGCCTGTTGTTGAAATTTTTGTTACTCCAATGGATGGTAGCCTTGTCATTATGGAAGGTAAGCTGTTGTTGAGATTTCTTGTTACTACAATGGATTGTAGCCTTGTCATTAAGGAAGGTAGCCTATTGTTGAGATTTTTGTTTCTACAACGGATGGTAGCTTTGTCATTATAAAAGGTTATTTATTGTTGAGATTTTTGTTACTCCAATGGATGGTAGCCTTATCATTATGGGAGGTAGTCTATTGTTGGGATTTCTTTTACTCCAATAGATGGTACCGTTGTCATTATGGGAGGTAGTATGTTGTTGTGATTTTTGTTACTCCAATATATGGTAACCTTGTCATTATGGGAGGTAATTTACTGTTGTGATTTTTGTTACTCCAATGAATGGTTGCGTTGCCATTATGGAAGGTAGTATGTTGTTGAGACTTCTTATGCTCCGATAGATGGTTGCCTTGTCATTATGGAAGGTATTTTGTTGTTGAGATTTATGTTACTCCAATGGATGGTAGCCTTCTCATTATGGGAGGTAGTCTATTTTTGAGATTACTTGTTACTCCAATGGATGGTAGCATTGTAATTATGGGAGGTAGTCTATTTTTGAAATTTTTGTTACTCCAATGGAAGGTAGCTTTGTCATTATGGAAGGTAGTCTGTTGTTGAAATTTTTGTTACTCCAATGGATGGTAGCCTTCTCATTATGGAAGATAGTCTGTTGTTGAAATTTCTAGTTACTCCAGTGGATAATGGTCTTATCATTATGGAAGGTAGTCTTTTGTTGATAATTATGTTTCTCCAATGGATGGTATCCTTGTCATTATAAAAGGTAGTCTGTTTTTTAATTTTTTTTACTCTAATGGATGGTTGCCTTGTCATTATGGAAGTTATTCTGTTGTTGAGATTTATGTTACTCATATGGATGGTAAAGTTGTCATTATGGGAGGTTATCTGTTGTTGTGATTTTTTTACTCTAATGGATGGAAGCCTTGTCATTATGGAAATCATTATGTTGTTGAGATTTCACTTACTCCAATGGGTGGTAGCCTTGTCTTTATGGGAGGTACTCTGTTGGTGAAATTTTTGTTACTTCAATGGATGGTAGCCTTGTCATTATGGAAGGTAGTCTGTTGTTGAAATTTTTGTTACTCCAATGGATGGTAGCCTTGTCATTATGGAAGGTAAGCTGTTGTTGAGATTTCTTGTTACTACAATGGATGGTAGCCTTGTCATTAAGGAAAGTAGCCTATTGTTGAGATTTCTGTTTCTACAATGGATGGTAGCTTTTTCATTATAAAAGGTTGTTTATTGTTGAGAGTTTTGTTACTCCAATGGACGGTAGCCTTATCATTATGGGAGGTAGTCTATTGTTGGGATTTCTTTTACTCCAATAGATGGTACCTTTGTCATTATGGGAGGTAGTATGTTGTTGTGATTTTTGTTACTCCAATATATGGTAACCTTGTCATTATAGGAGGTAATTTATTGTTGTGATTTTTGTTACTCCAATGAATGGTAGCCTTGCCATTATGAAAGGTAGTCTGTTGTTGGGATTTCTAATACTCTGATAGATGGTAGCATTGTCATTATGGGAGGTAGTCTGTTTTTGAAATTTTTGTTACTCCAATGGAAGGTAGCCTTGTCATTATGGAAGGTAGTTTGTTGTTGAAATTTTTGTTACTCCAATGGAACGTAGCCTTCTAATTATGGCAGGTAGTCGGTTGTTGTGATTTCTAGTTACTCCAGTGGATAATGGTCTTATCATTATGGAAGGTAGTCTGTTGTTGAGATTTCTGTTTGTCCAATGGATGGTATCCTTGTAATTATAAAAGGTAGTCTCTTTTTGATTTTTTTTTTACTCTAATGGATGGTTGCCTTGTCATTATGGAAATTATTTTGTTGTTGAGATTTATGTTATTCCTATGGATGGTAAACTTGTCATTATGGGAGGTTGTTTGTTGTTGTGAATTTTGTTACTCCAATGGATGGAAGCCTTGTCATTATGGAAATCATTTTGTTGTTGAGATTTCACTTACTCCAATGGGTGGTACCCTTGTCTTTATGGGAGGTATTCTGTTGTTCAAATTTTTGTTACTTTAATGGATGGTAGCCTTGTCATTATAGAAGGTAGTCTGTTGTTGAAAATTTTTTTACCCCAATGGATGGTAGCCTTGTCATTATGGAAGGTAATTTGTTGTTGAGATTTCTTGTTACTACAATGGATGGTAGCCTTGTCATTAAGGAAAGTAGCCTATTGTTGAGATTTTTGTTTCTACAACGGATGGTAGCTTTGTCATTATAAAAGGTTATTTATTGTTGAGATTTTTGTTACTCCAATGGATGGTAGCCTTATCATTATGGGAGGTAGTCTATTGTTGGGATTTCTTTTACTCCAATAGATGGTACCGTTGTCATTATGGGAGGTAGTATGTTGTTGTGATTTTTGTTACTCCAATATATGGTAACCTTGTCATTATGGGAGGTAATTTACTGTTGTGATTTTTGTTACTCCAATAAATGGTTGCGTTGCCATTATGGAAGGTAGTATGTTGTTGAGACTTCTTATACTCCGATAGATGGTTGCCTTGTCATTATGGAAGGTATTTTGTTGTTGAGATTTATGTTAATCCAATGGATGGTAGCCTTCTCATTATGGGAGGTAGTCTATTTTTGAGATTACTTGTTACTCCAATGGATGGTAGCATTGTAATTATGGGAGGTAGTCTATTTTTGAAATTTTTGTTACTCCAATGGAAGGTAGCTTTGTCATTATGGAAGGTAGTCTGTTGTTGAAATTTTTGTTACTCCAATGGATGGTAGCCTTCTCATTATGGAAGATAGTCTGTTGTTGAAATTTCTAGTTACTCCAGTGGATAATGGTCTTATCATTATGGAAGGTAGTCTTTTGTTGATAATTATGTTTCTCCAATGGATGGTATCCTTGTCATTATAAAAGGTAGTCTGTTTTTTAATTTTTTTTACTCTAATGGATGGTTGCCTTGTCATTATGGAAGTTATTCTGTTGTTGAGATTTATGTTACTCATATGGATGGTAAAGTTGTCATTATGGGAGGTTATCTGTTGTTGTGATTTTTTTTACTCTAATGGATGGAAGCCTTGTCATTATGGAAATCATTATGTTGTTGAGATTTCACTTACTCCAATGGGTGGTAGCCTTGTCTTTATGGGAGGTACTCTGTTGGTGAAATTTTTGTTACTTCAATGGATGGTAGCCTTGTCATTATGGAAGGTAGCCTGTTGTTGAAATTTTTGTTACTCCAATGGATGGTAGCCTTGTCATTATGGAAGGTAAGCTGTTGTTGAGATTTCTTGTTACTACAATGGATTGTAGCCTTGTCATTAAGGAAGGTAGCCTATTGTTGAGATTTCTGTTTCTACAATGGATGGTAGCTTTGTCATTATAAAAGGTTGTTTATTGTTGAGATTTTTGTTACTCCAATGGATGGTAGCCTTATCATTATGGGAGGTAGTCTATTGTTTGGATTTCTTTTACTCCAATAGATGGTACCTTTGTCATTATGGGAGGAAGTATGTTGTTGTGATTTTTGTTACTACAATATATGGTAACCTTGTCATTATGGGAGGTAATTTATTGTTGTGATTTTTGTAACTCCAATGAATGGTAGCCTTGCCATTATGGAAGGTAGTCTGTTGTTGAGATTTCTAATACTCCGATAGATGGTTGCCTTATCATTTTGGAAGGTATTTTTTTGTTGAGATTTATGTTACTCCAATGGATGGTAGCCTTGTCATTATGGGAGGTAGTCTATTTTTGAGATTTCTTGTTACTCCAATGGATGGTAGCATTGTAATTATGGGAGGTAGTCTATTTTTGAAATTTTTGTTACTCCAATGGAAGGTAGCCTTGTAATTATGGAAGGTAGTCTGTTGTTGAAATTTTTGTTACTCCAATGGATGGTAGCCTTCTCATTATGGAAGGTAGTCTGTTGTTGAAATTTCTAGTTACTCCAGTGGATAATTGTCTTATCATTATGCAAGGTAGTCTTCTGTTGATAATTCTATTTCTCCAATGGATGGTATCCTTGTCATTATAAAAGGTAGTCTGTTTTTGAATTTTTTATTCTCTAATGGATGGTTGCCTTGTCATTATGGAAGTTATTCTGTTGTTGAGATTTATGTTAATCCTATGGATGGTAAACTTGTCATTATGGGAGGTTGTCTGCTGTTGTGATTTTTTTTACTCCAATGGATGGAAGCCTTGTCATTATGGAAATCATTCTGTTGTTGAGATTTCACTTACTCCAATGGGTGGTACCCTTGTCTTTATGGGAGCTGGTCTGTTGTTGAAATTTTTGTTAATTCAATGGATGGTAGCCTTGTCATTATGGAAGGTAGCCTGTTGTTGAAATTTTTGTTACTCCAATGGATGGTAACCTTGTCATTATGGAAGGTAATTTGTTGTTGAGATTTCTTGTTACTACAATGGATGGTAGCCTTGTCATTAAGGAAGGTAGCCTATTGTTGAGATTTCTGTTTCTACAATGGATGGTAGCTTTGTCATTATAAAAGGTTGTTTATTGTTGAGATTTTTGTTACTCCAATGGATGGTAGCCTTATCATTATGGGAGGTAGTCTATTGTTGGGATTTCTTTTACTCCAATAGATGGTACCTTTGTCATTATGGGAGGTAGTATGTTGTGATTTTTGTTACTCCAATATATGGTAACCCTGTCATTATGGGAATTAATTTATTGTTGTGATTTTTGTTACTCCAATGAATGGTAGCCTTGCCATTATGGAAGGTAGTCTATTGTTGAGATTTCTAATACTCTGATAGATGGTTACCTTGTCATTATGGAAGGTATTTTGTTGTTGAGATTTATGTTACTCCAATGGATGGTAGCCTTGTCATTATGGGAGGTAGTCTATTTTTGAGATTTCTTGTTACTCCAATGGATGGTAGCATTGTAATAATGGGAGGTAGTCTATTTTTGAAATTTTTGTTACTCCAATGGAAAGTAGCCTTGTCATTATTGAAGGTAGTCTGTTGTTGAAATTTTTGTTACTCCAATGGATGGTAGCCTTTTCATTATGGAAGGTAGTCTGTTGTTGAAATTTCTAGTTACTCCAGCGGATAATGGTCTTATCATTATACAAGGTAGTCTTCTATTGATAATTCTGTTTCTCCAATGGATGGTATCCTTGTCATTATAAAAGGTAGTCTGTTTTTGAATTTTTTTTACTCTAATGGATGGTTGCCTTGTCATTATGGAAGTTATTCGGTTGTTGAGATTTATGTTACTCCTATGGATGGTAAACTTGTCATTATGGGAGGTTGTCTGTTGTTGTGATTTTTTTACTCCAATGGATGGAAGCCTTATCATTATGGAAATCATTCTGTTGTTGAGATTTCACTTACTCCAATGGGTGGTACCCTTGTGTTTATGGGAGCTGGTCTGTTGTTGAAATTTTTGTTACTTCAATGCATGGTAGCCTTGTCATTATGCAAGGTAGCCTGTTGTTGAAATTTTTGTTACTCCAATGGATGGTAGCCTTGTCATTATGGAAGGTAATTTGTTGTTGAGATTTCTTGTTACTACAATGGATGGTAGCCTTGTCATTAAGGAAGGTAGCCTATTTTTGGGATTTCTGTTTCTACAATGGATGGTATCTTTGTCATTATAAAAGGTTGTTTATTGTTGAGATTTTTGTTACTCCAATGGATGGTAGCCTTATCATTATGGGAGGTAGTCTATTGTTGGGATTTCTTTTACTACAACAGATGGTACCTTTGTCATTATGGGAGGTTGTATGTTGTTGTGATTTTTGTTACTCCAATATATAGTAACCCTGTCATTATGGGAGGTAATTTATTGTTGTGATTTTTGTTACTCCAATGAATGGTAGCCTTGCCATTATGGAAGGTAGTCTGTTGTTGAGATTTCTAATACTCCGATAGATGGTTGCCTTGTCATTATGGAAGGTATTTTGTTGTTGAGATTGATGTTACTCCAATGGATGGTAGCCTTGTCATTATGGGAGGTAGTCTATTTTTGAGATTTCTTGTTACTCCAATGGATGGTAGCATTGTCATTTTAGGAGGTAGTCTGTTTTTGAAATTTGTGTTACTCCAATGGAAGGTAGTTTGTTGTTGAAATTTTTGTTACTCCAATGGATGGTAGCCTTCTCATTATGGAAGGTAGTCTGTAGTTGAAATTTCTAGTTACTCCAGTGGATAATGGTCTTATCATTATGGAAGGTAGTCTTCTGTTGATAATTATGTTTCTCCAATAGATGGTATCCTTGTCATTATAAAAGGTAGTCTGTTTTTTAATTTTTTTTACTCTAATGGATGGTTGCCTTGTCATTATGGAAGTTATTCTGTTGTTGAGATTTATGTTACTCATATGGATGGTAAACTTGTCATTATGGGAGGTTATCTGTTGTTGTGATTTTTTTTACTCCAATGGATGGAAGCCTTGTCATTATGGAAATCATTATGTTGTTGAGATTTCACTTACTCCAATGGGTGGTAGCCTTGTCTTTATGGGAGGTAGTCTGTTGGTGAAATTTTTGTTACTTCAATGGATGGTAGCCTTGTCATTATGGAAGGTAGCCTGTTGTTGAAATTTTTTTTACTCCAATGGATGGTAGCCTTGTCATTATGGAAGGTAAGCTGTTGTTGAGATTTCTTGTTACTACAATGGATTGTAGCCTTGTCATTAAGGAAGGTAGCCTATTGTTGAGATTTCTGTTTCTATAATGGATGGTAGCTTTGTCATTATAAAAGGTTGTTTATTGTTGAGATTTTTGTTACTCCAATGGATGGTAGCCTTATCATTATGGGAGGTAGTCTATTGTTGGGATTTCTTTTACTCCAATAGATGGTACCTTTGTCATTATGGGAGGTAGTATGTTGTTGTGATTTTTGTTACTCCAATATATGGTAACCTTGTCATTATGGGAGGTAATTTATTGTTCTGATTTTTGTTACTCCAATGAATGGTTGCCTTGCCATTATGGAAGGTAGTCTGTTGTTGAGATTTCTAATACTCCGATTGATGGTTGCCTTGTCATTATGGAAGGTATTTTGTTGTTGAGATTTATGTTACTCCAATGGACGGTAGCCTTGTCATTATGGGAGGTAGTCTATTTTTGAGATTTCTTGTTACTCCAATGGATGGTAGCATTGTAATTATGGGAGGTTGTCTATTTTTGAAATTTTTATTACTCCAATGGAAGGTAGCCTTGTCATTATGGAAGGTAGTCTGTTGTTGAAATTTTTGTTACTCCAATGGATGGTAGCCTTCTCATTATGGAAGGTAGTCTATTGTTGAAATTTCTAGTTACTCCAGTGGATAATGGTCTTATCATTATGGAAGGTAGTCTTCTGTTGATAATTCTGTTTGTCCAATGGATGGTATCCTTGTCATTATAAAAGGTAGTCTATATTTGAATTTTTTTTACTCTAATGGATGGTTGCCTTGTCATTATGGAAGTTATTCTGTTGTTGAGATTTATGTTACTCCTATGGATGGTAAACTTGTCATTATGGGTGGTTGTCTGTTGTTGTGATTTTTTGTACTCCAATGGATGGAAGCCTTGTCATTATGGAAATCATTTTGTTGTTGAGATTTCACTTACTCCAATGGGTGGTACCCTTGTCTTTTTGGGAGCTGGTCTGTTGTTGAAATTTTTGTTACTTCAATGGATGGTATCCTTGTCATTATGGAAGGTAGTCTGTTGTTGAAATTTTTGTTACTCCAATGGATGGTAGCCTTGTAATTATGGAAGGTAATCTATTGTTGAGATTTCTTGTTACTACAATGGATGGTAGCCTTGTCATTAAGGAAGGTAGCCTATTGTTGAGATCTCTGTTGCTACAATGGATGGTAGCTTTGTCATTATAAAAGGTTGTTTATTGTTGATATTTTTGTTACTCCAATGGATGGTAGCCTTATCATTATGGGAGGTAGTCTATTGTTGGGATTTCTTTTACTCCAATAGATGGTACCTTTGTCATTATGAGAGGTAGTATGTTGTTGTGATTTTTGTTACTCCAATATATGGTAACCTTGTCATTATGGGAGGTAATTTATTGTTGTGATTTTTGTTACTCCAATGAACGGTAGCCTTGCCATTATGGAAGGTAGTCTGTTGTTGAGATTTCTAATACTCCGATAGATGTTTGCCTTGTCATTTTGGAAGGTATTTTGTTGTGGAGATTTATGTTACTCCAATGGATGGTCGCCTTGTCTTTATGGGAGGTAGTCTGTTGTTGAAATTTCTAGTTACTCCAGTGGATAATGGTCTTATCATTATGGAAGGTAGTCTTCTGTTGATAATTCTGTTTCTCCAATGGATGGTATCCTTGTCATTATAAAAGGTAGTCTGTTTTTGAATTTTTTTTACTCTAATGGATGGTTGCCTTGTCATTATGGAAGTTATTCTGTTGTTGAGATTTATGTTACTCCTATGGATGGTAAACTTATCATTATGGGAGGTTGTCTGTTGTTGTGATTTTTTTTACTCCAATGGATGGAAGCCTTGTCATTATGGAAATCATTATGTTGTTGAGATTTCACTTACTCCAATGTGTGGTAGCCTTGTCTTTATGGGAGGTAGTCCGTTGTTGAAATTTTGGTTACTTCAATGGATGGTAGCCTTGTCATTATGGAAGGTAGTCTGTTGTTGAAATTTTTGTTACTCCAAAGGATGGTAGCCTTGTCATAATGGAATGTAATCTGTTGTTGATATTTCTTGTTACTCCAATGGATGGTAGCCTTGTCATTAAGGAAGGTAGCCTATTGTTGATATTTCTGTTTCTACAATGGATGGTAGCTTTATCATTATAAAAGGTTGTCTGTTCTTGAGATTTTTGTTACTCCAATGGATGGTAGCCTTATCATTATGGGAGGTAGTCTATTGTTGGGATTTCTTTTACTCCAATAGATGGTACCTTTGTCATTATGGGAGGTAGTATGTTGTTGTGATTTTTGTTACTCCAATATATGGTAACCTTGTCATTATGGGAGGTAATTTATTGTTGTGATTTTAGTTACTCCAATGAATTGTAGCCTTGCCATTATGGAAGGTAGTCTGTTGTTGAGATTTCTAATACTCCGATAGATGGTTGCCTTGTCATTATGGAAGGTATTTTGTTGTTGAGATTTATGTAACTCCAATGGATGGTTGCCTTGTCATTATGGGAGGTAGTCTATTTTTGAGATTTCTTGTTACTCCAATGGATGGTAGCATTGTAATTATGGGAGGTAGTCTATTTTTGAAATTTTTGTTACTCCAATGCAAGGTAGCCTTGTCATTATGGAAGGTAGTCTGTTGTTGAAATTTTTGTTACTCCAATGGATGGTAGCCTTCTCATTATGGAAGGTAGTCTGTTGTTGAGATTTCTAGTTACTCCAGTGGATAATGGTCTTATCATTATGGAAGGTAGTCTTCTGTTGATAATTCTGTTTCTCCAATGGATGGTATCCTTGTCATTATAAAAGGTAGTCTGTTTTTGAATTTTTTTTACTCTAATGGATGGTTGCCTTGTCATTATGGAAGTTATTCTGTTGTTGAGATTTATGTTACTCCTATGGATGGTAAACTTGTCATTATGGGAGGTTGTGTGTTGTTGTGATTTTTTTTACTCTAATGGATGGAAGCCTTGTCATTATGGAAATCATTATGTTGTTGAGATTTCACTTACTCCAATGGGTGGTAGCCTTGTCTTTATGGGAGGTAGTCTATTGTTGAAAGTTTTGTTACTTCAATGGATGGTAGCCTTTTCATTATGGAAGGTAGTCTGTTGTTGAAATTTTTGTTACTCCAATGGATGGTAGCCTTGTCATTATGGAAGGTAATTTGTTGTTGAGATTTCTTTTTACTACAATGGATGGTAGCCTTGTCATTAAGGAAGGTAGCCTATTGTTGATAATTATGTTTCTACAATGGATGGTAGCTTTGTCATTATAAAAGGTTGTTTATTGTTGAGATTTTTGTTACTCCAATGGATGGTAGCCTTATCATTATGGGAGGTAGTCTATTGTTGGAATTTCTTTTACTCCAATAGATGGTACCTTTGTCATTATGGGAGGTAGTATGTTGTTGTGATTTTTTTTACTCCAATATATGGTAACCTTGTCATTATGGGAGGTAATTTATTGTAGTGATTTTTGTTACTCCAATGAATGGTAGCCTTGCCATTATGGAAGGTAGTCTGTTGTTGAGATTTCTAATACTCCGATAGATGGTTGCCTTGTCATTATGGAAGGTATTTTGTTGTTGAGATTTATGTTACTCCAATGGATGGTAGCCTTGTCATTATGGGAGGTAGTATATTTTTGAGATTTCTTGTTACTCCAATGGATGGTAGCATTGTAATTATGGGAGGTAGTCTATTTTTGAAATTTTTGTTACTCCAATGGAAGGTAGCCTTGTCATTATGGAAGGTAGTCTGTTGTTGAAATTTTTGTTACTCCAATGGATGGTAGCCTTGTCATTATGGAAGGTAGTCTGTTGTTGAGATTTCTAGTTACTCCAGTGGATAATGGTCTTATCATTATGGAAGGTAGTCTTCTGTTGATAATTTTGTTTCTCCAATGGATGG
This sequence comes from Vicia faba, assembly GCA_948472305.1. NCBI lineage: Eukaryota > Viridiplantae > Streptophyta > Magnoliopsida > Fabales > Fabaceae > Vicia > Vicia faba. Next base: position 774,276,671 of record OX451737.1, read on the forward strand.
TATCCTTGTCATTATAAAAGGTAGTCGGTTTTTGAATTTTTTTTACTCTAATGGATGGTTGCCTTGTCATTATGGAAGTTATTCTGTTGTTGAGATTTATGTTACTCCTATGGATGGTAAACTTGTCATTATGGGAGGTTGTCTGTTGTTGTGATTTTTTTTACTCCAATGGATGGAAGCCTTGTCATTATGGAAATCATTCTGTTGTTTAGATTTCACTTACTCCAATGGGTGGTACCCTTGTCTTTATGGGAGGTAGTCTGTTGTTGAAATTTTTGTTACTTCAATGGATGGCAGCCTTGTCATTATGGAAGGTAGTCTGTTGTTGAAATTTTTGTTACTCCAATGGATGGTAGCCTTGTCATTATGGAAGGTAATCTGTTGTTGAGATTTCTTGTTACTACAATGGATGGTAGCCTTGTCATTAACGAAGGTAGCCTATTGTTGAGATTTCTGTTTCTACAATGGATGGTAACTTTGTCATTATAAAAGGTTGTTTATTATTGAGATTTTTGTTACTCCAATGGATGGTAGCCTTATCATTATGGGAGGTAGTATATTGTTGGGAGTTCTTTTACTCCAATAGATGGTACCTTTGTCATTATGGGAGGTAGTATGTTGTTGTGATTTTTGTTACTCCAATATATGGTAACCTTGTCATTATGGGAGGTAATTTATTGTAGTGATTTTTGTTACTCCAATGAATGGTAGCCTTGCCATTATGGAAGGTAGTCTGTTGTTGAGATTTCTAATACTCCGATAGATGGTTGCCTTGTGATTATGGAAGGTATTTTGTTGTTGAGATTAATGTTACTCCAATGGATGGTAGCCTTGTCATTATGGGAGGTAGTCTATTTTTGAGATTTCTTGTTACTCCAATGGATGGTAGCATTGTAATTATGGGAGGTAGTCTATTTTTTAAATTTTTGTTACTCCAATGGAAGGTAGCCTTGTAATTATGGAAGGTAGTCTGTTGTTGAAATTTTTGTTACTCCAATGGATGGTAGCCTTCTCATTATGGAAGGTAGTTTGTTGTTGAAATTTCTAGTTACTCCAATGGACAATGGTCTTATCATTATGGAAGGTAGTCTTCTGTTGATAATTATGTTTCTCCAATGGATGGTATCCTTGTCATTATAAAAGGTAGTCTGTTTTTGAATTTTTTTTACTCTAATGGATGGTTGCCTTGTCATTATGGAAGTTATTCTGTTGTTGATATTTATGTTACACCTATGGATGGTAAACTTGTCATTATGGGAGGTTGTCTGTTGTTATGATTTTTTTTACTCCAATGGATGGAAGCCTTGTCATTATGGAAATCATTATGTTGTTGAGATTTCACTTACTCCAATGGGTGGTAGACTTGTCTTTATGGGAGGTAGTCTGTTGTTGAAATTTTTGTTACTTCAATGGATGGTAGCCTTGTCATTATGGAAGGTAGTCTGTTGTTGAAATTTTTTTTACTCCAATGGATGGTAGCCTTGTCATTATGGAAGGTAATCTGTTGTTGAGATTTCTTGTTACTACAATGGATGGTAGCCTTGTCATTAAGGAAGGTAGCCTATTGTTGAGATTTCTGTTTCTACAATGGATGGTAGCTTTGTCATTATAAAAGGTTGTTTATTGTTGAGATTTTTGTTACTCCAATGGATGGTAGCCTTATCATTATGGGAGGTAGTCTATTGTTGGAATTTCTTTTACTCCAATAGATGGTACCTTTGTCATTATGGGAGGTAGTATGTTGTTGTGATTTTTGTTACTCCAATATATGGTAACCTTGTCATTATGGGAGGTAATTTATTGTAGTGATTTTTGTTACTCCAATGAATGGTAGCCTTGCCATTATGGAAGGTAGTCTGTTGTTGAGATTTCTAATACTCCGATAGATGGTTGCCTTGTCATTATGGAAGGTATTTTGTTGTTGAGATTTATGTTACTCCAATGGATGGTAGCCTTGTCATTATGGGAGGTAGTATATTTTTGAGATTTCTTGTTACTCCAATGGATGGTAGCATTGTAATTATGGGAGGTAGTCTATTTTTGAAATTTTTGTTACTCCAATGGAAGGTAGCCTTGTCATTATGGAAGGTAGTCTGTTGTTGAAATTTTTGTTACTCCAATGGATGGTAGCCTTGTCATTATGGAAGGTAGTCTGTTGTTGAGATTTCTAGTTACTCCAGTGGATAATGGTCTTATCATTATGGAAGGTAGTCTTCTGTTGATAATTTTGTTTCTCCAATGGATGGTATCCTTGTCATTATAAAAGGTAGTCGGTTTTTGAATTTTTTTTACTCTAATGGATGGTTGCCTTGTCATTATGGAAGTTATTCTGTTGTTGAGATTTATGTTACTCCTATGGATGGTAAACTTGTCATTATGGGAGGTTGTCTGTTGTTGTGATTTTTTTTACTCCAATGGATGGAAGCCTTGTCATTATGGAAATCATTCTGTTGTTTAGATTTCACTTACTCCAATGGGTGGTACCCTTGTCTTTATGGGAGGTAGTCTGTTGTTGAAATTTTTGTTACTTCAATGGATGGCAGCCTTGTCATTATGGAAGGTAGTCTGTTGTTGAAATTTTTGTTACTCCAATGGATGGTAGCCTTGTCATTATGGAAGGTAATCTGTTGTTGAGATTTCTTGTTACTACAATGGATGGTAGCCTTGTCATTAACGAAGGTAGCCTATTGTTGAGATTTCTGTTTCTACAATGGATGGTAACTTTGTCATTATAAAAGGTTGTTTATTATTGAGATTTTTGTTACTCCAATGGATGGTAGCCTTATCATTATGGGAGGTAGTATATTGTTGGGAGTTCTTTTACTCCAATAGATGGTACCTTTGTCATTATGGGAGGTAGTATGTTGTTGTGATTTTTGTTACTCCAATATATGGTAACCTTGTCATTATGGGAGGTAATTTATTGTTGTGATTTTTGTCACTGCAATGAATGGTAGCCTTGCCATTATGGAAGGTAGTCTGTTGTTGAGATTTCTAATACTCCGATAGATTGTTGCCTTGTGATTATGGAAGGTATTTTGTTGTTGAGATTAATGTTACTCCAATGGATGGTAGCCTTGTCATTATGGGAGGTAGTCTATTTTTGAGATTTCTTGTTACTCCAATGGATGGTAGCATTGTAATTATGGGAGGTAGTCTATTTTTTAAATTTTTGTTACTCCAATGGAAGGTAGCCTTGTAATTATGGAAGGTAGTCTGTTGTTGAAATTTTTGTTACTCCAATGGATGGTAGCCTTCTCATTATGGAAGGTAGTTTGTTGTTGAAATTTCTAGTTACTCCAATGGATAATGGTCTTATCATTATGGAAGGTAGTCTTCTGTTGATAATTATGTTTCTCCAATGGATGGTATCCTTGTCATTATAAAAGGTAGTCTGTTTTTGAATTTTTTTTACTCTAATGGATGGTTGCCTTGTCATTATGGAAGTTATTCTGTTATTGATATTTATGTTACACCTATGGATGGTAAACTTGTCATTATGGGAGGTTGTCTGTTGTTATGATTTTTTTTACTCCAATGGATGGAAGCCTTGTCATTATGGAAATCATTATGTTGTTGAGATTTCACTTACTCCAATGGGTGGTAGACTTGTCTTTATGGGAGGTAGTCTGTTGTTGAAATTTTTGTTACTTCAATGGATGGTAGCCTTGTCATTATGGAAGGTAGTCTGTTGTTGAAATTTTTTTTACTCCAATGGATGGTAGCCTTGTCATTATGGAAGGTAATCTGTTGTTGAGATTTCTGGTTACTACAATGGATGGTAGCCTTGTCATTAAGGAAGGTAGCCTATTGTTGAGATTTCTGTTTCTACAATGGATGGTAGCTTTGTCATTATAAAAGGTTGTTTATTGTTGAGATTTTTGTTACTCCAATGGATGGTAGCCTTATCATTATGGGAGGTAGTCTATTGTTGGAATTTCTTTTACTCCAATAGATGGTACCTTTGTCATTATGGGAGGTAGTATGTTGTTGTGATTTTTGTTACTCCAATATATGGTAACCTTGTCATTATGGGAGGTAATTTATTGTAGTGATTTTTGTTACTCCAATGAATGGTAGCCTTGCCATTATGGAAGGTAGTCTGTTGTTGAGATTTCTAATACTCCGATAGATGGTTGCCTTGTCATTATGGAAGGTATTTTGTTGTTGAGATTTATGTTACTCCAATGGATGGTAGCCTTGTCATTATGGGAGGTAGTATATTTTTGAGATTTCTTGTTACTCCAATGGATGGTAGCATTGTAATTATGGGAGGTAGTCTATTTTTGAAATTTTTGTTACTCCAATGGAAGGTAGACTTGTCATTATGGAAGGTAGTCTGTTGTTGAAATTTTTGTTACTCCAATGGATGGTAGCCTTGTCATTATGGAAGGTAGTCTGTTGTTGAGATTTCTAGTTACTCCAGTGGATAATGGTCTTATCATTATGGAAGGTAGTCTTCTGTTGATAATTTTGTTTCTCCAATGGATGGTATCCTTGTCATTATAAAAGGTAGTCGGTTTTTGAATTTTTTTTACTCTAATGGATGGTTACCTTGTCATTATGGAAGTTATTCTGTTGTTGAGATTTATGTTACTCCTATGGATGGTAAACTTGTCATTATGGGAGGTTGTATGTTGTTGTGATTTTTTTTACTCCAATGGATGGAAGCCTTGTCATTATGGAAATCATTCTGTTGTTTAGATTTCACTTACTCCAATGGGTGGTACCCTTGTCTTTATGGGAGGTAGTCTGTTGTTGAAATTTTTGTTACTTCAATGGATGGCAGCCTTGTCATTATGGAAGGTAGTCTGTTGTTGAAATTTTTGTTACTCCAATGGATGGTAGCCTTGTCATTATGGAAGGTAATCTGTTGTTGAGATTTCTTGTTACTACAATGGATGGTAGCCTTGTCATTAACGAAGGTAGCCTATTGTTGAGATTTCTGTTTCTACAATGGATGGTAACTTTGTCATTATAAAAGGTTGTTTATTATTGAGATTTTTTTTACTCCAATGGATGGTAGACTTATCATTATGGGAGGTAGTCTATTGTTGGGATTTCTTTTACTCCAATAGATGGTACCTTTGTAATTATGGGAGGTAGTATGTTGTTGTGATTTTTGTTACTCCAATATATGGTAACCTTGTCATTATGGGAGGTAATTTATTGTTGTGATTTTTGTTACTCCAACGAATGGTAGCCTTGCCATTATGGAAGGTAGTCTGTTGTTGAGATTTCTAATACTCCGATAGATGGTTGCCTTGTCATTTTGGAAGGTATTTTGTTTTTGAGATTTATGTTACTCCAATGGATGGTAGCCTTGTCATTATGGAGGTAGTCTATTTTTGAGATTTCTTGTTACTCCAATGGATGGTAGCATTGTAATTATGGGAGGTAGTCTATTTTTGAAATTTTTGTTACTACAATGGAAGGTAGCCTTGTCATTATGGAAGGTAGTCTGTTGTTGAAATTTTTGTTACTCCAATGGATGGTAGCCTTCTCATTATGGAAGGTAGTCTGTTGTTGAAATTTCTAGTTACTCCAGTGGATAATGGTCTTATCATTATGGAAGGTAGTCTTTTGTTGATAATTATATTTCTCCAATGGATGGTATCCTTGTCATTATAAAAGGTAGTCTGTTTTTGAATTTTTTTTACTCTAATGGATGGTTGCCTTGTCATTATGGAAGTTATTATGTTGTTGAGATTTATGTTACTCCTATGGATGGTAAACTTGTCATTATGGGAGGTTGTCTGTTGTTGTGATTTTTTTACTCCAATGGATGGAAGCCTTGTCATTATGGAAATCATTATGTTGTTGAGATTTCACTTACTCCAATGGGTGGTAGACTTGTCTTTATGGGAGGTAGTCTGTTGTTGAAATTTTTGTTACTTCAATGGATGGTAGCCTTGTCATTATGGAAGGTAGTCTGTTGTTGAAATTTTTGTTACTCCAATGGATGGTAGCCTTGTCATTATGGAAGGTAATTTGTTGTTGAGATTTCTTGTTACTACAATGGATGGTAGTCTTGTCATTAAGGAAGGTAGCCTATTGTTGATAATTATGTTTCTACAATGGATGGTAGCTTTGTCATTATAAAAGGTTGTTTATTGTTGAGATTTTTGTTACTCCAATGGATGGTAGCCTTATCATTATGGGAGGTAGTCTATTGTTGGAATTTCTTTTACTCCAATAGATGGTACCTTTGTCATTATGGGAGGTAGTATGTTGTTGTGATTTTTGTTACTCCAATATATGGTAACCTTGTCATTATGGGAGGTAATTTATTGTAGTGATTTTTGTTACTCCAATGAATGGTAGCCTTGCCATTATGGAAGGTAGTCTGTTGTTGAGATTTCTAATACGCCGATAGATGGTTGCCTTGTCATTATGGAAGGTATTTTGTTGTTGAGATTTATGTTACTCCAATGGATGGTAGCCTTGTCATTATGGGAGGTAGTATATTTTTGAGATTTCTTGTTACTCCAATGGATGGTAGCATTGTAATTATGGGAGGTAGTCTATTTTTGAAATTTTTGTTACTCCAATGGAAGGTAGCCTTGTCATTATGGAAGGTAGTATGTTGTTGAAATTTTTGTTACTCCAATGGATGGTAGCCTTGTCATTATGGAAGGTAGTCTGTTGTTGAGATTTCTAGTTACTCCAGTGGATAATGGTCTTATCATTATGGAAGGTAGTCTTCTGTTGATAATTTTGTTTCTCCAATGGATGGTATCCTTGTCATTATAAAAGGTAGTCGGTTTTTGAATTTTTTTTACTCTAATGGATGGTTACCTTGTCATTATGGAAGTTATTCTGTTGTTGAGATTTATGTTACTCCTATGGATGGTAAACAAGTCATTATGGGAGGTTGTCTGTTGTTGTGATTTTTTTTACTCCAATGGATGGAAGCCTTGTCATTATGGAAATCATTCTGTTGTTTAGATTTCACTTACTCCAATGGGTGGTACCCTTGTCTTTATGGGAGGTAGTCTGTTGTTGAAATTTTTGTTACTTCAATGGATGGCAGCCTTGTCATTATGGAAGGTAGTCTGTTGTTGAAATTTTTGTTACTCCAATGGATGGTAGCCTTGTCATTATGGAAGGTAATCTGTTGTTGAGATTTCTTGTTACTACAATGGATGGTAGCCTTGTCATTAACGAAGGTAGCCTATTGTTGAGATTTCTGTTTCTACAATGGATGGTAACTTTGTCATTATAAAAGGTTGTTTATTATTGAGATTTTTGTTACTCCAATGGATGGTAGCCTTATCATTATGGGAGGTAGTATATTGTTGGGAGTTCTTTTACTCCAATAGATGGTACCTTTGTCATTATGGGAGGTAGTATGTTGTTGTGATTTTTGTTACTCCAATATATGGTAACCTTGTCATTATGGGAGGTAATTTATTGTTGTGATTTTTGTCACTGCAATGAATGGTAGCCTTGCCATTATGGAAGGTAGTCTGTTATTGAGATTTCTAATACTCCGATAGATGGTTGCCTTGTGATTATGGAAGGTATTTTGTTGTTGAGATTAATGTTACTCCAATGGATGGTAGCCTTGTCATTATGGGAGGTAGTCTATTTTTGAGATTTCTTGTTACTCCAATGGATGGTAGCATTGTAATTATGGGAGGTAGTCTATTTTTTAAATTTTTGTTACTCCAATGGAAGGTAGCCTTGTAATTATGGAAGGTAGTCTGTTGTTGAAATTTTTGTTACTCCAATGGATGGTAGCCTTCTCATTATGGAAGGTAGTTTGTTGTTGAAATTTCTAGTTACTCCAATGGATAATGGTCTTATCATTATGGAAGGTAGTCTTCTGTTGATAATTATGTTTCTCCAATGGATGGTATCCTTGTCATTATAAAAGGTAGTCTGTTTTTGAATTTTTTTTACTCTAATGGATGGTTGCCTTGTCATTATGGAAGTTATTCTGTTGTTGATATTTATGTTACACCTATGGATAGTAAACTTGTCATTATGGGAGGTTGTCTGTTGTTATGATTTTTTTTACTCCAATGGATGGAAGCCTTGTCATTATGGAAATCATTATGTTGTTGAGATTTCACTTACTCCAATGGGTGGTAGACTTGTCTTTATGGGAGGTAGTCTGTTGTTGAAATTTTTGTTACTTCAATGGATGGTAGCCTTGTCATTATGGAAGGTAGTCTGTTGTTGAAATTTTTTTTACTCCAATGGATGGTAGCCTTGTCATTATGGAAGGTAATTTGTTGTTGAGATTTCTTGTTACTACAATGGATGGTTGCCTTGTCATTAAGGAAGGTAGCCTATTGTTGAGATTTCTGTTTCTACAATGGATGGTAGCTTTGTCATTATAAAAGGTTGTTTATTGTTGAGATTTTTGCTACTCCAATGGATGGTAGACTTATCATTATGGGAGGTAGTCTATTGTTGGGATTTCTTTTACTCCAATAGATGGTACCTTTGTAATTATGGGAGGTAGTATGTTGTTGTGATTTTTGTTACTCCAATATATGGTAACCTTGTCATTATGGGAGGTAATTTATTGTAGTGATTTTTGTTACTCCAATGAATGGTAGCCTTGCCATTATGGAAGGTAGTCTGTTGTTGAGATTTCTAATACTCCGATAGATGGTTGCCTTGTCATTATGGAAGGTATTTTGTTGTTGAGATTTATGTTACTCCAATGGATGGTAGCCTTGTCATTATGGGAGGTAGTATATTTTTGAGATTTCTTGTTACTCCAATGGATGGTAGCATTGTAATTATGGGAGGTAGTCTATTTTTGAAATTTTTGTTACTCCAATGGAAGGTAGACTTGTCATTATGGAAGGTAGTCTATTGTTGAAATTTTTGTTACTCCAATGGATGGTAGCCTTGTCATTATGGAAGGTAGTCTGTTGTTGAGATTTCTAGTTACTCCAGTGGATAATGGTCTTATCATTATGGAAGGTAGTCTTCTGTTGATAATTTTGTTTCTCCAATGGATGGTATCCTTGTCATTATAAAAGGTAGTCGGTTTTTGAATTTTTTTTACTCTAATGGATGGTTACCTTGTCATTATGGAAGTTATTCTGTTGTTGAGATTTATGTTACTACTATGGATGGTAAACTTGTCATTATGGGAGGTTGTCTGTTGTTGAGATTTTTTTTACTCCAATGGATGGAAGCCTTGTCATTATGGAAATCATTCTGTTGTTTAGATTTCACTTACTCCAATGGGTGGTACCCTTGTCTTTATGGGAGGTAGTCTGTTGTTGAAATTTTTGTTACTTCAATGGATGGCAGCCTTGTCATTATGGAAGGTAGTCTGTTGTTGAAATTTTTGTTACTCCAATGGATGGTAGCCTTGTCATTATGGAAGGTAATCTGTTGTTGAGATTTCTTGTTACTACAATGGATGGTAGCCTTGTCATTAACGAAGGTAGCCTATTGTTGAGATTTCTGTTTCTACAATGGATGGTAACTTTGTCTTTATAAAAGGTTGTTTATTATTGAGATTTTTGTTACTCCAATGGATGGTAGACTTATCATTATGGGAGGTAGTCTATTGTTGGGATTTCTTTTACTCCAATAGATGGTACCTTTGTAATTATGGGAGGTAGTATGTTGTTGTGATTTTTGTTACTCCAATATATGGTAACCTTGTCATTATGGGAGGTAATTTATTGTTGTGATTTTTGTTACTCCAATGAATGGTAGCCTTGCCATTATGGAAGGTAGTCTGTTGTTGAGATTTCTAATACTCCGATAGATGGTTGCCTTGTCATTTTGGAAGGTATTTTGTTTTTGAGATTTATGTTACTCCAATGGATGGTAGCCTTGTCATTATGGAGGTAGTCTATTTTTGAGATTTCTTGTTACTCCAATGGATGGTAGCATTGTAATTATGGGAGGTAGTCTATTTTTGAAATTTTTGTTACTACAATGGAAGGTAGCCTTGTCATTATGGAAGGTAGTCTGTTGTTGAAATTTTTGTTACTCCAATGGATGGTAGCCTTCTCATTATGGAAGGTAGTCTGTTGTTGAAATTTCTAGTTACTCCAGTGGATAATGGTCTTATCATTATGGAAGGTAGTCTTTTGTTGATAATTATATTTCTCCAATGGATGGTATCCTTGTCATTATAAAAGGTAGTCTGTTTTTGAATTTTTTTTACTCTAATGGATGGTTGCCTTGTCATTATGGAAGTTATTCTGTTGTTGAGATTTATGTTACTCCTATGGATGGTAAACTTGTCATTATGGGAGGTTGTCTGTTGTTGTGATTTTTTTACTCCAATGGATGGAAGCCTTGTCATTATGGAAATCATTATGTTGTTGAGATTTCACTTACTCCAATGGGTGGTAGACTTGTCTTTATGGGAGGTAGTCTGTTGTTGAAATTTTTGTTACTTCAATGGATGGTAGCCTTGTCATTATGGAAGGTAGTCTGTTGTGGAAATTTTTGTTACTCCAATGGATGGTAGCCTTGTCATTATGGAAGGTAATTTGTTGTTGAGATTTCTTGTTACTACAATGGATGGTAGTCTTGTCATTAAGGAAGGTAGCCTATTGTTGATAATTATGTTTCTACAATGGATGGTAGCTTTGTCATTATAAAAGGTTGTTTATTGTTGAGATTTTTGTTACTCCAATGGATGGTAGCCTTATCATTATGGGAGGTAGTCTATTGTTGGAATTTCTTTTACTCCAATAGATGGTACCTTTGTCATTATGGGAGGTAGTATGTTGTTGTGATTTTTGTTACTCCAATATATGGTAACCTTGTCATTATGGGAGGTAATTTATTGTAGTGATTTTTGTTACTCCAATGAATGGTAGCCTTGCCATTATGGAAGGTAGTCTGTTGTTGAGATTTCTAATATTCCGATAGATGGTTGCCTTGTCATTATGGAAGGTATTTTGTTGTTGAGATTTATGTTACTCCAATGGATGGTAGCCTTGTCATTATGGGAGGTAGTATATTTTTGAGATTTCTTGTTACTCCAATGGATGGTAGCATTGTAATTATGGGAGGTAGTCTATTTTTGAAATTTTTGTTACTCCAATGGAAGGTAGCCTTGTCATTATGGAAGGTAGTCTGTTGTTGAAATTTTTGTTACTACAATGGATGGTAGCCTTGTCATTATGGAAGGTAGTCTGTTGTTGAGATTTCTAGTTACTCCAGTGGATAATGGTCTTATCATTATGGAAGGTAGTCTTCTGTTGATAATTTTGTTTCTCCAATGGATGGTATCCTTGTCATTATAAAAGGTAGTCGGTTTTTGAATTTTTTTTACTCTAATGGATGGTTACCTTGTCATTATGGAAGTTATTCTGTTGTTGAGATTTATGTTATTCCTATGGATGGTAAACAAGTCATTATGGGAGGTTGTCTGTTGTTGTGATTTTTTTTACTCCAATGGATGGAAGCCTTGTCATTATGGAAATCATTCTGTTGTTTAGATTTCACTTACTCCAATGGGTGGTACCCTTGTCTTTATGGGAGGTAGTCTGTTGTTGAAATTTTTGTTACTTCAATGGATGGCAGCCTTGTCATTATGGAAGGTAGTCTGTTGTTGAAATTTTTGTTACTCCAATAGATGGTAGCCTTGTCATTATGGAAGGTAATCTGTTGTTGAGATTTCTTGTTACTACAATGGATGGTAGCCTTGTCATTAACGAAGGTAGCCTATTGTTGAGATTTCTGTTTCTACAATGGATGGTAACTTTGTCATTATAAAAGGTTGTTTATTATTGAGATTTTTGTTACTCCAATGGATGGTAGCCTTATCATTATGGGAGGTAGTATATTGTTGGGAGTTCTTTTACTCCAATAGATGGTACCTTTGTCATTATGGGAGGTAGTATGTTGTTGTGATTTTTGTTACTCCAATATATGGTAACCTTGTCATTATGGGAGGTAATTTATTGTTGTGATTTTTGTCACTGCAATGAATGGTAGCCTTGCCATTATGGAAGGTAGTCTGTTGTTGAGATTTCTAATACTCCGATAGATGGTTGCCTTGTGATTATGGAAGGTATTTTGTTGTTGAGATTAATGTTACTCCAATGGATGGTAGCCTTGTCATTATGGGAGGTAGTCTATTTTTGAGATTTCTTGTTACTCCAATGGATGGTAGCATTGTAATTATGGGAGGTAGTCTATTTTTTAAATTTTTGTTACTCCAATGGAAGGTAGCCTTGTAATTATGGAAGGTAGTCTGTTGTTGAAATTTTTGTTACTCCAATGGATGGTAGCCTTCTCATTATGGAAGGTAGTTTGTTATTGAAATTTCTAGTTACTCCAATGGATAATGGTCTTATCATTATGGAAGGTAGTCTTCTGTTGATAATTATGTTTCTCCAATGGATGGTATCCTTGTCATTATAAAAGGTAGTCTGTTTTTGAATTTTTTTTACTCTAATGGATGGTTGCCTTGTCATTATGGAAGTTATTCTGTTGTTGATATTTATGTTACACCTATGGATAGTAAACTTGTCATTATGGGAGGTTGTCTGTTGTTATGATTTTTTTTACTCCAATGGATGGAAGCCTTGTCATTATGGAAATCATTATGTTGTTGAGATTTCACTTACTCCAATGGGTGGTAGACTTGTCTTTATGGGAGGTAGTCTGTTGTTGAAATTTTTGTTACTTCAATGGATGGTAGCCTTGTCATTATGGAAGGTAGTCTGTTGTTGAAATTTTTTTTACTCCAATGGATGGTAGCCTTGTCATTATGGAAGGTAATTTGTTGTTGGATTTCTTGTTACTACAATGGATGGTTGCCTTGTCATTAAGGAAGGTAGCCTATTGTTGAGATTTCTGTTTCTACAATGGATGGTAGCTTTGTCATTATAAAAGGTTGTTTATTGTTGAGATTTTTGCTACTCCAATGGATGGTAGACTTATCATTATGGGAGGTAGTCTATTGTTGGGATTTCTTTTACTCCAATAGATGGTACCTTTGTAATTATGGGAGGTAGTATGTTGTTGTGATTTTTGTTACTCCAATATATGGTAACCTTGTCATTATGGGAGGTAATTTATTGTAGTGATTTTTGTTACTCCAATGAATGGTAGCCTTGCCATTATGGAAGGTAGTCTGTTGTTGAGATTTCTAATACTCCGATAGATGGTTGCCTTGTCATTATGGAAGGTATTTTGTTGTTGAGATTTATGTTACTCCAATGGATGGTAGCCTTGTCATTATGGGAGGTAGTATATTTTTGAGATTTCTTGTTACTCCAATGGATGGTAGCATTGTAATTATGGGAGGTAGTCTATTTTTGAAATTTTTGTTACTCCAATGGAAGGTAGCCTTGTCATTATGGAAGGTAGTCTGTTGTTGAAATTTTTGTTACTCCAATGGATGGTAGCCTTGTCATTATGGAAGGTAGTCTGTTGTTGAGATTTCAAGTTACTCCAGTGGATAATGGTCTTATCATTATGGAAGGTAGTCTTCTGTTGATAATTTTGTTTCTCCAATGGATGGTATCCTTGTCATTATAAAAGGTAGTCGGTTTTTGAATTTTTTTTACTCTAATGGATGGTTACCTTGTCATTATGAAAGTTATTCTGTTGTTGAGATTTATGTTACTCCTATGGATGGTAAACAAGTCATTATGGGAGGTTGTCTGTTGTTGTGATTTTTTTTACTCCAATGGATGGAAGCCTTGTCATTATGGAAATCATTCTGTTGTTTAGATTTCACTTACTCCAATGGGTGGTACCCTTGTCTTTATGGGAGGTAGTCTGTTGTTGAAATTTTTGTTACTTCAATGGATGGCAGCCTTGTCATTATGGAAGGTAGTCTGTTGTTGAAATTTTTGTTACTCCAATGGATGGTAGCCTTGTCATTATGGAAGGTAATCTGTTGTTGAGATTTCTTGTTACTACAATGGATGGTAGCCTTGTCATTAACGAAGGTAGCCTATTGTTGAGATTTCTGTTTCTACAATGGATGGTAACTTTGTCATTATAAAAGGTTGTTTATTATTGAGATTTTTGTTACTCCAATGGATGGTAGCCTTATCATTATGGGAGGTAGTATATTGTTGGGAGTTCTTTTACTCCAATAGATGGTACCTTTGTCATTATGGGAGGTAGTATGTTGTTGTGATTTTTGTTACTCCAATATATGGTAACCTTGTCATTATGGGAGGTAATTTATTGTTGTGATTTTTGTCACTGCAATGAATGGTAGCCTTGCCATTATGGAAGGTAGTCTGTTGTTGAGATTTCTAATACTCCGATAGATGGTTGCCTTGTGATTATGGAAGGTATTTTGTTGTTGAGATTAATGTTACTCCAATGGATGGTAGCCTTGTCATTATGGGAGGTAGTCTATTTTTGAGATTTCTTGTTACTCCAATGGATGGTAGCATTGTAATTATGGGAGGTAGTCTATTTTTGAAATTTTTGTTACTCCAATGGAAGGTAGCCTTGTAATTATGGAAGGTAGTCTGTTGTTGAAATTTTTGTTACTCCAATGGATGGTAGCCTTCTCATTATGGAAGGTAGTTTGTTGTTGAAATTTCTAGTTACTCCAATGGATAATGGTCTTATCATTATGGAAGGTAGTCTTCTGTTGATAATTATGTTTCTCCAATGGATGGTATCCTTGTCATTATAAAAGGTAGTCTGTTTTTGAATTTTTTTTACTCTAATGGATGGTTGCCTTGTCATTATGGAAGTTATTCTGTTGTTGATATTTATGTTACACCTATGGATGGTAAACTTGTCATTATGGGAGGTTGTCTGTTGTTATGATTTTTTTTACTCCAATGGATGGAAGCCTTGTCATTATGGAAATCATTATGTTGTTGAGATTTCACTTACTCCAATGGGTGGTAGACTTGTCTTTATGGGAGGTAGTCTGTTGTTGAAATTTTTGTTACTTCAATGGATGGTAGCCTTGTCATTATGGAAGGTAGTCTGTTGTTGAAATTTTTTTTACTCCAATGGATGGTAGCCTTGTCATTATGGAAGGTAATCTGTTGTTGAGATTTCTTGTTACTACAATGGATGGTTGCCTTGTCATTAAGGAAGGTAGCCTATTGTTGAGATTTCTGTTTCTACAATGGATGGTAGCTTTGTCATTATAAAAGGTTGTTTATTGTTGAGATTTTTGCTACTCCAATGGATGGTAGACTTATCATTATGGGAGGTAGTCTATTGTTGGGATTTCTTTTACTCCAATAGATGGTACCTTTGTAATTATGGGAGGTAGTATGTTGTTGTGATTTTTGTTACTCCAATATATGGTAAACTTGTCATTATGGGAGGTAATTTATTGTTGTGATTTTTGTTACTCCAATGAATGGTAGCCTTGCCATTATGGAAGGTAGTCTGTTGTTGAGATTTCTAATACTCCGATAGATGGTTGCCTTGTCATTTTGGAAGGTATTTTGTTGTTGAGATTTATGTTACTCCAATGGATGGTAGCCTTGTCATTATGGAGGTAGTCTATTTTTGAGATTTCTTGTTACTCCAATGGATGGTGGCATTGTAATTATGGGAGGTAGTCTATTTTTGAAATTTTTGTTACTACAATGGAAGGTAGCCTTGTCATTATGGAAGGTAGTCTGTTGTTGAAATTTTTGTTACTCCAATGGATGGTAGCCTTCTCATTATGGAAGGTAGTCTGTTGTTGAAATTTCTAGTTACTCCAGTGGATAATGGTCTTATCATTATGGAAGGTAGTCTTTTGTTGATAATTATATTTCTCCAATGGATGGTATCCTTGTCATTATAAAAGGTAGTCTATTTTTGAATTTTTTTTACTCTAATGGATGGTTGCCTTGTCATTATGGAAGTTATTCTGTTGTTGAGATTTATGTTACTCCTATGGATGGTAAACTTGTCATTATGGGAGGTTGTCTGTTGTTGTGATTTTTTTACTCCAATGGATGGAAGCCTTGTCATTATGGAAATCATTATGTTGTTGAGATTTCACTTACTCCAATGGGTGGTAGACTTGTCTTTATGGGAGGTAGTCTGTTGTTGAAATTTTTGTTACTTCAATGGATGGTAGCCTTGTTATTATGGAAGGTAGTCTGTTGTTGAAATTTCTGTTACTCCAATGGATGGTAGCCTTGTCATTATGGAAGGTAATCTGTTGTTGAGATTTCTTGTTACTACAATGGATGGTAGTCTTGTCATTAAGGAAGGTAGCCTATTGTTGAGATTTCTGATTCTACAATGGATGGTAGCTTTGTCATTATAAAAGGTTGTTTATTTTTGAGATTTTTGTTACTCCAATGGATGGTAGCCTTATCATTATGGGAGGTAGTCTATTGTTGGGATTTCTTTTACTCCAATAGATGGTACCTTTGTCATTATGGGAGGTAGTATGTTGTCGTGATTTTTGTTATTCCAATATATGGTAACCTTGTCATTATGGGAGGTAATTTATTGTTGTGATTTTTGTTACTCCAATGAATGGTAGGCTTGCCATTATGGAAGGTAGTCTGTTGTTGAGATTTCTAATACTCCGATAGATGGTTACCTTGTCATTATGGAAGGTATTTTGTTGTTGAGATTTATGTTACTCCAATGGATGGTAGCCTTGTCATTATGGGAGGTAGTATATTTTTGAGATTTCTTGTTACTCCAATGGATGGTAGCATTGTAATTATGGGAGGTAGTCTATTTTTGAAATTTTTGTTACTCCAATGGAAGGTAGCCTTGTCATTATGGAAGGTAGTCTGTTGTTGAAATTTTTGTTACTCCAATGGATGGTAGCCTTGTCATTATGGAAGGTAGTCTGTTGTTGGGATTTCTTTTACTCCAATAGATGGTACCTTTGTCATTATGGGAGGTAGTATGTTGTTGTGATTTTTGTTATTCCAATATATGGTAACCTTGTCATTATGGGAGGTAATTTATTGTTGTGATTTTTGTTACTCCAATGAATGGTAGCCTTGCCATTATGGAAGGTAGTCTGTTGTTGAGATTTCTAATACTCCGATAGATGGTTGCCTTGTCATTTTGGAAGGTATTTTGTTGTGGATATTTATGTTACTCCAATGGATGGTATCCTTGTCATTATGGGAGGTAGTCTATTTTTGAGATTTCTTGTTACTCCAATGGATGGTAGCATTGTAATTATGGGAGGTAGTCTATTTTTGAAATTTTTGTTACTGCAATGGAAGGTAGCCTTGTCATTATGGAAGGTAGTCTGTTGTTTAAATTTTTGTTACTCCAATGGATGGTAGCCTTCTCATTATGGAAGGTAGTCTGTTGTTGAAATTTCTAGTTACTCCAGTGGATAATGGTCTTATCATTATGGAAGGTAGTCTTCTGTTGATAATTATGTTTCTCCAATGGATGGTATCCTTGTCATTATAAAAGGTAGTCTGTTTTTGAATTTTTTTTACTCTCATGGATGGTTGCCTTGTCATTATGGAAGTTATTTTGTTGTTGAGATTTATGTTACTCCTATGGATGGTAAACTTGTCATTATGGGAGGTTGTCTGTTGTTGTGATTTTTTTTACTCCAATGGATGGAAGCCTTGTCATTATGGAAATCATTCTGTTGTTGAGATTTCACTTACTCCAATGGGTGGTACCCTTGTCTTTATGGGAGCAGGTCTATTGTTGAAATTTTTGTTACTTCAATGGATGGTAGCCTTGTCATTATAGAAGGTAATTTGTTGTTGAGATTTCTTGTTACTACAATGGATGGTAGCCTTGTCATTAAGGAAGGTAGCCTATTGTTGAGATTTCTGTTTCTACAATGGATGGTAGCTTTGTCATTATAAAAGGTTGTTTATTGTTGAGATTTTTGTTAATCCAATGGATGGTAGCCTTATCATTATGTGAGGTAGTCTATTGTTGGGATTTCTTTTACTCCAATAGATGGTACCTTTGTCATTATGAGAGGTAGTATGTTGTTGTGATTTTTGTTACTCTAATAAATGATAACCTTGTCATTATGGGAGGTAATTTATTATTGTGATTTTTGTTACTCTAATGAATGGTAGCCTTGCCATTATGGAAGGTAGTCTGTTGTTGAGATTTCTAATACTCCGATAGATGGTTGCCTTGTCATTATGGAAGGTATTTTGTTGTTGAGATTTATGTTACTCCAATGGATGGTAGCCTAGTCATTATGGGAGGTAGTCTATTTTTGAGATTTCTTGTTACTCCAATGGATGGTAGCATTGTAATTATAGGAGGTAGTCTATTTATGAAATTTTTGTTACTCCAATGGAAGGTAGCCTTGTCATTATGGAAGGTAGTCTGTTGTTCAAATTTTTGATACTCCAATGGATGGTAGCCTTCTCATTATTGAAGGTAGTCTGTTGTTGAGATTTCTAGTTACTCTAGTGGATAATGGTCTTATCATTATGGAAGGTAGTCTTCTGTTGATAATTTTGTTTCTCCAATGGATGGTATCCTTGTCATTATAAAAGGTAGTCTGTTTTTGAATTTTTTTTACTCTCATGGATGGTTGCCTTGTCATTATGGAAGTTATTTTGTTGTTGAGATTTATGTTACTCCTATGGATGGTAAACTTGTCATTATGGGAGGTTGTCTGTTGTTGTGATTTTTTTTACTCTAATGGATGGAAGCCTTGTCATTATGGAAATCATTATGTTGTTGAGATTTCACTTACTCCAATGGGTGGTACCCTTGTCTTTATGGGAGCTGGTCTGTTGTTGAAATTTTTGTTACTTCAATGGATGGTAGCCTTGTCATTATAGAAGGTAGCCTATTGTTGAAATTTTTGTTACTCCAATGGATGGTAGCCTTGTCATTATGGAAGGTAATCTCTTGTTGAAATTTCTTGTTACTACAATGGATGGTAGCCTTGTCATTAAGGAAGGTAGCCTATTGTTGAGATTTATGTTTCTACAATGGATGGTAGCTTTGTCATTATAAAAGGTTGTTTATTGTTGAGATTTTTGTTACTCCAATGGATGGTAGCCTTATCATTATGGGAGGAAGTCTATTGTTGGGATTTCTTTTACTCCAATAGATGGTACATTTGTCATTATGGGAGGTAGTATGTTGTTGTGATTTTTGTTACTCCAATATATGGTAACCTTGTCATTATGGGAGGTAATTTATTGTTGTGATTTTTGTTACTCCAATGAATGGTAGCCTTGCCATTATGGAAGGTAGGCTGTTGTTGAGATTTCTAATACTCCGATAGATTGTTGCCTTGTCATTATGGAAGGTATTTTGTTGTTGAGATTTATGTTACTCCAATGGATGGTAGCCTAGTCATTATGGGAGGTAGTCTATTTTTGAGATTTCTTGTTACTCCAATGGATGGTAGCATTGTAATTATGGGAGGTAGTCTATTTTTGAAATTTTTGTTACTCCAATGGAAGATAGCCTTGTCATTATGGAAGGTAGTCTGTTGTTGAAATTTTTGTTACTCCAATGGATGGTAGCCTTCTCATTATGGAAGGTAGTCTGTTGTTGAGATTTCTAGTTACTACAGTGGATAATGGTCTTATCATTATGGAAGGTAGTCTTCTGTTGATATTTCTGTTTCTCCAGTGGATGGTATCCTTGTCATTATAAAAGGTAGTCTGTTTTTGAATTTTTTTTACTCTAATGGATGGTTGCCTTGTCATTATGGAAGTTATTGTGTTGTTGAGATTTATGTTACTCCTATGGATGGTAAACTTGTCATTATGGGAGGTTGTCTGTTGTTGTGATTTTTTTACTCCAATGGATGGAAGCCTTGTCATTATGGAAATCATTGTGTTGTTGAGATTTCACTTACTCCAATGGGTGGTACCCTTGTCTTTATGGGAGCTCGTCTGTTGTTGAAATTTTTGTTACTTTAATGGATGGTAGCCTTGTCATTATGGAAGGTAGTCTGTTGTTGAAATTTTTGTTACTCCAATGGATGGTAGCCTTGTCATTATGGAAGGTAATATGTTGTTGAGATTTCTTGTTACTATAATGGATGGTAGCCTTGTCATTAAGGAAGGTAGCCTATTGTTGAGATTTCTGTTTCTACAATGGATCGTAGCTTTGTCATTATAAAAGGTTGTTTATTGTTGAGATTTTTGTTACTCCAATGGATGGTAGCCTTATCAATATGGGAGGTAGTCTATTGTTGGGATTTCTTTTACTCCAATAGATGGTACCTTTGTCATTATAAGAGGTAGTATGTTGTTGTGATTTTTGTTACTCCAATAAATGATAACCTTGTCATTATGGGAGGTAATGTATTATTGTGATTTTTGTTACTCTAATGAATGGTAGCCTTGCCATTATGGAAGGTAGTCTGTTGTTGAGATTTCTAATACTCCGATAGATGGTTGCCTTGTCATTATGGAAGGTATTTTGTTGTTGAGATTTCTGTTACTCCAATGGATGGTATCCTTGTCATTATGGGAGGTAGTCTATTTTTGAGATTTCTTGTTACTCCAATGGATGGTAGCATTGTAATTATGGGAGGTAGTCTATTTTTGAAATTTTTGTTTACTCCAATGGAAGGTAGCCTTGTCAGTATGGAAGGTAGTCTGTTGTTGAAATTTTTGTTACTCCAATGGATGGTAGCCTTCTCATTATGGAAGGTAGCCTGTTGTTGAAATTTCTAGTTACTCCAGTGGATAATGGTCTTATCATTATGGAAGGTAGTCTTCTGTTGATAATTATGTTTCTCCAATGGATGGTATCCTTGTCATTATAAAAGGTAGTCTATTTTTGAATTTTTTTTACTCTAATGGATGGTTGCCTTGTCATTATGGAAGTTATTCTGTTGTTGAGATTTATGTTACTCCTATGGATGGTAAACTTGTCATTATGGGAGGTTGTCTGTTGTTGTGATTTTTTTTACTCCAATGGATGGAAGCCTTGTCATTATGGAAATCATTCTGTTGTTGAGATTTCACTTACTCCAATGGGTTGTAGCCTTGTCTTTATGGGAGCAGGTCTATTGTTGAAATTTTTGTTACTTCAATGGATGGTAGCCTTGTCATTATAGAAGGTAATTTGTTGTTGAGATTTCTTGTTACTACAATGGATGGTAGCCTTGTCATTAAGGAAGGTAGCCTATTGTTGAGATTTCTGTTTCTACAATGGATGGTAGCTTTGTCATTATAAAAGGTTGTTTATTGTTGAGATTTTTGTTAATCCAATGGATGGTAGCCATATCATTATGTGAGGTAGTCTATTGTTGGGATTTCTTTTACTCCAATAGATGGTACCTTTGTCATTATGAGAGGTAGTATGTTGTTGTGATTTTTGTTACTCTAATAAATGATAACCTTGTCATTATGGGAGGTAATTTATTATTGTGATTTTTGTTACTCTAATGAATGGTAGCCTTGCCATTATGGAAGGTAGTCTGTTGTTGAGATTTCTAATACTCCGATAGATGGTTGCCTTGTCATTATGGAAGGTATTTTGTTGTTGAGATTTATGTTACTCCAATGGATGGTAGCCTAGTCATTATGGGAGGTAGTCTATTTTTGAGATTTCTTGTTACTCCAATGGATGGTAGCATTGTAATTATAGGAGGTAGTCTATTTATGAAATTTTTGTTACTCCAATGGAAGGTAGCCTTGTCATTATGGAAGGTAGTCTGTTGTTCAAATTTTTGATACTCCAATGGATGGTAGCCTTCTCATTATTGAAGGTAGTCTGTTGTTGAGATTTCTAGTTACTCTAGTGGATAATGGTCTTATCATTATGGAAGGTAGTCTTCTGTTGATAATTTTGTTTCTCCAATGGATGGTATCCTTGTCATTATAAAAGGTAGTCTGTTTTTGAATTTTTTTTACTCTCATGGATGGTTGCCTTGTCATTATGGAAGTTATTTTGTTGTTGAGATTTATGTTACTCCTATGGATGGTAAACTTGTCATTATGGGAGGTTGTCTGTTGTTGTGATTTTTTTTACTCTAATGGATGGAAGCCTTGTCATTATGGAAATCATTATGTTGTTGAGATTTCACTTACTCCAATGGGTGGTACCCTTGTCTTTATGGGAGCTGGTCTGTTGTTGAAATTTTTGTTACTTCAATGGATGGTAGCCTTGTCATTATAGAAGGTAGCCTATTGTTGAAATTTTTGTTACTCCAATGGATGGTAGCCTTGTCATTATGGAAGGTAATCTCTTGTTGAAATTTCTTGTTACTACAATGGATGGTAGCCTTGTCATTAAGGAAGGTAGCCTATTGTTGAGATTTATGTTTCTACAATGGATGGTAGCTTTGTCATTATAAAAGGTTGTTTATTGTTGAGATTTTTGTTACTCCAATGGATGGTAGCCTTATCATTATGGGAGGAAGTCTATTGTTGGGATTTCTTTTACTCCAATAGATGGTACATTTGTCATTATGGGAGGTAGTATGTTGTTGTGATTTTTGTTACTCCAATATATGGTAACCTTGTCATTATGGGAGGTAATTTATTGTTGTGATTTTTGTTACTCCAATGAATGGTAGCCTTGCCATTATGGAAGGTAGGCTGTTGTTGAGATTTCTAATACTCCGATAGATTGTTGCCTTGTCATTATGGAAGGTATTTTGTTGTTGAGATTTATGTTACTCCAATGGATGGTAGCCTAGTCATTATGGGAGGTAGTCTATTTTTGAGATTTCTTGTTACTCCAATGGATGGTAGCATTGTAATTATGGGAGGTAGTCTATTTTTGAAATTTTTGTTACTCCAATGGAAGATAGCCTTGTCATTATGGAAGGTAGTCTGTTGTTGAAATTTTTGTTACTCCAATGGATGGTAGCCTTCTCATTATGGAAGGTAGTCTGTTGTTGAGATTTCTAGTTACTACAGTGGATAATGGTCTTATCATTATGGAAGGTAGTCTTCTGTTGATATTTCTGTTTCTCCAGTGGATGGTATCCTTGTCATTATAAAAGGTAGTCTGTTTTTGAATTTTTTTTACTCTAATGGATGGTTGCCTTGTCATTATGGAAGTTATTGTGTTGTTGAGATTTATGTTACTCCTATGGATGGTAAACTTGTCATTATGGGAGGTTGTCTGTTGTTGTGATTTTTTTACTCCAATGGATGGAAGCCTTGTCATTATGGAAATCATTGTGTTGTTGAGATTTCACTTACTCCAATGGGTGGTACCCTTGTCTTTATGGGAGCTCGTCTGTTGTTGAAATTTTTGTTACTTTAATGGATGGTAGCCTTGTCATTATGGAAGGTAGTCTGTTGTTGAAATTTTTGTTACTCCAATGGATGGTAGCCTTGTCATTATGGAAGGTAATATGTTGTTGAGATTTCTTGTTACTATAATGGATGGTAGCCTTGTCATTAAGGAAGGTAGCCTATTGTTGAGATTTCTGTTTCTACAATGGATCGTAGCTTTGTCATTATAAAAGGTTGTTTATTGTTGAGATTTTTGTTACTCCAATGGATGGTAGCCTTATCAATATGGGAGGTAGTCCATTGTTGGGATTTCTTTTACTCCAATAGATGGTACCTTTGTCATTATAAGAGGTAGTATGTTGTTGTGATTTTTGTTACTCCAATAAATGATAACCTTGTCATTATGGGAGGTAATGTATTATTGTGATTTTTGTTACTCTAATGAATGGTAGCCTTGCCATTATGGAAGGTAGTCTGTTGTTGAGATTTCTAATACTCCGATAGATGGTTGCCTTGTCATTATGGAAGGTATTTTGTTGTTGAGATTTCTGTTACTCCAATGGATGGTATCCTTGTCATTATGGGAGGTAGTCTATTTTTGAGATTTCTTGTTACTCCAATGGATGGTAGCATTGTAATTATGGGAGGTAGTCTATTTTTGAAATTTTTGTTTACTCCAATGGAAGGTAGCCTTGTCAGTATGGAAGGTAGTCTGTTGTTGAAATTTTTGTTACTCCAATGGATGGTAGCCTTCTCATTATGGAAGGTAGCCTGTTGTTGAAATTTCTAGTTACTCCAGTGGATAATGGTCTTATCATTATGGAAGGTAGTCTTCTGTTGATAATTATGTTTCTCCAATGGATGGTATCCTTGTCATTATAAAAGGTAGTCTATTTTTGAATTTTTTTTACTCTAATGGATGGTTGCCTTGTCATTATGGAAGTTATTCTGTTGTTGAGATTTATGTTACTCCTATGGATGGTAAACTTGTCATTATGGGAGGTTGTCTGTTGTTGTGATTTTTTTTACTCCAATGGATGGAAGCCTTGTCATTATGGAAATCATTATGTTGTTGAGATTTCACTTACTCCAATGGGTTGTAGCCTTGTCTTTATGGGAGCAGGTCTATTGTTGAAATTTTTGTTACTTCAATGGATGGTAGCCTTGTCATTATAGAAGGTAATTTGTTGTTGAGATTTCTTGTTACTACAATGGATGGTAGCCTTGTCATTAAGGAAGGTAGCCTATTGTTGAGATTTCTGTTTCTACAATGGATGGTAGCTTTGTCATTATAAAAGGTTGTTTATTGTTGATATTTTTGTTAATCCAATGGATGGTAGCCTTATCATTATGTGAGGTAGTCTATTGTTGGGATTTCTTTTACTCCAATAGATGGTACCTTTGTCATTATGAGAGGTAGTATGTTGTTGTGATTTTTGTTACTCTAATAAATGATAACCTTGTCATTATGGGAGGTAATTTATTATTGTGATTTTTGTTACTCTAATGAATGGTAGCCTTGCCATTATGGAAGGTAGTCTGTTGTTGAGATTTCTAATACTCCGATAGATGGTTGCCTTGTCATTATGGAAGGTATTTTGTTGTTGAGATTTATGTTACTCCAATGGATGGTAGCCTAGTCATTATGGGAGGTAGTCTATTTTTGAGATTTCTTGTTACTCCAATGGATGGTAGCATTGTAATTATAGGAGGTAGTCTATTTATGAAATTTTTGTTACTCCAATGGAAGGTAGCCTTGTCATTATGGAAGGTAGTCTGTTGTTCAAATTTTTGATACTCCAATGGATGGTAGCCTTCTCATTATTGAAGGTAGTCTGTTGTTGAGATTTCTAGTTACTCTAGTGGATAATGGTCTTATCATTATGGAAGGTAGTCTTCTGTTGATAATTTTGTTTCTCCAATGGATGGTATCCTTGTCATTATAAAAGGTAGTATGTTTTTGAATTTTTTTTACTCTCATGGATGGTTGCCTTGTCATTATGGAAGTTATTCTGTTGTTGAGATTTATGTTACTCCTATGGATGGTAAACTTGTCATTATGGGAGGTTGTCTGTTGTTGTGATTTTTTTTACTCTAATGGATGGAAGCCTTGTCATTATGGAAATCATTATGTTGTTGAGATTTCACTTACTCCAATGGGTGGTACCCTTGTCTTTATGGGAGCTGGTCTGTTGTTGAAATTTTTGTTACTTCAATGGATGGTAGCCTTGTCATTATAGAAGGTAGCCTATTGTTGAAATTTTTGTTACTCCAATGGATGGTAGCCTTGTCATTATGGAAGGTAATCTCTTGTTGAAATTTCTTGTTACTACAATGGATGGTAGCCTTGTCATTAAGGAAGGTAGCCTATTGTTGAGATTTATGTTTCTACAATGGATGGTAGCTTTGTCATTATAAAAGGTTGTTTATTGTTGAGATTTTTGTTACTCCAATGGATGGTAGCCTTATCATTATGGGAGGAAGTCTATTGTTGGGATTTCTTTTACTCCAATAGATGGTACATTTGTCATTATGGGAGGTAGTATGTTGTTGTGATTTTTGTTACTCCAATATATGGTAACCTTGTCATTATGGGAGGTAATTTATTGTTGTGATTTTTGTTACTCCAATGAATGGTAGCCTTGCCATTATGGAAGGTAGTCTGTTGTTGAGATTTCTAATACTCCGATAGATTGGTGCCTTGTCATTTTGGAAGGTATTTTGTTGTTGAGATTTATGTTACTCTAATGGATGGTAGCCTTGTCATTATGGGAGGTAGTCTATTTTTGAGATTTCTCGTTACTCCAATGGATGGTAGAATTGTAATTATGGGAGGTAGTCTATTTTTGAAATTTTTGTTACTCCCGTGGAAGATAGCCTTGTCATTATGGAAGGTAGTCTGTTGTTGAAATTTTTGTTACTCCAATGGATGGTAGCCTTCTCATTATGGAAGGTAGTCTGTTTTTGAGATTTCTAGTTACTCCAGTGGATAATGGTCTTATCATTATGGAAGGTAGTCTTCTGTTTATATTTCTATTTCTCCAATGGATGGTATCCTTGTCATTATAAAAGGTAGTCTGTTTTTGAATTTTTTTTACTCTAATGGATGGTTGCCTTGTCATTATGGAAGTTATTATGTTGTTGAGATTTATGTTACTCCTATGGATGGTAAACTTGTCATTATGGGAGGTTGTCTGTTATTGTGATTTTTTTTACTCCAATGGATAGAAGCCTTGTCATTATGGAAATCATTATGTTGTTGAGATTTCACTTACTCCAATGGGTGGTAGCCTTGTCTTTATGGGAAGTAGTCTGTTGTTGAAATTTTTGTTACTTCAATGGATGCTAGCCTTGTCATTAAGGAAGGTAGTCTGTTGTTGAAAGTTTTGTTACTCCAATGGATGGTAGCCTTGTCATTATGGAAGGTAATTTTTTGTTGAGATTTCTTGTTACTACAATGGATGGTAGCCTTGTCATTAAGGAAGGTAGCCTATTGTTGAGATTTATGTTTCTACAATGGATGGTAGCTTTGTCATTATAAAAGGTTGTTTATTGTTGAGATTTTTGTTACTCCAATGGATGGTAGCCTTATCATTATGGGAGGTAGTCTAATGTTGGGATTTCTTTTACTCCAATAGATCGTACCTTTGTCATTATGGGAGGTAGTATGTTATTGTGATTTTTGTTACTCCAATATATGGTAACCTTGTCATTATGGGAGGTAATTTATTGTTGTGATTTTTGTTACTCCAATGAATGGTAGCCTTGCCATTATGGAAGGTAGTCTGTTGTTGAGATTTCTAATACTCCGATAGATTGGTGCCTTGTCATTTTGGAAGGTATTTTGTTGTTGAGATTTATGTTACTCCAATGGATGGTAGCCTTGTCATTATGGGAGGTAGTCTATTTTTGAGATTTCTTGTTACTCCAATGGATGGTAGAATTGTAATTATGGGAGGTAGTCTATTTTTGAAATTTTTGTTACTCCAATGGAAGATAGCCTTGTCATTATGGAAGGTAGTCTGTTGTTGAAATTTTTGTTACTCCAATGGATGGTAGCCTTCTCATTATGGAAGGTAGTCTGTTTTTGAGATTTCTAGTTACTCCAGTGGATAATGGTCTTATCATTATGGAAGGTAGTCTTCTGTTTATATTTATGTTTCTCCAATGGATGGTATCCTTGTCATTATAAAAGGTAGTCTGTTTTTGAATTTTTTTTACTCTAATGGATGGTTGCCTTGTCATTATGGAAGTTATTCTGTTGTTGAGATTTATGTTACTCCTATGGATGGTAAACTTGTCATTATGGGAGGTTGTCTATTGTTGTGATTTTTTTTACTCCAATGGATGGAAGCCTTGTCATTATGGAAATCATTATGTTGTTGAGATTTCACTTACTCCAATGGGTGGTAGCCTTCTCTTTATGGGAAGTTGTCTGTTGTTGAAATTTTTGTTACTTCAATGGATGGTAGCCTTGTCATTATGGAAGGTAGTCAGTTGTTGAAAGTTTTGTTACTCCAATGGATGGTAGCCTTGTCATTATGGAAGGTAATTTTTTGTTGAGATTTCTTGTTACTACAATGGATGGTAGCCTTGTCATTAAGGAAGGTAGCCTATTGTTGAGATTTCCGTTTCTACAATGGATGGTAGCTTTGTCATTATAAAAGGTTGTTTATTGTTGAGATTTTTGTTACTCCAATGGATGGTAGCCTTATCATTATGGGAGGTAGTCTAATGTTGGGATTTCTTTTACTCCAATAGATGGTACCTTTGTCATTATGGGAGGTAGTATGTTGTTGTGATTTTTGTTACTCCAATATATGGTAACCTTGTCATTATGGGAGGTAATTTATTGTTGTGATTTTTGTTACTCCAATGAATGGTAGCCTTGCCATTATGGAAGGTAGTCTGTTGTTGAGATTTCTAATACTCCGATAGATTGGTGCCTTGTCATTTTGGAAGGTATTTTGTTGTTGAGATTTATGTTACTCCAATGGATGGTAGCCTTGTCATTATGGGAGGTAGTCTATTTTTGAGATTTCTTGTTACTCCAATGGATGGTAGCATTGTAATTATGGGAGGTAGTCTATTTTTGAAATTTTTGTTACTCCAATGGAAGATAGCCTTGTCATTATGGAAGGTAGTCTGTTGTTGAAATTTTTGTTACTCCAATGGATGGTAGCCTTCTCATTATGGAAGGTAGTCTGTTGTTGAGATTTCTAGTTACTACAGTGGATAATGGTCTTATCATTATGGAAGGTAGTCTTCTGTTGATATTTTTGTTTCTCCAGTGGATGGTATCCTTGTCATTATAAAAGGTAGTCTGTTTTTGAATTTTTTTTACTCTAATGGATGGTTGCCTTGTCATTATGGAAGTTATTCTGTTGTTGAGATTTATGTTACTCCTATGGATGGTAAACTTGTCATTATGGGAGGTTGTCTGTTGTTGTGATTTTTTTTACTCCAATGGATGGAAGCCTTGTCATTATGGAAATCATTATGTTGTTGAGATTTCACTTACTCCAATGGGTGGTAGCCTTGTCTTTATGGGAGGTAGTCTGTTGTTGAAATTTTTGTTACTTCAATGGATGGTAGCCTTGTCATTATGGAAGGTAGTCTGTTCTTGAAATTTTTGTTACTCCAATGGATGGTAGCCTTGTCATTATGGAACGTAATTTGTTGTTGAGATTTCTTGTTACTACAATGGATGGTAGCCTTGTCATTAAGGAAGGTAGCCTGTTGTTGATATTTGTGTTTTTACAATGGATCGTAGCTTTGTCATTATAAAAG
Source organism: Vicia faba (assembly GCA_948472305.1). Classification (NCBI taxonomy): domain Eukaryota; kingdom Viridiplantae; phylum Streptophyta; class Magnoliopsida; order Fabales; family Fabaceae; genus Vicia; species Vicia faba. The sequence continues at coordinate 774,305,527 of OX451737.1, forward strand.
GTTGTTTATTGTTGAGATTTTTGTTACTCCAATGGATGTAGCCTTATAATTATGGGAGGTAGACTATTGTTGGGATTTCTTTTACTCCAATAGATGGTACCTTTGTCATTATGGAAGGTAGTATGTTGTTGTTATTTTTGTTACTCCAATATATGGTAACCTTGTCATTATGGGAGGTAATTTATTGTTGTGATTTTTGTTACTCCAATGAATGGTAGCCTTGCCATTATGGAAGGTAGTCTGTTGTTGAGATTTCAAATACTCCGATAGATGGTTGCCTTGTCATTTTGGAAGGTATTTTGTTGTTGAGATTTATGTTACTCCAATGGATGGTAGCCTTGTCATTATGGGAGGTAGTCTATTTTTGAGATTTCTTGTTACTCCAATGGATGGTAGAATTGTAATTATGGGAGGTAGTCTATTTTTGAAATTTTTGTTACTCCAATGGAAGATAGCCTTGTCATTATGGAAGGTAGTCTGTTGTTGAAATTTTTGTTACTCCAATGGATGGTAGCCTTCTCATTATGGAAGGTAGTCTGTTTTTGAGATTTCTAGTTACTCCAGTGGATAATGGTCTTATCATTATGGAAGGTAGTCTTCTGTTTATATTTCTATTTCTCCAATGGATGGTATCCTTGTCATTATAAAAGGTAGTATGTTTTTGAATTTTTTTTACTCTAATGGATGGTTGCCTTGTCATTATGGAAGTTATTCTGTTGTTGAGATTTATGTTACTCCTATGGATGGTAAACTTGTCATTATGGGAGGTTGTCTGTTGTTGTGATTTTTTTTACTCCAATGGATGGAAGCCTTGTCATTATGGAAATCATTATGTTGTTGAGATTTCACTTACTCCAATGGGTGGTAGCCTTGTCTTTATGGGAAGTAGTCTGTTGTTGAAATTTTTGTTACTTCAATGGATGCTAGCCTTGTCATTAAGGAAGGTAGTCTGTTGTTGAAAGTTTTGTTACTCCAATGGATGGTAGCCTTGTCATTATGGAAGGTAATTTTTTGTTGAGATTTCTTGTTACTACAATGGATGGTAGCCTTGTCATTAAGGAAGGTAGCCTATTGTTGAGATTTATGTTTCTACAATGGATGGTAGCTTTGTCATTATAAAAGGTTGTTTATTGTTGAGATTTTTGTTACTCCAATGGATGGTAGCCTTATCATTATGGGAGGTAGTCTAATGTTGGGATTTCTTTTACTCCAATAGATCGTACCTTTGTCATTATGGGAGGTAGTATGTTGTTGTGATTTTTGTTACTCCAATATATGGTAACCTTGTCATTATGGGAGGTAATTTATTGTTGTGATTTTTGTTACTCCAATGAATGGTAGCCTTGCCATTATGGAAGGTAGTCTGTTGTTGAGATTTCTAATACTCCGATAGATTGGTGCCTTGTCATTTTGGAAGGTATTTTGTTGTTGAGATTTATGTTACTCCAATGGATGGTAGCCTTGTCATTATGGGAGGTAGTCTATTTTTGAGATTTCTTGTTACTCCAATGGATGGTAGAATTGTAATTATGGGAGGTAGTCTATTTTTGAAATTTTTGTTACTCCAATGGAAGATAGCCTTGTCATTATGGAAGGTAGTCTGTTGTTGAAATTTTTGTTACTCCAATGGATGGTAGCCTTCTCATTATGGAAGGTAGTCTGTTTTTGAGATTTCTAGTTACTCCAGTGGATAATGGTCTTATCATTATGGAAGGTAGTCTTCTGTTTATATTTATGTTTCTCCAATGGATGGTATCCTTGTCATTATAAAAGGTAGTCTGTTTTTGAATTTTTTTTACTCTAATGGATGGTTGCCTTGTCATTATGGAAGTTATTCTGTTGTTGAGATTTATGTTACTCCTATGGATGGTAAACTTGTCATTATGGGAGGTTGTCTGTTGTTGTGATTTTTTTTACTCCAATGGATGGAAGCCTTGTCATTATGGAAATCATTATGTTGTTGAGATTTCACTTACTCCAATGGGTGGTAGCCTTGTCTTTATGGGAAGTTGTCTGTTGTTGAAATTTTTGTTACTTCAATGGATGGTAGCCTTGTCATTATGGAAGGTAGTCAGTTGTTGAAAGTTTTGTTACTCCAATGGATGGTAGCCTTGTCATTATGGAAGGTAATTTTTTGTTGAGATTTCTTGTTACTACAATGGATGGTAGCCTTGTCATTAAGGAAGGTAGCCTATTGTTGAGATTTCCGTTTCTACAATGGATGGTAGCTTTGTCATTATAAAAGGTTGTTTATTGTTGAGATTTTTGTTACTCCAATGGATGGTAGCCTTATCATTATGGGAGGTAGTCTAATGTTGGGATTTCTTTTACTCCAATAGATGGTACCTTTGTCATTATGGGAGGTAGTATGTTGTTGTGATTTTTGTTACTCCAATATATGGTAACCTTGTCATTATGGGAGGTAATTTATTGTTGTGATTTTTGTTACTCCAATGAAGGGTAGCCTTGCCATTATGGAAGGTAGTCTGTTGTTGAGATTTCTAATACTCCGATAGATTGGTGCCTTGTCATTTTGGAAGGTATTTTGTTGTTGAGATTTATGTTACTCCAATGGATGGTAGCCTTGTCATTATGGGAGGTAGTCTATTTTTGAGATTTCTTGTTACTCCAATGGATGGTAGCATTGTAATTATGGGAGGTAGTCTATTTTTGAAATTTTTGTTACTCCAATGGAAGATAGCCTTGTCATTATGGAAGGTAGTCTGTTGTTGAAATTTTTGTTACTCCAATGGATGGTAGCCTTCTCATTATGGAAGGTAGTCTGTTGTTGAGATTTCTAGTTACTACAGTGGATAATGGTCTTATCATTATGGAAGGTAGTCTTCTGTTGATATTTCTGTTTCTCCAGTGGATGGTATCCTTGTCATTATAAAAGGTAGTCTGTTTTTGAATTTTTTTTACTCTAATGGATGGTTGCCTTGTCATTATGGAAGTTATTCTGTTGTTGAGATTTATGTTACTCCTATGGATGGTAAACTTGTCATTATGGGAGGTTGTCTGTTGTTGTGATTTTTTTTACTCCAATGGATGGAAGCCTTGTCATTATGGAAATCATTATGTTGTTGAGATTTCACTTACTCCAATGGGTGGTAGCCTTGTCTTTATGGGAGGTAGTCTGTTGTTGAAATTTTTGTTACTTCAATGGATGGTAGCCTTGTCATTATGGAAGGTAGTCTGTTCTTGAAATTTTTGTTACTCCAATGGATGGTAGCCTTGTCATTATGGAACGTAATTTGTTGTTGAGATTTCTTGTTACTACAATGGATGGTAGCCTTGTCATTAAGGAAGGTAGCCTGTTGTTGATATTTGTGTTTTTACAATGGATCGTAGCTTTGTCATTATAAAAGGTTGTTTATTGTTGAGATTTTTGTTACTCCAATGGATGTAGCCTTATAATTATGGGAGGTAGACTATTGTTGGGATTTCTTTTACTCCAATAGATGGTACATTTGTCATTATGGAAGTTAGTATGTTGTTGTTATTTTTGTTACTCCAATATATGGTAACCTTGTCATTATGGGAGGTAATTTATTGTTGTGATTTTTGTTACTCCAATGAATGGTAGCCTTGCCATTATGGAAGGTAGTCTGTTGTTGAGATTTCAAATACTCCGATAGATGGTTGCCTTGTCATTTTGGAAGGTATTTTGTTGTTGAGATTTATGTTACTCCAATGGATGGTAGCCTTGTCATTATGGGAGGTAGTCTATTTTTGAGATTTCTTGTTACTCCAATGGATGGTAGAATTGTAATTATGGGAGGTAGTCTATTTTTGAAATTTTTGTTACTCCAATGGAAGATAGCCTTGTCATTATGGAAGGTAGTCTGTTGTTGAAATTTTTGTTACTCCAATGGATGGTAGCCTTCTCATTATGGAAGGTAGTCTGTTTTTGAGATTTCTAGTTACTCCAGTGGATAATGGTCTTATCATTATGGAAGGTAGTCTTCTGTTTATATTTCTATTTCTCCAATGGATGGTATCCTTGTCATTATAAAAGGTAGTCTGTTTTTGAATTTTTTTTACTCTAATGGATGGTTGCCTTGTCATTATGGAAGTTATTCTGTTGTTGAGATTTATGTTACTCCTATGGATGGTAAACTTGTCATTATGGGAGGTTGTCTGTTGTTGTGATTTTTTTTACTCCAATGGATGGAAGCCTTGTCATTATGGAAATCATTATGTTGTTGAGATTTCACTTACTCCAATGGGTGGTAGCCTTGTCTTTATGGGAAGTAGTCTGTTGTTGAAATTTTTGTTACTTCAATGGATGCTAGCCTTGTCATTAAGGAAGGTAGTCTGTTGTTGAAAGTTTTGTTACTCCAATGGATGGTAGCCTTGTCATTATGGAAGGTAATTTTTTGTTGAGATTTCTTGTTACTACAATGGATGGTAGCCTTGTCATTAAGGAAGGTAGCCTATTGTTGAGATTTATGTTTCTACAATGGATGGTAGCTTTGTCATTATAAAAGGTTGTTTATTGTTGAGATTTTTGTTACTCCAATGGATGGTAGCCTTATCATTATGGGAGGTAGTCTAATGTTGGGATTTCTTTTACTCCAATAGATCGTACCTTTGTCATTATGGGAGGTAGTATGTTGTTGTGATTTTTGTTACTCCAATATATGGTAACCTTGTCATTATGGGAGGTAATTTATTGTTGTGATTTTTGTTACTCCAATGAATGGTAGCCTTGCCATTATGGAAGGTAGTCTGTTGTTGAGATTTCTAATACTCCGATAGATTGGTGCCTTGTCATTTTGGAAGGTATTTTGTTGTTGAGATTTATGTTACTCCAATGGATGGTAGCCTTGTCATTATGGGAGGTAGTCTATTTTTGAGATTTCTTGTTACTCCAATGGATGGTAGAATTGTAATTATGGGAGGTAGTCTATTTTTGAAATTTTTGTTACTCCAATGGAAGATAGCCTTGTCATTATGGAAGGTAGTCTGTTGTTGAAATTTTTGTTACTCCAATGGATGGTAGCCTTCTCATTATGGAAGGTAGTCTGTTTTTGAGATTTCTAGTTACTCCAGTGGATAATGGTCTTATCATTATGGAAGGTAGTCTTCTGTTTATATTTATGTTTCTCCAATGGATGGTATCCTTGTCATTATAAAAGGTAGTCTATTTTTGAATTTTTTTACTCTAATGGATGGTTGCCTTGTCATTATGGAAGTTATTCTGTTGTTGAGATTTATGTTACTCCTATGGATGGTAAACTTGTCATTATGGGAGGTTGTCTGTTGTTGTGATTTTTTTTACTCCAATGGATGGAAGCCTTGTCATTATGGAAATCATTATGTTGTTGAGATTTCACTTACTCCAATGGGTGGTAGGCTTGTCTTTATGGGAAGTTGTCTGTTGTTGAAATTTTTGTTACTTCAATGGATGGTAGCCTTGTCATTATGGAAGGTAGTCAGTTGTTGAAAGTTTTGTTACTCCAATGGATGGTAGCCTTGTCATTATGGAAGGTAATTTTTTGTTGAGATTTCTTGTTACTACAATGGATGGTAGCCTTGTCATTAAGGAAGGTAGCCTATTGTTGAGATTTCCGTTTCTACAATGGATGATAGCTTTGTCATTATAAAAGGTTGTTTATTGTTGAGATTTTTGTTACTCCAATGGATGGTAGCCTTATCATTATGGGAGGTAGTCTAATGTTGGGATTTCTTTTACTCCAATAGATGGTACCTTTGTCATTATGGGAGGTAGTATGTTGTTGTGATTTTTGTTACTCCAATATATGGTAACCTTGTCATTATGGGAGGTAATTTATTGTTGTGATTTTTTTTACTCCAATGAATGGTAGCCTTGCCATTATGGAAGGTAGTCTGTTGTTGAGATTTCTAATACTCCGATAGATTGGTGCCTTGTCATTTTGGAAGGTATTTTGTTGTTGAGATTTATGTTACTCCAATGGATGGTAGCCTTGTCATTATGGGAGGTAGTCTATTTTTGAGATTTCTTGTTACTCCAATGGATGGTAGCATTGTAATTATGGGAGGTAGTCTATTTTTGAAATTTTTGTTACTCCAATGGAAGATAGCCTTGTCATTATGGAAGGTAGTCTGTTGTTGAAATTTTTGTTACTCCAATGGATGGTAGCCTTCTCATTATGGAAGGTAGTCTGTTGTTGAGATTTCTAGTTACTACAGTGGATAATGGTCTTATCATTATGGAAGGTAGTCTTCTGTTGATATTTCTGTTTCCCCAGTGGATGGTATCCTTGTCATTATAAAAGGTAGTCTGTTTTTGAATTTTTTTTACTCTAATGGATGGTTGCCTTGTCATTATGGAAGTTATTCTGTTGTTGAGATTTATGTTACTCCTATGGATGGTAAACTTGTCATTATGGGAGGTTGTCTGTTGTTGTGATTTTTTTTACTCCAATGGATGGAAGCCTTGTCATTATGGAAATCATTATGTTGTTGAGATTTCACTTACTCCAATGGGTGGTAGCCTTGTCTTTATGGGAGGTAGTCTGTTGTTGAAATTTTTGTTACTTCAATGGATGGTAGCCTTGTCATTATGGAAGGTAGTCTGTTGTTGAAATTTTTGTTACTCCAATGGATGGTAGCCTTGTCATTATGGAACGTAATTTGTTGTTGAGATTTCTTGTTACTACAATGGATGGTAGCCTTGTCATTAAGGAAGGTAGCCTGTTGTTGATATTTGTGTTTCTACAATGGATCGTAGCTTTGTCATTATAAAAGGTTGTTTATTGTTGAGATTTTTGTTACTCCAATGGATGGTAGCCTTATAATTATGGGAGGTAGACTATTGTTGGGATTTCTTTTACTCCAATAGATGGTACCTTTGTCATTATGGAAGGTAGTATGTTGTTGTTATTTTTGTTACTTTAATATATGGTAACCTTGTCATTATGGGAGGTAATTTATTGTTGTGATTTTTGTTACTCCAATGAATGGTAGCCTTGCCATTATGGAAGGTAGTCTGTTGTTGAGATTTCTAATACTCCGATAGATGGTTGCCTTGTCATTTTGGAAGGTATTTTGTTGTTGAGATTTATGTTACTCCAATGGATGGTAGCCTTGTCATTATGGGAGGTAGTCTATTTTTGAGATTTCTTGTTACTCCAATGGATGGTAGCATTGTAATTATGGGACGTAGTCTATTTTTGAAATTTTTGTTACTCCAATGGAAGATAGCCTTGTCATTATGGAAGGTAGTCTGTTTTTGAAATTTTTGTTACTCCAATGGATGGTAGCCTTCTCATTATGGAAGGTAGTCTGTTTTTGAGATTTCTAGTTACTCCAGTGGATAATGGTCTTATCATTATGGAAGGTAGTCTTCTGTTTATATTTCTGTTTCTCCAATGGATGGTATCCTTGTCATTATAAAAGGTAGTCTGTTTTTGAATTTTTTTTACTCTAATGGATGGTTGCCTTGTCATTATGGAAGTTATTCTGTTGTTGAGATTTATGTTACTCCTATGGATGGTAAACTTGTCATTATGGGAGGTTGTCTGTTGTTGTGATTTTTTATACTCCAATGGATGGAAGCCTTGTCATTATGGAAATCATTATGTTGTTGAGATTTCACTTACTCCAATGGGTGGTAGCCTTGTCTTTATGGGAGGTTGTCTGTTGTTGAAATTTTTGTTACTTCAATGGATGGTAGCCTTGTCATTATGGAAGGTAGTCAGTTGTTGAAAGTTTTGTTACTCCAATGGATGGTAGCCTTGTCATTATGGAAGGTAATTTTTTATTGAGATTTCTTGTTACTACAATGGATGGTAGCCTTGTCATTAAGGAAGGTAGCCTATTGTTGAGATTTCCGTTTCTACAATGGATGGTAGCTTTGTCATTATAAAAGGTTGTTTATTGTTGAGATTTTTGTTACTCCAATGGATGGTAGCCTTATCATTATGGGAGGTAGTCTAATGTTGGGATTTCTTTTACTCCAATAGATGGTACCTTTGTCATTATGGGAGGTAGTATGTTGTTGTGATTTTTTTTACTCCAATATATGGTAACCTTGTCATTATGGGAGGTAATTTATTGTTGTGATTTTTGTTACTCCAATGAATGGCAGCCTTGCCATTATGGAAGGTAGTCTGTTGTTGAGATTTCTAATACTCCGATAGATTGGTGGCTTGTCATTTTGGAAGGTATTTTGTTGTTGAGATTTATGTTACTCCAATGGATGGTAGCCTTGTCATTATGGGAGGTAGTCTATTTTTGAGATTTCTTGTTACTCCAATGGATGGTAGCATTGTAATTATGGGAGGTAGTCTATTTTTGAAATTTTTGTTACTCCAATGGAAGATAGCCTTGTCATTATGGAAGGTAGTCTGTTGTTGAAATTTTTGTTACTCCAATGGATGGTAGCCTTCTCATTATGGAAGGTAGTCTGTTGTTGAGATTTCTAGTTACTACAGTGGATAATGGTCTTATCATTATGGAAGGTAGTCTTCTGTTGATATTTCTGTTTCTCCAGTGGATGGTATCCTTGTCATTATAAAAGGTAGTCTGTTTTTGAATTTTTTTTACTCTAATGGATGGTTGCCTTGTCATTATGGAAGTTATTCTGTTGTTGAGATTTATGTTACTCCTATGGATGGTAAACTTGTCATTATGGGAGATTGTCTGTTGTTGTGATTTTTTTTACTCCAATGGATGGAAGCCTTGTCATTATGGAAATCATTATGTTGTTGAGATTTCACTTACTCCAATGGGTGGTAGCCTTGTCTTTATGGGAGGTAGTCTGTTGTTGAAATTTTTGTTACTTCAATGGATGGTAGCCTTGTCATTATGGAAGGTAGTCTGTTGTTGATATTTTTGTTACTCCAATGGATGGTAGCCTTGTCATTATGGAACGTAATTTGTTGTTGAGATTTCTTGTTACTACAATGGATGGTAGCCTTGTCATTAAGGAAGGTAGCCTGTTGTTGATATTTGTGTTTCTACAATGGATCGTAGCTTTGTCATTATAAAAGGTTGTTTATTGTTGAGATTTTTGTTACTCCAATGGATGGTAGCCTTATAATTATGGGAGGTAGACTATTGTTGGGATTTCTTTTACTCCAATAGATGGTACCTTTGTCATTATGGAAGGTAGTATGTTGTTGTTATTTTTGTTACTCCAATATATGGTAACCTTGTCATTATGGGAGGTAATTTATTGTTGTGATTTTTGTTACTCCAATGAATGGTAGCCTTGCCATTATGGAAGGTAGTCTGTTGTTGAGATTTCTAATACTCCGATAGATGGTTGCCTTGTCATTTTGGAAGGTATTTTGTTGTTGAGATTTATGTTACTCCAATGGATGGTAGCCTTGTCATTATGGGAGGTAGTCTATTTTTGAGATTTCTTGTTACTCCAATGGATGGTAGCATTGTAATTATGGGAGGTAGTCTGTTTTTGAAATTTTTGTTACTCCAATGGATGGTAGCCTTCTCATTATGGAAGGTAGTCTGTTTTTGAGATTTCTAGTTACTCCAGTGGATAATGGTCTTATCATTATGGAAGGTAGTCTTCTGTTTATATTTCTGTTTCTCCAATGGATGGTATCCTTGTCATTATAAAAGGTAGTCTATTTTTGAATTTTTTTTACTCTAATGGATGGTTGCCTTGTCATTATGGAAGTTATTCTGTTGTTGAGATTTATGTTACTCCTATGGATGGTAAACTTGTCATTATGGGAGGTTGTCTGTTGTTGTGATTTTTTTTACTCCAATGGATGGAAGCCTTGTCATTATGGAAATCATTATGTTGTTGAGATTTCACTTACTCCAATGGGTGGTAGCCTTGTCTTTATGGGAAGTAGTCTGTTGTTGAAATTTTTGTTACTTCAATGGATGGTAGCCTTGTCATTATGGAAGGTAGTCAGTTGTTGAAAGTTTTGTTACTCCAATGGATGGTAGCCTTGTCATTATGGAAGGTAATTTTTTGTTGAGATTTCTTGTTACTACAATGGATGGTAGCCTTGTCATTAAGGAAGGTAGCCTATTGTTGAGATTTCCGTTTCTACAATGGATGGTAGCTTTGTCATTATAAAAGGTTGTTTATTGTTGAGATTTTTGTTACTCCAATGGATGGTAGCCTTATCATTATGGGAGGTAGTCTAATGTTGGGATTTCTTTTACTCCAATAGATGGTACCTTTGTCATTATGGGAGGTAGTATGTTGTTGTGATTTTTGTTACTCCAATATATGGTAACCTTGTCATTATGGGAGGTAATTTATTGTTGTGATTTTTGTTACTCCAATGAATGGTAGCCTTGCCATTATGGAAGGTAGTCTGTTGTTGAGATTTCTAATACTCCGATAGATTGGTGCCTTGTCATTTTGGAAGGTATTTTGTTGTTGAGATTTATGTTACTCCAATGGATGGTAGCCTTGTCATTATGGGAGGTAGTCTATTTTTGAGATTTCTTGTTACTCCAATGGATGGTAGCATTGTAATTATGGGAGGTAGTCTATTTTTGAAATTTTTATTACTCCAATGGAAGATAGCCTTGTCATTATGGAAGGTAGTCTGTTGTTGAAATTTTTGTTACTCCAATGGATGGTAGCCTTCTCATTATGGAAGGTAGTCTGTTGTTGAGATTTCTAGTTACTACAGTGGATAATGGTCTTATCATTATGGAAGGTAGTCTTTTGTTGATATTTCTGTTTCTCCAGTGGATGGTATCCTTGTCATTATAAAAGGTAGTCTGTTTTTGAATTTTTTTTACTCTAATGGATGGTTGCCTTGTCATTATGGAAGTTATTCTGTTGTTGAGATTTATGTTACTCCTATGGATGGTAAACTTGTCATTATGAGAGGTTGTCTGTTGTTGTGATTTTTTTTACTCCAATGGATGGAAGCCTTGTCATTATGGAAATCATTATGTTGTTGAGATTTCACTTACTCCAATGGGTGGTAGCCTTGTCTTTATGGGAGGTAGTCTGTTGTTGAAATTTTTGTTACTTCAATGGATGGTAGCCTTGTCATTATGGAAGGTAGTCTGTTGTTGAAATTTTTGTTACTCCAATGGATGGTAGCCTTGTCATTATGGAACGTAATTTGTTGTTGAGATTTCTTGTTACTACAATGGATGGTAGCCTTGTCATTAAGGAAGGTAGCCTGTTGTTGATATTTGTGTTTCTACAATGGATCGTAGCTTTGTCATTATAAAAGGTTGTTTATTGTTGAGATTTTTGTTACTCCAATGGATGGTAGCCTTATAATTATGGGAGGTAGACTATTGTTGGGATTTCTTTTACTCCAATAGATGGTACCTTTGTCATTATGGAAGGTAGTATGTTGTTGTTATTTTTGTTACTCCAATATATGGTAACCTTGTCATTATGGGAGGTAATTTATTGTTGTGATTTTTGTTACTCCAATGAATGGTAGCCTTGCCATTATGGAAGGTAGTCTGTTGTTGAGATTTCTAATACTCCGATAGATGGTTGCCTTGTCATTTTGGAAGGTATTTTGTTGTTGAGATTTATGTTACTCCAATGGATGGTAGCCTTGTCATTATGGGAGGTAGTCTATTTTTGAGATTTCTTGTTACTCCAATGGATGGTAGCATTGTAATTATGGGACGTAGTCTATTTTTGAAATTTTTGTTACTCCAATGGAAGATAGCCTTGTCATTATGGAAGGTAGTCTGTTTTTGAAATTTTTGTTACTCCAATGGATGGTAGCCTTCTCATTATGGAAGGTAGTCTGTTTTTGAGATTTCTAGTTACTCCAGTGGATAATGGTCTTATCATTATGGAAGGTAGTCTTCTGTTTATATTTCTGTTTCTCCAATGGATGGTATCCTTGTCATTATAAAAGGTAGTCTGTTTTTGAATTTTTTTTACTCTAATGGATGGTTGCCTTGTCATTATGGAAGTTATTCTGTTGTTGAGATTTATGTTACTCCTATGGATGGTAAACTTGTCATTATGGGAGGTTGTCTGTTGTTGTGATTTTTTATACTCCAATGGATGGAAGCCTTGTCATTATGGAAATCATTATGTTGTTGAGATTTCACTTACTCCAATGGGTGGTAGCCTTGTCTTTATGGGAAGTTGTCTGTTGTTGAAATTTTTGTTACTTCAATGGATGGTAGCCTTGTCATTATGGAAGGTAGTCAGTTGTTGAAAGTTTTGTTACTCCAATGGATGGTAGCCTTGTCATTATGGAAGGTAATTTTTTATTGAGATTTCTTGTTACTACAATGGATGGTAGCCTTGTCATTAAGGAAGGTAGCCTATTGTTGAGATTTCCGTTTCTACAATGGATGGTAGCTTTGTCATTATAAAAGGTTGTTTATTGTTGAGATTTTTGTTACTCCAATGGATGGTAGCCTTATCATTATGGGAGGTAGTCTAATGTTGGGATTTCTTTTACTCCAATAGATGGTACCTTTGTCATTATGGGAGGTAGTATGTTGTTGTGATTTTTTTTACTCCAATATATGGTAACCTTGTCATTATGGGAGGTAATTTATTGTTGTGATTTTTGTTACTCCAATGAATGGTAGCCTTGCCATTATGGAAGGTAGTCTGTTGTTGAGATTTCTAATACTCCGATAGATTGGTGCCTTGTCATTTTGGAAGGTATTTTGTTGTTGAGATTTATGTTACTCCAATGGATGGTAGCCTTGTCATTATGGGAGGTAGTCTATTTTTGAGATTTCTTGTTACTCCAATGGATGGTAGCATTGTAATTATGGGAGGTAGTCTATTTTTGAAATTTTTGTTACTCCAATGGAAGATAGCCTTGTCATTATGGAAGGTAGTCTGTTGTTGAAATTTTTGTTACTCCAATGGATGGTAGCCTTCTCATTATGGAAGGTAGTCTGTTGTTGAGATTTCTAGTTACTACAGTGGATAATGGTCTTATCATTATGGAAGGTAGTCTTCTGTTGATATTTCTGTTTCTCCAGTGGATGGTATCCTTGTCATTATAAAAGGTAGTCTGTTTTTGAATTTTTTTTACTCTAATGGATGGTTGCCTTGTCATTATGGAAGTTATTCTGTTGTTGAGATTTATGTTACTCCTATGGATGGTAAACTTGTCATTATGGGAGATTGTCTGTTGTTGTGATTTTTTTTACTCCAATGGATGGAAGCCTTGTCATTATGGAAATCATTATGTTGTTGAGATTTCACTTACTCCAATGGGTGGTAGCCTTGTCTTTATGGGAGGTAGTCTGTTGTTGAAATTTTTGTTACTTCAATGGATGGTAGCCTTGTCATTATGGAAGGTAGTCTGTTGTTGATATTTTTGTTACTCCAATGGATGGTAGCCTTGTCATTATGGAACGTAATTTGTTGTTGAGATTTCTTGTTACTACAATGGATGGTAGCCTTGTCATTAAGGAAGGTAGCCTGTTGTTGATATTTGTGTTTCTACAATGGATCGTAGCTTTGTCATTATAAAAGGTTGTTTATTGTTGAGATTTTTGTTACTCCAATGGATGGTAGCCTTATAATTATGGGAGGTAGACTATTGTTGGGATTTCTTTTACTCCAATAGATGGTACCTTTGTCATTATGGAAGGTAGTATGTTGTTGTTATTTTTGTTACTCCAATATATGGTAACCTTGTCATTATGGGAGGTAATTTATTGTTGTGATTTTTGTTACTCCAATGAATGGTAGCCTTGCCATTATGGAAGGTAGTCTGTTGTTGAGATTTCTAATACTCCGATAGATGGTTGCCTTGTCATTTTGGAAGGTATTTTGTTGTTGAGATTTATGTTACTCCAATGGATGGTAGCCTTGTCATTATGGGAGGTAGTCTATTTTTGAGATTTCTTGTTACTCCAATGGATGGTAGCATTGTAATTATGGGAGGTAGTCTATTTTTGAAATTTTTGTTACTCCAATGGAAGATAGCCTTGTCAAGATGGAAGGTAGTCTGTTTTTGAAATTTTTGTTACTCCAATGGATGGTAGCCTTCTCATTATGGAAGGTAGTCTGTTTTTGAGATTTCTAGTTACTCCAGTGGATAATGGTCTTATCATTATGGAAGGTAGTCTTCTGTTTATATTTCTGTTTCTCCAATGGATGGTATCCTTGTCATTATAAAAGGTAGTCTGTTTTTGAATTTTTTTTACTCTAATGGATGGTTGCCTTGTCATTATGGAAGTTATTCTGTTGTTGAGATTTATGTTACTCCTATGGATGGTAAACTTGTCATTATGGGAGGTTGTCTGTTGTTGTGATTTTTTTACTCCAATGGATGGAAGCCTTGTCATTATGGAAATCATTATGTTGTTGAGATTTCACTTACTCCAATGGGTGGTAGCCTTGTCTTTATGGGAAGTAGTCTGTTGTTGAAATTTTTGTTACTTCAATGGATGGTATCCTTGTCATTATGGAAGGTAGTCAGTTGTTGAAAGTTTTGTTACTCCAATGGATGGTAGCCTTGTCATTATGGAAGGTAATTTTTTGTTGAGATTTCTTGTTACTACAATGGATGGTAGCCTTGTCATTAAGGAAGGTAGCCTATTGTTGAGATTTCTGTTTCTACAATGGATGGTAGCTTTGTCATTATAAAAGGTTGTTTATTGTTGAGATTTTTGTTACTCCAATAGATGGTAGCCTTATCATTATGGGAGGTAGTCTAATGTTGGGATTTCTTTTACTCCAATAGATGGTACCTTTGTCATTATGGGAGGTAGTATGTTGTTGTGATTTTTGTTACTCCAATATATGGTAACCTTGTCATTATGGGAGGTAATTTATTGTTGTGATTTTTGTTACTCCAATGAATGGTAGCCTTGCCATTATGGAAGGTAGTCTGTTGTTGAGATTTCTAATACTCCGATAGATTGGTGCCTTGTCATTTTGGAAGGTATTTTGTTGTTGAGATTTATGTTACTCCAATGGATGGTGCCTTGTCATTATGGGAGGTAGTCTATTTTTGAGATTTCTTGTTACTCCAATGGATGGTAGCATTGTAATTATGGGAGGTAGTCTATTTTTGAAATTTTTGTTACTCCAATGGAAGATAGCCTTGTCATTATGGAAGGTAGTCTGTTGTTGAAATTTTTGTTACTCCAATGGATGGTAGCCTTCTCATTATGGAAGGTAGTCTGTTGTTGAGATTTCTAGTTACTACAGTGGATAATGGTCTTATCATTATGGAAGGTAGTCTTCTGTTGATATTTCTGTTTCTCCAGTGGATGGTATCCTTGTCATTATAAAAGGTAGTCTGTTTTTGAATTTTTTTTACTCTAATGGATGGTTGCCTTGTCATTATGGAAGTTATTCTGTTGTTGAGATTTATGTTACTCCTATGGATGGTAAACTTGTCATTATGGGAGGTTGTCTGTTGTTGTGATTTTTTTTACTCCAATGGATGGAAGCCTTGTCATTATGGAAATCATTATGTTGTTGAGATTTCACTTACTCCAATGGGTGGTAGCCTTGTCTTTATGGGAGGTAGTCTGTTGTTGAAATTTTTGTTACTTCAATGGATGGTAGCCTTGTCATTATGGAAGGTAGTCTGTTGTTGAAATTTTTGTTACTCCAATGGATGGTAGCCTTGTCATTATGGAACGTAATTTGTTGTTGAGATTTCTTGTTACTACAATGGATGGTAGCCTTATCATTAAGGAAGGTAGCCTGTTGTTGATATTTGTGTTTCTACAATGGATCGTAGCTTTGACATTATAAAAGGTTGTTTATTGTTGAGATTTTTTTTACTCCAATGGATGGTAGCCTTATAATTATGGGAGGTAGACTATTGTTGGGATTTCTTTTACTCCAATAGATGGTACCTTTGTCATTATGGAAGGTAGTATGTTGTTGTTATTTTTGTTACTCCAATATATGGTAACCTTGTCATTATGGGAGGTAATTTATTGTTGTGATTTTTGTTACTCCAATGAATGGTAGCCTTGCCATTATGGAAGGTAGTCTGTTGTTGAGATTTCTAATACTCCGATAGATGGTTGCCTTGTCATTTTGGAAGGTATTTTGTTGTTTAGATTTATGTTACTCCAATGGATGGTAGCCTTGTCATTATGGGAGGTAGTCTATTTTTGAGATTTCTTGTTATTCCAATGGATGGTAGCATTGTAATTATGGGAGGTAGTCTATTTTTGAAATTTTTGTTACTCCAATGGAAGATAGCCTTGTCATTATGGAAGGTAGTCTGTTTTTGAAATTTTTGTTACTCCAATGGATGGTAGCCTTCTCATTATGGAAGGTAGTCTGTTTTTGAGATTTCTAGTTACTCCAGTGGATAATGGTCTTATCATTATGGAAGGTAGTCTTCTGTTTATATTTCTGTTTCTCCAATGGATGGTATCCTTGTCATTATAAAAGGTAGTCTGTTTTTGAATTTTTTTTACTCTAATGGATGGTTGCCTTGTCATTATGGAAGTTATTTTGTTGTTGAGATTTATGTTACTCCTATGGATGGTAAACTTGTCATTATGGGAGGTTGTCTGTTGTTGTGATTTTTTTTACTCCAATGGATGGAAGCCTTGTCATTATGGAAATCATTATGTTGTTGAGATTTCACATACTCCAATGGGTGGTAGCCTTGTCTTTATGGGAAGTAGTCTGTTGTTGAAATTTTTGTTACTTCAATGGATGGTAGCCTTGTCATTATGGAAGGTAGTCTGTTGTTGAAAGTTTTGTTACTCCAATGGATGGTAGCCTTGTCATTATGGAAGGTAATTTTTTGTTGAGATTTCTTGTTACTACAATGGATGGTAGCCTTGTCATTAAGGAAGGTAGCCTATTGTTGAGATTTCTGTTTCTACAATGGATGGTAGCTTTGTCATTATAAAAGGTTGTTTATTGTTGAGATTTTTGTTACTCCAATGGATGGTAGCCTTATCATTATGGGAGGTAGTCTAATGTTGGGATTTCTTTTACTCCAATAGATGGTACCTTTGTCATTATGGGAGGTAGTATGTTGTTGTGATTTTTGTTACTCCAATATATGGTAACCTTGTCATTATGGGAGGTAATTTATTGTTGTGATTTTTGTTACTCCAATGAATGGTAGCCTTGCCATTATGGAAGGTAGTCTGTTGTTGAGATTTCTAATACTCCGATAGATTGGTGCCTTGTCATTTTGGAAGGTATTTTGTTGTTGAGATTTATGTAACTCCAATGGATGGTAGCCTTGTCATTATGGGAGGTAGTCTATTTTTGAGATTTCTTGTTACTCCAATGGATGGTAGCATTGTAATTATGCGAGGTAGTCAATTTTTGAAAATTTTGTTACTCCAATGGAAGATAGCCTTGTCATTATGGAAGGTAGTCTGTTGTTGAAATTTTTGTTACTCCAATGGATGGTAGCCTTCTCATTATGGAAGGTAGTCTGTTATTGAGATTTCTAGTTACTACAGTGGATAATGGTCTTATCATTATGGAAGGTAGTCTTCTGTTGATATTTCTGTTTCTCCAGTGGATGGTATCCTTGTCATTATAAAAGGTAGTCTGTTTTTGAATTTTTTTTACTCTGATGGATGGTTGCCTTGTCATTATGGAAGTTATTCTGTTGTTGAGATTTATGTTACTCCTATGGATGGTAAACTTGTCATTATGGGAGGTTGTCTGTTGTTGTGATTTTTTTTACTCCAATGGATGGAAGCCTTGTCATTATGGAAATCATTATGTTGTTGAGATTTCACTTACTCCAATGGATGGTAGCCTTGTCTTTATGGGAGGTAGTCTGTTGTTGAAATTTTTGTTACTTCAATGGATGGTAGCCTTGTCATTATGGAAGGTAGTTTGTTGTTGAAATTTTTGTTTCTCCAATGGATGGTAGCCTTGTCATTATGGAAGGTAATTTGTTGTTGAGATTTCTTGTTACTACAATGGATGGTAGCCTTGTCATTAAGGAAGGTAGCCTGTTGTTGATATTTCTGTTTCTACAATGGATCGTAGCTTTGTCATTATAAAAGGTTATTTATTGTTGAGATTTTTGTTACTCAAATGGATGGTAGCCTTATAATTAAGGGAGGTAGACTATTGTTGGGATTTCTTTTACTCCAATAGATGGTACCTTTGTCATTATGCGACGTAGTATGTTTTTTTGATTTTTGTTACTCCAATATATGGTAACCTTGTCATTATGCGAGGTAATTTATTGTTCTGATTTTTGTTACTCCAAAGAATGGTAGCCTTGCCATTATGGAAGGTAGTCTGTTGTTGAGATTTCTAATACTCCGATAGATGGTTGCATTGTCATTATGGAAGGTATTTTGTTGTTGAGATTTATGTTACTCCAATGGATGGTAGCCTTGTCATTATGGAAGGTAGTCTATTTTTGAGATTTCTTGTTATTCCAATGGATGGTAGCATTGTAATTATGGGAGGTAGTCTATTTTTGAAATTTTTGTTACTCCAATGGAAGGTAGCCTTGTCATTATGGAAGGTAGTTCTTTGTTGAAATTTTTGTTACTCCAATGGATGGTAGCCTTCTCATTATGGAAGGTAGTCTGTTGTTGAGATTTCTAGTTACTCTAGTGGATAATGGTCTTATCATTATGGAAGGTACTCTTCTGTTGATAATTTTGTTTCTCCAATGGATGGTATCCTTGTCATTATAAAAGTTAGTCTATTTTTGAATTTGTTTTTACTCTAATAGATGGTTGCGTTGTCATTATGGAAGTTATTCTGTTGTTGAGATTTATGTTACTCCTATGGATGGTAAACTTGTCATTATGGGAGGTTGTATGTTGTTGTGATTTTTTTTACTCCAATGGATGGAAGCCTTGTCATTATGGAAATCATTATGTTGTGGAGATTTCACTTACTCCAATGGGTGGTAGCCTTGTCTTTATGGGAGGTTGTCTGTTGTTGAAAATTTTGTTACTTCAACGGATGGTAGCCTTGTCATTATGGAAGGTAGTCTGTTGTTGAAAGTTTTGTTACTCCAATGGATGGTAGCCTTGTCATTATGGAAGGTAATTTTTTGTTGAGATTTCTTGTTACTACAATGGATGGTAGCCTTGTCATTAAGGAAGGTAGCCTATTGTTGAGATTTCTGTTTCTACAATGGATGGTAGCTTTGTCATTATAAAAGGTTGTTTATTGTTGAGATTTTTGTTACTCAAATGGATGGTAGCCTTATCATTATGGTAGGTAGTCTAATGTTGGGATTTCTTTTACTCCAATAGATGGTACCTTTGTCATTATGGGAGGTAGTATGTTTTTGTGATTTTTGTTACTCCAATATATGGTACCCTTTTCATTATGGGAGGTAATTTATTGTTGTGATTTTTGTTACTCCAAAGAATGGTAGCCTTGCCATTATGGAAGGTAGTCTGTTGTTGAGATTTCTAATACTCCGATAGATGGTTGCATTGTCATTATGGAAGGTATATTGTTGTTGAGATTTATGTTACTCCAATGGATGGTAGCCTTGTCATTATGGGAGGTAGTCTATTTTTGAGATTTCTTGTTACTCCAATGGATGGTAGCATTGTAATTATGGGAGGTAGTCTATTTTTGAAATTTTTGTTACTCCAATGGAAGGTAGCCTTGTCATTATGGAAGGTAGTCTGTTGTTGAAATTTTTGTTACTCCAATGGATGGTAGCCTTCTCATTATGGAAGGTAGTCCGTTGTTGAGATTTCTAGTTACTCCAGTGGATAATGGTCTTATCATTATGGAAGGTAGTCTTCTGTTGATAATTCTGTTTCTCCAATGGATGGTATCCTTGTCATTATAAAAGGTAGTCTGTTTTTGAATTTTTTTTACTCTAATAGATGGTTGCGTTGTCATTATGGAAGTTATTCTGTTGTTGAGATTTATGTTACTCCTATGGATGGTAAACTTGTCATTATGGGAGGTTGTCTGTTGTTGTGATTTTTTTTACTCCAATGGATGGAAGCCTTGTCATTATGGAAATCATTATGTTGTTGAGATTTCACTTACTCCAATGGGTGGTAGCCTTTTCTTTATGGGAGGTAGTTTGTTGTTGAAATTTTTGTTACTTCAATAGATGGTAGCCTTGTCATTATGGAAGGTAGTATGTTGTTGAAATTTTTGTTACTCCAATGGATGGTAGCCTTGTCATTATGCAAGGTAATTTGTTGTTGAGATTTCTTGTTACTCCAAAGGATGGTAGCCTTGTCATTAAGGAAGGTAGCCTATTGTTGATATTTGTGTTTCTACAATGGATGGTAGCTTTGTCATTATAAAAGGTTGTCTGTTGTTGAGATTTTTGTTACTCCAATGGATGGTAGCATTATCATTATGGGAGGTAGTCTATTGTTGGAATTTCTTTTACTCCAATAGATGGTACCCTTGTCATTATGGGAGGTAGTCTTTTGTTGTGATTTTTGTTACTCCAATATATGGTAACCTTGTCATTATGGGAGGTAATTCATTGTTGTGATTTTTGTTACTCCAATGAATGGTAGCATTGCCATTATGGAAGGTAGTCTGTTGTTGAGATTTCTAATACTCCGATAGATGGTAGCCTTGTCATTATGAAAGGTATTTTGTTGTTGAGATTTGTGTTACTCCAATGGATGGTAGCCTTGTCATTATGGGAGGTAGTCTATTTTTGAGATTTCTTGTTACTCCAATGGATGGTAGCATTGTCATTTTGGGAGGTAGTCTATTTTTGTAATTTGTGTTACTCCAATGGAAGGTAGCCTTTTCATTATGGAAGGTAGTCTATTGTTGAAATTTTTGTTACTCCAATGGATGGTAGCCTTCTCATTATGGAAGGTAGTCTGTTGTTGAGATTTCTAGTTACTCCAGTGGATAATGGTCTTATCATTTTGGAAGGTAGTCTGTTGTTGATATTTCTGTTTCTCCAATGGATGGTATCCTTGTCATTATAAACGTTAGTCTGTTTTTGAATTTTTTTTACTCTAATGGATGGTTTCCTTGTCATTATGGAAGTTAATCTGTTGTTGAGATTTATGGTACTCATATGGATGGTAAACTTGTCATTATGGGAGGTTGTCTGTTGTTGTGAGTTTTGTTACTCCAATGGATTGAAGCCTTGTCATTATGGAAATCATTATGTTATTGAAATTTCACTTACTCCAATGGGTGGTAGCCTTGTCTTTATGGGATGTAGTCTGTTGTTGAAATTTTTGTTACTTCAATGGATGGTAGCCTTGTCATTATGGACAGTAGTCTGTTATTGTGATTTTTGTTACTCTAATGGATGGTAGCCTTGTCATTATGGGAGGTAGTATGTTGTTGAAATTTTTGTTACTCCAAAGGATGGTAGCCATGTCATTATGGAAGGTAGTCTGTTGTTGAGATTTCTGTTACTCCAATAGATGGTAGCCTTGTCATTATTTGAGGTAGTCTGTTATTGAGATTTTTGTTATTCCAATGGATGGTAGCCTTGTCATTATTGAAGGTAGTCTGTAGTTGAGATATTTGTTACTCCAATGGATGTTAGCCTTGTCATTAAGGGAGGTAGTCTTTTGTTGTGATTTTTCTTACTCCAATATATGGTAACCTTGTCATTATGGGAGGTAATTTATTGTTGTGATTTTTGTTACTCCAATGAATGATAGCCTTGCAGTTATGGAAGGTAGTCTGTTGTTGAGATTTCTAATACTCCGGTAGATGGTAGCATTGTCATTATGGAAGATATTTTGTTATTGAGATTTCTGTTACTCCAATGGATAGTAGCCTTGTCATTATGGGAGGTAGTCTAATTTTGAGATTTCTTGTTACTCCAATGGATTGTAGCATTGTCATTATGGGAGGTAGTCTATTTTTGAAATTTTTATTACTCCAATGGAAGGTAGCCTTGTCATTACGGAAGGTAGTCTGTTGTTGAAATTTTTGTTACTCCAATGGATGGTAGCCTTCTCATTATGGAAGGTTGTCTGTTGTTTTGATTTCTAGTTACTCCAGTGGATAATGGTCTTATCATTATGGAAGGTAGTCTTCTGTTGATAATTCTGTTTCTCCAATGGATGGTATCCTTGTCATTATAAAAGGTAGTCTGTTTTTGAATTTTTTTTACTCTAATGGATGGTTGCCTTGTCATTGTGGAAGTTAATCTGTTGTTGAGATTTATGTTACTCCTATGGATGGTAAACTTGTCATTATGGGAGATTGTCTGTTGTTGTGATTTTTGTTACTCCAATGGATGGTACCCTTGTCATTATGGAATGTAGTCTGTTGTTGAGATTTTGTTACTCCAAAAGATGGTAGCCATGTCATTATGGGAGGTAGTCTGTTCTGTAGATTTCTGTTAATCAAATGGATGGTAGCCTTGTCATTATGGAAGGAGGTCTATTGTTGATATTTTTGTTTCTACAATGGATGGTAGCTTTGTCATTATAAAAGGTTGTCTGTTGTTGAGATTTTTGTTACTCCAATGGATGGTAGCCTTGTCATTATGGAAGGAGGTCTATTGTTGAGATTTTTGTTTCTACAATGGATGGTAGCTTTGTCATTATAAAAGGTTGTCTGTTGTTGAGATTTTTGTTACTCCAATGGATGGTAGCCTTATCATTAATGGAGGTAGTCTATTGTTGGGATTTCTTTTACTCCAATAGATGGTACCCTTGTCATTATGGGAGGTAGTCTTTTGTTGTGATTTTTGTTACTCCAATATATGGTAACCTTGTCATTATGGGAGGTAATTTATTGTTGTGATTTTTGTTACTCCAATGAATGGTAGCCTTGCCATTATGGAAGGTAGTCTGTTGTTGAGATTTCTAATACTCCGATAGATGGTAGCCTTGTCATTATGGAAGGTATTTTGTTGTTGAGATTTGTGTTACTCCAATGGATGGTAGCCTTGTCATTATGGGAGGTAGTCTATTTTTGAGATTTCTTGTTACTCCAATGGATGGTAGCATTGTCATTTTAGGAGGTAGTCTGTTTTTGAAATTTGTGTTACTCCAATGGAAGGTAGCCTTTTCATTATGGAAGGTAGTTTGTTGTTGATATTTTTGTTACTCCAATGGATGGTAGCCTTCTCATTATGGAAGGTAGTCTGTTGTTGAGATTTCTAGTTACTCCAGTGGATAATGGTCTTATCATTTTGGAAGGTAGTCTGCTGTTGAAATTTTTGTTTCTCCAATGGATGGTATCCTTGTCATTATAAACGTTAGTCTGTTTTTGAATATTTTTTTACTCTAATGGATGGTTTCCTTGTCATTATGGAAGTTAATCTGTTGTTGAGATTTATGGTACTCCTATGGATGGTAAACTTGTCATTATGGGAGGTTGTCTGTTGTTGTGAGTTTTGTTACTCCAATGGATGGAAGCCTTGTTATTATGGAAATCATTATGTTATTGAAATTTCACTTACTCCAATGGGTGGTAGCCTTGTCTTTATGGGATGTAGTCTGTTGTTGAAATTTTTGTTACTTCAATGGATGGTAGCCTTGTCATTATGGACGGTAGTCTGTTATTGTGATTTTTGTTACTCTAATGGATGGTAGCCTTGTCATTATGGGAGGTAGTATGTTGTTGAAATTTTTGTTACTCCAAAGGATGGTAGCCTTGTCATTATGGAAGGTAGTCTGTTGTTGAGATTTCTGTTACTCCAATAGATGCTAGCCTTGTCATTATGTGAGGTAGTCTGTTATTGAGATTTTTGTTATTCCAATGGATGGTAGCCTTGTCATTATTCAAGGTAGTCTGTAGTTGAGATTTCTGTTACTCCAATGGATGATAGCCTTGTCATTAAGGGAGGTAGTCTTTTGTTGTGATTTTTCTTACTCCAATATATGGTAACCTTGTCATTATGGGAGGTAATTTATTGTTGTGATTTTTGTTACTCCAATGAATGATAGCCTTGCCATTATGGAAGGTTGTCTGTTGTTGAGATTTCTAATACTCCGATAGATGGTAGCCTTGTCATTATGGAAGGTATTTTGTTATTGAGATTTATGTTACTCCAACGGATGGTAGCCTTGTCATTATGGGAGGTAGTCTATTTTTGAGATTTCTTGTTACTCCAATGGATGGTAGCATTGTCATTATGGGAGGTAGTCTATTTTTGAAATTTTTATTACTCCAATGGAAGGTAGCCTTGTCATTATGGAAGGTAGTCTGTTGTTGAAATTTTTGTTACTCCAATGGATGGTAGCCTTTTCATTATGGAAGGTAGTCTGTTGTTGAGATTTCTAGTTACTCCAGTGGATAATGGTCTTATCATTATGGAAGGTAGTCTGTTGTTGAGATTTATGTTACTCCTATGGATGGTAAACTTGTCATTATGGGAGATTGTCTGTTGTTGTGATTTTTGTTACTCCAATGGGTGGTAGCCTTGTCTTAATGGGAGGTAGTCTGTTATTGAATTTTTTGTTACATCAATGGATGGTAGCCTTGTCATTATGGAAGGTAGTCTGTTGTTTAAATTTTTGTTACTCCAATGAATGGTAGCCTTGTCATTATGGAAGGTAATCTGTTGTTGAGATTTCGTGTTACTCCAATGGATGGTATCCTTGTCATTAAGGAAGGTAGCCTATTGTTGAGATTTTTGTTTCTACAATGGATGGTAGCTTTGTCATTATAAAAGGTTATCTGTTGTTGAGATTTTTGTTACTCCAATGGATGGTAGCCTTATCATTATGGGAGGTAGTCTATTGTTGGGATTTCTTTTACTCCAATAGATGTTACCCTTGTCATTATGGGAGGTAGTCTTTTGTTGTGTTTTTTGTTACTCCAATATATGGTAACCTTGTCATTATGGGAGGTAATTTATTGTTGTGATTTTTGTTACTCCAATGAATTGTAGCCTTGCCATTATAGAAGGTAGTCTGTTGTTGAGATTTCTAATACTCCGATAGATGGTAGCCTTGTCATTATGAAAGGTATTTTGTTGATGAGATTTGTGTTACTCCAATGGATGGTAGCCTTGTCATTATGGGAGGTAGTCTAATTTTGATATTTCTTGTTACTCCAATGGATGGTAGCATTGTCATTATGGGAGGTAGTCTGTTTTTGAAATTTGTGTTACTCCAACGGAAGGTAGCCTTTTCATTATGGAAGGTAGTCTGTTGTTGAAATTTCTAGTTACTCTAGTGGATAATGGTCTTATCATTATGGAAGGTAGTCTGCTGTTGATATTTCTGTTTCTCCAATGGATGGTATCCTGGTCATTATAAACGTTAGTATGTTTTTGAATTTTTTTTTACTCTAATGGATGGTTGCCTTGTCATTATGGAAGTTATTCTGTTATTGAGATTTATGTTACTTCTATGGATGGTAAACTTGTCATTATGGGAGGTTGTCTGTTGTTGTGATTTTTGTTACTCCAATGGATGGAAGCCTTGTCATTATGGAAATCATTCTGTTATTGAGATTTCACTTACTCCAACGGGTGGTAGCCTTGTCTTTATGGGAGGTAGTTTATTGTAGAAATTTTTGTTACTTCAATGGATGGTAGCCTTGTCATTATGGATGGTAGTCTGTTATTGTGATTTTTGTTACTCTAATGGATGGTAGCCTTGTCATTATGGGAGGTAGTATGTTGTTGAAATTTTTGTTACTCCAATGGATGGTAGCCGTGTCATTATGGAAGGTAGCCTGTTGTTGAGATTTATGTTACTGCAATGGATGGTAAACTTGCCATTATGGTAGGTTGTCTATTGATGTGGTTTTTGTTACTCCAATGGATGGAAGCCTTGTCATTATGGAAGGCATTATGTTGTTAAGATTTCTCTTACTTCAAAGGGTGGTAGCCTTGTCATTATGGGAGGTAGTCTGTTGTTTAAATTTTTGTTACTCCAATGGATGGTAGCCCTGTCATTATGGACGGTAGTCTGTTGTTAAGATTTTTGTTACTCCAATGGATGGTACCCTTGTCATTATGGAATGTAGTCTGTTGTTGAGATTTTGTTACTCAAAAAGATGGTAGCCTTTTCATTATGGGAGGTAGTCTGTTCTGTAGATTTCTGTTAATCCAATGGATGGTAGCCTTGTCATTATGGGAGGTAGTATGTTGTTGAAATTTTTGTTACTCTAATGGATGGTAGCCTTGTCATTATGGGAGGTAGTCTGTTATTGAGATTTTTGTTATTCCAATGGATGGTATCCTTGTCATTATTGAAGGTAGTCTGTAGTTTAGATTTCTGTTACTCCAATGGATGATAGCCTTGTCATTATGGAAGGTAGTCTATTGTTGAAATTTTTGTTAATCCTATGGATGGTATCCTTGTCATTATTGAAGGTAGTCTGTTGTTGAAATTTTTGTTACTCCAATTGATGGTAGCCGTGTCATTATGGAAGGTAGCTTGTTGTTGAGATTTATGTTACTGCAATGGATGGTAAACTTGCCATTATGGTAGGTTGTCTATTGATGTGGTTTTTGTTACTCCAATGGATGGAAGCCTTGTCATTATGGAAGGCATTATGTTATTAAGATTTCTCTTACTTCAAAGGGTGGTAGCCTTGTCATTATGGGAGATAGTCTGTTGTTTAAATTTTTGTTACTCCAATGGATGGTAGCCCTGTCATTATGGACGGTAGTCTGTTGTTAAGATTTTTGTTACTCCAATGGATGGTATCCTTGTCATTATGGAATGTAGTCTGTTGTTGAGATTTTGTTACTCCAAAAGATGGTAGCCTTGTCATTATGGGAGGTAGTCTGTTCTGTAGATTTCTGTTAATCAAATGGATGGTAGCCTTGTCATTATGGAAGGTAATCTGTTGTTGAAATTTTTTGTTACTCCAATGGATGGTAGCCTTGTCATTAAGGAAGGTATCCTGTTGTTGAGATTTATGTTTCTACAATGGATGGTAGCATTGTCATTATGGGAGGTAGTCTATTGTTGGGATTTCTTTTACTCCAATAGATGGTAGCCTTGTCATTATGGGAGGTAGTATGTTGTTGAAATTTTTGTTACTCCAATGGATGGTAGCCTTGTCATTATGGAAGGTAGTCTATTGTTTAGATTTTTGTTACTCCAATAGATGGTAGCCTTGTCATTATGGGAGGTAGTATGTTGTTGATATTTCTGTTAGTCCAATGGATGGTAGCCTTGTAATTTTGGAAGGTGGTCTATTGTTGATATTTCTTTTACTCCAATGGTTGGTAGCTTTTTCATTATGGAAGGTAGTCTATTGTTGAAATTTGTGTTACTCAAATGGATGGTAGCCTTGTAATTATGGAAGGTAGTCTGTTGTTGAAATTTTTGTTACTCCAATGGATGGTAGCCGTGTCATTATGGAAGGTAGCCTGTTGTTGAGATTTATGTTACTGCAATGGATGGTAAACTTGCCATTATGGTAGGTTGTCTATTAATGTGGTTTTTGTTACTCCAATGGATGGAAGCCTTGTCATTATGGAAGGCATTATGTTGTTAAGTTATCTCTTACTCCAAAGGGTGGTAGCCTTGTCATTATGGGAGGTAGTCTGTTGTTTAAATTTTTGTTACTACAATGGATCGTAGCCTTGTCATTATGGATGGTAGTCTGTCGTTGAGATTTTTGTTACTCCAACGGATGGTAGACATGTCATTATGGGAGGTAGTATGTTGTGGAAATTTTTGTTACTCCAATGGATGGTAGCCTTGTCATTATAGAAGGTAGTATGTTGTTGAAATTTTTTTTACTCCAATGGATGGTACCCTTGTCATTATGGAATGTAGTCTGTTGTTGAGATTTTTGTTACTCCAAAAGATGGTAGCCTTGTCATTATGGGAGGTAGTTTGTTCTGTAGATTTCTGTTAATCCAATGGATGGTAGCCTTGTCATTATGGAAGGTGGTCTGTTGTTGATATTTCTGTTACTCCAATGGTTGGTAGCCTTGTCACTACGGAAGGTAATCTATTATTTAAATTTGTGTTAATCAAATGGATGGTAGCCTTGTCATTATGGAAGGTAGTCTGTTGTTGAAATTTTTGTTACTCCAATGTATGGTAGCCTTGTCATTATGGAAATCATTTTGTTGTTGAGATTTCACTTACTCCAATGGGTGGTAGCCTTGTCTTTATGGGAGGTAGTCCGTTGTTGAAATTTTTGTTACTTCAATGGATGGTAGCCTTGTCATTATGGAAGGTAGTCTATTGTTGAGATTTATGTTACTGCAATGGATGGTAAACTTGCCATTATGGTAGGTTGTCTATTGATGTGGTTTTTGTTACTCCAATGGATGGAAGCCTTGTCATTATGGAAGGCATTATGTTGTTAAGATTTCTCTTACTTCAAAGGGTGGTAGCCTTGTCATTATGGGAGGTAGTCTGTTGTTTAAATTTTTGTTACTCCAATGGATGGTAGCCCTGTCATTATGGACGGTAGTCTGTTGTTAAGATTTTTGTTACTCCAATGGATGGTACCCTTGTCATTATGGAATGTAGTCTGTTGTTGAGATTTTGTTACTCCAAAAGATGGTAGCCTTGTCATTATGGGTGGTAGTCTGTTCTGTAGATTTCTGTTAATCCAATGGATGGTAGCCTTGTCATTATGGGAGGTAGTATGTTGTTGAAATTTTTGTTACTCCAATGGATGGTAGCCTTGTCATTATGGGAGGTAGTCTGTTATTGAGATTTTTGTTATTCCAATGGATGGTATCCTTGTCATTATTGAAGGTAGTCTGTAGTTTAGATTTCTGTTACTCCAATGGATGATAGCCTTGTCATTATGGAAGGTAGTCTATTGTTGAAATTTTTGTTAATCCTATGGATGGTATCCTTGTCATTATTGAAGGTAGTCTGTTGTTGAAATTTTTGTTACTCCAATTGATGGTAGCCGTGTCATTATGGAAGGTAGCTTGTTGTTGAGATTTATGTTACTGCAATGGATGGTAAACTTGCCATTATGGTAGGTTGTCTATTGATGTGGTTTTTGTTACTCCAATGGATGGAAGCCTTGTCATTATGGAAGGCATTATGTTGTTAAGATTTCTCTTACTTCAAAGGGTGGTAGCCTTGTCATTATGGGAGGTAGTCTGTTGTTTAAATTTTTGTTACTCCAATGGATGGTAGCCCTGTCATTATGGACGGTAGTTTGTTGTTAAGATTTTTGTTACTCCAATGGATGGTACCCTTGTCATTATGGAATGTAGTTTGTTGTTGAGATTTTGTTACTCCAAAAGATGGTAGCCTTGTCATTATGGGAGGTAGTCTGTTCTGTAGATTTCTGTTAATCAAATGGATGGTAGCCTTGTCATTATGGAAGGAGGTCTATTGTTGATATTTCTGTTACTCCAATGGTTGGTAGCCTTGTCATTATGGAAGGTAATCTGTTGTTGAAATTTTTTGTTACTCCAATGGATGGTAGCCTTGTCATTAAGGAAGGTAGCCTGTTGTTGAGATTTATGTTTCTACAATGGATGGTAGCATTGTCATTATGGGAGGTAGTCTATTGGTGGGATTTCTTTTACTCCAATAGATGGTAGCCTTGTCATTATGGGAGGTAGTATGTTGTTGAAATTTGTGTTACTCCAATGGATGGTAGCCTTGTCATTATGGAAGGTAGTCTGTTGTTTAGATTTCTGTTACTCCAATAGATGGTATCCTTGTCATTATGGGAGGTAGTCTGTTGTTGATATTTCTGTTAGTCCAATGGATGGTAGCCTTGTAATTTTGGAAGGTGGTCTATTGTTGATATTTCTTTTACTCCAATGGTTGGTAGCTTTGTCATTATGGAAGGTAGTCTATTGTTGAAATTTGTGTTACTCAAATGGATGGTAGCCTTGTAATTATGGAAGGTAGTCTGTTGTTGAAATTTTTGTTACTCCAATGGATGGTAGCCGTGTCATTATGGAAGGTAGCCTGTTGTTGAGATTTATGTTACTGCAATGGATGGTAAACTTGCCATTATGGTAGGTTGTCTATTGATGTGGTTTTTGTTACTCCAATGGATGGAAGCCTTGTCATTATGGAAGGCATTATGTTGTTAAGTTATCTCTTACTCCAAAGGGTGGTAGCCTTGTCATTATGGGAGGTAGTCTGTTGTTTAAATTTTTGTTACTACAATGGATCGTAGCCTTGTCATTATGGATGGTAGTCTGTTGTTGAGATTTTTGTTACTCCAACGGATGTTAGACATGTCATTATGGGAGGTAGTATGTTGTGGAAGTTTTTGTTACTCCAATGGATGGTAGCCTTGTCATTATAGAAGGTAGTATGTTGTTGAAATTTTTTTTACTCCAATGGATGGTACCCTTGTCATTATGGAATGTAGTCTGTTGTTGAGATTTTTGTTACTCCAAAAGATGGTAGCCTTGTCATTATGGGAGGTAGTTTGTTCTGTAGATTTCTGTTAATCCAATGGATGGTAGCCTTGTCATTATGGAAGGTGGTCTGTTGTTGATATTTCTGTTACTCCAATGGTTGGTAGCCTTGTCACTACGGAAGGTAATCTATTATTTAAATTTGTGTTAATAAAATGGATGGTAGCCTTGTCATTATGGAAGGTAGTCTGTTGTTGAAATTTTTGTTACTCCAATGTATGGTAGCCTTGTCATTATGGAAATCATTTTGTTGTTGAGATTTCACTTACTACAATGGGTGGTAGCCTTGTCTTTATGGGAGGTAGTCCGTTGTTGAAATTTTTGTTACTTCAATGGATGGTAGCCTTGTCATTATGGAAGGTAGTCTGTTGTTGAAATTTTTGTTACTCCAATGGATGGTAGCCTTGTCATTATGGAAGGTAATCTGTTGTTGAAATTTCTTGTTACTCCAATGGATGGTAGCCTTGTCATTAAGGAAGGTAGCTTGTTGTTGAGATTTATGTTTCTACAATGGATGGTAGCTTTGTCATTATAAAAGGTTGTCTGTTGTTGAGAGTTTTGTTACTCTAATGGATGGTAGCCTTATCATTATGGGAGGTAGTCTATTGTTGGGATTTCTTTTACTCCAATAGATGGTAGCCTTGTCATTATGGGAGGTAGTATGTTGTTGAAATTTTTGTTACTCCAATGGATGGTAGCATTGTCATTATGGAAGGTAGTCTGTTGTTGAGATTTTTGTTACTCCAATAGATGGTAGCCTTGTCATTATGGGAGGTAGTCTGTTATTGAGATTTTTGTTATTCCAATGGATGGTAGCCTTGTCATTATTGAAGGTAGTCTGTAGTTGAGATTTCTTTTACTCCAATGGATGATAGCCTTGTCATTATGGAAGGTAGTCTATTGTTGAAATTTTTGTTAATCCTATGGATGGTAGCCTTGTCATTATGGAAGGTATTCAGTTGTTGAAATTTTTGGTAATCCAATGGATGGTAGACTTGTCATTATTGAAGGCAGTCTGTTGGTGAGATTTATGTTAATCCAATAAATGGTAGCCTTGTCATTATGGGAGGTAGTCTGTTGTTGATATTTCTGTTAGTCCAATGGATAGTAGCCTTGTAATTTTGGAAGGTGGTCTGTTGTTGATATTTATATTACTCCAATGGTTGGTAGCTTTGTCATTATTGAAGGTAGTCTGTTGTTGAAATTTGTTTAACTCAAATGGATGGTAGCCTTATCATTATGGAAGGTAGTCTATTGTTGAAATTTTTGTTACTCCAATGGATGGTAGCCGCGTCATTATGGAAGGTAGCCTGTTGTTGTTATTTATGTTACTGCAATGGATGGTAAACTTTCCATTATGGTAGGTTGTCTATTGATGTGGTTTTTGTTACTCCAATGGATGGAAGCCTTGTCATTATGGAAGGCATTATGTTGTTAAGATTTCTCTTACTTCAAAGGGTGGTAGCCTTGTCATTATGGGAGGTAGTCTGTTGTTTAAATTTTTGTTACTCCAATGGATGGTAGCCTTGTCATTATGGACAGTAGTCTGTTGTTAAGATTTTTGTTACTCCAATGGATGGTAGCCTTGTCATTATGGGCGGTAGTATGTTGTTGAAATTTTTGTTACTCCAATGGATGGTAGCCTTGTCATTATGGAATGTAGTCTTTTGTTGAGATTTTTGTTAATCCAAAAGATGGTAGCCTTGTCATTATGGGAGGTAGTCTGTTCTGTAGATTTCTGTTAATCCAATGGATGGTAGCCTTGTCATTATGGAAGGTGGTCTATTGTTGATATTTCTGTTACTCCAATGGTTGGTAGCCTTGTCACTACGGAAGGTAGTCTGATGTTTAAATTTGTGTTACTCAAATGGATGGTAGCCTTGTCATTATGGAAGGTAGTCTGTTGTTGAAATTTTTGTTACTCCAATGGATGGTAGCCTTTTCATTATTGAAGGTAGTCTGTTGGTTTGATTTCTGTTAATCCAATAAATGGTAGCCTTGTCATTATGGGGGGTAGTCCGTTGTTGAAATTTTTGTTACTTCAATGGATGGTAGCCTTTTCATTATGGAAGGTAGTCTGTTGTTGAAATTTTTATTACTCCAATGGATGGTAGCCTTGTCATTATGGAAGGTAATCTGTTGTTGAAATTTC
The DNA here is from genome assembly GCA_948472305.1 of Vicia faba. Taxonomy (NCBI): domain Eukaryota; kingdom Viridiplantae; phylum Streptophyta; class Magnoliopsida; order Fabales; family Fabaceae; genus Vicia; species Vicia faba. The sequence goes on from OX451737.1 coordinate 774,337,801, forward strand.
TTGTTACTCCAATGGATGGTAGCCTTGTCATTAAGGAAGGTAGCCTGTTGTTGATATTTATGTTTCTACGATGGATGGTAGCTTTGTCATTATAAAAGGTTTTCTGTTGTTGAGACTTCTGTTACTCTAATGGATGGTAGCCTTATCATTATGGGAGGTAGTCTATTGTTGCGATTTCTTTTACTCCAATAGATGGTACCCTTGTCATTATGGGAGGTAGTTTGTTGTTGTGATTTTTGTTACTCCAATGAATGGTAACCTTGTCATTATGGGAGGTAATTTATTGTTGTGATTTTTTTACTCCAATGAATGGTAGCCTTGTCATTATGGAAGGTAGTCTGTTGTTTATATTTCTAATACTCCGATAGATGGTAGCCTTGTAATTATGGAAGGTATTTTGTTGTTGAGATTTTTGTTACTCCAATGGATGGCAGCCTTGTCATTATGGGAGGTAGTCTATTTTTGAGATTTCTTGTTACTCCAATGGATGGTAGCATTGTCATTATGAATGGTAGTCTATTTTTGAAATTTTTGTTAATTCAATGGATGGTAGCCTTATCATTATGGAAATCATTATGTTGTTGAGATTTCACTTACTCCAATGGGTGGTAGCCTTGTCATTATGGGAGGTAGTCTGTTATTGAAATTTTTGTTACTTAAATGGATGGTAGCCTTGTTATTATGGAAGGTAGTCTGTTGTTGAAATTTTTATTACTCCGTTGGATGTTAGCCTTGTCATTATGGAAGGTAATCTGTTTGAGATTTCTTGTTACTCCAATGGATGGTAGCCTTGTCATTAAGGAAGGTAGCCTGTTGTTGAGATTTATGTTTCTACAATGGATGGTAGCTTTGTCATTATAAAAGGTTGTCTGTTGTTGAGATTTTTGTTACTCCAATGGATGTTAGCCTTATCATTATGGGAGGTAGTCTATTGTTGGGATTTCTTTTACTCCAATAGATGGTACCCTTGTCATTATGAGAGGTAGTCTGTTGTTGTGATTTTTGTTACTCCAATGAATTGTTACCTTGTCATTATGGGAGGTAATTTATTGTTGTGATTTTTGTTACTCCAATGAATGGTAGACTTGTCTTTATGGAAGGTAGTCTGTTGTTGAGATTTAAAATACTCCGATAGATGGTAGCCTTGTAATTATGGAAGGTATTTTGTTGTTGAGATTTCTGTTACTCCAATGGATGGTAGCCTTGTCATTATGGGAGGTAGTCTATTTTTGAGATTTCTTTTTACTCCAATGGATGGTAGCATTGTCATTATTTGAGGTAGTCTATTTTTGAAATTTTTGTTACTCCATTGGATGGTAGCCTTATCATTATGGAAGGTAGTATGTTTTTGAAATTTTTGTTCCTCCAATGGATGGAAGCCTTGTCATTATGGAAATCATTCTGTTGTTGAGATTTCACTTACTCCAATGGATGGTAGCCTTGTCTTTATGGGAGCTAGTCTGTTGTTGAAATTTTTGTTACTTCAATGGATGGTAGCCTTGTCATTATGGAAGGTAGTCTGTTGTTGAAATTTTTGTTACTCCAATGGATGGTAGCCTTGTCATTATGGAAGGTAATCTGTTGTTGAGATTTCTTGTTACTCTAATGTATGGTAGCCTTGTCATTAAGGAAGGTAGCCTGTTGTTGAGATTTATGTTTCTATAATGGATGGTAGCTTTGTCATTATAAAAGGTTGTCTGTTGTTGAGATTTTTGTTACTCCAATGGATGGTAGCCTAATCATTATGGGAGGTAGTCTATTGTTGGGATTTATTTTACTCCAATAGAAGGTACCCTTGTCATTATGGGAGGTAGTCTGTTGTTGTGATTTTTGTTACTCCAATGAATGGTAACCTTGTCATTATGGGAGGTAATTTATTGTTGTGATTTTTGTTACTCCAATGAATGGTAGCCTTGTCGTTATGGGAGGTAGTCTGTTCTGTAGATTTCTGTTAATCCAATGGATGGTAGCCTTGTCATTATGGAAGGTGGTCTGTTGTTGATATTTCTGTTACTCAATGGTTGGTAGCCTTGTCATTACGGAAGGTAGTCTGTTGTTTAAATTTGTATTACTCAAATGGATGGTATCCTTGTCATTATGGAAGGTAGTCTGTTATTGAAATTTTTGTTACTCCAATGGATGGTAGCCTTGTCATTATGGAAATCATTCTATTGTTGAGATTTCACTTACTCCAATGGGTGGTAGCCTTGTCTTTATGGGAGGTAGTCCGTTCTTGAAATTTTTATTACTTCACTGGATGGTAGCATTTTCATTATGGAAGGTAGTCTGTTGTTGAAATTTTTGTTACTCCAATGGATGGTAGCCTTGCCATTATGGAAGGTAATCTGTTGTTGAAATTTCTTGTTACTCCAATGGATGGTAGCCTTATCATTAAGGAAGGTAGCCTGTTGTTGAGATTTATGTTTCTACAATGGATGGTAGCTTTGTCATTATAAAAGGTTGTCTATTGTTGAGAGTTTTGTTACTCTACTGGATGGTAGCCTTATCATTATGGGAGGTAGTCTATTGTTGGGATCTCTTTTACTCCAATAGATGGTACCCTTGTCATTATGGGAGGTAATTTATTGTTGTGATTATGGAAGGTAGTCTTGTTGAGATTTCTAATACTTCGATATATGGTAGCATTGTCATTATGGAAGGTATTTTGTTGTTGATATTTTTTTTACTCTAATGGATGGTAGCCTTGTCATTATGGGAGGTAGTCTATTTTTGATATTTCTTGTTACTCAAATGGATGGTAGCCTTGTCATTATGGAAGGTAGTCTGTTGTTGAAATTTTTGTTACTCCAATGGATGGAAGCCTTGTCATTATGGAAATCATTCTGTTATTGAGATTTCACTTACTCCAATGGGTGGTAGCCTTGTCTTTATGGGAGGTAGTCTGTTGTTGAAATTTTTGTTACTTCAATGGATGGTAGCCTTGTCATTATGCAAGGTAGTCTGTTGTTGAAATTTTTGTTACTCCAATGGATGGTAGCCTTGTCATTATGGAAGGTAATCTGTTGTTGATATTTCTTGTTTCTCCAATGGATGGTAGCCTTGTCATTAAGGAAGGTAGCCTGTTGTTGAGATTTATGTTTCTACAATGGATGGTAGCTTTATCATTATAAAAGGTTGTCTGTTGTTGAGATTTTTGTTACTCCAATGGATGTAGCCTTATCATTATGGGAGGTAGTCTATTGTTGGGATTTCTTTTACTCGAATAGATGGTACGCTTGTCATTATGGGAGGTAGTTTGTTGTTGTGATTTTTGTTACTCCAATGAATGGTAACCTTGTCATTATGGGAGGTAATTTATTGTTGTGATTTTTGTTACTCCAATGAATGGTAGCATTGTCATTATGGAAGGTAGTCTGTTGTTTAGATTTCTAATACTCCGATAAATGGTAGCCTTGTCATTATGGAAGGTATTTTGTTGTTGAGATTTCTGTTACTCCAATGGATGGCAGCCTTGTTATTATGGGAGGTAGTCTATTTTTGAGATTTCTTGTTACTCCAATGGATGGTAGCATTGTCATTATGGATGGTAGTCTATTTTTTACATTTTTGTTACTTAAATGGATGGTAGCCTTGTCATTATGGAAGGTAGTTTGTTGTTGAAATTTTTGTTATTCCAATGGATGGAAGCCTTGTCATTATGGAAATCATTTTGTTGTTGAGATTTCACTTACTCCAATGGGTGGTAGCCTTGTCTTTATGGGAGGTAGTCTGTTGTTGAAAATTTTGTTACTTCAATGGATGGTAGCCTTGTCATTATGGAAGGTAGTCTGTTGTTGAAATTTTTGTTACTCCAATGGATGGTAGCCTTGTCATTATGGAAGGTGATCTGTTGTTGAGATTTCTTGTTACTCCAATGGAAGGTAGCCTTGTCATTAAGGAAGGTAGCCTGTTGTTGAGATTTATGTTTCTACAATGGATGGTAGCTTTGTCATTATAAAAGGTTGTCTGTTGTTGAGATTTTTGTTACTCCAATGGATGTTAGCCTTATCATTATGGGAGGTAGTCTATTGTTGGGATTTCTTTTACTCCAATAGATGGTACCCTTGTCATTATAAGAAGTAGTCTGTTGTTGTGATTTTTGTTACTCCAATGAATGGTTACCTTGTCATTATGGGAGGTAATTTATTGTTGTGATTTTTGTTACTCCAATGAATGGTAGCCTTGTCTTTATGGAAGGTAGTCTGTTGTTGCGATTTCTAATACTCCGATAGATGGTAGCCTTGTCATCATGGAAGGTATTTTGTTGTTGAGATTTATGTTACTCCAATGAATAGTAGCATTGTCATTATGGGAGGTAGTTTATTTTTGAAATTTTTGTTACTCCAATGGATGGTAGCCTTTTCATTATGGAAGGTAGTCTGTTGTTGAAATTTTTGTTACTACAATGGATGGAAGCCTTGTCATTATAGAAATCATTATGTTTTTGAGATTTCACTTACTCCAATGGATGGTAGCCTTGTCTTTATGGGAGGTAGTCTGTTGTTGAAATTTTTGTAACTTCAATGGATGGTAGCCTTGTCATTATGGAAGGTAATTTGTTGTTGAGGTTTCTTGTTACTCTAATGGATGGTAGCCTTGTCATTAAGGAAGGTAGCCTGTTGTTGAGATTTATGTTTCTATAATGGATGGTAGCTTTGTCATTATGAAAGGTTATAAGTTGTTGAGATTTTTGTTACTCCAATGGATGGTAGCCTTATCATTATGGGAGGTAGTCTATTGTTGGGATTTCTTTTACTCCAATAAAAGGTACCCTTGTCATTATGGGAGGTAGTCTGTTGTTGTGATTTTTGTTACTCCAATGAATGGTAACCTTGTCATTATGGGAGGTAATTTATTGTTGTGATTTTTGTTACTCCAATGAATGGTAGCCTTGTCATTATGGGAGGTAGTCTGTTCTGTAGATTTTTGTTAATCCAATGGATGGTAGCCTTGTCATTATGGAAGGTGGTTTGTTGTTGATATTTCTGTTACTCCAATGGTTGGTAGCCTTGTCATTACGGAAGGTAGTCTGTTGTTTAAATTTGTGTTACTCAAATGGATGGTAGCCTTGTCATTATGGAAGGTAGTCTGTTATTGAAATTTTTTGTTACTCCAATGGATGGTAGCCATGTCATTATGGAAATCATTCTATTGTTGAGATTTCACTTACTCCAATGGGTGGTAGCCTTGTCTTTATGGGAGGTAGTCAGATGTTGAAATTTTTGTTACTTCAATGGATGGTAGCCTTGTCATTATGGAAGGTAATGTGTTGTTGAAATTTCTTGTTACTCCAATGGATGGTAGCCTTCTCATTAAGGAAGGTAGCCTGTTGTTGAGATTTATGTTTCTACAATGGATGGTAGCTTTGTCATTATAAAAGGTTGTCTGTTGTTGAGAGTTTTGTTACTCTAATGGATGGTAGCCTTATCATTATGGGAGGTAGTCTATTGTTGGGTTTTCTTTTACTCCAATAGATGGTACCCTTGTCATTATGGGAGGTAGTTTGTTGTTGTGATTTTTGTTACTCCAATGAATGGTAACCTTGTCATTATGGGTGGTAATTTATTGTTGTGATTTTTGTTACTCCAATGAATGGTAGCCTTGTCATTTTGGAAGGTAGTCTGTTGTTGAGATTTCTAATACTTCAATATATGGTAGCATTGTCATTATGGAAGGTATTTTGTTGTTGATATTTTTTTTACTCCAATGGATGGTAGCCTTGTCATTGTGGGAGGTCGTCTATTTTTGATATTTCTTCTTACTCGAATGGATGGTAGCCTTGTCATTATGGAAGGTAGTCTGTTGTTGAAATTTTTGTAACTCCAATGGATGGAAGCCTTGTCGTTATGGAAATCATTCTGTTGTTGAGATTTCACTTACTCCAATGGGTGGTATCCTTGTCTTTATGGGAGGTAGTCTGTTGTTGAAATTTTTGTTACTTCAATGGATGGTAGCCTTGTCATTATGGAAGGTAGTCTGTTGTTGAAATTTTTGTTACTCCAATGGATGGTAGCCTTGTCATTATGGAAGGTAGTCTGTTGTTGAGATTTCTAATACTTCAATATATGGTAGCATTGTGATTATGGAAGGTATTTTGTTGTTGATATTTTTTTTACTCCAATGGATGGTAGCCGTGTCATTATGGAAGATAGTCTGTTGTTGAGATTTCTTGTTACTCCAATGGTTGGTAGCCTTGTCATTATGGAAGGTAGTCAGTTGTTGAGACTTTTGTTACTCCAATGGTTGGTAGCCTTATCATTATGGGAGGTAGTCTGTTATTGAGATTTCTCTTATTCCAGTGGATGGTAGCCTTGTCATTATTGAAGGTAGTATGTAGTTTAGATTTTTATTACTGCAATGGATGATAGCCTTGTCATTATGGAAGGTAGTTTGTTGTTGAAATTTGTGTTACTCAAATGGATGGTAGCCTTGTCATAATGGAAGGTAGTCTGTTGTTGAAATTTTTGTTACTCCAATGGATGGTAGCCATGTCATTATGGAAGATAGTCTGTGGTTGATATTTCTTGTTACTCCAATGGTTGGTAGCCTTGTCATTATGGAAGGTAGTCTATTGGTGGGACTTATGTTACTCCAATGGATGGTAGCCTTGTCACTATGGGAGGTAGTCTGTTATTGAGATTTCTCTTATTCCAATGGATGATAGCCTTGTCATTATTGAAGGTAGTCTATAGTTGAGATTTCCGTTACTGCAATGGATGATAGCCTTGTCATTATGGAAGGTAGTCTATTTTTGAAATTTGTGTTACTCAAATGGATGGTAGCCTTTTCATTATGGAAGGTAGTCTGTTGCTGAAATTTTTGTTACTCCAATGGATGGTAGCCTTGTCATTATTGAAGGTAGTCTGTTGTTGAGATTTTTGTTACTCCAATAGATGGTAGCCTTGTCATTATGGAAGGTAGTCTGTTGTTGAGATTTCTGTTAATTCAATGGATGGTAGCCTTGTAATTTTTGACGGTGGTATGTTGTTGATATTTCTGTTACTCCAATGGTTGGTAGCCTTGTCATTATGGAAGGTAGTCTGTTGTTGAAATTTGTGTTACTCAAATGGATGGTAGCCTTGTCATTATGGAAGGTAGTCTGTTGTTGAAATTTTTGTTACTCCAATGGATGGTAGCCTTGTCATTATGGAAGGTAGTCTATTGTTGAGATTTCTATTTCTCCAATGGATGGTAGCCTTGTCATTATGGGAGGTAGTTTGTTGTTGTGATTTTTGTTACTTCAATGGATGGTAACCTTGTCATTATGGGAGGTAGTTTGTTGTTGTGATTTTTGTTACTCCTAAAGATGGTAGCCTTGTCATTATGGAAGGTATTTTGTTGTTGAGATTTCTATTACTCCAATGGATGGTAGCCTTGTCATTATGGAAAGTAGTCTATTGTTGATATTTCTTGTTACTTCAATGGGTGGTAGCATGGGCATTATGGGAGGTAGTCTGTTTTTGAAATTTTTGTTACTCCAATGGATGGTAGCCTTATCATTATGGAAGGTAGTCTGTTATTGAAATTTTTTTTACTCCAATGGATGGTAGCCTTGTCATTATGGAAGGTAGTCTGTTGTTGAGATTTCTTGTTACTCCAATGGTTGGTAGCCTTTTCATTATGGAAGGTAGACTGTTGTTGAGACTTTTGTTACTCCAATGGATGGTAGCCTTGTCATTATGGGAGGTAGTCTGTTGTTGAGATTTCTGTTAGTCCAATTGATGGTAGCCTTGTAATTTTTGAAGGTGGTCTGCTGTTGATATTTCTCTTACTCCAATGGTTGGTAGCCTTGTCATTATGGAAGGTAGTTTGTTGTTTAAATTTGTGTTACTCAAATAGATGGTAGCCTTGTCATTATGGAAGGTAGTCTGTTGTTGAAATTTTTGTTACTCCAATGGATGGAAGCCTTGTCGTTATGGAAATCATTCTGTTGTTGAGATTTCACTTACTCCAATGGGTGGTATCCTTGTCTTTATGGGAGGTAGTCTGTTGTTGAAATTTTTGTTACTTCAATGGATGGTAGCCTTGTCATTATGGAAGGTAGTCTGTTGTTGAAATTTTTGTTACTCCAATGGATGGTAGCCTTGTCATTATGGAAGGTAGTCTGTTGTTGAGATTTCTAATACTTCAATATATGGTAGCATTGTGATTATGGAAGGTATTTTGTTGTTGATATTTTTTTTACTCCAATGGATGGTAGCCGTGTCATTATGGAAGATAGTCTGTTGTTGAGATTTCTTGTTACTCCAATGGTTGGTAGCCTTGTCATTATGGAAGGTAGTCAGTTGTTGAGACTTTTGTTACTCCAATGGTTGGTAGCCTTATCATTATGGGAGGTAGTCTGTTATTGAGATTTCTCTTATTCCAGTGGATGGTAGCCTTGTCATTATTGAAGGTAGTATGTAGTTTAGATTTTTATTACTGCAATGGATGATAGCCTTGTCATTATGGAAGGTAGTTTGTTGTTGAAATTTGTGTTACTCAAATGGATGGTAGCCTTGTCATAATGGAAGGTAGTCTGTTGTTGAAATTTTTGTTACTCCAATGGATGGTAGCCATGTCATTATGGAAGATAGTCTGTGGTTGATATTTCTTGTTACTCCAATGGTTGGTAGCCTTGTCATTATGGAAGGTAGTCTATTGGTGGGACTTCTGTTACTCCAATGGATGGTAGCCTTGTCACTATGGGAGGTAGTCTGTTATTGAGATTTCTCTTATTCCAATGGATGATAGCCTTGTCATTATTGAAGGTAGTCTATAGTTGAGATTTCCGTTACTGCAATGGATGATAGCCTTGTCATTATGGAAGGTAGTCTATTTTTGAAATTTGTGTTACTCAAATGGATGGTAGCCTTTTCATTATGGAAGGTAGTCTGTTGCTGAAATTTTTGTTACTCCAATGGATGGTAGCCTTGTCATTATTGAAGGTAGTCTGTTGTTGAGATTTTTGTTACTCCAATAGATGGTAGCCTTGTCATTATGGAAGGTAGTCTGTTGTTGAGATTTCTGTTAATTCAATGGATGGTAGCCTTGTAATTTTTGACGGTGGTATGTTGTTGATATTTCTGTTACTCCAATGGTTGGTAGCCTTGTCATTATGGAAGGTAGTCTGTTGTTGAAATTTGTGTTACTCAAATGGATGGTAGCCTTGTCATTATGGAAGGTAGTCTGTTGTTGAAATTTTTGTTACTCCAATGGATGGTAGCCTTGTCATTATGGAAGGTAGTCTATTGTTGAGATTTCTATTTCTCCAATGGATGGTAGCCTTGTCATTATGGGAGGTAGTTTGTTGTTGTGATTTTTGTTACTTCAATGGATGGTAACCTTGTCATTATGGGAGGTAGTTTGTTGTTGTGATTTTTGTTACTCCTAAAGATGGTAGCCTTGTCATTATGGAAGGTATTTTGTTGTTGAGATTTCTATTACTCCAATGGATGGTAGCCTTGTCATTATGGAAAGTAGTCTATTGTTGATATTTCTTGTTACTTCAATGGGTGGTAGCATGGGCATTATGGGAGGTAGTCTGTTTTTGAAATTTTTGTTACTCCAATGGATGGTAGCCTTATCATTATGGAAGGTAGTCTGTTATTGAAATTTTTTTTACTCCAATGGATGGTAGCCTTGTCATTATGGAAGGTAGTCTGTTGTTGAGATTTCTTGTTACTCCAATGGTTGGTAGCCTTTTCATTATGGAAGGTAGACTGTTGTTGAGACTTTTGTTACTCCAATGGATGGTAGCCTTGTCATTATGGGAGGTAGTCTGTTGTTGAGATTTCTGTTAGTCCAATTGATGGTAGCCTTGTAATTTTTGAAGGTGGTCTGCTGTTGATATTTCTCTTACTCCAATGGTTGGTAGCCTTGTCATTATGGAAGGTAGTTTGTTGTTTAAATTTGTGTTACTCAAATAGATGGTAGCCTTGTCATTATGGAAGGTAGTCTGTTGTTGAAATTTTTGTTACTCCAATGGATGGTAGCCGTGTATTTATGGAAGATAGTCTGTTGTTGATATTTCTTGTTACTCCAATGGTTGGCAGCCTTGTCATTATGGAAGGTAGTCTGTTGTTGAGACTTCTGTTACTCCAATGGATGGTAGCCTTGTCATTATGGGAGGTAGTCTGTTATTGAGATTTTTTTTATTCCAATGGATGGTAGCCTTGTCATTATTGAAGGTAGTATGTAGTTTAGATTTCCGTTACTGCAATGGATGATAGCCTTGTCTTTATGGAAGGTATTCTGTTTTTGAAATTTGTGTTACTCAAATGGATGGTAGCCTTGTCATTATGGAAGGTAGTTTGTTGTTGAAATTTTTGTTACTCCAATGGATGGTAGCCTTGTCATTATTGAAGGTAGTTTGTTGTTAAGATTTTTGTTACTCCAATAGATGGTAGCCTTGTCATTATGGGAGGTAGTTTGTTGTTGTGATTTTTGTTACTCCTAAAGAGGGTAGCCTTGTCATTATGGAAGGTATTTTGTTGTTGAGATTTCTATTACTCCAATGGATGGTAGCCTTGTCATTATGGGAAGTAGTCTATTGTTGATATTTCTTGTTACTTCAATGGGTGGTAGCATGGGCATTATGGGAGGTAGTCTGTTTTTGAAATTTTTGTTACTCCAATGGATGGTAGCCTTATCATTATGGAAGGTAGTCTGTTATTGAAATTTTTTTTACTCCAATGGATGGTAGCCGTGTCATTATGGAAGATAGTCTGTTGTTGAGATTTGTTGTTACTCCAATGGTTGGTAGCCTTTTCATTATGGAAGGTAGTCTGTTGTTGAGACTTTTGTTACTCCAATGGATGGTAGCCTTGTCATTATGGGAGGTAGTCTGTTGTTGAGATTTCTGTTAGTCCAATGGATGGTAGCCTTGTAATTTTTGAAGGTGGTCTGCTGTTGATATTTCTCTTACTCCAATGGTTGGTAGCCTTGTCATTATGGAAGGTAGTTTGTTGTTTAAATTTGTGTTACTCAAATGGATGGTAGCCTTGTCATTATGGAAGGTAGTCTGTTGTTGAAATTTTTGTTACTCCAATGGATGGTAGCCGTGTCATTATGGAAGATAGTCTGTTGTTGATATTTCTTGTTACTCCAATGGTTGGTAGCCTTGTCATTATGGAAGGTAGTCTATTGGTGGGACTTCTGTTACTCCAATGGATGGTAGCCTTGTCACTATGGGAGGTAGTCTGTTATTGAGATTTCTCTTATTCCAATGGATGATAGCCTTGTCATTATTGAAGGTAGTCTATAGTTGAGATTTCCGTTACTGCAATGGATGATAGCCTTGTCATTATGGAAGGTAGTCTATTTTTGAAATTTGTGTTACTCAAATGGATGGTAGCCTTTTCATTATGGAAGGTAGTCTGTTGCTGAAATTTTTGTTACTCCAATGGATGGTAGCCTTGTCATTATTGAAGGTAGTCTGTTGTTGAGATTTTTGTTACTCCAATAGATGGTAGCCTTGTCATTATGGAAGGTAGTCTGTTGTTGAGATTTCTGTTAATCCAATGGATGGTAGCCTTGTAATTTTTGACGGTGGTATGTTGTTGATATTTCTGTTACTCCAATGGTTGGTAGCCTTGTCATTATGGAAGGTAGTCTGTTGTTGAAATTTGTGTTACTCAAATGGATGGTAGCCTTGTCATTATGGAAGGTAGTCTGTTGTTGAAATTTTTGTTACTCCAATGGATGGTAGCCTTGTCATTATGGAAGGTAGTCTATTGTTGAGATTTCTATTTCTCCAATGGATGGTAGCCTTGTCATTATGGGAGGTAGTTTGTTGTTGTGATTTTTGTTACTCCAATGGATGGTAACCTTGTCATTATGGGAGGTAGTTTGTTGTTGTGATTTTTGTTACTCCTAAAGATGGTAGCCTTGTCATTATGGAAGGTATTTTGTTGTTGAGATTTCTATTACTCCAATGGATGGTAGCCTTGTCATTATGGGAAGTAGTCTATTGTTGATATTTCTTGTTACTTCAATGGGTGGTAGCATGGGAATTATGGGAGGTAGTCTGTTTTTGAAATTTTTGTTACTTCAATGGATTGTAGCCTTATCATTATGGAAGGTAGTCTGTTATTGAAATTTTTTTTACTCCAATGGATGGTAGCCGTGTCATTATGGAAGATAGTCTGTTGTTGAGATTTCTTGTTACTCCAATGGTTGGTAGCCTTTTCATTATGGAAGGTAGTCTGCTGTTGAGACTTTTGTTACTCCAATGGATGGTAGCCTTGTTATTATGGGAGGTAGTCTGTTGTTGAGATTTCTGTTAGTCCAATGGATGGTAGCCTTGTAATTTTTGAAGGTGGTCTGCTGTTGATATTTCTCTTACTCCAATGGTTGGTAGCCTTGTCATTATGGAAGGTAGTTTGTTGTTGAAATTTGTGTTACTCAAATGGATGGTAGCCTTGTCATTATGGAAGGTAGTCTGTTGTTGAAATTTTTGTTACTCCAATGGATGGTAGCCGTGTCATTATGGAAGATAGTCTGTTGTTGATATTTCTTGTTACTCCAATGGTTGGCAGCCTTGTCATTATGGAAGGTAGTCTGTTGTTGAGACTTCTGTTACTCCAATTGATGGTAGCCTTGTCATTATGGGAGGTAGTCTGTTATTGAGAGTTTTTTTATTCCAATGGATGGTACCCTTTTCATTATTGAAGGTAGTATGTAGTTTAGATTTCCGTTACTGCAATGGATGATAGCCTTGTCTTTATGGAAGGTATTCTGTTTTTGAAATTTGTGTTACTCAAATGGATGGTAGCCTTGTCATTATGGAAGGTAGTTTGTTGTTGAAATTTTTGTTACTCCAATGGATGGTAGCCTTGTCATTATTGAAGGTAGTTTGTTGTTAAGATTTTTGTTACTCCAATAGATGGTAGCCTTGTCATTATGGAAGGTAGTCTGTTGTTGAGATTTCTGTTAATCCAATGGATGGTAGCCTTGTAATTTTTGACGGTGGTATGTTGTTGATATTTTTGTTACTCCAATGGTTGGTAGCCTTGTCATTATGGAAGGTAGTCTGTTGTTGAAATTTGTGTTACTCAAATGGATGGTAGCCTTGTCAATATGGAAGGTAGTCTGTTGTTGAAATTTTTGTTACTCCAATGGATGGTAGCCGTGTCATTATGGAAGATAGTCTGTTGTTGAGATTTCTTGTTACTCCACTGGTTGGTAGCCTTGTCATTATGAAAGGTAGTCTATTGTTGAGATTTCTATTTCTCCAATGGATGGTAGCCTTGTCATTATGGGAGGTAGTCTGTTGTTATGATTTTTGTTACTCCAATGGATGGTAACCTTGTCATTATGGGAGGTAGTTTGTTGTTGTGATTTTTGTTACTCTGATAGATGGTAGCCTTGTCATTATGGAAGGTATTTTGTTGTTGAGATTTCTATTACTCCAATGGATGGAAGCCTTGTCATTATGGGAAGTAGTCTATTGTTGATATTTCTTGTTACTTCAATGGGTGGTAGCATGGGCATTATGGGAGGTAGTCTGTTTTTGAAATTTTAGTTACTCCAATGGATGGTAGCCTTATCATTATAAAAGGTAGTCTATTATTGAAATTTTTTTTACTCCAATGGATGGTAGCCGTGTCATTATGAAAGATAGTCTGTTGTTGAGATTTCTTGTTACACCAATGGATGGTAGCCTTGATATTATTGAAGGTAGTCTGTTGTTGAGATTTTTGTTACTCCAATAGATGGTAGCCTTGTCATTATGGAAGGTAGTCTGTTGTTGAGATTTCTGTTAATCCAATGGATGGTAGCCTTGTAATTTTTGACGGTGGTATGTTGTTGATATTTCTGTTACTCCAATGGTTGGTAGCCTTGTCATTATGGAAGGTAGTTTGTTGTTGAAATTTTAGTTACTCAAATGGATGGTAGCCTTGTCATTATGGAAGGTAGTCTGTTGTTGAAATTTTTGTTACTCCAATGGATGGTAGCCGTGTCATTATGGAAGATAGTATGTTGTTGATATTTCTTGTTACTCCAATGGTTTGTAGCCTTGTCATTATGGAAGGTAGTCTGTTGTTGAGACTTATGTTACTCCAATGGATGGTAGCCTTGTCATTATGGGAGGTAGTCTATTATTGAGATATCTCTTATTCCAATGGATGGTAGCCTTGTCATTATTGAAGGTAGTCTGTAGTTGAGATTTCCGTTACTGCAATGGATGATAGCCTTGTCATTATGGAAGGTAGTCTATTTTTGAAATTTGGGTTACTCAAATGGATGGTAGCCTTTTCCTTATGGAAGGTAGTCTGTTGTTGAAATTTTTGTTACTCCAATGGATGGTAGCCTTGTCATTATTGAAGGTAGTATGTTGTGGAGATTTTTGTTACTCCAATAGATGGTAGCCTTGTCATTATGGAAGGTAGTCTGTTGTTGAGATTTTTGTTAATCCAGTGGATGGTAGCCTTGTAATTTTTGACGGTGGTATGTTGTTGATATTTCTGTTACACCAATGGTTGGTAGCCTTGTCATTATGGAAGGTAGTCTGTTGTTGAAATTTGTGTTACTCAAATGGTTGGTAGCCTTGTCATTATGGAAGGTAGTCTGTTGTTGAAATTTTTGTTACTCCAATGGATGGTAGCCGTGTCATTATGGAACATAGTCTGTTGTTGAGATTTCTTGTTACTCCACTGGTTCGTAGCCTTGTCATTATGAAAGGTAGTCTATTGTTGAGATTTCTATTTCTCCAATGGATGGTAGCCTTGTCATTATGGGAGGTAGTCTGTTGTTATGATTTTTGTTACTCCAATGGATGGTATCCTTGTCATTATGGGAGGTAGTTTGTTGTTGTGATTTTTTTACTCCGATAGATGGTAGCCTTGTCATTATGGAAGGTATTTTGTTGTTGAGATTTCTATTACTCCAATGGATGGAAGCCTTGTCATTATGGGAAGTAGTCTATTGTTGATATTTCTTGTTACTTCAATGGGTGGTAGCATGGGCATTATGGGAGGTAGTCTGTTTTTGAAATTTTTGTTACTCCAATGGATGGTAGCCTTATCATTATAAAAGGTAGTCTGTTATTGAAATTTTTTTTACTCAAATGGATGGTAGCCGTGTCATTATGGAATATAGTCTGTTGTTGAGATTTCTTGTTACTCCAATGGTTGGTAGCCTTGTCATTATGGAAGGTAGTCTGTTGTTGAGACTTTTGTTACTCCAATGGATGGTAGCCTTGTCATTATGGGAGGTAGTCTGTTGTTAAGATTTCTGTTAGTCCAATGGATGGTAGCCTTGTAATTTTTGAAGGTGGTCTGCTGTTGATATTTCTGTTACTCCAATGGTTGGTAGCCTTGTCATTATGGAAGGTAGTCTATTGTTGATATTTATATTTCTCCAATGGATGGTAGCCTTGTCATTATGGGAGGTAGTCTGTTGTTGTGATTTTTGTTACTCCAATGGATGGTAACCTTGTCATTATGGGAGGTAGTTTTTTGTTTTGATTTTTGTTACTCCGATAGATGGTAGCCTTGTCATTATGGAAGGTATTTTGTTGTTGAGATTTCTATTACTCCAATGGATGGTAGCCTTGTCATTATGGGAAGTAGTCTATTGTTGATATTTCTTGTTACTCCAATGGATGGTAGCATGGGCATTATGGGAGGTAGTCTGTTGTTGAAATTTGTTACTTCAATGGATGGTAGCCTTGTCATTATGGACGGTAGTCTGTTGTTGTGATTTTTGTTACTCCAATGGATGGTAGCCTTATCATTATGGGAGGTAGTATGTTGTTGAAATTTTTGTTATTTCAATGGATGGTAGCCGTGTCATTATGGAAGATAGTCTGTTATTGATATTTCTTGTTACTCCAATGGTTGGTAGTCTTGTCATTATGGAAGGCAATCTGTTGTTGAGACTTCTGTTACTCCAATGGATGGTAGCCTTGTCATTATGGGAGGTAGTCTGTTATTGAGATTTTTTTTATTCCAATGGATGGTAGCCTTGTCATTATTGTAGGTAGTCTGTAGTTTAGATTTCCGTTACTGCAATGGATGATAGCCTTGTCTTTATGGAAGGTAGTCTGTTTTTGAAATTTGTGTTACTCAAATGGATGGTAGCCTTGTCATTATGGAAGGTAATTTGTTGTTGAAATTTTTGTTACTCCAATGGATGGTAGCCTTGTCATTATTGAAGGTAGTCTGTTGTTAAGATTTTTGTTACTCTAATAGATGGTAGCCTTGTCATTATGGAAGGTAGTCTGTTGTTGAGATTTCTGTTAATCCAATGGATGGTAGCCTTGTAATTTTTGATGGTGGTATGTTGTTGATATTTCTGTTACTCCAATGGTTGGTAGCCTTGTCATTATGGAAGGTAGTCTGTTGTTGAAATTTGTGTTACTCAAATGGATGGTAGCCTTGTCATTATGGAAGGTAGTCTGTTGTTGAAATTTTTGTTACTCCAATGGATGGTAGCCGTGTCATTATGGAAGATAGTCTGTTGTTGATATTTCTTGTTACTCCAATGGTTTGTAGCCTTGTCATTATGGAAGGTAGTCTATTGTTGAGACTTATGTTACTCCAATGGATGGTAGCCTTGTCATTATGGGAGGTAGTCTGTTATTGAGATTTCTCTTATTCCAATGGATGGTAGCCTTGTCATTATTGAAGGTAGTCTGTAGTTGAGATTTCCGTTATTGCAATGGATGATAGCCTTGTCATTATGGAAGGTAGTCTATTTTTGAAATTTGGGTTACTCAAATGGATGGTAGCCTTTTCCTTATGGAAGGTAGTCTGTTGTTGAAATTTTTGTTACTCCAATGGATGGTAGCCTTGTCATTATTGAAGGTAGTATGTTGTGGAGATTTTTGTTACTCCAATAGATGGTAGCCTTGTCATTATGGAAGGTAGTCTGTTGTTGAGATTTTTGTTAATCCAGTGGATGGTAGCCTTGTAATTTTTGACGGTGGTATGTTGTTGATATTTCTGTTACTCCAATGGTTGGTAGCCTTGTCATTATGGAAGGTAGTCTGTTGTTGAAATTTGTGTTACTCAAATGGTTGGTAGCCTTGTCATTATGGAAGGTAGTCTGTTGTTGAAATTTTTGTTACTCCAATGGATGGTAGCCGTGTCATTATGGAACATAGTCTGTTGTTGAGATTTCTTGTTACTCCACTGGTTGGTAGCCTTGTCATTATGAAAGGTAGTCTATTGTTGAGATTTCTATTTCTCCAATGGATGGTAGCCTTGTCATTATGGGAGGTAGTCTGTTGTTATGATTTTTGTTACTCCAATGGATGGTATCCTTGTCATTATGGGAGGTAGTTTGTTGTTGTGATTTTTGTTACTCCGATAGATGGTAGCCTTGTCATTATGGAAGGTATTTTGTTGTTGAGATTTCTATTACTCCAATGGATGGAAGCCTTGTCATTATGGGAAGTAGTCTATTGTTGATATTTCTTGTTACTTCAATGGGTGGTAGCATGGGCATTATGGGAGGTAGTCTGTTTTTGAAATTTTTGTTACTCCAATAGATGGTAGCCTTATCATTATAAAAGGTAGTCTGTTATTGAAATTTTTTTACTCCAATGGATGGTAGCCGTGTCATTATGGAATATAGTCTGTTGTTGAGATTTCTTGTTACTCCAATGGTTGGTAGCCTTGTCATTATGGAAGGTAGTTTGTTGTTGAGACTTTTGTTACTCCAATGGATGGTAGCCTTGTCATTATGGGAGGTAGTCTGTTGTTAAGATTTCTGTTAGTCCAATGGATGGTAGACTTGTAATTTTTGAAGGTGGTCTGCTGTTGATATTTCTGTTACTCCAATGGTTGGTAGCCTTGTCATTATGGAAGGTAGTCTATTGTTGATATTTATATTTCTCCAATGGATGGTAGCCTTGTCATTATGGGAGGTAGTCTGTTGTTGTGATTTTTGTTACTCCAATGGATGGTAACCTTGTCATTATGGGAGGTAGTTTGTTGTTTTGATTTTTGTTACTCCGATAGATGGTAGCCTTGTCATTATGGAAGGTATTTTGTTGTTGAGATTTCTATTACTCCAATGGATGGTAGCCTTGTCATTATGGGAAGTAGTCTATTGTTGATATTTCTTGTTACTCCAATGGATGGTAGCATGGGCATTATGGGAGGTAGTCTGTTGTTGAAATTTGTTACTTCAATGGATGGTAGCCTTATCATTATGGACGGTAGTCTGTTGTTGTGATTTTTGTTACTCCAATGGATGGTAGCCTTATCATTATGGGAGGTATTATGTTGTTGAAATTTTTGTTACTCCAATGGATGGTAGCCGTGTCATTATGGAAGATAGTCTGTTGTTGATATTTCTTGTTACTCCAATGGTTGGTAGCCTTGTCATTATGGAAGGCAATCTGTTGTTGAGACTTCTGTTACTCCAATGGATGGTAGCCTTGTCATTATGGGAGGTAGTCTGTTATTGAGATTTTTTTTATTCCAATGGATGGTAGCCTTGTCATTATTGAAGGTAGTCTGTAGTTTAGATTTCCGTTACTGCAATGGATGATAGCCTTGTCTTTATGGAAGGTAGTCTGTTTTTGAAATTTGTGTTACTCAAATGGATGGTAGCCTTGTCATTATGGAAGGTAATTTATTGTTGAAATTTTTGTTACTCCAATGGATGGTAGCCTTGTCATTATTGAAGGTAGTCTGTTGTTAAGATTTTTGTTACTCCAATAGATGGTAGCCTTGTCATTATGGAAGGTAGTCTGTTGTTGAGATTTCTGTTAATCCAATGGATGGTAGCCTTGTAATTTTTGACGGTGGTATGTTGTTGATATTTCTGTTACCTCAATGGTTGGTAGCCTTATCATTATGGAAGGTAGTCTGTTGTTGAAATTTGTGTTACTCAAATGGATGATAGCCTTGTCATTATGGAAGGTAGTCTGTTGTTGAAAGTTTTGTTACTCCAATGGATGGTAGCCGTGTCATTATGGAAGATAGTCTGTTGTTGAGATTTCTTGTTACTCCACTGGTTGGTAGCCTTGTCATTATGGAAGGTAGTCTATTGTTGAGATTTCTATTTCTCCAATGGATGGTAGCCTTGTCATTATGGTAGGTAGTCTGTTGTTGTGATTTTTGTTACTCCAATGGATGGTAACCTTGTCATTATGGGAGGTAGTTTGTTGTTGTGATTTTTGTTATTCCGATAGATGGTAGCCTTGTCATTATGGAAGGTATTTTGTTGTTGAAATTTTTGTTACTCCAATGGATGGTAACCTTGTCATTATTGAAGGTAGTCTGTTGTTAAGATTTTTGTTACTCCAATAGATGGTAGCCTTGTCATTATGGAAGGTAGTCTGTTGTTTAGATTTCTGTTAATCCAATGGATGGTAGCCTTGTAATTTTTGACGGTGGTATGTTGTATATATTTCTGTTACTCCAATGGTTGGTAGCCTTGTCATTATGGAAGGTAGTTTGTTGTTGAAATTTATGTTACTCAAATGGATGGTAGCCTTGTCATTATGGAAGGTAGTCTGTTGTTGAAATTTTTGTTACTCCAATGGATGGTAGCCGTGTCATTATGGAAGATAGTCTGTTGTTGATATTTCTTGTTACACCAATGGTTTGTAGCCTTGTCATTATGGAAGGTAGTCTATTGTTGAGACTTATGTTACTCCAATGGATGGTAGCCTTGTCATTATGGGAGGTAGTCTGTTTTTGAGATTTCTCTTATTCCAATGGATGGTAGCCTTGTCATTATTGAAGGTAGTCTGTAGTTGAGATTTCCGTTACTGCAATGGATGATAGCCTTGTCATTATGGAAGGTAGTCTATTTTTGAAATTTGGGTTACTCAAATGGATGGTAGCCTTTTCCTTATGGAAGGTAGTCTGTTGTTGAAATTTTTGTTACTCCAATGGATGGTAGCCTTGTCATTATTGAAGGTAGTATGTTGTGGAGATTTTTTTTACTCCAATAGATGGTAGCCTTGTCATTATGGAAGGTAGTCTGTTGTTGAGATTTTTGTTAATCCAGTGGATGGTAGCCTTGTAATTTTTGACGGTGGTATGTTGTTGATATTTCTGTTACTCCAATGGTTGGTAGCCTTGTCATTATGGAAGGTAGTCTGTTGTTGAAATTTGTGTTTCTCAAATGGTTGGTAGCCTTGTCATTATGGAAGGTAGTCTGTTGTTGAAATTTTTGTTACTCCAATGGATGGTAGCCGTGTCATTATGGAACATAGTCTGTTGTTGAGATTTCTTGTTACTCCACTGGTTGGTAGCCTTGTCATTATGAAAGGTAGTCTATTGTTGAGATTTCTATTTCTCCAATGGATGGTAGCCTTGTCATTATGGGAGGTAGTCTGTTGTTATGATTTTTGTTACTCCAATGGATGGTATCCTTGTCATTATGGGAGGTAGTTTGTTGTTGTGATTTTTGTTACTCCGATAGATGGTAGCCTTGTCATTATGGAAGGTATTTTGTTGTTGAGATTTCTATTACTCCAATGGATGGAAGCCTTGTCATTATGGGAAGTAGTCTATTGTTGATATTTCTTGTTACTTCAATGGGTGGTAGCATGGGCATTATGGGAGGTAGTCTGTTTTTGAAATTTTTGTTACTCCAATGGATGGTAGCCTTATCATTATAAAAGATAGTCTGTTATTGAAATTTTTTTTACTCCAATGGATGGTAGCCGTGTCATTATGGAATATAGTCTGTTGTTGAGATTTCTTGTTACTCCAATGGTTGGTAGCCTTGTCATTATGGAAGGTAGTCTGTTGTTGAGACTTTTGTTACTCCAATGGATGGTAGCCTTGTCATTATGGGAGGTAGTCTGTTGTTAAGATTTCTGTTAGTCCAATGGATGGTAGCCTTGTAATTTTTGAAGGTGGTCTGCTGTTGATATTTCTGTTACTCCAATGGTTGGTAGCCTTGTCATTATGGAAGGTAGTCTATTGTTGATATTTATATTTCTCCAATGGATGGTAGCCTTGTCATTATGGGAGGTAGTCTGTTGTTGTGATTTTTGTTACTCCAATGGATGGTAACCTTGTCATTATGGGAGGTGGTTTGTTGTTTTGATTTTTGTTACTCCGATAGATGGTAGCCTTATCATTATGGAAGGTATTTTGTTGTTGAGATTTCTATTACTCCAATGGATGGTAGCCTTGTCATTATGGGAAGTAGTCTATTGTTGATATTTCTTGTTACTCCAATGGATGGTAGCATGGGCATTATGGGAGGTAGTCTGTTTTTTAAATTTGTTACTTCAATGGATGGTAGCCTTGTCATTATGGACGGTAGTCTGTTGTTGTGATTTTTGTTACTCCAATGGATGGTAGCCTTATCATTATGGGAGGTAGTATGTTGTTGAAATTTTTGTTACTCCAATGGATGGTAGCCGTGTCATTATGGAAGATAGTCTGTTGTTGATATTTCTTGTTACTCCAATGGTTGGTAGCCTTGTCATTATGGAAGGCAATCTGTTGTTGAGACTTCTGTTACTCCAATGGATGGTAGCCTTGTCATTATGGGAGGTAGTCTGTTATTGAGATTTTTTTTATTCCAATGGATGGTAGCCTTGTCATTATTTAAGGTAGTCTGTAGTTAAGATTTCCGTTACTGCAATGGATGATAGCCTTGTCTTTATGGAAGGTAGTCTGTTTTTGAAATTTGTGTTACTCAAATGGATGGTAGCCTTGTCATTATGGAAGGTAATTTGTTGTTGAAATTGTTGTTACTCCAATGGATGGTAGCCTTGTCATTATTGAAGGTAGTCTGTTGTTAAGATTTTTGTTACTCCAATAGATGGTAGCCATGTCATTATGGAAGGTAGTCTGTTGTTGAGATTTCTGTTAATCCAATGGATGTTAGCCTTGTAATTTTTGACGGTGGTATGTTGTTGATATTTCTGTTACTCCAATGGTTGGTAGCCTTGTCATTATGGAAGGTAGTCTGTTGTTGAAATTTGTGTTACTCAAATGGATGGTAGCCATGTCATTATGGAAGGTAGTCTGTTGTTGAAAGTTTTGTTACTCCAATGGATGATAGCCGTGTCATTATGGAAGATAGTCTGTTGTTGAGATTTCTTGTTACTCCACTGGTTGGTAGCCTTGTCATTATGGAAGGTAGTCTATTGTTGAGATTTCTATTTCTCCAATGGATGGTAGCCTTGTCATTATGGTAGGTAGTCTGTTGTTGTGATTTTTGTTACTCCAATGGATGGTAACCTTGTCATTATGGGAGGTAGTTTGTTGTTGTGATTTTTGTTACTCCGATAGATGGTAGCCTTGTCATTATGGAAGGTATTTTGTTGTTGAGATTTCTATTACTCCAATGGATGGTAGCCTTGTCATTAAGGGAAGTAGTCTATTGTTGATATTTCTTGTTACTCCAATGGATGGTAGCATGGGCATTATGGGAGGTAGCCTGTTGTTGAAATTTGTTACTTCAATGGATGGTAGCCTTATCATTATGGACTGTAGTCTGTTGTTGTGATTTTTGTTACTCCAATGGATGCTAGCCTTATCATTATGGGAGGTAGTATGTTGTTGAAATTTTTTTTACTCCATTGGTTGGTAGCCTTGTCATTATGGAAGGCAGTCTGTTGTTGAGACTTCTGTTACTCCAATGGATGGTAGCCTTGTCATTATGGGAGGTAGTCTGTTATTGAGATTTTTGTTATTCCAGCGGATGGTAGCCTTGTCATTATTGAAGGTAGTCTGTAGTTGAGATTTCTGTTACTCCAATGGATGATAGCCTTGTCATTATGGAAGGTAGTCTGTTTTTGAAATTTTTGTTAGTCCTATGGAAGGTAGCCTTGTCATTATGGAAGGTAGTTTGGTGTTGAAATTTTTGTTACTCCAATGGATGGTAGCCTTGTCATTATTGAAGGTAGTCTGTTGTTAAGATTTTTGTTACTCCAATAGATGGTAGCCTTGTCATTATGGAAGGTAGTCAGTTGTTGAGATTTCTGTTAATCCAATGGATGGTAGCCTTGTAATTTTTGACGGTGGTATGTTGTTGATATTTCTGTTACTCCAATGGTTGGTAGCCTTGTCATTATGGAAGGTAGTTTGTTGTTGAAATTTTAGTTACTCAAATGGATGGTAGCCTTGTCATTATGGAAGGTAGTCTGTTGTTGAAATTTTTGTTACTCCAATGGATGGTAGCCGTGTCATTATGGAAGATAGTCTGTTTTTGATATTTCTTGTTACTCCAATGGTTGGTAGCCTTGTCATTATGGAAGGTAGTCTGTTGTTGAGACTTCTGTTACTCCAATGGATGGTAGCTTTGTCATTATGGGAGGTAGTCTGTTATTGAGATTTCTCTTATTCCAATGGATGGTAGCCTTGTCATTATTGAAGGTAGTCTGTAGTTGAGATTTCCATTACTGCACTGGATGATAGCCTTGTCATTATGGAAGGTAGTCTATTTTTGAAATTTGGGTTACTCAAATGGATGGTAGCCTTTTCATTATGGAAGGTAGTCTGTTGTTGAAATTTTTGTTACTCCAATGGATGGTAGCCTTGTCATTATTGAAGGTAGTATGTTGTTGAGATTTTTGTTACTCCAATAGATGGTAGCCTTGTCATTATGGAAGGTAGTCTGTTGTTGAGATTTCTGTTAATCCAGTGGATGGTAGCCTTGTAATTTTTGACGGTGGTATGTTGTTGATATTTCTGTTACTCCAATGGTTGGTAGCCTTGTCATTATGCAAGGTAGTCTATTGTTGAAATTTGTGTTACTCAAATGGATGGTAGCCTTGTCATTATGGAAGGTAGTCTGTTGTTGAAATTTTTGTTACTCCAATAGATGGTAGCCGTGTCATTATGGAAGATAGTCTGTTGTTGAGATTTCTTGTTACTCCACTGGTTGGTAGCCTTGTCATTATGAAAGGTAGTCTATTGTTGAGATTTCTATTTCTCCAATGGATGGTGGCCTTGTCATTATGGGAGTTAGTCTGTTGTTATGATTTTTGTTACTCCAATGGATGGTAACCTTGTCATTATAGGAGGTAGTTGGTTGTTGTGATTTTTGTTACTCCGAATGATGGTAGCCTTGTCATTATGGAAGGTATTTTTTTGTTGAGATTTCTATTACTCCAATGGATGGAAGCCTTGTCATTATGGGAAGTAGTCTATTGTTGATATTTCTTGTTACTTCAATGGGTGGTAGCATGGGCATTATGGGAGGTAGTCTGTTTTTGAAATTTTTGTTACTCCAATGGATGGTAGCCTTATCATTATAAATGGTAGTCTGTTATTGAAATTTTTTTTACTCCAATGGATGGTAGCCGTGTCATTATGGAAGATAGTCTGTTGTTGAGATTTTTTGTTACTCCAATGGTTGGTAGCCTTGTCATTATGGAAGGTAGTCTGTTGTTGAGACTTTTGTTACTCCAATGGATGGTAGACTTGTCATTATGGGAGGTAGTCTGTTGTTGAGATTTCTGTTAGTCCAATGGATGGTAGCCTTGTAATTTTTGAAGGTGGTCTGCTGTTGATATTTCTGTTACTCCAATGGTTGGTAGCCTTGTCATTATGGAAGGTAGTCTATTGTTGATATTTATATTTCTCCAATGGATGGTAGCCTTGTCATTATGGGAGGTAGTCTGTTGTTGTGATTTTTATTACTCCAATGGATGGTAACCTTGTCATTATGGGAGGTAGTCTGTTGTTAAGATTTCTGTTAGTCCAATGGATGGTAGCCTTGTAATTTTTGAAGGTGGTCTGCTGTTGATATTTCTGTTACTCCAATGGTTGGTAGCCTTGTCATTATGGAAGGTAGTCTATTGTTGATATTTATATTTCTCCAATGGATGGTAGCCTTGTCATTATGGGAGGTAGTCTGTTGTTGTGATTTTTGTTACTCCAATGGATGGTAACCTTGTCATTATGGGAGGTAGTTTGTTGTTGTGATTTTTGTTACTCCGATAGATGGTAGCCTTGTCATTATGGAAGGTATTTTGTTGTTGAGATTTCTATTACTCCAATGGATGGTAGCCTTGTCATTATGGGAAGTAGTATATTGTTGATATTTCTTGTTACTCCAATGGATGGTAGCATGGGCATTATGGGAGGTAGTCTGTTGTTGAAATTTGTTACTTCAATGGATGGTAGCCTTGTCATTATGGACGATAGTCTGTTGTTGTGATTTTTGTTACTCCAATCGATGGTAGCCTTATCATTATGGGAGGTAGTATGTTGTTGAAATTTTTGTTACTCCAATGGATGGTAGCCGTGTCATTATGGAAGATAGTCTGTTGTTGATATTTCTTGTTACTCCAATGGATGGTAGCCTTGTCATTATGGGAGGTAGTCTGTTGTTGAGACTTTTTTTATTCTAATGGATGGTAGCCTTGTCATTATTGAAGGTAGTCTGTAGTTTAGATTTCCGTTACTGCAATGGATGATAGCCTTGTCTTTATGGAAGGTAGTCTGTTTTTGAAATTTGTGTTACTCAAATGGATGGTAGCCTTGTCATTATGGAAGGTAGTTTGTTGTTGAAATTTTTGTTACTCCAATGGATGGTAGCCTTGTCATTATTGAAGGTAGTCTGTTGTTAAGATTTTTGTCACTCCAATAGATGGTAGCCTTGTCATTATGGAAGGTAGTCTGTTGTTGAGATTTCTGTTAATCCAATGGATGGTAGCCTTGTAATTTTTTACGGTGGTATGTTGTTGATATTTCTGTTACTCCAATGGTTGGTAGCCTTGTCATTATGGAAGGTAGTCTGTTGTTGAAATTTGTGTTACTTAAATGGATGGTAGCCTTGTCATTATGGAAGGTAGTCTGTTGTTGAAAGTTTTGTTACTCCAATGGATGGTAGCCGTGTCATTATGGAAGATAGTCTGTTGTTGAGATTTCTTGTTACTCCACTGGTTGGTAGCCTTGTCATTATGGAAGGTAGTCTATTGTTGAGATTTCTATTTCTCCAATGGATGATAGCCTTGTCATTATGGTAGGTAGTCTGTTGTTGTGATTTTTGTTACTCCAATGGATGGTAACCTTGTCATTATGGGAGGTAGTTTATTGTTGTGATTTTTGTTACTCGAATAGATGGTAGCCTTGTCATTATGGATGGTATTTTGTTGTTGAGATTTCTATTACTCCAATGGATGGTAGCCTTGTCATTAAGGGAAGTAGTCTATTGTTGATATTTCTTGTTACTCCAATGGATGGTAGCATGGGCATTATGGGAGGTAGCCTGTTGTTGAAATTTGTTACTTCAATGGATGCTAGCCTTGTCATTATCGACTGTAGTCTGTTGTTGTGATTTTTGTTACTCCAATGGATGGTAGCCTTATCATTATGGGAGGTAGTATGTTGTTGAAATTTTTGTTACTCCATTGGTTGGTAGCCTTGTCATTATGAAAGGCAGTCTGTTGTTGAGACTTCTATTACTCCAATGGATGGTAGCCTTGTCATTATGGGAGGTAGTCTGTTATTGAGGTTTCTGTTACTCCAATGGATGATAGCCTTGTCATTATTGAAGGTAGTCTGTAGTTTAGATTTCCGTTACTGCAATGGATGATAGCCTTGTCTTTATGGAAGGTAGTCTATTTTTGAAATTTGTGTTACTCAAATGGATGGTAGCCTTGTCATTATGGAAGGTAGTTTGTTGTTGAAATTTTTGTTACTCCAATGGATGGTAGCCTTGTCATTATTGAAGGTAGTCTGTT
Source organism: Vicia faba (assembly GCA_948472305.1). Classification (NCBI taxonomy): domain Eukaryota; kingdom Viridiplantae; phylum Streptophyta; class Magnoliopsida; order Fabales; family Fabaceae; genus Vicia; species Vicia faba. The sequence continues at coordinate 774,364,406 of OX451737.1, forward strand.
GTTAAGATTTTTTTTACTCCAATAGATGGTAGCCTTGTCATTATGGAAGGTAGTCTGTTGTTGAGATTTCTGTTAATCCAATGGATGGTAGCCTTGTAATTTTTGACGGTGGTATGTTGTTGATATTTCTGTTACTCCAATGGTTGGTAGCCTTGTCATTATGGAAGGTAGTGTGTTGTTGAAATTTGTGTTACTCAAATGGATGGTAGCCTTGTCATTATGGAAGTTAGTCTGTTGTTGAAATTTTTGTTACTCCAATGGATGGTAGCCGTGTCATTATGGAAGATAGTCTGTTGTTGAGATTTCTTGTTACTCCACTGGTTGGTAGCCTTGTCTTTATGGAAGGTAGTCTATTGTTGAGATTTCTATTTCTCCAATGGATGTTAGCCTTGTCATTATGGTAGGTAGTCTGTTTTTGTGATTTTTGTTACTCCAATGGATGGTAACCTTGTCATTGTGGGAGGTAGTTTGTTGTTGTGATTTTTGTTACTCCGATAGATGTTAGCCTTGTCATTATGGAAGGTATTTTGTTGTTGAGATTTCTATTACTCCAACGGATGGTAGCCTTGTCATTATGGGAAGTAGTCTATTGTTGATATTTCTTGTTACTCCAATGGATGGTAGCATGGGCATTATGGGAGGTAGTCTTTTGTTAAAATTTGTTACTTCAATGGATGGTAGCCTTGTCATTATGGACGGTAGTCTGTTGTTGTGATTTTTGTTACTCCAATGGATGGTAGCCTTGTCATTATGGACTGTAGTCTGTTGTTGTGATTTTTGTTACTCCAATGGATGGTAGCCTTATCATTATGGAAGGCAGTCTGTTGTTGAGACTTCTGTTACTCCAATGGATGGTAGCCTTGTCATTATGGGATGTAGTCTGTTATTGAGATTTTTGTTATTCCAACGGATGGTAGCCTTGTCATTATTGAAGGTAGTCTGTAGTTGAGATTTCTGTTACTCTAATGGATGATAGCCTTGTCATTATGGAAGGTAGTCTGTTTTTGAAATTTTTGTTAGTCCTATGGAAGGTAGCCTTGTCATTATGGAAGGTAGTTTGGTGTTGAAATTTTTGTTACTCCAATGGATGGTAGCCTTGTCATTATTGAAGGTAGTCTGTTGTTAAGATTTTTGTTACTCCAATAGATGGTAGTATTGTCATTATGGAAGGTAGTCTGTTGTTGAGATTTATGTTAATCCAATGGATGGTAGCCTTGTAATTTTTGACGGTGGTATGTTGTTGATATTTCTGTTACTCCAATGGTTGGTAGCCTTGTCATTATGGAAGGTAGTCTGTTGTTGAAATTTGTGTTACTCAAATGGATGGTAGCCTTGTCATTATGGAAGGTAGTATGTTGTTGAAATTTTTGTTACTCCAATGGATGGTAGCCGTGTCATTATGGAAGATAGTCTGTTGTTGAGATTTCTTGTTACTCCACTGGTTGGTAGCCTTGTCATTATGGAAGGTAGTCTATTGTTGATATTTATATTTCTCCAATCGATGGTAGCGTTGTCATTATGGGAGGTAGTCTATTGTTGTGATTTTTGTTACTCCAATGGATGGTAACCTTGTCATTATGGGAGGTATTTTGTTGTTGAGATTTCTATTACTCCAATGGATGGTAGCCTTGTCATTATGGGAAGTAGTCTATTGTTGATATTTCTTGTTACTCCAATAGATGGTAGCATGGGCATTATGGGAGGTAGCCTGTTGTTGAAATTTGTTAGTTCAATGGATGGTAGCCTTGTCATTATGGACGGTAGTCTGTTGTTGTGATTTTTGTTACTCCAATGGATGGTAGCCTTATCATTATGGGAGGTAGTATGTTGTTGAAATTTTTGTTACTCCAATGGATGGTAGCCGTGTCATTATGGAAGATTGTCTGTTGTTGATATTTCTTGTTACTCTAATGGTTGGTCGCCTTGTCATTATGGAAGGCAGTCTGTTATTGAGATTTTTGTTATTCCAACAGATGGTAGCCTTGTCATTATTGAAGGTAGTTTGTAGTTGAGATTTCTGTTACTCCAATGGATGATAGCCTTGTCATTATTGAAGGTAGTCTGTAGTTTAGATTTCCGTTACTGCAATGGATGATAGCCTTGTCTTTATGGAAGGTAGTCTGTTTTTGAAATTTGTGTTACTCAAATGGATGGTAGCCTTGTCATTATGGAAGGTAGTTTGTTGTTGAAATTTTTGTTACTCCAATGGATGGTAGCCTTGTCATTATTGAAGGTAGTCTGTTGTTAAGATTTTTGTTACTCCAATAGATGGTAGCCTTGTCATTATGGAAGGTAGTCTGTTGTTGAGATTTTTGTTAATCCAATGGATGGTAGCCTTGTAAATTTTGACGGTGGTATGTTGTTGATATTTCTGTTACTCCAATGGTTGGTAGCCTTGTCATTATGGAAGGTAGTCTGTTGTTGAAATTTGTGTTACTCAAATGGATCGTAGCCTTGTCATTATGGAAGTTAGTCTGTTGTTGAAATTTTTGTTACTCCAATGGATGGTAGCCGTGTCATTATGGAAGATAGTCTGTTGTTGAGATTTCTTGTTACTCCACTGGTTGGTAGCCTTGTCTTTATGGAAGGTAGTCTATTGTTGAGATTTCTATTTCTCCAATGGATGGTAGCCTTGTCATTATGGTAGGTAGTCTGTTTTTGTGATTTTTGTTACTCCAATGGATGGTAACCTTGTCATTGTGGGAGGTAGTTTGTTGTTGTGATTTTTGTTACTCCGATAGATGTTAGCCTTGTCATTATGGAAGGTATTTTGTTGTTGAGATTTCTATTACTCCAACAGATGGTAGCCTTGTCATTATGGGAAGTAGTCTATTGTTGATATTTCTTGTTACTCCAATGGATGGTAGCATGGGCATTATGGGAGGTAGTCTTTTGTTGAAATTTGTTACTTCAATGGATGGTAGCCTTGTCATTATGGACGGTAGTCTGTTGTTGTGATTTTTGTTACTAAAATGGATGGTAGCCTTGTCATTATGGACTGTAGTCTGTTGTTGTGATTTTTGTTACTCCAATGGATGGTAGCCTTATCATTATGGAAGGCAGTCTGTTGTTGAGACTTCTGTTACTCCAATGGATGGTAGCCTTGTCATTATGGAAGGTAGTCTGTTTTTGAAATTTTTGTTAGTCCTATGGAAGGTAGCCTTGTTATTATGGAAGGTAGTTTGGTGTTGAAATTTTTGTTACTCCAATGGATGGTAGCCTTGTCATTATTGAAGGTAGTCTGTTGTTAAGATTTTTGTTACTCCAATAGATGGTAGTATTGTCATTATGGAAGGTAGTCTATTGTTGAGATTTCTGTTAATCCAATGGATGGTAGCCTTGTAATTTTTGACGGTGGTATGTTGTTGATATTTCTGTTACTCCAATGGTTGGTAGCCTTGTCATTATGGAAGGTAGTCTGTTGTTGAAATTTGTGTTACTCAAATGGATGGTAGCCTTGTCATTATGGAAGGTAGTTTGTTGTTGAAATTTTTGTTACTCCAATGGATGGTAGCCGTGTCATTATGGAAGATAGTCTGTTGTTGAGTTTTCTTGGTACTCCACTGGTTGGTAGCCTTATCATTATGGAAGGTAGTCTATTGTTGATATTTATATTTCTCCAATGGATGGTAGCGTTGTCATTATGGGAGGTAGTCTATTGTTGTGATTTTTGTTACTCTAATGGATGGTAACCTTGTCATTATGGGAGGTAGTTTGTTGTTTTGATTTTTGTTACTCCGATAGATGTTAGCCTTGTCATTATGGAAGCTATTTTGTTGTTGAGATTTCTATTACTCCAATGGATGGTAGCCTTGTCATTATGGGAAGTAGTCTATTGTTGATATTTCTTGTTACTCCAATGGATGGTAGCATGGGCATTATGGGAGGTAGCCTGTTGTTGAAATTTGTTAGTTCAATGGAGGGTAGCCTTGTCATTATGGACGATAGTCTGTTGTTGTGATTTTTGTTACTCCAATGGATGGTAGCCTTATCATTATGGGAGGTAGTATGTTGTTGAAATTTTTGTTACTCCAATGGATGGTAGCCGTGTCATTATGGAAGATTGTCTGTAGTTGATATTTCTTGTTACTCTAATGGTTGGTAGCCTTGTCATTATGGAAGGCAGTCTGTTATTGAGATTTTTGTTATTCCAACAGATGGTAGCCTTGTCATTATTGAAGGTAGTTTGTAGTTGAGATTTCTGTTACTCCAATGGATGATAGCCTTGTCATTATTGAAGGTAGTCTGTAGTTTAGATTTCCGTTACTGCAATGGATGATAGCCTTGTCTTTATGGAAGGTAGTCTGTTTTTGAAATTTGTGTTACTCAAATGGATGGTAGCCTTGTCATTATGGAAGGTAGTTTGTTGTTGAAATTTTTGTTACTCCAATGGATGGTAGCCTTGTCATTATTGAAGGTAGTCTGTTGTTAAGATTTTTTTTACTCCAATAGATGGTAGCCTTGTCATTATGGAATGTAGTCTGTTGTTGAGATTTCTGTTAATCCAATGGATGGTAGCCTTGTAATTTTTGACGGTGGTATGTTGTTGATATTTCTGTTACTCCAATGGTTGGTAGCCTTGTCATTATGGAAGGTAGTCTTTTGTTGAAATTTGTGTTACTCAAATGGATCGTAGCCTTGTCATTATGGAAGTTAGTCTGTTGTTGAAATTTTTGTTACTTCAATGGATGGTAGCCGTGTCATTATGGAAGATAGTCTGTTGTTGAGATTTCTTGTTACTCCACTGGTTGGTAGCCTTGTCATTATGGAAGGTAGTCTATTGTTGAGATTTCTATTTCTCCAATGGATGGTAGCCTTGTCATTATGGTAGGTAGTTTGTTGTTGTGATTTTTGTTACTCCAATGGATGGTAACCTTGTCATTGTGGGAGGTAGTTTGTTGTTGTGATTTTTGTTACTCCGATAGATGGTAGCCTTGTCATTATGGAAGGTATTTTGTTATTTAGATTTCTATTACTCCAATGGATGGTAGCCTTGTCATTATGGGAAGTAGTCTATTATTGATATTTCTTGTTACTCCAATGGATGGTAGCATGGGCATTATGGGAGGTAGTCTTTTGTTGAAATTTGTTACTTCAATGGATGGTAGCCTTGTCATTATGGACGGTAGTCTGTTGTTGTGATTTTGGTTACTCCAATGGATGGTAGCCTTATCATTATGGGAGGTAGTATATTGTTGATATTTTTGTTACTCCAATGGATGGTAGCCGTGTCATTATGGAAGATAGTCTGTTGTTGATATTTCTTGTTACTCCAATGGTTGGTAGCCTTGTCATTATGGAAGGCAGTCTGTTGTTGAGACTTCTGTTACTCCAATGGTTGGTAGCCTTGTCATTATGGGAGGTAGTCTGTTATTGAGATTTTTTTTATTCCAATGGATGGTAGTCTTGTCATTATTGAAGGTAGTCTGTAGTTTAGATTTCCGTTACTGCAATGGATGATAGCCTTGTCTTTATGGAAGGTAGTCTGTTTTTGAAATTTGTGTTACTCAAATGGATGGTAGCCTTGTCATTATGGAAGGTAGTTTGTTGTTGAAATTTTTGTTACTCCAATGGATGGTAGCCTTGTCATTATTGAAGGTAGTCTGTTGTTAAGATTTTTGTTACTCCAATAGATGATAGCCTTGTCATTATGGAAGGTAGTCTGTTGTTTTGATTTCTGTTAATCCAATGGATGGTGGCCTTGTAATTTTTGACGGTGGTATGTTGTTGATATTTCTGTTACTCCAATGGTTGGTAGCCTTGTCATTATGGAAGGTAGTCTTTTGTTGAAATTTGTGTTACTCAAATGTATCGTAGCCTTGTCATTATGGAAGTTAGTCTGTTGTTGAAATTTTTGTTACTCCAATGGATGGTAGCCGTGTCATTATGGAAGATAGTCTGTTGTTGAGATTTCTTGTTACTCCACTGGTTGGTAGCCTTGTCATTATGGAAGGTAGTCTATTGTTGAGATTTCTATTTCTCCAATGGATGGTAGCCTTGTCATTATGGTAGGTAGTTTGTTGTTGTGATTTTTGTTACTCCAATGGATGGTAACCTTGTCATTGTGGGAGGTAGTTTGTTGTTGTGATTTTTGTTACTCCGATAGATGGTAGCCTTGTCATTATGGAAGGTATTTTGTTATTTAGATTTCTATTACTCCAATGGATGGTAGCCTTGTCATTATGGGAAGTAGTCTATTGTTGATATTTCTTGTTACTCCAATGGATGGTAGCATGGGCATTATGGGAGGTAGTCTTTTGTTGAAATTTGTTACTTCAATGGATGGTAGCCTTGTCATTATGGACGGTAGTCTGTTGTTGTGATTTTGGTTACTCCAATGGATGGTAGCCTTATCATTATGGGAGGTAGTATATTGTTGATATTTTTGTTACTCCAATGGATGGTAGCCGTGTCATTATGGAAGTTAGTCTGTTGTTGATATTTCTTGTTACTCCAATGGTTGGTAGCCTTGTCATTATGGAAGGCAGTCTGTTGTTGAGACTTCTGTTACTCCAATGGTTGGTAGCCTTGTCATTATGGGAGGTAGTCTGTTATTCAGATTTTTTTTATTCCAATGGATGGTAGTCTTGTCATTATTGAAGGTAGTCTGTAGTTTAGATTTCCGTTACTGCAATGGATGATAGCCTTGTCTTTATGGAAGGTAGTCTGTTTTTGAAATTTGTGTTACTCAAATGGATGGTAGCCTTGTCATTATGGAAGGTAGTTTGTTGTTGAAATTTTTGTTACTCCAATGGATGGTAGCCTTGTCATTATTGAAGGTAGTCTGTTGTTAAGATTTTTGTTACTCCAATAGATGATAGCCTTGTCATTATGGAAGGTAGTCTGTTGTTTTGATTTCTGTTAATCCAATGGATGGTGGCCTTGTAATTTTTGACGGTGGTATGTTATTGATATTTCTGTTACTCCAATGGATGGTAGCCTTGTCATTATGGAAGGTAGTCTGTTGTTGAAATTTGTGTTACTCAAGTGGATGGTAGCCTTGTCATTATGGAAGGTAGTCTGTTGTTGAAATTTTTGTTACTCCAATGGATGGTAGCCGTGTCATTATGGAAGATAGTCTGTTGTTGAGATTTCTTGTTACTCCACTGGTTGGTAGCCTTGTCATTATGGAAGGTAGTCTATTGTTGAGATTTCTATTTCTCCAATGGATGGTAGCCTTGTCATTATGGTAGGCAGTCTGTTGTTGTGATTTTTTTTACTCCAATGGATGGTAACCTTGTCATTATGGAAGGTATTTTGTTGTTGAGATTTCTATTACTCCAATGGATGGTAGCCTTGTCATTATGGGAAGTAGTCTATTGTTGATATTTCTTGTTACTCCAATGGATGGTAGCATGGGCATAATGGGAGGTAGCCTGTTGTTGAAATTTGTTACTTCAATGGATGGTAGCCTTGTCATTATGGACTGTAGTCTGTTGTTGTGATTTTTGTTACTCCAATGGATGGTAGCTTTATCATTATGGGAGGTAGTATGTTGTTGAAATTTTTGTTACTCCATTGGTTGGTAGCCTTGTCATTATGGAAGGTAGTTTGTTGTTGAAATTTTTGTTACTCCAATGGATGGTAGCCGTGTCATTATGGAATATAGTCTGTTGTTGATATTTCTTGTTACTCCAATGGTTGGTAGCCTTGTCATTATGGAAGGTAGTCTGTTGTTGAGACTTCTGTTACTCCAATGTATGGTAGCCTTGTCATTATGGAAGGTAGTCTATTATTGAGATTTCTGTTACTCCAATGGATGATAGCCTTGTCATTATGGAAGGTAGTCTATTTTTGAAATTTGTGTTACTCAAATGGATGGTAGCCTTGTCATTATGGAAGGTAGTCTGTTGTTGAAATTTTTGTTACTCCAATGGATGGTAGTCTTGTCATTATGGAAGATAGTCTATTATTGAGATTTCTTGTTACTCCACTTGATGGTAGCCTTGTCATTATGGGAGGTAGTCTGTTGTTGTGATTTTTGTTACTCCAATGGATGGTAACCTTGTCATTATGGGAGGTAGTTTGTTGTTGTGATTTTTGTTACTCCGATAGATGGTCGCCTTGTATTTTTGGAAGGTATTTTGTTGTTGAGATTTCTATTACTCCAATGGATGGTAGCCTTGTCATTATGGGAAGTAGTCTATTGTTGATATTTCTTGTTACTCCAATGGATGGTAGCATGGGCATTATGGGAGGTAGCCTGTTGTTGAAATTTGTTACTTCAATGGATGGTAGCCTTGTCATTATGGACTGTAGTCTGTTGTTGTGATTTTTGTTACTCCAATGGATGGTAGCCTTATCATTATGGGAGGTAGTATGTTGTTGAAATTTTTGTTACTCCATTGGTTGGTAGCCTTGTCATTATGGAAGGTAGTCTGTTTTTGAGATTTCTATTACTCCAATGGATGGTAGCCTTGTCATTATGGGAGGTAGTCTGTTATTGAGATTTTTGTTATTCCAATGGATGGTAGCCTTGTCATTATTAAAGGTAGTCTGTAGTTGAGATTTCTGTTACTCCAATGGATGATAGCCTTGTCATTATGGAAGGTAATCTGTTTTTGAAATTTTTGTTAGTCTTATGGAAGGTAGCCTTGTTATTATGGAAGGTATTCTGTTGTTGAAATTTTTGGTACTCCAATGGATGGTAGCCTTGTCATTATTGAAGGTAGTATGTTTTTGAGATTTTTTTAACTCTAATAGATGGGAGCCTTGTCATTATGGGAGGTAGTTTGTTGTTGAGATTTCTGTTAGTCCAATGGATGGTAGCCTTGTAATTTTTGAAGGTGGTTTGTTGTTGATATTTCTGTTACTCCAATGGTTGGTAGCCTTGTCATTATGGAAGGTAGTCTGTTGTTGAAATTTGTGTTACACAAATGGATGGCAGCCTTGTCATTATGGAAGGTAGTTTGTTGTTTAAATTTTTGTTACTCCAATGGATGGTAGCCGTGTCATTATGGAATATAGTCTGTTGTTGATATTTCTTGTTACTCCAATGGTTGGTAGCCTTGTCATTATGGAAGGTAGTCTGTTGTTGAGACTTCTGTTACTCCAATGGATGGTAGCCTTGTTAATATTGGAGGTAGTCCGTTATTGAGATTTTTGTTATTCCAATTGATTGTAGCCTTGTCATTATTGAAATTAGTCTATAGTTGAGATTTCCGTTACTCCAATGGATGATAGCCTTGTCATTATGGAAGGTAGTCTATTTTTGAAATTTGTGTTACTCAAATGGATGGTAGCCTTGTCATTATGGAAGGTAGTCTGTTGTTGAAATTTTTGTTACTCCAATGGATGGTAGTCTTGTCATTATGGAAGATAGTCTATTATTGAGATTTCTTGTTACTCCACTTGATGGTAGCCTTGTCATTATGGGAGGTAGTCTGTTGTTGTGATTTTTGTTACTCCAATGGATGGTAACCTTGTCATTATGGGAGGTAGTTTGTTGTTGTGATTTTTGTTACTCCGATAGATGGTCGCCTTGTATTTTTGGAAGGTATTTTGTTGTTGAGATTTTTATTACTCCAATGGATGGTAGCCTTGTCATTATGGGAAGTAGTCTATTGTTGATATTTCTTGTTACTCCAATGGATGGTAGCATGGGCATTATGGGAGGTAGCCTGTTGTTGAAATTTGTTACTTCAATGGATGGTAGCCTTGTCATTATGGACTGTAGTCTGTTGTTGTGATTTTTGTTACTCCAATGGATGGTAGCCTTATCATTATGGGAGGTAGTATGTTGTTGAAATTTTTGTTACTCCATTGGTTGGTAGCCTTGTCATTATGGAAGGTAGTCTGTTTTTGAGATTTCTATTACTCCAATGGATGGTAGCCTTGTCATTATGGGAGGTAGTCTGTTATTGAGATTTTTGTTATTCCAATGGATGGTAGCCTTGTCATTATTAAAGGTAGTCTGTAGTTGAGATTTCTGTTACTCCAATGGATGATAGCCTTGTCATTATGGAAGGTAATCTGTTTTTGAAATTTTTGTTAGTCTTATGGAAGGTAGCCTTGTTATTATGGAAGGTATTCTGTTGTTGAAATTTTTGGTACTCCAATGGATGGTAGCCTTGTCATTATTGAAGGTAGTATGTTTTTGAGATTTTTTTAACTCCAATAGATGGGAGCCTTGTCATTATGGGAGGTAGTTTGTTGTTGAGATTTCTGTTAGTCCAATGGATGGTAGCCTTGTAATTTTTGAAGGTGGTTTGTTGTTGATATTTCTGTTACTCCAATGGTTGGTAGCCTTGTCATTATGGAAGGTAGTCTGCTGTTGAAATTTGTGTTACACAAATGGATGGCAGCCTTGTCATTATGGAAGGTAGTTTGTTGTTTAAATTTTTGTTACTCCAATGGATGGTAGCCGTGTCATTATGGAATATAGTCTGTTGTTGATATTTCTTGTTACTCCAATGGTTGGTAGCCTTGTCATTATGGAAGGTAGTCTGTTGTTGAGACTTCTGTTACTCCAATGGATGGTAGCCTTGTTAATATTGGAGGTAGTCCGTTATTGAGATTTTTGTTATTCCAATTGATTGTAGCCTTGTCATTATTGAAATTAGTCTATAGTTGAGATTTCCGTTACTCCAATGGATGATAGCCTTGTCATTATGGAAGGTAGTCTGTTTTTGAAATTTGTGTTACTCAAATGGATGGTAGCCTTGTCATTATGGAAGGTAGTCTGTTGTTGAAATTTTTGTTACTCCAATGGATGGTAGTCTTGTCATTATGGAAGATATTCTATTATTGAGATTTCTTGTTACTCCACTTGATGGTAGCCTTGTCATTATGGGAGGTAGTCTGTTGTTGTGATTTTTGTTACTCCAATGGATGGTAACCTTGTCATTATGGGAGGTAGTTTGTTGTTGTGATTTTTGTTACTCCGATAGATGGTAGCCTTGTATTTTTGGAAGGTATTTTGTTGTTGGGATTTCTATTACTCCAATGGATGGTAGCCTTGTCATTATGGGAAGTAGTCTATTGTTGATATTTCTTGTTATTCCAATGGATGGTAGCATGGGAATAATGGGAGGTAGCCTGTTGTTGAAATTTGTTACTTCAATGGATGGTAGCCTTGTCATTATGGACTGTAGTCTGTTGTTGTGATTTTTGTTACTCCAATGGATGGTAGCCTTATCATTATGGGAGGTAGTATGTTGTTGAAATTTTTGTTACTCCATTGGTTGGTAGCCTTGTCATTATGGAAGGTAGTCTGTTGTTGAGATTTCTATTACTCCAATGGATGGTAGCCTTGTCATTATGGGAGGTAGTCTGTTATTGAGATTTTTGTTATTCCAATGGATGGTAGCCTTGTCATTATTAAAGGTAGTCTGTAGTTGAGATTTCTGTTACTCTAATGGATGATAGCCTTGTCATTATGGAAGGTAATCTGTTTTTGATATTTTTGTTAGTCTTATGGAAGGTAGCCTTATCATTATGGAAGGTGTTCTGTTGTTGAAATTTTTGGTACTCCAATGGATGGTAGCCTTGTCATTATTGAAGGTAGTATGTTTTTGAGATTTTTTTAACTCCAATAGATGGGAGCCTTGTCATTATGGGAGGTAGTTTGTTGTTGAGATTTCTGTTAGTCCAATGGATGGTAGCCTTGTAATTTTTGAAGGTGGTTTGTTGTTGATATTTCTGTTACTCCAATGGTTGGTAGCCTTGTCATTATGGAAGGTAGTCTGTTGTTGAAATTTGTGTTACACAAATGGATGGTAGCCTTATCATTATGGAAGGTAGTCTATTGTTGAAATTTTTGTTACTCCAATGGATGGTAGCCGTGTCATTATGGAATATAGTCTGTTGTTGATATTTCTTGTTACTCCAATGGTTGGTAGCCTTGTCATTATGGAAGGTAGTCTGTTGTTGAGACTTCTGTTACTCCAATGGATGGTAGCCTTGTCAATATGGGAGGTAGTCTGTTTTTGAAATTTGTGTTACTCAAATGGATAGTAGCCTTGTCATTATGGAAGGTAGTCTGTTGTTGAAATTTTTGTTACTCTAATGGATGGTAGTCTTGTCATTATGGAAGATAGTCTATTATTGAGATTTCTTGTTACTCCACTGGATGGTAGCCTTGTCATTATGGGAGGTAGTCTGTTGTTGTGATTTTTGTTACTCCAATGGATGGTAACCTTGTCATTGTGGGAGGTAGTTTGTTGTTGTGATTTTTGTTACTCCGATAGATGGTAGCCTTGTATTTTTGGAAGGTATTTTGTTGTTGAGATTTCTATTACTCCAACGGATGGTAGCCTTGTCATTATGGGAAGTAGTCTATTGTTGATATTTCTTGTTACTCCAATGGATGGTAGCATGGGCATTATGGGAGGTAGCCTGTTGTTGAAATTTGTTACTTCAATGGATGGTAGCCTTGTCATTATGGACTGTAGTCTGTTGTTATGGTTTTAGTTACTCCAATGGATGGTAGTCGTATCATTATGGGAGGTAGTATGTTGTTGAAATTTTTGTTACTTCATTGGTTGGTAGCCTTGTCATTATGGAAGGTAGTCTGTTGTTGAGATTTCTATTACTCCAATGGATGGTAGCCTTGTCATTATGGGAGGTAGTCTGTTATTTATATTTTTGTTATTCCAATGGATGGTAGCCTTGTCATTATTGAAGGTAATCTGTAGTTGATATTTCTGTTACTCCAATGGATGATAGCCTTGTCATTATGGAAGGTAGTCTGTTTTTGAAATTTATGTTAGTCCTATGGATAGTAGCCTTGTCATTATGGAAGGTATTCTGTTGTTGAAATTTTATGTACTCCAATGGATCGTAGCGTTGTCATTATTGAAGGTAGGATGTTTTTGAGATTTTTTTTACTCCAATAGATGGTAGCCTTGTCATTATGGGAGGTAGTTTGTTGTTGAGATTTCTATTACTCCAATGGTTGGTAGCCTTGTCATTATGGAAGGTAGTCTGTTGTTGAAATTTGTGTTACACAAACGGATGTTAGCCTTGTCATTATGGAAGGTAGTTTGTTGTTGAAATTTTTGTTACTCTAATGGATGGTAGCCGTGTCATTATGGAATATAGTCTGTTGTTGATATTTCTTGTTACTCCAATGGTTGGTAGCCTTGTCATTATGGAAGGTAGTCTGTTGTTGAAACTTCTGTTACTCCAATGGATGGTAGCCTTGTCATTATGGGAGGTAGTCTGTTATTGAGATTTTTGTTATTCCAATGGGTGGTAGCCTTGTCATTATTCAAAGTAGTCTATAGTTGATATTTCTATTACTCCAATGGATGATAGCCTTGTCATTATGGAAGGTAGTCTGTTTTTGAAATTTGTGTTACTCAAATGGATGGTAGCCTTGTCATTATGGAAGGTAGTCTGTTGTTGAGACTTCTGTTACTCCAATGGATGGTAGCCTTGTCATTATTGAAGGTAGTCTGTTGTTGAGATTTTTGTTACTCCAATAGATGATACCCTTGTCATTTGGGTAGGTAGTCTGTTGTTGAGATTTCTGTTAATCCAATGGATGGTAGCCTTGTAATTTTGGACGGTGGTATGTCGTTGATATTTCTGTTACTCCAAAGGTTGGTAGCCTTGTCATTATGGATTGTAGTCTATTTTTGAAATTTATGCTACTCAAATGGATGGTAGCCTTATCATTATGGAAGGTAGTCTGTTGTTAAAATTTTTGTTACTCCAATGGATGGTAGTCTTGTCATTATTGAAGGTAGTCTTTTGTTAAGATTTTTGTTACTCCAATAGATGGTAGCCTTGTCAATATGGAAGGTAGTCTGTTATTGAAATGTGTGTTACTCAAATGGATGGTAGCCGTGTCATTATAGAAGATAGTCTATTGTTGAGATTTCTTGTTCCTCCACTGGTTGGTAGCCTTGTCATTATGGAATGTAGTCTATTATTGAGATTTATAATTCTCCAATGGATGGTAGCATTATCATTATGGGAGGTAGTCTGTTGTTGTGATTTTTGTTACTCCAATGGATGGTAACCTTGTCATTATGGGAGGTAGTTTGTTGTTGTGATTTTCGTTACTCCGATAGATGGTAGCCTTGTCATTATGGAAGGTATTTTGTTGTTGAGATTTCGATTACTCCAATGGATGGTAGCCTTGTCATTTTGGGAAGTAGTCTATTATTGATATTTCTTGTTAGTCCAATGGATGGTAGCGTGGGCATTATGGGAGGTAGTCTGTTTTTGAAATTTTTGTTACTCCAATGGATGGTAGCCTTGTAATTATGAAAGGTATTCTGTTATTGAAATTTTTTTTGCTCCAATGGATGGTAGCCGTGTCATTATGGGAGCTAGTCTGTTGTTGAGATTTCTGTTAGTCTAATGGTTGGTAGCCTTGTAATTTTTAAAGGTGGTCTGTCGTTGATATTTCTGTTTCTCCAATGGTTGGTAGCCTTGTCATTATGGAAGGTAGTCTGTTTTTGAATGTTGTGTTACCCAAATGGATGGTAGCCTTGTCATTATGGAAGGTAGTCTGTTGTTGAAATTTTTGTTACTCCAATGGATGGTAACCTTGTCATTATAGGAGGTAATTTATTGTTGTGATTTTTGTTACTCCAATGAATGGTAGCCTTGTCATTATGGAAGGTAGTCTGTTGTTGAGATTTCTATTACTCTGATAGATGGTAGCCTTGTCATTATGGAAGGAATTCTGTTGTTGAGATTTCTGTTACTCCAATGGATGGTAGCCTTGTCATTATGGGAGGTAGTATATTTTTTAGATTTCTTGTTACTCCAATGGATGGTAGCATTGTCATTATGGAAGGTAGTTTGTTGTTGAAATTATTGTTACTCCAATGGATGGTAGCCTTCTCATTATGGAAGCTAGTCTGTTGTTCAGATTTCTAGTTACTCCAATGGATAATAGTCTTATCATTATGGAAGGTAGTGTGTTTTTGAATTTTTTTTTACTCTAATGGATGGTAGCCTTGTCATTATGGAAGTTATTCTGTTGTTGAGATTTATGTTACTCCAATGAATGGTAAACTTGTCATTATGGGAGGTTGTCTGTTGTTGTGATTTTTGTTACTCCAATGGATGGTAACCTTGTCATTATGGGAGGTAGTTTGTTGTTGTGATTTTTGTTACTCCGATAGATGGTAGCCTTGTCATTATGGAAGGTATTTTGTTGTTGAGATTTCTATTACTCCAATGGATGGTAGCCTTCTCATTTTGGGAAGTAGTCTATTGTTGATATTTCTTGTTACTCCAATGGATGGTAGCGTGGGCATTATGGGAGGTAGTCTATTTTTGAAATTTTTGTTACTCCAATGGATGGTAGCCTTGTAATTATGGAAGGTATTCTGTTATTGAAATTTTTTTTGCTCCAATGGATGGTAGCCGTGTCCTTATGGGAGCTAGTCTGTTGTTGAGATTTCTGTTAGTCTAATGGATGGTAACCTTGTAATTTTTGAAGGTGGTCTATCGTTGATATTTCTGTTACTCCAATGGTTGGTAGCCTTGTCATTATGGAAGGTAGTCTGTTTTTGAAATTTGTGTTACTCAAATGGATGGTAGCCTTGTCATTATGGAAGGTAGTCTGTTGTTGAAATTTTTGTTACTCCAATGGATGGTAACCTTTTCATTATAGGAGGTAATTTATTGTTGTGATTTTTGTTACTCCAATGAATGGTAACCTTGTCATTATGGAAGGTAGTCTATTGTTGAGATTTCTATTACTCCGATAGATGGTAGCCTTGTCATTATGGAAGGTATTCTGTTGTTGAGATTTCTGTTACTCCAATGGATGGTAGCCTTGTCATTATGGGAGGTAGTATATTTTTTAGATTTCTTGTTACTCCAATGGATGGTAGCATTGTCATTATGGAAGGTAGTCTGTTGTTGAAATTATTGTTATTCCAATGGATGGTAGCCTTCTCATTATGGAAGCTAGTCTATTGTTCAGATTTCTAGTTACTCCAATGGATAATAGTCTTATCATTAGGGAAGGTAGTGTGTTTTTGAATTTTTTTTTACTCTAATGGATGGTAGCCTTGTCATCATGGAAGTTATTCTGTTGTTGTGATTTATGTTACTCCAATGGATGGTAAACTTGTCATTATGGGAGGTTGTCTGTTGTTGTGATTTTTGTTACTCCAATGGATGGAAGCCTTGTCATTATGGAAATCATTCTATTGTTGAGATTTCACTTACTCCAACGGATGGTAGCCTTGTCTTTATGGGAGGTAGTATGTTGTTTAATTTTTTGTTACTTCAATTGATGGTAGCCTTGTCATTACGGACGGTAGTCTGTTGTTGTGATTTTTGTTACTCCAATGGATGGTAGCCTTGTCATTATAGGAGGTAGTATGTTGTTGAAATTTTTGTTACTCCAATGGATGGTAGCCTTGTCATTATGGAAAGTAGTCTGTTGTTGAGATTTCCGTTACTCCAATGGATGGTAGCCTTGTCATTATGGGAGGTAGTATGTTATTGAGATTTTTGTTATTCCAATGGATGGTAGCCTTGTCATTATTGAAGGTAATCTTTTGTTGAGATTTGTGTTACTTAAATGGATGGTAACCTTGTCATTATGGAAGGTAGTCTGTTGTTGAAATTTTTGTTACACCAATGGATGGTAGCCGTGTCATTATGGAAGATAGACTGTTGTTGAGATTTCTTGTTACTCCACTGGTTGGTAGCCTTGTCATTATGGAAGGTAGCCTATTATTGAGATTTCTATTTCTCCAATGGATGGTAGCCTTGTCATTATGGGAGTTAGTCTGTTGTTGTGATTTTTGTTACTCCAATGGATGGTAGCCTTGTCATTATAGGAAGTAGTCTATTATTGATATATCTAGTTACTCCAATGGATGGTAGCATGGGCATTATGGGAGGTAGTCTATTTTTGAAATTTTTGTTACTCCAATGGATGGTAGCCTTGTAATTATGGAAGGTAGTCTGTTATTCAAATTTGTTTTGCTCCAATGGATGGTAGCCTTTCAATATGGAAGGTAGTCTGTTGTTGAAATTTTGTTACTCCAATGGATGGTAGCCTTGTCATTACAGAAGGTAGTCTGTTGTTGAGATTTTTGTTACTCCAATAGATGGTAGCCTTGTCATTATGGGAGGTAGTCTGTTGTTGAGATTTCTGTTAGTCCAATGGATGGTAGCCTTGTAATTTTGGACGGTGGTATGTTGTTGATATTTCTGTTACTCCAATGGTTGGTAGCCTTGTCATTATGGAAGGTAGTCTGTTGTTGAAATTTGTGTTAATCAAATGGATGGTAGCCTTGTCATTATGGAAGGTAGTTTGTTGTTAAAATTTTTGTTACTCCAATGGATGGTAGCCGTGTCATTATGGAAGATAGTCTGTTGTTGAGATTTCTTGTTATTCAACTAGTTGGTAGCCTTGTCATTATGGAAGGTAGTTTATTGTTGAGATTTCTATTTCTCCAATGGATGATAGCCTTGTCATTATGGGAGGTAGTCTGTTGTTGTGATTTTTGTTACTCCAATGGATGGTAACCTTGTCATTATGGGAGGTAGTTTGTTGTTGTGATTTTTGTTACTCCGATAGATGGTAGCCTTGTCATTATGGAAGGTATTTTGTTGTTGATATTTCTATTACTCCAATGGATGGTAGCCTTGTCATTATGAGAAGTAGTCTATTGTTGATATTTCTTGTTACTCAAATGGATGGTAGCGTGGGCATTATGGGAGGTAGTCTGTTTTTGAAATTTTTGTTACTCCAATGGATGGTAGCCTTGTAATTATGGAAGGTATTCTGTTATTGAATTTTTTTTTGCTCCAATGGATGGTAGCCGTGTCATTATGGGAGCTAGTTTGTTGTTGAGATTTCTGTTAGTCTAATGGATGGTAGCCTTGTAATATTTTGAAGGTGGTCTGTCGTTGATATTTCTGTTACTCCAATGGTTGGTAGCCTTGTCATTAAGGAAGGTAGTCTAGTTTTGAAATTTGTGTTACCCAAATGGATGGTAGCCTTGTCATTATGGAAGGTAGTCTGTTGTTGAGATTTCTATTACTCCGATAGATGGTAGCCTTGTCATTATGGAAGGTATTCTGTTGTTGAGATTTTTGTTACTCCAATGGATGGTAGCCTTGTCATTATGGGAGGTAGTACATTTTTTAGATTTCTTGTTACTCCAATGGATGGTAGCATTGTCATTATGGAAGGTAGTCTGTTGTTGAAATTATTGTTATTCCAATGGATGGTAGCCTTCTCATTATGGAAGCTAGTCTATTGTTCAGATTTCTAGTTACTCCAATGGATAATAGTCTTATCATTAGGGAAGGTAGTGTGTTTTTGAATTTTTTTTTACTCTAATGGATGGTAGCCTTGTCATTATGGAAGTTATTCTGTTGTTGTGATTTATGTTACTCCAATGGATGGTAAACTTGTCATTATGGGAGGTTGTCTGTTGTTGTGATTTTTGTTACTCCAATGGATGGAAGCCTTGTCATTATGGAAATCATTCTATTGTTGAGATTTCACTTACTCCAACGGATGGTAGCCTTGTCTTTATGGGAGGTAGTATGTTGTTTAATTTTTTGTTACTTCAATTGATGGTAGCCTTGTCATTACGGACGGTAGTCTGTTGTTGTGATTTTTGTTACTCCAATGGATGGTAGCCTTGTCATTATGGGAGGTAGTATGTTGTTGAAATTTTTGTTACTCCAATGGATGGTAGCCTTGTCATTATGGAAAGTAGTATGTTGTTGAGATTTCCGTTACTCCAATGGATGGTAGCCTTGTCATTATGGGAGGTAGTATGTTATTGAGATTTTTGTTATTCCAATGGATGGTAGCCTTGTCATTATTGAAGGTAATCTTTGGTTGAGATTTGTGTTACTTAAATGGATGGTAACCTTGTCATTATGGAAGGTAGTCTGTTGTTGAAATTTTTGTTACACCAATGGATGGTAGCCGTGTCATTATGGAAGATAGACTGTTGTTAAGATTTCTTGTTACTCCACTGGTTGGTAGCCTTGTCATTATGGAAGGTAGCCTATTATTGAGATTTCTATTTCTCCAATGGATGGTAGCCTTGTCATTATGGGAGTTAGTCTGTTGTTGTGATTTTTGTTACTCCAATGGATGGTAGCCTTGTCATTATGGGAAGTAGTCTATTATTGATATATCTAGTTACTCCAATGGATGGTAGCATGGGCATTATGGGAGGTAGTCTGTTTTTGAAATTTTTGTTACTCCAATGGATGGTAGCCTTGTAATTATGGAAGGTAGTCTGTTATTGAAATTTGTTTTGCTCCAATGGATGGTAGCCTTGTTAATATGGAAGGTAGTCTGTTGTTGAAATTTTGTTACTCCAATGGATGGTAGCCTTGTCATTACAGAAGGTAGTCTGTTGTTGAGATTTTTGTTACTCCAATAGATGGTAGCCTTGTCATTATGGGAGGTAGTCTGTTGTTGAGATTTCTGTTAGTCCAATGGATGGTAGCCTTGTAATTTTGGACGGTGGTATGTTGTTGATATTTCTGTTACTCCAATGGTTGGTAGCCTTGTCATTATGGAAGGTAGTTTGTTTTTAAAATTTTTGTTACTCCAATGGATGGTAGCCGTGTCATTATGGAAGATAGTCTGTTGTTGAGATTTCTTGTTATTCAACTAGTTGGTAGCCTTGTCATTATGGAAGGTAGTCTATTGTTGAGATTTCTATTTCTCCAATGGATGATAGCCTTGTCATTATGGGAGGTAGTCTGTTGTTGTGATTTTTGTTACTCCAATGGATGGTAACCTTGTCATTATGGGAGGTAGTTTGTTGTTGTGATTTTTGTTACTCCGATAGATGGTAGCCTTGTCATTATGGAAGGTATTTTGTTGTTGAGATTTCTATTACTCCAATGGATGGTAGCCTTGTCATTATGAGAAGTAGTCTATTGTTGATATTTCTTGTTACTCCAATGGATGGTAGCGTGGGCATTATGGGAGGTAGTCTGTTTTTGAAATTTTTGTTACTCCAATGGATGGTAGCCTTGTCATTATGGAAGGTAGTCTGTTGTTGAGATTTCTGTTAGTCTAATGGATGGTAGCCTTGTAATATTTTGAAGGTGGTCTGTCGTTGATATTTCTGTTACTCCAATGGTTGGTAGCCTTGTCATTATGGAAGGTAGTCTAGTTTTGAAATTTGTGTTACCCAAATGGATGGTAGCCTTGTCATTATGGAAGGTAGTCTGTTGTTGAAATTTTTGTTACTCCAATGGATGGTAACCTTGTCATTATAGGAGGTAATTTATTGTTGTGATTTTTGTTACTCCAATGAATGGTAGCCTTGTCATTATGGAAGGTAGTATGTTGTTGAGATTTCTATTACTCTGATATATGGTAGCCTTGTCATTATGGAAGGTATTTTGTTGTTGAGATTTCTGTTACTCCAATGGATGGTAGACTTGTCATTATGGGAGGTAGTATATTTTTTAGATTTCTTGTTACTCCAATGGATGGTAGCATTGTCATTATGGAAGGTAGTCTGTTGTTGAAATTATTGTTACTCCAATGGATGGTAGCCTTCTCATTATGGAAGCTAGTCTGTTGTTCAGATTTCTAGTTACTCCAATGGATAATAGTCTTATCATTATGGAAGGTAGTGTGTTTTTGAAATTTTTTTTACTCTAATGGATGGTAGCCTTGTCATTATGGAAGTTATTCTGTTGTTGAGATTTATGTTACTGCAATGAATGGTAAACTTGTCATAATGGGAGGTTGTCTGTTGTTGTCATTTTTGTTAGTCCAATGGATGGTAACCTTGTCATTATGGGAGGTAGTTAGTTGTTGTGATTTTTGTTACTCCGATAGATGGTAGCCTTGTCATTATGGAAGGTATTTTGTTGTTGAGATTTCTCCTACTCCAATGGATGGTAGCCTTGTCATTATGGGAAGTAGTCTATTGTTGATATTTCTTGTTACTCCAATGGATGGTAGCGTGGGTATTATGGGAGGTAGTCTATTTTTGAAATTTTTGTTACTCCAATGGATGGTAGCCTTGTAATTATGGAAGGTATTCTGTTATTGAATTTTTTTTTGCTCCAATGGATGGTAGCCGTGTCATTATGGGAGCTAGTCTGTTGTTGAGATTTCTGTTAGTCTAATGGATGGTAACCTTGTAATTTTTGAAGGTGGTCTGTCGTTGATATTTCTGTTACTCCAATGGTTGGTAGCCTTGTCATTATGGAAGGTAGTCTGTATTTGAAATTTGTGTTACTCAAATGGATGGTAGCCTTGTCATTATGGAAGGTAGTCTGTTGTTGAAATTTTTGTTACTCCAATGGATGGTAACCTTGTCATTATAGGAGGTTATTTATTGTTGTGATTTTTGTTACTCCAATGAATGGTAACCTTGTCATTATGGAAGGTAGTCTATTGTTGAGATTTCTATTACTCTGATAGATGGTAGCCTTGTCATTATGGAAGGTATTCTGTTGTTGAGATTTCTGTTACTCCAATGGATGGTAGCCTTGTCATTATGGGAGGTAGTATATTTTTTAGATTTCTTGTTACTCCAATGGATGGTAGCATTGTCATTATGGAAGGTAGTCTGTTGTTGAAATTATTGTTATTCCAATGGATGGTAGCCTTCTCATTATGGAAGCTAGTCTATTGTTCAGATTTCTAGTTACTCCAATGGATAATAGTCTTATCATTAGGGAAGGTAGTGTGTTTTTGAATTTTTTTTTACTCTAATGGATGGTAGCCTTGTCATTATGGAAGTTATTCTGTTGTTGTGATTTATGTTACTCCAATGGATGGTAAACTTGTCATTATGGGAGGTTGTCTGTTGTTGTGATTTTTGTTACTCCAATGGATGGAAGCCTTGTCATTATGGAAATCATTCTATTGTTGAGATTTCACTTACTCCAACGGATGGTAGCCTTGTCTTTATGGGAGGTAGTATGTTGTTTAATTTTTTGTTACTTCAATTGATGGTAGCCTTGTCATTACGGACGGTAGTCTGTTGTTGTGATTTTGTTACTCCAATGGATGGTAGCCTTGTCATTATGGGAGGTAGTATGTTGTTGAAATTTTTGTTACTCCAATGGATGGTAGCCTTGTCATTATGGAAAGTAGTCTGTTGTTGAGATTTCCGTTACTCCAATGGATGGTAGCCTTGTCATTATGGGAGGTAGTATGTTATTGAGATTTTTGTTATTCCAATGGATGGTAGCCTTGTCATTATTGAAGGTAATCTTTTGTTGAGATTTGTGTTAATTAAATGGATGGTAACCTTGTCATTATGGAAGGTAGTCTGTTGTTGAAATTTTTGTTACACCAATGGATGGTAGCCGTGTCATTATGGAAGATAGACTGTTGTTGAGATTTCTTGTTACTCCACTGGTTGGTAGCCTTGTCATTATGGAAGGTAGCCTATTATTGAGATTTCTATTTCTCCAATGGATGGTAGCCTTGTCATTATGGGAGTTAGTCTGTTGTTGTGATTTTTGTTACTCCAATGGATGGTAGCCTTGTCATTATGGGAAGTAGTCTGTTTTTGAAGTTTGTTTTGCTCCAATGGATGGTAGCCTTGTCAATATGGAAGGTAGTCTGTTGTTGAAATTTTGTTACTCCAATGGATGGTAGCCTTGTCATTATAGAAGGTAGTCTGATGTTGAGATTTTTGTTACTCCAATAGATGGTAGCCTTGTCATTATGGGAGGTAGTCTGTTGTTGAGATTTCTGTTAGTCCAATGGATGGTAGCCTTGTAATTTTGGACGGTGGTATGTTGTTGATATTTCTGTTACTCCAATGGTTGGTAGCCTTGTCATTATGGAAGGTAGTCTGTTGTTGAAATTTGTGTTAATCAAATGGATGGTAGCCTTGTCATTATGGAAGGTAGTTTATTGTTAAAATTTTTGTTACTCCAATGGATGGTAGCCCTGTCATTATGGAAGATAGTCTGTTGTTGAGATTTCTTGTTATTCAACTAGTTGGTAGCCTTGTCATTATGGAAGGTAGTCTATTGTTGAGATTTCTATTTCTCCAATGGATGATAGCCTTGTCATTATGGGAGGTAGTCTGTTGTTGTGATTTTTGTTACTCCAATGGATGGTAACCTTGTCATTATGGGAGGTAGTTTGTTGTTGTGATTTTTGTTACTCCGATAGATGGTAGCCTTGTCATTATGGAAGGTATTTTGTTGTTGAGATTTCTATTACTCCAATGGATGGTAGCCTTGTCATTATGAGAAGTAGTCTATTGTTGATATTTCTTGTTACTCCAACGGATGGTAGCGTGGGCATTATGGGAGGTAGTCTGTTTTTGAAATTTTTGTTACTCCACGGATGGTAGCCTTGTAATTATGGAAGGTATTCTGTTATTGAAATTTTTTTTGCTCCAATGGATGGTAGACGTGTCATTATGGGAGCTAGTCTGTTGTTGAGATTTCTGTTAGTCTAATGGATGGTAGCCTTGTAATATTTTGAAGGTGGTCTGTCGTTGATATTTCTGTTACTCCAATGGTTGGTAGCCTTGTCATTATGGAAGGTAGTCTGGTTTTGAAATTTGTGTTACCCAAATGGATGGTAGCCTTGTCATTATGGAAGGTAGTCTGTTGTTGAAATTTTTGTTACTCCAATGGATGGTAACCTTGTCATTATAGGAGGTAATTTATTGTTTTGATTTTTGTTACTCCAATGAATGGTAGCCTTGTCATTATGGAAGGTAGTCTGTTGTTGAGATTTCTATTACTCCGATAGATGGTAGCCTTGTCATTATGGAAGGTATTCTGTTGTTGAGATTTCTGTTACTCCAATGGATGGTAGCCTTGTCATTATGGGAGGTAGTATATTTTTTAGATTTCTTGTTACTCCAATGGATGGTAGCATTGTCATTATGGAAGGTAGTGTGTTGTTGAAATTATTGTTACTCCAATGGATGGTAGCCTTCTCATTATGGAAGCTTGTAACACCCCAGTTTCAATTATTTGATTTATTTAAATTAGGAAATTATTTTATTAGAATTAATAAAATAAAAAGGAATTATTTATTTGGAATATTTGAAGAAAATAAAAGAAATAGGCAAACATTGGGTTTTTAAGTTATTGGGCTTGGATGTCGTTAGTAAAGAGTGG
Organism: Vicia faba; assembly: GCA_948472305.1. NCBI lineage: Eukaryota > Viridiplantae > Streptophyta > Magnoliopsida > Fabales > Fabaceae > Vicia > Vicia faba. Next base: position 774,388,436 of record OX451737.1, read on the forward strand.
GGGTGCAAAAGAAATAAGGATATGTTTTGGAACTCAAGTTATTTTCTCATTATTCACGATAACACAGAATTTGGGAAATTTGGGAAGCTGAGCTCTGAAGGTGCGAAGAACGAAGAACATCGCTCAAAGAACTCAAGCTGCAATTTGATAAGGTAAGGGGGCCTACTACTCAATTTACATTTGCTTATGGGTTTAGATGCAATTGGTTAGGTAATCCCATTTTCTCTGATATTCTTAGTGATCGATAACTTTAGGGTCGAATTTCGTTAGAAAGGATTAGGTTCCCTAAAGGTTGTGAATCGATTAAGAAATTAATCCCCATTGTTGATTTAGATCGAAATTGTATGATCGTGAGTTTACCTTAGGTGTTCTAGGGATAACCTCAATGTTGTTAGGATTTCCCTAAAGGACGGGTAATATGTAACTTAAGGTCAATTTTAATAAAACTTGTTGTTGATGAAAGAATTGTTGATAAAATAGGATGTTTTAAAAATGAAAATTCTGAGTTTTGATTGATTTTGGAAAATGAGACCTTAAGTGAAATAATGCTGTCCTTAAGATTGGAAATTGACTAACGTAGAAGGGAATTGTGTTCCAATTGATGTGTTGCCTTGAGTTATGCATAATTGATGTTGTTATGTAACGAAATGCACGTTCTAGCTGGTATTTTTCGTGTTTGGCTGCTGTTCTGAGCTGCTGCAGGTACAGGAAATTTTGGGTTCGCGCTCATCAACACGGGCCGTGTTGATTCACACGGGCACCCGCGTTGATCTACTGGATGGGTAAAGAAAATGTGTTTCCAGACACATTTCAACACGGGCCGTGTTGATTCACACGGGCACCCGTGTTGATCCCCTGTATTGGCAAAATAACGTGTTTCGGGACACATTTCCACACGGGCAGTGTTGATTCACACGGGTACCCGTGTTGAACCTCCTGTGTTGGTTTCTGAATTTTGTTTTCTGTGCATGCTGTTATGTACGGGATTGATCCTGTTTTGATGTGCAGTGTTTGATATGTTTTGAATGTGCTGTTTATTGATTTCCTAGTGTTGATTGATGCTTGTATCGAATAACGTTTGTATGTTATGATACCAACACTACGTAGATTTTATTGTCATGCTTTGAGATGATGTTAACAAGCATGAATTGTGATATAACTTGATATGATGGGTTGATGTTTAATAACATGCTGAGTGATTACATGCTATCCATATCCCGTTATGATTGACGTTGTCGATGTTGCATGATATGTTTTATTGATGTTAATAGTATGCTGAGTGTTACATACTTTACATATCATGTTGCATTTGTTAATTCCCATTGTGTGGAATTAACATGGTGGCCAAAATACGTGTCCGCGATTTAATGGAACGTTGAGGTGGTAGCCGTGTCCGCGATATAATGGAACGGTGAGTTATCCGTGACCCGAGATTTAATGGGGCGGTAAAATGGTACCACATGCATGGGTGTGTTGCATTATATTGAATATAACTTGAATGGATGGTTTCCCAATGTTGTATTTAATTGATTGTATGCATGTGTTGTTGCTGAATTGTTAATGATGTTTGACGCTAATTATAAGTATGAAAAGTAATGTATTATGAATATATGAGTTGTAAAGGTTTTCGTAAACTATGAAACATGCTAACTGTTTGGGTGATGCTTATGATTTTCTGAATTGATTGTTATGAACGTATAATCAAATGTATAGTTGAGATGCTCACCCTTACTGTTGAATATTTCAGATTGAGGAGCTTCGTTCAGGTGCTTGGCGAAGGCTTGTTGTTTCTAGTTTATTTCTGTTTAAGTATTGTCCGGGTCATGCTCTGATAGTTGTAACTCCGGGAACGTTTGTTTGTCGAGCTGCTTTAGTCAGACTCGTTTATTTCCTTATGTTTGTTATAATATGATGTTGATATATTCCAGGTGTTAATCCCTGATGATTGAAAATATTATTACCTTGGTTTTATTAAATATAATATTCCGCTGTGTAAACATGTATGAGTTGCTTCTATGTTATGCATGACAGGAACTTATTTTTATTAAAAGAGAATTGTGACATCCTCGTTAATACATGTACTCTGAAAATATGATTTTAATTATTTGCGAAATTTTGTTCAGGGTTTTAGAGGGTGTTACAATAGTGGTATCAGAGCATAGTCGGTCGTTGCGACCAGAGTCTTGAGTCAGTCATTCCTTTTGTATGCGATTAGTGTAAGGCAACACTGTCGATACTGTATTCTAATGAGGAGTATGTTTTAATTCTCAGGAATATGGCTGGAAGAGGTAACAGACGAAATGATGCTGCACTCGCTGAGGCTTTGGGGATGTTAGCTGGTGTACTTGCTGGAAATCCAAATGGAGGCGTGATTGGTGCTGATAGACAATTGGGGAACTTCCAAAGGAACAATCCTCCATTGTTCAAAGGTACACATGACCCTCAAGGTGCTCAGAAGTGGCTGAAGGAAATCGAAAGGATTTTCCGTGTGATTGATTGTGCGGAAGATCTGAAAGTCAGATATGGTACGCATATGTTGGCAGAAGAGGCCGACGACTGGTGGGTTGCAACAAGGACTGAAATGGTTAAGGATGGAGAGGCACTGACTTGGGCTAACTTCAGAAGGGCTTTTCTGAGGAGGTACTTTCTTGAAGATGTTCGGGGAAGAAAGGAAATTGAGTTTTTGGAGCTTAAGCAGGGCAATCTGACTGTTAGTGAGTATGCTACTAAGTTCACTGAGCTGGCAAAGTATTATGCACACTACAACAATGATGAGGCTGGAGAATTCTCTAAATGTATCAAATTTGAGAATGGTCTCCGAGATGAGATTAAGCAGGGAATCAGGTACCAGCGTATTCGTAGATTTTCTGATCTGGTGGATTGTAGCAGGATCTTGGAAGAAGATATTACCAGGACTAGGTCGTCTCACTCTCGTGGGGCTGTTGGTAAAAGAGGAAAGCAACATATGGACCGTGGCAAGCCATATGGTAGAGGTAACCAGAAATCAGGTGGATGGAAAAGGCCTAGTGGGGGAGATTCTAAGGCTCCTCCTATCAGATGCTACAGGTGTGGTGAGTTGGGTCATCATATTCGAGATTGCAAGAGTGATGAGAAGAAGTGCTATAAATGTGGAAAGACTGGTCATTTGTCTATTGATTGCAAAGGGAAGTCTGTCACTTTTTATAATTGTGGCGAAGAAGGTCACATTCGTCCGCAGTGTCCTAAGCCTAAGAAGGATCAGTCAGGTGGAAAAGTGTTCGCTTTGTCTGGATCTGAGACTACTCCAGAGGATCGATTGATTAAAGGTACGTGTTTTATTCATGGCACACCTTTAGTTGCAATTATTGATACTGGTGCAACTCATTCTTTCATTTCCTTGGATTGTGCTGAGAGGTTGAAACTGGACATATCTGGTATGCGAGGTAGCATGGTTGTTGATACTCCTGCATCGGGTTCAGTGACAACTTCACTTGTATGTAGGAATTGTCATATTGAGATTTTTGGTAGAGGTTTCGGTATGGATTTAGTGTGCCTACCGCTTGAACAAATTGATATTATCCTTCGGATGAACTGGTTGGAATTCAACCGGGTTCATCTGAACTGTTTTGCTAAGACGGTGATTTTCCCAGAGGCAGTTGGCGTCGAGAATTTGACTATGACTGCTAGGCAGGTACAAGAAGTAATGGAGGACGGTGCTAATGTGTTTATGTTACTTGCTTCGTTAGATGCAACAGGAAAGGTCAGGAGTGACGAATTGCCAGTGGTGTGTGATTTTCCAGAAGTCTTTCCTGATGATGTTGGTGAGTTACCTCCTGAGAGAGAAGTGGAATTTTCTATAGATTTGATTCCTGGTACGAGACCGGTGTCGATGGCACCATATCGTATGTCTGCGTCTGAGTTGGCTGAATTGAAGAGTCAGTTGGAAGATTTGCTGGAGAAGAAGTTTATTCGTCCAAGTGTTTCGCCTTGGGGTGCTCCGGTATTGTTGGTTAAGAAGAAAGAAGGTTCTATGAGACTGTGTGTTGATTACAGGCAATTGAACAAGGTAACCATTAAGAATCGGTATCCATTACCGAGGATTGATGATTTAATGGATCAACTAATTGGAGCCATTGTATTCAGTAAGATTGACTTGAGATCTGGATATCATCAGATTCGTGTGAAAGCGGAAGATATTCAAAAGACTGCTTTTCGAACGAGGTATGGGCATTATGAATATTCTGTTATGCCGTTCGGAGTTACTAATGCATCTGGTGTTTTCATGGAATATATGAACAGGATTTTTCATCCGTATCTGGATAAGTTTGTTGTGGTTTTTATTGATGACATTCTGATTTATTCCAAGAATGACGAAGAGCATGCGGAACATCTCCGAATTGTGTTAGAGTTGTTGAAAGATAAGAAGTTGTATGCAAAGTTGTCCAAATGTGAGTTTTGGCTGAATGAAGTTAGTTTTCTTGGACATGTGATTTCTAAGAATGGTATTGCAGTGGATCCTACAAAAGTAGAAGCAGTATCTCAGTGGGAAGCGCCGAAGACTGTTTCTGAAATCAGAAGTTTTCTTGGTCTTGCAGGTTATTACAAAAAGTTTATCGAAGGATTCTCAAAGTTAGCATTGCCGTTGACAAAGTTGACTCGTAAAGGACAAGCATTTATTTGGGATTCTGAATGTGAGAAAGGTTTCCAAGAATTGAAGCGGAGATTGACTAGTGCTCCTATTCTGATTTTGCTGAATCCGGTGGAATCTTTTGTGGTTTATTGTGATGCATCTCTGATGGGTTTAGGTGGTGTTTTAATGCAGAATCAACAGGTAGTTGCGTATGCTTCGAGACAGTTGAAGGTTCATGAAAGGAACTATCCTACTCATGACTTAGAGTTGGCAGCAGTTGTGTTTGTCTTGAAATTGTGGAGACATTATCTGTATGGTTCGAGATTTGAAGTGTATAGTGATCATAAGAGTTTGAAGTATCTTTTCGATCAGAAAGAGCTCAATATGCGGCAAAGAAGGTGGTTGGAATTTCTCAAAGACTATGATTTTGGTTTGAATTACCATCCTGGTAAGGCAAATGTGGTTGCAGATGCTTTGAGCAGGAAATCCTTGCATATGTCTATGATGATGGTTCGTGAATTGGATTTAATTGAACAATTCCGAGATTTGAGTTTACTTTGTGAAGGTACTCCGAAGTGTGTTCGTTTGGGTATGTTGAGACTTACTAGTGGTATTCTAGAAGAGATCAAGATCGGGAAGAAATCCGATGTTAATTTAGTTGATAAATTGACATTGATCAACCAAGGTCAAGGTGGTGAGTTTAGAATTGATGAAAATGATGTTATGAGATTTGACGATAGAGTTTGTGTTCCTGATGTTGCAGAAATCAAGAAGAGTATATTAGAGGAAGGACATCGCAGTGGGATGAGTATTCATCCGGGTGCCATGAAAATGTATCATGATTTGAAGAAATTGTTTTGGTGGCCGGGAATGAAAAAGGAAATAGCTGAATTTGTCTATGCATGTTTAATCTGTCAGAAATCAAAGATTGAACATCAGAAGCCGTCTGGATTTATGCAACCGATGTTTATTCCAGAATGGAAGTGGGATAGTATTTCTATGGATTTTGTATCCGGGTTACCGAGGACTCCTAAGAATTGTGAAGCGATATGGGTTGTGGTGGATAGACTGACTAAGTCTGCTCATTTTATACCGGTGAGAATGGATTACTCAATGGAGAGATTGGCACAGTTGTACATTGAGAAAATAGTGAGTTTGCATGGAGTTCCTTCTAGTATTGTGTCAGATAGAGATCCGAGGTTCACTTCAAAATTTTGGGAAGGATTGCAGAAGGCTTTGGGTACTAAATTGAGGTTGAGTTCAGCTTACCATCCTCAGACTGATGGACAGACGGAGAGGACGATTCAATCGTTAGAAGATTTATTGCGTGCTTGTGTTTTAGAGAAGGGTGGAGCTTGGGATAGCTATTTGCCATTGATTGAATTTACTTATAACAATAGTTACCATTCGAGTATTGGTATGGCTCCATTTGAGGCATTGTATGGTAGACGGTGTAGAACGCCTTTGTGTTGGTATGAATCTGGAGAGAGTTCAATAATTGGGCCAGAGATTGTTCAGCAGACTACTGAAAAGATCAAATTGATTCAAGAGAAGATGAGAGCTTCTTAGAGTCGTCAGAAAAGTTATCATGATAAGAGGAGAAAGAATTTAGAATTCAGTGCTGGAGATCATGTGTTTATGAGAGTTACTCCGATGACGGCTATTGGTCGAGCGTTGAAATCTAAGAAGTTAACTCCGCGTTTTATTGGTCGGTTTCAGATTACGGAAAGAATTGGAGAAGTTGCTTATCGTATTTCCTTACCTCCGAGACTTGCGAATTTGCACGATTTTTTTCATGTTTCTCAGTTGAGGAGATACATTCCAGACCCATCTCATGTAATCCAAATAAATGATGTACAGGTGAGAGATAACCTGACAGTAGAAACATTGCCTATGAGGATAGAAGATCGGGAAGTGAAACAGTTAAGGGGTAAAGAGATAGCATTAGTGAAGGTTGCTTGGGGAGGTCCAGCAGATGGAAACATCACTTGGGAACTGGAGAGCCAGATGAAAGAGGCTTATCCGGAACTGTTCGTCTAAGGTATTTTTTCGAGGACGAAAACTCTTTTAGTGGGGGAGAGTTGTAACACCCCAGTTTCAATTATTTGATTTATTTAAATTGGGAAATTATTTTATTAGAATTAATAAAATAAAAAGGAATTATTTATTTTGGAATATTTGAAGAAAATAAAAGAAATAAGAAAACATTGGGTTTTTAAGTTATTGGGCTTGGATGTCGTTAGTAAAGAGTGGGGGTGCAAAAGAAATAAGGATATGTTTTGGAACTCAAGTTATTTTCTCATTATTCACGATAACACAGAATTTGGGAAATTTGGGAAGCTGAGCTCTGAAGGTGCGAAGAACGAAGAACATCGCTCAAAGAACTCAAGCTGCAATTTGATAAGGTAAGGGGGGCTACTACTCAATTTACATTTGCTTATGGGTTTAGATGCAATTGGTTGGGTAATCGTAGGATAATCCCATTTTCTCTGATATTCTTAGTGATCGATAACTTTAGGGTCGAATTTCGTTATAAAGGATTAGGTTCCCTAAAGGTTGTGAATCGATTAAGAAATTAATCCCCATTGTTGATTTAGATCGAAATTGTATGATCGTGAGTTTACCTTACGTGTTCTAGGGATAACCTCAATGTTGTTAGGATTTCCCTAAAGGACGGGTAATATGTAACTTAAGGTCAATTTTAATAAAACTTGTTGTTGATGAAAGAATTGTTGATAAAATAGGATGTTTTAAAAATGAAAATTCTGAGTTTTGATTGATTTTGGAAAATGAGACCTTAAGTGAAATAATGCTGTCCTTAAGATTGGAAATTGACTAACGTAGAAGGGAATTGTGTTCCAATTGATGTGTTGCCTTGAGTTATGCATAATTGATGTTGTTATGTACCGAAATACACGTTCTGGCTGGTATTTTTCGTGTTTGGCTGCTGTTCTGAGCTGCTGCAGGTACAGGAAATTTTGGGTTCGCGCTCATCAACACGGGCCGTGTTGATTCACACAGGCACCCGCGTTGATCTACTGGATGGGTAAAGAAAATGTGTTTCCAGACACATTTCAACACGGGCCGTGTTGATTCACACGGGCACCCGTGTTGATCCCCTGTATTGGCAAAATAACGTGTTTCTGGACACATTTCCACACGGGCAGTGTTGATTCACACGGGTACCCGTGTTGAACCTCCTGTGTTGGTTTCTGAATTTTGTTTTCTGTGCATGCTGTTATGTACGGGATTGATCCTGTTTTGATGTGCAGTGTTTGATATGTTTTGAATGTGCTGTTTATTGATTTCCTAGTGTTGATTGATGCTTGTATCGAATAACGTTTGTATGTTATGATACCAACACTACGTAGATTTTATTGTCATGCTTTGAGATGATGTTAACAAGCATGAATTGTGATATAACTTGATATGATGGGTTGATGTTTAATAACATGCTGAGTGATTACATGCTATCCATATCCCGTTATGATTGACGTTGTCGATGTTGCATGATATGTTTTATTGATGTTAATAGTATGTTGAGTGTTACATACTTTACATATCATGTTGCATTTGTTAATTCCCATTGTGTGGAATTAACATGGTGGCCAATATACGTGTCCGCGATTTAATGGAACGTTGAGGTGGTAGCCGTGTCCGCGATATAATGGAACGGTGAGTTATCCGTGACCCGAGATTTAATGGGGCGGTAAAATGGTACCACATGCATGGGTGTGTTGCATTATATTGAATATAACTTGAATGGATGGTTTCCCAATGTTGTATTTAATTGATTGTATGCATGTGTTGTTGCTGAATTGTTAATGATGTTTGACGCTAATTATAAGTATGAAAAGTAATGTATTATGAATATATGAGTTGTAAAGGTTTTCGTAAACTATGAAACATGCTAACTGTTTGGGTGATGCTAATGGTTTTCTGAATTGATTGTTATGAACGTATAATCAAATGTATATTTGAGATGCTCACCCTTACTGTTGAATATTTCAGATTGAGGAGCTTCGTTCAGGTGCTTGGCGAAGGCTTGTTGTTTCTAGTTTATTTCTGTTTAAGTATTGTCCGGGTCATGCTCTGATAGTTGTAACTCCGGGAACGTTTGTTTGTCGAGTTGCTTTAGTCAGACTCCTTTATTTCCTTATGTTTGTTATAATATGATGTTGATATATTCCAGGTGTTAATCCCTGATGATTGAAAATATTATAACCTTGGTTTTATTAAATATAATATTCCGCTGTGTAAACATGTATGAGTTGCTTCTATGTTATGCATGACAGGAACTTATTTTTATTAAAAGAGAATTGTGACATCCTCGTTAATACATGTACTCTGAAAATATGATTTTAATTATTTGCGAAATTTTGTTCAGGGTTTTAGAGGGTGTTACAAATCTAGTCTGTTGTTCAGATTTCTAGTTACTCCAATGGATAATAGTCTTATCATTATGGAAGGTAGTGTGTTTTTGAAATTTTTTTTACTCTAATGGATGGTAGCCTTGTCATTATGGAAGTTATTCTGTTGTTGAGATTTATGTTACTCCAATGGATGGTAAACTTGTCATTATGGGAGGTTGTCTGTTGTTGTGATTTTTGTTACTCCAATGGATGGAAGCCTTGTCATTATGGAAATCATTCTATTGTTGAGATTTCACTTACTCCAACGGATGGTAGCCTTGTCTTTATGGGAGGTAGTATGTTGTTTAATTTTTTGTTACTTCAATTGATGGTAGCCATGTCATTACGGACGGTAGTCTGTTGTTGGGATTTTTGTTACTCCAATGGATGGTAGCCTTGTCATTATGGGAGGTAGTATGTTGTTGAAATTTTTGTTACTCCAATGGATGGTAGCCTTGTCATTATGGAAAGTAGTCTGTTGTTGAGATTTCCGTTACTCCAATGGATGGTAGCCTTGTCATTATGGGAGGTAGTATGTTATTGTGATTTTTGTTATTCCAATGGATGGTAGCCTTGTCATTATTGAAGGTAGTCTTTTGTTGAGATTTGTGTTACTTAAATGGATGGTAACCTTGTCATTATGGAAGGTAGTCTGTTGTTGAAATTTTTGTTACTCCAATGGATGGTAGCCGTGTCATTATGGAAGATAGTCTGTTGTTGAGATTTCTTGTTACTCCACTGGTTGGTAGCCTTGTCATTATGGAAGGTAGCCTATTATTGAGATTTCTATTTCTCCAATGGATGGTAGCCTTGTCATTATGGGAGTTAGTCTGTTGTTGTGATTTTTGTTACTCCAATGGATGGTAGCCTTGTCATTATGGGAAGTAGTCTATTGTTGATATTTCTTGTTACTCCAATGGATGGTAGCATGGGCATTATGGGAGGTAGTCTGTTTTTGAAATTTTTGTTACTCCAATGGATGGTAGCCTTGTAATTATGGAAGGTAGTCTGTTATTGAAATTTGTTTTGCTCCAATAGATGGTAACCTTGTCAATATGGAAGGTAGTCTGTTGTTGAAATTTTGTTACTCCAATGGATGGTAGCCTTGTCATTATAGAAGGTAGTCTGTTGTTAAGATTTTTGTTACTCCAATAGATGGTAGCCTTGTCGTTATGGGAGGTAGTCTGTTGTTGAGATTTCTGTTAGTCCAATGGATGGAAGACTTGTAATTTTGGACGGTGGTATGTTGTTGATATTTCTGTTACTCCAATGGTTGGTAGCCTTGTCATTATGGAAGGTATTCTGTTGTTGAAATTTGTTTTAATCAAATGGATGGTAGCCTTGTCATTATGGAAGGTAGTTTGTTGTTGAAATTTTTGTTACTCCAATGGATGGTAGCCGTGTCATCATGGAAGATAGTATGTTGTTGAAATTTCTTGTTACTCAACTAGTTGGTAGCCTTGTCATTATGAAAGGTAGTCTATTGTTGAGATTTCTATTTCTCCAATGGATGATAGCCTTGTCATTATGGGAGATAGTCTGTTGTTGTGATTTTTGTTAATCCAATGGATGGTAACCTTGTCATTATGGGAGGTAGTTAGTTGTTGTGATTTTTGTTACTCCGATAGATGGTAGCCTTGTCATTATGGAAGGTATTTTGTTGTTGAGATTTCTATTACTCCAATGGATGGTAGCCTTGTCATTATGGGAAGTAGTCTATTGTTGATATTTCTTGTTACTCCAATGCATGGTAGTGTGGGCATTATGGGAGGTAGTCTGTTTTTGAAATTTTTGTTACTCCAATGCATGGTAGTGTGGGCATTATGGGAGCTAGTCTGTTGTTGAGATTTCTGTTAGTCTAATGGATGGTAGCCTTATAATTTTTGAAGGTGGTCTGTCGTTTATATTTCTGTTACTCCAATGGTTGGTAGCCTTGTCATTATGGAAGGTAGTCTGTTTTTTGAAATTTGTGTTACTCAAATGGATGGTAGCCTTGTCATTATGGAAGGTAGTTTGTTGTTGAAATTTTTGTTACTCCAATGGATGGTAACCTTGTCATTATAGGAGGTAATTTATTGTTGTGATTTTTTTTACTCCAATGAATGGTAGCCTTGTCATTATGGAAGGTAGTCTGTTGTTGAGATTTCTATTACTCCGATAGATGGTAGCCTTGTCATTATGGAAGGTATTCTGTTGTTGAGATTTCTGTTACTCCAATGGATGGTAGCCTTGTCATTATGGGAGGTAGTATATTTTTTAGATTTCTTGTTACTCCAATGGATGGTAGCATTGTCATTATGGAAGGTAGTCTGTTGTTGAAATTTTTGTTACTCCAATGGATGGTAGCCTTCTCATTATGGAAGCTAGTCTGTTGTTGAGATTTCTAGTTACTCCAATGGATAATAGTCTTATCATTATGGAAGGTAGTGTGTTTTTGAATTTTTTTTACTCTAATGGATGGTAGCCCTGTCATTATGGAAGTTATTCTGTTGTTGAGATTTATGTTACTCCAATGGATGGTAAACTTGTCATTATGGGAGGTTGTCTGTTTTTGTGGTTTTTGTTACTCCAATGGATGGAAGCCTTGTCATTATGGAAATCATTCTGTTGTTGAGATTTCACCTACTCTAATGGATGGTAGCCTTGTAATTATGGACGGTAGTCTGTTATTGAAATTTTTTTTGCTCCAATGGATGGTAGCCGTGTCATTATGGGAGGTAGTCTGTTGGTGAGATTTCTGTTAGTCCAATGAATGGTAGCCTTGTAATTTTTGAAGGTGGTCTGTTGTTGATATTTTTGTTACTCCAATGGTTGGTAGCCATGTCATTATGGAAGGTAGTATGTTTTTGAAATTTGTGTTACTTAAATGGATGGTAGCCTTGTCATTATGGAAGCTAGTTTGTTGTTGAAATTTTTGTTACTCCAATGGATGGTAACCTTGTCATTATAGGAGGTAATTTATTGTTGTGATTTTTGTTACTCCAATGAATGGTAGCCTTGTCATTATGGAAGGTAGTCTGTTGTTGAGATTTCTATTACTCCGATAGATGGTAGCCTTGTCATTATGGAAGGTATTCTGTTGTTGAGATTTCTGTTACTCCAATGGATGGTAGCCTTGTCATTATGGGAGGTAGTATATTTTTTAGATTTCGTGTTACTCCAATGGATGGTAGCATTGTCATTATGGAAGGTAGTCTGTTGTTGAAATTTTTGTTATTCCAATGGATGGTAGCCTTGTCATTATGGAAGCTAGTATGTTGTTGGAATTTCTAGTTACTCCAATGGATAATAGTCTTATCATTATGGAAGGTAGTGTGTTTTTGAATTTTTTTTTACTCTAATGGATGGTAGCCTTGTCATTATGGGTGTTATTCTGTTGTTGAGATTTATGTTACTCCAATGGATGGTAAACTTGTCATTATGGGAGGTTGTCTGTTGTTGTGATTTTTGTTACTCCAATGGATGGAAGCCTTGTCATTATGGAAATCATTCTATTGTTGAGATTTCACTTACTCCAACGGATGGTAGCCTTGTCTTTATGGGAGGTAGTATGTTGTTGAATTTTTTGTTACTTCAATTGATGGTAGCCTTGTCATTATGGACGGTAGTCTGTTGTTGTGATTTTTGTTACTCCAATGGATGGTAGCCTTGTCATTATGGGAGGTAGTATGTTGATGAAATTTTTGTTACTCTAATGGATGGTAGCCTTGTCATTATGGAAACTAGTCTGTTGTTGTGATTTCGGTTACTCCAATGGATGGTAGCCTTTTCATTATGGGATGTAGTATGTTATTCCAATGGATGGTAGCCTTTTCATTATTGAAGGTAGTCTTTTGTTGAGATTTGTGTTACTCAAATGGATAGTAACCTTGTCATTATGGAAGGTAGTTTGTTGTTGAAATTTTTGTTACTCCAATGGATGATAGCCGTGTCATTATGGAAGATAATCTGTTGTTGAGATTTCTTGTTACTCCACTGGTTGGTAGCCTTGTCATTATAGAAGGTAGTATATTGTTGAGATTTATATTTCTCCAATGGATGGTAGCCTTGTCATTATGGGAAGTAGTCTGTTATTGTGATTTTTGTTACTCCAATGGATGGTAACCTTGTCATTATGGGAGGTAGTTTGTTATTGTGATTTTTGTTACTCCGATAGATGGTAGCCTTGTCATTATGGAAGGTATTTTGTTGTTGAGATTTCTATTACTCCAATGGATGGTAGCCTTGTCATTATGGGAAGTAGTCTATTGTTAATATTTCTTGTTACTCCAATGGATGGTAGCATGGACATTATGGGAGGTAGTCTGTTTTTGAAATTTTTGTTACTCCAATGGATGGTAGCCTTGTAATTATGGAAGGTAGTCTGTTATTGAAATTTTTTTTGCTCCAATGGATGGTAGCCTTGTCATTATGGAAGGTAGTCTGTTGTTGAAATTTTTGTTACTCCAATGGATGGTAGCCTTGTCATTATTGAAGGTAGTATGTTGTTGAGATTTTTGTTACTCCAATAGATGGTAGCCTTGACATTATGGGAGGTAGTCTGTTCCTGAGATTTCTGTTAGTCCAATGGATGGTAGCCTTGTAATTTTGGACGGTGGTATGTTGTTGATATTTCTGTTACTCTAATGGTTGGTAGCCTTGTCATTATGGAAGGTAGTCTGTTGTTGAAATTTGTGTTAATCAAATGGATGGTAGCCTTGTCATTATGGAAGGTAGTCTGTTGTTGAAATTTTTGTTACTCCAATAGATGGTAGCCGTGTCATTATGGAAGATAGTATGTTGTTTAGATTTCTTGTTACTCCACTAGTTGGTAGCCTTGTCATTATAGAAGGTAGTCTATTGTTGAGATTTCTATTTCTCCAATGGATGGTAGCCTTGTCATTATGAAAGGTAGTTTGTTGTTGTGATTTTTGTTACTCCGATAGATGGTAGCCTTGTCATTATGGAAGGTATTTTGTTGTTGAGATTTCTATTACTTCAATGGATGGTAGCCTTGTCATTATGGGAAGTAGTCTATTGTTGATATTTCTTGTTACTCCAATGGATGGTAGCATGGGCATTATGGTAGGTAGTCTATTGTTGAAATTTGTTACTTCAATGGATGGTAGCCTTGTCATTATGGACGGTAGTCTGTTGTTGTGATTTTTGTTACTCCAATGGATGGTATCCGTTTCATTATGGAAGATAGTCTCTTGTTGATATTTCTTGTTACTCCAATGGTTGGTAGCCTTGTCATTATGGAAGGTAGTCTGTTGTTGAGACTTTTGTTACTCCAATGGATGGTAGCCTTGTCATTATGGGAGGTAGTCTGTTATTGAGATTTTTTTATTCCAATGGATGGTAGCCTTGTCATTATAGAAGGTAGTCTGTAGTTGATATTTTTGTTACTGAAATGGATGATAGCCTTGTCATTATGGAAGGGAATCTGTTTTTGAAATTTGTGTTACTCAAATGGATGGTAGCCTTGTCATTATGGAAGGTAGTCTGTTGTTGAAATTTTTGTTACTCCAATGGATGGTAGCCGTGTCATTATGGAAGATAGTTTGTTGTTGAGATTTCTTGTTACTCCACTGGTTGGTAGCCTTGTCATTATGGAAGGTAGTCTATTGTTGAGATTTCTATTTCTCCAATGGATGGTAGCCTTGTCATTATGGGAGGTAGTCTGTTGTTGTGATTTTTGTTACTCCAATGGATGGTAACCTTGTCATTATGGGAGGTAGTTTGTTGTTGTGATTTTTGTTACTCCGATAGATGGTAGCCTTGTCATTATGGAAGGTATTTTGTTATTGAGATTTCTATTACTCCAATGGATGGTAGCCTTGTCATTATGGGAAGTAGTCTATTGTTAATATTTCTTGTTACTCCAATGGATGGTAGCATGGGCATTATGGGAGGTAGTCTGTTTTTGAAATTTTTGTTACTATAATGGATGGTAGCCTTGTAATTATGGAAGGTAGTCTGTTATTGAAATTTTTTTTGCTCCAATGGATGGTAGCCTTGTCATTATGGAAGGTAGTCTGTTGTTGAAATTTTTGTTACTCCAATGGATGGTAGCCTTATCATTATTGAAGGTAGTCTGTTGTTGAGATTTTTGTTACTCCAATAGATGGTAGCCTTGTCATTATGGGAGGTAGTATGTTGTTGAGATTTCTGTTAGTCCAATGGATGGTAGCCTTATAATTTTGGACGGTGGTATGTTGTTGATATTTCTGTTACTCCAATGGTTGGTAGCCTTGTTATTATAGAAGGTAGTCTATTGTTGAAAATTGTGTTAATCAAATGGATGGTAGCCTTCTCATTATGGAAGGTAGTCTGTAGTTGAAATTTTTGTTACTCCAATGGATGGTAGCCGTGTCATTATGGAAGATAGTATGTTGTTTAGATTTCTTGTTACTCCACTAGTTGGTAGCCTTGTCATTATAGAAGGTAGTCTATTGTTGAAATTTCTATTTCTCCAATGGATGGTAGCCTTGTCATTATGGGAGGTAGTCTGTTGTTGTGATTTTTGTTACTCCAGTGGATGGTAACCTTGTCATTATGAAAGGTAGTTTGTTGTTGTGATTTTTGTTACTCCGATAGATGGTAGCCTTGTCATTATGGAAGGTATTTTGTGGTTGAGATTTCTATTACTTCAATGGATGGTAGCCTTGTCATTATGGGAGGTAGTTTGTTATTGTGATTTTTGTTACTCCGATAGATGGTAGCCTTGTCATTATGGAAGGTATTTTGTTGTTGAGATTTCTATTACTCCAATGGATGGTAGCCTTGTCATTATGGGAAGTAGTCTATTGTTAATATTTCTTGTTACTCCAATGGATGGTAGCATGGACATTATGGGAGGTAGTCTATTTTTAAAATTTTTGTTACTCCAATGGATGGTAGCCTTGTAATTATGGAAGGTAGTCTGTTATTGAAATTTTTTTTGCTCCAATGGATGGTAGCCTTGTCATTATGGAAGGTAGTCTGTTGTTGAAATTTTTGTTACTCCAATGGATGGTAGCCTTGTCATTATTGAAGGTAGTATGTTGTTGAGATTTTTGTTACTCCAATAGATGGTAGCCTTGACATTATGGGAGGTAGTCTGTTCCTGAGATTTCTGTTAATCCAATGGATGGTAGCCTTGTAATTTTGGACGGTGGTATGTTGTTGATATTTCTGTTACTCCAATGGTTGGTAGCCTTGTCATTATGGAAGGTAGTCTGTTGTTGAAATTTGTGTTAATCAAATGGATGGTAGCCTTGTCATTATGGAAGGTAGTCTGTTGTTGAAATTTTTGTTACTCCAATAGATGGTAGCCGTGTCATTATGGAAGATAGTATGTTGTTTAGATTTCTTGTTACTCCACTAGTTGGTAGCCTTGTCATTATAGAACGTAGTCTATTGTTGAGATTTCTATTTCTCCAATGGATGGTAGCCTTGTCATTATGAAAGGTAGTTTGTTGTTGTGATTTTTGTTACTCCGATAGATGGTAGCCTTGTCATTATGGAAGGTATTTTGTTGTTGAGATTTCTATTACTTCAATGGATGGTAGCCTTGTCATTATGGGAAGTAGTCTATTGTTGATATTTCTTGTTACTCCAATGGATGGTAGCATGGGCATTATGGTAGGTAGTCTATTGTTGAAATTTGTTACTTCAATGGATGGTAGCCTTGTCATTATGGACGGTAGTCTGTTGTTGTGATTTTTGTTACTCCAATGGATGGTATCCGTTTCATTATGGAAGATAGTCTCTTGTTGATATTTCTTGTTACTCCAATGGTTGGTAGCCTTGTCATTATGGAAGGTAGTCTGTTGTTGAGACTTTTGTTACTCCAATGGATGGTAGCCTTGTCATTATGGGAGGTAGTCTGTTATTGAGATTTTTTTATTCCAATGGATGGTAGCCTTGTCATTATTGAAGGTAGTCTGTAGTTGATATTTTTGTTACTGAAATGGATGATAGCCTTGTCATTATGGAAGGGAGTCTGTTTTTGAAATTTGTGTTACTCAAATGGATGGTAGCCTTGTCATTATGGAAGGTAGTCTGTTGTTGAAATTTTTGTTACTCCAATGGATGGTAGCCGTGTCATTATGGAAGATAGTTTGTTGTTGAGATTTCTTGTTACTCCACTGGTTGGTAGCCTTGTCATTATGGAAGGTAGTCTATTGTTGAGATTTCTATTTCTCCAATGGATGGTAGCCTTGTCATTATGGGAGGTAGTCTGTTGTTGTGATTTTTGTTACTCCAATGGATGGTAACCTTGTCATTATGGGAGGTAGTTTGTTGTTGTGATTTTTGTTACTCCGATAGATGGTAGCCTTGTCATTATGGAAGGTATTTTATTGTTGAGATTTCTATTACTCCAATGGATGGTAGCCTTGTCATTATGGGAAGTAGTCTATTGTTAATATTTCTTGTTACTCCAATGGATGGTAGCATGGGCATTATGGGAGGTAGTCTGTTTTTGAAATTTTTGTTACTATAATGGATGGTAGCCTTGTAATTATGGAAGGTAGTCTGTTATTGAAATTTTTTTTGCTCCAATGGATGGTAGCCTTGTCATTATGGAAGGTAGTCTGTTGTTGAAATTTTTGTTACTCCAATGGATGGTAGCCTTATCATTATTGAAGGTAGTCTGTTGTTGAGATTTTTGTTACTCCAATAGATGGTAGCCTTGTCATTATGGGAGGTAGTATGTTGTTGAGATTTCTGTTAGTCCAATGGATGGTAGCCTTATAATTTTGGACGGTGGTATGTTGTTGATATTTCTGTTACTCCAATGGTTGGTAGCCTTGTTATTATAGAAGGTAGTCTATTGTTGAAATTTGTGTTAATCAAATGGATGGTAGCCTTGTCATTATGGAAGGTAGTCTGTAGTTGAAATTTTTGTTACTCCAATGGATGGTAGCCGTGTCATTATGGAAGATAGTATGTTGTTTAGATTTCTTGTTACTCCACTAGTTGGTAGCCTTGTCATTATAGAAGGTAGTCTATTGTTGAAATTTCTATTTCTCCAATAGATGGTAGCCTTGTCATTATGGGAGGTAGTCTGTTGTTGTGATTTTTGTTACTCCAGTGGATGGTAACCTTGTCATTATGAAAGGTAGTTTGTTGTTGTGATTTTTGTTACTCCGATAGATGGTAGCCTTGTCATTATGGAAGGTATTTTGTGGTTGAGATTTCTATTACTTCAATGGATGGTAGCCTTGTCATTATGGGAAGTAGTCTGTTTTTGAAATTTTTGTTACTCC
Organism: Vicia faba; assembly: GCA_948472305.1. NCBI lineage: Eukaryota > Viridiplantae > Streptophyta > Magnoliopsida > Fabales > Fabaceae > Vicia > Vicia faba. The sequence continues at coordinate 774,406,690 of OX451737.1, forward strand.
AATGGATGGTAGCCTTGTACTTATGGAAGGTAGTGTGTTATTGAATTTTTTTTGCTCCAATGGATGGTAGCCGTGTCATTATGGAAGATAGTCTGTTGTTGAGAATTCTTGTTACTACAATGGTTGGTACCCTTGTCATTATGGAAGGTAGTCTGTTGTTGAGACTTCTGTTACTCCAATGGATGGTAGCCTTGTCATTATGGGAGGTAGTTTGTTTTTGAGATTTCTGTTAGTCCAATGGATGGTAGGCTTGTTATTTTTGAAGGTGGTCTGTTGTTGATATTTCTTTTACTCCAATGGTTGGTAGCCTTGTCATTATGGAAGGTAGTTTATTTTTGAAATTTGTGTTACTCAAATGGATGGTAGCCTTGTCATTATGGAAGGTAGTCTGTTGTGGAAATTTTTGTTACTCCAATGGATGGTAGCTTTGTCATTATTGAAGGTAGTCTATTGTTGAGATTTTTGTTACTACAATAGATGGTAGCCTTGTCATTATGGGAGGTAGTCTATTGTTGAGATTTCTGTTAGTCCAATGGATGGTAGCCTTGTAATTTTGGACGGTGGTATGTTGTTGATATTTCTGTTAATCCAATGGTTGGTAGCCTAGTCATTGTGGAAGGTAGTCTGTTGTTGAAATTTGTGTTACTCAAATGGATGGTAGCCTTTTCATTATGGAAGGTATTCTGTTGTTGAAATTTTTGTTACTCCAATGGATGGTAGCCATGTCATTATGGAGGATAGTCTGTTGTTGAGATTTCTTATTACTCCACTGGTTTGTAGCCTTGTCATTATGGAAGGTAGTCTATTATTTAGATTTCTAATTCTCCAATGGATGGTAGCCTTGTCATTATGGGAGGTAGTCTGTTGTTGTGATTTTTGTTACTCCAATGGATGGTAACCTCGTCATTATAGAAGGTAGTTTGTTGTTGTGATTTTTGTTACTCCGATAGATGGTAGCCTTGTCATTATAGAAGGTATTTTGTTGTTGAGATTTCTATTACTCCAATGGATGGTAGCCTTGTCATTATGGGAAGTAGTCTATTATTGATATTTCTTGTTACTCTAATGGATGGTAGCATGGGCATTATGGGAGGTAGTTTGTTTTTGAAATTTTTGTTACTCCAATGGATGTTAGCCTTTTAATTATGGAAGGTCGTGTGTTATTGAAATTTTTTTTGCTCCAATGGATGGTAGCCGTGTCATTATGGGAGTTAGTCTGTTGTTGAGATTTCTGTTAGACCAATGGATGGTAGCCTTGTAATTTTTGAAGGTGGTCTGTTGTTGATATTTCTGTTACTCCAATGGTTGGTAGCCTTGTCATTATGGAAGGTAGTCTGTTTTTGAAATTTGTGTTACTCAAATGGATGGTAGCCTTGTCATTATGGAAGGTAGTCTGTTTTTGAAATTTTTGTTACTCCAATGGATGGTAGCCTTGTCATTATTGAAGGTACTCTATTGTTGAGATTTTTGTTACTCCAATACATGGTAGCCTTGTCATTATGGGAGGTAGTCTATTGTGTATATTTCTGCTAATCCAATGGATGGTAGCCTTGTCATTATGGAAGGTGGTTTGTTGTTGATATTTCTGTTACTCCAATGGTTGGTAGCCTTGTCATTATAGAAGGTAGTCTGTTGTTTAAATTTCTGTTACTCAAATGGATGGTAGCCTTGTCATTATGGAAGGTAGTCTGTTGTTGAAATTTTTGTTACTCCAATGGATGGTAGCCTTGTCATTATGGAAGGTAATCTTTTGTTGAGATTTCGTGTTACTCCAATGGATGGTAGCCTTGTCATTAAGGAAGTTAGCCTGTTGTTGAGATTTCTGTTTCTATAATGGATGGTAGCTTTGTCATTATAAAAGGTTGTCTGTTGTTGAGATTTTTGTTATTCCAATGGATGGTAGCCTTATCATTATGGGAGGTAGTCTATTGTTGGGATTTCTTTTACTCCAATAGATGGTAACCTTGTCATTATAGGAGGTAGTTTGTTGTTGTTATTTTTGTTACTCCAATAGATAGTAACCTTGTCATTATAGGAGGTAATTTATTGTTATGATTTTTGTTACTCCAATGAATGGTAGCCTTGTCATTATGGAAGGTAGTCTGTTGTTGAGATTTCTATTACTCCGATAGATGGTAGCCTTGTCATTATGGAAGGTATTCTGTTGTTGAGATTTCTGTTACTCCAATGGATGATAGCCTTGTCATTATGGGAGGTAGTATATTTTTTAGATTTCTTGTTACTCCAATGGATGGTACCATTGCCATTATGGAAGGTAGTCTGTTGTTGAAATTTTTGTTACTCCAATGGATGGTAGACTTCTCATTATGGAAGCTAGTCTGTTGTTGAGATTTCTAGTTACTCCAATGGATAATAGCCTTATCATTATGGAAGGTAGTGTGTTTTTGAATTTTGTTTTACTCTAATCGATGGTAGCCTTGTCATTATGAAAATTATTCTGTTGTTGAGATTTATGTTACTCCAATGGATGGTAAACTTGTCATTATGGGAGGTTGTCTGTTGTTGTGATTTTTGTTACTCCAATGGATGGAAGCCTTGTCATTATGGAAATCATTCTGTTGTTGAGATTTCACTTACTCCAACGGGTGGTAGCCTTGTCTTTATGGGAGGTAGTATGTTGTTGAATTTTTTGTTACTTCAATTGATGGTAGCCTTGTCATTATGGACGGAAGTCTGCTGTTGTGATTTTTGTTACTTCAATGGATGGTAGCCTTGTCATTATGGGAGGTAGTATGTTGTTGAATTTTTTGTTACTCCAATGGATGGTAGCCTTATCATTATGGAAAGTAGTCTGTTGTTTAGATTTCGGTTACTCTAATGGATGGTAGCCTTGTCATTATGGGAGGTAGTATGTTATTGAGATTTTTGTTATTCCAATGGATGGTAGTCTTGTCATTATTGAAGGTAGTCTTTTGTTGAGATTTGTGTTACTCAAATGGATGGTAACCTTGTCATTGTGGAAGGTAGTCTGTTGTTGAAATTTTTGTTACTCCAATGGATGGTAGCCGTGTCGTTATGGAAGATAGTCTGTTGTTGAGATTTCTTGTTACTCCACTGGTTGGTAGCCTTGTCATTATGGAAGGTAGTCTATTGTTGAGATTTCTATTTCTCCAATGGATGGTAGCCTTGTCATTATGGGAGGTAGTCTGTTGTTGCGATTTTTGTTACTCCAATGGATGGTAACCTTGTCATTATGGGAGGTAGTTTGTTGTTGTGATTTTGGTTACTCCGATAGATGGTAGCCTTGTCATTATGGAAGGTATTTTGTTATTGGGATTTCTATTACTCCAATGGATGGTAGCATTGTCATTATGGGAAGTCGTCTATTGTTGATATTTCTTGTTACTCCAATGGATGGTAGCATGGGCATTATGGGAGGTAGTCTGTTTTTGAAATTTTTGTTACTCCAATGGATGGTAGCCTTGTAATTATGGAAGGTAGTCTGTTATTGAATTTTCTTTGCTCCAATGGATGGTAGCCGTGTCATTATGGAAGATAGTCTGTTGTTGAGATTTCTTGTTACTACAATGGTTGGTAGCCTTGTCATTATGGAAGGTAGTCTGTTGTTGAGACTTCTGTTACTCCAATGGATGGTAGCCTTGTCATTATGGGAGGTAGTTTGTTGTTGAGATTTCTGTTAGTCCAATGGATGGTAGGCTTGTAATTTTTGAAGGTGGTATGTTGTTGATATTTCTGTTACTCCAATGGTTGGTAGCCTTGTCATTATGGAAGGTAGTTTATTTTTGAAATTTGTGTTACTCAAATGGATGTTAGCCTTGTCATTATGGAAGGTAGTCTGTTGTTGAAACTTTTGTTACTCCAATGGATGGTAGCCTTGTGATTATTGAAGGTAGTCTATTGTTGAGATTTTTGTTACTCCAATAGATGGTAGCCTTGTCATTATGGGAGGTAGTCTATTGTTGAGATTTTTGTTAGTCCAATGGATGGTAGCCTTGTAATTTTGGACGGTGGTATGTTGTTGATATTTCTGTTACTCCAATGGTTGGTAGCCTTGGCATTATGGACGGTAGTCTGTTGTTGAAATTTGTGTTACTCAAATGGATGGTAGCCTTGTTATTATGGAAGGTAGTCTGTTGTTGAAATTTTTGTTACTCCAATAGATGGTAGCCGTGTCATTATGGAAGATAATCTGTTTTTGATATTTCTTGTTACTCCATTGGTTGGTAGCCTTGTCATTATGGAAGGTAGTCTATTGTTGAGATTTCTATTTCTCCAATGGATGGTGGCCTTGTCATTATGGGAGGTAGTCTGTTGTGATTTTTGTTATTCCAATGGATGGTAACCTTGTCATTATGGGAGGTAGTTTGTTGTTGTGATTTTTGTTACTCCGGTAGATGGTAGCCTTGTCATTATGGAAGGTATTTTGTTGTTGAGATTTATATTTCTCCAATGGATGGTAGCCTTGTATTATGGGAAGTAGTATATTGTTGATATTTCTTGTTACTCCAATGGATGGTAGCATGGGCATTATAGGAGGTAGTCTATTTTTGAAATTTTTGTTACTCCAATGGATGGTAGCCTTATAATTATGGAAGGTAGTCTGTTATTGAAATTTCATTTACTCCACTGGATGGTAGCCTTGTCATTATGGGAAGTAGTCTATTGTTGAGATTTCTGTTATTCCAATGGATGGTATCCTTTTCATTATTGAAGGTAGTCTATTATTGAGATTTTTGTTACTCCAATGGATGGTAGCCTTGACATTATGGGAGGTAGTCTATTTTTGAGATTTCTGGTTACTCCATTGGATGAGAGCATTGTCATAATTGGAGATAGTTTGTTTTTGAAATTTTTGTTACTCCAATGGATGGTAGCCTTGTCATTATGGAAGGTAGTTTGTTGTTGAAATTTTTTTACTCCAATGGAAGGTAGCCAACTCATTATGGAAAGTAGTCTGTTATTGAGATTTCTAATTACTCCAATGGATAATAGTCTTATCATTATGGAAGCTAGTCTGCTGTTGATATTTCTGTTTCTCCAATGGATGGTAGCCTTGTCATTATAAAAGGTAGTCTATTTTATAAATTTTTTTTACTCTAATGGATGGTAGCCTTGTCATTATGGAAGTTATTCTGTTGTTGAGATTTATGTTACACCAATGGATGATAAACTTGTCATTATGGGAGGTTGTTTGTTGTTGTGATTTTTGTTACTCTAATGGATTGAAGCCTTGTCATTATGGAAATCATTTTGTTGTTGAGATTTCACTTACTCCAATGGGTGGTATCCTTGTGTTTATGGGAGGTAGTCTGTTGTTAAAATTTTTGTTACTTCGATGGATGGTAGTCTTGTCATTATGGACGGTAGTCTGTTATTGTGATTTTTGTTACTCCAATGGAGGGTTGCCTTATCATTATGGGAGGTAGTATGTTGTTGAAATTTTTGTTACTCCAATGGGTGGTACCCTTGTCTTTATAGGAGGTAGTCTGTTGTTGAAGTTTTTGTTACTTCAATGGATGGTAGCCTTGTCATTATGGACGGTAGTTTGTTGTTGTGATTTTGTTACTCCAATGGACGGTAGCCTTGTCATTATGGGAGGTAGTATGTTGTTTAAATTTTTGTTACTCCAATGGATGGTAGCCTTGTCATTATGGAAGGTAGTCTGTTGTTGAGATTTCTATTACTCCAATGGATGTTAGCCTTGTCATTATGGGAGGTAGTCTGTTATTGAGATTTTTGTTACTCCAATGTATGGTAGCCTTGACATAATGGAAGGTATTCTGTTGTTGAAATATTTGTTACTCCAATGGATGGTAGTCTTGTCATTATGGAAGTTAGTCTGTTGTCGAAATTTTTGAAACTCCTATGGATGGTAGCCTAGTCATTATGGAAGGTATCCTGTTGTTGAGATTTCTGTTTCTCCAATGGATGGTAGTTTTGTCATTATAATAGGTAGTCTGTTGTTAAAATTTTTGTTACTCTAATGGATGGTAGCCTTGTCATTATAGAAGGTAGTCTGTTGTTGAGATTTTTGTGACTACAATGGATGGTAGCCTTATAATTATGTGAGGTAGTCTATTGTTTGGATTTCTATTACTCCAATAGATGGTACCTTTGTCATTATTGGAGGTAGCTTGTTGTTGTGATTTTTGTTACTCCAATGGATGGTAACCTTGTCATTATGGGAGGTAGTTTGTTGTTGTGATTTTTGTTACTCCAATGAATGGTAGAGTTTTCATTATGGAAGGTAGTCTATTGTTGAGATTTCTATTACTCCAATAGATGGTAGCCTTCTCATTATGGAAGGTATTCTGTTGTTGAGATTTATGTTACTCCAATGGATGGTATCCTTGTAATTATTGAAGGTAGTTTGTTGTTGTGATTTTAGTTAATCCAATAGATGGTAGCCTTGTCATTATGGAAGGTAGTCTGTTGTTGAAATTTGTGTTACTCCAATGGATGGTAGCCTTGTCATTATGGAAGGTAGTCTGTGGTTGAAAATTTTGTTACTCCAATGGATGGTAGCCTTAATATTTTGGGAGGGAGTCTGTTGTTGGGATTTGTGTTACTTCAATGGATGGTAGCCTTGTCATTATGGAAGGTAGTCTGTTGTTGAAATTTTTGTTACTCCAATGGATGGTAGCCTGAATATTTTGGGAGGGAGTCTGTTGTTGGGATTTCTATTACTCCAATAAATGGTACCCTTGTCATTATGGGAGGTAGTCTGTTGTTGTGATTTTTGTTACTCCAATAGATGGTAGCCTTGTCATTATGGGAGGTAGTCTGTTGTTGAGATTTCTATTAATCCAATGGATGGTAGCCTTGTAAATTTGGAAGGTTGTTTGTTGTTGTTATTTCTGTTACTCCAATGGTTGGTAGCCTTGTCATTATAGAAGGTAGTCTGTTGTTGAAATTTGTGTTACTCAAATGGATGGTAGCCTTGTCATTATGGAAAGTAGTATGTTGTTGAAATTTTTGTTACTCCAATGGATGGTAGCCGTGTCATTATGGAAGGTAATCTATTGTTGAGATTTCTATTACTCCGATAGATGGTAGCCTTGTCATTATGGAAGGTATCTTGTTGTTGATATTTATGTTACTCCAATGGTTGGAAACCCTATCATTATGGAAGGTAGTCTTTTGTTGAAATTTGTGTTACTCCAATGGATGGTAGCCTTGTCATTATGGGAGGTAGTCTGTTGTTAAAATTTTTTTTACTCTAATGGATGGTAGCTTTAATATTTTGGGAGGTAGTCTGTTGTTGGGATTTCTGTTACTCCAATGGTTGGCAGCCTTGTCATTATGGGAGGTAGTTTGTTGTTGTGATTTTTGTTACTCCAATGGATGGTAGCCTTGTCTCTATGGGAGGTAGTCTGTTGTTGAAATTTCTGTTACTCCAATGGATGGTAGCCGTGTCATTATGGAAGGTAGTCTTTTGTTGAGATTTCTTGTTACTACAATGGATGGTAGCCTTGTCATTATGGAAGGTATCCTGTTGTCGAAATTTCTGTTACTCCAATGGATGGTATCCTTGTCATTATTGAAGGTAGTCTGTTGTTTTGATTTTTGTTACTCCAATAGATGGTAGCCTTGTCATTATGGGAGATAGTCTGTTGTTGAGATTTCTGTTAATCCAATGGATTGTAGCCTTTTAATTTTGGAAGGTGGTCTGTTGTTGATATTTCTGTTACTCCAATGGTTTGCAACCTTGTCATCATGGAAGGTAGTCTGTTGTTGGGATTTTTGTTACTCCAATAAATGGTACCCTTGTCATTATGGGAGGTAGTCTGTTGTTGAGATTTTTGTGACTCCAATGGATGGTAGCGTTATAATTATGGGAGGTAGTCTGTTGGTTAGATTTTTGTTACTCCAATAGATGGTACCCTTGTCATTATGGGAGGTAGTTTGTTGTTGTGATTTTTGTTACTCCAATGAATGGTAGAGTTTTCATTATGGAAGGTAGTCTATTGTTGAGATTTCTATTACTCCGATAGATGGTAGCCTTGTCATTATGGAAGGTATTCTGTTGTTGAGTTTTATATTACTCCAATGGATGGTATCCTTGTAATTTTTGAAGGTAGTCTGTTGTTGTGATTTTTGTTACTCCAATAGATGGTAGCCTTGTCATTATGGGAGGTAGTCTGTTCTTGAGATTTCTGTTAATCCAATGGATTGTAGCCTTTTAATTTTGGAATATGGTCTATTGTTGATATTTCTGTTACTCCAATGGTTGGAATCCTTGTCATTATGGAAGGTAGTCTGTTGTTGAGATTTGTGTTACCCCAATGGATGGTAGCCTTGTCATTATGGAAGGTAGTCTGTTGTTAAAATTTTTGTTACTCCAATAGATGGTAGCCTTAATATTTTGGGAGGTAGTCTGTTGTTGGGATTTCTGTTACTCCAATAAATGGTACCCTTGTCATTATGGGAGGTAGTATGTTGTTGTGATTTTTGTTACTCCAATAGATGGTAGCCTTGTCATAATGGGAGGTAGTCTGTTGTTGAGATTTCTGTTAATCCAATGGATGGTAGCCTTGTCATTTTGGGAGGTGGTATGTTGGTGATATTTCTGTTACTCCAATGGTTTGTAGCCTTTTTATTATTGAAGGTAGTCTGTTGTTGAAATTTGTGTTACTCAAATGGATGGTAGCCTTGTCATTATGGAAGGTAGTCTGTTGTTGAAATTTTTGTTACTCCAATGGATGGTAGCCTGAATATTTTGGGAGGGAGTCTGTTGTTGGGATTTCTGTTACTCCAATAAATGGTACCCTTGTCATTATGGGAGGTAGTATGTTGTTGTGATTTTTGTTACTCCAATAGATGGTAGCCTTGTCATAATGGGAGGTAGTCTGTTGTTAAGATTTCTATTAATCCAATGGATGGTAGCCTTGTCATTTTGGAAGGTGGTATGTTGGTGATATTTCTGTTACTCCAATGGTTTGTAGCCTTTTTATTATTGAAGGTAGTCTGTTGTTGAAATTTGTGTTACTCAAATGGATGGTAGCCTTGTCATTATGGAAGGTAGTCTGTTGTTGAAATTTTTGTTACTCCAATGGATGGTAGCAGTCTCATTATGGAAGGTAGTCTTTTGTTGAGATTTCTTGTTACTCTAATGGATGGTAGCCTTGTCATTATGGAAGGTATCCTGTTGTTGAGATTTCTATTTCTCCAATGGATGGTAGTTTTGTCATGATAATAGGTAGTCTGTTGTTGAAATTTTTGTTACTCTAATGGATGGTAGCCTTGTCATTATAGAAGGTAGTCTGTTGTTGAGATTTTTGTGACTCCAATGGATGGTAGCCTTATAATTATGGGAGGTAGTCTGTTGTTTGGATTTCTGTTACTCCAATAAATGGTACCCTTGTCATTATGGGAGGTAGTCTGTTGTTGTGATTTTTGTTACTCTAATGGATGGTAACCTTGTCATTATGGGAGGTAGTTTGTTGTTGTGATTTTTGTTACTCCAATGAATGGTAGCATTGTCATTATGGCAGGTAGTCTATTGTTGATATTTCTATTACTCCGATAGATGGTAGCCTTGTCATTATGGAAGGTATTCTGTTGTTGAGATTTCTGTTACTCCAATGAATGGTATCCTTGTCATTATGGGATGTAGTCTGTTGTTGAGAATTCTTGTTACTCCAATGGATGGAAGCATTGTCATTATTGGAGGTAGTCTGTTGTTGAGATTTCTGTTACTCCAATGGATGGTAGCCTTGTCATTTTGGGAGGTAGTCTGTTATTGAGATTTTTGTTATTCCAATGGATGGAAGCCTTGTTATTATTGAAGGTAGTCTGTTGTTGAGATTTCAGTTACTCCAATGGATGGTAGCCTTCTCATTATGGAAGGTAGTCTATTTTTGAAATTTTTGTTACTCCTATGGATGGTAGCCTTGTCATTATGGAAGGTAGTCTGTTGTTGAAATTTTTGTTACTTCAATGGATGGTAGCCTTGTCATTATTGAAGGTAGTCTGTTGTTTTGATTTTTGTTACTCCAATAGATGGTAGCCTTGTCATTATGGGAGGTAGTCTGTTGTTGAGATTTCTATTAATCTAATGGATTGTAGCCTTGTAATTTTGGAAGGTAGTATGTTGTTGATATTTCTGTTACTCAAATGGTTGGTAGCCTTGTCATTATTAAAGGTAGTCTGTTGTTGAAATTTGTGTTACTCAAATGGGTGGTAGGCTTGTCATTATGGAAGGTAGTCTGTTGTTGTGATTTTTGTTACTCCAATGGATGGTAACCTTGTCATTATGGGAGGTAGTTTGTTGTTGTGATTTTTGTTACTCCAATGGATGGTAACCTTGTCATTATGGGAGGTAGTTTGTTGTTGTGATTTTTGTTACTCCGATAGATGGTAGCCTTGTCATTATGGAAGGTATTTTATTGTTGAGATTTCTATTACTCCAATGGATGGTAGCCTTGTCATTATGGGAAGTAGTCTATTGTTAATATTTCTTGTTACTCCAATGGATGGTAGCATGGGCATTATGGGAGGTAGTCTGTTTTTGAAATTTTTGTTACTATAATGGATGGTAGCCTTGTAATTATGGAAGGTAGTCTGTTATTGAAATTTTTTTTGCTCCAATGGATGGTAGCCTTGTCATTATGGAAGGTAGTCTGTTGTTGAAATTTTTGTTACTCCAATGGATGGTAGCCTTATCATTATTGAAGGTAGTCTGTTGTTGAGATTTTTGTTACTCCAATAGATGGTAGCCTTGTCATTATGGGAGGTAGTATGTTGTTGAGATTTCTGTTAGTCCAATGGATGGTAGCCTTATAATTTTGGACGGTGGTATGTTGTTGATATTTCTGTTACTCCAATGGTTGGTAGCCTTGTTATTATAGAAGGTAGTCTATTGTTGAAATTTGTGTTAATCAAATGGATGGTAGCCTTGTCATTATGGAAGGTAGTCTGTAGTTGAAATTTTTGTTACTCCAATGGATGGTAGCCGTGTCATTATGGAAGATAGTATGTTGTTTAGATTTCTTGTTACTCCACTAGTTGGTAGCCTTGTCATTATAGAAGGTAGTCTATTGTTGAAATTTCTATTTCTCCAATAGATGGTAGCCTTGTCATTATGGGAGGTAGTCTGTTGTTGTGATTTTTGTTACTCCAGTGGATGGTAACCTTGTCATTATGAAAGGTAGTTTGTTGTTGTGATTTTTGTTACTCCGATAGATGGTAGCCTTGTCATTATGGAAGGTATTTTGTGGTTGAGATTTCTATTACTTCAATGGATGGTAGCCTTGTCATTATGGGAAGTAGTCTGTTTTTGAAATTTTTGTTACTCCAATGGATGGTAGCCTTGTACTTATGGAAGGTAGTGTGTTATTGAATTTTTTTTGCTCCAATGGATGGTAGCCGTGTCATTATGGAAGATAGTCTGTTGTTGAGAATTCTTGTTACTACAATGGTTGGTACCCTTGTCATTATGGAAGGTAGTCTGTTGTTGAGACTTCTGTTACTCCAATGGATGTTAGCCTTGTCATTATGGGAGGTAGTTTGTTTTTGAGATTTCTGTTAGTCCAATGGATGGTAGGCTTGTTATTTTTGAAGGTGGTCTGTTGTTGATATTTCTTTTACTCCAATGGTTGGTAGCCTTGTCATTATGGAAGGTAGTTTATTTTTGAAATTTGTGTTACTCAAATGGATGGTAGCCTTGTCATTATGGAAGGTAGTCTGTTGTGGAAATTTTTGTTACTCCAATGGATGGTAGCTTTGTCATTATTGAAGGTAGTCTATTGTTGAGATTTTTGTTACTACAATAGATGGTAGCCTTGTCATTATGGGAGGTAGTCTATTGTTGAGATTTCTGTTAGTCCAATGGATGGTAGCCTTGTAATTTTGGACGGTGGTATGTTGTTGATATTTCTGTTAATCCAATGGTTGGTAGCCTAGTCATTGTGGAAGGTAGTCTGTTGTTGAAATTTGTGTTACTCAAATGGATGGTAGCCTTTTCATTATGGAAGGTATTCTGTTGTTGAAATTTTTGTTACTCCAATGGATGGTAGCCATGTCATTATGGAGGATAGTCTGTTGTTGAGATTTCTTATTACTCCACTGGTTTGTAGCCTTGTCATTATGGAAGGTAGTCTATTATTTAGATTTCTAATTCTCCAATGGATGGTAGCCTTGTCATTATGGGAGGTAGTCTGTTGTTGTGATTTTTGTTACTCCAATGGATGGTAACCTCGTCATTATAGGAGGTAGTTTGTTGTTGTGATTTTTGTTACTCCGATAGATGGTAGCCTTGTCATTATAGAAGGTATTTTGTTGTTGAGATTTCTATTACTCCAATGGATGGTAGCCTTGTCATTATGGGAAGTAGTCTATTATTGATATTTCTTGTTACTCTAATGGATGGTAGCATGGGCATTATGGGAGGTAGTTTGTTTTTGAAATTTTTGTTACTCCAATGGATGTTAGCCTTTTAATTATGGAAGGTAGTGTGTTATTGAAATTTTTTTTGCTCCAATGGATGGTAGCCGTGTCATTATGGGAGTTAGTCTGTTGTTGAGATTTCTGTTAGACCAATGGATGGTAGCCTTGTAATTTTTGAAGGTGGTCTGTTGTTGATATTTCTGTTACTCCAATGGTTGGTAGCCTTGTCATTATGGAAGGTAGTCTGTTTTTGAAATTTGTGTTACTCAAATGGATGGTAGCCTTGTCATTATGGAAGGTAGTCTGTTTTTGAAATTTTTGTTACTCCAATGGATGGTAGCCTTGTCATTATTGAAGGTACTCTATTGTTGAGATTTTTGTTACTCCAATACATGGTAGCCTTGTCATTATGGGAGGTAGTCTATTGTGTATATTTCTGCTAATCCAATGGATGGTAGCCTTGTCATTATGGAAGGTGGTTTGTTGTTGATATTTCTGTTACTCCAATGGTTGGTAGCCTTGTCATTATAGAAGGTAGTCTGTTGTTTAAATTTCTGTTACTCAAATGGATGGTAGCCTTGTCATTATGGAAGGTAGTCTGTTGTTGAAATTTTTGTTACTCCAATGGATGGTAGCCTTGTCATTATGGAAGGTAATCTTTTGTTGAGATTTCGTGTTACTCCAATGGATGGTAGCCTTGTCATTAAGGAAGTTAGCCTGTTGTTGAGATTTCTGTTTCTATAATGGATGGTAGCTTTGTCATTATAAAAGGTTGTCTGTTGTTGAGATTTTTGTTATTCCAATGGATGGTAGCCTTATCATTATGGGAGGTAGTCTATTGTTGGGATTTCTTTTACTCCAATAGATGGTAACCTTGTCATTATAGGAGGTAGTTTGTTGTTGTTATTTTTGTTACTCCAATAGATAGTAACCTTGTCATTATAGGAGGTAATTTATTGTTATGATTTTTGTTACTCCAATGAATGGTAGCCTTGTCATTATGGAAGGTAGTCTGTTGTTGAGATTTCTATTACTCCGATAGATGGTAGCCTTGTCATTATGGAAGGTATTCTGTTGTTGAGATTTCTGTTACTCCAATGGATGATAGCCTTGTCATTATGGGAGGTAGTATATTTTTTAGATTTCTTGTTACTCCAATGGATGGTACCATTGCCATTATGGAAGGTAGTCTGTTGTTGAAATTTTTGTTACTCCAATGGATGGTAGACTTCTCATTATGGAAGCTAGTCTGTTGTTGAGATTTCTAGTTACTCCAATGGATAATAGCCTTATCATTATGGAAGGTAGTGTGTTTTTGAATTTTGTTTTACTCTAATCGATGGTAGCCTTGTCATTATGAAAATTATTCTGTTGTTGAGATTTATGTTACTCCAATGGATGGTAAACTTGTCATTATGGGAGGTTGTCTGTTGTTGTGATTTTTGTTACTCCAATGGATGGAAGCCTTGTCATTATGGAAATCATTCTGTTGTTGAGATTTCACTTACTCCAACGGGTGGTAGCCTTGTCTTTATGGGAGGTAGTATGTTGTTGAATTTTTTGTTACTTCAATTGATGGTAGCCTTGTCATTATGGACGGAAGTCTGCTGTTGTGATTTTTGTTACTTCAATGGATGGTAGCCTTGTCATTATGGGAGGTAGTATGTTGTTGAATTTTTTGTTACTCCAATGGATGGTAGCCTTATCATTATGGAAAGTAGTCTGTTGTTTAGATTTCGGTTACTCTAATGGATGGTAGCCTTGTCATTATGGGAGGTAGTATGTTATTGAGATTTTTGTTATTCCAATGGATGGTAGTCTTGTCATTATTGAAGGTAGTCTTTTGTTGAGATTTGTGTTACTCAAATGGATGGTAACCTTGTCATTGTGGAAGGTAGTTTGTTGTTGAAATTTTTGTTACTCCAATGGATGGTAGCCGTGTCGTTATGGAAGATAGTCTGTTGTTGAGATTTCTTGTTACTCCACTGGTTGGTAGCCTTGTCATTATGGAAGGTAGTCTATTGTTGAGATTTCTATTTCTCCAATGGATGGTAGCCTTGTCATTATGGGAGGTAGTCTGTTGTTGCGATTTTTGTTACTCCAATGGATGGTAACCTTGTCATTATGGGAGGTAGTTTGTTGTTGTGATTTTGGTTACTCCGATAGATGGTAGCCTTGTCATTATGGAAGGTATTTTGTTATTGGGATTTCTATTACTCCAATGGATGGTAGCATTGTCATTATGGGAAGTCGTCTATTGTTGATATTTCTTGTTACTCCAATGGATGGTAGCATGGGCATTATGGGAGGTAGTCTGTTTTTGAAATTTTTGTTACTCCAATGGATGGTAGCCTTGTAATTATGGAAGGTAGTCTGTTATTGAATTTTCTTTGCTCCAATGGATGGTAGCCGTGTCATTATGGAAGATAGTCTGTTGTTGAGATTTCTTGTTACTACAATGGTTGGTAGCCTTGTCATTATGGAAGGTAGTCTGTTGTTGAGACTTCTGTTACTCCAATGGATGGTAGCCTTGTCATTATGGGAGGTAGTTTGTTGTTGAGATTTCTGTTAGTCCAATGGATGGTAGGCTTGTAATTTTTGAAGGTGGTATGTTGTTGATATTTCTGTTACTCCAATGGTTGGTAGCCTTGTCATTATGGAAGGTAGTTTATTTTTGAAATTTGTGTTACTCAAATGGATGTTAGCCTTGTCATTATGGAAGGTAGTCTGTTGTTGAAACTTTTGTTACTCCAATGGATGGTAGCCTTGTGATTATTGAAGGTAGTCTATTGTTGAGATTTTTGTTACTCCAATAGATGGTAGCCTTGTCATTATGGGAGGTAGTCTATTGTTGAGATTTTTGTTAGTCCAATGGATGGTAGCCTTGTAATTTTGGACGGTGGTATGTTGTTGATATTTCTGTTACTCCAATGGTTGGTAGCCTTGGCATTATGGACGGTAGTCTGTTGTTGAAATTTGTGTTACTCAAATGGATGGTAGCCTTGTTATTATGGAAGGTAGTCTGTTGTTGAAATTTTTGTTACTCCAATAGATGGTAGCCGTGTCATTATGGAAGATAATCTGTTTTTGATATTTCTTGTTACTCCATTGGTTGGTAGCCTTGTCATTATGGAAGGTAGTCTATTGTTGAGATTTCTATTTCTCCAATGGATGGTGGCCTTGTCATTATGGGAGGTAGTCTGTTGTGATTTTTGTTATTCCAATGGATGGTAACCTTGTCATTATGGGAGGTAGTTTGTTGTTGTGATTTTTGTTACTCCGGTAGATGGTAGCCTTGTCATTATGGAAGGTATTTTGTTGTTGAGATTTATATTTCTCCAATGGATGGTAGCCTTGTATTATGGGAAGTAGTATATTGTTGATATTTCTTGTTACTCCAATGGATGGTAGCATGGGCATTATAGGAGGTAGTCTATTTTTGAAATTTTTGTTACTCCAATGGATGGTAGCCTTATAATTATGGAAGGTAGTCTGTTATTGAAATTTCATTTACTCCACTGGATGGTAGCCTTGTCATTATGGGAAGTAGTCTATTGTTGAGATTTCTGTTATTCCAATGGATGGTATCCTTTTCATTATTGAAGGTAGTCTATTATTGAGATTTTTGTTACTCCAATGGATGGTAGCCTTGACATTATGGGAGGTAGTCTATTTTTGAGATTTCTGGTTACTCCATTGGATGAGAGCATTGTCATAATTGGAGATAGTTTGTTTTTGAAATTTTTGTTACTCCAATGGATGGTAGCCTTGTCATTATGGAAGGTAGTTTGTTGTTGAAATTTTTTTACTCCAATGGAAGGTAGCCAACTCATTATGGAAAGTAGTCTGTTATTGAGATTTCTAATTACTCCAATGGATAATAGTCTTATCATTATGGAAGCTAGTCTGCTGTTGATATTTCTGTTTCTCCAATGGATGGTAGCCTTGTCATTATAAAAGGTAGTCTATTTTATAAATTTTTTTTACTCTAATGGATGGTAGCCTTGTCATTATGGAAGTTATTCTGTTGTTGAGATTTATGTTACACCAATGGATGATAAACTTGTCATTATGGGAGGTTGTTTGTTGTTGTGATTTTTGTTACTCTAATGTATTGAAGCCTTGTCATTATGGAAATCATTTTGTTGTTGAGATTTCACTTACTCCAATGGGTGGTATCCTTGTGTTTATGGGAGGTAGTCTGTTGTTGAAATTTTTGTTACTTCGATGGATGGTAGTCTTGTCATTATGGACGGTAGTCTGTTATTGTGATTTTTGTTACTCCAATGGAGGGTTGCCTTATCATTATGGGAGGTAGTGTGTTGTTGAAATTTTTGTTACTCCAATGGGTGGTACCCTTGTCTTTATAGGAGGTAGTCTGTTGTTGAAGTTTTTGTTACTTCAATGGATGGTAGCCTTGTCATTATGGACGGTAGTTTGTTGTTGTGATTTTGTTACTCCAATGGACGGTAGCCTTGTCATTATGGGAGGTAGTATGTTGTTTAAATTTTTGTTACTCCAATGGATGGTAGCCTTGTCATTATGGAAGGTAGTCTGTTGTTGAGATTTCTATTACTCCAATGGATGTTAGCCTTGTCATTATGGGAGGTAGTCTGTTATTGAGATTTTTGTTACTCCAATGTATGGTAGCCTTGACATAATGGAAGGTATTCTGTTGTTGAAATATTTGTTACTCCAATGGATGGTAGTCTTGTCATTATGGAAGTTAGTCTGTTGTCGAAATTTTTGAAACTCCTATGGATGGTAGCCTAGTCATTATGGAAGGTATCCTGTTGTTGAGATTTTTGTTTCTCCAATGGATGGTAGTTTTGTCATTATAATAGGTAGTCTGTTGTTAAAATTTTTGTTACTCTAATGGATGGTAGCCTTGTCATTATAGAAGGTAGTCTGTTGTTGAGATTTTTGTGACTACAATGGATGGTAGCCTTATAATTATGTGAGGTAGTCTATTGTTTGGATTTCTATTACTCCAATAGATGGTACCTTTGTCATTATTGGAGGTAGCTTGTTGTTGTGATTTTTGTTACTCCAATGGATGGTAACCTTGTCATTATGGGAGGTAGTTTGTTGTTGTGATTTTTGTTACTCCAATGAATGGTAGAGTTTTCATTATGGAAGGTAGTCTATTGTTGAGATTTCTATTACTCCAATAGATGGTAGCCTTCTCATTATGGAAGGTATTCTGTTGTTGAGATTTATGTTACTCCAATGGATGGTATCCTTGTAATTATTGAAGGTAGTTTGTTGTTGTGATTTTAGTTAATCCAATAGATGGTAGCCTTGTCATTATGGAAGGTAGTCTGTTGTTGAAATTTGTGTTACTCCAATGGATGGTAGCCTTGTCATTATGGAAGGTAGTCTGTGGTTGAAAATTTTGTTACTCCAATGGATGGTAGCCTTAATATTTTGGGAGGGAGTCTGTTGTTGGGATTTGTGTTACTTCAATGGATGGTAGCCTTGTCATTATGGAAGGTAGTCTGTTGTTGAAATTTTTGTTACTCCAATGGATGGTAGCCTGAATATTTTGGGAGGGAGTCTGTTGTTGGGATTTCTATTACTCCAATAAATGGTACCCTTGTCATTATGGGAGGTAGTCTGTTGTTGTGATTTTTGTTACTCCAATAGATGGTAGCCTTGTCATTATGGGAGGTAGTCTGTTGTTGAGATTTCTATTAATCCAATGGATGGTAGCCTTGTAAATTTGGAAGGTTGTTTGTTGTTGTTATTTCTGTTACTCCAATGGTTGGTAGCCTTGTCATTATAGAAGGTAGTCTGTTGTTGAAATTTGTGTTACTCAAATGGATGGTAGCCTTGTCATTATGGAAAGTAGTATGTTGTTGAAATTTTTGTTACTCCAATGGATGGTAGCCGTGTCATTATGGAAGGTAATCTATTGTTGAGATTTCTATTACTCCGATAGATGGTAGCCTTGTCATTATGGAAGGTATCTTGTTGTTGATATTTATGTTACTCCAATGGTTGGAAACCCTATCATTATGGAAGGTAGTCTTTTGTTGAAATTTGTGTTACTCCAATGGATGGTAGCCTTGTCATTATGGGAGGTAGTCTGTTGTTAAAATTTTTTTTACTCTAATGGATGGTAGCTTTAATATTTTGGGAGGTAGTCTGTTGTTGGGATTTCTGTTACTCCAATGGTTGGCAGCCTTGTCATTATGGGAGGTAGTTTGTTGTTGTGATTTTTGTTACTCCAATGGATGGTAGCCTTGTCTCTATGGGAGGTAGTCTGTTGTTGAAATTTCTGTTACTCCAATGGATGGTAGCCGTGTCATTATGGAAGGTAGTCTTTTGTTGAGATTTCTTGTTACTACAATGGATGGTAGCCTTGTCATTATGGAAGGTATCCTGTTGTCGAAATTTCTGTTACTCCAATGGATGGTATCCTTGTCATTATTGAAGGTAGTCTGTTGTTTTGATTTTTGTTACTCCAATAGATGGTAGCCTTGTCATTATGGGAGATAGTCTGTTGTTGAGATTTCTGTTAATCCAATGGATTGTAGCCTTTTAATTTTGGAAGGTGGTCTGTTGTTGATATTTCTGTTACTCCAATGGTTTGCAACCTTGTCATCATGGAAGGTAGTCTGTTGTTGGGATTTTTGTTACTCCAATAAATGGTACCCTTGTCATTATGGGAGGTAGTCTGTTGTTGAGATTTTTGTGACTCCAATGGATGGTAGCGTTATAATTATGGGAGGTAGTCTGTTGGTTAGATTTTTGTTACTCCAATAGATGGTACCCTTGTCATTATGGGAGGTAGTTTGTTGTTGTGATTTTTGTTACTCCAATGAATGGTAGAGTTTTCATTATGGAAGGTAGTCTATTGTTGAGATTTCTATTACTCCGATAGATGGTAGCCTTGTCATTATGGAAGGTATTCTGTTGTTGAGTTTTATATTACTCCAATGGATGGTATCCTTGTAATTTTTGAAGGTAGTCTGTTGTTGTGATTTTTGTTACTCCAATAGATGGTAGCCTTGTCATTATGGGAGGTAGTCTGTTCTTGAGATTTCTGTTAATCCAATGGATTGTAGCCTTTTAATTTTGGAATATGGTCTATTGTTGATATTTCTGTTACTCCAATGGTTGGAATCCTTGTCATTATGGAAGGTAGTCTGTTGTTGAGATTTGTGTTACCCCAATGGATGGTAGCCTTGTCATTATGGAAGGTAGTCTGTTGTTAAAATTTTTGTTACTCCAATAGATGGTAGCCTTAATATTTTGGGAGGTAGTCTGTTGTTGGGATTTCTGTTACTCCAATAAATGGTACCCTTGTCATTATGGGAGGTAGTATGTTGTTGTGATTTTTGTTACTCCAATAGATGGTAGCCTTGTCATAATGGGAGGTAGTCTGTTGTTGAGATTTCTGTTAATCCAATGGATGGTAGCCTTGTCATTTTGGGAGGTGGTATGTTGGTGATATTTCTGTTACTCCAATGGTTTGTAGCCTTTTTATTATTGAAGGTAGTCTGTTGTTGAAATTTGTGTTACTCAAATGGATGGTAGCCTTGTCATTATGGAAGGTAGTCTGTTGTTGAAATTTTTGTTACTCCAATGGATGGTAGCCTGAATATTTTGGGAGGGAGTCTGTTGTTGGGATTTCTGTTACTCCAATAAATGGTACCCTTGTCATTATGGGAGGTAGTATGTTGTTGTGATTTTTGTTACTCCAATAGATGGTAGCCTTGTCATAATGGGAGGTAGTCTGTTGTTAAGATTTCTATTAATCCAATGGATGGTAGCCTTGTCATTTTGGAAGGTGGTATGTTGGTGATATTTCTGTTACTCCAATGGTTTGTAGCCTTTTTATTATTGAAGGTAGTCTGTTGTTGAAATTTGTGTTACTCAAATGGATGGTAGCCTTGTCATTATGGAAGGTAGTCTGTTGTTGAAATTTTTGTTACTCCAATGGATGGTAGCAGTCTCATTATGGAAGGTAGTCTTTTGTTGAGATTTCTTGTTACTCTAATGGATGGTAGCCTTGTCATTATGGAAGGTATCCTGTTGTTGAGATTTCTATTTCTCCAATGGATGGTAGTTTTGTCATGATAATAGGTAGTCTGTTGTTGAAATTTTTGTTACTCTAATGGATGGTAGCCTTGTCATTATAGAAGGTAGTCTGTTGTTGAGATTTTTGTGACTCCAATGGATGGTAGCCTTATAATTATGGGAGGTAGTCTGTTGTTTGGATTTCTGTTACTCCAATAAATGGTACCCTTGTCATTATGGGAGGTAGTCTGTTGTTGTGATTTTTGTTACTCTAATGGATGGTAACCTTGTCATTATGGGAGGTAGTTTGTTGTTGTGATTTTTGTTACTCCAATGAATGGTAGCATTGTCATTATGGCAGGTAGTCTATTGTTGATATTTCTATTACTCCGATAGATGGTAGCCTTGTCATTATGGAAGGTATTCTGTTGTTGAGATTTCTGTTACTCCAATGAATGGTATCCTTGTCATTATGGGATGTAGTCTGTTGTTGAGAATTCTTGTTACTCCAATGGATGGAAGCATTGTCATTATTGGAGGTAGTCTGTTGTTGAGATTTCTGTTACTCCAATGGATGGTAGCCTTGTCATTTTGGGAGGTAGTCTGTTATTGAGATTTTTGTTATTCCAATGGATGGAAGCCTTGTTATTATTGAAGGTAGTCTGTTGTTGAGATTTCAGTTACTCCAATGGATGGTAGCCTTCTCATTATGGAAGGTAGTCTATTTTTGAAATTTTTGTTACTCCTATGGATGGTAGCCTTGTCATTATGGAAGGTAGTCTGTTGTTGAAATTTTTGTTACTTCAATGGATGGTAGCCTTGTCATTATTGAAGGTAGTCTGTTGTTTTGATTTTTGTTACTCCAATAGATGGTAGCCTTGTCATTATGGGAGGTAGTCTGTTGTTGAGATTTCTATTAATCTAATGGATTGTAGCCTTGTAATTTTGGAAGGTAGTATGTTGTTGATATTTCTGTTACTCAAATGGTTGGTAGCCTTGTCATTATTAAAGGTAGTCTGTTGTTGAAATTTGTGTTACTCAAATGGGTGGTAGGCTTGTCATTATGGAAGGTAGTCTGTTGTTGAAATTTTTGTTTCTCCAATGGATGCTAGTCGTGTCATTATGGAAGGTAGTCTGTTGTTGAGATTTCTTGTTACTCCAATGGATGGTAGCCTTGTCATTATGGAAGGTAGCCTGTTGTTGAGATTTCTGTTTCTCCAATGGATGGTAGTTTTGTCATTATAAAAGGTAGTCTCTTGTTGAAATTTTTGTTACTCTAATGGATGATAGCCTTGTCATTATAGAAGGTAGTCTGTTGTTGAGAATTTTGTGACTCCAATGGATGGTAGGCTTATAATTATTGGAGGTTGTCTATTGTTGGGATTACTATTACTACAATAGATGGTACCCTTGTCATTATGGGAGGTAGTCTGTTGTTGTGATTTTTGTTACTCCAATGAATAGTAGAGCTTTCTTTATGGAAGTAGTCTGTTATTGAGATTTCTATTACTCCAATAGGTGGTAGCCTTGTCATTATTGAAGGTATTATGTTGTTGAGATTTCTGTTACTCCAATGGATGGTATCCTTGTCATTATTGAAGGTAGTCTGTTGTTGTGATTTTTGTTACTCCAATAGATGGTAGCCTTGTCATTATGGGAGGTATTCTGTTGTTGAGATTTCTGTTAATCTAATGGATTGTAGCCTTGTAATTTTGGAAGGTAGTATGTTGTTGATATTTCTGTTACTCAAATGGTTGGTAGCCTTGTCATTATTGAAGGTAGTCTGTTGTTGAAATTTGTGTTACTCAAATGGGTGGTAGGCTTGTCATTGTGGAAGGTAGTTTGTTGTTGAAATTTTTGTTACTCCAATGGATGCTAGCCGTGTCATTATGGAAGGTAGTCTGTTGTTGAGATTTCTTGTTACTCCAATGGATGGTAGCCTTGTCATTATGGAAGGTAGCCTATTGTTGAGATTTCTGTTTCTCCAATGGATGGTAGTTTTGTCATTATAAAAGGTAGTCTGTTGTTGAAATTTTTGTTACTCTAATGGATGATAGCCTTGTCATTATAGAAGGTAGTCTGTTGTTGAGAATTTTGTGACTCCAATGGATGGTAGGTTTATAATTATTGGAGGTTGTCTATTGTTGGGATTACTATTACTACAATAGATGGTACCCTTGTCATTATGGGAGGTAGCCTGTTGTTGTGATTTTTGTTACTCCAATGAATAGTAGAGCTTTCTTTATGGAAGTAGTCTGTTATTGAGATTTCTATTACTCCAATAGGTGGTAGCCTTGTCATTATTGAAGGTATTATGTTGTTGAGATTTCTGTTACTCCAATGGATGATATCCTTGTCATTATTGAAGGTAGTCTGTTGTTGTGATTTTTGTTACTCCAATAGATGGTAGCCTTGTCATTATGGGAGGTATTCTGTTGTTGAGATTTCTGTTAATCTAATGGATTGTAGCCTTGTAATTTTGGAAGGTAGTATGTTGTTGATATTTCTGTTACTCAAATGGTTGGTAGCCTTGTCATTATTGAAGGTAGTCTGTTGTTGAAATTTGTGTTACTCAAATGGGTGGTAGGCTTGTCATTGTGGAAGGTAGTTTGTTGTTGAAATTTTTGTTACTCCAATGGATGCTAGCCGTGTCATTATGGAAGGTAGTCTGTTGTTGAGATTTCTTGTTACTCCAATGGATGGTAGCCTTGTCATTATGGAAGGTACCCTGTTGTTGAGATTTCTGTTTCTCCAATGGATGGTAGTTTTGTCATTATAAAAGGTAGTCTGTTGTTGAAATTTTTGTTACTCTAATGGATGATAGCCTTGTCATTATAGAAGGTAGTCTGTTGTTGAGAATTTTGTGACTCCAATGGATGGTAGGCTTATAATTATTGGAGGTTGTCTATTGTTGGGATTACTATTACTACAATAGATGGTACCCTTGTCATTATGGGAGGTAGCCTGTTGTTGTGATTTTTGTTACTCCAATGAATAGTAGAGCTTTCTTTATGGAAGTAGTCTGTTATTGAGATTTCTATTACTCCAATAGGTGGTAGCCTTGTCATTATTGAAGGTATTATGTTGTTGAGATTTCTGTTACTCCAATGGATGGTATCCTTGTCATTATTGAAGGTAGTCTGTTGTTGTGATTTTTGTTACTCCAATAGATGGTAGCCTTGTCATTATGGGAGGTATTCTGTTGTTGAGATTTCTGTTAACCCAATGGACCAGCAAGAGGATGGACCAGTAAGAGGTCAATCTTTCCCCAGTGAAGTCGCCATTTTTTCTGTAGCAGTAGAAATGTGCAATACTAAGCCATTGGATTGACTAGACTTTATATAAATCAAAATAAAAATCGCCACCAGGCTTTATTGTTTCCAAAGGAATGGGAAAAGAGCGAATAACCCAAAAAGAGGGGGAAAGATTCAAGCTAAGGGGGTTGGTTTTGCAAAGGGAAGGTATTAGCACCCTAAACATCTACGGTACTCCGCATGAACCTCTTTGAAAAATCTGTATATTTTGGCTATAAAAATGTGTTGTATATAAAAATGCATGGTGGAGGTGAGAAAAGAAATATTTTTATGATTTTTGCACCCGCCGCGGTTGCGAACCTTTAGTGCCTACGTACCACCTTTCGTGCAATAAGGGATCAGGGTACACGTAGTTCATCTTTTAAAAATTTGAAACACAAGTGTGTTGGTTGATTTTATGAGATAAGACATCATCGCAATTGTCCGTGTGAAAAAACATACTTACTAACCACAATCAGGAGAAAGGAGAATTTGCATCATCTCAAAGTGGAGGATATGGCTTGGATTTTAAAATCAACAATGCCTCACTCAACACCCAAGTGGAAAATATCTCACTTCACTACATATTGTAGAAGTATAGTTGTTTGCATCACTACAAGGATTGACAAGAGTCTAATCTTTTGAGAAAAGTTTAAAGATAAAATCCAAAGTGGCAAAATGGTTTGAAATGAGATTGATTGACTTTTAGTCTTCTCACAAAAAAAAGGTCAAGGTATTATTAAATTGATTGAAATTCATTTATGAAAATGTTTTGAAAATGCATGGACCTAAGTCCAAGTTTATTATGAAAATGTTTCAAGTTTCAAAACAAGAAGAGTTTTTTTTTTTTTAAAGGAGGGAGAAGATTTTTGAAATTAAAGAAGATGGGAGGAGAAGAAGAGGCTATCCTAAAGCATAAGGTAAAAGCTAGGGATAAGAACCATGTAACCAACAAGAAGCTAATACTTGACATTATGAGACAATATAGAATTCCCATTCTTCGGATTGAAACCAAGCAAGCAAAGATACTAGACCTCTTGAGAGAACCAAACTTCAAGTGTTTTAAGTCTTCGCAAAAATTGGGCAGAGTAACAGCTGTATATGGGTGAATTCCAGATTACAAACAAAGATCGTAATCTCAATAACCTGCACACAAAACAAACAAACAACCCAATGTCTTGAGGTAAACCTCAAGAACTCCAGACAAAATATCAAATAAAGTCACAAATTCTTCAAGATAGGCCAAGGTCTCTAATCCTAAGTCCAAGAAGTCCATCACTCCATAATGCAAAGGATAGTAATCATGTAGTCCAAGTATCATTAATGATTTTTTATGGTTCATGTTGATTATTAGGTGTCTTTAAAAAGAAAGAAAAGCTTAAGTGAGCAAAATAAAAATTGCATAAAAGTAAATGCTCAAGTGAGCAAAGATGAAAATAACATGAAATGTAAAATGCTAAAAGTAAATGGTACATAAAGCATGAAAATAAAAGCGTAAAGTAAAGTTAATTATTAGTAATTAGTGGTTAGTTGGATGACTATCTTGAAACTTGCATTTGGAACTCATTAGAGGATTGGTAGAACCAAAGCCTCTACACAACAAGTTGCATTTGCTTTTTGTCAAGTATATCATCCATTTTGGAATTCTCACAAGGCAATATGTAATGATCAACGATGTTTAAGTGATTCGCGTTGACCAAAGGTGTTGTAGATCCATCAGAGGATTAGTAGAACCAAAGCCTCTACACAATGAATCTCAATGTTATTGGATCAAAGAGATCAAATTAACATACTTGGGCTTGCAATCATAAGTTTGGGCCACGAATGATCATTTATTTGAATCGGGACAACATTTAGCGCTATGTTAAGCAATCGTAAGTGGGTTTATGTAGAAGTCACACTTATTTTGAGGCCGGTCAATAGCAATCTATGTACTTCATGTTTGGATAAATGATATAGAGATCACCATCCCTTAACATGTAGCACAATTAAAAAAGAAAGGGATAAGATGAAAATGGAGGGAAATGATAAGCTAATTTGTATCACCATTTCAAAATTCTTTCATCTTTAAATTCAACCACTCCTCTAGATGGATTAAAGCACTAAACATATCATTAATCCAAAGCCCCAAAAATGAATTAAATAATTCACTCTTAGGTAGTTTTAACTTGATGAACATTTATCCAACTTTATCTACATCATAAAGTCCATTGAGTTTAAAGACAAATTGGACATTTAAAATTGCAATCCAAACCAACAATCAAAAGGAGTGAGTAGAAAAAGCATTTTGGATCAAAGCTGCCCCAAAACAAGGCAAAAAATACATTTTGTTCAGGTGTAAATCGATTTACACTACTATGTAAATTAATTTACACAGTACAATTTTCAAAAAAATTGTGCAAAATTGTGCTGTGTAAATCGATTTACACTATTATGTAAATCGATTGCACACAGAAGCAGTAGCAAAAACAACATTTTAAAAGGGCAATTGCTTGTTCAAACTTTCCATCAAACACCTTATGATCATGGATCCACTTGAGCACGAAAATTCCATCAAATTATGAGAAAATAACACCATTGGAATCACAAAATAATGCTCAAAGAATCAATCCCAAAGATCACCAAGAGATCACATTGTGAAAGATGAATTATCCAAACTTACCAAAGGTAGATCTAGAGAATTATCAAAACAACTTCAAGAATTTGCTTCAATTCAACCACAAGAATCAATTGACCAAGCTTGGATGTAGATAATTGATGGAGAAAAAGTGTTTGGATGAAGGTTTAGCTCAAAGATTAGTAAGCTTCAATGCAAATCTTACTAACTTTTTGAAAATGGAGCTTTGAGTGAATTTGGTAGATGGAGAGAATTGAGAGATTTTTTAGCAAGGTGGATTTGGCTATCAAAAGCTTGAAATTTGAATGAAATGAGAGCTCTATTTATAGAGTTTTAGGATTGGGATTAGTGGTAATTTGGTAATTGATTCTTGGAGCCAAAATTTGAATTAATGATAACTCTTTCAAAAATTAGAGCCAAAATTTGAATTAATGATAATTCTTTCAAATATTAGAGCCAAAATTTGAATTAATGATAATTCTTTTTTTAAAAATGAAAGATTGGCACTAAAATTTGAATTAATGATACATCTTTCAAAAGTGAAGGAAAATTAGAGCCAAAATTTGACAAGTTTAAAATGCTGATTTTTTTTTCATATTTTCACGTTGTGCAATCGATTGCACTATAGTGCAAATCGATTTGCACAATGTATTTTTTCAAAAATGGCGCAAAATGCACTATGTGCAATCGATTGCACTCTAAGAGCAATCGATTGCATCAGTGAAAAAAAAATGAAAATTTTTAATTCTTTTTCTTTGCAAATAGAGATTTTAGGAAAATAATACCAGAAATCCTTATTTGTCAGATGGTTCGACTTGGTACCTACAAAACAAAAAATATACAAAGACAAAGACAAATATTTTTTGTATTTTGATTAGGAGTTAGTCAACAACACATATACAAAATACACAACCAAGGTGCTTGGAGATTCCTCAAGAACAAACTTAAAGATAGGAAAAAAGAGGAAGAACCAGCCCTAATGTGATCTTGTTATGATCGAGTTGATATGATATGATAGAGGAATCTTAGGGGCAAAAATTGGGGTACAACAGCTGCCCTTATTTAAGTGTCTTCTATCCGGAGATACAAAGGTTACAAATCTTCGTGTCGACGCGATTGAAGATACTTAAATATAAAACAAGCCCTATTTTTGTCTCTAAGATGCCATGCAATGCTTATGATTATGGATGCATATGAACAGAACAAAAGAGACGCAAAGTAACATTGGGGATGCCACAAAAATGAAGAAACAAAGGAGCAACCCCACCAGGAAAATAAATCACTGGTGAACCAAAAGAATAGAACCAGAGAGGAGGATAACAAGCATTGATGTTCATTGCCGATGTCTACCAACGTTCACAGAATGTAGAGAGAAGAAGATATACCGACTCACAGATGACAGTAAACTACCAAATCAATAGTTGAAGGTAGAAGAGAAAATATATCATGCCATCACCGTTCACTGACGAGGAACTATCACCGTTCACTGATGATAGCAAAAAGATAAGAAACACCTATGTTCACTGTTGATGCACTACCAACGTTCACTGAACGTAGATTTTGAAAATATCATACCACCGCCGTTCAATGACGAGGAACCACCACCGTTTACTGATGATAGCAAAAAGATAAGAAACACCGATGTTCACTACCGATGCACTACTAACATTCACTGAAGGTAGATTTTGAAAATATCATACCATCGCTGTTCACTGAGGAGGAACTATCACTGTTCACTGATGATAGCGAAAAGATAAGAAATACTGACGTTCACTGCCGATGCACTACCAACGTTCACTGAAGGTAGATTTTGAAAATATCATATCGTCTCTGTTCACTGACGAGGAACCACCACCGTTCACTGATGATAGCAAAGAGATAAGAAACACCGACGTTCACTGCCGATGCATTACCAACATTCACTGAAGGTAGATTTTGAAAATATCATACCATCGTCGTTCACTTACGAGGAACCACCACCGTTCACTGATGATAGCAAAAAGATAAGAAACACCGACGTTCACTGCCGATGCACTACCAACGTTCACTGAAGGTAGATTTTGAAAATATCATATGTTCCCCAAACTTCTGGTGTTTCACCTAGAACGGGTCTCAACTTCTTCCTTAACCAAGGAATTCCGCCTAGAAAGGGTAATATGTAAGCTGTCTCAAATAAAGAGACTTCCACTTGCAAAGATTTCACAACGAGAAATTTCTGTGAATTTGAAAGTCTTGCCATCCACTGGCGTAAACTGACGACGGACTACAAGCTAACCACTCATAGAGGAAATAGCAAAAAAAAGTTACGTCGACTTGTACAGGGAAGCACGAGTTGCTCAAACAAAGATACCTGTTGCTTGTTATCATGGAGGATTGCAAAAAGAAACGAATTTCTGGGGATAGAAATATGGCTTCCTGGGGAAATAGATATGACTTCCTGGGGAAAGAAATATGACTTCCTGGGGAAATGAGATATGACTTCCTGGGAAAATGCCACATTATTCCTGCTGAAGAGATAAAGTATTCTCGTGCAAAATAAATGCACAAATCAAAGCTCAAAGTCCTCATAAATCCAGAGTAAATAATATTGTCATGCAACCACGAATCCAATTAGAAACAAACTGGAGCAAGACGGCCAAAGAAGATACATCCTTTGAGAAATAAACTCAAGAGGGAAAACCAAATCCAACTAAGCAAGGAGCGCTATTGTCTTCCCTAACTTCACTGAGGAGAAACATAATCCGGATGTAGATAAATTAAACAGATACTGGGATAGAACATCTTTCTTCCGGTTTCATTGGAAAAACCAGTTTTTTACAAGAAACATTCCTACTGGGGATTGCAATATCAGCCTCAAATAAAGCAGACTGACATCGAGACAACCAAACCTCACTGGCGAATTCAAACCTTTTTCCTGGAGAAAAAAACTGAGGATTGAAAACTTTTCATCATAAATACTCATTCCAACAGCAGATGCCCTAGGATAAGCTTCCCAGGGAAAAGCATACAGACTTTAATGGGGAAACAAAAGTTTCACAGTCCGTACTCCTACTGGGGATTTCGATACTGATGTGAATAAGGCAAATGGTAACCAATTATCAAAACATTCACTGGGGAAATCAGGCCCACTTTGAAGGAAGAAAAACATACGGACTTCACTAAGGGAGACAATAGTTCATCATCGAGACATCTACCGGGGACTTAATGCTGACTTCATTAGGGAGGTCAACACCACATCATCGACGGGAAACCAAGATACATTCTTCACTGGGGAAAAAACTTCTATCAAATAAACAAGGCCTTCACTGGAAAATACTGGGTTGAGTCTTCATATCAACGAAACCTTTCATCATATGAGGGAAAACTTCGCTGGGGAACTTGGGACAGAGGCTTCTGACCATGCAAACCCAAAATAAAAAGCGGACCAAGACTTGGTCAGGGATCATGGGATCACAAACCTAATACTGTACCTTACGCCAACAGGTATCGTCTTTAATTATCTGAGAAACACACCAAGATTGTGCATATACCAACAAGATGACCTGAGAAAAACCTTCACGAAGGAAGTAAATATTCTTAAAACAACCGGAGTTTGTTCATTCCACGGATCACCATTTTTGTTGTCATTGTTTCATCCCAAATCCCAGAGTAAATTGAATTGTAAAGATGTCTTTCTTTTTGAAAAGTCAATTTTTTTTTAATCTTTTTGCTTTGAAAGTTATTATCAGTAATAAATGAAGTCTTTCCAAGCTGAATAAAAATAAGAACACAAAGAATTGGGCAAAAGCTCAAATTTTATTAATAGAATGGTAGTCTGCGAATGGCGAGACTCCATGGATGATTACAAAGTTTGGGAAATGGTAATATATAATGGAAAAGATACATTGAGATACAATGACCACCATTCCCCTAACAACTTTTGAAGTCCTGAGCAGCAGCTTTTGTTCAAGTATGGTGAGGATTCGAGAAGATTGTTACTTCAACGATCAAGTCTTGTCTGACGTAGTTACTTGCCAAGAAAAATCCCTAACTTTTGCCTAAGCTTCCCTTGCGGGTTTTCAACTTAGCGTGAAATTTATTCTGTTTATGTCTCTAATTTTTGCCTAGACCGCCCTTTCGGGTTTTCAGCCTACCGAGACGCTCCTTTTTTGCCTAAGCCGCCCTTTCGGGTTTTCAACTTAGCAAGATGTTCTTTTATTTCTTTAGGCGAAGTATTTCTTGACTGCGTCAGCATTCATGGGACGTGGGAACTCCTCGCCATCCATAGTTTCAAGAATTAATGAACCACCAGAGAAGGCTTTCTTGACAACATACGGGCCTTCAAAATTGGGAGTCCACTTGCCCCTAGAATCAGTGTTAAAAGACATGATCTTCCCGAGCACGAGGTCGCCTTCTCTGAATTCACGAGGTTTGACTTTTTTATCAAATGCTTTCTTCATTATTTTCTGATATAACTGCCCATGACATAAAGTTCTCATTCTCTTCTCTTCAATCAAATTTAATTGGTCAAACCTGTTCTGGACCAATTCAGCCTCTGTCAAATTGGCTTCCATTATCATACGCAATGAGGGAATCTCTACCTCAACAGGGAGTACAACTTCCATTCCATATACCAGAGAGAACGGGGTTGCTCTTGTTGAAGTGCAGACAGATGTTCGATATCCATGCAGAGCAAAAGGGAGCATTTCATGCCAATCCTTATAAGTAATAACCATTTTCTGGATAATTCTCTTGATATTCTTATTAGCAGCCTCAACGGCCCCATTCATCTTTGGCCTGTATGGAGATGAATTGTGATGGACAATCTTGAATTCTTCACACAGTTCTGTCATCATTTTGTTGTTCAAATTTGAGCCATTGTCAGTGATGATTCTACTCGGCACACCATACCGGCATATCAGATTGTTTTTGATGAAACACACAACCACTTGTTTGGTAACATTAGCATAAGAAGCAGCCTCTACCCATTTGGTAAAGTAGTAAATCGCTACCAAAATGAAACGGTGTCCATTTGAAGATTTGGGTTCTATCATCCCGATCATGTCAATACCCTACATAGAGAAAGGCCATAGGGAGGAAATTACATTGAGAAGTGTCAGAGGCACATGGATCTTATCTGCATAAATCTGGCATTTATGGCACTTCTTTGCAAATTTGCAACAATCAGATTCCATTGTCAACCAATAGTAACCTGCCCTTAGCATCTTTTTAGCCATCGAATGTCCATTTGCGTGAGTGCCAAATGAACCTTCATGAATCTCATGCATCAACATGCCTGCTTCGTGTCTATCCACGCATATGAGCAAGACCATGTCATAATTTCTCTTGTATAGCACATTTTCACTGAGGAAGAAATTGCCTGCCAATCTTCTCAATGTCTTTCTATCTTTCCTCGATGCAACAATCGGGTATTCCTGAGTCTGAAGAAAATGTTTGATATCATAATACCAAGGTTTTTCATCTGCTGCCTCCTCTGTCGCAAACACATGAGCGGGCCTATCCAGCCGTCGAACTTTAATACGGGTTATATCATTCCAAGAATTCACTTGATACATGGAAGCCAGAGTTGCCAGAGCATCCTCCATTTGATTTTCATCTCTAGGGATGTGATGGAATTTAACTTTATTAAAGAAGGGTGGCAATCTTCTAGCATAATCTTTGTAAGGATCAAGTCAAGGTGACGAGTATCCCATTCTCCTTTAATCTGATTTATTACCAAAGCTGAATAACCATACACATCTAGAATTTTGATCCTTAGATCAATAACTTCCTCAAGACCCATGATGCAAGCCTCATATTCTGCCATATTATTAGTGCAATCAAACGTTAGCCTCGCAGTAAAAGGAATGTGCGATCCATGAGGAGTGATAATCACAACACCAATTCCTTTACCATAAGCATTCACCACTCCATCAAAAATCATACTCCAATGAGATTCAGGGTCAGGGCCTTCCTCAGGCAATGGTTCATCACAATATTTCACTTTCAAGAACATCACATCCTCATAAGGGAATTCAAATTCTGCAGACTGATGATCTTCCACCGGTTGGTGAGCAAGGTAATCTGCCAACACACTACTTTTAATAGCTTTTTGAGTGCGGTACTCAATATCATATTCAGACAACAACATCTGCCAGCGGGCAATTCTCCCCGTAAGAGCAGGCTTCTCAAAAGTATACTTGATTGGATCCATTTTGGAGATCAACCAAGTGGTATGATTCAACATATATTGCCGCAAACGCTTTTCCGCCCAGGCCAAAGCACAACATGTCTTTTCTAGCGTGGAATACGGCAACTCACAATCAGTGAATTTTTTGTTGAGATAATAAATGGCGAACTCTTTCTTTCCCGTTTCATCCTGTTGTCCCAGAATATAACCCAAGCATTTATCTAACACCGTTAGATACATAATCAGCGGTCTTCCTTCTACAGGAGGGAGCAAGATAGGAGGTTCACGCAGATATTCTTTAATACTCTCAAATTCCCTTTGGCAGTCATCCGTCTACACACAACCTTGATCTTTCTTTAACAACTTAAATATCGGTTCACACTTTGCAGTCATGTGGGAAATGAATCTGGAAATATAATTCAAACGCCCGAGGAAACCCCTGACTTGCTTTTCAGTTCTTGGTGCTGGAATTTCTTGAATTGCTCTGAATATATCAGGATCAACTTCAATTCCTTTCTGGCTAACAATAAAACACAACAATTTCCCCGATCTAACTCCGAAGGTGCATTTATTTGGATTCAAGCGGAGACGAAACTTCCTCAAACGCTGAAACAACTTCAATAGATCTTTTATATGCCCTTCTTCAGTTTGGGATTTGGAAATCATATCATCAACATATACTTCAATTTCCTTGTGCATCAGATCATGGAATAGGGTTGTCATAGCCCTCTGGTACGTTGCACCAGCGTTCTTCAACCCGAAGGGCATCACTCTATAACAGAATATTCCCCAGGGTGTGATAAATGTTGTTTTTTCCATGTCCTCCGGAGCCATTCTTATTTGATTATACCCGGAAAATCCTTCCATGAACGAGAATACTTTGAATTTTGTTGTGCTATCAACTAACATATCAATGTGAGGCAATGGAAAATCATCTTTTGGACTAGCTTTATTTAGATCTTTGTAATCTATGCACATGCATACTTTTCCGTCTTTTTTCGGTACTGGGACAATATTGGCAATCCATTGAGGATACACTGACGTCATAAGAAAACTAGGATTTATCTGTATTAGGACCTCCTCTTTGATCTTTAATGCCATATCTGGGTGGTTCTTCTCAACTTTTGTTTAACTGGCGGTAACTCTGGCTTCAATGGCAAATGATGCTTAACAATGTTTGTATCTAGACCAGGCATGTCTTGATAAGACCAAGCAAAAATATCCACATACTCTTTCAACAGTTCAATCAAGCCGCTTTTCACATCAAGATGCAACGATGCTCCAATCTTAATCTCTTTCGGATCTTCTTCTGAACCCAAATTAATCACTTCAAAAGGCTCCTTATATGGCTGAATGGTATTATCCTCGTGCTCAAACAACCGTGAGACCTCTTCTGGAATCTCATCATAATCTTCTTCTTCAGCCCTAAACACAAGACATTCAAAGTTGGGAGAGGGTGCAGGGTCATTGTATTCAACGGGTTTTTTAATTAATCTGCACATATGATTTATGATTGCTTTTAGAAATTGACACATATAACAAGTGATCATGCAGATTAATTTTCAGTTATCATTTATTTTGAAAGGGTTTTTTATTTGATTACCATTTCCCAAGAAAAAGAAGAAAATAAAGACATATTTTTTGAAGCAAAGACAACTTTTATTAATGATCTTAAAAATCAAAGCAAACGGATAAGCCCATACAATACTTTCACCTTGGGCAGAGAGAAAGCTTTTCAAAGAAAGAAACAAATTAACAAACTAAATTACTTTGAAATATGTATGCAAGAAGGAAAATCAATGGTGACCCAGTTTTGAACTCGGACTCCATGCGTCACAAAATTCGGTACTTCTTGCTCTGCTTCATCTTCTTCAACAGCATTGATTCCAGAACCAATTAGATGGAGGTAGCCTCCGCTGTAGAAAACATCATGATAATTGTTCACAGGAGACTTCGACTTCAAACTTTTGCCTTTTCCATTCCTCGAAGAAAAACCCAAACCAGTTCTGTTCTTGTTCACAGGTGGATCAACCAGTCGTCCCCAAACTGCATTATGACCATTACGCACAACCTGTTGCGCGTCCTTCAGGGAAACTACAGAATTATCATTCCTCCTTATGTTGTCAATGGATAGGGCTTGGAACTGGGTTCCAATAGAAGCCTCATCCGCTTCTACAATACTCAAAGAGGATAGATGGGATATCAACAATGCCTGCTCCCCATTTATGATCACTACCTTCCCTTCACGCACAAATTTTAGCTTCTGATGCAAAGTTGAAGTGACAGCCCCTGCTTCGTGTATCCATGGTCGTCCAATCAAACAACTATATGTGGGAATAATATCCATAACCTGGAAGGTTATCAAGAACAAATGTGGTCGTACATGGATGGGCAGGTCCACTTCACCGATGACAGATTTCCTCGACCCATCAAAAGCCATCACAATGATGCCACTCGGGCGCATAGATGTTCATTGATACTTTAACTTCAAGAGGGTACTTCTCGCTATGACATTCAACGCGGATCCATTATCAATTAGCACATTGGACAACAAATTATTCTTACAGTTCATGGATATGTGGAGGGCCAGGTTGTGATTCCTCCCTTCATCTGGTAACTCATCATCACAAAAGCTCAAATTGTTACATGACGTAATGTTTCCAATTACGCTGCTGAATTGATCTAATGGCATGTCATTCTCTACAAATGCTTGGTCTAGTACTCTCATCAGCGATTCTCTAGGAGCAGAGGAATTCATCAATAAGGCTAGAATGGATATCTTTGAAGGAGTCTGCAATAGCTGATCTACAATTCTGTAATCGCTCATCTTAATTATCTTCAAGATATCATCCACTTCTTTCTCTAATGTAGCTCCACTAGTCCCTCCTGCAGACTTCTTAGGCTCATCATCTTCAGCAATCTTCTTTCCAGCAACAACATCTCTTTGAATGACCGACGCAAATACATGACCACTACGGGTCACTCTGCTATTATCAGCTATATTTCCAATATCTGGCATCGGCTGGATGGGAATCTCCACCCCATCTTCTAAGATCGTAGCGTTGTATTTGTAAGGCACAGCCTTATTTGATTCATAGGGAACAAGACCTGGCAGACTAATTACCAATGGGGAAACAGCTGGTTTTCTATGGTACTCCACTTCAAGATGAGTGGGTGCACTAAAACAAGGTACCACGACATTCACTCCTTCCTCAACACAATCAGCCATCAAAAATTCATTTCCGGCAAACAAATCTTCGTCTAAAGAGAAATACTCATCTGCGGAGGCATACTCTTCCTCTGACTCTTCCATCAAACAGACTTCAACCATATCAATCTCATGATAATCATCTCTCTGTCCTGTGATCTTGATGGTTCCATTGTCTAACAGCAACTGAACACCTTCCCTCACAACAGAACATCCTTGGAGATTTCTACAACAAATTATGCAAGATCCATATTGGCGTTCCACCTGACCAGCAGTATGGCAGAAGGTAGCATGTAACTGCACTAGATCCTCATTCAAATGATCCACATCAAAAATTCTGAATTCAACCGGACATCCAGAAACCATATTCACTTCCTCTTCATATTCCACCCTAGGCCTGATTATATGGATTAAACCTTCATCCATCATCTCCTATAAATCAGCCTTTATCTTCTCGCAACCCTGTATGTTTATACTGCAAACAACACAACCAGCATGGTCATGTGTATAATAACTAAATTAACAGAGGTCTGCATGCATCTTCACCAAATCCCCTCTAACCATATTAATGTAAAAAATTTGAAATTCTCCTGGACAACCGGCCACCATATTTACAACATTCACTTCCCCGGGCTTGGGTAGAGGATTGTTTTTCACATTAGGTCCCACGTCTTTGAAAGATAAAATTCCAGACTTCAACAACCTTTGCACTTCATTCCTCAAAAGAAACAACTCTCAACACTATGCCCTGGTGCTCCCTGATGAAAGGCACACGTCTGGTCTGCTTTGTAATACCACGACAATGGTGATTGTATAGCGGGAGGTGGTCGTGTCTGGACCAACTTCTTATGAACCAATGTTGGTAATAGCTCTGCATAGCTCATGGGAATAGGATCGTAGTTCTCCCTTCTCTGATTATACCCTTGATTCCCCTGCTGGGATGGTCTCTGATAAGCAACAGTAGTTGGAGCGGCATTCATAACAGGAGTAACTGAGGCGACTTGCTGATGACGCTGATAATTCCTTCTAGGAGCGTTTACCTTTCTCTCTTGCATAACAACATTTGTACCCCCCTCCTTCTTCTTTGTAAACCCGTAAGATGGCTTCTTCACAACTCCAGATCCTTCACCCTTTGTCAAACGGCCTTCTCTTACTGCCTCTTCTAGGCGGACACCCATTCCCACCATCTCTGTAAAATCACTTGGGGCACTTGCCACCATTCTTTCATAGTAGAAAGCTCCTAGCGTCTTTAGAAAAATCTTGGTCATTTCTTTCTCTTCCATGGGCGGAATCACTTGTGCAGCCACTTCGCGCCATCTCTGCACATACTCTATGAATGATTCTCTGTCTTTCTGAACCATGGCCCTAAGCTGGTCACGGTCAGGCGCCATGTCCACATTGTACTTGTATTGTTTAATGAATACTTCTCCCAAATCATTAAAAGTATGGATGTTGACGCTGTCTAAACTCATGTACCATTTCAATACAGCACCGGTCAGACTATCCTGGAAAAAATGAATCAGCAGACGCTGATCATCAGTATGGGTAGACATCCTTCTCACATACATCACCTAATGAGCACGAGGGCAAGTGTTTCCCTTGTACTTCTCAAATTCCGGGACTTTGAACTTAGCAGGCACTTTAACATTCGGGACCAAACACAGCTCATTCACATTCTTCCCGAACAACTCTTTTCCCCTAAGAGCCTTCATCTCTCTTTGCATTCTATCAAACTGCTCTTAGAAATCATCCATTCTGTCATAAAGACCCAAGTCTTCACTTGGCGGAGGGAAAGGACGACACACATCTTCATTAACAAATGGAACCAAATTCACCGAAGGAGGTGCAGCAGGAACAGTATGCACCATAGGAGGTGCAGGAGTAACAACAATTGGAACCACTGGAGCATCTTGAGGACCCAGATTGAAACTTTCAGGTGAAAAATTCTCTGGCATTCCCCACGGATAGCCCTGAGGCATACGGTTTTGAAAAACAGCCGGAGTAGCGGATACAGGAACAGTCAGAACTTCAGTACTTGCCCTTGTTGGTTGAGGTTGAACACTCGGTGGTTGGTTCTGAGCAACCACCAGAGCTTCCATCAGAGTAGTCAAGTTGGCCAAGCCAACCTTCAAAGCAGAAACTTCTTCGCGCAGCTCGTGATTCTCCTGTTCTAAGTTGTCCATCTTCTTTTTGAAATTAGCCCGAGTGTTGTAGTGATGAGTCAACTTGCTAAACGAAGTAAAGAAGCTGGGTAAGGCACCTGGATATGCATAAAAAATGCAAAAACATGTGCAATATGATGCATGATATGCAATGTATATGATTATTATTATTTTATCATTTAATATTTCAAGGGATTTAAGATTTACAGACATATTGCAGACATCAAAATAACAACGCATTTGAAATACTGAAAACTTTTATTATAATAATTTCGAAATGGGTTACAAGTTTCAATGATCCCAAGTACAAGATGAAAATACAATCTAAAATCCTGAGAAAAGGAACTGATAGAGATCAATCTGTACGAATGCGCTTCCCTGTGAGCCTGGCAATCTGAGCTCTCAACCTCTGGTTTTCTTCCACATGTATGATGGAAACCTCCTTCCAATCATCTGAATAAGAAAGTTAACAAACAGCACCCGTTTGAGGCTTAGGAGAAAATAAATCTCCCTGCCTCTCCTTAGACTCTACTGCTCGACTCTCAAGGATATCGATCAAATCATCTCTCTCCTTCAGGTCTGCTCTGTAGGAACTCTCTAAAGTCTGGAACTTGTTCTTCCAAGCATCCCTTTCCTGTTGCATCCTAACCAAAGCAAGTTGCAGCTCTTCTAGATCATCTAATAAGGGAGGAGTGGTCTTCACAAACAAATCAGGCATGGGTGTCTCCCGAGTATACGGCATCTTCAACTGAATGGCTCTCGATTGGACCCACTGAAGATGTGGCTCAAAAGAAACAACACCCCTAGGCCCCAAATCCTTCCTACTCTTCTTATGAATGTGACGCCAGGCCTTCACAATCTGCTCCCTAGCTTCCCTGTGTTCTTCTCCTTCCTTTAGAAAGAAACTACTCAGATGAATATTGTTCGGTTTATCCCTCATCGGATAACCAAGCTGTCGCCGTGCAAGAACAGGGTTATAGTTAATTCCTCCCTTTGTACCAAGAAGAGGCACATTGGGGAAACCACCACAACTGTCAATAATCTCTGCATCCTGGTAAGCTCGATGATACCAATCAATATTCGAGTGAGTAAGTGCCATGATCTTAGGAGCCCAACGGGGTTCCTTCTTGACATCCCAAAAGGCGTCAGACTTAGGAATATGAGAGGTAAACCACCGATACAACAAAGGCGTGCAACAGATAATCATTCCCCCATGATAATAATTCTGAAGATGAACAGAGTAATAAGCATCACCCAACAGTGTAGGAACCGGGTTTCAAATCATGAAAATCTTGATAGCGTTAATGTCGACAAACTTGTCCACATTAGGAAATAAGAATAATCCATAGGAGAGTAAAGCAAATATGGCCTCAAAAGCAATCGTACTCTTCATCCTGGAAAAGTAACGAGCTTTCTCCAATAAGAACTGAGCTGGTAATCCTCTAATCCCTCCTTTGGTAGTCATATGAGCTTCCACCTCAGACTTCCCCAGATGAATCAAAGCAGCAATCTCATGTGGTTTTGGATCACCCTCCAAACCAGTAAAAGGAACGCGATCGGTAACAGGTAAATCCAATAGATAGGAATACTCTTCCAGTGTTGGCATCAACTGATAATCGGGAAAAGTAAAGCAGTGATACACCGGATCATAGAACTGGACCAATGTTGAGAGAAAACCCTCCTTCATCTTCAGCTTCATGAGAGGAATAATGGATCCATACTTCTTCTGAAAGTCTGCAAAACACTCGATCTCGGGAATTAGACTGATCAACTCATCTATCTTAGGATCCTTGAAACTGTATTTCCCGGTCTTTCTCTTTCCAGAATCCATGGTTTAAAAGTACCTGAGATATTCACGAATAGTCAACCTTTAAATCCCTTGAAATATTGTTTTTTCAAAATATGCTTATGAGTGCATGGATGCATGATGCAACAATCACACATAAGATCACACATATAGGGTTCATAGGTTCAACGTCACGAGCATGAGGTCGAAGGTACTACCCATAAGGTATTGGTCTAAAAAGTTATCACCTGCCGAACAAGGTTCTTGAGGTTCTCAAAGTCTACATCCTTTCTTCGGATATTACCAACTTCCCGATTAACTCGGTAATTAGTAATATTCTCAAGAAAGACTCGTCTGAGCGTAGTATCGCGTGACAAATACTTCCGGATTACTCCGTCATAGCTTCCGCACTACACCTAAAAGGCCAAGATGGGTTAGGTAATCTACGGTCCTCAGCTTCAGCAGGCTCCCAGGTCGAAAGCAGTACGTCTTCTCGATTACTCGGTAAACGACACTACAGTCAAAGGTGCCTCCACTGAGTGGGGGATCTCATGCCTCCTTTTTTGGGATTACTCCCTCAAAGTTAACATGACTATACCACCCGTCCTATCTTAAAGTTTTCCTAAGTCCGGGTATAGGACTTATGAGTAATCACCAAGCACCCTGTAAACCAGGAAAATCCAGACAAACATATATACAAAATATAACACATAAAAAACAATAGCACATATACAGATATAAACAAAGATAGGTTTAACCACTTAGGGATGGACCAGCAAGAGGTTAATCTTTCCCCAGTGAAGTCGCCATTTTTTCTGTAGCGGTAGAAATGTGCAAGACTAAGCCATTGGATTGACTAGACTTTATACAAATCAAAATAAAAATCGCCACCGTGCTTTATTGTTTCCAAAGGAATGGGAAAAGAGCGAATAACCCAAAAAGAGGGGGAAAGATTCAAGGTAAGGGGGTTGGTTATGCATAGGGAAGGTGTTAGCACCCTAAACATCTACGGTACTCCAGAGGAACCTCTTTTAAAAATCTGTATATTTTGGCTATAAAAATGTGTTGTATATAAAAATGGATGGTGGAGGTGAGAAAAGGAATATTTTTATTATTTTTGCACCCTCCGCGGTTGCGAACCTTTAGTGCCTACGTACCACCTTTCGCGCAATAGGGGATCAGGGTACACGTAGTTCATCTTTTAAAAATTTGAAACACAAGTGTGTTGGTTTATTTTATGAGATAAGACATCATCGCAATTGTCTGTGTGAAAAAACATACTTACTACCCACAATCATGAGAAAGGAGAATTTGCATCATCTCAAAGTGGAGGATATGGCTTGGATTTTAAAATCAACAATGCCTCACTCAACACCCAAGTGGAAAATATCTCACTTCACTACATATTGTAGAAGTATAGTTGTTTGCATCACTACAAGGATTGACAAGAGTCTAATCTTTTGTGAAAAGTTTAAAGATAAAAGCCAAAGTGGCAAAATGGTTTGAAATGAGATTGATTGACTTTTAGTCTTCTCACAAAAAAAAGGTCAAGGTATTATTAAATTGATTGAAATTCATTTATGAAAATGTTTTGAAAATGCATTGACCTAAGTCCAAGTTTATTATGAAAATGTTTCAAGTTTCAAAATAAGAAGAGTTTTTTTTTTAAAAAGGAGGGAGAAGATTTTTGAAATTAAATAAGATGGGAGGAGAAGAAGAGGCTATCCTAAAGCATAAGGTAAAAGCTAGGGATAAGAACCATCTAACCAACAAGAAGCCAATACTTGAGAGAACCAAACTTCAAGTGTTTTAATTCTTCGCAAAAATTGGGCAGAGTAACAGTTGTATACGGGTGAATTCCAGATTACAAACAAAGATTGTAACCTCAATAACCTGCACACAAAACAAACAAACAACCCAATGTCTTGAGGTAAACCTTAAGAACTCCAGACAAAATATCAAATAAAGTCACAAAGTCTCCAAGATAGGCCAAGGTCTCTAATCCTAAGTCCAAGAAGTCCATAACTCCATAATGCAAAGGATAGTAACCATGTAGTCCAAGTATCATTAAAGATTTTTTATGGTTCATGTTGATTATTAGGTGTCTTTAAAAAGAAAGAAAAGCTCATGTGAGAAAAATAAAAATTGCATAAAAGTAAATGCTCAAGTGAGCAAAGATGAAAATAACATGAAATGTAAAATGCTAAAAGTAAATGGTACATAAAGCATGAAAATAAAAGCGTAAAGTAAAGTTAATTGTTAGTAATTAGTGGTTAGTTGGATGACCATCTTGAAACTTGCATTTGGATCTCATTAGAGGATTGGTAGAACCAAAGCCTCTACACAACAAGTTTCATTTGCTTTTTGTCAAGTATATCATCCATTTTGGAATTCTCACAAGGCAATATGTAATGATCAACGATGTTTAAGTGATCCGCGTTGACCAAAGGTGTTGTAGATCCATCAGAGGATTGGTAGAACCAAAGCCTCTACACAATGAATCTTAATTTTATTGGATCAAAGAGATCAAATTAACATACTTAGGCTTTCAATCATAAGTTTGGGCCACGAATGATCATTTATTCGAATCGGGACAAAATTTAGCACTATGTTAAGCAATCGTAATTGGGCTTATGTAGAAGTCGCACCTATTTTGAGGCCGATCAATAGCAATTTATGTACTTCATATTTGGATAAATGATATAGAGATCACCATCCCTTAACATGTAGCACAATTAAAAAAGAAAGGGATAAGATGAACACGGAGGGAAATGATAAGCTAATTTGGATCACCATTTCAAAATTCTTTCATCTTTAAATTCAACCACTCCTCTAGATAGATTAAAGCACTAAACATATCATTAATCCAAAGCACCAAAAATGAATTAAATAATTCACTCTTAGGTAGATTTGACTTGATGAACATTTATCCAATGGATGGTAGCCTTGTCATTAGTGAAGGTAGTCTTATCATTATGGAAGGTATCTTGTTGTTGAGATTACTATTACTCCAATGGATGGTAGCCTTGTCATTAGTGAAGGTAGTCTGTTGTTGTGATTTTTGTTACTCCAATAGATGGTAGCCTTGTCATTATGGGAGGTAGTCTGTTGTTGAGATTTCTGTTAATCCAACAGATGGTAGCCTTTTAATTATAGAAGGTGGTCTATTGTTGATATTTCTGTTACTCCAATGGTTGGCAGCCTTGTCATTATGGAAGGTAGTCTGTTGTTGAAATTTGCGTTACTCCAATGGATGGTAGCCTTGTCATTATGAAAGGTAGTCTGTTGTTGAAATTTTTGTTACTCCAATTGATGGTAGCCTTAATATTTTGGGAGGTAGTCTGTTGTTGGGATTTTGGTTACTCCAATAAATGGTACCCTTGTCATTATGGGAGGTAGTCTGTTGTTGTGATTTTTGTTACTCCAATGGATGGTCACCTTGTCATTATGGGAGGTAGTTTGTTGTTGTGATTTTTGTTACTCCAATGAATGGTAGCGTTGTCATTATGGAAGGTAGTCTATTATTGAGATTTTTATTACTCCGATAGATGGTAGCCTTGTCATTATGGAAGGTATTATGTTGTTGAGATTTCTGTTACTCCAATGAATGGTAGTCTTGTTATTATGGGAGGTAGTCTATTGTTGTGATTTTTGTTACTCTAATAGATGGTAGCCTTGCCATTAAGGGAGGTAGTCTGTTCTTGAGATTTCTGTTAATCCAAAGTATGGTAGCCTTTTAATTATAGAAGGTGGTCTATTGTTGATATTTCTGTTACTCCAATGGTTGGCAGCCTTGTCATTATGGAAGATAGTCTGTTGTTGAAATTTGTGTTACTCCAATGGATGGT
Source organism: Vicia faba (assembly GCA_948472305.1). NCBI lineage: Eukaryota > Viridiplantae > Streptophyta > Magnoliopsida > Fabales > Fabaceae > Vicia > Vicia faba. The sequence goes on from OX451737.1 coordinate 774,450,167, forward strand.
AGCCTTGTCATTATGGAAGGTAGCCTGTTGTTGAAATTTTTGTTACTCCAATTGATGGTAGCCATAATATTTTGGGAGGTAGTCTATTGTTGGGATTTCGGTTACTCCAATAACTGGTACCCTTGTCATTATGGGAGGTAGTCTGTTGTTGTGATTTTTGTTACCCCAATGGATGGTAACCTTGTCATTATCAGAGATAGTTTGTTGTTGTGATTTCTGTTACTCCAATGAATGGTAGCGTTGTCATTATGGAAGGTAGTTTGTTGTTGTGATTTTTGTTACTCCAATGAATGGTAGTGTTGTCATTATGGAAGGTAGTCTATTGTTGAGATTTTTATTACTCCAATGGATGGTAGCCTTGTCATTATGGAAGGTAGTCTATTATTGAAATTTTTGTTACTCCAATGGATGGCAGCCTTGTCATTATGGAAGGTAGTCTGTTGTTGAGATTTCTGTTACTCCAATGGATTGTAGCCTTGTCATTATGGGAGGTAGTTTGTTATTAAGATTTTTGTTATTCGAATGGATGGTATCCTTTTCATTATTGAAGGTAGTATGTTATTGAGATTTCTGTTACTCCAATGGATGGTAGCCTTGTCATTATGGAAGGTAGTCTATTGTTGAAATTATTGTTACTCCAATGGATGGTATTCTTGTCATTATGGAAGGTAGTCTGTTGTTTAAATTTTTGGTACTCCAATGGATGGTAGCCTTTTCATTATGGAAGGTAGTCTCTTGTTGATATTTTTGATACTCCAATAGATGGTAGCCTTGTCATTATTGAAGGTAGTCTGTTGTTGATATTTTTGTTACTCTAATGGATGTTAGCCTTGTCATTATGGAAGGTAGTCCGTTGTTGAAATTTTTGTTACTCCAATTGATGGTAGCCTTAATATTTTGGGAGGTAGTTTGTTGTTGGAATTTTTGTTACTCCAATAAATGGTACCCTTGTCATTATGGGAGGTAGTCTGTTGTTGTGATTTTTGTTACTCCAATGGATGGTAACCTTGTCATTATCGGAGGTAGTTTGTTGTTGTGATTTCTGTTACTCCAATGAATGATAGCGTTGTCATTATGGAAGGTAGTTTGTTGTTGTGATTTTTGTTACTCCAATGGATGGCAACCTTGTCATTATGGAAGGTAGTCTGTTGTTGAGATTTCTATTACTCCAATGGATTGTAGCCTTGTCATTATGGGAGGTAGTTTGTTATTAAGATTTTTGTTATTCCAATGGATGGTATCCTTTTCATTATTGAAGGTAGTCTGTTATTGAGAGTTCTGTTACTCCAATGGATGGTAGCCTTGTCATTATGGAAGGTAGTCTGTTGTTGAAATTTTTGGTACTCCAATGGATGGTAGCCTTTTCATTATGGAAGGTAGCCTGTTGTTGATATTTTTGTTACTCCAATAGATGGTAGCCTTGTCATTATTGAAGGTAGTCTGTTGTTGATATTTTTGTTACTCTAATGGATGTTAGCCTTGTCATTATGGAAGGTAGTCTGTTGTTGAAATTTTTGTTACTCCAATTGATGGTAGCCTTAATATTTTGGGAGGTAGTCTGTTGTTGGGATTTTTGTTACTCCAATAAATGGTACCCTTGTCATTATGGGAGGTAGTCTGTTGTTGTGATTTTTGTTACTCCAATGGATGGTAACCTTGTCATTATGGGAGGTAGTTTGTTGTTGTGATTTTTGTTACTCCAATGAATGGTAGCGTTGTCATTATGGAAGGTAGTCTATTGTTGAGATTTTTATTACTCCGATAGATGGTAGCCTTGTCATTATGGAAGGTATTCTGTTGTTGAGATTTTTGTTACTCCAATGAATGGTAGCCTTGTTATTATGGGAGGTAGTCTATTGTTTTGATTTTTGTTACTCCAATAGATGGTAGCCTTGCCATTAAGGGAGGTAGTCTGTTCTTGAGTTTTCTGTTAATCCAAAGGATGGTAGCCTTTTAATTATAGAAGGTGGTCTATTGTTGATATTTTTGTTACTCCAATGGTTGACAGCCTTGTCATTATGGAAGATAGTCTGTTGTTGAAATTTGTGTTACTCCAATGGATGGTAGCCTTGTCATTATGGAAGGTAGTCCGTTGTTGAAATTTTTGTTACTCCAATTGATGGTAGCCATAATATTTTGGGAGATAGTATGTTGTTTGGATTTCTGTTACTCCAATAAATGGTACCCTTGTCATTATGGGAGGTAGTCTGTTGTTGTGATTTTTGTTACTCCAATGGATGGTAACCTTGTCATTATCGGAGGTAGTTTGTTGTTGTGATTTCTGTTACTCCAATGAATGGTAGCGTTGTCATTATGGAAGGTAGTTTGTTGTTGTGATTTTTGTTACTCCAATGAATGGTAGCGTTGTCATTATGGAAGGTAGTCTATTGTTGAGATTTTTATTACTCCAATGGATGGTAGCCTTATCATTATGGAAGGTAGTCTGTTATTGAAATTTTTGTTACTCCAATGGATGGCAGCCTTGTCATTATGGAAGGTAGTCTGTTGTTGAGATTTCTGTTACTCCAATGGATTGTAGCCTTGTCATTATGGGAGGTAGTTTGTTATTAAGATTTTTGTTATTCCAATGGATGGTATCCTTTTCATTATTGAAGGTAGTCTGTTATTGAGATTTCTGTTACTCCAATGGATGGTAGCCTTGTCATTATGGAAGGTAGTCTGTTGTTGAAATTTTTGGTACTCCAATGGATGGTAGCCTTTTCATTATGGAAGGTAGTCTGTTGTTGATATTTTTGTTACTCCAATAGATGGTAGCCTTGTCATTATTGAAGGTAGTCTGTTGTTGATATTTTTGTTACTCTAATGGATGTTAGCCTTGTCATTATGGAAGGTAGTTTGTTGTTGAAATTTTTGTTACTCCAATTGATGGTAGCCTTAATATTTTGGGAGGTAGTCTGTTGTTGGGATTTTTGTTACTCCAATAAATGGTACCCTTGTCATTATGGGAGGTAGTCTGTTGTTGTGATTTTTGTTACTCCAATGGATGGTAAACTTGTCATTATGGGAGGTAGTTTGTTGTTGTGATTTTTGTTACTCCAATGAATGGTAGCGTTGTCATTATGGAAGGTAGTCTATTGTTGAGATTTTTATTACTCCGATAGATGGTAGCCTTGTCATTATGGAAGGTATTCTGTTGTTGAGATTTCTGTTACTCCAATGAATGGTAGCCTTGTTATTATGGGAGGTAGTCTATTGTTTTGATTTTTGTTACTCCAATAGATGGTAGCCTTGCCATTAAGGGAGGTAGTCTGTTCTTGAGATTTCTGTTAATCCAAAGGATGGTAGCCTTTTAATTATAGAAGGTGGTCTATTGTTGATATTTTTGTTACTCCAATGGTTGACAGCCTTGTCATTATGGAAGATAGTCTGTTGTTGAAATTTGTGTTACTCCAATGGATGGTAGCCTTGTCATTATGGAAGGTAGTCCGTTGTTGAAATTTTTGTTACTCCAATTGATGGTACCATAATATTTTGGAAGGTAGTCTGTTGTTGGGATTTCTGTTACTCCAATAAATGGTACCCTTGTCATTATGGGAGGTAGTCTGTTGTTGTGATTTTTGTTACTCCAATGGATGGTAACCTTGTCATTATCGGAGGTAGTTTGTTGTTGTGATTTCTGTTACTCCAATGAATGGTAGCGTTGTCATTATGGAAGGTAGTTTGTTGTTGTGATTTTTGTTACTCCAATGAATGGTAGCATTGTCATTATGGAAGGTAGTCTATTGTTGAGATTTTTATTACTCCAATGGATGGTAGCCTTATCATTATGGAAGGTAGTCTGTTATTGAAATTTTTGTTACTCCAATAAATGGTACCCTTGTCATTATGGAAGGTAGTCTGTTGTTGAGATTTCTGTTACTCCAATGGATTGTAGCCTTGTCATTATGGGAGGTAGTTTGTTATTAAGATTTTTGTTATTCCAATGGATGGTATCCTTTTCATTATTGAAGGTAGTCTGTTATTGAGATTTCTGTTACTCCAATGGATGGTAGCCTTGTCATTATGGAAGGTAGTCTGTTGTTGAAATTTTTGGTACTCCAATGGATGGTAGCCTTTTCATTATGGAAGGTAGTCTGTTGTTGATATTTTTGTTACTCCAATAGATGGTAGCCTTGTCATTATTGAAGGTAGTCTGTTGTTGATATTTTTGTTACTCTAATGGATGTTAGCCTTGTCATTATGGAAGGTAGTTTGTTGTTGAAATTTTTGTTACTCCAATTGATGGTAGCCTTAATATTTTGGGAGGTAGTCTGTTGTTGGGATTTTTGTTACTCCAATAAATGGTACCCTTGTCATTATGGGAGGTAGTCTGTTGTTGTGATTTTTGTTACTCCAATGGATGGTAACCTTGTCATTATGGGAGGTAGTTTGTTGTTGTGATTTTTGTTACTCCAATGAATGGTAGCGTTGTCATTATGGAAGGTAGTCTATTTTTGAGATTTTTATTACTCCGATAGATGGTAGCCTTGTCATTATGGAAGGTATTCTGTTGTTGAGATTTCTGTTACTCCAATGAATGGTAGCCTTGTTATTATGGGAGGTAGTCTATTGTTTTGATTTTTGTTACTCCAATAGATGGTAGCCTTGCCATTAAGGGAGTTAGTCTGTTCTTGAGATTTCTGTTAATCCAAAGGATGGTAGCCTTTTAATTATAGAAGGTGGTCTATTGTTGATATTTTTGTTACTCCAATGGTTGACAGCCTTGTCATTATGGAAGATAGTCTGTTGTTGAAATTTGTGTTACTCCAATGGATGGTATCCTTGTCATTATGGAAGGAAGTCCGTTGTTGAAATTTTTGTTACTCCAATTGATGGTAGCCATAATATTTTGGGAGGTAGTCTGTTGTTGGGATTTCTGTTACTCCAATAAATGGTACCCTTGTCATTATGGGAGGTAGTTTGTTGTTGTGATTTTTGTTACTCCAAAGGATGGTAACCTTGTCATTATCGGAGGTAGTTTGTTGTTGTGATTTCTGTTACTCCTATGAATGGTAGCGTTGTCATTATGGAAGGTAGTTTGTTGTTGTGATTTTTGTTACTCCAATGAATGGTAGCGTTGTCATTATGGAAGGTAGTCTATTGTTGAGATTTTTATTACTCCAATGGATGGTAGCCTTTCATTATGGAAGGTAGTCTATTATTGAAATTTTTGTTACTCCAATGGATGGCAGCCTTGTCATTATGGAAGGTAGTCTGTTGTTGAGATTTCTGTTACTCCAATGGATTGTAGCCTTGTCATTATGGGAGGTAGTTTGTTATTAAGATTTTTGTTATTCCAATGGATGGTATCCTTTTCATTATTGAAGGTAGTCTGTTATTGATATTTCTGTTACTCCAATGGATGGTAGCCTTGTCATTATGGAAGGTAGTCTGTTGTTCAAATTTTTGGTACTTCAATGGATGGTAGCCTTTTCATTATGGAAGGTAGTCTGTTGTTGATATTTTTGTTACTCCAATAGATGGTAGCCTTGTCATTATTGAAGGTAGTCTGTTGTTGATATTTTTGTTACTCTAATGGATGTTAGCCTTGTCATTATGGAAGGTAGTTTGATGTTGAAATTTTTGTTACTCCAATTGATGGTAGCCTTAATATTTTGGGAGGTAGTCTGTTGTTGGGATTTTTGTTACTCCAATAAATGGTACCCTTGTCATTATGGGAGGTAGTCTGTTGTTGTGATTTTTGTTACTCCAATGGATGGTAACCTTGTCATTATGGGAGGTAGTTTGTTGTTATGATTTTTGTTACTCCAATGAATGGTAGCGTTGTCATTATGGAAGGTAGTCTATTGTTGAGATTTTTATTACTCCGATAGATGGTAGCCTTGTCATTATGGAAGGTATTCTGTTGTTGAGATTTCTGTTACTCCAATGAATGGTAGCCTTGTTATTATGGGAGGTAGTCTATTGTTTTGATTTTTGTTACTCCAATAGATGGTAGCCTTGCCATTAAGGGAGGTAGTCTGTTCTTGAGATTTCTGTTAATCCAAAGGATGGTAGCCTTTTTATTATAGAAGGTGGTCTATTGTTGATATTTATGTTACTCCAATGGTTGACAGCCTTGTCATTATGGAAGATAGTCTGTTGTTGAAATTTGTGTTACTCCAATGGATGCTAGCCTTGTCATTATGGAAGGTAGTCCGTTGTTGAAATTTTTGTTACTCCAATTGATGGTAGCCATAATATTTTTGGAGGTAGTCTGTTTTTGGGATTTCTGTTACTCTAATAAATGGTACCCTTGTCATTATGGGAGGTAGTTTATTGTTGTGATTTTTGTTACTCCAATGGATGGTAACCTTGTCATTATCGGAGGTAGTTTGTTGTTGTGATTTTTGTTACTCCAATGAATGGTAGCGTTGTCATTATGGAAGGTAGTCTATTGTTGAGATTTTTATTACTCCAATGGATGGTAGCCTTGTCATTATGGAAGGTAGTCTGTTATTGAAATTTTTTTTACTCCAATGGATGGCAGCCTTGTCGTTATGGAAGGTAGTCTGTTGTTGAGATTTCTGTTACTCGAATGGATTGTAGCCTTGTCGTTATGGGAGGTAGATTTTTATTAAGATTTTTGTTATTCCAATGGTGGTATACTTTTCATTATTGAAGGTAGTCTGTTATTGAGATTTCTGTTACTCCAATGGATGGTAGCCTTGTCATTATGGAAGGTAGTCTGTTGTTGAAATTTTTGTTACTCGAATGGATGGTATTCTTGTCATTATGGAAGGTAGTCTGTTGTTGAAATTTTTGGTACTCCAATGGATGGTAGCCTTTTCATTATGGAAGGTAGTCTGTTGTTGATATTTTTGTTACTCCAATAGATGGTAGCCTTGTCATTATTGAAGGTACTCTGTTGTTGAGATTTTTGTTACTCTAATGGATGTTAGCCTTGTCATTATGGGAGATAGTCTGTTGTTCAAATTTTTGTTACTCTAATGGATGGTAGCCTTGTAATTATGGAAGGTAGTCTGTTGTTGTTATTTCTCTTACTCCAATGGATGGTAGCCTTGTAATTATGGGAGGTAGTCTGTTGTTGAAATTTTTGTTACTCCATTGGATGGTATCCTTGTAATTATGGAAAGGCATTCTGTTGTTGAGACTTATTGTTACTCCAATGGATGGTAGCCTTGTCAGTATAAAAGGTAGTCTGTTGTTGAAATTTTTGTTACTATAATGGATTGTAGCCTTATTATTGTAGAAGTTAGTTTGTTGTTGAGATTTTTGTTAATCCAATGGATGGTATTCTTGTCATTATGGGAGGTAGTCTGTTGTTGAGATTTCTGTTATTCCAATTGATGGTATCATTGTAATTATTGAAGGTAGTCTATGGTTGAGATTTCAGTTACTCCAATGGATGGTAGCATTGTCATTATGGAAGGTTGTCTGTTGTTGAAATTTTTGTTACTCCAATGGATGGTAGCCTTGTCATTATGGAATGTAGTATGTTATTCAAATATTTTTTACTCCAATGGATGGTAGCCATCTCATTATGGAAGGTTGACTGTTGTTGAGATTTCTTGTTACTCCAATGGATGGTAGCCTAGTCATTATAGAAAGTAGTCTATTGTTGAGATTTATGTTTCTCCAATGGATGGTAGCCTTATTATTGTGGAAGTTAGTCTGTTGGTTGAGATTTCTGTTACTCCAATGGATGGTAGCCTTGTCATTATGGGAGGTAGACTGTTGTTGTGATTTTTGTTACTTCAATGGATGGTAGTGTTGTCATTATGGAAGGTATTCTGTTGTTGAGATTTCTGTTACTCCAATGGATGGTAATCTTGCCATTATGAAAGGTAGTGTGTTTTTGAGATTTTTATAACTCCAATGGATGGAAGCCTTGTCATTATGGGAGGTAGTCTGTTGTTGAGAATTCTTGTTACTCCAATGGATGTAAGCATTTTCATTATGGGAGGTAGTATGTTGTTGAAATTTTTGTTACTCCAATGGATGGTAGCCTTGTCATTATGGGTGGTAGTATGTTGTTGAAATATTTGTTACTCCAATGGATGGTAGCCTTGTTATTATGGAAGGTAGTGTGTTGTTGTGATTTTTGTTACTCCAATGGATGGCAGCCTTGTCATTATGGGAGGTAGTATGTTATTGAGATTTTTGTTATTCCAATGGATGGTAGCCTTGTCATTATTGAAGGTAGTCTGTTGTTAAGATTTGTGTTACTCCAATGGATGGTAGCCTTGCCATTATGGAAGGTAGTCTGTTGTTGAAATTTTTATTACTCCAATGGATGGTAGCCTTGTCATTATGGAAGGTAGTCTGTTGTTGGAATTTTAGTTACTCCAATGGATGGTAGCCTTGTCATTATGGAAGGTAGTATGTTGTTGAGATTTTTGTTACTTCAATAGATGGTATCCTTGTCATTATGGAAGGTAGTTTGTTGTTGAGATTTTTGTTACTCCAATGGATGATAGCCTTGTCATTGTAGGAGATAGCCTGTTGTTGAAAATTTTGTTACTCCAATGGATGTTAGCCTTGTAATTATGGAAGTTAATCTATTGTTGAAATTTCTTTTACTCCAATCGATTGTAGCCTTGTGATTATGGAAGGTAGTCTGTTGTTGAGAATTTTGGTACTCCATTGGATGGTAGTCTTGTCATTATGGAAGGTAGTCTGTTGTTGAGATTTCTGTTAACCTAATGGATGGTAGCCTTGTAATAATGGAAGGTAGTCTGTTGTTGATATTTCTGTTACTCCAATGGTTGGTAGCCTTGTCATTATGGAAGGTAGTATGTTGTTGAGATTTTTGTTACTCCAATAGATGGTATCCTTGTCATTATGGAAGGTACTATGTTATTGAAATTTTTGTTACTCCAATGGATGGTAGCCTTCTCATTATGGAAGGTAATCTATTGTTGAGATTTCTTGTTACTCCAATGGATGGTAGCCTAGTCATTATAGCAGGTAGTCTATTGTTTAGATTTTTGTTTCTCCAATGGATGGTAGCCTTGTCAGTATAAAAGGTAGTCTGTTGTTGAAATTTTTGTTACTCCAATGGATGGTAGCCTTGTCATTATGAAAGGTAGTATGTTATTGAGATTTTTGTTACTCCAATAGATGGTATCCTTTTCATTATGGAAGGTAGTCTGTTGTTGAGAATTTTGGTACTCCAATGGATGGTAGTCTTGTCATTATGGAAAGTAGTCTGTTGTTGAGATTTCTGTTAACCCAATGGATGGTAGCCTTGTAATTATGGAAGGTAGTCTGTTGTTGATATTTCTACTACTCAAATGGTTGGTAGCCTTATCATTATAGAAGGAAGTATGTTGTTGAGATTTTTGTTACTCCAATAGATGGTATCCTTGTCATTATGGAAGGTAGCCTGTTGTTAAATTTTTTGTTACTCCAATTGATGGTAGCCTTGTCATTATGGAATGTAGTATGTTATTGAAATTTTCGTTACTCCAATGGATGGTAGCCTTCTCATTATGGAAGGTAATCTGTTGTTGAGATTTCATGTTACTCCAATGGATGGTAGCCTAGTCATTATAGCAGGTAGTCTATTGTTTAGATTTTTTTTTCTCCAATGGATGATAGCCTTGTCAGTATAAAAGGCAGTCTGTTGTTGAAATTTTTGTTACTCTAATGGATGGTAGCCTTTTTATTGTAGAAGTTAGTCAGTTGTTGAGATTTCTATTACTCCAATGAATGGTAGCCTTGTAATTATGGGAGGTAGACTGTTGTTGTGATTTTAGTTACTCCAATGGATGCTAGTGTTGTCATTATGGAAGGTATTATGTTGTTTAGATTTCTGTTACTCCAATGGATGGTAGCCTTGCCATTATGAAAGGTAGTGTGTTTTTGAGATTTTTGTTACTCCAATGGATGGAAGCATTGTCATTATGGGAGGTAGTCTGTTGTTGTGAATTGTTGTTACTACAATGGATGGAAGCATTTTCATTATGGGAGGTAGTATGTTGTTGAAATTTTTGTTATTCCAATGGATGGTAGCCTTGTCATTATGGGTGGTAGTATGTTGTTGAAATTTTTGTTACTCCAATGGATGGTAGCCTTGTCATTTTGGAAGGTAGTCTATTGTTGAGATTTCTGTTACTCAAATGGATGGTAGCCTTTGTAATTGCAAGCTTCTCAAGTCATATTTAAAGCATGTGTTTTGATGAAGACAACATGGACATCAACATTCAAAGGATGTGCAAAAAGCTTATCAACATCAAATAAAAGTCTTGAAGATTATTGAAGATTATTGAAGAATTATTGAAGAAACATCAAATGTCAAATATGGTATAAATAATTCTTAAAATCTTGAATATAGATGTTCACAATATGCATTCATCAACATATACATATTCCATAACTTTAACATCAAGAAAACATTGTTTGAAATATCTTTCAAAAAGTATTTTTGAAAATAACCCTTTAGGAACCGGTTCCTCCCTATCAGGGAACCGGGATCCAGAATTTCTCAAAAATCATGTACCTGGTTTTTGTACCAGGAACCGGGTTGTGCCAATAGGGGAACCGGTTCCTGCGTAATATTTTTGAATTCCAACTTATAACGTTCACTAAGAACCGGGTTCTGTCAGTGTCGGAACCGGTTCCTAGCAAACCAGTGCAGCCTTTAATTTGTTTTTTGAACATTTTTCAAGTGGTATCTTTTCATGAATGCATTGCAACTTTTCATATGAATTGGCATGAATGAAGAGGTTCTTATGAATTTATAAAATGCAGATTTTCTTATTTCAAACAATGCTTCAATTTTCAAATTAAAAAATATACTTCTTCAATAAACAATTTTCTCATTCATTCAAATTTGCACATAAACTTTCATGTGTTCATAATTTTGTGAAACTTGCCATATACACTTTCATTATCATTACAAGTTTCATACATACATTGTGAACATTTATATACATTGTTGAGAATTGTTTTTATCTTGAAGAAGAAGATCAATTGAAGATTGATAAAGCTCTCCATATACTTCAAAATTAATCATTGTATTACTTAAAGGTTTTTCCCTTACTATCCAGGATTGTTGGAAGTAAGTGTTGTGATCTAAAGAGGATTGTTCTTCATTCACATTAGTGTTTGTTTGGTCTTAAAGGTGTTAAGAACCTTTGATCACCCTATAGGTTAGATAGTAAGCATAGGTTGTACAATCATTTTAACTATAGTGAAATCTCTTTCGTGTTGGGAAGGGGACTGGAGTACTCTCGGATTGTGAAGGGAACCAGGATATATCACCGTGTTCTTTACTTTTCCGCATTTATCGCTTTCATCACCATAATTAGGAAAAGATAAAGATATAAACAAAACCTTCAAACACTTAACCAAAAAATTACTACCAAGCATTCTCATAAAACCGAATAAATTTTATAAGACCTAATTCACCCCCCCCCCCCTTAGGCACTCTGAGACTTACAGCCTTATCATTATGGGAGGTAGTAAGTTATTGAGATTTTTATTATCCCAATGGATGGTAGCTTTTTCATTGTTGAAGGTAGTCTGTTGTTGAGATTTGTGTTACTCCAATGGATGGTAGCCTTGCCATTACGGAAGGTAGTCTGTTGTTGAAATTTTTGTTACTCCAATGGATGGTAGCCTTGTCATTATGAAAGGTAGTATGTTGTTGAGATTTTTGTTACTCCAATAGATGGTATACTTATCATTATGGAAGGTAGTCTGTTTTTGAGATTTTTGTTACTCCAATGGATGATAGCCTTGTCATTGTAGGAGATAGCCTATTGTTGAAATTTTTGTTACTCCAATGGATGTTAGCCTTGTCATTATGGAAGGTAATCTATTGTTGAAATTTCTGTTACTCCAATAGATGGTATCCTTTTCATTATGGAAGGTAGTCTGTTGTTGAGAATTTTGGTACTCCAATGGATGGTAGTCTTGTCATTATGGAAAGTAGTCTGTTGTTGAGATTTCTGTTAACCCAATGGATGGTAGCCTTGTAATTATGGAAGGTAGTCTGTTGTTGATATTTCTACTACTCAAATGGTTGGTAGCCTTATCATTATGGAAGGAAGTATGTTGTTGAGATTTTTGTTACTCCAATAGATGGTATCCTTGTCATTATGGAAGGTAGCCTGTTGTTGAATTTTTTGTTACTCCAATTGATGGTAGCCTTGTCATTATGGAATGTAGTATGTTATTGAAATTTTCGTTACTCCAATGGATGGTAGCCTTCTCATTATGGAAGGTAATCTGTTGTTGAGATTTCATGTTACTCCAATGGATGGTAGCCTAGTCATTATAGCAGGTAGTCTATTGTTTAGATTTTTTTTTCTCCAATGGATGATAGCCTTGTCAGTATAAAAGGCAGTCTGTTGTTGAAATTTTTGTTACTCTAATGGATGGTAGCCTTTTTATTGTAGAAGTTAGTCAGTTGTTGAGATTTCTATTACTCCAATGAATGGTAGCCTTGTAATTATGGGAGGTAGACTGTTGTTGTGATTTTAGTTACTCCAATGGATGCTAGTGTTGTCATTATGGAAGGTATTATGTTGTTTAGATTTCTGTTACTCCAATGGATGGTAGCCTTGCCATTATGAAAGGTAGTGTGTTTTTGAGATTTTTGTTACTCCAATGGATGGAAGCATTGTCATTATGGGAGGTAGTCTGTTGTTGTGAATTGTTGTTACTACAATGGATGGAAGCATTTTCATTATGGGAGGTAGTATGTTGTTGAAATTTTTGTTATTCCAATGGATGGTAGCCTTGTCATTATGGGTGGTAGTATGTTGTTGAAATTTTTGTTACTCCAATGGATGGTAGCCTTGTCATTTTGGAAGGTAGTCTATTGTTGAGATTTCTGTTACTCAAATGGATGGTAGCCTTTGTAATTGCAAGCTTCTCAAGTCATATTTAAAGCATGTGTTTTGATGAAGACAACATGGACATCAACATTCAAAGGATGTGCAAAAAGCTTATCAACATCAAATAAAAGTCTTGAAGATTATTGAAGATTATTGAAGAATTATTGAAGAAACATCAAATGTCAAATATGGTATAAATAATTCTTAAAATCTTGAATATAGATGTTCACAATATGCATTCATCAACATATACATATTCCATAACTTTAACATCAAGAAAACATTGTTTGAAATATCTTTCAAAAAGTATTTTTGAAAATAACCCTTTAGGAACCGGTTCCTCCCTATCAGGGAACCGGGATCCAGAATTTCTCAAAAATCATGTACCTGGTTTTTGTACCAGGAACCGGGTTGTGCCAATAGGGGAACCGGTTCCTGCGTAATATTTTTGAATTCCAACTTATAACGTTCACTAAGAACCGGGTTCTGTCAGTGTCGGAACCGGTTCCTAGCAAACCAGTGCAGCCTTTAATTTGTTTTTTGAACATTTTTCAAGTGGTATCTTTTCATGAATGCATTGCAACTTTTCATATGAATTGGCATGAATGAAGAGGTTCTTATGAATTTATAAAATGCAGATTTTCTTATTTCAAACAATGCTTCAATTTTCAAATTAAAAAATATACTTCTTCAATAAACAATTTTCTCATTCATTCAAATTTGCACATAAACTTTCATGTGTTCATAATTTTGTGAAACTTGCCATATACACTTTCATTATCATTACAAGTTTCATACATACATTGTGAACATTTATATACATTGTTGAGAATTGTTTTTATCTTGAAGAAGAAGATCAATTGAAGATTGATAAAGCTCTCCATATACTTCAAAATTAATCATTGTATTACTTAAAGGTTTTTCCCTTACTATCCAGGATTGTTGGAAGTAAGTGTTGTGATCTGAAGAGGATTGTTCTTCATTCACATTAGTGTTTGTTTGGTCTTAAAGGTGTTAAGAACCTTTGATCACCCTATAGGTTAGATAGTAAGCATAGGTTGTACAATCATTTTAACTATAGTGAAATCTCTTTCGTGTTGGGAAGGGGACTGGAGTACTCTCGGATTGTGAAGGGAACCAGGATATATCACCGTGTTCTTTACTTTTCCGCATTTATCGCTTTCATCACCATAATTAGGAAAAGATAAAGATATAAACAAAACCTTCAAACACTTAACCAAAAAATTACTACCAAGCATTCTCATAAAACCGAATAAATTTTATAAGACCTAATTCACCCCCCCCCCTTAGGCACTCTGAGACTTACAGCCTTATCATTATGGGAGGTAGTAAGTTATTGAGATTTTTATTATCCCAATGGATGGTAGCTTTTTCATTGTTGAAGGTAGTCTGTTGTTGAGATTTGTGTTACTCCAATGGATGGTAGCCTTGCCATTACGGAAGGTAGTCTGTTGTTGAAATTTTTGTTACTCCAATGGATGGTAGCCTTGTCATTATGAAAGGTAGTATGTTGTTGAGATTTTTGTTACTCCAATAGATGGTATACTTATCATTATGGAAGGTAGTCTGTTTTTGAGATTTTTGTTACTCCAATGGATGATAGCCTTGTCATTGTAGGAGATAGCCTATTGTTGAAATTTTTGTTACTCCAATGGATGTTAGCCTTGTCATTATGGAAGGTAATCTATTGTTGAAATTTCTGTTACTCCAAATGATGGTAGCCTTGTGATTATGGAAGGTAGTCTGTTGTTGAGAATTTTGGTACTCCAATGGATGGTAGTCTTTTCATTATGGAAGGTAGTCTGTTGTTTAGATTTCTGTTAACCCAATGGATGGTAGCCTTGTAATTATGGAAGGTAGTCTGTTGTTGATATTTATATTACTCCAATGGTTGGTAGCCTTGTCATTATGGAAGGTAGTATGTTGTTGAGATTTTTGTTACTCCAAGAGATGGTATCCTTGTCATTATGGACGGTACTCTGTTGTTGAATTTTTTGTTACTCCAATTGATGGTAGCCTTGTCATTATGGAATGTAGTATGTTATTGAAATTTTTGTTACTCCAATGGATGGTAGCCTTCTCATTTTGGAAGGAAATCTATTGTTGAGATTTCTTGTTACTCCAATGGATGGTAGCCTAGTCATTATAGCAGGTAGTCTATTGTTCATATTTTTGTTTCTCCAATGGATGGTAGCCTTGTCAGTATAAAAGGTAGTCTATTGTTGAAATTTTTGTTACTCTTATGGATGGTAGCCTTATTATTGTAGAAGTTAGTCTGTTGTTGAGATTTCTGTTACTCTAATGAATGGTAGCCTTGTAATTATGGGAGGTAGACTGTTGTTGTGATTTTTGTTACTCCAATGGATGGTAGTGTTGTCATTATGGAAGGTATTATGTTGTTGATATTTCTGTTACTCCAATGGATGGTAGCCTTGCCATTATGAAAGGTAGTGTGTTTTTGAGATTTTTGTTACTCCAATGGATAGAAGCCTTGTCATTATGGGAGGTAGTCTGTTTTTGAGAATTGTTGTTACTCCAATGGATGGAAGCATTTTCATTATGGGAGGTAGTATGTTGTTGAAATTTTTGTTATTCCAATGGATGGTAGCCTTGTCATTATGGATAGAATCCTTGCCATTATGAAAGGTAGTGTGTTTTTGAGATTTTTGTTACTCCAATGGATAGAAGCCTTGTCATTATCGGAGGTAGTCTGTTGTTGAAAATTGTTGTTACTCCAATGGATGGAAGCATTTTCATTATGGGAGGTAGTATGTTGTTGAAATTTTTGTTATTCCAATGGATGGTAGCCTTGTCATTATGGATAGAAGCCTTGCCATTATGAAAGGTAGTGTGTTTTTGAGATTTTTGTTACTCCAATGGATAGAAGCCTTGTCATTATAGGAGGTAGTCTGTTGTTGAGAATTGTTGTTACTCCAATGGATGGAAGCATTTTCATTATGGGAGGTAGTATGTTGTTGAAATTTTTGTTATTCCAATGGATTGTAGCCTTGTCATTATGGATAGAAGCCTTGCCATTATGAAAGGTAGTGTGTTTTTGAGATTTTTGTTACTCCAATGGATAGAAGCCTTGTCATTATGGGAGGTAGTCTGTTGTTGAGAATTGTTGTTACTCCAATGGATGGAAGCATTTTCATTATGGGAGGTAGTATGTTGTTGAAATTTTTGTTATTCCAATGGATGGTAGCCTTGTCATTATGGGTGGTAGTATGTTGTTGAAATTTTTGTTACTCCAATGGATGGTAGCCTTGTCATTTTGGAAGGTAGTCTATTTTTGAGATTTCTGTTACTCAAATGGATGGTAGCCTTATCAATATGAGAGGTAGTAAGTTATTGCGATTTTTATTATCCCAATGGATGGTAGCTTTTTCATTGTTGAAGGTAGTCTATTTTTGAGATTTGTGTTACTCCAATGGATGGTAGCCTTGTCATTATGAAAGGAAGTATGTTGTTGAGATTTTTGTTACTCCAATAGATGGTATCCTTATCATTATGGAAGGTAGTCTGTTGTTGAGATTTTTGTTACTCCAATGGATGATAGCCTTGTCATTGTAGGAGATAGCCTGTTGTTGAAATTTTTGTTACTCCAATGGATGTTAGCCTTGTCATTATGGAAGGTAATCTATTGTTGAAATTTCTGTTACTCCAATCGATGGTAGCCTTGTGATTATTGAAGGTAGTCTATTGTTGAGAATTTTGGTACTCCAATGGATGGTAGTCTTGTCATTATGGAAGGTAGTCTGTTGTTGAGATTTTTGTTAACCCAATGGATGGTAGCCTTGTAATTATGGAAGGTAGTTTGTTGTTGATATTTCTATTACTCCAATGGTTGGTAGCCTTGTCATTATGGAAGGTAGTATGTTGATGAGATTTTTGTTACTACAATAGATGGTATCCTTGTCATTATGGAAGGTAGTCTGTTGTTGAATTTTTTGTTACTCCAATTGATGGTAGCCTTGTCATTATAGAATGTAGTATGTTATTGAAATTTTTGTTACTCCAATGGATGGTAGCCTTCTCATTATGGAAGGTAATCTGTTGTTGAGATTTCTTGTTACTCCAATGGATGGTAGCCTAGTCATTATAGCAGGTAGTCTATTGTTTATATTTTTGTTTCTCCAATGGATGGTAGCCTTGTCTGTATAAAAGGTAGTCTATTATTGAAATTTTTGTTACTCTAATGGATGGTAGCCTTATTATTATAGAAGTTATTCTATTGTTGAGATTTCTGTTACTCCAATGAATGGGAGCCTTGTAATTATGGGAGGTAGACTGTTGTTGTGATTTTTGTTACTCCAATGGATGGTGTGTTGTCATTATGGAAGGTATTATGTTCTTGAGATTTCTGTTACTCCAATGGATGGTAGCCTTGCCATTATGAAAGGTAGTGTGTTTTTGAGATTTTTGTTACTCCAATGGATGGAAGCCTTGTCATTATGGGAGGTAGTCTGTTGTTGAGAATTCTTGTTAGTCCAATGGATGGAAGCATTTTCATTATGGGAGGTAGTATATTGTTGAAATTTTTGGTATTCCAATGGATGGTAGCCTTGTCATTATGGGTGGTAGTATGTTGTTGAAATTTTAGTTACTCCAATGGATGGTAGCCTTGTTATTATGGAAGGTAGTGTGTTTTTGAGATTTTTATTACTCCAATGGATGGCAGCCTTGTCATTATGGGAGGTAGTATGTTATTGAGATTTTTGTTATTCCAATGGATGGTAGCCTTGTCATTATTGAAGGTAGTCTGTTGTTAAGATTTGTGTTACTCTAATGGATGGTAGCCTTGCCATTATGGAAGGTAGTCTGTTGTTGAAATTTTTGTTACTCCAATGGATGGTAGCCTTGTCATTATGGAAGGTAGTCTGTTGTTGGAATTTTTGTTACTCAAATGGATGGTAGCCTTGTCATTATGGAAGGGAGTATGATGTTGAGATTTTTGTTACTCCAATAGATGGTATCCTTCTCATTATAGAAGGTAGTCTGTTGTTGAGATTTTTGTTACTCCAATGGATGATAGCCTTGTCATTGTAGTAGATATCCGGTTGTTGAGATTTTTGTTACTCCAATGAAAGGTAGCCTTGTAATTATGGGAGGTAGATTGTTGTTGTAATTTTTTTTACTCCAATGGATGGTAGTGTTGTCATTATGGAAGGTATTATGTTGTTGAGATTTCTGTTACTCCAATGGATGGTAGCCTTGCCATTATGAAAGGTAGTGTGTTTTTGAGATTTTTGTTACTCCAATGGATGGAAGCCTTGTCATTATGGGAGGTAGTCTGTTGTTGAGAATTGTTGTTACTCCAATGGATGGTAGCCTTGTCATTTTGGAAGGTAGTCTATTGTTGGAATTTTTGTTACTGAAATGGATGGTAGCCTTATCATTATGGGAGGTAGTAAGTTATTGAGATTTTTATTATCCCAATGGATGGTAGCTTTTTTATTGTTGAAGGTAGTCTGTTATTGAGATTTGTGTTACTCCAATGGATGGTAGCCTTGCCATTATGGAAGGTAGTCTGTTGTTGAAATTTTTGTTACTCCAATGGATGGTAGCCTTGTCATTATGGAAGGTAGTCTGTTGTTGGAATTTTTGTTACTCAAATGGATGGTAGCCTTGTCCTTATGGAAGGGAGTATGTTGTTGAGAATTTTGTTACTCCAATAGATGGTATCCTTGTCATTATGGAAGGTAGTCTGTTGTTGAGATTTTTGTTACTCCAATGGATGATAGCCTTGTCATTGTAGGAGATAGCCTATTGTTGAAATTTTTGTTACTCCAATGGATGTTAGCCTTGTCATTATGGAAGGTAAGCTATTGTTGAAATTTCTATTACTCCAATCGATGGTAGCCTTGTGATTATGGAAGGTAGTCTGTTGTTGAGAATTTTGGTACTCCAATGGATGGTAGTCTTGTCATTATGGAAGGTAGTCTGTTGTTGAGATTTCTGTTAACCCAATGGATGGTAGCCTAGTAATTATGGAAGGTAGTATGTTGTTGATATTTCTGTTACTCCAATGGTTGGTAGCCTTGTCATTATGGAAGGTAGTATGTTGTTGAGATTTTTGTTACTCCAATAGATGGTATTCTTGTCATTATGGAAGGTAGTCTATTATTGAATTTTTTGTTACTCCAATTGCTGGTAGCCTTGTCATTATGGAAGGTAGTATGTTATTGAAATTTTTGTTACTCCAATGGATGGTAGCCTTCTCATTATGGAAGGTAATCTGTTGTTGAGATTTCTTGTTACTCCAATGGATGGTAGCCTAGTCATTATAGCAGGTAGTCTATTGTTTAGATTTTTGTTTCTCCAATGGATGGTAGCATTGTCAGTATAAAAGGTAGTTTGTTGTTGAAATTTTTGTTACTCTAATGGATGGTAGCCTTATTATTGTAGAAGTTAGTCTGTTGTTGAGATTTCTGTTACTCCAATGAATGGTAGCCTTGTAATTATGGGAGGTAGACTGTTGTTGTGATTTTTGTTACTCCAATGAATGGTAGTGTTGTCATTATGGAAGGTATTATGTTCTTGAGATTTCTGTTACTCCAATGGATGGTAGCCTTGCCATTATGAAAGGTAGTGTGTTTTTGAGATTTTTGTTACTCCAATGGATGGAAGCCTTGTCATTATGGGAGGTAGTCTGTTGTTGAGAATTCTTGTTAGTCCAATGGATGGAAGCATTTTCATTATGGGAGGTAGTATATTGTTGAAATTTTTGGTATTCCAATGGATGGTAGCCTTGTCATTATGGGTGGTAGTATGTTGTTGAAATTTTAGTTACTCCAATGGATGGTAGCCTTGTTATTATGGAAGGTAGTGTGTTTTTGAGATTTTTATTACTCCAATGGATGGCAGCCTTGTCATTATGGGAGGTAGTATGTTATTGAGATTTTTGTTATTCCAATGGATGGTAGCCTTGTCATTATTGAAGGTAGTCTGTTGTTAAGATTTGTGTTACTCTAATGGATGGTAGCCTTGCCATTATGGAAGGTAGTCTGTTGTTGAAATTTTTGTTACTCCAATGGATGGTAGCCTTGTCATTATGGAAGGTAGTCTGTTGTTGGAATTTTTGTTACTCAAATGGATGGTAGCCTTGTCATTATGGAAGGGAGTATGATGTTGAGATTTTTGTTACTCCAATAGATGGTATCCTTCTCATTATAGAAGGTAGTCTGTTGTTGAGATTTTTGTTACTCCAATGGATGATAGCCTTGTCATTGTAGTAGATATCCGGTTGTTGAGATTTTTGTTACTCCAATGAAAGGTAGCCTTGTAATTATGGGAGGTAGATTGTTGTTGTAATTTTTTTTACTCCAATGGATGGTAGTGTTGTCATTATGGAAGGTATTATGTTGTTGAGATTTCTGTTACTCCAATGGATGGTAGCCTTGCCATTATGAAAGGTAGTGTGTTTTTGAGATTTTTGTTACTCCAATGGATGGAAGCCTTGTCATTATGGGAGGTAGTCTGTTGTTGAGAATTGTTGTTACTCCAATGGATGGTAGCCTTGTCATTTTGGAAGGTAGTCTATTGTTGGAATTTTTGTTACTGAAATGGATGGTAGCCTTATCATTATGGGAGGTAGTAAGTTATTGAGATTTTTATTATCCCAATGGATGGTAGCTTTTTTATTGTTGAAGGTAGTCTGTTATTGAGATTTGTGTTACTCCAATGGATGGTAGCCTTGCCATTATGGAAGGTAGTCTGTTGTTGAAATTTTTGTTACTCCAATGGATGGTAGCCTTGTCATTATGGAAGGTAGTCTGTTGTTGGAATTTTTGTTACTCAAATGGATGGTAGCCTTGTCCTTATGGAAGGGAGTATGTTGTTGAGAATTTTGTTACTCCAATAGATGGTATCCTTGTCATTATGGAAGGTAGTCTGTTGTTGAGATTTTTGTTACTCCAATGGATGATAGCCTTGTCATTGTAGGAGATAGCCTGTTGTTGAAATTTTTGTTACTCCAATGGATGTTAGCCTTGTCATTATGGAAGGTAAGCTATTGTTGAAATTTCTATTACTCCAATCGATGGTAGCCTTGTGATTATGGAAGGTAGTCTGTTGTTGAGAATTTTGGTACTCCAATGGATGGTAGTCTTGTCATTATGGAAGGTAGTCTGTTGTTGAGATTTCTGTTAACCCAATGGATGGTAGCCTAGTAATTATGGAAGGTAGTATGTTGTTGATATTTCTGTTACTCCAATGGTTGGTAGCCTTGTCATTATGGAAGGTAGTATGTTGTTGAGATTTTTGTTACTCCAATAGATGGTATTCTTGTCATTATGGAAGGTAGTCTATTATTGAATTTTTTGTTACTCCAATTGCTGGTAGCCTTGTCATTATGGAAGGTAGTATGTTATTGAAATTTTTGTTACTCCAATGGATGGTAGCCTTCTCATTATGGAAGGTAATCTGTTGTTGAGATTTCTTGTTACTCCAATGGATGGTAGCCTAGTCATTATAGCAGGTAGTCTATTGTTTAGATTTTTGTTTCTCCAATGGATGGTAGCATTGTCAGTATAAAAGGTAGTTTGTTGTTGAAATTTTTGTTACTCTAATGGATGGTAGCCTTATTATTGTAGAAGTTAGTCTGTTGTTGAGATTTCTGTTACTCCAATGAATGGTAGCCTTGTAATTATGGGAGGTAGACTGTTGTTGTGATTTTTGTTACTCCAATGAATGGTAGTGTTGTCATTATGGAAGGTATTATGTTGTTGAGATTTCTGTTACTCCAATGGATGGTAGCCTTTGCATTATGAAAGGTAGTGTGTTTTTGAGATTTTTGTTACTCCAATGGATGGAAGCCTTGTCATTATGGGAGGTAGTCTGTTGTTGAGAATTCTTGTTAGTCCAATGGATGGAAGCATTTTCATTATGGGAGGTAGTATGTAGTTGAAATTTTTGTTATTCCAATGGATGGTGGCCTTGTCATTATGGGTGGTAGTATGTTGTTGAAATTTTAGTTACTCCAATGGATGGTAGCCTTGTTATTATGGAAGGTAGTGTGTTTTTGAGATTTTTATTACTCCAATGGATTGTAGCCTTATCATTATGGGAGGTAGTATGTTATTGAGATTTTTGTTATTCTAATGGATGGTAGCCTTGTCATTATTGAAGGTAGTCTGTTGTTAAGATTTGTGTTACTCTAATGGATGGTAGCCTTGCCATTATGGAAGGTAGTCTGTTGTTGAAATTTTTGTTACTCCAATGGATGGTAGCCTTGTCATTATGGAAGGTAGTCTGTTGTTGGAATTTTTGTTACTCAAATGGATGGTAGCCTTGTCATTATGGAAGGGAGTATGTTGTTGAGATTTTTGTTACTCCAATAGTTGGTATCCTTGTCATTATGGAAGGTAGTCTGTTGTTGAGATTTTTGTTACTTCAATGGATGATAGCCTTGTCATTGTAGGAGATAGCCTGTTGTTGAGATTTTTGTTACTCTAATAAATGGTAGCCTTGTAATTATGGGAGGTAGATTGTTGTTGTAATTTTTGTTACTCCAATGGATGGTAGTGTTGTCATTATGGAAGGTATTATGTTGTTGAGATTTCTGTTACTCCAATGGATGGTAGCCTTGCCATTATGAAAGGTAGTGTGTTTTTGAGATTTTTGTTACTCTAATGGATGGAAGCCTTGTCATTATGGGAGGTAGTCTGTTGTTGAGAATTGTTGTTACTCCAATGGATGGTAGCCTTGTCATTTTGGAAGGTAGTCTATTGTTGGAATTTTTGTTACTCAAATGGATGGTAGCCTTATCATTATGGGAGGTAGTAAGTTATTGAGATTTTTATTATCCCAATGGATGGTAGCTTTTTTATTGTTGAAGGTAGTCTGTTGTTGAGATTTGTGTTACTCCAATGGATGGTAGCCTTGCCATTATGGAAGGTAGTCTGTTGTTGAAATTTTTGTTACTCCAATGGATGGTAGCCTTGTCATTATGGAAGGTAGTCTGTTGTTGGAATTTTTGTTACTCAAATGGATGGTAGCCTTGTCCTTATGGAAGGTAGTATGTTGTTGAGAATTTTGTTACTCCAATAGATGGTATCCTTGTCATTATGGAAGGTAGTCTGTTGTTTAGATTTTTGTTACTCCAATGGATGATAGCCTTGTCATTGTAGGAGATAGCCTGTTGTTGAAATTTTTGTTACTCCAATGGATGTTAGCCTTGTCATTATGGAAGGTAATCTATTGTTGAAATTTCTATTACTCCAATCGATGGTAGCCTTGTGATTATAGAAGGTAGTCTGTTGTTGAGAATTTTGGTACTCCAATGGATGGTAGTCTTGTGATTATGGAAGGTAGTCTGTTGTTGAGATTTCTGTTAACCCAATGGATGGTAGCCTAGTAATTATGGAAGGTAGTCTATTGTTGATATTTCTGTTACTCCAATGGTTGGTAGCCTTGTCATTATGGAAGGTAGTATGTTATTGAGATTTTTGTTACTCCAATAGATGGTATCCTTGTCATTATGGAAGGTAGTCTATTGTTGAATTTTTTGTTACTCCAATTGATGGTAGCCTTGTCATTGTGAAAGGTAGTATGTTATTGAAATTTTTGTTACTCCAATGGATGGTAGCCTTCTCATTATGGAAGGTAATCTGTTGTTGAGATTTCTTGTTACTCCAATGGATGGTAGCCTAGTCATTATAGCAAGTAGTCTATTGTTTAGATTTTTGTTTCTCCAATGGATGGTAGCCTTGTCAGTATAAAAGGTAGTTTGTTGTTGAAATTTTTGTTACTCTAATGGAAGGTAGCCTTATTATTGTAGAAGTTAGTCTGTTGTTGAGATTTCTGTTACTCCAATGAATGGTAGCCTTGTAATTATGGGAGGTAGACTGTTGTTGTGATTTTTGTTACTCCAATGGATGGTAGTGTTGTCATTATGGAAGGTATTATGTTGTTGAGATTTCTGTTACTCCAATGGATGGTAGCCTTGCCATTATGAAAGGTAGTGTGTTTTTGAGATTTTTGTTACTCCAATGGATGGAAGCCTTGTCATTATGGGAGGTAGTCTGTTGTTGAGAATTCTTGTTTGTCCAATGGATGGAAGCATTTTCATTATGGGAAGTAGTATGTAGTTGAAATTTTTGTTATTCCAATGGATGGTAGCCTTGTCATTATGGGTGGTAGTATGTTGTTGAAATTTTAGTTACTCCAATGGATGGTAGCCTTGTTATTATGGAAGGTAGTGTGTTTTTGAGATTTTTATTACTCCAATGGATTGTAGCCTTATCATTATGGGAGGTAGTATGTTATTGAGATTTTTGTTATTCCAATGGATGGTAGCCTTGTCATTATTGAAGGTAGTCTGTTGTTAAGATTTGTGTTACTCTAATGGATGGTAGCCTTGCCATTATGGAAGGTAGTCTGTTGTTGAAATTTTTGTTACTCCAATGGATGGTAGCCTTGTCATTATGGAAGGTAGTCTGTTGTTGGAATTTTTGTTACTCAAATGGATGGTAGCCTTATCATTATGGAAGGGAGTACGTTGTTGAGATTTTTGTTACTCCAATAGATGGTATCCTTGTCATTATGGAAGGTAGTCTGTTGTTCAGATTTTTGTTACTCCAATGGATGATAGCCTTGTCATTGTAGGAGATAACCTGTTGTTGAGATTTTTGTTACTCCAATAAATGGTAGCCTTGTAATTATGGGAGGTAGACTGTTGTTGTGATTTTTGTTACTCCAATGGATGGTAGTGTTGTCATTATGGAAGGTATTATGTTGTTGAGATTTCTGTTACTCCAATGGATGGTAGCCTTGCCATTATGAAAGGTAGTGTGTTTTTGAGATTTTTGTTACTCCAATGGATGGAAGCCTTGTCATTATGGGAGGTAGTCTGTTGTTGAGAATTGTTGTTACTCCAATGGATGGAAGCATTTTCATTATGGGAGGTAGTATGTTGTTGAAATTTTTGTTATTCCAATGGATGGTAGCCTTGTCATTATGGGTGGTAGTATGTTGTTGAAATTTTTGTTACTCCAATGGATGGTAGCCTTGTCATTTTGGAAGGTAGTCTATTGTTGAGATTTATGTTACTCAAATGGATGGTAGCCTTATCATTATGGGAGGTAGTAAGTTATTGAGATTTTTATTATCCCAATGGATGGTAGCTTTTTTATTGTTGAAGGTAGTCTGTTGTTGAGATTTGTGTTACTCCAATGGATGGTAGCCTTGCAATTATGGAAGGTAGTCTGTTGTTGAAATTTTTGTTACTCCAATGGATGGTAGCCTTATCATTATGGAAGGTAGTCTGTTGTTGGAATTTTTGTTACTCAAATGGATGGTAGCCTTGTCATTATGGAAGGGAGTATGTTGTTGAGAATTTTGTTACTCCAATAGATGGTATCCTTGTCATTATGGAAGGTAGTCTGTTGTTGAGATTTTTGTTACTCCAATGGATGATAGCCTTGTCATTGTAGGAGATAGCCTGTTGTATAAATTTTTGTTACTCCAATGGATGTTAGCCTTGTCATTATGGAAGGTAATCTATTGTTGAAATTTCTGTTACTCCAATCGATGGTAGCCTTGTGATTATGGAAGGTAGTATGTTGTTGAGAATTTTGGTACTCCAATGGATGGTAGTCTTGTCATTATGGAAGGTAGTCTGTTGTTGAGATTTCTGTTAACCCAATGGATGGTAGCCTATTAATTATGGAAGGTAGTCTGTTGTTGATATTTCTGTTACTCCAATGGTTGGTAGCCCTGTCATTGTGGAAGGTAGTATGTTGTTGAGATTTTCGTTACTCCAATAGATGGTATCCTTGTCATTATGGAAGGTAGTCTATTTTTGAATTTTTTGTTACTCCAATTGATGGTAGCCTTGTCATTATGGAAGGTAGTATGTTATTGAAATTTTTGTTACTCCAATGGATGGTAGCCTTCTCATTATGGAAGTTAATCTGTTGTTGAGATTTCTTGTCACTCCAATGGATGGTAGCCTAGTCATTATAGCAGGTAGTATATTGTTTAGATTTTTGTTTCTCCAATGGATGGTAGCCTTGTCAGTATAAAAGGTAGTCTATTGTTGAAATTTTTGTTACTCTAATGGATGGTAGCCTTATTATTGTAGAAGTTAGTCTGTTGTTGAGATTTTTGTTACTCCAATGAATGTTAGCCTTGTAATTATGGGAGGTAGACTGTTGTTGTGATTTTTGTTACTCCAATGGATGGTAGTGTTGTCATTATGGAAGGTATTATGTTGTTGAGATTTCTGTTACTCCAATGGATGGTAGCCTTGCCATTATGAAAGGTAGTGTGTTTTTGAGATTTTTGTTACTCCAATGGATGGAAGCCTTGTCATTATGGGAGGTAGTCTGTTGTTGAGAATTGTTGTTACTCCAATGGATCGCAGCATTTTCATTATGGGAGGTAGTATGTTGTTGAAATTTTTGTTATTCCAATGGATGGTAGCCTTGTCATTATGGGTGGTAGTATGTTGTGGAAATTTTTGTTACTCCAATGGATGGTAGCCTTGTCATTTTGGAAGGTAGTTTATTGATGAGATTTATGTTACTCAAATGGATTCTAGCCTTATCATTATGGGAGGTAGTAAGTTATTGAGATTTTTATTATCCCAATGGATGGTAGCATTTTTATGGTTGAAGGTAGTCTGTTGTTGAGATTTGTGTTACTCCAATGGATGGTAGCCTTGCCATTATGGAAGGTTGTCTGTTGTTGAAATTTTTGTTACTCCAATGGATGGTAGCCTTGTCATTATGAAAGGTAGTATGTTGTTGAGATTTTTGTTACTCCAATAGATGGTATCCTTGTCATTATGGAAGGTAGTCTGTTGTTGAGATTTTTTTTACTCCAATGGATGATAGCCTTGTCATTGTAGGAGATAGCCTGTTGTTGAAATTTTTGTTACTCCAATGGATGTTAGCCTTGTCATTATGGAAGGTAATCTATTGTTGAAATTTCTGTTACTCCAATCGATGGTAGCCTTGTGATTATGGAAGGTAGTCTGTTGTTGAGAATTTTGGTACTCCAATGGATGGTAGTCTTGTCATTATGGAAGGTAGTCTGTTGTTAAGATTTCTGTTAACCCAATGGATGGTAACCTAGTAATTATAGACGGTAGTCTGTTGTTGATATTTCTGTTACTCCAATGGTTGGTAGCCTTGTCTTTATGGAAGGTAGTATGTTGTTGAGATTTTTCTTACTCCAATAGATGGTATCCTTGTCATTATGGAAGGTAGTCTATTGTTGAATTTTTTGTTACTCCAATTGATGGTATCCTTGTCATTATGGAAGGTAGTATGTTATTGAAATTTTTGTTACTCCAATGGATGGTAGCCTTCTCATTAGGGAAGGTAATCTGTTGTTGAGATTTCTTGTTACTCCAATGGATGGTAGCCTAGTCATTATAGCAGGTAGTCTATTGTTACATTTTTGTTTCTCCAATGGATGGTAGCCTTGTCAGTATAAAAGGTAGTCTGTTGTTGAAATTTTTGTTACTCTAATGGATGGTAGCCTTATTATTGTAGAAGTTAGTCTGTTGTTGAGATTTCTGTTACTCCAATGAATGGTAGCCTTGTAATTATGGGAGGTAGACTGTTGTTGAGATTTATGTTACTCCAATGGATGGTAGCCTTGCCATTATGAAAGGTAGTGTGTTTTTGAGATTTTTGTTACTCCAATGGATGGAAGCCTTCTCATTATGGGAGGTAGTCTGTTGTTGAGAATTGTTGTTACTCCGATGGATGGAAGCATTTTCATTATGGGAGTTAGTATGTTGTTGAAGTTTTTGTTATTCCAATGAATGGTAGCCTTGTCATTATGTGTGGTAGTATGTTGTTGAAATTTTTGTTACTCCAATGGATGGTAGCCTTGTCATTTTGGAAGGGAGTCTATTGTTGAGATTTATGTTACTCAAATGGATGGTAGCCTTATCATTATGGGAGATAGTAAGTTATTGAGATTTTTATTATCCCAATGGATGGTAGCTTTTTTTTTGTTGAAGGTAGTCTGTTTTTGAGATTTGTGTTACTCCAATGGATGGTAGCCTTGCCATTATGGAAGGTAGTCTGTTGTTGAAATTTTTGTTACTCCAATGGATGGTAGCCTTGTCATTATGGAAGGTAGTCTGTTGTTGGCATTTTTGTTACTCAAATGGATGGTAGCCTTGTCATTATGGAAGGGAGTATGTTGTTGAGAATTTTGTTACTCCAATAGATGGTATCCTTGTCATTATGGAAGGTAGTCTGTTGTTGAGATTTTTTTTACTCCAATGGATGATAGCCTTGTCATTGTAGGAGATAGCCTGTTGTGGAAATTTTTGTTACTCCAATGGATGTTAGCCTTGTCATTATGGAAGGTAATCTATTGTTGAAATTTCTGTTACTCCAATCGATGGTAGCCTTGTGATTATGGAAGGTAGTCTGTTGTTGAGAATTTTGGTACTCCAATGGATGGTAGTCTTGTCATTATGGAAGGTAGTTTGTTGTTGAGATTTCTGTTAACCCAATGGATGGTAGCCTAGTAATTATAGAAGGTAGTCTGTTGTTGATATTTCTGTTACTCCAATGGTTGGTAGCCTTGTCATTATGGAAGGTAGTATGTTGTTGAGATTTTTGTTACTCCAATAGATGGTATCCTTGTCATTATGGAAGGTAGTCTATTGTTGAATTTTTTGTTACTACAATTGATGGTAGCCTTGTCATTATGGAAGGTAGTATGTTATTGAAATTTTTGTTACTCCAATGGATGGTAGCCTTCTCATTATGGAAGGTAATCTGTTGTTGAGATATCTTATTACTCCAATGGATGGTAGCCTAGTCATTATAGCAGGTAGTCTATTGTTTACATTTTTGTTTCTCCAATGGATGGTAGCCTTCTCAGTATAAAAGGTAGTCTGTTGTTGAAATTTTTGTAACTCTAATGGATGGTAGCCTTATTATTGTAGAAGTTAGTCTGTTGTTGAGATTTCTGTTACTCCAATGAATGGTAGCCTTGTAATTATGGGAGGTAGACTGTTGTTGTGATTTTTGTTACTCCAATGGATGGTAGTGTTGTCATTATGGAAGGTATTATGTTGTTGAGATTTCTGTTACTCCAATGGATGGTAGCCTTGCCATTATGAAAGGTAGTGTGTTTTTGAGATTTTTGTTACTCCAATGGATGGAATCCTTGTCGTTATGGGAGGTAGTCTGTTGTTGAGAATTGTTGTTACTCCAATGGATGGAAGCATTTTCATTATGGGAGGTAGTATGTTATTGAAATTTTTGTTATTCCAATGGATGGTAGCCTTGTCATTATGGGTGGTAGTATGTTGTTGAAATTTTTGTTACTCCAATGGATGGTAGCCTTGTCATTTAGGAAGGTAGTCTATTGATGAGATTTATGTTACTCAAATGGATTGTAGCCTTATCATTATGGGAGGTAGTAAGTTATTGAGATTTTTACTATCCCAATGGATGGTAGCTTTTTTATTGTTGAAGGTAGTCTGTTGTTGAGATTTGTGTTACTCCAATGGATGGTAGCCTTGCCATTATGGAAGGTAGTCTGTTGTTGAAATTTTTGTTACTCCAATGGATGGTAGCCTTGTCATTATGAAAGGTAGTATGTTGTCAAGATTTTTGTTACTCCAATAGATGGTGTCCTTGTCATTATGGAAGGTAGTCTGTTGTTGAGATTTTTTTTACTCCAATGGATGATAGCCTTGTCATTGTAGGAGATAGTCTGTTGTTGAAATTTTTGTTACTCCAATGGATGTTAGCCTTGTCATTATGGAAGGTAATATATTGTTGAAATTTTTGTTACTCCAATCGATGGTAGCCTTGTGATTATGGAAGGTAGTCTGTTGTTGAGAATTTTGGTACTCCAATGGATGGTAGTCTTGTCATTATGGAAGGTAGTCTGTTGTTGAGATTTCTGTTAACCTAATGGATGGTAGCCTTGTAATTATGGAAGGTAGTCCGTTATTGATATTTCTATTACTCCAATGGTTGGTAGCCTTATCATTATGGAAGGTAGTATGTTATTGAGATTTTTGTTACTCCAATAGATGGTATCCTTGTCATTATGGAAGGTAGTCTGTTGTTGAATTTTTTGTTACTCCAATTTATTCGAGCCTTGTCATTATGGAATGTAGTATGTTATAGAAATTTTTGTTACTCCAATGGATGGTAGCCTTCTCATTATGGAAGGTAATCTGTTGTTGAGATTTCTTGTTACTCCAATGGATGGTAGCCTAGTCATTATAGCAGGTAGTCTATTGTTTAGATTTTTGTTTCTCCAATGGATGGTAGCCTTGTCAGTATAAAAGGTAGTCTGTTGTTGAAATTTTTGTTACTATAATGGATGGTAGCCTTATTATCGTAGAAGTTAGTCTGTTGTTGAGATTTCGGTTACTCCAATGAATGGTAGCCTTGTAATTAAGGGAGGTAGACTGTTGTTGTCATTTTTGTTACTCCAATGGATGGTAGTGTTGTCATTATGGAAGGTATTATGTTGTTGAGATTTCTGTTACTCCAATGGATGGTAGCCTTGCCATTATGAAAGGTAGTGTGTTTTTGAGATTTTTGTTACTCCAATGGATGGAAGCCTTGTCATTATGGGAGGTAGTCTGTTGTTGAGAATTGTTGTTACTCCAATGGATGGAAGCATTTTCATTATGGGAGGTAGTATGTTGTTGAAATTTTTGTTATTCCAATGGATGGTAGGCTTGTCATTATGGGTGGTAGTATGTTGTTGAAATTTTTGTTACTCCAATGGATGGTAGCCTTGTCATTTTGGAAGGTAGTCTATTGTTGAGATTTATGTTACTCAAATGGATGGTAGCCTTATCATTATGGGAGGTAGTAAGTTATTGAGATTTTTATTATCCCAATGGATGGTAACTTTTTTATTGTTGAAGGTAGTCTGTTGTTGAGATTTGTGTTACTCCAATGGATGGTAGCCTTGCCATTATGGAATGTAGTCTGTTGTTGAAATTTTTGTTACTCCAATGGATGGTAGCCTTGTCATTATGGAAGGTAGTCTGTTGTTGGAATTTTTGTTACTCAAATGGATGGTAGCCTTGTCATTATGGAAGGGAGTATGTTGTTGAGAATTTTGTTACTCCAATAGATGGTATCCTTGTCATTATGGAAGGTAGTCTGTTGTTGAGATTCTTGTTACTCCAATGGATGATAGCCTTATCATTGTAGGTAATAGCCTGTTCTGGAAATTTTTGTTACTCCAATGGATGTTAGCCTTGTCATTATGGAAGGTAATCTATTGTTGAAATTTCTGTTACTCCAATCGATGGTAGCCTTGTGATTATGGAAGGTAGTCTGTTGTTGAGAATTTTGGTACTCCAATGGATGGTAGTCTTGTCATTATGGAAGGTAGTTTGTTGTTGAGATTTCTGTTAACCCAATGGATGGTAGCCTAGTAATTATAGAAGGTAGTCTGTTGTTGATATTTCTGTTACTCCAATGGTTGGTAGCCTTGTCATTATGGAAGGTAGTATGTTGTTGAGATTTTTGTTACTCCAATAGATGGTATCCTTGTCATTATGGAAGGTAGTCTATTGTTGAATTTTTTGTTACTACAATTGATGGTAGCCTTGTCATTATGGAAGGTAGTATGTTATTGAAATTTTTGTTACTCCAATGGATGGTAGCCTTCTCATTATGGAAGGTAATCTGTTGTTGAGATATCTTATTACTCCAATGGATGGTAGCCTAGTCATTATAGCAGGTAGTCTATTGTTTACATTTTTGTTTCTCCAATGGATGGTAGCCTTCTCAGTATAAAAGGTAGTCTGTTGTTGAAATTTTTGTAACTCTAATGGATGGTAGCCTTATTATTGTAGAAGTTAGTCTGTTGTTGAGATTTCTGTTACTCCAATGAATGGTAGCCTTGTAATTATGGGAGGTAGACTGTTGTTGTGATTTTTGTTACTCCAATGGATGGTAGTGTTGTCATTATGGAAGGTATTATGTTGTTGAGATTTCTGTTACTCCAATGGATGGTAGCCTTGCCATTATGAAAGGTAGTGTGTTTTTGAGATTTTTCTTACTCCAATGGATGGAATCCTTGTCGTTATGGGAGGTAGTCTGTTGTTGAGAATTGTTGTTACTCCAATGGATGGAAGCATTTTCATTATGGGAGGTAGTATGTTATTGAAATTTTTGTTATTCCAATGGATGGTAGCCTTGTCATTATGGGTGGTAGTATGTTGTTGAAATTTTTGTTACTCCAATGGATGGTAGCCTTGTCATTTAGGAAGGTAGTCTATTGATGAGATTTATGTTACTCAAATGGATTGTAGCCTTATCATTATGGGAGGTAGTAAGTTATTGAGATTTTTACTATCCCAATGGATGGTAGCTTTTTTATTGTTGAAGGTAGTCTGTTGTTGAGATTTGTGTTACTCCAATGGATGGTAGCCTTGCCATTATGGAAGGTAGTCTGTTGTTGAAATTTTTGTTACTCCAATGGATGGTAGCCTTGTCATTATGAAAGGTAGTATGTTGTCAAGATTTTTGTTACTCCAATAGATGGTGTCCTTGTCATTATGGAAGGTAGTCTGTTGTTGAGATTTTTTTTACTCCAATGGATGATAGCCTTGTCATTGTAGGAGATAGACTGTTGTTGAAATTTTTGTTACTCCAATGGATGTTAGCCTTGTCATTATGGAAGGTAATATATTGTTGAAATTTTTGTTACTCCAATCGATGGTAGCCTTGTGATTATGGAAGGTAGTCTGTTGTTGAGAATTTTGGTACTCCAATGGATGGTAGTCTTGTCATTATGGAAGGTAGTCTGTTGTTGAGATTTCTGTTAACCTAATGGATGGTAGCCTTGTAATTATGGAAGGTAGTCCGTTGTTGATATTTCTATTACTCCAATGGTTGGTAACCTTATCATTATGGAAGGTAGTATGTTATTGAGATTTTTGTTACTCCAATAGATGGTATCCTTGTCATTATGGAAGGTAGTCTGTTGTTGAATTTTTTGTTACTCCAATTTATTCGAGCCTTGTCATTATGGAATGTAGTATGTTATAGAAATTTTTGTTACTCCAATGGATGGTAGCCTTCTCATTATGGAAGGTAATCTGTTGTTGAGATTTCTTGTTACTCCAATGGATGGTAGCCTAGTCATTATAGCAGGTAGTCTATTGTTTAGATTTTTGTTTCTCCAATGGATGGTAGCCTTGTCAGTATAAAAGGTAGTCTGTTGTTGAAATTTTTGTTACTATAATGGATGGTAGCCTTATTATCGTAGAAGTTAGTCTGTTGTTGAGATTTTTGTTACTCCAATGAATGGTAGCCTTGTAATTAAGGGAGGTAGACTGTTGTTGTCATTTTTGTTACTCCAATGGATGGTAGTGTTGTCATTATGGAAGGTATTATGTTGTTGAGATTTCTGTTACTCCAATGGATGGTAGCCTTGCCATTATGAAAGGTAGTGTGTTTTTGAGATTTTTGTTACACCAATGGATGGAAGCCTTGTCATTATGGGAGGTAGTCTGTTGTTGAGAATTGTTGTTACTCCAATGGATGGAAGCATTTTCATTATGGGAGGTAGTATGTTGTTGAAATTTTTGTTATTCCAATGGATGGTAGGCTTGTCATTATAGGTGGTAGTATGTTGTTGAAATTTTTGTTACTCCAATGGATGGTAGCCTTGTCATTTTGGAAGGTAGTCTATTGTTGAGATTTATGTTACTCAAATGGATGGTAGCCTTATCATTATGGGAGGTATTAAGTTATTGAGATTTTTATTATCCCAATGGATGGTAGCTTTTTTATTTTTGAAGGTAGTCTGTTGTTGAGATTTGTGTTACTCCAATTGATGGTAGCCTTGCCATTATGGAATGTAGTCTGTTGTTGAAATTTTTGTTACTCCAATGGATGGTAGCCTTGTCATTATGGAAGGTAGTCTGTTGTTGGAATTTTTGTTACTCAAATGGATGGTAGCCTTGTCATTATGGAAGGGAGTATGTTGTTGAGAATTTTGTTACTCCAATAGATGGTATCCTTGTCAATATGGAAGGTAGTCTGTTGTTGAGATTTTTGTTACTCCAATGGATGATAGCCTTATCATTGTAGGTAATAGCCTGTTGTTGAAATTTTTGTTACTCCAATGGATGTTAGCCTTGTCATTTTGGAAGGTAATCTATTGTTGAAATTTATGTTACTCCAATCGATGGTAGCCTTGTGATTTTGGAAGGTAGTCTGTTGTTGAGAATTTTGGTACTCCAATGGATGGTAGTCTTGTCATTATGGAAGGTAGTCTGTTGTTGAGATTTCTGTTAACCCAATGGATGGTAGCCTAATAATTATGGAAGGTAGTCTGTTGTTGATATTTCTGTTACTCCAATGGTTGGTAGCCTTGTCATTATGGAAGGTAGTATGTTGTTGAGATTTTTGTTACTCCAATAGATGGTATCCTTGTCATTACGGAAGGTAGTCTATTGTTGAATTTTTTGTTACTCCAATTGATGGTAGCCTTGTCATTATGGAAGGTAGTATGTTATTGAAATTTTTGTTACTCCAATGGATGATTGCCTTCTCATTATGGAAGGTAATCTGTTGTTGAGATTTCTTGTTACTCCAATGGATGGTAGCCTAGTCATTATAAAAGGTAGTCTATTGTTTAGATTTTTGTTTCTCCAATGGATGGTAGCCTTGTCAGTATAAAAGGTAGTTTGTTGTTGAAATTTTTGTTACTCTAATGGATGGTAGCCTTATTATTGTAGAAGTTAGTCTGTTGTTGAGATTTCTGTTACTCCAATGAATGGTAGCCTTGTAATTATGGGAGGTAGACTGTTGTTGTGATTTTTGTTACTCCAATGGATGGTAGTGTTGTCATTATGGAAGGTATTATGTTGTTGAGATTTCTGTTACTCCAATGGATGGTAGCCTTGCCATTATGAAAGGTAGTGTGTTTTTGAGATTTTTGTTACTCCAATGGATGGAAGCCTTGTCATTATGGGAGGTAGTCTGTTGTTGAGAATTGTTGTTACTCCAATGGATGGAAGCATTTTCATTATGGGAGGTAGTATGTTGTTGAAATTTTTGTTATTCCAATGGATGGTAGCCTTGTCACTATGGGTGGTAGTATGTTATTGAAATTTTTGTTACTCCAATGGATGGTAGCCTTGTCATTTTGGAAGGTAGTCTATTGTTGAGATTTATGTTACTCAAATGGATTGTAGCCTTATCATTATGGGAGGTAGTAAGTTATTGAGATTTTTACTATCCCAATGGATGGTAGCTTTTTTATTGTTGAAGGTAGTCTGTTGTTGAGATTTGTGTTACTCCAATGGATGGTAGCCTTGCCATTATGGAAGGTAGTCTGTTGTTGAAATTTTTGTTACTCCAATGGATGGTAGCCTTGTCATTATGAAAGGTAGTATGTTGTCAAGATTTTTGTTACTCCAATAGATGGTGTCCTTGTCATTATGGAAGGTAGTCTGTTGTTGAGATTTTTTTTACTCCAATGGATGATAGCCTTGTCATTGTAGGAGATAGACTGTTGTTGAAATTTTTGTTACTCCAATGGATGTTAGCCTTGTCATTATGGAAGGTAATATATTGTTGAAATTTTTGTTACTCCAATCGATGGTAGCCTTGTGATTATGGAAGGTAGTCTGTTGTTGAGAATTTTGGTACTCCAATGGATGGTAGTCTTGTCATTATGGAAGGTAGTCTGTTGTTGAGATTTCTGTTAACCTAATGGATGGTAGCCTTGTAATTATGGAAGGTAGTCCGTTGTTGATATTTCTATTACTCCAATGGTTGGTAACCTTATCATTATGGAAGGTAGTATGTTATTGAGATTTTTGTTACTCCAATAGATGGTATCCTTGTCATTATGGAAGGTAGTCTGTTGTTGAATTTTTTGTTACTCCAATTTATTCGAGCCTTGTCATTATGGAATGTAGTATGTTATAGAAATTTTTGTTACTCCAATGGATGGTAGCCTTCTCATTATGGAAGGTAATCTGTTGTTGAGATTTCTTGTTACTCCAATGGATGGTAGCCTAGTCATTATAGCAGGTAGTCTATTGTTTAGATTTTTGTTTCTCCAATGGATGGTAGCCTTGTCAGTATAAAAGGTAGTCTGTTGTTGAAATTTTTGTTACTATAATGGATGGTAGCCTTATTATCGTAGAAGTTAGTCTGTTGTTGAGATTTTTGTTACTCCAATGAATGGTAGCCTTGTAATTAAGGGAGGTAGACTGTTGTTGTCATTTTTGTTACTCCAATGGATGGTAGTGTTGTCATTATGGAAGGTATTATGTTGTTGAGATTTCTGTTACTCCAATGGATGGTAGCCTTGCCATTATGAAAGGTAGTGTGTTTTTGAGATTTTTGTTACACCAATGGATGGAAGCCTTGTCATTATGGGAGGTAGTCTGTTGTTGAGAATTGTTGTTACTCCAATGGATGGAAGCATTTTCATTATGGGAGGTAGTATGTTGTTGAAATTTTTGTTATTCCAATGGATGGTAGGCTTGTCATTATGGAAGGTAGTCTATTGTTTACATTTTTGTTTCTCCAATGGATGGTAGCCTTGTCATTTTGGAAGGTAGTCTATTGTTGAGATTTATGTTACTCAAATGGATGGTAGCCTTATCATTATGGGAGGTAGTAAGTTATTGAGATTTTTATTATCCCAATGGATGGTAGCTTTTTTATTTTTGAAGGTAGTCTGTTGTTGAGATTTGTGTTACTCCAATTGATGGTAGCCTTGCCATTATGGAATGTAGTCTGTTGTTGAAATTTTTGTTACTCCAATGGATGGTAGCCTTGTCATTATGGAAGGTAGTCTGTTGTTGGAATTTTTGTTACTCAAATGGATGGTAGCCTTGTCATTATGGAAGGGAGTATGTTGTTGAGAATTTTGTTACTCCAATAGATGGTATCCTTGTCAATATGGAAGGTAGTCTGTTGTTGAGATTTTTGTTACTCCAATGGATGATAGCCTTATCATTGTAGGTAATAGCCTGTTGTTGAAATTTTTGTTACTCCAATGGATGTTAGCCTTGTCATTTTGGAAGGTAATCTATTGTTGAAATTTCTGTTACTCCAATCGATGGTAGCCTTGTGATTTTGGAAGGTAGTCTGTTGTTGAGAATTTTGGTACTCCAATGGATGGTAGTCTTGTCATTATGGAAGGTAGTCTGTTGTTGAGATTTCTGTTAACCCAATGGATGGTAGCCTAATAATTATGGAAGGTAGTCTGTTGTTGATATTTCTGTTACTCCAATGGTTGGTAGCCTTGTCATTATGGAAGGTAGTATGTTGTTGAGATTTTTGTTACTCCAATAGATGGTATCCTTGTCATTACGGAAGGTAGTCTATTGTTGAATTTTTTGTTACTCCAATTGATGGTAGCCTTGTCATTATAGAAGGTAGTATGTTATTGAAATTTTTGTTACTCCAATGGATGATTGCCTTCTCATTATGGAAGGTAATCTGTTGTTGAGATTTGTTGTTACTCCAATGGATGGTAGCCTAGTCATTATAAAAGGTAGTCTATTGTTTAGATTTTTGTTTCTCCAATGGATGGTAGCCTTGTCAGTATAAAAGGTAGTCTGTTGTTGAAATTTTTGTTACTCTAATGGATGGTAGCCTTATTATTGTAGAAGTTAGTCTGTTGTTGAGATTTCTGTTACTCCAATGAATGGTAGCCTTGTAATTATGGGAGGTAGACTGTTGTTGTGATTTTTGTTACTCCAATGGATGGTAGTGTTGTCATTATGGAAGGTATTATGTTGTTGAGATTTCTGTTACTCCAATGGATGGTAGCCTTGCCATTATGAAAGGTAGTGTGTTTTTGAGATTTTTGTTACTCCAATGGATGGAAGCCTTGTCATTATGGGAGGTAGTCTGTTGTTGAGAATTGTTGTTACTCCAATGGATGGAAGCATTTTCATTATGGGAGGTAGTATGTTGTTGAAATTTTTGTTATTCCAATGGATGGTAGCCTTGTCACTATGGGTGGTAGTATGTTATTGAAATTTTTGTTACTCCAATGGATGGTAGCCTTGTCATTTTGGAAGGTAGTCTATTGATGAGATTTATGTTACTCAAATGGATTGTAGCCTTATCATTATGGGAGGTAGTAAGTTATTGAGATTTTTACTATCCCAATGGATGGTAGCTTTTTTATTGTTGAAGGTAGTCTGTTGTTGAGATTTGTGTTACTCCAATGGATGGTAGCCTTGCCATTATGGAATGTAGTCTGTTGTTGAAATTTTTGTTACTCCAATGGATGGTAGCCTTGTCATTATGGAAGGTAGTCTGTTGTTGGAATTTTTGTTACTCAAATGGATGGTAGCCTTGTCATTATGGAAGGGAGTATGTTGTTGAGAATTTTGTTACTCCAATAGATGGTATCCTTGTCAATATGGAAGGTAGTCTGTTGTTGAGATTTTTGTTACTCCAATGGATGATAGCCTTGTCATTGTAGGTAATAGCCTGTTGTTGAAATTTTTGTTACTCCAATGGATGTTAGCCTTGTCATTATGGAAGGTAATCTATTGTTGAAATTTCTGTTACTCCAATCGATGGAAGCCTTGTGATTTTGGAAGGTAGTCTGTTGTTGAGAATTTTGGTACTACAATGGATGGTAGTCTTGTCATTATGGAAGGTAGTCTGTTGTTGAGATTTCTGTTAACCCAATGGATGGTAGCCTAGTAATTATGGAAGGTAGTCTGTTGTTGATATTTCTGTTACTCCAATGGTTGGTAGCCTTGTCATTATGGAAGGTAGTATGTTGTTGAGATTTTTGTTACTCCAATAGATGGTATCCTTGTCATTATGGAAGGTAGTCTATTGTTGAATTTTTTGTTACTCCAATTGATGGTAGCCTTGTCATTATGGAAGGTAGTATGTTATTGAAATTTTTGTTACTCCAATGGATGATTGCCTTCTCATTATGGAAGGTAATCTGTTGTTGAGATTTCTTGTTACTCCAATGGATGGTAGCCTAGTCATTATAGAAGGTAGTCTATTGTTTAGGTTTTTGTTTCTCCAATGGATGGTAGCCTTGTCAGTATAAAAGGTAGTCTGTTGTTGAAATTTTTGTTACTCTAATGGATGGTAGCCTTATTATTGTAGAAGTTAGTCTATTGTTGAGATTTCTGTTACTCCAATGAATGGTAGCCTTGTAATTATGGGAGGTAGACTGTTGTTGTGATTTTTGTTACTCCAATGGATGGTAGTGTTGTCATTATGGAAGGTATTATGTTGTTGAGATTTCTGTTACTCCAATGGATGGTAGCCTTGCCATTATGAAAGGTAGTGTGTTTTTGAGATTTTTGTTACTCCAATGGATGGAAGCCTTGTCATTATGGGAGGTAGTCTGTTGTTGAGAATTGTTGTTACTCCAATGGATGGAAGCATTTTCATTATGGGAGGTAGTATGTTGTTGAAATTTTTGTTATTCCAATGGATGGTAGCCTTGTCATTATGGGTGGTAGTATGTTGTTGAAATTTTTGTTACTCCAATGGATGGTAGCCTTGTCATTTTTGAAGGTAGTCTATTGTTGAGATTTTTGTTTCTCAAATGGATGGTAGCCTTATCATTATGGAAGGTAGTCTGTTGTTGAAATTTTTGTTACTCTAATGGATGGCAGCCTTATTATTGTAGAAGTTAGTCTGTTGTTGAGATTTTTGTTACTCCAATGAATGGTAGCCTTGTAATTATAGGAGGTAGATTGTTGTTGTCATTTTTGTTACTCCAATGGATGGTAGTGTTGTCATTATGGAAGGTATTATGTTGTTGAGATTTTTGTTACTCCAATGGATGGTAGCCTTGCCATTATGAAAGGTAGTGTGTTTTTGAGATTTTTGTTACTCCAATGGATGGAAGCCTTGTCATTATGGGAGGTAGTCTGGTGTTGATAATTGTTGTTACTCCAATGGATGGAAGCATTTTCATTATGGGAGGTATTATGTTGTTGAAATTTTTGTTATTCCAATGGATGGTAGCCTTGTCATTATGGGTGGTAGTATGTTGTTGAAATTTTTGTTACTCCAATGGATGGTAGCCTTGTCATTATTGAAGGTAGTCTGTTGTTAAGATTTGTGTTACTCTAATGGATGGTAGCCTTGCCATTATGGAAGGTAGTCTGTTGTTGAAAT
The DNA here is from genome assembly GCA_948472305.1 of Vicia faba. Lineage (NCBI taxonomy): Eukaryota > Viridiplantae > Streptophyta > Magnoliopsida > Fabales > Fabaceae > Vicia > Vicia faba. Next base: position 774,490,104 of record OX451737.1, read on the forward strand.
TTTTGTTACTCCAATTGATGGTAGCCTTGTCATTATGGAAGGTAGTCTGTTGTTGGAATTTTTGTTACTCCAATGGATGGTAGCCTTGTCATTATGGAAGGGAGTATGTTGTTGAGATTTTTGTTACTCCAATAGATGGTATCCTTGTCATTATGGAAGGTAGTCTGTTGTTGAGATTTTTGTTACTCCAATGGATGATAGCCTTGTCATTGTAGGAGATAGCCTGTTGTTGAAATTTTTGTTACTCCAATGGATGTTATCCTTGTCATTATGGAAGGTAATCTATTGTTGAAATTTCTGTTACTCCAATCGATGGTAGCCTTGTGATTATGGAAGGTAGTCTGTTGTTGAGAATTTTGGTACTCCAATGGATGGTAGTCTTGTCATTATGGAAGGTAGTCTGTTGTTGAGATTTCTGTTAACGCAATGGATGGTAGCCTAGTAATTATGGAAGGTAGTCTGTTGTTGAGATTTTTGTTACTCCAATAGATGGTATCCTTGTCATTATGGAAGGGTAGTATGTTGTTGAGATTTTTGTTACTCCAATAGATGGTATCCTTGTCATTATGGAAGGGTAGTCTGTTGTTGAATTTTTTGTTACATCAATTGATGGTAGCCTTGTCATTATGGAAGGTAGTATGTTATTGAAATTTTTGTTACTCCAATGGATGGTAGCCTTCTCATTATGGAAGGTAATCTGTTGTTGAGATTTCTTGTTACTCCAATGGATGGTAGCCTAGTCATTATAGCAGGTAGTCTATTGTTTTAATTTTTGTTTCTCCAATGGATGGTAGCCTTGTCAGTATAAAAGGTAGTCTGTTGTTGAAATTTTTGTTACTCTAATGGATGGTAGCCTTATTATTGTAGAAGTTAGTCTGTTGTTGAGATTTTTGTTACTCCAATGAATGGTAGCCTTGTAATTATGGGAGGTAGACTATTGTTGTGATTTTTGTTACTCCAATGGATGGTAGTGTTGTCATTATGGAAGGTATTATGTTGTTAAGATTTATGTTACTCCAATGGATGGTAGCCTTGTCATTATGGGAGGTAGTCTGTTGTTGAGAATTGTTGTTACTCCAATGGATGGAAGCATTTTAATTATGGGATGTAGTATGTTGTTGAAATTTTTGTTACTCCAATGGATGATAGCCTTGTAATTTTGGAAGGTAGTCTATTGTTGAGATTTCTGTTACTCAAATGGATGGTAGCCTTATCATTATGGGAGGTAGTAAGTTATTGAGATTTTTTTTATCCCAATGGATGGTAGCTTTTTCATTGTTGAAGGTAGTCTGTTGTTGAGATTTTTGTTACTCCAATGGATGGTAGCCTTGCCATTATGGAAGGTAGTTTGTTGTTGAAATTTTTGTTACTCCAATGGATGGTAGCCTTGTCATTATGGAAGGCAGTCTGTTGTTGGAATTATTGTTACTCCAATGGATGGTAGCCTTGTCATTATGGAAGGTAGTATGTTGTTGAGATTTTTATTACTCCAATAGATGGTATCCTTGTCATTATGGAAGGTAGTATGTTGTTGAGATTTTTGTTACTCCAATGGATGATAGCCTTGTCATTGTAGGAGATAGCCTGTTGTGGAAATTTTTGTTACTCCAATGGATGTTAGCCTTGTCATTATGGAAGATAATCTATTGTTGAAATTTCTGTTACTCCAATCGATGGTACCCTTGTGATTATGGAAGGTAGTCTATTTTTCAGAATTTGGGTACTCCAATGGATGGTAGTCATGTCATTATGAAAGGTAGTCTGTTGTTGAGATTTCTGTTAACCCAATGGATGGTAGCCTTGTAATTATGGAAGGTAGTCTGTTGTTGATATTTCTATTACTCCAATGGTTGGTAGCCTTGTCATTATGGAAGGTAGTATGTTGTTGAGATTTTTGTTAACCCAATGGATGGTAGCCTTGTAATTATCGAAGGTAGTCTGTTGTTGATATTTCTGTTACTGCAATGGTTGGTAGCCTTGTCATTATGGAAGGTAGTATGTTGTTGAGATTTTTTTACTCCAATAGATGGTATCCTTGTCATTATGGAAGGTAGTCTGTTGTTGAGAATTCTTGTTACTCCAATGGATGGAAGCATTTTCATTATTGGAGGTAGTATGTTGTTGAAATTTTTGTTACTCTAATGGATGGTAGCCTTATTATTGTAGAAGTTAGTCTGTAGTTGAGATTTCTGTTACTCCAATGAATGGTAGCCTTGTAATTATGGGAGGTAGACTGTTGTTGTGATTTTTGTTAATCCAATGGATGGTAGTGTTGTCATTATGGAAGGTATTATGTTGTTGAGATTTCTGTTACTCCAATGGATGGTAGCCTTGCCATTATGAAAGGTAGTGTGTTTTTGAGATTTTTGTTACTCCAATGGATGGAAGCCTTGTCATTATAGGAGGTAGTCTGTTGTTGAGAATTGTTGTTACTCCAATGGATGGAAGCATTTTCATTATGGGAGGTAGTATGTTGTTGAGATTTTTGTTACTCCAATGGATGGTAGCCTTGTCATTATGGGTGGTAGTATGTTGTTAAAATTTTTGTTACTCCAATGGATGGTAGCCTTGTTATTATGGAAGGTAGTGTGTTGTTGAGATTTTTGTTACTCCAATGGATGATAGCCTTGTCATTGTAGGAGATAGCCTGTTGTTGTAATTTTTGTAACTCCAATGGATGTTAGCCTTGTCATTATGGAAGGCAATATATTGTTGAAATTTCTGTTACTCCAATCGATGGTAGCCTTGTGATTATGGAAGGTATTCTGTTGTTGAGATTTGTGTTACTCCAATGGATGGTAGCCTTGCCATTATGGAAGGTAGTCTGTTGTTGAAATTTTTGTTACTTCAATGGATGGTAGCCTTGTAATTATGGAAGGTAGTCTGTTGTTGGAATTTTTGTTACTCCAATGGATGGTAGCCTTGTCATTATGGAAGGTAGTATGTTGTTGAGATTTTTGATACTCCAATAGATGGTATCCTTGTCATTATGGAAGGTAGTCTGTGGTTGAGATTTTTGTTACTCGAATGGATGATAGCCTTGTCATTGTAGGAGATAGCCTGTTGTTGAAATTTTTGTTACTCCAATGGATGTTAGCCTTGTCATTATGGAAGGCAATATATTGTTGAAATATCTGTTACTCCAATCGATGGTAGTCTTGTCATTATGGAAGGTAGTATGTTGTTGAGATTTTTGTTAACCCAATGGATGGTAGCCTAGTAATTACGGAAGGTAGTCTATTGTTGATATTTCTGTTACTCCAATGGTTGGTAGCCTTCTCATTATGGAAGGTAGTATGTTGTTGAGATTTTTGTTACTCCAATAGATGGTATCCTTGTCATTATGGAAGGTAGTCTGTTGTTGAATTTTTTGTTACTCCAATTGATGGTAGCCTTGTCATTATGGAAGGTAGTATGTTATTGAAATTTTTGTTACTCCAATGGATGGTAGCCTTCTCATTATGGAAGGTAATCTTTTGTTGAGATTTCTTGTTACTCCAATGGATGGTAGCCTAGTCATTATCAGGTAGTCTATTGTTTACATTTTTGTTTCTCCAATGGATGGTAGCCTTGTCAGTATAAAAGGTAGTATGTTGGTTAAATTTTTGTTACTCTAATGGACGGTAGCCTTATTATTGTAGAAGTTAGTCTGTTGTTGAGATTTCTGTTACTCCAATGAATGGTAACCTTTTAATTATGGGAGGTAGACTGTTGTTGTGATTTTTGTTACTCCAATGGTTGGTAGTGTTATCATTATGGAAGGTATTATGTTGTTGAGATTTCTGTTACTCCAATGGATGGTAGCCTTGCCATTATGAAAGGTAGTGTGTTTTTGAGATTTTTGTTACTCCAATGGATGGAAGCCTTGTCATTAGGGGAGGTAGTCTATTGTTGAGAATTTTTGTTACACCAATGGATGGAAGCATTTTCATTATGGGAGGTAGTATGTTGTTGAAATTTTTGTTATTCCAATGGATGGTAGCCTTGTCATTTTGGAAGGTAGTCTATTGTTGAGATTTTTGTTACTCAAATGGATGGTAGCCTTATCATTATGGGAGGTAGTAAGTTATTGAGATTTTTATTATCCCAATGGATGGTAGCTTTTTCATTGTTGAAGGTAGTTTGTTGTTGATATTTGTGTTACTCCAATGGATGGTAGCCTTGCCATTATGGAAGGTAGTCTGTTGTTGAAATTTTTGTTACTCCAATGGATGGTAGCCTTGTCATTATGGAAGGTAGTCTGTTGTTGGAATTTTTGTTACTCCAATGGATGGTAGCCTTGTCATTATGGAAGGTAGTATGTTGTTGAGATTTTTGTTACTCCAATGGATGGTAGCCTTCTCATTATGGAAGGTAATCTTTTGTTGAGATTTCTTGTTACTCCAATGGATGATAGCATTGTCATTGTAGGAGATAGCCTGTTGTTGAAATTTTTGTTACTCCAATGAATATTAGCCTTGTCATAATGGAAGGTAATCTATTGTTGAAATTTTTGTTACTCCAATCGATGGTAGCCTTGTGATTATGGAAGGTAGTCTGTTGTTGAGAATTTTGGTACTCCAATGGATGGTAGTCTTGTCATTATGGAAGGTAGTCTGTTGTTGAGATTTCTGTTAACCCAATGGATGGTAGCCTAGTAATTATGGAAGGTAGTCTGTTGTTGATATTTTTGTTACTCCAATGGTTGGTAGCCTTGTCATTATGGAAGGTAGTATGTTGTTGAGATTTTTGTTACTCCAATAGATGGTATCCTTGTCATTATGGAAGTTTGTCTGTTGTTGAATTTTTTGTTACTCCAATTGATGGTAGCCTTGTCATTATGGAAGGTAGTATGTTATTGAAATTTTTGTTACTCCAATGGATGGTAGCCTTCTCATTATGGAAGGTAATCTTTTGTTGAGATTTCTTGTTACTCCAATGGATGGTAGCCTAGTCATTATACAGGTAGTCTATTGTTTAGATTTTTGTTTCTCCAATGGATGGTAGCCTTGTCAGTATAAAAGGTAGTATGTTGTTTAAATTTTTGTTACTCTAATGGACGGTAGCCTTATTATTGTAGAAGTTAGTCTGTTGTTGAGATTTCTGTTACTCCAATGAATGGTAGCCTTTTAATTATGGGAGGTAGACTGTTGTTGTGATTTTTATTACTCCAATGGTTGGTAGTGTTATCATTATGGAAGGTATTATGTTGTTGAGATTTCTGTTACTCCAATGGATGGTAGCCTTGCCATTATGAAAGGTAGTGTGTTTTTGAGATTTTTGTTACTCCAATGGATGGAAGCCTTGTCATTAGGGGAGGTAGTCTATTGTTGAGAATTTTTGTTACTCCAATGGATGGAAGCATTTTCATTATGGGAGGTAGTATGTTGTTGAAATTTTTGTTATTCCAATGGATGGTAGCCTTGTCATTTTGGAAGGTAGTCTATTGTTGAGATTTTTGTTACTCAAATGGATGGTAGCCTTATCATTATGGGAGGTAGTAAGTTATTGAGATTTTTATTATCCCAATGGATGGTAGCTTTTTCATTGTTGAAGGTAGTTTGTTGTTGATATTTGTGTTACTCCAATGGATGGTAGCCTTGCCATTATGGAAGGTAGTCTGTTGTTGAAATTTTTGTTACTCCAATGGATGGTAGCCTTGTCATTATGGAAGGTAGTCTGTTGTTGGAATTTTTGTTACTCTAATGGATGGTAGCCTTGTCATTATGGAAGGTAGTATGTTGTTGAGATTTTTGTTACTCCAATAGATGGTAGCCTTCTCATTATGGAAGGTAATCTTTTGTTGAGATTTCTTGTTACTCCAATGGATGATAGCATTGTCATTGTAGGAGATAGCCTGTTGTTGAAATTTTTGTTACTCCAATGAATATTAGCCTTGTCATAATAGAAGGTAATCTATTGTTGAAATTTTTGTTACTCCAATCGATGGTAGCCTTGTGATTATGGAAGGTAGTCTGTTGTTGAGAATTTTGGTACTCCAATGGATGGTAGTCTTGTCATTATGGAAGGTAGTCTGTTGTTGAGATTTCTGTTAACCCAATGGATGGTAGCCTAGTAATTATGGAAGGTAGTCTGTTGTTGATATTTTTGTTACTCCAATGGTTGGTAGCCTTGTCATTATGGAAGGTAGTATGTTGTTGAGATTTTTGTTACTCCAATAGATGGTATCCTTGTCATTATGGAAGGTAGTCTATTGTTGAATTTTTTGTTACTCCAATTGATGGTAGCCTTGTCATTATGGAAGGTAGTATGTTATTGAAATTTTTGTTACTCCAATGGATGGTAGCCTTCTCATTATGGAAGGTAATCTTTTGTTGAGATTTCTTGTTACTCCAATGGATGGTAGCCTAGTCATTATACAGTTAGTCTATTATTTAGATTTTTGTTTCTCCAATGGATGGTAGCCTTGTCAATATAAAAGGTAGTATGTTGTTTAAATTTTTGTTACTCTAATGGACGGTAACCTTATTATTGTAGAAGTTAGTCTGTTGTTGAGATTTTTGTTACTCCAATGAATGGTAGCCTTTTAATTATGGGAGGTAGACTGTTGTTGTGATTTTTGTTACTCCAATGGTTGGTAGTGTTATCATTATGGAAGGTATTATGTTGTTGAGATTTCTTTTACTCCAATGGATGGTAGCCTTGCCATTATGAAAGGTAGTGTGTTTTTGAGATTTTTGTTACTCCAATGGATGGAAGCCTTGTCATTAGGGGAGGTAGTCTATTGTTGAGAATTTTTGTTACTCCAATGGATGGAAGCATTTTCATTATGGGAGGTAGTATGTTGTTGAAATTTTTGTTATTCCAATGGATGGTAGCCTTGTCATTTTGGAAGGTAGTCTATTGTTGAGATTTCTGTTACTCAAATGGATGGTAGCCTTATCATTATGGGAGGTAGTAAGTTATTGAGATTTTTATTATCCCAATGGATGGTAGCTTTTTCATTGTTGAAGGTAGTTTGTTGTTGATATTTGTGTTACTCCAATGGATGGTAGCCTTGCCATTATGGAAGGTAGTCTGTTGTTGAAATTTTTGTTACTCCAATGGATGGTAGCCTTGTCATTATGGAAGGTAGTCTGTTGTTGGAATTTTTGTTACTCCAATGGATGGTAGCCTTGTCATTATGGAAGGTAGTATGTTGTTGAGATTTTTGTTACTCCAATGGATGGTAGCCTTCTCATTATGGAAGGTAATCTTTTGTTGAGATTTCTTGTTACTCCAATGGATGATAGCATTGTCATTGTAGGAGATAGCCTGTTGTTGAAATTTTTGTTACTCCAATGAATATTAGCCTTGTCATAATGGAAGGTAATCTATTGTTGAATTTTTTGTTACTCCAATCGATGGTAGCCTTGTGATTATGGAAGGTAGTCTGTTGTTGAGAATTTTGGTACTCCAATGGATGGTAGTCTTGTCATTATGGAAGGTAGTCTGTTGTTGAGATTTATGTTAACCCAAAGGATGGTAGCCTAGTAATTATGGAAGGTAGTCTGTTGTTGATATTTTTGTTACTCCAATGGTTGGTAGCCTTGTCATTATGGAAGGTAGTATGTTGTTGAGATTTTTGTTACTCCAATAGATGGTATCCTTGTCATTATGGAAGGTAGTATGTTGTTGAATTTTTTGTTACTCCAATTGATGGTAGCCTTGTCATTATGGAAGGTAGTATGTTATTGAAATTTTTGTTACTCCAATGGATGGTAGCCTTCTCATTATGGAAGGTAATATTTTGTTGAGATTTCTTGTTACTCCAATGGATGGTAGCCTAGTCATTATACAGGTAGTCTATTGTTTAGATTTTTGTTTCTCCAATGGATGGTAGCCTTGTCAGTATAAAAGGTAGTATGTTGTTTAAATTTTTGTTACTCTAATGGACGGTAGCCTTATTATTGTAGAAGTTAGTCTGTTGTTGAGATTTCTGTTACTCCAATGAATGGTAGCCTTTTAATTATGGGAGGTAGACTGTTGTTGTGATTTTTTTTACTCCAATGGTTGGTAGTGTTATCGTTATGGAAGGTATTATGTTGTTGAGATTTCTGTTACTCCAATGGATGGTAGCCTTGCCATTATGAAAGGTAGTGTGTTTTTGAGATTTTTGTTACTCCAATGGATGGAAGCCTTGTCATTAGGGGAGGTAGTCTATTGTTGAGAATTTTTGTTACTCCAATGGATGGAAGCATTTTCATTATGGGAGGTAGTATGTTGTTGAAATTTTTGTTATTCCAATGGATGGTAGCCTTGTCATTTTGGAAGGTAGTCTATTGTTGAGATTTTTGTTACTCAAATGGATGGTAGCCTTATCATTATGGGAGGTAGTAAGTTATTGAGATTTTTATTATCCCAATGGATGGTAGCTTTTTCATTGTTGAAGGTAGTTTGTTATTGATATTTGTGTTACTCCAATGGATTGTAGCCTTGCCATTATGGAAGGTAGTCTGTTGTTGAAATTTTTGTTACTCCAATGGATGGTAGCCTTGTCATTATGGAAGGTAGTCTGTTGTTGGAATTTTTGTTACTCCAATGGATGGTAGCCTTGTCATTATGGAAGGTAGTATGTTGTTGAGATTTTTGTTACTCCAATGGATGGTAGCCTTCTCATTATGGAAGGTAATCTTTTGTTGAGATTTCTTGTTACTCCAATGGATGATAGCATTGTCATTGTAGGAGATAGCCTGTTGTTGAAATTTTTGTTACTCCAATGAATATTAGCCTTGTCATAATGGAAGGTAATCTATTGTTGAAATTTTTGTTACTCCAATCGATGGTAGCCTTGTGATTATGGAAGGTAGTCTGAATGGATGGTAGTCTTGTCATTATGGAAGGTAGTCTGTTGTTGAGATTTCTGTTAACCCAATGGATGGTAGCCTAGTAATTATGGAAGGTAGTCTGTTGTTGATATTTTTGTTACTCCAATGGTTGGTAGCCTTGTCATTATGGAAGATAGTATGTTGTTGAGATTTTTGTTACTCCAATAGATGGTATCCTTGTCAATATGGAAGGTAGTCTGTTGTTGAATTTTTTGTTACTCCAATTGATGGTAGCCTTGTCATTATGGAAGGTAGTATGTTATTGAAATTTTTGTTACTCCAATGGATGGTAGCCTTCTCATTATGGAAGGTAATATTTTGTTGAGATTTCTTGTTACTCCAATGGATGGTAGCCTAGTCATTATACAGGTAGTCTATTGTTTAGATTTTTGTTTCTCCAATGGATGGTAGCCTTGTCAGTATAAAAGGTAGTATGTTGTTTAAATTTTTGTTACTCTAATGGACGGTAGCCTTATTATTGTAGAAGTTAGTCTGTTGTTGAGATTTCTGTTACTCCAATGAATGGTAGCCTTTTAATTATGGGAGGTAGACTGTTGTTGTGATTTTTTTTACTCCAATGGTTGGTAGTGTTATCATTATGGAAGGTATTTGTTATTGAGATTTCTGTTACTCCAATGGATGGTAGCCTTGCCATTATGAAAGGTAGTGTGTTTTTGAGATTTTTGTTACTCCAATGGATGGAAGCCTTGTCATTAGGGGAGGTAGTCTATTGTTGAGAATTTTTGTTACTCCAATGGATGGAAGCATTTTCATTATGGGAGGTAGTATGTTGTTGAAATTTTTGTTATTCCAATGGATGGTAGCCTTGTCATTTTGGAAGGTAGTCTATTGTTGAGATTTTTGTTACTCAAATGGATGGTAGCCTTATCATTATGGGAGGTAGTAAGTTATTGAGATTTTTATTATCCCAATGGATGGTAGCTTTTTCATTGTTGAAGGTAGTTTGTTGTTGATATTTGTGTTACTCCAATGGATTTTAGCCTTGCCATTATGGAAGGTAGTCTGTTGTTGAAATTTTTGTTACTCCAATGGATGGTAGCCTTGTCATTATGGAAGGTAGTCTGTTGTTGGAATTTTTGTTACTCCAATGGATGGTAGCCTTGTCATTATGGAAGGTAGTATGTTGTTGAGATTTTTGTTACTCCAATGGATGGTAGCCTTCTCATTATGGAAGGTAATCTTTTGTTGAGATTTCTTGTTACTCCAATGGATGATAGCATTGTCATTGTAGGAGATAGCCTGTTGTTGAAATTTTTGTTACTCCAATGAATATTAGCCTTTTCATAATGGAAGGTAATCTATTGTTGAAATTTTTGTTACTCCAATCGATGGTAGCCTTGTGATTATGGAAGGTAGTCTGAATGGATGGTAGTCTTGTCATTATGGAAGGTAGTCTGTTGTTGAGATTTCTGTTAACCCAATGGATGGTAGCCTAGTAATTATGGAAGGTAGTCTGTTGTTGATATTTTTGTTACTCCAATGGTTGGTAGCCTTGTCATTATGGAAGGTAGTATGTTGTTGAGATTTTTGTTATTCCAATAGATGGTATCCTTGTCATTATGGAAGGTAGTCTATTGTTGAATTTTTTGTTACTCCAATTGATGGTAGCCTTGTCATTATGGAAGGTAGTATGTTAGTGAAATTTTTGTTACTCCAATGGATGGTAGCCTTCTCATTATGGAAGGTAATCTTTTGTTGAGATTTCTTGTTACTCCAATGGATGGTAGCCTAGTCATTATACAGTTAGTCTATTGTTTAGATTTTTGTTTCTCCAATGGATGGTAGCCTTGTCAGTATAAAAGGTAGTATGTTGTTTAAATTTTTGTTACTCTAATGGACGGTAGCCTTATTATTGTAGAAGTTAGTCTGTTGTTGAGATTTCTGTTACTCCAATGAATGGTAGCCTTTTAATTATGGGAGGTAGACTGTTGTTGTGATTTTTGTTACTCCAATGGTTGGTAGTGTTATCATTATGGAAGGTATTATGTTGTTGAGATTTCTGTTACTCCAATGGATGGTAGCCTTGCCATTATGAAAGGTAGTGTGTTTTTGAGATTTTTGTTACTCCAATGGATGGAAGCCTTGTCATTAGGGGAGGTAGTCTATTGTTGAGAATTTTTGTTACTCCAATGGATGGAAGCATTTTCATTATGGGAGGTAGTATGTTGTTGAAATTTTTGTTATTCCAATGGATGGTAGCCTTGTCATTTTGGAAGGTAGTCTATTGTTGAGATTTCTGTTACTCAAATGGATGGTAGCCTTATCATTATGGGAGGTAGTAAGTTATTGAGATTTTTATTATCCCAATGGATGGTAGCTTTTTCATTGTTGAAGGTAGTTTGTTGTTGATATTTGTGTTACTCCAATGGATGGTAGCCTTGCCATTATGGAAGGTAGTCTGTTGTTGAAATTTTTGTTACTCCAATGGATGGTAGCCTTGTCATTATGGAAGGTAGTCTGTTGTTGGAATTTTTGTTACTCCAATGGATGGTAGCCTTGTCATTATGGAAGGTAGTATGTTGTTGAGATTTTTGTTACTCCAATGGATGGTAGCCTTCTCATTATGGAAGGTAATCTTTTGTTGAGATTTCTTGTTACTCCAATGGATGGTAGCCTAGTCATTATGGAAAGTAGTCTATTGTTGAGATTTTTGTTACTCCAATGGATGATATCCTTGTCATTGTAGGAGATAGCCTGTTGTTGAAATTTTTGTTACTCCAATGGATATTAGCCTTGTCATTATGGAAGGTAATCTATTGTTGAAATTTCTGTTACTCCAATCGATGGTAGCCTTGTGATTATGGAAGGTAGTCTGTTGTTGAGAATTTTGGTACTCCAATGGATGGTAGTCTTGTCATTATGGAAGGTAGTCTGTTGTTGAGATTTCTGTTAACCCAATGGATGGTAGCCTAGTAATTATGGAAGGTAGTCTGTTGTTGATATTTTTGTTACTCCAATGGTTGGTAGCCTTGTCATTATGGAAGGTAGTATCTTGTTGAGATTTTTGTTACTCCAATAGATGGTATCCTTGTCATTATGGAAGGTAGTCTGTTGTTGAATTTTTTGTTACTCCAATTGATGGTAGCCTTGTCATTATGGAAGGTAGTATGTTATTGAAATTTTTGTTACTCCAATGGATGGTAGCCTTCTCATTATGGAAGGTAATCTGTTGTTGAGATTTCTTGTTACTCCAATGGATGGTAGCTGTTGTACCCCAAAATTTGCCCTCCCATATTCTTCAAAATTTGCAAAGAGCATGCTTCAAAATTCCCCAAGGGTTGCACAGTTTAAGGGCCTCCTAAACAGTCAAAAACTAGGGTTTTGGTTCTGACAAAGAAAATGAAGTTTCCAAGGGTCCAATCAAGTCCCACATGCCTACAAACATGGTCAAGCATCCTCATACAAAGTTTCAAGACTTACAGCACAAAATTGCACAGTCAAAAACCCTAATTGCACTACAGTCAACTGTAGGGGCAAAATGGTCATTTAACAGTCAAAAGTCCAAATTTTTGGTCAACATCTTATTTTGAAGCCACAAACAACATTTGATCAATGCTTGATCATGATTCTCAAAGCTTGGCTCAAAAAGTCTCAAGATGCAAAAGTTTCCATATTTGGACAGTTGAAAAAGTCAACTGTAACTTGACCAAGGCATAACTTCCACATGGATTATCAGAAAAATTCCATCCAAAGCTCATTTTGAAGAGAAAGACATTTTCTACAACTCCTCTTCACACTTCAAGTCCAAGAAATATTCTCACAAAAAGTTATCAATTTCAACATTATAGATCATTTTCAAAAGTCAACAAAAAGGGACTTTAAGTCAAAGGCCATAACTTGAGATTGGTAAATCAAAATGACATGGGACCAAAGGTGTTAGTTAGAGGACTTCAAGACCTTTCGAAAATGTCCAAGAACATGATCAAAGCTTAAAAATTAAGCAAGATATGCCTTGTGGAACTTGGGAAATATTTGGGTATTTTGAAAAGTCAACTTTGCTTCAAATGCCTTAAAATTGCTAATGGGCCACATTTTCTTCCAAGATTCATCCTCCAAAGCATATGCACGACCATTTGGCCCAAAGGGGATTTATTCATCATTTTTATTTATTTATTTGAATTTTTAATTGATATTAATTCATTTAATAAAATAAAATATGTGAAAAATACTAAAACAAGCTTTTCAAATCTTTTTATGCATGGAATACTTTCAAGATTTCGTGCATTATCTGATATGGAAAGAATCAAGGTGATTGGCCATGATTGAAATCAAAAACATGTGAAAACGATTTGGAAAAATATGCATGAAAATCAAATATTCTTTCCATCAATGCAAAAGGTTTTGGACATATTTTTTCAACCCTAATCCATCATTCATATAAGAGAAGCAAAACCTAATGCCTAAGGACCTCTAAGTTGCGCCCCATCTGAAGAACAAAGTTGGCATTTTTATCAAAAAAATCAAAAACTGAAAACTGCCTTGGAGGACGATTCAAAGGAAAAGATTGATCCCATTAGCTTGCCAAGACATCATTGAACCTGACTGAACACTTTTCCACGCCCATAGCACCCAGAATTGGTATATAGCAGTCCAATTGTTTCATCTTTTTTGCATAATCGTATTGCATCATTCATGCCATAAATTTGAGTTCTAATGCTTGTTTTGTATTAATCTTATCATTCTGAAGCTAACCGTGTGTTTTAATTAAGTTTTTGTGCATCGTACACGATTTCACCATTGAAGCTTGCTAGGGTTTCCAAACTGAAAAATTGGGGCTTTGCGTTTAAGGAAAAATCAAAGCACCCCAATACCATGGCCAGAATCAGAATGCTTGGACGAACTTAACCCACTAATCGCGCCTAATTTATATAGCAAGACGAGCTATTCGCTATTTTTGAAAAGGGTGCATTTTGGGGGGGGTTTAAAACCCCCGCTAATTCCTTTTTGTTTCAGGGATAAATGAAGAAGATGATCATGTGGCAAAGCTTGATTGGGCACTTTGAATTCTAGCGCGCGTTTTTTAATTCTATGTCACTAACGCCAGTTTTCTCTTTTGTTATTTATTCATTATTCTATATACAACGTGCGTTGATGGTTCAGATGGTGGAAAGAGACGCTGGCAAGCTTTGGGACCTGGGTTCGATTCCCAGGTCCCCCACTTTGTTTCAATATTTTGCCTTTCAATGTAATCCTATGCAGCGCACTACCTGACGTTCACCATACGTCCACCATCCCAACTTGCCACGCGCCTATTGAGATCAATTTATTGGCTATGATCTGAGGAGTACCGTGGACATCGGTCAACGCATACGCACGTGGCCCTGAAAAGTCAAAAAAGGCCTCCAAAGATGGGCCAGAATTGCTGGATCACACCTCCAGTTTGGGGACAGAACCCCCCATTGGTTTGCTTTTCCATTCTTTTTTATATTTTTTCTATTTTTATTTGTTTTAATTAGTTTTAATTTAATTCTTTAAATCAATATTTTCATAATATAAAAATAATAAAAAAAATCAGAAAGTCCCAAAAATATAAATATATTTCATTTAAACTTTTTTTGTAAATAAATCTTGTTAATTAATTTAGTTCTTTATTCTAGGATTAATTTTGACATTTTTTTCATAAACTTAAAAATTGTAGAATTAGGGTTTTATATTTTTATCCTTTTTCTTTTTCACCATATTAATTATTAATTATTAATTGTTTATTTTTATAAATCAAATTATATTAATTAATTAGGTTAACTTTAGGTCTAATTTTAACATTTTTTAATAAAATAAAAAATAACTAGAATTAGGTTTAATTTCCATAATCTCCTCATTAAAAATCCATAAATACGAAAAACTCCAAAAATCTTTTCTTTTATTTTTTAATTAATTTGTTAATCGTAATTTAATTTAATTAAAAAAGGGTCCAATGCCCTCGCTTTCGATTATTAGTTTGTTTCGCACATTTTATTTCCTTTCTTATAATGTTCATGTAATTCTCCCAAAGCCGTGTAAATTAGACATTTTATGTTTCTCGCACTTTATTTTATTTTAAATCGGGTCCTGGATTTAATTTGGCGATGTGGACCCGCGCCTTTGTAATAGCGTAGAGCTTTTAAATTCCGCACTTTTTTAAGTGTTAATAAATTTGCATGCAAGAATGAATGTCAAAATAAAACAAAAGCGTAGATCACCAATACATGACAAGACAAAAATATCTGAAAACGACACATAAATCACACACCACCCCTAGGGTACGCCTCACTGTTGCCTTTCCCCTCGAAAGGTGATCGTCGAGTAGAGGATGTTTTAGTAAGTCCTCATGATCCGGGAACCTGGCATGAGGGTAGCTTCTAAGGTATCTTCCTATTGCTCCGGTGATCACCATGTCCCGAACTTCGAATTGACCCGAACACCTCCAATGGTGGTGCTACCTACCTCTCAATGGTTGGATGGCATTACTTTAAGGACATTTACACAGACGAATTCCTTAGGGTAGGTAGACGACTCTAGATACTTGCTCTAATTTCAAAACAAATCAAAAATACTTTTCACACCGACACCTTTTCAAAAAGCTTTCGAAAGCAATTTTTCAAACACTCTTGAGGACCGATACAAGAGTCGAACTGAAATTTTCAAAGAAACTTTTTTAAAACTCATAATTGAAAAGTAAACAATCTTTTGAAAACACAAGTGAGCAAGTATCTAAGAGCCCATGGATAACCATGGATAGAAAGGGTGCTAACACCTTCCCTTTCTATAAATCTACCACCCGAACCGAGAACTAATCTCATAAGGAATTTTTATGTGCTTTTGTCCTTTCCATTTGGAGAAAATAATATACGGTGGCGACTCTTGCTTCCGCGACATTTCGCGAACCAGCGTTAAACAGTCAGTTCCAGATCCACCGATCACAGAACTGGCGACTCTGCTGGGGATAATCTTAAAGTGAGGTGTACCTTAGGATAGTTCATAACTGTGTTTTCAATTGTATTGACTTGATTGCTTTAAATTGTGGGTTGCATGGGAGTTACATAGATCCTAACCCGGATCTGGGGATACCCTGTTTAGGTAGCATAAGCTGTGAGGGACCTGTCCGGCATAGACCGACACGGGTGAAGCAGTGGCTACGTTGGTGTGGCACCTTGGTCTGTACCGATATCCCTTGTGTTGCAACGAGGAGAATATGGGTCTTCTGAGGAGCCATTAAGCACCAACAACCTTAGAACCTTAAAAGACACAACTTGGCCATTAGAACAGTAGCAGTATGCTACGCCCATTGAGGCTAAACTCTCGTGATGGTTCTGGCCGCAAGAAGAGATTGCGATGCTGGAGTTATGACCGATTGAGGGTAGTCAATGATATTGGGATCCCCTAAGGACCCGGTTACTTTGATAGGACAGGTATGAACCAACAAACTGAAAGAGGGTAATACTTAGACCTCATGCTGGCCTAAACTTTAAGGGCTTGTGTGACTTGTGTGCCTTACCATGTTTTCCTTTGTATCTATTTGTGGTGTGCTTTATCATAACATCATAACATCATGAGCATTGCATGCATCCTGCATAAGGATTGACCATTTCAAAGACAAGAGGGTTTCACCTTTGCTCTATTTTGTAGGGCATCGTGATGCCTATGCGAAGGAATACTATCCGGTTCAACTTTGTTCACCCACCTGAGTTGCTTGAAGAGTTGGTTAGCAGAATTCCAAACACCACTTCCTTCATCCAGAGGCATGGTTCTCTTCTCAGTTTAGTCACTGCAAAGCGGGATCAACAGTTGATGAGTGTCCTGACCCAGTTCTATGACCCTCTGTACCAGTGCTTCACCTTTCAAGACTTCCAGCTGGTCCCTACCCTGGAAGAGTTCTCTGATTTGCTTGGTATCCCTATCTTGGATCAGACTCCCTTTACTGGTTGGGAAAAGACCCTCAGGCTTGAGGAGGTTGCTGCAGCTCTTCCCTTGATACATCAAGAAGTAATGGACAACTGGGTGACTAGAAGCGGAGTTAAGGGTTTCCTGGCCAAGTTTCTGATTGGTAAAGCTAACAGTTTCTGGAATGACCTGGACTTTAGGGAATATGAAGACATCTTGGCTATCTTAATCTATGGGTTAGTCTTGTTTCCTAATCCTGACAACTTCATCAATGTCACTGCCATAAGGATCTTTATGTCTCAGAACCCTGTACCCACTCTCTTGGGTGACATCCTACAACAACTTCATGCTCGTACCACCCGAAGACGAGGTACTCTATGGTGTTGTATCCCTTTGCTGGTGACGTGGTTTATTTCGCACCTCCCTAAGTTCGTGCTGAAGAACCAGGAAGGAAGAGGTTGGGCTCATAGGTTAATGTCTCTCACCGATAAGGACATCATTTGGACTTGCAGAGGTTTAGATGAGAGAGCTGTTATTGATCGATGCGGAGAATACCCTAATGTTCCGTTGATTGGTACCCAAGGAGGGATCTCTTACAATCCATGTCTAGCACTCCGACAGTTTGGAAGGGCTAGAAGATCAGGGCCTCATGAGATGTTGGTGCCTCACATTAGTTTTGAGTTTCAGGTGGATAGTGACGAGCTGCGTCGTAGTTTCATCAAGGCTTGGGATAAAGTTCATAAAGCTGACCAACAAGAGCTGGGGCCAAAGACCTCCCTACCTATGGAAGCCTACTACAAATGGGTTCGCATCCGTGCTCAGAAGTTAGGTATGCCATATGAAGCCGTCAGACCCGTCATTCTTGAGTATCCTGACAAAGATGGGGCTCCTCCAACCGTCCTTCCTCCTCAGATACCTACTGATTATGAGACATTAAAAAGGTCTTGGTCGCAACTGCGAGAAGAACGGGATTCTTACCGAGAAAAGTTTAACGAGCAGGAGTTGAAGATCTAGAAGCTTACCAAGCAGCTGGAGAATGAGAGAGCTCTGAATGATTACATCCGTACTGAGAAGAGAAGACCATGGGATCAATAAGGAGCTCTGGATGTCTTTTACAGTTTTATTTCCCTATTCAGTATTTCCCTTTTATGTAATGCCTAGGGGCAACCTGTTGAACAATTTAAGTTTCAAAGTTGAATCTAATGAAGTGTGTTCCTTTTTGTTTAAAAAGTTGATTCCCGATTGTCTTTGAAAACATAAATCATACGCATTCCATTCATCATGTGCATAGCAGGTTTTCTTCTTTTCAGGTTGCTTACTGTTCTTCGCTGTTTATTTCAGCATCATGAATCCTGAATCATCATCAACCGAGATGTCTATCAAGGCTCTTCAGGCGCAGAACGCGCAATTTTAGGAATTGATCATGGGTTTGGCTCAAGGCGAAGAAGAGCTGAAGGCTTTGCTCCTGAAGAAGGAGAAGAAGAAGAAGAAGAGAACTGTTCTTTTCAACTCGGGCCAAAGGTTTGGCAACACTCTGCAGAATGAAGAGGCTGGTTCTTCTATAGGCAAGAGCAGTCCCCAATGGGGAAAAGGTCCTAGTCCGGTAGTCTCTGACAACGAGACTGACTTTAATGAGGAGCAGTATCCTCCGGCTGAAGACCGGTATAAGCAGTTGGAAGACAGACTGAATGCTATGGAGATCCAACAAGTGCCTGGGCTGGATTTCGGAGACTTGGGTTTGTCTACTGGTGTGATCATTCCTCATAAGTTCAAAGCACCATCTTTTACCAAGTATGACGGGGCGTCTTGTCCCAAGCTACACCTCAGGTCTTATGTGCTGAAGATTCAACCGTACTCAGTGGACAAGAACTTGTGGATCCACTTCTTCTAGGAGAGTCTTTCAGGGACTCATCTCGAATGGTTCTATCAGCTGGATGGGACCAAGGTTCGTAACTGGGAGGAGTTGGCTACTGCTTTCTATAAGCAGTATCAATATAATGCCGACCTTGCCTCTACACGTACCCAACTCCAGGGTATGTCGCTAGGGTCAAGTGAAGGTTTTAAAGAGTACGCACAGAAGTGAAGGGATCTGGCTGGCAGGGTGCAGCCTCCGTTAATTGACCGGGAGTTGGTAGACATGTTCTTGGGGACCCTATCTGGGCCATTTTTCAACCATCTTATCGGTAACTCGTCTGCAGGGTTTACTGATCTTATTCTGACTGGAGAGAGAATTGAGGCTGGGATGAAGTCCGGTAAAATTCAGAAGGGTGCATCTACAAGTTCTGAGAAGAAGCCTTTTAAAAAGGAGGCCAGTGCTGTATATGGGTCTAGAAGACAAGAGAAACCTGAGCGCCGCCAATCTGTCAACACGATGATGATTGCTAAGCCTGCTGCCGCTCCTCGGCAAACCAATCCTCCAAGGGCTGAAAGACCTAGAAGGGAGTTTACCCGTTTGAGTATGACTCTATCATAAATCTTGCCGCAATTACTATCCACCAACTTAGTGACTGTTAGGGAGGCCCCGAAAGTTGTGAACACTGCCTCCCCCAAATACAATCCAAATGCCCGTTGTGCTTATCACTCCGATAGCCCGGGGCATTCCACTGATGACTGTTGGGCTTTAAGGAATAAGGTACAAGACCTTATTGACACAAAAGAGATACAGTTTGAAGCGCCTGAGAGGCCAAATGTGGTGACTGCTCCTATGCCCCAGCATGGAGTAAATGCTGTTGATGAAGATGTATACGCCGTTTTTGTGGATGATGTGGCTACTCCCTTAATGATTGTCAAGAGGAATCTACTGTTGGCCGGTTTATTTCCGGGTTGTAGTGAAGGTTGCCTTTTCTGTGCTGTTTCCCTCTCTGGTTGTCCTTTGCTGAAGTTGGGCATCCAAAGCTTAATGGACAGCAAAGAGATTCTGTTCAAGAAGACTGCTGTTCAGTTTGTTCCGGTAGAAGAAGTTTCTGTTGTTACAATCTTTAATAATCCAATCAAGGCTCTCCCAAGGAAGCCTGTTCAAATCATGACTGTCGCACCTGTTGTTATTACTGTTCCGGGGCCTCTCCCCTACGAATCTGATAAGGCTGTCCCCTGGCACTATGGGGCAGACGTGTATGTACATGGAATCAAGCAAGAGTTCAACACTGGCACCAGCATCAGCAATATCACTGGTCCAGCTAAAGTTACCTGCAGTGGCAGGCTCTTCTCGCCTGACATTGCACCACCAGCTGTTCGAAGACCCCTCACTATAACACCTGCAAGTGTACCTGTTCCTGTTTCTGATCAAGTTGTTTCCCCTGCTGCCGAGTCATCTAATGCTCGGGGCAAAGGGATTGAAGATGAGCCTGCCCGGATGGAGGCACCAAGACCTGTAAATGCTGAGGCCTCCCAACAAGAGATGGAGGAAATTCTAAAAATAATCAAGAAGAGTGACTTTAATGTTGTCGAGCAGCTGGGGCATACGCCCTCCAAGATCTCCATGCTCTCCTTGCTATTGTACTCAGAGGCCCATGCTAAGGCTCTGATTTCATTCCTCAAGACGGCCCATGTGCCACAGGAGACATCTGCTGTCCAATTCACTGATTGCGTAGCCAATTTGACAGCCGACAATGGTTTGGGTTTCGCGGATGCTGACCTTACGGCTAAAGGAAAGGACCACAATGACGCCCTGCATGTCTCTATCGAATGCCGGGGCACTACTCTGGCACACGTGTTGGTGGACACTGGCTCTTCCCTAAATGTGCTACCCAAGAAAGCCTTAGACCGTTTGGATTGTGAAGGCCTGGAACTAAAACCTAGCAATATTATCGTCAGAGCCTTTGACGGTTCCAAGAGGATGGTTCATGGAGAGGTTGACATTCCTATCCGGGTGGGTTCTCAGGTGTTCGACTCTACTTTCTATGTGATGGATATCCGTCCATCGTATTCTTGTCTACTGGGTCGACCTTGGATCCACAAAGCTGGGGCAGTGACCTCTACCCTGGACCAGAAGCTCAAGTACCCCGTCAGAGGGAATATCGTCACTGTGCAGGGAGAGGAGGAGTATATGGTGAGCCATTTGAATTCCTTCAGGTATATTGAGATGGACGGGGAGTTTATTGAAACCCCCTTTCAGCATTTCGAAGAGGTACCTCCAACTTTGGCAGCAGCAGAAACAGTGGTCGAAGAGGATGTTCCTTTGAAGATGGCTTCCTTGAAGGATGCCCGGGCTGTGATCCAGAAAGGTGAATGTGCTAACTGGGGCAGGCTCCCTGATTTTACGCAGAAAACTGACAAGTTTGGACTGGGTTTTACTGCAGAGGGTCAGAAAGCTATGCGGAAGGCAAAGATCAGAAGACCTCCTGTGATCATTACCAACCCAGGGGTGAATGCTGTTGGGGATGAAGATGAAGTGGAGGAGTCAGAATTCAATAGCTGGATCTACCCGACGACTGATGGTGGATTGACCAATTGGACTGCTAAGGATCATACTCCTGTTACTTTTGTTACGCAGTAATAAACTTCTTTGTTTTGTTATTTGTAATAAACAATTAAAACTCTATGGCCCGGTGTCTTACCCGGGGCACCGTGGCCTCATTTGTGAGGGCATATAAATTGTCATTTCATATATCATGAATAAAAATCTTGGACGTTTTCTCGCATTTAAAATCTTATGCTCCTTTTCTTTCTTTCCTTTCTTTATATATTACAAAACAGCTGTATTTACACACACCCACTCATACAGGTTTCAATCCACTCTTGATCTCACTGGTAACAACTTTGCTACTGCCAGTTATGACTTCGAAAATCCGATCAACTTAGCCGAAGACGAAGGTGAAGATGATTGCGAAGTGCCTGGCGAGCTTGCAAGACTGTTACTCCAGGAAGAGAGGGCAATTCAACCACACGAAAAGCCAGTGGAAACAATAAATCTGGGTACTGAGGCAGACAGAAAGGAGGTAAAGATTGGTGCCAACCTAGAGCTCAGTGTGAAGCAACGGTTGACTCAGATGCTACATGATTATATGGAGATCTTTGCCTGGTCCTACGAAGACATGCCCGGGTTGGATACCGATATTGTGGTCCATCACTTGCCTACCAAGGAAGACTGCCCTCCGGTTAAGCAAAAGGTCCGCCGTATGCGTCCAGAGATGTCTGAGAAGATCAAAGCCGAGGTTATGAAACAGTTTGATGCAGGGTTTCTTGCAGTGACTTCTCATCCTCAGTGGGTTTCCAATGTGGTGCCGGTACCTAAGAAAGATGGAAAGGTCAGAATGTGTGTCGATTACAGGGATCTGAACAGGGCCAGTCCCAAGGATGACTTCCCCCTACCTCACATTGATGTCCTTGTTGACAATATTGCTCAGCACAAGGTGTTCTCTTTCATGGATGGTTTTTCAGGTTACAATCAGATCAAGATGGCACCTGAAGACATGGAAAAAACTACCTTTGTTACTCAGTGGGGCACCTTCTGCTACAAGGTCATGCCTTTTAGACTGAAGAATGCTGGGGCAACCTACCAACGTGCCATGGTTGCTTTATTTCATGACATGATCCATCATGAGATAGAACTGTATGTTGACGACATGATCGCAAGGTCCCAGACTGAGGAAGAACACCTTGATCATCTGCAGAAATTGTTTGACCGGTTGAAATTGTACAAGCTAAGGTTGAACCCGAACAAGTGCACCTTCGGGGTAAGATCTGGGAAGTTGCTAGGCTTCGTTGTAAGTGATAAGGGTATTCAAGTGGACCCTGCCAAAGTTAAAGCTATTTAAGAGATGCCAGTTCCTAGGACAGAGAAATAGGTCAGAGGCTTTTTAGGACGCCTGAATTACATTGCTCGGTTCATCTCGCACCTGACTGCTACCTGTGAGCCAATCTTCAAGCTGCTGAAGAAAGATCAGGTAATACGTTGGAATGATGGATGTCAGGCTGCTTTTGACAAAATCAAGGAGTATCTCCAAGAACCACCCATCCTTATGCCACCGGTTGAAGGGAGACCTCTGATATTATACCTGACAGTACTTGACAACTCAATGGGGTGTGTGCTGGGGCAGCATGACGAGTCTGGCCGAAAAGAGCATGCCATTTATTACCTTAGCAAAAAGTTTATCGACTGTGAGACCCGATACTCATTGCTTGAGAAAACTTGCTGCGCTTTGGTATGGGCTGCTCGCCGGCTGAGACAGTATATGCTGACTCACACTACCTTGTTGATCTCAAAGATGGATCCTATAAAATACATATTTGAAAATCCTGCTTTGTCTGGGAGAATAGCAAGATGGCAAATGATCTTGACAGAATACGACATTCAATACACAACCCAGAAAGCCATCAAAGGAAGTGTATTGGCAGACCACTTGGCACATCAGGCCGTAGACGACTATCAGTCAATGAACTTCGAGTTTCCGGACGAGAGCATCATGATAGTGACTGATTGTGAAGTACCTGGACCGGATGAAGGACCTGAGGAAGGATCCCGATGGTCTATGCACTTTGACGGAGCCTCCAACGCTTTGGGAAACGGTATCGGTGCTGTGATCATATCCCCTCAAGGCACTCATACTCCACTCACTGCCCGACTATGTTTCAACTGCACCAACAACATGGCGGAGTATGAGGCATGCATCATGGGTCTCCAAGCTGCGATCGACTTAAGGATCAAGTTTCTGAGTGTCTTCGGAGATTCCGCTCTCGTGATCAATCAGATCAAAGGGGAGTGGGATACGAAACATCAGAATCTTATTCCTTACAGAGAATGTGTGTTGACATTGATCCCCCACTTCACGAAGATAACCTTTGAACATTTCCTAAGAGAGGAGAATCAGTTAGCGGACGCGTTAGCTACGATGTCTTCCATGTTCAAAGTCAAATGGGACAATGAGGCTACCCGGATCATCATCTGGAAACTGGACGAACCGGCATACTGTTGTGATCTCGAGACTGAATTGGTGACTGAGAAGCCTTGGTACCATGAGGTGAAGAGATATTTGGAAGCTCAGGAATACCCTGAAGGTGCGTCTGTCAACGATAAGAAGTTCCTGAGAAGGTTCGCAGCAAAATTCTTCCTTAGCAACGGCATCCTGTATAAGCGAAACCATGATTCGACCTTGCTGCGTTGTGTGGATAAGACCGAAGCAGAAAGGATCATGGAAGAGCTACACGAAGGGACCTTCGGAACACATTCCAGTGGACACACTATGGCAAAGAAGATCCTTCGGGCAGGGTATTTCTGGTGCACCATGGAAGCTGACTGCTACCAACATTCTCGGACATGCCACAAGTTCCAGATATATGCAGACAAGGTGCATGTGCCTCCAGTTCCTCTGAATGTTCTGACTGCGCCTTGGCCGTTTGCAATGTGGGGCATAGATATGATCGGTGATATTAAACCTACGGCATCCAATGGACATCGCTTCATCCTAGTAGCGATTGATTACATCACGAAGTGGGTCGAAGCAGCTTCCTACGCTACGGTAACCAAGACTGTTGTGGCACGGTTCATTCGGCACAACCTGATCTGTCGATACGGCGTCCCTGAAAGAATCATTACAGACAACGGTACCAATCTCAATAACAAGATGATCACTGAGCTCTGCGAGCAGTTTAAGATACAGCACCATAACTCTTCTCCTTACAGACCGAAGATGAATGGGGCTGTAGAAGCAGCGAATAAGAATATCAAGAAAATCGTGCAAAAGATGACAGTGACCTATAAAGATTGGCACGAGATGTTACCGTTCGCTTTATATGGGTACCGTACCTCAGCCAGGACGTCAACCGGGGAAACTCCTTTCTCCTTGGTCTATGGTATGGAGGCAGTCTTACCGATCGAAGTGCAAATACCCACTCTCTGGATAATGAAGGATGCAGATCTGAACGAAGATGATTGGATCCAGACACGACTTGATCAGTTAAACCTTATTGATGAAAAGAGACCTGCTGCTATCTGTCATGGTCAGACGTATCAGAAACGGATGATCAGGGCATTTAACAAAAAGGTCAGACCACAGGAATATCAAGTTGGGGATCTGGTAATCAAGAGAATCATCCTTCCTCAGAGTGATCCAAGGGGAAAATGGACCCCTACGTATGAAGGGCCATTTGTGGTTAAACATGTGTTCTCAGGAGGAGCCATGATTTTAACCAACATGGATGGTGACGACCTTCCTCACCCCGCCAATGCAGACATAGTAAAAAGATACTACGCATGAAAAAGACTCGCTAGGCTGACATACCTAGGCAAAAATTAGGGCTTCCCGGCGAACCAAAAGGGTTCGGGCAAAATGAAGGGATGAATTGAAAAAAATCTGTACACCCGGCAAGTCGAAAACCTGAAAAGGCGGCTTGGGCAAAAATGGGTATCCCGGTGGACTGAAAACCCGAAAGGGCGGTCCAGGCAAAAGTTAGGGATAAAGCGTATACTATGTCTCATTAGATCACTTTGCATCCAGAATCCGGTATCTACAGCAAGATCAGACGGCATCGATCAATCAACTTCATCTTCAACTAAGGTCATCAAGTGATGAGACGCTCGGAGATATAAAGGCAATAGCAGAGTTGAAACCCAGTGGGATCATTCATTTCACACAGCTGTTTTATTTTCTCTTGTACAAAATTGTATAAACTCTTTTGTTTGGCGGCGTTCTCTTACTAGGACGTCAGCCTCTTGTACATAAACGCCTATTTTACAGGCAAATCCAAAAAATCAATACAAATATACTTTTCAGTTAAAATTGCCAATTGTTTTTCCTTTTCTGTTTTGTTTTGCGAAGAACGTCCAAGGTTCAATTTGTGATATATGCATTGACAATAATTTGCTAACTCATGAATATTTGCATACGAAACGAAGGATTAATTACAGGTAACATTAGAAATAGGGGCAGTAAAGAATTGTCTAAGAAATCTAATTGTTCTGTCCTCCAAGGTACCAAGGTAGGTTCAGCTAAAGAACATAACCAGATATCTTAACTCCCCAGAGAGTGAGCCAGCAAGTCAGTGCACTCTCCCCAAGCAAAGCTATTATCAACCTTAAGGAAGTTGGGTATCCTCCCGCAAATCTCAACATTCCCCAGCAATATACAGACATTCTTGACAAGCATCCCCGGCAATCTTGGTCTAAAGATTGTTCCCCGGTGGTATATCAAACATTCAGTGGAGTCACTTCCCCGATACAGCTCAAACTTCCCCAGGAGAGTCCAATCCAGTTTCCCCAGGAAAAGTTGGAAACCATCTCCCCAAGCAGAAAGCTTATCCCCAGTAGATTCTGGAAGCTTATCCTCGCAGAGCACGAATGCGTCTCCCGGCTTTATTCAAAGAGTTATTTCCTCACCAGGATATAACTGGGTTATCCTCAGCCAAGAGCCAGGAGAAGATCGTCCTCGGCATAGTCTTCTTATCCCCAGCGAAGTCTATCAACACTTCCAATACAACAATGGTATCCCCAGCGAAGTTACCATCAACATTTCAGCAAAGCATCTCTCTCCCCACAGAGTGTTGCTTCCCAACAAGATCGTTAGAGTACTTTTCTCCCCGCAGAGTAATCCATTCGCCAAGTTTATTCCCCAATGGAGTTATCTTCTCCTACCGGTATTCTTGCAACTATCATCCCCAGCGGAAGCAAAGATCTAATTCTTCAATATTATCCCAGGAGCGACTTCCCGGCACCCGTCAAGGATTTATGTTCCTAAGACGAAAACATACATTCATAAACATCTCATTTCCATACATTTAGCATGCATATACGCATCATATCTTACAAGTTCCATCTATGTTGAGAACATCATCACTTAACCAAATCATGCATTGCATACGACTGACCTTTACCTTTCAGGAAAGATCCAGTTAAGTTCTCAGCTACATTTCAAGACCTTGACCGGTTCAGTTAAATCGACCCTAAGATTTTACTGTTTCTTATCCAGTCAAAAGCCTTCTCTGGTTCAGTCAGATCGACCCTAAGATCTCCCTGTTTCTTATCCAGTTGAAGATTTCAAGACCTAGACCGGTTCAGTTAAATCGACTCTAAGATTTTACTGTTTCTTATCCAGTCAAAGGCCTTCTCTGGTTCAGTCAGATCAACCCTAAGATCTCCCTGTTTCTTACCCAGTTGAAGATTTCAAGACCTAGACCGGTTCAGTTAAATCGACCCTAAGATTTCCCTGTTTCTTATCCAGTCAAAGGCCTTCTCTGGTTCAGTCAGATCGACCCTAAGATCTCCCTGTTTCTTATCCAGTTGAAGATTTCAAGACCTTGTCCGGTTCAGTTAAATCGACCCTAAGATTTTCCTGTTTCTTATCCAGTCAAAGGCCTTCTCTAGTCCAGTTAAATCGACCCCTAACAGATTTTCCTGATAAAGACTCAGTAGAAGACATCCAAGATTCTCTCAGCGTTACTGTTGAGGTTGAAGTCGCCCAAGATTCTCTCAGCGTTACTGTTGAGGTTGAAGTCTCCCAAGATTCTCTCAGCGTTACTGTTGAGGTTGAAGTCGCCCAAGATTCTCTCAGCTTTATTGTTGAGGTAGTAATCATCCAAGGTTCTCTCACCGTCCCTGTTGAGATAGTAACCATCCCTGGTTCATTCATCACCGTTTTAAGCTCCAGATTCAATTCCTATAACCAGTCAGGACGCATTGACATAAGAGTTTGAAGACCAGCTCCTGTAACAGGTCAGGTAATCATTTTCTTTTACAGGTACGCAAGTTCTCGCTAAGGAATCTCTTACGCGATTGACACCCAGATGGCGTCTATAAGCCCATCCACCTTCCATCATCCCTTAGCATGGCATCTATAAGCCCATCATCCTATGCATCAATCTCCAAATGGCATCTATAAGCCCATTCCCACCATCACACTACTATGTGAGCGCAAATTTATGGGCACTCTAGTGTTCAATCATCTTCCACCTTCGGATTACGAAAGGCACGTCAGCCAATCTGCATCCTCAGGTCTAAGAAGATTGAACAGGGGCAACTGTTGTACCCCAAAATTTTCCCTCCCATATTCTTCAAAATTTGCAAAGAGCATGCTTCAAAATTCCCCAAGGGTTGCATAGTTCAAGAGCCTCTTAAACAGTCAAAAACTAGGGTTTTGGTTCTAATAAAGAAAATGAAGTTTCCAAGGGTCCAATCAAGTCCCACATGCCTACAAACATGGTCAAGCATCCTCATAGCAAGTTTCAAGACTTACAGCACAAAATTGCACAGTCAAAAACCCTAATTGCACTACAGTCAACTGTAGGGGCAAAATGGTCATTTGACAGTCAAAAGTCCAAATTTTTGGTCAACATCTTATTTTGAAGCCACAAACATCATTTGATCAATGCTTGATCATGATTCTCAAAGCTTGGCTCAAAAAGTCTCAAGATGCAAAAGTTTCCATATTTGGACAGTTGAAAAAGTTAACTGTAACTTGACCAAGGCATAACTTCCACATGGATTATCAGAAAAATTCCATCCAAATCTCATTTTGAAGAACAACTCCTCTTCACACTTCAAGTCCAAGAAATACTCTCACAAAAAGTTATCAATTTCAACATTATAGGTCATTTTCAAAAGTCAACAAAAAGGGACTTTAAGTCAAAGGCCATAACTTGAGATTGGTAAATCAAAATGACATGGGACCAATGGCATTGGTTAGAGGACTTCAAGACCTTTCCAAAATGTCCAAGAACATGATCAAAGTTTAAAAATTGAGCAAGATATGCGTTGTGGAAGTTGGGAAATTTTTGGGTATTTTGAAAAGTCAACTTTGCTTCAAATGCCTTAAAATTGCTAATGGGCCACATTTTCTTCCAAGATTCATCATCCAAAGCATATGCACGACCATTTGGCCCAAATGGGATTTATTCATCATTTTTATTTATTTATTTGAATTTTTAATTGATATTAATTCATTTAATAAAATAAAATATGTGAAAAATACTAAAACAAGCTTTTCAAATCTTTTTATGCATGGAATACTTTCAAGATTTCGTGCATTATCTGATATGGAAAGAATCAAGGTGATTGGCCATGATTGAAATCAAAAACATGTGAAAAAGATTTGGAAAAATATGCATGAAAATCAAATATTCTTTCCATCAATGCAAAAGGTTTTGGACATATTTTTTCAACCCTAATCCATCATTCATATAAGAGAAGCAAAACCTAATGCCTAAGGACCTCTAAGCTACGCCCCATCTGAAGAACAAAGTTGGCATTTTTATCAAAAAAATCAAAAAACTGAAAACTGCCTTGGAGGACGATTCAAAGGAAAAGATTAATCCCATTAGCTTGCCAAGACATCATTGAACCTGACTGAACACTTTTCCATGCCCATAGCACCCAGAATTGGTATATAGCAGTCCAACTGTTTCATCTTTTTTGCATAATCGTATTGCATCATTCATGCCATAATTTTGAGTTCTAATGCTTGTTTTGTATTAATCTTATCATTCTGAAGCTAACCATGTGTTTTAATTAAGTTTTTGTGCATCGTACACGATTTCACCATTGAAGCTTGCTAGGGTTTCCAAACTGAAAAATTGGGGCTTTGCGTTTAAGGAAAAATCAAACCACCCCAGTACCATGGCCAGAATCAGGATGCTTGGACGAACTTAACCCACTAATCGCGCCTAATTTATATAGCAAGACGAGCTATTCGCTATTTTTGAAAAGGGTGCATTTTGGGGGGGGTTTAAAACCCCCGCTAATTCCTTTTTGTTTTAGGGATAAATGAAGAAGATGATCATGTGGCAAAGCTTGATTGGGCACTTTGAATTCTAGCGTGTGTTTTTTAATTCTATGTCACTAACGCCAGTTTTCTCTTTTGTTATTTATTCATTATTCTATATACAACGTGGGTTGATGGTTCAGATGGTGGAAAGAGACGCTGGCAAGCTTTGGGACCTGGGTTCGATTCCCAGGTCCCCCACTTTGTTTCAATATTTTGCCTTTCAATGTAATCCTATGCAGCGCAATACCTGACGTTCACCATACGTCCACCATCCCAACTTGCCACGCGCCTATTGAGATCAATCTATTGGCTATGATCTGAGGAGTACAATGGACACCGGTCAACGCATATGCATGTGGCCCTGAAAAGTCAAAAAAGGCCTCCAAAGATGGGCCAGAATTGCTGGATCACACCTCCAGTTTGGGGACAGAACCCCCCATTGGTTTTCTTTTCCATTCTTTTTTATATTTTTTCTATTTTTATTTGTTTTAATTAGTTTTAATTTAATTCTTTAAATCAATATTTTCATAATATAAAAATAATTAAAAAAAATCAGAAAGTCCCAAAAATATAAATATATTTCATTTAAACTTTTTTTGTAAATAAATCTTGTTAATTAATTTAGTTCTTTAATTCTAGGATTAATTTTGACATTTTTTTCATAAACTTAAAAATTGTAGAATTAGGGTTTTATATTTTTATCCTTTTTCTTTTTCACCATATTAATTATTAATTATTAATTGTTTATTTTTATAAATCAAATTATATTAATTAATTAGGTTAACTTTAGGTCTAATTTTAACATTTTTTAATAAAATAATAAATAACTAGAATTAGGTTTAATTTCCATAATCTCCTCATTAAAAATCCATAAATACGAAAAACTCCAAAAATCTTTTCTTTTATTTTTTAATTAATTTGTTAATCGTAATTTAATTTAATTAAAAAAGGGTCCAATGCCCTCGCTTTCGATTATTAGTTTGTTTCGCACATTTTATTTCCTTTCTTATAATGTTCATGTAATTCTCCCAAAGCCGTGTAAATTATACATTTTATGTTTCTCGCACTTTATTTTATTTTAAATCGGGTCCTGGATTTAATTTGGCGATGTGGACCCGCGCCTTTGTAATAGCGTAGAGCTTTTAAATTCCGCACTTTTTTAACTGTTAATAAATTTGCATGCAAGAATGAATGTCAAAATAAAACAAAAACGTAGATCACCAATACATGACAAGACAAAAATATCTGAAAACGACACACAAATCACACACCACCCCTAGGGTACGCCTTACTGTTGCCTTGCCCCTCGAAAGGTGATCGTCATGTAAAGGATGTTTTAGTAAGTCCTCATGATCCGGGAACCTGGCATGAGGGTAGCTTCTAAGGTATCTTCCTATTGCTCCGGTGATCACCATGTCCCGAACTTCGAATTGACCCGAACACCTCCAATGGTGGTGCTACCTACCTCTCAATGGTGGGATGGCATTACTTTAAGGACATTTACACAGACGAATTCCTTAGGGTAGGTAGACGACTCTAGATACTTGCTCTAATTTCAAAACAAATCAAAAATACTTTTCACACCGGCACCTTTTCAAAAAGCTTTCGAAAGCAATTTTTCAAACACTCTTGAGGACCGATACAAGAGTCGAACTGAAATTTTCAAAGAAACTTTTTTAAAACTCACAATTGAAAAGCAAACAATCTTTTGAAAACACAAGTGAGCAAGTATCTAAGAGCCCATGGATAACCATGGATAGAAAGGGTGCTAACACCTTCCCTTTCTATAAATCTACCTCCCGAACCGAGAACTAATCTCATAAGGAATTTTTCTATGCTTATGTCCTTTCCATTTGGAGAAAATAAAAGACGGTGGCGACTCTTGCTTCCGCGACATTTCGCGAACCAGCGTTAAACAGTCAGTTCCAGATCCACCGATCATAGTAGCCTAGTCAATATAGCAGGTAGTCTATTGTTTAGATTTTTGTTTCTCCAATGGATGGTAGCCTTGTCAGTATAAAAGGTAGTCTGTTGTTGAAATATTTGTTACTCTAATGGATGGTAGCCTTATTATTGTAGAAGTTAGTCTGTTGTTGAGATTTCTGTTACTCCAATGAATGGTAGCCTTGTAATTATGGGAGGTAGACTGTTGTTGTGATTTTTGTTACTCCAATGGATGGTAGT
This sequence comes from Vicia faba, assembly GCA_948472305.1. Classification (NCBI taxonomy): domain Eukaryota; kingdom Viridiplantae; phylum Streptophyta; class Magnoliopsida; order Fabales; family Fabaceae; genus Vicia; species Vicia faba. The sequence goes on from OX451737.1 coordinate 774,521,668, forward strand.
GTTGTCATTATGGAAGGTATTATGTTGTTGAGATTTCTGTTACTCCAATGGATGGTAGCCTTGCCATTATGAAATGTAGTGTGTTTTTGAGATTTTTGTTACTCCAATGGATGGTAGCCTTGTACTTTATGAAAGGTAGTATGTTGTTGAGATTTTTGTTACTCCAATAGATGGTATCCTTGTCATTATGGAAGGTAGTCTGTTGTTGATATTTTTGTTACTCCAATGGATGATAGCCTTGTCATTGTAGGAGATAGCCTGTTGTTGAAATTTTTGTTACTCCAATGGATGTTAGCCTTTTCATTATGGAAGGTAATCTATTGTTGAAATTTCTGTTGCTCCAATCGATGGTAGCCATGTGATTATGGAAGGTAGTCTATTGTTGAGAATTTTGGTACTCCAATGGATGGTAGTCTTGTCATTATGGAAGGTAGTCTGTTGTTGAGATTTCTGTTAACCCAATGGATAGTAGCCTTGTAATTATGGAAGGTAGTCTGTTGTTGATATTTCTATTACTCCAATGGTTGGTAGCCTTGTCATTATGGAAGGTAGTATGTTGTTGAGAATTTTGTTAACCCAATGGATGGTAGCCTTGTAATTATGGAAGGTAGTCTGTTGTTGATATTTCTGTTACTCCAATGGTTGGTAGCCTTGTCATTATGGAAGGTAATATGTTGTTGAGATTTTTGTTACTCCAATAGATGGTATCCTTGTCATTATGGAAGGTAGTCTGCTGTTGAGAATTCTTGTTACTCCAATGGATGGAAGCATTTTCATTATTGGAGGTAGTATGTTATTGAAATTTTTGTTATTCCAATGGATGGTAGCCTTATCATTATTAGAGGTAGTAAGTTATTGAGATTTTTATTATCCCAATGGATGGTAGCTTTTTCATTGTTGAAGGTAGTCTGTTGTTGAGATTTGTCTTACTCCAATGAATGGTAGCCTTTCCATTATAGAAGGTAGTCTGTTGTTGAAATTTTTGTTACTCCAATGGATGGTAGCCTTGTCATTATGAAAGGTAGGCTGTTGTTGAAATATTTGTTACTCTAATTGATGGTAGCCTTTACATTATGAAAGGTAGTCTGTTGTTGAGATTTCTTGTTACTCCAATGGATGATAGCCTTGTCATTATGGAAAGTAGTCTATTGTTGAGATTTTTGTTACTCCAATGGATGATAGCCTTGTCATTGTAGGAGATAGCCTATTGTTGAATTTTTTGTTACTCCAATGGATATTAGCCTTGTCATTATGGAAGGTAATCTATTGTTGAAATTTATGTTACTCCAATCGATGGTAGCCTTGTGATTATGGAAGGTAGTCTGTTGTTGAGAATTTTGGCACTCCAATGGATGGTAGTCTTGTCATTATGGAAGGTAGTCTGTTGTTGAGATTTCTATTAACCCAATAGATGGTAGCCTAGTAATTATGGAAGGTAGTCTGTTGTTGATATTTTTGTTACTCCAATGGTTGGTAGCCTTGTCATTATGGAAGGTAGTATGTTGTTGAGATTTTTGTTACTCCAATAGATGGTATCCTTGTCATTATGGAAGGTAGTCTGTTGTTGAATTTTTTGTTACTCCAATTGATGGTAGCCTTGTCATTATGGAAGGTAGTATGTTATTGAAATTTTTGTTACTCCGGTGGATGGTAGCCTTCTCATTATGGAAGGTAATCTGTTGTTGAGATTTCTTGTTACTCGAATGGATGGTAGCCTAGTCATTATAGCAGGTAGTCTATTGTTTAGATTTTTGTTTCTCCAATGGATGGTAGCCTTATCAGTATAAAAGGTAGTCTGTTGTTGAAATTTTTGTTACTCTAATGGATGGTAGCCTTATTATTGTTGAAGTTAGTCTGTTGTTGAGATTTCTGTTACTCCAATGAATGGTAGCCTTGTAATTATGGGAGGTAGACTGTTGTTGTGATTTTTGATACTCCAATGGATGGTAGTGTTGTCATTATGGAAGGTATTATGTTGTTGAGATTTCTGTTACTCCAATGGATGGTAGCCTTGCCATTATGAAATGTAGTGTGTTTTTGAGATTTTTGTTACTCCAATGGATGGAAGCCTTGTCATTATGGGAGGTAGTCTGTTGTTGAGAATTGTTGTTACTCCAATGGATGGAAGCATTTTCATTATGGGAGGTAGTATGTTGTTGAAATTTTTGTTATTCCAATGGATGGTAGGCTTGTCATTATGGGTGGTAGTATGTTGTTAAAATTTCTGTTACTCCAATGGATGGTAGCCTTGTCATTTTGGAAGGTAGTCTATTGTTGAGATTTCTGTTACTCAAATGGATGGTAGCCTTATCATTATGGGAGGTAGTAAGTTATTGAGATTTTTATTATCCCAATGGATGGTAGCTTTTTCATTGTTGAAGGTAGTCTGTTGTTGAGATTTTTGTTACTCCAATGGATGGTAGCCTTGTCATTATGAAAGGTAGTCTGTTGTTGAAATATTTGTTACTCTAATTGATGGTAGCCTTGTCATTATGAAAGGTAGTCTGTTGTTGAGATTTCTAGTTACTCCAATGGATGATAGCCTTGTCATTATGGAAAGTAGTCTATTGTTGAGATTTTTGGTACTCCAATGGATGATAGCCTTGTCATTGTAGGAGATAGCATGTTGTTGAAATTTTTGTTACTCCAATGGATATTAGCCTTGTCATTATGGAAGGTAATCTATTGTTGAAATTTCTGTTACTCCAATCGATGGTAGCCTTGTGATTATGGAAGGTAGTCTGTTGTTGAGAATTTTGGTACTACAATGGATGGTAGTCTTGTCATTATGGAAGGTAGTCTGTTGTTGAGATTTCTGTTAACCCAATGGATGGTAGCCTAGTAATTATGGAAGGTAGTCTGTTGTTGATATTTTTGTTACTCCAATGGTTGGTAGCCTTGTCATTATGGAAGGTAGTATGTTGTTGAGATTTTTGTTACTCCAATAGATGGTATCCTTGTCATTATGGAAGGTAGTCTGTTGTTGAATTTTTTGTTACTCCAATTGATGGTAGCCTTGTCATTATGGAAGGTAGTATGTTATTGAAATTTTTGTTACTCCAATGGATGGTAGCCTTCTCATTATGGAAGGTAATCTGTTGTTGAGATTTCTTGTTACTCGAATGGATGGTAGCCTAGTCATTATAGCAGGTAGTCTATTGTTTAGATTTTTGTTTCTCCAATGGATGGTAGCCTTATCAGTATAAAAGGTAGTCTGTTGTTGAAATTTTTGTTACTCTAATGGATGGTAGCCTTATTATTGTAGAAGTTAGTCTGTTGTTGAGATTTTTGTTACTCCAATGAATGGTAGCCTTGTAATTATGGGAGGTAGACTGTTGTTGTGATTTTTTTTACTCCAATGGATGGTAGTGTTGTCATTATGGAAGGTATTATGTTGTTGAGATTTCTGTTACTCCAATGGATGGTAGCCTTGCCATTATGAAATGTAGTGTGTTTTTGAGATTTTTGTTACTCCAATGGATGGAAGCCTTGTCATTATGGGAGGTAGTCTGTTGTTGAGAATTGTTGTTACTCCAATGGATGGAAGCATTTTCATTATGGGAGGTAGTATGTTGTTGAAATTTTTGTTATTCCAATGGATGGTAGCCTTGTCATTATGGGTGGTAGTATGTTGTTAAAATTTTTGTTACTCCAATGGATGGTAGCCTTGTCATTTTGGAAGGTAGTCTATTGTTGAGATTTCTGTTGCTTAAATGGATGGTAGCCTTATCATTATGGGAGGTAGTAAGTTATTGATATTTTTATTATCCCAATGGATGGTAGCTTTTTCATTGTTGAAGGTAGTCTGTTGTTGAGATTTGTGTTACTCCAGTGGATGGTAGCCTTGCCATTATGGAAGGTAGTCTGTTGTTGAAATTTTTGTTACTCCAATGGATGGTAGCCTTGTACTTTATGAAAGGTAGTATGTTGTTGAGATTTTTGTTACTCCAATAGATGGTATCATTGTCATTATGGAAGGTAGTTTGTTGTTGAGATTTTTGTTACTCCAATGGATGATAGCCTTGTCATTGTAGGAGATAGCCTGTTGTTGAAATTTTTGTTACTCCAATGGATGTTAGCCTTGTCATTATGGAAGGTAATCTATTGTTGAAATTTCTGTTACTCCAATCGATGGTAGCCTTGTGATTATGGAAGGTAGTCTGTTGTTGAGATTTCTGTTAACCCAATGGATAGTAGCCTTGTAATTATGGAAGGTAGTCTGTTGTTGATATTTCTATTACTCCAATGGTTGGTAGCCTTGTCATTATGGAAGGTAGTATGTTGTTGAGATTTTTGTTAACCCAATGGATGGTAGCCTTGTAATTATGGAAGGTAGTTTGTTGTTGATATTTCTGTTACTCCAATGGTTGGTAGCCTTGTCATTATGGAAGGTAGTATGTTGTTGAGATTTTTGTTACTCCAATAGATGGTATCCTTGTCATTATGGAAGGTAGTCTGCTGTTGAGAATTCTTGTTACTCCAATGGATGGAAGCATTTTCATTATTGGAGGTAGTATGTTATTGAAATTTTTGTTATTCCAATGGATGGTAGCCTTATCATTATTGGAGGTAGTAAGTTATTGAGATTTTTATTATCCCAATGGATGGTAGCTTTTTCATTGTTGAAGGTAGTCTGTTAATGTGATTTGTCTTACTCCAATGGATGGTAGCCTTTCCATTATAGAAGGTAGTCTGTTGTTGAGATTTTTGTTACTCCAATGGATGGTAGCCTTGTCATTATGAAAGGTAGTCTGTTGTTGAAATATTTGTTACTCTAATTGATGGTAGCCTTGTCATTATGAAAGGTAGTCTGTTGTTGAGATTTCTAGTTACTCCAATGGATGATAGCCTTGTCATTGTGGAAAGTAGTCTATTGTTGAGATTTTTGTTACTCCAATGGATGATAGCCTTGTCATTGTAGGAGATAGCCTGTTGTTGAAATTTTTGTTACTCCAATGGATATTAGCCTTGTCATTATGGAAGGTAATCTATTGTTGAAATTTCTGTTACTCCAATCGATGGTAGCCTTGTGATTATGGAAGGTAGTCTGTTGTTGAGAATTTTGGTACTCCAATGGATGGTAGTCTTGTCATTATGGAAGGTAGTCTGTTGTTGAGATTTCTGTTAACCCAATGGATGGTAGCCTAGTAATTATGGAAGGTAGTCTGTTGTTCATATTTTTATTACTCCAATGGTTGGTAGCCTTGTAATTATGGAAGGTAGTCTGTTGTTGATATTTTTTTTACTCCAATGGTTGGTAGCCTTGTCATTATGGAAGGTAGTATGTTGTTGAGATTTTTGTTACTCCAATTGATGGTAGCCTTGTCATTATGGAAGGTCGTGTGTTATTGAAATTTTTGTTACTCCAATGGATGGCAGCCTTCTCATTATGGAAGGTAATCTGTTGTTGAGATTTCTTGTTAATCTAATGGATGGTAGCCTAGTCATTATATAAGGTAGTCTATTGTTTAGATTTTTGTTTCTCCAATGAATGGTAGCCTTGTCAGTATAAAAGGTAGTTTGTTGTCGAAATTTTTGTTACTCTAAGGACGGTAGCCTTATTATTGTAGAAGTTAGTATGTTGTTGAGATTTCTGTTACTCTAATGAATGGTAGCCTTGTAATTATGGGAGGAAGACTGTTGTTGTGATTTTTGTTACTCCAATGGATGGTAGTGTTGTCATTATGGAAGGTATTATGTTGTTGAGAATTCTTGTTACTCCAATGGATGGTAGCCTTGCCATTATGAAAGGTAGTGTGTTTTTGAGATTTTTGTTACTCCAATAAATGGAAGCCTTGTCATTATGGGAGGTAGTCTGTTGTTGAGAATTCTAGTTACTCCAATGGATGGAAGAATTTTCATTATGGGAGGTAGTATGTTGTTGAAATTTTTGTTATTCCAATGTATGGTAGCCTTGTCATTATGGGAGGTAGTATGTTGTTGAAATTTTTGTTACTCCAATGGATGGTAGCCTTGTCATTTTGGAAGGTAGTCTGTTGTTGAGATTTCTGTTACTCAAATGGATGGTAGCTCTATCATTATGGGAGGTAGTAAGTTATTGAGATTTTTATTATCCCAATGGATCGTAGCTTTTTCATTGTTGAAGGTAGTCTGTTGTTGAGATTTGTGTTACTCCAATGGATGGTAGCCTTGCCATTATGGAAGGAAGTCTGTTGTTGAAATTTTTGTTACTCCAATGGATGGTAGCCTTGTCATTATGAAAGGTAGTATGTTGTTGAGATTTTTGTTACTCTAATAGATGGTATCCTTGTCATTATGGAAGGTAGTATGTTGTTGAGAATTCTTGTTACTCCAATGGATGGAAGCATTTTCATTATTGGAGGTAGTATGTTGTTGAAATTTTTGTTATTCCAATGGAAGGTAGCCTTGTCATTATGGGTGGTAGTATGTTATTGAAATTTTTGTTACTCCAATGGATGGTAGCCTTGTCATTTTGGAAGGTAGTCTGTTGTTGAGATTTTTGTTACTCAAATGGATGGTAGCCTTATCATTATGGGAGGTAGTAAGTTATTGAGATTTTTATTATCCCAATGGATGGTAGCTTTTTCATTGTTGAAGGTAGTCTGTTGTTGAGATTTTTGTTACTCAAATGGATGGTAGCCTTGCCATTATGGAAGGTAGTCTGTTATTGAAATTTTTGTTACTCCAATGGATGGTAGCCTTATCATTATGAAAGGTAGTCTGTTGTTGATATTTGTGTTACTCCAATGGATGGTAGCCTTGCCATTATGGAAGGTAGTCTGTTGTTGAAATTTTTGTTACTCCAATGGATGGTAGCCTTGTCATTATGAAAGGTAGTATGTTGTTGAGATTTTTGTTACTCCAATAGATGGTATCCTTGTCATTATGGAAGGTAGTTTGTTGTTGAGATTTTTGTTACTCCAATGGATGATAGCCTTGTCATTGTAGGAGATAGCCTATTGTTGAAATTTTTGTTACTCCAATGGATGTTAGCGTTGTCATTATGGAAGGTAATCGATTGTTGAAATTTCTGTTACTCCAATCGGTGGTAGCCTTGTGATTATGGAAGGTAGTCTGTTGTTGAGAATTTTGGTACTCTAGTGGATGGTAGTCTTGTCATTATAGAAGGTAGTCTGTTGTTGAGATTTCTGTTAACCCAATGGATGGTAGCCTTGTAATTATAGAAGGTAGTATGTTGTTGATATTTCTGTTACTCCAATGGTTGGTAGCCTTGTCATTATGGAAGGTAGTATGTTGTTGAGATTTTTGTTAACCCAATGGATGGTAGCCTTGTAATTATGGAAGGTAGTCTGTTGTTGATATTTCTGTTACTCCAATTGTTGGTAGCCTTGTCATTATGGAAGGTAGTATGTTGTTGAGATTTTTGTAACTCCAATAGATGGTATCCTTGTCATTATGGAAGGTAGTCTGTTGTTGAGAATTCTTGTTACTCCAATGGATGGAAGCATTTTCATTATTGGAGGTAGTATGTTGTTGAAATTTTTGTTATTCCAATGGAAGGTAGCCTTGTCATTATGGGTGGTAGTATGTTATTTAAATTTTTGTTACTCCAATGGATGGTAGCCTTGTCATTTTGGAAGGTAGTCTGTTGTTGAGATTTTTGTTACTCAAATGGATGGTAGCCTTATCATTATAGGAGGTAGTAAGTTATTGAGATTTTTATTATCCCAATGGATGGTAGCTTTTTCATTGTTGAAGGTAGTCTGTTGTTGAGATTTTTGTTACTCAAATGGATGGTAGCCTTGCCATTATGGAAGGTAGTCTGTTATTGAAATTTTTGTTACTCCAATGGATGGTAGCCTTATCATTATGAAAGGTAGTCTGTTGTTGAAATTTTTGTTACTCTAATTGATGGTAGCCCTGTCATTATGAAAGGTAGTCTATTGTTGAGATTTCTTGTTACTCCAATGGATGGTAGCCTTGTCATTATGAAAGGTAGTATGTTGTTGAGATTTTTGTTACTCCAATAGATGGTATCCTTGTCATTATGGAAGGTAGTCTGTTTTTGAGATTTTTGTTACTCCAATGGATGATAGCCTTGTCATTGTAGGAGATAGCCTGTTGTTGAAATTTTTGTTACTTCGATGGATGTTAGCGTTGTCATTATGGAAGGTAATCTATTGTTGAAATTTCTGTTACTCCAATCGATGGTAGCCTTGTGATTTTGGAAGGTAGTCTGTTGTTGAGAATTTTGGTACTCCAATGGATGGTAGTCTTGTCATTATGAAAGGTAGTCTGTTGTTGAGATTTCTGTTAACCCAATGGATGGTAGCCTTGTAATTATGGAAGGTAGTCTATTGTTGATATTTCTGTTACTCCAATGGTTGGTAGCCTTGTCATTATGGAAGGTAGTATGTTATTGAGATTTTTGTTAACCCAATGGATGGTAGCCTTGTAATTATGGAAGGTAGTCTATTGTTGATATTTCTGTTACTCCAATGGTTGGTAGCCTTGTCATTATGGAAGGTAGTATGTTGTTGAGATTTTTGTAACTCCAATAGATGGTATCCTTGTCATTATGGAAGGTAGTCTGTTGTTGAGAATTCTTGTTACTCCAATGGATGGAAGCATTTTCATTATTGGAGGTAGTATGTTGTTGAAATTTTTGTTATTCCAATGGAAGGTAGCCTTGTCATTATGGGTGGTAGTATGTTATTTAAATTTTTGTTACTCCAATGGATGGTAGCCTTGTCATTTTGGAAGGTAGTCTGTTGTTGAGATTTTTGTTACTCAAATGGATGGTAGCCTTATCATTATAGGAGGTAGTAAGTTATTGAGATTTTTATTATCCCAATGGATGGTAGCTTTTTCATTGTTGAAGGTAGTCTGTTGTTGAGATTTTTGTTACTCAAATGGATGGTAGCCTTGCCATTATGGAAGGTAGTCTGTTATTGAAATTTTTGTTACTCCAATGGATGGTAGCCTTATCATTATGAAAGGTAGTCTGTTGTTGAAATTTTTGTTACTCTAATTGATGGTAGCCCTGTCATTATGAAAGGTAGTCTATTGTTGAGATTTCTTGTTACTCCAATGGATGGTAGCCTTGTCATTATGAAAGGTAGTATGTTGTTGAGATTTTTGTTACTCCAATAGATGGTATCCTTGTCATTATGGAAGGTAGTCTGTTTTTGAGATTTTTGTTACTCCAATGGATGATAGCCTTGTCATTGTAGGAGATAGCCTGTTGTTGAAATTTTTGTTACTTCGATGGATGTTAGCGTTGTCATTATGGAAGGTAATCTAATGTTGAAATTTCTGTTACTCCAATCGATGGTAGCCTTGTGATTTTGGAAGGTAGTCTGTTGTTGAGAATTTTGGTACTCCAATGGATGGTAGTCTTGTCATTATGAAAGGTAGTCTGTTGTTGAGATTTCTGTTAACCCAATGGATGGTAGCCTTGTAATTATGGAAGGTAGTCTATTGTTCATATTTCTGTTACTCCAATGGTTGGTAGCCTTGTCATTATGGAAGGTAGTATGTTATTGAGATTTTTGTTAACCCAATGGATGGTAGCCTTGTAATTATGGAAGGTAGTCTATTGTTGATATTTCTATTACTCCAATGGTTGGTAGCCTTGTCATTATGGAAGGTAGTATGTTGTTGAGATTTTTGTAACTCCAATAGATGGTATCCTTGTCATTATGGAAGGTAGTCTGTTGTTGAGAATTCTTGTTACTCCAATGGATGGAAGCATTTTCATTATTGGAGGTAGTATGTTGTTGAAATTTTTGTTATTCCAATGGAAGGTAGCCTTGTCATTATGGGTGGTAGTATGTTATTTAAATTTTTGTTACTCCAATGGATGGTAGCCTTGTCATTTTGGAAGGTAGTCTGTTGTTGAGATTTTTGTTACTCAAATGGATGGTAGCCTTATCATTATAGGAGGTAGTAAGTTATTGAGATTTTTATTATCCCAATGGATGGTAGCTTTTTCATTGTTGAAGGTACTCTGTTGTTGAGATTTTTGTTACTCAAATGGATGGTAGCCTTGCCATTATGGAAGGTAGTCTGTTATTGAAATTTTTGTTACTCCAATGGATGGTAGCCTTATCATTATGAAAGGTAGTCTGTTGTTGAAATTTTTGTTACTCTAATTGATGGTAGCCCTGTCATTATGAAAGGTAGTCTATTGTTGAGATTTCTTGTTACTCCAATGGATGGTAGCCTTGTCATTATGAAAGGTAGTATGTTGTTGAGATTTTTGTTACTCCAATAGATGGTATCCTTGTCATTATGGAAGGTAGTCTGTTTTTGAGATTTTTGTTACTCCAATGGATGATAGCCTTGTCATTGTAGGAGATAGCCTGTTGTTAAAATTTTTGTTACTTCGATGGATGTTAGCATTGTCATTATGGAAGGTAATCTATTGTTGAAATTTCTGTTACTCCAATCGATGGTAGCCTTGTGATTTTGGAAGGTAGTCTGTTGTTGAGAATTTTGGTACTCCAATGGATGGTAGTCTTGTCATTATGAAAGGTAGTCTGTTGTTGAGATTTCTGTTAACCCAATGGATGGTAGCCTTGTAATTATGGAAGGTAGTCTATTGTTGATATTTCTGTTACTCCAATGGTTGGTAGCCTTGTCATTATGGAAGGTAGTATGTTATTGAGATTTTTGTTAACCCAATGGATGGTAGCCTTGTAATTATGGAAGGTAGTCTGTTGTTGATATTTCTGTTACTCCAATGGTTGGTAGCCTTGTCATTATGGAAGGTAGTATGTTGTTGAGATTTTTGTAACTCCAATAGATGGTATCCTTGTCATTATGGAAGGTAGTCTGTTGTTGAGAATTCTTGTTACTCCAATGGATGGAAGCATTTTCATTATTGGAGGTAGTATGTTGTTGAAATTTTTGTTATTCCAATGGAAGGTAGCCTTGTCATTATGGGTGGTAGTATGTTATTTAAATTTTTGTTACTCCAATGGATGGTAGCCTTGTCATTTTGGAAGGTAGTCTGTTGTTGAGATTTTTGTTACTCAAATGGATGGTAGCCTTATCATTATAGGAGGTAGTAAGTTATAGAGATTTTTATTATCCCAATGGATGGTAGCTTTTTCATTGTTGAAGGTAGTCTGTTGTTGAGATTTTTGTTACTCAAATGGATGGTAGCCTTGCCATTATGGAAGGTAGTCTGTTATTGAAATTTTTGTTACTCCAATGGATGGTAGCCTTATCATTATGAAAGGTAGTCTGTTGTTGAAATTTTTGTTACTCTAATTGATGGTAGCCCTGTCATTATGAAAGGTAGTCTATTGTTGAGATTTCTTGTTACTCCAATGGATGGTAGCCTTGTCATTATGAAAGGTAGTATGTTGTTGAGATTTTTGTTACTCCAATAGATGGTATCCTTGTCATTATGGAAGGTAGTCTGTTTTTGAGATTTTTGTTACTCCAATGGATGATAGCCTTGTCATTGTAGGAGATAGCCTGTTGTTGAAATTTTTGTTACTTCGATGGATGTTAGCGTTGTCATTATGGAAGGTAATCTATTGTTGAAATTTCTGTTACTCCAATCGATGGTAGCCTTGTGATTTTGGAAGGTAGTCTGTTGTTGAGAATTTTGGTACTCCAATGGATGGTAGTCTTGTCATTATGAAAGGTAGTCTGTTGTTGAGATTTCTGTTAACCCAATGGATGGTAGCCTTGTAATTATGGAAGGTAGTCTATTGTTGATATTTCTGTTACTCCAATGGTTGGTAGCCTTGTCATTATGGAAGGTAGTATGTTATTGAGATTTTTGTTAACCCAATGGATGGTAGCCTTGTAATTATGGAAGGTAGTCTATTGTTGATATTTCTGTTACTCCAATGGTTGGTAGCCTTGTCATTATGGAAGGTAGTATGTTGTTGAGATTTTTGTAACTCCAATAGATGGTATCCTTGTCATTATGGAAGGTAGTCTGTTGTTGAGAATTCTTGTTACTCCAATGGATGGAAGCATTTTCATTATTGGAGGTAGTATGTTGTTGAAATTTTTGTTATTCCAATGGAAGGTAGCCTTGTCATTATGGGTGGTAGTATGTTATTTAAATTTTTGTTACTCCAATGGATGGTAGCCTTGTCATTTTGGAAGGTAGTCTGTTGTTGAGATTTTTGTTACTCAAATGGATGGTAGCCTTATCATTATAGGAGGTAGTAAGTTATTGAGATTTTTATTATCCCAATGGATGGTAGCTTTTTCATTGTTGAAGGTAGTCTGTTGTTGAGATTTTTGTTACTCAAATGGATGGTAGCCTTGCCATTATGGAAGGTAGTCTGTTATTGAAATTTTTGTTACTCCAATGGATGGTAGCCTTATCATTATGAAAGGTAGTCTGTTGTTGAAATTTTTGTTACTCTAATTGATGGTAGCCCTGTCATTATGAAAGGTAGTCTATTGTTGAGATTTCTTGTTACTCCAATGGATGGTAGCCTTGTCATTATGAAAGGTAGTATGTTGTTGAGATTTTTGTTACTCCAATAGATGGTATCCTTGTCATTATGGAAGGTAGTCTGTTTTTGAGATTTTTGTTACTCCAATGGATGATAGCCTTGTCATTGTAGGAGATAGCCTGTTGTTGAAATTTTTGTTACTTCGATGGATGTTAGCGTTGTCATTATGGAAGGTAATCTAATGTTGAAATTTCTGTTACTCCAATCGATGGTAGCCTTGTGATTTTGGAAGGTAGTCTGTTGTTGAGAATTTTGGTACTCCAATGGATGGTAGTCTTGTCATTATGAAAGGTAGTCTGTTGTTGAGATTTCTGTTAACCCAATGGATGGTAGCCTTGTAATTATGGAAGGTAGTCTATTGTTCATATTTCTGTTACTCCAATGGTTGGTAGCCTTGTCATTATGGAAGGTAGTATGTTATTGAGATTTTTGTTAACCCAATGGATGGTAGCCTTGTAATTATGGAAGGTAGTCTATTGTTGATATTTCTATTACTCCAATGGTTGGTAGCCTTGTCATTATGGAAGGTAGTATGTTGTTGAGATTTTTGTAACTCCAATAGATGGTATCCTTGTCATTATGGAAGGTAGTCTGTTGTTGAGAATTCTTGTTACTCCAATGGATGGAAGCATTTTCATTATTGGAGGTAGTATGTTGTTGAAATTTTTGTTATTCCAATGGAAGGTAGCCTTGTCATTATGGGTGGTAGTATGTTATTTAAATTTTTGTTACTCCAATGGATGGTAGCCTTGTCATTTTGGAAGGTAGTCTGTTGTTGAGATTTTTGTTACTCAAATGGATGGTAGCCTTATCATTATAGGAGGTAGTAAGTTATTGAGATTTTTATTATCCCAATGGATGGTAGCTTTTTCATTGTTGAAGGTACTCTGTTGTTGAGATTTTTGTTACTCAAATGGATGGTAGCCTTGCCATTATGGAAGGTAGTCTGTTATTGAAATTTTTGTTACTCCAATGGATGGTAGCCTTATCATTATGAAAGGTAGTCTGTTGTTGAAATTTTTGTTACTCTAATTGATGGTAGCCCTGTCATTATGAAAGGTAGTCTATTGTTGAGATTTCTTGTTACTCCAATGGATGGTAGCCTTGTCATTATGAAAGGTAGTATGTTGTTGAGATTTTTGTTACTCCAATAGATGGTATCCTTGTCATTATGGAAGGTAGTCTGTTTTTGAGATTTTTGTTACTCCAATGGATGATAGCCTTGTCATTGTAGGAGATAGCCTGTTGTTAAAATTTTTGTTACTTCGATGGATGTTAGCATTGTCATTATGGAAGGTAATCTATTGTTGAAATTTCTGTTACTCCAATCGATGGTAGCCTTGTGATTTTGGAAGGTAGTCTGTTGTTGAGAATTTTGGTACTCCAATGGATGGTAGTCTTGTCATTATGAAAGGTAGTCTGTTGTTGAGATTTCTGTTAACCCAATGGATGGTAGCCTTGTAATTATGGAAGGTAGTCTATTGTTGATATTTCTGTTACTCCAATGGTTGGTAGCCTTGTCATTATGGAAGGTAGTATGTTATTGAGATTTTTGTTAACCCAATGGATGGTAGCCTTGTAATTATGGAAGGTAGTCTGTTGTTGATATTTCTGTTACTCCAATGGTTGGTAGCCTTGTCATTATGGAAGGTAGTATGTTGTTGAGATTTTTGTAACTCCAATAGATGGTATCCTTGTCATTATGGAAGGTAGTCTGTTGTTGAGAATTCTTGTTACTCCAATGGATGGAAGCATTTTCATTATTGGAGGTAGTATGTTGTTGAAATTTTTGTTATTCCAATGGAAGGTAGCCTTGTCATTATGGGTGGTAGTATGTTATTTAAATTTTTGTTACTCCAATGGATGGTAGCCTTGTCATTTTGGAAGGTAGTCTGTTGTTGAGATTTTTGTTACTCAAATGGATGGTAGCCTTATCATTATAGGAGGTAGTAAGTTATAGAGATTTTTATTATCCCAATGGATGGTAGCTTTTTCATTGTTGAAGGTAGTCTGTTGTTGAGATTTTTGTTACTCAAATGGATGGTAGCCTTGCCATTATGGAAGGTAGTCTGTTATTGAAATTTTTGTTACTCCAATGGATGGTAGCCTTATCATTATGAAAGGTAGTCTGTTGTTGAAATTTTTGTTACTCTAATTGATGGTAGCCCTGTCATTATGAAAGGTAGTCTATTGTTGAGATTTCTTGTTACTCCAATGGATGGTAGCCTTGTCATTATGAAAGGTAGTATGTTGTTGAGATTTTTGTTACTCCAATAGATGGTATCCTTGTCATTATGGAAGGTAGTCTGTTTTTGAGATTTTTGTTACTCCAATGGATGATAGCCTTGTCATTGTAGGAGATAGCCTGTTGTTGAAATTTTTGTTACTTCGATGGATGTTAGCGTTGTCATTATGGAAGGTAATCTATTGTTGAAATTTCTGTTACTCCAATCGATGGTAGCCTTGTGATTTTGGAAGGTAGTCTGTTGTTGAGAATTTTGGTACTCCAATGGATGGTAGTCTTGTCATTATGAAAGGTAGTCTGTTGTTGAGATTTCTGTTAACCCAATGGATGGTAGCCTTGTAATTATGGAAGGTAGTCTATTGTTGATATTTCTGTTACTCCAATGGTTGGTAGCCTTGTCATTATGGAAGGTAGTATGTTATTGAGATTTTTGTTAACCCAATGGATGGTAGCCTTGTAATTATGGAAGGTAGTATGTTGTTGATATTTCTGTTACTCCAATGGTTGGTAGCCTTGTCATTATGGAAGGTAGTATGTTGTTGAGATTTTTGTTACTCCAATAGATGGTATCCTTGTCATTATGGAAGGTAGTCTGTTGTTGAGAATTCTTGTTACTCCAATGGATGGAAGCATTTTCATTATTGGAGGTAGTATGTTGTTGAAATTTTTGTTATTCCAATGGATGGTAGCCTTGTCATTATGGATGGTAGTATGTTATTGAAATTTTTCTTACTCCAATGGATGGTAGCCTTGTCATTTTGGAAGGTAGTCTGTTGTTTAGATTTCTATTACTCAAATGGATGGTAGCCTTATCATTATGGGAGGTAGTAAGTTATTGAGATTTTTATTATCCCAATGGATGGTAGCTTTTTCATTGTTGAAGGTAGTCTGCTGTTAAGATTTGTGTTACTCAGATGGATGGTAGCCTTGCCATTATGGAAGGTAGTCTGTTGTTGAGATTTTTGTTACTCCAATGGATGGTAGCCTTGTCATTATGAAAGGTAGTCTGTTGTTGATATTTGTGTTACTCCAATGGATGGTAGCCTTGCCATTATAGAAGGTAGTCTGTTGTTGAAATTTTTGTTACTCCAATGGATGGTAGCCTTGTCATTATGAAAGGTAGTATGTTGTTGAGATTTTTGTTACTCCAGTAGATGGTATCCTTGTTGTTATGGAAGTTAGTCTTTTGTTGAGATTTTTGTTACTCCAATGGATGATAGCCTTGTCATTGTAGGAGATAGCCTGTTGTTGAAATTTTTGTTACTTCGATGGATGTTAGCGTTGTCATTATGGAAGGTAATCTATTGTTGAAATTTCTGTTACTCCAATCGATGGTAGCCTTGTGATTATGGAAGGTAGTCTGTTGTTGAGAATTTTGGTACTCCAGTGGATGGTAGTCTTGTCATTATAGAAGGTAGTCTGTTGTTGAGATTTCTGTTAACCCAATGGATGGTAGCCTTGTAATTATGGAAGGTAGTCTGTTGTTGATATTTCTGTTACTCCAATGGTTGGTAGCCTTGTCATTATGGAAGGTAGTATGTTATTGAGATTTTTGTTAACCCAATGGATGGTAGCCTTGTAATTATGGAAGGTAGTATGTTGTTGATATTTCTGTTACTCCAATGGTTGGTAGCCTTGTCATTATGGAAGGTAGTATGTTGGTGAGATTTTTGTTACTCCAATAGATGGTATCCTTGTCATTATGGAAGGTAGTCTGTTGTTGAGAATTCTTGTTACTCCAATGGATGGAAGCATTTTCATTATTGGAGGTAGTATGTTGTTGAAATTTTTGTTATTCCAATGGATGGTAGCCTTGTCATTATGGATGGTAGTATGTTATTGAAATTTTTCTTACTCCAATGGATGGTAGCCTTGTCATTTTGGAAGGTAGTCTGTTGTTTAGATTTCTATTACTCAAATGGATGGTAGCCTTATCATTATGGGATGTAGTAAGTTATTGAGATTTTTGTTATCCCAATGGATGGTAGCTTTTTCATTGTTGAAGGTAGTCTGCTGTTGAGATTTGTGTTACTCAAATGGATGGTAGCCTTGCCATTATTGAAGGTAGTCTGTTGTTGAGATTTTTGTTACTCCAATGGATGGTAGCCTTGTCATTATGAAAGGTAGTCTGTTGTTGATATTTGTGTTACTCCAATGGATGGTAGCCTTGCCATTATAGAAGGTAGTCTGTTGTTGAAATTTTTGTTACTCCAATGGATGGTAGCCTTGTCATTATGAAAGGTAGTATGTTGTTGAGATTTTTGTTACTCCAGTAGATGGTATCCTTGTCGTTATGGAAGTTAGTCTTTTGTTGAGATTTTTGTTACTCCAATGGATGATAGCCTTGTCATTGTAGGAGATAGCATGTTGTTGAAATTTTTGTTACTTCGATGGATGTTAGCGTTGTCATTATGGAAGGTAATCTATTGTTGAAATTTCTGTTACTCCAATCGATGGTAGCCTTGTGATTATGGAAGGTAGTCTGTTGTTGAGAATTTTGGTACTCCAGTGGATGGTAGTCTTGTCATTATAGAAGGTAGTCTGTTGTTGAGATTTCTGTTAACCCAATGGATGGTAGCCTTGTAATTATGGAAGGTAGTATGTTGTTGATATTTTTGTTACTCCAATGGTTGGTAGCCTTGTCATTATGGAAGGTAGTATGTTGTTGAGATTTTTGTTAACCCAATGGATGGTAGCCTTGTAATTATGGAAGGTAGTTTGTTGTTGATATTTCTGTTACTCCAATTGTTGGTAGCCTTGTCATTATGGAAGGTAGTATGTTGTTGAGATTTTTGTTACTCCAATAGATGGTATCCTTGTCATTATGGAAGGTAGTCTGTTGTTGAGAATTCTTGTTACTACAATGGATGGAAGCATTTTCATTATTTGAGGTAGTATGTTGTTGAAATTTTTGTTATTCCAATGGAAGGTAGCCTTGTCATTATGGGTGGTAGTATGTTATTGAAATTTTTGTTACTCCAATGGATGGTAGCCTTGTCATTTTGAAAGGTAGTCTGTTGTTGAGATTTTTGTTACTCAAATGGATGGTAGCCTTATCATTATGGGAGGTAGTAAGTTATTGAGATTTTTATTATCCCAATGGATGGTAGCTTTTTCATTGTTGAAGGTAGTCTGTTGTTGAGATTTTTGTTACTCAAATGGATGGTAGCCTTGCAATTATGGAAGGTAGTCTGTTATTGAAATTTTTGTTACTCCAATGGATGGTAGCCTTATCATTATGAAAGGTAGTCTGTTGTTGAAATTTTTGTTACTCTAATTGATGGTAGCGTTGTCATTATGAAAGGTAGTCTATTGTTGAGATTTCTTGTTACTCCAATGGATGGTAGCCTTGTCATTATGAAAGGTAGTATGTTGTTGAGATTTTTGTTACTCCAATAGATGGTATCCTTGTCATTATGGAAGGTAGTCTGTTTTTGAGATTTTTGTTACTCCAATGGATGATAGCCTTGTCATTGTAAGAGATAGCCTGTTGTTGAAATTTTTGTTACTTCGATGGATGTTAGCGTTGTCATTATGGAAGGTAATCTATTGTTGAAATTTCTGTTACTCCAATCGATGGTAGCCTTGTGATTTTGGAAGGTAGTCTGTTGTTGAGAATTTTGGTACTCCAATGGATGGTAGTCTTGTCATTATGATAGGTAGTCTGTTGTTGAGATTTCTGTTAACCCAATGGATGGTAGCCTTGTAATTATGGAAGGTAGTCTGTTGTTGATATTTCTGTTACTCCAATGGTTAGTAGCCTTGTCATTATGGAAGGTAGTATGTTATTGAGATTTTTGTTAACCCAATGGATGGTAGCCTTGTAATTATGGAAGGTAGTATGTTGTTGATATTTCTGTTACTCCAATGGTTGGTAGCCTTGTCATTATGGAAGGTAGTATGTTGTTGAGATTTTTGTTACTCCAATAGATGGTATCCTTGTCATTATGGAAGGTAGTCTGTTGTTGAGATTTCTTGTTACTCCAATGGATGGAAGCATTTTCATTATTGGAGGTAGTATGTTGTTGAAATTTTTGTTATTCCAATGGATGGTAGCCTTGTCATTATGGATGGTAGTATGTTATTGAAATTTTTCTTACTCCAATGGATGGTAGCCTTGTCATTTTGGAAGGTAGTCTGTTGTTTAGATTTCTATTACTCAAATGGATGGTAGCCTTATCATTATGGGAGGTAGTAAGTTATTGAGATTTTTATTATCCCAATGGATGGTAGCTTTTTCATTGTTGAAGGTAGTCTGTTGTTGAGATTTGTGTTACTCAAATGGATGGTAGCCTTGCCATTATGGAAGGTAGTCTGTTGTTGAGATTTTTGTTACTCCAATGGATGGTAGCCTTGTCATTATGAAAGGTAGTCTGTTGTTGATATTTGTGTTACTCCAATGGATGGTAGCCTTGCCATTATAAAAGGTAGTCTGTTGTTGAAATTTTTGTTACTCCAATGGATGGTAGCCTTGTCATTATGAAAGGTAGTATGTTGTTGAGATTTTTGTTACTCCAGTAGATGGTATCCTTGTCGTTATGGAAGTTAGTCTTTTGTTGAGATTTTTGTTACTCCAATGGATGATAGCCTTGTCATTGTAGGAGATAGCATGTTGTTGAAATTTTTGTTACTTCGATGGATGTTAGCGTTGTCATTATGGAAGGTAATCTATTGTTGAAATTTCTGTTACTCCAATCGATGGTAGCCTTGTGATTATGGAAGGTAGTCTGTTGTTGAGAATTTTGGTACTCCAGTGGATGGTAGTCTTGTCATTATAGAAGGTAGTCTGTTGTTGAGATTTCTGTTAACCCAATGGATGGTAGCCTTGTAATTATGGAAGGTAGTATGTTGTTGATATTTTTGTTACTCCAATGGTTGGTAGCCTTGTCATTATGGAAGGTAGTATGTTGTTGAGATTTTTGTTAACCCAATGGATGGTAGCCTTGTAATTATGGAAGGTAGTCTGTTGTTGAGATTTTTGTTACTCAAATGGATGGTAGCCTTGTCATTATGGAAGGTAGTATGTTGTTGAGATTTTTGTTACTCCAATAGATGGTATCCTTGTCATTATGGAAGGTAGTCTGTTGTTGAGAATTCTTGTTACTACAATGGATGGAAGCATTTTCATTATTTGAGGTAGTATGTTGTTGAAATTTTTGTTATTCCAATGGAAGGTAGCCTTGTCATTATGGGTGGTAGTATGTTATTGAAATTTTTGTTACTCCAATGGATGGTAGCCTTGTCATTTTGGAAGGTAGTCTGTTGTTGAGATTTTTGTTACTCAAATGGATGGTAGCCTTATCATTATGGGAGGTAGTAAGTTATTGAGATTTTTATTATCCCAATGGATGGTAGCTTTTTCATTGTTGAAGGTAGTCTGTTGTTGAGATTTTTGTTACTCAAATGGATGGTAGCCTTGCCATTATGGAAGGTAGTCTGTTATTGAAATTTTTGTTACTCCAATGGATGGTAGCCTTATCATTATGAAAGGTAGTCTGTTGTTGAAATTTTTGTTACTCTAATTGATGGTAGCCCTGTCATTATGAAAGGTAGTCTATTGTTGAGATTTCTTGTTACTCCAATGGATGGTAGCCTTGTCATTATGAAAGGTAGTATGTTGTTGAGATTTTTGTTACTCCAATAGATGGTATCCTTGTCATTATGGAAGGTAGTCTATTTTTGAGATTTTTGTTACTCCAATGGATGATAGCCTTGTCATTGTAGGAGATAGCCTGTTGTTGAAATTTTTGTTACTTCGATGGATGTTAGCGTTGTCATTATGGAAGGTAATCTATTGTTGAAATTTCTGTTACTCCAATCGATGGTAGCCTTGTGATTATGGAAGGTAGTCTGTTGTTGAGAATTTTGGTACTCCAGTGGATGGTAGTCTTGTCATTATAGAAGGTAGTCTGTTGTTGAGATTTCTGTTAACCCAATGGATGGTAGCCTTGTAATTATGGAAGGTAGTATGTTGTTGATATTTTTGTTACTCCAATGGTTGGTAGCCTTGTCATTATGGAAGGTAGTATGTTGTTGAGATTTTTGTTAACCCAATGGATGGTAGCCTTGTAATTATGGAAGGTAGTCTGTTGTTGAGATTTTTGTTACTCAAATGGATGGTAGCCTTGTCATTATGGAAGGTAGTATGTTGTTGAGATTTTTGTTACTCCAATAGATGGTATCCTTGTCATTATGGAAGGTAGTCTGTTGTTGAGAATTCTTGTTACTACAATGGATGGAAGCATTTTCATTATTTGAGGTAGTATGTTGTTGAAATTTTTGTTATTCCAATGGAAGGTAGCCTTGTCATTATGGGTGGTAGTATGTTATTGAAATTTTTGTTACTCCAATGGATGGTAGCCTTGTCATTTTGGAAGGTAGTCTGTTGTTGAGATTTTTGTTACTCAAATGGATGGTAGCCTTATCATTATGGGAGGTAGTAAGTTATTGAGATTTTTATTATCCCAATGGATGGTAGCTTTTTCATTGTTGAAGGTAGTCTGTTGTTGAGATTTTTGTTACTCAAATGGATGGTAGCCTTGCCATTATGGAAGGTAGTCTGTTATTGAAATTTTTGTTACTCCAATGGATGGTAGCCTTATCATTATGAAAGGTAGTCTGTTGTTGAAATTTTTGTTACTCTAATTGATGGTAGCCCTGTCATTATGAAAGGTAGTCTATTGTTGAGATTTCTTGTTACTCCAATGGATGGTAGCCTTGTCATTATGAAAGGTAGTATGTTGTTGAGATTTTTGTTACTCCAATAGATGGTATCCTTGTCATTATGGAAGGTAGTCTGTTTTTGAGATTTTTGTTACTCCAATGGATGATAGCCTTGTCATTGTAGGAGATAGCCTGTTGTTGAAATTTTTGTTACTTCGATGGATGTTAGCGTTGTCATTATGGAAGGTAATCTATTGTTGAAATTTCTGTTACTCCAATCGATGGTAGCCTTGTGATTTTGGAAGGTAGTCTGTTGTTGAGAATTTTGGTACTCCAATGGATGGTAGTCTTGTCATTATGAAAGGTAGTCTATTGTTGAGATTTCTGTTAACCCAATGGATGGTAGCCTTGTAATTATGGAAGGTAGTCTGTTGTTGATATTTCTGTTACTCCAATGGTTGGTAGCCTTGTCATTATGGAAGGTAGTATGTTATTGAGATTTATGTTAACCCAATGGATGGTAGCCTTGTAATTATGGAAGGTAGTATGTTGTTGATATTTCTGTTACTCCAATGGTTGGTAGCCTTGTCATTATGGAAGGTAGTATGTTGTTGAGATTTTTGTTACTCCAATAGATGGTATCCTTGTCATTATGGAAGGTAGTCTGTTGTTGAGAATTCTTGTTACTCCAATGGATGGAAGCATTTTCATTATTGGAGGTATTATGTTGTTGAAATTTTTGTTATTCCAATGGATGGTAGCCTTGTCATTATGGATGGTAGTATGTTATTGAAATTTTTCTTACTCCAATGGATGGTAGCCTTGTCATTTTGGAAGGTAGTCTGTTGTTTAGATTTCTATTACTCAAATGGATGGTAGCCTTATCATTATGGGATGTAGTAAGTTATTGAGATTTTTGTTATCCCAATGGATGGTAGCTTTTTCATTGTTGAAGGTAGTCTGTTGTTGATATTTGTGTTACTCCAATGGATGGTAGCCTTGCCATTATAGAAGGTAGTCTGTTGTTGAAATTTTTGTTACTCCAATGGATGGTAGCCTTGTCATTATGAAAGGTAGTATGTTGTTGAGATTTTTGTTACTCCAGTAGATGGTATCCTTGTCGTTATGGAAGTTAGTCTTTTGTTGAGATTTTTGTTACTCCAATGGATGATAGCCTTGTCATTGTAGGAGATAGCATGTTGTTGAAATTTTTGTTACTTCGATGGATGTTAGCGTTGTCATTATGGAAGGTAATCTATTGTTGAAATTTCTGTTACTCCAATCGATGGTAGCCTTGTGATTATGGAAGGTAGTCTGTTGTTGAGAATTTTGGTACTCCAGTGGATGGTAGTCTTGTCATTATAGAAGGTAGTCTGTTGTTGAGATTTCTGTTAACCCAATGGATGGTAGCCTTGTAATTATGGAAGGTAGTATGTTGTTGATATTTTTGTTACTCCAATGGTTGGTAGCCTTGTCATTATGGAAGGTAGTATGTTGTTGAGATTTTTGTTAACCCAATGGATGGTAGCCTTGTAATTATGGAAGGTAGTTTGTTGTTGATATTTCTGTTACTCCAATTGTTGGTAGCCTTGTCATTATGGAAGGTAGTATGTTGTTGAGATTTTTGTTACTCCAATAGATGGTATCCTTGTCATTATGGAAGGTAGTCTGTTGTTGAGAATTCTTGTTACTACAATGGATGGAAGCATTTTCATTATTTGAGGTAGTATGTTGTTGAAATTTTTGTTATTCCAATGGAAGGTAGCCTTGTCATTATGGGTGGTAGTATGTTATTGAAATTTTTGTTACTCCAATGGATGGTAGCCTTGTCATTTTGGAAGGTAGTCTGTTGTTGAGATTTTTGTTACTCAAATGGATGGTAGCCTTATCATTATGGGAGGTAGTAAGTTATTGAGATTTTTATTATCCCAATGGATGGTAGCTTTTTCATTGTTGAAGGTAGTCTGTTGTTGAGATTTTTGTTACTCAAATGGATGGTAGCCTTGCCATTATGGAAGGTAGTCTGTTATTGAAATTTTTGTTACTCCAATGGATGGTAGCCTTATCATTATGAAAGGTAGTCTGTTGTTGAAATTTTTGTTCCTCTAATTGATGGTAGCCTTGTCATTATGAAAGGTAGTCTATTGTTGAGATTTCTTGTTACTCCAATGGATGGTAGCCTTGTCATTATGAAAGGTAGTATGTTGTTGAGATTTTTGTTACTCCAATAGATGGTATCCTTGTCATTATGGAAGGTAGTCTGTTTTTGAGATTTTTGTTACTCCAATGGATGATAGCCTTGTCATTGTAAGAGATAGCCTGTTGTTGAAATTTTTGTTACTTCGATGGATGTTAGCGTTGTCATTATGGAAGGTAATCTATTGTTGAAATTTCTGTTACTCCAATCGATGGTAGCCTTGTGATTTTGGAAGGTAGTCTGTTGTTGAGAATTTTGGTACTCCAATGGATGGTAGTCTTGTCATTATGATAGGTAGTCTGTTGTTGAGATTTCTGTTAACCCAATGGATGGTAGCCTTGTAATTATGGAAGGTAGTCTGTTGTTGATATTTCTGTTACTCCATTGGTTAGTAGCCTTGTCATTATGGAAGGTAGTATGTTATTGAGATTTTTGTTAACCCAATGGATGGTAGCCTTGTAATTATGGAAGGTAGTATGTTGTTGATATTTCTGTTACTCCAATGGTTGGTAGCCTTGTCATTATGGAAGGTAGTATGTTGTTGAGATTTTTGTTACTCCAATAGATGGTATCCTTGTCATTATGGAAGGTAGTCTGTTGTTGAGATTTCTTGTTACTCCAATGGATGGAAGCATTTTCATTATTGGAGGTAGTATGTTGTTGAAATTTTTGTTATTCCAATGGATGGTAGCCTTGTCATTATGGATGGTAGTATGTTATTGAAATTTTTCTTACTCCAATGGATGGTAGCCTTGTCATTTTGGAAGGTAGTCTGTTGTTTAGATTTCTATTACTCAAATGGATGGTAGCCTTATCATTATGGGAGGTAGTAAGTTATTGAGATTTTTATTATCCCAATGGATGGTAGCTTTTTCATTGTTGAAGGTAGTCTGTTGTTGAGATTTGTGTTACTCAAATGGATGGTAGCCTTGCCATTATGGAAGGTAGTCTGTTGTTGAGATTTTTGTTACTCCAATGGATGGTAGCCTTGTCATTATGAAAGGTAGTCTGTTGTTGATATTTGTGTTACTCCAATGGATGGTAGCCTTGCCATTATAGAAGGTAGTCTGTTGTTGAAATTTTTGTTACTCCAATGGATGGTAGCCTTGTCATTATGAAAGGTAGTATGTTGTTGAGATTTTTGTTACTCCAGTAGATGGTATCCTTGTCGTTATGGAAGTTAGTCTTTTGTTGAGATTTTTGTTACTCCAATGGATGATAGCCTTGTCATTGTAGGAGATAGCATGTTGTTGAAATTTTTGTTACTTCGATGGATGTTAGCGTTGTCATTATGGAAGGTAATCTATTGTTGAAATTTCTGTTACTCCAATCGATGGTAGCCTTGTGATTTTGGAAGGTAGTCTGTTGTTGAGAATTTTGGTACTCCAGTGGATGGTAGTCATGTCATTATGATAGGTAGTCTGTTGTTGAGATTTCTGTTAACCCAATGGATGGTAGCCTTGTAATTATGGAAGGTAGTATGTTTTTGATATTTTTGTTACTCCAATGGTTGGTAGCCTTGTCATTATGGAAGGTAGTATGTTGTTGAGATTTTTGTTAACCCAATGGATGGTAGCCTTGTAATTATGGAAGGTAGTTTGTTGTTGATATTTCTGTTACTCCAATTGTTGGTAGCCTTGTCATTATGGAAGGTAGTATGTTGTTGAGATTTTTGTTACTCCAATAGATGGTATCCTTGTCATTATGGAAGGTAGTCTGTTGTTGAGAATTCTTGTTACTACAATGGATGGAAGCATTTTCATGATTTGAGGTAGTATGTTGTTGAAATTTTTGTTATTCCAATGGAAGGTAGCCTTGTCATTATGGGTGGTAGTATGTTATTGAAATTTTTGGTACTCCAATGGATGGTAGCCTTGTCATTTTGGAAGGTAGTCTGTTGTTGAGATTTTTGTTACTCAAATGGATGGTAGCCTTATCATTATGGGAGGTAGTAAGTTATTGAGATTTTTATTATCCCAATGGATGGTAGCTTTTTCATTGTTGAAGGTAGTCTGTTGTTGAGATTTGTGTTACTCAAATGGATGGTAGCCTTGCCATTATGGATGGTAGTCTGTTATTGAAATTTTTGTTACACCAATGGATGGTAGCCTTGTCATTATGAAAGGTAGTCTGTTGTTGAGATTTGTGTTACTCCAATGGATGGTAGCCTTGCCATTATGGAAGGTAGTCTGTTGTTGAAATTTTTGTTACTCCAATGGATGGTAGCCTTGTCATTATGAAAGGTAGTATGTTGTTGAGATTTTTGTTACTCCAATAGATGGTATCCTTGTCATTATGGAAGGTAGTTTGTTGTTGAGATTTTTGTTACTCCAATGGATGATAGCCTTGTCATTGTAGGAGATAGCCTATTGTTGAAATTTTTTTTACTCCAATGGATGTTAGCGTTGTCATTATGGAAGGTAATCGATTGTTGAAATTTCTGTTACTCCAATCGATGGTAGCCTTGTGATTATGGAAGGTAGTCTGTTGTTGAGAATTTTGGTACTCCAATGGATGGTAGTCTTGTCATTATAGAAGGTAGTCTGTTGTTGAGATTTCTGTTAACCCAATGGATGGTAGCCTTGTAATTATGGAAGGTAGTCTGTTGTTGATATTTCTGTTACTCCAATGGTTGGTAGCCTTGTCATTATGGAAGGTAGTATGTTGTTGAGATTTTTGTTAACCCAATGGATGGTAGCCTTGTAATTATGGAAGGTAGTCTGTTGTTGATATTTCTGTTACTCCAATGGTTGGTAGCCTTGTCATTATGGAAGGTAGTATGTTGTTGAGATTTTTGTAACTCCAATAGATGGTATCCTTGTCATTATGGAAGGTAGTCTTTTGTTGAGAATTCTTGTTACTCCAATGGATGGAAGCATTTTCATTATTGGAGGTAGTATGTTGTTGAAATTTTTGTTATTCCAATGGATGGTAGCCTTATCATTATGGATGGTAATATGTTATTGAAATTTTTGTTACTCCAATGGATGGTAGCCTTGTCATTTTGGAAGGTAGTCTGTTGTTTAGATTTCTATTACTCAAATGGATGGTAGCCTTATCATTATGGGAGGTAGTAAGTTATTGAGATTTTTATTATCCCAATGGATGGTAGCTTTTTCATTGTTGAAGGTAGTCTGTTGTTGAGATTTGTGTTACTCAAATGGATGGTAGCCTTGCCATTATTGAAGGTAGTCTGTTATTAAAATTTTTGTTACTCCAATGGATGGTAGCCTTGTCATTATGAAAGGTAGTCTGTTGTTGAGATTTGTGTTACTCCAATGGATGGTAGCCTTGCCATTATAGAAGGTAGTCTGTTGTTGAAATTTTTGTTACTCCAATGGATGGTAGCCTTGTCATTATGAAAGGTAGTATGTTGTTGAGATTTTTGTTACTCCAGTAGATGGTATCCTTGTCGTTATGGAAGTTAGTCTTTTGTTTAGATTTTTGTTACTCCAATGGATTATAGCCTTGTCATTGTAGGAGATAGCCTGTTGTTGAAATTTTTGTTACTTCGATGGATGTTAGCGTTGTCATTATGGAAGGTAATCTATTGTTGAAATTTCTGTTACTCCAATCGATGGTAGCCTTGTGATTATGGAAGGTAGTCTGTTGTTGAGAATTTTGGTACTCAAGTGGATGGTAGTCTTGTCATTATAGAAGGTAGTCTGTTGTTGAGATTTCTGTTAACCCAATGGATGGTAGCCTTGTAATTATGGAAGGTAGTATGTTGTTGATATTTCTGTTACTCCAATGGTTGGTAGCCTTGTCATTATGGAAGGTAGTATGTTGTTGAGATTTTTGTTAACCCAATGGATGGTAGCCTTGTAATTATGGAAGGTAGTCTGTTGTTGATATTTCTGTTACTCCAATTGTTGGTAGCCTTGTCATTATGGAAGGTAGTATGTTGTTGAGATTTTTGTTACTCCAATAGATGGTATCCTTGTCATTATGGAAGGTAGTCTGTTGTTGAGAATTCTTGTTACTCCAATGGATGGAAGCATTTTCATTATTGGAGGTAGTATGTTGTTGAAATTTTTGTTATTCCAATGGAAGGTAGCCTTGTCATTATGGGTGGTAGTATGTTATTGAAATTTTTGTTACTCCAATGGATGGTAGCCTTGTCATTTTGGAAGGTAGTCTGTTGTTGAGATTTTTGTTACTCAAATGGATGGTAGCCTTATCATTATGGGAGGTAGTAAGTTATTGAGATTTTTATTATCCCAATGAATGGTAGCTTTTTCATTGTTGAAGGTAGTCTGTTGTTGAGATTTATGTTACTCAAATGGATGGTAGCCTTGCCATTATGGAAGGTAGTCTGTTATTGAAATTTTTGTTACACCAATGGATGGTAGCCTTGTCATTATGAAAGGTAGTCTGTTGTTGAGATTTGTGTTACTCCAATGGATGGTAGCCTTGCCATTATGGAAGGTAGTCTGTTTTTGAAATTTTTGTTACTCCAATGGATGGTAGCCTTGTCATTATGAAAGGTAGTATGTTGTTGAGATTTTTGTTACTCCAATAGATGGTATCCTTGTCATTATGGAAGGTAGTTTGTTGTTGAGATTTTTGTTACTCCAATGGATGATAGCCTTGTCAATGTAGGAGATAGCCTATTGTTGAAATTTTTGTTACTCCAATGGAAGTTAGCGTTGTCATTATGGAAGGTAATCTATTGTTGAAATATTTGTTACTCCAATCGATGGTAGCCTTGTGATTATGGAAGGTAGTCTGTTGTTGAGAATTTTGGTACTCCAATGGATGGTAGTCTTGTCATTATAGAAGGTAGTATGTTGTTGAGATTCTGTTAACCCAATGGATGGTAGCCTTGTAATTATGGAAGGTAGTCTGTTGTTGATATTTTTGTTACTCCAATGGTTGGTAGCCTTGTCATTATGGAAGGTAGTATGTTGTTGGGATTTTTGTTAACCCAATGGATGGTAGCCTTGTAATTATGGAAGGTAGTCTGTTGTTGATATTTCTGTTACTCCAATGGTTGGTAGCGTCGTCATTATGGAAGGTAGTATGTTGTTGGGATTTTTGTTACTCCAATAGATGGTATCCTTGTCATTATGGAAGGTAGTCTGTTGTTGAGAATTCTTGTTACTCCAATGGATAGAAGCATTTTCAATATTAGAGGTAGTATGTTGTTGAAATTTTTGTTATTCCAATGGATGGTAGCCTTATCATTATGGGAGGTAGTAAGTTATTGAGATTTTTATTATCCCAATGGATGGTAGAATTTTCATTGTTGAAGGTAGTCTGTTGTTGAGATTTGTGTTACTCAAATGGATGGTAGCCTTGCCATTATGGAAGGTAGTCTGTTATTGAAATTTTTGTTACACCAATGGATGGTAGCCTTGTCATTATGAAAGGTAGTCTGTTGTTTAGATTTGTGTTACTCCAATAGATGGTAGCCTTGCCATTATGGTAGGTAGTTTGTTGTTGAAATTTTTCTTACTCCAATGGATGGTAGCCTTGTCATTATGAAAGGTAGTATGTTGTTGAGATTTTTGTTACTCCAATAGATGATAGCCTTGTCATTGTAGGAGATAGCCTATTGTTGAAATTTTTGTTACTCCAATGGATGTTAGCGTTGTCATTATGGAAGGTAATCTATTGTTAAAATTTCTGTTACTCCAATCGATGGTAGCCTTGTGATTATGGAAGGTAGTCTGTTGTTGAGAATTTTGGTACTCCAATGGATGGTAGTCTTGTCATTATAGAAGGTAGTCTGTTGTTGAGATTTCTGTTAACCCAATGGATGGTAGCCTTGTAATTATGGAAGGTAGTCTGTTGTTGATATTTGTGTTACTCCAATGGTTGGTAGCCTTGTCATTATGGAAGGTAGTATGTTGTTGAGATTTTTGTTAACCCAATGGATGGTAGCCTTGTAATTATGGAAGGTAGTCTGTTGTTGATATTTCTGTTACTCCAATGGTTGGTAGCGTTGTCATTATGGAAGGTAGTATGTTGTTGGGATTTTTGTTACTCCAATAGATGGTATCCTTGTCATTATGGAAGGTAGTCTGTTGTTGAGAATTCTTGTTACTCCAATGGATGGAAGCATTTTCATTATTGGAGGTAGTATGTTGTTGAAATTTTTGTTATTCCAATGGATGGTAGCCTTGTCATTATGGGTGGTAGTATGTTATTGAAATTTTTGTTACTCCATTGGATGGTAGCCTTGTCATTTTGGAAGGTAGTCTGTTGTTTAGATTTCTATTACTCAAATGGATGGTAGCCTTATCATTATGGGAGGTAGTAAGTTATTGAGATTTTTATTATCCCAATGGATGGTAGCTTTTTCATTGTTGAAGGTAGTCTGTTGTTGAGATTTGTGTTACTCCAATGGATGGTAGCCTTGCCATTATGGAAGGTAGTCTGTTGTTGAAATTTTTGTTACTCCAAAGGATGGTAGCCTTGTCATTATGAAAGGTAGTCTGTTGTTGAAATTTTTGTTACTCTAATTGATGGTAGCCTTGTCATTATGAAAGGTAGTCTATTGTTGAGATTTCTTGTTACTCCAATGGATGGTAGCCTTGTCATTATGGAAGGTAGCCTGTTGTTGAGATTTATGTTACTCTAATGGATGGTAAACTTGTCATTATGGGAGGTTGTCTATTGTTGTGATTTTTGTTACTCAAATGGATGGTAGCCTTATTATTGTAGAAGTTAGTCTGTTGTTGAGATTTATGTTACTCCAATGAATGGTAGCCTTGTAATTATGGGAGGTAGACTGTTGTTGTGATTTTTGTTACTCCAATGGATGGTAGTGTTGTCATTATGGAAGGTATTATGTTATTGAGATTTCTGTTACTCCAATGGATGGTAGCCTTGCCATTATAAAAGGTAGTGTGTTTTTGAGATTTTTGTTACTCCAATGGATGGAAGCCTTGTCATTATGGGAGGTAGTATGTTGTTGAGAATTCTTTTTACTCCAATGGATGGAAGCATTTTCATTATGGGAGGTAGTATGTTATTGAAATTTTTGTTATTCCAATGGATGGTAGCCTTGTCATTATGGGTGGTAGTATGTTGTTGAAATTTTTGTTACTCCAATGGATGGTAGCCTTGTCATTTTGGAAGGTAGTCTGTTGTTGAGATTTCTGTTACTCAAATGGATGGTAGCCTTATCGTTATGGGAGGTAGTAAGTTATTGAGATTTTTATTATCCCAATGGATCGTAGCTTTTTCATTGTTTAAGGTAGTATATTGTTGAGATTTGTATTACTCCAATGGATGGTAGCCTTGCCATTATGGTAGGTAGTCTATTGTTGAAATTTTTGTTACTCCAATGGATGGTAGCGTTGTACTTTATGAAAGGTAGTATGTTGTCGAGATTTTTGTTACTCCAATAGATGGTATCCTTGTCATTATGGAAGGTAGTCTGTTGTTGAGATTTTTGTTACTCCAATGGATGATAGCCTTGTCATTGTAGGAGATAGCATGTTATTGAAATTTTTGTTATTCCAATGGATGTTAGCCTTGTCATTATAGAAGGTAATCTATTGTTGAAATTTTTGTTACTCCAATGGATGGTAGCCTTGTCATTTTGGAAGGTAGTCTTTTGTTGAGATTTCTGTTACTCAAATGGATGGTAGCCTTATCGTTTTGGGAGGTAGTAAGTTATTGAGATTTTTATTATCCCAATGGATCGTAGATTTTTCATTGTTGAAGGTAGTCTATTGTTGAGATTTGTGTTACTCCAATGGATGGTAGCCTTGCTATTCAGGAAGGTAGTTTGTTGTTGAAATTTTTGTTACTCCAATGGATGGTAGCCTTGTACTTTATGAAAGGTAGTATGTTGTCGAGATTTTTGTTACTCCAATAGATGGTATCCTTGTCATTATGGAAGGTAGTCTGTTGTTGAGATTTTTGTTACTCCAATGGATGATAGCCTTGTCATTGTAGGAGATAGCCTGTTGTTGAAATTTTTGTTATTCCAATGGATGTTAGCCTTGTCATTATAGAAGGTAATCTATTGTTTAAATTTCTGTTACTCCAATCGATGGTAGCCTTGTGATTATGAAAGGTAGTCTGTTGTTGAGTATTTTCGTACTCCAATGGATGGTAGTCTTGTCATTATAGAAGGTAGTTTGTTGTTGAGATTTCTGTTAACCCAATGGATGGTAGCCTTGTAATTATGGAAGGTAGTCTGTTGTTGATATTTCTATTACTCCAATGGTTGGTAGCCTTGTCATTATGGAAGGTAGTATGTTGTTGGGATTTTTGTTACTCCAATAGATGGTATCCTTGTCATTATGGAAGGTAGTCTGTTGTTGAGAATTCTTGTTACTCCAATGGATGGAAGCATTTTCATTATTGGAGGTAGTATTTTGTTGAAATTTTTTTTATTCCAATGGATGGTAGCCTTGTCATTATGGGTGGTAGTATGTTATTGAAATTTTTGTTACTCCAATGTATGGTAGCTTTTTCATTGTTGAAGGTAGTCCGTTGTTGAGATTTGTGTTACTCCAATGGATGGTAGCCTGGCCATTATGGAAGGTAGTCTGTTGTTGAAGATTTTGTTACTCCAATGGATGGTAGCCTTGTCATTATGAAAGGTAGTTTGTTATTGAAATTTTTGTTACTCTAATTGATGGTAGCCTTGTCATTATGAAAGGTAGTCTATTGTTGAGATTTCTTGTTACTCCAATGGATGGTAGCCTTGTCATTATGGAAGGTAGCCTGTTGTTGAGATTTATGATACTCCAATGGATGGTAAACTTGTCATTATGGGAG
Organism: Vicia faba; assembly: GCA_948472305.1. Taxonomy (NCBI): domain Eukaryota; kingdom Viridiplantae; phylum Streptophyta; class Magnoliopsida; order Fabales; family Fabaceae; genus Vicia; species Vicia faba. Next base: position 774,553,949 of record OX451737.1, read on the forward strand.
GTTGTCTGTTGTTGTGATTTTTGTTACTCCAATGGATGGAAGCCTTGTCATTATGGAAGGCATTATGTTGTTGAGATTTCACTTACTCCATTGGGTGGTAGCCTTGTCATTATGGGAGGTAGTCTATTGTTTAAATTTTTGTTACTCCTATGGATGGTAGCCTTGTCATTATGGAAGGTAGTATGTTGTTGAAATTTTTGTTACTCCAATAGATGGTAGCCTTGTCATTATGGGATGTAGTCTGTTATGTAGATTTCTGTTAATCTAATGGATGGTAGCCTTGTCATTACGGAAGGTGGTCTATTGTTTAAATTTGTGTTACTCAATTGGATGGTAGCCTTGTCATTATGGAAGGTAGTCTGTTGTTGAAATTTTTGTTACTCCAATGGATGGTAGCCTTGTCATTATGGAAGGTAATCTATTGTTGAGATTTCTTATTACTCCAATGGAAAGTTGTATGTTTTTGAATTTTTTTTACTCTAATGGATGGCAGCCTTGTCATTATGCAAGGTAGCCTGTTGTTGAGATTTATGTTACTCCAATGGATGGTAAACTTGTCATTATGGGAGGTTGCCTGTTGTTGTGGTTTTTTTACTCCAATGGACGGAAGCCTTGTCATTATGGAAATCATTCTGTTGTTGAGATTTTAGTTACTCCAATGGGTGGTAGCCTTGTATATATGGGAGGTAGTCTGTTGTTGAAATTTTTGTTACTTCAATGTATGGTAGCCTTGTCATTATGGATGGTAGTATGTTGTTGTGATTTTTTTTTAATCCAATGGATGGTAGCCTTGTCATTATGGGAGGTAGTATGTTGTTGAAATTTTTGTTACTCCAATTGATGGTAGCCTTGTCATTATGGAAGGTAGTCTGTTGTTGAGAATTTTGGTACTCCAATGGATGGTAGTCTTGTCATTATGGAAGGTAGTCTGTTGTTGAGATTTCTGTTAACCCAATGGATGGTAGCCTTGTAATTATGGAAGGTAGTCTATTGTTGATATTTTTGTTACTCCAATGGTTGATAGCCTTGTCATTATTGAAGGTAGTATGTTGTTGAGATTTTTGTTACTCCAGTAGATGGTATCCTTGTCATTATGCAAGGTAGTTAGTTGTTGAAATTTATGTTACTCCAATGAATGGTAGCCTTGTAATTATGGGAGGTAGACTGTTGTTGTGATTTTTGTTACTCCAATGGATGGTAGTGTTGTCATTATGGAAGGTATTATGTTGTTGAGATTTCTGTTACTCCAATGGATGGTAGCCTTGCCATTATAAAAGGTAGTGTGTTTTTGAGATTTTTGTTACTCCAATGGATGGAAGCCTTGTCATTATGGGAGGTAGTATGTTGTTGAGAATTCTTTTTACTCCAATGGATGGAAGCATTTTCATTATGGGAGGTAGTATGTTGTTGAAATTTTTGTTATTCCAATGGATGGTAGCCTTGTCATTATGGGTGGTAGTATGTTGTTGAAATTTTTGTTACTCCAATGGATGGTAGCCTTGTCATTTTAGAAGGTAGTCTGTTGTTGAGATTTCTGTTACTCAAATGGATGGTATCCTTATCATTATGGGAGGTAGTAAGTAATTGAGATTTTTATTATCCCAATGGATCGTTGCTTTTTCATTGTTGAAGGTAGTCTGTTGTTGAGATTTGTGTTACTCCAATGGATGGTAGCCTTGCCATTATGGAAGGTAGTCTGTTGTTGAAATTTTTGTTACTCCAATGGATGGTAGCCTTGTCATTATGAATGGTAATATGTTGTTGAGATTTTTGTTACTCCAATAGATGGTATCCTTGTCTTTATGGAAGGTAGTCTGTTGTTGAGATTTTTTTTACTCCAATGGATGATAGCCTTGTCATTGTAGGAGATAGCCTGTTGTTAAAAAATTTTTTACTCCAATGGATGTTAGCGTTGTCATTATGGAAGGTAATCTATTGTTAAAATTTCTGTTACTCCAATTGATGGTAGCCTTGTGATTATGGAAGGTAGTCTGTTGTTGAGAATTTTAGTACTCCAATGGATGGTAGTCTTGTCATTATAGAAGGTAGTCTGTTGTTGAGATTTCTGTTAACCCAATTGATGGTAGCCTTGTAATTATGGAAGGTAGTCTAATGTTGATATTTCTGTTACTCCAATGGTTCGTAGCCTTGTCATTATGGATGGTAGTATGTTGTTGAGATTTTTGTTAACCCAATGGATGGTAGCCTTGTAATTATGGAAGGTAGTCTGTTGTTGATATTTATGTTACTCCAATTGTTGGTAGCCTCGTCATTATGGAATGTAGTATGTTGTTGAGATTTTTGTTACTCCAATAGATGGTATCCTTGTCATTATGCAAGGTAGTCTGTTGTTGAATTTTTTGTTACTCCAATTGATGGTAGCCTTGTCATTATGGAAGGTAGTATGTTATTGAAATTTTTGTTACTCCAATGGATGGTAGCCTTCTCATTATGGAAGGTAATCTATTGTTGAGATTTCTTATTACTCCAATGGAAAGTTGTATGTTTTTGAATTTTTTTACTCTAATGGATGGTAGCCTTGTCATTATGGAAGGTAGCCTGTTGTTGAGATTTATGTTACTCCAATGGATGGTAAACTTGTCATTATGGGAGGTTGTCTGTTGTTGTGGTTTTTTTACTCCAATGGACGGAAGCCTTGTCATTATGGAAATCATTCTGTTGTTGAGATTTTAGTTACTCCAATGGGTGGTAGCCTTGTCTATATGGGAGGTAGTCTGTTGTGGAAATTTTTGTTACTTCAATGGATGGTAGCCTTGTCATTATGGATGGTAGTATGTTGTTGTGATTTTTTTTTAATCCAATGGATGGTAGCCTTGTCATTATGGGAGGTAGTATGTTGTTGAAATTTTTGTTACTCCAATGGATGGTAGCCTTGTCATTATGGAAGGTAGTCTGTTGTTGAGAATTTTGGTACTCCAATGGATGGTAGTCTTGTCATAATGGAAGGTAGTCTGTTTTTGAGATTTCTGTTAACCCAATGGATGGTAGCCTTGTAATTATGGAAGGTAGTCTGTTGTTGATATTTTTGTTACTCCAATGGTTGGTAGCCTTGTCATTATTGAAGGTAGTATGTTGTTGAGATTTTTGTTACTCTAGTAGATGGTATCCTTGTCATTATGCAAGGTAGTTTGTTGTTGAATTTTTTGTTACTCCAATTGATGGTAGCCTTGTCATTATGGAGGATAGTATGTTATTGAAATTTTTGTTACTCCAATGGATGGTAGCCTTCTCATTATGGAATGTAATTTGTTGTTGATATTTCTTGTTACTCCAATGGATGGTAGCCTAGTCATTATAGAAGGTAGTCTATTGTTTAGATTTTTGTTTCTCCAATGAATGGTAGCCTTGTCAGTATAAAAGGTAGTCTGTTGTTGAAATTTTTGTTACTCTAATGGATGGTAGCCTTATTATTGTAGAAGTTAGTCTGTTGTTGAGATTTTTGTTACTCCAATGAATGGTAGCCTTGTAATTATGGGAGGTATACTGTTGTTGTGATTTTTGTTACTCCAATGGATGGTAGTGTTGTCATTATGGAAGGTATTATGTTGTTGAGATTTCTGTTACTCCAATGGATGGTAGCCTTGTCATTATGAAAGGTAGTGTGTTTTTGAGATTTTTGTTACTCCAATGGATGGAAGCCTTGTCATTATGGGAGGTAGTCTGTTGTTGAGAATTATTTTTACTCGAATGGATGGAAGCATTTTTATTATGGGAGGTAGTATGTTGTTGAAATTTTTGTTATTCTAATGGATGGTAACCTTGTCATTATGGGTGGTAGTATGTTGTTGAAATTTTTGTTACTCCAATGGATGGTAGCCTTGTCATTTTGGAAGGTAGTCTGTTGTTGAGATTTCTGTTACTCAAATGGATGGTAGCCTTATCGTTATGGGAGGTAGTAAGTTATTGAGATTTTTATTATCCCAATGGATTGTAGCCTTTTCATTGTTGAAGGTAGTCTATTGTTGAGATTTGTGTTACTCCAATGGATGGTAGCCTTGCCATTATGGAAGGTAGTCTGTTGTTGAAATTTTTGCTACTCCAATGGATGGTAGCCTTGTACTTTATGAAAGGTAATATGTTGTTGAGATTTTTGTTACTCCAATAGATGGTATCCTTGTCATTATGGAAGGTAGTCTGTTGTTGAGATTTTTGTTACTCCAATGGATGATAGCCTTGTCATTGTAGGAGATAGCCTGTTGTTGAAATTTTTGTTACTCCAATGGATGTTAGCGTTGTCATTATGGAAGGTAATCTATTGTTGACATTTTTGTTACTCCAATCGATGGTAGCCTTGTGATTATGGAAGGTAGTCTGTTGTTGAGAATTTTGGTACTCCAATGAATGGTAGTCTTGTCATTATGGAAGGTAGTTTGTTGTTGAGATTTCTGTTAACCCAATGGATGGTAGCCTTGTAATTATGGAAGGTAGTCTGTTGTTGATATTTCTGTTACTCCAATGGTTAGTAGCCTTGTCATTATGGAAGATAGTATGTTGTTGAGATTTTTGTTAACCCAATGGATGGTAGCCTTGTAATTATGGAAGGTAGTCTGTTGTTGATATTTCTGTTACTCCAATGGTTGGTAGCCTTGTCATTATGGAAGGTAGTATGTTGTTGAGATTTTTGTTACTCCAATAGATGGTATCCTTGTAATTATGGAAGGTAGTCTGTTGTTGAGAATTCTGGTTACTCCAATGGATGGAAGCATTTTCATTATTGGAGGTAGTATGTTGTTGAAATTTTTGTTATTCCAATGGATGGTAGCCTAGTCATTATGGGTGGTAGTATGTTATTGAAATTTTTGTTACTCCAATGGATGGTGGCCTTGTCATTTTGGAAGGTAGTCTGTTGTTGAGATTTCTGTTACTCAAATGGATGGTAGCCTTATCATTATGGGTGGTAGTAAGTTATTGAGATTTTTATTATCCCAATGGAAGGTAGATTTTTCATTGTTGAAGGTAGTCTATTGTTGAGATTTGTGTTACTCCAATGGATGGTAGCCTTTCCATTATGGAAGGTAGTATGTTGTTGAAATTTTTGTTAATCCAATGGATGGTAGCCTTGTCATTATGAAAGATAGTCTGTTGTTGAAATTTTTGTTACTCCAATTGATGGTAGCCTTGTCATTATGAAAGGTAGTCTATTGTTGAGATTTCTTGTTACTCCAATGGATGGTAGCCTTGTCATTATGGAAGGTAGCTTGTTGTTGAGATTTATGTTACTCCAATGGATGGTAAACTTGTCATTATGGGAAGTTGTCTGTTGTGGTGGTTTTTTTTACTCCAATGGATGAAAGCCTTGTCATTATGGAAATCATTATGTTGTTGAGATTTTACTTACTCCAATGGGTGGTAGCCTTGTCTATATGGGAGGTAGTCTGTTGTTGAAATTTTTGTTACTTCAATGGATGGTAGCCTTGTCATTATGGACGGTAGTCTGTTGTTGTGATTTTTTTTACTCCAATGGATGGTAGCCTTGTCATTATGGGAGGTAGTATGTTGTAGAAATTTTTGTTACTCCAATGGATGGTAGCCTTGTGATTATGGAAGGTAGTCTATTGTTGAGAATTTTGGTACTCCAATGGATTGTAGTCTTGTCATTATGGAAGGTAGTCTGTTGTTGAGATTTCTGTTAACCCAATGGATGGTAGCCTTGTAATTATGGAAGGTAGTCTGTTGTTGATATTTTTGTTACTCCAATGGATAGTAGCCTTGTCATTATGGAAGGTATTATGTTGTTGAGATTTTTGTTACTCCAATAGATGGTATCCTTGTCATTATGCAAGGTAGTCTGTTGTTGAATTTTTTGTTACTCCAATTGATGGTAGCCTTGTCATTATGGAAGGTAGTATGTTATTGAAATTATTGTTACTCCAATGGATGGTAGCCTTCTCATTATGGAAGATAATTTGTTGTTGAGATTTCTTAATACTCCAATGGATGGTAGCCTAATCATTATAGAAGGTAGTCTATTGTTTAGATTTTTGTTTCTCCAATGAATGGTAGCCTTGTCAGTATAAAAGGTAGTCTGTTGTTGTAATTTTTGTTACTCTAATGGAGGGTAGCCTTATTATTGTAGAAGTTAGTCTGTTGTTGAGATTTATGTTACTCCAATGAATGGCAACCTTTTTATTATGGGATGTAGACTGTTGTTGTGATTTTTGTTTCTAAAATGGATGGTAGTGTTGTCATTATCGAAGGTAGTCTGTTGTTGAGATTTCTGTTACTCCAATGGATGGTAGCCTTGCCATTATGAAAGGTAGTGTGTTTTTGAGATATTTGTTACTCCAATGGATGGAAGCCTTGTCATTATGGGAGGTAGTCTGTTGTTGAGAATTCTTGTTACTCCAATTGATGGAAGCATTTTCATTATGGGAGGTAGTATGTTGTTGAAATTTTTGTTATTCCAATGGATGGTAGCCTTGTCATTATGGGTGGTAGTATGTTGTTGAAATTTTTGTTACTCCAATGGATGGTAGCCTTGTCATTTTAGAAGGTAGTCTGTTGTTGAGATTTCTGTTACTCAAATGGATGGTAGCCTTATCATTATGGGAGGTAGTAAGTAATTGAGATTTTTATTATCCCAATGGATCGTTGCTTTTTCATTGTTGAAGGTAGTCTGTTGTTGAGATTTGTGTTACTCCAATGGATGGTAGCCTTGCCATTATGGAAGGTAGTCTGTTGTTGAAATTTTTGTTACTCCAATGGATGGTAGCCTTGTCATTATGAATGGTAATATGTTGTTGAGATTTTTGTTACTCCAATAGATGGTATCCTTGTCATTATGGAAGGTAGTATGTTGTTGAGATTTTTTTTACTCCAATGGATGATAGCCTTGTCATTGTAGGAGATAGCCTGTTGTTAAAATTTTTTTTACTCCAATGGATGTTAGCATTGTCATTATGGAAGGTAATCTATTGTTGAAATTTCTGTTACTCCAATTGATGGTAGCCTTGTGATTATGGAAGGTAGTCTGTTGTTGAGAATTTTAGTACTCTAATGGATGGTAGTCTTGTCATTATAGAAGGTAGTCTGTTGTTGAGATTTATGTTAACCCAATGGATGGTAGCCTTGTAATTATGGAAGGTAGTCTAATTTTGATATTTCTGTTACTCCAATGGTTCGTAGCCTTGTCATTATGGAAGGAAGTATGTTGTTGAGATTTTTGTTAACCCAATGGATGTTAGCCTTGTAATTATGGAAGGTAGTCTGTTGTTGATATTTATGTTACTCCAATGGTTGGTAGCCTTGTCATTATGGAATGTAGTATGTTGTTGAGATTTTTGTTACTCCAATAGATAGTATCCTTGTCATTATGCAAGGTAGTCTGTTGTTGAATTTTTTGTTACTCCAATTGATGGTAGCCTTGTCATTATGGAAGGTAGTATGTTATTGAAATTTTTGTTACTCCAATGGATGGTAGCCTTCTCATTATGGAAGATAATTTGTTGTTGAGATTTCTTAATACTCCAATGGATGGTAGCCTAGTCATTATAGAAGGTAGTCTATTGTTTAGATTTTTGTTTCTCCAATGAATGGTAGCCTTGTCAGTATAAAAGGTAGTCTGTTGTTGTAATTTTTGTTACTCTAATGGAGGGTAGCCTTATTATTGTAGAAGTTAGTCTGTTGTTGAGATTTATGTTACTCCAATGAATGGCAACCTTTTTATTATGGGATGTAGACTGTTGTTGTGATTTTTGTTACTAAAATGGATGGTAGTGTTGTCATTATCGAAGGTAGTCTATTGTTGAGATTTCTGTTACTCCAATGGATGGTAGCCTTGCCATTATAAAAGGTAGTGTGTTTTTGAGATATTTGTTACTCCAATGGATGGAAGCCTTGTCATTATGGGAGGTAGTCTGTTGTTGAGAATTCTTGTTACTCCAATTGATGGAAGCATTTTCATTATGGGAGGTAGTATGTTGTTGAAATTTTTGTTATTCCAATGGATGGTAGCCTTGTCATTATGGGTGGTAGTATGTTGTTGAAATTTTTGTTACTCCAATGGATGGTAGCCTTGTCATTTTAGAAGGTAGTCTGTTGTTGAGATTTCTGTTACACAAATGGATGGTAGCCTTATCATTATGGGAGGTAGTAAGTAATTGAGATTTTTATTATCCCAATGGATCGTTGCTTTTTCATTGTTGAAGGTAGTCTGTTGTTGAGATTTGTGTTACTCCAATGGATGGTAGCCTTGCCATTATGGAAGGTAGTCTGTTGTTGAAATTTTTGTTACTCCAATGGATGGTAGCCTTGTCATTATGAATCGTAATATGTTGTTGAGATTTTTGTTACTCCAATAGATGGTATCCTTGTCATTATGGAAGCTAGTCTGTTGTTGAGATTTTTGTTACTCCAATGGATGATAGCCTTGTCATTGTAGGACATAGCCTGTTGTTAAAATTTTTGTTACTCCAATGGATGTTAGCGTTGTCATTATGGAAGGTAATCTATTGTTGAAATTTCTGTTACTCCAATCGATGGTAGCCTTGTGATTATGGAAGGTAGTCTGTTGTTGAGAATTTTGGTACTCCAATGGATGGTAGTTTTGTCATTATAGAAGGTAGTTTGTTGTTGAGATTTCTGTTAACCCAATGGATGGTAGCCTTGTAATTATGGAAGGTAGTCTAATGTTGATATTTCTGTTACTCCAATGGTTCGTAGCCTTGTCATTATGGAAGGTAGTATGTTGTTGAGATTTTTGTTAACCCAATGGATGGTTGCCTTGTAATTATGGAAGGTAGTCTGTTGTTGATATTTATGTTACTCCAATGGTTGGTAGCCTTGTCATTATGGAATGTAGTATGTTGTTGAAATTTTTGTTACTCCAATAGATGGTATCCTTGTCATTATGCAAGGTAGTCTGTTGTTGAATTTTTTGTTACTCCAATTGATGGTAGCCTTGTCATTATGGAAGGTAGTATGTTATTGAAATTTTTGTTACTCCAATGGATGGTAGCCTTCTCATTATGGAAGGTAATCTGTTGTTGAGATTTCTTAATACTCTAATGGATGGTAGCCTAGTCATTATAGAAGGTAGTCTATTGTTTAGATTTTTGTTTCTCCAATGAATGGTATCCTTGTCAGTATAAAAGGTAGTCTGTTGTTGTAATTTTTGTTACTCTAATGGATGGTAGCCTTATTATTGTAGAAGTTAGTCTGTTGTTGAGATTTATGTTACTCCAATGAATGGCAACCTTTTAATTATGGGAGGTAGACTGTTGTTGTGATTTTTGTTACTAAAATGGATGGTAGTGTTGTCATTATCGAAGGTAGTCTGTTGTTGAGATTTCTGTTACTCCAATGGATGGTAGCCTTGCCATTATGAAAGGTAGTGTGTTTTTGAGATATTTGTTACTCCAATGGATGGAAGCCTTGTCATTATGGGAGTTAGTCTGTTGTTGAGAATTCTTGTTACTCCAATTGATGGAAGCATTTTCATTATGGGAGGTAGTATGTTGTTGAAATTTTTGTTATTCTAATGGATGGTACCCTTGTCATTATGGGTGGTAGTATGTTGTTGAAATTTTTGTTACTCCAATGGATGGTAGCCTTGTCATTTTGGAAGGTAGTCTATTGTTGAGATTTCTGTTACTCAAATGGATTGTAGCCTTATCATTATGGGAGGTAGTAAGTTATTGAGATTTTTATTATCCCAATGGATGGTAGCTTTTTCATTGTTGAAGGTAGTCTGTTGTTGAGATTTGTGTTACTGCAATGGATGGTAGCCTTGCCATTATGGAAGGTAGTTTGTTGTTGAAATTTTTGTTACTCCAATGGATGGTAGCCTTGTCATTATGAATGGTAATATGTTGTTGAGATTTTTGTTACTCCAATAGATGGTATCCTTGTCATTATGGAAGGTAGTCTGTTGTTGAGATTTTTGTTACTCCAATGGATGATAGCCTTGTCATTGTAGGAGATACCCTGTTGTTAAAATTTTTGTTACTCCAATGGATGTTAGCGTTGTCATTATGGAAGGTAATCTATTGTTGAAATTTCTGTTACACCAATCGATGGTAGCCTTGTGATTATGGAAGGTAGTTTGTTGTTGAGAATTTTGGTACTCCAATGGATGGTAGTCTAGTCATTATAGAAGGTAGTCTATTGTTGAGATTTCTGTTAACCCAATGGATGGTAGCCTTGTAATTATGGAAGGTAGTCTAATGTTGATATTTCTGTTACTCCAATGGTTCGTAGCCTTGTCATTATGGAAGGTAGTATGTTGGTGAGATTTTTGTTAACCCAATGGATGGTAGCCTTGTAATTATGGAAGGTAGTATGTTGTTGATATTTATGTTACTCCAATGGTTGGTAGCCTTGTCATTATGGAATGTAGTATGTTGTTGAGATTTTTGTTACTCCAATAGATGGTATCCTTGTCATTATGGAAGGTAGTCTGTTGTTGAGAATTCTTGTTACTCCAATGGATGGAAGCATTTTCATTATTGGAGGTAGTATGTTGTTGAAATTTTTGTTATTCCAATGGATGGTAGCCTAGTCATTATGGGTGGTAGTATGTTATTGAAATTTTTGTTACTCCAATGGATGGTAGCCTTGTCATTTTTGAAGGTATTCTGTTGTTGAGATTTTTAGTATCCCAATGGATTGTAACTTTTTCATTGTTGAAGGTAGTCTGTTGTTGAGATTTGTGTTACTCCAATGGATGGTAGCCTTTCCATTATGGAAAGTAGTATGTTGTTGAAATTTTTTTTACTCCAATGGATGGTAGCCTTGTTATTATGAAAGGTAGTCTGTTGTTGAAATTTTTGTTACTCCAATTGAAGGTAGCCTTGTCATTGTGAAAGGTAGTCTATTGTTGAGATTTCTTGTTACTCCAATGGATGGTAGCCTTGTCATTATGGAAGGTAGCATGTTGTTGAGATTTATGTTACTCCAATGGATGGTAAACTTGTCATTATGGGAGGTTGTCTGTTGTTGTGGTTTTTTTTTACTCCAATGGATGGAAGCCTTGTCATTATGGAAATCATTCTGTTGTTGAGATATTACTTACTCCAATGGGTGGTAGCCTTGTCTATATGGGAGGTAGTCTGTTGTTGAAATTTTTGTTACTTCAATGGATGGTAGCCTTGTCATTATGGGAGGTAGTATGTTGTAGAAATTTTTGTTACTCCAATGGATAGTAGCCTTGTGATTATGGAAGGTAGTCTGTTGTTGAGAATTTTGGTACTCCAATGGATGGTAGTCTTGTCATTATGGAAGGTAGTCTGTTGTTGAGATTTCGGTTAACCCAATGGATGGTAGCCTTGTAATTATGGAAGGTAGTCTATTGTTGATATTTTTGTTACTCCAATGGTTGATAATCCTTGTCATTATGGAAGGTAGTGTGTTGTTGAGATTTTTGTTACTCCAATTGATGGTAGCCTTGTCATTATGGAAGGTAGTATGTTATTGAATTTTTTTTACTCCAATGGATGGTAGCCTTCTCATTATGGAAGGTAATCTGTTGTTGAGATTTCTTGTTACTCCAATGGATGGTAGCCTAGTCATTATATAAGTTATTCTATTGTTCAGATTTTTATTTCTCCAATGAATGGTAGCCTTGTCACTATAAAAGGTAGTCTGTTGTTGAAATTTTTGTTACTCTAATGGATGGTAGCCTTATTATTGTAGAAGTTAGTCTGTTGTTGAGATTTCTGTTACTCCAATGAATGGTAGCCTTGTAATTATAGGAGGTAGATTGTTGTTGTGATTTTTGTTACTCCAATGGATGGTAGTGTTGTCATTATGGAAGGTATCATGTTGTTGAGATTTCTGTTACTCCAATGGATGGTAGCCTTGCCATTATGAAAGGTAGTGTGTTTTTGAGATTTTTCTTACTCCAATGGATGGAAGCCTTGTCATTATGGGAGGTACTGTTGTTGAGAATTCTTGTTACTCCAATGGATGGAAGCATTTTCATTATGTGAGGTAGTATGTTGTTGAAATTTTTGTTATTCCAATGGATGGTAGCCTTGTCATTATGGGTGGTAGTATGTTGTTGAAATTTTTGTTACTCCAGTGGATGGTAGCCTTGTCATTTTGGAAGGAAGACTATTGTTGAGATTTATGTTACTCAAATGGATGGTAGCCTTATCATTATGGGAGGTAGTAAGTTATTGAGATTTTTATTATCCCAATGGATAGTAGCTTTTTCATTGTTGAAGGTAGTCTGTTGTTGAGATTTGTGTTACTCCAATGGATGGTAGCCTTGCCATTATGGAAGGTAGTCTGATGTTTAAATTTTTGTTACTCCAATAGATGGTAGCCTTGTCATTATGAAAGGTAGTATGTTGTTGATATTTTTGTTACTCCAATAGATGGTATCCTTGTCATTATGCAAGGTAGTCTGTTGTTGAGATTTTTGTTACTCCAATGGATGATAGCCTTGTCATTGAAGGAGATAGCCTGTTGTTAAATTTTTTTTACTCCAATGGATGTTAGCCTTGTCATTACGGAAGGTAATCTATTGTTGAAATTAAAGTTACTCCAATCGATGGTAGCCTTGTGATTATGGAAGGTAGTCTGTTGTTGAGAATTTTAGTACTCCAATGGATGGTAGTCTTGTCATTATGGAAGGTAGTCTATTGTTGAGATTTCTGTTAACCCAATGGATGGTAGCCTTGTAATTATGGAAGGTAGTCTGTTGTTGATATTTCTGGTACTCCAATGGTTGGTAGCCTTGCCATTATGAAAGGTAGTGTGTTGTTGAGATTTTTGTTACTCCAGTAGATGGTATCCTTGTCATTATGGAAGGTAGTTTGTTGTTGACAATTCTTGTTACTCCAATGGATGGAAGCATTTTCATTATTGGAGGTAGTATGTTGTTGAAATTTTTGTTATTCTAATGGATGGTAGCCTAGTCATTATGGGTGGTAGTATGTTATTGAAATTTTTGTTACTCCAATGGATGGTAGCCTTGTCATTTTGGAAGGTAGTCTGTTGTTGAGATTTCTGTTACTCAAATGGATGGTAGCCTTATCATTATGGGAGGTAGTAAGTTATTGAGATTTTTATTATCCCAATGGATGGTAGCTTTTTCATTGTTGAAGGTAGTCTGTTGTTGAGATTTGTGTTACTCCAATGGATGGTAGCCTTGCCATTATGGAAGGTAGTATGTTGTTGAAATTTTTGTTACTACAATGGATGGTAGCCTTGTTATTTTGAAAGGTAGTCTGTTGTTGAAATTTTCGTTACTCCAATTGATGATAACCTTGTCATTATGAAAGGTAGTCTATTGTTGAGATTTCTTGTTACTCCAATGGATGGTAGCCTTGTGATTATGGAAGGTAGCCTGTTGTTGAGATTTATGTTACTCCAATGGATGGTAAACTTGTCATTATGGGAGGTTATCTGTTGTTGTGATATTTGTTACCCCAATGGATGGTAGCCTTGTCATTATGGAAGGCATTATGTTGTTGAGATTTCATTTACTCCATTGGGTGGTAGCCTTGTCATTATGGGAGGTAGTCTATTGTTTAAATTTTTGTTACTCCTATGGATGGTAGCCTTGTCATTATGGAAGGTAGTGTGTTGTTGAAATTTTTTTTACTACAATGGATGGTAGCCATGTCATTATGGAAGGTAGTCTGTTCTTGAGATTTTTGTTACTTTAATAGATGGTAGCCTTGTCATTATGGGAGGTAGTTTGTTATGTAGATTTTTGTTAATCTAATGGATGGTAGCCTTGTCATTATGGAAGGTGGTCTGTTGTTTAAATTTGTGTTACTCAAATGGATGGTAGCCTTGTCATTATGGAAGGTAATCTATTGTTGAGATTTCTTATTACACCAATGGAAGGTAGTATGTTTTTGAATTTTTTCGACTCTAATGGATGGTAGCCTTGTCATTATGGAATTTATTCTATTGTTGAGATTTATGTTACTCCAATGGATGGTAAACTTATCATTATGGGAGGTTGTCTGTTGTTGTGTTTTTTTTTACTCCAACGGATGGAAGCCTTGTCATTATGGAAATCATTCTGTTGTTGATATTTTACATACTCCAATGGGTGGTAGCCTTGTCTATATGGGAGGTAGTCTGCTGTTGAAATTTTAGTTACTTCAATGGATGGGAGGCTTGTCATTATGGACGGTAGTCTGTTGTTGTGATTTTTTTTACTCCAATGGATGGTAGCCTTGTGATTATGGAAGGTAGTCTGTTGTTGAGAATTTTGGTACTCCAATGGATGGTAGTCTTGTCATTATGGAAGGTAGTTTGTTGTTGAGATTTTCGTTAACCCAATGGATGGTAGCCTTGTAATTATGGAAGGTAGTCTGTTGTTGATATTTTTGTTACTCCATTGGTTGGTAGCCTTGTCATTATGGAAGGTAGTCTGTTGTTGAGATTTCTGTTAACCCAATGGATGGTAGCCTTGTAATTATGAAAGGTAGTCTGTTGTTGATATTTCTGTTACTCCAATGGTTGGTAGCCTTGCCATTATGAAAGGTAGTGTGTTGTTGAGATTTTTGTTACTCCAATAGATGGTATCCTTTTCATTATGGAAGGTAGTCTGTTGTTGAGAATTCTTGTTACTCCAATAGATGGAAGCATTTTCATTATTGGAGGTAGTATGTTGTTGAGATTTTTGTTATTCAAATGGATGGTAGCCTAGTCATTATGGGTGGTAGTATGTTATTGAAATTTTTGTTACTCCAATGGATGGTAGCCTTGTCATTTTGGAAGGTAGACTATTGTTGAGATTTCTGTTACTCAAATGGATGGTAGCCTTATCATTACGGGAAGTAGTAAGTTATTGAGATTTTTATTATCCCAATGGATGGTAGCTTTTTCATTGTTGAAGGTAGTCTGTTATTGAGATTTGTGTTGCTCCAATGGATGGTAGCCTTGCCATTATGGAAGGTAGTATGTTGTTGAAATTTTTGTTACTCCAATGGATGGTAGCCTTGTCATTTTGAAAGGTAGTCTGTTGTTGAAATTTTTGTTACTCCAATTGATGATAGCCTTGTCATTATGAAAGGTAGCCTATTATTGAGATTTCTTGTTACTCCAATGGATGGTAGCCTTGTCATTATGGAAGGTAGCTTGTTGTTGAGATTTATGTTACTCCAATGGATGGTAAACTTGTCATTATGGGAGGTTGTCTGTTGTTGTGATTTTTGTTACTCCAATGGATGGAAGCCTTGTCATTATGGAAGGTAGTGTGTTGTTGAAATTTTTGTTACTCCAATGGATGGTAGCCTTGTCATTATGGAAGGTAGTCTGTTGTTGAGATTTTTGTTACTTTAATAGATGGTAGCCTTGTCTTTATGGGAGGTAGTCTGTTATGTAGATTTCTGTTAATCTAATGGATGGTAGCCTTGTCATTATGGAAGGTGGTCTGTTGTTTAAATTTGTGTTACTCAAATGGATGGTAGCCTTGTCATTATGGAAGGTAATCTATTGTTGATATTTCTTATTACTCCAATGGAAGGTAGTATGTTTTTGAATTTTTTTTACTCTAATGGATGGTAGCCTTGTCATTATGGAATTTATTCTATTGTTGAGATAAATGTTACTCCAATGGATGGTAAACTTATCATTATGGGAGGTTGTCTGTTGTTGTGTTTTTTTTTACTCCAACGGATGGAAGCCTTGTCATTATGGAAATCATTCTGTTGTTGAGATTTTACATACTCCAATGGGTGGTAGCCTTGTCTATATGGGAGGTAGTCTGTTGGTGAAATTTTTGTTACTTCAATGGATGGGAGGCTTGTCATTATGGACGGTAGTCTGTTGTTGTGATTTCTTTTAATCCAATGGATGGTAGCCTTGTCATTATGGGAGGTAGTATGTTGTAGAAATTTTTGTTACTCCAATGGATGGTAGCCTTGTGATTATGTAAGGTAGTCTGTTGTTGAGAATTTTGGTACTCCAATGGATAGTAGTCTTGTCATAATGGAAGGTAGTTTGTTGTTGAGATTTCTGTTAACCCAATGGATGGTAGCCTTGTAATTATGGAAGGTAGTCTGTTGTTGATATTTTTGTTACTTCAATGGTTGGTAGCCTTGTCATTATGGAAGGTAGTATGTTGTTGAGATTTTTGTTACTCCAATAGATGGTATCCTTGTCATTGTGGAAGGTAGTCTGTTGTTGAATTTTTTGTTACTCCAATGGATGGTAGCCTTGTCATTTTGAAAGGTAGTCTGTTGTTGAAATTTTTGTTACTCCAATTGATGATAGCCTTGTCATTATGAAAGGTAGTCTATTATTGAGATTTCTTGTTACTCCAATGGATGGTAGCCTTGTCATTATGGAAGGTAGCTTGTTGTTGAGATTTATGTTACTCCAATGGATGGTAAACTTGTGATTATGGGAGGTTGTCTGTTGTTGTGATTTTTGTTACTCCTATGGATGGTAGCCTTGTCATTATGGAAGGTAGTGTGTTGTTGAAATTTTTGTTACTACAATGGATGGTAGCCTTGTCATTATGGAAGGTAGTCTGTTGTTGAGATATTTGTTACTTCAATAGATGGTAGCCTTGTCATTATGGGAGGTAGTTTGTTATGTAGATTTTTGTTAATCTAATGGATGGTAGCCTTGTCATTATGGAAGGTGGTCTGTTGTTTAAATTTGTGTTACTCAAATGGATTATAGCCTTGTCATTATGGAAGGTAATCTATTGTTGAGATTTCTTATTACTCCAATGGAAGGTAGTATGTTTTTGAATTTTTTTTACTCTAATGGATGGTAGCCTTGTCATTATGGAATTTATTCTATTGTTGAGATAAATGTTACTCCAATGGATGGTAAACTTATCATTATGGGAGGTTGTCTGTTGTTGTGTTTTTTTTTACTCCAACGGATGGAAGCCTTGTCATTATGGAAATCATTCTGTTGTTGAGATTTTACATACTCCAATGGGTGGTAGCCTTGTCTATATGGGAGGTCGTCTGTTGTTGAAATTTTAGTTACTTCAATGGATGGGAGGCTTGTCCTTATGGACGGTAGTCTGTTGTTGTGATTTTTTTTACTCCAATGGATGGTAGCCTTGTCATTATGGGAGGTAGTATGTTTTAGAAATTTTTGATACTACAATAGATGGTAGCCTTGTGATTATGGAAGGTAGTCTGTTGTTGAGAATTTTGGTACTCCAATGGATGGTAGTCTTGTCATTATGGAAGGTAGTTTGTTGTTGAGATTTCCGTTAACCCAATGGATGGTAGCCTTGTAATTATGGAAGGTAGTCTGTTGTTGATATTTTTGTTACTCCATTG
Source organism: Vicia faba (assembly GCA_948472305.1). Taxonomy (NCBI): domain Eukaryota; kingdom Viridiplantae; phylum Streptophyta; class Magnoliopsida; order Fabales; family Fabaceae; genus Vicia; species Vicia faba. The sequence goes on from OX451737.1 coordinate 774,571,183, forward strand.
GTTGGTAGCCTTGTCATTATGGAAGGTAGTCTGTTGTTGAGATTTCTGTTAACCCAATGGATGGTAGCCTTGTAATTATGGAAGGTAGTTTGTTGTTGATATTTATGTTACTCCAATGGTTGGTAGCCTTGCCATTATGAAAGGTAGTGTGTTGTTGAGATTTTTTTACTCCAATAGATGGTATCCTTTTCATTATGGAAGGTAGTCTATTATTGAGATTTCTTGTTACTCCAATGGATGGTAGCCTTGTCATTATGGAAGGTAGCTTGTTGTTGAGATTTATGTTACTCCAATGGATGGTAAACTTGTCATTACGGGAGGTTGTCTGTTGTTGTGATTTTTTTTACTCCAATGGATGGAAGCCTTGTCATTATGGAAGGTAGTGTGTTGTTGAAATTTTTGTTACTCCAAAGGATGGTAGCCTTGTCATTATGGAAGGTAGTCTGTTGTTGAGATTTTTGTTACTCTAATAGATGGTAGCCTTGTCTTTATGGGAGGTAGTCTGTTATGTAGATTTCTGTTAATCTAATGGATGGTAGCCTTGTCATTATGGAAGGTGGTCTGTTGTTTAAATTTGTGTTACTCAAATGGATGGTAGCCTTGTCATTATGGAAGGTAATCTATTGTTGAGATTTCTTATTACTCCAATGGAAGGTAGTATGTTTTTGAATTTTTTTTACTCTAATGGATGGTAGCCTTGTCATTATGGAATTTATTCTATTGTTGAGATTTATGTTACTCCAATGGATGGTAAACTTGTCATTATGGGAGGTTGTCTGTTGTTGTGGTTTTTTTTACTCCAATGGATGGAAGCCTTGTCATTATGGAAATCATTCTGTTGTTGAGATTTTACATACTCCAATGGGTGGTAGCCTTGTCTATATGGGAGGTAGTCTGTTGGTGAAATTTTTGTTACTTCAATGGATGGGAGGCTTGTCATTATGGACGGTAGTCTGTTGTTGTGATTTCTTTTACTCCAATGGATGGTAGCCTTGTCATTATGGGAGGTAGTATGTTGTAGAAATTTTTGTTACTCCAATCGATGGTAGCCTTGTTATTATGGAAGGTAGTCTGTTGTTGAGAATTTTGGTACTCCAATGGATAGTAGTCTTGTCATAATGGAAGGTAGTTTGTTGTTGAGATTTCTGTTAACCCAATGGATGGTAGCCTTGTAATTATGGAAGGTAGTCTGTTGTTGATATTTTTGTTACTTCAATGGTTGGTAGCCTTGTCATTATGGAAGGTAGTATGTTGTTGAGATTTTTGTTACTCCAATAGATGGTATCCTTGTCATTGTGGAAGGTAGTCTGTTGTTGAATTTTTTGTTACTCCAATTGATGGTAGCCTTGTCATTATGGAAGGTAGTATGTTATTGAAATTTTTGTTACTTGAATGGATTGTAGCCTTCTCATTATGGAAGTTAATCTGTTGTTGAGATTTCTTGTTACTCCAATGGATGGTATCCTTGTCATTATAGAAGGTAGTCTATTGTTTAGATTTTTGTTTCTCCAATGGATGGTAGCCTTGTGAGTATAAAAGGTAGTCTGTTGTTGAAATTTTTGTTACTCTAATGGATGGTAGCCTTATTATTGTAGAAGTTGGTCTGTTGTTGAGATTTCTGTTACTCCAATGAATGGTGGCCTTGTAATTATGGGAGGTAGACTGTTGTTGTGATTTTTGTTACTCCAATGGATGATAGTGTTGTCATTATGGAAGGTATTATGTTGTTGGGATTTTTGTTACTCCAATGGATGGTAGCCTTGCCATTATGAAAGGTAGTGTGTTTTTGAGGTTTTTGTTACTCCAATGGATGAAAGCCTTGTCATTATGGGAGGTAGTCTGTTGTTGAGAATTCTTGTTACTCCAATGGATGGAAGCATTTTCATTATGGGAGGTAGTATGTTGTTGAAATTGTTGTTATTCCAATGGATGGTAGCCTTGTCATTATGGGAGGTAGTCTGTTAATGAGGTTTTTGTTATTCCAATGGATGGTAGCCTTGTCATTATTGAAGGTAGTCTGTTGTTGATATTTCTGTTACTCAAATGGATGGTAGCCTTATGATTATGGGAGGTAGTAAGTTATTGAGATTTTTATTATCCCAATGGATGGTAGCTTTTTCATTGTTGAAGGTAGTTTGTTGTTGAGATTTGTGTTACTCCAATGGATGGTAGCCTTGCCATTATGGAAGGTAGTTTGTTCTTGAAATTTTTGTTACTCCAATGGATGTTAGCCTTGTCTTTATGGAAGATAATCTATTGTTGAAATTTCTGTTACTCCAATCGATGGTAGCCTTGTGATTATGGAAGGTAGTCTGTTGTTCAGAATTTTCGTACTCCAATGGATGGTAGTCTTGTCATTATGGAAGGTAGTCTGCTGTTTAGATTTCTGTTAACCCAATGGATGGTAGCCTTGTAATTATGGAAGGTAGTTTGTTGTTGATATTTCTGTTACTCCAATGGATGGTAGCCTTGTCATTATGGAAGGTAGTCTATTGTTGAGATTTTTGTTACTCCAATAGATGGTAGCTTTGTCATTATGGGAGGTAGTCTGTTATGTAGATTTCTATTAATCTAATGGATGGTAGCCTTGTCATTATGGAAGGTGGTCAGTTGTTCATATTTCTGTTAATCTAATGGTTGGTAATCTTGTCATTACGGAAGGTAGTCTGTTGTTTAAATTTGTGTTACTCAAATGGATGGTAGTCTTGTCATTATGGAAGGTAATCTATTGTTGAGATTTCTTATTACTGCAATGGAAGGTAGTATGTTTTTGAATTTTTTTTACTCTAATGGATGGTAGCCTTGTCATTATGGAATTTATCTTATTGTTGAGATTTATGTTACTCTAATGAATGGTAAACTTGTCATTATGGGAGGTTGTCTGTTGTTGTGGTTTTTTTTACTCCAATGGATGGAAGCCTTGTCATTATGGAAATCATTCTGTTGTTGAGATTTTACTTACTCCAATGGGTGGTAGCCTTGTCTATATGGGAGGTAGTCTGTTGTTGAAATTTTTGTTACTTCAATGGATGGTAGCCTTGTCATTATGGACGATAGTCTGTTGTTGTAATTTTGGTTACTCCAATGGATGGTAGCCTTATCATTATGGAAGGTAGTTTGTTGTTTAGATTTCTGTTACTCCAATGGATGGTAGCCTTGTCATTATGGGAGGTAGTCTGTTAATGAGATTTTTGTTATTCCAATGGATGGTAGCCTTGTCATTATTGAAGGTAGTCTGTTGTTGATATTTCTGTTACTCAAATGGATGGTAGCCTTATCATTATGGGAGGTAGTAAGTTATTGAGATTTTTATTATCCCAATGGATAGTAGCTTTTTCATTGTTGAAGGTAGTCTGTTGTTGAGATTTGTGTTACTCCAATTGATGGTAGCCTTGCCATTATAGAAAGTAGTCTGTTGTTGAAATTTTTGTTACTCCAATGGATGGTAGCCTTGTCATTATGAAAGGTAGTATGTTATTGTGATTTTTGTTATTCCAATAGATGGTATCCTTGTCATTATGGAAGGTAGTCTGTTGTTGAGATTTTTGTTACTCCAATGGATGATAGCTTTGTCATTGTAGGAGATAGCCTGTTGTTGAAATTTTTGTTACTCCAATGGATGTTAGCCTTGTCATTATGGAAGTTAATCTATTGTTGAAATTTCTGTTACTCCAATCGATGGTAGCCTTGTGATTATGGAAGGTAGTCTGTTGTTGATAATTTTGGTACTCCAATGGATGGTAGTCTTGTCATTATGGAAGGTAGTCTGTTGTTGAGATTTCTGTTAACCCAATGGATGGTAGCCTTGTAATTATGGAAGGTAGTTTGTTGTTGATATTTCTGTTACTCTAATGGATGGTAGCCTTGTCATTATGGAAGGTAGTCTGTTGTTGAGATTTTTGTTACTCCAATAGATGGTAGCTTTGTCATTATGGGAGGTAGTCTGTTATGTAGATTTCTGTTAATCTAATGGATGGTAGCCTTGTCATTATGGAAGGTGGTCAATTGTTCATATTTTTGTAATCTAATGGTTGGTAATCTTGTCATTACGGAAGGTAGTCTGTTGTTTAAATTTGTCTTACTCAAATGGATGGTAGTCTTGTCATTATGGAAGGTAGTCTGTTGTTGAAATTTTTGTTACTCCAATGGATGGTAGCCTTGTCATTATGGAAGTTAATCTATTGTTGAGATTTCTTATTACTCCAATGAAAGGTAGTATGTTTTTGAATTTTTTTTACTCTAATGGATGGCAGCCTTGTCATTATGGAATTTATCTTATTGTTGAGATTTATGTTACTCTAATGAATGGTAAACTTGTCATTATGGGAGGTTGTCTGTTGTTGTGGTTTTTTTTACTCCAATGGATGGAAGCCTTGTCATTATGGAAATCATTCTGTTGTTGAGATTTTACTTACTCCAATGGGTGGTAGCCTTGTCTATATGGGAGGTAGTCTGTTGTTGAAATTTTTGTTACTTCAATGGATGGTAGCCTTGTCATTATGGACGGTAGTCTGTTGTTGTAATTTTGGTTACTCCAATGGATGGTAGCCTTATCATTATGGAAGGTAGTTTGTTGTTTAGATTTCTGTTACTCCAATGCATGGTAGCCTTGTCATTATGGGAGGTAGTCTGTTAATGAGATTTTTGTTATTCCAATGGATGGTAGCCTTGTCATTATTGAAGGTAGTCTGTTGTTGATATTTCTGTTACTCAAATGGATGGTAGCCTTATCATTATGGGAGGTAGTAAGTTATTGAGATTTTTATTATCCCAATGGATGGTAGCTTTTTCATTGTTGAAGGTAGTCTGTTGTTGAGATTTGTGTTACTCCAATTGATGGTAGCCTTGCCATTATAGAAAGTAGTCTGTTGTTGAAATTTTTGTTACTCCAATGGATGGTAGCCTTGTCATTATGAAAGGTAGTATGTTATTGTGATTTTTGTTATTCCAATAGATGGTATCCTTGTCATTATGGAAGGTAGTCTGTTGTTGAGATTTTTGTTACTCCAATGGATGATAGCTTTGTCATTGTAGGAGATAGCCTGTTGTTGAAATTTTTGTTACTCCAATGGATGTTAGCCTTGTCATTATGGAAGTTAATCTATTGTTGAAATTTCTGTTACTCCAATCGATGGTAGCCTTGTGATTATGGAAGGTAGTCTGTTGTTGATAATTTTGGTACTCCAATGGATGGTAGTCTTGTCATTATGGAAGGTAGTCTGTTGTTGAGATTTCTATTAACCCAATGGATGGTAGCCTTGTAATTATGGAAGGTAGTTTGTTGTTGATATTTCTGTTACTCTAATGGATGGTAGCCTTGTCATTATGGAAGGTAGTCTGTTGTTGAGATTTTTGTTACTCCAATAGATGGTAGCTTTGTCATTATGGGAGGTAGTCTGTTATGTAGATTTCTGTTAATCTAATGGATGGTAGCCTTGTCATTATGGAAGGTGGTCAGTTGTTCATATTTCTGTAATCTAATGGTTGGTAATCTTGTCATTACGGAAGGTAGTCTGTTGTTTAAATTTGTCTTACTCAAATGGATGGTAGTCTTGTCATTATGGAAGGTAGTCTGTTGTTGAAATTTTTGTTACTCCAATGGATGGTAGCCTTGTCATTATGGAAGTTAATCTATTGTTGAGATTTCTTATTACTCCAATGAAAGGTAGTATGTTTTTGAATTTTTTTTACTCTAATGGATGGCAGCCTTGTCATTATGGAATTTATCTTATTGTTGAGATTTATGTTACTCTAATGAATGGTAAACTTGTCATTATGGGAGGTTGTCTGTTGTTGTGGTTTTTTTTACTCCAATGGATGGAAGCCTTGTCATTATGGAAATCATTCTGTTGTTGAGATTTTACTTACTCCAATGGGTGGTAGCCTTGTTTATATGGGAGGTAGTCTGTTGTTGAAATTTTTGTTACTTCAATGGATGGTAGCCTTGTCATTATGGACGGTAGTCTGTTGTTGTAATTTTTGTTACTCCAATGGATGGTAGCCTTATCATTATGGAAGGTAGTATGTTGTTTAGATTTCTGTTACTCCAATGGATGGTAGCCTTGTCATTATGGGAGGTAGTCTGTTAATGAGATTTTTGTTATTCCAATGGATGGTAGCCTTGTCATTATTGAAGGTAGTCTGTTGTTGATATTTCTGTTATTCAAATGGATGGTAGCCTTATCATTATGGGAGGTAGTAAGTTATTGAGATTTATATTATCCCAATGGATGGTAGCTTTTTCATTGTTGAAGGTAGTCTGTTGTGGAGATTTGTGTTACTCCAATGGATGGTAGCCTTGCCATTATAGAAGGTAGTCTGTTGTTGAAATTTTTGTTACTCCAATGGATGGTAGCCTTGTCATTATGAAAGGTAGTATGTTGTTGTGATTTTTGTTATTCCAATAGATGGTATCCTTGTCATTATGGAAGGTAGTCTGTTGTTGAGATTTTTGTTACACCAATGGATGATAGCCTTGTCATTGTAGGAGATAGCCTGTTGTTGAAATTTTTGTTTCTCCAATGGATGTTAGCCTTGTCATTATGGAAGGTAATCTATTGTTGAAATTTCTGTTACTCCAATCAATGGTAGCCTTGTGATTATGGAAGGTAGTCTGTTGTTGATAATTTTGGTACTCCAATGGATTGTAGTCTTGTCATTATGGAAGGTAGTCTGTTGTTGAGATTTATGTTAACCCAATGGATGGTATCCTTGTAATTATGGAAGGTAGTTTGTTGTTGATATTTCTGTTACTCTAATGGATGGTAGCCTTGTCATTATGGAAGGTAGTCTATTATTGAGATTTTTGTTACTCCAATAGATGGTAGCTTTGTCATTATGGGAGGTAGTCTGTTATGTAGATTTCTGTTAATCTAATGGATGGTAGCCTTGTCATTATGGAAGGTGGTCAGTTGTTCATATTTCTGTAATCTAATGGTTGGTAATCTTGTCATTACGGAAGGTAGTCTGTTGTTTAAATTTGTCTTACTCAAATGGATGGTAGTCTTGTCATTATGGAAGGTAGTTTGTTGTTGAAATTTTTGTTACTCCAAGGGATGGTAGCCTTGTCATTATGGAAGGTAATCTATTGTTGAGATTTCTTATTACTCCAATGGAAGGTAGTATGTTTTTGAATTTTTTTACTCTAATGGATGGTAGCCTTGTCATTATGGAATTTATCTTATTGTTGATATTTATGTTACTCCAATGGATGGTGAACTTGTCATTATGGGAGGTTGTCTATTGTTGTGGTTTTTTTTTCTCAAATGGATGGAAGCCTTGTCATTATGGAAATCATTCTGTTGTTAAGATTTTACTTACTCCAATGGGTGGTAGCCTTGTCTATATGGGAGGTAGTCTGTTGTTGAAATTTTTGTTACATCAATGGATGGTAGCCTTGTCATTATGGACGCTAGTCTGTTGTTGTGATTTTTGTTACTCCAATGGATGGTAGCCTTATCATTATGGGAGGTAGTATGTTGTAGAAATTTTTGTTACTCCAATGGATGGTAGCCTTGTCATTATGGAAGGTAGTCTGTTGTTTAGATTTCTATTACTCCAATGGATGGTAGCCTTGTCATTATGGGAGGTAGTCTGTTATTGAGATTTTTGTTATTCGAATGGATGGTAGCCTTGTCATTATTGAAGGTAGTCTGTTGTTGATATTTCTGTTACTCCAATGGTTGGTAGCCTTGTCATTATGAAAGGTAGTATGTTGTTGAGATTTTTGTTACTCCAATAGATGGTATCCTTGTCATTATGGAAGGTAGTCTGTTGTTGAATTTTTTGTTACTCCAATTGATGGTAGCCTTGTCATTATGGAAGGTAGTATGTTATTGAAATTTTTTTTACTCCAATGGATGGTAGCCTTCTCATTATGGAAGGTAATCTGTTGTTGAGATTTCTTGTTACTACAATGGATGGTAGCATAGTCATTATAGAAGATAGTCTATTGTTTAGATTTCTGTTTCTCCAATGGATGGTAGCCTTGTTAGTATAAAAGGTAGTCTGTTGTTGAAATTTTTGTTACTCTAATGGATGGTAGCCTTGTCATTATGGAAGGTAGTCTATGAAATTTATGTTACTCCAATGGATGGTGGCCTTGTCATTATGGAAGGTAGTCTGTTGTTGAAATTTTTGTTACCCCAATAGAAGGTAGCCTTGTCATTATGCGAGGTAGTCTGTTGTGTAGATTTTTGTTAATCTAATGTATGGTAGCCTTGTCATTATGGAAGGTAGTCTATTGTTTAAATTTTTGTTACACAAATGGATGGTAGCCTTGTCATTATGGAAGGTAGTCTGTTGTTGAAATTTTTGTTTCTACAATGGATGGTAGCCTTGTCATTATGGAAGGTAATCTGTTGTTGAGATTTCTTGTTACTCCAATGGAAGGTAGCCTTGTCATTATGGAAGGTAGCCTATTGTTGACATTTTTGTTTCTACAATGGATGGTAGCTTTGTCATTATAAAAGGTTGTCTGTTGTTGAGATTTTTGTTACTCCAATGGATGGTAGCCTTATCATTATGGGATGTAGTCAATTGTTGGGATTTGTTTTACTCCAATAGATGGTACCCTTGTCATTATGGGAGGTAGTCTGTTGTTGTAATTTTTGTTACTCCAATGGATGGTAACCTTGTCATTATGGGAGGTAATTTATTGTTGTTATTTTTGTTACTCCAATGAACGGTAGCCTTGTCATTATGGAAGGTGGTCTGTTGTTGAGATTTCTATTACTCCGATAAATGGTAGCCTTGTCATTATGGAAGGTATTCTATTGTTGAGATTTTTGTTACTCCAATGGATGGTAGCCTTGTCATTATGGGAGGTAGTCTATTTTTGAGATTTCTTGTTACTCCAATGGATGGTAGCATTGTCATTATGGGAGGTAGTCTGTTTTTGAAATTTTTTTACTCCAATTGATGGTAGCCTTGTCATTATGTAAGGTAGTCTGTTGTTGAAATTTTTGTTACTCTAATGGATGGTAGCCTTCTCATTATGGAAGGTAGTCTGTTGTTGAAATTTCTGTTTCTCCAATGGATGATAGCCTTGTCATTATAAAAGGTAGTCTGCTTTTGAATTTTTTTTACTCTAATGGATGGTAGCCTTGTCATTATGGAAGGATGTCTGTTGTTGTGATTTTTGTTACTCCAATGAATGGTAGCCTTTTCATTATGGAAATAATTTTGTTGTTGAGATTTCACTTACTCCAATGGGTGGTAGCCTTGTCTTTATGGGAGGTAGTCTGTTGTTGAAATTTTTTTTACTTCAATGGATGGTAGCCTTGTCATTATGGACGGTAGTGTGTTGTTGTGATTTTTGTTACTCCAATGGATGGTAGCCTTGTCATTATGGGAGGTAGTATGTTTTTGAAATTTTAGTTACTCCAATGGATGGTAGCCTTGTCATTATGGAAGGTAGTCTGTTGTTGAGATTTCTGTTACTCCAATGGATGGTAGCCTTGTCATTATGCGAGGTAGTTTGTTGTAGAAATTTTGTTACTCAAATGGATGGTAGCCTTGTCATTATGGAAGGTAGTCTATTGTTGAGATTTCTGTTACTCCAATGGATGTTAGCCTTATCAATATGGGAGGTAGTCTGTTATTGAGATTTTTGTTATTCTAATGGATGGTAGCCTTGTCATTATTGAAGGTAGTCTGTTGTTGAGATTTCTGTTACTCCAATGGATGGTAGCCTTGTCATTATGGAAGGTATTCTGTTTTTGAAAATTTTGTTACTCCAATGGATGATAGCCTTGTCATTATGGGAGGTAGTATGTTGTTGAAATTTCTGTTACTCCAATGGATGGTAGTCTTGTCATTTTGGTAGGTAGTCTGTTGTTGAAATTTTTGTTACTCCAATGGATGGTAGCCTTGTCATTATGGAAGGTAGTCTGTTGTTGAAATTTTTATTACTCCAATAGATTGTAGCCTTGTCATTATGCGAGTTAGTCTGTTGTGTAGATTTCTGTTAATCTAATGGATGGTAGCCTTGTCATTATGGAATATGGTCTATTGTTCATATTTCTATTACTCCAATGGTTGGTAGCCTTGTCATTACGGAAGGTAGTCTGTTGTTTAAATTTGTGTTACTCAAATGGATGGTAGCCTTGTCATTATGGATGGTAGTCTGTTGTTGAAATTTTTTTTACTACAATGGATGGTAATCTGTTGTTGAGATTTCTTTTTACTCCAAGGGAATGTAGCCTTGTCATTATGGAAGGTAGCTTGTTGTTGAGATTTCTATTTCTACAATGGATGGTAGCTTTGTCATTATCAAAGGTTGTCTGTTGTTGAGATTTTTGTTACTCCAATGGATGGTATCCTTATCATTATGGGAGGTAGTCTATTCTTGGGATTTCTTTTACTCCAATAGATGGTACCCTTGTCATTATGGGAGGTAGTCTGTTGCTGTTATTTTTGTTACTCCAATGGATGTTAACCTTGTCAATATGGGAGGTAATTTATTGTTGGGTGTTTTTTACTCCAATGAATGGTAGCCTTGTCATTATGGAAGGTAGTCTGTTGTTGAGATTTCTATTACTCCGATAGATGGTAGCCTTGTCATTATGGAAGGTATTCTATTGTTGAGATTTATGTTACTCCAATGGATGGTAGCCTTGTCATTATGGGAGGTAGTCTATTTTTGAGATTTCTTGTTACTCCAATGGATGGTAGCATTGTCATTATGGGAGGTCGTCTGTTTTTGAAATTTTTGTTACTCCAATGAATTGTAGCCTTGTCATTATGGAAGGTAGTTTGTTGTTGATATTTCTGTTACTCCAATGGATGGTAGCCTTCTCATTATGGAAGGTAGTCTGTTTTTTAATTCTTTTTTACTCTAATGGATGGTAGCCTTGTGATTATGGAAGTTATTCTGTTGTTGAGATTTATGTTACTCCAATGGATGGTAAACTTGTCATTATGGGAGGTTATCTGTTGTTGTGATTTTTGTAACTCCAATGAATGGAAGCCTTGTCATTATGGAAATAATTTTGTTGTTGAGATTTCACTTACTCCAATGGGAGGTAGTCTGTTGTTGAAATTTTTGTTACTCCAATGGATGGTAGCCTTGTCATTATGGAAGGTAGTTTGTTGTTGAGATTTCTGTTACTCCAATGGATGGTAGCCTTGTCATTATGGGAGGTAGTCTGTTATTGAGATTTTTTTATATTCCAATTGATGGTAGCCTTGTCATTATGGGAGGTAGTATGTTGTAGAAATTTTTTTTACTCCAATTGATGGTAGCCTTGTCATTATGGAAGGTAGTCTATTGTTGAGATTTCTGTTACTCCAATGGTTGTTAGCCTTGTCAATATGGGAGGTAGTCTGTTATTGAGATTTTTGTTATTCTAATGGATGGTAGCCTTGTCATTATTGAAGGTAGTCTGTTGTTGAGATTTATGTTACTCCAATGGATGGTAGCCTTGTCATTATGGGAGGTATTCTGTTTTTGAAAATTTTGTTACTCCAATGGATTATAGCCTTGTCATTATGGGAGGTAGTATGTTGTTGAAATTTCTGTTACTCCAATGGATGGTAGCCTTGTCATTATGGAAGGTAGTGTGTTGTTGAGATTTCTGTTACTCCAATGGATGGCAGCCTTGTCATTTTGGTAGGTATTCTATTATTGAGATTTTTGTTATTCCAATGGATGGTAGCCTTGTCATTAATGAAGTTAGTCTGTTGTTGAGATTTCTGTTACTCCAATGGATGGTAGCCTTGCCATTATGGAAGGTAGTCTGTTGTTGTAATTTTTGTTACTCCAATGGATGGTAGCCTTGTCATTATGGAAGGTGGTCTGTTGTTCATATTTCTGTTACTCCAATGGTTGGTATCCTTGTCATTACGGAAGGTAGTCTGTTGTTTAAATTTGTGTTACTCAAATGGATGGTAGCCTTGTCATTATGGATGGTAGTCTGCTGTTGAATTTTTGTTACTACAATGGATGGTAATCTGTTGTTGAGATTTCTTGTTACTCCAAGGGAATGTAGCCTTGTCATTATGGAAGTTAGCCTGTTGTTGAGATTTCTGTTTCTATAATGGATGGTAGCTTTGTCATTATCAAAGGTTGTCTGTTGTTGAGATTTTTGTTACTCCAATGGATGGTATCCTTATCATTATGGGAGGTAGTCTATTGTTGGGATTTCTTTTACTCCAATAAATGGTACCCTTGTCATTATGGGAGGTAGTCTGTTGTTGTGATTTTTGTTACTCCAATGGATGTTAACCTTATCAATATGGGAGGTAATTTATTGTTGGGTTTTTTTTTTTACTTCAATGAATGGTAGCCTTGTCATTATGGAAAGTAGTCTGTTGTTGAGATTTCTATTACTCCGATAGATGGTAGCCTTGTCATTATGGAAGGTATTCTATTGTTGAGATTTATGTTACTCCAAAGGATGGTAGCCTTGTCATTATGGGAGGTAGTCTATTTTTGAGATTTCTTGTTACTCCAATGGATGGTAGCATTGTAATTATGGGAGGTCGTCTGTTTTTGAAATTTTTGTTACTCCAATGAATTGTAGCCTTGTCATTATGAAAGATAGTCTATTGTTGATATTTCTATTACTCCAATGGATGGTAGCCTTCTCATTATGGAAGGTAGTCTGTTTTTGAATTCTTTTATACTCTAATGGATGGTAGCCTTGTGATTATGCAAGTTATTCTGTTGTTGAGATTTATGTTACTCCAATGGATGGTAAACATGTCATTATGGGAGGTTATCTGTTGTTGTGATTTTTGTAACTCCAATGAATGGAAGCCTTGTCATTATGGAAATAATTTTGTTGTTGAGATTTCACTTACTCCAATGGGTGGTAGCCTTGTCTTTATGGGAGGTAGTCTGTTGTTGAAATTTTTATTACTCCAATGGATGGTAGCCATGTCATTATGGAAGGTAGTCTGTTGTTGAGATTTATGTTACTCCAATGGATGGTAGCCTTGTCATTATGGGAGGTAGTTTGTTATTGAGATTTTTGTTATTCCAATGGATGGTAGCCTTGTCATTATGGGAGGTAGTATATTGTAGAAATTTTTGTTACTTCAATGGATGGTAGCCTTGTCATTATGGAAGGTAGTATGTTATTGATATTTTTGTTATTCCAATGGATGGTAGCCTTGTCATTATTAAAGGTAGTCTGTTGTTGAGATTTTTGTTACTCTAATGGATGGTAGCCTTGTCATTATGGAAGGCACTCTGTTTTTGAAAATTTTGTTACTCTAATGGATGATAGCCTTGTAATTATGGGAGGTGGTATGTTGTTGAAATTTTTGTTACTCCAATGGATGGTAGCCTTGTCATTATGGAAGGTAGTCTGTTGTTGAGATTTATGTTACTCAAATGGATGGTAGGCTTGTCATTATGGTAGGTAGTCTGTTATTGAGATTTTTGTTATTCCAATGGATGGTAGCCTTGTCATTATTGAAGGTAGTCTGTTGTTGAGATTTCTATTATTCCAATGGATGGTAGCCTTGTCATCATGGGAGGTAGTCTGTTATTGAGATTTTTGTTATTCCAATGGATGGTAGCCTTGTCATTATTGAATGTAGTATGTTGTTGAGATTTCTATTACTCTGATGGATGGTAGCCTTGTCATTATGGAAGGTAGTCAATTTTTGAAATTTTTGTTACTCCAATGGATGATAGCCTTGTCATTATGGGAGGTATTATGTTGTTGAAATTTATGTTACTCCAATGGATGGTAGCCTTATCATTATAGAAGGTAGTCTGTTGTTGAGATTTATGTTACTCCAATGGATGGTAGCCTTGTCATTATGGTAGGTAGTCTGTTATTGAGATTTTTGTTATTCCAATGGATGGTAGCTTTGTCATTATGGAAGGTAGTCTGTTATTAAGATTTTTGTTATTCCAATGGATGGTAGCTTTATCATTATGGGAGTTAGTATGTTATTGAGATTTTTGTTACTCTAATGGATGGTAGCCTTGTCATTATGGTAGGTAGTCTATTCTTGAGATTTCTGTTACTCCAATGGATGGTAGCCTTGTCATTATTGTAGGTAGTCTGTTGTTCAGATTTCTGTTACTCCAATGTATGGTAGCCTTGTCATAATGGTAGGTAGTCTGTATTTGAGATTTTTGTTATTCCAATGGATGGTAGCCTTGTCATTATTGAAGGTAGTCTATTGTTGAGATTTCTGTTACTCCAATGGATGGTATCCTTGATATTATGGAAGGTAGTGTGTTGTTGAAATTTTTGCAACTCCAATAGATGGGAGCCTTGTCATTATGCGAGGTAGTCTGTTGTGTAGATTTATGTTAATCTAATGCATGTTAGCGTTGTCATTATGGAAGGTAGTCTGTTGTTGAAATTTTTGTTACTACAACGGATGGTAGCCTTGTCATTATGGAAGGTAATCTGTTGTTGAGATTTCTTGTTACTCTAATGGAAGGTAGCTTTGTCATTATGGAAGGTAGCCTGTTGTTTAGATTTCTGTTTCTACAATGGGTGGTAGCTTTGTCATTATAAAAGGTTGTCTGTTGTTGAGATTTTTTTTACTCCAATGGATAATGGCCTTATCATTATGGGGGGAGTCTATTGTTGGGATTTCTTTTACTCCAATAGATGGTACCCTTGTCATTATAGGAGGTAGTCTGTTGTTGTGATTTTTGTTACTCCAATGGATGGTAACCTTGTCATTATGGGAGGTAATTTATTGTTGTGATTTTTGTTACTCCAATGAATGGTAGCCTTGTCATTATGGAAGGTATTATGTTGTTGAGATTTCTATTACTCTAATAGATGGTAGCCTTGTCATTATGGAAGGTATTCTGTTGTTGAAATTTCTGTTACTCCAATGGATGGTAGCCTTGTCATTATGGGAGGTAGTCTATTTTTGAGATTTCTTGTTACTCCAATGGATGGTAGCATTGTAATTATGGGAGGTAGTCTGTTTTTGAAAATTTTGTTACTCCAATGAATTGTAGCCTTGTCATTATGGAAAGTAGTTTGTTGTTGAAATTTTTGTTACTCCAATGGATGGTAGCCTTCTCATTATGGAAGGTGGTTTGTTGTTGAGATTTCTAGTTACTCCAATGGATAATAGTCTTATCATTATGGAAGGTAGCCTGTTGTTGATATTTCTGTTTCTCCAATGGATGATTTCCTTGTCATTATAAAAGGTAGTCTGTTTTTGATTTTTTTTTACTCTAATGGATTATAGCCTTGTCATTATGGAAGTTATTCTGTTGTTGAGATTTATGTTACTCTAATGGATGGTAAACTTGTCATTATGGGAGGTTGTTTGTTGTTGTGATTTTTGTTACTCCAATGAATGGAAGCCTTGTCATTATGGAAATAATTTTGTTGTTGTGATTTATGTTACTCCAATGGGTGGTAGCCTTGTCTTTATGGGAGGTATTCTGTTGTTGAAATTTTATTTACTTCAATGGATGGTAGCCTTGTCATTATGGACGATAGTCAGTTGTTGTGATTTTTGTACTCCAATGGTTGGTATCCTTGTCATTATGGGAGGTAGTATGTTGTTGAAATTTTTGTTACTCCAAAGGATTGTAGCCTTGTCATTTTGGAAGGTAGTCTGTTGTTGAGATTTCTGTTACTCCAATGGATGGTAGCCTTGTCATTATGGAAGGTAGTCTGTTGTTGAGATTTCTGTTACTCGAATGGATGGTAGCCTTGTCATTATGGGAGGTAGTCTTTTATTGAGATTTTGGTTATTCCCATGGATGGTAGCCTTGTCATTTTTGAAGGTAGTCTGTTGTTGTGATTTCTGTTACTCAAATGTATGGTAGCCTTGTCATTATGGAAGGTAGTCTGTTTTTGAAATTTTTGTTACTCCTATGGATGGTAGCCTTCTCATTATGGAAGGTGGTTTGTTGTTGAGATTTCTAGTTACTCCAATGGATAATAGTCTTATCATTATGGAAGGTAGCCTGTTGTTGATATTTCTGTTTCTCAAATGGATGATTTCCTTGTCATTATAAAAGGTAGTTTGTTTTTGATTTGCTTTTACTCTAATGGATTTTAGCCTTGTCATTATGGAAGGTAGTATGTTGTTGAGATATTTGTTACTCCAATGGATGGTAGCCTTGTCATTATGAGAGGTAGTCTGTCATTGATATTTTTGTTATTCCAATGGATGGTAGCCTTGTCATTATTAAAGGTAGTCTGTTGTTGAGATTTTTGTTACTCTAATGGATGGTAGCCTTGTCATTATGGAAGGTACTCTGTTTTTGGAAAATTTTGTTACTCTAATGGATGATAGCCTTGTAATTATGGGAGGTAGTATGTTGTTGAAATTTTTGTTACTCCAATGGATGGTAGCCTTGTCATTATGGAAGGTAGTCTGTTGTTGAGATTTATGTTACTCAAATGGATGGTAGGCTTGTCATTATGGTAGGTAGTCTGTTATTGAGATTTTTGTTATTCCAATGGATGGTAGCCTTGTCATTATTGAAGGTAGTCTGTTGTTGAGATTTCTGTTATTCCAATGGATGGTAGCCTTGTCATTATGGAAGGTAGTCTGTTGTTGAAATCTTTGTTACTCCAATGGATGGTAGCCTTGTCATTAGGGAAGGTAGTCTGTTGTTGAGATTTCTGTTACTCCAATGGACTGTAGCTTTGTCATTATGGGAGGTAGTGTGTTATTGAGATTTTTGTTATTCCAATGGATGGTAGCCTTGTCATTATGGGAGGTAGTATGTTGTAGAAATTTTTGTTACTCCAATGGATGGTAGCCTTGTCATTATAGAAGGTTGTCTATTGTTGAGATTTCTGTTACTCCAATGGATGGTAGTCTTGTCATTATGGGAGGTAGTCTGTTATTGAGATTTTTGTTATTCCAATGGATGGTAGCCTTGTCATTATTGAAGGTAGTATGTTGTTGAGATTTCTATTACTCTGATGGATGGTAGCCTTGTCATTATGGAAGGTAGTCAATTTTTGAAATTTTTGTTACTCCAATGGATGATAGCCTTGTCATTATGGGAGGTATTATGTTGTTGAAATTTCTGTTACTCAAATGGATGGTAGCCTTATCATTATAGAAGGTAGTCTGTTGTTGAGATTTATGTTACTCCAATGGATGGTAGCCTTGTCATTATGGTAGGTAGTCTGTTATTCAGATTTTTGTTATTCCAATGGATGGTAGCCTTGTCATTATGGAAGGTAGTCTATTGTTGAGATTTTGGTTATTCCAATGGATGGTAGCTTTATCATTATGGGAGGTAGTATGTTATTGATATTTTTGTTACTCCAATGGATGGTAGCCTTGTCATTATGGTAGGTAGTCTATTCTTGAGATTTATGTTACTCCAATGGATGGTAGCCTTGTCATTATTGTAGGTAGTCTGTTGTTCAGATTTCTGTTACTACAATGTATGGTAGCCTTGTCATAATGGTAGGTAGTCTGTATTTGAGATTTTTGTTATTCCAATGGATGGTAGCCTTGTCATTATTGAAGGTAGTCTATTGTTGAGATTTCTGTTACTCCAATGGATGGTATCCTTGATATTATGGAAGGTAGTGTGTTGTTGAAATTTTTGTAACTCCAATAGATGGTAGCCTTGTCATTATGCGAGGTAGTCTGTTGTGTAGATTTATGTTAATCTAATGCATGGTAGCGTTGTCATTATGGAAGGTAGTCTGTTGTTGAAATTTTTGTTACTACAACGGATGGTAGCCTTGTCATTATGGAAGGTAATCTGTTGTTGAGATTTCTTGTTACTCTAATGGAAGGTAGCTTTGTCATTATGGAAGGTAGCTTGTTGTTTAGATTTCTGTTTCTACAATGGGTGGTAGCTTTGTCGTTATAAAAGGTTGTCTGTTGTTGAGATTTTTTTTACTCCAATGGATAATAGCCTTATCATTATGGGGGGAGTCTATTGTTGGGATTTCTTTTACTCCAATAGATGGTACCCTTGTCATTATAGGAGGTAGTCTGTTGTTGTGATTTTTGTTACTCCAATGGATGGTAACCTTGTCATTATGGGAGGTAATTTATTGTTGTGATTTTTGTTACTCCAATGAATGGTAGCCTTGTCATTATGGAAGGTATTATGTTGTTGAGATTTCTATTACTCCGATAGATGGTAGCCTTGTCATTATGGAAGGTATTCTGTTGTTGAAATTTCTGTTACTCCAATGGATGGTAGCCTTGTCATTATGGGAGGTAGTCTATTTTTGAGATTTCTTGTTACTCCAATGGATGGTAGCATTGTAATTATGGGAGGTAGTCTGTTTTTGAAATTTTTGTTACTCCAATGAATTGTAGCCTTGTCATTATGGAAGGTAGTCTGTTGTTGAAATTTTTATTACTCCAATGGATGGTAGCCTTCTCATTATGGAAGGTGGTTTGTTGTTGAGATTTCTAGTTACTCCAATGGATAATAGTCTTATCATTATGGAAGGTAGCCTGTTGTTGATATTTCTGTTTCTCCAATGGATGATTTCCTTGTCATTATAAAAGGTAGTCTGTTTTTGATTTTTTTTTACTCTAATGGATTATAGCCTTGTCATTATGGAAGTTATTCTGTTGTTGAGATTTATGTTACTCTAATGGATGGTAAACTTGTCATTATGGGAGGTTGTTTGTTGTTGTGATTTTTGTTACTCCAATGAATGGAAGCCTTGTCATTATGGAAATAATTTTGTTGTTGTGATTTATGTTACTCCAATGGGTGGTAGCCTTGTCTTTATGGGAGGTATTCTGTTGTTGAAATTTTATTTACTTCAATGGATGGTAGCCTTGTCATTATGGACGATAGTCAGTTGTTGTGATTTTTGTACTCCAATGGTTGGTATCCTTGTCATTATGGGAGGTAGTATGTTGTTGAAATTTTTGTTACTCCAAAGGATTGTAGCCTTGTCATTTTGGAAGGTAGTCTGTTGTTGAGATTTCTGTTACTCCAATGGATGGTAGCCTTGTCATTATGGAAGGTAGTCTGTTGTTGAGATTTCTGTTACTCGAATGGATGGTAGCCTTGTCATTATGGGAGGTAGTCTTTTATTGAGATTTTGGTTATTCCCATGGATGGTAGCCTTGTCATTTTTGAAGGTAGTCTGTTGTTGTGATTTCTGTTACTCAAATGTATGGTAGCCTTGTCATTATGGAAGGTAGTCTGTTTTTGAAATTTTTGTTACTCCTATGGATGGTAGCCTTCTCATTATGGAAGGTGGTTTGTTGTTGAGATTTCTAGTTACTCCAATGGATAATAGTCTTATCATTATGGAAGGTAGCCTGTTGTTGATATTTCTGTTTCTCAAATGGATGATTTCCTTGTCATTATAAAAGGTAGTTTGTTTTTGATTTGTTTTTACTCTAATGGATTTTAGCCTTGTCATTATGGAAGGTAGTATGTTGTTGAGATATTTGTTACTCCAATGGATGGTAGCCTTGTCATTATGAGAGGTAGTCTGTCATTGATATTTTTGTTATTCCAATGGATGGTAGCCTTGTCATTATTAAAGGTAGTCTGTTGTTGAGATTTTTGTTACTCTAATGGATGGTAGCCTTGTCATTATGGAAGGTACTCTGTTTTTGGAAAATTTTGTTACTCTAATGGATGATAGCCTTGTAATTATGGGAGGTAGTATGTTGTTGAAATTTTTGTTACTCCAATGGATGGTAGCCTTGTCATTATGGAAGGTAGTCTGTTGTTGAGATTTATGTTACTCAAATGGATGGTAGGCTTGTCATTATGGTAGGTAGTCTGTTATTGAGATTTTTGTTATTCCAATGGATGGTAGCCTTGTCATTATTGAAGGTAGTCTGTTGTTGAGATTTCTGTTATTCCAATGGATGGTAGCCTTGTCATTATGGAAGGTAGTCTGTTGTTGAAATCTTTGTTACTCCAATGGATGGTAGCCTTGTCATTAGGGAAGGTAGTCTGTTGTTGAGATTTCTGTTACTCCAATGGACTGTAGCTTTGTCATTATGGGAGGTAGTGTGTTATTGAGATTTTTGTTATTCCAATGGATGGTAGCCTTGTCATTATGGGAGGTAGTATGTTGTAGAAATTTTTGTTACTCCAATGGATGGTAGCCTTGTCATTATGGAAGGTTGTCTATTGTTGAGATTTCTGTTACTCCAATGGATGGTAGTCTTGTCATTATGGGAGGTAGTCTGTTATTGAGATTTTTGTTATTCCAATGGATGGTAGCCTTGTCATTATTGAAGGTAGTATGTTGTTGAGATTTCTATTACTCTGATGGATGGTAGCCTTGTCATTATGGAAGGTAGTCAATTTTTGAAATTTTTGTTACTCCAATGGATGATAGCCTTGTCATTATGGGAGGTATTATGTTGTTGAAATTTCTGTTACTCAAATGGATGGTAGCCTTATCATTATAGAAGGTAGTCTGTTGTTGAGATTTATGTTACTCCAATGGATGGTAGCCTTGTCATTATGGTAGGTAGTCTGTTATTCAGATTTTTGTTATTCCAATGGATGGTAGCCTTGTCATTATGGAAGGTAGTCTGTTGTTGAGATTTTGGTTATTCCAATGGATGGTAGCTTTATCATTATGGGAGGTAGTATGTTATTGATATTTTTGTTACTCCAATGGATGGTAGCCTTGTCATTATGGTAGGTAGTCTATTCTTGAGATTTATGTTACTCCAATGGATGGTAGCCTTGTCATTATTGTAGGTAGTCTGTTGTTCAGATTTCTGTTACTACAATGTATGGTAGCCTTGTCATAATGGTAGGTAGTCTGTATTTGAGATTTTTGTTATTCCAATGGATGGTAGCCTTGTCATTATTGAAGGTAGTCTATTGTTGAGATTTCTGTTACTCCAATGGATGGTATCCTTGATATTATGGAAGGTAGTGTGTTGTTGAAATTTTTGTAACTCCAATAGATGGTAGCCTTGTCATTATGCGAGGTAGTCTGTTGTGTAGATTTATGTTAATCTAATGCATGGTAGCGTTGTCATTATGGAAGGTAGTCTGTTGTTGAAATTTTTGTTACTACAACGGATGGTAGCCTTGTCATTATGGAAGGTAATCTGTTGTTGAGATTTCTTGTTACTCTAATGGAAGGTAGCTTTGTCATTATGGAAGGTAGCTTGTTGTTTAGATTTCTGTTTCTACAATGGGTGGTAGCTTTGTCGTTATAAAAGGTTGTCTGTTGTTGAGATTTTTTTTACTCCAATGGATAATAGCCTTATCATTATGGGGGGAGTCTATTGTTGGGATTTCTTTTACTCCAATAGATGGTACCCTTGTCATTATAGGAGGTAGTCTGTTGTTGTGATTTTTGTTACTCCAATGGATGGTAACCTTGTCATTATGGGAGGTAATTTATTGTTGTGATTTTTGTTACTCCAATGAATGGTAGCCTTGTCATTATGGAAGGTATTATGTTGTTGAGATTTCTATTACTCCGATAGATGGTAGCCTTGTCATTATGGAAGGTATTCTGTTGTTGAAATTTCTGTTACTCCAATGGATGGTAGCCTTGTCATTATGGGAGGTAGTCTATTTTTGAGATTTCTTGTTACTCCAATGGATGGTAGCATTGTAATTATGGGAGGTAGTCTGTTTTTGAAATTTTTGTTACTCCAATGAATTGTAGCCTTGTCATTATGGAAGGTAGTCTGTTGTTGAAATTTTTGTTACTCCAATGGATGGTAGCCTTCTCATTATGGAAGGTGGTTTGTTGTTGAGATTTCTAGTTACTCCAATGGATAATAGTCTTATCATTATGGAAGGTAGCCTGTTGTTGATATTTCTGTTTCTCCAATGTATGATTTCCTTGTCATTATAAAAGGTAGTCTGTTTTTGATTTTTTTTTACTCTAATGGATTGTAGCCTTGTCATTATGGAAGTTATTCTGTTGTTGAGATTTATGTTACTCCAATGGATGGTAAACTTGTCATTATGGGAGGTTGTTTGTTATTGTGATTTTTGTTACTCCAATGAATGGAAGCCTTGTCATTATGGAAATAATTTTGTTGTTGAGATTTCTCTTACTGCAATGGGTGGTAGCCTTGTCTTTATGGGAGGTAGTCTGTTGTTGAAATTTTATTTACTTCAATGGATGGTAGCCTTGTCATTATGGACGGTAGTCAGTTGTTGTGATTTTTGTTACTCTAATGGTTGGTATCCTTATCATTATGGGAGGTAGTATGTTGTTGAAATTTTTGTTACTCCAAAGGATTGTAGCCTTGTCATTTTGGAAGATAGTCTGTTGTTGAGATTTATGTTACTCCAATGGATGGTAGCCTTGTCATTATGGAAGGTAGTCTGTTGTTGAGATTTTTGTTACTCGAATGGATGGTAGCCTTGTCATTATGGGAGGTAGTCTTTTATTGAGATTTTGGTTATTCCCATGGATGGTAGCCTTGTCATTTTTGAAGGTAGTCTGTTGTTGTGATTTCTGTTACTCGAATGTATGGTAGCCTTGTCATTATGGAAGGTAGTTTGTTTTTTAAATTTTTGTTACTCCTATGGATGGTAGCCTTCCTATTATGGAAGGTGGTTTGTTGTTGAGATTTCTAGTTACTCCAATGGATAATAGTCTTATCATTATGGAAGGTAGCCTGTTGTTGATATTTCTGTTTCTCCAATGGATGATTTCCTTGTCATTATAAAAGGTAGTCTGTTTTTGATTTTTTTTTACTCTAATGGATTGTAGCCTTGTCATTATGGAAGTTATTCTGTTGTTGAGATTTATGTTACTCCAATGGATGGTAAACTTGTCAATATGGGAGGTTGTTTGTTGTTGTGATTTTTGTTACTCCAATGAATGGAAGCCTTGTCATTATGGAAATAATTTTGTTGTTGAGATTTCTCTTACTCCAATGGGTGGTAGCCTTGTCTTTATGGGAGGTAGTCTGTTGTTGAAATTTTATTTACTTCAATGGATGGTAGCCTTGTTATTATGGACGGTAGTCAGTTGTTGTGATTTTTGTTACTCCAATGGTTGGTATCCTTGTCATTATGGGAGGTAGTATGTTGTTGAAATTTTTGTTACTCCAAAGGATTGTAGCCTTGTCATTATGGAAGGTAGTCTGTTGTTGAGATTTCTGTTACTCCAATGGATGGTAGCCTTGTCATTATGGAAGGTAGTCTGTTGTTGAGATTTATGTTACTCGAATGGATGGTAGCCTTGTCATTATGGGAGGTAGTCTTTTATTAAGATTTTGGTTATTCCCATGGATGGTAGCCTTGTCATTTTTGAAGGTAGTCTGTTGTTGTGATTTCTGTTACTCGAATGTATGGTAGCCTTGTCATTATGGAAGGTAGTCTGTTTTTGAAATTTTTGTTACTCCTATGGATGGTAGCCTTGTCATTTTGGAAAGTAGTCTGTTGTTGAGATTTTTGTTACTTCAATGGATGGTAGCCTTGTCATTATTGAAGGTAGTTTGTTGTTGAGATTTTTGTTACTCCAATGGATGGTAGCCTTATCATTATGGAAGGTAGTCTGTTGTTGAGATTTTTGTTACTCCAATCAATGGTAGCCTGGTCATTATGGGAGGTAGTCTGTTATTGAGATTTTTGTTATTCCAATGGATGGTAGCATTGTCATTATTAAAGATAGTCTGTTATTGAGATTTCTGTTACTCGAATGGATGGTAGCCTTGTCATTATGGAAGGAAGTCTATTTTTAAAGTTTTTGATACTCCTATGGATGGTAGCCTTGTCATTATTGAAGGTAGTCTGTTGTTGAAATTTTTGTTACTCCAATGGATGGTAGCCTTGTCATTATTGAAGGTATTCTGTTGTTGAGATTTTTGTTACTCCAATGGATGGTAGCCTTGTCATTATGGGAGGTAGTCTGTTGTAGAGATTTCTATTAGTCCAATGGATGGTAGCCTTGTAATTTTGGAAGGTGTTCTGTTGTTGAATTTCTGTTACTCCAATGGTTGGTAGCCTTGTCATTATGGAAGGTCGTCTGTTGTTGAGATTTTTGTTTCTCCAATGGATGGTAGCGTTGTCATTATGGGAGGTAGTCTGTCGTTGTTATTTTTGTTACTCCAATGGATGGTAACCTTGTCTTTATGAGAGGTAGTTTATTGTTATGATTTTTGTTACTCCAATGAATGGTATCCTTGTCATTATGGAAGGTAGTCTATTGTTGTGATTTCTATTACTCTGATAGATGGTATCCTTGTCATTATGGAAGTTATTCTGTTGTTGACATTTCTTTTACTCCAATGGATGGTAGCCTTGTCATTATGGGAGGAAGTTTATTGTTGAGATTTCTTGTTACTCCAATGTATGGAAGCATGGTCATTATGGGAGGTTTTCTGTTTTTGAAATTTTTTTTACTCCAATGGATGGTAGCCTTGTCATTATGGAAGGTAGTCTGTTGTTGAGATTTTGGTTATTCCAATGGATGGTAGCTTTATCATTATGGGAGGTAGTATGTTATTGAGATTTTTGTTACTCCAATGGATGGTAGCCTTGTCATTATGGTAGGTAGTCTATTCTTGAGATTTCTGTTACTCCAATGGATGGTAGCCTTGTCATTATTGTAGGTAGTCTGTTGTTCAGATTTCTGTTACTCCAATGTATGGTAGCCTTGTCATAATGGTAGGTATTCTGTATTTGAGATTTTTGTTATTCCAATGGATGGTAGCCTTGTCATTATTGAAGGTAGTCTATTGTTGAGATTTCTGTTACTCCAATGGATGGTATCCTTGATATTATGGAATGTAGTGTGTTGTTGAAATTTTTGTAACTCCAATAGATGGTAGCCTTGTCATTATGCGAGGTAGTCTGTTGTGTAGATTTATGTTAATCTAATGCATGGTAGCGTTGTCATTATGGAAGGTAGTCTGTTGTTGAAATTTTTGTTACTACAACGGATGGTAGCCTTGTCATTATGGAAGGTAATCTGTTGTTGAGATTTCTTGTTACTCTAATGGAAGGTAGCTTTGTCATTATGGAAGGTAGCCTGTTGTTTAGATTTCTGTTTCTACAATGGGTGGTAGCTTTGTCGTTATAAAAGGTTGTCTGTTGTTGAGATTTTTTTTACTCCAATGGATAATAGCCTTATCATTATGGGGGGAGTCTACTGTTGGGATTTCTTTTACTCCAATAGATGGTACCCTTGTCATTATAGGAGGTAGTCTGTTGTTGTGATTTTTGTTACTCCAATGGATGGTAACCTTGTCATTATGGGAGGTAATTTATTGTTGTGATTTTTGTTACTCCAATGAATGGTAGCCTTGTCATTATGGAAGGTATTATGTTGTTGAGATTTCTATTACTCCGATAGATGGTAGCCTTGTCATTATGGAAGGTATTCTGTTGTTGAAATTTTTGTTACTCCAATGGATGGTAGCCTTGTCATTATGGGAGGTAGTCTATTTTTGAGATTTCTTGTTACTCCAATGGATGGTAGCATTGTAATTATGGGAGGTAGTCTGTTTTTGAAATTTTTGTTACTCCAATGAATTGTAGCCTTGTCATTATGGAAGGTAGTCTGTTGTTGAAATTTTTTTTACTCCAATGGATGGTAGCCTTCTCATTATGGAAGGTGGTTTGTTGTTGAGATTTCTAGTTACTCCAATGGATAATAGTCTTATCATTATGGAAGGTAGCCTGTTGTTGATATTTCTGTTTCTCCAATGGATGATTTCCTTGTCATTATAAAAGGTAGTCTGTTTTTGATTTTTTTTTACTCTAATGGATTGTAGCCTTGTCATTATGGAAGTTATTCTGTTGTTGAGATTTATGTTACTCCAATGGATGGTAAACTTGTCATTATGGGAGGTTGTTTGTTATTGTGATTTTTGTTACTCCAATGAATGGAAGCCTTGTCATTATGGAAATAATTTTGTTGTTGAGATTTCTCTTACTCCAATGGGTGGTAGCCTTGTCTTTATGGGAGGTAGTCTGTTGTTGAAATTTTATTTACTTCAATGGATGGTAGCCTTGTCATTTTGGACGGTAGTCAGTTGTTGTGATTTTTGTTACTCCAATTGTTGGTATCCTTGTCATTATGGGAGGTAGTATGTTGTTGAAATTTTTGTTACTCCAAAGGATTGTAGCCTTGTCATTTTGGAAGATAGTCTGTTGTTGAGATTTCTGTTACTCCAATGGATGGTAGCCTTGTCATTATGGAAGGTAGTCTGTTGTTGAGATTTCTGTTACTCGAATGGATGGTAGCCTTGTCATTATGGGAGGTAGTCTTTTATTGAGATTTTGGTTATTCCCATGGATGGTAGCCTTGTCATTTTTGAAGGTAGTCTGTTGTTGTGATTTCTTTTACTCGAATGTATGGTAGCCTTGTCATTATGGAAGGTAGTTTGTTTTTAAAATTTTTGTAACTCCTATGGATGGTAGCCTTCTCATTATGGAAGGTGGTTTGTTGTTGAGATTTCTGGTTACTCCAATGGATAATAGTCTTATCATTATGGAAGGTAGCCTGTTGTTGATATTTCTGTTTCTCCAATGGATGATTTCCTTGTCATTATAAAAGGTAGTCTGTTTTTGATTTTTTTTTACTCTAATGGATTATAGCCTTGTCATTATGGAAGTTATTCTGTTGTTGAGATTTATGTTACTCCAATGGATGGTAAACTTGTCAATATGGGAGGTTGTTTGTTGTTGTGATTTTTGTTACTCCAATGAATGGAAGCCTTGTCATTATGGAAATAATTTTGTTGTTGAGATTTCTCTTACTCCAATGGGTGGTAGCCTTGTCTTTATGGGAGGTAGTCTGTTGTTGAAATTTTATTTACTTCAATGGATGGTAGCCTTGTCATTATGGATGGTAGTCAGTTGTTGTGATTTTTGTTACTCCAATGGTTGGTATCCTTGTCATTATGGGAGGTAGTATGTTGTTGAAATTTTTGTTACTCCAAAGGATTGTAGCCTTGTCATTTTGGAAGGTAGTCGTTTATTGAGATTTTGGTTATTCCCATGGATGGTAGCCTTGTCATTTTTGAAGGTAGTCTGTTGTTGTGATTTCTGTTACTCGAATGTATGGTAGCCTTGTCATTATGGAAGGTAGTCTGTTTTTGAAATTTTTGTTACTCCTATGGATGGTAGCCTTGTCATTTTGGAAAGTAGTCTGTTGTTGAGATTTTTGTTACTTCAATGGATTGTAGCCTTGTCATTATTGAAGGTAGTTTGTTGTTGAGATTTTTGTTACTCCAATGGATGGTAGCCTTATCATTATGGAAGGTAGTCTGTTGTTGAGATTTTTGTTACTCCAATCGATTGTAGCCTGGTCATTATGGGAGGTAGTCTGTTATTGAGATTTTTGTTATTCCAATGGATGGTAGCATTGTCATTATTGAAGGTAGTCTGTTATTGAGATTTCTGTTACTCGAATGGATGGTAGCCTTGTCATTATGGAAGGTAGTCTATTTTTAAAGTTTTTGATACTCCTATGGATGGTAGCCTTGTCATTATTGAAGGTAGTCTGTTGTTGAAATTTTTGTTACTCCAATGGATGGTAGCCTTGTCATTATTGAAGGTATTCTGCTGTTGAGATTTTTGTTACTCCAATGGATGGTAGCCTTGTCATTATGGGAGGTAGTCTGTTGTAGAGATTTCTATTAGTCCAATGGATGGTAGCCTTGTAATTTTGGAAGGTGTTCTGTTGTTGAATTTCTGTTACTCCAATGGTTGGTAGCCTTGTCATTATGGAAGGTCGTCTGTTGTTGAGATTTTTGTTTCTCCAATGGATGGTAGCGTTGTCATTATGGGAGGTAGTCTGTCGTTGTTATTTTTGTTACTCCAATGGATGGTAACCTTGTCTTTATGAGAGGTAGTTTATTGTTATGATTTTTGTTACTCCAATGAATGGTATCCTTGTCATTATGGAAGGTAGTCTATTGTTGTGATTTCTATTACTCTGATAGATGGTATCCTTGTCATTATGGAAGTTATTCTGTTGTTGACATTTCTTTTACTCCAATGGATGGTAGCCTTGTCATTATGGGAGGAAGTCTATTGTTGAGATTTCTTGTTACTCCAATGTATGGAAGCATGGTCATTATGGGAGGTTTTCTGTTTTTGAAATTTTTTTTACTCCAATGGATGGTAGCCTTGTCATTATGGAAGGTAGTCTGTTGTTGAGATTTTGGTTATTCCAATGGATGGTAGCTTTATCATTATGGGAGGTAGTATGTTATTGAGATTTTTGTTACTCCAATGGATGGTAGCCTTGTCATTATGGTAGGTAGTCTATTCTTGAGATTTCTGTTACTCCAATGGATGGTAGCCTTGTCATTATTGTAGGTAGTCTGTTGTTCAGATTTCTATTACTCCAATGTATGGTAGCCTTGTCATAATGGTAGGTATTCTGTATTTGAGATTTTTGTTATTCCAATGGATGGTAGCCTTGTCATTATTGAAGGTAGTCTATTGTTGAGATTTCTGTTACTCCAATGGATGGTATCCTTGATATTATGGAATGTAGTATGTTGTTGAAATTTTTGTAACTCCAATAGATGGTAGCCTTGTCATTATGCGAGGTAGTCTGTTGTGTAGATTTATGTTAATCTAATGCATGGTAGCGTTGTCATTATGGAAGGTAGTCTGTTGTTGAAATTTTTGTTACTACAACGGATGGTAGCCTTGTCATTATGGAAGGTAATCTGTTGTTGAGATTTCTTGTTACTCTAATGGAAGGTAGCTTTGTCATTATGGAAGGTAGCCTGTTGTTTAGATTTCTGTTTCTACAATGGGTGGTAGCTTTGTCGTTATAAAAGGTTGTCTGTTGTTGAGATTTTTTTTACTCTAATGGATAATAGCCTTATCATTATAGGGGGAGTCTACTGTTGGGATTTCTTTTACTCCAATAGATGGTACCCTTGTCATTATAGGAGGTAGTATGTTGTTGTGATTTTTGTTACTCCAATGGATGGTAACCTTGTCATTATGGGAGGTAATTTATTGTTGTGATTTTTGTTACTCCAATGAATGGTAGCCTTGTCATTATGGAAGGTATTATGTTGTTGAGATTTCTATTACTCCGATAGATGGTAGCCTTGTCATTATGGAAGGTATTCTGTTGTTGAAATTTTTGTTACTCCAATGGATGGTAGCCTTGTCATTATGGGAGGTAGTCTATTTTTGAGATTTCTTGTTACTCCAATGGATGGTAGCATTGTAATTATGGGAGGTAGTATGTTTTTGAAATTTTTGTTACTCCAATGAATTGTAGCCTTGTCATTATGGAAGGTAGTCTATTGTTGAAATTTTTTTTGTTACTCCAATGGATGGTAAACTTGTCATTATGGGAGGTTGTTTGTTATTGTGATTTTTGTTACTCTAATGAATGGAAGCCTTGTCATTATGGAAATAATTTTGTTGTTGAGATTTCTCTTACTCCAATGGGTGGTAGCCTTGTCTTTATGGGAGGTAGTCTGTTGTTGAAATTTTATTTACTTCAATGGATGGTAGCCTTGTCATTATGGACGGTAGTCAGTTGTTGTGATTTTTGTTACTCCAATGGTTGGTATCCTTGTCATTATGGGAGGTAGTATGTTGTTGAAATTTTTGTTACTCCAAAGGATTGTAGCCTTGTCATTTTGGAAGATAGTCTGTTGTTGAGATTTCTGTTACTCCAATGGATGGTAGCCTTGTCATTATGGGAGGTAGTATGTTTTTGAAATTTTTGTTACTCCAATGAATTGTAGCCTTGTCATTATGGAAGGTAGTCTATTGTTGAAATTTTTTTTACTCCAATGGATGGTAGCCTTCTCATTATGGAAGGTGGTTTGTTGTTGAGATTTCTAGTTACTCCAATGGATAATAGTCTTATCATTTTGGAAGGTAGCCTGTTGTTGATATTTCTGTTTCTCCAATGGATGATTTCCTTGTCATTATAAAAGGTAGTCTGTTTTTGATTTTTTTTTACTCTAATGGATTGTAGCCTTGTCATTATGGAAGTTATTCTGTTGTTGAGATTTATGTTACTCCAATGGATGGTAAACTTGTCATTATGGGAGGTTGTTTGTTGTTGTGATTTTTGTTACTCTAATGAATGGAAGCCTTGTCATTATGGAAATAATTTTGTTGTTGAGATTTCTCTTACTCCAATGGGTGGTAGCCTTTTCTTTATGGGAGGTAGTCTGTTGTTGAAATTTTATTTACTTCAATGGATGGTAGCCTTGTCATTATGGACGGTAGTCAGTTGTTGTGATTTTTGTTACTCCAATGGTTGGTATCCTTGTCATTATGGGAGGTAGTATGTTGTTGAAATTTTTGTTACTCCAAAGGATTGTAGCCTTGTCATTTTGGAAGATAGTCTGTTGTTGAGATTTCTGTTACTCCAATGGATGGTAGCCTTGTCATTATGGAAGGTAGTCTGTTGTTGAGATTTCTGTTACTCGAATGGATGGTAGCCTTGTCATTATGGAAGGTAACCTGTTGTTGAGATTTCTGTTTCTGTAATGGATGGTAGTTTTGTCATTATAAAAGGTAGTATGTTGTTGAAAGTTTTGTTACTCAAATGGATGGTAGCGTTGTCATTATAGAAGGTGGTCTGTTGTTGAGATTTTTGTGACTCTAATGGATATTAGCCTTATAATTATGGGTGGTAGTCTATTGTTTGGATTTTTGTTACTCTAATAGATGGTACCCTTGTCATTATGAGGGGTAGTCTGTTGTTGTGATTTTTGTTACTCCAATGGACGGTAACCTTGTCATTATGGGAGGTAGTTTGTTGTTGTGATTTGTGTTACTCCAATGAATGGTAGCATTGCAATTATGGTATGTTGTCTGTTGTTGAGATTTCTTGTTACTCCAATGGATGGTAGCCTTGTCATTATAGGAGGTAGTCTGTTTTTGAAATTTCTGTTACTCCAATGGATTGTACCCTTTTCATTATGGAAGGTAGTCAGTTGTTGAAATTTTTGTTACATCAATGGATGGCAGCCTTGTCATTATGGAAGGTAGTCTGTTGTTGAGATTTCTGTTACTCCAATGGATGGTAGCCTTGTCATTATAGGAGGTAGTCTGTTATTGAGATTTATGTTACTCCAATAGATGGTAGCCTTGTCATTATAGAAGGTAGTCTGTTGTTGAAATTTTTGTTACTCCAATGCATGGTAGCCTTGTCATTATGGAAGGTAGTCTGTGGTTGAGATTTCTGTTACTCCAATGGATGGTAGCCTTGTCATTATGGGAGGTCGTCTGTTATTGAGATTTTTTTATTCCATTGGATGGTATCCTTGTCATTATTGAAGGTAGTCTGTTATTCAGATTTTTGTTACTCCAATGGATGGTAGCATTGACATTATGGAAGGTAGTCTGTTGTTGAAATTTTTGTTACTCCAATGGATGGTAGTCTTGTCATTATTGAAGGTAGTCAGTTGTTGAAATTTTTAGTACTCCAATGGATGGTAGCCTTGTCATTATGGAAGGTAGTCTGTTGTTGAGATTTTTGTTACTCGAATGGATGGTAGCCTTGTCATTATAGGAGATAGTCTATTGTTGAAATTTTTGTTACTCCAATGGATGGTAGCTTTGTCATTATGGAAGGTAGTCTATTTTTGAGATTTATGTTACTCCAATGGATGGTAGCCTTATCATTATTGAAGGTCATCTGTTGTTGATATTTCTCTTACTCCAATGGATGGTAGCCTTGTAATTATGGGAGGTAGTATGTTGTTGAAATTTTTCTTACTCCAATGGATGGTAGCCTTGTCATTATGGAAGGTAGCCTGTTGTTGATGTTTCTGTTACTCCAATGGATGGTAGCCTTGTCATTATGAAAGGTAGTTTATTGTTGAGATTTCTGTAACTCCAATGGATGGTAGTCTTGTCATTATTGGAGGTAGTCTGTTATTGAGATTTTTGTAATTCCTATGGATGGTAGCCTTGTCATTATTGAAGGTAGTCTGTTATTGAGATTTCTGTTACTCCAATGGATGGTAGTCTTGTCAGTATGGGAGGTAGTTTGTTGTTGAGATTTCTGTTATTCCAATGGATGGTATCCTTGTAATTATTGAAGGTACTCTGTTTTTGAGATTTTTGTTACTCCAATGGATGGTAGCCTTCTCATTATGGAAGTAGTCTGTAGTTTAGATTTCTTGTTACACCAATGGATTGAAGCCTAGTCATTATGGAAGGCAGTCTATTATTGAGATTTTTGTTTCTCCAATGAATGGTAGCCTTGTCAATATAAAAGGTAGTCTGTTATGGAAATTTTTGTTACTCTAATTGATGGTAGCCTTGTCATTGTGGAAGTTAGTTTGTTGTTGAGATTTCTGTTGCTCGAATGGATGTTAGCCTTATCATTATGGGAGGTTGTCTGTTGTTGTGATTTTTGTTACTCCAATGGATGGTAGCATTCTCATTATAGAAGGTATTCTGTTGTTGAGATTTCTGTCACCCCAATGGATGGTAGCCTTGTCATTATGGAAGGTAGTATGTTTTTGAGTTTTCTGTTACTCCGATGGATGGAAGCCTTGGCATTATGGGAGGTAGTCTGTTGTTGAGAATTCTTGTTACTCCAATGGATGGAAGCATTGTCATTATGGGAGGTAGTATGTTGTTGAGATTTCTGTTACTCCAATAGATGGTAGCCTTGTCATTATGGGAGGTAGTCTGTTATTGAGATTTTTGTTATTCCAATGGATGGTAGCCTTGTCATTATTGAAGGTAGTGTGTTGTTAAAATTTCAGTTACTCCAATGGATGGTAGCCTTCTCATTATGGAAGGTAGTCTGTTTTTGAAATTTCTGTTACTCCAATGGATGGTAGGCTTGAAATTATGGAATGTAGTCAGTTGTTTAGATTTTATGTTAATCCAATGGATTGTAGCCTTGTAATTTTGGAAGGTGGTCTGTTGTTAATATTTCTGTTACTCCAATGGTTGGTAGCCTTGCCATTATGGAAGGTAGTCTGTTGTTGAAATTTGTGTTACTCCAATGGATGGTAGCCTTGTCATTATGGAAGGTAACCTGTTGTTGAGATTTCTGTTTCTGTAATGGATGGTAGTTTTGTCATTATAAAAGGTAGTATGTTGTTGAAAGTTTTGTTACTCTAATGGATGGTAGCGTTGTCATTATGGAAGGTAGTCTGTTGTTGAGATTTTTGTGACTCTAATGGATAGTAGCCTTATAATTATGGGTGGTAGTCTGTTGTTTGGATTTTTGTTACTCTAATAGATGGTACCCTTGTCATTATGAGGGGTAGTCTGTTGTTGTGATTTTTGTTACTCCAATGGATGGTAACCTTGTCATTATGGGAGGTAGTTTGTTGTTGTGATTTGTGTTACTCCAATGAATGGTAGCATTGCAATTATGGTATGTAGTCTGTTGTTGAGATTTCTTCTTACTCCAATGGATGGTAGCCTTGTCATTATAGGAGGTAGTCTGTTTTTGAAATTTCTGTTACTCCAATGGATTGTACCCTTTTCATTATGGAAGGTAGTCAGTTGTTGAAATTTTTGTTACTCTAATGGATGGCAGCCTTGTCATTATGGAAGGTAGTCTGTTGTTGAGATTTCTGTTACTCCAATGGATGGTAGCCTTGTCATTATAGGAGGTAGTCTGTTATTGAGATTTATGTTACTCCAATAGATGGTAGCCTTGTCATTATGGAAGGTAGTCTGTTGTTGAAATTTTTGTTACTCCAATGGATGGTAGTCTTGTCATTATGGAAGTTAGTCTGTTGCTGAAATTTTTGGTACTCCAATGGATGGTAGCCTTTTCATTATGGAAGGTAGTCTTTTGTTGAGATTTTTGTTACTCCAATGGATGGTAGTCTTGTCATTATGGAAGTTAGTCTGTTGCTGAAATTTTTGGTACTCCAATGGATGGTAGCCTTTTTATTATGGAAGGTAGTCAGTTGTTGAAATTTTTGTTACTCCAATGGATGGTAGCCTTGTCATTATGGAAGGTAGTCTGTTTTCGAAATTTTTGTTACTCCAATGAATGGTAGCCCTTTCATTATGGAAGGTAGTCTATTGTTGAGATTTATGTTACTCCAATGGATGGTAGCTTTGTCATTATGGAAGGTAGTCAATCGTTGATAATTCTCTTACTACAATGGATGGTAGCCTTGTAACTATGGGAGGTAGTCTGGTGTTCAAATTTTTGTTACTCCAATGGATGGTATCCTTGTAATTATTGAAGGTAGTCTGTTTTAGAGATTTTTGTTACTCCAATTGATTGTAGCCTTGTCATTATGGAAGGTAGTTTGTTGTTGAAATTTTTGTTACTCCAATGGATGGAAGCCTAGTCATTATGGAAAGTATTCTATTATTGAGATTTTTGTTTCTCTAATGGATAGTAGCCTTGTCAGTATAAAAGGTAGTCTGTCATTGAAATTTTTGTTACTCTAATGGATGATAGCTTTGTCATTGTGGAAGTTAGTTTGTTGTTGAGATTTTTGTTGCTCGAATGGATGGTAGCCTTGTCATTATGGGAGGTAGTCTCTTGTTGCGATTTTTGTTACTCCAATGGATGGAAGCCTTGTCATTATGGAAGGTAGTATGTTTTTTAGATTTCTGTTACTCCAATGGATGAAATCCTTTTCATTATGGAAGGTAGTCTATTGATGAGAATTCTTGTTACTCCAACGAATAGAGGCATTGTCATTATGGGAGGTAGTCTGTTGTTGAGATTTTTGTTACTCCAATGGAAGGTAGCCTTTTCAATATGGAAGGTAGTCTATTGTTGAAATTTTGTTACTCCAATGGATGGTAGCCTTGTCATTATGGAAGGTAGTCTGTTGTTGAAATTTTTGTTACTCCAATGGATGGTAGCCGTGTCATTATGGAAGGTAGTATTTTTGTGAGATTTCTTGTTACTCCAATGGATGGTAGCCTTGTGATTATGGAAGGTAACCTGTTGTGGAGATTTCTGTTTCTGCAATGGATGGTAGTTTTGTCATTATAAAAGGTAGTATGTTGTTTAAATTTTTGTTACTCTAATGGATGGTAGCCTTGTCATTATAGAAGGTAGTCTGTTGTTGAGATTTTTGTGACTCCAATGGATGGTAGCCTTATAATAATGGGAGGTAGTTTGTTGTTGGGACTTCTGTTACTCTAATAGATGGTACCCTTATCATTATGGGGGGTAGTCTGTTGTTGGGATTTTTGTTACTCCAATGGATGGTAACCTTGTCATTATGGGAGGTAGTCTATTGTTGTAATTTTTGTTACTCCAATGAATGGTAGCATTGTCATTATGGAAGGTAGTCTGTTGTTGAGATTTCTATTACTCTGATAGATGGTAGCCTTGTCATTATGGAAGGTATTATGTTGCTGAGATTTCTGTTACTCCCATGGAATATAGCCTTGTTATTATGGGAGGTAGTCTATTATTGAGATTTCTTGTTACTCCAATGGATGGTAGCATTGTCATTATGGGAGGTAGTCTGTTTTTAAAATTTTTGTTACTCCAATGGATGGTAGCCTTGTCATTATTGAAGGGAGTCTGTTATTGAAATTTTTGTTACTCTAATGGATGGCAGCCTTATCATTATGGAAGGTAGTCTGTTGTTGAGATTTCTGTTACTCCAATGGATGGTAGCCTTGTCATTATGGAAGGTAGTCTATCGTTGATATTTCTCTTACTACAATGGATGGTAGCCTTGTAATTATGGGAGGTAGTTTGTTGTTCAAATTTCTGTTACTCCAATGGATGGTAGCCTTGTCATCATGGAAGGCAGTTTATCGTTGATATTTCTCTTACTGCAATGGATGGTAGCCTTGTAATTATGGGAGGTAGTCTGTTGTTCAAATTTTTGTTACTCCAATGGATGGTATCCTTGTAATTATTGAAGATAGTCTGTTTTAGATATTTTTGTTACTCCAATTAATGGTAGCCTTGTCATTATGGAAGGTAGTCTATTGTTGAAATTTTTGTTTCTCCAATGGATGATAACCTTCTCATTATGGAAGTAGTCTGTTGTTAAGATTTCTTGTTACTCCAATGGATGGAAGCCTAGTCATTATGGAAGGTATTCTATTATTGAGATTTCTGTTTCTCTAATGGATAATAGTCTTGTCAGTATAAAAGGTAGTCTGTCGTTGAAATTTTTGTTACTCTAATGGATGGTAGCCTTGTCATTGTGGAAGTTAGTTTGTTGTTGAGATTTTTGTTGCTCGAATGGATGGTAGCCTTGTCATTATGGGAGGTAGTCTAATGTTGTGATTTTTGTTACTCCAATGGATGGATGCATTGTCATTATGGAAGGTGTTCTGTTGTTGAGATTTTTGTTACCCCAATGGCTGGTAGCCTTGTCATTATTGAAGGGAGTATGTTGTTGAAATTTTTGTTACTCCAATGGATGGCAGCCTTGTCATTATGGAAGGTAGTCTGTTGTTGAGATTTCGGTTACTCCGATGGATGGTAGCC
This sequence comes from Vicia faba, assembly GCA_948472305.1. Taxonomy (NCBI): domain Eukaryota; kingdom Viridiplantae; phylum Streptophyta; class Magnoliopsida; order Fabales; family Fabaceae; genus Vicia; species Vicia faba. Next base: position 774,607,440 of record OX451737.1, read on the forward strand.
TTGTCATTATGGAAGGTAGTCTGTTGTTGAAATTTTTGTTACTCCAATGGATGGTAGTCTTGTCATTATGGAAGTTAGTTTGTTGCTGAAATTTTCGGTACTCCAATGGATGGTAGACTTTTCATTATGGAAGGTAGTCTGTTGTTGAGATTTTTGTTACTCCAATAGATGGTAGCCTTGTCATTATGGAAGGTAGTCTGTTGTTGATATTTTTGTTACTCTAATGGATGTTAGCCTTGTCATTATGGGAGATAGTCTGTTGTTGAAATTTTTGTTCCTCCAATGGATGGTAGCCTTGTCATTATGGAAGGTAGTCTATTTTTGAAATTTTTGTTACTCCAATGGATGGTAGCCTTTTTATTATGGAAGGTAGTCTATTGTTGAGATTTCGGTTACTCCAATGGATGGTAGCCTTTTCATTATGGAAGGGAGTCTATCGTTGATATTTTTCTTACTGCAATCGCTGGTAGCCTTGTAATTACGGGAGGTAGTCTATTGTTCAAATTTTTGTTACTTCAATGGATGGTATCCTTATAATTATTGAAGGTAGTCTGTTTTAGAGATTTTTGTTACTCTAATTGATGGTAGCCTTGTCATTATAGAAGGTAGTCTGTTGTTGAAATTTTTGTTACTCCAATGGATGATAACCTTCTCATTATGGAAGTAGGCTGTTGTTGAGATTTCTTGTTACTCCAATGGATGGAAGCCTAGTCATTATGGAAGGTATTCTATTATTGAGATTTTTGTTTCTCCAATGGATAGTAGCCTTGTCAGTATAAAAGGTAGTCTGTCATTGACATTTTTATTACTGTAATGGATGGTAGCCTTGTCATTGTGGAAGTTAGTTTGTTGTTGAGATTTATGTTGCTCGAATGGATGGTAGCCTTGTCATTATGGGAGGTAGTCTAATGTTGTTATTTTTGTTACTCCAATGGATGGAAGCATTGTCATTATGGAAGGTGTTATGTTGTTGAGATTTTTGTTACCCCAATGCTGGTAGCCTTGTCATTATGGAAGGTAGTATGTTGTTGAGATTTTTGTTACCCCAATGGCTGGTAGCCTTGTCATTATTGAAGGGAGTATGTTGTTGAAATTTTTGTTACTCCAATGGATGGCAGCCTTGTCATTATGGAAGGTAGTCTGTTGTTGAGATTTCGGTTACTCCAATGGATGGTAGCCTTGTCATTATGGAAGGTAGTCTGTTGTTGAAATTTTTGTTACTCCAATGGATGGTAGTCTTGTCATTATGGAAGTTAGTTTGTTGCTGAAATTTTCGGTACTCCAATGGATGGTAGACTTTTCATTATGGAAGGTAGTCTGTTGTTGAGATTTTTGTTACTCCAATAGATGGTAGCCTTGTCATTATGGAAGGTAGTCTGTTGTTGATATTTTTGTTACTCTAATGGATGTTAGCCTTGTCATTATGGGAGATAGTCTGTTGTTGAAATTTTTGTTCCTCCAATGGATGGTAGCCTTGTCATTATGGAAGGTAGTCTATTTTTGAAATTTTTGTTACTCCAATGGATGGTAGCCTTTTTATTATGGAAGGTAGTCTATTGTTGAGATTTCTGTTACTCCAATGGATGGTAGCCTTTTCATTATGGAAGGGAGTCTATCGTTGATATTTTTCTTACTGCAATGGCTGGTAGCCTTGTAATTACGGGAGGTAGTCTATTGTTCAAATTTTTGTTACTTCAATGGATGGTATCCTTATAATTATTGAAGGTAGTCTGTTTTAGAGATTTTTGTTACTCTAATTGATGGTAGCCTTGTCATTATAGAAGGTAGTCTGTTGTTGAAATTTTTGTTACTCCAATGGATGATAACCTTCTCATTATGGAAGTAGGCTGTTGTTGAGATTTCTTGTTACTCCAATGGATGGAAGCCTAGTCATTATGGAAGGTATTCTATTATTGAGATTTTTGTTTCTCCAATGGATAGTAGCCTTGTCAGTATAAAAGGTAGTCTGTCATTGACATTTTTATTACTGTAATGGATGGTAGCCTTGTCATTGTGGAAGTTAGTTTGTTGTTGAGATTTATGTTGCTCGAATGGATGGTAGCCTTGTCATTATGGGAGGTAGTCTAATGTTGTTATTTTTGTTACTCCAATGGATGGAAGCATTGTCATTATGGAAGGTGTTATGTTGTTGAGATTTTTGTTACCCCAATGCTGGTAGCCTTGTCATTATGGAAGGTAGTATGTTTTTGAGATTTCTGTTACTCCAATGGATGGTAGCCTTGTCATTATTGAAGGGAGTCTGTTGTTGAAATTTTTGTTACTCCAATGGATGGCAGCCTTGTCATTATGGAAGGTAGTCTGTTGTTGAGATTTATGTTACTCCAAAGGATGGTAGCCTTGTCATTATGGAAGGTAGTCTCTTGTTGAAATTTTTGTTACTCCAATGGATGGTAGTCTTGTCTTTATGGAAGTTAGTTTGTTGCTGAAATTTTTGGTACTCCAATGGATGGTAGACTTTTCATTATGGAAGGTAGTCTGTTGTTGAGATTTTTGTTACTCCAATAGATGGTAGCCTTGTCATTATGGAAGGTAGTCTGTTATTGATATTTTTGTTACTCTAATGGATGTTAGCCTTGTCATTATGGGAGATAATTTGTTGTTGAAATTTTTGTTCCTCCAATGGATGGTAACCTTGTCATTATGGAATGTAGTCTGTTTTTGAAATTTTTGTTACTCCAATGGATGGTAGCCTTTTCATTATGGAAGGTAGTCTATTGTTGAGATTTCTGTTACTCCAATGGATGGTAGCCTTTTCATTATGGAAGGTAGTCTATCGTTGATATTTTTCTTACTACAATGGATGGTAGCCTTGTAATTATGGGAGGTAGTATGTTGTTCAAATTTTTGTTACTCCAATGGATGGTATCCTTGTAATTATTGAAGGTAGTCTGTTTTAGAGATTTTTGTTACTCTAATTGATGGTAGCCTTGTCATTATAGAAGGTAGTCTTTTGTTCAAATTTGTGTTACTCCAATGGATGATAACCTTCTCATTATGGAAGTAGTCTTTTGTTGAGATTTCGTTTTACTCCAATGGATGGAAGCCTAGTCATTATTGAAGGTATTCTATTATTGAGATTTTTGTTTCTCTAATGGATAGTAGCCTTGTCAGTATAAAAGGTAGCCTGTCGTTGAATTTTTTGTTACTGTAATGGATGGTAGCCTTGTCATTATGGAAGTTAGTTTGTTGTTGAGATTTCTGTTGCTCAAATGGATGGTAGCCTTATCATTATGGGTGGTAGTCCGTTGTTCTGATTTTTGTTACTCCAATGGATGGAAGCTTTTTCACTATGGAAGGTGTTCTGTTGTTGAGATTTTTGTTACCCCAATGGATGGTAGCGTTGTCATTATGGAAGGTAGTATGTTTTTTAAATTTCTGTTACTCCAACGGATGGAAGCCTTGTCATTATGGAAGGTAGTCTATTGTTGAGAATTCTTGTTACTCTAATGGATGGAGGCATTGTCATTATGGGAGTTAGTCTGTTGTAGAGATTTTTGTTACTCCAATGGATGGTAGCCTTTTAATTATGGAAGGTAGTCTGCTGTTGAAATTTTTGTTACTCCAATGGATGGTAGCCTTGTCATTATGGAAGGTAGTCTGTTGTTGAGAATTTTGTTACTCCAATGGATGGTAGCCGTGTCATTATCGAATGTAGTATTTTGGTGAGATTTCTTGTTACTCTAATGGATAGTAGCCTTGTCATTATGGAAGGTAACCTGTTGTTGAGATTTCTGTTTCTGCAATGGATGGTAGTTTTGTCATTATAAAAGGTAGTCTGTTGTTGAAAATTTTGTTACTCTAATGGATGGTAGCCTTGTCATTATAGAAGGTAGTCTGTTGTTGAGATTTTTATGACTCCAATGGATGGTAGGCTTATAATTATGGGAGGTAGTCTGTTATTGGGAATTCTGTTACTCTAATAGATGGTACCCTTGTCATTATGGGGGGTAGTTTGTTGTTGTGATTTTTGTTACTCCAATGGATGGTAACCTTGTCATTATGGGAGGTAGTTTGTTGTTGTGATTTTTGTTACTCCAATGAATGGTAGCATTGTCATTACGGAAGGTAGTCTGTTGTTGAGATTTCTATTACTCTGGTAGATGGTAGCCTTGTCATTATGGAAGGTATTCTGTTGCTGAGATTTCTGTTACTCCAATGGAATATAGCCTTGTCATTATGGGAGGTAGTCTATTGTTGAGATTTCTTGTTACTCTAATGGAAGGTAGCATTGTCATTATGGGAGGTAGTCTGTTTTTGAAATTTTTTTTACTCCAATGGATGGTACCATTGTCATTATTGAATGTAGTCTGTTGTTGAAATTTTTGTTACTTCACTTGATGGCAGCCTTGTCATTATGGAAGGTAGTCTGTTGTTGAGATTTTTGTTACTCCAATGGATGGTAGCCTTGTCATTATGGGAGTTAGTCTTTTATTAATATTTTTGTTATTCCAATGGATGGTATCCTTGTCATTATTGAAGGTAGTCTGTTATTGAGATTTATGTTACTCCAATAGATGGTAGCCTTGTCATTATGGAAGGTAGTCTGTTGTTGAAAATTTTGTTACTCCAATGGATGGTAGTCTTGTCTTAATGGAAGTTAGTCTATTACTGAAATTTTTGGTACTCCAATGGATGGTAGCCTTTTCATTATGGAAGGTAGTCTATTGTTGAGATTTTTGTTACTCCAATAGATGGTAGCCTTGTCATTATGGAAGGTAGTCTGTTGTTTATATTTTTGTTACTCTAATGGATGTTAGCCTTGTCATTATGGGAGATAGTCTGTTGTTGAAATTTTTGTTCCTCTAATGGATGGTAGCCTTGTCATTATGGAAGGTAGTATGTTTTTGAAATTTTTGTTACACCAATGGATGGTAGCCTTTTCATTATGGAAGGTACTCTATTGTTGAGATTTATGTTACTCTATTGGATGGTAGCCTTTTCATTATGGAAGATAGTCTATCGTTGATATTTTTCTAACTACAATGGATGGTAGCCTTGTAATTATGGGAGGTAGTCTGTTGTTAAAATTTTTGTTACTCCAATGGATGGTATCCTTGTAATTATTGAAGGTAGTCTGTTTTAGAGATTTTTGTTACTCTAATTGATGGTAGCCTTGTCATTATAGAAGGTAGTCTGTTGTTGAAATTTTTGTTACTCCAATGGATGATAACCTTCTCATTATGGAAGTAGTCTGTTGTTGAGATTTCTTGTTACTCCAATGGATGGAAGCCTAGTCATTATGGAAGGTATTATATTATTGAGATTTCTGTTTCTCTAATGGATAGTAGCCTTGTCAGCATAAAAGGTAGTCTGTCATTATGGGAGGTAGTCTATTGTTGAGATTTCTTGTTACTCCAATGGATGGTAGCATTGTCATTATGGGAGGTAGTCTGTTTTTGAAATTTTTGTTACTCCAATGGATGGTACCCTTGTCATTATTGAATGTAGTCTGTTGTTGAAATTTTTGTTACTTCAATTGATGGCAGCCTTTTCCTTATGGAAGGTAGTCTGTTGTTGAGATTTCTGTTACTCCAATGGATGGTAGCCTTGTCATTATGGGTGTTAGTCTTTTATTAAGATTTTTGTTATTCCAATGGATGGTATCCTTGTCATTATTAAAGGTAGTCTGTTATTGAGATTTATGTTACTCCAATGGATGGTAGTCTTGTCTTTATGGAAGTTAGTCTGTTACTGAAATTTTAGGTACTCCAATGGATAGTAGCCTTTTTATTATGGAAGGTAGTCTGTTGTTGAGATTTTTGTTACTCCAGTAGATGGTAGCCTTGTCATTATGGAAGGTAGTCTGTTGTTGATATTTTTGTTACTCTAATGGATGTTAGCCTTGTCATTATGGGAGATAGTCTGTTGTTGAAATTTCTGTTACTCCAATGGATGGTAGCCTTTTCATTATGGAAGGTAGTCTATCGTTGATATTTTTCTTACTGCAATGGATGGTAGCCTTGTAATTATGGAAGGTAGTCTGTTGTTCAAATTTTTGTTACTCTAATAGATGGTATCCTTGTAATTATTGAAGGTAGTCTGTTTTAGAGATTTTTGTTACTCTAATTGATGGTAGCCTTGTCATTATAGAAGGTAGTATGTTGTTGAAATTTTTGTTACTCTAATGGATGATAACCTTCTCATTATGGAAGTAGTCTGTTGTTGAGATTTCTTGTTACTCCAATGGATGGAAGCCTAGTCATTATGGAAGGTATTCTATTATTGGGATTTCTGTTTTTCTAATGGATAGTAGCCTTGTCAGTATAAAAGGTAGTATGTCTTTGAAATTTTTGTTAATGTAATGGATGGTAGCCTTGACATTGTGGAATTTAGTTTGTTGTTGAGATTTCTGTTGCTCGAATGAATGGTAGCCTTGTCATTATGGGAGGTAGTCTGATGTTGTGATTTTTGTTACTCCAATGGATGGAAGCATTGTCATTATGGAAGATCTTCAGTTGTTGAGATTTTTGTTACCCCAATGGCTGGTAGCCTTGTCATTATGGAAGGTATTATGTTTTTGAGATTTCTGCTACTCCAATGGATGGTAGCCTTGTCATTATTGAAGGGAGTCTGTTGTTGAAATTTTTGTTACTCCAATGGAAGGCAGCCTTGTCATTACGGAAGGTAGTCTGTTGTTGAGATTTCTGTTACTCCAATGGATGGTAGCCTTGTAATTATGGAAGGTAGTCTGTTGTTGAAATTTTTGTTACTCCAATGGATGGTAGTCTTGTCATTATGGAAGTTAGTTTGTTGCAGAAATTTTTGGTACTCCAATGGATGGTAGACTTTTCATTATGGAAGGTAGTCTGTTGTTGATATTTTTGTTACTCCAATAGATGGTAGCCTTGTCATTATGGAAGGTAGTCTGTTGTTGATATTTTTGTTACTCTAATGGATGTTAGCCTTGTCATTATGGGAGATAGTCTGTTGTTGAAATTTTTGTTACTCCAATGGATGGTAGCCGTGTCATTATGGAAGGTATTATTTTGTTGAGATTTCTTGTTACTCTGATGGATGGTAGCCTTGTCATTATGGAAGGTAACCTGTTGTTGAGATTTCAGTTTCTACAATGGATGGTAGTTTTGTCATTATAAATGGTAGTCTGTTGTTGAAATTTTTGTTACTCTAATGGATGGTAGCCTTGTCATTATAGAAGGTAGTCTGTTGTTGAGATTTTTATGACTCCAATGGATGGTAGCCTTATAATTATGGGAGGTAGTCTGTTATTGGGATTTCTGTTACTCTAATAGATGGTACCCTTGTCATTATGGGGGGTAGTTTGTTGTTGTGATTTTGGTTACTCCAATGGATGGTAACCTTGTCATTATGGGAGGTAGTTTGTTGTTGTGATTTTTGTTACTCCAATGAATGGTAGCATTGTCATTATGGAAGGTAGTATGTTGTTGAGATTTCTATTACTCTGATAGATGGTAGCCTTGTCATTATGGAAGGTATTCTGTTGCTGAGATTTCTCTTACTCCAATGGAATAGAGCCTTGTCATTATGGGAGGTAGTCTATTGTTGAGATTTCTTGTTACTCCAATATATGGTAGCATTTTCATTATGGGAGGTAGTCTGTTTTTGAAATTTTTGTTACTCCAATGGATGGTACCCTTGTCATTATTGAATGTAGTCTGTTGTTGAAATTTTTGTTACTTCAATTGATGGCAGCCTTTTCCTTATGGAAGGTAGTCTGTTGTTGAGATTTCTGTTACTCCAATGGATGGTAGCCTTGTCAATATGGGAGTTAGTCTTTTATTAAGATTTTTGTTATTCCAATGCAAGGTATTCTTGTCATTATTGAAGGTAGTCTGTTATTGAGATTTATGTTACTCCAATAGATGGTAGCCTTGTCATTATGGAAGTTAGTCTGTTACTGAAATTTTAGTTACTCCAATGGATGGTAGCCTTTTCATTATGGAAGGTAGTCTGTTGTTGAGATTTCTGTTACTCCAATAAATGGTAGCCTTGTCATTATAGAAGGTAGTCTATCATTGATATTTCTCTTACTGCAATGGATGGCAACGTTGTAATTATGGGAGGTAGTATGTTGTTCAAATTTTTGTTACTCCAATGGATGGTATCCTTGTAATTATTGAAGATAGTCTGTTTTAGAGATTTTTGTTACTCCAATTAATGGTAGCCTTGTCATTATGGAAGGTAGTCTGTTGTTGAAATTTTTGTTACTCCAATGGATGATAACCTTCTCATTATGGAAGTAGTCTGTTGTTAAGATTTCTTGTTACTCAAATGGATGGAAGCCTAGTCATTATGGAAGGTATTCTATTATTGAGATTTTTGTTTCTCTAATGGATATTAGCCTTGTCAGTATAAAAGGTAGTCTGTCGTTGAAATTTTTGTTACTGTAATGATTGGTAGCCTTGTCATTGTGGAAGTTAGTTTGTTGTTGAGATTTCTGTTGCTCGAATGGATGGTAGCCTTGTCATTATGGGAGGTAGTCTAATGTTGTGATTTTTGTTACTCCAATGCATGAAAGCATTGTCATTATGGAAGCTGTTCTATTGTTGAGATATCTGTTACCCCAATGGATGGTAGCCTTGTCATTATAGAAGGTAGTATGTTTTTGAGATTTTTGTTACTCCAATGGATGGTAGCCTTGTCATTATTGAAGGGATTCAGTTGTTGAAATTTCTGTTACTCCAATGGATGGTAGCCTTGTCATTATGGAAGGTAGTCTGTTGTTGAGATTTATGTTACTCCAATGGATGGTAGCCTTGTCATTATTGAAGGGAGTCTGTTGTTGAAATTTCTGTTACTCCAATGGATGGTAGCATTGTCATTATGGAAGGTAGTCTGTTGTTGAAATTTTTGTTACTCCAATGGATGGTAGCCTTGTCATCATAGAAGGTACTCTATTGTTGAGATTTTTGTTACTCCAATGGATGGTAGCCTTGCCATTATGGAAGGGAGTCTGTCGTTGATATTTCCCTTACTGCAATGGATGGTAGCCTTGTAATTATGGGGGGTAGTCTGTTGTTCAAATTTTTGTTACTCAAATGGATGGTATCCTTGTAATTATTGAATGTAGTCTGTTTTTGAGATTTATGTTACTCCAATTGATGGTAGCCTTGTCATTATGGAAGGTAGTCTGTTGTTAAAAATTTTGTTACTCCAATGGATGGTAGCCTTGTCATTATGGAAGGTAGCATGTTATTAAAATTTTTGTTACTCCAATGGATGGTAGCCTTCTCATTATGGAAGTAGTCTGTTGTTGAGATTTCTTGTTACTCCAATGGATGGAAGCATAGTCATTATGGGAGGTAGTCTATTATTGAGATTTCTTGTTACTCCAATGGATGGTAGCCTTGTCATTGTGGAAGTTAGTTTGTTGTTGAGATTTTTGTTTGCTCGAATTGATGGTAGCTATCTCATTATGGGAGGTAGTCTGTTGTTGAGATTTTTGTTACCCCAATGGATGGTAGCCTTGTCATTATGGAAGGTAGTATGTTTTTGAGATTTCTACTACTCCAATGGATTATAGCCTTGTCATTATGGGAGGTAGTCTGTTGTTGAGATTTTTGTTACTCCAATGGATGGTAGCCTTGTCATTATGGGAGGTAGTCTGTTATTGAGATTTTTGTTATTCCAATGGATGGTAGCTTTGTCATTATTGAAGGTAGTCTGTTGTTGAGATTTCAGTTACTCCAATGGATGGTAGCCTTCTCATTATGAAAGGTAGTATGTTTTTGAAATTTTTGTTACTCCTATGGATGGTATCCTTGTCATTATGGAAGGTAGTCTGTTGTTGAAATTTTTGTTACTCCAATGGATGGTAGCTTTGTCATTATTGATGGTATTATGTTGTTGTGATTTTTGTTACTCCAATAGATGGTAGCCTTGTCATTATGGGAGGTAGTCTGTTGTTGAGATTTTTGTTAATCCAATGGATGATAGCCTTGTAATTTTGGAAGGTGGTCTGTTGTTGATATTTCTTTTACTCCAATGGTCTCTAGCCATGTCATTATGGAAGGTAGTCTGTTGTTGAAATTTGTGTTACTCCAATGGATGGTAGCCTTATCATTATGGAAGGTAATTTGTTGTTGAAATTTTTGTTACTCAAATTGATGGTAGCCGTTTCATTATGGAAGATAGTTTGTTGTTGAGATCTCTTGTTACTCCAATGCATGGTAGCCTTGTCATTGTGGAAGGTAGCCTGTTGTTGAGATTTTTGTTAATCCAATGGATGGTAGCCTTGTCATTATGGGAGGTAGTCTGTTGTTGAGATTTTTGTTACTCCAATGGATGGTAGCCTTGTCATTATGGGAGGTAGTCTTTTGTTGAGATTTCAGTTACTCCAATGGATGGTAGCCTTCTCATTATGAAAGGTAGTCTATTTTTGAAATTTTTGTTACTCCTATTGATGGTAGCCTTCTCATTATGGAAGGTAGTCTGTTGTTGAAATTTTTTATACTCCAATGGATGGTAGCTTTGTCATTATTGATGGTATTATATTGTTGTGATTTTTGTTACTCCAATAGATGGTAGCCTTGTCATTATGGGAGGTAGTCTGTTGTTGAGATTTCTGTTAATCCAATGGATGGTAGCCTTGTAATTTTGGAAGGTGGTTTGTTGTTGATATTTCTTTTACTCCAATGGTTGGTAGCAATGTCATTATGGAAGGTAGTCTGTTGTTGAAATTTGTGTTACTCCAATGGATGGTAGCATTGTCATTATGGAAGGTAGTCTGTTGTTGAAAGTTTTGTTACTCAAATGGATGGTAGTCATTTCATTATGGAAGGTAGTCTGTTGTTGAGATTTCTAGTTACTCCAATGGATGGTAGCCTTGTCATTATGGAAGGAGACTGTTGTTGAGATTTATGTTTCTCCAATGGATGGTAGGTTTGTCATTATAAAAGGTATTCTGTTGTTTAAATTTTTGTTACTCCAATGGATGGTAGCCTTATAATTATGGGAGATAGTCTGTTGTTTGGATTTCTGTTACTCCAATAGTTGGTACCCTTGTCATTATGGGAGGTAGTCTGTTGTTGTGATTTTTGTTACTCCAATGGATGGTAACCTTGTCATTATGGGGGATAGTTTTTTGTTGTGATTTTTGTTACTCCAATGAATGGTAGCATTGTCATTATGGAAGGTAGTCTGTTGTTGAGATTTATATTTCTCCGATAGATGGTAGCCTTGTCATTATGGAAGGTATTTTGTTGTTGAGATTCCTGTTACTCCAATTGATGGTAGCCTTGTAATTATGGGAGGTAGTCTGTTATTGAAATTTTTGTTACTCCAATTGATGGCAGCCTTGTCATTATGGAAGGTAGTCTGTTGTTAAGATTTTTGTTACTCCAATGGATGGTAGCCTTGTCATTATGGGAGGTAGTTTGTTATTAGGATTTTTGTTATTCCAATGGATGGTCCCTTGTCATTATTGAAGGTAGTCTATTATTGATATTTTTGTTACTCCATTGGACGATAGCCTTGTCATTATGGAAGGTAGTCTGTTGTTGAAATTTTTGTTACTCCAATGGATGGTAGTTTTGTCATTACAGAAGGTAGTCTGTTTTTGAAATTTTTGGTACTCCAATGGATGGTAGCCTTTTTATTATGGAAGGTAGTCTGTTGTTGAGATTTTTGTTACTTCAATAGATGTTAGCCTTGTCATTATGGAAGTTAGTCTGTTATTGAGATTTTTGTTACTCTAATGGATGTTAGACTTGTCATTATGGTTGGTAGTCTATTGTTGAGATTTCTGTTACTCCAATGGATGGTAGCCTTGTCATTATGGAAGGTAGTCGGTTGTTGATATTTCTCTTACTCCAATGGATGGTAGCCTTGTAATTATGGGAGGAAGTCTGTTGTTGAGAATTCTTGTTACTCCAATGGATGGAGGCATTGTCATTATGGGAGGTAGTCTGTTGTTGAGATTTCTGTTACTAAAATGGATGGTAGCCTTGTCATTATGGGTGGTAGTCTGTTATTGAGATTTTTGTTATTCCAATGGATGGTAGCCTTGTCAATTTTGAATGTAGTCTATTGTTGAGATTTCTGTTACTCCAATGGATGGTAGCCTTCTCATTATGGAAGGTAGTCTGTTTTTGAAATTTTTGTTACTTCTTATGGATGGTAGCCTTGTCATTATGGGAGGTAGTCTGTTTTTGAGATTTTTGTTAATCCAATGGAGGTAGCCTTGTCATTATGGAAGGTAGTTTGTTGTTGAAATTTGTGTTACTCCAATGGATGGTAGCATTTCATTTATGGAAGGTAGTCTGTTTTTGAAATTTTTGTTACTCCAATGGATGACAGCCTTGTAATTATTGAAGGTAGTCTGTTGTTGAGATTTCTATTACTCCAATGGATGGTAGCCTTGTCATTATGGGAGGTAGTCTGTTATTAGGATTTTTGTTATTCCAATGGATGGTCCCTTGTCATTTTTGAAGGTAGAATGTTATTGATATTTTTGTTACTCCAATCGACGGTAGCCTTGTCATTATGGAAGGTAGTCTGTTATTGAAATTTTTGTTACTCCAATGGATGGTAGTTTTGTCATTATGGAAGGTAGTCTGTTGTTGAAATTTTTGGTACTCAAATGGATGGTAGCCTTTTCATTATAGAAGGTAGTCTGTTGTTGAGATTTTTTTTACTCCAATAGACGGTAGCCTTGTCATTATGGAAGTTAGTCTGTTGTTGAGATTTTTGTTACTCTAATGGATGTTAGCCTTGTAATTATGGTTGGTAGTCTATTGTTGAGATTTCTGTTATTCCAATGGATGGTAGCCTTGTCATTATGGAAGGTAGTCTGTTGTTGATATTTCTCTTACTCCAAAGGATGGTACCCTTGTAATTATGGGAGGTATTCTGTTGTTGAGAATTCTTCTTACTACAATGGATGGAGGCATCGTCATTATGGGAGGTACTCTGTTGTTGAGATTTCTATTACTCTAATGGATGGTAGCATTGTCAATATGGGAGGTAGCCTGTTATTGAGATTTTTGTTATTCCAATGGATGGCAGCCTTGTCATTATTGAAGGTAGTCTAATGTTGAGATTTCTGTTACTCCAATGGATGATAGCCTTGTCATTATGGAAGGTAGTCTGTTGTTGAAATTTTTGTTACTCCAATGGATGGTAGCCTTGTTATTATTGAAGGTAGTCTGTTGTTGTAATTTTTGTTACTCCAATAGATGGTAGCCTTGTCATTATGGGTGGTCGTCTGTTGTTGATATTTCTGTTAATCCAATGGATGGTAGCCTTGTAATTTTGGAAGATGGTCGGTTGTTGATATTTTTGTTACTCCAATGGTTGGTAGCCTTGTCATTATGGAAGGTAGTTTGTTGTTGAAATTTTTGTTACTCCAATGGATGGCAGCCTTGTCATTATGGAAGGTAGTTTGTTGTTGAGATTTCTGTTACTCCAATGGATGGTAGCCTTATCATTATGGGAGGTAGTCTGTTATTAAGATTTTTGTTATTCCAATGGATGGTACCCTTGTCATTATTGAAGGTAGTTTGTTATTGATATTTCTGTTACTCCAATGGATGGTAGCCTTGTCATTATAGAAGGTAGTCTGATGTTGAAATTTTTGTTACTCCAATGGATGGTAGCCTTTTTATTATGGAAGGTAGTCTGTTGTTGAGATTTTTGTTACTCCAATAGATTGTAGCCTTTTTATTATGGAAGTTAGTTTGTTGTTGAGATTTTTGTTACTCTAATGGATGTTAGCCTTGTCATTATGGTTAGTAGTCTATTGTTGAGATTTCTGTTACTCCAATGGATGGTAGCCTTGTCATTATGGAAGGTAGTCTGTTATTGATATTTCTCTTACTCCAATGGATGGTAGCCTTGTAATTATGGGAGATAGTCTGTTGTTGAGAATTCTTGTTACTCCAATGGATGGAGGAATTGTCATTATGGGAGGTAGTCTGTTGTTGAGATTTCTGTTACTCCAATGGATGGAAGCCTTGTCATTATGGGAGGTAGTCTGTTATTGAAATTTTTGTTACTCCAATTGATGGCAGCCTTGTCATTATGGAAGGTAGTCTGTTGTTAAGATTTCTGTTACTCCAATGGATGGTAGCCTTGTCATTATGGGAGGTAGTTTGTTATTAGGATTTTTGTTATTCCAATGGATGGTCCCTTGTCATTATTGAAGGTAGTCTATTATTGATATTTTTGTTACTCCATTGGACGATAGCCTTGTCATTATGGAAGGTAGTCTGTTGTTGAAATTTTTGTTACTCCAATGGATGGTAGTTTTGTCATTACAGAAGGTAGTCTGTTTTTGAAATTTTTGGTACTCCAATGGATGGTAGCCTTTTTATTATGGAAGGTAGTCTGTTGTTGAGATTTTTGTTACTTCAATAGATGTTAGCCTTGTCATTATGGAAGTTAGTCTGTTATTGAGATTTTTGTTACTCTAATGGATGTTAGACTTGTCATTATGGTTGGTAGTCTATTGTTGAGATTTCTGTTACTCCAATGGATGGTAGCCTTGTCATTATGGAAGGTAGTCGGTTGTTGATATTTCTCTTACTCCAATGGATGGTAGCCTTGTAATTATGGGAGGAAGTCTGTTGTTGAGAATTCTTGTTACTCCAATGGATGGAGGCATTGTCATTATGGGAGGTAGTCTGTTGTTGAGATTTCTGTTACTAAAATGGATGGTAGCCTTGTCATTATGGGTGGTAGTCTGTTATTGAGATTTTTGTTATTCCAATGGATGGTAGCCTTGTCAATTTTGAATGTAGTCTATTGTTGAGATTTCTGTTACTCCAATGGATGGTAGCCTTCTCATTATGGAAGGTAGTCTGTTTTTGAAATTTTTGTTACTTCTTATGGATGGTAGCCTTGTCATTATGGGAGGTAGTCTGTTTTTGAGATTTCTGTTAATCCAATGGAGGTAGCCTTGTCATTATGGAAGGTAGTTTGTTGTTGAAATTTGTGTTACTCCAATGGATGGTAGCATTTCATTTATGGAAGGTAGTCTGTTTTTGAAATTTTTGTTACTCCAGTGGATGACAGCCTTGTAATTATTGAAGGTAGTCTGTTGTTGAGATTTCTATTACTCCAATGGATGGTAGCCTTGTCATTATGGGAGGTAGTCTGTTATTAGGATTTTTGTTATTCCAATGGATGGTCCCTTGTCATTTTTGAAGGTAGAATGTTATTGATATTTTTGTTACTCCAATCGACGGTAGCCTTGTCATTATGGAAGGTAGTCTGTTATTGAAATTTTTGTTACTACAATGGATGGTAGTTTTGTCATTATGGAAGGTAGTCTGTTGTTGAAATTTTTGGTACTCAAATGGATGGTAGCCTTTTCATTATAGAAGGTAGTCTGTTGTTGAGATTTTTTTTACTCCAATAGACGGTAGCCTTGTCATTATGGAAGTTAGTCTGTTGTTGAGATTTTTGTTACTCTAATGGATGTTAGCCTTGTAATTATGGTTGGTAGTCTATTGTTGAGATTTCTGTTATTCCAATGGATGGTAGCCTTGTCATTATGGAAGGTAGTCTGTTGTTGATATTTCTCTTACTCCAAAGGATGATACCCTTGTAATTATGGGAGGTATTCTGTTGTTGAGAATTCTTCTTACTACAATGGATGGAGGCATCGTCATTATGGGAAGTACTCTGTTGTTGAGATTTCTATTACTCTAATGGATGGTAGCATTGTCAATATGGGAGGTAGCCTGTTATTGAGATTTTTGTTATTCCAATGGATGGCAGCCTTGTCATTATTGAAGGTAGTCTAATGTTGAGATTTCTGTTACTCCAATGGATGATAGCCTTGTCATTATGGAAGGTAGTCTGTTGTTGAAATTTTTGTTACTCCAATGGATGGTAGCCTTGTCATTATTGAAGGTAGTCTGTTGTTGTAATTTTTGTTACTCCAATAGATGGTAGCCTTGTCATTATGGGTGGTCGTCTGTTGTTGATATTTCTGTTAATCCAATGGATGGTAGCCTTGTAATTTTGGAAGATGGTCGGTTGTTGATATTTTTGTTACTCCAATGGTTGGTAGCCTTGTCATTATGGAAGGTAGTTTGTTGTTGAAATTTTTGTTACTCCAATGGATGGCAGCCTTGTCATTATGGAAGGTAGTTTGTTGTTGAGATTTCTGTTACTCCAATGGATGGTAGCCTTATCATTATGGGAGGTAGTCTGTTATTAAGATTTTTGCTATTCCAATGGATGGTACCCTTGTCTTTATTGAAGGTAGTTTGTTATTGATATTTCTGTTACTCCAATGGATGGTAGCCTTTTTATTATGGAAGGTAGTCTGATGTTGAAATTTTTGTTACTCCAATGGATGGTAGCCTTTTTATTATGGAAGGTAGTCTAATGTTGAGATTTTTGTTACTCCAATAGATTGTAGCCTTTTTATTATGGAAGTTAGTTTGTTGTTGAGATTTTTGTTACTCTAATGGATGTTAGCCTTGTCATTATGGTTAGTAGTCTATTGTTGAGATTTCTGTTACTCCAATGGATGGTAGCCTTGTCATTATGGAAGGTAGTCTGTTATTGATATTTCTCTTACTCCAATGGATGGTAGCCTTGTAGTTATGGGAGATAGTCTGTTGTTGAGAATTCTTGTTACTCCAATGGATGGAGGAATTGTCATTATGGGAGGTAGTCTGTTGTTGAGATTTCTGTTACTCCAATGGATGGAAGCCTTGTCATTATGGGAGGTAGTCTGTTATTGAGATTTTTGTTATTCCAATGGATGGTACCCTTGTCATTATTGATATTTCTGTTACTCCAATGGATGGTAGCCTTGTCATTATGGACGGTAGTCTGTTATTAAAATTTTTGTTACTCCAATGGATGGTAGTTTTGTCATTATGGAAGGTAGTCTGTTGTTGAAATTTTTGATACTCCAATGGATGGTAGCCTTTTCATTATGGAAGGTAGTCTGTTGTTGAGATTTTTTTTACTCCAATAGATGGTAGCCTTGTCATTATGGAAGTTAGTCTGTTGTTGAGATTTTTGTTACTCTAATGGATGGTAGCCTTGTAATTAGGGTTGGCAGTCTATTGTTGAGATTTCTGTTACTCCAATGGATGGTAGCCTTGTCATTATGGAAGGTAGTATGTTGTTGATATTTCTCTTACTCCAATGGATGGTAGCCTTGTAATTATGGGAGGTAGTTTGTTGTTGAGAATTCTTGTTACTACAATGGATGGAGGCATTGTCATTATGGGAGGGAGTCTATAGTTGAGATTTCTATTACTCCAATGTATGGTAGCATTGTCAATATGGGAGGTAGCCTGTTATTGAGATTTTTGTTATTCTAATGGATGGTAGCCTTCTCATTATGGAAGGTAGTCTGTTTTTGAAATTTTTGTTACTCCTATGGATGGTAGCCTTGTCATTATGGAAGGTAGTCTATTGTTTAAATTTTTGTTACTCCAATGGATGGTAGCCTTGTCATTATTGAAGGTAGTTGTTTGTTGTGATTTTTGTTACTCCAATAGATGGTTGCCTTGTCATTATGGGTGGTAGTTTGTTGTTGATATTTCTGTTACTCCAATGGTTGGTAGCCTTGTCATTATGGAAGGTAGTTTGTTGTTGAAATTTGTGTTACTCCAATGGATGGTAGCCTTATCATTATGGAAGGTAGTCTATTTTTGAAATTTTTGTTACTCCAATGGATGGAAGCTTTGTCATTATGGAAGGTAGTCTGTTGTTGAGATTTCTGTTACTCCAATGGATGGTAGCCTTGTCATTATGTGAGGTAGTCTGTTATCAAGATTTATGTTATTCCAATGGATGTTACCCTTGTCATTATTGAAGGTAGTATGTTATTGAGATTTCTGTTACTCCAATGGATGGTAGCCTTGTCATTATGGAAGGTAGTCTGTTGTTCAAATTTTTGTTACTCCAATAGATGGTAGCCTTTTCATTATGGAAGTTAATCTGTTGTTGAGATTTTTGTTACTCTAATGGATGTTGCCTTGTCATTATGGTTGGTACTCTATTGTTTAGATTTGTGTTACTCCAATGGATGGTAGCCTTCTCATTATGGAAGGTAGTCTGTTTTTGAAATTTTTGTTACTCCTATGGATGGTAGCCTTGTCTTTATGGAAGGTAGTCTGTTGTTGAAATTTTTGTTACTCCAATGGATCGTAGCCTTGTCATTATTGAAGGTAGTCTGTTGTTGAGATTTCTGTTATGCCAATGGACGGTAGCCTTGTTATTATGGAAGGTAGTCTGTTTTTGAGATTTCTGTTATTCCAATGGATGGTAGCCTTGTAATTTTGGAAGGTGGTCGGTTGTTGATATTTGTGTTACTCCAATGGATGGTAGCCTTGTCATTATGGAAGGTAGTCGATTTTATAAGTTTTTGTTACTCGAATGGATGGCAACCTTGTCATTATGGAAGATAGTCTCTTGTTGAGATTTCTGTTACTCCAATGGATGGTAGCCTTATCATTATGGGAGGTAGTCTATTATTAAGATTTTTGTTATTCCAATGGATGGTACCCTTGTAATTATTGAAGGTAGTTTGTTATTGATATTTCTGTTACTCCAATGGATGGTAGCGTTGTCATTATGGAAGGTAGTCTGTTGTTGAAATTTTTGTTACTCCAATGGATGGTAGCCTTTTTATTATGGAAGGTAGTCTGTTGTTGATATTTTTGTTACTCCAATAGATGGTAGCCTTGTTATTATGGAAGTTAGTCTGTTGTTGAGATTTCTGTTACTCCAATGGATGGTAGCCTTGTCATTATGGTTAGTAGTCTATTGTTGAGATTTCTGTTACTCCAATGGATGGTATCCTTGTAATTATGGGAGGTAGTCTGTTGTTGAGAATTCTTGTTACTCCAATGGATGGAGGAATTGTCATTATGGGAGGTAGTCTGTTGTTGAGATTTATGTTACTCCAATGGATGGTAGCCTTGTCATTATGGGAGGTAGTCTGTTATTGAGATTTTTGTTATTCCAATGGATGGTACCCTTGTCATTATTGATATTTCTGTTACTCCAATGGATGGTAGCCTTGTCATTATGGAAGGTAGTCTGTTGTTAAAAATTTTGTTACTCCAATGGATGGTAGTTTTGTCATCAAGGAAGGTAGTCTGTTGTTGAAATTTTTGGTACTCCAATGGATGGTAGACTTTTCATTATGGAAGGTAGTCTATTGTTGAGTTTTTTTTTTACTCTAATAGATGGTAGTCTTGTCATTATGGAAGTTAGTCTGTTGTTGAGATTTTTGTTACTCTAATGGATGGTAGCCTTATAATTATAGTTGGTAGTCTATTGTTCAGATTCCTGTTACTCCAATGGATGGTAGCCTTGTCATTATTGAAGGTAGTATGTTATTGATATTTATCTTACTCCAATGGATGGTAGCCTTGTAATTATGGGAGGTAGTCTGTTGTTGAGAATTCTTGTTACTACAATGGATGGAGGCATTGTCATTATAGGAGGTAGTCTATTGTTGATATTTCTGTTACCTTAATGGTTGGTAGCCTTGTCATTATGGAAGTTAGTTTGTTGTTGAAATTTGTGTTACTCCAATGGATGGTAGCCTTATCATTATGGAAGGTAGTCTATTTTTGAAATTTTTGTTACTCCAATGGATGGCAGCTTTGTCATTATGGAAGGTAGTCTGTTGTTGAGATTTCTGTTACTCCAATGGATTGTAGCCTTGTCATTATGGGAGGTAGTCTGTTATTAAGATTTATGTTATTCCAATGGATGTTACCCTTGTCATTATTAAAGGTAGTATGTTATTGAGATTTCTGTTACTGCAATGGATGGTAGCCTTGTCATTATGGAAGGTGGTCTGTTGTTGAAATTTCTGTTACTCTAATGGATGTTGCCTTGTCATTATGGTTGGTAGTCTATTGTTGAGATTTCTGTTACTCCAATGGATGGTAGCCTTCTCATTATGGAAGGTAGTATCTTTTTGAAATTTTTGTTACTCCTATGGATGGTAGCCTTGTCTTTTTGGAAAGTAGTATGTTGTTGAAATTTTTGTTACTCCAATGGATGGTAGCCTTGTCATTATCGAAGGTTGTCTGTTGTTTTGATTTTTGTTACTCCAATAGATGGTAGCCTTGTCATTATGGGAGGTAGTCTGTTTTTGAGATTTCTGTTAATCCAATGGATGGTAGCCTTGTAATTTTGGAAGGTGGTCTGTTGTTGAAATTTGTGTTACTCCAATGGATGGTAGCCTTGTCATTATGGAAGGTAGTCGGTTTTAAAAATTTTTGTTACTCGAATGGATGGCAACCTTGTCATTATGGAAGGTAGTCTGTTGTTGAGATTTCTGTTACTCCATTGGATGGTAGCCTTGTTTTTATGGGAGGTAGTCTGTTATTAAGATTTTTGTTATTCAAATGGATGGTACCCTTGTCATTATTGAAGGTAGTCTGTTATTGAGATTTCTGTTACTACAATGGATGGTAGCCTTGTCATTATGGAAGGTAGTCTGTTGTTGAAATTTTAGTTACTCTAATGGATGGTAGTTTTGTCATTATGGAAGGTAGTCTGTTGTTGAAATTTTTGGTACTCCAATGGATGGTAGCCTTTTCATTATGGAAGGTAGTCTATTGTTGAGATTTTTTTTACTCCAATAGATGGTAGCCTTGTCATTATGGAAGTTAGTCTGTTGTTGAGATTTTTGTTACTGTAATGGATGTTAGCCTTGTAATTATGGTTGGTAGTCTATGGTTGAGATTTCTGTTACTCCAATGGATGGTAGCCTTGTCATTATGGAAGGTAGTCTGTTGTTGATATTTCTCTTACTCCAATGGATGGTAGCCTTGTAATTATGGGAGGTAGTCTGTTGTTGAGAATTCTTGTTACTACAATGGATGGAGGCATTGTCATTATGGGAGGTAGTCTGTTGTTGAGACTTTTATTACCCCAATGGATGGTAGCATTGTCAATATGGGAGGTAGCCTGTTATTGAGGTTTTTGTTATTCCAATGTATGGTAGCCTTGTCATTATTGAAGGTAGTCTAATGTTGAGATTTATGTTACTCCAAATGATGGTAGCCTTCTCATTATGGACGGTAGTCTGTTTTTGAAATTTTTGTTACTCCTATGGATGGTAGCCTTGTCATTATGGAAGGTAGTTTGTTGTTGAAATTTTTGTTACTCCAATGGATGGAAGCCTTGTCATTATTGAAGGTAGTCTGTTGTTATGATTTTTGTTACTCCAATAGATGGTAGCCTTGTCATTATGGGTGGTTGTCTGTTGTAGATAATTCTGTTAATCCAATGGATGGTAACCTTGTAATTTTGGAAGGTGGTCGGTTGTTGATATTTCTGTTACTCCAATGGTTGGTCGCCTTGTCATTATGGAAGGTAGTCTGTTGTTGAAATTTTTGTTACTCCAATGGATGGCAGCCTTGTCATTATGGGAGGTAGTCTGTTATTAATATTTTTGTAATTCCAATGGATGGTACCCTTGTAATGATTTAAGGTAGTCTATTATTGATATTTCTGTTACTCCAATGGATGGTAGCCTTGTCATTATGGAAGGTGGTCTGTTATTGAGATTTCTGTTACTCCAATGGATGGTAGCCTTGTCATTATGGAAGGTAGTCTGTTGTTGAAATTTTTGTTACTCCAATGGATGGTAGTTTTGTCATTATGGAAGGTAGTCTATTGTTGAAATTTGTGTTACTCCAATGGATGGTAGCCTTATCATTATGGAAGGTAGTCTGTTTTTGAAATTTCTGTTACTCTAATGGATGGCATCTTTGTCATTATGGAAGGTAGTTTGTTGTTGAGATTTCTGTTACTCCAATGGATGGTAGCCTTGTCATTATGGGAGGTAGTCTGTTATTAAGATTTATGTTATTCCAATGGATGTTACCCTTGTCATTATTGAAGGTAGTATGTTATTAAGATTTTTGTTACTCCAATTGATGGTAGCCTTGTCATTATGGAAGGTACTCTGTTGTTGAATTTTTGGTACTCCAATGGATGGTAGCCTTTTCATTATGGAAGGTACTCTGTTGTTGAATTTTTGGTACTCCAATGGATGGTAGCCTTTTCATTATGGAAGGTAGTCTATTGTTGAGATTTTTTTTACTCCAATAGATGGTAGCCTTGTCATTATTGAAGTTAGTCTGTTGTTGAGATTTTTGTTACTCTAATGGATGTTAGCCTTGTAATTATGGTTGGTAGTCTATTGTTGAGATTTCTGTTACTCCAATGGATGGTAGCCTTGTAATTATGGGAGGTAGTCTGTTGTTGAGAATTCTTGTTACTACAATGGATGGAGGCATTGTCATTATGGGAGGTATTCTGTTGTTGAGACTTCTATTACTCCAATGGATGGTAGCATTGTCAATATGGGAGGTAGCCTGTTATTGAGATTTTTGTTATTCCAATGTATGGTAGCCTAGTCATTATTGATGGTAGTCTAATGTTGAGATTTATGTTACTACAATTGATGGTAGCCTTCTCATTATGGACGGTAGTCTGTTTTTGAAATTTTTGATACTCCTATGGATGGTAGCCTTGTCATTATGGAAGGTAGCTTGTTGTTGAAATTTTTGTTACTCCAATGGATGGTAGCCTTGTCATTATTGAAGGTAGTCTGTTGTTATGATTTTTGTTACTCTAATAGATGGTAGCCTTGTCATTATGGGTGGTCGTCTGTTGTTGATATTTCTGTTAATCCAATGGATGGTAATCTTGTAATTTTGGAAGGTGGTCGGTTGTTGATATTTCTGTTACTCCAATGGTTGGTCGCGTTGTCATTATGGAAGGTAGTCTGTTGTTGAAATTTTTGTTACTCCAATGGATGGCAGCCTTGTCATTATGGAGAGTAGTCTGTTGTTGAGATTTCTGTTACTCCAATGGATGGTAGCCTTGTCATTATGGGAGGTAGTATGTTATTAATATTGTTGTAATTCCAATGGATGGTACCCTTGTCATGGGTGAAGGTTGTCTGTTATTGATATTTCTGTTACTCCAATGGATGGTAGCCTTGTCATTATGGAAGGTAGTCTGTTATTGAGATTTCTGTTACTCCAGTGGATGGTAGCCTTGTCATTATGGAAGGTAGTCTGTTGTTGAAATTTTTGTTACTCCAATGGATGGTAGTTTTGTCATTATGGAAGGTAGTCTGTTGTTGAAATTTTTGGTACTCCAATGGATGGTAGCCTTTTCATTATGGAAGGTAGTCTATTGTTGAGATTTTATTTACTCCAATAGATGGTAGCCTTGTATTTATGGAAGTTAGTCTGTTGTTAAGATTTTTGTTACTCTAATGGATGTTAGCCTTGTAATTATGGTTGGTAGTCTATTGTTGAGATTTCTGTTACTCCAATGGATGGTAGCCTTGTAATTATGGAAGGTAGTATGTTATTGAGATTTCTGTTACTCCAATGGATGGTAGCCTTGTCATTATGGAAGGTAGTCTGTTGTTGAAATTTTTGTAATTCCAATGGATGGTACCTTGTCATGATTGAAGGTAGTCTGTTATTGATATTTCTGTTACTCCAATGGACGGTAGCCTTGTCATTATGGAAGGTAGTCTGTTATTGAGATTTCTATTACTCCAGTGGATGGTATCCTTGTCATTATGGAAGGTAGTCTGTTGTTGAAATTTTTGTTACTCCAATGGATGGTAGTCTTGTCATTATGGAAGGTACTCTGTTGTTGAATTTTTGGTACTCCAATGGATGGTAGCCTTTTCATTATGGAAGGCAGTCTATTGTTGAGATTTTTTTTACTCCAATAGATGGTAGCCTTGTCATTATTGAAGTTAGTCTGTTGTTGAGATTTTTGTTACTCTAATGGATGTTAGCCTTGTAATTATGGTTGGTAGTCTATTGTTGAGATTTCTGTTACTCCAATGGATGGTAGCCTTGTCATTATGTAAGGTAGTCTGTTGTTGAGAATTCTTGTTACTACAATGGATGGAGGCATTGTCATTATGGGAGGTAGTCTATTGTTGAGACTTCTATTACTCCAATGGATGGTAGCATTGTCAATATGGGAGGTAGCCTGTTATTGAGATTTTTTTTATTCCAATGTATTGTAGCCTAGTCATTATTGATGGTAGTCTAATGTTGAGATTTATGTTACTACAATTGATGGTAGCCTTCTCATTATGGACGGTAGTCTGTTTTTGAAATTTTTGATACTCCTATGGATGGTAGCCTTGTCATTATGGAAGGTAGTCTGTTGTTGAAATTTTTGTTACTCCAACGGATGGTAGCCTTGTCATTATTGAAGGTAGTCTGTTGTTATGATTTTTGTTACTCCAATAGATGGTAGCCTTGTCATTATGGGTGGTCGTCTGTTGTTGATATTTCTGTTAATCCAATTGATGGTAATCTTGTAATTTTGGAAGGTGGTCGGTTGTTGATATTTCTATTACTCCAATGGTTGGTGGCGTTGTCATTATGGAAGGTAGTCTGTTGTTGAAATTTTTGTTACTCCAATGGATGGCAGCCTTGTCATTATGGAAGTTAGTCTGTTGTTGAGATTTCTGTTACTCCAATGGATGGTAGCCTTGTCATTATGGGAGGTAGTATGTTATTAATATTGTTGTAATTCCAATGGATGGTACCCTTTACATGGGTGAAGGTTGTCTGTTATTGATATTTCTGTTACTCCAATGGATGGTAGCCTTGTCATTATGGAAGGTAGTCTGTTATTGAGATTTCTGTTACTCCAGTGGATGGTAGCCTTGTCATTATGGAAGGTAGTCTGTTGTTGAAATTTTTGTTACTCCAATGGATGGTAGTTTTGTCATTATGGAAGGTAGTCTGTTGTTGAAATTTTTGGTACTCCAATGGATGGTAGCCTTTTCATTATGGAAGGTAGTCTATTGTTGAGATTTTATTTACTCCAATAGATGGTATCCTTGTATTTATGGAAGTTAGTCTGTTGTTAAGATTTTTGTTACTCTAATGGATGTTAGCCTTGTAATTATGGTTGGTAGTCTATTGTTGAGATTTCTGTTACTCCAATGGATGGTAGCCTTGTAATTATGGAAGGTAGTATGTTATTGAGATTTCTGTTACTCCAATGGATGGTAGCCTTGTCATTATGGAAGGTAGTCTGTTGTTGAAATTTTTGTAATTCCAATGGATGGTACCCTTGTCATGATTGAAGGTAGTCTGTTATTGATATTTCTGTTACTCCAATGGTTGGTAGCCTTGTCATTATGGAAGGTAGTCTGTTATTGAGATTTCTATTACTCCAGTGGATGGTATCCTTGTCATTATGGAAGGTAGTCTGTTGTTGAAATTTTTGTTACTCCAATGGATGGTAGTCTTGTCATTATGGAAGGTACTCTGTTGTTGAAATTTTTGGTACTCCAATGGATGGTAGCCTTTTCATTATGGAAGGTAGTCTATTGTTGAGATTTTTTTTACTCCAATAGATGGTAGCCTCGTCATTATTAAAGTTAGTCTGTTGTTGAGATTTTTGTCACTCTAATGGATGTTAGCCTTGTAATTATGGTTGGTAGTCTATTGTTGAGATTTCTGTTACTCCAATGGATGGTAGCCTTATTATTATGGAAGGTAGTCTGTTGTTGATATTTCTCTTACTCTAATGGATGGTAGCCTTGTAATTATGGGAGGTAGTCTGTTGTTGAGAATTCTTGTTACTACAATGGATTGAGGCATTGTCATTATGGGAGGTAGTCTGTTGTTGAGACTTATATTACTCCAATGGATGATAGCATTGTCAATATGGGAGGTAGCCTGTTATTGAGATTTTTGTTATTCCAATGTATGGTAGCCTTGTCATTATTGAAGGTAGTCTAATGTTGAGATTTATGTTACTCCAATTAATGGTAGCCTTCTCATTATGGACGGTAGTATGTTTTTGAAATTTTTGTTACTCTTATGGATGGTAGCCTTGTCATTATGGAAGGTAGTCTGTTGTTGAAATTTTTGTTACTCCAATGGACGGTAGCCTTGTCATTATTGAAGGTAGTTTGTTGTTATGATTTTTGTTACTCCCATAGATGGTAGCCTTGTCATTATGGGTGGTCGTCTGTTGTTGATATTTTTGTTAATCCAATTGATGGTAACCTTGAAATTTTGGAAGGTGGTCGGTTGTTGATATTTCTGTTACTCCAATGGATGGTAGCCTTGTCATTATGGAAGGTAGTCTGTTGTTGAAATTTTTGTTACTCCAATGGATGGTAGCCTTTTTATTATGGAAGGTAGTCTGTTGTTGAGATTTTTGTTACTCCAATAGATGGTAGCCTTGTCATTATGGAAGTTAGTCTGTTGTTGAGATTTTTGTTACTCTAATGGATGTTAGCCTTGTCATTATGGTTGGTAGTCTATTGTTGAGATTTCTGTTACTCCAATGGATGGTAGCCATGTCATTATGGAAGGTAGTCTGTTGTTGATATTTTTGTTACTCCAATGGATGGTAACCTTGTCATTATGGAAGGTAGTCTGTTGTTGAAATTTTGGTTACTCCAATGGATGGTAGTTTTGTCATTATGGAAGGTAGTATGTTGTTGAAATTTTTGGTACTCCAATGGATGGTAGCCTTTTCATTATGGAAGTTAGTCTGTTGTTGAGATTTTTGTTACTCTAATGGATGTTAGCCTTGTCATTATGGTTGGTAGTCTATTGTTGAGATTTCTGTTACTCCAATGGATGGTAGCCATGTCATTATGGAAGGTAGTTTGTTGTTGATATTTCTGTTACTCCAATGGATGGTAGCCTTGTAATTATGGGAGGTAGTCTATTGTTGAGAAATCTTGTTACTCCAATGGATGGAGGCATTGTCATTATGGGAGGTAGTCTGTTGTTGAGATTTCTGTTACTCCAATGGATGGTAGCCTTATCATTATGGGAGGTAGTCTGTTATTGAGATTTTTGTTATTCCAATGGATGGTACCCTTTTCATTATTGAAGGTAGTCTGTTATTGAGATTTCTGTTACTCCAATGGATGGTAGCCTTATCATTATGGAAGGTAGTCTGTTGTGAAACTTTGGTTACTCCAATGGATGGTAGTTTTGTCATTATGGAAGGTAGTCTGTTGTTGAAATTTTTGGTATTCCAATGGATGGTAGCCTTTTCATTATAGAAGGTAGTCTGTTGTTGAGATTTTTTTTACTCCAATAAATGGTAGCCTTGTCATTATGGAAGTTAGTCTGTTATTGAGATTTTTGTTACTCTAATGGATGTTAGCCTTGTAATTATTGTTGGTAGTCTATTGTTGAGATTTCTGTTACTCCAATGGATGGTAGCCTTGTCATTATGGGAAGTAGTATGTTGTTGAGAATTCTTGTTACTAAAATGGATGGAGGCATTGTCATTATGGGAGGTAGTCTATTGTTGAGATTTCTATTACTCCAATGGATGGTAGCATTTTCAATATGGGAGGTAGCCTGTTATTGAGATTTTAGTTATTCCAATGGATGGTAGCCTTGTCATTATTGAAGGTAGTCTAATGTTGAGATTTCTGTTACTCCAATGGATGGTAGCCTTCTCATTATGGACGGTAGTCTATTTTTGAAATTTTTGTTACTCCTATGGATGGTAGCCTTGTCATTATGGAAGGTAGTCTGTTGTTGAAATTTTTGTTACTCCAACAGATGGTAGCCTTGTCATTATTGAAGGTAGTCTGTTGTTGTGATTTTTGTTACTCCAATAGATTGTAGCCTTGTCATTATGAGTGGTCGTCTGTTGTTGATATTTCTCTTTACCCAATGGATGGTTTCCTTGTAATTTTGGAAGGAGGTCGGTTGTTAATATTTCTGTTACTCCAATGGTTGGTAGCCTTGTCATTATGGAAGGTAGTCTGTTGTTGAGATTTTTGTTACTCCAATAGATGGTAGCCTTGTCATTATGGAAGTTAGTCTGTTGTTGAGATTTTTGTTACTCTAATGGATGTTAGCCTTGTCATTATGGTTGGTAGTCTATTGTTGAGATTTCTGTTACTCCAATGGATGGTAGCCATGTCATTATGGAAGGTAGTCTATTGTTGATATTTTTGTTACTCCAATGGATGGTAGCCTTGTCATTATGGAAGGTAGTCTGTTGTTGAAATTTTGGTTACTCCAATGGATGGTAGTTTTGTCATTATGGAAGGTAGTCTGTTGTTGAAATTTTTGGTACTCCAATGGATGGTAGCCTTTTCATTATGGAAGTTAGTCTGTTGTTGAGATTTTTGTTACTCTAATGGATGTTAGCCTTGTCATTATGGTTGGTAGTCTATTGTTGAGATTTCTGTTACTCCAATGGATGGTAGCCATGTCATTATGGAAGGTAGTCTGTTGTTGATATTTCTGTTACTCCAATGGATGGTAGCCTTGTAATTATGGGAGGTAGTCTATTGTTGAGAATTCTTGTTACTCCAATGGATGGAGGCATTGTCATTATGGGAGGTAGTCTGTTGTTGAGATTTCTGATACTCCAATGGATGGTAGCCTTATCATTATGGGAGGTAGTCTGTTATTGAGATTTTTGTTATTCCAATGGATGGTACCCTTGTCATTATTGAAGGTAGTCTGTTATTGAGATTTCTGTTACTCCAATGGATGGTAGCCTTGTCATTATGGAAGGTAGTCTGTTGTTGAAACTTTGGTTACTCCAATGGATGGTAGTTTTGTCATTATGGAAGGTAGTCTGTTGTTGAAATTTTTGTTATTCCAATGGATGGTAGCCTTTTCATTATAGAAGGTAGTTTGTTGTTGAGTTTTTTTTTACTCCAATAAATGGTAGCCTTGTCATTATGGAAGTTAGTCTGTTATTAAGATTTTTGTTACTCTAATGGATGTTAGCCTTGTAATTATGGTTGGTAGTCTATTGTTGAGATTTATGTTACTCCAATGGATGGTAGCCTTGTCATTATGGGAAGTAGTATGTTGTTGAGAATTCTTGTTACTAAAATGGATGGAGGCATTGTCATTATGGGAGGTAGTCTGTTGTTGAGATTTCTATTACTCCAATTGATGGTAGCATTTTCAATATGGGAGGTAGCCTGTTATTGAGATTTTAGTTATTCCAATGGATGGTAGCCTTGTCATTATTGAAGGTAGTCTAATGTTGAGATTTCTGTTACTCCAATGGATGGTAGCCTTGTCATTATGGACGGTAGTCTATTTTTGAAATTTTTGTTACTCCTATGGATGGTAGCCTTGTCATTATGGAAGGTAGTCTGTTGTTGAAATTTTTGTTACTCCAACGGATGGTAGCCTTGTCATTATTGAAGGTAGTCTGTTGTTGTGATTTTTGTTACTCCAATAGATTGTAGCCTTGTCATTATGGGTGGTCGTCTGTTGTTGATATTTCTCTTTACCCAATGGATGGTTGCCTTGTAATTTTGGAAGGAGGTCGGTTGTTGATATTTCTGTTACTCCAATGGTTGGTAGCCTTGTCATTATGGAAGGTAGTCTGTTGTTGAAATTTTTGTTACTCCAATGGATGGCAGCCTTGCCATTATGGAAGGTAGTCTGTTGTTGATATTTTTGTTACTCCAATGGATGGTAGCCTTGTCATTATGGGAGGTAGTCTGTTATTAATATTTTTGTTATTCCAATGGATGGTACGCTTGTCATTATTGAAGGTAGTCTGTTATTGAGATTTCTGTTACTCCAATGGATGGTAGCCTTGTCTTTATGGAAAGTAGTCTGTCGTTGAAATTTTTGTTACTCCAATGGATGGTTGCCATTTTATTATGGAAGGTAGTTTGTTGTTGAAATTTTTGTTACTCCAATAGATGGTAGCCTTGTCATTATGGAAGTTAGTCTATTGTTGAGATTTTTGTTACTCTAATGGATGTTAGCCTTGTCATTATGGTTGGTAGTCTATTGTTGAGATTTTTGTTACTCCAATGGATGGTAGCCTTGTCATTATGTAAGGTAGTCTGTTGTTGATATTTCTCTTACTCCAATGGATGGTAGCCTTGTAATTATGGGAGGTAGTCTATTGTTTAGAATTCTTGTAACTCCAATGGATGGAGGCATTGTCGTTATGGGAGGTAGTCTGTTATTAAGATTTTTGTTATTCCAATGGATGGTATCCTTGTCATTATTAAAGGTAGTCTGTTATTGAGATTCATGTTACCCTAACGGATGGTAGCCTTGTATTTATGGAAGGTAGTCTGTTGTTGAAAATTTTTTTACTCCAATAGATGGTAGTTTTGTCATTATGGAAGGTAGTCTATTGTTGAAATTTTTGGTACTCCAATAGATGGTAGCCTTGTCATTATGGATGGTAGTCTGTTTTTGAAATTTTTGTTACTCCTATGGATGGTAGCCTTGTCATTATGGAAGGTAGTCTGTTGTTGAAATTTTTTTTACTCCGATGGATGGTAGCCTTTTCATTTTTGAAGGTAGTCTGTTGTTGTGATTTTTGTTACTCCAATATATGGTAGCCTTGTCATTATGGGTGGTAATCTATTGTTGATATTTCTGTTACTCCAATATTTTGTAGCCTTGTCATTATGGAAGGTAGTTTGTTGTTGAAATTTGTGTTACTCCAATGGATGGTAGCCTTATCATTATGGAAGGTAGTCAGTTTTTGAAAATTTTGTTACTCCAATGGATGGTAGCCTTGTCATTATGGGAGGTAGTATGTTATTAAGATTTCTGTTACTCCAATGGATGGTAGCCTTGTCATTATGGAAGTTAGTCTGTTGTTGAGATTTTTGTTACTCTAATGGATGTTAGCCTTGCCATTATGGTTGGTATTCTATTATTGAGATTTCTATTACTCCAATGGATGGTAGCCTTGTCATTAAGGAAGGTAGTATGTTGTTGATATTTCACTTACTCCAATGGATTGTAGCCTTGTAATTATGGGAGGTAGTATGTTGTTGAGAATTCTTGTTACTCCAAAGGATGGAGGCATTGTCATTATGGGAGGTAGTCTGTTGTTGAGATTTCTGTTACTCCAATGGTTGGTAGCCTTGTCATTATGGGAGGTAGTTTGTTATTGAGATATTATTAAAGGTAGTCTATTGTTGAGATTTGTGTTACTCCAATGGATGGTGGCCTTTTCATTATGGAAGGTAGTCTTTTGTTGAGATTTTATTTACTCCAATAGATGGTAGCCTTGTATTTATGGAAGTTAGCCTGTTGTTAAGATTTTTGTTACTCTAATGGATGTTAGCCTTGTAATTATGGTTGGTAGTCTATTGTTGAGATTTCTGTTACTCCAATGGATGGTAGCCTTGTAATTATGGAAGGTAGTATGTTATTGAGATTTCTGTTACTCCAATGGATGGTAGCCTTGTCATTATGGAAGGTAGTTTGTTGTTAAAATTTTTGTAATTCCAATGGATGGTACCCTTGTCATGATTGAAGGTAGTCTGTTATTGATATTTATGTTACTCCAATGGATGGTAGCCTTGTCATTATGGAAGGTAGTCTGTTGTTGAAATTTTTGTTACTCCAATGGATGGTAGTCTTGTCATTATGGAAGGTACTCTGTTGTTGAATTTTTGGTACTCCAATGGATGGTAGCCTTTTCATTATGGAAGGTAGTCTATTGTTGAGATTTTTTTTACTCCAATAGATTGTAGCCTTGTCATTATTGAAGTTAGTATGTTGTTGAGATTTTTGTTACTCTAATGGATGTTAGCCTTCTAATTATGGTTGGTAGTCTATTGTTGAGATTTCTGTTACTCTAATGGATGGTAGCCTTGTCATTATGGAAGGTAGTCTGTTGTTGATATTTCTCTTACTCCAATGGATGGTAGCCTTGTAATTATGGGGGGTAGTCTGTTGTTGAGAATTCTTGTTACTACAATGGATGGAGGCATTGTCATTATGGGAGGTAGTCTGTTGTTGAGACTTCTATTACTCCAATGGATGGTAGCATTGTCATTATGGGAGGTAGTCTGTTGTTGAGATTTCTATTACCCCAATGGATGGTATCCTTGTCATTATGGGAGGTAGTATGTTATTGAGATATTTGTTATTCCAATGGATGGTAGCCTTTACATTATTGATGGTAGTCTAATGTTGAGATTTCCGTTACTCCAATGGAGGGTAGCCTTCTCATTATGGAAGGTAGTCTGTTTTGGAAATTTTTGTTACTCCTATGGATGGTAGCCTTGTAATTTTGGAAGGTGGTCTGTTGTTGAAATTTTTGTTACTCCAATGGATGGCAGCCTTGTCATTATTGAAGGTAGTCTGTTGTTGTGATTTTTGTTACTCCAATGGATTGTAGCCTTGTCATTATGGGACGTAGTCTGTTATTAAGATTTTTGTTATTCCAATGGATGGTACCCTTGTCATTATTGAAGGTAGTCTGTTATTGATATTTCTGTTACTCCAATGGATTGTAGCCATGTGATTATGGAAGGTAGTCTTATGTTGAAATTTTTTTTACTTCAATGGATGGTAGTTTTGTCATTATGGAAGGTAGTCTGTTGTTTCAATTTTTGGTACTCCAAAGGATGGTAGCCTTTTTATTATGGAACGTAGTCTATTGTTGAGATTTTTGTTACTCCAATAGATGGTAGCCTTGTCATTATTGAACGTAGTCTGTTATTGAGATTTCTGTTATTCCAACGGATGGTAGTTCTGTCATTATGGAAGGTAGTCTGTTGTTGAAATTCTTGTTACTCCAATGGATGGTAGCCTTGACATTATGGTTGATAGTCTGTTGTTGAAATTTTTGTTACTCCAATGGATTGTAGCCTTATCATTATGGAAGGTAGTCTGTTGTTGAAATTTTTGTTACTCCAATGAATGGTAGCCTTTTTATTATGGAAGGTAGTCTGTTGTTGAGATTTTTGTTACTCCAATAGATGGTAGCCTTGTCATTATGGAAGTTAGTCTATTGTTAAGATTTTTGTTACTCTAATGGATGTTAGCCTTGTCATTATGGTTGGTAGTCTATTGTTGAAATTTTTGTTACTCCAATGGATGGTAGCCTTGTCATTATGTAAGGTAGTCTGTTGTTGATATTTCTCTTACTCCAATTGATGGTAGCCTTGTAATTATGGGAGGTAGTCTATTGGTTAGAATTCTTGTTACTCCAATGGATGGAGGCATTGTCGTTATGGGAGGTAGTCTGTTATTAAGATTTTTGTTATTCCAATGGATGATACCCTTGTCATTATTAAAGGTAGTCTGTTATTGAGATTCCTGTTACCCTAATGGATGGTAGCCTTGTATTTATGGAAGGTAGTTGTTGTTGAAAATTATTTTACTCCAATGGATGGTAGTTTTGTAATTATGGAAGGTATTCTGTTGTTGAAATTTTTGGTATTCCAATAGATGGTAGCCTTGTCATTATGGACGGTAGTCTGTTTTTGAAATTTTTGTTACTCGTATGGATGGCAGCCTTGTCATTATGGAAGGTAGTCTGTTGTTGAAATTTTTGTTACTCCAATGGATGGTAGCCTTTTCATTATTGAAGGTAGTCTGTTGTTGTGATTTTTGTTACTCCAATATATGGTAGCCTTGTCATTATGGGTGGTAGTCTGTTGTTGATATTTCTGTTACTCCAATGGTTGGTAGCCTTGTCATTATGGAAGGTAATTTGTTGTTGAAATTTGTGTTACTCCAATGGATGGTAGCCTTATCATTATGGATGGTAGTCAGTTTTTGAAATTTTTGTTACTCCAATGGATGGTAGCTTTGTCATTATGGAAGGTAGTCTGTTGTTGAGATTTCTGTTACTCCAATGGATGGTAGCCTTGTCACTATGGGAGGTAGTCTGTTATTAAGATTTTTGTTATTCCAATGGATGTTACCCTTGTCATTATTGAAGGTAGTCTGTTATTGAGATTTTTGTTACTCCAATGGATGGTAGCCTTGTCATTATAGAAGGTAGTCTGTTGTTGAAATTTTTGTTACTCCAATAGATGGTAGCCTTGTCATTATTGAAGTTAGTCTGTTGTTGAGATTTTTGTTACTCTAATGGATGTTAGCCTTGCCATTATGGTTGGTAGTCTATTGTTGAGATTTTTGTTACTCCAATGGATGGTAGCCTTGTCATTAAGGAAGGTAGTCTGTTGTTGATATTTCTCTTACTCCAATGGATTGTAGCCTTGTAATTATGGGAGGTAGTATGTTGTTAAGAATTCTTGTTACTCCAATGGATGGAGGCATTGTAATTATGGGAGGTAGTTTGTTGTTGAGATTTCTGTTACTCCAATGGTTGGTAGCCTTGTCATTATGGGAGGTAGTCTGTTATTGAGATTTTTGTTATTCCAATGGATGGTAGCCTTGTCATTATTAAAGGTAGTCTATTGTTGAGATTTGTGTTACTCCAATGGATGGTGGCCTTCCCAATATGGAAGGTAGTCTATTTTTTAAATTTTTGTTACTCCTATGGATGGTAGCCTTGTCATTATGGAAGGTAGTCTATTGTTGAAATTTTTGTTACTCCAATGGATGGTAGCCTTGTCATTATTGAAGGTAGTCTGTTGTTTTTATTTTTGTTACTCTAATAGATGGTATCCTTATCATTATGGGAGGTAGTCTATTTTTGAGATTTCTGTTAATCTAATGGATGGTAGCCTTGTAATTTTGGAAGGTGGTATGTTGTTGATATTTCTGTTACTCCAATGGTTGGTAGCCTTGTCATTGTGGAAGGTAGTCTGTTGTTGAAATTTGTGTTACTCAAATGGATGGTAGCCTTGTCATTATGGAAGGTAGTTTGTTTTAGAAATTTCTGTTACTCCAATGGTTGGTAGCCTTGTCATTATGGAAGGTAGTCTGTTGTTGAAATTTTTGTTACTCCAATGGATGGCAGCCTTGTCATTATGGAAGGTAGTCTGTTGTAGAGATTTCTGTTACTCCAATGGATGGTAGCCTTTTCATTATGGGAGGTAGTCTGTTATTAATATTTTTGTTATTCCAATGGATGGTACCCTTGTCATTATTGAAGGTAGTCTATTATTGAGATTTATGTTACTCCAATGGATGGTAGCCTTGTCATTATGGAAGGTAGTCTGTTGTTGAAATTTTTTTTACTCCAATGTATGGTAGTTTTGTCATTATGGAAGGTAGTCTGTTGTTGAAATTTTTGGTACTCCAATAGATGGTAGCCTTGTCATTATGGACGGTAGTCTGTTTTTGAAATTTTTGTTACTCGTATGGATGGCAGCCTTGTCATTATGGAAGGTAGTCTGTTGTTGAAATTTTTGTTACTCCAATGGATGGTAGCCTTTTCATTATTGAAGGTAGTCTGTTGTTGTGATTTTTGTTACTCCAATATATGGTAGCCTTGTCATTAGGGGTGGTAGTCTGTTGTTGATATTTCTGTTACTCCAATGGTTGGTAGCCTTGTCATTATGGAAGGTAATTTGTTGTTGAAATTTGTGTTACTCCAATGGATGGTAGCCTTATCATTATGGAAGGTAGTCAGTTTTTGAAATTTTTGTTACTCCAATGGATGGTAGCTTTGTCATTATGGAAGGTAGTCTGTTGTTGAGATTTCTGTTACTCCAGTGGATGATAGCCTTTTAATTATGGGAGGTAGTCTGTTATTAAGATTTTTGTTATTCCAATGGATTTTACCCTTTTCATTATTGAAGGTAGTCTGTTATTGAGATTTTTGTTACTCCAATGGATGTTAGCCTTGTCATTATGGAAGGTAGTCTGTTGTTGAAATTTTTGTTACTCCAATAGATGGTAGCCTTGTCATTATTGAAGTTAGTCTGTTGTTGAGATTTTTGTTACTCTAATGGATGTTAGCCTTGCCATTATGGTTGGTAGTCTATTGTTGAGATTTTTGTTACTCCAATGGATGGTAGCCTTGTCATTAAGGAAGGTAGTCTGTTGTTGATATTTCCCTTACTCCAATGGATTGTAGCCTGGTAATTATGGGAGGTAGTACGTTGTTGAGAATTCTTGTTACTCCAATGGATGGAGGCATTGTAATTATGGGAGGTAGTTTGTTGTTGAGATTTCTGTTACTCCAATGGATGGTAGCCATGTCATTATTAAAGCTAGTCTATTGTTGAGATTTGTGTTACTCCAATGGATGGTGGCCTTCCCAATATGGAAGGTAGTCTATTTTTGAAATTTTTGTTACACCTATGGATGGTAGCCTTGTCATTATGGAAGGTAGTCTATTGTTGAAATTTTTGTTACTCCAATGGATGGTAGCCTTGTCATTATTGAAGGTAGTCTGTTGTTTTGATTTTTGTTACTCTAATAGATGGTATCCTTGTCATTATGGGAGGTAGTCTATTTTTGAGATTTCTGTTAATCTAATGGATGGTAGCCTTATAATTTTGGAAGGTGGTCTGTTGTTGATATTTCTGTTACTCCAATGGTTGGTAGCCTTGTCATTGTGGAAGGTAGTCTGTTGTTGAAATTTGTGTTACTCCAATGGATGGTAGCCTTGTCATTATGGAAGGTAGTTTGTTTTAGAAATTTTTGTTACTCCAATGGTTGGTAGCCTTGTCATTATGGAAGGTAGTCTGTTGTTTAAATTTTTGTTACTCCAATGGATGGCAGCCTTGTCATTATGGAAGGTAGTCTGTTGTAGAGATTTCTGTTACTCCAAGGGATGGTAGCCTTGTCATTATGGGAGGTAGTCTGTTATTAATATTTTTGTTATTCCAATGGATGGTACCCTTATCATTATTGAAGGTAGTCTGTTATTGAGATTTATGTTACTCCAATGGATGGTAGCCTTGTCATTATGGAAGGTAGTCTGTTGTTGAAATTTTTTTTACTCCAATGTATGGTAGTTTTGTTATTATGGAAGGTAGTTTGTAGTTGAAAATTCTTGTTACTACAATGGATGGAGGCATTGTCAATATGGGAGGTAGTTTGTTGTTGAGATTTCTATTACTCCAATGGATGGTAGCATTGGCAATATGGGAGGTAGCCTGTTATTGAGATTTTTGTTATTCCAATGAATGGTAGCCGTGTCATTATTGAAGGTAGTCTAATGTTGAGATTTCTGTTACTCCAATGGATGGTAGCCTTCTCATTATGGAAGGTAGTCTGTTTTTGAAATTTTTGTTACTCCTATGGATGATAGCCTTGTCATTATGGAAGGTAGTCTATTGTTGAAATTTTTGTTACTCCAACGGAAGGTAGCCTTGTCATTATTGAAGGTAGTTTGTTATTGAGATTTATGTTACTCCAATGGATGTTAGCCTTGTCATTATTGAAGGTAGTCTGTTGTTGAAATTTTTGTTACTCTAATGGATGTTAGCCTTGTCATTATGGTTGGTAGTCTATTGTTGAGATTTCTGTTACTCCAATGGATGGTAGGCTTGTAATTATGGGAGGTATTCTGTTGTTGAGAATTCTTATTACTACAATGGATGGAGGCATTGTCATTATGGGAGGTAGTCTGTTGTTGAGATTTCTATTACTCCAATGGATGGTATCCTTGTCATTATGGGAGGTAGCCTGTTGTTGAGATTTCTGTTTCTCCAATGGATGGTAGTTTTATCATTATAAAAGGTAGTTTGTTGTTGAAAATTTTGGTACTCTAATGGATGGTAGCCTTGTCGTTATAGAAGGCAGTCTGTTGTTGAGATTTTTGTTACTCCAATAAATGGTACCCTTGTGATTATGGGAGGTAGTCTGTTGTTGTGATTTTTGTTACTCCAATGGATGGTAACCTTGTAATTATGGGAGGTAGTTTGTTGTTGTGATTTTTGTTACTCCAATGAATGGTAGCATTGTCATTATGGAAGGTAGTCTGTTGTCCAGATTTTTGTTACTCCAATGGATGGTAGCCTTGTCATTATGGGAGGTAGTCTATTGTTGAGATTTCTTGTTACTCCAATGGATGGTAGCATTGTCATTATGGGAGGTAGTCTGTTTTTGAAAATTTTGTTACTGCAATGGATGGTAGCCTTGTCATTATGGAAGGTAGTCTGTTGTTGAAATTTTTGTTACTCTTACGGATGGAAGCCTTGTCATTATGGAAGGTAGTCTATTGTTGAGATTTCTGTTACTCCAATGGATGGTAGCCTTGTCATTATGGGAGGTAGTCTGTTATTAAGATTTTTGTTATTCCAAAGGATGGTATCCTTGTCATTATTGAAGGTAGTCTATAATTGAGATTTTTGTTACTCCAATGGATGGTAGCCTTGTCATTATGGAAGGTAGTCTGTTGTTGAAAATTTACTTAATCCAATGGATGTTAGTCTTGTCATTATGGAAGGTAGTCTATTGTTGAGATTTTTGTTACTCCAATGGATGGTAACCTTGTCATTATGGAAGGTAGTCTGTTGTAGATATTTCTCTTACTCCAATAGATAGTATCCTTGTAATTATGGGAGGTAGTCTGTTGTTGAAATTTTTGTTACTCTAATGGATGGTAGCCTTGTCATTATGGAAGGTAGTATGTTATTGAAATTTTTGTTACTCTAATGGATGGTAGCCTTCTCATTATGGAAGTAGTCTGTTGTTGAGATATTTTGTTACTCCAATGGATGGAAGCCTAGTCATTATGGAAGGTAGTCTATTATTGAGATTTCTGTTTCTCCAATGGATGGTAGCCTTGTCAGTATAAAATTTAGTCTGTTGTTGAAATTCTTGTTACTCTAATGGATGGTAGCTTTGTCATTGTGGAAGTTAGTTTGTTGTTGATATTTTTGTTGCTCGAATGGATGGTAGCCTTGTCATTAAGGGAGGTAGTCTTTTGTTGTGATTTTTGTTACTCCAATGGATGGTAGCATTGTCATTATGGAAGGTATTCTGTTGTTGAGATTGATGTTACCCTAATGGATGGTAGCCTTGTCATTATGGAAGGTAGTATGTGTTTGAGATTTTTGTTACTCCAATGGATGGAAGCCTTGTCATTATGGGAAGTAGTCTGTTGTTGAGATTTCTGTTACTCCAATGGATGGTAGCCTTGTCATTATGGGAGGTAGTTTGTTATTGAGATTTTTGTTATTCCAATGGATGGCAGCCTTGTCATTATTGAAGGTAGTTTGTTGTTGAGATTTCAGTTACTCCAATGGATGGTAGCCTTCTCATTATAGAAGGTAGTCTGTTTTTGCATTTTTTGTTACTCCTATGGATGGTAGCCTTGTCATTATGGAAGGTAGTTTGTTGTTGAAATTTTTGTTACTCCAATGGATGGTAGCCTTGTCATTATTGAAGGTAGTCTGTTGTTGTGATTTTTGTTACCCCAATAGATGGTAGCCTTCTCATTATGGAAGGTAGTCTGTTGTTAAGATTTTTGTTAATCCAATGGATGGTAGCCTTGTAATTTTGGAAGGTGGTCTATTGTTGATATTTCTGTTACTCCAATGGATGGTAGCCTTGTTATTATTGATGGTAGTCTAATGTTGAGATTTCTGTTACTCCAATGGATGGTAGCCTTCTCATTATGGAAGGTAGCTTGTTTTTGAAATTTTTGTTACTCCTATGGATGGTAGCCTTGTCATTATGGAAGGTAGTCTGTTGTTGAAATTTTTGTTACTCCAATGGATGGTTGCCTTGTCATTATGGAAGGTAGTCTGTTGTAGAGATTTTTGTTACTCCAATGGATGATAGCCTTGTCATTATGGGAGGTAGTCTGTTATTAATATTTTTGTTATTCCAATGGATGGTACCATTGTCATTATTGAAGGTAGTCTTTTATTGAGATTTATGTTACTCCAATGGATGGTAGCCTTGTCATTATGGAAGGTAGTCTGTTGTTGAAATTTTTTTTACTCCAATGGATGGTAGTTTTGTCATTATTGAAGGTAGTCTGTTGTTGAAATTTTTTGTACTCCAATAGATGGTAGCCTTGTCATTATGGAAGTTAGTCTGTTGTTGAGATTTTTGTTACTCTAATGGATGTTAGCCTTGTAATTATGGTTGGTAGTCTATTGTTGAGATTTTTGTTACTCCAATGGATGGTAGCCTTGTCATTATGGAAGGTAGTCTGTTGTTGATATTTCTCTTACTCCAATGGATGGTAGCCTTGTAATTATGGGAGGTAGTCTGTTGTTGACAATTCTTGTTACTACAATGGATGGAGGTATTATTAATATGGGAGGTAATCTGTTGTTGAGATTTCTATTACTCCAATGGATGATAGCATTGGCAATATGGGAGGTAGCATGTTATTGAGATTTTTGTTATTCCAATGGATGGTAGCCGTGTCATTATTGAAGGTAGTCTAATGTTGAGATTTCTGTTACTCCAATGGATGGTAGCCTTCTCATTATGGAAGGTAGTATGTTTTTGAAATTTTTGTTACTCCTATGGATGATAGCCTTGTCATTATGGAAGGTAGTCTGTTGTCGAAATTTTTGTTACTCCAACGGATGGTAGCCTTGTCATTATTGAAGGTAGTCTGTTATTGAGATTTCTGTTACTCCAATGGATGGTAGCCTTGTCATTATGGAAGGAAGTATGTTGTTGAAATTTTTGTTACTCCAATAGATGGTAGACTTATCATTATGGAAGTTAGTCTGTTGTTTATATTTTTGTTACTCTAATGGATGTTTGCCTTGTCATTATGGTTGGTAGTCTATTGTTGAGATTTCTGTTACTCCAATGGATGGTAGCCTTGTCATTATGGAAGGTAGTTTGTTGTTGATATTTCTCTTACTCTAATGGATGGTAGCCTTGTAATTATGGGAGGTAGTTTGTTGTTGAGAATTCTTATTACTACAATGGATGGAGGCATTGTCATTATGGGAGGTAGTCTGTTGTTGAGATTTCTATTACTGCAATGGATGGTATCCTCGTCATTATGGGAGGTAGTTTGTTATTGAGATATTTGTTATTCCAATGGATGGTAGCCTTGTTATTATTGATGGTAGTCTAATGTTAAGATTTCTGTTACTCCAATGGATGGTAGCCTTCTCATTATGGAAGGTAGTCTATTTTTGATATTTTTGTTACTCATAAGGATGGTAGCCTTGTCATTATGGAAGGTAGTATCTTGTTGAAATTTTTGTTACTCCAATGGATGGTAGCCTTGTCATTATTGAAGGTAGTTTGTTGTTGTGATTTTTGTTACTCCAATGGATTGTAGCCTTCTCATTATGGGAGGTAGTCTGTTATTAAGATTTTTGTTATTCCAATGGATGGTACGCTTGTCATTATTGAAGGTAGTATGTTATTGAGATTTCTTTTACTCCAATGGATGGTAGCCTTGTCATTATGGAAGGTAGTCTTCTGTTGAATTTTTTTTTACTTCAATGGATGGTATTTTTGTCATTATGGAAGGTAGTCTGTTGTTGAAATTTTTGGTACTCCAATGGATGGTAGCCTTTTTATTATGGAAGGTAGTCTGTTGTTCAGATTTTTGTTACTCCAATAGATGGTAGCCTTGTCATTATTGAAGGTAGTCTGTTATTGAGATTTCTGTTATTCCAATGGATGGTATTTCTGTCATTATTGAAGGTAGTCTGTTATTTAGATTTCTGTTACTCCAATGGATGGTAGCCTTGTCATTATGGAAGTTAGTCTGTTGTTGAGATTTTTATTACTCTAATGGATGTTAGCCTCGTCATTATGGTTGATAGTGTATTGGTTAAATTTTTGTTACTCCAATGGATGGTAGCCTTGTCATTATGGAAGGTAGTCTATTGTTGAGATTTCTGTTACTCCAATGGATGGTAGCCTTGTCATTATGGAAGGTAGTCTGTTGTAGATATTTCTCTTACTCTAATGGATGGTAGCCTTGTAATTATGGGAGGTAGTCTATTGTTGAAAGTTTTGTTACTCCAATGGATGGTAGCCTTGTCATTATGGAAGGTAGTCTGTTTTGGAAATTTTTGTTACTCCAAAGGATGGTAGCCTTGTAAGTATAAAAGGTAGTCTGTTGTTGAAAATTTTAATAATCTAATGGATGGTAGCTTTGTAATTGTGGAAGTTAGTTTGTTATTGAGATTTATGTTGCTCGAATGAATGGTAGCCTTGTCATTATGGGAGGTAGTCTTTTGTTGTTATTTTTGTTACTCCAATGGATGTTAG
Source organism: Vicia faba (assembly GCA_948472305.1). Lineage (NCBI taxonomy): Eukaryota > Viridiplantae > Streptophyta > Magnoliopsida > Fabales > Fabaceae > Vicia > Vicia faba. The sequence goes on from OX451737.1 coordinate 774,649,247, forward strand.
CATTGTCATTATGGAAGGTATTCTGTTGTTGAGATTTCTGTTACCCCAATGGATGGTAGCCTTGTCATTATGGAAGGTAGTCTATTTTTGAGATTTCTGTTTCTCCAAAGGATGGTAGCCTTGTCAGTATAAAAGGTAGTCTGTTGTTGAAAATTTTAATAATCTAATGGATGGTAGCTTTGTCATTGTGGAAGTTAGTTTGTTATTGAGATTTCTGTTGCTCGAATGAATGGTAGCCTTGTCATTATGGGAGGTAGTCTTTTGTTGTTATTTTTGTTACTCCAATGGATGTTAGCATTGTCATTATGGAAGGTATTCTGTTGTTGAGATTTCTGTTACCCCAATGGATGGTAGCCTTGTCATTATGGAAGGTAGTATGTTTTTGAGATTTTTGTTACCCCAATGGATGGAAGCCTTGTCATTATGGGAGGTAGTCTGTTGTGGAGATTTCTGTTACTCCAATGGATGGTAGCCTTGTCATTATGAGAGGTAGTCTGTTATTGAGATTTTTGTTATTCCAATGGATGGTAGCGTTCTCATTATGGAAGGTAGTCTGTTTTTGAAATTTTTGTTACTCCAATGGATGGTAGCCTTCTCATTATGGAAGGTAGTCTGTTTTTGAAATTTTTGTTACCCCAATAGATGGTAGCCTTGTCATTATGGGAGGTAGTCTGTTGGTGAGATTTCTGTTAATCGAATGGATGGTAGCCTTGTAATTTTGGAAGGTCGTCTGTTGTTGTGATTTTTGTTACTCCAATAAATGGTAGCCTTGTCATTATGGGTAGTAGTCTGTTGTTGAGATTTCTGTTAATCCAATGGATGGTAGCCTTGTAATTTTGGAAGGGGGTCTGTTGCTGAATTTTTATTTACTCCAATGGATGGCAGCCTTGTCATTATGGAAGGTTGTCTGTAGTTTAGATTTTTGTTACTCCAATGGATTGTAGCCTTCTCATTATGGGAGGTAGTCTGTTATTAAGATTTTTGTTATTCCAATGGATGGTACGCTTGTCATTATTGAAGGTAGTATGTTATTGAGATTTCTGTTACTCCAATGGATGGTAGCCTTGTCATTATGGAAGGTAGTCTTCTGTTGAATTTTTTTTTACTTCAATGGATGGTATTTTTGTCATTATGGAAGGTAGTCTGTTGTTGAAATTTTTGGTACTCCAATGGATGGTAGCCTTTTTATTATGGAAGGTAGTCTGTTGTTGAGATTTTTGTTACTCCAATAGATGGTAGCCTTGTCATTATTGAAGGTAGTCTGTTATTGAGATTTATGTTATTCCAATGGATGGAATTTCTGTCATTATTGAAGGTAGTCTGTTATTTAGATTTCTGTTACTCCAATGGATGGTAGCCTTGTCATTATGGAAGTTAGTCTGTTGTTGAGATTTTTATTACTCTAATGGATGTTAGCCTCGTCATTATGGTTGATAGTGTATTGGTTAAATTTTTGTTACTCCAATGGATGGTAGCCTTGTCATTATGGAAGGTAGTCTATTGTTGAGATTTCTGTTACTCCAATGGATGGTAGCCTTGTCATTATGGAAGGTAGTCTGTTGTAGATATTTCTCTTACTCTAATGGATGGTAGCCTTGTAATTATGGGAGGTAGTCTATTGTTGAAATTTTTGTTACTCCAATGGATGGTAGCCTTGTCATTATGGAAGGTAGTCTGTTTTTGAAATTTTTGTTACTCCAAAGGATGGTAGCCTTGTAAGTATAAAAGGTAGTCTGTTGTTGAAAATTTTAATAATCTAATGGATGGTAGCTTTGTCATTGTGGAAGTTAGTTTGTTATTGAGATTTCTGTTGCTCGAATGAATGGTAGCCTTGTCATTATGGGAGGTAGTCTTTTGTTGTTATTTTTGTTACTCCAATGGATGTTAGCATTGTCATTATGGAAGGTATTCTGTTGTTGAGATTTCTGTTACCCCAATGGATGGTAGCCTTGTCATTATGGAAGGTAGTCTATTTTTGAGATTTCTGTTTCTCCAAAGGATGGTAGCCTTGTCAGTATAAAAGGTAGTCTGTTGTTGAAAATTTTAATAATCTAATGGATGGTAGCTTTGTCATTGTGGAAGTTAGTTTGTTATTGAGATTTCTGTTGCTCGAATGAATGGTAGCCTTGTCATTATGGGAGGTAGTCTTTTGTTGTTATTTTTGTTACTCCAATGGATGTTAGCATTGTCATTATGGAAGGTATTCTGTTGTTGAGATTTCTGTTACCCCAATGGATGGTAGCCTTGTCATTATGGAAGGTAGTATGTTTTTGAGATTTTTGTTACCCCAATGGATGGAAGCCTTGTCATTATGGGAGGTAGTCTGTTGTGGAGATTTCTGTTACTCCAATGGATGGTAGCCTTGTCATTATGAGAGGTAGTCTGTTATTGAGATTTTTGTTATTCCAATGGATGGTAGCTTTCTCATTATGGAAGGTATTCTGTTTTTGAAATTTTTGTTACTCCAATGGATGGTAGCCTTCTCATTATGGAAGGTAGTCTATTTTTGAAATTTTTGTTACCCGAATAGATGGTAGCCTTGTCATTATGGGAGGTAGTCTGTTGGTGAGATTTCTGTTAATCGAATGGATGGTAGCCTTGTAATTTTGGAAGGTCGTCTGTTGTTGATATTTTTGTTACTCCAATGGTTGGTAGCCTTGTCATTATGGAAGGTAATCTGTTGTTGAAATTTGTTTTACTCCAATGGATGGTAGCCTTGTCATTATGGAAGGTAGTCTGTTGTTGAGATTTCTGTTACTCCAATAGATGGTACCCTTGTGATTATGGGAGGTAGTTTGTTGTTGTGATTTTTGTTACTCCAATGGATGGTAACCTTGTAATTATGGGAGGTAGTTTGTTGTTGTGATTTTTGTTACTCCAATGAATGGTAGCATTGTCATTATTTAAGGTACTCTGTTGTCCAGATTTCTGTTACTCCAATGGATGGTAGCCTTGTCATTATGGGAGGTAGTCTATTGTTGAGATTTCTTGTTACTCCAATGGATTGTAGCATTGTCATTATGGGAGGTAGTCTGTTTTTGAAATTTTTGTTACTCCAATGGATGGTAGCCTTGTCATTATGGAAGGTAGTCTGTTGTTGAAATTTTTGTTACTCTTACGGATGGAAGCCTTGTCATTATGGAAGGTAGTCTATTGTTGAGATTTCTGTTACTCCAATGGATGGTAGCCTTGTCATTATGGGAGGTAGTATGTTATTAAGATTTTTGATATTCCAATGGATGATATCCTTGTCATTATTGAAGGTAGTCTATAATTGAGATTTTTGTTACTCCAATGGATGGTAGCCTTGTCATTATGGAAGGTAGTCTGTTGTTGAAAATTTTCTTAATCCATTGGATGTTAGTCTTGTCATAATGGAAGGTAGTCTATTGTTGAGGTTTTTGTTACTCCAATGGATGGTAACCTTGTCATTATGGAAGGTAGTCTGTTGTAGATATTTCTCTTACTCCAATAGATGGTATCCTTGTAATTATGGGAGGTAGTCTGTTGTTGAAATTTTTGTTACTCCAATGGATGGTAGCCTTTTCATTATGGAAGGTAGTATGTTATTGAAATTTTTGTTACTCTAATGGATGGTAGCCTTCTCATTATGGAAGTAATCTGTTGTTGAGATTTCTTGTTACTCCAATGGATAGAAGCCTAGTCATTATGGAAGGTAGTTTATTATTGAGATTTCTGTTTCTCCAATGGATGGTAGCCTTGTCAGTATAAAAGGTAGTCTGTTGTTGAAATTTTGGTATCTCTAATAGATGGTAGCTTTGTCATTGTGGAAGTTAGTTTGTTGTTGAGATTTTTTTGCTCAAATGGATGGTAGCCTTGTCATTATGGGAGGTAGTCTTTTGTTGTGATTTTTGTTACTCCAATGGATGGTAGCATTGTCATTATGAAAGGTATATTGTTGTTGAGATTTCTGTTACCCAAATGGAAGGTAGCCTTGTCATTATGGAAGGTAGTATGTGTTTGATATTTTTGTTACTCCAATGGATGGTAGCCTTGTCATAATGGGAGGTAGTCTATTGTTGAGAATTCTTGTTACTCCAATGGATGGAAGCATTGTCATTATGAGAGGTAGTCTTTTGTTGATATTTCTGTTACTCCAATGGATGGTAGCCTTGTCATTATGGGAGGTAGTCTGTTATTGAGATTTTTGTTATTCCAATGGATGGCAGCCTTGTCATTATTGAAGATAGTTTGTTGTTGAGATTTTAGTTAATCCAATGGATGGTAGCCTTCTCATTATGGAAGGTAGTCTGTTTTTGAAATTTTTGTTACTCCAATGGATGGTAGCCTTCTCATTATGGAAGGTAGTCTATTTTTGAAATTTTTGTTACCCTAATAGAGGGTAGCCTTGTCATTATGGGAGGTTATCTGTTGGTGAGTTTTCTCGTTAATCGAATCGATGGTAGCCTTGTAATTTTGGAAGGTGTTCTGTTGTTGATATTTCTGTTACTTCAGTGGTTGGTAGCCTTGTCATTATGGAAGGTAGTCTGTTGTGGCAATTTGTTTTACCCCAATGGATGGTAGCCTTGTCACTATGGAAGGTAGTCTGTTGTTGAAATTTTTGTTACTCCAATGAATGGTAGTTGTTTCATTATGGAAGGTAGTTTGTTGTTGAGATTTCTTGTTACTCCAATGGATGGTAGCCTTGTCATTATGGAAGGTAGCCTATTGTTGAGATTTCTGTTTCTCCAATGGACGGTAGTTTTGTCATTATAAAAGGTAGTTTGTTGTTGAAATTTTTGTTACTCTAATGGATGGTAGCCTTGTCATTATAGAAGGTAGTCTGTTGTTGAGATTTTTGTGACTCCAATGGATGGTAGCCTTATAATAATGGGAGGTAGTCTCTTGTTGGGATTTCTGTTACTCCAATAGATGGTTCCATTGTGATTATGGGAGGTAGTCTGTTGTTGTGATTTTTGTTACTCTAATGGATGGTAAACATGTCATTATGGGAGGTAGTTTGTTGTTGTGATTTTTGTTACTCCAATGAATGGTAGCATTGTCATTACGGAAGGTAGTCTGTTCTCGAGATTTTTGTTACTCCAATGGATGGTAGCCTTGTCCATATGGGAGGTAGTCTGTTTTTGAAATTTTTGTTACTCCTATGGATGAAAGCCTTGTCAGTATGGAAGGTAGTCTATTATTGATATTTCTGTTACTCCAATGGATGATAGCCTTGTGATTATGGGAGGTAGTCTGTTATTAATATTTTTGTTATTCCAATGGATGGTATCCTTGTCATTATTAAAGGTAGTTTGTTACTGAGATTTTTGTTACTCCAATGGATGGGGGCCTTGTCATTATGGAAGGTAGTCTGTTGTTGAAATTTTTTTTAATCCAATGGATGTTAGTCTTGTCATTATGGAAGGTAGTCTATTATTGAGATTTCTGTTACTCCAATGGATGGTATCCTTGTAATTATGGGAGGTAGTCTGTTGTTGAAATTTTTGTTACTCCAATGTATGGTAGCCTTCTCATTATGGAAGTAGTCTGTTGTTGAGATTTCTTGTTACTCCAATGGATGGAAGCCTAGTCATTATGGAAGGTAGTCTATTATTGAGATTTTTGTTTCTCCAATGGGTGGTAGCCTTGTTAGTATAAAAGTTAGTCTGTTGTTGAAATTCTTGTTACTCTAATGGATGGTAGCTTTGTCATTGTGGAAGTTAGTTTGTTGTTGAGATTTTTGTTGCTCGAATGGATGGTAGCCTTGTCATTATGGGAGGTAGTCTTTCGTTGTGATTTTTGTTACTCCAATGGATGGTAGCATTGTCATTATGGAAGGTATTCTGTTATTGAGATTTATGTTACCCTAATGGATGGTAGCCTTGTCATTATGGAAGGTAGTATGTATTTGATATTTTTGTTACTCCAATGGATGGAATCCTTGTCATTATGGGAGGTAGTCTGTTATTGAGATTTTTGTTATTCCAATGGATGGCAGCCTTGTCATTATTGAAGGTAGTCTGTTGTTTAGATTTCAGTTACTCCAACGGATGGTAGCCTTCTCATTATGGAAGGTAGTCAGTTTTTGCATTTTTTGTTACTCCTATGGATGGTAGCCTTGTCATTATGTAAGGTAGTTTGTTGTTGAAATTTTTGTTACTCCAATGGATGGTAGCCTTGTCATTATTGAAGGTAGTCTGTTGTTGTGATTTTTGTTACCCCAATAGATGGTAGCCTTGTCATTATGGAAGGTAGTATGTTGTTAAGATTTTTGTTAATCCAATGGATGGTAGCCTTGTAATTTTTAAAGGTGGTATGTTGTGGATATTTTTGTTACTCCAATGGTTGGTAGCCTTGTCATTATGGAAGGTAGTCTATTGTTGAAATTTCTGTTACACCAATGGATGGTAGCCTTGTCATTATGGAAGGTAGTCTGTTGTTGAAATTTTTGTTACTCCAATGGATGGTAGCGGTTTCATTTTGGAAGGTAGACTGTTTTTGAGATTTCTTGTTACTCCAATGGAAGGTAGCCTTGTCATTATGGAAGGTAGCCTGTTGTTCACATTTCTGTTTCTCCAATGGATGGTAGTTTTGTCATTATAAAAGGTAGTCTGTTGTTGAAATTTTTGTTTACTTTAATGGATGGTAGACTTGTCATTATAGAAGGTAGTCTTCTGTTGAGATTTTTGTGACTCCAATGGATGGTAGCTTTATAATTATTGGAGGTACTCTGTTGTTGGGATTTCTGTTAATCCAATAGATGGTACTCTTGTCATTATGGGAGGTAGTCGGTTGTTGTGATTATTGTTATTCCAATGGATGGTAAACTTGTCATTATGGGAGGTAGTTTGTTATTAGTATTTTTGTTACTCCAATGAATGGTAGCGTTGTCATTATGGAAGGTAGTCTATTATTGAGGTTTTTGTTACTCCAATGGATGGTAACCTTGTCATTATGGAAGGTAGTCTGTTGTAGATATTTCTCTTACTCCAATAGATGGTATCCTTGTAATTATGGGAGGTAGTTTGTTGTTGAAATTTTTGTTACTCCAATGGATGGTAGCCTTGTCATTATGGAAGGTAGTATGTTATTGAAATTTTTGTTACTCTAATGGATGGTAGCCTTCTCATTATGGAAGTAGTCTGTTGTTGAGATTTCTTGTTACTCCAATGGATAGAAGCCTAGTCATTATGGAAGGTAGTTTATTATTGAGATTTTTGTTTCTCCAATGGATGGTAGCCTTGTCAATATAAAAGGTAGTCTGTTGTTGAAATTTTTGTTACTCTAATAGATGGTAGCTTTGTCATTGTGGAAGTTAGTTTGTTGTTGAGATTTTTTTGCTCAAATGGATGGTAGCCTTGTCATTATGGGAGGTAGTCTTTTGTTGTGATTTTGTTACTCCAATGGATGGTAGCATTGTTATTATGAAAGGTATATTGTTGTTGAGATTTCTGTTACCCTAATGGAAGGTAGCCTTGTCATTATGGAAGGTAGTATGTGTTTGATATTTTTGTTACTCCAATGGATGGTAGCCTTGTCATAATGGGAGGTAGTCTATTGTTGAGAATTCTTGTTACTCCAATGGATGGAAGCATTGTCATTATGAGAGGTAGTGTTTTGTTGATATTTCTGTTACTCCAATGGATGGTAGCCTTGTCATTATGGGAGGTAGTCTGTTATTGAGATTTTTGTTATTCCAATGGATGGCAGCCTTGTCATTATTGAAGGTAGTTTGTTGTTGAGATTTTAGTTAATCCAATGGATGGTAGCCTTCTCATTATGGAAGGTAGTCTGTTTTTGAAATTTTTGTTACTCCAATGGATGGTAGCCTTCTCATTATGGAAGGTAGTCTATTTTTGAAATTTTTGTTACCCCAATTGAGGGTAGCCTTGTCATTATGGGAGGTTGTCTGTTGGTGAGTTTTCTCGTTAATCGAATGGATGGTAGCCTTGTAATTTTGGAAGGTGTTCTGTTGTTGATATTTCTGTTACTTCAGTGGTTGGTAGCCTTGTCATTATGGAAGGTAGTCTGTTGTTGAAATTTGTTTTACTCCAATGGATGGTAGCCTTGTCACTATGGAAGGTAGTTTGTTGTTGAAATTTTTGTTACTCCAATGAATGGTAGTTGTTTCATTATGGAAGGTAGTTTGTTGATGAGATTTCTTGTTACTCCAATGGATAGTAGCCTTGTCATTATGGAAGGTAGTTTGTTGTTGAAATTTTTGTTACTCCAATGGATGGTAGCCTTGTCATTATTGAAGGTAGTCTGTTGTTGTGATTTTTGTTACCCCAATAGATGGTAGCCTTGTCATTATGGAAGGTAGTATGTTGTTAAGATTTTTGTTAATCCAATGGATGGTAGCCTTGTAATTTTTAAAGGTGGTATGTTGTGGATATTTTTGTTACTCCAATGGTTGGTAGCCTTGTCATTATGGAAGGTAGTCTATTGTTGAAATTTCTGTTACACCAATGGATGGTAGCCTTGTAATTATGGAAGGTAGTCTGTTGTTGAAATTTTTGTTACTCCAATGGATGGTAGCGGTTTCATTATGGAAGGTATACTGTTTTTGAGATTTCTTGTTACTCCAATGGAAGGTAGCCTTGTCATTATGGAAGGTAGCCTGTTGTTCACATTTCTGTTTCTCCAATGGATGGTAGTTTTGTCATTATAAAAGGTAGTCTGTTGTTGAAATTTTTGTTTACTTTAATGGATGGTAGACTTGTCATTATAGAAGGTAGTCTTCTGTTGAGATTTTTGTGACTCCAATGGATGGTAGCTTTATAATTATTGGAGGTACTCTGTTGTTGGGATTTCTGTTAATCCAATAGATGGTACTCTTGTCATTATGGGAGGTAGTCGGTTGTTGTGATTATTGTTATTCCAATGGATGGTAAACTTGTCATTATGGGAGGTAGTTTGTTATTAGTATTTTTGTTACTCCAATGAATGGTAGCGTTGTCATTATGGAAGGTAGTCTATTATTGAGGTTTTTGTTACTCCAATGGATGGTAACCTTGTCATTATGGAAGGTAGTCTGTTGTAGATATTTCTCTTACTCCAATAGATGGTATCCTTGTAATTATGGGAGGTAGTTTGTTGTTGAAATTTTTGTTACTCCAATGGATGGTAGCCTTGTCATTATGGAAGGTAGTATGTTATTGAAATTTTTGTTACTCTAATGGATGGTAGCCTTCTCATTATGGAAGTAGTCTGTTGTTGAGATTTCTTGTTACTCCAATGGATAGAAGCCTAGTCATTATGGAAGGTAGTTTATTATTGAGATTTCTGTTTCTCCAATGGATGGTAGCCTTGTCAATATAAAAGGTAGTCTGTTGTTGAAATTTTTGTTACTCTAATAGATGGTAGCTTTGTCATTGTGGAAGTTAGTTTGTTGTTGAGATTTTTTTGCTCAAATGGATGGTAGCCTTGTCATTATGGGAGGTAGTCTTTTGTTGTGATTTTGTTACTCCAATGGATGGTAGCATTGTTATTATGAAAGGTATATTGTTGTTGAGATTTCTGTTACCCTAATGGAAGGTAGCCTTGTCATTATGGAAGGTAGTATGTGTTTGATATTTTTGTTACTCCAATGGATGGTAGCCTTGTCATAATGGGAGGTAGTATATTGTTGAGAATTCTTGTTACTCCAATGGATGGAAGCATTGTCATTATGAGAGGTAGTGTTTTGTTGATATTTCTGTTACTCCAATGGATGGTAGCCTTGTCATTATGGGAGGTAGTCTGTTATTGAGATTTTTGTTATTCCAATGGATGGCAGCCTTGTCATTATTGAAGGTAGTTTGTTGTTGAGATTTTAGTTAATCCAATGGATGGTAGCCTTCTCATTATGGAAGGTAGTCTGTTTTTGAAATTTTTGTTACTCCAATGGATGGTAGCCTTCTCATTATGGAAGGTAGTCTATTTTTGAAATTTTTGTTACCCCAATTAAGGGTAGCCTTGTCATTATGGGAGGTTGTCTGTTGGTGAGTTTTCTCGTTAATCGAATGGATGGTAGCCTTGTAATTTTGGAAGGTGTTCTGTTGTTGATATTTCTGTTACTTCAGTGGTTGGTAGCCTTGTCATTATGGAAGGTAGTCTGTTGTTGAAATTTGTTTTACTCAAATGGATGGTAGCCTTGTCACTATGGAAGGTAGTTTGTTGTTGAAATTTTTGTTACTCCAATGAATGGTAGTTGTTTCATTATGGAAGGTAGTTTGTTGTTGAGATTTCTTGTTACTCCAATGGATGGTAGCCTTGTCATTATGGAAGGTAGCCTATTGTTGAGATTTCTATTTCTCCAATGGATGGTAGTTTTGTCATTATAAAAAGTAGTTTATTGTTGAAATTTTTGTTACTCTAATGGATGGTAGCCTTGTCATTATAGAAGGCAGTCTGTTGTTAAGATTTTTGTGACTCCAATGGATGGTAGCCTTATAATAATGGGAGGTAGTCTCTTGTTGGGATTTCTGTTACTCCAATAGATGGTTCCCTTGTGATTATGGGAGGTAGTCTGTTGTTGTGATTTTTGTTACTCTAATGGATGGTAACCTTGTCATTATGGGAGGTAGTTTATTGTTGTGATTTTTGTTACTCCAATGAATGGTAGCATTGTCATTACGGAAGGTAGTCTGTTGTCGAGATTTCTGTTACTCCAATGGATGGTAGCCTTGTCATTATGGAAGGTAGTCTGTTATTGAAATTTTTTTTACTCCTATGGATGGAAGCCTTGTCAGTATGGAAGGTAGTCTATTGTTGATATTTCTGTTACTCCAATGGATGATACCCTTGTGATTATGGGAGGTAGTCTGTTATTAATATTTTTGTTATTCCAATGGATGGTATCCTTGTCATTATTAAAGGTAGTTTGTTACTGAGATTTTTGTTACTCCAATGGATGGGGGCCTTGTCATTATGGAAGGTAGTCTGTTGTTGAAATTTTTTTTAATCCAATGGATGTTAGTCTTGTCATTATGGAAGGTAGTCTATTATTGAGATTTCTGTTACTCCAATGGATGGTATCCTTGTAATTATGGGAGGTAGTCTGTTGTTGAAATTTTTGTTACTCCAATGTATGGTAGCCTTCTCATTTTGGAAGTAGTCTGTTGTTGAGATTTCTTGTTACTCCAATGGATGGAAGCCTAGTCATTATGGAAGGTAGTCTATTATTGAGATTTTTGTTTCTCCAATGGATGGTAGCCTTGTCAGTATAAAAGTTAGTCTGTTGTTGAAATTCTTGTTACTCTAATGGATGGTAGCTTTGTCATTGTGGAAGTTAGTTTGTTGTTGAGATTTTTGTTGCTCGAATGGATGGTAGCCTTGTCATTATGGGAGGTAGTCTTTTGTTGTGATTTTTGTTACTCCAATGGATGGTAGCCTTGTCATTATGGAAGGTATTCTGTTATTGAGATTTATGTTACCCTAATGGATGGTAGCCTTGTCATTATGGAAGGTAGTATGTGTTTGAGATTTTTGTTACTCCAATGGATGGAATCCTTGTCATTATGGGAGGTAGTCTGTTATTGAGATTTTTGTTATTCCAATGGATGGCAGCCTTGTCATTATTGAAGGTAGTCTGTTATTGAGATTTCAGTTACTCCAACGGATGGTAGCCTTCTCATTATGGAAGGTAGTCTGTTTTTGCATTTTTTGTTACTCCTATGGATGGTAGCCTTGTCATTATGTAAGGTAGTTTGTTGTTGAAATTTTTGTTACTCCAATGGATGGTAGCCTTGTCATTATTGAAGGTAGTCTGTTGTTGTGATTTTTGTTACCCCAATAGATGGTAGCCTTGTCATTATGGAAGGTAGTATGTTGTTAAGATTTTTGTTAATCCAATGGATGGTAGCCTTGTAATTTTGATAGGTGGTATGTTGTGGATATTTTTGTTACTCCAATGGTTGGTAGCCTTGTCATTATGGAAGGTAGTCTATTGTTGAAATTTCTGTTACACCAATGGATGGTAGCCTTGTCATTATGGAAGGTATTCTGTTGTTGAAATTTTTGTTACTCCAATGGATGGTAGCGGTTTCATTATGGAAGGTAGACTGTTTTTGAGATTTCTTGTTACTCCAATGGAAGGTAGCCTTGTCATTATGGAAGGTAGCCTGTCGTTCACATTTCTGTTTCTCCAATGGATGGTAGTTTTGTCATTATAAAAGGTAGTCTGTTGTTGAAATTTTTGTTTACTTTAATGGATGGTAGACTTGTCATTATAGAAGGTAGTCTGCTGTTGAGATTTTTGTGACTCCAATGGATGGTAGCTTTATAATTATGGGAGGTACTCTGTTGTTGGGATTTCTGTTAATCCAATAGATGGTACTCTTGTCATTATGGGAGGTAGTCGGTTGTTGTGATTATTGTTATTCCAATGGATGGTAAATTTGTCATTATGGGAGGTAGTTTGTTATTAGTATTTTTGTTACTCCAATGAATGGTAGCGTTGTCATTATGGAAGGTAGTCTATTGAGATTTCTATTACACCGATACATGGTAGCCTTGTCATTATGGAAGTTAGTATGTTGTTGAGATTTTTGTCACTCTAATGGATGTTAGCCTTGTCATTATGGTTGATAGTCTGTTGTTGAAATTTTTGTTACTCCAATGGATGGTAGCCTTGTCATTATTCAAGGTAGTCTATTGTTGAGATTTTTGTTACTCCAATGGATGGTAGCCTTGTAATTATGGAAGGTAGTCTGTTGTAGATATTTCTCTTACTCCAATGGATGGTATCCTTGTAATTATGGGAAGTAGTCTGTTATTGAAATTTTTGTTACTACAATGGATGGTAGCCTTGTCATTATGGAAGGTAGTATGTTATTGAAATTTTTGTTACTCCAATGGATGGTAGCCTTCTCATTATGGAAGTAGTCTGTTGTTGAGATTTCTTGTTACTCCAATTGATGGAAGCCTAGTCATTATGGAAGGTAGTCTATTATTGAGATTTATGTTTCTCCAATGGATGGTAGCCTTGTTAGTATAAAAGGTAGTCTGTTGTTGAAATTTTTTTTAGTCTAATGGATGGTAGCTTTGTCACTGTGGAAGTTAGTTTGTTATTGAGATTTCTAGTGTCGAAGGGATGGTAGCCTTGTCATTTTGGGAGGTTGTCTTTTGTAGATATTTCTCATACTCCAATGGATGGTATCCTTGTAATTATGGGAAGTAGTCTGTTGTTGAAATTTTTGTTACTCCAATGGATGGTAGCCTTGTCATTATGGAACGTAGTATGTTATTGAAATTTTTGTTACTCCAATGGATGGTAGCCTTCTCATTATGGAAGTAGTCTGTTGTTGAGATTTCTTGTTACTCTAATGGATGGAAGCCTAGACATTATAGAAGGTAACCTATTATTGAGATTTCTGTTTCTCCAATGGATGGTAGCCTTGTCAGTATAGAAGGTAGTCTGTAGTTGAAATTTTTGTTACTCTAATGGATGGTAGCTTTGTCATTGTGGAAGTTAGTTTGTTGTTGAGATTTTTGTTGCTCGAATGGATGGTAGCCTTGTCATTGTGCGAGGTAGTCTTTTGTTGTGATTTTTGTTACTCCAATGGATGGTAGCATTGTCATTATGGAAGGTATTCTGTTGTTGAGATTTCTGTTACCCTAATGGATGGTAGCCTTGTCATTATGGAAGGTAGTCTGTTGTTGAAATTTTTGTTACTCCAATGGATGGTAGCCATTTCATTATAGAAGGTAGTCTGTTTTTGAGATTTCTTTATACTCTAATGGATAGTAGCCTTGTCATTATGGAAGGTAGCCTGTTGTTGAGATTTCTGTTTCTCCAATGGATGGTAGTTTTGTCATTATAAAAGGTAGTTTTTTGTTGAAATTTTTGTTATTCTAATGGATGGTAGCCTTTGTCATTATAGAAGGTAGTCTGCTGTTGTGATTTCTGTTTCTCCAATGGATGATAGCCTTGTCATTATGGGAGGTAGTCTGTTGTTGTGATTATTGTTACTCCAATGGATGCTAAACTTGTCATTTTGGGAGGTAGTTTGTTATTAATATTTTTGTTACTCAAATGAATGGTAGCGTTGTCATTATGGAAGGTAGTCTGTTGTTGAGATTTCTATTACTCGGATACATGGTAGCCTTGTCATTATGGTAGGTATTCTGTTGTTGAGATTTCTGTTACTCCAATGGATGGTAGCCTTGTCATTATAGAAGGTAGCCTGTTGTTGATATTTCTGTTTCTCCAATGGATGGAAGCCGTGTCATTACGGAATGTAGTTTGTTGTTGATATTTCTGTTACTCCAATGGATGGTAGCCTTGTTATTATAGGAGGTAGTCTGTTATTGAGATTTTTGTTACTCCAATGGATGGTATCCTTGTCATTATTGAAGGTAGTCTGTTATTGAGATTTTTATTACTCCAATGGATAGTAGCCTTGTCATTATGGAAGGTAGCCTGTTGTTGACATTTCTGTTTCTCCAATAGATGGTAGTCTTGCCATTATGGAAGGTAGTCTGTTATTGAAATTTTTGTTTACTCTAATGGATGGTAGCCTTGTCATTATAGAAGGTAGTCTGCTGTTGAGATTTTTGTGACTCCAATGGATGGTAGCTTTATTATTATGGTAGGTACTCTGTTGTTGGGATTTCTGTTACTCCAATAGATGGTACTCTTGTCATTATGGGAGGTAGTCTGTTGTTGTGATTATTGTTATTCCAATGGATGGTAAACTTGTCATTATGGGAGGTAGTTTGTTATTAATATTTTTGTTACTCCAATGAATGGTAGCGTTGTCATTTTGGAAGGTAGTCTGTTGTTGAGATTTATATTACTCCAATGGATGGAAGCCTAGACATTATGGAAGGTAATCTATTATTGAGATTTCTGTTTCTCCAATGGATGGTAGCCTTGTCAGTATAAAAGGTAGTCTGTAGTTGAAATTTTTGTTACTCTAATGGAATGTAGCTTTGTCATTGTGGAAGTTAGTTTGTTATTGAGATTTCTGTTGCGTGAATGGATGGTAGTCTTGTCATTATGGGAGGTAGTATTTTTTTGTGATTTTTGTTACTCCAATGGATGGTAGCATTGTCATTATGGAAGGTATTCTGTTGTTGAGATTTCTGTTACCCTAATGGATGGTAGCCTTGTCATTATGGAAGGTAGTCTGTTGTTGAAATTTTTGTTACTCCAATGGATGGTAGCCATTTCATTTTGGAAGGTTGTCTGTTTTTGAGATTTCTTTATACTCTAATGGATGGTAGCCTTGTCATTATGGAAGGTAGCCTGTTGTTGAGATTTCAGTTTCTCCAATGGATGGTAGTTTTGTCATTATAAAAGGTAGTCTATGGTTGTAATTTTTGTTACTCTAATGGATGGTAGCCTTGTCATTATAGAAGGTAGTCTGCTGTTGTGATTATTGTTACTCCAATGGATGGTAAACTTGTCATTATGGGAGATACTTTGTTGTTGGGATTTTTGTTACTCCAATGAATGGTAGCGTTGTCATTATGGAATGTAGTTTGTTGTTGAGATTTCTATTACTCCGATACATGGTAGCCTTGTCATTATGGAAGGTATTCTGTTGTTGAAATTTCTGTTACTCCAATGGATGATAGCCTTGTAATTATGGGAGGTAGTCTATTTTTGAAATTTCTTGTTACTCCAATGGATGGTAGCCTTGTCATTATGGAAGGTAGCCTGTTGTTGATATTTCTGTTTCTCCAATGGATGGCAGCCTTGTCATTATGGAAGGTAGTTTGTTGTTGAGATTTCTGTTACTCCAATGGATGGTAGCCTTGTCATTATGGGAGGTAGTTTGTTATTGAGATTTTTGTTATTCCAATGGATGGTATCCTTGTCATTATTGAAGGTAGTCTGTTATTGAGATTTCTATTACTCCAATGGATGGTAGCCTTGTCATTATGGAAGGTAGTCTGTTGTTGAATTTTTTGTTACTCCAATGGATGGTAGTCTTGTCATTATGGAAGGTAGTCTGTTGTTGAAATTTTTGGTACTCCAATGGATGGTAGCCTTTTCATTATGGAAGGTAGTCTGTTGTTGATATTTTTGTTACTCCAATGGATGGTAGCCTTGTCATTATGAAAGGTAGTCTGTTGTTGAGATTTTTGTTACTCCAATGTATGTTAGCCTTGTCATTACGGGAGATAGTCTGTTGTTGAAATTTTTGTTACTCCAATGGATGGTAGCCTTGTCATTATGGAAGGTAGTCTATTGTTGAGATTTCTCTTACTCCAATGGATGGTAGCCTTGTCATTATGGAAGTTAGTCTATTGTTGATATTTCTCTTACTGCAATGGACGGTAGCCTTGTAATTATGGTAGGTAGTATGTTGTTGAAATTTTTGTTACTCTGATGGATGGTAGCCTTGTCATTATGGAAGGTAATTTGTTTTTGATATTTCTGTTACTCCAATGGATGGTAGCCTTATCATTATGAAAGGTATTTTGTTGTTGAGATTTCTGTTACTCCAATGAATGGTAGTCTTGTCATTATGGGAGGTAGTCTGTTATTGAGATTTTAATTATTCCAATGGATGGTATCCTTGTCATTATTGAAGGTAGTCTGTTATTGAGATTTCGGTTACTCCAATGGATGGTAGTCTTTTCATTATGGGAGGTAGTCTGTTGTTGAGATATTTGTTAGTCCAATGGATGGTATCCTTGTAATTATTGAAGGTAGTCTGTTTTTGAGATTTTTGTTACTCCAATTGATGGTAGCCTTGTCATTATGGAAGGTAGTCTGTTGTTGAAATTTTTGTTACTCCAATGGATGGTAGCCTTCTCATTATGGAAGGTAGTATGTTATTGAAATTTTTGTTACTCCAATGGATGGTAGCCTTCTCATTATGGAAGGTAGTCTGTTGTTGAGATTTCTTGTCCCTCCAATGGATGGAAGCCTATTCATTATGGAAGGTAGTCTATTGTTGAGATTTATGTTTCTCCAGTGGATGGTAGCCTTGTCAGTATAAAGGGTAGTCTGTTGTTGAAATTTTGGTTACTCTAATAGATGAAAGCCTTGTCATTATGGAAGTTCGTATGTTGTTGAGATTTCTGTTGCTCCAATGGATGGTAGCCTTGTCATTATGGGAGGTAGTCTGTTGTTGTGATTTTTGTTACTTTAACGGATGGTAGCGTTGTCATTATGGAAGGTATTCTGTTGTTAAGAATTCTTGTTACTCCAATGGATGGAAGCATTGTCATTATGGGAGGTAGTCTTTTGTTGAAATTTTTGTTGCTCCAATGGATGGTAGCCTTGTCATTATGGAAGGTAGTCTGTTGTTTAAATTTTTATTACTCCAATGGATGGTATCCTTGTCATTATGGGAGGTAGTCTGTTGTTAAGATTTCTGTTAATCCAATGGATGGTAGCCTTGTAATTTTGAAAGGTGGTCTGTTGTTGATATTTTTATTACTACAATGGTTGGTAGCCTTGTCATTATGGAAGGTAGTGTGTTGTTAAAATTTGTGTTACTCCAATGTATGGTAGCCTTGTCATCATGGAAGGTAGTCCGTTGTTGAAATTTTTGTTACTCGAATGGATGGTAGCCATTTCATTATGGAAGGTAGTCTGTTTTTGAGATTTCTTGTTACTCCAATGGATTGTAGCCTTGTCATTATGGAAGGTAGCCTGTTGTTGAGATTTTTGTTTCTCCAATGGATGTTAGTTTTATCATTATAAAAGGTAGTTTGTTGTTGAAATTTTTGTTACTCTAATGGATGGTAGCCTTGTCATTATAGAAGGTAGTCTGCTGTTGTGATTTTTGGGACTCCAATGGATGGTAGCTTTATAATTATGGGAGGTACTCTGTTGTTTGGATTTCTGTTATTCTAATTGATTGTACTCTTGTCTTTATGGGAGGTAGTCTGTTGTTGTGATTATTGTTACTCCAATGGATGGTAAACTTGTCATTATGGGAGGTAGTTTGTTATTAATATTTTTGTTACTCCAATGAATGGTAGCGTTGTCATTATGGAAGGTAGTTTGTTGTTGAGATTTCTATTACTCCGATACATGGTAGCCTTGTAATTATGGAAGGTATTCTATTGTTGAGATTTCTTGTTACTCCAATGGATGGTAGCCTTGTCATTATAGAAGGTAGTCTGTTATTGATATTTCTGTTATTCCAATGGATGGCAGCCGTGTCATTATGGAATGTAGTTTCTTGTTGATATTTCTGTTACTCCAATGGATGGTAGCCTTGTCATTATGGGAGGTAGTCTGTGATTGAGATTTTTGTTATTCCAATGGATGGTATCCTTGTCATAATTGAACATAGTCTGTTATTGAGATTTCTATTACTCCTATGGATGGTAGTCTTGTCATTATGGAAGGTAGTCTGTTGTTGAAATTTTTGGTACTCCAATGGATGCTAGCCTTTTCATTATGGAAGGTGGTTTGTTGTTAAGATTTTTGTTACTCCAATATATGGTAGCCTTATCATTATGAAAGGTAGTCGATTGTTGAGATTTTTGTTACTCCAATGTATGTTAGCCTTGTCATTATGGAAGGTAGTCTGTTGTTAAAATTTTTGTTACTCCAATGTATGGTAGCCTTGTCATTATGGAAGGTAGTCTGTTGTTGAAATTTTTGTTACTCGAATGGATGGTAGCCTTGTCATTATGGGAGGTAGTCTGTTATTGAGATTTTTGTTATTCCAATGGATGGTATACTTGTCATTATTGAACATAGTCTGTTATTGAGATTTCTATTACTCCTATGGATGGTAGTCTTGTCATTATGGAAGGTAGTCTGTTGTGGAAATTTTTGGTACTCCAATTGATGCTAGCCTTTTCATTATGGAAGGTAGTTTTTTGTTGAGATTTTTGTTACTTCAATAGATGGTAGCCTTATCATTATGAAAGGTAGTCGATTGTTGAGATTTTTGTTACTCCAATGTATGTTAGCCTTGTAATTATGGGAGATAGTCTGTTGTTAAAATTTTTGTTACTCCAATGGATGGTAGCCTTGTCATTATGGAAGGTAGTCTGTTGTTGAAATTTTTGTTACTCCAATGGATGGTAGTCTTGTCATTATGGAAGGTACTCTGTTGTTGAAATTTTTGTTACTCCAATGGATGGTAGACTTTTCATTATGGAAGGTAGTCTGTTGTTGAGATTTTTGTTACTCCAATAGATGGTAGCCTTGTCATTATGAAAGGTAGTCGATTGTTGAGATTTTCGTTACTCCAATGTATGTTAGCCTTGTCATTATGGGACATAGTCTATTGTTGAAATTTTTGTTACTCCAATGGATGGTAGCCTTGTCATTATGGAAAGTAGTCTGTTGTTGAAATTTTTGTTACTCCAATGGATGGTAGCCGTTTCATTATGGAAGGTAGTCTGTTTTTGAGATTTCTTGTTACTCCAATGGATGGTAGCATTGTCATTATGGAAGGTAGCCTGTTGTTGATATTTCTGTTTCTCCAATGGATGGCAGCCGTGTCATTATGGAATGTAGTTTGTTGTTGATATTTATGTTACTCCAATGGATGATAGCCTTGTCATTATAGGAGGTAGTCTGTTATTGAGATTTTTCTTATTCCAATGGATGGTATCCTTGTCATTATTGAACGTAGTCTGTTACTGAGATTTCTATTACTCCTATGGATGGCAGCCTTGTCATTATGGAAGGAAGTCTCTTGTTGAATTTTTTGTTACTCCAATAGATGGTAGTCTTGTCATTATGGAAGGTAGTCTGTTGTTGAGATTTTTGTTACTCCAATAGATGGTAGCCTTGTCAAAGGTAGTCGATTGTTGAGATTTGTGTTACTCCATTGTATGTTAGCCTTGTCATTATGGGACATAGTCTGTTGTTGAAATTTTTGATACTCCAATGGATGGTAGCCTTGTCATTATGGAAGGTAGTCTATTGTTGAGATTTCTCTTACTCCAATGGATGGTAGCCTTGTCATTATGGAAGTTAGCCTGTTGTTGATATTTCTCTTACTGCAATGGATGGTAGCCTTGTAATTATGGAAGGTAGTATGTTGTTGAAATTTTTGTTACTCCGATGGATGGTAGCCTTGTCATTATGGAAGGTAATTTGTTGTTGATATTTCTATTACACCAATGGATGGTAGCCTTATCATTATGGAAGGTAGTTTCTTGTTGAGATTTCTGTTACTCCAATGGATGGTAGTCTTGTCATTATGGGAGGTAGTTTTTTATTGAGATTTTAATTATTCCAATTGATGGTATCCTTGTCATTATTGAAGGTAGTCTGTTATTGAGATTTCGGTTACTCAAATGGATGGTAGTCTTTTCATTATGGGAGGTAGTCTTTTGCTGAGATATATGTTAGTCCAATGGATGGTATCCTTGTAATTATTTAAGGTAGTCTCTTTTTGATATTTTTGTTACTCTAATTGATGGTAGCCTTGTCATTATGGAAGGTAGTCTATTGTTGAAATTTTTGTTACTCCAATGGATGGTAGCCTTCTCATTAAGGAAGGTAGTATGTTATTGAAATTTTTGTTACTCTAATGGATGGTATCCTTCTCATTATGGAAGGTAGTCTGTTTTCGAGATTTCTTGTTACTCCAATGGATGGAAGCCTAGTAATTATGGAAGGTAGTCTATTGTTGAGATTTCTGTTTCTCCAATGGATGGTAGCCTTGTCAGTATAAAAGGTAGTCTGTTGTTGAAATTTTTGTTACTCTAATGGATGGTAGCCTTGTCATTATGGAAGTTAGTATGTTGTTGAGATTTCTGTTGCTCTAATGCATGGTAGCCTTGTCATTATGGGAGGTAGTCTGTTGTTGTGATTTTTATTACTTTAACGGATGGTAGCATTGTCATTATGGAATGTATTCTGTTGTTGAGATTTCTATTACCCCAATCGATGGTAGTCTTGTCATTATGGAAGGTAGTCTGTTGTTGAAATTTTTGTTACTCCAATGGATGGTAGCCTTGTCATTATGGATGGTAGTCTGTTGTTGAGATTTCTGTTACTCCAATGGATGGTAGCCTTGTCATTATGGAAGGAAGTCTATTGTTGAGTTTTTTGTTACTCCAATGGATGGTAGTCTTGTCATTATGGAACGTAGTCTGTTGTTGAGATTTTTGTAACTCCAATAGATGGTAGCCTTGTCATTATGAAAGGTAGTCGATTGTTGAGATTTTTGTTACTCCATTGTATGTTAGCCTTGTCATTATGGGACATAGTCTGTTGTTGAAATTTTTGTTACTCCAATGGATGGTAGCCTTGTCATTATGGAAGGTAGTCTATTATTGAGATTTCTCTTACTCCAATGGATGGTAGCCTTGTCATTATGGAAGTTAGTCTGTTGTTGATATTTCACTTACTGCAATGGATGGTTGCCTTGTAATTATGGAAGGTAGTATGTTGTTGAAATTTTTGTTACTCCGATGGATGGTAGCCTTGTCATTATGGAAGGTAATTTGTTGTTGATATTTCTATTACTCCAAAGGATGGTAGCCTTATCATTATGGAAGGTAGTTTGTTGTTGAGATTTATGTTACTCCAATGGATGGTAGTCTTGTCATTATGGGAGGTAGTTTTTTATTGAGATTTTAATTATTCCAATTGATGGTATCCTTGTCATTATTGAAGGTAGTCTGTTATTGAGATTTCGGTTACTCCAATGGATGGTAGTCTTTTCATTATGGGAGGTAGTCTTTTGTTGAGATATATGTTAGTCCAATGGATGGTATCCTTGTAATTATTTAAGGTAGTCTGTATTTGATATTTTTGTTACTCTAATTGATGGTAGCCTTGTCATTATGGAAGGTAGTCTATTGTTGAAATTTTTGTTACTCCAATGGATGGTAGCCTTCTCATTAAGGAAGGTAGTATGTTATTGAAATTTTTGTTACTCTAATGGATGGTAGCCTTCTCATTATGGAAGGTAGTATGTTTTTGAGATTTCTTGTTACTCCAATGGATGGAAGCCTAGTCATTATGGAAGGTAGTCTATTGTTGAGATTTTTGTTTCTCCAATGGATGGTAGCCTTGTCAGTATAAAAGGTAGTCTGTTGTTGAAATTTTTGTTACTCTAATGGATGGTAGTCTTGTCATTATGGGAGGTAGTATTTTTTTGTGATTTTTGTTACTCCAATGGATGGTAGCATTGTCATTATGGAAGGTATTCTGTTGTTGAGATTTCTGTTACCCTAATGGATGGTAGCCTTGTCATTATGGAAGGTAGTCTGTTGTTGAAATTTTTGTTACTCCAATGGATGGTAGCCATTTCATTTTTGAAGGTTGTCTGTTTTTGAGATTTCTTTATACTCTAATGGATGGTAGCCTTGTCATTATGGAAGGTAGCCTGTTGTTGAGATTTCAGTTTCTCCAATGGATGGTAGTTTTGTCATTATAAAAGGTAGTCTATGGTTGTAATTTTTGTTACTCTAATGGATGGTAGCCTTGTCATTATAGAAGGTAGTCTGCTGTTGTGATTATTGTTACTCCAATGGATGGTAAACTTGTCATTATGGGAGATACTTTGTTGTTGGGATTTTTGTTACTCCAATGAATGGTAGCGTTGTCATTATGGAATGTAGTTTGTTGTTGAGATTTCTATTACTCTGATACATGGTAGCCTTGTCATTATGGAAGGTATTCTGTTGTTGAAATTTCTGTTACTCCAATGGATGATAGCCTTGTAATTATGGGAGGTAGTCTATTTTTGAAATTTCTTGTTACTCCAATGGATGGTAGCCTTGTCATTATGGAAGGTAGCCTGTTGTTGATATTTCTGTTTCTCCAATGGATGGCAGCCTTGTCATTATGGAAGGTAGTTTGTTGTTGAGATTTCTGTTACTCCAATGGATGGTAGCCTTGTCATTATGGGAGGTAGTTTGTTATTGAGATTTTTGTTATTCCAATGGATGGTATCCTTGTCATTATTGAAGGTAGTCTGTTATTGAGATTTCTATTACTCCAATGGATGGTAGCCTTGTCATTATGGAAGGTAGTCTGTTGTTGAATTTTTTGTTACTCCAATGGATGGTAGTCTTGTCATTATGGAAGGTAGTCTGTTGTTGAAATTTTTGGTACTCCAATGGATGGTAGCCTTTTCATTATGGAAGGTAGTCTGTTGTTGATATTTTTGTTACTCCAATGGATGGTAGCCTTGTCATTATGAAAGGTAGTCTGTTGTTGAGATTTTTGTTACTCCAATGTATGTTAGCCTTGTCATTACGGGAGATAGTCTGTTGTTGAAATTTTTGTTACTCCAATGGATGGTAGCCTTGTCATTATGGAAGGTAGTCTATTGTTGAAATTTCTCTTACTCCAATGGATGGTAGCCTTGTCATTATGGAAGTTAGTCTATTGTTGATATTTCTCTTACTGCAATGGACGGTAGCCTTGTAATTATGGTAGGTAGTATGTTGTTGAAATTTTTGTTACTCTGATGGATGGTAGCCTTGTCATTATGGAAGGTAATTTGTTTTTGATATTTCTGTTACTCCAATGGATGGTAGCCTTATCATTATGAAAGGTATTTTGTTGTTGAGATTTCTGTTACTCCAATGAATGGTAGTCTTGTCATTATGGGAGGTAGTCTGTTATTGAGATTTTAATTATTCCAATGGATGGTATCCTTGTCATTATTGAAGGTAGTCTGTTATTGAGATTTCGGTTACTCCAATGGATGGTAGTCTTTTCATTATGGGAGGTAGTCTGTTGTTGAGATATTTGTTAGTCCAATGGATGGTATCCTTGTAATTATTGAAGGTAGTCTGTTTTTGAGATTTTTGTTACTCCAATTGATGGTAGCCTTGTCATTATGGAAGGTAGTCTGTTGTTGAAATTTTTGTTACTCCAATGGATGGTAGCCTTCTCATTATGGAAGGTAGTATGTTATTGAAATTTTTGTTACTCCAATGGATGGTAGCCTTCTCATTATGGAAGGTAGTCTGTTGTTGAGATTTCTTGTCCCTCCAATGGATGGAAGCCTATTCATTATGGAAGGTAGTCTATTGTTGAGATTTCTGTTTCTCCAGTGGATGGTAGCCTTGTCAGTATAAAGGGTAGTCTGTTGTTGAAATTTTGGTTACTCTAATAGATGAAAGCCTTGTCATTATGGAAGTTCGTATGTTGTTGAGATTTCTGTTGCTCCAATGGATGGTAGCCTTGTCATTATGGGAGGTAGTCTGTTGTTGTGATTTTTGTTACTTTAACGGATGGTAGCGTTGTCATTATGGAAGGTATTCTGTTGTTGAGATTTCTATTACCCCAATCGATGGTAGCCTTGTCATTATGGAAGGTAGTATGTTTTTGATATTTCTATTACTCCAATGGATGGAAGCCTTGTCATTATGGGAGGTAGTCTGTTGTTAAGAATTCTTGTTACTCCAATGGATGGAAGCATTGTCATTATGGGAGGTAGTCTTTTGTTGAAATTTTTGTTGCTCCAACGGATGGTAGCCTTGTCATTATGGAAGGTAGTCTGTTGTTTAAATTTTTATTACTCCAATGGATGGTATCCTTGTCATTATGGGAGGTAGTCTGTTGTTAAGATTTCTGTTAATCCAATGGATGGTAGCCTTGTAATTTTGAAAGGTGGTCTGTTGTTGATATTTTTATTACTACAATGGTTGGTAGCCTTGTCATTATGGAAGGTACTGTGTTGTTAAAATTTGTGTTACTCCAATGTATGGTAGCCTTGTCATCATGGAAGGTAGTCCGTTGTTGAAATTTTTGTTACTCGAATGGATGGTAGCCATTTCATTATGGAAGGTAGTCTGTTTTTGAGATTTCTTGTTACTCCAATGGATTGTAGCCTTGTCATTATGGAAGGTAGCCTGTTGTTGAGATTTTTGTTTCTCCAATGGATGTTAGTTTTATCATTATAAAAGGTAGTTTGTTGTTGAAATTTTTGTTACTCTAATGGATGGTAGCCTTGTCATTATAGAAGGTAGTCTGCTGTTGTGATTTTTGGGACTCCAATGGATGGTAGCTTTATAATTATGGGAGGTACTCTGTTGTTTGGATTTCTGTTATTCTAATTGATTGTACTCTTGTCTTTATGGGAGGTAGTCTGTTGTTGTGATTATTGTTACTCCAATGGATGGTAAACTTGTCATTATGGGAGGTAGTTTGTTATTAATATTTTTGTTACTCCAATGAATGGTAGCGTTGTCATTATGGAAGGTAGTTTGTTGTTGAGATTTCTATTACTCCGATACATGGTAGCCTTGTAATTATGGAAGGTATTCTATTGTTGAGATTTCTTGTTACTCCAATGGATGGTAGCCTTGTCATTATAGAAGGTAGTCTGTTATTGATATTTCTGTTATTCCAATGGATGGCAGCCGTGTCATTATGGAATGTAGTTTCTTGTTGATATTTCTGTTACTCCAATGGATGGTAGCCTTGTCATTATGGGAGGTAGTCTGTGATTGAGATTTTTGTTATTCCAATGGATGGTATCCTTGTCATAATTGAACATAGTCTGTTATTGAGATTTCTATTACTCCTATGGATGGTAGTCTTGTCATTATGGAAGGTAGTCTGTTGTTGAAATTTTTGGTACTCCAATGGATGCTAGCCTTTTCATTATGGAAGGTGGTTTGTTGTTAAGATTTTTGTTACTCCAATATATGGTAGCCTTATCATTATGAAAGGTAGTCGATTGTTGAGATTTTTGTTACTCCAATGTATGTTAGCCTTGTCATTATGGAAGGTAGTCTGTTGTTAAAATTTTTGTTACTCCAATGTATGGTAGCCTTGTCATTATGGAAGGTAGTCTGTTGTTGAAATTTTTGTTACTCGAATGGATGGTAGCCTTGTCATTATGGGAGGTAGTCTGTTATTGAGATTTTTGTTATTCCAATGGATGGTATACTTGTCATTATTGAACATAGTCTGTTATTGAGATTTCTATTACTCCTATGGATGGTAGTCTTGTCATTATGGAAGGTAGTCTGTTGTGGAAATTTTTGGTACTCCAATTGATGCTAGCCTTTTCATTATGGAAGGTAGTTTTTTGTTGAGATTTTTGTTACTTCAATAGATGGTAGCCTTATCATTATGAAAGGTAGTCGATTGTTGAGATTTTTGTTACTCCAATGTATGTTAGCCTTGTAATTATGGGAGATAGTCTGTTGTTAAAATTTTTGTTACTCCAATGGATGGTAGCCTTGTCATTATGGAAGGTAGTCTGTTGTTGAAATTTTTGTTACTCCAATGGATGGTAGTCTTGTCATTATGGAAGGTACTCTGTTGTTGAAATTTTTGTTACTCCAATGGATGGTAGACTTTTCATTATGGAAGGTAGTCTGTTGTTGAGATTTTTGTTACTCCAATAGATGGTAGCCTTGTCATTATGAAAGGTAGTCGATTGTTGAGATTTTCGTTACTCCAATGTATGTTAGCCTTGTCATTATGGGACATAGTCTATTGTTGAAATTTTTGTTACTCCAATGGATGGTAGCCTTGTCATTATGGAAGGTAGTATGTTGTTGAAATTTTTGTTACTCCAATGGATGGTAGCCGTTTCATTATGGAAGGTAGTCTGTTTTTGAGATTTCTTGTTACTCCAATGGATGGTAGCATTGTCATTATGGAAGGTAGCCTGTTGTTGATATTTCTGTTTCTCCAATGGATGGCAGCCGTGTCATTATGGAATGTAGTTTGTTGTTGATATTTATGTTACTCCAATGGATGATAGCCTTGTCATTATAGGAGGTAGTCTGTTATTGAGATTTTTCTTATTCCAATGGATGGTATCCTTGTCATTATTGAACGTAGTCTGTTACTGAGATTTCTATTACTCCTATGGATGGCAGCCTTGTCATTATGGAAGGAAGTCTCTTGTTGAATTTTTTGTTACTCCAATGGATGGTAGTCTTGTCATTATGGAAGGTAGTCTGTTGTTGAGATTTTTGTTACTCCAATAGATGGTAGCCTTGTCAAAGGTAGTCGATTGTTGAGATTTGTGTTACTCCATTGTATGTTAGCCTTGTCATTATGGGACATAGTCTGTTGTTGAAATTTTTGATACTCCAATGGATGGTAGCCTTGTCATTATGGAAGGTAGTCTATTGTTGAGATTTCTCTTACTCCAATGGATGGTAGCCTTGTCATTATGGAAGTTAGTCTGTTGTTGATATTTCTCTTACTGCAATGGATGGTAGCCTTGTAATTATGGAAGGTAGTATGTTGTTGAAATTTTTTTTACTCCGATGGATGGTAGCCTTGTCATTATGGAAGGTAATTTGTTGTTGATATTTCTATTACACCAATGGATGGTAGCCTTATCATTATGGAAGGTAGTTTGTTGTTGAGATTTCTGTTACTCCAATGGATGGTAGTCTTGTCATTATGGGAGGTAGTTTTTTGTTGAGATTTTAATTATTCCAATTGATGGTATCCTTGTCATTATTGAAGGTAGTCTGTTATTGAGATTTCGGTTACTCAAATGGATGGTAGTCTTTTCATTATGGGAGGTAGTCTTTTGCTGAGATATATGTTAGTCCAATGGATGGTATCCTTGTAATTATTTAAGGTAGTCTCTTTTTGATATTTTTGTTACTCTAATTGATGGTAGCCTTGTCATTATGGAAGGTAGTCTATTGTTGAAATTTTTGTTACTCCAATGGATGGTAGCCTTCTCATTAAGGAAGGTAGTATGTTATTGAAATTTTTGTTACTCTAATGGATGGTATCCTTCTCATTATGGAAGGTAGTCTGTTTTCGAGATTTCTTGTTACTCCAATGGATGGAAGCCTAGTAATTATGGAAGGTAGTCTATTGTTGAGATTTCTGTTTCTCCAATGGATGGTAGCCTTGTCAGTATAAAAGGTAGTCTGTTGTTGAAATTTTTGTTACTCTAATGGATGGTAGCCTTGTCATTATGGAAGTTAGTATGTTGTTGAGATTTCTGTTGCTCTAATGCATGGTAGCCTTGTCATTATGGGAGGTAGTCTGTTGTTGTGATTTTTATTACTTTAACGGATGGTAGCATTGTCATTATGGAATGTATTCTGTTGTTGAGATTTCTATTACCCCAATCGATGGTAGTCTTGTCATTATGGAAGGTAGTCTGTTGTTGAAATTTTTGTTACTCCAATGGATGGTAGCCTTGTCATTATGGATGGTAGTCTGTTGTTGAGATTTCTGTTACTCCAATGGATGGTAGCCTTGTCATTATGGAAGGAAGTCTATTGTTGAGTTTTTTGTTACTCCAATGGATGGTAGTCTTGTCATTATGGAACGTAGTCTGTTGTTGAGATTTTTGTAACTCCAATAGATGGTAGCCTTGTCATTATGAAAGGTAGTCGATTGTTGAGATTTTTGTTACTCCATTGTATGTTAGCCTTGTCATTATGGGACATAGTCTGTTGTTGAAATTTTTGTTACTCCAATGGATGGTAGCCTTGTCATTATGGAAGGTAGTCTATTATTGAGATTTCTCTTACTCCAATGGATGGTAGCCTTGTCATTATGGAAGTTAGTCTGTTGTTGATATTTCACTTACTGCAATGGATGGTTGCCTTGTAATTATGGAAGGTAGTATGTTGTTGAAATTTTTGTTACTCCGATGGATGGTAGCCTTGTCATTATGGAAGGTAATTTGTTGTTGATATTTCTATTACTCCAAAGGATGGTAGCCTTATCATTATGGAAGGTAGTTTGTTGTTGAGATTTATGTTACTCCAATGGATGGTAGTCTTGTCATTATGGGAGGTAGTTTTTTATTGAGATTTTAATTATTCCAATTGATGGTATCCTTGTCATTATTGAAGGTAGTCTGTTATTGAGATTTCGGTTACTCCAATGGATGGTAGTCTTTTCATTATGGGAGGTAGTCTTTTGTTGAGATATATGTTAGTCCAATGGATGGTATCCTTGTAATTATTTAAGGTAGTCTGTATTTGATATTTTTGTTACTCTAATTGATGGTAGCCTTGTCATTATGGAAGGTAGTCTATTGTTGAAATTTTTGTTACTCCAATGGATGGTAGCCTTCTCATTAAGGAAGGTAGTATGTTATTGAAATTTTTGTTACTCTAATGGATGGTAGCCTTCTCATTATGGAAGGTAGTATGTTTTTGAGATTTCTTGTTACTCCAATGGATGGAAGCCTAGTCATTATGGAAGGTAGTCTATTGTTGAGATTTTTGTTTCTCCAATGGATGGTAGCCTTGTCAGTATAAAAGGTAGTCTGTTGTTGAAATTTTTGTTACTCTAATGGATGGTAGCCTTGTCATTATGGAAGTTAGTATGTTGTTGAGATTTATGTTGCTCCAATGCATGGTAGCCTTGTCATTATGGGAGGTAGTCTGTTGTTGTGATTTTTATTACTTTAACGGATGGTAGCATTGTCGTTATGGAAGGTATTCTAATGTTGAGATTTCTATTACCCCAATCGATGGTAGTCTTGTCATTATGGAAGGTAGTCTGTTGTTGAAATTTTTGTTACTCCAATGGATGGTAGCCTTGTCATTATGGATGGTAGTCTGTTGTTGAGATTTCTGTTACTCCAATGGATGGTAGCCATGTCATTATGGAAGGAAGTCTATTGTTGAATTTTTTGTTACTCCAATGTATGGTAGTCTTGTCATTATGGAAGGTAGTCTGTTGTTGAGATTTTTGTAACTCCCATAGATGATAGACTTGTCATTATGAAAGGTAGTCGATTGTTGAGATTTTTGTTACTCCATTGTATGTTAGCTTTGTCATTATGGGACATAGTCTGTTGTTGAAATTTTTGTTACTCCAATGGATGGTAGCCTTGTCATTATGGAAGCTAGTCTATTATTGAGATTTCTCTTACTCCAATGGATGGTAGCCTTGTCATTATGGAAGTTAGTCTGTTGTTGATATTTCTCTTACTGCAATGGATGGTAGCCTTGTAATTATGGAAGGTAGTATGTTGTTGAAATTTTTGTTACTCCGATGGATGGTAGCCTTGTCATTATGGAAGGTAATTTGTTGTTGATATTTCTATTACTCCGATGGATGGTAGCCTTATCATTATGGAAGGTAGTTTTTTGTTGAGATTTATGTTACTCCAATGGATGGTAGTCTTGTCATTATGGGAGGTAGTTTTTTATTGAGATTTTAATTATTCCAATTGATGGTATCCTTGTCATTATTGAAGGTAGTCTGTTATTGAGATTTCGGTTACTCCAATGGATGGTAGTCTTTTCATTATGGGAGGTAGTCTTTTGTTGAGATATATGTTAGTCCAATGGATGGTATCCTTGTAATTATTTAAGGTAGTCTGTATTTGATATTTTTGTTACTCTAATTAATGGTAGCCTTGTCATTATGGAAGGTAGTCTATTGTTGAAATTTTTGTTACTCCAATGGATGGTAGCCTTCTCATTAAGGAAGGTAGTATGTTATTGAAAATTTTGTTACTCTAGTGGATGGTAGCCTTCTCATTATGGAAGGTAGTCTGTTTTTGAGATTTCTTGTTACTCCAATGGATGGAAGCCTAGTCATTATGGAAGGTAGTCTATTGTTGAGATTTCTGTTTCTCCAATGGATGGTAGCCTTGTCAGTATAAAAGGTAGTCTGTTGTTGAAATTGTTGTTACTCTAATGGATTGTAGCCTTGTCATTATGGAAGTTAGTATGTTGTTGAGATTTCTGTTGCTCCAATGGATGGTAGCCTTTTCATTATTGAAGGTAGTCTGTTGTTGAGATTTTTGTTACGCCAATGAATGGTAGTCTTGTCATTATGGGAGGTAGTCTGTTGTTGAGATTTCTGTTACTCCAATGGATGGTAGCCTTGTAATTATGGAAGGTAGTATGTTGTTGAGATTTCTGTTACTCCAATGGATGGTAGCCTTGTCATTATGGAAGGTAGTTTGTTGTTGAAATTTTTGTTACTCGAATGTATGGTAGCCTTGTCATTATGAAAGGTAGTCTATTGTTGAAATTTTTGTTACTCCAATGGATGGTAGCTTTCTCGTTATTTAAGGTAGTCTGTTGTTTAGATTTCTTGTTACTCCAATGGATGGTAGCCTTGTCATTATGGAAGGTAGTCTCTTGTTGAAATTTTTGTTACTCTAATGGATGGTAGCCTTGTAATTATGGAAGGTAGTCTGTTGTTGATATTTCTGTTACTCCAATGGATGGTAGTCTTGTCATTATGGCAGGTAGTCTGTTGTTGATATTTCTGTTACTCCACTGGAGGGTAGCCTTGTCATTATGGAAGGTAGTCTGTTGTTGAAATTTTTGTTACTCCAATGGATGGTAGCCTTGTCATTATGGATGGTAGTCTGTTGTTGAGATTTTTGTTACTCCAATGGATGGTAGCCTTATCATTATGGAAGGTAGTTTGTTGTTGAGATTTCTGTTACTCCAATGGATGGTAGTCTTGTCATTATGGGAGGTAGTTTTTTATTGAGATTTTAATTATTCCCATTGATGGTATCCTTGTCATTATTGAAGGTAGTCTGTTATTGAGATTTCGGTTACTCCAATGGATGGTAGTATTTTCATTATGGGAGGTAGTCTTTTGTTGAGATATATGTTAGTCCAATGGATGAAATCCTTGTAATTATTTAAGGTAGTCTGTTTTTGATATTTTTGTTACTCTAATTGATGGTAGTCTTGTCATTATTGAAGGTAGTCTATTGTTGAAATTTTTGTTACTCCAATGGATGGTAGCCTTCTCATTAAGGAACGTAGTATGTTATTGAAATTTTTGTTACTCTAATGGATGGTAGCCTTCTCATTATGGAAGGTAGTCTGTTTTTGAGATTTCTTGTTACTCCAATGGATGGAAGCCTAGTCATTATGGAAGGTAGTCTATTGTTGAGATTTCTATTTCTCCAATGGATTGTAGCCTTGTCAGTATAAAAGGTAGTCTGTTGTTGAAATTTTTGTTATTCTAATGGATGGTAGCCTTGTCATTATGGAAGTTAGTATGTTGGTGAGATTTCTGTTGCTCCAATGCATGGTAGCCTTGTCATTATGGGAGGTAGTCTGTTGTTGTGATTTTTATTACTTTAACGGATGGTAGCAATTTCATTATGGAAGGTATTCTGTTGTTGAGATTTCTATTACCCCAATCGATGGTAGCCTTGTCATTATGGAAGGTAGTATGTTGTTGAAATTTTTGTTACTCCAATGGATGGTAGCCTTGTCATTATGGATGGTAGTCTGTTGTTGAGATTTCTGTTACTCCAATGGATGGTAGCCTTGTCACTATGGAAGGTAGTTTGTTGTTGAAATTTCTGTTACTCCAATGGATGGTAGCCTTTTCATTATTGAAAGTAGTCTGTTGTTGAGATTTCTGTTACTCTAATGGATGGTAGTCTTGTCATTATGGGAGGTAGTCTGTTGTTGATATTTCTGTTATTCCAATGGATGGTAGCCTTGTAATTATGGAAGGTAGTATGTTGTTGAGATTTCTGTTACTCCAATGGATGGTAGCCTTGTCATTATGGAAGGTAGTTTGTTGTTGAAATTTTTGTAACTCGAATGTATGGTAGCCTTGTAATTATGAAAGATAGTCTATTGTTGAAATTTTTGTTACTCCAATGGATGGTAGCTTTCTCGTTATTGAAG
Organism: Vicia faba; assembly: GCA_948472305.1. NCBI lineage: Eukaryota > Viridiplantae > Streptophyta > Magnoliopsida > Fabales > Fabaceae > Vicia > Vicia faba. The sequence continues at coordinate 774,681,674 of OX451737.1, forward strand.
GTAGTCTGTTGTTTAGATTTCTTGTTACTCCAATGGATGGTAGCCTTGTCATTATGGAAGGTAGTCTCTTGTTGAAATTTTTGTTACTCTAATGGATGGTAGCCTTGTAATTATGGATGGTAGTCTGTTGTTGTTATTTCTGTTACTCCAATGGATGGTAGTCTAGTCATTATGGCAGGTAGTCTGTTGTTGATATTTCTGTTACTCCAATGGATGGTAGCCTTGTCATTATGGAAGGTAGTCTATTGTTGAAATTTTTGTAACTCCAATGCATGGTAGCCTTCTCGTTACGGAAAGTAGTATGTTATTTAGATTTCTTGTTACTCCAATGGATGGTAGCCTTGTCATTATGGAAGGTAGTCTGTTGTTTAGATTTCTTGTTACTCCAATGCATGGTAGACTTGTCATTATGGAAGGTAGTTTGTTGTTGAGATTTATTGTTACTCCAATGGATGGTAGCCTTGTCATTATGGAATGTAGTCTATTGTTGAAATTTTTGTTACTCCAATGGATTGTAGCTTTCTCGTTATGGAACGAAGTCTGTTGTTTAGATTTCATGTTACTCCAATGGATGGTAGCCTTGTCATTAAGGTAGGGAGTCTGTTGTTGAGATTTCTTGTTACCCCACTGGATTGTATCCTTGTCATTATGGAACATAGCCTGTTGTTGAGATTTCGGTTTCTCTAATGGATGGTAGCCTTGTTATTATGGAAGGTAGTTTGTTATTGAAATTTTTGTTACGCCAATGGATGATAGCCTTCTCGTTATGGAAGGTAGTATGTTGTTGATATTTCTTGTTACTCCAATGGATGGTAGCCTTGTCATTAAGGAAGGTAGTCTATTGTTGAGATTTCCTTTTACTCTAATGGATGGTAGCCTTGTCATTATGGAAGGTAGCCTGTTGTTGAGATTTGTGTTTCTCCAATGAAAGGTAGCCTTGTAATTTTAAAAGGTAGTCTCTTGTTTAAATTTTTGTTATTCTAATGGATGGTAGCCTTGTCATTATGGAAGGTAGCCTGTTGTTGAGATTTCTGTTTCTCCAATGGATGGTGGCCTTTTCATTATGGAAGGTAGCCTGTTGTTGAGATTTATGTTTCTCCAATGGATGGTAGACTTGTCATTAAAAAAGGTAGTTTATTTTTATAATTTTTATTACTCTAATGGATGGTAGCCTTGTCATTTTGAATGGTACTCTGTTGTTGAGATTTTTGTTACTCCAATGGATGGCAGCCTTGTCATTATGGGAGGTAGTATGTTGTTGTGATTTTTGTTACTCCAATGGATGGCAGCCTTGTCATTATGGAAGGTAGTCAATTGTTGATATTTCTATTACTCCAATGGATGGTAGCCTTGTCATTATGGGAGGTAGTCCGTTGTTGCTATTTATGTTACTCCAATGGATGGTAGCCTTGTCATTAAGGATGGTAGTTTGTTGTTGAGAATTCTGTTACTCCAATGGATGGTTTCTTTTTCATCATTGAAGGTAGTCCGTTGTTGAGATTTCTTTTACTCCAATGGATGGTAGCCTTGTCATTATGGAAGGTAGTCTGTCGTTGAAATTTTTGTTACTCCAATGTATGGTAGCCTTGTCATTATGGAAGGTAGTCTATTGTTGAAATTTTTGTTACTCCAATGGATGGTAGCCTTCTCGTTATGGAAGGTAGTCTGTTGTTTATATTTCTTGTTACTCCAATGGATGGTAGCCTTATCATTTTGGAAGGTAGTCTATTGTTGAGATTTCTTGTTACTCCAATGGATGGTAGCCTTGTCAATATGGAAGGTAGCCTTTTGTTCAGATTTTTGTTTCTCCAATGGGTGGTAGCCTTGTAATTATAAAAGGTAGTTTCTTGTTGAAATTTTTGTTACTCTAATGGAACGTAGCCTTGTATTTATGGAAGGTAGTCTGTTGTTGAGATTTTTGTTATTCCAATGGATGGTAAACTTGTCATTATGGGAGGTAGTCTATTGTTGATATTTCTGTTACTCCAATGGAATGTAGCCTTGTCATTATGGATGGTAGTTTGTTGTTGAGATTTCTGTTACTCCAACTGATGGTAGCCTGGTCATTATGGAAGGTAGTTTGTTGTTGAGATTTATGTTACTCCAATGGATGGTAGTCTTGTCATTATGGGAGGTAGTCTGTTGTTGAGATTTCTGTTATTCCAATTGATGGTAGCTTTGTAATTATTGAAGTTAGTCTGTTGTTAAAAATTTTCTTACTCTAATGGATGGTAGCCTTGTCATTATGGAAGGTAGACTATTTTTGAGATTTCTATTACTCCAATGGATGGTGGCCTTGTCATTGTGGAAGGTAGCCTGTTGTTGAGATTTCTGTTTCTCCAATGGATGGTAGCCTTGTCATTATGGAAGGTAGTCTATTGTTGAAATTTTTGTTACTCCAATGGATGGTAGCCTGCTCATTATGGAAGGTAGTCTATTTTTGAAATTTTTTTTACTCCAATGGATGGTAGCCTTCTCGTTATGGAAGGTAGTTTGTTGTTTATATTTCTTGTCACTCCAATGGATGGTAGCCTTGTCATTATGGAAGGTAGTCTATTGTTGAGATTTCTTATTACTCCAATGGATGGTAGTCTTGTCATTATGGGAGGTAGTCTGTTGTTGAGATTTCTGTTTCTCCAATGGGTGGTAGCCTTGTCATTATAAAAGGTAATCTCTTGTTGAAATTTCTGTTACTCTAATGGATGGTACCCTTGTAATTATGGAAGGTAGTCTATTGTTGATATTTCTGTTACTCCAATGGATGGTAGCCTTTTCATTATTGAAGATAGTCTGTTGTTGAGATTTCTGTTACTCCAATGGATGGTAGTCTTGTCATTATGGGAGGTAGTCTATTGTTGAGATTTCTGTTATTCCAATGGATGGTAGCTTTATAATTATTGAAGGTAGTCTGTTGTTGAGATTTTTGTTACTCCAATGGATGTTAGCCTTGTCATTATGGAAGGTAGTCTTTTGTTGAAATTTTTGGTACTCCAATGGATGGTAGCCTTATCATTATGGATGGTAGTCTGTTGTTGAGATTTCTGTTACTCCAATGGATGGTAGTCTTGTCATTATGGGAGGTAGTCTGTTGTTGAGATTTATGTTATTCTAATGGATGGTAGCCTTGTAATTATGGAAGGTAGTCATTTGTTGAGATTTCTGTTACTCCAATGGATGGTAGCCTTATCATTATGGAAGGTAGTCTGTTGTTGAAATTTTTGTTACTCCAATGGATGGTAGCCTTGTCATTGTGAAAGGTAGTCTATTGTTGAAATTTTTGTTACTCCAATAGATGGTAGCTTTATCTTTATGGAAGGTAGTCTGTTATTTAGATTTCTTGTTACTCCAATGGATGGTAGCCTTGTCATTATGGAAGGTAGTCTCTTGTTGAAATTTTTGTTACTCTAATGGATGGTAGCCTTATAATTGTGGAAGGTAGTCTGTTGTTGATATTTCTGTTACTCCAATGGATGGTAGTCTTTTCATTATGGGAGGTAGTCTGTTGTTGAGATTTCTGTTTTTCCAATGGGTGGTAGCCTTGTCATTATAAAAGGTAGTCTCTTGTTGAAATTTTTGTTACTCTAATGGATGGTAGCCTTGTAATTATGGAAGGTAGTCTATTGTTGATATTTCTGTTACTCCAATGGATGGTAGTCTTGTCATTATGGAAGGTAGTCTGTTGTTGAGATTTCTGTTATTCCAATGGATGTTAGCCTTGTCTTTATGGGAGGTAGTCTGTTGTTGATATATCTGTTATTCCAATGGATGGTAGCTTTGTAATTATTGAAGGTAGTTTGTTGTTGAGATTTCTGTTACTCCAATGGATGGTAGCCTTTTCATTATTGAAGGTAGTATGTTGCTGAGATTTCTGTTACTCCAATGGATGGTAATCTTGTCATTATGGGAGGTAGTATATTGTTGATATTTCTGTTATTCCAATGGATGGTAGCTTTGTAATTATTAAAGGTAGTCTGTTGTTGAGATTTTTGTTACTCCAATGGATGTTAGCCTTGTCATTATGGAAGGTAGTCTTTTGTTGAAAATTTTGGTACTCCAATGGATGGTAGCCTTATCATTATGGATGGTAGTATGTTGTTCAGATTTATGTTACTCCAATGGATGGTAGTCTTGTCATTATGGGAGGTAGTCCGTTGTTGAGATTTATGTTATTCCAATGGATGGTAGCCTTGTAATTATGGAAGGTAGTCATTTGTTGAGATTTCTGTTACTCCAATGGATGGTAGCCTTGTCATTATGGAAGGTAGTCTGTTGTTGAAATTTTTGTTACTCCAATGGATGGTAGCCTTATCATTATGAAAGGTAGTCTATTGTTGAAATTTTTGTTACTCCAATAGATGGTAGCTTTATCTTTATGGAAGGTAGTCTGTTGTTTAGATTTCTTGTTACTCCAATGGATGGTAGCCTTGTCATTATGGAAGGTAGTCTCTTGTTGAAATTTTTGTTACTCTAATGGATGGTAGTCTTATAATTATGGAAGGTAGTCTGTTGTTGATATTTCTGTTACTCCAATGGATGGTAGTCTTGTCATTATGGGAGGTAGTCTGTTGTTTAGATTTCTGTTTCTCCAATGGGTGGTAGGCTTGTCATTATAAAAGGTAGTCTCTTGTTGAAATTTTTGTTACTCTAATGGATGGTAGCCTTGTAATTATGGAAGGTAGTCTATTGTTGATATTTCTGTTACTCCAATGGAGGGTAGTCTTGTCATTATGGGAGGTAGTCTGTTGTTGAGATTTCTGTTATTCCAATGGATGGTAGGCTTGTCTTTATGGGAGGTAGTCTGTTGTTGAAATATCTATTATTCCAATGGATGGTAGCTTTGTAATTATTGAAGGTAGTTTGTTGTTGAGATTTCTGTTACTCCAATGGATGGTAGCCTTTTCATTATTGAAGGTAGTCTGTTGTTGAGATTTCTGTTACTCCAATGGATGGTAGTCTTGTCATTATAGGAGGTAGTCTATTGTTGAGATTTCTGTTATTCCAATGGATGGTAGCTTTGTAATTATTGAAGGTAGTCTGTTGTTGAGATTTGTGTTACTCCAATAGATGTTAGCCTTGTCATTATGGAAGGTAGTCTTTTGTTGAAATTTTTGGTACTCCAATGGATGGTAGCCTTATCATTATGGATGGTAGTCAGTTGTTGAAATTTCTGTTACTCCAATGGATGGTAGTCTTGTCATTATGGGAGGTAGTCTGTTGTTGAGATTTATGTTATTCCAATGGATGGTAGCCTTGTAATTATGGAAGGTAGTCATTTGTTGAGATTTCTGTTACTCCAATGGATGGTAGCCTTGTCATTATGGAAGGTAGTCTGTTGTTGAAATTTTTGTTACTCCAAGGGATGGTAGCTGTAACACCCCAGTTTCAATTATTTGATTTATTTAAATTTGGGAAATTATTTTATTAGAATTAATAAAATAAAAAGGGATTATTTATTTTGAAATATGGAGGAAAATAAAAGAAATAAGAAAATGCTGAGTTTTTAGGTTATTGGGCTTGGATGTTGTTAGTAAAGAGTGGGGGTGCAAAAGAAGTAAAGTTATGTTTTGGAACTCAAGTTATTTTTCTCATTATTCACGATAACACAGAAATTGGGATTTTGGGAAGCAGAGCTCTGAAGGTACGAAGAACGAAGACCATCGCTCAAAAAGTTCAAAGCTGCTATTGATAAGGTAAGGGGGGCTATTACTCGATTTACCTTTGTTTATGGGTTTATGTACGGTTGATTTGGGTAATCGTAGGGAAAAACCCCAATTGTTAGATGTTATTAGGGATCGATACCCTTAGGATTGAACTTTGTTAAAGGAGGTTTAGGTTCCCAATTTTATGAAATCAATTAACGATTTTAGGTTCCTAATGGTGGATTGGAAGTATATCTGCATGATCGTGAATTTACCTTAGAAGTTATAGGGATAACCTCAATGTTAGTAGATTTCCCCAAAAAGGACGATTAATCCCGGTTAAGGTGACTATGATGATTGTTGGTAATTAGGAAATTGATGTTTTGTTTTGAGTTATACAAACTCGATGTCGTTAGGTACCGAAATGCGCGTTTTGGCTGGCATTTTCCCGCGTTTGGCTGCTGTTTCTGAGCTGCTGCAGGTACAGGAAAACTCTGTACGCGCTCAGCAACACGGGCCGTGTTGCACAACACGGGCACCCGTGTTGCTCTTCTGTGTTGGTAAAAGTAATGTGTTTTCTGGACACATTACAACACGGGCCGTGTTGCACAACACGGGCACCCGTGTTGATCCCCCTGTATTGATAAGGATAATGTGTTTTTTTCTGGATATGTTACAACACGGGCACCCGTGTTGATGCTACTGTGTTGATTTTCTGAACTTTGTTTTCAGTGCTTGATTGTGGATTTTATTGCCATGCTTTTGGATAATGTTATCGAGCATGAATTATGATATGACTTGATATGATTGATGTTTAAATAGTATGCTGAGTGATTACATGCTATCCATATCTTGTTATGATTTGATGTTGTTGATGTTGCATGATATGTTGATTGATGTTCATAGTATGCTGAGTGTTACATACTTTACATATCATGTTGCATTTGTTAATTCCCATTGTGTGGAATTAACATGGTGGCCAATATACGTGTCCGTGATTTAATGGAACGTTGAGGTGGTAGCCGTGTCCGCGATATAATGGAACGATGAGTTATCCGTGACCCGAGATTTAATGGGGCGGTGAAGTGGTACCACATGCATGGGTGTGTTGCATTACCTTGAATATAACATGAATGGATGATTTTTCCAATGTTGTATTTGATTGTTTGTATGCACGTATGATTGCTAAATGGTTGACGATGTTTGATGATTATTTGCAAATATGAAAAGCAATATATCATGGGTATATGAATTGTAAAGGTTTTTGTAAACTATGAAATATGCTAATTATTGGGTGATGCTTATGATTTCCTGAATTGATTGTTATGAACGTATAATCAAATGTATAATTGAGATGCTCACCCTTACTGTTGAATATTTCAGATTGAGGAGCTTCGTTCAGGTGCTTGGCGAAGGCTTGTCGTTCTAGTTTATTTTCGTTTTAGTATTGTCCGGGTCATGCTCTGATAGTTGTAACTCCGGGAACGCTTGTTTGTCGAGCTGTTTTAGTCAGACTCGTTAAATTCCTCATGTTTTGTTATAATATGATGTTGACACTTTCCAGGTGTTAATCCCTGATGATTTCGAAAATATTAATAACATTGATTTTATTAATTAAAGTATTCCGCTGTGTAAACATGTATGAGTTACTACTACGTTATGCATGACAGGAATTTGTTTTATTAAAAGAGAATTGTAGCATCCTCGTTAGTACATGTACTCTGAAAATATGATTTTAATTATTTGCGAAATTTTATGCGGGGTTTTAGAGGGTGTTACAATAGTGGTATCAGAGCATAGTCGGTCGTTGCGACCAGAGTCTTGAATCAGTCATCCCTTTTGTATGCGATTAGTGTAAGGTAACACTGTCGATACTGTATTCTAATGAGGAGTATGTTTTGATTCTCAGGAATATGGCTGGAAGAGGTAACGGACGAAATGATGCTGCACTAGCTGAGGCTTTGGGGATGTTAGCTGGTGTACTTGCTGGAAACCCAACTGGAGGCGTGATTGGTGCTGATAGGCAATTGGGAAATTTCCAAAGGAACAATCCTCCATTGTTCAAAGGTACACATGACCATGAAGGTGCTCAGAAGTGGCTGAAGGAAATCGAAAGGATTTTCCGTGTGATTGATTGTGCTGAAGATCTGAGAGTCAGATATGGTACGCATACGTTGGTAGAAGAAGCCGACGACTGGTGGGTTGCCACAAGGACTGAAATGGTTCAAGATGGAGAGGCACTGACTTGGGCTAACTTCAGAAGGGCTTTTCTGAGGAGGTACTTTCCTGAAGATGTTCGGGGAAGAAAGGAAATTGAGTTTTTGGAGCTTAAGCAGGGCAATCTGACTGTTAGTGAGTATGCTACTAAGTTCACTGAGCTGGAAAAGTATTATGCACACTACAACAATGATGAGGCTGGAGAATTCTCTAAATGTATCAAATTTGAGAATGGTCTCCGAGATGAGATTAAGCAGGGAATCAGGTACCAGCGTATTCGTAGATTTTCTGATCTGGTGGATTGTAGCAGAATCTTGGAAGAAGATATTACCAAGAATAGGTCGTCTCACTCTCGTGGGGCTGTGGATAAAAGAGGAAAGCAACATATGGACCGTGGCAAGCCATATGGTAGAGATAACCAAAAATCAGGTGGTTGGAAAAGGCCTAGTGGGGGAGATTCTAAGGCTCCTATCAGATGCTACAGGTGTGGTGAGTATGGTCACCACATTCGAGATTGCAAGAGTGATGAGAAGAAGTGCTATAAATGTGGAAAGGCTGGTCATTTGTCTATTGATTGCAAAGGGAAGTCTGTTACTTGTTACAATTGTGGCGAAGAAGGTCACATTCGTCCGCAGTGTCCTAAGCCTAGGAAGGATCAGTCAGGTGGAAAAGTGTTCTCTTTGTTTGGATCTGAGACTACTCCAGAGGATCGATTGATTAAAGGTACGTGTTTTATTCATGGCACACCTTTAGTTGCAATTATTGATACTGGTGCAACTCATTCTTTCATTTCGTTGGATTGTGCTGAGAGGTTGAAACTGGACATATATGGTATGCGAGGTAGCATGGTTGTTGATACTCCTGCATCGGGTTCAGTGACAACTTCACTTGTATGTAGGAATTGTCCTATTGAGATTTTTGGTAGAGGTTTCGGTATGGATTTAGTGTGCCTACCGCTTGAACAAATTGATATTATCCTTGGGATGAATTGGTTGGAATTCAACCGGGTTCATCTGAACTGCTTTGCTAAGACGGTGATTTTTCCAGAAGCAGTTGGTGTCGAGAATTTGACTATGACTGCTAGGCAGGTACAAGAAGCAATGGAAGACGGTGCTAATGTGTTTATGTTACTTGCTTCGTTAGATGCAACAGGAAAGGTCAGGAGTGGTGAATTGCCAGTGGTGTGTGATTTTCCAGAAGTCTTTCCTGATGATGTTGGTGAGTTACCTCCTGAGAGAGAGGTGGAATTTTCTATAGATTTGATTCCTGGTACGAGACCGGTGTCGATGGCGCCATATCGTATGTCTGCGTCTGAGTTGGCTGAATTGAAGAGTCAGTTGGAAGATTTACTGGAGAAGAAGTTTATTCGTCCAAGTGGTTCACCTTGGGGTGCTCCGGTATTGTTGGTTAAGAAGAAAGAAGGTTCTATGAGACTGTGTGTTGATTACAGGAAATTGAACAAGGTAACTATTAAGAATCGGTATCCATTACCGAGGATTGATGATTTAATGGATCAGCTAATTGGAGCCAGTGTATTCAGTAAGATTGACTTGAGATCTGGATATCATCAGATTCGTGTGAAAGCGGAAGATGTACAAAAGACTGCTTTTTGAACAAGGTATGGACATTATGAGTATTCTGTTATGCCGTTCGGGGTTACTAACGCACCTGGTGTTTTCATGGAATATATGAACAGGATTTTTCATCCGTATCTGGATAAGTTTGTTGTAGTTTTTATTGATGACATTCTGATTTATTCCAAGAATGACAAAGAGCATGCGGAACATCTCAGAATTGTGTTAGAGTTGTTGAAAGATAGGAAGTTGTATGCAAAGTTGTCCAAATGTGAGTTCTGACTGAATGAAGTTAGTTTTCTTGGACACGTGATTTCTAAGAATGGGATTGCAGTAGATCCTACAAAGGTAGAAGCAGTATCTCAGTGGGAAGCGCCGAAGACTGTTTCTGAAATCAGAAGTTTTCTTGGTCTTGCAGGTTATTACAGAAAGTTTATCGAAGGATTCTCAAAGTTAGCATTGCCGTTGACGAAATTGACTCGTAAAGGACAAGCGTTTATTTGGGATTCTGATTGTGAGAAAGGTTTCCAAGAATTGAAGCGGAGATTGACTAGTGCTCCTATTCTGATTTTGCCGAATCCGGTGGAATCTTTTGTGGTTTATTGTGATGCATCTCTGATGGGATTAGGTGGTGTTTTAATGCAGAATCAGCAGGTAGTTGCGTATGCTTCGAGACAGTTGAAGGTTCATGAAAGGAACTATCCTACTCATGATTTAGAGTTGGCAGCAGTTGTGTTTGTCTTGAAATTGTGGAGACATTATCTGTATGGTTCGAGATTTGAAGTGTATAGTGATCATAAGAGTTTGAAGTATCTTTTCGATCAGAAAGAGCTCAATATGAGGCAAAGAAGGTGGTTGGAATTTCTCAAAGATTATGATTTTGGTTTGAATTACCATCCTGGTAAGGCAAATGTGGTTGCAGATGCTTTGAGCAGGAAATCCTTGCATATGTCTATGATGATGGTTCGTGAATTGGAGTTAATTGAACAATTCCGAGATTTGAGTTTAATTTGTGAAAGTACTCCGAAGTGTGTTCGTTTGGGTATGTTGAAACTTACTAGTGGTATTCTAGAAGAGATCAGGATCGGGCAAAAATCTGATGTTAATTTAGTTGATAAATTGACATTGATCAACCAAGGTCAAGGTGGTGAGTTTAGAATTGATGAAAATGATGTTATGAGATTTGGCGATAGAGTTTGTGTTCCGGATATTGCAGAAATCAAGAAGAGTATATTAGAGGAAGGACATCGCAGTGGGATGAGTATTCATCCGGGTGCCACGAAAATGTATCATGATTTGAAGAAATTGTTTTGGTGGCCGGGAATGAAAAAGGAAATAGCTGAATTTGTGTATGCATGTTTAATCTGTCAGAAATCGAAGATTGAACATCAGAAGCCGTCTGGATTTATGCAACCAATGTTTATTCCAGAATGGAAGTGGGATAGTATTTCTATGGATTTTGTATCTGGGTTGCCGAAGACTCCTACGAATTGTGAAGCGATATGGGTCGTTGTGGATAGGTTGACTAAGTCTGCTCATTTTATACCGGTGCGAATGGATTACTCAATGGAGAGATTGGCACAGTTATATATTGAGAAAATAGTGAGTTTGCATGGAGTTCCTTCTAGTATTGTGTCAGATAGAGATCCGAGATTCACTTCGAAATTTTGGGAAGGATTGCAGAAGGCTTTGGGTACTAAATTGAGGTTGAGCTCAGCTTACCATCCTCAGACTGATGGACAGACGGAGAGGACGATTCAATCGTTAGAAGATTTATTGCGTGCTTGTGTTTTAGAGAAGGGTGGAGCTTGGGATAGCTATTTGCCATTGATTGAATTTACTTATAACAATAGTTACCATTCGAGTATTGGTATGGCTCCGTTTGAGGCATTGTATGGTAGACGGTGTAGAACGCCTTTGTGTTGGTATGAATCTGGAGAGAGTTTGGTAATTGGGCCAGAGATTGTTCAGCAGACTACCGAAAAGATCAAATTGATTCAAGAGAAGATGAGAGCTTCTCAGAGTCGTCAGAAAAGTTATCATGATAAGAGGAGAAAGAATTTATAATTCAGTGCTGGAGATCATGTGTTTATGAGAGTTACTCCGATGACGGGTATTGGTCGAGCGTTGAAATCTAAGAAGTTGACTCCGCGTTTTATTGGTCTGTTTCAGATTACAGAAAGAGTTGGAGAAGTTGCTTATCGTATTGCTTTACCCTCGAGACTTGCAAATTTGCACGATGTTTTTCATGTTTCTCAGCTGAGGAGATACATTCCAGACCCATCTCATGTAATCCAAATAGATGATGTACAGGTGAGAGATAACCTGACAGTAGAAACATTGCCTATGAGGATAGAAGATCGGGAAGTGAAACAGTTAAGAGGTAAAGAGATAGCATTAGTGAAGGTTGCTTGGGGAGGTCCAGCAGATGGAAATATCACTTGGGAGCTGGAGAGCCAGATGAAAGAGGCTTATCCAGAACTGTTCGTCTAAGGTATGTTTTCGAGGACGAAAACTCTTTTAGTGGGGAAGAGTTGTAACACCCCAGTTTCAATTATTTGATTTATTTAAATTTGGGAAATTATTTTATTAGAATTAATAAAATAAAAAGGGATTATTTATTTTGAAATATGGAGGAAAATAAAAGAAATAAGAAAATGCTGAGTTTTTAGGTTATTGGGCTTGGATGTTGTTAGTAAAGAGTGGGGGTGCAAAAGAAGTAAAGTTATGTTTTGGAACTCAAGTTATTTTTCTCATTATTCACGATAACACAGAAATTGGGATTTTGGGAAGCAGAGCTCTGAAGGTACGAAGAACGAAGACCATCGCTCAAAAAGTTCAAAGCTGCTATTGATAAGGTAAGGGGGGCTATTACTCGATTTACCTTTGTTTATGGGTTTATGTACGGTTGATTTGGGTAATCGTAGGGAAAAACCCCAATTGTTAGATGTTATTAGGGATCGATACCCTTAGGATTGAACTTTGTTAAAGGAGGTTTAGGTTCCCAATTTTATGAAATCAATTAACGATTTTAGGTTCCTAATGGTGGATTGGAAGTATATCTGCATGATCGTGAATTTACCTTAGAAGTTATAGGGATAACCTCAATGTTAGTAGATTTCCCCAAAAAGGACAATTAATCCCGGTTAAGGTGACTATGATGATTGTTGGTAATTAGGAAATTGATGTTTTGTTTTGAGTTATACAAACTCGATGTCGTTAGGTACCGAAATGCGCATTTTGGCTGGCATTTTCCCGCGTTTGGCTGCTGTTTCTGAGCTGCTGCAGGTACAGGAAAACTCTGTACGCGCTCAGCAACACGGGCCGTGTTGCACAACACGGGCACCCGTGTTGCTCTTCTGTGTTGGTAAAAGTAATGTGTTTTCTGGACACATTACAACACGGGCCGTGTTGCACAACACGGGCACCCGTGTTGATCCCCCTGTATTGATAAGGATAATGTGTTTTTTTCTGGATATGTTACAACACGGGCCGTGTTGCACAACACGGGCACCCGTGTTGATGCTACTGTGTTGATTTTCTGAACTTTGTTTTCAGTGCTTGATTGTAGATTTTATTGCCATGCTTTTGGATAATGTTATCGAGCATGAATTATGATATGACTTGATATGATTGATGTTTAAATAGTATGCTGAGTGATTACATGCTATCCATATCTTGTTATGATTTGATGTTGTTGATGTTGCATGATATGTTGATTGATGTTCATAGTATGCTGAGTGTTACATACTTTACATATCATGTTGCATTTGTTAATTCCCATTGTGTGGAATTAACATGGTGGCCAATATACGTGTCCGCGATTTAATGGAACGTTGAGGTGGTAGCCGTGTCCGCGATATAATGGAACGGTGAGTTATCCGTGACCCGAGATTTAATGGGGCGGTGAAGTGGTACCACATGCATGGGTGTGTTGCATTACCTTGAATATAACATGAATGGATGATTTTTCCAATGTTGTATTTGATTGTTTGTATGCACGTATGATTGCTAAATGGTTGACGATGTTTGATGATTATTTGCAAATATGAAAAGCAATATATCATGGGTATATGAATTGTAAAGGTTTTTGTAAACTATGAAATATGCTAATTATTGGGTGATGCTTATGATTTCCTGAATTGATTGTTATGAACGTATAATCAAATGTATAATTGAGATGCTCACCCTTACTGTTGAATATTTCAGATTGCGGAGCTTCGTTCAGGTGCTTGGCGAAGGCTTGTCGTTCTAGTTTATTTTCGTTTTAGTATTGTCCGGGTCATGCTCTGATAGTTGTAACTCCGGGAACGCTTGTTTGTCGAGCTGTTTTAGTCAGACTCGTTAAATTCCTCATGTTTTGTTATAATATGATGTTGACACTTTCCAGGTGTTAATCCCTGATGATTTCGAAAATATTAATAACATTGATTTTATTAATTAAAGTATTCCGCTGTGTAAACATGTATGAGTTATTACTACGTTATACATGACAGGAATTTGTTTTATTAAAAGAGAATTGTAGCATCCTCGTTAGTACATGTACTCTGAAAATATGATTTTAATTATTTGCGAAATTTTATGCGGGGTTTTAGAGGGTGTTACAGTAGCATTGTCATTATGAAAGGTAGTCTATTGTTGAAATTTTTGTTACTCCAATGGATGGTAGCTTTATCTTTATGGAAGGTAATCTGTTGTTTAGATTTCTTGTTACTCTAATGGATGGTAGCCTTGTCATTATGGAAGGTAGTCTCTTGTTGAAATTTTCGTTACTCTAATGGATGGTAGCCTTGTAATTATGGAAGGTAGTCTGTTGTTGATATTTCTGTTACTCCAATGGATGGTACTTTTGTCATTATGGGAGGTAGTTTGTTGTTGAGATTTCTGTTACTCCAATGGATGGTAGCCTTGTCATTATGGAAGGTAGTTTGTTGTTGAGATTTCTGCTACTCCAATGGTGTGTAGCCTTTTCATTATTGAAGGTAGTCTGTTTTTGAGATTTCTGTTACTCCAATGGATGGTAGTCTTGTCATTATGGGAGGTAGTCTGTTGTTGAGATTTCTGTTTCTCCAATGGGTGGTAGCCTTGTCATTATAAAAGGTAGTCTCTTATTGAAATTTTTGTTACTCTAATGGATGGTAGCCTTGTAATTATGGAAGGTAGTCTATTGTTGATATTTCTGTTACTCCAATGGATGGTAGTCTTGTCATTATGGGAGGTAGTTTGTTGTTGAGATTTCTGTTATTCCAATGGATGGTAGCCTTGTCTTTATGGGAGGTAGTCTGTTGTTGATATATTTGTTATTCCAATGGATGGTAGCTTTGTAATTATTGAAGGTAGTTTGTTGTTGAGATTTCTGTTACTCCAATGGATGGTAGCCTTTTCATTATTGAAGGTAGTATGTTGCTGAGATTTCTGTTACTCCAATGGATGGTAGTCTTGTCATTATGGGAGGTAGTATATTGTTGAGATTTCTGTTATTCCAATGGATGGTAGCTTTGTAATTATTAAAGGTAGTCTGTTGTTGAGATTTTTGTTACTCTAATGGATGTTAGCCTTGTCATTATGGAAGGTAGTCTTTTGTTGAAATTTTTGGTACTCCAATGGATGGTAGCCTTATCATTATGGATGGTAGTATGTTGTTGAGATTTCTGTTACTCCAATGGATGGTAGTCTTGTCATTATGGGAGGTAGTCCGTTGTTGAGATTTATGTTATTCCAATGGATGGTAGCCTTGTAATTATGGAAGGTAGTCATTTGTTGAGATTTCTGTTACTCCAATGGATGGTAGCCTTGTCATTATGGAAGGTAGTCTGTTGTTGAAATTTTTGTTACTCCAATGGATGGTAGCCTTGTCATTATGAAAGGTAGTCTATTGTTGAAATTTTTGTTACTCCAATAGATGGTAGCTTTATCTTTATGGAAGGTAGTCTGTTGTTTAGATTTCTTGTTACTCCAATGGATGGTAGCCTTGTCATTATGGAAGGTAGTCTCTTGTTGAAATTTTTGTTACTCTAATGGATGGTAGTCTTATAATTATGGAAGGTAGTCTGTTGTTGATATTTCTGTTACTCCAATGGATGGTAGTCTTGTCATTATGGGAGGTAGTCTGTTGTTTAGATTTCTGTTTCTCCAATGGGTGGTAGCCTTGTCATTATAAAAGGTAGTCTCTTGTTGAAATTTTTGTTACTCTAATGGATGGTAGCCTTGTAATTATGGAAGGTAGTCTATTGTTGATATTTCTGTTACTCCAATGGATGGTAGTCTTGTCATTATGGGAGGTAGTCTGTTGTTGAGATTTCTGTTATTCCAATGGATGGTAGGCTTGTCTTTATGGGAGGTAGTCTGTTGTTGAAATATCTATTATTCCAATGGATGGTAGCTTTGTAATTATTGAAGGTAGTTTGTTGTTGAGATTTCTGTTACTCCAATGGATGGTAGCCTTTTCATTATTGAAGGTAGTCTGTTGTTGAGATTTTTGTTACTCCAATGGATGGTAGTCTTGTCATTATAGGAGGTAGTCTATTGTTGAGATTTCTGTTATTCCAATGGATGGTAGCTTTGTAATTATTGAAGGTAGTCTTTTGTTGAGATTTGTGTTACTCCAATGGATGTTAGCCTTGTCATTATGGAAGGTAGTCTTTTGTTGAAATTTTTGGTACTCCAATGGATGGTAGCCTTATCATTATGGATGGTAGTCAGTTGTTGAAATTTCTGTTACTCCAATGGATGGTAGTCTTGTCATTATGGGAGGTAGTCTGTTGTTGAGATTTATGTTATTCCAATGGATGGTAGCCTTGTAATTATGGAAGGTAGTCATTTGTTGAGATTTCTGTTACTCCAATGGATGGTAGCCTTGTCATTATGGAAGGTAGTCTGTTGTTGAAATTTTTGTTACTCCAAGGGATGGTAGCATTGTCATTATGAAAGGTAGTCTATTGTTGAAATTTTTGTTACTCCAATGGATGGTAGCTTTATCTTTATGGAAGGTAATCTGTTGTTTAGATTTCTTGTTACTCTAATGGATGGTAGCCTTGTCATTATAGAAGGTAGTCTCTTGTTGAAATTTTCGTTACTCTAATGGATGGTAGCCTTGTAATTATGGAAGGTAGTCTGTTGTTGATATTTCTGTTACTCCAATGGATGGTACTTTTGTCATTATGGGAGGTAGTTTGTTGTTGAGATTTCTGTTACTCCAATGGATGGTAGCCTTGTCATTATGGAAGGTAGTTTGTTGTTGAGATTTCTGCTACTCCAATGGAGTGTAGCCTTTTCATTATTGAAGGTAGTCTGTTTTTGAGATTTCTGTTACTCCAATGGATGGTAGTCTTGTCATTATGGGAGGTAGTCTGTTGTTGAGATTTCTGTTATTCCAATGGATGGTAGCCTTGTAATTATGGAAGGTAGTCTGTTGTTGAGATTTCTGTTACTCCAGTGGATGGTAGCCTTGTCATTATGGAAGGTAGTTTGTGGTTGAAATTTTTGTTACTCCAATGTATGGTAGCCTTGTCATTATGAAAGGTAGTCTATTGTTGAAATTTTTTTTACTCCAATGGATGGTAGCTTTCTCGTTATGGAAGGTAGTCTGTTGTTTAGATTTCTTGTTACTCCAATGGATGGTAGCCTTGTCATTATGGAAGGTAGTTTGTTGTTGAGATTTATTGTTACTCCAATGGATGGTAGCCTTGTCATTATGGAAGGTAGTTTGTTGTTGAAATTTTTGTTACTCCAATGGATGGTAGCCTTGTCATTGTGGAACGTAGCTTGTTGTTGAGATTTCTGTTTCTCCAATGGATGGTAGCCTTGTCATTATGGAAGGTAGTTTGTTGTTGAAATCTTTGTTATGCCAATGGATGATAGCCTTCTCGTTATGGAAGGTAGTATGTTGTTGATATTTCTTGTTACTCCAATGGATGGAAGCCTAGTCATTGTGGAAGGTAGTCTATTGTTGAGATTTCTGTTTCTCCAATGGATGGTAGCCTTGTCAGTATAAAAGGTAGTCTGTTGTTGAAATTTTTGTTACTCTAATGGATGGTAGCCTTGTCATTATGGAAGTTAGTATGTTATTGAGATTTCTGTTGCTCCAATGGATGGTAGCCTTTTCATTATTGAAGGTAGTCTGTTGTTGAGACTTCTGTTACTCCAATGGATGGTAGTCTTGTCATTATGGGAGGTAGTCTTTTGTTGAGATTTATGTTACTCCAATGTGTAGTTGTTTAGGTATTGGCTTGCATTTTTGGTAAAACCCAAGTGTATGTGTGAATGTCATGACTGATGTCATAACATTCTAGTTTAGTTTGTACTGACTCATTAGGTACCTTTGCAGAAAAATATTGTAATTCAAGTACTGATGTTTATAAGTGTGTATCTGAGCATTTTGAAAAATGATCACATTTTGCTAAATCAGTAGACAGGTTTTCTCAGATGTCATAACAGATGTTATGACATCCTGTTCTGAACTAACATGTTTGCAGGTTGGATAAGTCTGAGTTTTTTCAGGAAAATAACTCAGTCTTTCCTGAACAGAATCCTGCATTTTCTGAGGGGTAACCTAGCTCAACCCTAACCTGGTTAATAAAGTCCTATGACCTGGTCTTTAGGTTAAACGGAATTAACCCTAGGTTTTTGTGGAAACCCTAACTGAAGTTGCAGCTGCTATATATTCAACAGAGCTGCTGTTTTGCAAGGCATCCCTTTTATTGGTCAGAAGATCATTTGTAATCTGTATAGGTTTGATTATTGTACTCCAAGCAATTATCATTGTGATAAGTGACTTGGAATAGGTTTCTAATTGTAAGGGTTGTGTAGCACTCAAAGCTTTGAAGCAAGAGTGTTTGAATGTTCCTTGACTAAAGCTGTGAAGCAGAGTCAAGTTAGCTGTGTGCATCACTCAAAGCTGTGAAGCAAGAGTGGTTGTGTTGCTTGATTAAAAAGCTGTGAAGCTTATTCAAGTGTTTGTTTTTGAAGAGTGTCTTCATCAATTCTTAAGTCAAATTGGTTTATGTATCACTGCTGTGATTGAGGGGGAGTGAGTAGGAACTCAGGTTTAAGTTGTACTTAGATTGGAATTGCATTGGGTAGATCTTAAGTGAAGGAGATAAACTGGTTGGTTTATTCCTGAATTAACATCTCTTATAGTGGATTTCCTCCCTGGCTTGGTAGCCCCCAGAGTAGGTGTTGTTGCACACTGAACTGGGTAAACAATTGACTGTGTTCTTTATTGCTTTTGTATTTACTGTCATATAGTAAGTCAGATACGGTGTCATAACATTGAACGTGACATTGAGTATCTGCAGCCAGAATTTCAATTGGCATCAGAGCAGGCACCCTGCCTGTATTACTGGGTGAGATCTAGGGATATCACTTTCTGGCACTATGGACAAAGAAGGAGTTTTTGGAAATAGACCATCCATTCTGGATGGAACGAATTATGACTACTTGAAACCTCGTATGATTGCCTTCCTAAAATCTCTGGACAAAAAGGCTTGGAGAGCTGCTGACAAAGGTTGGATTCATCCCACTATAACTGAGAGAGATGGGACAATCAGTCTGAAGCCTGAGGAAGATTGGAGTAAAGAAGAAGATGAGTTAGCTCTGGGAAATTCAAAAGCTTTAAATGCCTTGTTCAATGGAATTGATAGAAACATTTTCAGACTAGTACATCAATATGAACTGGCCAAGGAAGTTTGGGACACCCTCAAAACTACTCATGAGGGCACTTCCAAAGTAAAAATGTCAAGGCTTCAGATGTTGACTACAAAATTTGAGAATCTAAAAATGATGGAAGATGAAACCATTCATGAGTTTCACATGAACATCTTGGAGATTGCCAACACCTCAGGAGCACTGGGAGAAAAGATGTCAGAAGAAAAACTGGTGAGGAAGATTCTCAGATCCTTGCCTAAAAGATTTGCAATGAAGGTAACTGCCATAGAGGAAGCCCAGGACATTAGCAAGTTGAAAGTGGATGAACTTATTGGGTCTCTTCAGACCTTTGAGATGGGGATCACTGATAATGGTGTCAAGAAGAACAAGAGCATAGCACTTATGTCCAACACTGATGTTGAAGAAAATATTTCAGAAGCTGTAGCCATGCTTGGAAGACAGTTCAACAAACTCATCAAAAGAATAGATCCAAAGTCAAGGTCTAATGTTCATAACATTCCCTCTGACATTGACAGTTCCAGCAGAAGGCCAAGGTCAGAAGAGAAGGGAATTCAAGGCAGAGGAATTCAATGCCATGGTTGTGAAGGATATGGGCATATTCGAGCTGAATGTCCTACCTTTCTTAAGAAACAAAAAGGAATGACAGTTACTTGGTCTGACTGTGATTCAGAAAGTAATTCTGAAGAAGAATCTGCCAAACGAGTTACTGCTTTAACTGGTGTTTGTACCTCTGAAAGTGACATCAGTGATGAAGAGATGACTTTTAAAGAACTGGCTGATACTTACAAGAAATTGTGTATCAGAAGTACTGAAGTCTGTGTGCAGAATGAGACACAATCAAAACTCATCATAAAGCTGGAGGCTGAAAAAAGGGCAAACCTTGAAACTATAAGTCATCTAGAAGGAGAAGTTCAATTGCTAAACTCACAACTGAATCAAATGACTAAATCTGTCAAGATGCTAACAAATGGAACAGACAAATTGGAAGAGATTCTTCAGGTTGGACAAAATGTAGGAAATAAATCTGGACTAGGATTTATGGAAGCAAAGAAATCAGGTACTAGTAAGCAACTGTCAAAACAGATGTCTCAACACAACTCTCAACATCAGGAACAGAGACATATGAAGAAAAGGTACCAAAGATGGAGATGTCATCATTGTGGGAGATATGGCCACATAAAGCCCTTCTGCTTCAGATTACATGGATATCCTAATCAGAACTCAGGTGTCAAACCTAAGTCTAAAAAGGTACCACATGCTACTAAATGGAAGAAAAAGGCTACTGCACTGATAGCTCACACTTCCCTGAGGGTCTCTGCAAAGGAAGACTGGTACTTTGACAGTGGATGTTCCAGACACATGACTGGAATCAAGAACCTCCTCAATAATGATAAGCCTCACACCACCAGTTTTGTGACCTTTGGAGATGGGGCTAAAGGTGAAATCAAAGGAGTTGGGGATTTGGACTTCCCTGGAGTTCCAAGTCTGAATGAAGTACTGCTGGTGAAAGGGTTGACCGCTAATCTCATTAGTATCAGTCAATTGTGTGATCTAGGATTCAAGGTAAATTTCTCAAAATATGAATGCCTTGTAATCAATGACAAACAAGAGATAGTAATGAAAGGAGTCAGATCCAAAGACAACTGTTACTTGTGGGAGCCTGAGAACACTAATTTCTCATCTGTGTGTTCCATTGCAAGAGAAGAAAAAGAGGTGAAACTGTGGCACCAAAAACTTGGCCATCTTCATCTAAGGGGTATGAAGAGGATCATCTCCTTGGAGGCAGTCAGAGGGATTCCAAGACTGCAAATTGATGAAGGAAAAGTTTGTGGTGAATGTCAGGTTGGTAAGCAGACTAGGATGTCACATCCAAAGTCAAGACATCTGACCACCTCTAAGGTTCTATAACTCCTCCATATGGATCTGATGGGACCAATGCAAGTAGAGAGTCTTGGTGGTAAAAGATATGCCTATGTGGTTGTGGATGATTTTTCCAGATTCACCTGGATTAATTTCATTAGGGAAAAATCAGATATATTTGAAGTTTTTAAAGAATTGTGCAAAAGAATTCAAAGAGAGAAGGAAGGATGTATTGTCAGAATCAGAAGTGATCATGGCAAGGAATTTGAAAACAGCAAGTTTGGTGATTTCTGCTCTTCAGAAGGAATTAGTCATGAGTTTTCTTCTCCTATAACACCTCAACAAAATGGAGTTGTGGAAAGAAAAAACAGGACCATACAGGAATCTGCCAGAGCAATGTTACATGCCAAAAGACTTCCTATGTACTTTTGTGCTGAAGCTATGAATACAGCCTGCTATGTTCATAACAGGGTCACCTTGAGGAAGGGAACCTCATCCACCATATATGAACTCTGGAAAGGAAGAAAACCAACTGTGAAGTACTTCCATGTGTTTGGCAGCAAATGCTATATTCTGGCTGATCGTGAACAAAGAAGAAAACTGGATCCTAAAAGTGATGAAGGAATATTTCTAGGATACTCCTCAAACAGCAGAGCTTATAGAGTATTCAACTCCAGAACCAAAACCATGATGGAATCAATAAAGGTTATAATTGATGACTATCATGAAGAAATAGATGTTCCTTGTACTGTTGAGACATTCTTTGAGACTTCAACCCAACAGAATGACCTACCCAACTCCACCACAACAGAATCTGAATCAAAGGAAGCCAACAAGATCCCTTCCATCAGAATTCAGAAGGATCATCCAAAAGAGCTCATCATAGGAGATCCCAATAGTGGAGTCATCACAAGATCTAGAGAAATCATCTCAAACTCTTGTTTTGTGTCCAAAATGGAACCAAGAAATGTCAAGGAAGCCTTAACTGATGAATATTGGATTGGTGCAATGCAAGATGAACTGAACCAATTCAAGCAACATGAAGTTTGGGAACTGGTTCCTAGACCTGAAGGAACTAACATCATTGGGACAAAATGGATATTCAAGAACAAGTCAGATGCTGAAGGAGTTGTCACCAGAAATAAGGCAAGACTTGTTGCTCAAGGATACACCAAGGTTGAAGGGGTTGATTTTGATGAAACCTTTGCACCTGTAGCCAGGCTGGAATCAATCTGACTCTTGTTGTCAATTGCTTGTCTTCTAAAGTTCAAGTTATTTCAGATGGATGTGAAAAGTGCCTTTCTAAATGGGTACTTGAATGAGGAAGCTTATGTGGAACAGCCTAAAGGCTTTGTGGATCCAACCCACCCTGATCATGTCTACAAATTGAGAAAAGCCCTATATGGCCTGAAACAAGCTCCTAGAGCATGGTATGACAGGTTAACAAAGTTTCTCTCAGACAAAGGCTACAGAAAAGGAGGCTTGGACAAAACTCTCTTTGTCAAAACTGAAGGAGGAAAGTTGATGGTTGCCCAAATATATGTTGATGACATATTGTTTGGAGGAATGTCAGAACATATGGTTAAACACTTTGCTGACCAAATGCAGGCTGAATTTGAAATGAGTCTCATGGGAGAACTAACTTATTTTCTTGGACTACAAGTCTCACAGATGGAGGACTCAATCTTCTTATCACAAAGCAAGTATGCTAAGAACATTGTAAAGAAGTTTGGTATGGAGAATGCAAGTCACAAAAGGACTCCTGCTCCTACTCATATAAAGCTTTCCAAAGATTCAAGTGGAGTTAAGGTGGATCAAAGTCTGTACAGAAGCATGATAGGAAGCTTGTTGTACCCAACTGCCAGCAGACCTGATATTGCCTTTGCAGTTGGAGTTTGTGCAAGATACCAAGCTGATCCCAAAGTCAGTCATATCAATCAAGTGAAGAGAATTTTGAAGTATGTAAGTGGTACTTACAATTATGGATTGATGTATACTCATGGCTGTGAACCAGCTCTGACTGAGTACTGTGATGCTGATTGGGCTGGTAGTGTTGATGATAGAAAAAGCACCTCTGGAGGATGTTTCTTCTTGGGAAGTAATCTGGTTTCCTGGTTCAGCAAGAAACAAAATTGTGTGTCTCTTTCCACTGCTGAAGCTGAATACATTGCAGGTGGTAGTAGCTGCTCTCAAATGATATGGATGAAACAGATGCTCACTGAGTATAATGTCACACAGGATGTTATGACATTGCACTGTGACAATCTGAGTACAATCAACATTTCCAAGAATCCCATTCAGCATAGCAGGACCAAACATATTGACATACGACATCACTTTATCAGAGACCTTGTAGAAGAGAAGACAATCAAATTGGAACATGTTGCCACTGAGCTATAGCTGGCTGACATTTTTACCAAGGCTCTGGATGCAAATCAATTTGAAAACTTAAGGGGTAAGTTGGGTATTTGCCAACATGAGGAATTGTAGCAATTAATTTTGCTTAAAACAAGGATCAAAGGAGCTATGCCTGTTCTGATTGGTTTAAAACTATATTTTCCAATTTCCTACAATTCTTTTAAGAAGTTGAATAGACACTCCCTTGCTTCCTTCCCCTCTCGTCTCCTCATCAAAACCCAGTCTCTCAATCAGAATTTTCTCCTCAGTTGCTGTTGGTCCTCTAGGACTGTCAAAATGTCTCAAACACCATCATCATCCAATACGACTATTTCAACCTCTTCCTCTGATCAAGATTCTAGGAAAATCTCTTCTTGTCTGGACTCTGAAGTTCTGGAGATCTCTTCTCGTAGAAAAGTGGGAACTAACCCCACCAAGGTCAAAGAGTTGAGAACAAGACATCCATCTCATCCTTCTTCTTCAGTTCCCCCTGAAATTGCAAATAGGGAAGGGACAGCCTATGTTAATCAAGCAATAGCAAAAATTGTTTCAAGAATTCTGAACGAGAACCACTCAGTTCCTGGCATTTCTGTTCCTCTGAACCAAGAAAGTTCAAATGCTGAAACAAATCCAGATGTCTCTAAGAATGTTGAGACATCAAACAAAGAGAAGAATGCTGACATTGCTCACAAGAAAAGAAAGAAGTCCGAATCCTCTGGATCTGATGACAGTGATTGATGGTGTTGCTGTTTGATGGTGTTGCTGGTTAGTGCTGATATCTGGTGGAGTTTGGAAGTGTGTTCAGTTCTTTTTTTTTGCTGCTGCTCTTATTAATTGTTTTCGGATAACTGTATAATCATTATGAACATGTATCTTTGGCCTATTTGTGGCTAAAGAGGGGGAGAATATTTTGGTACTTAATATGTACTTGCTCAATTAGACATTCTATTTTTCTGCAGTCATTTATTTCTGCTGCTATCTATCTCTGATTGCTTAGGGTCTTTAGCCAAAAATCTGCCAAAGGGGGAGTTTGTAGTTGTTTAGGTATTGGCTTGCATTTTTGGTAAAACCCAAGTGTATGTGTGAATGTCATGACTGATGTCATAACATTCTAGTTTAGTTTGTACTGACTCATTAGGTACCTTTGCAGAAAAATATTGTAATTCAAGTACTCATGTTTATAAGTGTGTATCTGAGCATTTTGCAAAATGATCACATTTTGCTAAATCAGTAGACAGGTTTTCTCAGATGTCATAACAGATGTTATGACATCCTGTTCTACACTAACAGGTTTGCAGGTTGGATAAGTCTGAGTTTTTTCAGGAAAATAACTCAGTCTTTCCTGAACAGAATCCTGCGTTTTCTGAGGGGTAACCTAGCTCAACCCTAACCTGGTTAATAAAGTCCTATGACCTGGTCTTTAGGTCAAACGGAATTAACCCTAGGTTTTTGTGGAAACCCTAACTGAAGTTGCAGCTGCTATATATTCAACCGAGCTGCTGTTTTGCAAGGCATCCCTTTTATTGGTCAGAAGATCATTTGTAATCTGTATAGGTTTGATTATTTTACTCCAAGCAATTATCATTGTGATAAGTGACTTGGAATAGGTTTCTAATTGTAAGGGTTGTGTAGCACTCAAAGCTTTGAAGCAAGAGTGTTTGAATGTTCCTTGACTAAAGCTGTGAAGCAGAGTCAAGTTAGCTGTGTGCATCACTCAAAGCTGTGAAGCAAGAGTGGTTGTGTTGCTTGATTAAAAAGCTGTGAAGCTTAATCAAGTGTTTGTTTTTGAAGAGTGTCTTCATCAATTCTTAAGTCAAATTGGTTTATGTATCACTGCTGTGATTGAGGGGGAGTGAGTAGGAACTCAGGTTTAAGTTGTACTTAGATTGGAATTGCATTGGGTAGATCTTAAGTGAAGGAGATAAACTGGTTGGTTTATTCCTGAATTAACATCTCTTATAGTGGATTTCCTCCCTGGCTTGGTAGGCCCAGAGTAGGTGTTGTTACACACTAAACTGGGTAAACAATTGACTGTGTTCTTTATTGCTTTTGTATTTACTGTCATATAGTAAGTCAGATACGGTGTCATAACATTGAACGTGACATTGAGTATCTGCAGCCAGAATTTCACAATGGATGGTAGCCTTGTAATTATGGAAGGTAGTATGTTGTTGAGATTTCTGTTACTCCAATGGATGGTAGCCTTGTCATTATGGAAGGTAGTTTGTTGTTGAAATTTTTGTTACTCGAATGGATGGTAGCCTTGTCATTATGAAAGGTAGTCTATTGTTGAAATTTTTGTTACTCTAATGGAAGGTAGCCTTGTAATTATGGAAGGTAGTCTGTTGTTGATATTTCTGTTACTCCAATGGATGGTAGTCTTGTCATTATGGCAGGTAGTCTGTTGTTGATATTTCTGTTACTCCATTGGATGGTAGCCTTGTCATTATGGAAGGTAGTCTGTTGTTGAAATTTTTGTTACTCCAATGGATGGTAGCCTTGTCATTATGGATGGTAGTCTGTTGTTGAGATTTCTGTTACTCCAATGGATGGTAGACTTGTCATTATGGAAGGTAATTTGTTGTTGATATTTCTATTACTCCAATGGATGGTAGCCTTATCATTATGGAAGGTAGTTTGTTGTTGAGATTTCTGTTACTCCAATGGATGGTAGTCTTGTCATTATGGGAGGTAGTTTTTTATTGAGATTTTAATTATTCCAATTGACGGTATCCTTGTCATTATTGAAGGTAGTCTGTTATTGAGATTTCAGTTACTTCAATGGATGGTAGTATTTTCATTATGGGAGGTAGTCTTTTGTTGAGATATATGTTAGTCCAATGGATGGTATCCTTGTAATTATTTAAGGTAGTCTGTTTTTGATATTTTTGTTACTCTAATTGATGGTAGCCTTGTCATTATGGAAGGTAGTCTATTGTTGAAATTTTTGTTACTCCAATGGATGGTAGCCTTCTCATTAAGGAAGGTAGTATGTTATTGAAATTTTTGTTACTCTAATGGATGGTAGCCTTCTCATTATGGAAGGTAGACTGTTTTTGAGATTTCTTGTTACTCCAATGGATGGTAGCCTTGTCATTATGGAAGGTAGTCTCTTGTTGAAATTTTTGTTACTCTAATGGATGGTAGCCTTGTAATTATGGAAGGTAGTCTGTTGTTGATATTTCTGTTACTCCAATGGATGGTAGTCTTGTCATTATGGCAGGTAGTCTGTTGTTGATATTTCTGTTACTCCAATGGATGGTAGCCTTGTCATTATGGAAGGTCGTCTATTGTTGAAATTTTTGTAACTCCAATGCATGGTAGCCTTCTCGTTACGGAAAGTAGTATGTTGTTTAGATTTCTTGTTACTTCAATGGATGGTAGCCTTGTCATTATGGAAGGTAGTCTGTTGTTTAGATTTCTTGTTACTCCAATGGATGGTAGCCTTTCATTATGGAAGGTAGTTTGTTGTTGAGATTTGTTGTTACTCCAATGGATGGTAGCCTTGTCATTATGGAAGGTAGTTTGTTGTTGAAATTTTTGTTACTACAATGGATGGTAGCCTTGTAATTATGTAAGGTAGTCTATTGTTGAAATTTTTGTTACTCCAATGGATTGTAGCCTTCTCGTTATGGAACAAAGTCTCTTGTTGAGATTTCATGTTACTCCAATGGATGGTAGCCTTGTCATTATGGTAGGGAGTCTGTTGTTGAGATTTCTTGTTACTCCACTGGATTGTATCCTTGTCATTATGGAACGTAGCCTGTTGTTGAGATTTCTATTTCTCCAATGGATGGTAGCCTTGTCATTATGGAAGGTAGTTTGTTGTTGAAATTTTTGTTACGCCAATGGATGATAGCCTTCTCGTTATGGAAGGTAGTATGTTGTTGATATTTCTTGTTACTCCAATGGATGGTAGCCTTGTCATTAAGGAAGGTAGTCTATTGTTGAGATTTCCTTTTACTCTAATGGATGGTAGCCTTGTCATTATGGAAGGTAGCCTGTTGTTGAGATTTGTGTTTCTCCAATGAATGGTAGCCTTGTAATTTTAAAAGGTAGTCTCTTGTTGAAATTTTTGTTACTCTAATGGATGGTAGCCTTGTCATTATGGAAGGTAGCCTGTTGTTGAGATTTCTGTTTCTCAAATGGATGGTGGCCTTTTCATTATGGAAGGTAGCCTGTTGTTGAGATTTATGTTTCTCCAATGGAATGTAGACTTGTCATTAAAAAAGGTAGTTTATTTTTATAATTTTTATTACTCTAATGGATGGTAACCTTGTCATTTTGAATGGTAGTCTGTTGTTGAGATTTTTGTTACTCCAATGGATGGCAGCCTTGTCATTATGGGAGGTAGTATGTTGTTGTGATTTTTGTTATTCCAATGGATGGCAGCCTTGTCATTATGGAAGGTTGTCTGTTGTTGATATTTCTATTACTCTAATGGATGGTAGCCTTGTCATTATGGGAGGTATTCCGTTGTTGCTATTTCTGTTACTCCAATGGATGGTAGCCTTGTCATTATGGATGGTAGTTTGTTGTTGAGATTTCTGTTACTCCAATGGATGGTTTCTTTTTCATCATTGAAGGTAGTCCGTTGTTGAGATTTCTTTTACTCCAATGGATGGTAGCCTTGTCATTATGGAAGGTAGTCTATTGTTGAAATTTTTGTTACTCCAATGGATGGTAGCCTTCTCGTTATGGAAGGTAGTCTGTTGTTTATATTTCTTGTTACTCCAATGGATGGTGGCCTTATTATTTTGGAAGGTAGTCTATTGTTGAGATTTCTTGTTACTCCAATGGATGGTAGCCTTGTCAATATGGAAGGTAGCCTTTTGTTCAGATTTCTGTTTCTCCAATGGGTGGTAGCCTTGTAATTATAAAAGGTAGTTTCTTGTTGAAATTTTTGTTACTCTAATGGAACGTAGCCTTGTAATTATGGAAGGTAGTCTGTTGTTGATATTTCTGTTACTCCAATGGATGGTAGTCTTGTCATTATGGGAGGTAGTCTGTTGTTGAGATTTTTGTTATTCCAATGGATGGTAAACTTGTCATTATGGGAGGTAGTCTATTGTTGATATTTCTGTTACTCCAATGGAATGTAGCCTTGTCATTATGGATGGTAGTTTGTTGTTGAGATTTCTGTTACTCCAATTGATGGTAGCCTGCTCATTATGGAAGGTAGTTTTTTGTTGAGATTTATGTTACTCCAATGGATGGTAGTCTTGTCATTATGGGAGGTAGTCTGTTGTTGAGATTTCTGTTATTCCAATGGATGGTAGCTTTGTAATTATTGACGTTAGTCTGTTGTTGAGATTTGTGTTACTCCAATGGATGGTAGCCATGTCATTATGGAAGGTAGTCTGTTGTTAAAATTTTTGTTACTCTAATGGATGGTAGCCTTGTCATTATGGAAGGTAGACTATTTTTGAGATTTCTATTACTCCAATGGATGGTGGCCTTGTCATTATGGAAGGTAGCCTGTTGTTGAGATTTCTGTTTCTCCAATGGATGGTGGTCTTGTCATTATGGAAGGTAGCCTGTTGTTGAGATTTCTGTTTCTCCAATGGATGGTGGACTTGTCATTAAAAAAGGTAGTTTGTAGTTGAAATTTTTATTACTCTAATGGATGGTAGCCTTGTCAGTTTTTAATGGTAGTATGTTGTTGAGATTTCTGTTACTCCAATGGATGGCAGCCTTGTCATTATTAGAGGTAGTATGTTGTTGTGATTTTTGTTACTCCAATGGATGGCAGCCTTGTCATTATGGAAGGTAGTCTGTTGTTGATATTTCTATTACTACAATGGATGGTAGCCTTGTCATTATGGGAGGTAGTCTGTTGTTGCTATTTTTGTTACTCCAATGGATGGTTTCCTTGTCATTATGGATGGTAGTCTGTTGTTGAGAATTCTGTTACTCCAATGGATGGTAGCCTTTTAATCATTGAAGGTAGTCCGTTGTTGAGATTTCTGTTACTCCAATGGATGGTAGCCTTGTCATTATGTATTGTTGAAATTTTTGTTACTCCAATGGATGGTAGCCTGCTCATTATGGAAGGTAGTCTATTGTTGAAATTTTTGTTACTCCAATGGATGTTAGCCTTCTCGTTATGGAAGGTAGTTTGTTGTTTATATTTCTTGTAACTCCAATGGATGGTAGCCTTGTCATTATGGAAGGTAGTCTATTGTTGAGATTTCTTATTACTCCAATGGATGGTAGACTTGTCATTACGGAAGGTAGCCTGTTGTTGAGATTTCTGTTTCTCCAATGGGTGGTAGCCTTGTCATTATAAAAGGTAGTCTCTTGCTGAAATTTTTGTTACTCTAATGGATGGTAGCCTTGTAATTATGGAAGGTAGTCTATTGTTGATATTTCTGTTACTCCAATGGATGGTAGTCTTGTCATTATGGGAGGTAGTCTGTTGTATAGATTTCTATTATTCCAATGGATGGTAGCCTTGTCTTTATGGGAGGTAATATGTTGTTGATATATCTGTTATTCCAATGGATGGTAGATTTGTAATTATTGAAGGTAGTTTGTTGTTGAGATTTCTGTTACTCCAATGGATGGTAGCCTTTTCATTATTGAAGGTAGTATGTTGCTGAGATTTCTGTTACTCCAATGGATGGTAATCTTGTCATTATGGGAGGTAGTCTATTGTTGAGATTTCTGTTATTCCAATGGATGGTAGCTTTGTAATTATTGAAGGTAGTCTGTTGTTGAGATTTTTGTTACTCCAATGTATGTTAGCCTTGTCATTATGGAAGGTAGTCTTTTGTTGAAATTTTTGGTACTCCAATGGATGGTAGCCTTATCATTATGGATGGTAGTCTGTTGTTGATATTTCTGTTACTCCAATGGATGGTAGTCTTGTCATTATGGGAGGTAGTCTGTTGTTGAGATTTTTGTTATTCCAATGGATGGTAAACTTGTCATTTTGGGAGGTAGTCTATTGTTGATATTTCTGTTACTCCAATGGAATGTAGCCTTGTCATTATGGATGGTAGTTTGTTGATGAGATTTCTGTTACTCCAATTGATGGTAGCCTGCTCATTATGGAAGGTAGTTTGTTGTTGAGATTTATGTTACTCCAATGGATGGTAGTCTTGTCATTATGGGAGGTAGTCTGTTGTTAAGATTTCTGTTATTCCAATGGATGGTAGCTTTGTAATATTTGAAGTTAGTCTTTTGTTGAGATTTGTGTTACTCCAATGGATGGTAGCCATGTCATTATGGAAGGTAGTCTGTTGTTAAAATTTTTGTTACTCCAATGGATGGTAGCCTTGTCATTATGGAAGGTAGTCTGTTGTTGATATTTCTATTACTCCAATGGATGGTGGCCTTGTCATTATGGAAGGTAGCCTGTTGTTGAGATTTCTGTTTCTCCAATGGATGGTGGTCTTGTCATTATGGAAGGTAGCCTGTTGTTGAGATTTCTGTTTCTCCAATGGATGGTGGACTTGTCATTAAAAAAGGTAGTTTGTAGTTGAAATTTTTATTACTGTAATGGATGGTAGCCTTGTCAGTTTGAATGGTAGTATGTTGTTGAGATTTCTGTTACTCCAATGGATGGCAGCCTTGTCATTATGGGAGGTAGTATGTTGTTGTGATTTTTGTTACTCCAATGGATGGCAGCCTTGTCATTATGGAAGGTAGTCTGTTGTTGATATTTCTATTACTCCAATGGATGGTAGCCTTGTAATTATGGGAGGTACTCTGTTGTTGCTATTTTTGTTACTCCAATGGATGGTTTCCTTGTCATTATGGATGGTAGTCTGTTGTTGAGAATTCTGTTACTCCAATGGATGGTAGCCTTTTAATCATTGAAGGTAGTCCGTTGTTGAGATTTCTGTTACTCCAATGGATGGTAGCCTTGTCATTATGTATTGTTGAAATTTTTGTTACTCCAATGGATGGTAGCCTGCTCATTATGGAAGGTAGTCTATTGTTGAAATTTTTGTTACTCCAATGGATGGTAGCCTTCTCGTTATTGAAGGTAGTTTGTTGTTTATATTTCTTGTCACTCCAATGGATGGTAGCCTTGTCATTATGGAAGGTAGTCTATTGTTGAGATTTCTTATTACTCCAATGGATGGTAGCCTTGTCATTACGGAAGGTAGCCTGTTGTTGAGATTTCTGTTTCTCCAATGGGTGGTAGCCTTGTCATTATAAAAGGTAGTCTCTTGTTGAAATTTTTGTTACACTAATGGATGGTAGCCTTGTAATTATGGAAGGTAGTCTATTGTTGATATTTCTGTTACTCCAATGGATGGTAGTCTTGTCATTATGGGAGGTAGTCTGTTCTTGAGATTTCTGTTATTCCAATGGATGGTAGCCTTTTCTTTATTGGAGGTAGTATGTTGTTGATATATCTGTTATTCCAATGGATGGTAGCTTTGTAATTATTGAAGGTAGTTTGTTGTTGAGATTTCTGTTACTCCAGTGGATGGTATCCTTTTCATTATTGAAGGTAGTATGTTGCTGAGATTTCTGTTACTCCAATGGATGGTAATCTTGTCATTATGGGAGGTAGTCTATTGTTGAGATTTCTGTTATTCCAATGGATGGTAGCTTTGTAATTATTGAAGGTAGTCTGTTGTTGAGATTTTTGTTACTCCAATGGATGTTAGCCTTGTCATTATGGAAGGTAGTCTTTTGTTGAAATTTTTGGTACTCCAATGGATGGTATCCTTATCATTATGGAGGTAGTATGTTGTTGAGATTTTTGTTATTCCAATGGATGGTAGACTTGTCATTATGGGAGGTAGTCTATTGTTGATATTTCTGTTACTCCAATGTAATGTAGCCTTGTCATTATGGATGGTAGTTTGTTGTTGAAATTTCGGTTACTCCAATTGATGGTAGCCTTGTCATTATGGAAGGTAGTTTGTTGTTGAGATTTATGTTACTCCAATGGATGGTAGCCTTTTCATTATTGAAGGTAGTCTGTTGTTGAGATATATGTTACTCCAATGGATGGTAGTCTTGTCATTATGGAAGGTAGTCTGTTGTTGAGATTTCTGTTATTCCAATGGATGGAAGCTTTGTAATTATTGAAGTTAGTCTGTTGTTGAGATTTCTGTTACTCCAATGGATGGTATCCTTGACATTATGGAAGGTAGTCTGTTGTTGAAATTTTTGTTACTCTTTTGGATGGTGGCCTTGTCATTATGGAAGGTAGCCTGTTGTTGAGATTTCTGTTTCTCCAATGGATGGTGGCCTTGTCATTATGGAAGGTAGCCTGTTGTTGAGATTTCTGTTTCTCCAATGGATGGTGGACTTGTCATTAAAAAAGGTAGTTTGTAGTTGAAATTTTTATTACTCTAATGGATGGTAGCTTTTTCATTTTGAATGGTAGTCTGTTGTTGAGATTTTTGTTACTCCAATGGATGGCTGCCTTGTCATTATCGGAGGTAGTATGTTGTTGTGGTTTTTGTTACTCCAATGGATGGCAGCCTTGTCATTATGGAAGGTAGTCTGTTGTTGATATTTCTATTACTCCAATGGATGGTAGCCTTGTCATTATGGGAGGTAGTTTGTTGTTTCTATTTCTGTTACTCCAATGGATGGTAGCCTTGTCATTATGGATGTTAGTTTGTTGTTGAGAATTATGTTACTCCAATGGATGGTAGCCTTTTTATCATTGAAGGTAGTCCATTGTTGAGATTTCTGTTACTGCAATGGATGGTAGCCTTTGTCATTGTGGAAGGTAGTCTATTGTTGAAATTTCTGTTACTCCAATGGATGGTAGTCTTGTCATTATTGGAGGTGTTCTGTTGTTGAGATTTCTGTTATTCGAATGGATGGTAGCCTTGTCATTATGGAAGGTAGTATGTTATTGATATATCTGTTACTCCAATGGATGGTAGCCTTGTCATTATGGATCGTAGTTTGTTGTTGAGATTTCTGTTACTCCAATGGATGGTAGCTTGGTCATTATGGAAGGTAGTTTGTTGTTGAGATTTCTGTTACTCCAACGGATGGTAGCCTTTTCATTATTGAAGGTAGTCTGTTGTTGAGATTTCTGTTACTCCAGTGGATGGTAGTCTTGTCATTATGGGAGGTAGTCTGTTGTTGAGATTTCTGTTATTCCAATGGATGGTAGCTTTGTAATTATTGAAGGTAGTCTGTTGTTGAGATTTTTGTTACTCCAATGGATATTAGCCTTGTCATTATGGAAGGTAGTCTTTTGTTGAAATTTTTGTTACTCCAATAGATGGTAGCCTTATCATTATGGATGGTAGTCTGTTGTTGAGATTTCTATTACTCCAATGGATGGTAGTCTTGTCATTATGGAAGGTAGTCTGTTGTTGAAATTTTAGTTACTCCAATGGATGGTAGCCTTGTCATTATGAAAGGTAGTCTATTGTTGAAATTTTTGTTACTCCAATGGATTGTAGCTTTATCGTTATGGAAGGTAGTCTGCTGTTTAGATTTCTTGTTACTCCAATGGATGGTAGCCTTGTCATAATGGAAGGTAGTCTCTTGTTGAAATTTTTGTTACTCTAATGGATGGTAGCCTTGTAATTATGGAAGGTAGTCTGTTGTTGATATTTCTGTTACTCCAATGGATGGCAGTCTTGTCATTATGGGAGGTAGTCTGTTGTTGAGATTTCTGTTACTCTAATGGATGGTAGCCTTGTCATTATGGAAGGTAGTCTGTTGTTGAAATTTTTGTTACTCCAATGGATGGTAGCCTTCTAGTTACGGAAGGTAGTATGTTGTTTAGATTTCTTTTTACTCCAATGGATGGTAGCCTTGTCATTATGGAAGGTAGTCTGTTGTTTAGATTTTTTGTTACTCCAATGGATGGTAGCTTTGTCATTATGGAAGGAAGTTTGTTGTTGATATTTCTTGTTACTCCAATGGATGGTAGCCTTGTCATTATGGAAGGTAGCCTGTTGTTGAGATTTCTGTTTCTCCAATGGATGGTAGCCTTGTGATTATAAAAGGTAGTCTGTTGTTGAAATTTTTGTTACTCTAATGGATGGTAGCCTTGTCATTATGGAAGGTAGTCTGTTGTTGAAATTTCTGTTACTCCAATGGACAGTAGCCGTGTCATTATGGGAGGTAGTATGTTGTTTTGATTTTTGTTACTCTAATGGATGGTAGCCTTGTCATTATGGAAGGTAGTCTGTTGTTGAGATTTCTGTTACTCCAATGGATGGTAGCCTTGTCATTATGGAAGGTAGTCTATTGAGATTTTTGTTAATCCAATGGATGGTAGCCTTGTCATTATGGAAGGTAGTTTGTTGTTGAAATTTTTGTTACTCCAATGGATGATAGCCTTCTCGTTATGGAAGGTAGTATGTTGTTGATATTTCTTGTTACTCAAATGGATGGTAGCCTTGTCATCAAGGAAGGTAGTCTATTGTTGAGATTTCTTGTTACTCCAATAGATGGTAGCCTTGTCATTGTGGAAGGTAGCCTGTTGTTGAGATTTCTAATTCTCCAATGAATGGAAGCCTTGTCATTATAAACGGTAGTCTCTTGTTGAAATCTTTGATACTCTAATGGATGGTAGCCTGGTCATTTTGGAAGGTAGACTGTTTTTGAGATTTCTATTACTCCAATGGATGGTGGCCTTGTCATTATGGAAGGTAGTCTATTGTTGAGATTTCTTATTACTCCAATGGATGGTAGCCTTGTCATTACGGAAGGTAGCCTGTTGTTGAGATTTCTGTTTCTCCAATGGGTGGTAGCCTTGTCATTATAAAAGGTAGTCTCTTGTTGAAATTTTTGTTACTCTAATGGATGGTAGCCTTGTAATTATGGAAGGTAGTCTATTGTTGAGATTTCTGTTACTCCAATGGATGGTTGCCTTTTCATTATTGAAGGTAGTATGTTGCTGAGATTTCTGTTACTCCAATGGATGGTAATCTTGTCATTATGGGAGGTAGTCTATTGTTGAGATTTCTGTTATTCCAATGGATGGTAGCTTTGTAATTATTGAAGGTAGTCTGTTGTTGAGATTTTTGTTACTCCAATGGATGTTAGCCTTGTCATTATGGAAGGTAGTCTTTTGTTGAAATTTTTGGTACTCCAATGGATGGTAGCCTTATCATTATTGAGGTAGTATGTTGTTGAGATTTTTGTTATTCCAATGGATGGTAGACTTGTCATTATGGGAGGTAGTCTAGTGTTGATATTTCTGTTACTCCAATGTAATGTAGCCTTGTCATTATGGATGGTAGTTTGTTGTTGAAATTTCGGTTACTCCAATTGATGGTAGCCTTGTCATTATGGAAGGTAGTTTGTTGTTGAGATTTCTGTTACTCCAATGGATGGTAGCCTTTTCATTATTGAAGGTAGTCTGTTGTTGAGATATATGTTACTCCAATGGATGGTAGTCTTGTCATTATGGGAGGTAGTCTGTTGTTGAGATTTCTGTTATTCTAATGGATGGAAGCTTTGTAATTATTGAAGTTAGTCTGTTGTTGAGATTTCTGTTACTCCAATGGATGGTATCCTTGACATTATGGAAGGTAGTCTGTTGTTGAAATTTTTGTTACTCTTTTGGATGGTAGCCTTGTCATTATGGAAGGTAGACTGTTTTTGAGATTTCTAATACTCCAATGGATGTTGGCCTTGTCATTATGGAAGGTAGCCTGTTGTTGAGATTTCTGTTTCTCCAATGGATGGTGGCCTTGTCATTATGGAAGGTAGCCTGTTGTTGAGATTTCTGTTTCTCCAATGGATGGTGGACTTGTCATTAAAAAAGGTAGTTTGTAGTTGAAATTTTTATTACTCTAATGGATGGTAGCTTTTTCATTTTGAATGGTAGTCTGTTGTTGAGATTTTTGTTACTCCAATGGATGGCTGCCTTGTCATTATGGGAGGTAGTATGTTGTTGTGGTTTTTGTTACTCCAATGGATGGCAGCCTTGTCATTATGGAAGGTAGTCTGTTGTTGATATTTCTATTACTCCAATGGATGGTAGCCTTGTCATTATGGGAGGTAGTTTGTTGTTTCTATTTCTGTTACTCCAATGGATGGTAGCCTTGTCATTATGGATGGTAGTTTGTTGTTGAGAATTATGTTACTCCAATGGATGGTAGCCTTTTTATCATTGTAGGTAGTCCATTGTTGAGATTTCTGTTACTGCAATGGATGGTAGCCTTTGTCATTATGGAATGTAGTCTGTTGTTGAAATGTTTGTTACTCCAATGGATGGTAGCCTTGTCATTATGGAAGGTAGTCTATTGTTGAAATTTCTGTTACTCCAATGGATGGTAGTCTTGTCATTATTGGAGGTGTTCTGTTGTTGAGATTTCTGTTATTCGAATGGATGGTAGCCTTGTCATTATGGAAGGTAGTATGTTATTGATATATCTGTTACTCCAATGGATGGTAGCCTTGTCATTATGGATCGTAGTTTGTTGTTGAGATTTCTGTTACTCCAATGGATGGTAGCTTGGTCATTATGGAAGGTAGTTTGTTGTTGAGATTTCTGTTACTCCAACGGATGGTAGCCTTTTCATTATTGAAGGTACTCTGTTGTTGAGATTTCTGTTACTCCAGTGGATGGTAGTCTTGTCATTATGGGAGGTAGTCTGTTGTTGAGATTTCTGTTATTCCAATGGATGGTAGCTTTGTAATTATTGAAGGTAGTCTATTGTTGAGATTTTTGTTACTCCAATGGATATTAGCCTTGTCATTATGGAAGGTAGTCTTTTGTTGAAATTTTTGTTACTCCAATAGATGGTAGCCTTATCATTATGGATGGTAGTCTGTTGTTGAGATTTCTATTTCTCCAATGGATGGTAGTCTTGTAATTATGGAAGGTAGTCTGTTGTTGAAATTTTTGTTACTCCAATGGATGGTAGCATTGTCATTATGAAAGGTAGTCTATTGTTGAAATTTTTGTTACTCCAATGGATTGTAGCTTTATCGTTATGGAAGGTAGTCTGCTGTTTAGATTTCTTGTTACTCCAATGGATGGTAGCCTTGTCATAATGGAAGGTAGTCTCTTGTTGAAATTTTTGTTACTCTAATGGATGGTAGCCTTGTAATTATGGAAGGTAGTCTGTTGTTGATATTTCTGTTACTCCAATGGATGGCAGTCTTGTCATTATGGGAGGTAGTCTGTTGTTGAGATTTCTGTTACTCTAATGGATGGTAGCCTTGTCATTATGGAAGGTAGTCTGTTGTTGAAATTTTTGTTACTCCAATGGATGGTAGCCTTCTCGTTACGGAAGGTAGTATGTTGTTTAGATTTCTTTTTACTCCAATGGATGGTAGCCTTGTCATTATGGAAGGAAGTTTGTTGTTGATATTTCTTGTTACTCCAATGGATGGTAGCCTTGTCATTATGGAAGGTAGCCTGTTGTTGAGATTTCTGTTTCTTCAATGGATGGTAGCCTTGTGATTATAAAAGGTAGTCTGTTGTTGAAATTTTTGTTACTCTAATGGATGGTAGCCTTGTCATTATGGAAGGTAGTCTGTTGTTGAAATTTCTGTTACTCCAATGGACAATAGCCATGTCATTATGGGAGGTAGTATGTTGTTTTGATTTTTGTTACTCTAATGGATGGTAGCCTTGTCATTATGGAAGGTAGTCTGTTGTTGAGATTTCTGTTACTCCAATGGATGGTAGCCTTGTCATTATGGAAGGTAGTCTATTGAGATTTTTGTTAATCCAATGGATGTTAGCCTTGTCATTATGGAAGGTAGTTTGTTGTTGAAATTTTTGTTACTCTAATGGATGATAGCCTTCTCGTTATGGAAGGTAGTATGTTGTTGATATTTCTTGTTACTCAAATGGATGGTAGCCTTGTCATCAAGGAAGGTAGTCTATTGTTGAGATTTCTTGTTACTCCAATGAATGGTAGCCTTGTCATTGTGGAAGGTAGCCTGTTGTTGAGATTTCTAATTCTCCAATGAATGGAAGCCTTGTCATTATAAAAGGCAGTCTCTTGTTGAAATCTTTGATACTCTAATGGACGGTAGCTTGGTCATTTTGGAAGGTAGACTGTTTTTGAGATTTCTATTACTCCAATGGATGGTGGCCTTGTCATTATGGAAGGTAGCCTGTTGTTAAGATTTCTGTTTCTCCAATGGATGGTAGACTTGTCATTAAAAAAGGTAGTTTGTTGTTGAAATTTTTATTACTCTAATGGATGGTAGCCTTGTCATTTTGAATGGTAGTATGTTGTTGTGATTTTTGTTACTCCAATGGATGGCAGCCTTGTCATTATGGAAGGTAATCTGTTGTTGATATTTCTGTTACTCCAATGGATGGTAATCTTGTCATTATGGGAGGTAGTCTGTTGTTGAGATTTCTGTTACTCCAATGGATGGTAGCCTTGTCATTATGGAAGGTAGTCTGTTGTTGAAATTTTTGTTACTCCAATGGATGATAGCCTTCTTGTTATGGAAGGTAGTATGTTGTTGATATTTCTTGTTACTCCAATGGATGGTAGCCTTGTCATTAAGGATGGTAGTCTATTGTTGAGAATTCTTGTTACTCCAATGGATGGTAGCCTTGTCATTGTGGAAGGTAGCCTGTTGTTGAGATTTCTAATTCTCCAATGAATGGTAGCCTTGTCATTATAAAAGGTAGTCTCTTGTTGAAATTTTCGTTACTCTAATGGATGGTAGCCTTGTCATTTTGAATGGTAGTCTGTTGTTGAGATTTCTGTTACTCCAATGGATGGTAGCCGTGTCATTATGGGAGGTAGTATGTTGTTGTAATTTTTGTTACTCTAATGGATGGCAGCCTTGTCATTATGGAAGGTAGTTTGTTGTTGATATTTCTGTTTCTTCAATGGATGGTAGTCTTGTCATTATGGGAGGTAGTCTGTTGTTGAAATTTCTGTTACTCCAATGGATAGTAGCCTTGTCATTATGGAAGGTAGTCTGTTGTTGAAATTTTTGTTACTCCAATGGATGGTAGCGTTCTCGTTACGGAAGGTAGTATGTTGTTTAGATTTCTTTTTACTCCAATGGATGGTAGCCTTGTCATTATGGAAGGTAGTTTGTTGTTGAAATTTTTGTTACTCCAATGGATGGTAGCCTTGTCTTTATGGAAGGTAGTCTATTGTTGAAATTTTTGTTACTCCAATGGATTGTAGCCATCTCGTTATGGAAGGAAGTCTGTTGTTGAGATTTCATGTTACTCCAATGGATGGTAGCCTTGTCATTATATAAGGTAGTTTGTTATTGAGATTTCTTGTTACTCCACTTGATGGTATCCTTGTCATTATGGAACGTAGCCTGTTGTTGAGATTTCTGTTTCTCCAATGGATGGTAGCCTTGTCATTATAATAGGTATTCTGTTGTTAAAATTTTTGTTACTCTAATGGATGGTAGCCTTGTCATTATGGAAGGTAGTCTGTTGTTGAGATTTCTGTTACTCTAATGGACAGTAGCCGTGTCATTATGGGAGGTAGTATGTTGTTTTGATTTTTGTTACTCCAATGGATGGTAGCCTTGTCATTATGGAAGGTAGTCTGTTGTTGAGATTTCTGTTACTCCAATGGATGGTAGCGTTGTCATTATGGAAGGTAGTCTGTTGTTGAGATTTTTGTTTCTCCAATGGATGGTAGCCTTGTCATTATGGAAGGTAGTTTGTTGTTGAAATTTTTGTTACTCCAATGGATGATAGCCTTCTCGTTATGGAAGGTAGTATGTTGTTGAAATTTCTTGTTACTCCAATGGATGGTAGCCTTGTCATTAAGGAAGGTATTCTATTGTTGAGATTTCTTGTTACTCCAATGGATGGTAGCCTTGTCATTGTGGAAGGTAGCCTGTTATTGAGATTTTTGTTTCCCCAATGAATGGTAGCCTTGTCATTATAAAAGGTAGTCTCTTGTTGAAATTTTTGTTACTCTAATGGATGGTAGCCTTGTCATTATGGAAGTTAGACTGTTTTTGAGATTTCTATTACTCTAATGGATGGTGGCCTTGTCATTATGGAAGGTAGCCTGTTGTTGAGATTTCTGTTTCTCAAATGGATGGTAGACTTGTCATTAAAAAAGGTAGTTTGTTGTTGAAATTTTTATTACTCTAATGGATGGTAACCTTGTCATTTTGAATGGTAGTCTGTTGTTGAGATTTCTGTTACTCCAATGGATGGTAGCCGTGTCATTATGGGAGGTAGTATGTTGTTGTGAGTTTTGTTACTCCAATGGATGGCAGCCTTGTCATTATGGAAGGTATTCAGTTGTTGATATTTCTATTACTCCAATGGATGGTAGCCTTGTCATTATGGGAGGTAGTCTGTTGTTGCTATTTCTGTTACTCTAATGGATGGTAGCCTTGTCATTATGGATGGTAGTTTGTTGTTGAGATTTCTGTTACTCCAATGGATGGTAGCCTTTTCATTATTGAAGGTAGTCCGTTGTTGAGATTTTTATTACTCCAATGGATGGTAGCCGCGTCATTATGGAAGGTAGTCTGTTGTTGAAATTTTTGTTACTCCAATGGATGGTAGCCTTGTCATTATGGAAGGTAGTCTATTGTTGAAATTTTTGTTACTCCAATGGATGGTAGCCTTCTCGTTATGGAAGGTAGTCTGTTGTTTATATTTCTTACTACTCCAATGGATGGTAGCCTTGTCATTATGTAAGGTAGTCTATTATTGAGATTTCTTGTTACTCCAATTGATGGTAGCCTTGTCATTATGGAAGGTAGCCTGTTGTTGAAATTTCCGTTTCTCCAATGGGTGGTAGCCTTGTCATTATAAAAGGTAGTCTCTTGTTGAAATTTTTGTTAGTCTAATGGATGGTATCCTTGTAATTATGGAAGGTAGTCTATTGTTGATATTTCTGTTGCTCCAATGGATGGTAGTCTTGTCATTATGGGAGGTAGTCTGTTGTTGAGATTTATGTTATTCCAATGGATGGTAGCCTTGTAATTATGAAAGGTAGTCTGTTGTTGAGATTTCTGTTACTCCAATGGATGGTAGCCTTGTAATTATGGAAGGTAGTTTGTTGTTGAAATTTTTGTTACTCCAATGGATGATATCCTTGTCATTATGGAAGGTAGTCTATTGTTAAAATTTTTGTTACTCCAATGGATGGTAGCCTTCTCGTTACGGAAGGTAGTCTTTTGTTTAGAATTCTTGTTACTCCAATGGATGGTAGCCTTGTCATTATGGAAGGTAGTCTGTTGTTTAGATTTCTTGTTACTCCAATTGGTGGTAGCCTTGTCATTATGGAAGGTAGTTTGTTGTTGAGATTTCTTGTCACTCCAATGGATGGTAGCCTTGTCATTATGGAAGGTAGTTTGTTGTTGAAATTTTTGTTACTCCAATGGATGGTAGCCTTGTCTTTTTATGGAAGGTAGTCTATTGTTGAAATTTTTGTTACTCCAATGGATTGTAGCCATCTCGTTATGGAAGGAAGTCTGTTGTTGAGATTTCTATTACTCTAATGGATGGTGGCCTTGTCATTATGGAAAGTAGTTTGTTGTTGAGATTTTTGTTTCTCCAATGGATGGTAGCCTTGTGATTATAAAAGGTAGTCTGTTGTTGAAATTTTTTTTACTCTAATGGATGGTAGCCTTGTCATTATGGAAGGTAGTCTGTTGTGGAGATTTCTGTTACTCCTATGGACAATAGTCGTGTCATTATGGGAGGTAGTATGTTGTTTTGATTTTTGTTACTCCAATGGATGGTAGCCTTGTCATTATGGAAGGTAGTCTGTTGTTGAGATTTCTGTTACTCCAATGGATGGTAGCCTTGTCATTATGGAAGGTAGTCTGTTGTTGAGATTTTTGTTAATCAAATGGATGGTAGCCTTGTCATTATGGAAGGAAGTTTGTTGGTGAAATTTTTGTTACTCCAATGGATGATAGCCTTCTCGTTATGGAAGGTAGTATGTTGTTGATATTTCTTGTTACTCAAATGGATTGTAGCCTTGTCATCAAGGAAGGTAGTCTATTGTTGAGATTTCTTGTTACTCCAATGGATGGTAGCCTTGTCATTGTGGAAGGTAGCCTGTTGTTGAGATTTCTAATTCTCTAATGAATGGTAGCCTTGTCATTATAAAAGGTAGTCACTTGTTGAAATATTTGTTACTCTAATGGATGGTAGCCTTGTCATTTTGGAAGGTACACTGTTTTTGAGATTTCTATTACTCCAATGGATGGTGGCCTTGTCATTATGGAAGGTAGCCTGTTGTTGAGATTTCTGTTTCTCCAATGGATGGTAGACTTGTCATTAAAAAAGGTAGTTTGTGGTTGAAATTTTTATTACTCTAATGGATGGTAGCCTTGTCATTTTGAATGGTAGTCTGTTGTTGAGATTTCTGTTACTCCAATGGATGGTAGCCGTGTCATTATGGGAGGTAGTATGTTGTTGTGATTTTTTTTACTCCAATGGATGGCAGCCTTGTCATTATGGAAGGTAGTTTGTTGTTGATATTTTTGTTACTGCAATGGATGGTAGTCTTGTCATTATGGGAGGTAGTCTGTTGTTGAGATTTCTGTTACTCCAATGGATGGTAGCGTTCTCGTTACGGAAGGTAGTATGTTGTTTAGATTTCTTTTTACTCCAATGGATGGTAGCCTTGTCATTATGGAAGGTAGTTTGTTGTTGAAATTTTTGTTACTCCAATGGATGGTACCCTTGTCTTTATGAAAGGTAGTCTATTGTTGAAATTTTTGTTACTCCAATGGATTGTAGCCATCTCGTTATGGAAGGAAGTCTGTTGTTGATATTTCATGTTACTCCAATGGATGGTAGCTTTGTCATTATAGAAGGTAGTTTGTTATTGAGATTTCTTGTTACTCCACTGGATGGTATCCTTGTCATTATGGAACGTAGCCTATTGTTGAGATTTCTGTTTCTCCAATGGATGGTAGCCTTGTCATTATAAATGGTAGTATGTTGTTGAAATTTTTGTTACTTTAGTGGATAGGAGCCTTGTCATTATGGAAGGTAGTTTGTTGTTGATATTTCTGCTACTCCAATGGACAGTAGCCGTTTCATTATGGGAGGTAGTATGTTGTTTTGATTTTTGTTACTCCAATGGATGGTAGCGTTCTCGTTACGGAAGGTAGTATGTTGTTTAGATTTCTTTTTACTCCAATGGATGGTAGCCTTGTCATTATGGAAGGTAGTCTGTTGTTGAGATTTTTGTTACTCCAATGGATGGTAGCCTTGTCATTATGGAAGGTAGTTTGTTGTTGTGATTTTTGTTACTCCAATGGATGGCAGCCTTGTCATTATGGAAGGTAGTCTATTGTTGATATTTATATTACTCCAATGGATGGTAGCCTTGTCATTATGGGAGGTAGTCTGTTGTTGCTATTTCTGTTACTCTAATGGATGGTAGCCTTGTCATTATGGATGGTAGTTTGTTGTTGAGATTTCTGTTACTCCAATGGATGGTAGCCTTTTCATTATTGAAGGTAGTCCGTTGTTGAGATTTTTATTACTCCAATGGATGGTAGCCGCGTCATTATGGAAGGTAGTCTGTTGTTGAAATTTTTGTTACTCCAATGGATGGTAGCCTTGTCATTATGGAAGGTAGTCTATTGTTGAAATTTTTGTTACTCCAATGGATGGTAGCCTTCTCGTTATGGAAGGTAGTCTGTTGTTTATATTTCTTGTTACTCCAATGGATGGTAGCCTTGTCATTATGTAAGGTAGTCTATTATTGAGATTTCTTGTTACTCCAATTGATGGTAGCCTTGTCATTATGGAAGGTAGCCTGTTGTTGAAATTTCTGTTTCTCCAATGGGTGGTAGCCTTGTCATTATAAAAGGTAGTCTCTTGTTGAAATTTGTGTTACTCTAATGGATGGTAGCCTTGTAATTATGGAAGGTAGTTTGTTGTTGATATTTCTGTTACTCCAATGGTTGGTAGTCTTGTCATTATGGGAGGTAGTCTGTTGTTGAGATTTATGTTATTCCAATGGATGGTAGCCTTGTAATTATGGAAGGTAGTCTGTTGTTGAGATTTCTGTTACTCTAATTGATGGTAGCCTTGTCATTATGGAAGGTAGTCTATTATTAAAATTTTTGTTACTCCAATGGATGGTAGCCTTCTCGTTACGGAAGGTAGTCTTTTGTTTAGAATTCTTGTTACTCCAATGGATGGTAGCCTTGTCATTATGGAAGGTAGTCTGTTGTTTAGAT
This sequence comes from Vicia faba, assembly GCA_948472305.1. Taxonomy (NCBI): domain Eukaryota; kingdom Viridiplantae; phylum Streptophyta; class Magnoliopsida; order Fabales; family Fabaceae; genus Vicia; species Vicia faba. The sequence goes on from OX451737.1 coordinate 774,726,108, forward strand.
TTCTTGTTACTCTAATGGATTGTAGCCTTGTCATTATGGAAAGTAGTTTGTTGTTGAGATTTCTTGTCACTCCAATGGATGGTAGCCTTGTCATTATGTAATGTAGTTTGTTGTTGAAATTTTTGTTACTCCAATGGATGGTAGCCTTGTCTTTTTATGGAAGGTAGTCTATTGTTGAAATTTTTGTTACTCCAATGGATTGTAGCCATCTCGTTATGGAAGGAAGTCTGTTGTTGAGATTTCGTGTTACTCCAATGGATGGTAGCCTTGTCATTATGGAAGATAGTTTGTTGTTGACATTTCTTGTTACTCCAATGGATGGTATCCTTGTCATTATGGAACGTAGCCTGTTGTTGAGATTTCTGTTTCTCCAATGGATGGTAGCCTTGTGATTATAAAAGGTAGTGTGTTGTTGAAATTTTTGTTACTCTAATGGATGGTAGCCTTGTCATTATGGAAGGTAGTCTGTTGTGGAGATTTCTGTTACTCCAATGGACAGTTGTCGTGTCATTATGGGAGGTAGTATGTTGTTTTGATTTTTGTTACTCCAATGGATAGTAGCCTTGTCATTATGGAAGGTAGTCTGTTGTTGAGATTTCTGTTACTCCAATGGATGGTAGCCTTGTCATTATGGAAGGTAGTCTGTTGTTGAGATTTTTGTTACTCCAATGGATGGTAGCCTTGTCATTATGGAAGGTAGTTTGTTGTTGAAATTTTTGTTACTCCAATGGATGATAGCCTTCTCGTTATGGAAGGTAGTATGTTGTTGATATTTCTTGTTACTCCAATGGATGGTAGCCTTGTCATTAAGGAAGGTAGTCTATTGTTGAGATTTCTTGTTACTCCAATGGATGGTAGCCTTGTCATTATGGAAGGTAGCCTGTTATTGAGATTTTTATTTCTCCAATGAATGGTAGCCTTGTCATTATAAAAGGTAGTCTTTTGTTGAAATGTTTGTTACTCTAATGGATGGTAGCCTTGTCATTATGGAAGGTAGACTGTTTTTGAGATTTCTATTACTCTAATGGATGGTGGCCTTGTCATTATGGAAGGTAGCCTGTTGTTGAGATTCCTGTTTCTCCAATGGATGGTAGACTTGTAATTAAAAAAGGTAGTTTGTTGTTGAAATTTCTGTTACTCCAATGGATGGTAGCCGTGTCATTATGGGAGGTAGTATGTTGTTGTGATTTTTGTTACTCCAATGGATGGCAGCCTTGTCATTATGGAAGGTAGTCTGTTGGTGATATTTCTATTACTCCAATGGATGGTAGCCTTGTCATTATGGGAGGTAGTCTGTTGTTGCTATTTCTGTTACTCTAATGGATGGTAGCCTTGTCATTATGGATGGTAGTTTGTTGTTGAGATTTTTGTTACTCCAATGGATGGTAGCCTTTTCATTATTGAAGGTAGTCCGTTGTTGAGATTTTTATTACTCCAATGGATGGAAGCCGCGTCATTATGGAAGGTAGTATGTTGTTGAAATTTTTGTTACTCCAATGGATGGTAGCCTTGTCATTATGGAAGGTAGTCTATTGTTGAAATTTTTGTTACTCCAATGGATGGTAGCCTTCTCGTTATAGAAGGTAGTCTGTTGTTTATATTTCTTGTTACTCCAATGGATGGTATCCTTGTCATTATGTAAGGTAGTCTATTATTGAGATTTCTTGTTACTCCAATGGATGGTATCCTTGTCATTATGGAAGGTAGCCTGTTGTTGAAATTTCTGTTTCTCTAATGGGTGGTAGCCTTGTCATTATAAAAGGTAGTCTCCTGTTGATATTTTTGTTACTCTAATGGATGGTAGCCTTGTAATTATGGAAGGTAGTTTGTTGTTGATATTTCTTTTACTCCAATGGATGGTAGTCTTGTCGTTATGGGAGGTAGTCTGTTGTTGAGATTTATGTTATTCCAATGGATGGTAGCCTTGTAATTATGGAAGGTAGTCTGTTGTTGAGATTTCTGTTACTCCAATAGATGGTAGCCTTGTAATTATGGAAGGTAGTTTGTTGTTGAAATTTTTGTTACTCCAATGGATGGTAGCCTTGTCATTATGGAAGGTAGTCTATTGTTAAAAATTTTGTTACTCCAATGGATGGTAGCCTTCTTGTGACGGAAGGTAGTCTGTTGTTTATAATTCTTGTTACTCCAATGGATGGTAGCCTTGTCATTATGGAAGGTAGTCTGTTGTTTAGATTTCTTATTACTCCAATGGATGGTAGCCTTGTCATTATGGAAGGTAGTTTATTGTTGAGATTTCTTGTCATTCCAATGGATGGTAGCCTTGTCATTATGGAAGGTAGTTTGTTGTTGAAATTTTTGTTACACCAATGGATGGTAGCCTTATCATTATGGAAGGTAGTCTATTGTTGAAATTTTTGTTACTCCAATGGACTGTAGCCTTGTCATTATGGAAGGTAGTCTGTTGTTGAGATTTCTTGTTACTCCACTGGATGGTATCCTTATCATTATGGAAGACAGTCTGTTGTTGAGATTTCTTGTTACTCCACTGGATGGTAGCCTTGTCATTATAAATGGTATTCTGTTGTTGAAATTTTTGTTACTTTAATGGATGGTAGCCTTCTCATTATGGAAGGTAGTATGTTGTTGAGATTTCTGTTACTCCAATGGATAATAGCCGTGTCATTATGGAAGGTAGTATGTTATTGTGATTTTTGTTACTCCAATGGATGGTAGCCTTGTCATTATGGAAAGTAGTATGTTGTTGAGATTTCTGTTACTCCAATGGATGGTAGCCTTGTCATTATGGAAGGTAGTCTGTTGTTGAGATTTTATTTTCTCCAATGGATGGTAGCCTTGTCATTATGGAAGGTAGTTTGTTGTTGAAATTTTTGTTACTCCAATGGATGATAGCCTTCTCGTTATGGAAGGTAGTATGTTGTTGATATTTCTTGTTACTCCAATGGATGGTAGCCTTGTCATTAAGGAAGGTAGTATATTGTTGAGATTTCTTGTTACTCCAATGGATGGTAGCCTTGTCATTAAGGGAGGTAGTCTGTTGTTGCTATTTCTGTTACTCCAATGGATGGTAGCCTTTTCATTATTTAAGGTAGTCCATTGTTGAGATTTCTGTTACTACAATGGATGGAAGCCTTGTCATTATGGAAGGTAGTCTTGTCATTATGGAAGGTAGTCTGTTGTTGAGATTTTTGTTACTCCAATGGATGGTAGCCTTGTCATTATGGAAGGTAGTTTGTTGTTGAGATTTTTGTTACTCGAATGGATGGTAGCCTTGTAATTATGGAAGGTAGTCTGTTGTTGAGATTTTTGTTACTCCAATGGATGGTAGCCTTGTCATTATGGAAGGTAGTTTGTTTTTGAAATTTTTGTTTCTCCAATGGGTGATAGCCTTCTCGTTATGGAAGGTAGTATGTTGTTGATATTTCTTGTTACTCCAATGGATGGTAGCCTTGTCATTAAGGAAGGTAGTCTATTATTAATATTTCTTGTTACTCCAATGGATGGTAGCCTTGTCATTATGGAAGGTAGCCTGTTGTTGATATTTCTGTTTCTTCAATGAATGGTAGCCTTGTCATTAAAAAAGGTAGTTTGTTGTTGAAATTTTTATTACTCTAATGGATGGTAGCCTTGTCATTTTGAATGGTAGTGTGTTGTTGAGATTTCTGTCTCTCCAATGGATGGTGGCCTTGTCATTATGGAAGGTAGCCTGTTGTTGAGATTTTTGTTACTCCAATGGATGGAAGCCTTGTCATTATGGAAGGTAGTATGTTGTTGATATTTCTATTACTCCAATGGATCGTAGCCTTGTCATTATCGGAGATAGTCTGTTGTTGCTATTTCTGTTACTCCAATGGATGGTAGCCTTGTCATTATGGATGGTAGTTTGTTGTTGAGAATTCTGTTACTCCAATGGATGGTAGCCTTTTCATCATTGAAGGTAGTCCGTTGTTGAGATTTCTGTTACTCCAATGGATGGTAGCCTTGTCATTATGGAAGGTAGTTTGTTGTTGAAATTTTTGTTACTCCAATGGATGGTAGCCTTGTCATTATGGAAGGTAGTCTATTGTTGAAATTTTAGTTACTCCAATGGATGGTAGCCTTCTCGTTATGGAAGGTAGTCTGTTGTTTATATTTCTTGTTACTCCAATGGATGGTATCCTTGTCATTATGGAAGGTAGTCTATTGTTGAGATTTCTTGTTACTCCAATGGATGGTAGCCTTGTCATTATGGAAGGTAGCCTGTTGTTGAGATTTCTATTTCTCCAATGGGTGGTAGCCTTGTCATTATAAAAGGTAATCTCTTGTTGAAATTTTTGTTACTCTAATGGATGGTAGCCTTGTAATTATGGAAGTTAGTCTGTTGTTGATATTTCTGTTACTCCAATGGATGGTAGTCTTATCATTATGGGAGGTACTCAGTTGTTGAGATTTCTGTTATTCCAATGGATGGTAGCCTTGTCATTATGGAAGGTAGTCTGTTGTTGAGATTTCTGTTACTCCAATGGATGGTAGCCTTGTCATTATGGAAGGTAGTTTGTTGTTGAAATTTTTGTTACTCCAATGGATGGTAGCCTTGTCATTATGGAAGGTAGTTTGTTGTTAAATTTTTTGTTACTCCAATGGATGGTAGGCTTGTCATTATGGAAGGTAGTCTATTGTTGAAATTTTTGTTACTCCAATGGATTGTAGCCTTCTAGTTATGGAAGGAAGTCTGTTGTTAAGATTTCATGTTACTCCAATGGATGGTAGACTTGTCATTATGGAAGATAGTCTATTGTTGAGATTTCTTGTTACTCCACTGGATGGTATCCTTGTCATTATGGAAGGTAGCCTGTTGTTGAGATTTCTGTTTCTCCAATGGATGGTAGCCTTGTCATTATAAAAGGTAGTTTGTTGTTGAAATTTTTGTTACTCTAAAGGATGGTAGCCTTGTCATTATGGAAGGTAGTCTATTGTTGAGATTTCTGTTACTCCAATGGACAGTAGCCGTGTCATTATGGGAGGTAGTGTGTTGTTGTGATTTTTCTTACTCCAATGGATGGTAGCCTTGTCATTATGGAAGGTAGTCTATTGTTAAGATTTATGTTACTCCAATGGATGGTAGCCCTGTCATTATGGAAGGTAGTCTGTTGTTGAGATTTTTGTTACTCCAATGGATGGTAGCCTTGTCATTATGGAAGTTAGTTTGTTGTTGAAATTTTTGTTACTCCAATGTATGATAGCCTTCTTGTTATGGAAGGTAGTATGTTGTTGATATTTCTTGTTACTCCAATGGATGGTAGCCTTGTAATTAAGGAAGGTAGTCTATTGTTGAGATTTCTTATTACTCCAATGGATGGTAGCCTTGTCATTATGGAAGGTAGCCTGTTGTTGAGATTTCTGTTTCTCCAATGAATGGTAGCCTTGTCATTATAAAAGGTAGTCTCTTGTTGAAACTTTTGTTATTCTAATGGATGGTAGCCTTGTCATTATGGAAGGTAGACTGTTTTTTAGATTTCTTTTACTCCAACGGATGGTGGCCTTGTCATTATGGAAGGTAGCCTGTTGTTTAGATTTCTGTTTCTCCAATGGATGGTAGACTTGTCATTAAAAAAGGTATTTTGTTGTTGAAATTTTTATTATTCTAATGGAATGTTAGACTTGTCATTTTGAATGGTATTCTGTTGTTGAGATTTCTGTTATTCCAATGGATGGTAGCCGTGTCAATATGGGAGGTTGTATGTTGTTGAGATTTCTTGTTACTCTAATGGATGGTAACCTTTTAATTATGGAAGGTAGTTTGTTGTTGAGATTTCTTCTTACTCCAATGGATGAATTCCTTGTCATTATGGAAGGTAATTTGTTGTTGAAATTATTGTTACTCCAATGGATGGTAGCCTTGTCTTTATGGAAGGTAGTCTATTGTTGAAAATTTTGTTACTCCAATGGATGATAGCCTTCTCGTTATGGAAGGTAGTATATTGTTGATATTTCTTGTTAAATCAATGGATGGTAGCCTTGTCATTAAGGAACGTAGTCTCTTGTTGAGATTTATTGTTACTCCAATGGATGGTAGCCTTGTCATTATGGAAGGTAGCCTGTTATTGAGATTTCTGTTTCTCCAATGAATGGTAGCATTGAAATTTTTGTTACTCTAATGGATGGTAGACTTGTCATTATGGTAGCTAGACTATTTTTGAGATTACTATTACTCCAATGGATGGTGGCCTTGTCATTATGGAAGGTAACCTGTTGTTGAGATTTCTGTTTCTCCAATGGATGGTAGACTTGTCATTAAAAAAGATAGTTTGTTGTTGAAATTTTTATTACTCTAATGGATGGTAGCCTTGTCATTTTGAATGGTACTCTATTGTTGAGATTTTTGTTACTCTAATGGATGGTAGCCGTGTCATTATGGGAGGTAGTATGGTGTTGTGTTTTTTGTTACTCCAATGGATGGCAGCCTTGTCATTATGGAAGGTAGTCTGTTGTTGATATTTCTATTACTCCAATGGATGGTAGCCTTAATATTATGGGAGGTAGTCTATTGTTTCTATTTATGTTACTCCAATGGATGGTAGCCTTGTCATCATGGATGGTAGTTTGTTGTTGAGATTTCTGTTATTCCAATGGATGGTAGCCTTGTCATTATGGAAGGCAGTCTGTTGTTGAGATTTCTTGTTACTCCAATGGATGGTAGCCTTGTCATTTTGGAAGGTAGTTTTATTGGTGTAAGTCCTAGAGGCCAATAATTTTGGTACTTGTATCGAATTATTTATTAATAATAAAAGGCATTTCTTTATTATGTTTGCTTTCCAAAATAATAAAGTCCCTAGAATGGTTTATTTGTTTAATGAAATGTTAAGTGTGACTTAATCATGAGATCCCATTAAACATAACACACTATTCTTAAAGTATCCGTAGTAAAGCTTTAATTTTAAGTGGGATAACATTAAAGCATTAAGATTATTATGAAGATAGATTGATGATCACATCTCATGGATCATAGATAAGGAGTTATCAAGTCTTGACATAGGTATGAATATTAGGAGTAATATTTATACTGGATTGACCCGCTATGAGAATACTACATAGAATGTTATTCAAAGTGTCATAAGTTATTCTCATGATGATAATGGTGTATACCACCCTTCGACCTGAAACCACTATGGACCCTAGATGTAGAGTCAAGTACTTTATTGCTGATCAAACGTCATCCGTAACTGGATGACTATAAAGACGGTTGATGGGTACTTCACAAAGCATGCTAAGGGACATGAGTGACCTAGATGGAATTTGCTCATCCTGCATAACAGGATAAATGTCTAAGGGCCCAATATTGAACTGGACAAGGGTGACACAATGTATGCCTTGTGTTCAATATAGACATGAGGGCAAAAGGGTAATTATACAACACAAATATTATCACGGAAAAGGTTTGGTCAGATCACATGACATTTTTGTGACTTGGGTAACAGTGATATGTTGCTAGATACCGCTCACTGTTTATTATATTAAATGTGTGATTTAATATAATTGCCAACGTCGCGAAAACCTACAGGGTCACACACATAAGGACAGGTTGATGAGAGATAGAATAAATAAGGAACACCGTAAGGTACGGTGCACTTAAGTGTAATACGGAAAGTGGTAAGGTACCACGTGGATAAGTGATATATGGTACATCATAAGGTATGATGTCCATAAGCTTAATTGGGCTTTTAGCTTATAGCCTTAATTGGGCTTTTAGCTTGTAGCCCACACGAGTGATTCTATAAATAGATCCCTTGTGATGAAGCAATTTCACTTGATGCAATTTCGTTTTTGATTCTCTCTCTCACTCAAGGTTTCTGTTCGTGATTAGCTAGCACTGTGACCGGAAGCGATTTTTTCGTATGGACTGAGTAGAGGTGTTGTTCTTCATCAACACTCGTGATCACAACATCAAAGGTCTGAATTGCCACAAGAGGTAAATATTTCTATCACTGACCATGTTCATTCGTAAGGATCGCTAAAGGAAAATTTTAAATTCCGCTGCGCTTTTGATCGCAATTTTCCTTCAGTGGTATCAGAGCCACTTACGAAACCATGGATCTGATAGTTGTTTATGTTCTATATTTTTTGTTTTGATTCGATTAAAACCAGAATGAATTGAATAATAAACGAGTAATTAAATTTGGCATCTGTTGTGTACGATTTGCATGATTGATGTTGACTATGCTTCGGAATCCGACATTAGTATGGTGAAGCAGCGATACATCGATCGTCCATAGGTTACACAAATAAGATCGATCACTTTTATATATGATATAAGTAAATCTGATGCAACGATGGTATATGGGATATACTGTTTCTGTTTCGTTCATTCAAACACTTGATGATTGTTATTCCTTTGACCGATCATTGTTCATATGCTTCGGAATCCGACATTAGTATGGTGAAGCAATGGCATGTGATTAATCATACTGAATTATCAATCGAAATGTGTTTGACAGCATGAAACTGTTGCATTAGGGTTCATGACGACACAAGGGTTGTGTTGTTGCAGAGTTATGCGATTAGGGTTGTGAATGAAAAAGAGTTGTGCGAAAATGACGCCGATTTCAAATGAATTGTTCATTAAAATTTTGCGTCGGGGCGCTGCCCCCTTGACCCCTAGCTAACTCTGCGTAGTATGATCAATCGTCAAAATTTAATTTGCCTTATTTTTTAATTAACAAAATTTAAACTAATAATGAAAGTGTGTTTATTATTATTATCTTGTGGTGATCAGTTATGGCCTTAGTTTTTTCCTTTATTTTGTTTTGGGATTGTAAAATACGGCCTGCGTGTCGTGCCTCTCTCTAAAATTCTTGATGTAACTTCTTTTCTCATCTCACTCCCTCGTATGTAAAACGAGTTTCTTTTATGTAATGTAATGTTATGAAGAAAGAGAAGAATACAATATCAAAGGAGGATAACCTTGGAGATCTTGCTTGGAGAAGTTTAGATCGTTATTAGGTTAGCTTAGGTTCTCTCATTGGCTTGGGAGAACAATTGCGCTAGGGGCCATAACTGTATCCTTTTATGTATATTGATGCATGTGTTTGTATGTTGATGCATGACAGAGACGAATTGCATGTTAAGCCAGTGATATCAAACTAATAACAAAATCCCTCAAGTTATATATTAAGTTCATGCTTTCCAAGTTTTAGCACTCATCAAGACTAGTATCGAACAATGTAGGTTTCGCCTACGCGAGGTGCATGTTCTATATTAGTAAGGTGCGATGGGATAATTGTAATATCCAACTGCTAAAACAATGGGTCAAACATAACTAAACACATTATAATAAGATTATACATGTTTAGAAGCAAGAGTTGGGAATGATTCATATGATGAATTAGAATAAGGAGTTATTCACCCAACTAAAAATATTAGAGAGTTGTATGAGATACAATTGGAAGGAGTTCCTACCTAAATAACCTAGTTTTGTGTAATCAGCCTAACGCTGACTTAGAACGAAGTGAAATGTGGATCTCGACCCACTAGAAAGTCTTCCAACGGGATTTTCCAAATCAAATGATGAGTGTCATTTGGTTTGAGTAAAATAGTTGGAGCATATTTGATTAAACGCCTAATTAAATATGTTGTTTTAATGATACTTATATTTTCATATTTTTGTAGATTACCATGACAACAAACAACCATATTTTGCCATCAATCCTAGATAAGCAAAAATTGTCTGGGACAAATTTCCTGGATTGGCACTGAAATCTGAGGATTGTCCTCAAGCACGATAAGAAGTTGTATGTCTTGGAGACACCTGTTCCTAAAGAGGAACCGCCTAGTTAAGAACCTAAGGCAGAACGAGATGCTTATAAGAAGCATTTTGATGATGCTAACGAAGCCGCTTGTCTCATGCTAGCTACTATGAACTCGAAGTTGCAAAAGCAACACGAGAACATGTCAGTGTTCAATATGATTGGACATCTGAAAATGCTCTATCAAGAGCAGACAAGAAATGAGAGGTTTCAGGTTTCAAAGGCCCTTTTTAACAGCAACTTATCTGAGGGAAACCCTGTAGGTCCCCATGTACTCAAAATGATTGGGTATGTGGAGAACCTTGAAAGGTTAGGGTTTCCGCTTGGAAAGGAACTTACAACTGATTTTATCTTGCAATCGTTTCCAGATAGCTTTAATCAGTTTGTCATGAATTTCAACATGAATGACATGGATAAGAGTCTTCTAGAATTGCTAAGCATGTTGAAAACTGCTGAGCAGAATATGAAGACAAAAGGGAAGTCCATTCTGATGATCAGTAATGGAAAGAAGCTGAACAAGAGGCATACCAAGCAGGTTGGTAAAGGGAAAGGCAAGGAAGTTTCCAAGCCTAAACCTATTGTTCCTGCTTTGAAGCCTAGTGGAGGCATAGCAAAGGAGGGCACTTGCTTCCATTACGGTAAGAATGGACATTGGAAGAGAAACTGCCCAAAGTACCTGGAAGATATGAACAATGGAGTAGGGACTTCAAATTCAGGTATTTTTGTTATTGAAATTAATTTATCTACTTCTGCATCATGGGTATTAGATACTAGATGCGGTTCTCACATTTGTACTAATGTGAAGGGGCTAAAAATGAGTAGAGATTTGGCAAAAGGTGAAGTTGACCTACGAGTTAGAAATGGAGCAAAGGTTGCTGCTTTAGCCGTAGGAACTTATGTTTTGACTTTACCTAGTGGTTTAATAATTCAGTTAGAGAACTGTTATTATGTACCTGCAATTAGTAGGAATATTATTTCCATTTCTTGTTTGGACAAGTTTGTTTTTTCATTTATAATAAAGAACAATTGTTGCTCTTTTTATTTGAATGATATATTCTATGCTTCTGCACAAATGAACAATGGACTATATGTCCTTGATCTTGAAATGCCAATTTATAACATTAATACTAAACGGATTAAACCTAATGAGTTAAATCCAAGCTACCTTTGGCACTGTCCCTTAGGCCACATAAATGAGAAACACATTTCCAAACTCCATAAAGATGGACTCTTGGACTCTTTTGATTATGAATCATATGAGACATGCAGATCTTGTTTAATTGGAAAGATGACAAAGTCCCCGTTCAAAGGAAAAGGTGAAACAGATAATGATCTTTTGGCCCACATACATACTGATGTATGTGGACCACTGAACATACCAGCCAGAGGAGGTTTTCAATACTTCATCACATTTACTGATGATTTCAGTAGATATGGTTATGTGTATTTAATGAAACACAAATCTGAAACCTTTGAAAAATTCAAGGAATTCAAGAATGAAGTACAAAACCAACTAGGTATGAATATTAAAGTTCTTCGATCAGATCGAGGCGGGGAATATTTAAGCCTAGAGTTTGATGACCATCTAAAGGAATGTGGGGTTTTATCCAAACTTACTCCTCCCGGAACACCACAATGGAATGGTGTATCTGAGAGAAGAAATCGAACCTTGTTAGACATGGTCCGATCTATGATGAGTCACGCCGATCTTCCGAACTCCTTTTGGGGACATGCACTATTGACTGTAGCTTACACACTTAACCGGGTTCCATCCAAAAAGGTTGAGAAGACACCATATGAGATATGGAGTGGTAAGAAACCACATATGTCTTACATGAAGATATGGGGTTGCGAAGTTTATGTGAAACGACAAATTTCAACTAAGCTTGAGCCCAAATCTGACAAATGTTTATTTGTGGGGTATCCTAAAGAAACAAGAGGGTATTACTTCTACAATCCTTCTGAGGGAAAAGTGTTTGTCGCTCGAACTGGAGTTTTTCTGGAAAAGGATTTTATTTCCAAAAGAATCAGTGGGAGGAAAATAGAGCTTGAAGAAATTCAAGAACCACAAAGAATTGGTACACCTATGGAGGAATTAGAGCAGGAAACACAAGTAGTTGTGGAAGAGCAACCTGCTCAAGTAGAACAAGACCAGCGTAGGTCAAACAAGATACGTCAACAACCTGAGAGATATGGATATCTCATAAGTGATCAGGGTGATGTATTACTCATGGATCAAGATGAGCCTGTGACCTACCAAGAGGCCATAACTAGTCCTGAGTCCGAGAAGTGGCTAGAAGCCATGAAATCTGAAATGGATTCCATGTACACAAACCAGGTTTGGACCTTGGTAGAGCCTCCTATAGGAGTTAACCCTATAGGATGCAAGTGGGTCTTCAAAAAGAAGACTGACATGGATGGTAAGGTACATACCTATAAGGCAAGACTGGTTGCAAAAAGCTATAAACAAATTCATGGGGTTGACTATGATGAAACCTTTTCACCAGTTGCAATGCTTAAATCTGTTCGGATTTTACTTACTATCGATGCATATCATGATTATGAAATATGGCAGATGGATGTCAAAACTGCTTTCCTTAATGGGAATCTTCTTGAGGATGTGTACATGACACAACTTGAAGGATTTGACATACCAGAAGAAGCCCAAAAGATATGTAAGTTACAGCGATCAATTTATGGATTGAAGCAAGCATCCAGAAGCTGGAATCTTCGTTTTGATGAAACAGTAAAACAATATGGATTCATCAAGAATGAAGATGAACCTTGTGTCTACAAGAAGGTTAGTGGGAGCATGATCGTATTCCTGGTATTATATGTAGATGACATATTACTCATTGGAAACGATGTCCCTACCTTCCAACAAGTGAATACTTGGTTAGGGAAATGCTTTTCAATGAAGGACCTAGGTGAAGCAGCCTATATATTAGGAATCAGGATCTATAGAGATATGTCACAAAAACTGCTTGACCTAAGTCAGAGTACATACATAGAAAAGGTGTTGAGATGCTTTAATATGCATGATTCCAAGAAAGGATTCATACCTATGCAACATGGCATGTGTCTGTCAAAAACACAATCCCCTTCAAGTAAGGAAGAAAGGGATCACATGGATAAGATTCCATATGCATCTACAATAGGATCTATCATGTATGCCATGCTATGCACTCGACCAGATGTCTCGTATTCTTTAAGTGCAACGAGTAGGTACCAGTCTAATCTCGGTGATGCTTATTGGGTAGCTATCAAGAATATCCTTAAGTACTTGAGAAGGACTAAGGACTCATTCTTGATATATGGAGGTTAGGAAGAGCTTGCTGTAATTGGATACACCGATGCTAGCTTCCAGACAGTTAAGGATGACTTTAGATCTCAATCTGGTTATGTGTTTTGTTTAAATGGTGGCGCTGTGAGCTGGAAAAGTTCAAAGTAAGATACAGTTGCTGATTCTACAACCGAGGCTGAGTATATTGCTGCCTCAACTGCAGCAAAGGAAGCTGTTTGGATCAAGAAGTTCATTAGTGAACTTGGCATAGTCCATAACATTGTGGATCCCATTGATCTCTATTGTGATAACAATGGTGCTATCGCACAAGCTAAGGAGCCTAGATCTCACCAACGATCCAAACACATACTTAGGCATTATCATCTCATTCGAGAGATAATCGATCGGGGAGATGTGAAAATATGCAGAGTACCTACACTTGACAATGTCGCTGACCCATTAACAAAGCCTCTTGTGCAGATGAAGCATGATGGACATACTAGATCTATGGGTATAAGGGGTATGCCTGATTGGCTCTAGTGCTAGTGGGAGATTGTTGGTGTAAGCCCTAGAGGCCAATACTTTTGGTACTTGTATCGAATTATTTATTAATAATAAAAGGCATTTCTTTATTATGTTTGCTTTCCAAAATAATAAAGTCCCTAGAATGGTTTATTTGTTTAATGAAATGTTAAGTGTGACTTAATCATGAGATCCCATTAAACATAAGACACTATTCTTAAAGTATCCATAGTCAAGCTTTAATGTGAAGTGGGATAACATTAAAGCATTAAGATTATTATGAAGATAGATTGATGATCATATCTCATGGATCATAGATAAGGAGTTATCAAGTCTTGACATAGGTATGAATATTAGGAGTAATATTTATATTGGATTAACCCGCTATGAGAATACTACATAGAATGTTATGCAAAGTGTCATAAGTTATTCTCATGATGATAATGGTGTATACCACCCTTCGACATGAAACCACTATGGACCCTAGATGTAGATTCAAGTACTTTATTGTCGATCAAACATCATCCGTAACTGGATGACTATAAAGACGGTTGATGGGTACTTCACAAAGAATGCTAAGGGACATGAGTGACCTAGATGGAATTTGCTCATCCTGCATAACATGATAAATGTCTAAGGGCCCAATATTGAACTAGACAAGGGTGACACAGTGTATGCCTTGTGTTCAATATAGACATGAGGGCAAAAGGGTAATTGTACAACACAAATATTATCACGGAAAAGGTTTGGTCAGATCACATGACATTTTCGTGACTTGGGTAACAGTGATGTGTTGCTAGATATCGCTCACTGTTTATTATATTAAATGTGTGATTTAATATAATTGCCAACGTCGCGAAAACCTACAGGATCACACACATAAGGACAGGTTGATGAGAGATAGAATAAATAAGGTACACCATAAGGTACGATTCACTTAAGTGTAATACGGAAAGTGGTAAGGTACCAAATGGATAAGTGATCAATGGTACATCATAATGTATGATGTCCATAAGCTTAATTGGGCTTTTAGCTTATAGCCTTAATTTCGCTTTTAGCTTGTAGGCCACACGAGTGATTCTATAAATAGATTCCTTATGATGAATCAATTTCACTTGATGCAATTTCGTTTTTGATTCTCTCTCTCACTCAAGGTTTCCGTTCGTGATCAGCTAGCACTGTGACCAGAAGAGATCTATTCGTGTGGACTGAGTAAAGGCGTTGTTCTTCATCAACGCTCGTGATCACAACATCAAAGGTCTGAATCACCACAAGAGGTAAATATTTCTATCACTGACCATGTTAATTCGTAAGGATCGCTAAAGGAATATTTTAAATTCCGCTGCGCTTTTGATCTCAATTTTCCTTCAAGTTTGTTGTTGAGATTTCTTCTTACTCCAATGGATGGTAGCCTTGTCATTATGGAAGGTAGTTTGTTGTTGAAATTTTTGTTACTCCAATGGATTGTAGCCTTCTCGTTATGGAAGCTAGTCTGTTGTTGAGATTTCTTGTTACTCCAATGGATGGTAGCCTTGTCATTATGGAAGGTAGTCTCTTGTTGAGATTTCTTGTTACTCCAATGGATGGTAGCCTTTTCATTATGGAAGGTAGCGTGTTGTTGAGATTTATGTTTCTCCAATGGATGGTAGCCTTGTCATTATAAAAGGTAGTCTGTTGTTGAAATTTTTGTTACTCTAATGGATGGTAGCCTTGTCATTATGGAAGGTAGTCTGTTGTTGAGATTTCTGGTACTCCAATGGACAGTAGCCGTGTCATTATGGGAGGTAGTATGTTGTTTTGATTTTTGTCACTCCAATTGATGGTAGCCTTGTCATTATGGAAGGTAGTTTTTTATTGAGATTTTTTGTTACTCCAATGGATGGTAGCCTTGTCATTATGGAAGGTATTATGTTGTTGATATTTTTGTTACTCCAATGGATGGTAGCCTTGTCATTAAGGAAGGTAGTCTATTGTTGAGATTTCCTATTACTCCAATGGATGGTAGCCTGGTCATAATGAGAGGTAGTCTGTTGTTGAGATTTCAATTAATCCAATGGATGGTAGCCTTGTCATTATAAAAGGGAGTCTGTTGTTGAGATTTCTGTTACTCCAATGGATGGTAGTCTGGTCATAATGAGATGTAGTCTGTTGTTGAGAATTCGGTTAATCCAATGGATGGTAGCCTTGTCATTATGAAATGTAGTCTGTTGTTGAGATTTCTTGTTACTCCAATGGATGGTACCCTTGTCATTATGAAAGGTAGTTTGTTATTGAGATTTCTTCTTACTCCAATGGATGAATTCCTTGTCATTATGGAAGGTAGTTTGTTGTTGAAATTATTGTTACTTCAATGGATTGTAGCCTTCTCGTTATGGAAGCTAGTCTGTTGTTGAGATTTCTTGTTACTCCAATGGATGGTAGCCTTGTCATTATGGAAGGTAGTCTATTGTTGAAAATTTGTTTACTCCAATGGATTGTAGCCTTCTCGTTATGAAAGGTAGTCTGTTGTTGATATTTCTTGTTACTCCAATAGATGGTAGCCATGTCATTATGGAAGGTAGCCTATTGTTGAGATTTCTGTTTCTCCAATGAATGGTAGCCTTGTCATTATAAAAGGTAGTCTCTTGTTGAAATTTTTGTTACTCTAATGGATGGTAGCCTTGTCATTATGGAAGGTAGACTGTTTTTGAGATTTCTATTACTCCAATGGATAATGGCCTTGTCATTATAGAAGGTAGCCTGTTGTTGAGATTTCTGTTTCTCGAAAGGATGGTAGACTTGTCATTAAAAAAGATAGTTTGTTGTTGAAATTTTTATTACTCTAATGGATGGTAGCCTTGTCATTTTGAATGGTAGTCTGTTGTTGAGATTTTTGTTACTCCAATGGATGGTAGCCATGTCATTATGGGAGGTAGTATGTTGTTGTGTTTTTTGTTACTACAATGGATGGCAGCCTTGTCATTATGGAAGGTAGTCTGTTGTTGATATTTCTATTACTCCAATGGATGGTAGCCTTAATATTATGGGAGGTAATCTGTTGTTGCTATTTATGTTACTCCAATGGATGGTAGCCTTGTCATTATGGATTTTAGTTTGTTGTTGAGATTTCTGTTATTTTAATGGATGGTAGCCTTTTCATTATTGAAAGTAGTCTGTTGTTAAGATTTCTGTTACTCCAATGGATGGTAGCCTTGTCATTATGGAAGGTAGTCTGTTGTTGAAATTTTTGTTACTCCAATGGATGGTAGCCTTCTCGTTATGGAAGGTAGTCTGTTGTTTATATTTCTTGTTACTCCAATGGATGGTATCCTTGTCATTATGGAAGGTAGTCTATTGTTGAGATTTCTTGTTACTCCAATGGATGGTAGCCTTGTCATTATGGAAGGTATCCTGTTGTTCAGATTTTTGTTTCTCCAATAGGTGGTAGCCTTGTCATTATAAAAGGTAGTTTGTTGTTGAAATTTTTGTTACTCTTATGGATGGTAGCCTTGTCATGATGAATGGTAGTCTTTTGTTGAGATTTATGTTACTCCAATGGACGGTAGCCGTGTCATTATGGGAGGTAGTATGTTGTTGAGATTTCTGTTTCTCTAATGGATGGTGAACTTGTCATTATAAAAGGTAGTCTCTTTATGAAAATTTTGTTACTCTAATGGATGGTAGCCTTGTCATTATGGAAGGTAGTATGTTTTTGAGAATTCTATTACTCCAATGGATGGTAGAATTGTCATTATGGGAGGTAGTCTGTTGTTGATATTACTTGTTACTCCAATGGATGGAGCCATTGTCATTATGAGAGGTAGTCTGTTGTTGATATTTTTGTTACTTAAATGGATGGTAGCCTTGTCATTATGGAAGGTAGTCAGTTGTTGATATTTCTATTACTCCAATGGATGGTAGCCTTGTCATAATTGAAGGTAGTCTGTTGTTGAGATTTCTGTTGCTCCAATGGATGGTAGTCTTGTCATAATGAGAGGTAGTCTGTTGTTAAGATTTCAGTTAATCTAATGGATGGTAGCCTTGTCATTATGGAAGGCAGTCTGTTTTTGAGATTTCTTGTTACTCCAATGGATGGTAGCCTTATCATTTTGGAAGGTAGTTTTTTGTTGTGATTTCATCTTACACCAATGGATGGTAGCCTTGTCATTATGAAAGGTAGTTTGTTGTTAAAATTTTTGTTACTCCAATGGATTGTAGCCTTCTCGTTATGGAAGCTAGTTTATTGTTGAGATTTCTTGTTACTCCAATGGATGGTAGCCTTGTCATTATGGAAGGTAGTCTCTTGTTGAGATTTCTTATTACTCCAATGGATGGTAGCCTTATCATTATGGAAGGTAGCGTGTTGTTGAGATTTCTGTTTCTCCAATGGATGGTAGCCTTGTCATTATAAAAGGTAGTCTATTGTTGAAATTTTTGTTACTCTAACGGATGGTAGCCTTGTTATTATGGAAGGTACTCTGTTGTTGAGATTTCTGGTACTCCAATGGACGGTAGCCGTGTCATTATGGGAGGTAGTATGTTGTTTTGATTTTTGTTACTCCAATTGATGGTAGCCTTGTCATTATGGAAGGTAGTTTGTTATTGAGATTTTTGTTACTCTAATGGATGGTAGCCTTGTCATTATGGAAGGTAGTCTATTGTTGAGATTTTTGTTACTCCAATGGATGATAGCCTTGTCATTATGGAAGGTAGTCTGTTGTTGAAATTTTTGTTACTCCAATGGATGATAGCCTTCTCATTATAGAAGGTAGTAAGTTGTTGATATTTCTTGTTACTCTAATGGATGGTAGCCTTGTCATTAAGGAAGGTAGTCTATTGTTGAGATTTCTTGTTACTCCAATGGATGGTATACTGGTCATAATGAGAGGTAGTCAGTTGTTGAGATTTCAGTTAATCCAATGGATAGTAGCGTTGTCATTATAAAAGGTAGTCTGTTGTTGAGATTTCTGTTACTCCAATGGATGGTAGTCTTGTCATAATGAGAGGTAGTCTGTTGTTGAGAATTTGGTTAATCAAATGGATGGTAGCCTTGTCATTATGAAAGGTAGTCTGTGGTTGAAATTTCTTGTTACTCCAATGGATGGTACCCTTGTAATTATGGAAGGTAGTTTGTTGAAATTTCTTCTTACTCCAATGGATGAATTCTTTGTCATTATGGAAGGTAGTTTGTTGTTGAAATTATTGTTACTCCAATGGATGGTAGCCTTGTCATTATGGAAGGTAGTCTATTGTTGAAAATTTTGTTACTCCAATGGATTGTAGCCTTCTCGTTATGGAAGGTAGTCTGTTGTTGAGATTTCTTGTTACTCCAATGGATGGTAGCCTTGTCATTATGGAAGGTAGCCTGTTGTTGAGATTTATGTTTCTCCAATGGATGGTAGCCTTGTCATTTTAAAAGGTAGTCTATTGTTGAAATTTTGTTACTCTAATGGATGGTAGCCTTTTCATTATGGAAGGTAGTCTGTTGTTGAGATTTTTGTTACTCCAATGGACAGTAGCCGTGTCATTATGGGAGGTAGTATGTTATTGTGATTTTTGTTTCTCCAATGGATGGTAGCCTTGTCATTAAGGAAGGTAGTCTGTTGTTGAGATTTCTGTTACTCCAATGGATGGTAGCCTTGTAATTATGTAAAGTAGTCTGTTGTTTAGATTTTTGTTACTCCAATGGATGGTAGCCTTGTCATTATGGAACGTAGTCTGTTGTTGAAATTTTTGTTACTCCAATGGATGGTAGCCTTGTCATTATGGAAGGTAGTTTGTTGTTGAGATTTCTTGTTACTCCAATGGATGGTAGCCTTGTAATTACAAATGGTAGTCTGTTGTTGAAATTTTTGTTACTTTAATGGATGGTAGCCTTGTCATTATAGAAGGTAGTCCGTTGTTAAGATTTCTGTTACTCCAATGGACAGTAGCCGTGTCATTATGGGAGGTAGTATGTTGTTGGTATTTTTGTTAGTCCAATGGATGGTAGCCTTGTCATTATGAAAGGTAGTCTGTTGTTGAGAATTATGTTATTCCAATGGATGGTAGCCTTGTCATTATGGAAGGTAGTCTATTGTTTAGATTTTTGTTACTCCAATGGATGGTAGCCATGTCATTATGGAAGGTAGTCTGTTGTTGAAATTTTTGTTACTCCAATGGATGATAGCTTTCTCATTATGGAAGGTAGTATGTTGTTGATATTTCTTGTTACTCGACTGGATGGTATCCTTGTCATTAAGGAAGGTAGTGTATTGTTGAGATTTCTTGTTACTCCAATGGATGGTAGCCTTGTCATTATGGAAGGTAGCCTGTTGTTAAGATTTTTGTTTCTCCAATGGATGGTAGCATTGTCATTATAAAAGGTAGTCTCTTGTTGAAATTCTTGTTACTCTAATGGATGGTAGCCTTGTCATTATGGAAGGTAGTCTATTTTTGAGATTTCTATTACTCTAATGGATGGTAGCCTTGTCATTATGGAAGGTAGCATGTTGTTGAGATTTTTGTATCTCCAATGGATGGTAGAATTGTATTTATAAAAGGTATTTTGTTGTTGAAATTTTTGTTACACTAATGGAAGGTAGCCTTGTAATTATGAATGGTAGTCTGTTGTTGACATTTCTGTTACTCCAATGGACGGTAGCCGTGTCATTATGGAAGGTAGTATGTTGTTGAGATTTTTTGTTACTCCAATGGATGGTAGCCTTGTCATTATGGAAGCTAGTTTGTTGTTCAAATTTTGGTTACTCAAATGGATGGTAGCCTTGTCATTATGGAAGGTAGTCTATTGTTGAAATTTTTGTTACTCCAATGGATTGTAGCATTCTCGTTATGGAAGGTAGTCTGTTGTTAAGATTTCTTGGTACTCCAATGGATGGTAGCCTTGTCATTATGGAAGGTAGTCTGTTGTTGAGATTTCTTGTTACTTCAATGGATGGTAGCCTATTGTTGAGATTTTGGTTTCTCCAATGCATGGTAGCCTTGTCATTATAAATGGAAGTCTGTTGTTGAAATTTTTATTACTTTAATGGATGGGAGCCTTGTCATTTTGGAAGGTAGTCTGTTGTTGAAATTTCTGTTACTCCAATGGACAGTAGCCGTTTCATTATGGGATGTAGTATGTTGTTGTGATTTTTGTTACTCCAATGGATTTTAGCCTTGTCATTATGGAAGGTAGTCTATTGTTGAGATTTCTGTTACTCCAATGGATGGTAGCCTTGTCATTATGGAAGGTAGTCTGTTGTTGGGATTTTTGTTACTCCAATGGATGGTAGCCTTGTCATTATTGAAGGTAGTCTGTTGTTGAAATTTTTGTTACTCCAATGGATGATAGCCTTCTCGTTATGGAAAGTAGTATGTTGCTGATATTTCTTGTAACTCCAATGGATGGTAGCCTTGTCATTAAGGAAGGTAGTCTAATATTGAGATTTCTTGTTACTCCAATGGATGGTAGCGTTGTCATTATGGAAGGTAGCCTGTTGTTAAAATTTCTGTTTCTCCAATGGATGGTAGCCTTGTCATTATAAAAGGTAGTCTCTTGTTGAAATTTTTGTTACTCTAATGGATGGTAGCCTTTTAATTATGGAAGGTAGTCTGTTTTTGAGATTTCTATTACTCCAATGGATGGTAGCCTTGTCATTATGGAAGGTAGCATGTTGTTGAGATTTCTGTTTCTCCAATGGATGGTAGACTTGTCATTATAAAAGGTAGTTTGTTGTTGAAATTTTTGTTACACTAATGGATGGTATCCTTGTCATTATGAATGGTAGTCTGTTGTTGAGATTTCTTGTTACCCCAATGGGAGGTAGCCTTGTCATTACAAAAGGTAGTTTTTTGTTGAAATTTTTGTTACTCTAATGGATGGTAGCCTTTTCATTATGGAAGGTAGTTTGTTGTTGAGATTTCTGTTACTCCAATGGACAAGAGCCGTGTCATTATGGGAGGTAGTATGTTATTGTGATTTTTGTTACTCCAATGGATGGTAGCCTTGTCATTATGGAAGGTAGTCTGTTGTTGAGATTTCTGTTACTCCAATGGATGGTAGCCTTGTCATTACGGAAGGTAGTCTGTTGTAGAAATTTTTGTTACTCCAATGGATGGTAGCCTTGTCATTATGGAAGGTAGTCTGTTGTTAAAATTTCTTGTTACTCCAATGGATGGTAGCCTTGTCATTATAAATGTTGGTGTGTTGTTGAAATTTTTGTTACTTTAATGGATGGTAGACTTGTCATTATGGAAGGTAGTCCGTTGTTGAGATTTTTGTTACTTTAATGTATGGTAGCCTTGTCATTATCGAAGGTAGTCTGTTGTTGAGATTTATGTTACTCCAATGGACAGAAGCCGTGTCATTATGGGAGGTAGTATGTTGTTGTGATTTTTGTTACTCCAATGGATGGTAGCCTTGTCATTATGAAAGGTAGTCTGTTGTTGAGAATTCTGTTATTCCAATGGATGGTAGCCTTGTCATTATGGAAGGTAGTATGTTGTTTAGATTTTTGTTACTCCAATGGATGGTAGCCATGCCATTATGGAAGGTAGTCTGTTGTTGAAATTTTTGTTACTCCAATGGATGATAGCTTTCTCATTATGGAAGGTAGTATGTTGTTGATATTTCTTGTTACTCCAATGGATGGTAGCCTTGTAATTAAGGAAGGTAGTCTATTGTTGAGATTTCTTGTTACTCCAATGGATGGTAGCCTTGTCATTATGGAAGGTAGCCTTTTGTTGAGATTTTTGTTTCTCCAATGGATGGTAGCATTGTGATTATGGAAGGTAGTCTGTTTTTAAGATTTCTATTACTCTAATGGATGGTAGCCTTGTCATTATGGAAGGTAGCCTGTTGTTGAGATTTCTGTATCTCCAATGGATGATAGACTTGTCATTATAAAAGGTAGTTTGTTGTTGAAATTTTTGTTACACTAATGGAAGGTAGCTTTGTCATTATGAATGGTAGTTTGTTGTTGAGATTTCTTGTTACCCCAATGGATGGTAGCCTTGTCATTATGGAAGGTAGTCTGTTGTTGAGATTTCTTGTTACTCTGATGGATGGTAGCCTTGTCATTATGGAAGGTAGTTTGTTGTTCAAATTTTGGTTACTCCAATGGATGGTAGCCTTGTCATTGTGGAAGGTAGTCTATTGTTGAAATTTTTGTTACTTCAATGGATTGTAGCCTTCTCGTTTTGGAAGGTAGTCTGTTGTTGAGATTTCTTGTTAGTCCAATGGATAATAGCCTTGTCATTATGGAAGATAGTCTGTTGTTGAGATTTCTTGTTACTCCAACTGATGGTAGCCTTGTCATTATGGAAGGTAGCCTGTTGTTGAGATTTTTGTTTCTCCAATGGATGGTAGCCGTGTCATTATGGAAGGTAGTTTGTTATTGAGATTTCTTGTTACTCCAATGGATGGTAGCCTTGTCATTATGGAAGGTAGTTTGTTGTTCAAATTTTGGTTACTCCAATGGATGGTAGCATTGTCATTATGGAAGGTAGCCTGTTGTTAAGTTTTCTGTTTCTCCAATGGATGGTAGCCTTGTCATTATGGAAGGTAGTTTGTTGTTCAAATTTTGGTTACTCCAATGGATGGTAGCCTTGTCATTGTGGAAGGTAGTCTATTGTTGAAATTTTTGTTACTTCAATGGATTATAGCCTTCTCGTTATGGAACGTAGTCTGTTGTTGAGATTTCTTGTTACTCCAATGGATGGTAGCCTTGTCATTATGGAAGGTAGTCTGTTGTTGAGATTTCTTGTTACTCTAATGGATGGTAGCCTTGTCATTATAGAAGGTAGCCTATTGTTGAGATTTCTGTTTGTCCAATGGATGGTAGCCTTGTCATTATAAATGGTAGTCTGTTGTTAATATTTTTGTAACTTTAAGGGATGGTAGCCTTGTCATTAAGGAAGGTAGTCTATTGTTGAAATTTCTGTTACTCCAATGGAAAGTAGCCGTGTCATTATGGGAGGTAGTATGTTGTTGTGATTTTTTTTACTCCAATGGATTTTAGACTTGTCAATATGGAAGGTAGTCTGTTGTTGAGATTTCTGTTACTCCAACGGATGGTAGCCTTGTCGTTATGGAAGGTATTATGTTGTTGATATTTCTTGTAACTCAAATGGGTGGTAGCCTTGTCATTAAGGAAGGTAGTCTATTATTGAGATTTCTTGTTACTCCAATGGATGGTAGAGTTGTCATTTTGGAAGGTAGTCTGTTTTTTAGATTTCTATTACTCCAATGGATGGTAGCCTTGTCATTATGGAAGGTACTTTCTTGTTCAAATTTTGGTTACTCCAATGGATGGTAGCCTTGTCATTTTGGAAGGTAGTCTGTTTTTGAGATTTCTATTACTCTAATGGATGGTAGCCTTGTCATTATGGAAGGTAGCCTGTTGTTGAGATTTCTGTATCTCCAATGGATGATAGACTTGTCATTATAAAAGGTAGTTTGTTGTTGAAATTTTTGTTACACTAATGGAAGGTAGCCTTGTCATTATGAATGGTTGTCTGTTGTTGAGATTTCTTGTTACTCCAATGGATGGTAGCCTTGTCATTATGGAAGGTAGTCTGTTGTTGAGATTTCTTGTTACTCTGATGGATGGTAGCCTTATCATTATGGAAGGTAGTTTGTTGTTCAAATTTTGGTTACTCCAATGGATGGTAGCCTTGTCATTGTGGAAGGTAGTCTATTGTTGACATTTTTGTTACTTCAATGGATTGTAGCCTTCTCGTTTTGGAAGGTAGTCTGTTGTTGAGATTTCTTGTTAGTCCAATGGATAATAGCCTTCTCATTATGGAAGATAGTCTGTTGTTGAGATTTCTTGTTACTCCAATGGATGGTAGCCTTGTCATTATGGAAGGTAGTCTGTTATTGAGATTTCTTGTTACTCCAATGGACGGTAGCCTTGTCATTATGGAAGGTAGTTTGTTGTTCAAATTTTGGTTACTCCAATGGATGGTAGCGTTGTCATTATGGAAGGTAGCCTGTTGTTAAGATTTCTGTTTCTCCAATGGATGGTAGCCTTGTCATTATGGAAGGTAGTTTGTTGTTCAAATTTTGGTTACTCCAATGGATGGTAGCCTTGTCATTATGGAAGGTAGTCTATTGTTGAAATTTTTGTTACTTCAATGGATTATAGCCTTCTCGTTATGGAACGTAGTCTGTTGTTGAGATTTCTTGTTACTCCAATGGATGGTAGCCTTGTCATTATGGAAGGTAGTCTGTTGTTGAGATTTCTTGTTACTCTAATGGATGGTAGCCTTGTCATTATAGAAGGTAGCCTATTGTTGAGATTTCTGTTTGTCCAATGGATGGTAGCCTTGTCATTATAAATGGTAGTCTGTTGTTAATATTTTTGTAACTTTAATGGATGGTAGCCTTGTCATTAAGGAAGGTAGTCTATTGTTGAAATTTCTGTTACTCCAATGGAAAGTAGCCGTGTCATTATGGGAGGTAGTATGTTGTTGTGATTTTTTTTACTCCAATGGATTTTAGACTTGTCAATATGGAAGGTAGTCTGTTGTTGAGATTTCTGTTACTCCAACGGATGGTAGCCTTGTCGTTATGGAAGGTATTATGTTGTTGATATTTCTTGTAACTCAAATGGGTGGTAGCCTTGTCATTAAGGAAGGTAGTCTATTATTGAGATTTCTTGTTACTCCAATGGATGGTAGAGTTGTCATTTTGGAAGGTAGTCTGTTTTTTAGATTTCTATTACTCCAATGGATGGTAGCCTTGTCATTATGGAAGGTACTTTCTTGTTCAAATTTTGGTTACTCCAATGGATGGTAGCCTTGTCATTTTGGAAGGTAGTCTGTTTTTGAGATTTCTATTACTCTAATGGATGGTAGCCTTGTCATTATGGAAGGTAGCCTGTTGTTGAGATTTCTGTATCTCCAATGGATGATAGACTTGTCATTATAAAAGGTAGTTTGTTGTTGAAATTTTTGTTACACTAATGGAAGGTAGCCTTGTCATTATGAATGGTTGTCTGTTGTTGAGATTTCTTGTTACTCCAATGGATGGTAGCCTTGTCATTATGGAAGGTAGTCTGTTGTTGAGATTTCTTGTTACTCTGATGGATGGTAGCCTTATCATTATGGAAGGTAGTTTGTTGTTCAAATTTTGGTTACTCCAATGGATGGTAGCCTTGTCATTGTGGAAGGTAGTCTATTGTTGACATTTTTGTTACTTCAATGGATTGTAGCCTTCTCGTTTTGGAAGGTAGTCTGTTGTTGAGATTTCTTGTTAGTCCAATGGATAATAGCCTTCTCATTATGGAAGATAGTCTGTTGTTGAGATTTCTTGTTACTCCAATGGATGGTAGCCTTGTCATTATGGAAGGTAGTCTGTTATTGAGATTTCTTGTTACTCCAATGGACGGTAGCCTTGTCATTATGGAAGGTAGTTTGTTGTTCAAATTTTGGTTACTCCAATGGATGGTAGCGTTGTCATTATGGAAGGTAGCCTGTTGTTAAGATTTCTGTTTCTCCAATGGATGGTAGCCTTGTCATTATGGAAGGTAGTTTGTTGTTCAAATTTTGGTTACTCCAATGGATGGTAGCCTTGTCATTATGGAAGGTAGTCTATTGTTGAAATTTTTGTTACTTCAATGGATTGTAGCCTTCTCGTTATGGAACGTAGTCTGTTGTTGAGATTTCTTGTTACTCCAATGGATGGTAGCCTTGTCATTATGGAAGGTAGTCTGTTGTTGAGATTTCTTATTACTCTAATGGATGGTAGCCTTGTCATTATGGAAGGTAGCCTGTTGTTGAGATTTATGTTTCTCCAATGGATGTTAGCCTTGTCATTATAAATGGTAGTCTGTTGTTAATATTTTTGTTACTTTAATGGATGGTAGCCTTGTCATTAAGGAAGGTAGTCTATTGTTGAAATTTCTGTTACTCCAACGGAAAGTAGCCGTGTCATTATGGGAGGTAGTATGTTGTTGTGATTTTTTTTACTCCAATGGATTTTAGACTTGTCAATATGGAATGTAGTCTGTTGTTGAGATTTTTGTTACTCCAACGGATGGTAGCCTTGTCGTTATGGAAGGTATTATGTTGTTGATATTTCTTGTAACTCAAATGGGTGGTAGCCTTGTCATTAAGGAAGGTAGTCTATTATTGAGATTTCTTGTTACTCCAATGGATGGTAGAGTTGTCATTTTGGAAGGTAGTCTGTTTTTGAGATTTCTATTACTCCAATGGATGGTAGCCTTGTAATTAGGGAAGGTAGCATGTTGTTGAGATTTCTGTTTCTCCAATGGATGGTACACTTGTCATTATAAAAGGTAGTTTGTTGTTGAAATTTTTGTTACACTAATGGATGGTAGCCTTCTCATTATGAATGGTAGTCTGTTGTTGAGATTTCTGTTACTCCAATGGACGGTAGCCTTGTCATTATATAAGGTAGTTTGTTGTTGAGATTTCTTGTTACCCAATGGATGGTAGCCTTGTCATTATGGAAGGTACTTTCTTGTTCAAATTTTTGTTACTCCAATGGATGATAGCCTTGTCATTATCGAAGGTAGTCTATTGTTGAAATTTTTGTTACTCTAATGGATTATACTCTTCTCATTATGGAAGTTAGTCTGTTGTTGAGATTTCTTGTTACTCCAATGGATGGTAGCCTTGTCATTATGGAAGGAAGTCTGTTGTTGAGATTTCTTGTTACTCTGATGGATGGTAGCCTTGTCATTATGGAAGGTAGTTTGTTGTTCAAATTTTGGTTACTCCAATGGATGGTAGCCTTGTCATTATGGAAGGTAGTCTATTGTTGAATTTTTTGTTACTTCAATGGATTGTAGCCTTCTCGTTATGGAAGGTAGTCTGTTGTTGAAATTTCTGTTACTCCAATGGACAGTAGCCGTGTCATTATGGGAGGTAGTATGTTGTTGGGATTTTTGTTACTCCAATGGATTTTAGACTTGTCAATATGGAAGGTAGTCTATTGTTGATATTTCTGTTACTCCAACGGATGGTAGCCTTGTCGTTATGGAAGGTATTATGTTGTTGATATTTCTTGTAACTCAAATGGGTGGTAGCCTTGTCATTAAGGAAGGTAGTCTATTATTGAGATTTCTTGTTACTCCAATGGATGGTAGAGTTGTCATTATGGAAGGTAGTTTGTTGTTAAGATTTCCGTTTCTCCAATGGATGGTAGCCTTGTCATTATGGAAGGTACTTTCTTGTTCAAATTTTGGTTACTCCAATGGATGGTAGCCTTGTCATTTTGGAAGGTAGTCTGTTTTTGAGATTTCTATTACTCCAATGGATGGTAGCCTTGTCATTAGGGAAGGTAGCATGTTGTTGAGATTTATGTTTCTCCAATGGATGGTAGACTTGTCATTATAAAAGGTAGTTTGTTGTTGAAATTTTTGTTACACTAATGGATGGTAGCCTTCTCATTATGAATGGTAGTCTGTTGTTGAGTTTTGTGTTACTCCAATGGACGGTAGCCTTGTCATTATATAAGGTAGTTTGTTGTTGAGATTTCTTGTTACCCAATGGATGGTAGCCTTGTCATTATGGAAGGTACTTTCTTGTTCAAATTTTTGTTACTCCAATGGATGATAGCCTTGTCATTATCGAAGGTAGTCTATTGTTGAAATTTTTGTTACTCTAATGGATTATACTCTTCTCGTTATGGAAGTTAGTCTGTTGTTGAGATTTCTTGTTACTCCAATGGATGGTAGCCTTGTCATTATGGAAGGAAGTCTGTTGTTGAGATTTCTTGTTACTCTGATGGATGGTAGCCTTGTCATTATGGAAGGTAGTTTGTTGTTCAAATTTTGGTTACTCCAATGGATTGTAGCCTTGTCATTATGGAAGGTAGTCTATTGTTGAATTTTTTGTTACTTCAATGGATTGTAGCCTTCTCGTTATGGAAGGTAGTCTGTTGTTAAAATTTTTGTTACTCCAATGGACAGTAGCCGTGTCATTATGGGAGGTAGTATGTTGTTGGGATTTTTGTTACTCCAATGGATTTTAGACTTGTCAATATGGAAGGTAGTCTATTGTTGAGATTTCTGTTACTCCAACGGATGGTAGCCTTGTCGTTATGGAAGGTATTATGCTGTTGATATTTCTTGTAACTCAAATGGGTGGTAGCCTTGTCATTGAGGAAGGTAGTCTATTATTGAGATTTCTTGTTACTCCAATGGATGGTAGAGTTGTCATTATGGAAGGTAGTTTGTTGTTAGGATTTCCGTTTCTCCAATGGATGGTAGCCTTGTCATTATGGAAGGTACTTTCTTGTTCAAATTTTGGTTACTCCAATGGATGGTATCCTTGTCATTTTGGAAGGTAGTCTGTTTTTGAGATTTCTATTACTCCAATGGATGGTAGCCTTGTCATTAGGGAAGGTAGCATGTTGTTGAGATTTCTGTTTCTCCAATGGATGGTAGACTTGTCATTATAAAAGGTAGTTTGTTGTTGAAATTTTTGTTACACTAATGGATGGTAGCCTTCTCATTATGAATGGTAGTCTGTTGTTGAGATTTCTGTTACTCTAATGGACGGTAGCCTTGTCATTATATAAGGTAGTTTGTTGTTGAGATTTCTTGTTACCCAATGGATGGTAGCCTTGTCATTATGGAAGGTACTTTCTTGTTCAAATTTTTGTTACTCCAATGGATGATTGCCTTGTCATTATCGAAGGTAGTCTATTGTTGAAATTTTTGTTACTCTAATGGATTATACTCTTCTCGTTATGGAAGTTAGTCTGTTGTTGAGATTTCTTGTTACTCCAATGGATGGTAGCCTTGTCATTATGAAAGGAAGTCTGTTGTTGAGATTTCTTGTTACTCTGATGGATGGTAGCCTTGTCATTATGGAAGGTAGTTTGTTGTTCAAATTTTGGTTACTCCAATGGATGGTAGCCTTGTCATTATGGAAGGTAGTCTATTGATGATTTTTTTGTTACTTCAATGGATTGTAGCCTTCTCGTTATGGAAGGTAGTCTGTTGTTGAAATTTCTGTTACTCCAATGGACAGTAGCCGTGTCATTATGGGAGGTAGTATGTTGTTGGGATTTTTGTTACTCCAATGGATTTTAGCCTTGTCAATATGGAAGGTAGTCTGTTGTTGAGATTTCTGTTACTCCAACGGATGGTAGCCTTGTCGTTATGGAAGGTATTATGTTGTTGATATTTCTTGTAACTCCAATGGGTGGTAGCCTTGTCATTAAGGAAGGTAGTCTATTATTGAGATTTCTTGTTACTCCAATGAATGGTAGCGTTGTCATTATGGAAGGTAGTCTGTTGTTGAGATTTCTTGTTACTCTGATGGATGGTAGCCTTGTCATTATGTAAGGTAGTTTGTTGTTCAAATTTTGGTTACTCCAATGGATGGTAGCCTTGTCAATGTGGAAGGTAGTCTGTTTTTGAGATTTCTATTACTCCAATGGATGGTAGCCTTGTCATTAGGGAAGGTAGCATGTTGTTGAGATTTATGTTTCTCCAATGGATGGTAGACTTGTCATTATAAAAGGTAGTTTGTTGTTGAAATTTTTGTTACACTAATGGATGGTAGCCTTCTCATTATGAATGGTAGTCTGTTGTTGAGATTTGTGTTACTCCAATGGACGGTAGCCTTGTCATTATATAAGGTAGTTTGTTGTTGAGATTTCTTGTTA
Source organism: Vicia faba (assembly GCA_948472305.1). Taxonomy (NCBI): domain Eukaryota; kingdom Viridiplantae; phylum Streptophyta; class Magnoliopsida; order Fabales; family Fabaceae; genus Vicia; species Vicia faba. The sequence continues at coordinate 774,756,280 of OX451737.1, forward strand.
CCCAATGGATGGTAGCCTTGTCATTATGGAAGGTACTTTCTTGTTCAAATTTTTGTTACTCCAATGGATGATAGCCTTGTCATTATCGAAGGTAGTCTATTGTTGAAATTTTTGTTACTCTAATGGATTATACTCTTCTCGTTATGGAAGTTAGTCTGTTGTTGAGATTTCTTGTTACTCCAATGGATGGTAGCCTTGTCATTATGGAAGGAAGTCTGTTGTTGAGATTTCTTGTTACTCTGATGGATGGTAGCCTTGTCATTATGGAAGGTAGTTTGTTGTTCAAATTTTGGTTACTCCAATGGATTGTAGCCTTGTCATTATGGAAGGTAGTCTATTGTTGAATTTTTTGTTACTTCAATGGATTGTAGCCTTCTCGTTATGGAAGGTAGTCTGTTGTTGAAATTTTTGTTACTCCAATGGACAGTAGCCGTGTCATTATGGGAGGTAGTATGTTGTTGGGATTTTTGTTACTCCAATGGATTTTAGACTTGTCAATATGGAAGGTAGTCTATTGTTGAGATTTCTGTTACTCCAACGGATGGTAGCCTTGTCGTTATGGAAGGTATTATGCTGTTGATATTTCTTGTAACTCAAATGGGTGGTAGCCTTGTCATTGAGGAAGGTAGTCTATTATTGAGATTTCTTGTTACTCCAATGGATGGTAGAGTTGTCATTATGGAAGGTAGTTTGTTGTTAAGATTTCCGTTTCTCCAATGGATGGTAGCCTTGTCATTATGGAAGGTACTTTCTTGTTCAAATTTTGGTTACTCCAATGGATGGTATCCTTGTCATTTTGGAAGGTAGTCTGTTTTTGAGATTTCTATTACTCCAATGGATGGTAGCCTTGTCATTAGGGAAGGTAGCATGTTGTTGAGATTTCTGTTTCTCCAATGGATGGTAGACTTGTCATTATAAAAGGTAGTTTGTTGTTGAAATTTTTGTTACACTAATGGATGGTAGCCTTCTCATTATGAATGGTAGTCTGTTGTTAAGATTTCTGTTACTCCAATGGACGGTAGCCTTGTCATTATATAAGGTAGTTTGTTGTTGAGATTTCTTGTTACCCAATGGATGGTAGCCTTGTCATTATGGAAGGTACTTTCTTGTTCAAATTTTTGTTACTCCAATGGATGATAGCCTTGTCATTATCGAAGGTAGTCTATTGTTGAAATTTTTGTTACTCTAATGGATTATACTCTTCTCGTTATGGAAGTTAGTCTGTTGTTGAGATTTCTTGTTATTCCAATGGATGGTAGCCTTGTCATTATGAAAGGAAGTCTGTTGTTGAGATTTCTTGTTACTCTGATGGATGGTAGCCTTGTCATTATGGAAGGTAGTTTGTTGTTCAAATTTTGGTTACTCCAATGGATGGTAGCCTTGTCATTATGGAAGGTAGTCTATTGATGATTTTTTTGTTACTTCAATGAATTGTAGCCTTCTCGTTATGGAAGGTATTATGTTGTTGAAATTTCTGTTACTCCAATGGACAGTAGCCGTGTCATTATGGGAGGTAGTATGTTGTTGGGATTTTTGTTACTCCAATGGATTTTAGCCTTGTCAATATGGAAGGTAGTCTGTTGTTGAGATTTCTGTTACTCCAATGGATGGTAGCCTTGTCGTTATGGAAGGTATTATGTTGTTGATATTTCTTGTAACTCCAATGGGTGGTAGCCTTGTCATTATAAATGGTAGTCTGTTGTTGAAATTTTTGTTACTCTAATGGATTATACCCTTCTCGTTATGGAAGTTAGTCTGTTGTTGAGATTTCTTGTTACTCCAATGGATGGTAGACTTGTTATTATGGAAGGTAATCTGTTGTTGAGATTTCTTGTTACTCTGATGGATGGTAGCCTTGTCATTATGTAAGGTAGTTTGTTGTTCAAATTTTGGTTACTCCAATGGATGGTAGCCTTGTCATTGTGGAAGGTAGTCTATTGTTGAAATTTTTGTTACTTCAATGGATTGTAGCCTTCTCGTTATAGAAGGTAGTCTGTTGTTGATATTTCTTGTTACTCCAATGGATGGTAGCCTTGTCATTATGGAAGGTAGTCTGTTTTTGACATTTCTTGTTACTCCAATGGATGTTAACCTTGTCATTATGGAAGGTAGGCTGTTGTTGAAATTTCTGTTACTCCAATGGACAGTAGCCGTGTCATTATGGGAGGTAGTATGTTGTTGGGATTTTTGTTACTCCAATGGATTTTAGCCTTGTCAATATGGAAGGTAGTCTGTTGTTGAGATTTCTGTTACTCCAATGGATGGTAGCCTTGTCGTTATGGAAGGTATTATGTTGTTGATATTTCTTGTAACTCCAATGGGTGGTAGCCTTGTCATTAAGGAAGGTAGTCTATTATTGAGATTTCTTGTTACTCCAATGAATGGTAGCGTTGTCATTATGGAAGGTAGTCTGTTGTTGAGATTTCTTGTTACTCTGATGAATGGTAGCCTTGTCATTATGGAAGGTAGTTTGTTGTTCAAATTTTGGTTACTCCAATGGATGGTAGCCTTGTCAATGTGGAAGGTAGTCTATTGTTGAAATTTTTGTTACTTCAATGGATTGTAGCCTTCTCGTTATGGAAGGTAGTCTGTTGTTGAGATATCTTGTTACTCCAATGGATGGTAGCCTTGTCATTATGGAAGGTAGTCTATTGTTGAGATTTCTTGTTACTCCAATGGATGGTAGCCTTGTCATTATAAATGGTAGTCTGTTGTTGAAATTTTTGTTACTTTAATGGATGGTAGCCTTGTCATTATGGAAAGTAGTCTGTTGTTGAAATTTCTGTTACTCCAATGGACAGTAGCCGTGTCATTATGGGAGGTAGTATGTTGTTGTGATTTTTGTTACTCCAATGGATTTTAGCCTTGTCAATATGGAAGGTAGTCTGTTGTTGAGATTTCTGTTACTCCAATGGATGGTAGCCTTGTCGTTATGGAAGGTATTATGTTTTTGATATTTCTTGTAACTCCAATGGATGGTAGCCTTGTCATTATAGAACGTAGTTTGTTGTTGAGATTTCTTGTTACCCAATGGATGGTAGCCTTGTCATTATGGAAGGTACTTTCTTGTTCAAATTTTGGTTACTCCAATGGATGGTAGCCTTATCATTATGGAAGGTAGTCTGTTTTTGAGATTTCTATTACTCCAATGGATGGTAGCCTTGTCATTATGGAAGGTAGCATGTTGTTGAGATTTCTGTTTCTCCAATGGATGGTAGAGTTGTCATTATAAAAGGTAATTTGTTGTTGAAATTTTTGTTACACTAATGGATGGTAGCCTTGTCATTATGAATGGTAGTCTGTTGTTGAGATTTCTGTTACTCCAATGGACGGTAGCCGTGTCATTATGGAATGTATTATGTTGCTGAGATTTCTTGTTACTCCAATGGATGGTAGCCTTGTCAATATAGAAGGTAGTTTGTTGTTGAGATTTCTTGTTACCCAATGGATGGTAGCCTTGTCATCATGGAAGGTACTTTCTTGTTCAAATTATGGTTACTCCAATGGACGGTAGCCTTGTCATTATGGAAGGTAGTCTATTGTTGAAATTTTTGTTACTCTAATGGATTATACGCTTCTCGTTATGGAAGTTAGTCTGTTGTTGAGATTTCTTGTTACTCCAATGGATGGTAGCCTTGTTATTATGGAAGGTAATCTGTTGTTGAGATTTCTTGTTACTCTGATGGATGGTAGCCTTGTCATTATGGAAGGTAGTTTGTTGTTCAAATTTTGGTTACTCCAATGGATGGTAGCCTTGTCATTGTGGAAGGTAGTCTATTGTTGAAATTTTTGTTACTTCAATGGATTGTAGCCTTCTCGTTATAGAAGGTAGTCTGTTGTTGATATTTCTTGTTACTCCAATGGATGGTAGCCTTGTCATTATTGAAGGTAGTCTGTTGTTGACATTTCTTGTTACTCCAATGGATGGTAGCCTTGTCATTATGGAAGGTAGTCTGTTGTTGAGATTTTTGTTTCTCCAATGGATGGTAGCCTTGTCATTATAAATGGTAGTCTATTGTTGAAATATTTGTTACTTTAATGGATGGTAGCCTTGTCATTATGGAAGGTAGTCTGTTGTTGAAATTTCTGTTACTCCAATGGACAGTAGCCGTGTCATTATGGGAGGTAGTATGTTGTTGGGATTTTTGTTACTCCAATGGATTTTAGCCTTGTCAATATGGAAGGTAGTCTGTTGTTGAGATTTCTGTTACTCCAATGGATGGTAGCCTTGTCGTTATGGAAGGTATTATGTTGTTGATATTTCTTGTAACTCCAATGGGTGGTAGCCTTGTCATTAAGGAAGGTAGTCTATTATTGAGATTTCTTGTTACTCCAATGAATGGTAGCGTTGTCATTATGGAAGGTAGTCTGTTGTTGAGATTTCTTGTTACTCTGATGGATGGTAGCCTTGTCATTATGGAAGGTAGTTTGTTGTTCAAATTTTGGTTACTCCAATGGATGGTAGCCTTGTCAATGTGAAAGGTAGTCTATTGTTGAAATTTTTGTTACTTCAATGGATTGTAGCCTTCTCGTTATGGAAGGTAGTCTGTTGTTGAGATATCTTGTTACTCCAATGGATGGTAGCCTTGTCATTATGGAAGGTAGTCTGTTGTTGAGATTTCTTGTTACTCCAATGGATGGTAGCCTTGTCATTATAAATGGTAGTCTGTTGTTGAAATTTTTGTTACTTTAATGGACGGTAGCCTTATCATTATGGAAAGTAGTCTGTTGTTGAAATTTCTGTTACTCCAATGGACAGTAGCCGTGTCATTATGGGAGGTAGTATGTTGTTGTGATTTTTGTTACTCCAATGGATTTTAGCCTTGTCAATATGGAAGGTAGTCTGTTGTTGAGATTTCTGTTACTCCAATGGATGGTAGCCTTGTCGTTTTGGAAGGTATTATGTTTTTGATATTTCTTGTAACTCCAATGGATGGTAGCCTTGTCATTATAGAAGGTAGTTTGTTGTTAAGATTTCTAGTTACCCAATGGATGGTAGCCTTGTCATTATGGAAGGTACTTTCTTGTTCAAATTTTGGTTACTCCAATGGATGGTAGCCTTGTCATTATGGAAGGTAGTCTGTTTTTGAGATTTCTATTACTCCAATGGATGGTAGCCTTGTCATTATGGAAGGTAGCATGTTGTTGAGATTTTTGTTTCTCCAATGGATGGTAGAGTTGTCATTATAAAAGGTAATTTGTTGTTGAAATTTTTGTTACACTAATGGATGGTAGCCTTGTCATTATGAATGGTAGTCTGTTGTTGAGATTTCTGTTACTCCAATGGACGGTAGCCGTGTCATTATGGAATGTATTATGTTGTTGAGATTTCTTGTTACTCCAATGGATGGTAGCCTTGTCATTATAGAAGGTAGTTTGTTGTTGAGATTTCTTGTTACCCAATGGATGGTAGCCTTGTCATCATGGAAGGTATTTTCTTGTTCAAATTATGGTTACTCCAATGGATGGTAGCCTTGTCATTATGGAAGGTAGTCTATTGTTGAAATTTTTGTTACTCTAATGGATTATACCCTTCTCGTTATGGAAGTTAGTCTGTTGTTGAGATTTCTTGTTACTCCAATGGATGGTAGACTTGTTATTATGGAAGGTAATCTGTTGTTGAGATTTCTGGTTACTCTGATGGATGGTAGCCTTGTCATTATGTAAGGTAGTTTGTTGTTCAAATTTTGGTTACTCCAATGGATGGTAGCCTTGTCATTGTGGAAGGTAGTCTATTGTTGAAATTTTTGTTACTTCAATGGATTGTAGCCTTCTCGTTATAGAAGGTAGTCTGTTGTTGATATTTCTTGTTACTCCAATGGATGGTAGCCTTGTCATTATGGAAGGTAGTCTGTTTTTGACATTTCTTGTTACTCCAATGGATGGTAGCCTTGTCATTATGGAAGGTAGGCTGTTGTTGAAATTTCTGTTACTCCAATGGACAGTAGCCGTGTCATTATGGGAGGTAGTATGTTGTTGGGATTTTTGTTACTCCAATGGATTTTAGCCTTGTCAATATGGAAGGTAGTCTGTTGTTGAGATTTCTGTTACTCCAATGGATGGTAGCCTTGTCGTTATGGAAGGTATTATGTTGTTGATATTTCTTGTAACTCCAATGGGTGGTAGCCTTGTCATTAAGGAAGGTAGTCTACTATTGAGATTTCTTGTTACTCCAATGAATGGTAGCGTTGTCATTATGGAAGGTAGTCTGTTGTTGAGATTTCTTGTTACTCTGATGAATGGTAGCCTTGTCATTATGGAAGGTAGTTTGTTGTTCAAATTTTGGTTACTCCAATGGATGGTAGCCTTGTCAATGTGGAAGGTAGTCTATTGTTGAAATTTTTGTTACTTCAATGGATTGTAGCCTTCTCGTTATGGAAGGTAGTCTGTTGTTTAGATATCTTGTTACTCCAATGGATGGTAGCCTTGTCATTATGGAAGGTAGTCTGTTGTTGAGATTTCTTGTTACTCCAATGGATGGTAGCCTTGTCATTATAAATGGAGTCTGTTGTTGAAATTTTTGTTACTTTAATGGATGGTAGCCTTGTCATTATGGAAAGTAGTCTGTTGTTGAAATTTCTGTTACTCTAATGGACAGTAGCCGTGTCATTATGGGAGGTAGTATGTTGTTGTGATTTTTGTTACTCTAATGGATTTTAGCCTTGTCAATATGGAAGGTAGTCTGTTGTTGAGATTTCTGTTACTCCAATGGATGGTAGCCTTGTCGTTATGGAAGGTATTATGTTTTTGATATTTCTTGTAACTCCAATGGATGGTAGCCTTGTCATTATAGAACGTAGTTTGTTGTTGAGATTTCTTGTTACCCAATGGATGGTAGCCTTGTCATTATGGAAGGTACTTTCTTGTTCAAATTTTGGTTACTCCAATGGATGGTAGCCTTGTCATTATGGAAGGTAGTCTGTTTTTGAGATTTCTATTACTCCAATGGATGGTAGCCTTGTCATTATGGAAGGTAGCATGTTGTTGAGATTTCTGTTTCTCCAATGGATGGTAGAGTTGTCATTATAAAAGGTAATTTGTTGTTGAAATTTTTGTTACACTAATGGATGGTAGCCTTGTCATTATGAATGGTAGTCTGTTGTTGAGATTTCTGTTACTCCAATGGACGGTAGCCGTGTCATTATGGAATGTATTATGTTGCTGAGATTTCTTGTTACTCCAATGGATGGTAGCCTTGTCAATATAGAAGGTAGTTTGTTGTTGAGATTTCTTGTTACCCAATGGATGGTAGCCTTGTCATCATGGAAGGTACTTTCTTGTTCAAATTATGGTTACTCCAATGGATGGTAGCCTTGTCATTATGGAAGGTAGTCTATTGTTGAAATTTTTGTTACTCTAATGGATTATACCCTTCTCGTTATGGAAGTTAGTCTGTTGTTGAGATTTCTTGTTACTCCAATGGATGGTAGCCTTGTTATTATGGAAGGTAATCTGTTGTTGAGATTTCTTGTTACTCTGATGGATGGTAGCCTTGTCATTATGGAAGGTAGTTTGTTGTTCAAATTTTGGTTACTCCAATGGATGACAGCCTTGTCATTGTGGAAGGTAGTCTATTGTTGAAATTTTTGTTACTTCAATGGATTGTAGCCTTCTCGTTATAGAAGGTAGTCTGTTGTTGATATTTCTTGTTACTCCAATTGATGGTAGCCTTGTCATTATGGAAGGTAGTCTGTTGTTGACATTTCTTGTTACTCCAATGGATGGTAGCCTTGTCATTATGGAAGGTAGGCTGTTGTTGAGATTTTTGTTTCTCTAATGGATGGTAGCCTTGTCATTATAAATGGTAGCCTATTGTTGAAATTTTTGTTACTTTAATGTATGGTAGCCTTGTCATTATGGAAGGTAGTCTATTGTTGAAATTTCTGTTACTCTAATGGACAGTAGCCGTGTCATTATGGGAGGTAGTATGTTGTTGTGATTTTTGCTACTCCAATGGATTTTAGCCTTGTCAAAATGGAAGGTAGTCTGTTGTTGAGATTTCTGTTACTCCAATGGATGGTAGCCTTGTCGTTATGGAAGGTATCATGTTGTTGATATTTCTTGTAACTCCAATGGGTGGTAGCCTTGTCATTTATGAAGGTAGTCTATTATTGAGATTTCTTGTTACTCCAATGGATGGTAGCATTGTCATTATGGAAGGTAGTCTGTTGTTGAGATTTCTTGTTACTCTGATTGTTGGTAGCCTTGTCATTATGGAAGGTAGTTTGTTGTTCAAATTTTGGTTACCCCAATGGATGGTAGCCTTGTCATTGTGGAAGGTAGTCTATTGTTGAAATTTTTGTTACATCGATGGATTGTAGCCTTCTCGTTATGGAAGGTAGTCTGTTGTTGAGATTTCTTGTTACTCCAATGGATGGTAGCCTTGTCATTATGGAAGGTAGTCTGTTGTTGAGATTTCTTGTTACTCCAATGGATGGTAGCCTTTTCATTATGGAAGGTAGCCTGTTGTTGAGATTTCTGTTTCTCCAATGGATGGTAGCCTTGTCATTATAAATGGTAGTCTGTTGTTGAAATTTTTGTTTCTTTAATGGATGGTAGCCTTGTCATTATGGAAAGTAGTTTGTTGTTGAAATTTCTGTTACTCCAATGGACAGTAGCCGTGTCATTATGGGAGGTAGTATGTTGTTGTGATTTTTTATACTCCAATGGATTTTAGCCTTGTCAATATGGAAGGTAGTCTGTTGTTGAGATTTCTGTTACTCCAATGGATGGTAGCCTTGTCGTTATGGATGGTATTATGTTTTTGATATTTCTTGTAACTCCAATGGATGGTAGCCTTGTCATTATAGAAGGTAGTTTGTTGTTGAGATTTCTTGTTACCCAATGGATGGTAGCCTTGTCATTATGGAAGGTACTTTCTTATTCAAATTTTGGTTACTCCAATGGATGGTAGCCTTGTCATTATGGAAGCTAGTCTGTTTTTGAGATTTCTATTACTCCAATAGATGGTAGCCTTGTCATTATGGAAGGTAGCATGTTGTTGAGATTTCTGTTTCTCCAATGGAAGGTAGAGTTATCATTATAAAAGGTAATTTGTTGTTGAAATTTTTGTTACACTAATGGATGGTAGCCTTGTCATTATGAATGGTAGTCTGTTGTTGAGATTTCTGTTACTCCAATGGACGGTAGCCGTGTCATTATGGAATGTATTATGTTGTTGAGATTTCTTGTTACTCCAATGGATGGTAGCCTTGTCATTATAGAAGGTAGTTTGTTGTTGAGATTTCTTGTTACCCAATGGATGGTAGCCTTGTCATTATGGAAGGTACTTTCTTGTTCAAATTTTGGTTAATCCAATGGATGGTAGCCTTGTCATTATGGAAGGTAGTCTATTGTTGAAATTTTTGTTACTCTAATGGATTATACCCTTCTCGTTATGGAAGTTAGTCTGTTGTTGAGATATCTTATTACTCCAATGGATGGTAGCCTTGTCATTATGGAAGGTAGTCTGTTGTTGAGATTTCTTGTTACTCTGATGGATGGTAGCCTTGTCATTATGGAAGGTAGTTTGTTGTTCAAATTTTGGTTACTCCAATGGATGGTAGCGTTGTCATTGTGGAAGGTAGTCTATTATTGAAATTTTTGTTACTTCAATGGATTGTAGCCTTCTCGTTATGGAAGGTAGTCTGTTGTTGAGATTTTTTGTTAGTCCAATGGATGGTAGCCTTATCATTATGAAAGGTAGTTTATTGTTGAGATTTCTTGTTACTCCAATGGATGGTAGCCTTGTCATTATGGAAGGTAGCCTGTTGTTGAGATTTTTGTTTCTCGAATGGATGGTAGCCTTGTCATTATAAATGGTAGTCTGTTGTTGAAATTTTTGTTACTTTAATGGATGGTAGCCTTGTCATTATGGAAGGTAGTCTGTTGTTGAAATTTCTGTTACTCTAATGGACAGTTGCCGTGTCATTATGGGAGGTAGTATATTGTTGTGATTTTTGTTACTCCAATGGATTTTAGCCTTGTCAATATGGAAGGTAGTCTGTTGTTGAGATTTCGGTTACTCCAATGGATGGTAGCCTTGTCGTTATGGAAGGTATTATGTTGTTGATATTTCTTGTAACTCCAATGGGTGGTAGCCTTGTCATTAAGGAAGGTAGTCTATTATTGAGATTTCTTGTTAATCCAATGGATGGTAGCATTATCATTATGGAAGGTAGCATGTTGTTAAGATTTCCTTTTCTCCAATGGATGGTAGACTTGTCATTATTAAAGGTAGTTTGTTGTTGAAATTTTTGTTACTCTAATGGATGGTAGCCTTGTCATTATGAATGGTAGTCTGTTGTTGAGATTTCTGTTACTCCAATGGACGGTAGCAGTGTCATTATGGAATGTATTATGTTGTTGAGATTTCTTGTTACTCCAATGGATGGTAGCCTTGTCATTATAGAAGGTAGTTTGTTGTTGAGATTTCTTGTTACCCAATGGATGGTAGCCTTGTCATTATGGAAGGTACTTTCTTGTTCAAATTTTGGTTAATCCAATGGATGGTAGCCTTGTCATTATGGAAGGTAGTCTATTGTTGAAATTTTTGTTACTCTAATGGATTATACCCTTCTCGTTATGGAAGTTAGTCTGTTGTTGAGATATCTTGTTACTCCAATGGATGGTAGCCTTGTTATTATGGAAGGTAATCTGTTGTTGAGATTTCTTGTTACTCTGATGGATGGTAGCCTTGTCATTATGGAAGGTAGTTTGTTGTTCAAATTTTGGTTACTCCAATGGATGGCAGCCTTGTCATTGTGGAAGGTAGTCTATTGTTGAAATTTTTGTTACTTCAATGGATTGTAGCCTTCTCGTTATGGAAGGTAGTCTGTTGTTGATATTTCTTGTTACTCCAATTGATGGTAGCCTTGTCATTATGGAAGGTAGTCTGTTGTTGACATTTCTTGTTACTCCAATGGATGGTAGCCTTGTCATTATGGAAGGTAGGCTGTTGTTGAGATTTTTGTTTCTCCAATGGATGGTAGCCTTGTCATTATAAATGGTAGCCTATTGTTGAAATTTTTGTTACTTTAATGTATGGTAGCCTTGTCATTATGGAAGGTAGTCTATTGTTGAAATTTCTGTTACTCTAATGGACAGTAGCCGTGTCATTATGGGAGGTAGTATGTTGTTGTGATTTTTGCTACTCCAATGGATTTTAGCCTTGTCAAAATGGAAGGTAGTCTGTTGTTGAGATTTCTGTTACTCCAATGGATGGTAGCCTTGTCGTTATGGAAGGTATCATGTTGTTGATATTTCTTGTAACTCCAATGGGTGGTAGCCTTGTCATTTATGAAGGTAGTCTATTATTGAGATTTCTTGTTACTCCAATGGATGGTAGCATTGTCATTATGGAAGGTAGTCTCTTGTTGAGATTTCTTGTTACTCTGATTGTTGGTAGCCTTGTCATTATGGAAGGTAGTTTGTTGTTCAAATTTTGGTTACCCCAATGGATGGTAGCCTTGTCATTGTGGAAGGTAGTCTATTGTTGAAATTTTTGTTACATCGATGGATTGTAGCCTTCTCGTTATGGAAGGTAGTCTGTTGTTGAGATTTCTTGTTACTCCAATGGATGGTAGCCTTGTCATTATGGAAGGTAGTCTGTTGTTGAGATTTCTTGTTACTCCAATGGATGGTAGCCTTTTCATTATGGAAGGTAGCCTGTTGTTGAGATTTCTGTTTCTCCAATGGATGGTAGCCTTGTCATTATAAATGGTAGTCTGTTGTTGAAATTTTTGTTTCTTTAATGGATGGTAGCCTTGTCATTATGGAAAGTAGTTTGTTGTTGAAATTTCTGTTACTCCAATGGACAGTAGCCGTGTCATTATGGGAGGTAGTATGTTGTTGTGATTTTTTATACTCCAATGGATTTTAGCCTTGTCAATATGGAAGGTAGTCTGTTGTTGAGATTTCTGTTACTCCAATGGATGGTAGCCTTGTCGTTATGGATGGTATTATGTTTTTGATATTTCTTGTAACTCCAATGGATGGTAGCCTTGTCATTATAGAAGGTAGTTTGTTGTTGAGATTTCTTGTTACCCAATGGATGGTAGCCTTGTCATTATGGAAGGTACTTTCTTATTCAAATTTTGGTTACTCCAATGGATGGTAGCCTTGTCATTATGGAAGCTAGTCTGTTTTTGAGATTTCTATTACTCCAATAGATGGTAGCCTTGTCATTATGGAAGGTAGCATGTTGTTGAGATTTCTGTTTCTCCAATGGAAGGTAGAGTTATCATTATAAAAGGTAATTTGTTGTTGAAATTTTTGTTACACTAATGGATGGTAGCCTTGTCATTATGAATGGTAGTCTGTTGTTGAGATTTCTGTTACTCCAATGGACGGTAGCCGTGTCATTATGGAATGTATTATGTTGTTGAGATTTCTTGTTACTCCAATGGATGGTAGCCTTGTCATTATAGAAGGTAGTTTGTTGTTGAGATTTCTTGTTACCCAATGGATGGTAGCCTTGTCATTATGGAAGGTACTTTCTTGTTCAAATTTTGGTTAATCCAATGGATGGTAGCCTTGTCATTATGGAAGGTAGTCTATTGTTGAAATTTTTGTTACTCTAATGGATTATACCCTTCTCGTTATGGAAGTTAGTCTGTTGTTGAGATATCTTATTACTCCAATGGATGGTAGCCTTGTCATTATGGAAGGTAGTCTGTTGTTGAGATTTCTTGTTACTCTGATGGATGGTAGCCTTGTCATTATGGAAGGTAGTTTGTTGTTCAAATTTTGGTTACTCCAATGGATGGTAGCGTTGTCATTGTGGAAGGTAGTCTATTATTGAAATTTTTGTTACTTCAATGGATTGTAGCCTTCTCGTTATGGAAGGTAGTCTGTTGTTGAGATTTTTTGTTAGTCCAATGGATGGTAGCCTTATCATTATGGAAGGTAGTTTATTGTTGAGATTTCTTGTTACTCCAATGGATGGTAGCCTTGTCATTATGGAAGGTAGCCTGTTGTTGAGATTTTTGTTTCTCGAATGGATGGTAGCCTTGTCATTATAAATGGTAGTCTGTTGTTGAAATTTTTGTTACTTTAATGGATGGTAGCCTTGTCATTATGGAAGGTAGTCTGTTGTTGAAATTTCTGTTACTCTAATGGACAGTTGCCGTGTCATTATGGGAGGTAGTATATTGTTGTGATTTTTGTTACTCCAATGGATTTTAGCCTTGTCAATATGGAAGGTAGTCTGTTGTTGAGATTTCGGTTACTCCAATGGATGGTAGCCTTGTCGTTATGGAAGGTATTATGTTGTTGATATTTCTTGTAACTCCAATGGGTGGTAGCCTTGTCATTAAGGAAGGTAGTCTATTATTGAGATTTCTTGTTAATCCAATGGATGGTAGCATTATCATTATGGAAGGTAGCATGTTGTTAAGATTTCCTTTTCTCCAATGGATGGTAGACTTGTCATTATTAAAGGTAGTTTGTTGTTGAAATTTTTGTTACTCTAATGGATGGTAGCCTTGTCATTATGAATGGTAGTCTGTTGTTGAGATTTCTGTTACTCCAATGGACGGTAGCAGTGTCATTATGGAATGTATTATGTTGTTGAGATTTCTTGTTACTCCAATGGATGGTAGCCTTGTCATTATAGAAGGTAGTTTGTTGTTGAGATTTCTTGTTACCCAATGGATGGTAGCCTTGTCATTATGGAAGGTACTTTCTTGTTCAAATTTTGGTTAATCCAATGGATGGTAGCCTTGTCATTATGGAAGGTAGTCTATTGTTGAAATTTTTGTTACTCTAATGGATTATACCCTTCTCGTTATGGAAGTTAGTCTGTTGTTGAGATATCTTGTTACTCCAATGGATGGTAGCCTTGTCATTATGGAAGGTAGTCTGTTGTTGAGATTTCTTGTTACTCTGATGGATGGTAGCCTTGTCATTATGGAAGGTAGTTTGTTGTTCAAATTTTGGTTACTCCAATGGATGGTAGCGTTGTCATTGTGGAAGGTAGTCTATTATTGAAATTTTTGTTACTTCAATGGATCGTAGCCTTCTCGTTATGGAAGGTAGTCTGTTGTTGAGATTTTTTGTTACTCCAATGGATGGTAGCCTTGTCATTATGGAAGGTAGTCTGTTGTTGAGATTTCTTGTTACTCCAATGGATGGTAGCCTTGTCATTATGCAAGGTAGCCTATTGTTGAGATTTCTGTTTCTCTAATGGATGGTAGCCTTGTCATTATAAATGGTAGCCTGTTGTTGAAATTTTTGTTACTTTAATGGATGGTAGCCTTGTCATTATGGAAGGTAGTCTGTTGTTGAAATTTTTGTTACTCCAATGGACAGTAGCCGTGTCATTATGGGAGGTAGTATGTTGTTGTGATTTTTGTTACTCCAATGGATTTTAGCCTTGTCAATATGGAAGGTAGTATGTTGTTGAGATTTCTGTTACTCCAATGGATGGTAGCCTTGTCGTTATGGAAGGTATTATGTTGTTGATATTTCTTGTAACTCCAAAGGATGGTAGCCTTGTCATTAAGGAAGGTAGTCTATTATTGAGATTTCTTGTTACTCCAATGGATGGTAGCGTTGTCATTATGGAAGGTAGCTTGTTGTTAAGATTTCCGTTTCTCCAATGGATGGTAGCCTTGTCATTATAAAAGGTAGTCTCTTGTTGAAATTTTTGTTACTCTAATGGATGGTAGCCTTGTCATTATGGAAGGTGGTCTATTTTTATAGATTTCTATTACTACAATGGATGGTAGCCTTGTCATTATGGAAGGTAGCATGTTGTTGAGATTTCTGTTTCTCCAATGGATGGTAGACTTTTCATTATAAAAGATAGTTTGTTGTTGAAATTTTTGTTACACTAATGGATGGTAGCCTTGTCATTATGAATGGTAGTCTGTTGTTGAGATTTCTGTTACTCCAATGGACGATAGCCATGTCATTATGGAATGTATTATGTTGTTGAGATTTCTTGTTACTCCAATGGATGGTAGCCTTGTCTATATAGAAGGTAGTTTGTTGTTGAGATTTCTTGTTACCCAATGGATGGTAGCCTTGTCATTATGGAAGGTACTTTGTTGTTCAAATTTTGGTTACTCCAATGGATGGTAGCCTTGTCATTATGGAAGGTAGTCTATTGTTGAAATTTTTGTTACTCTAATGGATTATACCCTTCTCGTTATGGAAGTTAGTCTGTTGTTGAGATATCTTGTTACTCCAATGGATGGTAGCCTTGTCATTATGGAAGGTAGTCTGTTGTTGAGATTTTTTGTTACTCTGATGGATGGTAGCCTTGTCATTATGGAAGGTAGTTTGTTGTTCAAATTTTGGTTACTCCAATGGATGGTAGCGTTCTCATTGTGGAAGGTAGTCTATTGTTGAAATTTTTGTTACTTCAATGGATTGTAGCCTTCTCGTTATGGAAGGTAGTCTGTTGTTAAGATTTTTTGTTACTCCAATGGATGGTAGCCTTGTCATTATGGAAGGTACTCTGTTGTTGAGATTTCTTGTTACTCCAATGGATGGTAGCCTTGTCATTATGGAAGGTAGCCTGTTGTTGAGATTTCTGTTTCTCTAATGGATGATAGCCTTGTCATTATAAATGGTAGTCTGTTGTTGAAATTTTTGTTACTTTAATGGATGGTAGCCTTGTCATTATGGAAGGTAGTCTGTTGTGGAAATTTTTGTTACTCCAATGGACAGTAGCCGTGTCATTATGGGAGGTAGTATGTTGTTGTGATTTTTGTTACTCCAATGGATTTTAGCCTTGTCGTTATGGAAGGTATTATGTTGGTGATATTTCTTGTAACTCCAATGGGTGGTAGCCTTGTCATTAAGGAAGGTAGTCTATTATTGAGATTCCTTGTTACTCCAATGGATGGTAGCATTGTCATTATGGAAGGTAGCCTGTTGTTAAGATTTCCGTTTCTCCAATGGATGATAGCCTTGTCATTATAAAAGGTAGTCTCTTGTTGAAATTTTTGTTACTCTAATGGATGGTAGCCTTGTCATAATGGAAGGTAGTCTGTTTTTATAGATTTCTATTACTACAATGGATGGTAGCCTTGTCATTATGGAAGGTAGCATATTGTTGAGATTTTTGTTTCTCCAATGGATGGTAGACTTGTCATTATAAAAGGTAGTTTGTTGTTGAAATTTTTGTTACACTAATGGATGGTAGCCTTGTCATTATGAATGGTAGTCTGTTGTTGAGATTTCTGTTACTCCAATGGACGGTAGCCATGTCATTATGGAATGTATTATGTTGTTGAGATTTCTTGTTACTCCAATGGATGGTAGCCTTGTCATTATAGAAGGTAGTTTGTTGTTGAGATTTCTTGTTACCCAATGGATGGTAGCCTTGTCATTATGGAAGGTACTTTGTTGTTCAAATTTTGGTTACTCCAATGGATGGTAGCCTTGTCATTATGGAAGGTAGTCTATTGTTGAAATTTTTGTTACTCTAATGGATTATACCCTTCTCGTTATGGAAGTTAGTATGTTGTTGAGATATCTTGTTACTCCAATGGATGTTAGCCTTGTCATTATGGAAGGTAGTCTATTGTTGAGATTTCTTGTTACTCTGATGGATGGTAGCCTTGTCATTATGGAAGGTAGTTTGTTGTTTAAATTTTGGTTACTCCAATGGATGGTAGCGTTGTCATTGTGGAAGGTAGTCTATTGTTGAAATTTTTGTTACTTCAATGGATTGTAGCCTTCTCGTTATGGAAGGTAGTCTGTTGTTGAGATTTTTTGTTACTCCAATGGATGGTAGCCTTGTCATTATGGAAGGTACTCTGTTGTTGAGATTTCTTGTTACTCCAATGGATGGTAGCCTTGTCATTATGGAAGGTAGCCTGTTGTTGAGATTTCTGTTTCTCTAATGGATGGTAGCCTTGTCATTATAAATGGTAGTATGTTGTTGAAATTTTTGTTACTTTAATGGATGGTAGCCTTGTCATTATGGAAGGTAGTCTGTTGTTGAAATTTTTGTTACTCCAATGGACAGTAGCCGTGTCATTATGGGAGGTAGTATGTTGTTGTGATTTTTGTTACTCCAATGGATTTTAGCCTTGTCGTTATGGAAGGTATTATGTTGTTGATATTTCTTGTAACTCCAATGGGTGGTAGCCTTGTCATTAAGGAAGGTAGTCTATTATTGAGATTTCTTGTTACTCCAATGGATGGTAGCGTTGTCATTATGGAAGGTAGCATGTTGTTAAGATTTCCGTTTCTCCAATGGATGGTAGCCTTGTCATTATAAAAGGTAGTCTCTTGTTGAAATTTTTGTTACTCTAATGGATGATAGCCTTGTTATTGTGGAAGGTAGACTTTTTTTGAGATTTCTATTACTACAATGGATGGTAGCCTTGTCATTATGGAAGGTAGCATGTTGTTGAGATTTTTGTTTCTCCAATGGATGGTAGACTTGTCATTATAAAAGGTAGTTTGTTATTGAAATTTTTGTTACACTAATGGATGGTAGCCTTGTCATTATGAATGGTAGTCTGTTGTTGAGATTTCTGTTACTCCAATGGACGGTAGCCGTGTCATTATGGAATGTATTATGTTGTTGAGATTTCTTGTTACTCAAATGGATGGTAGCCTTGTCATTATAGAAGGTAGTTTGTAGTTGAGATTTCTTGTTACCCAATGGATGGTAGCCTTGTCATTATGGAAGGTACTTTCTTGTTCAAATTTTGGTTACTCCAATGGATGGTAGCCTTGTCATTATAAAAGGTAGTCTCTTGTTGAAATTTTTGTTACTCTAATGGAATGTAGCCTTGTCATTATGGAAGGTAGTCTATTTTTGAGATTTCTATTACTACAATGGATGGTAGCCTTGTCATTATGGAAGGTAGCATGTTGTTGAGATTTCTGTTTCTCCAATGGATGGTAGACTTGTCATTATAAAAGGTAGTTTGTTGTTGAAATTTTTGTTACCATAATGGATGGTAGCCTTGTCATTATTAATGGTAGTCTGTTGTTGAGATTTCTGTTACTCCAATGGACGATAGCCATGTCATTATGGAATGTATTATGTTGTTGGGATTTCTTGTTACTCCAATGGATGGTAGCCTTGTCATTATAGAAGGTAGTTTGTTGTTGAGATTTCTTGTTACCCACTGGATGGTAGCCTTGTCATTATGGAAGGTACTTTGTTGTTCAAATTTTGGTTACTCCAATGGATGGTAGCCTTGTCATTATGGAAGGTAGTCTATTGTTGAAATTTTTGTTACTCTAATGGATTATACCCTTCTCGTTATGGAAGTTAGTCTGTTGTTGAGATATCTTGTTACTCCAATGGATGGTAGCCTTGTCATTATGGAAGGTAGTCTGTTGTTGAGATTTCTTGTTACTCTGATGGATGGTAGCCTTGTAATTATGGAAGGTAGTTTGTTGTTCAAATTTTGGTTACTCCAATGGATGGTAGCGTTGTCATTGTGGAAGGTAGTCTATTGTTGAAATTTTTGTTACTTCAATGGATTGTAGCCTTCTCGTTATGGAAGGTAGTCTGTTGTTGAGATTTTTTGTTACTCCAATGGATGGTAGCCTTGTCATTATGGAAGGTACTCTGTTGTTGAGATTTCTTGTTACTCCAATGGATGGTAGCCTTGTCATTATGGAAGGTAGCCTGTTGTTGAGATTTCTGTTTCTCTAATGGATGGTAGCCTTGTCATTATAAATGGTAGTCTATTGTTGAAATTTTTGTTACTTTAATGGATGGTAGCCTTGTCATTATGGAAGGTAGTCTGTTGTTGAAATTTTTGTTACTCCAATGGACAGTAGCCGTGTCATTATGGGAGGTAGTATGTTGTTGTGATTTTTGTTACTCCAATGGATTATAGCCTTGTCGTTATGGAAGGTATTATGTTGTTGATATTTCTTGTAACTCCAATGGGTGGTAGCCTTGTCATTAAGGAAGGTAATCTATTATTGAGATTTCTTGTTACTCCAATGGATGGTAGCATTGTCATTATGGAAGGTAGCCTGTTGTTAAGATTTCGGTTTCTCCAATGGATGGTAGCCTTGTCATTATAAAAGGTAGTCTCTTGTTGAAATTTTTGTTACTCTAATGGATGGTAGCCTTGTCATTATGGAAGGTAGTCTGTTTTTATAGATTTCTATTACTACAATGGATGGTAGCCTTGTCATTATGGAAGGTAGCATGTTGTTGAGATTTCTGTTTCTCCAATGGATGGTAGACTTGTCATTATAAAAGGTAGTTTGTTGTTGAAATTTTTTTTACACTAATGGATGCTAGCCTTGTCATTATGAATGGTAGTCTGTTGTTGAGATTTCTGTTACTCCAATGGACGGTAGCCGTGTCATTATGGAATGTATTATGTTGTTGAGATTTCTTGTTACTCCAATGGATGGTAGCCTTGTCATTATAGAAGGTAGTTTGTTGTTGAGATTTCTTGTTACCCAATGGATGGTAGCCTTGTCATTATGGAAGGTACTTTGTTGTTCAAATTTTGGTTACTCCAATGGATGGTAGCCTTGTCATTATGGAAGGTAGTCTATTATTGAAATTTTTGTTACTCTAATGGATTATACCCTTCTCGTTATGGAAGTTAGTCTGTTGTTGAGATATCTTGTTACTCCAATGGATGTTAGCCTTGTCATTATGGAAGGTAGTCTATTGTTGAGATTTCTTGTTACTCTGATGGATGGTAGCCTTGTCATTATGGAAGGTAGTTTGTTGTTTAAATTTTGGTTACTCCAATGGATGGTAGCGTTGTCATTGTGGAATGTAGTCTATTGTTGAAATTTTTGTTACTTCAATGGATTGTAGCCTTCTCGTTATGGAAGGTAGTCTGTTGTTGAGATTTTTTGTTACTCCAATGGATGGTAGCCTTGTCATTATGGAAGGTACTATGTTGTTGAGATTTCTTGTTACTCCGATGGATGGTAGCCTTGTCATTATGGAAGGTAGCCTATTGTTGAGATTTCTGTTTCTCTAATGGATGGTAGCCTTGTCATTATAAATAGTAGTCTGTTGTTGAAATTTTTGTTACTTTAATGGATGGTAGCCTTGTCATTATGGAAGGTAGTCTGTTGTTGAAATTTTTGTTACTCCAATGGACAGTAGCCGTGTCATTATGGGAGGTAGTATGTTGTTGTGATTTTTGTTACTCCAATGGATTTTAGCCTTGTCGTTATGGAAGGTATTATGTTATTGATATTTCTTGTAACTCCAATAGGTGGTAGCCTTGTCATTAAGGAAGGTAGTCTATTATTGAGTTTTCTTGTTACTCCAATGGATGGTAGCGTTGTCATTATGGAAGGTAGCCTGTTGTTAAGATTTCCGTTTCTCCAATGGATGGTAGCCTTGTCATTATAAAAGGTAGTCTCTTGTTGAAATTTTTGTTACTCTAATGGATGGTAGCCTTGTCATTGTGGAAGGTAGACTGTTTTTGAGATTTCTATTACTACAATGGATGGTAGCCTTGTCATTATGGAAGGTAGCATGTTGTTGAGATTTTTGTTTCTCCAATGGATGGTAGACTTGTCATTATAAAAGGTAGTTTGTTATTGAAATTTTTGTTACACTAATGGATGGTAGCCTTGTCATTATGAATGGTAGTCTGTTGTTGAGATTTCTGTTACTCCAATGGACGGTAGCCGTGTCATTATGGAATGTATTATGTTGTTGAGATTTCTTGTTACTCCAATGGATGGTAGCCTTGTCATTATAGAAGGTAGTTTGTTGTTGAGATTTCTTGTTACCCAATGGATGGTAGCCTTGTCATTATGGAAGGTACTTTGTTGTTCAAATTTTGGTTACTCCAATGGATGGTAGCCTTGTCATTATGGAAGGTAGTCTATTGTTGAAATTATTTGTTACTCTAATGGATTATACCCTTCTCGTTATGGAAGTTAGTCTGTTGTTGAGATATCTTGTTACTCCAATGGATGGTAGCCTTGTCATTATGGAAGGTAGTCTGTTGTTGAGATTTCTTGTTACTCTCATGGATGGTAGCCTTGTCACTATGGAAGGTAGTTTGTTGTTCAAATTTTGGTTACTCCAATGGATGGTAGCGTTGTCATTGTGGAAGGTAGTCTATTGTTAAAAATTTTGTTACTTAAATGGATTGTAGCCTTCTCGTTATGGAAGGTAGTCTGTTGTTGAGATTTTTTGTTACTCCAATGGATGGTAGCCTTGTCATTATGGAAGGTAGTCTGTTGTTGAGATTTCTTGTTACTCCAATGGATGGTAGCCTTGTCATTATGGAAGGTAGCCTGTTGTTGAGATTTCTGTTTCATTAATGGATGGTAGCCTTGTCATTATAAATGGTAGTCTATTGTTGAAATTTTTGTTACTTTAATGGATGGTAGCCTTGTCATTATGGAAGGTAGTCTGTTGTTGAAATTTTTGTTACTCCAATGGACAGTAGCCGTGTCATTATGGGAGGTAGTATGTTGTTGTGATTTTTGTTACTCCAATGGATTATAGCCTTGTCGTTATGGAAGGTATTATGTTGTTGATATTTCTTGTAACTCCAATGGGTGGTAGCCTTGTCATTAAGGAAGGTAATCTATTATTGAGATTTCTTGTTACTCCAATGGATGGTAGCATTGTCATTATGGAAGGTAGCCTGTTGTTAAGATTTCGGTTTCTCCAATGGATGGTAGCCTTGTCATTATAAAAGGTAGTCTCTTGTTGAAATTTTTGTTACTCTAATGGATGGTAGCCTTGTCATTATGGAAGGTAGTCTGTTTTTATAGATTTCTATTACTACAATGGATGGTAGCCTTGTCATTATGGAAGGTAGCATGTTGTTGAGATTTCTGTTTCTCCAATGGATGGTAGACTTGTAATTATAAAAGGTAGTTTGTTGTTGAAATTTTTTTTACACTAATGGATGCTAGCCTTGTCATTATGAATGGTAGTCTGTTGTTGAGATTTCTGTTACTCCAATGGACGGTAGCCGTGTCATTATGGAATGTATTATGTTGTTGAGATTTCTTGTTACTCCAATGGATGGTAGCCTTGTCATTATAGAAGGTAGTTTGTTGTTGAGATTTCTTGTTACCCAATGGATGGTAGCCTTGTCATTATGGAAGGTACTTTGTTGTTCAAATTTTGGTTACTCCAATGGATGGTAGCCTTGTCATTATGGAAGGTAGTCTATTATTGAAATTTTTGTTACTCTAATGGATTATACCCTTCTCGTTATGGAAGTTAGTCTGTTGTTGAGATATCTTGTTACTCCAATGGATGTTAGCCTTGTCATTATGGAAGGTAGTCTATTGTTGAGATTTCTTGTTACTCTGATGGATGGTAGCCTTGTCATTATGGAAGGTAGTTTGTTGTTTAAATTTTGGTTACTCCAATGGATGGTAGCGTTGTCATTGTGGAAGGTAGTCTATTGTTGAAATTTTTGTTACTTCAATGGATTGTAGCCTTCTCGTTATGGAAGGTAGTCTGTTGTTGAGATTTTTTGTTACTCCAATGGATGGTAGCCTTGTCATTATGGAAGGTACTATGTTGTTGAGATTTCTTGTTACTCCAATGGATGGTAGCCTTGTCATTATGGAAGGTAGCCTATTGTTGAGATTTCTGTTTCTCTAATGGATGGTAGCCTTGTCATTATAAATGGTAGTCTGTTGTTGAAATTTTTGTTACTTTAATGGATGGTAGCCTTGTCATTATGGAAGGTAGTCTGTTGTTGAAATTTTTGTTACTCCAATGGACAGTAGCCGTGTCATTATGGGAGGTAGTATGTTGTTGTGATTTTTGTTACTCCAATGGATTTTAGCCTTGTCGTTATGGAAGGTATTATGTTATTGATATTTCTTGTAACTCCAATAGGTGGTAGCCTTGTCATTAAGGAAGGTAGTCTATTATTGAGTTTTCTTGTTACTCCAATGGATGGTAGCGTTGTCATTATGGAAGGTAGCCTGTTGTTAAGATTTCCGTTTCTCCAATGGATGGTAGCCTTGTCATTATAAAAGGTAGTCTCTTGTTGAAATTTTTGTTACTCTAATGGATGGTAGCCTTGTCATTGTGGAAGGTAGACTGTTTTTGAGATTTCTATTACTACAATGGATGGTAGCCTTGTCATTATGGAAGGTAGTCTATTGTTGAAATTATTTGTTACTCTAATGGATTATACCCTTCTCGTTATGGAAGTTAGTCTGTTGTTGAGATATCTTGTTACTCCAATGGATGGTAGCCTTGTCATTATGGAAGGTAGTCTGTTGTTGAGATTTCTTGTTACTCTCATGGATGGTAGCCTTGTCACTATGGAAGGTAGTTTGTTGTTCAAATTTTGGTTACTCCAATGGATGGTAGCGTTGTCATTGTGGAAGGTAGTCTATTGTTAAAAATTTTGTTACTTAAATGGATTGTAGCCTTCTCGTTATGGAAGGTAGTCTGTTGTTGAGATTTTTTGTTACTCCAATGGATGGTAGCCTTGTCATTATGGAAGGTAGTCTGTTGTTGAGATTTCTTGTTACTCCAATGGATGGTAGCCTTGTCATTATGGAAGGTAGCCTGTTGTTGAGATTTCTGTTTCATTAATGGATGGTAGCCTTGTCATTATAAATGGTAGTCTATTGTTGAAATTTTTGTTACTTTAATGGATGGTAGCCTTGTCATTATGGAAGGTAGTCTGTTGTTGAAATTTTTGTTACTCCAATGGACAGTAGCCGTGTCATTATGGGAGGTAGTATGTTGTTGTGATTTTTGTTACTCCAATGGATTATAGCCTTGTCGTTATGGAAGGTATTATGTTGTTGATATTTCTTGTAACTCCAATGGGTGGTAGCCTTGTCATTAAGGAAGGTAATCTATTATTGAGATTTCTTGTTACTCCAATGGATGGTAGCATTGTCATTATGGAAGGTAGCCTGTTGTTAAGATTTCGGTTTCTCCAATGGATGGTAGCCTTGTCATTATAAAAGGTAGTCTCTTGTTGAAATTTTTGTTACTCTAATGGATGGTAGCCTTGTCATTATGGAAGGTAGTCTGTTTTTATAGATTTCTATTACTACAATGGATGGTAGCCTTGTCATTATGGAAGGTAGCATGTTGTTGAGATTTCTGTTTCTCCAATGGATGCTAGCCTTGTCATTATGAATGGTAGTCTGTTGTTGAGATTTCTGTTACTCCAATGGACGGTAGCCGTGTCATTATGGAATGTATTATGTTGTTGAGATTTCTTGTTACTCCAATGGATGGTAGCCTTGTCATTATAGAAGGTAGTTTGTTGTTGAGATTTCTTGTTACCCAATGGATGGTAGCCTTGTCATTATGGAAGGTACTTTGTTGTTCAAATTTTGGTTACTCCAATGGATGGTAGCCTTGTCATTATGGAAGGTAGTCTATTATTGAAATTTTTGTTACTCTAATGGATTATACCCTTCTCGTTATGGAAGTTAGTCTGTTGTTGAGATATCTTGTTACTCCAATGGATGTTAGCCTTGTCATTATGGAAGGTAGTCTATTGTTGAGATTTCTTGTTACTCTGATGGATGGTAGCCTTGTCATTATGGAAGGTAGTTTGTTGTTTAAATTTTGGTTACTCCAATGGATGGTAGCGTTGTCATTGTGGAAGGTAGTCTATTGTTGAAATTTTTGTTACTTCAATGGATTGTAGCCTTCTCGTTATGGAAGGTAGTCTGTTGTTGAGATTTTTTGTTACTCCAATGGATGGTAGCCTTGTCATTATGGAAGGTACTATGTTGTTGAGATTTCTTGTTACTCCAATGGATGGTAGCCTTGTCATTATGGAAGGTAGCCTATTGTTGAGATTTCTGTTTCTCTAATGGATGGTAGCCTTGTCATTATAAATGGTAGTCTGTTGTTGAAATTTTTGTTACTTTAATGGATGGTAGCCTTGTCATTATGGAAGGTAGTCTGTTGTTGAAATTTTTGTTACTCCAATGGACAGTAGCCGTGTCATTATGGGAGGTAGTATGTTGTTGTGATTTTTGTTACTCCAATGGATTTTAGCCTTGTCGTTATGGAAGGTATTATGTTATTGATATTTCTTGTAACTCCAATAGGTGGTAGCCTTGTCATTAAGGAAGGTAGTCTATTATTGAGTTTTCTTGTTACTCCAATGGATGGTAGCGTTGTCATTATGGAAGGTAGCCTGTTGTTAAGATTTCCATTTCTCCAATGGATGGTAGCCTTGTCATTATAAAAGGTAGTCTCTTGTTGAAATTTTTGTTACTCTAATGGATGGTAGCCTTGTCATTGTGGAAGGTAGACTGTTTTTGAGATTTCTATTACTACAATGGATGGTAGCCTTGTCATTATGGAAGGTAGCATGTTGTTGAGATTTTTGTTTCTCCAATGGATGGTAGACTTGTCATTATAAAAGGTAGTTTGTTATTGAAATTTTTGTTACACTAATGGATGGTAGCCTTGTCATTATGAATGGTAGTCTGTTGTTGAGATTTCTGTTACTCCAATGGACGGTAGCCGTGTCATTATGGAATGTATTATGTTGTTGAGATTTCTTGTTACTCCAATGGATGGTAGCCTTGTCATTATAGAAGGTAGTTTGTTGTTGAGATTTCTTGTTACCCAATGGATGGTAGCCTTGTCATTATGGAAGGTACTTTCTTGTTCAAATTTTGGTTACTCCAATGGATGGTAGCCTTGTCATTATGGAAGGTAGTCTATTGTTGAAATTATTTGTTACTCTAATGGATTATACCCTTCTCGTTATGGAAGTTAGTCTGTTGTTGAGATATCTTGTTACTCCAATGGATGGTAGCCTTATCATTATGGAAGGTAGTCTGTTGTTGAGATTTCTTGTTACTCTCATGGATGGTAGCCTTGTCACTATGGAAGGTAGTCTGTTGTTGAGATTTCTTGTTACTCCAATGGATGGTAGCCTTGTCATTATAAATGGTAGTCAGTTGTTGAAATTTTTGTTACTTTAATGGATGGTAGCCTTGTCATTATGGAAGGTAGTCTGTTGTTGAAATTTTTGTTACTCCAATGGACAGTAGCCGTGTCATTATGGGAAGTAGTATGTTGTTGTGATTTTTGTTACTCCAATGGATTTTTGCCTTGTCAATATGGAAGGTAGTATGTTGTTGAGATTTCTGTTACTCCAATGGATGGTAGCCTTGTCGTTATGGAAGGTATTATGTTGTTGATATTTCTTGTAATTCCAATGGGTGGTAGCCTTGTCATTAAGGAAGTTAGTCTATTATTAAGATTTCTTGTTACTCCAATGGATGGTAGCGTTGTCATTATGGAAGGTAGCCTGTTGTTAATATTTTCGTTTCTCCAATGGATGATAGCCTTGTCATTATAAAAGGTAGTCTCTTGTTGAAATTGTTGTTACTCTAATGGATGGTAGCCTTGTCATTATGGAAGATAGTCTGTTTTTGAGATTTCTATTACTACAATTGATGGTAGCCTTGTCATTATGGAAGGTAGCATGTTGTTGAGATTTCTGTTTCTCCAATGGATGGTAGACTTGTCATTATAAAAGGTAGTCTCTTGTTGAAATTTTTGTTACTCTAATGGATGGTAGCCTTGTCATTGTGGAAGGTAGACTGTTTTTGAGATTTCTATTACTACAATGGATGGTAGCCTTGTCATTATGGAAGGTAGCATGTTGTTGAGATTTTTGTTTCTCCAATGGATGGTAGACTTGTCATTATAAAAGGTAGTTTGTTATTGAAATTTTTGTTACACTAATGGATGGTAGCCTTGTCATTATGAATGGTAGTCTGTTGTTGAGATTTCTGTTACTCCAATGGTCGGTAGCCGTGTCATTATGGAATGTATTATGTTGTTGAGATTTCTTGTTACTCCAATGGATGGTAGCCTTGTCATTATAGAAGGTAGTTTGTTGTTGAGATTTCTTGTTACCCAATGGATGGTAGCCTTGTCATTATGGAAGGTACTTTCTTGTTCAAATTTTGGTTACTCCAATGGATGGTAGCCTTGTCATTATGGAAGGTAGTCTATTGTTGAAATTATTTGTTACTCTAATGGATTATACCCTTCTCGTTATGGAAGTTAGTCTGTTGTTGAGATATCTTGTTACTCCAATGGATGGTAGCCTTGTCATTATGGAAGGTAGTCTGTTGTTGAGATTTCTTGTTACTCTCATGGATGGTAGCCTTGTCACTATGGAAGGTAGTTTGTTGTTCAAATTTTGGTTACTCCAATGGATGGTAGCGTTGTCATTGTGGAAGGTAGTCTATTGTTAAAAATTTTGTTACTTAAATGGATTGTAGCCTTCTCGTTATGGAAGGTAGTCTGTTGTTGAGATTTTTTGTTACTCCAATGGATGGTAGCCTTGTCATTATGGAAGGTAGTCTGTTGTTGAGATTTCTTGTTACTCCAATGGATGGTAGCCTTGCCATTATGGAAGGTAGCTTGTTGTTGAGATTTCTGTTTCTCTAATAGATGGTAGCCTTGTCATTATAAATGGTAGTCAGTTGTTGAAATTTTTGTTACTTTAATGGATGGTAGCCTTGTCATTATGGAAGGTAGTCTGTTGTTGAAATTTTTGTTACTCCAATGGACAGTAGCCGTGTCATTATGGGAAGTAGTATGTTGTTGTGATTTTTGTTACTCCAATGGATTTTTGCCTTGTCAATATGGAAGGTAGTATGTTGTTGAGATTTCTGTTACTCCAATGGATGGTAGCCTTGTCGTTATGGAAGGTATTATGTTGTTGATATTTCTTGTAATTCCAATGGGTGGTAGCCTTGTCATTAAGGAAGTTAGTCTATTATTAAGATTTCTTGTTACTCCAATGGATGGTAGCGTTGTCATTATGGAAGGTAGCCTGTTGTTAATATTTTCGTTTCTCCAATGGATGATAGCCTTGTCATTATAAAAGGTAGTCTCTTGTTGAAATTGTTGTTACTCTAATGGATGGTAGCCTTGTCATTATGGAAGATAGTCTGTTTTTGAGATTTCTATTACTACAATTGATGGTAGCCTTGTCATTATGGAAGGTAGCATGTTGTTGAGATTTCTGTTTCTCCAATGGATGGTAGACTTGTCATTATAAAAGGTAGTTTGTTGTTGAAATTTTTGTTACACTAATGGATGGTAGCCTTGTCATTATGAATGGTAGTCTGTTGTTGAGATTTTTGTTACTCCAATGGACGGTAGCCGTGTCATTATGGAATGTATTATGTTGTTGAGATTTCTTGTTACTCCAATGGATGGTAGCCTTGTCATTATAGAAGGTAGTTTGTTGTTGAGATTTCTTGTTACCCAATGGATGGTAGCCTTGTAATTATGGAAGGTACTTTCTTGTTCAAATTTTGGTTACTCCAATGGATGGTAGCCTTGTCATTATGGAAGGTAGCCTATTGTTGAAATTTTTGTTACTCTAATGGATTATACCCTTCTCGTTATGGAAGTTAGTCTGTTGTTGAGATATCTTGTTACTCCAATGGATGGTAGCCTTGTCATTATGGAAGGTATTCTGTTGTTGAGATTTCTTGTTACTCTGATGGATGGTAGCCTTGTCATTATGGAAGGTAGTTTGTTGTTCAAATTTTGTTTACTCCAATGGATGGTAGCGTTGTCATTGTGGAAGGTAGTCTATTGTTGAAATTTTTGTTACTTCAATGGATTGTAGCCTTCTCGTTATGGAAGGTAGTCTGTTGTTGAGATTTCTTGTTACTCCAATGGATGGTAGCCTTGTCATTATGGAAGGTAGTCTATTGTTGAGATTTCTTGTTACTCCAATGGATGGTAGCCTTGACATTATGGAATGGTAGTCTGTTGTTGAGATTTATGTTTCCCCAATGGATGGTAGCCTTGTCATTATAA
Source organism: Vicia faba (assembly GCA_948472305.1). Lineage (NCBI taxonomy): Eukaryota > Viridiplantae > Streptophyta > Magnoliopsida > Fabales > Fabaceae > Vicia > Vicia faba. The sequence goes on from OX451737.1 coordinate 774,785,030, forward strand.
ATGGTAGTCTGTTGTTGAAATTTTTGTTACTTTAATGGATGGTAGCCTTGTCATTATGGAAGGTAGTTTGTTGTTGAAATTTATGTTACTCCAATGGGCAGTAGCCGTGTCATTATGGGAGGTAGTATGTTGTTGTGATTTTTGTTACTCCAATGGATTTTAGCCTTGTCAATATGGAAGGTAGTCTGTTGTTGAGATTTCTGTTACTCCAATGGATGGTAGCATTGTCGTTATGGAAGGTATTATGTTGTTGATATTTCTTGTAACTCCAATGGGTGGTAGCCTTGTCATTAAGGAAGGTAGTCTATTATTGAGATTTCTTGTTACTCCAATTGATGGTAGCGTTGTCATTATGGAAGGTAGCCTGTTGTTAAGATTTCTGTTTCTCAAATGGATGGTAGCCTTGTCATTATAAAAGGTAGTCTCTTATTGAAATTTTTGTTACTCTAATGGATGGTAGCCTTGTCATTATGGAAGGTAGTTTGTTTTTGAGATTTCTTGTTACTCCAATGGATGGTAGCCTTGTCATTATGGAAGGTAGCATGGTGTTGAGATTTCTGTTTCTCCAATGAATGGTAGCCTTGTCATTATAAATGGTAGTCTGTTGTTGAAATTTTTGTTACTTTAATGGATGGTAGCCTTGTCATTATGGAAGGTAGTATGTTGTTGTTATTTCTTGTAACTCCAATGGGTGGTAGCCTTGTCATTAAGGAAGGTGGTTTATTTTGAGATTTCTATTACTCCAATGGATGCTAGCCTTGTCATTATGGAAGGTAGCTTGTTGTTGAGATTTCTGTTTCTCCAATGGATGGTAGACTTGTCATTATAAAAGGTAATTTGTTGTTGAAATTTTTGTTACTCCAATTGATGGTAGCCTTGTCATTATAAAAGGTAGTCTCTTTTTGAAATTTTTGTTACTCTAATGGATGGAAGCCTTGTCATTATGGAAGGTAGTATGTTTTTGAGATTTCTATTTCTCCAATGGATGGTAGCATTGTCATTATGGGAGGTAGTATGTTGTTGAGATTACTTGTTACTCTAATGGATAGAGGCATTATCATTATGGAAGGTAGTCTGTTGTTGAAATTTTTGTTACTCCAATGGATGGTAGCCTTGTCATTATGGAAGGTAGTCTTTTGTTGAAATTTTGTTACTTCAATCGATGGTAGCCTTGTCATTATGGAAGGTAGTCTGTTGTTAATATATCTGTTACTCCAATGGATGGTAGCCTTGTCATAATTGAAGGTAGTCTATTGTTGATATTTCTGTTACTCCAATGGATGGTAGTCTTGTCGTAATGAGAGGTAGTCTGATGTTGAGATTTCAGTTAATCCAATGGACGGTAGTCGTGTCATTATGGAAGGTAGTCTGCTGTTGAGATTTCTTGTTACTCCAATGGATGGTAGCCTTGTCATTATGAAAGGTAGTTTGTTGTTCAAATTTTGGTTACTCCAATGGATGGTAGCCTTGTCATTGTGAAAGGTAGTCTATTGTTGAAATTTTTGTTACTTCAATGGATTGTAGCCTTCTCGTTATGGAAGGTAGTCTGTTGTTGAGATTTCTTGTTACTCTAATGGATGGTAGCCTTGTCATTATGGAAGGTATTCTGTTGTTGAGATTTCTTGTTACTCCAAAGGATGGTAGCCTTGTCATTATGGAAGGTAGCCTATTGTTGAGATTTATTTTTCTCCAATGGAAGGTAGCCTTGTCATTATAAATGGTAGTCTGTTGTTGAAATTTTTGTTACTTTAATGGATGGTAGCCTTGTCATTATGGAAGGTAGTCTGTTGTTGAAATTTCTGTTACTCCAATGGACAATAGTCGTGTCATTATGGGAGGTAGTATGTTGTTGTGATTTTCGTTACTCCAATGGATTTTAGCCTTGTCAATATGGAAGGTAGTCTGTTGTTGAGATTTTTGTTACTCCAATGGATGGTAGCCTTGTCATTATGGAAGGTATTATGTTGTTGATATTTCTTGTAATTCCATTTGGTGGTAGCCTTGTCATTAAGGAAGGTAGTCTATTATTGAGATTTCTTGTTACTCCAATGGATGGTAGCATTGTCATTATGGAAGGTAGCCTGTTGTTAAGATTTCCGTTTCTCCAATGAATGGTAGCCTTGTCATTATAAAAGGTAGTCTCTTGTTGAAATTTTTGTTACTCTAATGTATGGTAGCCTTGTCAATATGGAAGGTAGTCTGTTTTTGAGATTTCTATTACTCCAATGGATGGTAGCCTTGTCATTATGGAAGGTAGCATGTTGTTGAGATTTCTGTTTCTCCAATGGATGGTAGACTTGTCATATTAAAAGGTAATTTGTTGTTGAAATTTTTTTTACTCCAATTGATGGTAACCTTGTCATTATAAAAGGTAGTCTCCTTTTGAAATTTTTGTTACTCTAATGGATGGAAGCCTTGTCATTATGGAAGGTAGTATGTTTTTGAGATTTCTATTTCTCCAATAAATGGTAGCATTGTCATTATGGGAGGTAGTATGTTGTTGAGATTACTTGTTACTCTAATGGATGGAGGCATTATCATTATGGAAGGTAGTCTGTTGTTGAAATTTTTGTTACTCCAATGGATGGTAGCCTTGTCATTATGGAAGGTAGTCTTTTGTTGAAATTTTGTTACTTCAATCGATGGTAGCCTTGTCATTATGGAAGGTTGTCTGTTGTTATTATATCTGTTACTCCAATGGATGGTAGCCTTGTCATAATTTAAGGTAGTCTATTGTTGATATTTCTGTTACTCCAATGGATGGTAGTCTTGTCGTAATGAGAGGTAGTCTGATGTTGAGATTTCAGTTAATCCAATGGACGGTAGTCGTGTCATTATGGAAGGTAGTCTGCTGTTGAGATTTCTTGTTACTCCAATGGATGGTAGCCTTGTCATTATGGAAGGTAGTTTGTTGTTCAAATTTTGGTTACTCCAATGGATGGTAGCCTTGTCATTGTGAAAGGTAGTCTATTGTTGAAATTTTTGTTACTTCAATGGATTGTAGCCTTCTCGTTATGGAAGGTAGTCTGTTGTTGAGATTTCTTGTTACTCTAATGGATGGTAGCCTTGTCATTATGGAAGGTAGTCTGTTGTTGAGATTTCTTGTTACTCCAAAGGATGGTAGCCTTGTCATTATGGAAGGTAGCCTATTGTTGAGATTTATTTTTCTCCAATGGAAGGTAGCCTTGTCATTATAAATGGTAGTCTGTTGTTGAAATTTTTGTTACTTTAATGGATGGTAGCCTTGTCATTATGGAAGGTAGTTTGTTGTTGAAATTTCTGTTACTCCAATGGACAGTAGTCGTGTCATTATGGGAGGTAGTATGTTGTTGTGATTTTCATTACTCCAATGGATTTTAGCCTTGTCAATATGGAAGGTAGTCTGTTGTTGAGATTTCTGTTACTCCAATGGATGGTAGCCGTATCATTATGGAAGGTATTATGTTGTTGATATTTCTTGTAATTCCAATGGGTGGTAGCCTTGTCATTAAGGAAGGTAGTCTATTATTGAGATTTCTTGTTACTCCAATGGATGGTAGCATTGTCATTATGGAAGGTAGCCTGTTGTTAAGATTTCCGTTTCTCCAATGGATGGTAGCCTTGTCATTATAAAAGGTAGTCTGTTGTTGAAATTTTTGTTACTCTAATGTATGGTAGCCTTCTCATTATGGAAGGTAGTCTGTTTTTGAGATTTCTATTACTCCAATGGATGGTAGCCTTGTCATTATGGAAGGTAGCATGTTGTTGAGATTTCTATTTCTCCAATGGATGGTAGACTTGTCATTATAAAAGGTAGTTTGTTGTTGAAACTTTTGTTACACTAATCGATGGTAGCGTTGTCATTATGAATGGTAGTCTGTTGTTGAGATTTCTGTTACTCCAATGGACGGTAGCCGTGTCATTATGGAATGTAGTATGTTGTTGAGATTTCTTGTTACTCCAATGGATGGTAGCCTTGTCATTATAGAAGGTAGTTTGTTGTTGAGATTTCTTGTTACCCAATGGATGGTAGCCTTGTCATTATGGAAGGTAGTTTCTTGTTCAAATTTTGGTTACTCCAATGGATGGTAGCCTTGTCATTATGGAAGGTAGTCTATTAGTGAAATTTTTATTACTCCAATGGATTATAGCCTTCTCGTTATGGAAGGTAGTCTATTGTTGAGATTTCTTGTTACTCCAATGGATGGTAGCCTTGTCATTATGAAAGGTAGTTTGTTGTTGAGATTTCTGGTTACTCTAATGGATGGTAGCCTTGTCATTATGGAAGGTAGTCTGTTGTTGGGATTTTTGTTACTCCAATGGATGGTAGCTTTGTCATTATGGAAGGTAGTCTGTTGTTGAAGTTTTTGTTACTCCAATGGATGATAGCCTTCTCGTTATGGAAGGTAGTATGTTGTTGATATTTCTTGTAACTCCAAAGGGTGGTAGCCTTGTCATTAAGGAAGGTAGTCTATTATTGAGATTTCTTGTTACTCCAATGGATGTTAGCGTTGTCATTATGGAAGGTAGCCTGTTGTTAAGATTTCTGTTTCTCCAATGGATGGTAGCCTTGTCATTATAAAAGGTAGTCTCTTGTTGAAATTTTTGTTACTCCAATGGATGGTAGCCTTGTCATTATGGAAGGTAGTCTGTTTTTGAGATTTCGATTACTCCAATGGATGGTAGCCTTGTCATTATGGAAGGTAGCATGTTGTTGAGATCTCTATTTCTCCAATGGATGGTAGACTTGTCATTATAAAAGGTAGTTTGTTGTTGAAACTTTTGTTACACTAATCGATGGTAGCATTGTCATTATGAATGGTAGTCTGTTGTTGAGATTTCTGTTACTCCAATGGACGGTAGCCGTGTCATTATGGAATGTAGTATGTTGTTGAGATTTCTTGTTACTCCAATGGATGGTAGCCTTGTCTTTATAGAAGGTAGTTTGTTGTTGAGATTTCTTGTTACCCAATGGATGGTAGCCTTGTCATTATGGAAGGTAGTTTCTTGTTCAAATTTTGGTTACTCCAATGGATGGTAGCCTTGTCATTATGGAAGGTAGTCTATTAGTGAAATTTTTGTTACTCCAATGGATTATAGCCTTCTCGTTATGGAAGGTAGTCTATTGTTGAGATTTCTTGTTACTCCAATGGATGGTAGCCTTGTCATTATGAAAGGTAGTTTGTTGTTGAGATTTCTGGTTACTCTAATGGATGGTAGCCTTGTCATTATGGAAGGTTGTCTGTTGTTGGGATTTTTGTTACTCCAATGGATGGTAGCCTTGTCATTATGGAAGGTAGTCTGTTGTTGAAGTTTTTGTTACTCCAATGGATGATAGCCTTCTCGTTATGGAAGGTAGTATGTTGTTGATATTTCTTGTAACTCCAAAGGGTGGTAGCCTTGTCATTAAGGAAGGTAGTCTATTATTGAGATTTCTTGTTACTCCAATGGATGTTAGCATTGTCATTATGGAAGGTAGCCTGTTGTTAAGATTTCTGTTTCTCCAATGGATGGTAGCCTTGTCATTATAAAAGGTAGTCTCTTGTTGAAATTTTTGTTACTCCAATGGATGGTGGCCTTGTCATTACGGAAGGTAGTCTGTTTTTGAGATTTCGATTACTCCAATGGATGGTAGCCTTGTCATTATGGAAGGTAGCATGTTGTTGAGATTTCTGTTTCTCCAATGGATGGTAGACTTGTCATTATAAAAGGTAGTTTGTTGTTGAAATTTTTGTTACACTAATGGATGGTAGCCTTGTCATTATGAATGGTAGTCTGTTGTTGAGATTTCTGTTTCTCCAATGGACGGTAGCCGTGTCATTATGGAAGGTATTATGTTGTTGTAATTTTTGTTACTCCAACGGATGGTAGCCTTGTCATTATGGAAGGTAGTCTGTTATTGAGATTTCTGTTACTACAATGAATGGTAGCCTTGTCATTATGGAAGGTAGTCTGGTGTTGAGATTTTTGTTACTCTAATGGATGGTAGCCTTGTCATTATGAATGGTAGTCTGTTGTTGAGATTTATGTTACACCAATGGACGGTAGCCGTGTCATTATGGGAGGTTGTATGTTATTTAAATTTATGTTTCTCCAATGGATGGTAGCCTTGTCATTATAAAAGGTAGTCTCTTTTTGAAATTTTTGTTACTCTAATGGATGGAAGCCTTGTCATTATGGAAGGTAGTATGTTTTTGAGATTTCTATTTCTCCAATGGATGGTAGCATTGTCATTATGGGAGGTAGTATGTTGTTGAGATTACTTGTTACTCCAATGGAAGGAGGCATTGTCATTATGGAAGGTAGTCTGTTGTTGAAATTTTTGGTACTCCAATGGATGGAAGCCTTGTCATTATGGAAGGTAGTCTTTTGTTGAAATTTTGTTACTTCAATGGATGGTAGCCTTGTCATTATGGAAGGTAGTCTGTTGTTGATATATTTGTTACTCCAATGGATGGTAGACTTGTCATTATAAAAGGTAGTTTGTTGTTGAACTTTTTGTTGCACTAATGGATGGTAGCCTTGTCATTATGAATGGTAGTCTGTTGTTGAGATTTCTGTGATTCCAATGGACGGTAGCCGTGTCATTATGGAATGTAGTATGTTGTTGAGATTTCTTGTTACTCCAATGGATGATAGCCTTGTCATTATAGAAGGTAGTTTGTTGTTGAGATTTCTTGTTCCCCAATGGATGGTATCCTTGTCGTTATGGAAGGTAATTTCTTGTTCAAATTTTGGTTTCTCCAATGGATGGTAGCTTTGTCATTATGGAAGGTAGTCTATTGTTGAAATTTTTGTTACTCCAATGGATTATAGCCTTCTCGTTATGGAAGGTAGTATGTTGTTGAGATTTCTTGTTACTCCAATGGATGGTAGCCTTGTCATTATAAATGGTAGTCTTTTGTTGAAATTTTTGTTACTTTAATGGATGGTAGCCTTGTCATTATGGAAGGTAGTATGTTATTGATATTTCTTGTAACTCCAATGGGTGGTAGCCTTGTCATTAAGGAAGGTAGTCTATTTTTGAGATTTCTATTACTCCAATGGATGGTAGCCTTGTCATTATGGAAGGTAGCCTGTTGTTGAGATTTCTGTTTCTCCAATGGATGGTAGACTTGTCATTATAAAAGGTAATTTGTTGTTGAAATGTTTGTTACTCTAATTGATGGTAGCCTTGTCAATATGAATGGTAGTCTGTTGTTGATATTTCTGTTACTCCAATGGACGGTAGCCGTGTCATTATGGGAGGTAGTATGTTCTTGTGATTTTTGTTACTCCAATGGATGGTAGCCTTGTCATTATGGAAGGTAGTCTGTTATTGAGATTTTTGTTACTGCAATGGATGGTAGCCTTGTCATTATGGAAGGTAGTCTGTTGTTGAGATTTTTGTTACTGTAATGGATGGTAGCCTTGTCATTATGAATGGTAGTCTGTTGTTGAGATTTATGTTACACCAATGGACGGTAGCCGTGTCATTATGGGAGGTAGTATGTTATTGAGATTTATGTTTCTCCAATGGATGGTAGCCTTTTCATTATAAAAGGTAGTCTCTTTTTGAAATTTTTGTTACTCTAATGGATGGTATCCTTGTCATTATGGAAGGTAGTATGTTTTAGAGATTTCTATTACACCAATTGATGGTAGCATTGTCATTATGGGAGATAGTCTGTTGTTGAGATTACTTGTTACTCCAATGGATGGAAGCATTGTCATTATGTGAGGTAGTCCGTTGTTGAAATTTTTGTTACTCCAATGGATGGTAGCCTTGTCATTATGGAAGGTAGTTTATTGTTGAGATTTCATGTTACTACAATGGATGGTAGCCTTGTCATTATGGAAGGTAGCCTGTTGTAGAGATTTATGTTTCTCCAATGGATGGTAGCCTTGTCAGTATAAAAGGTAGTCTGTTGTTGAAATTTTTGTTACTCTAATGGATGGTAGCCTTGTCATTATGGAAGGTAGTCTGTTGTTGAGATTTCTGTTACTCCAATGAACAATAGCCGTGTCATTATGGAAGGTAGCATGGTGTTGTGATTTTTGTTACTCCAATTGATGGTAGCCTTGTCATTATGGAAGGTAGTATCTTGTTGAGATTTCTTGTTACTCCAATGGATGGTAGCCTTGTCATTATGGAAGGTAGCCTGTTGTTGAGATTTCTGTTTCTCCAATGGATGGTAGCATTGTCATTACAAAAGGTAGTCTCTTATTGAAATTTCTGTTACTCTATTGGATGGTAGCCTTGTCATTATGGAAGGTAATATGTTTTTGAGATTTCTATTACTCTAATGGATGGTAGCCTTGTCATTATGGAAGTTAGCATGTTGTTGAGATTTATGTTTCTCCAATGGATGGTAGACTTGTCATTATAAAAGGTAGTTTGTTGTTGAAATTATTGTTACACTAATGGATGGTAGCCTTGTCATTATGAATGGTAGTATGTTGTTGAGATTTCTGTTACTCCAATGGACGGTAGCCGTGTCATTATGGAAGGTAGTTTGTTGTTGAGATTTCTTGTTACTCCAATGGATGGTAGCCTTGTCATTATGGAAGGTAGTTTGTTGTTGAGATTTCTTGTTACCCAATGGATGGTAGCCTTGTCATTATGGAAGGTAGTCTGTTGTTGAGATTTCTTGTTACTCCAATGGATGGTAGCCTTGTCATTATGGAAGGTAGCCTGTTGTTGAGATTTCTGTTTCTCCAATGGATGGTAGCCTTGTCATTATAAAAGGTAGTCTCTTGTTGAAATTTTTGTTACTCTATTGGATGGTAGCCTTGTCATTATGGAAGGTAGTCTGTTTTTGAGATTTCTATTACTCCAATGGATGGTAGACTTGTCATTATGGAAGGTAGCATGTTGTTGAGATTTATGTTTCTCCAATGGATGGTAGACTTGTAATTATGGAAGGTAGTCTGTTGTTGAGATTTCTGTTACTCCAATGGATGGTAGCCTTGTCATTATGGAAGGTAGTCTGTTGTTTAGATTTTTGTTACTCCAATGGATGGTAGCCTTGTCATTATGGAAGGTAGTCTTTTGAAATTTTTGATACTCCAATGGATGGTAGCCTCGTCATTAAGGAAGGTAGTCTGTTGTTGAGATTTCTTTTTACTCCAATGGATGGTAGCCTTGTCATTATAAATGGTATTTTGTTGTTGATTTTTTTTTTACTTTAATGGATGGTAGCCTTTTCATTATGGAAGGTAGTCTGTTGTTGAGTTTTTTTGTTACTCCAATTGACAGTATCCGTGTCATTATGGGAGGTAGTATGTTGTTGTGATTTTTGTTACTCCAATGGATGGTAGCCTTGTCATTATGAAAGGTAGTCTGTTGTTGAGATTTCTGTTACTCCAATGAACAATAGCCGTGTCATTATGGAAGGTAGTATGGTGTTGTGATTTTTGTTACTCCAATTGATGGTAGCCTTGTCATTATGGAAGGTAGTATCTTGTTGAGATTTCTTGTTACTCCAATGGATGGTAGCCTTGTCATTATGGAAGGTAGCCTGTTGTTGAGATTTCTGTTTCTCCAATGGATGGTAGCATTGTCATTACAAAAGGTAGTCTCTTATTGAAATTTCTGTTACTCTAATGGATGGTAGCCTTGTCATTATGGAAGGTAATATGTTTTTGAGATTTCTATTACTCTAATGGATGGTAGCCTTGTCATTATGGAAGTTAGCATGTTGTTGAGATTTATGTTTCTCCAATGGATGGTAGACTTGTCATTATAAAAGGTAGTTTGTTGTTGAAATTATTGTTACACTAATGGATGGTAGCCTTGTCATTATGAATGGTAGTCTGTTGTTGAGATTTCTGTTACTCCAATGGACGGTAGCCGTGTCATTATGGAAGGTAGTTTGTTGTTGAGATTTCTTGTTACTCCAATGGATGGTAGCCTTGTCATTATGGAAGGTAGTTTGTTGTTGAGATTTCTTGTTACCCAATGGATGGTAGCCTTGTCATTATGGAAGGTAGTCTGTTGTTGAGATTTCTTGTTACTCCAATGGATGGTAGCCTTGTCATTATGGAAGGTAGCCTGTTGTTGAGATTTCTGTTTCTCCAATGGATGGTAGCCTTGTCATTATAAAAGGTAGTCTCTTGTTCAAATTTTTGTTACTCTATTGGATGGTAGCCTTGTCATTATGGAAGGTAGTCTGTTTTTGAGATTTCTATTACTCCAATGGATGGTAGACTTGTCATTATGGAAGGTAGCATGTTGTTGAGATTTATGTTTCTCCAATGGATGGTAGACTTGTAATTATGGAAGGTAGTCTGTTGTTGAGATTTCTGTTACTCCAATGGATGGTAGCCTTGTCATTATGGAAGGTAGTCTGTTGTTTAGATTTTTGTTACTCCAATGGATGGTAGCCTTGTCATTATGGAAGGTAGTCTTTTGAAATTTTTGATACTCCAATGGATGGTAGCCTTGTCATTAAGGAAGGTAGTCTGTTGTTGAGATTTCTTTTTACTCCAATGGATGGTAGCCTTGTCATTATAAATGGTATTTTGTTGTTGATTTTTTTTTTACTTTAATGGATGGTAGCCTTTTCATTATGGAAGGTAGTCTGTTGTTGAGTTTTTTTGTTACTCCAATTGACAGTATCCGTGTCATTATGGGAGGTAGTATGTTTTTGTGATTTTTGTTACTCCAATGGATGGTAGCCTTGTCATTATGAAAGGTAGTCTGTTGTTGAGATTTCTGTTACTTCAATGGATGGTAGCCTTGTTATTATGGAAGGTAGTCTGTTGTTTAGATTTTTGTTACTCCAATGGATGGTAGCCTTGTCATTATGGAAGGTAGTCTGTTGTTGAAATTTTTGTTACTCCAATGGATGATAGCTTTCTCATTATGGAAGGTAGTATGTGAAGATGTGAAAACACAAGAAGGGGGGTTGAATTGTAAAACTTAAAACAAATGGTTTGACAACACAAAGTTTTTATCCTGGTTCATTTGATCTCAAACTACTCCAGTCCACCCGTCAAGGTGATTTCGCCTCTCTCCAACGAGGTCTTAATCCACTATTTTCAAAGGATTACAACAGCTACTTTAACAATTGTTAAAGTCTTCTTGAGTATAACCACAAACCGGTTTATCTCAAGGAAATATTTCACAAATAATTGAACAAGGATGTGTTAACGTTTTCTAACAAAACAATATATCACAATTGTGATAATTACACAACTTAAGTTTGGAATAAACTGAATTATCTAAAGCGTTTGAATAAGCGTGATTTTAAGGGTTGGCAAATTATGTGAGTGCACTCGTGCGTCTTTTCTCAAGCAGACTTGTTTATATAGGCAAGGCAAAGATACGTTGTCCATAATGCCAGTTTAATGACAATAACCCACTTTCCTTTTAAAGAAGATCTTGTCTGATGAGAGCCGTTAGCATTTAATTTTGTCTTGAATACTTAATAACGCTTCAGAGTCTTCTTTGCTTTAACTTATGATAGCGCTTCAGAGTTTTGATGACTTGGTAAAGATATTTGATCAGAGTCAAAGTGTATTTTGTTTATGCGCAAATTCTGGTCATCAAGCTTCAGCATATAATCTGGTAGCTTCAGCGTGTATCACATATTACTGATCTTCTGATGCTGATTCCATCAGAACTTCTGCATATACAAAACATAATTTTAAGAAGAATATTTGTTTTATATGTATACCTTTGAATTTATTTATTCTTTGTATTTTGTTATCATTAAAACTCTAATCAAGGGTTGTAGAATCAAACTATGTTCTAACAATCTCCCCCTTTTTGATGATGACAAAAACCAGATTTTTCAATTAAAAATAAAGAATAAAAAGTATAGAATTAAGAAGAAAAACTCCCCCTGAGTTGATTACTTCCCTTTAATTCCATGAGTCTTTGAACATCAGAACCTTACTGTATCTTTCATCAGATTTTGTACCTGTTCAAGCTTTTTAGAAGAGAGAAATTTAAATAGATCAGAATGTCTGAGACTTATGTCTCAGTAATCCGTTATTTAAAAATATCATTCTTTCTCCCCCTTTTTGTCAGTTATCAAAAAGAACATATAATCAGAACCAGAATGCATTTATATTTAAAAAAACCAGAATCAACGAAAAGTTCAGAATAATGTAAGAATGTTACAGATAAACATGTTTTAAAAACGAGGAAATTCTAAGAGGGAGGAGGAAGACGCGTGAACAAAGCTTCCAACATGCTCTTGATCTGGTTGTTGGTTTCTTGTTGCTGGGTTAACATGCTCGTGATTTCATCAATTTTGTTGTCTTGTTTATCCATTCTTTCCTTCATCAACATATCATATCTTTTGAGGTCTTCTAGAGTCCGCCTTTCATTGGAGGAAGCTTGAGGATCAGCAGTAACTGGATGCTTCTCAGAGCATTCTGCAATATCCTCTTTTTGACCCAGTTCTTCAGCAGGAATCATCTGCTCTGAAGTCTCAGTCAGATTGAGATCTTCTGACTCTGGTTGAACTTTGTATGCTAGACGATGTTCAGACCAGGGAGCATTGTCCAGAGCGAGAACTTTTTCCTTGAGCAGCTAGCTCAGAACATGATCTTCAATTACTTTCAGTAGATTGCTGAAGTTCTATTGAACTTGTCCATAGCTCTGTTCTTGCATCTTATGAGTTTCAGAACATACCCATCTTCTGAAACATGTCCAAAGGTAGTCTGATGCAGCAGGATCAATCAGTTCAAGACTAGCTTACTTCAGAGAAGTGATCCACTTCTGTACTTCTGTTTCAAACATCAATAAGCTGGTACCAATATCTGGAGAGGGTTCAGATGGTTTTGGTTTTGGAATAGCTGTTTTGTGGGTTATGGCAGCAAGACGTTCAAAAATTGTTAAATCAATGACAGTCTTGATGTTGTCATCTGGATTGTTCTTCGGTGAGGGAGTGGGAGAGTCTGGAATAATTATTGGATTGGTTGGGGAGTTTGGTGGAGTTGATTCTAGTGAGGAGGGAATTTGGGGAATATCCAGAATGGTTAGGGGCATACGGATGGCCAGAGGTTCAGTGATTCCAGGAATGGGAATGGTATCAGAATCAACAGTTTGGTTTGATTGATTGTTATGAGGTTCTGGTTCACAGGAATCAGAAGGTGGAGCCTTAGAAGTTTGAACTTCTGGTTGAAATAATTCAGGGTGTAGAGAAGGTGGATGAATTTCTGGTTGAGGAGATGGAGGTAGTGGTATTTCTGGTTGTGGAGAGAGGGGAATTTCTGGTTGTGGTGCTTTTGTGGTGGTTTCAGGGTTTGGATTTTCTGGCGTGGCAGCAGAAGTATGTTGGTCAAAGGTTTCTATGTCTGATAGAACTTTTGCAAGTTCTTGTTGGGTTGCTTCAATATTTGGATTTGGAGGTTGGGAGCGGGATCATCTAAGAGTTAAGTTTTCTGAGGGGTCGAATTCAATGTCAAAGTCATCTAATGTTTGTGGTGTGGGGTTTTCTGATTGAGTGGGAATTGGTATAGATGTTGATACAGAAATTGAGTTTAAAACAGTTAAATAAGAAGGATTACCTATCTTTTTAGGAGTCCGCTGGGATGATCCTTCTGCTACAACTTTCCTTTTCTTGGTTTTCTTCAGCACAACTTCTGGAGCCTTCTGCTACAGATCCTGAATGTTCAAATCTGGTGCTGTACCATGCGCCTTGCATGCATCCAGATATCTGACTATTATATCAGGTTTAGAATCAATCTTTGAGAACAGAGGAAAGTTATCTAGACGGATTTATCTGCTGGAGATTGCTGCAAAAGAAGTGACACTGGTTTCCTTCTTGACGTTCTCAATTAACTTCATTTTCTTCAGATTCTTTGCATTCAGCTGTTTGCCAACAGTAGCTTTCAAAGAGATGATTTCCTGAGCTTCTGTAAGATGATCAATCAGCTCATTCTTTGTTAGAATATCTGATATAAGCCTTCCTAGGGGTATCCAGTCCCTTTTTGTGCGCTCCTCTTCTCTGGTTTCCTTGACACTAGTCCTTAGATGGTTAAACAGCAAATGAGCCAGACTCACCTTAATCTTCTGGGAGATGAAGTAGATCAGAAATTGCTGATCAATATTGATGTAGTTAGGAGAGCTGGTAGGCTTCCTGTGGTTTATGCATCCCAGAATAATCTTGGCCCATATTCTGTGATGGTCTTTTAGATCCCTTATCTTGCTGGAGGGAAGACCCAGAGTGAAGATTTCTCTAGCAATTAGGGAGACATCAGCGCATCTTTCAGCCATGTCAATGCATCGTACACCACCACCACTGTAGCCTATTAATATTGCAATGAGGTCCTCTGTTATGACTATCTTCTTCCCCATTCTGTATGAAGTAACTTGATGGTTGGAAGATGAAGCATGAATCCAAAATTCCTTCACAAGAATTGGGAATGTTGGACCCACCAGTCGGTCAAAATATTTGTCCCAGCCTTGAGCTTTTACTTCTTCCAAGAGATTAAACCCATTCTCTTGAAGACTGTTGAAGTCCACAATCAATTCAGAAAGAACTTCTAGATTTTTGATTGCTGTGAGAAGAGTTCTGTAGGGTTCTTCATATTGTTCGGAGGAATCTGTTTTCTGAGAACTGGAAGTAGGGTTGCTTGAGGAAGCCATGTTCACACGAAGGTTTTGAGAAGAGATTGAAAGGGTTTTGAGAAAGGATGCAAACTGAAATCAATAAGATTGTAGAGAATATGAAAGTGAAAGTAAAAAGTGTAAGTGGTGAGAGATGTGTTTAAATAGGTTTTTAATAAAGATTTTGATAATATAAATGGCAAGAGAGAGAAATAAATTATAATGATTATGAGCATTTAATGATAGCTGATTTTGGGGGATTCAGAAAGATATTGAAACGGTTACCCATGACATGTGTCCCAATGCATCCAGTCAGCACTTTTGACCTTTCAGAAACGTGAACGCGTGTTCAGCCTCATAAAGTAGTTGATGACTGGATGACACTTGTTTTCTTGAGTGAACTGCACATTTCTATCCTTTAAATGAAGCGCGCAAATAGAAAATCTATACTTCAAAAGATCTGAAGAAAGATTGATCAGTAGTTCACGAAAAAATAAACAAAGTTCTGAAGGTTAAGATATGGAATCAAAACAGTTTTATTCTGGGCAGAGCTTCATGCTGAGATGTTTCAGAATGAAGTTGAACCTATCTTCAGAAAGAGGTTTTGTAAAGATATCAGCCCATTGATGGTCTGTGTTAATAAAGTTTAAATTTAGAATCCCTTTCTGAATATAGTCCCTAATAAAATGATGTTTTATTTCTATATGCTTAGCCCTAGAGTGCAAAATAGGATTTTTACTAAGACAAATAGCAGAAGTATTGTCACAGAGGATAGGGATGTTACTCTCAAATATTTTGAAGTCCTCAAGTTGACTTTTCATCCAGAGCATTTGTGTGCTGCATCCAGCTGCTGCTATGTATTCAGCTTCTGCTGTTGATAGAGCTATTGTGGATTGTCTTTTGCTGGACCATGAGATCAGATTTTCTCGTAGAAACTGGCAGCTTCTAGAAGTGCTTTTACGTTCTACTCTGTCTCCAGCGAAATCAGCGTCACAGTATCCTATCAAGCTGTAATCAATTGATTTTCTATAAAACAAGCCCAGATTAGTAGTACCTTTCAGATACTTGAAAATTCGCTTAACTGCTGTTAAGTGAGATTCTCTAGGATCTGATTGGAATCTAGCACAAATGCAAACAGTAAATAGAATGTCAGGCCTTGAAGATGTCAGATAGAGAAGAGAACCAATCATACCTTTGTAGACCTTTTGTTCTACCTTTTTACTTACCTCTTCTCTTTCTAGAATGCACGTGGGATGCATTGGAATCTTTGATGGCTTAAATTCTGAGAGATCAAATTTCTTCAGAAGTTCTCTGAAATATTTGCTTTGATGATTGTAAGTTCCTTCTGGGGTTTGATTAATCTGAATGCCCAGAAAGAATTTTAGTTCCCCCATTAGGCTCATCTCAAATTCTGCCTGCATACATTTAGCAAACTTTCTTCTCAGAGAGGGTTTAGTGGATCCAAATATGATGTCATCAACATAAATCTGACATACTAAAATGTCATTCTTAACTGTCTTACAGAACAAGGTTGTGTCCACTTTCCCTCTGGTGAATTCCTTTTCTAGAAGGAAGTTACTTAGTCTTTCATACCAAGCTCTGGGAGCTTGTTTCAGACCATAGAGTGACTTCTTTAGTTTGAAAACATATTCTGGATTTTTGGAACCCTCAAAACCAGGGGGTTTGTGCACATATACCTCTTCTTCTATATAGCCATTTAAGAATGCACTCTTAACATCCATCTGATATAGAGGGATGCCTTTATTAACAATAAATGAAATTAAGAGTCTGATAGATTCTAACCTGACGACTGGAGCAAAGGTTTCTGTATAGTCTATCCCCACTTGCTGACTATAACCTTGTGCTACCAGTCGTGCTTTATTTCTGATGACTTCACCTTGTTCATTCAGTTTGTTTCTGAACACCCATTTTGTACCAATGACGTTGAATCCTTTTGGTTTGGGAACTAGATCCCATACTTCATTTCTTGTGAATTGATTTAGCTCCTCTTGCATTGCTAGAATCCAATCATTGTCCAGAAGTGCTTCATCAATTGTTGTTGGTTCAATTAGAGAAACCAGTCCCATGAGGGATTCTTCAGAGTTTCTGAAGCTAGATCTTGTTCTGATTGGATCTTCCTTCCTTCCTAAGATTGTTTCTTCTGGGTGATCCATGCTGCTTCTGGATGGTCTTTTCTGGAGTTGATCAATAGAAGGTGCTGGATTACTTGTAGTTACTCTTTCTGATGTTGAGGGAGTGTCTCTGTTGAGAGCTTCTGATGATTTGTCTTCACTACCTGTGAGTTCAACTTCCATACATGCAAGGAATTCATTCTGCTTTGACTTTTGAGAGTCAAGCTTATCATCAAAACGAACACTGATTGACTCCTCCACAATCTGTGTTTCTGTATTGTATACTCTGTACCCTCTTGAGCGTTCAGAATATCCTAACATAATACACTTTTGTGCTTTAGAGTCAAACTTGTTCAAATAATTTTTTATATTCAAGATAAAACATGTACATCCAAATGGGTGAAAATAGGAAATGTTGGGCTTTCTGTTCTTCCACAATTCATATGGAGTCTTTTCCAGAATAGGTCTTATGGAGATTCTATTCTGAATGTAACACGCTGTGTTTATTGGCTCTGCCCAGAAGATCTTAGAAACGTTAGTCTCGTTGATCATGGTTCTGGCCATTTCTTTCAATGTTATGTTCTTTCGTTCTACAACTCCATTTTGCTGGGGAGTTCTAGGACAACAGAAATCATGCAGAATGCCTTTATCATTAAAGAATAACTCAAAATTTTTGTTTTCAAATTCTCCACCATAATCACTTCTGACTTAGATGATTCTAAGATCCTTTTCATTCTGAACATGGTTGCAGAAGGTAACAAACACAGAGTCATCCACAATTACTAACCCGTACTTCTTGCCACTGACTGAAGCAGTTTTAACTGGTCCAAATAAGTCAATGTGTAGAAGTTCTAATGGCTTGGAGGTTGAAAAAACGTTTTTGGATTTGAAAGCTGGTTTTGCAAACTTGCCTTTCTGACATGCTTCATACAGAGCATCTGAATTGAACTTCAGGTTAGGAAGTCCTCTGACCAGATTGGGTTTATTAATCTGAGATATTCTTCTCATATTAACATGTCCCAATCTTCTGTGCCGGATCCATTGCTCGTTTTTAAAAGACAGTAAACATTTTACATTCTGACTTTTTCCTCTTTCTATTAAATAGGATAGTCCCATCATTCTGACTAACAGCTTTGCATGAATTTTGATTAAAGATTATATCATAACTGTTATCACTTAATTGACTTATGGATAACAGGTTATGCATTAATCCATCAACTAATAAAACATTACTTATAGAGGGAAGATTTCCATTACCTACTGTTCCAGAGCCAATGATCTTTCCTCTCTGATTGCCTCCAAAGCCTACCTGGCCTCCAGGCTTAAGTTCCAGGCTTTGGAACATATGCCTTCTTCCCGTCATGTGTCGTGAGCAGCCAGAGTCCAGGTACCATGATTGGTGTTTTTGCTTTGCTGCTAAAGATATCTGCCACATGTATTATTTTATCCTTAGGTACCCACATTTTCTTGGGTCTTGATTTGTTAGTTTTACCAAAACTCTGGTTGAATTTTGGTTTGACATAGTAATCACTACTTGTATATTTTATGTCATGTGTGTACCCATATATAAAGTGTGAATCAAGTGGAGTACGTTTTATAACTAAATCCATGGAATTTTTTGGTGTAGGTACCTTACCTTGATATCCTATCCCTTTTCTGCCATTTCTGCTAACTCCATAGATCATTGAAGCCATTTTGCTTCTATCCATGTTTTTAGCTAGAAACTTCTGAAAGCTGTGATCATATTCCTTTATGATCTCATCAGCATTGCTGGGAGTTTCAGGGATTGTTTCTTTCTGAGAGTTTTGCAATTGGTTTTCTAATTTTGAAATTTTCATCTTTTAACTCAAAATTCTCCAATTTGAGACTCTCAGTGTTATCAGAGTCAGAAGCAAGATTCCTTTTCAGGTTTCTGAGTTTGACTCTGATCTGCTGATATCTTTCCAGAATTTCATTTAGGCTTTCAGCTAGTTCAGCCTTAGTAAAGTTTATAGTAAAGTCAGGGAATACCTCTTTTGTATCTGATTCAGAGTTTGACTCAGAAGCTTCACTGTCTTCTGTTATGTTGGCCATGAGAGCTATGTTTTCTCTTTCATCATCTGATTCTGGGTCAGCTTCAGATGTGTCAGAATCATCCCAGGTAGCCATGAGACTTTTCTTCTTTTCCTTGCCAAACTTCTTTTTGGGCTTCTCCTTCTGAAGCTTTGGGCAATCACTTTTGTAGTGCCCTTGCTCGTTACATTCATAGCAGATGTTGTCTTTGTTGTTTGGCTTTCTGTTTCCTGAAGAGCCTTCATATCTTCTGTGTCTAGAGGAGGATTCTGACCTTCTGTATCTGGAGAAAGATTCATTCTGATTTTCTGATCTTCTAGGATTCCTGAACTTCCTTTTCCTCTGCTTCCACAATTGGTTCACCCTTCTGGAGAGGAGAGACAGTTCATCTTCTTCTGATGAGGACCCATAAGAGGTTTCTTCCATAGCCTGGAAAACTTTGAAGTCAGATTTTCTGTTAGATTTTAAAGCTAATGGCTTACCTTGTTTTTGAGGTTCATCTGCGTCTAGCTCTATCTCGTGACTTCTGAGGGAGCTGACAAGTTCCTCCAGAGAGATTTTGTTGAGATCCTTAGCTAGCTTAAGCGCTGTGACCATTGGCCTCCATTGTTTTGGCAAGCTTCTGATGATCTTCTTAACGTGATCAGCAGTGGAATACCCTTTGTCAAGAACTTTTAGACCAGTAATAAGAATTTGAAATCTTGAAAACATAGTTTCTATTGATTCACTCTCTTCCATCTTGAGTGCTTCATACTTCTGAATGAGTGCAAGGGCTTTGGTTTCTTTGACTTGAATGTTGCCTTCATGCGTCATTTTCAAAGAGTCAAACATATTCTTTGCAGTGTCTCTGTTTGATATCTTCTCATATTCTGAATAAGAGATGGCGTTGAGGAGAATTGTTCTGGCCTTGTGATGATTTCTGAACTCACACTTTTGCTGATCAGACATCATATTCCTTTCAATCTTTTGACTACGTCCATCCACTGGGTGCGTGTATCCATCAGTCACCATGTCCTACAGATCAGCATCATGGGCCAGAAAGAAACTCTCAATTCTGTCTTTCCAGTAGTCAAACTTCTCTCCATCAAAGACTGGAGGTTTGCCACTGAATCTGTCCCTTTCTTCATTGTTGTCATTGCTGATGTTTTGACTTAGTCCTGCCATTGTGTTTTTCTGACGCTGGATCTTGTACTGACACGGTTAAGTGTTATAAGCACAGAACCAGGCGCTCTGATGCCAATTGAAGATGTGAAAAACACAATAAGGGGGGTTGAATTGTAAAACTTAAAACTAATGGTTTGACAACACAAATTTTTTATCCTGGTTCGTTTGAACTAAAACTACTCCAGTCCACCCGTCAAGGTGATTTCGCCTCTCTCCAACGATGTCTTAATCCACTATTTTCAAAGGATTACAACAGCTACTTTAACAATTGTTAAAGTCTTCTTGAGTATAACCACAAACCGATTTATATCAAGGAAATCTTTCACAAATAATTGAACAAGGATGTGTTAACGTTTTCTAACAAAACAATATATCACAACTGTGATAATAACACAACTTAAGCTTGGAATAAACTGAATTATCTAAAGCGTTTGAATAAGCGTAATTTTAAGGCTTGGCAAATTATGTGAGTGCATGCATGCGTCTTTTCTCAAGTAGACTTGTTTATATAGGCAAGGCAAAGACACGTTGTCCATAAAGCCAGTTTAATGACAATAACGCACTTTCCTTTTGAAGAAGATCTTGTCTAATGAGATCCGTTAGCATTTAATTCTGTCTTGAATACTTAATAACGCTTCAGAGTCTTCTTTTCTTTAACTTATGATAGAGCTTCAGAGTGTTGATGACTTGGTAAAGATCTTTGATCAGAGTCAGAGTGTATTTTGTTTATGCGCAGATTCTGGTCATCAAGCTTCAGTGTATAATCTGGTAGCTTCAGCGTGTAGCACATATTATTGATCTTCTGATGCTGATTCCATCAGAACTTCTGCATATACAAAACATAATTTTAAGAAGCGTATTTGTTTTATATGTATACCTTTGAATTTTGTTATCATCAAAACTCTAATCAAGGGTTGTAGAATCAAACTATGTTCTAACAGTATGTTGTTGATATTTCTTGTTACTCAAATGGATGGTAGCCTAGTCATTAAGGAAGGTAGTCTGTTGTTGAGATTTCTGTTTCTCCAATGGATGGTAGCATTGTCATTATAAAAGGTAGTCCCTTGTTGAAATTTTTGTTACTCTAATGGATGGTAGCCTTGTCATTATGGAAGGTAGTCTATTTTTGAGATTTCTATTACTGTAATGGATGGTAGCCTTGTCATTATGGAAGGTAGCATGTTGTTGAGATTTCTGTTTCTCCAATGGATGGTAGACTTGTCATTATAAAAGGTAGTTTGTTGTTGAAATTTTGGTTACACTAATGGAAGGTAGCCTTGTCATTATGAATGGTAGTCTGTTGTTGAGATTTTTGTCACTCCAATGGACGGTAGTCGTTTCATTATGGAAGGTAGTCTGTTGTTGATATTTCTTGTTACTCCAATGGATGGTAGCCTTGTCATTATGGAAGGTAGTTTGCTGTTCAAATTTTGGTTACTCCAATGGATGGTAGCCTTGTAATTATTGAAGGTAGTATATTGTTGAAATTTTTGTTAATACAATGGATTGTAGCCTTCTCGTTATGGAAGGTAGTCTGTTGTTGAGATTTCTTGTTACTCCAATGGATGGTAGCCTTGTCATTATGGACGGTAGTCTGTTGTTGAGATTTCTTATTACTCCAATGGATGGTAGCCTTGTCGTTATGGAAGGTAGCCTGTTGTTGAGATTTTTGTTTCTCCAATGGATGGTAGCCTTGTCATTTTAAATGGTAGTTTGTTGTTTAAATTTTTGTTACTTTAATGGATGGTAGCCTTGTCATTATGGAAGGTAGTCTGTTGTTGAAATTTCTGTTACTCCAATGTACAGTAGCCGTGTCATTATGGGAGGTAGTATGTTATTGTGATTTTGGTTACTCCAAAGGATTTTAGCCTTGTCATTATGGAAGGTAGTCTGTTGTTGAGATTTCTGTTACTCTAATGGAGGGTAGCCTTGTCATTATGGAAGGTAGTCTGTTGTTGGGATTTTTGTTACTCCAATGGATGGTAGCCTTGTCATTATGGAAGGTAGTATGTTATATAAATTTTTGTTACTCCAATGGATGATAGCCTTCTCTTTATGAAAGGTAGTATGTTGTTGATATTTCTTGTAACTCCAATGGGTGGTAGCCTTGTCATTAAAGAAGGTAGTCTATTATCGAGATTTCTTCTTACTCCATTGGATGGTAGCGTTGTCATTATGGAAGGTAGCCTGTTGTTAAGATTTTCGTTTCTCCAATGGATGGTAGCCTTGTCATTATAAAAGGTAGTCTCTTGTTGAAATTTTTGTTACTCTAATGGATGGTAGCCTTGTCATTATGGAAGGTAGTCTGATTTTGAGATTTCTATTACTCCAATGGATGGTAGCCTTGTCATTATGGAATGTAGCATGTTGTTGAGATTTCTGTTTCTCCAATGGATGGTAGACTTGTCATTATAAAAGGTAGTTTGTTGTTCAAATTTTTTTACACTAATGGATGGTAGCCTTGTCATTATGAAAGGTAGTCTGTTGTTGAGATTTCTGTTACTCCAATGGACGGTAGCTGTGTCATTATGGAATGTAGAATGTTGTTGAGATTTATGTTACTCCAATGGACGATAGCCGTGTCATTATGGGAGGTAGTATGTTAATGAGATTTATGTCTCTCCAATGGATGGTAGCCTTGTCATTATAAAAGGTAGTCTCTTTTTAAAATTTTCGTTACTCTAATGGATGGTAGCCTTGTCATTATGGAAGGTAATATGTTTTTGAGATTTCTATTACTCCAATGGATGGTAGCCTTGTCATAATTGAAGGTAGTCTATTGTTGAGATTTCTGTTACTCCAATGGATGGTAGTCTTGTCGTAATGAGAGGTAGTTTGTTGTTGAGATTTCACTTAATCCAATGGATGGTAGCCTTGTCATTATGGAAGGTAGTCTATTGTTGAGATTTCTTGTTACTCCAATGGATGGTAGCCTTGTCATTATGGAAGGTAGTTTGTTGTTGAGATTTCTTCTTACTCCAAGTGATGGTAGCCTTGTCATTAAGGAAGGTAGTATGTTGTTGATATTTCTTGTCATTCCAATTAGTGGTAGCCTTGTCATTACGAAGGGTAGGCGATTTTTGAGATTTCTATTACTCCAATGGATGGTAGCCTTGTCATTATGGAAGGTAGCCTGTTGTTGAGATTTATGTTTCTCCAATGGATGGTAGACTTCTCATTATAAAAGGTAATTTGTTGTTGAAATTTTTGTTACTCTAATTGATTGTAGCCTTGTCATTATGAATGGTAGTCTTTTGTTGAGATTTATGTTACTCCAATGGATGGTAGCCGTGTCATTATGGAAGGTAGTATGTTGTTGTGATTTTTGTTACTCCAATGGATGGTAGCCTTGTCATTATGGAAGGTAGTTTGTTATTGAGATTTCTGTTACTCTGATGGATGGTAGCCTTGTCATTATGAATGGTAGTCTGTTGTTGAGATTTATGTTACTCCAATGGACGGTAGCTGTGTCATTATGGGAGGTAGTATGTTATTGAGATTTATGTTTCTCCAATGGATTGTAGCCTTGTCATTATAAAAGGTAGTCTCTTTTTGAAATTTTTGTTACTCTAATGGATGGTAGCCTTGTCATTATGGAAGGTAGTATGTTTTTGAGATTTCTATTACTCCAATGGATGGTAGCCTTGTCATAATTGAAGGTAGTCTATTGCTTAGATTTCTGTTACTCCAATGGATGGTAGACTTGTCGTAATGAGAGATAGTATGTTGTTGAGATTTCAGTTAATCCAATGGATGGTAGCCTTGTCATTATGGATGGTAGTTTGTTGTTGAGATTTCTTGTTACTCCAATGGATGGTAGCCTTGTCATTATGCAAGGTAGTTTGTTGTTGAGATTTCTTCTTACTCCAATGGATGGTAGCCTTGTAATTATGGAAGGTAGTTTGTTGTTGAAATTTTTGTTACTCCAATGGATGGTAGCCTTGTTATTATGGAAGGTAGTCTATTGTTGAAATTTTTGTTACTCCAATGGATTGTAGCCTTGTCATTATGGAAGGTAGTTTGTTGTTGAGATTTCTGTTACTCCAATGGATGGTAGCCTTGTCATAATTGAAGGTAGTCTATTGTTGAGATTTCTGTTACTCCAATGGATGGTAGTATTGTCGTAATGAGAGGTAGTCTGTTGTTGAGATTTCAGTTAATCCAATGGATGGTAGCATTGTCATTATGGAAGGTAGTTTGTTGTTGAGATTTCTTGTTACTCTAATGGATGGTAGCCTTGTCATTATGGAAGGTAGTTTGTTGTTGAGATTTCTTCTTACTCCAATGGATGGTAGCCTTGTCATTATGGAAGGTAGTTTGTTGTTGAAATTGTTGTTACTCCAATGGATGGTAGCCTTGTCATTATGGAAGGTAGTCTATTGTTGAAATTTTTGTTACTCCAATGGATTGTAGCCTTTACTTTATGGAAGGTAGTCTATTGTTGAGATTTCTTGTCACTCCAATGGATGGTAGCCTTGTCATTATGGAAGGTAGCATGTTGTTGAGATTTATGTTACTCTAATGGATGGTAGCCTTGTCATTACGGAAGGTAGTCTATTGTTGAAATTTTTGTTACTCCAATGGATTGTAGACTTCTCGTTATGGAAGGTAGTCTATTGTTGAGATTTCTTGGTACTCCAATGGATGGTAGCCTTGTCATTATGGAAGGTAGTTTGTTGTTGAGATTTCTGTTACTCCAATGGATGGTAGCCTTGTCATAATTGAAGGTAGTCTATTGTTGAGATTTTTGTTACTCCAATGGATGGCAGTATTGTCGTAATGAGAGGTAGTCTGTTGTTGAGATTTCAGTTAATCCAATGGATGGTAGCCTTGTCATTATGGAAGGTAGTCTTTTGTTGAGATTTCTTGTTACTCCAATGGATGGTAGCCTTGTCATTATGGAAGGTAGTTTGTTGTTGAGATTTCTTCTTACTCCAATGGATGGTAGCCTTGTCATTATGGAAGGTAGTTTGTTGTTGAAATTATTGTTACTCCAATGGATGGTAGCCTTGTCATTATGGAAGGTAGTCTATTGTTGAAATTTTTGTTACTCCAATGGATTGTAGCCTTCTCGTTATGGAAGGTAGTCTGTTGTTGAGATTTCTTGTTACTCCAATGGATGGTAGCCTTGTCAATATGGAAGGTAGCCTGTTGTTGAGATTTATGTTTCTCTAATGTATGGTAGCCTTGTCATTATAAAAGGTAGTCTGTTGTTGAAATTTTTGTTACTCTAATGGATAATAGCCTTGTCATTATGGAAGGTAGTATGTTGTTGAGATTTCTGTTACTCCAATGGAAAATAGCCGTGTCATTATGGGAGGTAGTATATTGTTGTGATTTTTGTTACTCCAATTGATGGTAGCCTTGTCATTATGGAAGGTAGTCTGTTGTTGAAATTTTTGTTACTCCAATGGATGATAGCCTTCTCATTATGGAAGGTAGTATGTTATTGATATTTCTTGTTACTCCAATGGATGGTTGCCTTGTCATTAAGGAAGGTAGTCTATTGCTGAGATTTCTTGTTACTCCAATGGATGGTAGTCTTGTCGTAATGAGAGGTAGTCTGTTGTTGAGATTTCAGTTAATCCAATGGATGGTAGCCTCGTCATTATGGAAGGTAGTCTGTTGTTAAGATTTCTTGTTACTCCAATGGATGGTAGCCTTGTCATTATGGAAGGTAGTTTGTTGTTGAGATTTCTTCTTACTCTAATGGATGGTAGCCTTGTCATTATGGAATGTAGTTTGTTGTTGAAATTTTTGTTAATCCAATGGATGGTAGCCTTGTCATTATGGAAGGTAGTCTATTGTTGAAATTTTTGTTACACCAATGGATTGTAGCCTTCTCGTTATGGAAGGTAGTCTGTTGTTGAGATTTGTTGTTACTCCAATGGATGGTAGCCTTATCATTATGGAAGGTAGTCTGTTGTTGAGATTTCTTGTTACTCCAATGGATGGTAGCCTTGTCATTATGGAAGGTAGTTTGTTGTTGAGATTTCTTCTTACTCCAATGGATCGTAGCCTTGTCATTATGGAAGGTAGTCTGTTGTTGAATTTTTTTTACTCCAATGGATGGTAGCCTTGTCGTTATGGAAGGTAGTATGTTGTTGAGATTTCTTGTTACTCCAATGGATGGTAGCCTTGTCATTATGGAAGGTAGCATGTTCTTGAGATTTATGTTTCTCCAATGGATGGTAGCCTTGTCATTATAAAAGGTAGTCTGTTGTTGAAATTTTTGTTACTCTAATGGAAGGTAGACTTGTCATTATGGAAGGTAGTCTTTAGTTGGGATTTCTGTTACTCCAATGGACAGTAGCCGTGTCATTATGGTAGGTAGTATATTGTTGTGATTTTTGTTACTCCAATTGATGGTAGCCTTGTCATTATGGAAGGTAGTCTGTTGTTGAAATTTGTGTTACTCCAATGGATGATAGCCTTCTCATTATGGAAGGTAGTATGTTGTTGATATTTCTTGTTACTCCAATGGATGGTAGCCTTGTCATTAAGGAAGGTAGTCTATTGTCTAGATTTCTTGTTACTCCAATGGATGGTAGTCTTATCGTAATGAGAGGTAGTCTGTTGTTGAGATTTCAGTTAATCCAATGGATGGTAGCCTTGTCATTATGGAAGGTAGTTTGTTGTTTAAATTATTGTTACTCCAATGGATGGTAGCCTTGTCATTATGGAAGGTAGTCTATTGTTGAAATTTTTGTTACTCCAATGGATTGTAGCCTTCTCGTTATGGAAGGTAGTCTGTTGTTGAGATTTCTTATTACTCCAATGGATGGTAGCCTTGTCAATATGGAAGGTAGCCTGTTGTTGAGATTTATGTTTCTCCAATGTATGGTAGCCTTGTCATTATAAAAGGTAGTCTGTTGTTGAAATTTTTGTTACTCTAATGGATGGTAGCCTTGTCATTATGGAAGGTAGTATGTTGTTGAGATTTATGTTACTCCAATGGACAGTAGCCGTGTCATTATGGGAGGTAGTATATTATTGTGATTTTTGTTACTCCAATTGATGGTAGCCTTGTCATTATGGAAGGTAGTCTGTTGTTGAAATTTTTGTTACTCCAATGGATGATAGCCTTCTCATTATGGAAGGTAGTATGTTATTGATATTTCTTGTTACTCCAATGGATGGTAGCCTTGTCATTATTGAAGGTAGTCTATTGTTGAGATTTCTTGTTACTCCAATGGATGGTAGTCTTGTCGTAATGAGGGTAGTCTGTTGTTGAGATTTCAGTTAATCCAATGGATGGTAGCCTCGTCATTATGGAAGGTAGTCTGTTGTTGAGATTTCTTGTTACTCCAATGGATGGTAGCCTTGTCATTATGGAAGGTAGTTTGTTGTTGAGATTTCTTCTTACTCTAATGGATGGTAGCCTTGTCATTATGGAATGTAGTTTGTTGTTGAAATTTTTGTTAATCCAATGGATGGTAGCCTTGTCATTATGGAAGGTAGTCTATTGTTGAAATTTTTGTTACTCCAATGGATTGTAGCCTTCTCGTTATGGAAGGTAGTCTGTTGTTGAGATTTGTTGTTACTCCAATGGATGGTAGCCTTATCATTATGGAAGGTAGTCTGTTGTTGAGATTTCTTGTTACTCCAATGGATGGTAGCCTTGTCATTATGGAAGGTAGTTTGTTGTTGAGATTTCTTCTTACTCCAATGGATGGTAGCCTTGTCATTATGGAAGGTAGTTTGTTGTTGAAATTATTGTTACTCCAATGGATGGTAGCCTTTTCATTATGGAAGGTAGTCTATTGTTGAGACTTTTGTTACTCCAATGGATTGTAGCCTTCTCTTTATGGAAGGTAGTCTGTTGTTGAGATTTCTTGTTACTCCAATGGATGGTAGCCTTGTCATTATGGAAGGTAGCATGTTGTTGAGATTTAGGTTTCTCCAATGGATGGTAGCCTTGTCATTATAAAAGGTAGTCTGTTGTTGAAATTTTTGTTACTCTAATGGATGGTAGACTTGTCATTATGGAAGGTAGTCTTTAGTTGAGATTTATGTTACTCCAATGGACAGTAGCCGTGTCATTATGGTAGGTAGTATATTGTTGTGATTTTTGTTACTCCAATTGATGGTAGCCTTGTCATTATGGAAGGTAGTCTGTTGTTGAAATTTTTGTTACTCCAATGGATGATAGCCTTCTCATTATGGAAGGTAGTATGCTGTTGATATTTCTTGTTACTCCAATGGATGGTAGCCTTGTCATTAAGGAAGGTAGTCTATTGTCTAGATTTCTTGTTACTCCAATGGATGGTAGTCTTATCGTAATGAGAGGTAGTCTGTTGTTGAGATTTCAGTTAATCCAATGGATGGTAGCCTTGTCATTATGGAAGGTAGTCTTTTGTTGAGATTTCTTGTTACTCCAATGGATGGTAGCCTTGTCATTATGGAAGGTATTTTGTTGTTGAGATTTCTTCTTACTCAAATGGATGGTAGCCTTGTCATTATGGAAGGTAGTTTGTTTTCGAAATTATTGTTACTCCAATGGATGGTAGCCTTGTCATTATGGAAGGTAGTCTATTGTTGAAAATTTTATTACTCCAATGGATTGTAGCCTTCTCGTTATGGAAGGTAGTCTGTTGTTGAGATATCTTGTTACTCCAATGGATGGTAGCCTTGTCAATATGGAAGGTAGCCTGTTGTTGAGATTTATGTTTCTCCAATGTATGGTAGCCTTGTCATTATAAAAGGTAGTCTGTTGTTGAAATTTTTGTTACTCTAATGGATAGTAGCCTTGTCATTATGGAAGGTAGTATGTTGTGGAGATTTCTGTTACTCCAATGGACAGTAGCCGTGTCATTATCGGAGGTAGTATATTGTTGTGATTTTTGTTACTCCAATTGATGATAGCCTTCTCATTATGGAAGGAAGTATGTTATTGATATTTCTTGTTACTCCAATGGATGGTAGCCTTGTCATTAAGGAAGGTAGTCTATTGTTGAGATTTCTTGTTACTCCAATGGATGGTAGTCTTATCGTAATAAAAGGTAGTCTGTTGTTGAGATTTCAGTTAATCCAATGGATGGTAGCCTTGTCATTATGGAAGGTAGTCTTTTGTTGAGATTTCTTGTTACTCCAATGGATGGTAGCCTTGTCATTATGGAAGGTAGTTTGTTGTTGAGATTTCTTCTTACTCCAATGGATGGTAGCCTTGTCATTATGGAAGGTAGTTTGTTGTTTAAATTATTGTTACTCCAATGGATGGTTGCCTTGTCATTATGGAAGGTAGTCTATTGTTGAAATTTTTGTTACTCCAATGGATTGTAGTCTTCTCGTTATGGAAGGTAGTCTATTGTTGAGATATCTTGTTACTCCAATGGATGGTAGCCTTGTCAATATGGAAGGTAGCCTGTTGTTGAGATTTATGTTTCTCCAATGTATGGTAGCCTTGTCATTATAAAAGGTAGTCTGTTGTTGAAATTTTTGTTACTCTAATGGATGGTAGCCTTGTCATTATGGAAGGTAGTATGTTGTTGAGATTTATGTTACTCCAATGGACAGTAGCCGTGTCATTATGGGAGGTAGTATATTGTTGTGATTTTTGTTACTCCAATTGATGGTAGCCTTGTCATTATGGAAGGTAGTCTGTTGTTGAAATTTTTGTTACTCCAATGGATGATAGCCTTCTCATTATGGAAGGTAGTATGTTATTGATATTTCTTGTTACTCCAATGGATGGTAGCCTTGTCATTAAGGAAGGTAGTCTATTGTTGAGATTTCTTGTTACTCCAATGGATGGTAGTCTTGTCGTAATGAGGGTAGTCTGTTGTTGAGATTTCAGTTAATCCAATTGATGGTAGCCTCGTCATTATGGAAGGTAGTCTGTTGTTGATATTTCTTGTTACTCCAATGGATGGTAGCCTTGTCATTATGGAAGGTAGTTTGTTGTTGAGATTTCTTCTTACTCTAATGGATGGTAGCCTTGTCATTATGGAATGTAGTTTGTTGTTGAAATTTTTGTTAATCCAATGGATGGTAGCCTTGTCATTATGGAAGGTAGTCTATTGTTGAAATTTTTGTTACTCCAATGGATTGTAGCCTTCTCGTTATGGAAGGTAGTCTGTTGTTGAGATTTGTTGTTACTCCAATGGATGGTAGCCTTATCATTATGTAAGGTATTCTGTTGTTGAGATTTCTTGTTACTCCAATGGATGGTAGCCTTGTCATTATGGAAGGTAGTTTGTTGTTGAGATTTCCTCTTACTCCAATGGATGGTAGCCTTGTAATTATGGAAGGTAGTTTGTTGTTGAAATTATTGTTACTCCAATGGATGGTAGCCTTTTCATTATGGAAGGTAGTCTATTGTTGAAACTTTTGTTACTCCAATGGATTGTAGCCTTCTCTTTATGGAAGGTAGTCTGTTGTTGAGATTTCTTGTTACTCCAATGGATGGTAGCCTTGTCATTATGGAAGGTAGCATGTTGTTGAAATTTATGTTTCTCCAATGGATGGTAGCCTTGTCATTATAAAAGGTAGTCTGTTGTTGAAATTTTTGTTACTCTAATGGATGGTAGACTTGTCATTATGGAAGGTAGTCTTTAGTTGAGATTTCTGTTACTCCAATGGACAGTAGCCGTGTCATTATGGTAGGTAGTATATTGTTGTGATTTTTGTTACTCCAATTGATGGTAGCCTTGTCATTATGGAAGGTAGTCTGTTGTTGAAATTTTTGTTACTCCAATTGATGATAGCCTTCTCATTATGGAAGGTAGTATATTATTGATATTTCTTGTTACTCCAATGGATGGTAGCCTTGTCATTAAGGAAGGTAGTCTATTGTTGAGATTTCTTGTTACTCCAATGGATGGTAGTCTTATCGTAATAAGAGGTAGTCTGTTGTTGAGATTTCAGTTAATCCAATGGATGGTAGCCTTGTCATTATGGAAGGTAGTCTTTTGTTGAGATTTCTTGTTACTCCAATGGATGGTAGCCTTGTCATTATGAAAGGTAGTTTGTTGTTGAGATTTCTTCTTACTACAATGGATGGTAGCCTTGTCATTATGGAAGGTAGTTTGTTGTTTAAATTATTGTTACTCCAATGGATGGTTGCCTTGTCATTATGGAAGGTAGTCTATTGTTGAAATTTTTGTTACTCCAATGGATTTTAGCCTTCTCGTTATGGAAGGTAGTCTGTTGTTGAGATTTCTTATTACTCCAATGGATGGTAGCCTTGTCAATATGGAAGGTAGCCTGTTGTTGAGATTTATGTTTCTCCAATGTATGGTAGCCTTGTCATTATAAAAGGTAGTCTGTTGTTGAAATTTTTGTTACTCTAATGGATGGTAGCCTTGTCATTATGGAAGGTAGTATGTTGTTGAGATTTCTGTTACTCCAATGGACAGTAGCCGTGTCATTATGGGAGGTAGTATATTGTTGTGATTTTTGTTACTCCAATTGATGGTAGCCTTGTCATTATGGAAGGTAGTCTGTTGTTGAAATTTTTGTTACTCCAATATATGATAGCCTTCTCATTATGGAAGGTAGTATGTTATTGATATTTCTTGTTACTCCAATGGATGGTAGCCTTGTCATTAAGGAAGGTAGTCTATTGTTGAGATTTCTTGTTACTCCAATGGATGGTAGTCTTGTCGTAATGAGGGTAGTCTGTTGTTGAGATTTCAGTTAATCCAATGGATGGTAGCCTCGTCATTATGGAAGGTAGTCTGTTGTTGAGATTTCTTGTTACTCCAATGGATGGTAGCCTTGTCATTATGGAAGGTAGTTTGTTGTTGAGATTTCTTCTTACTCTAATGGATGGTAGCCTTGTCATTATGGAATGTAGTTTGTTGTTGAAATTTTTGTTAATCCAATGGATGGTAGCCTTGTCATTATGGAAGGTAGTCTATTGTTGAAATTTTTGTTACTCCAATGGATTGTAGCCTTCTCGTTATGGAAGGTAGTCTGTTGTTGAGATTTGTTGTTACTCCAATGGATGGTAGCCTTATCATTATGGAAGGTAGTCTGTTGTTGAGATTTCTTGTTACTCCAATGGATTGTAACCTTGTCATTATGGAAGGTAGTTTGTTGTTGAGATTTCTTCTTACTCCAATGGATGGTAGCCTTGTCATTATGGAAGGTTGTTTGTTGTTGAAATTATTGTTACTCCAATGGATGGTAGCCTTTTCATTATGGAATGTAGTCTATTGTTGAAACTTTTGTTACTCCAATGGATTGTAGACTTCTCTTTATGGAAGGTAGTATGTTGTTGAGATTTCTTGTTACTCCAATGGATGGTAGCCTTATCATTATGAAAGGTAGCATGTTGTTGAGATTTATGTTTCTCCAATGGATGGTAGCCTTGTCATTATAAAAGGTAGTCTGTTGTTGAAATTTTTGTTACTCTAATGGATGGTAGACTTGTCATTATGGAAGGTAGTCTTTAGTTGAGATTTCTGTTACTCCAATGGACAGTAGCCGTGTCATTATGGTAGGTAGTATATTGTTGTGATTTTTGTTACTCCAATTGATGGTAGCCTTGTCATTATGGAAGGTAGTCTGTTGTTGAAATTTTTGTTACTCCAATGGATGATAGCCTTCTCATTATGGAAGGTAGTATGCTGTTGATATTTCTTGTTACTCCAATGGATGGTAGCCTTGTCATTAAGGAAGGTAGTCTATTGTCTAGATTTCTTGTTACTCCAATGGATGGTAGTCTTATCGTAATGAGAGGTAGTCTGTTGTTCAGATTTCAGTTAATCCAATGGATGGTAGCCTTGTCATTATGGAAGGTAGTCTTTTGTTGAGATTTCTTGTTACTCCAATGGATGGTAGCCTTGTCATTATGGAAGGTAGTTTGTTGTTTAGATTTCTACTTACTCAAATGGATGGTAGCCTTGTCATTATGGAAGGTAGTTTGTTGTTGAAATTATTGTTACTCTAATGGATGGTAGCCTTGTCATTATGGAAGGTAGTCTATTGTTGAAAATTTTGTTACTCCAATGGATTGTAGCCTTCTCGTTATGGAAGGTAGTCTGTTGTTGAGATTTCTTGTTACTCCAATGGATGGTAGCCTTGTCAATATGGAAGGTAGCCTGTTGTTGAGATTTATGTTTCTCCAATGTATGGTAGCCTTGTCATTATAAAAGGTAGTCTGTTGTTGAAATTTTTGTTACTCTAATGGATAGTAGCCTTGTCATTATGGAAGGTAGTATGTTGTTGAGATTTCTGTTACTCCAATGGACAATAGCCGTGTCATTATGGGAGGTAGTATATTGTTGTGATTTTTGTTACTCCAATTGATGATAGCCATGTCATTATGGAAGGTAGTATGTTATTGATATTTCTTGTTACTCCAATGGATGGTAGCCTTGTCATTAAGGAAGGTAGTCTATTGTTGAGATTTCTTGTTACTCCAATGGATGGTAGTCTTGTCGTAATGAGAGGTAGTCTGTTGTTGAGATTTCAGTTAATCCAATGGATGGTAGCCTCGTCATTATGGAAGGTAGTCTGTTGTTGAGATTTCTTGTTACTCCAATGGATGGTAGCCTTGTCATTATGGAAGGTAGTTTGTTGTTGAGATTTCTTCTTACTCTAATGGATGGTAGCCTTGTCATTATGGAATGTAGTTTGTTGTTGAAATTTTTGTTAATCCAATGGATGGTAGCCTTGTCATTATGGAAGGTAGTCTATTGTTGAAATTTTTGTTACTCCAATGGATTGTAGCCTTCTCGTTATGGAAGGTAGTCTGTTGTTGAGATTTGTTGTTACTCCAATGGATGGTAGCCTTATCATTATGTAAGGTATTCTGTTGTTGAAATTTCTTGTTACTCCAATGGATGGTAGCCTTGTCATTATGGAAGGTAGTTTGTTGTTGAGATTTCCTCTTACTCCAATGGATGGTAGCCTTGTAATTATGGAAGGTAGTTTGTTGTTGAAATTATTGTTACTCCAATGGATGGTAGCCTTTTCATTATGGAAGGTAGTCTATTGTTGAAACTTTTGTTACTCCAATGGATTGTAGCCTTCTCTTTATGGAAGGTAGTCTGTTGTTGATATTTCTTGTTACTCCAATGGATGGTAGCCTTGTCATTATGGAAGGTAGCATGTTGTTGAGATTTATGTTTCTCCAATGGATGGTAGCCTTGTCATTATAAAAGGTAGTCTGTTGTTGAAATTTTTGTTACTCTAATGGATGGTAGACTTGTCATTATGGAAGGTAGTCTTTAGTTGAGATTTCTGTTACTACAATGGACAGTAGCCGTGTCATTATGGTAGGTAGTATATTGTTGTGATTTTTGTTACTCCAATTGATGGTAGCCTTGTCATTATGGAAGGTAGTCTGTTGTCGAAATTTTTGTTACTCCAATTGATGATAGCCTTCTCATTATGGAAGGTAGTATATTATTGATATTTCTTGTTACTCCAATGGATGGTAGCCTTGTCATTAAGGAAGGTAGTCTATTGTTGAGATTTCTTGTTACTCCAATGGATGGTAGTCTTATCGTAATAAGAGGTAGTCTGTTGTTGAGATTTCAGTTAATCCAATGGATGGTAGCCTTGTCATTATGGAAGGTAGTCTTTTGTTGAGATTTCTTGTTACTCCAATGGATGGTAGCCTTGTCATTATGAAAGGTAGTTTGTTGTTGAGATTTCTTCTTACTCCAATGGATGGTAGCCTTGTCATTATGGAAGGTAGTTTGTTGTTTAAATTATTGTTACTCCAATGGATGGTTGCCTTGTCATTATGGAAGGTAGTCTATTGTTGAAATTTTTGTTACTCCAATGGATTGTAGCCTTCTCGTTATGGAAGGTAGTCTGTTGTTGAGATTTCTTATTACTCCAATGGATGGTAGCCTTGTCAATATGGAAGGTAGCCTGTTGTTGAGATTTATGTTTCTCCAATGTATGGTAGCCTTGTCATTATAAAAGGTAGTCTGTTGTTGAAATTTTTGTTACTCTAATGGATGGTAGCCTTGTCATTATGGAAGGTAGTATGTTGTTGAGATTTCTGTTACTCCAATGGACGGTAGCCGTGTCATTATGGGAGGTAGTATATTGTTGTGATTTTTGTTACTCCAATTGATGGTAGCCTTGTCATTATGGAAGGTAGTCTGTTGTTGAAATTTTTGTTACTCCAATATATGATAGCCTTCTCATTATGGAAGGTAGTATGTTATTGATATTTCTTGTTACTCCAATGGATGGTAGCCTTGTCATTAAGGAAGGTAGTCTATTGTTGAGATTTCTTGTTACTCCAATGGATGGTAGTCTTGTCGTGATGAGGGTAGTCTGTTGTTGAGATTTCAGTTAATCCAATGGATGGTAGCCTCGTCATTATGGAAGGTAGTCTGTTGTTGAGATTTCTTGTTACTCCAATGGATGGTAGCCTTGTCATTATGGAAGGTAGTTTGTTGTTGAGATTTCTTCTTACTCTAATGGATGGTAGCCTTGTCATTATGGAATGTAGTTTGTTGTTGAAATTTTTGTTAATCCAATGGATGGTAGCCTTGTCATTATGGAAGGTAGTCTATTGTTGAAATTTTTGTTACTCCAATGGATTGTAGCCTTCTTGTTATGGAAGGTAGTCTGTTGTTGAGATTTGTTGTTACTCCAATGGATGGTAGCCTTATCATTATGGAAGGTAGTCTGTTGTTGAGATTTCTTGTTACTCCAATGGATTGTAGCCTTGTCATTATGGAAGGTAGTTTGTTGTTGAGATTTCTTCTTACTCCAATGGATGGTAGCCTTGTCATTATGGAAGGTAGTTTGTTGTTGAAATTATTGTTACTCCAATGGATGGTAGCCTTTTCATTATGGAAGGTAGTCTATTGTTGAAACTTTTGTTACTCCAATGGATTGTAGACTTCTCTTTATGGAAGGTAGTATGTTGTTGAGATTTCTTGTTACTCCAATGGATGGTAGCCTTATCATTATGAAAGGTAGCATGTTGTTGAGATTTATGTTTCTCCAATGGATGGTAGCCTTGTCATTATAAAAGGTAGTCTGTTGTTGAAATTTTTGTTACTCTAATGGATGGTAGACTTGTCATTATGGAAGGTAGTCTTTAGTTGAGATTTCTGTTACTCCAATGGACAGTAGCCGTGTCATTATGGTAGGTAGTATATTGTTGTGATTTTTGTTACTCCAATTGATGGTAGCCTTGTCATTATGGAAGGTAGTCTGTTGTTGAAATTTTTGTTACTCCAATGGATGATAGCCTTCTCATTATGGAAGGTAGTATGCTGTTGATATTTCTTGTTACTCCAATGGATGGTAGCCTTGTCATTAAGGAAGGTAGTCTATTGTCTAGATTTCTTGTTACTCCAATGGATGGTAGTCTTATCGTAATGAGAGGTAGTCTGTTGTTCAGATTTCAGTTAATCCAATGGATGGTAGCCTTGTCATTATGGAAGGTAGTCTTTTGTTGAGATTTCTTGTTACTCCAATGGATGGTAGCCTTGTCATTATGGAAGGTAGTTTGTTGTTTAGATTTCTACTTACTCAAATGGATGGTAGCCTTGTCATTATGGAAGGTAGTTTGTTGTTGAAATTATTGTTACTCCAATGGATGGTAGCCTTGTCATTATGGAAGGTAGTCTATTGTTGAAAATTTTGTTACTCCAATGGATTGTAGCCTTCTCGTTATGGAAGGTAGTCTGTTGTTGAGATTTCTTGTTACTCCAATGGATGGTAGCCTTGTCAATATGGAAGGTAGCCTGTTGTTGAGATTTATGTTTCTCCAATGTATGGTAGCCTTGTCATTATAAAAGGTAGTCTGTTGTTGAAATTTTTGTTACTCTAATGGATAGTAGCCTTGTCATTATGGAAGGTAGTATGTTGCTGAGATTTCTGTTACTCCAATGGACAATAGCCGTGTCATTATGGGAGGTAGTATATTGTTGTGATTTTTGTTACTCCAATTGATGATAGCCATGTCATTATGGAAGGTAGTATGTTATTGATATTTCTTGTTACTCCAATGGATGGTAGCCTTGTCATTAAGGAAGGTAGTCTATTGTTGAGATTTCTTGTTACTCCAATGGATGGTAGTCTTGTCCTAATGAGAGGTAGTCTGTTGTTGAGATTTCAGTTAATCCAATGGATGGTAGCCTCGTCATTATGGAAGGTAGTCTGTTGTTGAGATTTCTTGTTACTCCAATGGATGGTAGCCTTGTCATTATGGAAGGTAGTTTGTTGTTGAGATTTCTTCTTACTCTAATGGATGGTAGCCTTGTCATTATGGAATGTAGTTTGTTGTTGAAATTTTTGTTAATCCAATGGATGGTAGCCTTGTCATTATGGAAGGTAGTCTATTGTTGAAATTTTTGTTACTCCAATGGATTGTAGCCTTCTCGTTATGGAAGGTAGTCTGTTGTTGAGATTTGTTGTTACTCCAATGGATGGTAGCCTTATCATTATGGAAGGTAGTTTGTTGTTGAGATTTCTTGTTACTCCAATGGATGGTAGCCTTGTCATTATGGAAGGTAGTTTGTTGTTGAGATTTCTTCTTACTCCAATGGATGGTAGCCTTGTCATTATGGAAGGTAGTTTGTTGTTGAAATTATTGTTACTCCAATGGATGGTAGCCTTGTCATTATGGAAGGTAGTCTATTGTTGAAATTTTTGTTACTCCAATGGATTGTAGCCTTCTCTTTATGGAAGGTAGTCTGTTGTTGAGATTTCTTGTTACTCCAATGGATGGTAGCCTTGTCATTATGGAAGGTAGCATGTTGTTGAGATTTATGTTTCTCCAATGGATGGTAGCCTTGTCATTATAAAAGGTAGTCTGTTGTTGAAATTTTTGTTACTCTAATGGATGGCAGACTTGTCATTATGGAAGGTAGTTTGTTGTTGAAATTATTGTTACTCCAATGGATGGTAGCCTTGTCATTATGGAAGGTAGTCTATTGTTGAAATTTTTGTTACTCCAATGGATTGTAGCCTTCTCTTTATGGAAGGTAGTCTGTTGTTGAGATTTCTTGTTACTCCAATGGATGGTAGCCTTGTCATTATGGAAGGTAGCATGTTGTTGAGATTTATGTTTCTCCAATGGATGGTAGCCTTGTCATTATAAAAGGTAGTCTGTTGTTGAAATTTTTGTTACTCTAATGGATGGTAGACTTGTCATTATGGAAGGTAGTCTTTAGTTGAGATTTCGGTTACTCCAATGGACAGTAGCCGTGTCATTATGGTAGGTAGTATATTGTTGTGATTTTTGTTACTCCAATTGATGGTAGCCTTGTCATTATGGAAGGTAGTCTGTTGTTGAAATTTTTGTTACTCCAATGGATGATAGCCTTCTCATTATGGAAGGTAGTATGCTGTTGATATTTCTTGTTACTCCAATGGATGGTAGCCTTGTCATTAAGGAAGGTAGTCTATTGTCTAGATTTCTAGTTACTCCAATGGATGGTATTCTTATCGTAATGAGAGGTAGTCTGTTGTTGAGATTTCAGTTAATCCAATGGATGGTAGCCTTGTCATTATGGAAGGTAGTCTTTTGTTGAGATTTCTTGTTACTCCAATGGATGGTAGCCTTGTCATTATGGAAGGTAGTTTGTTGTTAAGATTTCTTCTTACTCAAATGGATGGTAGCCTTGTCATTATGGAAGGTAGTTTGTTGTTGAAATTATTGTTACTCCAATGGATGGTAGCCTTGTCATTATGGAAGGTAGTCTATTGTTGAAAATTTTGTTACTCCAATGGATTGTAGCCTTCTCGTTATGGAAGGTAGTCTGTTGTTGAGATTTCTTGTTACTCCAATGGATGGTAGCCTTGTCAATATGGAAGGTAGCCTGTTGTTGAGATTTATGTTTCTCCAATGTATGGTAGCCTTGTCATTATAAAAGGTAGTCTGTTGTTGAAATTTTTGTTACTCTAATGGATAGTAGCCTTGTCATTATGGAAGGTAGTATGTTGTTGAGATTTCTGTTACTCCAATGGACAGTAGCCGTGTCATTATGGGAGGTAGTATATTGTTTTGATTTTTGTTACTCCAATTGATGATAGCCTTCTCATTATGGAAGGTAGTATGTTATTGATATTTCTTGTTACTCCAATGGATGGTAGCCTTGTCATTAAGGAATGTAGTCTATTGTTGATATTTCTTGTTACTCTAATGGATGGTAGTCTTGTCGTAATGAGAGGTAGTCTGTTGTTGAGATTTCAATTAATCCAATGGATGGTAGCCTCGTCATTATGGAAGGTAGTCTGTTGTTGAGATTTCTTGTTACTCCAACGGATGGTAGCCTTGTCATTATGGAAGGTAGTTTGTTCTTGAGATTTCTTCTTACTCTAATGGATGGTAGCCTTGTCATTATGGAATGTAGTTTGTTGTTGAAATTATTGTTACTCCAATGGATGGTAGCCTTGTCATTATGGAAGGTAGTCTATTGTTGAAAATTTTGTTACTCCAATGGATTGTAGCCTTCTCGTTATGGAAGGTAGTCTGTTGTTGAGATTTCTTGTTACTCCAATGGATGGTAGCCTTGTCAATATGGAAGGTAGCCTGTTGTTGAGATTTATGTTTCTCCAATGTATGGTAGCCTTGTCATTATAAAAGGTAGTCTGTTGTTGAAATTTTTGTTACTCTAATGGATAGTAGCCTTGTCATTATGGAAGGTAGTATGTTGTTGAGATTTCTGTTACTCCAATGGACAATAGCCGTGTCATTATGGGAGGTAGTATATTGTTGTGATTTTTGTTACTCCAATTGATGATAGCCTTGTCATTATTGAAGGTAGTATGTTATTGATATTTCTTGTTACTCCAATGGATGGTAGCCTTGTCATTAAGGAAGGTAGTCTATTGTTGAGATTTCTTGTTACTCCAATGGATGGTAGTCTTGTCGTAATGAGAGGTAGTCTGTTGTTGAGATTTCAGTTAATCCAATGGATGGTAGCCTCGTCATTATGGAAGGTAGTCTGTTGTTGAGATTTCTTGTTACTCCAATGGATGGTAGCCTTGTCATTATGGAAGGTAGTTTGTTGTTGAGATTTCTTCTTACTCTAATGGATGGTAGCCTTGTCATTATGGAATGTAGTTTGTTGTTGAAATTTTTGTTAATCCAATGGATGGTAGCCTTGTCATTATGGAAGGTAGTCTATTGTTGAAATTTTTGTTACTCCAATGGATTGTAGCCTTCTCGTTATGGAAGGTAGTCTGTTGTTGAGATTTGTTGTTACTCCAATGGATGGTAGCCTTATCATTATGGAAGGTAGTTTGTTGTTGAGATTTCTTGTTACTCCAATGGATGGTAGCCTTGTCATTATGGAAGGTAGTTTGTTGTTGAGATTTCTTCTTACTCCAATGGATGGTAGCCTTGTCATTATGGAAGGTAGTTTGTTGTTGAAATTATTGTTACTCCAATGGATGGTAGCCTTGTCATTATGGAAGGTAGTCTATTGTTGAAATTTTTGTTACTCCAATGGATTGTAGCCTTCTCTTTATGGAAGGTAGTCTGTTGTTGAGATTTCTTGTTACTCCAATGGATGGTAGCCTTGTCATTATGGAAGGTAGCATGTTGTTGAGATTTATGTTTCTCCAATGGATGGTAGCCTTGTCATTATAAAAGGTAGTCTGTTGTTGAAATTTTTGTTACTCTAATGGATGGTAGACTTGTCATTATGGAAGGTAGTCTTTAGTTGAGATTTCTGTTACTCCAATGGACAGTAGCCGTGTCATTATGGTAGGTAGTATATTGTTGTGATTTTTGTTACTCCAATTGATGGTAGCCTTGTCATTATGGAAGGTAGTCTGTTGTTGAAATTTTTGTTACTCCAATGGATGATAGCCTTCTCATTATGGAAGGTAGTATGCTGTTGATATTTCTTGTTACTCCAATGGATGGTAGCCTTGTGATTAAGGAAGGTAGTCTATTGTCTAGATTTCTAGTTACTCCAATGGATGGTATTCTTATCGTAATGAGAGGTAGTCTGTTGTTGAGATTTCAGTTAATCCAATGGATGGTAGCCTTGTCATTATGGAAGGTAGTCTTTTGTTGAGATTTCTTGTTACTCCAATGGATGGTAGCCTTGTCATTATGGAAGGTAGTTTGTTGTTGAGATTTCTTCTTACTCAAATGGATGGTAGCCTTGTCATTATGGAAGGTAGTTTGTTGTTGAAATTATTGTTACTCCAATGGATGGTAGCCTTGTCATTATGGAAGGTAGTCTATTGTTGAAAATTTTGTTACTCCAATGGATTGTAGCCTTCTCGTTATGGAAGGTAGTCTGTTGTTGAGATTTCTTGTTACTCCAATGGATGGTAGCCTTGTCAATATGGAAGGTAGCCTGTTGTTGAGATTTATGTTTCTCCAATGTATGGTAGCCTTGTCATTATAAAAGGTAGTCTGTTGTTGAAATTTTTGTTACTCTAATGGATAGTAGCCTTGTCATTATGGAAGGTAGTATGTTGTTGAGATTTCTGTTACTCCAATGGACAGTAGCCGTGTCATTATGGGAGGTAGTATATTGTTTTGATTTTTGTTACTCCAACTGATGATAGCCTTCTCATTATGGAAGGTAGTATGTTATTGATATTTCTTGTTACTCCAATGGATGGTAGCCTTGTCATTAAGGAATGTAGTCTATTGTTGAGATTTCTTGTTACTCTAATGGATGGTAGTCTTGTCGTAATGAGAGGTAGTCTGTTGTTGAGATTTCAGTTAATCCAATGGATGGTAGCCTCGTCATTATGGAAGGTAGTCTGTTGTTGAGATTTCTTGTTACTCCAACGGATGGTAGCCTTGTCATTATGGAAGGTAGTTTGTTCTTGAGATTTCTTCTTACTCTAATGGATGGTAGCCTTGTCATTATGGAATGTAGTTTGTTGTTGAAATTATTGTTACTCCAATGGATGGTAGCCTTGTCATTATGGAAGGTAGTCTATTGTTGAAAATTTTGTTACTCCAATGGATTGTAGCCTTCTCGTTATGGAAGGTAGTCTGTTGTTGAGATTTCTTGTTACTCCAATGGATGGTAGCCTTGTCAATATGGAAGGTAGCCTGTTGTTGAGATTTATGTTTCTCCAATGTATGGTAGCCTTGTCATTATAAAAGGTAGTCTGTTGTTGAAATTTTTGTTACTCTAATGGATAGTAGCCTTGTCATTATGGAAGGTAGTATGTTGTTGAGATTTCTGTTACTCCAATGGACAATAGCCGTGTCATTATGGGAGGTAGTATATTGTTGTGATTTTTGTTACTCCAATTGATGATAGCCTTGTCATTATGGAAGGTAGTATGTTATTGATATTTCTTGTTACTCCAATGGATGGTAGCCTTGTCATTAAGGAAGGTAGTCTATTGTTGAGATTTCTTGTTACTCCAATGGATGGTAGTCTTGTCGTAATGAGAGGTAGTCTGTTGTTGAGATTTCAGTTAATCCAATGGATGGTAGCCTCGTCATTATGGAAGGTAGTCTGTTGTTGAGATTTCTTGTTACTATAATGGATGGTAGCCTTGTCATTATGGAAGGTAGTTTGTTGTTGAGATTTCTTCTTACTCTAATGGATGGTAGCCTTGTCATTATGGAATGTAGTTTGTTGTTGAAATTTTTGTTAATCCAATGGATGGTAGCCTTGTCATTATGGAAGGTAGTCTATTGTTGAAATTTTTGTTACTCCAATGGATTGTAGCCTTCTCGTTATGGAAGGTAGTCTGTTGTTGAGATTTGTTGTTACTCCAATGGATGGTAGCCTTATCATTATGGAAGGTAGTTTGTTGTTGAGATTTCTTGTTACTCCAATGGATGGTAGCCTTGTCATTATGGAAGGTAGTTTGTTGTTGAGATTTATTCTTACTCCAATGGATGGTAGCCTTGTCATTATGGAAGGTAGTTTGTTGTTGAAATTATTGTTACTCCAATGGATGGTAGCCTTGTCATTATGGAAGGTAGTCTATTGTTGAAATTTTTGTTACTCCAATGGATTGTAGCCTTCTCTTTATGGAAGGTAGTCTGTTGTTGAGATTTCTTGTTACTCCAATGGATGGTAGCCTTGTCATTATGGAAGGTAGCATGTTGTTGAGATTTATGTTTCTCCAATGGATGGTAGCCTTGTCATTATAAAAGGTAGTCTGTTGTTGAAATTTTTGTTACTCTAATGGATGGCAGACTTGTCATTATGGAAGGTAGTTTGTTGTTGAAATTATTGTTACTCCAATGGATGGTAGCCTTGTCATTATGGAAGGTAGTCTATTGTTGAAATTTTTGTTACTCCAATGGATTGTAGCCTTCTCTTTATGGAAGGTAGTCTGTTGTTGAGATTTCTT
This sequence comes from Vicia faba, assembly GCA_948472305.1. Classification (NCBI taxonomy): domain Eukaryota; kingdom Viridiplantae; phylum Streptophyta; class Magnoliopsida; order Fabales; family Fabaceae; genus Vicia; species Vicia faba. The sequence goes on from OX451737.1 coordinate 774,828,125, forward strand.
GTTACTCCAATGGATGGTAGCCTTGTCATTATGGAAGGTAGCATGTTGTTAAGATTTATGTTTCTCCAATGGATGGTAGCCTTGTCATTATAAAAGGTAGTCTGTTGTTGAAATTTTTGTTACTCTAATGGATGGTAGACTTGTCATTATGGAAGGTAGTCTTTAGTTGAGATTTCTGTTACTCCAATGGACAGTAGCCGTGTCATTATGGTAGGTAGTATATTGTTGTGATTTTTGTTACTCCAATTGATGGTAGCCTTGTCATTATGGAAGGTAGTCTGTTGTTGAAATTTTTGTTACTCCAATGGATGATAGCCTTCTCATTATGGAAGGTAGTATGCTGTTGATATTTCTTGTTACTCCAATGGATGGTAGCCTTGTCATTAAGGAAGGTAGTCTATTGTCTAGATTTCTAGTTACTCCAATGGATGGTATTCTTATCGTAATGAGAGGTAGTCTGTTGTTGAGATTTCAGTTAATCCAATGGATGGTAGCCTTGTCATTATGGAAGGTAGTCTTTTGTTGAGATTTCTTGTTACTCCAATGGATGGTAGCCTTGTCATTATGGAAGGTAGTTTGTTGTTGAGATTTCTTCTTACTCAAATGGATGGTAGCCTTGTCATTATGGAAGGTAGTTTGTTGTTGAAATTATTGTTACTCCAATGGATGGTAGCCTTGTCATTATGGAAGGTAGTCTATTGTTGAAAATTTTGTTACTCCAATGGATTGTAGCCTTCTCGTTATGGAAGGTAGTCTGTTGTTGAGATTTCTTGTTACTCCAATGGATGGTAGCCTTGTCAATATGGAAGGTAGCCTGTTGTTGAGATTTATGTTTCTCCAATGTATGGTAGCCTTGTCATTATAAAAGGTAGTCTGTTGTTGAAATTTTTGTTACTCTAATGGATAGTAGCCTTGTCATTATGGAAGGTAGTATGTTGTTGAGATTTCTGTTACTCCAATGGACAGTAGCCGTGTCATTATGGGAGGTAGTATATTGTTTTGATTTTTGTTACTCCAACTGATGATAGCCTTCTCATTATGGAAGGTAGTATGTTATTGATATTTCTTGTTACTCCAATGGATGGTAGTCATGCGTAATGAGAGGTAGTCTGTTGTTGAGATTTCAGTTAATCCAATGGATGGTAGCCTCGTCATTATGGAAGGTAGTTTGTTGTTGAGATTTCTTATTACTCCAACGGATGGTAGCCTTGTCATTATGGAAGGTAGTTTGTTCTTGAGATTTCTTCTTACTCTAATGGATGGTAGCCTTGTCATTATGGAATGTAGTTTGTTGTTGAAATTTTTGTTAATCCAATGGATGGTAGCCTTGTCATTATGGAAGGTAGTCTATTGTTGAAATTTTTGTTACTCCAATGGATTGTAGCCTTCTCGCTATGGAAGGTAGTTTGTTGTTGAGATTTGTTGTTACTCCAATGGATGGTAGCCTTATCATTATGGAAGGTAGTCTGTTGTTGAGATTTCTTGTTACTCCAATGGATGGTAGCCTTGTCATTATGGAAGGTAGTTTGTTGTTGAGATTTCTTCTTACTCTAATGGATCGTAACCTTGTCATTATGGAAGGTAGTTTGTTGTTGAAATTATTGTTACTCCAATGGATGGTAGCCTTGTCATTATGGAAGGTAGTCACTTGTTGAAATTTTTGTTACTCCAATGGATTGTAGCCTTCTCTTTATGGAAGGTAGTCTGTTGTTGAGATTTGTTGTTACTCCAATGGATGGTAGCCTTGTCATTATGGAAGGTAGCATGTTGTTGAGATTTATGTTTCTCCAATGGATGGTAGCCTTGTCATTATAAAAGGTAGTCTGTTGTTGAAATTTTTGTTACTCTAATGGATGGTAGACTTGTCATTATGGAAGGTAGTCTTTAGTTGAGATTTCTGTTACTCCAATGGACAGTAGCCGTTTCATTATGGTAGGTAGTATATTATTGTGATTTTTGTTACTCCAATTGATGGTAGCCTTGTCATTATGGAAGGTAGTCTGTTGTTGAAATTTTTGTTACTCCAATGGATGATAGCCTTCTCATTATGGAAGGTAGTATGTTGGTGATATTTCTTGTTACTCCAATGGATGGTAGCCTTGTCATTAAGGAAGGTATTCTATTGTCTAGATTTCTTGTTACTCCAATGGATGGTAGTCTTGTCGTAATGAGAGGTAGTCTGTTGTTGAGATTTCAGTTAATCCAATGGATGGTATCCTTGTCATTATGGAAGGTAGTCTTTTGTTGAGATTTCTTGTTACTCCAATGGATGGTAGCCTTGTCATTATGGAAGGTAGTTTGTTGTTGAGATTTCTTCTTACTCCAATGGATGGTAGCCTTGTCATTATGGAAGGTAGTTTGTTGTTGAAATTAATGTTACTCCAATGGATGGTAGCCTTGTCATTATGGAAGGTAGTCTATTGTTGAAATTTTGGTTACTCCAATGGATTGTAGCCTTCTCGTTATGGAAGGTAGTCTGTTGTTGAGATTTCTTGTTACTCCAATGGATGGTAGCCTTGTCAATATGGAAGGTAGCCTGATGTTGAGATTTATGTTTCTCCAATGGATGGTAGCCTTGTCATTATAAAAGGTAGTATGTTGTTGAAATTTTTGTTACTCTAATGGATGGTAGCCTTGTCATTATGGAAGGTAGTATGTTGTTGAGATTTCTGTTACTCCAATGGACAGAAGCCGTGTCATTATGGGAGGTAGTATATTGTTGTGATTTTTGTTACTCCAATTGATGGTAGCCTTGTCATTATGGACGGTAGTCTGTTGTTGAAATTTTTGTTACTCCAATGAATGATAGCCTTCTCATTATGGAAGGTAGTATGTTGTTGATATTTCTTGTTACTCCAATGGATGGTAGCGTTGTCATTAAGGAAGGTAGTCTATTGTTGAGATTTCTTGTTACTCCAATGGATGGTAGTCTTGTCGTAATGAGGGTAGTCTGTTGTTGAGATTTCAGTTAATCCAATGGATGGTAGCCTCGTCATTATGGAAGGTAGTCTCTTGTTGAGATTTCTTGTTACTCCAATGGATGATAGCCTTGTCATTATGGAATGTAGTTTGTTGTTGAGATTTCTTCTTACTCCAATGGATGGTAGCCTTGTCATTATGGAAGGTAGTTTGTTGTTGAAATTTTTGTTACTCTAATGGATGGTAGCCTTGTCATTATAGAAGGTAGTCTATTGTTGAAATTTTTGTTACTCCAATGTATTGCAGCCTTCTCGTTATGGAAGGTAGTCTGTTGTTGAGATTTGTTGTTACTCCAATGGATGGTAGCCTTGTCATTATGGAAGGTAGTCTGTTGTTGAGATTTCCTGTTACTCCAATGGATGGTAGCCTTATCATTATGGATTGTAGCCTGTTGTTAAGATTTATGTATCTCTAATGGATGGTAGCCTTGTCATTATAAAAGGTAGTCTGTTGTTGAAATTTTTGTTACTCTAATGGATGGTAGCCTTGTCAATATGGAAGGTAGTATGTTGCTGTGATTTTTGTTACTCCAATTTATGATAGCCTTCTCATTATGAGAGGTAGTATGTTGTTGATATTTCTTGTTACTCCAATGGATGGTAGCCTTGTCATTAAGGAAGGTAGTATCTTGTTAAGATTTTGTTACTCCAATGGATGGTAGCCTTGACATTATGGAAGGTAGCCTATTGTTGAGATTTCTATTTCTCCAATGGATGGTAGACTTGTCATTATAAAAGGTAGTTTGTTGTTGAAATTTTTGTTACACTAATGGATGGTAGCCTTGTCATTATGAATGATAGTTTGTTGTTGAGATTTATGTCACTCCAATGGACGGTAGTTGTGTCATTATGGAATGTAGTATGTTGTTGAGATTTCTTGTTACTCCAATGGATGGTAGCCTTGTCATTATGGAAGGTAGTTTGTTGTTTAGATTTCTTGTTACCCAATGGATGGTAGCCTTGTCATTATGGAAGGTAGTTTCTTGTTCAAATTTTGGTTACTCCAATGGATGGTAGCCTTGTCATTATGGTAGTTAGTCTATTGTTGAAATTTTTGTTAATCCAATGGATTATAGCCTTCTCGTTATGGAAGGTAGTCTGTTGTTCAGATTTCTTGTTACTCCAATGGATGGAAGCCTTGTCATTATGGAAGCTAGTCTGTTGTTGAGATTTCTTGTTACTCTAATGGATGGTAGCCTTGTCATTATGGAAGGTAGCATGTTGTTGAGATTTCTGTTTCTACAATGGATGGTAGCCTTGTCATTATAAATGGTAGTCTGTTATTGAAAATTTTGTTACATTAATGGATTGTAGCCTTGTCATTATTGATGGTAATATTTTATTGATATTTCTTGTAACTCCAATGGGTGGTAGCCTTGTCATTAAGGAAGGTAGTCTATTTTTTAGATTTGTATTACTCCAATGGATGGTAGCCTTGTCATTATGGAAGGTAGCCTGTTGTTAAGATTTATGTTTCTCCAATGGATGGTAGACTTGTCATTATAAAAGATAATTTGTTGTTGAAATTTTTGTTACTCTAATTGATGGTAGCCTTGTCATTATGAATGGTAGTCTGTTGTTGAGATTTCGGTTACTCCAATGGACGGTAGCCGTGTCATTATGGGAGGTAGTATGTTGTTGTGATTTTTGTTACTCCAATGGATGGTAGCGTTGTCATTATGGAAGGTAGTCTGTTGTTGAGATTTTTGTTACTCTAATGGATGGTAGCCTTGTCATTATGAATAGTAGTCTGTTGTTGAGATTTATGTTACTCCAATGGACGGTAGTCGTGTCATTATGGGAGGTAGTATGTTATTGAGATTTATGTTTCTCCAATGGATGGTAGCCTTGTCATTATAAAAGGTAGTCTCTTTTTGAAATTTTTGTTACTCTAATGGATGGTAGCCTTGTCATTATGGAAGGTAGTATGTTTTTGAGATTTCTATTACTCCAATGGATGATAGCATTGTCATTATGGGAGGTAGTTTGTTATTGTGATTACTTGTTACTCCAATGGATGGAAGCATTGTCATTATGGGAGGTAGTCTGTTGTTGAAATTTTTGTTACTCCAATGGATGGTGGCCTTGTCATTATGGAAGGTAGTCTTTTGTTGAAATTTTGTTACTTCAATGGATGGTAGCCTTGTATTTATGGAAGCTAGTCTGTTGTTGATATTTCTGTTACTCCAATGGATGGTAGCCTTGTCATAATTGAAGGTAGTCTATTGTTGAGATTTCTGTTACTTCCAATGGATGGTAGTCTTGTCGTAATGAGAAGTAGTCTGTTGTTGAGATTTCAGTTAATCCAATGGATGGTAGCCTTGTCATTATTGAAGGTAGTCTGTTGTTGAGATTTCTTTTTACTTCAATGGATGGTAGCCTTGTCATTATGGAAGGTAGTTTGTTGTTGAGATTTCTTCTTACTCCAATGGATGGTAGCCTTGTCATTTTGGAAGGTAGTATGTTGTTGATATTTCTTGTAACTCCAATGGGTGGTAGCCTTGTCATTAAGGAAGGTAGTCTATTTTTGAGATTTTTATTACTCCAATGGATGGTAGCCTTGTCATTATGGAAGGTAGCATGTTGTTGAGATTTATGTTTCTCCAATGGATGGTAGACTTGTCATTATAAAAGGTAATTTGTTGTTGAAATTTTTGTTACTCTAATTGATGGTAGCCCTGTCATTATGAATGGTAGTCTATTGTTGAGATTTCTGTTACTCCAATGGATGGTAGCCGTGTCATTATGGGAGGTTGTATGTTGTTGTGATTTTTGTTACTCCAATGGATGGTAGCCTTGTCATTATGGAAGGTAGTCTGTTATTGAGATTACTTGTTCCTCCAATGGATGGAAGCATTGTCATTATGGGAGGTAGTTTGTTGTTGAAATTTTTGTTACTCCAATGGATGGTAGCCTTGTCATTATGGAAGGTAGTCTTTTGTTGAAATTTTGTTACTTCAATGGATGGTAGCCTTGTATTTATGGAAGGTAGTCTGTTGTTGATATTTCTGTTACTCCAATGGATGGTAGCCTTGTCATAATTGAAGGTAGTCTATTGTTGAGATTTCTGTTACTCCAATGGATGGTAGTCTTGTCGTAATGAGAAGTAGTCTGTTCTTGAGATTTAAGTTAATCCAATGGATGGTAGCCTTGTAATTATGGAAGGTAGTTTGTTGTTGAAATTATTGTTACTCCAATGGATGGTAGCCTTGTCATTATGGAAGGTAGTCTATTGTTGAAATTTTTGTTACTCCAATGGATTGTAGCCTTCTCGTTATGGAAGGTAGTCTGTTGTTGAGATTTCTTGTTACTCCAATGGTTGGTAGGCTTGTCATTATGGAAGGTAGTTTGTTGTTGAGATTTCTTCTTATTCCAATGGATGGTAGCCTTGTCATTATGGAAGGTAGTTTGTTGTTGAAATTTTCGTTACTCCAATGGATGGTAGACGTGTCATTATGGAAGGTAGTCTATTGTTGAAATTTTTGTTACTCCAATGGATTGTAGCCTTCTTGTTATGGAAGGTAGTTTGTTGTTGAGATTTGTTGTTATTCCAATGGATGGTAGCCTTGTCATTATGGAAGGTAGTCTGTTGTTGAGATTTCTTGTTACTCTAATGGATGGTAGCCTTGTCATTATGGAAGGTATTCTGTCGTTGAGATTTCTATTACTCCAATGGACAGTAGCCGTGTCATTATGGGAGGTAGTATGTTGCTGTGATTTTTGTTACTCCAATTGATGGAAGCCTTGTCATTATGGAAGGTAGTCTGTTGTTGAAATTTTTGTTACTCCAATGGATGATAGCCTTCTCATTATGAAAAGTAGTATGTTGTTGATATTTCTTGTTACTCCAATGGATGGTAGCCTTGTCATTAAGGAAGGTAGTATCTTGTTGAGATTTTGCTTCTCCAATGGATGGTAGCCTTGTCATTATGGAAGGTAGTCTGTTGTTGAGATTTTTGTTTCTCCAAATGATGGTAGACTTGTCATTATAAAAGGTAGTTTGTTGTTGAAATTTTTGTTACACTAATGGATGGTAGCCTTGTAATTATGAATGGTAGTTTGTTGTTGAGATTTATGTTACTCCAATGGACGGTATCCGTGTCATTATGGAATGTAGTAAGTTGTTGAGATTTCTTGTTACTCCAATGGATGGTAGCCTTGTCATTATGGAAGGTAGTTTGTTGTTTAGATTTCTTGTTACCCAATGGATGGTAGTCTTGTCATTATGGAAGGTAGTTTCTTGTTCAAATATTTGTTACTCCAATGGATGGTTGCCTTGTCATTATGGAAGGTAGTCTATTGTTGAAATTTTTGTTAGTCCAATGGATTATAGCCTTCTCGTTATGGAAGGTAGTCTGTTGTTGAGATTTCTTGTTACACTAATGGATGGTAGCCTTGTCATTATGGAAGGTAGCATGTTGTTGAGATTTCTGTTTCTCCAATGGATGGTAGCCTTGTCATTATAAATGGTAGTCTGTTGTTGAAATTTTTGTTACTTTAATGGATGGTAGCCTTGTCATTATGGAAGGTAATATGTTGTTGATATTTCTTGTAACTCCAATGGGTGGTAGCCTTGTCATTAAGGAAAGTATTCAATTTTTTAGATTTCTATTACTCCAATGGATGGTAGGCTTGTCATTATGGAAGGTAGCCTGTTGTTGAGATTTATGTTTCTCCAATGGATGGTAGACTTGTCATTATAAAAGTAAATTTGTTGTTGAAATTTTTGTTACTCTAATTGATGGTAGCCTTGTCATTATGAATGGTAGTCTGTTGTTGAGATTTTTGTTACTCCAATGGACGGTAGCCGTGTCATTATGGGAGGTAGTATCTTGTTGTGATTTTTGTTACTCCAATGGATGGTAGCCTTGTCATTATGGAAGGTAGTCTGTTGTTGAGATTTTTGTTACTCTAATGGATGGTAGCCTTGTCATTATGAATGGTAGTCTGTTGTTGAGATTTATGTTACTCCAATGGACGGTAGCCGTGTCATTATGGGAGGTAGTATGTTATTGAGATTTATGTATCTCCAATGGATAGTAGCCTGGTCATTATAAAAGGTAGTCTCTTTTTGAAATTTTTGTTACTCTAATGGATGGTAGCCTTGTCATTATGGAAGGTAGTATGTTTTTGAGATTTCTATTACTCCAATGGATGGTAGCATTGTCATTATGGGAGGTAGTCTGTTGTTGAGCCTACTTGTTACTCCAGTGGATGGAAGCATTATCATTATGGGAGGTAGTCTGTAGTTGAAATTTTTGTTACTCCAATAGATGGTAGCCTTGTCATTATGGAGGGTAGTCTTTTGTTGAAATTTTGTTACTCCAATGGATGGTAGCCTTGTCATAATTGAAGGTAGTCTATTGTTGAGATTCCTGTTACTCAAATGGAGGGTAGTCTTGTCGTAATGAGAAGTAGTCTGTTGTTGAGATTTTAGTTAATCCAATGGATGGTAGCCTTGTCATTATGGAAGGTAGTCTGTTGTTGAGATTTCTTGTTACTCCAATGGATGGTAGCCTTGTCATAATGGAAGGTAGTTTGTTGTTGAGATTTCTTCTTACTCCAATGGATGGTAGCCTTGTCATTCTGGAAGGTAGTATGTTGCTGATATTTCTTGTAACTCCAATGGGTGGTAGCCTTGTCATTAAGGAAGGTAGTCTATTTTTGAGATTTTTATTACTCCAATGGATGGTAGCCTTGTCATTATGGAAGGTATCCTGTTGTTGAGATTTATGTTTCTCCAATTGATGGTAGACTTGTCATTATAAAAGGTAATTTGTTGTTGAAATTTTTTTACTCTAATTGATGGTAGCCTTGTCATTATGAATGGTAGTCTGTTGTTGAGATTTCTGTTACTGCAATGGACGGTAGCCGTGTCATTATTGGAGGTTGTATGTTGGTGTTATTTTTGTTACTCCAATGGATGGTAGCCTTGTCATTATGGAAGGTAGTCTGTTATTGAGATTTCTGTTACTGCAATGGATGGTAGCCTTGTCATTATGGAAGGTAGTCTGTTGTTGAGATTTATGTTACTCCAATGGACGGTAGCCGTGTCATTATGGGAGGTAGTATGTTATTGAGATTTATGTTTCTCCAATGGATGGTAGCCTTGTCATTATAAAAGGTAGTCTCTTTTTGAAATTTTTGTTACTCTAATGGATGGTAGCATTGTCATTATGGGAGGTAGTATGTTTTTGAGATTTCTATTACTCCAATGGATGGTAGCATTGTCATTATGGGAGGTAGTATGTTTTTGAGATTTCTATTACTCCAATGGATGGTAGCATTGTCATTATGGGAGGTAGTCTGTTGTTGAGATTACTTGTTACTCCAATGGATGGATGCATTGTCATTATGGGAGGTAGTCTTTTGTTGAAATTTTTGTTACTCCAATGGATGGTAACCTTGTCATTATGGAAGGTAGTCTGTTGTTGAAATTTTGTAACTTCAATGGATGGTAGCCTTGTATTTATGGAAGGTAGTCTGTTGTTGATATTTTTGTTACTCTAATGGATGGTTCCCTTGTCATAATTGAAGGTAGTCTGTTGTTGAGATTTCTGTTACTCCAATGGATGGTAGTCTTGTCGTAATGAGAGGTAGTCTGTTGTTGAGATTTCAGTTAATCCAATGGATGGTAGCCTTGTCATTATGGAAGGTAGTCTGCTTTTGAGATTTCATGTTACTCCAATGGATGGTATCCTTGTAATTATGGAAGGTAGTTTGTTGTCGAGATTTCTTCTTACTCCAATGGATGCTAGCCTTGTCATTATGAAAGGTAGTTTGTTGTTGAAATTTTTGTTACTCCAATGGATGGTAGCCTTGTCATTATGGAATGTAGTCTATTGTTGAGATTTCTTGTTACTCCAATGGATGGTAGCCTTGTCATTATGGAAGGTAGCCTGTTGTAGAGATTTATGTTTCTCCAATGGATGGTAGCCTTGTCATTATGGAAGGTAGTCTGTTGTTGAAATTTTTGTTACTCCAATGGATGGTAGCCTTGTCATTATGGAAGGTAGTCTATTATTGAAATTTTTGTTACTCCAATGGATTGTAGCCTTCTCGTTATGGAAGGTAGTCTGTTGTTGAGATTTCTTGTTACTCCAATGGATGGTAGCCTTGTCATTATGGAAGGTAGCCTGTTGTTGAGATTTCTGTTTCTCGAATGGATGGTAGCATTGTCATTATAAAAGGTAGTCTCTTGTTGAAATTTTTGTTACTCTAATGGATGGTAGCCTTGTCATTATGGAAGGTAGTCTGTTTTTGAGATTTCTATTACTCTAATGGATGGTAGCCTTGTCATTATGGAAGTTAGCATGTTGTTGATATTTCTGTTTCTCCAATGGATGATAGCCTTGTCATTATGGAAGGTAGTCTCTTTTTGAAATTTTTGTTACTCTAATGGATGGTATCCTTGTCATTATAGAAGATAGTATGTTTTTGAGATTTCTATTACTCCAATGGATGGTAACATTGTCATTATGGGAGGTAGTCTATTGTTGAGATTTCTTGTTACTCCAATGGATGGTAGCCTTGTCATTATTGAAGGTAGCCTGTTGTTGAGATTTCTGTTTCTCCAATGGATGGTAGCCTTGTCATTATAAATGGTAGTCTGTTCTTTAAATTTTTGTTACTTTAATGGATGGTAGCCTTGTCATTATGGAAGGTAGTCTGTTGCTGAAATTTCTGTTACTCCAATGGACAGTAGCCGTGTCATTATGGGAGGTAGTATGTTGATGTGATTTTTGTTACTCCAATGGATTTTAGCCTTGTCATTTTGGAAGGTAGTCTATTGTTGTTATTTTTGTTACTCCAATGGATGGTAGCCTTGTCATTATGGAAGGTAGTTTGTTGTTGAAATTTCTTCTTACTCCAATGGATGGTAGCCTTGTCATTATGGAAGGTAGTTTGTTGTTGAAATTTTTGTTACTCCAATGGATGGTAGCCTTGTCATTATGGAAGGTAGTTTATTGTTGAAATTTTTGTTACTCAAATGGATTGTAGCCTTCTCGTTATGGAAGGTAGTCTATTGTTGAGATTTGTTGTTACTACAATGGATCGTAGCCTTGTCATTATGGAAGGTAGTCCGTTGTTGAGATTTCTTGTTACTCCAATGGATGGTAGCCTTGTCATTATGGAAGGTAGCCTGTTGTTTAGATTTATGTTTCTCCAATGGATGGTAGCCTTGTCATTATAAAAGGTAGTCTGTTGTTGAAATTTTTGTTACTCTAATGGATGGTAGCCTTGTCATTATGGAAGGTAGTCTGTTGTTGAGATTTTTGTTACTCTAATGGATGGTAGCCTTGTCATTATGAATGGTAGTCTATTGTTGAGATTTATGTTACTCCAATGGACGATAGCCGTGTCATTATGGGAGGTAGTATGTTATTGAGGTTTATGTTTCTCTAATGGATGGTAGCCTTGTCATTATAATAGGTAGTCTCTTTTTGAAATTTTTGTTACTCTAATGGATGGTAGCCTTGTCATTATAGAAGGTAGTATGTTTTTGAGATTTCTATTACTCCAATGGATGGTAGCATTGCCATTATGGGAAGTAGTCTGTTGTTGAGATTACTTGTTAATCCAATGGATGGTAGCCTTGTAATTATGGAAGGTAGTTTGTTGTTGAGATTTCTTCTTACTCCAATGGATGCTAGCCTTGTCATTATGAAAGGTAGTTTGTTGTTGCAATTTTTGTTACTCCAATTGATGGTAGCCTTGTCATTATGGAAGGTAGTCTATTGTTGAGATTTCTGTTACTCCAATGGATGGTAGCCGTGTCATTATGGGAGGTTGTATGTTGTTGTGATTTTTGTTACTCCAATGGATGGTAGCCTTGTCATTATGGAAGGTAGTCTGTTATTGAGATTACTTGTTCCTCCAATGGATGGAAGCATTGTCATTATGGGAGGTAGTTTGTTGTTGAAATTTTTGTTACTCCAATGGATGGTAGCCTTGTCATTATGGAAGGTAGTCTTTTGTTGAAATTTTGTTACTTCAATGGATGGTAGCCTTGTATTTATGGAAGGTAGTCTGTTGTTGATATTTCTGTTACTCCAATGGATGGTAGCCTTGTCATAATTGAAGGTAGTCTATTGTTGAGATTTCTGTTACTCCAATGGATGGTAGTCTTGTCGTAATGAGAAGTAGTCTGTTCTTGAGATTTAAGTTAATCCAATGGATGGTAGCCTTGTAATTATGGAAGGTAGTTTGTTGTTGAAATTATTGTTACTCCAATGGATGGTAGCCTTGTCATTATGGAAGGTAGTCTATTGTTGAAATTTTTGTTACTCCAATGGATTGTAGCCTTCTCGTTATGGAAGGTAGTCTGTTGTTGAGATTTCTTGTTACTCCAATGGTTGGTAGGCTTGTCATTATGGAAGGTAGTTTGTTGTTGAGATTTCTTCTTATTCCAATGGATGGTAGCCTTGTCATTATGGAAGGTAGTTTGTTGTTGAAATTTTCGTTACTCCAATGGATGGTAGACGTGTCATTATGGAAGGTAGTCTATTGTTGAAATTTTTGTTACTCCAATGGATTGTAGCCTTCTTGTTATGGAAGGTAGTTTGTTGTTGAGATTTGTTGTTATTCCAATGGATGGTAGCCTTGTCATTATGGAAGGTAGTCTGTTGTTGAGATTTCTTGTTACTCTAATGGATGGTAGCCTTGTCATTATGGAAGGTATTCTGTCGTTGAGATTTCTATTACTCCAATGGACAGTAGCCGTGTCATTATGGGAGGTAGTATGTTGCTGTGATTTTTGTTACTCCAATTGATGGAAGCCTTGTCATTATGGAAGGTAGTCTGTTGTTGAAATTTTTGTTACTCCAATGGATGATAGCCTTCTCATTATGAAAAGTAGTATGTTGTTGATATTTCTTGTTACTCCAATGGATGGTAGCCTTGTCATTAAGGAAGGTAGTATCTTGTTGAGATTTTGCTTCTCCAATGGATGGTAGCCTTGTCATTATGGAAGGTAGTCTGTTGTTGAGATTTTTGTTTCTCCAAATGATGGTAGACTTGTCATTATAAAAGGTAGTTTGTTGTTGAAATTTTTGTTACACTAATGGATGGTAGCCTTGTAATTATGAATGGTAGTTTGTTGTTGAGATTTATGTTACTCCAATGGACGGTATCCGTGTCATTATGGAATGTAGTAAGTTGTTGAGATTTCTTGTTACTCCAATGGATGGTAGCCTTGTCATTATGGAAGGTAGTTTGTTGTTTAGATTTCTTGTTACCCAATGGATGGTAGTCTTGTCATTATGGAAGGTAGTTTCTTGTTCAAATATTTGTTACTCCAATGGATGGTTGCCTTGTCATTATGGAAGGTAGTCTATTGTTGAAATTTTTGTTAGTCCAATGGATTATAGCCTTCTCGTTATGGAAGGTAGTCTGTTGTTGAGATTTCTTGTTACACTAATGGATGGTAGCCTTGTCATTATGGAAGGTAGCATGTTGTTGAGATTTCTGTTTCTCCAATGGATGGTAGCCTTGTCATTATAAATGGTAGTCTGTTGTTGAAATTTTTGTTACTTTAATGGATGGTAGCCTTGTCATTATGGAAGGTAATATGTTGTTGATATTTCTTGTAACTCCAATGGGTGGTAGCCTTGTCATTAAGGAAAGTATTCAATTTTTTAGATTTCTATTACTCCAATGGATGGTAGGCTTGTCATTATGGAAGGTAGCCTGTTGTTGAGATTTATGTTTCTCCAATGGATGGTAGACTTGTCATTATAAAAGTAAATTTGTTGTTGAAATTTTTGTTACTCTAATTGATGGTAGCCTTGTCATTATGAATGGTAGCCTGTTGTTGAGATTTTTGTTACTCCAATGGACGGTAGCCGTGTCATTATGGGAGGTAGTATCTTGTTGTGATTTTTGTTACTCCAATGGATGGTAGCCTTGTCATTATGGAAGGTAGTCTGTTGTTGAGATTTTTGTTACTCTAATGGATGGTAGCCTTGTCATTATGAATGGTAGTCTGTTGTTGAGATTTATGTTACTCCAATGGACGGTAGCCGTGTCATTATGGGAGGTAGTATGTTATTGAGATTTATGTATCTCCAATGGATAGTAGCCTGGTCATTATAAAAGGTAGTCTCTTTTTGAAATTTTTGTTACTCTAATGGATGGTAGCCTTGTCATTATGGAAGGTAGTATGTTTTTGAGATTTCTATTACTCCAATGGATGGTAGCATTGTCATTATGGGAGGTAGTCTGTTGTTGAGCCTACTTGTTACTCCAGTGGATGGAAGCATTATCATTATGGGAGGTAGTCTGTAGTTGAAATTTTTGTTACTCCAATAGATGGTAGCCTTGTCATTATGGAGGGTAGTCTTTTGTTGAAATTTTGTTACTCCAATGGATGGTAGCCTTGTCATAATTGAAGGTAGTCTATTGTTGAGATTCCTGTTACTCAAATGGAGGGTAGTCTTGTCGTAATGAGAAGTAGTCTGTTGTTGAGATTTTAGTTAATCCAATGGATGGTAGCCTTGTCATTATGGAAGGTAGTCTGTTGTTGAGATTTCTTGTTACTCCAATGGATGGTAGCCTTGTCATAATGGAAGGTAGTTTGTTGTTGAGATTTCTTCTTACTCCAATGGATGGTAGCCTTGTCATTCTGGAAGGTAGTATGTTGCTGATATTTCTTGTAACTCCAATGGGTGGTAGCCTTGTCATTAAGGAAGGTAGTCTATTTTTGAGATTTTTATTACTCCAATGGATGGTAGCCTTGTCATTATGGAAGGTATCCTGTTGTTGAGATTTATGTTTCTCCAATTGATGGTAGACTTGTCATTATAAAAGGTAATTTGTTGTTGAAATTTTTTTACTCTAATTGATGGTAGCCTTGTCATTATGAATGGTAGTCTGTTGTTGAGATTTCTGTTACTGCAATGGACGGTAGCCGTGTCATTATTGGAGGTTGTATGTTGGTGTTATTTTTGTTACTCCAATGGATGGTAGCCTTGTCATTATGGAAGGTAGTCTGTTATTGAGATTTCTGTTACTGCAATAGATGGTAGCCTTGTCATTATGGAAGGTAGTCTGTTGTTGAGATTTATGTTACTCCAATGGACGGTAGCCGTGTCATTATGGGAGGTAGTATGTTATTGAGATTTATGTTTCTCCAATGGATGGTAGCCTTGTCATTATAAAAGGTAGTCTCTTTTTGAAATTTTTGTTACTCTAATGGATGGTAGCATTGTCATTATGGGAGGTAGTATGTTTTTGAGATTTCTATTACTCCAATGGATGGTAGCATTGTCATTATGGGAGGTAGTATGTTTTTGAGATTTCTATTACTCCAATGGATGGTAGCATTGTCATTATGGGAGGTAGTCTGTTGTTGAGATTACTTGTTACTCCAATGGATGGATGCATTGTCATTGTGGGAGGTAGTCTTTTGTTGAAATTTTTGTTACTCCAATGGATGGTAACCTTGTCATTATGGAAGGTAGTCTGTTGTTGAAATTTTGTAACTTCAATGGATGGTAGCCTTGTATTTATGGAAGGTAGTCTGTTGTTGATATTTTTGTTACTCTAATGGATGGTTCCCTTGTCATAATTGAAGGTAGTCTGTTGTTGAGATTTCTGTTACTCCAATGGATGGTAGTCTTGTCGTAATGAGAGGTAGTCTGTTGTTGAGATTTCAGTTAATCCAATGGATGGTAGCCTTGTCATTATGGAAGGTAGTCTGCTTTTGAGATTTCATGTTACTCCAATGGATGGTATCCTTGTAATTATGGAAGGTAGTTTGTTGTCGAGATTTCTTCTTACTCCAATGGATGCTAGCCTTGTCATTATGAAAGGTAGTTTGTTGTTGAAATTTTTGTTACTCCAATGGATGGTAGCCTTGTCATTATGGAATGTAGTCTATTGTTGAGATTTCTTGTTACTCCAATGGATGGTAGCCTTGTCATTATGGAAGGTAGCCTGTTGTAGAGATTTATGTTTCTCCAATGGATGGTAGCCTTGTCATTATGGAAGGTAGTCTGTTGTTGAAATTTTTGTTACTCCAATGGATGGTAGCCTTGTCATTATGGAAGGTAGTCTATTATTGAAATTTTTGTTACTCCAATGGATTGTAGCCTTCTCGTTATGGAAGGTAGTCTGTTGTTGAGATTTCTTGTTACTCCAATGGATGGTAGCCTTGTCATTATGGAAGGTAGCCTGTTGTTGAGATTTCTGTTTCTCGAATGGATGGTAGCATTGTCATTATAAAAGGTAGTCTCTTGTTGAAATTTTTGTTACTCTAATGGATGGTAGCCTTGTCATTATGGAAGGTAGTCTGTTTTTGAGATTTCTATTACTCTAATGGATGGTAGCCTTGTCATTATGGAAGTTAGCATGTTGTTGATATTTCTGTTTCTCCAATGGATGATAGCCTTGTCATTATGGAAGGTAGTCTCTTTTTGAAATTTTTGTTACTCTAATGGATGGTATCCTTGTCATTATAGAAGATAGTATGTTTTTGAGATTTCTATTACTCCAATGGATGGTAACATTGTCATTATGGGAGGTAGTCTATTGTTGAGATTTCTTGTTACTCCAATGGATGGTAGCCTTGTCATTATGGAAGGTAGTCTGTTGCTGAAATTTCTGTTACTCCAATGGACAGTAGCCGTGTCATTATGGGAGGTAGTATGTTGATGTGATTTTTGTTACTCCAATGGATTTTAGCCTTGTCATTTTGGAAGGTAGTCTATTGTTGTTATTTTTGTTACTCCAATGGATGGTAGCCTTGTCATTATGGAAGGTAGTTTGTTGTTGAAATTTCTTCTTACTCCAATGGATGGTAGCCTTGTCATTATGGAAGGTAGTTTGTTGTTGAAATTTTTGTTACTCCAATGGATGGTAGCCTTGTCATTATGGAACGTAGTTTATTGTTGAAATTTTTGTTACTCAAATGGATTGTAGCCTTCTCGTTATGGAAGGTAGTCTATTGTTGAGATTTGTTGTTACTACAATGGATCGTAGCCTTGTCATTATGGAAGGTAGTCCGTTGTTGAGATTTCTTGTTACTCCAATGGATGGTAGCCTTGTCATTATGGAAGGTAGCCTGTTGTTTAGATTTATGTTTCTCCAATGGATGGTAGCCTTGTCATTATAAAAGGTAGTCTGTTGTTGAAATTTTTGTTACTCTAATGGATGGTAGCCTTGTCATTATGGAAGGTAGTCTGTTGTTGAGATTTTTGTTACTCTAATGGATGGTAGCCTTGTCATTATGAATGGTAGTCTATTGTTGAGATTTATGTTACTCCAATGGACGATAGCCGTGTCATTATGGGAGGTAGTATGTTATTGAGGTTTATGTTTCTCTAATGGATGGTAGCCTTGTCATTATAATAGGTAGTCTCTTTTTGAAATTTTTGTTACTCTAATGGATGGTAGCCTTGTCATTATAGAAGGTAGTATGTTTTTGAGATTTCTATTACTCCAATGGATGGTAGCATTGCCATTATGGGAAGTAGTCTGTTGTTGAGATTACTTGTTAATCCAATGGATGGTAGCCTTGTAATTATGGAAGGTAGTTTGTTGTTGAGATTTCTTCTTACTCCAATGGATGCTAGCCTTGTCATTATGAAAGGTAGTTTGTTGTTGCAATTTTTGTTACTCCAATTGATGGTAGCCTTGTCATTATGGAAGGTAGTCTATTGTTGAGATTTCTTGTTACTCCAATAGATGGTAGCTTTGTCATTATGGAAGGTAGCCGGTTATAGAGATTTATGTTTCTCCAATGGATGGTAGCCTTGTCATTATGGAAGGTAGTCTGTTGTTGAAATTTTTGTTACTCCAATGGATGGTAGACTTGTCATTATGGAAGGTAGTCTATTATTGAAATTTTTGTTACTCCAATGGATTGTAGCCTTCTCGTTATGGAAGGTAGTCTGTTGTTGAGATTTCTTGTTACTGCAATGGATGGTAGCCTTGTCATTATGGAAGGTAGCCTGTTGTTGAGATTTTTGTTTCTCCAATGGATGGTAGCATTGTCATTATAAAAGGTAGTCTCTTGTTGAAATTTTTGTTACTTTAATGGATGGTAGCCTTGTCTTTATGGAAGGTAGTCTGTTTTTGAGATTTCTATTACTCTAATGGATGGTAGCCTTGTCATTATGGAAGTTAGCATGTTGTTGATATTTCTGTTTCTCCAATGGATGATAGCCTTGTCATTATGGAAGGTAGTCTCTTTTTGAAATTTTTGTTACTCTAATGGATGGTAGCCTTGTCATTATAGAAGATAGTATGTTTTTGAGATTTCTATTACTCCAATGGATGGTAACATTGTCATTATGGGAGGTAGTCTGTTGTTGAGATTTCTTGTTACTCCAATGGATGGTAGCCTTGTCATTATTGAAGGTAGCCTGTTGTTGAGATTTCTGTTTCTCCAATGGATGGTAGCCTTGTCATTATAAATGGTAGTCTGTTGTTTAAATTTTTGTTACTTTAATGGATGGTAGCATTGTCATTATGGAAGGTAGTCTGTTGCTGAAATTTCTGTTACTCCAATGGACAGTAGCCATGTCATTATGGGAGGTAGTATGTTGATGTGATTTTTGTTACTCCAAAGGATTTTAGCCTTGTCATTTTGGAAGGTAGTCTATTGTTGGGATTTTTGTTACTCCAATGGATGGTAGCCTTGTCATTATGGAAGGTAGTTTGTTGTTGAAATTTCTTCTTACTCCAATGGATGGTAGCCTTGTCATTATGGAAGGTAGTTTGTTGTTGAAATTTTCGTTACTCTAATGGATCGTAGCCTTGTCATTATGGAAGGTAGTCTGTTGTTGAGATTTTTGTTACTCCAATGGATGGTAGCCTTGTCATTATGGAAGGTAGCTTGTTGTTGAGATTTATGTTTCTCCAATGGATGGTAGCCTTGTCATTATAAAAGGTAGTCTGTTGTTGAAATTTTTGTTACTCTAATGGATGGTAGCCTTGTCATTATGGAAGGTAGTCTGTTGTTGAGATTTTTGTTACTCTAATGGATGGTAGCCTTGTCATTATGGAAGGTAGTTTATTGTTGAAATTTTTGTTACTCAAATGGATTGTAGCCTTCTCGTTATGGAAGGTAGTCTATTGTTGAGATTTGTTGTTACTACAATGGATCGTAGCCTTGTCATTATGGAAGGTAGTCCGTTGTTGAGATTTCTTGTTACTCCAATGGATGGTAGCCTTGTCATTATGGAAGGTAGCCTGTTGTTTAGATTTATGTTTCTCCAATGGATGGTAGCCTTGTCATTATAAAAGGTAGTCTGTTGTTGAAATTTTTGTTACTCTAATGGATGGTAGCCTTGTCATTATGGAAGGTAGTCTGTTGTTGAGATTTTTGTTACTCTAATGGATGGTAGCCTTGTCATTATGAATGGTAGTCTATTGTTGAGATTTATGTTACTCCAATGGACGATAGCCGTGTCATTATGGGAGGTAGTATGTTATTGAGGTTTATGTTTCTCTAATGGATGGTAGCCTTGTCATTATAATAGGTAGTCTCTTTTTAAAATTTTTGTTACTCTAATGGATGGTAGCCTTGTCATTATAGAAGGTAGTATGTTTTTGAGATTTCTATTACTCCAATGGATGGTAGCATTGCCATTATGGGAAGTAGTCTGTTGTTGAGATTACTTGTTAATCCAATGGATGGTAGCCTTGTAATTATGGAAGGTAGTTTGTTGTTGAGATTTCTTCTTACTCCAATGGATGCTAGCCTTGTCATTATGAAAGGTAGTTTGTTGTTGCAATTTTTGTTACTCCAATTGATGGTAGCCTTGTCATTATGGAAGGTAGTCTATTGTTGAGATTTCTTGTTACTCCAATAGATGGTAGCTTTGTCATTATGGAAGGTAGCCGGTTATACAGATTTATGTTTCTCCAATGGATGGTAGCCTTGTCATTATGGAAGGTAGTCTGTTGTTGAAATTTTTGTTACTCCAATGGATGGTAGACTTGTCATTATGGAAGGTAGTCTATTATTGAAATTTTTGTTACTCCAATGGATTGTAGCCTTCTCGTTATGGAAGGTAGTCTGTTGTTGAGATTTCTTGTTACTCCAATGGATGGTAGCCTTGTCATTATGGAAGGTAGCCTGTTGTTGAGATTTTTGTTTCTCCAATGGATGGTAGCATTGTCATTATAAAAGGTAGTCTCTTGTTGAAATTTTTGTTACTTTAATGGATGGTAGCCTTGTCTTTATGGAAGGTAGTCTGTTTTTGAGATTTCTATTACTCTAATGGATGGTAGCCTTGTCATTATGGAAGTTAGCATGTTGTTGATATTTCTGTTTCTCCAATGGATGATAGCCTTGTCATTATGGAAGGTAGTCTCTTTTTGAAATTTTTGTTACTCTAATGGATGGTAGCCTTGTCATTATAGAAGATAGTATGTTTTTGAGATTTCTATTACTCCAATGGATGGTAACATTGTCATTATGGGAGGTAGTCTGTTGTTGAGATTTCTTATTACTCCAATGGATGGTAGCCTTGTCATTATTGAAGGTAGCCTGTTGTTGAGATTTCTGTTTCTCCAATGGATGGTAGCCTTGTCATTATAAATGGTAGTCTGTTGTTTAAATTTTTGTTACTTTAATGGATGGTAGCATTGTCATTATGGAAGGTAGTCTGTTGCTGAAATTTCTGTTACTCCAATGGACAGTAGCCATGTCATTATGGGAGGTAGTATGTTGATGTGATTTTTGTTACTCCAAAGGATTTTAGCCTTGTCATTTTGGAAGGTAGTCTATTGTTGGGATTTTTGTTACTCCAATGGATGGTAGCCTTGTCATTATGGAAGGTAGTTTGTTGTTGAAATTTCTTCTTACTCCAATGGATGGTAGCCTTGTCATTATGGAAGGTAGTTTGTTGTTGAAATTTTCGTTACTCTAATGGATCGTAGCCTTGTCATTATGGAAGGTAGTCTGTTGTTGAGATTTTTGTTACTCCAATGGATGGTAGCCTTGTCATTATGGAAGGTAGCTTGTTGTTGAGATTTATGTTTCTCCAATGGATGGTAGCCTTGTCATTATAAAAGGTAGTCTGTTGTTGAAATTTTTGTTACTCTAATGGATGGTAGCCTTGTCATTATGGAAGGTAGTCTGTTGTTGAGATTTTTGTTACTCTAATGGATGGTAGCCTTGTCATTATGGAAGGTAGTTTATTGTTGAAATTTTTGTTACTCAAATGGATTGTAGCCTTCTCGTTATGGAAGGTAGTCTATTGTTGAGATTTGTTGTTACTACAATGGATCGTAGCCTTGTCATTATGGAAGGTAGTCCGTTGTTGAGATTTCTTGTTACTCCAATGGATGGTAGCCTTGTCATTATGGAAGGTAGCCTGTTGTTTAGATTTATGTTTCTCCAATGGATGGTAGCCTTGTCATTATAAAAGGTAGTCTGTTGTTGAAATTTTTGTTACTCTAATGGATGGTAGCCTTGTCATTATGGAAGGTAGTCTGTTGTTGAGATTTTTGTTACTCTAATGGATGGTAGCCTTGTCATTATGAATGGTAGTCTATTGTTGAGATTTATGTTACTCCAATGGACGATAGCCGTGTCATTATGGGAGGTAGTATGTTATTGAGGTTTATGTTTCTCTAATGGATGGTAGCCTTGTCATTATAATAGGTAGTCTCTTTTTGAAATTTTTGTTACTCTAATGGATGGTAGCCTTGTCATTATAGAAGGTAGTATGTTTTTGAGATTTCTATTACTCCAATGGATGGTAGCATTGCCATTATGGGAAGTAGTCTGTTGTTGAGATTACTTGTTAATCCAATGGATGGTAGCCTTGTAATTATGGAAGGTAGTTTGTTGTTGAGATTTCTTCTTACTCCAATGGATGCTAGCCTTGTCATTATGAAAGGTAGTTTGTTGTTGCAATTTTTGTTACTCCAATGGATGGTAGCCTTGTCATTATGGAAGGTAGTCTATTGTTGAGATTTCTTGTTACTCCAATAGATGGTAGCTTTGTCATTATGGAAGGTAGCCGGTTATAGAGATTTATGTTTCTCCAATGGATGGTAGCCTTGTCATTATGGAAGGTAGTCTGTTGTTGAAATTTTTGTTACTCCAATGGATGGTAGACTTGTCATTATGGAAGGTAGTCTATTATTGAAAAATTTTGTTACTCCAATGGATTGTAGCCTTCTCGTTATGGAAGGTAGTCTGTTGTTGAGATTTCTTGTTACTCCAATGGATGGTAGCCTTGTCATTATGGAAGGTAGCCTGTTGTTGAGATTTTTGTTTCTCCAATGGATGGTAGCATTGTCATTATAAAAGGTAGTCTCTTGTTGAAATTTTTGTTACTTTAATGGATGGTAGCCTTGTCTTTATGGAAGGTAGTCTGTTTTTGAGATTTCTATTACTCTAATGGATGGTAGCCTTGTCATTATGGAAGTTAGCATGTTGTTGATATTTCTGTTTCTCCAATGGATGATAGCCTTGTCATTATGGAAGGTAGTCTCTTTTTGAAATTTTTGTTACTCTAATGGATGGTAGCCTTGTCATTATAGAAGATAGTATGTTTTTGAGATTTCTATTACTCCAATGGATGTGAAAAGTATTTTTGATTTGTTTTGAAATTAGAGCAAGTATCTAGAGTTGTCTACCTACCCTAAGGAATTTGTCTGTGTAAATGTCCTTTAAAGTAGTGCCATCCCACCATTGAGAGGTAGGTAGCACCACCGTTGGAGGTGTTCGGGTCAATTCGAGGTTCGGGACATGGTGATCACCGGAGCAATAGGAAGACACCCTAGAAGCTACCCTCATGCCAGGTTCTCGGATCATGAGGACTTACTAAGACATCCTCTACTCGACGATAACCTTTCGAGGCAAGGCAACAGTGAGGCGTACCCTAGGGGTGGTGTGTGATTTGTGTGTCAGATTCAGATATTTTATCTTGTCATGTTATTGGTGATCTACGCGTTTGTTTTTACTTTATCATTCATTCTTGCATGCAATTATTAGCAATTAAAAAAAACGCGGAAAGGTAAAGTCCTAAACTATTTAAAAAGGCGCGGGTCCACATCGCCAAAATTTCCAGAACCCGATTTGACAGAAATTAAAGAAGTAAATTAAAAGGGCGAAAGATGAATATTTACACGGCTTTGGGAGAGGTACATGAATAATTAAAAGAAAAAGAAATAAATACGTGAATTGAATTAAAATTAGAAATGAGGGCGTTGGACCCCCTTTTTAATGAAATTAAATTATTAGCAAATTAATTAAATTAAAGAAAAAGAAATTATTTTTTTTGGTTTTTTGTATTTATGAGAATTTAATGAAATTAAAAACCTAATTCTACAATTTTTTTTATTTATTAAGAAAATATGACAATTATCTAAAATTAAGCCTAATTAATTAATTGCAACTTGATTTATAAAAATAACTTAATTAAGAATTAATAACTAACATAGTAAAATAAAAAAGGATGAAAAATGCTTGAAACCCTAATTCTACCAATTTTAGGTTTTATTGAAAACATTAAGATTTAAACCTAAATTAACACTAAAATCAATTAATGATGTTTATTTACAAAATATTAAAATATTAAATAAAAAAATACTTATTTTGGTCTTTTTTGATTTTATATTGTTTTAATGTTTTTTTATGAAAATATTAAATTAATTAAAAACAATAATTGAAATGAATAAAAAGAATGAAAAAAAAATGTAAAAAGCTTGCAAACCTAGGGGGGTCTGTCCCCAAATTGGAGGGTTTGTTGTAGTGATTAGGCCCACTTGTTTAAGGCCTCAGTTGACTTTCCTTGCCAGCGCGTAGCCTCTTTGACTCGTGTCCATGATGCTCTTCTAACTATGGCCCTTGGATTGATCTTAGCATGTGCGTGGCAGGCTGGAAATTGTGGATGCACGGTGTTCCTTAGTGTCGAAACTGCATAGAAGCGTTAAATGAAAAATAATATGGAAGGGGGTGGGGACCTGGGGCTCGAACCCAGGTCCCAGGGATTACCAATAACGCTCTCCACCACTAGGCCATTCACACGCTTCTGATTATGTAATACCTAATAAATAATATAACATAAAAACAATGGTTAGTGGGAAAGTTAGCGCGAAAATTTAAACGGACCAATCGTTGCCTTCCACTTCATCATCTTCTTCGTGGTTTATATTTTCCTGAAAAAACAAAGATGGTTAGCGGGGGTTTTGAACCCCCCTAAAATGTGCAACTTTTGATAATAGCGATTAAGCCATGGTAGCACATAAATTAGGCGCGAGGGTTGATTTATTTTCGTCCAGGCACACTGAATTCATTCATGGTATTGGCATGTCCCAATTTTACCATATTCAAAAACCCCTAATTCGAAAGCTGAAGAACCCTAATATCCATCAATGGTGAAATCGTGTAGGGGTGATAAAAATGCAATCAAACAACTGGGTTAGCTTCAGAATCATTCAAGAAACATAAATCAAACATTAAAAAGCATTGAAAACGCATGAATCTTGATGCAAGCATATGAAAAATTTTCTGTACAGGTCACCATAGTTCTCACGTTTATTGGTGTTAGGATGGTTGGTTTTGATTTGGAAACCTTCCTTGAAGCCTCAGGAAGGTGATGGAACAAGTCTCTTTGCTTGAATCGACCTAGAACTTGGTTTTCAGTATTGGACTTTTCTTGAAAAATTTCAAGTTTGCTTAGGGATTTCTGGCGCAGCTGAGAGGTCATGAGGAGTAGGGTTTGCATCCATATATACATGTGAATGATTAGGTCAAAGAATTTGATCAGAAAATCCATGAATTGATGAAAAGGATATTTGATTTTCAAGCCATAATTTTTCCAATCTTTTTCAAGCATATTTGGTCTCAATCATATCCAATCACCATAATTCCTTCCATATTTGATTGTACACGAAATCTTAAGCCTATTCTATGCACAAAAAGATTTAGAAAATTAGGTTTAGTATTTTTCACCTATTTATTTTAATTAAATGAATTATTGATAATTAAAAATCCAAATAAATAAAATAAAAATGATAAAAACTTCCCTTTGGGCCAAATGGTCGTGCACATGCCTTGGATGATGAATTGTGGAAGAAAAAGAGGCCCATTAGCATTTTTAGGTCATTTGAAGCAATGTTGACTTTTCAAAATATCCAAAAATTTCCCAACTTCCACAAGGCATAACTTGCTCAATTTTTAAGCTTTGCTCATGTTCGTGGACATTTTGGAAAGGTCTTTGAGTCCTTTAACCAATGCCTTTGGTACCATGTCATTTTGATTTACCAATCTCAAGTTATGGCCTTTCACTTAAAGTCCCTTTTTGTTGGCTTTTGAAAATGACCTATAATGTTGAAATTGATAACTTTTTGTGAGAGCATTTCTTGGACTTGAAGTGTGAAGAGGAGTTGTAGGAAATGTCTTTATCTTCAAAATGAGCTTTGGATGGAATTTTTTTGATAATCCATGTGAAAGTTATGCCCTGGTCAAGTTACAGTTGACTTTTTCAACTGTCCAAATATGGAAACTTTTGCATCTTGAGACTTTTTGAGCCAAGCTTTGAGAATCATGATCAAGCATTGATCAAATGATGTTTGTGGCTTCAAAATGAGATGTTGACCAAAAATTTGGACTTTTGACTGTCAAATGACCATTTTGCCCCTACAGTTGACTGTAGTGCAATTAGGGTTTTTGACTGTGCAACTTTGAGCTGTAAGTCTTGAAACTTGGCATGAGGATGCTTGACCATGTTTATAGGAATGTGGGACTTGATTTGACCCTTGGAAACTTCAATTTCTTTGTCAGAACCAAAACCCTAATTTTTGACTGTTAGGAGGCCCTTGAACTGTGCAACCCTTGGGGAGATGTTTGAAGCTTTGACTTGGCAAATTTTGAAGAATATGGGAGGGCAATTTTGGGGTACAACAGTTGCCCCTGTTCAATCTTCTTAGACCTGAGGATGCAGATTGGCTGACGTGCCTTTCGTAATCCGAAGGTGGAAGATGATGGAACACTAGAGTGCCCAGAAATTTGCGCTCACATAGTAGCAGTGTGATGGTGGAATGGGCTTATAGATGCCATTTAGAGATTGATGGATAGCATGATGGGCTTATAGATGCCATGCTAAGAGATGATGGAAGGTGGATGGGCTTATAGATGCCATCTGGATGTTGATCGCGTAAGAGTTTCCTTAGCGAGAACTTGCATACCTGCAAAAAAGAAAAATGATTACCTGACCTATTACGGGAGCTGGTCCTCAAATTCTTTGTGTAGATGTGTCCTGACTGGTTACATGAGCTGGATCTGGAGCTTCAAACAGTGATGAATGAACCAGGGATGGTTACTACCTCAACAGGAACGGTGAGGGAACCTTGGATGACATTAACCTCAACAGCAATCATTGAGAGAATCTTGGGCGATTTCGACTTCAACAGTGACGCTGAGCGAATCTTGGGATGATTACCATCTCCGCAGGATCGGGGAGAGAACCATAGGCGACTACAACCTCAATAGCAATCGTTGAGAGAATCTTGGATAACTTCAACTTCAACAGCAATCGTTGAGCGAATCTTGGGATTACCACCTCCGCAGTATCGGGGAGAGAACCACAGGCGACTACAACATCAATAGCAATCATTGAGAGAATCTTGGATAACTTCAACTTCAACAGCAATCGTTGAGCGAATCTTGGGATTACCACCTCCGCAGTATCGGGGAGAGAACCATAGGCGACTACAACCTCAATAGCAATCATTGAGAGAATCTTGGATAACTTCAACTTCAACAGCAATCGTTGAGCAAATCTTGGGATTACCACCTCCGCAGTATCGGGGAGAGAACCACAGGCGACTACAACCTCAATAGCAATCATTGAGAGAATCTTGGATAACTTCAACGTCAACAGCAATCGTTGAGCGAATCTTGGGATTACCACCTCCGCAGTATCGGGGAGAGAACCATAGGCGACTACAACTTCAATAGCAATCATTGAGAGAATCTTGGATAACTTCAACTTCAACAGCAATCGTTGAGCGAATCTTGGGATTACCACCTCCGCAGTATCGGGGAGAGAACCATAGGCGACTACAACCTCAATAGCAATCATTGAGAGAATCTTGGATAACTTCAACTTCAACAGCAATCGTTGAGCGAATCTTGGGATTACCACCTCCGCAGTATCGGGGAGAGAACCATAGGTGACTACAACCTCAACAGCAATCATTGAGAGAATCTTGGATATCTTCTACTGAGTCTTCAAAAGAAAAACCTTTAGGAGTCGGTTTAACTAGACCAGAGAAAGCCTTTGACTGGATAATAACCAGGAAAATCTTTGGGAGCCGATTTAACTGAACCAGACAAGGTCTTGGAGTCTTCAACTGAGTCTTCAAAAGAAAAACCTTTAGGAGTCGGTTTAACTAGACCAGAGAAGGCCTTTGACTGGATAATAACCAGGAAAATCTTTGGGAGTCGATTTAACTGAACCAGACAAGGTCTTGGAGTCTTCAACTGAGTCTTCAAAAGAAAAACCTTTAGGAGTCGGTTTAACTAGACCAGAGAAGGCCTTTGACTGGATAATAACCAGAAAATCTTTGGGAGTCGATTTAACTGAACCAGACAAGGTCTTGGAGTCTTCAAAAGAAAAACCTTTAGGATTCGGTTTAACTAGACCAGAGAAGGCCTTTGACTTGATAATAACCAGGAAAATCTTTGGGAGTCGATTTAACTGAACCAGACAAGGTCTTGGAGTCTTCAACTGAGTCTTCAAAAGAAAAACCTTTAGGAGTCGGTTTAACTAGACCAGAGAAGGCCTTTGACTGGATAATAACCAGGAAAATCTTTGGGAGTCGATTTAACTGAACCAGACAAGGTCTTGGAATGTAGCTTGAGAACTTTACTGAATCTTTTCCTGAAAGGTAAAGGTCAGTCATATGCAATGCATGATATGGGTCAAGCAATGATGTTCTCAACATAAATAAGATTTGTAAGATGTGATGCATATATGCATGCTATGATGTATGAGGATGTTTATGAATATTATGTTTTCGTCTTAGGAAAGTAAATCCTTGACGGGTGCCGGGAAATCGCTCCTGGGCTGATGTTGCAGAATAGATTTTGCTTCCGCTAGGGATGATAGTTGTAAGAATACCGGTAGGAGAAAGTAACTCCGTTGGGGAATAAACTTGGCGAATGATTACTCTGCGGGGAGGAAAGTACTCTGGCGATCTTGCTGGGAAGCAATACTCTGTGGGGAAAGAGGTACTTTGCTGAGTGTTGATGGTAACTTGCTGGGGATACCACTGTTCTTTTGGAAGTGTTAATAGACTTCGTTGGGAATAAGAAGACTTCGCCGAGGACGATCTTTCCGTGGCTTTCGGCTGGGGATAACCCAGTTATATCCTAGTAAGGAAATAACTCTTTGAATAAAGCCGGGAGACGCGTTCGTGCTCTGCGAGGATAAGCTTCCAGAATCTACTGGGGATAAGCTTACTGCTTGGGGAGATGGATTCCAACTTTCCTGGGGAACTATATTAGACTTTCCTGGGGAAGTTTTGAGCTGTATCGAGGAAGTGACTCCATTGAATGTTTGATATACCGCCGGGGAACAATCTTTAGACCAAGACTGCCGGGGATGCTTGTTAAAAATGCATATATACTGCTGGAGAATGTTGAGATCTGCTGGAGGACACCCAGCTTCCTTAAGGTTGAAAATAGCTTTGCTTGGGGAGAGTGCACCGACTGGCTGGCTCACTCTCTGGGGAGTTAAGATGCACTGGCTATGTTGAACCTACCTTGGTACCCTGGAGGACAGAACAATTAGATTACTTAGACAACTCTTTATTGCCCCTGTTTCTAATGTTACCCGTAATTAATCCTTTGTTTCGTATGCAAATATTCATGAGTTAGCAAATTATTATCAATGCATATATCACAAATTGAACCTTGGACGTTCTTCGCAAAACAAAACAGAAAAGGAAAAACAATTGGCAATTTTAACAGAAAAATATATTTGTATTGATTTTTGAATGGCCTATAAATAGGTGTTTTATGTACAAGAGGCTGACGTCCTAGTAAGAGAACGCCGCCGAACAAGAGAGTTTATACAAATTTTGTACAAAAGAAAATAAAACAGCTGTGTGAAATGAATGATCCCCCTGGGTTTCAACTCTGCTATTGCCTTTATAATTCCGAGCGTCTCATCACTTGATGACCTAAACGAAGATGAAGCTGACTGATCGATGCCGTCTGAACTTGATGTAGATACCGGATTCTGGATGCAAGGTGATCCAATGAGACATAGTGTTACGCTTTATCCCTAACTTTTGCCTGGACTGCCCTTTCGGGTTTTCAGTCCACCGGGATACCCATTTTTGCCCAAGCTGCCTTTTCAGGTTTTCGACTTGCCGGGTGTACAGATTTTTTCATTTCATCCCTTCATTTTGCTCGAACCCTTTTGGTTCGCCGGGAAGCCCTAATTTTTGCCTAGGCATGTCAGCCTAGCGGGTCCCTTTTTTATGCATAGTATCTTTTTACTATGTCTGCATTGGCGGGGTGAGGAAGGTCGTCACCATCCATGTTGGTTAGAATCATGGCTCCTCCTGAGAACACATGTTTAACCACAAATGGCCCTTCGTACGTAGGGGTCCATTTGCCCCTTGGATCACTCTGAGGAAGGATGATTCGCTTGATTACCAGATCCCCAACATGATATTCCTGTGGTCTGACCTTTTTGTTAAATGCCCTGATCATCCGTTTCTGATACGTCTGACCATGACAGATAGCAGCAAGTCTCTTTTCATCAATTAAGTTTAGCTGGTCAAGTCGTGTCTGGATCCAATCATCCTCACTCAGATCTGCATCCTTCATTATCCGGAGAGAGGGTATTTGCACTTCGATCGGTAATACTGCCTCCATACCATAAACCAAAGAGAAAGGAGTTGCCCCGGTTGACGTCCTGGCTGAGGTACGGTACCCATGTAGAGCGAACGGTAACATATCGTGCCAATCTTTGTAAGTCACTGTCATCTTCTGCACTATTTTCTTGATATTTTTATTTGCTGCTTCTACAGCCCCATTCATCTTCGGTCTGTAAGGAGAAGAATTGTGGTGCTGTATCTTGAACTGCTCGCAGAGATCAGTGATCATCTTGTTATTCAGATTGGTACTGTTGTCTGTAATAACCCTTTCTGGGATGCCGTATCGACAGATCAGATTATGCCGAATGAACCGTGCCATAACAATCTTGGTTACCGTAGCGTAGGAAGCTGCCTCAACCCACTTCGTGAAATAGTCAATCGCCACCAGGATGAAGCGATGCCCGTTAGATGCCGTAGGTTTAATCTCACCGATCATGTCTATGCCCCACATTGCAAACGGCCAAGGCGCAGTTAGAACATTCAGAGGAACTGGAGGAACATGCACTTTGTCTGCATAAATCTGGCACTTATGGCATGTCCTGGAATGTTGGTAGCAGTCAGCTTCCATTGTGGACCAGTAATACCCTGCCCGAAGGATCTTCTTTGCCATTGTATGTCCACTGGAATGTGTACCAAAGGTCCCTTCATGTAGCTCTTCCATGATCCTTTCTGCTTCAGTCTTATCCACACAACGCAGTAAGGTTGAATCATGGTTTCGCTTGTACAAGATGTCATTGCTAAGGAAGAACTTTGCCGCAAACCTTCTCAGGAACTTCTTATCATTGACAGAGGCACCCTCAGGGTATTCCTGAGCTTCCAGATATCTCTTCACCTCATGGTACCAAGGCTTCTCAGTCACCAATTCATTCTCGAGATCGCAACAGTATGCCGGTTCGTCCAGTTTCCAAATGATGATCCGGGGAGCCTCATTATCCCATTTGACCTTGAACATAGAATACATTGTAGCTAACGCGTCCGCCAACTTATTCTCTTCTCTTGGAAAGTGTTCAAAGGTTATCTTCGTGAAGTGGGGGATCAAGGTCAACACACATTCTCTGTAAGGAATAAGATTCGGATGTTTCGTATCCCACTCTCCTTTGATCTGATTGATCACAAGAGCGGAATCTCCGAAGACACTCAGAAACTTGATCCTTAAGTCGATCGCAGCTTGAAGACCCATGATGCATGCCTCGTACTCCGCCATATTGTTTGTACAGTTGAAACATAGCCGGGCAGTGAGTGGAGTATGAGTGCCTTGAGGCGATATGATTACAGCGCCGATACCGTTACCCAAAGCATTGGAGGCTCCATCAAAGTGCATAGACCATCAGGATCCTTCCTCAGGTCCTTTATCCGGTCCAGGTACTTCACAATCAGTTACAATCATGATGCTTTCATCCGGAAACTCGAAGTTCATTGATTGATAGTCATCTACTGCCTGATGTGCCAAGTGGTCTGCCAATACACTTCCCTTGATGGATTTCTGGGTCGTGTACTGAATGTCATATTCCGTCAAGATCATTTGCCATCTTGCTATTCTCCCAGACAGAGCAGGCTTTTCGAATATGTACTTTATAGGATCCATCTTTGAGATCAACAAGGTAGTGTGAGTCAGTATATACTGTCTCAGCCGGCGAGCAGCCCATACCAAAGCGTAGCAAGTTTTCTCAAGCAGTGAGTATCGGGTCTCACAGTCGGTAAACTTTTTGCTAAGGTAATAAATGGCGTGCACTTTTCGTCCAGACTCGTCATGCTGCCCCAGCACACACCCCATTGAGTTGTCGAGCACTGTCAGATATAGTATCAGAGGTCTCCCTTAAACCGGTGGCATAAGGATGGGTGGTTCTTGGAGATACTCTTTGATTCTGTCAAAAGCAGCCTGACATTCATCATTCCAGCGTACTACCTGATCTTTCTTCAGCAGCTTGAAGATTGGCTCACAGGTAGCAGTCAGGTGTGAGATGAAGCGAGCAATGTAATTCAGGCGTCCTAAAAAGCCTCTGACCTCTTTCTCTGTCTTAGGAACTGGCATCTCTTGAATAACTTTAACCTTGTAAGGGTCCACTTGAATACCCTTATCACTTACAACGAAGCCTAGCAACTTCCCAGATCTTACCCCGAAGGTGCACTTGTTCGGGTTTAACCTCAGCTTGTACAATTTCAACCGGTCAAACAACTTCTGCAGATGATCTAGGTGCTCCTCCTCAGTCTGGGACCTTGCGATCATGTCGTCAACATACACTTCTATCTCATGATGGATCATATCATGAAATAAAGCAACCATGGCACGTTGGTAGGTTGCCCCAACATTTTTCAGTCCAAAAGGCATGACCTTGTAGCAGAAGGTGCCCCACTGAGTAACAAAGGTACTTTTTTCCATGTCTTCAGGAGCCATCTTGATCTGATTGTAGCCTGAAAAACCATCCATGAAAGAGAACACCTTATGCTGAGCTGTATTGTCAACAAGGACATCAATGTGAGGTAGGGGGAAGTCATCTTTGGGGCTGGCCCTGTTCAGATCCCTGTAGTCGACACACATTCTGACCTTACCATCCTTCTTTGGTACCGGCACAACATTAGCAACCCACTGAGGGTAAGAAGTCACTGCAAGGAACCCAGCATCAAACTGTTTCATAACCTCGGCTTTAATCTTCTCAGACATCTCTGGACGCATACGACGGACCTTTTGCTTAACCGGGGGGCAGTCTTCCTTAGTAGGCAAATGATGTACCACAATGTCGGTATCCAACCCGGGCATGTCTTCGTAGGACCAGGCAAAGATCTCCATATAATCATGTAGCATCTTAGTCAACCGTTTCTTCACGCTGAGCTCTAGGTTGGCACCAATCTTTACCTCTTTTCTGTCTGTATCAGTACCTAGGTTTATTGTTTCCACTGGCTCTTCATGTGGTTGAATTGCCCTCTCTTCCTGAAGTAACAGTCTTGCAAGCTCGCCAGGCACTTCGCAATCATCTTCACCTTCATCTTCGGCTAAGTTGATCGGATTTTCGAAGTCATAACTGGCAGTAGCAGAGTCGTTACCAGTGAGATCCAGAGTGGATTGAAACCTGTATGAGTGAGTGTGTGTAAATACAGCTGTTTTGAAATATGTATAAAGGAAGGAAAGACAAAAAAGGAGCACAAGATTTGAAATGCGAGAAAACGTCCAAGATTTTCATTTATGATATATGAAATGACAATTTATATGCCCTCACAAATGAAACCACGGTGCCTCGGGTAAGACACCGGGCCATAGAGTTTATTTATTGTTTATTACAAATAACAAAACAAAGAAGTTTATTACTGCGTAACAAAAGTAACAGGAGTATGGTCTTTGACAATCCAATTGGTCAATCCGCCTTCAGTCGTCGGATAGATCCAGCTATTGAACTCAGCTTCATCCACTTCAACCTCGTCCCCAACAGCATTCACTCCTAGATTTGTGATGAGCACAGGAGGTCTTCTGGTCTTCGCCTTCCGCATAGCTTTCTGACGCTCTGCAGTAAAACCCAGCCCAAATTTGTCAGTTTTCTGTGTAAAGTTGGGAAGCTTGCCCCAGTTAGTACATTCACCTTTCTGAACCACAGCCCGGGCATCCTTCAGGGAAGCCATCTTTAAAGGAACATTATCTTCGACTGCTGTTTCTGCTGTTGCTGAAATTGGAAGCACCTCCTCGAAATGCTGAAAGGGGGTTTCAATAAACTCCCCGTCCATCCCAATGTATCTGAAGGAATTCAAATGGCTCACCATATACTCCTCCTCTCCCTGCACAGTGACGATCTTCCCTCTGACGGGGTATTTCAGCTTCTGGTGCAAGGTAGAGGTCACTGCCCCAGCTTTATGGATCCAAGGCCGACCCAGTAGACAAGAATACGATGGACGGATATCCATCACATAAAAAGTAGAGTCAAACACCTGAGAGCCCACACGAATAGGAATGTCGACCTCTCCATGAACCATCCTTTTTGAACCGTCAAAGGCTCTGACGATGATATTGCTGGGTTTCAGTTCCAGACCTTCACAATCCAGACGGTCTAAAGCCTTCTTTGGTAGTACATTCAAGGAAGAACCAGTATCCACCAATACATGTGCCAGAGTAGTGCCCCTGCATTCGATAGAGACATGCAGGGCATCATTATGGTCTCTTCCCTTCGCAGTCAGGTCAGCATCTGAGAAACCTAAGCCATTGTCCGCTGTCAGATTTGCTACGCAGTCAGTGAACTGGACTGCAGATGTCTCATGTGGCACATGGGCCGTCTTGAGAAATGAGATTAAGGCCTTAGCATGGGGCTCGGAGCATAGCAACAAGGAGAGCATGGAGATCTTGGAGGGCGTATGCCCCAGCTGTTCCACAACATTAAAGTCACTCTTCTTTATTATTTTCAGGATTTCCTCCATCTCTTGTTGGGAGGCCTCAGCACTTATAGGTATCGGTGCCTCCATCCGGGAAGGCTCATCTTCAATTCCTTTTCCCCGAGCATTGGATGACTCGGCAGCAGGGGAAACAACTTGGTCAGAAATAGGAACATGTATACTTGTAGGTGTTATAAGGAGGGGTCTTCGAGCAGCGGGCGGTGCAATGTCAGGCGAGAAGAGCCTGCCACTGCGGGTAACCTTGGCTGGACCAGTGATATCGCAGATACTGGCGCCAGTGTTGAATTCTTGTTTGATCCCATTCACATATACATCTGCCCCATAGTGCCAGGGGACAACTTTATCAGATACATAGGGGAGAGGCCCCGGAACAGTAATAACCACAGGTGCAACAGTCATGATTTGAACAGGCTTCTTTGGGAGAGCCTTGATTGGATTATTGAAGATGGTAACCACGAAAACTTCTTCTACCGGAACCAACTGAACAACAGACTTCTTGAACATAATCTCCTTACTGTCCATCAGGCTTTGGATGCCTAACTTCAGCAAGGGACAACCAGATAGGGAAACAGCACAGAACAGGCAACCCTCACTGCAACCCGGAAATAAACCGGCCAACAACAGGTTCTTCTTGACAGTCTTCAAAGGAGTAGCTACGTCATCCACAGAAACAGCGTAAACATCTTCATCAACAGCATTTACCCCATGCTGGGGCATGGGAGCAGTAACCACATTCGGCCTCTCAGGCGCTTCGAACTGTATCTCTTTCGCGTCAATAAGGTCTTGCACCTTATTCCTTAATGCCCAACAGTCATCAATGGAGTGCCCCGGGCTATCAGAATGGTACGCACAGCGGGCATTTGGATTGTATTTCGGAGAGGCAGTGTTTGCAACTTTGGGAGCCTCTCTGACAGTCACTAGGTTGGTGGATAGCAACTGTGGCAGGATCTGCGATAAAGTCATGCTCAAACGGGTAAACTCTCTCCGTGGTCTTTCAGCCCTTGGTGGATTGGTTTGCCGAGGAGCGGCAGCAGGCTTAGAAATCATTACCGCACTGACAGATTGGCGGCGCTCGGATTTCTCTTGTCTTCTAGAGCCATATACAGCACTAGCCTCCTTCTTGAAGGGTTTCTTCTCAGAACCAGACGATGCACCCTTCGGAATCTTACCAGATTTCAACCCAGCCTCAATTCTCTCTCAAGTCAGAATAAGATCAGTAAACCCTGCAGATGAGTTACCGATAAGATGGTTGAAAAATGGCCCAGATAGGGTCCCCAAGAACATGTCTACCAACTCCCGATCAGTCAACGGAGGCTGCACCCTGCCAGCCCGATCTCTCCACTTCTGAGCGTACTCTTTAAAACCTTCACTTGAACCTAACGACATACCCTGCAGTTGGGTACGCGTAGGGGCAAGGCCGGCATTATACTGATACTGCTTATAGAAAGCAGTAGCCAACTCCTCCCAGTTACGAACCTTGGTCCCATCCAGCTGATAGAACCATTCGAGATGAGTCCCTGAAAGACTCTCCTGGAAGAAATGGATCCACAAATTCTTATCCACTGAGTACGGTTGAATCTTCCACACGTAGGACCTGAGATGTAGCTTGGGACAGGACGCCCCGTCGTACTTAGTGAAAGATGGTGCTTTGAACTTACGAGGAATAATCACACCAGTAGACAAACCCAAATCTCCAAAGTCCAGCCCAGGCACCTGTTGGATCTCCATAGCATTCAACCTGTCTTCTAACTGCTTGTAACGGTCTTCTGCCGGAGGATATTGCTCTTCATCAAAATCAGTCTCGTTGTCAGAGACTACCGGACTAGGACCTTTTTCCGCTTGAGGAGTACCCTTGCCAATGGAAGAACCAGCCTCTTCATTTTGCAGAGTGTTGCCAAACCATCGGCCCGAGTTGAACAGAACAGTTCTTCTCTTCTTCTTCTTTTCCTTCTTCAGGAGCAGAGCCTTCAGCTCCTCTTGGCCCTGAGCCAAACCCATGATTAGTTCCTGAAATTGCGCATTCTGCGCCTGTAGAGCTTTGATGGACATCTGGGTTGATGATGAGTCAGGATTCATGATGCTGGAATAAACAGCGAAGAACTGTAAGCAACCTGAAAAGAGGAAAACCTGCTATGCACATGATGAATGATATGTGTTTATGCAATGCATTCAAGGGTTCGAAAGTTCAAATTTGTTGTAGACAAAAAGGAACACACGTTATCATTAAGGAAATAATTGTTCAGTACATCAAAGCCTCATGGGCAAAATAATACAAAAGCAAATCAATCCCAAAATACACTACGCATCCTCTTTGGAGCTATGTAAGTGTTGAGATTCCTCTCCTCATGCAATAGGCGGGTGAGCTCCAAGACCTTCTTTTCACTAGCATGTAGACTGGTCTCAAGAGAATTCTGTTCCTCCTTAAGCTGGATCTAGCTCTTCTGCATCTCTTCCCAGGATGTGGGCATATCAGGATGCTGAATGGTGTAGGACACTTCTTCTTCCAAGACTGGTTCTTTGATCACAGGGAGCATATGAGGATAAGGCATCACTAACTTCTGGGAGCGAGCGCGTACCCACTTGAGGTAAGGTTCCAATGGGATGGAATTCCTGTGCCCCAGTATCTTGCTGTCTATCCTACTGGGCATCTTCCAGGCTCTGATAAATCTCTGGCGAAGTCCTTGAGTATCGTTGTCGAAGTCAAAGACTATGTCAGGAATTAACATGTCATGAGGGCCATCCCTCCGAGCATAACCAAACTGTCTCCAAGCCAGACATGGGTTGTAAGTAATACCTCCTCTGATTCCAAGTAAAGGAACATTAGGGTACTCCTCGCAACGATCAATGATAGTGACATCTTCTCTGGACCGAGGGCACCAATGTATATCTGCATGTGTAAGAGTCATCAACCGTTGTGACCATCTCAAACCCCGCTCATTTTTCAATACTGATTGTGGAAGGTGCGAAATAAACCACCTTCCCAGGAGAGGAGTGCAACACATAAGGACACCTCTTTTTCTCATGGTTCGAGTGTAACATGAGTGAAGGATGTCCCCCAGCAACATAGGTATAGGATTCCTGGACATGAAGATCTGGACAGCACTGATATCTATAAGTTGATCTGGGTTAGGAAACAACACCAAACCATAGACAAGGAGGGCCACAACTTCTTCAAAAGGTTGTAAGTCAAGGGAGTTCCAACATTCATGGGCCTTTTCAACCAGAAACCTGGCTAAGAACCCTTTGATACCACTTCTAACTTCCCAATGTCCCTTGAGGTCAGATGACTGTAGGTGCAAGGCTTTAGCAATCTCTTCAAGCTTAGGTTCCTTTTCTGTACCGTTTGTGGGGTAGTTGATCAAGGATAGGGATCTTCAGGAGTCGGGAGAACTCCTCTAATGTAGGTACCAGCTGATAATCCAAGAAGGTGAAACAGTGATGCAGAGGGTCAAAGAATTGGAACAGGACCTTTATCATGTCTTCCTCAATGTTGGTATTGACCAAGCTGATGAGTCTTCCATGTCTTTCACTGAATGAAGAGCTCTCGGGAATCCTGGATATAAGCTCCTTAATCTGAGGAGGGATCCTTACAAGGCTGATTTGAATTGTCTTTCTGCGAACAGTTTCCATGTCCTACAAAACAAGAACAAAGATGAAGATTCGAACCCCTGAAATGGTTAGTCAATGCATATGATGCTGGATGATGTCATGATGCTATGATTAAACACACCACAGATATTTACAAAGACAAACATGTAAGGCACACAAGGCACACAAGACAAGCCCTTAGGGTTTAAGGCCAGCATGGGGTCTGGGTAGTACCCTCTTGAAGTTGGTGGGTTCAACCTGTCCTATTAGAAGTAACCGGGTTCTAAGGGTCCCAATATCACGAGATTGCTTTCATTGTTCATCGTTTTGATTTAGCCACTGAACTGGAGACCGAAATATTCCAGGAAAGCAACCCTCAATTGAGTGTAGTATCGAGTATCAACCAACCTCGGACTGCACCAAAGTCAGTTATCTCACTACCCTAAAGAGGCCAAGATAGTTCAATTAAGGTTCCTAAGGTTCGTTGATGCTTCACGACACCACGCGGAGGCCCCGTACTCTCCTTGACTGAACTCAAGGGTTACCGGTACACACCAAAGTGCCACATCAACGTAGCAGACTGTTTCAACCATGTCGGTATACCCCGCACAGTTCCCTCACAGCCTTGTTGCTACTTTCTAAGAAGGTATCCCCCAGATCCGGGTTAGGATCTATAGAACTCCCAAGACAGTCCCACAATTTTAAAGCAAGCAAAGAAAGCAATTGAAAACACAGTTATGAACTATCCCTAAGGTACACCTCACTTTATAAAGGGTCCACAGCAGAGTCGCCAGTTCTGTGATCGGTGGATCTGGAACTGACTGTTTTAAAGCTGGTTCACGAAATGTCGTGGAAGCAAGAGTCGCCACCGTCTTTTATTTTCTCCAACATGGAAAGGACAAAAGCACAGAAAAATTCCTTAAAGAGATTGCTCTCGGTTCGGGAGGTAGGTTATAGAAAGGGAAGGTGTTAGCACCCTTTCTATCCATGGTTATCCATGGGCTCTTAGATATTTGCTCATTGTGTTTTCAAAAATATTTGTTTGCTTTTCAACTGTGGGTTTTAAAAAGTTTCTTTGAAAATTCCAGTTCGACTCTTGTATCGGTCCTCAAGAGTGTTTGAAAAATTGCTTTCGAAAGCTTTTTGAAAATGTGTCGGTGTGAAAAGTATTTTTGATTTGTTTTGAAATTAGAGCAAGTATCTAGAGTTGTCTACCTACCCTAAGGAATTCGTCTGTGTAAATGTCCTTTAAAGTAGTGCCATCCCACCATTGAGAGGTAGGTAGCACCACCGTTGGAGGTGTTCGGGTCAATTCGAGGTTTGGGACATGGTGATCACCGGAGCAATAGGAAGACACCCTAGAAGCTACCCTCATGCCAGGTTCCCGGATCATGAGGACTTACTAAGACATCCTCTACTCGACGATCACCTTTCGAGGCAAGGCAACAGTGAGGCGTACCCTAGGGGTGGTGTGTGATTTGTGTGTCAGATTCAGATATTTTATCTTGTCATGTTATTGGTGATCTATGCGTTTGTTTTTACTTTATCATTCATTCTTGCATGCAATTATTAGCAATTAAAAAAAACGCGGAAAGGTAAAGTCCTAAACTATTACAAAAGGCGCGGGTCCACATCGCCAAAATTTCCAGAACCCGATTTGACAGAAAATAAAGAAGTAAAGTAAAAGTGCGAAAGATGAATATTTACACGGCTTTGGGAGAGGTACATGAATAATTAAAAGAAAAAGAAATAAATACGCGAATTGAATTAAAATTAGAAACGAGGGTGTTGGACCCCCTTTTTAATGAAATTAAATTATTAGCAAATTAATTAAATTAAAGAAAAAGAAATTATTTTTTTTGGTTTTTTGTATTTATGAGAATTTAATGAAATTAAAAACCTAATTCTACAATTTTTTTTATTTATTAAGAAAATATAACAATTATCTAAAATTAAGCCTAATTAATTAATTGCAACTTGATTTATAAAAATAACTTAATTAAGAATTAATAATTAACATAGTAAAATAAAAAAGGATGAAAAATGCTTGAAACCCTAATTCTACCAATTTTAGGTTTTATTGAAAACATTAAGATTTAAACCTAAATTAACACTAAAATCAATTAATGATGTTTATTTACAAAATATTAAAATATTAAATAAAAAATACTTATTTTGGTCTTTTTTGATTTTATATTGTTTTTATGTTTTTTTATGAAAATATTAAATTAATTAAAAACAATAATTGAAATGAATAAAAAGAATGAAAAAAAAATGTAAAAAGCTTGCAAACCTAGGGGGGGTCTGTCCCCAAATTGGAGGGTTTGTTGTAGTGATTAGGCCCACTTGTTTAAGGCCTCAGTTGACTTTTCTTGCCAGCGCGTAGCCTCTTTGACTCGTGTCCATGATGCTCTTCTAACTATGGCCCTTGGATTGATCTTAGCATGTGCGTGGCAGGCTGGAAATTGTGGACGCACGGTGTTCCTTAGTGTCGAAACTGCATAGAAGCGTTAAATGAAAAATAATATGGAAGGGGGTGGGGACCTGGGGCTCGAACCCAGGTCCCAGGGATTACCAATAACGCTCTCCACCACTAGGCCATTCACACGCTTCTGATTATGTAATACCTAATAAATAATATAACATAAAAACAATGGTTAGTGGGAAAGTTAGCGCGAAAATTTAAACGGACCAATCGTTGCCTTCCACTTCATCATCTTCTTCGTGGTTTATATTTTCCTGAAAAAACAAAGATGGTTAGCGGGGGTTTTGAACCCCCCTAAAATGTGCAACTTTTGATAATAGCGATTAAGCCATGGTAGCACATAAATTAGGCGCGAGGGTTGATTTATTTTCGTCC
This sequence comes from Vicia faba, assembly GCA_948472305.1. Taxonomy (NCBI): domain Eukaryota; kingdom Viridiplantae; phylum Streptophyta; class Magnoliopsida; order Fabales; family Fabaceae; genus Vicia; species Vicia faba. The sequence continues at coordinate 774,868,784 of OX451737.1, forward strand.
AGGCACACTGAATTCATTCATGGTATTGGCATGTCCCAATTTTACCATATTCAAAAACCCCTAATTCAAAAGCTGAAGAACCCTAATATCCATCAAGCTTTGAGAATCATGATCAAGCATTGATCAAATGATGTTTGTGGCTTCAAAATGAGATGTTGACCAAAAATTTGGACTTTTGACTGTCAAATGACCATTTTGCCCCTACAGTTGACTGTAGTGCAATTAGGGTTTTTGACTGTGCAACTTTGAGCTATAAGTCTTGAAACATGTCATGAGGATGCTTGACCATGTTTATAGGCATGTGGGACTTGATTTGACCCTTGGAAACTTCAATTTCTTTGTCAGAACCAAAACCCTAATTTTTGACTGTTAGGAGGCCCTTGAACTATGCAACCCTTGGGGAGATGTTTGAAGCTTTGACTTGGCAAATTTTGAAGAATATGGGAGGGAAAATTTTGGGGTACAACACTTGTTAATCCAATGGATGGAAGCATTGTCATTATGGGAGGTAGTCTGTTGTTGAAATTTTTGTTACTCCAATGGATGGTAGCCTTGCATTATGGAAGGTAGTCTTTTGTTGAAATTTTGTTACTTCAATGGATGGTAGCCTTGTATTTATGGAAGGTAGTCTGTTGTTGATATTTTTGTTACTCCAATGGATGGTAGCCTTGTCATAATTGAAGGTAGTCTATTGTTGAGATTTCTGTTACTCCAATGGATGGTAGTCTTGTCGTAATGAGAGGTAGTCTGTTGTTGGGATTTTTGTTACTCCAATTGACGGTAGCCTTGTCATTATGGAAGGTAGTCTGTTGTTGAAATTTTTGTTACTTCAATGGATGATAGCCTTCTCATTATGAAAGGTAGTATGTTGTTGATAATTCTTGTTACTCCAATGGATGGTAGCCTTGTCATTAAGGAAGGTAGTATCTTGTTGAGATTTTGTTACTCCAATGGATGGTAGCCTTGTCATTATGGAAGGTAGCCTGTTGTTGAGATTTATGTTTCTCCAATGGATGGTAGCCTTGTCATTATAAAAGGTAGTCTGTTGTTGAAATTTTTGTTACTCTAATGGATGGTAGCCTTGTCATTATGGAAGGTAGTCTTTTGTTGAGATTTTTGTTACTCTAATGGATGGTAGCCTTGTCATTATGAATGGTAGTCTGTTGTTGAGATTAATGTTACTCCAATGGACGGTAGCCGTGTCATTATGGGAGGTATTATGTTATTGAGATTTATGTTTCTCAAATGGATGGTAGCCTTGTCATTATAATAGGTAGTCTCTTTTTGAAATTTTTGTTACTCTAATGGATGGTAGCATTGTCATTATAGAAGGTAGTATGTTTTTGAGATTTCTATTACTCCAATGGATGGTAGCATTGTCATTATCGTAGGTAGTCTGTTGTTGAGATTACTTGTTAATCCAATGGATGATAGCCTTGTAATTATGGAAGGTAGTTTGTTGTTGAGATTTCTTCTTACTCCAATGGATGCTAGCCTTGTCATTATGAAAGGTAGTTTGTTGTTGCAATTTTTGTTACTCCAATGGATGGTAGCCTTGTCATTATGGAAGGTAGTCTATTGTTGAGATTTCTTGTTACTCCAATGGATGGTAGCTTTGTCATTATGGAAGGTAGCCTGTTGTAGAGATTTATGTTTCTCCAATGGATGATAGCCTTGTCATTATGGAAGGTAGTCTGTTGTTGAAATTTTTGTTACTCCAATGGATGGAAGCCTTGTCATTATGGAAGGTAGTCTATTATTGAAATTTTTGTTACTCCAATGGATTGTAGCCTTCTCGTTATGGAAGGTAGTCTGTTGTTGAGATTTCTTGTTACTCCAATGGATGGTAGCCTTGTCATTATGGAAGGTAGCCTGTTGTTGAGATTTCTGTTTCTCCAATGGATGGTAGCATTGTCATTATAAAAGGTAGTCTCTTGTTGAAATTTTTGTTACTCTAATGGATGGTAGCCTTGTCATTATGGAAGGTAGTCTATTTTTGAGATTTCTATTACTCTAATGAATGGTAGCCTTGTCATTATGGAAGTTAGCATGTTGTTGATATTTTTGTTTCTCCAATGGATGATAGCCTTGTAATTATGGAAGGTAGTCTCTTTTTGAAATTTTTGTTACTCTAATGGATGGTAGCCTTGTCATTATAGAAGATAGTATGTTTTTGAGATTTCTATTACTCCAATGGATGGTAACATTGTCATTATGGGAGGTAGTCTGTTGTTGAGATTTCTTGTTACTCCAATGGATGGTAGCCTTGTCATTATTGAAGGTAGCCTGTTGTTGAGATTTCTGTTTCTCCAATGGATGGTAGCCTTGTCATTATAAATGGTAGTATGTTGTTTAAATTTTTGTTACTTTAATGGATGGTAGCATTGTCATTATGGAAGGTAGTCTGTTGCTGAAATTTCTGTTACTCCAATGGACAGTAGCCGTGTCATTATGGGAGGTAGTATGTTGATGTGATTTTTGTAACTCCAATGGATTTTAGCCTTGTCATTTTGGAAGGTAGTCTATTGTTGGGATTTTTGTTACTCCAATGGATGGTAGCCTTGTCATTATGGAAGGTAGTTTGTTGTTGAAATTTCTTCTTACTCCAATGGATGGTAGCCTTGTCATTATGGAAGGTAGTTTGTTGTTGAAATTTTCGTTACTCTAATGGATCGTAGCCTTGTCATTATGGAAGGTAGTCTGTTGTTGAGATTTTTGTTACTCCAATGGATGGTAGCCTTGTCATTATGGAAGGGAGCCTGTTGTTGAGATTTATGTTTCTCCAATGGATGGTAGCCTTGTCATTATAAAAGGTAGTCTGTTGTTGAAATTTTTGTTACTCTAATGGATGGTAGCCTTGTCATTATGGAAGGTAGTCTGTTGTTGAGATTTTTGTTACTCTAATGGATGGTAGCCTTGTCATTATGAATGGTAGTCTATTGTTGAGATTTATGTTACTCCAATGGACGGTAGCCGTGTCATTATGGGAGGTAGTATGTTATTGAGGTTTATGTTTCTCTAGTGGATGGTAGCCTTGTCATTATAATAGGTAGTCTCTTTTTGAAATTTTTGTTACTCTAATGGATGGTAGCCTTGTCATTATGGGAGGTAGTATGTTATTGAGGTTTATGTTTCTCTAATGGATGGTAGCCTTGTCATTATAATAGGTAGTCTCTTTTTGAAATTTTTGTTACTCTAATGGATGGTAGCCTTGTCATTATAGAAGGTAGTATGTTTTTGAGATTTCTATTACTCCAATGGATGGTAGCATTGTCATTAAGGGAGGTAGTCTGTTGTTGAGATGACTTGTTAATCCAATGGATGGAAGCATTGTCATTATGGGAGGTAGTCTGTTGTTGAAATTTTTGTTACTCCAATGGATGGTAGCCTTGCATTATGGAAGGTAGTCTTTTGTTGAAATTTTGTTACTTCAATGGATGGTAGCCTTGTATTTATGGAAGGTAGTCTGTTGTTGATATTTCTGTTACTCCAATGGATGGTAGCCTTGTCATAATTGAAGGTAGTCTATTGTTGAGATTTCTGTTACTCCAATGGATGGTAGTCTTGTCGTAATGAGAGGTAGTCTGTTGTTGGGATTTTTGTTACTCCAATTGACGATAGCCTTGTCATTATGGAAGGTAGTCTGTTGTTGAAATTTTTGTTACTTCAATGGATGATAGCCTTCTCATTATTAAAGGTAGTATGTTGTTGATAATTCTTGTTACTCCAATGGATGGTAGCCTTGTCATTAAGGAAGGTAGTATCTTGTTGAGATTTTGTTACTCCAATGGATGGTAGCCTTGTCATTATGGAAGTGAGCCTGTTGTTGAGATTTATGTTTCTCCAATGGATGGTAGCCTTGTCATTATAAAAGGTAGTCTGTTGTTGAAATTTTTGTTACTCTAATGGATGGTAGCCTTGTCATTATGGAAGGTAGTCTGTTGTTGAGATTTTTGCTACTCGAATGGATGGTAGCCTTGTCATTATGAATGGTAGTCTGTTGTTGAGATTTATGTTACTCCAATGGACGGTAGCCGTGTCATTATGGGAGGTATTATGTTATTGAGATTTATGTTTCTCTAATGGATGGTAGCCTTGTCATTATAATAGGTAGTCATTTTTTGAAATTTTTATTACTCTAATGGATGGTAACCTTGTCATTATAGAAGGTAGTATGTTTTTGAGATTTCTATTACTCTAATGGATGGTAGCATTGTCATTATGGGAGGTAGTCTGTTGTTGAGATTACTTGTTACTCCAATGAATGGAAGCATTGTCATTATGGGAGGTAGTCTGTTGTTGTAATTTTTGTTACTCCAATGGATGGTAGCCTTGTCATTATGGAAGTTAGTCTTTTGTTGAAATTTTGTTACTTCAATGGATGGTAGCCTTGTATTTATGGAAGGTAGTCTGTTGTTGATATTTCTGTTACTCCAATGGATGGTAGCCTTGTCATAATTGAAGGTAGTCTATTGTTGAGATTTCTGTTACTCCAATGGATGGTAGTCTTGTCGTAATGAGAGGTAGTCTGTTGTTGAGATTTTTGTTACTCCAATTGATGGTAGCCTTGTCATTATGGAAGGTAGTCTGTTGTTGAAATTTTTGTTACTCCAATGGATGATATCCTTCTCATTATGAAAGGTAGTATGTTGTTGATATTTGTTGTTACTCCAGTGGATGTTAGCCTTGTCATTAAGGAAGGTAGTCTATTTTTTAGATTTCTATTACTCCAATGGATGGTAGCCTTGTCATTATGGAAGGTAGCGTGTTGTTGAGATTTATGTTTCTCCAATGGATGGTAGACTTCTCATTATAAAAGTAAATTTGTTGTTGAAATTTTTGTTACTCTAATTGATGGTAGCCTAGTCATTATGAATTGTAGTCTGTTGTTGAGATTTCAGTTTCTCCAATGGAAGGTAGCCGTGTCATTATGGGAGGTAGTATGTTGTTGGGATTTTTGTTACTCCAATGGATGGTAGCCTTGTCATTATGGAAGGTAGTCTATTGTTGAGATTTTTGTTACTCTAATGGATGGTAGCCTTGTCATTATGAATGGTATTCTGTTGTTGAGATTTCTTGTTACTCCAATGGATGGTAGCCTTGTCATTATTGAAGGTAGCCCGTTGTTGAGATTTCTGTTTCTCTAATGGATGGTATCCTTGTCATTATAAATGGTAGTCTGTTGTTTAAATTTTTGTTACTTTAATGGATGGTAGCCTTGTTATTATGGAAGGTAGTCTGTTGCTGAAATTTCTGTTACTCCAATGGACAATAGCCGTGTCTTTATGGGAGGTAGTATGTTGATGTGATTTTTGTTACTCCAATGGATTTTAGCCTTGTCATTATGGAAGGTAGTCTTTTGTTGAGATTTCGGTTACTCCTATGGATGGTAGCCTTATCATTGTGGAAGGTAGTCTATTGTTGGGATTTTTGTTACTCCAATGGATGGTAGCCTTGTCATTATGGAAGGTAGTTTGTTGTTGAAATTCTTCTTACTCCAATGGATTGTATCCTTGTCATTATGGAAGGTAGTTTGTTGTTGAAATTTTTGTTACTCCAATGGATGGTAGCCTTGTCATTATGGAAGGTAGTTTATTGTTGAAATTTTTGTTACTCAAATGGATTGTAGCCTTCTCGTTATGGAAGGTAGTCTATTGTTGAGATTTGTTGTTACTCCAATGGATGGTAGCCTTGTCATTATGGAAGGTAGTCTGTTGTTGAGATTTCTTGTTACTCCAATGGATGATAGCCTTGTCATTATGGAAGGTAGCCTGTTGTTGAGATTTATGTTTCTCCAATGGATGGTAGCCTTGTCATTATAAAAGGTAGTCTGTTGTTGAAATTTTTGTTACTCTAATGAATGGTAGCCTTGTCATTATGGAAGGTAGTCTGTTGTTGAGATTTTTGTTACTCTAATGGATGGTAGCCTTGTCATTATGAATGGTAGTCTGTTGTTGAGATTTATGTTACTCCAATGGACGGTAGCCGTGTCATTATGGGAGGTAGTATGTTATTAAGGTTTATGTTTCTCTAATGGATGGTAGCCTTGTCATTATAATAGGTAGTCTCTTTTTGAAATTTTTGTTACTCTAATGGATGGTAGCCTTGTCATTATAGAAGGTAGTATGTTTTTGAGATTTCTATTACTCCAATGGATGGTAGCATTGTCATTATGGGAGGTAGTCTGTTGTTGAGATTACTTGTTAATCCAATGGATGGAAGCATTGTCATTATGGGAGGTAGTCTGTTGTTGAAATTTTTGTTACTCCAATGGATGGTAGCCTTGTCATTATGGAAGGTAGTCTTTTGTTGAAATTTTGTTACTTCAATGGATGGTAGCCTTGTATTTATGGAAGGTAGTTTGTTGTTGATATTTCTGTTACTCTAGTGGATGCTAGCCTTGTCATAATTGACGGTAGTCTATTGTTGAGATTTCTTTTACTCCAATGGATGGTAGTCTTGTCGTAATGAGAGGTAGTATGTTGTTGAGATTTTTGTTACTCCAATTGATGGTAGCCTCGTCATTATGGAAGGTAGTCTGTTGTTGAAATTTTTGTTACTTCAATGGATGATAGCCTTCTCATTATGAAAGGTAGTATGTTGTTGATATTTCTTGTTACTCCAATGGATGGTAGCCTTGTCATTAAGGAAGGTAGTATCTTATTAAGATTTTGTTACTCCAATGGATGGTAGCCTTGTCATTATGGAAGGTAGCCTGTTGTTGAGATTTATGTTTCTCCAATGGATTGTAGCCTTGTCATTATAAAAGGTAGTCTGTTGTTGAAATTTAAGTTACTCTAATGGATGGTAGCCATGTCATTATGGAAGGTAGTCTGTTGTTGAGATTTTTGTTACTCTAATGGATGGTAGCCTTGTCATTATGAATGGTAGTCTGTTGTTGAGATTTAAGTTACTCCAATGGATGGTAGCCATGTCATTATGGGAGGTAGTATGTTATTGAGATTTATGTTTCTCTAATGGATGGTAGCCTTGTCATTATAATAGGTAGTCTCTTTTTGAAATTTTTGTTACTCTAATGGATGGTAGCCTTGTCATTATAGAAGGTAGTATGTTTTTGAGATTTCTATTACTCCAATGGATGGTAGCATTATCATTATGGGAGTTAGTCTGTTGTTGAGATTACTTGTTACTCCAACGGATGGAAGCATTGTTATTATGGGAGGTAGTCTATTGTTGAAATTTTTGTTACTCCAATGGATGGTAGCCTTGTCATTATGGAAGGTAGTCTTTTGTTGAAATTTTGTTACTTCAATGGATGGTAGCCTTGTATTTATGGAAGGTAGTCTGTTGTTGATATTTCTGTTACTCCAATGGATGGTAGCCTTGTCATAATTGAAGGTAGTCTATTGTTGAGATTTCTGTTACTCCAATGGATGGTAGTCTTGTCGTAATGAGAGGTAGTCTGTTGTTGAGATTTTTGTTACTCCAATTGATGGTAACCTTGTCATTATGGAAGGTAGTCTGTTGTTGAAATTTTTGTTACTCCAATGGATGATATCCTTCTCATTATGAAAGGTAGTATGTTGTTGATATTTGTTATTACTCCAGTGGATGGTAGCCTTGTCATTAAGGAAGGTAGTATCTTGTTGAGATTTTGTTACTCCAATGGATGGTAGTCTGTTGTTGAGATTTCTGTTTCTCCAATGGATGGTAGACTTGTCATTATAAAAGGTAGTTTGTTGTTGATATTTATGTTACTTCAATGGACGATAGCCGTGTCATTATGGAATGTAGTATGTTGTTGAGATTTCTTGATACTCCAATGGATGGTAGCCTTGTCATTATGGAAGGTAGTTTGTTGTTTAGAATTCTTGTTACCCAATGGATGGTAGCCTTGTCATTATGGAAGGTAGTTTCTTTTTCAAAATTTTGTTACTCCAATTGATGGTTGCCTTGTCATTATGGAAGGTAGTCTATTGTTGAAATTTTTGTTAGTCCAATGGATTATAGCCTTCTCGTTATGGAAGGTAGTCTGTTGTTGAGATTTCTTGTTACTCCAATGGATGGTAGCCTTGTCATTATGGAAGGTAGTCGGTTGTTGAGATTTCTTGTTACTCTAATGGATGGTAGCCTTGTCATTATGGAAGGTAGCATGTTGTTGAGATTTCTGTTTCTCCAATGGATGGTAGCCTTGTCATTATAAATGGTAGTCTGTTGTTGAAATTTTTGTTACTTTAATGGATGGTAGCCTTGTCATTATGGAAGGTAATATGTTGTTGATATTTCTTGTAACTCCAATGGGTGGTAGCCTTGTCATTAAGGAAGGTAGTCTATTTTTTAGATTTCTATTACTCCAATGGAAGGTAGCCTTGTCATTATGGAAGGTAGCGTGTTGTTGAGATTTATGTTTCTCCAATGGATGGTAGACTTGTCATTATAAAAGTAAATTTGTTGTTGAAATTTTTGTTACTCTAATTGATGGTAGCCTTGTCATTATGAATGGTAGTCTGTTGTTGAGATTTCAGTTACTCCAATGGACGGTAGCCGTGTCATTATGGGAAGTAGTATGTTGTTTTGATTTTTGTTACTCCAATGGATGGTAGCCTTCTCATTATGGAAGGTAGTCTGTTGTTGAGATTTTTGTTACTCTAATGGATGGTAGCCTTGTCATTATGAATGGTAGTCTGTTGTTGAGATTTATGTTACTCCAATGGACGGTAGCCGTGTCATTATGGGAGGTAGTATGTTATTGAGATTTAAGTTTCTCCAATGGATGGTAGCCTTGTCATCATAAAAGGTAGTCTCATTTTGAAATTTTTGTTACTCTAATGGATGGTAGCCTTGTCATTATGGAAGGTAGTATGTTTTTGAGATTTCTATTACTCCAATGGATGGTAGCATTGGCATTATGGGAGGTAGTCTGTTGTTTAGATTACTTGTTACTCCAATGGATGGAAGCATTGTCGTTATGGGAGGTAGTCTGTTGTTGAAATTTTTGTTACTCCAATGGATGGTAGCCTTGTCATTATGGAAGGTAGTCTTTTGTTGAAATTTTGTTACTTCAATGGATGGTAGCCTTGTATTTATGGAAGGTAGTCTGTTGTTGATATTTCTGTTACTCCAATGGATGGTAGCCTTGTCATAATTGAAGGTAGTCTATTGTTGAGATTCCTATTACTCCAATGTATGGTAGTCTTGTCATTATGAATGGTAGTTTGTTGTTGAGATTTATGTTACTCCAATGGACGGTAGCCGTGTCATTATGGAATGTAGAATGTTGTTGAGATTTCTTGTTACTCCAATGGATGGTAGCCTTGTCATTATGGAAGGTAGTCTGTTTTTGAGATTTCTATTACTCTAATGGATGGTAGCCTTGTCCTTATGGAAGTTAGCATGTTGTTGAGATTTCTGTTTCTCCAAAGGATGATAGCCTTGTCATTATTGAAGGTAGCCTTTTGTTGAGATTTCTGTTTCTCCAATGGATGGTAGCCTTGTCATTATAAATGGTAGTCTGTTGTTTAAGTTTTTGTTACTTTAATGGATGGTAGCCTTGTCATTATGGAAGGTAGTCTTTTGCTGAAATTTTTGTTACTCCAATGGACAGTAGCCGTGTCATTATGGGAGGTAGTATGTTGATGTGATTTTTGTTACTCCAATAGATTTTAGCCTTGTCATTATGGAAGGTAGTCTGTTGTTGAGATTTCGGTTACTCCAATGGATGGTAGCCTTATCATTGTGGAAGGTAGTCTATTGTTGGGATTTTTGTTACTCCAATGGATTGTAGCCTTGTCAATATGGAAGGTAGTTTGTTGTTGAAATTTCTATTACTCCAATGGATGATAGCCTTCTCGTTATGGAAGGTAGTATGTTTTTGAGATTTCTGTTTCTCCAATGGATGGTAGATTTGTCATTATAAAAGGTAATTTGTTGTTGAAATGTTTGTTACTCTAATGGATGGTAGCCTTGTCATTATGAATGGTAGTCTGTTGTTGAGATTTCTATTACTCCAATGGACGGTAGCCGTGTCATTATGGGAGGTAGTATGTTGTTGTGATTTTTGTTAATCCTATTGGATGGTAGCCGTGTCATTATGGAAGGTAGTCTTTTATTGAGATTTTTGTTACTGTAAAGGATGGTAGCCTTGTCATTATGGAAGGTAGTCTGTTGTTGTGATTTTTGTTACTCTAATGGATGGTAGCCTTGTCATTTTGAATGGTAGTCTGTTGTTGAGATTTATGTTACTCCAATGGACGGTAGCTGTGTCATTATGGGAAGTAGTATGTTATTGAGATTTATGTTTCTCTAATGGATGGTAGCCTTGTAATTATAAAAAGTAGTCTCTTTTTGAAAATTTTGTTACTCTAATGGATGGTATCCTTGTCATTACGGAAGGTAGTATGTTTTTGAGATTTCTATTACTCCAATGGATGGTAGCATTGTCATTATGGGAGGTAGTCTGTTGTTGAGATTACTTGTTACTCCAATGGATGGAAGCATTGTCATTATGAGAGGTAGTCTGTTGTTGAAATTTTTGTTACTCCAATGGATGGTAGCCTTGTCATTATGGAAGGTACTCTTTTGTTGAAATTTTGTTACTTCAATGGATGGTAGCATTGTCATTATGGAAGGTAGTCTGTTGTTGATATTTCGGTTACTCCAATGGATGGTAGTCTTGTCGTAATGAGAGGTAGTCTGTTGTTGAGATTTCAGTTAATCCAATGGATGGTAGCCTTGTCATTATGGAAGGTAGTCTGTTGTTGAGATTTCTTGTTACTCCAATGGATGGTAGCCTTGTCATTATGGAAGGTAGTTTGTTGTTGAGATTTCTTCTTACTCCAATAGATGGTACCCTTGTAATTATGGAAGGTAGTTTGTTGTTGAAATTTTAGTTACTCCAATGGATGGTAGCCTTGCCATTATGGAAGGTAGTCTATTGTTGAAATTTTTGTTACTCCAATGGATTGTAGCCTTCTCTTTATGGAAGGTAGTCTATTCGTGAGATTTCTTGTTACTCCAATGGATGGTAGCCTTGTCATTAAGGAATGTAGTCTATTGTTGAGATTTCTTGTTACTCCATTGGATGGTAGCCTCGTCGTTATGGAAGGTAGCCTGTTGTTGAGATTTCTATTTCTCTAATGGATGGTAGCATTGTCATTATAAAAGGTAGTGTCTTGTTGAAAATTTTGTTACTCTAATGGATGGTAGCCTTGTCATTATGAAAGGTAGTCTGTTTTTGAGATTTCTATTCCTCTAATGGATGGTAGCCTTGTCTTTATGGAAGTTAGCATGTTGTTGAGATTTCTGTTTCTCCAGTGGATGGTAGACTTGTCATTATAAAAGGTAGTTTATTATTGAAATTATTGTTACACTAATGGATGGTAGCCTTGTCATTATGAATGGTAGTCTGTTGTTAAGATTTCTATTACTCCAATGGACGGTAGCCGTGTCATTATGGAAGGTAGTCTATTGTTGAGATTTCTTGTTACTCCAATGGATGGTAGCCTTGTCATTATGGAAGGTAGTTTGTTGTTGAGATTTCTTGTTACCCAATAGATGGTAGCCTTGTCATTATGGAGGGTAGTTTGTTGTTCAAATTTTGGTTACTCCAATGGATGGTAGCCTTGTCATTATGGAAGGTAGTCTATTGTTGAAATTTTTGTTACTCCAATGGATTGTAGCCTTCTCGTTATGGAAGGTAGTCTGTTGTTGAGATTTCTTGTTACTCCAATGGATGGTAGCCTTGTCATTATCGAAGGTAGTCTTTTGTTGAAATTTTGTTACTTCAACGGATGGTAGCCTTGTCATTATGGAAGGTAGTCTGTTGTTGATATTTATGTTACTCCAATGGATGGTAGCCTTGTCATAATTGAAGTTAGTCTATTGTTGAGATTTTTGTTACTCCAATGGATGGTAGTCTTGTCGTAATGAGAGGTAGTCTGTTGTTGAGATTTCAGTTAATTCAATGGATGGTAGCCTTGTCATTATGGAAGGTAGTTTGTTGTTGAGATTTCTTGTTACTTCAATGGATGGTAGCCTTGTCATTATGAAAGGTAGTTTGTTGTTGAGATTTATTCTTACTCCAATGTATGGTAGCCTTGTAATTATGGAAGGTAGTTTGTTGTTGAAATTTTAGTTACTCCAATGGATGGTAGCCTTGTCATTATGGAAGGTAGTCTATTGTTGAAATTTTTGTTACTCCAATGGATTGTAGCCTTTTCGTTATGGAAGGTAGTCTGTTGTTGAGATTTCTTCTTACTCCAATGGATGGTAGCCTTTTCATTATGGAAGGTAGTCTGTTGTTGAGATTTCTTGTTACTCCAATGGATGGTAGCGTTGTCATTATGGGAGGTAGTATGTTGATGTGATTTTTTTTACTCCAATGGATTTTAGCCTTGTCATTATGGAAGGTAGTCTGTTGTTGAGATTTCGGTTACTCCAATGGATGGTAGCCATATCATTATGGAAGGTAGTCTATTGTTGGGATTTTTGTTACTCCAATGGATTGTAGCCTTGTCAATATGGAAGGTAGTTTGTTGTTGAAATTTTTGTTACTGCAATGGATGGTAGCCTTGTCATTAAGGAAGGTAGTCTATTTTTGAGATTTCTACTACTCCAATGCATGGTAGCCTTGTCATTATGGAAGGTAGCCTGTTGTTGAGATTTCTGTTTCTCCAATTGATGGTAGACTTGTCATTATAAAAGGTAATTTGTTGTTGAAATGTTTGTTACTCTAATTGATGGTAGCCTTGTCATTATGAATGGTAGTCTGTTGTTGAGATTTCTGTTTCTCCAATGGACGGTAGCCGTGTCATTATGGGAGGTAGTATGTTATTGTTATTTTTGTTACTCCAATGGATGGTAGCCATGTCATTATCCAAGGTAGTTTGTTATTGAGATTTCTGTTACTGCAATGGATGGTAGCCTTGTCATTATGGAAGGTAGTCTGTTGTTGAGATTTTTGTTACTCTAATGGATGTTAGCCTTGTCATTATGGAAGGTAGTTTGTTGTTCAAATTTTGGTTACTCCAATGGATGGTAGCCTTGTCATTATGGAAGGTAGTCTATTGTTGAAATTTTTGTTACTCCAATGGATTGTAGCCTTCTCGTTATGGAAGGTAGTCTGTTGTTGAGATTTCTTGTTACTCCAATGGATGGTAGCTTTGTCATTATGGAAGGTAGTCTGTTGTTGAGATTTCTTGTTACTCCAATGGATGGTAGCCTTGTAATTATGGAAGGTAGCCTGTTGTTGAGATTTCTATTTCTCCAATGGATGGTAGCCTTGTCATTATAAATGGTAGTCTGTTGTTGAAATTTTAGTTACATTAATGGATGGTAGCCTTGTCATTATGGAAGGTAGTTTGTTGTTGAAATTTCTGTTACTCTAATGGACAGTAGCCGTGTCATTATGGGAGGTAGTATGTTGATGTGATTTTTGTTACTCTAATGGATTTTAGCCTTGTCATTATGGAAGGTAGTCTGTTGTTGAGATTTCTGTTACTCCAATGGATGGTAGCCTTGTCATTATGGAAGGTAGTCTGTTGTTGGGATTTTTGTTACTCCAATGGATGGTAGCCTTGTCATTATGGAAGGTAATCTGTTGTTGAAATTTTTGTTACTCCAATGGATGATAGCCTTCTCTTTATGGAAGGTAGTATGTTGTTGATATTTCTTGTAACTCCAATGGGTGGTAGCCTTGTCATTTAGGAAGGTAGTCTATTTTTTAGATTTCTATTACTCCAATGGATGGTAGCCTTGTCATTATGGAAGGTAGCCTGTTGTTGAGATTTTTGTTTCTCCAATGGATGGTAGACTTGTCTTTATAAAAGGTAATTTGTTGTTGAAATTTTTGTTACTCTAATGGATGGTAGCCTTGTTATTATGAATGGTAGTCTGTTGTTGAGATTTCTATTACTCCAATGGACGGTAGCCGTGTCATTATGGGAGGTAGTCTATTGTTGAGATTTTTGTTACTCCTATTGGATGGTAGCCGTGTCATTATGGAAGGTAGTCTTTTATTGAGATTTCTGTTACTGTAATGGATGGTAGCCTTGTCATTATGGAAGGTAGTCTGTTGTTGTGATTTTTGTTACTCTAATGGATGGTAGCCTTGTCATTTTGAATGGTAGTCTGTTGTTGAGATTTATGTTACTCCAATGGACGGTAGCTGTGTCATTATGGGAAGTAGTATGATATTGAGATTTATGTTTCTCTAATGGATGGTAGCCTTGTAATTGTAAAAAGTAGTCTCTTTTTGAAAATTTTGTTACTCTAATGGATGGTAGCCTTGTCATTATGGAAGGTAGTATGTTTTTGAGAATTCTATTACTCCAATGGATGGTAGCATTGTCATTATGGGAGGTAGTCTGTTGTTGAGATTACTTGCTACTCCAATGGATGGAAGAATTGTCATTATGGGAGGTAGTCTGTTGTTGAAATTTTTGTTACTCCAATGGATGGTAGCCTTGTCATTATGGCAGGTACTCTTTTGTTGAAATTTTGTTACTTCAATAGATGGTAGCCTTGTCATTATGGAAGGTAGTCTGTTGTTGATATTTCAGTTACTCCAATGGATGGTAGCCTTGTCATTTTGGAAGGTAGTTTGTTGTTGAGATTTCTTCTTACTCCAATAGATGGTACCCTTGTAATTATGGAAGGTAGTTTGTTGTTGAAATTTTAGTTACTCCAATGGATGGTAGCCTTGCCATTATGGAAGGTAGTCTATTGTTGAAATTTTCGTTACTCCAATGGATTGTAGACTTCTCGTTATGGAAGGTAGTCTGTTGGTGAGATTTCTTGTTACTCCAATGGATGGTAGCCTTGTCATTAAGGAAGGTAGTCTATTGTTGAGATTTTTTGTTACTCCAATGGATGGTAGCCTCGTCGTTATGGAAGGTAGCCTGTTGTTGAGATTTCTATTTCTCCAATGGATGGTAGCATTGTCATTATAAAAGGTAGTGTCTTGTTGAAAATTTTGTTACTCTAATGGATGGTAGCCTTGTCATTATGAAAGGTAGTCTGTTTTTGAGATTTCTATTCCTCTAATGGATGGTAGCCTTGTCTTTATGGAAGTTAGCATGTTGTTGAGATTTCTGTTTCTCCAGTGGATGGTAGACTTGTCATTATAAAAGGTAGTTTATTATTGAAATTATTGTTACACTAATGGATGGTAGCCTTGTCATTATTAAAGGTAGTCTATTGTTGAGATTTCTATTACTCCAATGGACGGTAGCCGTGTCATTATGGAAGGTAGTCTATTGTTGAGATTTCTTGTTACTCCAATGGATGGTAGCCGTGTCATTATGGAAGGTAGTTTGTTGTTGAGATTTCTTGTTACCCAATAGATGGTAGCCTTGTCATTATGGAGGGTAGTTTTTGTTCAAATTTTGGTTACTCCAATGGATGGTAGCCTTGTCATTATGGAAGGTAGTCTATTGTTGAAATTTTTGTTACTCCAATGGATTGTAGCCTTCTCGTTATGGAAGGTAGTCTGTTGTTGAGATTTCTTGTTACTCCAATGGATGGTAGCCTTGTCATTATCGAAGGTACTCTTTTGTTGAAATTTTGTTACTTCAACGGATGGTAGCCTTATCATTATGGAAGGTAGTCTGTTGTTGATATTTATGTTACTCCAATGGATGGTAGCCTTGTCATAATTGAAGTTAGTCTATTGTTGAGATTTCTGTTACTCCAATGGATGGTAGCCTTATCGTAATGAGAGGTAGTCTGTGGTTGAAATTTCAAATAATCCAATGGATGGTAGCCTTGTCATTATGGAAGGTAGTCTATTGTTGAGATTTCTTGTTACTCCAATGGATGGTAGCCTTGTCATTATGGAAGGTAGTTTGTTGTTGAGATTTCTTCTTATTCCAATGGATGGTAGCCTTGTAATTATGGAAGGTAGTTTGTTGTTGAAATTTTAGTTACTCCAATGGATGGTAGCCTTGTCTTATGGAAGGTAGTCTATTGTTGAAATTTTTGTTACTTTAATGGATTGTAGCCTTCTCGTTATGGAAGGTAGTCTGTTGTTCAGATTTCTTGTTACTCAAATGGATGGTAGCCTTGTCATTATGGAAGGTAGTTTGTTGTTGAGATTTCTTGTTACTCCAATGGATGGTAGCCTTGTCATTGTGGAAGGTAGCATGTTGTTGAGATTTCTGTTTCTCCAATGGATGGTAGCCTTGTCATTATAAAAGGTAGTCTGTTGTTGAAATTTTTGTTACTCTAATGGATGGTAGCCTTGTCATTATGGAAGGTAGTCTGTTGTTGAGATTTCTGTTACTCCAATGGAGAGTAGTCGTGTCATTATGGGAGTAAGTATGTTGTTGTGATTTTTGTTACTCCAATTGATGGTAGCCTTGTCATTATGGAAGGTAGTCTGTTGTTGAAATTTTTGTTACTCCAATGGATGATAGCTTTCTCATTATGGAAGGTAGTATGTTGTTTATATTTCTTGTTACTCCAATGGATGGTAGCCTTGTCATTAAGGAAGGTAGTCTATTGTTGAGATTTCTTGTTACTCAAAGGGATGGTAGCCTTCTCATTATGGAAGGGAGCCTGTTGTTGAGATTCTTATTTCTCCAATGGATGGTAGCATTGTCATTATAAAAGGTAGTGTCTTGTTGAAATTTTTGTTACTCTAATGGATGGTAGCCTTGTCATTATGGAAGGTAGTCTGTTTTTGAGATTTCTATTCCTCTAATTGATGTTAGCCTTGTCATTATGGAAGTTAGCATGTTGTTGAGATTTCTGTTTCTCCAATGGATGGTAGACTTGTCATTATAAAAGGTAGTTTGTTGTTGAAATTATTGTTACACTAATGGATGATAGCCTTGTCATTATGAATTGTAGTCTGTTGTTGAGATTTCTGTTACTCCAATGGACGGTAGCTGTGTCATTATGGAAGGTAGTCTATTGTTGAGATTTCTTGTTATGCCAATGGATGGTAGCCTTGTCATTATGGAAGGTAGTTTGTTGTTGACATTTCTTGTTACCCAATGGATGGTATCCTTGTCATTATGGAGTGTAGTTTGTTGTTCAAATTTTGGTTACTCCAATGGATGGTAGCCTAGTCATTATTGAAGGTAGTCTATTGTTGAAATTTTTGTTACTCCAATGGATTGTAGCCTTCTCGTTATGGAAGGTAGTCTGTTTTAGAGATTTCTTGTTACTCCAAAGGATGGTAGCCTTGTCATTATTGAAGGTAGTCTTTTGTTGAAATTTTGTTACTTCAATGGATGGTAGCATTGTCATTATGGAAGGTAGTCTGTTGTTGATATTTCTGTTACTCCAATGGATGGTAGCCTTGTCATAATTGAAGTTAGTCTATTGTTGAGATATCTGTTACTCCAATGGATGGTAGTCTTGTCGTAATGAGAGGTAGTCTGTTGTTGAGATTTCAGTTAATTCAATGGATGGTAGCCTTGTCATTATGGAAGGTAGTCTGTTGTTGAGATTTCTTGTTACTCCAATGGATGGTAGCCTTGTCATTATGGAAGGTAGTTTGTGGATAAGATTTCTTCGTACTCCAATGGATGGTAGCCTTTTAATTATGGAAGGTAGTTTGTTGTTGAAATTTTAGTTACTCCAATGGATGGTAGCCTTGTCATTATGGAAGGTAGTCTATTGTTGAAATTTTTGTTACTCCAATGGATTGTAGCCTTCTCTTTATGGAAGGTAGTCTGTTGTTGAGATTTCTTGTTACTCCAATGGATGGTAGCCTTGTCATTATGGAAGGTAGTCTATTGTTGAGATTTCTTGTTACTCCAATGGATGGTAGCCTTGTCATTATGGAAGGTAGCTTGTTGTTGAGATTTATGTTTCTCTAATGGATGTTAGCCTTGTCATTATAAAAGGTAGTCTGTTGTTGAAATTTTTGTTACTCTAATGGATGGTAGCCTTGTCATTATGGAAGGTAGTCTGTTGTTGAGATTTCTGTTACTCCAATGGACAGTAGTCGTGTCATTATGGGAGGTAGTCTGTTGTTGTGATTTTTGTTACTCCAATTGATGGCAGCCTTGTCATTATAGAAGGTAGTTTGTTGTTGAAATTTTTGTTACTCCAATGGATGATAGCCTTCCCATTATGGAAGGTAGTATGTTGTTGATATTTCTTGTTACTCCAATGGATGGTAGCATTGTCATTAAGAAAGGTAGTCTATTGTTGAGATTTCTTGTTACTCCAATGGATGGTAGCCTTGTCATTATGGAAGGTAGTCTGTTGTTGAGATTTTTGTTTCTCCAATGGATGGTATCCTTGTCATTATAAAAGGTAGTCTATTGTTGAAATTTGTTTATTCTAATGGATGGTAGCCTTGTCATTATGGAAGGTAGTCTGTTGTTGAGATTTCTGTTACTCCAATCGATAATAGTCGTGTCATTATGGGAGGTAGTATTTTGTTGTGATTTTTGTTATTCCAATGGATGGTAGCCTTGTCATTATGGAAGGTAGTCTGTTGTTGAGATTTATGTTACTCCAATGGATGGTAGCCTTATAATTATGGAAGGTAGTCTATTGCTGAGATTTTTGTTAATCTAATGGATAGTAGCCTTGTCATAATTGAAGGTAGCCTGTTGTTGAAATTTTTGTTACTCCAATGGATGGTAGCCTTGTCATTATGGAAGGTAGTCTGTTGTTGAAATTTTTGTTACTCCAATGGATGGTAGCCTTCTCATTATGGAAGGTAGTCTGTTGTTTAGATTTCTTGGAACTCCAATGGATGATATCCTTGTCATTATGGATGGTAGTCTTTTGTTGAGATTTGTTGTTATTGCAATAAATTGTAGCCTTGTCATTATGGAAGGTAGCCTGTTGTTGAGATTTCTGTTTCTCCAATGGGTGCTAGCCTTATCATTATAAAATGTACTTTGTTATTGAAATTGTTGTTACTCTAATGGATGGTAGCCTTGTCATTATGAATGATAGTCTGTTGTTGAGATTTATGTTACTCTAATGGATGGTAGTCGTGTCATTATTGAAGGTTGTATGATGTTGAGATTTCTGTTTCTCCAATGGATGGTAGCCTTGTCATTATAAAAGGAAGTCTCTTTTTGAAATTTTTGTTACTCGAATGGATGGTAGCCTTGTCATTATCGAAGGTAGTCTATTTTTAAGATTTCTATTACTCCAATGGATGGTAGCATTGTCATTATGGGAGGTAGTCTGTTGTTTAGATTATATGTTACTCCAATGGATGGAAGCATTGTCATTATGGGAGGTAGTCTGTTGTTGAAATTTATGTTACTCCATTGGATGGTAGCCTTGTCATTATGGAAGGTAGTCTGTTATTGAGAATTTTGTTACTTCAATGGATGGTAGCCTTGTCATTATGGAAGGTAGTCTGTTGTTCATATTTTTGTTACTCCAATGGATGGTAGCCTTGTCATTATTGAAGGTAGTCTGTTGTTGAGATTTTTGTTACTCCAATGGATGGTAGTCTGGTCATAATGAGAGGTAGTCTGTTGTTGAGATTTCAGTTAATCCATTGGATGGTAGCCTTGTCATTATGGAAGGTAGTCTATTGTTGAGATTTCAGTTAATCTCATGGATGGTAGCCTTGTCATTATGGAAGGTAGTATGTTGTTGAGATTTCTTATTACTCCAATGGATGGTAGCCTTGTAATTATGGAAGGTAGTTTGTTGTTGAGATTTCTTCTAACTCCAATGGATGAGTTCCTTGTTATTATGGAAGGTAGTTTGTTGTTGAAATTGTTGTTACTCCAATGGATGGTAGCCTTGTCATTATGGAAGGCAGTATATTGTTCAAATTTTTGTTACTCCAATGGATTATAGACTTCACGTTATGAAAGGTAGTGTGTTGTTGAGATTTCTTGTTACTCCAATGGATGGTAGCCTTGTCATTATGGAAGGTAGCCTGTTGTTTAGATTTATTTTTCTCCAATGGATGGTAGCCTTGTCATTACAAAAGGTAGTCTGTCATTGAAATTTTTGTTACTCTAATGGATGGTAGCCTTGTCATTATGGAAGGTAGTCTGTTGTTGAGATTTCTGTTACTCCAATGAACAATAGTCGTGTCATTATGGGAGGTAGTATGTTGTTGTGATTTTTGTTACTCCAATGGATGGAAGCATTGTCATTATGGGAGGTAGTCGGTTGTTGAAATTTATGTTACTCCAATGGATGGTAGCCTTGTCATTATGGAAGGTAGTCTGTTATTGAGAATTTTGTTACTCCAATGGATGGTAGCCTTGTCATTATGGAAGGTAGTCTGTTGTTGAGATTTCTTGTTACTCCAATGGATGGAAGCATTGTTATTGTGGGAGGTAGTCTGTTGTTGAAATTGATGTTACTCCAATGGATGGTAGCCTTGTCATTATGGAAGGTAGTCTGTTATTGATAATTTTGTTACTTCAATGGATGGTAGCCTTGTCATTATGGAAGGTAGTCAGTCGTTCATATTTATGTTACTCCAATGGATGGTAGCCTTGTCATTATTGAAGGTAGTCTGTTGTTTAGATTTTTGTTACTCCAATGGATGGTAGTCTGTTCATAATGAGAGGTAGTATGTGGTTGAGATTTCAGTTAATCCAATGGATGGAAGCCTTGTCAATATGGAAGGTAGTCTGTTGTTGAGATTTCTTGTTACTCCAATGTATGGTAGCCTTTTAATTATGGAATGTAGTTTTTTGTTGAGATTTCTTCTTACTCTAATGGATGAATTCCTTGTCATTATGGAAGGTAGTTTGTTATTGAAATTATTGTTACTCCAATGGATGGAAGCCTTGTCATTATGAAAGGTAGTCTATTGTTTAAATTTTTGTTACTCTAATGGATTGTAGCCTTCTCGTTATGGAAGGTAGTCTATTGTTGAGATTTCTTGTTAATCCAATGGATGGTAACCTTGTCATTATGGAAAGTAGTATGTTGTTGAGATTTCTTAATACTCCAATGGATGGTAGCCTTGTCATTATGGAAGGTAGCCTGTTGTTGAGATTTATGGTTCTCCAATGGATGGTAGCCTTGTCATTATAAAAGGTAGTCTGTCATTGAAATTTTTGTTACTCTAATGGATGGTAGCCTTGTCATTATGGAAGGTAGTCTGTTGTTGAGATTTCTGTTACTCCAATGAACAATAGCCGTGTCATTATGGGAGGTAGTATGTTGTTGTGATTTTTGTTACTCCAATGGATGGAAGCATTATCATTATGGGAGGTGTTTGTTGTTGAAATTTATGTTACTCCAATGTATGGTAGCCTTGTCATTATGGAAGGTAGTCTGTTAATGAGAATTTTGTTACTCCAATGGATGGTAGCCTTGTTATTATGGAAGGTAGCCTGTTGTTGAGATTTATGTTTCTCCAATGGATGGTAGCCTTGTCATTATAAAAGGTAGTCTGTCATTGAAATTTTTATTACTCTAATGGATGGTAGCCTTGTCATTATGGAAGGTAGTCTGTTGTTGAGATTTCTGTTACTCCAATGAACAATAGTCGTGTCATTATGGGAGGTAGTATGTTGTTGTGATTTTTGTTACTCCAATGGATGGAAGCATTGTCATTATGGGAGGTAGTCTGTTCTTGAAATTTATGTTACTCCAATGGATGGTAGCCTTGTCATTATGGAAGGTAGTCTGTTATTGAGAATTTTGTTACTCCAATGGATGGTAGCCTTGTCATTATGGAAGGTAGTCTTTTGTTGAGATTTCTTGTTACTCCAATGGATGGAAGCATTGTTATTATGGGAGGTAGTCTGTTGTTGAAATTGATGTTACTCCAATGGATGGTAGCCTTGTCATTATGGAAGGTAGTCTGTTATTGATAATTTTGTTACTTCAATGGATGGTAGCCTTGTCATTATGGAAGGTAGTCAGTTGTTCATATTTATGTTACTCCAATGGTTGGTAGCCTTGTCATTATTGAAGGTAGTCTGTTGTTGAGATTTTTGTTACTCCAATGGATGGTAGTCTGGTCATAATGAGAGGTAGTCTGTTGTTGAGATTTCAGTTAATCCATTGGATGGTAGCCTTGTCATTATGGAAGGTAGTCTATTGTTGAGATTTCAGTTAATCTCATGGATGGTAGCCTTGTCATTATGGAAGGTAGTATGTTGTTGAGATTTCTTATTACTCCAATGGATGGTAGCCTTGTAATTATGGAAGGTAGTTTGTTGTTGAGATTTCTTCTAACTCCAATGGATGAGTTCCTTGTTATTATGGAAGGTAGTTTGTTGTTGAAATTGTTGTTACTCCAATGGATGGTAGCCTTGTCATTATGGAAGGCAGTATATTGTTCAAATTTTTGTTACTCCAATGGATTATAGACTTCGCGTTATGAAAGGTAGTGTGTTGTTGAGATTTCTTGTTACTCCAATGGATGGTAGCCTTGTCATTATGGAAGGTAGCCTGTTGTTTAGATTTATTTTTCTCCAATGGATGGTAGCCTTGTCATTACAAAAGGTAGTCTGTCATTGAAATTTTTGTTACTCTAATGGATGGTAGCCTTGTCATTATGGAAGGTAGTCTGTTGTTGAGATTTCTGTTACTCCAATGAACAATAGTCGTGTCATTATGGGAGGTAGTATGTTGTTGTGATTTTTGTTACTCCAATGGATGGAAGCATTGTCATTATGGGAGGTAGTCGGTTGTTGAAATTTATGTTACTCCAATGGATGGTAGCCTTGTCATTATGGAAGGTAGTCTGTTATTGAGAATTTTGTTACTCCAATGGATGGTAGCCTTGTCATTATGGAAGGTAGTCTGTTGTTGAGATTTCTTGTTACTCCAATGGATGGAAGCATTGTTATTGTGGGAGGTAGTCTGTTGTTGAAATTGATGTTACTCCAATGGATGGTAGCCTTGTCATTATGGAAGGTAGTCTGTTATTGATAATTTTGTTACTTCAATGGATGGTAGCCTTGTCATTATGGAAGGTAGTCAGTCGTTCATATTTATGTTACTCCAATGGATGGTAGCCTTGTCATTATTGAAGGTAGTCTGTTGTTTAGATTTTTGTTACTCCAATGGATGGTAGTCTGTTCATAATGAGATGTAGTATGTGGTTGAGATTTCAGTTAATCCAATGGATGGCAGCCTTGTCAATATGGAAGGTAGTCTGTTGTTGAGATTTCTTGTTACTCCAATGTATGGTAGCCTTTTAATTATGGAATGTAGTTTTTTGTTGAGATTTCTTCTTACTCTAATGGATGAATTCCTTGTCATTATGGAAGGTAGTTTGTTATTGAAATTATTGTTACTCCAATGGATGGAAGCCTTGTCATTATGAAAGGTAGTCTATTGTTTAAATTTTTGTTACTCTAATGGATTGTAGCCTTCTCGTTATGGAAGGTAGTCTATTGTTGAGATTTCTTGTTACTCCAATGGATGGTAACCTTGTCATTATGGAAAGTAGTATGTTGTTGAGATTTCTTGATACTCCAATGGATGGTAGCCTTGTCATTATGGAAGGTAGCCTGTTGTTGAGATTTATGGTTCTCCAATGGATGGTAGCCTTGTCATTATAAAAGGTAGTCTGTCATTGAAATTTTTGTTACTCTAATGGATGGTAGCCTTGTCATTATGGAAGGTAGTCTGTTGTTGAGATTTCTGTTACTCCAATGAACAATAGCCGTGTCATTATGGGAGGTAGTATGTTGTTGTGATTTTTGTTACTCCAATGGATGGAAGCATTATCATTATGGGAGGTGTCTGTTGTTGAAATTTATGTTACTCCAATGTATGGTAGCCTTGTCATTATGGAAGGTAGTCTGTTAATGAGAATTTTGTTACTCCAATGGATGGTAGCCTTGTTATTATGGAAGGTAGCCTGTTGTTGAGATTTATGTTTCTCCAATGGATGGTAGCCTTGTCATTATAAAAGGTAGTCTGTCATTGAAATTTTTATTACTCTAATGGATGGTAGCCTTGTCATTATGGAAGGTAGTCTGTTGTTGAGATTTCTGTTACTCCAATGAACAATAGTCGTGTCATTATGGGAGGTAGTATGTTGTTGTGATTTTTGTTACTCCAATGGATGGAAGCATTGTCATTATGGGAGGTAGTCTGTTCTTGAAATTTATGTTACTCCAATGGATGGTAGCCTTGTCATTATGGAAGGTAGTCTGTTATTGAGAATTTTGTTACTCCAATGGATGGTAGCCTTGTCATTATGGAAGGTAGTCTTTTGTTGAGATTTCTTGTTACTCCAATGGATGGAAGCATTGTTATTATGGGAGGTAGTCTGTTGTTGAAATTGATGTTACTCCAATGGATGGTAGCCTTGTCATTATGGAAGGTAGTCTGTTATTGATAATTTTGTTACTTCAATGGATGGTAGCCTTGTCATTATGGAAGGTAGTCAGTTGTTCATATTTATGTTACTCCAATGGATGGTAGCCTTGTCATTATTGAAGGTAGTCTGTTGTTGAGATTTTTGTTACTCCAATGGAAGGTAGTCTGGTCATAATGAGAGGTAGTATGTTGTTGAGATTTCAGTTAATCCAATGGATGGTAGCCTTGTCAATATGGAAGGTAGTCTGTTGTTGAGATTTCATGTTACTCCAATGGATGGTAGCCTTGTAATTATGGAAGGTAGTTTTTTGTTGAGATTTCTTTTTACTCCAATGGATGAATTCCTTGTCATTATGGAAGGTCGTTTGTTATTGAAATTATTGTTACTCCAATGGATGGAAGCCTTGTCATTATGAAAGGTAGTCTATTGTTGAAATTTTTGTTACTCTAATGGATTGTAGCCTTCTCGTTATGGAAGGTAGTCTATTGTTGAGATTTCTTGTTACTCCAATGGATGGTAGCCTTATCATTATGGAAAGTAGTCTGTTGTTGAGATTTCTTGTTACTCCAATGGATGGTAGCCTTGTCATTATGGAAGGTAGCCTGTTGTTGAGATTTATGGTTCTCCAATGGATGGTAGCCTTGTCATTATAAAAGGTAGTCTGTCATTGAAATTTTTGTTACTCTAATGGACGGTAGCCTTTTCATTATGGAAGGTAGTCTGTTGTTGAGATTTTTGTTACTCCAATGAACAATAGCCGTGTCATTATTGGAGGTAGTATGTTGTTGTGATTTTTGTAACTCCAATGGATGAAAGCATTATCATTATGGGAGGTAGTCTGTTGTTGAAATTTATGTTACTCCAATGGATGGTAGCCTTGTCATTATGGAAGGTAGTCTGTTATTGAGAATTTTGTTACTCCAATGGATGGTAGCCTTATCATTATGGAAGGTAGCCTGTTGTTGAGATTTATGTTTGACCAATGGATGGTAGCCTTGTCATTATAAAAGGTAGTCTGTCATTGAAAATTTTGTTACTCTAATGGATGGTAGCCTTGTCATTATGGAAGGTAGTCTGTTGTTGAGATTTCTGTTACTCCAATGAACAATAGTCGTGTCTTTATGGGAGGTAGTATGTTGTTGTGATTTTTGTTACTCCAATGGATGGAAGCATTGTCATTATGGGAGGTAGTCTGTTGTTGAAATTTATGTTACTCCAATGGATGGTAGCCTTGTCATTATGGAAGGTAGTCTGTTATTGAGAATTTTGTTACTCCAATGGATGGTAGCCTTGTCATTATGGAAGGTAGTCTGTTGTTGAGATTTCTTGTTACTCCAATGGATGGAAGCATTGTTATTATGGGAGGTAGTCTGTTGTTGAAATTGATGTTACTCCAATGGATGGTAGCCTTGTCATTATGGAAGGTAGTCTGTTATTGATAATTTTGTTACTTTAATGGATGGTTGCCTTGTCATTATGGAAGGTAGTCAGTTGTTCATATTTATGTTACTCCAATGGATGGTAGCCTTGTCATTATTGAAGGTAGTCTGTTGTTGAGATTTTTGTTACTCCAATGGATGGTAGTCTGGTCATAATGAGAGGGAGTATGTTGTTGAGATTTCAGTTAATCCAATGGATGGCAGCCTTGTCAATATGGAAGGTAGTCTGTTGTTGAGATTTCTTGTTACTCCAATGGATGGTAGCCTTGTAATTATGGAAGGTAGTTTTTTGTTGAGATTTCTTCTTACTCCAATGGATGATTCCTTGTCATTATGGAAGGTAGTATGTTATTGAAATTATTGTTACTCCAATGGATGGAAGCCTTGTCATTATGAAAGGTAGTCTATTGTTGAAATTTTTGTTACTCTAATGGATTGTAGCCTCTCGTTATGGAAGGTAGTCTATTGTTGAGATTTCTTGTTACTCCAATGGATGGTAGCCTTATCATTATGGAAAGTAGTCTGTTGTTGAGATTTCTTGTTACTCCAATGGACGGTAGCCTTGTCATTATGGAAGGTAGCCTGTTGTTGAGATTTATGGTTCTCCAATGGATGGTAGCCTTGTCATTATAAAAGGTAGTCTGTCATTGAAATTTTTGTTACTCTAATGGACGGTAGCCTTGTCATTATGGAAGGTAGTCTGTTGTTGAGATTTTTGTTACTCCAATGAACAATAGCCGTGTCATTATGGGAGGTAGTATGTTGTTGTGATTTTTGTTACTCCAATGGATGAAAGCATTATCATTATGGGAGGTAGTCTATTGTTGAAATTTATGTTACTCCAATGGATGGTAGCCTTGTCATTATGGAAGGTAGTCTGTTATTGATAATTTTGTTACTCCAATGGATGGTAGCCTTATCATTATGGAAGGTAGCCTGTTGTTGAGATTTATGTTTGACCAATGGATGGTAGCCTTGTCATTATAAAAGGTAGTCTGTCATTGAAATTTTTGTTACTCTAATGGATGGTAGCCTTGTCATTATGGAAGGTAGTCTGTTGTTGAGATTTCTGTTACTCCAATGAACAATAGTCGTGTCTTTATGGGAGGTAGTATGTTGTTGTGATTTTTGTTACTCCAATGGATGGAAGCATTGTCATTATGGGAGGTAGTATGTTGTTGAAATTTATGTTACTCCAATGGATGGTAGCCTTGTCATTATGGAAGGTAGTCTGTTATTGAGAATTTTGTTACTCCAATGGATGGTAGCCTTGTCATTATGGAAGGTAGTCTGTTGTTGAGATTTCTTGTTACTCCAATGGATGGAAGCATTGTTATTATGGGAGGTAGTCTGTTGTTGAAATTGATGTTACTCCAATGGATGGTAGCCTTGTCATTATGGAAGGTAGTCTGTTATTGATAATTTTGTTACTTCAATGGATGGTAGCCTTGTCATTATGGAAGGGAGACAGTTGTTCATATTTGTGTTACTCCAATGGATGGTAGCCTTGTCATTATTGAAGGTAGTCTTTTGTTGAGATTTTTGTTACTCCAATGGATGGTAGTCTGGTCGTAATGAGAGGTAGTATGTTGTTGAGATTTCAGTTAATCCAATGGATGGTAGCCTTGTCAATATAAAAGGTAGTCTGTTGTTGAGATTTCTTGTTACTCCAATGGATGGTAGCCTCGTAATTATGGAAGGTAGTTTTTTGTTGAGATTTCTTCTTACTCCAATGGATGATTCCTTGTCATTATGGAAGGTAGTTTGTTATTGAAATTATTGTTACTCCAATGGATGGAAGCCTTGTCATTATGAAAGGTAGTCTATTGTTGAAATTTTTGTTACTCTAATGGATTGTAGCCTTCTCGTTATGGAAGGTAGTCTATTGTTGAGATTTCTTGTTACTCCAATGGATGGTAGCCTTGTCATTATGGAAAGTAGTCTGTTGTTGAAATTTCTTGTTACTCCAATGGATGGTAGCCTTGTCATTATGGAAGGTAGCCTGTTGTTGAAATTTATGTTTCTCCAATGGATGGTAGCCTTGTCATTATAAAAGGTAGTCTATCATTGAAATTTTTTTTACTCTAATGGATGGTATCCTTGTCATTATGGAAGGTAGTCTCTTGTTGAGATTTATGTTACTCCAATGAACAATATCCGTGTCATTATGGGAGGTAGTATGTTGTTGTGATTTTTGTTACTCCAATGGATGGAAGCATTGTCATTATGGGAGGTAGTCTGTTGTTGAAATTTATGTTACTCCATTGGATGGTAGCCTTGTCATTATGGAAGGTAGTCTGTTATTGAGAATTTTGTTACTCCAATGGCTGATAGCCTTGTCAATATGGAAGGTAGTCTATTGTTGAGATTTCTTGTTACTCCAATGGATGGTAGCCTTGTCATTATGGAATGTAGCCTGTTGTTGAGATTTATGTTTCTCCAATGGATGGTAGCCTTGTCATTATAAAAGGTAGACTGTTGTTGAAATTTTTGTTACTCTAATGGATGGTAGCCTTGTCATTATGGAAGGTAGTCTATTGTTGAGATTTCTGTTACTCCAATGAACGGTAGCCGTGTCATTATGGGATGTAGTCTGTTGTTGTGATTTTTGTTACTCCAATGGATGGAAGCATTGTCATTATGGGAGGTAGTCTGTTGTTGAAATTTATGTTACTCCAATGGATGGTAGCCTTGTCATTATGGAAGGTAGTCTGTTATTGAGAATTTTGTTACTTCAATGGATGGTATCCTTGTAATTATGGAAGGTAGTTTGTTGTTCATATTTCTGTTACTCCAATGGATGGTAGCCTTGTCATTATTGAAGGTAGTCTGTTGTTGAGATTTCTGTTACTCCAATGGATGGTAGTCTGGTCATAATGAGAGGTAGTCTGCTGTTGAGATTTCAGTTAATCCATTGGATGGTAGCCTTGTCTTTATGGAAGGTAGTCTGTTGTTGATATTTCAGTTAATCCAATGGATGGTAGCCTTGTCATTATGGAAGGTAGTATGTTGTTGAGATTTCTAATTACTCCAATGGATGGTAGCCTTGTAATTATGGAAGGTAGTTTGTTGTTGAGATTTCTTATTACTCCAATGGATGAATTCCTTGTTATTACGGAAGGTAGTTTGTTGTTGAAATTGTTGTTACTCCAATGGATGGTAGCCTTGTCATTATGGAAGGTAGTCTATTAATGAAATTTTTGTTACTCCAATGGATTGTAGACTTCTCGTTATGGAAGGTAGTGTGTTATTGAGATTTCTTGTTACTCCAATGAATGGTAGCCTTGTCATTATGTAAGGTAGTCTATTGTTTAGATTTCTTGTTACTCCAATGGATGGTAGACTTGTCATTATGGAAGGTAGCCTGTTGTTGAGATTTCTGTTTCTCCAATGGATGGTAGCCTTGTCATTATAAAAGGTAGTCTATTGTTGAAATTTTTTTATTCTAATGGATGGTAGCCTTGTCATTATTGAAGCTAGTCTATTGTTGAGATTTCTGTTACTCCAATCGATAGTAGCCGTGTCATTATGGGAGGTAGTATGTTGTTGTGATTTTTGTTACTCCAATGGATGGTAGCCTTGTCATTATGGAAGGTAGTCTCTTGTTGAGATTTTTGTTACTCCAATGGATGGTAGCCTTGTAATTATGGAAGGTAGTTTGTTGCTGAGATTTATGTTAATACAATGGATAGTAGCCTTGTCATTATGTAAGGTAGTCTGTTGTTGATTTTTGTTACTCCAATGGATGGTAGCCTTGTCATTATGGAAGGTAGTCTATTGTTGAAATTTTTGTTACTCCAATGGATGGTAGTATTCTCATTATGGAAGGTAGTCTGTTGTTTAGATTTCTTGTAACTCCAATGGATGGTATCTTTGTCATTATGGATGGTAGTCTGTTGTAGAGATTTCTTGTTATTCCAATAGATTGTAGCCTTTGTCATTATGGAAGGTAGCCTGTTGGTGAGATTTCTGTTTCTCCAATGGGTGCTAGCCTTGTCATTATAAAATGTAGTTTGTTATGGAAATTTTTGTTACTCTAATTGATGGTAGCCTTGTCATTATGAATGATAGTCTGTTGTTGAGATTTATGTTACTCTAATGGATGATAGCCGTGTCATTATTTGAGGTAGAATGTTGTTGAGATTTTTGTTTCTCCAATGGATGGTTGCCTTGTCATTATAAAAGGAAGTCTCTTTTTAAAATTTTTGTTACTCTAATGGATGGTAGCCTTGTCATTATGGAAGGTAGTCTATTTTTGAGATTTCTATTACTCCAATGGATGGTAACATTGTCAATATGGGAGGTAGTCTGTTGTTGAGATTACTTGTTACTCCAATGGATGGAAGCATTGTTATTATGGGAGGTAGTCTGTTGTTGAAATTTATGTTAGTCCAATGGATGGTAGCCTTGTCATTATGGAAGGTAGTCTGTTGTTCATATTTCTATGACTCCAATGGATGGTAGCCTTGTCATTATTGAAGGTAGTCTGTTGTTGAGATTTCTGTTACTCCAATGGATGGTAGTCTGGTCATAATGAGAGGTAGTTTGTTGTTGAGATATCAGTTAATCCAATGGATGGTAGCCTTGTCATTATGGAAGGTAGTCTGTTGTTGAGATTTCTTGTTACTCCAATGGATGGTAGCCTTGTAATTATGGAAGGTAATTTGTTGTTGAGATTTCTTCTTACTCCAATGGATGAATTCCTTGTCATTATGGAAGGTAGTTTGTTGTTGAAATTATTGTTACTCCAATGGATGGTCGCCTTGTCATTATGAAAGGTAGTCTATTGTTGAAATTTTTGTTACTCCAATGGATTGTAGCCTTCTCGTTATGGAAGGTAGTCTGTTGTTGAGATTTCTTGTTACTCAAATGGATGGTAGCCTTGTCATTATGGAAGGTAGTCTGTTGTTGAGATTTCTTGTTACTCCAATGGATGGTAGCCTTGTCATTATGGAAGGTAGCCTGTTGTTGAGATTTCTGTTTCACCAATGGATGGTAGCCTTGTCATTATAAAAGGTAGTCTATTTTTGAAATTTTTGTTTCTCTAATGGATGGTAGCCTTGTAATTATAAAAGGAAGTCTCTTTTTGAAATTTTTGTTACTCTAATGGATGGTAGCCTTGTCATTATGGAAGGTAGTCTATTTTTGAAATTTCTATTACTCCAATGGATGGTAGCATTGTCAATATGGGAGGTAGTCTCTTGTTGAGATTACTTGTTACTCCATTGGATGGAAGCATTGTTATTATGGGAGGTAGTCTATTGTTGAAATTTATGTTAGTCCAATGGATGGTAGCCTTCTCATTATGGAAGGTAGTCTGTTATTAAGAATTTTGTTACTTCAATCTACGGTAGCCTTGTCATTATGGAAGGTAGTCTGTTGTTCATATTTCTATTACTCCAATGGATGGTAGCCTTGTCATTATTGAAGGTAGTCTGTTGTTGAGATTTATGTTACTCCAATGGATGGCAGTCTTGTCATAATGAGAGGTAGTCTTTTGTTGAGATTTTAGTTAATCCAATGGATGGTAGCCTTGTCATTATGGAAGGTAGTCTGTTGTTGAGATTTCTTGTTACTCCAATGGATGGTAGCCTTGTAATTATGGAAGTTAATTTGTTGTTGAGATTTCTTCTTACTCCAATGGATGAATTCCTTGTCATTATGGAAGGTAGTTTGTTGTTGAAATTATTGTTACTCCAATGGATGGTAGCCTTGTCATTATGAAAGGTAGACTATTGTTGAAATTTTTGTTACTCCAATAGATTGTAGCCTTCTCGTTATGGAAGGTAGTCTGTTGTTGAGATTTCTTGTTATTCCAATGGATGGTAGCCTTGTCATTATGGAAGGTAGTCTGTTGTTGAGATTTCTTGTTACTCCAATGGATGGTTGCCTTGTCATTATGGAAGGTAGCATGTTGTTGAGATTTCTGTTTCTCCAATGGATGGTAGCCTTGTCAATATAAAAGGTAGTCTTTTGTTGAAATTTTTGTTTCTCTAATGGATGGTAGCCTTGTCATTACAGAAGGTAGTCTGTTGTTGAGATTTCTGTTACTCCAATGAACAGTAGTCGTGTCATTATGGGAGGTAGTATGTTGTTGTGATTTTTGTTACTCCGATGGATGAAAGCATTGTCATTATGGGAGGTAGTCTGTTGTTGAAATTTATGTTTCTCCAATGGATGGTAGCCTTGTCATTATGGAAGGTAGTCTATTATTGAGAATTTTGTTACTTCAATGGATGGTAGCCTTGTCATTATGGAAGGTAGTCTGTTGTTCATATTTTTGTTACTCCAATGGATGGTAGCCTTGTCATTATTGAAGGTAATCTGTTGTTGAGATTTCTGTTACTCCAATGGATGGTAGTCTTGTCATAATGAGAGGTAGTCTGCTGTTGTGATTTCAGTTAATCCATTGGATGGTAGCCTTGTCATTATGGAAGGTAGTGTGTTGTTGAGATTTCAGTTAATCCAATGGATGGTAGCCTTGTCATTATGGAAGGTAGTATGTTGTTGAGATTTCTTCTTACTCCAATGGATGAATTCCTTGTTATTATGGAAGGTAGTTTGTTGTTGAAATTGTTGTTACTCCAATGGATGGTAGCCTTGTCATTATGGAAGGTATTCTATTGTTGAAATTTTTGTTACTCCAATGTATTGTAGACTTCTCATTATGGATGGTAGTGTGTTGTTGAGATTTCTTGTTACTCCAATGGATGGTAGCCTTGTCATTATGGAAGGTAGTCTGTTGTTGAGATTTCTTGTTCCTCCAATGGATGGTAGCCTTGTCATTATGGAAGGTAGCTTGTTGTTGAGATTTATGTTTCTCCAATGGATGGTAGCCTTGTCATTATAAAAGGTAGTCTATTGTTGAAATTTTTTTATTCTAATGGATGGTAGCCTTGTCATTATGGAAGGTAGTCTATTTAATAGATTTTTGTTACTCCAATGGATGGTAGCCGTGTCATTATGGAAGGAAGTCTGTTGTTGAGATTTCTGTTACTCCAATGGATGGTAGCCTTGTAATTATGGAAGGTAGTCTGTTGCTGAGATTTCTGTTAATCCAATGGATAGTAGCCTTGTCATTATGGAAGGTAGTCTGTTGTTGAAATTTTTGTTACTCCAGTTGATGGTAGCCTTGTCATTATGGAAGGTAGTCTATTGTTGAAATTTTTGTTACTCCAATGGATGGTAGCCTTCTCATTATGAAAGTTAGTCTGTTGTTTAGATTTCGTGTAACTCCAATGGATGGTATCCTTGTCATTATGGATGGTAGTCTGTTGTTGAGATTTCTTGTTATTCCAATAGATTGTAGCCTTGTCATTATGGAAGGTAGCCTGTTGTTGATATTTCTGTTTCTCCAATGGGTGCTAGCCTTGTCATTATAAAATGTAGTTTGTTGTTGAAATTTTTGTTACTCTAATGGATGGTAGCCTTGTCATTATGAATGATAGTCTGTTGTTGAGATTTATGTTACTATAATGGATGGTAGCCGTGTCATTATTGGAGGTAGTATGTTGTTGAGATTTCTATTTCTCCAATTGATGGTAGCCTTGTCATTATAAAAGGAAGTCTCTTTTTGAAATTTTTGTTACTCTAATGGATGGTACCCTTGTCATTATGGAAGGTAGTCTATTTTTGAGAATTCTATTACTCCAATGGATGGTAGCATTGTCAATATGGGAGGTAGTCTGTTGTCGAGATTACTCCAATGGATGGAAGCATTGTTATTATGGGAGGTATTCTGTTGTTGAAATTTATGTTACTCCAAGGGATGGTAGCCTTGTCATTATGGAAGGTAGTCTGTTATTGAGTATTTTGTTACTTCAATGGATGGTAGCCTTGTCATTATGGAAGGTAGTCTGTTGTTCATATTTCTGTTACTCCAATGGATGGTAGCCTTGTCATTATTGATGGTAGTCTGTTGTTGAGATTTCTGTTACTCCAATGGATGATAGTCTGGTCATAATGAGAGGTAGTCTTTTGTTGAGATTTTAGTTAATCCAATGGATGGTAGCCTTGTCATTATGGAAGGTAGTCTGTTGTTGAGATTTCTTGTTACTCCAATGGATGGTAGCCTTGTAATTATGGAAGTTAATTTGTTGTTGAGATTTCTTCTTACTCCAATGGATGAATTCCTTGTCATTATGGAAGGTAGTTTGTTGTTGAAATTATTGTTACTCCAATGGATGGTAGCCTTGACATTATGAAAGGTAGACTATTGTTAAAATTTTTGTTACTCCAATGGATTGTATCCTTCTCGTTATGGAAGGTAGTCTGTTGTTGAGATTTCTTGTTACTCCAATGGATGGTAGCCTTGTCATTATGGAAGGTAGTCTATTGTTGAGATTTCTTGTTACTCCAATGGATGGTTGCGTTGTCATTATGGAAGGTAGCCTGTTGTTGAGATTTCTGTTTCTCCAATGGATGGTAGCCTTGTCATTATAAAAGGTAGTCTTTTGTTGAAATTTTTGTTTCTCTAATGGATGGTAGCCTTGTCATTACAGAAGGTAGTCTGTTGTTGAGATTTCTGTTACTCCAATGAAGAGTAGTCGTGTCATTATGGGAGGTAGTATGTTGTTGTGATTTTTGTTACTCCGATGGATGGAAGCATTATCATTATGGGAGGTAGTCTGTTGTTGAAATTTATGTTACTCCAATGGATGGTAGCCTTGTCATTATGGAAGGTAGTCCATTATTGAGAATTTTGTTACTTCAATGGATGGTAGCCTTGTCATTATGGAAGGTAGTCTGTTGTTCATATTTTTGTTACTCCAATGGATGGTAGCCTTGTCATTATGGAAGGTAGTTTGTTGTTGAGATTTCTGTTACTCCAATGGATGGTAGTCTGGTCATAATGAGAGGTAGTCTGCTGTTGTGATTTCAGTTAATCCATTGGATGGTAGCCTTATCATTATGGAAGGTAGTTTGTTGTTGAGATTTCAGTTAATCCAATGGATGGTAGCCTTGTCATTATGGAAGGTAGTATGTTGTTGAGATTTCTTATTACTCCAATGGATGGTAGCCTTGTAATTATGGAAGGTAGTTTGTTGTTGAGATTTCTTCTTACTCCAATGGATGAATTCCTTGTTATTATGGAAGGTAGTTTGTTGTTGAAATTGTTGTTACTCCAATGGATGGTAGCCTTGTCATTATGGAAGGTAGTCTATTGTTGAAATTTTTGTTACTCCAATGGATTGTAGACTTCTCATTATGGAAGGTAGTATGTTGTTGAGATTTCTTGTTACTCCAATGGATGGTAGCCTTGTCATTATGGAAGGTAGTCTGTTGTTGAGATTTCTTGTTACTCCAATGGATGGTAGCCTTGTCATTATGGAAGGTAGCGTGTTGTTGAGATTTCTGTTTCTCCAATGGATGGTAGCCTTGTCATTATAAAAGGTAGTCTATTGTTGAAATTTTTTTATTCTAATGGATGGTAGCCTTGTCATTATGGAAGGTAGTCTATTGTTGAGATTTTTGTTACTCCAATGGATGGTAGCCTTGTCATTATGGAAGGAAGTCTGTTGTTGAGATTTCTGTTACTCCAATGGATGGTAGCCTTGTAATTATGGAAGGTAGTCTGTTGCTGAGATTTCTGTTAATCCAATGGATAGTAGCCTTGTCATTATGGAAGGTAGTCTGTTGTTGAAATTTTTGTTACTCCAATGGATGGTAGCCTTGTCATTATGGAAGGTAGTCTATTGTTGAAATTTTTGTTACTCCAATGGATGGTAGCCTTCTCATTATGAAAGGTAGTCTGTTGTTTAGATTTCTTGTAACTCCAATGGATTGTATCCTTGTCATTATGGATGGCAGTTTGTTGTTGAGATTTCTTGTTATTCCAATAGATTGCAGCCTTGTCATTATGGAAGGTAGCCTGTTGTCGATATTTCTGTTTCTCCAATGGGTGCTAGCCTTGTCATTATAAAATGTAGTTTGTTGTTGAAATTTTTGTTACTCTAATGGATGGTAGCCTTGTCATTATGAATGATAGTCTGTTGTTGAGATTTATGTTACTCTAATGGATGGTAGCCGTGTCATTATTGGAGATAGTATGTTGTTGAGATTTCTGTTTCTCCAATTGATGGTAGCCTTGTCATTATAAAAGGAAGTCTCTTTTTGAAATTTTTGTTACTCTAATGGATGGTACCCTTGTCATTATGGAAGGTAGTCTATTTTTGAGATTTCTATTACTCCAATGGATGGTAGCATTGTCAATATGGGAGGTAGTCTGTTGTCGAGATTACTCCAATGGATGGAAGCATTGTTATTATGGGAGGTAGTCTGTTGTTGAAATTTATGTTACTCCAAGGGATGGTAGCCTTGTCATTATGGAAGGTAGTCTGTTATTGAGTATTTTGTTACTTCAATGGATGGTAGCCTTGTCATTATGGAAGGTAGTCTGTTGTTCATATTTCTGTTACTCCAATGGATGGTAGCCTTGTCATTATTGATGGTAGTCTGTTTTTGAGATTTTTGTTACTCCAATGGATGATAGTCTGGTCATAATGAGAGGTAGTCTGTTGTTGAGATTTCATTTAATCCAATGGATGGTAGCCTTGTCATTATGGAAGGTAGTTTGTTGTTGAGATTTCTTGTTACTCCAATTGATGGTAGCCTTGTAATTATGGAAGGTAGTTTGTTGTTGAGATTTCTTCTTACTCCAATGGATGAATTCCTTGTCATTATGGAAGGTAGTTTGTTGTTAAAATTATTGTTACTCCAATGGATGGTAGCCTTGTCATTATGAAAGGTAGTCTATTGTTGAAATTTTTGTTACTCCAATGTGTTGTAGCCTTCTCGTTATGGAAGGTAGTTTGTTGTTGAGATTTCTTGTTACTCTAATGGAAGGTAGCCTTGTCATTACGGAAGGTAGTCTGTTGTTGAGATTTCTGTTACTCCAATGAACAGTAGTCGTGTCATTGTGGGAGGTAGTCTATTTTTGAAATTTCTATTACTCCAATGGATGGTAGCATTGTCAATATGGGAGGTAGTCTCTTGTCGAGATTACTTGTTACTCCATTGGATGGAAGCATTGTTATTATGGGAGGTAGTCTATTGTTGAAATTTATGTTAGTCCAATGGATGGTAGCCTTGTCATTATGGAAGGTAGTCTGTTATTGAGAATTTTGTTACTTCAATGTATGGTAGCCTTGTCATTATGGAAGGTAGTCTGTTGTTCATATTTCTATTACTCCAATGGATGGTAGCCTTGTCATTATTGATGGTAGTCTGTTGTTGAGATTTTTGTTACTCCAATGGATGGTAGTCTGGTCATAATGAGAGGTAGTCTGTTGTTGAGATTTCATTTAATCCAATGGATGGTAGCCTTGTCATTATGGAAGCTAGTTTGTCGTTGAGATTTCTTGTTACTCCAATGGATGGTAGCCTTGTAATTATGGAAGGTAGTTTGTTGTTGAGATTTCTTCTTACTCCAATGGATGAATTCCTTGTCATTATGGAAGGTAGTTTGTTGTTGAAATTATTGTTACTCCAATGGATGGTAGCCTTGTCATTATGAAAGGTCGTCTATTGTTGAAATTTTTGTTACTCCAATGGATTGTATCCTTCTCGTTATGGAAGGTAGTCTGTTGTTGAGATTTCTTGTTACTCCAATGGATGGTAGCCTTGTCATTATGGAAGGTAGTCTATTGTTGAGATTTCTTGTTACTCCAATGGATGGTTGCGTTGTCATTATGGAAGGTAGCCTGTTGTTGAGATTTCTGTTTCTCCAATGGATGGTAGCCTTGTCATTATAAAAGGTAGTCTTTTGTTGAAATTTTTGTTTCTCTAATGGATGGTAGCCTTGTCATTACAGAAGGTAGTCTGTTATTGAGATTTATGTTACTCCAATGAACAGTAGTCGTGTCATTATGGGAGGTAGTATGTTGTTCTGATTTTTGTTACTCCGATGGATGGAAGCATTATCATTATGGGAGGTAGTCTGTTGTTGAAATTTATGTTAGTCCAATGGATGGTAGCCTTGTCATTATGGAAGGTAGTCCATTATTGAGAATTTTGTTACTTCAATGGATGGTAGCCTTGTCATTATGGAAGGTAGTATGTTGTTCATATTTTTGTTACTCCAATGGATGGTAGCCTTGTCATTATGGAAGGTAGTTTGTTGTTGAGATTTCTGTTACTCCAATGGATGGTAGTCTGGTCATAATGAGAGGTAGTCTGCTTTTGTGATTTCAGTTAATCCATTGGATGGTAGCCTTGTCATTATGGAAGGTAGTTTGTTGTTGAGATTTCAGTTAATCCAATGGATGGTAGCCTTGTCATTATGGAAGGTAGTATGTTGTTGAGATTTCTTATTACTCTAATGGATGGTAGCCTTGTAATTATGGAAGGTAGTTTGTTGTTGAGATTTCTTCTTACTCCAATGGATGAATTCCTTGTTATTATGGAAGGTAATTTGTTGTTGAAATTGTTGTTACTCCAATGGATGGTAGCCTTGTCATTATGGAAGGTAGTCTATTGTTGAAATTTTTGTTACTCCAATGGATTGTAGACTTCTCATTATGGAAGGTAGTATGTTGTTGAGATTTCTTGTTACTCCAATGGATGGTAGCCTTGTCATTATGGAAGGTAGTCTGTTGTTGAGATTTCTTGTTACTCCAATGGATGGTAGCCTTGTCATTATGGAAGGTAGCGTGTTGTTGAGATTTCTGTTTCTCCAATGGATGGTAGCCTTGTCATTATAAAAGGTAGTCTATTGTTGAAATTTTTTTATTCTAATGGATGGTAGCCTTGTCATTATGGAAGGTAGTCTATTGTTGAGATTTTTGTTACTCTGATGGATGGTAGCCTTGTCATTATGGAAGGAAGTCTGTTGTTGAGATTTCTGTTACTCCAATGGATGGTAGCCTTGTAATTATGGAAGGTAGTCTGTTGCTGAGATTTCTGTTAATCCAATGGATAGTAGCCTTGTCATTATGGAAGGTAGTCTGTTGTTGAAATTTTTGTTACTCCAATGGATGGTAGCCTTGTCATTATGGAAGGTAGTCTATTGTTGAAATTTTTGTTACTCCAATGGATGGTAGCCTTCTCATTATGAAAGGTAGTCTGTTGTTTAGATTTCTTGTAACTCCAATGGATTGTATCCTAGTCATTATGGATGGTAGTCTGTTGTTGAGATTTCTTGTTATTCCAATAGATTGTAGCCTTGTCATTATGGAAGGTAGCCTGTTGTCGATATTTCTGTTTCTCCAATGGGTGCTAGCCTTGTCATTATAAAATGTAGTTTGTTGTTGAAATTTTTGTTACTCTAATGGATGGTAGCCTTGTCATTATGAATGATAGTCTGTTGTTGAGATTTATGTTACTCTAATGGATGGTAGCCGTGTCATTATTGGAGATAGTATGTTGTTCAGATTTCTGTTTCTCCAATTGATGGTAGCCTTGTCATTATAAAAGGAAGTCTCTTTTTGAAATTTTTGTTACTCTAATGGATGGTACCCTTGTCATTATGGAAGGTAGTCTATTTTTGAGATTTCTATTACTCCAATGGATGGTAGCATTGTCAATATGGGAGGTAGTCTGTTGTCGAGATTACTCCAATGGATGGAAGCATTGTTATTATGGGAGGTAGTCTGTTGTTGAAATTTATGTTACTCCAAGGGATGGTAGCCTTGTCATTATGGAAGGTAGTCTGTTATTGAGTATTTTGTTACTTCAATGGATGGTAGCCTTGTCATTATGGAAGGTAGTCTGTTGTTGAGATTTCATTTAATCCAATGGATGGTAGCCTTGTCATTATGGAAGCTAGTTTGTCGTTGAGATTTCTTGTTAGTCCAATGGATGGTAGCCTTGTAATTATGGAAGGTAGTTTGTTGTTGAGATTTCTTCTTACTCCAATGGATGAATTCCTTGTCATTATGGAAGGTAGTTTGTTGTTGAAATTATTGTTACTCCAATGGATGGTAGCCTTGTCATTATGAAAGGTAGTATATTGTTGAAATTTTTGTTACTCCAATGGATTGTA
Organism: Vicia faba; assembly: GCA_948472305.1. Taxonomy (NCBI): domain Eukaryota; kingdom Viridiplantae; phylum Streptophyta; class Magnoliopsida; order Fabales; family Fabaceae; genus Vicia; species Vicia faba. The sequence continues at coordinate 774,908,406 of OX451737.1, forward strand.
GCCTTCTCGTTATGGAAGGTAGTTTGTTATTGAGATTTCTTGTTACTCTAATGGATGGTAGCCTTGTCATTACGGAAGGTAGTCTGTTGTTGAGATTTCTGTTACTCCAATGAACAGTAGCCGTGTCATTATGGGAGGTAGTATGTTGTTTGATTTTTGTTACTCCAATGGATGGTAGCCTTGTCATTATGGAAGGTAGTCTGTTATTGAGAATGTTGTTACTTCAATGGATGGTAGCCTTGTCATTATGGAAGGTAGTCTGTTGTTGAAATTTCTGTTACTCCAATGGACGGTAGCCGTGTCATTATGGGAGGTAGTATGTTGTCGATGTTTCTTGTTACTCCAATGGGTGGTAGCCTTGTCATTAAGGAAGGTAGTATATTATTGAGATTTCTTGTTACTCCAATGGATGGTAGCATTGTCATTATGGAAGGTAGTCTATTGTTGAGATTTTTGTTTCTCCAATGGATGGTATCCTTGTCATTATAAAAGTTAGTCTCTTGTTGAAATTTATGTTACTCCAATGGATGGTAGCCTTGTCATTATGGAAGGTAGTCTATTTTTGAGATTTCTATTACACCAATGGATGGTAGCCTTGTCATTGTGGAAGGTATCCTGTTGTTGAGATTTCTGTTTCTCCAATGGATGGTAGACTTGTCATTATAAAAGGTAGTTTGTCGTTGAAATTTTTGTTACTCTAATGGATGGTAGCCTTGTCATTATGAATGGTACTCTGTTGTTGAGATTTCTATTACTCCAATGGACGGTTGCCGTGTTATTACGGGAGGTAGTATGTTATTGTGATTTTTGTTACTCCAATGGATGGTAGCGTTGTCATTATGGAAGGTAGTCTATTATTGAGATTTCTGTTACTGCAATGGATGGTAGCCTTGTCATTATGGAAGGTAGTCTATTGTTGAGATTTTTGTTACTCCAATGGATGGAAGCCATGTCATTATGGAAGGTAGTTTGTTGTTGAAATTTTTGTTACTCCAATGGATGATAACCTTATCGTTATGGAAGGTAGTATGTTGTTGTTATTTCTTGTTACTCCAATGGGTGCTAGCCTTGTCATTATAAAAGGTAGTTTGTTGTTGAAATTTTTGTTAATCTAATGGATGGTAGTATTGTCATTATGAATGATAGTCTGTTGTTGAGATTTCTGTTACTCTAATGGATGGTAGCCGTGTCATTATGGGAGGTAGTATGTTGTTGAGATTTCTGTTTCTCCAATGGATGGTAGCCTTGTCATTATAAAAGGAAGTCTCTATTTGAAATTTTTGTTACTCTAATGGATGGTAGCCTAGTCATTATGGAAGGTAGTCTATTTTTGAGATTTCTATTACTCCAATGGATGGTAGCATTGTCAATATGGGAGGTTGTCTATTGTCGAGATTACTCCAATGGATGGAAGCATTGTTATTATGGGAGGCAGTCTGTTGTTGAAATTTATGTTACTCTAATGGATGGTAGCCTTGTCATTATGGAAGGTAGTCTGTTATTGAGAATTTTGTTACTTCAATGGATGGTAGCCTTGTCATTATGGAACGTAGTCTGTTGTTCATATTTCTGTTACTCCAATGGATGGTAGCCTTGTCATTATTGATGGTAGTCTGTTGTTGAGATTTCTGTTACTCCAATGGATGGTAGTCTGGTCATAATAAGAGGTAGTCTGTTGTTGAGATTTCATTTAATCCAATGGATGGTAGCCTTGTCATTATGGAAGGTAGTCTGTTGTTGAGATTTCTTGTTACTCCAATGGATGGTAGCCTTGTAATTATGGAAGGTACTATGTTATTGAGATTTCTTCTTACTCCAATGGATGAATTCCTTGTCATTATGGAAGGTAGTTTGTTGTTGTAATTATTGTTACTCCAATCGATGGTAGCCTTGTCATTATGAAAGGTAGTCTATTGTTGAAATTTTTGTTACTGCAATGGATTGTAGCCTTCTCGTTATGGAAGGTAGTCTGTTGTTGAGATTTCTTATTACTCCAATGGATTGTAGCCTTGTCATTATGGAAGGTAGTCTGTTGTTGAGATTTCTTGTTACTCCAATGGATGGTAGCCTTGTCATTATGGAAGGTAGCTTGTTGTTGAGATTTCTGTTTCTCCAATGGATGGTAGCCTTGTCAACATAAAAGGTAGTCTATTATTGAAATTTTTGTTACTCTAATGGATGGTAGCCTTGTCATTACGGAAGGTAGTCTGTTGTTGAGATTTCTGTTACTGCAAAGGATGGTAGCCTTGCCATTATGGAAGGTAGTCTATTGTTGAGATTTTTGTTACTCCAATGGATGGTAGCCATGTCATTATGGAAGGTAGTCTGTTGTTGAAATTTTTTTTACTCCAATGGATGATAATCTTATCGTTATGGAAGGTAGTATGTTGTTGATATTTCTTGTTACTCCAATGGGAGCTAGCCTTGTCATTATAAAAGGTAGTTCGTTGTTGAAATTTTTGTTAATCTAATGGATGGTAGCATTGTCATTATGAATGATAGTCTGTCGTTGAGATTCCTGTTACTCTAATGGATGGTAGCCTTGTCATTATGGGAGGTACTCTGTTGTTGAGATTTCTATTTCTCCAATGGATGGTAGCCTTGTCATTATAAAAGGAAGTCTCTTTTTGAAATTTCTGTTACTCTAATGGATGGTAGCCTTGTCATTATGGAACGTAGTCTGTTGTTCATATTTTTGTTACTCCAATGGATGGTAGCCTTGTCATTATTGAAGGTAGTTTGTTGTTGAGATTTCTGTTACTCCAATGGATGGTAGTCTTGTCATAATGAGAGGTAGTCTGTTGTTGAGATTTCATTTAATCCAATGGATGGTAGCCTTGTCATTATGGAAGGTAGTCTGTTGTTGAGATTTCTTGTTACTCCAATGGATGGTAGCCTTGTAATTACGGAAGGTACTTTGTTATTGAGATTTCTTCTTACTCCAATGGATGAATTCCTTCTCGTTATGGAAGGTAGTCTGTTGTTGAGATTTCTTGTTACTCCAATGGATGGTAGCCTTGTCATTATGCAAGGTAGTCTTTTGTTGAGATTTCTTGTTACTCCAATGGATGGTAGCCTTGTCATTATGGAAGGTAGCTTGTTGTTGAGATTTCTGTTTCTCCAATGGATGGTAGCCTTGTCAACATAAAAGGTAGTCTATTATTGAAATTTTTGTTACTCTAATGGATGGTAGCCTTGTCATTACGGAAGGTAGTCTGTTGTTGAGATTTCTGTTACTCCAATGAACAGTAGCCATGTCATTATGGGAGGTAGTTTGTTGTTGTGATTTTTGTTACTCCAATGGATGGAAGCATTGTCATTATGGGAGGTAGTCTGTTGTTGAAATTTTTGTTACTCCAATGGATGGTAGCCTTGTCATTATGGAAGGTAGTCTATTATTGAGAATTTTGTTACTTCAATGGATGGTAGCCTTGTCATTATGGAAGGTAGTCTGTTGTTGAAATTTCTGTTACTCCAATGGATGATAGCCTTCTCGTTATGGAAGGTAGTATGTTATCGATATTTCTTATTACTCCAATGGGTGGTAGCCTTTTCATTAAGGAAGGTAGTCTATTATTGAGATTTCTTGTTACTCCAATGGATGGTAGCAATGTCATTATGGAAGGTAGCCGGTTGTTAAGATTTTCGTTTCTCCAATGGATGGTATCCTTGTAATTATAAAAGGTAGTCTCTTGTTGAAATTTTTGTTATTCCAATGGATGGTAGCCTTGTCATTATGGAAGGTATCCTGTTGTTGAGATTTCTTTTTCTCCAATGGATGGTAAACTTGACATTATAAAAGGTAGTTTGTTGTTGAAATTTTTGTTACTCTAATGGATGGTAGCCTTTCATTATGAATGGTAGTCTGTTGTTAAGATTTCTATTACTCCAATGGACGGTAGCCGTGTCACTATGGGAGGTAGTATGTTATTGTGATTTTTGTTACTCTAATGGATGGTAGCATTGTCATTATGGAAGGTAGTCTGTTATTGAGATTTCTGTTACTGCAATGGATGGTAGCCTTGTCATTATGGAAGGTAGTATATTGTTGATATTTTTGTTACTCCAATGGATGGTAGCCATGGCAAAATGGAAGGTAGTCTGTTGTTGAAATTTTTGTTACTCCAATGGATGGTAGCATTGTCAATATGGGAGGTTGTCTGTTGTCGAGATTACTCCAATGGATGGAAGCATTGTTATTATGGGAGGTAGTCTGTTGTTGAAATTTATGTTACTCAAATGGATGGTAGCCTTGTCATTATGGAAGGTAGTCTGTTATTGAGATTTTTGTTACTTCAATGGATGGTAGCCTTGTCATTATAGAACGTAGTATGTTGTTCATATTTCTGTTACTCCAATGGATGGTAGCCTTGTCATTATTGAAGGTAGTCTGTTGTTGAGATTTCTGTTACTCCAATGGATGGTAGTCTGGTCATAATGAGAGGTAGTCTGTTGTTGAGATTTCATTTAATCCAATGGATGGTAGCCTTGTCATTATGGAAGGTAGTCTGTTGTTGAGATTTCTTGTTACTCCAATGGATAGTATCCTTGTAATTATTGAAGGTACTTTTGTATTGAGATTTCTTCTTACTCCAATGGATGAATTCCTTGTCATTATGGAAGGTAGTTTGTTGTTGAAATTATTGTTACTCAAGTGGATGGTAGCCTTGTCATTATGAAAGGTAGTCTATTGTTGAAATTTTTGTTACTGTAATGGATTGTAGCCTTTTCGTTATGGAAGGTAGTCTGTTGTTGAGATTTCTTGTTACTCCAATGGATGGTAGCCTTGTCATTATGGAAGGTAGTCTGTTGTTGAGATTTCTTGTTACTCCAATGGATGGTAGCCTTGTCATTATGGAAGGTAGCTTGTTGTTGAGATTTTTGTTTCTCCAATGGATGGTAGCCTTGTCAACATAAAAGGTAGTCTATTATTGAAATTTTTGTTACTCTAATGGATGGTAGCCTTGTCATTACGGAAGGTAGTCTGTTGTTGAGATTTCTGTTACTCCAATGAACAGTAGCCGTGTCATTATGGGAGGTAGTATGTTGTTGTGATTTTTGTTACTCCAATGGATGGAAGCATTGTCATTATGGGAGGTAGTCTGTTGTTGAAATTTATGTTACTCCAATGGGTGGTAGCCTTGTCATTAAGGAAGGTAGTCTATTATTGAGATTTCTTGTTACTCCAATGGATGGTAGCCTTGTCATTATGGAAGGTAGCCGGTTGTTAAGATTTTCGTTTCTCCAATTGATGGTATCCTTGTAATTATAAAAGGTAGTCTCTTGTTGAAATTTTTGTTACTCCAATGGATGGTAGCCTTGTCATTATGGAACGTAGTCTATTTTTGAGATCTCTATTACACCAATGGATGGTAGCCTTGTCATTATGGAATGTATCCTGTTGTTGAGATTTCTGTTTCTCCAATGGATCGTAGACTTGTCATTATAAAAGGTAGTTTGTTGTTGAAATTTTTGTTACTCTAATGGATGGTAGCCTTGTCATTATGAATGGTAGTCTGTTGTTAAGATTTCTATTACTCCAATGGACGGTAGCCGTGTCATTATGGGAGGTAGTATGTTATTTTGATTTTTGTTACTCTAATGGATGGTAGCATTGTCATTATGGAAGGTAGTCTGTTATTGATATTTCTGTTACTGCAATGGATGGTAGCCTTGTCATTATGGAAGGTAGTCTGTTGTTGAGATTTTTGTTACTCCAATGGATGGTAGCCTTGTCATTATGGAAGGTAGTCTGTCGTTGAAATTTTTGTTACTCCAACGGATGATAACCTTCTCGTTATGGAAGGTAGTATGTTGTTGATATTTCTTGTTACTCCAATGGGTGCTAGCCTTGTCATTATAAATGATAGTCTGTTGTTGAAATTTTTGTTAGTCTAATGGATGGTTGCGTTGTTATTATGAATGATAGTCTGTTGTTGAGATTTCTGTTACTCTAATAGATGGTAGCCGTTTCATCATGGGAGGTAGTATGTTGTTGAGATTTCTATTTCTCCAATGGATGGTAGCCTTGTCATTATAAAAGGAAGTCTCTTTTTGAAATTTTTGTTACTCCAATGGATGGTAGCCTTGTCATTATGGAAGGTAGTCTATTTTTGAGATTTCTATTACTCCAATGGATGGTAGCATTGTCATTATGGGAGGTAGTCTGTTGTTTAGATTACTTGTTACTCCAATGGATGGAAGCATTGTCATTATGGGAGGTAGTCTATTGTTGAAATTTATGTTACTCCAATGGATGGTAGCCATGTCATTATGGAAGGTAGTCTGTTATTGAGAATTTTGTTACTTCAATGGATGGTAGGCTTGTCATTATTGAAGGTAGTCTGTTGTTGAGATTTCTGTTACTCCAATAATTGGTAGTCTGGTCATAATGAGAGGTAGTCTGTTTTTGAGATTTCTTGTTACTCCAATAGATTGTAGACTTGTCATTATGGAAGGTGGCCTGTTGTTGAGATTTTGGTTTCTCCAATGGGTGCTAGCCTTGTCATTATAAAATGTAGTTTGTTGTTGAAAATTTTGTTACTCTAATGGATGGTAGCCTTGTCATTATGAATGATAGTCTATTATTGATATTTTTGTTACTCTAATGGATGGTAGCTGTGTCATTATGGGAGGTAGTATGTTGTTGAGATTTATGTTTCTCCAATGGATGGTAGCCTTGTCATTATAAAAGGAAGTCTCTTTTTGAAATTTTTGTTACTCTAATGGATGGTAACCTTGTCATTATGGAAGGTAGTCTATTTTTGTGATTTCGATTAATCCAGTGGATGGTAGCATTGTCATTATGGGAGGTAGTCTGTTGTCGAGATTACTTGTTACTCCAATGGATGGAAGCATTGTTATTTTGGGAGGTAGTCTATTGTTGAAATTTATGTTACTCCAATGGATGGTAGCCTTGTCAATATAAAAGGTAGTTTGTTGTTGAGAATTGTGTTACTTCAATGGGTGGTAGCCTTGTCATTATGGAAGGTAGTCTGTTGTTCATATTTCTGTTACTCCAATGGATGGTAGCCTTGTCATTATTGAAGGTAGTCTGTTGTTGAGATTTCTGTTACTCCAATAATTGGTAGTCTGGTCATAATGAGAGGTAGTCTGTTGTTGAGATTTCAGTTAATCCATTGGATGGTAGCCTTGTAATTATGGAAGGTAGTCTGTTATTGAGATTTCAGTTAATCCAATGGATGGTAGCCTTGTCATTATGGAAGGTAGTATGTTGTTGAGATTTCTTATTACTCGATTGGATGGTAGCCTTGTAATTATGGAAGGTAGTTTGTTGTTGAGATTTCTTCTTACTCCAATGGATGAATTCCTTGTCATTATGGAAGGTAGTTTGTTGTTGAAATTGTTGTTACTCCAATGGATGGTAACCTTGTCATTATGGAAGGTAGTCTATTGGTGAAATTTTTGTTACTCCAATGGATTGTAGCCTTCTCATTATGGAAGGTAGTGTGTTGTTGAGATTTCTTATTACTCCAATGGATGGTAGCCTTGTCATGATGGAAGGTAGTCTGTTGTTGAGATTTCTTGTTACTCCAATGGATGGTTGCCTTGTCATTATGGAAGGTAGCCTGTTGTTGAGATTTCTGTTTCTCCAATGGACAGTAGCCGTGTCATTATGGGAGGTAGTATGTTGTTGTGATTTTTGTCACTCCAATGGATGGTAGCCTTGTCATTATGGAAGGTAGTCTGTTGTTGAGATTTCTGTTACTCCAATGGATTGTAGCCTTGTAATTATGGAAGGTAGTCTGTTGCTGAGATTTCTGTTAATCCAATGGATGGTAGCCGTATCATTATGGAAGGTAGTCTGTTGTTGAAATTTTTGTTACTCCAATGGATGGTAGCCTTGTCATTATGGAAGGTAGTCTATTGTTGAAGTTTTTTTTACTCCAATGGATGGTAGCCTTCTTGTTATGGAAGGTAGTCTGTTGTTTAGATTTCTTGTAACTCCAATGGATGTTATCCTTGTCACTATGGAAGGTAGTCTCTTGTTGAGATTTCTTGTTACTCCAATAGATTGTAGCCTTGTCATTATGGAAGGTGGCCTGTTGTTGAGATTTTTGTTTCTCCAATGGGTGCTAGCCTTGTCATTATAAAATGTAGTTTGTTGTTGAAATTTTTGTTACTCTAATGGATGGTAGCCTTGACATTATGAATGATAGTCTATTATTGAGATTTTTGTTACTCTAATGGATGGTAGCTGTGTCATTATGGGAGGTAGTATGTTGTTGAGATTTATGTTTCTCCAATGGATGGTAGCCTTGTCATTATAAAAGGAAGTCTCTTTTTGAAATTTTTGTTACTCTAATGGATGGTAGCCTTGTCATTATGGAAGGTAGTCTATTTTTGTGATTTCGACTAATCCAGTGGATGGTAGCATTGTCATTATGGGAGGTAGTCTGTTGTCGAGATTACTTGTTACTCCAATGGATGGAAGCATTGTTATTATGGGAGGTAGTCTGTTGTTGAAATTTATGTTACTCCAATGGATGGTAGCCTTGTCATTATAAAAGGTAGTTTGTTGTTGAGAATTGTGTTACTTCAATGGATGGTAGCCTTGTCATTATGGAAGGTAGTCTGTTGTTCATATTTCTGTTACTCCAATGGATGGTAGCCTTGTCATTATTGAAGGTAGTCTGTTGTTGAGATTTATGTTACTCCAATAATTGGTAGTCTGGTCATAATGAGAGGTAGTCTGTTGTTGAGATTTCAGTTAATCCATTGGATGGTAGCCTTGTAATTATGGAAGGTAGTCTGTTGTTGAGATTTCAGTTAATCCAATGGATGGTAGCCTTGTCATTATGGAAGGTAGTATGTTGTTGAGATTTCTTATTACTCGATTGGATGGTAGCCTTGTAATTTTGGAAGGTAGTTTGTTGTTGAGATTTCTTCTTACTCCAATGGATGAATTCCTTGTCATTAAGGAAGGTAGTTTGTTGTTGAAATTGTTGTTACTCCAATGGATAGTAACCTTGTCATTATGGAAGGTAGTCTATTGGTGAAATTTTTGTTACTCCAATGGATTGTAGCCTTCTCGTTATGGAAGGTAGTGTGTTGTTGAGATTTCTTATTACTCCAATGGATGGTAGCCTTGTCATGATGGAAGGTAGTCTGTTGTTTAGATTTCTTGTTACTCCAATGGATGGTAGCCTTGTCATTATGGAAGGTAGCCTGTTGTTGAGATTTCTGTTTCTCCAATGGACAATAGCCGTGTCATTATGGGAGGTAGTATGTTGTTGTGATTTTTGTCACTCCAATGGATGGTAGCCTTGTCATTATGGAAGGTAGTCTGTTGTTGAGATTTCTGTTACTCCAATGGATGGTAGCCTTGTAATTATGGAAGGTAGTCTGTTGCTGAGATTTCTGTTAATCCAATGGATGGTAGCCGTATCATTATGGAAGGTAGTCTGTTGTTGAAATTTTTGTTACTCCAATGGATGGTAGCCTTGTCCTTATGGAAGGTAGTCTATTGTTGAAATTTTTGTTACTCCAATGGATGGTAGCCTTCTCGTTATGGAAGGTAGTCTGTTGTTGAAACTTTTGTTACTCCAATGGATGGTAGCCTTGTCATTATGGAAGGTAGTCTATTGTTGAAATTTTTGTTACTCCAATGGATGGTAGCCTTCTCGTTATGCAAGGTAGTCTGTTGTTTATATTTCTTTTAACTCCAATGGATGTTATCCTTGTCATTATGGAAGGTAGTCTGTTGTTAAGATTTCTTGTTACTCCAATGGAAGGTAGCCTTGTCATTATGGAAGGTAGTCTGTTGTTGAGATTTCTTATTACTCCAATGGATGGTAGCTTTGTCATTATGGAAGGTAGCTTGTTGTTGAGATTTTTGTTTCTCCAATGGATGGTAGCCTTGTCAACATAAAAGGTAGTCTATTATTGAAATTTTTGTTACTCTAATGGATGGTAGCCTTGTCATTACGGAAGGTAGTCTGTTGTTGAGATTTCTGTTACTCCAATGAACAGTAGCGGTGTCATTATGGGAGGTAGTATGTTGTTGTGATTTTTGTTACTCCAATGGATGGAAGCATTGTCATTATGGGAGGTAGTCTGTTGTTGAAATTTATGTTACTCCAATGGATGGTAGCCTTGTCATTATGGAAGGTAGTATGTTGTTGAGATTTCTTATTACTCGATTGGATGGTAGCCTTGTAATTATGGAAGGTAGTTTGTTGTTGAGATTTCTTCTTACTCCAATGGATGAATTCCTTGTCATTATGGAAGGTAGTTTGTTGTTGAAATTGTTGTTACTCCAATGGATAGTAAGCTTGTCATTATGGAAGGTAGTCTATTGGTGAAATTTTTGTTACTCCAATGGATTGTAGCCTTCTCGTTATGGAAGGTAGTGTGTTGTTGAGATTTCTTATTACTCCAATGGATGGTAGCCTTGTCATGATGGAAGGTAGTCTGTTGTTTAGATTTCTTGTTACTCCAATGGATGGTAGCCTTGTCATTATGGAAGGTAGCCTGTTGTTGAGATTTCTGTTTCTCCAATGGACAATAGCGGTGTCATTATGGGAGGTAGTATGTTGTTGTGATTTTTGTCACTCCAATGGATGGTAGCCTTGTCATTATGGAAGGTAGTCTGTTGTTGAGATTTCTGTTACTCCAATGGATGGTAGCCTTGTAATTATGGAAGGTAGTATGTTGCTGAGATTTCTGTTAATCCAATGGATGGTAGCCGTATCATTATGGAAGGTAGTCTGTTGTTGAAATTTTTGTTACTCCAATGGATGGTAGCCTTGTCATTATGGAAGGTAGTCTATTGTTGAAATTTTTGTTACTCCAATGGATGGTAGCCTTCTCGTTATGGAAGTGAGTCTGTTGTTGAAATTTTTGTTACTCCAATGGATGGTAGCCTTGTCATTATGGAAGGTAGTCTATTGTTGAAATTTTTGTTACTCCAATGGATGGTAGCCTTCTCGTTATGGAAGGTAGTCTGTTGTTTATATTTCTTTTAACTCCAATGGATGTTATCCTTGTCATTATGGAAGGTAGTCTGTTGTTGAGATTTCTTGTTACTCCAATGGAAGGTAGCCTTGTCATTATGGAAGGTAGTATGTTGTTGAGATTTCTTGTTACTCCAATGGATGGTAGCTTTGTCATTATGGAAGGTAGCTTGTTGTTGAGATTTTTGTTTCTCTAATGGATGGTAGCCTTGTCAACATAAAAGGTAGTCTATTATTGAAATTTTTGTTACTCTAATGGATGGTAGCCTTATCATTACGGAAGGTAGTCTGTTGTTGAGATTTCTGTTACTCGAATGAACAGTAGCCGTGTCATTATGGGAGGTAGTATGTTGTTGTGATTTTTGTTACTCCAATGGATGGAAGCATTGTCATTATGGGAGGTAGTCTGTTGTTGAAATTTATGTTACTCCAATGGATGGTAGCCTTGTCATTATGGAATGTAGTCTATTATTGAGAATTTTGTTACTTCAATTGATGGTAGCCTTGTCATTATGGAAGTTAGTCTGTTGTTGAAATTTCTGTTACTCAAATGGATGATAGCCTTCTCGTTATGGAAGGTAGTATTGTCGATATTTCTTGTTACTCCAATGGGTGGTATCCTTGTCATTAAGGAAGGTAGTCTATTATTGAGATTTCTTGTTACTCCAATGGATGGTAGCGTTGTCATTATGGAAGGTAGCCAGTTGTTAAGATTTTCGTTTCTCCAATGGATGGTATCCTTGTAATTATAAAAGGTAGTCTCTTTTTGAAATTTTTGTTACTCCAATGGATGGTAGCCTTGTCATTAATGAAGGTAGTCTATTTTTGAGATTTCTATTACACCAATGGATGGTAGCCTTGTCATTATGGAATGTATCCTGTTGTTGAGATTTCTGTTTCTCCAATGGATGGTAGACTTGTCATTATAAATGGTAGTTTGTTGTTGAAATTTTTGTTACTCTAATGGATGGTAGCCTTGTCATTATGAATGGTAGTCCGTTGTTAAGATTTCTATTACTCCAATGGACGGTAGCCGTGTCATTATGGGAGGTAGTATGTTATTGTGATTTTTGTTACTCTAATGGATGGTAGCATTGTCATTATGGAAGGTAGTCTGTTATTGAGATTTCTGTTACTGCAATGGATGGTAGCCTTGTCATTATGGAAGGTAGTCTATTGTTGAGATTTTTCTTACTCCAATGGATGGTAGCCATGTCATTATGGAAGGTAGTCTGTTGTTGAAATTTTTGTTACTCCAACGGATGATAACCTTATCGTTATGGAAGGTAGTATGTTGTTGATATTTCTTGTTACTCCAATGGGTGCTAGCCTTGTCATTATAAAACGTAGTTTGTTGTTGAAATTTTTGTTAATCTAATGGATGGTAGCATTGTCATTATGAATGATAGTCTGTTCTTGAGATTTCTGTTACTCTAATGGATGGTAGCCGTGTCATTATGGGAGGTAGTATGTTGTTGAGATTTCTGTTTCTCCAATGGATGGTAGCCTTGTCATTATAAAAGGAAGTCACTTTTTGAAATTTTTGTTACTCTAATGGATGGTAGCCTTGTCATTATGGAAGGTAGTCTATTTTTGAGATTTCTATTACTCCAATGGATGGTAGCATTGTCAATATGGGAGGTTGTCTGTTGTCGAGATTATTCCAATGGATGGAAGCATTGTTATTATGGGAGGTAGTCTATTGTTGAAATTTATGTTACTCCAATGGATGGTAGCCTTGTCATTATGGATGGTAGTCTGTTATTGAGAATTTTGTTACTTCAATGGATGGTAGCCTTGTCATTATGGAACGTAGTCTGTCGTTCATATTTCTGTTACTCCAATGGATGGTAGCCTTGTCATTATTGAAGGTAGTCTGTTGTGGAGATTTCTGTTACTCCAATGGATGGTAGTCTGGTCATAATGAGAGGTAGTCCGTTGTTGAGATTTCATTTAATCCAATGGATGGTAGCCTTGTCATTATGGAAGGTAGTCTGTTGTTGAGATTTCTTGTTACTCCAATGGATGGTAGCCTTTTAATTATGGAAGGTACTTTGTTATTGAGATTTCTTCTTATTCCAATGGATGAATTCCTTGTCATTATGGAAGGTAGTTTGTTGTTGAAATTATTGTTACTCCAATGGATGGTAGCCTTGTCATTATGAAAGGTAGTCTATTGTTGAAATTTTTGTTACTCCAATGGATTGTAGCCTTCTCGTTATGGAAGGTAGTCTGTTGTTGAGATTTCTTGTTACTCCAATGGATGGTAGCCTTGTCATTATGGAAGGTAGTATGTTGTTGAGATTTCTTGTTACTCCAATGGATGGTAGCCTTGTCATTATGGAAGGTAGCTTGTTATTGAGATTTCTATTTCTCCAATTAATGGTAGCCTTGTCAACATAAAAGGTAGTCTATTATTGAAATTTTTGTTACTCTAATGGATGGTAGCCTTGTCATCACGGAAGGTAGTCTATTGTTGAGATTTCTGTTACTCCAATGAACAGTAGCCATGTCATTATGGGAGGTAGTATGTTGTTGTGATTTTTGTTACTCCAATGGATGGAAGCATTGTCACTATAGGAGGTAGTCTGTTGTTGAAATTTATGTTACTCCAATGGATGGTAGCCTTGTCATTATGGAAGGTAGTCTATTATTGAGAATTTTGTTACTTCAATGGATGGTAGCCTTGTCATTATGGAAGGTAGTCTGTTGTTGAAATTTCTGTTACTCCAATGGATGATAGCCTTCTCGTTGTGGAAGGTAGTATGTTGTCAATATTTCTTGTTACTCCAATGGGTGGTAGCCTTGTCATTAAGGAAGGTAGTCTATTATTGAGATTTCTTGTTACTCCAATGGATGGTAGCCTTGTCATTATGGAAGGTAGCCGGTTGTTAAGATTTTCGTTTCTCCAATTGATGGTATCCTTGTAATTATAAAAGGTAGTCTCTTTGTGAAATTTTTGTTACTCCAATGGATGGTAGCCTTGTCATTATGGAACGTAGTCTATTTTTGAGATCTCTATTACACAAATGGATGGTAGCCTTGTCATTATGGAATGTATCCTGTTGTTGAGATTTCTGTTTCTCCAATGGATCGTAGACTTGTCATTATAAAAGGTAGTTTGTTGTTGAAATTTTTGTTACTCTAATGGATGGTAGCCTTGTCATTATGAATGGTAGTCTGTTGTTAAGATTTCTATTACTCCAATGGACGGTAGCCGTGTCATTATGGGAGGTAGTATGTTATTTTGATTTTTGTTACTCTAATGGATGGTAGCATTGTCATTATGGAAGGTAGTCTGTTATTGAAATTTCTGTTACTGCAATGGATGGTAGCCTTGTCATTATGGAAGGTAGTCTGTTGTAGAGATTTTTGTTACTCCAATGGATGGTAGCCTTGTCATTATGGAAGGTAGTCTGTCGTTGAAATTTTTGTTACTCCAATGGATGATAACCTTCTCGTTATGGAAGGTAGTATGTTGTTGATATTTCTTTTTACTCCAATGGGTGCTAGCCTTGTCATTATAAAAGGTAGTTTGTTGTTGAAATTTTTGTTAGTCTAATGGATGGTTGAATTGTCATTATGAATGATAGTCTGTTGTTGAGATTTTTGTTACTCTAATGGATGGTAGCCGTTTCATCATGGGAGGTAGTATGTTGTTGAGATTTCTATTTCTCCAATGGATGGTAGCCTTGTCATTATAAAAGGAAGTCTCTTTTTGAAATTTTTGTTACTCCAATGGATGGTAGCCTTGTCATTATGGAAGGTAGTCTATTTTTGAGATTTCTATTACTCCAATGGATGGTAGCATTATCATTATGGGAGGTAGTCTGTTGTTTAGATTACTTGTTACTCAAATGGATGGAAGCATTGTCATTATGGGAGGTAGTCTATTGTTGAAATTTATGTTACTCCAATAGATGGTAGCCTTGTCATTATGGAAGGTAGTCTGTTATTGAGAATTTTGTTACTTCAATGGATGGTAGCCATGTCATTATGGAAGGTAGTTTGTTATTGAGAATTTTGTTACTTCAATGGATGGTAGGCTTGTCATTATTGAAGGTAGTTTGTTGTTGAGATTTCTGTTACTCCAATAATTGGTAGTCTGGTCATAATGAGAGGTAGTCTGTTGTTGAGATTTCTTGTTACTCCAATAGATTGTAGCCTTGTCATTATGGAAGGTGGCATGTTGTTGAGATTTTTGTTTCTCCAATGGGTGCTAGCCTTGTCATTATAAAATGTAGTTTGTTGTTGAAATTTTTGTTACTCTAATGGATGGTAGCCTTGTCATTATGAATGATAGTCTATTATTGAGATTTTTGTTACTCTAATGGATGGTAGCTGTGTCATTATGGGAGGTAGTATGTTGTTGAGATTTATGTTTCTCCAATGGATGGTAGCCTTGTCATTATAAAAGGAAGTCTCTTTTTGAAATTTTTGTTACTCTAATGGATGGTAGCCTTGTCATTATGGAAGGTAGTCTATTTTTGAGATTTCTATTACTCCAATGGATGGTAGCATTGTCATTATGGGAGGTAGTCTGTTGTTTAGATTACTTGTTACTCCAATGGATGAAAGCATTGTCATTATGGGAGGTAGTCTATTGTTGAAATTTATGTTACTCCAATAGATGGTAGCCTTGTCATTATGGAAGGTAGTCTGTTATTGAGAATTTTGTTACTTCAATGGATGGTAGCCATGTCATTATGGAAGGTAGTCTGTTATTGAGAATTTTGTTACTTCAATGGATGGTAGGCTTGTCATTATTGAAGGTAGTCTGTTGTTGAGATTTCTGTTACTCCAATAATTGGTAGTCTGGTCATAATGAGAGGTAGTCTGTTGTTGAGATTTCTTGTTACTCCAATAGATTGTAGCCTTGTCATTATGGAAGGTGGCCTGTTGTTGAGATTTTTGTTTCTCCAATGGGTGCTAGCCTTGTCATTATAAAATGTAGTTTGTTGTTGAAATTTTTGTTACTCTAATGGATGGTAGCCTTGTCATTATGAATGATAGTCTATTATTGAGATTTTTGTTACTCTAATGGATGTTAGCTGTGTCATTATGAGAGGTAGTATGTTGTTGAGATTTATGTTTCTCCAATGGATGGTAGCCTTGTCATTATAAAAGGAAGTCTCTTTTTGAAATTTTTGTTACTCTAATGGATGGTAGCCTTGTCATTATGGAAGGTAGTCTATTTTTGTGATTTCGATTAATCCAGTGGATGGTAGCATTGTCATTATGGGAGGTAGTCTGTTGTCGAGATTACTTGTTACTCCAATGGATGGAAGCATTGTTATTATGGGAGGTAGTCTGTTGTTTAAATTTATGTTACTCCAATGGATGGTAGCCTTGTCATTATAAAAGGTAGTTTGTTGTTGAAATTTTTGTTACTCTAATGGATGGTAGCCTTGTCATTATAAATGGTATTTTGTTGTTTAGATTTCTGTTACTCCAATGGACGGTAGGCGTGTCATTATGGGAGGTAGTATGTTGTTGTGATTTTTGTTACTCCAATGGATGGTAGCCTTGTCTTTATGGAAGGTAGTCTGTTATTGAGATTTCGGTTACTGCAATGGTTGGTAGCCTTGTCATTATGGAAGGTAGTCTGTTGTTGAGATTTTTGTAACTCCAATGGATGATAACCTTCTCGTTATGGAAGGTAGTTTGTTGTTGATATTTCTTGTTACTCCAATGGATGGTAGCCTTGTCCTTATGGAAGGTAGTTTGTTGTTGATATTTCTTGTTACCAAATGGATGGTAGCCTTGTCGTTATGGAAGGTAATTTGTTTTCAAATTTTGGTTACTCCAATGGATGGTAGCCTTGTCATTATGGAAGGTAGTCTATTGTTGAAATTTTTGTTACTCCAATGGATTGTAGCCTTCTCGTTATGAAAGGTAGTCTGTTGTTAAGATTTCTTGTTACTCCAAAGGATGGTAGCCTTGTCATTATGGAAGGTAGTCTGTTCTTGAGATTTCTTCTTACACCAATGGATGGTAGCCTTGTCATTATGGAAGGTAGCCTGTTGTTGAGATTTTTGTTTCTCCAATGGATGGTAGCCTTTTCATTATAAAAGGTAGTCTGTCTTTGAAATTTTTGTTCCTCTATTGGATGGTATCCTTGTCATTATGAATGGTAGTTTGTTGTTGAGATTTCTGTTACTCCAATGGATGGTAGGCGTGTCATTATGGGAGGTAGTATGTTGTTTTAATTTTTTTTACTCCAATGGATGGTAGTCTTGTCATTATGGAAGGTAGTATGTTATTAATATTTCTATTACTGCAATGGATGGTAGCCTTGTCATTATGGAAGGTAGTCTATTGTTGAGATTTTTGTTACTCCAATGGATGGTAGCCTTGTCATTATGGAAGGTAGTTTGTTGTTGAAATATTTGTTACTCCAATGGATGATAACCTTCTCGTTATGGAAGGTAGTATGTTGTTGATATTTCTTATTACTCCAATGGATGGTAGCCTTGTCATTATGGAAGGTAGTTTTTTGTTGAGATTTCTTATTACCCAATGGATGGTAGCCTTTTCGTTATGGAAGGTAGTCTATTGTTAAAATTTTTGTTACTCCAATGGATTGTAGCCTTCTCGTTATGGAAGGTAGTCTGTTGTTGTGATTTCTTGTTACTCCAATGGATGGTAGCCTTGTCATTATGGAAGGTAGTCTGTTGTTGAGATTTCTTGTTACTCCAATGGATGGTAGCCTTGTCATTATGGAAGGTAGCCTGTTGTTGAGATTTCTGTTTCTCCAATGGATGGTAGCCTTGTCATTATAAAAGGTAGTCTATTGTTGAAATTTTTATTACTCCAATGGATGGTAGCCTTGTCATTATGGAAGGTAGTCTATTGTTGAAATTTTTGTTACTCCAATGGATGGTAGCCTTCTCGTTATGGAAGGTAGTATGTTGTTGATATTTCTTGTAACTCTAATGTATTGTAGCCTTGTCATTATGGAAGGTAGTTTGTTGTTGATATTTCTTGTTACCAAATGGATGGTAGCCTTATCATTATGGAAGGTAATTTGTTTTCAAATTTTGGTTACTCCAATGGATGGAAGCCTTGTCATTATGGAAGGTAGTCTATTGTTGAAATTTTTGTTACTCCAATGGATTGTAGCCTTCTCGTTATGGAAGGTAGTCTGTTGTTGTGATTTCTTGTTACTCCAATGGATGGTAGCCTTGTCATTATGGAAGGTAGTCTGTTGATGAGATATCTTGTTACTCAAATGGATGGTAGCCTTGTCTTTATGGAAGGTAGCCTGTTGTTGAGATTTCTGTTTCTCCAATGGATGGCAGCCTTGTCATTATAAAAGGTAGTCTGTTGTTGAAATTTTTGTTACTTTAATGGATGGTAGCCTTGTCATTATGGAAGGTAGTCTATTGTTAAGATTTCTTCTTACACCATTGGATGGTAGCCTTGTCATTGTGGAAGGTAGCCAGTTGTTGAGATTTATGTTTCTCCAATGGATGGTAGCCTTGTCATTATAAAAGGTAGTTTGTTGTTGAAATTTTTGTTACTCTAATGGATGGTAGCCTTGTCATTATGGAAGGTAGTCTATTGTTGAAATTTTTGTTACTCCAATGGATTGTAGCCTTCTCGTTATGGAAGGTAGTCTGTTGTTGTGATTTCTTGTTACTCCAATGGATGGTAGCCTTGTCATTATGGAAGGTAGTCTGTTGTTGAGATTTCTTGTTACTCCAATGGATGGTAGCCTTGTCATTATGGAAGGTAGCCTGTTGTTGAGATTTATGTTTCTCCAATGGATGGTAGCCTTGTCATTATAAAAGGTAGTCTGTTGTTGAAATTTTTGTTACTCCAATGGATGGTAGCCTTGTCATTATGGAAGGTAGTCTATTGTTGAAATTTTTGTTACTCCAATGGATGGTAGCCTTCTCGTTATGGAAGGTAGTATGTTGTTGATATTTCTTGTAACTCTAATGTATTGTAGCTTGTCATTATGGAAGGTAGTTTGTTGTTGATATTTCTTGTTACCAAATGGATGATAGCCTTGTCATTATGGAAGGTAATTTGTTTTCAAATTTTGGTTACTCCAATGGATGGTAGCCTTGTCATTATGGAAGGTAGTCTATTGTTGAAATTTTTGTTACTCCAATGGATTGTAGCCTTCTCGTTATATAAGGTAGTCTGTTGTTGTGATTTCTTGTTACTCCAATGGATGATAGCCTTGTCATTATGGAAGGTAGTCTGTTTTTGAGATTTCTTGTTACTCAAATGGATGGTAGCCTTGTCATTATGGAAGGTAGCCTGTTGTTGAGATTTCTGTTTCTCCAATGGATGGTAGCCTTGTCATTATAAAAGGTAGTCTGTTGTTGAAATTTTTGTTACTTTAATGGATGGTAGCCTTGTCAATATGGAAGGTAGTCTGTTGTTAAGATTTCTTCTTACACCAATGGATGGTAGCCTTGTCATTATGGAAGGTAGCCAGTTGTTGAGATTTATGTTTCTCCAATGGATGGTAGCCTTGTCATTATAAAAGGTAGTTTGTTGTTGAAATTTTTGTTACTCTAATGGATGGTAGCCTTGTCATTATGAATGGTATTTTGTTGTTGAGATTTCTGTTACTCCAATGGACGGTAGGCGTGTCATTATGGGAGGTAGTATGTTGTTGTGATTTTTGTTACTCCAATGGATGGTAGCCTTGTCTTTATGGAAGGTAGTCTGTTATTGAGATTTCTGTTACTGCAATGGTTGGTAGCCTTGTCATTATGGAAGGTAGTCTGTTGTTGAGATTTTTGTAACTCCAATGGATGATAACCTTCTCGTTATGGAAGGTAGTATGTTGTTGATATTTCTTGTTACTCCAATGGATGGTAGCCTTGTCATTATGGAAGGTAGCCTGTTGTTGAGATTTCTGTTTCTCCAATGGATGGCAGCCTTGTCATTATAAAAGGTAGTCTGTTGTTGAAATTTTTGTTACTTTAATGGATGGTAGCCTTGTCATTATGGAAGGTAGTCTGTTGTTAAGATTTCTTCTTACACCATTGGATGGTAGCCTTGTCATTGTGGAAGGTAGCCAGTTGTTGAGATTTATGTTTCTCCAATGGATGGTAGCCTTGTCATTATAAAAGGTAGTTTGTTGTTGAAATTTTTGTTACTCTAATGGATGGTAGCCTTGTCATTATGGAAGGTAGTCTATTGTTGAAATTTTTGTTACTCCAATGGATTGTAGCCTTCTCGTTATGGAAGGTAGTCTGTTGTTGTGATTTCTTGTTACTCCAATGGATGGTAGCCTTGTCATTATGGAAGGTAGTCTGTTGTTGAGATTTCTTGTTACTCCAATGGATGGTAGCCTTGTCATTATGGAAGGTAGCCTGTTGTTGAGATTTATGTTTCTCCAATGGATGGTAGCCTTGTCATTATAAAAGGTAGTCTGTTGTTGAAATTTTTGTTACTCCAATGGATGGTAGCCTTGTCATTATGGAAGGTAGTCTATTGTTGAAATTTTTGTTACTCCAATGGATGGTAGCCTTCTCGTTATGGAAGGTAGTATGTTGTTGATATTTCTTGTAACTCTAATGTATTGTAGCTTGTCATTATGGAAGGTAGTTTGTTGTTGATATTTCTTGTTACCAAATGGATGGTAGCCTTGTCATTATGGAAGGTAATTTGTTTTCAAATTTTGGTTACTCCAATGGATGGTAGCCTTGTCATTATGGAAGGTAGTCTATTGTTGAAATTTTTGTTACTCCAATGGATTGTAGCCTTCTCGTTATATAAGGTAGTCTGTTGTTGTGATTTCTTGTTACTCCAATGGATGATAGCCTTGTCATTATGGAAGGTAGTCTGTTTTTGAGATTTCTTGTTACTCAAATGGATGGTAGCCTTGTCATTATGGAAGGTAGCCTGTTGTTGAGATTTCTGTTTCTCCAATGGATGGTAGCCTTGTCATTATAAAAGGTAGTCTGTTCTTGAAATTTTTTTTACTTTAATGGATGGTAGCCTTGTCAATATGGAAGGTAGTCTGTTGTTAAGATTTCTTCTTACACCAATGGATGGTAGCCTTGTCATTATGGAAGGTAGCCAGTTGTTGAGATTTATGTTTCTCCAATGGATGGTAGCCTTGTCATTATAAAAGGTAGTTTGTTGTTGAAATTTTTGTTACTCTAATGGATGGTAGCCTTGTCATTATGAATGGTATTTTGTTGTTGAGATTTCTGTTACTCCAATGGACGGTAGGCGTGTCATTATGGGAGGTAGTATGTTGTTGTGATTTTTGTTACTCCAATGGATGGTAGCCTTGTCTTTATGGAAGGTAGTCTGTTATTGAGATTTCTGTTACTGCAATGGTTGGTAGCCTTGTCATTATGGAAGGTAGTCTATTGTTGAGATTTTTGTAACTCCAATGGATGATAACCTTCTCGTTATGGAAGGTAGTATGTTGTTGATATTTCTTGTTACTCCAATGGATGGTAGCCTTGTCATTATGGAAGGTAGTTTGTTGTTGATATTTCTTGTTACCAAATGGATGGTAGCCTTGTCATTATGGAAGGTAATTTGTTTTCAAATTTTGGTTACTCCAATGGATGGTAGCCTTGTCATTATGGAAGGTAGTCTATTGTTGAAATTTTTGTTACTCCAATGGATTGTAGCCTTCTCGTTATGGAAGGTAGTCCGTTGTTGTGATTTCTTGTTACTCCAATGGATGGTAGCCTTGTCATTATGGAAGGTAGTCTGTTCTTGAGATTTCTTCTTACACCAATGGATGGTAGCCTTGTCATTATGGAAGGTAGCCTGTTGTTGAGATTTATGTTTCTCCAATGGATGGTAGCCTTGTCATTATAAAAGGTAGTTTGTTGTTGAAATTTTTGTTACTCTAATGGATGGTAGCCTTGTCATTATGAATGGTAGTTTGTTGTTGAGATTTCTATTACTCCAATGGACGGTAGGCGTGTCATTATGGGAGGTAGTATGTTGTTATGATATTTGTTACTCCAATGGATGGTAGACTTGTCTTTATGGAAGGTAGTCTGTTATTGAGATTTCTGTTACTGCAATGGTTGGTAGCCTTGTCATTATGGAAGGTAGTCTGGTGTTGAGATTTTTGTAACTCCAATGGATGATAACCTTCTCGTTATGGAAGGTAGTATGTTGTTGATATTTATTGTTACTCCAATGGATGGTAGCCTTGTCGTTATGTAAGGTAGTTTGTTGTTGATATTTCTTGTTACCAAATGGATCGTAGCTTTGTCGTTATGGAAGGTAATTTGTTTTCAAATTTTGGTTACTCCAATGGATGATAGCCTTGTCATTATGGAAGGTAGTCTGTTCTTGAGATTTCTTCTTACACCAATGGATGGTAGCCTTGTCATTATGGAAGGTAGCCTGTTGTTGAGATTTATGTTTCTCCAATGGATGGTAGCCTTGTCATTATAAAAGGTAGTTTGTTGTTGAAATTTTTGTTACTCTAATGGATGGTAGCCTTGTCATTATAAATGGTATTTTGTTGTTTAGATTTCTGTTACTCCAATGGACGGTAGGCGTGTCATTATGGGAGGTAGTATGTTGTTGTGATTTTTGTTACTCCAATGGATGGTAGCCTTGTCTTTATGGAAGGTAGTCTGTTATTGAGATTTCGGTTACTGCAATGGTTGGTAGCCTTGTCATTATGGAAGGTAGTCTGTTGTTGAGATTTTTGTAACTCCAATGGATGATAACCTTCTCGTTATGGAAGGTAGTTTGTTGTTGATATTTCTTGTTACTCCAATGGATGGTAGCCTTGTCCTTATGGAAGGTAGTTTGTTGTTGATATTTCTTGTTACCAAATGGATGGTAGCCTTGTCGTTATGGAAGGTAATTTTTTTTCAAATTTTGGTTACTCCAATGGATGGTAGCCTTGTCATTATGGAAGGTAGTCTATTGTTGAAATTTTTGTTACTCCAATGGATTGTAGCCTTCTCGTTATGAAAGGTAGTCTGTTGTTAAGATTTCTTGTTACTCCAAAGGATGGTAGCCTTGTCATTATGGAAGGTAGTCTGTTCTTGAGATTTCTTCTTACACCAATGGATGGTAGCCTTGTCATTATGGAAGGTAGCCTGTTGTTGAGATTTTTGATTCTCCAATGGATGGTAGCCTTTTCATTATAAAAGGTAGTCTGTCGTTGAAATTGTTGTTCCTCTATTGAATGGTAGCCTTGTCATTATGAATGGTAGTTTGTTGTTGAGATTTCTGTTACTCCAATGGATGGTAGGCGTGTCATTATGGGAGGTAGTATGTTGTTTTAATTTTTTTTACTCCAATGGATGGTAGTCTTGTCATTATGGAAGGTAGTATGTTATTAATATTTCTATTACTGCAATGGATGGTAGCCTTGTCATTATGGAAGGTAGTCTATTGTTGAGATTTTTGTTACTCCAATGGATGGTAGCCTTGTCATTATGGAAGGTAGTTTGTTGTTGAAATATTTGTTACTCCAATGGATGATAACCTTCTCGTTATGGAAGGTAGTATGTTGTTGATATTTCTTGTTACTCCAATGGATGGTAGCCTTGTCATTATGGAAGGTAGTTTGTTGTTGAGATTTCTTATTACCCAATGGATGGTAGCCTTTTCGTTATGGAAGGTAGTCTATTGTTGAAATTTTTGTTACTCCAATGGATTGTAGCCTTCTCGTTATGGAAGGTAGTCTGTTGTTGTGATTTCTTGTTACTCCAATGGATGGTAGCCTTGTCATTATGGAAGGTAGTCTGTTGTTGAGATTTCTTGTTACTCCAATGGATGGTAGCCTTGTCATTATGGAAGGTAGCCTGTTGTTGAGATTTCTGTTTCTCCAATGGATGGTAGCCTTGTCATTATAAAAGGTAGTCTATTGTTGAAATTTTTGTTACTCCAATGGATGGTAGCCTTGTCATTATAGAAGGTAGTCTATTGTTGAAATTTTTGTTACTCCAATGGATGGTAGCCTTCTCGTTATGGAAGGTAGTATGTTGTTGATATTTCCTGTAACTCTAATGTATTGTAGCCTTGTCATTATGGAAGGTAGTTTGTTGTTGATATTTCTTGTTACCAAATGGATGGTAGCCTTATCATTATGGAAGGTAATTTGTTTTCAAATTTTGGTTACTCCAATGGATGGAAGCCTTGTCATTATGGAAGGTAGTCTATTGTTGAAATTTTTGTTACTCCAATGGATTGTAGCCTTCTCGTTATGGAAGGTAGTCTGTTGTTGTGATTTCTTGTTACTCCAATGGATGGTAGCCTTGTCATTATGGAAGGTAGTCTGTTGATGAGATATCTTGTTACTCAAATGGATGGTAGCCTTGTCATTATGGAAGGTAGCCTGTTGTTGAGATTTCTGTTTCTCCAATGGATGGCAGCCTTGTCATTATAAAAGGTAGTCTGTTGTTGAAATTTTTGTTACTTTAATGGATGGTAGCCTTGTCATTATGGAAGGTAGTCTGTTGTTAAGATTTCTTCTTACACCATTGGATGGTAGCCTTGTCATTGTGGAAGGTAGCCAGTTGTTGAGATTTATGTTTCTCCAATGGATGGTAGCCTTGTCATTATAAAAGGTAGTTTGTTGTTGAAATTTTTGTTACTCTAATGGATGGTAGCCTTGTCATTATGGAAGGTAGTCTATTGTTGAAATTTTTGTTACTCCAATGGATTGTAGCCTTCTCGTTATGGAAGGTAGTCTGTTGTTGTGATTTCTTGTTACTCCAATGGATGGTAGCCTTGTCATTATGGAAGGTAGTCTGTTGTTGAGTTTTCTTGTTACTCCAATGGATGGTAGCCTTGTCATTATGGAAGGTAGCCTGTTGTTGAGATTTATGTTTCTCCAATGGATGGTAGCCTTGTCATTATAAAAGGTAGTCTGTTGTTGAAATTTTTGTTACTCCAATGGATGGTAGCCTTGTCATTATGGAAGGTAGTCTATTGTTGAAATTTTTGTTACTCCAATGGATGGTAGCCTTCTCGTTATGGAAGGTAGTATGTTGTTGATATTTCTTGTAACTCTAATGTATTGTAGCTTGTCATTATGGAAGGTAGTTTGTTGTTGATATTTCTTGTTACCAAATGGATGGTAGCCTTGTCATTATGGAAGGTAATTAGTTTTCAAATTTTGGTTACTCCAATGGATGGTAGCCTTGTCATTATGGAAGGTAGTCTATTGTTGAAATTTTTGTTACTCCAATGGATTGTAGCCTTCTCGTTATATAAGGTAGTCTGTTGTTGTGATTTCTTGTTACTCCAATGGATGATAGCCTTGTCATTATGGAAGGTAGTCTGTTTTTGAGATTTCTTGTTACTCAAATGGATGGTAGCCTTGTCATTATGGAAGGTAGCCTGTTGTTGAGATTTCTGTTTCTCCAATGGATTGTAGCCTTGTCATTATAAAAGGTAGTCTGTTGTTGAAATTTTTGTTACTTTAATGGATGGTAGCCTTGTCAATATGGAAGGTAGTCTGTTGTTAAGATTTCTTCTTACACCAATGGATGGTAGCCTTGTCATTATGGGAGGTAGCCAGTTGTTGAGATTTATGTTTCTCTAATGGATGGTAGCCTTGTCATTATAAAAGGTAGTTTGTTATTGAAATTTTTGTTACTCTAATGGATGGTAGCCTTGTCATTATGAATGGTATTTTGTTGTTGAGATTTCTGTTACTCCAATGGACGGTAGGCGTGTCATTATGGGAGGTAGTATGTTGTTGTGATTTTTGTTTCTCCAATGGATGGTAGCCTTGTCTTTATGGAAGGTAGTCTGTTATTGAGATTTCTGTTACTGCAATGGTTGGTAGCCTTGTCATTATAGAAGGTAGTCTGTTGTTGAGATTTTTGTAACTCCAATGGATGATAACCTTCTCGTTATGGAAGGTAGTATGTTGTTGATATTTCTTGTTACTCCAATGGATGGTAGCCTTGTCATTATGGAAGGTAGTTTGTTGTTGATATTTCTTGTTACCAAATGGATGGTAGCCTTGTCATTATGGAAGGTAATTTGTTTTCAAATTTTGGTTACTCCAATGGATGGTAGCCTTGTCATTATGGAAGGTAGTCTATTGTTGAAATTTTTGTTACTCCAATGGATTGTAGCCTTCTCGTTATGGAAGGTAGTCCGTTGTTGTGATTTCTTGTTACTCCAATGGATGGTAGCCTTGTCATTATGGAAGGTAGTCTGTTCTTGAGATTTCTTCTTACACCAATGGATGGTAGCCTTGTCATTATGGAAGGTAGCCTGTTGTTGAGATTTATGTTTCTCCAATGGATGGTAGCCTTGTCATTATAAAAGGTAGTTTGTTGTTGAAATTTTTGTTACTCTAATGGATGGTAGCCTTGTCATTATGAATGGTAGTTTGTTGTTGAGATTTCTGTTACTCCAATGGACGGTAGGCGTGTCATTATAGGAGGTAGTATGTTGTTGTGATTTTTGTTACTCCAATGGATGGTAGCCTTGTCTTTATGGAAGGTAGTCTGTTATTGAGATTTCTATTACTGCAATGGTTGGTAGCCTTGTCATTATGGAAGGTAGTCTGTTGTTGAGATTTTTTTAACTCCAATGGATGATAACCTTCTCGTTATGGAAGGTAGTATGTTGTTGATATTTCTTGTTACTCCAATGGATGGTAGCCTTGTCATTATGGAAGGTAGTTTGTTGTTGATATTTCTTGTTACCAAATGGATGGTAGCCTTGTCATTATGGAAGGTAATTTGTTTTCAAATTTTGGTTACTCCAATGGATGGTAGCCTTGTCATTATGGAAGGTAGTCTATTGTTGAAATTTTTGTTACTCCAATGGATTGTAGCCTTATCGTTATGGAAGGTAGTCTGTTGTTGTGATTTCTTGTTACTCCAATGGATGGTAGCCTTGTCATTATGGAAGGTAGTCTGTTGTTGAGATTTCTTGTTACTCAAATGGATGGTAGCCTTGTCATTATGGAAGGTAGCCTGTTGTTGAGATTTCTGTTTCTCCAATGGATGGTAGCCTTGTCATTATAAAAGGTAGTCTGTTGTTGAAATTTTTGTTACTTTAATGGATGGTAGCCTTGTCATTATGGAAGGTAGTCTGTTGTTAAGATTTCTTCTTACACCATTGGATGGTAGCCTTGTCATTATGGAAGGTAGCCAGTTGTTGAGATTTATGTTTCTCCAATGGATGGTAGCCTTGTCATTATAAAAGGTAGTTTGTTGTTGAAATTTTTGTTACTCTAATGGATGGTAGCCTTGTCATTATGGAAGGTAGTCTATTGTTGAAATTTTTGTTACTCCAATGGATTGTAGCCTTCTCATTATGGAAGGTAGTCTGTTGTTGTGATTTCTTGTTACTCCAATGGATGGTAGCCTTGTCATTATGGAAGGTAGTCTGTTGTTGAGATTTCTTGTTACTCCAATGGATGGTAGCCTTGTCATTATGGAAGGTAGCCTGTTGTTGAGATTTATGTTTCTCCAATGGATGGTAGCCTTGTCATTATAAAAGGTAGTCTGTTGTTGAAATTTTTGTTACTCCAATGGATGGTAGCCTTGTCATTATGGAAGGTAGTCTATTGTTGAAATTTTTGTTACTCCAATGGATGGTAGCCTTCTCGTTATGGAAGGTAGTATGTTGTTGATATTTCTTGTAACTCTAATGTATTGTAGCTTGTCATTGTGGAAGGTAGTTTGTTGTTGATATTTCTTGTTACCAAATGGATGGTAGCCTTGTCATTATGGAAGGTAATTTGTTTTCAAATTTTGGTTACTCCAATGGATGGTAGCCTTGTCATTATGGAAGGTAGTCTATTGTTGAAATTTTTGTTACTCCAATGGATTGTAGCCTTCTCGTTATATAAGGTAGTCTGTTGTTTTGATTTCTTGTTACTCCAATGGATGATAGCCTTGTCATTATGGAAGGTAGTCTGTTTTTGAGATTTCTTGTTACTCAAATGGATGGTAGCCTTGTCATTATGGAAGGTAGCCTGTTGTTGAGATTTCTGTTTCTCCAATGGATGGTAGCCTTGTCATTATAAAAGGTAGTCTGTTGTTGAAATTTTTGTTACTTTAATGGATGGTAGCCTTGTCAATATGGAAGGTAGTCTGTTGTTAAGATTTCTTCTTACACCAATGGATGGTAGCCTTGTCATTATGGAAGGTAGCCAGTTGTTGAGATCTATGTTTCTCCAATGGATGGTAGCCTTGTCATTATAAAAGGTAGTTTGTTGTTGAAATTTTTGTTACTCTAATGGATGGTAGCCTTGTCATTATGAATGGTATTTTGTTGTTGAGATTTCTGTTACTCCAATGGACGGTAGGCGTGTCATTATGGGAGGTAGTATGTTGTTGTGATTTTTGTTACTCCAATGGATGGTAGCCTTGTCTTTATGGAAGGTAGTCTGTTATTGAGATTTCTGTTACTGCAATGGTTGGTAGCCTTGTCATTATGGAAGGTAGTCTGTTGTTGAGATTTTTGTAACTCCAATGGATGATAACCTTCTCGTTATGGAAGGTAGTATGTTGTTGATATTTCTTGTTACTCCAATGGATGGTAGCCTTGTCATTATGGAAGGTAGTTTGTTGTTGATATTTCTTGTTACCAAATGGATGGTAGCCTTGTCATTATGGAAGGTAATTTGTTTTCAAATTTTGGTTACTCCAATGGATGGTAGCCTTGTCATTATGGAAGGTAGTCTATTGTTGAAATTTTTGTTACTCCAATGGATTGTAGCCTTATCGTTATGGAAGGTAGTCCGTTGTTGTGATTTCTTGTTACTCCAATGGATGGTAGCCTTGTCATTATGGAAGGTAGTCTGTTGTTGAGATTTCTTGTTACTCAAATGGATGGTAGCCTTGTCATTATGGAAGGTAGCCTGTTGTTGAGATTTCTGTTTCTCCAATGGATGTTAGCCTTGTCATTATAAAAGGTAGTCTTTTGTTGAAATTTTTGTTACTTTAATGGATGGTAGCCTTGTCATTATGGAAGGTAGTCTGTTGTTAAGATTTCTTGTTACTCCAATGGATGGTAGCCTTGTAATTATGGAAGGTAGTCTGTTCTTGAGATTTCTTCTTACACCAATGGATGGTAGCCTTGTCATTATGGAAGGTAGCCAGTTGTTGAGATTTATGTTTCTCCAATGGATGGTAGCCTTGTCATTATAAAAGGTAGTTTGTTGTTGAAATTTTTGTTACTCTAATGGATGGTATCCTTGTCATTATGAATGGTAGTTTGTTATTGAGATTTCTGTTACTCCAATGGACGGTAAGCGTGTCATTATAGGAGGTAGTATGTTGTTGTGATTTTTGTTACTCCAATGGATGGTAGCCTTGTCTTTATGGAAGGTAGTCTGTTATTGAGATTTCTATTACTGCAATGGTTGGTAGCCTTGTCATTATGGAAGGTAGTCTGTTGTTGAGATTTTTGTAACTCCAATGGATGATAACCTTCTCGTTATGGAAGGTAGTATGTTGTTGATATTTCTTGTTACTCCAATGGATGTAGCCTTGTCATTATGGAAGGTAGTTTGTTGTTGATATTTCTTGTTACCAAATGGATGGTAGCCTTGTCATTATGGAAGGTAATTTGTTTTCAAATTTTGGTTACTCCAATGGATGGTAGCCTTGTCATTATGGAAGGTAGTCTATTGTTGAAATTTTTGTTACTCCAATGGATTGTAGCCTTCTCGTTATGGAAGGTAGTCCGTTGTTGTGATTTCTTATTACTCCAATGGATGGTAGCCTTGTCATTATGGAAGGTAGTCTGTTGTTGAGATTTCTTGTTACTCAAATGGATGGTAGCCTTGTCATTATGGAAGGTAGCCTGTTGTTGAGATTTCTGTTTCTCCAATGGATGGTAGCCTTGTCATTATAAAAGGTAGTCTGTTGTTGAAATTTTTGTTACTTTAATGGATGGTAGCCTTGTCATTATGGAAGGTAGTCTGTTGTTATGATTTCTTGTTACTCCAATGGATGGTAGCCTTGTCATTATGGAAGGTAGTCTGTTCTTGAGATTTCTTCTTACACCAATGGATGGTAGCCTTGTCATTATGGAAGGTAGCCTGTTGTTGAGATTTATGTTTCTCCAATGGATGGTAGCCTTGTCATTATAAAAGGTAGTTTGCTGTTAAAATTTTTGTTACTCTAATGGATGGTAGTCTTGTCATTATGAATGGTAGTTTGTTGTTGAGATTTCTGTTACTCCAATGGACGGTAGGCGTGTCATTATAGGAGGTAGTATGTTGTTGTGATTTTTGTTACTCCAATGGATGGTAGCCTTGTCTTTATGGAAGGTAGTCTGTTATTGAGATTTCTGTTACTGCAATGGTTGGTAGCCTTGTCATTATGGAAGGTAGTCTGTTGTTGAGATTTTTGTAACTCCAATGGATGATAACCTTCTCGTTATGGAAGGTAGTATGTTGTTGATATTTCTTGTTACTCCAATGGATGGTAGCCTTGTCATTATGGAAGGTAGTTTGTTGTTGATATTTCTTGTTACCAAATGGATGGTAGCCTTGTCGTTATGGAAGGTAATTTGTTTTCAAATTTTGGTTACTCCAATGGATGGTAGCCTTGTCATTATGGAAGTTAGTCTATTGTTGAAATTTTTGTTACTCCAATGGATTGTAGCCTTCTCGTTATGAAAGGTAGTCTGTTGTTAAGATTTCTTGTTACTCCAATGGATGGTAGCCTTGTCATTATGGAAGGTAGTTTGTTGTTGATATTTCTTGTTACCAAATGGATGGTAGCCTTGTCATTATGGAAGGTAATTTGTTTTCAAATTTTGGTTACTCCAATGGATGGTAGCCTTGTCATTATGGAAGGTAGTCTATTGTTTAAATTTTTGTTACTCCAATGGATTGTAGCCTTCTCGTTATGGAAGGTAGTCTGTTGTTGTGATTTCTTGTTACTCCAATGGATGGTAGCCTTGTCATTATGGAAGGTAGTCTGTTGTTGAGATTTCTTGTTACTCAAATGGATGGTAGCCTTGTCATTATGGAAGGTAGCCTGTTGTTGAGATTTCTGTTTCTCCAATGGATGGTAGCCTTGTCATTATAAAAGGTAGTCTGTTGTTGAAATTTTTGTTACTTTAATGGATGGTAGCCTTGTCATTATGGAAGGTAGTCTATTGTTAAGATTTCTTGTTACTCCAATGGATGGTAGCCTTGTCATTATGGAAGGTAGTCTGTTCTTGAGATTTCTTCTTACACCAATGGATGGTAGCCTTGTCATTATGGAAGGTAGCTTGTTGTTGAGATTTATGTTTCTCCAATGGATGGTAGCCTTGTCATTATAAAAGGTAGTTTGTTGTTGAAATTTTTGTTACTCTAATGGATGGTAGCCTTGTCATTATGAATTGTAGTTTGTTGTTGAGATTTCTGTTACTCCAATGGACGGTAGGCGTGTCATTATAGGAGGTATTATGTTGTTGTGATTTTTTTTACTCCAATGGATGGTAGCCTTGTCTTTATGGAAGGTAGTCTGTTATTGAGATTTCTATTACTGCAATGGTTGGTAGTCTTGTCATTATGGAAGGTAGTCTGTTGTTGAGATTTCTTGTTACTCAAATGGATGGTAGCCTTGTCATTATGGATGGTAGCCTGTTGTTGAGATTTATGTTTCTCCGATGGATGGTAGCCTTGTCATTATAAAAGGTAGTCTGTTGTTGAAATTTTTGTTACTTTAATGGATGTTAGCCTTGTCATTATGGAAGGTAGTCTGTTGTTAAGATTTCTTGTTACTCCAATGGATGGTAGCCTTGTCATTATGGAAGGTAGTCTGTTCTTGAGATTTCTTCTTACACCAATGGATGGTAGCCTTGTCATTATGGAAGGTAGCATGTTGTTGAGATTTATGTTTCTCCAATGGATGGTAGCCTTGTCATTATAAAAGGTAGTTTGCTGTTGAAATTTTTGTTACTCTAATGGATGGTAGCCTTGTCATTATGAATGGTAGTTTGTTGTTGAGATTTCTGTTACTCCAATGGACTGTAGGCGTGTCATTATAGGAGGTAGTATGTTGTTGTGATTTTTGTTACTCCAATGGATGGTAGCCTTGTCTTTATGGAAGGTAGTCTGTTATTGAGATTTCTGTTACTGCAATGGTTGGTAGCCTTGTCATTATGGAAGGTAGTCTGTTGTTGAGATTTTAGTAACTCCAATGGATGATAACCTTCTCGTTATGGAAGGTAGTATGTTGTTGATATTTCTTGTTACCAAATGGATGGTAGCCTTGTCGTTATGGAAGGTAATTTGTTTTCAAATTTTGGTTACTCCAATGGATGGTAGCCTTGTCATTATGGAAGGTAGTCTATTGTTGAAATTTTTGTTACTCCAATGGATTGTAGCCTTCTCGTTATGAAAGGTAGTCTGTTGTTAAGATTTCTTGTTACTCCAATGGATGGTAGCCTTGTCATTATGGAAGGTAGTCTGTTCGTGAGATTTCTTCTTACACCAATGGATGGTAGCCTTGTCATTATGGAAGGTAGCCTGTTGTTGAGATTTCTGTTTCTCCAATGGATGGTAGCCTTGTCATTATAAAAGGTAGTCTGTCGTTGAAATTTTTATTACTTTAATGGATGGTAGCCTTGTCATTATGAATGGTAGTCTGTTGTTGAGATTTCTGTTACTCCAATGGATGGCAGGCGTGTCATTATGGGAGGTAGTATGCTGTTTTAATTTTTTTTACTCCAATGGATGGTAGCCTTGTCATGATGGAAGGTAGTCTGTTATTAAGATTTCTATTACTGCAATGGATGGTAGCCTTGTCATTATGGAAGGTAGTCTATTGTTGAGATTTTTGTTACTCCAATAGATGGTAGCCTTGTCATTATGGAAGGTAGTCTATTGTTGAAATATTTGTTACTCCAATGGATGATAACCTTCTCGTTATGGAAGGTAGTATGTTGTTGATATTTCTTGTTACTCCAATGGATGGTAGCCTTGTCGTTATGGAAGGTAGTTTGTTGTTGAGATTTCTTGTTACCCAATGGATGGTAGCCTTTTCATTATGGAAGGTAGTTTGTTTTCAAATTTTGGTTACTCTAATGGATGGTAGCCTTGTCATTATGGAAGGTAGTCTATTGTTGAAATTTTTGTTACTCCAATGGATTATAGCCTTCTCGTTATGGAAGGTAGTCTGTTGTTATGATTTCTTGTTACTCCAATGGATGGTAGCCTTGTCATTATGGAAGGTAGTCTGTTGTTGAGATTTTTGTAACTCAAATGGATGATAACCTTCTCGTTATGGAAGGTAGTATGTTGTTGATATTTCTTGTTACTCCAATGGATGGTAGCCTTGTGATTATGGAAGGTAGTTTGTTGTTGATATTTCTTGTTACCAAATGGATGGTAGCCTTGTCGTTATGGAAGGTAATTTGTTTTCAAATTTTGGTTACTCCAATGGATGGTAGCCTTGTCATTATGGAAGGTAGTCTATTGTTGAAATTTTTGTTACTCCAATGGATTGTAGCCTTCTCGTAATGAAAGGTAGTCTTTTGTTAAGATTTCTTGTTACTCCAATGGATGGTAGCCTTGTCATTATGGAAGGTAGTCTGTTCTTGAGATTTCTTCTTACTCCAATGGAATGTAGCCTTGTCATTATGGAAGGTAGCCTGTTGTTAAGATTTATGTTTCTCCAATGGATGGTAGCCTTGTCATTATAAAAGGTAGTCTGTTGTTGAAATTTTTGTTACTTTAATGGATGGTAGCCTTGTCATTATGGAAGGTAGTCTGTTGTTGAGATTTCTATTACTCCAATGGATAGTAGCTGTGTCATTATGCGAAGTAGTATGTTGTTATGATTTTTGTTACTCCAATGGATGGTAGCCTTGTCATTATGGAAGGTAGTCTATTGGTTATATTTCTGTAACTCCAATGGATGGTAGCCTTGTCATTATGGAAGGTAGTCTGTTGTTGAAATTTTTGTTACTCTAATTGATGGTAGCCTTGTCATTATGGGAGGTAGTATGTTGTTGTGATTTTTGTTACTCCAATGGATAGTAGCCTTGTCATTATGGAAGGTAGTCTATTGTTGAGATTTTTGTTACTCCAATGGATGGTAGCCTTGTCATTATGGAAGGTAGTCTGTTATTGAGATTTTTGTTACTCCAATGGATGGTAGCCTTGTCATTATGGAAGGTAGTCTGTTCTTGAAATTTTTATTACTCCAATGGATGATAGCCTTCTCGTTATGGAAGGTAGAATGTTGTTTATATTTCTTGTTACTCCAATGGGTTGTGGCCTTGTCATTAAGGAAGGTAGTCTATTATTGAGATTTCTTGTTACTCTAATGGATAGTAGCGTTGTCATTATGGAAGGTAGCCTGTTGTTAAGATTTCTGTTTCATCAATGGATGGTATCCTTGTCATTATAAAAGGTAGTCTCTTGTTGAAATTTTTGTTACTCCAATGGATGGTTGCCTTGTCTTTATGGAAGGTAGTCTATTTTTGAGATTTCTATTACACCAATGGATGGTATCCTTGTCATTATAAAAGGTAGTTTGTTGCTGAAATTTTTGTAACTCTAATGGATGGTAGCCTTGTCATTATGAATGGTAGTCTGTTGTTGAGATTTCTGTTACTCCAATGGACGGTAGGCGTGTCATTATGGGAGGTAGTATGTTGTTGTGATTTTTGTTACTCCAATGGATGGTAGCCTTGTTATTATGGAAGGTAGTCTGTTATTGAGATTTCTGTTACTGCAATGGTTGGTAGCCGTGTCATTATGGAAGGTAGTCTATTGTTGAGATTTTTGTTACACCAATGGATGGTAGCCTTGTCATTATGGAAGGTAGTCTGTTGTTGAAATTTTTGTTACTCCAATGGGTGATAACCTTCTCGTTATGGAAGGTGGTATGTTGTTGATATTTCTTGTTACTCCAATGGATGGTAGCCTTGTCATTATGGAAGGTAGTTTGTTGTTGATATTTCTTATTACCAAATGGATGGTAGCATTGTCGTTATGGAAGGTAATTTGTTTTCAAATTTTGGTTACTCCAATGGATGGTAGCCTTGTCATTATGGAAGGTAGTCTATTGTTGAAATTTTTGTTACTCCAATGGATTGTAGCCTTCTCGTTATGAAAGGTAGTCTGTTGTTAAGATTTCTTGTTACTCCAATGGACGGTAGCCTTGTCATTATGGGAGGTAGTTTGTTGTTGAGATTTCTTGTTACACCAATGGATGGTAGCCTTGTTATTATGGAAGGTATCCTGTTGTTGAGATTTCTGTTTCTCCAATGGATGGTAGCCTTTTCATTAAAAAAGGTAGTCTGTTGTTGAAATTTTTGTTACTTTAATGGATGGTAGCCTTGTCATTATGAATGGTAGTCTGTTGTTGAGATTTCTGTTACTCCAATGGATGGTAGGCGTGTCATTATGGGAGGTAGTATGTTGTTGTGATTTTTTTTACTCCAATGGATGGTAGCCTTGTCATTATGGAAGCTAGTCTGTTATTAAGATTTCTATTACTGCAATGGATGGTAGCCTTGTGATTATGGAAGGTAGTCTATTGTTGAGATTTTTTTTACTCCAATGGATGGTAGCCTTGTCATTATGGAAGGTAGTCTGTTGTTGAAATTTTTGTTACTCCAATGGATGATAATCTTCTCGTTATGGAAGGTAGTATGTTGTTGATATTTCTTGTTACTCTAATGGATAGTAGCCTTGTCATTATGGAAGGTAGTTTGTTGTTGAGATTTCTTGTTACCCAATGGATGGTAGCCTTGTCGTTATGGAAGGTAGTTTGTTTTCAAATTTTGGTTACTCCAATGGATGGTAGCCTTGTCATTATGGAAGGTAGTCTATTGTTGAAATTTTTGTTACTCCAATGGATTGTAGCCTTCTCGTTATGGAAGGTAGTCTGTTGTTTTGATTTCTTGTTTCTCCAATGGATGGTAGCCTTGTCATTATGGAAGGTAGTCTGTTGTTGAGATTTCTTGTTACTCCAATGGATGGTAGCCTTGTCATTATGGAAGGTAGCATGTTGTTGAGATTTCTGTTTCTCCAATGGATGGTAGCCTTGTCATTATAAAAGGTAGTCTGTTGTTGAAATTTTTGTTACTTTAATGGATGGTAGCCTTGTCATTATGGAAGGTAGTCTGTTGTTGAGATTTATGTTACTCAAATGGATAGTAGCGGTGTCATTATGCGAAGTAGTATGTTGTTGTGATTTTTGTTACTCCAATGGATGGTAGCCTTGTCATTATGGGAGGTAGTCTATTGGTTAGATTTCTGTAACACCAAAGGATGGTAGCCTTGTCATTATGGAAGGTAGCCTGTTGTTGAGATTTCTGTTTCTCCAATGGATGGTAGCCTTGTCATTATAAAAGGTAGTTTGTCGTTGAAATTTTTGTTACTCTAATGGTTGGTAGCCTTGTCATTATGAATGGTAGTCTGTTGTTGAGATTTTTGTTACTCCAATGGATGGTAGGCGTGTTATTATGTTGTTGTGATTTTTTTTACTCCAATGGATGGTAGCCTTGTCATTATGGAAGGTAGTATGTTATTAAGATTTCTATTACTACAATGGATGGTAGCCTTGTCGTTATGGAAGGTAGTCTATTGTTGAGATTTTTGTTACTCCAATGGATGGTAGCCTTGTCATTATGGAAGGTAGTCTGTTGTTGAAATTTTTGTTACTCCAATGGATGATAACCTTCTCGTTATGGAAGGTAGTATGTTGTTGATATTTCTTGTTACTCCAATGGATGGTAGCCTAGTCATTATGAAAGGTAGTTTGTTGTTGAGATTTCTTGTTACCCAAGGTCGCCTTTTCGTTATGGAAGCTAGTTTGTTTTCAAATTTTGGTTACTCCAATGGATGGTAGCCTTGTCATTATGGAAGGTAGTCTATTGTTGAAATTTTTGTTACTCCAATGGATTGTAGCCTTCTCGTTATGGAAGGTAGTCTGTTGTTGTGATTTCTTGTTACTCCAATGGATGGTAGCCTTGTCATTATGGAAGGTAGTCTGTTGTTGAGATTTCTTGTTACTCCAATGGATGGTAGCCTTGTCATTATGGAAGGTAGCCTGTTGTTGAGATTTCTGTTTCTCCAATGGATGGTAGCCTTGTCATTATAAAAGGTAGTATGTTGTTGAAATTTTTGTTACATTAATGGACGGTAGCCTTGTCATTATGGAAGGTAGTCTGTTGTTGAGATTTTTGTTTTACCAATGGATAGTAGCCGTGTAATTATGCGAAGTAGTATGTTGTTGTGATTTTTGTTACTCCAATGGATGGTAGCCTTGTCATTATGGAAGGTAGTCTGTTGTTGATATTTTTGTTACTCTAATGGATGGTAGCCTTGTCATTATGGGAGGTAGTATGTTGTTATGATTTTTGTTACTCCAATGGATGGTAGCCTTGTCATTATGCAAGGTAGTCTACTGTTGAGATTTTTGTTACTCTAATGGATGGTAGCCTTGTCATTATGGAAGGTAGTCTGTTATTGAGATTTTTGTTACTCCAATGGATGGTAACCTTGTCATTATGGTAGGTAGTCTGTTGTTGAAATTTTTGTTACTCCAATGGATGACAGCCTTCTCGTTATGGAAGGTAGTATGTTGTTGATATTTCTTGTTACTCCAATGGGTTGTAGCCTTTTCATTAAGGAAGGTAGTCTATTATTGAGATTTTTATTACACCAATGGATGGTAGCCTTGTCATTATAAAAGGTAGTTTGTTGTTGAAATTTTTGTTACTCTAATGGATGGTAGCCTTTTCATTAGGAATGGTAGTCTGTTGTTGAGATTTCTGTTACTCCAATGGACGGCAGGCGTGTCATTATGGGAGGTAGTATGTTGTTTTGATTTTTGTTACTCCAATGGATGGTAGCCTTGTCATTATGAAAGGTAGTCTGTTATTGAGATTTCTGTTACTGCAATTGTTGGTAGCCTTGTTATTATGGAAGGTAGTCTGTTGTTGAGATTTTTGTTACTCCAATGGATGGTAGCCTTGTCATTATGGAAGGTAGTCTGTTGTTCAAATTTGTGTTACTCCAATGGATGATAACCTTTTTGTTATGAAAGGTAGTATGTTGTTGATATTTCTTGTTACTCCGATGGATGGTAGCCTTGTCATTATGGAAGGTAGTTTGTTGTTGATATTTCTTGTTACACCAATGGATGGTAGCCTTGTCATTATGGAAGTTAGCCTGTTGTTGAGATTTCTGTTTCTCCAATAGATGGTAGCCTTGTCATTATAAAAGGTAGTATGTTGTTGAAATTTTTTTTACTCTAATGGATGGTTGCCTTGTCATTATGAATGGTAGTCTGTTGTTGAGATTTTTGTTACTCTAATGGACGGTAGGCGTGTCATTATGAGAGGTAGTATGTTATTGTGATTTTTTTAACTCCAATGGATGGTAGCCTTGTCATTATGGAAGGTAGTCTGTTATTAAGATTTGTATTACTGCAATGGATGGTAGCCTTGTCATTATGGAAGGTAGTCTATTGTTGAGATTTTTGTTACTCCAATGGATGGTAGCCTTGTCATTATGGAAGATAGTCTGTTGTTGAAATTTTTGTTACTCCAATGGATGATAACCTTCTCGTTATGGAAGGTAGTATGTTGTTGATATTTCTTGTTACTCCAATGGATGGTAGCCTTGTCATTATGGAAGGTAGTTTGTTGTTCAGATTTCTTGTTACCCAATGGATGGTAGCCTTGTTGTTATGGAAGGTAGTTTGTTTTCAAATTTGGGTTACTCCAATGGATGGTAGCCTTGTCATTATAGAAGGTAGTCTATTGTTGAAATTTTTGTAACTCAAATGGATTGTAGCCTTCTCGTTATTTAAGGTAGTCTGTTGTTTTGGTTTCTTATTTCTCCAATGGATGGTAGCCTTGTCATTATGGAAGGTAGTCTGTTGTTGAGATTTCTTGTTAATCCAATGGATGGTAGCCTTGTCATTATGGAAGGTAGCCTGTCGTTGAGATTTCTATTTCTCCAATGGATGGTAGCCTTGTCATTATAAAAGATAGTCTGTTGTTGAAATTTTTGTTACTTTAATGGATGGTAGCCTTGTCATTATGGAAGGTAGTCTGTTGTTGATATTTCTGTTACTCCAATGGATAGTAGCCGTGTCATTATGCGAAGTAGTATGTTGTTGTAATTTTTGTTACTCCAATGGATGGTAGCCTTGTCATTATGGAAGGTAGTCTATAGGTTAGATTTCTGTAACTCCAATGGATGGTAGCCTTGTCATTATGGAAGGTAGTCTGTTGTTGAAATTTTTGTTACTCTAATGGATGGTAGCCTTGTCATTATGGGAGGTAGTATGTTGTTGTGATTTTTGTTACTCCAATGGATGGTAGCCTTGTCATTATGGAAGGTAGTCTACTGTTGAGATTTTTGTTACTCCAATGGATGGTAGCCTTGTCATTATGGAAGGTAGTCTGTTATTCAGATTTTTGTTACTCAAATGGATGGTAGCCTTGTCATTATGGAAGGTAGTCTGTTGTTGAAATTTTTGTTACTCCAATGGATGATAACCTTCTCGTTATGGAAGGTAGCCTTGTCATTATGGAAGGTAGTATGTTGTTGTGATTGTTTTTACTCCGATGGATGGTAGCCTTGTCATTAGGGAAGGTAGTTTGTTGTTGATATTTCTTGTTACCAAATGGATGGTAGCCTTGTCATTATGGAAGGTAATTTGTTTTCAAATTTTGGTTACTCCAATGGATGGTAGCCTTGTTATTATGGAAGGTAGTCTATTGTTGAAATTTTTGTTACTCCAATGGATTGTAGCCTTCTGGTTATGAAAGGTAGTCTGTTGTTAAGATTTCTTGTTACTCCAATGGATGGTAGCCTGGTCATTATGGAAGGTAGTCCGTTGTTGAGATTTCTTGTTACACCAATGGATTGTAGCCTTGTCATTATGGAAGGTAGCCTGTTGTTGAGATTTCTGTTTCTCCAATGGATGGTAGCCTTGTCATTATAAAAGGTAGTATGTTGTTGAAATTTTTGTTACTCTAATGGATGGTTGCCTTGTCATTATGAATGGTAGTCTGTTGTTGAGATTTCTGTTACTCTAATGGATGGTAGGCGTGTCATTATGGGAGGAAGTATGTTGTTGGGATTTTTTTTACTCCAATGGATGGTAGCCTTGTCAATATGGAAGGTAGTCTGTTATTAAGATTTCTATTACTGCAATGGATGGTAGCCTTGTCATTATGGAAGGTAGTCCATTGTTGAGATTTTTGGTACTCCAATGGATGGTAGCCTTGTCATTATGGAAGGTAGTCTATTGTTGAAATTTTTGTTACTCCAATGGATGATAACCTTCTCGTTATAGAAGGTAGTATGTTGTTGATATTTCTTGTTACTCCAATGGATGGTAGCCTTGTCATTATGGAAGGTAGTTTGTTGTTGAGATTTCTTGTTACCCAATGGATGGTAGCCTTGTCGTTATGGAAGGTAGTTTGTTTTCAAATTTTGGTTACTCCAATGGATGGTAGCCTTGTCATTATGGAAGGTAGTCTATTGTTGAAATTGTTGTAACTCCAATGGATTGTAGCCTTCTCGTTATGGAAGGTAGTCTGTTGTTTTGGTTTCTTATTTCTCCAATGGATGGTAGCCTTGTCATTATGGAAGGTAGTCTGTTATTGAGATTTCTTGTTACTCCAAAGGATGGTAGCCTTGTCATTATGGAAGGTAGCCTGTTGTTGAGATTTCTGTTTCTCCAATGGATGGTAGCCTTGTCATTATAAAAGATAGTTTGTTGTTGAAATTTTTGTTACTTTAATGGATGGTAGCCTTGTCATTATGGAAGGTAGTCTGTTGTTGATATTTCTGTTACTCCAATGGATAGTAGCCGTGTCATTATGCGAAGTAGTATGTTGTTGTGATTTTTGTTACTCCAATGGATGGTAGCCTTGTCATTGTGGAAGGTAGTCTATAGGTTAGATTTTTGTAACTCCAATGGATGGTAGCCTTGTCATTATGGAAGGTAGTCTGTTGTTGAAATTTTTGTTACTCTAATGGATGGTAGCCTTGTCATTATGGGAGGTAGTATGTTGTTGTGATTTTTGTTACTCCAATGGATGGTAGCCTTGTCATTATGGAAGGTAGTCTACTGTTGAGATTTTTGTTACTCCAATGGATGATAGCCTTGTCATTATGGAAGGTAATCTGTTATTGAGATTTTTGCTACTCCAATGGATGGTAGCCTTGTCATTATGGAAGGTAGTCTGTTGTTGAAATTTTTGTTACTCCAATGGATGATAACCTTCTCGTTATGGAAGGTAGTATGTTGTTGATATTTCTTGTTACTCCGATGGATGGTAGCCTTGTCATTATGGAAGGTAGTTTGTTGTTGATATTTCTTGTTACCAAATGGATGGTAGCCTTGTCGTTATGGAAGGTAATTTGTTTTCAAATTTTGGTTACTCCAATGGATGGTAGCCTTGTTATTATGGAAGGTAGTCTATTGTTGAAATTTTTATTACTCCAATGGATTGTAGCCTTCTGGTTATGAAAGGTAGTCTGTTGTTAAGATTTCTTGTTACTCCAATGGATGGTAGCCTTGTCATTATGGAAGGTATTCCGTTGTTGACATTTCTTGTTACACCAATGGATTGTAGCCTTGTCATTATGGAAGGTAGCCTGTTGTTGAGATTTCTGTTTCTCCAATGGATGGTAGCCTTGTCATTATAAAAGGTAGTATGTTGTTGAAATTTTTGTTACTCTAATGGATGGTTGCCTTGTCATTATGAATGGTAGTCTGTTGTTGAGATTTTTGTTACTCTAATGGATGGTAGGCGTGTCATTATGGGAGGTAGTATGTTGTTGGGATTTTTATTACTCCAATGGATGGTAGCCTTGTCATTATGGAAGGTAGTCTGTTATTAAGATTTCTATTACTGCAATGGATGGTAGCCTTGTCATTATGGAAGGTAGTCCATTGTTGAGATTTTTGGTACTCCAATGGATGGTAGCCTTGTCATTATGGAAGGTAGTCTGTTGTTGAAATTTTTGTTACTCCAATGGATGATAACCTTCTCGTTATAGAAGGTAGTATGTTGTTGATATTTCTTGTTACTCCAATGGATGGTAGCCTTGTCATTATGGAAGGTAGTTTGTTGTTGAGATTTCTTGTTACCCAATGGATGGTAGCCTTGTCGTTATGGAAGGTAGTTTGTTTTCAAATTTTGGTTACTCCAATGGATGGTAGCCTTGTCATTATGGAAGGTAGTCTATTGTTGAAATTGTTGTAACTCCAATGGATTGTAGCCTTCTCGTTATGGAAGGTAGTCTGTTGTTTTGGT
This sequence comes from Vicia faba, assembly GCA_948472305.1. Lineage (NCBI taxonomy): Eukaryota > Viridiplantae > Streptophyta > Magnoliopsida > Fabales > Fabaceae > Vicia > Vicia faba. The sequence continues at coordinate 774,950,570 of OX451737.1, forward strand.
TTCTTATTTCTCCAATGGATGGTAGCCTTGTCATTATGGAAGGTAGTCTGTTGCTGAGATTTCTTGTTACTCCAATGGATGGTAGCCTTGTCATTATGGAAGGTAGCCTGTTGTTGAGATTTCTGTTTCTCCAATGGATGGAAGCCTTGTCATTATAAAAAATAGTTTGTTGTTGAAATTTTTGTTACTTTAATGGATGGTAGCCTTGTCATTATGGAAGGTAGTCTGTTTTTGATATTTCTGTTACTCCAATGGATAGTAGCCGTGTCATTATGCGAAGTAGTATGTTGTTGTGATTTTTGTTACTCCAATGGATGGTAGCCTTGTCATTATGGAAGGTAGTCTATAGGTTAGATTTTTGTAACTCCAATGGTTGGTAGCCTTGTCATTATGGAAGGTAGTCTGTTGTTGAAATTTTTGTTACTCTAATGGATGGTAGCCTTGTCATTATGGGAGGTAGTATGTTGTTGTGATTTTTGTTACTCCAATGGATGGTAGCCTTGTCATTATGGAAGGTAGTCTACTGTTGATATTTTTGTTACTCCAATGGATGATAGCCTTGTCATTATGGAAGGTAGTCTGTTATTGAGATTTTTGTTACTCCAATGGATGGTAGCCTTGTCATTATGGAAGGTAGTCTGTTGTTGAAATTTTTGTTACTCCAATGGATGATAACCTTCTCGTTATGGAAGGTAGTATGTTGTTGATATTTCTTGTTACTCCGATGGATGGTAGCCTTGTCATTATGGAAGGTAGTTTGTTGTTGATATTTCTTGTTACCAAATGGATGGTAGCCTTGTCGTTATGGAAGGTAATTTGTTTTCAAATTTTGGTTACTCCAATGGATGGTAGCCTTGTTATTATGGAAGGTAGTCTATTGTTGAAATTTTTATTACTCCAATGGATTGTAGCCTTCTGGTTATGAAAGGTAGTCTGTTGTTAAGATTTCTTGTTACTCCAATGGATGGTAGCCTTGTCATTATGGAAGGTATTCCGTTGTTGACATTTCTTGTTACACCAATGGATTGTAGCCTTGTCATTATGGAAGGTAGCCTGTTGTTGAGATTTCTGTTTCTCCAATGGATGGTAGCCTTGTCATTATAAAAGGTAGTATGTTGTTGAAATTTTTGTTACTCTAATGGATGGTTGCCTTGTCATTATGAATGGTAGTCTGTTGTTGAGATTTTTGTTACTCTAATGGATGGTAGGCGTGTCATTATGGGAGGTAGTATGTTGTTGGGATTTTTATTACTCCAATTGATGGTAGCCTTGTCATTATGGAAGGTAGTCTGTTATTAAGATTTCTATTACTGCAATGGATGGTAGCCTTGTCATTATGGAAGGTAGTCCATTGTTGAGATTTTTGGTACTCCAATGGATGGTAGCCTTGTCATTATGGAAGGTAGTCTGTTGTTGAAATTTTTGTTACTCCAATGGATGATAACCTTCTCGTTATAGAAGGTAGTATGTTGTTGATATTTCTTGTTACTCCAATGGATGGTAGCCTTGTCATTATGGAAGGTAGTTTGTTGTTGAGATTTCTTTTTACCCAATGGATGGTAGCCTTGTCGTTATGGAAGGTAGTTTGTTTTCAAATTTTGGTTACTCCAATGGATGGTAGCCTTGTCATTATGGAAGGTAGTCTATTGTTGAAATTGTTGTAACTCCAATGGATTGTAGCCTTCTCGTTATGGAAGGTAGTCTGTTGTTTTGGTTTCTTATTTCTCCAATGGATGGTAGCCTTGTCATTATGGAAGGTAGTCTGTTGCTGAGATTTCTTGTTACTCCAATGGATGGTAGCCTTGTCATTATGGAAGGTAGCCTGTTGTTGAGATTTCTGTTTCTCCAATGGATGGAAGCCTTGTCATTATAAAAAATAGTTTGTTGTTGAAATTTTTGTTACTTTAATGGATGGTAGCCTTGTCATTATGGAAGGTAGTCTGTTGTTGATATTTCTGTTACTCCAATGGATAGTAGCCGTGTCATTATGCGAAGTAGTATGTTGTTGTGATTTTTGTTACTCCAATGGATGGTAGCCTTGTCATTATGGAAGGTAGTCTATAGGTTAGATTTTTGTAACTCCAATGGTTGGTAGCCTTGTCATTATGGAAGGTAGTCTGTTGTTGAAATTTTTGTTACTCTAATGGATGGTAGCCTTGTCATTATGGGAGGTAGTATGTTGTTGTGATTTTTGTTACTCCAATGGATGGTAGCCTTGTCATTATGGAAGGTAGTCTACTGTTGATATTTTTGTTACTCCAATGGATGATAGCCTTGTCATTATGGAAGGTAGTCTGTTATTGAGATTTTTGTTACTCCAATGGATGGTAGCCTTGTCATTATGGAAGGTAGTCTGTTGTTGAAATTTTTGTTACTCCAATGGATGATAACCTTCTCGTTATGGAAGGTAGTATGTTGTTGATATTTCTTGTTACTCCGATGGATGGTAGCCTTGTCATTATGGAAGGTAGTTTGTTGTTGATATTTCTTGTTACCAAATGGATGGTAGCCTTGTCGTTATGGAAGGTAATTTGTTTTCAAATTTTGGTTACTCCAATGGATGGTAGCCTTGTTATTATGGAAGGTAGTCTATTGTTGAAATTTTTGTTACTCCAATGGATTGTAGCCTTCTGGTTATGAAAGGTAGTCTGTTGTTAAGATTTCTTGTTACTCCAATGGATGGTAGCCTTGTCATTATGGAAGGTATTCCGTTGTTGAGATTTCTTGTTACACCAATGGATTGTAGCCTTGTCATTATGGAAGGTAGCCTGTTGTTGAGATTTCTGTTTCTCCAATGGATGGTAGCCTTGTCATTATAAAAGGTAGTATGTTGTTGAAATTTTTGTTACTCTAATGGATGGTTGCCTTGTCATTATGAATGGTAGTCTGTTGTTGAGATTTTTGTTACTCTAATGGATGGTAGGCGTGTCATTATGGGAGGTAGTATGTTGTTGGGATTTTTTTTACTCCAATGGATGGTAGCCTTGTCATTATGGAAGGTAGTCTGTTATTAAGATTTCTATTACTGCAATGGATGGTAGCCTTGTCATTATGGAAGGTAGTCCATTGTTGAGATTTTTGGTACTCCAATGGATGGTAGCCTTGTCATTTTGGAAGGTAGTCTGTTGTTGAAATTTTTGTTACTCCAATGGATGATAACCTTCTCGTTATAGAAGGTAGTATGTTGTTGATATTTCTTGTTACTCCAATGGATGGTAGCCTTGTCATTATGGAAGGTAGTTTGTTGTTGAGATTTCTTGTTACCCAATGGATGGTAGCCTTGTCGTTATGGAAGGTAGTTTGTTTTCAAATTTTGGTTACTCCAATGGATGGTAGCCTTGTCATTATGGAAGGTAGTCTATTGTTGAAATTGTTGTAACTCCAATGGATTGTAGCCTTCTCGTTATGGAAGGTAGTCTGTTGTTTTGGTTTCTTATTTCTCCAATGGATGGTAGCCTTGTCATTATGGAAGGTAGTCTGTTGCTGAGATTTCTTGTTACTCCAATGGATGGTAGCCTTGTCATTATGGAAGGTAGCCTGTTGTTGAGATTTCTGTTTCTCCAATGGATGGAAGCCTTGTCATTATAAAAAATAGTTTGTTGTTGAAATTTTTGTTACTTTAATGGATGGTAGCCTTGTCATTATGGAAGGTAGTCTGTTGTTGATATTTCTGTTACTCCAATGGATAGTAGCCGTGTCATTATGCGAAGTAGTATGTTGTTGTGATTTTTGTTACTCCAATGGATGGTAGCCTTGTCATTATGGAAGGTAGTCTATAGGTTAGATTTTTGTAACTCCAATGGTTGGTAGCCTTGTCATTATGGAAGGTAGTCTGTTGTTGAAATTTTTGTTACTCTAATGGATGGTAGCCTTGTCATTATGGGAGGTAGTATGTTGTTGTGATTTTTGTTACTCCAATGGATGGTAGCCTTGTCATTATGGAAGGTAGTCTACTGTTGATATTTTTGTTACTCCAATGGATGATAGCCTTGTCATTATGGAAGGTAGTCTGTTATTGAGATTTTTGTTACTCCAATGGATGGTAGCCTTGTCATTATGGAAGGTAGTCTGTTGTTGAAATTTTTGTTACTCCAATGGATGATAACCTTCTCGTTATGGAAGGTAGTATGTTGTTGATATTTCTTGTTACTCCGATGGATGGTAGCCTTGTCATTATGGAAGGTAGTTTGTTGTTGATATTTCTTGTTACCAAATGGATGGTAGCCTTGTCGTTATGGAAGGTAATTTGTTTTCAAATTTTGGTTACTCCAATGGATGGTAGCCTTGTTATTATGGAAGGTAGTCTATTGTTGAAATTTTTGTTACTCCAATGGATTGTAGCCTTCTGGTTATGAAAGGTAGTCTGTTGTTAAGATTTCTTGTTACTCCAATGGATGGTAGCCTTGTCATTATGGAAGGTATTCCGTTGTTGAGATTTCTTGTTACACCAATGGATTGTAGCCTTGTCATTATGGAAGGTAGCCTGTTGTTGAGATTTCTGTTTCTCCAATGGATGGTAGCCTTGTCATTATAAAAGGTAGTATGTTGTTGAAATTTTTGTTACTCTAATGGATGGTTGCCTTGTCATTATGAATGGTAGTCTGTTGTTGAGATTTTTGTTACTCTAATGGATGGTAGGCGTGTCATTATGGGAGGTAGTATGTTGTTGGGATTTTTTTTACTCCAATGGATGGTAGCCTTGTCATTATGGAAGGTAGTCTGTTATTAAGATTTCTATTACTGCAATGGATGGTAGCCTTGTCATTATGGAAGGTAGTCCATTGTTGAGATTTTTGGTACTCCAATGGATGGTAGCCTTGTCATTTTGGAAGGTAGTCTGTTGTTGAAATTTTTGTTACTCCAATGGATGATAACCTTCTCGTTATAGAAGGTAGTATGTTGTTGATATTTCTTGTTACTCCAATGGATGGTAGCCTTGTCATTATGGAAGGTAGTTTGTTGTTGAGATTTCTTGTTACCCAATGGATGGTAGCCTTGTCGTTATGGAAGGTAGTTTGTTTTCAAATTTTGGTTACTCCAATGGATGGTAGCCTTGTCATTATGGAAGGTAGTCTATTGTTGAAATTGTTGTAACTCCAATGGATTGTAGCCTTCTCGTTATGGAAGGTAGTCTGTTGTTTTGGTTTCTTATTTCTCCAATGGATGGTAGCCTTGTCATTATGGAAGGTAGTCTGTTGTTGAGATTTCTTGTTACTCCAATGGATGGTAGCCTTGTCATTATGCAAGGTAGCCTGTTGTTGGGATTTCTGTTTCTCCAATGGATGGTAGCCTTGTCATTATAAAAAATAGTTTGTTGTTGAAATTTTTGTTACTTTAATGGATGGTAGCCTTGTCATTATGGAAGGTAGTCTGTTGTTGATATTTCTGTTACTCCAATGGATAGTAGCCGTGTCATTATGCGAAGTAGTATGTTGTTGTGATTTTTGTTACTCCAATGGATGGTAGCCTTGTCATTATGGAAGGTAGTCTATAGGTTAGATTTTTGTAACTCCAATGGTTGGTAGCCTTGTCATTATGGAAGGTAGTCTGTTGTTGAAATTTTTGTTACTCTAATGGATGGTAGCCTTGTCATTATGGGAGGTAGTATGTTGTTGTGATTTTTGTTACTCCAATGGATGGTAGCCTTGTCATTATGGAAGGTAGTCTACTGTTGATATTTTTGTTACTCCAATGGATGATAGCCTTGTCATTATGGAAGGTAGTCTGTTATTGAGATTTTTGTTACTCCAATGGATGGTAGCCTTGTCATTATGGAAGGTAGTCTACTGTTGATATTTTTGTTACTCCAATGGATGATAGCCTTGTCATTATGGAAGGTAGTCTGTTATTGAGATTTTTGTTACTCCAATGGATGGTAGCCTTGTCATTATGGAAGGTAGTCTGTTGTTGAAATTTTTGTTACTCCAATGGATGATAACCTTCTCGTTATGGAAGGTAGTATGTTGTTGATATTTCTTGTTACTCCGATGGATGGTAGCCTTGTCATTATGGAAGGTAGTTTGTTGTTGATATTTCTTGTTACCAAATGGATGGTAGCCTTGTCGTTATGGAAGGTAGCCTGTTGTTGAGATTTCTGTTTCTCCAATGGATGGTAGCCTTGTCATTATAAAAGGTAGTATGTTGTTGAAATTTTTGTTACTCTAATGGAAGGTTGCCTTGTCATTATGAATGGTAGTCTATTGTGGAGATTTCTGTTACTCTAATGGATAGTAGGCGTGTCTTTATGGGAGGTAGTATGTTGTTGTGATTTTTTTTACTCTAATGGATGGTAGCCTTGTCATTATGGAAGGTAGTCTGTTATTAAGATTTCTATTACTGCAATGGATGGTAGCCTTGTCATTATGGAAGGTAGTCTATTGTTGATATTTCTTGTTACTCCAATGGATGGTAGCCTTTTCATTATGGAAGGTAGTTTGTTGTTGAGATTTCTTGTTACCCAATGGATGATAACCTTCTCGTTATGGAAGGTAGTTTGTTTTCAAATTTTGGTTACTCCAATGGATGGTAGCCTTGTCATTATGGAAGGTAGTCTATTGTTGAAATTTTTGTAACTCCAATGGATTGTAGCCTTCTCATTATGGAAGGTAGTCTGTTGTTTTGGTTTCTTATTTCTCCAATGTATGGTAGCCTTGTAATTATGGAAGGTAGTCTATTGTTGAGATTTCTTGTTACTCCAATGGATGGTAGCCTTGTCATTATGGAAGGTAGTCTGTTGTTGAGATTTCTGTTTCTCCAATGGATGGTAGCCTTGTCATTATAAAAGATAGTCTGTTGTTGTGATTTTTTTTACTTTAATGGATGGTAGCCTTGTCATTATGGAAGGTAGTCTGTTGTTGAGATTTCTGTTACTCCAATGGATAGTAGCCGTGTCATTATGCGAAGTAGTCTGTTGTTGTGATTTTTGTTACTCCAATGGATGGTAGCCTTGTCATTATGGAAGGTAGTCTGTTGTTGAAATTTTTGTTACTCTAATGGATGATAACCTTCTCGTTATGGAAGGTAGTATGTTGTTGATATTTATTGTTACTCCAATGGATGATAGCCTTGTCATTATGGAAGGTAGTCTGTTATTGAGATTTTTGTTACTCCAATGGATGGTAGCCTTGTCATTATGGAAGGTAGTCTACTGTTGATATTTTTGTTACTCCAATGGATGATAGCCTTGTCATTATGGAAGGTAGTCTGTTATTGAGATTTTTGTTACTCCAATGGATGGTAGCCTTGTCATTATGGAAGGTAGTCTGTTGTTGAAATTTTTGTTACTCCAATGGATGATAACCTTCTCGTTATGGAAGGTAGAATGTTGTTGATATTTCTTGTTACTCCGATGGATGGTAGCCTTGTCATTATGGAAGGTAGTTTGTTGTTGATATTTCTTGTTACCAAATGGATGGTAGCCTTGTCGTTATGGAAGGTAATTTGTTTTCAAAATTTGGTTACTCCAATGGATGGTAGCCTTGTTATTATGGAAGGTAGTCTATTGTTGAAATTTTTGTTACTCCAATGGATTGTAGCCTTCTCGTTATGAAAGGTAGTCTGTTGTTAAGATTTCTTGTTACTCCAATGGATGGTAGCCTTGTCATTATGGAAGGTAGTCCGTTGTTGAGATTTCTTGTTACACCAATGGATGGTAGCCTTGTCATTATGGAAGGTAGCCTGTTGTTGAGATTTCTGTTTCTCCAATGGATGGTAGCCTTGTCATTATAAAAGGTAGTATGTTGTTGAAATTTTTGTTACTCTAATGGAAGGTTGCCTTGTCATTATGAATGGTAGTCTGTTGTTGAGATTTCTGTTACTCTAATGGATAGTAGGCGTGTCTTTATGGGAGGTAGTATGTTGTTGTGATTTTTTTTACTCTAATGGATGGTAGCCTTGTCATTATGGAAGGTAGTCTGTTATTAGGATTTCTATTACTGCAATGGATGGTAGCCTTGTCATTATGGAAGGTAGTCTATTGTTGATATTTCTTGTTACTCCAATGGATGGTAGCCTTTTCATTATGGAAGGTAGTTTGTTGTTGAGATTTCTTGTTACCCAATGGATGATAACCTTCTCGTTATGGAAGGTAGTTTGTTTTCAAATTTTCGTTACTCCAATGGATGGTAGCCTTGTCATTATGGAAGGTAGTCTATTGTTGAAATTTTTGTAACTCCAATGGATTGTAGCCTTCTCATTATGGAAGGTAGTCTGTTGTTTTGGTTTCTTATTTCTCCAATGTATGGTAGCCTTGTCATTATGGAAGGTAGTCTATTGTTGAGATTTCTTGTTACTCCAATGGATGGTAGCCTTGTCATTATGGAAGGTAGTCTGTTGTTGAGATTTTTGTTTCTCCAATGGATGGTAGCCTTGTCATTATAAAAGATAGTCTGTTGTTGTGATTTTTTTTACTTTAATGGATGGTAGCCTTGTCATTATGGAAGGTAGTCTGTTGTTGAGATTTCTGTTACTCCAATGGATAGTAGCCGTGTCATTATGCGAAGTAGTCTGTTGTTGTGATTTTTGTTACTCCAATGGATGGTAGCCTTGTCATTATGGAAGGTAGTCTGTTGTTGAAATTTTTGTTACTCTAATGGATGATAACCTTCTCGTTATGGAAGGTAGTATGTTGTTGATATTTATTGTTACTCCAATGGATGATAGCCTTGTCATTATGGAAGGTAGTCTGTTATTGAGATTTTTGTTACTCCAATGGATGGTAGCCTTGTCATTATGGAAGGTAGTCTACTGTTGATATTTTTGTTACTCCAATGGATGATAGCCTTGTCATTATGGAAGGTAGTCTGTTATTGAGATTTTTGTTACTCCAATGGATGGTAGCCTTGTCATTATGGAAGGTAGTCTGTTGTTGAAATTTTTGTTACTCCAATGGATGATAACCTTCTCGTTATGGAAGGTAGTATGTTGTTGATATTTCTTGTTACTCCGATGGATGGTAGCCTTGTCATTATGGAAGGTAGTTTGTTGTTGATATTTCTTGTTACCAAATGGATGGTAGCCTTGTCGTTATGGAAGGTAATTTGTTTTCAAAATTTGGTTACTCCAATGGATGGTAGCCTTGTTATTATGGAAGGTAGTCTATTGTTGAAATTTTTGTTACTCCAATGGATTGTAGCCTTCTCGTTATGAAAGGTAGTCTGTTGTTAAGATTTCTTGTTACTCCAATGGATGGTAGCCTTGTCATTATGGAAGGTAGTCCGTTGTTGAGATTTCTTGTTACACCAATGGATGGTAGCCTTGTCATTATGGAAGGTAGCCTGTTGTTGAGATTTCTGTTTCTCCAATGGATGGTAGCCTTGTCATTATAAAAGGTAGTATGTTGTTGAAATTTTTGTTACTCTAATGGAAGGTTGCCTTGTCATTATGAATGGTAGTCTGTTGTTGAGATTTCTGTTACTCTAATGGATAGTAGGCGTGTCTTTATGGGAGGTAGTATGTTGTTGTGATTTTTTTTACTCTAATGGATGGTAGCCTTGTCATTATGGAAGGTAGTCTGTTATTAAGATTTCTATTACTGCAATGGATGGTAGCCTTGTCATTATGGAAGGTAGTCTATTGTTGATATTTCTTGTTACTCCAATGGATGGTAGCCTTTTCATTATGGAAGGTAGTTTGTTGTTGAGATTTCTTGTTACCCAATGGATGATAACCTTCTCGTTATGGAAGGTAGTTTGTTTTCAAATTTTGGTTACTCCAATGGATGGTAGCCTTGTCATTATGGAAGGTAGTCTATTGTTGAAATTTTTGTAACTCCAATGGATTGTAGCCTTCTCATTATGGAAGGTAGTCTGTTGTTTTGGTTTCTTATTTCTCCAATGTATGGTAGCCTTGTCATTATGGAAGGTAGTCTATTGTTGAGATTTCTTGTTACTCCAATGGATGGTAGCCTTGTCATTATGGAAGGTAGTCTGTTGTTGAGATTTCTGTTTCTCCAATGGATGGTAGCCTTGTCATTATAAAAGATAGTCTGTTGTTGTGATTTTTTTTACTTTAATGGATGGTAGCCTTGTCATTATGGAAGGTAGTCTGTTGTTGAGATTTCTGTTACTCCAATGGATAGTAGCCGTGTCATTATGCGAAGTAGTCTGTTGTTGTGATTTTTGTTACTCCAATGGATGGTAGCCTTGTCATTATGGAAGGTAGTCTGTTGTTGAAATTTTTGTTACTCTAATGGATGATAACCTTCTCGTTATGGAAGGTAGTATGTTGTTGATATTTATTGTTACTCCAATGGATGATAGCCTTGTCATTAAGGAAGGTAGTTTGTTGTTGATATTTCTTGTTACCCAATGGATGGTAGCCTTGTCGTTATGGAAGGTAGTTTGTTTTCAAATTTTGGTTACTCCAATGGATGGTAGCCTTGTCATTATGGAAGGTAGTCTATTGTTGAAATTTTTGTTACTCCAATGGATTGTAGCCTTCTCGTTATGGAAGGAAGTCTGCAGTTGTGATTTCTTGTTTCTCCAATGGATGGTAGCCTTGTCATTATAAAACGTAGTTTGTTGTTGAAATATTTGGTACTTTAATGGAAAGTAGCCTTGTCATTATGGAAGGTAGTCTGTTGTTGAGATTTCTGTTACTCCAATGGATAGTAGCCGTGTCATTATGCGAAGTAGTATGTTGTTGTTAATTTTGTTAAACGGATGGTAGCCTTGTCATTATGGAACGTAGTCTGTTATTGAGATTTCTGTTACTCCAATGGATGGTAGCCTTGTCATTATGGAAGGTAGTCTGTTGTTGAAATTTTTGTTACTCTAATGGATGGTAGTCTTGTCATTATGGGAGGTAGTATGTTGTTGTGATTTTTGTTACTCCAATGGATGGTAGCCTTGTCATTATGGAAGGTAGTCTATTGTTGAGATTTTTGTTACTCCAATGGATGGTAGCCTTGTCATTATGGAAGGTAGTCTATTATTGATATTTTTGTTACTCCAATGGATGGTAGCCTTGTCTTTATGGAAGGTAGTCTGTTGTTGAAATTTTTGTTACTCCAATGGATGATAGCCTTCTCGTTATGGAAGGTAGTATGTTGTTGATATTTCTTATTACTCCAATGGGTTGTAGCATTGTCATTAAGGAAGGTAGTCTATTATTGAGATTTCTTGTTACTCTAATGGATATTAGCGTTGTCATTATGGAAGGTAGCCTGTTGTTAAGATTTCTGTTTCTCCAATGGGTGGTATCCTTGTCATTATAAAAGGTAGTCTCTTGTTGAAATTTTTGTTACTCCAATGGATGGTAGCCTTGTCATTATGGAAGGTAGTCTATTTTTGAGATTTCTATCACACCAATGGATGGTAGCCTTGTCATTATAAAAGGTAGTTTGTTGTTGAAATTTTTGTTACTCTAATGGATGGTAGCCTTGTCATTATTAATGGTAGTCTGTTGTTGAGATTTCTGCTACTCCAATGGACGGTAGGCGTGTCATTATGGGAGGTAGTATGTTGTTGTGATTTTTGTTACTCCAATGGATGGTAGCCTTGTCATTATGGAAGGTAGTCTGTTATTGAGATTTCTGTTACTGCAATGGTTGGTAGCCTTGTCATTATGGAAGGTAGTCTGTTGTTGAGATTTTTGTTACTCCAATGGATGGTAGCCTTGTCATTATGGAAGGTAGTTTCTTGTTGAAATTTTTGTTACTCCAATGGATGATAACCTTCTCGTTATGGAAGGTAGTATGTTGTTGATATTTCTTGTTACTCCAATGGATGGTAGCCTTTGCATTATGGAAGGTAGTTTATTGTTGACATTTCTTGTTACCAAATGGATGGTAGCCTTGTCATTATGGAAGGTAGTCTGTTGTGGAGATTTCTGTTACTCTAATGGATAGTAGTCGTGTCATTATGCGAAGTAGTATGTTGTTGTGATTTTTGTTACTCTAATGGATAGTAGCCTTGTCATTATGGAAGGTAGTCTATTGGTTAGATTTATGTTACTCCAATGGATGGTAGCCTTTTAATTATGGAAGGTAGTCTGTTGTTGAAATTTTTGTTACTCCAATGGATGATAGCCTTCTCGTTATGGAAGGTAGTATGTTGTTGATATTTCTTGTTACTCTAATGGGTGGTAGCCTTGTCATTAAGGAAGGTAGCCTGTTGTTAAGATTTATGTTTCTCCAATGAATGGTAGCCTTGTCATCATCAAAGGTAGTCTCTTGTTTAAATTTTTGTTACTCCAATGGATGGTAGCCTTGTCATTATAGAAGGTAGTATATTTTTGAGATTTCTATTACACCAATGGATTGTAGACTTGTCATTTTAAAAGGTAGTTTGTTGCTGAAATTTTTGTTACTCTAAGGGATGGTAGCCTTGTCATTATGAATGGTAGTCTGTTGTTGAGATTTCTGTTACTCCAATGGACGGTAGCCGTGTCATTATGGGAGGTATGTTGTTGTGATTTTTGTTACTCCAATGGATGGTAGCCTTGTCATTATGGAAGGTAGTCTGTTATTGAGATTTCTGTTACTCCAATGGATGGTAGCCTTGTCATTATGGAAGGTAGTCTGTTGTTGAAATTTTTGTTACTTTAATGGATGGTAGCCTTGTCATTATGGGAGGTAGTATGTTGTTGTGATTTTTGTTACTCCAATGGATGGTAGCCTTGTCATTATGGAAGGTAGTCTATTGTTGAGATTTCTGTTACTCCAATGGATGGTAGCCTTGTCATTATGGAAGGTAGTCTGTTGTTGAGATTTTTGTTACTCCAATGGATGGTAGCCTTGTCATTATGGAAGGTAGTATGTTGTTGAAATTTTTGTTACTCCAATGGATGATAGCCTTCTCGTTATGGAAGGTAGTATGTTGTTGATATTTCTTGTTAATCCAATGGGTGGTAGCCTTGTCATTAAGGAAGGTAGTCTATTATAGAGATTTCTTGTTACTCTAATGGATGGTAGCATTGTCATTATGGAAGGTAGCCTGTTGTTAAGATTTTCGTTTCTCCAATGGATGGTATACTTGTCATTATAAAAGGTAGTCTCTTGTTGAAATTTTTGTTACTCCAATGGATGGTAGCCTTGTCATTATTGAAGGTAGTCAATTTTTGAGATTTCTATTACACCAATGGATGGTAGCCTTGTCATTATAAAAGGTAGTTTGTTGTTGAAATTTTTGTTACTCTAATGGATGGTAGCCTTGTCATTATGAAAGGTAGTCTGTTGTTGAGATTTCTGTTACTCCAATGGATGGTAGGCGTGTCATTATGGGAGGTAGTATGTTGTTGTGATTTTTGTTACTCCAATGGATGGTAGCCTTGTCAATATGGAAGGTAGTCTGTTGTTGAGATTTCTGTTACTCCAATGGATAGTACTCGTGTCATTATGCGAAGTAGTATGTTGTTGTGATTTTTGTTACTTAAATGGATGGTAGCCTTGTCATTATGGAAGGTAGTCTATTGGTTAGATTTGTGTTACTCCAATGGATGGTAGCCTTTTAATTATGGAAGGTAGTCTGTTGTTGAAATTTTTGTTACTCTAATGGATGGTAGCCTTGTCATTAGAAAGGTAGTATGTTGTGATATTTTTGTTACTCCAATGGATGATAGCCTTCTCATTATAGAAGGTAGTATGTTGTTGATATTTCTTGTTACTCCAATGGGTGGTAGCCTTGTCATTAAGGAAGGTAGCATGTTGTTAAAATTTCCGTTTCTCCAATGAATGGTAGCCTTGTCATCATAAAAGGTAGTCTCTTGTTTAAATTTTTGTTACTCCAATGGATGGTAGCCTTGTCATTATGGAAGGTAGTATATTTTTGAGATTTCTATTACACCAATGGATGGTAGACTTGTCATTATAAAAGGTAGTTTGTTGTTGAAATTTTTGTTACTCTAATGGATGGTAGCCTTGTATTTATGAATTGTAGTCTGTTGTTGAGATTTCTGTTACTCCAATGGACGGTAGCCGTGTCATTATGGGAGGTATGTTGTTGTGATTTTTGTTACTCCAATGGATGGTAGCCTTGTCATTATGGAAGGTAGTCTGTTATTGAGATTTCTGTTACTCCCATGGATGGTAGCCTTGTCATTATGGAAGGTAGTCTGTTGTTGAAATTTTTGTTACTCTAATGGATGGTAGCCTTGTCATTATGGGAGGTAGTATGTTGTTATGATTTTTGTTACTCCAATGGATGGTAGCCTTGTCATTATGGAAGGTAGTCTATTGTTGAGATTTCTGTTACTCTAATGGATGGTAGCCTTGCATTATGGAAGGTAGTCTGTTGTTGAGATTTTTATTACTCCAATGGATGGTAGCCTTGTCATTATGGAAGGTAGTCTGTTGTTGAAATTTTTGTTACTCCAATGGATGATATCCTTCTCGTTATGGAAGGTAGTATGTTGTTGATATTTCATGTTACTCCAATGAGTGGTAGCCTTGTCGTTAAGGAAGGTAGTCTATTATTGAGATTTCTTGTTACTTTAATGGATGGTAGCATTGTCATTATGGAAGGTAGCATGTTGTTAAGATTTCCGTTTCTCCAATAGATGGTATCCTTGTCATTATAAAAGGTAGTCTCTTGTTGAAATTTTTGTTACTCTAATGGATGGTAGCCTTGTCATTATTGAAGGTAGTCTATTTTTGAGATTTTTATTACACCAATGGATGGTAGCCTTGTCATTATAAAAGGTAGTTTGTTGTGGAAATTTTTGTTACTCTAATTGATGGTAGCCTTGTCATTATGAATGGTAGTCTGTTGTTGAGATTTCTGTTACTCCAATGGACGGTAGGCGTGTCATTATGGGAGGTAGTATGTTGTTGTGATTTTTATTAATCCAATGGATGGTAGCCATGTCATTATGGAAGATAGTCTGTTATTGAGATTTATATTACTGCAATGGATGGTAGCCTTGTCATTATGGAAGGTAGTTTGTTGTTGAGATTTCTGTTACTCCAATGGATGGTAGCCTTGTCATTATGGAAGTAGTCTGTTGTTGAAATTTTTGTTACTCTAATGGATGGTAGCCTTGTCATTATGGGAGGTAGTAGGTTGTTGTGATTTTTGTTACTCCAATGGATGGTAGCCTTGTCATTATGGAAGGTAGTCTATTGTTGAGATTTTTGTTACTCCAATGGATGGTAGCCTTGTCATTATGGAAGGTAGTCTGTTGTTGAGATTTTTGTTACTCCAATGGATGGTAGCCTTGTCATTATGGAAGGTAGTTTGTTGTTGAAATTTTTGTTACTCCAATCGATGATAACCTCTCGTTATGGAAGGTAGTATGTTGTTGATATTTCTTTTTACTCCAATGGGTGGTAGCCTTGTCATTAAGGAAGGTAGTCTATTATTGAGATTTCTTGTTACTCTAATGGATGGTAGCATTGTCATTATGGAAGGTAGCCTGTTGTTAAGATTTCCGTTTCTCCAATGGATGGTATCCTTGTCATTATAAAAGGTAGTCTCTTGTTGAAATTTTTATTACTCCAATGGATGGTAGCCTTGTCATTATTGAAGGTAGTCTATTTTTGAGATTTCTATTACAGCAATGGATGGTAGCCTTGTCATTATAAAAGGTAGTTTGTTGTTGAAATTTTTGTTACTCTAATGGATGGTAGCCTTGTCATTATGAATGGTAGTCTGTTGTTGAGATTTCTGTTACTCCAATAGACGGTAGCCTTATCATTATGGAAGGTAGTCTGTTATTGAGATTTCTGTTACTGCAATGGTTGGTAGCCTTGTCATTATGGACGGTAGTCTGTTGTTGAGATTTTTGTTACTCCAATGGATGGTAGCCTTGTCATTATGGGAGGTAGTCTGTTGTTGAAATTTTTGTTACTCTAATGGATGATAACCTTCTCGTTATGGAAGGTAGCATGTTGTTGATATTTCTTGTTACTCCAATGGATGGTAGCCTTGTCATTATGGAAGGTAGTTTGTTGTTGATATTTCTTGTTACCAGATGGATGGTAGCCTTGTCGTTATGGAAGGTAATTTATTTTCAAATTTTGGTTACTCCAATGGATGGTAGCCTTGTCATTATGGAAGGTAGTCTATTGTTGAAATTTTTGTTACTCCAATGGATTGTAGCCTTCTCGTTATGAAAGGTAGTCTGTTGTTAAGATTTCTTTTTACTCCAATGGATGGTAGCCTTGTCATTATGGAAGGTAGCCTGTTGTTGAGATTTTTGTTTCTCCAATGGATGGTAGCCTTGTCATTATAAAAGGTAGTCTATTGTTGAAATTTGTGTTACTTTAATGGATGGTAGCCTTGTCATTATGGAAGGTAGTCTGTTGTTGAAATTTCTGTTACTCATATGGATAGCAGTCGTGTCATTATGCGAAGTAGTATGTTGTTGTGATTTTTGTTACTCCAATGGATGGTAGCCTTGTCATTATGGAAGGTAGTCTATTGGTTAGATTTCTGTTACTCTAATGGATGGTAGCCTTTTAATTATGGAAGGTAGTCTGTTGTTGAAATTTTTGTTACTCTAATGGATGGTAGCCTTGTCATTATGGAAGGTAGTCTGTTGTTGAAATTTTTGTTACTCCAATGGATGATAGCCTTCTCGTTATGGAAGGTAGTATGTTGTTGATATTTCTTGTTACTCCAATAGGTGGTAGCCTTGTCATTAAGGAAGGTAGCCTGTTGTTAAGATTTCCGTTTCTCCAATGAATGGTTGCCTTGTCATCGTAAAAGGTAGTCTCTTGCTTAAATTTTTGTTACTTCAATGGATGGTAGCCTTGTCATTATGGAAGGTAGTATATTTTTGAGAATTCTATTACACCAATGGATGGTAGACTTGTCATTACAAAAGGTAGTTTGTTGTTGAAATTTTTGTTACTCTAATGGATGGTAGCCTTGTCATTATGAATGGTAGTCTGTTGTTGAGATTTCTGTTACTCCAATGGACGGTAGCCGTGTCATTATAGGAGGTATGTTGTTGTGATTTTTGTTACTCCAATGGATGGTAGCCTTGTCATTATGGAAGGTAGTCTGTTGTTGACATTTCTGTTACTCCAATGGATGGTAGCCTTGTCATTATGGAAGGTAGTCTATTGTTGAAATTTTTGTTTCTCTAATGGATGGTAGCCTTGTCATTATGGGAGGTAGTATGTTGTTATGATTTTTGTTACTCCAATGGATGGTAGCCTTGTCATTATGGAAGGTAGTCTATTGTTGAGATTTCTGTTACTCTAATGGATGGTAGCCTTGCATTATGGAAGGTAGTCTGTTGTTGAGATTTTTATTACTCCAATGGATGGTAGCCTTGTCATTATGGAAGGTAGTCTGTTGTTGAAATTTTTGTTACTCCAATGGATGATAGCCTTCTCGTTATGGAAGGTAGTATGTTGTTGATATTTCATGTTACTCCAATGAGTGGTAGCCTTGTCGTTAAGGAAGGTAGTCTATTATTGAGATTTCTTGTTACTTTAATGGATGGTAGCATTGTCATTATGGAAGGTAGCATGTTGTTAAGATTTCCGTTTCTCCAATAGATGGTATCCTTGTCATTATAAAAGGTAGTCTCTTGTTGAAATTTTTGTTACTCCAATGGATGGTAGCCTTGTCATTATTGAAGGTAGTCTATTTTTGAGATTTTTATTACACCAATGGATGGTAGCCTTGTCATTATAAAAGGTAGTTTGTTGTTGAAATTTTTGTTACTCTAATTGATGGTAGCCTTGTCATTATGAATGGTAGTCTGTTGTTGAGATTTCTGTTACTCCAATGGACGGTAGGCGTGTCATTATGGGAGGTAGTATGTTGTTGTGATTTTTATTAATCCAATGGATGGTAGCCATGTCATTATGGAAGGTAGTCTGTTATTGAGATTTATATTACTGCAATGGATGGTAGCCTTGTAATTATGGAAGGTAGTCTATTGTTGAAATTTTTGTTACTCCAATGGATGGTAGCCTTCTCGTTATGGAAGGTAGTCTGTTGTTGACATTTCTTGTTACTCCAATGGATGGTAGCCTTGTCATTATGGAAGGTAGTCTATTGGTTAGATTTCTGTTACTCCAATGGATGTTAGCATTGTCATTATGGAAGGTACTCTGTTGTTGAAATTTTTGTTACTCTAATGGTTGGTAGCCTTGTGATTATGGAAGGTAGTCTGTTGTTGAAATTTTTGTTACTCCAATGGATGATAGCCTTCTCGTTATGGAAGGTAGTATGTTGTTGATATTTCTTGTTACTCCAATGGGTGGTAGCCTTGTCATTAAGGAAGGTAGCCTGTTGTTAAGATTTTCGTTTCTCCAATGGATGGTAGCCTTGTCATCATAAAAGGTAGTCTCTGGTTTAAATTTTTGTTACTCCAATGGATGGTAGCCTTGTCATTATGGAAGGTAGTATATTTTTGAGATTTCTATTACACCAATGGATGGTAGCCTTGTCATTATGGAAGGTACCCTGTTGTTGAGATTTATGTTTCTCCAATGGATTGTAGACTTGTCATTATAAAAGGTAGTTTGTTGTTGAAATTTTTGTTACTCTAATGGATGGTAGCCTTGTCATTAAGAATGGTAGTCTGTTGTTGAGATTTATGTTACTCCAATGGACGGTAGCCGTGTCATTATGGGAGGTAGTATGTTGTTGTGATTTTTGTTACTCCAATGGATGGCAGCCTTGTCATTATGGAAGGTAGTCTGTTGTTGAGATTTTTGGTTCTCCAATGGATGGTAGCCTTGTCATTATTGAAAGTAGTCTGTTGTTGAGATTTTTGTTACTCCAATGGATGGTAGTCTTGTCATTATGGAAGGTAGTATGTTGTTGATATTTCTTGTTACTCTAATGGATGGTAGCCTTGTCATTATGGAAGGTAGTTTATTGTTGAGATTTCTTGTTACCCAATGGATGGTAGCCTTGTCGTTATGGAAGGCAGTTTGTTTTCAAATTTTGGTTACTCCAATGGATGGTAGCCTTTGTCATTATGGAAGGTAATCTATAGTTGAAATTTTTGTTACTCCAATGGATTGTAGTCTTCTCGTTATGGAAGGTAGTTTGTTGTTGAGATTTCTTGTTACTCCAATGGATGGTAGCCTTGTCATTATGGAAGGTAGTCTGTTGTTGAGATTTCTTGTTACTCCAATGGATGCTAGCCTTGTCATTATGGAAGGTAGCCTGTTTTTGAGATTTCTGTTTCTCCAATGGATGGTAGCCTTTTCATTATAAAAGGTAGTCTGTTGTTCAAATTTTTGTTACTTTAATGGATGGTAGCCTTGTCATTATGGAAGGTAGTATGTTGTTGAGATTTCTTGTTACTCCAATTTATGGTAGCCTTATCATTATGGAAGGTAGCCTATTGTTGATATTTCTATTTCTCCAATGGATGGTAGCCTTGTCATTATGGAAAGTAGTCTGTTGTTGAGATTTTTTTTATTCAAATGGATGGTAGCCTTATCATTATGGAAGGTAGTCTGTTGTTTAAATTTCTTGTAACTCCAATGGATGGTAGCCTTGTCATTATGGCAGGTAGTCTGTTGTTGAATTTTTTGTTACTATAATGGATGGTAGCCTTGTCATTAGGGAAGGTAGTCTGTTGTTGAAATTTTTGTTACTCCAATGGATGATAGCCTTCTCATTATGGAAGGTAGTATGTTGTTGAGATTTCTTGTTACTCCAATGTATGGTAGCCTTATCATTATGGAAGGTGGCCTGTTGGTGTGATTTCTATTTCTCCAATGGATGGTAGCCTTGTCATTATAAAAGGTAGTCTCTTGTTGAAATTTTTGTTACTCCAATGGATGGCAGCCTTGTCATTATGGAAGGTAATTTGTTGTTGATATTTTTGTTACTCCAATGGATGGTAGCCTTGTCATTATGGAAGGTAGTATGTTGTTGAAATTTTTGTTACTCCAATGGATGATAACCTTCTCGTTATTGAAGGTAGTATGTTGTTGATATTTCTTGTTACTCCAATGGATGGTAGCCTTGTCATTATGAAAGGTAGTTTGTTGTTGAGATTTCTTGTTACCCAATGGATGGTAGCCTTGTCGTTTTGGAAGGTAGTTTGTTTTCATATTTTGGTTACTCAAATGGATGGTAGCCTTGTCATTATGGAAGGTAGTCTATTGTTGAAAGTTTTGTTACTCCAATGGATTGTAGCCTTCTCGTTATGGAAGGTAGTCTGTTGTTGAGATTTCTTGTTACTCCAATGGATGGTAGCCTTGTCATTATGGAAGGTAGTCTGTTGTTGAGATTTCTTGTTACTCCAATGGATGGTAGCCTTGTCATTATGGAAGGTAGCCTGTTTTTGAGATTTTTGTTTCTCCAATGGATGGTAGCGTTGTCATTATAAAAGGTAGTATGTTGTTGAAATTTTTGTTACTTTAATGGATGGTAGCCTTGTCATTATGGAAGGTAGTCTGTTGTTGAGATTTCTGTTACTCAAATGGATAGTAGCCGTGTCATTATGCGAAGTAGTATGTTGTTGTGATTTTTGTTACTCCAATGTATGGTAGCCTTGTCATTATGGAAGGTAGTCTATTGGTTAGATTTTTGTTACTCCAATGGATGGTAGCCTTGTCATTATGGAAGGTAGTTTGTTGTTGAGATTTTTGTTACTCCAATGGATGGTAGCCTTGTCATTATGGAAGGTAGTATGTTGTTGAGATTTCTTGTTACTCCAATTAATGGTAGCCTTATCATTATGGAAGGTAGCCTATTGTTGATATTTCTATTTCTCCAATGGATGGTAGCCTTGTCATTATGGAAAGTAGTCTATTGTTGAGATTTTTTTTATTCCAATGGATGGTAGCCTTGTCATTATGGAAGGTAGTCTGTTGTTTAAATTTCTTGTTACTCCAACGGATGGTAGCCTTGTCATTATGGAAGGTAGTCTGTTGTTGAAATTTTTGTTCCTATATTGGATGGTAGCCTTGTCATTAGGGAATGTAGTTTGTTGTTGAAATTTTTGTTACTCCAATGGATGATAGCCTTCTCGTTATGGAAGGTAGTATGTTGTTGAGATTTCTTGTTACTCCAATGTATGGTAGCCTTATCATTATGGAAGGTAGAGTGTTGGTGTGATTTCTATTTCTCCAATGGATGGTAACCTTGTCATTATAAAAGGTAGTCTCTTGTTGAGATTTTTGTTACTCCAATGGATGGCAGCCTTGTCATTATGGAAGGTAATTTATTGTTGATATTTTTGTTACTCCAATGGATGGTAGCCTTGTCATTATGGAAGGTAGTCTGTTGTTGAAATTTTTGTTACTCCAATGGATGATAACCTTCTCGTTATTGAAGGTAGTATGTTGTTGATATTTCTTGTTACTCCAATGGATGGTAGCCTTGTCATTATGAAAGGTAGTTTGTTGTTGAGATTTCTTGTTACCCAATGGATGGTAGCCTTGTCGTTTTGGAAGGTAGTTAGTTTTCAAATTTTGGTTACTCAAATGGATGGTAGCCTTGTCATTATGGAAGGTAGTCTATTGTTGAAAGTTTTGTTACTCCAATGGATTGTAGCCTTCTCGTTATGGAAGTTAGTCTGTTGTTGAGATTTCTTGTTACTCCAATGGATGGTAGCCTTGTCATTATGGAAGGTAGTCTGTTGTTGAGATTTCTTGTTACTCCAATGGATGGTAGCCTTGTCATTATGGAAGGTAGCCTGTTTTTGAGATTTTTGTTTCTCCAATGGATGGTAGCGTTGTCATTATAAAAGGTAGTATGTTGTTGAAATTTTTGTTACTTTAATGGATGGTAGCCTTGTCATTATGGAAGGTAGTCTGTTGTTGAGATTTCTGTTACTCAAATGGATAGTAGCCGTGTCATTATGCGAAGTAGTATGTTGTTGTGATTTTTGTTACTCCAATGTATGGTAGCCTTGTCATTATGGAAGGTAGTCTATTGGTTAGATTTTTGTTACTCCAATGGATGGTAGCCTTGTCATTATGGAAGGTAGTTTGTTGTTGAGATTTTTGTTACTCCAATGGATGGTAGCCTTGTCATTATGGAAGGTAGTATGTTGTTGAGATTTCTTGTTACTCCAATTAATGGTAGCCTTATCATTATGGAAGGTAGCCTATTGTTGATATTTCTATTTCTCCAATGGATGGTAGCCTTGTCATTATGGAAAGTAGTCTATTGTTGAGATTTTTTTTATTCCAATGGATGGTAGCCTTGTCATTATGGAAGGTAGTCTGTTGTTTAAATTTCTTGTTACTCCAACGGATGGTAGCCTTGTCATTATGGAAGGTAGTCTGTTGTTGAAATTTTTGTTCCTATATTGGATGGTAGCCTTGTCATTAGGGAATGTAGTTTGTTGTTGAAATTTTTGTTACTCCAATGGATGATAGCCTTCTCGTTATGGAAGGTAGTATGTTGTTGAGATTTCTTGTTACTCCAATGTATGGTAGCCTTATCATTATGGAAGGTAGAGTGTTGGTGTGATTTCTATTTCTCCAATGGATGGTAACCTTGTCATTATAAAAGGTAGTCTCTTGTTGAGATTTTTGTTACTCCAATGGATGGCAGCCTTGTCATTATGGAAGGTAATTTATTGTTGATATTTTTGTTACTCCAATGGATGGTAGCCTTGTCATTATGGAAGGTAGTCTGTTGTTGAAATTTTTGTTACTCCAATGGATGATAACCTTCTCGTTATTGAAGGTAGTATGTTGTTGATATTTCTTGTTACTCCAATGGATGGTAGCCTTGTCATTATGAAAGGTAGTTTGTTGTTGAGATTTCTTGTTACCCAATGGATGGTAGCCTTGTCGTTTTGGAAGGTAGTTAGTTTTCAAATTTTGGTTACTCAAATGGATGGTAGCCTTGTCATTATGGAAGGTAGTCTATTGTTGAAAGTTTTGTTACTCCAATGGATTGTAGCCTTCTCGTTATGGAAGGTAGTCTGTTGTTGAGATTTCTTGTTACTCCAATGGATGGTAGCCTTGTCATTATGGAAGGTAGTCTGTTGTTGAGATTTCTTGTTACTCCAATGGATGGTAGCCTTGTCATTATGGAAGGTAGCCTGTTTTTGAGATTTTTGTTTCTCCAATGGATGGTAGCGTTGTCATTATAAAAGGTAGTATGTTGTTGAAATTTTTGTTACTTTAATGGATGGTAGCCTTGTCATTATGGAAGGTAGTCTGTTGTTGAGATTTCTGTTACTCAAATGGATAGTAGCCGTGTCATTATGCGAAGTAGTATGTTGTTGTGATTTTTGTTACTCCAATGTATGGTAGCCTTGTCATTATGGAAGGTAGTCTATTGGTTAGATTTTTGTTACTCCAATGGATGGTAGCCTTGTCATTATGGAAGGTAGTTTGTTGTTGAGATTTTTGTTACTCCAATGGATGGTAGCCTTGTCATTATGGAAGGTAGTATGTTGTTGAGATTTCTTGTTACTCCAATTAATGGTAGCCTTATCATTATGGAAGGTAGCCTATTGTTGATATTTCTATTTCTCCAATGGATGGTAGCCTTGTCATTATGGAAAGTAGTCTATTGTTGAGATTTTTTTTATTCCAATGGATGGTAGCCTTGTCATTATGGAAGGTAGTCTGTTGTTTAAATTTCTTGTTACTCCAACGGATGGTAGCCTTGTCATTATGGAAGGTAGTCTGTTGTTGAAATTTTTGTTCCTATATTGGATGGTAGCCTTGTCATTAGGGAATGTAGTTTGTTGTTGAAATTTTTGTTACTCCAATGGATGATAGCCTTCTCGTTATGGAAGGTAGTATGTTGTTGAGATTTCTTGTTACTCCAATGTATGGTAGCCTTATCATTATGGAAGGTAGAGTGTTGGTGTGATTTCTATTTCTCCAATGGATGGTAACCTTGTCATTATAAAAGGTAGTCTCTTGTTGAGATTTTTGTTACTCCAATGGATGGCAGCCTTGTCATTATGGAAGGTAATTTATTGTTGATATTTTTGTTACTCCAATGGATGGTAGCCTTGTCATTATGGAAGGTAGTCTGTTGTTGAAATTTTTGTTACTCCAATGGATGATAACCTTCTCGTTATTGAAGGTAGTATGTTGTTGATATTTCTTGTTACTCCAATGGATGGTAGCCTTGTCATTATGAAAGGTAGTTTGTTGTTGAGATTTCTTGTTACCCAATGGATGGTAGCCTTGTCGTTTTGGAAGGTAGTTAGTTTTCAAATTTTGGTTACTCAAATGGATGGTAGCCTTGTCATTATGGAAGGTAGTCTATTGTGGAAATTTTTGTTACTACAATGGATTGTAGCCTTCTCGTTATGGAAGGTAGTCTGTTGTTGAGATTTCTGGTTACTCCAATGGAGGGTAGCCTTGTCATTATGGAAGGTAGTCTGTTGTTGAGATTTCTTATTACTCCAATGGATGGTAGCCTTGTCATTATGGAAGGTAGCCTATTTTTGAGATTTCTATTTCTCCAATGGATGGTAGCCTTATCATTATAAAAGGTAGTCTGTTGTTGAAAATTTTGTTACTTTAATGGATGGTAGCCTTGTCATTATGGAAGGTAGTCTGTTGTTGAGATTTCTGTTACTCAAATGGATAGTAGTCGTGTCATTATGCAAAGTAGTATGTTGTTGTGATTTTTGTTACTCCAATGTATGGTAGCCTTGTCATTATGGAAGGTAGTCTGTTGTATAGATTTCTGTTACTCCAATGGATAGTAGCCGTGTCATTATGGGAGGTAGTATGTTGTTGTGATTTTTGTTACTCCAATGGATGGCAGCCTTGTCATTATGGAAGGTAGTCTGTTGTTGAGATTTTTGTTACTCCAATGGATGGTAGCCTTGTCATTATGGAAGGTAGTATGTTGTTGATATTTCTTGTTACTCCAATGGATGGTAGCCTTGTCATTATGAAAGGTAGTTTGTTGTTGAGATTTCTTGTTACCCAATGGATGGTAGCCTTGTCGTTTTGGAAGGTAGTTTGTTTTCAAATTTTGGTTACTCAAATGGATGGTAGCCTTGTCATTATGGAAGGTAGTCTATTGTTGAAATTTTTGTTACTCCAATGGATTGTAGCCTTCTCGTTATGGAAGGTAGTCTGTTGTTGAGATTTCTTGTTACTCCAATGGATGGTAGCCTTGTCATTATGGAAGGTAGTCTGTTGTTGAGATTTCTTATTACTCCAATGGATGGTAGCCTTCTCATTATGGAAGGTAGCCTGTTTTTGAGATTTATGTTTCTCCAATGGATGGTAGCCTTGTCATTATAAAAGGTAGTCTGTTGTTGAAATTTTTATTACTTTAATGGATGGTAGCCTTGTCATTATGGAAGGTAGTCTGTTGTTGAGATTTCTGTTACTCAAATGGATAGTAGCCGTGTCATTATGCGAAGTAGTATTTTGTTGTGATTTTTGTTACTCCAATGTATGGTAGCCTTTTCATTATGGAAGGTAGTCTATTGGTTAGATTTCTGTTACTCCAATGGATGGTAGCCTTGTCATTTTGGAAGGTAGTCTGTTATTGAAATTTTTGTTACTCTAATAGATGGTAGCCTTGTGATTATGGTAGGTAGTCTGTTGTTGAAATTTTTGTTACTCCAATGGATGATAGCCTTCTCGTTATGGAAGGTAGTATGTTGTTGATATTTCTTGTTACTCCAATGGATGGTAGCCTTGTCATTAAGGAAGGTAGCCTGTTGTTAAGATTTCCGTTTCTCCAATGGATGGTAGCCTTGTCATCATAAAAGGTAGTCTCTTGTTTAAATTTTTGTTACTCCAATGGATGGTAGCCTTGTCATTATGGAAGGTAGTATATTTTTCAGATTTCTATTACACCAATGGATGGTAGCCTTGTCATTATGGAAGGTAGCCTGTTGTTGAGATTTATGTTTCTCCAATGGATGGTAGACTTTTCATTATAAAAGGTAGTTTGTTGTTGAAATTTTTGTTACTCTACTGGATGGTAGCCTTGTCATTATGAATGGTAGTCTGTTGTTGAGATTTCTATTACTCCAATGGACGGTAGCCGTGTCATTATGAATGGTAGTTTTTTGTTGAGATTTCTGTTACTCCAATGGATGGTAGCCTTGTCATTATGGAAGGTAGTCTGTTATTGAGATTTCTGTTACTCCAATGGATGGTAGCCTTGTCATTATGGAAGGTAGTCTGTTATTGAGATTTTTGTTACTCCAATGGATGGTAGCCTTGTCATTATGGAAGGTAGTCTATTGTTGAAATTATTGTTAATCCAATGGATGATAGCCTTCTCGTTATGGAAGGTAGTATGTTGTTGATATTTCTTGTTACTCTATTGGATGGTAGCCTTGTCTTTAAGGAAGGTAGCTTGTTGTTTAGATTTCTGTTTCTCCAATGGATGGTAGCCTTGTCATTATAAAAGGTAGTCTATTGTTGAAATTTTTGTTACTCTAATGGATGGTAGCCTTGTCATTATGGAGGGTAGTCTGTTGTATAGATTTTTGTTACTAAAATGGACAGTAGCCGCATCATTATGGGAGGTAGTATGTTGTTGTGATTTTTGTTACTCCAATGGATGACAGCCTTGTCATTATGGAAGGTAGTTTGTTGTTGAGATTTCTGTTACTCCAATGGATGGTAGCGTTGTCATTATGGAAAGTAGTCTGTGGTTGAGATTTTTGTTACTCCAATGGATTGTTGCCTTGTCATTATGGAAGGTAGTATGTTGTTGATATTTTTTGTTACCCAATGGATGGTAGCCTTGTCGTTATGGAAGGTAGTTTGTTTTCAAATTTTGGTTACTCCAATGGATTGTTGCCTTGTCATTATGAATGGTAGTCTGTTGTTGATATTTTTGTTACTCTAATGGACGGTAGCCGTGTCATTATGGAAGGTAGTCTGTTGTTGTGATTTTTGGTACTCCAATGCATGGTAGCCTTGTCATTATGGAAGGTAGTCTATTGGTTAAATTTCTGTTACTCCAATGGATGGTAGCCTTGTCATTATGGAAGGTAGTCTGTTGTTGAAATTTTTGTTACTCTAATGGATGGTAGCCTTGTGATTATGGAAGGTAGTCTGTTGTTGAAATTTTTGTTACTCCAATGGATGATAGCCTTCTAGTTATGGAAGGTAGCTTTTTGTTCAGATTTCTGTTACTCTAATGGATGGTAGCCTTGTCTTTAAGGAAGGTAGCTTGTTGTTCAGATTTTTGTTTCTCCAATGGATGGTAGTCTTGTCATTATAAAAGGTAGTCTATTGTTGATATTTTTTTTACTCTAATGGATGGTAGCCTTGTCATTATGGAGGGTAGTCTGTTGTATGTATTTATGTTACTCAAATGGATAGTAGTCGTGTCATTATGGGAGGTAATATGTTGTTGTGATTTCTGTTACTCCAATGGATGGCGGCCATGTCATTATGGAAGGTAGTCTGTTGTTGAGATTTCTATTACTCCAATGGATGGTAGCCTTGTCATTATGGAAAGTAGTCTGTTGTTGAGATTTTTTTACTCCAATGGATGGTAGCCTTGTCATTATGGAAGGTAGTTTGTTGTTTAGATTTCTTGTTACTCAATAGATGGTAGCCATGTCGTTATGGAAGGTAGTTTGTTTTCAAATTTTGGTTACTCCAATGGATGGTAGCCTTGTCATTATAGAAGGTAATCTATTGTTGAAATTTTTGTTACTCCAATGGATTGTAGCCTTCTCGTCATGGAAGGTAGTTTGTTGTTGAGATTTCTTATTACTCCAATGGATGGTAGCCTTGTCATTATGTAAGGTAGTCTGTTGTTGAGATTTCTTGTTACTCCAATGGATGCTAGCCTTGTCATTATGGAAGGTAGCCTGTTGTTGAGATTTCTGTTTCTCCAATGGATGGTAGCCATGTCATTATAAAAGGTAGTCTGTTTTTGAAATTTTGTTACTTTAATGGATGGTATCCTTGTCATTATGGAAGGTAGTATGTTGTTGAGATTTCTGTTACTCCAATGGATAGTAGCCGTGTCATTATGCGAAGTGGTATGTTATTGTGATTTTTGTTACTCCAATGGATGGTAGCCTTGTCATTATGAAAGGTAGTCTATTGGTTAGATTTCTGTTACTTCAATGGATGGTAGCCTTGTCATTATGGAAAGTAGTCTGTTGTTGAAATTTTTGTTACTCTAATGGATGGTAGCTTTGTCATTATGGAAGGTAGTCTGTTGTTGAAATTTTTGTTACTCCAATGGATGATAGCCTTCTCGTTATGGAAGGTAGTATGTTGTTCATATTTCTTGTTACTCCAATGGGTGGTAGCCTTGTCATTAAGCAAGGTAGCCTGTTGTTAAGATTTTCGTTTCTCCAACGGATGGTAGCCTTATAATCATAAAAGGTAGTCTCTTGTTTAAATTTTTGTTACTCTAATGGATGGTAGACTTTTCATTATGGAAGGTAGTATATTTTTGAGATTTCTTTTACACCAATGGATGGTAGCCTTGTCATTATGGAAGGTAGCATGTTTTTGAGATTTATGTTTCTCCAATGGATGGTAGACTTGTCATTATAAAAGGTAGTTTGTTGTTGAAATGTTTGTTACTCTAATGGATGGTAGCCTTGTCATTATGAATGGTAGTATGTTGTTGAGATTTCTGTTACTCCAATGGACGGTAGCCGTGTCATTATGGGAGGTAGTATTTTGTTTTGATTTTTATTACTCCAATGGATGGTAGCCTTGTCATTATGGAAGGTAGTTCGTTATTGAGATTTCTGTTACTGCAATGGATGGTAGCCTTGTCATTATGGAAGGTAGTCTATTGTTGAGATTTTTGTTACTCCAATGGATGGTATCCTTGTCATTATGGAAGGTAGTCTATTATTGAAATTATTGTTAATCTAATGGATGATAGCCTTCTCGTTATGGAAGTTAGTATGTTATTGATATTTCTTGTTACTCTAATGCATGGTAGCCTTGTCTTTAAGGAAGGTAGCTTGTTGTTCAGATTTCTGTTTCTCCAATGGATGGTAGCCTTGTCATTATAAAAGGTATTCTATTGTTGAAATTTTTGTTACTCTAATGGATGGTAGCCTTGTCATTATGGAGGGTAGTCTGTTGTATAGATTTATGTTACTCAAATGGATAGTAGCCGTGTCATTATGGGAGGTAGTATGTTGTTGTGATTTTTGTTACTCCAATGGATGGCGGCCTTGTCGTTATGGAAGGTAGTCTGTTATTGAGATTTCTGTTACTACAATGGATGGTAGCCTTGTCATTATGGAAAGTAGTCTGTTGTTGAGATTTTTGTTACTCCAATGGATGGTAGCCTTGTCATTATGGAAGGTAGTTTGTTGTTGATATTTCTTGTTACTCTAATAGATGGTATCCTTGTCCTTATGGAAGGTAGTTTGTTGTTGATATTTCTTGTTACCCAATGGATGGTAGCCATGTCGTTATGGAAGGTAGTTTGTTTTCAAATTTTGGTTACTCCAATGGATGGTAGCCTTGTCATTATAGAAGGTAATTTATTGTTGAAATTTTTGTTACTCCAATGGATTGTAGCCTTCTCGTCATGGAAGGTAGTTTGTTGTTGAGATTTCTTGTTACTCCAATGGATGGTAGCCTTGTCATTATGGAAGGTAGTCTGTTGTTGAGATTTCTTGTTACTCCAATGGATGCTAGCCTCGTCATTATGGAAGGTAGCTTGTTGTTGAGATTTCTGTTTCTCCAATGGATGGTAGCCATGTCATTATAAAAGGTAGTTTGTTGTTGAAATTTTTGTTACTTTAATGGATGGTAGCCTTGTCATTATGGAAGGTAGTCTGTTGTTGAGATTTTTGTTACTCCAATGGATAGTAGTCGTGTCATTATGCGAAGTAGTATGTTGTTGTGATTTTTGTTACTCCAATTGATGGTAGCCTTGTCATTATGGAAGGTAGTCTATTGGTTAGATTTCTGTTACTCCAATGGATGGTAGCCTTGTCATTATGGTAGGTAGTCTGTTGTTGAAATTTTTGTTACTCTAATGGATGGTAGCCTTGTCATTATGGAAGGTAGTCTGTTGTTGAAATTTTTGTTACTCCAATGGATGATAGCCTTCTCGTTGTGGAAGGTAGTATGTTGTTGATATTTCTTGTTACTCCAATGGGTGGTAGCCTTGTCATTAAGGAAGGTAGCATGTTGTTAAGATTTTCGTTTCTCCAATGGATGGTAGCCTTGTCATCATAAAAGGTAGTCTCTTGTTTAAATTTTTGTTACTCCAATGGATGGTAGCCTTGTCATTATGGAAGGTAGTATATTTTTGAGATTTCTAATACACCAATGGATGGTAGCCTGTTTTTGAGATTTCTATTTCTCCAATGGATGGTAGACTTGTCATTATAAAAGGTAGTTTGTTGTTGAAATTTTTGTTACTCTAATGGATGGTAGCCTTGTCATTATGAATGGTAGTTTGTTGTTGAGTTTTCTGTTACTCCAATGGACGGTAGCCGTGTCATTATGGGAGGTAGTATGTTGTTGTGATTTTTCTTACTCCAATGGATGGTAGCCTTGTCATTATGGAAGGTAGTCTATTGTTGATATTTTTGTTACTCCAATGGATGGTAGCCTTGTCATTATGGAAGGTAGTCTGTTGTTGAAAATTTTTGTTACTCCAATGGATGGTAGCCTTGTCATTATGGATGGTAGTTTGTTGTTGAAATTTTTGTTAATCCAATGGATGATAGCCTTCTCGTTATGGAAGGTAGTTTGTTGTTGATATTTCTTGTTACTCCAATGGGTGGTAGCCTTGTAATTAAGGAAGGTAGCCTGTTGTTAATATTTCCGTTTCTCCAATGGATGGTATCCCTATCATCATAAAAGGTAGTCTCTTGTTTAAATTTTTGTTACTCCAATGGATGGTTTCCTTGTCATTATGGAAGGTAGTATATTTTTGAGATTTCTATTACACCAATGGATGGTAGCCTGTTGTTGAGATTTCTATTTCTCCAATGGATGGTAGACTTGTCATTATAAAAGGTAGTTTGTTGTTGAAATTTTTGTTACTCTAATGGATGGTAGCCTTGTCATTATGAATGGTAGTCTGTTGTTGAGATTTCTGTTACTCCAATGGACGGTAGCCGTGTCATTATGGGAGGTAGTATGTTGTTATGATTTTTGTTACTCCAATGGATGGTAGCCTTGTCATTTTGGAAGGTAGTCTATTGTTGATATTTATGTTACTCCAATGGATGGTAGCCTTGTCATTATGGAAAGTAGTCTGTTGTTGAGATTTTTGTTACTCCAATGGATGGTAGCCTTGTCATTATGGAAGGTAGTCTGTTGTTCAAATTTTTGTTACTCGAATGGATGATAGCCTTCTCGTTATGGAAGATAGTATGTTGTTGAGATTTTCATTAATCCAATGGGTGGTAGCCTTGTCATTAAGGAAGGTAGCCTGTTGTTAAGATTTCCGTTTCTCCAATGTATGGTAGCCTTGTCATCATAAAAGGTAGTCTCTTGTTTAAATTTTTGTTACTCCAATGGATGGTAGCCTTGTCATTATGGAAGGTAGTATGTTGTTGTAATTTTTGTTACTCCAATGGATGATAGCCTTCTCGCTATGGAAGGTAGTATGTTGTTGAGATTTCTTGTTACTCCAATTTATGGTAGCCTTATCATTATGGAAGGTAGCCTATTGTTGAGATTTCTATTTCTCCAATGGATGGTAGCCTTGTCATTATAAAAGGTAGTCTCTTGTTGAAATTTTTGTTACTCCAATGGATGGCAGCCTTGTCATTATGGAAGGTAGTATGTTATTGATATTTTTGTTACTCCAATGGATGGTAGCCTTGTCATTATGGAAAGTAGTCTGTTGTTGAGATTTTTGTTACTCCAATGGATGGTAGCCATGTCATTATGGAAGGTAGTCTGTTGTTGAAATTTCTTGTTACTGCAATGGATGGTATCCTTGTCATTATGGAAGGTAGTCTGTTGTTGAAATTTTTGTTACTATAATGGATGGTAGCCTTGTAATTAGGGAAGGTTGTCTATTGTTGAAATTTTTGTTACTCCAATGGATGATAGCCTTCACGTTATGGAATGTAGTATGTTGTTGAGATTTCTTGTTACTCCAGTGTATGGTAGCCTTATCATTATGGAAGGTAGCCTGTTGGTGTGATTTCTATTTCTCCAATGGATGGTAGCCTTGTCATTATAAAAGGTAGTCTCTTGTTGAAATTTTTGTTACTCCAATGGATGGTAGCCTTGTCATTATGGAAGGTAGTCTGTTGTTGAAATTATTGTTACTCCAATGGATTATATCCTTCTCGTTATGGAAGGTAGTATGTTGTTGAGATTTCCGTTAAAATAATGGATGGTAGCCTTGTCATTATGGAAGGTAGTATGTTGTTGAGGTTTCTTGTTACTCCAATGAATGGTAGCCTTATCATTATGGAAGGTAGCCTGTTGTTGAGATTTCTATTTCTCCAATGGATTGTAGCCTTGTCATTATAAAAGGTAGTCTCTTGTTGAAATTTTTGTTACTCTAATGGATGGTAGCCTTGTCATTATGGAAGGTAGTCTGTTTTTGAGAATTCTATTACTCCAATGGATGGTAGCC
Source organism: Vicia faba (assembly GCA_948472305.1). Classification (NCBI taxonomy): domain Eukaryota; kingdom Viridiplantae; phylum Streptophyta; class Magnoliopsida; order Fabales; family Fabaceae; genus Vicia; species Vicia faba. The sequence goes on from OX451737.1 coordinate 774,982,948, forward strand.
TTGTCATTATGGGAGGTAGTCGGTTATTGATATTTCAGTTACTCAATTAGATGGTAGCCTTGTCATTATGAATGGTAGTTTGTTGTTGAGATTTCTGTTTCTCCAATGGATGGTAGCGTTGTCATTATAGAAGGTAGTTAGTTGTTGAGATTTCTATTTCTCCAATGGATGGTAGACTTGTCATTATAAAAGGTAGTTTGTTGTTGAAATTTTTTTTACTCTAATGGATGGTAGCCTTGTCATTATGAATGGTAGTTTGTTGTTGAGATTTCTGTTACTCCAATGGACGGTAGCCGTGTCATTATGGGAGGTAGTATGTTGTTGTGATTTTTGTTACTCCAATAGATGGTAGCCTTGTCATTATGGAAGGTAGTCTATTGTTGATATTTTTGTTACTCCAATGGATGGTAGCCTTGTCATTATGGAAGGTCGTCTGTTGTTGAAATTTTTGTTACTCCAATGGATGGTAGCCTTGTCATTATGGAAGGTAGTCTGTTGTTGAAATTTTTGTTAATCCAATGGATGATAGCCTTCTCGTTATGGAAGGTAGTATGTTGTTGATATTTCTTGTTACTCCAATGGGTGGTAGCCTTGTAATTAAGGAAGGTAGCTTGTTGTTAAGATTTCCGTTTCTCCAATGGATGGTAGCCCTGTCATCATAAAAGTTAGTCTCTTGTTTAAATTTTTGTTACTCCAATGGATGGTATCCTTGTCATTATGGAAGGTAGTATATTTTTGAGATTTCTATTACACCAATGGATGGTAGCCTATTGTTGAGATTTCTATTTCTCCAATGGATGGTAGACTTGTCATTATAAAAGGTAGTTTGTTGTTGAAATTTTTGTTACTCTAATGGATGGTAGCCTTGTCATTATGAATGGTAGTCTATTGTTGAGATTTATGTTACTCCAATGGACGGTATGCGTGTCATTATGGGAGGTAGTATGTTGTTATGATTTTTGTTACTTCAATGGATGGTAGCCTTGTCATTATGGAAGGTAGTCTATTGTTGATATTTCTGTTACTCTAATGGATGGTAGCCTTGTCATTATTGAAAGTAGTCTGTTGTTGAGATTTTTGTTACTCCAATGGATGGTAGCCTTGTCATTATGGAAGGTAGTCTGTTGTTCAAATTTTTGTTACTCGAATGGATGATAGCCTTCTCGTTATGGAAGATAGTATGTTGTTGAGATTTCCGTTAATCCAATGGGTGGTAGCCTTGTCATTAAGGAAGGTAGCCTGTTGTTAAGATTTCCGTTTCTCCAATGGATGGTAGACTTGTCATCATAAAAGGTAGTCTCTTGTTTAAATTTTTGTTACTCCAATGGATGGTAGCCTTGTCATTATGGAAGGTAGTATGTTGTTGTAATTTTTGTTACTCCAATGGATGATAGCCTTCTCGTTATGGAAGGTAGTATGTTGTTGAGATTTCTTGTTACTCAAATTTATGGTAGCCTTATCATTATGGAAGGTAGCCTGTTGTTGAGATTTCTATTTCTCCAATGGATGGTAGCCTTGTCATTATAAAAGGTAGTCTCTTGTTGAAATTTTTGTTACTCCAATGGATGGCAGCCTTGTCATTATGGAAGGTAGTATGTTATTGAGATTTTAGTTACTCCAATGGATGGTAGCCTTGTCATTATGGAAAGTAGTCTGTTGTTGAGATTTTTGTTACTCTAATGGATGGTAGCCATGTCATTATGGAAGGTAGTCTGTTGTTGAAATTTCTTGTTACTGCAATGGATGGTATCCTTGTCATTATGGAAGGTTGTCTGTTGTTGAAATTTTTGTTACTATAATGGATGGTAGCCTTGTCATTAGGGAAGGTTGTCTATTGTTGAAATTTTTGTTACTCCAATGGATGATAGCCTTCACGTTATGGAAGGTAGTATGTTGTTGAGATTTCTTGTTACTCCAGTGTATGGTAGCCTTATCATTATGGAAGGTAGCCTGTTGGTGTGATTTCTATTTTTCCAATGGATGGTAGCCTTGTCATTATAAAAGGTAGTCTCTTGTTGAAATTTTTGTTACTCCAATGGATGGTAGCCTTGTCATTATGGAAGGTAGTCTGTTGTTGAAATTATTGTTACTCCAATGGATGATATCCTTCTCGTTATGGAAGGTAGTATGTTGTTGAGATTTCCGTTAAAATAATGGATGGTAGCCTTGTCATTATGGAAGGTAGTATGTTGTTGAGGTTTCTTGTTACTCCAATGAATGGTAGCCTTATCATTATGGAAGGTAGCCTGTTGCTGAGATTTCTATTTCTCCAATGGATTGTAGCCTTGTCATTATAAAAGGTAGTCCCTTGTTGAAATTTTTGTTACTCTAATGGATGGTAGCCTTGTCATTATGGAAGTTAGTCTGTTTTTGAGAATTCTATTACTCCAATGGATGATAGCCTTCTCGTTATGGAAGGTAGTATGTTATTGAGATTTCTTGTTACTCCAATTTATGGTAGCCTTATCATTATGGAAGGTAGCCTGTTGTTGAGATTTCTATTTCTCCAATGGATGGTAGCCTTGTCATTATAAAAGGTAGTCTCTTGTTGAAATTTTTGTTACTCCAATGGATGGCAGCCTTGTCATTATGGAAGGTAGTATGTTATTGAGATTTCTGTTACTCCAATGGATGGTAGCCTTGTCATTCTGGAAAGTAGTCTGTTGTTGAGATTTTTGTTACTCCAATGGATGGTAGCCTTGTCATTATGGAAGGTAGTTTGTTGTTGAAATTTCTTGCTACTGCAATGGATGGTATCCTTGTCATTAGGGAAGGTAGTTTGTTGTTGAAATTTTTGTTACTCCAATGGATGATAGCCTTCACGTTATGGAAGGTAGTATGTTGTTGAGATTTCTTGTTACTCCAATGTATGGTAGCCTTATCATTATGGAAGGTAGCCTGTTGGTGTGATTTCTATTTCTCCAATGGATGGTAGCCTTGTCATTATAAAAGGTAGTCTCTTGTTGAATTTTTTGTTACTCCAATGGATGGCAGCCTTGTCATTATGGAAGGTAGTTTGTTGTTGAGATTATTGTTACTCCAATGGATGGTAGCCTTGTCATTATGGAAGGTAGTCTGTTGTTGAAATTTTTGTTACTCCAATGGATGATATCCTTCTCGTTATGGAAGGTAGTATGTTGATGAGATTTCTGTTAAACCAATGGATGGTAGCCTTGTCATTATGCAAGGTAGTATGTTGTTGAGGTTTCTTGTTACTCCAATGAATGGTAGCCTTATCATTATGGAAGATAGCCTGTTGCTGAGATTTCTATTTCTCCAATGGATGGTAGCCTTGTCATTATAAAAGGTAGTCTCTTGTTGAAATTTTTGTTACTCCAATGGATGGTAGCCTTGTCATTATGGAAGGTAGTCTGTTGTTGAAATTATTGTTACTCCAATGGATGATATCCTTCTCGTTATGGAAGGTAGTATGTTGTTGAGATTTCTGTTAAAATAATGGATGGTAGCCTTGTCATTATGGAAGGTAGTATGTTGTTGAGGTTTCTTGTTACTCCAATGAATGGTAGCCTTATCATTATGGAAGGTAGCCTGTTGCTGAGATTTCTATTTCTCCAATGCATTGTAGCCTTGTCATTATAAAAGGTAGTCTCTTGTTGAAATTTTTGTTACTCTAATGGATGGTAGCCTTGTCATTATGGAAGGTAGTCTGTTTTTGAGAATTCTATTACTCCAATGGATGGTAGCCTTGTCATTATGGGAGGTAGTCGGTTATTGATATTTCAATTACTCAATTAGATGGTAGCCTTGTCATTATGGATGGTAGTTTGTTGTTGAGATTTCTGTTTCTCCAATGGATGGTAGCGTTGTCATTATAGAAGGTAGTTAGTTGTTGAGATTTCTGTTATTCCAATGGATGGTAGCCTTGTCATTATGGAAAGTAGTCTGTTGTTGAGATTTTTGTTACTCCAATGGATGGTAGCCTTGTCACTATGGAAGGTAGTATGTTGTTGATATTTCTTGTTACTCTAATGGATGGTATCCTTGTCCTTATGGAAGGTAGTTTGTTGTTGATATTTCTTGTTACCCAATGGATGGTAGCCTTGTCGTTATGGAAGGTAGTTTGTTTTCAAATTTTGGTTACTCCAATGGATGGTAGCCTTGTCATTATAGAAGGTAATCTATTGTTGAAATTTTTGTTACTCCAATGGATTGTAGCCTTCTCGTCATGGAAGGTAGTTTGTTGTTTAGATTTCTTATTACTCCAATGGATGGTTGCCTTGTCATTATGGAAGGTAGTCTGTTGTTGAGATTTCTTGTTACTCCAATGAATGGTAGCCTTATCATTATGGAAGATAGCCTGTTGCTGAGATTTCTATTTCTCCAATGGATGGTAGCCTTGTCATTATAAAAGGTAGTCTCTTGTTGAAATTTTTGTTACTCCAATGGATGGTAGCCTTGTCATTATGGAAGGTAGTCTGTTGTTGAAATTATTGTTACTCCAATGGATGATATCCTTCACGTTATGGAAGGTAGTATGTTGTTGAGATTTCTGTTAAAATAATGGATGGTAGCCTTGTCATTATGGAAGGTAGTATGTTGTTGAGGTTTCTTGTTACTCCAATTAATGGTAGCCTTATCATTATGGAAGGTAGCCTGTTGCTGAGATTTCTATTTCTCCAATGGATTGTAGCCTTGTCATTATAAAAGGTAGTCTCTTGTTGAAATTTTTGTTACTCTAATGGATGGTAGCCTTGTCATTATGGAAGGTAGTCTGTTTTTGAGAATTCTATTACTCCAATGGATGGTAGCCTTGTCATTATGGGAGGTAGTCGGTTATTGATATTTCAGTTACTCAATTAGATGGTAGCCTAGTCATTATGGATGGTAGTTTGTTGTTGAGATTTATGTTTCTCCAATGGATGGTAGCGTTGTCATTATAGAAGGTAGTTAGTTGTTGAGATTTCTGTTACTCCAATGGATGGTAGCCTTGTCATTATGGAAAGTAGTCTGTTGTTGAGATTTTTGTTACTCCAATGGATGGTAGCCTTGTCATTATGGAAGGTAGTATGTTGTTGATATTTCTTGTTACTCTAATGGATGGTATCCTTGTCCTTATGGAAGGTAGTTTGTTGTTGATATTTCTTGTTACCCAATGGATGGTAGCCTTGTCGTTATGGAAGGTAGTTTGTTTTCAAATTTTGGTTACTCCAATGGATGGTAGCCTTGTCATTATAGAAGGTAATCTATTGTTGAAATTTTTGTTACTCCAATGGATTGTAGCCTTCTCGTCATGGAAGGTAGTTGGTTGTTGAGATTTCTTATTACTCCAATGGATGGTTGCCTTGTCATTATGGAAGGTAGTCTGTTGTTGAGATTTCTTGTTACTCCAATGGATGCTAGCCTTGTAATTATGGAAGGTAGACTGTTGTTGAGATTTCTGTTTCTCCAATGGATGGTAGCCATGTCATTATAAAAGGTAGTCTGTTGTTGAAATTTTTGTTACTCTAATGGATGGTAGCCTTGTCATTATGAATGGTAGTTTGTTGTTGAGATTTCTGTTACTCCAATGGACGGTAGCCGTGTCATTATGGGAGGTAGTATGTTGTTGTGATTTTTGTTTCTCCAATGGATGGTACCCTTGTCATTATGGAAGGTAGTCTGTTGTTGATATTTTTGTTACTCCAATGGATGGTAGCCTTGTCATTATGGAAGGTAGTCTGTTGTTGAAATTTTTGTTACTCCAATGGATGGTAGCCTTGTCATTATGGAAGGTAGTTTGTTGTTGAAATTTTTGTTAATCCAATGGATGATAGCCTTCTCGTTATGGAAGGTAGTTTGTTGTTGATATTTCTTGTTACTTCAATGGGTGGTAGCCTTGTAATTAAGGAAGGTAGCCTGTTGTTAAGATTTCCGTTTCTCCAATGGATGGTAGCCCTGTCATCATAAAAGGTAGTCTCTTGTTTAAATTTTTATTACTCCAATGGATGGTTTCCTTGTCATTATGGAAGGTAGTATAATTTTGAGATTTCTATTACACCAATGGATGTTAGCCTGTTGTTGAGATTTCTATTTCTCCAATGGATGGTAGACTTGTCATTATAAAAGGTAGTTTGTTGTTGAAATTTTTGTTACTCTAATGGATGGTAGCCTTTTCATTATGAATGGTAGTCTGTTGTTGAGATTTCTGTTACTCCAATGGACGATAGCCATGTCATTATGGGAGGTAGTATGTTGTTATGATTTTTGTTACTCCAATGGATGGTAGCCTTGTCATTATCGAAGGTAGTATGTTGTTAATATTTCTTGTTACTCTAATGGATGGTATCCTTGTCCTTATGGAAGGTAGTTTGTTGCTGATATTTCTTGTTACCCAATGGATGGTAGCCTTGTCGTTATGGAAGGTAGTTTGTTTTCAAATTTTGGTTACTCCAATGGATGGTAGCCTTGTCATTATAGAAGGTAATCTATTGTTGAAATTTTTGTTACTCCAATGGATTGTAGTCTTCTCGTCATGGAAGGTAGTTTGTTGTTGAGATTTCTTATTACTCCAATGGATGGTTGCCTTGTCATTATGGAAGGTAGTCTGTTGTTGAGATTTCTTGTTACTCCAATGGATGCTAGCCTTGTCATTATGGAAGGTAGCCTGTTGTTGAGATTTCTGTTTCTCCAATGGATGGTAGCCATGTAATTATAAAAGGTAGTCTGTTGTTGAAATTTTTGTTACTCTAATGGATGGTAGCCTTGTCATTATGAATGGTAGTTTGTTGTTGAGATTTCTGTTACTCCAATGGACGGTAGCCGTGTCATTATGGGAGGTAGTATGTTGTTGTGATTTTTGTTACTCCAATGGATGGTACCCTTGTCATTATGGAAGGTAGTCTGTTGTTGATATTTTTGTTACTCCAATGGATGGTAGCCTTGTCATTATGGAAGGTAGTCTGTTGTTGAAATTTTTGTTACTCCAATGGATGGTAGCCTTGTCATTATGGATGGTAGTTTGTTGTTGAAATTTTTGTTAATCCAATGGATGATAGCCTTCTCGTTATGGAAGGTAGTTTGTTGTTGATATTTCTTGTTACTCCAATGGGTGGTAGCCTTGTAATTAAGGAAGGTAGCCTGTTGTTAAGATTTTCGTTTCTCCAATGGATGGTAGCCCTGTCATCATAAAAGGTAGTCTCTTGTTTAAATATTTGTTACTCCAATGGATGGTTTCCTTGTAATTATGGAAGGTAGTATATTTTTGAGATTTCTATTACACCAATGGATGGTAGCCTGTTGTTGAGATTTCTATTTCTCCAATGGATGGTAGACTTGTCATTATAAAAGGTAGTTTGTTGTTGAAATTTTTGTTACTCTAATGGATGGTAGCCTTGTCATTATGAATGGTAGTCTGTTGTTGAGATTTCTGTTACTCCAATGGACTGTAGCCGTGTCATTATGGGAGGTAGTATGTTGTTATGATTTTTGTTACTCCAATGGATGACAGCCTTGTCATTATGGAAGGTAGTCTATTGTTGAGATTTCTGTTACTCCAATGGATGGTAGCCTTGTCATTATGGAAAGTAGTCTGTTGTTGAGATTTTTGTTACTCCAATGGATGGTAGCCTTGTTATTATGGAAGGTAGTCTGTTGTTGAAATTTTTGTTACTCCAATGGATGATAGCCTTCTCGTTATGGAAGATAGTATGTTGTTGAGATTTCTGTTAATCCAATGGGTGGTAGCCTTGTCATTAAGGAAGGTAGCCTGTTGTTAAGATTTCCATTTCTCCAATGGATGGTAGCCTTGTCATCATAAAAGGCTGTCTCTTGTTTAAATTTTTGTTACTCCAATGGATGGTAGCCTTGTCATTATGGAAGGTAGTCTGTTGTTGAAATTTTTGTTACTCCAATGGATGGTAGCCTTCTCATTATGGAAGGTAGTATGTTATTGAGATTTCTTGTTACTCCAATTTATGGAAGCCTTATCATTATGGAAGGTAGCCTGTTGTTGAGATTTCTATTTCTCCAATGGATGGTAGACTTGTCATTATAAAAGGTAGTTTGTTGTTGAAATTTTTGTTACTCCAATGGATGGCAGCCTTGTCATTATGAATGGTAGTATGTTGTTGAGATTTCTGTTACTCCAATGGACGGTAGACGTGTCATTATGGGAGGTAGTATGTTGTTATGATTTTTGTTACTCCAATGGATGGCAGCCTTGTCATTATGGAAGGTAGTCTATTGTTGAGATTTCTGTTACTCCAATGGATGGTAGCCTTGTCATTATGGAAAGTAGTCTGTTGTTGAGATTTTTGTTACTCCAATGGATGGTAGCCTTGTTATTATGGAAGGTAGTCTGTTGTTGAAATTTTTGTTACTCCAATGGATGATAGCCTTTTCGTTATGGAAGATAGTATGATGTTGAGATTTATGTTAATCCAATGGGTGGTAGCCTTGTCATTAAGGAAGGTAGCCTGTTGTTAAGATTTCCGTTTCTCCAATGGATGGTAGCCTTGACATCATAAAAGGCAGTCTCTTGTTTAAATTTTTGTTACTCCAATGGATGGTAGCCTTGTCATTATGGAAGGTAGTTTGTTGTTGAAATTTTTGTTACTCCAATGGATGATAGCCTTCTCATTATGGAAGGTAGTATGTTATTGAGATTTCTTGTTACTCCAATTTATGGTAGCCTTATCATTATGGAAGGTAGCCTGTTGTTGAGATTTCTATTTCTCCAATGGATGGTAGCCTTGTCATTATAAAAGGTAGTCTCTTGTTGAAATTTTTGTTACTCCAATGGATGGCATCCTTGTCATTATGGAAGGTAGTATGTTATTGAGATTTCTGTTACTCCAATGGATGGTAGCCTTGTCATTATGGAAAGTAGTCTGTTGTTGAGATTTTTGTTACTCCAATGGATGGTAGCCTTGTCATTATGGAAGGTAGTTTGTTGTTTAAATTTCTTGCTACTGCAATGGACGGTATCCTTGTCATTTTGGAAGGTAGTCTGTTGTTGAAATTTTTGTTACTATAATGGATGGTAGCCTTATCATTAGGGAAGGTAGTTTGTTGTTGAAATTTTTGTTACTCCAATGGATGATAGCCTTCACGTTATGGAAGGTAGTATGTTGTTGAGATTTCTTGTTACTCCAATGTATGGTAGCCTTATCATTATGGAAGGTAGCCTGTTGGTGTGATTTCTATTTCTCCAATGGATGGTAGCCTTGTCATTATTAAAGGTAGTCTCTTGTTGAAATTTGTCTTACTCCAATGGATGGCAGCCTTGTCATTATGGAAGGTAGTTTGTTGTTGAGATTATTGTTACTCCAATGGATGGTAGCCTTGTCATTATGGAAGGTAGTCTGTTGTTGAAATTTTTCTTACTCCAATGGATGATATCCTTCTCGTTATGGAAGGTAGTATGTTATTGAGATTTCTGTTAAACAATGGATGGTAGCCTTGTCATTATGGAAGGTAGTATGTTGTTGAGGTTTCTTGTTACTCCAATGGATGGTAGCCTTGTCATTATGGAAGGTAGTCTTTTGTTGAAATTTTTGTTACTATAATGGATGGTAGCCTTGTCATTAGGGAAGGTAGTCTGTTGTTGATATTTCTTGTTACTCCAATTTATGGTAGCCTTATCATTATGGAAGGTAGCCTGTTGTTGAGATTTTTATTTCTCCAATGGATGGTAGCCTTGTCATTATAAAAGGTAGTCTCTTGTTGAAATTTTTGTTACTCCAATGGATGGCAGCCTTGTCATTATGGAAGGTAGTCTGTTATTGAGATTTATGTTACTCCAATGGATGGTAGCCTTGTCATTATGGAAAGTAGTCTGTTTTTGAGATTTTTGTTACTCCAATGGATGGTAGCCTTGTCATTATGGAAAGTAGTCTATTTGTTGAAATTTCTTGTTACTCCAATGGATGGTAGCCTTTTCATTATGGAAGGTAGTCTGTTGTTCAAATTTTTGTTACTCCAATGGATGATAGCCTTCTCGTTATGGAAGGTAGTATGTTATTGAGATTTCTTGTTACTCCAATGTATGGTAGCCTTATCATTATGGAAGGTAGCCTGTTGGTGTGATTTCTATTTCTCCCATGGATGGTAGTATTCTCATTATAAAAGGTAGTCTCTTGTTGAAATTTTTGTTACTCCAATGGATGTTAGCCTTGTCATTATGGAAGGTAGTCTGTTGTTAAAATTTTTGTTACTCCAATGGATGATATCCTTCTCGTTATGGAAGGTAGTATGTTGTTGAGATTTCCGTTAATCCAAAGGATGGTAGCCTTGTCATTATGGAAGGTAGTATGTTGTTAAGATTTCATATTACTCCAATGTATGGTAGCCTTATCATTATGGATAGTAGCCTTTTGTTGAGATTTCTATTTCTCCAATGGATTGTAGCCTTGTCATTATAAAAGGTAGTCTCTTGTTGAAATTTTTGTTACTCTAATGGATGGTAGCCTTGTCATTATGGAAGGTAGTCTGTTTTTGAGAATTTTATTACTCCAATGGATGGTAGCCTTGTCATTATGGGAGGTAGTCGGTTATTGATATTTCAGTTACTCCATTAGATGGTAGCCTTGTCATTATGGATGGTAGTTTGTTGTTGAGATTTCTGTTTCTCCAATGGATGGTAGCCTTGTCACTATGGAAGATAGTTTGTTGTTAAGATTTCTGTTACTCCAATGGATGGTAGCCTTGTCACTATTGAAGGTAGTATGTTGTTGAGATTTCTGTTACTCCAATGGATGGTAGTCTTGTCATTATGGGAGGTAGTCTATTGTTGAAATTTCTGTTATTCCAATGGATGGTATGCTTGTAATTCTGGAAGGTAGTCTATTGTTTAGATTTCTATTACTCCAATGGATGGTAGCCTTGTCATTATGGAAGGTAACCTGTTGTTGAGATTTCTGTTTCTCCAATGGATGGTAGACTTGTCATTATAAAAGGTAGTTTGTGGTTGAGATTTCTGTTTCTCCAATGGATGGTAGCCTTGTCATTATGGAAGGTAGTTTGTTGTTGAGATTTTTGTTACTCCAATGGATGGTTGCCTTGTCATTATGAATGGTAGCCTTATCATTATGGAAGGTAGCCTGTTGGTGTGATTTCTATTTCTCCAATGGATGGTAGCCTTGTCATCATAAAAGGTAGTCTCTTGTTTAAATTTTTGTTACTCCAATGGATGGTAGCCTTGTCATTATGGAAGGTAGTATATTTTTGAGATTTCTATTACACCAATGGATGGTAGCCTGTTGTTGAGATTTCTATTTCTCCAATGGATGGTAGACTTGTCATTATAAAAGGTAGTTTGTTATTGAAATTTTTGTTACTCTAATGGATGGTAGCCTTGTCATTATGAATGGTAGTTTGTTGTTGAGATTTTTGTTACTCCAATGGACGGTAGCAGTGTCATTATGGGACGTAGTATGTTGTTGTGATTTTTGTTACTCCAATGGATGGTAGCCTTGTCATTATGGAAGGTAGTCTCTTGTTGAAATTTTTGTTACTCTAATGGATGGTAGCCTTGTCATTATGGAAGGTAGTCTGTTTTTGAGATTTCTATTACTCTAATGGATGGTAGCCTTGTCATTATGGGAATTAGTCGGTTATTGATATTTCAGTTACTCCATTAGATGGTAGCCTTGTCATTATGGATGGTAGTTTGTTGTTGAGATTTCTGTTTCTCCAATGGATGGTAGCCTTGTCATCATAAAAGGTAGTCTCTTGTTTAAATTTTTGTTACTCCAATGGATGGTAGCCTGGTCATTATGGATGGTAGTATATTTTTGAGATTTCTATTACACCAATGGATGGTAGCCTGTTGTTGAGATTTATATTTCTCCAATGGATGGCAGACTTGTCATTATAAAATGTAGTTTGTTGTTGAAATTTTTGTTACTCTAATGGATGGTAGCCTTGTCATTATGAATGGTAGTTTTTGTTGAGATTTTTGTTACTCCAATGGACGGTAGCCGTGTCATTATGGTAGTTAGTATGTTGTTGTGATTTTTGTTACTCCAATAGATGGTAGCCTTGTCATTACGGAAGGTAGTCTGTTATTGAGATTTCTGTTACTGCAATGGATGGTAGCCTTGTCATTATGGAAGGTAGTCTGTTGTTGAAATTTATGTTACTCCAATGGATGGTAGTCTTGTCATTATGGGAGGTAGTCTATTGTTGAGATTTCTGTAATTCCAATGGATGGTATCCTTGTAATTCTGGAAGGTAGTCTGTTGTTGAGATTTCTATTACTCAAATGGATTGTAGCCTTGTCATTATGGAAGGTAACCTGTTGTTGAGATTTCTGTTTCTCCAATGGATGTTAGACTTGTCATTATAAAAGGTAGTTTGTTGTTGAGATTTCTGTTTCTCCAATGGATGGTAGCCTTGTCATTATGGAAGGTAGTTTGTTGTTGAGATTTCTGTTACTCCAATGGATGGTAGCCTTGTCATTATTGAAGGTATTCTATTGTTGAGATTTCTGTTACTCCAATGGACGGTAGCCGTGTCATTATGGGAGGTAGTATGTTGTTGTGATTTTTGTTACTCTAATGGATTTTAGCCTTGCCATTATGGAAGGTAGTCTGTTATTGAGATTTCTGTTACACCAATGGATGGTAGCCTTGTCATTATGGAAGGTAGTCTGTTGTTGAAATTTCTGTTACTCCAATGGATGGTAGCCTTGTCATTATGGAAGTTAGTCTGTTGATGAAATTTTTGTTACTCTAATGGATGGTAGCCTTGTCATTATGGAAGGTAGTCTGTTGTGGAAATTTTTGTTACTCCAATGGATGATAGCCTTCTCGTTATGGAAGGTAGTATCTTGTTGATATTTCTTGTTACTCCAATGGGTGGTAGCCTTGTCATTAAGGAAGGTAGCCTGTTGTTAAGATTTTTGTTTCTCCAATGGATGGTAGCCTTGTGATCATAAAAGGTAGTCTCTTGTTTAAATTTTTGTTACTCCAATGGATGGTAGCCTTGTCATTATGGAAGGTAGTATATTTTTGAGATTTCTATTACACCAATGGATAGTAGCCTGTTGTTGAGATTTCTATTTCTCCAATGGATGGTAGACTTGTCATTATAAAAGGTAGTTTGTTGTTGAAATTTTTGTTACTCTAATGGATGGTAGCCTTGTCATTATGAATGGTAGTTTGTTGTTGAGATTTCTATTACTCCAATGGACGGTAGCCGTCTCATTATGGGAGGTAGTATGTTGTTGTGATTTTTTTTACTCCAATGGATGGTAGCCTTGTCATTATGGTAGGTAGTATGTTATTGATATTTCTGTTACTGCAATGGATGGTAGCCTTGTCATTGTGGAAGGTAGTCTGTTGTTGATATTTTTGTTACTCCAATGGATGGTAGCCTTGTCATTATGGAAGGTAGTCTGTTGTTGAAATTTATGTTACTCCAATGGATGGTAGTCTTGTCATTATGGGAGGTAGTCTATTGTTGAGATTTCTGTAATTCCAATGGATGGTATCCTTGTAATTCTGGAAGGTAGTCTGTTGTTGAGATTTCTATTACTCAAATGGATTGTAGCCTTGTCATTATGGAAGGTAACCTGTTGTTGAGATTTCTGTTTCTCCAATGGATGTTAGACTTGTCATTATAAAAGGTAGTTTGTTGTTGAGATTTCTGTTTCTCCAATGGATGGTAGCCTTGTCATTATGGAAGGTAGTTTGTTGTTGAGATTTCTGTTACTCCAATGGATGGTAGCCTTGTCATTATTGAAGGTATTCTATTGTTGAGATTTCTGTTACTCCAATGGACGGTAGCCGTGTCATTATGGGAGGTAGTATGTTGTTGTGATTTTTGTTACTCTAATGGATTTTAGCCTTGCCATTATGGAAGGTAGTCTGTTATTGAGATTTCTGTTACACCAATGGATGGTAGCCTTGTCATTATGGAAGGTAGTCTGTTGTTGAAATTTCTGTTACTCCAATGGATGGTAGCCTTGTCATTATGGAAGTTAGTCTGTTGATGAAATTTTTGTTACTCTAATGGATGGTAGCCTTGTCATTATGGAAGGTAGTCTGTTGTGGAAATTTTTGTTACTCCAATGGATGATAGCCTTCTCGTTATGGAAGGTAGTATCTTGTTGATATTTCTTGTTACTCCAATGGGTGGTAGCCTTGTCATTAAGGAAGGTAGCCTGTTGTTAAGATTTTTGTTTCTCCAATGGATGGTAGCCTTGTGATCATAAAAGGTAGTCTCTTGTTTAAATTTTTGTTACTCCAATGGATGGTAGCCTTGTCATTATGGAAGGTAGTATATTTTTGAGATTTCTATTACACCAATGGATAGTAGCCTGTTGTTGAGATTTCTATTTCTCCAATGGATGGTAGACTTGTCATTATAAAAGGTAGTTTGTTGTTGAAATTTTTGTTACTCTAATGGATGGTAGCCTTGTCATTATGAATGGTAGTTTGTTGTTGAGATTTCTATTACTCCAATGGACGGTAGCCGTCTCATTATGGGAGGTAGTATGTTGTTGTGATTTTTTTTACTCCAATGGATGGTAGCCTTGTCATTATGGTAGGTAGTATGTTATTGATATTTCTGTTACTGCAATGGATGGTAGCCTTGTCATTGTGGAAGGTAGTCTGTTGTTGATATTTTTGTTACTCCAATGGATGGTAGCCTTGTCATTATGGAAGGTAGTTTGTTGTTGAAATTTTTGTTAATCCAATGGATGATAACCTTCTCATTATGGAAGGTAGTATGTTGTTGATATTTCTTGTTACTCCAATTTATGGTAGCCTTATCATTATGGAAGGTAGCCTATTGTTGAGATTTCTATTTCTCCAATGGATGGTAGCCTTGTCATTATAAAAGGTAGTCTCTTGTTGAAATTTTTGTTACTCCATTAGATGGCAGCCTTGTCATTATGAAAGTTAGTCTGTTATTGAGATTTATGTTACTCCAATGGATGGTAGCCTTGTCATTATGGAAAGTAGTCAGTTTTTGAGATTTTTGTTACTCCAATGGATGGTAGCCTTGACATTATGGAAGGTAGTTTGTTTTTTGAAATTTCTTGTTACTCCAATGGATGGTAGCCTTGTCATTATGGAAGGTAGTTTGTTGTTGAAATTTTTGTTACTATAATGGATGGTAGCCTTGTCATTAGGGAAGGTAGTCTGTTGTTGAAATTTTTGTTACTCCAATGGATGATAGCCTTCTCGTTATGGAAGGTAGTATGTTGTTGAGATTTCTTGTTACTCCAATGTATGGTAGCCTTATCAATATGGAAGGTAGCCTGTTGGTGTGATTTCTATTTCTCCAATGGATGGTAGCCTTCTCATTATAAAAGGTAGTCTCTTGTTGAAAGTTTTGGTACTCCAATGGATGGCAGCCTTGTCATTATGGAAGGTAGTTTATTGTTGAGATTTTTGTTATTCCAATGGATGTTAGCCTTGTCATTATGGAAGGTAGTCTGTTGTTGAAATTTTTGTTACTCCAATGGATGATATCCTTCTCGTTATGGAAGGTAGTATCTTGTTGCGATTTCCGTTAATCCAATGGATGGTAGCCTTGTCATTATGGAAGGCAGTATGTTATTGAGATTTCTTATTACTCCAATGTATGGTAGCCTTATCATTATGGATAGTAGCCTTTTGTTGAGATTTCTATTTCTCCAATGGATTGTAGCCTTGCCATTATAAAAGGTAGTCTCTTGTTGAAATTTTTGTTACTCTAATGGATGGTAGCCTTGTCATTATGGAAGGTAGTCTGTTTTTGAGAATTCTATTACTCCAATGGATGGTAGCCTTGTCATTATGGGAGGTAGTCGGTTATTGATATTTCAGTTACTCCATTAGATGGTAGCCTTGTCATTATGGATGGTAGTTTACTATTGAGATTTCTGTTTCTCCAATGAGTGGTAGCCTTGTCATTATGGAAGGTAGTTTGTTGTTGAGATTTCTGTTACTCCAATGGATGGTAGCCTTGTCATTATTGAAGGTAGTCTGTTGTTGAGATTTCTGTTACTCCAATGGATGGTAGTCTTGTCATTATGGGAGGTAGTCTATTGTTGAGATTTCTGTTATTCCAATGGATGGTATCCTTGTAATTCTGGAAGGTAGTCTATTGTTGAGATTTCTATTACTCCAATGGATGGTAGCCTTGTCATTATGGAAGGTAACTTGTTGTTGAGATTTATGTTTCTCCAATGGATGGTAGACTTGTCATTATAAAAGGTAGTTTGTTGTTGAGATTTCTGTTTCTCCAATGGATGGTATCTTTGTCATTATGGAAGGTAGTTTGTTGTTGAGATTTCTGTTACTCCAATGGATGGTAGCCTTGTCATTATGAATGGTAGCCTTATCATTATGGAAGGTAGCCTGTTGGTGTGATTTCTATTTCTCCAATGGATGGTAGCCTTGTCATCATAAAAGTTAGTCTCTTGTTTAAATTTTTGTTACTCCAATGGATGGTAGCCTTGTCATTATGGAAGGTAGTATATTTTTGAGATTTCTATTACACCAATGGATGGTAGCCTGTTGTTGAGATTTCTATTTCTCCAATGGATGGTAGACTTGTCTTTATAAAAGGTAGTTTGTTATTGAAATTTTTGTTACTCTAATGGATGGTAGCCTTGTCATTATGAATGGTAGTTTGTTGTTGAGATTTCTTTTACTCCAATGGACGGTAGCAGTGTCATTATGGGAGGTAGTATGTTGTTGTGATTTCTGTTACTGCAATGGATGGTAGCCTTGTCATTATGGAAGGTAGTCTGTTGTTGATATTTTTGTTACTCCAATGGATGGTAGCCTTGTCATTATGGAAGGTAGTATGTTGTTGAAATTTTTGTTAATCCAATGGATGATAGCCTTTTCATTATGGAAGGTAGTATGTTGTTGATATTTCTTGTTACTCCAATGGGTGGTAGCCTTGTAATTAAGGAAGGTAGCCTGTTGTTAAGATTTTCGTTTCTCAAATGGATGGTAGCCCTGTCATCATAAGAGGTAGTCTCTTGTCTAAATTTTTGTTACTCCAATGGATGGTAGCCTTGTCATTATGGAAGGTAGCCTGTTGTTGAAATTTTTGTTACTCCAATGGATGATAGCCTTCTCGTTATGGAAGGTAGAATGTTGTTGAGATTTCTTGTTACTCCAATTTATGGTAGCCTTATCATTATGGAAGGTAGCTTGTTGTTGACATTTCTATTTCTCCAATGGATGGTAGCCTTGTCATTATAAAAGGTAGTCTCTTGTTGAAATTTTTGTTACTACAATGGATGGCAGCCTTGTCATTATGGAAGGTAGTCTGTTATTCAGATTTCTGTTACTCCAATGGATGGTAGCCTTATCATTATGGAAAGTAGTCTGTTTTTGAGATTTTTGTTACTCCAATGGATGGTAGCCTTGTCATTATGGAAGGTAGTTTGTTTGTTGAAATTTCTTGTTACTCCAATGGATGGTAGCCTTGTCATTATGGAAGGTAGTCTGTTGTTGAAATTTTTGTTACTATAATGGATGGTAGCCTTGTCATTAGGGAAGGTAGTCTATTGTTGAAATTTTTGTTACTCCAATGGATGATAGCCTTCTCGTTATGGAAGGTAGTATGTTGTTGAGATTTCTTGTTACTCCAATGTATGGTAACCATATCATTATGGAAGGTAGCCTGTTGGTGTGATTTCAATTTCTCCAATGGATGGTAGCCTTGTCATTATAAAAGGTAGTCTCTTGTTGAAATTTTTGTTACTCCAATGGATGGCAGCCTTGTCATTATGGAAGGTAGTTTATTGTTGAGATTTTTGTTACTCCAATGGATGTTAGCCTTGTCATTATGGAAGGTAGTCTGTTGTTGAAATTTTTGTTACTCCAATGGATGATATCCTTCTCGTTATGGAAGGTAGTATGTTGTTGAGATTTCCGTTAATCCAATGGATGGTAGCCTTGTCACTATGGAAGGTAGTATGTTGTTGGGATTTCTTATTACTCCAATGTATGGTAGCCTTAACATTATGGATAGTAGCCTTTTGTTGAGATTTCTATTTCTCCAACGAATTGTAGCCTTGTCATTATAAAAGGTAGTCTCTTGTTGAAATTTTTGTTACTCTAATGGATGGTAGCCTTGTCATTATGGAAGGTAGTCTGTTTTTGAGAATTCTATTACTCCAATGGATGGTAGCCTTGTCATTATGGGAGGTAGTCGGTTATTGATATTTTAGTTACTCCATTAGATGGTAGCCTTGTCATTATGGATGGTAGTTTGTTGTTGAGATTTATGTTTCTCCAATGGATGGTAGCCTTGTCATTATGGGAGGTAGTCTATTGTTGAGATTTCTGCTATTCCAATGGATGGTATCCTTGTAATTTTGGAAGGTAGTCTGTTGTTGAGATTTCTATTACTCCAATGGATGGTAGCCTTGTCATTATGGAAGGTAACCTGTTGTTGAGATTTCTGTTTCTCCAATGGATGGTAGACTTGTCATTATAAAAGGTAGTTTGTTGTTGAGATTTCTGTTTCTCCAATGGATGGTAGCCTTGTCATTATGGAAGGTAGTTTGTTGTTGAGATTTTTGTTACTCCAATGGATGGTAGCCTTGTCATTATGAATGGTAGCCTTATCATTATGGAAGGTAGCCTGTTGGTGTGATTTCTATTTCTCAAATGGATGGTAGCCTTGTCATCATAAAAGGTAGTCTCTTGTTTAAATTTTTGTTACTCCAATGGATGGTAGCCTTGTCATTATGGAAGGTAGTATATTTTTGAGATTTCTATTACACCAATGGATGGTAGCCTGTTGTTGAGATTTCTATTTCTCCAATGGATGGTAGACTTGTCTTTATAAAAGGTAGTTTGTTATTGAAATTTTTGTTACTCTAATGGATGGTAGCCTTGTCATTATGAATGGTAGTTTGTTGTTGAGATTTTTGTTACTCCAATGGACGGTAGCGGTGTCATTATGGGAGGTAGTATGTTGTTGTGATTTTTGTTACTCCAATGGATGGTAGCCTTGTCATTATGGAAGGTAGTCTGTTATTAAGATTTCTGTTACTACAATGGATGGTAGCCTTGTCATTATGGAAGGTAGTCTTTTGTTGATATTTTTGTTACTCCAATGCATGGTAGCCTTATCATTATGGAAGGTAGTATGTTGTTGAAATTTTTGTTAATCCAATGGATGATAGCCTTTTCGTTATGGAAGGTAGTATGTTGTTAATATTTCTTGTTACTCCAATGGGTGGTAGCCTTGTAATTAAGGAAGGTAGCCTGTTGTTAAGATTTCCGTTTCTCAAATGGATGGTAG
Source organism: Vicia faba (assembly GCA_948472305.1). Classification (NCBI taxonomy): domain Eukaryota; kingdom Viridiplantae; phylum Streptophyta; class Magnoliopsida; order Fabales; family Fabaceae; genus Vicia; species Vicia faba. The sequence continues at coordinate 775,002,154 of OX451737.1, forward strand.
CCCTGTCATCATAAGAGGTAGTCTCTTGTCTAAATTTTTGTTACTCCAATGGATGGTAGCCTTGTCATTATGGAAGGTAGCCTGTTGTTGAAATTATTGTTACTCCAATGGATGATAGCCTTCTCGTTATGGAAGGTAGTATGTTGTTGAGATTTCTTGTTACTCCAATTTATGGTAGCCTTATCATTATGGAAGGTAGCTTGTTGTTGACATTTCTATTTCTCCAATGGATGGTAGCCTTGTCATTATAAAAGGTAGTCTCTTGTTGAAATTTTTGTTACTCCAATGGATGGCAGCCTTGTCATTATGGAAGGTAGTCTGTTATTCAGATTTCTGTTACTCCAATGGATGGTAGCCTTATCATTATGGAAAGTAGTCTGTTTTTGAGATTTTTGTTACTCCAATGGATGGTAGCCTTGTCATTATGGAAGGTAGTTTGTTTGTTGAAATTTCTTGTTACTCCAATGGATGGTAGCCTTGTCATTATGGAAGGTAGTCTGTTGTTGAAATTTTTGTTACTATAATGGATGGTAGCCTTGTCATTAGGGAAGGTAGTCTATTGTTGAAATTTTTGTTACTCCAATGGATGATAGCCTTCTCGTTATGGAAGGTAGTATGTTGTTGAAATTTCTTGTTACTCCAATGTATGGTAACCATATCATTATGGAAGGTAGCCTGTTGGTGTGATTTCTATTTCTCCAATGGATGGTAGCCTTGTCATTATAAAAGGTAGTCTCTTGTTGAAATTTTGGTTACTCCAATGGATGGCAGCCTTGTCATTATGGAAGGTAGTTTGTTGTTGAGATTTTTGTTACTCCAATGGATGTTAGCCTTGTCATTATGGAAGTTAGTCTATTGTTGAAATTTTTGTTACTCCAATGGATGATAGCCTTCTCGTTATGGAAGGTAGTATGTTGTTGAGATTTCTTGTTACTCCAATGTATGGTAACCATATCATTATGGAAGGTAGCCTGTTGGTGTGATTTCTATTTCTCCAATGGATGGTAGCCTTGTCATTATAAAAGGTAGTCTCTTGTTGAAATTTTGTTACTCCAATGGATGGCAGCCTTGTCATTATGGAAGGTAGTTTGTTGTTGAGATTTTTGTTACTCCAATGGATGTTAGCCTTGTCATTATGGAAGGTAGTCTATTGTTGAAATTTTTGTTACTCCAATGGATGATAGCCTTCTCGTTATGGAAGGTAGTATGTTGTTGAGATTTCTTGTTACTCCAATGTATTGTAACCATATCATTATGGAAGGTAGCCTGTTGGTGTGATTTCTATTTCTCCAATGGATGGTAGCCTTGTCATTATAAAAGGTAGTCTCTTGTTGAAATTTTTGTTACTCCAATGGATGGCAGCCTTGTCATTATGGAAGGTAGTTTGTTGTTGAGATTTTTGTTACTCCAATGGATGTTAGCCTTGTCATTATGGAAGGTAGTCTATTGTTGAAATTTTTGTTACTCCAATGGATGATAGCCTTCTCGTTATGGAAGGTAGTATGTTGTTGAGATTTCTTGTTACTCCAATGTATGGTAACCATATCATTATGGAAGGTAGCCTGTTGGTGTGATTTCTATTTCTCCAATGGATGGTAGCCTTGTCATTATAAAAGGTAGTCTCTTGTTGAAATTTTTGTTACTCCAATGGATGTCAGCCTTGTCATTATGGAAGGTAGTTTGTTGTTGAGATTTTTGTTACTCGAATGGATGTTAGCCTTGTCATTATGGAAGGTAGTCTGTTGTTGAAATTTTTGTTACTCCAATGGATGATATCCTTCTCGTTATGGAAGGTAGTATGTTGTTGAGATTTCCGTTAATCCAATGGATGGTAGCCTTGTCATTATGGAAGGTAGTATGTTGTTGGGATTTCTTATTACTCCAATGTATGGTAGCCTTAACATTATGGATAGTAGCCTTTTGTTGAGATTTCTATTTCTCCAACGGATTGTAGCCTTGTCATTATAAAAGGTAGTCTCTTGTTGAAATTTTTGTTACTCTAATGGATGGTAGCCTTGTCATTATGGAAGGTAGTCTGTTTTTGAGAATTCTATTACTCCAATGGATGGTAGCCTTGTCATTATGGGAGGTAGTCGGTTATTGATATTTTAGTTACTTCATTAGATGGTAGCCTTGTCATTATGGATGGTAGTTTGTTGTTGAGATTTATGTTTCTCCAATGGATGGTAGCCTTGTCATTATGGGAGGTAGTCTATTGTTGAGATTTCTGCTATTCCAATGGATGGTATCCTTGTAATTTTGGAAGGTAGTCTGTTGTTGAGATTTCTATTACTCCAATGGATGGTAGCCTTGTCATTATGGAAGGTAACCTGTTGTTGAGATTTCTGTTTCTCCAATGGATGGTAGACTTGTCATTATAAAAGGTAGTTTGTTGTTGAGATTTCTGTTTCTCCAATGGATGGTAGCCTTGTCATTATGGAAGGTAGTTTGTTATTGAGATTTTTGTTACTCCAATGGATGGTAGCCTTGTCATTATGAATGGTAGCCTTATCATTATGGAAGGTAGCCTGTTGGTGTGATTTCTATTTCTCAAATGGATGGTAGCCTTGTCATCATAAAAGGTAGTCTCTTGTTTAAATTTTTGTTAATCCAATGGATGATAGCCTTTTCATTATGGAAGGTAGTATGTTGTTGATATTTCTTGTTACTCCAATGGGTGGTAGCCTTGTAATTAAGGAAGGTAGCCTGTTGTTAAGATTTTCGTTTCTCAAATGGATGGTAGCCCTGTCATCATAAGAGGTAGTCTCTTGTCTAAATTTTTGTTACTCCAATGGATGGTAGCCTTGTCATTATGGAAGGTAGCCTGTTGTTGAAATTTTTGTTACTCCAATGGATGATAGCCTTCTCGTTATGGAAGGTAGAATGTTGTTGAGATTTCTTGTTACTCCAATTTATGGTAGCCTTATCATTATGGAAGGTAGCTTGTTGTTGACATTTCTATTTCTCCAATGGATGGTAGCCTTGTCATTATAAAAGGTAGTCTCTTGTTGAAATTTTTGTTACTACAATGGATGGCAGCCTTGTCATTATGGAAGGTAGTCTGTTATTCAGATTTCTGTTACTCCAATGGATGGTAGCCTTATCATTATGGAAAGTAGTCTGTTTTTGAGATTTTTGTTACTCCAATGGATGGTAGCCTTGTCATTATGGAAGGTAGTTTGTTTGTTGAAATTTCTTGTTACTCCAATGGATGGTAGCCTTGTCATTATGGAAGGTAGTCTGTTGTTGAAATTTTTGTTACTATAATGGATGGTAGCCTTGTCATTAGGGAAGGTAGTCTATTGTTGAAATTTTTGTTACTCCAATGGATGATAGCCTTCTCGTTATGGAAGGTAGTATGTTGTTGAGATTTCTTGTTACTCCAATGTATGGTAACCATATCATTATGGAAGGTAGCCTGTTGGTGTGATTTCAATTTCTCCAATGGATGGTAGCCTTGTCATTATAAAAGGTAGTCTCTTGTTGAAATTTTTGTTACTCCAATGGATGGCAGCCTTGTCATTATGGAAGGTAGTTTATTGTTGAGATTTTTGTTACTCCAATGGATGTTAGCCTTGTCATTATGGAAGGTAGTCTGTTGTTGAAATTTTTGTTACTCCAATGGATGATATCCTTCTCGTTATGGAAGGTAGTATGTTGTTGAGATTTCCGTTAATCCAATGGATGGTAGCCTTGTCACTATGGAAGGTAGTATGTTGTTGGGATTTCTTATTACTCCAATGTATGGTAGCCTTAACATTATGGATAGTAGCCTTTTGTTGAGATTTCTATTTCTCCAACGAATTGTAGCCTTGTCATTATAAAAGGTAGTCTCTTGTTGAAATTTTTGTTACTCTAATGGATGGTAGCCTTGTCATTATGGAAGGTAGTCTGTTTTTGAGAATTCTATTACTCCAATGGATGGTAGCCTTGTCATTATGGGAGGTAGTCGGTTATTGATATTTTAGTTACTCCATTAGATGGTAGCCTTGTCATTATGGATGGTAGTTTGTTGTTGAGATTTATGTTTCTCCAATGGATGGTAGCCTTGTCATTATGGGAGGTAGTCTATTGTTGAGATTTCTGCTATTCCAATGGATGGTATCCTTGTAATTTTGGAAGGTAGTCTGTTGTTGAGATTTCTATTACTCCAATGGATGGTAGCCTTGTCATTATGGAAGGTAACCTGTTGTTGAGATTTCTGTTTCTCCAATGGATGGTAGACTTGTCATTATAAAAGGTAGTTTGTTGTTGAGATTTCTGTTTCTCCAATGGATGGTAGCCTTGTCATTATGGAAGGTAGTTTGTTGTTGAGATTTTTGTTACTCCAATGGATGGTAGCCTTGTCATTATGAATGGTAGCCTTATCATTATGGAAGGTAGCCTGTTGGTGTGATTTCTATTTCTCAAATGGATGGTAGCCTTGTCATCATAAAAGGTAGTCTCTTGTTTAAATTTTTGTTACTCCAATGGATGGTAGCCTTGTCATTATGGAAGGTAGTATATTTTTGAGATTTCTATTACACCAATGGATGGTAGCCTGTTGTTGAGATTTCTATTTCTCCAATGGATGGTAGACTTGTCTTTATAAAAGGTAGTTTGTTATTGAAATTTTTGTTACTCTAATGGATGGTAGCCTTGTCATTATGAATGGTAGTTTGTTGTTGAGATTTTTGTTACTCCAATGGACGGTAGCGGTGTCATTATGGGAGGTAGTATGTTGTTGTGATTTTTGTTACTCCAATGGATGGTAGCCTTGTCATTATGGAAGGTAGTCTGTTATTAAGATTTCTGTTACTACAATGGATGGTAGCCTTGTCATTATGGAAGGTAGTCTTTTGTTGATATTTTTGTTACTCCAATGCATGGTAGCCTTATCATTATGGAAGGTAGTATGTTGTTGAAATTTTTGTTAATCCAATGGATGATAGCCTTTTCGTTATGGAAGGTAGTATGTTGTTAATATTTCTTGTTACTCCAATGGGTGGTAGCCTTGTAATTAAGGAAGGTAGCCTGTTGTTAAGATTTCCGTTTCTCAAATGGATGGTAGCCCTGTCATCATAAGAGGTAGTCTCTTGTCTAAATTTTTGTTACTCCAATGGATGGTAGCCTTGTCATTATGGAAGGTAGCCTGTTGTTGAAATTATTGTTACTCCAATGGATGATAGCCTTCTCGTTATGGAAGGTAGTATGTTGTTGAGATTTCTTGTTACTCCAATTTATGGTAGCCTTATCATTATGGAAGGTAGCTTGTTGTTGACATTTCTATTTCTCCAATGGATGGTAGCCTTGTCATTATAAAAGGTAGTCTCTTGTTGAAATTTTTGTTACTCCAATGGATGGCAGCCTTGTCATTATGGAAGGTAGTCTGTTATTCAGATTTCTGTTACTCCAATGGATGGTAGCCTTATCATTATGGAAAGTAGTCTGTTTTTGAGATTTTTGTTACTCCAATGGATGGTAGCCTTGTCATTATGGAAGGTAGTTTGTTTGTTGAAATTTCTTGTTACTCCAATGGATGGTAGCCTTGTCATTATGGAAGGTAGTCTGTTGTTGAAATTTTTGTTACTATAATGGATGGTAGCCTTGTCATTAGGGAAGGTAGTCTATTGTTGAAATTTTTGTTACTCCAATGGATGATAGCCTTCTCGTTATGGAAGGTAGTATGTTGTTGAAATTTCTTGTTACTCCAATGTATGGTAACCATATCATTATGGAAGGTAGCCTGTTGGTGTGATTTCTATTTCTCCAATGGATGGTAGCCTTGTCATTATAAAAGGTAGTCTCTTGTTGAAATTTTGGTTACTCCAATGGATGGCAGCCTTGTCATTATGGAAGGTAGTTTGTTGTTGAGATTTTTGTTACTCCAATGGATGTTAGCCTTGTCATTATGGAAGTTAGTCTATTGTTGAAATTTTTGTTACTCCAATGGATGATAGCCTTCTCGTTATGGAAGGTAGTATGTTGTTGAGATTTCTTGTTACTCCAATGTATGGTAACCATATCATTATGGAAGGTAGCCTGTTGGTGTGATTTCTATTTCTCCAATGGATGGTAGCCTTGTCATTATAAAAGGTAGTCTCTTGTTGAAATTTTGTTACTCCAATGGATGGCAGCCTTGTCATTATGGAAGGTAGTTTGTTGTTGAGATTTTTGTTACTCCAATGGATGTTAGCCTTGTCATTATGGAAGGTAGTCTATTGTTGAAATTTTTGTTACTCCAATGGATGATAGCCTTCTCGTTATGGAAGGTAGTATGTTGTTGAGATTTCTTGTTACTCCAATGTATTGTAACCATATCATTATGGAAGGTAGCCTGTTGGTGTGATTTCTATTTCTCCAATGGATGGTAGCCTTGTCATTATAAAAGGTAGTCTCTTGTTGAAATTTTTGTTACTCCAATGGATGGCAGCCTTGTCATTATGGAAGGTAGTTTGTTGTTGAGATTTTTGTTACTCCAATGGATGTTAGCCTTGTCATTATGGAAGGTAGTCTATTGTTGAAATTTTTGTTACTCCAATGGATGATAGCCTTCTCGTTATGGAAGGTAGTATGTTGTTGAGATTTCTTGTTACTCCAATGTATGGTAACCATATCATTATGGAAGGTAGCCTGTTGGTGTGATTTCTATTTCTCCAATGGATGGTAGCCTTGTCATTATAAAAGGTAGTCTCTTGTTGAAATTTTTGTTACTCCAATGGATGTCAGCCTTGTCATTATGGAAGGTAGTTTGTTGTTGAGATTTTTGTTACTCGAATGGATGTTAGCCTTGTCATTATGGAAGGTAGTCTGTTGTTGAAATTTTTGTTACTCCAATGGATGATATCCTTCTCGTTATGGAAGGTAGTATGTTGTTGAGATTTCCGTTAATCCAATGGATGGTAGCCTTGTCATTATGGAAGGTAGTATGTTGTTGGGATTTCTTATTACTCCAATGTATGGTAGCCTTAACATTATGGATAGTAGCCTTTTGTTGAGATTTCTATTTCTCCAACGGATTGTAGCCTTGTCATTATAAAAGGTAGTCTCTTGTTGAAATTTTTGTTACTCTAATGGATGGTAGCCTTGTCATTATGGAAGGTAGTCTGTTTTTGAGAATTCTATTACTCCAATGGATGGTAGCCTTGTCATTATGGGAGGTAGTCGGTTATTGATATTTTAGTTACTTCATTAGATGGTAGCCTTGTCATTATGGATGGTAGTTTGTTGTTGAGATTTATGTTTCTCCAATGGATGGTAGCCTTGTCATTATGGGAGGTAGTCTATTGTTGAGATTTCTGCTATTCCAATGGATGGTATCCTTGTAATTTTGGAAGGTAGTCTGTTGTTGAGATTTCTATTACTCCAATGGATGGTAGCCTTGTCATTATGGAAGGTAACCTGTTGTTGAGATTTCTGTTTCTCCAATGGATGGTAGACTTGTCATTATAAAAGGTAGTTTGTTGTTGAGATTTCTGTTTCTCCAATGGATGGTAGCCTTGTCATTATGGAAGGTAGTTTGTTATTGAGATTTTTGTTACTCCAATGGATGGTAGCCTTGTCATTATGAATGGTAGCCTTATCATTATGGAAGGTAGCCTGTTGGTGTGATTTCTATTTCTCAAATGGATGGTAGCCTTGTCATCATAAAAGGTAGTCTCTTGTTTAAATTTTTGTTACTCCAATGGATGGTAGCCTTGTCATTATGGAAGGTAGTATATTTTTGAGATTTCTATTACACCAATGGATGGTAGCCTGTTGTTGAGATTTCTATTTCTCCAATGGATGGTAGACTTGTCTTTATAAAAGGTAGTTTGTTATTGAAATTTTTGTTACTCTAATGGATGGTAGCCTTGTCATTATGAATGGTAGTTTGTTGTTGAGATTTCTGTTACTCCAATGGACGGTAGCGGTGTCATTATGGGAGGTAGTATGTTGTTGTGATTTTTGTTACTCCAATGGATGGTAGCCTTGTCATTATGGAAGGTAGTCTGTTATTAAGATTTCTGTTACTACAATGGATGGTAGCCTTGTCATTATGGAAGGTAGTCTGTTGTTGATATTTTTGTTACTCCAATGGATGGTAGCCTTATCATTATGGAAGGTAGTATGTTGTTGAAATTTTTGTTAATCCAATGGATGATAGCCTTTTCGTTATGGAAGGTAGTATGTTGTTGATATTTCTTGTTACTCCAATGGGTGGTAGCCTTGTAATTAAGGAAGGTAGCCTGTTGTTAAGATTTCCGTTTCTCAAATGGATGGTAGCCCTGTCATCATAAGAGGTAGTCTCTTGTCTAAATTTTTGTTACTCCAATGGATGGTAGCCTTGTCATTATGGAAGGTAGCCTGTTGTTGAAATTATTGTTACTCCAATGGATGATAGCCTTCTCGTTATGGAAGGTAGTATGTTGTTGAGATTTCTTGTTACTCCAATTTATGGTAGCCTTATCATTATGGAAGGTAGCTTGTTGTTGACATTTCTATTTCTCCAATGGATGGTAGCCTTGTCATTATAAAAGGTAGTCTCTTGTTGAAATTTTTGTTACTCCAATGGATGGCAGCCTTGTCATTATGGAAGGTAGTCTGTTATTCAGATTTCTGTTACTCCAATGGATGGTAGCCTTATCATTATGGAAAGTAGTCTGTTTTTGAGATTTTTGTTACTCCAATGGATGGTAGCCTTGTCATTATGGAAGGTAGTTTGTTTGTTGAAATTTCTTGTTACTCCAATGGATGGTAGCCTTGTCATTATGGAAGGTAGTCTGTTGTTGAAATTTTTGTTACTATAATGGATGGTAGCCTTGTCATTAGGGAAGGTAGTCTATTGTTGAAATTTTTGTTACTCCAATGGATGATAGCCTTCTCGTTATGGAAGGTAGTATGTTGTTGAGATTTCTTGTTACTCCAATGTATGGTAACCATATCATTATGGAAGGTAGCCTGTTGGTGTGATTTCTATTTCTCCAATGGATGGTAGCCTTGTCATTATAAAAGGTAGTCTCTTGTTGAAATTTTTGTTACTCCAATGGATGGCAGCCTTGTCATTATGGAAGGTAGTTTGTTGTTGAGATTTTTGTTACTCCAATGGATGTTAGCCTTGTCATTATGGAAGTTAGTCTATTGTTGAAATTTTTGTTACTCCAATGGATGATAGCCTTCTCGTTATGGAAGGTAGTATGTTGTTGAGATTTCTTGTTACTCCAATGTATGGTAACCATATCATTATGGAAGGTAGCCTGTTGGTGTGATTTCTATTTCTCCAATGGATGGTAGCCTTGTCATTATAAAAGGTAGTCTCTTGTTGAAATTTTTGTTACTCCAATGGATGGCAGCCTTGTCATTATGGAAGGTAGTTTGTTGTTGAGATTTTTGTTACTCCAATGGATGTTAGCCTTGTCATTATGGAAGGTAGTCTATTGTTGAAATTTTTGTTACTCCAATGGATGATAGCCTTCTCGTTATGGAAGGTAGTATGTTGTTGAGATTTCTTGTTACTCCAATGTATTGTAACCATATCATTATGGAAGGTAGCCTGTTGGTGTGATTTCTATTTCTCCAATGGATGGTAGCCTTGTCATTATAAAAGGTAGTCTCTTGTTGAAATTTTTGTTACTCCAATGGATGGCAGCCTTGTCATTATGGAAGGTAGTTTGTTGTTGAGATTTTTGTTACTCCAATGGATGTTAGCCTTGTCATTATGGAAGGTAGTCTATTGTTGAAATTTTTGTTACTCCAATGGATGATAGCCTTCTCGTTATGGAAGGTAGTATGTTGTTGAGATTTCTTGTTACTCCAATGTATGGTAACCATATCATTATGGAAGGTAGCCTGTTGGTGTGATTTCTATTTCTCCAATGGATGGTAGCCTTGTCATTATAAAAGGTAGTCTCTTGTTGAAATTTTTGTTACTCCAATGGATGTCAGCCTTGTCATTATGGAAGGTAGTTTGTTGTTGAGATTTTTGTTACTCGAATGGATGTTAGCCTTGTCATTATGGAAGGTAGTCTGTTGTTGAAATTTTTGTTACTCCAATGGATGATATCCTTCTCGTTATGGAAGGTAGTATGTTGTTGAGATTTCCGTTAATCCAATGGATGGTAGCCTTGTCATTATGGAAGGTAGTATGTTGTTGGGATTTCTTATTACTCCAATGTATGGTAGCCTTAACATTATGGATAGTAGCCTTTTGTTGAGATTTCTATTTCTCCAACGGATTGTAGCCTTGTCATTATAAAAGGTAGTCTCTTGTTGAAATTTTTGTTACTCTAATGGATGGTAGCCTTGTCATTATGGAAGGTAGTCTGTTTTTGAGAATTCTATTACTCCAATGGATGGTAGCCTTGTCATTATGGGAGGTAGTCGGTTATTGATATTTTAGTTACTTCATTAGATGGTAGCCTTGTCATTATGGATGGTAGTTTGTTGTTGAGATTTATGTTTCTCCAATGGATGGTAGCCTTGTCATTATGGGAGGTAGTCTATTGTTGAGATTTCTGCTATTCCAATGGATGGTATCCTTGTAATTTTGGAAGGTAGTCTGTTGTTGAGATTTCTATTACTCCAATGGATGGTAGCCTTGTCATTATGGAAGGTAACCTGTTGTTGAGATTTCTGTTTCTCCAATGGATGGTAGACTTGTCATTATAAAAGGTAGTTTGTTGTTGAGATTTCTGTTTCTCCAATGGATGGTAGCCTTGTCATTATGGAAGGTAGTTTGTTGTTGAGATTTATGTTACTCCAATGGATGGTAGTCTTGTCATTATGAATGGTAGCCTTATCATTATGGAAGGTAGCCTGTTGGTGTGATTTCTATTTCTCAAATGGATGGTAGCCTTGTCATCATAAAAGGTAGTCTCTTGTTTAAATTTTTGTTACTCCAATGGATGGTAGCCTTGTCATTATGGAAGGTAGTATATTTTTGAGATTTCTATTACACCAATGGATGGTAGCCTGTTGTTGAGATTTCTATTTCTCCAATGGATGGTAGACTTGTCTTTATAAAATATAGTTTGTTATTGAAATTTTTGTTACTCTAATGGATGGTAGCCTTGTCATTATGAATGGTAGTTTGTTGTTGAGATTTCTGTTACTCCAATGGACGGTAGCAGTGTCATTATGGGAGGTAGTATGTTGTTGTGATTTTTTTTACTCCAATGGATGGTAGCCTTGTCATTATGGAAGGTAGTCTGTTATTGAGATTTCTGTTACTGCAATGGATGGTAGCCTTGTCATTATGAAAGGTAGTCTGTTGTTGATATTTTTGTTACTCCAATGGATGGTAGCCTTATCATTATGGAAGGTAGTATGTTGTTGAAATTTTAGTTAATCCAATGGATGATAGCCTTTTCGTTATGAGAGGTAGTATGTTGTTGATATTTCTTGTTACTCCAATGGGTGGTAGCCTTGTAATTAAGGAAGGTAGCCTGTTGTTAAGATTTCCGTTTCTCAAATGGATGGTAGCCCTGTCATCATAAGAGGTAGTCTCTTGTCTAAATTTTTGTTACTCCAATGGATGGTAGCCTTGTCATTATGGAAGGTAGCCTGTTGTTGAAATTATTGTTACTCCAATGGATGATAGCCTTCTTGTTATGGAAGGTAGTATGTTGTTGAGATTTCTTGTTACTCCAATTTATGGTAGCCTTATCATTATGGAAGGTAGCTTGTTGTTGACATTTCTATTTCTCCAATGGATGGTAGCCTTGTCATTATAAAAGGTAGTCTCTTGTTGAAATTTTTGTTACTCCAATGGATGGCAGCCTTGTCATCATGGAAGGTAGTCTGTTATTCAGATTTCTGTTACTCCAATGGATGGTAGCCTTATCATTATGGAAAGTAGTCTGTTTTTGAGATTTTTGTTACTCCCATGGATGGTAGCCTTGTCATTATGGAAGGTAGTTTGTTTGTTGAAATTTCTTGTTACTCCAATGGATGGTAGCTTTGTCATTATGGAAGGTAGTCTGTTGTTGAAATTTTTGTTACTATAATGGATGGTAGACTTGTCATTACGGAAGGTAGTCTATTGTTGAAATTTTTGTTACTCCAATGGATGATAGCCTTCTCGTTATGGAAGGTAGTATGTTGTTGAGATTTCTTGTTTCTCCAATGTATGGTAACCATATCATTATGGAAGGTAGCCTGTTGGTGTGATTTCTATTTCTCCAATGGATGGTAGCCTTGTCATTATAAAAGGTGGTCTCTTGTTGAAATTTTTGTTACTCCAATGGATGGCAGCCTTGTCATTATGGAAGGTAGTTTGTTGTTGAGATTTTTGTTACTCCAATGGATGTTAGCCTTGTCATTATAGAAGGTAGTCTGTTGTTGAAATTTTTGTTACTCCAATGGATGATATCCTTCTTGTTATGGAAGGTAGTATGTTGTTGAGATTTCCGTTAATCCAATGGATGGTAGCCTTGTCATTATGGAATGTAGTATGTTGTTGGGATTTCTTATTACTTCAATGTATGGTAGCCTTATCATTATGGATAGTAGCCTTTTGTTGAGATTTCTATTTCTCCAACGGATTGTAGCCTTGTCATTATAAAAGGTAGTCTCTTGTTGAAATTTTTGTTACTCTAATGGATGGTAGCCTTGTCATTATGGAAGGTAGTCTTTTTTTGAGAATTCTATTACTCCAATGGATGGTAGCCTTGTCATTATGGGAGGTAGTCGATTATTGATATTTTAGTTACTCCATTAGATGGTAGCCTTGTCATTATGGATGGTAGTTTGTTGTTGAGATTTATGTTTCTCCAATGGATGGTAGCCTTGTCATTATGGGAGGTAGTCTATTGTTGAGATTTCTATTATTCCAATGGATGGTATCCTTGTAATTTTGGAAGGTAGTCTGTTGTTGAGATTTCTATTACTCCAATGGATGGTAGCCTTGTCATTATGGAAGGTAACCTGTTGTTGAGATTTCTGTTTCTCCAATGGATGGTAGACTTGTCATTATAAAAGGTAGTTTGTTGTTGAGATTTCTGTTTCTCCAATGGATGGTAGCCTTGTCATTATGGAAGGTAGTTTGTTGTTGAGATTTCTGTTACTCCAATGGATGGCAGCCTTGTCATTATGAATGGTAGCCTTATCATTATGGAAAGTAGCCTGTTGGTGTGATTTCTATTTATCAAATGGATGGTAGCCTTGTCATCATAAAAGGTAGTCACTTGTTTAAATTTTTGTTACTCCAATGGATGGTAGCCTTGTCATTATGGAAGGTAGTATATTTTTGAGATTTCTATTACACCAATGGATGGTAGCCTGTTGTTGAGATTTCTATTTCTCCAATGGATGGTAGACTTGTAATTATAAAAGGTAGTTTGTTATTGAAATTTTTGTTACTCTAATGGATGGTAGCCTTGTCATTATGAATGGTAGTTTGTTGTTGAGATTTCTGTTACTCCAATGGACGGTAGCAGTGTCATTATGGGAGGTAGTATGTTGTTGTGATTTTTGTTACTCCAATGGATGGTAGCCTTGTCATTATGGAAGGTAGTCTGTTATTGAGATTTCTGTTACTGCAATGGATGGTAGCCTTGTCATTATGGAAGGTAGTCTGTTGTTGATATTTTTGTTACTCCAATGGACGGTAGCCTTGTCATTATGGAAGGTAGTCTTTTGTTGAAATTTTTGTTAATCCAATGGATAATAGCCTTCTCGTTATTGAAGGTAGTATGTTGTTGATATTTCTTGTTACTCCAATGGGTGGTAGCCTTGTAATTAAGGAAGGTAGCCTATTGTTAAGATTTTCGTTTCTCAAATGGATGGTAGCCTTGTCATCATAAAAGGTAGTCTCTTGTTTAAATTTTTGTTACTTCAATGGATGGTAGCCTTGTCATTATGGAAGGTAGTATATTTTTGAGATTTCTATTACACCAATGGATGGTAGCCTGTTGTTGAGATTTCTATTTCTCTAATGGATGGTAGACTTGTCATTATAAAAGGTTGTTTGTTGTTGAAATTTTTGTTACTCTAATGGATGGAAGCCTTGTCATTATGAATGGTTGTCTGTTGTTGAGATTTTTGTTACTCCAATGGACGGTAGCCGTGTCATTATGGGAGGTAGTATGTTGTTGTGATTTTTGTCACTCGAATGGATGGCAGCCTTGTCATTATGGATGGTAGTTTGTTATTGAGATTTCTGTTACTCCAATGGATGGTAGCCTTGTCATTATGGAAGGTAGTTTGTTGTTGAGATTTCTGTTACTCCAACGGATGGTAGCCTTGTCATTATGGAAGGTAGTCTGTTGTTGAAATTTTTGTTACTCTAATGGATGATAGCCTTCTCGTTATGGAAGGTAGTATGTTGTTGAGATTTCCGTTAATCTAATGGGTGGTACCCTTGTCATTAAGGAAGGTAGCATGTTGTTAAGATTTTTGTTTCTCCAATGGATGGTAGCCTTCTCGTTATGGAAGGTAATATGTTGTTGAGATTTCTTGTTACTCCAATTTATGGTAGCCTTATCATTATGGAAGGTAGCCTGTTGTTGAGATTTCTATTTCTCCAATGGATGGTAGCCTTGTCATTATAAAAGGTAGTCTCTTGTTGAAACTTTTGTTACTCCAATGGATGGCAGCCTTGTCATTATGGAAGGTAGTTTGTTATTGAGATTTCTGTTACTCCAATGGATGGTAGCCTTGTCATTATGGAAAGTAGTATGTTGTTGTGATTTTTGTTACTCCAATGGATTGTAGCCTTGTCATTATGAAAGGTAGTTTGTTTGTTGAAATTTCTTGTTACTCCAATGGATGGTAGCCTTGTCATTATGGAAGGTAGTCTGTTGTTGAGATTTTTGTTACTCCAATGGATGGTAGCCTTGTCATTATGGAAGGTAGTCTGTTGTTGAAATTTTTGTTAATCCAATGGATGATAGCCTTCTCGTTATGGAAGGTAGTATGTTGTTTATATTTCTTGTTACTCCAATGGGTGGTAGCCTTGTCATTAAGGAAGGTACCCTGTTGTTAAGATTTTCGTTTCTCCAGTGGATGGTAGCCTTGTCATCATAAAAGGTAGTATATTTTTTAGATTTCTATTACACCAATGGATGGTAGCCTGTTGGTGAGATTTCAATTTCTCCAATGGATGGTAGACTTGTCATTATAAAAGGTAGTTTGTTGTTGAAATTTTTGTTACTCTAATGGATGGTAGCCTTGTCATTATGAATGGTAGTCTGTTGTTGAGATTTTTGTTACTCCAATGGATGGTAGCCGTGTCATTATGTGAGGTAGTATGTTGTTGTGATTTTTGTTACTCCAATGGATGGCAGCCTCGTCATTATGGAAGGTAGTCTGTTGTTGAGATTTCTGTTACTCCAATGGATGGTAGCCTTGTCATTATGGAAAGTAGTCTCTTGTTGAAACTTTTGTTACTCCAATGGATGGCAGCCTTGTCATTATGCAAGGTAATTTGTTATTGAGATTTTTGTTACTCCAATGGATGGTAGCCTTGTCATTATGGAAAGTA
The DNA here is from genome assembly GCA_948472305.1 of Vicia faba. Classification (NCBI taxonomy): domain Eukaryota; kingdom Viridiplantae; phylum Streptophyta; class Magnoliopsida; order Fabales; family Fabaceae; genus Vicia; species Vicia faba. The sequence goes on from OX451737.1 coordinate 775,017,593, forward strand.
GTCTGTTGTTGAGATTTTTGTTACTCCAATGGATGGTAGCCTTGTCATTATGGAAGGTAGTTTGTTTGTTGAAATTTCTTGTTACTCCAATGGATGGTAGCCTTGTCATTATGGAAGGTAGTCTGTTGTTGAAATTTTTGTTACTATAATGGATGGTAGCCTTGTCATTAGGGAAGGTAGTCTGTTGTTGAAATTTTTGTTACTCCAATAGATGATAGCCTTCTCGTTATGGAAGGTAGTATGTTGTTGAGATTTCTTGTTACTCCAATGTATGGTAGCCTTATCATTATGGAAGGTAGCCTGTTGGTGTGATTCCTATTTCTCCAATGGATGGTAGCCTTGTCATTATAAAAGGTAGTCTCTTGTTGAAAATTTTGTTACTCCAATGGATGGCAGCCTTGTCATTATAGACGGTAATTTGGTGTTGAGATTTTTGTTACTCCAATGGATGATATCCTTCTCGTTATGGAAGGTAGTATGTTGTTGAGATTTCCGTTAATCCAATGGATGGTAGCCTTGTCATTATGGAAGGTAGTATGTTGTTGAGATTTCTTGTTACTCCAATGTATGGTAGCCTTATCATTATGGATAGTAGCCTTTTGTTGAGATTTCTATTTCTCCAATGGATTGTAGCCTTGTCATTATAAAAGGTAGTCTCTTGTTGAAATTTGTGTTACTCTAATGGATGGTAGCCTTGTCATTATGGAAGGTAGCATGTTTTTGAGAATTCTATTACTCCAATGGATGGTAGCCTTGTCATTATGGGAGGTAGTCGGTTATTGATATTTTAGTTACTCCATTAGATGGTAGCCTTGTCATTATGGATGGTAGTTTGTTATTGAGATTTCTGTTTCTCCAATGGATGGTAGCCTTGTCATTATGGAAGGTAGTTTGTTGTTGAGATTTCTGTTACTCCAACGGATGGTAGCCTTGTCATTATTGAAAGTAGTCTATTGTTGATATTTTTGTTACTCCAATGGACGGTAGCCGTGTCATTATGGGAGGTAGTATGTTGTTGTGATTTTTGTTACTCCAATTGATTGTAGCCTTGTCATTATGGAAGGTAGTCTGTTATTGAGATTTCTGTAATCCAATTGATTGTAGCCTTGTCATTATGGAAAGTAGTCTGTTGTTGAGATTTTTGTTACTCCAATGGATGGTAGCCTTGTCATTATGGAAGGTAGCCTGTTGTTGAAATTATTGTTACTCCAATGGATGATAGCCTTCTTGTTATGGAAGGTAGTATGTTGTTGAGATTTCTTGTTACTCCAATTTATGGTAGCCTTATCATTATGGAAGGTAGCTTGTTGTTGACATTTCTATTTCTCCAATGGATGGTAGCCTTGTCATTATAAAAGGTAGTCTCTTGTTGAAATTTTTGTTAATCCAATGGATGGCAGCCTTGTCATTATGGAAGGTAGTCTGTTATTCAGATTTCTGTTACTCCAATGGATGGTAGCCTTATCATTATGGAAAGTAGTCTGTTTTTGAGATTTTTGTTACTCCCATGGATGGTAGCCTTGTCATTATGGAAGGTAGTTTGTTTGTTGAAATTTCTTGTTACTCCAATGGATGGTAGCCTTGTCATTATGGAAGGTAGTCTGTTGTTGAAATTTTTGTTACTATAATGGATGGTAGACTTGTCATTAGGGAAGGTAGTCTATTGTTGAAATTTTTGTTACTCCAATGGATGATAGCCTTCTCGTTATGGAAGGTAGTATGTTGTTGAGATTTCTTGTTACTCCAATGTATGGTAACCATATCATTATGGAAGGTAGCCTGTTGGTGTGATTTCTATTTCTCCAATGAATGGTAGCCTTGTCATTATAAAAGGTAGTCTCTTGTTGAAATTTTTGTTACTCCAATGGATGGCAGCCTTGTCATTATGGAAGGTAGTTTGTTGTTGAGATTTTTGTTACTCCAATGGATGTTAGCCTTGTCATTATAGAAGGTAGTCTGTTGTTGAAATTTTTGTTACTCCAATGGATGATATCCTTCTTGTTATGGAAGGTAGTATGTTGTTGAGATTTCCGTTAATCCAATGGATGGTAGCCTTGTCATTATGGAATGTAGTATGTTGTTGGGATTTCTTATTACTTCAATGTATGGTAGCCTTATCATTATGGATAGTAGCCTTTTGTTGAGATTTCTATTTCTCCAACGGATTGTAGCCTTGTCATTATAAAAGGTAGTCTCTTGTTGAAATTTTTGTTACTCTAATGGATGGTAGCCTTGTCATTATGGAAGGTAGTCTGTTTTTGAGAATTCTATTACTCCAATGGATGGTAGCCTTGTCATTATGGGAGGTAGTCGATTATTGATATTTTAGTTACTCCATTAGATGGTAGCCTTGTCATTATGGATGGTAGTTTGTTGTTGAGATTTATGTTTCTCCAATGGATGGTAGCCTTGTCATTATGGGAGGTAGTCTATTGTTGAGATTTCTATTATTCCAATGGATGGTATCCTTGTAATTTTGGAAGGTAGTCTGTTGTTGAGATTTCTATTACTCCAATGGATGGTAGCCTTGTCATTATGGAAGGTAACCTGTTGTTGAGATTTCTGTTTCTCCAATGGATGGTAGACTTGTCATTATAAAAGGTAGTTTGTTGTTGAGATTTCTGTTTCTCCAATGGATGGTAGCCTTGTCATTATGGAAGGTAGTTTGTTGTTGAGATTTCTGTTACTCCAATGGATGGCAGCCTTGTCATTATGAATGGTAGCCTTATCATTATGGAAAGTAGCCTGTTGGTGTGATTTCTATTTATCAAATGGATGGTAGCCTTGTCATCATAAAAGGTAGTCACTTGTTTAAATTTTTGTTACTCCAATGGATGGTAGCCTTGTCATTATGGAAGGTAGTATATTTTTGAGATTTCTATTACACCAATGGATGGTAGCCTGTTGTTGAGATTTCTATTTCTCCAATGGATGGTAGACTTGTAATTATAAAAGGTAGTTTGTTATTGAAATTTTTGTTACTCTAATGGATGGTAGCTGTGTCATTATGAATGGTAGTTTGTTGTTGAGATTTCTGTTACTCCAATGGACGGTAGCAGTGTCATTATGGTAGGTAGTATGTTGTTGTGATTTTTGTTACTCCAATGGATGGTAGCCTTGTCATTATGGAAGGTAGTCTGTTATTGAGATTTCTGTTACTACAATGGATGGTAGCCTTGTCATTATGGAAGGTAGTCTGTTGTTGATATTTTTGTTACTCCAATGGACGGTAGCCTTGTCATTATGGAAGGTAGTCTTTTGTTGAAATTTTTGTTAATCCAATGGATAATAGCCTTCTCGTTATTGAAGGTAGTATGTTGTTGATATTTCTTGTTACTCCAATGGGTGGTAGCCTTGTAATTAAGGAAGGTAGCCTATTGTTAAGATTTTCGTTTCTCAAATGGATGGTAGCCTTGTCATCATAAAAGGTAGTCTCTTGTTTAAATTTTTGTTACTTCAATGGATGGTAGCCTTGTCATTATGGAAGGTAGTATATTTTTGAGATTTCTATTACACCAATGGATGGTAGCCTGTTGTTGAGATTTCTATTTCTCTAATGGATGGTAGACTTGTCATTATAAAAGGTTGTTTGTTGTTGAAATTTTTGTTACTCTAATGGATGGTAGCCTTGTCATTATGAATGGTTGTCTGTTGTTGAGATTTTTGTTACTCCAATGGACGGTAGCCGTGTCATTATGGGAGGTAGTATGTTGTTGTGATTTTTGTCACTCGAATGGATGGCAGCCTTGTCATTATGGATGGTAGTTTGTTATTGAGATTTCTGTTACTCCAATGGATGGTAGCCTTGTCATTATGGAAGGTAGTTTGTTGTTGAGATTTCTGTTACTCCAACGGATGGTAGCCTTGTCATTATGGAAGGTAGTCTGTTGTTGAAATTTTTGTTACTCTAATGGATGATAGCCTTCTCGTTATGGAAGGTAGTATGTTGTTGAGATTTCCGTTAATCCAATGGGTGGTACCCTTGTCATTAAGGAAGGTAGCATGTTGTTAAGATTTTTGTTTCTCCAATGGATGGTAGCCTTCTCGTTATGGAAGGTAATATGTTGTTGAGATTTCTTGTTACTCCAATTTATGGTAGCCTTATCATTATGGAAGGTAGCCTGTTGTTGAGATTTCTATTTCTCCAATGGATGGTAGCCTTGTCATTATAAAAGGTAGTCTCTTGTTGAAACTTTTGTTACTCCAATGGATGGAAGCCTTGTCATTATGGAAGGTAGTTTGTTATTGAGATTTCTGTTACTCCAATGGATGGTAGCCTTGTCATTATGGAAAGTAGTATGTTGTTGTGATTTTTGTTACTCCAATGGATTGTAGCCTTGTCATTATGAAAGGTAGTTTGTTTGTTGAAATTTCTTGTTACTCCAATGGATGGTAGCCTTGTCATTATGGAAGGTAGTCTGTTGTTGAGATTTTTGTTACTCCAATGGATGGTAGCCTTGTCATTATGGAAGGTAGTCTGTTGTTGAAATTTTTGTTAATCCAATGGATGATAGCCTTCTCGTTATGGAAGGTAGTATGTTGTTTATATTTCTTGTTACTCCAATGGGTGGTAGCCTTGTCATTAAGGAAGGTACCCTGTTGTTAAGATTTTCGTTTCTCCAGTGGATGGTAGCCTTGTCATCATAAAAGGTAGTATATTTTTTAGATTTCTATTACACCAATGGATGGTAGCCTGTTGGTGAGATTTCAATTTCTCCAATGGATGGTAGACTTGTCATTATAAAAGGTAGTTTGTTGTTGAAATTTTTGTTACTCTAATGGATGGTAGCCTTGTCATTATGGAAGGTAGTCTGTTGTTGAGATTTTTGTTACTCCAATGGATGGCAGCCTCGTCATTATGGAAGGTAGTCTGTTGTTGAGATTTCTGTTACTCCAATGGATGGTAGCCTTGTCATTATGGAAAGTAGTCTCTTGTTGAAACTTTTGTTACTCCAATGGATGGCAGCCTTGTCATTATGGAAGGTAGTTTGTTATTGAGATTTCTGTTACTCCAATGGATGGTAGCCTTGTCATTATGGAAAGTAGTCTGTTGTTGAGATTTTTGTTACTCCAATGGATGGTAGCCTTGTCATTATGGAAGGTAGTTTGTTTGTTGAAATTTCTTGTTACTCCAATGGATGGTAGCCTTGTCATTATGGAAGGTAGTCTGTTGTTGAAATTTTTGTTACTATAATGGATGGTAGCCTTGTCATTAGGGAAGGTAGTCTGTTGTTGAAATTTTTGTTACTCCAATAGATGATAGCCTTCTCGTTATGGAAGGTAGTATGTTGTTGAGATTTCTTGTTACTCCAATGTATGGTAGCCTTATCATTATGGAAGGTAGCCTGTTGGTGTGATTCCTATTTCTCCAATGGATGGTAGCCTTGTCATTATAAAAGGTAGTCTCTTGTTGAAAATTTTGTTACTCCAATGGATGGCAGCCTTGTCATTATAGACGGTAATTTGGTGTTGAGATTTTTGTTACTCCAATGGATGATATCCTTCTCGTTATGGAAGGTAGTATGTTGTTGAGATTTCCGTTAATCCAATGGATGGTAGCCTTGTCATTATGGAAGGTAGTATGTTGTTGAGATTTCTTGTTACTCCAATGTATGGTAGCCTTATCATTATGGATAGTAGCCTTTTGTTGAGATTTCTATTTCTCCAATGGATTGTAGCCTTGTCATTATAAAAGGTAGTCTCTTGTTGAAATTTGTGTTACTCTAATGGATGGTAGCCTTGTCATTATGGAAGGTAGCATGTTTTTGAGAATTCTATTACTCCAATGGATGGTAGCCTTGTCATTATGGGAGGTAGTCGGTTATTGATATTTTAGTTACTCCATTAGATGGTAGCCTTGTCATTATGGATGGTAGTTTGTTATTGAGATTTCTGTTTCTCCAATGGATGGTAGCCTTGTCATTATGGAAGGTAGTTTGTTGTTGAGATTTCTGTTACTCCAACGGATGGTAGCCTTGTCATTATTGAAAGTAGTCTATTGTTGAGAATTTTGTTACTCCAATGGACGGTAGCCGTGTCATTATGGGAGGTAGTATGTTGTTGTGATTTTTGTTACTCCAATTGATTGTAGCCTTGTCATTATGGAAGGTAGTCTGTTTTTGAGATTTCTGTTACTCCAATGGATTGTAGCCTTGTCATTATGGAAAGTAGTCTGTTGTTGAGATTTTTGTTACTCCAATGGATGGTAGCCTTGTCATTATGGAAGGTAGTATGTTGTTGAAATTTTTGTTAATGCAATGGATGATAGACTTCTCGTTATGGAAGGTAGTATGTTGTTTATATTTCTTGTTACTCCAATGGGTGGTAGCCTTGTCATTAAGGAAGGTACACTGTTGTTAAGATTTTCGTTTCTCCAGTGGATGGTAGCCTTGTCATCATAAAAGGTAGTATATTTTTTAGATTTCTATTACACCAATGGATGGTAGCCTGTTGTTGAGATTTCAATTTCTCCAATGGATGGTAGACTTGTCATTATAAAAGGTAGTTTGTTGTTGAAATTTTTGTTACTCTAATGGATGGTAGCCTTGTCATTATGAATGGTAGTCTGTTGTTGAGATTTTTGTTACTCCAATGGACGGTAGCCGTGTCATTATGTGAGGTAGTATGTTGTTGTGATTTTTGTTACTCCAATGGATGGCAGCCTCGTCATTATGGAAGGTATTCTGTTGTTGAGATTTCTGTTACTCCAATGGATGGTAGCCTTGTCATTATGGAAAGTAGTCTCTTGTTGAAACTTTTGTTACTCCAATGGATGGCAGCCTTGTCATTATGGAAGGTAGTTTGTTATTGAGATTTCTGTTACTCCAATGGATGGTAGCCTTGTCATTATGGAAAGTAGTCTGTTGTTGAGATTTTTGTTACTCCAATGGATGGTAGCCTTGTCATTATGGAAGGTAGTTTGTTTGTTGAAATTTCTTGTTACTCCAATGGATGGTAGCCTTGTCATTATGGAAGGTAGTCTGTTGTTGAAATTTTTGTTACTATAATGGATGGTAGCCTTGTCATTAGGGAAGGTAGTCTGTTGTTGAAATTTTTGTTACTCCAATAGATGATAGCCTTCTCGTTATGGAAGGTAGTATGTTGTTGAGATTTCTTGTTACTCCAATGTATGGTAGCCTTATCATTATGGAAGGTAGCCTGTTGGTGTGATTCCTATTTCTCCAATGGATGGTAGCCTTGTCATTATAAAAGGTAGTCTCTTGTTGAAAATTTTATTACTCCAATGGACGGCAGCCTTGTCATTATAGAAGGTAATTTGGTGTTGAGATTTTTGTTACTCCAATGGCTGATATCCTTCTCGTTATGGAAGGTAGTATGTTGTTGAGATTTCCGTTAATCCAATGGATGGTAGCCGTGTCATTATGGAAGGTAGTATGTTGTTGAGATTTCTTGTTACTCCAATGTATGGTAGCCTTATCAATATGGATAGTAGCCTTTTGTTGAGATTTCTATTTCTCCAATGGATTGTAGCCTTGTCATTATAAAAGGTAGTCTCTTGTTGAAATTTGTGTTACTCTAATGGATGGTAGCCTTGTCATTATGGAAGGTAGCATGTTTTTGAGAATTCTATTACTCCAATGGATGGTAGCCTTGTCATTATGGGAGGTAGTCGGTTATTGATATTTTAGTTACTCCATTAGATGGTAGCCTTGTCATTATGGATGGTAGTTTGTTATTGAGATTTCTGTTTCTCCAATGGATGGTAGCCTTGTCATTATGGAAGGTAGTTTGTTGTTGAGATTTCTGTTACTCCAACGGATGGTAGCCTTGTCATTATTGAAAGTAGTCTATTGTTGAGATTTTTGTTACTCCAATGGACGGTAGCTGTGTCATTATGGGAGGTAGTATGTTGTTGTGATTTTTGTTACTCCAATTGATTGTAGCCTTGTCATTATGGAAGGTAGTCTGTTATTGAGATTTCTGTTACTCCAATGGATTGTAGCCTTGTCATTATGGAAAGTAGTCTGTTGTTGAGATTTTTGTTACTCCAATGGATGGTAGCCTTGTCATTATGGAAGGTAGTATGTTGTTGAAATTTTTGTTAATGCAATGGATGATAGACTTCTCGTTATGGAAGGTAGTATGTTGTTTATATTTCTTGTTACTCCAATGGGTGGTAGCCTTGTCATTAAGGAAGGTACACTGTTGTTAAGATTTTCGTTTCTCCAGTGGATGGTAGCCTTGTCATCATAAAAGGTAGTATATTTTTTAGATTTCTATTACACCAATGGATGGTAGCCTGTTGTTGAGATTTCAATTTCTCCAATGGATGGTAGACTTGTCATTATAAAAGGTAGTTTGTTGTTGAAATTTTTGTTACTCTAATGGATGGTAGCCTTGTCATTATGAATGGTAGTCTGTTGTTGAGATTTTTGTTACTCCAATGGACGGTAGCCGTGTCATTATGTGAGGTAGTATGTTGTTGTGATTTTTGTTACTCCAATGGATGGCAGCCTCGTCATTATGGAAGGTATTCTGTTGTTGAGATTTATGTTACTCCAATGGATGGTAGCCTTGTCATTATGGAAAGTAGTCTCTTGTTGAAACTTTTGTTACTCCAATGGATGGCAGCCTTGTCATTATGGAAGGTAGTTTGTTATTGAGATTTCTGTTACTCCAATGGATGGTAGCCTTGTCATTATGGAAAGTAGTCTGTTGTTGAGATTTTTTTTACTCCAATGGATGGTAGCCTTGTCATTATGGAAGGTAGTTTGTTTGTTGAAATTTCTTGTTACTCCAATGGATGGTAGCCTTGTCATTATGGAAGGTAGTCTGTTGTTGAAATTTTTGTTACTATAATGGATGGTAGCCTTGTCATTAGGGAAGGTAGTCTGTTGTTGAAATTTTTGTTACTCCAATAGATGATAGCCTTCTCGTTATGGAAGGTAGTATGTTGTTGAGATTTCTTGTTACTCCAATGTATGGTAGCCTTATCATTATGGAAGGTAGCCTGTTGGTGTGATTCCTATTTCTCCAATGGATGGTAGCCTTGTCATTATAAAAGGTAGTCTCTTGTTGAAAATTTTATTACTCCAATGGACGGCAGCCTTGTCATTATAGAAGGTAATTTGGTGTTGAGATTTTTGTTACTCCAATGGATGATATCCTTCTCGTTATGGAAGGTAGTATGTTGTTGAGATTTCCGTTAATCCAATGGATGGTAGCCGTGTCATTATGGAAGGTAGTATGTTATTGAGATTTCTTGTTACTCCAATGTATGGTAGCCTTATCAATATGGATAGTAGCCTTTTGTTGAGATTTCTATTTCTCCAATGGATTGTAGCCTTGTCATTATAAAAGGTAGTCTCTTGTTGAAATTTTTGTTACTCTAATGGATGGTAGCCTTGTCATTATGGAAGGTAGCATGTTTTTGAAAATTCTATTACTCCAATGGATGGTAGCCTTGTCATTATGGGAGGTAGTCGGTTATTGATATTTCAGTTACTCCATTAGATGATAGCCTTGTCATTATGGATGGTAGTTTGTTATTGAGATTTCTGTTTCTCCAATGGATGGTAGCCTTGTCATTATGGAAGGTAGTTTGTTGTTGAGATTTCTGGTACTCCAACGGATGGTAGCCTTGTCATTATTGAAGGTAGTCTGTTGTTGAGATTTCTGTTACTCCAATAGATGGTAGTCTTGTCATTATGGGAGGTAGTCTATTGTTGAGATTTATGTTATTCCAATGGATGGTATCCTTGTAATTCTGCAAGGTAGTCTGTTGTTGAGATTTCTATTACTCCAATGGATGGTAGCCTTGTCATTATGGAAGGTAACCTGTTGTTGAGATTTCTGTTTTTCCAATGGATGGTAGACTTGTCATTATAAAAGGTGGTTTGTTGTTGAGATTTATGTGTCTCCAATGGTTGGTAGCCTTGTCATTATGGAAGGTAGTTTGTTGTTGAGATTTCTGTTACTCCAATGGATCGTAGCCTTGTCATTATTGAAGGTAGTTTATTGTTGAGATTTTTGTTACTCCAATGGACGGTAGCCGTGTCATTATGGGAGGTAGTATGTTGTTGTGATTTTTGTTACTCCAATGGATTGTAGCCTTGTCATTATGGAAGGTAGTCTGTTATTGAGATTTTTGTTACTCCAATGGATTGTAGCCTTGTCATTATGGAAGGTAGTCTATTATTGAGATTTCTGTTACTCCAATAGGTGGTAGCCTTGTAATTATGGAAAGTAGTCTGTTGTTGAGATTTTTGTTACTCCAATGGATGGTAGCCTTGTCATTATGGAAGGTATTCTGTTGTTGAGATTTCTATTACACCAATGGATGGTAGCCTGTTGTTGAGATTTCAATTTCTCCAGTGGATGGTAGACTTGTCATTATAAAAGGTAGTTTGTTGTTGAAATTTTTGTTACTCTAATGGATGGTAGCCTTGTCATTATGAATGGTAGTCTGTTGTTGAGATTTTTGTTACTCCAATGGACGGTAGCCGTGTCATTATGTGAGGTACTATGTTGTTTTGATTTTTGTTACTCCAATGGATGGCAGCCTCGTCATTATGGAAGGTAGTCTGTTGTTGAGATTTCTGTTACTCCAATGGATGGTAGCCTTGTCATTATGGAAAGTAGTCTCTTGTTGAAACTTTTGTTACTCCAATGGATGGCAGCCTTGTCATTATGGAAGGTAGTTTGTTATTGAGATTTCTGTTACTCCAATGGATGGTAGCCTTGTCATTATGGAAAGTAGTCTGTTGTTGAGATTTTTGTTACTCCAATGGATGGTAGCCTTGTCATTATGGAAGGTAGTTTGTTTGTTGAAATTTCTTGTTACTCCAATGGATGGTAGCCTTGTCATTATGGAAGGTAGTCTGTTGATGAAATTTTTGTTACTATAATGGATGGTAGCCTTGTCATTAGGGTAGGTAGTTTGTTGTTGAAATTTTTGTTACTCAAATAGATGATAGCCTTCTCGTTATGGAAGGTAGTATGTTGTTGAGATTTCTTGTTACTCCAATGTATGGTAGCCTTATCATTATGGAAGGTAGCCTGTTGGTGTGATTCCTATTTCTCCAATGGATGGTAGCCTTGTCATTATAAAAGGTAGTCTCTTGTTGAAAATTTTGTTACTCCAATGGATGGCAGCCTTGTCATTATAGAAGGTAATTTGGTGTTGAGATTTTTGTTACTCCAATGGATGATATCCTTCTCGTTATGGAAGGTAGTATGTTGTTGAGATTTCTGTTAATCCAATGGATGGTAGCCTTGTCATTATGGAAGGTAGTATGTTGTTGAGATTTCTTGTTACTCCAATCTATGGCAGCCTTATCATTATGGATAGTAGCCTTTTGTTGAGATTTCTATTTCTCCAATGGATTGTAGCCTTGTCATTATAAAAGGTAGTCTCTTGTTGAAATTTGTGTTACTCTAATGGATGGTAGCCTTGTCATTATGGAAGGTAGCATGTTTTTGAGAATTCTATTACTCCAATGGATGGTAGCCTTGTCATTATGGGAGGTAGTCGGTTATTGATATTTTAGTTACTCCATTAGATGGTAGCCTTGTCATTATGGATGGTAGTTTGTTATTGAGATTTCTGTTTCTCCAATGGATGGTAGCCTTGTCATTATGGAAGGTAGTTTGTTGTTGAGATTTCTGTTACTCCAACGGATGGTAGCCTTGTCATTATTGAAAGGAGTCTATTGTTGAGATTTTTGTTACTCCAATGGACGGTAGACGTGTCATTATGGGAGGTAGTATGTTGTTGTGATTTTTGTTACTCCAATTGATTGTAGCCTTGTCATTATGGAAGGTAGTCTGTTATTGAGATTTCTGTTACTCCAATGGATTGTAGCCTTGTCATTATGGAAAGTAGTCTGTTGTTGAGATTTTTGTTACTCCAATGGATGGTAGCCTTGTCATTATGGAAGGTAGTTTGTTGTTGAAATTTTTGTTAATGCAATGGATGATAGCCTTCTCGTTATGGAAGGTAGTATGTTGTTTATATTTCTTGTTACTCCAATGGGTGGTAGCCTTGTCATTAAGGAAGGTACCCTATTGTTAAGATTTTCGTTTCTCCAGTGGATGGTAGCCTTGTCATCATAAAAGGTAGTATATTTTTGAGATTTCTATTACACCAATGGATGGTAGCCTGTTGTTGAGATTTCAATTTCTCCAATGGATGATAGCCTTATCATTAGAAAAGGTAGTCTCTTGGTGAAATTTTTGTTACTCCAATGGATGGCAGCCTTGTCATTATGGAAGGTAGTTTGTTGTTGAGATTTTTGTTACTCCAATGGATGATATCCTTCTCGTTATGGAAGGTAGTATGTTGTTGAGATTTCCGTTAATCCAATGGATGGTAGCCTTGTCATTATGGAAGGTAGTATGTTGTTGAGATTTCTTGTTACTCCAATGTATGGTAGCCTTATCATTATGGATAGTAGCCTTTTGTTGAGATTTCTATTTCTCCAATGGATTGTAGCCTTGTCATTATAAAAGGTAGTCTCTTGTTGAAATTTGTGTTACTCTAATGGATGGTAGCCTTGTCATTATCGAAGGTAGCATGTTTTTGAGAATTCTATTACTCCAATGGATGGTAGCCTTGTCATTATGGGAGGTAGTCGGTTATTTCTATTTTAGTTACTCCACTAGATGGTAGCCTTGTCATTATGGATGGTAGTTTGTTATTGAGATTTCTGTTTCTCCAATGGATGGTAGCCTTGTCATTATGGAAGGTAGTTTGTTGTTGAGATTTCTGTTACTCCAACGGATGGTAGCCTTGTCATTATTGAAAGTAGTCTGTTGTTGAGATTTCTGTTACTCCAATAGATGGTAGTCTTGTCATTATGGGAGGTAGTCTACTGTTGAGATTTATGTTATTCCAATGGATGGTATCCTTGTAATTCTGGAAGGTAGTCTGTTGTTGAGATTTCTATTACTCCAATGGATGGTAGCCTTGTCATTATGGAAGGTAACCTGTTGTTGAGATTTCTGTTTTTCCAATGGATGGTAGACTTGTCATTATAAAAGGTGGTTTGTTGTTGAGATTTATGTTTCTCCAATGGATGGTAGCCTTGTCATTATGGAAGGTAGTTTGTTGTTGAGATTTCTGTTACTCCAATGGATCGTAGCCTTGTCGTTATTGAAGGTAGTCTATTGTTGAGATTTTTGTTACTCCAATGGACGGTATCCGTGTCATTATGGGAGGTAGTATGTTGTTGTGATTTTTATTACTCCAATTGATTGTAGCCTTGTCATTATGGAAGGTAGTCTGTTATTGAGATTTCTGTTACTCCAATGGATGGTAGCCTTGTCATTATGGAAAGTAGTCTGTTGTTGAGATTTTTCTTACTCCAATGGATGGTAGCCTTGTCATTATGGAAGGTAGTTTGTTGTTGAAATTTTTGTTAATCAAATGGATGATAGCCTTCTCGTTATGGAAGGTAGTATGTTGTTTATATTTCTTGTTACTCCAATGGGTGGTAGCCTTGTCATTAAGGAAGGTACCCTTTTTCTAAGATTTTCGTTTCTCCAGTGGATGGTAGCCTTGTCATCATAAAAGGTAGTATATTTTTGAGATTTCTATTACACCAATGGATGGTAGCCTGTTGTTGAGATTTCAATTTCTTCAATGGATGGTAGACTTGTCATTATAAAAGGTAGTTTGTTGTTGAAATTTTTGTTACTCTAATGGATGGTAGCCTTGTCATTATGAATGGTAGTCTGTTGTTGAGATTTTTGTTACTCCAATGGACGGTAGCCGTGTCATTATGGGAGGTAGTATGTTGTTGTGATTTTTGTTACTCCAATGGATGGCAGCCTCGTCATTATGGAAGGTAGTCTGTTGTTGAGATTTTTGTTACTCCAATGGATGGTAGCCTTGTCATTATTGAAAGTAGTCTGTTGTTGAGATTTTTGTTACTCCAATGGATGGTAGCCTTGTCATTATGGAAGGTAGTCTGTTGTTGAAATTTTTGTTACTCTAATGGATGATAGCCTTCTCGTTATGGAAGGTAGTATGTTGTTGAGATTTCCGTTAATCCAATGGGTGGTAGCCTTTTTATTAAGGAAGGTACCCTGTTGTTAAGATTTCTGTTTCTCCAATGGATGGTAGCCTTGTTATCATAAAAGGTAGCCTCTTGTTTAAATTTTTGTTACTCAAATGGATGGTAGCCTTGTCATTATGGAAGGTAGCCTGTTGTTGAAATTTTTGTTACTCCAATGGATGGTAGCCTTATCGTTATGGAAGGTAGTATGTTGTTGAGATTTCTTGTTACTCCAATTTATGGTAGTCTTATCATTATGGAAGGTAGCCTGTTGGTGTGATTTCTATTTCTCCAATGGATGATAACCTTATCATTAGAAAAGGTCGTCTCTTGGTGAAATTTTTGTTACTCCAATGGATGGTAGCCTTGTAATTATGGAAAGTAGTCTGTTGTTGAGATTTTTGTTACTCCAATGGATGGTAGCCTTGTCATTATGGAAGGTATTCTGTTGTTGAGATTTCTATTACACCAATGGATGGTAGCCTGTTGTTGAGATTTCAATTTCTCCAGTGGATGGTAGACTTGTCATTATAAAAGGTAGTTTGTTGTTGAAATTTTTGTTACTCTAATGGATGGTAGCCTTGTCATTATGAATGGTAGTCTGTTGTTGAGATTTTTGTTACTCCAATGGACGGTAGCCGTGTCATTATGTGAGGTAGTATGTTGTTTTGATTTTTGTTACTCCAATGGATGGCAGCCTCGTCATTATGGAAGGTAGTCTGTTGTTGAGATTTCTGTTACTCCAATGGATGGTAGCCTTGTCATTATGGAAAGTAGTCTCTTGTTGAAACTTTTGTTACTCCAATGGATGGCAGCCTTGTCATTATGGAAGGTAGTTTGTTATTGAGATTTCTGTTACTCCAATGGATGGTAGCCTTGTCATTATGGAAAGTAGTCTGTTGTTGAGATTTTTGTTACTCCAATGGATGGTAGCCTTGTCATTATGGAAGGTAGTTTGTTTGTTGAAATTTCTTGTTACTCCAATGGATGGTAGCCTTGTCATTATGGAAGGTAGTCTGTTGATGAAATTTTTGTTACTATAATGGATGGTAGCCTTGTCATTAGGGAAGGTAGTTTGTTGTTGAAATTTTTGTTACTCAAATAGATGATAGCCTTCTCGTTATGGAAGGTAGTATGTTGTTGAGATTTCTTGTTACTCCAATGTATGGTAGCCTTATCATTATGGAAGGTAGCCTGTTGGTGTGATTCCTATTTCTCCAATGGATGGTAGCCTTGTCATTATAAAAGGTAGTCTCTTGTTGAAAATTTTGTTACTCCAATGGATGGCAGCCTTGTCATTATAGAAGGTAATTTGGTGTTGAGATTTTTGTTACTCCAATGGATGATATCCTTCTCGTTATGGAAGGTAGTATGTTGTTGAGATTTCTGTTAATCCAATGGATGGTAGCCTTGTCATTATGGAAGGTAGTATGTTGTTGAGATTTCTTGTTACTCCAATCTATGGTAGCCTTATCATTATGGATAGTAGCCTTTTGTTGAGATTTCTATTTCTCCAATGGATTGTAGCCTTGTCATTATAAAAGGTAGTCTCTTGTTGAAATTTGTGTTACTCTAATGGATGGTAGCCTTGTCATTATGGAAGGTAGCATGTTTTTGAGAATTCTATTACTCCAATGGATGGTAGCCTTGTCATTATGGGAGGTAGTCGGTTATTGATATTTTAGTTACTCCATTAGATGGTAGCCTTGTCATTATGGATGGTAGTTTGTTATTGAGATTTCTGTTTCTCCAATGGATGGTAGCCTTGTCATTATGGAAGGTAGTTTGTTGTTGAGATTTCTGTTACTCCAACGGATGGTAGCCTTGTCATTATTGAAAGGAGTCTATTGTTGAGATTTTTGTTACTCCAATGGACGGTAGACGTGTCATTATGGGAGGTAGTATGTTGTTGTGATTTTTGTTACTCCAATTGATTGTAGCCTTGTCATTATGGAAGGTAGTCTGTTATTGAGATTTCTGTTACTCCAATGGATTGTAGCCTTGTCATTATGGAAAGTAGTCTGTTGTTGAGATTTTTGTTACTCCAATGGATGGTAGCCTTGTCATTATGGAAGGTAGTTTGTTGTTGAAATTTTTGTTAATGCAATGGATGATAGCCTTCTCGTTATGGAAGGTAGTATGTTGTTTATATTTCTTGTTACTCCAATGGGTGGTAGCCTTGTCATTAAGGAAGGTACCCTGTTGTTAAGATTTTCGTTTCTCCAGTGGATGGTAGCCTTGTCATCATAAAAGGTAGTATATTTTTGAGATTTCTATTACACCAATGGATGGTAGCCTGTTGTTGAGATTTCAATTTCTCCAATGGATGATAGCCTTATCATTAGAAAAGGTAGTCTCTTGGTGAAATTTTTGTTACTTCAATGGATGGCAGCCTTGTCATTATGGAAGGTAGTTTGTTGTTGAGATTTTTGTTACTCCAATGGATGATATCCTTCTCGTTATGGAAGGTAGTATGTTGTTGAGATTTCCGTTAATCCAATGGATGGTAGCCTTGTCATTATGGAAGGTAGTATGTTGTTGAGATTTCTTGTTACTCCAATGTATGGTAGCCTTATCATTATGGATAGTAGCCTTTTGTTGAGATTTCTATTTCTCCAATGGATTGTAGCCTTGTGATTATAAAAGGTAGTCTCTTGTTGAAATTTGTGTTACTCTAATGGATGGTAGCCTTGTCATTATCGAAGGTAGCATGTTTTTGAGAATTCTATTACTCCAATGGATGGTAGCCTTGTCATTATGGGAGGTAGTCGGTTATTTCTATTTTAGTTACTCCACTAGATGGTAGCCTTGTCATTATGGATGGTAGTTTGTTATTGAGATTTCTGTTTCTCCAATGGATGGTAGCCTTGTCATTATGGAAGGTAGTTTGTTGTTGAGATTTCTGTTACTCCAACGGATGGTAGCCTTGTCATTATTGAAAGTAGTCTGTTGTTGAGATTTCTGTTACTCCAATAGATGGTAGTCTTGTCATTATGGGAGGTAGTCTATTGTTGAGATTTATGTTATTCCAATGGATGGTATCCTTGTAATTCTGGAAGGTAGTCTGTTGTTGAGATTTCTATTACTCCAATGGATGGTAGCCTTGTCATTATGGAAGGTAACCTGTTGTTGAGATTTCTGTTTTTCCAATGGATGGTAGACTTGTCATTATAAAAGGTGGTTTGTTGTTGAGATTTATGTTTCTCCAATGGATGGTAGCCTTTTCATTATGGAAGGTAGTTTGTTGTTGAGATTTCTGTTACTCCAATGGATCGTAGCCTTGTCGTTATTGAAGGTAGTCTATTGTTGAGATTTTTGTTACTCCAATGGACGGTATCCGTGTCATTATGGGAGGTAGTATGTTGTTGTGATTTTTATTACTCCAATTGATTGTAGCCTTGTCATTATGGAAGGTAGTCTGTTATTGAGATTTCTGTTACTCCAATGGATGGTAGCCTTGTCATTATGGAAAGTAGTTTGTTGTTGAGATTTTTCTTACTCCAATGGATGGTAGCCTTGTCATTATGGAAGGTAGTTTGTTGTTGAAATTTTTGTTAATCAAATGGATGATAGCCTTCTCGTTATGGAAGGTAGTATGTTGTTTATATTTCTTGTTACTCCAATGGGTGGTAGCCTTGTCATTAAGGAAGGTACCCTTTTTCTAAGATTTTCGTTTCTCCAGTGGATGGTAGCCTTGTCATCATAAAAGGTAGTATATTTTTGATATTTCTATTACACCAATGGATGGTAGCCTGTTGTTGAGATTTCAATTTCTTCAATGGATGGTAGACTTGTCATTATAAAAGGTAGTTTGTTGTTGAAATTTTTGTTACTCTAATGGATGGTAGCCTTGTCATTATGAATGGTAGTCTGTTGTTGAGATTTTTGTTACTCCAATGGACGGTAGCCGTGTCATTATGGGAGGTAGTATGTTGTTGTGATTTTTGTTACTCCAATGGATGGCAGCCTCGTCATTATGGAAGGTAGTCTGTTGTTGAGATTTTTGTTACTCCAATGGATGGTAGCCTTGTTATTATTGAAAGTAGTCTGTTGTTGAGATTTTTGTTACTCCAATGGATGGTAGCCTTGTCATTATGGAAGGTAGTCTGTTGTTGAAATTTTTGTTACTCTAATGGATGATAGCCTTCTCGTTATGGAAGGTAGTATGTTGTTGAGATTTCCGTTAATCCAATGGGTGGTAGCCTTTTTATTAAGGAAGGTAGCCTGTTGTTAAGATTTCTGTTTCTCCAATGGATGGTAGCCTTGTTATCATAAAAGGTAGCCTCTTGTTTAAATTTTTGTTACTCAAATGGATGGTAGCCTTGTCATTATGGAAGGTAGCCTGTTGTTGAAATTTTTGTTACTCCAATGGATGGTAGCCTTATCGTTATGGAAGGTAGTATGTTGTTGAGATTTCTTGTTACTCCAATTTATGGTAGCCTTATCATTATGGAAGGTAGCCTGTTGGTGTGATTTCTATTTCTCCAATGGATGATAGCCTTATCATTAGAAAAGGTCGTCTCTTGGTGAAATTTTTGTTACTCCAATGGATGGCAGCCTTGTCATTATGGAAGGTAGTTTGTTGTAGATATTTTTGTTACTCCAATGGATGATATCCTTCTCGTTATGGAAGGTAGTATGTTGTTGTGATTTTTGTTACTCCAATGGATGCCAACCTCGTCATTATGGAAGGTAGTCTGTTGTTGAGATTTCTGTTACTCCAATGGATGGTAGCCTTGTCTTTATGGATAGTAGCCTTTTGTTGAGATTTCTATTTCTCCAATGGATTGTAGCCTTGTCATTATAAAAGGTAGTCTCTTGTTGAAATTTGTGTTACTCTAATGGATGGTAGCCTTGTCATTATGGAAGGTAGCATGTTTTTGAGAATTCTATTACTCCAATGGATGGTAGCCTTGTCATTATGGGAGGTAGTCGGTTATTGATATTTTAGTTACTCCATTAGATGGTAGCCTTGTCATTATGGATGGTAGTTTTTTATTGAGATTTTTGTTTCTCCATTGGATGGTAGCCTTGTCATTATGGAAGGTAGTTTGTTGTTGAGATTTCTATTACTCCAACGGATGGTAGCCTTGTCATTATTGAAAGTAGACTGTTGTTGAGATTTCTGTTACTCCAATGGATGGTAGTCTTGTCATTATGGGAGGTAGTCTATTGTTGAGATTTATGTTATTCCAATGGATGGTATCCTTGTAATTCTGGAAGGTAGTCTGTTGTTGAGATTTCTATTACTCCAATGGATGGTAGCCTTGTCATTATGGAAGGTAACCTGTTGTTGAGATTTCTGTTTTTCCAATGGATGGTAGACTTGTCATTATAAAAGGTGGTTTGTTGTTGAGATTTATGTTTCTCCAATGGATGGTAGCCTTGTCATTATGGAAGGTAGTTTGTTGTTGAGATTTCAGTTACTCCAATGGATCGTAGCCTTGTCGTTATTGAAGGTAGTCTATTGTTGAGATTTTTGTTACTCCAATGGACGGTAGCCGTGTCATTATGGGAGGTAGTATGTTGTTGTGATTTTTGTTACTCCAATTGATTGTAGCCTTGTCATTATGGAAGGTAGTCTGCTATTGAGATTTCTGTTACTCCAATGGATGGTAGCCTTGTCATTATGGAAAGTAGTCTGTTGTTGAGATTTTTGTTACTCCAATGGATGGTAGCCTTGTCATTATGGAAGGTAGTTTGTTGTAGAAATTTTTGTTAATCCAATGGATGATAGCCTTCTCGTTATGGAAGGTAGTAAGTTGTTTATATTTCTTGTTACTCCAATGGGTGGTAGCCTTGTCATTAAGGAAGGTACCCTGTTGTTAAGATTTTCGTTTCTCCAGTGGATGGTAGCCTTGTCATCATAAAAGGTAGTATATTTTTGAGATTTCTATTACACCAATGGATGGTAGCCTGTTGTTGAGATTTCAATTTCTCCAATGGATGGTAGACTTGTCATTATAAAAGGTAGTTTGTTGTTGAAATTTTTGTTACTCTAATGGATTGTAGCCTTGTCATTATGAATGGTAGTCTGTTGTTGAGATTTTTGTTACTCCAATGGACGGTAGCCGTGTCATTATGGGAGGTAGTATGTTGTTGTGATTTTTGTTACTCCAATGGATGGCAGCCTCGTCATTATGGAAGGTAGTCTGTTGTTGAGATTTCTGTTACTCCAATGGATGGTAGCCTTGTCATTATTGAAAGTAGTCTGTTGTTGAGATTTTTGTTACTCCAATGGATGGTAGCCTTGTCATTATGGAAGGTAGTCTGTTGTTGAAATTTTTGTTACTCTAATGGATGATAGCCTTCTCGTTATGGAAGGTAGTATGTTGTTGAGATTTCCGTTAATCCAATGGGTGGTAGCCTTTTTATTAAGGAAGGTAGCCTGTTGTTAAGATTTCTGTTTCTCCAATGGATGGTAGCCTTGTTATCATAAAAGGTAGCCTCTTGTTTAAATTTTTGTTACTCAAATGGATGGTAGCCTTGTCATTATGGAAGGTAGCCTGTTGTTGAAATTTTTGTTACTCCAATGGATGGTAGCCTTATCGTTATGGAAGGTAGTATGTTGTTGAGATTTCTTGTTACTCCAATTTATGGTAGCCTTATCATTATGGAAGGTAGCCTGTTGGTGTGATTTCTATTTCTCCAATGGATGATAGCCTTATCATTAGAAAAGGTCGTCTCTTGGTGAAATTTTTGTTACTCCAATGGATGGCAGCCTTGTCATTATGGAAGGTAGTTTGTTGTAGATATTTTTGTTACTCCAATGGATGATATCCTTCTCGTTATGGAAGGTAGTATGTTGTTGTGATTTTTGTTACTCCAATGGATGCCAACCTCGTCATTATGGAAGGTAGTCTGTTGTTGAGATTTCTGTTACTCCAATGGATGGTAGCCTTGTCTTTATGGATAGTAGCCTTTTGTTGAGATTTCTATTTCTCCAATGGATTGTAGCCTTGTCATTATAAAAGGTAGTCTCTTGTTGAAATTTGTGTTACTCTAATGGATGGTAGCCTTGTCATTATGGAAGGTAGCATGTTTTTGAGAATTCTATTACTCCAATGGATGGTAGCCTTGTCATTATGGGAGGTAGTCGGTTATTGATATTTTAGTTACTCCATTAGATGGTAGCCTTGTCATTATGGATGGTAGTTTTTTATTGAGATTTTTGTTTCTCCATTGGATGGTAGCCTTGTCATTATGGAAGGTAGTTTGTTGTTGAGATTTCTATTACTCCAACGGATGGTAGCCTTGTCATTATTGAAAGTAGACTGTTGTTGAGATTTCTGTTACTCCAATGGATGGTAGTCTTGTCATTATGGGAGGTAGTCTATTGTTGAGATTTATGTTATTCCAATGGATGGTATCCTTGTAATTCTGGAAGGTAGTCTGTTGTTGAGATTTCTATTACTCCAATGGATGGTAGCCTTGTCATTATGGAAGGTAACCTGTTGTTGAGATTTCTGTTTTTCCAATGGATGGTAGACTTGTCATTATAAAAGGTGGTTTGTTGTTGAGATTTATGTTTCTCCAATGGATGGTAGCCTTGTCATTATGGAAGGTAGTTTGTTGTTGAGATTTCAGTTACTCCAATGGATCGTAGCCTTGTCGTTATTGAAGGTAGTCTATTGTTGAGATTTTTGTTACTCCAATGGACGGTAGCCGTGTCATTATGGGAGGTAGTATGTTGTTGTGATTTTTGTTACTCCAATTGATTGTAGCCTTGTCATTATGGAAGGTAGTCTGCTATTGAGATTTCTGTTACTCCAATGGATGGTAGCCTTGTCATTATGGAAAGTAGTCTGTTGTTGAGATTTTTGTTACTCCAATGGATGGTAGCCTTGTCATTATGGAAGGTAGTTTGTTGTAGAAATTTTTGTTAATCCAATGGATGATAGCCTTCTCGTTATGGAAGGTAGTAAGTTGTTTATATTTCTTGTTACTCCAATGGGTGGTAGCCTTGTCATTAAGGAAGGTACCCTGTTGTTAAGATTTTCGTTTCTCCAGTGGATGGTAGCCTTGTCATCATAAAAGGTAGTATATTTTTGAGATTTCTATTACACCAATGGATGGTAGCCTGTTGTTGAGATTTCAATTTCTCCAATGGATGGTAGACTTGTCATTATAAAAGGTAGTTTGTTGTTGAAATTTTTGTTACTCTAATGGATTGTAGCCTTGTCATTATGAATGGTAGTCTGTTGTT
The DNA here is from genome assembly GCA_948472305.1 of Vicia faba. NCBI lineage: Eukaryota > Viridiplantae > Streptophyta > Magnoliopsida > Fabales > Fabaceae > Vicia > Vicia faba. The sequence continues at coordinate 775,039,817 of OX451737.1, forward strand.
GAGATTTTTGTTACTCCAATGGACGGTAGCCGTGTCATTATGGGAGGTAGTATGTTGTTGTGATTTTTGTTACTCCAATGGATGGCAGCCTCGTCATTATGGAAGGTAGTCTGTTGTTGAGATTTCTGTTACTCCAATGGATGGTAGCCTTGTCATTATTGAAAGTAGTCTGTTGTTGAGATTTTTGTTACTCCAATGGATGGTAGCCTTGTCATTATGGAAGGTAGTCTGTTGTTGAAATTTTTGTTACTCTAATGGATGATAGCCTTCTCGTTATGGAAGGTAGTATGTTGTTGAGATTTCCGTTAATCCAATGGGTGGTAGCCTTGTCATTAAGGATGGTAGCCTGTTGTTAAGATTTCTGTTTCTCCAATGGATGGTAGCCTTGTCATCATAAATGGTAGTCTCTTGTTTAAATTTTTGTTACTCAAATGGATGGTAGCCTTGTCATTATGGAAGGTAGCCTGTTGTTGAATTTTTTTTTACTCCAATGGATGGTAGCCTTATCGTTATGGAAGGTAGTATGTTGTTGAGATTTCTTGTTACTCCAATTTATGGTAGCCTTATCATTATGGAAGGTAGCCTGTTGGTGTGATTTCTATTTCTCCAATGGATGATAGCCTTATCATTAGAAAAGGTAGTCTCTTGGTGAAATTTTTGTTACTCCAATGGATGGCAGCCTTGTCATTATGGAAGGTAGTTTGTTGTTGAGATTTTTGTTACTCCAATGGATGATATCCTTCTCGTTATGGAAGGTAGTATGTTGTTGAGATTTCCGTTAATCCAATGGATGGTAGCCTTGTCATTATGGAAGGTAGTATGTTGTTGAGATTTCTTGTTACTCCAATGTATGGTAGCCTTATCATTATGGATAGTAGCCTTTTGTTGAGATTTCTATTTCTCCAATGGATTGTAGCCTTGTCATTATAAAAGGTAGTCTCTTGTTGAAATTTTTGTTACTCCAATGGATGGTAACCTTGTCATTATGGAAGGTAGTCTGTTTTTGAGAATTCTATTACTCCAATGGATGGTAGCCTTGTCATTATGGGAGGTAGTCGGTTATTGATATTTCAGTTACTCCATTAGATGGTAGCCTTGTCATTATGGATGGTAGTTTGTTATTGAGATTTCTGTTTCTGCAATGGATGGTAGCCTTGTCATTATGGAAGGTAGTTTGTTGTTGAGATTTCTGTTACTCCAACGGATGGTAGCCTTGTCATTATTGAAGGTAGTCTGTTGTTGAGATTTCTGTTACTCCAATAGATGGTAGTCTTGTCATTATGGGAGGTAGTCTATTGTTGAGATTTCTTTTATTCCAATGGATGGTATCCTTGTAATTCTGGAAGGTAGTCTGTTGTTGAGATTTCTATTACTCAAATGGATGGTAGCCTTGTCATTATGGAAGGTACCCTGTTGTTGAGATTTATGTTTTTCCAATGGATTGTAGACTTGTCATTATAAAAGGTGGTTTGTTGTTGAGATTTATGTTTCTCCAATGGATGGTAGCCTTGTCATTATGGAAGGTAGTTTGTAGTTGAGATTTCTGTTACTCCAATGGATGGTAGCCTTGTCATTATTGAAGGTAGTCTATTGTTGAGATTTCTGTTACTCCAATGGACGGTAGCCGTGTCATTATGGGAGGTAGTATGTTGTTGTGATTTTTGTTACTCCAATGGATTGTAGCCTTGTCATTATGGAAGGTAGTCTGTTATTGAGATTTCTGTTACTCCAATGGATGGTAGCCTTGTCATTATGGAAAGTAGTCTGTTGTTGAGATTTTTGTTACTCCAATGGATGGTAGCCTTGTCATTATGGAAGGTAGTCTGTTGTTGAAATTTTTGTTAATCCAATGGATGATAGCCTTCTCGTTATGGAAGGTAGTATGTTGTTTATATTTCTTGTTACTCCAATGGGTGGTAGCCTTGTCAATAAGGAAGGTACCCTGTTGTTAAGATTTTCGTTTCTCTAATGGAAGGTGGCCTTGTCATCATAAAAGGTAGTATATTTTTGAGATTTCTATTACACCAATGGATGGTAGCCTGTTGTTGAGATTTCAATTTCTCCAATGGATGGTAGACATGTCATTATAAAAGGTAGTTTGTTGTTGAAATTTTTGTTACTCTAATGGATGGTAGCCTTATCATTATGAATGGTAGTCTCTTGTTGAGATTTCTGTTACTCCCATGGACGGTAGTCGTGTCATTATGGGAGGTAATATGTTGTTGTGATTTTTGTTACTCCAATGGATGGCAGCCTTGTCATTATGGAAGGTAGTCTGTTGTTGAGATTTCTATTACTCCAATGGATGGTAGCCTTGTCATTATGGAAAGTAGTCTGTTGTTGAGATTTTTGTTACTCCAATTGATGGTAGCCTTGTCATTATGGAAGGTAGTCTGTTGTTGAAATTTTTGTTACTCCAATGGATGATAGCCTTCTCGTTATGGAAGGTAGTATGTTGTTGAGATTTCTTGTTACTCCAATTTATAGTAGCCTTATCATTATGGAAGGTAGCCTGTTGTTGAGATTTCTGTTTCTCCAATTGATGGTAACCTTGTCATTATAAAAGGCAGTCTGTTATTGAAATTTTTGTTACTACAATGGATGGCAGCCTTGTCATTAGGGAAGGTAGTCTTTTATTGAGATTTCTGTTACTCCAATAGACGGTAGCCTTGTCATTATGGAAAGTAGTCTGTTGTTGAGATTTTTGTTACTCCAATGGATGGTAGCCTTGTCATTATGGAAAGTAGTCTGTTGTTGAAATTTCTTGTTACTCTAATGGATGGTAGCCTTTTCATTATGGAAGGTAGTCTGTTGTTGAAATTTTTGTTACTATAATGGATGGTAGCCTTGTCATTAGGGAAGGTAGTCTGTTGTTGAAAATTTTGTTACTCCAATGGATGATAGCCTTCTCGTTATGGAAGGTAGTATGTTGTTGAGAATTCTTGTTACTTAATGTATGGTAGCCTTATCATTATGGTAGGTAGCCTGTTGGTGAGATTTCTATTTCTCCAATGGATGGTAGCCTTGTCATTATAAAAGTAGTCTCTTGTTGAAATTTTTGTTACTCCAATGGATGGCAGCCTTGTCATTATGGAAGGTAGTCTATTGTTGAGATTTCTGTTACTCCAATGGATGGTAGCCTTGTCATTATGGAAAGTAGTTTGTTGTTGAGATTTTTGTTACTCCAATGGATGGTAGCCTTGTCATTATGGAAGGTAGTCTGTTGTTGAAATTTTTGTTACTCCAATAGATGATATCCTTCTCGTTATGGAAGGTAGTATCTTGTTGGGATTTCCGTTAATCCAATGGATGGTAGCCTTGTCATTATGGAAGGTAGTATGTTATTGAGATTTCTTGTTACTCCAATGTATGGTAGCCTTATCATTATGGAAGGTAGCCTGTTGTTGAGATTTCTATTTCTCCAATGGATTGTAGCCTTGTCATTATAAAAGGTAGTCTCTTGTTGAAATTTTTGGTACTCTAATGGATGGTAGCCTTGTCATTATGGAAGGTAGTCTGTTTTTGAGAATTCCATTACTCCAATGGATGGTAGCCTTGTCATTATGGGAGGTAGTCGGTTATTGATATTTCAGTTACTCCATTAGATGGTAGCCTTATCATTATGGATGGTAGTTTGTTGTTGAGATTTATGTTACTCCAATGGATGGTAGCCTTGTCATTATTGAAGGTAGTCTGTTGTTGATATTTCTGTTACTCCAATGGATGGTAGTCTTGTCATTATGGGAGGTAGTCTATTGTTGAGATTTCTGTTATTCTAATGGATGGTATCCTTGGAATTCTTGAAGGTAGTCTGTTGTTGAGATTTCTATTACTCCAGTTGATGGTAGCCTTGTCATTATGGAAGGTAACCTATTGTTGAGATTTCTGTTTCTCCGATGGATGGTAGACTTGTCATTATAAAGGTAGTTTGTTGTTGAGATTTCTGTTTCTCAAATGGATGGTAGCCTTGTTATTGAGATTTTTGTTATTCCAATGGATGGTAGCCTTGTCATTATGGAAGGTAGTTTGTTGTTGAGATTTCTATTACTCCAATGGATGGTAGCCTTGTCATTATTGAAGGTAGTCTATTGTTGAGATTTCTGTTACTCCAATGGACGGTAGCTGTGTCATTATGGGAGGTAGTATGTTGTTGTGATTTTTGTTACTCCAATGGATTGTAGCCATGTCATTATCGAAGGTAGTCTGTTATTGAGATTTCTGTTACTCCAATGGATGGTAGCCTTGTCATTATGGAAGGTAGTCTATTGTTGAAATTTTTTTTACTCCAAAGGATGGTAGCCTTGTCATTATGGAAGGTAGTCTGTTGTTGAAATTTCTTGTTACTCCAATGGATGGTAGCCTTGTCATTATGGAAGGTAGTTTGTTGTTGAAATTTTTGTTACTCTAATGGATGATAGCCTTCTCGTTATGGAAGGTAGTATGTTGTTGAGATTTCTTGTTACTCCAATGTATGGTAGCCTTATCATTATGGAAGGTAGCCTGTTGGTGTGATTTCTATTTCTCCAATGGATGGTAGCCTTGTCATTATAAAAGGTAGTCTCTTGTTGAAATTTTGGTTACTCCAATGGATGGCAGCCTTGTCATTATGGAAGGTAGTTTGTTGTTGAGATATTTTTTACTATAATGGATGGTAGCCTTGTCATTATGAAAGGTAGTCTATTGTTGAAATTTTTGTTACTCCAATGGATGATATCCTTCTCGTTATGGAAGGTAGTATGTTGTTGAGATTTCCGTTAATCCAATGGATGGTAGCCTTGTCATTATGGAAGGTAGTATGTTGTTGAGATTTCTTGTTACTCCAATGTATGGTAGCCTTATCATTATGGAAGGTAGCTTGTTGTTGAGATTTCTATTTCTCCAATGGATTGTAGCCTTGTCATTAAAAAAGATAGTCTCTTGTTGAAATTTTTGTTACTCTAATGGATGGTAGCCTTGTCATTATGGAAGGTAGTCTGTTTTTGAGAATTCTATTACTCCAATGGATGGTAGCCTTGTCATTATGGGAGGTAGTCGGCTATTGATATTTCAGTTACTCCATTAGATGGTAGCCTTGTCATTATGGATGGTAGTTTGTTGTTGAGATTTCTGTTTCTCCAATGGATGGTAACCTTGTCATTATGGAAGGTAGTTTGTTGCTGAGATTTATGTTACTCCAATGGATGGTAGCCTTGTCATTATTGAAGGTAGTCTGTTGTTGAGATTTCTGTTACTCCAATGGATGGTAGTCTTGTCATTATGGGAGGTAGTCTATTGTTGAGATTTCTGTTATTCCAATGGATGGTATCCTTGGAATTCTTGAAGGTAGTCTGTTGTTGAGATTTCTATTACTCCAATTGATGGTAGCCTTGTCATTATGGAAGGTAACCTATTGTTGAGATTTCTGTTTCTCCAATGGATGGTAGACTTGTCATTATAAAGGTAGTTTGTTGTTGAGATTTCTGTTTCTCAAATGGATGGTAGCCTTATCATTATGGAAGGTAATTTGTTGTTGAGATTTCTATTACTACAATGGATGGTAGCCTTGTCATTATTGAAGGTAGTCTATTGTTGAGATTTTTTACTCCAATGGACGGTAGCCGTGTCATTATGGGAGGAAGTATGTTGTTGTGATTTTTGTTACTCCAATGGATTGTAGCCATGTCATTATGGAAGGTAGTCTGTTATTGAGATTTATGTTACTCCAATGGATGGTAGCCTTCTCATTATGGAAGGTAGTCTATTGTTGAAATTTTTTTTACTCCAATGGATGGTAGCCTTCTCATTATGGAAGGTAGTCTGTTGTTGAAATTTCTTGTTACTCCAATGGATGGTAGCCTTGTCATTATGGAAGGTAGTCTGTTTTTGAAATTTTTGTTACTCTAATGGATGATAGCCTTCTCGTTATGGAAGCATGTATGTTGTTGAGATTTCTTGTTACTCCAATGTATGGTAGCCTTATCATTATGGAAGGTAGCCTGTTGGTGTGATTTCTATTTCTCCAATGGATGGTAGCCTTGTCATTATAAAAGGTAGTCTCTTGTTGAAATTTTGGTTACTCCAATGGATGGAAGCCTTGTCATTATGGAAGGTAGTTTGTTGTTGAGATTTTTTTTACTACAATGGATGGTAGCCTTGTCATTATGAAAGGTAGTTTATTGTTGAAATTTTTGTTACTCCAATGGATGATATCCTTCTCGTTATGGAAGGTAGTATGTTGTTGAGATTTCCGTTAATCCAATGGATGGTAGCCTTGTCATTATGGAAGGTAGTATGTTGTTGAGATTTCTTGTTACTCCAATGTATGGTAGCCTTATCATTATGGATAGTAGTCTTTTGTTGAGATTTCTATTTCTCCAATGGATTGTAGCCTTGTCATTATAAAAGGTAGTCTCTTGTTGAAATTTTTGTTACTGTAATGGATGGTAGCCTTGTCATTATGGAAAGTAGTATGTTTTTGAGAATTCTATTACTCCAATGGATGGTAGCCTTGTCATTATGGAAAGTAATCTGTTGTTGAGATTTTTGTTACTCCAATGGATGGTAGCCTTGTCATTATGGAAGGCAGTCTGTTGTTGAAATTTTTGTTAATCCAATGGATGATAGCCTTCTCGTTATGGAAGGTAGTATGTTGTTTATATTTCTTGTTACTCCAATGGGTGGTAGCCTTGTCATTAAGGAAGGTACCATGTTGTTAAGATTTTCGTTTCTCTAGTGGATGGTAGCCTTGTCATCATAAAAGGTAGTATATTTTTGAGATTTCTATTACACCAATGGATGGTGGCCTGTTGTTGAGATTTCAATTTATCCAATGGATGGTAGACTTGTCATTATAAAAGGTAGTTTGTTGTTGAAATTTTTGTTACTCTAATGGATGGTAGCCTTGTCATTATGAATCGTAGTCTGTTGTTGAGATTTTTGTTACTCCAATGGACGGTAGCCGTGTCATTATGGGAGGTAGTATGTTGTTGTGATTTTTGTTACTCCAATGGATGGCAGCCTCGTCATTATGGAAGGTAGTCTGTTGTTGAGATTTCTGTTACTCCAATGGATGGTAGCCTTGATATTATTGAAAGTAGTTTGTTGTTGATATTTTTGTTACTCCAATGGATTGTAGCCTTGTCATTATGGAAGGTAGTTTGTTGTTGAAATTTTTGTTACTCCAATGGATGGTAGCCTTATCGTTATGGAAGGTAGTATGTTGTTGAGATTTCTTGTTACTCCAATTTATGGTAGCCTTATCATTATGGAAGGTAGCCTGTTGGTGTGATTTCTATTTCTCCAATGGATGGTAGCCTTATCATTATAAAAGGTAGTCTCTTGTTGAAATTTTTGTTACTCCAATGGATGGAAGCCTTGTCATTATGGAAGGTAGTTTGTTGTTGAGATTTTTTTTACTACAATGGGTGGTAGTCTTGTCATTATGAAAGGTAGTCTATTGTTGAAATTTTTGTTACTCCAATGGATGATATCCTTCTCGTTATGGAAGGTAGTATGTTGTTGAGATTTCCGTTAATCCAATAGATGGTAGCCTTGTCATTATGGAAGGTAATATGTTGTTGAGATTTCTTGTTAATCCAATGTATGGTAGCCTTATCATTATGGATAGTAGCCTTTTGTTGAGATTTCTATTTCTCCAATGGATTGTAGCCTTGTCATTATAAAAGGTAGTCTCTTGTTGAAATTTTTGTTACTCCAATGGATTGTAGCCTTGTCATTATGGAAGGTAGTCTGTTATTGAGATTTCTGTTACTCCAATGGATGGTAGCCTCGTCATTATGGAAAGTAGTTTGTTGTTGAGATTTTTGTTACTCCAATGGATGGTAGCCTTGTCATTATGGAAGGTAGTCTGTTGTTGAAATTTTTGTTAATCCAATGGATGATAGCCTTCTCGTTATGGAAGGTAGTATGTTGTTTATATTTCTTGTTACTCCAATGGGTGGTAGCCTTGTCAATAAGGAAAGTACCCTGTTGTTAAGATTTTCGTTTCTCTAATGGATGGTAGCCTTGTCATCATAAAAGGTAGTATATTTTTGAGATTTCTATTACACCAATGGATGGTAGCCTGTTGTTGAGATTTCAATTTCTCCAATGGATGGTAGACTTGTCATTATAAAAGGTAGTTTGTTGTTGAAATTTTTGTTACTCTAATGGATGGTAGCCTTGTCATTATGAATGGTAGTCTGTTGTGGAGATTTTTGTTACTCCAATGGACGGTAGCCGTGTCATTATGGGAGGTAGTATGTTATTGTGATTTTTGTTACTCCAATGGATGGCAGCCTTGTCATTATGGAAGGTAGTCTGTTGTTGAGATTTCTGTTACTCCAATGGATGGTAGCCTTGTCATTATTGAAAGTAGTCTGTTGTTGAGATTTTTGTTACTCCAATGGATTGTAGCCTTGTCATTATGGAAGGTAGTCTGTTGTTGAAATTTTTGTTACTCCAATGGATGGTAGCCTTATCGTTATGGAAGGTAGTATGTTGTTGAGATTTCTTGTTATTCCAATTTATGGTAGCCTTATCATTATGGAAGGTAGCCTGTTGGTGTGATTTCTATTTCTCCAATGGATGGTAGCCTTATCATTGTAAAAGGTAGTCTCTTGTTGAAATTTTTGTTACTCCAATGGATGGCAGCCTTGAAATTATGGAAGGTAGTTTGTTGTTGAGATTTTTGTTACTCCAATGGATGATATCCTTCTCGTTATGGAAGGTAGTATGTTGATGAGATTTCCGTTAATCCAATGGATGGTAGCCTTGTCATTATGGAAGGTAGTATGTTGTTGAGATTTCTTGTTACTCCAATGTATGGTAGCCTTATCATTATGGATAGTAGCTATTTGTTGAGATTTCTATTTCTCCAATGGATTGTAGCCTTGTCATTATAAAAGGTAGTCTCTTGTTGAAATTTTTGTTACTCCAATGGATGGTAGCCTTGTCATTATAGAAGGTAGTCTGTTTTTGAGAATTCTATTACTCCAATGGATGGTAGCCTTGTCATTATGGGAGGTATTCGGTTATTGATATTTCAGTTACTCCATTAGATGGTAGCCTTGTCATTATGGATGGTAGTTTGTTATTGAGATTTCTGTTTCTCCAATGGATGGTAGCCTTGTCAGTTTGGAAGGTAGTTTGTTGTTGAGATTTCTGTTACTCCAACGGATGGTAGCCTTGTCATTATTGAAGGTAGTCTGTTGTTGAGATTTCTGTTACTCCAATAGATGGTAGTCTTGTCATTATGGGAGGTAGTCTATTGTTGAGATTTCTATTATTCCAATGGATGGTATCCTTGTAATTCTGGAAGGTAGTCTGTTGTTGAGATTTCTATTACTCAAATGGATGGTAGCCTTGTCATTATGGAAGGTACCCTGTTGTTGATATTTCTGTTTTTCCAATGGATTGTAGACTTGTCATTATAAAAGGTGGTTTGTTGTTGAGATTTATGTTTCTCCAATGGATGGTAGCCTTGTCATTATGGAAGGTAGTTTGTTGTTGAGGTTTCTGTTACTCCAATGAATGGTAGCCTTGTCATTATTGAAGGTAGTCTATTGTTGAGATTTTTGTTACTCCAATGGACGGTAGCCGTGTCATTATGGGAGGTAGTATGTTGTTGTGATTTTTGTTACTCCAATGGATTGTAGCCTTGTCATTATGGAAGGTAGTCTGTTATTGAGATTTCTGTTACTCCAATGGATTGTAGCCTTGTCATTATGGAAAGTAGTTTGTTGTTGAGATTTTTGTTACTCCAATGGATGGTAGCCTTGTCATTATGGAAGGTAGTCTGTTGTTGAAATTTTTGTTAATCCAATGGATGATAGCCTTCTCGTTATGGAAGGTAGTATGTTGTTTATATTTCTTGTTACTCCAATGGGTGGTAGCCTTGTCAATAAGGAAAGTACCCTGTTGTTAAGATTTTCGTTTCTCTAATGGATGGTAGCCTTGTCATCATAAAAGGTAGTATATTTTTTAGATTTCTATTACACCAATGGATGGTAGCCTGTTGTTGAGATTTCAATTTCTCCAATGGATGGTAGACTTGTCATTATAAAAGGTAGTTTGTTGTTGAAATTTTTGTTACTCTAATGGATGGTAGCCTTATCATTATGAATGGTAGTCTGTTGTTGAGATTTCTGTTACTCCCATGGCCGGTAGTCGTGTCATTATGGGAGGTAATATGTTGTTGTGATTTTTGTTACTCCAATGGATGACAGCCTTGTCATTATGGAAGGTAGTCTGTTGTTGAAATTTTTGTTACTCCAATGGATGATAGCCTTCTCGTTATGGAAGGTAGTATGTTGTTGAGATTTCTTGTTACTCCAATTTATAGTAGCCTTATCATTATGGAAGGTAGCATGTTGTTGAGATTTCTATTTCTCCAATTGATGGTAGCCATGTCATTATAAAAGGCAGTCTCTTGTTGAAATTTTTGTTACTCCAATGGATGGCAGCCTTGTCATTAGGGAAGGTAGTCTGTTATTGAGATTTCTGTTACTCCAATAGATGGTAGCCTTGTCATTATGGAAAGTAGTCTGTTGTTGAGATTTTTGTTACTCCAATGGATGGTAGCCTTGTCATTATGGAAAGTAGTCTGTTGTTGAAATTTCTTGTTACTCTAATGGATGGTAGCCTTTTCATTATGGAAGGTAGTCTGTTGTTGAAAATTTTGTTACTATAATGGATGGTAGCCTTGTCATTAGGGAAGGTAGTCTGTTGTTGAAATTTTTGTTACTCCAATGGATGATAGCCTTCTCGTTATGGAAGGTAGCCTGTTGGTGAGATTTCAATTTCTCCAATGGATGGTAGCCTTGTCATTATAAAAGGTAGTCTCTTGTTGTGATTTTTGTTACTCCAATGGATGGTAGCCTTGTCATTATGGAAGGTAGTCTGTTGTTGAAATTTTTGTTACTCCAATGGATGGTAGCCTTGTCATTATGGAAGGTAGTCTGTTGTAGAAATTTCTTTTTACTCCAATGGATGGTAGCCTTGTCATTAGGGAAGGTAGTTTGTTGTTGAAATTTTTGTTACTCTAATGGATGGTATCCTTGTCATTATTAAAGGTAGTCTGTTGTTGAAATTTTTGTGACTCCAATGGATGATAGCCTTCTCATTATGGAAGGTAGTATGTTGTTGTGATTTCTTATTACCCCAATGTTTGGTAGCCTTATCATTATGGAAGGTATCCTGTTGTTGAGATTTCTATTTCTCCAATGGATGGTAGCCTTGTCATTATAAAAGGTAGTCTCTTGTATAAAATTTTGTTACTCTAATGGATGGTAGCCTTGTCATTATGGAAGGTAGTCTGTTTTTGAGATTTCTATTACTCCAGTGTATGGTAGCCTTGTCATTATGGGAGGTAGTCGGTTATTGATATTTCAGTTACTCCATTAGATGGTAGCCTTGTCATTATGGATGGTAGTTTGTTGTTGAGATTTCTGTTTCTCCAATGGATTGTAGCCTTGTCATTATGGAAGGTAGTTTGTTGTTGAGATTTCAGTTACTCCAATGGATGGTAGCCTTGTCATTATTGAAGGTAGTCTGTTGTTGAGATTTATGTTACTCCGATGGATGGTAGTCTTGTCATTATGTTGTTGAGATTTCTGTTATTCCAATGGATGGTATCCTTGTAATTCTTGAAGGTAGTCTGTTGTTGAGATTTCTATTACTCAAATGGATGGTAGCCTTGTCATTATGGAAGGTAACCTGTTGTTGAGATTTATGTTTCTCCAATGGATGGTAGCCTTGTCATTATGGAAGGTAGTTTGTTGTTGAGATTTCTTTTACTCCAACGGATGGTAGCCTTGTCATTATTGAAGGTAGTCTATTGTTGAGATTTATGTTACTCCAATGGACGGTAGCCGTGTCATTATGGGAGGTAGTATGTTGTTGTGATTTTTGTTACTCCAATGGATGGTAGCCTTGTCATTATGGAAGGTAGTCTGTTGTTGAAATTTTTGTTACTCCAATGGATGGTAGCCTTATCATTATGTAAGGTAGTCTGTTGTAGAAATTTATTTTTACTCCAATGGATGGTAGCCTTGTCATTATGGAAGGTAGTTTGTTGTTGATATTTATGTTACTCTAATGGATGGTATCCTTGTCATTATGGAAGGTAGTCTGTTGTTGAAATTTTTGTTACTCCAATGGATGATAGCCTTCTCGTTATGGAAGGTAGTATGTTGTTGAGATTTTTGTTACTCCAATGGATGGTAGCCTTGTCATTATGGAAGGTATTATGTTGTTGAGATTTCTTGTTACTCTAATGTATGGTAGCCTTATCATTATGGAAGGTAGCCTGTTGGTGAGATTTCAATTTCTCCAATGGATGGTAGCCTTGTCATTATAAAAGGTAGTCTCTTGTTGTGATTTTTGTTACTCCAATGGATGGTAGCCTTGTCATTATGGAAGGTAGTCTGTTGTTGAAATTTTTGTTACTCCAATGGATGGTAGCCTTGTCATTATGGAAGGTAGTCTGTTGTAGAAATTTCTTTTTACTCCAATGGATGGTAGCCTTGTCATTAGGGAAGGTAGTTTGTTGTTGAAATTTTTGTTACTCTAATGGATGGTATCCTTGTCATTATGAAAGGTAGTCTGTTGTTGAAATTTTTGTGACTCCAATGGATGATAGCCTTCTCATTATGGAAGGTAGTATGTTGTTGTGATTTCTTATTACCCCAATGTATGGTAGCCTTATCATTATGGAAGGTATCCTGTTGTTGAGATTTCTATTTCTCCAATGGATGGTAGCCTTGTCATTATAAAAGGTAGTCTCTTGTTGAAAATTTTGTTACTCTAATGGATGGTAGCCTTGTCATTATGGAAGGTAGTCTGTTTTTGAGATTTCTATTACTCCAGTGTATGGTAGCCTTGTCATTATGGGAGGTAGTCGGTTATTTATATTTCAGTTACTCCATTAGATGGTAGCCTTGTCATTATGGATGGTAGTTTGTTGTTGAGATTTCTGTTTCTCCAATGGATGGTAGCCTTGTCATTATGGAAGGTAGTTTGTTGTTGAGATTTCAGTTACTCCAATGGATGGTAGCCTTGTCATTATTGAAGGTAGTCTGTTGTTGAGATTTATGTTACTCCGATGGATGGTAGTCTTGTCATTATGTTGTTGAGATTTCTGTTATTCCAATGGATGGTATCCTTGTAATTCTTGAAGGTAGTCTGTTGTTGAGATTTCTATTACTCAAATGGATGGTAGCCTTGTCATTATGGAAGGTAACCTGTTGTTGAGATTTATGTTTCTCCAATGGATGGTAGCCTTGTCATTATGGAAGGTAGTTTGTTGTTGAGATTTCTTTTACTCCAACGGATGGTAGCCTTGTCATTATTGAAGGTAGTCTATTGTTGAGATTTCTGTTACTCCAATGGACGGTAGCCGTGTCATTATGGGAGGTAGTATGTTGTTGTGATTTTTGTTACTCCAATGGATGGTAGCCTTGTCATTATGGAAGGTAGTCTATTGTTGAAATTTTTGTTACTCCAATGGATGGTAGCCTTGTCATTATGTAAGGTAGTCTGTTGTAGAAATTTCTTTTTACTCCAATGGATGGTAGCCTTGTCATTATGGAAGGTAGTTTGTTGTTGATATTTATGTTACTCTAATGGATGGTATCCTTGTCATTATGGAAGGTAGTCTGTTGTTGAAATTTTTGTTACTCCAATGGATGATAGCCTTCTTGTTATGGAAGGTAGTATGTTGTTGAGATTTTTGTTACTCCAATGGATGGTAGCCTTGTCATTATGGAAGGTATTCTGTTGTTGAAATTTTCGTTACTCCAATGGATGATAGCCTTCTCGTTATGGAAGGTAGTATGTTGTTAAGATTTCCGTTAATCCAATGGATGGTAGCCTTGTCATTATGGAAGGTAGTATGTTGTTGATATTTCTTGTTACTCCAATGGATGGTAGCCTTGTCATTATGGAAGGTAGTCTGTTGTTGGAATTTTTGTTACTCTAATGGATGGTAGCCTTGTCATTATGGAAGGTAGTCTGTTGTTGAAATTTTTGTTACTCCAATGGATGATAGCCTTCTCGTTATGGATGATAGTATGTTGTTGAGATTTCTTGTTACTTTAATGTATGGTAGCCTTATCATTATGGAAGGTAGCCTGTTGTTGAGATTTCTATTTCTCCAATGGATGGTAGCCTTGTCATTATAAAAGGTAGTCTCTTGTTGAAATTTTTGTTACTCCAATGGATGGCAGCCTTGTCATTATGGAAGGTAGTCTATTGTTGAGATTTTTGTGACTCCAATGGATGGTAGCCTTGTCATTATGGAAAGTAGTCTGTTGTTGAAATTTTTGTTACTCCAATTGATGATAGCCTTCTCGTTATGGAAGGTGGTATGTTGTTGATATTTCCGTTAATACAATGGATGGTAGCCTTGTCATTATGGAAGGTAGTATGTTGTTGAGATTTCTTGTTACTCCAATGGATGGTAGCCTTGTCACTATGGAAGGTAGTCTGTTGTTGAGATTTTTTTTACCCCAATGGATGGTAGCCTTGTTATTATGGAAGGTAGTCTATTGTTGAAATTTTTGTTACTCCAATGGATGATAGCCTTCTCGTTATTGAAGGTAGTATGTTGTTGAGATTTCTTATTACTCCAATGTATGGTAGCCTTATCATTATGGAAGGTATCTAGTTGTTGAGATTTCTATTTCTCCAATGGATGGTAGCCTTGTCATTATAAAAGGTAGTCTCTTGTTGAGATTTCTGTTTCTCCAATGGATGGTAGCCTTGTCATTATGGAAGGTAGTTTGTTGTTGAGATTTCTGTTACTCCAATGGATGGTAGCCTTGTCATTATGGAAGGTAGTTTGTTGTTGAGATTTTTGTTACTCCAATGGATGGTAGCCTTGTCATTATTGAAGGTACTCTGTTGTTGAGATTTCTGTTACTCCAATGGATGGTAGTCTTGTCATTATGGGAGGTAGTCTGTTGTTGAGATTTCTATTACTCCAATGGATGGTAGCCTTGTCATTATTGAAGGTAGTCTATTGTTTAGATTTCTGTTACTCCAATTGACGATAGCCTTTTCATTATGAAAGGTACTCTGTTGTTGAAATTTTTGTCACTCTAATGGATGGTAGCCTTTTCATTATGGAAGGTAGTCTGTTGTTGAAATATTTGTTACTCCAATGGATGATAGCCTACTCGTTATGGAAGGTAGTATGTTGTTGAGATTTCATGTTACTCCAATGGATGGTAGCGTTGTCATTAAGGAAGGTAGTCTATTGTTGAGATTTCTAGTTACTCCAATGTATGGTAGCCTTATCATTATGGAAGGTAGCCTGTTGTTGAGATTTCTATTTCTCCAATGGATGGTACCCTTGTCATTATAAAAGGTAGTCTCTTGTTGAAAATTTTGTTACTCTAATGGATGGTAGCCTTGTCATAATAGAACGTAGTCAGTTTTTGAGATTTCTATTACTCCAATGGATGGTAGCCTTTTCATTATCGGAAGTAGTCTGTTATTGATATTTCTGTTACTCCAATAGATGGTAGCCTTGTCATTAGGGATGGTAGTTTGTTGTTGAGATTTCTGTTTCTCCAATGGATAGTAGCCTTGTCATTAAGGAAGGTAGTTTGTTGGTGAGATTTCTGTTTCTCCAATGGATGGTAGCCTTGTCATTAAGGTAGGTAGTTTGTTATTGAGATTTCTGTTACTCCAATGGATGGTAGCCTTGTCATAATTCAAGGTAGACTGTTGTTGAGATTTCTGTTATTCCAATGGATGGTAGCCTTATAATTATGGAAGGTTGTCTATTGTTGAGATTTCTGTTACTCCAATGAATGGTAGCCTTGTCATTATGGAAGGTAGTCTGTTGTTGAATTTTTTGTTACTCCAATGGATGGTAGCCTTGTCATTATGGAAGGTAGTCTATTGTTGAAATTTTTGTTACTCCAATGGATGGTAGCCTTGTCATTATGGAAGGTAGTATGTTGTTGAAATTATTGTTACTCTAATGGATGGTAGCCTTATCATTATGGAAGGTAGTCTCTTGTTGAAATTTTTGTTACTCTAATGGATGATAGCCTTCTCGTTATGGAAGGTAGTATGTTGTTGAGATTTCTTGTTACTTTGATGTATGTTATCCTTATCATTATGGAAGGTAGCCTGTTGTTGAGATTTCTATTTCTCCAATGGATGGTAGCCTTTTCATTATAAAAGGTAGTCTCTTGTTGAATTTTTGGTTACTCTAATGGATGGTAGCCTTGTCATTATGAAAGGTAGTCTGTTTTTGAGATTTCTATTACTCCAATGGATGGTAGCCTTGTCATTATGGGAATTAGTCGGTTATTGATATTTCAGTTACTCTATTAGATGGTAGCCTTATCATTATGGATGGTAGTTTGTTGTTGAGATTTCTGTTTCTCCAATGGATGGTAGCCTTGTCATTATGGAAGGTAGTTTGTTGTTGAGATTTCTGTTATACCAATGGATGGTAGCCTTGTCATTATGGAAGGTAGTATGTTGTTGAGATTTCTTTTTACTCCAATGGATGGTAGCCTTGTCACTATGGAAGGTAGTCTGTTGTTGAAATTTTTGTTACTCTAATGGATGGTAGCCTTATCATTATGGAAGGTAGTCTGTTGTTGAAATTTTTGTTACTTCAATGGATGATTGCCTTCTCATTATGGAAGGTAGTATGTTGTTGAGATTTCTTGTTACTCTAATGTATGTTATCCTTATCCTTATGGAAGGTAGCCTGTTGTTGAGATTTCAATTTCTCCAATGGATGGTAGCCTTGTCATTATAAAAGGTAGTCTCTTGTTGAATTTTTGGTTACTCTAATGGATGGTAGCCTTGTCATTATGGAAGGTAGTCTATTTTTGAGATTTCTATTACTCCAATGGATGGTAGCCTTGTCATTATGGGAATTAGTCGGTTATTGATATTTCAGTTACTCCATTAGATGGTAGCTTTGTCATTATGGATGGTAGTTTGTTGTTGAGATTTCTGTTTCTCCAATGGATGGTAGCCTTGTCATTATGGAAGGTAGTTTGTTGTTGAGATTTCTGTTACTCCAATGGATGGTAGCCTTGTCATTATTGAAGGTACTCTGTTGTTGAGATTTCCATTACTCCAACGGATGGTAGTCTTGTCATTATGGGAGGTAGTCTATTGTTGAGATTTATGTTATTCCAATGGATGGTATCCTTATAATTATGGAAGGTAGTCTGTTGTTGAGATTTCTATTACTCCAATGTATGGAAGCCTTGTCATTATGGAAGGTAACCTGTGTTTGAGATTTCTGTTTCTCCAATGGATGGTAGACTTGTCATTATAAAAGGTAGTTTGTTGTTAAGATTTCTGTTTCTCCAATGGATGGTAGCCTTGTCATTATGGAAGGTAGTTTGTTGTTGAGATTTCTGTTACTCCAATGGATGGTAGCCTTCTCATTATTGAAGGTAGTCTATTGTTGAGATTTCTGTTACTCTAATGGACGTTAGATGTGTCATTATGGGAGGTAGTATGTTGTTGTGATATTTGTTAATCCAATGGATTTTAGTCTTGTCATTATGGAAGGTAGTATGTTGTTGAAATTTTTTTTTACTCCAATGGATGGTAGCCTTGTCATTATGGAAGGTGGTATGTTGTTGAGATTTCTTGTTACTCCAATGGATGGTAGCCTTGTCATTATGGAAGGTAGTCTGTTGTTGAAATTTTTGTTACTCTAATGGATGGTAGCCTTATCATTATGGAAGGTAGTCTGTTGTTGAAATTTTTGTTACTCCAATGGATGATAGCCTACTCGTTATGGAAGTTAGTATGTTGTTGAGATTTCTTGTTACTCCAATGTATGGTAGCCTTATCATTATGGAAGGTAGCCTGTTGTTGAGATTTCTATTTCTCCAATGGATGGTAGCCTTGTCATTATAAAAGGTAGTCTCTTGTTGAAATTTTTGTTACTCTAATGGATGGTAGCCTTGTCATTATGGAAGGTAGTAAGTTTTTGAGATTTCTATTACTCCAATGGATGGTAGCCTTGTCATTATAGGAGGTAGTCGGTTATTGATATTTCAGTTACTCCATTAGATGGTAGCGTTGTCATTATGGATGGTAGTTTGTTGTTGAGATTTTTGTTTCTCCAATGGATGGTAACCTTGTCATTATGGAAGGTAGTTTGTTGTTGAGATTTTTGTTACTCCAATGGATGGTAGCCTTGTCATTATTGAAGGTAGTCGGTTGTTGAGATTTCTGTTACTCCAATGGATGGTAGTCTTGTCATTATGGGAGGTAGTCTATTGTTGAGATTTATGTTATTCCAATGGATGGTATCCTTGTAATTCTAGAATGTTGTCTGTTGTTGAGATTTCTATTACTCCAATGGATGGAAGCCTTGTCATTATGGAAGGTAACCTGTTGTTGAGATTTATGTTTCTCCAATGGATAGTAGACTTGTCATTATAAAAGGTAGTTTGTTGTTGAGATTTCTGTTTCACCAATGGATGGTAGCCTTGTCATTATGGAAGGTAGTCTGTTGTTGAGATTTCTGTTACTCCAATGGATGGTAGCCTTGTCATTATTGAAGGTAGACTATTGTTTAGATTTCTGTTACTCCAATTAACGGTAGCCTTTTCATTATGAAAGGTACTCTGTTGTTGAAATTTTTGTCACTCTAATGGATGGTAGCCTTTTCATTATGGAAGGTAGTCTGTTGTTGAAATTTTTGTTACTCCAATGGATGATAGCCTACTCGTTATGGAAGGTAGTATGTTGTTGAGATTTCTTGTTACTCCAATGGATGGTAGCCTTGTCATTAAGGAAGGTAGTCTATTGTTGAGATTTCTATTTACTCCAATGTATGGTAGCCTTATCATTATGGAAGGTAGCCTGTTGTTGAGATTTCTATTTCTCCAATGGATGGTAGCCTTTTCATTATAAAAGGTAGTCTCTTGTTGAATTTTTTGTTACTCTAATGGATGGTAGCCTTGTCATTATGAAAGGTAGTCTGTTTTTGAGATTTCTATTACTCCAATGGATGGTAGCCTTGTCATTATGGGAATTAGTCGGTTATTGATATTTCAGTTACTCTATTAGATGGTAGCCTTATCATTATGGATGGTAGTTTGTTGTTGAGATTTCTGTTTCTCCAATGGATGGTAGCCTTGTCATTATGGAAGGTAGTTTGTTGTTGAGATTTCTGTTATACCAATGGATGGTAGCCTTGTCATTATGGAAGGTAGTATGTTGTTGAGATTTCTTTTTACTCCAATGGATGGTAGCCTTGTCACTATGGAAGGTAGTCTGTTGTTGAAATTTTTGTTACTCTAATGGATGGTAGCCTTATCATTATGGAAGGTAGTCTGTTGTTGAAATTTTTGTTACTTCAATGGATGATTGCCTTCTCATTATGGAAGGTAGTATGTTGTTGAGATTTCTTGTTACTCTAATGTATGTTATCCTTATCCTTATGGAAGGTAGCCTGTTGTTGAGATTTCAATTTCTCCAATGGATGGTAGCCTTGTCATTATAAAAGGTAGTCTCTTGTTGAATTTTTGGTTACTCTAATGGATGGTAGCCTTGTCATTATGGAAGGTAGTCTATTTTTGAGATTTCTATTACTCCAATGGATGGTAGCCTTGTCATTATGGGAATTAGTCGGTTATTGATATTTCAGTTACTCCATTAGATGGTAGCTTTGTCATTATGGATGGTAGTTTGTTGTTGAGATTTCTGTTTCTCCAATGGATGGTAGCCTTGTCATTATGGAAGGTAGTTTGTTGTTGAGATTTCTGTTACTCCAATGGATGGTAGCCTTGTCATTATTGAAGGTACTCTGTTGTTGAGATTTCCATTACTCCAACGGATGGTAGTCTTGTCATTATGGGAGGTAGTCTATTGTTGAGATTTATGTTATTCCAATGGATGGTATCCTTATAATTATGGAAGGTAGTCTGTTGTTGAGATTTCTATTACTCCAATGTATGGAAGCCTTGTCATTATGGAAGGTAACCTGTGTTTGAGATTTCTGTTTCTCCAATGGATGGTAGACTTGTCATTATAAAAGGTAGTTTGTTGTTAAGATTTCTGTTTCTCCAATGGATGGTAGCCTTGTCATTATGGAAGGTAGTTTGTTGTTGAGATTTCTGTTACTCCAATGGATGGTAGCCTTCTCATTATTGAAGGTAGTCTATTGTTGAGATTTCTGTTACTCTAATGGACGTTAGATGTGTCATTATGGGAGGTAGTATGTTGTTGTGATATTTGTTAATCCAATGGATTTTAGTCTTGTCATTATGGAAGGTAGTATGTTGTTGAAATTTTTTTTTACTCCAATGGATGGTAGCCTTGTCATTATGGAAGGTGGTATGTTGTTGAGATTTCTTGTTACTCCAATGGATGGTAGCCTTGTCATTATGGAAGGTAGTCTGTTGTTGAAATTTTTGTTACTCTAATGGATGGTAGCCTTATCATTATGGAAGGTAGTCTGTTGTTGAAATTTTTGTTACTCCAATGGATGATAGCCTACTCGTTATGGAAGTTAGTATGTTGTTGAGATTTCTTGTTACTCCAATGTATGGTAGCCTTATCATTATGGAAGGTAGCCTGTTGTTGAGATTTCTATTTCTCCAATGGATGGTAGCCTTGTCATTATAAAAGGTAGTCTCTTGTTGAAATTTTTGTTACTCTAATGGATGGTAGCCTTGTCATTATGGAAGGTAGTAAGTTTTTGAGATTTCTATTACTCCAATGGATGGTAGCCTTGTCATTATAGGAGGTAGTCGGTTATTGATATTTCAGTTACTCCATTAGATGGTAGCGTTGTCATTATGGATGGTAGTTTGTTGTTGAGATTTTTGTTTCTCCAATGGATGGTAACCTTGTCATTATGGAAGGTAGTTTGTTGTTGAGATTTTTGTTACTCCAATGGATGGTAGCCTTGTCATTATTGAAGGTAGTCGGTTGTTGAGATTTCTGTTACTCCAATGGATGGTAGTCTTGTCATTATGGGAGGTAGTCTATTGTTGAGATTTATGTTATTCCAATGGATGGTATCCTTGTAATTCTAGAATGTTGTCTGTTGTTGAGATTTCTATTACTCCAATGGATGGAAGCCTTGTCATTATGGAAGGTAACCTGTTGTTGAGATTTATGTTTCTCCAATGGATAGTAGACTTGTCATTATAAAAGGTAGTTTGTTGTTGAGATTTCTGTTTCACCAATGGATGGTAGCCTTGTCATTATGGAAGGTAGTCTGTTGTTGAGATTTCTGTTACTCCAATGGATGGTAGCCTTGTCATTATTGAAGGTAGACTATTGTTTAGATTTCTGTTACTCCAATTAACGGTAGCCTTTTCATTATGAAAGGTACTCTGTTGTTGAAATTTTTGTCACTCTAATGGATGGTAGCCTTTTCATTATGGAAGGTAGTCTGTTGTTGAAATTTTTGTTACTCCAATGGATGATAGCCTACTCGTTATGGAAGGTAGTATGTTGTTGAGATTTCTTGTTACTCCAATGGATGGTAGCCTTGTCATTAAGGAAGGTAGTCTATTGTTGAGATTTCTATTTACTCCAATGTATGGTAGCCTTATCATTATGGAAGGTAGCCTGTTGTTGAGATTTCTATTTCTCCAATGGATGGTAGCCTTGTCATTATAATAGGTAGTCTCTTGTTGAAAATTTTGTTACTCTAATGGATGGTAGCCTTGTCATAATAGAACGTAGTCAGTTTTTGAGATTTGTATTACTCCAATGGATGGTAGCCTTGTCATTATTGGAAGTAGTCTGTTATTGATATTTCTGTTACTCCAATAGATGGTAGCCTTGTCATTAGGGATGGTAGTTTGTTGTTGAGATTTCTGTTTCTCCAATGGATAGTAGCCTTGTCATTAAGGAAGGTAGTTTGTTGTTGAGATTTCTGTTTCTCCAATGGATAGTAGCCTTCTCATTAAGGTAGGTAGTTTGTTATTGAGATTTCTGTTACTCCAATGGATGGTAGCCTTGTCATAATTCAAGGTAGTCTGTTGTTGAGATTTTTGTTATTCCAATGGATGGTAGCCTTATAATTATGGAAGGTTGTCTGTTGTTGAGATTTCTGTTACTCCAATGGATGGTAGCCTTGTCATTATGGAAGGTAGTTTGTTGTTGAATTTTTTGTTACTCCAATGGATGGTAGCCTTGTCATTATGGAAGGTAGTTTATTGTTGAAATTTTTGTTACTCCAATGGATGGTAGCCTTGTCATTATGGAAGGTAGTCTGTTGTTGAAATTATTGTTACTCTAATGGATGGTAGCCTTATCATTATGGAAGGTAGTCTCTTGTTGAAATTTTTGTTACTCCAATGGATGATAGCCTACTCGTTATGGGAGGTAGTATGTTGTTGAGATTTCTTGTTACTCCAATGTATGGTAGCCTTATCATTATGGAAGGTAGCCTGTTGTTGAGATTTCTACTTCTCCAATGGATGGTAGACTTGTCATTATAAAAGGTAGTCTCTTGTTGAAATTTTTGTTACTCTAATGGAAGGTAGCCTTGTCGTTATGGAAGGTAGTCTGTTTTTGAGATTTCTATTACTCCAATGGATGGTAGCCTTGTCATTATGGGAGGTAGTCGGTTATTGATATTTCAGTTACTCCATTAGATGGTAGCCTTGTCATTATGGATGGTAGTTTGTTGTTGAGATTTTTGTTTCTCCAATGGATGGTAGCCTTGTCATTATGGAAGGTAGTTTGTTTTTGAGATTTCTTTTACTCCAATGGATGGTAGCTTTGTCATGGTTGAAGGTAGTCTGTTGTTGAGATTTCTGTTACTCCAATGGATGGTAGTCTTGTCATTATGGGAGGTAGTCTATTGTTGAGATTTATGTTATTCCAATGGATGGTATCCTTGTAATTCTGGAAGGTTGTCTGTTGTTGAGATTTCTATTACTACAATGGATGGAAGCCTTGTCATTATGGAAGGTAACCTGTTGTTGAGATTTCTGTTTCTCCAATGGATGGTAGACTTGTCATTATAAAAGGAAGTTTGTTGTTGAGATTTATGTTTCTCCAATGGATGGTAGCCTTGTCATTATGGAAGGTAGTTTGTTGTTCAGATTTCTGTTACTCCAATGGATGGTAGCCTTGTCATTATTGAAGGTAGTCTATTGTTTAGATTTCTGTTACTCCAATGGACAGTAGCCGTGTCATTATGGGAGGTAGTATGTTGTTGTTATTTTTGTTACTCCAATGGATTGTAGCCTTGTCATTATGGAAGGTAGTCTGTTATTAAGATTTCTGTTACTCCAATGGTTGGTAGCCTTGTCATTATGGAAGGTAGTCTGTTGTTGAAATTTTTGTTACTCCAATGGATGGTAGCCTTTTCATTATGAAAGGTAGTCTGTTCTTGAAATTTTTGTCACTCTAATGGATGGTAGCCTTTTCATTATGGAAGGTAGTCTGTTGTTGAAATTTTTGTTACTCCAATGGATGATAGCCTACTCGTTATGGAAGGTAGTATGTTGTTGAGATTTCTTGTTACTCCAATGGATGGTAGCCTTGTCATTAAGGAAGGTAGTCTATTGTTGAGATTTCTAGTTACTCCAATGTATGGTAGCCTTATCATTATGGAAGGTAGCCTATTGTTGAGATTTCTATTTCTCCAATGGATGGTAGCCTTGTCATTATAAAAGGTAGTCTCTTGTTGAAAATTTTGTTACTCTAATGGATGGTATCCTTGTCATAAAAGAAGGTAGTCAGTTTTTGAGATTTCTATTACTCCAATGGATGGTAGCCTTGTCATTATGGGAGGTAGTCTGTTATTGATATTTCTGTTACTCCAATAGATGGTAGCCTTGTCATTAGGGATGGTAGTTTGTTGTTGAGATTTCTGTTACTCCAATGGATAGTAGCCTTGTCATTAAGGAAGGTAGTTTGTTATTGAGATTTCTGTTACTCCAATGGATGGTAGCCTTGTCATAATTCAAGGTAGTCTGTTGTTGAGATTTCTGTTATTCCAATGGATGGTAGCCTTATAATTATGGAAGGTTGTCTGTTGTTGAGATTTCTGTTACTCCAATGGATGGTAGCCTTGTCATTATGGAAGGTAGTCTATTGTTGAAATTTTTGTTACTCCAATGGATGGTAGCCTTGTCATTATGGAAGGTAGTCTGTTGTTAAAATTTTTGTTACTCCAATGGATGATAGCCTTCTCGTTATGGAAGGTAGTATGTTGTTAAGATTTCCGTTAATCCAATGGATGGTAGCCTTGTCATTATGGAAGGTAGTATGTTGTTGAGATTTCTTGTTACTCCAATGGATGGTAGCCTTGTCATTATGGAAGGTAGTCTGTTGTTGAAATTTTTGTTACTCTAATGGATGGTAGCCTTGTCATTATGGAAGGTAGTCTGTTGTTGAAATTTTTGTTACTCCAATGGATGATAGCCTACTCGTTATGGAAGGTAGTATGTTGTTGAGATTTCTTGTTACTCCAATGTATGGTAGCCTTATCATTATGGAAGGTAGCATGTTGTTGAGATTTCTATTTCTCCAATGGATGGTAGCCTTGTCATTATAAAAGGTAGTCTCTTGTTGAAATTTTTGTTACTCTAATGGATGGTAGCCTTGTCATTATGAAAGGTAGTCTGTTGTTGAAATTTTTGTTACTCCAATGGATGGTAGCCTTTTCATTATGAAAGGTAGTCTGTTGTTGAAATTTTTGTCACTCTAATGGATGGTAGCCTTGTCATTATGGAAGGTAGTTTGTTGTTGAAATTTTTGTTACTCCAATGGATGATATCCTTCTCGTTATGGAAGGTAGTATGTTGTTGAGATTTCTTGTTACTCCAATGGATGGTAGCCTTGTCCTTAAGGAAGGTAGTCTATTGTTGAGATTTCTAGTTACTCCAATGTATGGTAGCCTTATCATTATGGAAGGTAGCCTATTGTTGAGATTTCTATTTCTCCAATGGATGGTAGCCTTGTCATTATAAAAGGTAGTCTCTTGTTGAAAATTTTGTTACTCTAATGGATGGTATCCTTGTCATAAAAGAAGGTAGTCAGTTTTTGAGATTTCTATTACTCCAATGGATGGTAGCCTTGTCATTATGGGAGGTAGTCTGTTATTGATATTTCTGTTACTCCAATAGATGGTAGCCTTGTCATTAGGGATGGTAGTTTGTTGTTGAGATTTCTGTTACTCCAATGGATAGTAGCCTTGTCATTAAGGAAGGTAGTTTGTTATTGAGATTTCTGTTACTCCAATGGATGGTAGCCTTGTCATAATTCAAGGTAGTCTGTTGTTGAGATTTCTGTTATTCCAATGGATGGTAGCCTTATAATTATGGAAGGTTGTCTGTTGTTGAGATTTCTGTTACTCCAATGGATGGTAGCCTTGTCATTATGGAAGGTAGTCTATTGTTGAAATTTTTGTTACTCCAATGGATGGTAGCCTTGTCATTATGGAAGGTAGTCTGTTGTTAAAATTTTTGTTACTCCAATGGATGATAGCCTTCTCGTTATGGAAGGTAGTATGTTGTTAAGATTTCCGTTAATCCAATGGATGGTAGCCTTGTCATTATGGAAGGTAGTATGTTGTTGAGATTTCTTGTTACTCCAATGGATGGTAGCCTTGTCATTATGGAAGGTAGTCTGTTGTTGAAATTTTTGTTACTCTAATGGATGGTAGCCTTGTCATTATGGAAGGTAGTCTGTTGTTGAAATTTTTGTTACTCCAATGGATGATAGCCTACTCGTTATGGAAGGTAGTATGTTGTTGAGATTTCTTGTTACTCCAATGTATGGTAGCCTTATCATTATGGAAGGTAGCATGTTGTTGAGATTTCTATTTCTCCAATGGATGGTAGCCTTGTCATTATAAAAGGTAGTCTCTTGTTGAAATTTTTGTTACTCTAATGGATGGTAGCCTTGTCATTATGAAAGGTAGTCTGTTGTTGAAATTTTTGTTACTCCAATGGATGGTAGCCTTTTCATTATGAAAGGTAGTCTGTTGTTGAAATTTTTGTCACTCTAATGGATGGTAGCCTTGTCATTATGGAAGGTAGTTTGTTGTTGAAATTTTTGTTACTCCAATGGATGATATCCTTCTCGTTATGGAAGGTAGTATGTTGTTGAGATTTCTTGTTACTCCAATGGATGGTAGCCTTGTCCTTAAGGAAGGTAGTCTATTGTTGAGATTTCTAGTTACTCCAATGTATGGTAGCCTTATCATTATGGAAGGTAGCCTGTTGTTGAGATTTCTATTTCTCCAATGGATGGTAGCCTTGTCATTATAAAAGGTAGTCTCTTGTTGAAAATTTTGTTACTCTAATGGATGATAGCCTTGTCATAATAGAAGGTAGTCAGTTTTTGAGATTTCTATTACTCCAATGGATGGTAGCCTTGTCATTATGGGAGGTAGTCTGTTATTGATATTTCTGTTACTCCAATAGATAGTAGCCTTGTCATAAGGGATGGTAGTTTGTTGTTGAGATTTTTGTTTCTCCAATGGATAGTAGCCTTGTCATTAAGGAAGGTAGTTTGTTATTGAGATTTCTGTTACTCCAATGGATGGTAGCCTTGTTAAAATTCAAGGTAGTTTGTTGTTGAGATTTATGTTATTCCAATGGATGGTAGCCTTATAATTATGGAAGGTTGTCTGTTGTTGACATTTCTGTTACTCCAATGGATGGTAGCCTTGTCATTATCGGAAGTAGTCTGTTATTGATATTTCTGTTACTCCAATAGATGGTAGCCTTGTCATTAGGGATGGTAGTTTGTTGTTGAGATTTCTGTTTCTCCAATGGATAATAGCCTTGTTATTAAGGAAGGTAGTTTGTTGGTGAGATTTCTGTTTCTCCAATGGATAGTAGCCTTGTCATTAAGGTAGGTAGTTTGTTATTGAGACTTCTTTTACTCCAATGGATGGTAGCCTTGTCATAATTCAAGATAGTCTATTGTTGAGATTTCTGTTATTCCAATGGATGGTAGCCTTATAATTATGGGAGGTTGTCTGTTGTTGAGATTTCTGTTACTCCAATGGATGGTAGCCTTGTCATTATGGAAGGTAGTCTGTTGTTGAATTTTTTGTTACTCCAATGGATGGTAGCCTTGTCATTATGGAAGGTAGTCTATTTTTGAAATTTTTGTTACTCCAATGGATGGTAGCCTTGTCATTATGGAAGGTAGTCTGTTGTTGAAATTATTGTTACTCTAATGGATGGTAGCCTTATCATTATGGAAGGTAGTCTCTTGTTGAAACTTTTGTTACTCCAATGGATGATAGCCTACTCGTTATGGAAGGTAGTATGTTGTTGAGATTTCTTGTTACTCCAATGTATGGTAGCCTTATCATTATGGAAGGTAGCCTGTTGTTGAGATTTCTACTTCTCCAATGGATGGTGGCCTTGTCATTATAAAAGGTAGTCTCTTGTTGATATTTTTGTTACTCTAATGGAAGGTAGCCTTGTCGTTATGGAAGGTAGTCTATTTTTGAGATTTCTATTACTCCAATGGATGGTAGCCTTGTCATTATGGAAAGTAGTTTGTTTTTGAGATTTCTGTTACTCCAATCGATGGTAGCCTTGTCATGATTGACAGTAGTCTATTGTTGAGATTTCTGTTACTCCAATGGATGGTAGTCTTGTCATTATGGGAGGTAGTCTATTGTTGAGATTTATGTTATTCCAATGGATGGTATCCTTGTAATTCTGGAAGGTTGTCTGTTGTTGAGATTTCTATTACTCCAATGGATGGAAGCCTTGTCATTATGGAAGGTAACTTGTTGTTGAGATTTCTGTTTCCCCAATGGATGGTAGACTTGTCATTATAAAAGGTAGTTTGTTGTTGAGATTTATGTTTCTCCAATGGATGGTAGCCTTGTCATTATGGAAGGTAGTTTGTTGTTCAGATTTCTGTTACTCCAATGGATGGTAGCCTTGTCATTATTGAAGGTAGTCTATTGTTTAGATTTCTGTTACTCCAATGGACAGTAGCCGTGTCATTATGGGAGGTAGTATGTTGTTGTTATTTTTGTTACTCCAATGGATTGTAGCCTTGTCATTATGGAAGGTAGTCTGTTATTAAGATTTCTGTTACTCCAATGGTTGGTAGCCTTGTCATTATGGAAGGTAGTCTGTTGTTGAAATTTTTGTTACTCCAATGGATGGTAGCCTTTTCATTATGAAAGGTAGTCTGTTCTTGAAATTTTTGTCACTCTAATGGATGGTAGCCTTTTCATTATGGAAGGTAGTCTGTTGTTGAAATTTTTGTTACTCCAATGGATGATAGCCTACTCGTTATGGAAGGTAGTATGTTGTTGAGATTTCTTGTTACTCCAATGGATGGTAGCCTTGTCATTAAGGAAGGTAGTCTATTGTTGAGATTTCTAGTTACTCCAATGTATGGTAGCCTTATCATTATGGAAGGTAGCCTATTGTTGAGATTTCTATTTCTCCAATGGATGGTAGCCTTGTCATTATAAAAGGTAGTCTCTTGTTGAAAATTTTGTTACTCTAATGGATGGTATCCTTGTCATAAAAGAAGGTAGTCAGTTTTTGAGATTTCTATTACTCCAATGGATGGTAGCCTTGTCATTATGGGAGGTAGTCTGTTATTGATATTTCTGTTACTCCAATAGATGGTAGCCTTGTCATTAGGGATGGTAGTTTGTTGTTGAGATTTCTGTTACTCCAATGGATAGTAGCCTTGTCATTAAGGAAGGTAGTTTGTTATTGAGATTTCTGTTACTCCAATGGATGGTAGCCTTGTCATAATTCAAGGTAGTCTGTTGTTGAGATTTCTGTTATTCCAATGGATGGTAGCCTTATAATTATGGAAGGTTGTCTGTTGTTGAGATTTCTGTTACTCCAATGCATGGTAGCCTTGTCATTATGGAAGGTAGTCTATTGTTGAAATTTTTGTTACTCCAATGGATGGTAGCCTTGTCATTATGGAAGGTAGTCTGTTGTTAAAATTTTTGTTACTCCAATGGATGATAGCCTTCTCGTTATGGAAGGTAGTATGTTGTTAAGATTTCCGTTAATCCAATGGATGGTAGCCTTGTCATTATGGAAGGTAGTATGTTGTTGAGATTTCTTGTTACTCCAATGGATGGTAGCCTTGTCATTATGGAAGGTAGTCTGTTGTTGAAATTTTTGTTACTCTAATGGATGGTAGCCTTGTCATTATGGAAGGTAGTCTGTTGTTGAAATTTTTGTTACTCCAATGGATGATAGCCTACTCGTTATGGAAGGTAGTATGTTGTTGAGATTTCTTGTTACTCCAATGTATGGTAGCCTTATCATTATGGAAGGTAGCATGTTGTTGAGATTTATATTTCTCCAATGGATGGTAGCCTTGTCATTATAAAAGGTAGTCTCTTGTTGAAATTTTTGTTACTCTAATGGATGGTAGCCTTGTCATTATGAAAGGTAGTCTGTTGTTGAAATTTTTGTTACTCCAATGGATGGTAGCCTTTTCATTATGAAAGGTAGTCTGTTGTTGAAATTTTTGTCACTCTAATGGATGGTAGCCTTGTCATTATGGAAGGTAGTTTGTTGTTGAAATTTTTGTTACTCCAATGGATGATATCCTTCTCGTTATGGAAGGTAGTATGTTGTTGAGATTTCTTGTTACTCCAATGGATGGTAGCCTTGTCCTTAAGGAAGGTAGTCTATTGTTGAGATTTCTAGTTACTCCAATGTATGGTAGCCTTATCATTATGGAAGGTAGCCTGTTGTTGAGATTTCTATTTCTCCAATGGATGGTAGCCTTGTCATTATAAAAGGTAGTCTCTTGTTGAAAATTTTGTTACTCTAATGGATGATAGCCTTGTCATAATAGAAGGTAGTCAGTTTTTGAGATTTCTATTACTCCAATGGATGGTAGCCTTGTCATTATGGGAGGTAGTCTGTTATTGATATTTCTGTTACTCCAATAGATAGTAGCCTTGTCATAAGGGATGGTAGTTTGTTGTTGAGATTTTTGTTTCTCCAATGGATAGTAGCCTTGTCATTAAGGAAGGTAGTTTGTTATTGAGATTTCTATTACTCCAATGGATGGTAGCCTTGTTAAAATTCAAGGTAGTTTGTTGTTGAGATTTATGTTATTCCAATGGATGGTAGCCTTATAATTATGGAAGGTTGTCTGTTGTTGACATTTCTGTTACTCCAATGGATGGTAGCCTTGTCATTATCGGAAGTAGTCTGTTATTGATATTTCTGTTACTCCAATAGATGGTAGCCTTGTCATTAGGGATGGTAGTTTGTTGTTGAGATTTCTGTTTCTCCAATGGATAGTAGCCTTGTTATTAAGGAAGGTAGTTTGTTGGTGAGATTTCTGTTTCTCCAATGGATAGTAGCCTTGTCATTAAGGTAGGTAGTTTGTTATTGAGACTTCTTTTACTCCAATGGATGGTAGCCTTGTCATAATTCAAGATAGTCTATTGTTGAGATTTCTGTTATTCCAATGGATGGTAGCCTTATAATTATGGGAGGTTGTCTGTTGTTGAGATTTCTGTTACTCCAATGGATGGTAGCCTTGTCATTATGGAAGGTAGTCTGTTGTTGAATTTTTTGTTACTCCAATGGATGGTAGCCTTGTCATTATGGAAGGTAGTCTATTTTTGAAATTTTTGTTACTCCAATGGATGGTAGCCTTGTCATTATGGAAGGTAGTCTGTTGTTGAAATTATTGTTACTCTAATGGATGGTAGCCTTATCATTATGGAAGGTAGTCTCTTGTTGAAACTTTTGTTACTCCAATGGATGATAGCCTACTCGTTATGGAAGGTAGTATGTTGTTGAGATTTCTTGTTACTCCAATGTATGGTAGCCTTATCATTATGGAAGGTAGCCTGTTGTTGAGATTTCTACTTCTCCAATGGATGGTGGCCTTGTCATTATAAAAGGTAGTCTCTTGTTGATATTTTTGTTACTCTAATGGAAGGTAGCCTTGTCGTTATGGAAGGTAGTCTATTTTTGAGATTTCTATTACTCCAATGGATGGTAGCCTTGTCATTATGGAAAGTAGTTTGTTTTTGAGATTTCTGTTACTCCAATCGATGGTAGCCTTGTCATGATTGAAGGTAGTCTATTGTTGAGATTTCTGTTACTCCAATGGATGGTAGTCTTGTCATTATGGGAGGTAGTCTATTGTTGAGATTTATGTTATTCCAATGGATGGTATCCTTGTAATTCTGGAAGGTTGTCTGTTGTTGAGATTTCTATTACTCCAATGGATGAAAGCCTTGTCATTATGGAAGGTAACTTGTTGTTGAGATTTCTGTTTCCCCAATGGATGGTAGACTTGTCATTATAAAAGGTAGTTTGTTGTTGAGATTTATGTTTCTCCAATGGATGGTAGCCTTGTCATTATGGAAGGTAGTTTGTTTTTTAGATTTCTGTTACTCCAATGGATGGTAGCCTTGTCATTATTGAAGGTAGTCTATTGTTTAGATTTCTGTTACTCCAATGGACAGTAGCCGTGTCATTATGGGAGGTAGTATGTTGTTGTTATTTTTGTTACTCCAATGGATTGTAGCCTTGTCATTATGGAAGGTAGTCTGTTATTAAGATTTCTGTTACTCCAATGGTTGGTAGCCTTGTGATTATGGAAGGTAGTCTGTTGTTGAAATTTTTGTTACTCCAATGGAAGGTAGCCTTTTCATTATGAAAGGTAGTCTGTTGTTGAAATTTTTGTCACTCTAATGGATGGTAGCCTTTTCATTATGGAAGGTAGTCTGTTGTTGAAATTTTTGTTACTCCAATGGATGATAGCCTACTCGTTATGGAAGGTAGTATGTTGTTGAGATTTCTTGTTACTCCAATGGATGGTAGCCTTGTCATTAAGGAAGGTAGTCTATTGTTGAGATTTCTAGTTACTCCAATGTATGGTAGCCTTATCATTATGGAAGGTAGCCTATTGTTGAGATTTCTATTTCTCCAATGGATGGTAGCCTTGTCATTATAAAAGGTAGTCTCTTATTGAAAATTTTGTTACTCTAATGGATGGTAGCCTTGTCATAAAAGAAGGTAGTCAGTTTTTGAGATTTCTATTACTTCAATGGATGGTAGCCTTGTCATTATGGGAGGTAGTCTGTTATTGATATTTCTGTTACTCCAATAGATGGTAGCCTTGTCATTAGGCATGGTAGTTTGTTGTTGAGATTTCTGTTTCTCCAATGGATAGTAGCCTTGTCATTAAGGAAGGTAGTTTGTTGTTGAGATTTCTGTTTCTCCAATGGATAGTAGCCTTGTCATTAAGGAAGGTAGTTTGTTATTGAGATTTCTGTTACTCCAATGGATGGTAGCCTTGTCATAATTCAAGGTAGTCTGTTGTTGAGATTTCTGTTATTCCAATGGATGGTAGCCTTATAATTATGGAAGGTTGTCTGTTGTTGAGATTTCTGTTACTCCAATGGATGGTAGCCTTGTCATTATGGAAGGTAGTCTGTTGTTGAAATTTTTGTTACTCCAATGGATGGTAGCCTTGTCATTATGGAAGGTAGTCTGTTGTTAAAATTTGTGTTACTCCAATGGATGATAGCCTCCTCGCTATGGAAGGTAGTATGTTGTTAAGATTTCCGTTAAACCAATGGATGGTAGCCTTGTCATTATGGAAGGTAGTATGTTGTTGAGATTTCTTGTTACTCCAATGGATGGTAGCCTTGTCATTATAGAAGGTAGTCTATTGTTGAAATTTTTGTTACTCTAATGGATGGTAGCCTTGTCATTATGGAAGGTAGTCTGTTGTTGAAATTTTTGTTACTCCAATGGATGATAGCCTACTCGTTATGGAAGGTAGTATGTTGTTGAGATTTCTTGTTACTCCAATGTATGGTAGCCTTATCATTATGGAAGGTAGCCTGTTGTTGAGATTTCTATTTCTCCAATGGATGGTAGCCTTGTCATTATAAAAGGTAGTCTCTTGTTGAAATATTTGTTACTCTAATGGATGGTAGCCTTGTCATTATGAAAGGTAGTCTGTTGTTGAAATTTTTGTTACTCCAATGGATGGTAGCCTTTTCATTATGAAAGGTAGTCTGTTGTTGAAATTTTTGTCACTCTAATGGATGGTAGCCTTGTCATTATGGAAGGTAGTTTGTTGTTGAAATTTTTGTTACTCTAATGGATGATATCCTTCTCGTTATGGAAGGTAGTATGTTGTTGAGATTTCTTGTTACTCCAATGGATGGTAGCCTTGTCCTTAAGGAAGGTAGTCTATTGTTGAGATTTCTAGTTACTCCAATGTAAGGTAGCCTTATCATTATGGAAGGTAGCCTGTTGTTGAGATTTCTATTTCTCCAATGGATGGTAGCCTTGTCATTATAAAAGGTAGTCTCTTGTTGAAAATTTTGTTACTCTAATGGATGATAGCCTTGTCATAATAGAAGGTAGTCAGTTTTTGAGATTTCTATTACTCCAATGGATGGTAGCCTTGTCATTATGGGAGGTAGTCTGTTATTGATATTTCTGTTACTCCAATAGATGGTAGCCTTGTCATTAGGGATGGTAGTTTGTTGTTGAGATTTCTGTTTCTCCAATGGATAGTAGCCTTGTCATTAAGGAAGGTAGTTTGTTATTGAGATTTCTGTTACTCCAATGGATGGTAGCCTTGTTAAAATTCAAGGTAGTTTGTTGTTGAGATTTATGTTATTCCAATGGATGGTAGCCTTATAATTATGGAAGGTTGTCTGTTGTTGAGATTTCTGTTACTCCAATGGATGGTAGCCTTGTCATTATGGAAGGTAGTCTGTTGTTGAAATTTTTGTTACTCCAATGGATGGTAGCCTTGTCATTATGGAAGGTAGTCTATTGTTGAAACTTTTGTTACTCCAATGGATGGTAGCCTTCTCGTTATGGAAGGTAGTCTTTTGTTGAGATTTCTTGTTACTCCAATGTATGGTAGCCTTATCATTATGGAAGGTAGCATGTTGTTGACATTTCTATTTCTCCATTGGATGGTAGCCTTGTCATTATAAAAGGTAGTCTCTTGTTGAAATTTTTGTTACTCCAATGGATGGAAGCTTTGTCATTATGGAAGGTAGTATGTTGTTGAGATTTCTGTTACTCCAATGGATGGTAGCCTTGTCATTATGGAAAGTAGTCTGTTGTTGAGATTTTTGTTTCTCCAATGGATGGTAGCGTTGTCATTATGGAAGGTAGTCAGTTGTTGAAATTTTTGTTACTCCAATGAATGATAGCCTACTCGTTATGGAAGGTAGTATGTTGTTGAGATTTCTTGTTACTCCAATGTATGGTAGCCTGATCATTATGGAAGGTAGCCTATTGTTGAGATTTCTATTTCTCCAATGGATGGTAGCCTTGTCATTATAAAAGGTAGTCTCTTGTTGAAATTTTTGTTACTCTAATGGATGGTAGCCTTTTCATTATGAAAGGTAGTCTGTTATTGAAATTTTTGTCACTCTAATGGATGGTAGCCTTGTCATTATGGAAGGTAGTCCGTTGTTGAAATTTTTGTTACTCCAATGGATGATATCCTTCTCTATATAGAAGGTATTATGTTGTTGAGATTTCTTGTTACTCCAATGGATAGTAGCCTTGTCCTTAAGGAAGGTAGTTTTTTGTTGAGATTTCTAGTTACTCCAATGTATGGTAGCCTTATCATTATGGAAGGTAGCCTGTTGTTGAGATTTCTATTTCTCCAATGGATGGTAGCCTTGTCATTATAAAAGGTAGTCTCTTGTTGAAATTTTGTTATTCTAATGGATGATAGCCTTGTCATAATAGAAGGTAGTCAGTTTTTGAGATTTCTATTACTCCAATGGATGGTAGCCTTGTCATTATAGGAGGTAGTCTGTTATTGATATTTCTGTTACTCCAACAAATGGTAGCCTTGTTGTTAGGGATGGTAGTTTGTTGTTGAGATTTCTGTTTCTCCAATGGATAGTAGCCTTGTCATTAAGGAAGGTAGTTTGTTATTGAGATTTCTGTTACTCCAATGGATGGTAGCCTTGTCAAAGTTCAAGGTAGTTTGTTGTTGAGATTTCTGTCATTCCAATGGATGGTAGCCTTATAATTATGGAAGGTTGTCTGTTGTTGAGATTTTTGTTACTCTAATGGATGGTAGCCTTGTCATTATGGAAGGTAGTCTGTTGTTGAAATTTTTGTTACTCCAATGGATCATAGCCTTGTCATTATGGAAGATAGTCTATTGTTGAGATTTTTGTTACTCCAATGGATGGCAGCCTTGTCATTATGAAAGGTAGTCTGTTGATGAGATTTCTGTTACTCCAATGAAATCTAGCCTTGTCAATATGGAAAGTAGTCTGTTGTTGAGATTTTTGTTTCGCCAATGGATGGTAGCCTTGTCATTATGGAAGGTAGTCTGTTGTTGAAATTTTTGTTACTCCAATGGATGATAGCCTTCTCGTTATGGAAGGTAGTATGTTGTTAAGATTTGCGTTAATCCAATGGATGGTAGCCTTGTCATTATGGAAGGTAGTATGTTGTTGAGATTTCTTGTTACTCCAATGGATGGTAGCCTTGTCATTATGGAAGGTAGTCTGTTGTTGAAATTTTTGTTACTCTAATGGATGGTAGCCTTGTCATTATGGAAGGTAGTCTGTTGTTGAAATTTTTGTTACTCCAATGGATGATAGCCTACTCGTTATGAAAGGTAGTATGTTGTTGAGATTTCTTGTTACTCCAATGTATGGTAGCCTTATCATTATGGAAGGTAGCCTGTTGTTGAGATTTCTATTTCTCCAATGGATGGTAGCCTTGTCATTATAAAAGGTAGTCTCTTATTGAAATTTTTGTTACACTAATGGATGGTAGCCTTGTCATTATGGAAGGTAGTCGGTTTTTGAGATTTCTATTAATCCAATGGATGGTAGCCTTGTCATTATGGGAGGTAGTCGGTTATTGATATTTCAGTTACTTCATTAGATGGTAGCCTTGTCATTATGGATGGTAGTTTGTTGTTGAGATTTCTGTTTCTCCAATGGATGGTAGCCGTGTCATTATGGAAGGTAGTTTGTTGTTGAGATTTCTGTTACTCCAATGGATGGTAGCCTTGTCATTATTGAAGGTAGTATGTTGTTGAGATTTCTGTTACTCCAATGGATGGTAGTCTTGTCATTATGGGAGGTAGTCTATTGTTGAGATTTCTTTTATTCCAATGGATGGTATCCTTGTAATTCTGGAAGGTTGTCTGTTCTTGAGATTTCTGTTACTCCAATGGATGGAAGCCTTGTCATTATGGAAGGTAACCTGTTGTTGAGATTTCTGTTTCTCCAATGGATGGTAGACTTGTCATTATAAAAGGTAGTTTGTTGTTGAGATTTATGTTTCTCCAATGGATGGTAGCCTTGTCATTATGGAAGGTAGTTTTTTGTTGAGATTTCTGTTACTCCAATGGATGGTAGCCTTGTCATTATTGAAGGTAGTCTATTGTTTAGATTTATGTTACTCCAATGGACGATAGCCGTGTCATTATGGGAGGTAGTATGTTGTTGTTATTTTTGTTACTCCAATGGATTGTAGCCTTGTCATTATGGAAGGTAGTCTGTTATTAAGATTTCTGTTACTCCAATGGATGGATAGCCTGTTCATTATGGAAGGTAGTCTGTTGTTGAAATTTTTGTTACTCCAATGGATGGTAGCTTTTCATTATGAAAGGAAGTCTGTTGTTGAAATTTTTGTCACTCTAATGGATGGTAGCCTTTTCATTATGGAAGGCAGTCTGTTGTTTAAATTTTTGTTACTCCAATGGATGATAGCCTACTTGTTATGGAAGGTAGTATGTTGTTGAGATTTCTAGTTACTCCAATGTATGGTAGCCTTATCATTATGGAAGGTAGCCTGATGTTGAGATTTCTATTACTCCAATGGATGGAAGCCTTGTCACTATAAAAGGTAGTCTCTTATTGAAAATTTTGTTACTCTAATGGATGATAGCCTTGTCATAATAGAAGGTAGTCAGTTTTTGAGATTTTTATTTCTCCAATGGATGGTAGCCTTGTCATTATGGGAAGTAGTTTGTTATTGATATTTCTGTTACTCCAATAGATGGTAGCCTTGTCATTAGGGATGGTAGTTTGTTGTTGAGATTTCTGTTTCTCCAATGGATAGTAGACTTGTCATTAAGGAAGGTAGTTTGTTATAGAGATTTCTGTTACTCCAATGGATGGTAGCCTTGTCAAAATTCAAGGTAGTATGTTGTCGAGATTTCTGTTATTCCAATGGATGGTAGCCTTATAATTATGGAAGGTTGTCTGTTCTTGAGATTTCTGTTACTCCAATGGATGGTTGCCTTTTCATTATGGAAGGTAGTCTGTTGTTGAAATTTTTGTTACTCCAATGGATGGTAGCCTTGTCATTATGGAAGGTAGTCTATTGTTGAAATTTTTGTTACTCCAATGGATGGTAGCCTTCTCGTTATGGAAGGTAGTCTTTTGTTAAGATTTCTAGTTACTCAAATGTATGGTAGCCTTATCATTATGGAAAGTAGCCTGTTGTTGAGATTTCTATTCCTCCATTGGATGGTAGCCTTGACATTATAAAAGGTAGTCTCTTGTTGAAATTTTTGTTACTCTAATGGATGGCAGCCTTGTCATTATGGAAGGTAGTCTGTTGTTGAGATTTATGTTACTCCAATGAATGGTAGCCTTGTCATTATGGAAAGTAGTTTGTTGTTGAGATTTTTGTTTCTCCAATGGATGGTAGCCTTGTCATTATGGAAGGTAGTCTGTTGTTGAAATTTTTGTTACTCCAATGGATGATAGCCTTCTCGTTATGAAAGGTAGTATGTTGTTAAGATTTCCGTTAATCCAATGGATGGTAGCCTTGTCATTATGGAAGGTAGTATGTTGCTAAGATTTCTTGTTACTCCAATGGATGGTAGCCTTGTCATTATGGAAGGTAGTCTGTTGTTGAAATTTTTGTTACTCTAATGGATGGTAGCCTTGTCATTATGGAAGGTAGTCTGTTGTTGAAATTTTTGTTACTCCAATGGATGATAGCCTACTCGTTATGGAAGGTAGTATGTTGTTGAGATTTCTTGTTACTCCAATGTATGGTAGCCTTATCATTATGGAAGGTAGCCTGTTGTTGATATTTCTATTTCTCCAATGGATGGTAGCCTTGTCATTATAAAAGGTAGTCTCTTATTGAAATTTTTGTTACTCTAATGGATGGTAGCCTTGTCATTATGGAAGGTAGTCGGTTTTTGATATTTCTATTACTCCAATGGATGGTAGCCTTGTCATTATGGGAGGTAGTCGGTTACTGATATTTCAGTTAATTCATTAGATGGTAGCCTTGTCATTATGGATGGTAGTTTGTTGTTGAGATTTCTGTTTCTCCAATGGATGGTAGCCTTGTCGTTATGGAAGTTTGTTTGTTGTTAAGATTTCTGTTACTCCAATGGATGGTAGCCTTGTCATTATTGAAGGTAGTCAGTTGTTGAGATTTCTATTACTCCAATGGATGGTAGTCTTGTCATTATAGGAGGTAGTCTATTGTTGAGATTTCTGTTATTCCAATGGATGGTATCCTTGTAATTCTGGAAGGTTGTCTGTTGTTGAGATTTCTGTTACTCCAATGGATGGAAGCCTTGTCATTATGGAAGGTAACCTGTTGTTGAGATTTCTGTTTCTCCAATGGATTGTAGACTTGTCATTATAAAAGGTAGTTTGTTGTTGAGATTTATGTTTCTCCAATGGATGGTAGCCTTGTCATTATGGAAGGTAGTTTTTTGTTGAGATTTCTATTACTCCAATGGATGGTAGCCTTGTCATTATTGAAGGTAGTCTATTGTTTAGATTTCTGTTACTCCAATGGATGATAGCCGTGTCATTATGGGAGGTAGTATGTTGTTGTTATTTTTGTTACTCCAATGGATTGTAGCCTTGTCATTATGGAAGATAGTCTGTTATTAAGATTTCTGTTACTCCAATGGATGGTAGCCTTGTCATTATGGAAGGTAGTCTGTTGTTGAAATTTTTGTTACTCCAATGGATGGTAGCTTTTCATTATGTAAGGAAGTCTGTTGTTGAAATTTTTGTCACTCTAATGGATTGTAGCCTTTTCATTATGGAAGGTAGTCTGTTGTTGAAATTTTTGTTACTCCAATGGATGATAGCCTACTTGTTATGGAAGGTAGTATGTTGTTGAGATTTCTAGTTACTCCAATGTATGGTAGCCTTATCATTATGGAAGGTAGCCTGTTGTTGAGATTTCTATTCCTCCATTGGATGGTAGCCTTGACATTATAAAAGGTAGTCTCTTGTTGAAATTTTTGTTACTCCAACGGATGGCAGCCTTGTCATTTTGGAAGGTAGTCTGTTGTTGAGATTTATGTTACTCCAATGAATGGTAGCCTTGTCATTATGGAAAGTAGTCTGTTGTTGAGATTTTTGTTTCTCCAATGGATGGTAGCCTTGTCATTATGGAAGGTAGTCTGTTGTTGAAATTTTTGTTACTCCAATGGATGATAGCCTTCTCGTTATGAAAGGTAGTATGTTGTTAAGATTTCTTGTTACTCCAATGGATGGTAGCCTTGTCATTATGGAAGGTAGTCTGTTGTTGAAATTTTTGTTACTCTAATTGATGGTAGCCTTGTCATTATGGAAGGTAGTCTGTTGTTGAAATTTTTGTTACTCCAATGGATGATAGCCTACTCGTTATGGAAGGTAGTATGTTGTTGAGATTTCTTGTTACTCAAATGTATGGTAGCCTTATCATTATGGAAGGTAGCCTGTTGTTGATATTTCTATTTCTCCAATGGATGGTAGCCTTGTCATTATAAAAGGTAGTCTCTTATTGAAATTTTTGTTACTCTAATGGATGGTAGCCTTGTCATTATGGAAGGTAGTCGATTTTTGATATTTCTATTAATCCAATGGATGGTAGCCTTGTCATTATGGGAGGTAGTCGGTTATGGATATTTCAGTTAATTCATTAGATGGTAGCCTTGTCATTATGGATGGTAGTTTGTTGTTGAGATTTCTGTTTCTCCAATGGATGGTAGCCTTGTCGTTATGGAAGGTAGTTTGTTGTTAACATTTCTGTTACTCCAATGGATGGTAGCCTTGTCATTATTGAAGGTAGTCTGTTGTTGAGATTTCTATTACTCCAATGGATGGTAGTCTTGTCATTATGGGAGGTAGTCTATTGTTGAGATTTCTGTTATTCCAATGGATGGTATCCTTGTAATTCTGGAAGGTTGTCTGTTGTTGAGATTTCTGTTACTCCAATGGATGGAAGCCTTGTCATTATGGAAGGTAACCTGTTGTTGAGATTTCTGTTTCTCCAATGGATGGTAGACTTGTCATTATAAAAGGTAGTTTGTTGTTGAGATTTATGTTTCTCCAATGGATGGTAGCCTTGTGATTATGGAAGGTAGTTTATTGTTGAGATTTCTGTTACTCCAATGGATGGTAGCCTTGTCATTATTGAAGGTAGTCTATTGTTTAGATTTCCGTTACTCCAATGGACGATAGTCGTGTCATTATGGGAGGTAGTATGTTGTTGTTATTTTTGTTACTCCAATGGATTGTAGCCTTGTCATTATGGAAGGTAGTCTGTTATTAAGATTATTATTACTCCAATGGATGGTAGCCTTGTCATTATGGAAGGTAGTCTGTTATTGAAATTTTTGTTACTCCAATGGATGGTAGCCTTTTCATTATGAAAGGTAGTCTGTTGTTGAAATTTTTGTCACTCTAATGGATGGTAGCCTTGTCATTATGGAAGGTAGTCTGTTGTTGAAATTTTTTTTACTCCAATGGATGATAGCCTTCTCGTTATGGAAGGTAGTATGTTTTTGAGATTTCTTGTTACTCCAATGGATGGTAGCCTTGTCATTTTGGAAGGTAGTCTGTTGTTGAGATTTATGTTACTCCAATGAATGGTAGCCTTGTCATTATGGAAAGTAGT
Organism: Vicia faba; assembly: GCA_948472305.1. Classification (NCBI taxonomy): domain Eukaryota; kingdom Viridiplantae; phylum Streptophyta; class Magnoliopsida; order Fabales; family Fabaceae; genus Vicia; species Vicia faba. Next base: position 775,080,649 of record OX451737.1, read on the forward strand.
CTGTTGTTGAGATTTTTGTTTCTCCAATGGATGGTAGCCTTGTCATTATGGAAGGTAGTCTGTTGTTGAAATTTTTGTTACTCCAATGGATGATAGCCTTCTCGTTATGAAAGGTAGTATGTTGTTAAGATTTCTTGTTACTCCAATGGATGGTAGCCTTGTCATTATGGAAGGTAGTCTGTTGTTGAAATTTTTGTTACTCTAATTGATGGTAGCCTTGTCATTATGGAAGGTAGTCTGTTGTTGAAATTTTTGTTACTCCAATGGATGATAGCCTACTCGTTATGGAAGGTAGTATGTTGTTGAGATTTCTTGTTACTCAAATGTATGGTAGCCTTATCATTATGGAAGGTAGCCTGTTGTTGATATTTCTATTTCTCCAATGGATGGTAGCCTTGTCATTATAAAAGGTAGTCTCTTATTGAAATTTTTGTTACTCTAATGGATGGTAGCCTTGTCATTATGGAAGGTAGTCGGTTTTTGATATTTCTATTAATCCAATGGATGGTAGCCTTGTCATTATGGGAGGTAGTCGCTTATTGATATTTCAGTTAATTCATTAGATGGTAGCCTTGTCATTATGGATGGTAGTTTGTTGTTGAGATTTCTGTTTCTCCAATGGATGGTAGCCTTGTCGTTATGGAAGGTAGTTTGTTGTTAAGATTTCTGTTACTCCAATGGATGGTAGCCTTGTCATTATTGAAGGTAGTCTGTTGTTGAGATTTCTATTACTCCAATGGATGGTAGTCTTGTCATTATGGGAGGTAGTCTATTGTTGAGATTTCTGTTATTCCAATGGATGGTATCCTTGTAATTCTGGAAGGTTGTCTGTTGTTGAGATTTCTGTTACTCCAATGGATGGAAGCCTTGTCATTATGGAAGGTAACCTGTTGTTGAGATTTCTGTTTCTCCAATGGATGGTAGACTTGTCATTATAAAAGGTAGTTTGTTGTTGAGATTTATGTTTCTCCAATGGATGGTAGCCTTGTGATTATGGAAGGTAGTTTATTGTTGAGATTTCTGTTACTCCAATGGATGGTAGCCTTGTCATTATTGAAGGTAGTCTATTGTTTAGATTTCCGTTACTCCAATGGACGATAGCCGTGTCATTATGGGAGGTAGTATGTTGTTGTTATTTTTGTTACTCCAATGGATTGTAGCCTTGTCATTATGGAAGGTAGTCTGTTATTAAGATTATTGTTACTCCAATGGATGGTAGCCTTGTCATTATGGAAGGTAGTCTGTTATTGAAATTTTTGTTACTCCAATGGATGGTAGCCTTTTCATTATGAAAGGTAGTTTGTTGTTGAAATTTTTGTCACTCTAATGGATGGTAGCCTTGTCATTATGGAAGGTAGTCTGTTGTTGAAATTTTTTTTACTCCAATGGATGATAGCCTTCTCGTTATGGAAGGTAGTATGTTGTTGAGATTTCTTTTTACTCCAATGGATGGTAGCCTTGTCATTAAGGAAGGTAGTCTATTGTTGAGATTTCTAGTTACTCCAATGTATGGTAGCCTTATCATTATGGAAGGTAGCATGTTCTTGAGATTTCTATTTCTCCAATGGATGGTAGCCTTATCATTATAAAAGGTAGTCTCTTGTTGAAAATTTTGTTACTCTAATGGATGGTAGCCTTGTCATAATAGATGGTAGTCAGTTTTTGAGATTTCTATTACTCCAATGGATGGTAGCCTTGTCATTATGGGAGGTAGTCTGTTATTGATATTTCTGTTACTCCAATAGATGGTAGCCTTGTCATTAGGGATGGTAGTTTGTTGTTGAGATTTCTGTTTCTCCAATGGATAGTAGCCTTGTCATTAAGGAAGGTAGTTTGTTATTGAGATTTCTGTTACTCCAATGGATGGTAGCCTTGTCATAATTCAAGGTAGTCTGTTGTCGAGATTTCTATTATTCCAATGGATGGTATCCTTGTAATTCTGGAAGGTTGTCTGTTGTTGAGATTTCTGTTACTCCAATGGATGGTAGTGTTGTCATTATAGGAGGTAGTCTATTGTTGAGATTTCTGTTATTCTAATGGATGGTATCCTTGTAATTCTGGAAGTTTGTCTGTTGTTGAGATATCTGTTACTCCAATGGATGGAAGCCTTGTCATTATGGAAGGTAACCTGTTGTTGAGATTTCTGTTTCTCCAATGGATGGTAGACTTGTCATTATAAAAGGTAGTTTGTTGTTGAGATTTCTGTTTCTCCAATGGATGGTAGCCTTGTCATTATCGAAGGTACTTTGTTGTTGAGATTTCTGTTACTCCAATGGATGGTAGCCTTGTCATTATTGAAGGTAGTCTATTGTTTAGACTTCTGTTACTCCAATGGACGGTAGCCGTGTCATTATGGGAGGTAGTATGTTGTTGTTATTTTTGTTACTCCAATGGAATGTAGCCTTGTCATTATGGAAGGTAGTATGTTATTAAGATTTCTGTTACTCCAATGGATGGTAGCCTTGTCATTATGGAAGGTAGTCTGTTGTTGAAATTTTTGTTACTCCAATTGATGGTAGCCTTTTCATTATGAAAGGTAGTCTGTTGTGGAAATTTTGTCACTCTAATGGATGGTAGCCTTGTCATTATGGAAGGTAGTCTGTTGTTGAAATTTTGGTTACTCCAATGGATGATAGCCTTCTCTGTATAGAAGGTAGTATGTTGTTGAGATTTCTTGTTACTCCAATGGATGGTAGCCTTGTCATTAAGGAAGGTAGTCTATTGTTGAGATTTCTAGTTACTCCAATGTATGGTAGCCTTATCATTATGGAAGGTAGCATGTTGTTGAGATTTCTATTTCTCCAATGGATGGTAGCCTTATCATTATAAAAGGTAGTCTCTTGTTGAAAATTTTGTTACTCTAATGGATGGTAGCCTTGTCATAATAGAAGGTAGTCAGTTTTTGAGATTTCTATTACTCCAATGGATGGTAGCCTTGTCATTATGGGAGGTAGTCTGTTATTGATATTTCTGTTACTCCAATAGATGGTAGCCTTGTCATTAGGGATGGTAGTTTGTTGTTGAGATTTCTGTTTCTCCAATGGATAGTAGCCTTGTCATTAAGGAAGGTAGTTTGTTATTGAGATTTTTGTTACTCCAATGGATGGTAGCCTTGTCATAATTCAAGGTAGTCTGTTGTCGAGATTTCTGTTATTCCAATGGATGGTATCCTTGTAATTCTGGAAGGTTGTCTGTTGTTGAGATTTATGTTACTCCAATGGATGGTAGTGTTGTCATTATGGGAGGTAGTCTATTGTTGAGATTTCTGTTATTCTAATGGATGGTATCCTTGTAATTCTAGAAGGTTGTCTGTTGTTGAGATTTCTGTTACTCCAATGGGTGGAAGCCTTGGCATTATGGAAGGTAACCTGTTGTTGAGATTTCTGTTTCTCCAATGGATGGTAGACTTGTCATTATAAAAGGTAGTTTGTTGTTGAGATTTCTGTTTCTCCAATGGATGGTAGCCTTGTCATTATGGAAGGTAGTTTGTTGTTGAGATTTCTGTTACTCCAATGGATGGTAGCCTTGTCATTATTGAAGGTAGTCTATTGTTTAGATTTCTCTTACTCCAATGGACGGTAGCCGTGTCATTATGGGAGGTAGTATGTTGTTGTTATTTTTGTTACTCCAATGGATTGTAGCCTTGTCATTATGGAAGGTAGTATGTTATTAAGATTTCTGTTACTCCAATGGATGGTAGCCTTGTCATTATGGAAGGTAGTCTGTTGTTGAAATTTTTGTTACTCCAATGGATGGTAGCCTTTTCATTATGAAAGGTAGTCTGTTGTGGAAATTTTTGTCACTCTAATGGATGGTAGCCTTGTCATTATGGAAGGTAGTCTGTTGTTGAAATTTTTGTTACTCCAATGGATGATAGCCTTCTCGTTATAGAAGGTAGTATGTTGTTGAGATTTCTTGTTACTCCAATGGATGGTAGCCTTGTCATTAAGGAAGGTAGTCTATTGTTGAGATTTCTAGTTACTCCAATGTATGGTAGCCTTATCATTATGGAAGATAGCATGTTGTTGAGATTTCTATTTCTCCAATGGATTGTAGCCTTATCATTATAAAAGGTAGTCTCTTGTTGAAAATTTTGTTACTCTAATGGATGGTAGCCTTGTCATAATAGAAGGTAGTCAGTTTTTGAGATTTCTATTACTCCAATAGATAGTAGCCTTGTCATTAAGGAAGGTAGTTTGTTATTGAGATTTCTGTTACCCCAATGGATGGTAGCCTTATCATAATTCAAGGTAGTCTGTTGTCGAGATTTCTGTTATTCCAATGGATGGTAGCCTTATAATTACAGAATGTTGTCTGTTGTTGAGATTTCTGTTTCTTCAATGGATGTTAGCCTTATAATTATTGAATGTTGTCTGTTGTTGAAATTTTTGTTACTCTAATGGATGGTAGCCTTGTCATTATGGAAGGTAGTCTATTATTGAAATTTTGTTACTCCAATAGATTGTAGCCTTCTCGTTATGGAAGGTAGTCTTTTGTTGAGATTTCTTGTTACTCAAATGGATGGTAGCCTTGTCATTATGAATGGTAGTCTATTGTTGAGATTTCTATTACTCCAATGGATGGTAGCCGTGTCATTTTGGGAGGTAGTATGTTGTTATGATTTTTGTTACTCAAAAGGATGGTAGCCTTGTCATTATGGAAGCTAGTCTATTGTTGAGATTTCTGTTACTCCAATGGATGGTAGCCTTGTCATTATGGAAGGTAGTTTGTTGTTGAGATTTCTTGTTACTCCAATGGATGGTAGCCTTGTCATTATGGAAGGTAGTCTGTTGTTGAAATTTTTGTTACTCCAATGGATGGTAGCCTTGTCATTATGGAAGGTAGCCTGTTGTTGAGAATTCTGTTTCTCCAATGGATTGTAGACTTGTCATTATAAAAGGTAGTTTTATGTTGAAATTTGTGTTACACTTATGGATGGTAGCCTTGTCATTTTGAATGGTAGTCTGTTGTTGAGATTTCTGTTACTCCAATGGACGGTAGCCGTTGCATTATGTAAGGTAGTTTGTCGTTGAGATTTCTTGTTACTCCAATGGATGGTAGCATTGTCATTATGGAAGGTAGTCTATTGTTGAGATTTCTTGTTACTCCAATGTATGGTATCCTTATCATTATGGAAGGTAGTTTGTTGTTCAAATTTTGGTTACTCCAATGGATGGTAGCCTTGTCATTATGGAAGGTATTCTATTGTTGAAATTTTTGTTACACCAATGGATTGTAGCCTTCTCGTTATGGAAGGTAGTCTGTTGTTGATATTTCTTGTTACTCCAATGGATGGTGGCCTTGTCATTATGGAAGGTAGTCTGTTGTTGAAATTTCTTGTTACTCCAATGGATGGTAGCCTTGTCATTATGGAAGGTAGCCTGTTGTTCAGATTTCTGTTTCTCCAATGGATGATAGCCTTTTAATTATAAAAGGTAGTTTGTTTTTGAAATTTTTGTTACTCTAATGGATGGTAGCCTTGTCATTATGGAGGGTAGTCTGTTGTTGAGATTTCTGTTACTCCAATGGACAGTAGGCGTGTCATTGTGGGAGGTAGTATGTTGTTATGATTTTTGTTACTCCAATGGATGGAAGCCTTGTCATTATGGAAGGTAGTTTGTTGTTGAGATTTCTGTTACTCCAATGGATGGTAGCCTTGTCATTATGGAAAGTAGTATGTTGTTCAGATTTTTGTTAATCTAATGGATGGTAGCCTTGTCATTATGGAAGGTAGTCTGTTGTTGAAATTTTTGTTACTCCAATGGATGATAGCCTTCTCGTTATGGAAGGTAGTATGTTGTTGATATTTCTTGTTACTCTAATGGGTGGTATCCTTGTCATTAAGGAAGGTAGTATATTGTTGATTTTTCTTGTTACTCCAATGGATGGTAGCCTTGTCATTATGGAAGGTAGCCTGTTGTTAAGATTTTCGTTTCTCCAATGGATGGTAGCCTTATCATTATGGAAGGTAGTATGTTTTTGAGATTTATAATACTCCAATGGATGGTAGCCTTGTCATTATGGAAGGTAGCTTGTTGTTGAGATTTTTGTTTCTCCAATGGATGGTAGACTTGCCATTAGAAAAGGTAGTTTGTTGTTGAAATTTTTGTTACTCTAATGGATTGTAGCCTTGTCATTATGAATGGTAGTTTGTTGTTGAGATTTCTGTTACTCCAATGGACGGTAGCCGTGTCATTATGGGATGTAGTATGTTGTTGTGGTTTTTATTACTCCAATTGATGGTAGCCTTGTCATTATGGAAGGTAGTTTGTTATTGAGATTTATGTTACTCCAATGGATGGTAGCCTTGTAATTATGGAAGGTAGCCTATTGTTGAGATTTTTATTTCTCCAATGGATGGTAGCCATGACATTATAAAAGGTAGTCTCTTGTTGAAATTTTTGTTACTCTAATGGATGGTAGCCTTGTCATTATGGAAGGTAGTCTGTTTTTGATATTTCTATTACTCCAATTGATGGTAGCCTTGTCATTATGGGAGGTAGTCGGTTATTGATATTTCAGTTACTCCATTAGATGGTAGCCTTGTCATTATGGATGGTAGTTTGTTATTGAGATTTCTGTTTCTCCAATGGATGGTAGCCTTGTCATTATGGAAGGTAGTTTGTTGTTGAGATTTCTGTTACTCCAATGGATGGTATCCTTGTGATTCTGGAAGGTTGTCTGTTGTTGAGATTTATGTTACTCCAATGGATTGTAGTTTTGTCATTATGGGAGGTAGTGTATTGTTGGGATTTATGTTATTCCAATGGATGGTATCCTTGTAATTCTGGAAGGTTGTCATTTGTTGAGATTTCTGTTACTCCAATGGATGGAAGCCTTGTCATTATGGAAGGTAACCTGTTGCTGAGATTTCTGTTTCTCCAATGGATGGTAGACTTGTCATTATGAAAGGTAGTTTGTTGTTGAGATTTCTTTTTCTCCAATGGATGGTAGCCTTGTCATTATGGAAGGTAGTTTGTTGTTGAGATTTCTGTTACTCCAATGGATGGTAGCCTTGTCATTATTGAAGGTAGTCTATTGTTTAGATTTCTGTTACTCCAATGGACGGTAGCCGTGTCATTATGGGAGGTAGTATGTTGTTGTTATTTTTGTTACTCCAATGGATTGTAGCCTTGTCATTATGGAAGGTAGTATGTTATTAAGATTTTTGTTACTCCAATGGATGATAGCCTTGTCATTATTGAAGGTAGTCTGTTGTTGAAATTTTTGTTACTCCAATGGATGGTAGCCTTTTCATTATGAAAGGTAGTCTGTTGTTGAAATTTTTGACACTCTAATGGATGGTAGCCTTGTCATTATGGAAGGTAGTCTATTGTTGAAATTTTTGTGACTCCAATGGATGATAGCCTTCTCGTTATGGAAGGTAGTATGTTGTTGAGATTTCTTGTTACTCCAATGGATGGTAGCCTTGTCATTAAGGAAGGTAGTCTATTGTTGAGATTTCTAGTTTCTCCAATGTATGGTAGCCTTATCATTATGGAAGGTAGCATGTTGTTGAGATTTCTATTTCTCCAATGGATGGTAGCCTTGTCATTATAAAAGGTAGTCTCTTGTTGAAAATTTTGTTACTCTAATGGATGGTAGCCTTGTCATAATAGAAGGTAGTCAGTTTTTGAGATTTCTATTACTCCAATGGATGGTAGCCTTGTCATTATGGGAGGTAGTCTGTTATTGATATTTCTGTTACTCCAATAGATTGTAGCCTTGTCATTATGGATTGTAGTTTGTTGTTGAGATTTCTGTTTCTCCAATGGATAGTAGCCTTGTCATTAAGGAAGGTAGTTTGTTATTGAGATTTCTGTTACTCTAATGGATGGTAGCCTTGTCATAATTCAAGGTAGTCTGTTGTCGAGATTTCTGTTATTCCAATGGATGGTAGCCTTATAATTATGGAAGGTTGTCTGTTGTTGAGATTTCTGTTTCTCCAATGGATGGTAGCCTTGTCATTATGGAAGGTAGTCTGTTGTTGAAATTTTTGTTACTCCAATGGATGGTAGCCTTGTCATTATGGAAGGTAGTCTATTGTTGAAATTTTGTTACTCCAATGGATTGTAGCCTTCTCGTTATAGAAGGTAGTCTTTTGTTGAGATTTCTTGTTACTCCAATGGATGGTAGCCTTGTCGTTATGAATGATAGTCTATTGTTGAGATTTATGTTACTCCAATGGACGATAGCCGTGTCATTTTGGGAGGTAGTATGTTGTTGTGATTTTTGTTACTCCAAAGGATGGTAGCCTTGTCATTATGGAAGCTAGTCTGTTGTTTAGATTTCTGTTACTCCATTGGATGGTAGCCTTGTCATTATGGAAGGTAGTTTGTTGCTGAGATTTCTTGTTACTCAAATGGATGGTAGCCTTGTCATTATGGAAGGTAGCCTGTTGTAGAGAATTCTGTTTCTCCATTGGATGGTAGACTTGTCATTATAAAAGGTAGTTTTATGTTGAAATTTTTGTTACACTAATGGATGGTAGCCTTGTCATTATGAATGGTAGTCTGTTGTTGAGATTTCTGTTACTCCAATGGACGGTAGCCGTGTCATTATGTAAGGTAGTTTGTCGTTGAGATTTCTTGTTACTCCAATGGATGGTAGCATTGTCATTATGGAAGGTAGTCTATTGTTGGGATTTCTTGTTACTCCAATGTATGGTAGCTTTATCATTATAGAAGGTAGTTTGTTGTTCAAATTTTGGTTAATCCAATGGATGGTAGCCTTGTCATTATGGAAGGTAGTCTATTGTTGAAATTTTTGTTACACCAATGGATTGTAGCCTTCTCGTTATGGAAGGTAGTTTGTTGTTGATATTTCTTGTTACTCCAATGGATGGTGGCCTTGTCATTATGGAAGGTAGTCTGTTGTTGAAATTTCTTGTTACTACAATGGATGGTAGCCTTGTCATTATGGAAGGTAGCCTGTTTTTCAGATTTCTGTTTCTCCAATGGATGGTAGCCTTTTCATTATAAAAGGTAGTCTGTTTTTGAAATTTTTGTTACTCTAATGGATGCTAGCCTTGTCATTATGGAGGGTAGTCTGTTGTTGAGATTTCTGTTACTCCAATGGACAGTAGGCGTGTCATTATGGGAGGTATTATGGTGTTATGATTTTTGTTACTCCAATGGATGGCAGCCTTGTCATTATGGAAGGTAGTTTGTTGTTGAGATTTCTGTTACTCCAATGGATGGTAGCCTTGTCATAATGGAAAGTAGTCTGTTGTTGAGAATTTTGTTACTTTAATGGATGGTAGCCTTGTTATTATGGAAGGCAGTCTGTTGTTGAAATTTTTGTTACTCCAATGGATGATAGCCTTCTCGTTATGGAAGGTAGTATGTTGTTGATATTTCTTGTTACTCTAATGGGTGGTATCCTTGTCATTAAGGAAGGTGGTCTATTGTTGATTTTTCTTGTTACTCCAATGGATGGTAGCCTTGTCATTATGGAAGGTAGCCTGTTGTTAAGATTTCCGTTTCTCCAATGGATGGTAGCCTTATCATTATGGAAGGTAGTCTGTTTTTGAGATTTATAATACTCCAATGGATGGTAGCCTTGTCATTATGGAAGGTAGCCTGTTGTTGAGATTTTTGTTTCTCCAATGGATGGTAGACTTGCCATTATAAAAGGTAGTTTGTTCTTGAAATTTTTGTTACTCTAATGGATGGTAGCCTTGTCATTATGAATGGTAGTCTGTTGTTGAGATTTCTGTTACTCCAATGGACGGTAGCCGTGTCATTATGGGATGTAGTATGTTGTTGTGATTTTTATTACTCCAATTGATGGTAGCCTTTTCATTATGGAAGGTAGTTTGTTATTGAGATTTCTGTTACTCCAATGGATGGTAGCCTTCTCATTATGGAAGGTAGTCTGTTGTTGAGCTTTTTGTTACACCAATGGATGGTAGTCTTGTCATTATGGGAGGTAATATGTTGCTGAGATTTCCGTTAATCCAATGGATGATAGCCTTGTCATTATGGAAGGTAGTTTGTTTTTGAGATTTCTTGTTACTCTAATGGATGGTAGCCTTGCCATTATGGAAGGTAGTCTGTTGTTGAAATTTTTGTTACTCCAATGGATGGTAGCCTTGTCATTATGGAAGGTAGCCTGTTGTTGAGAATTCTGTTTCTCCAATGGATGGTAGACTTGTCATTATAAAAGGTATTTTTTTGTTGAAATTTTTGTTACACTAATGGATGGTAGCCTTGTCATTATGAATGGTAGTCTGTTGTTAAGATTTCTGTTACTCCAATGGACGGTAGCCGTGTCATTATGTAAGGTAGTTTGTCGTTGAGATTTCTTGTTACTCCAATGGATGGTAGCATTGTCATTATGGAAGATAGTTTCTTGTTCAAATTTCTTATTACCAGATGGATGGTAGCCTTGTCATTATGGAAGGTAGTTTGTTGTTCAAATTTTGGTTACTCCAATGGATGGTAGCCTTGTCATTATGGAAAGTAGTCTATTGTTGAAATTTTGGTTACACCAATGGATTGTAGCCTTCTCATTATGGAAGGTAGTCTGTTGTTGATATTTCTTGTTACTCCAATGGATGGTAGCCTTGTCATTATGGAAGGTAGTCTGTTGTTGAGATTTCTTGTTACTCCAATGGATGGTACCCTGTCATTATGGAAGGTAGCCTGTTGTTCAGATTTCTATTTCTCCAATGGATGGTAGCCTTTTCATTATAAAAGGTAGTCTGTTGTTGATATTTTTTTACTCTAATGGATGGTAGCCTTGTCATTATGGAGGGTAGTATGTTGTTGAGATTTCTATTACTCCAATGGACAGTAGGCGTGTCATTATGGGAAGTAGTATGTTGTTATGATTTTTGTTACTCCAATGGATGGCAGCCTTGTCATTATGGAAGGTAGTTTGTTGTTGAGATTTCTGTTACTCCAATGGATGGTAGCCTTGTTATTATGGAAAGTAATCTGTTGTTGAGATTTTTATTACTCAAATGGATGGTAGCCTTGTCATTATGGAAGGTAGTCTGTTGTTGAAATTTTGGTTACTCCAATGGATGATAGCCTCCTCGTTATGGAAGGTAGTATGTTGTTGATATTTCTTGTTACTTTAATGGGTGGTAGCCTTGTCATTAAGGAAGGTAGTCTATTGTTGAGATTTCTTGTTACTCCAATGGATGGTAGCCTTGTCATTATGGAAGGTAGCCTGTTGTTAAGATTTCTGTTTCTCCAATGGATGGTAGCCTTATCATTATGGAAGGTAGTCTGTTTTTTAGATTTATAATACTCCAATGGATGGTAGCCTTGTCATTATGGAAGGTAGCCTGTTGTTGAGATTTCTGTTTCTCCAATGGATGGTAGACTTGCCATTATAAAAGGTAGTTTGTTGTTGAAATTGTTGTTACTCTAATGGATGGTAGCCTTGTCATTATGAATGGTAGTCTGTTGTTGAGATTTCTGTTACTCCAATGGACGGTAGCCGTGTCCTTATGGGAGGTAGTATATTGTTGTGATTTTTATTACTCCAATTGATGGTAGCCATGTCATTATGGAAGGTAGTTTGTTATTGAGATTTCTGTTACTCCAATGGATGGTAGCCTTGTCATTATGGAAGGTTGTCGGTTGTTGAGCTTTTTGTTACTCCAATGGATGGTAGTCTTGTCATTATGGGAGGTAATATGTTGCTGAGATTTCCGTTAAATCAATGGATGATAGCCTTGTCATTATGGAAGGTAGTTTGTTGTTGATATTTCTTGTTACTCTAATGGATGGTAGCCTTGCCATTATGGAAGGTAGTCTATTGTTGAAATTTTTGTTACTCCAATGGATGATAGCCTTGTCATTATGGAAGATAGCCTGTTGTTGAGAATTCTGTTTCTCCAATGGATGGTAGACTTGTCATTATAAATGGTATAATGTTGTTGAGATTTCTGTTACTCCAATGGACGGTAGTCGTGTCATTATGTAAGGTAGTTTGTCGTTGAGATTTCTTATTACTCCAATGGATGGTAGCATTGTCATTATGGAAGATAGGTTCTTGTTGAGATTTCTTATTACCCAATGGATGGTAGCCTTGTCATTATGGAAGGTAGTTTGTTGTTCAAATTTTGGTTACTCCAATGGATGGTAGCCTTGTCATTATGGAAGGTAGTTTATTGTTGAAATTTTTGTTACACCAATGGATTGTAGCCTTCTCATTATGGAAGGTAGTCTGTTGTTGATATTTCTTGTTACTCCAAAGGATGGTAGCCTTGTCATTATGGAAGGTAGTCTGTTGTTGAGATTTCTTGTTACTCCAATAGATGGTAGCCTTGTCATTATGGAAGGTAGCTTGTTGTTCAGATTTCTGTTTCTCGAATGGATGGTAGCCTTTTCATTATAAAAGGTAGTCTGTTGTTGAAATTTTTGTTACTCTAATGGATGGTAGCCTTATCATTATGGAGGGTAGTATGTTGTTGAGATTTCTGTTACTCTAATGGACAGTAGGCGTGTCATTATGAGAGGTAGTATGTTGTTATGATTTTTGTTACTCCAATGGATGGCAGCCTTGTCAATATGGAAGGTAGTTTGTTGTTGAGATTTCTATTACTCCAATGGATGGTAGCCTTGTCATTGTGGAAAGTAATCTGTTGTTGAGATTTTTGTTACTCCAATGGACGGTAGCCTTGTCATTATGGAAGGTAGTCTGTTGTTGAAATTTTTGTTACTCCAATGGATGATAGCCTTCTCGTTATGGAAGGTAGTATGTTGTTGATATTTCTTGTTACTCTAATGGGTGGTAGCCTTGTCATTAAGGAAGGTAGTCTATTATTGATATTTCTTGTTACTCCAATGGATGGTAGCTTGTCATTATGGAAGGTAGCCTGTTGTTAAGATTTCCGTTTCTCCAATGGATGGTAGCCTTATCATTATGGAAGGTAGTCTGTTTTTGAGATTTATAATACTCCAATGGATGGTAGCCTTGTCATTATGGAAGGTAGTTTGTTGTTTAGATTTCTGTTAATCCTATGGACGGTAGCCGTGTCATTATGGGAGGTAATATGTTGTTGAAATTTTTGTTACTCCAATGGATGGTAGCCTTGTCATTATGGAAGGTAGTCTGTTGTTGAGATTTCTGTTACTCCAATGAATGGTAGTCTTGTCATAATGGGAGGTAATATGTTTTTGAGATTTCCGTTAATCCAATGGATGGTAGCCTTGTCATTATGGAAGGTAGTGTGTTGTTAATATTTCTTGTTACTCCAATGGATGGTAGCCTTTTCATTATGGAAGGTAGTCTGGTGTTGAAATCTTTGTTACTCTAATGGATGGTAGCCATGTCATTATGGAAGGTAGTATGTTGTTGAAATTTTTGTTACTCCAATGGATGATAGCCTTCTCGTTATGGAAGGTAGCCTGTTGTTGAGATTTATATTTCTCCAATGGATGGTAGCCTTGTCATTATAAAAGGTAGTCTCTTGTTTAAATTTTTGTTACTCTAATGGATGGTAGCCTTGTCATTATGGAAGGTAGTCTGTTTTTGATATTTCTATTACTCCAATGGATGGTAGCCTTGTCATTATGGGAGGTAGTCGGTTATTGATATTTCAGTTACTCCATTAGATGGTAGCCTTGTCATTATGGATGGTAGTTTGTTGTTGAGATTTCTGTTTCTCCAATGGATGGTAGCCTTGTCATTATGGAAGGTAGTTTGTTGTTGAGATTTCTGTTACTCCAATGGATGGTATCCTTGTAATTCTGGAAGGTTGTCTGTTGTTGAGATTTATGTTACTCCAATGGATTGTAGTTTTGTCATTATGGGAGGTAGTGTATTGTTGGGATTTATGTTATTCCAATGGATGGTATCCTTGTAATTCTGGAAGGTTGTCGTTTGTTGAGATTTTTGTTACTCCAATGGATGGAAGCCTTGTCATTATGGAAGGGAACCTGTTGCTGAGATTTCTGTTTCTCCAATGGATGGTAGACTTGTCATTATGAAAGGTAGTTTGTTGTTGAGATTTTTGTTACTCCAATTGATGGTAGCCTTGTCATTATCGAAGGTAGTCTGTTGTTGAGATTTATGTTACTCCAATTGATGGTAGCCTTGTCATTATCGAAGGTAGTCTGTTGTTGAGATTTATGTTACTCCAATGGATGGTAGTCTTGTCATTATGGGAGGTAGTCTGTCGTTGAGATTTTTGTTATTCCAATGGATGGTATCCTTGTAATTCTGGAAGGTAGTATGTTGTTGAGATTTCTATTACTCCAATGGATGGTAGCCTTGTCATTATGGAAGGTAGCGTGTTGTTGAGATTTCTGTTTCTCCAATGGATGGTAGACTTGTCATTATAAAAGGTAGTTTGTTGTTGAAATTTTTGTTACTCTAATGGATGGTAGCCTTGTCATTATGAATGGTAGTCTGTTGTTGAGATTTCTGTTACTCTAATGGACGGTAGCCATGTGATTATGGGAGGTAGTATGTTGTTGTGATTTTTATTACTCCAATGGATGGTAGCCTTGTCATTATGGAAGGTCGTCTGTTATTGAGATTTCTGTTACTCCAATGGATGGTAGCCTTGTCATCATGGAAGGTAGTCTGTTGTTGATCTTTTTGTTACTCCAATGGATGGTAGTCTTGTCATTATGGGAGGTAATATGTTGTTGAGATTTCCGTTAATCCAATGGATGGTAACCTTGCCATTATGGAAGGTAGTATGTTATTGAGATTTCTTGTTACTCCAATGGATGGTAGCCTTGTCATTATGGAAGGTAGTCTGTTGTTGAGATTACTGTTACTCCAATGGCTGGTAGCCTTGTCATTATGGAAGGTAGTCTGTTGTTGAGATTTTTGTTACTCCAATGGATGGTAGTCTTGTCATAATGGGAGGTAATATGTTTTTGAGATTTTTGTTAATCCAATGGATGGTAGCCTTGTCATTATGGAAGGTAGTGTGTTGTTGAGATTTCTTGTTACTCCAATGGATGGTAGCCTTTTCATTATGGAAGGTAGTTTGTTGTTGAAATCTTTGTTACTCTAATGGATGGTAGACATGTCATTATGGAAGGTAGTATGTTGTTGAAATTTTTGTTTCTCCAATGGATGATAGCCTTCTCGTTATGGAAGGTAGTATGTTGTTGAGATTTCTTGTTACTCCAATGTATGGTAGCCTTATCATTATGGAAGGTAGCCTGTTGTTGAGATTTATATTTCTCCAATGGATGGTAGCCTTGTCATTATAAAAGGTAGTCTCTTGTTTAAATTTTTGTTACTCTAATGGATGGTAGCCTTGTCATTATGGAAGGTAGTCTGTTTTTGATATTTCTATTACTCCAATGGATGGTAGCCTTGTCATTATGGGAGGTAGTCGGTTATTGATATTTCAGTTACTCCATTAGATGGTAGCCTTGTCATTATGGATGGTAGTTTGTTGTTGAGATTTCTGTTTCTCCAATGGATGGTAGCCTTGTCATTATGGAAGGTAGTTTGTTGTTGAGATTTCTGTTACTCCAATGGATGGTATCCTTGTAATTCTGGAAGGTTGTCTGTTGTTGAGATTTATGTTACTCCAATGGATTGTAGTTTTGTCATTATGGGAGGTAGTGTATTGTTGGGATTTATGTTATTCCAATGGATGGTATCCTTGTAATTCTGGAAGGTTGTCGTTTGTTGAGATTTTTGTTACTCCAATGGATGGAAGCCTTGTCATTATGGAAGGGAACCTGTTGCTGAGATTTCTGTTTCTCCAATGGATGGTAGACTTGTCATTATGAAAGGTAGTTTGTTGTTGAGATTTTTGTTACTCCAATTGATGGTAGCCTTGTCATTATCGAAGGTAGTCTGTTGTTGAGATTTATGTTACTCCAATTGATGGTAGCCTTGTCATTATCGAAGGTAGTCTGTTGTTGAGATTTATGTTACTCCAATGGATGGTAGTCTTGTCATTATGGGAGGTAGTCTGTCGTTGAGATTTTTGTTATTCCAATGGATGGTATCCTTGTAATTCTGGAAGGTAGTATGTTGTTGAGATTTCTATTACTCCAATGGATGGTAGCCTTGTCATTATGGAAGGTAGCGTGTTGTTGAGATTTCTGTTTCTCCAATGGATGGTAGACTTGTCATTATAAAAGGTAGTTTGTTGTTGAAATTTTTGTTACTCTAATGGATGGTAGCCTTGTCATTATGAATGGTAGTCTGTTGTTGAGATTTCTGTTACTCTAATGGACGGTAGCCATGTGATTATGGGAGGTAGTATGTTGTTGTGATTTTTATTACTCCAATGGATGGTAGCCTTGTCATTATGGAAGGTCGTCTGTTATTGAGATTTCTGTTACTCCAATGGATGGTAGCCTTGTCATCATGGAAGGTAGTCTGTTGTTGATCTTTTTGTTACTCCAATGGATGGTAGTCTTGTCATTATGGGAGGTAATATGTTGTTGAGATTTCCGTTAATCCAATGGATGGTAACCTTGCCATTATGGAAGGTAGTATGTTATTGAGATTTCTTGTTACTCCAATGGATGGTAGCCTTGTCATTATGGAAGGTAGTCTGTTGTTGAGATTACTGTTACTCCAATGGCTGGTAGCCTTGTCATTATGGAAGGTAGTCTGTTGTTGAGATTTTTGTTACTCCAATGGATGGTAGTCTTGTCATAATGGGAGGTAATATGTTTTTGAGATTTTTGTTAATCCAATGGATGGTAGCCTTGTCATTATGGAAGGTAGTGTGTTGTTGAGATTTCTTGTTACTCCAATGGATGGTAGCCTTTTCATTATGGAAGGTAGTTTGTTGTTGAAATCTTTGTTACTCTAATGGATGGTAGACATGTCATTATGGAAGGTAGTATGTTGTTGAAATTTTTGTTTCTCCAATGGATGATAGCCTTCTCGTTATGGAAGGTAGTATGTTGTTGAGATTTCTTGTTACTCCAATGTATGGTAGCCTTATCATTATGGAAGGTAGCCTGTTGTTGAGATTTCTATTTCTCCAATGGATGGTAGCCTTGTCATTATAAAAGGTAGTCTCTTGTTGAAATTTTTGTTACTCTAATGGATGGTAGCCTTGTCATTATGGAAGGTAGTTCGTTTTTGAGATATATATTACGCCAATGGATGGTAGCCTTGTCATTATGGGAGGTAGTCTGTAATTGATATTTCAGTTACTCCATTAGATGGTAGCCTTGCCATTATGGATGGTAGTTTGTTGTTGAGATTTCTGTTTCTCCAATGGATGCTAGCCTTGTCATTATGGAAGGTAGTTTGTTGTTGAGATTTTTGTTACTCGAATTGACGGTAGCCTTGTCATTATTGAAGGTAGTCTGTTGTTGAGATTTTTGTTACTCCAATGGATGGTACTCTTGTCATTATGGGAGGTAGTCTGTTGTTGAGATTTTTGTTATTCCAATGGATGGTATCCTTGTAATTCTGAAAGGTAGTATTTTGTTGAGATTTCTATTACTCCAATGGATGGTAGCCTTGTCATTGTGGAAGGTAGTCTGTTGTTGAGATTTCTGTTACTCCAATGGATGGTAGCCTTGTCATTATGGAAGGTAGTCTGTTGTTTAGATTTCTATTACTCCAATGGATGGTAGTCTTGTCATAATGGGAGGTAATATGTTTTTGAGATTTCCGTTAATCCAATGGATGGTATCCTTGTCATTATGGAAGGTAGTGTGTTGTTGAGATTTCTTGTTACTCCAATGGATGGTAGCCTTTTCAATATGGAAGGTAGTCTGTAGTTGAAATCTTTGTTACTCTAATGGATGGTAGCCATGTCATTATGGAAGGTAGTATGTTGTTGAAATTTTTGTTACTCCAATGGATGATAGCTTTCTCGTTATGGAAGGTAGTATGTTGTTGAGATTTCTTGTTACTTCAATGTATGGTAGCCTTATCATTATGGAAGGTAGCCTGTTGTTGAGATTTCTATTTCTCCAATGGATGGTAGCCTTGTCATTATGGAAGGTAGTCCGTTTTTGAGATTTCTATTACGCCAATGGATGGTAGCCTTGTCATTATGGGAGGTAGTTTGTTATTGATATTTCAGTTACTCCATTAGATGGTAACCTTGTCATTATGGATGGTAGTTTGTTGTTGAGATTTCTTTTTCTCCAATGGATGGTAGCCTTGTCATTATGGAAGGTAGTTTGTTGTTGAGATTTTTGTTACTCCAATTGATGGTAGCCTTGTCATTATTGAAGGTAGTATGTTGTTGAGATTTCTGTTACTCCAATGGATGGTAGTCTTGTCATTATGGACGATAGTCTGTTGTTGAGATTTTTGTTATTCCAATGGATGGTATCCTTGTAATTCTGGAAGGTAGTATGTTATTGAGATTTCTATTACTCCAATGGATGGTAGCCTTGTCATTATGGAAGGTAGCCTGTTGTTGAGATTTCTGTTACTCCAATGGACGGTAGCCATGTGATTATGGGAGGTAGTATGTTGTTGTGATTTTTATTACTCCAATGGATGGTAGCCTTGTCATTATGGAAGGTCGTCTGTTATTGATATTTTTGTTACTCCAATGGATGGTGGCCTTGTCATTATGAATGGTAGTCTGTTGTTGAGATTTCTGTTACTCCAATGGACGGTAGCCATGTGATTATGGGAGGAAGTATGTTGTTGTGATTTTTATTACTCCAATGGATGGTAGCCTTGGTATTATGGAAGGTCGTCTGTTATTGAGATTTCTGTTACTCCAATGGATGGTAGCCTTGTCATTATGGAAGATAGTCTGTTGTTGAGAGTTTTGTTACTCCAATGGATGGTAGTCTTGTCATAATGGGAGGTAATATGTTTTTGAGATTTCCGTTAATCCAATGGATGGTAGTCTTGTCATTATGGAAGGTAGTGTGTTGTTGAGATTTCTTGTTACTCCAATGTATGGTAGCCTTATCATTATGGAAGGTAGCCTGTTGTTGAGATTTCTATTTCTCCAATGGATGGTAGCCTTGTCATTATAAAAGGTATTCCCTTGTTGAAATTTTTGTTACTCTAATGGATGGTAGCCTTGTCATTATGGAAGGTAGTCCGTTTTTGAGATTTCTATTACGCCAATGGATGGTAGCCTTGTCATTATGGGAGGTAGTCTATTATGGATATTTCAGTTACTCCATTAGATGGTAGACTTGTCATTATGGATGGTAGTTTGTTGTTGAGATTCCTGTTTCTCCAATGGATGATAGCCTTTTTATTATGGAAGGTAGTTTGTTGTTGAGATTTTTGTTACTCCAATTGATGGTAGCCTTGTCATTATTGAAGGTAGTCTGTTGTTGAGATTTATGTTACTCCAATGGATGGTAGTCTTGTCATTATGGGAGGTAGTATGTTGTTGAGATTTCTGTAATTCCAATGGATGGTATCTTTGTGATTCTGGAAGGTAGTTTGTTGTTGAGATTTCTATTACTACAATGGATGGTAACCTTGTTGAGATTTATGTTTCTCCAATGGATGGTAGACTTGTCATTATAAAAGGTAGTTTGATGTTTAAATTTTTGTTACTCTAATGGATGGTAGCCTTGTCATTATGAATGGTAGTCTGTTGTTGAGATTTCTGTTACTCCAATGGACGGTAGCCATGAGATTATGGGAGGTAGTCTGTTGTTGAGATTTTTATTACTCCAATGGATGGTAGCCTTGTCATTATGGAAGGTAGTATGTTGTTGAGATTTCTATTACTCCAATGGATGGTAGCCTTGTCATTATGGAAGGTAGCCTGTTGTTGAGATTTTTGTTTCTCCAATGGATGGTAGACTTGTCATTATGGGAGGTAGTCTGTTGTTGAGATTTTTGTTATTCCAATGGATGGTATCCTTGTAATTCTGGAAGGTAGTATGTTGTTGAGATTTCTATTACTTCAATGGATGGTAGCCTTGTCATTATGGAAGGTAGCCTGTTATTGAGATTTCTGTTTCTCCAAAGGATGGTAGACTTGTCATTATAAAAGGTAGTTTGTTGTTGAAATTTTTGTTACTCTAATGGATGGTAGCCTTGTCATTATTAATGGTAGTCTGTTGTTGAGATTTCTGTTACTCCAATGTACGGTAGCCATGTGATTATGGGAGGTAATATGTTGTTGTGATTTTTATTACTCCAATGGATGGTAGCCTTGTAATTATGGAAGGTCGTCTGTTATTGAGATTTCTGTTACTCCAATGGATGGTAGCCTTGTCATTATGAATGGTAGTTTGTTGTTGAGATTTATGTTACTCCAATGGACGGTAGCCATGTGATTATGGGAGGTAGTATGTTGTTGTGATTTTTATTACTCCAATGGATGGTAGCCTTGTCATTATGGAAGGTCGTCTATTATTGAGATTTATGTTACTCCAATGGATGGTAGCCTTGTCATTATGGAAGATAGTCTGTTGTTGAGATTTTTGTTACTCCAATGGATGGTCGTCTTGTCATAATGGGAGGTAATATGTTTTTGAGATTTCCGTTAATCCAATGGATGGTAGCCTTGTCATTATGGAAGGTAGTGTGTTGTTGAGATTTCTTGTTACTCCAATGTATGGTAGCCTTTTCATTATGGAAGGTAGTCTGTTGTTGAAATCTTTTTTACTCTAATGGATGGTAGCCATGTCATTATGGAAGGTAGTATGTTGTTGAAATTTTTGTTACTCCAATGGATGATAGCCTTCTCGTTATGGAAGGTAGTATGTTGTTGAGATTTCTTGTTACTCCAATGTATGGTAGCCTTATCATTATGGAAGATAGCTTGTTGTTGAGATTTCTATTTCTCCAATGGATGGTAGCCTT
Organism: Vicia faba; assembly: GCA_948472305.1. Taxonomy (NCBI): domain Eukaryota; kingdom Viridiplantae; phylum Streptophyta; class Magnoliopsida; order Fabales; family Fabaceae; genus Vicia; species Vicia faba. Next base: position 775,101,361 of record OX451737.1, read on the forward strand.
GTCATTATAAAAGGTATTCCCTTGTTGATATTTTTGTTACTCTAATGGATGGTAGCCTTGTCATTATGGAAGGTAGTCCGTTTTTGAGATTTCTATTACGCCAATGGATGGTAGCCTTGTCATTATGGATGGTAGTTTGTTGTTGAGATTCCTGTTTCTCCAATGGATGGTAGCCTTTTTATTATGGAAGGTAGTTTGTTGTTGAGATTTTTGTTACTCCAATTGATGGTAGCCTTGTCATTATTGAAGGTAGTCTGTTGTTGAGATTTATGTTACTCCAATGGATGGTAGTCTTGTCATTATTGGAGGTAGTATGTTGTTGAGATTTCTGTTATTCCAATGGATGGTATCTTTGTGATTCTGGAAGGTAGTCTGTTGTTGAGATTTCTATTACTCCAATAGATGGTAGCCTTGTCATTATGGAAGGTAGCCTGTTGTTGAGATTTATGTTTCTCCAATGGATGGTAGACTTGTCATTATAAAAGGTAGTTTGTTGTTGAAATTTTTGTTACTCTAATGGATGGTAGCCTTGTCATTATGAATGGTAGTCTGTTGTTGAGATTTCTTTTACTCCAATGGACAATAGCCATGTGATTATGGGAGGTAGTATGTTGTTGTGATTTTTATTACTCCAATGGATGGTAGCCTTGTCATTATGGAAGGTCGTCTATTATTGAGATTTATGTTACTCCAATGGATGGTAGCCTTGTCATTATGGAAGATAGTCTGTTGTTGAGATTTTTGTTACTCCAATGGATGGTCGTCTTGTCATAATGGGAGGTAATATGTTTTTGAGATTTCCGTTAATCCAATGGATGGTAGCCTTGTCATTATGGAAGGTAGTGTGTTGTTGAGATTTTTTGTTACTCCATCGGATGGTAGCCTTTTCATTATGGAAGGTAGTCTGTTGTTGAAATCTTTTTTACTCTAATGGATGGTAGCCATGTCATTATGGAAGGTATTATGTTGTTGAAATTTTTGTTACTCCAATGGATGATAGCCTTCTCGTTATGGAAGGTAGTATGTTGTTGAGATTTCTTGTTACTCCAATGTATGGTAGCCTTATCATTATGGAAGGTAGCCTGTTGTTGAGATTTTTATTTCTCCAATGGATGGTAGCCTTGTCATTATAAAAGGTATTCCCTTGTTGAAATTTTTGTTACTCTAATGGATGGTAGACTTGTCATTATTGAAGGTAGTCCGTTTTTGAGATTTATATTACGCCAATGGATGGTAGCCATGTCATTATGGGAGATAGTCTGTTATTGATATTTCAGTTACTCCATTAGATGGTAGCCTTGTCATTATGGATGGTAGTTTTTTGTTGAGATTCCTGTTTCTCCAAATGATGGTAGCCCTATCATTATGGAAGGTAGTTTGTTTTTGAGATTTATAATACTCCAATGGATGGTAGCCTTGTCATTATAGAAGGTATCCTGTTGTTGAGATTTTTGTTTCTCCAATGGATGGTAGACTTGCAATTATAAAAGGTAGTTTGTTGTTGAAATTTTTGTTACTCTAATGGATGGTAGCCTTGTCATTATGAATGGTAGTCTGTTGTTGAGATTTCTGTTACTCCAATGGACGGTAGCCATGTGATTATGGGAGGTAGTCTGTTGTTGAGATTTTTGTTATTCCAATGGATGGTATCCTTGTAATTCTTGAAGGTAGTATGTTGTTGAGATTTCTATTACTCCAATGGATGGTAGCCTTGTCATTATGGAAGGTAGCCTGTTGTTGAGATTTCTGTTTCTCCAATGGATGGTAGACTTGTCATTATAAAAGGTAGTTTGTTGTTGAAATTTTTGTTACTCTAATGGATGGTAGCCTTGTCATTATGAATGGTAGTCTGTTGTTGAGATTTCTGTTACTCCAATGGACGGTAGCCATGTGATTATGGGAGGTAGTATGTTGTTGTGATTTTTATTACTCCAATGGATGGTAGCCTTGTAATTATGGAAGATCATCTGTTATTGAGATTTCTGTTACTCCAATGGATGGTAGCCTTGTCATTATGAATGGTAGTCTGTTGTTGAGATTTTTGTTACTCCAATGGACGGTAGCCATGTGATTATGGGAGGTAGTATGTTGTTGTGATTTTTATTACTCCAATGGATGGTAGCCTTGTCATTATGGAAGGTCGTCTGTTATTGAGATTTCTGTTACTCCAATGGATGGTAGCCTTGTCATTATGGAAGATAGTCTGTTGTTGAGATTTTTGTTACTCCAATGGATGGTAGTCTTGTAATAATGGGAGGTAATATGTTTTTGAGATTTCCGATAATCCAATGGATGGTAGCCTTGTCATTATGGAAGGTAGTGTGTTGTTGAGATTTCTTGTTACTCCAATGGATGGTAGCCTTTTCATTATGGAAGGTAGTCTGTTTTTTAATTTTTTTTTACTCTAATGGATGGTAGCCATGTCATTATGGAAGGTAGTATGTTGTTGAAATTTTTGTTACTCCGATGGATGATAGCCTTCTCGTTATGGAAGGTAGTATGTTATTGAGATTTCTTGTTACTCCAATGTATGGTAGCCTTATCATTATGGAAGGTAGCCTGTTGTTGAGATTTCTATTTCTCCAATGGATGGTAGCCTTGTCATTATAAAAGGTATTCCCTTGTTGATATTTTTGTTACTCTAATGGATGGTAGCCTTGTCATTACGGAAGGTAGTCCATTTTTGAGATTTCTATTACGCCAATGGATGGTAGCCTTGTCATTATGGGAGGTAGTATGTTATTGATATTTCAGTTACTCCATTAGATGGTAGCCTTGTCATTAAAAATGGTAGTTTGTTGTTGAGATTCCTGTTTCTCCAATGGATGGTAGCCTTTTTATTATTGAAGGTAGTTTGTTGTTGAGATTTTTGTTACTCCAATTGATGGTAGCCTTGTCATTATTGAAGGTAGTCTGTTGTTGAGATTTATGTTACTCCAATGGATGGTAGTCTTGTCATTATGGGAGGTAGTATGTTGTTGAGATTTCTGTTATTCCAATGGATGGTATCTTTGTGATTCTGGAAGGTAGTCTGTTGTTGAGATTTCTATTACTCCAATGGATGGTAGCCTTGTCATTATGGAAGGTAGCCTGTTGTTGAGATTTATGTTTCTCCAATGGATGGTAGACTTGTCATTATAAAAGGTAGTTTGTTGTTGAAAGTTTTGTTACTCTAATGGATGGTAGCCTTGTCATTATGAATGGTAGTCTGTTGTTGAGATTTCTTTTACTCCAATGGACAATAGCCATGTAATTATGGGAGGTAGTATGTTGTTGTGATTTTTATTACTCCAATGGATGGTAGCCTTGTCATTATGGAAGGTCGTCCGTTATTGAGATTTCTGTTACTCCAATGGATGGTAGCCTTGTCATTATAGAAGATAGTCTGTTGTTGATATTTTTGTTACTCCAATGGATGGTAGTCTTGTCATAATGGGAGGTAATATGTTTTTGAGATTTCCGTTAATCCAATGGATGGTAGCCTTGTCATTATGGAAGGTAGTGTGTTGTTGAGATTTCTTGTTACTCCAATGGATGGTAGCCTTTTCATTATGGAAGGTAGTCTGTTGTTGAAATCTTTTTTACTCTAATGGATGGTAGCCATGTCATTATGGAAGGTAGTATGTTGTTGAAATTTTTGTTACTCCAATGGATGATAGCCTTCTCCTTATGGAAGGTAGCATGTTGTTGACATTTCTTGTTACTCCAATGTATGGTAGCCTTATCATTATGGAAGGTAGCCTGTTGTTGAGATTTCTATTTCTCCAATGGATGGTAGCCTTGTCATTATAAAAGGTATTCCCTTGTTGAAATTTTTGTTACTCCAATGGATGGTAGCCTTGTCATTATGGAAGGTAGTCCGTTTTTGAGATTTCTATTACGCCAATGGATGGTAGCCTTGTCATTATGGGAGATAGTCTGTTATTGATATTTCAGTTACTACATTAGATGGTAGCCTTGTCATTATGGATGGTAGTTTTTTGTTGAGATTCCTGTTTCTCCAATGGATGGTAGCCCTATCATTATGGAAGGTAGTCTGTTTTTGAGATTTATAATACTCCAATGGATGGTAGCCTTGTCATTATGGAAGGTATCCTATTGTTGAGATTTTTGTTTCTCCAATGGATGGTAGACTTGCAATTATAAAAGGTAGTTTGTTATTGAGATTTTTGTTACTCCAATTGATGGTAGCCTTGTCATTATGGAAGGTAGTTTGTTATTGAGATTTCTGTTACTCCAATGGATGGTAGCCTTGTCATTAAGGAAGGTAGTCTGTTGTTCAGCTTTTTGTTACTCCAATGGATGGTAGTCTTGTCATTATGGGAGGTAATATGTTGATGAGATTTCCGTTAATCCAATGGATGATAGCCTTGTCATTATGGAAGGTAGTTTATTGTTGAGATTTCTTGTTACTCTAATGGATGGTAGCCTTGTCATTATGGAAGGTAGTCTGTTGTTGAAATTTTTGTTACTCCAATGGATGGTAGCCTTGTCATTATGGAAGGTAGCTTGTTGTTGAGAATTTTGTTTCTCCAATGGATGGTAGACTTGTCATTATAAAAGGTAGTTTTTTGTTGAAATTTTTGTTACACTAATGGATGGTAGCCTTGTCATTATGAATGGTAGTCTGTTGTTGAGATTTCTGTTACTCCAATGGACGGTAGCCGTGTCATTATTTAAGGTAGTTTGTCGTTTAGATTTCTTGTTACTCCAATGGATGGTAGCATTTTCATTATGGAAGATAGTTTCTTGTTGAAATTTCTTATTACCCAATGGATGGTAGCCTTGTCATTATGGAATGTAGTTTGTTGTTCAAATTTTGGTTACTCCAATGGATGGTAGCCTTGTCATTATGGAAGGTAGTCTATTGTTGAAATTTTTGTTACACCAATGGATTGTAGCCTTCTCATTATGGAAGGTAGTGTGTTATTGATATTTCTTGTTACTCCAATGGATGGTAGCCTTGTCATTATGGAAGGTAGTCTGTTGTTGAGATTTCTTGTTACTCCAATGGATGGTAGCCTTGTCATTATGGGAGGTAGCCTGTTGTTCAGATTTCTGTTTCTCCAATGGATGGTAGCCTTTTCATTATAAAAGGTAGTCTGTTGTTGAAATTTTTGTTACTCTAATGGATGGTAGCCTTGTCATTATGGAGGGTAGTATGTTGTTGAGATTTCTGTTACTCCAATGGACAGTAGACGTGTCATTATGGGAGGTAGTATGTTGTTATGATTTCTGTTACTCCAATGGATGGCAGCCTGGTCATAATGGAAGGTAGTTTGTTGTTGAGATTTATGTTACTCCAATGGATGGTATCCTTGTCATTATGGAAAGTAGTCTGTTGTTGAGATTTTTGTTACTCCAATGGATGGTAGCCTTGTCATTATGGAAGGTAGTCTGTTGTTGAAATTTTTGTTACTCCAATGGATGATAGCCTTCTCGTTATTGAAGGTAGTATGTTGTTGATATTTCTTGTTACTCCAATGTATGGTAGCCTTATCATTATGGAAGGTAGCCTGTTGTTGAGATTTCTATTTCTCCAATGGATGGTAGCCTTGTCATTATAAAAGGTAGTCTCTTGTTGAAATTTTTGTTACTCTAATGGATGGTAGCCTTGTCATTATGGAAGGTATTCTGTTTTTGAGATTTCTATTACGCCAATTGATGGTAGCCTTGTCATAATGGGAGGTAGTCTGTTATTAATATTTAAGTTACTCCATTAGATGGTAGACTTGTCATTATGGATGGTAGTTTGTTGTTGAGATTTCTGTTTCTCCAATGGATGGTAGCCTTGTCATTATGGAAGGTAGTTTGTTGTTGAGATTTTTGTTACTCCAATTGATGGTAGCCTTGTCATTATTGAAGGTAGTCTGTTGTTGAGATTTCTGTTACTCCAATGGATGGTAGTCTTGTCATTATGGGAGGTAGTCTGTTGTTGAGATTTTTGTTATTCCAATGGATGGTATCCTTGTAATGTCTGGAAGGTAGTATGTTGTTGAGATTTCTATTACTCCAATGGATGGTAGCCTTGTCATTATGGAAGGTAGCCTGTTGTTGAGATTTTTGTTTCTCCAATGGATGTTAGACTTGTCATTATAAAAGGTAGTTTGTTGTTAAAATTTTTGTTACTCTAATGGATGGTAGCCTTGTCATTATGAATGTTAGTCTGTCGTTGAGATGTATGGTACTCCAATTGACGGTAGCCATGTGATTATGAGAGGTAGTATGATGTTGTGATTTTTATTACTCCAATGGATGGTAGCCTTGTCATTATGGAAGGTCGTCTGTTATTGAGATTTCTGTTACTCCAATGGATGGTAGCCTTGTCATTATGGAAGGTAGTCTGTTGTTGAGCTTTTTGTTACTCCAATGGATGGTAGTCTTGTCATTATGGGAGGTAATATGTTGTTGAGATTTCCGTTAATCCAATGGATGGTAACCTTGTCGTTATGGAAGGTAGTATGTTATTGAGATTTCTGTTACTCCAATGGATGGTAGCCTTGTCATTATGGAAGGTAGTCTGTTGTTGAGATTTCTGTTACTCCAATGGATGGTAGCCTTGTCATTATGGAAGGTAGTTTGTTGTTGAGATTTTTGTTACTCCAATGGATGGTAGTCCGGTCTTAATGGGAGGTAATATGTTTTTGAGATTTCCGTTAATCCAATGGATGGTAGCCTTGTCATTATGGAAGGTAGTGTGTTGTTGAGATTTCTTGTTACTCCAATGGATGGTAGCCTTGTCATTATGGAAGGTAGTCAGTTGTTGAAATCGTTGTTACTCTAATGGATGGTAGCCATGTCATTATGGAATGTAGTATGTTGTTGAAATTTTTGTTACTCCAATGGATGATAGCCTTCCCGTATGGAAGGTAGTATGTTGTTGAGATTTCTTGTTACTCCAATGTATGATAGCCTTATCATTATGGAAGGTAGCATGTTGTTGAGATTTCTATTTCTCCAGTGGATGGTAGCCTTTTCATTATAAAAGGTAGTCTCTTGTTGAAATTTTTATTACTCTTATGGATGGTAGCCTTTTCATTATGGAAGGTAGTCCGTTTTTGAGATTTCTATTACGCCAATGCATGGTAGCCTTGTCATTATGGGAGGTAGTCTGTTATTGATATTTCAGTTACTCCATTAGATGGTAGCCTTGTCATTATGGAAGGTAGTTTGTTGTTGAGATTTTTGTTACTCCAATTGATGGTAGCCTTGTCATTATTGAAGGTAGTCTATTATTGAGATTTCTGTTACTCCAATGGATGGTAGTCTTGTCATTATGGCAGGTAGTCTGTTGTTGAGAATTTTGTTATTCCTATGGATAGTATCCTTGTAATTCTTGAAGGTAGTATGTTGTTGAGATTTCTATTACTCCAATGGATGGTAGCCTTGTCATTATGGAAGGTAGTCCGTTTTTGAGATTTCTATTACACCAATGGATGGTAGCCTTGTCATTATGGGAGGTAGTCTGTTATTGATATTTCAGTTACTCCATTAGATGGTAGCCTTGTCATTATGAATGGTAGTTTGTTGTTGAGATTCCTATTTCTCCAATGGATGGTAGCCTTTTTATTATGGAAGGTAGTTTGTTGTTGAGATTTTTGTTACTCCAATTGATGGTAGCCTTGTCATTATTGAAGGTAGTCCGTTGTTGAGCTTTTTGTTACTCCAATGGATGGTAGTCTTCTCATTATGGGAGGTAATATGTTGTTGAGATTTTTGTTAATCCAATGGATGGTAACCTTGTCATTACGGAAGGTAGTTTGTTATTGAGATTTCTTGTTACTCCAATGGATGGTAGCCTTGTCATTATGGAAGGTAGTCTGTTGTTGAGATTTCTTTTACTCCAATGGATGGTAGCCTTGTCATTATGGAAGGTAGTCTGTTGTTGAGATTTTAGTTACTCCAATGGATGGTAGTCTTGTCATAATGGGAGGTAATATGTTTTTGAGATTTCCGTTAATCCAAAGGATGGTATCCTTGTCATTATGGAAGGTAGTGTGTTGTTGAGATGTCTTGTTACTCCAATGGATGGTAGCCTTTTCATTATGGAAGGTAGTCTGTTGTTGAAATCTTTGTTACTCTAATGGATGGTAGCCATGTCACTATGGAAGGTAGTATGTTGTTGAAATTTTTGTTACTCCAATGGATGATAGCCTTCTCATTATGGAAGGTAGTATATTGTTGAGATTTCTTGTTACTCCAATGTATGGTAGCCTTATCATTATGGAAGGTAGCCTGTTGTTGAGATTTTTGTTACTCCAATGGATGGTAGCCTTGTCATTATGGAAGGTAGTCTGTTGTTGAGCTTTTTGTTACTCTAATGGATGGTAGTCTTGTCATTATGGGAGGTAATATGTTGTTGAGATTTCCGTTTATCCAACAGATGGTAACATTGTCATTATGGAAGGTAGTTTGTTATTGACATTTCTTGTTACTCCAATGGATGGTAGCCTTGTCATTATGGAAGGTACTCTGTTGTTGAGATTACTGTTACTCCAATGGATGGTAGCCTTGTAATCATGGAAGGTAGTCTGTTGTTGAGATTTTTGTTACTCCAATGGATGGTAGTCTTGTCATAATGGGAGGTAATATGTTTTTGAGATTTTCGTTAATCCAATGGATGGTAGCCTTGTCATTATGGAAGGTAGTGTGTTGTTGAGATTTCTTGTTACTCCAATGGATGGTATCCTTTTCATTATGGAAGGTAGTCTGTTGTTGAAATCTTTGTTACTCTAATGGATGGTAGCCATGTCATTATGGAAGGTAGTATGTTGTTGAAATTTTTGTTACTCCAATGGATGATAGCCTTCTTGTTATGGAAGGTAGTATGTTGTTGAGATTTCTTGTTACTCCAATGTATGGTAGCCTTATAATTATGGAAGATAGCCTGTTGTTGAGATTTCTATTTCTCCAATGGATGGTAGCCTTGTCATTATAAAAGGTAGTCTCTTGTTGAAATTTTTGTTACTCTTATGGATGGTAGCCTTGTCATTATGGAAGGTAGTCCGTTTTTAAGATTTCTATTACGCCAATGGATGGTAGCCTTGTCATTATGGGAGGTAGTCTGTTATTGATATTTCAGTTACTCCATTATATGGTAGCCTTGTCATTATGGATGGTAGTTTGTTGTTGAGATTTCTGTTTCTCCAATGGATGGTAGCCTTGTCATTATGGAAGGTAGTTTGTTGTTGAGATTTCTGTTACTCCAATGGATGGTAGCCTTGTCATTATGGAAGGTAGTCTGTTATTGAGATTTTTGTTACTCCAATGGATGGTAGTCCGGTCATAATGGGAGGTAATATGTTTTTGAGATTTCCGTTAATCCAATGGATGGTAGTCTTGTCATTATGGGAGGTAGTCTGTTGTAGAGATTTTTGTTATTCCAATGGATGGTATCCTTGTAATTCTGGAAGGTAGTATGTTGTTGAGATTTCTATTACTCCAATGGATGGTAGCCTTGTCATTATGGAAGGTAGTCCGTTTTTTAGATTTCTATTACGCCAATGGATGGTAGCCTTGTCATTATGGGAGGTAGTCTGTTATTGATATTTCAGTTACTCCATTAGATGGTAGCCTTGTCATTATGAATGGTAGTTTGTTGTTGAGATTCCTGTTTCTCCAATGGATGGTAGCCTTTTTATTATGGAAGGTAGTTTGTTGTTGAGATTTTTGTTACTCCAATGGATGGTAGCCTTGTCATTATGGAAGGTAGTCTGTTGTTGAGATTTTTGTTACTCCAATGGATGGTAGTCCGGTCATAATGGGAGGTAATATGTTTTTGAGATTTCCGTTAATCCAATGGATGGTAGCCTTGTCATTATGGAAGGTAGTGTGTTGTTGAGATTTCTTGTTACTTCAATGGATGGTAGCCTTGTCATTATGGAAGGTAGTCAGTTGTTGAAATCTTTGTTACTCTAATGGATGGTAGCCATGTCATTATGGAAGGTAGTATGTTGTTTAAATTTTTGTTACTCCAATGGATGATAGCCTTCCCGTATGGAAGGTAGTATGTTGTTGAGATTTCTTGTTACTCCAATGTATGATAGCCTTATCATTATGGAAGGTAGCATGTTGTTGAGATTTCTATTTCTCTAGTGGATGGTAGCCTTCTCATTATAAAAGGTAGTCTCTTGTTGAAATTTTTGTTACTCTTATGGATGGTAGCCTTGTCATTATGGAAGGTAGTTCGTTTTTGAGATTTCTATTACGCCAATGCATGGTAGCCTTGTCATTATGGGAGGTAGTCTGTTATTGATATTTCAGTTACTCCATTAGATGGTAGCCTTGTCATTATGGAAGGTAGTTTGTTGTTGAGATTTTTGTTACTCCAATTGATGGTAGCCTTGTCATTATTGAAGGTAGTCTGTTGTTGAGATTTCTGTTACTCCAATGGATGGTAGTCTTGTCATTATGGGAGGTAGTCTGTTGTTGAGATTTTTGTTATTCCAATGGATGGTATCCTTGTAATTCTGGAAGGTAGTATGTTGTTGAGATTTCTATTACTCCAATGGATGGTAGCCTTGTCATTATGGAAGGTAGTCCGTTTTTGAGATTTCTATTACGCCAATGGATGGTAGCCTTGTCATTATGGGAGGTAGTCTGTTATTGATATTTCAGTTACTCCATTAGATGGTAGCCTTGTCATTATGAATGGTAGTTTGTTGTTGAGATTCCTGTTTCTCCAATGGATGGTAGCCTTTTTATTATGGAAGGTAGTTTGTTGTTGAGATTTTTGTTACTCCAATTGATGGTAGCCTTGTCATTATTGAAGGTAGTCTGTTGTTGAGCTTTTTGTTACTCCAATGGATGGTAGTCTTGTCATTATGGGAGGTAATATGTTGTTGAGATTTTTGTTAATCCAATGGATGGTAACCTTGTCATTACGGAAGGTAGTTTTTTATTGAGATTTCTTGTTACTCCAATGGATGGTAGCCTTGTCATTATGGAAGGTAGTCTGTTGTTGAGATTTCCGTTAATCCAAAGGATGGTATCCTTGTCATTATGGAAGGTAGTGTGTTGTTGAGATGTCTTGTTACTCCAATGGATGGTAGCCTTTTCATTATGGAAGGTAGTCTGTTGTTGAAATCTTTGTTACTCTAATGGATGGTAGCCATGTCATTATGGAAGGTAGTATGTTGTTGAAATTTTTGTTACTCCAATGGATGATAGCCTTCTCGTTATGGAAGGTAGTATATTATTGAGATTTCTTGTTACTCCAATGTATGGTAGCCTTATCATTATGGAAGGTAGCCTGTTGTTGAGATTTTTGTTACTCCAATGGATGATAGCCTTGTCATTATGGAAGGTAGTCTGTTGTAGAGCTTTTTGTTACTCTAATGGATGTTAGTCTTGTCATTATGGGAGGTAATATGTTGTTGAGATTTCCGTTTATCCAACGGATGGTAACATTGTCATTATGGAAGGTAGTTTGTTATTGACATTTCTTATTACTCCAATGGATGGTAGCCTTGTCATTATGGAAGGTACTCTGTTGTTGAGATTACTGTTACTCCAATGGATGGTAGCCTTGTAATTATGGAAGGTAGTCTGTTGTTGAGATTTTTGTTACTCCAATGGATGGTAGTCTTGTCATAATGGGAGGTAATATGTTTTTGAGATTTTCGTTAATCCAATGGATGGTAGCCTTGTCATTATGGAAGGTAGTGTGTTGTTGAGATTTCTTGTTACTCCAATGGATGGTAGCCTTTTCATTATGGAAGGTAGTCTGTTGTTGAAATCTTTGTTACTCTAATGGATGGTAGCCATATCATTATGGAAGGTAGTATGTTGTTGAAATTTTTGTTACTCCAATGGATGATAGCCTTCTCGTTATGGAAGGTAGTATGTTGTTGAGAATTCTTGTTACTCTAATGTATGGTAGCCTTATAATTATGGAAGGTAGCCTGTTGTTGAGATTTCTATTTCTCCAATGGATGGTATCCTTGTCATTATAAAAGGTAGTCTCTTGTTGAAATTTTTGTTACTCTTATGGATGGTAGCCTTGTCATTATGGAAGGTAGTCTGTTTTTAAGATTTCTATTACGCCAATGGATGGTAGCCTTGTCATTATGGGAGGTAGTCTGTTATTGATATTTCAGTTACTCCATTATATGGTAGCCTTGTCATTATGGATGGTAGTTTGTTGTTGAGATTTCTGATTCTCCAATGGATGGTAGCCTTGTCATTATGGAAGGTAGTTTGTTGTTGAGATTTCTGTTACTCCAATGGATGGTAGCCTTGTCATTATGGAAGGTAGTCTGTTGTTGAGATTTGTGTTACTCCAATGGATGGTAGTCTGGTCATAATGGGAGGTAATATGTTTTTGAGATTTCCGTTAATCCAATGGATGGTAGCGTTGTCATTATGGAAGGTAGTGTGTTGTTGAGATTTCTTGTTACTCCAATGGATGGTAGTCTTGTCATTATGGGAGGTAGTCTGTTGTTGAGATTTTTGTTATTCCAATGGATGGTATCCTTGTAATTCTGGAAGGTAGTATGTTGTTGAGATTTCTATTACTCCAACGGATGGTAGCCTTGTCATTATGGAAGGTAGTCCGTTTTTGAGATTTCTATTACGCCAGTGGATGGTAGCCTTGTCATTATGGGAGGTAGTCTGTTATTGATATTTCAGTTACTCCATTAGATGGTAGCCTTGTCATTATGAATGGTAGTTTGTTGTTGAGATTCCTGTTTCTCCAATGGATGGTAGCCTTTTTATTATGGAAGGTAGTTTGTTGTTGAGATTTCTGTTACTCCAATGGATGGTAGCCTTGTCATTATGGAAGGTAGTCTGTTGTTGAGATTTTTGTTACTCCAATGGATGGTAGTCCAGTCATAATGGGAGGTAATATGTTTTTGAGATTTCCGTTAATCCAATGGATGGTAGCCTTGTCATTATGGAAGGTAGTGTGTTGTTGAGATTTCTTGTTACTCCAATGGATGGTAGCCTTGTCATTATGGAAGGTAGTCAGTTGTTGAAATCTTTGTTACTCTAATGGATGGTAGCCATGTCATTATGGAAGGTAGTATGTTGTTGAAATTTTTGTTACTCCAATGGATGATAGCCTTCCCGTATGGAAGGTAGTATGTTGTTGAGATTTCTTGTTACTCCAATGTATGATAGCCTTATCATTATGGAAGGTAGCATGTTGTTGAGATTTCTATTTCTCCAGTGGATGGTAGCCTTGTCATTATAAAAGGTAGTCTGTTGTTGAAATTTTTGTTACTCTTATGGATGTTAGCCTTGTCATTATGGAAGGTAGTCCGTTTTTAAGATTTCTATTACGCCAATGCATGGTAGCCTTGTCATTATGGGAGGTAGTCTGTTATTGATATTTCAGTTACTCCATTAGATGGTAGCCTTGTCATTATGGAAGGTAGTTTGTTGTTGAGATTTTTGTTACTCCAATTGATGGTAGCCTTGTCATTATTGAAGGTAGTCTGTTGTTGAGATTTCTGTTACTCCAATGGATGGTAGTCTTGTCATTATGGGAGGTAGTCTGTTGTTGAGATTTTTGTTATTCCAATGGATGGTATCCTTGTAATTCTGGAAGGTAGTATGTTGTTGAGATTTCTATTACTCCAATGGATGGTAGCCTTGTCATTATGGAAGGTAGTCCGTTTTTGAGATTTCTATTACGCCAATGGATGGTAGCCTTGTCATTATGGGAGGTAGTCTGTTATTGATATTTCAGTTACTCCATTAGATGGTAGCCTTGTCATTATGAATGGTAGTTTGTTGTTGAGATTCATGTTTCTCCAATGGATGGTAGCCTTTTTATTATGGAAGGTAGTTTGTTGTTGAGATTTTTGTTACTCCAATGGATGGTAGCCTTGTCATTATGGAAGGTAGTCTGTTGTTGAGATTTCGGTTACTCCAATGGATGGTAGCCTTGTCATTATGGGAGGTAGTCTGTTGTTGAGATTTTAGTTACTCCAATGGATGGTAGTCTTGTCATAATGGGAGGTAATATGTTTTTGAGATTTCCGTTAATCCAAAGGATGGTATCCTTGGCATTATGGAAGGTAGTGTGTTGTTGAGATGTCTTGTTACTCCAATGGATGGTAGCCTTTTCATTATGGAAGGTAGTCTGTTGTTGAAATCTTTGTTACTCTAATGGATGGTAGCCATGTCATTATGGAAGGTAGTATGTTGTTGAAATTTTTGTTACTCCAATGGATGATAGCCTTCTCGTTATGGAAGGTAGTATATTGTTGAGATTTCTTGTTACTCCAATGTATGGTAGCCTTATCATTATGGAAGGTATCCTGTTGTTGAGATTTTTGTTACTCCAATGAATGATAGCCTTGTCATTATGGAAGGTAGTCAATTGTAGAGCTTTTTGTTACTCTAATGGATGGTAGTCTTGTCATTATGGGAGGTAATATGTTGTTGAGATTTCCTGTTTATCCAACGGATGGTAACATTGTCATTATGGAAGGTAGTTTGTTATTGACATTTCTTATTACTCCAATGGATGGTAGCCTTGTCATTATGGAAGGTACTCTGTTGTTGAGATTACTGTTACTCCAATGGATGGTAGCCTTGTAATTATGGAAGGTAGTCTGTTGTTGAGATTTTTGTTACTCCAATGGATGGTAGTCTTGTCATAATGGGAGGTAATATGTTTTTGAGATTTTCGTTAATCCAATGGATGGTAGCCTTGTCATTATGGAAGGTAGTGTGTTGTTGAGATTTCTTGTTACTCCAATGGATGGTAGCCTTTTCATTATGGAAGGTAGTCTGTTGTTGAAATCTTTGTTACTCTAATGGATGGTAGCCATGTCATTATGGAAGGTAGTATGTTGTTGAAATTGTTGTTACTCCAATGGATGATAGCCTTCTCATTATGGAAGGTATTATGTTGTTGAGATTTCTTGTTACTCCAATGTATGGTAGCCTTATAATTATGGAAGGTAGCCTGTTGTTGAGATTTCTATTTCTCCAATGGATGGTAGCCTTGTCATTATAAAAGGTAGTCTCTTGTTGAAATTTTTGTTACTCTTATGGATGGTAGCCTTGTCATTATGGAAGGTAGTCCGTTTTTAAGATTTCTATTACGCCAATGGATGGTAGCCTTGTCATTATGGGAGGTAGTCTGTTATTGATATTTCAGTTACTCCATTATATGGTAGCCTTGTATTATGGATGGTAGTTTGTTGTTGAGATTTCTGTTTCTCCAATGGATGGTAGCCTTGTCATTATGGAAGGTAGTTTGTTGTTGAGATTTTTGTTACTCCAATTGATGGTAGCCTTGTCATTATTGAAGGTAGTCTGCTGTTGAGATTTCTGTTACTCCAATGGATGGTAGTCTTGTCATTATGGGAGGTAGTCTGTTGTTGAGATTTTTGTTATTCCAATGGATGGTATCCTTGTAATTCTGGAAGGTAGTATGTTGTTGAGATTTCTATTACTCCAATGGATGGTAGCCTTGTCATTATGGAAGGTAGTCTGTTGTTGAGATTTCTGTTACTCCAATGGATGGTAGCCTTGTCATTATGGAAGGTAGTTTGTTGTTGAGATTTTTGTTACTCCAATGGATGGTAGTCTTGTCATAATGGGAGGTAATATGTTTTTGAGATTTTCGTTAATCCAATGGATGGTAAGCTTGTCATTATGGAAGGTAGTGTGTTGTTGAGATTTCTTGTTACTCCAATGGATGGTAGCCTTTTCATTATGGAAGGTAGTCTGTTGTTGAAATCGTTGTTACTCTAATGGATGGTAGCCATGTCATTATGGAAGGTAGTATGTTGTTGAAATTTTTGTTACTCCAATGGATGTTAGCCTTCTCATTATGGAAGGTAGTATGTTGTTGAGATTTCTTGTTACTCCAATGTATGGTAGCCTTATCATTATGGAAGGTAGCCTATTGTTGAGATTTCTATTTCTCCAATGGATGGTAGCCTTGTCATTATAAAAGGTAGTCTCTTGTTGAAATTTTTGTTACTCTAATGGATGGTAGCCTTGTCATTATGGAAGGTAGTCCATTTTTGAGATTTCTATTACGCCAATGGATGGTAGCCTTGTCATTATGGGAGGTAGTCTGTAATTGATATTTCAGTTACTCCATTAGATGGTAGCCTTGTCATTATGGATGGTAGTTTGTTGTTGAGATTTCTGTTTCTCCAATGGATGGTAGCCTTGTCATTTTGGAAGGTAGTTTGTTCTTGAGATTTTTGTTACTCCAATTGATGGTAGCCTTCTCATTATTGAAGATAGTCTGTTGTTGAGATTTCTGTTTCTCCAATGGATGGTAGACTTGTCATTATAAAAGGTAGTTTGTTGTTGAAATTTTTGTTACTCTAATGGATGGTAGCCTTGTCATTATGAGTGGTAGTCTATTGTTGAGATTTTTGTTACTCCAATGGACGGTAGCCAGGTGATTATGGGAGGTAGTATGTTGTTGTGATTTTTATTACTCCAATGGATGGTAGCCTTGTCATTATGGAAGGTCGTCTGTTATTGAGATTTCTGTTACTCCAATGGATGGTAGCCTTGTCATTATGAATGGTAGTCTGTTGTTGAGATTTCTGTTACTCCAATGGACGGTAGCCATGTGATTATGGGAGGTAGACTGTTGTTGTGATTTTTATTACTCCAATGGATGGTAGCCTTGTCATTATGGAAGGTAGTCCATTTTTGAGATTTCTATTACGCCAATGGATGGTAGCCTTGTCATTATGGGAGGTAGTCTGTAATTGATATTTCAGTTACTCCATTAGATGGTAGCCTTGTCATTATGGATGGTAGTTTGTTGTTGAGATTTTTGTTACTCCAATGGATGGTAGTCTTGTCATTATGGGAGGTAGTCTGTTGTTGAGATTTTTGTTATTCCAATGGATGGTATCCTTGTAATTCTGGAAGGTAGTATGTTGTTGAGATTTTTATTACTGCAATGGATGGTAGACTTGTCATTATAAAAGGTAGTTTGTTGTTGAAATTTTTGTTACTCTAATGGATGGTAGCCTTGTCATTATGAATGGTAGTCTGTTGTTGAGATTTTTGTTACTCCAATGGACGGTATCCAGGTGATTATGGGAGGTAGTATGTTGTTGTGATTTTTATTACTCCAATGGATGATAGCCTTGTCATTATGGAAGGTCGTCTGTTATTGAGATTTCTGTTACTCCAATGGATGGTAGCCTTGTCATTATGAATGGTAGTCTGTTGTTGAGATTTTTGTTACTCCAATGGACGGTAGCCATGTGATTATGGGAGGTAGTATGTTGTTGTGATTTTTATTTCTCCAATGGATGGTAGCCTTGTCATTATGGAAGGTCGTCTGTTATTGAGATTTATGTTACTCCAATGGATGGTAGCCTTGTCATTATGGAAGATAGTCTGTTGTTGAGATTTTTGTTACTCCAATGGATGGTAGTCTTGTCATAATGGGAGGTAATATGTTTTTGAGATTTCTGTTAATCCAATGGATGGTAGCCTTGTCATTATGGAAGGTAGTGTGTTGTTGTGATTTCTTGTTACTCCAATGGATGGTAGCCTTTTCATTATGGAAGGTAGTCTGTTGTTGAATTCTTTTTTACTCTAATGGATGGTAGCCATGTCATTATGGAAGGTAGTATGTTGTTGAAATTTTTGTTACTCCAATGGTTGATAGCCTTCTCGTTATGGAAGGTAGTATGTTGTTGAGATTTCTTGTTACTCCAATGTATGGTAGCCTTATCATTATGGAATGTAGCCTGTTGTTGAGATTTCTATTTCTCCAATGGATGGTAGCCTTGTCATTATAAAAGATAGTCTCTTATTGAAATTTTTGTTACTCTAATGGATGGTAGCCTTGTCATTATGGAAGGTAGTCCGTTTTTGAGATTTCTATTACGCCAATGGATGGTAGCCTTGTCATTATGGGAACTAGTCTGTTATTGATATTTCAGTTACTCCATTAGATGGTAGCCTTGTCATTATGGATGGTAGTTTGTTGTTGAGATTCCTGTTTCTCCAATGGATGGTAGCCTTTTTATTATGGAAGGTAGTTTTTTGTTGAGATTTTTGTTACTCCAATTGATGGTAGCCTTGTCATTATTGAAGGTAGTCTGTTGTTGAGATTTATGTTATTCCAATGGATGGTATCTTTGTGATTCTGGAAGGTAGTCTGTTGTTCAGATTTCTATTACTCCAATGGATGGTAGCCTTGTAATTATGGAAGGTAGCCTGTTGTTGAGATTTGTGTTTCTCCAATGGATGGTAGACTTTTCATTATAAAAGGTAGTTTTTTGTTGAAATTTTTGTTACTCTAATGGATGGTAGCCTTGTCATTATGAATGGTAGTCTGTTGTTGAGATTTCTGTTACTCCAATGGACGGTAGCCATGTGATTATGGGAGGTAGTATGTTGTTGTGATTTTTATTACTCCAATGGATGGTAGCCTTGTCATTATGGAAATTGTCTGTTATTGAGATTTATGTTACTATAATGGATGGTAGCCTTGTCATTATGGAAGGTATTATGTTGTTTAGCTTTTTGTTACTCCAATGGATGGTAGTCTTGTCATTATGGGAGGTAGTCTGTTGTTGAAATTTTTGTTATGCCAATGGATGGTATCCTTGTAATTCTGGAAGGTAGTATGTTGTTGAGATTTCTATTACTCCAATGGATGGTAACCTTGTGATTATGGAAGGTAGCCTGTTGTTGAGATTTCTGTTTCGCCAATGGATGGTAGCCTTTTTATTATGGAAGGTAGTTTGTTGTTGAGATTTTTGTTACTCCAATTGATGGTAGCCTTGTCATTATTGAAGGTAGTCTGTTGTTGAGATTTCTGTTACTCCAATGGATGGTTGTCTTGTCATTATGGGAGGTAGTATGTTGTTGAGATTTCTGTTATTCCAATGGATGGTATCTTTCTGATTCTGGAAGGTAGTCTATTGTTGAGATTTCTATTACTCCAATGGATGGTAGCCTTGTAATTATGGAAGGTAGCCTGTTGTTGAGATTTCTGTTTCTCCAATGGATGGTAGACTTGTCATTATAAAAGGTAGTTTGTTGTTGAAATTTTTGTTACTCTAATGGATGGTAGCCTTGTCATTATGAATGGTAGTCTGTTGTTGAGATTTCTGTTACTCCAATGGACGGTAGCCATGTGATTATGGGAGGTAGTATGTTGTTGTGATTTTTATTACTCCAATGGATGGTTGCCTTGTCATTATGGAAGGTCGTCTTTTATTGAGATTCCTGTTACTCAAATGGATGGTAGCCTTGTCATTATGAATGGTAGTCTGTTGTTGAGATTTCTGTTACTCCAATGGACGATAGTCATGTGATTATGGGAGGTAGTATGTTGTTGTGATTTTTATTACTCCAATGGATGGTAGCCTTGTAATTATGGAAGGTCGTCTGTTATTGAGATTTCTGTTACGCCAATGGATGGTAGCCTTGTCATTATGGAAGATAGTCTGTTGTTGAGATTTTTGTTACTCCAATAGATGGTAGTCTTGTCATAATGGGAGGTAATATGTTTTTGAGATTTCCGTTAATCCAATGGATGGTAGGCTTGTCATTATGGAAGGTAGTGTGTTGTTGAGATTTCTTGTTACTCCAATGGATGGTAGCCTTTTCATTATGGAAGGTAGTCTGTTGTTGAAATCTTTTTTACTCTAATGGATGGTAGCCATGTCATTATGGAAGGTAGTATGTTGTTGAAATTTCTTGTTACTCCAATGTATGGTAGCCTTATCATTATGGAAGGTAGCCTGTTTTTGAGATTTCTATTTCTCCAATGGATGGTAGCCTTCTCGTTATGGAAGGTAGTATGTTGTTGAGTTTTCTTGTTACTCCAATGTATGGTAGCCTTATCATTATGGAAGGTAGCCTATTTTTGAGATTTCTATTTCTCCAATGGATGGTAGCCTTGTCATTATAAAAGATAGTCTCTTGTTGAAATTTTTGTTACTCTAATGGATGGTAGCCTTGTCATTATGGAAGGTAGACCGTTTTTGAGATTTCTATTACGCCAATGGATGGTAGCCTTGTCATTATGGGAGGTAGTCTGTTATTGATATTTCAGTTACTCCATTAGATGGTAGCCTTGTCATTATGGATGGTAGGTTGTTGTTGAGATTCCTATTTCTCCAATGGATGGTAGCCTTTTTATTATGGAAGGTAGTTTGTTGTTGAGATTTTTGTTACTCCAATTGATGGTAGCCTTGTCATTATTGAAGGTAGTCTGTTGTTGAGATTTTTGTTACTCCAATGGATGGTAGTCTTGTCATTATGGGAGGTAGTCTTTTGTTGAGATTTCTGTTATTCCAATGGATGGTATCTTTTTGATTCTGGAAGGTAGTCTGTTGTTGAGATTTCTATTACTCCAATGGATGGTAGCCTTGTAATTATGGAAGGTAGCCTGTTGTTGAGATTTCTATTTCTCCAATGGATGGTAGACTTGTCATTATAAAAGGTAGTTTTTTGTTGAAATTTTTGTTACTCTAATGGATGGTAGCCTTGTCATTATGAATGGTAGTATGTTGTTGAGATTTCTGTTACTCCAATGGACGGTAGCCATGTGATTATGGGAGGTAGTATGTTGTTGTGATTTTTATTACTCTAATGGATGGTAGCCTTGTCATTATGGAAGGTCGTCTGTTATTGAGATTTCTGTTACTCCAATGGATGGTAGCCTTGTCATTATGGAAGGTAGTCTGTTGTTGAGCTTTTTGTTACTCCAATGGATGGTAGTCTTGTCATTATGGGAGATAATATGTTGTTGAGATTTCCGTTAATCCAATGGATGGTAACCTTGTCATTATGGAAGGTAGTATGTTATTGAGATTTCTTGTTACTCCAATGGATGGTAGACTTGTCATTATGAAAGGTAGTCTGTTGTTGAGATTTTTGTTACTCCAATGGATGGTAGTCTTGTCATAATGGGAGGTAATATGTTTTTGAGATTTACGTTAATCCAATGGATGGTAGCCTTGTCATTATGGAAGGTAGTGTGTTGTTGAGATTTCTTGTTACTCCAATGGATGGTAGCCTTTTCATTATGGAAGGTAGTTTGTTGTAGAAATCTTTGTTACTCTAATGGATGGTAGCCATGTCATTATGGAAGGTAGTATGTTGTTGAAATTTTTGTTACTCCAATGGATGATAGCCTTCTCGTTATGGAAGGTAGTATGTTATTGAGATTTCTTGTTACTCCAATGGATGGTAGACTTGTCATTATGAAAGGTAGTCTGTTGTTGAGATTTTTGTTACTCCAATGGATGGTAGTCTTGTCATAATGGGAGGTAATATGTTTTTGAGATTTACGTTAATCCAATGGATGGTAGCCTTGTCATTATGGAAGGTAGTGTGTTGTTGATATTTCTTGTTACTCCAATGGATGGTAGCCTTTTCATTATGGAAGGTAGTTTGTTGTAGAAATCTTTGTTACTCTAATGGATGGTAGCCATGTCATTATGGAAGGTAGTATGTTGTTGAAATTTTTGTTACTCCAATGGATGATAGCCTTCTCGTTATGGAAGGTAGTATGTTGTTAAGATTTCTTGTTACTCCAATGTTTGGTAGCCTTATCATTATGTAAGGTATCCTATTGTTTAGATTTCTATTTCTCCAGTGGATGGTAGCCTTGTCATTATAAAAGGTAGTCTCTTGTTGAAATTTTTGTTACTCTAATGGATGGTAGCCTTGTCATTATGGAAGGTAGTCCGTCTTTGAGATTTCTATTACGCCAATGGATGGTAGCCTTCTCATTATGGGAGGTAGTCTGTTATTGATATTTCAGTTACTCCATTAGATGGTAGCCTTGTCATTATGGATGGTAGTTTGTTGTTGAGATTCCTGTTTCTCCAATGGATGGTAGCCTTTTTATTATGGAAGGTAGTTTGTTGTGAGATTTTTGTTACTCCAATTGATGGTAGCCTTGCCATTATTGAAGGTAGTCTGTTGTTGAGATTTCTGTTACTCCAATGGATAGTAGTCTTGTCATTATGGGAGGTAGTATGTTGTTGAGATTTCTGTTATTCCAATGGATGGTATCTTTGTGATTCTGGAAGGTAGTCTGTTGTTGAGATTTCTATTACTCCAATGGATGGCAGCCTTGTAATTATGGAAGGTAGCCTGTTGTTGAGATTTCTGTTTCTCCAATGGATGGTAGACTTGTCATTATAAAAGGTATTTTGTTGGTGAAATTTTTGTTACTCTAATGGAAGGTAGCCTTGTCATTATTAATGGTAGTCTGTTGTTGAGATTTTTGTTACTCCAATGGACGGTAGCCATGTGATTATGGGAGGTAGTATGTTGTTGTGATTTTTATTACTCCAATGGATGGTAGCCTTTTCATTATGGAAGGTCGTCTGTTATTGAGATTTCTATTACTCCAATGGATGGTAGCCTTGTCATTATGGAAGGTAGTCTGTTGTTGAGCATTTTGTTACTCCAATGGATGGTAGTCTTGTCATTATGGGAGGTAGTCTGTTGTTGAGATTTTTGTTATTCCAATGGATGGTATCCTTGTAATTCTGGAAGGTAGTATGTTGTTGAGATTTCTATTACTCCAATGGATGGTAGCCTTGTCATTATGGAAGGTAGCCTGTTGTTGAGATTTATGTTTCTCCAATGGATGGTAGACTTGTCATTATAAAAGGTAGTTTGTTGTTGAAATTTTTGTTACTCTAATGGATGGTAGCCTTGTCATTATGAATGGTAGTCTGTTGTTGAGATTTCTGTTACTCCAATGGACGGTAGCCATGTGATTATGGGAGGTAGTATGTTGTTGTGATTTTTATTACTCCAATGGATGGTAGCCTTGTCATTATGGAAGGTCGTCTGTTATTGAGATTTCTGTTACTCCAATGGATGGTAGCCTTGTCATTATGGAAGGTAGTCTGTTGTTGAGCTTTTTGTTACTCCAATGGATGGTAGTCTTGTCATTATGGGAGGTAATATGTTGTTGAGATTTCCGTTAATCCAATGGATGGTAACCTTGTCATTATGGAAGGTAGTATGTTATTGAGATTTCTTGTTACTCCAATGGATGGTAGACTTGTCATGATGGAAGGTAGTCTGTTGTTGAGATTTTTGTTACTCCAATGGATGGTAGTCTTGTCATAATGGGAGGTAATATGTTTTTGAGATTTACGTTAATCCAATGGATGGTAGCCTTGTCATTATGGAAGGTAGTGTGTTGTTGAGATTTCTTGTTACTCCAATGGATGGTAGCCTTTTCATTATGGAAGGTAGTTTGTTGTAGAAATCTTTGTTACTCTAATGGATGGTAGCCATGTCATTATGGAAGGTAGTATGTTGTTGAAATTTTTGTTACTCCAATGTATGGTAGCCTTATCATTATGGAAGGTAGCCTATTGTTGAGATTACTATTTCTCCAATGGATGGTAGCCTTGTCATTATAAAAGGTAGTCTCTTGTTGAAATTTTTGTTACTCTAATGGATGGTAGCCTTGTCATTATGGAAGGTTGTCCGTTTTTGAGATTTTTATTACGCCAATGGATGATAGCCTTGTCATTATGGGAAGTAGTCTGTTATTGATATTTCAGTTACTCCATTAGATGGTAGCCTTGTCATTATGGATGGTAGTTTGTTGTTGAGATTCCTGTTTCTCCAATGGATGGTAGCCTTTTTATTATGGAAGGTAGTTTGTTGTTGAGATTTTTGTTACTCCAATTGATGGTAGCCTTATCATTATTGAAGGTAGTCTGTTGTTGAGATTTCTGTTACTCCAATGGATGGTAGTCTTGTCATTATGGGAGGTAGTCTGTTGTTGAGATTTTTGTTATTCCAATGGATGGTATCTTTGTGATTCTGGAAGGTAGTCTGTTGTTGAGATTTTTATTACTCCAATGGATGGTAGCCTTGTAATTATGGAAGGTAGCCTGTTGTTGAGATTTCTGTTTCTCCAATGGATGGTAGACTTGTCATTATAAAAGGTAGTTTGTTGTTGAAATTTTTTTTACTCTAATGGATGGTAGCCTTGTCATTATGAATGGTAGTCTATTGTTGAGATTTTTGTTACTCCAATGGACGGTAGCCGTGTCATTATGGGAGGTAGTATGTTATTGTGATTTTTGTTAATCCAATGGATGATAGCCTTGTCATTATGGAAGGTAGTCTGTTGTTGAGATTTCTTCTTACTCCAATGGATGGTAGCCTTGTCATTATGGAAGGTAGTCTGTTGTTGAAATTTTTGTCACTCTAATGGATGGTAGCTTTGTCATTATGCAAAGGTAGTCTGTTGTTGAAATTTTTGTTACTCCAATATATGGTAGCCTTATCATTATGGAAGGTAGCCTGTTGTTGAGATTTATATTTCTCCAATGGATGGTAGCCTTGTCATTATAAATGGTAGTCTCTTGTTGAAATTTTTGTTACTCTAATGTATGGTAGCCTTGTCATAATGGAAGTTAGTCAGTTTTTGAGATTTCTATTACTCCAATGGATGGTGGCCTTGTCATTATGGGAGGTAGTATGTTATTGATATTTCTGTTACTCCAATAGATGCTTGGCTTGTCATTATGGATGGTAGTTTGTTGTTGTGATTTCTATTTCTCCAATGGATGGTAGCCTTGTCATTATGGAAGGTAGTTTGTTGTTGAGATTGATGTTACTACAATGGATGGTAGACTTGTCATTATTGAAGGTAGTATGTTGTTGAGATTTCTGTTATTCCAATGGATGGTAGCCTTATAATTATGGAAGGTTGTCTGTTGTTGAGATTTTTGTTTCTCCAATGGATGGTAGCCTTGTCATTATGGAAGGTAGTCTGTTGTTGAGATTTCTTGTTACTCCAATGGAAGGTATCCTTGTCATTATGGAAGGTAGTATGTTGTTGATATTTCTTGTTACTCCATTGGATGGTAGCCTTGTCATTATGGAAGGTAGCCTGTTGTTGAGATTTTTGTTTCTGCAATGGATGGTAGCCTTGTCATTATAAAAGATAGTCTATTGTTGAAATTATTGTTACTCTAATAAATGTTAGCCTTGTCATTATGAATGGTAGTCTATTGTTGAGATTTATGTTATTCCAATGGATGGTAACCGTGTCATTAAGGGAGGTAGTATGTTGTTGTTATTTTTGTTACTCCAATGGATGGAAGCATTATCATTAAGGGAGGTATTTTGTTGTTGAAATTTTTGTTACTCCAATGGATGATATCCTTATCATTATGGAAGGTTGTGTATTGTTGAAATTTTTGTTACTCCAATGGACGGTAGCCTTCTCGTTGTGGAAGATAGTCTGTTGTTGAGATTTCATGTTACTCCAATGAATGGTAACCTTGTCATTATGGAATGTAGTCTGTTGTTGAGATTTCTTGTTACTCTAATGTATGATAGCCTTGTCATTATGGAAGGTATCCTGTTGTTGAGATTTCTGTTTCTCCAATGGATGTTAGCCTTGTCATTATTGAAGGTAGTCTGTTGTTGATATTTTTGTTACTCTAATGGATGGTAGTCTTGTCATTATGGGAGGTAGTCTGTTGTTGAGATTTTTGTTATTCCAATGGATGGTAGCCTTGTAAATTTGGAAGGTAGTCTGTTGTTTAAATTTTAGTTACTCCAATTGATTGTAGCCTTGTCATTATGAATGGTAGTCTATTGTTGAGATTTCTGTTATTCCAATGGATGGTAGCCGTGTCATTAAGGAAGGTAGCATGTTGTTGTGATTTTTGTTACTCCAATGGATGGTATCCTTGTCATTATGGAAGGTAGTCTATTGTTGAAATTTTTGTTACTCCAATGGATGGTAGCCTTCTCGTTATGGAAGGTAGTCTGTTGTTGAGATTTCATGTTACTCTAATGGATGGTAGACTTGTCATTATGGAAGGTAGTTTGTTGTTGAGATTTCTTGTTACTCTAATGGATGATAGCCTTGTCCTTATGGAAGGTAGCCTATTGTTGAGATTTCTGTTTCTCCAATGGATGGTAGCCTTGTCATTATTGAAGGTAGTCTGTTGTTGATATTTTTGTTACTCCAATGGATGGTATCCTTATCACTATGGAAGGTAGTGTATTGTTAAAAATTTTGTTACTCCAATGGATGGTAGCCTTCTCGTTATGGAAGGTAGTCTGTTGTTGAGATTTCATGTTACTCCTATGGATGGTAGCCTTGTCAATATGGAAGGTAGTCTGTTGTTGAGATTTCTTGTTACTCTAATGTATGATAGCCTTGTCATTATGGAAGGTAGCCTGTTATTGAGATTTCTTTTTCTCCAATGGATGTTAGCCTTGTCATTATTGAAGGTAGTTTGTTGTTGATATTTCTGTTACTCCAATGGATGGTAGTCTGGTCGTTATGGGAGGTAGTCTGTTGTTGAGATTTATGTTATTCCAATGGATTGTAGCCTTGTAAATTTGGAAGGTAGTCTGTTGTTTAAATTTTAGTTACTCCAATTGATTGTAGCCTGGTCATTATGAATGGTAGTCTATTGTTGAGATTTCTGTTATTCCAATGGATGGTAGCCGTGTCATTAAGGGAGGTAACATGTTGTTGTGATTTTTCTTAATCCAATGGATGGAAGCATTATCATTAAGGGAGGTAGTTTGTTGTTGAATTTTTTGTTACTCCAATGGATGGTATCCTTGTCATTATGGAAGGTAGTCTATTGTTGAAATTTTTGTTACTCCAATGGATGGTATCCTTGTCATTATGGAAGGTAGTCTATTGTTGAAATTTTTGTTACTCCAATGGATGGTAGCCTTCTCGTTATGGAAGGTAGTCTATTGTTGAGATTTCATGTTATTCCAATGGATGGTAGCCTTGTCATTATGGAAGGTAGTCTGTTGTTGAGATTTCTTCTTACTCTAATGGATGATCGCCTTCTCATTATGAATGGTAGTCTGTTGTTGAGATTTCTGTTACTCCAATGGAAGGTAGCCGTGTCATTATGGGAGGTAGTATGTTGTTGTGATTTTTGTTAATCCAATGGATGATAGCCTTGTCATTATGGAAGGTAGTCTGTTATTGAGATTTCTGTTACTCCAATGGATGGTAGCCTTGTCATTATGGAAGGTAGTCTGTTGTTGAGATTTCTTCTTACTCCAATGGACGGTAGCCTTGTCATTATGGAAGGTAGTCTGTTGTTGAAATTTTTGTCACTCTAATGGATGGTTGCTTTGTCATTATGGAAGGTAGTCTGTTGTTGAAATTTTTGTTACTCCAATATATGGTAGCCTTATCATTATGGAAGGTAGCCTGTTGTTGAGATTTATATTTCTCCAATGGATGGTAGCCTTGTCATTATAAATGGTAGTCTGTTGTTGAAATTTTTGTTACTCTAATGGATGGTAGCCTTGTCATAATGGAAGGTAGTCAGTTTTTGAGATTTCTATTACTCCAATGGATGGTAGCCTTGTCATTATGGAGGTAGTCTGTTGTTGACATTTCTTGTTACTCTAATGGATGATAGCCTTCTCATTATGAAAGGTAGCCTGTTGTTGAGATTTATGTTTCTCCAATGGATGCTAGCCTTGTCATTATGGAAGGTAGTTTGTTGTTGAGATTGATGTTATTACAATGGATGGTAGACTTGTCATTATTGAAGGTAGTATGTTGTTGAGATTTCTGTTATTCCAATGGATGGAAGCCTTATAATTATGGAAGGTTGTAAGGTTGTTAAGATTTTTGTTTCTCCAATGGATGGTAGCCTTGTCATTATGGAAGGTAGTCTGTTGTTGAAGTTTTTGTTACTCCAATGGATGGTAGCCTTCTTGTTATGGAAGGTAGTCTATTGTTGAGATTTCTTGTTACTCCAATGGAAGGTATCCTTGTCATTATGGAAGGTAGTATGTTGTTGAGATTTCTTGTTACTCCATTGGATGGTAGCCTTGTCATTATGGAAGGTAGCCTGTTGTTGAGATTTCTGTTTCTGCAATGGATGGTAGCCTTGTCATTATAAAAGATAGTCTATTGTTGAAATTGTTGTTACTCTAATAAATGGTAGCCTTGTCATTATGAATGGTAGTCTATTGTTGAGATTTATGTTATTCCAATGGATGGTAACCGTGTCATTAAGGGAGGTAGTATGTTGTTGTGATTTTTGTTACTCCAATGGATGGAAGCATTATCATTAAGGGAGGTAGTTTGTTGTTGAAACTTTTGTTACTCCAATGGATGGTATCCTTGTCATTATGGAAGGTAGTCTATTGTTGAAAATTTTGTTACTCCAATGGATGGTAGCCTTCTAGTTATGGAAGGTAGTCTGTTGTTCAGATTTCATGTTACTCCAATGGATGGTAGCCTTGTCATTATGGAAGGTACTTTGTTGTTGAGATTTCTTGTTACTCTAATGGATGATAGCCTTGTCATTATGGAAGGTAGCCTGTTGTTGAGATCTCTGTTTCTCCAATGGATGGTAGCCTTATCATTATTGAAGGTAGTCTGTTGTTGATATTTTTGTTACTCCAATGGATGGTATCCTTATCATGATGGAAGGTAGTGTATTGTTGAAATTTTTGTTACTCCAATGGACGGTAGCCTTCTCGTTATGGAAGTTAGTCTGTTGTTGAGATTTCATGTTACTCCAATGGATGGTAGCCTTGTCATTATGGAAGGTAGTCTATTGTTGAGATTTATTGTTACTCTAATGTATGATAGCCTTGTCATTATGGAAGGTAGCCTGTTGTTGAGATTTATATTTCTCCAATGGATGTTAGCCTTGTCATTATTGAAGGTAGTCTGTTGTTGATATTTTTGTTACTCTAATGGATGGTAGTCTTGTCATTATGGGAGGTAGTCTGTTGTTGAGATTTTTGTTATTCCAATGGATGGTAGCCTTGTAATTTTGAAAGGTAGTCTGTTGTTTAAATTTTAGTTACTCCAATTGATTGTAGCCTTGTCATTATGAATGGTAGTCTATTGTTGAGATTTCTGTTATTCCAATGGATGGTAGCCGTGTCATTAAGGGAGGTAGCATGTTGTTGTGATTTTTGTTACTCCAATGGATGGAAGCATTATCATTAAGGGAGGTAGTCTGTTGTTGAAATTTTTGTTACTCCAATGGATGGTATCCTTGTCATTATGGAAGGTAGTCTATTGTTGAAATTTTTGTTACTCCAATGGATGGTAGCCTTCTCGTTATGGAAGGTACTCTGTTGTTGAGATTTCATGTTACTCTAATGGATGGTAGCCTTGTCATTATGGAAGGTATTTTGTTGTTGAGATTTCTTGTTACTCTAATGGATGATAGCCTTGTCATTATGGAAGGTAGCCTATTGTTGAGATTTCTGTTTCTCCAATGGATGGTAGCCTTGTCATTATTGAAGGTAGTCTGTTGTTGATATTTTTGTTACTCCAATGGATGGTATCCTTATTACTATGGAAGGTAGTGTATTGTTGAAATTTTTGTTACTCCAATGGACGGTAGCCTTCGCGTTATGGAAGGTAGTCTGTTGTTGAGATTTCATGTTACTCCTATGGATGGTAGCCTTGTCAATATGGAAGGTAGTCTGTTGTTGAGATTTCTTGTTACTCTAATGTATGATAGCCTTGTCATTATGGAAGGTAGCCTGTTGTTGAGATTTCTTTTTCTCCAATGGATGTTAGCCTTGTAATTATTGAAGGTAGTTTGTTGTTGATATTTCTGTTACTCCAATGGATGGTAGTCTGGTAGTTATGGGAGGTAGTCTGTTTTGAGATTTATGTTATTCCAATGGATTGTAACCTTGTAATTTTGGAAGGTAGTCTGTGGTTTAAATTTTAGTTACTACAATTGATTGTAGCCTTGTCATTATGAATGGTAGTCTATTGTTGAGATTTCTGTTATTCCAATGGATGGTAGCCGTGTCATTAAGGGAGGTAGCATGTTGTTGTGTTTTTTGTTAATCCAATGGATGGAAGCATTATCATTAAGGGAGGTAGTCTATTGTTGAAATTTTTGTTACTCCAATGGATGGTATCCTTGTCATTATGGAAGGTAGTCTATTGTTGAAATTTTTGTTACTCCAATGGATGGTAGCCAGGTAGTCTATTGTTGAGATTTCATGTTATTCCAATGGATGATAGCCTTCTCATTATGGAAGGTAGCCTGTTGTTAAGATTTCTGTTTCTCCAATGGATGGTAGCCTTGTCATTATGGAAGGTAGTTTGTTGTTGAGATTGATGTTATTACAATGGATGGTAGACTTGTCATTATTGAAGGTAGTATGTTGTTGAGATTTCTGTTATTCCAATGGATGGTAGCCTTATAATTATGGAAGGTTGTAAGGTTGTTGAGATTTTTGTTTCTCCAATGGATGGTAGCCTTGTCATTATGGAAGGCAGTCTGTTGTTGAAGTTTTTGTTACTCCAATGGATGGTTGCCTTCTTGTTATGGAAGGTAGTCTATTGTTGAGATTTCTTGTTACTCCAATGGAAGGTATCCTTGTCATTGTGGAAGGTAGTATGTTGTTGAGATTTCTTGTTACTCCATTGGATGGTAGCCTTGTCATTATGGAAGGTAGCCTGTTGTTGAGATTTCTGTTTCTGCAATGGATGGTAGCCTTGTCATTATAAAAGATAGTATATTGTTGAAATTATTGTTACTCTAATAAATGGTAGCCTTGTCATTATGAATGGTAGTCCATTGTTGAGATTTCTGTTATTCCAATGGATGGTAGCCGTGTCATTAAGGGAGGTAGCATGTTGTTGTGATTTTTGTTACTCCAATGGATGGAAGCATTATCATTAAGGGAGGTAGTCTGTTGTTGAAATTTTTGTTACTCCAATGGATGGTATCCTTGTCATTATGGAACGTAGTCTATAGTTGAAATTTTTGTTACTCCAATGCATGGTAGCCTTCTCGTTATGGAAGGTAGTCTGTTGTTAAGATTTTATGTTACTCCAATGGATGTTAGCCTTCTCATTATGGAAGGTAGTCTGTTGTTGAGATTTCTTATTACTCTAATGGATGATAACCTTTTCATTATGGAAGGTAGCCTGTTGTTGAGATTTCTGTTTCTCCAATGGATGGTAGCCTTGTCATTATTGAAGGTAGTCTGTTGTTGATATTTTTGTTACTCCAATAGATGGTATCCTTATGATTATGAAAGGTAGTGTATTATTGAAATTTTTGTTACTCCAATGGACGGTAGCCTTCTCGTTATGGAAGGTAGTCTGTTGTTGAGATTTCATGTTACTCCAATGGATGATAGCCTTGTCATTATGGAAGGTAGTCTGTTGTTGAGATTTCTTGTTACTCTAATGGATGATAGCCTTGTCATAATGGAAGGTAGCCTATTGTTGAGATTTTTGTTTCTCCAATGGATGTTAGCCTTGTCATTATTGAAGGTAGTCTGTTGTTGATATTTCTGTTACTCCAATGGATGGTAGTCTTGTCATTATGGGGGGTAGTCTTTTGTTGAGATTTATGTTATTCCAATGGATGGTAGCCTTGTAATTTTGGAAGGTAGTCTGTTGTTGAAATTTTAGTTACTCCAATGGATTGTAGCCTTGTCATTGTGGAAGGTAGTCTGTTGTTGTAATTTTTGTTACTCCCATGGATGGTAGCCCTGTCATTACGGAAGGTAGTTTGTTGTTGAAATTTTTGTTTCTGCAATGGATGGTAGCCTTGTCATTATAAAAGATAGTCTATTGTTGAAATTATTGTTACTCTAACAAATGGTAGCCTTGTCATTATGAATGGTAGTCTATTGTTGAGATTTATGTTATTCCAATGGATGGTAACCGTGTCATTAAGGGAGGTAGTATGTTGTTGTGATTTTTTTTACGCCAATGGATGGAAGCATTATCATTAAGGGAGGTAGTCTGTTGTTGAAATTTTTGTTACTCCAATGGATGGTATCCTTGTCATTATGGAAGGTAGTCTATTGTTGAAATTTTTGTTACTCCAACAGATGGTAGCCTTCTCGTTATGGAAGGTAGTCTGTTATTGAGATTTCATGTTACTCCAATGGATGGTAGCCTTGTCATTATGGAAGGTAGTTTGTTGTTCATATTTC
The DNA here is from genome assembly GCA_948472305.1 of Vicia faba. NCBI lineage: Eukaryota > Viridiplantae > Streptophyta > Magnoliopsida > Fabales > Fabaceae > Vicia > Vicia faba. The sequence goes on from OX451737.1 coordinate 775,133,260, forward strand.
TTGTTACTCCAATGGATGGTATACTTGTCATTATGGAAGGTAGTGTATTGTTAAAATTTTTGTTACTCCAATGGACGGTAGCCTTCTCGTTATGGAAGGTAGTATGTTGTTGAGATTTCATGTTACTCCAATGGATGGTAGCCTTGTCATTATGGAAGGTAGTCTATTATTGAGATTTCTTGTTACTCTAATGGATGATAGCCTTGTCATTATGGAAGGTAGCCTGTTGTTGAGATTTCTGTTTCTCCAATGGATGGTAGACTTGTCATTATTGAAGGTAGTCTGTTGTTGATATTTTTGTTACTCCAATGGATGGTAGTCTTGTCATTACGGGAGGTAATCTGTTGTTGAGATTTCTGTTATTCCACGGATGGTAGCCTTGTAATTTTGGAAGGTAGTTGGTTGTTGAAATTTTAGTTACTCCAATGGATTGTAGCCTTGTCATTGTGGAAGGTAGTCTGTTTTTTTAATTTTTGTTACTCCCATGGATAGTAGTCCTGTCATTATGGAAGGTAGTTTGTTGTTGAAATTTCTATTTCTGCAATGGATGGTAGCCTTGTTATTATAAAAGATAGTCTATTGTTGAAATTATTGTTACTCTAATAAATGGTAGCCTTGTCATTATGAATGGTATTCTATTGTTGAGATTTCTGTTATTCCAATGGATGGTAACCGTGTCATTAAGGGAGGTAGTATGTTGTAGTGATTTTTGTTACTCTAATGGATGGAAGCATTATCATTAAGGGAGGTAGTCTGTTGTTGAAATTTTTGTTACTCCAATGGATGGTATCCTTCTCATTATGGAAGGTAGTCTATTGTTGAAATTTTTGTTACTCCAATGGATGGTATCCTTCTCGTTATGGAAGGTAGCCTGTTGTTGAGATTTCTGTTTCTCCAATGGATGGTAGCCTTGTCATTATTTAAGGTAGTTTGTTGTTGATATTATTGTTACTCCAATGGATGGTAGCCTTCTCGTTATGGAAGTTAGTCTGTTGTTGAGATTTCATGTTACTCCAATGGATGGTAGCCTTGTCATTATTGAAGGTAGTCTATTGTTGAGATTTCTTGTTACTCTAATGTATGATAGCCTTGTCATTATGGAAGGTAGCCTGTTGTTGATATTTTTGTTACTCCAATGGATGGTTGTCTTGTCATTGTGGGAGGTAGTCTGTTGTTGAGATTTATGTTATTCCAATGGATGGTAGCCTTGTAATTTTGGAAAGTAGTATGTTGTTTAAATTTTAGTTACTCCAATTGATTGTAGCCTTGTCATTATGAATGGTAGTCCATTGTTGAGATTTCTGTTATTCCAATGGATGGTAGCCGTGTCATTAAGGGAGGTAGCATGTTGTTGTGATTTTTGTTACTCCAATGGATGGAAGCATTATCATTAAGGGAGGTAGTCTGTTGTTGAAATTTTTGTTACTCCAATGGATGGTATCCTTGTCATTATGGAACGTAGTCTATAGTTGAAATTTTTGTTACTCCAAAGCATGGTAGCCTTCTCGTTATGGAAGGTAGTCTGTTGTTAAGATTTTATGTTACTCCAATGGATGTTAGCCTTCTCAATATGGAAGGTAGTCTGTTGTTGAGATTTCTTATTACTCTAATGGATGATAGCCTTTTCATTATGGAAGGTAGCCTGTTGTTGAGATTTCTGTTTCTCCAATGGATGGTAGCCTTGTCATTATTGAAGGTAGTCTGTTGTTGATATTTTTGTTACTCCAATAGATGGTATCCTTATCATTATGGAAGGTAGTGTATTGTTGAAATTTTTGTTACTCCAATGGACGGTAGCCTTCTCGTTATGGAAGGTAGTCTGTTGTTGAGATTTCATGTTACTCCAATGGATGATAGCCTTGTTATTATGGAAGGTAGTCTGTTGTTGAGATTTCTTGTTACTCTAATGGATGATAGCCTTGTCATTATGGAAGGTAGCCTGTTGTTGAGATTTTTGTTTCTCCAATGGATGTTAGCCTTGTCATTATTGAAGGTAGTCTGTTGTTGATATTTCTGTTACTCCAATGGATGGTAGTCTTGTCATTATGGGGGGTAGTCTTTTGTTGAGATTTATGTTATTCCAATGGATGGTAGCCTTGTAATTTTGGAAGGTAGTCTGTTGTTGAAATTTTAGTTACTCCAATGGATTGTAGCCTTGTCATTGTGGAAGGTAGTCTGTTGTTGTAATTTTTGTTACTCCCATGGATGGTAGCCCTGTCATTACGGAAGGTAGTTTGTTGTTGAAATTTTTGTTTCTGCAATGGATGGTAGCCTTGTCATTATAAAAGATAGTCTATTGTTGAAATTATTGTTACTCTAACAAATGGTAGCCTTGTCATTATGAATGGTAGTCTATTGTTGAGATTTATGTTATTCCAATGGATGGTAACCGTGTCATTAAGGGAGGTAGTATGTTGTTGTGATTTTTTTTACGCCAATGGATGGAAGCATTATCATTAAGGGAGGTAGTCTGTTGTTGAAATTTTTGTTACTCCAATGGATGGTATCCTTGTCATTATGGAAGGTAGTCTATTGTTGAAATTTTTGTTACTCCAACAGATGGTAGCCTTCTCGTTATGGAAGGTAGTCTGTTATTGAGATTTCATGTTACTCCAATGGATGGTAGCCTTGTCATTATGGAAGGTAGTTTGTTGTTGATATTTCTTGTTACTCCAATGGATGGTATACTTGTCATTATGGAAGGTAGTGTATTGTTAAAATTTTTGTTACTCCAATGGACGGTAGCCTTCTCGTTATGGAAGGTAGTATGTTGTTGAGATTTCATGTTACTCCAATGGATGGTAGCCTTGTCATTATGGAAGGTAGTCTATTGTTGAGATTTCTTGTTACTCTAATGGATGATAGCCTTGTCATTATGGAAGGTAGCCTGTTGTTGAGATTTCTGTTTCTCCAATGGATGGTAGACTTGTCATTATTGAAGGTAGTCTGTTGTTGATATTTCTGTTACTCCAATGGATGGTAGTCTTGTCATTACGGGAGGTAATCTGTTGTTGAGATTTCTGTTATTCCACGGATGGTAGCCTTGTAATTTTGGAAGGTAGTTGGTTGTTGAAATTTTAGTTACTCCAATGGATTGTAGCCTTGTCATTGTGGAAGGTAGTCTGTTTTTTTAATTTTTGTTACTCCCATGGATAGTAGTCCTGTCATTATGGAAGGTAGTTTGTTGTTGAAATTTCTATTTCTGCAATGGATGGTAGCCTTGTTATTATAAAAGATAGTCTATTGTTGAAATTATTGTTACTCTAATAAATGGTAGCCTTGTCATTATGAATGGTATTCTATTGTTGAGATTTCTGTTATTCCAATGGATGGTAACCGTGTCATTAAGGGAGGTAGTATGTTGTTGTGATTTTTGTTACTCCAATGGATGGAAGCATTATCATTAAGGGAGGTAGTCTGTTGTTGAAATTTTTGTTACTCCAATGGATGGTATCCTTCTCATTATGGAAGGTAGTCTATTGTTGAAATTTTTGTTACTCCAATGGATGGTATCCTTCTCGTTATGGAAGGTAGCCTGTTGTTGAGATTTCTGTTTCTCCAATGGATGGTAGCCTTGTCATTATTTAAGGTAGTTTGTTGTTGATATTATTGTTACTCCAATGGATGGTAGCCTTCTCGTTATGGAAGTTAGTCTGTTGTTGAGATTTCATGTTACTCCAATGGATGGTAGCTTTGTCATTATTGAAGGTAGTCTATTGTTGAGATTTCTTGTTACTCTAATGTATGATAGCCTTGTCATTATGGAAGGTAGCCTGTTGTTGATATTTTTGTTACTCCAATGGATGGTTGTCTTGTCATTGTGGGAGGTAGTCTGTTGTTGAGATTTATGTTATTCCAATGGATGGTAGCCTTGTAATTTTGGAAAGTAGTATGTTATTTAAATTTTAGTTACTCCAATTGATTGTAGCCTTGTCATTATGAATGGTAGTCCATTGTTGAGATTTCTGTTATTCCAATGGATGGTAGCCGTGTCATTAAGGGAGGTAGCATGTTGTTGTGATTTTTGTTACTCCAATGGATGGAAGCATTATCATTAAGGGAGGTAGTCTGTTGTTGAAATTTTTGTTACTCCAATGGATGGTATCCTTGTCATTATGGAACGTAGTCTATAGTTGAAATTTTTGTTACTCCAAAGCATGGTAGCCTTCACGTTATGGAAGGTAGTCTGTTGTTAAGATTTTATGTTACTCCAATGGATGTTAGCCTTCTCAATATGGAAGGTAGTCTGTTGTTGAGATTTCTTATTACTCTAATGGATGATAGCCTTTTCATTATGGAAGGTAGCCTGTTGTTGAGATTTCTGTTTCTCCAATGGATGGTAGCCTTGTCATTATTGAAGGTAGTCTGTTGTTGATATTTTTGTTACTCCAATAGATGGTATCCTTATCATTATGGAAGGTAGTGTATTGTTGAAATTTTTGTTACTCCAATGGACGGTAGCCTTCTCGTTATGGAAGGTAGTCTGTTGTTGAGATTTCATGTTACTCCAATGGATGATAGCCTTGTTATTATGGAAGGTAGTCTGTTGTTGAGATTTCTTGTTACTCTAATGGATGATAGCCTTGTCATTATGGAAGGTAGCCTGTTGTTGAGATTTTTGTTTCTCCAATGGATGTTAGCCTTGTCATTATTGAAGGTAGTCTGTTGTTGATATTTCTGTTACTCCAATGGATGGTAGTCTTGTCATTATGGGAGGTAGTCTTTTGTTGAGATTTATGTTATTCCAATGGATGGTAGCCTTGTAATTTTGGAAGGTAGTCTGTTGTTGAAATTTTAGTTACTCCAATGGATTGTAGCCTTGTCATTGTGGAAGGTAGTCTGTTGTTGTAATTTTTGTAACTCCCATGGATGGAAGCCCTGTCATTACGGAAGGTAGTTTGTTGTTGAAATTTTTGTTTCTGCAATGGATGGTAGCCTTGTCATTATAAAAGATAGTCTATTGTTGAAATTATTGTTACTCTAATAAATGGTAGCCTTGTCATTATGAATGGTAGTCTATTGTTGAGATTTATGTTATTCCAATGGATGGTAACCGTGTCATTAAGGGAGGTAGTATGTTGTTGTGATTTTTTTTACGCCAATGGATGGAAGCATTATCATTAAGGGAGGTAGTCTGTTGTTGAAATTTTTGTTACTCCAATGGATGGTATCCTTGTCATTATGGAAGGTAGTCTATTGTTGAAATTTTTGTTACTCCAACGGATGGTAGCCTTCTCGTTATGGAAGGTAGTCTGTTGTTGAGATTTCATGTTACTCCAATGGATGGTAGCCTTGTCATTATGGAAGGTAGTTTGTTGTTGATATTTCTTATTACTCCAATGGATGGTATACTTGTCATTATGGAAGGTAGTGTATTGTTAAAATTTTTGTTACTCCAATGGACGGTAGCCTTCTCGTTATGGAAGGTAGTATGTTGTTGAGATTTCATGTTACTCCAATGGATGGTAGCCTTGTCATTATGGAAGGTAGTCTATTGTTGAGATTTCTTGTTACTCTAATGGATGATAGCCTTGTCATTATGGAAGGTAGCCTGTTGTTGAGATTTTTGTTTCTCCAATGGATTTTAGCCTTGTCATTATTGAAGGTAATCTGTTGTTGATATTTCTGTTACTCCAATGGATGGTAGTCTTGTCATTATGGGAGGTAGTCTTTTGTTGAGATTTATGTTATTCCAATGGACGGTAGCCTTGTAATTTTGGAAAGTAGTCTGTTGTTTAAATTTTAGTTACTCCAATTGATTGTAGCCTTGTCATTATGAATGGTAGTCCATTGTTGAGATTTCTATTATTCCAATGGATGGTAGCCGTGTCATTAAGGGAGGTAGCATGTTGTTGTGATTTTTGTTACTCCAATGGATTGAAGCATTATCATTAAGGGAGGTAGTCTGTTGTTGAAATTTTTGTTACTCCAATGGATGGTATCCTTGTCATTATGGAACGTAGTCTATAGTTGAAATTTTTGTTACTCCAATGCATGGTAGCCTTCTCGTTATGGAAGGTAGTCTGTTGTTAAGATTTTATGTTACTCCAATGGATGTTAGCCTTCTCATTATGGAAGGTAGTCTGTTGTTGAGATTTCTTATTACTCTAATGGATGATAGCCTTTTCATTATGGAATATAGCCTGTTGTTGAGATTTCTGTTTCTCCAATGGATGGTAGCCTTGTCATTATTGAAGGTAGTCTGTTGTTGATATTTCTGTTACTCCAATGGATGGTAGTCTTGTCATTATGGGAGGTAGTCTTTTGTTGAGATTTATGTTATTCCAATGGATGGTAGCCTTGTAATTTTGGAAGGTAGTCTGTTGTTGAAATTTTAGTTACTCCAATGGATTGTAGCCTTGTCATTGTGGAAGGTAGTCTGTTGTTGTAATTTTTGTTACACCCATGGATGGTAGCCCTGTCATTACGGAAGGTAGTTTGTTGTTGAAATTTTTGTTTCTGCAATGGATGGTAGCCTTGTCATTATAAAAGATAGTCTATTGTTGAAATTATTGTTACTCTAATAAATGGTAGCCTTGTCATTATGAATGGTAGTCTATTGTTGAGATTTATGTTATTCTAATGGATGGTAACCGTGTCATTAAGGGAGGTAGTATGTTGTTGTGATTTTTTTTACGCCAATGGATGGAAGCATTATCATTAAGGGAGGTAGTCTGTTGTTGAAATTTTTGTTACTCCAATGGATGGTATCCTTGTCATTATGGAAGGTAGTCTATTGTTGAAATTTTTGTTACTCCAACGGATGGTAGCCTTCTCGTTATGGAAGGTAGTCTGTTGTTGAGATTTCATGTTACGCCAATGGATGGTAGCCATTTCATTATGGAAGGTAGTTTGTTGTTGATATTTCTTGTTACTCCAATGGATGGTATACTTGTCATTATGGAAGGTAGTGTATTGTTAAAATTTTTGTTACTCCAATGGACGGTAGCCTTCTCGTTATGGAAGGTAGTATGTTGTTGAGATTTCATGTTACTCCAATGGATGTTAGCCTTGTCATTATGGAAGGTAGTCTATTGTTGAGATTTCTTGTTACTCTAATGGATGATAGCCTTGTCATTATGGAAGGTAGCCTGTTGTTGAGATTTCTGTTTCTCCAATGGATGATAGCCTTGTCATTATTGAAGGTAGTCTGTTGTTGATATTTCTGTTACTCCAATGGATGGTAGTCTTTTCATTACGGGAGGTAGTCTGTTGTTGAGATTTCTGTTATTCCACGGATATTAGCCTTGTAATTTTGGAAGGTAGTCTGTTGTTGTAATTTTTGTTACTCCCATGGATAGTAGCCCTGTCATTATGGAAGGTAGTTTGTTGTTGAAATTTCTATTTCTGCAATGGATGGTAGCCTTGTCATTATAAAAGATAGTCTATTGTTGAAATTATTGTTACTCTAATAAATGGTAGCCTTGTCATTATGAATGGTATTCTATTGTTGAGATTTTTGTTATTCCAATGGATGGTAACCGTGTCATTAAGGGAGGTAGTATGTTGTTGTGATTTTTGTTACTCCAATGGATGGAAGCATTATCATTAAGGGAGGTAGTTTGTTGTTGAAATTTTTGTTACTCCAATGGATGGTATCCTTCTCATTATGGAAGGTAGTCTATTGTTGAAATTTTTGTTACTCCAATGGATGGTATCCTTCTCGTTATGGAAGGTAGCCTGTTGTTGAGATTTCTGTTTCTCCAATGGATGGTAGCCTTGTCATTATTTAAGGTAGATTGTTGTTGATATTTTTGTTACTCCAATGGATGGTATACTTGTCATTATGGAAGGTAGTGTATTGTTAAAAAATTTGTTACTCCAATGGACGGTAGCCTTCTCGTTATGGAAGGTAGTCTGTTGTTGAGATTTCATGTTACTCTAATGGATGTTAGCCTTGTCATTATGGAACGTAGTCTGTTGTTGAGATTTCTTGTTACTCTAATGGATGATAGCCTTGTCATTATGGAAGGTAGCCTGTTGTTGAGATTTCTGTTTCTCCAATGGATGGTAGCCTTGTCATTATTGAAGGTAGTCTGTTATTGATATTTCTGTTACTCCAATGGATGGTAGTCTTGTCATTATGGGAGGTAGTCTGTTGTTGAGATTTCTGTTATTCCAATGGATGGTAGCCTTGTAATTTTGGAAGGTAGTCTGTTGTTGAAATTTTAGTTACTCCAATGGATTGTAGCCTTGTCATTGTGGAAGGTAGTCTGTTGTTGTAATTTTTGTTACTCCCATGGATGGTAGCCCTGTCATTATAGAAGGTAGTTTGTTGTTAAAATTTCTATTTCTGCAATGGATGGTAGCCTTGTCATTATAAAAGATAGTCTATTATTGAAATTATTGTTACTCTAATAAATGGTAGCCTTGTCATTATGAAAGGTAGTCTATTGTTGAGATTTCTGTTATTCCAATGGATGGTAACCATGTCATTAAGGGAGGTAGTATGTTGTTGTGATTTTTGTTACTCCAATGGATGAAAGCATTATCATTAAGGGAAGTAGTCTGTTGTTGAAATTTTTGTTACTCCAATAGATGGTATCCTTGTCATTATGGAAGGTAGTTTATTGTTGAAATTTTTGTTACTCCAATGGATGGTAGCCTTCTCGTTATGGAAGGTAGTCAGTTGTTGAGATTTCAGGTTACTCCAATGGATGGTAGCCTTGTCATTATGGAAGGTAGTCTCTTGTTGAGATTTCTTGTTACTCTAATTGATGATAGCCTTGTCATTATGGAAGGTAGCCTGTTGTTGAGATTTTTGTTTCTCCAATGGATGGTAGCCTTTTCATTTTTGAAGGTAGTCTATTGTTGATATTTCTGTTACTCCGATGGATGGTAGTCTTGTCATTATGGGAGGTAGTCTATTGTTGAGATTTATGTTATTCCAATGGATGGAAGCCTAGTAATTTTGTAAGGTAGTCTGTTGTTTAAATTTTAGTTACTCTAATTGATTGTAGCCTTATCATTATGAATGGTAGTCTATTGTTGAGATTTCTGTTATTCCAATGGATGGAAGCCGTGTCATTAAGGGAGGCAGTATGTTGTTGTGATTTTTGTTACTCCAATGGATGGAAGCATTATCATTAAGGGAGGTAGTCTGTTGTTGAAATTTTTGTTACGCCAATGGATGGTATCCTTGTCATTATGGAAGGTAGCTTGTTGTTGAGATTTCTATTTCTCCAATGGATGGTATCCTTCTCGTTATGGAAGGTAGCCTGTTGTTGAGATTTTTGTTTCTCCAATGATGGTAGCCTTGTCATTATTTAAGGTAGTTTGTTGTTGATATTTTTGTTACTCCAATGGATGGTATACTTGTCATTATGGAAGGTAGTGTATTGTTAAAAATTTTGTTACTCCAATGGACGGTAGCCTTCTCGTTATGGAAGGTAGTCTGTTGTTGAGATTACATGTTACTCCAATGGATGGTAGCCTTGTCATTATGGAAGGTAATCTGTTGTTGAGATTTCTTGTTACTCTAATGGATGATAGCCTTGTCATTATGGAAGGTAGCTTGTTGTTGAGATTTCTGTTTCTCCAATGGATGGTAGCCTTGTCATTATGGAAGGTAGTCTGTTGTTGTAATTTTTGTTACTCCCATGGATAGTAGCCCTGTCATTATGGAAGGTAGTTTGTTGTTGAAATTTCTATTTCTGCAATGGATGGTAGCCTTGTCATTATAAAAGATAGTCTATTGTTGAAATTATTGTTACTCTAATAAATGGTAGCCTTGTCATTATGAATGGTATTCTATTGTTGAGATTTATGTTATTCCAATGGATGGTAACCGTGTCATTAAGGGAGGTAGTATGTTGTTGTGATTTTTGTTACTCCAATGGATGGAAGCATTATCATTAAGGGAGGTAGTTTGTTGTTGAAATTTTTGTTACTCCAATGGATGGTATCCTTCTCATTATGGAAGGTAGTCTATTGTTGAAATTTTTGTTACTCCAATGGATGGTATCCTTCTCGTTATGGAAGGTAGCCTGTTGTTGAGATTTCTGTTTCTCCAATGGATGGTAGCCTTGTCATTATTTAAGGTAGATTGTTGTTGATATTTTTGTTACTCCAATGGATGGTATACTTGTAATTATGGAAGGTAGTGTATTGTTAAAAAATTTGTTACTCCAATGGACGGTAGCCTTCTCGTTATGGAAGGTAGTCTGTTGTTGAGATTTCATGTTACTCTAATGGATGGTAGCCTTGTCATTATGGAACGTAGTCTGTTGTTGAGATTTCTTGTTACTCTAATGGATGATAGCCTTGTCATTATGGAAGGTAGCCTGTTGTTGAGATTTCTGTTTCTCCAATGGATGGTAGCCTTGTCATTATTGAAGGTAGTCTGTTATTGATATTTCTGTTACTCCAATGGATGGTAGTCTTGTCATTATGGGAGGTAGTCTGTTGTTGAGATTTCTGTTATTCCAATGGATGGTAGCCTTGTAATTTTGGAAGGTAGTCTGTTGTTGAAATTTTAGTTACTCCAATGGATTGTAGCCTTGTCATTGTGGAAGGTAGTCTGTTGTTGTAATTTTTGTTACTCCCATGGATGGTAGCCCTGTCATTATAGAAGGTAGTTTGTTGTTAAAATTTCTATTTCTGCAATGGATGGTAGCCTTGTCATTATAAAAGATAGTCTATTATTGAAATTATTGTTACTCTAATAAATGGTAGCCTTGTCATTATGAAAGGTAGTCTATTGTTGAGATTTCTGTTATTCCAATGGATGGTAACCATGTCATTAAGGGAGGTAGTATGTTGTTGTGATTTTTGTTACTCCAATGGATGAAAGCATTATCATTAAGGGAAGTAGTCTGTTGTTGAAATTTTTGTTACTCCAATAGATGGTATCCTTGTCATTATGGAAGGTAGTTTATTGTTGAAATTTTTGTTACTTCAATGGATGGTAGCCTTCTCGTTATGGAAGGTAGTTAGTTGTTGAGATTTCAGGTTACTCCAATGGATGGTAGCCTTGTCATTATGGAAGGTAGTCTCTTGTTGAGATTTCTTGTTACTCTAATTGATGATAGCCTTGTCATTATGGAAGGTAGCCTGTTGTTGAGATTTTTGTTTCTCCAATGGATGGTAGCCTTGTCATTTTTGAAGGTAGTCTATTGTTGATATTTCTGTTACTCCGATGGATGGTAGTCTTGTCATTATGGGAGGTAGTCTATTGTTGAGATTTATGTTATTCCAATGGATGGAAGCCTAGTAATTTTGTAAGGTAGTCTGTTGTTTAAATTTTAGTTACTCTAATTGATTGTAGCCTTATCATTATGAATGGTAGTCTATTGTTGAGATTTCTGTTATTCCAATGGATGGAAGCCGTGTCATTAAGGGAGGCAGTATGTTGTTGTGATTTTTGTTACTCCAATGGATGGAAGCATTATCATTAAGGGAGGTAGTCTGTTGTTGAAATTTTTGTTACGCCAATGGATGGTATCCTTGTCATTATGGAAGGTAGCTTGTTGTTGAGATTTTTATTTCTCCAATGGATGGTATCCTTCTCGTTATGGAAGGTAGCCTGTTGTTGAGATTTTTGTTTCTCCAATGATGGTAGCCTTGTCATTATTTAAGGTAGTTTGTTGTTGATATTTTTGTTACTCCAATGGATGGTATACTTGTCATTATGGAAGGTAGTGTATTGTTAAAAATTTTGTTACTCCAATGGACGGTAGCCTTCTCGTTATGGAAGGTAGTCTGTTGTTGAGATTACATGTTACTCCAATGGATGGTAGCCTTGTCATTATGGAAGGTAATCTGTTGTTGAGATTTCTTGTTACTCTAATGGATGATAGCCTTGTCATTATGGAAGGTAGCTTGTTGTTGAGATTTCTGTTTCTCCAATGGATGGTAGCCTTGTCATTATTGAAGGTAGTCTGTTGTTGATATTTCTGTTACTCCAATGGATGGTAGTCTTGTCATTATGGGAGGTAGTCTGTTGTTGAGATTTCTGTTATTCCAATGGATGGTAGCCTTGTAATTTTGGAAGGTAGTCTGTTGTTGAAATTTTAGTTACTCCAATGGATTGTAGCCTTGTCATTGTGGAAGGTAGTCTGTTGTTGTAATTTTTGTTACTCCCATGGATGGTAGCCCTGTCATTATAGAAGGTAGTTTGTTGTTAAAATTTCTATTTCTGCAATGGATGGTAGCCTTGTCATTATAAAAGATAGTCTATTATTGAAATTATTGTTACTCTAATAAATGGTAGCCTTGTCATTATGAAAGGTAGTCTATTGTTGAGATTTCTGTTATTCCAATGGATGGTAACCATGTCATTAAGGGAGGTAGTATGTTGTTGTGATTTTTGTTACTCCAATGGATGAAAGCATTATCATTAAGGGAAGTAGTCTGTTGTTGAAATTTTTGTTACTCCAATAGATGGTATCCTTGTCATTATGGAAGGTAGTTTATTGTTGAAATTTTTGTTACTCCAATGGATGGTAGCCTTCTCGTTATGGAAGGTAGTCAGTTGTTGAGATTTCAGGTTACTCCAATGGATGGTAGCCTTGTCATTATGGAAGGTAGTCTCTTGTTGAGATTTCTTGTTACTCTAATTGATGATAGCCTTGTCATTATGGAAGGTAGCCTGTTGTTGAGATTTTTGTTTCTCCAATGGATGGTAGCCTTGTCATTTTTGAAGGTAGTCTATTGTTGATATTTCTGTTACTCCGATGGATGGTAGTCTTGTCATTATGGGAGGTAGTCTATTGTTGAGATTTATGTTATTCCAATGGATGGAAGCCTAGTAATTTTGTAAGGTAGTCTGTTGTTTAAATTTTAGTTACTCTAATTGATTGTAGCCTTATCATTATGAATGGTAGTCTATTGTTGAGATTTCTGTTATTCCAATGGATGGAAGCCGTGTCATTAAGGGAGGCAGTATGTTGTTGTGATTTTTGTTACTCCAATGGATGGAAGCATTATCATTAAGGGAGGTAGTCTGTTGTTGAAATTTTTGTTACGCCAATGGATGGTATCCTTGTCATTATGGAAGGTAGCTTGTTGTTGAGATTTCTATTTCTCCAATGGATGGTATCCTTCTCGTTATGGAAGGTAGCCTGTTGTTGAGATTTTTGTTTCTCCAATGATGGTAGCCTTGTCATTATTTAAGGTAGTTTGTTGTTGATATTTTTGTTACTCCAATGGATGGTATACTTGTCATTATGGAAGGTAGTGTATTGTTAAAAATTTTGTTACTCCAATGGACGGTAGCCTTCTCGTTATGGAAGGTAGTCTGTTGTTGAGATTACATGTTACTCCAATGGATGGTAGCCTTGTCATTATGGAAGGTAATCTGTTGTTGAGATTTCTTGTTACTCTAATGGATGATAGCCTTGTCATTATGGAAGGTAGCTTGTTGTTGAGATTTCTGTTTCTCCAATGGATGGTAGCCTTGTCATTATTGAAGGTAGTCTGTTGTTGATATTTTTGTTACTACAATGGATGGTAGTCTTTTCATTATTGGAGGTAGTCTGTTGTTGAGATTTCTGTTATTCCAATTGATGGTAGCCTTGTAATTTTGGAAGGTAGTCTGTTGTTGAAATTTTAGTTACTCCAATGGATTGTAGCCTTGTCATTGTGCAAGGTAGTCTGTTGTTGTGATTTTTGTTACTCCCATGGATGGTAGCCTTGTCATTATAAAAGATAGTCTATTGTTGAAATTATTGTTACTCTAAAAAATGGTAGCCTTGTCATTATGAATGGTAGTCTATTGTTGAGATTTATGTTATTCCAATGGATGTTAACCGTGTCATTAAGGGAGGTAGTATGTTGTTGTGATTTTTGTTACTCCAATGGATGGAAGCATTATAATTAAGGGAGGTAATCTGTTGTTGAAATTTTTGTTACTCCAATGGATGGTATCCTTGTCATTATGGAAGGTAGTCTATTGTTGAAATTTTTGTTACTCTAATGCATGGTAGCCTTCTCGTTATGGAACGTAGTCTGTTGTTAAGATTTTATGTTACTCCAATGGATGGTAGCCTTGTCATTATGGAAGGTAGTCTGTTGTTGAGATTTCTTATTACTCTAATGGATGATAGCCTTGTCATTATGGAAGGTAGCCTGTTGTTGAGATTTCTGTTTCTCCAATGGATGGTAGCCTTGTCATTATTGAAGGTAGTCTGTTATTGATATTTTTGTTACTCCAATGGATGGTATCCTTATCATTATGGAAGGTAGTGTATTGTTGAAATTTTTGTTACTCCAATGGACGGTAGCCTTCTCGTTATGGAAGGTAGTCTGTTGTTGAGATTTCATGTTACTCCAATGGATGATAGCCTTATCATTATGGAAGGTAGTCTGTTTTTGAGATTTCTTGTTGCTCTAATGGATGATAGCCTTGTCATTATAGAAGGTAGCCTGTTGTTGAGATTTCTGTTTCTCCAATGGATGTTAGCCTTGTCATTATTGAAGGTAGTTTGTTGTTGATATTTCTGTTACTCCAATGGATGGTAGTCTTCTCATTATGGGAGGTAGTCTGTTGTTGAGATTTATGTTATTCCAATGGATGGTAGCCTTGTAATTTTGGAAGGTAGTCTGTTGTTGAAATTTTAGTTACTCCAATGGATTGTAGCCTTGTCATTGTGGAAGGTAGTTTGTTGTTGTAATTTTTGTTACTCCCATGGATGGTAGCCTTGTCATTATGGAAGGTAGTTTGTTGTTGAAATTTATGTTTCTGCAATGGATCGTAGCCTTGTCATTATAAAAGATAGTCTATTGTTTAAATTATTTTTACTCTAATAAATGGTAGCCTTGTCATTATGAATGGTAGTCTATTGTTGAGATTTCTGTTATTCCAATGGATGGTAACCGTGTCATTAAGGGAGGTAGTATTTTGTTTTGATTTTTGTTACTCCAATGGATGGAAGCATTATCATTAAGGGAGGTAGTCTGTTGTTGAAATTTTTGTTACACCAATGGATGGTATCCTTGTAACTATGGAAGGTAGTCTATTATTGAAATTTTTGTTACTCCAATGAATGCTAGCCTTCTCGTTATGGAAGGTAGTCTATTGTTGAGATTTCATGTTACTCCAATGGATGTTAGCCCTGTCATTATAGAAGTAGTCTGTTGTTGAGATTTCTTGTTACTCTAATGGATGATAGCCTTGTCATTATGGAAGGTAGCCTGTTGTTGAGATTTCTGTTTCTCCAATGGATGGTAGCCTTGTCATTATTGAAGGTAGTTTGTTGTTGATATTTCTGTTACTCCAATGGACGGTAGTCTTGTCATTATGGGAGGTAGTCTGTTGTTGAGATTTATGTTATTCCAATGGATGGTAGCCTTGTAATTTTGGAAGGTAGTCTGTTGTTTAATTTTTAGTTACTCCAATTGATTGTAGCCTTGTCATTATGAATGGTAGTCTATTGTTGAGATTTCTGTTATTCCAATGGATGGAAGCATTATCATTAAGGGAGGTAGTCTTTTGTTGAAATTTTTGTTACTCTAATGGATGGTATCCTTGTCATTATGGAAGGTAGTCTATTGTTGAAATTTTTGTTGCTCCAATGGATGCTATCCTTCTCGTTATGGAAGGTAGCCTGTTGTTGAGATTTCTGTTTCTCCAATGGATGGTAGCCTTGTCTTTATTTAAGGTAGTCTGTTGTTGATATTTTTGTTACTCCAATGGATGGTATACTTGTCATTATGGAAGGTAGTGTATTGTTAAAAAATTTGTTACTCCAATGGACGGTAGCATTCTCGTTATGGAAGGTAGTCTGTTGTTGAGATTTCATGTTACTCCAATGGATGGTAGCATTGTCATTATGGAATGTAGTCTGTTGTTGAGATTTCTTGTTACTCTAATGGATGATAGCCTTGTCATTATGGAAGGTAGCCTGTTGTTGAGATTTCTGTTTCTCCAATGGATGGTATCCTTGTCATTATTGAAGGTAGTCTGTTGTTGATATTTCTGTTACTCTATTGGATCATAGTCTTGTCATTATGGGAGGTAGTCTGTTGTTGAGATTTATGTTATTCCAATGGATGGTAGCCTTGTAATTTTGGAAGGTAGTCTGTTGTCTAAATTTTAGTTACTCCAATGGATTGTAGCCTTGTCATTGTGGAAGGTAGTTTGTTGTTGTAATTTTTGTTACTCCCATGGATGGTAGCCCTGTCATTATGGAAGGTAGTTTGTTGTTGAAATTTTTGTATCTGCAATGGATGGTAGCCTTGTCATTATAAAAGAAAGTCTATTGTTGAAATTATTGTTACTCTAATAAATGGTAGCCTTGTCATTATGAATGGTAGTCTATTGTTGAGATTTCTATTATTCCAATGGATGGTAACCGTGTCATTAAGGGAGGTTGTATGTTGTTGTGATTTTTGTTACTCCAATGGATGGAAGCATTATCATTAAGGGAGGTAGTCTGCTGTTGAAATTTTTGTTACTCCAATGGATGGTATCCTTGTCATTATGGAAGGTAGTCTATTGTTGAAATTTTTGTTACTCAAATGCACGGTAGCCTTCTCGTTATGGAAGGTACTCTGTTGTTGAGATTTCATGTTACTCCAATGGATGGTAGCCTTGTCATTATGGAAGGTAGTATGTTGTTGAGATTTATTTTTACTCTAATGGATGATAGCCTTGTCATTATGGAAGGTAGCCTGTTGTTGAGATTTCTGTTTCTCCAATGGATGGTAGCCTTGTCATTATTGAAGGTAGTCTATTGTTGATATTTCTGTTACTCCAATGGATGGTAGTCTTGTCATTATGGGAGGTAGTCTGTTGTTGAGATTTCTGTTATTCCAATGGATGGTAGCCTTGTAATTTTGGAAGGTAGTCTGTTGTTGAAATTTTATTTACTCCAATGGATTGTAGCCTTGTCATTGTGGAAGGTAGTCTGCTGTTGTAATTTTTGTTACTCCCATGGATGGTAGCCCTGTCATTATGGAAGGTAGTTTGTTGTTGAAATTTCTGTTTCTGCAATGGATGGTAGCCTTGTCATTATAAAAGATAGTCTATTGTTGAAATTATTGTTACTCTAATAAATGGTAGCCTTTTCATTATGAATGGTAGTCTATTGTTGAGATTTCTGTTATTCCAATGGATGGTAACCGTGTCATTAAGGGAGGTAGTATGTTGTTGTTATTTTTGTTACTCCAATGGATTGAAGCATTATCGTTAAGGGAGGTAGTCTGTTGTTTAAATTTTTGTTACTCCAATGGTTGGTATCCTTGTCATCATGGAAGGTAGTCTATTGTTGAAATTTTTGTTACTCCAATGGATGGTAGCCTACTCGTTATAGAAGGTAGTCTGTTGTTAAGATTTCATGTTACTCCAATGGATGGTAGCCTTGTCATTATGGAAGGTAGTCTGTTGTTGAGATTTCTTGTTACTCTAATTGATGATAGCCTTGTCATTATGGAAGGTAGCCTGTTGTTAAGATTTCTGTTTCCCCAATGGATGGTAGCCTTGTCATTATTGAAGGTAGTTTGTTGTTGATATTTTTGTTACTCCAATGGATGGTATCCTTGTCATTATGGAAGGTAGTGTATTATTGAAATTTTTGTTACTCAAATGCACGGTAGCCTTCTCGTTATGGAAGGTACTCTGTTGTTTAGATTTCATGTTACCCCAATGGATGGTACCCTTGTCATTATGGAAGTTAGTATGTTGTTGAGATTTTTTGTTACTCTAATGGATGATAGCCTGGTCATTATGAAAGGTAGCCTGTTGTTGAGATTTCTGTTTCTCCATTGGATGGTAGCCTTGTCATTATTGAAGGTAGTTTGTTGTTGATATTTTTGTTACTCCAATGGATGGTATCCTTGTCATTATGGAAGGTAGTGTATTTTTGAAATTTTTGTTACTCAAATGCACGGTAGCTTTCTTGTTATGGAATGTACTCTGTTGTTGAGATTTCATGTTACTCCAATGGATGGTAGCCTTGTCATTATGGAAGGTAGTCTATTGTTGAGATTTCATGTTACTCTAATGGATGATAGCCTTGTCATTATGAAAGGTAGCCTGTTGTTGAGATTTCTGTTTCTCCAATGGATGGTAGCCTTGTCATTATTGAAGGTAGTCTGTTGTTGATATTTCTGTTACTCTAATGGATGGTAGTCTTGTCATTATGTGAGGTAGTCTGTTGTTGAGATTTCTGTTATTCCAATGGATGGTAGCCTTGTAATTTTGGAAGGTAGTCTGTTGTTGAAATTTTAGTTACTCCAATGGATTGTAGCCTTGTCATTGTGGAAGGTAGTTTGTTGTTGTAATTTTTTTTACTCCCATGGATGGTAGCCCTGTCATTATGGAAGGTAGTTTGTTGTTGAAATTTTTGTTTCTGCAATGGATGGTAGCCTTGTCATTATAAAAGATAGTCTATTGTTGAAATTATTGTTACTCTAATAAATGGTAGCCTTGTCATTATGAATGGTAGTCTATTGTTGAGATTTCTGTTATTCCAATGGATGGTAACCGTGTCATTAAGGGAGGTAGTATGTTGTTTTGATTTTTGTTACTCCAATGGATAGAAGCATTATCATTAAGGGAGGTAGTCAGCCGTTGAAATTTTTGTTACTCCAATGGATGGTATCCTTGTCATTATAGAAGGTAGTCTATTGTTGAAATTTTTGTTACTCCAATGGATGGTAGCCTTCTCGTTATGGAAGGTAGTCTGTTGTTGAGATTTCATGTTACTCCAATGGATGGTAGCCTTGTCATTATGGAAGGTAGTCTGTTGTTGAGATTTCTTGTTACTCTAATGGATGATAGCCTTGTCATTATGAAAGGTAGCCTGTTGTTGAGATTTCTGTTTCTCCAATGGATGGTAGCCTTGTCATTATTGAAGGTAGTCTGTTGTTGATATTTCTGTTACTCTAATGGATGGTAGTCTTGTCATTATGGGAGGTAGTCTATTGTTGAGATTTCATGTTACTCTAATGGATGATAGCCTTGTCATTATGAAAGGTAGCCTGTTGTTGAGATTTCTGTTTCTCCAATGGATGGTAGCCTTGTCATTATTGAAGGTAGTTTGTTGTTGATATTTCTGTTACTCTAATGGATGGTAGTCTTGTCATTATGTGAGGTAGTCTGTTGTTGAGATTTCTGTTATTCCAATGGATGGTAGCCTTGTAATTTTGGAAGGTAGTCTGTTGTTGAAATTTTAGTTACTCTAATGGATTGTAGCCTTGTCATTGTGGAAGGTAGTTTGTTGTTGTAATTTTTTTTACTCCCATGGATGGTAGCCCTGTCATTATGGAAGGTAGTTTGTTGTTGAAATTTTTGTTTCTGCAATGGATGGTAGCCTTGTCATTATAAAAGATAGTCTATTGTTGAAATTATTGTTACTCTAATAAATGGTAGCCTTGTCATTATGAATGGTAGTCTATTGTTGAGATTTCTGTTATTCCAATGGATGGTAACCGTGTCATTAAGGGAGGTAGTATGTTGTTTTGATTTTTGTTACTCCAATGGATAGAAGCATTATCATTAAGGGAGGTAGTCTGCCGTTGAAATTTTTGTTACTCCAATGGATGGTATCCTTGTCATTATAGAAGGTAGTCTATTGTTGAAATTTTTGTTACTCCAATGGATGGTAGCCTTCTCGTTATGGAAGGTAGTCTGTTGTTGAGATTTCATGTTACTCCAATGGATGGTAGCCTTGTCATTATGGAAGGTAGTCTGTTGTTGAGATTTCTTGTTACTCTAATGGATGATAGCCTTGTCATTATGAAAGGTAGCCTGTTGTTGAGATTTCTGTTTCTCCAATGGATGGTAGCCTTGTCATTATTGAAGGTAGTCTGTTGTTGATATTTCTGTTACTCTAATGGATGGTAGTCTTGTCATTATGGGAGGTAGTCTGTTGTTTAGATTTTTGTTATTCCAATGGATGGTAGCCTTGTAATTTTGGAAGGTAGTCTGTTGTTGAAATTTTTGTTACTCCAATGGATTGTAGCCTTGTCATTGTGGAAGGTAGTTTGTTGTTGTAATTTATTTTACTCCCATGAATGGTAGCCCTATCATTATGGAAGGTAGTTTGTTGTTGAAATTTATGTTTCTGCAATGGATGGTAGCCTTGTCATTATAAAAGAAAGTCTATTGTTGAAATTATTGTTACTCTAATAAATGGTAGCCTTGTCATTATGAAAGGTAGTCTATTGTTGAGATTTCAGTTATTCCAATGGATGGTAACTATGTCATTAAGGGAGGTAGTATGTTTTTGTGATTTTTGTTACTCCAATGGATGGAAGCATTATCATTAAGGGAGGTAGTCTGCCGTTGAAATTTTTGTTACTCCAATGGATAGTATCCTTGTCATTATGGAAGGTTGTCTATTGTTGAAATTTTTGTTACTCCAATGGATGGTAGCCTTCTCGTTATGGAAGGTAGTCTGTTGTTGAGATTTCATGTTACTCCAATGGATGGTAGCCTTGTCATTATGGAAGGTAGTCTGTTGTTGAGATTTCTTGTTACTCTAATTGATGATAGCCTTGTCATTATGGAAGGTAGCCTGTTGTTGATATTTCTGTTTCTCCAATGGATGGTAGCCTTGTCATTATTGAAGGTAGTCTGTTGTTGATATTTCTGTTACTCTAATGGATGGTAGTCTTGTCATTATGGGAGGTAGTCTGTTGTTGAGATTTCTGTTATTCCAATGGATGGTAGCCTTGTAATTTTGGAAGGTAGTCTGTTGTTGAAATTTTAGTTACTCCAATGGATTGTAGCCTTGTCATTGTGGAAGGTAGTTTGTTGTTGTAATTTTTTTTACTCCCATGAATGGTAGCCCTGTCATTATGGAAGGTAGTTTGTTGTTGAAATTTCTGTTTCTGCAATGGATGGTAGCCTTGTCATTATAAAAGAAAGTCTATTGTTGAAATTATTGTTACTCTAATAAATGGTAGCCTTGTCATTATGAAAGGTAGTCTATTGTTGAGATTTCAGTTATTCCAATGGATGGTAACTGTGTCATTAAGGGAGGTAGTATGTTGTTGTGATTTTTGTTACTCCAATGGATGGAAGCATTATCATTAAGGGAGGTAGTCTGTCGTTGAAATTTTTGTTACTCCAATGGATGGTATCCTTGTACTTATGGAAGGTAGTCTATTGTTGAAATTTTTGTTACTCCAATGGATGGTAGCCTTCTCGTTATGGAAGGTAGTCTGTTGTTGAGATTTCATGTTACTCCAATGGATGGTAGCCTTGTCAATATGGAAGGTAGTCTGTTGTTGAGATTTCTTGTTACTCTAATTGATGATAGCCTTGTCATTATGGATGGTAGCCAGTTGTTGATATTTTTGTTTCTCCAATGGATGGTAGCCTTTTTATTATTGAAGGTAGTTTGTTGTTGATATTTTTGTTACTCAAATGGATAGTATGCTCGTCATTATGGAAGGTAATGTATTGTTAAAACATTTGTTACTCAAATGCACGGTAGCCTTCTCGTTATGGAAGGTACTCTGTTGTTGAGATTTCATGTTACTCCAATGGATGGTAGCCTTGTCATTATGGAAGGTAGTATGTTGTTGAGATTTCTTGTTACTCTAATGGATGATATCCTTGTCATTATGGAAGGTAGCCTGTTGTTGAGATTTTTGTTTCTCCAATGGATGGTAGCCTTGTCATTATTGAAGGTAGTCTATTGTTGATATTTCTGTTACTCCAATGGATGGTAGTCCTGTCATTATGGGAGGTAGTCTGTTGTTGAGATTTATGTTATTCCAATGGATGGTAGCCTTGTAATTTTGGAAGGTAGTCTCTTGTTTAAATTTTAGTTACTCCAATTGATTGTAGCCTTGTCATTATAAATGGTAGTCTATTGTTGATATTTCTGTTATTTCAATGGATGGTAGCCGTGTCATTAAGGGAGGTAGTATGTTGTTGTGATTTTTGTTACTCCAATGGATGGAAGCATTATCATTAAGGGAGGTAGTCTGTTGTTGAAATTTTTGTTACTCTAATGGATGGTATCCTTGTCATTATGGAAGGTAGTCTATTGTTGAAGTTTTTGTTACTCCAATGGATGGTAGCCTTCTCGTTATGGAAGGTAGCCTATTGTTGAGATGTCAGTTTCTCCAATGGATGTAAGCCTTGTCATTATTTAAGGTAGTTTGTTGTTGATATTTTTGTTACTCCAATGGATGGTATACTTGTCGTTATGGAAGGTAGTGTATTGTTAAAATTTTGTTACTTCAATGGACGGTAGCCTTCTCGTTATGGAAGGTAGTATGTTGTTGAGATTTCATGTTACTCCAATGGATGGTAGCCTTGTCATTATGGAAGGTAGTATGTTGTTGAGATTTCTTGTTACTCTAATGGATGATAGCCTTGTCATTACGGAAGGTAGCCTGTTGTTGAGATTTTTGTTTCTCCAATGGATGGTAGCCTTGTCATTATTGAAGGTAGTCTGTTGTTGATATTTCTGTTACTCTAATGGATGGTAGTCTTGTCATTATGTGAGGTAGTCTGTTGTTGAGATTTCTGTTATTCCAATGGATGGTAGCCTTGTAATTTTGGAAGGTAGTCTGTTGTTGAAATTTTAGTTACTCCAATGGATTGTAGCCTTGTCATTGTGGAAGGTAGTTTGTTGTTGTAATTTTTTTTACTCCCATGGATGGTAGCCCTGTCATTATGGAAGGTAGTTTGTTGTTGAAATTTTTGTTTCTGCAATGGATGGTAGCCTTGTCATTATAAAAGATAGTCTATTGTTGAAATTATTGTTACTCTAATAAATGGTAGCCTTGTCATTATGAATGGTAGTCTATTGTTGAGATTTCTGTTATTCCAATGGATGGTAACCGTGTCATTAAGGGAGGTAGTATGTTGTTTTGATTTTTGTTACTCCAATGGATAGAAGCATTATCATTAAGGGAGGTAGTCTGCCGTTGAAATTTTTGTTACTCCAATGGATGGTATCCTTGTCATTATAGAAGGTAGTCTATTGTTGAAATTTTTGTTACTCCAATGGATGGTAGCCTTCTCGTTATGGAAGGTAGTCTGTTGTTGAGATTTCATGTTACTCCAATGGATGGTAGCCTTGTCATTATGGAAGGTAGTCTGTTGTTGAGATTTCTTGTTACTCTAATGGATGATAGCCTTGTCATTATGAAAGGTAGCCTGTTGTTGAGATTTCTGTTTCTCCAATGGATGGTAGCCTTGTCATTATTGAAGGTAGTCTGTTGTTGATATTTCTGTTACTCTAATGGATGGTAGTCTTGTCATTATGGGAGGTAGTCTGTTGTTTAGATTTTTGTTATTCCAATGGATGGTAGCCTTGTAATTTTGGAAGGTAGTCTGTTGTTGAAATTTTTGTTACTCCAATGGATTGTAGCCTTGTCATTGTGGAAGGTAGTTTGTTGTTGTAATTTATTTTACTCCCATGAATGGTAGCCCTATCATTATGGAAGGTAGTTTGTTGTTGAAATTTATGTTTCTGCAATGGATGGTAGCCTTGTCATTATAAAAGAAAGTCTATTGTTGAAATTATTGTTACTCTAATAAATGGTAGCCTTGTCATTATGAAAGGTAGTCTATTGTTGAGATTTCAGTTATTCCAATGGATGGTAACTATGTCATTAAGAGAGGTAGTATGTTGTTGTGATTTTTGTTACTCCAATGGATGGAAGCATTATCATTAACGGAGGTAGTTTGCCGTTGAAATTTTTGTTACTCCAATGGATGGTATCCTTGTCATTATGGAAGGTAGTCTATTGTTGAAATTTTTGTTACTCCAATGGATGGTAGCCTTCTCGTTATGGAAGGTAGTCTGTTGTTGAGATTTCATGTTACTCCAATGGATGGTAGCCTTGTCATTATGGAAGGTAGTCTGTTGTTGATATTTCTTGTTACTCTAATTGATGATAGCCTTGTCATTATGGAAGGTAGCCTGTTGTTGATATTTCTGTTTCTCCAATGGATGGTAGCCTTGTCATTATTGAAGGTAGTCTGTTGTTGATATTTCTGTTACTCTAATGGATGGTAGTCTTGTCATTATGGGAGGTAGTCTGTTGTTGAGATTTCTGTTATTCCAATGGATGGTAGCCTTGTAATTTTGGAAGGTAGTCTGTTGTTGAAATTTTAGTTACTCCAATGGATTGTAGCCTTGTCATTGTGGAAGGTAGTTTGTTGTTGTAATTTTTTTTACTCCCATGAATGGTAGCCCTGTCATTATGGAAGGTAGTTTGTTGTTGAAATTTCTGTTTCTGCAATGGATGGTAGCCTTGTCATTATAAAAGAAAGTCTATTGTTGAAATTATTGTTACTCTAATAAATGGTAGCCTTGTCATTATGAAAGGTAGTCTATTGTTGAGATTTCAGTTATTCCAATGGATGGTAACTGTGTCATTAAGGGAGGTAGTATGTTGTTGTGATTTTTGTTACTCCAATGGATGGAAGCATTATCATTAAGGGAGGTAGTCTGTCGTTGAAATTTTTGTTACTCCAATGGATGGTATCCTTGTACTTATGGAAGGTAGTCTATTGTTGAAATTTTTGTTACTCCAATGGATGGTAGCCTTCTCGTTATGGAAGGTAGTCTGTTGTTGAGATTTCATGTTACTCCAATGGATGGTAGCCTTGTCAATATGGAAGGTAGTCTGTTGTTGAGATTTCTTGTTACTCTAATTGATGATAGCCTTGTCATTATGGAAGGTAGCCAGTTGTTGATATTTTTGTTTCTCCAATGGATGGTAGCCTTTTTATTATTGAAGGTAGTTTGTTGTTGATATTTTTGTTACTCAAATGGATGGTATGCTCGTCATTATGGAAGGTAATGTATTGTTAAAACATTTGTTACTCAAATGCACGGTAGCCTTCTCGTTATGGAAGGTACTCTGTTGTTGAGATTTCATGTTACTCCAATGGATGGTAGCCTTGTCATTATGGAAGGTAATATGTTGTTGAGATTTCTTGTTACTCTAATGGATGATATCCTTGTCATTATGGAAGGTAGCCTGTTGTTGAGATTTCTGTTTCTCAAATGGATGGTAGCCATGTCATTATTGAAGGTAGTCTATTGTTGATATTTCTGTTACTCCAATGGATGGTAGTCTTGTCATTATGGGAGGTAGTCTGTTGTTGAGATTTATGTTATTCCAATGGATGGTAGCCTTATAATTTTGGAAGGTAGTCTCTTGTTTAAATTTTAGTTACTCCAATTGATTGTAGCCTTGTCATTATAAATGGTAGTCTATTGTTGATATTTCTGTTATTCCAATGGATGGTAGCCGTGTCATTAAGGGAGGTAGTATGTTGTTGTGATTTTTGTTACTCCAATGGATGGAAGCATTATCATTAAGGGAGGTAGTCTGTTGTTGAAATTTGTGTTACTCTAATGGATGGTATCCTTGTCATTATGGAAGGTAGTCTATTGTTGAAATTTTTGTTACTCCAATGGATGGTAGCCTTCTCGTTATGGAAGGTAGCCTATTGTTGAGATGTCAGTTTCTCCAATGGATGTAAGCCTTGTCATTATTTAAGGTAGTTTGTTGTTGATATTTTTGTTACTCCAATGGATGGTATACTTGTCGTTATGGAAGGTAGTGTATTGTTAAAATTTTGTTACTCCAATGGACGGTAGCCTTCTCGTTATGGAAGGTAGTATGTTGTTGAGATTTCATGTTACTCCAATGGATGGTAGCCTTGTCATTATGGAAGGTAGTATGTTGTTGAGATTTCTTGTTACTCTAATGGATGATAGCCTTGTCATTACGGAAGGTAGCCTGTTGTTGAGATTTTTGTTTCTCGAATGGATGGTAGCCTTATCATTATTGAAGGTAGTCTGTTGTTGATATTTCTGTTACTCCAATGGATGTTAGTCTTGTCATTATGGGAGTTAGTCTGTTGTTGAAATTTTTGTTACTACCATGGATGGTAGCCCTGTCATTATGGAAGGTAGTTTTTTGTTGAAATTTCTGTTTCTGCAATGGATGGTAGCCTTGTCATTATAAAAGATAGTCTATTGTTGAAATTTCTGTTATTCCAATGGATGGTAACCGTGTCATTAAGGGAGGTAGTATGTTGTTGTGATTTTTGTTAATCCAATGGATGGAAGCATTATCATTAAGGGAGGTAGTCTGTTGTTTAAATTTTTGTTACTCCAATGGATGGTATCCTTGTCATTATGGAAGGAAGTCTATTGTTGAAATTTTTGTTACTCCAATGGATGGAAGCCTTCTCGTTATGGAAGGTAGTCTGTTGTTAAGATTTTATGTTACTCCAATGGATGGTAGCCTTGTCATTATGGAAGGTAGTCTGTTGTTGAGATTTCTTGTTACTCTAATTGATGATAGCCTTGTCATTATGGAAGGTAGCCTGTTGTTGAGATTTCTGTTTCCCCAATGGATGGTAGCCTTGTCATTATTGAAGGTAGTTTGTGTTGATATTTTTGATACTCCAATGGATGGTATCCTTGTCATTATGGAAGGTAGTGTATTGTTGAAATTTTTGTTACTCAAATGCACGGTAGCCTTCTCGTTATGGAAGGTACACTGTTGTTGAGATTTCATGTTACTCCAATGGATGCTAGCCTTGTCATTCTGGAAGGTAGTCTGTTGTTGAGATTTGTTGTTACTCTAATGGATGATAGCCTTGTCATTATGAAAGGTAGCCTGTTGTTGAGATTTCTGTTTCTCCAATGGATGGTAGCCTTGTCATTATTTAAGGTAGTTTGTTCTTGATATTTTTGTTACTCCAATGGATGGTATATAGTGTAATGTTAAAATTTTTGTTACTCCAATGGACGGTAGCCTTCTCGTTATGGAAGGTAGTCTGTTGTTGAGATTTCATGTTACTCTAATGGATGGTAGCCTTGTCATTATGGAAGGTAGTCTGTTGTTGAGATTTCTTGTTACTCTAATGGATGATAGCCTTGTCATTACGGAAGGTAGCCTGTTGTTGAGATTTCTGTTTCTCCGATGGATGGTAGCCTTGTCATTATTGAAGGTAGTCTGTTGTTGATATTTCTGTTACTCCAATGGATGGTAGTCTTGTCATTATGGGAGGTAGTCTGTTGTTGAGATTTCTGTTATTCCAATGGATGGTAGCCTTGTAATTTTGGAAGGTGTTCTGTTGTTGAAATTTTATTTACTCCAATGGATTGTAGCCTTGTCATTGTGGAAGGTAGTCTGTTGTTGTAATTTTTGTTACTCCCATGGATGGTAGCCATGTCATTATAGAAGGTAGTTTGTTGTTGAAATTTCTGTTTCTGCAATGGATGGTAGCCTTGTCATTATAAAAGAAAGTCTATTGTTGAAATTATTGTTACTCTAATAAATGGTAGCCTTTTCATTATGAATGGTAGTCTATTGTTTAGATTTCTGTTATTCCAATGGATGGTAACCGTGTCATTAAGGGAGGTAGTATGTTGTTGTGATTTTTGTTATCCAATGGATGGATGCATTATCATTAAGGGAGGTAGTCTGTTGTTTAAATTTTTTTTACTCCAATGGATGGTATCCTTGTCATTATGGAAGGTAGTCTATTGTTGAAATTTTTGTTACTCCAATGGATGGAAGCCTTCTCGTTATGGAAGGTAGTCTGTTGTTAAGATTTTATGTTACTCCAATGGATGGTAGCCTTGTCATTATGGAAGGTAGTCTGTTGTTGAGATTTCTTGTTACTCTAATTGATGATAGCCTTGTCATTATGGAAGGTAGCCTGTTGTTGAGATTTCTGTTTCCCCAATGGATGGTAGCCTTGTCATTATTGAAGGTAGTTTGTGTTGATATTTTTGATACTCCAATGGATGGTATCCTTGTCATTATGGAAGGTAGTGTATTGTTGAAATTTTTGTTACTCAAATGCACGGTAGCCTTCTCGTTATGGAAGGTACACTGTTGTTGAGATTTCATGTTACTCCAATGGATGCTAGCCTTGTCATTCTGGAAGGTAGTCTGTTGTTGAGATTTGTTGTTACTCTAATGGATGATAGCCTTGTCATTATGAAAGGTAGCCTGTTGTTGAGATTTCTGTTTCTCCAATGGATGGTAGCCTTGTCATTATTTAAGGTAGTTTGTTCTTGATATTTTTGTTACTCCAATGGATGGTATATAGTGTAATGTTAAAATTTTTGTTACTCCAATGGACGGTAGCCTTCTCGTTATGGAAGGTAGTCTGTTGTTGAGATTTCATGTTACTCTAATGGATGGTAGCCTTGTCATTATGGAAGGTAGTCTGTTGTTGAGATTTCTTGTTACTCTAATGGATGATAGCCTTGTCATTACGGAAGGTAGCCTGTTGTTGAGATTTCTGTTTCTCCGATGGATGGTAGCCTTGTCATTATTGAAGGTAGTCTGTTGTTGATATTTCTGTTACTCCAATGGATGGTAGTCTTGTCATTATGGGAGGTAGTCTGTTGTTGAGATTTCTGTTATTCCAATGGATGGTAGCCTTGTAATTTTGGAAGGTGTTCTGTTGTTGAAATTTTATTTACTCCAATGGATTGTAGCCTTGTCATTGTGGAAGGTAGTCTGTTGTTGTAATTTTTGTTACTCCCATGGATGGTAGCCATGTCATTATAGAAGGTAGTTTGTTGTTGAAATTTCTGTTTCTGCAATGGATGGTAGCCTTGTCATTATAAAATAAAGTCTATTGTTGAAATTATTGTTACTCTAATAAATGGTAGCCTTTTCATTATGAATGGTAGTCTATTGTTGAGATTTCTGTTATTCCAATGGATGGTAACCGTGTCATTAAGGGAGGTAGTATGTTGTTGTGATTTTTGTTATCCAATGGATGGACGCATTATCATTAAGGGAGGTAGTCTGTTGTTTAAATTTTTTTTTACTCCAATGGATGGTATCCTTGTCATTATGGAAGGTAGTCTATTGTTGAAATTTTTGTTACTCCAATGGATGGTAGCCTTCTCGTTATGGAAGGTAGTCTGTTGTTAAGATTTCATGTTACTCCAATGGATGGTAGCCTTGTCATTATGGAAGGTAGTCTGTTATTGAGATTTCTTGTTACTCTAATTGATGATAGCCTTGTCATTATGGAAGGTAGCCTGTTGTTGAGATTTATGTTTCCCCAATGGATGGTAGCCTTGTCATTATTGAAGGTAGTTTGTTGTTGATATTTTTGTTACTCCAATGGATGGTATCCTTGTCATTATGGAAGGTAGTGTATTGTTGAAATTTTTGTTACTCAAATGCACGGTAGCCTTCTCGTTATGGAAGGTACTCTGTTGTTGAGATTTCATGTTACTCCAATGGATGGTAGCCTTGTCATTATGGAAGGTAGTCTGTTGTTGAGATTTGTTGTTACTCTAATGGATGATAGCCTGGTCATTATGAAAGGTAGCCTGTTGTTGAGATTTCAGTTTCTCCAATGGATGGTACCCTTGTCACTATTGAAGGTAGTTTGTTGTTGATATTTTTGTTACTCCAATGGATGGTATGCTCGTCATTATGGAAGGTAATGTATTGTTATAAAATTTGTTACTCAAATGCACGGTAGCCTTCTCGTTATGGAAGGTACTCTGTTGTTGAGATTTCATGTTACTCCAATGGATGGTAGCCTTGTCATTATGGAAGGTAGTCTGTTGTTGAGATTTCTTGTTACTCTAATGGATGATAGCCTTGTCATTATGGAAGGTAGCCTGTTGTTGAGATTTCTGTTTCTCCAATGGATGGTAGCCTTGTCATTATTGAAGGTAGTCTGTTGTTGATATTTCTGTTACTCCAATGGATGGTAGTCTTGTCATTATGGGAGGTAGTCTGTTGTTGAGATTTCTGTTATTCCAATGGATGGTAGCCCTGTCATTATGGAAGGTAGTCTGTTGTTGAAATATTATTTACTCCAATGGATTGTAGCCTTGTCATTGTGGAAGGTAGTCTGTTGTTGCAATTTTTGTTACTCCCATGGATGGTAGCCCTGTCATTATGGAAGGTAGTTTGTTGTTGAAATTTTTGTTTCTGCAATGGATGGTAGCCTTGTCATTATAAAAGATAGTCTATTGTTGAAATTATTGTTACTCTAATAAATGGTAGCCTTGTCATTATGAATGGTAGTCTATTGTTGAGATTTCTGTTATTCCAATGGATGGTAACCGTGTCATTAAGGGGGGTAGTATGTTGTTGTGATTTTTGTTACTCCAATGGATGGAAGCATTATCATTTAGGGAGGTAGTCTGTTGTTTAAATTCTTTTTACTCCAATGGATGGTATCCTTGTCATTATGGAAGGTAGTGTATTGTTGAAATTTTTGTTACTCAAATGCACGGTAGCCTTCTCGTTATGGAAGGTACTCTGTTGTTGAGATTTCATGTTACTCCAATGGATGGTAGCCTTGTCATTATGGAAGGTAGTCTGTTTTTGAGATTTTTTGTTACTCTAATGGATGATAGCCTGGTCATTATGAAAGGTAGCCTGTTGTTGAGATTTTTGTTTCTCCAATGGATGGTAGCCTTGTCATTATTGAAGGTAGTTTGTTGTTGATATTTTTGTTACTCTAATGGATGGTATCCTTGTCATTATGGAAGGTAGTGTATTTTTGAAATTTTTGTTACTCAAATGCACGGTAGCCTTCTCATTATGGAAGGTACTCTGTTGTTGAGATTTCATGTTACTCCAATGAATGGTAGCCTTGTCATTATGCAAGGTAGTCTGTTGTTGAGATTTCTTGTTACTCTAATGGATGATAGCCTTGTCATTATGAAAGGTAGCCTGTTGTTGAGATTTCTGTTTCTCCAATGGATGGTAGCCTTGTCATTATTGAAGGTAGTCTGTTGTTGATATTTCTGTTACTCTAATGGATGGTAGTCTTGTCATTATGGGAGGTAGTCTGTTGTTGAGATTTCTGTTATTCCAATGGATGGTAGCCTTGTAATTTTGGAAGGTAGTCTGTTGTTGAAATTTTAGTTACTCCAATGGATTGTAGCCTTGTCATTGTGGAAGGTAGTTTGTTGTTGTAATTTTTGTTACTCCCATGGATGGTAGCCCTGTCATTATGGAAGGTAGTTTGTTGTTGAAATTTATGTTTCTGCAATGGATGGTAGCCTTGTCATTATAAAAGATAGTCTATTGTTGAAATTATTGTTACTCTAATAAATGATAGCCTTGTCATTATGAATGGTAGTCTATTGTTGAGATTTCTGTTATTCCAATGGATGGTAACCGTGTCATTAAGGGGGGTAGTATGTTGTTGTGATTTTTGTTACTCCAATGGATGGAAGCATTATCATTTAGGGAGGTAGTCTGTTGTTTAAATTCTTTTTACTCCAATGGATGGTATCCTTGTCATTATGGAAGGTAGTGTATTGTTGAAATTTTTGTTACTCAAATGCACGGTAGCCTTCTCGTTATGGAAGGTACTCTGTTGTTGAGATTTCATGTTACTCCAATGGATGGTAGCCTTGTCATTATGGAAGGTAGTCTGTTGTTGAGATTTGTTGTTACTCTAATGGATGATAGCCTGGTCATTATGAAAGGTAGCCTGTTGTTGAGATTTCTGTTTCTCCAATGGATGGTACCCTTGTCATTATTGAAGGTAGTTTGTTGTCGATATTTTTGTTACTCCAATGGATGGTATGCTCGTCATTATGGAAGGTAATGTATTGTTAAAAAATTTGTTACTCAAATGCACCGTAGCCTTCTCGTTATGGAAGGTACTCTGTTGTTGAGATTTCATGTTACTCCAATGGATGGTAGCCTTGTCATTATGGAAGGTAGTCTGTTGTTGAGATTTCTTGTTACTCTAATGGATGATAGCCTTGTCATTATGGAAGGTAGCCTGTTGTTGAGATTTCTGTTTCTCCAATGGATGGTAGCCTTGTCATTATTGAAGGTAGTCTGTTGTTGATATTTCTGTTACTCCAATGGATGGTAGTCTTGTCATTATGGGAGGTAGTCTATTGTTGAGATTTCTGTTATTCCAATGGATGGTAGCCTTGTAATTTTGGAAGGTAGTCTGTTGTTGAAATTTTATTTACTCCAATGGATTGTAGCCTTGTCATTGTGGAAGGTAGTCTGTTGTTGCAATTTTTGTTACTCCCATGGATGGTAGCCCTGTCATTATGGAAGGTAGTTTGTTGTTGAAATTTTTGTTTCTGCAATGGATGGTAGCCTTGTCATTATAAAAGATAGTCTATTGTTGAAATTATTGTTACTCTAATAAATGGTAGCCTTGTCATTATGAATGGTAGTCTATTGTTGAGATTTCTGTTATTCCAATGGATGGCAACCGTGTCATTAAGGGAGGTAGTATGTAGTTGTGATTTTTGTTACTCCAATGGATGGAAGCATTATCATTAAGGGAGGTAGTATGTCGTTTAAATTCTTTTTACTCCAATGGATGGTATCCTTGTCATTAAGGAAGGTAGTGTATTGTTGAAATTTTTGTTACTCAAATGCACGGTAGCCTTCTCGTTATGGAAGGTACTCTGTTGTTGAGATTTCATGTTACTCCAATGGATGGTAGCCTTGTCATTATGGAAGGTAGTCTGTTTTTGAGATTTTTTGTTACTCTAATGGATGATAGCCTGGTCATTATAAAAGGTAGCCTGTTGTTGAGATTTCTGTTTCTCCAATGGATGGTAGCCTTGTCATTATTGAAGGTAGTTTGTTGTTGATGTTTTTGTTACTCTAATTGATGGTATCCTTGTCATTATGGAAGGTAGTGTATTTTTGAAATTTTTGTTACTCAAATGCACGGTAGCCTTCTCATTATGGAAGGTACTCTGTTGTTGAGATTTCATGTTACTCCAATGAATGGTAGCCTTGTCATTATGGAAGGTAGTCTGTTGTTGAGATTTCTTGTTACTCTAATAGATGATAGCCTTGTCATTATGAAATGTAGCCTGTTGTTGAGATTTCTGTTTCTCCAATGGATGGTAGCCTTGTCATTATTGAAGGTAGTCTGTTGTTGATATTTCTGTTACTCTAATGGATGGTAGTCTTGTCATTATGGGAGGTAGTCTGTTGTTGAGATTTCTGTTATTCCAATGGACGGTAGCCTTGTAGTTTTGGAAGGTAGTCTGTTGTTGAAATTTTAGTTACTCCAATGATTGTAGCCTTGTCATTGTGGAAGGTAGTCTGTTGTTTAAATTTTTGTTACTCCCATGGATGGTAGCCCTGTCATTATGGAAGGTAGTTTGTTGTTGAAATTTATGTTTCTGCAATGGATGGTAGCCTTGTCATTATAAAAGATAGTCTATTGTTGAAATTATTGTTACTCTAATAAATGGTAGCCTTGTCATTATGAATGGTAGTCTATTGTTGAGATTTCTGTTATTCCAATGGATGGTAACCGTGTCATTAAGGGAGGTAGTATGTTGTTGTGATTTTTTTTACTCCAATGGATGGAAGCATTATCATTAAGGGAGGTAGTCTGCTGTTGAAATTCTTGTTACTCCAATGGATGGTATCCTTGTCATTATGGAAGGTAGTCTATTGTTGAAATTTTTTTTACTCCAATGGATGGTAGCCTTGTCATTATGGAAGGTAGTCTGTTGTTGAGATTTCATGTTACTCCAATGGATGGTAGCCTTGTCATTATGGAAGGTAGTCTATTGTTGAGATTTCTTGTTACTCTAATTGATGATAGCGTTGTCATTATGGAAGGTAGCCTGTTGTTGATATTTTTGTTTCTCCAATGGATGGTAGCCTTGTTATTATTGAAGGTAGTTTGTTGTTGATATTTTTGTTACTCCAATGGATGGTATCCTCGTCATTATGGAAGGTAGTGTATTGTTAAAAAAATTGTTACTCAAATGCACGGTAGCCTTCTCGTTATGGAAGGTACTCTGTTGTTGAGATTTCAAGTTACTCCAATGGATGGTATGCTCGTCATTATGGAAGGTAATGTATTGTTAAAAAATTTGTTACTCAAATGCACGGTAGCCTTCTCGTTATGGAAGGTACTCTGTTGTTGACATTTCATGTTACTCCAATGGATGGTAGCCTTGTCATTATGGAAGGTAGTATGTTGTTGAGATTTCTTGTTACTCTAATGGATGATAGCCTTGTCATTATGGAAGGTAGCCTGTTGTTGAGATTTTTGTTTCTCCAATGGATTGTAGCCTTGTCATTATTGAAGGTAGTCTGTTGTTGATATTTCTGTTACTCCAATGGATGGTAGTCTTGTCATTATGGGAGGTAGTCTGTTGTTGAGATTTCTGTTATTCCAATGGATGGTAGCCTTGTAATTTTGGAAGGTAGTCTGTTGTTGAAATTTTATTTACTCCAATGGATTGTAGCCTTGTCATTGTGGAAGGTAGTCTGTTGTTGCAATTTTTGTTACTCCCATGGATGGTAGCCCTGTCATTATGGAAGGTAGTTTGTTGTTGAAATTTTTGTTTCTGCAATGGATGTTAGCCTTGTCATTATAAAAGATAGTCTATTGTTGAAATTATTGTTACTCTAATAAATGGTAGCCTTGTCATTATGAATGGTAGTCTATTGTTGAGATTTCTGTTATTCTAATGGATGGTAACCGTGTCATTAAGGGAGGTAGTATGTTGTTGTGATTTTTGTTACTCCAATGGATGGAAGCATTATCATTAAGGGAGGTAGTCTGTTGTTTAAATTTTTTTTACTCCAATGGATGGTATCCTTGTCATTATGGAAGGTAGTTTATTGTTGAAATTTTTGTTACTCAAATGCACGGTATCCTTCTCGTTATGCAAGGTACTCTGTTGTTGAGATTTCATGTTACTCCAATGGATGGTAGCCTTGTCATTATGGAAGGTAGTCTGTTGTTGAGATTTGTTGTTACTCTAATGGATGATAGCCTGGTCATTATGAAAGGTAGCCTGTTGTTGAGATTTCTGTTTCTCCAATGGATGGTACCCTTGTCATTATTGAAGGTAGTTTGTTGTCGATATTTTTGTTACTCCAATGGATGGTATGCTCGTCATTATGGAAGGTAATGTATTGTTAAAAAATTTGTTACTCAAATGCACGGTAGCCTTCTCGTTATGGAAGGTACTCTGTTGTTGACATTTCATGTTACTCCAATGGATGGTAGCCTTGTCATTATGGAAGGTAGTATGTTGTTGAGATTTCTTGTTACTCTAATGGATGATAGCCTTGTCATTATGGAAGGTAGCCTGTTGTTGAGATTTCTGTTTCTCCAATGGATGGTAGCCTTGTCATTATTGAAGGTAGTCTGTTGTTGATATTTCTGTTACTCCAATGGATGGTAGTCTTGTCATTATGGGAGGTAGTCTGTTGTTGAGATTTCTGTTATTCCAATGGATGGTAGCCTTGTAATTTTGGAAGGTAGTCTGTTGTTGAAATTTTATTTACTCCAATGGATTGTAGCCTTGTCATTGTGGAAGGTAGTCTGTTGTTGCAATTTTTGTTACTCCCATGGATGGTAGCCCTGTCATTATGGAAGGTAGTTTGTTGTTGAAATTTTTGTTTCTGCAATGGATGGTAGCCTTGTCATTATAAAAGATAGTCTATTGTTGAAATTATTGTTACTCTAATAAATGGTAGCCTTGTCATTATGAATGGTAGTCTATTGTTGAGATTTCTGTTATTCCAATGGATGGCAACCGTGTCATTAAGGGAGGTAGTATGTAGTTGTGATTTTTGTTACTCCAATGGATGGAAGCATTATCATTAAGGGAGGTAGTATGTCGTTTAAATTCTTTTTACTCCAATGGATGGTATCCTTGTCATTATGGAAGGTAGTGTATTGTTGAAATTTTTGTTACTCAAATGCACGGTAGCCTTCTCGTTATGGAAGGTACTCTGTTGTTGAGATTTCATGTTACTCCAATGGATGGTAGCCTTGTCATTATGGAAGGTAGTCTGTTTTTGAGATTTTTTGTTACTCTAATGGATGATAGCCTGGTCATTATGAAAGGTAGCCTGTTGTTGAGATTTCTGTTTCTCCAATGGATGGTAGCCTTGTCATTATTGAAGGTAGTTTGTTGTTGATGTTTTTGTTACTCTAATGGATGGTATCCTTGTCATTATGGAAGGTAGTGTATTTTTGAAATTTTTGTTACTCAAATGCACGGTAGCCTTCTCATTATGGAAGGTACTCTGTTGTTGAGATTTCATGTTACTCCAATGAATGGTAGCCTTGTCATTATGGAAGGTAGTCTGTTGTTGAGATTTCTTGTTACTCTAATAGATGATAGCCTTGTCATTATGAAATGTAGCCTGTTGTTGAGATTTCTGTTTCTCCAATGGATGGTAGCCTTGTCATTATTGAAGGTAGTCTGTTGTTGATATTTCTGTTACTCTAATGGATGGTAGTCTTGTCATTATGGGAGGTAGTCTGTTGTTGAGATTTCTGTTATTCCAATGGACGGTAGCCTTGTAGTTTTGGAAGGTAGTCTGTTGTTGAAATTTTAGTTACTCCAATGATTGTAGCCTTGTCATTGTGGAAGGTAGTCTGTTGTTTAAATTTTTGTTACTCCCATGGATGGTAGCCCTGTCATTATGGAAGGTAGTTTGTTGTTGAAATTTATGTTTCTGCAATGGATGGTAGCCTTGTCATTATAAAAGATAGTCTATTGTTGAAATTATTGTTACTCTAATAAATGGTAGCCTTGTCATTATGAATGGTAGTCTATTGTTGAGATTTCTGTTATTCCAATGGATGGTAACCGTGTCATTAAGGGAGGTAGTATGTTGTTGTGATTTTTTTTACTCCAATGGATGGAAGCATTATCATTAAGGGAGGTAGTCTGCTGTTGAAATTCTTGTTACTCCAATGGATGGTATCCTTGTCATTATGGAAGGTAGTCTATTGTTGAAATTTTTTTTACTCCAATGGATGGTAGCCTTGTCATTATGGAAGGTAGTCTGTTGTTGAGATTTCATGTTACTCCAATGGATGGTAGCCTTGTCATTATGGAAGGTAGTCTATTGTTGAGATTTCTTGTTACTCTAATTGATGATAGCGTTGTCATTATGGAAGGTAGCCTGTTGTTGATATTTTTGTTTCTCCAATGGATGGTAGCCTTGTTATTATTGAAGGTAGTTTGTTGTTGATATTTTTGTTACTCCAATGGATGGTATCCTCGTCATTATGGAAGGTAGTGTATTGTTAAAAAAATTGTTACTCAAATGCACGGTAGCCTTCTCGTTATGGAAGGTACTCTGTTGTTGAGATTTCAAGTTACTCCAATGGATGGTATGCTCGTCATTATGGAAGGTAATGTATTGTTAAAAAATTTGTTACTCAAATGCACGGTAGCCTTCTCGTTATGGAAGGTACTCTGTTGTTGACATTTCATGTTACTCCAATGGATGGTAGCCTTGTCATTATGGAAGGTAGTATGTTGTTGAGATTTCTTGTTACTCTAATGGATGATAGCCTTGTCATTATGGAAGGTAGCCTGTTGTTGAGATTTTTGTTTCTCCAATGGATTGTAGCCTTGTCATTATTGAAGGTAGTCTGTTGTTGATATTTCTGTTACTCCAATGGATGGTAGTCTTGTCATTATGGGAGGTAGTCTGTTGTTGAGATTTCTGTTATTCCAATGGATGGTAGCCTTGTAATTTTGGAAGGTAGTCTGTTGTTGAAATTTTATTTACTCCAATGGATTGTAGCCTTGTCATTGTGGAAGGTAGTCTGTTGTTGCAATTTTTGTTACTCCCATGGATGGTAGCCCTGTCATTATGGAAGGTAGTTTGTTGTTGAAATTTTTGTTTCTGCAATGGATGTTAGCCTTGTCATTATAAAAGATAGTCTATTGTTGAAATTATTGTTACTCTAATAAATGGTAGCCTTGTCATTATGAATGGTAGTCTATTGTTGAGATTTCTGTTATTCTAATGGATGGTAACCGTGTCATTAAGGGAGGTAGTATGTTGTTGTGATTTTTGGTACTCCAATGGATGGAAGCATTATCATTAAGGGAGGTAGTCTGTTGTTTAAATTTTTTTTACTCCAATGGATGGTATCCTTGTCATTATGGAAGGTAGTTTATTGTTGAAATTTTTGTTACTCAAATGCACGGTATCCTTCTCGTTATGCAAGGTACTCTGTTGTTGAGATTTCATGTTACTCCAATGGATGGTAGCCTTGTCATTATGGAAGGTAGTCTGTTTTTGAGATTTGTTGTTACTCTAATGGATGATAGCCTGGTCATTATGAAAGGTAGCCTGTTGTTGAGATTTCTGTTTCTCCAATGGATGGTAGCCTTGTCATTATTGAAGGTAGTTTGTTTTTGATATTTTTGTTACTCCAATGGATGGTATCCTTGTCATTATGGAAGGTAGTGTATTTTTGAAATTTTTGTTACTCAAATGCACGGTAGCCTTCTCATTATGGAAGGTAGTCTGTTGTTGAGATTTCTTGTTACTCTAATGGATGGTAGTCTTGTCATTATGGGAGGTAGTCTGTTGTTGAGATTTCTGTTATTCCAATGGATGGTAGCCTTGTAATTTTGGAAGGTAGTCTGTTGTTGTAATTTTTGTTACTCCCATGGATGGTAGCCCTGTCATTATGGAAGGTAGTTTGTTGTTGAAATTTATGTTTCTGCAATGGATGGTAGCCTTGTCATTATAAAAGATAGTCTATTGTTGAAATTATTGTTACTCTAATAAATGGTAGCCTTGTCATTATGAATGGTAGTTTATTGTTGAGATTTCTGTTATTCCAATGGATGGTAACCGTGTCATTAAGGGAGGTAGTATGTTGTTTTGATTTTTGTTACTCCAATGGATGGAAGCATTATCATTAAGGGAGGTAGTCTGCTGTTGAAATTTTTGTTACTCCAATGGATGGTATCCTTGTCATTATGGAAGGTAGTCTATTGTTGAAATTTTTTTTACTCCAATGGATGGTAGCCTTCTCGTTATGGAAGGTAGTCTGTTGTTGAGATTTCATGTTACTCCAATGGATGGTAGCCTTGTCATTATGGAAGGTAGTCTGTTGTTGAGATTTCTTGTTACTCTAATTGATGATAGCCTTGTCATTATGGAAGGTAGCCTGTTGTTGATATTTTTGTTTCTCCAATGGATGGTAGCCTTGTCATTATTGAACGTAGTCTGTTGTTGATATTTTTGTTACTCCAATGGTTGGTATGCTCGTCATTATGGAAGGTAATGTATTGTTAAAAAATTTGTTACTCAAATGCACGGTAGCCTTCTCGTTATGGGAGGTACTCTGTTGTTGAGATTTCATGTTACTCCAATGGATGGTAGCCTTGTCATTATGGAAGGTAGTATGTTGTTGAGATTTCTTGTTACTCTAATGGATGATAGCCTTGTCATTATGGAAGGTAGCCTGTTGTTGAGATTTCTGTTTCTCCAATGGATGGTAGCCTTGTCATTATTGAAGGTAGTCTGTTGTTGATATTTCTGTTACTCCAATGGATGGTAGTCTTGTCATTATGGGAGGTAGTCTGTTGTTGAGATTTCTGTTATTCCAATGGATGGTAGCCTTGTAATTTTGGAAGGTAGTCTGTTGTTGAAATTTTATTTACTCCAATGGATTGTAGCCTTGTCATTGTGGAAGGTAGTCTGTTGTTGAAATTTTTGTTACTCCCATGGATGGTAGCCCTGTCATTATGGAAGGTAGTTTGTTGTTGAAATTTTTGTTTCTGCAATGGATGGTAGCCTTGTCATTATAAAAGATAGTCTATTGTTGAAATTATTGTTACTCTAATAAATGGTAGCCTTTTCATTATGAATGGTAGTCTATTGTTGAGATTTCTGTTATTCCAATGGATGGTAACCGTGTCATTAAGGGAGGTAGTATGTTGTTGTGATTTTTGTTACTCCAATGGATGGAAGCATTATCATTAAGGGAGGTAGTCTGTTGTTTAAATTTTTTTTACTCCAATGGATGGTATCCTTGTCATTATGGAAGGTAGTGTATTGTTGAAATTTTTGTTACTCAAATGCACGGTAGCCTTCTCGTTATGGAAGGTACTCTGTTGTTGAGATTTCATGTTACTCCAATGGATGGTAGCCTTGTCATTATGGAAGGTAGTCTGTTGTTGAGATTTGTTGTTACTCTAATGGATGATAGCCTGGTCATTATGAAAGGTAGCCTGTTGTTGAGATTTCTGTTTCTCCAATGGATGGTAGCCTTGTCATTATTGAAGGTAGTTTGTTGTTGATATTTTTGTTACTCCAATGGATGGTATCCTTGTCATTATGGAAGGTAGTGTATTTTTGAAATTTTTGTTACTCAAATGCACGGTAGCCTTCTCATTATGGAAGGTACTCTGTTGTTGAGATTTCATGTTACTCCAATGAATGGTAGCCTTGTCATTATGGAAGGTAGTCTGTTGTTGAGATTTCTTGTTACTCTAATGGATGATAGCCTTGTCATTATGAAAGGTAGCCTGTTGTTGAGATTTCTGTTTCTCCAATGGATGGTAGCCTTGTCATTATTGAAGGTAGTTTGTTGTTGATATTTTTGTTACTCCAATGGATGGTATCCTTGTCATTATGGAAGGTAGTGTATTTTTGAAATTTTTGTTACTCAAATGCACGGTAGCCTTCTCATTATGGAAGGTACTCTGTTGTTGAGATTTCATGTTACTCCAATGAATGGTAGCCTTGTCATTATGGAAGGTAGTCTGTTGTTGAGATTTCTTGTTACTCTAATGGATGGTAGTCTTGTCATTATGGGAGGTAGTCTGTTGTTGAGATTTCTGTTATTCCAATGGATGGTAGCCTTGTAATTTTGGAAGGTAGTCTGTTGTTGTAATTTTTGTTACTCCCATGGATGGTAGCCCTGTCATTATGGAAGGTAGTTTGTTGTTGAAATTTATGTTTCTGCAATGGATGGTAGCCTTGTCATTATAAAAGATAGTCTATTGTTGAAATTATTGTTACTCTAATAAATGGTAGCCTTGTCATTATGAATGGTAGTTTATTGTTGAGATTTCTGTTATTCCAATGGATGGTAACCGTGTCATTAAGGGAGGTAGTATGTTGTTTTGATTTTTGTTACTCCAATGGATGGAAGCATTATCATTAAGGGAGGTAGTCTGCTGTTGAAATTTTTGTTACTCCAATGGATGGTATCCTTGTCATTATGGAAGGTAGTCTATTGTTGAAATTTTTTTTACTCCAATGGATGGTAGCCTTCTCGTTATGGAAGGTAGTCTGTTGTTGAGATTTCATGTTACTCCAATGGATGGTAGCCTTGTCATTATGGAAGGTAGTCTGTTGTTGAGATTTCTTGTTACTCTAATTGATGATAGCCTTGTCATTATGGAAGGTAGCCTGTTGTTGATATTTTTGTTTCTCCAATGGATGGTAGCCTTGTCATTATTGAACGTAGTCTGTTGTTGATATTTTTGTTACTCCAATGGTTGGTATGCTCGTCATTATGGAAGGTAATGTATTGTTAAAAAATTTGTTACTCAAATGCACGGTAGCCTTCTCGTTATGGGAGGTACTCTGTTGTTGAGATTTCATGTTACTCCAATGGATGGTAGCCTTGTCATTATGGAAGGTAGTATGTTGTTGAGATTTCTTGTTACTCTAATGGATGATAGCCTTGTCATTATGGAAGGTAGCCTGTTGTTGAGATTTCTGTTTCTCCAATGGATGGTAGCCTTGTCATTATTGAAGGTAGTCTGTTGTTGATATTTCTGTTACTCCAATGGATGGTAGTCTTGTCATTATGGGAGGTAGTCTGTTGTTGAGATTTCTGTTATTCCAATGGATGGTAGCCTTGTAATTTTGGAAGGTAGTCTGTTGTTGAAATTTTATTTACTCCAATGGATTGTAGCCTTGTCATTGTGGAAGGTAGTCTGTTGTTGAAATTTTTGTTACTCCCATGGATGGTAGCCCTGTCATTATGGAAGGTAGTTTGTTGTTGAAATTTTTGTTTCTGCAATGGATGGTAGCCTTGTCATTATAAAAGATAGTCTATTGTTGAAATTATTGTTACTCTAATAAATGGTAGCCTTTTCATTATGAACGGTAGTCTATTGTTGAGATTTCTGTTATTCCAATGGATGGTAACCGTGTCATTAAGGGAGGTAGTATGTTGTTGTGATTTTTGTTACTCCAATGGATGGAAGCATTATCATTAAGGGAGGTAGTCTGTTGTTTAAATTTTTTTTACTCCAATGGATGGTATCCTTGTCATTATGGAAGGTAGTGTATTGTTGAAATTTTTGTTACTCAAATGCACGGTAGCCTTCTCGTTATGGAAGGTACTCTGTTGTTGAGATTTCATGTTACTCCAATGGATGGTAGCCTTGTCATTATGGAAGGTAGTCTGTTGTTGAGATTTGTTGTTACTCTAATGGATGATAGCCTGGTCATTATGAAAGGTAGCCTGTTGTTGAGATTTCTGTTTCTCCAATGGATGGTAGCCTTGTCATTATTGAAGGTAGTTTGTTGTTGATATTTTTGTTACTCCAATGGATGGTATCCTTGTCATTATGGAAGGTAGTGTATTTTTGA
Organism: Vicia faba; assembly: GCA_948472305.1. NCBI lineage: Eukaryota > Viridiplantae > Streptophyta > Magnoliopsida > Fabales > Fabaceae > Vicia > Vicia faba. The sequence continues at coordinate 775,175,542 of OX451737.1, forward strand.
AATTTTTGTTACTCAAATGCACGGTAGCCTTCTCATTATGGAAGGTACTCTGTTGTTGAGATTTCATGTTACTCCAATGAATGGTAGCCTTGTCATTATGGAAGGTAGTCTGTTGTTGAGATTTCTTGTTACTCTAATGGATGATAGCCTTGTCATTATGAAAGGTAGCCTGTTGTTGAGATTTCTGTTTCTCCAATGGATGGTAGCCTTGTCATTATTGAAGGTAGTCTGTTGTTGATATTTCTGTTACTCTAATGGATGGTAGTCTTGTCATTATGGGAGGTAGTCTGTTGTTGAGATTTCTGTTATTCCAATGGATGGTAGCCTTGTAATTTTGGAAGGTAGTCTGTTGTTGAAATTTTAGTTACTCGAATGGATTGTAGCCTTGTCATTGTGGAAGGTAGTTTGTTGTTGTAATTTTTGTTACTCCCATGGATGGTAGCCCTGTCATTATGGAAGGTAGTTTGTTGTTGAAATTTATGTTTCTGCAATGGATGGTAGCCTTGTCATAATAAAAGATAGTCTATTGTTGAAATTATTGTTACTCTAATAAATGGTAGCCTTGTCATTATGAATGGTAGTTTATTGTTGAGATTTCTGTTATTCCAATGGATGGTAACCGTGTCATTAAGGGAGGTAGTATGTTGTTTTGATTTTTGTTACTCCAATGGATGGAAGCATTATCATTAAGGGAGGTAGTCTGCTGTTGAAATTTTTGTTACTCCAATGGATGGTATCCTTGTCATTATGGAAGGTAGTCTATTGTTGAAATTTTTTTTACTCCAATGGATGGTAGCCTTCTCGTTATGGAAGGTAGTCTGTTGTTGAGATTTCATGTTACTCCAATGGATGGTAGCCTTGTCATTATGGAAGGTAGTCTGTTGTTGAGATTTCTTGTTACTCTAATTGATGATAGCCTTGTCATTATGGAAGGTAGCCTGTTGTTGATATTTTTGTTTCTCCAATGGATGGTAGCCTTGTCATTATTGAAGGTAGTCTGTTGTTGATATTTTTGTTACTCCAATGGTTGGTATGCTCTTCATTATGGAAGGTAATGTATTGTTAAAAAATTTGTTACTCAAATGCACGGTAGCCTTCTCGTTATGGGAGGTACTCTGTTGTTGAGATTTCATGTTACTCCAATGGATGGTAGCCTTGTCATTATGGAAGGTAGTATGTTGTTGATATTTCTTGTTACTCTAATGGATGATAGCCTTGTCATTATGGAAGGTAGCCTGTTGTTGAGATTTCTGTTTCTCCAATGGATGGTAGCCTTGTCATTATTGAAGGTAGTCTGTTGTTGATATTTCTGTTACTCCAATGGATGGTAGTCTTGTCATTATGGGAGGTAGTCTGTTGTTGAGATTTCTGTTATTCCAATGGATGGTAGCCTTGTAATTTTGGAAGGTAGTCTGTTGTTGAAATTTTATTTACTCCAATGGATTGTAGCCTTGTCATTGTGGAAGGTAGTCTGTTGTTGAAATTTTTGTTACTCCCATGGATGGTAGCCCTGTCATTATGGAAGGTAGTTTGTTGTTGAAATTTTTGTTTCTGCAATGGATGGTAGCCTTGTCATTATAAAAGATAGTCTATTGTTGAAATTATTGTTACTCTAATAAATGGTAGCCTTTTCATTATGAATGGTAGTCTATTGTTGAGATTTCTGTTATTCCAATGGATGGTAACCGTGTCATTAAGGGAGTTAGTATGTTGTTGTGATTTTTGTTACTCCAATGGATGGAAGCATTATCATTAAGGGAGGTAGTCTGTTGTTTAAATTTTTTTTACTCCAATGGATGGTATCCTTGTCATTATGGAAGGTAGTGTATTGTTGAAATTTTTGTTACTCAAATGCACGGTAGCCTTCTCGTTATGGAAGGTACTCTGTTGTTGAGATTTCATGTTACTCCAATGGATGGTAGCCTTGTCATTATGGAAGGTAGTCTGTTGTTGAGATTTGTTGTTACTCTAATGGATGATAGCCTGGTCATTATGAAAGGTAGCCTGTTGTTGAGATTTCTGTTTCTCCAATGGATGGTAGCCTTTTCATTATTGAAGGTAGTTTGTTGTTGATATTTTTGTTACTCCAATGGATGGTATCCTTGTCATTATGGAAGGTAGTGTATTTTTGAAATTTTTGTTACTCAAATGCACGTTAGCCTTCTCATTATGGAAGGTACTCTGTTGTTGAGATTTCATGTTACTCCAATGAATGGTAGCCTTGTCATTATGGAAGGTAGTCTGTTGTTGAGATTTCTTGTTACTCTAATGGATGATAGCCTTGTCATTATGAAAGGTAGCCTGTTGTTGAGATTTCTGTTTCTCCAATGGATGGTAGCCTTGTCATTATTGAAGGTAGTCTGTTGTTGATATTTCTGTTACTCTAATGGATGGTAGTCTTGTCATTATGGGAGGTAGTCTGTTGTTGAGATTTCTGTTATTCCAATGGATGGTAGCCTTGTAATTTTGGAAGGTAGTCTGTTGTTGAAATTTTAGTTACTCCAATGGATTGTAGCCTTGTCATTGTGGAAGGTAGTCTGTTGTTGTAATTTTTGTTACTCCCATGGATGGTAGCCCTGTCATTATGGAAGGTAGTTTGTTGTGGAAATTTATGTTTCTGCAATGGATGGTAGCCTTGTCATTATAAAAGATAGTCTATTGTTGAAATTATTGTTACTCTAATAAATGGTAGCCTTGTCATTATGAATGGTAGTCTATTGTTGAGATTTCTGTTATTCCAATGGATGGTAACCGTGTCATTAAGGGAGGTAGTATGTTGTTGTGATTTTTGTTACTCCAATGGATGGAAGCATTATCATTAAGGGAGGTAGTCTGCTGTTGAAATTTTTGTTACTCCAATGGATGGTATCCTTGTCATTATGGAAGGTAGTCTATTGTTGAAATTTTTTTTACTCCAATGGATGGTAGCCTTCTCGTTATAGAAGGTAGTTTGTTGTTGAGATTTCATGTTACTCCAATGGATGGTAGCCTTGTCATTATGGAAGGTAGTCTGTTGTTGAGATTTCTTGTTACTCTAATTGATGATAGCCTTGTCATTATGGAAGGTAGCCTGTTGTTGATATTTTTGTTTCTCCAATGGATGGTAGCCTTGTCATTATGGAAGGTAGTGTATTGTTAAAAAAATTATTACTCAAATGCACGGTAGCCTTCTCGTTATGGAAGGTACTCTGTTGTTGAGATTTCAAGTTACTCCAATGGATGGTAGCCTTGTCATTATGGAAGGTAGTATGTTGTTGAGATTTCTTGTTACTCTAATGGATGATAGCCTTGTCATTATGGAAGGTAGCCTGTTGTTGAGATTTTTGTTTCTCCAATGGATGGTAGCCTTGTCATTATTGAAGGTAGTATGTTGTTGATATTTCTGTTACTCCAATGGATGGTAGTCTTGTCATTATGGGAGGTAGTCTGTTGTTGAGATTTCTGTTATTCCAATGGATGGTAGCCTTGTAATTTTGGAAGGTAGTCTGTTGTTGAGATTTTAGTTACTCCAATGGATTGCAGCCTTGTCATTTTGGAAGGTAGTCTGTTGTTGTAATTTTTGTTACTCCCATGGATGGTAGCCCTGTCATTATTGAAGGTAGTTTGTTGTTGATATTTTTGTTACTCCAATGGATGGTATCCTTGTCATTATGGAAGGTAGTGTATTGTTAAAAAAATTGTTACTCAAATGCACGGTAGCCTTCTCGTTATGGAAGGTACTCTGTTGTTGAGATTTCAAGTTACTCCAATGGATGGTAGCCTTGTCATTATGGAAGGTAGTATGTTGTTGAGATTTCTTGTTACTCTAATGGATGATAGCCTTGTAATTATGGAAGGTAGCCTGTTGTTGAGATTTTTGTTTCTCTAATGGATGGTAGCCTTGTCATTATTGAAGGTAGTATGTTGTTGATATTTCTGTTACTCCAATGGATGGTAGTCTTGTCATTATGGGAGGTAGTCTGTTGTTGAGAATTCTGTTATTCCAATGGATGGTAGCCTTGTAATTTTGGAAGGTAGTCTGTTTTTGAGATTTTAGTTACTCCAATGGATTGTAGCCTTGTCATTTTTGAAGGTAGTCTGTTGTTGTAATTTTTGTTACTCCCATGGATGGTAGCCCTGTCATTATGGAAGGTAGTTTGTTGTTGAAATTTTTGTTACTCCAATGGATGGTAGCCTTCTCGTTATGGAATGTAGTCTGTTGTTGAGATTTCATGTTTCTCAAATGGATGGTAGCCTTGTAATCACGGAAGGTAGTCTGTTGTTGAGATTTCTTGTTACTCTAATGGATGATAGCCTTGTCAGTATGGAAGGTAGCCTGTTGTTAAGATTTCTGTTTCTCCAATGGATGGTAGCCTTGTCATTATTGAAGGTAGTCTGTTGGTGATATTTCTGTTACTCCAATGGATGGTAGTCTTGTCATTATGGGAGGTAGTCTGTTGTTGAGATTTTTGTTATTCCAATCGATGGTAGCCTTGTAATTTTGGAAGGTAGTCTGTTGTTGAAATTTTAGTTACTCCAATGGATTGTAGCCTTGTCATTGTGGAAGGTAGTCTGTTGTTGTAATTTTTGTTACTCCCATGGATGGTAGCCCTGTCATTATGGAAGGTAGTTTGTTGTTGAAATTTATGTTTCTGCAATGGATGGTAGCCTTGTCATTATAAAAGATAGTCTATTGTTGAAATTATTGTTACTCTAATAAATGGTAGCCTTGTCATTATGAATGGTAGTCTATTGTTGAGATTTCTGTTATTCCAATGGATGGTAACCGTGTCATTAAGGGAGGTAGTATGTTGTTGTGATTTTTGTTACTCCAATGGATGGAAGCATTATCATTAAGGGAGGTAGTCTGCTGTTGAAATTTTTGTTACTCCAATGGATGGTATCCTTGTCATTATGGAAGGTAGTCTATTGTTGAAATTTTTTTTACTCCAATGGATGGTAGCCTTCTCGTTATAGAAGGTAGTCTGTTGTTGAGATTTCATGTTACTCCAATGGATGGTAGCCTTGTCATTATGGAAGGTGGTCTGTTGTTGAGATTTCTTGTTACTCTAATTGATGATAGCATTGTCATTATGGAAGGTAGCCTGTTGTTGATATTTTTGTTTCTCCAATGGATGGTAGCCTTGTTATTATTGAAGGTAGTTTGTTGTTGATATTTTTGTTACTCCAATGGATGGTATCCTTGTCATTATGGAAGGTAGTGTATTGTTAAAAAAATTGTTACTCAAATGCACGGTAGCCTTCTCGTTATGGAAGGTACTCTGTTGTTGAGATTTCAAGTTACTCCAATGGATGGTAGCCTTGTCATTATGGAAGGTAGTGTGTTGTTGAGATTTCTTGTTACTCTAATGGATGATAGCCTTGTCATTATGGAAGGTAGCCTGTTGTTGAGATTTTTGTTTCTCCAATGGATGGTAGCCTTGTCATTATTGAAGGTAGTATGTTGTTGATATTTCTGTTACTCCAATGGATGGTAGTCTTGTCATTATGGGAGGTAGTCTGTTGGTTAGATTTCTGTTATTCCAATGGATGGTAGCCTTGTAATTTTGGAAGGTAGTCTGTTGTTGAGATTTTAGTTACTCCAATGGATTGTAGCCTTGTCATTTTGGAAGGTAGTCTGTTGTTGTAATTTTTGTTACTCCCATGGATGGTAGCCTGTCATTATGGAAGGTAGTTTGTTGTTGAAATTTTTGTTACTCCAATGGATGGTAGCCTTCTCGTTATGGAATGTAGTCTGTTGTTGAGATTTCATGTTTCTCAAATGGATGGTAGCCTTGTAATTATGGAAGGTTGTCTGTTGTTGAGATTTCTTGTTACTCTAATGGATGATAGCCTTGTCAGTATGGAAGGTAGCCTGTTGTTAAGATTTCTGTTTCTCCAATGGATGGTAGCCTTGTCATTATTGAAGGTAGTCTATTGTTGATATTTCTGTTACTCCAATGGATGGTAGTCTTGTCATTATGGGAGGTAGTCTGTTGTTGAGATTTTTGTTATTCCAATCGATGGTAGCCTTGTAATTTTGGAAGGTAGTCTGTTGTTGAAATTTTAGTTACTCCAATGGATTGTAGCCTTGTCATTGTGGAAGGTAGTCTGTTGTTGTAATTTTTGTTACTCCCATGGATGGTAGCCCTGTCATTATGGAAGGTAGTTTGTTGTTGAAATTTTTGTTACTCCAATGGATGGTAGCCTTCTTGTTATATAAGGTAATCTGTTGTTGAGATTTCTTGTTACTCCAATGGACGGTAGCCTTGTCATTAAGGAAGGTAGTCTGTTGGTGACTTTTTTTCTTACTCCAATGGATGGTAGCCTTGTCATTATGGAAGGTAGCCTGTTGTTGAGATTTTTATTTCTCCAATGGATGTTAGCCTTATCATTATAAAAGGTAGTCTCTTGTTGAAATTTATGTTACTCTAAAGGATGGTAGCCTTGTCATTATGGAAGGTAGTCTTTTGTTGAGATTCCTGTTACTCTAATGGATGGTAGCCTTGTCATTATGGGAGGTAGTATGTTGTTGTGATTTTTGTTACTCCAAGGGATGGTAGCCTTGTCATTATGGAAGGTAGTTTGTTGTTGAAATTTTTGTTACTCCTATGGATGGTAGCCTTGTCATTATGGAAGGTAGTCTGTTGTTGAAATTTTGGTTACTGCAATGGATGGTAGCCTTATCGTTATGGAAGGTAGTCTGTTGTTGAGATTTCTTGTTACTCCAATGGACGGTAGCCTTGTCATTATGGAAGTAAGTCTGTTGTTAAGATTTCTTGTTACTACAATGGATGGTAGCCTTGTTATTATGGAAGGTAGCCTATTGTTGAGATTTCAGTTTCTCCAATGGATGGTAGCCTTGTAATTATAAAAGGTAGTCTATTGTTCAAATTATTGTTACTCGAATGGATGGTAGCCTTGTCATTATGAATGGTAGTCTATTGTTGAGATTTCTGTTATTCCAATGGATGGTAGCCGTGTCATTAAGGGAGGTAGTATGTTGTTGCGATTTTTGTTACTCCACTGGATGAAAGCAATATCATTAAGGGAGGTAGTCTGTTGTTGAAATTTTTGTTACTCCAATGGATGGTATCCTTGTCATTAATGAACGTAGTGTGTTGATGAGATTTCTTGTTACCCTAATGGATGGTATCCTTGTAATTATGGAAGGTAGTTTGTTGTTGAGATTTCTTGTTACTCCAATGGATGGTAGCCTTGTCATTATGGAAGGTAACTTGTTGTTGAGATTTCTGTTTCTCCAATGGATGGTAGCCTTGTCATTATAAATGGTAGTCTATTGTTTAAATTATTGTTACTCTAATGGATGGTAGCCTTGTCATTATGAATGGTAGTCTATTGTTGAGATTTCTGTTATTCCAATGGACGGTAGCCGTGTCATTAAGGGAGGTAGTATGTTGTTGTGATTTTTGTTACTCCAATGGATGGAAGCATTATCATTTAGGGAGGTAGTCTGTTGTTGAAATTCTTTTTACTCCAATCGATGGTATCCTTGTCATTATGGAAGGTAGCCAGTTGTTGAGATTTCTGTTACTCCAATGGATGGTAGCCTTGTCATTATAGAAGGTAGTCCATTGCTGAAATTTGTGTTACTCCAATGGATGGAAGCCTTGTCATTATGGAAGGTAGTCTATTGTTGAAATTTTTGTTACTCCAATGGATGGTAGCCTTCTTGTTATGGAAGGTAGTCTGTCGTTGAGATTTCTGTTACTCCAATGGATGGTAGCCGTGTCATTATGGGAGGTAGTATGGTGTTGTGATTTTTGTTACTCTAATGGATGATAGCCTTGTCATTATGGAAGGTAGCCTGTTGTTGAGATTTCTGTTTCTCCAATGGATGGTAGCCTTGTCATTATTGAAGGTAGTCTGTTGTTGATATTTTTGTTACTCCAATGGATGGTAGTCTTGTCATTATGGGAGGTAGTCTGTTGTTGAGATTTCTATTATTCCAATGGATGGTAGCCTTGTAATTTTGGAAGGTAGTCTTTTGTTGAAATTTTAGTTACTCCAATGGATTGTAGCCTTGTCATTGTGGAAGGTAGTCTGTTGTTGTAATTTTTGTTACTCCCATGGATGGTAGCCCTGTCATTATGGAAGGTAGTTTGTTGTTGAAATTTTTGTTACTCCAATGGATGGTAGCCTTCTCGTTATGGAAGGTAGTCTGTTGTTGAGATTTCTTGTTACTCCAATGGATGGTAGCCTTGTCATTATGGAAGGTAGTCTGTTGTTGACATTTTTTCTTACTCCAATGGATGGTAGCCTTGTCATTATGGAAGGTAGCCTGTTGTTGAGATTTTTGTTTCTCCAATGGATGTTAGCCTTATCATTATTAAAGGTAGTCTCTTGTTGAAATTTTTGTTACTCTAATGGATGGTATCCTTGTCATTATGGAAGGTAGTCTTTTGTTGAGATTCCTGTTACTCTAATGGATGGTAGCCTTGTAATTATGGGAGGTAGTATGTTGTTGTGATTTTTGTTACTCCAAGGGATGGTAGCCTTGTCTTTATGGAAGGTAATTTGTTGTGGAAATTTTTGTTACTCCTATGGATGGTAGCCTTGTCATTATGGAAGGTAGCCTGTTGTTGAAATTTTTGTTACTGCAATGGATGGTAGCCTTCTCATTATTGAAGGTAGTCTGTTGTTGAGAATTATTGTTACTCCAATGGACGATAGCCTTGTCATTATGGAAGGTAGCCTATTGTTGAGATTTCTGTTTCTCCAATGGATGGTAGCCTTGTAATTATAAAAGGTAGTCTATTGTTGAAATTATTGTTACTCTAATGGATAGTAGCCTTGTCATTATGAATGGTAGTCTATTGTTGAGATTTTTGTTATTCAATTGGATGGTAGCCGTGTCATTAAGGGAGATAGTATGTTGTTGCGATTTTTGTTACTCCACTGATGAAAGCATTATCATTAAGGGAGGTAGTCTGTTGTTGAAATTTTTGTTACTCCAATGGACGGTATCCTTGTCATTATGGAAGGTAATCTGTTGTTGAGATTTCTTGTTACTCCAATGGATGGTAGCCTTGTCATTATGGAAGGTAACCTGTTGTTGAGATTTCTGTTTCTCCAATGGATGTTAGCCTTGTCATTTTAAAAGGTAGTCTATTGTTGAAATTATTGTTACTCTAATGGACGGTAGCCTTGTCATTATGAATGGTAGTCTATTGTTTAGATTTCTGTTATTCCAATGGACGGTAGCCGTGTCATTAAGGGAGGTAGTATGTTGTTGTGATTTTTGTTACTCCAATGGATGGAAGCATTATCATTTAGGGAGGTAGTCTGTTGTTGAAATTCTTTTTACTCCAATGGATGGTATCCTTGTCATTATGGAAGGTAGCCACTTGTTGAGATTTCTGTTACTCCAATGGATGGTAGCCTTGTCATTATAGAAGATAGTCTGTTGCTAAAATTTGTGTTACTCCAATGGATGGTAGCCTTGTCATTATGGAAGGTGGTCTATTGTTGAAATTTTTGTTACTCCAATGGATGGTAGCCTTCTTGTTATGGAAGGTAGTCTGTTGTTGAGATTTCATGTTACTCCAATGGATTGTGGCCTTGTCATTATGGAAGGTAGTCTGTCTTTAAGATTTCTTGTTACTCTAATGGATGATAGCCTTGTCATTATGGAAGGTAGACTGTTGTTTAGATTTATGTTTCTCCAATGGATGCTAGCCTTGTCATTATAAAAGGTAGTCTGTTGTTGAAATTTTTGTTACTCTAATGTTTGGTAGCCTTGTTATTATGAATGTTAGTCTATTGTTGAAATTTTTGTTACTCCAATGGATGGTAGCCGTGTAATTATGGGAGGTAGTATGTTGTTGTGATTTTTGTTACTCCAATGGATGGAAGCATTGTCATTAAGGGAGTTAGTCTGTTGTTAAATTTTTGTTACTCTAATGGATGGTAGCCTTGTCATTATGGAAGGTAGTCTATTGTTGAAATTTTTGTTACTCCAATGGCTGGTAGCCTTCTCGTTATGGAAGGTAGTCTGTTGTTGAGATTTCTTGTTACTCCAATGGACGGTAGCCTTGTCATTATGGAAGGTAGTCTGTTGTTGAGATTTCTTGTTACTCTCCAATGGACGGTAGCCTTGTCATTATGGAAGGTAGTCTATTGTTGAGATTTCTTGTTACTCCATTGGATGGTAGCCTTGTCATTATGGAAGGTAACCTGTTGTTGAGATTTCTCTTTCTCCAATGGATGGTAGCATTGTGATTATAAAAGGTAGTCTATTGTTGAAATTAGTGTTACTCTAATGGATGGTAGCCTTGCCATTATGAATGGTAGTCTATTGTTGAGATTTCTGTTATTCCAATGGATGGTAGCCGAGTCATTAAGGAGGGTAGTATGTTGTTGTGATTTTTGTTACTCTAAGGGATGGTAGCCTTGTCATTATGGAAGGTAGTTTGTTGTTGAAATTTTTGTTACTCCTATGGATGGTAGCCTTGTCATTATGGAAGGTAGTCTTTTGTTGAAATTTTTGTTACTGCAATGGATGGTAGCCTTCTCGTTATGGAAGGTAGTCTATTGTTGAGATTTCTTGTTACTCCAATGGACGGTAGCCTTGTCATTATGGAAGGTAGTCTGTTGTGGAGATTTCTTGTTACTCTAATGGATGGTAGCCTTGTCATTATGGAAGGTAGACTGTTGTTTAGATTTATGTTTATCCAATGGATGCTAGCCTTGTCATTATAAAAGGTAGTCTGTTGTTGAAATTTTTGTTACTCTAATGTTTGGTAGCCTTGTCAGTATGAATGTAAGTCTATTGTTGAGTTTTGTGTTACTCCAATGGATGGTAGCGGTGTCATTATGGGAGGTAGTATGTTGTTGCGATTTTTGTTACTCAAATGGATGGAAGCATTATCATTAAGGAAAGTATTCTGTTGTTGAAATTTTTGTTACACCAATGGATGATATCCTTGTCATTATGGAAGGTAGTTTGTTGTTGAGATTTCTTGTTACCCCAATGGACAGTAGCCTTGTAATTATGGAAGGTAGTCTGTTGTTGAGATTTCTTGTTACTCCAATGGATGGTAGCCTTGTCATTATGGAAGGTAACCTGTTCTTGAGATTTTTGTTTCTCCAATGGATGGTAGCCTTGTCATTATAAAAGGTAGTCTATTGTTGAAATTATTGTTACTCTAATGGATGGTAGCCTTTTCATTATGAATGGTAGTCTATTGTTGAGATTTTTTTTATTCCAATGGACGGTAGTCGTGTCATTAAGGGAGGTAGTATGTTGTTGTGATTTTTGTTACTCCAATGGATGGAAGCATTATCATTTTGGGAGGTAGTCTGTTGTTGAAATTCTTTTTACTCCAATGGATGGTATCCTTGTCATTATGGAAGGTAGCCTGTTGTTGAGATTTCTGTTACTCCAATGGATGGTAGCCTTGTCAATATAGAAGGTAGTCCGTTGCTGAAATTTGTGTTACTCCAATGGATGGTAGCCTTATCTTTATGGAATGTAGTCTATTGTTGAAATTTTTGTTACTCCAATGGATGGTAGCCTTCTTGTTATGGAAGGTAGTCTGTTGTTGAGATTTCATGTTACTCCAATGGATTGTGGCCTTGTCATTATGGAAGGTAGTCTGTCGTTAAGATTTCTTGTTACTCTAATTGATGATAGCCGTGTCATTATGGAAGGTAGACTGTTGTTTAGATTTATGTTTCTCCAATGGATGCTTGCCTTGTCATTATAAAAGGTAGTATGTTGTTGAAATTTTTGTTACTCTAATGTATGGTAGCCTTGTCATTATGAATGTTAGTCTATTGTTGAGATTTATGTTACTCCAATGGATGGTAGCCGTGTCATTATGGGAGGTAGTATGTTGTTGTGATTTTTGTTATTCAAATGGATGGAAGCATTGTCATTAATGGAGTTAGTCTGTTGTTAAATTTTTGTTACTCTAATATATGGTAGCCTTGTCATTATGGAAGGTAGTCTGTTGTTTAGATTTCTTGTTACTACAATGGACGGCAGCCTTGTCATTATGGAAGGTAGTCTGTTGTTGAGATTTCTTGTTACTCTCCAATGGACGGTAGCCTTGTCATTATGGAAGGTAGTCTGTTGTTGAGATTTCTTGTTACTCCATTGGATGGTAGCCTTGTCATTATGGAAGGTAATCTATTGTTGAGATTTCTGTTTCTCCAATGGATGGTAGCCTTATGATTATAAAAGGTAGTCTATTGTTGAAATTAGTGTTACTCTGATGGATGGTAGCCTTGTCATTATGAATGGTAGTCTATTGTTGAGATTTCTGTTATTCCAATGGATGGTAGCCGAGTCATTAAGGAGGGTAGTATGTTGTTGTGGTTTTTGTTACTCTAAGGGATGGTAGTATTGTCATTATGGAAGGTAGTTTGTTGTTGAAATTTTTGTTACTCCTATGGATGGTAGCCTTGTCATTATGGAAGGTAGTCTGTTGTTGAAATTTTTGTTACTGCAACGGATGGTAGCCTTCTCGTTATGGAAGGTAGTCTGTTGTTGAGATTTCTTGTTACTCCACTGGACGGTAGCCTTGTCATTATGGAAGGTAGTCTGTTGTCGAGATTTCTTGTTACTCTCCAATGGACGGTAGCCTTGTCATTATGGAAGGTAGTCTGTTGTTGAGATTTCTTGTTACTCAATTGGATGGTAGCCTTGTCATTATGGAAGGTAACTTGTTGTTGAGATTATTGTTTCTCCAATGGATGGTAGCCTTGTGATTATAAAAGGTAGTCTATTGTTGAAATTAGTGTTACTCTAATGGATGGTAGCCTTGTCATTATGAATGGTAGTCTATTGTTGAGATTTCTGTTATTCCAATGGATGGTAGCCGAGTCATTAAGGAGGGTAGTATGTTGTTGTGATTTTTGTTACTCTAAGGGATGGTAGCCTTGTCATTATGGAAGGTAGTTTGTTGTTGAAATTTTTGTTACTCCTATGGATGGTAGCCTTGTCATTATGGAAGGTAGTCTGTTGTTGAAATTTTTGTTACTGCAATGGATGGTAGCCTTCTCGTTATGGAAGGTAGTCTGTTGTTGAGATTTCTTGTTACTCCAATGGATGGTAGCCTTGTCATTATGGAAGGTAGTCTGTTGTTGAGATTTCTTGTTACTCCAATGGATGGTAGCCTTGTCATTATGGAAGGTAGCCTATTGTTGAGATTTCTGTTTCTCCAATGGATGGTAGCCTTGTAATTATAAAAGGTAGTCTATTGTTGAAATTATTGTTACTCTAATGGATGGTAGCCTTGCCATTATGAATGGTAGTCTATTGTTGAGATTTCTGTTATTCCAATGGATGGTAGCCGTGTCATTAAGGGAGGTAGTATGTTGTTGCGATTTTTGTTACTCCAATGGATGGAAGCATTATCATTAAGGGAGGTAGTCTGTTGTTGAAATTTTTGTTACACCAATGGATGGTATCCTTGTCATTATGGAAGGTAGTCTGTTGTTGAGATTTCTTGTTACCCCAATGGACGGTAGCCTTGTAATTATGGAAGGTAGTCTGTTGTTGAGATTTCTTGTTACTCCAATGGATGGTAGCCTTGTCATTATGGAAGGTAACCTGTTGTTGAGATTTATGTTTCTCCAATGGATGGTAGCCTTGTCATTATAAAAGGTAGTCTATTGTTGAAATTATTGTTACTCTAATGTTTGGTAGCCTTTTCCTTATGAATGGTAGTCTATTGTTGAGATTTTTGTTATTCTGATGGACGGTAGCCGTGTCATTAAGGGAGGTAGTATGTTGTTGTGATTTTTGTTACTCCAATGGATGGAAGCATTATCATTTAGGGAGGTAGTCTGTTGTTGAAATTCTTTTTACTCCAATGGATGGTATCCTTGTCATTATGGAAGGTAGCCTGTTGTTGAGATTTCTGTTACTCCAATGGATGGTAGCCTTGTCATTATGGAAGGTAGTCTATTGTTGAAATTTTTGTTACTCCAATGGATGGTAGCCTTCTTGTTATGGAAGGTAGTCTGTTGTTGAGATTTCATGTTACTCCAATGGATTGTGGCCTTGTCATTATGGAAGGCAGTCTTTCGTTAAGATTTCTTGTTACTCTAATGGATGATAGTCGTGTCATTATGGAAGGTAGACTGTTGTTTAGATTTATGTTTCTCCAATGGATGCTAGCCTTGTCCTTATAAAAGGTAGTATGTTGTTGAAATTTTTGTTACTCTAATGTATGGTAGCGTTGTCATTATGAATGTTAGTCTATTGTTGAGATTTCTGTTACTCCAATGGATGGTAGCCGTGTCATTATGGGAGGTAGTATGTTGTTGTGATTTTTGTGTCTCTAATGGATGGTAGCCTTGTCATTATGGAAGGTAGTCTATTGTTGAAATTTTTGTTACTGCAATGGATGGTAGCCTTCTCGTTATGGAAGGTAGTCTGTTGTTGAGATTTCTTGTTACTCCAATGGACGGTAGCCTTGTCATTATGGAAGGTAGTCTGTTGTCGAGATTTCTTGTTACTCTCCAATGGACGCTAGCCTTGTCATTATGGAAGGTAGTCTGTTGTTGAGATTTCTTGTTACTCAATTGGATGGTAGCCTTGTCATTATGGAAGGTAACTTGTTGTTGAGATTATTGTTTCTCCAATGGATGGTAGCCTTGTGATTATAAAAGGTAGTCTATTGTTGAAATTAGTGTTACTCTAATGGATGGTAGCCTTGTCATTATGAATGGTAGTCTATTGTTGAGATTTCTGTTATTCCAATGGATGGTAGCCGAGTCATTAAGGAGGGTAGTATGTTGTTGTGATTTTTGTTACTCTAAGGGATGGTAGCCTTGTCATTATGGAAGGTAGTTTGTTGTTGAAATTTTTGTTACTCCTATGGATGGTAGCCTTGTCATTATGGAAGGTAGTCTGTTGTTGAAATTTTTGTTACTGCAATGGATGGTAGCCTTCTCGTTATGGAAGGTAGTCTGTTGTTGAGATTTCTTGTTACTCCAATGGATGGTAGCCTTGTCATTATGGAAGGTAGTCTGTTGTTGAGATTTCTTGTTACTCCAATGGATGGTAGCCTTGTCATTATGGAAGGTAGCCTATTGTTGAGATTTCTGTTTCTCCAATGGATGGTAGCCTTGTAATTATAAAAGGTAGTCTATTGTTGAAATTATTGTTACTCTAATGGATGGTAGCCTTGCCATTATGAATGGTAGTCTATTGTTGAGATTTCTGTTATTCCAATGGATGGTAGCCGTGTCATTAAGGGAGGTAGTATGTTGTTGCGATTTTTGTTACTCCAATGGATGGAAGCATTATCATTAAGGGAGGTAGTCTGTTGTTGAAATTTTTGTTACACCAATGGATGGTATCCTTGTCATTATGGAAGGTAGTCTGTTGTTGAGATTTCTTGTTACCCCAATGGACGGTAGCCTTGTAATTATGGAAGGTAGTCTGTTGTTGAGATTTCTTGTTACTCCAATGGATGGTAGCCTTGTCATTATGGAAGGTAACCTGTTGTTGAGATTTATGTTTCTCCAATGGATGGTAGCCTTGTCATTATAAAAGGTAGTCTATTGTTGAAATTATTGTTACTCTAATGTTTGGTAGCCTTTTCCTTATGAATGGTAGTCTATTGTTGAGATTTTTGTTATTCTGATGGACGGTAGCCGTGTCATTAAGGGAGGTAGTATGTTGTTGTGATTTTTGTTACTCCAATGGATGGAAGCATTATCATTTAGGGAGGTAGTCTGTTGTTGAAATTCTTTTTACTCCAATGGATGGTATCCTTGTCATTATGGAAGGTAGCCTGTTGTTGAGATTTCTGTTACTCCAATGGATGGTAGCCTTGTCATTATGGAAGGTAGTCTATTGTTGAAATTTTTGTTACTCCAATGGATGGTAGCCTTCTTGTTATGGAAGGTAGTCTGTTGTTGAGATTTCATGTTACTCCAATGGATTGTGGCCTTGTCATTATGGAAGGCAGTCTTTCGTTAAGATTTCTTGTTACTCTAATGGATGATAGTCGTGTCATTATGGAAGGTAGACTGTTGTTTAGATTTATGTTTCTCCAATGGATGCTAGCCTTGTCCTTATAAAAGGTAGTATGTTGTTGAAATTTTTGTTACTCTAATGTATGGTAGCGTTGTCATTATGAATGTTAGTCTATTGTTGAGATTTCTGTTACTCCAATGGATGGTAGCCGTGTCATTATGGGAGGTAGTATGTTGTTGTGATTTTTGTGTCTCTAATGGATGGTAGCCTTGTCATTATGGAAGGTAGTCTATTGTTGAAATTTTTGTTACTGCAATGGATGGTAGCCTTCTCGTTATGGAAGGTAGTCTGTTGTTGAGATTTCTTGTTACTCCAATGGACGGTAGCCTTGTCATTATGGAAGGTAGTCTGTTGTCGAGATTTCTTGTTACTCTCCAATGGACGCTAGCCTTGTCATTATGGAAGGTAGTCTGTTGTTGAGATTTCTTGTTACTCAATTGGATGGTAGCCTTGTCATTATGGAAGGTAACCTGGTTTTGAGATTTCTGTTTCTCCAATTGATGGTAGCCTTGTGATTATAAAAGGTAGTCTATTGTTGAAATTAGTGTTACTCTAATGGATGGTAGCCTTGTCATTATGAATGGTAGTCTATTGTTGAGATTTCTGTTATTCCAATGGATGGTAGCCGAGTCATTAAGGAGGCTAGTATGTTGTTGTGATTTTTGTTACTCTAAGGGATGGTAGCCTTGTCATTATGGAAGGTAGTTTGTTGTTGAAATTTTTGTTACTCCTATGGATGGTACCATTGTCATTATGGAAGGTAGTCTGTTGTTGAAATTTTTGTTACTGCAATGGATCGTAGCCTTCTCGTTATGGAAGGTAGTCTGTTGTTGAGATTTCTTGTTACTCCAATGGACGGTAGCCTTGTCATTATGGAAGGTAGTCTGTTGTTAATATTTCTTGTTACTCCAATGGATGGTAGCCTTGTCATTATGGAAGGTAGCCTATTGTTGAGATTTCTGTTTTTCCAATGGATGGTAGCCTTGTAATTATAAAAGGTAGTCTATTGTTGAAATTATTGTTACTCTAATGGATGGTAGCCATGTCATTATGAATGGTAGTCTATTGTTGAGATTTCTGTTATTCCAATGGATCGTTGCCGTGTCATTAAGGGAGGTAGTATGTTGTTGCGATTTTTGTTACTCCAATGGATGGAAGCATTATCATTAAGGGAGGTAGTCTGTTGTTGAAATTTTTGTTACTCCAATGGATGGTATCCTTGTCATTATGGAAGGTAGTCTGTTGTTGAGATTTCTTGTTACCCTAATGGACGGTAGCCTTGTAATTATGGAAGGTAGTATGTTGTTGAGATTTCTTGTTACTCCAATGGATGGTAGCCTTGTCATTATAAAAGGTAGTCTATTGTTGAAATTATTGTTACTCTAATGGATGGTAGCCTTGTCATTATGAATGGTAGTCTATTGTTGAGATTTCTGTTATTCCGATGGACGGTAGCCGTGTTATTAAGGGAGGTAGTATGTTGTTGTGATTTTTGTTACTCCAATGGATGGAAGCATTATCATTTTGGGAGGTAGTCTGTTGTTGAAATTCTTTTTACTCCAATGGATGGTAGCCTTGTCATTATGGAAGGTAGTCTATTGTTGAAAGTTTTGTTACTCCAATGGATGGTAGCCTTCTTGTTATGGAAGGTAGTCTGTTGTTGAGATTTCATGTTACTCCAATGGATTATGGCCTTGTCATTATGGAAGGTAGTCTGTCGTTGAGATTTCTTGTTACTCTAATGGAAGATAGCCTTGTCATTATGGAAGGTAGAATGTTGTTTAGATTTATGTTTCTCCAATGGATGCTAGCCTTGTCATTATAAAAGGTAGTATGTTGTTGAAATTTTTATTACTCTAATGTTTGGTAGCCTTGTCATTATGAATGTTAGTCTATTGTTGAGATTTCTGTTACTCCAATGGATGGTAGCCGTGTCATTATGGGAGGTAGTATGTTGTTGTGATTTTTGTTACTCCAATGGATGGAAGCATTGTCATTAAGGGAGTTAGTCTGTTGTTAAATTTTGGTTACTCTAATGGATGGTAGCCTTGTCATTATGGAAGGTAGTCTATTGTTGATATTTTTGTTACTCCAATGGATGGTAGCCTTCTCGTTATGGAAGGTAGTCTGTTGTTGAGATTTCTTGTTACTGCAATGGACGGTAGCCTTGTCATTATGGAAGGTAGTCTGTTGTTGAGATTTCTTGTTACTCCATTGGATGGTAGCCTTGTCATTATGGAAGGTAACCTATTGTTGAGATTTCTGTTTCTCCAATGGATGGTAGCCTTGTGATTATAAAAGGTAGTCTATTGTTGAAATTAGTGTTACTCTAATGGATGGTAGCCTTGTCATTATGAATGGTAGTCTATTGTTGAGATTTCTGTTATTCCAATGGATGATAGCCGAGTCATTAAGGAGGGTAGTATGTTGTTATGATTTTTGTTACTCTAAGGGATGGTAGCCTTGTCATTATGGAAGGTAGTTTGTTGTTGAAATTTTTGTTACTCCTATGGATGGTAGCCTTGTCATTATGGAAGGTAGTCTGTTGTTGAAATTTTTGTTACTGCAATGGATGGTAGCCTTCTCGTTATGGAAGGTAGTCTGTTGTTGAGATTTCTTGTTACTCCAATGGAAGGTAGCCTTGTTATTATGGAAGGTAGTCTGTTGTTGAGATTTCTTGTTACTCTCCAATGGACGGTAGCCTTGTCATTATGGAAGGTAGTCTATTGTTGAGATTTCATGTTACTCCATTGGATGGTAGACTTGTCATTATGGAAGGTAACCTGTTGTTGAGATTTCTGTTTCTCCAATGGATGGTAGCCTTGTGATTATAAAAGGTAGTTTATTGTTGAAATTAGTGTTACTCTAATGGATGGTAGCCTTGTCATTATGAATGGTAGTCTATTGTTGAGATTTATGTTATTCCAATGGATGGTAGCCGAGTCATTAAGAAGGGTAGTATGTTGTTGTGATTTTTGTTACTCTAAGGGATGGTAGCCTTGTCATTATGGAAGGTAGTCTGTTGTTGAAATTTTTGTTACTGCAATGGATGGTAGCCTTCTCGTTATGGAAGGTAGTCTGTTGTTGAGATTTCTTGTTACTCCAATGGATGGTAGCCTTTTTATTATGGAAGGAAGCCTATTGTTGAGATTTCTGTTTCTCCACTGGATGGTAGCCTTGTAATTATAAAAGGTAGTCTATTGTTGAAATTATTGTTACTCTAATGGATGGTAGCCTTGCCATTATGAATGGTAGTCTATTGTTGAGATTTCTGTTATTCCAATGGATGGTAGTCGTGTCATTAAGGGAGGTAGTATGTTGTTGCGATTTTTGTTACTCCAATGGATGGAAACATTATCATTAAGGGAGGTAGTCTGTTGTTGAAATTTTTATTACTCCAATGGATGGTATCCTTGTCATTATGGAAGGTAGTCTGCTGTTGAGATTTCTTGTTACCCCAATGGACGGTAGCCCTGTAATTATGGAAGGTAGTCTATTGTTGAGATTTCTTGTTACTCCAATGGATGGTAGCCTTGTCATTATGGAAGGTAACCTGTTGTTGAGATTTCTGTTTCTCCAATGGCTGGTATCCTTGTCATTATAAAAGGTAGTCTATTGTTGAAATTATTGTTACTCTAATGGATGGTAGCCTTTTCATTATGAATGGTAGACTATTGTTGAGATTTTTGTTATTCCGATGGACGGTAGCCGTGTCATTAAGGGAGGTAGTATGTTGTTGTGATTTTTGTTACTCCAATGGATGGAAGCATTATCATTTAAGGAGGTAGTCTGTTGTTGAAATTCTTTTTACTCCAATAGATGGTATCCTTGTCATTATGGAAGGTAGCCTGTTGTTGAGATTTCTGTTACTGCAATGGATGGTAGCCTTGTCAATATAGAAGGTAGTCCGTTGCTGAAATTTGTGTTACTCCAATGGATGGTAGCCTTGTCATTATGGAAGGTAGTCTATTGTTGAAATTTTTGTTACTCCAATGGATGGTAGCCTTCTTGTTATGGAAGGTAGTCTGTTGTTGAGATTTCATGTTACTCCAATGGATTGTGGCCTTGTCATTATGGAAGGTAGTCTGTCGTTAAGATTTCTTGTTACTCTAATGGATGATAGCCGTGTCATTATGGAAGGTAGACTGTTGTTTAGATTTATGTTTCTCCAATGGATGCTAGCCTTGTCATTATAAAAGGTAGTATGTTGTTGAAAATTTTGTTACTCTAATGTATGGTAGCGTTGTCATTATGAATGTTAGTCTATTGTTGAGATTTCTGTTACTCCAATGGATGGTAGCCGTGTCATTATGGGAGGTAGTATGTTGTTGTGATTTTTGTGACTCTAATGGATGGTAGCCTTGTCATTATGGAAGGTAGTCTATTGTTGAAATTTTTGTTACTCCAATGGATGGTAGCCTTCTCGTTATGGAAGGTAGTCTGTTGTTGAGATTTCTTGTTACTCCAATGGACGGTAGCCTTGTCATTATGGAAGGTAGTCTGTTGTAGAGATTTCTTGTTACTCTCCAATGGACGGTAGCCTTGTCATTATGGAAGGTAGTCTGTTGTTGAGCTTTCTTGTTACTCCATTGGATGGTAGCCTTGTCATTATGGAAGGTAACCTGTTGTTGAGATTTCTGTTTCTCCAATGGATGGTAGCCTTGTGATTATAAAAGGTAGTTTATTGTTGAAATTAGTGTTACTCTAATGGATGGTAGCCTTGTCATTATGAATGGTAGTCTATTGTTGAGATTTCTGTTATTCCAATGGATGGTAGCCGAGTCATTAAGAAGGCTAGTATGTTGTTGTGATTTTTGTTACTCTAACGGATGGTAGCCTTGTCATTATGGAAGGTAGTTTGTTGTTGAAATTTTTGTTACTCCTATGGATGGTAGCCTTGTCATTATGGAAGGTAGTCTGTTGTTGAATTTTTTGTTACTGCAATGGATGGTAGCCTTCTCGTTATGGAAGGTAGTCTGTTGTTGAGATTTCTTGTTACTCCAATGGATGGTAGCCTTGTCATTATGGAAGGTAGCCTATTGTTGAGATTTCTGTTTCTCCACTGGATGGTAGCCTTGTAATTCTAAAAGGTAGTCTATTGTTGAAATTATTGTTACTCTTATGGATGGTAGCCTTCTCGTTATGGAAGGTAGTATGTTGTTGAGATTTCTTGTTACTCCAATGGATGGTAGCCTTGTCATTATGGAAGGTAGCCTATTGTTGAGATTTCTGTTTCTCCAATGGATGGTAGCCTTGTAATTATAAAAGGTAGTCTATTATTGAAATTATTGTTACTCTAATGGATGGTAGCCTTGCCATTATGAATGGTAGTCTATTGTTGAGATTTCTGTTATTCCAATGGATGGTAGTCGTGTCATTAAGGGAGGTAGTATGTTGTTGCGATTACTCCAATGGATGGAAGCATTATCATTTAGGGAGGTAGTCTGTTGTTGAAATTCTTTTTACTCCAATAGATGGTATCCTTGTCATTATGGAAGGTAGCCTGTTGTTGAGATTTCTGTTACTGCAATGGATGGTAGCCTTGTCAATATAGAAGGTAGTCCGTTGCTGAAATTTGTGTTACTCCAATGGATGGTAGCCTTGTCATTATGGAAGGTAGTCTATTGTTGAAATTTTTGTTACTCCAATGGATGGTAGCCTTCTTGTTATGGAAGGTAGTCTGTTGTTGAGATTTCATGTTACTCCAATGGATTGTTGCCTTGTCATTATGGAAGGTAGTATGTCATTAAGATTTCTTGTTACTCTAATGGATGATAGCCGTGTCATTATGGAAGGTAGACTGTTGTTTAGATTTATGTTTCTCCAATGGATGCTAGCCTTGTCCTTATAAAAGGTAGTATGTTGTTGAAATTTTTGTTACTCTAATGTATGGTAGCGTTGTCATTATGAATGTTAGTCTATTGTTGAGATTTCTGTTACTCCAATGGATGGTAGCCGTGTCATTATGGGAGGTAGTATGTTGTTGTGATTTTTGTGACTCTAATGGATGGTAGCCTTGTCATTATGGAAGGTAGTCTATTGTTGAAATTTTTGTTACTCCAATGGATGGTAGCCTTCTCGTTATGGAAGGTAGTCTGTTGTTGAGATTTCTTGTTACTCCAATGGACGGTAGCCTTGTCATTATGGAAGGTAGTCTGTTGTTGAGATTTCTTGTTACTCTCCAATGGACGGTAGCCTTGTCATTATGGAAGGTAGTCTGTTGTTGAGCTTTCTTGTTACTCCATTGGATGGTAGCCTTGTCATTATGGAAGGTAACCTGTTGTTGAGATTTCTGTTTCTCCAATGGATGGTAGCCTTGTGATTATAAAAGGTAGTTTATTGTTGAAATTAGTGTTACTCTAATGGATGGTAGCCTTGTCATTATGAATGGTAGTATATTGTTGAGATTTCTGTTATTCCAATGGATGGTAGCCGAGTCATTAAGGAGGCTAGTATGTTGTTGTGATTTTTGTTACTCTAACGGATGGTAGCCTTGTCATTATGGAAGGTAGTTTGTTGTTGAAATTTTTGTTACTCCTATGGATGGTAGCCTTGTCATTATGGAAGGTAGTCTATTGTTGAAATTTTTGTTACTGCAATGGATGGTAGCCTTCTCGTTATGGAAGGTAGTCTGTTGTTGAGATTTCTTGTTACTCCAATGGATGGTAGCCTTGTCATTATGGAAGGTAGCCTATTGTTGAGATTTCTGTTTCTCCACTGGATGGTAGCCTTGTAATTCTAAAAGGTAGTCTATTGTTGAAATTATTGTTACTCTTATGGATGGTAGCCTTCTCGTTATGGAAGGTAGTATGTTGTTGAGATTTCTTGTTACTCCAATGGATGGTAGCCTTGTCATTATGGAAGGTAGCCTATTGTTGAGATTTCTGTTTCTCCAATGGATGGTAGCCTTGTAATTATAAAAGGTAGTCTATTGTTGAAATTATTATTACTCTAATGGATGGTA
Source organism: Vicia faba (assembly GCA_948472305.1). Classification (NCBI taxonomy): domain Eukaryota; kingdom Viridiplantae; phylum Streptophyta; class Magnoliopsida; order Fabales; family Fabaceae; genus Vicia; species Vicia faba. The sequence goes on from OX451737.1 coordinate 775,198,503, forward strand.
GCCTTGTCATTATGAATGGTAGTCTATTGTTGAGATTTCTGTTATTCCAATGGATGGTAGCCGTGTCATTAAGGGAGGTAGTATGTTGTTGCGATTTTTGTTACTCCAATGGATGCAAGCATTATCATTAAGGGAGGTAGTCTGTTGTTGTGATTTTTGTTACTCTAAGGGATGGTAGCCTTGTCATTATGGTAGGTAGTTTGTTGTTGAAATTTTTGTTACTCCTATGGATGGTAGCCTTGTCATTATGGAAGGTAGTCTTTTGTTGAAATTTTTGTTACTCCAATGGACGGTAGCCTTGTCATTATGGAAGGTAGTCTGTTGTTGAGCTTTCTTGTTACTCCATTGGATGGTAGCCTTGTCATTATGGAAGGTAACCTGTTGTTGAGATTTCTGTTTCTCCAATGGATGGTAGCCTTGTGATTATAAAAGGTAGTTTATTGTTGAAATTAGTGTTACTCTAATGGATGGTAGCCTTGTCATTATGAATGGTAGTTTATTGTTGAGATTTCTGTTATTCCAATGGATGGTAGCCGAGTCATTAAGGAGGCTAGTATGTTGTTGTGATTTTTGTTACTCTAACGGATGGTAGCCTTGTCATTATGGAAGGTAGTCTGTTGTTGATATTTTTGTTACTCCTATGGATGGTAGCCTTGTCATTATGGAAGGTAGTCTGTTGTTGAAATTTTTGTTACTGCAATGGATGGTAGCCTTCTCGTTATGGAAGGTAGTCTGTTGTTGAGATTTCTTGTTACTCCAATGGATGGTAGCCTTGTCATTATGGAAGGTAGCCTATTGTTGAGATTTCAGTTTCTCCACTGGATGGTAGCCTTGTAATTCTAAAAGGTAGTCTATTGTTGAAATTATTGTTACTCTAATGGATGGTAGCCTTGCCATTATGAATGGTAGTCTATTGTTGAGATTTCTGTTATTCCGATGGATGGTAGTCGTGTCATTAAGGGAGGTAGTATGTTGTTGCGATTTTTGTTACTCCAATTGATGGAAGCATTATCATTAAAGGAGGTAGTCTGTTGTTGAAATTTTTGTTACTCCAATGGATGGTATCCTTGTCATTATGGAAGGTAGTCTGTTGTTGAGATTTCTTGTTACCCCAGTGGACGGTAGCCTTGTAATTATGGAAGGTAGTCTGTTGTTGAGATTTCTTGTTACTCCAATGGATGGTAGCCTTGTCATTATGGAAGGTAACCTGTTGTTGAGATTTCTGTTTCTCCAATGGATGGTAGCCTTGTCATTATAAAAGGTAGTCTATTGTTGAAATTATTGTTACTCTAATGGATGGTAGCCTTTTCATTATGAATGGTAGTCTATTGTTGAGATTTTTGTTATTCCGATGGACGGTAGCCGTGTCATTAAGGGAGGTAGTATGTTGTTGTGATTTTTGTTACTCCAATGGATGGAAGCATTATCATTTAGGGAGGTAGTCTGTTGTTGAAATTCTTTTTACTCCAATAGATGGTATCCTTGTCATTATGGAAGGTAGCCTGTTGTTGAGATTTCTGTTACTCAAATGGATGGTAGCCTTGTCAATATAGACGGTAGTCCGTTGCTGAAATTTGTGTTACTCCAATGGATGGTAGCCTTGCCATTATGGAAGGTAGTCTATTGTTGAAATTTTTGTTACTCCAATGGATGGTAGCCTTCTCGTTATGGAAGGTAGTCTGTTGTTGAGATTTCTTGTTACTCCAATGGACGGTAGCCTTGTCATTATGGAAGGTAGTCTGTTGTTGAGATTTCTTGTTACTCTCCAATGGACGGTAGCCTTGTCATTATGGAAGGTAGTCTGTTGTTGAGCTTTCTTGTTACTCCATTGGATGGTAGCCTTGTCATTATGGAAGGTAACCTGTTGTTGAGATTTCTGTTTCTCCAATGGATGGTAGCCTTGTGATTATAAAAGGTAGTTTATTGTTGAAATTAGTGTTACTCTAATGGATGGTAGCCTTGTCATTATGAATGGTAGTATATTGTTGAGATTTCTGTTATTCCAATGGATGGTAGCCGAGTCATTAAGGAGGCTAGTATGTTGTTGTGATTTTTGTTACTCTAACGGATGGTAGCCTTGTCATTATGGAAGGTAGTTTGTTGTTGAAATTTTTGTTACTCCTATGGATGGTAGCCTTGTCATTATGGAAGGTAGTCTATTGTTGAAATTTTTGTTACTGCAATGGATGGTAGCCTTCTCGTTATGGAAGGTAGTCTGTTGTTGAGATTTCTTGTTACTCCAATGGATGGTAGCCTTGTCATTATGGAAGGTAGCCTATTGTTGAGATTTCTGTTTCTCCACTGGATGGTAGCCTTGTAATTCTAAAAGGTAGTCTATTGTTGAAATTATTGTTACTCTTATGGATGGTAGCCTTCTCGTTATGGAAGGTAGTATGTTGTTGAGATTTCTTGTTACTCCAATGGATGGTAGCCTTGTCATTATGGAAGGTAGCCTATTGTTGAGATTTCTGTTTCTCCAATGGATGGTAGCCTTGTAATTATAAAAGGTAGTCTATTGTTGAAATTATTATTACTCTAATGGATGGTAGCCTTGTCATTATGAATGGTAGTCTATTGTTGAGATTTCTGTTATTCCAATGGATGGTAGCCGTGTCATTAAGGGAGGTAGTATGTTGTTGCGATTTTTGTTACTCCAATGGATGCAAGCATTATCATTAAGGGAGGTAGTCTGTTGTTGTGATTTTTGTTACTCTAAGGGATGGTAGCCTTGTCATTATGGTAGGTAGTTTGTTGTTGAAATTTTTGTTACTCCTATGGATGGTAGCCTTGTCATTATGGAAGGTAGTCTTTTGTTGAAATTTTTGTTACTCCAATGGACGGTAGCCTTGTCATTATGGAAGGTAGTCTGTTGTTGAGCTTTCTTGTTACTCCATTGGATGGTAGCCTTGTCATTATGGAAGGTAACCTGTTGTTGAGATTTCTGTTTCTCCAATGGATGGTAGCCTTGTGATTATAAAAGGTAGTTTATTGTTGAAATTAGTGTTACTCTAATGGATGGTAGCCTTGTCATTATGAATGGTAGTTTATTGTTGAGATTTCTGTTATTCCAATGGATGGTAGCCGAGTCATTAAGGAGGCTAGTATGTTGTTGTGATTTTTGTTACTCTAACGGATGGTAGCCTTGTCATTATGGAAGGTAGTCTGTTGTTGATATTTTTGTTACTCCTATGGATGGTAGCCTTGTCATTATGGAAGGTAGTCTGTTGTTGAAATTTTTGTTACTGCAATGGATGGTAGCCTTCTCGTTATGGAAGGTAGTCTGTTGTTGAGATTTCTTGTTACTCCAATGGATGGTAGCCTTGTCATTATGGAAGGTAGCCTATTGTTGAGATTTCAGTTTCTCCACTGGATGGTAGCCTTGTAATTCTAAAAGGTAGTCTATTGTTGAAATTATTGTTACTCTAATGGATGGTAGCCTTGCCATTATGAATGGTAGTCTATTGTTGAGATTTCTGTTATTCCGATGGATGGTAGTCGTGTCATTAAGGGAGGTAGTATGTTGTTGCGATTTTTGTTACTCCAATTGATGGAAGCATTATCATTAAAGGAGGTAGTCTGTTGTTGAAATTTTTGTTACTCCAATGGATGGTATCCTTGTCATTATGGAAGGTAGTCTGTTGTTGAGATTTCTTGTTACCCCAGTGGACGGTAGCCTTGTAATTATGGAAGGTAGTCTGTTGTTGAGATTTCTTGTTACTCCAATGGATGGTAGCCTTGTCATTATGGAAGGTAACCTGTTGTTGAGATTTCTGTTTCTCCAATGGATGGTAGCCTTGTCATTATAAAAGGTAGTCTATTGTTGAAATTATTGTTACTCTAATGGATGGTAGCCTTTTCATTATGAATGGTAGTCTATTGTTGAGATTTTTGTTATTCCGATGGACGGTAGCCGTGTCATTAAGGGAGGTAGTATGTTGTTGTGATTTTTGTTACTCCAATGGATGGAAGCATTATCATTTAGGGAGGTAGTCTGTTGTTGAAATTCTTTTTACTCCAATAGATGGTATCCTTGTCATTATGGAAGGTAGCCTGTTGTTGAGATTTCTGTTACTCAAATGGATGGTAGCCTTGTCAATATAGACGGTAGTCCGTTGCTGAAATTTGTGTTACTCCAATGGATGGTAGCCTTGCCATTATGGAAGGTAGTCTATTGTTGAAATTTTTGTTACTCCAATGGATGGTAGCCTTCTTGTTATGGAAGGTAGTCTGTTGTTGAGATTTCATGTTACTCCAATGGATTGTGGCCTTGTCATTATGGAAGATAGTCTGTCGTTAAGATTTCTTGTTACTCTAATGGATGATAGCCATGTCATTATGGAAGGTAGACTGTTGTTTAGATTTATGTTTCTCCAATGGATGCTAGCCTTGTCATTATAAAAGGTAGTATGTTGTTGAAATTTTTGTTACTCTAATGTATGGTAGCCTTGTCATTATGGAAGGTAGTCTATTATTGAAATTTTTGTTACTCCAATGGATGGTAGCCTTCTCGTTATGGAAGGTAGTCTGTTGTTGAGATTTCTTGTTACTCCAATGGACGGTAGCCTTGTCATTATGGAAGGTAGTCTGTCATTGGGATTTCTTGTTACTCCAATGGACGGTAGCCTTGTCATTATGGAAGGTAGCCTATTGTTGAGATTTATGTTTCTCCAATGGATGGTAGCCTTGTAATTATAAAAGGTAGTCTATTGTTGAAATTATTATTACTCTAATGGATGGTAGCCTTGTCATTATGAATGGTAGTCTATTGTTGAGATTTCTGTTATTCTAATGGATGGTAGCCGTGTCATTAAGGGAGGTAGTATGTTGTTGCGATTTTTGTTACTCCAATGGATGGAAGCATTATCATTAAGGGAGGTAGTCTATTGTTGTGATTTTTGTTACTCTAAGGGATGGTAGCCTTGTCATTATGGAAGGTAGTTTGTTGTTGAAATTTTTGTTACTCCTATGGATGGTAGCCTTGTCATTATGGAAGGTAGTCTTTTGTTGAAATTTTTGTTACTGCAATAGATGGTAGCCTTTTCGTTATGGAAGGTAGTCTGTTGTTGAGATTTCTTGTTACTCCAATGGACGGTAGCCTTGTCATTATGGAAGGTAGTCTATTGTTGAGATTTCTTGTTACTCTCTAATGGACGGTAGCCTTGTCATTATGGAAGGTAGTCTGTTGTTGAGATTTCTTGTTACTCCATTGGATGGTAGCCTTGTCATTATGGAAGGTAACTTGTTGTTGAGATTTCTGTTTCTCCAATGGATGGTAGCCTTGTGATTATAAAAGGTAGTCTCTTGTTGAAATTAGTGTTACTCTAATGGACGGTAGCCTTGTCATTATGAATGGTAGTTTATTGTTGAGATTTCTGTTATTCCAATGGATGGTAGCCGAGTCATTAAGGAGGCTAGTATGTTGTTGTGATTTTTGTTACTCTAACGGATGGTAGCCTTGTCATTATGGAAGGTAGTCTGTTGTTGATATTTTTGTTACTCCTATGGATGGTAGCCTTGTCATTATGGAAGGTAGTCTGTTGTTGAAATTTTTGTTACTGCAATGGATGGTAGCCTTCTCGTTATGGAAGGTAGTATGTTGTTGAGATTTCTTGTTACTCCAATGGATGGTAGCCTTGTCATTATGGAAGGTAGCCTATTGTTGAGATTTCAGTTTCTCCACTGGATGGTAGCCTTGTAATTCTAAAAGGTAGTCTATTGTTGAAATTATTGTTACTCTAATGGATGGTAGCCTTGCCATTATGAATGGTAGTCTATTGTTGAGATTTCTGTTATTCCGATGGACGGTAGTCGTGTCATTAAGGGAGGTAGTATGTTGTTGCGATTTTTGTTACTCCAATTGATGGAAGCATTATCATTAAAGGAGGTAGTCTGTTGTTGAAATTTTTGTTACTCCAATGGATGGTATCCTTGTCATTATGGAAGGTAGTCTGTTGTTGAGATTTCTTGTTACCCCAGTGGACGGTAGCCTTGTAATTATGGAAGGTAGTCTGTTGTTGAGATTTCTTGTTACTCCAATGGATGGTAGCCTTGTCATTATGGAAGGTAACCTGTTGTTGAGATTTCTGTTTCTCCAATGGATGGTAGCCTTGTCATTATAAAAGGTAGTCTATTGTTGAAATTATTGTTACTCTAATGGATGGTAGCCTTTTCATTATGAATGGTAGTCTATTGTTGAGATTTTTGTTATTCCGATGGACGGTAGCCGTGTCATTAAGGGAGGTAGTATGTTGTTGTGATTTTTGTTACTCCAATGGATGGAAGCATTATCATTTAGGGAGGTAGTCTGTTGTTGAAATTCTTTTTACTCCAATAGATGGTATCCTTGTCATTATGGAAGGTAGCCTGTTGTTGAGATTTCTGTTACTCAAATGGATGGTAGCCTTGTCAATATAGACGGTAGTCCGTTGCTGAAATTTGTGTTACTCCAATGGATGGTAGCCTTGCCATTATGGAAGGTAGTCTATTGTTGAAATTTTTGTTACTCCAATGGATGGTAGCCTTCTTGTTATGGAAGGTAGTCTGTTGTTGAGATTTCATGTTACTCCAATGGATTGTGGCCTTGTCATTATGGAAGATAGTCTGTCGTTAAGATTTCTTGTTACTCTAATGGATGATAGCCATGTCATTATGGAAGGTAGACTGTTGTTTAGATTTATGTTTCTCCAATGGATGCTAGCCTTGTCATTATAAAAGGTAGTATGTTGTTGAAATTTTTGTTACTCTAATGTATGGTAGCCTTGTCATTATGGAAGGTAGTCTATTATTGAAATTTTTGTTACTCCAATGGATGGTAGCCTTCTCGTTATGGAAGGTAGTCTGTTGTTGAGATTTCTTGTTACTCCAATGGACGGTAGCCTTGTCATTATGGAAGGTAGTCTGTCATTGGGATTTCTTGTTACTCCAATGGACAGTAGCCTTGTCATTATGGAAGGTAGCCTATTGTTGAGATTTATGTTTCTCCAATGGATGGTAGCCTTGTAATTATAAAAGGTAGTCTATTGTTGAAATTATTATTACTCTAATGGATGGTAGCCTTGTCATTATGAATGGTAGTCTATTGTTGAGATTTCTGTTATTCCAATGGATGGTAGCCGTGTCATTAAGGGAGGTAGTATGTTGTTGCGATTTTTGTTACTCCAATGGATGGAAGCATTATCATTAAGGGAGGTAGTCTGTTGTTGTGATTTTTGTTACTCTAAGGGATGGTAGCCTTGTCATTATGGAAGGTAGTTTGTTGTTGAAATTTTTGTTACTCCTATGGATGGTAGCCTTGTCATTATGGAAGGTAGTCTTTTGTTGAAATTTTTGTTACTGCAATAGATGGTAGCCTTTTCGTTATGGAAGGTAGTCTGTTGTTGAGATTTCTTGTTACTCCAATGGACGGTAGCCTTGTCATTATGGAAGGTAGTCTATTGTTGAGATTTCTTGTTACTCTCTAATGGACGGTAGCCTTGTCATTATGGAAGGTAGTCTGTTGTTGAGATTTCTTGTTACTCCATTGGATGGTAGCCTTGTCATTATGGAAGGTAACTTGTTGTTGAGATTTCTGTTTCTCCAATGGATGGTAGCCTTGTGATTATAAAAGGTAGTCTCTTGTTGAAATTAGTGTTACTCTAATGGATGGTAGCCTTGTCATTATGAATGGTAGTCTATTGTTGAGATTTCTGTTATTCCAATGGATGGTAGTCGTGTCATTAAGGGAGGTAGTATGTTGTTGCGATTTTTGTTACTCTAAGGGATGGTAGCCTTGTCATTATGGAAGGTAGTTTGTTGTTGAAATTTTTGTTACTCCTATGGATGGTAGCCTTGTCATTATGGAAGGTAGTCTGTTGTTGAAATTTTTGTTACTGCAATGGATGGTAGCCTTCTCGTTATGGAAGGTAGTCTGTTGTTGATATTTCTTGTTACTCCAATGGATGATAGCCTTGTCATTATGGAAGGTAGCCTATTGTTGAGATTTATGTTTCTCCACTGGATGGTAGCCTTGTAATTCTAAAAGGTAGTCTATTGTTGAAATTATTGTTACTCTAATGGATGGTATCCTTGCCATTATGAATGGTAGTCTATTGTTGAGATTTCTGTTATTCCGATGGACGGTAGTTGTGTCATTAAGGGAGGTAGTATGTTGTTGCGATTTTTGTTACTCCAATGGATGGAAGCATTATCATTAAGGGAGGTAGTCTGTTGTTGAAATTTTTTTTACTCCAATGGATGGTATCCTTGTCATTATGGAAGGTAGTCTGTTGTTGAGATTTCTTGTTACTCCAATGGATGGTAGCCTTGTCATTATGGAAGGTAACCTGTTGTTGAGATTTCTGTTTCTCCAATGGATGGTAGCCTTGTCATTATAAAAGGTAGTCTATTGTTGAAATTATTGTTACTCTAATGGATGGTAGCCTTTTCATTATGAATGGTAGTCTATTGTTGAGATTTTTGTTATTCCGATGGACGGTAGCTGTGTCATTAAGGGAGGTAGTATGTTGTTGTGATTTTTGTTACTCCAATGGATGGAAGCATTATCATTTAGGGAGGTAGTCTGTTGTTGAAATTCTTTTTACTCCAATAGATGGAATCCTTGTCATTATGGAAGGTAGCCTGTTGTTGAGATTTCTGTTACTCCAATGGATGGTAGCCTTGTCAATATAGAAGGTAGTCCGTTGCTGAAATTTGTGTTACTCCAATGGATGGTAGCCTTGTCATTATAGAAGGTAGTCTATTGTTGAAATTTTTGTAGCCTTCTTGTTATAGAAGGTAGTCTGTTGTTGAGATTTCATGTTACTCCAATGGATTGTGGCCTTGTCATTATGGAAGGAAGTTTGTCGTTAAGATTTCTTGTTACTCTAATGGATGATAGCCGTGTCATTATGGATGGTAGACTATTGTTTAGATTTATGTTTCTCCAATGGATGCTAGCCTTGTCATTATAAAAGGTAGTATGTTGTTGAAATTTTTGTTACTCTAATGTATGGTAGCCTTGTCATTATGAATGTTAGTCTATTGTTGAGATTTCTGTTACTCCAATGGATGGTAGCCGTGTCATTATGAGAGGTAGTATGTTGTTATGATTTTTGTTACTCCAATGGATGGAAGCTTTGTCATTAAGGGAGGTAGTCTGTTGTTAAATTTTTGTTACTCTAATGGATGGTAGCCTTGTCATTATGGAAGGTAGTCTATTGTTGAAATTTTTGTTACTCCAATGGATGGTAGCCTTCTCGTTATGGAAAGTAGTCTGTTGTTGAGTTTTCTTGTTACTCCAATGGACGGTAGCCTTGTCATTATGGAAGGTAGTCTGTTGTTGAGATTTCTTGTTACTCTATTGGATGGTAGCCTTGTCATTATGGAAGGTAGTTTGTTGTTGAGATTTCTTGTTACTCCATTGGATGGTAGCCTTGTCATTATGGAAGGTAACCTATTGTTGAGATTTCTATTTCTCCAATGGATGGTAGCCTTGTCATTATAGAAGGTAGTCTATTGTGGAAATTACTGTTACTCTAATGGATGGTAGCCTTGTCATTATGAATGGTAGTCTATTGTTGAGATTTGTGTTATTCCAATGGATGGTAGCCGTGTCATTAAGGAGGGTAGTATGTTGTTGTGATTTTTGTTACTCCAATGGATGAAAGAATTATCATTTAGGGAGGTAGTCTGTGGTTGAAATTCTTGTTACTCCAATGTATGGTATCCTTGTCATTATGGAAGGTAGCCTGTAGTTGAGATTTCTGTTACTCCAATGGATAGTAGCCTTGTCATTATGAATGGTAGTCTATTGTTGAGATTTCTGTTATTCCAATGGATAGTAGTCGTGTCATTAAGGGAGGTAGTATGTTGTTGTGAATTTTGTTACTCCAATGGATGGAATCATTATCATTAAGGGAGGTAGTATGTTGTTGAAATTTTTGTTACTCCAATGGATGGTATCCTTATCATTATGGAAGGTAGTCTGTTGTTGAGATTTTTGTTACTCTAATTGATGGTAGCCTTGTCATTATGAAAGGTAGTCTATTTTTGAAATTTTTGTTACTCCAATGGATGGTAGCCTTGTCATTACGGAAGGTAGTCTATTGTTGAAATTTTTGTTACTCCAATGGATAGTAGCCTTCTCGTTATGGAAGGTAGTCTGTTGTTGAGTTTTCTTGTTACTCCAATGGACGGTAGCCTTGTCATTATGGAAGGTAGTCTGTTGTTGAGATTTCTTGTTACTCCATTGGATGGTAGCCTTGTCATTATGGAAGGTAACCTGTTGTTGAGATTTCTGTTTCTCCAATGGATGGTAGCCTTGTCATTATAAAAGGTAGTCTATTGTGGAAATTACTGTTACTCTAATGGATGGTACCCTTGTCATTATGAATGGTAGTCTATTGTTGAGATTTGTGTTATTCCAATGGATGGTAGCCGTGTCATTAAGGGGGGTAGTATGTTGTTGTGATTTTTGTTACTCCAATGGATGAAAGAATTATCATTTAGAGAGGTAGTCTGTGGTTGAAATTCTTGTTACTCCAATGTATGGTATCCTTGTCATTATGGAAGGTAGCCTATAGTTGAGATTTCTGTTACTCCAATGGATGGTAGCCTTGTCATTATGAATGGTAGTCTATTGTTGAGATTTCTGTTATTCCAATGGATAGTAGTCGTGTCATTAATGGAGGTAGTATGTTGTTGTGAATTTTGTTACTCCAATGGATGGAATCATTATTATTAAGGGAGGTAGTATGTTGTTGAAATTTTTGTTACTCCAATGGATGGTATCCTTATCATTATGGAAGGTAGTCTGTTGTTGAGATTTTTGTTACTCTAATTGATGGTAGCCTTGTCATTATGAAAGGTAGTCTATTTTTGATATTTTTGTTACTCCAATGGATGGTAGCCTTGTCATTACGGAAGGTAGTCTATTGTTGAAATTTTTGTTACTCCAATGGATAGTAGCCTTCTCGTTATGGAAGGTAGGTGGTTGTTGAGATTTCTTGTTAATCTAATGGATGATATCCTTTTCATTATGGAAGGTAGCCTGTTGTTGACATTTTTATCTCTCCAATGGATGGTAGCCTTGTCATTATTAAAGGTAGTCTATTGTTGAAATTTTTGTTACTCTAATGGATGGTAGCCTTGTCATTATGAATGTTAGTCTTATGTTGAGATTTCTGTTACTCCAATGGATGGTAGCCTTGTCATTATGGAAGGTAGTCTGTTTTTGAGGTTTTTAATACTCCAATGGATGGTAGCCTTTTCATTATGGAAGGTATTCTGTTGTTGATATTTCTTTTACTCCAATGGATGATAGCCTTGTCATTGTGGAAGGTAGATTGTTGTTGAGATTTCTGTTACTCCAACGGTTGGTAGCCTTGTCATTATGGAAGGTAGTCTGTTGTTGAGATTTCTTCTTACTCTAATAGATGGTAGCCTTGTCATTGTGTAAGGTATCCCGTTGTTGAGATTTATGTTTCTCTAATGGATGGTAGCATTGTCATTATAAAAGGTAGTATGTTGTTGAAATTTTTTCACTCTAATGGATGGTAGCCTTGTAATTATATATGTTAGTCTATTGTTGAGATTTATGTTACTGCAATGGATGGTAGGCGTGTCATTATGGGAGGTAGTATGTTGTTGTGATTGTTGTTACCCCAATGGATGGAAGCATTGTCATTATGGAAGGTAGTCTGTTGTTGATATTTCTGTTACGCCAATGGATGGTAGCCTTGTCATTATGGAAGGTAGTTTGTTGTTGAGATTACGTTTACTCTAATGGATGGTAGCCTTGTCATTATGGAAGGTAATTTGTTGTTTAAATTTTTGTTAGTCCAATGGATGGTAGCCTTGTCATTATGGAAGGTAGTCTATTGTTGAAATTTTTGTTACTCCAATGGATGGTAGCCTTCTCGTTATGGAAGGTAGTCTGTTGTTGAGATTTCATGTTACTCCAATGGATGGTAGCCTTGTCATTATGGAATGTAGTCTGTTGTTGAGATTTCTTGTTACTCTAATGGATGGTAGACTTGTCATTGTGTAAGGTATCACGTTCTTGAGATTTATGTTTCTCCAATGGATGGTAGCCTTGTCATTATAAAAGGTAGTCTGTTGTTGAAATTTTTGTTACTCTAATGGATTATAGCCTTGTCATTATGAATGTTAGTCTATTGTTGAGATTTATGTTACTGAAATGGATGGTAGCCGTGTCATTATGGGAGGTAGTATGTTACTGTGATTTTTGTTACCCCAATGGATGGAAGCATTGTCATTATGGAAGGTAGTCTGTTGTTGATATTTCTGTTACGCCAATCGATGGTAGCCTTGTCATTATGGAAGGTAGTTTGTTGTTGAGATTTCTGTTACTCCAATGGACGGTAGCCTTGTCATTATGGAAGGTAATCTGTTGTTTAAATTTTTGTTAATCCAATGGATGGTAGCCTTGTCATTATGGAAGGTAGTCTATTGTTGAAATTTTTGTTACTCCAATGGATGGTAGCCTTCTCGTTATGGAAGGTAGTCTGTTGTTGAGAATTCATGTTACTCCAATGGATGGTAGCCTTGTCATTATGGAATGTAGTCTGTTGTTGAGATTTCTTGTTACTCTAATGGATGGTAGACTTGTCATTGTGTAAGGAATCATGTTGTTGAGATTTATGTTTCTCCAATGGATCGTAGCCTTGTCATTATAAAAGGTAGTCTATTGTTGAAATTTTTGTTACTCTAATGGATTGTAGCCTTGTCATTATGAATGTTAGTCTATTGTTGAGATTTCTGTTACTCCAATGGATGGTAGCCGTGTCATTATGGGAGATAGTACGTTGTTGTTATTTTTATTAGCCCCAATGGACGGAAGCATTGTCATTAAGGGAGGTAGTCTATTATTGAAATTTTTGTTACTTCAATGGATGGTAGCCTTGTCATTATGGAAGGTAGTTTGTTGTTGATATTTTAGTTACTCCAATGGATGGTAGCCTAGTCAATATGGAAGGTAGTCTGTTGTTGAAATTTTTGTTGCTCTAATGGATGGTAGCCTTGTCATTATGGAAGGTAGTTTGTTGTTGAAATTTTTGTTACTCCAATGGATGGCAGCCTTCTCATTATGGAAGGTAGTCTGTTGTTGAGATTTCTTATTACTCCAATGGATGGTAGCCTTGGCATTATAAAAGGTAGTTTGTTTTTGAACCTTTTGTTACTCTAATGAATGGTAGCCTTGTCATTATGGAAGGTAGTCCTTTGTTGAGATTTCTGTTACTCCAAGGGATGGTAGCCTTGTCATTATGGAAGGCATAATGTTGTTGAGATTTCTGTTACTCTAATGGGTGTTAGCCTTGTCAATATGGAAGGTAGTCGGTTTTTGAGATTTTTGTTACTCCAATGGATGCTAGCCTTATCATTATTGGAGGTAGTCTACTGTTGAGATTTCTTGTTACTCCAATGGGTGGTAGCCTTGTCATTTTAAAAGGTAGTCTTTTGTTGAAACTTTTGTTACTCTAATGGATGGTAGCCTTCTCGTTATGGAAGGTAGTATGTTGTTGAGATTTCTTGTTACTCCAGTGGACGGTAGCCTTGCCATTATGGAAGGTAGTCTATGTTGAGATTTCTTGTTACTCCATTGGATGGTAGGCTTGTCCTTATGGAAGGTAACCTGTTGTTGAAATTTATGTTTCTCCGATGGATGGTAGCCTTCTCATTATAAACGGTAGTCTATTGTTGAGATTTCTGTTATTCTAATGGATTGTAGCCGTGTCATTAAGGGAGGTACTATGTTGTTGTGATTTTTGTTACTCCAATGGATGGTATCCTTATCATTATGGAAGGTAGTCTATTGTTGAGATTTCTGTTACTCCAATGGATGGTAGCCTTGTCATTATGGAAGGTAGTTTGTTGTTGAAATTTTAGTTACTCCAATGGATGGTAGCCTTGTCATTATGGAAGGTAGTCTATTGTTGAAATTTTTGTTACTCCAATGGTTGGTAGCCTTTTCGTTATGGAAGGTAGGCTGTTGTTGAGATTTCTTGTTACTCTAATGGATGATAGCCTTGTCATTATGGAAGGTAGCCTGTTGTTGAGATTTTTGTCTCTCTAATGGATGGTAGCCTTATCATTATTAAAGGTAGTCTATTGTTGAAATTTTTGTTACTCTAATGGATGGTAGCCTTGTCATTATGAATGTTAGTCTATTGTTGGGATTTCTGTTACTCCAATGGATGGTAGCCTTGTCATTATAGAAGGTAGTCTGTTTTTGAAATTTTTGTTACTCCAATGGATGGTAGCCTTGTGATTATGGAAGGAATTCTTTTGTTGAGATTTCTGTTACTCCAATGGGTGGCAGGCTTGTCATTATGGAAGGTAGTTTGTTCTTGAGATTTCTGTTACTCCAATGGATGGTAGCCTTGTTATTGTGGGAGGTAGTCTGTTGTTGAGATTTCTTGTTACTCCAATGGATGGAAGCATTGCCATTATGGGAGGTAGTCTGTTGTTGAAATTTTTGTTACTCTAATTGATAGTAGCCTTGTAATTATGGAAGGTAGACTGTTGTGGAGATTTTTGTTACTCCAATGGATGGTAGCCTTGTCATTATGGAAGGTAGATTGTTGTTGAGACTTTTGTTACTCCAACGGTTGGTAGTCTTGTCATTATGGAACGTAGTCTGTTGTTTAGATTTCTTCTTACGCTAATGGATGGTAGCCTTGTCATTGTGTAAGGTATCCTATTGTTGAGTTTTATGTTTCTCTAATGGATGGTAGCCTTGTCATTATAAAAGGTAGTATGTTGTTGAAATTCTTTCACTCTAATGGATGGTAGTCTTGTCATTATGTATGTTAGTCTATTGTTGAGATTCATGTTACTGCATTGGATGGTAGCCATGTCATTATGGGAGGTAGTATGTTGTTGTGATTTTTGTTACCCCAATGGATGGAAGCATTGTCATTATGGAAGGTATTCTGTTGTTGATATTTCTGTTACGCCAATGGATGGTAGCCTTGTAATAATGGAAGGTAGTTTGTTGTTGAGATTTCTGTTACTCCAATGGATGGTAGCCTTGTAATTATGGAAGGTAATCTGTTGTTAGTCCAGTGGATGGTAGCCTTCTCGTTATGGAAGGTAGTCTGTTGTTGAGATTTCATGTTACTCCAATGGATGGTAGCCTTGTCATTATGGAAGGTAGTCAGTTGGTGAGATTTCTTGTTACTCTAATGGATGGTAGACTTGTCATTGTGTAAGGTATCATGTTGTCCAGATTTATGTTTCTCCAATGGATGGTAGCCTTGTCATTATAAAAGGTAGTCTGTTGTTGAAATTTTTGTTACTCTAATGGATTCTAGCCTTGTCATTATGAATGTTAGTCTATTGTTGAGATTTCTGTAACTCCAATGGATGGTAGCCATGTCATTATGGGAGTTAGCCTATTGTTGATATTTTTGTTACTCCAATGGATGGTAGCCTTGTCATTATGGAAGGTAGTATGTTGTTTAAATTTTAGTTACTCCAATAGATGGTAGCCTGGCCAATATGGAAGGTAGTCTTTTGTTGAAATTTTTGTTACTCCAATGGATGGTAGCCTTGTCATTATGGAAGGTAGTTTGTGGTTGAAATTTATGTTACTCTAATGGATGGCAGCATTCTCGTTATGAAAGGTAGTCTGTTGTTGAAATTTCTTGTTACTCCAATGGATGGTAGCCTTGTCATTATGGAAGGTAGCCTGTTGTTGAGATTTTTTTTCTCCAATGGATGGTAGCCTTGGCATTATAAAAGGTAGTCTGTTTTTGAAACTTTTGTTACTCTAATGGATGGTAGCCTTGTCATTATGGAATGTAGTCTTTTGTTGATATTTATGTTACTGTAATGGATTGTAGTCTTGTCATTATGGGAGGTAGTATGTTGTTGTGATTTTTGTTACTCCAATGGATGGAAGCATTGTCATTATGGAAGGTAGTCTGTTGTTGAAATTTTTGTTACTCCAATGGATGGTAGCCTTGTCATTATGGAAGGTAGTCTGTTGTTGAGATTTTTGTTACTCCAAGGGATGGTAGCCTTGTCATTATGGAAGGCATTATGTTGTTGAGATTTCTATTACTCCAGTGGGTGTTAGCCTTGTCATTATTGAAGGTAGTCGGTTTTTGAGATTTCAATTACTCCAATGGATGGTAGCCTTGTCATTATTGGAGGTAGTCTATTGTTGATATTTCTTGTTACTCCAATGGATGGAAGCATTGTCATTATGGGAGGTAGTCTGTTTTTGAAATTTTTGTTACTCCAATGGATGGTATCCTTTTCATTATGGAAGGTAGTCTATTGTTGAGATTTTTGTTACTCCAATGGATGGTAGCCTTGTCATTATGGAAGGTAGTCTGTTGTTGATATTTCTGTTACTCCAATGGATGGTAGCCTTGTTATTATGGAAGGTAGTTCATTGTTGAGATTTCTTTTACTTCAATGGATGGTAGCCTTGTCTTTATGGAAGGTAGTCTATTGTTGAAATTTTTGTTACTCCAATGGATGGTTGCCTTGTCATTATGGAAGGTACTTTATTGTTGAAATTGTTGTTACTCCAATGGATAATAGCCTTCTTGTTATGGAAGGTAGTCTGTTGTTGAGATTTCATGTTACTCCAATGGATGGTAGCCTTGTCATTATGGAAGGTAGTCTGTTGTTGATATTTCTGTTACTCCAATGGATGGTAGCCTTGTTATTATGGAAGGTAGTTTGTTGTTGATATTTCTGTTACTTCAATGGATGGTAGCCTTGTCATTATGGAAGGTAGTGTGTTGTTGAAATTTTTGTTACTCCAATGGATGGTAGCCTTGTCATTATGGAAGTCATTATGTTGTTGAGATTTCTGTTACTCCAATGGGTGGTAGGCTTGTCATTATGGGACGTAGTCTGTTGTTGAGATTTCTTGTTAGTCCAATGGATGGAAGCATTTTCATTATGGGAAATAGTCTGTTGTTGAAATTTTTGTTAATCGAATGGATGGTAGACTTGTCATTATGGAAGGTAGTCTGTTGTTGATATTTCTGTTACTCCAATGGATGGTAGCATTGTCATTATGGAAGGTAGTCTATTGTTAAATTTTTTGTTACTCCATTGGATGGTAGCCTTGTCATTATGGAAGGTAGTCTGTTGTTGATATTTCTTGTTACTCCAATGGATGGTAGCCTTGTCATTATGGAAGGTAGCCTATTGTTGAGATTTATGTTTCTCCACTGGATGGTAGCCTTGTAATTCTAAAAGGTAGTCTATTGTTGAAATTATTGTTACTCTAATGGATGGTAGCCTTGCCATTATGAATGGTAGTCTATTGTTGAGATTTCTGTTATTCCGATGGACGGTAGTTGTGTCATTAAGGGAGGTAGTATGTTGTTGCGATTTTTGTTACTCCAATGGATGGAAGCATTATCATTAAGGGAGGTAGTCTGTTGTTGAAATTTTTTTTACTCCAATGGATGGTATCCTTGTCATTATGGAAGGTAGTCTGTTGTTGAGATTTCTTGTTACTCCAATGGATGGTAGCCTTGTCATTATGGAAGGTAACCTGTTGTTGAGATTTATGTTTCTCCAATGGATGGTAGCCTTGTCATTATAAAAGGTAGTCTATTGTTGAAATTATTGTTACTCTAATGGATGGTAGCCTTTTCATTATGAATGGTAGTCTATTGTTGAGATTTTTGTTATTCCGATGGACGGTAGCTGTGTCATTAAGGGAGGTAGTATGTTGTTGTGATTTTTGTTACTCCAATGGATGGAAGCATTATCATTTAGAGAGGTAGTCTGTTGTTGAAATTCTTTTTACTCCAATAGATGGAATCCTTGTCATTATGGAAGGTAGCCTGTTGTTGAGATTTCTGTTACTCCAATGGATGGTAGCCTTGTCAATATAGAAGGTAGTCAGTTGCTGAAATTTGTGTTACTCCAATGGATGGTAGCCTTGTCATTATAGAAGGTAGTCTATTGTTGAAATTTTTGTAGCCTTCTTGTTATAGAAGGTAGTCTGTTGTTGAGATTTCATGTTACTCCAATGGATTGTGGCCTTGTCATTATGGAAGGAAGTTTGTCGTTAAGATTTCTTGTTACTCTATTGGATGATAGCCGTGTCATTATGGATGGTAGACTATTGTTTAGATTTATGTTTCTCCAATGGATGCTAGCCTTGTCATTATAAAAGGTAGTATGTTGTTGAAATTTTTTTTACTCTAATGTATGGTAGCCTTGTCATTATGAATGTTAGTCTATTGTTGAGATTTCTGTTACTCCAATGGATGGTAGCCGTGTCATTATGAGAGGTAGTATGTTGTTATGATTTTTGTTACTCCAATGGATGGAAGCTTTGTCATTAAGGGAGGTAGTCTGTTGTTAAATTTTTGTTACTCTAATGGATGGTAGCCTTGTCATTATGGAAGGTAGTCTATTGTTGAAATTTTTGTTACTCCAATGGATGGTAGCCTTCTCGTTATGGAAGGTAGTCTGTTGTTGAGTTTTCTTGTTACTCCAATGGACGGTAGCCTTGTCATTATGGAAGGTAGTCTGTTGTTGAGATTTCTTGTTACTCCATTGGATGGTAGCCTTGTCATTATGGAAGGTAACCTGTTGTTGAGATTTCTATTTCTCCAATGGATGGTAGCCTTGTCATTATAGAAGGTAGTCTATTGTGGAAATTACTGTTACTCTAATGGATGGTAGCCTTGTCATTATGAATGGAAGTCTATTGTTGAGATTTGTGTTATTCCAATGGATGGTAGCCGTGTCATTAAGGAGGGTAGTATGTTGTTGTGATTTTTGTTACTCCAATGGATGAAAGAATTATCATTTAGGGAGGTAGTCTGTGGTTGAAATTCTTGTTACTCCAATGTATGGTATCCTTGTCATTATGGAAGGTAGCCTGTAGTTGAGATTTCTGTTACTCCAATGGATAGTAGCCTTGTCATTATGAATGGTAGTCTATTGTTGAGATTTCTGTTATTCCAATGGATAGTAGTCGTGTCATTAAGGGAGGTAGTATGTTGTTGTGAATTTTGTTACTCCAATGGATGGAATCATTATCATTAAGGGAGGTAGTATGTTGTTGAAATTTTTGTTACTCCAATGGATGGTATCCTTATCATTATGGAAGGTAGTCTGTTGTTGAGATTTTTGTTACTCTAATTGATGGTAGCCTTGTCATTATGAAAGGTAGTCTATTTTTGAAATTTTTGTTACTCCAATGGATGGTAGCCTTGTCATTACGGAAGGTAGTCTATTGTTGAAATTTTTGTTACTCCAATGGATAGTAGCCTTCTCGTTATGGAAGGTAGTCTGTTGTTGAGTTTTCTTGTTACTCCAATGGACGGTAGCCTTGTCATTATGGAAGGTAGTCTGTTGTTGAGATTTCTTGTTACTCCATTGGATGGTAGCCTTGTCATTATGGAAGGTAACCTGTTGTTGAGATTTCTGTTTCTCCAATGGATGGTAGCCTTGTCATTATAAAAGGTAGTCTATTGTGGAAATTACTATTACTCTAATGGATGGTACCCTTGTCATTATGAATGGTAGTCTATTGTTGAGATTTGTGTTATTCCAATGGATGGTAGCCGTGTCATTAAGGGGGGTAGTATGTTGTTGTGATTTTTGTTACTCCAATGGATGAAAGAATTATCATTTAGGGAGGTAGTCTGTGGTTGAAATTCTTGTTACTCCAATGTATGGTATCCTTGTCATTATGGAAGGTAGCCTATAGTTGAGATTTCTGTTACTCCAATGGATGGTAGCCTTGTCATTATGAATGGTAGTCTATTGTTGAGATTTCTGTTATTCCAATGGATAGTAGTCGTGTCATTAATGGAGGTAGTATGTTGTTGTGAATTTTGTTACTCCAATGGATAGAATCATTATTATTAAGGGAGGTAGTATGTTGTTGAAATTTTTGTTACTCCAATGGATGGTATCCTTATCATTATGGAAGGTAGTCTGTTGTTGAGATTTTTGTTACTCTAATTGATGGTAGCCTTGTCATTATGAAAGGTAGTCTATTTTTGATATTTTTGTTACTCCAATGGATGGTAGCCTTGTCATTACGGAAGGTAGTCTATTGTTGAAAGTTTTGTTACTCCAATGGATAGTAGCCTTCTCGTTATGGAAGGTAGGTTGTTGTTGAGATTTCTTGTTAATCTAATGGATGATATCCTTTTCATTATGGAAGGTAGCCTGTTGTTGACATTTTTATCTCTCCAATGGATGGTAGCCTTGTCATTATTAAAGGTAGTCTATTGTTGAAATTTTTGTTACTCTAATGGATGGTAGCCTTGTCATTATGAATGTTAGTCTTATGTTGAGATTTCTGTTACTCCAATGGATGGTAGCCTTGTCATTATGGAAGGTAGTCTGTTTTTGAGGTTTTTAATACTCCAATGGATGGTAGCCTTTTCATTATGGAAGGTATTCTGTTGTTGATATTTCTTTTACTCCGATGGATGATAGCCTTGTCATTGTGGAAGGTAGATTGTTGTTGAGATTTCTGTTACTCCAACGGTTGGTAGCCTTGTCATTATGGAAGGTAGTCTGTTGTTGAGATTTCTTCTTACTCTAATAGATGGTAGCCTTGTCATTGTGTAAGGTATCCCGTTGTTGAGATTTATGTTTCTCTAATGGATGGTAGCATTGTCATTATAAAAGGTAGTATGTTGTTGAAATTTTTTCACTCTAATGGATGGTAGCCTTGTAATTATATATGTTAGTCTATTGTTGAGATTTATGTTACTGCAATGGATGGTAGCCGTGTCATTATGGGAGGTAGTATGTTGTTGTGATTGTTGTTACCCCAATGGATGGAAGCATTGTCATTATGGAAGGTAGTCTGTTGTTGATATTTCTGTTACGCCAATGGATGGTAGCCTTGTCATTATGGAAGGTAGTTTGTTGTTGAGATTACGTTTACTCTAATGGATGGTAGCCTTGTCATTATGGAAGGTAATCTGTTGTTTAAATTTTTGTTAGTCCAATGGATGGTAGCCTTGTCATTATGGAAGGTAGTCTATTGTTGAAATTTTTGTTACTCCAATGGATGGTAGCCTTCTCGTTATGGAAGGTAGTCTGTTGTTGAGATTTCATGTTACTCCAATGGATGGTAGCCTTGTCATTATGGAATGTAGTCTGTTGTTGAGATTTCTTGTTACTCTAATGGATGGTAGACTTGTCATTGTGTAAGGTATCACGTTCTTGAGATTTATGTTTCTCCAATGGATGGTAGCCTTGTCATTATAAAAGGTAGTCTGTTGTTGAAATTTTTGTTACTCTAATGGATTATAGCCTTGTCATTATGAATGTTAGTCTATTGTTGAGATTTATGTTACTGAAATGGATGGTAGCCGTGTCATTATGGGAGGTAGTATGTTACTGTGATTTTTGTTACCCCAATGGATGGAAGCATTGTCATTATGGAAGGTAGTCTGTTGTTGATATTTCTGTTACGCCAATCGATGGTAGCCTTGTCATTATGGAAGGTAGTTTGTTGTTGAGATTTCTGTTACTCCAATGGACGGTAGCCTTGTCATTATGGAAGGTAATCTGTTGTTTAAATTTTTGTTAATCCAATGGATGGTAGCCTTGTCATTATGGAAGGTAGTCTATTGTTGAAATTTTTGTTACTCCAATGGATGGTAGCCTTCTCGTTATGGAAGGTAGTCTGTTGTTGAGAATTCATGTTACTCCAATGGATGGTAGCCTTGTCATTATGGAATGTAGTCTGTTGTTGAGATTTCTTGTTACTCTAATGGATGGTAGACTTGTCATTGTGTAAGGAATCATGTTGTTGAGATTTATGTTTCTCCAATGGATCGTAGCCTTGTCATTATAAAAGGTAGTCTATTGTTGAAATTTTTGTTACTCTAATGGATTGTAGCCTTGTCATTATGAATGTTAGTCTATTGTTGAGATTTCTGTTACTCCAATGGATGGTAGCCGTGTCATTATGGGAGATAGTACGTTGTTGTTATTTTTATTAGCCCCAATGGACGGAAGCATTGTCATTAAGGGAGGTAGTCTATTATTGAAATTTTTGTTACTTCAATGGATGGTAGCCTTGTCATTATGGAAGGTAGTTTGTTGTTGATATTTTAGTTACTCCAATGGATGGTAGCCTAGTCAATATGGAAGGTAGTCTGTTGTTGAAATTTTTGTTGCTCTAATGGATGGTAGCCTTGTCATTATGGAAGGTAGTTTGTTGTTGAAATTTTTGTTACTCCAATGGATGGCAGCCTTCTCATTATGGAAGGTAGTCTGTTGTTGAGATTTCTTATTACTCCAATGGATGGTAGCCTTGGCATTATAAAAGGTAGTTTGTTTTTGAACCTTTTGTTACTCTAATGAATGGTAGCCTTGTCATTATGGAAGGTAGTCCTTTGTTGAGATTTCTGTTACTCCAAGGGATGGTAGCCTTGTCATTATGGAAGGCATAATGTTGTTGAGATTTCTGTTACTCTAATGGGTGTTAGCCTTGTCAATATGGAAGGTAGTCGGTTTTTGAGATTTTTGTTACTCCAATGGATGCTAGCCTTATCATTATTGGAGGTAGTCTACTGTTGAGATTTCTTGTTACTCCAATGGGTGGTAGCCTTGTCATTTTAAAAGGTAGTCTTTTGTTGAAACTTTTGTTACTCTAATGGATGGTAGCCTTCTCGTTATGGAAGGTAGTATGTTGTTGAGATTTCTTGTTACTCCAGTGGACGGTAGCCTTGCCATTATGGAAGGTAGTCTATGTTGAGATTTCTTGTTACTCCATTGGATGGTAGGCTTGTCCTTATGGAAGGTAACCTGTTGTTGAAATTTATGTTTCTCCGATGGATGGTAGCCTTCTCATTATAAACGGTAGTCTATTGTTGAGATTTCTGTTATTCTAATGGATTGTAGCCGTGTCATTAAGGGAGGTACTATGTTGTTGTGATTTTTGTTACTCCAATGGATGGTATCCTTATCATTATGGAAGGTAGTCTATTGTTGAGATTTCTGTTACTCCAATGGATGGTAGCCTTGTCATTATGGAAGGTAGTTTGTTGTTGAAATTTTAGTTACTCCAATGGATGGTAGCCTTGTCATTATGGAAGGTAGTCTATTGTTGAAATTTTTGTTACTCCAATGGTTGGTAGCCTTTTCGTTATGGAAGGTAGGCTGTTGTTGAGATTTCTTGTTACTCTAATGGATGATAGCCTTGTCATTATGGAAGGTAGCCTGTTGTTGAGATTTTTGTCTCTCTAATGGATGGTAGCCTTATCATTATTAAAGGTAGTCTATTGTTGAAATTTTTGTTACTCTAATGGATGGTAGCCTTGTCATTATGAATGTTAGTCTATTGTTGGGATTTCTGTTACTCCAATGGATGGTAGCCTTGTCATTATAGAAGGTAGTCTGTTTTTGAAATTTTTGTTACTCCAATGGATGGTAGCCTTGTGATTATGGAAGGAATTCTTTTGTTGAGATTTCTGTTACTCCAATGGGTGGCAGGCTTGTCATTATGGAAGGTAGTTTGTTCTTGAGATTTCTGTTACTCCAATGGATGGTAGCCTTGTTATTGTGGGAGGTAGTCTGTTGTTGAGATTTCTTGTTACTCCAATGGATGGAAGCATTGCCATTATGGGAGGTAGTCTGTTGTTGAAATTTTTGTTACTCTAATTGATAGTAGCCTTGTAATTATGGAAGGTAGACTGTTGTGGAGATTTTTGTTACTCCAATGGATGGTAGCCTTGTCATTATGGAAGGTAGATTGTTGTTGAGACTTTTGTTACTCCAACGGTTGGTAGTCTTGTCATTATGGAACGTAGTCTGTTGTTTAGATTTCTTCTTACGCTAATGGATGGTAGCCTTGTCATTGTGTAAGGTATCCTATTGTTGAGTTTTATGTTTCTCTAATGGATGGTAGCCTTGTCATTATAAAAGGTAGTATGTTGTTGAAATTCTTTCACTCTAATGGATGGTAGTCTTGTCATTATGTATGTTAGTCTATTGTTGAGATTCATGTTACTGCATTGGATGGTAGCCATGTCATTATGGGAGGTAGTATGTTGTTGTGATTTTTGTTACCCCAATGGATGGAAGCATTGTCATTATGGAAGGTATTCTGTAGTTGATATTTCTGTTACGCCAATGGATGGTAGCCTTGTAATAATGGAAGGTAGTTTGTTGTTGAGATTTCTGTTACTCCAATGGATGGTAGCCTTGTAATTATGGAAGGTAATCTGTTGTTAGTCCAGTGGATGGTAGCCTTCTCGTTATGGAAGGTAGTCTGTTGTTGAGATTTCATGTTACTCCAATGGATGGTAGCCTTGTCATTATGGAAGGTAGTCAGTTGGTGAGATTTCTTGTTACTCTAATGGATGGTAGACTTGTCATTGTGTAAGGTATCATGTTGTCCAGATTTATGTTTCTCCAATGGATGGTAGCCTTGTCATTATAAAAGGTAGTCTGTTGTTGAAATTTTTGTTACTCTAATGGATTCTAGCCTTGTCATTATGAATGTTAGTCTATTGTTGAGATTTCTGTAACTCCAATGGATGGTAGCCATGTCATTATGGGAGTTAGCCTATTGTTGATATTTTTGTTACTCCAATGGATGGTAGCCTTGTCATTATGGAAGGTAGTATGTTGTTTAAATTTTAGTTACTCCAATAGATGGTAGCCTGGCCAATATGGAAGGTAGTCTTTTGTTGAAATTTTTGTTACTCCAATGGATGGTAGCCTTGTCATTATGGAAGGTAGTTTGTGGTTGAAATTTATGTTACTCTAATGGATGGCAGCATTCTCGTTATGAAAGGTAGTCTGTTGTTGAAATTTCTTGTTACTCCAATGGATGGTAGCCTTGTCATTATGGAAGGTAGCCTGTTGTTGAGATTTTTTTTCTCCAATGGATGGTAGCCTTGGCATTATAAAAGGTAGTCTGTTTTTGAAACTTTTGTTACTCTAATGGATGGTAGCCTTGTCATTATGGAATGTAGTCTTTTGTTGATATTTATGTTACTGTAATGGATGGTAGTCTTGTCATTATGGGAGGTAGTATGTTGTTGTGATTTTTGTTACTCCAATGGATGGAAGCATTGTCATTATGGAAGGTAGTCTGTTGTTGAAATTTTTGTTACTCCAATGGATGGTAGCCTTGTCATTATGGAAGGTAGTCTGTTGTTGAGATTTTTGTTACTCCAAGGGATGGTAGCCTTGTCATTATGGAAGGCATTATGTTGTTGAGATTTCTATTACTCCAGTGGGTGTTAGCCTTGTCATTATTGAAGGTAGTCGGTTTTTGAGATTTCAATTACTCCAATGGATGGTAGCCTTGTCATTATTGGAGGTAGTCTATTGTTGATATTTCTTGTTACTCCAATGGATGGAAGCATTGTCATTATGGGAGGTAGTCTGTTGTTGAAATTTTTGTTACTCCAATGGATGGTATCCTTTTCATTATGGAAGGTAGTCTATTGTTGAGATTTTTGTTACTCCAATGGATGGTAGCCTTGTCATTATGGAAGGTAGTCTGTTGTTGATATTTCTGTTACTCCAATGGATGGTAGCCTTGTTATTATGGAAGGTAGTTCATTGTTGAGATTTCTTTTACTTCAATGGATGGTAGCCTTGTCTTTATGGAAGGTAGTCTATTGTTGAAATTTTTGTTACTCCAATGGATGGTTGCCTTGTCATTATGGAAGGTACTTTATTGTTGAAATTTTTGTTACTCCAATGGATAATAGCCTTCTTGTTATGGAAGGTAGTCTGTTGTTGAGATTTCATGTTACTCCAATGGATGGTAGCCTTGTCATTATGGAAGGTAGTCTGTTGTTGATATTTCGGTTACTCCAATGGATGGTAGCCTTGTTATTATGGAAGGTAGTTTGTTGTTGATATTTCTGTTACTTCAATGGATGGTAGCCTTGTCATTATGGAAGGTAGTGTGTTGTTGAAATTTTTGTTACTCCAATGGATGGTAGCCTTGTCATTATGGAAGTCATTATGTTGTTGAGATTTCTGTTACTCCAATGGGTGGTAGGCTTGTCATTATGGGACGTAGTCTGTTGTTGAGATTTCTTGTTAGTCCAATGGATGGAAGCATTTTCATTATGGGAAATAGTCTGTTGTTGAAATTTTTGTTAATCCAATGGATGGTAGACTTGTCATTATGGAAGGTAGTCTGTTGTTGATATTTCTGTTACTCCAATGGATGGTAGCATTGTCATTATGGAAGGTAGTCTGTTGTTAAAATTTTTGTTACTCCATTGGATGGTAGCCTTGTCATTATGGAAGGTAGTCTATTATTGACATTTTTGTTACTCTAATGGATGGTTGCCTTGTCATTATGGGGGGTAGTATGTTGTTATGATTTTTGTTACTCCAATGGATGGAAGCATTGTCATTATGGAAGGTAGTGTGTTGTTGAATTTTTTGTTACTCCAATGGATGGTAGCCTTCTCGTTATGGAAGTTAATCTGTTGTTGAGATTTCATGTTATTCCAATGGATTGTAGCCTTGTCATTATGGAAGGTAGCCTGTTGTTGAGATTTCTTGTTACTCTAATGGATGGTAGACTTGTCATTGTGTAAGGTATCATGTTGTTGAGATTTATGTTTCTCCAATCAATGGTAGCCTTGTTATTATAAAAGGTAGTCTGTTGTTGAAATTTTTATTACTCTAATGGATTTTAGCCTTTTTATTATGAATGTTAGTCTATTGTTGATATTTCTGTTACTCCAATGGATGGTAGCCGGGTCATTATGGGTGGTAGTATGTTGTTGTTATTTTTATTACCCCAATGGACGGAAGCATTGTCATTAAGGGAGGTAGTCTGTTGTCGAAATTTTTGTTACTCCAATGGATGGTAGCCTTGTCATTATGGAACGTAGTTTGTTATTTAAATTTTAGTTACTCCAATGGATGGTAGCCTGGTCAATATGGAAGGTAGTCTGTTGTTGAGATTTTCTGTTACTCTAACAGATGGTAGCCTTGTCATTGTGTAAAGTAGCCTGTTGTTGAGATTTATGTTTCACAAATTGATGGTAGACTTGTCATTATAAAAGGTATTCTATTGTTGAAATTTTTGTTACTCTAATGGATGGTAGCCTTGTCATTATGAATGTTAGTCTATTGTTGTGATTTCTTTTACTCCAATGGATTGTCGCCATGTCATTATGGGAGTTAGTATGTTGTTGTGATTTTTGTTACCCCAATGGATGGAAGCATTGTCATTAAGGGAGGTAGTCTGTTGTTGAAATTTTTGTTACTCCAATGGATGGTAGCCTTGTCCTTATGGAAGGCAGTCTGTTGTTGAAATTTTAGTTACTCCAATGGATGGTAGCATTGTCATTATGGAAGGTAGTCTGTTGTTGATATTTCTGTTACTCCAATGGATGGTAGCATTGTCATTATGGAAGGTAGTCTGTTGTTGAAATTTTTGTTACTCCATTGGATGGTAGCCTTGTCATTATGGAAGGTAGTCTATTGTTGAGATTTTTGTTACTCTAATGGATGGTTGCCTTGTCATTATGGGAGGTAGTATGTTGTTATGATTTTTGTTACTCCAATGGATGGAAGCATTGTCATTATGGAAGGTAGTGTGTTGTTGAATTTTTTGTTACTCCAATGGATGGTAGCCTTCTCGTTATAGAAGTTAATCTGTTGTTGAGATTTCATGTTATTCCAATGGATGGTAGCCTTGTCATTATGGAAGGTAGTCTGTTGTTGAGATTTCTTGTTACTCTAATGGATGGTAGACTTGTCATTGTGTATGGTATCATGTTGTTGAGATTTATGTTTCTCCAATCAATGGTAGCCTTGTTATTATAAAAGGTAGTCTGTTGTTGAAATTTTTATTACTCTAATGGATTTTAGCCTTTTTATTATGAATGTTAGTCTATTGTTGAAATTTCTGTTACTCCAATGGATGGTAGCCGGGTCATTATGGGTGGTAGTATGTTGTTGTTATTTTTATTACCCCAATGGACGGAAGCATTGTCATTAAGGGAGGTAGTCTGTTGTCGAAATTTTTGTTACTCCAATGGATGGTAGACTTGTCATTATGGAACGTAGTTTGTTGTTTAAATTTTAGTTACTCCAATGGATGGTAGCCTGGTCAATATGGAAGGTAGTCTGTTGTTAAAATTTGTGTTACTCCAATAGATGGTAGCCTTGTCATTATGGAAGGTAGTTTGTTATTGAAATTTTTGTTACTCCAATAGATGGTAGCCTTCTCGTTATGGAAAGTAGTCTGTTGTTGAGATTTTTGTGTCTCCAATGGGTGGTAGCCTTGTCATTATGGAAGGTAGCATGTTGTTGAGATTTTTGTGTCTCCAATGGATGGTAGCCTTGGCATTATAAAAGATAGTCTGTTGTTGAAACTTTTGTTACTCTAATGGATGGTAGCCTTGTCATTATCGAAGGTAGTCTTTTGTTGAGATTTCTGTTACTCTAATGGATGGTAGCCTTGTTATTATGGGAGGTAGTATGTTGTTGTGATTTTTGTTATTCCAATGGTTAGAAGCATTGTCATTATGGAAGGTAGTCTATTGTTGACATTTTTGTTACTCCAATGAATGGTAGCCTTGTCATTATGGAAGGTAGTCTGTTGTTGATATTTCTGTTACTCCAGTGGATGGTGGCCTTGTTATTATGGAAGGTAGTTTGTTGTTGAGATTTCTGTTACTTCAATGGATGGTAGCCTTGTATTTATGGAAGGTAGTCTGTTGTTGAAATTTTTGTTACTACAGTGGATGGCAGCCTTGTCATTATAGAAGGTAGTCTATTGTTGAAATTTTTGTTACTCCAATGGATAGTAGACTTCTTGTTATGCAAGGTAATCTGTTTTTGAGATTTCATATTACTCCAATGGATGGTAGCCTTGTCATTATGGAAGGTAGTCTCTTGTTGAGATTTTCTGTTACTCTAACGGATGGTAGCCTTGTCATTGTGTAAAGTAGCCTGTTGTTGAGATTTATGTTTCACCAATTGATGGTAGACTTGTCATTATAAAAGTTATTCTGTTGTTGAAATTTTTGTTACTCTAATGGATGGTAGCCTTGTCATTATGAATGTTAGTCTATTGTTGTGATTTCTTTGACTCCAATGGATTGTAGCCATGTCATTATGGGAGTTAGTATGTTGTTGTGATTTTTTTTACCCCAATGGATGGAAGCATTGTCATTAAGGGAGGTAGTCTATTGTTGAAATTTTTGTTACTCCAATGGATGGTAGCCTTGTCTTTATGGAAGGCAGTCTGTTGTTGAAATTTTAGTTACTCCAATGGATGGTAGCATTGTCATTATGGAAGGTAGTCTATTGTTGAAATTTGTGTTACTCCAATGGATAGTAGCCTTCTTGTTATCGAAGGTAGTCTATTATTGAGATTTCATGTTACTCCAATGGATGATAGCCTTGTCATTATGGAAGGTAGTCTCTTGTTGAGATTTCTTGTTACTCTAATGGATGGTAGCCTTGTCATTGTGTAAAGTAGCCTGTTGTTGAGATTTATGTTTCCCCAATTGATGGTAGACTTGTCATTATAAAAGGTATTCTGTTGTTGAAATTTTTATTACTCTAATGGATGGTAGCCTTGTCATTATGGAAGGTAGTCTATTGTTGAAATGATTGTTACTCCAATGGATGGTAGGCTTCTCGTTATGGCAGGTAGTCTGTTTTTGAGATTTCATGTTACTCCAATGGATTGTAGCCATGTCATTATGGGAGGTAGTATGTTGTTGTGATTTTTGTTACCCCAATTGATCGAAGCATTGTCATTAAGGGAGGTAGTCTGTTGTTGAAATTTTTGTTACTCCAATTGATGGTAGTCTTGTCATTATGGAAGGCAATTTGTTGTTGAAATTTTAGTTACTCCAATGGATGGTAGCATTGTCATTATGGAAGGTAGTCTGTTGTTGAAATTTTTGTTACTCCAATGAATGGTAGCCTTGTCATTATGGAAGGTAGTCTGTTGTTGAGATTTCTTGTTACTCCAATGGATGGTAGCCTTCTCGTTAGGGAAGGTAGTCTGTTGTTGACATTTCTTGTTACTCCAATGGATGGTAGCCTTGTCATTATGGAAGGTAGCCTGTTGTTGAAATTTTTGTTACTCCAACGGAAGATAGCCTTGTCATTATGGAAGGTAGTCTGTTGGTAAAATTTTGGTTACTCTAATGGATGGTAGCCTTGTCATTATGGAAGGTAGTCTTTTGGTAAGATTTATGTTACTCTAATGGATGGTAGCCTTGTCATTATGGAAGGTAGTATGTTGTTGTGATATTTGTTACTCCAATGGATGAAAGCCTTGTCATTATGAATGTTAGTCTATTGTTGAGATTTTTGTTACTCCAATGGATGGTAGCCTTGTCATTATGGAAGGTAATCTGTTATTGAAATTTTAGTTACTCCAATGGATGGTAGCCTTGTCAGTATGGAAAGTAGTCTGTTGTTGAGATTTTTGTTACTCCAAGGGATGGTAGCCTTGTCATTATGGAAGGCATTATGTTGTTGAGATTTCTATTACTCCAATGGGTGGTAGCCTTTTCATTATGGAAGGTAGTCTGTTTTTGAGATTTCTGTTACTCCAATGGATGGTAGCCTTGTCATTATGGGAGGCAGTGTGTTGTTGAAATTTTTGTTACTCCAATGGGTGGTAGCCTTGTCATTATGGAAGGTAGTCTGTTGTTAAGATTTTTGTTACTCCAATGGATGGTAGCCTTGTCATTATGGAAGGTAGTCTGTTGTTGATATTTCTGTTACTTCAACGGATAGTAGCATTGTCATTATGTAAGGTAGTTTGTTGTTGAGATTTCTGTTACTCCAATGGATGGTAGCCTTGTCATTATGGAAGTTAGCTTATTGTTGAAATTTTTGTTAATCCAATGGACGATAGCCTTGTCATTATGGAAGGTAGTCTATTGTTGAAATTTTTGTTACTCCAATGGATGGTAGCCTTTTCAATATGGAAGCTAGTCTGTTGTTGAGATTTCTTGTGACTCTAATGGATGGTAGCCTTGTCATTGTGTGATGTAGCCTGTTGTTAAGATTTATGTTTCTCCAACAAAGGCAGCCTTGTCATTATAAAAGGTAGTTTGTTTTGAAATTTTTGATACTCTAATGGATGGTAGCCTTGTCATTATAATTGTTAGTCTACTATTGATATTTCTGTTACTCCAATGGATGGTAGTCGTGTCATTATGACAGGCAGTATGTTGTCGTGATTTTTGTTACCCCAATGGATGGAAGCATTGTCATTAAGGGAGGTAGTCTGTTGTTGAAATTATTTTTAATCCAATGGATTGTAGCCTTGTCATTATGGAAGGTAGTTTGTTATTGAAATTTTTGTTACTCCAACGGATGGTAGCCTTCTCATTATGGGAGGTAGTCTGTTGTTGAGATTTCTTGTTACTCCAATGGATGGAAGCATTGTCATTATGGGAGGTAGTCTGTTGTTGAAATTTTTGTTACTCCAATGGATGGTAGCCTTGTCATTAAGGAAGGTTGTTTGTTGTTGAGATTTTTGCTACTCCAATGGATGGAAGCATTGTCATTATCGAAGGTAGTCTGTTGTTGAAATTTATGTTACTCCAATGGATGGTAGCCTTGTCATTATGGGAGGTAGTATGTTGTTGTGATTATTGTTACCCCAATGGATGGAAGCATTGTCATTAAGGGAGGTAGTCTGTTGTTGAAATTTATGTTACTCCAATGGATGGTAGCCTTGTCATTATGGGAGGTAGTATGTTATTGTGATTATTGTTACCCCAATGGATGGAAGCATTGTCATTATGGAAGGTAGTCTGTTGTTGAGATTTTTATTACTCCAAGGGATGGTAGCCTTGTCATTATGGAAGGCATTATGTTGTTGAGATTTCTCTTACTCCAATGGGTGGTAGCCTTGTCATTATGGAAGGTAGTTAGTTTTTTAGATTTCTGTTACTCCAATGGATGGTCGCCTTTTCATTATGAGAGGTAGTCTGTTGTTGAGATTTCTTGTTACTCCAATGGATGGAAGCATTGTCATTATGAGAGGTAGTCTGTTGGTAAAATTTTGGTTACTCTAATGGATGGTAGCCTTGTCATTATGGAAGGTAGTCTTTTGTCAAGATTTCTGTTACTCTAATGGATTGTAGCCATGTCATTATGGAAGGTAGTATGTTGTTGTGATATTTGTTACTCCAATGGATGAAAGCCTTGTCATTATGAATGTTAGTCTATTGTTGAGATTTTTGTTACTCCAATGGATGGTAGCCTTGTCATTATGGAAGGCATTATGTTGTTGAGATTTCTGTTACTCCAATGGGTGGTAGCATTGTCATTATGGGAGGTAGTCTGTTGTTGAAATTTTTGTTACTCCAATGGATGGTATCCTTGTCATTATGGAAGGTAGTCTGTTGTTGAGATTTCTTGTTACTCTAATGGATGATAGCCTTGACATTGTGTAAGGTAGCCTGTTGTTGAGATTTATGGTTCTCCAATGGATGGTAGCCTTGTCATTATAAAAGGTTGTTTGTTGTTGTAATTTTTGATACTCTAATGGATGGTAGCCTTGTCATTATGAATGTTAGTCTATTGTTGATATTTCTGTTACTCCAATAGATGGTAGTCGTGTCATTATGGGAGGCAGTATGTTGTTGTGATTTTTGTTACCGCAATGGATGGAAGCATTGTCATTAACGGTGGTAGTCCGTTGTTGAAAATTTTTTTACTCCAATAGATGGTAGCCTTGTCATTATGGAAGATAGTCTGTTATTGAAATTTTAGTTACTCCAATGGATGGTAGCCTTGTCATTATGGAAGGTAGTCTGTTGTTGAGATTTTTATTACTCCAAGGGATGGTAGCCTTCTCATTATTGAAGGCATTATGTTGTTGAGATTTCTCTTACTTCAATGGGTGGTAGACTTGTCATTATGGAAGGTAGTCTGTTTTTGAGATTTCTGTTACTCCAATGGATGGTAGCCTTTTCATTATGGGAGGTAGTCTGTTGTTGAGATTTCTTGTTACTCCAATGGATGGAAGCATTGTCATTATAGGAGGTAGTCAGTTTTTGAGATTTTTGTTACTCCAATGGATGGTAGCCTTGTCATTATGGGATGTAGTCCGTTGTTGAGATTTCTTGTTACTCCAATGGATGGAAGCATTGTCATTTTGGGATGTAGTTTGTTGTTGAAATTTTTGTTACTCCAATGGATGGTAGCCTTGTCATTATGGAAGGTAGTCTGTTGTTGAGATTTTTGTTACTCCAATGGATGGAAGCATTGTTATTATCAAAGGTAGTTTGTTGAAATTTTTGTTACTCCAATGGATGGTAGCCTTGTCATTATGGGAGGTACTATGTTGTTGTTATTATTGTTACCCCAATGGATGGAAGCATTATCATTAAGGGAGGTAGTCTGTTGTTGAATTTTTTGTTACTCCAATGGATGGTAGCCGTGTCATTATGGAAGGTAGTCTGTTGTTGAGATTTTTGTTACTGCAAGGGATGATAGCCTTGTCATTATGGAAGGCATTATGTTGTTGAGATTTCTCTTACTCCAATGGGTGGTAGCCTTGTCATTATGGAAGTAGTAAGTTTTTGAGATTTGTGTTACTCCAATGGATGGTAGCCTTTTCATTATGGCAGGTAGTCTGTTGTTGAGATTTCTTGTTACTCTAATGGACGGAAGCATTGTCATTATAGGAGGTAGTCTGTTGTTGAAATTTTTGTTACTCCAATGGATGGTAGCCTTGTCATTATGGAAGGTAGTCTGTTGTTGAGATTTTTGTTACTCCAAGGGATGGTGGCCATGTCATTATGGAAGGCGTTATGTTGTTGAGATTTCTATTACTCCAATGGGTGGTAGCCTTGTCATTATGGAATGTAGTCTATTGTTGAGATTTCTTTTTACTCCAACAGATGGAAGCATTATCATTATGGGAGGTAGTATGTTGTTGAAATTTTGGTTACTCCAATGGATGGAAGCATTGTCATTATGGAAGGTAGTCTGTTGTTGAAATTTTTGTTACTCCAATGGATGGTAGCCTTGTCATTATGGAAGGTAGTCTGTTGTTGAGATTTCTTGTTACTCTAATGGATGGTAGCCTTGTCATTGTGTAAGGTAGCCTGTTGTTGAGATTTATGTTTCTCCAATGGATGGTAGGCTTGTCATTATAAAAGGTAGTTTGTTATTGTAATTTTTGATACTCTAATGGATGGTAGCCATGTCATTATGAATGTTAGTCTGTTGTTGATATTTCACTTACTCCAATAGATGGTAGTCGTGTCATTATGGGAGGCAGTATGTTGTTGTAATTTTTGTTACCCCAATGGATGGAAGCATTGTCATGAAGGTAGGTAGTCTGTTGTTGAAATTATTATTAATCCAATGGATTGTAGCCTTGTCATTATGGAAGGTAGTATGTTATTGAAATTTTAGTTACTCCAATGATGGTAGCCTTGTCATTATGGAAGGTAGTCTTTTGTTGAGATTTTTATTACTCCAAGGGATGGTAGCTTTGTCATTATGGAAGGCATTATGTTGTTGATATTTCTCTTACTCCAATGGGTGGTAGCCTTGTCATTATGGAAGGTAGTCTGTTTTTGAGATATCTGTTACTCCAATGGATGGTAGCCTTTTCATAATGGGAGGTAGTCTGTTGTTGAGATTTCTTGTTACTCCAATGGATGGAAGCATTGTCATTATAGGAGGTAGTCAGTTTTTGTGATTTTTGTTACTCCAATGGATGTTAGCCTTGTCATTATGGGATGTAGTCTGTTGTTGAGATTTCCTGTTACTCCAATGGATGGAAGCATTGTCATTTTGGGATGTAGTCTTTTGTTGAAATTTTTTTTACTCCAATGGATGGTAGCCTTGTCATTATGGAAGGTAGTCTGTTGTTGAGATTTTTGTTACTCCAATGGATGGAAGCATTGTTATTATCAAAGGTAGTTTGTTGTTGAAATTTCTGTTACTCCAATGGATGGTAGCCTTGTCATTACGGGAGGTACTATGTTGTTGTGATTATTGTTACCCCAATGGATGGAAGCATTATCATTAAGGGAGGTAGTCTGTTGTTGAAGTTTATGTTACTCCAATGGATGGTAGCCTTGTCATTATGGAAGGTAGTCTGTTATTGAAATTTTAGTTACTCCAATGGATGGTAGCCTTGTCATTATGGAAGGTAGTCTGTTATTGAGATTTTTATTACTCCAAGGGATGGTAGCCTTGTCATTATGGAAGGAATTATGTTGTTGAGATTTCTCTTACTCCAATGGGTGGTAGCCTTGTCATTATGGAAGGTAGTCAGTTTTTGAGATTTTTGTAACTCCAATGGATGGTAGCCTTTTCATTATGGGAGGTAGTCTGTTGTTGAGATTTCTTGTTACTCCAATGGATGGAAGCATTGTCATTATAGGAGGTAGTCAGTTTTTGAGATTTTTGTTACTCCAATGGATGGTAGCCTCGTCATTATGGGATGTAGTATGTTGTTGAGATTTCTTGTTACTCTAATGGATGGAAGCATTGTCATTATGGGAGGTAGTCTGTTGTTGAAATTTTTGTTACTCCAATGGATGGTTGCCTTGTCATTATGGAAGGTAGTCTGTTGTTGAGATTTTTGTTACTCCAATGGATGGAAGCATTGTCATTATCGAAGGTAGTCTGTTGTTGAAATTTCTGTTACTCCAATGGATGGTAGCCTTGTCATTATGGGAGGTAGTATGTTGTTGTGATTATTGTTACCCCAATGGATGGCAGCATTGTCATTAAGGGAGATAGTCTGTTGTTGAAATTTTTGTTACTCCTATAGATGGTAGCCTTGTCATTATGGAAGATAGTCTGTTATTGAAATTTTAGTTACTCCAATGGATGGTAGCCTTGTCATTATGGAAGGTAGTCTGTTGTTGAGATTTTTATTACTCCAAGGGATGGTAGCCTTGTCATTATGGAAGGCATTATGTTGTTGAGATTTCTCTTACTCCAATGGGTGGTAGCCTTGTCATTATGGAAGGTAGTCAGTTTTTGAGATTTCTGTTACTCCAATGGATGGTAGCCTTTTCATTATGGGAGGTAGTCTGTTGTTGAGATTTCTTGTTACTCCAATGGATGGAAGCATTGTCATTATAGGAGGTAGTCAGTTTTTGAGATTTTTGTTACTCCAATGGATGGTAGCCTTGTCATTATGGGATGTAGTCTGTTGTTGAGATTTCTCGTTACTCCAATGGATGGAAGCATTGTCATTTTGGGATGTAGTCTGTTGTTGAAATTTTTGTTACTCCAATGGATGGTAGCCTTGTCATTATGGAAGGTAGTCTGTTGTTGAGATTTTTGTTACTCCAATGGATGGAAGCATTGTTATTATCAAAGGTAGTTTGTTGTTGATATTTCTGTTACTCCAATGGATGGTAGCTTTGTCATTATGGGAGGTAGTATGTTGTTGTGATTATTGTTACCCCAATGGATGGCAGCATTGTCATTAAGGGAGGTAGTCTGTTGTTGAAATTTTTGTTACTCCAATGGATGGTAGCCTTGTCATTATGGAAGATAGTCTGTTATTGAAATTTTAGTTACTCCAATGGATGGTAGCCTTGTCATTATGGAAGGTAGTCTGTTGTTGAGATTTTTATTACTCCAAGGGATGGTAGCCTTGTCATTATGGAAGGCATTATGTTGTTGAGATTTCTCTTACTCCAATGGGTGGTAGCCTTGTCATTATGGAAGGTAGTCAGTTTTTGAGATTTTTGTTACTCCAATGGATGGTAGACTTTTCATTATGGGAGGTAGTCTGTTGTTGAGATTTCTTGTTACTCCAATGGATGGAAGCATTGTCATTATAGGAGGTAGTCAGTTTTTGAGATTTTTGTTACTCCAATGGATGGTAGCCTTGTCATTATGGGATGTAGTCTGTTATTGAGATTTCTTGTTACTCCAATGGATGGAAGCATTGTCATTATGGGAGGTAGTCTGTTGTTGAAATTTTTGTTACTCCAATGTATGGTTGCCTTGTCATTATGGAAGGTAGTTTGTTGTTGAGATTTTTGTTACTTCAATGGATGGAAGCATTGTCATTATCGAAGGTAGTCTGTTGTTGAAATTTCTGTTACTCCAATGGATGGTAGCCTTGTCATTATGGAAGGTAGTCTGTTGTTGAGATTTTTGTTACTCCAATGGATGGAAGCATTGTCATTATCGAAGGTAGTCTGTTGTTGAAATTTCTGTTACTCCAATGGATGGTAGCCTTGTCATTATGGGAGGTAGTATGTTGTTGTGATTATTGTTACCCCAATGGATGGCAGCATTGTCATTAAGGGAGATAGTCTGTTGTTGAAATTTTTGTTACTCCTATAGATGGTAGCCTTGTCATTATGGAAGATAGTCTGTTATTGAAATTTTAGTTACTCCAATGGATGGTAGCCTTGTCATTATGGAAGGTAGTCTGTTGTTGAGATTTTTATTACTCCAAGGGATGGTAGCCTTGTCATTATGGAAGGCATTATGTTGTTGAGATTTCTCTTACTCCAATGGGTGGTAGCCTTGTCATTATGGAAGGTAGTCAGTTTTTGAGATTTCTGTTACTCCAATGGATGGTAGCCTTTTCATTATGGGAGGTAGTCTGTTGTTTAGATTTCTTGTTACTCCAATGGATGGAAGCATTGTCATTATAGGAGGTAGTTAGTTTTTGAGATTTTTGTTACTCCAATGGATGGTAGCCTTGTCATTATGGGATGTAGTCTGTTGTTGAGAATTCTTGTTACTCCAATGGATGGAAGCATTGTCATTTTGGGATGTAGTCTGTTGTTGAAATTTTTGTTACTCCAATGGATGGTAGCCTTGTCATTATGGAAGGTAGTCTGTTGTTGAGATTTTTGTTACTCCAATGGATGGAAGCATTGTTATTATCAAAGGTAGTTTGTTGTTGATATTTCTGTTACTCCAATGGATGGTAGCCTTGTCATTATGGGAGGTAGTATGTTGTTGTGATTATTGTTACCCCAATGGATGGCAGCATTGTCATTAAGGGAGGTAGTCTGTTGTTGAAATTTTTGTTACTCCAATGGATGGTAGCCTTGTCATTATGGAAGATAGTCTGTTATTGAAATTTTAGTTACTCCAATGGATGGTAGCCTTGTCATTATGGAAGGTAGTCTGTTGTTGAGATTTTTATTACTCCAAGGGATGGTAGCCTTGTCATTATGGAAGGCATTATGTTGTTGAGATTTCTCTTACTCCAATGGGTGGTAGCCTTGTCATTATGGAAGGTATTCAGTTTTTGAGATTTTTGTTACTCCAATGGATGGTAGCCTTTTCATTATGGGAGGTAGTCTGTTGTTGAGATTTCTTGTTACTCCAATGGATGGAAGCATTGTCATTATAGGAGGTAGTCAGTTTTTTAGATTTTTGTTACTCCAATGGATGGTAGCCTTGTCATTATGGGATGTAGTCTGTTATTGAGATTTCTTGTTACTCCAATGGATGGAAGCATTGTCATTATGGGAGGTAGTCTGTTGTTGAAATTTTTGTTACTCCAATGTATGGTTGCCTTGTCATTATGGAAGGTAGTTTGTTGTTGAGATTTTTGTTACTTCAATGGATGGAAGCATTGTCATTATCGAAGGTAGTCTGTTGTTGAAATTTCTGTTACTCCAATGGATGGTAGCCTTGTCATTATGGGAGGTAGTATGTTGTTGTGATTATTGTTACCCCAATGGATGGAAGCATTATCATTATCGAATGTAGTCTGTTGTTGAAATTTATGTTACTCCAATGGATGGTAGCCTTGTCATTATGGGAGGTAGTATGTTGTTGTGATTATTGTTACCCCAATGGATGGCAGCATTGTAATTAAGGGAGGTAGTCTGTTGTTGAAATTTTTGTTACTCCAATAGATGGTAGCCTTGTCATTATGGAAGATAGTCTGTTATTGAAATTTTAGTTACTCCAATGGATGGTAGCCTTGTCATTATGGAAGGTAGTCTGTTGTTGAGATTTTTATTACTCCAAGGGATGGTAGCCTTGTCATTATGGAAGGCATTATGTTGTTGAGGTTTCTCTTACTCCAATGGGTGGTAGCCTTGTCATTATGGAAGGTAGTCAGTTTTTGAGATTTCTGTTACTCCAATGGATGTTAGCCTTTTCATTATGGGAGGTAGTCTGTTGTTGAGATTTCTTGTTACTCCAATGGATGGAAGCATTGTCATTATAGGAGGTAGTTAGTTTTTGAGATTTTTGTTACTCCAATGGATGGTAGCCTTGTCATTATGGGATGTAGTCTGTTGTTGAGATTTCTTGTTACTCCAATGGATGCAAGCATTGTCATTTTGGGATGTAGTCTGTTGTTGAAATTTTTGTTACTCCAATGGATGGTTGCCTTGTCATTATGGAAGGTAGTCTGTTGTTGAGATTTTTGTTACTCCAATGGATGGAAGCATTGTCATTATCGAAGGTAGTCTGTTGTTGAAATTTATGTTACTCCAATGGATGGTAGCCTTGTCATTATAGGAGGTACTATGTTGTCGTGATTATTGTTACCCCAATGGATGGAAGCAT
Organism: Vicia faba; assembly: GCA_948472305.1. Lineage (NCBI taxonomy): Eukaryota > Viridiplantae > Streptophyta > Magnoliopsida > Fabales > Fabaceae > Vicia > Vicia faba. The sequence goes on from OX451737.1 coordinate 775,237,974, forward strand.
TATCATTAAGGGAGGTAGTCTGTTGTTGAAATTTTTGTTACTCAAATGGATGGTAGCCTTGTCATTATGGAAGGTAGTCTTTTGTTGAGATTTTTGTTACTGCAAGGGATGGTAGCCTTGTCATTATGGAAGGCATTATGTTGTTGAGATTTCTCTTACTCCAATGGGTGGTAGCCTTGTCATTATGGAAGTAGTATGTTTTTGAGATTTCTGTTACTCCAATGGATGGTATCCTTTTCATTATGGGAGGTAGTCTGTTGTTGAGATTTATTGTTACTCTAATGGACGGAAGCATTGTCATTATAGGAGGTAGTCTGTTGTTGAAATTTTTGTTAATCCAATGGATGGCAGCCTTGTCATTATGGAAGGTAGTCTGTTGTTGAGATTTCTTTTTACTCCAACAGATGGAAGCATTATCATTATGGGAGGTAGTTTGTTGTTGAAATTTTTGTTACTCCAATGGATGGAAGCATTGTCATTATGGGAGGTAGTCTATTGTTGAAATTTTTGTTACTCCAATGGATGGTAGCCTTGTCATTATGGAAGGTAGTCTGTTGTTGAGATTTTTGTTACTCCAATGGATGGAAGCATTGTAATTATCGAAGGTAGTATGTTGTTGAAATTTATGTTACTCTAATGGATGGTAGCCTTGTCATTATGGGAGGTAGTATGTTGTTGTGGTTTTTGTTACCCCAATGGATGGAAGCATTGTCATTAACGGAGGTAGTCTATTTTTGAAATTTTTGTTACTCCAATGGATGTTAGCCTTGTCATTATGGAAGGTAGTCTATTTTTGAAATTTTAGTTACTCCAATGGATGGTAGCCTTGTCATTATGGAAGGTAGTTTGTTGTTGAGATTTTTGTTACTCCAAGGGATGATAGCCTTGTCATTATGGAAGGCATTATGTTGTTGAGATTTTTGTTACTCCAATGGGTGGTAGCCTTGTCATTATGGAAGGTAGTCTATTTTTTAGATTTCTGTTACTCCAATGGATGGTAGCCTTGTCATTATGGGAGGTAGTCTGTTGTTGAGAATTCTTGTTACTCCAAAGGATGGAAGCATTGTCATTATGGGAGGTAGTCTGTTGTTGAAATTTTTGTTAGTCCAATGGATGGTAGCCTTGTCATTATGGAAGGTAGTCTGTTGTTGATATTTTTGTTACTCCAATGGATGGAAGCATTGTCATTATCGAAGGAAGTCTGTTGTTGAAATTTTTGTTAATCCAATGGATGGTAGCCTTGTCGTTATGAATGTTAGTCTATTGTTGAGATTTCTTTTACTCAAATGGATGGTAGCCTTGTCATTATGGGAGATAGTATGTTGTTGTGATTTTTGTTACCCCAGTGGATGGAAGAATTGTCATTAAGGGAGGTAGTGTGTTGTTGAAATATTTGTTACTCCAATGGATGGTAGCCTTGTTATTATGGAAGGTGATCTATTGTTGAAATTTTTTTTACTCTAATGGATGGTAGCCTTCTCGTTATGGAAGGTTGTTTGTTGTTGAGATTTCTTGTTACTCCAATGGATGGTAGCCTTGTCATTATGGGAGGTAGTCTATTGTTAAGATTTCTGGTTACTCCAATAGATGGAAGCATAGTCATTATGGGAGGTAGTTTGTTGTTGAATTTTTTGTTACTCCAATGGATGGTAGCCTTCTCGTTATGGAAGGTAGTCTGTTGTAGAGATTTCATGTTACTCCAATGGATGGTAGCCTTGTCATTATGGAACATAGTCTGTTGTTGATGTTTCTTGTTACTCTAATGGATGGTCGACTTGTCATTGTGTAAGGTAGCCTGTTGTTGAGATTTATGTTTCTCCAATGGATGGTAGCCTTGTCATTATAAAAGGTAGTATGTTGTTGAAATTTTTGTTACGCTTATGGATGGTAGCCTTGTCATTATGAATGTTAGTCTATTGTTGTGATTTTTGTTACTCCAATGGATGGTTGCCGTGTCATTATGGGAGGTAGTATGTTGTTGTGATTTTTCATACCCCAATGGACGGAAGCATTGTCATTAAGGGAAGTAGTATGTTGTTGAAATTTTTGTTACTCCAATTGATGGTAGCCTTGTCATAATGGAAGGTAGTCTGTTATTGAAATTTTAGTTACTCCAATGGATGGTAGCCTTGTCATTATGGAAGGTAGTCTGTTGTTGAGATTTTTGTTACTCCAGTGGATGGTAGCCTTGTCATTATGGAAGGTAGTCTGTTGTTGATATTTCTGTTACTTCAATGGATGGTAGCATTGTCATTATGTAAGGTAGTTTGTTGTTGAGATTTCTGTTACTCCAATGGATGGTAGCCTTGTCATTATGGAAGTTAGCTTGTTGTTGAAATTTTTGTTAATCCAATGGACGGTATCCTTGTCATTATGGAAGGTAGTCTATTGTTGAAATATTTGTTTCTCCAATGGATGGTAGCCTTGTCATTATGGAAGGTAGTTTGTTGTTGAGATTGCTTGTTACTCTAATGGATGGTAGCCTTGTCATTGTGTAAGGTAGCCTGTTATTGAGATTTATGTTTCTGCAATGGATGGTAGCCTTGTCATTATAAAAGGTAGTTTGTTGTGGAAATTTTTGATACTCTAATGGATGGTAGCCTTGTCATTATGAAAGTTAGTCTATTGTTGATATTTTTGTTACTCCAATGGATAGTAGTCGTGTCATTATGGGAGGCAGTATGTTGTTGTGATTTTTGTTACCCCAATGGATGGAAGCATTGTCATTAAGGGAGGTAGTCTATTGTTGAAATTATTCTTAATCCAATGGATTGTAGCCTTGTCATTATGGAAGGTAGTTTGTTATTGAAATTTTAGTTACTCCAATGGATGGTTGCCTTATCATTATGGAAGGTAGTCTGTTGTTGAGATTTTTGTTACTCCAAGGGATGGTAGCCTTGTCATTTTGGAAGGCATTATGTTGTTGAGATTTCTGTTACTCCAATGGGTGGTAGCCTTCTCATTATGGAAGGTAGTCAATTATTGAGATTTTTGTTACTCCAATTGATGGTAGCCTTGTCATTATGGGAGGTAGTCTGTTGTTAAGATTTCTTGTTATTCCAATGGATGGAAGCATTGTCATTATGGGAGGTAGTCTGTTGTTGAAATTTTTGTTACTCCAATGGATGGTAGACTTGTAATTATGGAAGGTAGTCTGTTGTTGAGATTTTTGTTACTCCAATGGATGGAATCATTGTCATTATCGAAGGTAGCCTGTTGTTGAAATTTATGTTCCTCCAATGGATGGTAGCCTTGTCATTATGGGAGGTAGTATGTTGTTGTGATTATTGTTACCCCAATGGATGGAAGCATTGTCATTAAGGGAGGTAGTATGTTGTTGAAATTTTTGTTACTCCAATGGATGGTAGCCTTGTCATTATGAAAGGTAGTATGTTGTTGATATTTCTGTTACTTCAATGGATGGTAGCATTGTCATTATGTAAGATAGTCTGTTGTTGAGATTTCTGTTACTCTAATGGATGGTAGCCTTGTCATTATGGAAGTTAGCTTGTTGTTGAAATTTTTGTTAATCCAATGGACGGTAGCCTTGTCATTATGGAAGGTAGTCTATTGTTGAAATTTTTGTTACTCCAATGGATGGTAGCCTTGTCATTATGGAAGGTGGTCTGTTGTTGAGATTTCTTGTTACTCTAATGGATGGTAGCCTTGTCATTGTGTAAGGTAGCCTGTTGTTGAGATTTATGTTTCTCCAATGGATGGTAGCCTTGTCATTATAAAAGGTAGTTTGTTGTTGAAATTTTTGATACTCTAATGGATGGTTGCCTTGTCATTATGAATGTTAGTATATTGTTGATATTTTTGTTACTCTAATGGATGGTTGTCGTGTCATTATGGGAGGCAGTATGTTGTTGTGAGTTTTGTTACCCCAATGGATGGAAGCATTGTCATTAAGGGAGGTACTCTGTTGTTGAAATTATTGTTAATCCAATGGATTATAGCCTTGTCATTATAGAAGGTACTCTGTTATTGAAATTTTAGTTACTCCAATGGATGGTAGCCTTGTCATTATGGAAGGTAGTCTGTTGTTGAGATTTTTGTTACTCCAAGGGATAATAGCCTTGTCATTATGGAAGGCATTATGTTGTTGAGATTTCTGTTACTCCAATGGGTGGTAGCCTTGTCATTATGGGAGGTAGTCTGTTGTTGAGATTTCTTGTTACTCCATGGGATGGAAGCATTGTCATTATGGGAGGTAGTCTGTTGTTGAAATTTTTGTTACTCCAATGGATGGTAGCCTTGTCATTATGGAAGGTAGTCTGTTGTTGAGATTTTTGTTACTCCAATGGATGGAGGCATTGTCATTATCGAAGGTAGCATGTTGTTGAAATTTATGTTACTCTAATGGATGGTAGCCTTGTCATTATGGGAGGTAGTATGTTGTTGTGGTTTTTGTTACCCCAATGGATGGAAGCATTGTCATTAACGGAGGTAGTCTGTTGTTGAAATTTTTGTTACTCCAATGGATGGTAGCCATGTCATTATGGAAGGTAGTCTGTTTTTGAAATTTTAGTTACTCCAATGGATGGTAGGCTTGTCATTATGGAATGTAGTTTGTTTTTGAGATTTTTGTTACTCCAAGTGATGATAGCCTTGTCATTATGGAAGGCATTATGTTGTTGAGATTTCTGTTACTCCAATGGGTGGTAGCCTTGTCATTATGGAAGGTAGTCAGTTTTTTAGATTTCTGTTACTCCAATGGATGGTAGCCTTGTCATTATGGGAGGTAGTCTGTTGTTGAGAATTCTTGTTACTCCAATGGATGGAAACATTGTCATTATGGGAGGTAGTCTGTTGTTAAAATTTTTGTTACTCCAATGGATGGTAGCCTTGTCATTATGGAAGGTAGTCTGTTGTTGATATTTTTGTTACTCCAATGGATGGAAGCATTATCATTATCGAAGGTAGTCTGTTGTTGAAATTTTTGTTAATCCAATGGATGGTATCCTTGTCGTTATGAATGTTAGTCTATTGTTGAGATTTCTTTTACTCAAATGGATGGTAGCCGTCTCATTATGGGAGGTAGTATGTTGTTGTGATTTTTGTTACCCTAGTGGATGGAAGAATTGTCATTTAAGGGAGGTAGTTTGCTGTTGAAATATCAGTTACTCCAATGGATGGTAGCATTGTCATTATGGAAGGTAGTCTATTGTTGAAAATTTTTTTACTCCAATGGATGGTAGCCTTCTCGTTATGGAAAGTTGTTTGTTGTTGAGATTTCTTGTTACTCCAATGGATGGTAGCCTTGTCATTATGGGAGGTAGTCTATTGTTGAGATTTCTTGTTACTCCAATGGGTGGTAGCCTTGTCATTATGGAAGGTAGTCAGTTTTTTAGATTTCTGTTACTCCAATGGATGGTAGCCTTGTCATTATGGGAGGTAGTCTGTTGTTGAGAATTCTTGTTACTCCAATGGATGGAAACATTGTCATTATGGGAGGTAGTCTGTTGTTGAAATTTTTGTTACTCCAATGGATGGTAGCCTTGTCATTATGGAAGGTAGTCTGTTGTTGATATTTTTGTTACTCCAATGGATGGAAGCATTATCATTAACGAAGGTAGTCTGTTGTTGAAATTTTTGTTAATCCAATGGATGGTATCCTTGTCGTTATGAATGTTAGTCTATTGTTGAGATTTCTTTTACTCAAATGGATGGTAGCCGTCTCATTATGGGAGGTAGTATGTTGTTGTGATTTTTGTTACCCCAGTGGATGAAAGAATTGTCATTTAAGGGAGGTAGTCTGCTGTTGAAATATCAGTTACTCCAATGGATGGTAGCATTGTCATTATGAAAGGTAGTCTATTGTTGAAATTTTTTTTACTCCAATGGATGGTAGCCTTCTTGTTATGGAAAGTTGTTTGTTGTTGAGATTTCTTGTTACTCCAATGGATGCTAGCCTTGTCATTATGGGAGGTAGTCTATTGTTGAGATTTCTTGTTACTCCAATAGATGGAAGCATTGTCATTATAGGAGGTAGTTTGTTTTTGAATTTTTTGTTACTCCAATGGATGGTAGCTTTCTCGTTATGGAAGGTAGTCTGTTGTAGAGATTTCTTGTTACTCTAATGGATGGTAGCCTTGTCATTATGGGAGGTAGTCTATTGTTGAGATTTCTTGTTACTCCAAAGAATGGAAGCATTGTCATTATGGGAGGTAGTCTGTTGTTTAAATTTTTGTTACTCCAATGGGTGGTAGCCTTGTCATTATGGAAGGTAGTGTGTTGTTGAGATTTTTGTTACTCCAATGGATGGTAGCCTTGTCATTATGGAAGGTAGTCTATTGTTGATATTTCTGTTACTTCAATGGATGGTAGCATTGTCATTATGTAAGGTAGTTTGTTGTTCAGATTTCTGTTACTCCAATGGATGGTAGCCTTGTCATTATGGAAGTTAGCTTGTTGTTGAAATTTTTGTTAATCCAATGGACAGTAGCCTTGTCATTATGGAAGGTAGTCCATTGTTGAAATATTTGTTACTCCAATGGATGGTAGCCTTGTCATTATGGAAGGTAGTCTGTTATTGAAATTTTAGTTACTCCAATGGATGGTAGCCTTGTCATTATGGAAGGTAGTCTGTTGTTGAGATTTTTGTGACTCCAAGGGATGGTAGCCTTGTCATTATGGAAGGCATTATGTTGTTGAGATTTCTGTTACTCAAATGGGTGGTAGCCTTCTCATTATGGAAGGTAGTCAGTTATTGAGATTTTGGTACTCCAATTGATGGTAGCCTTGTCATTATGGGAGGTAGTCTGTTGTTGAGATTTCTTGTTACTCCAATGGATGGAAGCATTGTCATTATGAGAGGTAGTCTGTTGTTGAAATTTTTGTTACTCCAATGGATGGTAGCCTTGTCATTATGGAAGGTAGTCTGTTGTTGAGATTTTTGTTACTCTAATGGATGGAAGCATTGTCATTATCGAAGGTACCATGTTGTTGAGATTTCTGTTACTCCAATGGGTGGTAGCCTTCTCATTTTGGAAGGTATCCAGTTATTGAGATTTTTGTTACTCCAATTGATGGCAGCCTTGTCATTATGGGAGGTAGTTTGTTGTTGAGATTTCTTGTTACTCCAATGGAAGGAAGCATTGTCATTATGGGAGGTAGTCTGTTGTTGAAATTTTTGTTACTCCAATGGATGGTAGCCTAGTCGTTATGGAAGGTAGTCTGTTATTGAGATTTTTGTTACTCCAATGGATGGAAGCATTGTAATTATCGAAGGTAGTATGTTGTTGAAATTTATGTTACTCTAATGGATGGTAGCCTTGTCATTATGGGAGGTAGTATGTTGTTGTGGTTTTTGTTACCCCAATGGATGGAAGCATTGTCTTTAACGGAGGTAGTCTGTTGTTGAAATTTTTGTTACTCCAATGGATGGTAGCTTTGTCATTATGCAAGGTAGTCTGTTTTTGAAATTTTAGTTACTCCAATGGATGGTAGCCTTGTCATTATGGAAGGTAGTTTGTTGTTGAGATTTCTGTTACTCCAATGGGTGGTAGCCTTGTCATTATGGAAGGTAGTCAGTTTTTTAGATTTCTGTTACTCCAATGGATGGTAGCCTTGTCATTATAGGAGGTAGTCTGTTGTTGAGAATTCTTGTTACTCCAATAGATGGAAGCATTGTCATTATGGGAGGTAGTCTGTTGTTGAAATTTTTGTTACTCCAATGGATGGTAGCCTTGTCATTATGGAAGGTAGTCTGTTGTTGATATTTTTGTTACTCCAATGGATGGAAGCATTATCATTATCGAAGGTAGTCTGTTGTTGAAATTTTTGTTAATCCAATGGATGGTAGCCTTGTCGTTATGAATGTTAGTCTATTGTTGAGATTTCTTTTACTCAAATGGATGGTAGCCGTGTCATTAAGGGAGGTAGTCTGTTGTTGAAATATTTGTTACTCCAATGGATGGTAGCCTTGTCATTATGGAAGGTAGTCTATTGTTAAATTTTTTTTACTCCAATGGATGGTAGCCTTCTCGTTATGGAAGGTAGTCTGTTTTAGAGATTTCTTGTTACTCCAATGGATGGTAGCCTTGTCATTATGGGAGGTAGTCTGTTGTTGAGATTTCTTGTTACTCCAATGGATGGAAGCATTGTCATTATGGGAGGTAGTCTGTTGTTGAAATTTATGTTACTCCAATGGGTGGTAGCCTTCTCATTTTGGAAGGTAGCCAGTTATTGAGATTTTTGTTACTCCAATTGATGGCAGCCTTGTCATTATGGGAGGTAGTTTGTTGTTGAGATTTCTTGTTACTCCAATGGATGGAAGCATTGTCATTATGGGAGGTAGTCTGTTGTTGAAATTTTTGTTACTCCAATGGATGGTAGCCTAGTCGTTATGGAAGGTAGTCTGTTATTGAGATTTTTGTTACTCCAATGGATGGAAGCATTGTAATTATCGAAGGTAGTATGTTGTTGAAATTTATGTTACTCTAATGGATGGTAGCCTTGTCATTATGGGAGGTAGTATGTTGTTGTGGTTTTTGTTACCGCAATGGATGGAAGCATTGTCATTAACGGAGGTAGTCTGTTGTTGAAATTTTTGTTACTCCAATGGATGGTAGCCTTGTCATTATGGAAGGTAGTCTGTTTTTGAAATTTTAGTTACTCCAATGGATCGTAGCCTTGTCATTATGCAAGGTAGTTTGTTGTTGAGATTTCTGTTACTCCAATGGGTGGTAGCCTTGTCATTATGGAAGGTAGTCAGTTTTTTAGATTTCTGTTACTCCAATGGATGGTAGCCTTGTCATTATAGGAGGTAGTCTGTTGTTGAGAATTCTTGTTACTCCAATGGATGGAAGCATTGTCATTATGGGAGGTAGTCTGTTGTTGAAATTTTTGTTACTCCAATGGATGGTAGCCTTGTCATTATGGAAGGTAGTCTGTTGTTGATATTTTTGTTACTCCAATGGATGGAAGCATTATCATTATCGAAGGTAGTCTGTTGTTGAAATTTTTGTTAATCCAATGGATGGTAGCCTTGTCGTTATGAATGTTAGTCTATTGTTGAGATTTCTTTTACTCAAATGGATGGTAGCCGTGTCATTATGGGAGGTAGTATGTTGTTGTGATTTTTGTTACCCCAGTGGATGGAAGAATTGTCATTAAGGGAGGTAGGCTGTTGTTGAAATATTTGTTACTCCAATGGATGGTAGCCTTGTCATTATGGAAGGTAGTCTATTGTTAAATTTTTTTTTACTCCAATGGATGGTAGCCTTCTCGTTATGGAAGGTAGTCTGTTTTAGAGATTTCTTGTTACTCCAATGGATGGTAGCCTTGTCATTATGGGAGGTAGTCTGTTGTTGAGATTTCTTGTTACTCCAATGGATGGAAGCATTGTCATTATGGGAGGTAGTCTGTTGTTGAAATTTATGTTACTCCAATGGGTGGTAGCCTTGTCATTATGGAAGGTAGTCTGTTGTTGAGATTTTTGTTACTCCAATGGATGGTAGCCTTGTCATTATGGAAGGTAGTCTGTTGTTGATATTTCTGTTACTTCAATGGATGGTAGCATTATCATTATGTAAGGTAGTTTGTTGTTGAGATTTCTGTTACTCCAATGGATGGTAGCATTGTCATTATGTAAGGTAGTTTGTTGTTGAGATTTCTGTTACTCCAATGGATGGTAGCCTTGTCATTATGGAAGTTAGCTTGTTGTTGAAATTTTTGTTAATCCAATGGACGGTATCCTTGTCATTATGGAAGGTAGTCTATTGTTGAAATATTTGTTTCTCCAATGGATGGTAGCCTTGTCATTATGGAAGGTAGTTTGTTGTTGAGATTGCTTGTTACTCTAATGGATGGTAGCCTTGTCATTGTGTAAGGTAGCCTGTTATTGAGATTTATGTTTCTGCAATGGATGGTAGCCTTGTCATTATAAAAGGTAGTTTGTTGTGGAAATTTTTGATACTCTAATGGATGGTAGCCTTGTCATTATGAAAGTTAGTCTATTGTTGATATTTTTGTTACTCCAATGGATAGTAGTCGTGTCATTATGGGAGGCAGTATGTTGTTGTGATTTTTGTTACCCCAATGGATGGAAGCATTGTCATTAAGGGAGGTAGTCTATTGTTGAAATTATTCTTAATCCAATGGATTGTAGCCTTGTCATTATGGAAGGTAGTTTGTTATTGAAATTTTAGTTACTCCAATGGATGGTTGCCTTATCATTATGGAAGGTAGTCTGTTGTTGAGATTTTTGTTACTCCAAGGGATGGTAGCCTTGTCATTTTGGAAGGCATTATGTTGTTGAGATTTCTGTTACTCCAATGGGTGGTAGCCTTCTCATTATGGAAGGTAGTCAATTATTGAGATTTTTGTTACTCCAATTGATGGTAGCCTTGTCATTATGGGAGGTAGTCTGTTGTTAAGATTTCTTGTTATTCCAATGGATGGAAGCATTGTCATTATGGGAGGTAGTCTGTTGTTGAAATTTTTGTTACTCCAATGGATGGTAGACTTGTAATTATGGAAGGTAGTCTGTTGTTGAGATTTTTGTTACTCCAATGGATGGAATCATTGTCATTATCGAAGGTAGCCTGTTGTTGAAATTTATGTTCCTCCAATGGATGGTAGCCTTGTCATTATGGGAGGTAGTATGTTGTTGTGATTATTGTTACCCCAATGGATGGAAGCATTGTCATTAAGGGAGGTACTATGTTGTTGAAATTTTTGTTACTCCAATGGATGGTAGCCTTGTCATTATGAAAGGTAGTATGTTGTTGATATTTCTGTTACTTCAATGGATGGTAGCATTGTCATTATGTAAGATAGTCTGTTGTTGAGATTTCTGTTACTCTAATGGATGGTAGCCTTGTCATTATGGAAGTTAGCTTGTTGTTGAAATTTTTGTTAATCCAATGGACGGTAGCCTTGTCATTATGGAAGGTAGTCTATTGTTGAAATTTTTGTTACTCCAATGGATGGTAGCCTTGTCATTATGGAAGGTGGTCTGTTGTTGAGATTTCTTGTTACTCTAATGGATGGTAGCCTTGTCATTGTGTAAGGTAGCCTGTTGTTGAGATTTATGTTTCTCCAATGGATGGTAGCCTTGTCATTATAAAAGGTAGTTTGTTGTTGAAATTTTTGATACTCTAATGGATGGTTGCCTTGTCATTATGAATGTTAGTATATTGTTGATATTTTTGTTACTCTAATGGATGGTTGTCGTGTCATTATGGGAGGCAGTATGTTGTTGTGAGTTTTGTTACCCCAATGGATGGAAGCATTGTCATTAAGGGAGGTACTCTGTTGTTGAAATTATTGTTAATCCAATGGATTATAGCCTTGTCATTATAGAAGGTACTCTGTTATTGAAATTTTAGTTACTCCAATGGATGGTAGCCTTGTCATTATGGAAGGTAGTCTGTTGTTGAGATTTTTGTTACTCCAAGGGATAATAGCCTTGTCATTATGGAAGGCATTATGTTGTTGAGATTTCTGTTACTCCAATGGGTGGTAGCCTTGTCATTATGGGAGGTAGTCTGTTGTTGAGATTTCTTGTTACTCCATGGGATGGAAGCATTGTCATTATGGGAGGTAGTCTGTTGTTGAAATTTTTGTTACTCCAATGGATGGTAGCCTTGTCATTATGGAAGGTAGTCTGTTGTTGAGATTTTTGTTACTCCAATGGATGGAGGCATTGTCATTATCGAAGGTAGCATGTTGTTGAAATTTATGTTACTCTAATGGATGGTAGCCTTGTCATTATGGGAGGTAGTATGTTGTTGTGGTTTTTGTTACCCCAATGGATGGAAGCATTGTCATTAACGGAGGTAGTCTGTTGTTGAAATTTTTGTTACTCCAATGGATGGTAGCCATGTCATTATGGAAGGTAGTCTGTTTTTGAAATTTTAGTTACTCCAATGGATGGTAGGCTTGTCATTATGGAATGTAGTTTGTTTTTGAGATTTTTGTTACTCCAAGTGATGATAGCCTTGTCATTATGGAAGGCATTATGTTGTTGAGATTTCTGTTACTCCAATGGGTGGTAGCCTTGTCATTATGGAAGGTAGTCAGTTTTTTAGATTTCTGTTACTCCAATGGATGGTAGCCTTGTCATTATGGGAGGTAGTCTGTTGTTGAGAATTCTTGTTACTCCAATGGATGGAAACATTGTCATTATGGGAGGTAGTCTGTTGTTAAAATTTTTGTTACTCCAATGGATGGTAGCCTTGTCATTATGGAAGGTAGTCTGTTGTTGATATTTTTGTTACTCCAATGGATGGAAGCATTATCATTATCGAAGGTAGTCTGTTGTTGAAATTTTTGTTAATCCAATGGATGGTATCCTTGTCGTTATGAATGTTAGTCTATTGTTGAGATTTCTTTTACTCAAATGGATGGTAGCCGTCTCATTATGGGAGGTAGTATGTTGTTGTGATTTTTGTTACCCTAGTGGATGGAAGAATTGTCATTTAAGGGAGGTAGTTTGCTGTTGAAATATCAGTTACTCCAATGGATGGTAGCATTGTCATTATGGAAGGTAGTCTATTGTTGAAAATTTTTTTACTCCAATGGATGGTAGCCTTCTCGTTATGGAAAGTTGTTTGTTGTTGAGATTTCTTGTTACTCCAATGGATGGTAGCCTTGTCATTATGGGAGGTAGTCTATTGTTGAGATTTCTTGTTACTCCAATGGGTGGTAGCCTTGTCATTATGGAAGGTAGTCAGTTTTTTAGATTTCTGTTACTCCAATGGATGGTAGCCTTGTCATTATGGGAGGTAGTCTGTTGTTGAGAATTCTTGTTACTCCAATGGATGGAAACATTGTCATTATGGGAGGTAGTCTGTTGTTGAAATTTTTGTTACTCCAATGGATGGTAGCCTTGTCATTATGGAAGGTAGTCTGTTGTTGATATTTTTGTTACTCCAATGGATGGAAGCATTATCATTAACGAAGGTAGTCTGTTGTTGAAATTTTTGTTAATCCAATGGATGGTATCCTTGTCGTTATGAATGTTAGTCTATTGTTGAGATTTCTTTTACTCAAATGGATGGTAGCCGTCTCATTATGGGAGGTAGTATGTTGTTGTGATTTTTGTTACCCCAGTGGATGAAAGAATTGTCATTTAAGGGAGGTAGTCTGCTGTTGAAATATCAGTTACTCCAATGGATGGTAGCATTGTCATTATGAAAGGTAGTCTATTGTTGAAATTTTTTTTACTCCAATGGATGGTAGCCTTCTTGTTATGGAAAGTTGTTTGTTGTTGAGATTTCTTGTTACTCCAATGGATGCTAGCCTTGTCATTATGGGAGGTAGTCTATTGTTGAGATTTCTTGTTACTCCAATAGATGGAAGCATTGTCATTATAGGAGGTAGTTTGTTTTTGAATTTTTTGTTACTCCAATGGATGGTAGCTTTCTCGTTATGGAAGGTAGTCTGTTGTAGAGATTTCTTGTTACTCTAATGGATGGTAGCCTTGTCATTATGGGAGGTAGTCTATTGTTGAGATTTCTTGTTACTCCAAAGAATGGAAGCATTGTCATTATGGGAGGTAGTCTGTTGTTTAAATTTTTGTTACTCCAATGGGTGGTAGCCTTGTCATTATGGAAGGTAGTGTGTTGTTGAGATTTTTGTTACTCCAATGGATGGTAGCCTTGTCATTATGGAAGGTAGTCTATTGTTGATATTTCTGTTACTTCAATGGATGGTAGCATTGTCATTATGTAAGGTAGTTTGTTGTTCAGATTTCTGTTACTCCAATGGATGGTAGCCTTGTCATTATGGAAGTTAGCTTGTTGTTGAAATTTTTGTTAATCCAATGGACAGTAGCCTTGTCATTATGGAAGGTAGTCCATTGTTGAAATATTTGTTACTCCAATGGATGGTAGCCTTGTCATTATGGAAGGTAGTCTGTTATTGAAATTTTAGTTACTCCAATGGATGGTAGCCTTGTCATTATGGAAGGTAGTCTGTTGTTGAGATTTTTGTGACTCCAAGGGATGGTAGCCTTGTCATTATGGAAGGCATTATGTTGTTGAGATTTCTGTTACTCAAATGGGTGGTAGCCTTCTCATTATGGAAGGTAGTCAGTTATTGAGATTTTGGTACTCCAATTGATGGTAGCCTTGTCATTATGGGAGGTAGTCTGTTGTTGAGATTTCTTGTTACTCCAATGGATGGAAGCATTGTCATTATGAGAGGTAGTCTGTTGTTGAAATTTTTGTTACTCCAATGGATGGTAGCCTTGTCATTATGGAAGGTAGTCTGTTGTTGAGATTTTTGTTACTCTAATGGATGGAAGCATTGTCATTATCGAAGGTACCATGTTGTTGAGATTTCTGTTACTCCAATGGGTGGTAGCCTTCTCATTTTGGAAGGTATCCAGTTATTGAGATTTTTGTTACTCCAATTGATGGCAGCCTTGTCATTATGGGAGGTAGTTTGTTGTTGAGATTTCTTGTTACTCCAATGGAAGGAAGCATTGTCATTATGGGAGGTAGTCTGTTGTTGAAATTTTTGTTACTCCAATGGATGGTAGCCTAGTCGTTATGGAAGGTAGTCTGTTATTGAGATTTTTGTTACTCCAATGGATGGAAGCATTGTAATTATCGAAGGTAGTATGTTGTTGAAATTTATGTTACTCTAATGGATGGTAGCCTTGTCATTATGGGAGGTAGTATGTTGTTGTGGTTTTTGTTACCCCAATGGATGGAAGCATTGTCTTTAACGGAGGTAGTCTGTTGTTGAAATTTTTGTTACTCCAATGGATGGTAGCTTTGTCATTATGCAAGGTAGTCTGTTTTTGAAATTTTAGTTACTCCAATGGATGGTAGCCTTGTCATTATGGAAGGTAGTTTGTTGTTGAGATTTCTGTTACTCCAATGGGTGGTAGCCTTGTCATTATGGAAGGTAGTCAGTTTTTTAGATTTCTGTTACTCCAATGGATGGTAGCCTTGTCATTATAGGAGGTAGTCTGTTGTTGAGAATTCTTGTTACTCCAATAGATGGAAGCATTGTCATTATGGGAGGTAGTCTGTTGTTGAAATTTTTGTTACTCCAATGGATGGTAGCCTTGTCATTATGGAAGGTAGTCTGTTGTTGATATTTTTGTTACTCCAATGGATGGAAGCATTATCATTATCGAAGGTAGTCTGTTGTTGAAATTTTTGTTAATCCAATGGATGGTAGCCTTGTCGTTATGAATGTTAGTCTATTGTTGAGATTTCTTTTACTCAAATGGATGGTAGCCGTGTCATTAAGGGAGGTAGTCTGTTGTTGAAATATTTGTTACTCCAATGGATGGTAGCCTTGTCATTATGGAAGGTAGTCTATTGTTAAATTTTTTTTACTCCAATGGATGGTAGCCTTCTCGTTATGGAAGGTAGTCTGTTTTAGAGATTTCTTGTTACTCCAATGGATGGTAGCCTTGTCATTATGGGAGGTAGTCTGTTGTTGAGATTTCTTGTTACTCCAATGGATGGAAGCATTGTCATTATGGGAGGTAGTCTGTTGTTGAAATTTATGTTACTCCAATGGGTGGTAGCCTTCTCATTTTGGAAGGTAGCCAGTTATTGAGATTTTTGTTACTCCAATTGATGGCAGCCTTGTCATTATGGGAGGTAGTTTGTTGTTGAGATTTCTTGTTACTCCAATGGATGGAAGCATTGTCATTATGGGAGGTAGTCTGTTGTTGAAATTTTTGTTACTCCAATGGATGGTAGCCTAGTCGTTATGGAAGGTAGTCTGTTATTGAGATTTTTGTTACTCCAATGGATGGAAGCATTGTAATTATCGAAGGTAGTATGTTGTTGAAATTTATGTTACTCTAATGGATGGTAGCCTTGTCATTATGGGAGGTAGTATGTTGTTGTGGTTTTTGTTACCGCAATGGATGGAAGCATTGTCATTAACGGAGGTAGTCTGTTGTTGAAATTTTTGTTACTCCAATGGATGGTAGCCTTGTCATTATGGAAGGTAGTCTGTTTTTGAAATTTTAGTTACTCCAATGGATCGTAGCCTTGTCATTATGCAAGGTAGTTTGTTGTTGAGATTTCTGTTACTCCAATGGGTGGTAGCCTTGTCATTATGGAAGGTAGTCAGTTTTTTAGATTTCTGTTACTCCAATGGATGGTAGCCTTGTCATTATAGGAGGTAGTCTGTTGTTGAGAATTCTTGTTACTCCAATGGATGGAAGCATTGTCATTATGGGAGGTAGTCTGTTGTTGAAATTTTTGTTACTCCAATGGATGGTAGCCTTGTCATTATGGAAGGTAGTCTGTTGTTGATATTTTTGTTACTCCAATGGATGGAAGCATTATCATTATCGAAGGTAGTCTGTTGTTGAAATTTTTGTTAATCCAATGGATGGTAGCCTTGTCGTTATGAATGTTAGTCTATTGTTGAGATTTCTTTTACTCAAATGGATGGTAGCCGTGTCATTATGGGAGGTAGTATGTTGTTGTGATTTTTGTTACCCCAGTGGATGGAAGAATTGTCATTAAGGGAGGTAGGCTGTTGTTGAAATATTTGTTACTCCAATGGATGGTAGCCTTGTCATTATGGAAGGTAGTCTATTGTTAAATTTTTTTTTACTCCAATGGATGGTAGCCTTCTCGTTATGGAAGGTAGTCTGTTTTAGAGATTTCTTGTTACTCCAATGGATGGTAGCCTTGTCATTATGGGAGGTAGTCTGTTGTTGAGATTTCTTGTTACTCCAATGGATGGAAGCATTGTCATTATGGGAGGTAGTCTGTTGTTGAAATTTATGTTACTCCAATGGGTGGTAGCCTTGTCATTATGGAAGGTAGTCTGTTGTTGAGATTTTTGTTACTCCAATGGATGGTAGCCTTGTCATTATGGAAGGTAGTCTGTTGTTGATATTTCTGTTACTTCAATGGATGGTAGCATTATCATTATGTAAGGTAGTTTGTTGTTGAGATTTCTGTTACTCCAATGGATGGTAACCTTGTCATTATGGAATTTAGCTTGTTGTTGAAATTTTTGTTAATCCAATGGACGGTAGCCTTATCATTATGGAAGGTAGTCTATTGTTGAAATTTTTGTTACTCCAATTGATGGCAGCCTTGTCATTATGGGGGGTAGTTTGTTGTTGAGATTTTTTGTTACTCTAATGGATGAAAGCATTGCCATTATGGGAGGTAGTCTGTTGTTGAAAATTTTGTTACTCCAATGGATGGAAGCATTGTGATTAACGGAGGTAGTCTGTTGTTGAAAATTTTGTTACTCTAATGGATGGCAGCCTTGTCATTATGGAAGGTAGTCTGTTTTTGAAATTTTAGTTACTCCAATGGATGGAAGCCTTGTCATTATGGAAGGTATTTTGTTGTTGAGATTTTTGTTACTCCAAGGGATGATAGCCTTGTCATTATGGAAGGCATTATGTTGTTGAGATTTCTGTTACTCCAATGGGTGGTAGCCTTTTCATTATGAAAGGTAGTCAGTTTTTTAGATTTCTGTTACTCCAATGGATGGTAGCCTTGTCATTATGGAAGGTAGTCTGTTGTTGAGATTTTTGTTACTCCAATGGATGGAAGCATTGTTATTATCAAAGGTAATCTATTGTTGAAATTTCTGTTACTCCAATGGATGGTAGCCTTGTCATTATGGGAGGTAGTATGTTGTTGTGATTATTGTTACCACAATGGATGGAAACATTATCATTAATGGAGGTAGTCTGTTGTTGAAATTTTTGTTACTCCAATGGATGGTAGCCTTGTCATTATGGGAGGTAGTCTGTTGTTGAGAATTCTTGTTACTCCAATGGATGGAAGCATTGTCATTATGGGAGGTAGTCTGTTGTTGAAATTTTTGTTACTCCAATGGATGGTAGCCTTGTCATTATGGAAGGTAGTCTGTTGTTGATATTTTTGTTACTCCAATGGATGGAAGCATTATCATTATCGAAGGTAGTCTGTTGTTGAAATTTTTGTTAATCCAATGGATGGTAGCTTTGTCGTTATGAATGTTAGTCTATTGTTGAGATTTCTTTTACTCAAATGGATGGTAGCCGTGTCATTATGGGAGGTAGTATGTTGTTGTGATTTTTGTTACCCCAGTGGATGGAAGAATTGTCATTAAGGGAGGTAGTCTGTTGTTGAAATATTTGTTACTCCAATGGATGGTAGCCTTGTCATTATGGAAGGTAGTCTATTGTTGAAATTTTTTTTACTCCAATGGATGGTAGCCTTCTCGTTATGGAAGGTTGTTTGTTGTTGAGATTTCTTGTTACTCCAATGGATGGTAGCCTTGTCATTATGGGAGGTAGTCTATTGTTGAGATTTCTTGTTACTCCAATGGATGGTAGCCTTGTCATTATGGAAAGTAGTCTGTTGTTGAGATTTCTTGTTACTCCAATGGATGGAAGCATTGTCATTATGGGAGGTAGTCTGTTGTTGAAATTTTTGTTACTCCAATGGATGGTAGCCTTTTCATTATGGAAGGTAGTATGTTGTTGAGATTTTTATTACTCCAAGGGAAGTTAGCCTTGTCATTATTGAAGGCATTATGTTGTTGAGATTTCTCTTACTCCAATGGGTGGTAGCCTTGTCATTATGGAAGGTAGTCAGTTTTTGAGATTTCTGTTACTCCAATGGATGGTAGCCTTTTCATTATGGGAGGTAGTCTGTTGTTGAGATTTCTTGTTACTGCAATGGATGGAAGCATTGTCATTATAGGAGGTAGTCAGTTTTTGAGATTTTTGTTACTCCAATGGATGGTAGCCTTGTCATTATGGGAAGCAGTCTGTTGTTGAGATTTCTTGTTACTCCAATGGATGGAAGCATTTTCATTGTGGGAGGTAGTCTGTTTTTGAAATTTTTGTTACTCCAAATGATGATAGCCTTGTCATTATGGAAGGTAGTCTGTTGTTGGGATTTTTGTTACTCCAATGGATGGAAGCATTGTTATTATCAAAGGTAGTCTGTTGTTGAGATTTCTTTTTACTCCAACAGATGGAAGCATTATCATTATGGGAGGTAGTCTGTCGTTGAAATTTTTGTTACTCCAAGGATGGAAGCATTGTCATTAACGGAGGTAGTCTGTTTTTGAGATTTTTGTTACTCCAACGGATGGCAGCCTTGTCATTATGGAAGGTAGTCTGTTTTTGAAATTTTAGTTACTCCAATGGATGGTAGCCTTGTCATTATGGAAGGTAGTTTGTTGTTGAGATTTTTGTTACTTCAAGGGATGATAGCCTTGTCATTATGGAAGGCATTATGTTGTTGAGATTTCTGTTACTCCAATGGGTGGTAGCCTTGTCATTTGGAAGGTAGTCAGTTTTTGAGATTTCTGTTACTCCAATGGATGGTAGCCTTGTCATTATGGGAGTTAGTCTATTGTTGAGAATTCTTGTTACTCCAATGGATGGAAGCATTGTCATTATGGGAGGTAGTCTGTTGTTGAAATTTTTGTTACTCCAATGGATGGTAGCCTTGTCATTATGGACGGTAGTCTATTGTTGAGATTTTTGTTACTCCAATGGATGGAAGCATTGTAATTATCGAAGGTAGTCTGTTGTTGAAATTTATGTTACTCTAATGGATGGTAGCCTTGTCATTATTGGAGGTAGTATGTTGTTGTGATTATTATTACCCCAATGGATGGAAGCATTGTCATTAAGGGAGGTAGTATGTTGTTGAAATTTTTGTTACTCCAATAGATGGTAGTCTTGTCATTATGGAAGGTAGTCTGTTATTGAAATTTTATTTACTTGGATGGTAGCCTTGTCATTATGTAAGGTAGTCTGTTGTTGAGATTTTTATTACTCCAAGGGATGGTAGCCTTGTCATTATGGAAGGCATTATGTTGTTGAGATTTCTCTTACTCCAATGGGTGGTAGCCTTGTCATTATGGAAGGTAGTCAGTTTTTAAGATTTCTGTTACTCCAATGGATGGTAGCCTTTTCATTATGGGAGGTAGTCTGTCATTGAGATTTCTTGTTACTCCAATGGATGGAAGCATTGTCATTATAGGAGGTAGTCAGTTTTTGAGATTTTTGTTACTCCAATGGATGGTAGCCTTGTCATTATGGGATGTAGTCTGTTGTTGAGATTTCTTGTTACTTCAATGGATGGAAGCATTGTCATTATGGGAGGTAGTATGTTGTTGAAATTTTTGTTACTCCAATGGATGGTAGCCTTGTCATTATGGAAGGTAGTTTGTTGTTGAGATTTTTGTTACTCCAATGGATGGAAGCATTGTTATTATCAAAGGTAATCTATTGTTGAAATTTCTGTTACTCCAATGGATGGTAGCCTTGTCATTATGGGAGGTAGTATGTTGTTGTGATTATTGTTACCACAATGGATGGAAACATTATCATTAATGGAGGTAGTCTGTTGTTGAAATTTTTGTTACTCCAATGGATGGTAGCCTTGTCATTATGGAAGGTAGTCTGTTATTGAAATTTTAGTTACTTTAATGGATGGTAGCCTTGTCATTATGGAAGGTAGTCTGTTGTTGATATTTTTGTTACTCCAAGGCATGGTAGCCTTGTCATTATGGAAGGCGTTATGTTGTTGAGATTTCTATTACTCTAATGGGTGGTAGCCTTGTCATTATGGAAGGTAGTCTGTTGTTGAGATTTCTTTTTACTCCCACAGATGGAAGCATTATCATTATGGGAGGTATTCTGTTGTTGAAAATTTTGTTACTCCAATGGATGGAAGCATTGTGATTAACGGAGGTAGTCTGTTGTTGAAAATTTTGTTACTCTAATGGATGGCAGCCTTGTCATTATGGAAGGTAGTCTGTTTTTGAAATTTTAGTTACTCCAATGGATGGAAGCCTTGTCATTATGGAAGGTATTTTGTTGTTGAGATTTTTGTTACTCCAAGGGATGATAGCCTTGTCATTATGGAAGGCATTATGTTGTTGAGATTTCTGTTACTCCAATGGGTGGTAGCCTTTTCATTATGAAAGGTAGTCAGTTTTTTAGATTTTTGTTACTCCAATGGATGGTAGCCTTGTCATTATGGGAGGTAGTCTGTTGTTGAGAATTCTTGTTACTCCAATGGATGGAAGCATTGTCATTATGGGAGGTAGTCTGTTGTTGAAATTTTTGTTACTCCAATGGATGGTAGCCTTGTCATTATGGAAGGTAGTCTGTTGTTGATATTTTTGTTACTCCAATGGATGGAAGCATTATCATTATCGAAGGTAGTCTGTTGTTGAAATTTTTGTTAATCCAATGGATGGTAGCCTTGTCGTTATGAATGTTAGTCTATTGTTGAGATTTCTTTTACTCAAATGGATGGTAGCCGTGTCATTATGGGAGGTAGTATGTTGTTGTGATTTTTGTTACCCCAGTGGATGGAAGAATTGTCATTAAGGGAGCTAGTCTGTTGTTGAAATATTTGTTACTCCAATGGATGGTAGCCTTGTCATTATGGAAGGTAGTCTATTGTTGAAATTTTTTTTTCTCCAATGGATGGTAGCCTTCTCGTTATGGAAGGTTGTTTGTTGTTGAGATTTCTTGTTACTCCAATGGATGGTAGCCTTGTCATTATGGGAGGTAGTCTATTGTTGAGATTTCTTGTTACTCCAATGGATGGTAGCCTTGTCATTATGGAAAGTAGTCTGTTGTTGAGATTTCTTGTTACTCCAATGGATGGAAGCATTCTCATTATGGGAGGTAGTCGGTTGTTGAAATTTTTGTTACTCCAATGGATGGTAGCCTTGTCATTATGGAAGGTAGTATGTTGTTGAGATTTTTATTACTCCAAGGGAAGGTAGCCTTGTCATTATTGAAGGCATTATGTTGTTGAGATTTCTCTTACTCCAATGGGTGGTAGCGTTGTCATTATGGAAGGTAGTCAGTTTTTGAGATTTCTGTTACTCCAATGGATGGTAGCCTTTTCATTATGGGAGGTAGTCTGTTGTTGAGATTTCTTGTTACTGCAATGGATGGAAGCATTGTCATTATAGGAGGTAGTCAGTTTTTGAGATTTTTGTTACTCCAATGGATGGTAGCCTTGTCATTATGGGATGCAGTCTGTTGTTGAGATTTCTTGTTACTCCAATGGATGGAAGCATTTTCATTGTGGGAGGTAGTCTGTTTTTGAAATTTTTGTTACTCCAATGGATGATAGCCTTGTCATTATGGAAGGTAGTCTGTTGTTGGGATTTTTGTTACTCCAATGGATGGAAGCATTGTTATTATCAAAGGTAGTCTGTTGTTGAGATTTCTTTTTACTCCAACAGATGGAAGCATTATCATTATGGGAGGTAGTCTGTCGTTGAAATTTTTGTTACTCCAAGGATGGAAGCATTGTCATTAACGGAGGTAGTCTGTTTTTGAGATTTCTGTTACTCCAACGGATGGCAGCCTTGTCATTATGGAAGGTAGTCTGTTTTTGAAATTTTAGTTACTCCAATGGATGGTAGCCTTGTCATTATGGAAGGTAGTTTGTTGTTGAGATTTTTGTTACTCCAAGGGATGATAGCCTTGTCATTATGGAAGGCATTATGTTGTTGAGATTTCTGTTACTCCAATGGGTGGTAGCCTTGTCATTTGGAAGGTAGTCAGTTTTTGAGATTTATGTTACTCCAATGGATGGTAGCCTTGTCATTATGGGAGGTAGTCTGTTGTTGAGAATTCTTGTTACTCCAATGGATGGAAGCATTGTCATTATGGGAGGTAGTCCGTTGTTGAAATTTTTGTTACTCCAATGGATGGTAGCCTTGTCATTATGGAAGGTAGTCTGTTGTTGAGATTTTTGTTACTCCAATGGATGGAAGCATTGTAATTATCGAAGGTAGTCTGTTGTTGAAATTTATGTGACTCTAATGGATGGTAGCCTTGTCATTATTGGAGGTAGTATGTTGTTGTGATTATTATTACCCCAATGGATGGAAGCATTGTCATTAAGGGAGGTAGTATGTTGTTGAAATTTTTGTTACTCCAATAGATGGTAGGCTTGTCATTATGGAAGGTAGTCTGTTATTGAAATTTTATTTACTTGGATGGTAGCCTTGTCATTATGTAAGGTAGTCTGTTGTTGAGATTTTTATTACTCCAAGGGATGGTAGCCTTGTCATTATGGAAGGCATTATGTTGTTGAGATTTCTCTTACTCCAATGGGTGGTAGCCTTGTCATTATGGAAGGTAGTCAGTTTTTAAGATTTCTGTTACTCCAATGGATGGTAGCCTTTTCATTATGGGAGGTAGTCTGTCATTGAGATTTCTTGTTACTCCAATGGATGGAAGCATTGTCATTATAGGAGGTAGTCAGTTTTTGAGATTTTTGTTACTCCAATGGATGGTAGCCTTGTCATTATGGGATGTAGTCTATTGTTGAGATTTCTTGTTACTTCAATGGATGGAAGCATTGTCATTATGGGAGGTAGTATGTTGTTGAAATTTTTGTTACTCCAATGGATGGTAGCCTTGTCATTATGGAAGGTAGTCTGTTGTTGAGATTTTTGTTACTCCAATGGATGGAAGCATTGTTATTATCAAAGGTAATCTATTGTTGAAATTTCTGTTACTCCAATGGATGGTAGCCTTGTCATTATGGGAGGTAGTATGTTGTTGTGATTATTGTTACCACAATGGATGGAAACATTATCATTAATGGAGGTAGTCTGTTGTTGAAATTTTTGTTACTCCAATGGATGGTAGCCTTGTCATTATGGAAGGTAGTCTGTTATTGAAATTTTAGTTACTTTAATGGATGGTAGCCTTGTCATTATGGAAGGTAGTCTGTTGTTGATATTTTTGTTACTCCAAGGCATGGTAGCCTTGTCATTATGGAAGGCGTTATGTTGTTGAGATTTCTATTACTCCAATGGGTGGTAGCCTTGTCATTATGGAAGGTAGTCTGTTGTTGAGATTTCTTTTTACTCCCACAGATGGAAGCATTATCATTATGGGAGGTATTCTGTTGTTGAAAATTTTGTTACTCCAATGGATGGAAGCATTGTGATTAACGGAGGTAGTCTGTTGTTGAAAATTTTGTTACTCTAATGGATGGCAGCCTTGTCATTATGGAAGGTAGTCTGTTTTTGAAATTTTAGTTACTCCAATGGATGGAAGCCTTGTCATTATGGAAGGTATTTTGTTGTTGAGATTTTTGTTACTCCAAGGGATGATAGCCTTGTCATTATGGAAGGCATTATGTTGTTGAGATTTCTGTTACTCCAATGGGTGGTAGCCTTGTCATTATGAAAGGTAGTCAGTTTTTTAGATTTCTGTTACTCCAATGGATGGTAGCCTTGTCATTATGGGAGGTAGTCTGTTGTTGAGAATTCTTGTTACTCCAATGGATGGAAGCATTGTCATTATGGGAGGTAGTCTGTTGTTGAAATTTTTGTTACTCCAATGGATGGTAGCCTTGTCATTATGGAAGGTAGTCTGTTGTTGATATTTTTGTTACTCCAATGGATGGAAGCATTATCATTATCGAAGGTAGTCTTGTTGAAATTTTTGTTAATCCAATGGATGGTAGCCTTGTTGTTATGAATGTTAGTCTTTTGTTGAGATTTCTTTTACTCCAATGGATGGAAGCATTGTCATTATGGGAGGTAGTCTGTTGTTGAAATTTTTGTTACTCCAATGGATGGTAGCCTTGTCATTAAGGAAGGTAGTATGTTGTTGAGATTTTTATTACTCCAAGGGAAGGTAGCCTTGTCATTATTGAAGGCATTATGTTGTTGAGATTTCTCTTACTCCAATGGGTGGTAGCCTTGTCATTATGGAAGGTAGTCAGTTTTTGAGATTTCTGTTACTCCAATGGATGGTAGCCTTTTCATTATGGGAGGTAGTCTGTTGTTGAGATTTCTTGTTACTGCAATGGATGGAAGCATTGTCATTATAGGAGGTAGTCAGTTTTTGAGATTTTTGTTACTCCAATGGATGGTAGCCTTGTCATTATGGGATGCAGTCTGTTGTTGAGATTTCTTGTTACTCCAATGGATGGAAGCATTTTCATTGTGGGAGGTAGTCTGTTTTTGAAATTTTTGTTACTCCAATGGATGATAGCCTTGTCATTATGGAAGGTAGTCTGTTGTTGGGATTTTTGTTACTCCAATGGATGGAAGCATTGTTATTATCAAAGGTAGTCTGTTGTTGAGATTTCTTTTTACTCCAACAGATGGAAGCATTATCATTATGGGAGGTAGTCTGTCGTTGAAATTTTTGTTACTCCAAGGATGGAAGCATTGTCATTAACGGAGGTAGTCTTTTTTTGAGATTTCTGTTACTCCAACGGATGGCAGCCTTGTCATTATGGAAGGTAGTCTGTTTTTGAAATTTTATTTACTCCAATGGATGGTAGCCTTGTCATTATGGAAGGTAGTTTGTTGTTGAGATTTTTGTTACTCCAAGGGATGATAGCCTTGTCATTATGGAAGGCATTATGTTGTTGAGATTTCTGTTACTCCAATGGGTGGTAGCCTTGTCATTTGGAAGGTAGTCAGTTTTTGAGATTTCTGTTACTCCAATGGATGGTAGCCTTGTCATTATGGGAGGTAGTCTGTTGTTGAGAATTCTTGTTACTCCAATGGATGGAAGCATTGTCATTATGGGAGGTAGTCTGTTGTTGAAATTTTTGTTACTCCAATGGATGGTAGCCTTGTCATTATGGAAGGTAGTCTGTTATTGAAATTTTAGTTACTTTAATGGATGGTAGCCTTGTCATTATGGAAGGTAGTCTGTTGTTGATATTTTTGTTACTCCAAGGCATGGTAGCCTTGTCATTATGGAAGGCGTTATGTTGTTGAGATTTCTATTACTCCAATGGGTGGTAGCCTTGTCATTATGGAAGGTAGTCTGTTGTTGAGATTTCTTTTTACTCCCACAGATGGAAGCATTATCATTATGGGAGGTATTCTGTTGTTGAAAATTTTGTTACTCCAATGGATGGAAGCATTGGGATTAACGGAGGTAGTCTGTTGTTGAAAATTTTGTTACTCTAATGGATGGCAGCCTTGTCATTATGGAAGGTAGTCTGTTTTTGAAATTTTAGTTACTCCAATGGATGGAAGCCTTGTCATTATGGAAGGTATTTTGTTGTTGAGATTTTTGTTACTCCAAGGGATGATAGCCTTGTCATTATGGAAGGCATTATGTTGTTGAGATTTCTGTTACTCCAATGGGTGGTAGCCTTGTCATTATGAAAGGTAGTCAGTTTTTTAGATTTCTGTTACTCCAATGGATGGTAGCCTTGTCATTATGGGAGGTAGTCTGTTGTTGAGAATTCTTGTTACTCCAATGGATGGAAGCATTGTCATTATGGGAGGTAGTCTGTTGTTGAAATTTTTGTTACTCCAATGGATGGTAGCCTTGTCATTATGGAAGGTAGTCTGTTGTTGATATTTTTGTTACTCCAATGGATGGAAGCATTATCATTATCGAAGGTAGTCTTGTTGAAATTTTTGTTAATCCAATGGATGGTAGCCTTGTCGTTATGAATGTTAGTCTATTGTTGAGATTTCTTTTACTCAAATGGATGGTAGCCGTGTCATTATGGGAGGTAGTATGTTGGTTTGATTTTTGTTACCCCAGTGGATGGAAGAATTGTCATTATGGGAGGTAGTCTGTTGTTGAAATATTTGTTCCTCCAATGGATGGTAGCCTTGTCATTATGGAAGGTAGTCTATTGTTGAAATTTTTTTTACTCCAATGGATGGTAGCCTTCTCGTTATGGAAGGTTGTTTGTTGTTGAGATTTCTTGTTACTCCTATGGATGGTAGCCTTGTCATTATGGGAGGTAGTCTATTGTTGAGATTTCTTGTTACTCCAATGGATGGTAGCCTTGTCATTATGGAAAGTAGTCTGTTGTTGAGATTTCTTGTTACTCCAATGGATGGAAGCATTGTCATTATGGGAGGTAGTCTGTTGTTGAAATTTTTGTTACTCCAATGGATGGTAGCCTTGTCATTAAGGAAGGTAGTATGTTGTTGAGATTTTTATTACTCCAAGGGAAGGTAGCCTTGTCATTATTGAAGGCATTATGTTGTTGAGATTTCTCTTACTCCAATGGGTGGTAGCCTTGTCATTATGGAAGGTAGTCAGTTTTTGAGATTTCTGTTACTCCAATGGATGGTAACCTTTTCATTATGGGAGGTAGTTTGTTGTTGAGATTTCTTGTTACTGCAATGGATGGAAGCATTGTCATTATAGGAGGTAGTCAGTTTTTGAGATTTTTGTTACTCCAATGGATGGTAGCCTTGTCATTATGGGATGCAGTCTGTTGTTGAGATTTCTTGTTACTCCAATGGATGGAAGCATTTTCATTGTGGGAGGTAGTCTGTTTTTGAAATTTTTGTTACTCCAATGGATGATAGCCTTGTCATTATGGAAGGTAGTCTGTTGTTGGGATTTTTGTTACTCCAATGGATGGAAGCATTGTTATTATCAAAGGTAGTCTGTTGTTGAGATTTCTTTTTACTCCAACAGATGGAAGCATTATCATTATGGGAGGTAGTCTGTCGTTGAAATTTTTGTTACTCCAAGGATGGAAGCATTGTCATTAACGGAGGTAGTCTGTTTTTGAGATTTCTGTTACTCCAACGGATGGCAGCCTTGTCATTATGGAAGGTAGTCTGTTTTTGAAATTTTATTTACTCCAATGGATGGTAGCCTTGTCATTATGGAAGGTAGTTTGTTGTTGAGATTTTTGTTACTCCAAGGGATGATAGCCTTGTCATTATGGAAGGCATTATGTTGTTGAGATTTCTGTTACTCCAATGGGTGGTAGCCTTGTCATTTGGAAGGTAGTCAGTTTTTGAGATTTCTGTTACTCCAATGGATGGTAGCCTTGTCATTATGGGAGGTAGTCTGTTGTTGAGAATTCTTGTTACTCCAATGGATGGAAGCATTGTCATTATGGGAGGTAGTCTGTTGTTGAAATTTTTGTTACTCCAATGGATGGTAGCCTTGTCATTATGGAAGCTAGTCTGTTGTTGATATTTTTGTTACTCCAATGGATGGAAGCATTTTCATTATCGAAGGTAGTCTGTTGTTGAAATTTTTGTTAATCGAATGGATGGTAGCCTTGTCGTTATGAATGTTAGTCTATTGTTGAGATTTCTTTTACTCAAATGGATGGTAGCCGTGTCATTATGGGAGGTATTATGTTGTTGTGATTTTTGTTACCCTAGTGGATGATAGAATTGTCATTAATGGAGGTAGTCTGTTGTTGAAATATTTGATACTCCAATGGATGGTAGCCTTGTCATTATGGAAGGTAGTCTATTGTTGAAAATTTTTTTACTCCAATGGATGGTAGCCTTCTCGTTATGGAAAGTTGTTTGTTGTTGAGATTTCTTGTTACTCCAATGGATGGTAGCCTTGTCATTATGGGAGGTAGTCTATTGTTGAGATTTCATGTTACTCCAATAGATGGAAGCATTGTCATTATGGGAGGTAGTTTGTTGTTGAATTTTTTGTTACTCCAATGGATGGTAGCCTTCTCGTTATGGAAGATAGTCTGTTGTTGAGATTTCATGTTACTCCAATGGATGGTAGCCTTGTCATTATGGAACGTAGTCTGTTGTTGATGTTTCTTGTTACTCTAATGAATGGTAGCCTTGTCATTATGGAAGGTAGCTTGTTGTTGAGATTTATGTTTCTCCAATGGATGGTAGCCTTGTCATTATAAAAGGTAGTTTGTTGTTGAAATTTTTGTTATGCTAATGGATGGTAGCCTTGTCATTTTGAATGGTAGTCTATTGTTGCGATTTCTGTTACTCCAATGGATGGTTTCCGTGTCATTATGGGAGGTAGTATGTTGTTGTGATTTTTCTTACCCAAATGGACGAAAGCATTGTCATTAAGGGAAGTAGTCTATTGTTGAGATTTTTTGTTACTCCAATGGATGGTAGCCTTCTCATTATGGAAGGTAGTCTGTTGTTGAGGTTTCATGTTACTCCAATGGATGGTAGCCTTGTCATTATGGAAGGTAGTCTGTTGTTGAGATTTCTAGTTAATCTAATGGATGGTAGCCTTGTCATTGTGTAAGGTAGCCTGTTGTTGAGATTTATGTTTCTCCAATGGATGGTAGCCTTGTCATTATAAAAGGTAGTATGTTGTTGAAATTTTTGTAACTCTAATGGATGGTAGGCTTGTCATTATGAATTTTAGTCTATTGTTGAGATTTCTGTTACTCCAATGGATGGTAGCCGTGTCATTATGGGAGGTAGTATGTTGTTGTGATTTTTGTTACCCTAATGGACGGAAGCATTGTCATTAAGGGAGGTAGTCTGTTGTTGAAATTTTTGTTACTCTAATATTTCGTAGCCTTGTCATAATCCAAGGTAGTCTTTTATTGAAATTTTTGTTACTCCAATGGATGGTAGCCTTGTCATTATGGAAGGTAGTTTGTTGTTGAAATTGTTTTTAACTCCAACAGATGGTAGCCTTCTCGTTATGGAAGGTAGTCTGCTGTTGAGATTTCTTGTTACTCCAATGGATGGCAGCCTTGTCATTTTGGGAGGTAGTCTATTATTGATATTTCTTGTTACTCCAATGGATCGAAGCATTATCATTATGGGAGGTAGTTTGTTCTTGAAATTTTTGTTACTCCAATGGATGGTAGCCTTTTCGTTATGGAAGGTAGTCTGTTGTTGAGATTTCATGTTACTCCAATTATTGGTAGCCTTGTCATTATGGAAGGTAGTCTATTGTTGAGGTTTCTTGTTACTCTAATGGATGGTAGCCTTGTCATTGTGTAAGGTAGCCTGTTGTTGAGATTTATGTTTCTCCAATGGATGGTAGCCTTGTCATTATAAAAGGTAGTCTGTTGTTAAAAATTTTGTTACTCTAATGGATGGTAGCCTTGTCATTATGAATGTTAGTCTATTGTTGAGATTTCTGTTACTCCAATGGATAGTTGCCGTGTCATTATGGGAGGTAGTATGTTGTTGTGATTTTTGTTACCCCAATGGACGGAAGCATTGTCATTAAGGGAGTTAGTCTGTTGTTGAAATTTTGGTTTCTCCAATGGATGATAGCCTTGTCATTATGGAAGGTAGTCTGTTATTGAAATTTTTGTTACTCCAATGGATGGTAGCCTTGTCATTATGGAAGGTAGTCTATTGTTGAAATTTTTTATACTCCAAGGGATGGTAGCCTTCTCGTTATGGTAGGTAGTATGTTGTTGAGATTTCTTGTTACTCCAATGGATGGTAGCCTTGTCATTATGGGAGGTAGTCTATTGCTAAGATTTCTTGTTACTCCAATAAATAGAAGCATTGTCATTATGGGAGGTAGTCTGTTGTTGAAATATTTGTCACTCCAATGGATGGTAGCCTTCTCGTTAGGGAAGGTAGTCTGTTGTTGAGATTTCATGTTACTTCAATGGATGGTAGTCTTGTCATTATGGAAGGTAGTCTGTCATTGAGATTTCTTGTTACTCTAATGGATGGTAGCCTTGTCATTGTGTAAGGTAGCCTGTTGTTGAGATTTATGTTTCTCCAATGGATGGTAGCCTTGTCATTAAAAAAGGTAGTTTGTTGGTGAAATTTCTGTTACTCTAATGGATGGTAGCCTTGTCATTATGAATTTTAGTCTATTGTTGAGATTTCTGTTACTCCAATGGATGGTAGTCGTGTCATTATGGGAGGTTGTATGTTGTTGTGATTTTTGTTACTCCAATGGACGGAAGCATTGTCATTAAGGGTGGTAGTCTGTTGTTGAAATTTTTGTTACTCCAATGGATGGTAGCCTTGTCATTATGGAAGGTAGTTTGTTATTAAATTTTTTGTTACTCCAATGGATGGTAGCCTTGTCATTATGGAAGGTTGTTTGTTGTTGAAATTGTTTTTACTCTAATGGATGGTAGCCTTCTCGTTATGGAAGGTAGTCTGTTGTTGAGATTACTTTTTACTCCAATGGATGGTAGCCTTGTCATTTTGGGAGGTAGTCTATTGTTGAGATTTATTTTAACTCCAATGGATGGAAGCATTGTCATTATGGGAGGTAGTCTGTTGTTGAAATTTTTGTTACTCCAATGGATGGTAGCCTTGTCATTATGGAAGGTAGTCTGTTGTTAAGATTTCTTGTTACTCCAATGGATGGTAGCCTTGTCATTTTGGGAGGTAGTCTATTATTGAGATTTCTTGTTACTCCAATGGATGGAAGCATTGTCATTATGGGAGGTAGTCTGTTGTTGAAATTTTTGTTACTCCAATGGATGGTAGCCTTCTCGTTATGGAAGGTAGTCTGTTGTTGAAATATTTCTTACTACAATGGATGGTAGCCTTGTCATTATGGAAGGTATTCTGTTGTTGAACTTTTTGTTACTCCAATGGATGGTAGCCTAGAAATTATGGAAGGTAATTTGTTGTTGAAATTTTTTTTACTCCAATGGATGGTAGCCTTCTCGTTATGGAAGGTAGTATGTTGTTGAGATTTCTTGTTACTCTAATGGATGGTAGCCTTGTCATTATGGAAGGTAGTCTATTGTTGAGATTTCTTGTTACTCCAATGGATGGAAGCATTTTCATTATGGGACATAGTCTGTTCTTGAAATTTTTGTTACTCCAATTGATGGTAGCCTTCTCGTTATTAAAGGTAGTCTGTTGTGGAGATTTCATGTTACTCCAATGGATGGTAGCCTTGTTATTATGGAAGGTAGTCTGTTGTTAAGATTTCTTGTTACTCTAATGGATGGTAGCCTTGTCATTATGAAGGTTAGTCTATTGTTGAGATTTCTGTTACTCCAATGGATGGAAGCATTCTCATTAAGGGAGGTAGTCTGTTGTTGAAATATTTTTTACTCCAATGGATGGTAGCCTTGTCATTATGGAAGGTATTCTGTTGTTGAAATTTTTTTTATTCCAATGGATGGTGGCCTTGTCATTATGGAAGGTAGTTTATTGTTGAAATTTTTTTTACTCAAATAGATGGTAGCCTTCTCGTTATGGAAGGTATTCTGTTGTTGAGATTTCTTGTTACTCTAATGGATGGTAGCCTTGTCATTATGAAGGTTAGTCTATTTTTAATATTTATGTTACTCCAATGGATGGTAGTTGTGTCATTATGGGAGGTATTATGTTGTTGTGATTTTTGTTACCCCAATGGATGGAAGCATTGTTATTAAGGGAGGTAGTCTGTTGTTGAAATATTTGTTACTCCAATGGATGGTAGCCTTGTCATTATGGAAGGTAGTTTGTTTTTGAAATTTTTTTTACTCCAATGGATGGTAGCCTTCTTGTTATGTAAGGTAGTCTGTTGTTTAGATTTCTTGTTACTCTAATGGATGGTAGCCTTCTCATTATGGAAGGTAGTCTGGTGTTGAGATTTGATGTTACTCCAATGGATGGTAGCCTTTTCATTATAGAAGGTAGTCTATTGTTGAGGTTTCTTGTTACTTTAATGGATGGTAGCCTTGTCATTGTGTAAGGTAGCCTGTTGTTGAGATTTATGTTTCTCCAATGGATGGTAGCCTTGTCATTATAAAAGGTAGTCTGTTGTTGAAATGTTTTTTACTCTAATGGATGGTAGCCTTGTCATTATGAATGTTAGTCTATTGTTGAGATTTCTGTTACTCCAATGGATGGTTGCCGTGTCATTATGGGAGGTAGTATGTTGTTGTGATTTTTGATACCCCAATGGACGGAAGCATTGTAATTAAGGGAGTTAGTCTGTTGTTGAAATTTTTGTTACTCCAATGGATGGTAGCCTTGTCATTATGGAAGGTAGACTATTTTTGAAATTTTAGTTAATCCAATGAATAGTAGCCTTGTCATTATGGAAGGTAGTTTATTGTTGAGATTTTTGTTACTCCAAGGGATGATAGCCTTGTCATTATGGAAGGCATTATGTTGTTGATATTTATGTTACTCCAATGGGTGGTAGCCTTGTCATTATGGAAGGTAGTCAGTTTTTGAGATTTCTGTTACTCCAATGGATGGTAGCCTTGTCATTATGGGAGGTAGTCTGTTGTTGATAATTCTTTTTACTCCAATGGATGGAAGCATTGTCATTATGGGAGGTACTTTGTTGTTGAAATTTTTGTTACTCCAATGGACGGTAGCCTTGTCATTATGGAAGGTAGTCTGTTGTTAAAATTTTTGTTACTCCAATGGATGGAAGCATTATCATTATCGAAGGTAGTCTGTTGTTGAAATTTTTGTTAATCCAATGGATAGTAGCCTTGTC
The DNA here is from genome assembly GCA_948472305.1 of Vicia faba. NCBI lineage: Eukaryota > Viridiplantae > Streptophyta > Magnoliopsida > Fabales > Fabaceae > Vicia > Vicia faba. The sequence continues at coordinate 775,271,053 of OX451737.1, forward strand.
GTTATGAATGTTAGTCTATTGTTGAAATTTATGTAACTCCAATGGATGGTTGCCGTGTCATTATGGGAGGTAGTATGTTGTTGTGATTTTTGTTACCCCAGTGGATGGAAGAATTGTCATTAAGGGAGGTAGTCTGTTGTTGAAATATTTGTTACTCCAATGGATGGTAGCCTTGTCATTATGGAAGGTAGTCTATTGTTGAAAATGTTTTTACCCAATGGATGGTAGCCTTCTCGTTATGGAAGGTTGTTTGTTGTTGAGATTTCTTGTTACTCTAATGGATGGTAGCCTTGTTATTATGGGAGGTAGTGTATTGTTGAGATTTCTTGTTACTCCAATAGAAGGAAGCATTGTCATTTTGGGAGGTAGTTTGTTGTTGAAGTTTTTGTTACTCCAATGGATGGTAGCCTTCTCGTTATGGAAGGTAGTCTGTTGTTGAAATATTTCTTACTACAATGGATGGTAGCCTTGTCATTATGGAAGGTATTCTGTTGTTGAACTTTTTGTTACTCCAATGGATGGTAGCCTAGAAATTATGGAAGGTAATTTGTTGTTGAAATTTTTTTTACTCCAATGGATGGTAGCCTTCTCGTTATGGAAGGTAGTATGTTGTTGAGATTTCTTGTTACTCTAATTGATGGTAGCCTTGTCATTATGGAAGGTAGTCTATTGTTGAGATTTCTTGTTACTCCAATGGATGGAAGCATTTTCATTATGGGACATAGTCTGTTCTTGAAATTTTTGTTACTCCAATTGATGGTAGCCTTCTCGTTATTAAAGGTAGTCTGTTGTGGAGATTTCATGTTACTCCAATGGATGGTAGCCTTGTTATTATGGAAGGTAGTCTGTTGTTAAGATTTCTTGTTACTCTAATGGATGGTAGCCTTGTCATTATGAAGGTTAGTCTATTGTTGAGATTTCTGTTACTCCAATGGATGGAAGCATTCTCATTAAGGGAGGTAGTCTGTTGTTGAAATATTTTTTACTCCAATGGATGGTAGCCTTGTCATTATGGAAGGTATTCTGTTGTTGAAATTTTTTTTATTCCAATGGATGGTGGCCTTGTCATTATGGAAGGTAGTTTATTGTTGAAATTTTTTTTACTCCAATAGATGGTAGCCTTCTCGTTATGGAAGGTATTCTGTTGTTGAGATTTCTTGTTACTCTAATGGATGGTAGCCTTGTCATTATGAAGGTTAGTCTATTTTTAATATTTCTGTTACTCCAATGGATGGTAGTTGTGTCATTATGGGAGGTATTATGTTGTTGTGATTTTTGTTACCCCAATGGATGGAAGCATTGTTATTAAGGGAGGTAGTCTGTTGTTGAAATATTTGTTACTCCAATGGATGGTAGCCTTGTCATTATGGAAGGTAGTTTGTTTTTGAAATTTTTTTTACTCCAATGGATGGTAGCCTTCTTGTTATGTAAGGTAGTCTGTTGTTTAGATTTCTTGTTACTCTAATGGATGGTAGCCTTCTCATTATGGAAGGTAGTCTGGTGTTGAGATTTGATGTTACTCCAATGGATGGTAGCCTTTTCATTATAGAAGGTAGTCTATTGTTGAGGTTTCTTGTTACTTTAATGGATGGTAGCCTTTTCATTGTGTAAGGTAGCCTGTTGTTGAGATTTATGTTTCTCCAATGGATGGTAGCCTTGTCATTATAAAAGGTAGTCTGTTGTTGAAATGTTTTTTACTCTAATGGATGGTAGCCTTGTCATTATGAATGTTAGTCTATTGTTGAGATTTCTGTTACTCCAATGGATGGTTGCCGTGTCATTATGGGAGGTAGTATGTTGTTGTGATTTTTGATACCCCAATGGACGGAAGCATTGTAATTAAGGGAGTTAGTCTGTTGTTGAAATTTTTGTTACTCCAATGGATGGTAGCCTTGTCATTATGGAAGGTAGACTATTTTTGAAATTTTAGTTAATCCAATGGATAGTAGCCTTGTCATTATGGAAGGTAGTTTATTGTTGAGATTTTTGTTACTCCAAGGGATGATAGCCTTGTCATTATGGAAGGCATTATGTTGTTGATATTTCTGTTACTCCAATGGGTGGTAGCCTTGTCATTATGGAAGGTAGTCAGTTTTTGAGATTTCTGTTACTCCAATGGATGGTAGCCTTGTCATTATGGGAGGTAGTCTGTTGTTGATAATTCTAGTTACTCCAATGGATGGAAGCATTGTCATTATGGGAGGTACTTTGTTGTTGAAATTTTTGTTACTCCAATGGACGGTAGCCTTGTCATTATGGAAGGTAGTCTGTTGTTAAAATTTTTGTTACTCCAATGGATGGAAGCATTATCATTATCGAAGGTAGTCTGTTGTTGAAATTTTTGTTAATCCAATGGATGGTAGCCTTGTCGTTATGAATGTTAGTCTATTGTTGAAATTTATGTAACTCCAATGGATGGTTGCCGTGTCATTATGGGAGGTAGTATGTTGTTGTGATTTTTGTTACCCCAGTGGATGGAAGAATTTTCATTAACGGAGGTAGTCTGTTGTTGAAATATTTGTTACTCCAATGGATGGTAGCCTTGTCATTATGGAAGGTAGTCTATTGTTGAAAATGTTTTTACCCAATGGATGGTAGCCTTCTCGTTATGGAAGGTTGTTTGTTGTTGAGATTTCTTGTTACTCTAATGGATGGTAGCCTTGTTATTATGGGAGGTAGTGTATTGTTGAGATTTCTTGTTACTCCAATAGAAGGAAGCATTGTCATTTTGGGAGGTAGTTTGTTGTTGAAGTTTTTGTTACTCCAATGGATGGTAGCCTTCTCGTTATGGAAGGTAGTCTGTTATTGAGATTTCATGTTACTCCAATGGATGGTAGCCTTGTCATTATAGATCGTAGTCTATTGTTGATGTTTCTTGTTACTCTAATAGATGGTATCCTTGTCATTGTGTAAGGTAGCCTGTTGTTAAGATTTATGTTTCTCCAATGGATGGTAGCCTTGTCATTATAAAAGGTAGTCTGTTGTTGAAATTTTTGTTACTCTAATGGATGGTAGCCTTGTCATTATGAATGTTAGTCTATTGTTGAGATTTCAGTTACTCCAATGGATGGTTGCCGTATCATTATGGGAGGTAGTATGTTGTTGTTATTTTTGTTACCCCAATGGACGGAAGCATTGTAATTAAGGGAAGTAGTCTGTTGTTGAAATTTTTGTTACTCCAATGGATGGTAGCCTTGTCATTATGGAAGGTAGTCTGTTATTGAAATTTTTGTTCTCCAATGGATGGTAGCCTTGTCATTATGGAAGGTAGTCTTTTGTTGAAATTTTTTTTACTCCAATGGATAGTAGCCTTCTCGTTATGGTAGGTAGTATTTTGTTGAGATTTCTTGTAACTCAAATGGATGGTAGCCTTGTCATTATGGGAGGTAGTCTATTGTTGATATTTCTTGTTACTCCAATGGATGGTAGCCTTCTCATTATGGAAGGTAGTCTGTTATTGAGATTTCATGTTACTCCAATGGATGGTAGCCTTGTCATTATGGAAGGTTGTCTGTTGTTGAGATTTCTTGTTACTCTAATGGATGGTAGCCTTATTATTGTGTAAGGTAGCCTGTTGTTGAGATTTATGTTTCTCCAATGGATGGTAGCCTTGTCATTATGAAAGGTAGTCTGTTGTTGAAATTTTTGTTACTCTAATGGATGGTAGGCTTGTCATTATGAATTTTAGTCTATTGTTGAGATTTCAGTTACTCCAATGGATGGTAGCCGTGTCATTATGGGAGGTAGTATGTTGTTGTGATTTTTCTTACCCCAATGGACGAAAGCATTGTCATTAAGGGAGGTACTCTGTTGTTGAAATTTTTGTTACTCCAATGGATGGTAGCCTTGTCATAATCCAAGGTAGTCTTTTATTGAAATTTTTGTTACTCCAATGGATGGTAGCCTTGTCATTATGGAAGGTAGTTTGTTGTTGAAATTGTTTTTAACTCCAATGGATGGTAGCCTTCTCGTTATGGAAGGTAGTCTGTTGTTAAGATTTCTATTTACTCCAATGGATGGTAGATTTGTCATTTTGGGAGGTAGTCTATTGTCGGAATTTCTTGTTACTCCAATGGATGGAAGCATTGTCATTATGGGAGGTAGTCTGTTGTTGAAATTTTTGTTACTCCAATGGATGGTAGCCTTCTCGTTATGGAAGGCAGTCTGTTGTTGAGATTTCATGTGACTCCAATGGATGGTAGCCTTGTCATTATGGAAGGTAGTCTATTGTTGAGGTTTCTTGTTACTCTAATGGATGGTAGCCTTGTCATTGTGTAAGGTAGCCTGTTATTGAGATTTATGTTTCTCCAATGGATGGTAGCCTTGTCATTAGAAAAGGTAGTCCGTTGTTGAAATTTCTGTAACTCCAATGGATGGTTGTCGTGTCATTATGGGAGGTAGTATGTTGTTGTGAGTTTTGTTACCCCAATGGACAGAAGCATTGTCATTAAGGGAGTTAGTCTGTTGTTGAAATTTTTGTTTCTCCAATGGATGGTAGCCTTGTCATTATGGAAGGTAGTCTGTTATTGAAATTTTTGTTACTCCAATGGATGGTAGCCTTGTCATTATGGAAGGTAGTCTATTGTTGAAATTTTTTTTACTCTAATGGATAATATCCTTCTCGTTATGGTAGGTTGTATGTTGTTGAGAATTCTTGTTACTCCAATGGATGGTAGCCTTGTCATTATTGGAGGTAGTCTATTGTTGAGATTTCTTGTTACTCCAATAAATGAAAGCATTGTCATTATGGGAGGTAGTCTGTTGTTGAAATTTTGTCACTCCAATGGATGGTAGCCTTCTCATTATGGAAGGTAGTCTATTGTTGAGATTTCATGTTACTCCAATGGATGGTAGCCTTGTCATTATGGAAGGTAGTCTGTTGTTGAGATTTCATGTTACTCCAATGGATGGTAGCCTTGTCATTATGGAAGGTAGTCTATTGTTGAGGTTTCTTGTTACTCTAATGGATGGTAGCCTTTTCATTATGAATTTTAGTCTATTGTTGAGATTTCTGTTACTCCAATGGATGGTAGTCGTGTCATTATGGGAGGTTGTATGTTGTTGTGATTTTTTATACTCCAATGGACGGAAGCATTGTCATTAAGGGTGGTAGTCTGTTGTTTAAATTTTTGTTACTCCAATGGATGGTAGCCTTGTCATTATGGAAGGTAGTTTGTTATTAAAATTTTTGTTACTCCAATGGATGGTAGCCTTGTCATTATGGAAGGTAGTTTGTTGTTGAAATTGTTTTTACTCTAATGGATGATAGCCTTCTCGTTATGGAAGGTAGTCTGTTGTTGAGATTACTTGTTACTCCAATGGATGGTAGCCTTGTCATATTGGGAGGTAGTATATTGTTGAGATTTCTTGTAACTCCAATGGATGGAAGCGTTGTCATTATGGGAGGTAGTCTATTGTTGAAATTTTTGTTACTCTAATGGATGGTAGCCTTCTCGTTATGAATGGTAGTTTGTTGTTGAGATTTCATGTTACTCCAATGGATGGTAGCCTTGTCATTATGGAAGGTAGTCTGTTCTTGAGATTTCTTGTTACTCCAATGGATGGAAGCATTGTCATTATGGGAGGTAGTCTGTTGTTGAAATTTTTGTTACTCCAATGGATGGTAGCCTTCTCGTTATGGAAGGTAGTCTGTTGTTGAAATATTTGTTACTCCAATGGATGGTAGCCTTGTCATTATGGAAGGTATTCTGTTTTTGAACTTTTTGTTACTCCAATGGTTGGTAGCCTTGTAATTATGGAAGGTAATTTGTTATTGAAATTTTTTTACTCCAATGGATGGTAGCCTTCTCGTTATGGAAGGTAGTATGTTATTGAGATTTCTTGTTACTCCAATGGATGGTAGCCTTGTCATTATGGAAGGTAGTCTATTGTTGAGATTTCTTGTTACTCTAATGGATGGAAGCATTGTCATTATGGGAGGTAGTCTGTTGTTGAAATTTTTGTTACTCCAATTGATGGTAGCCTTCTCGTTATTGAAGGTAGTCTATTGTTGATATTTCATGTTACTCCAATGGATGGTAGCCTTGTCATTATGGAAGGTAGTCTGTTGTTGAGATTTCTTGTTACTCTAATGGATGGTAGCCTTGTCATTATGAAGGTTAGTCTATTGTTGAGATTTCTGTTACTCTAATGGATGGAAGCATTGTCATTAAGGGAGGTAGTGTGTTGTTGAAATATTTTTTACTCCAATGGATGGTAGCCTTGTCATTATGGAAGGTATTTTGTTGTTGAAATTTTTTTTATTCCAATGGATGGTGGCCTTGTCATTATGGAAGGTAGTTTGTTGTTGAAATTTTTTTTACTCCAATGGATGGTAGCCTTCTCATTATGGAAGGTAGTCTGTTGTTGAGATTTCTTGTTACTCTAATGGATGGTAGTTGTGTCATTATGGGAGGTAGTATGTTGTTGTGATTTTTGTTACCCCAATGGATGGAAGAATTGTCATCAAGGGAGGTAGTCTGTTGTTGAAATATTTGTTACTCCAATGGATGGTAGCCTTGTCATTATGGAAGGTATTTTGTTGTTGAAATTTTTGTTACTCCAATGTATGTTAGCCTTGTCATTATGGAAGGTAGTTTGTTGTTGAAATTTTTTTTACTCCTATGCATGGTAGCCTTCTTGTTATGTAAGGTAGTCTGTTGTTGAGATTTCTTGTTACTCTAATGGATGGTAGCCTTCTCATTATGGAAGGTAGTCTATTGTTGAGATTTCATGTTACTCCAATGGATGGTAGCCTTGTCATTATGGAAGGTAGTCTATTGTTGAGGTTTCTTGTTACTCTAATGGATGGTAGCCTTGTCATTGTGTAAGGTAGCCTGTTGTTGAGATTTATGTTTCTCCAATGGATGGAAGCCTTGTCATTATAAAAGGTAGTATGTTGTTGAAATTTTTGTTTCTCTAATGGATGGTAGCCTTGTCATTTCTATTACTCCAATTGATGGTTGCTGTGTCATTACGGGAGGTAGTATGTTGTTGTGATTTTTGTTACCCCAATGGACGGAAGCATTATCATTAAGGGAGTTAGTCTGTTGTTGAAATTTTTGTTTCTCCGATCGATGGTAGCCTTGTCATTATGGAGTGTAGTCTGTTATTGAAATTTTTGTATCTCCAATGGATGGTAGCCTTGTCATTATGGAAGGTAGTATATTGTTGAAATTTTTTTTACTCCAATGGATGGTAGCCTTCTCGTTATGGTAGGTAATATGCTGTTGAGATTTCTTGTTACTCCAATGGATGGTAGCCTTGTCATTATGGGAGGTAGTCTATTGTTGAGATTTCTTGTTACTCCAATGGATGGAAGCATTGTCATTATGGGAGGTAGTCTGTTGTTGAAATTTTTGTCACTCCAATGGATGGTAGCCTTCTCATTATGGAAGGTAGTCTATTGTTGAGATTTCATGTTACTCCGTTGGATGGTAGCCTTATCATTATTGAAGGTAGTCTGTTGATGAGATTTCTTGTTACTCTAATGGATGGTAGCCTTGTCATTGTGTAAGGTAGCCTGTTGTTGAGATTTATGTTTCTCCAATGGATGGTAGCCTTGTCATTAAAAAAGGTAGTTTGTTGTTGAAATTTTTGTTACTATAATAGATGGTAGCCTTGTCATTATGAATTTTAGTCTATTGATGAGATTTCTGTTACTCCAATGCATGGTAGTCGTGTCATTATGGGAGGTTGTATGTTATTGTGATTTTTGTTACTCCAATGGACGAAAGCATTGTCATTAAGGGAGGTAGTCTATTGTTGAAATTTTTGTTACTCCAATGGATGGTAGCCTTGTCATTATAGAAGGTAGTTTGTTGTTGAAATTGTTTTTACTCTAATGAATGGTAGCCTTATCGTTATGGAAGGTAGTCTGTTATTGAGATTACTTGTTACTCCAATGGATGGTAGCCTTGTCATTTTGCGAGGTAGTCTATTGTTGATATTTCTTGTAACTCCAATGGATGGAAGCATTGTCATTATGGGAGGTAGTCTGTTGTTAAAAATTTTGTTACTCCAATGGATGGTAGCCTTTCAGTTATTGAAGGTAGTCTGTTGTTGAGATTTCATGTTACTCCAATGGATGGTAGTCTTGTCATTATGGAAGGTAGTCTGTTGTTAAGATTTTTTCTTACTCCAATGGATGGTAGCCTTGTCATTATGGGAGGTAGTCTGTTGTTGAAATTTTTGTTACTCCAATGGATGGTAGCCTTGTCATTATGGAAGGTACTCTGTTGTTGAACTTTTTGTTACTCCAATGGATGGTAGCCTTGTCATTATGGATGGTAGCCTTGTCATTATGGAAGGTAGTTTGTTGTTGAAATTTTTTTTACTCCAATGGATGGTAGCCTTCTCGTTATGGAAGGTAGTATGTTGTTGAGATTTCTTGTTACTCCAATGGATGGTAGCCTTGTCATTATGGAAGGTAGTCTATTGTTCATATTTCTTGTTACTCCAATGGATGGAATCATTGTCATTATGGGAGGTAGTCTGTTGTTGAAATTTTTGTTACTCCAATTGATGGTAGCCTTCTCGTTATTGAAGGTAGTCTATTGTTGAGATTTCATGATACTCCAATGGATGGTAGCCTTGTCATTATGGAAGGTAGTTTGTTTTTGAGATTTCTTGTTACTCTAATGGATGGTAGCCTTGTCATTATGAAGGTTAGTATATTATTGAGATTTCTATTACTCCAATGGATGGAAGCATTATCATTAAGGGAGGTAGTCTGTTGTTGAATTATTTTTTACTCCAATGGATGGTAGCCTTGTCATTATGGAAGGTATTCTGTTGTTTAAATTATTGTAATTCCAATGGATGGTGGCCTTGTCATTATGGAAGGTAGTTTGTTGTTGAAATTTTGTTTACTCTAATGGATGGTAGCCTTCTCGTTATGTACGGTAGTTTGTTGTTGAGATTTCTTGTTACTCTAATGGATGGTACCCTTGTCATTATGAAGGTTAGTCTATTGTTGAGATTTCTTTTACTCAAATGGATAGTAGCCGTGTCATTATGGGAGGTAGTATGTTGTTGTGATTTTTGATACCTCAATGGATGGAAGCGTTGTCATTAAGGGAGGTAATGTGTTGTGGAAATATTTTTTACTCCAATGGATGGTAGCCTTGTCATTATGGAAGGTTTTTTGTTGTTGAAATTTTTGTTACTCCAATGGATGGTAGCCTTGTCATTGTGGAAGGTAGTTTGTTGTTGAAATTTTTATTACTCCAATGGATGGTAGCCTTCTCGTTATGGAAGGTAGTCGTTTGTTGAGATTTCTTGTTACTACAATGGATGGTAGCCTTGTCATTATGAGAGGTAGTCTATTGGTGAGATTTCTTGTTACTCCAATGGATGGAAGCATTGTCGTTATGGGAGGTAGTCTGTTGTTGAAATTTTTGTTACTCCAATGGATGGTAGCCTTCTCGTTATGAAGGTAGTCTGTTGTTGAGATTTCAAAGTACTCAAATGGATGGTGGCCTTGTCATTATTTAAGGTAGTCTGTTGTTGAGATTTCTTGTTACTCTAATGGATGGTAGCCTTGTCATTATGAAGGTTAGTCTATTGTTGAGATTTCTGGTACTCCAATGAATGGTAGTCGTGTCATTATTGGAGGTAGTATGTTGTTGTGATTTTTGTTTCCCCAATGGATTGAAGAATTGTCATTAAGGGAGGTAGTCTGTTGTTGAAATATATGTTACTCCAATGAATGGTAGCCTTGTCATTATGGAAGTTATTCTGTTGCTGAAATTTTTGTTACTCCAATGGATGGTAGCCTTGTCATTATGGAAGGTAGTTTGTTGTTGAAATTTTTTTTACTCCAATGGGTGGTAGCCTTCTCGTTATGGAAGGTAGTATTTTGTTAAGATTTCTTGTTACTCCATTGGATGGTAGCCTTGTCATTATGGGAGGTAGTCTATTGTTGATATTTCTTGTTACTCCAATGGATGGAAGCATTGTCATTATGGGAGGTAGTCTGTTGTTGAAATTTTTGTTACTCCATTGGATGGTAGCCTTCTCGTTATAGAAGGTAGTCTGTTGTTGAGATTTCATGTTACTCCAATGGATGAAAGCCTTGTCATTATAGAAGGTAGTCTGTTGTTGAGATTTCTTGTTACTCTAATGGATTTTAGCCTTGTCATTATGAAGGTTAGTCTATTGTTGAGATGTTTGTTACTCCAATGGATGGTAGCCATGTCATTATTGGAGGTACTATGTTGTTGTGATTTTTGTTACCCCAATGGATTGGAGCATTGTCATTAAGGGAGGTAGTCTGTTGTTGAAATATTTGTTACTCTAATGGATGGTAGCCTTGTCATTATGGAAGGTATTCTGTTGTTGAAATTTTTGTTACTCCAATGGATGGTAGCCTTGTCATTATGGAAGGTAGTTTGGTGTTGAATTTTTTTTTACTCCAATGGATGGTAGCCTTCTCGTTATAGAAGGTAGTCTGTTGTTGAGATATCTTGTTACTCCAATGGATGGTAGCCTTGTCATTATGGGAGGTAGTCTATTGTTGAGATTTCTTGTTACTCCAATGGATGGAAGCATTGTCATTATGGGAGGTAGTCTGTTGTTGAAATTTTTGTTACTCCAATGGATGGTAGCCTTCTCGTTATGGAAGGTAGTCTGTTGAGATTTTATGTTAACCCTATGGATGGTAGCCTTGTCATTATGGAAAGTAGTTTGTTGTTGAGATTTCTTGTTACTCTAATAGATGGTAGCCTTGTCATTGTGTAAGGTAGCATGTTCTTGATATTTATGTTTCTCCAATGGATGGTAGCCTTGTCATTATAAAAGGTAGTCTGTTGTTGAAATTTTTGTTACTCTAATTGATGGTAGCCTTGTCATTATGAATGTTAGTCTATTGTTGAGATTTCTGTTACTCCAATGAATGGTAGCCGTGTCATTATGGGAGGTAGTATGTTGTTGTGATTTTTGTTACCACAATGGACAGAAGCATTGTCATTAAGGGAGGTAGTGTGTTGTTGAAATTTTTGTTACTTCAATGGATGCTAGCCTTGTCAGAATGGAAGGTAGTCTGTTGTTGAGATTTTTGTTACCACAAGGGATGGTAGCCTTGTCATTATGGAAGGCATTATGTTGTTGAGATTTCTGTTACTCCAATGGGTGGTAGCATTGTCATTATGGAAGGTAGTTAGTTTTTGAGATTTCTGTTACTCCAATGGATGGTAGCCGTCTCATTATGGGAGGTAGTCTGTTGTAGAGATTTCTTGTTACTCCAATGAATGGAAGCATTGTCATTATGGGAGGTAGTGTGTTGTTGAAATTTTTGTTACTCCAATGGATGGTAGCCTTGTCATTATGGAAGGTTTTTTGTTGTTGAGATTTTTGTTACTCCAATGGATGGTAGCCTTGTCATTTTGGAAGCTTGTCTTTTGTTGATATTTTTGTTACTTCAATGGATGGTAGCCTTGTCATTATGGAAGGTAGTCTGTTGTTGAGATTTCTTGTTACTCCAATGGATGGAAGCATTGTCATTATGGGAGGTAGTTTGTTGTTGAAATTTTTGTTACTCCAATGGATGGAAGCATTGTCATAAGGGGAGGTAGTCTGTTGTTGAAATTTTTGTTACTCCAATGGATGGTAGCCTTATCATTATGAAAGGTAGTCGGTTGTTGAGATTTTTTTTACTCCAATGGATGGTAGCCTTGTCATTATGGAAGGTGGTCTGTTGTTGATATTTCTGTTACTCCAATGGATGGTAGCCTTGTCATTATGGAAGGTAGTATGTTGTTAAGATTTCTATTACTCCAATGGATGGTAGCCTTGTCATTATGGAAGGTAGTCTATTGTTGACATTTTTGTTACTCCAATGGATAGTAGCCTTCTCGTTATGCAAGGTAGTCTGTTGTTGAGATATCATCTTACTCCAATGGATGGTAGCCTTGTCATTATGGAAGGTAGTCTGTTGTTGAGATTTCTTGTTACCCTAATAGATGGTAGCCTTGTCATTGTGTAAGGTAGCCTGTTGTTTAGATTTATGTTTCTCCAATGGATTTAGCCTTGTCAATATAAAAGGTAGTCTGTTGTTGATATTTTTCTTACTCTAATGGATGGTAACCTTGCCATTATGAATGTTAGTCCATTGTTGAGATTTCTTTTACTCCAATGGATGGTAGCCGTGTCATTATGGGAGGTAGTATGTTGTTGTGATTTTTATTACCCCAATGGACAAAAGCATTGTCATTAATGGAGGTAGTCTGTTGTTGAAATTTTTGTTACTCCAATGGATGGTAGCCTTGTCATTATGAAAGGTAGTCTGTTATTGAAATTTTTGTTACTCCAATGGATGGTAGCCTTGTCATTATGGAAGGTAGTTTGTTGTTGAAAATTTTTTTACTCCAATGGATGGTAGCCTTCTTGTTATGGAAGGTAGTATGTTGTTGAGATTTCTTGTTACTCCAATGGATGGTAGCCTGGTCATTATAGGAGGTAGTTTATTGTTGAGATTTCTTGTTACTCCAACCGATGGAAGCATTGTCATTATGGGAGGTAGTCTATTGTTGAAATTTTTGTTACTCCAATGGATGGTAGCCTTCTCGTTATGGAAGGTAGTATGTTGTTGAGATTTCAAGTTACTCCAGTGGATGGTAGCCTTATCATTATGGAAGGTAGTCTGTTGTTGAGATTTCTTGTTACTCCAATGGATGGTAGACTTGTCATTGTGTAAGGTAGCCTGTTGTTGAGATTTATGTTTCTCCAATTGAATGGTAGCCTTGTCATTATAAAAGGTAGTCTGTTGAAATTTTTGTTACTCTACTGGATGGTAGCCTTGTCATTATGAATGTTAGTCTATTGTTGAGATTTCTGTTACTCCAATGGATGGTAGCCATGTCATTATGGAAGGTAGTATGTTGTTGTGATTTTTGTTACCCCAATGGACAGAAGCATTGTCATTAAGGGAGGTAGTCTGTTGTTGAAATTTTCGTTACTCATATTGATGGTAGCCTTGTCATTATGGAAGGTAGTCTGTTATTGAAATATTTGTTACTCCAATGGATGGTAGCCTTGTCATTATGGAAGGTAGTTTGTTGTTTAAATTTTGTTTACTCCAATGGATGGTAGCTTTCTCGTTATGGAAGGTAGTGTGTTGTTGAGATTTCTTGTTACACCAATGGATGGTAGCATTATCATTATGGGAGGTAGTCTATTGTTGAAATTTTTGTTACTCCAATGGATGGTAGCCTTCTCATTATGGAAGGTAGTCTGTTGTTGAGATTTGTTGTTACTCCATTGGATGGTAGCCTTGTCATTATGGAAGGTAGTCTGTTGTTGATATTTCTTGTTAGTCTAATGGATGGTAGCTTTCTCGTTATGGAAGGTAGTATGTTGTTGAGATTTCATGTTACTCCAATGAATGGTAGCCTTGTCATTAAGGAAGGTAGTCTGTTATTGAGATTTCTTGTTACTCTAATAGATGGTAGCCTTGTCATTGTGTAAGGTAGCCTGTTGTTGAGATTTCTGTTTCTCCAATGGATGGTAGCCTTGTCATTATAAAAGGTAGTCTATTGTTGAAATTTTTGTTACTCTAATGGATGGTAGCCTTGTCATTATGAATGTTAGTCTATTATTGAGATTTCCATTACTCCAATGGATGGTAGCCGTGTCATTATGGGAGGTAGTATATTGTTGTGATTTTTGTTACCCCAATGGATGGAAGCATTCTCATTAAGGGATGTAGTCTATTGATGAAATATTTTTTACTCCAATAGATGGTAGCCTTGTCATTATGGAAGGTAGTCTATTGTTGAAATTTTTGTTACTCCAATGGATGGTTGCCTTGTCATTATGGAAGGTAGTTTGTTGTTGAAATTTTTCTTACTCCAATGGATAATAGCCTTCTCGTTATGGAAGGTAGTCTGTTGTTGCGATTTCTTGTTACTCCAATGGATGGTAGCCTTGTCATTATGTGAGGTAGTCTATTGTTGAGATTTCTTGTTACTCCAATGGATGGAAGCAATGTCATTATGGAAGGTAGTCTGTTGTTGAGATTTCATGTTACTCTAATGGATGGTAGCCTTGTCATTGTGTATGGTAGCCTGTTGTTGAGATTTATGTTTCTCCAATGGATGGTAGCCTTGTCATTATAAAAGGTAGTCTGTTGTTAAAATTTTTGTTACTGTAATGGATGGTAGCCTTGTCATTATGGATGTTAGTATATTGTTGAGATTTCTGTTACTCCAATGGATGGTAGTCGTGTCATTATGGGAGGTAGTATATTGTTGTGATTTTTGTTACCCCAATGGATGGAAGCATTCTCATTAAGGGATGTAGTCTATTGATGAAATATTTTTTACTCCAATAGATGGTAGCCTTGTCATTATGGAAGGTAGTCTATTGTTGAAATTTTTGTTACTCCAATGGATGGTTGCCTTGTCATTATGGAAGGTAGTTTGTTGTTGAAATTTTTCTTACTCCAATGGATAATAGCCTTCTCGTTATGGAAGGTAGTCTGTTGTTGCGATTTCTTGTTACTCCAATGGATGGTAGCCTTGTCATTATGTGAGGTAGTCTATTGTTGAGATTTCTTGTTACTCCAATGGATGGAAGCAATGTCATTATGGAAGGTAGTCTGTTGTTGAGATTTCATGTTACTCTAATGGATGGTAGCCTTGTCATTGTGTATGGTAGCCTGTTGTTGAGATTTATGTTTCTCCAATGGATGGTAGCCTTGTCATTATAAAAGGTAATCTGTTGTTAAAATTTTTGTTACTGTAATGGATGTTAGCCTTGTCATTATGGATGTTAGTCTATTGTTGAGATTTCTGTTACTCCAATGGATGGTAGTCGTGTCATTATGGGAGGTAGTATGTTGTTGTGATTTTTGTTACCCCAATGGATGGAAGCATTCTCATTAAGGGATGTAGTCTATTGATGAAATATTTGTTACTCCAATAGATGGTAGCCTTGTCATTATGGAAGGTAGTCTATTGTTGAAATTTTTGTTACTCCAATGGATGGTTGCCTTGTCATTATGGAAGGTAGTTTGTTGTTGAAATTTTTCTTACTCCAATGGATAGTAGCCTTCTCGTTATGGAAGGTAGTCTGTTGTTGCGATTTCTTGTTACTCCAATGGATGGTAGCCTTGTCATTATGGGAGGTAGTCTATTGTTGAGATTTCTTGTTACTCCAATGGATGGAAGCAATGTCATTATGGAAGGTAGTCTGTTGTTGAGATTTCATGTTACTCTAATGGATGGTAGCCTTGTCATTGTGTATGGTAGCCTGTTGTTGAGATTTATGTTTCTCCAATGGATGGTAGCCTTGTCATTATAAAAGGTAATCTGTTGTTAAAATTTTTGTTACTGTAATGGATGTTAGCCTTGTCATTATGGATGTTAGTCTATTGTTGAGATTTCTGTTACTCCAATGGATGGTAGCCGTGTCATTATGCGAGGTAGTATGTTGTTGTGATTTTTGTTACCCCAATGGACGGAAGCATTGTCATTAAGGGAGGTAGTCTGTTGTTGAAATTTTTGTTACTCCAATGGATGGTAGCCTTGTCATTATGGAAGGTAGTCTGTTATTTAAATTTTAGTTACTCCAATGGATGGTAGCCTTGTCAGTATGGAAGGTATTCTCTTGTTGAGATTTTTGTTACTCCAAGGGATGGTAGCCTTATCATTATGGAAGGCATTATGTTGTTTAGATTTCTGTTACTCCAATTGGTGGTAGCCTTGTCATTATGGAAGGTAGTCAGTTTTTGAGATTTCTGTTACTCCAAAGGATGGTAGCCTTGTCATAATGGGAGGTAGTCTGTTGTTGAGATTTCTTGTTACTCCAATGGATGGAAGCATTATCATTATGGGAGGTATTCTGTTGTTGAATTTTTTGTTACTCCAATGGATGGTAGCCTTGTCATTATGGAAGGTAGTTTGTTGTTGATATTTTTGTTACTTCAATGGATGGTAGAATTGTCATTATGTAAAGTAGTTTGTTATTGAGATTTCTGTTACTCCAATGGAAGGTAGCCTTGTCATTATGGAAGGTAGTCTGTTGTGGAAATTTTTGTTACTCTAATGGATGGTAGCCTTGTCATTATGGAAGGTAGTTTGTTGTTGAAATTTTTATTACTCCAATTGATGGTAGCCTTCTCGTTATGGAAGGTAGTATGCTGTTGAGATTTCTTGTTACTCCAATGGATGGTAGCCTTGTCAGTATGGGAGGTAGTTTGTTGTTGAAAATTTTCTTACTCCAATGGATAGTAGCCTTCTCGTTATGGAAGGTTGTCTGTCGTTGAGATTTTTGTTACTCCAATGGATGGTAGCCTTCTCGTTATGGAAGGTAGTCTATTGTTGAGATTTCATGTTACTCCATTGGATGGTAGCCATGTTATTATTGGAAGGTAGTCTGTTGTTGATATTTCTTGTTACTCTAATGGATGGTAGCCTTCTCGTTATGGAAGGAAGTCTGTTGTTGAGATTTCATGTTACTCCAATGAATGGTAGCCTTGTCATTAAGGAAGGTAGTCTGTTGTTGAGATTTCTTGTTATTCTAATGGATGTTAGCCTTGTCATTGTGTAAGGTAGCCTGTTCTTGAGATTTATGTTTCTCCAATGGATGGTAGCCTTGTCATTATAAAAGGTAGTCTATTGTTGAAATTTTTGTTACTCTAATGGATGGTAGCCTTGTCATTATGAATGTTAGTCTATTATTGAGATTTCTGTTACTCCAATGGATGGTAGCAGTGTCATTATGGGAGGTAGTATGTTGTTGTGATTTTTGTTATCCCAATGGATGGAAGCATTGTCATTAAGGGATGTAGTCTATTGATGAAATATTTGTTACTCCAATAGATGGTAGCCTTGTCGTTATGGAAGGTAGTCTATTGTTGAGATTTCTTGTTACTCCAATGGATGGAAGCATTTTCATTATGGAAGGTAGGCTGTTGTTGAGATTTCATGTTACTCTAACGGATGGTAGCCTTGTCATTGTGTATGGTAGCCTGTTGTTGAGAATTATGTTTCTCCAATGGATGGTAGCCTTGTCATTATAAAAGGTAGTCTGTTGTTGAAATTTTTGTTACTGTAATGGATGGTAGCCTTGTCATTATGGATGTTAGTCTATTGTTGAGATTTCTGTTACTCCAATGGATTGTAGCCGTGTCATTATGGGAGGTAGTATGTTGTTGTGATTTTTGTTACCCCAATGGACGAAAGCATTGTCATTAAGGGAGGTAGTCTGTTGTTGAAATTTCTGTTACTCCAATTGGTGGTAGCCTTGTCATTATGGAAGGTAGTCAGTTTTTGAGATTTCTGTTACTCCAAAGGATGTTAGCCTTGTCATAATGGGAGGTAGTCTGTTGTTGAGATTTCTTTTTACTCCAATGGATGGAAGCATTGTCATTATGGGAGGTATTTTGTTGTTGAAATTTTTGTTACTCCAATGGATGGTAGCCTTGTCATTATGGAAGGTAGTCAGTTGTTGAGATTTTTGTTACTCCAATGGATGGTATCCTTGTCATTATGGATGGTAGTCTGTTGTCTATATTTTTGTAACTTCAATGGATGGTAGAATTGTCATTATGTAAGGTAGTTTGTTGTTGAGATTTCTGTTACTCCGATGGAAGGTAGCCTTGTCATTATGGAAGGTAGTCTGTTGTTAAAATTTTTGTTACTCCAATGGATGGTAGCCTTGTCATTATGGAAGGTAGTTTGTTGTTGAAATTTTTATTACTCCAATTGATGGTAGCCTTCTCGTTATGGAAGGTAGTATGTTGTTGAGATTTCTTGTTACTCCAATGGATGGTAGCCTTGTCATTATGGGAGGTAGTCTATTGTTGAGATTTCTTATTACTCCAATGGATGGACGCATTGTCATTATGGGAGGTAGTCTATTGATGAAATATTTGTTACTCCAATGGATGGTAGCCTTCTCGTTATGGAAGGTAGTCTATTGTTGATATTTCATGTTACTCCAATGGATGGTAGCCTTGTCATTATGGAAGGTAGTCTATTGTTGAGATTTCTTGTTACTCTAATTGATGTTAGCCTTGTCATTATGAATATTAGTCTATTGTTGAGATTTCTGTTACTCCAATGGATGGTAGCCCTGTCATTATGGGAGGTAGTATGTTGTTGTGATTTTTGTTACCCCAATGGATGAAAGCATTGTCATTAAGGGAGGTAGTCTGTTGTTGAAATTTTTGTTACTCCAATGGATGGTAGCCTTGTCATTATGGAATGTAGTCTGTTATTTAAATTTTAGTTACTCCAATGGATTGTAGCCTTGTCATTATGGAAGGTAGTCTGTTGTTGAAATTTTAGTTACTCCAATGGATGGTAGCCTTTTCATTATGGAAGGTAGTTTGTTGTTGAAATTTTTTTTACTCCAATGAATGGTAGCCTTCTCGTTATAGAAGGTAGTCTGTTGTTGAGATTTCTTGTTACTCTAATGGATGGTAGCCTTGTCATTTTGGGAGGTAGTCTATTGTTGAGATTCCTTGTTACTCCAATGGATGGAAGCGTTGTCATTATGGGAGGTAGTCCGTTGTTGAAATTTTTGTTACTCCAATGGATGGTAGCCTTGTCAGTATGGAAGGTAGTCTCTTGTTGAGATTTTTGTTACTCCAAGGGATGGTAGACTTGTCATTATGGAAGGGATTATGTTGTTGAGATTTCTGTTACTCCAATTGGTGGTAGCCTTGTCATTATGGAAGGTAATCAGTTTTTGAGATTTCTGTTACTCCAAAGGATGGTAGCCTTGTCATAATGGGAGGTAGTCTGTTGTTGAGATTTCTTGTTACTCCAATGGATGGAAGCATTGTCATTATGGGAGGTAGTCTGTTGTTGAAATTTTTGTTACTCCAATGGATGGTAGCCTTGTAGTTATGGAAGGTAGTCAGTTGTTGAGATTTATGTTACTCCAATGGATGGTAGCCTTGTCATTATGGAAGGTAGTATGTTGATATTTTTGTTACTTCAATGGATGGTAGAATTGTCATTATGTAAGGTAGTATGTTGTTGAGATTTCTGTTACTCCAATAGATGGTAGCCTTTTTATTATGGAAGGTAGTCTGTTGTTGAAATTTTTGTTAATCCAATGGATGGTAGCCTTTTCATTATAGAAGGTAGTCTATTGTTGAAATTTTTGTTACTCCAATGGATGGTAGCCTTGTAATTATGGAAGGTAGTCTATTGTTGAAATTTTTGTTACTCCAATGGATGGTAGCCTTGTCATTATGGAAGGTAGTTTGTTGTTGAAATTTTTATTACTCCAATTGATGGTAGCCTTTTTGTTATGGAAGGTAGTATGTTGTTGAGATTTATTGGTACTCCAATGGATGGTAGCCTTGTCATTATGGGAGGTAGTCTATTGTTGAGATTTCTTATTACTCCAATGGAAGGACGCATTATCATTATGGAAGGAAGCCTGCTGTTGAGATTTATGTTTCTCCAATGGATGGTAGCCTTGTCATTATAAAAGGTAGTTTGTTGTGGAAATTTTTGTTACTCTAATGTATGGTAGCCTTGTCATTATGAATGTTAGTCTATTTTTGAGATTTCTGTTACTCCAATGAATGGTAGCCGTGTCATTATGGGAGGTAGTATGTTGTTGTGATTTTTGTTACCCCAATGGACGGAAGCATTATCATTAAGGGAGGTAGTTTGTTGTGTAAATTTTTGTTACTCCAATGGATGGTAGCCTTGTCATTATGGAAGGTAGTCTGTTATCTAAATTTTAGTTACTCCAATGGATGGTAGCCTTGTCAGTATGGAAGGTAGTCTCTTGTTGAGATTTTTGTTACTCCAAGGGATGGTAGCCTTGTCATTATGGAAGGCATTATGTTGTTGAGATTTTTGTTACTCCAATTGGTGGTAGCCTTGTCATTATGGAAGGTAGTCAGTTTTTGAGATTTCTCTTACTCCAAAGGATGGTAGCCTTGTCATAATGGGAGGTAGTCTGTTGTTGAGAATTCTTGTTACTCCAATAGATGGAAGCATTATCATTAAGGGAGGTAGTCTGTTGTTGAAATTTTTGTTACTCCAATGGATGGTAGCCTTGTCATTATAGAAGGTAGTCTGTTATCTAGATTTTTGTTACTCCAATGGTTGGTAGCCTTGTCATTATGGAAGGTAGTCTGTTGTTGATATTTTTGTTACTCCAAGGGATGGTAGCCTTGTCATTATGGAAGGCATTATGTTGTTGAGATTTCTGTTACTCCAATTGGTGGTAGCCTTGTCATTATGGAAGGTAGTCAGTTTTTGAGATTTCTGTTACTCCAAAGGATGGTAGCCTTGTCATAATGGGAGGTAGTCTGTTGTTGAGATTTCTTGTTACTCCAATGGATGGAAGCATTGTCATTATGGGAGGTAGTCTGTTGTTGAAATTTTTGTTACTCCAATGGATGGTAGTCTTGTCATTATGGAAGGTAGTCAGTTGTTGAGATTTTTGCTACTCCAATGGATGGTAGCCTTGTCATTATAGAAGGTAGTCTATTGTTGAAATTTTTGTTACTCTAATGGATAGTATCCTTGTCATTATGGAAGGTAGTCTGTTGTTGAAATTTTTGTTACTCCAATGGATGATAGCCTTGTCATTATGGAAGGTAGTTTGTTGTTGAAATTTTTATTACTCCAATTGATGGTGGCCTTCTCGTTATGAAAGGTAGTAAGTTGTTGAGATTTCTTGTTACTCCAATGGATAGTAGCCTTGTCATTATGGGAGGTAGTCTATTGTTGAGATTTCTTATTACTCCAATGGATGGACGCATTGTCATTATTGGAGGTAGTTTGTTGTTGAAATTTTTGTTACTCCAATGGATGGTAGCCTTCTCGTTATGGAAGGTAGTCTATTGTTTAGATTTCATGTTACTCCAATGGATGGTAGCCTTGTCATTATGGAAGGTAGTCTGTTGTTGAGATTTCTTGTTACTCTAATTGATGGTAGCCTTGTCATTATGAATGTTAGTCTATTGTTGAGATTTTTGTTACTCCAATGGATGGTAGCCTTGTCATTATGGGAGGTAGTATGTTGTTGTGATTTTTGTTACACCAATGGATGGAAGCATTGTCATTAAGGGATATAGTCTATTGTTGAAATATTTGTTACTCCAATGGATGGTAGCCTTGTCTTTATGGAAGGTAGTCTGTTGTTGAAATTTTAGTTACTCCAATGGATGGTAGCCTTATCATTATGGAAGGTAGTTTGTTGTTGAAATTCTTTTTACTCCAATGGATGGTAGCCTTCACTTTATGGAAGGTAGTCTGTTGTTGAGATTTCTTGTTACTCCAATGGATGGTAGCCTTGTCATTTTGGGAGGTAGTCTATTGTTGAGATTCCTTGTTACTCCAATGGATGGAAGCATTATCATTATGGGAGGTAGTCCGTTGTTGAAATTTTTGTTACTCAAATGGATGGTAGCCTTCTCGTTATGGAAGGTAGTTTGTTGTTGAGATTTCATGTTACTCCAATGGATGGTAGCCTTGTCATTATGGAAGGTTGTATGTTGTTGATATTTCTTGTTACTATAATGGATGGTAGCCTTGTCATTGTGTAAGGTTGCCTATTGTTGAGATTTATGTTTCTCCAATGGATGATAGCCTTGTCATTATAAAAGTTAGTCTGTTGTTGAAATTTTTGTCACTCTAATGTATGGTAGTCTTGTCATTATGAATGTTAGTCTATTGTTGAGATTTCTGTTACTCCAATGGATGGTAGCCGTGTCATTATGGGAGGTAGTATGTTGTTGTGATTTTTGTTACCCCAATGGACGGAAGCATTATCATTAAGGGAGGTAGTTTGTTGTGTAAATTTTTGTTACTCCAATGGATGGTAGCCTTGTCATTATGGAAGGTAGTCTGTTATCTAAATTTTAGTTACTCCAATGGATGGTAGCCTTGTCAGTATGGAAGGTAGTCTCTTGTTGAGATTTTTGTTACTCCAAGGGATGGTAGCCTTGTCATTATGGAAGGCATTATGTTGTTGAGATTTTTGTTACTCCAATTGGTGGTAGCCTTGTCATTATGGAAGGTAGTCAGTTTTTGAGATTTCTCTTACTCCAAAGGATGGTAGCCTTGTCATAATGGGAGGTAGTCTGTTGTTGAGAATTCTTGTTACTCTAATAGATGGAAGCATTATCATTAAGGGAGGTAGTCTGTTGTTGAAATTTTTGTTACTCCAATGGATGGTAGCCTTGTCATTATAGAAGGTAGTCTGTTATCTAGATTTTTGTTACTCCAATGGTTGGTAGCCTTGTCATTATGGAAGGTAGTCTGTTGTTGATATTTTTGTTACTCCAAGGGATGGTAGCCTTGTCATTATGGAAGGCATTATGTTGTTGAGATTTCTGTTACTCCAATTGGTGGTAGCCTTGTCATTATGGAAGGTAGTCAGTTTTTGAGATTTCTGTTACTCCAAAGGATGGTAGCCTTGTCATAATGGGAGGTAGTCTGTTGTTGAGATTTCTTGTTACTCCAATGGATGGAAGCATTGTCATTATGGGAGGTAGTCTGTTGTTGAAATTTTTGTTACTCCAATGGATGGTAGTCTTGTCATTATGGAAGGTAGTCAGTTGTTGAGATTTTTGTTACTCCAATGGATGGTAGCCTTGTCATTATAGAAGGTAGTCTATTGTTGAAATTTTTGTTACTCTAATGGATAGTATCCTTGTCATTATGGAAGGTAGTCTGTTGTTGAAATTTTTGTTACTCCAATGGATGATAGCCTTGTCATTATGGAAGGTAGTTTGTTGTTGAAATTTTTATTACTCCAATTGATGGTGGCCTTCTCGTTATGAAAGGTAGTAAGTTGTTGAGATTTCTTGTTACTCCAATGGATAGTAGCCTTGTCATTATGGGAGGTAGTCTATTGTTGAGATTTCTTATTACTCCAATGGATGGACGCATTGTCATTATTGGAGGTAGTTTGTTGTTGAAATTTTTGTTACTCCAATGGATGGTAGCCTTCTCGTTATGGAAGGTAGTCTATTGTTTAGATTTCATGTTACTCCAATGGATGGTAGCCTTGTCATTATGGAAGGTAGTCTGTTGTTGAGATTTCTTGTTACTCTAATTGATGGTAGCCTTGTCATTATGAATGTTAGTCTATTGTTGAGATTTTTGTTACTCCAATGGATGGTAGCCTTGTCATTATGGGAGGTAGTATGTTGTTGTGATTTTTGTTACACCAATGGATGTAAGCATTGTCATTAAGGGATGTAGTCTATTGTTGAAATATTTGTTACTCCAATGGATGGTAGCCTTGTCTTTATGGAAGGTAGTCTGTTGTTGAAATTTTAGTTACTCCAATGGATGGTAGCCTTATCATTATGGAAGGTAGTTTGTTGTTGAAATTCTTTTTACTCCAATGGATGGTAGCCTTCACTTTATGGAAGGTAGTCTGTTGTTGAGATTTCTTGTTACTCCAATGGATGGTAGCCTTGTCATTTTGGGAGGTAGTCTATTGTTGAGATTCCTTGTTACTCCAATGGATGGAAGCATTATCATTATGGGAGGTAGTCCGTTGTTGAAATTTTTGTTACTCAAATGGATGGTAGCCTTCTCGTTATGGAAGGTAGTTTGTTGTTGAGATTTCATGTTACTCCAATGGATGGTAGCCTTGTCATTATGGAAGGTTGTATGTTGTTGATATTTCTTGTTACTATAATGGATGGTAGCCTTGTCATTGTGTAAGGTAGCCTATTGTTGAGATTTATGTTTCTCCAATGGATGATAGCCTTGTCATTATAAAAGTTAGTCTGTTGTTGAAATTTTTGTCACTCTAATGTATGGTAGTCTTGTCATTATGAATGTTAGTCTATTGTTGAGATTTCTGTTACTCCAATGGATGGTAGCCGTGTCATTATGGGAGGTAGTATGTTGTTGTGATTTTTGTTACCCCAATGGACGAAAGCATTATCATTAAGGGAGGAGGTATGTTGTTGAAATTTTTGTTACTTCAATGGATGGTAGCCTTGTCATTATGGAAGGTAGTCTGTTATTGAAATTTTATTTACTGCAATGGATGGTAGCCTTGTCAATATGGAAGGTAGTCTGTTGTTGAGATTTTTGTTACTCCAAGGGATGGTAGCCTTGTCATTATGAAAAGCATTATGTTGTTGAGATTTCTGTTACTCTAATGGGTGGTAGCTTTGTCATTATGGAAGGTAGTCAGTTTTTTAGATTTCTGTTACTCCAATGGATGGTAGCCTTGTGATTATGGGAGGTAGTCTGTTGTTGAGATTTCTTGTTACTCCAATGGATGGAAACATTGTCATTATGGGAGGTAGTCTGTTGTTAAAATTTTTGTTACTCCAATGGATGGTAGCCTTGTCATTATGGAAGGTAGTCTATTGTTGAGATTTTTGTTACTCCAATGGATGGTAGCCTTGTCATTTTGGAAGGTAGTCTGTTGTTGATATTTTTGTTACATCAATGTATGGTAGCATTGTCATTATGTAAAGTAGTTTGTTGTTGAGATTTATGTTACTCCAATGGATGGTAGCCTTGTCATTATGGAAGGTAGTTTGTTGTTGAAATTTTTGTTACTCCAATGGATGGTAGCCTTGTCATTATGGAAGGTATTTTATTGTTGAAACTTATGTTTATCCAATGGATGGTAGCCTTGTCATTATGGAAGGTAGTCTGTTGTTGAAATTTTTGTTACTCCAATAGATGGTAGCCTTGTCATTATGGAAGGTAGTTTGTTGTTGAAATTTTTTTTACTCCAATGGATTGTAGCCTTCACTTTATGGAAGGTAGTCTGTTGTTGAGATTTCTTATTACTCCAATGGATGGTAGCCTTGTCATTTTGGGTGGTAGTCTATTGTTGAGATTCCTTGTTACTCCAATGGATGGAAGCATTGTCATTATGGGAGGTAGTTCGTTGTTGAAATTTTTGTTACTCAAATGGATGGTAGCCTTCTCGTTATGGAAGGTAGTCTATTGTTGAGATTTCATGTTACTCCAATGGATGGTAGCCTTGTCATTATGGAAGGTAGTATGTTGTTGATATTTCGTGTTACTATAATGGATGGTAGCCTTGTCATTGTGGAAGGTAGCCTGTTGTTGAGATTTATGTTTCTCCAATGGATGGTAGCCTTGTCATTATAAAAGTTAGTCAGTTGTTTAAATTTTTGTCACTCTAATGTATGGTAGCCTTGTCATTATGAATGTTAGTCAATTGTTGAGATTTATGTTACTCCAATGGATGGTAGCCGTGTCATTATGGGAGGTAGTATGTTGTTGTGATTTTTGTTACCCCAATGGACGGAAGCATTATCATTAAGGGAGGTAGTCTGTTGTTGAGATTTATGTTACTCCAATGGATAATAGTCTTATCATTATGGAAGGTAGTCTGTTGTTGATATTTCTGTTTCTCCAATGGATGGTATCCCTGTCATTATAAAAGGTAGTATGTTTTTGAAATTTATATTGCTCTAATGGATGGTAGCCTTGTCATTATGGAAGTTATTTTGTTGTTGAGATTTATGTTACTCCAATGGATGGTAAACTTGTCATTATAAAAAGGTATTCAGTTTTTGAGATTTCTGTTACTCCAATGGATGGTAGCCTTGTGATTATGGGAGGTAGTCAGTTGTTGAGATTTCTTGTTACTCCAATGGATGGAAGCATTGTCATTATGGGAGGTAGTTTGTTGTAAAATTTTTTGTTACTCCAATGGATGGTAGCCTTGTCATTATGGAAGGTAGTCTGTTGTTGAGATTTTTGTTACTCCAATGGATGGTAGCCTTGTCATTTTGGAAGGTAGTCTGTTGTTGATATTTTTGTTACATCAATGTATGGTAGCATTGTCATTATGTAAGGTAGTTTGTTGTTGAGATTTATGTTACTCCAATGGATGGTAGCCTTGTCATTATGGAAGGTAGTCTGTTGTTGAAATTTTTGTTACTCCAATGGATGGTAGCCTTGTCATTATGGAAGGTAGTCTATTGTTGAAACTTATGTTAATCCAATGCATGGTAGCCTTGTCATTATGGAAGGTAGTCTGTTGTTGAAATTTTTGTTACTCCAATGGATGGTAGCCTTGTCATTATGGAAGGTAGTTTGTTGTTGAAATTTTTTTTACTCCAATGGACGGTAGCCTTGACTTTATGGGAGGTAGTCTATTGTTGATATTTCTTGTTTCTCCAATGGATGAAAGCATTGTCATTATGGGAGGTAGTTTTTTGTTGAAATTTTTGTTACTCCAATGGATGGTAGCCTTCTCGTTATGGAAGGTAGTCTATTATTGAGATTTCATGTTACTCCAATTGATGGTAGCCTTGTCATTTTGGGAGGTAGTCTATTCTTGAGATTCCTTGTTACTCCAATGGATGGATGCATTGTCATTATGGAACGTAGTCCTTTGTTGAAATTTTTGTTAATCCAATGGATGGTAGCCTTCTTGTTATGGAAGGTAGTTTTTTGTTGACATTTCATGTTACTGCAATGGATGGTAGACTTGTCATTATGGAAGGTAGTCTGTTGTTGTTATTTCTTGTTACTATAATGGATGGTAGCCTTGTCATTGTGTAAGATAGCCTGTTTTTGAGATTTTTGTTTCTCCAATGGATGGTAGCCTTGTCATTTTAAAAGGTAGTCTGTTGTTGAAATTTTTGTTACTCTAGTGTATGATAGCCTTGTCATTATGAATGTTAGTCTATTGTTGAGATTTCTGTTACTCCAATGGATGGTAGCCGTGTAATTATGGGAGGTAGTATTTTGTTGTGATTTTTGTTACCCCAATAGACGGAAGCATTATCATTAAGGGAGGTAGTCTGTTGTTGAAATTTTTGTAACTCCAATGGATGTTAGCCTTGTCAATATGGAAGGTAGTCTGTTGTGGTGATTTTTGTTACTCCAAGGGATGGTAGCCTTGTCATTATGGAAGGCATTATGTTGTTGAGATTTCTGTTACTCCAATGGGTGGTAGCCTTGTCATCATGGAAGGTAGTCAGTTTTTTAGATTTCTATTACTCCAATGGATGTTAGCCTTGTGATTATGGGAGGTAGCCTGTTGTTGAGATTTCTTGTTACTCCAATGGATGGAAGCATTGTCATTATGGGAGGTAGTCTGTTGTTAAAATTTTTGTTACTCCAATGGATGGTAGCCTTGTCATTATGGAAGGTAGTCTGTTGTTGAGATTTTTGTTACTCCAATGGATGGTAGCCTTGTCATTATGGAAGGTAGTCTGTTGTTGATATTTTTGTTACTTCAATGTATGGTAGCATTGTCATTATGTAAGGTAGTTTGTTGTTGATATTTTTGTTACACCAATGGATGGTAGCCTTGTCATTATGGAAGGTAGTCTATTGTTAAAATTTTTGTTACTCCAATGGATGGTAGCCTTGTCATTATGGAAGGTAGTCTGTTGTTGAGATTTTTGTTACTCCAATGGATGGTAGCCTTGTCATTTTGGAAGGTAGTCTGTTGTTGATATTTTTGTTACATCAATGTATGGTAGCATTGTCATTATGTAAGGTAGTTTGTTGTTGAGATTTATGTTACTCCAATGGATGGTAGCCTTGTCATTATGGAAGGTAGTCTGTTGTTAAAATTTTTGTTACTCCAATGGATTGTAGCCTTGTCATTATGGAAGGTAGTCTATTGTTGAAACTTATGTTAATCCAATGGATGGTAGCCTTGTCATTATGGAAGGAAGTCTGTTGTTGAAATTTTTGTTACTCCAATGGATGGTAGCCTTGTCATTATGGAAGGTAGTTTGTTGTTGAAATTTTTTTTACTCCAATGGACTGTAGCCTTGACATTATGGGAGGTAGTCTATTGTTGATATTTCTTGTTGCTCCAATGGATGAAAGCATTGTCATTATGGGAGGTAGTTTTTTGTTGAAATTTTTGTTACTCCAATGGATGGTAGCCTTCTCGTTATGGAAGGTAGTCTATTGTTGAGAATTCATGTTACTCCAATTGATGGTAGCCTTGTCATTTTGGGAGGTAGTCTATTGTTGAGATTCCTTGTTACTCCAATGGATGAAAGCATTGTCATTATGGAAGGTAGTCTGTTGTTGAGATTTATGTTTCTCCAATGGATGGTAGCCTTGTCATTATTGAAGGTAGTCAGTTTTTTAGATTTTTGTTACTCCAATGGATGGTAGCCTTGTCATTATGGAAGGTAGTCTGTTGTTGAAATTTTTGTTACTCCAATGGATGGTAGCCTTGTAATTATGGAAGGTAGTTTGTTGTTGAAATTTTTTTTACTCCAATGGATGGTAGCCTTCTCGTTATGGAAGATAGTATTTTGTTCATATTTCTTGTTACTCCAATGGATGGATGCATTGAATTATGGGAGGTAGTCTGTTGTTGAAATTTTTGTTACTCCAATGGATGGTAGCCTTCTCGTGATGGAAGGTAGTATGTTGTTTAGATTTCATGTTACTCCAATGGATGGTAGCCTTGTCATTATGGTAGGTAGTTTGTTGTTGAGATTTCTTGTTACTCTAATGGAGGATAGCCTTGTCATTGTGTAAGGTAGACTGTTGTTGAGATTTATGTTTCTCCAATGGATGGTAGCCTTGTCATTATGGAAGGTAGTCAGTTTTTTAGATTTTTGTTACTCCAATGGATGGTAGCCTTGTCATTATGGGAGGTAGTCTGTTGTTGAGATTTCTTGTTACTCCAATGGATGAAAGCATTGTCATTATGGGAGGTAGTCTGTTGTTGAGATTTCTATTACTCCAATGGATGGTAGCCTTGTAATTATGGAAGGTAGTCTGTTGTTGAGATTTCTATTACTCCAATGGATGGTAGCCTTGTCATTATGGAAGGTAGTCTGTTGTTGATATTTTTGTTACTTCAATGTATGGTAGCATTGTCATTATGTAAGGTAGTTTGTTGTTGAGATTTTTGTTACTCCAATGGATGGTAGCCTTGTCATTATGAAAGGTAGTCTGTTGTTGAAATTTTTTTTACTCCAATGGATGGTAGCCTTGTGATTATGGAAGGTAGTCTGTTGTTGAAATTTTTGTTACTCTAATGGATGGTAGCCTTGTAATTATGGAAGGTAGTTTGTTGTTCAAAATTTTTTTTACTCTAATGGATGGTAGCCTTCTTGTTATGGAAGGTAGTCTGTTGTTGATATTTCTCGTTACTCTAATGGATGGTATCCTTGTCATTATGGGAGGTAGTCTATTGTTGAGATTTCTTGTTACTCCACTGGATGGAAGCATTGTCATTATGGGAGGTAGTCTGTTGTTGAAATTTGTGTTACTCGAATGGATGGTAGCCTTCTCGTTATGGATGGTAGTATGTTGTTGAGATTTCATGTTACTCTAATGGATGGTAGCCTTGTCATTGTGTAAGGTAGCCTGTTGTTGAGATTTATGTTTCTCCAATGGATGGTAGCCTTGTCATTATAAAAGGTAGTCTGTTGTTGAAATATTTGTTACTCTAATGGATGGTAGCGTTGTCATTATGAATGGTAGTCTATTGTTGAAATTTATGTTACTCTATTGGATGGTAGCCGTGTCATTATGGGAGGTAGTATGTTGTTGTGATTTTTGTTACCCCAATGGACAAAAGCATTGTCATTAAGGGAGGTAGTCTGTTGTTGAAATATTTGTTACTCCATTGGATGGTAGCCTTGTCATTATGGAAGGTAGTCTGTTGTTTATAGTTTTGTTACTTCAATGTATGGTAGCATTGTCATTATGTAAGGTAATTTGTTGTTGAGATTTTTGTTACACCAATGGATGGTAGCCTTGTCATTATGGAAGGTAGTCTGTTGTTGAAATTTTTGTTACTCCAATGGATGGTGGCGTTGTCATTATGGAAGGTAGTCTATTGTTGAAACTTTTGTTACTCCAATGAACGGTAGCCTTGTCATTATGGAAGGTAGTCTGTTGTTGAAATTTTTGTTACTCCAATGGATGGTAGCCTTGTAATTATGGAAGGTAGTTTGTTGTTGAAATTTTTTTTACTCCAATGGATGGTAGCCTTCTTGTTATGGAAGATAGTCTGTTGTTGATATTTCTTGTTACTCCAATGGATGGATGCATTGAATTATGGGAGGTAGTCTGTTGTTGAAATTTTTGTTACTCCAATGGATGGTAGCCTTTTCGTTATGGAAGGTAGTATGTTGTTGAGATTTCATGTTACTCCAATGGATGGTAGCCTTGTCATTATGGAAGGTAGTCGGTTGTGGAGATTTTTCTAACTCCAAGGGATGGTAGCCTTGTCATTATAGAAGGCATTATGTTGATGTGATTTCTGTTACTCCAATGGGTGGTAGCCTTGTCATTATGGAAGGTAGTCAGTTTTTTAGATTTTTGTTACTCCAATGGATGGTAGCCTTGTGATTATGGGAGGTAGTCTGTTGTTGAGATTTCTTGTTACTCCAATGGATGGAAGCATTTTCATTATGGGAGGTAGTCTGTTGTTAAAATTTTTGTTGCTCCAATGGATGGTAGCCTTGTCATTATGGAGAGTAGTCTGTTGTTGAGATTTCTATTACTCCAATGGATGGTAGCCTTGTCATTATGGAAGGTAGTCTGTTGTTGATATTTTTGTTACTTCAATGTATTGTAGCATTGTCATTATGTAAGGTAGTTTGTTGTTGAGATTTTTGTTACTCCAATGGATGGTAGCCTTGTCATTATGAAAGGTAGTCTGTTGTTGAAATTTTTGTTACTCCAATGGATGGTAGCCTTGTCATTATGGAAGGTAGTCTGTTGTTGAAATTTTTGTTACTCTAATGGATGGTAGCCTTGTAATTATGGAAGGTAGTTTGTTGTTCAAATTTTTTTTTACTCTAATGGATGGTAGCCTTCTTGTTATAGAAGGTAGTCTGTTGTTGATATTTCTTGTTACTCTAATGGATGGTATCCTTGTCATTATGGGAGGTAGTCTATTGTTGAGATTTCTTGTTACTCCACTGGATGGAAGCATTGTCATTATGGGAGGTAGTCTGTTGATGAAATTTGTGTTACTCGAATGGATGGTAGCCTTCTCGTTATGGAAGGTAGTATGTTGTTGAGATTTCATGTTACTCCAATGGATGGTAGTCTTGTCATTATTGAAGGTAGTCTGTTGTTGAGATTTCCTGTTACTCTAATGGATGGTAGCCTTGTCATTGTGTAAGGTAACCTGTTGTTGAGATTTATGTTTCTCCAATGGATGGTAGCCTTGTCATTATACAAGGTAGTCTGTTGTTGAAATATTTGTTACTCTAATGGATGGTAGCGTTGTCATTATGAATGTTAGTCTATTGTTGAGATTTATGTTACTCTATTGGATGGTAGCCGTGTCATTATGGGAGGTAGTATGTTGTTGTGATTTTTGTTACCCCAATGGACAAAAGCATTGTCATTAAGGGAGGTAGTCTGTTGTTGAAATATTTGTTACTCCATTGGATGGTAGCCTTGTCATTATGGAAGGTAGTCTGTTGTTTATATTTTTGTTACTTCAATGTATGGTAGCATTGTCATTATGTAAGGTAATTTGTTGTTGAGATTTTTGTTACACCAATGGATGGTAGCCTTGTCATTATGGAAGGTAGTCTGTTGTTGAAATTTTTGTTACTCCAATGGATGGTGGCGTTGTCATTATGGAAGGAAGTCTATTGTTGAAACTTTTGTTACTCCATTGAATGGTAGCCTTGTCATTATGGAAGGTAGTCTGTTGTTGAAATTTTTGTTACTCCAATGGATGGTAGCCTTGTAATTATGGAAGGTAGTTTGTTGTTGAAATTTTTTTTACTCCAATGGATGGTAGCCTTCTTGTTATGGAAGATAGTCTGTTGTTGATATTTCTTGTTACTCCAATGGATGGATGCATTGAATTAGGGGAGGTAGTCTGTTGTTGAAATTTTTGTTACTCCAATGGATGGTAGCCTTTTTGTTATGGAAGGTAGTATGTTGTTGAGATTTCATGTTACTCCAATGGATGGTAGCCTTGTCATTATGGAAGGTAGTCTGTTGTGGAGATTTTTCTAACTCCAAGGGATGGTAGCCTTGTCATTATAGAAGGCATTATGTTGATGTGATTTCTGTTACTCCAATGGGTGGTAGCCTTGTCATTATTGAAGGTAGTCAGTTTTTTAGATTTTTGTTACTCCAATGGATGGTAGCCTTGTGATTATGGGAGGTAGTCTGTTGTTGAGATTTCTTGTTACTCCAATGGATGGAAGCATTGTCATTATGGGAGCTAGTCTGTTGTTAAAATTTTTGTTGCTCCAATGGATAGTAGCCTTGTCATTATGGAGAGTAGTCTGTTGTTGAGATTTCTATTACTCCAATGGATGGTAGCCTTGTCATTATGGAAGGTAGTCTGTTGTTGATATTTTTGTTACTTCAATGTATGGTAGCATTGTCATTATGTAAGGTAGTTTGTTGTTGAGATTTTTGTTACTCCAATGGATGGTAGCCTTGTCATTATGAAAGGTAGTCTGTTGTTGAAATTTTTGTTACTCCAATGGATGGTAGCCTTGTCATTATGGAAGGTAGTCTGTTGTTGAAATTTTTGTTACTCTAATGGATGGTAGCCTTGTAATTATGGAAGGTAGTTTGTTGATCAAATTTTTTTTACTCTAATGGATGGTAGCCTTGTTGTTATGGAAGGTAGTCTGTTGTTGATATTTCTTGTTACTCTAATGGATGGTATCCTTGTCATTATGGGAGGTAGTCTATTGTTGAGATTTCTTGTTACTCCAATGGATGGAAGCATTGTCATTATGGGAGGTAGTTTGTTGTTGAAATTTGTGTTACTCGAATGGATGGTAGCCTTCTCGTTATGGAAGGTAGTATGTTGTTGAGATTTCATGTTACTCTAATGGATGGTAGCCTTGTCATTATTGAAGGTAGTCTGTTGTTGAGATTTCCTGTTACTCTAATGGATGGTAGCCTTGTCATTGTGTAAGGTAGCCTGTTGTTGAGATTTATGTTTCTCCAATGGATGGTAGCCTTGTCATTATAAAAGGTAGTCTGTCGTTGAAATATTTGTTACTCTAATGGATGGTAGCGTTGTCATTATGAATGTTAGTCTATTGTTGAGATTTATGTTACTCTAATTGATGGTAGTCGTGTCATTATTGGAGGTAGTATGTTGTTGTGATTTTTGTTACCCCAATGGACGAATGCATTGTCATTAAGGGAGGTAGTCTATTGTTGAAATATTTGTTACTCCATTGGATGGTAGCCTTGTCATTATGGAAGGTAGTCTGTTATTAATATTTTACTTACTCCAATGGATGGTAGCCTTGTAATTATAAAAGGTAGTCTGTTGTTGGAATTTTTGTTACTCTAATGTATGGTAGCCTTGTCATTATAAATGTTAGTCTATTGTTGAGATTTCTGTTACTCCAATGGATGGTAGCCATGTCATTAAGGGAGGTAGACTGTTGTTGAAATTTTTGTTACTCCAATGGATGGTAGCCTTGTCATTATGGAAGGTAGTCTATTATTGAAATTTTAGTTACTGCAATGGATGGTAGCCTTGTCAGTATGGAAGGTAATCTGTTGTGGAGATTTTTGAAACTCCAAGGGATGGTAGCCTTGTCATTATAGAAGGCATTATGTTGTTGTTATTTCTGTTACTCCAACGGGTGGTAGCCTTGTCATTATGGAAGGTAGTCAGTTTTTGAGATTTCTGTTACTCCAAAGGATGGTAGCCTTGTCATAATGGGAGGTATTCTGTTGTTGAAATTTTTGTTACTCCAATGGATGGTAGCCTTGTCATTATGGAAGGTAGTTAGTTATGGAGATTTTTGTTACTCCAATGGATGGTAGCCTTGTCATTATGGAAGGTAGTCTGTTGTTGATATTTTTCTTACTTCAATGGATGGTAGAATTGTCATTATGTAAGGTAGTTTGTTGTTGAGATTTCTGTTACTCCAATGGAAGGTAGCCTTGTCATTATGGAAGGTAGTCTGTTGTTGAAATTTTTGTTACTCCAATGGATGGTAGCCTTGTCATTATGGAAGGTAGTTTGTTGTTGAAATTTTTATTACTCCAATTGATGGTAGCCTTGTCATTATGGAATGTAGTCTATTGTTGAAATTTTTGTTACTCCAATGGATGGTAACCTTGTCATTATGGAAGGTAGTTTGTTGTTGAAATTTTTATTACTCCAATTGATGGTAGCCTTCTCGTTATGGAAGGCAGTATGTTGTTGAGATTTCTTGTTACTCCAATGGATGATAGCCTTGTCATTATGGGAGGTAGTCTATTGTTGAGATTTCTTATTACTCCAATGGATGGACGCATTATCATTATGGGAGGTAGTTTGTTGTAGAAATGTT
Organism: Vicia faba; assembly: GCA_948472305.1. NCBI lineage: Eukaryota > Viridiplantae > Streptophyta > Magnoliopsida > Fabales > Fabaceae > Vicia > Vicia faba. Next base: position 775,305,272 of record OX451737.1, read on the forward strand.
TGTTACTCCAATGGATGGTAGCCTTGTCATTATGGAAGGTAGTCTATTGTTGAAATTTTTGTTACTCCAATGGATGGTAGCCTTGTCATTATGGAAGGTAGTATGTTGTTGAAATTTTGTTACTCCAATGGATGGTAGCCTTGTCATTATGGAAGGTAGTTTGTTGTTGAAATTTTATTACTCCAATTGATGGTAGCCTTCTCGTTATGGAAGGTAGTATGTTGTTGAGATTTCTTGTTACTCCAATGGATGGTAGCCTTGTCATTATGGGAGGTAGTCTATTGATGAGATTTCTTATTACTCCAATGGATGGACGCATTGTCATTATGGGAGGTAGTTTGTTGTTGAAATTTTTGTTACTCCAATGGATGGTAGCCTTCTCGTTATGGAAGGTAGTCTATTGTTGAGATTTGATGTTACTCCAATGGATGGTAGCCTTGTCATTATGGAAGGTAGTCTATTGCTGAGATTTCTTGTTACTCTAATTGATGGTAGCCTTGTCATTATGAATGTTAGTCTATTGTTGGGATTTCTGTTACTCCAATGGATGTTAGCCGTGTCATTATGGGAGGTAGTATGTTGTTTGTATTTTTGTTACCCCAATGGATGGAAGCATTGTCATTAAGGGATGTAGTTTGTTGTTGAAATATTTGTTACTCCAATGGATGGTAGCCTTCTCGTTATGGAAGGTAGTCTATTATTGAGATTTCTGTTACTCCAAAGGATGGTAGCCTTGTCATAATGGGAGGTATTCTGTTGTTGAGATTTATGTTTCTCCAATGGTTGGTAGCCTTGTCATTATAAAAGGTAGTCTGTTGTTGAAATTTTTGTTACTCTAATGTATGGTAGCCTTGTCATTATGAATGTTAGTCTGTGGTTGAGATTTCTATTACTCCAATGGATGGTAGCCTTGTCATTATGGAAGGTAGTTTGTTATCTAAATTTTAGTTACTCCAAAGGATGGTAGCCTTATCAGTATGGAAGGTAGTCTCTGGTTGAGATTTTTGTTACTCCAAGGGATGTTATCATTGTCATTATGGAAGGCATTATGTTGTTGAGATTTCTATTACTCCAATTGGTGGTAGCCTTGTCATTATGGAAGGTAGTCAATTTTTGAGATTTCTGTTACTCCAAAGGATGGTAGCCTTGTCATTATGGAAGTTAGTTTGTTGTTGAAATTTTTATTACTCCAATTGATGGTAGCCTTCTCGTTATGGAAGGTAGTATGTTGTTGAGATTTCTTGTTACTCCAATGGATGATAGCCTTGTCATTATGGGAGGTAGTCTATTGTTGAGATTTCTTATTACTCCAATGGATGGACGCATTGTCATTATGGGAGGTAGTTTGTTGTAGAAATGTTTGTTACTCCAATGGATGGTAGCCTGGTCATTATGGAAGGTAGTCTATTGTTGAAATTTTTTTTACTCCAATGGATGGTAGCCTTGTCATTATGGAAGGTAGTTTGTTGTTGAAAATTTTCTTACTCCAATGGATAGTAGCCTTCTCGTTATGGAAGGTAGTCTGTTGTTGAGATTTTTGTTACTCCAATGGATGGTAGCCTTGTCATTATGGAAGGTAGTATGTTGTTGAAATTTTTGTTACTCCAATGGATGGTAGCCTTGTCATTATGGAAGGTAGTTTGTTGTTGAAATTTTTATTACTCCAATTGATGGTAGCCTTCTCGTTATGGAAGGTAGTATGTTGTTGAGATTTCTTGTTACTCCAATGGATGGTAGCCTTGTCATTATGGGAGGTAGTCTATTGATGAGATTTCTTATTACTCCAATGGATGGACGCATTGTCATTATGGGAGGTAGTTTGTTGTTGAAATTTTTGTTACTCCAATGGATGGTAGCCTTCTCGTTATGGAAGGTAGTCTATTGTTGAGATTTCATGTTACTCCAATGGATGGTAGCCTTGTCATTATGGAAGGTAGTCTATTGTTGAGATTTCTTGTTACTCTAATTGATGGTAGCCTTGTAATTATGAATGTTAGTCTATTGTTGAGATTTCTGTTACTCCAATGGATGTTAGCCGTGTCATTATGGGAGGTAGTATGTTGTTGTGATTTTTGTTACCCCAATGGATGGTAGCCTTGTCATTATGGAAGGTAGTCGGTTGTTGAAATTTTAGTTACTCCAATGGATGGTAGCCTTGTCATTATGGAAGGTAGTTTGTTGTTGAATTTTTTTTACTCCAATGGATGGTAGCCTTCTCGTTATGGAAGGTAGTCTGTTGTTGAGATTTCTTGTTACTCCAATGGATGGTAGCCTTGTCATTTTGGAAGGCATTATGTTGTTGAGATTTCTGTTACTCCAATTGGTGGTAGCCTTGTCATTATGGAAGGTAATCAGTTTTTGAGATTTTTGTTACTCCAAAGGATGGTAGCCTTGTCATAATGGGAGGTAGTCTGTTGTTGAGATTTCTTGTTACTCCAATGGATGGAAGCATTGTCATTATGGGAGGTAGGCTGATGTTGAAATTTTTGTTACTCCAATGGATGGTAGCCTTGTCATTATGGAAGGTAGTCAGTTGTTGAGATTTATGTTACTCCAATGGATGGTAACCTTGTCATTATGGAAGGTAGTATGTTGATATTTTTGTTACTTCAATGGATGGTACAATTGTCGTTATGTAAGGTAGTTTGTTGTTGAGATTTTTGTTACTCCATGGGATGGTAGCCTTTTCATTATGGAAGGTAGTCTATTGTTGAAATTTTTGTTAATCCAATGGATGGTAGCCTTGTCATTATAGAAGGTAGTCTATTGTTGAAATTTTTGTTACTCTAATGGATGGTAGCCTTGTCATTACGGGAGGTAGTCTATTGTTGAGATTTCTTATTACTCCAATGGATGGATGCATTGTCATTATGGGAGGTAGTTTGTTGTAGAAATTTTTGTTACTCCAATGGATGGTAGCCTTCTCGTTATGGAAGGTAGTCTATTGTTGAGATTTCTTGTTACTCCAATGGATGGTAGCCTTGTCATTATGGAAGGTAGTCTTTTGTTGATATTTCTTGTTACTCTAATTGATGGTAGCCTTGTCATTATGAATGTTAGTCTATTGTTGAGATTCCTGTTACTCCAATGGATGGTAGCCGTGTAATTATGGGAGGTAGTATGTTGTTGTGATTTTTGTTACCCCAATGGATGAAAGCATTGTCATTATGGAAGGTAGTCTGTTGTTGAGATTTCGTGTTACTCTAATTGAAGGTAGCCTTGTCATTATGAATGTTAGTCTATTGGTGAGATTTATGTTACTCCGATGGATGGTAGCCGTGTCATTATGGGAGGTAGTATGTTGTTGTGCTTTTTGTTACCCCAATGGATGGAAGCATTGTCATTAAGTGATGTAGTTTGTTGTTGAAATATTTGTTACCCCAATGGATGGTAGCCTTGTCATTGTGGAAGGTAGTCTGTTGTTGAAATTTTAGTTACTCCAATGGATGGTAACCTTGTAATTATGGAAGGTAGTCTTTTGTTGAGATTTCTTGTTACTCCAATGGATGGTAGCCTTGTCATTTGGGGGGTAGTCTATTGTTGAGATTCATTGTCCCTCCAATGGATGGAAGCATTGTCATTATGGGAGGTAGTCCGTTGTTGAAATTTTTGTTACTCCATTGGATGGTAGCCTTCTCGTTATGGAAAGTAGTTTGTTGTTGAGATTTCATGTTACTACAATCGATGGTAGCCTTGTCATTATGGAAGGTAGTCTGTTGTTGATATTTCTTGTTACTATAATGGATGGTAGCCTTGTCATTGTGTAAGGTAGCCTATTGTTGAGATTTATGTTTCTCCAATGGTTGGTAGCCTTGTCATTATAAAAGGTAGTCTGTTGTTGAATTTTTTGTTACTCTAATGTATGGTAGCCTTGTCATTATGAATGTTAGTCTGTGGTTGAGATTTCTGTTACTCCAATGGATGGTAGCCTTGTCATTATGGAAGGTAGTTTGTTATCTAAATTTTAGTTACTCCAAAGGATGGTAGCCTTATCAGTATGGAAGGTAGTCTCTTGTTGAGATTTTTGTTACTCCAAGGGATGGTATCATTGTCATTATAGAAGGCATTATGTTGTTGAGATTTCTATTACTCCAATTGGTGGTAGCCTTGTCATTATGGAAGGTAGTCAATTTTTGAGATTTCTGTTACTCCAAAGGATGGTAGCCTTGTCATAATCGGAGGTAGTCTGTTGTTGAGATTTCTTGTTACTCCAATGGATGGAAGCATTCTCATTATGGGAGGTAGTTTGTTGTTTAAATTTTTGTTACTCCAATGGATGGTAGCCTTGTCATTATGGAAGGTAGTTAGTTGTTGAGATTTCATGTTACTCCAATGGATGGTATCCTTGTCATTATGGAAGGTAGTCTGTTGTTGATATTTCTTGTTACTCGAATTGATGGTAGCCTTGTCATTATGAATGTTAGTCTATTGTTGAGATTTCTGTTATTCCAATGGATGGTAGCCGTGTCATTATGGGAGGTAGTATGTTGTTGTGATTTTTGTTACCCCAATGGATGGAAGCATTGTCATTAAGGGATATAGTCTGTTATTGAAATATTTGTTACTCCAATGGATGGTAGCCTTGTCATTATGGAAGGTAGTCTGTTGTTGAAATTTTAGTTACTCCAATGGATGGTAGCCTTGTCATTACAAAAGGTAGTTTGTTGTTGAAATTTTTTTTACTCCAATGGATGGTAGCCTTCTCTTTATGGAAGGTAGTCTGTTGTTGAGATTTCTTGTTACTCCAATGGATGGTAGCCTTGTCATTTTGGGAGGTAGTCTATTGTTGAGATTCCATGTTACTCCAATGGATGGTAGCCTTGTCATTATGGAAGGTAGTCTATTATTGAAATTTTAGTTACTGCAATGGATGGTAGCCTTGTCAGTATGGAAGGTAGTCTGTTGTGGAGATTTTTGTAACTCCAAGGGATGGTAGCCTTGTCATTATAGAAGGCATTATATTGTTGTGATTTCTGTTACTCCAACGGGTGGTAGCCTTGTAATTATGGAAGGTAGTCAGTTTTTGAGATTTGTGTTACTCCAAAGGATGGTAGCCTTGTCATAATGGGAGGTATTCTGTTGTTGAAATTTTTGTTACTCCAATGGATGATAGCCTTGTCATTATGGAAGGTAGTCTGTTTTTGATATTTCTTGTTACTATAATGGATGGTAGCCTTGTCATTGTGTAAGGTAGCCTGTTGTTGAGATTTATGTTTCTCCAATGGTTGGTAGCCTTGTCATTATAAAAGGTAGTCTGTTGTTGAAATTTTTGTTACTCTAATGTATGGTAGCCTTGTCATTATGAATGTTAGTCTGTGGTTGAGATTTCTGTTACTCCAATGGATGGTAGCCTTGTCATTATGGAAGGTAGATTGTTATCTAAATTTTAGTTACTCCAAAGGATGGTAGCCTTATCAGTATGGAAGGTAGTCTCTTGTTGAGATTTTTGTTACTCCAAGGGATGGTAGCATTGTCATTATGGAAGGAATTATGTTGTTGAGATTTCTATTACTCCAATTGGTGGTAGCCTTGTCATTATGGAAGGTAGTCAATTTTTGAGATTTCTGTTACTCCAAAGGATGGTAGCCTTGTCATAATGGGAGGTAGTCTGTTGTTGAGATTTCTTGTTACTCCAATGGATGGAAGCATTGTCATTATGGGAGGTAGTCTGTTGTTTAAATTTTTGTTACTCCAATGGATGGTAGCCTTGTCATTATGGAAGGTAGTCAGTTGTTGAGATTTTTGTTACTCCAATGGATGGTAGCCTTGTCATTATGGAAGGTAGTTTGTTGTTGAAATTTTTGTTAATCCAATGGATGGTATCCTTGTCATTATAGAAGGTAGTCTATTGTTGAAATTTTTGTTACTCTAATGGATGGTAGCCTTGTCATTATGGGAGGTAGTCTGTTATTGAAATTTTTGTTACTCCAATGGATGGTAGCCTTGTCATTATGGAAGATAGTTTGTTGTTGAAATTTTTATTACTCCAATTGATGGTAGCCTTCTCGTTATGAAAGGTAGTATGTTGTTGAGATTTCTTGTTACTGTAATGGATGGTAGCCTTGTCATTATGGGAGGTAATCTATTGTTGAGATTTCTTATTACTCCAATGGATGGACGCATTGTCATTATGGGAGGTTGTTGTTGTTGAAATTTTTGTTACTCCAATGGATGGTAGCCTTCTCATTATGGGAGGTAGTCTATTGTTTAGATTTCATGTTACTCCAATGGATGGTATCCTTGTCATTATGGAAGGTAGTCTGTTGTTGAGATTTCTTGTTACTCGAATTGATGGTAGCCTTGTCATTATGAATGTTAGTCTATTGTTGAGATTTCTATTACTCCAATGGATGGTAGCCGTGTCATTATGGGAGGTAGTATGTTGTTGTGATTTTTGTTACCCCAATGGATGGAAGCATTGTCATTAAGGGATGTAGTCTGTTGTTGAAATATTTGTTACTCCAATGGATGGTAGCCTTGTCATTATGGAAGGTAGTCTGTTGTTGAAATTTTAGTTACTCCAATGGATGGTAGCCTTGTCATTATGGAAGGTAGTTTGTTGTTGAAATTTTTTTTACTCCAATGGATGGTAGCCTTCTCTTTATGGAAGGTAGTCTGTTGTTGAGATTTCTTGTTACTCCAATGGATGTTAGCCTTGTCATTTTGGGAGGTAGTCTATTGTTGAGATTCCTTGTTACTCCAATGGATGGTAGCCTTGTTATTATGGAAGGTAGTCTATTATTGAAATTTTAGTTACTGCAATGGATGGTAGCCATGTCAGTATGGAAGGTAGTCTGTTGTGGAGACTTTTGTAACTCCAAGGGATGGTAGCCTTGTCATTATAGAAGGCATTATGTTGTTGTGATTTCTGTTACTCCAACGGGAGGTAGCCTTGTCATTATGGAAGGTAGTCAGTTTTTGAGATTTCTGTTACTCCAAAGGATGGTAGCCTTGTCATAATGGGAGGTATTCTGTTGTTGAAATTTTTGTTACTCCAATGGATGGTAGCCTTGTCATTATGGAAGGTAGTTAGTTATTGAGATTTTTGTTACTCCAATGGATGGTAGCCTTGTCATTATGGAAGGTAATCTGTTGTTGATATTTTTCTTACTTCAATGGATGGTAGAATTGTCATTATGTAAGGTAGTTTGTTGTTGAGATTTCTGTTACTCCAATGGAAGGTAGCCTTGTCATTATAGAAGGTAGTCTGTTGTTGAAATTTTTGTTACTCCAATGGATGGTAGCCTTGTCATTATGGAAGGTAGTTTGTTGTTTAAATTTTTATTACTCCAATTGATGGTAGCCTTGTCATTATGGAAGGTAGTCTATTGTTGAAATTTTTGTTACTCCAATGGATGGTAGCCTTGTCATTATGGAAGGTAGTTTTTGTTGAAATTTTTATTACTCCAATTGATGGTAGCCTTCTCGTTATGGAAGGTAGTATGTTGTTGAGATTTCTTGTTACTCCAATGGATGATATCGTTGTCATTATGGGAGGTAGTCTATTGTTGAGATTTCTTATTACTCCAATGGATGGGCGCATTGTCATTATGGGAGGTAGTTTGTTGTAGAAATGTTTGTTACTCCAATGGATGGTAGCCTTGCCATTATGGAAGGTAGTCTATTGTTGAAATTTTTGTTACTCCAATGGATGGTAGCCTTGTCATTATGGAAGGTAGTTTGTTGTTGAAAATTTTCTTACTCCAATGGATAGTAGCCTTCTCGTTATGGAAGGTAGTCTCTTGTTGAGATTTTTGTTACTCCAATGGATGGTAGCCTTGTTATTATGGAAGGTAGTATGTTGTTGAAATTTTTGTTACTCCAATGGATGGTAGCCTTGTCATTATGGAAGGTAGTTTGTTGTTGAAATTTTTATTACTCCAATTGATGGTAGCCTTCTCGTTATGGAAGGTAGTATGTTGTTGAGATTTCTTGTTACTCCAATGGATGGTAGCCTTGTCATTATGGGAGGTAGTCTATTGATGAGATTTCTTATTACTCCAATGGATGGACGCATTGTCATTATGGGAGGTAGTTTGTTGTTGAAATTTTTGTTACTCCAATGGATGGTAGCCTTCTCGTTATGGAAGGTAGTCTATTGTTGAAATTTCATGTTACTCCAATGGATGGTAGCCTTGTCATTATGGAAGGTAGTCTATTGTTGAGATTTCTTGTTACTCTAATTGATGGTAGCCTTGTCATTATGAATGTTAGTCTATTGTTGAGATTTCTGTTACTCCAATGGATGTTAGCCGTGTCATTATGGGACGTAGTATGTTGTTGTGATTTTTGTTACCCCAATGGATGGAAGCATTGTCATTAAGGGATGTAGTTTGTTGTTGAAATATTTTTTACTCCAATGGATGGTAGCCTTGTCATTATGGAAGGTAGTCTGTTGTTGAAATTTTAGTTACTCCAATGGATGGTAGCCTTGTCATTATGGAAGGTAGTTTGTTGTTGAAATTTTTTTACTCCAATGGATGGTAGCCTTCTCGTTATGGAAGGTAGTCTGTTGTTGAGATTTCTTGTTACTCCAATGGATGGTAGCCTTGTCATTTTGGGAGGTAGTCTATTGTTGAGATTCCTTGTTGCTCCAATGGATGGAAGCATTGTCATTATGGGAGGTAGTCTGTTGTTGAAATTTTTGTTACTCCAATGGATGGTAGCCTTGTCAGTATGGAAGGTAGTCTCTTGTTGAGATTTTTGTTACTCCAATGGATGGTAGACTTGTCATTATGGAAGGCATTATGTTGTTGAGATTTCGGTTACTCCAATTGGTGGTAGCCTTGTCATTATGGAAGGTAAACTGTTTTTGAGATTTTTGTTACTCCAAAGGATGGTACCCTTGTCATAATGGGAGGTAGTCTGTTGTTGAGATTTCTTGTTACTCCAATGGATGGAAGCATTGTCATTATGGGAGGTAGTCTGTTGTTGAAATTTTTGTTACTCCAATGGATGGTAGCCTTGTCATTATGGAAGGTAGTCAGTTGTTGAGATTTATGTTACTCCAATGGATGGTAGCCTTGTCATTATGGAAGGTAGTATGTTGATATTTTTGTTACTTCAATGGATGGTAGAATTGTCGTTATGTAAGGTAGTTTGTTGTTGAGATTTTTGTTACTCCAATGGATGGTAGCCTTTTCATTATGGAAGGTAGTCTATTGTTTAAATTTTTGTTAATCCAATGGATGGTAGCCTTGTCATTATAGAAGGTAGTCTATTGTTGAAATTTTTGTTACTCTAATGGATGGTAGCCTTGTCATTATGGGAGGTAGTCTATTGTTGATATTTTTCTTACTTCAATGGATGGTAGAATTGTCATTATGTAAGGTAGTTTGTTGTTGAGATTTCTGTTACTCCAATGGAAGGTAGCCTTGTCATTATGGAAGGTAGTTTGTTGTTGAAATTTTTATTACTCCAATTGATGGTAGCCTTCTCGTTATGGAAGGTAGTATGTTGTTGAGATTTCTTGTTACTCCAATGGATGATAGCCTTGTCATAATGGGAGGTATTCTGTTGTTGAAATTTTTGTTACTCCAATGGATGGTAGCCTTGTCATTATGGAAGGTAGTTAGTTATGGAGATTTTTGTTACTCCAATGGAAGGTAGCCTTGTCATTATGGAAGGTAGTTTGTTGTTGAAAATTTTGTTACTCCAATTGATGGTAGCCTTGTCATTATGGAAGGTAGTCTATTGTTGAAATTTTTGTTACTCCAATGGATGATAGCCTTGTCATTATGGAAGGTAGTTTGTTGTTGAAATTTTTATTACTCCAATTGATGGTAAGCTTCTCGTTATGGAAGGTAGTATGTTGTTGAGATTTCTTGTTACTCCAATGGATGATAGCGTTGTCATTATGGGAGGTAGTCTATTGTTGAGATTTCTTATTACTCCAATGGATGGACGCATTGTCATTATGGGAGGTAGTTTGTTGTAGAAATGTTTGTTACTCCAATGGATGGTAGCCTTGTCATTATGGAAGGTAGTCTATTGTTGAAGTTTTTGTTACTCCAATGGATGGTAGCCTTGTCATTATGGAAGGTAGTTTGTTGTTGAAAATTTTCTTACTACAATGGATAGTAGCCTTCTCGTTATGGAAGGTAGTCTGTTGTTGAGATTTTTGTTACTCCAATGGATGGTAGCCTTGTCATTATGGAAGGTAGTATGTTGTTGAAATTAATGTTACTCCAATGGATGGTAGCCTTGTCATTATGGAAGGTAGTTTGTTGTTGAAATTTTTATTACTCCAATTGATGGTAGCCTTCTCGTTATGGAAGGTAGTATGTTGTTGAGATTTCTTGTTACTCCAATGGATGGTAGCCTTGTCATTATGGGAGGTAGTCTATTGATGAGATTTCTTATTACTCCAATGGATGGACGCATTGTCATTATGGGAGGTAGTTTGTTGTTGAAATTTTTGTTACTCCAATGGATGGTAGCCTTCTCGTTATGGAAGGTAGTCTATTGTTGAGATTTCATGTTACTCCAATGGATGGTAGCCTTGTCATTATGGAAGGTAGTCTCTTGTTGAGATTTCTTGTTACTCTAATTGATGGTAGCCTTGTCATTATGAATGTTAGTCTATTGTTGAGATTTCTGTTACTCCAATGGATGTTAGCCGTGTCATTATGGGACGTAGTATGTTGTTGTGATTTTTGTTACCCCAATTGATGGAAGCATTGTCATTAAGGGATGTAGTTTGTTGTTGAAATATTTGTTACTCCAATGGATGGTAGCCTTGTCATTATGGAAGGTAGTCTGTTGTTGAAATTTTAGTTACTCCAATAGATGGTAGCCTTGTCATTATGGAAGGTAGTTTGTTGTTGAAATTTTTTTACTCCAATGGATGGTAGCCTTCTCGTTATGGAAGGTAGTCTAATGTTGAGATTTCTTTATACTCCAATGGATTGTAGCCTTGTCATTTTGGGAGGTAGTCTATTGTTGAGATTCCTTGTTACTCCAATGGATGGAAGCATTGTCATTATGGGAGGTAGTCTGTTGTTGAAATTTTTGTTACTCCAATGGATGGTAGCCTTGTCAGTATGGAAGGTAGTCTCTTGTTGAGATTTTTGTTACTCCAAGGGATGGTAGACTTGTCATTATGGAAGGCATTATGTTGTTGAGATTTCTGTTACTCCAATTGGTGGTAGCCTTGTCATTATGGAAGGTAAACTGTTTTTGAGATTTTTGTTACTCCAAAGGATGGTACCCTTGTCATAATGGGAGGTAGTCTGTTGTTGAGATTTCTTGTTACTCCAATGGATGGAAGCATTGTCATTATGGGAGGTAGTCTGTTGTTGAAATTTTTGTTACTCCAATGGATGGTAGCCTTGTCATTATGGAAGGTAGTCAGTTGTTGAGATTTATGTTACTCCAATGGATGGTAGCCTTGTCATTATGGAAGGTAGTATGTTGATATTTTTGTTACTTCAATGGATGGTAGAATTGTCGTTATGTAAGGTAGTTTGTTGTTGAGATTTTTGTTACTCCAATGGATGGTAGCCTTTTCATTATGGAAGGTAGTCTATTGTTGAATTTTTTGTTAATCCAATTGATGGTAGCCTTGTCATTATAGAAGGTAGTCTATTGTTGAAATTTTTGTTACTCTAATGGATGGTAGCCTTGTCATTATGGGAGGTAGTCTATTGTTGAGATTTCTTATTACTCCAATGGATGGATGCATTGTCATTATGGGAGGTAGTTTGTTGTAGAAATTTTTGTTACTCCAATGGATGGTAGCCTTCTCGTTATGGAAGGTAGTCTATTGTTGAGATTTCTTGTTACTCCAATGGATGGTAGCCTTGTCATTATGGAAGGTAGTCTTTTGTTGATATTTCTTGTTACTTTAATTGATGGTAGCCTTACCATTATGAATGTTAGTCTATTGTTGAGATTCCTGTTACTCCAATGGATGGTAGCCGTGTAATTATGGGAGGTAGTATGTTGTTGTGATTTTTGTTACCCCAATGGATGAAAGTATTGTCATTATGGAAGGTAGTCTGTTGTTGAGATTTCGTGTTACTCTAATTGAAGGTAGCCTTGTCATTATGAATGTTAGTCTATTGGTGAGATTTTTGTTACTCCAATGGATGGTAGCCGTGTCATTATGGGAGGTAGTATGTTGTTGTGATTTTTGTTACCCCAATGGATGGAAGCATTGTCATTAAGTGATGTAGTCTGTTGTTGAAATATTTGTTACCCCAATGGATGGTAGCCTTGTCATTATGGAAGGTAGTCTGTTGTTGAAATTTTAGTTACTCCAATGGATGGTAGCCTTGTAATTATGGAAGGTAGTCTGTTGTTGAGATTTCTTGTTACTCCAATGGATGGTAGCCTTGTCATTTGGGAGGTAGTCTATTGTTGAGATTCATTGTTCCTCCAATGGATGGAAGCATTGTCATTATGGGAGGTAGTCTGTTGTTGAAATTTTTGTGACTCCATTGGATGGTAGCCTTCTCGTTATGGAAAGTAGTCTGTTGTTGAGATTTCATGTTACTACAATGGATGGTAGCCTTGTCATTATGGAAGGTAGTCTGTTGTTGATATTTCTTGTTACTATGATGGATGGTAGCCTTGTCATTGTGTAAGGTAGCCTATTTTTGAGATTTATGTTTCTCCAATGATTGGTAGCCTTGTCATTATAAAAGGTAGTCTGTTGTTGAAATTTTTGTTACTCTAATGTATGGTATCCTTGTCATTATGAATGTTAGTCTGTGGTTGAGATTTCTGTTACTCCAATGGATGGTAGCCTTGTCATTATGGAAGGTAGTTTGTTATCTAAATTTTAGTTACTCCAAAGGATGGTAGCCTTATCAATATGGAAGGTAGTCTCTTGTTGAGATTTTTGTTACTCCAAGGGATGGTAGCATTGTCATTATGGAAGGCATTATGTTGTTGAGATTTCTATTACTCCAATTGGTGGTAGCCTTGTCATTATAGAAGGTAGTCAATTTTTGAGATTTCTGTTACTCCAAAGGATGGTAGCCTTATCATAATGGGAGGTAGTCTGTTGTTGAGATTTCTTGTTACTCCAATGGATGGAAGCATTGTCATTATGGAAGGTAGTCTGTTGTTTAAATTTTTGTTACTCCAATGGATGGTAGCCTTGTCATTATGGAAGGTAGTCAGTTGTTGAGATTTTTGTTACTCCAATGGTTGGTAGCCTTGTCATTATAGAAGGTAGTCTATTATGGATATTTTTGTTGCTTCAATGGATGGTAGAAGTGTCATTATGTAAGGTAGTTTGTTGTTGAGATTTCTGTTACTCCAATGGATGGTAGCCTTTTCATTATGGAAGGTAGTTTCTTGTTGAAATTTTTGTTAATCCAATGGATGGTATCCTTGTCATTATAGAAGGTAGTCTATTGTTGAAATTTTTGTTACTCTAATGGATGGTAGCCTTGTCATTATGGAAGGTAGTCTGTTGTTGAAATTTTTGTTACTCCAATGGATGGTAGCCTTGTCATTATGGAAGATAGTTTGTTGTTGAAATTTTTATTACTCCAATTGATGGTAGCCTTCTCGATATGAAAGGTAGTATGTTGTTGAGATTTCTTGTTACTGTAATGGATGGTAGCCTTGTCATTATGGGAGGTAGTCTATTGTTGAGATTTCTTATTACTCCAATGGATGGACGCATTGTCATTATGGGAGGTTGTTTGTTGTTGAAATTTTTGTTACTCCAATGGATGGTAGCCTTCTCGTTATGGGAGGTAGTCTATTGTTTAGATTTCATGTTACTCCAATGGATGGTATCCTTGTCATTATGGAAGGTAGTATGTTGTTGAGATTTCTTGTTACTCGAATTGAAGGTAGCCTTGTCATTATGAATGTTAGTCTATTGTTGATATTTATGTTACTCCAATGGATGGTAGCTGTGTCATTATGGGAGGTAGTATGTTGTTGTGATTTTTGTTACCCCAATGGATGGAAGCATTGTCATTAATGGATGTAGTCTGTTGTTGAAATATTTGTTACTCCAATGGATGATAGCCTTGTCATTATGGAAGGTAGTCTGTTGTTGAAATTTTAGTTACTCCAATGGATGGTAGCCTTGTCATTATGGAAGGTAGTTTGTTGTTGAAATTTTTTTTACTCCAATGGATGGTAGCCTTCTCTTTATGGAAGGTAGTCTGTTGTTGAGATTTCTTGTTACTCCAATGGATGGTAGCCTTGTCATTTTGGGAGGTAGTCTATTGTTGAGATTCCTTGTTACTCCTATGGATGGAAGCATTGTCATTATGGGAGGTAGTCCGTTGTTGAAATTTTTGTTACTCCAATGGATGGTAGCCTTCTCGTTATGGAAGGTAGTCTGTTGTTGAGATTTCATGTTACTCTAATGGATGGTAGCCTTGTCATTATGGAAGGAAGTATGTTGTTGATATTTCTTGTTACTATAATGGATGGTAGCCTTGTCATTGTGTAAGGTAGCCTGTTGTTGAGATTTATGTTTCTCCAATGGATGGTAGCCTTGTCATTTTAAAAGGTAGTCTACTGTTGAAATTTTTGTTACTCTAATGTATGGTAGCCTTGTCATTATGAATGTTAGTCTATTGTTGAGATTTCTGTTACTCCAATGGATGGTAGCTGTGTCATTATGGGAGGTAGTATGTTATAGTGATTTTTGTTACCCCAATGGACGGAAGCATTATCAATAACGGAGGTAGTTTGTTGTTGAAATTTTTGTTACTTCAATGGATGGTATCCTTGTCATTATGGAAGGTAGTCTGTTATTGAAATTTTAGTTACTACAATGGATGGTAGCCTTGTCAGTATGAAAGGTAGTCTGTTGTTGAGATTTTTGTTACTCCAAGGGATGGTAGCCTTGTCATTATGGAAGGCATTATGTTGTTGAGATTTTTGTTACTCTAATGGGTGGTAGCTTTGTCATTATGGAAGGTAGTCAGTTTTTGAGATTTCTGTTACTCCAATGGATGGTAGCCTTGTGATTATGGGAGGTAGTCTGTTGTTGAGATTTCTTGTTACTCCAATGGATGGAAGCATTGTCATTATGGGAGGTAGTCTGTTATTCAAATCTTTGTTACTCCAATGGATGGTAGCCTTGTCATTATTGAAGGTAGTTTGTTGTTGATATTTTTGTCACTCCAATGGATGGTAGCCTTGTCATTATGGAAGGTAGTCTGTTGTTGATATTTTTGTTACATCAATGTATGGTAGCATTGTCATTATGTAAGGTAGTTTGTTGTTGAGATTTATGTTACTCCAATGGATGGTAGCCTTGTCATTATGGAAGGTAGTCTGTTGTTGAAATTTTTGTTACTCCAATGGATGGTAGCCTTGTCATTATTGAAGGTAGTCTATTGTTGAAACTTTTGTTAATCCAATGGATGGTAGCCTTGTCATTATGGAAGGTAGTTTGTTTTTGAAATTTTTGTTACTCCAATGGATGGTATCCTTGTCATTATGGAAGGTAGTTTGTTGTTGAAATTTTTTTTACTCCAATGGATGATAGCCTTGTCATTATGGAAGGTAGTTTATTGTTGAGATTTCTTGTTGCTCCGATGGTTGAAAGCATTGTCATTATGGGAGGTAGTTTGTTTTTGAAATTTTTGTTACTCCAATGGATGGTAGCCTTCTCGTTATGGAAGGTAGTCTATTGTTGAGATTTCATGTTACTCCAATGGATGGTAGCCTTGTCATTTTGGGAGGTAGTCTATTGTTGAGATTCCTTGTTACTCCAATGGATGGAAGCATTGTCATTATGGAAGGTATTCTATTGTTAAGATTTCTTGTTACTCTAATTGAAGGTAGCCTTGTCATTATGAATGTTAGTCTATTGTTGAGATTTCTGTTACTCCGATGGATGGTAGCCGTGTCAATATGGGAGGTAGTATGTTGTTGTGATTTTTGTTACCCCAATGGATGGAAGCATTGTCATTAAGTGATGTAGTCTGTTGTTGAAATATTTGTTACTCCAATGGATGGTAGCCTTGTCATTATGGAAGGTAGTCTGTTGTTGAAATTTTAGTTACTCCAGTGGATGGTAGACTTGTCATTATGGAAGGTAGTTTGTTGTTGAAAGTTTTTTTACTCCAATGGATGGTATCCTTCTCGTTATGGAAGATAGTCTGTTGTTGAGATTTCTTGTTACACCAATGGATGGTAGCCTTGTCATTTTGGGAGGTAGTCTATTGTTAAGATTCATTGTTACTCCAATGAATGGAAGCATTGTCATTATGGAACGTAGTCCTTTGTTGAAATTTTTGTTAATCCAATCGATTCTAGCCTTCTTGTTATGGAAGGTAGTTTGTTGTTGACATTTCATGTTACTCCAATGGATGGTAGACTTGTCATTATGGAAGGTAGTCTGTTGTTGTTATTTCTTGTTACTACAATGGATGGTAGCCTTGTCATTGTGTAAGGTAGCCTATTTTTGATATTTATGTTTCTCCAATGGTTGGTAGCCTTGTCATTATAAAAGGTAGTCTGTTGTTGAAATTTTTGTTACTCTAATGTATGGTAGCCTTGTCATTATGAATGTTAGTCTATTGTTGAGATTTATGTTACTCCAATGGATGGTAGCCGTGTCATTATGGGAGGTAGTATGTTATTGTGATTTTTGTTACCCCAATCGACGAAAGCATTATCATTAACGGAGATAGTCTGTTGTTGAAATTTTTGTTACTTCAATGGATGGTAGCCTTGTCATTATGGAAGGTAGTATGTTATTGAAATTTTAGTTACTACAATGGATGGTAGCCTTGTCAGTATGGAAGGTAGTCTGTTGTTGAGATTTTTGTTACTCCAAGGCATGGTAGCCTTGTCATTATGGAAGGCATTATGTTGTTGAGATGTTTGTTACTCTAATGGGTGGTAGCTTTGTCATTATGGAAGGTAGTCAGTTTTTGAGATTTCTGTTACTCCAATGGATGGTAGCCTTGTGATTATGGGAGGTCGTCTGTTGTTGAGATTTCTTGTTACTCCAATGGATGGAAGCATTGTCATTATGGGAGGTAGTCTGTTGTTCAAACTTTTGTTACTCCAATGGATGGTAGCCGTGTCATTATGGAAGGTAGTCTGTTGTTGATATTTTTGTCACTCCAATGGATGGTAGCCTTGTCATTATGGAAGGTAGTCTGTTGTTGATATTTTTGTTACATCAATGTATGGTAGCATTGTCATTATGTAAGGTAGTTTGTTGTTGAGATTTATGTTACTCCAATGGATGGTAGCCTTGTCATTATGGGAGGTAGTCTGTTGTTGAAATTTTTGTTACTCCAATGGATGGTAGCCTTGTCATTATTGAAGGTAGTCTATTGTTGAAACTTTTTTTAATCCTATGGATGGTAGCCTTGTCATTATGGAAGGTAGTCTGTTTTTGAAATTTTTGTTACTCCAATGGATGGTAGCCTTGTCATTATGGAAGGTAGTTTGTTGAAATTTTTTTTACTCCAATGGATGATAGCCTTGTCATTATGGAAGGTAGTCTATTGTTGAGATTTCTTGTTGCTCCAATGGATGAAAGCATTGTCATTATGGGAGGTAGTTTGTTGTTGAAATTTTTTTTACTCCAATGGATGGTAGCCTTCTCGTTATGGAAGGTAGTCTATTATTGAGATTTCATGTTACTCCAATGGATGGTAGCCTTGTCATTTTGGGAGGTAGTCTATTGTTGAGATTCCTTGTTACTCCAATGGATAGAAGCATTGTCATTATGGAAGGTAGTCTGTTGTTAAGATTTCTTGTTACTCTAATTAAAGGTAGCCTTGTCATTATGAATGTTAGTCTATTGTTGAGATTTATGTTACTCCAATGGATGGTAGCCGTGTCATTATGGGAGGTAGTATGTTGTTGTGATTTTTGTTACCCCAATGGATGGAAGCATTGCAATTAAGTGATGTAGTCTGTTGTTGAAATATTTGTTACTCCAATGGATGGTAGCCTTGTCATTATGGAAGGTAGTCTGTTGTTGAAATTTTAGTTACTCCAGTGGGTGGTAGCCTTGTCATTATGGAAGGTAGTTTGTTGTTGAAATTTTTTTTACTCCAATGGATGGTATCCTTCTCGTTATGGAAGGTAGTCTGTTGTTGAGATTTCTTGTTACTCCAATGGATGGTAGCCTTGTCCTTTTGGGAGGTAGTCTATTTTTGAGATTCATTGTTACTCCAATGGATGGAAGCATTGTCATTATGGAACGTACTCCTTTGTTGAAATTTTTGTTAATCCAATCGATTCTAGCCTTCTTGTTATGGAAGGTAGTTTGTTGTTGACATTTCATGTTACTCTAATGGATGGTAGACTTGTCATTATGGAAGGTAGTCTGTTGTTGTTATTTCTTGTTACTACAATGGATGGTAGCCTTCTCATTGTGTAAGGTAGCCTATTTTTGATATTTATGTTTCTCCAATGGATGGTAGCCTTGTCATTATAAAAGGTAGTCTGTTGTTGAAATTTTTGTTACTCTAATGTATGGTAGCCTTGTCATTATGAATGTTAGTCTATTGTTGAGATTTCCGTTACTCCAATGGATGGTAGCCGTGTCATTATGGGAGGTAGTATGTTATTGTGATTTTTGTTACCCCAATGGACAGAAGCATTATCATTAATGGAGGTAGTCTGTTGTTGAAATTTTTGTTACTTCAATGGATGGGAGCCTTGTTATTATGGAAGGTAGTCTGTTATTGAAATTTTAGTTACTACAATGGATGGTAGCCTTGTCAGTATGAAAGGTAGTCTGTTGTTGAGATTTTTGTTACTCCAAGGGATGGTAGCCTTGTCATTATGAAAGGCATTATGTTGTTGAGATGTTTCTTACTCTAATGGGTGGTAGCTTTGTCATTATGGAAGGTAGTCAGTTTTTGAGATTTCTGTTACTCCAATGGATGGTAGCCTTGTGATTATGGGAGGTAGTCTGTTGTTGAGATTTCCTGTTACTCCAATGGATGGAAGCATTTTCATTATGGGAGGTAGTCTGTTGTTAAAAATTTTGTTACTCCAATGGATGGTAGCCTTGTCGTTATAGAAGGTAGTCTGTTGTTGAGATTTTTGTCACTCCAATGGATGGTAGCCTTGTCATTATGGAAGGTAGTATGTTGTTGAAATTTTAGTTACTCCAGTGGATGGTAGCCTTGTCATTATGGAAGGTAGTTTGTTGTTGAAATTTTTTTTACTCCAATGGATGGTATCCTTCTCGTTATGGAAGGTAGTCTATTGTTGAGATTTCTTGTTACTCCAATGGATGGTAGCCTTGTCTTTTTGGGAGGTAGTCTATTGTTGAGATTCATTGTTACTCCAATGGATGGAAGCATTGTCATTATTGAACGTACTCCTTTGTTGAAATTTTTGTTAATCCAATCGATTCTAGCCTTCTTGTTATGGAAGGTAGTTTGTTGTTGACATTTCATGTTACTCTAATGGATGGTAGACTTGTCATTATGGAAGGTAGTCTGTTGTTGTTATTTCTTGTTACTACAATGGATGGTAGCCTTCTCATTGTGTAAGGTAGCCTATTTTTGATGATTATGTTTCTCCAATGGATGGTAGCCTTGTCATTATAAAAGGTAGTCTGTTGTTGAAATTTTTGTTACTCTAATGCATGGTAGCCTTGTTATTATGAATGTTAGTCTATTGTTGAGATTTTCGTTACTCCAATGGATGGTAGCCGTGTCATTATGGGAGGTAGTATGTTATTGTGATTTTTGTTACCCCAATGGACAGAAGCATTATCATTAACGGAGGTAGTCTGTTGTTGAAATTTTTGTTACTTCAATGGATGGTAGCCTTGTCATTATGGAAGGTAGTCTGTTATTGAAATTTTAGTTACTACAATGGATGGTAGCCTTGTCAGTATGAAAGGTAGTCTGTTGTTGAGATTTTTGTTACTCCAAGGGATGGTAGCCTTGTCATTATGGAAGGCATTATGTTGTTGAGATGTTTCTTACTCTAATGGGTGGTAGCTTTGTCATTATGGAAGGTAGTCAATTTTTGAGATTTCTGTTACTCCAATGGATGGTAGCCTTGTGATTATGGGAGGTAGTCTGTTGTTGAGATTTCTTGTTACTCCAATGGATGGAAGCATTGTCATTATGGGAGGTAGTCTTTTGTTAAAAAATTTGTTAGTCCAATGGATGGTAGCCTTGTCGTTATGGAAGGTAGTCTGTTGTTGAGATTTTTGTCACTCCAATGGATGGTAGCCTTGTCATTATGGAAGGTAGTATGTTGTTGATATTTTTGTTACATTAATGTATGGTAGCATTATCATTATGTAAGGTAGTTTGTTGTTGAGATTTATGTTACTCCAATGGATGGTAGCCTTGTCATTATGGAAGGTAGTCTGTTGTTGAAACTTTTGTTAATCCAATGGATGGTAGCCTTGTCATTATGGAAGGTAGTCTGTTTTTGAAATTTATGTTACTCCAATGGATGGAAGCATTGTCATTATGGAAGGTAGTCTGTTTTTGAAATTTATGTTACTCCAATGGATGGTAGCCTTGTCATTATGGAAGGTAGTTTGTTGTTGAAATTTTTTTTACTCCAATGGATGATAGCCTTGTCATTATGGGAGGTAGTCTATTGTTGAGATTTCTTGTTGCTCCTATGGATGAAAGCATTGTCATTATGGGAGGTAGTCTATTGTTGAGATTTCTTGTTACTCCAATGGATGGAAGCATTGTCATTATGGGAGGTAGTCTGTTGTTAAAAATTTTGTTACTCCAATGGATGGTAGCCTTGTCGTTATGGAAGGTAGTCTGTTGTTGAGATTTTTGTCACTCCAATGGATGGTAGCCTTGTCATTATGGAAGGTAGTATGTTGTTGATATTTTTGTTACATTAATGTATGGTAGCATTGTCATTATGTAAGGTAGTTTGTTGTTGAGATTTATGTTACTCCAATGGATGGTAGCCTTGTCATTATGGAAGGTAGTCTGTTGTTGAAACTTTTGTTACTCCAATGGATGGTAGCCTTGTCATTATTGAAGGTAGTCTATTGTTGAAACTTTTGTTAATCCAATGGATGGTAGCCTTGTCATTATGGAAGGTAGTCTGTTTTTGAAATTTATGTTACTCCAATGGATGGTAGCCTTGTCATTATGGAATGTAGTTTGTTGTTGAAATTTTTTTTACTCCAATGGATGATAGCCTTGTCATTATAGGAGGTAGTCTATTGTTGAGATTTCTTGTTGCTCCTATGGATGAAAGCATTGTCATTATGGGAGGTAGTCTGTTGATGAAATTTTTGTTACTCCAATGGATGGTAGCCTTCTCGTTATGGAAGGTAGTCTATTGTTGAGATTTCATGTTACTCCAATGGATGGTAGCCTTGTCATTTTGGGAGGTAGTCTATTGTTGAGATTCCTTGTTACTCCAATGGATGGAAGCATTGTCATTATGGAAGGTAGTCTGTTGTTAAGATTTCTTGTTACTCTAATTGAAGGTAGCCTTGTCATTATGAATGTTAGTCTATTGTTGAGATTTCTGTTACTCCAATGGATGGTAGCCGTGACATTATGGGAGGTAGTATGTTGTTGTGATTTTTGTTACCCCAATGGATGGAAGCATTGTCATTAAGTGATGTAGTCTGTTGTTGAAATATTTGTTACTCCAATGGATGGTAGCCTTGTCATTATGGAAGGTAGTCTGTTGTTGAAATTTTAGTTACTCCAGTGGATGGTAGCCTTGTCATTTTGGAAGGTAGTTTGTTGTTGAAATTTTTTTTACTCCAATGGATGG
This sequence comes from Vicia faba, assembly GCA_948472305.1. Taxonomy (NCBI): domain Eukaryota; kingdom Viridiplantae; phylum Streptophyta; class Magnoliopsida; order Fabales; family Fabaceae; genus Vicia; species Vicia faba. The sequence continues at coordinate 775,326,962 of OX451737.1, forward strand.
TATCCTTCTCGTTATGGAAGGTAGTCTGTTGTTGAGATTTCTTGTTACTCCAATGGATGGTAGCCTTGTCATTTTGGGAGGTAGTCTATTTTTGAGATTCATTGTTACTCCAATGGATGAAAGCATTGTCATTATGGAATGTAGTCCTTTGTTGAAATTTTTGTTAATCCAATGGATTCTAGCCTTATTGTTATGGAAGGTAGTTTGTTGTTGACATTTCTTGTTACTACAATGGATGGTAGCCTTGTCATTTTGTAAGGTAGCCTATTTTTGAGATTTATGTTTCTCCAATGGATGGTAGCCTTGTCATTATAAAAGGTAGTTTGTTGTTGAAATTTTTGTTACTCTAATGTATGGTAGCCTTGTCATTATAAATGTTAGTCTATTGTTGACATTTTTGATACTCCAATAGATGGTAGCCGTGTAATTATGGGAAGTAGTATATTGTTGTGATTTTTGTTACCCCAAAGGACGGAAGCATTATCATTAAGGGAGGTAGTCTGTTGTTGAAATTTTTGTTACTCCAATGGATGTTAGCCTTGTCAATATGGAAGGTAGTCTGTTGTGGAGATTTTTGTTACTCCAAGGGGTGGTAGCCTTGTCATCATAGAAGGTAGTAAGTTTTTGAGATTTCTATTACTCCAATGGATGGTAGCCTTGTGATTATGGGAGGTAGTTTGTTGTTGAGATTTCTTGTTACTCCAATGTATGGAAGCAATGTCATTATGGGAGGTAGTTTGTTGTTAAAATTTTTGTTACTCCAATAGATGGTAGCCTTGTCATTATGGAAGGTAGTATGTTTTTGAGATTTCATGTTACTCCAATGGATGGTAGCCTTGTCATTATGGAAGGTAGTCTGTTGTTGAGATTTCTTGTTAATCTAATGGATGGTAGCCTTGTCATTGTGTAAGGTAGCCTGTTGTTGAGATTTATGTTTCTCCAATGGATGGTAGCCTTGTCATTATAAAAGGTAGTCTATTGTTGAAATATTTGTTAATCTAATGGATGGTAGCGTTGTCATTATGAATGTTAGTCTATTGTTGAGATTTATGTTACTCCAATGGATGGTAGCCGTGTCATTATGGGAGGTAGTATGTTGTTGTGATTTTTGTTACCCCAATGGACGGAAGCATTGTCATTAAGGGAGGTAGTCTGTTGTTGAATTATTTGTTACTCCATTGGATGGTAGCCTTGTCATTATGGAAGGTAGTCTGTTATTGAAATTTTACTTACTCCAATGGATGGTAGCCTTGTCATTATAAAAGGTAGTCTGTTGTTGAAATTTTTCTTACTCAAATGTATGGTAGGCTTGTCATTATAAATGATAGTCTATTGTTGAGATTTCTGTTACTCCAATGGATGGTAGCTGTGTCATTATGGGAGGTAGTATGTTATTGTGATTTTTGGTAGCCTTGTCATTAATGGAGGTAGTCTGTTGTTGAAATTTTTGTTACTCCAATGGATGTAGCCTTGTCATTATGGAAGGTAGTCTATTATTGAAATTTTAGTTACTGCAATGGATGGTAGCCTTGTCATTATAGAAGGCATGATGTTGTTGTGATTTCTGTTACTCCAATGGGTGGTAGCCTTGTCATTATGGAAGCTAGTCAGTTTTTGAGATTTTTGTTACTCCAATGGATGGTAGCCTTGTGATTATGGGAGCTAGTCTGTTGTTGAGATTTCTTGTTACTCCAATGGATGGAAGCATTGTCATTATGGGAGGTAGTCTGTTGTTGAAATTTTTGTTACTTCAATGTATGGTAGCATTGTCATTATGTAAGGTAGTTTGTTGTTGAGATTTTTGTTACTCCAATGGATGGTAGCCTTGTCATTATGGAATTTAGTCTGTTGTTGAAATTTTTGTTACTCCAATGGATGGTAGCCTTGTCATTATGGAAGGTAGTCTGTTGTTGAAATTTTTGTTACTCTAATGGATAGTAGCCTCGTAATTATGGAAGGTAGTTTGTTGTTGAATTTTTTTTTTACTCTAATGGACGGTAGCCTTCTCGTTATGGAAGGTAGTCTGTTGTTGATATATCTTGTTACTCCAATGGATGGTAGCCTTGTCATTATGGATGGTAGTCTATTGTTGAAATTTTTTTACTCCAATGGATGGTAGCCTTGTCATTATGAAAGGTAGTCTATTGTTCAAATTTTTGTTACTCCAATGGATGGTAGCCTTGTAATTATGGAAGGTAGTCTGCTGTTGATATTTCTTGTTACTCTAATGGATGGTAGCCTTGTCATTGTGTAATGTAGCCTGTTGTTGAGATTTATGTTTCTCCAATGGATGTTAGTCTTGTCATTATAAAAGGTAGTCTGTTGTTGAAATTTTTTTTACTCTAATGGATGGTAGCTTTGTCATTATGAATGTTAGTCTATTGATGAGATTTCTGTTACTCCAGTGGATGGTAGCCGTGTTATTATAGGAGGTAGTATGTGGTTGTGATTTTTGTTACCCCAATGGATGGAAGCATTGTCATTAAGGGAGGTAGTCTGTTGTTGAAATTTTTGTTACTCCAATGGATGGTAGCCTTGTCATTATGGAAGGTAGTCTATTATTGAAATTTTAGTTACTGCATTGGATGGTATCCTGGTCAGTATGGAAGGTAGTTTGTTGTGGATATTTTTGTAACTCCAAGGGATGGTAGCCTTGTCATTATAGAAGGCATTATGTTGTTGAGATTTCAGTTACTCCAATGGGTGGTAGCCTTGTCATTATGGAAGGTAGTCAATTTTTGAGATTTTTGTTACTCCAATGGATGGTATCCTTGTAATTATGGGAGGTAGTCTATTGTTGAGATTTCTTGTTACTCCAATGGATGGAAGCATTGTCATTATGGGAGGTAGTCTGTTGTTGAAATTTTTGTTACTTCAATGTATGGTAGCATTGTCATTATGTAAGGTAGTTTGTTGTTGAGATTTTTGTTACTCTAATGGATGGTAGCCTTGTCATAGTCAATTGTTGAGATTTCTGTTACTCCAATGGATGGAAGCCTTGTCATTATGGAAGGTAGTCTGTTGTTGAAATTTTTGTTACTCTAATGGATGGTAGCCTCGTAATTATGGAAGGTAGTTTTTTGTTGAAATTTTTTTTACTCTAATGGATGGTAGCCTTCTCGTTATGGAAGGTAGTCTGTTGTTGATATATCATGTTACTCCAATGGATGGTATCCTTGTCATTATGGGAGGTAGTCTATTGTTGAGATTTCTTGTTACTCCAATGGATGGAAGCATTTTCATTATGGGAGGTAGTCTGTTGTTAAAATTTGTGTTACTCGAATGGATGGTAGCCTTCTCGTTATGGAAGGTAATATTTTGTTGATATTTCATGTTACTTCAATGGATGGTAGCCTTGTCATTATGGAAGGTATTCTGTTGTTGAGATTTCCTGTTACTCTAATGGATGGTAGCCTTGTCATTGTGTAAGGTAGCCTGTTGTTGAGATTTATGTTTCTCCAATGGATGGTAGCCTTGTCATTATAAAAGGTAGTCTATTGTTGAAATATTTGTTACTCTAATGGATGGTAGCCTTGTCATTATGAATGTTAGTCTATTGTTGAGATTTATGTTACTCCAATGAATGGTAGCCGTGTCATTATGGGAGGTAGTATGTTGTTGTGATTTTTGTTACCCCAATGGACGAAAGCATTGTCATTAAGGGAGGTAGTCTGTTGTTGAAATATTTGTTACTCCTTTGGATGGTAGCCTTGTCATTATGGAAGGTAGTCTGTTGTTGAGATTTTTGTTACTCCAAGGGATGGTAGCCTTGTCATTATGGAAGGTATTATGTTGTTGAAATTTCTATTACTCCAATGGGCGGTAGCCTTGTCATTATGGAAGATAGTCAATTTTTGAGATTTCTGTTACTCCAATGGATGATAGCCTTGTCATTATGGGAGGTAGTCTGTTGTTGATATTTCCTGTTACTCCAATGGATGGAAGCATTGTCATTATGGGAAGTAGTCTCTTGTTGAAATTTTGTTACTCTAATGGATATTTGCCTTGTCATTATGGAAGATAGTATGTTATTGAGATTTTTGTTACTCCAATGGATGGTAGCCTTGTCATTATGTAAGGTAGTTTGTTATTGATATTTCTGTTACTTCAATAGATGGTAGCATTGCCATTATGTAAGGTAGTTTCTTTTTGAGATTTCTGTTACTCCAATGGATGGTAGCCTTGTCATTATGGAAGGTAGTCTATTGTTGAAATTTTTTTACTCCAATGGATGGTAGCCTTGTCATTTTGGAAGGTAGTCTATTGATCAAATTTTTGTTACTCCAATGGATGGTAGCCCTGTAATTATGGAAGGTAGTCTGTTGTTGACATTTCTTGTTACTCTAATGGATGGTAGCCTTGTCATTGTGTAATGTAGCCTGTTGTTGAGATTTATGTTTCTCCAATGGATGTTAGCCTTGTCATTATAAATGGTAGTCTTTTGTTGAAATTTTTGTTACTCTAATGGATGGTAGCCTTGTCATTATGAATGTTAGTCAATTGTTGAGATTTCTGTTACTCCAATGGATGGTAGCCGTGTTATTATGGAAGGTAGTATGTGGTTGTGATTTTTGTTACCCCAATGGATGGAAGCATTGTCATTAAGGGAGGTAGTCTGTTGTTGAAATTTTTGTTACTCCAATGGATGGTAGCCTTGTCATTATGGAAGGTAGTCTATTATTGAAATTTTATTTACTGCAATGGATGGTGTCCTTGTCAGTATGGAAGGTAGTTTGTTGTGGAGATTTTTGTAACTCCAAGGGATGGTAGCCTTGTCATTATAGAAGGCATTATGTTGTTGAGATTTCTGTTACTCCAATGGGTGGTAGCCTTGTCATTATGGAAGGTAGTCTGTTGTTGAGATTTTTGTTACTCCAAGGGATGGTAGCTTTATCATTATGGAAGGCATTATGTTGTTGAAATTTCTTGTTACTCCGATGGATGGAAGCATTGTCATTATGGGAGGTAGTCTGTTGTTGAAATTTTTGTTACTTCAATGTATGGTAGCATTGGCATTATGTAAGGTAGTTTGTTGTTGAGATTTTTGTTACTCCAATGGATGGTAGCCTTGTCATTATGGAAGTTAGTCTGTTGTTGAAATTTTTGTTACTCCAATGGATGGAAGCCTTGTCATTATGGAAGGTAGTCTGTTGTTGAAATTTTTGTTACTCTAATGGATGGTAGCCTCGTAATTATGGAAGGTAGTTTTTTGTTGAAAATTTTTTTTACTCTAATGGATGGTAGCCTTCTCGTTATGGAAGGTAGTTTGTTGTTGATATATCATGTTACTCCAATGGATGGTATCCTTGTCATTATGGGAGGTAGTCTATTGTTGAGATTCCTTGTTACTCCAATGGATGGAAGCATTGTCATTATGGGAGGTAGTCTGGTGTTAAAATTTGTGTTACTCGAATGGATGGTATCCTTCTCGTTATGGAAGGTAGTATTTTGTTGATATTTCATGTTACTCCAATGGATGGTAGCCTTGTCATTATGGAAGGTATTATGTTGTTGAGATTTCCTGTTACTCTAATGGATGGTAGCCTTGTCATTGTGTAAGGTAGCCTGTTGTTGAGATTTATGTTTCTCCAATGGATGGTAGCCTTGTCATTATAAAAGGTAGTCTATTGTTGAAATATTTGTTACTCTAATGGATGGTAGCCTTGTCATTATGAATGTTAGTCTACTGTTGAGATTTATGTTACTCCAATGGATGGTAGCCGTGTCATTATGGGAGGTAGTATGTTGTTGGGATTTTTGTTACCCCAATGGACGAAAGCATTGTCATTAAGGGAGGTAGTCTGTTGTTGAAATATTTGTTACTCCTTTGGATGGTAGCCTTGTCATTATTGAAGGTAGTCTGTTAATGAGATTTTTGCTACTCGGGGATGGTAGCCTTGTCATTATGGAAGGCATTATGTTGTTGAAATTTCTATTACTCCAATGGGTGGTAGCCTTGTCATTATGGAAGGTAGTCAATTTTTGAGATTTCTGTTACTCCAATGGATGATAGCCTTGTCATTATGGGAGGTAGTCTGTTGTTGATATTTCATGTTACTCCAATGGATGGAAGCATTGTCATTATGGGAGGTAGTCTCTTGTTGAAATTTTTGTTACTCTAATGGATGTTTGCCTTGTCATTATGGAAGATAGTATGTTATTGAGATATTTGTTACTCCAATGGATGGTAGCCTTGTCATTATGTAAGGTAGTTTGTTATTGATATTTCTGTTACTTCAATAGATGGTAGCATTGTCATTATGTAAGATAGTTTCTTTTTGAGATTTCTTTTACTCCAATGGATGGTAGCCTTGTCATTATGGAAGGTAGTCTATTGTTGAAATTTTTTTACTCCAATGGATGGTAGCCTTGTCATTTTGGAAGGTAGTCTATTGTTCAAATTTTTGTTACTCCAATGGATGGTAGCCCTGTAATTATGGAAGGTAGTATGTTGTTGACATTTCTTGTTACTCTAATGGATGGTAGCCTTGTCATTGTGTAATGTAGCCTGTTGTTGAGATTTATGTTTCTCCAATGGATGTTAGCCTTGTCATTATAAATGGTAGTCTTTTGTTGAAATTTTTGTTACTCTAATGGATGGTAGCCTTGTCATTATGAATGTTAGTCAATTGTTGAGATTTCTGTTACTCCAATGGATGGTAGCCGTGTTATTATGGAAGGTAGTATGTGGTTGTGATTTTTGTTACCCCAATGGATGGAAGCATTGTCATTAAGGGAGGTAGTCTGTTGTTGAAATTTTTGTTACTCCAATGGATGGTAGCCTTGTCATTATGGAAGGTAGTCTATTATTGAAATTTTATTTACTGCAATGGATGGTGTCCTTGTCAGTATGGAAGGTAGTTTGTTGTGGAGATTTTTGTAACTCCAAGGGATGGTAGCCTTGTCATTATAGAAGGCATTATGTTGTTGAGATTTCTGTTACTCCAATGGGTGGTAGCCTTGTCATTATGGAAGGTAGTCTGTTGTTGAGATTTTTGTTACTCCAAGGGATGGTAGCTTTATCATTATGGAAGGCATTATGTTGTTGAAATTTCTTGTTACTCCGATGGATGGAAGCATTGTCATTATGGGAGGTAGTCTGTTGTTGAAATTTTTGTTACTTCAATGTATGGTAGCATTGTCATTATGTAAGGTAGTTTGTTGTTGAGATTTTTGTTACTCCAATGGATGGTAGCCTTGTCATTATGGAAGTTAGTCTGTTGTTGAAATTTTTGTTACTCCAATGGATGGAAGCCTTGACATTATGGAAGGTAGTCTGTTGTTGAAATTTTTGTTACTCTAATGGATGGTAGCCTCGTAATTATGGAAGGTAGTTTTTTGTTGAAAATTTTTTTTACTCTAATGGATGGTAGCCTTCTCGTTATGGAAGGTAGTTTGTTGTTGATATATCATGTTACTCCAATGGATGGTATCCTTGTCATTATGGGAGGTAGTCTATTGTTGAGATTCCTTGTTACTCCAATGGATGGAAGCATTGTCATTATGGGAGGTAGTCTGGTGTTAAAATTTGTGTTACTCGAATGGATGGTAGCCTTCTCGTTATGGAAGGTAGTATTTTGTTGATATTTCATGTTACTCCAATGGATGGTAGCCTTGTCATTATGGAAGGTATTATGTTGTTGAGATTTCCTGTTACTCTAATGGATGGTAGCCTTGTCATTGTGTAAGGTAGCCTGTTGTTGAGATTTATGTTTCTCCAATGGATGGTAGCCTTGTCATTATAAAAGGTAGTCTATTGTTGAAATATTTGTTACTCTAATGGATGGTAGCCTTGTCATTATGAATGTTAGTCTATTGTTGAGATTTATGTTACTCCAATGGATGGTAGCCGTGTCATTATGGGAGGTAGTATGTTGTTGTGATTTTTGTTACCCCAATGGACGAAAGCATTGTCATTAAGGGAGGTAGTCTGTTGTTGAAATATTTGTTACTCCTTTGGATGGTAGCCTTGTCATTATGGAAGGTAGTCTGTTAATGAGATTTTTGCTACTCGGGGATGGTAGCCTTGTCATTATGGAAGGCATTATGTTGTTGAAATTTCTATTACTCCAATGGGTGGTAGCCTTGTCATTATGGAAGGTAGTCAATTTTTGAGATTTCTGTTACTCCAATGGATGATAGCCTTGTCATTATGGGAGGTAGTCTGTTGTTGATATTTCATGTTACTCCAATGGATGGAAGCATTGTCATTATGGGAGGTAGTCTCTTGTTGAAATTTTTGTTACTCTAATGGATGTTTGCCTTGTCATTATGGAAGATAGTATGTTATTGAGATATTTGTTACTCCAATGGATGGTAGCCTTGTCATTATGTAAGGTAGTTTGTTATTGATATTTCTGTTACTTCAATAGATGGTAGCATTGTCATTATGTAAGGTAGTTTCTTTTTGAGATTTCTTTTACTCCAATGGATGGTAGCCTTGTCATTATGGAAGGTAGTCTATTGTTGAAATTTTTTTACTCCAATGGATGGTAGCCTTGTCATTTTGGAAGGTAGTCTATTGTTCAAATTTTTGTTACTCCAATGGATGGTAGCCCTGTAATTATGGAAGGTAGTATGTTGTTGACATTTCTTGTTACTCTAATGGATGGTAGCCTTGTCATTGTGTAATGTAGCCTGTTGTTGAGATTTATGTTTCTCCAATGGATGTTAGCCTTGTCATTATAAATGGTAGTCTGTTGTTGAAATTTTTGTTACTCTAATGGATGGTAGACTTGTCATTATGAATGTTAGTCAATTGTTGAGATTTCTGTTACTCCAATGGAGGGTAGCCGTGTTATTATGGAAGGTAGTATGTGGTTGTGATTTTTGTTACCCCAATGGATGGAAGCATTGTCATTAAGGGAGGTAGTCTGTTGTTGAAATTTTTGTTACTCCAATGGATGGTAGCCTTGTCATTATGGAAGGTAGTCTATTATTGAAATTTTATTTACTGCAATGGATGGTATCCTTGTCAGTATGGAAGGTAGTTTGTTGTGGAGATTTTTGTAACTCCAAGGGATGGTAGCCTTGTCATTATAGAAGGCATTATGTTGTTGAGATTTCTATTACTCCAATGGGTGGTAGCCTTGTCATTATGGAAGGTAGTCAATTTTTGAGATTTTTGTTACTCCAATGGATGGTAGCCTTGTAATTATGGGAGGTAGTCTATTGTTAAGATTTCTTATAACTCTAATGGATGGAAGAATTTTCATTATGGGAGGTAGTCTGTTGTTGAAATTTTTGTTACTTCAATGTATGGTAGCATTGTCATTATGTAAGGTAGTTTGTTGTTGAGATTTTTGTTACTCCAATGGATGGTAGCCTTGTCATTATGGAAGTTAGTTTGTTGTTGAAATTTTTGTTACTCCAATGGATGGAAGCCTTGTCATTATGGAAGGTAGTCTGTTGTTGAAATTTTTGTTACTCTAATGGATGGTAGCCTCGTAATTATGGAAGGTATTGTTGAAATTTGTTTTTACTCTAATGGATGGTAGCCTTCTCGTTATGGAAGGTAGTCTGTTGTTAATATATCATGTTACTCCAATGGATGGTATCCTTGTCATTATGGGAGGTAGTCTATTATTGAGATTTCTTGTTACTCCAATGGATGGAAGCATTGTCATTATGGGAGGTAGTTTGTTGTTAAAATTTGTGTTACTCGAATGGATGGTAGCCTTCTCGTTATGGAAGGTAGTATTTTGTTGATATTTCATGTTACTCCAATGGATGGTAGCCTTGTCATTATGGAAGGTATTCTGTTGTTGAGATCTCCTGTTACTCTAATGGATGGTAGCCTTGTCATTGTTTAAGGTAGCCTGTTGTTGAGATTTATGTTTCTCAATTGGATGGTAGCCTTGTCATTATAAAAGGTAGTCTATTGTTGAAATATTTGTTACTGTAATGGATGGTAGCCTTGTCATGATGAATGTTAGTCTATTGTTGAGATTTATGTTACTCCAATGGATGGTAGCCGTGTCATTATGGGAGGTAGTATGTTGTTGTGATTTTTGTTACCCCAATGGACGAAAGCATTGTCATTAAGGGAGGTAGTCTGTTGTTGAAATATTTGTTACTCCTTTGGATGGTAGCCTTTTCATTATGGAAGGTAGTCTGTTGTTGAGATTTTTGTTACTCCAAGGGATGGTAGCCTTGTCATTATGGAAGGCATTATGTTGTTGAAATTTCTATTACTCCAATGGGTGGTAGCCTTGTCATTATGGAAGGTAGTCAATTTTTGAGATTTCTGTTACTCCAATGGATGATAGCCTTGTCATTATGGGAGGTAGTCTGTTGTTGATATTTCCTGTTACTCCAATGGATGGAAGCATTGTCATTATGGGAGGTAGTCTCTTGTTGAAATTTTTGTTACTCTAATGGATGTTTGCCTTGTCATTATGGAAGATAGTATGTTATTGAGATTTTTGTTACTCCAATGGATGGTAGCCTTGTCATTATGTAAGGTAGTTTATTATTGATATTTCTGTTACTTCAATAGATGGTAGCATTGTCATTATGTAAGGTAGTTTCTTTTTGAGATTTCTGTTACTACAATGGATGGTAGCCTTGTCATTATGAAAGGTAGTCTATTTTTGAAATTTTTTTACTCCAATGGATGGTAGCCTTGTCATTTTGGAAGGTAGTCTGTTGTTCAAATTTTTGTTACTCCAATGGATGGTAGCCCTGTAATTATGGAAGGTAGTCAGTTGTTGACATTTCTTGTTACTCTAATGGATGGTAGCCTTGTTATTGTGTAATGTAGCCTGTTGTTGATATTTATGTTTCTCCAATGGATGTTAGCCTTGTCATTATAAAAGGTAGTATGTTGTTGAAATTTTTGTTACTCTAATGGATGGTAGCCTTGTCATTATGAATGTTAGTCAATTGTTGAGATTTCTGTTACTCCAATGGATGGTAGCCGTGTTATTATGGAAGGTAGTATGTGGTTGTGATTTTTGTTACCCCAATGGATGGAAGCATTGTCATTAAGGGAGGTAGTCTGTGGTTGGAATTTTTGTTACTCCAATGGATGGTAGCCTTGTCATTATGGAAGGTAGTCTGTTATTGAAATTTTAGTTACTCCAATGGATGGTAACCTTGTCATTATGGAAGGTAGTTTGTTGTTGAGATTTTTGTTACTCCAAGGGATGGTAGCCTTGTCATTATGGAAGGCATTATGTTGTTGAGATTTCTGTTACTCCAATGGGTGGTAGCCTTGTCATTATGGAAGGTAGTCAGTTTTTGAGATTTCTGTTACTCCAATGCATGGTAGCCTTGTCATTATGGGAGGTAGTCTGTTGTTGAGATTTATTGTTACTCCAATGGATGGAAGCATTATCATGATGGGAGGTAGTCTGTTGTTAAAATTTTTGTTACTCCAATGGATGGTTGCCTTATCATTATGGAAGGTAGTCTGTTGTTGAGATTTTTGTTATTCCAATGGATGGTAGCCTTGTAATTATGCAAGGTAGTCTGTTGTTGAGATTTCTTGTTACTCTATTGGATGGTAGCCTTGTCATTGTGTAATGTAGCCTGTTGTTGAGATTTATGTTTCTCCAATGGATGTTAGCCTTGTCATTATAAAAGGTAGTCTGTTGTTGAAATTTTTGTTACTCTAATGGATGGTAGCCTTGTCATTATGAATGTTAGTCTATTGATGAGATTTCTGTTACTCCAGTGGATGGTAGCCGTGTTATAATGGGAGGTAGTATGTGGTTGTGATTTTTGTTACCCCAATGCATGGTATCCTTGTCATTATGGGAGGTAGTCTGTTGTTGAGATTTCTTGTTACTCCAATGGATGGAAGCATTATCATTATGGGAGGTAGTATGTTGTAGAAATTTTTGTTACTCCAATGGATGGTAGCCTTGTCATTATGGAAGGTAGTCTGTTGTTGAGATTTTTGTTACTCCAATGGGTGGTAGCCTTGTCATTATGGTAGGTAGTCAATTTTTGAGATTTATGTTACTCCAATGCATGGTAGCCTTGTCATTATGGGAGGTAGTCTGTTGTTGAGATTTGTTGTTACTCCAATGGATGGAAGCATTGTCATTATGGGAGGTAGTCTGTTGTTGAATTTTTGTTACTCCAATGGATGGTAGCCTTGTCATTATGGAAGGTAGTCTGTTTTTAAGATTTTTGTTACTCCAATGGATGGAAGCATTGTCATTATCGAAGGTAGTCTGTTGTTGAAATTTTTGTTACTCCAATGGATGGTAGCCTTGTCATTATGGAAGGTAGTTTGTTGTTGAGATTTTTGTCACTCCAAGGGATGGTAGTCTTTTCATTGTGGAAGGCATTATGTTGTTGAGATTTCTGTTACTCCAATGGGTGGTAGCCTTGTCATTATGGAAGGTAGTATGTGGTTGAGATTTCTTGTTACTCCAATTGATGGAAGCATTGTCATTATGGGAGGTAGTCTGTTGTTGAAATTTTTGTTACTCCAATGAATGGAAGCATTGTCATTATGGGAGGTAGTCTGTTGTTGAAATTTTTGTTACTCCAATGGATTGTAGCCTTGTCATTATGGAAGGTAGTCTGCTGTTTAGATTTTTGTTATTCCAATGGATGGTAGCCTTGTAATTATGGAAGGTAGTTTGTTGTTGAGATTTCTTGTTACTCTAATGGATGGTAGCCTTGTCATTGTGTAATGTAGCCTGTTGTTGACATTTATGTTTCTCCAATGGATGTTAGCCTTGTCATTATAAAAGGTAGTTTGTTGTTGAAATTTTTGTTATTCTAATGGATGGTATCCTTGTCATTATGAATGTTAGTTTATTGTTGAGATTTCTGTTACTCCAATGGATGGTAGTCGTGTTATTATGGGTGGTAGTATGTGGTTGTGATTTTTGTTACCCCAATGGATGGAAGCATTGTCATTAAGGGAGGTAGTCTGTTGTTGAAATTGTTTTTACTCCAATGGATGGTAGCCTTGTCATTATGGAAGGTATTCTGTTATTGAGATTTTTGTTACTCCAAGGGATGGTAGCCTTGTCATTATGGAAGACATTATGTTGTTCAGATTTCTGTTACTCCAATGGGTGGTAGCCTTGTCATTATGGAAGGTAGTCAGTTTTTGAGATTTCTGTTACTCCAATGCATGGTAGCCTTGTCATTTTGGGAGGTAGTTTGTTGTTGAGATTTCTTGTTACTCCAATGATTGGAAGCATTGTCATGATGGGAGGTAGTGTGTTGTTAAAAATTTTGTTACTCCAATGGATGGTAGCCTTATCATTATGGAAGGTAGTCTGTTGTTAAGATTTTTGTTATTCCAATGGATGGTAGCCTTGTAATTATGGAAGGTAGTCTGTTGTTGAGATTTCTTGTTACTCTAATGGATGGTAGCCTTGTCATTGTGTAATGTAGGCTGTTGTTGAGATTTATGTTTCTCCAATGGATGTTAGCCTTGTCATTATAAAAGGTAGTCTGTTGTTGAAATTTTTGTTACTCTAATGGATGGTAGCCCTGCCATTATGAATGTTAGTTTATAGTTGAGATTTCTGTTACTCCAATGGATGGTAGCCGTGTTATTATGGGAGGTAGTATGTGGTTGTGATTTTTGTTACCCCAATGGATGGAAGCATTATCATTAAGGGAGGTAGTCTGTTGTTGAAATTTTTGTTACTCCAATGGATGGTAGCCTTGTCATTATGGAAGGTAGTCTGTTGTTGAGATTTTTGTTACTTCAAGGGATGGTAGCCTTGTCATTATGGAAGGCATTATGTTGTTGAGATTTATGTTACTCCAATGGGTGGTAGCCTTGTCATTATGGAAGGTAGTCAGTTTTTGAGATTTCTGTTACTCCAATGCATGGTAGCCTTGTCATTATGGGAGGTAGTCTGTTGTTGATATTTCTTGTTACTCCAATGGATGGAAGCATTGTCATTATGGGAGGTAATCTGTTGTTGAAATTTTTGTTACTCCAATGGATGGTAGCCTTGTCATTATGGAAGGTAGTCTGTTGTTGAGATTTTTGTTACTCCAATGGATGGAAGCATTGTCATTATCGCAGGTAGTCTGTTGTTGAAATTTTTGTTACTCCAATGGATGGTAGCCATGTCATTATGGAAGGTAGTTTGTTGTTGAGATTTTTGTCACTCCAAGGGATGGTAGCCTTGTCATTGTGGAAGGCATTATATTGTCAAGATTTCTGTTACTCCAATGGGTGGTAGCCTTCTCATTATGGAAGGTAGCCTGTGGTTGAGATTTCTTTTTACTCCAATGGATGGAAGCATTGTCATTATGGGAGGTAGTCTGTTGTTGAGATTTTTGTTACTCCAATGGATGGAAGCATTGTAATTATCGAAGGTAGTCTGTTGTGGAAATATTGGTTACTCAAATGGATGGTAGCCTTGTCATTATGGAAGGTAGTTTGTTGTTGAGATTTTTGTCACTCCAAGGGATGGTAGCCTTGTCATTATGGAAGACATTATGTTGTTGAGATTTCTGTTACTCCAATGGGTGGTAGCCTTGTCATTATGGAAGGTAATATGTCCTTGACTTTTCTTGTTACTCCAATGGATGGAAGCATTGTCATTATGGGAGGTAGTCTGTTGTTGAAATTTTTGTTACTCCAATGAATGGAAGCATTGTCATTATAAGAGGTAGTCTGTTGTTGAATTTTTTATTACTCCAATGGAAGGTAGCCTTGTCATTATGGAAGGTAGTCTATTGTTGATATTTAATTTACTCCAATGGATGGTAGCCTTGTAATTATGGAAGGTAGTCTGTTGTTGAGATTTCTTGTTACTCTAATGGATGGTATCTATGTCATTGTGTAATGTAGCCTGTTGTTGAGATTTATGTTTCTCCAATGGATGGTAGCCTTATCATTATAAAAGGTAGTTTGTTGTTGAAATTTTTATACTCTAATGGATGGTAGCCTTGTCATTATGAATGTTAGTCTATTGTTGAGATTTCTGTTACTCCAATGGATGGTAGCCGTGTTATTATGGGCGGTAGTATGTGGTTGTGATTTTTGTTACCCAAATGGATGGAAGCATTGTCATTAAGCGAGGTAGTTTGTTGTTGAAATTTTTGTTACTCCAATGGATGGTAGCCTTGTCATTATGGAAGGTAGTCTGTTATTGAAATTTTAGTTACTCCAATGGATGGTAGCCTTGTCATTATGGAAGGTAGTCTGTTGTTGAGATTTTTGTTACTCCAAGGGATGGTAGCCTTGTCATTATGGAAGGCATTATGTTGTTGAGATTTCTGTTACTCCAATGGGTGGTAGCCTTGTCATTATGGAAGGTAGTCATTTTTTGAGATTTCTGTTACTCCAATGCATGGTAGCCTTGTAATTATGGGAGGTAGTCTGTTTTTGAGATTTATTATTTCTCTAATGGATGGAAGCATTGTCATTATGGGAGGTAGTCTGTTGTTAAAATTTTTGTTACTCCAATGTATGATAGCCTTGTCATTATGGAAGGTAGTCTGTTGTTGAGATTTTTGAATCTCCAATGGATGGTATCCTTGTCATTATAAAAGGTGGTCTGTTGTTGAAATTTTTGTTACTCTAATGGATGGTAGCCTTGTCATTATGAAGTTAGTCTACTGTTGAGATTTCTTTTACTCCAAGGGATGGTAGCCTTGTCATTGTGGAAGGCATTATGTGGTTGAGATTTCTGTTACTCCAATGGGTGGTAGCCTTGTCATTAAGGAAGGTAGTGTGATATTGAAATTTTTGTTACTCCAATGGAAGGTAGCCTTGTCATTATGGAAGGTAGTCTATTGTTGATATTTTATTTACTCCAATGGATGGTAGCCTTTTAATTATGGAAGGTAGTCTGTTGTTGAGATTTCTTGTTACTCTAATGGATGGTATCTATGTCATTGTGTAATGTAGCCTGTTGTTGAGATTTATGTTTCTCCAATGGATGGTAGCCTTACCATTATAAAAGGTAGTTTGTTGTTGAAATTTTTATACTCTAATGGATGGTAGCCTTGTCATTATGAATGTTAGTCTATTGTTGAGATTTTTGTTACTCCAATGGATGGTAGCAGTGTTATTATGGGTGGTAGTATGTGGTTGTGATTTTTTTTACCCCAATGGATGGAAGCATTGTCATTAAGGGAGGTAGTCTGTTGTTGAAATTTTTGTTACTCCAATGGATGGTAGCCTTGTCATTATGGAAGGTAGTCTGTTTTTGAAATTTTAATTACTCCAATGGATGGTAGCCTTGTCATTATGGAAGGTAGTCTGTTTTGAGATTTTTGTTACTCCAAGGGATGGTAGCCTTGCCATTATGGAAGGCATTATGTTGTTGAGATTTCTGTTACTCCAAAGGGTGGTAGCCTTGTCATTATGGAAGATAGTCAGTTTTTGAGATTTATGTTACTCCAATGCATGGTAGCCTTGTCATTATGGGAGGGAGTCTGTTTTTGATATTTCTTGTTACTCCAATGGATGGAAGCATTGTCATTATGGGAGGTAGTCTGTTGTTAAAATTTTTGTTACTCCAATGGATGGTAGCCATGTCATAATGGAAGGTAGTCTGTTGTTGAGATTTTTGTTTCTCCAATGGATGGTAGCCTTGTCATTATAAAAGGTAGTCTGTTGTTGAAATTTTTGTTACTCTAATGGATGGTAGCCTTGTCATTATGAATGTTAGTCTATTGTTGAGATTTCTGTTACTCCAAGGGATGGTAGCCTTGTCATTGTGGAAGGCATTATGTTGTTGAGATTTCTATTACTCCAATCGGTGGTAGCCTTGTCATTATGGAAGGTAGTTTGTGGTTGAGATTTCTTGTTACTCCAATGTATGGAAGCATTGTCAGTATGGGAGGTAGTATGTGGTTGAAATTTTTGTTACTCCAATGAATGGAAGCATTGTCATTATGGGAGGTAGTCTGTTGTTGAAATTTTTGTTACTCCAGTGGATGGTAGCCTTGTTATTGTGGAAGGTAGTCTGTTGTTGAGATTTTTGTTACTCTAATGGATGGTAGCCTTATAATTATGGAAGGTAGTCTATTTTTGAGATTTCTTGTTACTCTAATTGATGGTAGCCTTGTCATTGTGTAATGTAGCCTGTTGTTGAGATTTATGTTTCTCCAATGGATGTTAGCCTTGTCATTATAAAAGGTAGTCTATTGTTGAAATTTTTGTTACTCTAATGGATGTTAGCCTTGTCATTATGAATGTTAGTCTATTGTTGAGATTTTTGTTAGTCCAATGGATGGTACCCATGTTATTATGGGAGGTAGTATGTGGTTGTGATTTTTGT
This sequence comes from Vicia faba, assembly GCA_948472305.1. Taxonomy (NCBI): domain Eukaryota; kingdom Viridiplantae; phylum Streptophyta; class Magnoliopsida; order Fabales; family Fabaceae; genus Vicia; species Vicia faba. The sequence goes on from OX451737.1 coordinate 775,344,187, forward strand.
TACCCCAATGGATGGAAGCATTGTCCTTAAGGGAGGCAGTCTGTTGTTGAAATTTTTGTTACTCCAATGGTTGGTAGCCTTGTCATTATGGAAGGTAGTCTTTTGTTGAAATTTTAGTTGCTCCAATGGATGGTAGCCTTGTCATTATGGAAGGTAGTTTGTTGTTGAGATTTTTGTTACTCCAAGGGATGGTAGCCTTGTCATTATGGAAGGCATTATGTTGTTGAGATTTCTGTTACTCCAATGGGTGGTAGCCTTGTCATTATGGAAGGTAGTCAGTTTTTGAGATTTATGTTACTCCAATGCATGGTAGCCTTGTAATTATGGGAGGTAGTCTGTTGTTGAGATTTCTTGTTACTCCAATGGATGGAAGCATTGTCATTATGGGTGGTAGTCTGTTGTTGAAATTTTTGTTACTCCAATGGATGGTAGCCTTGTCATTATGGAAGGTAGTTTGTTCTTGAGATTTTTGTTACTCCAATGGATGGAAGCATTGTCATTATCGAAGGTAGTCTGTTGTTGAAAATTTTGTTACTCCAATGGATAGTAGCCTTGTCATAATGGAAGGTAGTTTGTTGTCGAGATTTTTGTCACTCCAAGGGATGGTAGCCTTGTCATTGTGGAAGGTAGTCTGTTGTTTAGATTTCTATTACTCCAATGGGTGGTAGCCTTGTCATTATGGAAGGTAGTCTGTGGTTGAGATTTCTTGTTACTCCAATGGATGGAAGCATTATCATTATGGGAGGTAGTTTGTTGTTGAAATTTTTTTTACTCCAATGAATGGAAGCATTGTCATTATTGGAGGTAGTCTTTTGTTGAAATTTTTGTTACTCCAATGGATGGTAGCCTTGTCATTTTAGAAGGTAGTTTGTTGTTGAGATTTTTGTTACTCCAATGGATGGTAGCCTTGTCATTATAAAAGGTAGTCTGTTGTTGATATTTTTGTTACTCTAATGGATGGTAGCCTTGTCATTATGAATGTTAGTCTATTGTTGAGATTTCTATTACTCCAAGGGATGGTAGCCTTGTCATTGTGGAAGGCATTATGTTATTGAGATTTCTATTACTCCAATCGGTGGTAGCCTTGTCATTATGGAAGGTAGTTTGTGGTTGAGATTTCTTGTTACTCCAATGTATGGAAGCATTGTCAGTATGGGAGGTAGTATGTGGTTGAAATTTTTGTTACTCCAATGAATGGAAGCATTGTCATTATGGGAGGTAGTCTGTTGTTGAAATTTTTGTTACTCCAGTGGATGGTAGCCTTGTTATTATGGAAGGTAGTCTGTTGTTGAGATTTTTGTTACTCTAATGGAAGGTAGCCTTATAATTATGGAAGGTAGTCTATTGTTGAGATTTCTTGTTACTCTAATTGATGGTAGCCTTGTCATTGTGTAATGTAGCCTGTTGTTGAGATTTATGTTTCTCCAATGGATGTTAGCCTTGTCATTATAAAAGGTAGTCTGTTGTTGAAATTTTTGTTACTCTAATGGATGTTAGCCTTGTCATTATGAATGTTAGTCTATTGTTGAGATTTTTGTTACTCCAATGGATGGTAGCCATGTTATTATGGGAGGTCGTATGTGGTTGTGATTTTTGTTACCCCAATGGATGGAAGCATTGTCCTTAAGGGAGGCAGTCTGTTGTTGAAATTTTTGTTACTCCAATGGTTGGTAGCCTTGTCATTATGGAAGGTAGTCTGTTATTGAAATTTTAGTTACTCCAATGGATGGTAGCCTTGTCATTATGGAAGGTAGTTTGTTGTTGAGATTTTTGTTACTCCAAGGGATGGTAGCCTTGTCATTATGGAAGGCATTATGTTGTTGAGATTTCTGTTACTCCAATGGGTGGTAGCCTTGTCATTATGGAAGGTAGTCAGTTTTTGAGATTTATGTTACTCCAATGCATGGTAGCCTTGTCATTATGGGAGGTAGTCTGTTGGTGAGATTTCTTGTTACTCCAATGGATGGAAGCATTGTCATTATGGGTGGTAGTCTGTTGTTGAAATTTTTGTTACTCCAATGGATGGTAGCCTTGTCATTATGGAAGGTAGTTTGTTCTTGAGATTTTTGTTACTCCAATGGATGGAAGCATTGTCATTATCGAAGGTAGTCTGTTGTTGAATTTTTTGTTACTCCAATGGATAGTAGCCTTGTCATAATGGAAGGTAGTTTATTGTCGAGATTTTTGTCACTCCAAGGGATGGTAGCCTTGTCATTGTGGAAGGTAGTCTGTTGTTTAGATTTCTGTTACTCCAATGGGTGGTAGCCTTGTCATTATGGAAGGTAGTATGTGGTTGAGATTTCTTGTTACTCCAATGGATGGAAGCATTATCATTATGGGAGGTAGTTTGTTGTTGAAATTTTTTTTACTCCAATGAATGGAAGCATTGTCATTATTGGTGGTAGTCTTTTGTTGAAATTTTTGTTACTCCAATGGATGGTAGCCTTGTCATTTTAGAAGGCAGTCTGTTGTTGAGATTTTTGTTACTCCAATGGATGGTAGCCTTGTAATTATGGAAGGTAGTCTGTGTTTGAGATTTCTTGTTACTCTAATGGATGGTAGCCTTGTCATTGTCTAATGTAGCCTGTTGTTGAGATTTATGTTTCTCCAATGGATGTTAGACTTGTCATTATAATAGGTAGTCTGTTGTTGAAATTTTTGTTACTCTAATGGATGGTAGCCTTGTCATTATGAAAGTTAGTCTATTGTTGAGATTTCTGTTACTCCAAGGGATGGTAGCCTTGTCATTATGGAAGGCATTATGTTGTTGAGATTTTTGTTACTCCAATGGGTGGTAGCCTTGTCATTATGGAAGGTAGTCATTTTTTGAGATTTCTGTTACTCCAATGCATGGTAGCCTTGTCATTATGGGAGGTAGTCTGTTGTTGAGATTTATTGTTTCTCCAATGGATCGAAGCATTGTCATTATGGGAGGTAGTCTGTTGTTAAAAATTTTGTTACTCCAATGGATGGTAGCGTTGTCATTATGGAAGGTAGTCTGTTGTTGAGATTTTTGATTCTCCAATGGATGGTAGCCTTGTCATTATAAAAGGTGGTCTGTTGTTGAAATTTTTGTTACTCCAATGGATGGTAGCCTTGTCATTTTAGAAGGTAGTCTACTGTTGAGATTTCTTTTACTCCAAGGGATGGTAGCCTTGTCATTGTGGAAGGCATTATGTGGTTGAGATTACTGTTACTCCAACGGGTGGTAGCCTTGTCATTAAGGAAGGTAGTGTGATATTGAAATTTTTGTTACTCCAATGGATGGTAGACTTGTAATTATGGAAGGTAGTCTATTGTTGAAATTTTTGTTACTCCAATGGATGGTAGCCTTGTAATTATGGAAGGTAGTATGTTGTTGAGATTTCTTGTTACTCTAATGGATGGTATCTATGTCATTGTGTAATGTAGCCTGTTGTTGAGATTTATGTTTCTCCAATGGATGGTAGCCTTATCATTATAAAAGGTAGTCTGTTGTTGAAATTTTTATACTCTAATGGATGGTAGTCTTGTCATTATGAATGTTAGTCTATTGTTGAGATTTTTGTTACTCCAATGGATGGTAGCAGTGTTATTATGGGTCGTAGTATGTGGTTGTGATTTTTTTTACCCCAATGGATGGAAGCATTGTCATTAAGGGAGGTAATCTGTTGTTGAAATTTTTGTTACTCCAATGGATGGTAGCCTTGTCATTATGGAAGGTAGTCTGTTATTGAAATTTTAATTACTCCAATGGATGGTAGCCTTGTCATTATGGAAGGTAGTCTGTTGTTGAAATTTTTGTTACTCCAAGGGATGGTAGCCTTGCCATTATGGAAGGCATTATGTTGTTGAGATTTCTGTTACTCCAAAGGGTGGTAGCCTTGTCATTATGGAAGATAGTCAGTTTTTGAGATTTATGTTACTCCATTACATGGTAGCCTTGTCATTATGGGAGGTAGTCTGTTTTTGAGATTTCTTGTTACTCCAATGGATGGAAGCATTGTCATTATGGGAGGTAGTCTGTTGTTAAAATTTTTGTTACTCCAATGGATGGTATCCATGTCATTATGGAAGGTAGTCTGTTGTTGAGATTTTTGTTTCTCCAATGGATGGTAGCCTTGTCACTATAAAAGGTAGTCTGTTGTTGATATTTTTGTTACTCTAATGGATGGTAGCCTTGTCATTGTGGAAGGCATTATGTTGTTTAGATTTCTATTACTCCAATGGGTGGTAGCCTTGTCAATATGGAAGGTAGTTTGTGGTTGAGATTTCTTGTTACTCCAATGGATGGAAGCATTGTCATTATGGGAGGTAGTATGTGGTTGAAATTTTTGTTACTCCAATGAATGGAAGCATTGTCATTATGGGAGGTAGTCTGTTGTTGAAATTTTTGTTACTCCAATGGATGGTAGCCTTGTTATTTTGGAAGGTAGTATGTTGTTGAGATTTTTGTTACTCTAATGGATGGTAGCCTTGTAATTATGGAAGGTAGTCTATTATTGAGATTTCTTGTTACTCTAATGGATGGTAGCCTTGTCATTGTGTAATGTAGCCTGTTGTTGAGATTTATGTTTCTCCAATGGATGTTAGCCTTGTAATTATAAAAGGTAGTCTGTTGTTGAAATTTTTGTTACTCTAATGGATGGTAGCCTTGTCATTATTAATGTTAATCCATTGTTGAGATTTATGTTACTCCAATGGATGGTAGCCGTGTTATTATGGGAGGTAGTATGTGGTTGTGATTTTTGTTACCCCAATGGATGGAATCATTCTCCTTAAGGAAGGTAGTCTGTGGTTGAGATTTCTTGTTATTCCAATGGATGGAAGCACTGTCATTATGGGAGGTAGTCTGTTATTGAAATTTTAGTTACTCCAATGGATGGTAGCCTTGTCATTATGGTAGGTAGTTTGTTGTTGAGATTTTTGTTACTCCAAGGGATGGTAGCCTTGTCATTATGGAAGGCATTATGTTGTTGAGATTTCTGTAACTCCAATGGGTTGTTGCCTTGTCATTATGGAAGGTAGTCAGTTTTTTAGATTTATGTTACTCCAATGCATGGTAGCCTTGTCATTATGGAAGGTAGTCTGTGGTTGAGATTTCTTGTTACTCAAATGGATGGAAGCATTATCATTATGGGAGGTTGTTTGTTGTTGAAATTTTTGTTACTCCAATGAATGGCAACATTGTCATTATTGGAGGTAGTCTTTTGTTGAAATTTTTGTTACTCCAAAGGATGGTAGCCTTGTCATTTTAGAAGGTAGTCTGTTGTTGAGATTTTTGTTACTCCAATGGATGGTAGCCTTGTAATTATGGAAGGTAGTCTATTGTTGAGATTTCTTGTTACTCCAATGGATGGTAGCCTTGTCACTGTGTAATGTAGCCTGTTGTTGAGATTTATGTTTTTCCAATGGATGTTAGCCTTGTCATTATAAAAGGTAGTCTGTTGTTGAAATTTTTGTTACTCTAATGGATGGTAGCCTTGTCATTATGAATGTGAGTCTATTGTTGAGATTTATGTTACTCCAATGGATGGTAGCCGTGTTATTATGAAAGGTAGTATGTCGTTGTGATTTTTGTTACCCCAATGGATGGAAGCATTGTCATTAAGGGAGGTAGTATGTTGTTGAAATTTTTGTAACTCCAATGAATGGTAGCCTTGTCATTATGGAAGTTAGTCTGTTATTGAAATTTTAGTTACACCAATGGATGGTAGCCTTGTGATTATGGAATGTAGTCTGTTGTTGAGATTTTAGTTACTCCAATGGATTGTAGCCTTGTCATTATGGAAGGTAGTCTATTGTTGATATTTTTGTTACTCCAAGGTATGGTAGCCTTGTCATTATGGAAGGCATTATGTTGTTGAGATTTCTGTTACTCCAATGGGTGGTAGCCTTGTCATTATGGAAGGTAGTCAGTTTTTGAGATTTTAGTTACTCCAATGCATGGTAGCCTTGTCATTATGGGAGGTAGTCTGTTGTTGAGATTTCTTGTTACTCAAATGGATGGAAGCATTATCATTATGGGAGGTAGTCTGTTGTTAAAATTTTTGTTACTCCAATGGATGGTAGCCTTGTCATTATGGAAGGTAGTCTGTTGTTGAAATTTTTGTTTCTCCAATGAATGGAAGCATTGTCATTATTGGAGGTAGTCTGTTGTTGAAATTTTTGTTACTCCAATGGATGGTAGCCTTGTCATTTTAGAAGGTAGTCTGTTGTTGAGATTTTTGTTACTCCAATGGATGGTAGCCTTGTAATTATGGAAGGTAGTCTATTGTTGAGATTTCTTGTTACTCCAATGGATGGTAGCCTTGTCACTGTGTAATGTAGCCTGTTGTTGAGATTTATGTTTCTCCAATGGATGTTAGCCTTGTCATTATAAAAGGTAGTCTGTTGTTGAAATTTTTGTTACTCTAATGGATGGTAGCCTTGTCATTATGAATGTTAGTCTATTGTTGAGATTTCTGTTACTCCAATGGATGGTAGCCGTGTTATTATAGGAGGTAGTATGTCGTTGTGATTTTTGTTACCCCAATGGATGGAAGCATTGTCATTAAGGGAGGTAGTATGTTGTTGAAATTTTTGTTACTCCAATGGATGGTAGCCTTGTCATTATGGAAGGTAGTCTGTTATTGAAATTTTAGTTACACCAATGGATGGTAGCCTTGTGATTACGGGATGTAGTCTGTTGTTGAGATTTTAGTTGCTCCAATGGATTGTAGCCTTGTCATTATGGAAGGTAGTCTGTTGTTGATATTTTTGTTAATCCAAGGTATGCTAGCCTTGTCATTATGGAAGGCATTATGTTGTTGAGATTTCTGTTACTCCAATGGGTGGTAGCCTTGTCATTATGGAAGGTAGTCAGTTTTTGAGACTTCTATTACTCCAATGCATGGTAGCCTTGTCATAATGGGAGGTAGTCTGTTGGTGAGATTTCTTGTTACTCAAATGGATGGAAGCATTATCATTATGGGAGGTAGTATGTTGTTAAAATTTTTGTTACTCCAATGGATGGTAGCCTTGTCATTATGGAAGGTAGTCTGTTGTTGAGATTTTTGTTACTCCAATGGATGGTAGCCTTGTAATTATGGAAGGTAGTCTGTGTTTGATATTTCTTGTTACTCTAATGGATGGTAGCCTTGTCATTGTCTAATGTAGCCTGTTGTTGAGATTTATGTTTCTCCAATGGATGTTAGACTTGTCATTATAATAGGTAGTCTGTTGTTGAAATTTTTGTTACTCTAATGGATGGTAGCCTTGTCATTATGAAAGTTAGTCTATTGTTGAGATTTCTGTTACTCCAAGGGATGGTAGCCTTGTCATTATGGAAGGCATTATGTTGTTGAGATTTTTGTTACTCCAATGGGTGGTAGCCTTGTCATTATGGAAGGTAGTCATTTTTTGAGATTTCTGTTACTCCAATGCATGGTAGCCTTGTCATTATGGGAGGTAGTCTGTTGTTGAGATTTATTGTTTCTCCAATGGATCGAAGCATTGTCATTATGGGAGGTAGTCTGTTGTTAAAAATTTTGTTACTCCAATGGATGGTAGCGTTGTCATTATGGAAGGTAGTCTGTTGTTGAGATTTTTGATTCTCCAATGGATGGTAGCCTTGTCATTATAAAAGGTGGTCTGTTGTTGAAATTTTTGTTACTCCAATGGATGGTAGCCTTGTCATTTTAGAAGGTAGTCTACTGTTGAGATTTCTTTTACTCCAAGGGATGGTAGCCTTGTCATTGTGGAAGGCATTATGTGGTTGAGATTACTGTTACTCCAACGGGTGGTAGCCTTGTCATTAAGGAAGGTAGTGTGATATTGAAATTTTTGTTACTCCAATGGATGGTAGACTTGTAATTATGGAAGGTAGTCTATTGTTGAAATTTTTGTTACTCCAATGGATGGTAGCCTTGTAATTATGGAAGGTAGTCTGTTGTTGAGATTTCTTGTTACTCTAATGGGTGGTATCTATGTCATTGTGTAATGTAGCCTGTTGTTGAGATTTATGTTTCTCCAATGGATGGTAGCCTTATCATTATAAAAGGTAGTCTGTTGTTGAAATTTTTATACTCTAATGGATGGTAGTCTTGTCATTATGAATGTTAGTCTATTGTTGAGATTTTTGTTACTCCAATGGATGGTAGCAGTGTTATTATGGGTCGTAGTATGTGGTTGTGATTTTTTTTACCCCAATGGATGGAAGCATTGTCATTAAGGGAGGTAATCTGTTGTTGAAATTTTTGTTACTCCAATGGATGGTAGCCTTGTCATTATGGAAGGTAGTCTGTTATTGAAATTTTAATTACTCCAATGGATGGTAGCCTTGTCATTATGGAAGGTAGTCTGTTGTTGAAATTTTTGTTACTCCAAGGGATGGTAGCCTTGCCATTATGGAAGGCATTATGTTGTTGAGATTTCTGTTACTCCAAAGGGTGGTAGCCTTGTCATTATGGAAGATAGTCAGTTTTTGAGATTTATGTTACTCCATTACATGGTAGCCTTGTCATTATGGGAGGTAGTCTGTTTTTGAGATTTCTTGTTACTCCAATGGATGGAAGCATTGTCATTATGGGAGGTAGTCTGTTGTTAAAATTTTTGTTACTCCAATGGATGGTATCCATGTCATTATGGAAGGTAGTCTGTTGTTGAGATTTTTGTTTCTCCAATGGATGGTAGCCTTGTCACTATAAAAGGTAGTCTGTTGTTGATATTTTTGTTACTCTAATGGATGGTAGCCTTGTCATCGTGGAAGGCATTATGTTGTTTAGATTTCTATTACTCCAATGGGTGGTAGCCTTGTCAATATGGAAGGTAGTTTGTGGTTGAGATTTCTTGTTACTCCAATGGATGGAAGCATTGTCATTATGGGAGGTAGTATGTGGTTGAAATTTTTGTTACTCCAATGAATGGAAGCATTGTCATTATGGGAGGTAGTCTGTTGTTGAAATTTTTGTTACTCCAATGGATGGTAGCCTTGTTATTTTGGAAGGTAGTATGTTGTTGAGATTTTTGTTACTCTAATGGATGGTAGCCTTGTAATTATGGAAGGTAGTCTATTATTGAGATTTCTTGTTACTCTAATGGATGGTAGCCTTGTCATTGTGTAATGTAGCCTGTTGTTGAGATTTATGTTTCTCCAATGGATGTTAGCCTTGTAATTATAAAAGGTAGTCTGTTGTTGAAATTTTTGTTACTCTAATGGATGGTAGCCTTGTCATTATTAATGTTAATCCATTGTTGAGATTTATGTTACTCCAATGGATGGTAGCCGTGTTATTATGGGAGGTAGTATGTGGTTGTGATTTTTGTTACCCCAATGGATGGAATCATTCTCCTTAAGGAAGGTAGTCTGTGGTTGAGATTTCTTGTTATTCCAATGGATGGAAGCACTGTCATTATGGGAGGTAGTCTGTTATTGAAATTTTAGTTACTCCAATGGATGGTAGCCTTGTCATTATGGTAGGTAGTCTGTTGTTGAGATTTTTGTTACTCCAAGGGATGGTAGCCTTGTCATTATGGAAGGTAGTCTATTGTTGATATTTTTGTTACTCCAAGGTATGGTAGCCTTGTCATTATGGAAGGCATTATGTTGTTGAGATTTCTGTTACTCCAATGGGTGGTAGCCTTGTCATTATGGAAGGTAGTCAGTTTTTGAGATTTTAGTTACTCCAATGCATGGTAGCCTTGTCATTATGGGAGGTAGTCTGTTGTTGAGATTTCTTGTTACTCAAATGGATGGAAGCATTATCATTATGGGAGGTAGTCTGTTGTTAAAATTTTTGTTACTCCAATGGATGGTAGCCTTGTCATTATGGAAGGTAGTCTGTTGTTGAAATTTTTGTTTCTCCAATGAATGGAAGCATTGTCATTATTGGAGGTAGTCTGTTGTTGAAATTTTTGTTACTCCAATGGATGGTAGCCTTGTCATTTTAGAAGGTAGTCTGTTGTTGAGATTTTTGTTACTCCAATGGATGGTAGCCTTGTAATTATGGAAGGTAGTCTATTGTTGAGATTTCTTGTTACTCCAATGGATGGTAGCCTTGTCACTGTGTAATGTAGCCTGTTGTTGAGATTTATGTTTCTCCAATGGATGTTAGCCTTGTCATTATAAAAGGTAGTCTGTTGTTGAAATTTTTGTTACTCTAATGGATGGTAGCCTTGTCATTATGAATGTTAGTCTATTGTTGAGATTTCTGTTACTCCAATGGATGGTAGCCGTGTTATTATAGGAGGTAGTATGTCGTTGTGATTTTTGTTACCCCAATGGATGGAAGCATTGTCATTAAGGGAGGTAGTATGTTGTTGAAATTTTTGTTACTCCAATGGATGGTAGCCTTGTCATTATGGAAGGTAGTCTGTTATTGAAATTTTAGTTACACCAATGGATGGTAGCCTTGTGATTACGGGATGTAGTCTGTTGTTGAGATTTTAGTTGCTCCAATGGATTGTAGCCTTGTCATTATGGAAGGTAGTCTGTTGTTGATATTTTTGTTAATCCAAGGTATGCTAGCCTTGTCATTATGGAAGGCATTATGTTGTTGAGATTTCTGTTACTCCAATGGGTGGTAGCCTTGTCATTATGGAAGGTAGTCAGTTTTTGAGACTTCTATTACTCCAATGCATGGTAGCCTTGTCATAATGGGAGGTAGTCTGTTGGTGAGATTTCTTGTTACTCAAATGGATGGAAGCATTATCATTATGGGAGGTAGTATGTTGTTAAAATTTTTGTTACTCCAATGGATGGTAGCCTTGTCATTATGGAAGGTAGTCTGTTGTTGAAATTTTTGTGTCTCCAATGGATGGTAGCCTTGTCATTATAAAAGGTAGTCTATTGTTGAAATTTTTGTTACTCTAACGGATGGTAGCCTTGTTATTATGAATGTTAGTCTATTATTGAGATTTCTGTTACTCCAAGGGATGGTAGCCTTGTCATTGTGGAAGGCATTATGTGGTTGAGATTTCTGTTACTCCAATGGGTGGTAGCCTTCTCATTATGGTAGGTAGTCTGTGGTTGAGATTTCTTGTTACTCCACTGGATGGAAGCATTGTCATTATGGGAGATAGTCTGTTGTTGAAATTTTTTTTACTCCAATGGATGGTAGCCTTGTCATTATGGGAGGTATCCTGTTGTTGAGATTTATGTTTCTCCAATGGATGTTAGCCTTGTCATTATAAAAGGTAGTCTGTTGTTGAAATTTTTGTTACTCTAATGGATGCTAGCTTTGTCATTATGAATGTTAGTCTATTGTTGAGATTTGTGTTACTCCAATGGATGGTAGCCATGTTATTATGGGAGGTAGTATGTGGTTGTGATTTTTGTTACCCCAATGGATGGAAGCATTGTCATTAAGGGAGGTAGTCTGTTGTTGAAATTTTTGTTACTCCAATGGATGGTAGCCTTGCCATTATGGAAGGTAGTCTGTTATTGAAATTTTAGTTACTCCAATGGATGGTAGCCTTGTCATTATGGAATGTAGTCTGTTGTTGAGATTTTAGTTACTCCAATGGATTGTAGCCTTGTCACTACGGAAGGTAGTCTGTTGTTGATATTTTTGTTACTCCAAGGTATGGTAGCCTTGTCATTATGGAAGGCATTATGTTGTTGAGATTTCTGTTACTCCTATGGGTGGTTTCCTTGTCATTATGGAAGGTAGTCAGTTTTTGAGACTTCTGTTACTCCAATGCATGGTAGCCTTGTCATAATGGGAGGTAGTCTGTTGGTGAGATTTCTTGTTACTCAAATGGATGGAAGCATTATCATTATGGGAGGTAGTCTGTTGTTAAAATTTTTGTTACTCCAATGGATGGTAGCCTTGTCATTATGGAAGGTAGTCTGTTGTTGAAATTTTTGTGTCTCCAATGGATGGTGGCCTTGTCATTATAAAAGGTAGTCTGTTGTTGAAATTTTTGTTACTCTAACGGATGGTAGCCTTGTTATTATGAATGTTAGTTTATTATTGAGATTTCTGTTACTCTAAGGGATGGTAGCCCTGTCATTGTGGAAGGCATTATGTGGTTGAGATTTCTGTTACTCCAATGGGTGGTAGCCTTCTCATTATGGTAGGTAGTATGTGGTTGAGATTTCTTGTTACTCCACTGGATGGAAGCATTGTCATTATGGGAGATAGTATGTTGTTGAAATTTTTTTTACTCCAATGGATGGTAGCCTTGTCATTATGGGAGGTATCCTGTTGTTGAGATTTATGTTTCTCCAATGGATGTTAGCCTTGTCATTATAAAAGGTAGTCTCTGGTTGAAATTTTCGTTACTCTAATGGATGCTAGCCTTGTCATTATGAATGTTAGTCTATTGTTGAGATTTGTGTTACTCCAATGGATGGTAGCCATGTTATTATGGGAGGTAGTATGTGGTTGTGATTTTTGTTAACCCAATGGATGGAAGAATTGTCATTAAGGGAGGTAGTCTGTTGTTGAAATTTTTGTTACTCCAATGGATGGTAGCCTTACCATTATGGAAGGTAGTCTGTTATTGAAATTTTAGTTACTCCAATGGATGGTAGCCTTGTCATTATGGAATGTAGTCTGTTGTTGAGATTTTAGTTACTCCAATGGATTGTAGCCTTGTCAATATGGAAGGTAGTCTGTTGTTGATATTTTTGTTACTCCAAGGTATGGTAGCCTTGTTATTATGGAAGGCATTATGTTGTTGAGATTTCTGTTACTCCAATGGGTGGTAGCCTTGTCATTATGGAAGGTAGTCAGTTTTTGAGACTTCTGTTACTCCAATGCATGGTAGCCTTGTCATAATGGGAGGTAGTCTGTTGGTGAGATTTCTTGTTACTCAAATGGATGGAAGCATTATCATTATGGGAGGTAGTCTGTTGTTAAAATTTTTGTTACTCCAATGGATGGTAGCCTTGTCATTATGGAAGGTAGTCTGTTGTTGAAATTTTTGTGTCTCCAATGGATGGTAGCCTTGTCACTATAAAAGGTAGTCTGTTGTTGAAATTTTTGTTACTCTAATGGATGCTAGCCTTGTCATTATGAATGTTAGTCTATTGTTGAGATTTGTGTTACTCCAATGGAAGGTAGCCATGTTATTATGGGAGGTAGTGTGTGGTTGTGATTTTTGTTATCCCAATGGATGGAAGCATTGTCATTAAGGGATGTAGTCTGTTGTTGAAATTTTTGTTACTCCAATGGATGGTAGCCTTGCCATTATGGAAGGTAGTCTGTTATTGAAATTTTAGTTACTCCAATGGATGGAAGCCTTGTCATTATGGAATGTAGTCTGTTGTTGAGATTTTTGTTACTCCAAGGGATGGTAGCCTTGTCATTATGGAAGGCATTATGTTGTTGAGATTTCTGTTACTCCAATGGGTGGTAGCCTTGTCATTATGGAAGGTAGTCAGTTTTTGAGATTTATGTTACTCCAATGCATGGTAGCCTTGTCATTATGGGAGGTAGTCTGTTGTTGAGATTTCTTGTTACTCCAATGGATGGAAGCATTGTCTTTATGGGTGGTAGTCTGTTGTTGAAATTTTTGTTACTCCAATGGATGGAAGCATTGTCATTATGGGTGGTAGTCTGTTGTTGAGATTTTTGTTACTCCAATGGATGGAAGCATTGTCATTATCGAAGGTAGTCTGTTGTTGAAATTTTTGTTACTCCAATGGATAGTAGCCTTGTCATTATGGAAGGTAGTTTGTTGTAGAGATTTTTGTCACTCCAAGGGATGATAGCCTTGTCATTATGGAAGGCATTATGTTGTTGAGATTTCTGTTACTCCAATGGGTGGTAGCCTTGTCATTACGGAAGGTAGTCTGTGGTTGAGATTTCTTGTTACTCCAATGGATGGAAGCATTGTCATTATGGGAGGTAGTCTGTTGTTGAATTTTTGTTACTCCAATGAATGGAAGCATTGTCATTATTGGAGGTAGTCTGTTGTTGAAATTTTTGTTACTCCAATGGATGGTAGCCTTGTCATTATGGAAGGTAGTCTGTTGTTGAGATTTTTGTTACTCCAATGGATGGTAGCCTTGTAATTATGGAAGGTAGTCTATTGTTGAGATTTCTTGTTACTCTAATGGATGGTAGCCTTGTCACTGTGTAATGTAGCCTGTTGTTGAGATTTATGTTTCTCCAATGGATGTTAGCCTTGTCATTATAAAAGGTAGTCTGTTGTTGAAATTTTTGTTACTCTAATGGATGGTAGCCTTGTCATTATGAATGTTAGTCTATTGATGAGATTTCTGTTACTCCAATGGATGGTAGTCGTGTCATTAAGGGAGGTAGTATGTTGTTGAAATTTTTGTTACTCGAATGGATGGTAGCCTTATCATTATAAAAGGTAGTTAGTTTTTGAGATTTTTGTTACTCCAATGTATGGAAGCCTTGTGATTATGAAATGTAGTATGTTGTTGAGATTTTTTTTACTCCAAGGGATGGTAGCCTTTTCATTATGGAAGGCATTATGTTGTTGAGATTTCGGTTACTCCAATGGGTGGTAGCCTTAAGATTATGGAAGGTAGTCAGTTTTTGAGATTTCTGTTACTCCAATGCATGGTAGCCTTGTCATTATGGGAGGTAGTCTGTTGTTGAGATTTCTTGTTACTCCAATTGATGAAAGCATTGTCATTATGGGAGGTAGTCTGTTGTTGAAATTTTTGTTCCTCCAATGAATGGAAGCATTGTTATTATGGGAGGTAGTCTATTGTTGAAATTTTTGTTTCTCCAATGGATGGTAGCCTTGTCATTATGGAAGGTAGTCTATTATTGAAATTTTAGTTACTCCAATGAATGGTAGCCTTGTCATTATGGAAGGTAGTCTGTTGTTGAGATTTTTGTTACTCTAAGGGATGGTAGCCTTGTCATTATGGAAGGCATTATGTTGTTGAGATTTCTGTTACTCCAATGGGTGGTAGCCTTGTCATTATGGAAGGTAGTCAGTTTTTGAGATTTATGTTACTCCAATGCATGGTAGCCTTGTCATTATGGGAGGTAGTCTGTTGTTGAGATTTCTTGTTACTCCAATGGATGGAAGCATTGTCATTATCGAAGGTAGTCTATTGTTAAAAAATTTTGTTACTCCAATGGATAGTAGCCTTGTCATTATGGAAGGTAGTTTGTTGTCAAGATTTTTGTCACTCCAAGGGATGGTAGCCTTGTCATTGTGGAAGGCATTATGTTGTTTAGATTTCTGTTACTCCAATGGGTGGTAGCCTTGTCATTATGGAAGGTTGTTTGTGGTTGAGATTTCTTGTTACACCAATGGATGGAAGCATTATCATTATGGGAGGTAGTCTGTTGTTGAAATTTTTGTTACTCTAATGAATGGAAGCATTGTCATTATTGGAGGTAGTCTGTTGTTGAAATTTTTGTTACTCCAATGGATGGTAGCCATGTCATTATGGAAGGTAGTTTGTTGTTGAGATTTTTGTCACTCCAAGGGATGAGAGCCTTGTCATTATGGAAGGCATTATGTTGTTGAGATTTCTGTTACTCCAATGGGTGGTAGCCTTGTCATTATGGAAGGTAGTCTGTGGTTGAGATTTCTTGTTACTCCAATGGATGGAAGCATTGTCATTATGGGAGGTAGTCTGTTGTTGAAATTTTTGTTACTCCAATGGATGGAAGCATTGTCATTATGGGAGGTAGTCTGTTGTTGAAATTTTTTTACTCCAATGGATGGTAGCCTTGTCATTATGGAAGGTAGTCTGTTATTGAAATTTTAGTTACTCCAATGGATGGTAGCCTTGTCATTATGGAAGGTAGTCTGTTGTTGAGATTTTTGTTACTCCACAGGATGGTAGCCTTGTCATTATGGAAGGCATTATGTTGTTGAGATTTCTGTTACTCCAATGGGTGGTAGCCTTGTCATTATGGAAGGTAGTCAGTTTTTGAGATTTATGTTACTCCAATGCATGGTAGCCTTGTCATTATGGGAGGTAGTCTGTTGTTGAGATTTCTTGTTATTCCAATGGATGGAAGCATTGTCATTATCGAAGGTAGTCTATTGTTAAAAAAATTTGTTACTCCAATGGATAGTAGCCTTGTCATTATGGAAGGTAGTTTGTTGTCAAGATTTTTGTCACTCCAAGGGATGGTAGCCTTGTCATTGTGGAAGGCATTATGTTGTTTAGATTTCTGTTACTCCAATGGGTGGTAGCCTTGTCATTATGGAAGGTTGTTTGTGGTTGAGATTTCTTGTTACTCCAATGGATGGAAGCATTATCATTATGGGAGGTAGTCTGTTGTTGAAATTTTTGTTACTCTAATGAATGGAAGCATTGTCATTATTGGAGGTAGTCTGTTGTTGAAATTTTTGTTACTCCAATGGATGGTAGCCTTGTCATTTTGGAAGGTAGTCTGTTGTTGAGATTTTTGTTACTCCAATGGATGGTAGCCTTGTAATTATGGAAGGTAGTCTATTGTTGAGATTTCTTGTTACTACAATGGATGGTAGCCTTGTAACTGTGTAATGTAGCTTGTTGTTGAGATTTATGTTTCTCCAATGGATGTTAGCCTTGTCATTATAAAAGGTAGTCTGTTGTTGAAATTTTTGTTACTCTAATGGATGGTAGCCTTGTCATTATGAATGTTAGTCTATTGTTGAGATTTCTGTTACTCCAATGGATGGTAGCTGTGTTATTATGGGAGGTAGTATGTCGTTGTGATTTTTGTTACCCCAATGTATGGAAGCATTGTCATTAAGGGAGGTAGTATGTTGTTGAAATTTTTGTTACTCCAATGGATGGTCGCCTTGTCATTATGGAAGGTAGTCTGTTATTGAAATTTTAGTTACTCCAATGGATGGTAGCCTTGTGATTATGGAATGTAGTCTGTTGTTGAGATTTTAGTTACTCCAATGGATTGTAGCCTTGTCATTATGGAAGGTAGTCTGTTGTTGAGATTTTTGTTACTCCAAGGTATGGTAGCCTTGTCATTATGGAAGGCATTATGTTGTTGAGATTTCTGTTACTCCAATGGGTGGTAGCCTTGTCATTATGGAAGGGAGTCAGTTTTTGAGATTTCTGTTACTCCAATGCATGGTAGCCTTGTCATTATGGGAGGTAGTCTGTTGTTGAGATTTCTTGTTACTCAAATGGATGGAAGCATTGTCATTATGGGAGGTAGTCTGTTGTTAAAATTTTTGTTACTCCAATGGATGGTAGCCTTGTCATTATGGAAGGTAGTCTGTTGTTGAAATTTTTGTTTCTCCAATGGATGGTAGCCTTGTCATTATAAAAGGTAGTCTGTTGTTGAAATTTTTGTTACTCTAACGGATGGTAGCCTTGTTATTATGAATGTTAGTCTATTATTGAGATTTCTGTTACTCCAAGGGATGGTAGCCTTGTCATTGTGGAAGGCATTATGTGGTTGAGATTTCTGTTACTCCAATGGGTGGTAGCCTTCTCATTATGGTAGGTAGTCTGAGGTTGAGATTTCTAGTTACTCCACTAGATGGAAGCATTGTCATTATGGGAGGTAGTCTGTTGTTGAAATTTTTGTTACTCCAATGGATGGAAGCATTGTCATTATGGGAGGTAGTCTGTTGTTAAAATTTTTGTTACTCTACTGGATGGTAGCCTTGTCATTATGGAAGGTAGTTTGTTGTTGAGATTTTTGTTACACCAATGGATGGAAGCCATGTCATTATGGAAGGTAGTTTGTTGTTGAGATTCATGTTTCTTCAATGGATGTTAGCCTTGTCATTATAAATGGTAGTTTGTTGTAGAAATTATGAATGGATGGTAGCCTTGTCATTATGGAAGTTAGTTTATTGTTGAGATTTATGTTACTCCAATGGATGGTAGCCGTGTTATTATGGGAGGTAGTATGTGGTTGTGATTTTTGTTACCCTAATGGATGGAAGCATTGTCATTAAGGGAGGTAGTCTGTTGTTGAAATTTTTGTTACTCCAATGGATGGTAGCCTTGTCATTATGGAAGGTAGTCTGTTATTGAAATTTTAGTTACTCCAATGGATGGTAGCCTTGTCATTATGGAAGGTAGTCTGTTGTTGAGATTTTTGTTACACCAAGGGATGGTAGCCTTGTCATTATGGAAGGCATTATGTTGTTGAGATTTCTGTTACTCCAATGGGTGGTAGCCTTGTGATTATGGTAGGTAGTCAATTTTTGAGATTTATGTTACTCCAATGCATGGTAGCCTTGTCATTATGGGAGGTAGTCTGTTGTTGAGATTTCTGGTTACTCTAATGGATGGAAGCATTGTCATTATGGGTGGTAGTTTGTTGTTGAAATTTTTGTTACTCCAATGGATGGAAGCATTGTCATTATGGGTGGTAGTCTGTTGTTGAAATTTTTTCTACTCCAGTGGATGGTAGCCTTGTCATTATGGAAGGTAGTCTGTTCTTGAGATTTTTGTTACTCCATTGGATGGAAGCATTGTCATTATCGAAGGTAGTCTGTTGTTGAAATTTTTGTTACTCCAATGGATAGTAGCCTTGTCATTATGGATGGTAGTTTGTTGTCGAGATTTTTGTCACTCCAAGGGATGGTAGCCTTGTCATTGTGGAAGGCATTATGTTGTTTAGATTTCTGTTACTCCAATGGGTGGTAGCCTTGTCATTATGGAAGGTAGTCTGTGGTTGCGATTTCTTGTTACTCCAATGGATGGAAGCATTATCATTATGGGAGGTAGTCTGTTGTTGAAATTTTTGTTACTCCAATGAATGGAAGCATTTTCATTATTGGAGGTAGTCTGTTGTTGAAATTTTTGTTACTCCAATGGATGGTAGCCTTGTCATTTTGGAAGGTAGTCTGTTGTTGAGATTTTTGTTACTCTAATGGATGGTAGCCTTGTAATTATGGAAGGTAGTCTATTATTGAAATTTCTTGTTACTCCAATGGATGGTAGCCTTGTCACTGTGTAATGTAGCCTGTTGTTGAGATTTATGTTTCTCCAATGGATGTTAGCCTTGTCATTATAAAAGGTAGTCTGTTGTTGAAATTTTTGTTACTCTAATGGCTGGTAGCCTTGTCATTATGAATGTTAGTCTATTGTTGAGATTTCTATTACTCCAATGGATGGTAGCCGTGTTATTATGGGAGGTAGTATGTGGTTGTGATTTTTGTTACCCCAATGGATGGAAGCATTGTCATTAAGGGAGGTAGTCTGTTGTTGAAATTTTTGTTACTCCAATGGATGGTAGCCTTGTCATTATGGAAGGTAGTCTGTTATTGAAATTTTAGTTACTCCAATGGATGGTAGCCTTGTCATTATGGAAGGTAGTCTGTTGTTGAGATTTTTGTTACTCTAAGGGATGGTAGCCTTGTCATTATGGAAGGCATTATGTTGTTGAGTTTTCTGTTACTCCAATGGGTGGTAGCCTTGTCATTATGGAAGGTAGTCAGTTTTTGAGATTTCTGTTACTCCAATGCATGGTAGCCTTGTCATTATGGGGGGTAGTATGTTTTTGAGATTTCTTGTTACTCCAATGGATGGAAGCATTGTCATTATGGGAGGTAGTCTGTTGTTAAAATTTTTGTTACTCTAATGGATGGTAGCCTTGTCATTATGGAAGGTAGTCTGTTGTTGAGATTTGTGTTACACCAATGGATGGAAGCATTGTCATTATCGAAGGTAGTCTGTTGTTGAAATTTTTGTTACTCCAATGGATGGTAGCCATGTCATTATGGAAGGTAGTTTGTTGTTGAGATTTTTGTCACTCCAAGGGATGGTAGCCTTGTCATTATGGAAGGCATTATGTTGTTGAGATTTCTGTTACTCCAATGGGTGGTAGCCTTGTCATTACCGAAGGTAGTCTGTGGTTGAGATTTCTTGTTACTCCAATGGATGGAAGCATTGTCATTATGGGAGGTAGTCTGTTGTTGAAATTTTTGTTACTCCAATGGATGTAAGCATTGTCATTATGGGAGGTAGTCTGTTGTTGAAATTTTTTTACTCCAATGAATGGTAGCCTTGTCATTATGGAAGGTAGTCTATTGTTGAAAATTTTGTTACTCCAATTGATGGTAGCCTTGTAATTATGGAAGGTAGTCAGTTGTTGAGATTTCTTGTTACTCTAATGGATGGTAGCCTTGTCATTCTGTAATGTAGCCTATTGTTGAGATTTATGTTTCTCCAATGGATGTTAGCCTTGTCATTATAAAAGGTAGTTTGTTGTTGAAATTTTTGTTACTCTAATGGATGGTAGCCTTGTAATTATGAATGTTAGTCTATTGATGAGATTTCTGTTACTCCAATTGATGGTAGCTGTGTTTTTATGGGAGGTAGTATGTGGTTGTGATTTTTGTTACCCCAATGGATGGAAGCATTCTCATTAAGGGAGGTAGTCTGTTGTTAAAATTTTTGTTACTCCAATGGATGGTAGCCTTGTCATTATGGAAGGTAGTCTGTTATTGAAATTTTAGTTACTCCAATGGATGGTAGCCTTGTCATTATGGAAGGTAGTCTGTTGCTGAGATTTTTGTTACTCTAAGGGATGGTAGCCTTGTCATTATGGAAGGCATTATGTTGTTGAGATTTTTGTTACTCCAATGGGTGGTCGCCTTGTCATTATGGAAGGTAGTCAGTGTTTGAGATTTCTGTTACTCCAATGCATGGTAGCCTTGTCATTATGGGAGGTAGTCTATTGTTGAGATTTCTTGTTACTCCAATGGATGGAAGCATTGTCATTATGGGAGGTAGTCTGTTATTGAAATTTTTGTTCCTCCAATGAATGGAAGCATTGTCATTATGGGTTGTAGTCTGTTGTTGAAATTTTTGTTTCTCCAATGGCTGGTAGCCTTGTCATTATGGAAGGTAGTCTGTTGTTGAGATTTTTGTTACTCCAATGGATTGTAGCCTTGTAATTATGGAAGGTAGTATGTTGTTGAGATTTCTTGTTACTCTAATGGATGGTAGCCTTGTCATTGTGTAATGTAGTCTGTTGTTGAGATTTATGTTTCTCCAATGGATGTTAGCCTTGTCATTATAAAAGGTAGTTTGTTGTTGAAATTTTTGTTACTCTAATGGATGGTAGCCTTGTCATTCTGAATGTTAGTCTATTGTTGAGATTTCTGTTACTCCAATTGATGGTAGCTGTGTTATTATGGGAGGTAGTATGTGGTTGTGATTTTTGTTACCCCAATGGATGAAAGCATTCTCATTAAGGGAGGTAGTCTGTTGTTGAAATTTTTGTTACTCCAATGGATGGTAGCCTTGTCATTATGGAAGGTAGTCTGTTATTGAAATTTTAGTTACTCCAATGGATGATAGCCTTGTCATTATGGAAGGTAGTCTGTTGTTGAGATTTTTGTTACTCTAAGGGATGGTAGCCTTGTCATTATGGAAGGCATTATGTTATTGAGATTTTTGTTACTCCAATGGGTGGTAGCCTTGTCATTATGGAAGGTAGTCAGTTTTTGAGATTTCTGTTACTCCAATGCATGGTAGCCTTGTCATTATGGGAGGTAGTCTGTTGTTGAGATTTCATGTTACTCTAATGGATGGAAGCATTGTCATTATGGGAGGTAGTCTGTTGTTACAATTTTTGTTACTCCAATGGATGGTAGCCTTGTCATTATGGAAGGTAGTCTGTTGTTGAGATTTTTGTTACTCCAATGGATGGAAGCATTGTCATTGTCGAAGGTAGTCTGTTGTTCAAATATTTGTTACTCCAATGGATGGTAGCCATTTCATTATGGAAGGTAGTTTGTTGTTGAGATTTTTGTCACTCCAAGGGATGGTAGCCTTGTCATTATGGAAGACATTATGTTGTTGAGATTTCTGTTACTCCAATGGGTGGTAGCCTTGTCATTATGGAAGGTAGTCTGTGGTTGAGATTTCTTGTTACTCCAATGAATGGAAGCATTGTCATTATTGGAGGTAGTCTGTTGTTGAAATTTTTTTTACTCCAATGGATGGTAGCCTTATCATTATGGAAGGTAGTCTATTGTTGATATTTTTGTTACTCCAATTGATGGTAGCCTTGTAATTATGGAAGGTAGTCTGTTGTTGAGATTTCTTGTTACTCTAATGGATGGTAGCCTTGTCATTGTGTAATGTAGCCTATTGTTGAGATTTATGTTTCTCCAATGGATGGTAGCCTTGTCATTATAAAAGGTAGTTTGTTGTTGAAATTTTGTTACTCTAATGGATGGTAGCCTTGTCATTATGAATGTTAGTCTATTGTTGAGATTTTTGTTACTCCAATGGATGGTAGCCGTGTTATTATGTGGTTGTGATTTTTGTTACCCCAATGGATGGAAGCATTGTCATTAAGGGAGGTGTCTGTTGTTGAAATTTTTGTTACTGTAATGGGTGGTAGCCTTGTCATTATGGAAGGTAGTCTGTTATTGAAATTTTAGTTACTCCAATGGATGGTATCCTTGTCATTATGGAAGGTAGTCTGTTGTTGATATTTTTGTTACTCCAAGGGATGGTAGCCTTGTCATTATGGAAGGCATTATGTTGTTTAGATTTATGTTACTGTAATGGGTGGTAGCCTTGTCATTATGGAAGGTAGTCAGTTTTTGAGATTTATGTTACTCCAATGCATGGTAGCCTTGTCATTATGGAAGGTAGTCTATTGTTGAGATTTCTTGTTACTCCAATGGATGGAACATTGTCATTATGGGAGGTAGTATGTTGTTGAAATTTTTGTTACTCCAATGGATGGTAGCCATATCATTATGGAAGGTAGTTTGTTGTTGACATTTTTGTCACTCCAACGGATGGTAGCCTTGTCATTGTGGAAGGCATTATGTTGTTGACATTTCTGTTACTCCAATGGGTGGTAGCCTTGTCATTATGGGAGGTAGTTTGTGGTTGAGATTTCTTGTTACTCCAATGGATGGAAGCATTGTCATTATGGGAGGTAGTCTGTTGTTGAAATTTTTTTTACTCCAATGAATGGAAGCATTGTCATTATGGGAGGTAGTCTGTTGATGAAATTTTTGTTACTCCAATGGATGGTAGCCTTGTCATTATGGAAGGTATTCTGTTGTTGAGATTTATGTTACTCCAATGGATGGTAGCCTTGTAATTATGGAAGGTAGTCTGTTGTTGAGATTTCTTGTTACTCTAATGGATGGTATCCTTGTCATTGTGTAATGTAGCCTGTTGTTAAGATTTATGTTTCTCCAATGGATGTTAGCCTTGTCAATATAAAAGGTTGTCTGTTGTTTAAATTGTTGTTACTCTAATGGATGGTAGCCTTGTCATTATGAATGTTAGTCTATTGTTGAGATTTCTGTTACTCCAATGGATGGTAGCCGTGTTATTATGGGAGGTAGTATGTGGTTGTGATTTTTGTTACCCCAATGGATGGAAGCATTGTCATTAAGGGAGGTAGTCTGTTGTTGAAATTTTTTTTACTCCAATGGATGGTAGCCTTATCATTATGGAAGGTAGTCTGTTATTGAAATTTTTGTTACTCCAATGGATGGTAGCCTTGTCATTATGGAAGGTAGTCTATTGTTGAAATTTTTGTTACTCCAATTGATGTTAGCCTTGTAATTATGGAAGGTGGCCTGTTGTTGAGATTTCTTGTTACTCTAATGGATGGTAGCCTTGTCATTGTGTAATGTAGCTTGTTGTTGAGATTTATGTTTCTCCAATGGATGTTAGCCTTGTCACTATAAAAGGTTGTCTGTTGTTGAAATTTTTGTTACTCCAATGGATGGTAGCCATGTCATTATGGAAGGTAGTTTGTTATTGAGATTTTTGTCACTCCAAGGGATGGTAGCCTTTGTCATTGTGGAAGGAATTATGTTGTTGAGATTTATGTAACTCCAATGGGTGGTAGCCTTGTCATTATGGAAGGTAGTATGTGGTTGAGATTTCTTGTTACCCCAATGGATGGAAGCATTGTCATTATGGGAGGTAGTCTGTTGTTGAAATTTTTTTTACTCCAATGGATGGTAGCCTTTTCATTATGGAAGGTAGTCTATTGTTGAAATTTTTGTTACTCCAATTGATGTTAGCCTTGTAATTATGGAAGGTGGCCTGTTGTTGAGATTTCTTGTTACTCTAATGGATGGTAGCCTTGTCATTATGTAATGTAGCCTGTTGTTGAGATTTATGTTTCTCCAATGGATGTTAGCCTTGTCATTATAAAAGGTAGTCTGTTGTTAATATTTTTGTTACTCTAATGGATGGTGGCCTTGTCATTATGAATGTTAGTCTATTGTTGAGATTTCTGTTACTCCAATGGATGGTAGCCGTGTTATTATGGGAGGTAGTATGTGGTTGTGATTTTTGTTACCCCAATGGATGGAAGCATTGTCATTAAGGGAGGTAGTCTGTTGTTGAAATTTTTGTTACTCCAATGGATGGTAGCATTGTCATTAAGGGAGGTAGTCTGTTATTGAAATTTTAGTTACTCCAATGGATGGTATCCATGTCATTATGGAAGGTAGTCTGTTGTTGAGATTTTTGTTACTCCAAGGGATGGTAGCCTTGTCATTATGGAAGGCATTATGTTGTTGATATTTCTGTTACTCCAATGGGTGGTAGCCTTGTCATTATGGAAGGTAGTTAGTTTTTGAGATTTATGTCACTCCAATGCATGGTAGCCTTGTCATTACGGGAGGTAGTCTTTTGTTGAGATTTCTTGTTACTCCAATGGATGGAAGCATTGTCATTATGGGAGGTAGTTTGTTGTTGAAATTTTTGTTACTCAATGGATGGTAGCCTTGTCTTTATGGATGGTAGTTTGTTGTTGAGATTTTTGTTACTCCAATGGATGGTAGCATTGTCATTATCGAAGGTAGTCTGTTGTTGAAAATTTTGTTACTCCAATGGATGGTAGCCTTGTCATTATGGAAGGTAGTTTTTTGTTGAGATTTTTGTCACTCCAACGGATGGTAGCCTTGTCATTGTGGAAGGTGTTATGTTGTTGAGATTTCTGTTACTCCAATGGGTGGTAGCCTTGTCATTATGGAAGGTAGTATGTGGTTGAGATTTCTTGTTACTCCAATGGATGGAAGCATTGTCATTATGGTAGGTAGTCTGTTGTTGAAATTTTTGTTACTCCAATGGATGGAAGCATTGTCATTATGGGAGGTAGTCTGTTGTTGAAATTTTTGTTACTCCAATGGATGGTAGCCGTGTCATTATGGAAGGTAGTCTATTGTTGAAATTTTTGTTACTCCAATTGATGGTAGCCTTGTAATTATGGAAGGTAGTCTGTTGTTCAGATTTCTTGTTACTCTAATCAATGGTAGCCTTGTCATTGTGTAATGTAGCCGGTTGTTGAGATTTATGTTTCTCCAATGCATGGTAGCCTTGTCATTATAAAAGGTAGTCTGTTGTTGAAATTTTTGTTACTCTAATGGATGCTAGCCTTGTCATTATGAATGTTAGTCTATTGTTGAGATTTATGTTACTGCAATGGATGGTAGCCGTGTTATTATGGGAGGTAGTATGTGGTTGTGATTTTTGTTACCCCAATGGATGGAAGCATTGTCATTAAGGGAGGTAGTCTGTTGTTGATATTTTTTTTACTCCAAAGGATGGTAGCCTTGTCATTATGGAAGGTAGTCTGTTATTGAAATTTTAGTTTCTCCAATGGATGGTAGCCTTGTCATTATGGAAGGTAGTTTGTTGTTTAGATTTTTGTTACTCCAAGGGATGGTACCCTTGTCATTATGGAAGGCATTATGTTGTTGAGATTTCTGTTACTCCAATGGGTGGTAGCCTTGTCTTTATGGAAGGTAGTCAATTTTTGAGATTTCTGTTACTCCAATGCATGGTAGCCTTGTCAATATGGGAGGTAGTCTGTTGTTGAGATTTCTTGTTACTCCAATGGATGGAAGCATTGTCATTATGGGAGGTAGTCTGTTGTTAAAATTTTTGTTACTCCAATGGATGGTAGCCTTGTCATTAATGAAGGTAGTCTGTTGTTGAGATTTTTGTTACTCCAATAGATGGAAGCATTGTCATTATTGAAGGTAGTATGTTGTTGAAATTTTTGTTACTCCAATGGATGGTAGCCATGTCATTATGGAAGGTAGTTTGTTGTTGAGATTTTTGTCACTCCAAGGGATGGTAGCCTTGTCACTGTGGAAGGCATTATGTTGTTGAGATTTCTGTTACTCCAATGGGTGGTAGCCTTGTCATTATGGAAGGTAGTCTGTGGTTGAGATTTCTTGTTACTCCAATGGATGGAAGCATTGTCATTATGGGAGGTAGTTTGTTGTTGAAATTTTTGTTATTCCAATGGTTGGAAGCATTGTCATTATGGGAGGTAGTCTGTTGTTGAAATTTTTTTTACTCCAATGGATGGTAGCCTTGTCATTATGGAAGGTAGTCTATTGTTGAAATTTTTGTTACTCCAATTGAAGGTAGCCTTGTAATTATGGAAGGTAGTCTGTTGTTGAGATTTCTTCTTACTCTAATGGATGGTAGCCTTGTCATTGTGTAATGTAGCCTGTTGTTCAGATTTATGTTTCTCCAATGCATGGTAGCCTTGTCATTATAAAAGGTAGTCTGTTGTTGAAATTTTTGTTACTCTAATGGATGGTAGCCTTGTCATTATGAATGTTAGTCTATTGTTGAGATTTCTGTTACTGCAATGGATGGTAGCCGTGTTATTATGGGAGGTAGTATGTGGTTGTGATTTTTGTTACCCCAATGGATGGAAGCATTGTCATTAAGGGAGGTAGTCTGTTGTTGAAATTTTTGTTACTCCAATGGATGGTAGCCTTGTCATTATGGAAGGTAGTCTATTATTGAAATTTTAGTTACTCCAATGGATGGTAGCCTTGTCATTATGGAAAGTAGTTTGTTGTTGAGATTTTTGTTACTCCAAGGGATGGTAGCCTTGTCATTATAGAAGGCATTATGTTGTTGAGATTTCTGTTACTCCAATGGGTGGTAGCCTTGTCATTATGGAAGGTAGTCAGTCTTTGAGATTTATGTTACTCCAATGCATGGTAGCCTTGTCAATATGGGAGGTAGTCTGTTGTTGAGATTTCTTGTTACTCAAATGGATGGAAGCATTATCATTATGGGAGGTAGTATGTTGTTGAAATTTTTGTTACTCCAATGGATGGTAGCCTTGTCAATATGGAAGGTAGTCTGTTGTTGAGATTTTTGTTACTCCAATGGATGGAAGCATTGTCATTATCGAAGGTAGTCTGTTGTTGAAATTTTTGTAACTCCAATGGATGGTAGCCATGTCATTATGGAAGCTAGTTTGTTGTTGAGATTTTTGTCACTCCAAGGGATGGTAGCCTTGTCATTGTGGAAGGCATTATGTTGTTGAGATTTCTGTTACTCCAATGGGTGGTAGCCTTGTCATTATGGAAGGTAGTCTGTGGTTGAGATTTCTTGTTACTCCAATGGATAGAAGCATTGTCATTATGGGAGGTAGTCTGTTGTTGAAATTTTTTTTACTCCAATGGATGGTATCCTTGTCATTATGGAAGGTAGTCTATTGTTAAAATTTTTGTTACTCCAATTAATGGTAGCCTTGTAATTATGGAAGGTAGTCTGTTGTTGAGATTTCTTGTTACTCTAATGGATGGTAGCCTTGTCAATGTGTAATGTAGCCTGTTGTTGAGATTTTTGTTTCTCCAATTGTTGGTAGCCTTGTCATTATAAAAGGTAGTCTATTGTTGAAATTTTTGTTACTCTAATGGATGGTAGCCTTGTCATTATGAATGTTAGTCTATTGTTCAGATTTCTGTTACTCTAATGGATGGTAGCCGTGTTATTATTAGAGGTAGTATGTGGTTGTGATTTTTGTTACCCCAATGGATGGAAGCATTGTCATTAAGGGGGGTAGTCTGTTGTTGAAATTTTTGTTACACCAATGGATGGTAGCCTTGTCATTATGGAAGGTAGTTTGTTATTGAAATTTTAGTTAATCCAATGGATGGTAGCCTTGTACTTATGGAAGGTAGTCTGTTGTTGAGATTTTTGTTACTCCAAGGGATGGTAGCCTTGTCATTATGGAAGGCATTATGTTGTTGAGATTTCTGTTACTCCAATGGGTGGTAGCCTTGTCATTATAGAAGGTAGTCAGTTTTTGAGATTTCTGTTACTCCAATGCATGGTAGCCTTGTCTTTATGGGAGGTAGTCTGTTGTTGAGATTTCTTGTTACTCTAATGGATGGAAGCATTGTCATTATGGGAGGTAGTCTGTTGTTGAAATTTTTGTTACTCCAATGGATGGTAGCCTTGTCATTATGGAAGGTAGTCTGTTGTTGAGATTTTTGTTACTCCAATGGATGGAAGCATTGTCATTATCGAAGGTAGTCTGTTGTTGAAATTTTTGTTACTCCAATGGATGGTAGCCTTGTCATTATGGAAGGTAGTTTGTTGTTGAGATTTTTGTCACTCCAACGGATGGTAGCCTTGTCATTGTGGAAGGCATTATGTTGTTGAGATTCCTGTTACTCCAATGGGTGGTAGCCTCGTCATTATGGAAAGTATTATGTGGTTGAGAATTCTTATTACTCCAATGGATGGAAGCATTGCCATTATGGGAGGTAGTCTGTTGTTGAAATTTTTGTTACTCCAATGGATGGAAGCATTGTCATTATGGGAGGTAGTCTGTTGTTGAAATTTTTGTTACTCCAATTGATGGTAGCCTTGTAATTATGGAAGGTAGTCTGTTGTTCAGATTTCTTGTTACTCTAATCAATGGTAGCCTTGTCATTGTGTAATGTAGCCGGTTGTTGAGATTTATGTTTCTCCAATGCATGGTAGCCTTGTCATTATAAAAGGTAGTCTGTTGTTGAAATTTTTGTTACTCTAATGGATGCTAGCCTTGTCATTATGAATGTTAGTCTATTGTTGAGATTTATGTTACTGCAATGGATGGTAGCCGTGTTATTATGGGAGGTAGTATGTGGTTGTGATTTTTGTTACCCCAATGGATGGAAGCATTGTCATTAAGGGAGGTAGTCTGTTGTTGATATTTTTTTTACTCCAAAGGATGGTAGCCTTGTCATTATGGAAGGTAGTCTGTTATTGAAATTTTAGTTTCTCCAATGGATGGTAGCCTTGTCATTATGGAAGGTAGTTTGTTGTTTAGATTTTTGTTACTCCAAGGGATGGTACCCTTGTCATTATGGAAGGCATTATGTTGTTGAGATTTCTGTTACTCCAATGGGTGGTAGCCTTGTCTTTATGGAAGGTAGTCAATTTTTGAGATTTCTGTTACTCCAATGCATGGTAGCCTTGTCAATATGGGAGGTAGTCTGTTGTTGAGATTTCTTGTTACTCCAATGGATGGAAGCATTGTCATTATGGGAGGTAGTCTGTTGTTAAAATTTTTGTTACTCCAATGGATGGTAGCCTTGTCATTAATGAAGGTAGTCTGTTGTTGAGATTTTTGTTACTCCAATAGATGGAAGCATTGTCATTATTGAAGGTAGTATGTTGTTGAAATTTTTGTTACTCCAATGGATGGTAGCCATGTCATTATGGAAGGTAGTTTGTTGTTGAGATTTTTGTCACTCCAAGGGATGGTAGCCTTGTCACTGTGGAAGGCATTATGTTGTTGAGATTTCTGTTACTCCAATGGGTGGTAGCCTTGTCATTATGGAAGGTAGTCTGTGGTTGAGATTTCTTGTTACTCCAATGGATGGAAGCATTGTCATTATGGGAGGTAGTTTGTTGTTGAAATTTTTGTTATTCCAATGGTTGGAAGCATTGTCATTATGGGAGGTAGTCTGTTGTTGAAATTTTTTTTACTCCAATGGATGGTAGCCTTGTCATTATGGAAGGTAGTCTATTGTTGAAATTTTTGTTACTCCAATTGAAGGTAGCCTTGTAATTATGGAAGGTAGTCTGTTGTTGAGATTTCTTCTTACTCTAATGGATGGTAGCCTTGTCATTGTGTAATGTAGCCTGTTGTTCAGATTTATGTTTCTCCAATGCATGGTAGCCTTGTCATTATAAAAGGTAGTCTGTTGTTGAAATTTTTGTTACTCTAATGGATGGTAGCCTTGTCATTATGAATGTTAGTCTATTGTTGAGATTTCTGTTACTGCAATGGATGGTAGCCGTGTTATTATGGGAGGTAGTATGTGGTTGTGATTTTTGTTACCCCAATGGATGGAAGCATTGTCATTAAGGGAGGTAGTCTGTTGTTGAAATTTTTGTTACTCCAATGGATGGTAGCCTTGTCATTATGGAAGGTAGTCTATTATTGAAATTTTAGTTACTCCAATGGATGGTAGCCTTGTCATTATGGAAAGTAGTTTGTTGTTGAGATTTTTGTTACTCCAAGGGATGGTAGCCTTGTCATTATAGAAGGCATTATGTTGTTGAGATTTCTGTTACTCCAATGGGTGGTAGCCTTGTCATTATGGAAGGTAGTCAGTCTTTGAGATTTATGTTACTCCAATGCATGGTAGCCTTGTCAATATGGGAGGTAGTCTGTTGTTGAGATTTCTTGTTACTCAAATGGATGGAAGCATTATCATTATGGGAGGTAGTATGTTGTTGAAATTTTTGTTACTCCAATGGATGGTAGCCTTGTCAATATGGAAGGTAGTCTGTTGTTGAGATTTTTGTTACTCCAATGGATGGAAGCATTGTCATTATCGAAGGTAGTCTGTTGTTGAAATTTTTGTAACTCCAATGGATGGTAGCCATGTCATTATGGAAGCTAGTTTGTTGTTGAGATTTTTGTCACTCCAAGGGATGGTAGCCTTGTCATTGTGGAAGGCATTATGTTGTTGAGATTTCTGTTACTCCAATGGGTGGTAGCCTTGTCATTATGGAAGGTAGTCTGTGGTTGAGATTTCTTGTTACTCCAATGGATAGAAGCATTGTCATTATGGGAGGTAGTCTGTTGTTGAAATTTTTTTTACTCCAATGGATGGTATCCTTGTCATTATGGAAGGTAGTCTATTGTTAAAATTTTTGTTACTCCAATTAATGGTAGCCTTGTAATTATGGAAGGTAGTCTGTTGTTGAGATTTCTTGTTACTCTAATGGATGGTAGCCTTGTCAATGTGTAATGTAGCCTGTTGTTGAGATTTTTGTTTCTCCAATTGTTGGTAGCCTTGTCATTATAAAAGGTAGTCTATTGTTGAAATTTTTGTTACTCTAATGGATGGTAGCCTTGTCATTATGAATGTTAGTCTATTGTTCAGATTTCTGTTACTCTAATGGATGGTAGCCGTGTTATTATTAGAGGTAGTATGTGGTTGTGATTTTTGTTACCCCAATGGATGGAAGCATTGTCATTAAGGGGGGTAGTCTGTTGTTGAAATTTTTGTTACACCAATGGATGGTAGCCTTGTCATTATGGAAGGTAGTTTGTTATTGAAATTTTAGTTAATCCAATGGATGGTAGCCTTGTACTTATGGAAGGTAGTCTGTTGTTGAGATTTTTGTTACTCCAAGGGATGGTAGCCTTGTCATTATGGAAGGCATTATGTTGTTGAGATTTCTGTTACTCCAATGGGTGGTAGCCTTGTCATTATAGAAGGTAGTCAGTTTTTGAGATTTCTGTTACTCCAATGCATGGTAGCCTTGTCTTTATGGGAGGTAGTCTGTTGTTGAGATTTCTTGTTACTCTAATGGATGGAAGCATTGTCATTATGGGAGGTAGTCTGTTGTTGAAATTTTTGTTACTCCAATGGATGGTAGCCTTGTCATTATGGAAGGTAGTCTGTTGTTGAGATTTTTGTTACTCCAATGGATGGAAGCATTGTCATTATCGAAGGTAGTCTGTTGTTGAAATTTTTGTTACTCCAATGGATGGTAGCCTTGTCATTATGGAAGGTAGTTTGTTGTTGAGATTTTTGTCACTCCAACGGATGGTAGCCTTGTCATTGTGGAAGGCATTATGTTGTTGAGATTCCTGTTACTCCAATGGGTGGTAGCCTCGTCATTATGGAAAGTATTATGTGGTTGAGAATTCTTATTACTCCAATGGATGGAAGCATTGCCATTATGGGAGGTAGTCTGTTGTTGAAATTTTTGTTACTCCAATGGATGGAAGCATTGTCATTATGGGAGGTAGTCTGTTGTTGAAATTTTTGTTACTCCAATGGATGGTAGCCTTGTCATTATGGAAGGTAGTCTATTGTTGAAATTATTGTTACTCCAATGGATGGTAACCTTGTAATTGTGGAAGGTAGTTTGTTGTTGAGATTTCTTGTTACTCTAATGGATGGTAGCCTTGTCATTGTGTAATGTAGCCTGTTGTTGAGATTTATGTTTCTCCAATGGATGTTAGCCTTGTCATTATAAAAGGTAGTTTGTTGTTGAAATTTTTGTTACTCTAATGGATGGTAGCCTTGTCATTATGAATGTTAGTCTATTGTTGAGATTTTTGTTACTCCATAGGATGGTAGCCGTGTTATTATGGGAGGTAGTATGTGGTTGTGATTTTTGTTACCCCAATGGATGGAAGCATTGTCATTAAGGGAGGTAGTCTGTTGTTGAAATTTTTGTTACTCCAAAGGATGGTAGCCTTGTCATTATGGAAGGTAGTCTGTTATTGAAATTTTAGTTTCTCCAATGGATGGTAGCCTTATCATTATGGAAGGTAGTTTGTTGTTTAGATTTTTGTTACTCCAAGGGATGGTACCCTTGTCATTATGGAAGGCATTATGTTGTTGAGATTTTTGTTACTCCAATGGGTGGTAGCCTTGTCTTTATGGAAGGTAGTAAATTTTTGAGATTTCTGTTACTCCAATGCATGGTAGTCTTGTCAATATGGGAGGTAGTCTGTTGTTGAGATTTCTTGTTACTCCAATGGATGGAAGCATTGTCATTATGGGAGGTAGTCTGTTGTTAAAATTTTTGTTACTCCAATGGATGGTAGCCTTGTCATTAATGAAGGTAGTCTTTTGTTGAGATTTTTGTTACTCCAATGGATGGAAGCATTGTCATTATCGAAGGTAGTATGTTGTTGAAATTTTTGTTACTCCAATGGATGGTAGCCATGTCATTATGGAAGGTAGTTTGTTGTTGAGATTTTTGTCACTCCATGGGATGGTAGCCTTCTAAATGTGGAAGGCATTATGTTGTTGAGATTTCTGTTACTCCAATGGGTGGTTGCCTTGTCATTATGGAAGGTAGTCTGTGGTTGAGATTTCTTGTTACTCCAATGGATGGAAGCATTGTCATTATGGGAGGTAGTCTGTTGTTGAAATTTTTGTTATTCCAATGGATGGAAGCATTGTCATTATGGGAGGTAGTCTGTAGTTGAATTTTTTTTTACTCCAATGGATGGTAGCCTTGTCATTATGGAAGGTAGTCTATTGTTGAAATTTTTGTTACTCCAATTGAAGGTAGCCTTGTAATTATGGAAGGTAGTCTGTTGTTGAGATTTCTTGTTACTCTAATGGATGGTAGCCTTGTCATTGTGTAATGTAGCCTGTTGTTGAGATTTATGTTTCTCCAATGCATGGTAGCCTTGTCATTATAAAAGGTAGTCTGTTGTTGAAATTTTTGTTTCTCTAATGGATGGTAGCCTTGTCATTATGAATGTTAGTCTATTGTTGAGATTTCTGTTACTGCAATGGATGGTAGCCGTGTTATTATGGGAGGTAGAATGTGGTTGTGATTTTTGTTACCCCAATGGATGGAAGCATTGTCATTAAGGGAGGTAGTTTGTTGTTGAAATTTTTGTTACTCCAATGGATGGTAGCCTTGTCATTATGGAAGGTAGTCTGTTATTGAAATTTTAGTTACTCCAATGGATGGTAGCCTTGTCATTATGGAAAGTAGTTTGTTGTTGAGATTTTTGTTACTCCAAGGGATGGTAGCCTTGTCATTATGGAAGGCATTATGTTGTTGAGATTTCTGTTACTCCAATGGGTGGTAGCCTTGTCTTTATGGAAGGTAGTCAATTTTTGAGATTTCTGTTACTCCAATGCATGGTAGCCTTGTCAATATGGGAGGTAGTCTGTTGTTGAGATTTCTTGTTACTCCAATGGATGGAAGCATTGTCATTATGGGAGGTAGTCTGTTGTTAAAATTTTTGTTACTCCAATGGATGGTAGCCTTGTCATTAATGAAGGTAGTCTGTTGTTGATATTTTTGTTACTCCAATGGATGGAAGCATTGTCATTATTGAAGGTAGTATGTTGTTGAAATTTTTGTTACTCCAATGGATGGTAGCCATGTCATTATGGAAGGTAGTTTGTTGTTGAGATTTTTGTCACTCCAAGGGATGGTAGCCTTGTCACTGTGGAAGGCATTATGTTGTTGAGATTTCTGTTACTCCAATGGGTGGTAGCCTTGTCATTATGGAAGGTAGTCTGTGGTTGAGATTTCATGTTACTCCAATGGATGGAAGCATTGTCATTATGGGAGGTAGTCTGTTGTTGAAATTTTTGTTATTCCAATGGATGGTAGCCTTGTCATTTTGGAAGGTAGTCGGTTATTGAAATTTTAGTTACTCCAATGGATGGTAGCCTTGTCATTATGGAAGGTAGTCTGTTGTTGAGATTTTTGTTACTCCAAGGGATGGTATCATTGTAATTATGGAAGGCATTATGTTGTTGAGATTTCTGTTACTCCAATGGGTGGTAGCCTTGTCATTATGGAAGGTAGTCAGTTTTTGAAATTTCTGTAACTCCAATGCATGGTAGCCTTGTCATTATGGGAGGTAGTTTGTTGTTGATATTTCTTGTTACTCCAATGGATGGAAGCATTATCATTATGGGAGGTAGTTTGTTGTTAAAAATTTTGTTACTCCAATGGTTGGTAGCCTTGTCATTATGGAAGGTAGTCTGTTGTTGAGATTTTTGTTACTCCAATGGATGGAAGCATTGTCATTATGGAAGGTAGTCTGTTGTTGAAATTTTTTTTGCTCCAATAGATGGTAGCCATGTCATTATGGAAGGTAGTTTGTTGTTGAGATTTTTGTCACTCCAAGGGATGGTAGCCTTGTTATTTTGGAAGGCATTATGTTGTTGACATTTCTGTTACTCCAATGGGTGGTAGCCTTGTCATTATGGAAGGTAGTCTGTGGTTGAGATTTCTTGTTACTCCAATGGATGGAAGCATTGTCATTATGGGAGGTAGTCTGTTGTTGAAATTTTTGTTATTCCAATGGATGGTAGCCTTGTCATTAATGAAGGTAGTCTGTTGTTGAGATTTTTGTTACTCCAATGGATGGAAGCATTGTCATTATCGAAGGTAGTATGTTGTTTAAATTTTTGTTACTCCAATGGATGGTAGCATTGTCATTATGGAAGGTAGTTTGTTGTTGAGATTTTTGTCACTCCAAGGGATGGTAGCCTTGTCACTGTGGAAGGCATTATGTTGTTGAGATTTCTATTACTCCAATGGGTGGTAGCCTTGTCATTATGGAAGGTAGTCTGTGGTTGAGATTTCTTGTTACTCCAATGGATGGAAGCATTGTCATTATGGGAGGTAGTCTGTTGTTGAAATTTTTGTTTTTCCAATGGATGGAAGCATTATCATTATGGGAGGTAGTCTGTTGTTGAAATTTTTTTTACTCCAATGGATGGTAGCCATGTCATTATGGAAGGTAGTTTGTTGTTGATATTTTTGTCACTCCAAGGGATGGTAGCCTTGTCACTGTGGAAGGCATTATGTTGTTGAGATTTCTATTACTCCAATGGGTGGTACCCTTGTCATTATGGAAGGTAGTCTGTGGTTGAGATTTCTTGTTACTCCAATGGATGGAAGCATTGTCATTATGGGAGGTAGTCTGTTGTTGAAATTTTTGTTATTCCAATGGATGGAAGCATTGTCATTATGGGAGGTAGTCTGTTGTTGAAATTTTTTTTACTCCAACGGATGGTAGCCTTGTCATTATGGAAGGTAGTCTATTGTTGAAATTTTTGTTACTCCAATTGAAGGTAGCCTTGTAATTATGGAAGGTAGTCTGTTATTGAGATTTCTTGTTACTCTAATGGATGGTAGCCTTGTCATTGTGTAATGTAGCCTGTTGTTGAGATTTATGTTTCTCCAATGCATGGTAGCCTTGTCATTATAAAAGTTAGTCTGTTCTTGACATTTTTGTTACTCTAATGGATGGTAGCCTTGTCATTATGAATGTTAGTCTATTGTTGAGATTTATGTTACTCCAATGGATGGTAGCCGTGTTATTATGGGAGGTAGTATGTGGTTGTGATTTTTGTTACCCCGATGGATGGAAGCATTGTCATTAAGGGCGGTAGTCTGTTGTTGAAATTTTTGTTACTCCAATGGATGGTAGCCTTGTCATTATGGAAGGTAGTCGGTTATTGAAATTTTAGTTACTCCAATGGATGGTAGCCTTGTCATTATGGAAGGTAGTCTGTTGTTGAGATTTTTGTTACTCCAAGGGATGGTATCCTTGTAATTATGGAAGGCATTATGTTGTTGAGATTTCTGTTACTCCAATGGGTGGTAGCCTTGTCATTATGGAAGGTAGTCAGTTTTTGAGATTTCTGTAACTCCAATGCATGGTAGCCTTGTCATTATGGGAGGTAGTTTGTTGTTGATATTTCTTGTTACTCCAATGGATGGAAGCATTGTCATTATGGGAGGTAGTCTGTTGTTAAAAATTTTGTTACTCCAATGGTTGGTAGCCTTGTCATTATGGAAGGTAGTCTGTTCTTGAGATTTTTGTTACTCCAATGGATGGAAGCATTGTCATTATGGAAGGTAGTCTGTTGTTGAAATTTTTATTGCTCCAATGGATGGTAGCCATGTCATTATGGAAGGTAGTTTGTTGTTGATATTTTTGTCACTCCAAGGGATGGTAGCCTTGTTATTTTGGAAGGCATTATGTTGTTGACATTTCTGTTACTCCAATGGGTGGTAGCCTTGTCATTATGGAAGGTAGTCTGTGGTTGAGATTTCTTGTTACTCCAATGGATGGAAGCATTATCATTATGGGAGGTAGTATGTTGTTGAAATTTTTGTTATTCCAATGGATGGAAGCATTGTCATTATGGGAGGTAGTCTGTTGTTGAAATTTTTGTTATTCCTATGGATGGTAGCCTTGTCATTAATGAAGGTAGTCTGTTGTTGAGATTTTTGTTACTCCAATGGATGGAAGCATTGTCATTATCGAAGGTAGTATGTTGTTGAAATTTTTGTTACTCCAATGGATGGTAGCCATGTCATTATGGAAGGTAGTTTGTTGTTGAGATTTTTGTCACTCCAAGGGATGGTAGCCTTGTCACTGTGGAAGGCATTATGTTGTTGAGATTTCTGTTACTCCAATGGGTGGTAGCCTTGTCATTATGGAAGGTAGACTGTGGTTGAGATTTCTTGTTACTCCAATGGATGGAAGCATTATCATTATGGGAGGTAGTATGTTGTTGAATTTTTTGTTATTCCAATGGATGGAAGCATTGTCATTATGGGAGGTAGTCTGTTGTTGAAATTTTTTTTACTCCAATGGATGGTAGCCTTGTCATTATGGAAGGTAGTCTATTGTTGAAATTTTTGTTACTCCAATGGATGGTAGCCTTGTCATTATGGAAGGTAGTCTGTTATTGAAATTTTAGTTACTCCAATGGATGTTAGCCTTGTCATTATGGAAGGTAGTCTATTGTTGAGATTTTTGTTACTCCAAGGGATTGTAGCCTTGTCATTATGGAAGGCATTATGTTGTTGAGATTTCTGTTACTCCAATGGGTGGTAGCCTTGTCATTATGGAAGGTAGTCAGTTTTTGAGATTTATGTTACTCCAATGCATGGTAGCCTTGTCAATATGGGAGGTAGTCTGTTGTTGAGATTTCTTGTTACTCCAATGGATGGAAGCATTGTCATTATGGGAGGTAGTCTGTTGTTGAAATTTTTGTTACTCCAATGGATGGAAGCATTGTCATTATGGGAGGTAGTCTGTTGTTGAAATTTTTGTTACTCCAATGGATGGAAGCATTGTCATTATGGGAGGTAGTCTGTTGTTGAAATTTTTTTTACTCCAATGGATGGTAGCCTTGTCATTATGGAAGGTAGTCTATTGTTGAAATTTTTGTTACTCCAATTAATGGTAGCCTTGTAATTATGGAAGGTAGTCTGTTGTTGAGATTTCTTGTTACTCTAATGGATGGTAGCCTTGTCATTGTGTAATGTAGCCTGTTGTTGAGATTTATGTTTCTCCAATGGATGGTAGCCTTGTCATTATAAAAGGTAGTCTGTTGTTGAAATTTTTGTTACTCTAATGGATGGTAGCCTTTTCATTATGAATGTTAGTCTATTGTTGAGATTTCTGTTACTCCAATGGATGGTAGTCATGTTATTATGGGAGGTAGTATGTGGTTGTGATTTTTGTTACCCCAATGGATGGAAGCATTGTCATTAAGGGAGGTAGTCTGTTGTTGAAATTTTTGTTATTCCAATGCATGGTTGCCTTGTCATTATGGAAGGTAGTCTGTTGTTGAGATTTTTGTTACTCCAAGGGATGGTAGCCTTGTCATTATGGAAGGCATTATGTTGTTGAGATTTCTGTTACTCCAATGGGTGGTAGCCTTGTCATTATGGAAGGTAGTCTGTTGTTGAGATTTTTGTTACTCCAAGGGATGGTAGCCTTGTCATTATGGAAGGCATTATGTTGTTGAGATTTCTGTTACTCCAATGGGTAGTAGCCTTGTCATTATGGAAGGTAGTCAGTTTTTGAGATTTATGTTACTCCAATGCATGGTTGCCTTGTCAATATGGGAGGTAGTTTGTTGTTGAGATTTCTTGTTACTCCAATGGATGGAATATTTGTCATTACGGGAGGTAGTTTGTTGTTGAAATTTATTTTCTACTCCAATGGATGGTAGCCTTGTCATTATGGAAGGTAGTCTATTGTTGAAATTTTTGTTACTCCAATTGATGGTACCCTTGTAATTATGGATGGTAGTCTGTTGTTGAGATTTCTTGTTACTCTAATGGATGGTAGCCTTGTCATTATGTAATGTACCCTGTTTTTGAGATTTATGTTTCTCCAATGCATGGTAGCCTTGTAATTATAAAAGGTAGTCTGTTGTTGAAATTTTTGTTACTCTAATGGATGGTAGCCTTGTCATTATGAATGTTAGTCTATTGTTGAGATTTCTGTTACTCCAATGGATGGTAGCCGTGTTATTATGGGAGGTAGTATGTGGTTGTGATTTTTATTACCCCAATGGATGGAAGCATTGTCATTAAGGGAGGTAGTCTG
Organism: Vicia faba; assembly: GCA_948472305.1. Classification (NCBI taxonomy): domain Eukaryota; kingdom Viridiplantae; phylum Streptophyta; class Magnoliopsida; order Fabales; family Fabaceae; genus Vicia; species Vicia faba. The sequence continues at coordinate 775,383,186 of OX451737.1, forward strand.
TTGTTGAAATTTTTGTTACTCCAATGGATGGTAGCCTTGTCATTATGGAAGGTAGTCTGTTATTGAAATTTTAGTTACTCCAATGGATGGTAGCCTTGTCATTATAGAAGGTAGTCTATTGTTGAGATTTTTGTTACTCCAAGGGATGGTAGCCTTGTCATTATGGAAGGCATTATGTTGTTGAGATTTCTGTTACTCCAATGGGTGGTAGCCTTGTCATTATGGAAGGTAGTCAGTTTTTGAGATTTATGTTACTCCAATGCATGGTAGCCTTGTCAATATGGGAGGTAGTCTGTTGTTTAGATTTCTTGTTACTCCAATGGATGGAAGCATTTTCATTATGGGAGGTAGTATGTTGTTGAAATTTTTGTTACTCCAATGGATGGTAGCCTTGTCATTATGGAAGGTAGTCTGTTGTTGAGATTTTTGTTACTCCAATGGATGGAAGCATTGTCATTATCGAAGGTATTCTGCTGTTGAAATTTTTGTTACTCCAATGGATGGTTGCCATGTCATTATGGAAGGTAGTTTGTTGTTGAGGTTTTTGTCACACTAAGGGATGGTATCCTTGTCATTGTAGAAGGCATTATGTTGTTGAGATTTCTGTTACTCCAATGGGTGGTAGCCTTGTCATTATGGAAGGTAGTCTGTCGTTGAGATTTCTTGTTACTCCAATGGATGGAAGCATTGTCATTATGGGAGGTAGTCTGTTGTTGAAATTTTTGTTACTCCAATGGATGGAAACATTGTCATTATGGGAGGTAGTCTGTTGTTGAAATTTTTGTTACTACAATGGATGGAAGCATTGTCATTATGGGAGGTAGTCTGTTGTTTAAATTTTTTTTACTCCAATGGATGGTAGCCTTGTCATTATGGAAGGTAGTCTATTGTTGAAATTTTTGTTACTCCAATTAATGGTAGCCTTGTAATTATGGAAGGTAGTCTGTTGTTGAGATTTCTTGTTACTCTAATGGATGGTAGCCTTGTCATTGTGTAATGTAGCCTGTTGTTGAGATTTATGTTTCTCCAATGGATGGTAGCCTTGTCATTATAAAAGGTAGTCTGTTGTTGAAATTTTTATTACTCTAATGGATGGTAGCCTTTTCATTTTGAATGTTAGTCTATTGTTGAGATTTCTGTTACTCCAATGGATGGTAGTCGTGTTATTATGGGAGGTAGTATGTGGTTGTGATTTTTGTTACCCCAATGGATGGAAGCATTGTCATTAAGGGAGGTAGTCTGTTGTTGAAATTTTTGTTACTCCAATGCATGGTAGCCTTGTCATTATGGAAGGTAGTCTGTTATTGAAATTTTAGTTACTCCAATGGATGGTAGCCTTGTCATTATGGAAGGTAGTCTGTTGTTGAGATTTTTGTTACTCCAAGGGATGGTAGCCTTGTCATTATGGAAGGCATTATGTTGTTGGGATTTCTGTTACTCCAATGGGTGGTAGCCTTGTCATTATGGAAGGGAGTCAGTTTTTGAGATTTATGTTACTCCAATGCATGGTTGCCTTGTCAATATGGGAGGTAGTTTGTTGTTGAGATTTCTTGTTACTCCAATGGATGGAAGCATTGTCATTATGGGAGGTAGTATGTTGTTGAAATTTTTGTTACTCCAATGGATGGTAGCCTTGTCATTATGGAAGGTAGTCTGTTGTTGAGATTTTTGTTACTCCAATGGATGGAAGCATTGTCATTATCGAAGGTATTCTGTTGTTGAAATTTTTGTTACTCCAATGGATGGTTGCCATGTAATTATGGAAGGTAGTTTGTTGTTGAGGTTTTTGTCACTCCAAGGGATGGTATCCTTGTCATTGTAGAAGGCATTATGTTGTTGAGATTTCTGTTACTCCAATGGGTGGTAGCCTTGTCATTATGGAAGGTAGTCTGTCGTTGAGATTTCTTGTTACTCCAATGGATGGAAGCATTGTCATTATGGGAGGTAGTCTGTTGTTGAAATTTTTGTTACTCCAATGAATGGAAGCATTGTCATTATGGGAGGTAGTCTGTTGTTGAAATTTTTGTTATTCCAATGGATGGAAGCATTGTCATTATGGGAGGTAGTCTGTTGTTGAAATTTTTTTTACTCCAATGGATGGTAGCCTTGTCATTATGGAAGGTAGTCTATTGTTGAAATTTTTGTTAATCCAATTAATGGTAGCCTTGTAATTATGGAAGGTAGTCTGTTGTTGAGATTTCTTGTTACTCTAATGGATGGTAGCCTTGTCATTGTGTAATGTAGCCTGTTGTTGAGATTTATGTTTCTCCAATGGATGGTAGCCTTGTCATTATAAAAGGTAGTTTGTTGTTGAAATTTTTGTTACTCTAATGGATGGTAGCCTTTTCATTATGAATGTTAGTCTATTGTTGAGATTTCTGTTACTCCAATGGATGGTAGTCGTGTTATTATGGGAGGTAGTATGTGGTTGTGATTTTTGTTACCCTAATGGATGGAAGCATTGTCATTAAGGGAGGTAGTCTGTTGTTGAAATTTTCGTTACTCAAATGCATGGTAGCCTTGTCATTATGGAAGGTAGTCTGTTATTGAAATTTTAGTTACTCCAATGGATGGTAGCCTTGTCATTATGGAAGGTAGTCTGTTGTTGAGATTTTTGTTACTCCAAGGGATGGTAGCCTTGTCATTATGGAAGGCATTATGTTGTTGAGATTTCTGTTACTCCAATGGGTGGTAGCCTTGTCATTATGGAAGGTAGTCAGTTTTTGAGATTTATGTTACTCCAATGCATGGTTGCCTTGTCAATATGGGAGGTAGTTTGTTGTTGAGATTTCTTGTTACTCCAATGGATGGAATATTTGTCATTACGGGAGGTAGTTTGTTGTTGAAATTTTTTTTACTCCAATGGATGGTAGCCTTGTCATTATGGAAGGTAGTCTATTGTTGAAATTTTTGTTACTCCAATTGATGGTACCCTTGTAATTATGGATGGTAGTCTGTTGTTGAGATTTCTTGTTACTCTAATGGATGGTAGCCTTGTCATTATGTAATGTACCCTGTTTTTGAGATTTATGTTTCTCCAATGCATGGTAGCCTTGTAATTATAAAAGGTAGTCTGTTGTTGAAATTTTTGTTACTCTAATGGATGGTAGCCTTGTCATTATGAATGTTAGTCTATTGTTGACATTTCTGTTACTCCAATGGATGGTAGTCGTGTTATTATGGGAGGTAGTATGTGGTTGTGATTTTTATTACCCCAATGGATGGAAGCATTGTCATTAAGGGAGGTAGTCTGTTGTTGAAATTTTTGTTACTCCAATGGATGGTAGCCTTGTCATTATGGAAGGTAGTCTGTTATTGAAATTTTAGTTACTCCAATGGATGGTAGCCTTGTCATTATGGAAGGTAGTCTATTGTTGAGATTTTTGTTACTCCAAGGGATGGTAGCCTTGTCATTATGGAAGGCATTATGTTGTTGATATTTCTGTTACTCTAATGGGTGGTAGCCTTGTCATTATGGAAGGTAGTCAGTTTTTGAGATTTATGTTACTCCAATGCATGGTAGCCTTGTCAATATGGGAGGTAGTCTGTTGTTGAGATTTCTTGTTACTCCAATGGATGGAAGCATTTTCATTATGGGAGGTAGTATGTTGTTGAAATTTTTGTTACTCCAATGGATGGTAGCCTTGTCATTATGGAAGGTAGTCTGTTGTTGAGATTTTTGTTACTCCAATGGATGGAAGCATTGTCATTATCGAAGGTATTCTGTTGTTGAAATTTTTGTTACTCCAATGGATGGTTGCCATGTCATTATGGAAGGTAGTTTGTTGTTGAGGTTTTTGTCACTCTAAGGGATGGTATCCTTGTCATTGTAGAAGGCATTATGTTGTTGAGATTTCTGTTACTCCAATGGGTGGTAGCCTTGTCATTATGGAAGGTAGTCTGTCGTTGAGATTTCTTGTTACTCCAATGGATGGAAGCATTGTCATTATGGGAGGTAGTCTGTTGTTGAAATTTTTGTTACTCCAATGGATGGAAACATTGTCATTATGGGAGGTAGTCTGTTGTTGAAATTTTTGTTACTACAATGGATGGAAGCATTGTCATTATGGGAGGTAGTCTGTTGTTTAAATTTTTTTTACTCCAATGGATGGTAGCCTTGTCATTATGGAATTGAAATTTTTGTTACTCCAATTAATGGTAGCCTTGTAATTATGGAAGGTAGTCTGTTGTTGAGATTTCTTGTTACTCTAATGGATGTTAGCCTTGTCATTGTGTAATGTAGCCTGTTGTTGAGATTTATGTTTCTCCAATGGATGGTAGCCTTGTCATTATAAAAGGTAGTCTGTTGTTGAAATTTTTATTACTCTAATGGATGGTAGCCTTTTCATTTTGAATGTTAGTCTATTGTTGAGATTTCTGTTACTCCAATGGATGGTAGTCGTGTTATTATGGGAGGTAGTATGTGGTTGTGATTTTTGTTACCCCAATGGATGGAAGCATTGTCATTAAGGGAGGTAGTCTGTTGTTGAAATTTTTGTTACTCCAATGCATGGTAGCCTTGTCATTATGGAAGGTAGTCTGTTATTGAAATTTTAGTTACTCCAATGGATGGTAGCCTTGTCATTATGGAAGGTAGTCTGTTGTTGAGATTTTTGTTACTCCAAGGGATGGTAGCCTTGTCATTATGGAAGGCATTATGTTGTTGGGATTTCTGTTACTCCAATGGGTGGTAGCCTTGTCATTATGGAAGGGAGTCAGTTTTTGAGATTTATGTTACTCCAATGCATGGTTGCCTTGTCAATATGGGAGGTAGTTTGTTGTTGAGATTTCTTGTTACTCCAATGGATGGAAGCATTGTCATTATGGGAGGTAGTATGTTGTTGAAATTTTAGTTACTCCAATGGATGGTAGCCATGTCATTATGGAAGGTAGTCTGTTGTTGAGATTTTTGTTACTCCAATGGATGGAAGCATTGTCATTATCGAAGGTATTCTGTTGTTGAAATTTTTATTGCTCCAATGGATGGTAGCCATGTCATTATGGAAGGTAGTTTGTTGTTGAGATTTTTGCCACTCCAAGGGATGATAGCCTTGTTATTTTGGAAGGCATTATGTTGTTGACATTTTTGTTACTCCAATGGGTGGTAGCCTTGTCATTATGGAAGGTAGTCTGTGGTTGAGATTTCTTGTTACTCCAATGGATGGAAGCATTGTAATTATGGGAGGTAGTCTGTTGTTGAAATTTTTGTTACTCTAATGGATGGAAACATTGTCATTATGGGAGGTAGTCTGTTGTTGAAATTTTTGTTACTCCAATGGATGGTAGCCTTGTCATTATGGAAGGTAGTCTATTGTTGAAATTTTTGTTACTCCAATGGATGGTAGCCTTGTAATTATGGAACGGAGTCTGTTGTTGAGATTTCTTGTTACTCTAATGGATGGTAGCCTTGTCATTGTGTAATGTAGCCTGTTGTTGAGATTGATGTTTCTCCAATGGATGGTAGCCTTGTAATTATAAAAGGTAGTCTGTTGTTGAAATTTTTGTTACTCTAATGGATGGTAGCCTTATCATTATGAATGTTAGTCTATTGTTGAGATTTCTGTTACTCCAATGGATGGTAGCCGTGTTATTATGGGAGGTAGTGTGTGGTTGTGATTTTTGTTACCCCAATGGATGGAAGCGTTGTCATTAAGGGCGGTAGTCCGTTGTTAAAATTTTTGTTACTCCAATGGATGGTAGCCTTGTCATTATGGAAGGTAGTCTGTTATTGAAATTTTAGTTACTCCAATGGATGGTAGCCTTATCATTATGGAAGGTAGTCTGTTGTTGAGATTTTTGTTACTCCAAGGGATGGAAGCCTTGTAATTATGGAAGGCATTATGTTGTTGAGATTTCTGTTACTCCAATGGGTGGTAGCATTGTCATTATGGAAGGTAGTCAGTTTTTGAGATTTATGTTACTCCAATGCATGGTAGCCTTATCATTATGGGAGGTAGTCTGTTGTTGAGATTTCTTGTTACTCCAATGGATGGAAGCATTGTCATTATGGGAGGTAGTCTGTTGTTTAAATTTGTGTTACTCCAATGTTTGGTAGCCTTGTCATTATGGAAGGTAGTCTGTTGTTGAGATTTTTGTTACTCCAATGGATGGAAGCATTGTCATTATGGAAGGTAGTCTGTTGTTGAAATTTTTATTGCTCCAATGGAGGGTAGCCATGTCATTATGGAAGGTAGTTTGTTATTGAGATTTTTGTCACTCCAAGGGATTGTAGCCTTGTTATTTTGGAAGGCATTATGTTGTTGACATTTCTGTTACTCCAATGGGTGGTAGCCTTGTCATTATGGAAGGTAGTCTGTGGTTGAGATTTCTTTTTACTCCAATGGATGGAAGCATTGTAATTATGGGAGGTAGTCTGTTGTTGAAATTTTTGTTACTCTAATGGATGGAAGCATTGTCATTATGGGAGGTAGTCTGTTGTTGAAATTTTTGTTACTCCAATGGATGGTAGCCTTGTCATTATGGAAGGTAGTCTATTGTTGAAATTTTTGTTACTCCAATGGATGGTAGCCTTGTAATTATGAAACGGAGTCTGTTGTTGAGATTTCTTGTTACTCTAATGGATGGTAGCCTTGTCATTGTGTAATGTAGACTGTTGTTGAGATTTATGTTTCTCCAATGGATGGTAGCCTTGTCATTATAAAAGGTAGTCTGTTGTTGAAATTTTTGTTACTCTAATGGATGGTAGCCTTGTCATTATGAATGTTAGTCTATTGTTGAGATTTTTGTTACTCCAATGGATGGTAGCCGTGTTATTATGGGAGGTAGTATGTGGTTGTGATTTTTGTTACCCCAATGGATGGAAGCGTTGTCATTAAGGGCGATAGTCTATTGTTGAAATTTTTGTTACTCCAATGGATGGTAGCCTTGTCAATATGGAAGGTAGTCTGTTATTGAAATTTTAGTTACTCCAATGGATGGTAGCCTTGTCATTATGGAAGGTAGTCTGTTGTTGAGATTTTTGTTACTCCAAGGGATGGTAGCCTTGTAATTATGGAAGGCATTATGTTGTTGAGATTTCTGTTACTCCAATGGGTGGTAGCCTTGTCATTATGGAAGGTAGTCAGTTTTTGAGATTTCTGTTACTCCAATGCATGGTAGCCTTGTCATTATGGGAGGTAGTATGTTGTTGAGATTTCTTGTTACTCCAATGGATGGAAACATTGTCATTATGGGAGGGAGTCTGTTGTTAAAATTTTTGTTACTCCAATGGTTGGTAGCCTTGTCATTATGGAAGGTAGTCTGTTGTTGAGATTTTTGTTACTCCAATGGATGGAAGCATTGTCATTATGGAAGGTAGTCTGTTGTTGAAATTTTTATTGCTCCAATGGATGGTAGCCATGTCATTATGGAAGGTAGTTTGTTGTTGAGATTTTTGCCACTCCAAGGGATGCTAGCCTTGTTATTTTGGAAGGCATTATGTTGTTGACATTTTTGTTACTCCAATGGGTGGTAGCCTTGTCATTATGGAAGGTAGTCTGTGGTTGAGATTTCTTGTTACTCCAATGGATGGAAGCATTGTAATTATGGGAGGTAGTCTGTTGTTGAAATTTTTGTTACTCTAATGGATGGAAACATTGTCATTATGGGAGGTAGTCTGTTGTTGAAATTTTTGTTACTCCAATGGATGGTAGCCTTGTCATTATGGAAGGTAGTCTATTGTTGAAATTTTTGTTACTCCAATGGATGGTAGCCTTGTAATTATGGAACGGAGTCTGTTGTTGAGATTTCTTGTTACTCTAATGGATGGTAGCCTTGTCATTGTGTAATGTAGCCTGTTGTTGAGATTTATGTTTCTCCAATGGATGTTAGCCTTGTCATTATAAAAGGTAGTCTGTTGTTGAAATTTTTGTTACTCTAATGGATGGTAGCCTTGTCATTATGAATGTCAGTCTATTGTTGAGATTTCTGTTACTCCAATGTATGGTAGTCGTGTTATTGTGGGAGGTAGTATGTGGTTATGATTTTTGTTACCCCAATGGATGGAAGCATTGTCATTAAGGGAGGTAGTCTGTTGTTGAAATTTTTGTCACTCCAATGGATGGTAGCCTTGTCGTTATGAAAGGTAGTCTGTTATTGAAATTTAATTACTCCAATGGATGGTAGCCTTGTCATTATGGAAGGTAGTCTGTTGTTGAGATTTTTGTTACTCCAAGGGATGGTAGCCTTGTCATTATGGAAGGCATTATGTTGTTGATATTTCTGTTACTCCAATGGGTGGTAGCCTTGTCATTATGAAGGTAGTCAGTTTTTGAGATTTTATTTACTCCAATGGATGGTAGCCTTGTCATTATGGGAGGTAGTCTGTTGTTGAGATTTCTCGTTACTCCAATGGATGGAAGCATTGTCATTATGGGAGGTAGTCTGATGTTAAAATTTTTGTTACTCCAATGGATGGAAGCATTGTGTTTATCGAAGGTAGTCTGTTGTTGAAATTTTTGTTACTCCAATGGATGGTAGCCATGTCATTATGGAAGGTAGTTTATTGTTGAGATTTTTGTCACTCCAAGGGATGGTAGCTTTGTCATTATGGAAGGCATTATGTTGTGGAGATTTCTGTTACTCTAATGGGTGGTAGCCTTGTCATTATGGAAGGTAGTTTGTGGTTGAGATTTCTTGTTACTCCAATGGATGGAAGCATTGTCATTATGGGAGGTAGTCTGTTGTTGAAATTTTTGTTACTCCAATGGATGGAAGCATTGTCATTATGGGAGGTAGTCTGTTGTTGAATTTTTTTTTTTACTCCAATGGATGGTAGCCTTGTCATTATGGAAGGTAGTCTATTGTTGAAATTTTTGTTACTCCAATTATTGGTAGCCTTGTAATTATGGAAGGTAGTCTGTTGTTGAGATTTCTTGTTACTCCAATGGATGAAAGCATTGTCATTATGGGAGGTAGTCTGTTGTTAAAAATTTTGTTACTCCAATGGTTGGTAGCCTTGTCATTATGGAAGGTAGTCTGTTGTTGAGATTTTTGTTACTCCAATGGATGGAAGCATTGTCATTATGGAAGGTAGTCTGTTGTTGAAATTTTTATTGCTCCAATGGATAGTAGCCATGTCATTATGGAAGGTAGTTTGTTATTGAGATTTTTGTCACTCCAAGGGATGGTAGCCTTGTTATTTTGGAAGGCATTATGTTGTTGACATTTCTGTTACTCCAATGGGTGGTAGCCTTGTCATTATGGAAGGTAGTCTGTGGTTGAGATTTCTTGTTACTCTAATGGATGGAAGCATTGTAATTATGGGAGGTAGTCTGTTGTTGAAATTTTTGTTACTCTAATGGATGAAAACATTGTCATTATGGGAGGTAGTGTGTTGTTGAAATTTTTGTTACTCCAATGGATGGTAGCCTTGTCATTATGGAAGGTAGTCTATTGTTGAAATATGTATTACTCCAATGGATGGTAGCCTTGTAATTATGGAACGGAGTCTGTTGTTGAGATTTCTTGTTACTCTAATGAATGGTAGCCTTGTCATTGTGTAATGTAGCCTGTTGTTGAGATTTATGTTTCTCCAATGGATGTTAGCCTTGTCATTATAAAAGTTAGTCTGTTGTTGAAATTTTTGTTACTCTAATGGATGGTAGCCTTGTCATTATGAATGTTAGTCTATTGTTGAGATTTCTGTTACTCGAATGGATGGTAGTCGTGGTATTATGGGAGGTAGTATGTGGTTATGATTTTTGTTACCCCAATGGATGGAAGCATTCTCATTAAGGGAGGTAGTCTGTTATTGAAATTTTTGTTACTCCAATGGATGGTAGCCTTGTCATTATGGAAGGTAGTCTGTTATTGAAATTTTAGTTACTCCAATGGATGGTAGCCTTGTCATTATGGAAGGTAGTCTGTTGTTGAGATTTTTGTTACTCCAAGGGATGGTAGCCTTGTCATTATGGAAGGCATTATGTTGTTGATATTTCTGTTACTCCAATGGGTGGTAGCCTTGTCATTATGAAGGTAGTCAGTTTTTGAGATTTCTGTTACTCCAATGCATGGTAGCCTTGTCAATATGGGAGGTAGTCTGTTGTTGAGATTTCTTGTTACTCCAATGGATGGAAGCATTGTCATTATGGGAGGTAGTCTGTTGTTAAAATTTTTGTTACTCCAATGGATGGAAGCATTGTCTTTATCGAAGGTAGTCTGTTGTTGAAATTTTTGTTACTCCAATGGATGGTAGCCATGTCATTATGGAAGGTAGTTTATTTTTGAGATTTTTGTCACTCCAAGGGATGGTAGCCTTGTCATTATGGAAGGCATTATGTTGTGGAGATTTCTGTTACTCCAATGGGTGGTAGCCTTGTCATTATGGAAGGTAGTCTATGGTTGAGATTTCTTGTTACTCCAATGGATGGAAGCATTGTCATTATGGGAGGTAGTCTGTTGTTGAGATTTTTGTTACTCCAAGGGATGGAAGCCTTGTAATTATGGAAGGCATTATGTTGTTGAGATTTCTGTTACTCCAATGGGTGGTAGCCTTGTCATTATGGAAGGTAGTCAGTTTTTGAGATTTATGTTACTCCAATGCATGGTAGCCTTATCATTATGGGAGGTAGTCTGTTGTTGAGATTTCTTGTTACTCCAATGGATGGAAGCATTGTCATTATGGGAGGTAGTCTGTTGTTAAAATTTGTGTTACTCCAATGGTTTGTAGCCTTGTCATTATGGAAGGTAGTCTGTTGTTGAGATTTTTGTTACTCCAATGGATGGAAGCATTGTCATTATGGAAGGTAGTATGTTGTTGAAATTTTTATTGCTCCAATTGAGGGTAGCCATGTCATTATGGAAGGTAGTTTGTTATTGAGATTTTTGTCACTCCAAGGGATGGAAGCCTTGTTATTTTGGAAGGCATTATGTTGTTGACATTTCTGTTACTCCAATGGGTGGTAGCCTTGTCATTATGGAAGGTAGTCTGTGGTTGAGATTTCTTTTTACTCCAATGGATGGAAGCATTGTAATTATGGGAGGTAGTCTGTTGTTGAAATTTTTGTTACTCTAATGGATGGAAGCATTGTCATTATGGGAGGTAGTCTGTTGTTGAAATTTTTGTTACTCCAATGGATGGTAGCCTTGTCATTATGGAAGGTAGTCTATTGTTGAAATTTTTGTTAATCCAATGGATGGTAGCCTTGTAATTATGGAACGGAGTCTGTTGTTGAGATTTCTTGTTACTCTAATGGATGGTAGCCTTGTCATTGTGTAATGTAGCCTGTTGTTGAGATTTATGTTTCTCCAATGGATGTTAGCCTTGTCATTATAAAAGGTAGTCTGTTGTTGAAATTTTTGTTACTCTAATGGATGGTAGCCTTGTCATTATGAATGTTAGTCTATTGTTGAGATTTCTGTTACTCCAATGTATGGTAGTCGTGTTATTGTGGGAGGTAGTATGTGGTTATGATTTTTGTTACCCCAATGGATGGAAGCATTGTCATTAAGGGAGGTAGTCTGTTGTTGAAATTTTTGTCACTCCAATGGATGGTAGCCTTGTCATTATGAAAGGTAGTCTGTTATTGAAATTTAATCACTCCAATGGATGGTAGCCTTGTCATTATGGAAGGTAGTCTGTTGTTGAGATTTTTGTTACTCCAAGGGATGGTAGCCTTGTCATTATGGAAGGCATTATGTTGTTGATATTTCTGTTACTCCAATGGGTGGTAGCCTTGTCATTATGAAGGTAGTCAGTTTTTGAGATTTTATTTACTCCAATGGATGGTAGCCTTGTCATTATGGGAGGTAGTCTGTTGTTGAGATTTCTCGTTACTCCAATGGATGGAAGCATTGTCATTATGGGAGGTAGTCTGTTGTTAAAATTTTTGTTACTCCAATGGATGGAAGCATTGTGTTTATCGAAGGTAGTCTATTGTTGAAATTTTTGTTACTCCAATGGATGGTAGCCATGTCATTATGGAAGGTAGTTTATTGTTGAGATTTTTGTCACTCCAAGGGATGGTAGCTTTGTCATTATGGAAGGCATTATGTTGTGGAGATTTCTGTTACTCTAATGGGTGGTAGCCTTGTCATTATGGAAGGTAGTTTGTGGTTGAGATTTCTTGTTACTCCAATGGATGGAAGCATTGTCATTATGGGAGGTAGTCTGTTGTTGAAATTTTTGTTACTCCAATGGATGGAAGCATTGTCATTATGGGAGGTAGTCTGTTGTTGAATTTTTTTTTTACTCCAATGGATGGTAGCCTTGTCATTATGGAAGGTAGTCTATTGTTGAAATTTTTGTTACTCCAATTATTGGTAGCCTTGTAATTATGGAAGGTAGTCTGTTGTTGAGATTTCTTGTTACTCCAATGGATGAAAGCATTGTCATTATGGGAGGTAGTCTGTTGTTAAAAATTTTGTTACTCCAATGGTTGGTAGCCTTGTCATTATGGAAGGTAGTCTGTTGTTGAGATTTTTGTTACTCCAATGGATGGAAGCATTGTCATTATGGAAGGTAGTCTGTTGTTGAAATTTTTATTGCTCCAATGGATAGTAGCCATGTCATTATGGAAGGTAGTTTGTTATTGAGATTTTTGTCACTCCAAGGGATGGTAGCCTTGTTATTTTGGAAGGCATTATGTTGTTGACATTTCTGTTACTCCAATGGGTGGTAGCCTTGTCATTATGGAAGGTAGTCTGTGGTTGAGATTTCTTGTTACTCTAATGGATGGAAGCATTGTAATTATGGGAGGTAGTCTGTTGTTGAAATTTTTGTTACTCTAATGGATGGAAACATTGTCATTATGGGAGGTAGTCTGTTGTTGAAATTTTTGTTACTCCAATGGATGGTAGCCTTGTCATTATGGAAGGTAGTCTATTGTTGAAATTTGTATTACTCCAATGGATGGTAGCCTTGTAATTATGGAACGGAGTCTGTTGTTGAGATTTCTTGTTACTCTAATGAATGGTAGCCTTGTCATTGTGTAATGTAGCCTGTTGTTTCGATTTATGTTTCTCCAATGGATGTTAGCCGTGTCATTATAAAAGTTAGTCTGTTGTTGAAATTTTTGTTACTCTAATGGATGGTAGCCTTGTCATTATGAATGTTAGTCTATTGTTGAGATTTCTGTTACTCCAATGGATGGTAGTCGTGTTATTATGGGAGGTAGTATGTGGTTATGATTTTTGTTACCCCAATGGATGGAAGCATTCTCATTAAGGGAGGTAGTCTGTTATTGAAATTTTTGTTACTCCAATGGATGGTAGCCTTGTCATTATGGAAGGTAGTCTGTTATTGAAATTTTAGTTACTCCAATGGATGGTAGCCTTGTCATTATGGAAGGTAGTCTGTTGTTGAGATTTTTGTTACTCCAAGGGATGGTAGCCTTTTCATTATGGAAGGCATTATGTTGTTGATATTTCTGTTACTCCAATGGGTGGTAGCCTTGTCATTATGAAGGTAGTCAGTTTTTGAGATTTCTGTTACTCCAAAGCATGGTAGCCTTGTCATTATGGGAGGTAGTCTGTTGTTGAGATTTCTTGTTACTCCAATGGATGGAAGCATTGTCATTATGGGAGGTAGTCTGTTGTTAAAATTTTTGTTACTCCAATGGATGGAAGCATTGTCTTTATCGAAGGTAGTCTGTTGTTGAAATTTTTGTTACTCCAATGGATGGTAGCCATGTCATTATGGAAGGTAGTTTATTTTTGAGATTTTTGTCACTCCAAGGGATGGTAGCCTTGTCATTATGGAAGGCATTATGTTGTGGAGATTTCTGTTACTCCAATGGGTGGTAGCCTTGTCATTATGGAAGGTAGTCTGTGGTTGAGATTTCTTGTTACTCCAATGGATGGAAGCATTGTCATTATGGGAGGTAGTCTGTTGTTGAAATTTTTGTTACTCCAATGGATGGAAGCATTGTCATTATGGGAGGTAGTCTATTGTTGAATTATTTTTTACTCCAATGGATGGTAGCCTTGTCATTATGGAAGGTAGTCTATTGTTGAAATTTTTGTTACTCCAATTGATGGTAGCCTTGTAATTATGGAAGGTAGTCTATTGTTGAGATATCTTGTTACTCTAATGGATGGTAGCCTTGTCATTGTGTAAAGTAGCCTGTTGTTGAGATTTATGTTTCTCCAATGGATGGTACCCTTGGCATTATAAAAGGTAGTCTGTTGTTGAAATTTTTGTTACTCTAATGGATGGTAGCCTTGTCATTATGAATGTTAGTCTATTCTTGAGATTTCTGTTACTCCAATGGATTGTAGCCGTGTTATTATGGGAGGAAGTATGTGGTTGTGGTTTTTGTTACCCCAATGGATGGAAGCATTGTCATTAAGGGAGGTAGTCTGTTGTTGATATTTTTGTTACTCCAATGGATGGTAGCCTTGTCATTATGGAAGGTAGTCTGTTATTGAAATTTTAGTTTCTCCAATGGATGGTAGCCTTGTCATTATGGAAGGTAGTCTGTTGTTGAGATTTTTGTTACTCCAAGGGATGGTAGCCTTGTCATTATGGAAGGTAGTTTGTTGTTGAGATTTTTGTCACTCCAAGGGATGGTAGCCTTGTCATTGTGGAAGGCATTATGTTGTTGAGATTTCTGTTACCCCAATGGGTGGTAGCCTTGTCATTACGGAAGGTAGTTTGTTGTCTAGATTTATGTTACTCCAAGGGATGGTAGCCTTGTCATTATGGAAGGCATTATGTTTTTGAGATTTATGTTACTCCAATGGGTGGTAGCCTTGTCATCATGGAAGGTAGTCTGTTTGTGAGATTTTTGTTACTCCAATGCATGGTAGCCTTATCATTATGGGAGGTAGTTTGTTGTTGATATTTCTTTTTACTCCAATGGATGGAAGCATTGTCATTATGGGAGGTAGTCTGTTGTTGAAATTTTTGTTACTCCAATGGATGGTAGCCTTGTAATTATGGAACGTAGTCTGTTGTTGAGATTTTTGTTACTCCAAGGGATGGTAGCCTTGTCATTATGGAAGGCATTATGTTGTTGAGATTTCTGTTACTCCAATGGGTGGTAGCCTTGTCATTATGGAAGGTAGTCAGTTTTTGAGATTTATGTAACTCCAATGCATGGTAGCCTTGTCATTATGGGAGGTAGTCTGTTGTTAAGATTTCTTGTTACTCCAATGGATGTAAGCATTGTCATTATGGGAGGTAGTCTGTTGTTAAATTTTTTTTTACTCTAATGGATGGTAGCCTTGTCATTATGGAAGGTAGTCTGTTGTTGAGATTTTTGTCACTCCAAGGGATGGTAGCCTTGTTATTTTGGAAGGCATTGTGTTGTTGAGATTTTTGTTACTCCAATGGGCGGTAGCCTTGTCATTATGGAAGGTAGTTTGTGGTTGAGATTTCTTGTTACTCCAATGGATGGAAGCATTGTCATTATGGGAGGTAGTCTGTTGTTGAAATTTTTGTCACTCCAAGGGATGGAAGCATTGTCATTGTGGGAGGTAGTCTGTTGTTGAAATTTTTGTTACTCCAATGGATGGTAGCCTTGTCATTATGAAAGGTAGTCTATTGTTGAAATTTTTGTTACTCCAATAGATGGTAGCCTTGTAATTATGGAAGGTAGTCTATTGTTGAGATTTCTTGTTACTCTAATGGATGGTAGCCTTGTCATTGTGTAATGTAGCCTGTTGTTGAGATTTATGTTTCTCCAATGGATGTTAGCCTTGTCATTATAAAAGGTAGTCTGTTGTTGGAAATTTTGTTACTCTAATGGATGGTAGCCTTGTCATTATGAATGTTAGTCTATTGTTTAGATTTCTGTTACTCCATAGGATGCTAGCCATGTTATTATTGGAGGTAGTATGTGGTTTTGATTTTTGTTACCCCAATGGATGGAAGCATTGTCATTAAGGGAGGTAGTCTGTTGTTAAAATTTTTGTTACTCCAATGGATGGTAGCTTTGTCATTATGGAAGGTAGTCTGTTATTGAAATTTTAGTTACTCCAATGGATGGTAGCCTTGTCATTATGGAAGGTAGTCTGTTGTTGAGATTTTTGTTACTCCAAGGGATGGTAGCCTTGTCATTATGGAAGGCATTATGTTGTTGAGATTTCTGTTACTCTAATGGGTGTTAGCCTTGTCATTATGGAAGGTAGTCAGTTTTTGAGATTTCTATTACTCCAATGCATGGTAGCCTTGTCATTATGGGAGGTAGTCTGTTGTTGATATTTCTTGTTACTCCAATGGATGGAAGCATTGTCATTATAGGAGGTAGTCTGTTGTTGAAATTTTTGTTACTCTAATGGATGGTAGCCTTGTCATTATGGAAGGTAGTCTGTTGTTGATATTTTTGTTACTCCAATGGATGGAAGCATTGTCATTATCGAAGGTATTCTATTTTTTAAATTTTTGTTACTCCAATGGATGGTAGCCTTGTCATTATGGAAGGTAGTTTGTTGTTGAGATTTTTGTCACTCCAAGGGATGGTAGCCTTGTCATTGTGGAAGGCATTATGTTGTTGAGATTTTTGTTACTCCAATGGGTGGTAGCCTTGTCATTATGGAATGTAGTCTGTGGGTGAAATTTCTTGTTACTCCAATGGATGGAAGCATTATAATTATGGGAGGTAGTCTGTTGTTAAAATTTTTGTTACTCCAATGGATGGTAGCCTTGTCATTATGGAAGGTAGTCTGTTGTTGAGATTTTTGTTACTCCAATGGATGGAAGCATTGTCATTATCGAAGGTAGTCTGTTGTTGAAGTTTTTGTTGCTCCAATGGATGGTAGCCATGTCATTATGGAAGGTAGTTTGTTGTTGAGATTTTTGTCACTCCAAGGGATGGTAGCCTTGTTATTTTTGAAGGCATGATGTTATTGAGATTTCTGTTACTCCAATGGGTGGTAGCCTTGTCATTATGGAAGGTAGTCTGTGTTTGAGATTTCTTGTTAATCCAATGGATGGAAGCATTGCCATTATTGGAGGTAGTCTGTTGTTGAAATTTATGTTACTCCAATGGATGGAAGCATTGTCATTATTGGAGGTAGTCTGTTGTTGATATTTTTGTTACTCCAATGGATGGTAGCCTTGTCATTATGGAAGGTAGTCTATTGTTGAAATATTTGTTACTCCAATGGATGGTAGCCGTGTAATTATGGAAGGCAGTCTGTTGTTGAGATTTCTTGTTACTCTAATGGATGGTAGCCTTGTCATTGTGTAATGTAGCCTGTTGTTGAGATTTATCTTTCTCCAATGGATGGTAGCCTTGTCATTATAAAAGGTAGTCTGTTGTTGAAATTTTTGTTACTCTAATGGAGGGTAGCCTTGTCATTATGAATGTTAGTCTATTGTTGAGATTTCTGTTACTCCAATGGATGGTAGCCGTGTTATTATGGGAGGTAGTATGTGGTTGTGATTTTTGTTACCCCAATGGATGGAAGCATTGTCATTAAGGGAGGTAGTCTGTTGTTGATATTTTTGTTACTCCAATGGATGGTAGCCTTGTCATTATGGAAGGTAGTCTGTTATTTGAATTTTAGTTACTCCAATGGATGGTAGCCTTGTCATTATGGAAGGTAGTCTGTTGTTGATATTTTTGTTACTCCAAGGGATGGTAGCCTTGTCATTATGGAAGGCATTATGTTGTTGAGATTACTGTTACTGCAATGGGTGGTAGCCTTGTCATTATGGAAGGTAGTCAGTTTTTGAGATTTCTGTTACTCCAATGCATGGTAGCCTTGTCATTATGGAAGGTAGTCTGTTGTTGAGATTTCTTGTTACTCCAATGGATGGAAGCATTGTCATTATGGGAGGTAGTCTGTTGTTAAAATTTTTGTTACTCCAATGGATGGTAGCCTTGTCATTATGGAAGGTAGTCTGTTGTTGAGATTTTTGTTAGTCCAATGGATAGAAGCATTGTCATTATGGAAGGTAGTCTGTTGTTTAAATTTTTGTTGCTCCAATGGATGGTAGCCATGTCATTATGGAAGGTAGTTTGTTGTTCAGATTTTTGTCACTCCAAGGGATGGAAGGCATTATGTTGTTGAGATTTCTGTTACTCCAATGGGTGGTAGCCTTGTCATTATGGAAGGTAGTCTGTGGTTGAGATTTCTTGTTACTCCAATGGATGGAAGCATTGTCATTATGGGAGGTAGTCTCTTATTGAAATTTTTGTTACTCCAATCAATGGAAGCATTGTCATTATGGGAGGTAGTCTGTTGTTGAAATTTTTGTTACTCCAATGAATGGTAGCCTTGTCATTATGGAAGGTAGTCTGTTGTTGAGATTTTTGTTACTCCAATGGATGGTAGCTTTGTCATTATGGAAGGTAGTCTGTTGTTGGCATTTCTGTTACTCCAATGGATGGTAGCCTTGTCATTATGGAAGGTATTTTGTTGTTGATATTTCTGTTACTTCAATGGATGGTAGCCTTGTCATTATTGACGGTAATCTATTGTTGAAATTTATGTTACTCCAATGGATGGTAGCCTTGTCATTTTGGAAGGTAGTCTATTGTTGAAATTTTTGTTACTCCAATGGATGGTAGCCTTGTCATTATGGAAGGTAGTTTGTTGTTGAGATTTTTGTCACTCCAATGGATAGTAGCCTTGTAATTGTGGAAGGCATTATGTTGTTGATATTTTTGTTACTCCAATGGGTGGTAGCCTTGTCATTATGGAAAGTAGTTTGTGGTTGAGATTTTTTGTTACTCCAATGGATGGAATCATTGTCATTATGGGAGGTAGTCTGTTGTTGAAAATTTTGTTACTCCAATGAATGGAAGCATTGTCATTACGGGAGGTAGTTTGTTGTTGAAATTTTTGTAACTCCAAAGGATAGTAGCCTTGTCATTATGGAAGGTAGTCTGTTGTTGAGATTTTTTTTACTCCAATGGATGGTAGCCTTGTCATTATGGAAGGTAGTACGTTGTTGACATTTCTTTTACTCCAATGGATGGTAGCCTTGTCATTATGGAAGGTAGTTTGTTGTTGAGATTTATGTTACTTCAATGGATGGTACCTTGTCTTTATTGAAGGTAGTCTGTTGTTGAAATTTTTGTTACTCCAATGGATGGTAGCCTTGTCATTATGGAAGGTAGTCTATTCTTGAAAATTTTATTACTCCAATGGATGGTAGCCTTGTCATTATGGAAGGTAGTTTGTTGTTGAGATTTTTGTCACTCCAATGGATGGTAGCCTTGTAATTATGGAAGGCATTATGTTTTTGAGATTTCTGTTACTCCAATGGGTGGTAGCCTTGTCATTATGGAAGGTAGTATGTGGTTGAGATTTCTTGTTACTCCAATGGATGGAAGCATTGTCATTATGGGAGGTAGTCTGTTATTGAAATTTTTGTTACTCCAATCAATGGAAGCATTGTCATTATGGGAGGTAGTCTGTTGTTGAAATTTTTGTTACTCCAATGAACTGTAGCCTTGTCATTATGGAAGGTAGTCTGTTGTTGAGATTTTTGTTACTCCAACGGATGGTAGCTTTGTCATTATGGAAGGTAGTCTATTGTTGAATTTTCTGTTACTCCAATGTATGGTGGCCTTGTAATTATGGAAGGTAGTCTGTTGTTGAGATTTTTGTTACTTCAATGGATGGTAGCCTTGTCATTATTGACGGTAGTCTGTTGTTGAAATTTATATTACTCCAATGGATGGTAGCCTTGTCATTATAGAAGGTAGTCTATTGTTGAAATTTTTGTTACTCTAATGGATGGTAGCCTTGTCATTATAGAAGGTAGTTTGTTGGTGAGATTTTTGTCACTCCAATGGATGGTAGCCTTGTAATTGTGGAAGGCATTATGTTGTTGAGATTTCTGCTACTCCAATGGGTGGTAGCCTTGTCATTATAGAAGGTAGTCTGTGGTTGAGATTTCTTGTTACTCCGATGGATGGAAGCATTGTCATTATGGGAGGTAGTCTGTTATTGAAATTTTTGTTACTCCAATCAATGGAAGCATTGTCATTATGGGAGGTAGTCTGTTGTTCAAATTTTTGTTACTCCAATGAATGGTAGCCTTGTCATTATGGAAGGTAGTTTGTTGTTGAGATTTTTGTTACTCCAATGGATGGTAGCTTTGTCATTATGGAAGATAGTCTGTTGTTGACATTTCTGTTACTCCAAGGGATGGTAGCCTTGTCATTATGGAAGGTAGTTTGTTGTTGAGATTTTTGTTACTTCAATGGATGGTAGCCTTGTCATTATTGATGGTAGTCTGTTGTTGAAATTTATGTTACTCCAATGGATGGTAGCCTTGTCATTATGGAAGGTAGTCTATTGTTGAAATTTTTGTTACTCCAATGGATGGTAGCCTTGTCATTATGGAAGGTAGTTTGTTGTTGAGATTTTTGTCACTCCAATGGATGGTAGCCTTGTAATTGTGGAAGGCATTATTTTGTTGAGATTTCTGTTACTCCAATGGGTGGTAGCCTTGTCATTATGGAAGGTAGTATGTGGTTGAGATTTTTTGTTACTCCAATGGATGGAAGCATTGTCATTATGGGAGGTAGTTTGTTGTTGAAAATTTTGTTACTCCAATGAATGGAAGCATTGTCATTATGGGAGGTAGTCTGTTGTTGAAATTTTTGTTACTTCAATGGATAGTAGCCTTGTCATTATGGAAGGTAGTCAGTTGTTGAGATTTTTGTTACTCCAATGGATGGTAGCCTTGTCATTATGGAAGGTAGTATGTTGTTGACATTTCTTTTACTCCAATGGATGGTAGCCTTGTCATTATGGAAGGTAGTTTGTTGTTAAGATTTATGTTAGTTCAATGGATGGTACCTTGTCATTATTGAAGGTAGTCTGTTGTTGAAATTTTTGTTACTCCAATGGATGGTAGCCTTGTCATTATGGAAGGTAGTCTATTGTTGAAAATTTTATTACTCCAATGGATGGAAGCCTTGTCATTATGGAAGGTAGTTTGTTGTTGAGATTTTTGTCACTCCAATGGATGGTAGCCTTATAATTGTGGAAGGCATTATGTTGTTGTGATTTTTGTTACTCCAAGGGTGGTAGCCTTGTCAATATGGAAGGTAGTCTGTGGTTGAGATTTTTTGTTACTCCATTGGATGGAAGCATTGTCATTATGGGAGGTAGTCTGTTGTTGAAAATTTTGTTACTCCAATGAATGGAAGCATTGTCATTATGGGAGGTAGTCTGTTGTTGAAATTTTTGTTACTCCAATGGATAGTAGCCTTGTCATTATGGAAGGTAGTCTGTTGTTGAGATTTTTGTTACTCCAATGGATGGTAGCCTTGTCATTATGGAAGGTAGTATGTTGTTGACATTTCTTTTACTCCAATGGATGGTAGCCTTGTCATTATGGAAGGTAGTTTGTTGTTGAGATTTCTGTTACTTCAATGGATGGTACCTTGTCATTATTGAAGGTAGTATGTTGTTGAAATTTTTGTTACTCCAGTGGATGGTAGCCTTGTCATTATGGAGGGTAGTCTATTGTTGAAAATTTTATTACTCCAATGGATGGTAGCCTTGTCATTATGAAAGGTAGTTTGTTGTTGAAATTTTTTTATTCCAATGGATGGTAGCCTTCTTGTTATGGAAGGTAGTCATGTTACTCCAATGGATGGTAGCCTTGTCATTATGGGAGGTAGTATGTTGTTGAGATTTCTTGTTACTCCAATGGATGGAAACATTGTCATTATGGGAGGTAGTCTGTTGTTAAAATTTTTGTTACTCCAATGGTTGGTAGCCTTGTCATTATGGAAGGTAGTCTGTTGTTGAGATTTTTGTTACTCCAATGGATGGAAGCATTGTCATTATGGAAGGTAGTCTGTTGTTGAAATTTTTATTGCTCCAATGGATGGTAGCCATGTCATTATGGAAGGTAGTTTGTTGTTGAGATTTTTGCCACTCCAAGGGATGATAGCCTTGTTATTTTGGAAGGCATTATGTTGTTGACATTTTTGTTACTCCAATGGGTGGTAGCCTTGTCATTATGGAAGGTAGTCTGTGGTTGAGATTTCTTGTTACTCCAATGGATGGAAGCATTGTAATTATGGGAGGTAGTCTGTTGTTGAAATTTTTGTTACTCTAATGGATGGAAACATTGTCATTATGGGAGGTAGTCTGTTGTTGAAATTTTTGTTACTCCAATGGATGGTAGCCTTGTCATTATGGAAGGTAGTCTATTGTTGAAATTTTTGTTACTCCAATGGATGGTAGCCTTGTAATTATGGAACGAAGTCTGTTGTTGAGATTTCTTGTTACTCTAATGGATGGTAGCCTTGTCATTGTGTAATGTAGCCTGTTGTTGAGATTTATGTTTCTCCAATGGATGTTAGCCTTGTCATTATAAAAGGTAGTCTGTTGTTGAAATTTTTGTTACTCTAATGGATGGTAGCCTTGTCATTATGAATGTTAGTCTATTGTTGAGATTTCTGTTACTCCAATGTATGGTAGTCGTGTTATTGTGGGAGGTAGTATGTGGTTATGATTTTTGTTACCCCAATGGATGGAAGCATTGTCATTAAGGGAGGTAGTCTGTTGTTGAAATTTTTGTCACTCCAATGGATGGTAGCCTTGTCGTTATGAAAGGTAGTCTGTTATTGAAATTTAATTACTCCAATGGATGGTAGCCTTGTCATTATGGAAGGTAGTCTGTTGTTGAGATTTTTGTTACTCCAAGGGATGGTAGCCTTGTCATTATGGAAGGCATTATGTTGTTGATATTTCTGTTACTCCAATGGGTGGTAGCCTTGTCATTATGAAGGTAGTCAGTTTTTGAGATTTTATTTACTCCAATGGATGGTAGCCTTGTCATTATGGGAGGTAGTCTGTTGTTGAGATTTCTCGTTACTCCAATGGATGGAAGCATTGTCATTATGGGAGGTAGTCTGTTGTTAAAATTTTTGTTACTCCAATGGATGGAAGCATTGTGTTTATCGAAGGTAGTCTGTTGTTGAAATTTTTGTTACTCCAATGGATGGTAGCCATGTCATTATGGAAGGTAGTTTATTGTTGAGATTTTTGTCACTCCAAGGGATGGTAGCTTTGTCATTATGGAAGGCATTATGTTGTGGAGATTTCTGTTACTCTAATGGGTGGTAGCCTTGTCATTATGGAAGGTAGTTTGTGGTTGAGATTTCTTGTTACTCCAATGGATGGAAGCATTGTCATTATGGGAGGTAGTCTGTTGTTGAAATTTTTGTTACTCCAATGGATGGAAGCATTGTCATTATGGGAGGTAGTCTGTTGTTGAATTTTTTTTTTACTCCAATGGATGGTAGCCTTGTCATTATGGAAGGTAGTCTATTGTTGAAATTTTTTTTACTCCAATTATTGGTAGCCTTGTAATTATGGAAGGTAGTCTGTTGTTGAGATTTCTTGTTACTCCAATGGATGAAAGCATTGTCATTATGGGAGGTAGTCTGTTGTTAAAAATTTTGTTACTCCAATGGTTGGTAGCCTTGTCATTATGGAAGGTAGTCTGTTGTTGAGATTTTTGTTACTCCAATGGATGGAAGCATTGTCATTATGGAAGGTAGTCTGTTGTTGAAATTTGTATTGCTCCAATGGATAGTAGCCATGTCATTATGGAAGGTAGTTTGTTATTGAGATTTTTGTCACTCCAAGGGATGGTAGCCTTGTTATTTTGGAAGGCATTATGTTGTTGACATTTCTGTTACTCCAATGGGTGGTAGCCTTGTCATTATGGAAGGTAGTTTGTGGTTGAGATTTCTTGTTACTCTAATGGATGGAAGCATTGTAATTATGGGAGGTAGTCTGTTGTTGAAATTTTTGTTACTCTAATGGATGGAAACATTGTCATTATGGGAGGTAGTCTGTTGTTGAAATTTTTGTTACTCCAATGGATAGTAGCCTTGTCATTATGGAAGGTAGTCTATTGTTGAAATTTGTATTACTCCAATGGATGGTAGCCTTGTAATTATGGAACGGAGTCTGTTGTTGAGATTTCTTGTTACTCTAATGAATGGTAGCCTTGTCATTGTGTAATGTAGCCTGTTGTTGAGATTTATGTTTCTCCAATGGATGTTAGCCTTGTCATTATAAAAGTTAGTCTGTTGTTGAAATTTTTGTTACTCTAATGGATGGTAGCCTTGTCATTATGAATGTTAGTCTATTGTTGAGATTTCTGTTACTCCAATGGATGGTAGTCGTGTTATTATGGGAGGTAGTATGTGGTTATGATTTTTGTTACCCCAATGGATGGAAGCATTCTCATTAAGGGAGGTAGTCTGTTATTGAAATTTTTGTTACTCCAATGGATGGTAGCCTTGTCATTATGGAAGGTAGTCTGTTATTGAAATTTTAGTTACTCCAATGGATGGTAGCCTTGTCATTATGGAAGGTAGTCTGTTGTTGAGATTTTTGTTACTCCAAGGGATGGTAGCCTTGTCATTATGGAAGGCATTATGTTGTTGATATTTCTGTTACTCCAATGGGTGGTAGCCTTGTCATTATGAAGGTAGTCAGTTTTTGAGATTTCTGTTACTCCAATGCATGGTAGCCTTGTCATTATGGGAGGTAGTCTGTTGTTGAGATTTCTTGTTACTCCAATGGATGGAAGCATTGTCATTATGGGAGGTAGTCTGTTGTTAAAATTTTTGTTACTCCAATGGATGGAAGCATTGTCTTTATCGAAGGTAGTCTGTTGTTGAAATTTTTGTTACTCCAATGGATGGTAGCCATGTCATTATGGAAGGTAGTTTATTTTTGAGATTTTTGTCACTCCAAGGGATGGTAGCCTTGTCATTATGGAAGGCATTATGTTGTGGAGATTTCTGTTACTCCAATGGGTGGTAGCCTTGTCATTATGGAAGGTAGTCTGTGGTTGAGATTTCTTATTACTCCAATCGATGGAAGCATTTTCATTATGGGAGGTAGTCTGTTGTTGAGATTTTTGTTACTCCAAGGGATGGAAGCCTTGTAATTATGGAAGGCATTATGTTGTTGAGATTTCTGTTACTCCAATGGGTGGTAGCCTTGTCATTATGGAAGGTAGTCAGTTTTTGAGATTTATGTTACTCCAATGCATGGTAGCCTTATCATTATGGGAGGTAGTCTGTTGTTGAGATTTCTTGTTACTCCAATGGATGGAAGCATTGTCATTATGGGAGGTAGTCTGTTGTTAAAATTTGTGTTACTCCAATGGTTTGTAGCCTTGTCATTATGGAAGGTAGTCTGTTGTTGAGATTTTTGTTACTCCAATGGATGGAAGCATTGTCATTATGGAAGGTAGTATGTTGTTGAAATTTTTATTGCTCCAATTGAGGGTAGCCATGTCATTATGGAAGGTAGTTTGTTATTGAGATTTTTGTCACTCCAAGGGATGGAAGCCTTGTTATTTTGGAAGGCATTATGTTGTTGACATTTCTGTTACTCCAATGGGTGGTAGCCTTGTCATTATGGAAGGTAGTATGTGGTTGAGATTTCTTTTTACTCCAATGGATGGAAGCATTGTAATTATGGGAGGTAGTCTGTTGTTGAAATTTTTGTTACTCTAATGGATGGAAGCATTGTCATTATGGGAGGTAGTCTGTTGTTGAAATTTTTGTTACTCCAATGGATGGTAGCCTTGTCATTATGGAAGGTAGTCTATTGTTGAAATTTTTGTTACTCCAATGGATGGTAGCCTTGTAATTATGAAACGGAGTCTGTTGTTGAGATTTCTTGTTACTCTAATGGATGGTAGCCTTGTCATTGTGTAATGTAGCCTGTTGTTGAGATTTATGTTTCTCCAATGGATGGTAGCCTTGTCATTATAAAAGGTAGTTTGTTGTTGAAATTTTTGTTACTCTAATGGATGGTAGCCTTGTCATTATGAATGTTAGTCTATTGTTGAGATTTTTGTTACTCCAATGGATGGTAGCCGTGTTATTATGGGAGGTAGTATGTGGTTGTGATTTTTGTTACCCCAATGGATGGAAGCGTTGTCATTAAGGGCGATAGTCTGTTGTTGAAATTTTTGTTACTCCAATGGATGGTAGCCTTGTAATTATGGAAGGCATTATGTTGTTGAGATTTCTGTTACTCCAATGGGTGGTAGCCTTGTCATTATGGAAGGTAGTCAGTTTTTGAGATTTCTGTTACTGCAATGCATGGTAGCCTTGTCATTATGGGAGGTAGTATGTTGTTGAGATTTCTTGTTACTCCAATGGATGGAAGCATTGACATTATGGGAGGTAGTCTGTTGTTAAAATTTTTGTTACTCCAATGGTTGGTAGCCTTGTCATTATGGAAGGTAGTCTGTTGTTGAGATTTTTGTTACTCCAATGGATGGAAGCATTGTCATTATGGAAGGTAGTCTGTTGTTGAAATTTTTATTGCTCCAATGGATGGTAGCCATGTCATTATGGAAGGTAGTTTGTTGTTGAGATTTTTGCCACTCAAAGGGATGATAGCCTTGTTATTTTGGAAGGCATTATGTTGTTGACATTTTTGTTACTCCAATGGGTGGTAGCCTTGTCATTATGGAAGGTAGTCTGTGGTTGAGATTTCTTGTTACTCCAATGGATGGAAGCATTGTAATTATGGGAGGTAGTCTGTTGTTGAAATTTTTGTTACTCTAATGGATGGAAACATTGTCATTATGGGAGGTAGTCTGTTGTTGAAATTTTTGTTACTCCAATGGATGGTAGCCTTGTCATTATGGAAGGTAGTCTATTGTTGAAATTTTTGTTACTCCCATGGATGGTAGCCTTGTAATTATGGAACGGAGTCTGTTGTTGAGATTTCTTGTTACTCTAATGGATGGTAGCCTTGTCATTGTGTAATGTAGCCTGTTGTTGAGATTTATGTTTCTCCAATGGATGTTAGCCTTGTCATTATAAAAGGTAGTCTGTTGTTGAAATTTTTGTTACTCTAATGGATGGTAGCCTTGTCATGATGAATGTTAGTCTATTGTTGAGATTTCTGTTACTCCAATGTATGGTAGTCGTGTTATTGTGGGAGGTAGTATGTGGTTATGATTTTTGTTACCCCAATGGATGGAAGCATTGTCATTAAGGGAGGTAGTCTGTTGTTGAAATTTTTGTCACTCCAATGGATGGTAGCCTTGTCATTATGAAAGGTAGTCTGTTATTGAAATTTAATTACTCCAATGGATGGTAGCCTTGTCATTATGGAAGGTAGTCTGTTGTTGAGATTTTTGTTACTCCAAGGGATGGTAGCCTTGTCATTATGGAAGGCATTATGTTGTTGATATTTCTGTTACTCCAATGGGTGGTAGCCTTGTCATTATGAAGGTAGTCAGTTTTTGAGATTTTATTTACTCCAATGGATGGTAGCCTTGTCATTATGGGAGGTAGTCTGTTGTTGAGATTTCTCGTTACTCCAATGGATGGAAGCATTGTCATTATGGGAGGTAGTCTGTTGTTAAAATTTTTGTTACTCCAATGGATGGAAGCATTGTGTTTATCGAAGGTAGTCTGTTGTTGAAATTTTTGTTACTCCAATGGATGGTAGCCATGTCATTATGGAAGGTAGTTTATTGTTGAGATTTTTGTCACTCCAAGGGATGGTAGCTTTGTCATTATGGAAGGCATTATGTTGTGGAGATTTCTGTTACTCTAATGGGTGGTAGCCTTGTCATTATGGAAGGTAGTTTGTGGTTGAGATTTCTTGTTACTCCAATGGATGGAAGCATTGTCATTATGGGAGGTAGTCTGTTGTTGAAATTTTTGTTACTCCAATGGATGGAAGCATTGTCATTATGGGAGGTAGTCTGTTGTTGAATTTTTTTTTTACTCCAATGGATGGTAGCCTTGTCATTATGGAAGGTAGTCTATTGTTGAAATTTTTGTTACTCCAATTATTGGTAGCCTTGTAATTATGGAAGGTAGTCTGTTGTTGAGATTTCTTGTTACTCCAATGGATGAAAGCATTGTCATTATGGGAGGTAGTCTGTTGTTAAAAATTTTGTTACTCCAATGGTTGGTAGCCTTGTCATTATGGAAGGTAGTCTGTTGTTGAGATTTTTGTTACTCCAATGGATGGAAGCATTGTCATTATGGAAGGTAGTCTGTTGTTTAAATTTTTATTGCTCCAATGGATAGTAGCCATGTCATTATGGAAGGTAGTTTGTTATTGAGATTTTTGTCACTCCAAGGGATGGTAGCCTTGTTATTTTGGAAGGCATTATGTTGTTGACATTTCTGTTACTCCAATGGGTGGTAGCCTTGTCATTATGGAAGGTAGTCTGTGGTTGAGATTTCTTGTTACTCTAATGGATGGAAGCATTGTAATTATGGGAGGTAGTCTGTTGTTGAAATTTTTGTTACTCTAATGGATGGAAACATTGTCATTATGGGAGGTAGTCTGTTGTTGAAATTTTTGTTACTCCAATGGATGGTAGCCTTGTCATTATGGAAGGTAGTCTATTGTTGAAATTTGTATTACTCCAATGGATGGTAGCCTTGTAATTATGGAACGGAGTCTGTTGTTGAGATTTCTTGTTACTCTAATGAATGGTAGCCTTGTCATTGTGTAATGTAGCCTGTTGTTTCGATTTATGTTTCTCCAATGGATGTTAGCCTTGTCATTATAAAAGTTAGTCTGTTGTTGAAATTTTTGTTACTCTAATGGATGGTAGCCTTGTCATTATGAATGTTAGTCTATTGTTGAGATTTCTGTTACTCCAATGGATGGTAGTCGTGTTATTATGGGAGGTAGTATGTGGTTATGATTTTTGTTACCCCAATGGATGGAAGCATTCTCATTAAGGGAGGTAGTCTGTTATTGAAATTTTTGTTACTCCAATGGATGGTAGCCTTGTCATTATGGAAGGTAGTCTGTTATTGAAATTTTAGTTACTCCAATGGATGGTAGCCTTGTCATTATGGAAGGTAGTCTGTTGTTGAGATTTTTGTTACTCCAAGGGATGGTAGCCTTTTCATTATGGAAGGCATTATGTTGTTGATATTTCTGTTACTCCAATGGGTGGTAGCCTTGTCATTATGAAGGTAGTCAGTTTTTGAGATTTCTGTTACTCCAATGCATGGTAGCCTTGTCATTATGGGAGGTAGTCTGTTGTTGAGATTTCTTGTTACTCCAATGGATGGAAGCATTGTCATTATGGGAGGTAGTCTGTTGTTAAAATTTTTGTTACTCCAATGGATGGAAGCATTGTCTTTATCGAAGGTAGTCTGTTGTTGAAATTTTTGTTACTCCAATGGATGGTAGCCATGTCATTATGGAAGGTAGTTTATTTTTGAGATTTTTGTCACTCCAAGGGATGGTAGCCTTGTCATTATGGAAGGCATTATGTTGTGGAGATTTCTGTTACTCCAATGGGTGGTAGCCTTGTCATTATGGAAGGTAGTCTGTGGTTGAGATTTCTTGTTACTCCAATGGATGGAAGCATTGTCATTA
This sequence comes from Vicia faba, assembly GCA_948472305.1. Lineage (NCBI taxonomy): Eukaryota > Viridiplantae > Streptophyta > Magnoliopsida > Fabales > Fabaceae > Vicia > Vicia faba. Next base: position 775,412,457 of record OX451737.1, read on the forward strand.
TGGGAGGTAGTCTGTTGTTGAAATTTTTGTTACTCCAATGGATGGAAGCATTGTCATTATGGGAGGTAGTCTGTTGTTGAATTATTTTTTACTCCAATGGATGGTAGCCTTGTCATTATGGAAGGTAGTCTATTGTTGAAATTTTTGTTACTCCAATTGATGGTAGCCTTGTAATTATGGAAGGTAGTCTATTGTTGAGATATCTTGTTACTCTAATGGATGGTAGCCTTGTCATTGTGTAAAGTAGCCTGTTGTTGAGATTTATGTTTCTCCAATGGATGGTACCCTTGGCATTATAAAAGGTAGTCTGTTGTTGAAATTTTTGTTACTCTAATGGATGGTAGCCTTGTCATTATGAATGTTAGTCTATTCTTGAGATTTCTGTTACTCCAATGGATTGTAGCCGTGTTATTATGGGAGGAAGTATGTGGTTGTGGTTTTTGTTACCCCAATGGATGGAAGCATTGTCATTAAGGGAGGTAGTCTGTTGTTGATATTTTTGTTACTCCAATGGATGGTAGCCTTGTCATTATGGAAGGTAGTCTGTTATTGAAATTTTAGTTTCTCCAATGGATGGTAGCCTTGTCATTATGGAAGGTAGTCTGTTGTTGAGATTTTTGTTACTCCAAGGGATGGTAGCCTTGTCATTATGGAAGGTAGTTTGTTGTTGAGATTTTTGTCACTCCAAGGGATGGTAGCCTTGTCATTGTGGAAGGCATTATGTTGTTGAGATTTCTGTTACCCCAATGGGTGGTAGCCTTGTCATTATGGAAGGTAGTTTGTTGTCTAGATTTATGTTACTCCAAGGGATGGTAGCCTTGTCATTATGGAAGGCATTATGTTTTTGAGATTTTTGTTACTCCAATGGGTGGTAGCCTTGTCATCATGGAAGGTAGTCTGTTTGTGAGATTTTTGTTACTCCAATGCATGGTAGCCTTATCATTATGGGAGGTAGTTTGTTGTTGATATTTCTTTTTACTCCAATGGATGGAAGCATTGTCATTATGGGAGGTAGTCTGTTGTTGAAATTTTTGTTACTCCAATGGATGGTAGCCTTGTAATTATGGAACGTAGTCTGTTGTTGAGATTTTTGTTACTCCAAGGGATGGTAGCCTTGTCATTATGGAAGGCATTATGTTGTTGAGATTTCTGTTACTCCAATGGGTGGTAGCCTTGTCATTATGGAAGGTAGTCAGTTTTTGAGATTTATGTAACTCCAATGCATGGTAGCCTTGTCATTATGGGAGGTAGTCTGTTGTTGAGATTTCTTGTTACTCCAATGGATGTAAGCATTGTCATTATGGGAGGTAGTCTGTTGTTAAAATTTTTTTTACTCTAATGGATGGTAGCCTTGTCATTATGGAAGGTAGTCTGTTGTTGAGATTTTTGTCACTCCAAGGGATGGTAGCCTTGTTATTTTGGAAGGCATTGTGTTGTTGAGATTTTTGTTACTCCAATGGGCGGTAGCCTTGTCATTATGGAAGGTAGTTTGTGGTTGAGATTTCTTGTTACTCCAATGGATGGAAGCATTGTCATTATGGGAGGTAGTCTGTTGTTGAAATTTTTGTCACTCCAAGGGATGGAAGCATTGTCATTGTGGGAGGTAGTCTGTTGTTGAAATTTTTGTTACTCCAATGGATGGTAGCCTTGTCATTATGAAAGGTAGTCTATTGTTGAAATTTTTGTTACTCCAATAGATGGTAGCCTTGTAATTATGGAAGGTAGTCTATTGTTGAGATTTCTTGTTACTCTAATGGATGGTAGCCTTGTCATTGTGTAATGTAGCCTGTTGTTGAGATTTATGTTTCTCCAATGGATGTTAGCCTTGTCATTATAAAAGGTAGTCTGTTGTTGGAAATTTTGTTACTCTAATGGATGGTAGCCTTGTCATTATGAATGTTAGTCTATTGTTTAGATTTCTGTTACTCCATAGGATGCTAGCCATGTTATTATTGGAGGTAGTATGTGGTTTTGATTTTTGTTACCCCAATGGATGGAAGCATTGTCATTAAGGGAGGTAGTCTGTTGTTAAAATTTTTGTTACTCCAATGGATGGTAGCTTTGTCATTATGGAAGGTAGTCTGTTATTGAAATTTTAGTTACTCCAATGGATGGTAGCCTTGTCATTATGGAAGGTAGTCTGTTGTTGAGATTTTTGTTACTCCAAGGGATGGTAGCCTTGTCATTATGGAAGGCATTATGTTGTTGAGATTTCTGTTACTCTAATGGGTGTTAGCCTTGTCATTATGGAAGGTAGTCAGTTTTTGAGATTTCTATTACTCCAATGCATGGTAGCCTTGTCATTATGGGAGGTAGTCTGTTGTTGATATTTCTTGTTACTCCAATGGATGGAAGCATTGTCATTATGGGAGGTAGTCTGTTGTTGAAATTTTTGTTACTCTAATGGATGGTAGCCTTGTCATTATGGAAGGTAGTCTGTTGTTGATATTTTTGTTACTCCAATGGATGGAAGCATTGTCATTATCGAAGGTATTCTATTTTTTAAATTTTTGTTACTCCAATGGATGGTAGCCTTGTCATTATGGAAGGTAGTTTGTTGTTGAGATTTTTGTCACTCCAAGGGATGGTAGCCTTGTCATTGTGGAAGGCATTATGTTGTTGAGATTTTTGTTACTCCAATGGGTGGTAGCCTTGTCATTATGGAATGTAGTCTGTGGGTGAAATTTCTTGTTACTCCAATGGATGGAAGCATTATAATTATGGGAGGTAGTCTGTTGTTAAAATTTTTGTTACTCCAATGGATGGTAGCCTTGTCATTATGGAAGGTAGTCTGTTGTTGAGTTTTTGTTACTCCAGTGGATGGAAGCATTGTCATTATCGAAGGTAGTCTGTTGTTGAAGTTTTTGTTGCTCCAATGGATGGTAGCCATGTCATTATGGAAGGTAGTTTGTTGTTGAGATTTTTGTCACTCCAAGGGATGGTAGCCTTGTTATTTTTGAAGGCATGATGTTATTGAGATTTCTGTTACTCCAATGGGTGGTAGCCTTGTCATTATGGAAGGTAGTCTGTGTTTGAGATTTCTTGTTAATCCAATGGATGGAAGCATTGCCATTATTGGAGGTAGTCTGTTGTTGAAATTTATGTTACTCCAATGGATGGAAGCATTGTCATTATGGGAGGTAGTCTGTTGTTGATATTTTTGTTACTCCAATGGATGGTAGCCTTGTCATTATGGAAGGTAGTCTATTGTTGAAATATTTGTTACTCCAATGGATGGTAGCCGTGTAATTATGGAAGGCAGTCTGTTGTTGAGATTTCTTGTTACTCTAATGGATGGTAGCCTTGTCATTGTGTAATGTAGCCTGTTGTTGAGATTTATCTTTCTCCAATGGATGGTAGCCTTGTCATTATAAAAGGTAGTCTGTTGTTGAAATTTTTGTTACTCTAATGGAGGGTAGCCTTGTCATTATGAATGTTAGTCTATTGTTGAGATTTCTGTTACTCCAATGGATGGTAGCCGTGTTATTATGGGAGGTAGTATGTGGTTGTGATTTTTGTTACCCCAATGGATGGAAGCATTGTCATTAAGGGAGGTAGTCTGTTGTTGATATTTTTGTTACTCCAATGGATGGTAGCCTTGTCATTATGGAAGGTAGTCTGTTATTTGAATTTTAGTTACTCCAATGGATGGTAGCCTTGTCATTATGGAAGGTAGTCTGTTGTTGATATTTTTGTTACTCCAAGGGATGGTAGCCTTGTCATTATGGAAGGCATTATGTTGTTGAGATTACTGTTACTGCAATGGGTGGTAGCCTTGTCATTATGGAAGGTAGTCAGTTTTTGAGATTTCTGTTACTCCAATGCATGGTAGCCTTGTCATTATGGAAGGTAGTCTGTTGTTGAGATTTCTTGTTACTCCAATGGATGGAAGCATTGTCATTATGGGAGGTAGTCTGTTGTTAAAATTTTTGTTACTCCAATGGATGGTAGCCTTGTCATTATGGAAGGTAGTCTGTTGTTGAGATTTTTGTTAGTCCAATGGATAGAAGCATTGTCATTATGGAAGGTAGTCTGTTGTTTAAATTTTTGTTGCTCCAATGGATGGTAGCCATGTCATTATGGAAGGTAGTTTGTTGTTCAGATTTTTGTCACTCCAAGGGATGGTAGCCTTGTTATTTTGGAAGGCATTATGTTGTTGAGATTTCTGTTACTCCAATGGGTGGTAGCCTTGTCATTATGGAAGGTAGTCTGTGGTTGAGATTTCTTGTTACTCCAATGGATGGAAGCATTGTCATTATGGGAGGTAGTCTCTTATTGAAATTTTTGTTACTCCAATCAATGGAAGCATTGTCATTATGGGAGGTAGTCTGTTGTTGAAATTTTTGTTACTCCAATGAATGGTAGCCTTGTCATTATGGAAGGTAGTCTGTTGTTGAGATTTTTGTTACTCCAATGGATGGTAGCTTTGTCATTATGGAAGGTAGTCTGTTGTTGGCATTTCTGTTACTCCAATGGATGGTAGCCTTGTCATTATGGAAGGTATTTTGTTGTTGATATTTCTGTTACTTCAATGGATGGTAGCCTTGTCATTATTGACGGTAATCTATTGTTGAAATTTATGTTACTCCAATGGATGGTAGCCTTGTCATTTTGGAAGGTAGTCTATTGTTGAAATTTTTGTTACTCCAATGGATGGTAGCCTTGTCATTATGGAAGGTAGTTTGTTGTTGAGATTTTTGTCACTCCAATGGATAGTAGCCTTGTAATTGTGGAAGGCATTATATTGTTGAGATTTTTGTTACTCCAATGGGTGGTAGCCTTGTCATTATGGAAAGTAGTTTGTGGTTGAGATTTTTTGTTACTCCAATGGATGGAAGCATTGTCATTATGGGAGGTAGTCTGTTGTTGAAAATTTTGTTACTCCAATGAATGGAAGCATTGTCATTATGGGAGGTAGTCTGTTGTTGAAATTTTTGTTACTTCAATGGATAGTAGCCTTGTCATTATGGAAGGTAGTCAGTTGTTGAGATTTTTGTTACTCCAATAGATGGTAGCCTTGTCATTATGGAAGGTAGTACGTTGTTGACATTTCTTTTACTCCAATGGATGGTAGCCTTGTCATTATGGAAGGTAGTTTGTTGTTGAGATTTATGTTAGTTCAATGGATGGTACCTTGTCATTATTGAAGGTAGTCTGTTGTTGAAATTTTTGTTACTCCAATGGATGGTAGCCTTGTCATTATGGAAGGTAGTCTATTCTTGAAAATTTTATTACTCCAATGGATGGTAGCCTTGTCATTATGGAAGGTAGTTTGTTGTTGAGATTTTTGTCACTCCAATGGATGGTAGCCTTATAATTGTGGAAGGCATTATGTTGTTGTGATTTTTGTTACTCCAAGGGTGGTAGCCTTGTCAATATGGAAGGTAGTCTGTGGTTGAGATTTTTTGTTACTCCAATGGATGGAAGCATTGTCATTATGGGAGGTAGTCTGTTGTTGAAAATTTTGTTACTCCAATGAATGGAAGCATTGTCATTATGGGAGGTAGTCTGTTGTTGAAATTTTTGTTACTCCAATGGATAGTAGCCTTGTCATTATGGAAGGTAGTCTGTTGTTGAGATTTTTGTTACTCCAATGGATGGTAGCCTTGTCATTATGGAAGGTAGTATGTTGTTGACATTTCTTTTACTCCAATGGATGGTAGCCTTGTCATTATGGAAGGTAGTTTGTTGTTGAGATTTCTGTTACTTCAATGGATGGTACCTTGTCATTATTGAAGGTAGTATGTTGTTGAAATTTTTGTTACTCCAGTGGATGGTAGCCTTGTCATTATGGAAGGTAGTCTATTGTTGAAAATTTTATTACTCGAATGGATGGTAGCCTTGTCATTATGAAAGGTAGTTTGTTGTTGAAATTTTTTTTACTCCAATGGATGGTAGCCTTCTTGTTATGGAAGGTAGTCTGTTGTTGAGATTTCATGTTACTCCAATGGATGGTAGCCTTGTCATTATGGGAGGTAGTCTATTATTGAGATTTCTTGTTACTCCAATGGATGGAAGCATTGTGATTATGGGAGGTAGTCTATTGTTGAAATTTTTGTTACTCCACTGGATAGTAGCCTTCTTGTTATGGAAGGTAGTATGTTGTTGAGATTTCATTTTACTCCAATGGATGGTAGCCTTGTCATTATGGAAGGAAGTCTATTGTTGATATTTCTTGTTACTCTAATGGATGGTAGCGTTGTCATTGTGTAAGGTAGCCTACTGTTGAGATTTATGTTTCTCCAATGGATGGTAGCATTGTCATTATGAATGTTAGTCTATTGTTGAGATTTATGTTACTCCAATGGATGGTAGCCGTGTCATTATGGGATGTAGTATGTTGTTGTGATTTTTGTTACCCCAATGGACGAAACTATTGTCATTAAGGGAGGTAGTCTGTTGTTGAAATATTTGTTACTCCATTGGATGGTAGCCTTGTCATTATGGAAGGTAGTCAGTTATTGAAATTTTAGTTACTCCAATGGATGGTAGCCATGTCATTATGAGAGGTAGTTTGTTGTTGAATTTTTGTTACTCCAATGGATGGAAGCATTGTCATTATGGGAGGTAGTCTGTTGTTAAAATTTTTGTTACTCCAATGGGTGGTAGCCTTGTCATTATGGAAGGTAGTCAGTTTTTGAGATTTTTGTTACTCCAATGGATGGTAGCCTTCTCATTATGGAAGGTAGTCTGTTGTTGAGATTTCATGTTACTCTAATGGATGGTAGCCTTGTCATTATGGAAGGTAGTCTATTGTTGAGATTTATGTTTCTCCATTGGATGGTAGCCTTGTCATTATAGAAGGTAGTCTGTTGTTGAAATTTTTATTACTCTAATGTATGGTAGCCTTGTCACTATGAATGTTAGTCTATTGTTGAGATTTCTGTTACTCCAATGGATGGTAGCCGTGTCATTATGGGAGTTAGTATGTTGTTGTGATTTTTGTTATCCCAATGGACGGAAGCATTATCTTTAAGGGAGGTAGTCTGCTATTGAAATTTTTGTTACTCCAATGGATGGTAGCCTTGTCATTTATGACGGTAGTCTGTTATTGCAATTTTAGTTACTGCAATGGATGGTAGCCTTGTCAGTATGGAAGGTAGTCTGTTGTATAGATATTTGTTACTCCAAGGGATGGAAGTCTTGTCATTATGGAAGGCATTATGTTGTTGAGATTTCTGTTACTCCAATGGGTGGTAGCCTTGTCATTATGGAAGGTAGTCAGTTTTTGAGATTTCTGGGAGCCTTGTGATTATGGGAGGTAGTCTGGTTTTAAGATTTCTTATTACTCCAATGGATGGAAGCATTGTCATTATGGGAGGTAATTTGTTGTTAAATTTTTGTTACTCCAATGGATGGTAGCCTTGTCATTATGGAAGGTAGTATGTTGTTGAGATTTCATGTTACTCCAATGGATGGTAGCCTTGTCATTATTGAAGGTAGTCTGTTGTTGATATTTCTGTTACTCCAATGGATGGTAGTCTTGTCATTATGGGAGGTAGTCTATTGTTGAGATTTCTATTATTCCAATGGATGGTATCCTTGTAATTCTGGAAGTTAGTCTGTTGTTGAGATTTCTGTTACTCCAATGGATGGAAGCCTTGTCATTATGGATGTTAGTCTATTGTTGAGATTTATGTTACTTCAATGGATGGTAGCCGTGTCATTATGGGAGGTAGTATGTTGTTATGATTTTTGTTACCCTAATGGACGGAAGCATTGTCATTAAGGGAGGTAGCCTGTTGTTGAAATATTTGTTACTCCATTGGATGGTAGCCTTGTAACTATGGAAGGTAGTCTGTTATTGAAATTTTAGTTACTCCAATGGATGGTAGCCTTATCAGTATGGAAGGTAGTCTGTTGTTGAGATTTTTGTTACTCCAATGGATGGTAGCCTTGTCATCATGAAAAGCATTATGTTGTTGATATTTCTGTTACTCCAATGGGTGGTAGCCTTGTCATTATGGAAGGTAGTCTTTTGTTGAGATTTCTTGTTACTCCAATGGATGGTAGCCTTGTTATTATGGGAGGTAGTCTATTGTTGAGATTTCTTGTTACTCCAATGGATGGAAGCATTTTCATTATGGGAGGTAGTCTTTTGTTGAAATTTTTGTTACTCCAATAGATGGTAGCCTTCTCATTATGGAAGGTAGTATGTTGTTGAGATTTCATGTTACTCCAATGGATGGTAGCCTTGTCATTATTGAAGGTAGTCTATTGTTGAGATTTCTTGTTACTATAATGTATGGTAGCCTTGTCATTGTGTAAGGTAGCCTGTTGTTGAGATTTATTTTCTCCAATGGATGGTAGCCTTGTCATTATAAAAGGTAGTCTATTGTTGAAATTTTTGTTACTCTAATGGATGGTAGCGTTGTTATTATGAATGTTAGTCTATTGTTGAGATTTTTGTTACTCCAATGGATGGTAGCCATGTCATTATGGAAGATAGTCGGTTGTTGACATTTCTGTTACTCTAATGGATGCCTTCCTTGTCATTATGGAAGGTAGTCTGTTGTTGAGATTTTTGTTACTCCAATGGATGGTAGCCTTGTCATTATGGAAGGTAGTCTGTTGTTGATATTTCTGTTACTTCAATGGATGGTAGCATTATCAATATGTAAGGTAGTTTGTTGTTGAGATTTTTGTTACTCCAATGGATGGTAGCCTTGTCATTATGAAAGGTATTCTATTGTTGGAATTTTTTTTACTCCAATGGATGATAGCCTTGTAATTATGGAAGGTAGTCTTTTGTTGAGATTTCTGGTTACTTTAATGAATGGTAGCCTTGTCATTGTGTAATGTAGCTTGTTGTTGAGATTTATGTTTCTCCAATGGATGGTAGCCTTGTCATTATAAAAGGTAGTCTCTTGTTGAAATTTTTGTTACTCTAATGGATGGTAGCCTTGTCATTATGAATGTTAGTCTATTGTTGAGATTTTTGTTACTCCAATGGATGGTAGCCGTGTTATTATGAGAGGTAGTATGTGGTTGTGATTTTTGTTACCCCAATGGATGGAAGCATTGTCATTAAGGGAGGTAGTCTGTTGTTGAAATTTTTGTTTCTCCAATGGATGGTAGCCTTGTCATTATGGAAGGTAGTCTGTTATTGAAATTTTAGTTACTCCAATGTATGGTAGCCATGTCACTATGGAAGGTAGTCTGTTGTTGAGATTTTTGTTACTCCAAGGTATGGTAGCCTTGTCATTATGGAAGGCATTATGTTGTTGATATTTCTGTTACTCCAATCGGTGGTAGCCTTGTCATTATGGAAGGTAGTCAGTTTTTGAGATTTTTGTTACTCCAATGCATGGTATCCTTGTCATTATGGGAGGTAGTCTGTTGTTGAGATTTCTTATTACTCCAATGGATGGAAGCATTGTCATTATGGGAGGTAGTCTGTTGTTGAAATTTTTGTTACTCCTATGGATGGTAGCCTTGACATTATGGAAGGTAGTCTGTTGTTGAGATTTTTGTTACTCCAATGGATGGAAGCATTGTCATTATCGAAGGTAGTCTGTTGTGTAAATTTTTGTTACTCCAATGGATGGTAGCCTTGTCATTATGGAAGGTAGTCTGTTGTTGAGATTTTTGTTACTCGAATGGATGGTAGCCTTGTCATTATGAAGGCATTATGTTGTTGAGATTTTTGTTACTCGAATGGATGGTAGCCTTGTCATTATGGGAGGTAGTCTATTGTTGAGATTTCTTGTTACTCCAATGGATGGAAGCATTGTCATTATGGGAGGTAGTCTGTTGTTGAAATTTTTGTTTACTCCAATGGATGGTAGCCTTCTCGTTATGGAAGGTAGTATGTTGTTGAGATTTCATGTTACTCCAATGGATGGTAGCCTTGTCATTATTGAAGGTAGTCTGTTGTTGAGATTTCTTGTTACTCTAATGGATGGTAGTCTTGTCATTATGTAATGTAGCTTGTTGTTGAGATTTATGTTTCTCCAATGGATGGTAGCCTTGTCATTATAAAAGGTAGTCTATTGTTGAAATTTTTGTTACTCTAATGGATGGTAGCGTTGTCATTATGAATGTTAGTCTATTGTTGAGATTTTTGTTACTCCAATGGATGGTAGTCGTGTCATTATGGAAGGTAGTCTGTTGTTGACATTTCTGTTACTCCAACGGATGGTAGCCTTGTCATTATGGAAGGTAGTTTGTTGTTGAGATTTCTGTTCCTCCAATGGATGGAAGCATTGTCATTATGGAAGGTAGTCTGTTTTTGAAATTTTTGTTACTCCAATGGATGGAAGCATTGTCATTACGGGAGGTAGTCTCTTGTTGAAATTTTTTTTACTCCAATGGATGGTTGCCTTGTCATTATGGAAGGTAGTCTGTTGTTGAGATTTTTGTTACTCCAATGGATGGTAGCCTTGTCATTATGGAAGGTAGTCTGTTGGTGATATTTCTCTTACTTCAATGGATGGTAGCATTGTCATTATTTAAGGTAGTTTGTTGTTGAGATTTTTGTTACTCCAATGGATGGAAGCCTTGTCATTATGGAAGGTAGTCTATTGTTGAAATTTTTGTTACTCTAATGGATGGTAGCCTTGTAATTATGGAAGGTAGTCTTTTGTTGAGATTTCTGGTTACTCTAATGAATGGTAGCCTTGTCATTGTGTAATGTATCATGTTGTTGAGATTTATGTTTCTCCAATGGATGGTAGCCTTGTCATTATAAAAGGTAGTATGTTGTTGAAATTTTTGTTACTCTAATGGATGGTAGCCTTGTCATTATGAATGTTAGTCTATTGTTGAGATTTCTGTTACTCCAATGGATGGTATCCGTGTTATTATGGGAGGTAGTATGTGGTTATGATTTTTGTTACCCCAATGGATGGAAGCACTGTCATTAAGGGAGGTAGTTTGTTGTTGAAATTTTTGTTTCTCCAATGGATGGTAGCCTTGTCATTATGGAAGGTAGTCTGTTATTGAAATTTTAGTTACTCCAATGGATGGTAGCCATGTCATTATGGAAGGTAGTATGTTGTTGAGATTTTTGTTACTCCAAGGGATGATAGCCTTGTCATTATGGAAGGCATTATGTTGTTGATATTTCTATTACTCCAATGGGTGGTAGCCTTGTCATTATGGAAGGTAGTCAGTTTTTGAGATTTTTGTTACTCCAATGCATGGTATCCTTGTCATTATGGGAGGTAGTCAGTTGTTGAGATTTCTTGACACTCCAATGGGTGGTAGCCTTGTCATTATGGAAGGTTGTCTATGGTTGAGATTTCTTGTTACTCCAATGGATGGAAGCATTGTCATTATGGGAAGTAGTCTGTAGGTGAAATTTTTGTTACTCCAATGGATGGAAGCATTGTGATTATGGGAGGTAGTTTGTTGTTTAGATTTTTTTTACTCCAAGGGAGGGTAGCCTTGTCATTATGGAAGGCATTATGTTGTTGAGATTTCTGTTACTCCAATGGGTGGTAGCCTTGTCATTATGGAAGGTAGTCAGTTTTTGAGATTTCTGTTACTCCAATGGATTGTAGCCTTGTCATTATGGGAGGTAGTCTGTTGTTGAGATTTCTTTTTACTCCAATGGATGGAAGCATTATCATTATGGGAGGTAGTCTCTTGTATATATTTTTGTTACTCTAATGTATGGTAGCTTTTTCATTATGAATGTTAGTCTATTGTTGAGATTTCTGTTACTCCAATGGATGGTAGCCGTGTCATTATGGGAGGTAGTATGTTTTTGTGATTTTTGTTACCCCAATGGACGGAAGCATTATCATTAAGGGAGGTAGTCTGTTGTTGAAATTTTTGTTACTCTAATGGATGGTAGCCTTGTAATTATGGAAGGTAGTCTGTTATTGAAATTTTAGTTACTGCAATGGATGGTAGCCTTGTCAGTATGGAAGGTAGTCTGTTGTTGAGATTTTGTTACTCCAAGGGATGGTAGCCTTGTCATTATGGAAGGCATTATGTTGTTAAGAATTTTGTTACTACAATGGGTGGTAGCCTTGTCATTATGGAAGGTAGTTAGTTTTTGAGATTTATGTAACTCCAATGAATGGTATCCTTGTCATTATGGGAGTTAGTCTGTTGTTGATATTTCTTGTTACTCCAATGGATGGAAGCATTGTCATTATGGGAGGTAGTCTGTTTTTCAAATTTTTTTTACTCTAATAGATGGTAGCCTTGTCATTATGGAAGGTAGTCTGTTGTTGAGATTTTTGTTACTCCAATGGATGGAAGCATTGTCATTATAGAAGTTAGTCTGTTGTTTAAATTTTTGTTACTCCAATGGATGGTAGCCTTGTCATTATGGAAGGCACTTTATTGTTGAGATTTTTGTCACTCCAAGGGATGGTAGCCTTGTCATTATGGAAGGCATTATGTTGTTGAGATTTCTGTTACTCCAACGGGTGGTAGCCTTGTCATTATGGAAGGTAGTCTGTGGTTCAGATTTCTTGTTGTCCAATGGATGGAAGCATTGTCATTATGGGAGGTAGTCTGTTGTTGAAATTTTTGTTACTCCAATGGATAGAAGCATTGTCATTATGGGAGGTAGTCTGTTGTTGATATTTTTGTTACTCCAAGGGATGGTAGCCTTGTCATTATGGAAGGCATTATGTTGTTGAGATTTTTGTTACTCCAATGGGTGGTAGCCTTGTCATTATGGAAAGTAGTCAGTTTTTGAGATTTTTGTTACTCCAATAAGTGGTAGCCTTGTCATTATGGGAGGAAGTCTGTTGTTGAGATTTCTTGTTACTCCAATGGATGGAAGCATTGTTATTATGGGAGGTAGTCTCTTGTTGAAATTTTTGTTACTCCAATGCATGGTAGCCTTGTCATTATGAATGTTAGTCTATTGTTGAGATTTCTGTTACTCCAATGGATGGTAGCCGTGTCATTATGGAAGGTAGTCAGTTTTTGAGATTTCTGTTACTCCAATGGATGGTAGCCTTGTCACTATGGGAGGTAGTATGTTGTTATGATTTTTGTTACCCAAATGGACGAAAGCATTGTCATTAAGGGAGGTAGTCTGTTGTTAAAATATTTGTTACTCCATTGGATGTTAGCCTTGTCATTATGGAAGGTAGTCTTTTGTTGATATTTTGGTTACTCCAAAGGATGGTAGCCTTATCATTATGGAAGGCATTATGTTGTTGAGATTTCTGTTACTCCAATGGGTGTTAGCCTTGTCATTTTTGAAGGTAGTCAGTTTTTGAGATTTCTGTTACTCCAATGCATGGTATCCTTGTCATTATGGGAGGTAGTATGTTGTTGAGATTTCTTGTTACTCCAATTGATGAAAGCATTGTCAATTTGGGAGGTAGTCTGTTGTTGAAATTTTTGTTACTCCAATGGATGGTAGCCTTGTCATTATGTAAGGTAGTATGTTGTTGAGATTTTTGTTACTCCCATGGATAGAAACATTGTCATTATCGAAAGTAGTTTGTTGTTTAGATTTCTTGTTACTCCAATGGATGGAAGCATTGTCATTATGGGAGGTAGGCTGTTGTTGAAATTTTTGTTACTCCAATGGATGGTAGCCTTGTCATTATGGAAGGTAGTCTGTTGTTGAGATTTCTTGTTACTCCAATGGATGGAAACATTGTCATTATGGGAGGTAGTCTGTTGTTGAAATTTTTGTTACTCCAATGGATGGTAGCCTTGTCATTATGGAAGGTAGTTTGTTGTTGAGATTTTTGTTACTCCAATGGATGGAAGCATTGTCATTATCGAAGGTAGTCTGTTGTTGAAATTTTTGTTACTCCAATGGATGGTAGCCTTGTCATTATGGAAGGTAGTTTGTTGTTGAGATTTTTGTCACTCCAAGGGATGGTAGTCTTGTCATTATGGAAGGCATTATGTTGTTGAGATTTTTGTTACTCCAATGGATGGTAGCCTTGTCATTATGGAAGGTAGTCTTTGGCTGAGAATTCTTGTTACTCTAATGGATGGTAGCGTTGTCATTATGAATGTTAGTCTATCGTTGAGATTTATGTTACTCCAATGGATGGTAGTCGTGTCATTATGGGAGGTAGTATGTTGTTGTGATTTTTGTTACCCAAATGGACGGAAGCATTGTCATTAAGGGAGGTAGTCTGTTGTTGAAATTTTTGTTACTCCAATGGATGGAAGTATTATCATTATGGGAGGTAGTCTGTTGTTGAGATTTTTGTTACTCCAAGGGATGGTAGCCTTGTCATTTTGGAAGGAATTATGTTTTGAGATTTCTGTTACTCCAATGGGTGGTAGCCTTGTCATTATGGAAGTTAGTCAGTTTTTGAGATTTTTGTTACTCCAATAACCGGTAGCCTTGTCATTATGGGAGGTAGTCTATTGTTGAGATTTCTTGTTACTCCAATGGATGGAAGCATTGTCATTATGGGAGGTAGTCTCTTGTTGAGATTTTTGTTACTCCAATGGATGGTAGCCTTGTCATTATGGAAGGTAGTTTGTTGTTGATATTTCTGTTACTTCAATGGATGGTAGCATTGTCATTATGTAAGGTAGTTTGTTGTTGAGATTTCTGATACTCCAATGGATGGTAGCCTTGTCATTATGGAAGGTAGTATGTTGTATAAATTTTTGTTACTCCAATGGATGGTAGCCTTCTCGTTATGGAAGGTAGTATGTTGTTGAGATTTCATGTTACTCCAATGGATGGTAGCCTTGTCATTATGGAAGGTAGTCTGTTGTTGAGATTTCTTGTTACTCTAGTGGATGGTAGCCTTGTCATTGTGTAAGGTAGCCTGTTGTTGAGATTTATGTTTCTCTAATGGATGGTAGCCTTGTCATTATAAAAGGTAGTCTATTGCTAAAATATTTGTTACTGTAATTGATGGTAGCATTGTCATTATGAATGTTAGTATATTGTTGAGATTTATGTTACTCCAATGGATGGTAGTCGTGTCATTATTGGAGGTAGTATGTTGTTGTGATTTTTTTTACCCCAATGGACGGAAGCATTGTCATTAAGGGAGGTAGTTCGTTGTTGTAATATTTGTCACTCCATTGGATGGTAGCCTTGTCATTATGGAAGGTAGTCTGTTGTTGAAATTTTAGTTACTCCAATGGATGGTAGCCTTGTCAGTTTGGAAGGTAGTCTGTTGTTGAGATTTTTGGGACTCCAAGGGATAGTATCCTTGTCATTATGGAAGGAATTATGTTGTTGAGATTTCTTTTACTCCAATGGGTGGTAGCCTTGTCATTATGGAAGGTAGTCAGTTTTTGAGATTTTTGTTACTCCAATGGATGGTAGCCTTGTCATTATGGGAGGTAGTCTGTTGCTGAGATTTCTTGTTACTCCAATGGATGGTAGCCTTGTCATTATGGGAGGTAGTCCCTTGTTTATATTTTTGTCATTATGGAAGGTAGTCTGTTGTTGAGATTTTTGTTACTCCAATGGATGGTAGCCTTGTCATTATGGAAGGTAGTTTGTTGTTGATATTTATGTTACTTCAATGGATGGTAGCATTGTCATTATGTAAGGTAGTTTGTTATTGAGATTTATGTTAATCCAATGGATGGTAGCCTTGTCATTATGGAAGGTAGTTTGTTGTTGAAATTTTTGTTACTCCAATGGATGGTAGCCTTGACATTATGGAAGGTAGTCTATTGTTGAAATTTTTCTTACTCCAATGGATGGTAGCCTTGTAATTATGGAAGGTAGTATGTTGTTGAGATTTCTTGTTACTCTAATGGATGGTAGCCTTGTCATTGTGTAATGTAGCCTGTTGTTGAGATTTATGTTTCTCTAATGGATGGTAGCCTTGTCATTATAAAAGATAGTCTGTTGTTGAAATTTTTGTTACTCTAATGGATGGTAGCCTTGTCATTATGAATGTTAGTCTATTGTTGAGATTTCTCTTACTCCAGTGGATGGTATTCGTGTTATTATGGGAGGTAGTATGTGGTTGTGATTTTTGTTACCCCAATGGATGGAAGCATTGTCATTAACGGAGGTAGTCTGTTGTTGAAATTTTTGTTACTCCAATGGATGGTAGCCTTGTCATTATGGAAGGTAGTCTGTTATTGAAATTTTAGTTACTCCAATGGATGGTAGCCTTGTCATTATGGAAGGTAGTCTGTTGTTGCGATTTTTGTTACTCCAATGGGTGGTAGCCTTGTCATTATGGAAGGTAGTCAGTTTTTGAGATTTCTTTTACTCCAATGCATGGTATCCTTGTCATTATGGGAGGTAGTATGTTGTTGAGATTTCTTGTTACTCCAATTGATGGAAGCATTGTCAATTTGGGAGGTAGTCTGTTGTTAAAATTTTTGTTACTCCAATGGATGGTAGCCTTGTCATTATGGAAGGTAGTATGTTGTTGAGATTTTTGTTACTCCCATGGATGGAAGCATTGTCATTATCGAAAGTAGTCTGTTGTTGAGATTTCTTGTTACTCCAATGGATGGAAGCATTGTCATTATGGGAGGTAGGTTGTTGTTGAAATTTTTGTTACTCCAATGGATGGTACCCGTGTCATTATGGAAGGTAGTCTGTTGTTGAGATTTTTGTTACTCCAATGGATGGAAGCATTGTCATTATCGAAGGTAGTCTGTTGTTGAAATTTTTGTTACTCCAATGGATGGTAGCCTTGTCATTATGGAAGGTAGTTTGTTGTTGAGATTTTTGTCACTCCAAGGGATGGTAGCATTGTCATTATGGAAGGCATTATGTTGTTGAGATTTTTGTTACTCCAATGGGTGGTAGCCTTGTCATTATGGAAGGTAGTCTGTTGTTGAAATTTTTGTTACTCCAATGGATGGAAGCATTGTCATTATGGGAGGGAGTCTGTTGTTGAGATTTTTGTTACTCCAAGGGATGGTAGCCTTGTCATTATGGAAGGCATTATGTTGTTGAGATTTCTGTTACTCCAATGGGCGGTAGCCTTGTCATTATGGAACATAGTCAGTTTTTGAGATTTTTGTTACTCCAATAAGTGGTAGCCTTGTCATTATGGGAGGTAGTCTGTTGTTGAGATTTCTTGTTACTCCAATGGATGGAAGCATTGTCATTATGGGAGGTAGTCTCTTGTTGAATTTTTTGTTACTCCAATGCATGGTAGCCTTGTCAGTATGAATGTTAGTCTATTGTTGAGATTTCTGTTACTCCAATGGATGGTAGCCGTGTCATTATTGAAGGTAGTCAGTTTTTGAGATTTCTGTTACTCCAATGGATGGTAGCCTTATCATTATTGAAGGTAGTCTATTGTTGAGATTTCTTGTTACTCCAATGGATGGAAGCATTATCATTATAGGAGGTATTTGTTACTCCAATGGATGGTTGCCTTGTCATTATGGAAGGTAGTCTGTTGTTGAGATTTTTGTTACTCCAATGGATGGTAGCCTTGTCATTATGGAAGGTAGTTTGTTGTTGATATTTCTCTTACTTCAATGGATGGTAGCATTGTCATTATGTAAGGTAGTTTGTTATTGAGATTTAATTTACTCCAATGGATAGTAGCCTTGTCATTATGGAAGGTAGTCTGTTGTTGAAATTTTTGTTACTCCAATGGATGGTAGCCTTGTCATTATGAAAGGTAGTCTATTGTTGAAATTATTCTTACTCCAATGGATGGTAGCCTTGTAATTATGGAAGGTAGTTTGTTGTTGAGATTTCTTGTTACTCTAATGGATGGTATCCTTGTCATTGTGTAATGTAGCCTATTGTTGAGATTTATGTTACTCCAATGGATGGTAGCCTTGTCATTATGGAAGGTATTCTGTTATTGAAATTTTAGTTACTCCAATGGATGGTAGCCTTGTCATTATGGAAGGTAGTCTGTTGTTGAGATTTTTGTTACTCCAAGGGATGGAAGCCTGTTCATTATGAAAAGCATTATTTTGTTGAGATTTTTGTTACTCTAATGGGTGGTAGCCTTGTCATTATGGAAGGTAGTCAGTTTTTTAGATTTCTTTTACTCCAATGCATGGTAGCCTTGTCATTATGGGAGGTAGTATGTTGTTGAGATTTCTTGTTACTCCAACTGATGGAAGAATTGTCATTATGGGAGGTAGTCTGTTGTTGAAATTTTTGTTACTCCAATGGATGGTAGCCTTGTCATTATGGAAGGTAGTCTGTGCTTGAGATTTTTGTTACTCCAATGGATGGAAGCATTGTCATTATCGAAGGTAGTATGTTGTTGAAATTTTTGTTACTCCAATGGCTGGTAGCCTTGTCATTATGGAAGGTAGTTTGTTGTTGAGATTTTTGTCACTCCAAGGGATTGTATCCTTGTCATTGTGGAAGGCATTATGTTGTTGAGATTTTTGTTACTCCAATGGGTGGTAGCCTTGTCATTATGGAAGGTAGTCTGTGGTTGAGATTTCTTGTTACTCCAATGGATGGAAGCATTGTCATTATGAGAGGTAGTCTGTTGTTGAAATTTTTGTTACTCCATTGGATGGTAGCTTTGTCATTATGGAAGGTAGTCTGTTGTTGACATTTCTGTTACTCCAATGGATGGTAGCCTTTTCATTATGGAACGTAGTTTGTTGTTGAGATTTATGTTACTTCAATGGATGGTAGCCTTGTTATTATTGAAGGTAGTCTGTTGTTGAAATTTTAGTAACTCCAATGGATGGTAGCCTTGTCAGTATGGAAGGTAGTCTGTTGTTGATATTTTTGTTACTCCAAGGGATGGTAGCCTTGTCATTATGGAAGGAATTATGTTGTTGAGTTTTTTGTTACTCCAATGCGTGGTAGCCTTGTCATTACGGAAGGTAGTCAGTTTTTGAGATTTCTGTTTCTCCAATGGATGGTAGCCTTGTCATTATGGGAGGTAGTCTGTTGTTGAGATTTCTTGTTACTCCAATGGATGCAAGCATTGTCATTATGGGAGGTAGTCTCTTGTTTAGATTTCTGTTACTCTAATATATGGTAGCCTTGTCATTATGGAACGTAGTTTGTTGTTGAGATTTTTGTTACTTCAATGGATGGTAGCCTTGTTATTATTGAAGGTAGTCTGTTGTTGAAATTCTAGTTACTCCAATGGATGGTAGCCTTGTCAGTATGGAAGGTAGTCTGTAGTTGAGATTTTTGTTACTCCAAGGGATGGTAGCCTTGTCTTTATGGAAGGAATTATGTTGTTGAGATTTCTGTTACTTCAATGGGTGGTAGCCTTGTCATTATGGAAGGTAGCCAGTTTTTGAGATTTCTGTTACTCTAATGGATAGTAGCCTTGTCATTATGGGAGGTAGTTTTTTGTTGAGATTTCTTGTTACTCCAATGGATGGAAGCATTGTCATTATGGGAGGTAGACTCTTGTTTAAATTTTTGTTACTCCAATGGATTGTTGCCTTGTCATTATGGAAGGTAGTCTGTTGTTGAGATTTTTGTTACTCCAATGGATGGTAGCCTTGTCATTATGGAAGGTAGTTTGTTGTTGATATTTCTGTTACTTCAATGGATGGTAGCATTATCATTATGTAAGGTAGTTTGTTTTTTAGATTTATGTTACTCCAATGGATGGTAGCCTTGTCATTATGGAAGGTAGTCTGTTGTTGAAATTTTTGTTACTCCAATGGATGGTAGCCTTGTCATTATGGAAGGTAGTCTATTGTTTAAATTTTTCTTACTCCAATGGATGGTAGCCTTGTAATTATGGAAGGTAGTATGTTGTTGAGATTTCTTTTTACTCTAATGGATGGTATCCTTGTCATTGTGTAATGTAGCCTGTTGTTGAGATATGTGTTACTCCAATGGATGGTAGCCTTGTCATTATGGAAGGTATTCTGTTATTGAAATTTTAGTTACTCCAATGGATGGTAGCCTTGTCATTATGGAAGGTAGTCTGTTGTTGAGATTTTTGTTACTCCAAGGGATGGAAGCCTTGTCATTATGAAAAGCATTATGTTGTTGAGATTTTTGTTACTCTAATGGGTGGTAGCCTTGTCATTATGGAAGGTAGTTAGTTTTTGAGATTTCTTTTACTCCAATGCATGGTAGCCTTGTCATTATGGGAGGTAGTATGTTGTTGAGATTTCTTGTTACTCCAATTGATGGAAGAATTGTCATTATGGGAGGTAGTCTGTTGTTGAAATTTTTGTTACTCCAATGGATGGTAGCCTTGTCATTATAGAAGGTAGTCTGTTGTTGAGATTTTTGTTACTCCAATGGATGGAAGCATTGTCATTATCTAAGGTAGTCTGTTGTTGAAATTTTTGTTACTCCAATGGCTGGTAGCCTTGTCTTTATGGAAGTTAGTTTATTGTTGAGATTTTTGTCACTCCAAGGGATGGTATCCTTGTCATTGTGGAAGGCATTATGTTGTTGGGATTTTTGTTACTCCAATGGGTGGTAGCCTTGTCATTATGGAAGGTAGTCTGTGGTTGAGATTTCTTGTTACTCCAATGGATGGAAGCATTGTCATTATGGGAGGTTGTCTGTTGTTGAAATTTTTGTTACTCCATTGGATGGTAGCTTTGTCATTATGGAAGGTAGTCTGTTGTTGACATTTCTGTTACTCCAATGGATGGTAGCCTTGTCATTATGGAACGTAGTTTGTTGTTGAGATTTCTGTTACTTCAATGGATGGTAGCCTTGTTATTATTAAAGGTAGTCTATTGTTGAAATTTTAGTTACTCCAAGGGATGGTAGCCTTGTCATTATGGAAGGAATTATGTTGTTGAGTTTTTTGTAACTACAATGGGTGGTAGCCTTGTCATTATGGGAGGTAGTCTGTTGTTGAGATTTCTTGTTACTCCAATGGATGGAAGCATTGTCATTATGGGAGGTAGACTCTTGTTTAAATTGTTTTTACTCGAATGGATTGTTGCCTTGTCATTATTGAAGGTAGTCTGTTGTTGAGATTTTTGTTACTCTAATGGATGGTAGCCTTGTAATTATGGAAGGTAGTATGTTGTTGAGATTTCTTGTAACTCTAATGGATGGTAGCCTTGTCATTATGTAATGTAGCCAGTTGTTGAGATTTATGTTTCTCCAATGGATGGTAGCCTTGTCATTATAAAAGGTAGTCTATTGTTGAAATTTTTGTTACTCTAATGGATGGTAGCCTTGTCATTATGAATGTTAGTCTATTGTTGAGATTTTTGTTACTCCAATGGATGGTAGTCGTGTTATTATGGAGGTAGTATGTGGTTGTGATTTGTGTTACCCTAATGGATGGAAGCATTGTCATTAAGGGAGGTAGTCTATTGTTGAAATTTTTGTTACTCCAATTGATGGTAGCTTTGTCATTATGAAAGGTAGTCTGTTATTGAAATTTTAGTTACTCCAATGGATGGTATCCTTTTCATTATGGAAGTTAGTCTGTTGTTGAGATTTTTGATACTCCAAGGGATCGTAGCCTTGTCATTATGAAAGGCATTATGTTGTTGAGATTTTTGTTACTCCAATGGGTGGTAGCCTTTTCATTATGGAAGGTAGTCAGTTTTTGAGATTTCTTTTACTCTAATGCATGGTAGCCTTGTCATTATGGGAGGTAGTATGTTGTTGAGATTTCTTGTTACTCCAATTGATGGAAGCATTGTCTTTATGGGAGGTAGTCTGTTGTTGAAATTTTTGTTACTCCAATGGATGGTAGCCTTGTCATTATGGAAGGTAGTCTATTGTTGAGATTTTTGTTACTCCAATGGATGGAAGCCTTGTCATTATGGAAGGTAGTTTGTTGTTGAGATTTTTGTCACTCCAAGGGATGGTATCCTTGTCATTGTGAAAGGCATTATGTTGTTGAGATTTTTGTTACTCCAATAGGTGGTAGCCTTGTCATTATGAAAGGTAGTCTGTGGTTGAGATTTCTTGTTACTCCAATGGATGGAAGCATTGTCATTATGGGAGGTAGTCTGTTGTTGAAATTTTTGTTACACAAATGGATGGTAGCCTTGTCATTATAGAAGCTAGTCTGTTGTTGAGATTTTTGTTACTCCAATGGATGGTAGCCTTGTCATTATGGAAGGTAGTCTGTTGTTGACATTTATGTTACTCCAATGGATGGTAGCCTTGTCATTATGGAACGTAGTTTGTTGTTGAGATTTCTGTTACTTCAATGGATGGTAGCCTTGTTATTATTTAAGGTAGTCTGTTGTTGAAATTTACTTACTCCAATGGATGGTAGCCTTGTCATTATGGAAGGTAGTTTATTGTTGAAAATTTTGTTACTCCAATGGATGGTAGCCTTGTCATTATGGAAGGTAGTTTGTTGTTGAAATTTTTTTTCTCCAATGGATGGTAACCTTCTCGTTATGGAAGGTAGTCTGTTGTTGAGATTTCTTGTTACTCCAATGGATGGTAGCCTTGTCATTATGGAAGGAATTATGTTGTTGAGTTTTTTGTTACCACAATGGGTGGTAGCCTTGTCATTATGGAAGGTAGTCAGTTTTTGAGATTTCTGTTTCTCCAATGGATGGTAGCCTTGTCATTATGGGAGGTAGTCTGTTGTTGAGATTTCTTGTTACTCCAATGGATGCAAGCATTGTCATTATGGGAGGTAGTCTCTTGTTTAAATTTATGTTACTCCAATAGATGGTAGCCTTGTCATTATGGAACGTAGTTTGTTGTTGAGATTTCTGTTACTTCAATGGATGGTAGCCTTGTTATTATTGAAGGTAGTCTGTTGTTGAAATTTTAGTTACTCCAATGGATGGTAGCCTTGTCAGTATGGAAGGTAGTCTGTTGTTGAGATTTTTGTTACTCCAAGGGATGGTAGCCTTGTCTTTATGGAAGGAATTATGTTGTTGAGATTTCTGTTACTCCAATGGGTGGTAGCTTTGTCATTATGGAAGGTAGTCAGTTTTTGAGATTTCTTATACTCCAATGGCTGGTAGCCTTGTCATTATGGGAGGTAGTCTGTTGTTGAGATTTCTTGTTACTCCAATGGATGGAAGCATTGTCATTATGGGAGGTAGTTTGTTGTTGATATTTCGGTTACTTCAATGGATGGTAGCATTGTCATTATGTAAGGTAGTTTGTTGTTGACATTTATGTTACTCCAATGGATGGTAGCCTTGTCATTATGGAAGGTAGTCTGTTGTTGAAATTTTTGTTACTCCAATGGATGGTAGCCTTGTCATTATGGAAGGTAGTCTATTGTTGAAATTTTTCTTACTCCAATGGATGGTAGCCTTGTAATTATGGAAGGTAGTATGTTGTTGAGATTTCTTTTTACTCTAATGGATGGTATCCTTGTCATTGTGTAATGTAGCCTGTTGTTGAGATTTATGTTACTCCAATGGATGGTAGCCTTGTCATTATGGAAGGTATTCTGTTATTGAAATTTTAGTTACTCCAATGGATGGTAGCCTTGTCATTATTGAAGGTAGTCTGTTGTTGAGATTTTTGTTACTCCAAGGGATGGAAGCCTTGTCATTATGAAAAGCATTATGTTGTTGAGATTTTTGTTACTCTAATGGGTGGTAGCCTTGTCATTATGGAAGGTAGTTAGTTTTTGAGATTTCTTTTACTCCAATGCATGGTAGCCTTGTCATTATGGGAGGTAGTATGTTGTTGAGATTTCTTGTTACTCCAATTGATGGAAGAATTGTCATTATGGGAGGTAGTCTGTTGTTGAAATTTTTGTTACTCTAATGGATGGTAGCCTTGTCATTATGGAAGGTAGTCTGTTGTTGAGATTTTTGTTACTCCAATGGATGGAAGCATTGTCATTATCTAAGGTAGTCTGTTGTTGAAATTTTTGTTACTCCAATGGCTGGTAGCCTTGTCATTATGGAAGGTAGTTAGTTTTTGAGATTTTTGTCACTCCAAGGGATGGTATCCTTGTCATTGTGGAAGGCATTATGTTGTTGGGATTTTTGTTACTCCAATGGGTGGTAGCCTTGTCATTATGGAAGGTAGTCTGTGGTTGAGATTTCTTGTTACTCCAATGGATGGAAGCATTGTTATTATGGGAGGTTGTCTGTTGTTGAAATTTTTGTTACTCCATTGGATGGTAGCTTTGTCATTATGGAAGGTAGTCTGTTGTTGACATTTCGGTTACTCCAATGGATGGTAGCCTTGTCATTATGGAACGTAGTTTGTTGTTGAGATTTATGTTACTTCAATGGAAGGTAGCCTTGTTATTATTAAAGGTAGTCTATTGTTGAAACTTTAGTTACTCCAAGGGATGGTAGCCTTGTCATTATGGAAGGAATTATGTTGTTGAGTTTTTTGTTACTACAATGGGTGGTAGCCTTGTCATTATGGGAGGTAGTCTGTTGTTGAGATTTCTTGTTACTCTAATGGATGGAAGCATTGTCATTATGGGAGGTAGACTCTTGTTTAAATTATTGTTACTCGAATGGATTGTTGCCTTGTCATTATGGAAGGTAGTCTGTTGTTGAGATTTTTGTTACTCCAATGGATGGTAGCCTTGTCATTATGGAAGGTAGTTTGTTGTTGATATTTCTGTTACTTCAATGGATGGTAGCATTGTCATTATGTAAGGTAGTTTGTTGTTGACATTTATGTTACTCTAATGGATGGTAGCCTTGTCATTATGGAAGGTAGTCTGTTGTTTAAATTTTTGTTACTCCAATGGATGGTAGCCTTGTCATTATGGAAGGTAGTATGTTGTTGAGATTTCTTGTAAGTCTAATGGATGGTAGCCTTGTCATTATGTAATGTAGCCAGTTGTTGAGATTTATGTTTCTCCAATGGATGGTAGCCTTGTCATTATAAAAGGTAGTCTATTGTTGAAATTTTTGTTACTCTAATGGATGGTAGCCTTGTCATTATGAATGTTAGTCTATTGTTGAGATTTTTGTTACTCCAATGGATGGTAGTCGTGTTATTATGGGAGGTAGTATGTGGTTGTGATTTGTGTTACCCTAATGGATGGAAGCATTGTCATTAAGGGAGGTAGTATGTTGTTGAAATTTTTGTTACTCCAATTGATGGTAGCTTTGTCATTATGAAAGGTAGTCTGTTATTGAAATTTTAGTTACTCCAATGGATGGTATCCTTTTCATTATGGAAGTTAGTCTGTTGTTGAGATTTTTGATACTCCAAGGGATCGTAGCCTTGTCATTATGAAAGGCATTATGTTGTTGAGATTTTTGTTACTCCAATGGGTGGTAGCCTTTTCATTATGGAAGGTAGTCAGTTTTTGAGATTTCTTTTACTCTAATGCATGGCAGCCTTGTCATTATGGGAGGTAGTATGTTGTTGAGATTTCTTGTTACTCCAATTGATGGAAGCATTGTCTTTATGGGAGGTAGTCTGTTGTTGAAATTTTTGTTACTCCAATGGATGGTAGCCTTCTCATTATGGAAGGTAGTCTGTTGTTGAGATTTTTGTTACTCCAATGGATGGAAGCCTTGTCATTATGGAAGGTAGTTTGTTGTTGAGATTTTTGTCACTCCAAGGGATGGTATCCTTGTCATTGTGAAAGGCATTATGTTGTTGAGATTTTTGTTACTCCAATAGGTGGTAGCCTTGTCATTATGAAAGGTAGTCTGTGGTTGAGATTTCTTGTTACTCCAATGGATGGAAGCATTGTCATTATGGGAGGTAGTCTGTTGTTTAAATTTTTGTTACACAAATGGATGGTAGCCTTGTCATTATAGAAGCTAGTCTGTTGTTGAGATTTTTGTTACTCCAATGGATGGTAGCCTTGTCATTATGGAAGGTAGTATGTTGTTGACATTTATGTTACTCCAATGGATGGTAGCCTTGTCATTATGGAACGTAGTTTGTTGTTGAGATTTCTGTTACTTCAATGGATGGTAGCATTGTCATTATGTAAGGTAGTTTGTTGTTGACATTTATGTTACTCTAATGGATGGTAGCCTTGTCATTATGGAAGGTAGTCTGTTGTTTAAATTTTTGTTACTCCAATGGATGGTAGCCTTGTAATTATGGAAGGTAGTATGTTGTTGAGATTTCTTGTAAGTCTAATGGATGGTAGCCTTGTCATTATGTAATGTAGCCAGTTGTTGAGATTTATGTTTCTCCAATGGATGGTAGCCTTGTCATTATAAAAGGTAGTCTATTGTTGAAATTTTTGTTACTCTAATGGATGGTAGCCTTGTCATTATGAATGTTAGTCTATTGTTGAGATTTTTGTTACTCCAATGGATGGTAGTCGTGTTATTATGGGAGGTAGTATGTGGTTGTGATTTGTGTTACCCTAATGGATGGAAGCATTGTCATTATGGGAGGTAGTATGTTGTTGAAATTTTTGTTACTCCAATTGATGGTAGCTTTGTCATTATGAAAGGTAGTCTGTTATTGAAATTTTAGTTACTCCAATGGATGGTATCCTTTTCATTATGGAAGTTAGTCTGTTGTTGAGATTTTTGATACTCCAAGGGATCGTAGCCTTGTCATTATGAAAGGCATTATGTTGTTGAGATTTTTGTTACTCCAATGGGTGGTAGCCTTTTCATTATGGAAGGTAGTCAGTTTTTGAGATTTCTTTTACTCTAATGCATGGCAGCCTTGTCATTATGGGAGGTAGTATGTTGTTGAGATTTCTTGTTACTCCAATTGATGGAAGCATTGTCTTTATGGGAGGTAGTCTGTTGTTGAAATTTTTGTTACTCCAATGGATGGTAGCCTTGTCATTATGGAAGGTAGTCTGTTGTTGAGATTTTTGTTACTCCAATGGATGAAAGCCTTGTCATTATGGAAGGTAGTTTGTTGTTGAGATTTTTGGCACTTCAAGGGATGGTATCCTTGTCATTGTGAAAGGCATTATGTTGTTGAGATTTTTGTTACTCCAATAGGTGGTAGCCTTGTCATTATGAAAGGTAGTCTGTGGTTGAGATTTCTTGTTACTCCAATGGATGGAAGCATTGTCATTATGGGAGGTAGTCTGTTGTTTAAATTTTTGTTACACAAATGGATGGTAGCCTTGTCATTATAGAAGCTAGTCTGTTGTTGAGATTTTTGTTACTCCAATGGATGGTAGCCTTGTCATTATGGAAGGTAGTCTGTTGTTGACATTTATGTTACTCCAATGGATGGTAGCCTTGTCATTATGGAACGTAGTTTGTTGTTGAGATTTCTGTTACTTCAATGGATGGTAGCATTGTCATTATGTAAGGTAGTTTGTTGTTGACATTTATGTTACTCTAATGGATGGTAGCCTTGTCATTATGGAAGGTAGTCTGTTGTTTAAATTTTTGTTACTCCAATGGATGGTAGCCTTGTAATTATGGAAGGTAGTATGTTGTTGAGATTTCTTGTAAGTCTAATGGATGGTAGCCTTGTCATTATGTAATGTAGCCAGTTGTTGAGATTTATGTTTCTCCAATGGATGGTAGCCTTGTCATTATAAAAGGTAGTCTATTGTTGAAATTTTTGTTACTCTAATGGATGGTAGCCTTGTCATTATGAATGTTAGTCTATTGTTGATATTTTTGTTACTCCAATGGATGGTAGTCGTGTTATTATGGGAGGTAGTATGTGGTTGTGATTTGTGTTACCCTAATGGATGGAAGCATTGTCATTAAGGGAGGTAGTCTGTTGTTGAAATTTTTGTTACTCCAATTGATGCTAGCTTTGTCATTATGAAAGGTAGTCTGTTATTGAAATTTTAGTTACTCCAATGGATGGTATCCTTTTCATTATGGAAGTTAGTCTGTTGTTGAGATTTTTGATACTCCAAGGGATCGTAGCCTTGTAATTATGAAAGGCATTATGTTGTTGAGATTTTTGTTACTCCAATGGGTGGTAGCCTTTTCATTATGGAAGGTAGTCAGTTTTTGAGATTTCTTTTACTCTAATGCATGGTAGCCTTGTCATTATGGGAGGTAGTATGTTGTTGAGATTTCTTGTTACTCCAATTGATGGAAGCATTGTCTTTGTGGGAGGTAGTCTGTTGTTGAAATTTTTGTTACTCCAATGGATGGTAGCCTTGTCATTATGGAAGATAGTCTGTTGTTGAGATTTTTGTTACTCCAATGGATGGAAGCCTTGTCATTGAGGAAGGTAGTTTGTTGTTGAGATTTTTGTCACTCCAAGGGATGGTATCCTTGTCATTGTGAAAGGCATTATGTTGTTGAGATTTTTGTTACTCCAATAGGTGGTAGCCTTGTCATTATGAAAGGTAGTCTGTGGTTGAGATTTCTTGTTACTCCAACGGATGGAAGCATTGTCATTATGGGAGGTAGTCTGTTGTTTAAATTTTTGTTACACAAATGGATGGTAGCCTTGTCATTATAGAAGCTAGTCTGCTGTTGAGATTTTTGTTACTCCAATGGATGGTAGCCTTGTCATTATGGAAGGTAGTCTGTTGTTGACATTTATGTTACTCCAATGGATGGTAGCCTTGTCATTATGGAATGTAGTTTGTTGTTGAGATTTCTGTTACTTCAATGGATGGTAGCCTTGTTATTATTGAAGGTAGTCTGTTGTTGAAATTTACCTACTCCAATGGATAGTAGCCTTGTCATTATGGAAGGTAGTTTATTGTTGAAAATTTTGTTACTCCAATGGATGGTAGCCTTGTCATTATGGAAGGTAGTTTGTTGTTGAAATTTTTTTTTCTCCAATGGATGGTAACCTTCTCGTTATGGAAGGTAGTCTGTTGTTGAGATTTCTTGTTACTCCAATGGATGGTAGCCTTGTCATTATGGAAGGAATTATGTTGTTGAGTTTTTTGTTACCACAATGGGTGGTAGCCTTGTCATTATGGAAGGTAGTCAGTTTTTGAGATTTCTGTTTCTCCAATGGATGGTAGCCTTGTCATTATGGGAGGTAGTCTGTTGTTGAGATTTCTTGTTACTCCAATGGATGCAAGCATTGTCATTATAGGAGGTAGTCTCTTGTTTAAATTTATGTTACTCCAATAGATGGTAGCATTGTCATTATGGAACGTAGTTTGTTGTTGAGATTTCTGTTACTTCAATGGATGGTAGCCTTGTTATTATTGAAGGTAGTCTGTTGTTGAAATTTTAGTTACTCCAATGGATGGTAGCCTTCTCAGTATGGAAGGTAGTCTGTTGTTGAGATTTTTGTTACTCCAAGGGATGGTAGCCTTGTCTTTATGGAAGGAATTATGTTGTTGAGATTTCTGTTACTCCAATGGGTGGTAGCCTTGTCATTATGGAAGGTAGTCAGTTTTTGAGATTTCTTATACTCCAATGGCTGGTAGCCTTGTCATTATGGGAGGTAGTCTGTTGTTGAGATTTCTTGTTACTCCAATGGATGGAAGCATTATCATTATGGGAGGTAGACTCTTGTTTAAACTTTTGTTACTCGAATGGATTGTTACCTTGTCATTATGGAAGGTAGTCTGTTGTTGAGATTTTTGTTACTCCAATGGATGGTAGCCTTGTCATTATGGAAGGTAGTTTGTTGTTGATATTTCGGTTACTTCAATGGATGGTAGCATTGTCATTATGTAAGGTAGTTTGTTGTTGACATTTATGTTACTCCAATGGATGGTAGCCTTGTCATTATGGAAGGTAGTCTGTTGTTTAAATTTTTATTACTCCAATGGATGGTAGCCTTGTCATTATGGAAGGTAGTCTATTGTTGAAATTTTTCTTACTCCAATGGATGGTAGCCTTGTAATTATGGAAGGTAGTATGGTGTTGAGATTTCTTGTAACTATAATGGATGGTAGCCTTGTCATTGTGTAATGTAGCCAGTTGTTTAGATTTATGTTTCTCCAATGGATGGTAGCCTTGTCATTATAAAAGGTAGTATGTTGTTGAAATTTTTGTTACTCTAATGGATGGTAGCCTTGTCATTATGAATGTTAGTCTATTGTTGAGATTTTTGTTACTCCAATGGATGGTAGTCGTGTTATTATGGGAGGTAGTATGTGGTTGTGATTTTTGTTACCCTAATGGATGGAAGCATTGTCATTAAGGGAGGTAGTCTGTTGTTGAAATTTTTGTTACTCCAATTGATGGTAGCTTTGTCATTATGAAAGGTAGTCTGTTATTGAAATTTTAGTTACTCCAATGGATGGTATCTTTGTCATTATGGAAGTTAGTCTGTTGTTGAGATTTTTGATACTCCAAGGGATGGTAGCCTTGTCATTATGAAAGGCATTATGTTGTTGAGATTTTTGTTACTCCAATGGGTGGTAGCCTTTTCATTATGGAAGGTAGTCAGTTTTTGAGATTTCTTTTACTCCAATGCATGGTAGCCTTGTCATTATGGGAGGTAGTATGTTGTTGAGATTTCATGTTACTCCAATTGATGGAAGCATTGTCTTTATGGGAGGTAGTCTGTTGTTGAAATTTTTGTTACTCCAATGGATGGTAGCCTTGTCATTATGGAAGGTAGTATGTTGTTGAGATTTTTGTTACTCCAATGGATGGAAGCATTGTCATTATGGAAGGTAGTCTATTGTTGAACTTTTTGTTACTCCAATGGATGGTAGCCTTGTCATTATGGAAGGTAGTTTGTTGTTGAGATTTTTGTCACTCCAAGGGATGGTATCCTTGTCATTGTGAAAGGCATTATGTTATTGAGATTTTTGTTACTCCAATGGGTGGTAGCCTTGTCATTATAAAAGGTAGTCTGTGGTTGACATTTCTTGTTACTCCAATGGATGGAAGCATTGTCATTATGGGAGGTAGTCTGTTGTTGAAATTTTTGTTACTCCAATGGATGGTAGCCTTGTCATTATAGAAGCTAGTCTGTTGTTGAGATTTTTGTTACTCCAATGGATGGTAGCCTTATCATTATGGAAGGTAGTCTGTTGTTGACATTTCTGTTACTCCAATGGATGGTAGCCTTGTCATTATGGAACGTAGTTTGTTGTTGAGATTTCTGTTACTTCAATGGATGGTAGCCTTCTTATTATTGAAGGTAGTCTGTTGTTGAATTTACTTACTCCAATGGATGGTAGCCTTGTCATTATGGAAGGTAGTTTATTGTTGAAAATTTTGTTACTCCAATGGATGGTAGCCTTGTCATTATGGAAGGTAGTTTGTTGTTGAAAATTTTTTTTCTCCAATGGATGGTAACCTTCTCGTTATGGAAGGTAGTCTGTTGTTGAGATTTCTTGTTACTCCAATGGATGGTAGCCTTGTCATTATGGAAGGAATTATGTTGTTGAGTTATTTGTTACTACAATGGGTGGTAGCCTTGTCATTATGGAAGGTAGTTAGTTTTTTAGATTTCTGTTTCTCCAATGGATTGTAGCCTTGTCATTATGGGAGGTAGTCTGTTGTTGAGATTTCTTGTTACTCCAATGGATGCAAGCATTGTCATTATGGGAGGTAGTCTCTTGTTTAAATTTATGTTAGACCAATAGATGGTAGCCTTGTCATTATGGAACGTAGTTTGTTGTTGAGATTTATGTTACTTCAATGGATGGTAGCCTTGTTATTATTGAAGGTAGTCTGTTGTTGAAATTTTAGTTACTCCAATGGATGGTAGCCTTGTCAGTATGGAAGGTAGTTTGTTGTTGAGATTTTTGTTACTCCAAGGGATGGTAGCCTTGTCTTTATGGAAGGAATTATGTTGTTGAGATTTCTATTACTCCAATGGGTGGTAGCCTTGTCATTATGGAAGGTAGTCAGTTTTTGAGATTTCTGTTACTCCAATGGATGGTAGCCTTGTCATTATGGGAGGTAGTCTGTTGTTGAGATTTCTTATTACTCCAATGGATGGAAGTATTGTCATTATGGGAGGTAGACTCTTGTTTAAATTTTTGTTACTCGAATGGATTGTTGCCTTGTCATTATGGAAGGTAGTCTGTTGTTGAGATTTTTGTTACTCCAATGGATGGTAGCCTTGTCATTATGGAAGGTAGTTTGTTGTTGATATTTCTGTTACTTCAATGGATGGTAGCATTGTCATTATGTAAGGTAGTTTGTTGTTGACATTTATGTTACTCCAATGGATGGTAGCCTTGTCATTATGGAAGGTAGTCTGTTGTTTAAATTTTTGTTACTCCAATGGATGGTAGCCTTGTCATTATGGAAGGTAGTCTATTGTTGAAATTTTTCTTACTCCAATGGATGGTAGTGAAGTAGTGAAAAACACAAGAAGGGGGGGTTGAATTGTAAAACTGAAATCTAATGCAATGAACAAGATATTTTTATCCTAGTTCGTTTGATCTCAAACTACTCCAGTCCACCGGTCAAGGTGATTTCGCTTCTCTCCAACGAGGTCTTAATCCACTATATTCAACTGAATATTACAGACTGCTTTAACAACTGCTAAAGCCTTCTTGATGCAAACCACAACCCGGTTTGTCAAGGAAACACTTTCTTACAAAGAAATCAAATCTAAGTGTGTGAATGTTTTCTACAAAACTGTATCACAACTGTGATGTATACACAAATTAAAGCTTAGAAACTAGATTGCTAAACAATGATAGAGTATCAGAATGTGTAGTGTTTAGCAAAACTGAGAGAAAGAAGATTTTGATCAGCTTTTATGCGTGTAAATATTTGGAGAGCATTAGCCATTTCAATCTTCAAAGTCTTGTTTATATAGCACTGTGATGTTGAACGTTGGATGCAATATTCTTGATTCAATGTTATTTACAAACTTTCCTTATCGAGCAGATATTGTCTGGAATGAGGCCGTTGGTATTAATTTGCTTTCAATGCACAGTACCGTTGCTTACTTAATGCAAGTTCTGGCTTGGCTCATTCTGACTCTGCTTAGCTGCTGATGAACTGTTGTGTTTCTTTATTAGAGTGTTAAGCGTAGTCTTGTTCATCAGGCTTCAGCATGTACGTGAGTTGATCATCTGATTCTGACATTCTGATATGGCAACTTCTGATGCTGATGTCAGGAACCAAATTCTGATGCTGAATAGGTGTGTTCTTGCTTATATCAATCAGAGTATCTGCAACTTAGAACATAATTATTTAGGCAGCAGATAGTTCATACATGAATCACATAAATGATATATTTTTTCACTTTGTTATCATCAAAACTTAAATGTAGGGTAGTAGATTCAAACTTTGTTCTAACAATCTCCCCCTTTTTGATGATGACAAAAACTAGATATTTTTTAAATGAAAATAACGTGAAAAGGTATCAGAGAGATGCATCAGAGTAAGAGGTAAAAAGATAAGGAGTAAAAAGATATCAGAGTTGAGAGATACTCCCCCTGAGTTTATTACTTCCCTTTGATTACAAGTGTTCTTCAGGATCAGATCTTTTTGCCTTTCTTTGAACATCAGAGTATCAGAGTCTTTGACTATCAGAAGCTTTAGGTCAGCATATCAGAGCAGAGCTTCAGATCAGCGTATCAGAGCTTTTCTTGTCAGAGCTTTGCTTTGGATCAGAGTCTCAGAGCGGATCAGAGCTTCATAGTGATCAGAGCTTCATAGCTTTTAGTCTTCAGAGTGTCCAGGAGCTTCCTTGTACCTGTAGACTCTAAGCAAAACAGAAAAAAACATTTTCAAGTAATAGAGTTAGAATGTTTGAGAATTTGTCTTAGTTAACCGTTATTGTTTAAAATATCATCCTTGTTCTCCCCCTTTTTGTCAGCAATCAAAAAGTGTAGGTGAGTGCTAAAAACAGTTTAAGATCAGAAAAACTTGTCATATTGAAAGGTTCAGAATCAAAACAAGAAAATAGTACAAAACATATTCAAATAGTACATCAGAAAATCAAAGAAAACATGAAAAAGACATGAATGAAAAAAGACTAAGGTTGGGGAGGTAAGCGTGTGAACAGGTTCTCCAGCATGGCTTTAATCTGATCAGCAGTCTCATTCTGCTTGTGTACCATGCTGACAACAGTGTCAATCTTGCTATCCTGCACATCCATTCTTTCTTTCATCTTCTGGTCGTTTTCATCCATCCTCTGCTGCAGACGCATGTCATTCAGCTTTAGTTCTTCCAGAGTCTGCCTGTCCAAGGCAGCTTGAGAAGCATCAGAAGCAGGAAGCTTCTGAGAGCTTTCTGCAACATCTTCTGCTTGACTTTCTTCAGCTTGAATGGTCTTGTCTTCTTCTGGTTGCACCTTTGAAGCTAGTTGTTTCTCAGACCAAGGTTCACTATCCAGAGGGAGCACGTCTTCTTTCAGAAGCTGACTTCCAACTTCATTCAGAAGCTTGCTGAAATTCTGTTGTGCCTGCTCATAGTTGATATCCTGCAACTTGAGGGCTTCAGCACGTCCCCAAAGTCTGAATTGTGACCAGAGCTGATCAGAAGCAGCTGGGTCAATCATTCCAGGACAGACTTGCTTCAAAGAAGCAATCCATTGCTGCACACCTGTTTCAAAATTCATAATACCAGAGCCAACATCTGGTTGTTTTGGTTTTGGGATGGCAATTTTATGTTTGAGATCAGCAAGACGGTCAAGACTGGTTAAGTCTATGAAGGTCCTGCTGGGGTTTTCAGATGTTTTCTTGGCAGCAGTTTGTTTTGGAGATGGAGTTTCAGAATCAGAAATTATGATTGGACTGGGTGGTGTTTTGGGAGTATTTGGTGGTGTAGATTCTGGTGAGGATGGAAATTGTGCCAGGGTGATTGTTGTTCCACCTGGCAGCTGGATTGCCAGAGGTGATGGTTGTGGTGAATGAGGTTCAGATGGTTGAGGAGAAGGAGTTTCAGAATGATGAAACTCAGGTTGAGGTGATGGTGGATTAATTTCTGGTTGAGGAGAGGGAGACGGAATTGCTGGTTGAGGAGAAGTTGTTGGAATTTTTGGCTGTTCAGGGATAAGGGGTTCTTCTGGAATTGATGAGAGTGGTTGTTGTTGTTCTAGTTCTTCAGCAGATTGCTGTTGTTCTGGTTCTGGAGGAGGGACAATTTGTGGTTCAGAGTTTGGATTGGTGGAGTGATCAGAAGTGTGTTGATCAATGTCAGACAGCACTTTGTCAATTGCTGATGTTGTTGAGATTGTTGGTTTGGGATGTTTGGTTCTGGGTCTTCTGAGTTTTAATGCCTCAGAAGGGTCCTCTTCTGGTACAGTTTCATCTATGGTAGGGATGGGGATTGAGATTCTATGAGAGGTTTGAGGAGGAATAGATGCTGGAATAGTAGAAGAATTTAAAACAGAAGCACCAGATAAATTACCTCTTTTCTTGGGTGTCTGCTGGGATGATCCTTCTGAAGGTGCCTTCCTCTTCTTCGTCTTCTTCAGAGTCACTTCTTGCTGAGGTTGATGCAGATCTTTGATAATCAGATTTGGATCTGTACCATCAGCCTTGCACGCATCCAAGTATCTGAGAACCACCTCTGGTTTAGATTCTATCTCAGAAAATAAAGGAAAGTCACTCAGAGGAACTCTTCTGTTGGTGATATCAGCAATAGGAGTAGCTCTGGGTTCCTTTTGGGTATTCTCTATCAGCTTCATTTTCTTCAAGTTCTTTGCGTTCAGAGGTTTCCCAACTGTTGGTTCAATGGTGCTTAACTCCTGAGCTTCTATCAGATGCTCAATCAGCCTATTCTCTGTCAGAATATCTGATATCAACCTTCCAAAGGGTATCCAATCCCTCTTTGTTCTTTCTTCTTCCCTGGTTTCCTTCACACTTGTTCTGAGGTGGTTGAACAGAAAATGAGCCAAATTGATTTTTATCTTCTGATCAATAAAGTAGATCAGAAACTGCTGATCCACATTTATGTAATCAGGTGAACTAGTTGGCTTCCTATGGTTGAAGCACCCCAGAATTATCTTAGCCCAAACTCTGTAATGATCCTTCAGATCTTTGATCTTGTTGTTGGGCACCCCATGGGTGAAAATCATTGCAGCTATCACGCCCACGTCAGCACATCTCTCAGCCATGTCCACACAGCGGACGCCACCGCCATTGTAACCGATTAACCTTGCAATGTGATCCTCAGTGATCACAATCTTCTTCCCCATAACGAAGGAGGTGACTAGATGTGTTGAAGCCTTGGCATGAATCCAGAATTCCTTGACTAACATAGGGAATGTTGGTCCAACCAACCTGTCAAAATACCTTTCCCACTTCTGTGCCCTAACTTCTTCAGTTAGGTCAAAACCGTTCTCCTTCAAGCTTCCAAAATCAATGATCAATTCAGATAACACTTCAAGATTCTTCACAGGAGTGAGGAGTGTTCTGAATGGCACTTGATACTGCTCAGATGATGCTTTCTTCTGAGGACCTACAGAAGCACTGCTGGAGGTTGCCATGTTCACACTAAAAAGGTTTTGAGAAGAAACTGAGAAAAAGGGTTTTGCAAGAGATGAACACAGAGAAAAAAATGCAGAGAATGCTTGAGTATTAGTGAGAAACAGTAAAGAATTAG
The DNA here is from genome assembly GCA_948472305.1 of Vicia faba. NCBI lineage: Eukaryota > Viridiplantae > Streptophyta > Magnoliopsida > Fabales > Fabaceae > Vicia > Vicia faba. The sequence continues at coordinate 775,448,535 of OX451737.1, forward strand.
AATGAGAGGTTAATGTGTTTAAATAGAGTTTCAAAATATTTTGAAAAGATAAACGTTTTTTAAGAAAGAGAAAAATCATGATTGCATTTTAAAAGCATGATTACTTTTCATTAAATGCTTGCTGATTTTGGGGGATTTGAGAAAGATACTTAAAAACGGTTACCAGACATGTGTCTCAATGCACCCAATCAGCGCTTTGCCTTCTCAGAAGCATGCACGCATTCTGCTTCAGAGATTTGCTGATGATTGGATGACACTTGTTTGATGTAGTGATCAGCACGTCTGTCTTTGAGCTTAGACTCTCAGATCTTTAGACTTGCATCTGATACAATCTGCATGTTCTATCTTTCTGAAAGAAGATTGATCAGAAGTTCACAGTAAAACAATTACATTCTGAAGGTAAATATATGGAATTAAAACATTTTCACTCTGGACAGATTTTCATGCTGAGATGTTTCAGAATGAAATTAAACCTATCTTCTGAAAGGGGTTTAGTAAAGATATCAGCCCATTGATGGTCTGTATATATAAATTTTAAGTTCAAAATTCCTTTCTGAATATAGTCCCTAATGAAGTGATGTTTTATTTCTATATGCTTAGCTCTAGAATGTAAAATGGGATTCTTACTTAAGCAAATAGCAGAAGTATTATCACAGAGTATAGGAATGTTACTCTCAAAAATCTGGAAGTCTTCAAGCTGACTTTTCATCCAGAGCATTTGTGTGCTACATCCTGCTGCTGCTATGTACTCAGCTTCTGCTGTTGATAGCGCAATTGTTGATTGCCTTTTGCTGGACCAAGAGATCAGATTTTCTCCCAGAAACTGGCAGCTTCCAGAAGTACTTTTACGTTCCACTCTGTCTCCAGCAAAATCAGCATCGTAGTAGCCTACTAAGCTGTAATCACTAGATTTTCTATAAAACGAACCCAGATTAGTAGTACCTTTCAGATACTTGAAAATTCGCTTAACAGCTGTTAAGTGAGATTCTCTAGGATCTGATTGGAATCTAGCACAGATACAAACACTGAATAATATGTCAGGTCTTGAAGCAGTCAGATAGAGGAGAGAACCAATCATACCTCTGTAGACTTTCTATTCTACATTTTTGCTTACCTCTTCTCTTTCCAGAATGCACGTGGGATGCATTGGAATCTTTGATGGCTTACATTCTGAGAGGTCAAATTTCTTCAGAAGATCTCTGATGTATTTGCTCTGATGAATGTAAGTTCCCTCTGGAGTTTGATTGATCTGAATTCCTAGAAAGAATTTCAGTTCCCCCATGAGGCTCATCTCAAATTCTGCCTGCATACACTTAGCAAATTTTCTTCCAAGAGAAGGATTAGTAGAACCAAAAATAATATCATCAACATAAATTTGACAGACTAAGATGTCATTCTTAACTGATTTACAGAATAGAGTAGTGTCCACTTTCCCTCTAGTGAATTCATTTTCTAATAGAAAGTTACTCAGCCTTTCATACCAAGCTCTGGGAGCTTGTTTCAGACCATATAGTGACTTCTTTAGTTTGAAAATATGTTCTGGATGTTTTGTATTTTCAAAACCAGGGGGTTGGTGTACATAGACTTCTTCTTCTATATAGCCATTTAAGAATGCACTTTTGACATCCATCTGATACAGAGTGATGCCTCTATTAACAGCAAATGAAATTAAAAGTCTGATAGATTCTAACCTGGCGACTGGGGCAAAGGTTTCTGTATAGTCTATCCCCTCTTGCTGACTATAACCTTGTGCAACCAGTCGTGCCTTGTTTCTGATGACTTCACCTTGTTCATTTAGCTTGTTTCTGAACACCCATCTTGTTCCAATGACGTTGAATCCTTTTGGTCTAGGAACGAGATCCCATACGTCGTTTCTGGTGAATTGATTCAGCTCTTCTTGCATTGCCAGAATCCAGTCATTATCCAGAAGTGCTTCATCAATAGAAGAAGGTTCAATCAGAGACACAAGTCCCATAAGAGTTTCTTCAGAGTTTCTGAAGCTTGCTCTTGTTCTGATTGGATCTTCCTTTCTTCCTAAGATAGTCTCTTCTGGGTGATCCAACCTGCTTCAGGGTAATCTCTTCTGAGGTTGATCAGCAGCTGTTGTAGGATTGCTAGCAGTTCTCCTTTCAGATGTTGAAGGAGTGTCTGTGTTGAGAGCTTCTGATGACTTGTCTTCAGAACCTGTAAATTCAATTTCCATACCTGCAAAAACTTCATTCTGCTTTGACGTTTCAGAGTCAAGCTTATCATCAAAACGAACACTGATTGATTCTTCCACAATCTGTGTTTCTGTATTGTATACTCTGTACCCTCTTGAGCGTTCAGAGTATCCTACAGTTCCAGAGCCAATTATCTTTCCCCTCTGATTGCCTCCAAAGCCAACGTGGCCTCCTGGCTTAAGTTCCAGGCTTTGGAACATATGCCTTCTTCCCGTCATGTGTCATGAGCAGCCAGAGTCCAGGTACCATGACTGGTGTTTCTGACTTGCTGCTAAAGATATCTGCAACATGTATTATTTTATCCTTAGGTACCCAGATTTTCTTGGGTCCTGATTTGTTAGTTTTACCAAAACTCTGGTTGAATTTTGGTTTCACAGAGTGCTTACTGCTAGTGTATTTAATATCATGTGTGTGACCATACACAAAGTGTGAATTCAAAGGAGTGTGTTTAATGGTTAAGTCCATGACATTCTTTGGTGTAGGAACCTTACCTTGGTATCCTATTCCTTTCCTGCCGTTTCTGCTAACTCCATAGATCATTGAAGCCATTTTGCTTCTATCTATGCTTTTAGCGAGGAACTTCTGGAAACTGTGATCATACTCCTTGATGATCTCATCAGCGTTGCTGGGAGTTTCAGAAATTGGTTCCTTCTGAGAGTTTTGTAAAGTGTTTTCTAATTTTGAAATCTTATTTCTTAGCTCAGAATTCTCCAATTTGAGACTCTCAGTCTTATTAGAGTCAGATTCAAGATTCCTTTTCAGGTCTCTGAATTTAACTCTAATTTGCTTATACCGTTCCAGAATCTCATTAAGGCTTTCAGCAAGTTCAGCCTTTGTAAAGATAACAACAAAGTTAGGAAATACCTCTTCAGTATCTGATTCTGAGTCTGATTCAGAAGCTTCACTATCTTCTGAGATGTTAGCCATGAGAGCTATGTTTGCCCTCTCATCATCTGATTCTGAGTCAGCTTCAGACGAGTCAGAGTCATCCCATGTAGCCATGAGACTTTTCTTCTTCTCTCTTCCAAACTTCTTTTGGGGCTTTTCCCTCTGAAGCTTTGGGCAGTCACTCTTATAGTGTCCTTGCTCATTGCACTCATAGCAGATGATGTCCTTGGTGTTTGGCTTTTTGCTACTGGAGGAGCCTTCAGATCTTCTGTATCCAGAGGAAGAATCTGTCCTTCTGTATCTGGAAGAAGACTCGTTCTGATCAGATCTTCTGGGATTCCTGAACTTCCTTTGTCTTTGCTTCCACAGTTGATTTACTCTTCTGGAGAGGAGAGCGAGTTCGTCTTCTTCTGATGAGGATCCATCAGATGTTTCTTCAACTGCCTGCAAAACTTTAGACTCAAATTTTTTGTTAGATTTTAATGCTAAAGGCTTACCTTGCTTCTGAGGCTCGTCAGCTTCTAGCTCTATCTCATGACTTCTGAGGGAGCTGATAAGTTCCTCCAGAGTGATTTTGTTGAGATCTTTAGCTAGCTTCAGAGCTGTAACCATAGGTCTCCACTGCTTGGGTAAACTTCTGATGATTTTCTTGACATGGTCAGCAGTAGAGTATCCTTTGTCCAGAACCTTGAGACCAGCTACCAGAATCTGGAATCTTGAGAACATTGTTTCAATGGATTCAGATTCTTCCATTTTGAACGCCTCATACTTCTGAATGAGCGCCAGAGCTTTAGTTTCTTTGACCTGAATGTTGCCCTCATGCGTCATTCTGAGTGAGTCAAAAATGTTCTTTGCTGTGTCTCTGTTGGAGATCTTTTCATATTCAGTATAGGAGATGGCGCTGAGAAGGATGGTTCTGGCCTTGTGGTGATTTTTGAAGTCACGCTTTTGTTGGTCAGACATTGTTTTTCTATCAATCTTCTGACCGGTTGCATTCACAGGGTGCGTGTATCCGTCTGTCACCATATCCCACAGATCAGCATCATATGCCAGAAAGAAGCTTTCAATTCTGTCTTTCCAGTAATCAAAGTTTTCTCCATCAAAGACTGGAGGTTTGCCGCTGAATCTGTCTCTGTCCTCATTGTTGTCATTGCTGATGTGAGAATTGTTTCCTGCCATTGTGTTTTTCTGACGCTGGATCTTGTACTGACACGGTTAAGTGTTTTAGCTCAGAACCAGGCGCTTTGATACCAAATGAAGTAGTGAAAAACACAAGAAGGGGGGGTTGAATTGTAAAACTGAAATCTAATGCAATGAACAAGATATTTTTATCCTGGTTCGTTTGATCTCAAACTACTCCAGTCCACCCGTCAAGGTGATTTTGCCTCTCTCCAACGAGGTCTTAATCCACTATATTCAACTGAATATTACAAACTGCTTTAACAACTGCTAAAGCCTTCTTGATGCAAACCACAACCCGGTTTGTCAAGGAAACACTTTCTTACAAAGAAATCAAATCTAAGTGTGTGAATGTTTTCTACAAAACTGTATCACAACTGTGATGTATACACAAATTAAAGCTTAGAAACTAGATTGCTAAACAATAATAGAGTATCAGAATGTGTAGTGTTTAGAAAAACTGAGAGAAAGAAGATTTTGATCAGCTTTTATGCGTGTAAAGATTTGGAGAGCATTAGCCATTTCAATCTTCAAAGTCTTGTTTATATAGCACTGAGATGTTGAACGTTGGATGCAATATTCTTGATTCAATGCTATTTACAAACTTTCCTTATCGAGCAGATCTTGTCTGGAATGAGGCCGTTGGTATTAATTTGCTTTCAATGCACAGTACCGTTGCTTACTTAATGCAAGTTCTGGCTTGGCTCATTCTGACTCTGCTTAACTGCTAATGAACTGTTGTGTTTCTTTATTAGAGTGTTGAGCGCAGTCTTGTTCATCAGGCTTCAGCATGTACGTGAGTTGATCATCTGATTCTGACATTCTGATATGGCAACTTCTGATGCTGATGTCAGGAACCAAATTCTGATGCTGAATAGGTGTGTTCTTGCTTATATCAATCAGAGTATCTGCAACTTAGAACATAATAATTTAGGCAGCAGATAGTTCATACATGAATCACATAAATGATATATTTTTTCAATTTGTTATCATCAAAACTTAAATGTAGGGTAGTAGATTCAAACTTTGTTCTAACAGGTAGCCTTGTAATTATGGAAGGTAGTATGTTATTGAGATTTCTTGTAACTCTAATGGATGGTAGCCTTGTCATTGTGTAATGTAGCCAGTTGTTGAGATTTATGTTTCTCCAATGGATGGTAGCCTTGTCATTATAAAAGGTAGTCCGTTGTTGAAATTTTTGTTACTCTAATGGATGGTAGCCTTGTCATTATGAATGTTAGTCTATTGTTGAGATTTCTGTTACTCCAATGGATGGTAGTCGTGTTATTATGGGAGGTAGTATGTGGTTGTGATTTTTGTTACCCTAATGGATGGAAGCATTGTCATTAAGGGAGGTAGTCTGTTGTTGAAATTTTTGTTACTCTAATTGATGGTAGCTTTGTCATTATGAAAGGTAGTCTGTTATTGAAATTTTAGTTACTCCAATGGATGGTATCCTTGTCATTATGGAAGTTAGTCTGTTGTTGAGATTTTTGATACTCCAAGGGATGGTAGCCTTGTCATTATGAAAGGCATTATGTTGTTGAGATTTTTGTTACTCCAATAGGTGGTAGCCTTTTCATTATGGAAGGTAGTCAGTTTTTGAGATTTCTTTTACTCCAATGCATGATAGCCTTGTCATTATGGGAGGTAGTATGTTGTTGAGATTTCTTGTTACTCCAATTGATGGAAGCATTGTCTTTATGGGAGGTAGTCTGTTGTTGAAATTTTTGTTACTCCAATGGATGGTAGCCTTGTCATTATGGAAGGTAGTATGTTGTTGAGATTTTTGTTACTCCAATGGATGGAAGCATTGTCATTATGGAAGGTAGTCTGTTGTTGAACTTTTTGTTACTCCAATGGATGGTAGCCTTGTCATTATGGAAGGTAGTTTGTTGTGGAGATTTTTGTCACTCCAAGGGATGGTATCCTTGTCATTATGAAAGGCATTATGTTGTTGAGATTTTTGTTACTCCAATGGGTGGTAGCCTTGTCATTATGAAAGGTAGTCTGTGGTTGAGATTTCTTGTTACTCCAATGGATGGAAGCATTGTCATTATGGGAGGTAGTCTGTTGTTGAAATTTTTGTTACTCCAATGGATGGTAGCCTTGTCATTATAGAGGCTAGTCTGTTGTTGAGATTTTAGTTACTCCAATGGATGGTAGCCTTGTCATTATGGAAGGTAGTCTGTTGTTGACATTTCTGTTACTCCAATGGATGGTAGCCTTGTCATTATGGAACGTAGTTTGTTGTTGAGATTTCTGTTACTTCAATGGATGGTAGCCTTGTTATTATTGAAGGTAGTCTGTTGTTGAAATTTACTTACTCCAATGGATGGTAGCCTTGTCATTATGGAAGGTAGTTTATTGTTGAAAATTTTGTTACTCCAATGGATGGAAGCCTTGTCATTATGGAAGGTAGTCTGTTGTTGAAATTTTTTTTTCTCCAATGGATGGTAACCTTCTCGTTATGGAAGGTAGTCTGTTGTTGAGATTTCTTGTTACTCCAATGAATGGTAGCCTTGTCATTATGGAAGGAATTATGGTTTTGAGTTTTTTGTTACTACAATGGGTGGTAGCCTTGTCATTATGGAAGGTAGTCAGTTTTTAAGATTTTTGTTTCTCCAATGGATGGTAGCCTTGTCATTATGGGAGGTAGTCTGTTGTTGAGATTTCTTGTTACTCCAATGGATGCAAGCATTGTCATTATGGGAGGTAGTCTCTTGTTTAAATTTATGTTAGACCAATAGATGGTAGCCTTGTCATTATGGAACGTAGTTTGTTTTTGAGATTTCTGTTACTTCAATGGATGGTAGCCTTGTTATTATTGAAGGTAGTCTGTTGTTGAAATTTTAGTTACTCCAATGGATGGTAGCCTTGTCAGTATGGAAGGTAGTCTGTTGTTGACTTTTTTGTTACTCCAAGGGATGGTAGCCTTGTCTTTATGGAAGGAATTATGTTGTTGAGATTTCTGTTACTCCAATGGGTGGTAGCCTTGTCATTATGGAAGGTAGTCAGTTTTTGAGATTTCTTATACTCCAATGGATGGTAGCCTTGTCATTATGGGAGGTAGTCTGTTATTGAGATTTCTTGTTACTCCAATGGATGGAAGCGTTGTCATTATGGGAGGTAGACTCTTGTTTAAATTTTTGTTACTCGAATGGATTGTTGCCTTGTCATTATGGAAGGTAGTTTGTTGTTGAAATTTTTGTTACTGTAATGGATGGTAGCCTTGTCATTATGGAAGGTAGTTTGTTGTTGATATTTCTGTTACTTCAATGGATGGTAGCATTGTCATTATGTAAGGTAGTTTGTTGTTGACATTTATGTTACTCCAATGGATGGTAGCCATGTCATTATGGAAGGTAGTCTGTTGTTTAAATTTTTGTTACTCCAATGGATGGTAGCCTTGTCATTATGGAAGGTAGTCTATTATTGAAATTTTTCTTACTCCAATGCATGGTAGCCTTGTAATTATGGAAGGTAGTATGTTGTTGATATTTCTTGTAACTCTAATGGATGGTAGCCTTGTCATTGTGTAATGTAGCCTGTTGTTGAGATTTATGTTTCTCCAATGGATGGTAACCTTGTCATTATGGAAGGTATTCTGTTACTGAAATTTTATTTACTCCAATGGATGGTAGCCTTGTCATTATGGAAGGTAGTCTGTTGTTGAGATTTTTGTTACTCCAAGGGATGGTAGCCTTGTCATTATGAAAAGCATTATGTTGTTGAGATTTTTGTTACTCTAATGGGTGGTAGCCTTGTCATTATGGAAGGTAGTCAGTTTTTGAGATTTCTTTTACTCCAATGCATGGTAGCCTTATCATTATGGGAGGTAGTATGTTGTTGAGATTTCTTGTTACTCCAATTGATGGAAGAATTGTCATTATGGGAGGTAGTCTGTTGTTGAAAATTTTGTTAATCCAATGGATGGTAGCCTTGTCATTATGGAAGGTAGTTTGTTGTTGAGATTTTTGTTACTCCAATGGATGGAAGCATTGTCATTATCGAAGGTAGTCTGTTGTTGAAATTTTTGTTACTCCAATGGCTGGTAGCCTTATCATTATGGAAGGTAGTTTGTTGTTGAGATTTTTGTCACTCCAAGGGATGGTATCCTTGTCATTAGGGAAGGCATTATGTTGTTGAGATTTTTGTTACTCCAATGGGTGGTAGCCTTTTCATTATGGAAGGTAGTCTGTGGTTGAGATTTCTTGTTACTCCAATGGATGGAAGCATTGTCATTATGGGAGGTAGTCTGTTGTTTAAATTTTTGTTACTCCATTGGATGGTAGCTTTTTCATTAAGGAAGGTAGTCTGTTGTTGACATTTCTGTTACTCCAATGGATGGTAGCCTTGTCATTATGGAACGTAGTTTGTATTTGAGATTTCTGTTACTCCAATGGATGGTAGCCTTGTCATTATGGGAGGTAGTCTGTTGTTGAGATTTCTTGTTACTCCAATGGATGGAAGCATTGTCATTATGGGAGGTAGACTCTTGTTTAAATTTTTGTTACTCCAATGGATTGTGGCCTTGTCATTATGGAAGGTAGTTTGTTGTTGAGATTTTTGTTACTCCAATGGATGGTAGCCTTTTCGTTATGGATGGTAGTTTGTTGTTGATATTTCTAGTACTTCAATGGATGGTAGCATTGTCATTATGTAAGGTAGTTTGTTGTTGACATTTATGTTACTCCAATGGATGGTAGCCATGTCATTATGGAATGTAGTTTGTTGTTTAAATTTTTATTACTCCAATGGATGGTAGCCTTGTCATTATGGAAGGTAGTCTATTGTTGAAATTTTTCTTACTCCAATGCATGGTAGCCTTGTAATTTTGGAAGGTAGTATGTTGTTGAGATTTCTTGTAACTCTAATGGATGGTAGCCTTGTCATTGTGTAATGTAGCCTGTTGTTGAGATTTATGTTTCTCCAATGGATGGTAACCTTGTCATTATGGAAGCTATTCTGTTATTGAAATTTTAGTTACTCCAATGGATGGAAGCCTTGTCATTATGGAAGGTAGTCTGTTGTTGAGATTTTTGTTACTCCAAGGGATGGTAGCCTTGTCATTATGAAAAGCATTATGTTGTTGAGATTTTTGTTACTCTAATGGGTGGTAGCCCTGTCATTATGGAAGGTAGTCATTTTTTGAGATTTCTTTTACTCCAATGCATGGTAACCTTGTCATTATGGGAGGTAGTATGTTGTTGAGATTTCTTGTTACTCCAATTGATGGAAGAATTGTCATTATGGGAGGTAGTCTGTTGTTGAAATTTTGGTTACTCCAATGGCTGGTAACCTTGTCATTATGGAAGGTAGTTTGTTTTTAAGATTTTTGTCACTCCAAGGGATGGTATCCTTGTCATTGTGGAAGGCGTTATGTTGTTGAGATTTTTGTTACTCCAATGGGTGGTAGCCTTTTCATTATGGAAGGTAGTCTGTGGTTGAGATTTCTTGTTACTCCAATGGATGGAAGCATTGTCATTATGGGAGGTGGTCGGTTGTTTAAATTTTTGTTACTCCATTGGATGGTAGCTTTGTCATTATGGAAGGTAGTCTGTTGTTGACATTTCTATTACTCCAATGGATGGAAGCCTTGTCATTATGGAACGTAGTTTGTATTTGAGATTTCTTTTACTTCAATGGATGGTAGCCTTGTTATTATAGAAGGTAGTCTGTTGTTGAAATTTTAGTTACTCCAATGGATGGTAGCCTTGTCAGTATGGAAGGTAGTCTGTTGTTGAGATTTTTTTTACTCCAAGGGATGATAGCCTTGTCATTATGGAAGGAATTATGTTGTTGAGTTTTTTGTTACTCCAATGGGTGGTAGCCTTGTCATTATGGAAGGTAGTCAGTTTTTGAGATTTTTGTTTCTCTAATGGATGGTTGCCTTGTCATTATGGAAGGTAGTCTGTTGTTGAGATTTCTTGTTACTCCAATGGATGCAAGCATTATCATTATGGGAGGTAGTCTCTTGTTTAAATTTCTGTTACTCCAATAGATGGTAGCCTTGTCATTATGGAACGTAGTTTGTTGTTGAGATTTCTGTTACTTCAATGGATGGTAGCCTTGTTATTATTGAAGGTAGTCTGTTGTTGAAATTTTAGTTACTCCAATGGATGGTAGCCTTGTCAGTATTGAAGGTAGTCTGTTGTTGAGATTTTTGTTACTCCAAGGGATGGTAGCCTTGTCTTTATGGAAGGAATTATGTTGTTGAGATTTATGTTACTCCAATGGGTGGTAGCCTTGTCATTATGGAAGGTAGTCAGTTTTTGAGATTTCTTATACTTCAATGGATGGTAGCCTTGTCATTATGGGAGGTAGTCTGTTGTTGAGATTTCTTGTTACTCCAATGGATGGAAGCATTGTCATTATGGGAGGTAGACTCTTGTTTAAATTTTTGTTACTCCAATGGATTGTTGCCTTGTCATTATGGAAGGTAGTATGTTGTTGAGATTTTTGTTACTCCAATGGATGGTAGCCTTTTCATTATGGATGGTAATTTGTTGTTGATATTTCTGTTACTTCAATGGATCGTAGCATTGTCATTATGTAAGGTAGTTTGTTGTTGACATTTATGTTACTCCAATGGATGGTAGCCATGTCATTATGGAAGGTAGTCTGTTGTTTAAATTTTTGTTACTCCAATGGATGGTAGCCTTGTCATTATGGAAGGTAGTCTATTGTTGAAATTTTTCTTACTCCAATGCATGGTAGCCTTGTAATTATGGAAGGTAGTATGTTGTTGAGATTTCTTGTAACTCTAATGGATGGTAGCCTTGTCATTGTGTAATGTAGCCTGTTGTTGAGATTTATGTTTCTCCAATTGATGGTAGCCTTGTCATTATAAAAGGTAGTTTGTTGTTGAAATTTTTGTTACTCTAATGGATGGTAGCCTTGACATTATGAATGTTAGTCTATTGTTGAGATTTCTGTAACTCCAATGGATGGTAGTCGTGATATTATGGGAGGTAGTATGTGGTTGTGATTTTTGTTACCCTAATGGATGGATGAATTTTCATTAAGGGAGGTAGTCTGTTGTTGAAATTTTTTTTACTCCAATAGATGGTAGCTTTGTCATTATGAAAGGTAGTCTGTTATTGAAATTTTAGTTACTCCAATGGATGGTATCCTTGTCATTATGGAAGTTAGTCTGTTGTTGAGATTTTTGATACTCCAAGGGATGGTAGCCTTGTCATTATGAAAGGCATTATGTTGTTGAGATTTTTGTTACTCCAATGGGTGGTAGCCTTTTCATTATGTAATGTAGTCAGTTTTTGAGATTTCTTTTACGCCAATGCATGGTAGCCTTGTCATTATGGGAGGTAGTATGTTGTTGAGATTTCTTGTTACTCCAATTGATGGAAGCATTATCTTTATGGGAGGTAGTCTGTTGTTGAAATTTTTGTTACTCCAATGGATGGTAGCCTTGTCATTATGGAAGGTAGTCTGTTGTTGAGATTTTTGTTACTCCAATGGATGGAAGCATTGTCATTATGGAAGGTAGTCTGTTGTTGAAATTTTTGTTACTCCAATGGATGGTATCCTTGTCATTATGGAAGGTAGTTTGTTGTTGAGATTTTTGTCACTCCAGGGGATGGTATCCTTGTCATTGTGGAAGGCATTATGTTGTTGAGATTTTTGTTACTCCAATGGGTGGTAGCCTTGTCATTATGAAAGGTAGTCTGTGGTTGAGATTTCTTGTTACTCCAATGGATGGAAGCATTGTTATTATGGGAGGTAGTCTGTTGTTGAAATTTTTGTTACTCCATTTGATGGGAGCATTGTCATTATGGGAGGTAGTCTGTTGTTGAAATTTTTGATACTCCAATGGATGGTAGCCTTGTTATTATAAAAGCTAGTCTGTTGTTGAGATTTTAGTTACTCCAATGGATGGTAGCCTTGTCATTATGGAAGGTAGTTTGTTGTTGACATTTCTGTTACTCCAATGGATGGTAGCCTTGTCATTATGGAACGTAGTTTGTTGTTGAGATTTCTGTTACTTCAATGGATGGTAGCCTTGTTATTATTGAAGGTAGTATGTTGTTGAAATTTACTTACTCCAATGGATGGTAGCCTTGTAATTATGGAAGGTAGTATGTTGTTGAGATTTTTTGTTACTCTAATGGATGGTATCCTTGTCATTGTGTAATGTAGCCTGTTGTTGAGATTTATGTTACTCCAATGGATGGTAACCTTGTCATTATGGAAGGTATTCTGTTATTGAAATTTTAGTTACTCCAATGGATGGTAGCCTTGTCATTATGGAAGGTAGTCTGTTGTTGAGATTTTTGTTACTCAAATGGGTGGTAGCCTTGTCATTATGGAAGGTAGTCAGTTTTTGAGATTTCTTTTACTCCAATGCATGGTAGCCTTTTCATTATGGGAGGTAGTATGTTGTTGAGATTTCTTGTTACTCCAATTGATGGAAGAATTGTCATTATGGGAGGTAGTCTCTTGTTGAAATTTTTGTTACTCCAATGGATGGTAGCCATGTCATTATGGAAGGTAGTCTGTTGTTGAGATTTTTGTAACTCCAATGGATGGAAGCATTGTCATTATCGAAGGTAGTCTGTTGTTGAAATTTTTGTTACTCCAATGGCTGGTAGCCTTGTCATTATGGAAGGTAGTTTGTTGTTGAGATTTTTGTCACTCCAAGGGATGGTATCCTTGTCATTGTGGAAGGCATTATGTTTTTGAGATTTTTGTTACTCCAATGGGTGGTAGCCTTTTCATTATGGAAGGTAGTTTGTGGTTGAGACTTCTTGTTACTCCAATGGATGGAAGCATTGTCATTATGGGAGGTAGTCTGTTGTTTAAATTTTTGTTACTCCATTGGATGGTAGCTTTGTCATTATGGAAGATAGTCTGTTGTTGACATTTCTGTTACTCCAATGGATGGTAGCCTTGTCATTATGGAATGTAGTTTGTATTTGAGATTTCTGTTACTTCAATGGATGGTAGCCTTGTTATTATTGAAGGTAGTCTGTTGTTGAAATTTTAGTTACTCCAATGGATGGTAGCCTTGTCAGTATGGAAGGTAGTCTGTTGTTGAGATTTTTTTTACTCCAAGGGATGGTAGCCTTGTCATTACGGAAGGAATTATGTTGTTGAGTTTTTTGTTACTCCAATGGATGGTAGCCTTGTCATTATGGAAGGTAGTCAGTTTTTGAGATTTTTGTTTCTCTAATGGATGGTAGCCTTGTCATTATGGAAGGTAGTCTGTTGTTGAGATTTCTTGTTACACCAATGGATGCAAGCATTATCATTATGGGAGGTAGTCTCTTGTTTAAATTTCTGTTACTCCAATAGATGGTAGCCTTGTCATTATGGAACGTAGTTTGTTGTTGAGATTTCTGTTACTTCAATGGATGGTAGCCTTGTTATTATTGAAGGTAGTCTGTTGTTGAAATTTTATTTACTCCAATGGATGGTAGCCTTGTCAGTATTGAAGGTAGTCTGTTGTTGAGATTTTTGTTACTCCAAGGGATGGTAGCCTTGTCTTTATGGAAGGAATTATGTTGTTGAGATTTATGTTACTCCAATGGGTGGTAGCCTTGTCATTATGGAAGGTAGTCAGTTTTTGAGATTTCTTATACTCCAATGGATGGTAGCCTTGTCATTATGGGAGGTAGTCTGTTGTTGAGATTTCTTGTTACTCCAATGGATGGAAGCATTGTCATTATGGGAGGTAGACTCTTGTTTAAATTTTTGTTACACCAATGGATTGTTGCCTTGTCATTATGGAAGGTAGTTTGTTGTTGAGATTTTTGTTACTCCAATGGATGGTAGCCTTTTCGTTATGGATGGTAGTTTGTTGTTGATATTTCTGTTACTTTAATGGATGGTAGCATTGTCATTATGTAAGGTAGTTTGTTGTTGACATTTATGTTACTCCAATGGATGGTAGCCATGTCATTATGGAAGGTAGTCTGTTGTTTAAATTTTTGTTACTCCAATGGATGGTAGCCTTGTCATTATGGAAGGTAGTCTATTATTGAAATTTTTCTTACTCCAATGCATGGTAGCCTTGTAATTATGGAAGGTAGTATGTTGTTGAGATTTCTTGTAACTCTAATGGATGGTAGCCTTGTCATTGTGTAATGTAGCCTGTTGTTGAGATTTATGTTTCTCCAAATGATGGTAACCTTGTCATTATGGAAGGTATTCTGTTACTGAAATTTTATTTACTCCAATGGATGGTAGCCTTGTCATTATGGAAGGTAGTCTGTTGTTGAGATTTTTGTTACTCCAAGGGATGGTAGCCTTGTCATTATGAAAAGCATTATGTTGTTGAGATATTTGTTACTCTAATGGGTGGTAGCCTTGTCATTATGGAAGGTAGTCAGTTTTTGAGATTTCTTTTACTCCAATGCATGGTAGCCTTGTCATTATGGGAGGTAGTATGTTGTTGAGATTTCTTGTTACTCCAATTGATGGAAGAATTGTCATTATGGGAGGTAGTCTGTTGTTGAAAATTTTGTTACTCCAATGGATGGTAGCCTTGTCATTATGGAAGGTAGTCTGTTGTTGAGATTTTTGTTACTCCAATGGATGGAAGCATTGTCATTATCGAAGGTAGTCTGTTGTTGAAATTTTTGTTACTCCAATGGCTGGTAGCCTTATCATTATGGAAGGTAGTTTGTTGTTGAGATTTTTGTCACTCCAAGGGATGGTATCCTTGTCATTGTGGAAGGCATTATGTTGTTGAGATTTTTGTTACTCCAATGGGTCGTAGCCTTTTCATTATGGAAGGTAGTCTGTGGTTGAGATTTCTTGTTACTCCAATGGATGGAAGCATTGTCATTATGGGAGGTAGTCTGTTGTTTAAATTTTTGTTACTCCTTTGGATGGTAGCTTTGTCATTATGGAAGGTAGTCTGTTGTTGACATTTCTGTTACTCCAATGGATGGTAGCCTTGTCATTATGGAACATAGTTTGTATTTGAGATTTCTGTTACTCCAATGGATGGTAGCCTTGTCATTATGGGAGGTAGTCTGTTGTTGAGATTTCTTGTTACTCCAATGGATGGAAGCATTGTCATTATGGGAGGTAGACTCTTGTTTAAATTTTTGTTACTCCAATGGATTGTTGCCTTGTCATTATGGAAGGTAGTTTGTTGTTGAGATTTTTGTTACTCCAATGGATGGTAGCCTTTTCGTTATGGATGGTAGTTTGTTGTTGATATTTCTATTACTTCAATGGATGGTAGCATTGTCATTTTGTAAGGTAGTTTGTTGTTGACATTTATGTTACTCCAATGGATGGTAGCCATGTCATTATGGAATGTAGTCTGTTGTTTAAATTTTTGTTACTCCAATGGATGGTAGCCTTGTCATTATGGAAGGTAGTCTATTGTTGAAATTTTTCTTACTCCAATGCATGGTAGCCTTGTAATTTTGGAAGGTAGTATGTTGTTGAGATTTCTTGTAACTCTAATGGATGGTAGCCTTGTCATTGTTTAATGTAGCCTGTTGTTGAGATTTATGTTTCTCCAATGGATGGTAACCTTGTCATTATGGAAGGTATTCTGTTATTGAAATTTTAGTTACTCCAATGGATGGTAGCCTTGTCATTATGGAAGGTAGTCTGTTGTTGAGATTTTTGTTACTCCAAGGGATGGTAGCCTTGTCATTATGAAAAGCATTATGTTGTTGAGATTTTTGTTACTCTAATGGGTGGTAGCCTTGTTATTATGGAAGGTAGTCATTTTTTGAGATTTCTTTTACTCCAATGCATGGTAGCCTTGTCATTATGGGAGGTAGTATGTTGTTGAGATTTCTTGTTACTCCAATTGATGGAAGAATTGTCATTATGGGAGGTAGTCTGTTGTTGAAATTTTGGTTACTCCAATGGCTAGTAGCCTTGTCATTATGGAAGGTAGTTTGTTGTTGAGATTTTTGTCACTGCAAGGGATGGTATCCTTGTCATTGTGGAAGGCATTATGTTGTTGAGATTTTTGTTACTCCAATGGGTGGTAGCCTTTTCATTATGGAAGGTAGTCTGTCATTGAGATTTCTTGTTACTCCAATGGATGGAAGCATTGTCATTATGGGAGGTAGTCGGTTGTTTAAATTTTTGTTACTCCATTGGATGGTAGCTTTGTCATTATGGAAGGTAGTCTGTCGTTGACATTTCTGTTACTCCAATGGATGGCAGCCTTGTCATTATGGAACGTAGTTTGCATTTGAGATTTCTTTTACTTCAATGGATGGTAGCCTTGTTATTATAGAAGGTAGTCTGTTGTTGAAATTTTAGTTACTCCAATGGATGGTAGCCTTGTCAGTATGGAAGGTAGTCTGTTGTTGAGATTTTTTTTACTCCAAGGGATGGTAGCCTTGTCATTATGGAAGGAATTATGTTGTTGAGTTTTTTGTTACTCCAATGGGTGGTAGCCTTGTCATTATGGAAGGTAGTCAGTTTTTGAGATTTTTGTTTCTCTAATGGATGGTAGCCTTGTCATTATGGAAGGTAGTCTGTTGTTGAGATTTCTTGTTACTCCAATGGATGCAAGCATTATCATTATGGGAGGTAGTCTCTTGTTTAAATTTCTGTTACTCCAATAGATGGTAGCCTTGTCATTATGGAACGTAGTTTGTTGTTGAGATTTCTGTTACTTCAATGGATGGTAGCCTTGTTATTATTGAAGGTAGTCTGTTGTTGAAATTTTAGTTACTCCAATGGATGGTAGCCTTGTCAGTATTGAAGGTAGTCTGTTGTTGAGATTTTTGTTACTCCAAGGGATGGTAGCCTTGTCTTTATGGAAGGAATTATGTTGTTGAGATTTATGTTACTCCAATGGGTGGTAGCCTTGTCATTATGGAAGGTAGTCAGTTTTTGAGATTTCTTATACTCCAATGGATGGTAGCCTTGTCATTATGGGAGGTAGTCTGTTGTTGAGATTTCTTGTTACTCCAATGGATGGAAGCATTGTCATTATGGGAGGTAGACTCTTGTTTAATTTTTTGTTACTCCAATGGATTGTTGCCTTGTCATTATGGAAGGTAGTATGTTGTTGAGATTTTTTTTACTCCAATGGATGGTAGTCTTTTCATTATGGATGGTAATTTGTTGTTGATATTTCTGTTACTTCAATGGATCGTGGCATTGTCATTATGTAAGGTAGTTTGTTGTTGACATTTATGTTACTCCAATGGATGGTAGCCATGTCATTATGGAAGGTAGTCTGTTGTTTAAATTTTTGTTACTCCAATGGATGGTAGCCTTGTCATTATGGAAGGTAGTCTATTGTTGAAATTTTTCTTACTCCAATGCATCGTAGCCTTGTAATTATGGAAGGTAGTATGTTGTTGAAATTTCTTGTAACTCTAATGGATGGTAGCCTTGTCATTGTGTAATGTAGCTTGTTGTTGAGTTTATGTTTCTCCAATTGATGGTAGCCTTGTCTTTATAAAACGTAGTTTGTTGTTGAAATTTTTGTTACTCTAATGGATGGTAGCCTTGACATTATGAATGTTAGTCTATTATTGAGATTTCTGTAACTCCAATGGATGGTAGTCGTGATATTATGGGAGGTAGTATGTGGTTGTGATTTTTGTTACCCTAATGGATGGAAGAATTTTCATTAAGGGAGGTAGTCTGTTGTTGAAATTTTTGTTACTCCAATAGATGGTAGCTTTGTCATTATGAAAGGTAGTCTGTTATTGAAATTTTAGTTACTCCAATGGATGGTATCCTTGTCATTATGGAAGTTAGTCTGTTGTTGAGATTTTTTATACTCCAAGGGATGGTAGCCTTGTCATTATGAAAGGCATTATGTTGTTGAGATTTTTGTTACTCCAATGGGTGGTAGCCTTGTCATTATGGGAGGTAGTATGTTGTTGAGATTTCTTGTTACTCCAATTGATGGAAGCATTATCTTTATGGGAGGTAGTCTGTTGTTGAAATTTTTGTTACTCCAATGGATGGTAGCCTTGTCATTATGGAAGGTAGTCTGTTGTTGAGATTTTTGTTACTCAAATGGATGGAAGCATTGTCATTATGGAAGGTAGTCTGTTGTTGAAATTTTTGTTACTCCAATGGATGGTATCCTTGTCATTATGGAAGGTAGTTTGTTGTTGAGATTTTTGTCACTCCAAGGGATGGTATCCTTGTCATTGTGGAAGGCATTATGTTGTTGAGATTTTTGTTACTCCAATGGGTGGTAGCCTTGTCATTATGAAAGGTAGTCTGTGGTTGAGATTTCTTGTTACTCCAATGGATGGAAGCATTGTTATTATGGGAGGTAGTCTGTTGTTGAAATTTTTGTTACTCCATTTGATGGGAGCATTGTCATTATGGGAGGTAGTCTGTTGTTGAAATTTTTGTTACTCCAATGGATGGTAGCCTTGTTATTATAAAAGCTAGTCTGTTGTTGATATTTTTGTTACTCCAATGGATGGTAGCCTTGTCATTATGGAAGGTAGTCTGTTGTTGACATTTCTGTTACTCCAATGGATGGTAGCCTTGTCATTATGGAACGTAGTTTGTTGTTGAGATTTCTGTTACTTCAATGGATGGTAGCCTTGTTATTATTGAAGGTAGTATGTTGTTGAAATTTACTTACTCCAATGGATGGTAGCCTTGTCATTATGGAAGGTAGTCTATTGTTGAAAATTTTTTTACTCAAATGGATGGTAGCCTTGTAATTATGGAAGGTAGTTTACTGTTGAAATTTTTTTCCCCAATGGATGGTAGCCTTCTCGTTATGGAAGGTAGTCTGTTGTTGAGATTTCTTGTTACTCCATTGGATGGTAGCCTTGTCATTATGGGAGGTAGTCTATTGTTGAGATTTTTTGTTACTCCAACGGATGGAAGCATTGTGATTATGGGAGGTAGTATGTTGTTGAAATTTTTGTTACTCCAATGTATTGTAGACTTCTCGTTATGGAAGGTAGTATGTTGTTGAGATTTCATGTTACTCCAATGGATGGTAGCCTTGTCATTATGAAAGGTGCTCTGTTGTTGAGATTTCTTTTTACTCTAATGGATGGTAGCCTTGTCATTGTCTAACGTAGCCTATTGTTGAGATTTATGTTTCTCCAATGGATGGTAGCCTTGTCCTGATAAAAGGTTGTCTATTGTTGAAATTTTTGTTACTCTAATAGATGGAAGCATCGTCATTGTGAATGTTAGTCTATTGTTAAGATTTATGTTACTCCAATGGATGGTAGCCGTGTCATTATGGGAGGTAGTATGTTATTGTGATTTTTGTTACCCCAATGGACGAAACTATTATCATTTAGGGAGGTCGTCTGTTGTTGAAATATTTGTTACTCTATTGGATGGTAGCATTGTCATTATGGAAGGAATTCTGTTATTGAGATTTTTGTCACTCCAAGGGATGGTATCCTTGTCATTGTGGAAGGCATTATGTTGTTGAGATTTTTGTTACTCCAATGGGTGGTAGCCTTGTCATTATGGAAGGTAGTCTGTTGTTAAGATTTCTTGTTACTCCAATGGATGGAAGCATTGTCATTATGGGAGGTAGTCTCTTGTTTAAATTTTTGTTACTCCAATGGATGGTTGCCTTATCATTATGGAAGGTAGTCTGTTGTTGAGATTTTTGTTACTCCAATGGATGGTAGCCTTGTCATTATGGAAGGTAGTCTGTTGTTGAGATTTCTGTTACTTCAATGGATGGTAGCATTGTCATTATGGCAGGTAGTCTGTTATTAACATTTCCGTTACTCCAAAGGATGGTAGCCTTGTCATTATGGAAGGTAGTCTGTTGTTGAGATTTCTGTTACTTCAATGGATGGTAGCCTTGTCATTATGGAAGGTAGTCTGTTGTTGAAATTTTTGTTACTCCAATGGATGGTAGCCTTTTCATTATGGAAGGTAGTCTGTTGTGGAAATTTTTGTTACTCCAATGGATGGTAGCCTTGTCATTATGGAAGGTAGTCTATTGTTGAAAATTTTCTTACTCCAATGGATGGTAGCCTTGTAATTATGGAAGGTAGTATGTTGTTGAGATTTCTTGTTACTATAATGGATGGTAGACTTGTCATTGTGTAATGTAGCCTGTTGTTGAGATTTATGTTTCTCCAATGGATGGTAGCCTTGTCATTATAAAAGGTAGTATGTTGTTGAAATTTTTATTACTCTAATGGATGGTAGCCTTGTCATTATGAATGTTAGTCTATTGTTGAGATTTATGTTACTCCAATGGATGGTAGTCGTGTTATTATGGGAGGTAGTATGTGGTTGTGATTTTTGTTACCCCAATGGATGGAAGCATTGTCATTAAGGGAGGTAGTCTATTGTTGAAATTTTTGTTACTCCAATGGATGGTAGCTTTGTCATTATGAAAGGTAGTCTGTTATTGAAATTTTAGTTACTCCAATGGATGGTAGCCTTGTCATTATGGAAGGTAGTCTGTTGTTGAGATTTTTGTTACTCCAAGGGATGGTAGCCTTGTCATTATGAAAGGCATTATGTTGTTGAGATTTTTGTTACTCCAATGGGTGGTATCCTTGTCATTATGGAAGGTAGTCAGTTTTTGAGATTTCTTTTACTCCAATGCCTGGTAGCCTTGTCATTATGGGAGGTAGTATGTTGTTGAGATTTCTTGTTACTCCAATTGATGGAAGCGTTGTCATTATGGGAGGTAGTCTGTTGTTCAAATTTTTTTTACTCCAATGGATGGTAGCTTTGTCATTATGGAAGGTAGTCTGTTGTTGAGATTTTTGTTACTCCAATGGATGGAAGCATTGTCATTATCGAAGGTAGTCTATTGTTGAAATTTTTGTTACTCCAATGGATGGTAGCCTTGTCATTATGGAAGGTAGTTTGTTGTTGAGATTTTTGTCACTCCAAGGGATGGTATCCTTGTCATTGTGGAAGGAATTATGTTGTTGAGATTTTTGTTACTCCAATGGGTGGTAGCCTTCTCATTATGGAAGGTAGTTTGTGGTTGAGATTTCTTGTTACTCCAATGGATTGAAGCATTGTCATTATGGTAGGTAGTATGTTGTTTAAATTTTTGTTACTCCAATGGATGGTAGCCTTGTCATTATGGAAGGTAGTCTATTTTTGAAATTTTTCTTACTCCAATGCATGGTAGCCTTGTAATTATGGAAGGTAGTATGTTGTTCAGATTTCTTGTAACTCTAATGGATGGTAGCCTTGTCATTGTGTAATGTAGCCTGTTGTTGAGATTTATGTTTCTCCAATGGATGGTAACCTTGTCATTATAAAAGGTAGTTTGTTGTTGAAATTTTTGTTACTCTAATGGATGGTAGCCTTGACATTATGAATGTTAGTCTATTGTTGAGATTTCTGTAACTCCAATGGATGGTAGTCGTGATATTATGGGAGGTAGTATGTGGTTGTGATTTTTGTTACCCTAATGGATGGAAGAATTTTCATTAAGGGAGGTAGTCTGTTGTTGAAATTTTTGTTACTCCAATAGATGGTAGCTTTGTCATTATGAAAGGTAGTCTGTTATTGAAATTTTAGTTACTCCAATGGATGCTATCCTTGTCATTATGGAAGTTAGTCTGTTGTTGAGATTTTTGATACTCCAAGGGATGGTAGCCTTGTCATTATGAAAGGCATTATGTTGTTGAGATTTTTGTTACTCCAATGGGTGGTAGCCTTTTCATTATGTAATGTAGTCAGTTTTTGAGATTTCTTTTACGCCAATGCATGGTAGCCTTGTCATTATGGGAGGTAGTATGTTGTTGAGATTTCTTGTTACTCCAATTGATGGAAGCATTATCTTTATGGGAGTTAGTCTGTTGTTGAAATTTTTGTTACTCCAATGGATGGTAGCCTTGTCATTATGGAAGGTAGTCTGTTGTTGAGATTTTTGTTACTCCAATGGATGGAAGCATTGTCATTATGGAAGGTAGTCTGTTGTTGAAATTTTTGTTACTCCAATGGATGGTATCCTTGTCATTATGGAAGGTAGTTTGTTGTTGAGATTTTTGTCACTCCAAGGGATGGTATCCTTGTCATTATGGAAGGCATTATGTTGTTGCGATTTTTGTTACTCCAATGGGTGGTAGCCTTGTCATTATGAAAGGTAGTCTGTGGTTGAGATTTCTTGTTACTCCAATGGATGGAAGCATTGTCATTATGGGAGGTAGTCTGTTGTTGAAATTTTTGTTACTCCATTGGATGGGAGCATTGTCATTATGGGAGGTAGTCTGTTGTTGAAATTTTTGTTACTCCAATGGATGGTAGCCTTGTTATTATAAAAGCTAGTCTGTTGTTGAGATTTTTGTTACTCCAATGGATGGTAGCCTTGTCATTATGGAAGGTAGTCTGTTGTTGACATTTCTGTTACTCCAATGGATGGTAGCCTTGTCATTATGGAACGTAGTTTGTTGTTGAGATTTCTGTTACTTCAATGGATGGTAGCCTTGTTAATATTGAAGGTAGTATGTTGTTGAAATTTACTTACTCCAATGGATGGTAGCCTTGTCATTATGGAAGGTAGTCTATTGTTGAAAATTTTTTTACTCCAATGGATGGTAGCCTTGTAATTATGGAAGGTAGTTTATTGTTGAAATTTTTTTTCTCCAATGGATGGTAGCCTTCTCGTTATGGAAGGTAGTCTGTTGTTGAGATTTCTTGTTACTCCATTGGATGGTAGCCTTGTCATTATGGGAGGTAGTCTATTGTTGAGATTTTTTGTTACTCCAACGGATGGAAGCATTGTGATTATGGGAGGTAGTATGTTGTTGAAATTTTTGTTACTCCAATGTATTGTAGACTTCTCGTTATGGAAGGTAGTATGTTGTTGAGATTTCATGTTACTCCAATTGATGGTAGCCTTGCATTATGAAAGGTGGTCTATTGTTGAGATTTATGTTTCTCCAATGGATGGTAGCCTTGTCCTGATAAAAGGTTGTCTATTGTTGAAATTTTTGTTACTCTAATGGATGGAAGCATCGTCATTGTGAATGTTAGTCTATTGTTAAGATTTATGTTACTCCAATGGATGGTAGGCGTGTCATTATGGGAGGTAGTATGTTGTTGTGATTTTTGTTACCCCAATGGACGTGACTATTATCATTAAGGGAGGTAGTCTGTTGTTGAAATATTTGTTACTCTATTGGATGGTAGCGTTGCCATTATGGAAGGAATTCTGTTATTGAGATTTTTGTCACTCCAAGGGATGGTATCCTTGTCATTGTGGAAGGCATTATGTTGTTGAGATTTTTGTTACTCCAATGGGTGGTAGCCTTGTCATTATGGAAGGTAGTCTGTTGTTAAGATTTCTTGTTACTCCAATGGATGGAAGCATTGTCATTATGGGAGGTAGTCTCTTGTTTAAATTTTTGTTACTCCAATGGATGGTTGCCTTATCATTATGGAAGGTAGTCTGTTGTTGAGATTTTTGTTACTCCAATGGATGGTAGCCTTGTCATTATGGAAGGTAGTCTGTTGTTGAGATTTCTGTTACTTCAATGGATGGTAGCATTGTCATTATGGCAGGTAGTCTGTTATTAACATTTCCGTTACTCCAAAGGATGGTAGCCTTGTCATTATGGAAGGTAGTCTGTTGTTGAGATTTCTGTTACTTCAATGGATGGTAGCCTTGTCATTATGGAAGGTAGTCTGTTGTTGAAATTTTTGTTACTCCAATGGATGGTAGCCTTGTCATTATGGAAGGTAGTCTGTTGTTGAAATTTTTGTTACTCCAATGGATGGTAGCCTTGTCATTATGGAAGGTAGTCTATTGTTGAAATTTTTCTTACTCCAATGGATGGTAGCATTGTCATTATGGCAGGTAGTCTGTTATTAACATTTCTGTTACTCCAAAGGATGGTAGCCTTGTCATTATGGAAGGTAGTCTGTTGTTGAGATTTCTGTTACTTCAATGGATGGTAGCATTGTCATTATGGCAGGTAGTCTGTTATTAACATTTCTGTTACTCCAATGGATGGTAGCCTTGTCATTATGGAAGGTAGTCTGTTGTTGAAATTTTTGTTACTCTAATGGATGGTAGCCTTGTCATTATGGAAGGTAGTCTATTGTTGAAATTTTTCTTAATCCAATGGATGGTAGCCTTGTAATTATGGAAGGTAGTATGTTGTTGAGATTTCTTGTTACTCTAATGGATGGTAGACTTGTCATTGTATAATGTAGCCTGTTGTTGAGATTTATGTTTCTCCAATGGATGGTAGCCTTGTCATTATAAAAGGTAGTATGTTGTTGAAATTTTTGTTACTCTAATGGATGGTAGCCTTGTCATTATGAATGTTAGTCTATTGTTGAGATTTATGTTACTCCAATGGATGGTAGTCGTGTTATTATGGGAGGTAGTATGTGGTTGTGATTTTTGTTACCCCAATGGATGGAAGCATTGTCATTAAGGGAGGTAGTCTATTGTTGAAATTTTTGTTACTCCAATGGATGGTAGCTTTGTCATTATGAAAGGTAGTCTGTTATTGAAATTTTAGTTACTCCAATGGATGGTAGCCTTGTCATTATGGAAGGTAGTCTGTTGTTGAGATTTTTGTTACTCCAAGGGATGGTAGCCTTGTCATTATGAAAGGCGTTATGTTGTTGAGATTTTTGTTACTCCAATGGGTGGTATCCTTGTCATTATGGAAGGTAGTCAGTTTTTGAGATTTCTTTTACTCCAATGCCTGGTAGCCTTGTCTTTATGGGAGGTAGTATGTTGTTGAGATTTCTTGTTACTCCAATTGATGGAAGCGTTGTCATTATGGGAGGTAGTCTGTTGTTCAAATTTTTGTTACTCCAATAGATGGTAGCTTTGTCATTATGGAAGGTAGTCTGTTGTTGAGATTTTTGTTACTCCAATGGATGGAAGCATTGTCATTATCGAAGGTAGTCTATTGTTGAAATTTTTGTTACTCCAATGGATGGTAGCCTTGTCATTATGGAAGGTAGTTTGTTGTTGAGATTTTTGTCACTCCAAGGGATGGTATCCTTGTCATTGTGGAAGCCATTATGTTGTTGAGATTTTTGTTACTCCAATGGGTGGTAGCCTTCTCATTATGGAAGGTAGTTTGTGGTTGAGATTTCTTGTTACTCCAATGGATTGAAGCATTGTCATTATGGTAGGTAGTCTGTTGTTAAAAATTTTGTTACTCCATTGGATGGAAGCAAGGTCATTATGGGAAGTAGTCTGTTGTTGAAATTTTTGTTACTCCAATGGATGGTAGCCTTGTCATTATAGAAGGTAGTCTGTTGTTGAGATTTTTGTTACTCCAATGGATGGTAGCCTTGTCATTATGGAAGGTAGTCTGTTGTTGACATTTCTGTTACTCCAATGGATGGTAGCCTTGTCATTATGGAACGTAGTTTGTTGTTGACATTTTTGTTACTTCAATGGATGGTAGCCTTGTTATTATAGAAGGTAGACTATTGTTGAAATTTACTTACTCCAATGGATGTTAGCCTTGTCATTATGGAAGGTAGTCTATTGTGGAAAATTTTGTTACTCCAATGGATGGTAGCCTTGTCATTATGGAAGGTAGTTTGTTGTTGAAATTTTTTTTACTCCAATGGATGGTAGCCTTCTCGTTATGGAAGGTAATCTGTTGTTGAGATTTCTTGTTACTCCAATGGATGGTAGCCTTGTCATTATGGGAGTTAGTCTATTGTTGAGATTTCTTGTTACTCCAACGGATGGAAGCGTTGTTATTATGGGAGGTAGTCTGTAGTTGAAAATTTTGTTACTCCAATGTATTATAGCCTTCTCGTTATGGAAGGTAGTATGTTGTTGAGATTTCATGTTACTCCAATGGATGGTAGCCTTGTCATTATGAAAGGTGGTATGTTATAGAGATTTCTTTTTACTCTAATGGATGGTAGCCTTGTCATTGTTTAAGGTAGCCTATTGTTGAGATTTATGTTTCTCCAATGGATGGTAGCCTTGTCCTGATAAAAGGTAGTCTATTGTTGAAATTTTTGTTACTCTAATGGATGGTAGCATCGTCATTATGAATGTTAGTCTATTGTTGAGATTTATGTTACTCCAATGGATGGTAGCCGTGTCATTATGGGAGGTAGTATGTTGTTGTGATTTTTGTTACCCCAATGGACGGAACTATTATCATTAAGGGAGGTAGTCTGTTGTTGAAATATTTGTTACTCTATTGGATGGTAGCCTTGTCATTATGGAAGGTAGTCTGTTATTGAGATTTTTTTCACTCCAACGGATGGTATTCTTGTCATTGTGGAAGGCATTATGTTGTTGATATTTTTGTTACTCCAATGGGTGGTAGCCTTGTCATTATGGAAGGTAGTCTGTTGTTGAGATTTCTTGTTACTCCAATGGATGGAAGCATTTTCATTATGGGAGGTAGTCTCTTGTTTAAATTTTTGTTACTCCAATGGATGGTTGCCTTGTCATTATGGAAGGTAGTCTGTTGTTGAGATTTTTGTTACTCCAATGGATGGTAGCCTTGTCATTATGGAAGGTAGTCTGTTGTTGAGATTTCTGTTACTTCAATGGATGGTAGCATTGTCATTATGGAAGGTAGTCTATTATTGACATATCTGTTACTCCAATGGATGGTAGCCTTGTCATTATGGAAGGTAGTCTGTTGTTGAAATTTTTGTTACTCCAATGGATGGTAGCCTTGTCATTATGGAAGGTAGTCTATTTTTGAAATTTTTCTTACTCCAATGCATGGTAGCCTTGTAATTATGGAAGGTAGTATGTTGTTGAGATTTCTTGTAACTCTAATGGATGGTAGCCTTGTCATTGTGTAATGTAGCCTGTTGTTGAGATTTATGTTTCTCCAATGGATGGTAGCCTTGTCATTATAAAAGGTAGTTTGTTGTTGAAATTTTTGTTACTCTAATGGATGGTAGCCTTGACATTATGAATGTTAGTCTATTGTTGAGATTTCTGTAACTCCAATGGATGGTAGTCGTGATATTATGGGAGGTAGTATGTGGTTGTGATTTTTGTTACCCTAATGGATGGAAGAATTTTCATTAAGGGAGGTAGTCTGTTGTTGAAATTTTTGTTACTCCAATAGATGGTAGCTTTGTCATTATGAAAGGTAGTCTGTTATTGAAATTTTAGTTACTCCAATGGATGCTATCCTTGTCATTATGGAAGTTAGTCTGTTGTTGAGATTTTTGATACTCCAAGGGATGGTAGCCTTGTCATTATGAAAGGCATTATGTTGTTGAGATTTTTGTTACTCCAATGGGTGGTAGCCTTTTCATTATGTAATGTAGTCAGTTTTTGAGATTTCTTTTACGCCAATGCATGGTAGCCTTGTCATTATGGGAGGTAGTATGTTGTTGAGATTTCTTGTTACTCCAATTGATGGAAGCATTATCTTTATGGGAGGTAGTCTGTTGTTGAAATTTTTGTTACTCCAATGGATGGTAGCCTTGTCATTATGGAAGGTAGTTTGTTGTTGAGATTTTTGTTACTCCAATGGATGGAAGCATTGTCATTATGGAAGGTAGTCTGTTGTTGAAATTTTTGTTACTCCAATGGATGGTATCCTTGTCATTATGGAAGGTAGTTTGTTGTTGAGATTTTTGTCACTCCAAGGGATGGTATCCTTGTCATTATGGAAGGCATTATGTTGTTGCGATTTTTGTTACTCCAATGGGTGGTAGCCTTGTCATTATGAAAGGTAGTCTGTGGTTGAGATTTCTTGTTACTCCAATGGATGGAAGCATTGTCATTATGGGAGGTAGTCTGTTGTTGAAATTTTTGTTACTCCATTGGATGGGAGCATTGTCATTATGGGAGGTAGTCTGTTGTTGAAATTTTTGTTACTCCAATGGATGGTAGCCTTGTTATTATAAAAGCTAGTCTGTTGTTGAGATTTTTGTTACTCCAATGGATGGTAGCCTTGTCATTATGGAAGGTAGTCTGTTGTTGACATTTCTGTTACTCCAATGGATGGTAGCCTTGTCATTATGGAACGTAGTTTGTTGTTGAGATTTCTGTTACTTCAATGGATGGTAGCCTTGTTATTATTGAAGGTAGTATGTTGTTGAAATTTACTTACTCCAATGGATGGTAGCCTTGTCATTATGGAAGGTAGTCTATTGTTGAAAATTTTTTTACTCCAATGGATGGTAGCCTTGTAATTATGGAAGGTAGTTTATTGTTGAAATTTATTTTCTCCAATGGATGGTAGCCTTCTCGTTATGGAAGGTAGTCTGTTGTTGAGATTTCTTGTTACTCCATTGGATGGTAGCCTTGTCATTATGGGAGGTAGTCTATTGTTGAGATTTTTTGTTACTCCAACGGATGGAAGCATTGTGATTATGGGAGGTAGTATGTTGTTGAAATTTTTGTTACTCCAATGTATTGTAGACTTCTCGTTATGGAAGGTAGTATGTTGTTGAGATTTCATGTTACTCCAATTGATGGTAGCCTTGTCATTATGAAAGGTGGTCTGTTGTTGAGATTTCTTTTTACTCTAATGGATGGTAGCCTTGTCATTGTCTAACGTAGCCTATTGTTGAGATTTATGTTTCTCCAATGGATGGTAGCCTTGTCCTGATAAAAGGTTGTCTATTGTTGAAATTTTTGTTACTCTAATGGATGGAAGCATCGTCATTGTGAATGTTAGTCTATTGTTAAGATTTATGTTACTCCAATGGATGGTAGGCGTGTCATTATGGGAGGTAGTATGTTGTTGTGATTTTTGTTACCCCAATGGACGTGACTATTATCATTAAGGGAGGTAGTCTGTTGTTGAAATATTTGTTACTCTATTGGATGGTAGCGTTGCCATTATGGAAGGAATTCTGTTATTGATATTTTTGTCACTCCAAGGGATGGTATCCTTGTCATTGTGGAAGGCATTATGTTGTTGAGATTTTTGTTACTCCAATGGGTGGTAGCCTTGTCATTATGGAAGGTAGTATGTTGCTAAGATTTCTTGTTACTCCAATGGATGGAAGCATTGTCATTATGGGAGGTAGTCTCTTGTTTAAATTTTTGTTACTCCAATGGATGGTTGCCTTATCATTATGGAAGGTAGTCTGTTGTTGAGATTTTTGTTACTCCAATGGATGGTAGCCTTGTCATTATGGAAGGTAGTCTGTTGTTGAGATTTCTGTTACTTCAATGGATGGTAGCATTGTCATTATGGCAGGTAGTCTGTTATTAACATTTCTGTTACTCCAAAGGATGGTAGCCTTGTCATTATGGAAGGTAGTCTGTTGTTGAGATTTCGGTTACTTCAATGGATGGTAGCATTGTCATTATGGCAGGTAGTCTGTTATTAACATTTCTGTTACTCCAATGGATGGTAGCCTTGTCATTATGGAAGGTAGTCTGTTGTTGAAATTTTTGTTACTCTAATGGATGGTAGCCTTGTCATTATGGAAGGTAGTCTATTGTTGAAATTTTTCTTACTCCAATGGATGGTAGCCTTGTAATTATGGAAGGTAGTATGTTGTTGAGATTTCTTGTTACTCTAATGGATGGTAGACTTGTCATTGTGTAATGTAGCCTGTTGTTGAGATTTATGTTTCTCCAATGGATGGTAGCCTTGTCATTATAAAAGGTAGTATGTTGTTGAAATTTTTGTTACTCTAATGGATGGTAGCCTTGTCATTATGAATGTTAGTCTATTGTTGAGATTTATGTTACTCCAATGGATGGTAGTCGTGTTATTATGGGAGGTAGTATGTGGTTGTGATTTTTGTTACCCCAATGGATGGAAGCATTGTCATTAAGGGAGGTAGTCTATTGTTGAAATTTTTGTTACTCCAATGGATGTTGGCTTTGTCATTATGAAAGGTAGTCTGTTATTGAAATTTTAGTTACTCCAATGGATGGTAGCCTTGTCATTATGGAAGGTAGTCTGTTGTTGAGATTTTTGTTACTCCAAGGGATGGTAGCCTTGTCATTATGAAAGGCGTTATGTTGTTGAGATTTTTGTTACTCCAATGGGTGGTATCCTTGTCATTATGGAAGGTAGTCAGTTTTTGAGATTTCTTTTACTCCAATGCCTGGTAGCCTTGTCATTATGGGAGGTAGTATGTTGTTGAGATTTCTTGTTACTCCAATTGATGGAAGCGTTGTCATTATGGGAGGTAGTCTGTTGTTCAAATTTTTGTTACTCCAATGGATGGTAGCTTTGTCATTATGGAAGGTAGTCTGTTGTTGAGATTTTTGTTACTCCAATGGATGGAAGCATTGTCATTATCGAAGGTAGTCTATTGTTGAAATTTTTGTTACTCCAATGGATGGTAGCCTTGTCATTATGGAAGGTAGTTTGTTGTTGAGATTTTTGTCACTCCAAGGGATGGTATCCTTGTCATTGTGGAAGGCATTATGTTGTTGAGATTTTTGTTACTCCAATGGGTGGTAGCCTTCTCATTATGGAAGGTAGTTTGTGGTTGAGATTTCTTGTTACTCCAATGGATTGAAGCATTGTCATTATGGTAGGTAGTCTGTTGTTAAAATTTTTGTTACTCCATTGGATGGAAGCAAGGTCATTATGGGAAGTAGTCTGTTGTTGAAATTTTTGTTACTCCAATGGATGGTAGCCTTGTCATTATAGAAGGTAGTCTGTTGTTGAGATTTTTGTTACTCCAATGGATGGTAGCCTTGTCATTATGGAAGGTAGTCTATTGTTGACATTTCTGTTACTCCAATGGATGGTAGCCTTGTCATTATGGAACGTAGTTTGTTGTTGACATTTCTGTTACTTCAATGGATGGTAGCCTTGTTATTATAGAAGGTAGACTATTGTTGAAATTTACTTACTCCAATGGATGTTAGCCTTGTCATTATGGAAGGTAGTCTATTGTGGAAAATTTTGTTACTCCAATGGATGGTAGCCTTGTCATTATGGAAGGTAGTTTGTTGTTGAAATTTTTGTTACTCTAATGGATGGTAGCCTTGTCATTATGAATGTTAGTCTATTGTTGAGATTTATGTTACTCCAATGGATGGTAGTCGTGTTATTATGGGAGGTAGTATGTGGTTGTGATTTTTGTTACCCCAATGGATGGAAGCATTGTCATTAAGGGAGGTAGTCTATTGTTGAAATTTTTGTTACTCCAATGGATGTTGGCTTTGTCATTATGAAAGGTAGTCTGTTATTGAAATTTTAGTTACTCCAATGGATGGTAGCCTTGTCATTATGGAAGGTAGTCTGTTGTTGAGATTTTTGTTACTCCAAGGGATGGTAGCCTTGTCATTATGAAAGGCGTTATGTTGTTGAGATTTTTGTTACTCCAATGGGTGGTATCCTTGTCATTATGGAAGGTAGTCAGTTTTTGAGATTTCTTTTACTCCAATGCCTGGTAGCCTTGTCATTATGGGAGGTAGTATGTTGTTGAGATTTCTTGTTACTCCAATTGATGGAAGCGTTGTCATTATGGGAGGTAGTCTGTTGTTCAAATTTTTGTTACTCCAATGGATGGTAGCTTTGTCATTATGGAAGGTAGTCTGTTGTTGAGATTTTTGTTACTCCAATGGATGGAAGCATTGTCATTATCGAAGGTAGTCTATTGTTGAAATTTTTGTTACTCCAATGGATGGTAGCCTTGTCATTATGGAAGGTAGTTTGTTGTTGAGATTTTTGTCACTCCAAGGGATGGTATCCTTGTCATTGTGGAAGGCATTATGTTGTTGAGATTTTTGTTACTCCAATGGGTGGTAGCCTTCTCATTATGGAAGGTAGTTTGTGGTTGAGATTTCTTGTTACTCCAATGGATTGAAGCATTGTCATTATGGTAGGTAGTCTGTTGTTAAAATTTTTGTTACTCCATTGGATGGAAGCAAGGTCATTATGGGAAGTAGTCTGTTGTTGAAATTTTTGTTACTCCAATGGATGGTAGCCTTGTCATTATAGAAGGTAGTCTGTTGTTGAGATTTTTGTTACTCCAATGGATGGTAGCCTTGTCATTATGGAAGGTAGTCTATTGTTGACATTTCTGTTACTCCAATGGATGGTAGCCTTGTCATTATGGAACGTAGTTTGTTGTTGACATTTCTGTTACTTCAATGGATGGTAGCCTTGTTATTATAGAAGGTAGACTATTGTTGAAATTTACTTACTCCAATGGATGTTAGCCTTGTCATTATGGAAGGTAGTCTATTGTGGAAAATTTTGTTACTCCAATGGATGGTAGCCTTGTCATTATGGAAGGTAGTTTGTTGTTGAAATTTTTTTTACTCCAATGGATGGTAGCCTTCTCGTTATGGAAGGTAATCTGTTGTTGAGATTTCTTGTTACTCCAATGGATGGTAGCCTTGTCATTGTGGGAGTTAGTCTATTGTTGAGATTTCTTGTTACTCCAATGGATGGAAGCGTTGTTATTATGGGAGGTAGTCTGTAGTTGAAAATTTTGTTACTCCAATGTATTATAGCCTTCTCGTTATGGAAGGTAGTATGTTGTTGAGATTTCATGTTACTCCAATGGATGGTAGCCTTGTCATTATGAAAGGTGGTATGTTATAGAGATTTCTTTTTACTCTAATGGATGGTAGCCTTGTCATTGTTTAAGGTAGCCTATTGTTGAGATTTATGTTTCTCCAATGGATGGTAGCCTTGTCCTGATAAAAGGTAGTCTATTGTTGAAATTTTTGTTACTCTAATGGATGGTAGCATCGTCATTATGAATGTTAGTCTATTGTTGAGATTTATGTTACTCCAATGGATGGTAGCCGTGTCATTATGGGAGGTAGTATGTTGTTGTGATTTTTGTTACCCTAATGGACGGAACTATTATCATTAAGGGAGGTAGTCTGTTGTTGAAATATTTGTTACTTTATTGGATGGTAGCCTTGTCATTATGGAAGGTAGTCTGTTATTGAGATTTTTTTCACTCCAACGGATGGTATTCTTGTCATTGTGGAAGGCATTATGTTGTTGATATTTTTGTTACTCCAATGGGTGGTAGCCTTGTCATTATGGAAGGTAGTCTGTTGTTGAGATTTCTTGTTACTCCAATGGATGGAAGCATTGTCATTATGGGAGGTAGTCTCTTGTTTAAATTTTTGTTACTCCAATGGATGGTTGCCTTGTCATTATGGAAGGTAGTCTGTTGTTGAGATTTTTGTTACTCCAATGGATGGTAGCCTTGTCATTATGGAAGGTAGTCTGTTGTTGAGATTTCTGTTACTTCAATGGATGGT
This sequence comes from Vicia faba, assembly GCA_948472305.1. Taxonomy (NCBI): domain Eukaryota; kingdom Viridiplantae; phylum Streptophyta; class Magnoliopsida; order Fabales; family Fabaceae; genus Vicia; species Vicia faba. The sequence goes on from OX451737.1 coordinate 775,481,892, forward strand.
AGCATTGTCATTATGGAAGGTAGTCTATTATTGACATATCTGTTACTCCAATGGATGGTAGCCTTGTCATTATGGAAGGTAGTCTGTTGTTGAAATTTTTGTTACTCCAATGGATGGTAGCCTTGTCATTATGGAAGGTAGTCTATTGTTGAAATTTTTCTTACTCCAATGAATGGTAGCCTTGTAATTATGGAAGGTAGTATGTTGTTGAGATTTCATGTTACTCTAATGGATGGTAGCCTTGTCATTGTGTAATGTAGCCTGTTGTTTAGATTTATGTTTCTCCAATGGATGGTAGCCTTGTCATTATAAAAGGTAGTCTGTTGTTGAAATTTTTGTTACTCTAATGGATGGTAGCCTTGTCATTATGATTGTTAGTCTATTGTTGAGATTTCTGTTACTCCAATGGATGGTAGTCGTGTTATTATGGGAGGTAGTATGTGGTTGTGATTTTTGTTACCCCAATGGATGGAAGCATTGTCATTAAGGGAGATAGTCTGTTGTTGAAATTTTTGTTACTCCAATGGATGGTAGCCTTGTCATTATGAAAGGTAGTCTGTTATTGAAATTTTATTTACTCCAATGGATGGTAGCCTTGTCATTATAGAAGGTAGTCTGTTGTTGAGATTTTTGTTACTCAAAGGGATCGTAGCCTTGTCATTATGAAAGGAATTATGTTGTTGAGTTTTTTGTTACTCCAATGGGTTCCATTTCAAATTTCAAGCCTTGCAGAGGAAGTTTGCTCAGTCAATTGCTCAAAGGGTCCAAAAATCTATTGTGCTTGGGCAAAAGTCAACTGTGACCTACAAATAGTCAAACTTCAAGATTTTTTGTCAACATTCTCATTTTGAAGGATATTTCATCATTTGATCAAGGTTTGATCATGATTCATCAAGGATTGCTCAAAATTCATCAAGACTCAAAAGTTGCTAAATTAGGGTTTTGTAGGAAAAGTCAACTCAACTTTGACCAAGCATAACTTTGTCATACTTTATGAGAAATGACACATCCAAAGCTCATTTTGAAGAGGATTCAATTTCCTACAATCCATCTTCATACCCCAAGATCAATAAATTTACTCACAAGAAGTTACAAAATTGGACATTATAGGTCATTTTTGAAAGTCAACAAAAACCCCTTTTTTGCCAAAGCTTGTATCTTGAGAATGGAATATAAAAATGAGATGAGACCAAAAGTTTTGGTTAGAGGACATCTCAAGCTTTCTAAAAAGTCCAAGAAAAATTACAAAAGTTTAAAATTGAAGAAGTTATGCATTCTTGAAGTTGGGCATTTTTGTAAAATTGCCAAAAGTCAACTATCCCCAAAACTTCAAATTTTGTCAAATGGGCCCATTCTTTTCCACTTGATTTGATCTTTTCATACTACACACGTGTCCTAGCTTCAGCCTTGTGACCATTTGTCAATTTTATTATTTAATTTGATTTTTTAATGAATTATTTCATTTTAAATCAATTTAAATCAAATAAAATCCAAACATTGATTATTTGATTATTTTTGGCTATTTCAGGACCTAATCATCATCATCAAGTGAATCAAATTCGTATCATACATTCCATGTGCAAAAAGATTGGATTTTAGACAAAATTGGAAGGTTATCAAAGGAGGATCAAATCAAATCTCCAAGTATTGATGTACAAGGATTCAATCCACAAAAGTTAACCTAATACAATGCAGCATACATATACAAGTGAGAGGACACGAATTCAAGGGCTAGAGACGACAAGAACCTCAAGAACAAAACTTGAAAATTGACCAAAAAGTGTGAAACTGAAATCGTGCATAGAGGCAAATTCAGGGGCAAATCTCAACACTAATCCATTGCTGGACATCCACTGAAGCGAAGCCAACCCAGAATCAATCTCCATACATGCCCTAAAGCTCTGTAAGTCTCTCAAAAAACCACTTTTCATTTGAAATCGCAACTCCATATTCTTGCATTTTTCTGGCAAATCGTTGACATATTCATAATCCTTGTTCAATTTGCAAGCTTTCTGTATTATTTGATTGCACTTATATAGACTGTAGCCTTATGACCGAACCTAGGGTTTCGTAGCTTGTGTTTTGGGCTTTTTATTTACAGGCAAAATTGATGCCATTGATGGACATAGGCATGATCAGTGGAGGAAGACGAGCATGACCATGGTCTTGGATTGAGTTTTCATGGCCTAGAATCAATTTTAGGAACGATCTACGAATTTAGCTGCGGATCTAAATCCACAGGTAAATATCCAGGTTTAAACGAAGAAGATGAAGACGTGCCCCCCTCCTATTGGCTGGTTCAAACTTGGCGCGTGTTTTTTTTTATATTTTCTGGCATTTAATTGATTTCCCATATTATTATTAGTTTTCAATATAATAACTATTGAAGCACAGTGGTTCAGTGGCAAAGGCGTGTCTCCAACTACCAACAGGGCCTGGGTTCGAATCCCAGGTCCCCCCATATTGCTTTGTTATTTTTCTTCAGGTATTCCAGTGCGTTTCAAGAATTGTGGCCCATCATACTCCCTCACTCAACTACTTGCCAGATGGCCCCAGGCCAGATCTGGTGATCCAGAATGAAGGCTTATGGTGGGATCCAGTCAACCAATGCATAGAGAATCAGGAAAAGTCAGCCAAGGCCAGCGCCTGTTGGGCCTTTGGATTGCCATTCTCACCTCTAATTTGGGCCCAGAACCCCCCTAAGTTTTGTTTTCTATTTCATTCTTTTATTATTTCTATTTAATTAATTATTGTTATTATTTTTATTATTTAACTAACCAATCAAACTTTTTCTTAATAAAAAGCCCAAAAAATATTTTATTTATTAAAATCAAATTCCAGCATTTTTTTTATTAATAAATATTAATTTAATTAATTTAGTTCTAATTAGGAATAACTTTAATATCTTTTTGCAATAAATAAAATTAATTTAGACAATTAGGTTTTCTTAACATTGTTGAATTTATTTTTATTTCTTTAAATATCAAAAATCCAAAAATATTATTTTCATTAATTAATTAATTAGCTTATTAATTTAATAATTAACTTAGCCTAATTTCTTTTTAGTTCAGAAATAAGCCAAAAATCTTTTCTTTAATCAAAGGGTCAAAACCCTAGAACGCTCCCGATTTAATTTCCCGCACGTGATTCATATTTATTCAATATTGTATATGTTTCCCGGAATGTAATAGTTTAATAGGACTTTAATTATTTTATCGCTTTATTTATTTTCCGCATTTTAATTTCAAGGGTTTCTTTTGGCGATGTAAATACTCGACGCCTTGTAATAGTTAGTTAATTTAATTTCTGCAACTTATAAACTGTTAGATGTTTGATAATAGGGAATGCATGACAAGATCGAATGTTTAACTTAAAATCAACATAGATAGCCATTGACATGTACAAAGACAAAATTAACTGAAAACAACACACTCGCACATGCGCACTCTTAGGGTACACCTCGCTTGGTTACCTTCGAACGCGGTCATTGAGTATAGGAAGTTTTAGAGGTCGCCCTCTTGTCCAAAGATCATAGTTGCCTCGAAACGGTTGCCTCGGAAAAATGATCTAAGACATTAGGGTTACCGCTAAGGCGTCCTAATGTTGCTTTAGTGATCGCACGTCCCTTAATCTAATTGACCCTTAAAACTCCAACGACGATGCTACCTACTCATCAATAGTGGGATAGTATTGTCTAAAGGACATTAGTACAGATTGATTCCTTTTTCGAGTAGGTAGATGGTTCTTAAGTAATTGCTCTTTCCAAAACAAAAATTAAAACTTTTCACACTTACACTCCTTTCAAAACAAAAACTCTTTCAAACCCACAAACACGAAGAAAAGAAATTTTTGAAAACACTTTGAGCAAGTACCTAAGAGCCCGTGGATAACCACGGATAGAAATGGTGCTAACACCTTCCCTTTCTATAATCTACCCCCCGGACCCGAGAAACATCTCAAAAAAGGAATTTTTCTGTGCTTTTTTCCTTTCCTTGTTGGATAAAATAAAAGACGGTGGCGACTCTTGCTTACCGCGACATTTTGCGAAAACAAACGCAAAACGCAAACCAGCATTCCAAAAACAGTAAGTTCTCTCCCACCGTATCACAGATATTTTTCGTCAAAATAGTCCTCATCCTCAGAGACTGGATTGTTACCCCCCCCCCCCCCAAGCACGGGTGCTCCTTGCATCTTCATCCTGATTCTCATCCTCCTCAGGGGAGTCTTCTACCACTTGAACTTGTCGAACGGGGCCCTTGAACCTCTTCCCCATGTTTATCAAAACTTTCTTCTTGGTCTTCTTTTTTGCAACCAGAAGTGACATCAACTCTTGCTGCCCTTTGGCCAAGTTGAACAAGGTTTCTTGAAATTGAGAATTTTGTGTCTGCAAGTCTTTCACAGTCTGCTCGAGATCCATCTTATTGAAATAAACAGTAGAAAGATGAGGAAACCTGTATCGTAAAATCTTCTTATGTTATGATGCATGTAATGTGAACGCAAACGTTTTCAAGGACCTTTAAGATTTTAAATTTGTTTAAACAAATAAGGAACAATCATTAATTATATTAATAAGGTCAAATGGTTTCAAAAAAAATTCCTTTTGGGCTTATAATGGAAGAATCACAAATAATTCAAAATAAACTCCTAAAACAAAAAGGACTCAAGCTTCCCATGAGCGCATCCTCTTTGGTGCAATGTAAGCGTTCAAACTTCGCTCTTCATGAAGCTGTCTCGTGAGCTCTAAAACCTTCTTCTCACTTGCGTAGAATTGGTTTTCAAAGGTGTCTCGCTCCCCTTTGAGTTGAATCCACGATCTTTGCACCTCCTCGAAAGTAGTAGGCATGTCAGGATGAAGAATAGTGTAGGGAATATCTCCTTCGGCAAGCAGCTCCATGATGATAGGTAGGATGGCCTCATATGGCATCATGAGGTTTTGAGTGTGAGCTCGCACCCACTTGAGATAAGGCTCCAAAGGAATGGAGTTATCATGCCTCAACGTCTTGCTATCAACTTTGTTCACCATATCCCAAGCTCGTACAAATCTTTGACGATAACCTTGGACATCGTTCTCATACTCAAATACAATTCCTTGGACAAGCGCATCATGAGGGCCATTCCTCTGAGCATACCCAAACTTTCATAGAGTCAACCAAGGATTATAAGTGACACCTCCCCTAATTCCAAGGAGAGGGACATTAGGGAATTCCCCACAACGGTCAATAATGATAACATCCTCCAAAGATCAAGAACACCAATGAATATCCGAATGTGAGAGTGACATCAATCTATTAGACCATCTCATGCCTTGGTCATTCTTCAAAACAGATCGAGGAAGGTGCGAAATAAACCACCTAGCCAACAGAGGAGTGCAACACATAAGGGTCCCCCTTCTCTTCATGGTGAGAGTGTGAAGAGAGTGCAAAATGTCTCCAAGTAAGGTAGGCACCGGGTTACGAGATAGAAAAACTTTGACTGCATTCACATCTATGAGTTGGTCTGAGTTAGGAAATAGTACCATCCTATAGATTAGAAGAGCCAAAATCTCTTCAAAAGCTTTCAAATCCATAGCATCCCAGAAGAGTTGAGCCTTCTCAAACAGAAACTTGGCTAAAAGAACCTTAACACCACTTCTTGTTTCCCAATTTACCATAACATCGGACCGTTGCAAATGTAAAGCTAGAGTAATCTCCTCAGGTCTTGGGTCTTTCTCAATACCGGTGAAGGGTAATTGATCAAGAATATGCACTCCCAAGAGTTGAGAAAAGTCTTCCATGGTGGGCACTAATTGGTAATCAGGAAATTTAAGGCAATGGTATAAAGGATCAAAGAACCGAAAGAGCACTTTCATCATGTCTTCATCAAGGCTTGAGGTAACCAGACTGAGAAGTCGACCATGTCTCTTGGTGAATGGATAATTCTCAGGAATCCTTGACGCTAACTCTTTGAGTTGAGGAGGCACTCTTACGAAGTTGACTGGGATAGTATTCTTGCGAGTGGAAGCCATGTCTTACAAAATAAAACAAAGATAAATCTCTAGGTCCTTGAAATGGTTAGTGAAAATTCCATGGTATGATGTTATGATATTATGTACAAATAATCATATACAAGCATACAAACAAGTCCTTAGGTTCAGGCTTGCATGGGGTTTATAGGTAAGTACCCTCTTGAAGTTTACTTTGTTCAACTTATCCTAGAAAGTAACCGAGTTCTAGGGGACCTCAATATCACTAATCTTTCTTCATCGAGCATTGTTTTAGCGCAAGCCTCTTTATTGGAGACTGAAATATCCTGAAAGTACGATCTCAATGAGCATAGAGTCGAGTATCAACCAACTTTGGAATGTATCAAAGCCAGCTACATCACTGTTTCCTAATGGCCAAGTTGTTCAATTAAAGGTTCTATGGTCAGTTAGTGCTTCATGACACCACACAACGGCCCCGTATTCTCCTTGTATGGACTTAACCGATGTCGGTACCAATAAATTTGTTACACTAATGTAGCCATCGCTTCAACCATGTCGGTATACCCCACACAATCCCCAAGATCTATTGCTACTTACCTAATAATTCCCCCAGATCCGGGTAAAGGATCTATTCAAAACTCAAACACCCTTTTAAGAGTAAAGCAAACAAGTCAAACAATGAAAGCATTTAAATGTGAACTAATCTCTAAGGTAACCCCACTTTTAAGTAAAGTCCCCAGCAGAGTCGCAAGTTCTGTAATATGGGGAGAACTGACTTGGATATTTTGCGTTTTATCGTAATTGTTACGGATAGAAAGAGTCGTCACTGAATTTTCTTTTATCCAATAAAAGAAAGGGTGAAAAGAACAGGAAAGACCTTTTGAGAATTTTCTTGAGTTAGGGGGGTAGGTTATGAAAAGGGAAGGTGTTAGAACCCTTTTCATCTGTAGTTATCTACGGGCACTTAGTTGATAGCTCACTTTGAAATGCTTTGTTTGAAATGTGTTTGTGATGTTTTTTTGAAAGTACTTTTGAAAAGTGCCTTTGTTTAGGCGAACTTTGTAATGATTCTCATTTCTATAAAAATTTATACAAAGGGTTAACTTTTGAAAATATTTCATTTGAAAGTGTTGGTGTGTTTAAGAGGTGTTTTGAAAATGGTTGTGAGCAAGCAACTACGAGCGTTCTACCTACTCAAAAAGTCTTGTTTTACCATTGATTGGTAAGAAACCCTATCATTGGATGTGAAGGGACAGACGTGAGTCGTTGTACAGTCATAGAAGGAAACATTGTAGGATACCTTAGCAATTTTTTGTAAGGGTCTAATATCATTTATTGAAGGCAACATCGAAGGGTCATCGAGGGACTATGATCTTTTAATTGAGGGTATTTGCTAAAGTATCCCACGTTCGAGGGGCATGACTATTTTGGTCTTAGGCAACAAGTGAGGCTATACCTAGAGGTGCAAGTGTGCAAGTGTTTTGATTTCATGCATTTTTGTCTTTGAATTAGGGTTTTATACTTTTTTATTTTATGTCTTCGCCATAAAAACCCTAATTACTAGCATTTATATTGAAAGCGGTAAATTGCGGAAATATAAAGTTCTACGCTATTACATCATTTGGGGATGGGGTACAAATTTACAAATCGGGGAGCAAGTAAATAAAAACCTAATTTACTATTACAACCATATTGAACTTGAATAAATAATATACAAAAATGTGAGATGATATACAAGGAAAAGAGAACTGTTTTTATTTAGATTCTTTGTATAAAAGGTTTTATCTTAATTAAACTAAAAAGAAAATAGTTAATAGAAACTAAGTTAATTTAAATTGATTTAATGAAAGTTAAACCTAAGTTAATAAAAATAAAATTAAAATAAAAACTAAGTCTATATTAATGAAAAGAAAAGGAACTTATTAAGGAAAATGTTTTTGGATCTTTTGGTTCTTAGAAGAAATAAGATAAAAATACACTAAATATATAAATGATAAATATAAAATATTCTCTTATATTATTTTTTATTAATAAAAATAATAATAAAAATAATAATAAAAATAATAATGAAAAATAAAAATATAAAATAAAATAAAATAAAAATATAAAAAGTCAGGAGGGTGTGTAAATGATTTGGGGTGTAAGTGTGTAAAACTGTTTTTGTTTGACTTTAGGCTCAAAAGTGTTTTGTTTTGTATTAAGAAAAAACAAAAAACAAAAAAACAAAAAAATAAAAATAAAAGAGTTGGGTTGCGTGGTGTTAGCAATGCAGGGGGTGAGGAAAAATAAAATGACAAGGCCCAAAGAACCAGGGCCCATGTGCGCTACCTGTTGGACAAAAAATGAAGCAAAAAAATATTAAGAAATAAAACAAAAGGTCCCTGGGGTTCGAACCCAGGACCTTATAGGGTAATGCCTTACGTGCACACTCTCTACCACTGGGGTGGCTATACATCCGATATTATAAACAAAACCATAGATATATATTACAAAAACAGTTTCAGTGACAAACTTCATCTTCTTCCTCGCGCCATCCAGAGCTTCTGCAACTCATTCATTTCTCAACCATTCTCAAAAGTATAAACATCAAACTTATTAGAAATTTCATCATGATTCCAGAAATGTAAATAACTTAAATAAAAGCTCAAATATGAGCACGAATTTTAACTAGTACCAATTCTAACTTAATTTTTTCAGAATATTCAAGTTCAAAATTCTAACTACTCAAGAAACATAAATGAATTCTAAGGACATGGTTATTTTCAGGGCTATGATATCTACATTTTATCTTTGAAAATGGAAAGCTAATGATGCCTGTATGAAGATTTCAAAAGTCAGAAAACTTACCTTGAAAATGGAATTCATGTTTTGAGTTTGAACTTCTTTCAAGGTGCTACAATGATCAGGTTAGCTTCCTTGAGTCCCTAGGAAGCTAATGCAATGCTTAGCTTGAATGGAGAGTTGTTGAAATTGTCTGGAGAAGTCAAGTTACAGACCTCTGTTTTTGGTTATGGAAGATGAGGAAGATGGCGTTACAGTTATATTGCAGGTATTGGGGCAGCCTCTATATGTGTATTAGAAGCTTTGTGATTGATTAAAACTAAAAACGCACGAGTAGATTTTGTGTTTCAAGTTTTTTGGCCAAAAATTACAACAATGGAGGTTTGTGTGCAGTTTTGAGTTTCAGGGAGTTTTGGCATGCTTTAGGGCTTACGAACTCGTGTTTCACCTTACAAGTAGTGTCTCTATTTATAAGCAAGAAGTTTGGATGCTTGGAGAAGTCATAAATCAAGAATCACATGTTTGTGGATTTGCCTTGTTTTTGAAGCAACATTGATGAACATGGTTCCAATGCTTGTACCAGGCCCTCTAGAGTGGTTGAGCACTTTAAACATGTTTCTTTTGGCCTAGTAGGTTAAGAGTATGCAAAAGAAACAAGTTAGAGGCTCAATAAATTTACTTTGTGGTTAAAGTGATCTTTACAAGAATGAAATGGTTACTTTCTTCCCAAAATGGCAATTTGGTTTGGATAATGCTTGAATCAATTGGATAATGGCTCAATCAGTTATGTAAACCATTAATTATGGAGTGAAACACAAGTTTGAGGCCTGAAAAGTAAATATTATGCAGCATGGCTATGGATTTGGTCAAGTGTTCATCACAAAATTGACTTGTAATTCAAGTTTGAAACCCTAACTACATTTCTTCGATTCTCCTAGCTCAAGAATCATATTAATGAGTTCTTGAACATTTTGAAAATTTAGGAACATCCTCTACAACCTTCATGTTTTTCATTTTTGAAGAATCAATTTGGAACTATGTGAAAAGTTTCCATGAAGTTAGGTAAAAAATCTGCCTAAACTAGGTCAAATTTTCACTGTGTTTTAAGAAAAAGTGCATGACTTAATGAATTTATAACTCAAAATACAAGAATTTCTAGGACTTGATCACAAATCAAAGTTTTAGATCTCATCAAGATATATAACTTTTATGTTGGAAGTTTTCTTTTAATCATCTTGCATCTTGGTGAAAAGTTGGCATGAAATCATGAAAAAATAAGACTTAAAACACTTAGAAAATTTTCTAAGTCTTGAAATCTTTGACTTTTTCCAAAGACTTTTGACTTTCTTGATTTTGTGATGATCAATTTTCAAATTTTTGAATGGCTTAATGAAGTGTGATCTTTGAAACTCAATTTTGATCAAAAAGTCAAAGTTTGACTTTTGGTGTATCAGTTGACTTTTCATCAGTTGACTGAATTTCAACTATCAATCAATTGATCTTGAGAAATGAATTGAGATATGAAATTAGGTCAACATGATGAATTTGAATCCTTGAGGTCATGTTTTAAACCAATAAGTCATGTATTAGGTCAAAAGTCAAAGATTAGCCATTCTCAGTCAAAACCCTAATTTTGACCATTTTGCCCTTTTGGTGATTTGAACAATTTTCTTGGGGAATTATGATCCAAACTTGATCAATTGATACATATGACCTCAAAATGTTGATATTGGTCCAAAATCTTGAAGTTTGACTGTAGGTTGGCCACAATTGACTTTTTACCCAATACAATTGATTTTAGGTCATCTGATCAATTGACTGAGCAATTTTGTGATCCAAAACATAAAACTTGACATGAACAATCTTGAGGGTCCATAATGATCCATGAAGGTCATTTGAAGTATCATAAGTTCAATTATCCTTGTGCAAAATCAAACCCTAATTTGAAGTATCAATGTTGAGGAGATGGTTTGACCTAGTCAACCCTTGTGCAAGCTTGAGCTTTTGATGATCTTTGTGAGAAATGTCTTGAGAAAAGAGAGGGACAATTTGGGATACAACAGTAGGCATATGACTTAAAAATCGTGGTGAGTTCCCCTAATAAAAATTTAAATCCTATTTCCTAAGTCTTAATTCTAAACCCCAGTATCCTTGTGAACAAGGTAGATGAAGGGTGCCTAACACCTCCCCTTCGTCTAAGAACGAGTCCAACAACTTAGAATCTCTTACCAAATTAGGATTATACTTTATATTCCCTTCCTGGAGATAAAAATTAAGAGGGGCGACTCTCATTTTAAAACTGGTTACAACCGTGTGATACTGAAGTTGAGGGTCAACAAGTTAACACAACTATCTTGTTGTCAACAAATCTCGTGGAAGAAGAGCATGAAAAGCTAGAAGAGTATGAAGATAATAACTTCAGATCCAATGAATACAATGAAGATTATGATGATGAATAATTTGAATATGTATTATGTAATAACTCTTCTGTAATATTATCTTTCAAAATAATCTTGTGTAATATTATCTTTCAAATATATATATTATCTTGTGTAATATTATATTTTATGTAACATTCATTGTTTAATGTTTTTCTTTCAAATAGAAAAAAATTCCACCCAAGAAAAATGCCTCCCAACAAAAGCCTCACTACAACAGGTACATTATAGAGGAGGTGTCTGATTCAGATTTGTTTATTCTTATGCCACAATCGAGTCAAGTGGAAAATCATCCTACACATTCTACCCGGACTCCTATGTATCCTACTCCACCTCCTATGCATCCTTCTCCACCTCTTATGCATCCTACTCCACCTCCTATGCATACTACTCCACCAATGTCTGAATCTTTCACTGAATTACTATCCATACCTCCTGGATGCACACCATTTCCGCCCATATCCCTGACAGCTTTTATTAGTCCTACAGGATACACACCATATTTTCCTACTAGACCCAATGTTTACTGTGAAAAATGGTAAACAATCCCTAGTCTTCCCAAAGCCTAAAAACTAAGGGTTACTTGCAGGATTGACTAGTTGATCCTAAGACATGTGCTAATGTATCTAAGTATAACTTGGTCAACCGATGTAAGACTTTGATTTTTGAGAAACACTTTTCTCTGAAGGATATAACAAGTATGAGTTTCCATAATGTAATGTTTTGACCGACTGAAGGTGACTCCTGACCGACAGTAGGTTACAACTTGTTTAAATGAAATAAATGTTGAGTGATTCTTTAGTCAATTCTAGTATAGAGATAGAATGAGTTTCAAAAGTGTAGATGATGATATAATAGGATTGTTAAAAAGTAAATAAAATCTAAGCAAAAGATTCAAAAGGAACAACTGAAAAGTAAGGAATTTGGATTAACATGAAGGTGGTGATTCACATACATTCACACCTTTGAAACCCTCTGCTTCCTTACGCTTGGAATATGGAGTTTGTTAAGTGATTCTAGTACAAAGTGAACACACCTGAATCCTACACTAGACTCTTTTATTTATAGTAGTTAAAAATCTAACTACCTACATACTAGAACACGCTATACACTTGACACGTATTTGGCCTAAGGTAACTGCTTATCTATACTTTCACCATGTACTTGGCGCTTGATTTAAAAAACTATATTGCAACTGCTGGTATTTTCAAATTTCAAAATTATCCCACTCGAACGCTCACTTTGACGCCATTATTTAGAGTAGATAGATGATCCAAACTTCTCTAAGTCTCAGATTTCAATTTGGTCAACAAGACCAAACTTCGACTGATGTTAACTTGGTCGACAAGACCAAACTTCGAATAGCTTGTTTGTCAATTGTGTCGACTTTCTGCTGGCAACTATTTCTCATTCTTGAGCTTGATTTCCTTACAACCTTTAATTGTAGGATACATTCTCCAAAACTCGTGGGATTACCCTCATTAATTACGCAATATATACCTTAAAGATTTTTTAAGGTAACAAAATGCCCCCCAGAGATGCCATTTTTGAATTTTCGCCAACATGAGACAATGAAATCTTTGAAATGTCGACCATTCTTCCAATAACTCAATCGCTTCCACTTCTCCCTTAGTTGGTATAACTGTTACCCCCTTACTCATGATGTCACGCCATCATGATAGTGTATCATACCTTCTCCTTGAGACGTGTAGTTATCAATTCTCCATCATTTCTTTTTCTTAGTGGGAGACGTGGCCCACCATCTCTGTACCCCCTCTCACCATGTGTCCTAAAATTACGTGACACAAATTTGGGGATTTGGAAAAAAGAAATTTTAATCGTTTTTTTGATTATTTTATTTTCCTTTTATTTAGGGTTTTCTTTCTATAAAACCCATTTCTTCTCTTTTTGACTCTTCTCTTCAACCTGACTCAATGCATTATGTCTTCACAAAAAAATTTCAATCTTCTTCTTCTTCAAGCTTCTCTGTATTTTCCAACGGCAAGCTCTAGTAGAAAAATTCTTTCTTCTGCAACACTTCTACATCCACTCCTTATTGACGGGAAGGAGTACGTTCTTGAGCCACCTTTTTCAGAAGAAAAAACAAAGATATGGAAATCACAGGTATTAATCCCTTTCTCTCTAGATGATAAACCTCTGGCATTTCTAGGTCCTCTTCCTGAAGAACGTAAACCAAAGATTTCTATGGATAAACATGCATCATTCCTAACTAGTTACCTTTGTCACTACACTATGTAGATGGAAACTTTAGGACTTCTCCTCCCAGGAATTGCCCTAAGTTCCGTGCCCAGATGACACGTTTAGAAGCTGAAAAACTTGACCAATGGCAAAATTTAGGTATCTACACCCTTTTACAAATCTCTTGTTGTGGTCCTCCTTATTCCCGCAGTATGCTGCTGGCTGCAATCTAATTTTTGGAGGGTTCAACCAATACCTTTCATACGAAGTGTGGCATGATTACTCCCACACTTTTAGACATTGCTGCCATTACCGGATTAAAACCGACTGGTTGAGTATTCAATCATGGGGATGCATACCCCATATCTTTGAAGTTTGATGTAGGTGATTCTGATAAACCGACGTATAATAACTTCATCGACTATCATGCCAAGACCTCATACCCTGTGACTCTTGAAGAGCATGTAGCATTTATGACTTTATAGTTGTCTCGCTTTATTTTTTGTTCAAGGTCTATGCAGATAGCCAAAAAAAATTTATATTTGGCTACTCAGTTACATCAAGGTCGTGATATTGCTTTGGGCCAGTTGATATTAGCTTCTCTTTATGAGTCATTATCTGATGTCATTTCTCAAATCAAAACTTTCGACCTAGCCAACTCCAAGAAGAAGAATGTTTTGGCCCATGTCCCCTTTTGGTTCTTACAATTGTGGCTCAACGCCACTTTCTCTAAAGATATTAAGCCATATGGGATGAGAAGAGTGACGTGTCCTCCAGCTGAACGTCACGTTGTTTGGAAACGCCTAATTCCTATGACCCCTGGTGATAAAACTTCACCCAACATCGAGGTATTTCGACTCTTGTTCAACATCATGTTGACTCGTGTCGATTTTGAACCTTCAATGGCTCCTTTCTGTAATAGACCTGATGGCCCTGAGTGGTTTACTAGAGATTTTCCTCCTCCGAGAAATGAAGACAAGAGTAATTCTTTAGCTATCTAGAGGCATTGGTTCCTCAATTTTTGTCAACTGTAATTGTTGGCACCACTCCAGGCTTAGTTTCTTACCAACCTAATTTAGTGGCTCAACAATTTGGGCTCTGTCAATTTATCATCAAATCTCTATTTCCCTCCTTTGAGTTGCTTTTTAACATCACCAGCGACCAACCTTATGATGTCTTTAGAGTAGACGTCAATAATTTTTGGGAAAAGATGCCTAAGCTTGGTTCTATCCCTTTTCAACCAGCATTTTACCGTACCAAGGAATTTGAAACGTTGTGGCAGTTATATCTTACTGCATATGTTGGTGCCCCTGAGGCAAAGCTAGTTGGACTAACCTAAGCTAATACCAATTTGCAGACGAAGGAAACCAAATGTAATACTATTTATTCCAAACAAATTCAATCTTTCCAGCAGCATTTCCGAGTTGTGTATCGTCCCAATGATCTTCGTCGGACCATTTTTGAGACAGCCAAAGAATTAAAGGAGAAGGTAACCGACAGGATCCCAAAACTTAAAATTCCTGGTTACGCGAAAGATAAGTATCTTTACGCCCTTCATTTTGGAAAAATTAAATTTCCTCCTTTGCCATCTATCCCCTTGGCTTTGGCCTTTGGCCCACCTATTCCTAACTGGTGGTATATCCCTTGATCAGATATTTAAAACGCTTATAATAAAAAGGCTGAGAGAGTGGTACCAAAGAAGCATTATCTACCCAACTACTCAGGTCCTCATCATATTTATCCTTAATATGTTAGAGTACGCTCTACCATGCGAGCTAGTAACAGTTTTTTTGGAAAGCTTGCCCCCTTATTGTTTTGGCTCTTGTTACTTATTGATTGTTCTTTCCTTACATCCATTCAAATAGACAAAGGGGGTGCTCTTATCGATCAGACTGGTCCTTCGATAGAAAAGGTTCAGGTTTGAACTTTGCTAATTTCTTATTTGTTTTTATTTTTATTTTTATTTTATTTTAGCATTATACAATTAGCCAATTTTCAAACCTCGTAGGTTACTCCTGATAAATCTCCCTCTAATGATGACACCATTTCGATTGTTCTTAAGAAACACAGTTCTTCAGTACGTATGTTTGTAATCTATTTCTTCAACTTTTCTTATGGTTTGAACGATTGCTAACACTTCATTTATCTGCAAAGTCAAAACTGTTCCATGGATTAGACTTCTCCCTCCACCAAATCCAAAAGGTCCAAAAAGGACAAGCATCATTCTACTATGGGGACATAGGTATTTTTGTCAGCTTAGCTACCCTTTATTTTTTTAAATAACTTATATTTCCTTCTATCATCTTCAGCCATCTTGTGATACTCAGTCCCCTCATCATTCCCAAAAATCAAAAGGCCACAAAAGGAAGAAAGATTCTCCCGCCAAGAGTGGAGTAGCAAAGAAGAAAAAGAAAACTAAGGTGCCTTTGGCCGACAACATTGAGGTTATCCTTGATCCGGATACTGATACCATAATGGTGGACACAACAAATGTCGACCCACTTCCTCCCCCCAAGATTGTTGGAGCTTCAGGGCCAACCAGGGCCATTGTTGTTGTCCCTGTTGAAGAGAATTTAAATGTCAATCTTCACTTATCGGCACAGGTAGTCACCTATCCCACTCTCATTTAACTCGTTGGATTCATCTTACTAATAAATTTTCTCTTTTTAGACTGAGATTTTTGATCGACAGCCCCAAAGTGTGGCCGAATACAGGCCACTATCAATGGGTTCTTCTCCTCATAATCAAGGAACTCTTGTCTTCGACACTAGTGAGTTCATCGATCTAACTATTCAGGCTAATCATAGTGATTCTGACTCAATCATTAGTCCTTCCACGCATAGAGATTCTAGCTTTCAGATTCCTTGCAGGGCTCAGGGGCGAAAAAAGATGCCACCACCTATGAAACTGTGCCCCCAAAAAATGTTGATTCGCCTACATTGTCGAAGAAAGTTGTGATAAAATCTTCTGCTGTTATGGAGGCAATGGCTAGACTATGTAGCTTAATAAGCTCTTGTGAAATTTCTTCTGACTCCGACCAATCTCAACTTCATGGTGGCAAACTGGGACCTGAGGCAACAAAAGCCAAGATCTTGACGGATAAGATTCGTACTTATACGTTGAATCCAGATTTGCCTCATTTACTTCTTACTGAGTCGGTTATTGGTCCAGAGATTTTGGACGCACTTGTTCAGTTGAAAGAGCTCAATATTTCAGAAGTTTCTCGAACCATGATAACTGCGTTTGAGAAATTGTTTGTCCCTATGCTCCACAACACTGAGAATATCAGATAAAACGAGCAATTGGTCGAGTCGAAGGAGACTTTTGTAAAGGAGAGTTGGGAGGTGGTGGTAAAATCCAACAAAGAGGTCACCAAGATGTTGGTAATGATTGAGGAGAAGAAAGCAGAGTTGATTCCCAAACAGCAAAGGGCTGCTAAAATACGCCTTCAGATTGCAGCTTTACATGAAGAATTTGAATCTATTGCTTAGCAGGAGGGAGAAATCATTGACAAGATTATCAACCCGACTAAAGAACAATCTGACCAGACTGCATTGGATGTTGTGGCCATAGGTGAATAGATCTCTTCTGTCGAAACAGAGAAAAGAGACTTAAAAGTAAAGCAGAGAATTTTGAATCCTAGGCCGTACACTTCAATGCCGAACTGAAAGCACTCTAGGCTAAATTTCGGTATTTCTAATCATTGTACCAGTCTTAGGGTTTTTTATGTAATATTTGAACAATTTCCTTGAGCCACCATTTACAGTAACGCTTTTTATTTATTTATTGCACACACTATATATGCCTTTTAGTTGGTTTCAAACACAATTTTGTCCAACTTATTTACTTGACATATGTTTATTCTATCAAAGTTTTGACCTCTTGAAGAATAGGCCTATACTTATTCAAGTACTTCCCGTTCACCCTTAAGACTCGTCGATCTAAGGATAATTCTTCAATTTCATAAGCGTTGTTGGAAAAAGCGTGCACTACCTTAAAAGTTCCTTCCCAATTTGGGGACCATTTTCCCAAAACCCAATCATTTCTATCCATATGCAATATGACTTTCCAAATTAAATCATTGATAGAAATTACCTTGTCCTTTACCTTTTTATTGTAAGCTTTGGCAACTTTTTGTTTATGTCTTCTTAACGAGTCTATGGCCAATAATCTTTCTTCATCTAAGTCAGCTAGTTCATCTGCCATCATACTCCAATAATCTTCAGATGGTATTTCGTGTTGTCTTTGAATCCTCACTGACTGAACATGGATCTCTACTTGTAGTACTTCATCATGTCCATAAGTTAGTCGAAATAGCGTAGTCCCTGTTTCCTTCTTTGGCGACGTCCTACATGCCCATAAAGCTTGATCTAGTGTTTTGTGCCAATTTTTTGGTTTCTTTCCCACATGCTTCTTGATCAGGCTAGTTATGACTTTATTAGTTGCTTCGACTTGACCATTTTCCAGGGCATAGTAAGGAGTAGACGTTAACAATTTAATCCCAACTTCTTTTGTGAAACCTTGCATTTTTCGTCCAGTAAAGACTGACCCTTGGTTGGTTGTAATTGTCTCTGGAATCCCAAAATGACACATGATGTGATTTTGGATGAAGTCTATAACATCTTCTTGGTAGACATTCACCAAAGCTATGGCTTCGACCCATTTTGTAAAATAATCAATGCCGACTAGAATATACTTTTGTTGTTTTGATGAAGCTGGTCTTATTTCTCCAATCACATCTAATGCCCATCCTATAAAAGGCCAAGGTTTTATCACTTCATGCAATTCACTTATAGGAACATGTCGTATACCCCCATGCAATTGGCATTCTTGGCAACCTTTAGCGAGCTCAATGCAATCTTTCAACATTGATGGCCAATAGACACCCATACACACTAAGAGCCACTTCATTTTTTGTCCATCCTGATGTGCACCACAAGCTCCACTACGCACATTCGACACAACTATATATGCCTCACTTTCTCCAAGACATTTAAGCAATAATCCTTCCACTGCCTTTTTTAATAAATCATTCTCTATCAAGACGTAACTGAGAGCATGATATTTGATTTTACAATCTGTCGAACCCGTAGGGGATCGTAAATATTCGACCAGTAGCTTTCGCCAATCGTTTCCTGACAAATTATCAACGGTCAGGATCTCAAAATTTTTGGCATCCATGGACCTTAATTTTATAATCGACAAGTCTGAAGGAGACAATAAAGTTGCTCGCACCTTCTCCCGTACTTGAAGTGGTTCTTCATTTTGGTTTTTCAAAACCTTATATCTTGAAGCTTCTTGCGCTAGATCATTAGCTTCTTGCGCTAGATCATTAGCTTCTTGATTCTCCCGTTGGGGTATGTGTTGAATACTCACTTGTTCAAACTGTTTAAGCAGTCTGACGGTGATCACGAAATACATGATTAAGTTTTCCTTAACTCATTTATATTATTTTGATACTTGTTTAATTACTAGTTCAGAATCTCCCATAATTTCGACATTCCTTGCCCCAAATTCTAGCAGAAGTTCAAGTCCTGTTATCAAAGACTCATACTCTACTTCATTATTTGTACATACACCGTTATTTTTGTACTTAAATTCTGCTGGAATTCCACTTGGAGAAATTATAATTCCTCCTATACCAACTCCATTTTTATGGCTAGAACCACCAAAATATAACTTCCATGGCCTTATTTCCAAATAATTTTGGGGCATTCCGACCATTGAATGGTCTACAATGAAATCAGCCACTATTTTCCCTTTCATTGCTTTCAAAGGCATATATGTCAGAGAATACTCAGTTAAGTCTAGAGCCCATTTACCAATTCGAATATGCAGAATTGGTTTGGACAACATATTTTTAATAATATCAAAATGAGAAGACACATACACATCTACTGGTTTGATATATTGTTTTAATTTGATACAAGAGAAGTACAAGCATATGCATAGTTTCTCTATATCACTATACCTAGTTTCAGGGTCATTAAGCACTCGACTAAGATAATATATAGGTCTTTCGAAACTTTTTTCATCCTCTTGGACTAATATGCTTCCTAGTCGATTCTGACGCTGAGATATATAGCCTCATTGGCCTATTTCTAACAGGAGGTGCTAATATTGGAAGCTTCATTAAATACTCTTTGATTTTGTCGAAAGCATCTTGATGTTCTTCTTTCCAGACAAACTCCTCATTCTTCAGTCGAAGTAATGGTGAAAATGCTTTAATTTTACCACTTAAGTTGGATATGAATCTTCTAAGGAAATTTATTTTGCCCAACAATGACTGAAGCTCCTTTTTGGTCGATGGAGGCTTTACGTCCATAATAGCTTTGGTTTTACTTTTATTCACTTCAATTCCTTTTTTTATGCACCACAAAGCCAAGGAAGTCACCTGCTTGCACACAAAAAGCACATTCCAATGGATTCATTTTTAACCCATATTTTATCATTATCTCAAAGGCCTTTCGAAGATGTTTTACATGAGTTGGCCTACTATTGGATTTTATCACAATGTCATCAATGTATACTTGCATAAAATCTTCAATAAAATCATGAAATGTTGAATTCATTACCCTTTGGTACGTCACTCCGGTATTCTTCAGGCCGAATGTAATGACAATCCATTCATAGGTACCCGAGGCTCCTGGACAGCGAAACTCCATTTTCGGCACATCTTCGTATGCAATAAAAATTTGGTTATACTAAGAATAACCATCAAACATACTTAAATATTCAAAACCAGCAGCAGGGTCGACTAATATTTTTGCTACATGCATGGCATATTCATCTTTAGGAGTAGCAACATTTAAATCTCTAAAATCAATGCATACTCTTAAAGTTCCATTTTTCTTAATTACGGGTACTATATTTGCTAACCAGTTGACATACCTTGTAGTTCTTATGAACTTGCTTTTGAGGAGTCTTTCTATCTCCTCTTTGATTTTTGACATTATGGCTGGGGCGAAACACCTAGGAGTTTGATTTACTGGCTTTTTTCTAGTTTTTATTGGCAGTTTCAACTCTACCAAGTACCTACTTAAACCAGGAATTTCATTATAGTCCCAGGAAAAACAATCTTTAAATTCTTTAAGTAAAGATAGTACCCCAGATTTCAGCTTTTTGTTGATATTGGCACTGATATATGTTGGTCTTTTATCCCCCTCTTCTCCAAGATTCACTTCTTCTAAAGGGTCTTGTGGCTGCATCTTTTCTGGCGCCATTGGATCCTTCTCGAAACCTAGCGGTTCATTGTCATAAATGCAGTCCAGATGCTGCTTGTCGATGCTATCCTCAGCCATTTTTGGCTTGTCTGGTGGTTTTGTATCAATAGCTAAAATGATTCCTTCTCTTGGTATCTGAGATTTTTTGGCTTTGATATCCATATCTTCTTCATCTTCTAAAGCCGAATTCAACTTGTTTTCGGAAATATATACAGAAATCCTATTTAGAGCTTCTAGCTTAGACATCGTCATCCATGATGTCTCCCAAGCCTGTTGGTCGGATTCCTCCATAGTATGTTTCTTCTAAGGGCTCTACATCCCAAATGAAACCATGAATCTCATTTAACTTCAAAGAAACAAATGCGTCATCTAAATTAGAATAGACATCTTCATATGGGTTGCAAGGAGAGATGTTAGCTAACTTTCTCTCAAATTGCCTTTTCCCAACATTATTCACATCAGCCGTGAAATACCCTTGATCCGCTTCAATATTTTATACTATTCCATCTTCCCTCCAGATCACCATATGATGGTGCATAGAAGATGGCACAACCCCCACACCATGTAGCCATTCTCTTTCAACTAGATTGTTGTAGCTTGGTTTGGCGTTGATTACCATAAATATAGTCGGCCTGGTAATAGTACCGACAATTATGTCTACTTAGATTACACCCATGGTGCCTCCAATTTTACCCCCGTTGTCTGGTAAGACCATATTATGAGATCTTATATTGGTGTCATACTTTCCGATTTTCTTCAGCAGATGGTGTAGCATAATATTTACAGTAGCACCACAATCTATCAACACTTTGTTGATAGCTATCCCTTCAACCTTAGCTCGTATTAAAAGAGGTTTCAGATGGCTTTTCATAGCAATACTAGGTTTTTCAAAAAATGCACCTTGGTTCTCTACAGAACCATTATTCATCACAAAATAACATGTAGGCTTATTTAAAGCCATTTCCTCAGTGTCGACATCTTCCGAATCTTATACTTTAGTGAGACAATCATATTCAGCTCGCAAGATTGACACCATATTAACCAAGATGTTCAGACTCTCCTCAGAATATGACTTGAAGTCATCAGTGACTTCCTCTGAGCATTTGACATTTGGTCGGCTGATGAACTCTCTTACTCGCTTCTTTACAGTGGTATCAACTTTCACCACGTATTTCTTTCCAACACCTTCTTTGTTTGCAGCATTCTGCTCAGCAGCTTCCTCAGCAGTGTGCCTTTTGGCCTGCCTTCGATGCTGGAAACGCCTCCATTGAGTCCTAGTCATGAGAATCTTACCCATGTAGTTCTCAGAGACATGACTCTTTTTCTCAGACTTGAACTCGCGCCTATAATGGACAACCGACTTTCCTATATCTCGAGCATTGGAAACACTTTTTTATGTCTCCATTTTTCCTTGAGGCTAATCCATGTGCCTCTAGGGGCACTGATAGATGGAAAGAAACTCCTTGGTTTGGATTGGAAGTTTCTCACAACATTCATTGAAGTCCCCTCTTCCCTCTGATGGAACCTTTCGTTAGAGAATTTGTCTTTGGTTTTCTCTAGTTGTAGCCTCTGAAAGTTGTCAGCTGCAGTTTTTTCAGTAAAAGCACCACATCTAGGGTATAAACAAGCATGTGAGCCCTTGTTCTTGAACCAGTACAAAAAATCTAGCAGATCTTCTTCAGGCTTGGGGTACACTTCAGCCAAGCCTATGTCAGGACTTTCATCAGTTCCTTCGACCATATTTGCATCCGCAAATTCAGCAATTTCTACCATATGGATATCCACAGGGTCTACGAACAACGATTCTTTTTGTTGGAGAGGATCAACATCAATTTTCATTTTTCAGTTAGAAAACTTCAATCTTCCCTCCTACAGTGATTTCTTCACAAGATCCCTGAAAAGAAAACATTGAGAGGTTGTATGACCAAGATAATTATGATATTTTAAAAAACCTTTTTTTTGTCGTTGTTCTAATGATGGTAACTTAGCAATTGGAGGTACTAAAATCTGACCATCTTTGACCCGCAAATCAAAAATTTCTTCACATTTAGTGAAATCAAAAGTATAAGTTTTCGCTGGAAATTTTGGATTATTCTCGACAGGATTTTTTCCTTTAGAGGGGAATAATAATTTACATTCATAAGAAATTCCTGGCTTCATCTCAGCCACATCGACCTCTACCTCAGTCAGTGAAATATAATCAGCTTCGTAAATAGGATATGTATCAGCAAAGTTTACAAAAGCCACTTTTTCTTTTTTAGCCTTAGTATGCCTGACTTTTTCTAATCTCAAACGTTCAAGATGTCGAACTCTATCAGCTAACTGCAACATCCTTTTCACAAAGGTTGGGTCTATTTTCTTCCAAATGGAATAGTCCAAACCCCCAGCTGCCATTTAAACAAGTTCATGTTCATACACATGCGTAAAGCACCTTGCCTCCAACGTGCGAAACCTATTTAAATAATCATCAATACTTTCAGCAAACCTTCTTTTTATGTTTGATAATTCTACCAAACTAATTTTTGAATGTCCCTCATAAAATTGTTCATGAAAAAGTTTTTCCAATTTAGTCCATGACTCAATCGAATTTGGAGGTAAGGTAGTAAACCATGTGAATGCTGCCTTCGTAAGGGATGACAGAAAATTCTTTACCCTTAGGTTTTCATTATTTTCCATATCCCCTGACTCAGTTTGATATTTAAAAATGTGTTCCACTGTCGACTCACCTGATTCACCCCCAAACTTTGTGTATTTAGGGATTTTCCATCCTCTGGGTAATCCAGTCTGTAAAATGTATTCAGACAAAGGGGAAGAATATGTTGGCCTCTGCAGTGTGGTATTCATACCATTTCTAGCCATAATTCTTTCAACAATATTTGTTAGGTTATTTTCTACCGCTAAATCCTCTTGTCGATATTGATCAACAATTTGATCAGCATCTTGTGTTCGATTAACCAATATCATCGGATGGCGTTCTACCACTCTTGGTTCGATAACTTGATTTTGTTGTACTTGTGGCCTAGGAACTTGCCCTGGTAGACTATTTCATCTTCCACTGCCCCCAATTCCACTTGGATGGGGAGAACTGGTCTAACAACCGGTGGTACCTGTCAAACAGGCGCTTGGGGTGCCCCCGGGAAATTACATAAGAGTGTCAATTGAGTGACTACCTGCCTATTCATTTCAATGGACTGTCTATTAGTCTCAACTGACTCCTGCATTACAGGGTTAATCATAAAACCCATTTGATTGCTTAATAAATTTACCAACTCATGGTTACTATCATCCATTTGCTGCCTTAAAACTGCTACCGATGTATTAGTTAAAGGAAGCACTGGTGGAGGAGTCCCCACTCTATTTTGGTTATTCCAATTTAAGGAGTTTCATCCCGGTGCATACCCTTGCAACGGGGAATTCATATTTTGAGAGTTATCAGCCAATAACGCTGAGTTTGATGTTGACTGATATCCTGACATTAAGGAATATGACATTCCATAAAGAGGATCTGCAGTTCTGAAATGAGGTATACTACTAACGGTTGTGGCTATCACTGGTCTTGGACTCACCGGTGGATCTTGAGAAATTGGCATTGGAATTGCGCCTATAGTCGATATTGTTGTAGTTGTGTTTGCCAACAAGGGAAAAGACACGACTTGAGACACTACTATGTCTGTGGTAGTTATTGTTCTTTGTGGCACTACAACCACATTAGGGTTAGTAGAATTAGCCATCCTCGGTGTATGTTTCTTAACTTGTGGTCTATCGTACTTTCTGGTTAGATTCTCACTTCTCAGTTTCATACATTTACTAATACCCAAAAATAAAACTTGAAAACCACTACACTAAAACTCGTCCCACTGGGCGTGCCAATTTATTTACTGTGGAAAATTGTAAACAATCGCTAGTCTTCCCAAATCCTAAAAACTAAGGGTTACTTGCAGGATCGACTAGTTGATCCTAAGACATGTGCTAATGTATCTAAGTATAACTTTTTCAACTGACGTAAGACTTTTCTTTTTGAGAAACGGATTTCTCTGAAGGATAGAACAAGTATGAGTTTCCATAATGTAATGTTTTGACCGACTGAAGGTGACTCGTGACCGACATTAGGTTACGACTTGTTTAAATGAAATAAATGTTAAGTGATTCTTTAGTAAATTCTAGTATAGAGATAGAATGAGTTTCAAAAGCGTAGATGATGATATAAAAGGATTTTTCAAAAGTAAATAAAATCAAA
Source organism: Vicia faba (assembly GCA_948472305.1). Classification (NCBI taxonomy): domain Eukaryota; kingdom Viridiplantae; phylum Streptophyta; class Magnoliopsida; order Fabales; family Fabaceae; genus Vicia; species Vicia faba. The sequence goes on from OX451737.1 coordinate 775,506,732, forward strand.
GCAAAAGATTCAAAAGGAGCAACTGAAAAGGAAGGAATTTGCATTGCCATAAAGATGGTGATTCGCGTACATTCACACCTTTGAAACTCTCTGCTTCCTTACGCTTGGAATGTGGATTTTGTTAAGTGATTCTAGTACAAATTGAACACACCTGAATCCTACATTGGTCTCTTTTATTTATAATAGTTACAAATCTAACTGCCTACGTACTAGAACACGATATACACTTGACACGTATTTGTCCTAAGGTAACTGCTTATCTATACTTTCACCATGTACTTGGCGCTTGATTTAAAAAATTATCTTGCAACTGCTGGTATTTTCAAATTTCAAAATTATTCCGCTCCAGCACTCACTCTGACGCTATTCTTTAGAGTAGATAGATGTTCCTAACTTCTCTAAGTCTTAGATTTCAATTTGGTCGATAAGACCAAACTTCGACTGATGTCAACTTGGTCGATAAGATCAAAGTTCGACTAGCTTGTTTGTCAATTGTGTCGATTTTCCGCTGCCAACTATATCTCATTCTTGAGCTTGATTTCCTTACAACCTTTATTTGTAGGATACCTTCTCCTTAACTCGTTGAATTACCCTCATTAATTACGTAATATATACCTTAAAGATGTTTTAAGGTAACACCCAATACATATTTTTTTATGCCTTCCATGCAATCGAGTGGACCCATTCATATGGAGCTAGGTGGATCTAGCATACTCTGACTCATGCCTTCTGAGAATGATCATGGAGATACCAGTGTTCCCGGAGATTCCAGTGCTCCTGGAGATATCAGTAGTGCTCCGGGAGAAACTAGTGCTTAAGAAGATACAAGTGCTACTGAGGAGTAAACAAGGAGGGAGCATGTCTTAAGAAGAAATGAACTGCAAAAAGTTAGATATTATCGTAGTAGACTTGTCATTTGACCCGACTCTAGATCGTAAGTGTTTATATATATTTTATATTATTTTAAATTTGAATTTTATTTAATCAATTTTAAGCCAAGATTTAGGTGTTTAGGATCTTGCCTCATCAGTAAATTCTGGAATTGGCAAACAACCATTAATGATTAGAAGTTTGTTTTTAGATATACTAGAGCTCTCCGTATAGATCTGCTCTAGGTTACATAATTGGTTCCATTTATTTTTTACGTGACAATAACAGAATCTGGGCCACCGCTTACATGTACAAAAAACAATGAATCAAATCAAGATTGAATAGCTTGAATTTGTGCTACTTCCAATGTCATTGTTAATAGAAGATAAAGAACAAAGTATGAATGATGTTGCAAATGACGAACACCAATGCATAAAAGGAACAGAATTCAGGAAGTTATGTTGCAGTTGATAACAATCGAATAAACATTATAGAATCCATAAAATGGAAGAAGAATCAAATTTCAATGTGAAACTTAAAAGTGAATGAAAGATCGAATCTACTCTCGATGAGAGTGCTCATGATACCTTAATATGAACAAGATGAAATCTTCATTATTGATTATAAACTCATGAATTTATTTTATATAAATAAGAAATAAAGAAAATACATTCCATATGTTATATATTCTCTTCATTTAAAAAAAAATATCCCTTTTAAGAGAGATATACTATAATAAAGTTTAAAAACATCATGTATTCAAGATAGAGGGGTGATATAAATTGTAGTTATTTTTGTATAAATTTTTTGTTGCATTTATAGACTCTTTGTTGTTAATATCAGTTGAATAATTCAACTTTATACATAAATACGGTTAATTTGTGTATCATACGTTTTTGTGTATATAGTGTATCATTTGATAGTTTTGTATTCATTTTGTAGGTATTTGAGTATTGTTGGAGCAAGAAAATAAAAGCTCCAAATATTATTGGATCAAGAAAAGAATAAAGTCAAGAAGATAGAGCCATTGAAGTTATGCAGGAAGAGCAATAAAAATTGTTGTTCTGGTGTGCCTCGCCAGGCAAAGCCTGGGCGAGGAACCTTCGCGTTTGCCTCGTTGGGCAACGGAGGGGCGAGGGAAAGCATCATTTTTCAAGTAGCCACTGACTTGGACTCGTCAGCAGGTCGCTGGGCGAGGAAACATTGTGTCGCCAGGCCAAACTTCTCTTCATCGGGCGAGGATGGATATTTTTGGCCAGTTGCGTATGTGGCGTAACCTGGGCCTTATATTTAAGGACCGTCACCGGGCGATGCGTGCAGACCGGATTTTTGTATATATTTCTATTTCATTTCTTTTGTAAGGGTTGTGGTTTTTGGTATGGTTTTTGATCTCTCAACTCCATCAACCTTATTTTTGTAGTGAATTAGCTTAGAAAACAACTATGGAGCTTGCATACGGATGATCCGGGATGGATTGCTCTTCGATCGGCGATGACAAACCGAGAGATTTGTGGTTCATTTCTCTTTTTATTTGTGTATTCTCTTTTAGTTGGGTTTATATATGTATTTACTTTGATCTTATGTATATTTGTCGCTAATGGCATTATATAAAACTTGCTTTACAAATCTTTGTCGAGTATTGTCCTGGATTTTTTCTTTGTGCTCGGAATTTGGGTTGTTATAGACATATATTGCTTGAATTCTTATCTGGGATGATAGTCTGTTAGTTTCTGGATTCTAGAGATAGATTTAGAGCTGACATTCACTTGGGTGTATGTGATTAATGCCTCTATGTTATTTGAGTCGCTCTGAGAGATCGCCGACGCGATTAACATAGTTGACTTCTGTATTGTTAAGGTGGTTGAGAGATCGTCGCTGAGGTGATATAGTCAGTGTTGTGTTTGACACATGATGACATTGATGAGTATCGTAGGTTAAATATAACTGGTCGATAGGTTTAAGTTTGTGAGGAGTGGATTATATGCATGCTTGATAAGTCTCTTCTCCATTAATGCATTTTTTTCCTGTTAATAACTTTAAATTCCCGTATTTACTTAAAACCCATTTAACATCCAAACTCATTAACAAATGATTTGTCGAATGACGATTCGATAACTAATCTAAGTGGACACGAAACGGTATAACCTATATCACTCGGTAAAATAATAACTTACTTGTTGCTTGCCGCTATATCGCTGCAATAAAATGGCGCCATTGTTGGGGATTGGTTTATTATTTCACATTGCGATAATTCCTTTGTTTTTGAGTTTTGTAGATATCGTATATACTGTCTATTTTTACTTGTGTATATTGATACTTTCATATGTTTACTACACTTATAAATTTGGTATATCATTGTTTGTTTACTTTCACGTTTGCTATTGTGTTGGTTAGGAATAATCGGGTGGAAGCAGCTTGGAGGAACGTTCTTAAATAACATACGTCAAGCTTACAACATAAAACAAGCATGTTTTATTATTTTTCATTTTGTTAGTTTAGGTAGTTCAATGCAATTGTCTAAACAAATTTAACTCGGACTAGTTCTTAAATTTCATATTTTCACTTTTAAATTTGTTTAGACAATTTCATTCGGTCTTTTAGTATGTGTATATTATTTTTGTTTATTTTTGTGTTTGTCTTTGAGCTTTTTGTGAATAGCTTGAGGATATTGAGGTGATTTGTCAAGTTTGACCGTTTCGACTTGCGAATGCGTGATAATGCATTTGTTAAGTTTTGTACACGTTCGAGGTATGTGTTTATCGGTTTCTATACTTTAGCATATTCATGATACTTAGACTTTTTACAATTTTATGTCATTCATTGTTTTGCATACTTGTTCATTTGTAAATCACTTTACTTTCTATCCTTTTTGTGAGGTAGCTTTCCATTGTTCATATATGATGGAGACCACAATTCTTGTTTTATTTGGATTTTATTATGTTTAATCTTTTGTTTGTGTTGATTGTTTGAAAGCATGAAAGTGATCAAGGCAGTTTATTTCATTTTGAGCACAACTACCTATCCAAGTAGTCAATTCACCTTGTGAGTGTTAGTATCCCCTTTTGAGCCTTTTTATCGATGTCCGTGTTATTTTGAATCTAATACTTGTTTATGAGTGTTTGGTTCTCATTTTTGTATGAATATTGATCATTTATTTTCTTGAATTCTCAACTATGATTTTTAGTTGAATTTTTACCTTGCCTTAGAAAGTAGGGAGTATTCACTTTAATGATAGTTGAATTCAAGTAGGGGAGAAGAATGTTTATGTGCTTATGTTGTGATTGCTATGAGGTTGTAAAAGAAAAAGAAATAAAAAAAGTGAAAAAGAAAAGAAAAAGAAAGAAAAAACTGAAAAAGCTTAGAACAAGAAAAACCAAAAAGATTTTGAATAATTGTGCGAGTAAATATTGTGATTGCTTTGAGAAATTTGGAATGAAGAAGAAGTTTGATTGAAATTGTGTTGCTTGAGTCTTTGTGAGTTGACCACTCCCTTCGTTTAAGGAAAGTTTTTGTTTCGATTAGCTTTAGGACTTATCCCTTGTTTGTTAACCAAGCCACATTGCACCCTTTAAAAGCCCGTGTGATTCTTGCTTTTATGTCTTCAACATGAATTGTTGGATGAATGTGTAATTTAATCTTTTGTTTGTAAGATTGTTGTATGAGTGAAAATACCTCATTTTTGTGTGTTTGTCAACTATCGATGATTGTTTTTTCTCGGTGTGATTCATTTGTGAACTAGTGTTGTTTTAGAATATTTTACATGATTTTTGTATTTAGCATTTGTTTCGTGTTTATGTTATAGTTGTAGTTTAGTGGTAAGTGTTTACTTTATGTGTATTGTTTTTCATCCGAACCATTGCATTTGTTATCCGTTTTCAAAACTTATTCGTTTGTGATCCTTTGGTTGATCATTTGTTTCCTCGAGTTGTTTGTTTCTTGTTTGAGGACAAACAAGTTCAAGTCGGAGAGAGTTTGATAATTGTAAATTGTAGTTATTTTTGTATATACTTTTTGTTGCATACCATAAGGGTGTTAGGTTTCATACCATAACTCAGGTTGAAATTCTTCAAGCTTTGCCCTGTACTGATAAAGCACCCTGTATTAAGAAAACAAAGTGCAGTGCACGATTAATTTAATCAAACTAGATATCCCTTGCATATTAGAATTAGAATAAATGGATTAAACCAAGACAATTAAGTGTTGACCCAAAACAGAAGTTTAACAATTATGCTATAACATAACAATATTCAAGAATCAAGGGACATTTATGTTAGAACAATGTTTGAATCTACTACCCTATATTTAAGTTTTGATGATAACAAAGTGAAAAGATATAGTATTTATAAGTTTCATGTTTGAACTATCTGCTGCCTAAAATTATTATGTTCTGACTTGCAGATACACTGATTGAAATAAGCAAGATCACATCTATTCAGCATCAGAACTTGATTTCAGACACCAGCATCAGAAGTTGCTACATCAGAATGTCAAAATCAGATGATCAACTCACGTACATGCTGAAGCCTGATGAACAAGACTGCGCTTAATACTCTGATACAGAAACACAATAGTTCATCAGCAGCGAAGCAGAATCAGAATGAGCCAAGCCAGAACTTGCATTAAGTAAGCAACGGTATTGTGCATTGAAAGCAAATTAATTCCAACGGCTTCATTCCAGACAAGATCTGCTCAATAAGGAAAGTTTGTTATTAGCATTGAATCAAGAATATTGCATCCAACGTTCATCATCCCAATGCTATATAAACAAGGCTTTGAAGATTGAAATGGTTAATGCTCTCCAAATCTCTACACGCACAAAAGCTGAACCATAATCTTCGTTCTACCAGTTTTGCTAAACCATACACTCTGATATTCCATTACTGTTTAGCAATCTAGTTTCTAAGCTTCAATTTGTGTATACATCACAGTTGTGATAAAGTTTTGTAGAAAACATCCACACACATTGTTTTATCTCTTTGTAAGAAAGTGTTACCTTGACAAACCGGGTTGTGGTTTGAATCAAGAAGGCTTTAGCAGTTGTTAAAGCAGTCTGTAATATTCAGTTGAATATAGTGAATTAAGACCTCGTTGGAGAGAGGCGAAATCACCTTGACGGGTGGACTGGAGTAGTTTGAGATCAAACGAACCAGGATACAAATATCGTGTTCATTGTTTTAGATTTCAGTTTTACAATTCAACCCCCCCTTCTTGTGTTTTTCACCACTTCAATTGGCATCAGAGCGCCTGGTTCTGAGCTAAAACACTTAACCGTGTCAGTACAAGATCCAGCGTCAGAAAAACACAATGGCAGGAAACAATTCTCACATCAGCAATGACAACAATGAGGACAGAGACAGATTCAGTGGCAAACCTCCAGTCTTTGATGGAGAAAACTTTGATTACTGGAAAGACAGAATTGAAAGCTTCTTTCTAGCACATGATGCTGATCTGTGGGATATGGTGACAGATGGATACACGCACCCTGTGAATGCAAGTGGTCAGAAGATTGATAGAAAATCAATGTCTGATCAACAAAAGCGTGACTTCAAGAATCACCACAAGGCCAGAACCATCCTCCTCAGTGCCATCTCCTATACTGAGTATGAAAAGATCTCCAACAGAGACACAGCAAAAAATATCTTTGATTCTCTCAGAATGACGCATGAGGGCAACGTTCAGGTCAAAGAAACAAAAGCTCTGGCGCTCATTCATAAGTATGAGGCGTTCAAAATGGAAGAATCTGAATCCATTGAAACTATGTTCTCTAGATTCCAGATTCTGGTAGCTGGTCTCAAAGTTCTGGACAAAGGATACTCTACTGCTGACCATGTCAAGAAAATAATCAGAAGTCTACCCAAGCAGTGGAGGCCTATGGTTACTGCTCTGAAGCTAGCTAAAGATCTCAACAAAATCACTCTGGAGGAACTTATCAGCTCCCTTAGAAGTCATGAGATAGAGCTAGAAGCTGATGAGCCTCAGAAGCAAGGTAAGCCTCTAGCATTAAAATCTAACAAAAAATTTGAGTCTAAAGTTTTGCAGGCAGTTGAAGAAACATCTGATGGATCCTCATCAGAAGAAGACGAACTTTCCCTTCTCTCCAGAAGAGTAAATCAACTGTGGAAGCAAAGACAAAGGAAGTTCAGGAATCCCAGAAGATCTGATCAGAACGAGTCTTCTTCCAGATACAGAAGGACAGATTCTTCCTCTGGATACAGAAGATCTGAAGGCTCCTCCAGTAGCAAGAAGCCAAACACCAAAGACATCATCTGCTATGAGTGCAATGATCAAGGACACTACAAGAGTGACTGCCCAAAGCTTCAGAGGGAAAAGCCCAAAAAGAAGTTTGGAAGAGAGAAGAATAAAAGTCTCATGGCTACATGGGATGACTCTGACTCGTCTGAAGCTGACTCATAATCAGATGATGAAAGGGCAAACATAGCTCTCATGGCAAACATTTCAGAAGATAGTGAAGCTTCTGAATCAGACTCAGAATCAGACACAGAAGAGATATCTTTAGCAGCAAGTCAGAAACACCAGTCATGGTACCTGGACTCTGGCTGCTCACGACACATGACGGGAAGAAGACATATGTTCCAAAGCCTGGAACTTAAGCCTGGAGGCCACGTTGGCTTTGGAGGCAATCAGAGGGGAAAGATAATTGGCTCTGGAACTGTAGGTAATGGAAATCTTCCCTCTATTAATAATGTCCTGCTAGTAGATGGATTGATGCATAATCTGTTATCCATAAGTCAATTAAGTGATAACGGTTATGATATAATCTTTAATCAAAAATCATGTAAAGCTGTTAGTCAGAAAGATGGGACTATCCTGTTTAATGGAAAGAGGAAAAACAACATTTACAAAATCAAACTTTCTGAACTAAAGAGTCAGAATGAAAAATGTCTTCTGTCTGTTAACAACGAGCAGTGGATCTGGCACAGAAGATTGGGGCATGTTAGTATGAGAAGAATATCTCAGATTAACAAACTCAATCTGGTCAGAGGACTTCCTAATTTGAAGTTCAATTCAGATGCTCTGTGTGAAGCATGTCAGAAAGGCAAATTTGCAAAACCTTCTTTTAAATCCAAAAATGTTGTTTCTACCTCTAAGCCATTAGAACTTCTGCACATTGACTTATTTGGACCAGTTAAAACTGCTTCAGTCAGTGGTAAGAAGTATGGGTTAGTAATCGTAGATGACTATAGCAGATGGACATGGGTAAAGTTCTTAAGACACAAGGACGAGTCACACTCTGTGTTTGTTACTTTCTGTAACCAAGTTCAGAATGAAAAGGATCTTAGAATCGTTAAAGTCAGAAGTGATCATGGTGGAGAATTTGAAAATAAAGATTTTGAGTCATTCTTTAATGACAGAGGCATTCTGCATGATTTCTCTTGTCCTAGAACTCCCCAACAAAATGGAGTTGTAGAACGAAAGAACAGAACATTGCAAGAAATGGCCAGAACCATGATCAATGAGACAAACGTTGCTAAGACTTTCTGGGCAGAGGAAATAAACACAGCGTGCTACATTCTGAATAGAATCTCAATAAGACCTATTCTGGAAAAGACTCCATATGAATTGTGGAAGAACAGAAAGCCCAACATTTCATATTTTCATCCATTTGGATGTACTTGCTTTATATTAAATACAAAGAATTATTTGAACAAGTTTGACTCTAAGGCACAGAAGTGTATTATGTTAGGATACTCTGAACGCTCAAGAGGGTACAGAGTATACAATACAGAAACACAGATTGTGGAAGAATCAATCAGTGTTCGTTTTGATGATAAGCTTGACTCTGAAAAGTCAAAGCAGAATGAAATTTTTGCAGGTATAGAAATTGAATTTGCAGGTTCTGAAGACAAGTCATCAGAAGCTCTCAACACAGACATTCCTTCAACGTCTGAAAGGAGCACTGCTAGAAATCCTACAACAGCTGCTGATCAACCTCAGAAGAGATTACCCAGAAGAAGCTTGGATCACCCAGAAGAGACTATCCTAGGAAGAAAGGAAGATCCAATCAGAACAAGAGCAAGCTTCAGAAACTCCGAAGAAACTCTTATGGGACTGGTGTCTCTGATTGAACCTTCTTCTATTGATGAAGCACTTCTGGATAATGACTGGATTCTGGCAATGCAAGAAGAGTTGAATCAATTCACCAGAAACGACGTATGGGATCTCGTTCCAAGACCAAAAGGATTCAACGTCATTGGAACAAGATGGGTGTTCAGAAACAAGCTAAATGAACAAGGTGAAGTCATCAGAAACAAGGCACGACTGGTTGCACAAGGTTATAGTCAGCAAGAGGGGATAGACTATACAGAAACCTTTGCCCCAGTCGCCAGGTTAGAATCTATCAGACTTTTAATTTCATTTGCTGTTAATAGAGGCATCACTCTGTATCAGATGGATGTCAAAAGTGCATTCTTAAATGGTTATATAGAAGAAGAAGTTTATGTTCACCAACCCCCAGGTTTTGAAAATACAAAACATCCAGAACATGTTTTCAAACTAAAGAAGTCACTGTATGGTCTGAAACAAGCTCCCAGAGCTTGGTATGAAAGGCTAAGTAACTTTCTGCTTGAAAATGAATTCACCAGAGGGAAAGTGGACACTACTCTATTCTGTAAATCAGTTAAGAGTGACATCTTAGTCTGTCAAATCTATGTTGATGATATCATTTTTGGTTCTACTAATCCTTCTCTTGGAAGAAAATTTGCTAAGTGTATGCAGGAAGAATTTGAGATGAGCCTCATGGGGGAACTGAAATTCTTTTTGGGAATTCAGATCAATCAAACTCCAGAAGGAACTTACATTCATCAGAGCAAATACATCAGAGATCTTCTGAAGAAATTTGACCTCTCAGAATGTAAGCCATCAAAGATTCCAATGCATCCCACGTGCATTCTGGAAAGAGAAGAGGTAAGCAAAAGTGTAGAACAGAAAGTCTACAGAGGTATGATTGGTTCTCTCCTCTATCTGACTGCTTCAAGACCTGACATATTATTCAGTGTTTGTATCTGTGCTAGATTCCAATCAGATCCTAGAGAATCTCACTTAACAATTGTTAAGAAAATTTTCAAGTATCTGAAAGGTACTACTAATCTGGGTTTGTTTTATAGAAAATCTAGTGATTACAGCTTAGTAGGCTACTGTGATGCTGATTTTGCTGGAGACAGAGTGGAACGTAAAAGTACTTCTGGAAGCTGCCAGTTTCTGGGAGAAAATCTGATCTCTTGGTCCAGCAAAAGGCAATCAACAATTGCTCTGTCAACAGCAGAAGCTGAGTACATAGCAGCAGCAGGATGTAGCACACAAATGCTCTGGATGAAAAGTCAGCTTGAAGACTTCCAGATTTTTGAGAGTAACATTCCTATACTTTGTGATAATACTTCTGCTATTTGCTTAAGTAAGAATCCTATTTTACATTCTAGAGCTAAGCATATAGAAATAAAACATCACTTCATTAGGGACTATATTCAGAAAGGTATTTTGAACTTAAAATTTATAGATACAGACCATCAATGGGCTGATATCTTTACTAAACCCCTTTCAGAAGATAGGTTTAATTTCATTCTGAAACATCTCAGCATGAAAGTGTGTCCAGAGTGAAAATGTTTTAATTCCAAATATTTACTTTCAGAATGTAATTATTTTACTGTGAACTTCTGATCAATCTCCTTTCAGAAAGATAGAACATGCAGATTGTATCAGATGCAAGTCTAAAGATCTGAGAGTCTAAGCTCAAAAACAGACGTGCTGATCACTACATCAAACAAGTGTCATCCAATCATCAGCATATCTCTGAAGCAGAACGCGTGCACGCTTCTGAGAAGGCAAAGCGCTGATTGGGTGCATTGAGACACATGTCTGGTAACCGTTTTTAAGTATCTTTCTCAAATCCCCCAAAATCAGCAAGCATTTAATGAAAAGTAATCATGCTTTTAAATGGCAATCATAATTTTTCTCTCTCTTAAAAACGTTTATCTTTTCAAAAATAGTTTTGGAAAACTCTATTTAAGCACATTAATCTCTCATTCTTATTCTTTACGCTTTCTCACTATCACTCAAGCATTTTCTGCATATTTCTGAGTTCATCCCTTGCAAACTTTTTTTTTCCTCAGTTCATTCTCAAAACCCTTTTAGTGTGAACATGGCAACCTCCAGTAGCGTTTCTGCAGGTAATCAGAAGAAAGCATCTTCTGAGCAATATCAAGTGCCACTCAGAACTCTCCTCACTCCGGTGAAGAACCTTGAAGTGCTCTCTGAGTTAATCATTGATTTTGAAAGCTTGAAGGAGAATGGTTTTGACCTAACTGAAGAAGTTAGGGCTCAAAAGTGGGAAAGGTATTTCGATAGGTTGGTTGGACCAACATTCCCAGCACTGGTCAAGGAATTTTGGATTCACGCCAAAGTATCAAAACATCTAGTCATCTCCTCTGTTATGGGGAAGAAGATTGTGATTTCTGAAGATCTCATTGCAAGGCTAATCGGTCAAAGTGGTGGTGGCGTCCGTTGTGTGGACATGGCTGAAAGATGTGCTGATACAGGTGTGGTAGCTAACAGGATTTTCACTCTTGGGATGCCCAGCAGCAAGATTAAGGATCTGAAGGATCATTGCAGAGTATGGGCTAAGATTGTTCTGGGGTGCTTCAACCACAGGAAACCAACAAGTTCTCCTGATTATATAAATGTGGATCAGCAGTTTCTGATCTACTTTATTGATCAGAAGATAAAGATCAATCTGGCTCACTTCCTGTTCAACCATCTCAAAACCAGTGTGAAAGAAACAAGGGAAGAAGAAAGAACCAAGAGGGACTGGATACCGTTTGGAAGGCTGATATCAGATATTCTGACAGAGAATAGGCTGATTGAGCATCTGATAGAAGCTCAAGAGCTGAGCACTATTGAACCAACAATTGGGAAACCTCTGAATGCAAAGAATCTGAAAAAGATGAAGCTGATAGAAAATATTCAGAAGGAACCCAGAGCTACTTCCACTGCTGATATCTCCAGCAGAAGGGTGCCTCTGAGTGATTTTCCAATATTTTCTGAAATGGAATCCAAACCAGAGATGTTTCTCAGGTACCCAGATGCGTACAAGGCAGATGATACAGATCCAAAGCTGAATATCAGAGATCTGCGTCAACCCCAACCAGAAGTGACTCTGAAGAAGACAAAGAAGAGGAAAGCGCCATCAGAAGGATCATCTCAGCAGACTCCAAAGAAAAGAGGTATTTCATCTGCTGCCCCTATTTCAAATTCTTTTACTATTCCAGCATCTATCCCTCCTCAAACCTCTCATAGAATATCAATTCCCATCCCTACCATTGATGAAACCATACAAGAAGAAGACCCTTCTGAGGCATTAAAACTCAGAAGATCTAGAACCAAACAACCCAAACAACCAACAATTTCAACAACAACAGCACTTGACCAAGTGCTGGCTGATATTGAGCGTCAACATGCCTCTGCTCAACCAAACTCTGAACCACAAAATGTTCCTCCTCCACAACCAGAACAACAACAACAACCAGAACCAGAACAACAACAACAACCAGAACCAGAACAACAACAACAACCACTCTCAGAAGAACCTCTGATCCCTGAGCAATCAGAGATTCCACCTCCCTCTCCCCAACCAGAAATTAATCCACCTTCACCACTTCAATCTGACCCTCACTCACCTCAACCATCACCGCTGGCAATTCAGTTGCCATGTGGAACCACTGTTATCATGCCCCAGTTACCATCCTCATCAGAATCGACACCACCAAAGACTCCCAAAACACCACCCACTCCAACCGAAATATCTGACTCTGATACCCCTTCTCCAAAACAAACAGCCTCTCAGAAAACCTTTGAAAACCCCAGCAGGACTTTCATTGACTTAACCAGTCTTGACCGTCTTGCTGATCTAAAACACAAAATTGCCATCCCAAAACCAAAGCAACCAGATGTTGGCTCTGGTATTTTGAATTTTGAAACAGGTGTGCTGCAATGGATTGCTTCTTTGAAGCAAGTCTGTCCTGGGATGATTGACCCAGCTGCTTCTGATCAGCTCTGGTCACAGTTTAGACTTTGGGTACGTGCTGAAGCCCTCAAGTTGCAGGATATCAACTATGAGCAGGCACAACAAAATTTCAGCAAACTTCTGAATGAAGCTGGAAGTATGCTTCTGAAAGAGGACGTGCTCCCTCTGGACAGTGAACCTTGGTCTGAGAAACAGCAAGCTGCAAAGATGCAACCATCAGAAGAAGACAAGACTATTCAGGCTGAAAGTCAAGCAGAGGATGTTGCTGAAAGTTCTGAGAAGCCTCCTCCTTCTGATGCGTCTCAAGCTGCCTTGGACAGGCAGACTCTGGAAGAACTAAGGCTGAATGACATGCGTCTACAGCAGCGGATGGATGAAAACGATCAGAAGATGAAAGAGAGAATGGATGTGCAGGACAGCAAGATTGACACTGTTGTCAGCATGGTGCATAAGCAAAATGAAACTTCTGAAAAGATTCAAGCCATGCTGGAGAGCCTGTTCACACGCTTGCCTCCTCAACCTTAATCTTTTTCATACATGACCTTTTTTATGTTTTCCCTGATTTTCTGATGTACTGTTTGATTATGTTTTGTAATATTTTCTCATTTTGACTCTGAACTATCTTAATATGATTAGTTTTTCTGATCTTAATCGTTTTAGCACATCACCAACACTTTTTGATTGCTGACAAAAAGGGGGAGAACAAGAATGATATTTAAATCAATAACGGGCTAACTAGACAGAAATTCTCAAACATTCTAACTCTATTACTTGAAATGTTTTTCTGTTTTGTTTAAAGTCTACAGGCACAAGGAAGCTCCTGGACACTCTGAAGACTAGAAGCTCTGATCAATATGAAGTTGCTCTGATCAATATGAAGTTCTGATCCAAAGCAAAGCTCTGACAAGAAAAGCTCTGAAGCTCTGCTCTGACATAAAGCTTCTGATAAGTCAAAGACTCTGATACTCTGATGTTCAAAGAAAGGAAAAAAGATCTGATCCTGAAGAACACGTATAATCAAAGGGAAGTAATAAACTCAGGGGGAGTATTTCCTTACTCCTTATTCTTTTACTTCTTATTCTGATACATATTCCAGATACCTTTTCACGTTATTTTCATTTAAAATATCTAGTTTTTGTCATCATCAAAAAGGGGGAGATTGTTAGAACAATGTTTGAATCTACTACCCTATATTTAAGTTTTGATGATAACAAAGTGAAAAGATATAGTATTTATAAGTTTCATGTTTGAACTATCTGCTGCCTAAAATTATTATGTTCTGACTTGCAGATACGCTGATTGAAATAAGCAAGATCACATCTATTCAGCATCAGAACTTGATTTCAGACACCAGCATCAGAAGTTGCTACATCAGAATGTCAAAATCAGATGATCAACTCACGTACATGCTGAAGCCTGATGAACAAGACTGCGCTTAATACTCTGATACAGAAACACAATAGTTCATCAGCAGCGAAGCAGAATCAGAATGAGCCAAGCCAGAACTTGCATTAAGTAAGCAACGGTACTGTGCATTGAAAGCAAATTAATTCCAACGGCTTCATTCCAGACAAGATCTGCTCAATAAGGAAAGTTTGTTATTAGCATTGAATCAAGAATATTGCATCCAACGTTCATCATCCCAATGCTATATAAACAAGGCTTTGAAGATTGAAATGGTTAATGCTCTCCAAATCTCTACACGCACAAAAGCTGAACCATAATCTTCGTTCTACCAGTTTTGCTAAACCATACACTCTGATATTCCATTACTGTTTAGCAATCTAGTTTCTAAGCTTCAATTTGTGTATACATCACAGTTGTGATAAAGTTTTGTAGAAAACATCCACACACATTGTTTTATCTCTTTGTAAGAAAGTGTTACCTTGACAAACCGGGTTGTGGTTTGAATCAAGAAGGCTTTAGCAGTTGTTAAAGCAGTCTGTAATATTCAGTTGAATATAGTGAATTAAGACCTCGTTGGAGAGAGGCGAAATCACCTTGACGGGTGGACTGGAGTAGTTTGAGATCAAACGAACCAGGATACAAATATCGTGTTCATTGTTTTAGATTTCAGTTTTACAATTCAACCCCCCCTTCTTGTGTTTTTCACCACTTCAATTTAAAACCAAATCAGTACTCATCAAAACAAATTAGGCAAGTACAGAAGCATAAATAGGGAAAACAGATGTTTTTGGAAACGTTTTGAAAAAGTTTTGAAGATCAGTAAAATACAGATTTGCTTTTAATCATAATCAAAGGCAGACAGGAAAAGTTATTACGTTTAAAGTACAAAATCATCAAATATGGAAGCAATTTGAATCTGTCCCTAACATTTTGGCAAGAAACAACAGATTTGGCAATCACATAAACAACAATTAACGCGAATCAACAAAAGGGGAAACAAATTTCAAAGTTGTAATAAGTAAATGCAGACATAATAATGTTTTTCCTAAAAAAATGTAATCCCTAACCACTATAAAATCTTATAATCAGAACAGAGCAAGGGGGCTGAAAAAATGACAAAAATTACCATAGAGAAGGAAGAGTTTGTTGCCTTACCGATTATTTTGGGGTTTGAGTTTCGATATCCGAAACCCTAAACCCGGTGGAAACACTGTCGCCTAATTCTACCACCGCCACCTCCACGCCTCTCTTATCCACCGCTACGGTCACCTACAAGCAAGAAGAAGAATGCGAGATTAGAAAATAAATTGGAAAAGTCCGAAGATCGAAAGAAGGACAATCTCGAAAAGGGTAAATCATTAGATTTCTTTTTCTTTTGTAATTGTTTTTTGGGGTTCAGATTCATGGTAGTTAGGGGGTTTATTTGTTTGATCCGCCACCGGTGGTGGGAGGAAAGAGAAGGGTCGAGGGTTTTGTGTGTGAAAATGGTGAGGAAGAGAGAAAAGGAAGAGATTACTATAATTGAAAACTGAAGTGAATTAAAACAAACAATGTAATTCATTCCGATCATATACACACGCACTCACGGTAATAAGCATGGTCTCTCAATCATGTCCTTTCGTTCTTGATCAGACGGCCTTAAGGCCAAGTCTATAATAACACCATACTCCTCCCCACATACAACTCAAACAGACTCTCTTCCAACGCTTTGGGCCTAGGCCCATTTCCTTTTAACACCCCTATTCGCCTTAATTGCTAATCCATAAAACCATTTGCACCCCCCTAGCAAAACTTTTTTGGGTCCAACTAAATTTCCTCTAGGTACCCTCTTAGTTTTACTATACAACTTAAAATGCACCCCCTATGTTCTGAACTGTTTTTGGGCCTAGCCCAGATTCATTTTAGCATCCCCCATGTTTGCTTAGCAATTAGAAAACTCACCCCCCTCTCTAATTATTTTTTTTCTCTTTATAAATTTAATTATATATTTATTTATTTATATTCAAATTTTAATAATTATAATATTATATATTATTTATTATTTTAAATAATTATTTATTTTAGACTCAGCCAAAAATGTAATATTATTTATTTACATAAAATCATATTTCTAAGTCATTACTAAAAAATATTTCTCGGCATATAATTGATTTTAATATTTTATATCAAGATATTAAAACCCGCATGATTAACTAAAATACTGCGTTTGCAAGCGACATGTGGCCAATATCTGGCCACGTGATAAGAGGACTATATCAGACTCTTCAGCTACATATGCCCAAAAAATGCAAACAAACATCAAACTATTTTTATAATAAATTAATCAAAACAATTAATTTTCAAAAAGGAATACGAAGAGTTTTTAATTAACTTGGTGTTTAGTTCAAAATATCCGTTATCTACACATTCGAACTAAGTGCAGGGGAAAATTAAAATATCTACGCAATCCAATAAAAAACACCAACCCACCGCGAACTAAAAATAGGACTTTGATTTCTCCTAAAGAGGATACGTAGGCATACGATTAAAATCGTGGCGAGTCTTGCTAGATAAAATTCAAACATTTTTTCCCATTAATAATAAAGAAGCTTATTTCCTAAAACACGCTTCTAAACCTAGTATCTTGTGAACAAGGTAGACAAGGGGTGCCTAACACCTTCCCCTCGTCTAGAACCGAGTCAAACTTTGAATCTATGACTTTATAGGGTTATTCTTTTATACTCCCTTCCTTTAGGATAAAAATTAAGGGTGGCGACTCTAATTAAAAAACCAGTTGCAACAGCTGGCGACTTCACTGGGGACTCAACCATAGGTTTAGAGACCTTGTCCATTAGTTTTAGGGGTTTTAAGGGGATTCTTATTTTTGGGTTTTTATATTTGTTTAATTATTTGTTTATTTATCTTATTTTATTTATTTATTTTTCTCTCTTTTTGAATAATATTTATATGTTTGTGGAGGGATTTTAAATTTTGCAAAAATATTTTAAATAAACCTTAGAAAGAAGGTTCGTCTATTAGCCAAGGGGATATATCACCCCTATGAGTTTATGTGACGACTTTGCCTAGAGTCGGTGGAGTTCCATAAAAGAAATACGTTTCAAGAGACATCCTCTTGGGAAATAGGACTTTGGAATGACGCCTATGACTCTTTGTATAACCCTAAACTAAAATCTCGTGATGAGATCTTTCACGATCTAGAGACGCAAGTTTTGGTATGTAAAGAGACTCCTCTTAAGGGAGGCCCCTGCGCCTTTCCCTCTAGTGTTATTCATGACACCTTTAAGGAAATCGCCTTATGGGGAGGGTGGAATATCCATAAAACCAAACTAAAGCCTACCTTATTAGGGTTACTATTCACCAAATCTCGTCATTTAAACATTTCACTCATATGTTCATACATATCTACATTTGGCATGTTCATCATGCATTGTTTGCTTGTCTTATTCACAAGGTATAAAAAAAAGACTAAAGGTTTTTGTGTAAGTATATGAAAATGAATTCTAGAGGAAAACAACTCGTTCGTATCTGTTGTACCCCAAAATTTCCCCTCTCATTTTATCAATATTTCCCCTCACAAGACTCTTTGAACTCCAGACAGGATTAGGGTTTTGCTCTGCTCAAGACATCTCCTTGCACTGATGACCTAAATTAGGGTTTGAGTTTGCACAGGGATTTTTGGACTTTCAATGCTCAAAGTGGATTTCATACTTCATGTTGGACTTATAAGATTTCCCCTACCAAGTTTCAAGCCTTGAATCAAATTTTTGCCCAATCAATTGGATAGTTGACCTATAAATCAGTTGTATTGGGGAAAAAGTCAACCGTGGCCAATTTACATTCAAACCTCATAATTTTTTATCCACATCAACATTATAGACTCATATGAACCATTTGATCAATTTTGGACCATAACTCCTCAAGAAATTTGATCAGATCATCAAAAGGGCAAAATGGTCATTTTTAGGGTTTTTACTGTATAAAGGCAATTTCTGATTTTTCACCTATCCAATGGCAAATTGGGTTCAAGAATGGATTCAAGGACTCAATGGCATCATCTTGACCTATTCACAAGGTTCAAAAGATCTCAAATGCATTGGATTGACAGATGAATTTTTCAGTCAACTGATTAAAATTTGACTGTACACTGAAAAGTCAAACTTTGACTTTTTGGTCAAAGTCAAGTGCCAAGGGTCATTTTTCATCAAGATGATTTAAAACATGAAACTTTTTCATCAAGAAACCTAATTTTGTAAATTAGGGTTTAAGATTGAAAATTTTCATAACTTAGAATTTTTCTAAGTTATGAAATTTTCTTATTTTTTCCCAACTTTGCCAAACATTTTCACCATGATACAATTGGATTCAAACAAAACTTCCAACATTAAAGTTGTAGTCCTCCAAAAAATCTACAACTTTTATTCACAAAGTTTTCCCGAAATACTCTTGGATCTCGAGTTATGATTTTTGGAACAAGGGTCCATGAAACTTTAAACTTAGTGAAATTTTGCCCTAGTTTAGGCAGGATTTTGACCTATCTTCATGACCATTTTTCACATAGTTCCAATTGGAATCTCAAAACGAATTTCAAATATGGATTGTATAGCATGTTACAAGCTTTCCAAAATGTCCAAGAACTCTTCAAAATCATTTATGGTTAGGGAGAATCGAAGATTTGAATTTGGCAAAAACTAACTTTGATCCATGGCATTTTCATGTTGACACAAGTTGCAAAATCTGTCCAAACTTGCTTTGTACTTGATTAAGGTTCTCTAAACCCTTCCACACTCAAAAATTGAATGCAAACTCATTGGTTTAAGGTGTTATTCTGATCAATAGAGGTTTACACATTGAATTAATCTTAAAATGGCAAAAAGGTAGCATTTCCATTTTCATAAAGGCAACTTTATGTCAACTTGCTTCCCTTGAGCCTTGGACCTCTCTCTTTGCAGCAAACAAGTTCCATAAACTTAGGAAAAGGTAAAACAAACTTTTGCATGCTTGGAGATAGCCTTTACAGTCCTATCTTGTATCACTTCACACTTTTCTTTCAAAACAAGTCAACTTGCCAAAATCACATAACTTGAGTATCTGTTATAACCAAGCTTGGGGACCATTCCAAACAATTTTTGCACATTTCCTTGAGTCAGAAACACGATCCATCCATCCCTCAAAAACTCTTGAACATCAAAACCCCAAAAACTTGCAAAACAGGGCACTCTCTGCAGTTTCACTTCCATAACAAAAACTACTCGTGCGTTTTGTCCCAAACCAGTTCCAATACCTTCCATATAACCCATCTGAACTATCCCAACCATTGGCCATTGACTGTAACTCCATTTGCAAGCTTTACCATTTCTGATTTCAACTTGTGCAGGTTGACTTCTACAGGCTCATTCAAGCAAGCTCAAGGCAAACAAAGCATTGGGGAAGGTCAGAGGAAGTTCAGGCAAGCTCAAAAGAACCTCACGCCTCATTGAAAACCTCCACATTGCCATACACGAGTTCAACTGAAACAGGTATTTGTCAACTTTCTATCTCTCTATTTAGGAATCATTAGGCTTAAGTTTGTGAATAAAAAATGTAGTACTCATAGCCTTTAAGCTGTACATATGCTTAGTTTTCATTTAAGTTAAGTGTGCTAAGAGAATTTGATTGATGAACTTCCTGAAAAAGTTAGGTTAGAAATTAGGGCCAGATAAATTCTCTCTGGTCTTTGAGAGTTAGATTAAGATCTTTATATGGTTAGAATCGTGTTGAAAAATGCTATAACTTTCATGTTGTGAGTTTTGGCTTTAGAGCACGTATGCAGGAGTTGGACATTTGTACAGGAAACACGCGTTTTGTTTGAACCAGAGGTTGAAGACGAAGCAAGTGGGTTGGGCTTTGGCTTGGCTTGGCATGGCTTTTTGCACCCCCTGACCTGCTTCTTGCACCCCCTGGCCCATTTCATTATATTTTTGTATTTTTCTATTTATATTTCATTTCTGATTTTATTTTATATTTCCTAAACATAAAAAATATCAAAAACATTTTCATAAATTTTCACATTTTATTTTATTATTTTTTATTATTTTTTAGACATAAAAATAATTATTAAGTAATATACTTTTATTTTCTTTAATAAAAACTTATAAATAATACATAAAAATATTATATTTTTATTTACATACTTAAATAATATTTTTTCTAAAATATTTTTATTCTTTGACATTTGTATATATTTTATTATTTTATTTTATTGTACATAAATAATACATTAATATATATATATATATATATATATATATATATATATATATATATATATATATATATATATATATATATATATATATATATATATATATATATATATATATATATATATATATATATATATATATATATATATATATATATATATATATATATATATATATATATATATATATATATATATATATATATATATATATATATATATATATATATATATATATATATATATATACTTTCTTAAAAATAAATTAGGGTGTTACCCTTAACAAAAATAACTTTTTATTTTCTTTTTTTTAATATATTAAATATTATATTTTTCTCACACATTTTATTTTCTAATATTTTGTATATATTTTATTTTATTTTATTGTACATAAATAAATAATAGATTAATATATATATATATATATATATATATATATATATATATATATATATATATATATATATATATATATATATATATATATATATATATATATATATATATATATATATATATATATATATATATATATATATATATATATATATATATATATATATATATATATATATATATATATATATATATATATATATACTTTCTTAAAAAACAAATTAGGGTTTCCACCCTTAATAAAAATAATATTTTATTTTGTTATTAAATATTATATTTTTACATACATAAAAAATATATCAAAAACATTTTTTTGCATATTTATAATATTTTGCATATTTATATTTAAATTGCTTATTTAAATATTGCTTATTTGATGCAAAGAATTCAATTTGGACGTAATAGTAAATCTTAGGGTTTTAATTTCTTGCAAAATAATCCCCATTTAAATTTGTATCCCCCTCCCCATATCAATGTTGTAATAGCCTAGATTACTTTTGCACACTTATGCTTTCAAATATGCCATGATAGAGATTAGAGTTTGTATGCAATATCCAAAATCAAAACAAATAGTTAGACCTAATATAAGATAAAATGCATGAAATTGATAACACAATGCACACAAGAATCCCTAGGGTTTCATCCACTTGTTGCCTTTAAAATGGCCATGTTATGCATGTTGAGTATCTTGGCAAAACAAAAACAAAACAAAAGATCATAGTCCCTCGATGATGCTATCTTGGTTGCCTACACAAAATGATCTAGTCCCTCAAAAATTGCTAAAGATACTTAACACTATTGCTATCATGGTCAATACGATGACCCGCGCCTGTCCCGTTTAACATCCACATACAAGGTTGTTTACCAAATGCAATGGTAAAACAACAATGTAAAAGGGTTAGAAATGTGTAGGAAAGACTCTTGAGTAGATAGGGTAGACAACTCTTAGTTACTTGATCAAAACTTGCAAAAAACATCCTTGATATTTTCAAACACACCTCACAACACAATTTCAAAACATTTCCCAAAACAAACTTTCAAACATTGAAACATCTTTTCAAAAGACAAACACCTTTGTATACATTCAAACAAGAATCATTACAAAAGTTGTGTAGACAAAAGGTCTCTTTTCAAAACATTTTCAAAACCACACACACAAAGTACCATTTCAAACAATTGAAAAGCAAAAGCAAGTGATCTAAACAAGTAACTAAGAGCCCATGGATAACCATGGATGAAAAGGGTGCTTGCACCTTCCCTTTTCATAATCTACCCCCCGAACCCAAGAAAACATCTCAAAGGTCTTTCCTGTGCTTTTTGACCTTTCCTTTGTATAAAATAAAAAGTCAGTGGCGACTCTTGCTAAACTGAAATATTTGCGAACACAAACGCAAAACCTCAAGTCAGTTCTCCTACCGTATCACAGAACTGACGACTCTGCTGGGGAGAAATATAAAAGTGGGGTTACCTTAGGGTTTAGATCACCTTTACATGCTTACTTTGTTTGCTTTGATTGCTTTACACTTGGTTCTATTGTTTGGGTTTGAAATCCTCTACCCGGATTTGGGAAACATTTATAGGTAAATAGCAATATATTGTGGAAACTGTGTGGGGTATACCGACATGGTTGAAGCAATAGCTATATTAGTGTGACATATTTGTGGGTACCGGTAGCCTTTGAGTTAATCAAAGAGAATACGGGGCCGCTGAGTGATGTCATGAAGCACTAATGGACTTCTAGAACCTTTACTTGACCATCTTGGCCTTTTTAGAGGTAGTGATATGACCGACTTTGGTGCAGTCCGAAGTTGGTAGATACTTGATACTACACTCATTGAGGGTTGTTTTCTTGGAATATTTCAGTCTCCAGTTAAGTGGCTAAACTGAAACAATGAACACAGAAAACAATCCAGTGATATTGAGCTCCTTAGAACCTGGTTACTATTTATAGGACAGGTTGAGCCAACTAAACTTCAAGAGGGTACTTACCTATGAAACCTCATGCAAGCCTGGAACTAGGAACTTGTGTAATTTGTTTGTACATATACTTGTGCATACATCATGAGCATCATAAAGCATCATATGCATCTACTAAACATTTCAAGGGTTTGGATCTTCATCTTTGTTCCTGTTTTGTAGGTTATGGAATCACTCCGCAGAAAAACAATCCAGGTCAACCTTGTGAGAATCCCTCCTCAACTCAAGGAGATGTCTTCCAAGATTCCATAGAATTCTCCCTTCACTGAAAAACATGGTAGACTTCTCAACTTGGTCAACTCCAACATTAAGGAAGACATGGTGAAAGTTCTCTTCCAGTTCTTTGACCCCCTACACCACTGTTTCACATTTCCTGATTACCAGCTTGTGCCTACTTTGGAGGAATTTTCTCAACTCCTAAGGATTCCTATTCTCCATCAACTACCCTACAACAGTACAGAAAGATATCCAAAGCCTGAAGACGTTGCCCAAGCCTTACACTTGCAACCATCTGATATCAAAGGTCATTGGGAGACCATAAGTGGTGTCAAGGGTTTCTTAGCAAAGTTTCTGTTTGAGAAGGCACAAGACTGCTGGAATTCTCTAGATCTACAAGCTTTAGAGGAGATTGTAGCACTTCTCATATATGGGTTGGTCTTGTTCCCAAACCCTGATCAGCTTATAGATGTGAATGCTGTCAAGATTTTCATATCTCGGAATCCTATGCCTACATTACTTGGGGATATCCTCCACTCATTTCACACACGAACAATGAGGAAAATAGGTGTTCTCATGTGTTGTACTCCTCTTCTAGCAAGGTGGTTTATTTCTCACCTTCCCCAATCAGTCTTGAAGAATGAGCAAGGCTTGAGGTTGTCACAATGATTGATGACTCTTACACATTCTGATGTTCATTGGTGTTCTCGGTCCAGAGAAAATGTCATCATCATTGATCATTGTGGGGAATTCCCTAATGTCCCACTACTTGGCATTAGGGGAGGAATTAACTACAACCCCTTCTTGGCTCTGAGACAATTTGGGTATGCCCAAAGGGATGGCCCTCATGACATGATGATTCCAGACTTGGTTTTTGACTTCGACAACGATGCTCAAGGACTTCGACAAAGGTTTATCCGAGCTTGGAGGATGCCCAACAAAGTGGACAGTAAGACACTGGGACACAAGAATTCCATCCCCCTTTAGCCTTACCTCAGGTGGGTACGAACCCGCGCCCAAAATCTTATGATGCCTTACCCCTACATTCTGCCTATGATCAAAGAGCCTGTTATGGAAGGAGAGGTTCCATACACCCTCCTACATCCTGACATGCCAACATCATTGGATGATTTGTAAAAGAGTTGGATACATCTCAAGGGAGAACGCGATACTTTTGAAGCTAGCTTATATGCCAGTGAGAAGAAGTTTTTGGAACTTACTCGCCAACTCCATGAAGAGCAGAATCTCAACACCTACATAGCACCAAAGAGGATGCGCAACGTCTTTTTACATTAGAATTTTGTATTATTTTTCCCATGGGGAATTTATGTACTAACAAATTCTTCCTATTAATATGACGTGTGTTCTTTTTGTTTACCACAAATTTAAATTTCTGAATCCTTGAATGCATTACATGAATACATATCATTCATCATATGCATAAGCAGGTCTTCACACCAGGTTTCCTTATCTCTCTGCTTTTTATTTCAGCAAGATGGATATAGAGCAGACGATCAAAGATCTACAAGCACAGAATTCACAGTTCCAACAACTACTCATGACCTTGGCAAAGGGTCAGGGGGATCTTAAAGAACTGGTGGAAAAGGAAAAGGAAAAAGAAAAGGAGAAAAATAAAAAGAAAAGATTTGGTGTAGCTACTTTGGGAAGAAGATTTAAGAACTAATCTAGAAGGGTCCTGGATTTCCCCTCAACATCTGATGAAGGGGTTGGCAAAGGAAAGGGAGCTGCAGTTCCCTCCGAGTCTGAAGAAGAAGAAGAAGAAGAAGAAGAGGATGACGATTACTCTGAGCAGAAGTATCCACCTGCAAATGACAAGTATAAGAGTCTGGAGGAGCATCTGGAAGCAATGGAGGTGCAAAGAGTGCATGGGCTGGATTTCGAGGAACTAGGGTTGGTTGCTGGGACTATGATTCCCCCTAAATTCAAGGTGCCTACATTTGCTAAATATGATGGTTTGTCTTGTCCGAAGATGAACCTACGGTCTTATGTCAGGAAGATCTAACCTCACTGTGGGTCCACTTTTTCAAGATAGTTTGTCGGGTACGCAATTGGATTGGTTCTACCAGCTTGAAAGATCTGATGTACACAATTGGGAGGATTTGGTTGCTGCCTTCTACAAACAATATCAATATAATGCGGATTTAGCACCTACTCGTACTCAATTACAGAGTATGGGTATGGTCTATAATGAAGGCTTTAAGGAGTATGCCCAGAAATGGAGGGACTTGGCTGGAAGGGTGCAGCAACATTTGTCTGAGAGAGAGCTTGTTGATATGTTCTTGGGTACACTGTCAGGTCCATTTTTTAATCATCTGATTGGAAGTTCGTCTGCGGGGTTCACCGAGTTAATTCTGACTAGTGAAAGAGTTGAAGCTGGAATCAAGAGCGATAAAATTCAAAAGGATGCATCTGATCTCGCTGCTATCAAGAAGACCTTTCCAGCCAAGAAAGAAGTCTCAGTTGTTTACTCCCAGAGAAGTAAAAGAGGAGTCGAGCGCCGACCAGCGGTGGGGGCTGTAATGATTCAGAATTTTGCAGTGGATCAACCTCGAAACAGTCAACCCAAAACTAACCAAGCAAGGGTGGAAAGGCCTGTACGACAATTCACCCGGATCAATATGACACCTGCTCAGGTTCTCCCTCATCTTTTGAAGTTAAACCTTACAAACTTGAAAGAGGCGTCGAAGAACCCAAATACCTCTTCTCCCTACTACCATTCAAATGCAAAGTGTGCCTATCATTCGGACAGTCTAGGGCACGACACCAACAATTGTTGGACCCTCAAAAATAAGATCCAGGATTTTATAGATGCCAAGGAGGTGGAGCTTGACGCACCTGAAAAACCTAATGTGATATCTGCTCCAATGCCAAAACATGGTCACAATGTCCATGCTGTTGTAGAAGATCTTTATGTTGCTATTGTTGATGACTTAATGACTCCATTACCAATAATCAAGATGAATTTGTTGAAAGCCGGGATTTTCCCGGGCTGTGAAAAAGATTGCTACTTTTGTTCATCCCTACAATCCGACTGTCCACTGTTGAAGTTAGGCATCCAACGCCTAATGGATAATCAAGAAATCCTCTTTGAGAAAACTCCTATCAACGATGTTGCTATAATTACTATTTCCGCCAGTCTTTCCAAGGTCTCCAAAAGACCTATTAAGATTACACCCGATCCAAAGTTTGTACCTCTGAAGATAACTATGCCGAGGACTATCCCATACAAGTCCAACAAGACAATACCATGGAACTATGGAGGAGAGATCTTCTACCACAGTGTTAAGCAGATTGAATCAGTTAAAGAAAGTTCCAATGAAGAGACTCCTAACGTAGGAAATATTGCTGGAACGAGTAAGATCACCCGCAGCGGAAGAATTTTCTCTCCGGAGATTGCTCCTCCGAGGGCAGTCTTCGGACCCTCAAATGCTCCTAAGGTTACTCCTGTGCCGGTCAACATCTCTGTGCAAACTCTAGTGATTGAATAAATTGTCACTCCCGAAGTTGTACCCTCTGCTGTTGCTGCTGATAAAGGTAAGAGGATCCAAGAAGCGCCCGTCAGGACGAGGGCTCAGCCTTTGGTAATCCCCGAGACCACTCAAAAGGAAATGGAGGAGATTTTAAAAATAATTAAGAAAAGAGACTATGATGTCGTAGAAAAACTGGGGAAAACCCCTTCAAAAATCTCTATGTTGGCCTTGTTTCTCTGTTCCGAAGCTCATGCAAAAGCTTTGATCAAGTTCTTGAAGACGGCCCATGTGCCTCAGGAAACCTCCGCGGACCAGTTCCAGGAGTGTATAGCCAGCCTAACAGCCGACAACGGTCTTGGCTTCTTCGACACCGACTTAACATCTAAAGGGAGAAAGCATAATGACACCCTGTATGTCTCGGTGGAATGCAGAGGGACTACTCTTGCTCACGTTCTGGTGCACACTGGATCGTCTTTAAATGTTTTGCCTAAGAAAGCATTGGACAGACTAGATTGTGAAGGTCTAACTTTGAATCCCAGCAACATCATTGTCAGAGCCTTTGATGGTTCTAAACGGATGGTCCACGGAGAGGTGGACATCCCAATCAAAGTGGGTACGGAAACTTTTAACTCCACATTTTATGTCATGGACATCCGTACCTCCTACTCTTGCTTGTTAGGAAGGCCCTGGATTCATCATGATGAAGCCGTTACATTTACTCTGCATCATAAGCTTAAGTACCCTGTCCAGGGGAAAATTGTGACAGTTCGTGGCGAGGAGGAGTATATGATAAGCCATCTGAATTCATTCCACTATGGAAAACCATGGATAGAAATGGTGCTAACACCTTCCCTTTCTATAATCTACCCCCCGTACTCAGAAATATCTCGAAAAAAGGTTTTTTATGTTCTTTTTCCTTTTCCATGATTGGATGAAATAAAAGTCGGTGGCGACTCTTGCTTACCACAACATTTGCGAACAAAAAATGCAAACTAGTATAAACAGTCGGTTCTGCCACCGTATCACAGAACTGGTGACTCAGCTGGAGAAATATAAAGTGGGGTAAACCTTAGGATCTAGGTCATATTTAATTGCTTTCTCTTAATTGTCTTGCTTGCTTTATATTTGTGGGAACTGTTTGGGTTATTTGATCCTACACCCGAATCTGGGGAACACCTTTTAGGTAAGTAGCAATAAACTGTGAGGGAACTATGTTGGGGTATACCGGCACAGTTAAAGTAGTAGCTATGTTGATGTGGCACTTTGGTTGGTACCGGTAACCCTTGAGTCAATCAGGGAGAGTACAAGGCTGTCGCGTGGTATCGTGAAGCATCAATTGACCTTAGAACTTTAATTGCCCAACTTGGCCATTATAAAGTAGTGAGATAGCCAGCCTCGGTGTAGAGCTGAGAATGGGTTGATACTCGATGCTACACTCATTGAGATCATACTTTCGGGATATTTCGGTCGCAAGAAAAGATTGCGTGAGCTGAGACAATTCTGATAAAGGATGGTCAGTGATATTGAGATCCTCTAGAACCCGGTTACTTTTTAAGACACGTTGAACCAACTAAACTTCAAGAGGGTACTACCTTAAAACCCATGCAAGCCTAAACTTAAGGTTGTTTGTGTGACTTGTGTGCTTTCAACTTGAACTACTTGCACAATTTTATTATCTGACAACATGAGTTCCTTGCAGTTTTTTTTACAGTCCTTATCCAATAACTTGGATTTCTTGTCGGGTTTACTTTCTTACATCACCTTGCACTTTTGCTTAAACGCATAGCATACACATCATAACATCACGCCTTAACATTTCCTTAACCATTTCAAGGATCTCAAGGGTATGTGATGTAGGTTATGGTAAATCAGACGTCTAGCAAGGGGCAAGGGGATTTATTTTCCTCTAGCCAATGTCATCTAGAGATAAAAACATGATAACTTGAGTCAGTGGCTATGACCCACTCGATATGGTGAGCTTGACTCTTGAAGAAGGACTCTTAACGACACGAAGTTTCTTCAATCAAGCTGCAACCAAATTCTAACAGTTTCTTGTTTACCCCGCGAGATCCTTGAAAATATTGCATACATATATCATACATATCATTGCATAACAGGTCTTCCAGTATATGTATCTCATGTTCTCGCTATTTATTTCATCAATGGCTCTCAAACAAGACAACAGAGATCTTCAAACTCAAGAAGCTCAGTTCAGGGACATATTCCTAAACCTATCCAAGGGGCAGGAAGAGTTGAAAACACTCCTCATTGGGAACTTGGTCAAGAAAAGTCCTGAAGACAATAAGGACGAACGGCTAGAACAACTGCAAGTTAAGGTAGGTGCAACGAGAACCCAGATGCTGGGGAAGATGTCTCTTATCCAAGGCCTAGCCCGAAGGCAAGAAGAGCTGAAAGCCATCATCAACCAACTTCATCAAGACGGATACAACAGTATGAAGCAAACAGTCGAGGCCGGGGACCAAGTTATTGATCAACCTCCAAGAAGACAAGAGTTTGGTTTGGTGAAGAGTGGACCTTTCCAAATTTCTACTACCTCACGGGTCCAACAACAACTTCTCCAAAAACAACAAGTTAATCAGAGTAAGCCAGATACACCCAAGAGGCAGTTTACCAAACTCAACATGCCGCTGTCTCAAGCTTTACAACACATGTTAAGGATGAATCTGGTTACGTTGATAGGACCTCATCCGAATCCCAAGACCTATTCGCCTAACTACAATCCTGATGCAAGGTATGCATATCATTCCAATAGTCTGGGGCATGATACTGACGACTGTTGGAGGTTGAAATACAAAATTCAAGACCTGATTAAAGAAGGAGCATTGGAATTCACACAAGATGGTCAACTGGAATGTTTCTGTCAATCCTCAAAGGCCCACTATTTGAAGTGACAAGTTCTAACAAGAGGGATTTTCGTTCATTAGAATTTTCAATTTGTAATTTTCTTTTGATTGTTCGAATATTTATTCATGTCAAACTTTGTTACTTTATCAATGCATTGCATATGTCTGTTCTGAATCAATTCGTATTCACTATATTTAAACTCCGTTCCTTTTTGTGATATTCAACTCTCGACTAAAAAGTTGTAAGCCTTTAGAGGGAGGATGACGAAAATGATACCACAACCTCTACATTATGCTTTTGAACAGACCCCACTGATGATGTACAGGCGTTGTTTCAAATCTTAAACAGTGGAGTTATAAGGAAGATAATCCCTAGTCAACCCCTTTGAGACAAAGAAGTAGGAGTTTTTATTTTCACACTAATTAAAACCCTTAATAATAACATGGGGCAGGGTAGTTTTCTCAGTTAATTCAGAGGCGCATTCAGTCGTAATCTTCCGCTTCGTACACAATGAATGGCATCGAAGACGTCCTTCCAAATCAAAAGACGATGATGGTTCCGCATAATCGTCAAGACAGGCAGTCATTATCTCTCAATATAAAATCCCGCTAAGTCAAAACCTATGAAGGAGACTTAAGAAAAAAACTAGGGCATCCCGATGACTGTAATCACAAAAGAAATAATTCAGGCAAAAGACAAGGATAGTAAAATCAAAAAAATAGGTTACTACAAATCCTCGGCAAAAAAAAGATTACAAAATGACTGCCTTTTTCAAGTAAACTTTCAGTATCCGAAACATCACCGGAACATCAAGGACAATATTCCAGAACTCAACTGGGATTCTAAACGCGCAATTAACTGAGCATAGGACTGAAGAACATCACGAAGAGCGGGTGGGTACAAATAAATTTTGAGCCTTTATCATTTGTTTCTTGAACCGTGAACCAGGCCACATTATAACCCTTAAGAGTCCTAGCTGAAGGATGGGTTAGTTCGAAAGCATACTGTTACAAAAGATATCCTGACTCCTGTAGGACTTGCTATAAATCCTGAGTTGACATCACATTTTACAAAATTTGCTTGTTTTACTGAAAAACGCATTTCCAAAAATTTCAAGACAGACATAAGCTTTGCATTCTTAAAATATTATTGTTTGCATATGACTATTCATTCAACAGCATAGAGATTCGCATGACGAATATCTAGTGAACAAAAAAAAACCTTCTCAATGAAAAGGATCACCTCAAGTGGAAAAACACTTCCAACCAAGGGGCACGACATGACCATTTTCCATCATCTAGGGCAGTCAAGTCAAGATTCAAGGAATATCTCAAAGATGCCAAATAGCCAGGGGCAGATCTTCATCTGAATCACTTGGGACATTAAGCATGAATTCCAGAAACAAATCATGTACAATCAAACAAACATCTTCTAGTAGTGTGGCAACACTTACTACTATGGACAGTGACAATTCTCCGTACCCGGTGAACATGGACATAGTCAGAAAATACTACGCATAAACAAAGACCCGCTAGGTTGACATACCTAGGCAAAAATAAGGGCATCCCGGTGAACCAAAAGGGTTCGGGCAAAAGTTAGGGATATACATATGAAAAATCAGTACACCCGGCAAGTCGAAAACCTGAAAAGGCGGCTTGGGAAAAAAAGGGTATCCCCGTGGACTAAAAATCTGAAAAGACAATCCAGGAAAAAATTAGGGATTAAAGCGCACAACTATGTCCCGTCATCTTGTCACTTGCCCATCAGTAGAAGAATTATCATTTCGATCGGCAGTTACCAAGCACCTCATAAGTTGGGATAACACTCAATCCACAAGGCCTCCGCAGGCACTTTCTCCAGCAGGTACAGGGGCAGAAAAGTCTTGATACAAAGTCATTGTCATATCCTCAGCATGCGTCCCAGTAACATCTACACTCCCCACAGAGTAGAGGCAACCAAAGTTTTGATCTCGACTTCCCCAAACAGGAGCTATGTTCCCCAACAAAGTTCCTTCAGAGAATCGACATCTATATTCCCCAACCGAATTTCGTAATCGTAAGCGGTTCATATAGTTTTCTCTCGAGCAGAGTATATTTCTCTGAATATGGAAGCTCATCCCCAATAGAGTTATTCTCCCGCAAAGTTATTCTCAAATAGAGTCTCTCCCCCAGTAGAGTAGATGTAAACAAGGAGCAAATCTCCACCATAGTCATCTCCGGTTCGCCATCTCCAGCGGAAGTAGAAGAACCACTTTTTCTACTACGATCAGGAATGTAATTTCCATTACTCTTCATCAATAGTCAGGGATTTATTTTCCCAAACTTGGACGTGCTACAATAGAATTTCATGTTCATATATCATGACGTGCGCATACATATTTCATACATCATAATCTCATTTATTTTGAGAACGTCATCATACAATGCATTTCATGCATCATATACGATTAATCATGTACCTTTTCAGGAAAGATGGTTATCATCAACAACTTCCAACAAGTTCAAGATTAGCTCCTGAAACTAAACAGAATAATTATCTGCGCGACCAAATGCAGCTTTACACGGGTTCGTCACGAAGCAATCTTACATGGGTTTCTCCTAAATGCAGCTTCACACGGGTTTATCCTGAAAAATCTTACACGGATCCTTTCTCATATATTTCCGAATGAAGTTTTACATGAACTTATCCCAAGGTGATCTTACCCAGGTTCCTTCTGAAGTTTTACACAGACTTATCCCGAGGTAACCATATTCAGGTTCCTCCTAAAGCCCTACACTGACTCATCACGAGCAACCTTACCCAGGTTCCTCCTAAATCCCTACACGGACTCATCCCCAAGTAACCTTACCCAGGTTCCTTTTGAAGTTTTAAATGAACTTATCATAAAGTAACCTTACCCAGGTTCCTCCTGAAGTTTTACATGAACTTATCACAAAGTAACCTTACCCAGGTTCCTCCTGAAGTTTTACACAAACTTATCACAAAGTAACCTTACCCAGGTTCCTCCTGAAGTTTTACACGAACTTATCACAAAGTAACCTTACCCAGGTTCCTCCTGAAGTTTTACACAAACTTATCCCAAAGTAACCTCACCCAGGTTCCTTCTGAAGTTTTACACGAACTTATCACAAAGTAACCTTACCCAGGTTCCTCGTGAAGTTTTACACGAACTTATCACAAATTAACCTTACCCAAGTTCTTCCAGAAGATTTACACAAACTTATCACAAAGTAACCTTACCCAGGTTCCTCCTGAAGTTTTACACGAACTTATCCCAAAGTAACCTTACCCAGGTTCCTTCTGAAGTTTTACACAAACTTATCCCAAAGTAACCTTACCCAGGTTCCTTCTGAAGTTTTACACGAATTTATCCCAAAGTAACCTTACCCAGGTTCCTTCTAAAGTTTTACACGAACTTATCACAAAGTAACCTTACCCAGGTTCCTCTTGAAGTTTTACACAGACTTAGCCCAAAGTAACCTTACCCAGGTTCCTGCCAAAGTTTTACACGGACTTATCCCGAAGTGACCTTACCCAGGTTCCTGCCGCAGTTTTACCCAAACTCCTCACAAAGCAACCTTACCCAGGTTCCTTCTCAGTTCAGATGCAGTTTTACCCAAACTCCTCACAAAGCAACCTTACCCAGGTTCCTTCTCAGTTCAGATGCAGTTTTACCTAAACTCCTCACAAAGTAACCTTACCCAGGTTCCTTCTCAGTTCAGATGCAGTTTTACCCAAACTCCTCACAAAGCAACCTTACCCAGGTTCCTTCTCAGTTCAGATGCAGTTTTACCCAAACTCCTCACGAAACAACCTTACCCAGGTTCCTTCCCATAAGCCCTACTATTCAGGTTCCTTCTCATAACCTTACCATCCATGTTTCTTTTCTCTTATCTCCAGACAGCAGTCCACAACACTGTAAGACCTGGACCTGGTCAAACACGATTGATTTCATATTTCCCCAGTAGGTCGCGATGCAGCCTATACACTGACCAGATATGTAGTTCACCTCCGGAGTTAATTCCCCACTAGAGTAACAGACAACTGAAGCTCCTAAAATTATATTTCTCCCAAGACAGATACCAACATTCCTTAACATATTCCTCCTCAATGACAGGAGCAGGGATTCTCATCAAAGGAATATCTCAGAAAATCAACATCCTCTAGATGACGTCTTTAAGTGTCATTTTAGCATAAATCTCTTCAACCAAAATAGTGGATTATTAGAGTTATTTTTCCTATTATACCCTCATTTATTTTCTCTTTCCAAATAAATTCAATCATACACCATCTCTCTTTTTCCAATAACTAATTGAGAAAATAATTAATTTTATGGAAAATGTGAAGTGGAGTTATTGAGAAAGTAGGGATATAATTGACAAATGATAACATTAAACTATAAAAACGACACTTAAATAGAAACACAAAAATTCTTCTAAAACGACACTTAAAAAGGAACGGAGGGAGTATATCCTAACTTTCTCAATAACTCCACTTCACATTTTCCATAAAATTAATTATTTTCTCAATTAGTTATTGGAAAAAGAGAGATGTTGTATGATTGAATTTATTTGGAAAGAAAAAAATAAATGAGTATAATATAAAAATAACTCTAATAATCCACTATCTTGGTTGAAGAGTTTTATGCTAAAATGACACTTAAAAAGAAACGGAGGGAGTATTATTTTTCTCTTTATAAATTTATTTATATATTTATTTATTTATATTTAAATTTTAATAATTATAATATTATTTATTATTTATTATTTTAAATAATTATTTATTTTAGACTTAGCCAAAAATGTAATATTATTATTTACATAAAATCATATTTCTAAGTCATTACTAAAAAATATTTCTCGGCATATAATTGATTTTAATATTTTATATCAAGATATTAAAACCCACATGATTCACTAAAATAATACGTCTGCAAGCAACACATGGCCAATATATGACCACGTGATAAGAGGGATATATCAGACTCTTCAGCTACATACGCCCAAAAATACGCAAACAGACGTCAAACTATTTTTATA
This sequence comes from Vicia faba, assembly GCA_948472305.1. NCBI lineage: Eukaryota > Viridiplantae > Streptophyta > Magnoliopsida > Fabales > Fabaceae > Vicia > Vicia faba. Next base: position 775,541,271 of record OX451737.1, read on the forward strand.
ATAAATTAATCAAAACAATTAATTTTCAAAAAGGAATACGAAAAGTTTTTAATTAACATGGCGTTTAGTTCAAAATCTATGCTATCTACACATTCGAACTAAGTGCGGGGGAAAATTAAAATATCTAGGTAATCCAATAAAAAACACCAACCCACCGCGAACTTCGAAATAGGACTCTGATTCCTCCTAAAGAGGATACGTAGGCATACAATTAAAATCGTGGTGAGTCCCGCTATATAAAATTCAAACACTTTTTCCCATTAATAATTAAGAACCCCATTTCCTAAAACGCGCTTCTAAACCTATTATCCTTGTGAACAAGGTAGACAGGGGATGCCTAACACCTTCCCCTCGTCTAGAACCGAGTCAAACTTATAATCTCTGACTTTTTAGGGTTATTCCTTTATACTCCCTTCCTTTAGGATAAAAATTAAGGATGACGACTCTAATTAAAAAACCAGTTGCAACACTTATGTATATTTGTCGCCCATGGCGTTATATAATACTTGCTTTACAAATCTTTGTCGAGTATTGTCTTGGATTTTTGCTTTGTGCTCGGGATTTGGGTTGTTATAGACACATACTGCTTGAATTCTTATCTAGGATGATAGTCTGTTAGTTTTTGGATTCTAGAGATAGATTTAGAGCTGACATTCGCTTGAGTGTCTGTGATTAATGCCTCTGTATTGGTTGTGTCTCCCTGAAAGAGCATCAACGCGATTAGCACGATTGACTTCTGTGTTATTGAGGTGGTTGAGTGATTGCCACCGAGGTAATACAATCGGTGTTGTGTTTGACACGTGATGATATTGATGAGTATCGTAGGTTGAGTATAACTGGTAGATAGGTTTAAGTTTGTGAAGAGTGGATTATATGCATGATTGATAAGTCTCTTCTCCATGAATGGATTCTTTTCCCGTCAATAACTTTAAATTCCTGCATTTACTTCAAACTTATTTAACCCCAAGACTCATTAGCGAATGATTTTTCGAACGAAGACTCGATAACCAATCCATGTGGACACGATACGATATAACCTATATCACACGGTAAAATAATAATTTAGGTTTTGCTTGTCGCTATACCGCTGCAATAAAATGGCGTCGTTATCAGGGATTGATTTATTGTTTCGTATTGCGATAATTCTTTTGTTTTTTAGTTTTGTAGATATCGTATATATTGTCTATTTTTACTTGTGTATATTGATACTTGTATATGTTTACTATACTTATGAATTTGTTATATCATTGTTTGTTTTCTTTCATATTTGCTTGTGTGTTGATTAGGAATAACCAGGTGGAAGCAACTTGGAGGAATGTTCTTAAATAACAGGCGTCGAGCTTACGACGTAAAACAAACATGTTTTATTGTTTTTTATTTTGTTAGTTTAGGTAGTTAAATGCAACTGTCTAAACAAATTTAACTCGGACTAGTTCTTAAATTTCATATCTCCACTTTTAAATTTGTTTAGATAATTTCATTCGGTCTTTTTGTATGTGCATATTATTTGTGTTCATTTTTGTGTTTATCTTTGAGCTTTTTGTGAATAACTTGAGGATATTGAGGTGATTTGTCAAGTTTGATCGTTTCGACTTGCGAATGCGTGATAATGATTTTGTTAAGGTTTTGTACATGCTCTAGGTATGTGTTTATCGCTTTATATACTTTAGCATATTCATGATACTTAGACTTTTTATAATTTTTATGTCATTCATTCTTTTGAGTACTTATTCATTTGTGAATCACTTTAGTTCCTACCCTTTTTGTGAGGTAGCTTTCCATTGTTCATAGATGTTGGAGACCACAATTGTTGTTTTAACTAGATTTTATTATGTTTAATGTTTTGTTTGTGTGATTGTATGAAAGCATGACAGTGATCAAGGCATTTTGTTTCATTTTGAGTACAACTACCTAATCAACTAGTCAATTCATCTTGTGAGTGTGTGATAATTAGTATCCATTTTTGAGCCTTTTTGTCGATGTTCATGTTGTTTTGAATCTAATGCTTGTGTACGAGTGTTTGGTTCTCATTTTTATATGGATATTGATTCTTTATTTTCTTGAACCTTCAACTATGATTCTTAGTTAAATTTTTACGTTGCCTAAGAAAGTATGGAATATTCACTTTAATGATGGTTGAATTCCAGTTGGGGAGAATAATACTTATGTGCTTATGTTGTGATTGCTATGAGATTGTAAAAGAAAAAGAAAGAAAAAAAATTGAAAAAAAAAAAAGAAAAAGAAAGAAAAAAATGAAAAAATTTTGAAAAAAATAAAATAAAAAAGTTCGAATAATTATGAGAATAAATATTATTATTATTATTATTATTTAAATATTTCATATACAATATAATATGAATATTTAATTTATAAATTATAGTGTAATTTTGTGGTAACCCTAAATTTTGTAATCTGCTCCGCCACTTCTTATATTTTATTTTATTTACATCTCTTATAATAAAGTGTTCCTTTTTTGAAGAAAAAAAGTAGAGATCCAAAATCTATACGCCATACCATTTACTTGGAGATTTCATCAATAATTGAAGGCTGAGTAGTGTTTGACAATCTCCTGCCACTTACAAATGAACTAAATAGGTGCAATGCTTTTGAAGGTTGTGTATATGGCACCATGTGACCAGATCCTCTTACAGTGGCAAAAGTCAATGAATTTCCATACTCAGTTACCCAACCTCCAACCTACACATAAGAGTCATACTCAAATCATTTTTCAATATGCATAAAATTGTTTATGTTTGAATAAAAATATGTATTTACCTGTCCTTTGTGAAACCAAACTCTATATGGATCTGTAATCTTGAATTTTAGATCATTTGCAAGCTCACGGATAAATGTACGAGTACTTAATAATGGCACAATTGAATCTTGATCTCCACTGTCATAATAATTTATATAAATTATTAGCTTACTTAATAATGGACACTACTTCCTATATTATATTATGCTTTACATTTATGTATTCTTTCAAATATGGACTATGTTGTTGTTTTTCTTTTCAAAATTAAAAATTATTTCATGAAAACTAAATTGATTAACATTTTGTTAGAGACTGAAATAAGTTAAATAAATCACCTATAAACCCATAGTGGAATATGGTTTTGTACTATCCATTTCAGAACTGGAAGGATATTTATATCATGATCCAGTGCATAATAATCTAAAACACTGCAACAACAAAAAAAATAAGTGAAGAAGAAACATTTTATGAGTAATGAAAAAAAAGTTATAGAAGGCTATGTGTAAATTAACTAGTTTTTTCAATAATCATTATTTTTGTATACCAAAAACGTTAAAAGTCTTAAATATAGTTTAAGAAATTTCATAAAATTTAAAAGATTAGTTTTTATTGTTATTGCACATAAATAATTTTTAAATTATTTCTAAAAATATTATATTTTTTACTTACCTACTGCACTGAGACCATGGATATGTTAGATTGGTGCGATTAGCATGAAGAGCCTTTTGAACTTCAGGAAGATTGAGGTAAAAATCAACTTCATAACCAATACAAATATCTATGTTTAAACTTGTTTTATTAGCCTGAATTAATGAAATAAAATAATGAATTCATTTATAAATTAATTATTGAAAATGAAAATATGATATGACCAAAAACAAAAGAGGAAAAAGTACCATTTTTTTCAATCTTAGTTCTTGTTGAGCAATGGATGGGTAACAAACATCAAGAATCACATCGTAATTGTCTACATAGTCACTAACCATTCCTTGTACATCAACCATAGCATCTTTACATGATTTAGATAAGTTGTCATAATTTAGATTAAAGTCACAATCATTCTTAAGAGTAAGATAAATTTCATCAGAAACCATTCCATGTGACCATAAATATTCATAGGTTGCTTGTGTATCACGGTTGAAATTTAAAAGAGGATTTCCAATCTAATAAATCAAAGAAAAAAAATATGATTACTTTAATTAACTTTTCAATATTTTAAATGAAAATATAAAAATAATAAATTAATTAATTAAATATGTCACATGGTGAGATCTTACAGCAACTCCTTTTATATTGAATTTGAAACCAGTTGAATCATTATTATAATCAATAATAACATTAGCTAACTGAGGTATGTAATGTCCTGAATAATAATAACATTATAAATGTTTGTTAGTAAGAAATAAAAATTGATCATTGTCGATACCAAAAACAGTAGGAAATAATTGTTGTTATTATTGAACCTGCATAGCTTTCTCCGGTAAGAAATAACTCCTTTGATTTGTAAGAAGGGAATTTCTCGTACCATTTTAACATGAACAAAAGCATATCATTAGCTGTGGAAAACAAATCAAAGAATTATAATGATGCTTAGTATAACATGTCAAAAATAAAATTTTATTTTGCATAGATATCAGATAATTATAACTACACAATACCTGTGGAGGCATCATTCTTCTTATAATCAGAAGTTGTATTTGAATATGACCATCCAACTCCAGCAGGAGATTCCACAAACAAAAGATTTGAAGCTATAAAAAGAGTAAACATAATATATATTTGTTAGAATATTGTTTTAAAAATTAATACAAACTCAAATTATTTTCCAAAAAAAAAAAACTCATGAATACCTTTATTCCAAGAATTTGAATTTTTTCTTAGACCATATCCATCACCTGTGGGATAAAATGGACCTAATTCACTAAAGGCACCTCCTCCGATTGAAGAACATCCTGGACCTAAAAATTATTGAAAGTAATTCATATTCAGAAGATGTTGTTATTCAGAAGTAGTAGAACTTTTGATGTTGTTAGCCAGAAACTGTAAGTTTTTGAGACTGTTTAGTTAGAAGCAGTAGTTTGATGTAATCAGAAGTTGTTATTAATCAGAAGTAGAAGTTTCTGAGATTACGCTTAAAAGTATGCTTAGTTTCTGAGATTCTAGAACTGAGTTTGTTAGGGTAGCTGTTAAATTTAATATTTTGTAGTTTGTATCTTTAAACTTAGTCATTAAATTTATTTTTATTAGGGCCTATGTAACAATTTACTTTCTATATAAATAGACTAATAGTAACAATCATTTGTATCATTCTTTTGTAAACTTTATAGCTGTCATTGCAGTAAATATATTCTCTATTACATTTTCTTCATTTATTAACTTTGTGCACTAATAAAAAAATTAAGTCACCACCCATAATCATGATCAAGATTTGAAGAGATGATATTTAATATATTATAATAATTAATTTTTACCTCCATTGAGCCAAAGGGTGAGGGGCTTTTTGTGAGGATGATGATCAGCCTCAACAAAATAATAGAAGAGACTCCTCCCATGCTTTACATCAATATCAACATAGCCAGCATATTGACTGAATTTAACCTTAGGTTGCCTTGGCAGATTCACAACCAGATCTTCAATAGGGTGCCCTTCAACTCTAATTATTGCTCCCAACAAGCACACATAACCCAAAACAATCAACACACCGACAAACCAACACTTTTCCATTCTTATAACTCCAATTCCCTCACAAGAAACACACTGTTTAACTCATTCATTGAGAAGTCATTTATATGAAAGCCACTTGGTTAAAAAAATACTAAATGTTAAAGATTCATTTTAATTTCTTAAAAAACTGTAATGTTTAAATTAATAAATTATCCTTTTTTTCTTTCTTTCTTTGATATTCAGAAGATTCTCAATATTAATCAATGTATATGGATTGTATCTTTGATAAGATACATTGATTATTTAATAAATTTAATAAGTTAATTTTTTCTTAATCCAATAAAAAATCAACTTTACTTTATAAATAAAATCGGATTAAGTATCTTTAATGTTAATAATTTTAAAAACAGATACATCAGTTTAAAAGGGAAAAGGCTCATTGTTATGAGAGTTTGCGCTAACTAAACACAATAATGATTTTGGTCCATTGATTTCCATCTCATACATACTTTATGGTTTAAGTTTTGTTATTAGGAGAAAATGTCCATTGATTTAAGCAACCGTTCATCCCCCCATAATTTTCATTCCGTACAAACTTAGCGCTTTAAGTTTTCTATTTGTTATTTGTTATAGAAAAAAGATTACAAATGAAAATACTCATTTGGACGAAGAAGATTGAGTTTGTGTAAAATGATATGTGCATTAACTACATTGAACCAATTATGATTCCCCATATATACAAAAAATTCATAAGGGCAAAAAGGGAAAACATCTATTATTCTCAACTAACTTAACTAACTATCTAAGCTATATAATAATTGGATTAATTATATTGATACCGTCCCACAAGTTGGAGTATGTATAGTAGATAAACTTAATTTGGACAAAAAGGAATTAAATAGAGGTCGTGGAGTGGTTTTGTGAAAGCATCTGCAAGCTGAGAAGCTGAAGGAATTGACAGAAGATGCACAAGCTTAGATTGAAGTTTTTCCCGTGTAACGTGACAGTCTAATTCAATGTGCATGTTGCGTTCGTGAAATGTTGGATTATGTGCCAAGTAGATGGCAGACTTGCTGTCACAGTACAATGAAGCAGGAGTAGAAAATTGAACTTGAAAATCTGCAAAAAGGTAAGATAACCATTGTATTTCAAGTTAAGGATGCTAGGGCACGGTATTCTGCGTCAATTGACAAGCGAGAAACAATGTTATGTTTCTTCGAGTGCCAATATATCAAAGAATTACCTAGCAAAACATAAAAACCTGTGACAAATTTTCTGGTTTCAAGGCACCTTGCCCAGTCAAAATCAGCAAAGTCATGTAATTTTAGAGAGCTGGTGTTGGAAAAGAAAATACCACGTGCAGGGGATGCCTTCAGATATCTCAGAACTCGTGTGGCTTCCTGGTAGTGAGGAATCAAGGGATTTACCACATACTGGTTGAGGTGTTGAACTGTATAAGAGACATATGGGCGGGTATTTGTGAGATAGAGCAGCCTAGCGATTAACTTGCAGTAGGATGAAAGATCCTCTAAAGGAGCACCCTCTGTGAATGAAAGTTTTAAATGAGGATCAATGGGTGTGGAGGTTTGTTTGACACCAAGGAAACAAGTGTCTTCGAGCAATTCAATGACATATTTCCTTTGATTAAGGAATATACCAGATGTTGACCTTGGAATTTCCAATCCCAAGAAATACCTCAAGTGACCAAGGTTTTTGATGCAAATATTTTTATGTAGGAAGGTTTTGACATAGTTGATATCTGAAACTAAATCACCTGTTAAAACGATATCATCAATATACACCAAAAGGACAGTAGAATTATGAGGTGTTAGCTTAGTATACAAGGAATGGTCAGCTTCTGACTGAGAGAAACCCAGAGAGAGAAGTGCTTATGAGAGTTTAGCATGCCATTGTCTGCTGGCCTGCTTCAGTCCATCCAAGGATTTATTGAGCTTACAAACCTTGTTAGATCCCAGATTTTTATAGCCAAGGGGAAGATACATGTAAACCTCTTCACTGAGATCTCCATGGAGAAAGGCATTATTAACATCCAATTGTTTCAGGTGCCAATTTTTTTATAACTGTAAGAGATAAGAGAACCCTAATAGTAGTGATTTTAACAACAAGGGAAAATGTATCAAAATAATCAACTCCCTCTAATTGGGTATAACCTTGGGTAACCAAGCAAGCTTTGTATCGTTCTATGGAGCCATTAACATGATATTTTACCTTGTATACCCACTTACAACCAATAGGAAATTTGTTAGGGGGAAGCTCTACAATGGTCAGTGTTTGAGTGTCATTAAGAGCTGCAATTTTAGAATCCATGGATTGTCTCCAACATTCATAATTGGAGGCTTGAAGATAAGTTTTTGGTTCAGGGTTAGAAGATATGGAGAAACATAAATTTTTGTAAGAGGGTGAGCAATTTTCTTATGAGAGAGAGTTAGAGATGGGATGTGATGTAGTATGTATATGAGGGGTGGATCCATTAGAGTTGGAGGATTGGAGCAGGTTACAGTGAAAATCCTGCAAGTATTTGGGAGGATGTTTATCTCTAATGGATTTTATAATGGGTTGGGCATGAGTGATTGAAGGAAGACGAGATGGTTGAGGAGATAAAGTGTCATGAGGTAGGTTAGGGTCATTATATATAACTACTTGATTTTGAGTACTAGAGGATGCAAGGGGGAAAGTTGATGTGAGTTAAAAGGACTAAAGGCTGAAGAAAATTTGGGAGATTATGGACTGTCATGATTATCTATGACAGGAGAAAGATTAGTAGGTTGTGAATTGTCATTGTTATCTATGACTGGATGCATGTTATGGCTGTTTGGGTCAAGAGAGATGGAAGTGATAGGTCTGGCATATAAAGAAGGTGTGACTGTACTATTAGAAGCTACAGGGGGGCCTGGGAATCTAAACCATAGGAGATATCCATTTGGATATTAGGAGGTACAGGGGTAGATGGTTGTGGTTTGTCAAGTTTAAAAGGTAAATTGTAACACCCCAATTCTACCCGACAATTATATAAATAAATCAGAGTTATAAAAATCATTCATGCAAACGAATCAGGATGCCACAAATTCTTCTATCAAAATTTATTGCATTCATTGTGGATATATAACACTTTTAAAACATCGGATGAACCATCATCATAACATCTTTAATTAAATAATTCAACATCTACACAGTGAAATTCTTGATAACATTTTTATCATCGTTACAACAACTTCAAAACAACACAATTTAATAATAATCAACTTAAAGTTCAACAGCTGAATAATCAACAATCAAAAGCAACAAGCGTTAATCCTCCCGAGTGTTACATATCAGAGCAATGACATCGACTTGAACTATTGAAGGTATACAACCTTCACTCTCGATTACCTGCACGTTACCAACATAAGGACAACATTCAAACAGAAGGGGTGAGATATCTAACAATATAATAAAACGTATGATAATTAATATATTAAATTAGATCACATAACATCACCACTTCTCATCTCATAATCAATAATAATCACAACAATAATACACATTCACCACATGAATACACACTTCTTTATGCAATCATATAATGCGACTCAATACTATGAAAATGCATGTGGTACCATTGGAGCAGAACTCCCATCTCAAAAATTGTCAATTAACAGAGGCATCAACAAGGCATAAGCCTTCATCTCAATATTCGCCAATACATGCCATCTCAACGAGCATAAGCTTCATCTCAAAATGCAATGTATGCGACACAATCATGAATGTAATGACAACACCATAATTGACAACAACTCAATACAACATCATCGTTGGCCAACAACCTACATCTTAAAAGCATCCCAACATCTCTTTATCAACATCGTTTATCATCATCATTTATCATCATAAATTATCAAACACAATCTCATTAATATCATCTCATCAATAACTCAGCTGTACAGTAATACGACAGTAAATCATCAATTTCACAACGTTGGCCATAGGCCTATACAAGATATTTCCTATAATTAGTTAATTAACTAAGGCTTACATCTAAAATCACCAAATCTCTACATACTACTATTCTGTAATATTACATCGTTCTTATTATTAATCCTACTGTTACAAATCAAACAGCATCCTATAAGCATCTCATCTTCATCATTCTGCATAATAACCAACAGAGTAATCTATACGGAAACTAATTCCAATCTTATGGTTATCCTTCCTATTCCTCATTTTAATCCTTAAGAATAAAGCTCATCACGTTAGCTATTCAACGCTTCGAATGACACCTCAAACGGAGTCCAAAAACCCAAGTTACAGCCTTTTCTAAACGATTCTGCCATAAACCAGACAACATGGGTCGATGCATAACTCCTTGGGTCGATGCATACTACACTGAACTCGTAACATGAGTCGATGCATCCTCTCTTGGATCGACTCATCTTGATTCTAACACACAACATGTATCGACACATGCCCCTACGCGTCGACTCATCCTGAGTCTGAAAGCCCTCATGGATCGATGCAAGACCTCTTCGTGTCGACTCATCCCGAGTCTCTACACCTTCTTGTATTGACACATCATGTTTGGGGTCGACGCATAATGCTCTATCCGGCATAATTTCTGCGATTTTCTCTGTGTTTTCACTACGGGTTCTATACTTTAAGCCCTAAAAACTTAATCTAATCATAGATAATCATCACTTACAGTCATCCTATAATTCTACATCAAATAAACAGCATCGAGACATCATTATTCATCTATAATTCATCAATTTTTCATCATACAACATCATATACATTCAATTCTTGAACAAGACAGCAATCACCTCTAACCCCACATACCAATTATCATGAACCCAATTATAGAGTCAGAACCCCACCCTTACCTTGGATTGAAGGCCGCTCTATAATATTTCGGTCGAAACCTCGTTCTGCCGTTTTTCCTCTTTTTCCAGCTGCTTCACGTTCTTCTTCTCAATCCTTATTCTTCTACTGCCTCTTCTCTCTATTCTTTCTAACAATAATAAAATAACCTATTATTCTTTATTCCTTATTGGGCTTAAAACTATTACACCTCCTTATTACTTCTATTCCTTTAAAACAAGCCCACCTCAAATAATATTATGCTTCTAATATTATTTCACCACTAAATAAAATAATTAAATCCAATTAATCACAACATATCTTCACAAATGATCCAAAAATAATTTATTTAAATAATTAATTAAATTACGGGTGTTACAACTCCCCCCCACTTAGAATATTTTCGTCCTTGAAAATTTACCTTAATCAAACAACTAAGGGTAGGAGTTTCACATCTTGCTCTCCAATTCCCAAGTCATGCTTTCTCCGGCAGCTCCTAACCAAACCACTTTAACCAAAACAATCTCTTTTACCCTCAGAGTCTCAGTTTCACGATCCGCGATACATACAGGCATCGTCTCCACCGTAAGATTATCCTGTACTTGTACATCATTCATATGAATCACATGAGATGGATCTGAAACATACTTCCGGAGTTGTGACACGTGAAACACATCATGAAAATTCAAAAGATTAGGCGGTAAAGCCACTCTGTAAGCAACATTCCCCACTCTCTCTGAAATCTGATACGGTCCAATAAAACGAGAAGTGAGCTTCTTAGACTTTAATGCTCGCCCAACACCAGTCACAGGTGTAACTCTTAAAAACACATGATCACCAGCTTGAAATTCTAAATCTTTCCTTTGCTTGTCATGATAAATCTTCTGTCTGCTTTGGGAAGCTTTCATCTTTTCTCGAATCAACTTCACCTTCTCAGTAGTTTCACGAACAAGTTCAGGTCCAAGTACTACACTTTCACCAGATTCATGCTAACATAAAGGAGTTCTACATCTCTGATCATACAACACTTCAAAAGGTGTCATCCCTATACTAGAATGGTAACTGTTATTATAGGTGAACTCTATCAACGGAAGATAAGTATCCCACGAACCTCCCTACTCAAGAACACATGCCCTCAGCAAATCTTCCAACGATTGAATTGTCTGTTCAGTCTGGCCATCAGTCTGAGGATGATACGCTGAACTCAACCTCAACTTAGAACCTATCGCTTCTTGCAAACTCTTCCAAAAATCAGAAGTAAATCTTGGATCTCTATCTGACACAGTGCACAAAGGAACACCATGCAGCTTCACAATCACACTAATGTAAATCTCAGCCAACTTCGACACTGGAAAACTGATGTTAATAGGGATAAAATGAGCTGACTTCGTAAGCCTATCAACAATCACCCAAATTGAATCATGTCCTCTTAAAGTATTAGGTAACCCTGTCACAAAGTCCATTGAAATGCTATCCCATTTCCATTCTGGAACTTCTAACGGTTGCATCAACCCTGTTGGCTTCTGATGTTCAACTTTCAACTTCTAACACGTCAAACATGCATACAAAAAACGAGCCACATCACTCTTCATTCCGGGCCACAAAAACAAACCTTTCAAATCTTGATACATCTTTGTAGCTCCTGGATGAATACTCAACTTACCTCTATTGCTCTCTTCCAGTATCACCCTCTTCATCTCATCATCATCAGGAATATAAATCCGATTACGAAATGTCAACACACCTTGCGCATCTAACTTAAAATCATTATTCTCAGACTGATCGATTCCAACCATCAAATCTATCAGTTTAACATCCAACTTATGAGCTTCTCTGATACTGTCTAGAAATTCATTATTAATCTTCAACATACCCAACATAACACTCTGGCGTAACCTCGCAAACTAAGCTCATATCTCTGAACTGCTCAATTAATTCCAACTCTTTAACCATCATTGCAGACATATGTAAAGTCTTTCGACTCAATGCGTCAGCCACCACATTTGCTTTTCCTGGATGGTAATTCAAACCAAAATCATAATCCTTTAACAATTCCAACCATCTTTGTTTCCTCATATTCAACTCCTTATGATCAAATAAATACTTTAAGCTCTTATGGTCACTAAACACTTCAAATCTAGAACCATAAAGATAATGCCTCCAAATATTCAACACAAAGAAAATTGCAGCAAGCTCTAAATCATGCGTAGGATAGTTCTTCTCATGAGTCCTTAACTGCCTTGACACATAAGCAACTACCTTACAATTCTGCATAAGCACACCTCCTAAACCCATCTTAGAAGCATCACAATACACCACAAAAGGCTCTCCTGGATTAGGCAACGTCAAAATCGAAGCCGACGTCAACCTCTTCTTCAATTCTGTAAAACTTTCTTCACACTGAACATCCCATACAAAAGCTCTACATTTACAAGTCAACTTAGTCAACAGAAGTGCCAACTTAGAAAAACCTTCGATAAACCTTCTATAGTAACCAGCTAGTCCCAAAAAGCTTATAATCTCAGTAGCTGACTTTGGAGTTTCCCATTGCAACACAACATCAACCTTCGATGGATCTACAACAATGCCACTACCTAAAATCATATGACCAAGAAAACTGACCTCCTTTAACCAAAATTCAAACTTGGACAAATTTACATACAACTTCTTATCTTTCAAAACCTACAATACTACTCTTAAGTGTTCTACATGCTCTTCTTCTGACTTAGAGTAAATCAAAATATCATCAATGGACACCACTACAAACCGATCGAAATAAGTATGAAAGATACGATTCATATATTCCATGAATACTCCCGGCGCATTAGTAACACCGAAAGGCATCACTGAATACTCGTAATGTCCATAACGCATTCTGAAAGCCGTCTTCTGGATATCTTCATCCTTCACTTTAATCTGATGCTAACCCGACCTCAAATCAATCTTACTAAACACATGAGCATCCACCAATTGGTCCATCAAGTCATATATTCTTGGAAGCGGATACTTGTTCTTAATCATCACTTTATTCAACTGTCTATAATCAACATAAAGCCTCATACTTCCATCTTTCTTCTTTACTAACAACACTGGAGCTCCCACAATGATACACTTGGTCTTACAAAATTCTTCTCAAGTAACTCTTCCAATTGCTTCTTGATCTCCGGGAGCAACCCGTTCTCAAACTTGATACACTTTGAAAACTCAGCATCTGCATCAGCGTAATGCGGATAAAACTTAGCTAACTCAGAAAACTTGGCAGCATACTCAACAACTGACAAACTTCCTTGCTTCAACTCAAGGAACTCATTTTCCTTCTTACCACAGACATCTTCAGGAAAGTACTTCCTCAAAAATTCCCTACGGAACACAGCCCAAGTGACATTCTCACATACAGCTTCCAACTTCTGAGCAGTCTCTAGCCACCAGTCATCAGCCTCGACTGCTAGCATATGGGTTCCATAACGAACCTTCTGCGCTGGAGTGCAGTCCATCACACGGAAGATTCTCTTAATCTATTTGAACCAGTCCAATGCTCCGCCCGAATCATACTTTCCCTTGAACGTAGGCGGATTCTCTCCCTGGAAGTCGCCAAGCTACGAGATCCAACATTCCCGTCAACATTCGGCTGATTCTCCATCGCATGAGCCATTGCTTCGAAAGCAGCAGCAAGTGCAGCATGATTCCTTCCATCCATCTCAACTTCTCACTACAACATAAACAACGGTTATAACTCAAATTAACAATACTCGATTGTTAGACAACTACGACTCTACGACAAGGTCGGACCAACCTTTTGCTCTGATACCAACTTTGTAACACCCCAATTCTACCCGACAATTATATAAATAAATCAAAGTTATAAAAATCATTCATGCAAACGAATCAGGATGCCACAAATTCTTCTATCAAAATTCATTTCATTCATCGTGGATATATAACACTTCTAAAACATCGGATGAACCATCATCATAACATCTTTAATTAAATAATTCAAAAACAACGCAGCGGAATTCTTGATAACATTTTTATCATCGTTACAACAACTTCAAAATAACACAATTTAATAATAATCAACTAAAAGTTCAACAACTGAATAATCAACAATCAAAAGAAACAAGTGTTCATCCCCCCGAGTGTTACATATCAGAGCAATGACACCGACTCGAACTATTGAAGGTATATAGCCTTCACTCTCGATTACCTGCACGTTACCAACATAAGGGCAACATTCAAACAGAAGGGGTGAGATATCTAAAAATATAATAAAGCGTATGATAATTAATATATTAAATTAGATCACATAACATCACCACTTCTCATATCATAATCAACAATAATCACAATAATAATCACAACAATAATACACATTCACCACATCAATACACACTTCTTTATGCAATCATATAACGTGACTCAATACTATGCAAATACATGTGGTACCATTGGAGCAGAACTCCCATCTCAAAAATTGCCAATTAATAGAGGCATCAACAAGGCATAAGCCTTCATCTCAATATTCGCCAATACAGGCCATTCCAACGAGCATAAGCTCCATCTCAAAATGCAATGTATGCACACAATCATGAATGTAATGACAACACCATAATTGACAACAGCTCAATACAACATCATCATTAGCCAAAAGCCTACATCTTAAAAGCATATCAACATCTCTTTATCAACATCGTTTATCATCATCATTTATCATCACAAATTATCAAACACAATCTCATTAATATCATCTCATCAACAACTCAGCTATACAGTAATACGACAGTAACTCATCAATTTCATAACGTTGGCCATACGCCTATACAAGATATTTCCTATAATTAGTTAATCAACTAAGGCTTACTTCTAAAATCACCAAATCTCTACATACTACTATTTTGTAATATTACATCGTTCTTATTATTAATCCTACTGTTACAAATCAAACAGCAGCCTATAAGCATCTCATCTTCATCATTCTGCATAAAAACCAACAGAGCAATCTATACGAAAACTAATTCCAATCTTATGGTTATCCTTCCTATTCCTTATTTTAATCCTTAAGAATAAAGCTCATCGCGTTAGCTATTCAACGCTTCGAACGACACCTCAAACGGAGTCCGAAAACTCAAGTTGCAGCCTTTTCTAAATGATTCTGCCAAAAACTAGACAACATGGGTCAATGCATAACTCCTTGGATCGACGCGTACTGCACTGAACTCGCAACATGAGTCGACACATCCTCTCTTGGATCGACTCATCCTGAGTCTAACACACAGCATGTATTGACACATGCCCCTACGCATCGACTCATCCTGAGTCTGAAAGCCCTCATGGATCAACGTAAGACCTCTTCGTGTCGACTCATCCTGAGTCTCTACACCTTCTTGTATCGACACATCATGTTTGGGGTGGACGCATACTGCTCTATCCTGCATAATTTCTACGATTTTCTCTGTGTTTTCACTACGGGTTTGTTGTACCCCAAAATTTGCCCTCCCATATTCCTCAAGATTTGTCAAGAATGATCCTCAAATGGTTCAAGATTGCTCAAGAGGGTTGTACAGTCAAACCACCTCCTAAGACAACTGAAATTAGGGTTTTGTTTCTTTCAGGGAATTTGAGGTTTTCAATGGTTCAATCAAGTCTCATAGGCCTCTATACATTCTCAAGCACCTACATGCCAAGTTTCAGGGTTCACAATGCCAATTTGCACAGTCAAAAGCTCCATTTGACCCACAGTCAACTACAAGGGCAAAATGGTCATTTTGCAGTAAAAAGTTAGAATTTTTGGTCAACATCTTATTTTGAGCTCACAATCATCATTTGATCAAGTCTTGATCACGATTCCACAAGGATAGCTCAAAAATCATCAAGATGCAAAAGGTTACTATTTTTGGACAGTAGAAAAGTCAACTGTATCTTGACCAGGGCATAACTTTTTCATGGTTTGTCAGAAAAATTCCATCCAATGCTCATTTTGAAGGGGATGACATTTCCTACAATCCATATGCACATTCCAAGTCCAAGAAATGCTCTCACAAAAAGTTATCAATTTCTACATTATAGGTCAAATTCAAAAGTCAACAAGAAGGCACTTTAAGTCAAAGACCATACCTTGAGATTGGTAAATCCAAATGACATGGTACCAAAGCATTTGTTAGAGGACTTCAAGACCTTTCCAAAATGTCCAAGAACATGTTCATATGATCAAAATTGAGCAAGATATACATTGGAGAAGTTGGGAAATTTTTGTGAATTTGCAAAAGTCAACTTTGCTCAAAACACCTTGTTTTTGCTAATGGGCCTCAAATCGCTTCTTGAAACTTCATCCATGGCCTATGCACGACCCATCAAGCTTAATTGAATTTATTTTCTTATTTTTATTAATAAATTGGATTTTTAATCAATATTAATTCATTTAATTGATTTAAATTGTAGGAAAATACAAAGATTTGGTTTTTCAATCTTTTTGTGAAGCAAATATGGTCAAGATATGCTGGCAATTTCGTGTGCAAATCAAAGAGACAAAAATCTCCAAATTTGAAAACTTTTTCCAATCATGAAAATGCAAAAAGATTTGATTTCCAATCAAATATTCAATCATCAATTCAAAGGGTTTTGGCTCAATATTGTGACCTAAATTCATTCTCCTATATATATACAAGCTAACCCTAATTCCATACACGTGAGAAAGCTGCAGGAGAAAGCCATTGCAATTCAAGAAAATTGGAAAAAAAACTCAAAACTGATTTCTATATTCCAGGGCGATTCAAAGCTTTTTGTTAATTCTAACACCTTGCAGGGGTTCCCAGGAACGTGTGGCAATTGAATTCACACGCTAAAGCTCAAAGAATCACCCTAAACAGTTTCACGGTTTGCACACTTTGTCCATAATCGTATTGCTCAAATCATGCGCATTTAACATGATTTCTTGTTTGATTTGCATTGCTTGAATCCATATGAAGCTAATGGCATAAGTTAATTGAATTATAATGCACAGAATCAAAAGTTGCCATGGTTCAATTTTAGGGTTCCTGAGCTTTGGATTTGGGGCTTTCTAAACCCAGAAAAATCAAGACTTGTAAGGCACATGGTTGGATTCGTGAGAACCAGATGAATCCAAAGCAACCCTCGCGAAATATTTATGTAGCCTGTAGCTCTATTTGCTATTTTTCGTCACACTGTTTAGTGGGGGTTAAAAACCCCCGCTGTCTAATGTTTGTTTTGTAGAATGAACAAAGAAGATGATGAGGTGTGGATGTCTCATTGGCCAGTTCAAAAAAGACGCGCGTGTTTTTCTTTTTACAGCATATTGATTAATTGCCTAATATATTAATTGCTAGTCACTATAATAACGAATGAATCGTGCAGTTGGAGTGGTAGACGCACTAGCATATGAGCTTTGGGACCTGGGTTCGAATCCCAGGTCCCCCCAAACGCTTATGTTATTTTTCTTTACATGTTCTTGTGCAGATCTCCAAAGGGTAAACACCATATACCTCCAAACATCAATGCGCCATGTGGCTTCAGGCGTAAATCCAAGGGTCATGAGATGATGACTACCATGCGCCCAGTCAACAAACACACAGCTAATCCAGAATGTCAAAGCAGGCTTGAGGTTAATGGGCTTCAGATTGCCAAAAACACCTCCTTATTGGGCCACCACCCCCCTGGTTCATTCATTCTCTTCTTTTTATTTTCTTTTAGTAATTATTATTATTATTATTTAATTAACATAATTAATTATTTTCATAATAAATTCAAAAAAACTAAAATATAATATTATTATTTATTAATTTCACCCTTTAATTTATTATTTTTGTAAATAAATATAATTAATTAATTTAGTCTTTTTAATTAGGTTAACTTTAATTATTTTCATAATAAATAAAATCCACGTAGAATTAGGGTTTTTACCAACTTTTAATTTCTTTTATTTTATTTTCATTAAAAACATAAAAAAACTTTAAAAATATTTCTTTTATTTAATTAATTAGAATTAGGTTTAATTAAATGCAAAAAGGACCAAAAACTCATTCTTTCTCAAAAAGGGTTAAAACCCTAAGGACTTCTCCGATCCAATTTCTCGCGTGCATATTAATTTTAATCCATATTTATGTAATTGCTCCAAGAATGTAATAGCATAATTAGGACCTTTTTATCGCTTTCTTTAATTTCCCGCAATTTACTTTTCAAAGGGTTTGCTTTTGGCGATGTAAATACCCGACGCCTTGTAATAGCGTAGATTTATTTTCCGCAACATTTAACTGTTAGATGTATGTTAATTAGGCTATGCATGACAAGACTTGCCTGAAAATAAAATCAAAACGTAGCTCACCATAACATGTGCAAAGATAAACTTAATTGAAACCTGACACACTCGCACATGCCACTCCTAGGGTACGCCTCACTTGGTTGCCTCGACGTGGTCATTGAGTATAGGAAGTTTTAGAGGTCGCCCTCCTGTCTAAAGATCCAGTTGCCTCGGAATGGTTTCTTGGATAAAAAGGATCTAGGACATTATGGTTACCGCTAAGGCGTCCTACTATTGCTTTGGTGACCACATGTCCCTATAATCGAATTGACCCGAAAACTCCAACGACGGTGCTACCTACTTCTCAATAGTGGGATAGTATTGTCTAAAGGACATTTACACAGCTTAATTTCTTTTGAGTAGGTAGAGGTTCTAAGGTACTTGATCTTTCAAAACAAAATCAACTTTTCACACTTACACTCTTTTCTGACAAAAGTTTTCAAACAACACTTCATACACTCTTGAGGACAGATACAAGAGTTAAAACGAAGTTTTCAAACAAAACTCTTTTCAAAACCCACAAACACAAGAAAAAGCAAAACATTTTGAAAACATAGTGAGCAAGTACCTAAGAGCCCGTGGATAACCACAGATATAAAGGGTGCTAACACCTTCCCTTTCTATAATCTACCTCCCGAACCGAGAAACATCTCGAAAAGGAATTTTGCTGTGCTTTTGTCCTTTCCTTGTTGGAGAAAATAAAAGACGGTGGCGACTCTTGCTTACCGCGACATTTCGCAAACCAGCATTTAAAAACAGCCAGTTCTATTTCCACCGATCATAGAACTGGCGACTCTGCTGGGGACTCTTTATAAGTGAGGTGTACCTTAGGATTAGATCACTTGTGTTTTCAATTGTATGCCTTGATTGCTTTAATGTTGTGGGCTTGTATCAGAGTTTCATAGATCCTAACCCGGATCTGGGGCTACCCTTTTTTAGGTAGCAATAAACTGTGAGGGACCTGTCCGACGTAGACCGACACAGGTGAAGCAGTAGCTACGTTGGTGTGGCACCTTGGTCTGTACCGATATCCCTTGTGTTAGAACAAGGAGAATATGGGTCTTCTGAGGAGTCATTAAGCACCAAATGACCTTAGCACCTTAAATTGACCAACTTGGCCATAGAACAGTAGCAGTATGCTACGCTCATTGAGGCTAAACTCTCGCGATGGTTCCGGCCACAAGAAAAGGTTTCCAAACTGGAATTATGACCGATCGAGGATAGTCAATGATATTGAGATCCTCTAGAACCCGATTACTATTTTTTAGGACAGGTCTTAACCAACTGAACTGAAAGAGGGTAATGCCTAAACTCCATGCCAACCTAAACTTAAGGCTATATGTGTGACTTGTGTGCCTTCAAACTTGAACTACTTGCACATACTTGTTATCTGACAATACGAGTTCCTAGCAGGTTTTGTTTACAGTCCTTATCCAAAAATTTGGACTCATTACAGGGCTTACTTACATCACTCCATGCATAGCATACACATCATAACATCATACCATAGCATTTCCTTAACCATTTCAAGGATCTCAAGGGTTTGTGATGCAGGTCATGATGAACCAGATGTCTAGCAAGGGGCAAAGGGGATTTATTTTCCTCTAGCCAAGGTTGTATAGAAATCCAAGCACGATAACTTGAGTCAGGGGCTATGACCCACTCGATATGGTGAGCCTTGACTCTTGAAGAAGGATTCTTAGCAACATGAAGTTCCTTCAATCAAGCTACAAAATTCAAACTCTAACGGTTTCTTGTTTACCCCGCGAGATCCTTGAAAACATTGCATACATATATCATACATATCATTGCATTACAGGTACCCTTTTACAGGTCACTTATCTTCTTCGCTGTTTATTTCAGCAATCATCATGTCTACCGAACCTTCCACTAAACAAGCTATCAAGGCCCTCCAGGCCTAGAATGCCCAGTTCCAAGAGTTGGTTATGAGCCTAGCCCAGGGTCAATAAGATTTGAAGACTCTGATTCTGAAAGAGAGGAAGAAGAAGAAGAAGAGGACCATCTTGTTCAACACTAGACGCAAATTTGGGAATGGCCTGCAGAATGAGGTTGAGCTGACTACCTCATCTGCAGGAAAGGACAACCCACAAGAGAGAAGGGTTCCTAGTCCCGTGGTCTCCGACAACGAGACAGATTATAATGATGAATAGTACCCTCCTGCTGAGGACAGGTACAAACAGTTGGAAGACCGTTTGAGCGCTATGGAGATACAGAAGGTGCCCGGTCTGGACTTCGAAGATCTAGGTCTGTCCTCTGGGGTGGTGATTCCCCACAAGTTCAAGGCACCTGCTTTTGCCAAATACGACGGAGCCTCCTGCCCAAAGCTACACCTCCGGTCGTATGTAAGGAAGATCCAACCTTACACGGCTGGCAAGAATTTGTGGATCCATTTCCTTCAGGATAGTCTTTCAGGGACTCAACTCAAATGGTTCTATCAGCTGGATGGGGCCAGTATTCGCAACTGGGAAGATTTGGCTACTGCGTTCTATAAGCAGTATCAATATAATTCCGACCTCGCTCCTACGCGTACCCAACTCCAGGGTATGTCATTAGGGACGGGTGAAGGATTTAAAGAGTACGCCCAAAAATGGAGAGACCTTGCTGGAAGGGTGTAGCCACCCTTAACTGATCGTGAACTTGTGGATATGTTCCTAGGGACCTTGTCTGGTCCATTCTTCAACCATTTGATTGGAAACTCTTCAGCCGGGTTTACAGACCTTATCTTGACTGGCGAGAGAATTGAAGCTGGCATCAAAAGCGGGAAGATTCAAGAATCTACACCTTCCGATGCTCAGAAAAAGCCCCACAACGGGAAGAAGGAGTCCAATGTTGTGTATGGTCGAAAGAGTCGTCATGACCAACACATAGGGGAAATCTTGATCTTTGATTCTACGCCTGCTCAACAAAGACAGGGGCATCAACGTAAGGAGGTCGCGCCTAAAAGACAATTCACCAAGATCAACATGTCACTGGCTCAAGCGCTACAGCAAATGTTGAAGGCAGGGCTGATTACATTAAGGGCTCCTCTCCGGAATCCAAACACTTCCGCTCCTACCTATCATCCCAATGAAAGGTGCGCATACCACTCTGATAGTCCGGGACATGACACAAACAACTGTTGGGCTCTGAAGAACAAGGTCCAAGACATGATCGATGCCAAAGAGATCCAGTTTGACCCTCCAGAGACTCCAAACATAATCACTGCTCCTATGCCAAATCATTGAATGCTTTTGTTTTATTTGAATGTTCAAGTTATTTTTCTCTGCTTATTCAAACAAACGATTATCATGTCAAACTCTTTTATTTCATGAATGCATTACACGTGTCTGTCTTGAATTAATTGTTTTCATTATGCTTAAAATTGCTTCATATTTCATTTGTGTGATGTTCAAACTCTCGATTAAAAAATTCTAAGCCTTTTGAGGGAGGATGACGAAAACGATACCACGATCTTTACAGTATGCTTTTGAACAGATCCCGCTGATGAGGTACAGGCATTGTTTCAAATCCTAAATAGTGGAGTTATAAGGAAGATAATCCCTAGTCAACCCCTTTGAGCCAAAGAAGTTGGAGTTTTCTTTTCACGCAAAAATTAAAACCCTTAATCATAACATGGGGCATGGTAGTTCTCTCAGTTGATCCAGGTGCACAATGAATGGCATCAAAAAAGTCCTTCTGAGAGAAAAGACAGTGATGGTTCCGTATAATCATAAGGACAGGCAGTCATTATCTCTCAAAATAAAAACCCAATAAGTCAAAACCTATGAAGGAGACTTACAAAACTGGGGCATCCCGCTGACTGTAATCACAAAAGAAACAGTCAGGCAAAAGTCAGGGACAACAAATCAAAAAGAAAGAGGTCCTACAAACCCTCAACAAAAAAAAAAGACTGCCTATTCAAAATAAATTGTCAGTATCCGAACCATCACTGGTATGTCAGAGCAAAGACTCAAACAGGATCTAAATTCACGATTAGTTGAGTTTAGGATCGAAGAACATCACGAAGAACGGGTGGGTACAAATAAAATTTGAGCCTTTATCCTTTATTTCTTAAACCGTGAACCAGGCCACGTTATAACCCTTAAAAGTCCTAGCTGGAGCATGGGTTAGTTCAAAAGCATACTGTTACAAAAGGTATCCTGACTCCTGTAGGGCTCGCTGTAAAATCCCGAGTTGACATCACATTTCACAAAAATTCACTTGTTTGATTGAAAATTGCATTTTCAAAAAACTTCAAGACAGACATAAGCTTTCGCATTCTTAAAATAACATTGTTTGCATATGGCCATTTGTTCGAACAGCAGAGAAATTCGCACGATGAATATCTAGTGAACAAAAATCTTCTCAACAAAAGGGTCACCTCAAGTGGAAAAACACTTCCAATCAAGGGGCACGGCATGATCATTATCCATCATCTGGGGCAGTCAAGTCAGGATTCAGAGAATCTCTCAAGATGCCAAATAGCCAGGGGAAAATCTCCGCCTGAATCACTTGAGGCATTGGACATGAATTCTAGCCACGAATTTTGCATGATCAAACATCTTCTGGTGGTATGGCAACACAATACTACCGACAGTGACACCTCCCTACATCCTGAGAGCATGGACATAGTCAAAAAAGTACTACGCATAATCAAAGACCCGCTAGGTCGACTGGCCTAGGCAAAAATAAGGGCTTCCCGGTGAACCAAAAGGGTTCGGGCAAAAATAAGGGATGAAAATGAAAAATTTGTACACCCGGCAAGTCGAAAACCTGAAAAGGAGGCTTGGGCAAAAAAAGGTATCCCGGTGGACTGAAAACCCGAAAGGGCGGTCCAGGCAAAAATTAGGGATCAAAGCGTACGACTATGTCTCGTCATCTCGTCACTGGCCTACTAGAAGAAGATTTGTCAATCGGCAGTTAACAAGGCCTCCGCATGCATCTTCTCTCGCAGAAAATGGGGCAATAAGAATTGTCCGAACTGTACAAGCTGCTCTGTCCACCAGGTACAAGGTAGATTCGGCTGAAGAATATGACCAAGATACCTTCACTCCCCGCAGAGGAAAACAGTAATGGAAGCTCCCCAGTGAAGTCGCCACTGAGACTTGCAATCATGGAAGAATCAGCAATACTCTCCCCAAACAGAGTTGGTCAGCCCTAAAAAGGAACAGTATCTCCAACAAGTCAGCAATACTCTCCCCCGAGCAGAGTTGGTCTACCATCAGTCCTGGAAAAGTTGGGTATCCCCAGAAGATCTTAATATTCCCTAGCAGATATACAAATATTCCTCAGCAAGCATCCCCGACAGTCTTAATATTCCTCGACAGAAGTATAAGATTATTCCCCGGCGGAATACAGGATACCCCCCAGTGGAGCCATTTCCTAGCACAGTCTGAAGAGCTTCCCCGCCAGAGTTGAATCATCTTCCCCAGTAGATTCTAGAAGATTGTCTCCTGCAGAGTACAAATATCTCTCCCCAACCATATTCAAAGGTTATCCCCACCAGAGTCTAACTGGGTTATCCTCAGCAAGTTGCAGCGGAAAGATCATCCCCAGCGAAGTTCTTTCTATCCCCAGCGGAGTTCATCATCAAAATCTCCCAACAGAGCTTATCAACGGAATACCCGGCGGTGTTATCGTTAAAATCTCAACACAACACCTCTTCCCACAGAGTAATTCCCCGCAGAGTAATATCTTCACCAGGTTTATTCCCCAACGGAGTCATCTTCTCCTACGGGTTCATTCTTGCAATCATCTTCGTGCATCATCCCCAGTGGAAACGAAGAATTCAACCAGACCCTTCAATATTAGCCCAGGATATAACGAACTCCCGGCATTTGTCAAGGATTTATTTTCCCTGACGGAAATACATTCATAAACATATCACATTTCATATCTCATATTTACATACATGATAAAGTGCATACGACACGACTTCATTTATTCTTGAGAACATCACGACATCATGCATCTCATACATCATGACATTGCATACAACTAACTCTTTGCCTTTTCAGGAAAGATCAATCAAAGATCATCATCCCTTCTAGAGATAGTTCAGATGTGACCCAGGCATGAAGACATTCTGATATTTATTCCAGATTTCCTTCTAGAGATAGTTCAGATGTGACCCAGATTTGGCGACATTCCGATACTTATTCCAGACTCCTTCTAGAGATAGTTCAGATGTGACCCAGATTTGGCGACATTCCGATACTTATTCCAGATTTCCTTCTAGAGATAGTTCAGATGTGACCCAGACTTGGCGACATTCCGATACTTATTCCAGATTTCCTTCTAGAGATAGTTCAGATACACTCCAGACACGGATGCCATCCTGATACTTATTCCAGAGTTCCTTTTAGAAATAGCTTAGAAATGCTCCAGACACGGATGCTATCCTATTGCTTATTCCAAACTCCTTCTAGAGATAGTTCAGATGTGACCCAGATTTGGCGACATTCCGATACTTATTCCAGATTTCCTTCTAGAGATGGTTCAGATGTGACCCAGATTTGGCGACATTCCGATACTTATTCCAGATTTCCTTCTAGAGATGGTTCAGATGTGACCCAGATTTGGCGACATTCCGATACCTATTCCAGATTTCCTTCTAGAGATAGTTCAGATACGCTCCATACACGGATGCCATCTTGATACTTATTCCATATTTCCTTTCAGAGATAGCTTAGAGATGCTCCGGACACGGATGCTATTCTATTGCTTATTCAGTTTCCTTCTAGAGATAGCTTAGAGATGCTCCAGACACAGATGCTATTCTATTGCTTATTCCGATTTCCTTCTAGAGATAGTTCAGATATGCTCCAGATGCGGATGCCATCCTGATACTTATTCCAGATTTCCTTTCAGAGATAGCTTAGAGATGCTCCAGACACGGATGCTATTCTATTGCTTATTCCGATTTCCTTCTAGAGATAGTTCAGATGTGACCCAGATTTGGCGACATTCCGATACTTATTCCAGATTTCCTTCTAGAGATAGTTCAGATACGCTCCAAACACGGATGCCATCCTGATACTTACTCCAGATTTCCTTTCAGAGACAACTTAGAGATGCTCCAGACTCGGATGCTATTATACTACTTATTCCAGATTCATTCAAGAGACAGTCCAGATACGATCCAGATTTGGATGTCATTCTGTCACTCATTCAGATGCAGTATGGATATACCCCAGACACAACAGTCATTCTACTACCCATTCAGACTTCAGCAATTAGACACAGACTAGATACGCTCCAGACACGGAGGCCATTCTATTTCTCATTCAGATTCAACTATCAACTTCAAGTTCAGATATACTCCAGACACGGAAGTCATTCTGTCACTTATCCAGATCCCAGTTATAGCACAGATACGATCCAGATTCGGATGTCATTCTGTCACTCCTTCAAATAAAGCACAGATATGATCCAGGTGCGGACCCAATTCTGACAATCACCCAGTTCCAGCTTATAGATACAGTCCAGCAATCACTTCTGGATGGCATCTTTAAGCCCATCTCCTACCAACAATCTTCAGATGGCATCTATAAGCCCATCCTCCTATCCATCATCTCTCCAAATGGCATCTGTAAGCCCATTCCCGACATCACATTGCTGATACTACACTATGTGAGTGCAAATTTCTGGGCACTCTAGTGTTCAATTATCTTCCACCTTCGGATCACGAAAGGCTCGAAAGCCAATCTATATCCTCAGGTCTAAGAAAATTGAACAGGGGCAACTGTTGTACCCCAAAATTTTCCCTCCCATATTCCTCAAGATTTGTCAAGAATGATCCTCAAATGGTTCAAGATTGCTTAAGAGGGTTGTACAGTCAAACCACCTCCTAAGACAGTTGAAATTAGGGTTTTGTTTCTTTCAGGGAATTTGAGGTTTTCAATGGTTCAATCAAGTCTCATAGGCCTCTATACATTCTCAAGCACTTACATGCCAAGTTTCAGGGTTCACAATGCCAATTTGCACAGTCAAAAGCTCCATTTGACCCACAGTCAACTGCAAGGGCAAAATGGTCATTTTGCAGTCAAAAGTTAGAATTTTTGGTAAACATCTTATTTTGAGCTCACAATCATCATTTGATCAAGTCTTGATCATGATTCCACAAGGATAGCTCAAAAATCATCAAGATGCAAAAGGTTACTATTTTTGGACAGTAGAAAAGTCAACTGTATATTGACCAGAGCATAACTTTTTCATGGTTTGTCAGAAAAATTCCATCCAATGCTCATTTTGAAGGGGATGAAATTTCCTACAATACATATTCACATTCCAAGTCCAAGAAATGCTCTCACAAAAAGTTATCAATTTCTACATTATAGGTCAAATTCAAAAGTCAACAAGAAGGCACTTTAAGTCAAAGACCATAACTTGAGATTGGTAAATCCAAATGACATGGTACCAAAGGCATTGGTTAGAGGACTTCAAGACCTTTCCAAAATGTCCAAGACATATTCATATGATCAAAATTGAGCAAGATATGCATTGGAGAAGTTGGGAAATTTTTGTGAATTTGCAAAAGTCAACTTTGCTCAAAACACCTTGTTTTTGCTAATGGGCCTCAAATCTCTTCTTGAAACTTCATCCATGGCCTATGCACGACCCATCAAGCTTAATTGAATTTATTTTCTTATTTTTATTAATTAATTGGATTTTTAATCAATATTAATTCATTTAATTGATTTAAATTGTAGGAAAATATAAAGATTTGGTTTTTCAATCTTTTTGTGAAGCAAATATGGTCAAGATATGCTGGAAATTTCGTGTGCAAATCAAAGAGACAAAAATCTCCAAATTTGGAAACTTTTTCCAATCATGAAAATGCAAAAAGATTTGATTTCCAATCAAATATTCAATCATCAATTCAAAGGGTTTTGGCTCAATATTGTGACCTAAATTCATTCTCCTATATATATAAACAAGCTAACCCTAATTCCATACACGTGAGAAAGCTGCAGGAGAAAGCCATTGCAATTCAAGAAAATTGGAAAAAAAACTCAAAATTGATTTCTATATTCCAGGGCGATTCAAAGCTTTTTGTTAATTCTAACACCTTGCAGGGGTTCCCAGGAACGTGTGGCAATTGAATTCACACGCTAAAGCTCAAAGAATCACCCTAAACAGTTTCACGGTTTGCACACTTTGTCCATAATCGTATTGCTCAAATCATGCACATTTAACATGATTTCTTGTTTGATTTGCATTGCTTGAATCCATATGAAGCTAATGGCATAAGTTAATTGAATTATAATGCACAGAATCAAAAGTTGCCATGGTTGAATTTTAGGGTTCCTGAGGATTTGGGGCTTTCTAAACCCAGAAAAATCAAGACTTGTAAGGCACATGGTTGGATTCGTGAGAACCAGACGAATCCAAAGCAACCCTCGCGAAATATTTATGTAGCTTGTAGCTCTATTCGCTATTTTTCGTCACACTGTTTAGTGGGGGTTAAAAACCCCCGCTATCTAATGTTTGTTTTGCAGAATGAACGAAGAAGATGATGAGGTGTGGATGTCTCATTGGCCAGTTCAAAAAAGACGCGCGTGTTTTTCTTTTTACAACATATTGATTGATTGCCTAATATATTAATTGCTAGTCACTATAATAACGAATGAATCGTGCAGTTGGAGTGGTGGACGCGCTAGCATATGAGCTTTGGGACCTGGGTTCGAATCCCAGGTCCCCCCAAACGCTTATGTTATTTTTCTTTACATGTTCTTGTGCAGATCTCCAAAGGGTAAACACCATATACCTCCAAACATCAACGCGCCATGTGGCTTCAGGCGTAAATCCAAGGGTCATGAGATGATGACTACCATGCACCCAGTCAACAAACACACAGCTAATCCAGAAAGTCAAAGCAAGCTTGAGGTTAATGGGCTTCAGATTTCCAAAAACACCTCCTTATTGGGCCACCACCCCCCTGGTTCATTCATTCTCTTCTTTTTATTTTCTTTTAGTAATTATTATTATTATTATTTAATTAACATAATTAATTATTTTCATAATAAATTCAAAAAAACTAAAATATAATATTATTATTTATTAATTTCACCCTTTAATTTATTATTTTTGTAAATAAATATAATTAATTAATTTAGTCTTTTTAATTAGGTTAACTTTAATTATTTTCATAATAAATAAAATCCACGTAGAATTAGGGTTTTTACCAACTTTTAATTTCTTTTATTTTATTTTCATTAAAAACATTAAAAAACTTAAAAAATATTTATTTTATTTAATTAATTAGAATTAGGTTTAATTAAATGCAAAAAGGACCAAAAACTCATTCTTTCTCAAAAAGGGTCAAAACCCTAAGGACTTCTCCGATCCAATTTCTCGCGTGCATATTAATTTTAATCCATATTTGTGTAATTGCTCCGAGAATGTAATAGCATAATTAGGACCTTTTTATCGCTTTCTTTAATTTCCCGCAATTTACTTTTCAAAGGGTTTGCTTTTGGCGATGTAAATACCCGACGCCTTGTAATAGCGTAGATTTATTTTCCGCAACATTTAACTGTTAGATGTATGTTAATTAGGCTATGCATGACAAGACTTGCCTGAAAATAAAATCAAAATGTAGCTCACCATAACATGTGCAAAGATAAACTTAATTGAAACCTGACACACTCGCACATGCCACTCCTAGGGTACGCCTCACTTGGTTGCCTCGACGTGGTCATTGAGTATAGGAAGTTTTAGAGGTCACCCTCCTTTCTAATGATCTAGTTGCCTCGGAATGGTTGCTTTGGATAAAAAGGATCTAGGACATTAGGGTTACCGCTAAGGCGTCCTACTATTGCTTTGGTGACCACATGTCCCTATAATCGAATTGACCCGAAAACTCCAACGACGGTGCTACCTACTTCTCAATAGTGGGATAGTATTGTCTAAAGGACATTTACACAGCTTAATTTCTTTTGAGTAGGTAGAGGTTCTAAGG
The DNA here is from genome assembly GCA_948472305.1 of Vicia faba. Lineage (NCBI taxonomy): Eukaryota > Viridiplantae > Streptophyta > Magnoliopsida > Fabales > Fabaceae > Vicia > Vicia faba. The sequence goes on from OX451737.1 coordinate 775,570,818, forward strand.
TACTTGCTCTTTCAAAACAAAATCAACTTTTCACACTTACACTCTTTTCTGACAAAAGTTTTCAAACAACACTTCATACACTCTTGAGGACAGATACAAGAGTTAAAACGAAGTTTTCAAACAAAACTCTTTTCAAAACCTACAAACACAAGAAAAAGCAAAACATTTTGAAAACATAGTGAGCAAGTACCTAAGAGCCCGTGGATAACCACGGATAGAAAGGGTGCTAACACCTTCCCTTTCTATAATCTACCTCCCGAACCGAGAAACATCTCGAAAAGGAATTTTGCTGTGCTTTTGTCCTTTCCTTGTTGGAGAAAATAAAAGACAGTGGCGAATCTTGCTTACCGCGACATTTCGCAAACCAGCATTTAAAAACAGTCAGTTCTATTTCCACCGATCACAGGGTTCTATACTTTAAGCCCTAAAAACTTAATCTAATCATAGATAATCATCACTTACAGTCATCCTATAATTCTACATCAAATAAATAGCATCGGGACATCATTATTCATCTATAATTCATTAATTTTTCATCATACAACATCATACACATTCAATTCATGAACAAGACAACAATCACCTCTAACCCCACATACCAATTATCATGAACCCAATAATTGAGTCAGAACCCCACCCTTACCTTGGATTGAAGATCTCTCTATAATCTTCCGGTTGAAACCTTGTTCTGCCGTTTTTCCTCTTTTTCCAGCAGCTTCACGTTCTTCTTCTCAATCCTTATTCTTCTACTGCCTCTTCTTTCTATTCATTCTAACAATAATAAAATAACCTATTATTCTTTATTCCTTATTGGGCTTAAAACTATTACACCCCCTTATTACTTCTATTCCTTTAAAACAAGCCCACCTCAAATAATATTATGCTTCTGATATAATTTCACCACTAAATAAAATAATTAAATCCAATTAATCACAACATATCTTCACAAATGTTCCAAAAATAATTTTTTTAAATAATTAATTAAATTACGGGCGTTACAACTCTCCCCCACTTAGAATATTTTCGTCCTTGAAAATTTACCTTAATCAAACAACTCAGGGTAGGGGTTTCACATCTTGCTCTCCAACTCCCAAGTCATGCTTTCTCCGGCAGCTCCTAGCCAAACCACTTTAACCAAAAAAATCTCTTTTCCCCTTAGAGTCTTAGTTTCACGACCCACGATCTGTATAGGCAACGTCTCCACCATAAGATTATCCTGTACTTGCATATCATTCATATGAATCACATGAGATGGATCTGAAACATACTTCCGGAGTTGTGACACGTGAAACACATCATGCAAATTCGAAAGATTAAGCGGTAAAGCCACTCTGTAAGCAACATTCCCAACTCTCTCTGAAATCAGACACGGTCCAATAAAACGAGAAGTGAGCTTCTTAGACTTTAATGCTCGCCCAACACCAGTCACATGTGTAACTCTTAAAAACACATGATCACCAGCTTGAAATTCTAAATCTTTCCTTCGCTTGTCATGATAAATCTTCTGTCTACTTTGGGAAGCTTTCATCTTTTCTAGAATCAACTTCACCTTCTTAGTAGTTTCACGAACAAGTTCAGGTCCAAGTACTACACTTTCACCAGATTCATGCCAACATAAAGGAGTTATACATCTCTGACCATACAACACTTCAAAAGGTGCCATCCCTATACTAGAATGGTAACTGTTATTATAGGTGAACTCTATCAACAGAAGATAAGTATCCCACGAACCTCCCTACTCAAGAACACATTCCCTCAGCAAATCTTCCAACGATTGAATCGTCCGTTCAGTCTGGCCATATGTCTGAGGATGATACGCTGAACTCAACCTCAACTTAGAACCTATCGCTTCTTGCAAACTCTTCCAAAAATCAGAAGTAAATCTTGGATCTCTATCTGACACAGTACACAAAGGAACACCATGCAACTTCACAATCACACTAATGTAAATCTCAGCCAACTTCGACACTGGAAAACTGATGTTAATAGGGATAAAATGAGCTGAATTTGTAAGCCTATCAACAATCACCCAAATTGAATCATGTCCTCTTAAAGTATTAGGAAACCCTGTCACAAAGTCCATTTAAATGTTATCCCATTTCCATTCTGGAACTTCTAACAGTTACGTCAACCCTGCTGGCTTCTGATGTTCAACTTTTGACTTCTGACACGTCAAACATGCATACAAAAAAAGAGCCACATCACTCTTCATTTCGGGCCACCAAAACAAACCTTTCAAATCTTGATACATCTTTGTAGCTTCTGGATGAATACTCAACTTACTTCTATGGCTCTCTTCCAGTATCACCCTCTTCATCTCAGCATCATCAGGAATATAAATCCGATTACGAAATCTCAACACACCTTGCGCATCTAACTTAAAATCATTATTCTCAGACTGATTGATTCCAACCATCAAATCTATAAGTTTAACATCCAACTTATGAGCTTCTCTGATACTGTCTAGAAATTCATTATTAATCTTCAACATACCCAACATAACATTCTGTGGCGTAACCTCGCAAACTAAGCTCATATCTCTGAACTGCTCAATTAATTCCAACTCTTTAACCATCATTGCAGACATATGTAAAGTCTTTCGACTCAACACATCAGCCACCACATTTTCGTTTCCTGGATGGTAATTCAAACCAAAATAATAATCATTTAACAATTCCAACCATCTCCGTTGCCTCATATTCAACTCCTTCTGCTCAAATAAATACTTTAAGCTCTTATGGTCACTAAACACTTCAAATCTTGAATCATAAAGATAATGCCTCCAAATCTTTAACACAAAGACAACTGCAGCAAACTCTAAATCATTCGTAGGATAGTTCTTCTCATGAGTCCTTAACTGCCTTGACACATAAGCAACTACCTTACCATTCTGAAAAAGCACACCTCCTAAACCCATCTTAGAAGCATCACAATACACCACAAAAGGCTCTCCTGGATTAGGCAACATCAAAATCAGAGCCGACGTCAACCTCTTCTTCAATTCTGTAAAACTTTCTTCACACTGAACATCCCATACAAAAGCTCTACCTTTACAAGTCAACTTAGTCAACGGAAGTGCCAACTTAGAAAAACCTTCGATAAACCTTCTATAGTAACCAGCTAGTCCCAAAAAGCTTATAATCTCAGTAGCTGACTTTGGAGTTTCCCATTGCAACACAACATCAACCTTCGATGGATCTACAGCAATGCCACTACCTGAAATCACATGACTAAGAAAACTGACCTCCTTTAACCAAAAGTCACACTTGGACAGCTTTGCATACAACTTCTTCTCTTTCAAAACCTGCAATACTACTCTTAAGTGTTATGCATGCTCTTCTTCTGACTTAGAGTAAATAAAAATATCATCAATGAACACCACTAAAAACCGATCCAAATAAGTATAAAAGATACGGTTCATATATTCCATGAATACTCCCGGCGCATTAGTAACACCGAAAGGCATCACTGAATACTCTTAATGTCCATAACACATTCTGAAAGCCGTCTTCTGGATATCTTCATCCTTCACTTTAATCTGATGGTAACCTGACCTCAAATCAATCTTACTAAACACATGAGCATCCACCAATCGGTCCATCAAGTCATCTATTCTTGGAAGCGGATACTTGTTCTTAATCGTCACTTTATTCAACTGTCTATAATCAACATAAAGCCTCATACTTCTATCTTTCTTCTTTACTAACAACACTGGAGATCCCACAATGATACACTTGGTCTTAAAAACTTCTTCTCAAGTAACTCTTCCAATTGCTTCTTGATCTCCGGGAGCAACCCGTTCTCAAACTTGATACACTTTGAAAACTCAGCATCTGCATCAGCGTAATACGGATAAAACTTAGCCAACTCAGAAAACGGTAGCATACTCAACAACTGACATACTTCCATGCTTCAGCTCAAGGAACCCATTTTCCTTCTTACCACATACATCTTCAGTAAAGTACTTCCTCAAAAATTCCTTACAGAACACAGCCCAAGTGACATTCTCACATGCAGCTTCCAACTTCTGACAAGTCTCTAGCCCCCAGTCATCAACCTCGACTGCTAGCATATCGGTACCATAACGAACCTTCTGTGGTGGAGTGCAGTCCATCACACAGAAGATTCTCTTAATCTCTTTCAACCAATCCAATGCTCCGTCCGAATCATACTTTCCCTTGAACGTAGGCGGATTATCTCCCTAGAAGGTCGCCAAGCTACGAGATCTAGCATTCCCGTCAACATTCGGCTGATTCTCCATCGCATGAGCCATTGCTTCTAAAGCAGCAGTAAGTGCAACATCATTCCTTCCAGCCATCTCAACTTCTCACTACAATATAAACAACGGTTATAACTCAAATTAACAATACTCGATTGTTAGACAACTACGACTCGACGACAAGGTCGGACCAACCTTTTGCTCTGATACCAACTTTGTAACACCCCAATTCTACCCGGCAATTATATAAATAAATTAGAGTTATAAAAATCATTCATGCAAACGAATCAGGATGACACAAATTCTTCTATCAAAATTCATTGCATTCATCGTGGATACATAACACTTTTAAAACATCGGATGAACCATCATCATAACATCTTTAATTAAATAATTCAACAACTATGCAGTGGAATTCTTGATAACATTTTTATCATCGTTACAATAACTTCAAAATAACGCAATTTAATAATAATCAACTTAAAGTTCAACAACTGAATAATCAACAATCAAAAGAAACAAGCGTTCATCCCTCCGAGTGTTACATATCAGAGCAATGACACCGACTCGAACTATTGAAGGTATACAACCTTCACTCTCGATTACCTGCACATTACCAACATAAGGGCAACATTCAAACAGAAGGGGTGAGATATCTAACAATATAATAAAGCGTATGATAATTAATATATTAAATTATATCATATAACATTACCACTTCTCATATCATAATCAACAATAATCACAACAATAATACACATTCACCACATGAATACACACTTCTTTATGCAATCATATAATGCGACTCAATACTATGCAAATGCATGTGGTACCATTGGAGAAGAACTCCCATCTCAAAAATTGCCAATTAATAGAGGCATCAACAAGGCATAAGCCTTCATCTCAATATTCGCCAATACAGGCCATCCCACCGAGCATAAGCTCCATCTCAAAATGCAATGTATGCACACAATCATGAATGTAATGACAACACCATAATTGACAACTGCTCAATACAACATCATCATTGGCCAAAAGCCTACATCTTAAAAGCATATCTATATCTCTTTATCAATATAATTTATCATCATCATTTATCATCATAAATTATCAAACACAATCTCATTAATATCATCTCATCAACAACTCAGTTGTATAGTAATACGACAGTAACTCATCAATTTCACAACGTTGGCCATAGGCCTATACAAGATATTTCCTATAATTAGTTAATCAACTAAGGCTTACTTCTAAAATCACCAAATCTCTACATACTACTATTTTGTAATATTACATCGTTCTTATTATTAATCCTACTGTTACAAATCAAACAGCAGCCTATAAGCATCTCATCTTCATCATTCTGCATAAAACCCAACAGAGAAATCTATACGAAAACTAATTCCAATCTTATGGTTATCCTTCCTATTCCTTATTTTAATCCTTAAGAATAAAGCTCATCACGTTATCTATTCAACGCTTCGAACGACACCTCAAACGAAGTCCAAAAACTCAAGTTGCAGCCTTTTCTAAACGATTCTTCCAAAAACCAGACAACATGGGCCGATGCATAACTCCTTGAATCGACGCGTACTACACTGAACTCGCAACATGAGTCGACGCATCCTCTCTTGGATCGACTCATCCTGAGTCTAACACATAGCATGTATCGACACATGCCCCTACGCGTCGACTCATCCTGAGTCTGAAAGCCCTTATGGATCGACACAAGACCTCTTCGTGTCGACTCATCCTGAGTCTCTACACCTTCTTGTATCAACACATCATGTTTGGGGTCGACGCATAATGCTCTATCCTGCATAATTTCTATGATTTTCTCTGTGTTTTCACTACGGGTTCTATACTTTAAGCCCTAAAAACTTAATCTAATCATAGATAATCATCACTTATAGTCATCCTATAATTCTATGTCAAATAAATAGCATCGGGACATCATTATTCATCTATAATTCATCAATTTTTCATCATACAACATCATATACATTCAATTCATGAACAAGAAAACAATCACCTCTAACCCCATATACCAATTATCAAGAACCCAATTAATAAGTCAGAACCCCACCCTTACCTTGGATTGAAGATCTCTCTATAATCTTCCGGTTGAAACCTCGTTCTACCATTTTTCCTCTTTTTCCAGCAGCTTCACGTTCTTCTTCTCAATCCTTATTCTTCTACTGCCTCTTCTTTCTATTCTTTCTAACAATAATAAAATAACCTATTATTCTTTATTCCTTATTGGGCTTAAAACTATTACACCCCTTATTACTTCTATTCCTTTAAAACAAGCCCACCTCAAATAATATTATGCTTCTAATATTATTTCACCACTTAATAAAATAATTAAATCCAATTAATCACAACATATCTTCACAAATGTTCCAAAAATAATTTAATTAAATAATTAATTAAATTACGGGCGTTACAGAAATGATGTTCATGGAAAATAACATGCCTTGGGATGAATAAACTATTGGACTGCATGTCATAAAGGATAAATCCTTTTGTACCATCTTTGTATCCAAGAAAAAATGATTTTATAGCTCTTGCATCAAACTTTGTCCTATGGTTTTGTAAGGTTGTGGCATATCAGAAACAACCAAAGAACTTTAAATGAATAAGAATAGGGAAGGTTTTTTAGAGGACTTCATTAGGAGATTTTGATTGGAGGAGAGGAGTAGGAATTCTGTTAATCAGATGGACAACATGTTGTGTGCTAAATATCTAGAAGTTGAGAGGGATGTTTGAGTGAAAAGTGATAGCTCTAGCAACATTTAAAATGTGTTGGTGTTTCCTTTCTACAACCTCATTTTATTGGGGTGTCTCTGCACATGTTCTTTGGTGAATTATCCCTTTGGAAAGAAAGAATGGATTAAGGGTTAAGAATTCAGAGCCATTGTCCGACCTAAAGCATTTTAGTGAGGTTTTAAATTGATTTTCAACTAAGGCTACAAAGTGTATTATGCTTTGTTTGGCTTCAGATTTGGTCTTGAGAAAAATGACCCATGTAAATCTAGAAAAGTCATCCACAAGGGTTAGAAAGTATTGATGGCCTAAAATAGAATCAATGGCTAGAGGTCCTCATAAATCAGCATGCAATCATTCAAAAGGGGTGTGAGTGTTAGTAATGTTATTAGGAAAAGGAATTTTCTTTAACTTTGCAAAATGACAAGAATCATAAGGATGCATTTTATTTTTATAAGGAATAAGAGGAAATTGTTTAGACATACATTGTATACCAGAATTAGAAAGATGGCCTAGTCTTATATGTCATGTTTCAAAAGAATTAGAAACAATAGAATTAACAGAACTACAAAAGGCCTCTGTGCAATTTAGTTGTACCAATAGTTTACTTTGAATGGGTCTACAAAATATTACACATGGCCAAAGAGAAATTCAGAAGGAATTTATTTGTGTTAGTTAATTTGGTTATAGAGATTAAATTGAAATGAAAATTAGGAATGTAGAGGACATTTTAAAGGGTTAAGTGTGGTGAAATAGGGATTGTGCCTGATATGCAAGCAGTTATATGGGAACCTCTAGTTAAATATATAGAAACAAGTATAATCAAATTGTAAGAAGTAAAAGAACTTAAATGAAAGGAAATACGATCAGTTGCTCTAGTGTCAAGGATCTAAAGGTGAGGACTCTTACCAATATTATTGAGGGAATGAGAAGTGGAGACAAAAGGGGAGGTGGTGATAGCATTGGTTGTGGTGGTAGGTTGGGATTGTTGGAGCAAGGCATGCAGATTCTGAAATTCCTCTTGAGTAAATTCAAACATAGATCCATCAGTATGAGCATGAGTTTGTGAGGTGTTGTTTGCTTGAGCTTGCGAGGTATTTTGGCCAGTAGATGGAGGCTTGGTTCTTTGTATATAACCAGGAGGATATCCATGTTTCATAAAACATGTATCCACTCTGTGATTTATGTGGCCACAATGATTATAAGAACCCTTACCTTTGTTGAAACCCTTTCCCTGAGTATTGAAATTGAGAGCAGTGGTAGTGGCTTCAGTGGAATCCATTGAAGGACTAGAATTTAGTTCATGCTCTTGTTAAATTACCAAAGAAAAAGCTTTATTGATATCATGGAGTGGTGTCATCATCATGATTTGAGATTTTGAGTGGTAGAAGCGCTCATTCAATCCCTTCAAGAATCTAATTATGTAGTCTTGATCACGATATATTTTAACATACGTAATAACATAACAGGAACATGCTATTTGAGCATTTGCAGCAAGGAAGAGGACGAAAGTTCTCCAATTCGTACCAGTAGACTTTCAATTGCGTGAAGTATTCAGAGATATCGAGTGTACCTTGGAGAAAACGATACAAGTCTTCTTGAATATCTGAGATAGGAAATATATCGCTCTTTGAAAACCTAATTCACAGATTTTTCCAAACTCCAGAAGCATAATCGATCCATAGAACAAAATTCACAATTTACTCAGAAATTGACGGTTGAATTCAAGAAAGAACCATTGTATTGATCGAATCCATTGCGTGTACAAAGGATAAAAAACTGGTGGTTTGGAGAATGATCCGTCGATGAATTTATCCTTGTTCTTGGAGATCAGTGTAATGTGCATTGATCTTGACCAAGTGTGATAGTTTTTGTTGTCTAACAGTGGAGCAACAAGAATCAACATCATACTTTTGTTCATATCAAGATAGTAAGGGTTCATAGAGGTTACTGTGAAGTCAGAGAAGTTATGTTGATCCATGGAGAAGGCACAAAAGATTGAACATGCAAGAATCGTAACAGAAAAGGAACGATAAAGATTGCATTAGGTAGTGATTAGGTAAAACGGAGGCTGTTTACATAAAATAATACTACTAATAGTGGAATCTTCTTCCTGGCTTGGTAGCATCCAGAGTAGGTGTTGTTGTACACCGAAATGGGTCATCATATCTTTGTGTTATTATCATTATGCATTGTTCAGTTTTGTTTCTTAATTGATTGAAATGTCATATAAGATGTTGGAACATCTTTCATGACATTGTTTTGATATGTATCGTATAAGTATGCTTTATCCAGTCCAGGTGTTGTTACACAGAGATCTATGTCTCGACATGTGTTAGAACATTGTTATATGTATACTAGAATTTCAATTGGTATCAGAGCATGCATCATGTTCTGTTCTAGGTGACATCTAGGGAAGATACTTTCTGGTACACTGGACTTGAAGGAGAAAAGTTTTGGTTGTAGCTACTGCTATGGATGTGGTTTTAATTGTGAGGCATATATCTCGTCTACTGCATATGCCTCTAATGTGTGAACATGTGGTGTTCAGGTTGGTTTGTCTTTTGGTGTTTTAGGTATTCTTTTCTTGAGGAGGAGAATGAATCAGGTATGACAGGGAAAGTAATGTCTATATACCCTATTCACTAACTGTTGACTGTTGTTTGAGTGCTTTTCTTCTGCATGATGTCCTGTAAAATTCTTTTTACATCTTTCTTGGAGCCTATTGAGTATGTGTTTTATTCCGCTGCATATATCTCTGACGTGTGATTCAAAGAATATCTACTCTTGGAATAGTTTGAGGTGTTCCTTGTCCAGAGAAGTGATAAAGATGTGTATTTTGTTCAAAGCCTCTTGAGTCTCTCTCAAGACACTTCAAGCTCTCATCCTAGATGAATGAAGCAAGATGGTGCTTGTGTCTCTAAAAGTACAAGACGAGCTGGGAGGAATATAAAGAGAATATATTGTGTTGATTCCTTCACTCTTTGATCCATGATTGGAAAATACTCTTATCACGTATAAAGTAGCCAAAGATACTTCAGGTTTTTCTCAAGCTACTTATAATGGAACTTCTATTTGTGAAAAGAGCTCAGATGAGAGAATAATCAAGATGAAGATACTCTAGAGAGGACACGCCTCTATAGAAAAGGAAAGAGAAATTTATTTTTGTTCTTGAAAAGATGTCTTCTAATTCTGTTAGGACACACTTTGTCTCAAGGAAGGTTGATAGGTTTGTCCAGCTAAGTCAACAAGAAAATGTCATGATTGTTAAGGGGAAGTTGGGTCAAGATTGTCCGCCTTGATGTCTCGACATTGTCCTTGACAAGGGAGAGAGTACATGACTTGTGTATTGACATTCTCTAGATCGTGTGTATGGTTATCTGAACAAGGATTTAAAATCAATTTCTATTTGTGACACCCACAAGTATTTAATTGCTAATCCTTTAATCAACATTCAAGAGATCTAAACTCTAGATGTTATAATGGGATGCAATATCATTAGTTGAGAAATCTCAAGAACCTGTCCTATGAATTTGATGAATGCTTGTCAAGTGAGAGCTCTGGGAAGATGGGTACATGTGTATGTTCTCCTTGGCATAAGTATCGTTTGTGTGGTCCTCAAAAGATACTTAATCAATCTTGTATGAAGATGCTGATACAGGAGAAGACATCATCAGTTTGATGAATATCCTCGGGTCATTTTCTTTCTGATCTAATTTACAGGAGCATGTGAGTCATGCCCCTACCTGTGAGGGTGTTTGTAGTATTCTTATGAAGAAGTATTGGAGATTTATCGATTATTATTCTATGGATATAGAGGTTAAGATCAAAGGTCGAGGACATGTGCTCAAATAACTTGAAGATTAGTTGATGTTAACCTGGATGGAGGATGTCTACTCAAACTTGATCAAGTCTATGAGAACATGGAACTCCATTTCTGTTTAAAAGGTATCCAAGGTAGGATGTGCTTTGGAATTTTAAAGATCTTCAATACTATATCAAAAAATATGGATTTCATCAGCAGCTAGTTAAGCTATTAATGTTATGACATCAGGTTGAACATCTGGATGTTTTCTCTGAAAATGTTGTTTAAAGTGGAGCTGGATCTTCTTGAAATAGGCTTATCTTCGATCGAGATCTTGACTCATGATTGTGCAAAGGTCTATGAAAGTTCTCTAGACGTGTGTAAATCATTCAATTGTTGATTTACTTGTGTTTATGTACTTGCATTGGAGTCTCATCTAAGTTGTTTGCTATGTGCATTCCAAAATTCTAGATGGTGCAAGGATGACTTAGAACTGAAATATTCATTCTTACTGGTGGATCATAAGACCATTGATCACCTCCGTAGAAAGTTGTGACAAATAACTATAGTTTTCTGTATGCTAAAGAGAGGTTTTTTCTAAGAATGGGTCCAAGAAATGTGTGTCATTTTCTCTTCAAATACAGGTGCACCTTGTGGTTTGGAGGATTGCACAAAAGACTAGAAGACAAAGGACTTTAAGAGGAGCTGGTTTCTTTCGTGCCTTGATGCTTATAGAGGGAATCTCCTCTTAAGTTGTGTAAGGATGATTACAATCTCTATTTTAACATTGTGGGTCCGGTGAAGGCTTCATGAGAAGTATGAGAGTTTATTTCTCTCAATGGTATTTTATCTTCTGCAAGGTCTAGTGGTTGAAGATTATGCTGTTGCGCCCGTGAGATCATTGTGGAGGACTTCTATGAAAATGTTATTGTCTTATGTGACGTTGCAACATTATATTCTTTGGATGATTTGGAATTATGATGTGAAGTTTGATACTCACTGTTTTATTTGGAGAAGTCTTCCTATGAGGATCATATGGATTGTAATGGGACTGTGTTGAACATTAGGCTTAGTGCTCTGAATCATGCTAAGATCAAAACACTTGTGGGGTAGTGGTTTATTTTTCTACAAATCACTCTAGAAAGAATGGGTCAATTTGAATCATGTTTAGCAAGTGAACGAGATCAGTCATTTTGGAGAATGTTATTGATGGGAATGACATCTTTCCTAACCAGAGAATTGAGATATGTGTTTGAAGTACCTGAAAGGCTATTTATCATATATGCCTTTAATATGTGAATAGTCCTGGGTGTGTGGATGTACTCTCAAGGAGCGTAGCCGAATGAGAATGTGTTCAGCAGGTGTGTTGAACAAGGTGTGTAAAGTTGTGTGTTTCCCATTACGTGAACATAAAGATGAGTCTTGTGTTTTTGTTCACTATTTATGTGGTTCTTGTCAAAGGAGGACTAGTCAACTGTTACAAGGGGAGTTGAACTTCTGTCTGGGATGTACTGCTGAAGAAGTGCAATCTTCACATGGAGTTCCTAGAGGATAAACAAGTTGTGTTTAAGTTCCTCTTATGAGGATGTGATGTCAGGAAAGATGTCCAGACATTATGTTACTGGTGGAGTTCATAAGGGATCTGGCAGTTTGAATTTGATTCTGTCATTAGGGAATTAGTGTGTCAAATCAAAACATGTTCATGCATCATATGAGTGATCTAAGAATTTCTTGAGAATTTATTTTTCTCTTTAGGCTAATGTCAGTATCAATGGAAGTTTTTTGTTGATGAATAGAAGATATCATGCTCAAGTCTCTCTCATTCTAGGAGTACAGTGGAAGGAATTGTGTTTATGCTTCAAAACGTGAATGTCTATGAATATTCCCTAGAGGAATCTTTGAACAACTTTGTGGTCATAGTCTAAAAAATATCTGACTGAATGCTGAAAAGGTGCTGGAGAGAGTAGACAGTGTCTGGATGGATGTCAGGACATGTCTCTATGAAGATCAACAAGTGGTGATTGTGGATGGTTTATCTGAATACGTGTCATAAGGGAGTGAGAAATGTTCCTTTCACCATGCATGCACATTCATTGGAACTTTAATTTCCAAGAGAAACAATCCAGAATAATTAAAGGCATGAAAAATGCTTTGTAAACGGTGCTCACTAAAGAAGAAACATTCAACACTAACATGGACGATGCATATTTATTTGTGCTATTGCTTTTATTGACTAAGACCGTTGTTACAAACTAGGAGAGTTACTTCCTAGGTTTATGCTTTGATATAAAAAGGGGTTATCTCTTCCTCTATTTCAAGTTATGTCTTGCTGGGTTGAGGTTTTAGGGGTTTTGTTTGTGTTTGGGTGAGTATGATATGGGCATGGGTCTCTTTTGGATATATTTTTCAAGTTTTGGCTAAAAGGGGGGAGAAAGGTATTGATCACCATATGGATGTTGAGTCTATCCCTGCAGTTGTTTTGCAAGGATGTTTAACAGGATGTTCCAACCTCATGTCTGAGTCATGTCTCAGTTTCTTTTTGTGTCTTGTGATCTAAGTTATGAACACTGTCGTGTCTTGTGTTCTAAGTTATCCAGGTTGGTGTTTGGTTGCTGAGGGTAAATGTTTTGGTTCATCTTAAGGGTTCTCTTATGCCCCCAGAAAGGAAGATTTATCCCTTCGTGACAAGAATCAGTTCATGGATTAAGGGGGAGTAACTGGATAATCTGATGCGTGTTTTGGTTATTTTCTTCCTCGTGTACAGGATGAATAAAAACAACTTTTGTATGAAATGACTTCAAGTTTTTGTTCCTGGATTTATTGTGCAAAAGGAGTTCTAGCCAAATGTTCTTGGATTTATTGTACAAAATATGTTTAGCCAAAATTTGTCAAAAGGGGGAGATTGAAAGTTCTAAAGATTTGAGCTCTAAAGATTTGAATAATTTTGGTAAAACAAGATGCTGAACAACATGTTAAAATATGTGAAGAACAACATTTCGAGCAAGATGTCCTGCCATGAAGACTCTACATCTTGGACTGCTACAACTGGATTTTGGTAAATTTGTTCTAAGATTTAAGGAGCACTTTAATAGTGGATCAAGGAATATTTTAACAGAAGATTCTAAGCCCATGGACAGATAAAGACTATAAAAGGAATTCTTCTACCTAGGGCTTGTCATCTAATCCTTGTGTAACACATTATCAAATATAAGGGTTTAGTGTTTTGAGAGTCGTGTACTTTCTTGTGTTGTAAGTCACCCTTTGTATCGATTTGATGCATCGTGGTAGACATAGTTGTGCATGCAGATTCAGAAGCCTTTAGGTAATAAACTCTGTGTTGTTCTTGGATGAAGCTTTAAAGCAAATCTAAGTATGTTTGTTAGTCAAGAGTCTTGGTTGAACTTTATTTGAGAGGAGTGTCTTTCAAGTAGTTTAATGTAGTCACTAGAGGTTGTGATTGTTAGATATCACTGAGGTGATTTAGGGAGTGAGATGGGTTTCTCTTATCTTAGATGGGGTTCTAAGATAAAGATTGCATTGGATAGTGATTATGTAAAACAGATGTTGTTTACTTTTAAACCCGAGGTTGTTTACATAAAATAATACTACTAATAGTGGAATCTTCTTCCTGGCTTGGTAGCCTCCAGAGTAGGTGTTTTTGTACACCGAAATGAATCATCATATCTTTGTGTTATTATCATTCTGCATTGTTTAGTTTTATTTCTTGAATGATTTACATGTCATATAAGATGTTGGAACATATATAATGATGTTGTTATGATATGTATCAGATCAATATGCTTTATCCAGTCTAGGTGTTGTTACACAAAGATCTTTGTCTTAACATGTGTTAGGACATTGTTATATGTATACCAGAATTTCAGAACTTTTGGTTTCTAAGTTTTTCTATGTCTTTAATTACTTCTAGTTTAATAAGGAACATGATATGTGGTTTTTAAAACATGATAGGGACAATATCTTTTTATGGCGTCAGAGTTCAAGTAGAGCTCAATTCCTTATTTGACTTGTGAGGGACATCTGTCACTTCCTCATATATGGGTTAGTTGGTCCCCTCTAAGTTTGGGGTCTCTCTTGACAACTTTTGTTGAATAGATTCTCCTTTAGAGATAATTTATTTAAGTGTAAGGTTACTCTCGGGTCAAAAGGTCTTTCCATGTCTTGTTTGGGGACAATTTAAAGTCTACATCTCATTTATTATTACATGTAACATGGCTTATTTGTGTGGTATGTAATCTTTAACTAGTTGGGTTTGTAGGGGGTGCTTTTTTGAAAACTTGGATTTTTTTAATTATCTTTAAGTTTTAAAGTTAAGGGTATGAGAGAGTTTGCAACTATTTGATTGGCGGATATGAATCTTGAATTCGTACTTTCTTCGGCCTCGGGAAACAACACGGTCTTATCAAAACAATTAATATGAACATGGTTGAACTCTAAGAAATTCATTCTCATAATAACATCTAGTTGCCTTAGGGGGTATACAAATCAAGTTAACTCCATCTTTACCATTAATGGCCCCGGGACAATTAATACAAACCAATGAAGTAGTCACATAACCATTTATCATGGTATCAATGGCCATAGTATCCTTCATAAGAGACACTACCAAATTCAACTTGATAACACAATCATGAGATATGAACAAATGTGTCACACCCGTATCAATGACAGCAATCAAAGAGACACCATTTATTAAACACGTACCTCAAATACAATTACCTGATCTCGAGACCTCCACACCACTAAGAGCAAACACCTTCCCACTAGGTTACACGACATCTGACGCTTTATTCGGCTCCTGGCACTGGGTACCAGTGTTACCTGGTTCTCCAAAGTTGAAACAAGTGAGAAGTGCACTCCTGCACTCAATGACACAATGCCATTGCTTTCCATACTTGAAACATGCAAGGCTTATGCTCTTGCACTCAGAAACACTATGGCCTAATCCTTCACACTTTAAACATCTCAGAGAAACATAAACGCCTCCCCAAGTTGTTTTGTTTCCACTTGTGGCCTTCTGTTGGGACTTCTATTTTCCATTAGCAACTAGATTCACATACTGAAGGTGTGAAGAAAATGTAAGAATGGGGGTTTGAACTAGGTTTTCCTTTATCGAAAAACTTTTGCTTCTAAGCATTATTCATTGAACAATGCTTATAAGTGTTACTTCTAAGTAATTTTTCTGATTAAGTTAAGAAAACATAAACTCTAAAGCATAAGTAAAAGTAAAGACCACGTGATATATTCTGGTTCACTTGAGAAACCCCCAAGCTAGTCCAGTCCACCCTACCAAGGTGATTTCACCTTACCTCAAGGACTTAATCCACTATAATCAATCTGATTACAATCACACAGGCAACCGCCGATGACTAACATCCAATGACATGTTCAATGATCTAGACTAAATATAACATTTATTGACCCAATAGAATCTGATCCCTCAGAATCTCCTGCCATGATTTCCTTCCAATGATATCCATTAGTGATCTCAAAAGGCTGACCTTCGCTCAGTCCCCTTTGAGATATGACTAACATTTTACTAATAGAATCCACTACCAGTATTTCATCTACGATGACCGTAACCAAAGTCTTCTCAAGTATTTTGATTTTTACTCGATCACTTGAGGAACTAACCAATTCTAAACATAATTGTTTTTCTGGAGATTACATGAGTGCTTCTTATCAAGCAGATTACTCCTAATTTAAGTACATATTGTTTGACACAATTATGAGCAACAACTCTTATGTTCAAACAATTTACATGAAGATCTTAAGAAATAACACAATCTAAGCAACAACCCTTGTGTTTTACATATTTCTACAAAGATGAATATAATCTAAGTTAAGTGGAGCATCTTGTAGTCTTCTTGTCTTCATCTTCATCGTTGAGTAAGCTATGAGCAATAACTCCTTGATTCTTCATAATTATGTCAGATGTATATGATTGATAGTTTAAATTACATCTTGTAGAATTATTCATCTTCATCTTGTTTCTTTATTAAGCAATATATGAGCAGCAACTCCTTGCTTTTTCATAATTCTGCCAAGATGTATATGATCGGTAGTTTGAATAACATCTAGTAGTATTCTTTATCTTCATTTTATTTGGTTAGCTTCAACATGTTCAGCATAATTGTTGTTCTTGTTGTTATAGTGGTTGATAGATTTTTGGTTGTGTTCCAATAATGATAACTGTCATTTTTAACATTGAACGACAATAAAATTTTAAACATACAATTCTTTTCTTATACAGGAAAGCAAATTAGAGTCGTTGGCTATTTGAAAAAGAGTCATTATAAATAGTACTTCTACATCCTTTTCTCTTCCACAATTCAAGCTAGTGGAGAGGTAGTGGAATAAGGATTTTTCATACTGTGTACTATTGAACCATGTTACTGTTATATTATTTCCTTTTGTACTTCAGAGGCTTATGCGAGCATGAGTTTAGAAGCAGGTACATAATATAAGGCCTTCAGAACTTCAGAGTCTTCAGAACTGCGTCTTCAGAACTGCGTCTTCAGAACTGCGTCTTCAGAGTCTTCAGCACTTGGTCGTGAGAACCTTGGATCATAAGAGTTTCAAGTCTTCAGAGTCTTAAGAATTGTGTCTTTAGAATCTTCAACACTTGGTCTTGAGAACCTTGGATCAAAAGAGCTTCAAGTCTTCAGAGTATTAAGAACTGTGTCTTTAGAGTCTCCAACACTTGGTTTTGAGAATCTGCTGCACAGAACCTTGGATCTTTAGAACTTCAAGTATTTGGAATCTTCAGAACTTCTGTCTTTAGAATCTTTAGCACTTGGTTCTTTAAGAATCCTTTTAAGAACCTTGTCATTAAAAACATAAGTCTTCAGCATCTTGACTTTAGTAGAAACTTTGTCTTCAGATCTTTTAACTTTGTCTTCTTAAAATATGTTGTCTTTTTAGAAAATAAGTTTTTAGCATCTGGACATCAGTAGAAACTTTGTCTTCAGATCTTCTAACATTGTTTCTTTGGAACATATTGTCTTTAGAAACTTGAGTCTTTGGCATCTGGACTTTAGTAGAAACTTGAGTCTTCAGATCTTCTGATTGTTTCCTTAGAACATGTTGTCTTTAGAAGCTTGAGTCTTTAGCATCTGGACGTAAGTAGAAACTCCTGCCTTCATATCTTTTGACTTGTTTCATTAGACAGACATCAGAGCCTACACTTCAGAGCCTTATGAAGTGTCTTGCTACTGTTCAATAGAACTTGGGTAGCACAGAAGTGGAACTAATTCTCTTCTAATGTCTTGGCCGCGCCATCCATCAGAAGTAGAACCCGTTTGTTAAGTACTCATCAATAACAAGCATTAGAGTATAAAAATTATTCATACAAACATACTCATTTGTTATCATCAAAACTCAGAGATAATATTGCAGAACCAAGTCTTGTTCTTACAATCTCCCCCTTTTTGATGATGACAAAACTATGTATTTTGATGACACGATTTTGTACATAATCATAATTAGTGAAATAATAAGGTTAGGGTATACTTATCCTTCAGATGAGAAACTCCCCCTGAGTCACAGACTGGGTGAGGATCAGATATCCTGAGTGTGAATCTTTTGGGTGAACTTCCTCCGGTTGCAATATATCAGATATTGAATCCTTAGAAGTCTTGATTCAGATGAGAATAGAATCAATTGAGATCTTGAATTCATCAGAGCTTCTTCTTATTGAATCTTATATCCATATTTTTTAGATAGTCTTCAACTTCTGATTTGATCTATTCTTCTGGAAGGCGTATGCTTCTGCTTTTGATTCTTATGTTCTGCATTTCATTTTCTTAGATAGTTTACATCTTCTGAACATTATGATACCAAGATCAATATGACTTTAACTTTCATAAAGTTCTCAACTTCTAAACAATATTGGGTCTATCTGATATTTGAATATATGTTCACATAGTATATATTTTCGATTATATGAACAATCAGTCTTTAAGAGATTTAACAAATTTCTTTCATTTTGACGTGTTTTAGAATGCCTAGTGAACTTGTTCAGAGTTCCTCGGTTAATCTTCAAACAAACAAACACACGTCAGTGGTAAATGCACATTTTATATCATTTAATTATTATGATGCATTTCTTTTAAGGTTCATCAAAATCTTTATATTTCTCCCACTTTTGACATCATCAAAAAGGTAACTAGTAAGATGACAGGATTCTTACTCAAGCAAATAGAAGTAGTATTGTCACAAAAGATAGGAATGTTACTCTCATAAACCTGATAATCTTCTAGCTGATTCTTCACCCATAACATTTGAGTACTGCATAGTGCTGCTGAAATGTACTCTGCTTCTGTTGTTGAAAGAGCAATTGTTGACTGCCTCTTGCTTGACCATGAGAACAAATTCTTTCCTAGAAACTGACAGTTTCCAGAAGTACTCTTCCTCTCTAGCCGATCTCCAGCGTAGTCTCTTCTTTCTCCAAAATACATGTTGGATGCATTGGAGTCTTTGCCACGATGCATTCTGTCATGTTAAATTTCTTTAGAATTTCTTTGGTTTACTTACTTTGTTGTATATAAGTAGCCTCTGTTTTTTGATCAATCTGGATTCCCAGAAAGAACTTTAGTTCTCCCATCATGCTCACTTCAAACTCAGTCTGCATTAGCTTAGAGAATTCCTCGCGGAGGGATGGATTAGCAGAACCAAAAATAATATCATCAACATAAATTTAAATAATTATAATATCATTTTTGAAAGTTTTGCAGAAGAGTGTGATGTCGATCTTTCCTCTGGTAAATTTATTTTCTAGAAGAAAATTACTCAATCTGTCATACCAAGCTCTGGGAGTTTGTTTCAAGCCATAAAGAGATTTCTTTAGTTTAAAAACAAAGTCTGATTTCTCAGAGTTTTCAAAGCCATGAGGTTGTTTGACATACACTTATTCTGAAATATAACCATTCACACATGCACTCTTAACATCCATCTGATAAAGGATAATGATATGATTGACAGAAAAAGAAACTAGCAACATAATAGGTTCTAACCTGGCGATTGGTGAAAAGGTTTCTGTATAGTCTATCCCTTCTTGTTGATTATAACCTTGTGCAACTAATCATGCTTTGTTTCTGAAAACTTCACCCTTCTCATTGAGCTTGTTTCTGAACACCCATCAGGTTTCAATGACGTGGACACCTTTAGGTTTCTGAACAAGATCCCATACATTATTCTTGGAGAATTGGTTCAGTTCTTCTTCCATAGCCAGAATCCAATCTTTATCTAGAAGGGCTTCTCCAATAGACGAAGGTTCTATTAAAGAAACTAAACTCGGAATCACTTCATTAGAAGGTTTGAGAGCTGATCTTGTTCTGACTGGAGCATCTTTACTTCCAAGGATAATGTCTTCAAGATGAGAGGATGTGATTTTGTTCTTCCTTGGTTGAGTTTGATTATAAGAACTATCAACAGTATTAGAAGAAGGAGCTTCTGATTCTTGATCTTCTTTAATATTCTCCTTTGGTTCAACAAATGTTTGATCTTTTCTTTGTGTAATGTCTTCAAACGGTTCACCCAGATGTCTAAGTTTAATCTTATCAGTTGTTTGCATGTTCCTCAAGTTTTGTGCAGCAAATTATTCTCCAATGCTGGAAGATAAATATTTTCTGTACTTTGCTTCTTCCACCAGAAATTTTACTAACCCACTTTCCATAAGAGTGTCAGTCAGAGGACGCCCACAAGGGACATAGATAGGAACATTCTTCTTAGGATTTGTAGTGGTTCTCGTCTTCTTAACAATATCCTTCAGACAATTGAATAATACATAGGGAAGATAGATATTCTACTTGGTTAGCAAATAATATGTCATGGACTTCTGACTAAAATTGAAGTAATCAGAAGAGCTTGAAGCAGGTCTAGGGTACATACAACCCAAAATGATCTTGTTTCAAACTCTGATATTTGGATGAAGATCCTTGCTCTTGTATTTTGTCTTCTCATCAGAGTAATTCTTAGACAGTAGTCATTTGAGTGACTTCTTTGCAAACTTCAATTTACTCTTTATAGTTTTAAACTTCTTCTCCATTTTATATGTACATTTGCCTTCCATAAACTTCAAACCTATAAGATCAACAATGTAGTTTTCAGTTATGACAATCCTTAATCCAATGACATCAGAGACAATATGCAGATCATCATAATTAGCATTCTTCAGAAGTCTTTTACTAAATCTCCATAAACAGGACCATGAAGCTTTTTAAAGTAGTTTTCCCATCCCTGAGCTTCTAATTCTTCTTTTAGGTCAACCCCATTATCAGTTAAATTGTCTAAATCAACCAAAAATTCTCAAAGAACATGTAGTTCTTGTGGAGGAAGGATGCAATGAACTTGAGAGGTTTGTTGATTGATGTGATTCTCATTAACTTCTGTAAAAGAAGTAGCAATAATTGTATTTACAGGAGGAACTGATGAAGATGATAGAGCGAAGGTATATGATGATGAAGAGCCGGAAGTAACTGGTGGTTTTGATGCTTGATCAAATTCCTTTGCGAACTTAACTGCTTCTTTTTGGGAATTGGTCATCATGAATTTGATTTGAAGAAGAAGATGAATGAATGTTGAAGGTTGATGAAGATTGTTGTCGGAGAACCCAGAAAAGTGATTGAAGGAGAAAAGGGGTTTAAGGTTTCTAATTCACGAAGAAGTGAGAGTGAACGTGTGATAGTGTGAGAAAGTGAGTTATATAGAGGGAGAAATAAATTTTTATTTTATAGCATTTAAATGTCAAATAAATAATAACATTTTTAAAGACACAGTATGGGAGGAAATAAATGAAAGCAATCATGAAAGAATCAATTCCAAGAAATCGCACACTATTCATGATCTAACTTAGGTAGCGTGTGATGATTAAGAATAACTAAGGATTACATGTGTTAATCAATACGTCTAACTAAGTGACGCAATCAATATAATCAGAATATGGATAACTAAAGGTTTCCATCTGAATAGAGATATTTCTGACCGAAATATCTTCTGATAATAGAGTCTATAAAATTAGCAAGAATATGATAAGTAAAGTGAAGGAGTGAAATGATACTGTCATATTCTTGAAGATCTTCCATATGTCTTTAACTTTAGCTTTCTCTTAGATACAACTTCTGATCAATTTCTTTCTTCTTATGCTTTCTTCAAAGCGGTCTTTCAGAGGTTCTGAATTATGTTCATATTGATTCCTCTTATTTATTTGACTATTCTCAGTTTTCTGATTTGAGAAGAATAAACTTCTTCTGAACTTTAATCTCTAATTTGAGAGCTAGGATCAGTCTTCTCTTCAGATGATCTCTTTACTCTTCTGTTTAGAATCACCTGTCTTACTTCTTGAGAGTAATCCTTATAGCACATATATTCTGATCTTTTATTATCAGAACATCCATTTTTTTGCAAGCTTCCTTTTGACAGAAGCTTAATTTTCAGAAGTTTAATATTTCATGAACTTCAGATAAGCTATGTGCTTTGAGAAAATTAACTAACATTTTCTAGCTTCTTATGAATTTTTGATTCCTTGAACAAATTGAAGAACTTGTTCTAATACAAATATCATCAAACTTTGACGATTTTGACGAACAATCTTGTTCTTGCAACGCTGAGCTAACTTGTTTAGAGTTAGTCTTTGATCATACTTATGATGAATCAATGAGTGTTCTTTCCCCGGAATCTCCTACCAAGATTTCCTTCCAATGATATCCATCAGTGATCTCACAAGGCTGACCTTCACTCAATCCTATTTGAGATATGACTATCATTGACCTAATATAATCCACTACCAGGACTTCATCTATGATGACCACATTCAAAGTCTTCTCAAGTCTTCTGAATTTCACAAGATCACTTGAGGAACCAACCAATTCTAAACATAATTGTTTTTCTGGAGATTACATGAGTGCTTCTTATCAAGAAGATTACTCCTAATTTAAGTACAGATTGTTTGACACAATTCTGAGCAACAACTCTTGTGTACAAACAATTTACATGAAGATCTTAATAAATAACACAATCTGAGCAACAACCCTTGTGTTTTACATATTTCTACAAAGATGAATATAATCTAAGTTAAGTGGAGCGTCTTGTAGTCTTCTTGTCTTCATCTTCATCGTTCAGCAAGCTATAAGCAACAACTCTTTGCTTCTTCATAATTCTGTCAGATGTATATGATTGATAGTTTGAATGACATCTTATAAAATTATTCATATTCACCCTCTTTCTTCATTAAGCAAGATATGAGAAACAACTCCTTGATTTTTCATAATTCTGAAGAGATGTATATGATTGGTAATTTGAATAACATCTTGTAGAATTCTTCATTTTCACCTTATTTGGTTAACTTCAACATGTTTAGCATAATTGTTGTTCTAGTTGTTGTTATAGTGGTTAATAGCTTTTTGGTTGTGTTCCAATAATCAAAAATATCATTTTTAACATTAAACATTGTTGTACCCCAAACTATTCCCTCTCTATTCTCAAGACATTTCTCACAAAAGATCTCAAATGCTCAAGAAGTTTCAAGAGTTTGATCAGACAAGCTCACCTCCTAAGCGCTGAGTCCACAAATTAGGGTTTTGGTTTTCTCAAGGATAAATGGACTTTTGATGCTTAAATTTACTTTCATGGTTCATTATAGGTCTCCAAGAATACTCATGCCAAGTTTTAATTCTTGCACCACAAATTTGCTCAGTCAATTGCTCAGATGACTGAAAATCAGCTGTATTGGGTAAAAAGTCAACTATGGTCAAAGTACTATCAAACTTCATGATTTTTGGCCAAAATCAACATTTTTAATTCATATTTATCAATTGATCAAGGGTTGATCACAATTCCTCAAGAAAAGCACTCAAATCATCAAAGGGGAAAATTGTCAAAATTAGGGTTTTTACTGAGAATGACTGATCATTGACATTTGACCTAGTACATGACCTAAGTGACTTGAAGCATGATCTAAAGGACTCAAACACAACATGTCGACCTAATTTCATCGCTCAAATCATTTCTCAAGATCAAATTTTGATAGTTAAATTTTTTATCAACTGATGAAAAGTCAACTGATACACAAAAAGTCAAAAGTTAAACTTTAACTTTTTGGTCAACATTGAATTTTAAAGATCAAGATTCATCAATACATCCAAAAATATCAAAATTGATCATCAATAATCAACAAATTCAATAAATGTCCATGAAAAGTCAAAGTTTCAATACTTAGAAAACTCTAAGTGTGTTTTATCTTAATAATTTCAGTACTTCATGACAATTTTTCACCAAGATGCAAGATGATTCAAGGAAAACTTTCAACATGAAAGTTGTAGTTCTTGATGAATTTTACAACTTGGTACCTTATGGTTGATGTCCAAAAAGTTCTTAAGCCCATGAAGTCATGACATTTTTACTAAAACACTTAGTGAAATTTTCATCAAATTAGGTAGATTTTTTGTCCCAAATTCTTGGCAATTTTTCACCTAGGCTCAATTTGGTTTAGCCAAAGTTGTCAACATGAATGTTGTAGACAGTGTTTCAAGCTTTCCAAAATGTCCAAGAACTTGAAGAGATCATGCTTGAGCTAGAAGTTTCGAAAAGATGAAGTTGGACATCTATTCTTGAGTTTTAGGTCATTTTCATGAAGAATGCATGATCCAATCTCAAGACATGATGAGGTCTCTAAGGATACACCAAGAATAGCTTCTTTGAAGGATTCTAGGGTTGTGGTAGAATATGGAGGCTGCACTATCTTGGGACAACTTCAGGATATCCCCTACAAATCCGACAAATTTGGGTTGGGTTTCACTTCAAAAGATCATAAAGAGGTCCGTCTTGCTCGTGCTGGTGGACCACCTATCCGTATTAGCAACAATGAAGTCAATGCACTGGAATACACGAATAGTGATGGTGACTTGGACGACTGGATATTCCCAACTGCTCATGGTGGACTTGAAAACTGGAAGGCCAAAGACTTCATCTCAATCTCCTTCATCCAGGAGTAATTGCTATTTCATATTTTTATTGCTTTAAGAAGTTTGTCTGTAATTTCTTTAAAAACAATGAATTTAAACCATGTGCCTCGCCCGGGGCACAATGGTCCATTTGTTAAGGGTTGTCATTTCATATATCATATGCTCATTTAATGAAAACATTGGATGATTTTGCATTCAAATTTTGCGCTTCTTGTCTTTCATTTATTTTAATGCATTTTCAAAATAGCCATGTGACCTTAAATGCACACATGCACACATTTGTAGATCCACATCCACTCCGGATCTCATTGACAATAATTATGCTATTGTCGTTTATGACGTCAAAAATCCAATCTATCAAGCCGAAGACGAAGGTGAAGAAGATTGTGAGATACCTGGAGAACTCACCAGACTCCTGATACAAGAGGAAAAGGCTATCCAACCGCATGAAAAACCGGTCGAAGTGATAAATTTGGGTACTGAGGCAGATAAGAGAGAAGTCAAGATTGGCGCCAACTCGGAAGAAAATGTTAAGAGCATATTGGTTCAGATGTAGTACGAATATGTTGAGGTCTTTGCTTGGTCATACGAAGACATGCCAGGGCTCGATACTGATATCATGGTTCATTGGATACCAATGAAAGAAGGTTGTTCTCCGATCAAACAAAAGGTTCATCGCATGTGTCCTAACATGTCCTAGAAGATCAAGGATGAGGTAATGAAACAGTTCAATGCAGGTTTCTTGGCAGTAACGTCGTATCCTCAATGGGTTGCAAATATTGTTCCAGTGCCGAAGAAAGACGATAAGGTCCGTATGCACGTAGACTACATGGGTTTAAATAGGGAAAGCCCCAAATATTACTTCTCACTACCGCATATTGATGTCTTGGTTCACAACACTACTCAACACAAGGTGTTCTCCTTCATGGATGGCTTATCGGGTTACAACCAAAACAAAATGGTGCCTGAAGACATGGAGAAAACCACTTTTGTCACACAGTGGGGAACCTTCTGTTATAAAGTCAGGCCTTTTAGGCTAAAGAACACATGCGCAACTTATCAACGAGCTATGGTAGCTCTATTTCATGACATGATTCACCATGAGATAGAAGTCTACGTGGATGACGTGATAGTGAAATCACAAACTGAGGAAGAACACCTTGATCATCTGCACAAGCTATTTGAAAGGCTGAAGAAATACAAGTTGAGGCTAAATCCAAGCAAATGCATATTTGGGGTAAGGTCTGGAAAGCTCCTAGGGTTCGTTGTTAGTGGAAAAGGAATTGAGGTAGATCCTACCAAAGTCAAAGATATCCAAGAAATTCCCGCTCCCCGTACTGCGAAGGAGGTCAAAGGTTTCTTAGGACGATTTAATTACATTTCCCGATTCATCTCTCACCTGACTGCTACTTGTGAGCCACTCTTCAAGCTGCTAAAGAAAGATCAAGTAGTGAAATGAAATAACGATTGTCAGATAGATTTTGACAAGATTAGAGAGTATCTTCAAGAACCTCCAATTCTAATGCCACTAGTTGAAGTAAGACCTATGATCATGTACTTAACCATGTTAGAGAATTCAATGGGGTGTGTGATGGGGCAGCATGACGATTCTGGTCAAAAAGAGCATGCAATATACTACCTTAGCAAAATGTTTACCGACTGTGAAACAAGATATTCACTGCTCGTGAAAACTTGTTGCGTTTTGGAATGGGCTGCTCGCCGACTAAGACAATATATGTTGACTCATACCACTCTACTGGTCTCTAAGATGGATCCCATCAAGTACATCTTTGAGAAACCAGCTCTCTCCAAGAGAATATTACGATGGCAAATGATCTTAACTGAATATGACATTCAACACAACTCAAAAAGCAATAAAAGAAAGTGTGCTGGCAGATCATTTAGCACATCAAGTTGTGGATGACTACCAATCTATGAACTTTGAATTCTCGGACGAGAATATCATGCTGATTACGGATTGTGAAAATCCTGGACTGTATGAAGGACCTGAGCAAGGATCCCGATGGACTATGGTTTTTGATGGAGCTTCCAACGCACTGGGTAACAGAATTGATGTTGTGATCATCTCCCCTGAAGGTTGCTATACACCTTTCACTGCTTGACTTTGCTTCGATTGTACCAACAATATGGCCGAGTACGAGGCATGCATCTTGGATCTTAAAGCTACTATTGACCTAAGAATCAAATTCTTAAGTGTGTACGGAGATTCAGCCTTGGTATTCAGTCAAGTTAAAGGAGAGTAGGATACAAAACATCCAAATCTTATCCCTTACAAAGATCTTGTGCTAACCTTGATCCCGTACTTTGAAGAGATTACCTTTAAACATATCCTGAGGGAAGAGAATCAGTTGGAAAATGCTTTAGCTACCATGTTTTCTATGTTCATGGTCAGATGAGACAACCAAGCTCCACGAGTTACTGTCGAAGGATTTGACGAACCGACGCACTGCTATGAGATTGTCCCTAATGGAGTAGAAGAGAAGCTCTGATTTCATGAAGTAAAGAGGTACCTTGAAGCTCAAGAGTACCCTGAATGAGAATCTATCAACGACAAGAAATTCCTGCGAAGGTTCTCAGCCAAGTTCTTCCTAAGCAATGGAATCTTACACAAGTGTAACCATGATTCAACCTGTTGTATGGATAAGAAGGAAGCAGAAAAGATCACGGAGGATATGCATGAAGGTATCTTTGGAACTCACTTCAGCGGACATACTATGGCCAAGAAGATTCTGAGAGCTGGCTACTATTGGTCGACCATGGAAATCGATTGTCACCTCCACTCTAGGATTTGCCATAAGGGCCAAATTCATGCTGATAAGGTTCACGTGCCTCCAGTTCCTTTGAATGTCATGACTGCTCCTTGGCCATTTGCAATGTGGGGCATTGATATGATCATAGAAATCAAGCCTACTGCCTATAATGGACATCATTTCATCCTTGTCGCCATTGACTACTTTACCAAGTGGGTTGAAGAAGCTTCATTTTCCTCAGTTACCAAAAACGTCGTAGCCCAGTTTATCAAGCATAACTTCATCTGTCAGTATGGCATCCCTGAGAGGATCATCACTGACAATGGTACCATTATGAATAATGCCATGATCACCGAACTCTGCACACAGTTCAAGATCAAGCATCACAACTCTTCTTCATACAGACTTAAGATGAATGGCGTAGTGGAAGTTGCCAACAAGAACATAAAGAAGATTGTGCAATAGATGATTGTGACCTATAAATACTGGCATGAGATGTTACCATTTTCTCTTCACGACTATCGTACCTCGGCGCAAACATCAACTGGGGCAACCCCATTCTCTCTAGTCTACGGTATGGAAGTTGTCTTGGCTGTCAAAGTCCAAATTCCTTCTCTAAGAATCATGAAAGATGAAGACTTGGACGAAGACGAGTGGATTCAGACAAGGTTGGATCAGTTAAATCTAATGGATGAGAAGAGACTTGCGGCTGTTTGTCATGGTCAGATGTATTAAAAATGTATGATCAAAGCATTCAATAAGAAGATCAAGCATCGAGTATACCAGGCTGGCTATTTGGTAATAAAGCACATCATTCTACCACAAGGCAATCCCAGGGGCAAATGAACTCCCACCTACGAAGGGCCATTTGTTGTCAAGAAAGTATTCTCGTGCGATGCTATGGTGCTAACCACTATGGACAACAAAGATTTCCCGCACCCTGTAAATGCGAACATAGTCAAAAAATACTAGGCATAAGAATGACCCGCTAGGTTGACACACCTAGACAAAAATAAGGGTATCCCAGTGAACCAAAAGGGTTCGGGCAAAAATTAGAGATATATACAAGAGATCGTACACCCGGCAAGTAGAAAACCTGAAAAGGAGGCTTGGTGTTGTACCCCAAAATTTGCCCTCCCATTTTTCACTCAAGATGCTACCCTAGGGTTTCTCAGACACCTAATTTGGTTCAGAAGTTTTTCGGACAGATTCTCTTCCTAGGCAGTAAGTCAACAATTAGGGTTTGATGTTTCTCAAAGAAAATCAATTCTTCAAGGTTTCAGATGGTCTTCGTATATCTTCATGTCTCCTCAAGGATGTTCATGTCGAGTTTCAAACCTCGCGTCACAAGTTTTCTCAATCAGTGGTTCAGACGACTGAAAATGACTCCATTAACCCAAAAGCTGACCTTTTTTGCGAGACCAAGTTCAAGCAATTGTAACTTCTTCATTATTCGATATTTTGAGCGGTTATTCTTGCGTATGACTCTCCTCGATGTTATCTCCAATTTATCTTCACAAATCAAGAGCTAATTACGCGTAGAAGATCACCAAAGTTCGAATGCGTTAAATGTCACTCCTTAGATTTTTGACCTAATCATAAACAGTTGTCGCCTGATTTCTAAAGTTTGTGATTTCCTCAATTTACAATATTTTGAGACGATTATTTCTGCAGGTGGTCATAATTAATGTCGCTCACGAGTTTATCTTCAAAGATCGAAAGAAAATTGTGTTTGGAAGACTTTGAAAGTTATCAAATCATCGCAAGTCATTTGTTTGATTTCAAAATGTTCTAAATCATCATTGATCTTGAAATTTGTAAAGGTTGATGATGGTTCTCAAAGCATAATTTGTTTAGCAATAAAGTTCCATTTTTATCAAGCATGGCGTGCGAGTTTCATTTTGAATGAAAATTTGGTGTGAACAAGAGGCGAAGATTAAGACTATCGTTTAGATGACCATGTCTTTGGGATTAAGTTAACCAAGTTAGAATTAAATTTTTAAAACATTTATTTTGTTTGGATGTTTGAATGGAATACAAGGCGCGTTGATTATTTGATCATTTGTGACTGCTCAGAATCCAAGTTACCAAACCCGGATGTTTTAATCCAAAACATTCAATTAAGAATTGAAAATAAATTCAAGTCTTGAACAATAAAATTCATTACACCAAATTTATTCAAGGCTTCATATTTATTACAAATGGATTAATTCACAAGTTTTTGTTTTGTTACAAAGAATTACAGGTTTTGTCAACAAAGAGAGAACATTTATTTTGTTTCTTCAAATATCTGTTTGCTACATCTTCAAGTGATAAATCTAATCGTCGCTTGCCATCTAATTACTCGCACATGTACCAAAAGAAAGAACAGAATTAGCAAACAATCGATAGGTGACAAATTCAAGCAAGAATGATTTGTTAAACAAGAAACTTCTCGTCATAAGGATTTGCATTTGGAATCAGTTTAAAAAGTTTTTATTTATATCATGATCCAATCTTCTCCTATTTTTGCAAATCACAAGGTTTGGGCCTTGGTTCACAAAAAGAAAAAAAATTGCCCAAGGTTGTCCAACAATAACAAAAACCATCAAAGAAAACAGCGAAATAATGTATTGCAAACAACAGCACAGCAAGACAGTACAAAAGCAAGGAAACCAAGCAAATAACAAATGTATAAGGCAAAACTGCCCAGCCCGCAGAAACAAACAAAGGTAGCATCAGCGCAGCAAGCCAGTACAAAAGCAAGGCAACCAAGCAAATAACAAATGTATAAGGCAAAACTGCCCAGCCCGCAGAAACAAGCAAAGGTAGCAGCATCATAGGCTTCTAAAACAATTCAAAAGAGAAAAAATGTAGCAGCAATAGCATAGCAATGCTAGCTCATGGTGTGCACCATGTTATCATCTTCCAAAAAAATGCAAATCCTTCAGAAAGTTAAAGAAAAAAGCAAGTTTTGCTTTGTATCTTTGAAAGATGAAAAAGGAAAGAAGATAGGGACAAGTTAGAGAGATATCACCTAGCAATAGTTCAAAATCCTACAACATGCCAAAGTCAGTTGTGTCAAACCTGCTGTTGACAGCCCAAGGTTTGCACACAAATAGAAAATATAAAACCTGTGCTCAAAAAACCCCAAGGTCAGTACCACAATTTGTTCAAAACCCTCAAATCCCCCCCCCCTTTGGACCTTGATTCTCAATATAACAAAGCCACTATTCCATAAAACAAAGGGTGAAAGAGAGGATAAAAAGAACCAAACAGTCAAGCTAGAAAATACCAACCCAAACAACCAGCAAGAGAATATACAAAAAAAACACAGAACAAAAAAGCACACACACACACACACACACTGTTTTGTCTCAAATCAACAAAAAAAACCCTCCCTTTCACTTATACTGTTTTTTAAACAATAGCATTCTTCTCATTTTGCTATCTGTTAACCAAAAAGAAACTCAACAAGCATGAGGACAAAAAGATGAAAAACTCTTAAAATTAACCTCTGTCAAACCTCATTGTAGCTTACCTATCTTCAACATTCATCATCTCAACATAATATTTTCGCTACCCTCAAATCACTCAAAAAATAGCAATCGACCTCAACTCCACACAACAACTCAGTAGCTATCACAACCTGCATTCAACATTCAACAATACACAAAAAACAGAGGGAGAAAATTAGGGACAACGTCAAATACAAAAAAAAGGACGAAAGGAGCCAACCGAGATTTCAGAACAAACCTAAACACGCGAGGTAGTCATTTGAGCCTCGACTTTGCATTTTTTTTCCTGTTTTAATACAACCTTGCATTTGTAACCCATGAACCTGTTAAAATACGAATCGGGATGGGGTTGAATGAGTTTGTTTCAGTTCATATGTTAGGTTTTTTTTAAAAGAAAAGAATAGATGTGACGATGGATGAGAATCAGCGAGAGGGTTCGAGTGAGGAAGAGAGATTTTAGCCGTAAGTTTACATTGTTGTTGTTGCTGTTAACGAAGAAGAAGCTAGAAGGAGGATAGGAGTTTTGTGGAGGCCATGAGATAGAGGAAATTAGGAAAGGGTTTGGTCGATATAGAGATTTTTTCAAAGAAATTATTTATTGTTCAGTTGAGAATGATGGCGTTGTAGAGGAAGTATACGAGACAGGTGATTTAGAATTGAAAACAGGGTGATAGTGAGTTAGCGGCCGCCTCCATGTTTGTTTTAAGGTTTCAGTTGCATTTTTTCAATTGGGTCTGAAACCCTCTTTCGTTTCTACACCCCAATGAGGTTCCTTAGAATTAAAATTTCATTCTTTTTTTTTAATTATTATTTTAGACTTCTAATTTCTTTCTTTTTTTTCATAAAAAAATTATAATTAATTAGTTTAAATTTAGAGTTATTATAGTAATTTCATTTTAGTCGGTTAATTTTTAGAATTTTAAATTTTATTTAGATCTAACGTAGTAATTTTAGAATCTTAATTTAATTTATGTTTGAATTAGTTTAGATATAATTTAGTAATTTTAGAGATTTAATCATTTTAGAAATTTGATTTAGATTAGTTTTACTAATCTTAGAATTTTCTATTTTGTTTAGACCTAATTTAATAATCTTAGAGCAATTTTTATGACCTTAGAATTAGCATAACTTTAGTTTAGATATAATCTTTAGTATTAATATTTAGAATAGATTCTTTATTTTCTTTCCAAATTTCTTACAAACAAAAACACCAAAAGTATTATTTAGCCTATTTGTTTTTACTTTAATAGTTTGTCTTAGTCTAATAACTGTTTATTTTTTAATTCAATTTGGTTTCTTGTCTATTTACACTTTTAATTGCCGATTTGATCCATCCCCATTTGTAAATTTGTACTCCCCATTCACAAAAACTCTGTAATAGCGTAGAATTTTATTTTCCTCACTTTATCGCATTTCCTTATATTGTATAGTAATTAGGCTTGTATGATAAGATCTAAATCAAACGCTAGATAACCCTAATCAAAGACAAATTAACTTGAATCAAACACGCTTTTCACACGCGCACCTCTAGGGTAACCTCGCTCGTTGCCTTCAAAAAAATACTGTCATGTCCCTCGAATATGGGACGCTTTAGCAATGAACCTTCGATAAAAAGATCGTAGTCCCTCGATGACCCTCGATGTTTCCTTCAATAAAACGATCTCGTCCCTTACGAAAATTGCTAAAGCGTCTCATAAGTTGCTTTCGATGACTGTAAAATTGACCCACGTTTGTCCCTTCACATCCAATGATTGGGCTTCTTACTAAATCAATGGTAAGATAGAAACGTCTAAAGGAGAAAGAAAAGAACATTTAAGACCTTTCGAGTGGGTAGATTCGCTCCTAGTTACTCGCTTGCTCACGACAAAAACATTCTTGCACCTACACTTTCATCTCAAAACACTTTCAAAAGACTAAATGTTTTGTATACGTTCTTACAGAGACGAGAACCATTGCAAAACATCTTTTCAAAGCATTTTCCGAAGCACATTCCACAAACACATCTTTGAACTTTTTTGAAACAAATTTTTTTACGCGTTCTTATATAAACGAGAACCATTACAAAGAAATTTTTCAAAACACTTTCAAATCCTATATCACAAGCACACTGTCAAAATAAAAGCAAGTGATCTAAATGAGTAACTAAGAGCCCATGGAAAACCATGGATGAAAAGGGTGCTAATACCTTCCCATTTCATAATCTACCCCCCGAACCCGAGAAAATATCGAAAGGTATTTCCTGTGCTTTTTTACCTTTCCTTTTGGATAAAATAAAAGTGTGTGGCGACTCTTGCTATCCGCACAAATGCGATCAAAACGTAAAACATCAAGTAAGTTCTCCCACCGTATCACAGAACTGGAGACTCTGTTGGGGAAAAGTATAAAAGTGGGGTTACCTTAGGGTTAGATCACCTTTACTCGCTTTCATTATTTGATTTGTGTGCTTTATATCTAGTTCTTCGTATTGGGCTTGCTTTGATCCTCCACCCGAATCTGGGACACCTTTTTAGGTAAATAGCAATCGATTGTGGAGAGTGTACAACGTAGACCGATATGGTTGAAACAATGGCTATGTTAGTGTGACACATTTATAGGTACCGGTATCCCTCGTGGTGAATCGAGGAGAATACAGGGCCGCTGAGTGGCGTCATGAAGCACTAATTGACCTTAGAACCCTAATTGAACAGACTTGGCCATTAGGACGTAGTGAGGTAGCCGGTTTCGGTGTAAAGCTGAAAATTGGTTGATACTCGATACTTCACTCATTGAGGCTAGACTTTTGGGATATCTCGGCCGCAAGAAAAGATTGTTGTGCTGAGACAATGCCTAAAAGAAAGGTCAGTGATATTGAGATCCTTTAGAACCCGATCATTTTTTCTAGGACAGGTTGAGCCAACTAGACTTTAAGAGGGTACTTACCTATAAGACTCATGCAAGCCAAAAACATAGGGTTTTGTTTGTTGTGTGTGTATATATTTGCTTGTACATAAACATCATCAACATCATATGCATGCTCACTAACCATTTCAAGGATTTAGAAATTTATCTTTGTTTTTGTTTTGTAGGACATGAATTCTCTCCGAAGAAACACCATCCGAATCAGCTTTGTAAAAGCACATCCTCAACTTCAAGAGCTAGCCTCAAGAGTGCTCGGGGATTCTCCTTTTACCAAGAAATATGGTCGACTCCTCAGTTTGGCTACATCCAACTTCCAAGAAGAGATGATGTGTGTACTATTCCAATTCTTTGATCCCGTACATCATTGTTTCACTTTCCTGGACTATCAGTTGGTACCTACGCTGGAAGAGTTCTCTCTACTCTTAGGGGTGCCCGTGCTTAATCAGATACCGTTCACCGGTCTAGAAGGGATTCCAAAACTTGAAGTCATCGCCGAAGCGTTACATGTGAAGAGGGCCGATGTCATAGCCAATTAGGAGACAATAAGTGGGGTTAAAGGCTTTCTAGCTAAGTTTCTATTGGAAAAAGCTCGTTCATTCTGGGATGACATGGATTTCCAAGCTTTCGAAGACGTACTAGCTCTCCTCATTTATGGTTTGGTTCTGTTTCCCAATTCGGGCCAATTCATAGACATTAATGCCATCAAAGTTTTTCTCTCTCGCAATCCTATACCCACCTTACTAGGAGACATCTTGCATTGCCTTCATACCCACACCATGAAGAAAAGAGGCACCCTTTTGTGTTGTATCCCCCTACTCGCTAAGTGGTTCACTTTACACCTGCCTTAATTAGCATTGAAGAACGAGCAAAGACTAACTTGGTCTCAAAGATTGATGTCTCTCACCCACTCTGATATCCGTTGGTGCTCGAGATCCTTGGAAGATATTTCTATCATTGACCGCTGTGGGGAGTTCCCTAATGTACCTCTGCTTGGTATTAGGGGAGGTATCACCTACAACCCATGCTTAGCTCTTCGGTAGTTTGGGTATGCCCGAAGAGACGGCCCTCATGAGATGCTCATCCAAGGTATGGTGTTCGACTACGACAAAAAAGACCAAGGTTACCGCCAGAGGTTTACACGTGCTTGGGGAATGGTGAACAAGGTGGACAGTAGGGCTTTGGAACATAAAAACTATATCCATCTCGAGCCTTACCTTAAGTGGGT
The DNA here is from genome assembly GCA_948472305.1 of Vicia faba. Classification (NCBI taxonomy): domain Eukaryota; kingdom Viridiplantae; phylum Streptophyta; class Magnoliopsida; order Fabales; family Fabaceae; genus Vicia; species Vicia faba. The sequence goes on from OX451737.1 coordinate 775,605,978, forward strand.
ACGGGCTCGTGCCCAGAGTCTCATGATGCCTTACCCTTCCATCCTTCCTGTCATCATTGAGCTTGTTATTGAAGGTGGCGTCCCATATACCGTTCTTCATCCTGACATGCCTACCTCTCTCGAAGACCTGCAGAAAGCTTGGGTTCAGTTAAAGGAAGAGCGAGACACCTTTGAAGCCCAGTATTACGCCAGTGAGAAGAAGGTCCTGGAGCTCACCAAACTGCTTCATGAAGAGAAAAACCTGAATGCCTACATTGCTCCAAAGAGTATGTGTTCGGTCTTTTTGTCTTAGGATTTTTTTGCTGTATTTTGTTTCTTTCTTTGTAAGCCCAAGGAGGCATGATGTATTCAAACCTGGTTTTATTTAATATGACGTGTGTTCCTTTTTTGGTTTGAACAAGTTTAAATCTCTAAATTTCCTTGAAATCATTTGCATATTGCATCTTCATTCATCATAACATCATACATGTTTCTCATAACATGTCACCTTATCCTTCTACTGTTTATTTCAGTGAGATGGACGTTGAGAAGACTCTGAAAGATCTTCAGGTGCAGAATGCCCAGTTTCAACAAATGCTCATGGCCCTGACAAAAGGACAAGAGGAGTTGAAGACTCTGTTGGATAAAGAGAAGAAGAAGAAAACGAAGAAACCAATCGGTGTTGTAATCATGGGAAGAAGGTTTAAAGGACAAACCAGGCAAACTTTAAACTTTGCAACATCGTCAGGCGAAGGAGATAATCAAACCCAAGAAGTGAACAATGACCCAGCATCCGAAGGAGTGGAAGAGCCTAATTACTCTGAGGAACAATATCCTCCTGCTTATGATAAGTACAAACAGCTAGAGGATCGTTTGAATTCCATGGAGATTCAGAGGGTATCCGGTTTGGACTTTGAAGAATTAGGACTCATCACGGGGGTTGTCATCCCACAAAAATTCAAGGTCCCAACTTTCGCCAAGTACGATGGTGTCTCTTGCCCGAAGCTACATCTAAGGTTATATGTCAGAAAGATTCAACCCCACACGACTGACAAGAATCTGTGGGTGAATTTCTTCCAGGAGAGCTTATCTGGGACGCCGTTGGATTGGTTCTATCAATTAGGAGGAACCAATGTTCGCAACTGGGAAGAGCTGGCCGCCGCTTTCTACAAACAATATCAGTATAATGTTGATTTGGCTCCGACTAGGACACAGTTATAAAGCATGTCTATGGGAACGGATGAAGGTTTCAAAACTTATGCTAAAAAATGGAGGGATCTCGTAGGCAGGGTCCAGCCCCCTCTATCCGACAGAGAATTAGTAGATATGTTCCTAGGCACCTTGTCAGGACCATTTTTCAATCACCTGATTGGGAGTTCCTCAACTGGGTTTACTGAATTAATCATGACTGGTGAGCGGGTCGATGCTGGTATAAAAAGCGGAAAAATTCAAAGAGAAGCATCCTCAAGTATGGTGAAGAAACCCTTTGATGGAAAGAAGGAGGTCAGTGCTGCATATGACCATAGGAATCAAAACAAAACTGAACGCCGCCCGGCGGTAGGGGCTGTTATGATTTCTAATCTTGTGCCAAATCAACAGTGAAATTATTAGCACAAGCCAGAAGCGCCCATGAGACGATTTACCCGGATTAACATAACCATGTCTCAAGTTTTGCCGCACCTTCTAAAGACCAATCTGGAAACTTTAAAGGAAGCTCCCAAGAACCCCAATACTGCTTCTCCTCGCTATAACCCGAGCGCTCGATGTGCCTACCATTCTGAAAGCCTGGGGCACGATACAAACGATTGTTGGGCCTTAAAGAATAAGGTTTAGGACCTTATCAATGCGAAAGAGATCGAGTTTGAGCCCCCAGAAACGCCTAATGTAATAACGGCGCCAATGCCCAGACATTGCCAAGGTATCAACACCATTGACGATGATTGTTTTGTTTCCTCTGTGAATGACTTGGTTACTCCTCTGTTGACCATTAAACAGAATCTACTACAAGTCGGCCTGTTCCCAGGCTGCGATGAAGATTGTCACTTATGCAAGTCTCTACCGAATGACTGTTTGTTGTTAAAGATAGGCGTCCAACGCCTGATGACTAGCAAAGAAATTCTATTTGAAAAGCTACCTCTTATCAAAAGCTCTTATCAAGATGTTTCGATAATCACCATTTCCGAAAATCCTCCCAGGGTCTCCATCAAAAGACCCGTCAGGATTACATCCATTCCCAGATCTGCACCCTTAATCATCACTATGCCAAGACTAATATCATACTCCTCGAATAAAGTTGTTCCCTGGAGTTATGAGGCTGACGTTTATTACTACAGCGTCAAGCAAGATCAGTTGACTGTCAAGGATGAAGTTGCGAGAGATATTGAACCCGATATCGGTAACATCACTGGAACCGACAAAATAACAAGAAGTGGAAGAGTCTTCTCACCTGAGATTTCTCCAAAGACCGGTGCTACTCCTGTGATCATTCCTACTGCCACTCCTACTGACACTCCCAATGATACTCCTACTGTTATCCCTGATGCCGATACAAGGGGAAAAGAGGCTCTAAATGAGTTTGTACAAGCAAGAGAGCGTCCCGAGATCATCCTTGAAGCTTCTAGAAAAGAAATAGAAGAAATCCTGAACATAATTAAGAAAATGACTACAACATTGTAAAACAATTGGGGCAGACCCCCTCGAAGATATCATTGTTGTCCTTACTTTTGTGTTCTGAAACTCACGCCAAAGCCTTGGTAAAGTTTCTTAAGACCGCCCACGTGCCCCAAGAGACCTCCATCGACCAATTTGAAAACTGTGTGGCCAGTCTAACTGCTGACAATGGATTGGGCTTTTCTGACGCTGATTTAACTCCTAAGGGAAGGAAGCACAATGATGCCTTACATATTTCCATTGAATGCAGGGGCACCACACTTTCCCATGTTCTGGTGGATATTGGCTCATCATTGAATGTCTTGCCCAAAATTGCTCTCGACCGACTGGATTACGAGGGGTTAATCTTGAAACCTAACAACATCATAGTAAGGGCCTTTGATGGTTCCAAAAGGACAGTACACAGAGAAGTTAATATCCCCATAAAAATTAGGACTCATACTTTTGACTCAATTTTCTATGTGATGGACATCCTCCCTTCGTACTCTTGTCTGTTGGGTCGACCCTGGATCCATGGCGCTGGTGCCGTCACTTCTACCCTACACCAAATGCTAAAGTACTCGATCAGAGGAAAGATTGTCACAGTTCACAGAGAGGAAGAGTACATGGTTAGCCATCTAAACTCTTTCAGGTATGTCGAAATGGAAGGAGAATTCATAGAGACTCCCTGTAAGAACTTTGAGGAAGTTCCAGCAACGATCGCGGCAACCAAGTTTACTCCAAAGGTCTCGAAGATTAACAGACCTCCACTGAAGATGGCCTCATTGAAAGATGCTCGAGCAGTAGTTGAAGAGGGAGGGTGTACTATTTGGGGTCAGCTTCCAGATATTCCCTACAAGTCCGACAAATTTGGGTTGGGATTCACTTCAGAGGCCCAAAAAGTTGTTCGACATTCTCGCGCTGGGGGACCACTTCTGCGTATTAGCAATCAGGGAGCCAATGCAATAGAAGACAGTGATGGCAGTTGTGACATGGATGAATGGATTTTTCCAACCATCAGTAGAGGGCTCAACAATTGGGAGGCCAAATATTTCATTCCTATTACTTTTATTCAAGAGTAATTGTCTTTTAATATTTTCAGGCTTATAATATTTAAACAATTCAGACTTTTTAAAACCTTGTGTCTTACCCGAGGCACAATGGTCCATTTGTGAGGGTTGTCACTTCATTCTCATATGTCATTAATGAATCATGGATGTTTTTGCATCAAATTTTATTTTATTTGTCTTGTCTATCTTAAATTTTATTTCTTTCAAAGGTAGCTATGCTCTTACATACACTCACATATTAAAAATTCAGATCTACATCCACTCAGGATCCCATGGGTAACAGTTCTGCTATGTCCAATTGTGACTTTGAAAATCCGATCTACCAAGCCGATGATGAAGGTGAGGAAGATTATGAAGTGCCAAGAGAGTTGGCCAGGTTGTTGCAACAGGAAGAAAGGACCATTCAGCCACACGAAGAACCGGTTGAAATAGTTAACTTGGGAACTGAGGAAGACAAGAAGGAGGTCAAGGTGGGTGCCAATTTGGAATCCAGTGTCAAGGAGCGCCTGATTCATTTATTACACGACTATGTTGAGATCTTTGAGTAGTCGTACGAAGACATGCTGGGACTTGATGCAGACATTGTGGTACATCATCTACCTACAAAGGAAGATTGTCCCCCAGTAAAGCAAAAAGTTCGTCGCATGAGGCCTGATATGTCAGAAAAGATCAAAGCAGAAGTCATGAAGCAATTCAATGCCGGATTTTTGGCTGTCACCTCTTATCCCTAATGGGTGGCCAATGTTGTTCCTGTACCCAAGAAAGACGGTAAAGTGCAGATGTGTGTGGACTACAGAGACTTAAATAGGGCAAGCCCCAAAGATGATTTCCCACTCCCCTACATCGACATCCTAGTCGATAATACGGCACAACACAAAGTGTTTTCCTTCATGGACGGCTTCTCGGGCTACAACCAAATTAAAATGGCACCTGAGGATATGGAGAAAACAACCTTTGTTACACAGTGGGGGACTTTCTGTTATAAGGTCATGCCATTCGGACTGAAGAATGATGGGGTAACTTATCAACGCGCCATGGTAGCTTTATTTCATGACATGATACATCATGAGGTCTACGTAGACGATATGATAGCCAGATTGCAGACGAAAGAAGAGCACCTTGATCACTTACAGAAGCTGTTTGAGAGGTTGAAGAGGTATAAGTTGAGATTGAATCCAAACAAGTGCACGTTCGGAGTATGGTCTGGTAAACTCTTAGGCTTTGTCGTCAACAACAAGGGTATCGAAGTTGATCCTGCCAAGGTTAAAGCGATACAAGAAATGCCGTCTCCTTGTACTGAGAAAGAAGTCAGAGGATTCTTGGGACGTCTGAATTACATAGCCAGGTTTATTTCTCACCTGAGAGCTACTTGTGAGCCAATCTTCAAACTCTTGAAGAAAAATCAAGTAGTCAAATGGAATGACGAATGCCAAGTTTCTTTTGACAAAATCAAAGAATACCTGCAAGAGCCTCCTGTGTTGTTGCCACCTGTCGAGGGAAGGCCATTGATCTTATATCTAACTGTTTTAGAAAACTCAATGGGGTGTGTGCTGGGGCAGCATGACGAGTCTGGCCGAAAAGAGCATGCTATTTATTACGTGAGCAAAACGTTTACCGACTGTGAAACAAGATATTCACTGCTCGAGAAAACTTGTTGCGCTCTGGCATGAGCTTCTCACCGGCTGAGACAGTATATGCTGACCCATACTACTTTGTTGATATCTAAAATGGATCCGATAAAGTACATCTTCGAGAAGCCCGCTCTTTCTGGGAGAATAGCCAGATGGCAGATGATTCTGACAGAATATGACATACAATATACTACCCAGAAAGCTATAAAGGGTAGTGTATTAGATGATCATCTCGCTCACCAAGCTGTGGAAGACTATCAGTCCATGAAGTTCGAATTCCCAGATGAAGACATCATGATGTTAGACAACTGTGAAGAAATCAGGCCATATGACGGACCTGAACAAGGATCCCAATGGACCTTGTTCTTTAATGGGGCATCCAATTCACTTGGAAACAGTATTGGTGCTGTACTCATATCTCTGGAAGGATGTCATACTCCCTTTACTGCCATACTTTGCTTCAACTGTACAAACAACATGGCAGAATATGAAGCATGCATCTTCGGTCTCAAAGCTGCTATAGACTCGGGGATTAAATACTTGGATGTATTTGGAGATTCAACTTTGGTCATCAGTCAAATCAAATGGGAATGGGACACCAAACACCCCAACCTTATCCCTTATAAAGAACATGTGTTGACGTTGCTTCCGCATTTCGAGAAGATTACCTTCGAGCATTTCCCGCGAGAAGAAAATCAGCTAGCAGACGCATTAGCTACAATGTCATCTATGTTTAAACTTAATTGGGATAACAAGGCTCCTCAAATCACCATTGAGCGGATGGATGAACCAGCTTACTGTCACGAGATTGGTACTGAAGAAGTAGTGGATCGACCTTGGTTCCATGAAGTTAAAAGGTATCTCGAGTCTCAGGAATATCTAGAAGGAGCTTCGGTGAATTACAAGAAGTTCCTAAGAAGGTTATCGGCTAAATTCTTCCTTAGTAACGATATTTTGTACAAACGCAGCAATGACTCTGTATTGCTTCGGTGCGTAGACAAGGCTGAGGCTGAAAGGATCATGGTTGAATTACAAGAAGGCACTTTTGGTACTCATTCCAGTGGGCATACAATGGCAAAGAAAATCCTACGGGCAGGCTATTATTGGTCTACCATGGAGGCTGATTGCTACCAACACTCTCGAACTTGCCATAAGTGTCAGATTTATGCATATAAAATGCACGTACCTCTGGTTCCTATGAACGTCTTGACGGCTCCTTAGCCCTTTGCTATGTGGAGAATCGATATGATTGGGGAAATCAAGACAATGGCCTCCAATGGACACCGCTTCATCTTAGTAGCCATCGACTATTTTACAAAGTGGGTTGAGGCAGCTTCCTTCGCCTCTGTTACAAAGAATGTGGTCGCTCAATCCATCAAACAGAATCTCATTTGTCGGTACGGTATCCCAGAGAGAATCCTCAATGATAATGGTAGGAATCTAAACAACACTATGATCACCTCCTTGTGTGAGCAATTCAAGATTCAACATCATAATTCTTCCCCTTACCGGCCAAAGATGAATGGTGATGTAGAAGTTTCTAAAAAAAAACATTAAGAAGATCATATAGAAAATGACAGTCACATACAAAGACTGGCATGAGATGCTACTGTTCGCTCTCCACGGGTATCGTACCACAGCTCGCACATCAACTGGGGCAACACCCTATTCTCTGGTATACGACATGGAGGCTGTCTTGCCTATTGAAGTCCAGATCCCCTCTCTAAGAATCATGAAGGATGCTGGTTTGAATGAAGAAGATTGGATCCAGACTCGATTTGACCAACTAAACTTGATTGATGAGAAGAGGCTTACAACTATCTGTCATGGTCAGATGTATCAAAAATGCATGATTAAAGCTTTTAATAAAAAGGTCAAACGTCAGGTATATCGGGTCGGTGACTTAGTAATCAAGCGTATCATTTTTCCACAAGGTGATCCCAGGGGAAAATGGACCCCTACATATGAAGGTTCGTTTGTAATCAAAAGCATTTTCTCTGGTGGAGCAATGATCTTGACTACTATGGATGGCGACGACCTCCCGCATCCTGTAAATACGAACATAGTTAAAAGATACTACGCATGATCAAAGACCCGCTAGGTTGACTTGCCTAGGCAAAAATAAGGGCTTCCCGGAGAACCAAAAGGGTTCAGGAAAAAATAAGGGATGAAAATTAAAAAAATATGTACACCCGGCAAGTCGAAAACCCGAAAGCGCGGCTTGGGCAAAAAAAGGGTATCCCGGTGGACTAAAAACCCGAGAGGGTGGTCCAGGAAAAAGTTAGGGATTGAAGCGTATGACTATGTCCCATTGGATCATCTTGCAGACAATCTTCAGCATTGACCAATCAACTCAAATAGCTCTAAATCAATCCAATCGACTTCGCTGAGGCGACAAGTGGACAAGACATTCAGAGACATGAATACTATAGCAGAATGGGAACCCCATGGGATTATTTCACATAGCTATCCTTCCTTTGTATTAATTTTCATTTTTTACGACGACATTTTCTCGCTAGAATGCTCGTCTCATTGTACAAAAAAACTTATTCAAGTTAATATAAAGATGTCCCCTTTGGAAAATGCAAAACCATTTGTTTTCTTTTTCTTTGTTTCTGTGTCTTGTTTACAAAAACGTCCAATGATTTATTTTTGAACATATGCATTTGAATGTGATTACTGTTACAAATAAACAAAAAAAAACGGAAAGACAATTACTAATGACTTTAAGAACTAGGATAATATCTATAAGCCATTCCATAAGATCCCCGCATGCACCTTTTCCAGCAGGAACGGAAGCGAATACATCCTACCACAAAATCGCTAACATATCCCCAGTATGCAGCCTGTCGGTATCAAACTTTCTCATATTCCTGACAAAGCAGAACTTCTAACTACCACTCCAAAGGTCCTCCAGTAAGTTTCCCAACTTCTCAGATTTCCCCAGCAGAATTTCACGAAGTCTACAGGCGATGTCCGACTTTTCCCTTCTAAAACAGAGTTTATATTTGGAGACTCACCCATCAGTGCTTCAAAAGGGATTTATTTTCCCGCTTCCAGCAACTCTACGACACAAACAATCTTTAATTCCATACATTTGCACCCATACGTCATAACATTGACAACTCAAGTACATACAGTGCAATCTCATTTATTTTGAGAGGAAAATATCACCCCATGCATCGCATACATCATAGCATTGCATACAATTAACTCTTCACCTTTTGTAGGAAAGAGTCATTTGACAGGAAATCATCATCAACAAATTTCCAACAGACCAAGATTTTCAGCAAGAAAAGACTGGTCGACCATCCACATAACAAAATATTTCTCCAGATTTTTACTGGTTCAGATAAATCTCTCAACGGTTTATTCTGATTCGTCTCCATATTTTCACTGGTTCTGATAAATCTCTCAATAGTTTATTCTGATTCGTCTCCAGATTTTTACTGGTTCAGATAAATCTCAACGATTTATTCTGATTCGTCTCCATATTTTGACTGGTTCAGATAAATCTCTCAACGATTTATTTTGATTCGCCTCCAGATTATTTCACTAGTTCAGATAAATCTCTCAACGGTTTATTCTGATTCGTCTCCAGATTTTTACTGGTTCAGATAAATCTCTCAACGGTTTATTCTGATTCGTCTCCAGATTTTCACTAGTTCAGATAAATCTCTCAACGATTTATTCTAATTCGTCTCCAGATTATTTCACTGGTTCAGATAAATCTCTCAATGGTTTATTCTGATTCGTCTCCAGATTTTCACTGGTTCAGATAAATCTCTCAACGGTTTATTCTGATTCGTCTCCAGATTTTCACTGGTTCAGATAAATCTCTCAATGATTTATTCTGATTCGTCTCCAGATTATTTCACTGGTTTAGATAAATCTCTCAACAGTTTATTCTGATTCGTCTCCAGATTTTCACTGGTTCAGATAAATCTCTCAACGATTTATTCTGATTCGTCTCCAAATTATTTCACTGTTTCAGATAAATCTCTCAATAGTTTATTCTGATTTGTCTCCAGATTTTTACTGGTTCAGATAAATCTCTCAATGGTTTATTCTGATTCGTCTCCAGATTTTCACTGGTTCAGATAAATCTCTCAAAGATTTATTCTGATTCGTCTCCAGATTATTTCACTGGTTTAGATAAATCTCTCAACGGTTTATTCTGATTCGTCTCCAGATTTTCATTGGTTCAGATCAACCTTTCAACGGTTTATTCTGATACGTCTCCAGATTTTCACTGGTTCAGATAAATCTCTCAACGATTTATTCTGATTCGTCTCCAGATTATTTCACTGGTTCAGGTAAATCTCTCCACGGTTTATTGTGATTTGTCTCCAGATTTTCACTGGTTTAGATAAATCTCTCAACGGTTTATTTTGATTCATCTCTAGATTATTTCACTGGTTCAGATAAATCTCTCAACGGTTTATTCTGATTCGTCTCCAGATTATTTCACTGGTTCAGATAAATCTCAACGGTTTATTCTAATTCGTCTCCAGATTTTTACTAGTTCAGATAAATCTCTCAACAATTTATTCTGATTCGTCCCCAAATTTTTACTGGTTCAGATAAATCTCTCAACGGTTTATTCTGATTCATTTTCTGTTAAAAAAAAGAGAGAGATCGAGTTCAAACTTTCCGTCAATAATCGTCTTTGGATGGCATCTATAAGCCCATCTCCGACAATTCTCCTTTGCTTCTCCAAATAGCATCTTTAAGCCCAGTTCCTTATGCAATCAACCAGTGCATCATCAAGCGCAAATTTCTGGGCACTCTAGTGTTCAATCATCTTCTACTTTAAATCCGCGAACGACAAACACGTCAATCTCGCTTTTCAAGTTTAAGAAGATTGAACAAGGGCAGTTGTTGTACCCCAAAATTTTCCCTCCCATTTTTCACTCAAGATGCTACCCTAGGGTTTCTCAGACACCTAATTTGGTTCAGAAGTTGATCGGACAGATTCTCTTCCTAGGCAGTAAGTCAACAATTAGGGTTTGACGTTTCTCAAAGAAAATCGATTCTTCAAGGTTTCAGATGGTCTTCATATATCTTCATGTCTCCTCAAGGATGCTCATGCCGAGTTTCGAACCTCGCGTCACAAGTTTGCTCAATCAGTGGTTCAGATGACTGAAAATGACTCCATTAACCTAAAATCTGACCTTTTTTTACGAGACCAAGTTCAATCAATTGTAACTTCTTCATTATTAGATATTTTGAGCGGTTATTCTTGCCTATGACTCTCCTCGATGTTATCTCCAATTTCTCTTCACAAATCAAGAGCTGATTACACGTAGAAGATCACCAAAATTAGAATGCGTTAAATGTCACTTCTTGGATTTTTGACCTAATCTTAAACAGTTGTCGCCTGATTTCTAAAGTTTGTGATTTCCTCAATTTACAATACTTTGAGACGATTATTTCTGCACGTGGTCATAATTAATGTCGCTCACGAGTTTATCTTCAAAGATCGAAAGAAAATTGCGTTTGGAAGACTTTGAAAGTTATCAAATTATCGCAAGTCATTTGTTTAATTTCAAAATGTTCTTAATCATCATTGATCTTGAAATTTGTAAAGGTTGATGATGGTTCTCAAAGCATAATTTGTTTATCAATAAAGTTCCATTTTTATCAAGCATGGCGTGCGAGTTTCATTTTGAATGAAAATTTGGTGTGAACAAGAGTCAAAAATTAAGACTATCGTTTAGATGACCATCTCTTTGGGATTAAGTTAACCAAGTTAGAATTGAATTTTTAAAACATTTATTTTGTTTGGAAGTTTGATTGGAATACAAGGCGCGTTGATTATTTGATCATTTGTGACTTCTCAGAATCCAAGTTACCAAACCCGGATGTTTTAATCCAAAACATTCAATTGAGAATTGCAAATAAATTCAAGTCTTGAACAATAAAATTCATTACACCAAATTTATTCAAGGCTTCATATTTATTACAAATGGATTAATTCACAAGTTTTTGTTTTGTTACAAAGAATTACAGATTTTGTCTACAAAGAGAGAACATTTATTTTGTTTCTTCAAATATCTGTTTGCTACATCTTCAAGTGATCAATCCAATTGTCGCTTGCCATCCAATTACTCGCACATGTAACAAAAGAAAGAACAAAATTAGCAAACAATCAATAGGTGACAAATTCAAGCAAGAATGATTTGTTAAACAAGAAACTTCTCGTCATAAGGATTTGCATTTGGAATTAGTTTAAAAAGTTTTTTTTTTTTATATCATGATCCAATCTTATCCTATTTTTGCAAATCACAAGGTTTGGGCCTTGGTTCAAAAAAAGAAAAAAATTTCCCAAGGTTGTCCTACAATAACAAAAACCATCAAAGAAAACAGAGAAATAATGTATTGCAAACAGCAGCACAACAAGACAGTACAAAAGCAAGGCAACCAAGCAAATAACAAATGTATAAGACAAAACTGCCCAGCCCGCAGAAACAAACAAAGGTAGCATCAGCGCAGCAAGACAGTACAAAAGCAAGGCAACCAAGCAAATAACAAATGTATAAGGCAAAACTGTCGAGCCCGCAGAAACAAGCAAAGGTAGCAGCAACATAGGCTGCTAAAATAATACAAAAGAGAAAAAATGTAGCAGCAATAGCATAACAATGCTAGCTCATGGTATGCACCTTGTCATCATCTTCCAAAAAAATGCAAATCCTTCAGAAAGTTAAAGAAAAAAGCAAGTTTTGCTTTGTATCTTTGAAAGATGAAAAAGGAAAGAAGATAGGGACAAGTTAGAGAGATATCACCTAGCAATAGTCCAAAATCCTGCAACATGCCAAAGTCAGTTGTGTCAAACCTGCTGTTGACAGCCCAAGGTTTGCACACAAATAGAAAATATGAAACCTGTGCTCAAAAAACCCCAAGGTCAGCATACCACAATTTGTTCAAAACCCTCAAATCCCCCCCCCCCCCCCCACACTTTGGACCTTGATTCTCAATATAACAAAGCCATTGTTCCATAAAACAAAGGGTGGAAGAGAGGATAAAAAGAACCAAACAGTCAAGCTAGCAAATACCAACCCAAACAACCAACAAGAGAATATACACAAAAAAAAAACAACACAGAACAGAAAAGCACACACAAACTGTTTTATCTCAAATCAACAAAAAAAACCCTCCCTTTCACTTATACTATTTTTTGAACAATAACATTCTTCTCATTTTGCTATCTGTTAACCAAAAAGAAACTCAACAAGCATGAGGTCAAAAAGATGAAAAACTCTTAAAACTAACCTCTGCCAAACCTCACTGTAGCTTACCTATCTTCAACATTCATCATCTCAGCATAATATTCTCGCTACCCTCTGTGATCGGTGGATCTGGAACTGACTGTTTAACGCTGGTTCGCGAAATGTCGCGGTAAGCAAGAGTCGCCACCGTCTTTTATTTTCTCCAAATGGAAAGGACAAAAGCACAGAAAAATTCCTTAAAGAGATTGCTCTCGGTTCGGGAGGTAGGTTATAGAAAGGGAAGGTGTTAGCACCCTTTCTATCCATGGTTATCCATGGGCTCTTAGATACTTGCTCATTGTGTTTTCAAAATTGTTTGTTTGCTTTTCAATTGTGGGTTTAAAAAGTCTCTTTGAAAATTCCAGTTCGACTCTTGTATCGATCCTGAAGAGTGTTTGAAAAATTGCTTTCGAAAGCTTTTTGAAAATGTGTCGGTGTGAAAAGTAATTTTGATTTGTTTTGAAATTTAGAGCAAGTATCTAGAGTCGTCTACCTACCCTAAGGAATTCGTCTGTGTAAATGTCCTTTAAAGTAGTGCCATCCCACCATTGAGAGGTAGGTAGCACCCCCGTTGGAGGTGTTCGGGTCAATTCGAGGTTCGGGACATGGTGATCACCAGAGCAATAGGAAGACACCTTAGAAGCTACCCTCATGCCAGGTTCCCGGATCATGAGGACTTACTAAAACATCCTCTACTCGACGATCACCTTTCGAGGCAAGGCAACAGTGAGGCGTACCCTAGGGGTGGTGTGTGCGATTCGTGCGTCATTTTCATTTGCATTTATCTTGTCATGTCATTGGTGTTCTACGCTTGTTTTTATTTTGTCCATACATTCTTTCATGCCATTTGTTAACAGTTAAAAATATTGCGGGAAAGTAAAATCTAAGCTATTACAAACGGCGCGGGTCCACATCGCCAAAAGTTTCTCGAACCCGATTTGACAGAAAATAAATAAATAAAGGTAAAGAATTAAAAGTGCGAGTAATTAAATACATGGCTTCGGGAGAGATACATAAATATTTAAACGAAAATAAAATAAATATGCGAATTGAAATTTAAATCGAAACGAGGGCGTTGGACCCTTTTGCAAAAATTAAATTAATGATGGAGTTAATTAAAATTAAAAGAAAGAAGGAACTTGTTTTTGGTATTTTTTAATATTTTAGGATTTGAATGAAAAGAGTGAGTTAATTAAAATTAAAATAAGATGCAAACCCTAATTCTAATGACTTTTAATTTATTAAGAAAATATTAAATTTTAACCTAATTTAACCCTAATTTTTACATGCAATTTAATTATAAAAATAAATATTTAACTATTTAATTATTCATGAAAGAAAAATAAAAAGATGAAAAATTATTAATTAAACCTAATTCTATGTTTTTTAGATTTTATTATGAAAAGAATTAAAATTACAACCTAATTTAAAACTAAGTTTAATTACATGCAAATTTATTTAAGAAAATACTAAAAATATAATATTTATTGTTTTTTTTCTCTTTTCTGATTTTTATGGCAATAATAATTAAATTAACAGAATTAATAATAAAAAAAATAACAATTAAAAATAAAGGAACAAATAAAAAAAATGATGAAAAGGGTTTGCAAACCTGGGGGTTCAGACCCCAAAATAGGAGGTTAGATCCAAGTAATTCAGGCCCATTTAGCAAAGCCTGGTGGACTTTTTGAGTAACATGTGGCGCGTTGACTGGGACTCACCATGTGTCTCAATTCTTAGCCTTGTGATGGATGAAGCTGGACGCGTGGACGCTTGATTAGGAAGGTGTATGGTAGTCTTCAGCATGAGCGCTACATAAGAACATTAATTGGAAAAAATCAAATGGAAAGGGTGAAGACCTGGGGCTCGAGCCCAGGTCATATACTTTACCAATCCTTATGCTTGCCAACTGAACCAATTCACGCGTTGTTAACATATCACAATGAATAAATATTATAAAAGAAAACAACAGCATTAGTGGACACTGCGCGCGAAATTCAAATGGCCCTATCACCTCTCGCCACTTCATCGTCTCCTTCGTTGGGATTTTATTTTCCTGAAATACAAACAGATTAGGCCACGGTTTTTTTACGCGTTCTTTTAGGTATGCTTTGGAAAAATAACGACTAGCCCTATGACGCTCATAAATTGAGCGCGAGGGTAGATTCTCCTTCGTCCAGACACGTTGAATTCAATGGCTTTGGTCACAGCCTCCAATTTTTCCTTGTTTCAAAAGCCCTAATTCTCAGTCCTGTAAACCCTAAAAATTGACAATGGTATATTGGCACCAAACGCATAAAAACACAATTGAATCATTGGGTTAGCTTCAGAATTGCATGAGGAGTATGAATCACATATTAAAACTTGCAAAAAACGCATGAATGAAGATGCACGATTGTGAATTTTATTTGAAACAGTTGGACTCCACTGTACCAATTCCGGGCGTTCTGATGAGTGTTTGTGATTGGAAAACGTTCAGTGAACCTTCAGCAAGCTAATGAAATAAAAATCGTGCCTTGAATCAACCTGCAAAGATGTTTTCAGTTATGAGTTTTTTTGCAAAAATTCCCAGTTTGATAATGGGTTGCTGCGCCGCTCTTATGGTCCAAGGCATTAGGTTTTCGTTCAGGCTTATGTATAGAATAGATTAGGTCAAAGAAATTATCCAAAGATCCATGAATTAAAGAATTCAATATTTGATTTCTTCACCATGATTTCCAAATCCTTTTCCATGTGTTTTTGTATCAATTATGATCTAATCAATCCAAATCTTTCCTTATTTAGCCAGGCACGAAATATTGATGATATAATGTGCACAAAAAGATTGAAAAAATTAGGTTAAGCATTTTTCATATATTTATTTTAATTTAAATGAATTATTATTAATAAAAATCCAAATAAATAAATAAAAAATGAATAGAACTTCTCTTTGGGCCAAGTGGTCGTGCACATGCCATGGATGATGAATTATGGAAGAAAAATGGGCCCATTAGCAATTTTAGGTCATTTGAATCGATGTTGACTTTTCAAAATATCCAAAAATTTCCCAACTTCCACAAGGCATAACTTGCTCAATTTTTAAGCTTTTCTCATGTTCTTGGACATTTTGGAAAGGTCTTTGAGTCCTCTAACCAATGCCTTTGGTCCCATGTCATTTTGATTTACCAATCTCAAGTTATGGCCTTTGACTTAAAGTCTCTTTTTGTTGACTTTTGAAAATGACCTATAATGTTGAAATTGATAACTTTTTGTGAGAGCATTTCTTGGATTTGAAGTATGAAGATGAATTGTAGGAAATGTCTTTCTCTTCAAAATGAGCTTTGGATGGCATTTTTCTGATAATCCATGTGAAAGTTATGCCCTGGTCAATTTACAGTTGACTTTTTCAGCTGTCCAAATAAGGAAACTTTTGCATCTTGATGATTTTTGAGCCAAGCTTTGAAAATCATGATCAAGCATTGATCAAATGATGTTTGTGGCTTCAAAATGATATGCTGACCAAAAATTTGAACTTTTGACTGTCAAATGACCATTTTGCCCCTATAGTTGACTGTAGTGCAATTAGGGCTTTGACTGTGCAATTTTGAGCTGAATGTCTTGAAACTTGATATGAGGATGCTTGACCATATTTGTAGGCATGTGAGACTTGATTGGACCTTTGGAAACTTCATTTTCTTGATCAGAGCAAAAAACCTAATTTTGACTGCTTAGGAGGCCCTTGAACTGTGCAACCCTTGGGGAATCTTGAAGCTTGACCTGGCAATTTCTTGAAGAATATGGGAGGGCAAATTTTGGGGTACAACAGTTGCCCCTGTTCAATCTTCTTAGACCTGAGGATGCAGATTGGCTGACGTGCCTTTCGTAATCCGAGGGTAGAAGATGATTGAACACTAGAGTGCCCAGAAATTTGCGCTCACATAGTAACAGTGATGTGGTGGGAATGGGCTTATAGATGCCATTTGAAGATTAATGAATAGGATGATGGGCTTATAGATGCCATCTGGATGTTGATCGCGTAAGAGATTCCTTAGCGATAACCTGCATACCTGCAAAAGAAAAATGAGTACCTGACACGTTGCAGGAGCTGATTTTCAGATGCTTGGTATAGACGTGTCCTGACTGGTTACAGGAGCTAGATCTGGAGCTTCAAACGGTGATGAATGAACCAGGGGTGGTTACTACCTTAGCATGAGCGGTAAGAGAACCTTGGGTGACTTTAACTTCAACAACGCTCGTTGAGAAAATCTTGGTGGGAATTACCGTCTTCGCAGTATCGGGAAGAGAACCATAGGCAATTTATAATCTAAAAGGGAATTACGTCTCACGTACCGTCGGGGAGAGGACCAAAGGAAATCATAACCTGAAAGGGAATTACGTCTCACGCCCTGTCGGGGAGAGGACCAAAGGAAATTATAACCTAAAAGGGAATTACATCTCACGCACCGTCGGGGAGAGGACCAAAGGAAATTATAACCTAAAAGAGAATTACATCTCACGCACCGTCGGGGAGAGGACCAAAGGAAATTATAACCTAAAAGGGAATTACATCTCACGCACCGTCGGGGAGAGGACCAAAGGATATTATAACTTGAAAGGGAATTATCACCTCACGCACCGTCGGGGAGGGAACCATAGGAAATTATAATCTCAAAAGGAATTATCACCTCACGCACCGTCGGGGAGGGAACCATTATAATCTGAATAACTTCTACTGAGTCTTCATCAGAAAAATATGTTTGGGGTCGATTTAGCTGGACTAGAGAAGGCCTTGGACTGGATAATAACCAGAGAAATCTTTGGAGTCGATCTAACTGAACCAGATAAGGTCTTGAAATATGCTTGAGAATTTAACTGCATCTTTCCTGAAAGGTAAAGGTCAGTCATATGCAATGCATGATATGGATCAAGCAATGATGTTCTCAACATAAATGAGATTTGTAAGATATGATGCGTCCATGCATGCTATGATGTATGTGGTGTTTATGTATGTTTTCGTCTAGGAAAGTAAATCCTTGACGGGTGCCGGGAAGTCATATCCTGGGCTGATATTGGAGAATAGACTTGTACTTCCGCTGGGGGATGATAGCTGCAAGAATACCGGTAGGAGAAGATGACTCCGTTGAGGAATAAACTTGGCGAATGGAAGATTCTGCGGGGAGAAAAGTACTCTAACGACCTTGCTGGGGAGCAATACTCTGTGGGGAGAGAGATACTTTGTTGAGTGTTGATAATAACTTGCTGAGGATATCTTTGCTGTATTGGAAGTGTTGATGGACTTCGCTGGGGATAAAGAGACTTCGTCGACGACGATCTTTCTGTGGCTTTTGGCTGAGGATAACCCAGTTATATCCTGTTAAGGAAATAACTCTTTAAATAAAGCCGGGCGACGCGTTCGTGCTCTGCGAGGATAAGCTTCCAGAATTTACTGGGGATAAGCTTACTGCTTGGGGAGATGGATTCCAACTTTCCTGGGGAAATTGGATTGGACTCTCTTGGGGAAGTTTTGAATTACGGGGGAAGTGATTCCTTTGAATGTTTGATATACCGCTGGGGAACAATCTTTAGACCCAGATTGTCGGGGATGCTTGTTTAAGAATGATGTGCTGGGGAATGTTGGGATCTGCTGGAGGACACCCAACTTCCTTAAGGTTGATAACATAGCTTTGCTGGAGGAGAGTGTACTGACTTGCTTACTCTTTGGGGAATTAGGATATCTGGTTATGTTCTTTAGCTGAACCTATCTTGATACCTTGGTGGACCAAGCAATTAGATCGTTTGGACAACTCATTATTGCCCCTGTTTCTGGGGTGGGAGAGGAAGACCTATGAGGTGCTGATAGTTGTTGATGGACAAACCTTCTTCTGGTAGACAGGTGACAAGATGATAGGACATAGTCGTACGCTTTGATCCCTTACTTTTGCCTGGACCGCCCTTTCGGGTTTTCAGTCCACCGGGATACCCATTTTTGCCCAAGCCGCCTTTTCAGATTTTCGACTTGTCGGGCGTACAAATTTTTCATTTCATCCCTTATTTTGCCCGAACCCTTTTGGTTCGCCGGGAAGCCCTTATTTTTGCCTAGGTGTGTCAATCTAGCGGGTCTTTGATTTTGCGTAGTATCTTTTCGACTATGTCCACGCTCTCAGAATGTAGGGAGTTGCCCCTGTTAGTAGTGTTTTGCCATGCCCCCAGAAGGTTTTTGATCAGGCAAGATTCGTTGTTGAAATGCCCCAAGTGACTCAGGCGGAGATTTGCCCCAGGCTATTTGGCCTTTGAGAGATTCTCCGAATCTTGATTGGATTGCCCCAGATGATGGGCCATGATCAGATCTGCCCCTTGATTGGAGTTACTTCTGTTCATTAGGCATTCGTCGTGTGAATTTCCCTGCTGTTCAAAAGTCATATGCAAACAAAGTTATGTTAAAAATGCAAAGCTTATGTCTGTCTTGAAGTTTTTTGAGAATGCATTTTTTTTTCATAAAACAAGTGAATGTTTGTAAAACGTGATGTCAACTCGTTATTTTATTGCGAGCCTTAAGGAGTCAGGATACCTTTTGTAACAGTATGCTTTCGAACCAACCCATGCTTCAGCTAGGACTTTTAAGGGTTATAACGTGGCTTGGTTCACGGTTTAAGAAACAAAGGATAAAGGCTCAAATTTTATTTATACCCACCCGCTCTTCGTGATGTTCTCCAAACCTAAACTCAGTTGATCATATGTTAGACCTTGTTTGAGTCTTTGCTCTGATTTTCCGGTGATGATTCGGATGTTGATAACTTATTTTGAAGAGGCAGTCATTCCTTTTTTTGTTGAGGGTTTGTAAGACCTCTTTCTTGTCTGATTTTTTGTTGTCCCTTTCTTTTTTGCCTGAACTGCTTCCTTCTTTGGAATTGCAGTCAGCGGGATGCCCCAGTTTTGTAAGTCTCCTTCATGGGTTTTGACTTAATGGGCTTTTATTTTTTTGAGATATAACGACTGCCTATCTGTATGATTGTTCAGAACCATCACTGTCTTTCTTTGTCTCGTAAGGACTTCTTTGGTGCCATTTGTTATGCACTTGGATCAACTGAGAGACTACCCTGCCCTAGGTTATGATTAAGGGTTTTAAATTTCGAAAAGAAAAACTCCTACTTCTTTGGCTCAGAGGGGTTGACGAGGGATTATCATCCTTATAACTCCAGTGTTTAGGGATTGAAACAATGCCTGTACCTCATCAGCGGTGTTTGTTCAAAAGCATACTGTAATGATCGCGGTATCGTTTTCGTCATCCTCCCTCAAGAGGCTTAGAATTTTTATTTAAAAGTTGATCATCAGAAAAAATATGAAAATAATTTGCGTCTAGTGAATACGAATATATTGCTTCAAAATAGACATAAACGATGCATTAATGTGATAACAATGTTTAACATGAATAAATGTTTGAACAAAAGAAAATTGCAACTTGAACATTCGAATGAACAAAAATTTTCTAGTCTCAGGGCTTGTCACTTCACATAGTGGATCCTGTAGGGATGGCAGGAGTATTCAGCCTGACCCACTTGAGTGAAATCCACTACTCCTTCATCAATTAGATCCTGGATCTTATTTTTCAGGCTCCAACAATCATCTGTCGTGTGCCCCGGGCTGTCAGAGTGATAAGCGCAGCGGGCGTTGGGGTTATACTTTGGTGACGTTGTATTTTGAAACTTCGGAGCTTCTTTTAGAGTTACCAGCTTGGTCTCCAGCAACTGTGGCAATATCTGGGATAAGGTCATGCTGAGCCGAGTGAACTGCCTCCTCTCGCTCTTTTGTTGGTTGTGATGTTGAATTTGTGATACTGGAGCCATTTGGGGAGCTCTCTCCTTGCCTCTTTGTCTCAAGGGTGGTCGAGCGATGACTGGCTTTTTATCCTTAGGCTTTTGCCCCAGCTGATTACCTTGAAGCAATTGGTTGACGAGAAACCATAGCTCATCTTGTCTTTGAGCTAACCCTTGAATGGCAGTCACCTGCCCCAGCATCTGGACCTTCAATGCATCCACCTCAGCTTGTAGGTGTTTCAGCCTTCCATCTTCAGCACTGTTTCTGACAAAGGTCTCCATAAGAAGTGTCCTTAGCTCTTCCTGCCCCTTGGATAGATTCAGGAGGATTTCCCTGAACCGAGTCTCTTGAGCGAGAAGGTCCTGGTTATCTGGTTGGAAGGCCATTGCTGAAATAAACAGCGAGAAAGGTAAGTGACCTGCAACAAAGATACTTGTTATGTAATGATGTGTATGACATGCATGCAATGTTTTCAAGGATCTCGCGGGGTAAATAAAAATTGTTAGAACTAGGTAGCTTGATTGGGGGAACTTCATGTTTGCTGAGAGTCCTTCTTCAAGGGTCAAAGGCTCACCATATCCAGTGGGTCATAGCCCCTGACAACTTTGGCTAGAGGAAAATAAATCCTCTTTTCCCCTTGCTAGACATTCTGATTCATCATGACCTGCATCACAAGCCCTTGAGATCCTTGAAATGGGTTAGGATGTATGCAATGGTATGATGTCATGATGCATGGGGTAATATGGATAAACCCTGTTATGAGCCCTTATTAAGGACTATAAACAAAAACTGCAAGCAAACTCAGTAAACCTTGTTATGAGTCCTAATTAAGGACTAAATAAAACCTGCAAAACACTCAGTAAACCCTGTTATGAGTCCTAGTTAAGGACTATAAACAGAACCTGCAAGAAACTCAAGTGTCAGATAACAAGCATGCAAGTAGACAAGTTGGAAGGCACACAAGTCACACAAGAGAAACCCTTAGACTTCAGGCCAACATGGGGTCTGGGTATTACCCTCTTGAAGTTGGTGGGCTCAACCTGTCCTATTAGAAGTAACCGGGTTCTAAGGGTCCCAATATCACTGGATTGCTTTCATTGTTCATCGTTTCGATTTAGCCACTGAACTGGCGACCGAAATATTCCAGGAAAGCAACCCTCAATTGAGTGTAGTATCGAGTATCAACCAACCTCGGACTGCACCAAAGTCAGTTATCTCACTACCCTAAAGAGGACAAGATAGTTCAATTAAGGTTCCTAAGGTCTGTTGATGCTTCACGACACCACGCGGAGGCCCCGTACTCTCCTTGACTGAACTCAAGGGTTACCGGTACACACCAAAGTGCCACATCAACGTAGCAGACTGTTTCAACCATGTCGGTATACCCCGCATAGTTCCCTCACAGCCTTGTTGCTACTTTCTAAGAAGGTATCCCAAGATCCGGGTTAGGATCTATAGAACTCCCAAGACAGTACCCACAATTTAAAGCAAACAATTCAGACAATTGAAAACACAAGTGATCTTAGTCCTAAGGTACACCTCACTTTATAAGTATCCCCAGCAGAGTCGCCAGTTCTGGGATCGGTGGATCTGGAACTGACTGTTTAACGCTGGTTCGCGAAATGTCGCGGTAAGCAAGAGTCGCCACCGTATTTTATTTTCTCCAAATGGAAAGGACAAAAGCACAGAAAAATTCCTTAAAGAGATTGCTCTCGGTTCGGGAGGTAGGTTATAGAAAGGGAAGGTGTTAGCACCCTTTCTATCCATGGTTATCCATGGGCTCTTAGATACTTGCTCATTGTGTTTTCAAAATTGTTTGTTTGCTTTTCAATTGTGGGTTTAAAAAGTCTCTTTGAAAATTCCAGTTCGACTCTTGTATCGGTCCTCAAGAGTGTTTGAAAAATTGCTTTCGAAAGCTTTTTGAAAATGTGTCGGTGTGAAAAGTAATTTTGATTTGTTTTGAAATTTAGAGCAAGTATCTAGAGTCGTCTACCTACCCTAAGGAATTCGTCTGTGTAAATGTCCTTTAAAGTAGTGCCATCCCACCATTGAGAGGTAGGTAGCACCCCCGTTGGAGGTGTTCGGGTCAATTCGAGGTTCGGGACATGGTGATCACCAGAGCAATAGGAAGACACCTTAGAAGCTACCCTCATGCCAGGTTCCCGGATCATGAGGACTTACTAAAACATCCTCTACTCGACGATCACCTTTCGAGGCAAGGCAACAGTGAGGCGTACCCTAGGGGTGGTGTGTGCGATTCGTGCGTCGTTTTCATTTGCATTTATCTTGTCATGTCATTGGTGTTCTACGCTTGTTTTTATTTTGTCCATACATTCTTTCATGCCATTTGTTAACAGTTAAAAATATTGCGGGAAAGTAAAATCTAAGCTATTACAAACGGCGCGGGTCCACATCGCCAAAAGTTTCTCGAACCCGATTTGACAGAAAATAAATAAATAAAGGTAAAGAATTAAAAGTGCGAGTAATTAAATACATGGCTTCGGGAGAGATACATAAATATTTAAACGAAAATAAAATAAATATGCGAATTGAAATTTAAATCGAAACGAGGGCGTTGGACCCTTTTGCAAAAATTAAATTAATGATGGAGTTAATTAAAATTAAAAGAAAGAAGGAACTTGTTTTTGGTATTTTTTAATATTTTAGGATTTGAATGAAAAGAGTGAGTTAATTAAAATTAAAATAAGATGCAAACCCTAATGCTAATGACTTTTAATTTATTAAGAAAATATTAAATTTTAACCTAATTTAACCCTAATTTTTACATGCAATTTAATTATAAAAATAAATATTTAACTATTTAATTATTCATGAAAGAAAAATAAAAAGATGAAAAATTATTAATTAAACCTAATTCTATGTTTTTTAGATTTTATTATGAAAAGAATTAAAATTACAACCTAATTTAAAACTAAGTTTAATTACATGCAAATTTATTTAAGAAAATACTAAAAATATAATATTTATTGTTTTTTTTCTCTTTTCTGATTTTTATGGCAATAATAATTAAATTAACAGAATTAATAATAAAAAAAAATAACAATTAAAAATAAAGGAACAAATAAAAAAAATGATGAAAAGGGTTTGCAAACCTGGGGGTTCAGACCCCAAAATAGGAGGTTAGATCCAAGTAATTCAGGCCCATTTAGCAAAGCCTGGTGGACTTTTTGAGTAACATGTGGCGCGTTGACTGGGACTCACCATGTGTCTCAATTCTTAGCCTTGTGATGGATGAAGCTGGACGCGTGGACGCTTGATTAGGAAGGTGTATGGTAGTCTTCAGCATGAGCGCTACATAAGAACATTAATTGGAAAAAATCAAATGGAAAGGGTGAAGACCTGGGGCTCGAACCCAGGTCATATACTTTACCAATCCTTATGCTTGCCAACTGAACCAATTCACGCGTTGTTAACATATCACAATGAATAAATATTATAAAAGAAAACAACAGCATTAGTGGACACTGCGCGCGAAATTCAAATGGCCCTATCACCTCTCGCCACTTCATCGTCTCCTTCGTTGGGTTTTTATTTTCCTGAAATACAAACAGATTAGGCCACGATTTTTTTACGCGTTCTTTTAGGTATGCTTTGGAAAAATAACGACTAGCCCTATGACGCTCATAAATTGAGCGCGAGGGTAGATTCTCCTTCGTCCAGACACGTTGAATTCAATGGCTTTGGTCACAGCCTCCAATTTTTCCTTGTTTCAAAAGCCCTAATTCTCAGTCCTGTAAACCCTAAAAATTGACAATGGTATATTGGCACACAACGCATAAAAACACAATTGAATCATTGGGTTAGCTTCAGAATTGCATGAGGAGTATGAATCACATATTAAAACTTGCAAAAAACGCATGAATGAAGATGCACGATTGTGAATTTTATTTGAATCAGTTGGACTCCACTGTACCAATTCCGGGCGTTCTGATGAGTGTTTGTGATTGGAAAACGTTCAGTGAACCTTCAGCAAGCTAATGAAATAAAAATCGTGCCTTGAATCAACCTGCAAAGATGTTTTCAGTTATGAGTTTTTTTGCAAAAATTCCCAGTTTGATAATGGGTTGCTGCGCCGCTCTTATGGTCCAAGGCATTAGGTTTTCGTTCAGGCTTATGTATAGAATAGATTAGGTCAAAGAAATTGTCCAAAGATCCATGAATTAAAGAATTCAATATTTGATTTCTTCACCATGATTTCCAAATCCTTTTCCATGTGTTTTTGTATCAATTATGATCTAATCAATCCAAATCTTTTCTTATTTAGCCAGGCACGAAATATTGATGATATAATGTGCACAAAAAGATTGAAAAAATTAGGTTAAGCATTTTTCATATATTTATTTTAATTTAAATGAATTATTATTAATAAAAATCCAAATAAATAAATAAAAAATGAATAGAACTTTCCTTTGGGCCAAGTGGTCGTGCACATTCCATGGATGATGAATTATGGAAGAAAAATGGGCCCATTAGCAATTTTAGGTCATTTGAATCGATGTTGACTTTTCAAAATATCCAAAAATTTCCCAACTTCCACAAGGCATAACTTGCTCAATTTTTAAGCTTTTCTCATGTTCTTGGACATTTTGGAAAGGTCTTTGAGTCCTCTAACCAATGCCTTTGGTCCCATGTCATTTTGAGTTACCAATCTCAAGTTATGGCCTTTGACTTAAAGTCTCTTTTTGTTGACTTTTGAAAATGACCTATAATGTTGAAATTGATAACTTTTTGTGAGAGCATTTATTGGATTTGAAGTATGAAGATGAATTGTAGGAAATGTCTTTCTATTCAAAATGAGCTTTGGATGGCATTTTCATGATAATCCATGTGAAAGTTATGCCCTGGTCAATTTACAGTTGACTTTTTCAGTTGTCCAAATAAGGAAACTTTTGCATCTTGATGATTTTTGAGCCAAGCTTTGAGAATCATGATCAAGCATTGATCAAATGATGTTTGTGGCTTCAAAATGATATGTTGACCAAAAATTTGAACTTTTGACTGTCAAATGACCATTTTGCCCCTACAGTTGACTGTAGTGCAATTAGCGCTTTGACTGTGCAATTTTGAGCTGAATGTCTTGAAACTTGATATGAGGATGCTTGACCATATTTGTAGGCATGTGAGACTTGATTGGACCTTTGGAAACTTCATTTTCTTGATCAGAACAAAAAACCTAATTTTGACTGCTTAGGAGGCCCTTGAACTGTGCAACCCTTGGGGAATCTTGAAGCTTGACCTGGCAATTTCTTGAAGAATATGGGAGGGAAAATTTTGGGGTACAACACCCTCAAATCACTCAAAAAAAGCAATCGACCTCAAATCCACACAACAACTCAGTAGCTATCACAGCCTGCATTCAACATTCAACAATACACAAAAAACAGAGGGAGAAAATTAGGGACAACGTCAAATACAAAAAAAAAGGATGAAAGGAGCCAACCGAGATTTCAGAACAAACCTGAACACGCGAGGTAGTCATTTGAGCCTCGGCTTTGCATTTTTTTTCCTGTTTTAATACAACCTTGCATTTGTAATCCATGAACCTGTTGAAATACGAATAGATATGGGGTTGAATGAGTTTGTTTCAGTTCATCTGTTAGGCTTTTTTTTAAAAAGAAAAGAATAGATGTGACGATGGATGAGAATCATCGAGAGGGTTCGAGTGAGGAAGAGAGATTTTAGCCGTAAGTTTACATTGTTGTTGTTGTTAACAAAGAAGAAGCTAGGAGGAGGATAGGAGTTTTGTGGAGGCCATGAGATAGAGGAAATTAGGAAAGGGTTTGGTCGATAAAGAGATTTTTTCAAAGAAATTATTTATTGTTCAGATGAGAATGATGGCGTTGCAGAGGAAGTATATGAGACAAGGGATTTAGAATTGAAAACAGGGTGATAGTGAGTTAGCGGCCGCCTCCATGTTTGTTTTAGGGTTTCAGTTTCATTTTTTCAATTGGGTCTGAAACCCTCTTTCGTTTCTACACCCCAATGAGGTTCCTTAGAATTAAAATTTCATTCTTTTTTTTAATTATTATTTTAGACTTCTAATTTCTTTTTTTTTTTTATAAAAAAATTATAATTAATTAGTTTAAATTTAGAGTTATTATAGTAATTTCATTTTAGTCGGTTAATTTTTAGAATTTTTAATTTTATTTAGATCTAACTTAGTAATTTTAGAATCTTAATTTAATTTACGTTTGAATTAGTTTAGATATAATTTATTAATTTTTATAGATTTAATCATTTTAGAATTTTGATTTAGATTAATTTTACTAATCTTAGAATTTTCTATTTTGTTTAGACCTAATTTAATAATCTTAGAGCAATTTTTATGACCTTAGAATTAGCATAACTTTAGTTTAGATTTAATCTTTAGTATTTATTTTTAGAATAGATTCTTTATTTTCTTTCCAAATTTCTTACAAACAAAAACACCAAAAATATTATTTTGCCTATTTGTTTTTACTTTAATAGTTTGTCTTAGTCTAATAACTGTATATTTTTTAATTCAATTTGGCTGTTTGTCTATTTACACTTTTAATTGTCGATTCGATCCATCCCCATTTGTAAATTTGTACTCCCCATTCCCAAAAACTCTGTAATAGCGTAGAATTTTATTTTCCGCACTTTATCGCATTTCCTTATATTGTATAGTAATTAGGCGTGTATGATAAGATCTAAATCAAACGCTAGATAACCCTAATCAAAGATAAATTAGCTTGAATCAAACACGCTTTTCACACGTGCACCTCTAGGGTAACCTCGCTCGTTGCCTTCGAAAAAATACAGTCATGTCCCTCGAATATGGGACGCTTTAGCAATGACCCTTCGATAAAAAGATCGTAGTCCCTCGATGACCCTCGATGTTGCCTTCGATAAAACGATCTCGTCCCTTATGAAAATTGCTAAAGCGTCTCATAAGTTGCTTTCGATGAATGTAAAATTGACCCGCGCTTGTCCATTCACATCCAACAATAAGGGTTCTTACCAAATCAATGGTAAGATAGAAACGTCTAAAGGAGAAAGAAAAGAACATTTAAGACCTTTCGAGTGGGTAGATTCTCTCCTAGTTACTCGCTTGCTCACGACAAAAACATTCTTGCACCTACACTTTCATCTCAAAACACTTTCAAAAGACAAAATGTTTTGTATACGTTCTTATAGAGACGAGAACCATTGCAAAACGTCTTTTCAAAACATTTTCCGAAGCACATTCCACAAACACATCTTTGAACTTTTCCGAAACAAAACTTTGTACGCGTTCTTATAGAAACGAGAACCATTACAAAGAAATTTTTCAAAACACTTTCAAAGCCTATATCACAAGCACAATGTCAAAATAAAAGCAAGTGATCTAAACGAGTAACTAAGAGCCCATGGAAAACCATGGATGAAAAGGGTACTAATACCTTCCCTTTTCATAATCTACCCCCTGAACCCGAGAAAATCTCGAAAGGTCTTTCCTGTACTTTTTTACCTTTCCTTTTGGATAAAAGAAAAGTCGGTAACGACTCTTGCTATCCGCACAAATGAGATCAAAACGCAAAACATCAAGTCAGTTCTCCCACCGTATCACACTTGTAAAAAAAAGGGTATCCTGTTTAA
The DNA here is from genome assembly GCA_948472305.1 of Vicia faba. Classification (NCBI taxonomy): domain Eukaryota; kingdom Viridiplantae; phylum Streptophyta; class Magnoliopsida; order Fabales; family Fabaceae; genus Vicia; species Vicia faba. Next base: position 775,633,989 of record OX451737.1, read on the forward strand.
TGAAAACCCGAAAGGGCGGTCCAGGAAAAAGTTAGGGATTAAAGCGTTCGACTATGTCTCGTTGGATCACTACAACCAGCTTTATTACCAAGGTCAAAAGTTCAAATGGTACAAGATCAGTTCAATCATGTTCTTTCGACAACAAGGGATGAGATGGTCGAAGACATAGGGGCAATAGCGGAGTTGGAACCCAATGAGACCACTTCCACATGGCTATATACATTTGTTTTCACTTTGTACTCTTTTCATTTTACGACGATTTCCTCTTACTAGGATTTCCATCTCTTTGTATAAAATCGCATGTTTATAGGCAAATTATCAATACAAATATACTTTAAAGTCCAGACTTTTATTTTTCTATTTTGCTGGCAAAAACGTCCAATGACTAAATTTGAATGAGCATATGCATATGAACATGATTAATTGTTAAACAAATATATGCATAAGAACAAGAATAAACATTTACTCAAGATTCTAGAGGCTGGGATGACACCCAAGTTGTCCATAAGTCCCCACAGAATCCCATTTATATGGTTATCCCCAGTGAAGTAGTCATAGCCACTTCTATAAAATTATTCCCCAAGAATAGTCTTCACAAATAAGGGTACATTTCCCACAATCTCCCCAGAAAATAACTCCAACAGATAAAAGATCATAATCTCTTTCCCAGCAATATCACCAACCTACAAAGTTCCAATCAGTACAATGCATGAAATTTCTCTTCCCCTGCTGAATTCGGTCCTCCAAAACTGAAAAGCTCCTGCAAAATTCTTCTCTTTGGTAAATTCAATTCCCCTAAGAGAGTTGATTTCCTCAGCATAGAATTTCTCCATCAACAAGAGTTTATATCCCCAACAAACTACAAATTTCCCAGCTCGAGTATATTCCTCAAACTACTACAATTCACTGACAAAATTCTTCTCCCTGGTAAAGTCATCACTATCCCCAGAAAGTTGTTGCGAAGCTTGGAATCCGTCCAGATATTGGTTAACTTTATCCTCCCCAAACAAGTCAGAAGATTGTCCATCTCTTTTATCCCCAATCAGGGTATACAAGAATTATCTTCCCCAAACAAGTCAGAAGTTTAACCACCTCTTTTATCCCCAGTCAGGGTATATAAAAAATAAATTCCCTAATAGAGTAACGAACGGCCAATGTTCCTAAACTCTACTCCCCAAATGGAAATCAATACATCCCCTGAAGATTTTCCTCAAACAAGTAACCAGGACTCCCTAGTGGAAGTATTCTAGACAAGATTGAAGATACACATACTCTTCATCCCCAACAATAGTCATGGATTTATTTTCCAAGACAAATACACGTCAACAACATTGTACATTCATTCATCATAACATATGCCTATGAAACTCATATAGCACAATCTAATTTATTTTGAGAAAATCATTACGCAATGCATTTTACACATCATGACATTGCATACAACTAACTCGTTATCTTTTCAGGAAAGATCAATCAATAGACGAATATCATCAATAATTTTCAAACAGTTCCAGATTAATTCCTAAAACAAGATGAGGCAACTATCCAGATAACCAGCCGCAAATTAATCCCTGAAACAAGATGGGAAAATTATCTGTGAAGAACAAGAAAATTAAAGATTAACTCCTGAAACAAGACGGGGAAACTATATTCCTTTCTTTCTCTCTGCTCATATAAAGATCAATTCCTGAAACAGGAAGAGGTGACTATCTACATGACGAACACTTCCTTTAGAAATCTGCTGGTTCAATTTAAATTGAATAAAGATTTATTCTGATACTTTTCCAGTAGATACTTTTTTCTAGTTCAGTTTAAATCGAATAAAGATTTATTTTGGTTCTTCTCCAGTTAAAGACGACACAAGACATCTGTTGGTTCAGTTTAAATCGCCAAAGATTTATTCTGATACTTTTCCAGTAGATACTTTTTATGGTTCAGTTTAAATCGACTAAAGATTTATTCTGATTCTTTTCCAGTTAAAGACGACACAAGACATCTGCTGGTTCAGTTTTAATCGACCAAAGATTTATTCTGATACTTTTTCAGTAGACACTTTTGCTGGTTCAGTTTAAATTGACTAAGGATTTATTCTGATTCTTTTCCAATTAAAGACGGCACAAGACATCTGCTGGTTCAGTTTAAATCGACCAAAGATTTATTCTGATACTTTTCCAGTAGGAACTTTTACTGGTTCAGTCTAAATCAACTTAAGATTTATTCTGATTCTTTTCCGGTTAAAGACGACACAAGACATCTGCTGGTTCAGTTTAAATCGACCAAAGATTTATTCTGATACTTTTCTAGTAGAAAATTTTTCTGGTTCAACTTATATCGACTAAAGATTTATTTTGATTCCTTTCCAGTTAAAGACGACACAAGACATCTGCTGGTTTAGTTTAAATTAACCAAAGATTTATTCTGATACTTCTCTCAGTAGACCTTTCCTGGCTCAGACTAAATCGACCAAAGATTTATTATGATACTTCTCCAAGTTAACATCGAGCATATACTTAGTCTGATTTCTCTATCAATAATTACCTTTTGATGGAATTTATAAGCCCATCTCCGACGACTCTCCATCACCTCTCCAAATGGCCTCTTTAAGCCCATTCTCGGCATAATCAACAAGCAGGCGAGTGCAAATTTCTAGGCACTTAAGTGTTCAATCCTCTTCCAACTTCAAGTCACGAATGGCAGACAAGCCAATCTAATTCTTCAGGTTTAAGAAGATTGAACAAGGGCATCTGTTGTACCCCAAAATTTTTCCTCTCTATTCTCAAGACATTTCTCACAAAAGATCTCAAATGCTCAAGAAGTTTCAAGAGTTTGATCATACAAGCTCACCTCCTAAGCACTGAGTCCACAAATTAGGGTTTTGGTTTTCTCAAGGATAAATGGACTTTTGATACTTCAATTGACTTTCATGGTTCATTATAGGACTCCAATAATATTCATGCCAATTTTCCATTCTTGCACCACAAATTTGCTCAGTCAATTGCTCAGATGACTGAAAATCAATTGTATTGGGTAAAAAGTCAACTATTGTCAAAGTACTGTCAAAATTCATGATTTTTGGACAACATCAACATTCTGAAGTCATATTTGTCAATTTATCAAGGGTTGATCACAATTCCTTAAGAAAAGCACTCAAATCAACAAAGGGGCAAAATTGTCAAAATTTGGGTTTTGACTGAGAATGACTGATTATTGACTTTTGACCTAGTACATGACCTAAGTGACTTGAAGCATGATCTCAATGATTCATAAAAAACATGTTAACCTAATTTCATGGCTGAAATCATTTCTCAAGATCAAAGGTTCATAGTTGAATTTTTGATCAACTGATGAAAAGTCAACTTATACACAAAAAGTCAAACTTTGACTTTTTGGTCAACATTGAATTTCAAAGATCAAGATTCATCAAGACATCCAAAAATATCAAAATTGATTATCAAGAATCAACAAAGTCAAGAAAAGTCCATGAAAAGTTAATGTTTTCAATACTTAGAAAATTCTAAGTGTGTTTTACCTTAATAATTTCATTACTTCATGACAATTTTTCACCAAGATGCAAGATGATTCAAGGAAAATTTTCAACATGAAATTTGTAGATCTTGATGAATTCTACAACTTTGTCCCTTATGGTTGATGTCAAAAAAGTGCTTAGATTTAAAGATATAAGCCCATGAAGTCATGACATTTTTACTAAAACACTTAGTGAAATTTTCATCAAGTTAGGCAGATTTTTTGTCCCAACTTCTTGGAAATTTTTCACCTAGGTCCAATTTGATTTAGAGAAAGTGGTAAATTATAAGGTTGTAGAAAATGTTTCAAGCTTACAAAAATGTCCAAGAACTTGAAGAGATCATGCTTGAGCTAGAAGTTTCTAAGAGATGAAGTTGGACATCCATTCTTGGATTTTAGGTCATTTTCATGAAGAATGCATGACCCATTCTCAAGCCATGCTGCATAACCTTGATTTGAATGCCTTCAAAATTGCAAATCACTCAATAATTAAATGTCCACACAACTGTTTGAGCCATTGTCCAAGTGTTTGAAGCTTTGTCCAAGTTGATTTTCCAATTTTGGCACAAAGTCACCACTTCAATTTTAGAAAAGCCAACTTTAATCACAATGTCTACTCCTTGAGCCCATACATTGTTCCTTTTGACTCCAAAAAATTTCAAAGCAAGAAGCAACATATCTACAACCTGTTAACCACCCTACAAGCCCTTGTACTTCACATTGAAACTATGCATTTCTTGTTTGCTTCAAAAGAAAGTTTAAAAACCATAACATGTGATCTCTTGAATCTGATGTTCTCCTTCCCTCAAACCTTTTCTCTATAAATAGACAAGTCATTTGAAACCTAAGAGAAGATTTTACAAGCCCTAAAACTTCCTCAAATTACCTGAAACTCAGAACTTGCACACAAACCTCCATTGTTGCAACTTCTGGCCAAAAACTTCAAAATCACAATCCACTCATGCATTTCCTCTCTAAATCAATCACAAAGCTTCCATAACTCATATACAACTCATCTCCATCCTTGTTACATAACTGTAACTCCATTTTTATCATCCTCCAAAATCAAATATTCAAACCTATAACTTGACTTCTCCAACACGATTAAGGCACTCTTAACACAAAGTAAGAGTTGCATTATCTTCATAGAAGTCCTGTGAAGTTATTCAGATCATCACCATACTTCTAGGGGTGCTCAAACTCCATACGCGGTTTCTAGTTTTGAGGTAAGTTTTCTTAACTTTGAAATCTCTCTACAAGCATCATCAATGGTTACTTGTGAATAAAAAATGTAGACATCATAACCCTGAAGGTAACCATGCCTTTAGTTTTCATTTATGTTGCCTGAGGGATGCGAATTTTGAGTTTGAACTTCTGAAAAAATTAGGTTTTATTTGGTACCAGCAAAAATTAATGTTTATCTTTGATTTATAGTTTAAGTTGTTTACATGGTTAAATTCGTATTGAAAAATGGAGCAAGTTTCATGTTTATACTTTTGCAAATGGTTGAGAAATGAGCAAGATCAGAAATTCAAAAATCTTGACAACGGCTTCTGGCGCGAGGTTAGGGATGAATTTATAATCAAGACTGGTTTTACTTTACGTTTATTACAACTTGTTCTATAAACAGATGAAACAGCCACCCCAGTGGTAGAGGAAGGGCGCGTAAGGCATTGATCTATAAGGACCTAGATTCGAGCCCCAGTGGTACCCTTTTGTTTTTTTTACATTTGTCTTCTTTCAGATTCTATGCAAGCAGGCTATGCGTTCCTACCACGCGCTTCACACTAATGCCATCAAATCTGCCAACTTTCCAATCCCACGCTCCAAGCTCACATGTGCATCATGGACCCTTTGAAAGTCAGCCACACAAGATCACAAATAAGCGCTGGGCTTCTCTCTTCTGGGCCTTGACTGATTTTTTTTTGCACCCCTATATTACTTTATATTGCATAGGTCCATAACTTTTTTATTTATTTATTTTCTGATTCCAAACAAATTCATTTTTGGGCCTAACTCTTTTTGCTACTTTTAACATCTTTTTACCTTTTAACACCCATCCCATGTATTTTTATATTTTTATTTATCTATTTATTTATTTATTTTATTAAAACCAAAAAATACAAAAACATATATTTTTATTAAATAATCTGATTTAAGCATTTTATTTTATTTTTTGTTAAATTAAATTTTATTATTTCTTTTACATTGTAGAATATTTTCTAATTAACATTAACAAAAATTATTTTTTAACCAAATTAAATTAGATTTAGGTTTTATTTTAATTAACTTATATTTTAGGTTTTGATTAAATAATTAATTAACTTCTTTTGTAAATAAAATTAATTAGTCTAATTAGGTTAAAACATTAAACTTTTTCTCCATCAAAACACCCTAAAAAACAATTTCTTTTTTCTTCTTCATCTTTACATTTTTGTATTATTATTGTAATTCATATTCAATGGTTTGTAATAGTATTTAGGGCTTTATTGCTTTCCTCCCCCTATTCATAAACTTGTACCTCACATTCCCAAAGTATTGTAATATTGTAGGGCATTTAAATTCCGCAATTTATCGCTTTCCTTATTATTGATAGTAATTAGGGTTTGCATGACAAGAACTAAGAATCAAACATTAGACAACCCTAATTCAAGATAAAATACTTGAAAACAACACGCTTTGCACCCATACACCTTTAGGGTTAACCTCACTTGTTTCCTCGGATAAAAACAGTCATGTCCCTCGAACGTGGGATGTTTCAGCAAAGACCCTCGATTAAAAGATCGTAGTCCCTCGATGACCCTTCAATGTTGCCTTCGGTAAATGATCTTAATCCCTTATGAAAATTTCTAAAACATTCTACAAGTTGCCTTCTATGACCATACGATGACCCACGCTTGTCCCTCACATCCAATGATATGGCTTCCTACCAACTAAAGGTAGACAAGCACGGTCTAAAGGAGGAGGAAAAGAACATATACTCTTTGAGTAGGAAGATTGCTCGTAATTTCTTGCTCACCAACAAAACCATTTCACACCTGAAACTATCAAAACACTTTTCAAACAAACATTTTGTATACATTCTCAACAATAGGAGAATTATTACAAAATTTCCTTACATTGGCATATTCAAAACATCTTGCCAAACACTCCCTTTCAACAAGTATTTTCAAAACCAACACTTTGTATACATTCTCAACGATATGAGAGTCATTACAAATATTGTCGAACTTAGGTGTTTTCAAAATATTTTCAAGCATACACAAAACATAAAGCATATCAAAAGTGATCAAGCAATTAAGAGCCCGTAGATAACTACAGATGATAAGGGTGCTAACACCTTCCCTTTTCATAACCCACCCTCCGAACTCAAGAAAATTCTCAAAATGTCTTTCCTGTTCTTTTCACCCCTTCCTTTATTGGATAAAATAAAATTCAATGGCGACTCTTGCTATCCACAATATTTGCGATAAAACACAAAACAACCAAGTCAATTCTACCACCGTATCACAAACACCAACATCTTTTTAAACATACGATTATTTTCTTATATAGCCAAGAAAAATAGCACAGTTGGCTATTTGAAAAAGAGTCGTTATAAATAGTACTCCTACGTCCTTTTCTCTTCCACAATTCAAGCTAGTGGAGAGGTAGTGGAATAAGGATTTTTTGCGATGTGTACTATTGTACCATGTTACTGTTATATTCTTTCCTTCTGCACTTCGGAGGCTTCTGCAGCATGAGTTTAGAAGCGGGAACATAACATAAGGCCTTCAGAACTTCAAGTATTTAGGGTCTTCAGAATTGCGTCTTTAGAGTCCTTAGCACTTGGTCTTGAGAACCCGTTGTAGAAAACCTTGGATCAGAAGAGCTTCAAGTCTTCAGAGTCTTAAGATCTGCATCTTTAGAGTCTTCAACACTTGGTCTTGAGAACCCACTGTATAGAACCTTGGTCTTGCACATACGACTTACTATGATTATGATTCCCATTCTTCTTCTTACTAACACTCTTGTAGTGAGAAAATCTAGATCTATTATCATCACCGTAAATTATGTATTTGTTGACCAACACTAAGAAATGACAACTATTTTGATAACTGATGAACTGCTTGATCTTAGAGCATAGACCAATCTCAAACTTGACACATTTGGAACCTTCAGCATCCACACCATTATAATAAGGATACAATCTTGACAGCTCTTCAAACTTGGTTGCATAGTTAGCCGTATTCATATAACACTGCTTTAACTCCAAGTACTAAATCTCCTTATGGCTACGAACACCTTCTAGAAAATACTTGACCAAAAATTCATTCTTGAAATTAACCCAAGTAATCTCAGCATTAATAGCTTTTTGAAGGTAGAGAAAATACAAGAAATGGGGGTTTGAATTGGCTTTTTAGAAAACATTCCCCTTTATAAAACTATTTGATTGAACTATGAAAGAGTATATAATTCTAGAAATAAAAAGGACACGTTCAGTTATCCAAGTTCACCGTTAACTAGGTTACTCCTATCCACCCTCCTCAGGTGATTTTCCCTTCAACAAGGACTTAATCCACAACAACCAAATCTGATTACAATCCATAATAAGTCTGATCAACCTTTATCACATCCACAATAAGTTTAGCTGATCCTTATTGCCATTTCTACAATGACCATAATCTACGCCTTCTTGAGAATCCCGACTCAACAGAGTCTCTCAAGGAACATCACAATGATACGTTTAGTGATCTCTACGAGATATAATTATCATTGACCCATCTAGAATCTGACCAATATGGTCTCCTAGAAAGGATTTCATCCACGATGACCTCAACCACTAGTCTTCTGAAGTCTTTCGATATTCACTCGATCACTTGAGGAACCAACAATTCTAAACATAATTGTTTTTATGGAGATTACATGAGTGCTTCTTGTCAAGAAGATTACTCCTAGTTTAAGTACATATCATTTAACATAATTCTGAGCAACAACTCTTGTGTGCAAATAATTTACACGAAGATTCTTAAGAAATAACATAATCTGAGAAACAACTCTTGTGTTTTACATTATTTCTAAAAATATGAATATAATCTAAATTTAATGCAGAATCTTGTAGTCTTTTTGTCTTCATCTTCTTTGTTGAGCAAGCTATGAGCAACAACTCCTTACTTCTTCATAGTTCAGCCAAGATGTATATGATTGATAATTTGAATAACATCTTGGAGAATTTTTCATCTTCATCATCTTTCTTCATTAATCAAGATAAGAGAAATAACTTCTTGCTTTTTCATTTCATCTCTTCAACGTTGTTAGATATTTTCTATTAAGAATAACAACATTGTTTTGGACATAGACATTATCTTCTTTGTCAATATCTTCATCAATTTGAATTTGAAGCTTTAGTCTTCTTATATAGATTTCAAATGAAAAGAGTCATTGTAAGGATAGAAAAGTCTTTTCTCCTTCCAACGGTTGATTTCCAACTAATATATTCAAAAGAGGTTTGGAATAGTATGAAACTTCACTTTCCTATACCCGGTGCTTGCAGTGATTAGCGTACGACAGCGGGAGAACAACTTATCTAAATAGTTCATCCAATATACTATTCTCTTCTTGACTAAGTTTCTTGTTCTTTATCTTCTGATGATGTACTTCTGATTTTGAAGTATTAAGCTTGGAAGAGATCAATTACTTGTCTTTGTTCTTCTGATGAATGACTTATGAGTAGTTCAGAAACTACTTTGTTGTTGTAGTGTAGGAACACCAGAGTGGTCAGAACCAAATCTTGTCTTCAGAATTATAGGAAACAACCTATCTGTGTGGATTCTTGTCCTCAGAATAATAGACAACAACCTATCTGAGAAACAATTCTTGTGGTTGTTCATGAAATCTCTTCTAATGATATCAAAATATTTTCTGATGATGGACCTTGAAATCAGATATTATGACAATAACCTATCTGATTCTCAAGTCTTTGAATTCTTGAGCTTTGATTCTTTTATTCTTGCTGGATTGATTCTGATTGAGGAGTCCTAATGACCCAGGAGATTCTTCTTTGTTGTAGAGTCATAGTCTTTCATATATTTGAATATTGTCTTCATGTATACAAGCAACAACTTATCTGGTGAACAATGTCTTCTTTGAGTGAAATATTTTCTGATCTACTTTATCTTGATCTTGTCTTGATTCCTTGATAATCATATTTTCTAAGTTGTATATTTGATGTCTGATTTTTGAAGTAACAACTTATATCATTTGTTGTACCCTAAAATTTGCCCTCCTTTTTCTTCAAGACATTCTCCTATGGTTCTCAAATGCTCAAGGTTGCCCAAGAATTGATTAGACAAATTATCCTCATAAGCAATGGACTTACAACTAGGGTTTCACTTTTCTCAAGGAAGTTTTGGTTTCTAAGGCCTCAAGTGGTTTCCATGGTTTATTATATGTCTCCAAGAATGCTCATACCAAGTTTCAAGCCTTGCATCACAAGTTTTCCCAGTTAATTGCTCAAATGACTGAAAACCAACTTTATTGGACAAAAAGTTAATTATGGTCAACATACAGCCAAACCTCAATATTTTGGTCAACATCAAGATTTTGAAGTCATATTCATCATTTGATCAAGGGTTGATCAGGGTTCATCAATAAAACTCTCAAACCATCAAAAGTCAAAAGTTGCCAAATTAGGGTTTTCTTAAGGAGAAGTCAACTGAACTTTGACCAAGCAAAATTTTCACATGCTTCATCAGATTGTCCTCAACCAAATCTCATTTTGAAGGAAATTCAATTCCCTACAACTCTGTCTCTCAAAGCTTAAGTCCAAAAAAAGCTTCATTTGAAAGATATGAGCCAGTACATTATAGGTCATTTCAAAAGTCAACAAAAAGACACCTTTTGTCAAGGCAACTTACATCAAGATAAAGTTTACAAATGAAATAATGATCGAAATAGAGATTGTAGAAGACATCTTGAGCTTTCCGAAAAGTTCACCATCACCTTAAAATGATAAAAATTGAGAGATTTATGATTGGTGCAAGTTGGAAAATTTTGAGCAAATGCATGAAACTAAAAGTGATCAAACTTGGAATTTTGAGCTATTGGGCTTGTGATTTAAGGTCCATGCGTGTTTTATACCTCAAAATGAACATCAGAGCTTACTCATACACCCCTTGACTTTTTTATTCAATTTATTTTTATTTTTATTAATTTATAGTCAAAATTAAAAAGATAAAGTCAAGGCTTTTCTTACAAAGTCCAAGCCCACTATCTTTTAACCTAATTATCCTCTATATATCTTAATCATTCAGAAAAACCCTTAAACGAGATCCCTTGTAAAAACACCTCTCCAAAATTCAAAAAAATATTAAATAACTAGGGCAACTTGAAACCCTAGCTTGCAGCCACTTTCACCATAAACTAACCTTTCAATTCACTTCCAGGAACATTGTAGGGTAAGAATGGATCCACTTTGAAGATCCAGAGGGCTCGAAACGCACTTCATGCATCATTTTTTTTATTTTATAAATTCATATTTCTGTTTTCTTTATGTTTTAATCTAAGTTAACCCTACTAGTATGTCTCTGAGATGGATTAGTGCAGAATTGGACCAATTGCAAGAGTCCCATGCTGCATGAATCGTGCATCACCATGTTTGCACTGATTCCCTTTATTTTGGCCATACCTCATAAACTAGCACGATTCAGCCCAAAATAACAGTTTCATTAAACTCGCAGGACTTGATTTAGAGGGGTAGGGTACACAAGGATTACTAACTATGTTTATTTTGCAGGAAAAAGAAAAATACTCACCGAAGAAGTCGACCAGAGCTAGGGCTCCGACGCCTCTCCGGTCCATGCAATTTGTTTATTTTATATTTCTTTTGTTTCACTGATGATAATGGATGTATAGTCACCCCAATGGAAAAGGTGCGCACGTTAAGGCATTATTAAACCAAGGCATGGGTTTGATCCCTGCCTTTTGGTGTTTTGATTTTTTTCACTTTTTCATATATTTGTAGGTTATGATACAAAGCGCGCTGATTCCATTCCTTTGACACAAACTCACGCTTGGCGCATGGTGAACCGGCTGGGTAAAAATGCTAAGGGCGTGTGTTCAATACCCACCCCTGGCATTTTCAGGTTTTTTTTTGGTTTCTAACCAATTTGTCTTTTTTCCTAACTCTATTTTCCTAACCCTAATTCTTTTGGCAAATTTAACCTAACTTTTTTTAACAAGCCTTACAACAAAACCTCTTTTATGAACCCTAATTATTTAGGTTCTTAGTTTTTTTATTATTAACTTAATTAATAAAAAATTTTAATTAAAATTAATTAGACTTTTTTTAGGTTTATTTAATTAACCGTCAAAAACTTTTTTCATCAAAAATCACCCAAAATATTTTCGTTATCCTTTTTCTTATTCTTACATTTTTAGTGTAGCTTATTCTTCTCACATTTTTATTGATTACATAACAGTTTACAGGTTGTAATAACTTAGGTTTTTACTTTCCACTTTTATATTTTGTATTTGCCCCAAGGCCATGTAATAGCGTAGGAACCTTTATTTTCCGTACTTTACTTTTCTTGCTATTATTTACTATACTACTGCTTAGTAACTAGGATTGCATGAAAAGACTAAAAACGAATAGTTAGATAACCTAAACTATAAGATAAAATAACTGAATACAAACAACTTGCACACCTACACCTTTAGGGTAACCTCCCTTGTTGCCTTTGGAAAACGGTCATGTCCCTCGAATGTATGGACGCCTTAGCAAAGACCCTCGATCAAGTTATCATACAAAAAGATCATAGTCCCTCGATGACCCTTTCGATGTTACCTATCAGAAATGATTTATTCCATCGAGTTGCCTACAAATAAAACGATGAGAGTCTGTTGTACCCAAAAATTTCCCCTCCCTTTCTTCAAGACATTCTCTTAGGGTTCTCAAATTCTTAAGGATGCTTAAGAATTGATCAGACAAATTCTCCTCCTAAGCAATGGACTTACAACTAGAGTTTGGTATTTCACAAGGAAGTGTGGGTTTCAAAGCCCTCAAGTTGATTTCATGGTTTCTTATATGTCTCAAAGAATTCTCATACCAAATTTCATGCCTTGTATGACAAGTTTGCTCAGTCAATGACTCAGATGACTAAAAATTAATTGTATTTGGTAAAAAGTCAATTGTGGTCAACATACAGTCAAAATTCAAGATTTTTGGTCAAAATCAAAATTTTGAAGTCACATTCTTCATTTGATCAAGGGTTGATTATGATTCATCAAGAAAACTCAAAATTCATCAAAAGTTGCAAAATTAGGGTTTTCCTTAGGAGAAGTCAACTGAACTTTGACCAAGCATAACTTTCACATGCTTCATCAGATATTCCCCAACCAAATATCATTTTGAAGGAAACTCAATTCTCTACAACTTTTTATTTCTAAGATCAAGTCCAAAAAATGTTTCATTTGAGAGATATGAACCAATAGATTACATGTCCTTTCAAAAGTCAACAAAAAGACACTTTGTTTCAAGGAAACTTACATCAAGATAAAGTCTACAAATGCAAAAATGATCAAAAGAGAGATTGTAGAGGACATATTGTACTTTACAAAAATTAAAAGATCACTTTCAAAATGTAAAAATTGAGTGAGTTATGACTAGTGCAAGTTGGGAAATTTTGAGCAAATGTATGAAGTTCAAATTGAGCAAACTTGATTTTTTTGGGCTATTGTGCCATTGCTTTAAGGTCCAAGCGTGTATTACACTTCATATACACCTTAGATATTATTCATGCACCCCTTGACCTATTTTATTTTAATTATTTTTATTTTATTCATTATTAATTAAAAATAAATAAAATAAAATGCAAAGCTTGTTAACAAAGTCCAAGCCCATCTTATATTTCACCTAATTCATACTATATATTCTACACTCTTCCTACAAGCCAACAACGAAACCCTTATCTCAAGAAACTTGTCCAAAAATCTCAAGTTTTTTCAAGAATCCTAAAAACCTCAAACCCTACTTACAATGAATTTCACCACAAACTAATCATCCTATTCATTCCCAAGAAGGTCCTAGGGTAAGATCAGATCGATTGCAACGATCTCGAAACACCCCTACATGCAGCACCGCCTTATCGTTATTTCATGCATTCATATTTTTGTTTTCTTACAGTTTTCATTGACTCTAATGTTACTAATGTGTTCATGGGGTTCATTAGTACATGTTTGGACCCTCGCAGATGTCCCATGTTGATTGAACCATAAAACGCCATAGTTACACCGATTCCATGTGTTTTTGTTATAGCTGCAAAATCAGTCAGTTTTAGCCCACAATAATCCTTCCATTGGATTCACAAGGTTGGATTTAGGGGGATATGGTCTCTTTAGAAGCCTAACGTGTGTTATTTTTGCAGCAACAAAAATCTTCTCACCCGAGAAGACGTCCGGAGCTAGGGCTCCGACGTCTCTCCGGTCTAGGCATTTCGGTTTGATATTTCTTTTAATCATTTCATATATACAACCAGATGAAATAACCACCCTAGTGGAAGAAGAGCGTACGTTAAGGCATTTGTGCCAAAGGGAAATGGTTCAATCATGCCTTTTGTCATTTATTTTCTTCATATTTTTAAGTTTTATAGGATAACTTACAAAACACACTGAAGCTATCTACTAACATCATGTCGCGCATATCCCAGTGGTGAATATATTGGTTGGAGGTTCTGAGGGCGTGGGTTAAACACCCACCCCTATCCTTTTGGTTAATTTTCTCACAAATTCTCTCTTCTTCTTACTCTTTTCCTATTTTTTACAAAACCTAACATTTTCACAAACCTTTGATTTTTTAATAAATCCTAATTAATTATTAGCTTTTAATTTAACAAACGCTAATTAATTTTTAGGTTTTTATTTAATAAATTAATTTTGTTTTTTTAGGTTTTTCACTAAGCCTTCTTTTTAAAATCAATTTAGGGTTTATTTAAATTAATCAATTTATTTTTTTTAATTAAGTAAAATTAATTATATTTTTAGATTAATCACAAACATTTATTTATTTTCTTCATAAAAACAACAAAAAAGAACATTTCCTTTCCCGTCGATTACAATTTTTCCTTTGATGTTGCGTTTGCGATTTTTTAATCATTATGTAACAGCTTACAGTTTATAATAATTAATTAGGGTTTCTTTTTCCCCGCATTTTATTACTTGTACCCTTCATTCCCGAAGCCTTGTAATAGAGTAGGAATCTTTAATTTCTGCCTTTACTTTCCACATTTATTACTTTCCTTATAAATGTTTCGCTAATAGGATTGTATGCAAGACATAAAAGCAAACGATAGTTAACCTAATTTCAAGATAAATAAACTGAAATCAAAACACTCTTCATACTTGCACCTCTAGGGTAACCTCATTTGTTTCCTCGGCAAGAACACAACCATGTCCCTCGAACGTAGGGACACTTTAACATAGTCCCTCTATACAAAGATCATAGTCCCTCGATGACCCTTTCGATGTTGCCTTCAGTAAATGATCTAGTCCCTTAAACGATAATTGCTAAAGCGTCCCTACCAGTTGCCTTCTATAATTATACGATGACCCACGTCTGTCCCTTCACATCCAACGATAGGGCTTCTTACTAACTAATTATAGGATAACACTATCTAAAGGAGGAGGAAAATAATAATAAATACTTTTAGTAGGTAGATAATTCTTAATCGCTTGCTCGCGAACATTTCAAAACAAACATTTTTCACAAACACTTTCAGAAATATTTTCAAAAACACTTTGTGCGCATTCTCGAGGACAGATACGAGAGTTATTACAAAGTTTCCATACTATTGGCATTTCTAAATATTTTTCAAACACACACAAAAATAAAATTTTCAAAGTGATCTAGTGATTAAGAGCCCGTAGATAACTACGGATGTAAAGGGTGCTAACACCTTGCCTTTTCATAACCTACCCCCAGAACTCAATAAATTTCAAGGTCTTTCCTGTTCTTTTCAACCTTTCGTTATTGTATAAAAGAAATGTTTGTGGCGACTAGGAGTGTTCGTGGTGCGGTTTGGGTGGTTTTGAAGCAAAAAATCACCTGAATCGCAAGAGAAAAAACATGCGGTTCGGTTTGGTTCAGTTGGCATCACAACTCTTCTTCATACAGACTTAAGATGAAATGCGTAATGGAAGTTGCCAACAAGAACATAAAGAAGATTGTGCAAAAGATGGTTGTGACCTATAAAGACTGACATGAGATGTTACCATTTGCTCTTCATGGTTATCGTACCTCGGCCCAAACATCAACTGGGGCAACCCCATTCTCTCTAGTCTACGATATGGAAGTTGTCTTGCCTGTCGAAGTTATAATTCCTTCTCTAAGAATCATGAAAGATGCAGACTTGGACGAAGACGAGTGGATTCAGACTAGGTTATATCAGTTAAATCTAATGGATGAGAAGATGCTTGCAGCTGTTTGTTCTGGTCAGATGTATCAAAAATGTATGATCAAGGCATTCAACAAGAAGGTTAAGCATCGAGTATACCAGGATGGCTATTTGGTAATAAAGCACATCATTCTACCACAAGGCGATCCCAGGGGAAAATGGACTCCCACCTACGAAGGGCCATTTGTTGTCAAGAAAGTATTCTCGTGCAGTGCTATGGTGCTAACCACTATGGACAACGAAGATTTCCCGCACCCTGTAAACGCGAACATAGTCAAAAAATACCACCCATAAGAATGACCCGCTAGGTTGACACACCTAGATAAAAATAAGGGCATCCCGACGAACCAAAGTGGTTCGGGCAAAAATTATGGATATATACAAGAGATCGTACACCCGGCAAGTAGAAAACCTGAAAAGGCGGGTTGCGCAAAAATTGGTATCCTGGTGGACTGAAAACTCGAAAGGGCGGTCCAGGCAAAAGTTAGGGATTAAAGCATTCGACTATGTCTCGTTGGATCACTACAACTAGCTTTATTACCAAGGTCAAAAGTTCGAATGGTATAAGATCAATTCAATCAACTTCTTTCGACAACAAGGGATGAGATGGTCGAAGACATAAGAGCAATAGCAGAGTTGGAACCCAATGAGACCACTTCCACATGGCTATATACATTTGTTTTCACTTTGTACTCTTTTCATTTTACGACCATTTCCTCTTACTAGTACTTCCGTCTCTTTGTATAAAATCGCATGTTCATAGGCAAATTATCAATACAAATATACTTTAAAGTCTGGACTTTTGTTTTTCTATTTTGCTTGCAAAAACGTCCAATGACTAAATTTGAATGAGCATATGAATATGAACATGATTAACTGTTAAACAAATATATGCATAAGAACAAGAGTAAACATTTACTCAAGATTCTAGAGGTTGGGATGACACTCAAGTTGTCCATAAGTCCCCACAGAATCCCTTTTATAAGGTTATCCCCAGTGAAGTAGTCAGAGCCACTTCTATAAAATTATTCCCCACAGAATAGTCTTCACAAATAAGGGTACATTTCCCCCAATCTCCCCAGAAAATAACTCCAACAGATAAAAGATCATAATCTCTTTCCCAGCAATATCACCAACTTTCCAATCAGTACAACGAATGGAATTTCTCTTCCCCAGCTGAATTCTGTCCTCCAAAACTGAAAAGTTCCTACAAAATTCTTCTCTTTGGTAAATTCAATTCCCCTAAGAGAGTTGATTTCCTCAGCAAAGAATTTCTCCATCAACAAGAGTTTATTTCCCCAACAAACTAAAAATTTACCAACTCGAGTCTATTCCTCAGACTACTACAATTTACTGACAAAATTCTTCTACCGAGTAAAGTCATCACTATCCCTAGAAAGTTGTTGCGAAGCTTGGAATCCATCCAGATACTGGTTAACTTTATCCTCCCCAAACAAGTCGGAAGATTGTCCATCTCTTTTATCCCCAATCAGGGTATATAAGAATGATCTTCCCCAAACGAGTCGGAAGTTTAACCATCTCTTTTATCCCCAGTCAGGGTATATAAGAAATAAATTCCCCAATAGAGCAACGGACGACCAATGTTCCTAAACTCTATTCCCCAAATAGAAATCAATACATCCCCTGCAAATTTTCCTCAAACAAGTAACCAGGAATCCCTAGCGGAAGTATTCTATACAAGATTGAAGATACAATTACTCTTCATCCCCAACAATAGTCATGGATTTATTTTCCAAGACAAATACACGTCAACAACATTGCCCATTCATTCATCATAACATATGCATACGAAACACATATAGCACAATCTAATTTATTTTGAGAAAATCATTACACGGTGAATTTTATACATCATGACATTGCATACAACTAACTCGTTATCTTTTCAGGAATGATCAATCAACAAACGAATATCATCAATAATTTTCAAACTGTTCAAGTTTAATTCCTGAAACAAGACGAGACAACTATCCAGATAACCAGCCACAGATCAATCCCTGAAACAAGATGGGGAAATTATCTGTGAGGAACAAGCAAATTAAAGATTAACTCCTGAAACAAGACGGGGAAACTATATTCCTTTCTTTCTCTCTGCTCAGATAAAGATCAATTCCCGAAACAGGACAAGGTGACTATCTACATGACGAACACTTCCTTTAGACATCTGCTGGTTCAGTTTAAATTGACTAAAGATTTATTCTGATAATTTTCCAATAGATACTTTTTCTAGTTCAATTTAAATCGACTAAAGATTTATTCTGATTTTTCTCCAGTTAAAACGACACAAGACATTTGTTGGTTCAGATTAAATTGACCAAAGATTTATTCTGATACTTTTCCAGAAGATACTTTTTCTGGTTCAGTTTAAATCGACTAAAGATTTATTCTGGTTCTTTTCCAGTTAAAGACAACACAAGACATCTGCTGGTTCAGTTTAAATCGACCAAAGATTTATTCTGATACTTTTCCAGTAGACACTTTTTCTGGTTCAGTTTAAATCGACTAAAGATTTATTCTGATTCTTTTCTAGTTAAAGACGACACAAGACATCTGCTGGTTCAATTTAAATCGACCAAAGATTTATTTTGATACTTTTCCAGTAGGAACTTTTTATGGTTCAGTTTAAATCAACTAAAGATTTATTCTGATTCTTTTCCGGTTAAAGACGACACAAGACATCTGCTGGTTCAGTTTAAATCGACCAAAGATTTATTCTGATACTTTTTTAGTAGACACTTTTTCTGGTTCAGTTTAAATCAACTAAAGATTTATTTTGATTCCTTTCCAGTTAAAGACAACACAAGACATCTGCTTGTTTAGTTTAAATCAACCAAAGATTTATTCTGATACTTCTCTCAGTAGACCTTTCCTGGATCAGACTAAATCGACCAAATATTTATTATGATACTTCTCCAAGTTAACATCGAGCGTAGACTTAGTCTAATTTCTCTATCAACAATTACCTTTGGATGGAATCTATAAGCCCATCTCTGATAACTCTTCATCACCTCTCCAAATGGCATCTTTAAGCCCATTCTCGGCATAATCAACAAGCAGGGGAGTGCAAATTTCTGGGCACTTAAGTGTTCAATCCTCTTCTAACTTTAAGTCACGAATGGAAGACAAGCCAATGTAATTCTTCAGGTTTAAGAAGATTGAACAAGGGCATCTGTTGTACCCCAAAATTTTCCCGCTCTATTCTCATGACATTTCTCACAAAAGATTTCAAATGCTCAAGAAGTTTCAAGAGTTTGATCAGACAAGCTCACCTCCTAAGCTCCGAGTCCACAAATTAGGGTTTTGGTTTTATCAAGGATAAATGGACTTTTAATGCTTCAATTTACTTTCATGGTTCATTATAGGTCTCCAAGAATATTCATTCCAATTTTCCAGTCTTGCACCACAAATTTGCTCAGTCAATTGCTCAGATGACTAAAAATCAGTTGTATTGGGTAAAAAGTCAACTATGGTTAAAGTATTGTCAAACTTAATGATTTTTGGCCAACATCAACATTATGAAGTCATATTTGTCAATTTATCAAATGTTGATCACAATTCTTCAAGTAAAGCACTCAGATCATCAAAGGGGCAAAATTGTCAAAATTAGGGTTTTGACTGAGAATGACTAATCAATGACTTTTGACCTAGTACATGACCTAAGTGACTTGAAGCATGATCTCAAGGACTCAAAAACAACACGTTGACCTAATTTCTTGGCTGGAATCATTTCTCAAGATCAAAGGTTGATAGTTGAATTTTTGATCAATTGATGAAAAGTCAACTTATACACAAAAAGTCAAACTTTAAATTTTTGCTCAACATTGAATTTCAAAGATCAAGATTCATCAAGACATAAAAAAATATCAAACTTGATCATCAAGAATCAAAAAAGTCAAGAAAAGTCCATGAAAAGTTAAAGTTTTCAATACTTAGAAAATTCTAAGTGTGTTTTACCTTAATAATTTCATTACTTCTTGACAATTTTTCACCAAGATGCAAGATGATTCAAGGAAAACTTTCAACATGAAATTTTTAGATCTTGATGAATTATACAACTTTTTACCTTATGATTTATGTCCAAAAAGGGCTTAGATTTGAAGATATAAGCCCATGAAGTCATGACATTTTTACTAAAACACTTATTTAATTTTTATCAAGTTAGGCAGATTTTTTGTCCCAACTTCTTGGAAATTTTTCACCTAGGTCCAATTTGATTTAGACAAAGTGGTCAACATGAAGGTTGTAGAAAATGTTTCAAGATTTCCAAAATGTCCAAGAACTTGAAGAGATCATGCTTGAGCTAGAACCTTCGAAGATATGATGTTGGACATCCATTCTTGGATTTTAGGTCATTTTCATGAAGAATGCATAACCCATTCTCAAGCCATGCTGCATAACCTTGACTTTCAGGCCTTCAAACTTGCAAATAACTCAATAATTAAATGTTCACATAACTGTTTGAGCCATTGTCCAAGTGTTTGAAGCTTTGTCCAAGTTGATTTTCCAATTTTGGCATAAAGTCACCACTTCCATTTTAGAAAAAGCCAAGTTTAATCACAACGTCAACTCCTTGAGCCCATACATTGTTCCTTCTGACTCCAAAACATTTCAAACCAAGAAGCAACATATCTACAACCTGTTAACCACCCTACAAGCCCTTGTACTTCACATTGAAACTATGCATTTCTTGTTTGCTTCAAAAGTAAGTTTCAAAACCATAACATGTGATCTCTTGAATCTGATGTTCTCCTTCCCTCAAACCTTTTCTCTATAAATAGACAAGTCATTTGAAACCTAAGAGACGATTTTACAAGCCCCAAAAATCCCTCAAATTCCATAAAACTCAGAACTTGCACACAAACCTCCATTGTTGCAACTTCTGGCCAAAAACTTCAAACTCACAATCCACTCGTGCGTTTCCTCTCTAAATCAATCACAAAGCATCCATAACTCATTTACAACTCATCCCCATCCGTGTTACATGATTTTAACTCCATTTTTATCATCCTCCAAACTCAAATATTCAAACCTGCAACTTGACTTCTCCAGCATGATTCAGGCACTCTCAACACAAAGTAAGAGTTGCATTAGCTTCCTAGAAGTCCTGTGAAGTTATTCAGATCATCACCATACTTCCAAGGGTGCTCAAACTCCATACAAGATATCTAGTTTTGAGGTAACTTTTCTTAACTTTGAACTCTCTCTACAAGCATCATTAATGGTTACTTGTGAATAAAAAATGTAGACATCATAGCCCTGAAGCTAACCATGCCTTTAGTTTTCATTTATGTTGCCCGAGGGATGCGAATTTTGAGTTTGAACTTTCTGAAAAAATTAGGTTTTATTTGGTACCAACAAAAATTAATGTTCATCTTTGATTTATAATTTAAGTTGTTTACAAGGTTGAATTCATATTGAAAAATGGAGCAAGTTTCATGTTTATACTTTTGCAAATGGTTGAGAAATGAGCAAGATCAGAAATTCAAAAATCTTGTCAATGGCTTCTGGCGCGAGGTTAGGGATGAAGTTATAATCAGGACTGGGCTTACTTTATGTTTATTACAACTTGTTCTATAAACGGATGAAACAGCCACCCCAATGGTAGAGGAAGTGCGCGTAAGGCATTTATCTATAAGGACCTGGGTTTGAGCCCGAGTGATACCCTTTTGTTTTTTTACATTTGTCTTCTTTCAGATTCTATGCAAGCAGGCTATGTGTTCCTACCATGCGCATCACACTAATGCCATCAAATCTGCCAGCTTTCCAATCCCACGCTCCAAGCTCACATGTGCATCATGGACCCTTTGAAAGTCAGCCACACAAGATCATAAATAGGCGCTGGACTTCTCTCTTCTGGGCCTTGACTGAATATTTTTTGCACCCCTATTTGACTTTATATTACGCAGGGCCATAACTTTTTTATTTATTTATTTTCTGATTCCAAACAAATTCATTTCTGGGCCTAACTCTTTTTGCTACTAATAACCGCTTTTTACCTTTTAACACCCATCACATGTATTTTTATATTTTTATTTATCTATTTATTTATTTTATTAAAACCAAAAAATACAAAAACATATATTTTTATTAAATAATTTGATTTAAGCATTTTATTTTATTTTTTGTTAAATTAAATTTTAGTATTTCTTTTACATTGTAGAATATTTTCTAATTAACATTAACAAAAATTATTTTCTAAACAAATTAAATTAGATTTAGGTTTTATTTTAATTAACTTAGATTTTAGGTTTACATTAAATAATTAATTAACTTCTTTTGTAAATAAAATTAATTAGTCTAATTAGGTTAAAACATTAAACTTTTTCTCCATCAAAACACCCTAAAAAACAATTTCTTTTTGCTTCTTCATCTTTACATTTTTGTATTATTATTGTAATTCATATTCAATGGTTTGTAATAGTATTTAGGGCTTTATTGCTTTCCTCCCCCTATTCACAAACTTGTACCCCCATTCCCAAAGTATTGTAATATTGTAGGGCATTTAAATTCCGCAATTTATCGCTTTCCTTATTATTGATAGTAATTAGCGTTTGCATGACAAGAACTAAGAATCAAACATTAGACAACCCTACTTCAAGATAAAATACTTAAAAACAACACACTTTTCACCCATGCACCTCTAGGGTTAACCTCACTTGTTGTCTCAGATAAAAATAGTCATGTCCCTCGAACGTGGGATGTTTCAGCAAAGACCCTCGATTAAAAGATCGTAGTCCCTCGATGACCCTTCAATGTTGCCTTCAGTAAACGATCTTAATCCCTTATGAAAATTGCTAAAATATTCTACAAGTGGCCTTCTATGACCATACGATGACCAACGCTTGTCCCTCACATCCAATGATATGGCTTCTTACCAACTAAAGGTAGACAAGCACTGTCTAAAGGAGGAGGAAAAGAACATATACTCTTTGAGTAGGTAGATTGCTCGTAATTGCTTGCTCACCAACAAAACCATTTCACACCTCCCACTTTCAAAACACTTTTCAAACAAACATTTTGTATACATTCTCAACGATACGAGAATCATTACAAAATTGCCTTACATTGGCATATTCAAAACATTTTTCCAAACACTCCCTTTCAACAAGTATTTTCAAAACCAACACTTTGTATACATTCTCAACGATACGAGAGTCATTACAAAGTTTGTCGAACTTAGGTGTTTTCAAAATATTTTCAAACATACACAAAACATAAAGCATTTCAAAAGTGATCAAGCAATTAAGAGCTCGTAGATAACTACGGATGAAAAGGATGCTAACACCTTCCCTTTTCATAACCTACCCTCCGAACTCAAGAAAATTCTCAAAAGGTCTTTCCTATTCTTTTCACCCTTTCCTTTATTGGATAAAAGAAAATTCAATGGCAACTCTTGCTATCCGCAATATTTGCGATAAAACACAAAACAACCAAGTCAATTCTCCCACCGTATCACAAACACCTACAACTTTTTAAACATACGATTCTTTTCTTATATAGCCAAGAAAAATAGAGCAGTTGGCTATTTGAAAAAGAGTCGTTACAAATAGTACTCCTACGTCCTTTTATCCTCCACAATTCATGCTAGTGAAGAGGTAGTGGAATAAGGCTTTTTCGCACTGTGTACTATTGTACCATGTTACTGTTATATTCTTTCCTTATGCACTTCAGAGGCTTCTGTGAGCATAAGTTTAGAAGCGGGAACACAACATAAGGCCTTCAGAACTTCAAGTATTTAGGGTCTTCAGAATTGCGTCTTTAGAGTATTTAGCACTTGGTCTTGAGAACCTGTTATAGAGAACCTTGAATCAGAAGAGCTTCAAGTCTTCAGAGTCTTAAGATCTGCATCTTTAGAGTCTTCAACACATGGTCTTGAGAACCCACTATATAGAACCTTGGATCTTTAGAACTTCAAGTCTTTGGAATCTTTAGAACTTCCGTCTTTAGAATCTTTAGCACTTGGTTATTTAAGAATCCTTTTAAGAACCTTTCTATTAGAAACACAAGTGTTCAGCATCTGGACTTTAGTAGAAACTTTGTCTTTAGATATTTTAACTTTGTCTTCTTAAATCATGTTGTCTTTTTAGAAACTAAGTTTTTAGCATTTGGACTTCAGTTGAAACTTTGTCTTCAGATCTTCTAACTTTGTTTCTTTGGAACATATTATCTTTAGAAGCTTGACTCTTTGGCATCTGGACTTTAGTAGAAACTTGAGTCTTCAGATCTTATGACTGTTTCCTTATAACACATTGTCTTTAGAAGCTTGAGTCCTTAGCATCTGGACGTAAGTAGAAACTTTTGTCTTCAGATCTTTTGACTTGTTTCTTTAGACAAACATCAGAGCCTACACTTCAGAGCCTTCTAGAGTGTCTTGCTACTGTTCAACACAACGTGTGTAGCGCAGAAGCGAAACTAATTATCTTCTAATGTCTTGGTCGCGCTATCCATCAGAAGCAGAACCATTTTTTAAGTACTCAACAATAACAAACATTAGAGTATCAAAATTGTTCATACAAACATACTCATTGGTTATCATCAAAACTCAGAGGTAATATTGCAAAACCAAATGTTGTTCTTACACATACGACTTACTATGATTATGATTCCCATTCTTCTTCTTACTAACACCCTTGTAGTGAGAAAATCTAGATCTGTTATCATCAGCGTAAATTATGCATTTGTTGACCAACACTAAGAAATGACAAATATTTTGATAATTGATGAACTACTTGATCTTAGAGCATAGACCACTCTCAAACTTCACACATTTGGAACCTTCAGCATCCACACCATTATAATAAGGATACAATCTTGACAGCTCTTCAAACTTGGTTGCATAGTTAGCCATATTCATATAACACTGCTTTAACTCCAAGTACTAAATCTCCTTACGGCTATGAACACCTTCTAGAAAATACTTGTCCAGAAATTCATTCTTGAAATTAACCCAAGTAATCTCAGCATTAATAGCTTTCTGAAGGTAGAGAAAATACAAGAAATGGGGGTTTGAATTGGCTTTTTAGAAAACATTCCCCTTTAGAAAACTATTTGATTGAACTATGAAAGAGTATATAATTCTAGAAATAAAAAGGACACATTCAGTTATCCAAGTTCACCGTTAACAAGGCTACTCCTATCCACCCTCCTCAGGTGATTTTCCCTTCAACAAGGACTTAATCCACAATAACCAAATCTGATTACAATCCATAATAAGTCTGATCAACCTTGCTCACATCCACAACAAGTTTAGCTGATCCTTATTGCCATTTCTACAATGACCGTAGTCTATGCCTTCTTGAGAATCCTGAGTCAACCGAGTCTCTCAAGGAACATCACAATGATACATTTAGTGATCTCTACGATATATAACGATCATTGACCCATCTAGAATCTGACCAATATGGTCTCCTAGAAAGGATTTCATCCACGATGACCTCAACCGCTCGTCTTCTCAAGTCTTCTGATATTCACTCGATCACTTGAGGAACCGCCAATTCTAAACATAATTGTTTTTCTGGAGATTACATGAGTGCTTCTTGTTAGGAACATTACTCCTAGTTTAAGTACATATCATTTGACACAATTCTGAGCAACAACTCTTGTGTGCAAACAATTTACACGAAGATTCTTAAGAAATAACATAATCTGAGAAACAACTCTCGTGCTTTACATTATTTCTAAAAATATGAATATAATCTAAATTTAGTGCAGAATCTTGTAGTCTTTTTGTCTTCATCTTCTTTGTTGAGCAAGCTATGAGCAACAACTCCTTACTTCTTCATAATTCAGCCAAGATGTATATGATTGATAATTTGAATAACATCTTGTAGAATTTTTCATCTTCATCCTCTTTCTTCATTAAGCAAGATAAGATAAATAACTCCTTGCTTTTTCATTTCATATCTTCAACATTGTTAGATGTTTTCTTTTAAGAATAACAACAATGTTTTGGACTTAGACATTGTCTTCTTTGTCAATATCTTCATCAATTTGAATTTGAAGCTTTAGTCTTCTTATATAGCCTTCAGATGAAAATAGTCATTGTAAGGATAAAAAAGTCTTTTCTCCTTCCAACGGTTGATTCCCAATGAATATATTCAAAAGAGGTTAGGAATAGTATGAAACGTCACTTTCCTATACCTGGTGCTTGCAGAGATCAGCGTACGACAATGGGAGAACCACTTATGTGAATAGTTAATCCAATATACTATTCTCTTCTTGACTAAGTTTCTAGTTGTTTATCTTCTGATGATGTACTTCTGATTTTGAAGTATTAAGCTTGGAAGAGATCAATCACTTGTCTTTGTTCTTATGATGAATGATTTATGAGTAGTTCAGATACTACTTTGTTGTTATAGTGTAGGAACACCAGAGTGGTCAGAACCAAATCTTGTCTTCAGAATTATAGAAAACAACCTATCTGAGTTGATTCTTGTTTTCAGAATGATAGACAACAACCTATTTGAGAAATAATTATTGCGGTTGTTCATGAAAGCTCTTCTAATGATATCAAAAGATTTTCTGATGATGGACCTTGAAATCAGATATTATGACAACAACCTATCTGATTCTCAAGTCTTTGAATTCTTGAGCTTTGATTCTTTTATTCTTGCTGGATTGATTCTGATTGGGGAGTCCTAATGACCTAGAAGATTCTTCTTTGTTGTAGAGTCATAGTCTTTCATATATTTAAATATTGTCTTCATGTATAAAAGAAACAACTTATCTGGTGAACAATGTCTTCTTTGAGTGAAAGATTTTCTAATATACTTTATCTTGATCTTGTCTTGATTCCTTGATAATCATCTTTTCTAAGCTATATATTTGATGTATGACTTTTGAAGAAACAACTTGTATAATTTGTTGTACCCCAAAATTTTCCCTCCCTTTTCTTCAAGACATTCTCCTAGGGTTCTCAAATGCTCAAGGTTGCCCAAGAATTGATCAGACAAATTATCCTCATAAGCAATGGACTTACAACTAGGGTTTCACTTTTCTCAAGGAAGTTTGGGTTTCTAAGGCCTCAAGTGGTTTCCATGTTTTATTATATGTCTCCAAGAATGCTCATACCAAGTTTCAAGCCTTGCATCACAAGTTTGCCCAGTTAATTGCTCAGATGACTGAAACCAACTTTATTGGACAAAAAGTTAATTATGGTCAACATACAGTCAAACCTCAAGATTTTGGTCAACATCAAGATTTTGAAGTCATATTCATCATTTGATTAAGGGTTTATCATGATTCATAAAGAAAACTCTCAAACCATCAAAAGTCAAAAGTTGCCTAATTAGGGTATTCTTAAGGAGAAGTCAACTGAACTTTGAGCAAGCACAATTTTCACATGCTTCATCAGATTTTCCTTAACCAAAGCTCATTTTGAAGGAAATTAAATTCCCTACAACTTTGTCTCTCAAAGCTTAAGTCCAAAAAAAGCTTCATTTGAAAGATATGAGCCAATACATTATAGGTCATTTCAAAAGTAAACAAAAAGACACCTTTTGTCAAGGCAACTTACATCAAGATAAAGTTTACAAATGAAATAATGATCAAAATAGAGATTGTAGAAGACATATTGAGATTTCCAAAAAGTTAGAGATCACCTTAAAATGATAAAAAAAATGAGAGATTTATGATTGGTGCATGTTGGGAAATTTTGAGCAAATGCATGAAACTGAAAATGATCAAACTTGGAATTTTGGGCTATTGGGCTTTTGAGTTAAGGTCCATGCATGTTTTATACCTCAAAATGAACATCAAAGCTTACTCATAGACCTCTTGACTTTTTTTATTCTATTAATTTTTATTTTTATTAATTTATAGTCAAAATTAAAAAGATAAAGTCAAGGCTTTTCTTACAAAGTCCAAGCCCACTATCTTTTAACCTAATTATCCTCTATATATCTCATTCATTCAGACAAACCCTTAAACGAGATCCCTTGCAAAAACACCTCTCCAAAATTCTAAAAAATATTAAAGAACTAGGGCAACTTGAAACCTTAGCTGGCAGCCACTTTCACCATAAACTAACCTTTCATTTCACTTCCAGGAACATTATAGGGTAAGAATGGACCCACTTTGAAGATCCAGAGGGCTCGAAACGCACTGCACGCATCATCTTTTTTTTATATTTTATATATTCATATTTCTGTTTTCTTTATGTTTTGATCTAAGTTAACCCAATCAATGTGTCTCTCAGATGGATTAGTGCAGAATTGGACCAATTGCAGGAGTCCCATGCTAAATGAACCGTGCATCACCATGTTTGCACGAATTCCCTTTATTTTGGCCATACCACATTAACTAGCACGATTCAGCCTAAAATAACAGTTCCATTGAATTCGCGGGACTTGATTTAGAGGGGTAGGGTACGCTTGGATTACTAACTATGTTTATTTTGCAGGAACAAGAAAAAGACTCACCGAAGAAGACGACCAGAGCTAGGGCTCTGGCGCCTCTCCGGTCCATGCAATTTGTTTATTTTATATTTCTTTTGTTTCACTGATGATAATGGATGTATAGTCACCCCAGTGGAAAATGTGCGCATGTTAAGGCATTATTACACCAAGGCATGGGTTCGATCCTTGCCTTTTGGTGTTTTGAGTTTTTTTTTCACTTTTTCATATATTTGCAGGTTATGATACAAAGCGCGCTGATTCCATTCCTTTGACACAAGCGCGCGCTTGGCGCAGTGGTGAACCGGCTGGGTGAAAAGGCTAAGGGTGTGGGTTCAACACCCACCCCTGGAATTTTCAAGGTTTTGTTTTGGTTTCTAACCAATTTGTCTTTTTTCCTAACCCTATTTTCCTAACCCTAATTCTTTTAACAAACTTAACCTAACTTTTTTTAACAAGCCTTACAACAAAACCTCTTTTATGAACCCTAATTATTTAGGTTCTTAGTTTTTTTATTATTAACTTAATTAATCATTTTTTTAATTAAAATTAATTAGACTTTTTTTAGGTTTATTTAATTAACCATCAAAAACTTTTTTCATCAAAAATCACCCAAAACATTTTCGTTATCCTTTTTCTTATTCTTACATTTTTAGTGTAGCTTATTCTTCTCACATTTTTCTTGATTACATAACAATTTACATGTTGTAATAACTTAGGTTTTTACTTTCCACTTTTATATTTTGTATTTCCCCAAGGCCATGTAATAGCGTATGAACCTTTATTTTCCGTACTTTTCTTTTCTTGCTATTATTTACTATACTACTGCAGAGTAACTAGGATTGCATGAAAAGACTAAAAATGAATCGTTAGATAACCTAAACTGTAAGATAAAATAACTGAATACAAATCACTTGTACACCTAGACCTTTAGGGTAACCTCCCTTGTTGCCTTTGGAAAACGGTCACGTCCCTCGAATGTAGGGACGCCTTAGCAAAGTCCCCCAATCAAGTCATCATACAAAAAGATCATAGTCCCTCGATGACCCTTTCGATGTTACCTATCGAAAATGATTTAGTCCCTCGAGTTGCCTAAGAAAAAAATGATGACATACTGTTGTACCTAAAAATTTTCCCTCCCTTTTCTTCAAGGCATTCTCTTAGGGTTCTCAAATTCTTAAGGATGCTTAAGAATTGATCAGACAAATTCTCCTCCTAATCAATGGACTTACAACCAGGGTTTGGTATTTCAAAAGGAAGTTTGGGTTTCAAAACCCTCAAGTTGATTTCATGGTTTCTTATATGTCTCCAAGAATTCTCATATCAAATTTCATGCCTTGCATGACAAGTTTGCTCAGTCAATGACTCAGATGACTAAAAATCAACTATATTTGGTAAAAAGTCAATTATGGTCAACATACAGTCAAAATTCAAGATTTTTGGTCAACATCAAAATTTTGAAGTCACATTCATCATTTGATCAAGGGTTGATTATGATTAATCAAGGAAACTCAAAATTCATCAAAAGTTGCAAAATTAGGCTTTTCCTTAGGAGAAGTCAACCGAACATTGACCAAGCATAACTTTCACATGCTTCATCAGATATTCCCCAACCAAATCTCATTATGAACCCTAATTATTTAGGTTCTTAGTTTTTTTTATTATTAACTTAATTAATCATTTTTTTAATTAAAATTAATTAGACTTTTTTTAGGTTTATTTAATTAACCGTCAAAAACTTTTTTCATCAAAAATCACCCAAAACATTTTCGTTATCCTTTTTCTTATTCTTACATATTTAGTGTAGCTTATTCTTCTCACATTTTTCTTGATTACATAACAGTTTACAGGTTGTAATAACTTAGGTTTTTACTTTCCACTTTTATATTTTGTATTTCCCCAAGGCCATGTAATAGCGTATGAACCTTTATTTTTCGTACTTTTCTTTTCTTGCTATTATTTACTATACTACTGCAGAGTAACTAGGATTGCATGAAAAGACTAAAAATGAATCGTTAGATAACCTAAACTGTAAGATAAAATTACTGAATACAAATCACTTGCACACCTACACCTTTAGGGTAACCTCCCTTGTTGCCTTTGGAAAACGGTCATATCCCTCGAATGTAGGGACGCCTTAACAAAGTCCCCCGATCAAGTCATCATACAAAAAGATCATAGTTCCTCGATGACCCTTTCGATGTTACCTATCGAAAATGATTTAGTCCCTCGAGTTGCCTAAGAAAAAAATGATGATGGACTGTTGTACCTAAAAATTTTCCTTCCCTTTTCTTCAAGGCATTCTGTTAGGGTTCTCAAATTCTTAAGGATGCTTAAGAATTGATCAGACAAATTCTCCTCCTAAGCAATGGACTTACAACTAGGGTTTGGTATTTCAAAAGAAAGTTTGGGTTTCAAAGCCCTCAAGTTGATTTCATGGTTTCTTATATGTCTCCAAGAATTCTCATACCAAATTTCATGCCTTGCATGACAAGTTTGCTCATTCAATGACTCAGATGACTAAAAATCAACTATATTTGGTAAAAAGTCAATTATGGTCAACATACAGTCAAAATTCAAGATTTTTGGTCAAAATCAAAATTTTGAAGTCACATTCATCATTTGATCAAGGGTTGATTATGATTAATCAAGAAAACTCAAAATTCATCAAAAGTTGCAAAATTAGGGTTTTCCTTAGGAGAAGTCAACCGAACATTGACCAAGCATAACTTTCACATGCTTCATCAGATATTCCCCAACCAAATCTCATTTTGAAGTAAACTCAATTCTCTGCAACTTTTTATTTTAAGATCAAGTCCAAAAAATGCTTCATTTGAGAGATATGAACCAGTAGATTACAAGTCATTTAAAAACTCAACAAAAAGACACTTTTTGTCAAGGAAACTTACATCAAGATAAAGTCTACAAACACAAAAATGAATAAAAGAGAGAGTGTAGAGGACATCTTGAGCTTTACAAAAAGTCAAAGATCACTTTCAAAATATAAAAATTGAGTGAGTTATGACTAGTGCAAGTTGGAAAATTTTGAGCAAATGCATGAAGTTCAAATTGAGCAAACTTGATTTTTTTTGGGCTATTGGGCCATTGCTTTAAGGTCCAAGCGTGTATTACACTTCATATACACCCCAAATATTATTCATGCACCCATTGACCTATTTTATTTTAATTATTTTGATTTTATTCATTATTAATTAAACATAAATAAAATAAAATGCAAAGCTTGTTAACAAAGTCCAAGCCCATCTTATATTTCACCTAATTCATACTATATATTCTACACTCTTCCTACAAGCCAACAACGAAACCATTATCTTAAGAAACTTGTCCAAAAATCTCAAGTTTTTTCAAGAATCCTAAAAACCTCAAACCCTACTTACAATGACTTTCACCACAAACTAATCATCCTATTCATTCCCAGGAAGGTCATAGGGTAAGATCAGATCGATTGCAACGATCTCGAAACACCCCTACATGCAGCACCGCCTTATCGTTATTTCATGCATTCATATTTTTGTTTTCTTACAGTTTTCATTGATTCTAATGTTACTAATGTGTTCATGGGGTTCATTAGTACATGTTTGGACCCTCGCAGATGTCCCATGTTGATTGAACCATAAAATGCCATAGTTACAATAATTCCATGTGTTTTTGTTATAGCTGCCAAATCAGTCAGTTTTAACCCACACTAATCCTTCCATTGGATTCACAAGGTTGGATTTATGGGGACATGGTCTCTTTAGAAGCCAGACGTGTGTTATTTTTTCAGCAATAAAAATCTTCTCACTGAGAAGACATCCGGAGCTAGGGCTCCGACGTCTCTTCGGTCTAGGCGTTTTGGTTTGATATTTCTTTTAAATTGTTTCGTATATACAACCAGATCAAACAACCACCCTAGTGGAAGAAGAGCGCGTGTTAAGGCATTTGTGTCAAAGGGAAAGGGTTCGATCCTGCCTTTTGTCATTTATTTTCTTCATATTTTTAAGTTTTGCAGGATAACTTACAAAACACACTGAAGCTATCTACTAACATCATGGCGCGCATAACCCAGTGGTGAATATATTGGCTCGAGGTTCTGAAGGCGTGGGTTCAACACCCACCCCTACCCTTTTGGTTTATTTTCTCACAAATTCTCTCTTCTTCTTACTCTTTTCCTATTTTTTACAAAACCTAACATTTTCACAAATCTTTGATTTTTTAATAAACCCTAATTAATTCTTTGGTTTTTATTTAACAAACCCTAATTAATTTTTAGGTTTTTATTTAATAAATTAATTTAGTTTTTTTAGGTTTTTCACTAAGCCTTCTTTTTAAAATCAATTTAGGGTTTATTTAAATTAATCAATTTTTTTTTAATTAAGTAAAATTAATTAGATTTTTAGATTAATCACAAACATTTATTTTTTTTCTTCATAAAAACAACAAAAAAGAACATTTCCTTTCCCGTCGATTACAATTTTTCCTTTGGTGTTGCGGTTGCGGTTTTTTTAATCATTATGTAACTGCTTACAGTTTATAATAGTTAATTAGGGTTTCTCTTTTCCCGCATTTTATTACTTGTACCCCTCCATTCCCGGAGCCTTGTAATAGCGTAGGATTCCTTAATTTCTGCCTTTACTTTCCACATTTATCACTTTACTTATAAATGTTTCGATAATAGGATTGTACGTAAGACATAAAAGAAAACGATAGTTAACCTAATTTCAAGATAAATTAACTGAAATCAAAACACTTTTCATACTTGCACCTCTAGGGTAACCTCGTTTGTTTCCTCGACAAGAACACAACCATGTTCCTCGAACATGGGGACACTTTAGCATAGTCCCTCGATACAAAGATCATAGTCCCTCGATGACCCTTTTGACGTTGCCTTCAGTAAATGATCTAGTCCCTTAAACAATAATTGCTAAAGCGTCCCTACCAGTTGCCTTCTATGATTGTACAATGACCCACACTTGTCCCTTCAAATCCAACGATAGGGCTTCTTACTAACTAATTATAGGATATCACTATCCAAAGGAGGAGGAAAATAATAATAAATACTTTGAGTAGGTAGATAATTCTTAATCGCTTGTTCGCGAACATTTCAAAACAAACATTTTTCACAAACACTTTCAGAAATATTTTCAAAAACACTTTGTGCGCATTCTCGAGGACAGATACGAGAGTTGTTACAAAGTTGCCTTACTATTGGCGTTTCTAAATATTTTTCAAAAACACACAAAAATGAAATTTTCAAAGTGAGCTAGCAATTAAGAGCCCTTAGATAACTATGGATGTAAAGGGTGCTAACACCTTCTCTTTTCATAACCTACCCCCAGAACTCAATAAATTTCAAGGTCTTTCGTGTTCTTTTCACCCTTTCCTTATTGGATAAAAGAAAAGTAGGTGGTGATTAGGGGTGTTCGCGGCGCGGTTTGGGCGGTTTTGAAGCAAAATATCACCCAAACGGCAAGAGAAAAAAACACGTGGTTCAGTTTGGTTTGGTTGGCTTTTTAAAATTAGTCTGAACCAAACCAAACCAAACTAATACGGTCTGGAATGGTTAGTTGGTTCGGTTTTTTACAAAAAAATTATTAAGCCATACATACATATATAGAGGAAAATTTAATTTTGTGTTTAATTGTTCATACATTACCATAAATAAATTTATAATTGTCAAAATAAGTTTATAATTTGATACATAAAATTACGTATTATAATTTTATCTAAATCTAAAGAATGATATAGACAAGATTGAATTCTTACATAAATATTATACAAAGAATACAATAAAATATATTTTGTGAAAATAGTATTTATAAACTAATAATATTTTATTTTTTTATATTTGTAAATTAAAATAAATATCATACAAAGTATGGTAAAATATACACATAATAAACGTTGATTTCTCTAAAGAATTAAATAAATATATATTGGTTAGTATTGTACCCAAAAATTTCCCCTCTCACTTTATTCAAAACATACACCTAGAGGTCCTCAAATGCTCAAGGTTGACTAAGAATTAACCAAACAAATTCTCCTCCTATGCAATGGATTTCCAACTAAGGTTTCACTTTTCACAAATAAGTTTTCGTTTCAAAGGCCTCAAATGATTTAAATGGCTAATATGTCCTCAAGAATGCTCATGCCAAGTTTCATGGCATGCATCATAAGTTTGCTCAGTCAATTGCTCAGATGACTGGAAATCAACTGTATTTGGTAAAAAGTCAATTGTGGTCAACATACAGTCAAAATTCAAGATTTTTGGTCAAAATCAAAATTTTGAAGTCACATTCATCATTTGATCAAGGGTTGATTATAATTCATCAAGAAAACTCAAAATTCATCAAAAGTCAAAAGTTGCCAAATAAGGGTTTTCCTTAGGAGAAGTAAACTGAACTTTGACCAAACATAACTTTCACATGCTTCATTAGATATCCCCCAACCAAATCTCATTTTGAAGGAAATTCAATTCTCTACAACTTTTTATTTCTAAGCTCAAGTCCAAAAAAATGCTTCATTTGAGATATATGAACCAATAGATTACAGGTCATTTCAAAAGTCAACAAAAAGACACTTTTTGTCAAGGCAACTTACATCATTATAAATTATACAAATGCGAAAATAACCAAAAGAGAGATTGTAGAGGACATCTTGAGCTTTTAAAAAAAGTCAAATATCAATTTCAAAAGATAAAAATTGAGTAAGTTATGACTAGTGAAAGTTTGGAAATTTTGAGTAAATGCATGAAGTTCAAATTGAGCAAACTTGATTTTTTTGGGCTATTGGGCCATTGCTTTAAGGTCCAAGCATGTATTACACTTCATATACACCTCAAATCTTATTCATGCACCCCTTGACCAATTTTATTTTAATTATTTTGATTTTATTCATTACTAATTAAAAATAAATAAAATAAAATGCAAAGCTTGTTATCAAAGTCCAAGCCCATCTTATATTTCACCTAATTCATACTACATATTCTACACTCTTCCTATAAGCCAACCATGAAACTCTTATCTCAAGAAACTTGTCCAAAAATCTCAAGTTTTTTCAAGAATCCTAAAAACCTCAAACCCTACTTACAATTCCTTTCACCACAAACTAATCATCCTATTCATTCCCAGGAAGTTCAGAGGGTAAGATCAGACCGGTTGCAACGATCTCGAAACACCCCTACATGCAGCACCACCTTATCATTATTTCATGCATTCATATTTTTGTTTTCTTACTGTTTTCATTGAATCTAATGTTACTAATGTGTTCATGAGGTTCATTAGTACATGTTTGGACCCTTGCAGATGTCCCATGTCGATTGAACCATAAAACGCCATAGTTACACCGATTCCATGTGTTTTTGTTATAGCTTCCAAATCAGTCAGTTTTAGCCAACACTAATCCTTCTATTGGATTCGTAAGGTTGGATTTAGGGGGATATGGTCTCTTTAAAAGCCTAGTGTGTGTTATTTTTGCAATAATAAAAATCTTCTCACCAGAGAAGACGACCAGAGCTAGGGCTCCGACGTCTCTCCGGTCTAGGTGTTTTGGTTTGATATTTCTTTTAATCATTTCGTATATATAACCAGATGAAAAACCACCCTAGTGGAAGAAGCACACACGTTAAGGAATTTGTGTCAAAGGGTAAGGGTTCGATCCTTCCTTTTGTCATTTATTTTCTTCATATTTTTATGTTTTGCAGAATAACTTACAAAACGCACTGAAGTTATCTACTTACATTATGGCGCGCATAACCCAAGTGTGAAAATATTGGCTGGAGGTTCTAAGGGCGTGGGTTCAACACCCACCCCTACCCTTTTGGTTTATTTTCTCACAAATTCTCTCTTCTTCTTACTCTTTTCCTATTTTTTACAAAACCTAACATTTTCACAAACCTTTGATTTTTTAATAAACCCTAATTAATTCTTAGGTTTTTATTTAACCAACCCTAATTATTTTTTAAGTTTTTATTTAATAAATTAATATAGTTTTTTTAGGTTTTTCACTAAACCTTCATTTTAAAATCAATTTAGGGTTTATTTAAATTAACAAGTTTCTTTTTTTTTAATTAAGTAAAATTAATTAGATTTTTAGATTAATCACATACATCTCTTTTTTTCTTCATAGAAACAACAAAAGAGAACATTTCCTTTCCCGTCGATTACAATTTTTCCTTTGATGTTGCGTTTGCGATTTTGTTATCCTTATGTAACTGCTTACGATTTGTAATAGTTAATTAGGGTTTCTCTTTCCCCGCATTTTATTACTTGTACCCTCCATCCCCGAAGCCTTGTAATAGCGTAGGAATCTTTAATTTTTCCTTTACTTTCCACATTTATTGCTTTCCTTATAAATGTTTAGCTAATAGGATTGTATGCAAGACATAAAAGAAAATGATAGTTAACCTAATTTCATGATAAATTAACTGAAATCAAAACACTCTTCACACTTGCACCTCTAGGGCAACCTCGCTTGTTTCCTTGATAAGAAAACAACCATGTCCCTTGAATGTGGGGACACTTTAGTATAGTCCGTCGATACAAAGATCATAGTCCCTTAATGACTCTTTCGACGTTGCCTTCAGTAAATGATCTAGTCCCTTAAACGAGAATTGCTAAAGCGTCCCTACCAGTTGCCTCCTATGACTGTACGATGACCCACGCCTGTCCCTTCACATCCAACGATAGGGCTTCTTACTAACTAATGGTAGGCTAGCACTATCTAAAGGAGGAAGAAAAGAATAATAAAGACTTTGAGTAGGTAGATAATCCTTAATCGCTTGCTCACAAAAATTTCAAAACAAACATTTTTCACAAACACTTTTAGAAATATTTTCAAAAACACTTTATGTGCATTCTCGAGGACAGATCCGAGAGTTATTACAAAGTTGCCTTACTATTGGTATTTCTAAATATTTTTCAAACAAACACAAAAATAAAATTTTCAAAGTGAGCTAGTGATTAAGAGCCTGTAGATAACTACAGATGTAAAGGGTGATAACACCTTCCCTTTTCATAACCTACCCCCAGAACTCAATAAATTTCAAGGTCTTTCCTGTTCTTTTCACCCTTTACTTATTGGATAAAAGAAATGTCGGTGGCGACTAGGGGTGTTTGCGGTGCGGTTTGGGCGGTTTTGAAGCAAAAAATCACTTGAACCGCAAGAGAAAAAACCATGCGGTTCAGTTTGGTTATGTTGGCTTTTAAAAATAAGTCCGAACCAAACCAATCAAACTAACATGGTTTGGATTGGTTCGGTTGGTTCGGTTTGATACAAAAAAATTATTAAGCCATACATGCATATATAGAGGAAAATATAATTTTGTGTTTAATTGTTCATACATTACCATAAAAAAATTTATAATTGTCAAAATAAGTATATAATTTGATACATAAAATTACGTATTGTAATTTTATCTAAATCTAAAGAATGATATAGACAAGATTGCATTCTTAAATAAATATTATTCAAAGAACACGATAAAATATATTTTGTGAAAATAGTATTTATAAATTAATAATATTTTATTTTTTTATGATTTGTAAATTAAAATAAATATCATACAAAGTATGATAAAATATACACATAATAAATGTTGATTTCTCTAAAGAATTAAAGAAATATATATTGGTTAGTGTTGTACCCCAAAATTTTCCCACTCACTTTATTCAAAACATACTCCTAGAGGTCCTCAAATGCTCAAGGTTGACCAAGAATTGACCAAACAAATTCTCCTCCTAAGCAATGGATTTCCAACTAAGGTTTCACTTTGCACAAAGAAGTTTGGGTTTCAAAGGCCTCTAATGAATAAAATGGCTAATATGTCATCAAGAATTCTCATGCCAAGTTTCATGGCATGCATCATAAGTGTGCTTAGTCAATTGCTCAGATGACTGAAAATCAACTATATTTGGTAAAAAGTCAATTATGGTCAACATACAGTCAAAATTCAAGATTTTTGGTCAAAATCAAAATTTTGAAGTCACATTCATCATTTGATCAAGGGTTTATTATGATTCATCAAGAAAACTCAAAATTCATCAAATGTCAAAAGTTGCCAAATAAGGGTTTTCCTTAGGAGAAGTAAACTGAACTTTGACCAAGCATAACTTTCACATGCTTCATCAGATATTCCCCAACCAAATATCATTTTGAAGGAAATTCAATTCTCTACAACTTTTTATTTCTAAGCTCAAGTCCAAAAAATTGTTTCATTTGAGAGATATCAACTAA
Organism: Vicia faba; assembly: GCA_948472305.1. Classification (NCBI taxonomy): domain Eukaryota; kingdom Viridiplantae; phylum Streptophyta; class Magnoliopsida; order Fabales; family Fabaceae; genus Vicia; species Vicia faba. Next base: position 775,672,588 of record OX451737.1, read on the forward strand.
TAGATTACAGGTCATTTCAAAAGTCAACAAAAGACACTTTTTGTCAAGGCAACTTACATCATGATAAAGTCTACAAATGCGAAAATGATCAAAAGAGAGATTCTATAGGACATATTGAGCTTTAAAAAAAGTCAAATATCACTTTCAAAAGATAAAAATTGAGTGAGTTATGACTAGTGTAAGTTGGGAAATTTTGAGCAAATGCATGAAGTTCAAATTGAGCAAACTTGATTTTTTTGGGCTATTGGGCCATTACTTTAAGGTCCAAGCATGTATTACACTTCATATACACCTCATATCTTATTCATGCACCCCTTAACCTATTTTATTTTAATTATTTTGATTTTATTCATTACTAATTAAAAATAAATAAAATAAAATGCAAAGCTTGTTAACAAAGTCCAAGCCCATCTTATATTTCACCTAATTCATTCTATATATTCTACACTCTTCCTACAAGCCAACCACAAAACCCTTATCTCAAGAAACTTGTCCAAAAATCTCAAGTTTTTTCAAGAATCCTAAAAACCTCAAACCCTACTTACAATTCCTTTCACCATAAACTAATCATCCTATTCATTCCCAGGAAGGTCAGAGGGTAAGATCAAATCGGTTGCAACGATCTCGAAACACCCCTACTTGCAGCACGGCCTTATCGTTATTTCATGCATTCATATTTTTGTTTTCTTACTATTTTCATTGAATCTATTGTTACTAATGTGTTCATGAGGTTCATTAGTACATGTTTGGACCCTCGCAGATGTCCCATGTTGATTGAACCATAAAACGCCATAGTTACACCGATTCCATGTGTTTTAGTTATAGCTTCCAAATCAGTTAGTTTTAGCCAACAATAATCCTTCCATTAGATTTGCAAGGTTGGATTTAGGGGGATATGGTATCTTTAGAAGCCTAACGTGTGTTATATTTGCAGCAATAAAAATCTTCTCACTAGAGAAGACGACCGGAGCTAGGGCTCCGACGTCTCTCCAGTCTAGGTGTTTTGGTTTGATATTTATTTTAATCATTTCATATATACAACCAGATGAAACAACCACCCTAGTGGAAGAAGCACGCACGTTAAGGAATTTGTGTCAAAGGGAAAGGGTTTGATCCTGCTTTTGTCATTTATTTTATTCATATTTTTAAGTTTTGCAAGATAACTTACAAAACACACTGAAGCTATCTACTAACATCATGGTGCGCATAGCCCAGTGGTGAATATATTGGCTGGAGGTTCTGAGGGTTTGGGTTCAACACCCACCCCTACCCTTTTGGTTTATTTTCTCACAAATTCCCTCTTTTTCTTACTCTTTTCCTATTTTTTACAAAACCTAACATTTTCACAAACCTTTGATTTTTTAATAAACCCTAATTAATTCTTAGGTTTTTATTTAACAAACCTGAATGAATTTTTAGGTTTTTATTTAAAAAATTAATTTAGTTTTTTTAGGTTTTTCACTAAACCTTCTTTTTAAAATCAATTTAGGGTTTATTTAAATTAATAAATTTCTTTTTTTAATTAAGTAAAATTCATTAGATTTTTAGATTAATCATAAGCATTTCTTTTTTTTCTTCATAAAAACAACAAAAAAGAACATTTCCTTTCCCGTCGATTACAATTTTTCCTTTGATGTTGCGTTTGCAATTTTTTTATCCTTATGTAACTGCTTACGGTTTGTAATAGTTAATTAGGGTTTCTCTTTCCCCGCATTTTATTACTTGTACCCTCCATTCCTGAAGCCTTGTAATAGCGTAGGAATATTTAATTCCCGCCTTTACTTTCCACATTTATCGCTTTCCTTATAAATCTTTAGCTAATAGGATTGTACTCAAGACATAAAATAAAATGATAGTTAACCTAATTTCAAGATAAATTAACTGAAATCAAAACACTCTTCACACTTACACCTCTAGGGTAACCTCGCTTGTTTCCTCGATAAGAACACAACCATGTCCCTCGAACGTGGGGACACTTTAGCATAGTCCATCGATACAAAGGTCATAGTCCCTCAATGACCCTTTCGACGTTGCCTTCAGTAAATGATCTAGTCCCTTAAAATAAAATTACTAAAGCGTCCCTACCAGTTGCCTCCTATGACTGTACGATGACCCACACCTGTCCCTTCACATCCAACGATAGGGCTTCTTACTAACTAATGGTAGGATAACACTATCTAAAGGAGGAGGAAAAGAATAATAAAGACTTTGATTAGGTATATAATTCTTAATCGCTTGCTCACGAACATTTCAAAATAAACATTTTCACAAACACTTTCAGAAATAATTTTCAAAAACACTTTGTGCGCATTCTCGAGGACAGATCCAAGAGTCATTACAAAGTTGCCTTACTATTGGCATTTCTAAATATTTTTCAAACACACACAAAAATAAAATTTTTAAAGTGAGCTAGTGATTAAGAGCCTGTAGATAACTACGGGTGTAAAGGGGTCTAACACCTTCCCTTTTCATAACCTACCCCCATAACTCAATAAATTTTAAGGTCTTTCCTGTTCTTTTCACCATTTCCTTATTGGATAAAAGAAATGTCGGTGGCAACTTGGGGTGTTCGCGGTGCGGCTTGGGTAATTTTGAAGCAAAAAATCACTCGAAGCGCAAGAGAAAAAAACACATCGTTCGGTTTGGTTCTGTTGACTTTTAAAGATAAGTCTGAACCAAACCAAACTAATACGGTTTGGATTGGTTCGGTTGGTTCGGTTTGTTACAAAAAAATTATAAAGCCATACATACATATATAGAGGAAAATATAATTTTGTGTTTAATTGTTCATACATTACCATAAAAAAATTTATAATTGTCAAAATAAGTTTATAATTTGATACATAAAATTACGTATTATAATTTTATCTAAATCTAAAGAATGATATAGACAAGATTGAATTCTTAAATAAATATTATACAAAGAATACGATAAAATATATTTTTTGAAAATAGTATTTATAAATTAATATGTTTTATTTTTTTTATGATTTATAAATTAAAATAAATATCATACAAAGTATGATAAAATATACACATAATACATGTTGATTTCTCTAAAGAATTAAATAAATATATATTGGTTAGTGTTATACCTCAAAATTTTCCCTCTCACTTTATTCAAAACATACTCCAAGAGGTCCTCAAATACTCTAGGTTGACCAATAATTGACCAAACAAATTCTCCTCCTAAGCAATGGATTTCCAACTAGGGTTTCACTTTTCACAAAGAAGTTTTGGTTTTAAAGGCCTCAAGTTATTTAAATGGCTCCTAATATATCCTCAAGAATTCTTATGCCAAGTTTCATGCCTTGCATCATAAGTTTACTCAGTCAATTGCTCATATGACTGAAAATCAACTATATTAGGTCAAAAGTCAAATATGGTCAACATACAGTCAAACTTCAAGATTTTTGGTCAACATCAATATTTTGAAGTAATATTCATCATTTTATCAAGGGTTGATCATTATTCCTCAAGGAATGCCCTCAAATCATGAAGAATCAAAAGTTACTAAATTAAGGTTTCTTGGGAAAAGTCAACTGAACTTTGACCAGGCATAACTTTCACATGCTTCATCCATTTTGCCCCAACCAAATCTCATTTTTAATAGAATCTAATCCTCTACAACTTTGTTTTTATTGTCAAATCCAAAAACTGCATCATTCAAAAGATATGAGCCAATACATTATATGTCTTTTTGAAAGTCAACAAAAAGGCATTTTTTGTCAAGGCAAGTTACATCAAGATAAATTCTCCAAATGCAAAAATGATCAAAAGAGAGATTATTGGGGACATATTGAAATTTCCAAAAAGTCAAATATAATCTTAAAAAGATCAAAATTGAGAAATTTATGACTAGTTCAAATTGGGCAAATTAGTGAAAATGCAAGAAATCAACTTTGAGCAAAAATGCATCTTTAAGTTAATGGACCTATTTTTTTGGGGTTCAAGCATGTTTATGACATACCCAAAGACATATAAAACTATTCATATACTATTGTGATTTTTATTTTTATTTATTTGAATTTTTATTCATTTAATGCAAATAAAAAAAACAAATGGTAAATTAATGGGCTAAGGCCTGCGATTGGTGTTGGACCAAGTTTGAAGCCCAAAAATCTTGCTAGCTGTACAAGAAGGCGTGAGAAATAAAGTTTGAGAAAGAATCTCCAAAATTGGAAAGTTTGTAAAGATATTTGATTTGGTTTTGATAACCATTACAAATCAATGATCCCTTTCTATCTTTGTTGACCTAAATTGATATCGCATATAAACACAAGCTTCACACCTCAAAAGCACAGGAGCTATTGCCTCAATATTGCCCGAAAGTGTTCAAATTTTTTCAAAGAGTGCAAGTACAGATCATATGATCCAGCCGCTTCCAGACCAAACCAAGTGCCATATCCATTTCCTAAAGGTCCCAAGAACCCGCTCTAACCCTCCCTAAAGCAGATATGCGTCAAAAACGATCATATCAAGTGGAACCGATTTGGTAGTTTTCATAAAATTCAAAATCTTTATTCATGCAATTTCAATTTTTTATGCATACATACATACTCATGAACATGTTTAGATTTTTTTTAACCTATTATTTACAAGTTCTAACGCAGGGATAACGAAACACCATGATTAGGGCATAAAGTTTTGTTTGGTCCGTACCTTATGATACACTCTCTCTCAGACCAATTTAAGGCTAAAATCAGACTCAAGGTTTGATTTTATGTAGGATAGGTTCTTTTACCATTCACAAATCTCTTGTTTTTGCAGTTTTAGATTTTTAGGTCGATCGGAGAAGGTGGCCAGAGTTTAACTCAGGCACCTTTGACTTCCACTGACTCTGGTGGCCCAAATATTATCACCCTATTGGTCCATTTGAAACTTCTAGCGCGTGTTTGAAAATATGGAAATCTAACTGAGTTCTCATTATATTATTTTTGTTTTGTTCTATTCACGATTGATTTGAATGGCCCAACGGTAGATGCAACGTGTGTAAAGGCGTTATTATGGGCAAGGGCAGGGGTTCGATCCCTACCTCTTGCCTATTTATTTTTATAATTTATGCTTGCAGATCTAGTATTCCAGGGGTAAGCGCGTGCGCCATGCATTGGCATATTGTCACCATCAGACCGTCACAACATCAGATCTAACACTCCAGATCTGGGAGTTCATGACAGGCCTCACAGGAGCCGGCACTATGGTATCGCGCGCAGGACCCTAGGCTGTATCTTATTGGGCCTAAAACGAAATTCCAGATGCATACCCCCCCCCCCCCCCCAATTGCTTCTCACATCAGGCCTATTTTCTAATTTCTTTATTTTAGATTTATTTATTTAATTGTTTTATATTATTTTTAAAAGTTTTATTTTTATGATAAAAATAAAAAAAATCACAAAAATGATAGATTTAGGATTTTGCTAATTAATTTAATTTTGGTGAATTAAAGTTAATTATTTTAATTAATTTAAAATAAATTAGAACTAGGTTTAATCACTTTAAATCTTTTTCTCAAATAAAAATACCAAAAATATTAGAATTAGTTTACTTTCTTGATTAGATTTAATTTAAATTAATAATCACTTCCTTTTTATTTATTTAATTAAGATTAGATTTAGTTTAATTTAAGAATTTTCTTAAAACAAATAAAAACAACAAAAATATTCTAAGTGCTTAGGAATTTTAGGGTTTTTACTTCGCTTTCCATCTTCACATGCTTATTTTAAATTTCACATTTTTATTCTTTCATATTAATGTAACTTCAAAAGGATGTAATAGCTGTAAATTTATGACTTTACTTTTATTTTCCCGTTTTATTTGTAATCTCCCCTTCCCAAAGCCATGTAATAGCGTAGCTTTAAATTCCGCACTTTATTTTTGCACTGATATTAACTGTTAGATGTATGCTAGTAAGCTTGTATGACAAGATAAAAGCAAACGCTAGCAAACTTAACCTCCAAAGATAAATAACTAAAACACAATACACTCGTACCTCTAGGGTATCTCCACTTGTTTCATTCGGAATAAACAGTCGCGACTCTCGAATGTAAGAAGTTTTAGTGACGTCCCTTCGGTTTAAAGATTATAAGTCCCCTCGATGACCCTTTCGACGTTGCCTTGGTATATGATCTTAAAATCTTAGGGTAGTTACTAAAGTATCTTACTAAGTTGCTTTCGTGATTGTATGATGACCCTCGCTTGTCTCTCAAAAACATCTAATGATAGAGCTACCTACTGACTAATAGTAGGATAGCACTATCTAAATGAAAAGAGGAAAAGAATAAACCTTTCGAACAGGTAGATAGTTCTTAATTGCTTTATCAAACAAAACACTTTTTATACATACACAAACCTTTTCTAAAGATATGAAAACACTTTGTATACGTTCTCGCCGAAACAAGAAACATTACAAAGTCCTCCGCACTAAGGCATCTTTTCAAAATATCTTCAAAACACACTTACACAAAAAAGAATTTTCAAAGTGAGCTAGCAACTAGGATCCCGTAGATAACCATGGATGGAAAGGGTTCTAACACCTTACCTTTCCATAACCTACCCCCTTACTCAGAAAATAATCTCGAAAGGTCTTTCATGTTCTTTTTACCCTTTCCTTTGTTGGATAAAATAAAAGTCAATGGCGACTCTTGCTAACTGCAACATTGAGAATAAAAAAATGTAAAACTAGTAAAAGTCAGCTCTCCCACCGTATTACAGAACTGGCGACTCTGCTGGGGAGATAAACTAAAAGTGGGGTTAACTTAGAGCTAGAACATATTTAATTTTATTATCTTGTTTTACTTGTGTGCTTTATCTTTCGAGTTTATGTTTGGGTTATTGTTAAAGATCCTACACCTGGATCGGGGAACACTTTTAGGTAAGTAGTAATAAATCATGGAGGCTGTACGACGTAGACCAATATGGATGATATGATATCTACGCTAGCGTGATACTTTGGCTTATACTAATGTTCCTTGAATCAGTCAAGGATAACACTAGGCTTCCACATAGTGTCATTAAGCGCTAACTGACCTTTAGAACCTTAAAGTGACCCATTTTAGCCATTAGAAAGTAGTGAGATGGCCAACTTTAGTGCATACTGAAGTTGGTTGATACTCGATGCTACACTTATTGAGATTGGACTTTTGGGATATTTCGGACGCAATTCAAATGCTTGAGTTGAAATAATGCCTGAGAGAAAGATCGGTGATATGAGACTCCTAGGACCCGGTTACTTTTCTTAGGACAGGTTGAGCCAACTAAACTTCAAGAGGGTACTTACCTAAAAAACTCCATGCAAGCCTAAACCTAAGGCTCTTGTGTGCTTTGCTTGTGTTTGATTATCTGTTCGAACATGACATCATAACATCATGACATCGTGCCATATCATTTTCACTGACCATTTCAAGGATCTCGAGGGCCTGTCATGCAGGTTATCATGAACCAGACGTGTAGAAAGGGGAAAGAGGATTTGTTTTCTTCTAACCAAATGCCGTCAAAGTATCATGAACCAGACGTCTAGCAAAGGGCAAAGGGATTTATTTTCCTTTAACCAATGTCGTCTAAGACCGAAGTATGTTATCTTGAGTCAAAGGTTAGGATCCACTTGACATGGTGAGCTTGATGCTCATAGAAGGAAGTTCAACGATGCAAAGTTCTTAAGCCAAACTCAACTTCTAACATCTCTTTTGTTTATCCCGTGAGATCCTTGAAAACATTGCATCCATATATCAGCCACATTATATCATAACGGGTTTTCTAAAACAGGTTTTCTCATCTTCTTACTGTTTATTTCAGTAAAAGATGGCTCTAGAGCATACTGTGAAATAACTTCAGACACAAAATTCCCAAGTCCAAGAGACGCTCCTAAACTTAGCCAAGGGGAAAAAAGAGATGATGGCGCTCATTGCCAAAAAGAAGAAGACTCAGAAACCAATTATCCTCAACATGGGAAGACAATTCAAAGGCCTTCCTAAACAATCTCAGAACTGGGTTATTTCCTCAGATGAATATGATAATCAGGAGGAAGACAATAAAAGTATTAAAGCTAAAGGCAGAAGCAACGTCGGTTCTAGGAGAATTCCTGATGATGAAGACTACTCTGATGAACAGTATCCTATCGCTGATGATCGATACAAGCAGTTGGAAGATCACCTTAATGCTATGGAAATCCAGAAAGTGTCTGGACTGGACTTTGAGGAGTTGGGTCTTATTTCGGGGGTTGTCATCCCTCAAAAATTCAAGACCCCCACTTTTGCTAAATATGATAGTGTGTCTTGTCCGAAACTGCATTTAAGGTCCTATGTTCGGAAGATCCAACCCCATACTGCTGACAGAAAGTTATGAGTTCACTTCTTTCAGAAGAGTTTATCTAGGACACAACTCGAATGGTTCTATTAGATCGAAAGAACCAATATACGTACTTGGGATGACCTGGTTGCTGCTTTTTACAAGTAGTATCAATACAATGCTGACCTCACACCAACTCGCGTGCAGCTAGAAAGTATGACTATGGGCTCGAATAAAGTGTTTAAAGAGTATGCCCAGAAGAGGAGAGACCTGGCTGGACGAGTGCAACCTCCTTTATGTGATAGGGAGTTGGTTGATATGTTCATAGGGACTCTGACAGGTCCTTTATTTAACCATCTGATTGGAAGTGTTGTACCCAAAAATTTACCCTCTCCAATTTCTCAAAGATTCTATCACAAAATCTCCATTGCTCAAAATTGCATAAGGTTTGATCAGCTCAAGACACTTCCTCAACACTGATGGCTCAAATTAAGGTTTGGGTTTGGACAAGTACAATTGGAATTTTAATGCCCCATATAGTTTCCATGGATCATATTGGGCTGTCAAGCATCAGGTCAAAGATGGAACTTCTGAATCCTCGAAAGGAGGAAGAGAAAACTGTCAAAAGGTCAAAGTAGATAAAAAAAAGGTGTGCAGCTGCAAATAACAATTCGAATTCAAAATCTGGTTCAGGCTGTTCGAACCACATGACTGATCAAAAGGAGTGGTTGGCAGGTTTTGACAAATCGAAGAAGAGCAAGCTTGCTCCAATCCAAAAGCTTCGATTGGGAAATGGTTTCCTTAGAGCAACCTGCTTTGATCCACTTCTAAACCTGCTTCGATCCACCTCTAAACCTATTTCGATCCACAAGCTTCAACTGGGCAATGGTTTCCTCTAAACATGCTTCGATCTACAAGCTTCGACTTGGCAATGGTTTCCATCATGCCTGCTTCGATCTACAAGCTTTGACTGGGAAATGGTTTCCTTAATGCTTACTTCGATCTACAAGCTTTGACTGGGAAATGGCTTCCTTCGAGCAACCTGCTTCGATCCACCTCTAAACCCTTCGACACATATGGTTTCAACACTATGAATTACAAGTCTATCTTCATGCTTGCTTCGATCCACAAGCTTCGACTGGGAAATGGCTTCCTTCGAGCAACCTGCTTCGATCCACCTCTAAACCCTTCGACACACATAGTTTCGACACTATGAATTACAAGTCTATCTTCATGCTTGCTTCGACCCACAAAGTGGTACATTCAGATGAATGTGGTCCATTCGAAGAACATACAATTGGTGGAAACGAATATTGTTTTGTCTGTTGATGAGTCTGGTCGAAAGTTGTGGATCCATGTGATCAAAATTAAGGGACATACTATTTGACATATTCAATATGCTTGTCGAAAACCAGAGTAAAGAAAAGATCAAATCCATAGGCCATGATATATGATCTTGCTTTGCAGGCCTCAAACTTGTATTTCACTCCATAATTAATTGTTTACACATTGAATTAAGCTCTTACCCAAGTTTTTAAACCATTGTCCAAAAGATGTTTCCATAAAGTAAGCTTGTTGGTACAAAACTTGCCTTGAGCCCATACCTTGCTTACTTCTGATCATGGGAAGTAGCCCCTCTATACCAACAACTTTGGTACTTCATCTTGGGATCATGGAAAACTTGACATAACTTGATATTTGCGTTCCAACCAAACCATAATTTGTCATCTTGCTAATCTGATTACTTCAACTTCCCAAACCTTTTCTCTATAAATAGAGAGGCCATTTGCAAGCTAAAAGGGCAGATTCTTGTGTGTTGAAAAATCCTCAAACACTCCCAAACTCTCAAAAAACTCAGAACCTGCACATAAGCACAAAACTTGGCACATCCTGACTTTACACACAAAAATCACAAATCCCTTCGTGCATTTTTTGGCCTTTCGATTCACTAAGCTTCCATATACCAGTCTTAGAACACTCCCAAAGCCCTCAAAAACCTCTCAAGGAAGGTAGTGATCCTTTCGATTCACTCCTAGCTTCCATATACCAGCCTTTCGATTCAGTGACTTTTAAAGAAAAGTAGTGATCCCACTAGCTCAAGGAAGGTCCCTGCAAGCTTAATCCATCATCAAACCATTTCTGGAAGTCATATAGAGGTCATTCGAATTTCACTCCAAGAGGTAAGTTTTTCAAACTTGGAACTCTTCATTCAAGCATCATTTGTATATACATTGTGAAGAAAAGATGTAGATATCATGTCTAGGAAGCTGACCAGGTCCATAGTTTTGATTATCTTGGCTTGTACATTTAGAATTTCTTCTCTGATCAGTTATGTTTTAGTTTTAGTACTGAATAAAATTCATGCTAACCTTCGACCTATAACTTTTGAAAATTATGTGGTTAGATTCGTATTCCAATTTTAGGCAAGTTTGATATATACATCTTTCGATTTGGCTGAGAAATGAAGCTTTTCGAAGCTTAACAATGAAGTTATGCATCCCTGTGCGCGCAAAGGAAGAAAATGAAGCCATGTTCAAATTTTCAGAAGTGAGTTTATTGTATATTTAATGCGAGTTATATAACTAATGAATGAAATAGATCACCCCAGTGGTACAAAGAGCGCGCGCTAAAGCCTTGCCATGTAGAAGGTCCTGAGTGCGAGTCCCAGCGAGACCTTTTTATCATTTTTCCAAATTTTCTCACTTTTTCTTTGTTTGCAGGAAGCGCGCCTGGGCCTCCATTGGCCGGGCCTTGACATTTTTATTTTTATGACCCCCCATTTTACTTCAGCAATGCAGCCCATTTTTATTTTTTTAGTTCTCTAATTAAATGATTATTGGGCCAGGCCAAACAAAAATTATTTTCATGCAAAAAACCCTAAAATAGCACCTTTGGTTAATTTCATTTTTAACTTAATTCAATTTTCCTATTTTAATTAATTACCCTTATTTAATTATTTAGGTCAAAATCTTTCCTTAACAAAATCCAAAAAAAAAAAAACCAAAATTCATTCCCTTTCCATTTCTATCCTTATACATCATATACATTTTAATTCTTGTACATTATTCGAGTTCAAAATGGTTGTAATAGGTAATTAGGATTTAATTTCTTGCAATCACCATTTGTAAATTTGTACACCCCATTCCCCAAATTATGTAATAGCGTAGTAAATTTACTTTCCACAATTTATTGCTTTCATATCAATGCTAGTAAATTAGGGTTTGCATGGAAAGATAAAATCAATGCTTAGAAAACCTTAATTCAAGATAAATCAAGCATGAAATACAAACACTTGCAGACTTGAACCTCTAGGTTTAACTCCACTTGTGTCCTTGAGAAAATAGTAATAATATGCATGTGATACATCTTAGCAAAAATAATCAAAAATACAAGATCATAGTCCCTCGATGACGTTTCGAATGTTGCCTTATAAATGATCTTAGTCCCTCAAGATAAATGCTAAGATATCTCACAACATTGCTATTCATGACTATTTGATAACCCACGCCCGTCCCTTTACATCCAAAGATAAGTCTTCTTATTAATCAATGGGAAGATAGCAATATCAAAGGAAGGAAGAAATGAACAAAAGACTTTTGAGTAGGTAGAACGTTCTTAGTTGCTTGCTCACAATCCATCTTCAAAAACAAACATCTTTTCAAACACACCAAACACTTTCAAAACATGAAATATTTTCAAAAGTACAACACTTTGTATGCATTCTTATAGAGACAATAATCATTACAAACTTTGCCTAAACGAAGGCACTTTTCAAAAATACTTTCAAAACCCACCACAAACACATTTCAAACAAAGCAATTTCAAAAATGATCTAGCAAGCAACTAAGAGCCCATAGATAACTATGGATGAAAAGGGTGCTAACACCTTCCCTTTTCATAATCTACCCCCCGAACTCAAGAAATCATCTCAAAGGTCTTTCCTATTCTTTTCACCCTTTCCTTATTGGATAAAAGAAAAGTAGGTGGCGACTCTTGCTATCCGCAACAATTGCAATAAAGCGCAAAACAACCAAGTCAGTTCTTCCACCGTATTACAGGAAGCTCTTCATCTGGTTTTACTGAGTTGATTCTAACTGGGGGAACAAGTTGAAAGTGGTATCAAGAGCGGGAAGATTCCCATGGTTGCATCTTCAGGTGTTGTGAAGAATACATTCAATGGTAAGAAGGAAAGAAATGTTGTTTATGGCCAGAAGGGTCTTGTTAGAAGTGACCACAATCAGTTCGTGTGAGTGGTACTGTTGTACCCCAAAATTTTCCCTCTCATTTCTCAAAACATTTTTCACAATATCTTCAAAAGCTCAAGCTTGTACAGGGGTTGATTAGGTCAAACCATCTCCTCGACACTGATACCTCAAATTAGGGTTTGAGTTTGCACAAGGACAATTGGACTTCTAATACTTCAAAAGGATTTCATGGATCATTATGGACCCTTAAGATTGCTCATGTCAAGTTTCAATTCTTGGATCAAAAAATTGCTCAGTCAATTGACAATATGACCTAAAATAAGCTGTATTGGGTGAAAAGTCAATTATGGTCAACCTATAGTCAAACATCAATATTTTGGACCAATATCAACATTTTGAAGTCATATGTATCAATTGATCAAGCTTGGATCATAATTTCCCAGGAATATTGTTCAAATCACCAAAAGGGCAAAATGGTCAAAATTAGGGTTTTGAATATATTTGACTGATCAAGGATTATTTGACCTAATACATGATCTAATGTCTTAAAGTACAATCTCAAGGATTCAAATAAAACATGTTGAACTAATTTCATGGCTCAAAACATTTTTCAAGATCATTGGATTGATATATGAAATTTGGTCAACTGATGAAAAAGTTAACTGTACACTGAAAAGTCAAACTTTGACTTTTTGATCAAATTTGAGTTTCAAAGATCACACTTCATCAAGACATTCAAAAATATGAAACTTGATCATTATGAAATCAATAAAGTCAAAAGGTCTTTGGAAAAGTCAACATTTTCTATACTTAGAAATTGTTCTAAGTGTTTTAAACATGATAATTTCATAACTTCATGACATTTTTGACCAAGATGCAAGATGATTCAAAGAAAACTTTCAAAATTAAAGTTGTAGATCTTGATGAATTCTACAACTTTGTAGAAGAGAGTTGATGTCCAAAAAATTCTTAGATTTGAAGATGTGAGCCCATGAAGTCATGACATTTTTGTATAAACACTTAGTGAAATTTTCAACAGATTTTGGTCAGTTTTTATTTCAACTTCTTGGCCATTTTTCATTAAGTTCCAAATTGGTTTATCCAAAATGGTAAAAATGAAATATGTAGACAATGTTTCAACCTTTCCAAAATGTGCAAGAGCATGCATTTATCATACTTGAGCTAGGATATTCAAGGGCCTGAAGTTGGGCATCCATTCTTGAATTGCAAGTCATTTTGTTGAAGAACATATAACAAAATCCTTACGCCATGCTGTATAATCTTAATTTGCAGGCCTCTTGACGTGTAAATCTATCCATAATCAAATGTCTACGCAATTGATTGAACCATTATCCAAGTGATTCAAGTATTGTCCATTACATCATTCCATTTATGGCACAAAGGCACCATTGCCATTCACATAAAACATGCTTTATACAAAGTAAGCTCTCCTTGAGCCTCTCAACTGTTTTTTCTGCACACACAATGTCAAAGCAAGAAGCAACATGCCTAAAAAATCCTAGCCACTTCAGATCCCTGTTGTACCATGCATTGGGACATCAAATTTCACATAATTTGGTTGTTTCATCTCAACCAAACCAGAATTCCACAGCTTGTGAAACAAACTCTCTCATCCTCTCAAACATTCTCTATAAATAGAGAGGCCATTTGAAAGCTAAAGGGCCATAAGTTTTTGTTGTGTAGACAAGTTTCTCAAAAGCCCTCATACTCTCAAAAAACCATAATTGTCCATAAAGTCTCCACTCTTGAGTTTTGAAGTCCAAATCTTTAAACCTCTTACACCTTGCAAGTTCTATCCAAGAAAACCATTCATATACTTCATATACATCATATAGAAGTTGTTCAAACACAAGAACAACGTCTGTAACATCACTATTTTCCAAACTCAAAAACAGCCACCTCCAACTTGACTTCTCCAAGACAATACAACAACTCTTAATCAAAACACGAATTTCAGTTTCAAGGTAAGTTTTCTTGACTTTGAACTCTTCATACAAGAATCATTAATGGTTCATTTGTGAAGATAAAATTTAGATATCATTACCCTGAAGTTAACCATATGTTTACTTTTCATTTATTATTAACCATGTGTTAAGAACTGACTCATATATGCAGCAGAAAAATGTTAGAAGTAAAAAACAGCAATATGAGTCGATGCATATCTCTATGAGTCGACTCATATTAGGTACAAAACAGGTTATGAGCCAACACAAGGCATTATGCAGTAATACATACTGTTAGCAAGACACATTATAGAGATACAATATGTGTAGTAGTCGATACAAAATACAAATGAGTCGATGCGAAACAGAAATGAGTCGATGCAAACCATTATGTGTCGAATCATACTGAGTTGGTTTTGATCTCCAGGAGCAAGGAATGATATGTATCGATGCATAAGTGCATGCGTCAATACATAAAAGTTTTCGTATCAATGCATAAGTGCATGCGCCAATGCATAAAAGTTTTCGTATCAATGCATAAGTGCATGTGTCAATACATAAAAGTTTTTTTTTTTAAAAATTTTTCCTATTTTTTTACATTATCTTTATACTTCTTTATATTTTTATTGTTATTCATTATTCAATATGGTTGTAATAGTAATTAGGTTTTAAATTGCTTTCATTCCCCATTTGTAAATTTGTATCCCCCATCCCCTAAAGTATTGTAATAGCGTAGGACATTTAATTTCCGTAATTTATCACTTTCCATATTATTGTTAATTATTAGGGTGTGTATGGAAAGACAAAATAAATCTTAGAGAACCCTAATCTCAAAACAAGAATGCATGCAATCAAAACACAATTCACACTTGCACCTCTAGGGTTGACCTCACTTGTTGCCTTAGAATAAAATAGTCATGTCCCTCGAACGTGGTATACTTTAGCAAAGACCTTCGAATACAAGATCATAGTTGTAATACGGTGGTAGAACCAACTTTTTTTATTGGTTTGCATTTTTGTTTGCAAATGTTGCGGTAAGCAAGAGTCGCCACCAACTTTTATTTCATCAAACTAAGGAAAAGGAAAAAGAACAGAAAAAACCTTTTTCGAGATGTTTCTGAGTACGGGGGGGGGGGGGGGGGGGGGGGTATATTATAGAAAGGGAAGGTGTTAGCACCCTTTCTATCTATGGTTTTCCACGGGCTCTTAGGTACTTGCTCATTTTTAAATTGCTTGTGTGTGTTTTGAAAACTTTTTGTTTAACTTCGTGATAACCCTTGTATCGGTCCTCAAGAGTGTGACGAAGTTGTTTTGAAAATTGTTTTGAAAAGTGTTTGTGTGAAAAGTTTTTATTTTGAGCAAGTACTTAATATTTCTACCTACTCGAAAAAAGGTTTGTTCATTTTCGTTTCCTTTAGATAGTTCTATCCTACTATTAAGGAGTAGGTAGCTCCATCGTTATATTTGTAAAGGGACGTTTGAAGGGACGAAATGGTCTCTGAAGGCAACAAGTAAAGATACCTTAGCATTTTGAAGGGACTATCGTCATAAGATCAATTCGTAGGCAACTCGAGGGACAAATAGGGACTATAATATTTATGATGATTTTGAATCACGGGTCACTGCTAAGGTATCCCTACATTTGAGGGAAACGACCATTATTTTCCGAGGCAACCAAGTGAGGTAAAACCCTAGGAGTGAGCATGTGCAAGTGTTTGATTTCAATTTCATTTATCTTGCGCATTTAGAGTTTTCTACTGTTTTAAATTGATTTATCTTTCGCATACAATCCTAATGTCCATACATCTAGAAGTTTAATAGTTGCGGTAATTAAAAGCGAGAAATTAAAACCCTAGTTATTACAAGGCTTTGGGGAGGGGATTACATAATCAAAAACCGGGGAAAATGATAAATGCGAAATAGTACCTAATCAACTATTACAAACCAGGAACAATTACAATAATTATTAAAAATAAGGAAAATAAAGACGCTCGCGAAAGTTAAGACGAGAACAAATTAGAAACCTAAGAAATCTAATTAATTAAAAAATATTTTTGTATTTTTTATTGAGAAAAATAGTTGTAATTTGCAAGTTAAACCTAATTTACTAATTAATTTTATTTAACAAAATAACCAATGTTGAAATAATAAAAATAATTAATTAACTAATTAAGGAAAAAAAACTAATTAATTAATTAATTAAAAAAACTAAGGAAAAAACTAATTAATTAATTAAAAAAATCTGATTTTTAAGTTTTTTGTGATTTTGGATTTAATGATAAAAATGGTTTTTTTTTGTAAAAATAATTAAAATTAAAAGAAAAACAAATAAAAAGAATAGAAAAATTTACAGAGATGGGCCTAATTGTGAGAAGCAGTTTTTTTTGGGGGGGGGGGGTGCTGCTTAAATATGCCAAGGCCCAGTTTGTTGGCCCAATTATCCTGTGTTTTTCGTGTTGCTGTCTTCAGAGGGTGCACGATGTGGATGCAATCCTGATGCATTGGATCTGACTGGAGGTAGATCTGACGGTGAGATCTGAGGATGTATGATGAGGGCTGGGTAATGAAGTACGCTGGATCTGGAATAAACAAATTGGAAAACAAGAAAATGTTAAGACCTGGGATCGAACCCAGATCCTCTCTCTCAAATACCTCACCCTTTGCCATCTGTGTTGGAGCGCTTGTTTGAACATATAATAAAACAATTGGAATATAAAGGAAATTAAATGCTACGCCCAGGAAAGTGCGCGTGAATTCAAACCGGCCAGTGAGAGTTAGCCACCTCATCGTCTCTTTCATTGATCTGTTGTGTTAAACAACATACTTTTACCTACAACAGATTTCCGTCACTATAAGCTGTAGTGACAAATTTGGTTTGCAACTACAACCCTGCGTTACTCAAAAACATGATACAGGCAAACAAAATCAAAACCAATATAAGGGATCAATCAGGAATTTCATCCTGAGTCCATTAATCCCCATAATTCCCTTCAACTTGTCCTGAAAACAAAAACCCCAATTTCGAGCTTTCAAACACTAATAATGGCATAAACCCATTCCTGCACTGAAACTCAAATTAGACTATTCAAATACCATCATATGATGATCATGAACACAAAAATATAATCTAATAGCATGTATAACACATGAATGGGCAAAATCAATATTGAAGGAAAAATGATCAAACCGTGAGTATCTGGAGGCAAATGGGGATGCCTTGACGCGTGGAATTGATGTTGTTGGCTTTAGAAGGCGTCCAGGAACGCGTTGCCGACCTTGAAATATCTTGAATAGGACTGTAATTGAAAATCCGATTCTAACTTTTTTTTGCAAAAGAACTCAATGTTGTTCTTGATGTTTTTTACCTAGCTGCGCACCAAAAATCCCCTCCTTAGGGTTCACCAAGCTTCAGTATATGTATTGAATCCAATTAGGTTAATAATTTAGATTCAATCTTGGGAATTGATGGGCAAAATATTTGATTTTCAAGTCATATTCTTTGTTTCCAAAATTGGCAAAATCATGCCTTTTTCAATTCAATCAAGACTTGCACGCTTTTCTTGCTAACATACAACCTGTATCTTCATTCTTTAATGCTAAATCATCCCAAAATATTTTTATATCATTTATTTGAATTAATTTGGATTTAAAATAATTAAAAATAAAAATAAATCAAATAAATAAGCAAATGATGTATGGAAGGGTTTATGGATCGTGGACCAGGCTAGGAGCAAGATGCAAGCATAAAAAGTTAGGCCCATTTGCTAAAAAAATGCAATTTTGGGCATTGTTGACTTTTGACAATTCTCCAAAAATGGCCAACTTTGACAATGCATATCTCCTTCAATTTTGACCTTAAGAGGGTGTTCTTGAACTTTTTAGAAAGCTTAGTATGTCCCCTAAACAACCTTTTTGGTTTCATTTCAATTGAATCTTCCATGCTCATGTAAGAAGCTTTGACCCAAAAGGTGTTTTTGTTGACTTTTTGGAATGACCTATAATGTCTGAATTCATATCTTTCCATGAATGCATTTCTTGAACTTGAGGGATGAAGATGAGTTGTAGGGAATTGGATTCTATTCAAAATGAGCCTTGGATGACAAATTTCTAATAAAGTATGAAAAAGTGATGTTTGGTGAAAGTTTGGTTGACTTTTTCCTGAGAAACCCTAATTTAGCAACTTTTGAGTTTTGATGAATTAGGAGCCTTCCTTGGGGAATCATGATCAACCCTTGATCAAATGATGGATATCACTTAAAAATGTTGAGGTTGACCAAAAATCTTGGGGTTTAGCTGTATGTGGGCCCCAGATGACTTTTGACCTGGTATAGTTAATTTTCCAACATTTGAGCAGTTGATTGGACAAACTTCTTGTGCAAGGAATGAAACTTGGCATGAATGGTCTTGAGAACATATTAGGACTATGGAGGGCATATGAGGCCTTTGGAACTCACCCATCTTGATGAAAAAAGAAACCCTAGTTGGAGGTTCATTGCTTTAGGAGAGAGTTTGTCTGGTCAACTCTTGGGCATCCTTGACCAAGTAGAGGACCTTAATGAAGATATGTTGAGTAAAAATGGCAGGGAAAATTTTGGGGTACAACATCTGCCCCTGTTCAATCTTCTTAAGCCTGAGGATATAGATTGGCTGGAGGCCTTTCGTGATTTGAAGGTGGAAGATTATTGAACACTAGAGTGCCCAGAAATTTGCACTTGCATGAAGTAACACTGGTCGCTGATATCGTAAATGGGCTTACAGAGCCATTTGGGAGTCAACAGAGAGTCATCGGAGATGGGCTTAAAGATGCCATCCAGAAAAGATAATCAGTCGCATGATATTTCTTTGCGAGAATTCTTGTACCTGCTGTTGAGGAGGACTTCGCCAGGGAATGTTGATTTATATCCTGAGAAGTAGAGTCTAGGAGCTTCGGTTGTCCATTACTCTACCGGGGAATTAAATCTTGATTGATGAGACAAAAATGAGTTATTATCTGGTCGTATTCCAGGCTTCACGACAACTTACTGGGGAATATGAAATCGACCGTATTTGTTGTCCAGAGATAAAAGAGAAGGAACCTGGATAGTAGGGTTACTTCGAGATGAAAGCCTGGATAGTAGGGATTATGAGAAGGAACCTGGATAGTAGGGTTACTTCGAGATGAAATCTTGGATAGTAGGGCTTACGAGAAGGAACATGGATAGTAGGGTTACTTCGGGATGAAAGCCTGGAAAGTAGGGCTATGAGAAGGAACCTGGATAGTAGGGTTACTTCGGGATGAAAGCCTGGATAGTAGGGCTTATAAGAAGGAACCTGGATAGTAGGGTTACTTCGGGATGAAATCCTGGATAATAGGGCTATGAGAAGGAACCTGGATAGTAGGGTTACTTCGAGATGAAAGCCTTGGTAGTAGGGCTTATGAGAAGGAACCTGGATAGTAGGGTTACTTCATGATGAAAGCCTGGATGGTAGGGCTATGATAAGGAACCTGGATAGTAAGGTTACTTCGGGATGAAAGCCTGGATGGTAGGGCTATGATAAGGAACCTGGATAGTAAGGTTACTTTGGGACGAAAGCCTGGATAGTAGGGCTATGAGAAGGAACCTGGATAGTAGGGTTACTTCGGGATGAAAGCCTGGATAGTAGGGCTATGAGGAGGAACCTGGATAGTAGGGTTTCATCATTTGGTTATGTAGATTAGTTGACCTGTTTGATCTTTGAGAACTGATTTTCCATTAGCTGTCTGTAGATATGACATGTATAACTGCTGGAATTGTTGGTGATAATTGTCTTTCCTGAAAAGATAACAGGGTTAATTATATGTGTGATGCATGAAATTCCTTGTGAGATGATGTTCTCAAAATAAATGAGATTATGCTATATGTGATATGTATGCGCATTTTATGATGTATGTACATGAAATGCTATTGGGGACATGTCCGAGTATGGGAAAATAAATCCCTGACTGCTGCTGGAGAGTATAGCATTCTTGACTGTTGTAGTGAATTATGGTTCTTCTACTTCTGCTGGGGATGGTGAATGGAAATGACTGTGCTGAAGATTTACTCTTTGTTGTTTGTGAATATTCCGTCAGGGAGAGACTCTATTTGAGAGTAGCTCTGCAGGGGAAAAACTCCGTTAGAAGGTGAATTTCCGTAGCTGAAATAATACGCTTTGTTGGGGATTGAACTTCCGTGTTCAGAGAAATAAACTCTGCTTGGGGAGATAAAAATTATGATGATCCTCTCGCGATTATGAAATTCGGCTGGGGGATATAGTTGTCAGGCTTCTGAAAGACCCTGGCAGGGGAGATTACTCCCTGTTGTGGGAAAGCTAATATCAATGCTTTGATTACCTTTACTCTGTCAGGAGTGTAGATGTTACAAAGTCGTATGTACTGATGACTGTGCTCCAAAGCTATCTCTACCCTGGTACCTGCTGGACAAAGTAACTGTCGGGTTTGACCTTTCTTATTTTTGCTCGATTTCTTAAGTTACGAGCAATTTTCTTTTCATTTCTTATGTAAATATTGATGAGAAGCAATCATATTCAAATGTATATGTCAAGAATAAACCATTGGACGTTCTTGCAAAACAAAACAGAAAAAGAAAAACAAATAGTTTTGTAAAAATGATTTGTATTAATTTTTTGAAGTTGGCCTGTAATAGGCGTTTTTGTACAAGGGGACTGACGCTCTAGTAAGAGAATGCCGCCATGAAAATAGAAGCTATTCAATATGGTGTATAAAGAAAACAACTATGTGTAACAATCACATTGGGTTCCAACTCTACTATTTCCCCTATGTCTTCGAGCGTCTCATCACTTTTCTACTTGTCCGAAGCTAATTAGATTGATCGGTGTCGTTCGAGCTTGACAGTTGATACTGAGGTCTGATCTCAAGGTGATTCAATGGGACATAGTGATACGCTTTACATCCCTAATTTTTGCTTGGACCGCCCTTTCGGGTTTTCAGTCCACCGGGATACCCTTTGTTGCCTAAGCCGCCTTTTCAGGTTTTCGAATTTCCAGGTGTACAAATTTTTCCATTTTCATCCCTTATTTTTTCCCGAACCCTTTTGGCTCACTGGGAAGCCCTTATTTTTGCATAGGCCAGTCAACCTAGCGGGTCTTTTATCAGGTGTAGTATCTTTTCACTATGTCTGCATTGACAGGGTGAGGAAGGTCGTCACCGTACATGGTGGTTAGAATCATAGCTCCACCCGAGAAAATTTTTTTAACCACAAATGGCCCTTCGTATGTAGGAGTCCATTTTCCCCTGGGATCACCTTGCGGTAGTATGATGCACTTGATTACCAGATCTCTGACTTGATATTCTTGACGTCTGACTTTCTTGTTAAAAGCCTTAGTCATCCGCTTTTGAAACGTCTGACCATGACAGACAGCAGTAAACCTCTTCTCGTCGATCATATTTAGTTGATCAAGTGGGGTCTGGATCCAGTCCTCTTTTTTAAAACCCGCATCTTTCATAATTCTTAAAGAAGGAATCTGGACCTCGATGGGCAGGACTTCCTCCATGCCATATACCAGAGAGTAGGGTGTTGCCCATGTCGATGCCCATGCTGAGGTACGGTACCCATGAAGAGCGAATGGTAACATCTCATGCCAGTCTTTGTATGTCACCGTCATCTTCTGTATAATCTTTTTGATGTTCTTGTTAGCCGATTCGACAATGCCATTCATCTTCGTCCGGTAGGGAGAAGAGTTATGATATTGTATCTTGAATTTTTTAGAGTTCGATTATTATCGTGTTGTTGAGATTTGTACCATTGATAGTAATAATTCTCTCTAGAACACCATACCGACATATCAGATTATGCCGGATGAACCGCGCCATGATGTTCTTGGTCACAGTAGCAAAAGAGGCCGCCTCAACCTATTTCGTGAAGTAATCGATTGCTACCAGGATGAAGCGATGCCCATTGGAAGCGGTAGGCCTGATTTCTATGATCATGTCAATGACCCACATTGCAAAGGGCCACGGAGCTGTCAAGAAATTTAAAGGAACCGGAGGCACATTCACCTTATCAGCATAGATTTGGCACTTATGACAGGTTCGGGAGTGCTGATAACAATCTGCTTCCATAGTGGACCAGTAGTATCCTACCCGTAGGATCTACTTAGCCATGGTATGTCCACTTGAATGGGTTCCGAAGGTACCTTCATGTAGATCTGTCATAATCCTCTCCGCTTCGCTCTTGTCTACACACCGCAGTAAGGTAGAGTCGTGGTTGCACTTGTAGAGGATTCCATTACTGAGGAAGAATTTCACAGCGAACCTTCTCAAAAACTTCTTATCATTGACAGATGCCCCTTGGGGATACTCCTGAGTCTCGAGGTACTTCTTCACTTCATGAAACCAAGGTTTGTCTGCCACCTCTTTGGTATCAATCTCACAACAGTGCGCTGGTTTATCCAACCTTTCGATGGTGATTCGGGGAGCTTCGTTGTCCCACCTGACTTTGAACATAGAAGACATGGTAGCTAGCGCGTCCACTAACTGATTCTCTTCTCGTGGGAAATTTTCAAAGGTTACCTCCTCAAAGTGTGGGAGAAATGTCAGCACATGCTCTTTGTATGGGATGAGATTTGGATGCTTCGTATTCTATTTGCCTTTGATCTGACTTATCACTAAGGCTTAATCCCCGAAGACATTTAAGAACTTGATCCTGAGGTCAATAGCGGCTTTGAGACCCATGATGCAGGCTTCATACTCCGCCATGTTGTTAGTGCAGTTGAAACACAGTCAGGCAGTGAAAGGAGTATGACAACCCTCAGGAGATATGATTACAACACTGATGTCATTACCAAGTGCGTTCGAAGCTCCGTCAAAAACCATAGTCCATCGGGATCCCTCCTCAGGTCCTTCATCCGGTCCAGGTTCTTCATAGTCAGTCACCAGCATAATATTCTCATCCGGGAACTCAAAATTCATGGACTGGTAGTCATCCACGGCCTGATGAGCCAAATGATCAGCCAATACACTCCCCGTGATTGCTTTCTGGGTTGTATATTGTATATCGTATTCAGTTAAGATCATCTGCCATCTCGCTATTCTTCCGGAGAGAGTGAGTTTCTCGAAGATGTACTTGATTGGATCCATCTTAGATATCAACAAAGTAGTGTGGGTCAATATATACTGTCTTAGTCGGAGAGCAGCCCATGCCAAAGCGCAACAAGTTTTCTTGAGCAGTGAGTATCGTGTCTCACATTCGGTAAACTTTTTGCTAAGGTAGTATATTGCGTGCTCTTTTCGACCAGACTCGTCATGCTACCCCAACACACACCCCATTGAATTGTCTAGCACTGTTAAGTACAATATCAAAGGTCTTCCTTCAACCAGAGGCATCAGAATTGGAGGTTCTTGGAGATATTCTTTGATCCTTTCGAAGGCGG
The DNA here is from genome assembly GCA_948472305.1 of Vicia faba. Taxonomy (NCBI): domain Eukaryota; kingdom Viridiplantae; phylum Streptophyta; class Magnoliopsida; order Fabales; family Fabaceae; genus Vicia; species Vicia faba. The sequence continues at coordinate 775,696,451 of OX451737.1, forward strand.
TCTGGCATTCGTCATTCCATTTTACCACTTGATCTTTCTTCAGAAGCTTGAAGATGGGCTCACAAGTAGCAGTCAGATGTGAAATGAACCTAGCAATATAGTTCAAGCGTCCCAAGAAACCTCTAACTTCTTTCTCTGTGTGGGGAGCCGGCATCTCTTGTATGGCCTTTACCTTTGCGGGGTCTACTTGAATACCTTTGTCACTGACGATGAAACCCAAAAGCTTACCAGACCTTACCCCGAAAGGGCACTTGTTCGAATTCAACCTCAACTTGTATATCTTCAATTTTTCGAACAACTTTTGTAGATGATCAAGGTGTTCCTCTTTAGATTGAGATCTGTATATCATGTCATCAACATAAACCTCGATCTCATGGTGAATCATATCATGGAACAAAGCGACCATGGCTCGCTGATAAGTTGCCCCAGCATTTTTCAACCAAAAAGGCATCACCTTGTAACAGAAAGTGCCCCACTGTGTGACGAAGGTTGTCTTCTCCATGTCTTCAGGACCCATCTTGATCTGGTTGTAGCCAGAGAAACCATCCATGAAGGATAAGATTTTGTGTTGTGCGGTGTTGTCAACCAAAACATCAATGTGAGGAAACGGGAAGTCATCCTTAGGGCTCGCCCTGCTCAGGTCTCTATAATCACCATGCATCCGTACCTTTCCGTCCTTCTTAGGTACCAGAACAAAATTAGCAACCCACTGCGGATATGAGGTGACATCTAAGAACCCTGCATCGAACTGCTTCATGACCTCTGCCTTAATCTTCTCTGAAATTTCAGGGCGCATACGGCGAACCTTCTGTTTAACCGGAGGACACTCTTCCTTAGTCAGCATACAATGTACCACAATATCAATGTCTAAAATAGGCATGTCTTCATATGACCAGGAGAAGATCTCAACATAGTCGTGCAACATTTGTATCAACCGTTGTTTGATCTTAGCTTCCAGATTTGCGCCGATCTTGACTTCTCTTCTGTCCTTCTCCGTGCCCAAGTTTATCGTCTCAACTGGCTCTTCATGAGGCTGTATAGCCCTCTCTTCCTGTTGTAACAGTCTAGCAAGTTCTCAAGGCACCTCACAATCGTCCTCGCCTTCATCCTCGGCTTGGTTGATCGGATTTTCGAAGTCATAACCGACAGTAGCAGAACTGTTATCAATAGGATCCAGAGTGGATATGGATCTGCAGTATGATATGTGAGTGTGTGTAAGAGCATATCTGTTTTGATAAAGTGAAAGCAGAAAAAACAGATAGCGCAAAATTTGTATGCAAGGAACGTCTAGTGTTTTATTGATGATATATGAAATGACACATAATAGCCCTCACAAACAAAACCAGTGTGCCTCAGGCAAGACACAAGGTTGTAGAGTTTAAATTGTTTATTACAATCTTGGGAAACAAGTAAGACAATTACTGCGGAATAAAAGAAACTGGTATAAAATCTCTGGCCGTCCAATTACTCGGTCCACCGTTGGTAGTTGGGTAGATCCAGCTGTCAATGTTAGAGTCTTCCTCACTGTCTTCAATGGCATTAATTCCACGATTGCTGATGCGTAGGGGAGGTCCTCCAGCTCGAGCGCGTCGAACAACCCTTTGAGCTCCTGAAGTAAAGCCCAAACCAAACTTGTCAGTTTTGTGAGTAAAATCAAAGAGTTGTCCCCAGTTGGTATACCCACCTTCTTCAACCACTGCTCTGGCGTCTTTGAGAGAAGCCATCTTCAGAGGAGGTTTGGTGTCGATAGTAATTTCAGTCGACGCCAAAATCTGGGGAACCTCTTCAAAGTTTTGACAAGGAGTTTCTATGAATTCCCCGTCCATATCCACATATCTGAAGGAGTTTAGGTTCGCCATGCACAGTGACAATCTTCCCCTTCACCGGATACTTCAACATTTGGTGCAATGTAGAAGTAACAGCCCCAGCTTCATGGATCAAAGGACGACCCAACAAACAATAATATGACGGCCTGATGTCCATCACATAAAAGGTGGACTCAAAGGTTTAAGAGCCTACCTTGACATGTGTAATACCCCAAATTTGTCCTACCCTTTTACTTTTGTCTGGTTTACGCATTCTCGCACTTTCCTTATGTACATAACCTTCATTAGGCCATCTAACACATGCATGCATCTCATTGTTTCCGTATTCATGGGATCAAGGTATTTGATCAACACAACAAAGCTATCGTAATTTTTCAACGCATGTTTGAGTTGTGGAAGATTTGGTTGTTTTCGGTGAATTTAAAACAGTGCGAATTGGAAACAGTGTTTTTACTGATCAGAGTTTGAAAATTCGCATCTCCAGCTTGGAATGGTGTTTTGGGTTGATTCATGAGGATTTGAAACCGTCTCGATGTTCTATTCAATTTTTTTGTTTGGACCAAAAGCTAATTCTTAAAGGAAAGTCTCCAGATACGCGGTTCTTTTGGAAGTTATATGGTGAAAAATACAAAGAAAAAGGTGCTGAAAGTGCAGTTTTCGCACACTAAAAAATTCATAACTCGAAGACCGTTTATCATTTTGAACCCGTTCCGGTGGCTAAAATTCTGTCTTGATGTCATCTACATTTCGTATCTCACGGCCGGAAGCCAGTTCTACCTAGAGAGTCTTCGAATATATGAATCTATCAAATATATTCGCACGAGAAAATAGTGACAAATATTCACCGGCTTCATCTTCAGAAAATCATAACTCGGTCGATTCTTATCGTATCGAGCCGGTTCGAGTGGCATTGGTTCACAAATTGAGTTGGTTAAATATTTCTTTCAGTTTTCCAATTCGAGCGGTATCCCGAAGGCCTTCGTTTTTGGTCTGAAGCGCGCGCAACGTGGTTGAAAATCCTGAACCGAGAAATATTTTCATCTGAGACGAAACTTCAAAAAATCATAACTAAATCACCGTTTATCCGATCGAGCTCATATTCGGACACGATGTTGTTCTCGACGTTGGCTACATTTTAGTTTCAAATTTCAACTTCTAAAGTCGCACTGAGATTCCTACGAATTTGCCTGAAACGTATCACACTCAAGTGAATTAAAATTCTGCATTAATATTTATGAATATTTGAGACCCATTAACCAAATTCACTCACATAAGCTCATACTATATATTCTTTTTACTCCAATTTCTCTCATAAATTGAAAAATCTACACAAAGAATCAAAACTTTTCTCTCAATTCTCTCAAAGATCAAATCAAGGTTCTACACTTTTTTCATCAAGAACACAACAACAACTTCATCAAGATCCAAAAGTCAAGATCAAGAGCAATTATCCTCCGATTGTCGATCTGTTCGTTGCGATCTCTATACCTAAGCCTCCTCTTCACTTCTATCGGTGAGTTTTCTTGAATTAAGCGCTTTTTGAAATAAGTGATTTTTTGGAATAAGTGCTTTTTCTTAGCTTTGTGTTGATTGAGGTTTAATTGTATAATTGAGGCTTAATTATTGAGAATTGATTTGAATTGAGAATTTAATACCATTTTATTGAATTACTTATTGAAATAAGTGATTAATTGAACTTGATAAATTGATTTTGGTTGTAACTTAAAGTTGGCATAGTGTTGTTGTGTTGATTTTTAGTCCTAGGTATAGTTACACTAGTGTTTAAGTTGAATTAGCTATAGAAAACTAGTTAGTACTAACATTAGTTTGATATTTTGAACTTTTGATTAGATTAACACTAGTTTCTAATTCTTGATGTAGAATTTGTTAATAGTTTATGTTAGGTAGATTCTAACACTAACTTTGATTTAGGTGTTGTAACATAAACTAACAATTAGTTTTGTTTAGTTTAGGCCTAATCTTTGATTTTCAATATTTACTACATGTTTTCAATTATTTTTGGTTGATGATCATTGATATTTTTATGCATTTAAAATACATTTTTTGCATATGATCTCAAGTTACTAATTCTTGACATAATCTAATCTTTTACCAATTTTTGGTTGATTACTTGTTGCTTTCCATTTCAATAAATTGAGATAATTTCTAATGGACTCAAATGTCATTGCTAAATATTTTTGAAGTAAGTTTGATTGAGTTTGATAGAAAATATCTCAATACTTGGTAAATGGCAAAGTTTGACATAATTGGTGTTTTTGCTCTAACTTTTGATTCGTATTGAGTTTTTCCGACTTTCTTTAATGAAAACCGATTTTCTTGAGCCATCCGAAATCTCTCACGCGAGTATTTTTTTGATTCGGACAAATTTCGTTCTGTTTTTATGCTACTGTAGCAGTTTCGAAAATCATATTTCGGAACGGAATTTGGCCGAACTGAGTTAATTTTTGGAACCGTTGGCATGCTTCTATGTCGCCTTAATTTTTGCGGTTGATTTCGGATGCTTTTCGATTAATTTTCTAACTTTTCGATTCAAGTTTTTTGCACATTATCTTGTATTTCATTGTTGAATTGTGATACTTTTTGTGTGTTAACTCTTACTTTGATGTCAAGTAATATCATTTGATTTTAACTAATTGTTTGAGAACTTTGTGAATTTAGCGTATCGGAATATATTTTGATTCACAACTTTTGTGTTTGGCAAATTGTGAGTTATTCCTATTCATCATACTTTTGGCATAAATACATAAACTCATGAATTGGAGTTAATTTGCAATCTGTTGATTAAATTCCGATACATTAAATTCATGTGGTTTTAAGACTTTAATTCTTGATTTTTAGATCAATCTTGAGGTTACATGTTCATCTGCAAGTTCCGGATAACCCTCTCATGCTAATATTCAAAATTAATGTACTAAACTTTGATTTCCAAATCGATTCATGATGAATTTCAAAATATACGTAATGCTGTCCGGAACTTGTATTTCGCATGTGCATTGAGTTTTAATTTGTGAATATGCATTGTTATACTTATTTGAGCATTTCTTCGATATCTATAGCAAGTTTGGATGTTTCTAAACCGGTTTTTGCACCTATTTTCATGAGTACGAGGTTGCTGTCCGGAATGCTATTTTATGCTCCCTTTGACTTGTTTGCTTTGTGTTGTACATATTCATACTTCATTTTTGTGCATATTGTTAATTGCCATTATCACATTTGATTTTGTGGTTATCTACTAACAAATTCTGTGAGATGTGCATACTTTGAGAAGCAATTGGGATACCATTCTCTTTGGTGACGAATACAATTTGCTTGCATATGTTGTTCACGCTTCTGACGCTATTTGTTGTTGATGCTAGTTTGTGGCGCCCTCCGAGCTTTCTCCATGCTTTGACTTGGTTTTTGCGGATTTTTATTATCCATTTAGTATGGTTTCAGGCCATTTGTTGTAATATTACATTTACCACTTTCTAGATATCATGTGAAGTAGGAAATAAAGAGCGCGCGCTCGAAGTCGCTGTTTAAAGACCTGTAGCAGGCATTCCGCACTTCATTTGCTATATGTGTTGTGCTTATGTTTGTTTACTTTCTTGTTGATCGATGAGTCACTCAATTTAGCAATTGAGATCACGACTTCGCTCTCAGTGCATGCTCCCTATAGGACTTTATCGCTTTCCTTTATTTCTTGTTGATCGATGAGTTACTCAATTTAGAAATTGAGATCATGACTTCGCTCTCATTGCATGCTCCCTATAGGATAGTTTTTAGACTTTTCTTCGACATGCTAACCTAGGCAGGATCTCTTTAGGTGCTCTCTTGAGCTTATAAGCTTGCTTGCTTTATCCTTGTACATACCATGTTCCCTTAGGATGCGCTTGCTCCGTTCGGACGCAAGTTAGACCTTAGGTTGTAAACCACGCATGCTGACAGTAGGTAGAAACTTCCCCTTTCATCCTTGACATAGGGCTACCATTGCATGATAACATTAGGTTAGAAATAGGATAGTCTCCCTTAGACTCTTTTCTTCCCCTCTTTGCATCCTTGCATTCAAAACAAAAACTTCTATTCTTAGCAAATCAAAAACATGCTAATCATAGTTAAATCCTTTTTCAAGGTAACAAAAATACAAAACAAATTCAAACCATTTTGTGCGCTCGAGCACCTTCTCTCTAAAACCCTTTTCAGGTAAGGACATGATTAGTTTACTTCTGTGCCAACGCATAAGTCTCCAAAGGTCGAGCTGCGGCAGAAGGCGGAATTAACATTGTCCATAAAAAACACAAACAAACAAAAACATATGAGCCGAACTACGGTAGCTCTGATTCCTCAAAAAGGATACGTAGGCATTGGGGTAGGGCCCAGGCGAGCATAATTTTATTTTCCCTACATTCTTTTTCTCCTTTCTTTTGCATGCATTCCTTCAGTAGTATAATAGACAGTAATCATAGATTGAACACACCCATAAGATAGATAACAAGAGTGGATACCGTAGAGTACTACAGGCGTGTGGGGTGCTAATACCTTCCCCTCGCGTAACAGACTCCCTTACCCGTTCTCTCGGTCGCAAGACCGTGACTTCTCCCTTCTCAGGTTTTATCGATGTTTACCTTTCCCTACATGTGGGATAAAAGACGTTTGATGGCGACTTCATTGTTTGATGATTTTCAGCCGGTTGTTTCAGCTGGCGACTTCACTGGGGATAGGTCGACCAAATGCTGGTCCATCCCAGAGTCGCTCCTAGCTCTTGATTTCTTTTCTTTGGGTGTTTATTTTTATGCTTTCAGTTTATTCACTCATTTTGTATATACTTGAGCATATGTATGCATTGCATTTTACTGTCTTCCATATACTACTGTTGTACTGGATCTGCTTCTTGTTGGGTGGGTGTTACTATGAGGTAAAAGGCCCAATACCCAGGCCAGAGTTGTATACCATAAGAACCCTAGGAATAGAGTGGAACATGAACGGCTAGTTGACTTAGGTCTCACTATCGCCGCCATGTCGTCCACGCTCAGATGAGGTACAAATGAGGGGCTATCGTTTTCACTTAGGTGATACGGCGATAGTTTTTCAGGAGTACCCTCGATTCTGAGTTACCATTGCCTTACCCTGACCTAGTTTTCACCCGTGAGCGGGGAGGGAATTCTTATTACAGGTACATATGGTGACTATGTTCAGATGGTTACTCATGCTTGGATGGTGACTATGCTCAGACGGTAACTATTGGTGTTAATGGCTATGATCTGGATTTCTGTTATGACTTTATGCAGATGCTATATCCTGTTGGTGACCGTATGGTTCTCAGATTTATTTTCTGAGTTCCTGACTTGTTTACCTGGAGGTTCATTCAAGCCTTCAATCTTGGTATTCCCAGCATGTTCAGAAATTCTCAACAGTATCCGATGTTCCAGAAGCCTTGACCCCGTAAAATGGGAGATCCACATGGTACTTGATTCTTATATATGCAGAAGCTATGTCATACCTTTAATCTGATGATACTCATATGATTCAGAACAGTGCAGCAATCATATTCAAGAATGATGGAACCCTGATCCTCTTTGATCTCATGCCTTCGCATACATAACATGGCTAACCACATGCTTAACATACATGTTTTGTTATTTTCAAGGAATCATATTTGCAAGTCTTGTGCCAAAATTCTTCAATCCCTTACTTGCGTAAAATCAAAATCAAAGCACGCAATTTCCTTCGAAATGACAGAACATGACATGACATTCATTCATGCACCCCATGCACATTCATGCATTCATAGTAGGTACCCGAAGATTGGGTATTCTTATTCAGACCTGGGGCTTTCTTCAAAGGTTTAACTTGATTCTTACCGTCACCAGAGATCAGTTATGGAATAAATTTGAGTGATATGCATGCAAGTTTCGGCCTATGGTCATAAATTTCTTCAAGCAGGAAGATAATGGATTAAATACTCAAATAAGCCAGGTCATGGAAACTCTGATGATGATGTCTATTATTTCTTCAAGACATGATATGCTTGGTGATGCATATTATACTGGGGCACCTGGCCAATCGATTGAAGATGGTATGTCATCCAATGACAATGTCCAAGACAGGCTCAATCCAAAGACTACTGTGTTCACATCAAATCCAAAGGGGAATTCTCTCGCACACTCGAGCATCAAGACTACAGAAAGTCGTCAGAATCAGCAAGCCCATACGGAGTCAAGTCTCCTCAACAATGGAAATCATTGGTTTCTTTACTGCATTTTCATTTGCATTCTTGCTTGTTTGTTTAAACATTGCTTGTATATAGAAACTTGTCTATTTTTGAACGAAAATCTTAATGCAATAAGTATGCTTGTCTTGAAGTGTTCCTTTCATTTTTACTCATCCATTCGTTATCACTCTTTAAATGTTTTACTTGCATATTGATGCCAAATTTTCCAAGTCTCATGCTTAGGTAAAGATTGGAAGGAGGATGACGACAATCTAAAACGCAAAAATCTCTGGTTGGTACGCTTTTGAGTAAGACCCTGCTGACGATGTACAGGCCTTGTTTCAAATCCCTAAACACCGGAGATATAAGGGAGATAGACCCTCGTCAACCCCTCTGAGCCTTCGAAGTAGGAGTTTCTTTTCTATTCAGAAAAAACCCTCATCTCAACCCTGGGGCGGGTAGTGTTCAGCTAATCTGATCAAGCATTCAGAACTCATCAAGAGTGTGCATCCAAGGATACAACAATGGTTATCCATCAAAAATTTGAGGAAAGTCAAAACCACAATGGTTAACCTTCGTCTATCAGCAATGTGCATCAACTAACGATACCCCAAATGAGTATCCCTCGCACGTCAAAAGGTCAACAAGTGACAATACAATAATGGCTATCCATCATCTACTAGAGACTCAGGCAGTCACGATCACTTCCGACATATCAAAAACAACGCAAAGATCAACGACTTGTTCAAAATGAAAAATACGAATAAGAAAGAAACAGAAATCCCTGCTAAGTCGAAACTTGAAAATAAGTCGCTTAGGCAAAAATTGGGGCATCCCGCTGGACTTCCAAATCGAAATTCAAAAGAATTTGTCCAGGAAAAAATTAGGGAAAGCAAGAAGGAAATTGAAAATCCTAAAAGGAAAGAAAAGGATTACCAACGAAAATCCTCATCAAAGAACAAAGTCGTGTGATCAGACACCAAAAGCAAAAGGTGAAGTGACTGTCGTGTCCAAGAAACCACAGTGGTTCCTCAACCATCGCAAACTCTTCTAGAGAGATGAACGCTTGTATCGGGTCAACTGAACGTAGGAATGGAGAACATCATGGAGAATGGGTGGGCATCAAATAATTTTGAGCCTTAAATCCTTTTTCTAAAACCGTGAACCAGGCCACGTTACAATCCATAAAAGTCCTAACTGAAGCATGGGTCAATTCGAAAGCATGCTACAACGAGATAGCGTTTAACTGACTCCTAAGAGGTATGTTTGAATAACTGTGTTGGTATCATATGCTTGCATTATCTTTACTAAAAAAGGAATTTGCAAATGTTGCTCTCTAGCTAGTGACTCGTTCACAACAGAGTTGCGACGCCATTTCATTCAAAGTTTTTTCAAACTTCAAGACTTGCATATGTGTTGCATTAGAATTATCATTCTCATAATAAACATTCTTCTGCATACAAAACAACTGATTGATATCAAGTAAGTTTACACAATGAACAATCGGTAAAGAGCTCAATCTTGTCAGAGAAGAGAGGCTTGAATACCCTGTTGAAGCAAGAGTCAGCTACCACAAGAGAAATAACTAATCCAGAGGCATGTTAACCAGTGATTTTGTCCAGAGAAATCATCTTGGTACTTCACAGTCTGAGTACAATTCAGGAATCAAGTTAGCAGAGCCAGCCAATCTGAGGCAATCAAGTCAAGAGTCGATCTTTCCAAGTTTAGCCAAATCTGGGGCATTCCCTCAAAGCTGTCAATCAGAGGCTATCCCGTCGATAAATCTCTTCAAGCTCAATCAATCAGAGGCTATCACGTCGATAAATCTCTTCAAGCTCAATCAATCAGAGGCTATCACATCGATAAATCTCTTCAAGCTCGATCAATCAGAGGCTATCACGTCGAGAAATCTATTCAGAATCCATTCAACATGGGGCAGTTACGTCGAGATTCAACAAATCTCTCCAAGAAAGTTGTAATCAAGAACAGTTTGTTTCGTGGCTCAAGACATTGGGGCAGGCCACCTCATATCGTATTGTGGCACGAATCTTCTGGTCTTCTATTCAACATAGATCTTCCCAGAGATCCTCCAGACAGGGGCATTCCTCATTTGTACTTGCAAAGTTGCTGAAGCCAATTACGTTGTACAAGACTATGATCAAGCTAAAAGCATCATAACGGTCACCCTGACCTAGCCAGCACACGAAGCTGCCTTCATCTGCTACAAACAACTTCAGGTCCAATTCCCCAAGTGAATTCAGAAAATCTAGAATCGTCTTTTAACTTAGCACGCGCAAGTGCATCCTCAGTGGAGTTAATCAAGAGCATCCCCAGTAAAGCTAAACCGAGGCATTCGCATAGCTGAACCGGGGAATTCGCAGAGCTAAACCGTGGCATTCGTAGAGCTAAACCGGGGCATTCGTAAAGCTCAGCCGGGGCACTCGTAAGTGTCCACGCCCATCTCTTATTCCCCAAGTGATTCAAGAAACAATTCCCCAGTGTGCATAAACTTGGAGCATGTATTTGAAGGGATCCACATGGTTTTCAGTATCCATTCATCGGCATATTCAGTTCTATCATCCCCTCAACGGTTCAGGATGTTTGGAAGTCTGGCCAGGTTATCTCTTCCCAACGGTATGATTCAGAATCCAGCATCGTACCTGAAGACTCATTTCGTCGGCAACTTAATCTCCAGCAGAGTCATCAACAATCTTTGGTGTCATGGGCTCTCCAGTGCAAATTTTTATCAGTATCCCCAGCAATCTTTGGTACTACAGACTTCCAACGTCGATATGTACTGACATCCCCAGTGATGAGCATGGTTCCCAGTAAGCTTTCGCTTATCCCCATGAAGTTTATTTCTTCGCATTACATATAGTTATCATTACATAACATTGCATCCTCAAAAGCGCGTAGCTGATCCATCAGAGTGGATCTTTGTGTCAAAAGAAATTCAAACATGCATACAAAGCATAAGCCAGATCAGGTACCTTACACAAAGACCTGAATTATTCAAGGACAACAATACATACCTACAGGAGGGTATCATCCCCAGAATCCCCAGTCGGTGACCTTCACCTTTTCAATGCCAAACAAAATCAATACACTTTGTCATTCTGAACCCAGTTCTTGTATGGTAGTCAGTTCCCTAAACACCCGTCCGTGTTTAACCTTTCTTGATGCTCGTCTGTGTCGCTTATCTAAACAATCATCATGTCGTAACCCATGTTTCCTTCGTCGAACTTGATATTGCCTCTTGGCTAGGTTCCTCCTTCGGATCATCTTAGAACCTGAGATCGCCCATAGGCTAGGTTCTTCCTCAGATCATCTTAGAACCTGAGATCACCCGTAGGCTAGGTTCTTCCTCGGATCATCTTAGAAGCTGAGATCGCCCGTAGGCTAGGTTCTTCCTCAGATCATCGTCGAACCTGAGATCGCCCGTAGGCTAGGTTCTTCCTCAGATCATCTTAGAACCTGAGATCGCCCATAGGCTAGGTTCTTCCTCAGATCAACTTAGAACCTGAGATCGCCCGTAGGCTAGGTTCTTCCCCAGATCATCTTAGAACCTGAGATCGCCCATAGGCTAGGTTCTTCCTCATATCATCTCAGAACCTGAGATCGCCCGTAGGCTAGGTTCTTCCTCAGATCATCTTAGAACCTGAGATCGCCCGTAGGCTAGGTTCTTCCTCAGATCATCTTAGAACATAAGATCGCCCGTAGGCTAGGTTCTTCCTCAGATCATCTTAGAACCTGAGATCGCCCGTAGGCTAGGTTCTTCCTCAGATCATCGTCGAACCTGAGATCGCCCGTAGGCTAGGTTCTTCCTCAGATCATATTCGAACCTGAGATCGCCCGTAGGCTAGGTTCTTCCTCAGATCATCTTAGAACCTGAGATCGCCCATAGGCCAGGCTCTTCCTCAGATCATCTTAGAACCTGAGATCGCCTTTTGGCTAGGTTCTTCCTTCAAATCATCGTCGAACCTGAGATCGCCCCTTGGCTAGGTTCTTCTTTCAAATCATCGTCGAACCTGAGATCGCCTCTTGGCTAGGTTCTTCCTTCAAATCATCGTCAAACCTGAGATCGCCTCTTGGCTAGGTTCTTCCTTCAAATCATCGTCGAACCTGAGATTGCCTCTTGGCTAGGTTCTTCCTTCAAATCATCATCGAACCTGAGATCGCATCTTGGCTAGGTTCTTCCTTCAAATCATCGTCGAACCTGAGATCGCCTCTTGGCTAGGTTATTCCTTCAAATTATCGTCGAACCTGAGATTGCCTCTTGGCTAGGTTCTTCCCTCAAATCATTGTTGAACCTGAGATCGCCTCTTGGCTAGGTTCTTCCCTCAAACCTTCGTCGAACCTGAGATCTCCTCTTGGCTAGGTTCTTCCCTCAAATCATCGTCGAACCTGAGATCGCCTCTTGGCTAGGTTCTTCCCTCAAATCATCGTCGAACCTGAGATCGCCTTTTGGCTAGGTTCTTTCCATATACTTTGTCTTAGAACCTGAGATCGCCCTTTGGTTAGGTCCTCTGTCAAATCACTCTCATGTGTCACCCTCGGATCGTAGGTCGCCTGTAGACCTCATCCACTGTCTTTTCATACCAACCATTTGTCTTGTATCGGCATCGCAGCCACGTTGCAAGTCCAATCTTTGTCTCTTCATTGGAAAAAAAATTCTTTTCCCCAGCAGATAACACAAAAATAATAAAGAAAACACTTACTCTCTCTCTCAGGACAAATTTTTTAGCATTGATATTTAATCATCTTCAACCTTGAACTTCCGAAAGGCATGTGCCAATCGTACTTTCAGGTTTAAGACGATTAAATAGGAGCAACTGTAATACCCCAAATTTGTCATACCCTTTTACTTTTGTCTGGTTTACGCATTCTCGCACTTTCCTTATGTACATAACCTTCATTAGGTCATCTAACACATGCATGCATCTCATTGTTTCCGTATTCATGGGATCAAGGTATTTGATCAACACAATAAATCTATCGTAATTTTTCAACACATGTTTGAGTTGTGGAAGATTTGGTTGTTTTCGGTGAATTTAAAACAGTGCGAATTGGAAACAGTGTTTTTACTGATCAGAGTTTGAAAATTCGCATCTCCAGCTTGGAATGGTATTTTGGGTTGATTCATGAGGATTTAACACTGTCTCGATGTTCTACTCAATTTTTGTGTTTGGACCAAAAGCTAATTCTTAAAGTAAAGTCTCCAGATACGCGGTTCTTTTGGAAGTTATATGCTGAAAAATACAAAGAAAAAGGTGCTGAAAGTGCAGTTTTCGCACACTAAAAAATTCATAACTCGAAGACCGTTTATTGTTTTGAACCCGTTCCGGTGGCTAAAATTCCGTCTTGATGTCATCTACATTTCGTATCTCACGGCCTGAAGCCAGTTCTACCCAGAGTGTCTTCGAATATATGAATCTATCAAATATATTCGCACGAGAAAATAGTGACAAATATTCACCGGCTTCATCTTCAGAAAATCATAACTCGGTCGATTCTTATCGTATCGAGCCGGTTCGAGTGGCATTTGTTCACAAATATAGTTGGTTAAATATTTCTTTCAGTTTTCCAATTCGAGCGGTATCCCGAAGGCCTTCGTTTTTGGTCTGAAGCGCGCGCAACGTGGTTGAAAATCCTGAACCGAGAAATATTTTCATCTGAGACGAAACTTCAAAAAATCATAACTAAATCACCGTTTATCCGATCGAGCTCATCTTCGAACACGATGTTTTTCTCGACGTTGGCTAAATTTTATTTACACATTTCAACTTCTAAAGTTGCACCGAGATTCCTACGAATTTGCCTGAAACGTATCGCACTCAAGTGAATTAAAATTCTGCATTAATATTTATGAATATTTGAGACCCATTAACCAAATTCACTCACATAAGCCCATACTATATATTCTTTTTACTCCAATTTCTCTCATAAATTGAAAAATCTCCATAAACAATCAAAACTTTTCTCTCAATTCTCTCAAAGATCAAATCAAGGTTCTACACTTTTTTCATCAAGAACACAACAACAACTTCATCAAGATCCAAAAGTCAAGATCAAGAGCAATTATCCTCCGATTGTCGATCCGTTCGTTGCGATCTCTATACCTAAGCCTCCTCTTCACTTCTATCAGTGAGTTTTCTTGAATTAAGCGCTTTTTGAAATAAGTGATTTTTTGGAATAAGTGCTTTTTCTTAGCTTTGTGTTGATTGAGGTTTTAATTGTATAATTGAGGCTTAATTATTGAGAATTGATTTGAATTGAGAATTTAATACCATTTTATTGAATTACTTATTGAAATAAGTGATTAATTGAACTTGATAAATTGATTTTGGTTGTAACTTGAAGTTGGCATAGTGTTGTTGTGTTGATTTTTAGCCCTAGGTATAGTTACACTAGTGTTTAAGTTGAATTAACTATAGAAAACTAGTTAGTACTAACATTAGTTTGAGATTTTGAACTTTTGATTAGATTAACACTAGTTTCTAATTCTTGATGTATAATTTGTTAATAGTTTAGGTTAAGTAGATTCTAACACTAACTTTGATTTAGGTGTTGTAACATAAACTAACGATTAGTTTAGTTTAGTTTAGGCCTAATCTTTGATTTTCAATATTTACTACATGTTTTCAATTATTTTTGGTTGATGATCATTGATATTTTTATGCATTTAAAATACATTTTTTGCATATGATCTCAAGTTACTAATTCTTGACATAATCTAATCTTTTACCAATTTTTGGTTGATTACTTGTTGCTTTCCATTTCAATAAATTGAGATAATTTCTAATGGACTCAAATGTCATTGCTAAATATTTTTGAAGTAAGTTTGATTGAGTTTGATAGAAAATATCTCAATACTTGGTAAATGGCAAAGTTTGACATAATTGGTGTTTTTGCTCTAACTTTTGATTCGTATTGAGTTTTTCCGACTTTCTTTAATGAAAACCGATTTTCTTGAGCCATCCGGAATCTCTCACGCGAGTATTTTTTTGATTCGGACAAATTTCGTTCTGTTTTTCTGCTACTGTAGCAGTTTCGAAAATCATATTTCGGAATGGAATTTGGCCGAACCGAGTTAATTTTTGGAACCGTTGGCATATTTCTATGTCGCCTTAATTTTTGCGGTTGATTTCGGATGCTTTTCGATTAATTTTCTAACTTTTCGATTCAAGTTTTTTGCATATTATCTTGTATTTCATTGTTGAATTGTGATACTTTTTGTGTGTTAACTCTTTGATGTCAAGTAATATCATTTGGTTTTAACTAATTGTTTGAGAACTTTGTGAATTTAGCGTATCGGAATATATTTTGATTCACAACTTTTGTGTTTGGCAAATTGTGAGTTGATTCCTATTCATCACACTTTTGGCATAAATACATAAACTCATGAATTGGAGTTAATTTGCAATCTGTTGATTAAATTCCGATACATTAAATTCATGTGGTTTTAAGACTTTAATTCTTGATTTTTAGATCAATCTTGAGGTTACATGTTCATCTGCAAGTTCCGGATAACCCTCTCATGCTAATATTCAAAATTAATGTACTAAACTTTGATTTCCAAATCGATTCATGATGAATTTCAAAATATACGTAATGCTGTCTGGAACTTGTATTTCGCATGTGCATTGAGTTTTAATTTGTGAATATGCATTGTTATACTTATTTGAGCATTTCTTCGATATCTATAGCAAGTTTGGATGTTTCTAAACCGGTTTTTGCACCTATTTTCATGAGTACGAGGTTGCTGTCCGGAATGCTATTTTATGCTCCCTTTGACTTGTTTGCTTTGTGTTGTACATATTCATACTTCATTTTTGTGCATATTGTTAATTGCCATTATCACATTTGATTTTGTGGTTATCTACTAACAAATTCTGTGAGATGTGCATACTTTGAGAAGCAATTGGGATACCATTCTCTTTGGTGACGGATACAATTTGCTTGCATATGTTGTTCACGCTTCTGACGCTATTTGTTGTTGATGCAAGTTTGTGGCGCCCTCCGAGCTTTCGCCATGCTTTGACTTGGTTTTTGCGGATTTTTATTATCCATTTAGTATGGTTTCAGGCCATTTATTGTAATATTACATTTACCACTTTCTAGATATCATGTGAAGTAGGAAATAAAGAGCGCGCGCTCGAAGTCGCTGTTTAAAGACCTGTAGCAAGCATTCCGCACTTCATTTGCTATATGTGTTGTGCTTATGTTTGTTTACTTTCTTGTTGATCAATGAGTCACTCAATTTAGCAATTGAGATCACGACTTCGCTCTCAGTGCATGCTCCTTATAGAACTTTATTGCTTTCCTTTATTTCTTGTTGATCGATGAGTCAATCAATTTAGAAATTGAGATCACGACTTCGCTCTCATTGCATGCTCCCTATAGGATAGTTTTTAGACTTTTTTTCGACATGCTAACCTAGGTAGGATCTCTTTAGGTGCTCTCTTGAGCTTATAAGCTTGCTTGCTTTATCCTTGTACATACCATGTTCCCTTAGGATGCGCTTGCTCCATTCGGATGCAAGTTAGACCTTAGGTTGTAAACCACGCATGCTGACAGTAGGTAGAAACTTCCCCTTTCATCCTTGACATAGGGCTACCATTGCATGATAACATTAGGTTAGAAATAGGATAGTCTCCCTTAGACTCTTTTCTTCCCCTCTTTGCATCCTTGCATTCAAAACAAAAACTTCTATTATTAGCAAATCAAAAACATGCTAATCATAGTTAAATCCTTTTTCAAGGTAACAAAAATACAAAACAAATTCAAACCATTTTGTGCGCTCGAGCACCTTCTCTCTAAAACCCTTTTCAGGTAAGGACATGATTAGTTTACTTCTGTGCCAACGCATAAGTCTCCAAAGGTCGAGCTGCGGCAGAAGGCGAAATTAACATTGTCCATAAAAAACACAAACAAACAAAAACATATGAGCCGAACTACGGTAGCTCTGATTCCTCAAAAAGGATACGTAGGCATTGGGGAAGGGCCCAGGCGAGCACAATTTTATTTTCCCTACATTCTTTTTCTCCTTTCTTTTGCATGTATTCCTTCAGTAGTATAATAGACAGTAAGCATAGATTGAACACACCCATAAGATAGATAACAAGAGTGGATACCGTAGAGTACTATGGGCTTGTGGGGTGCTAATACCTTCCCCTCGCGTAACAGACTCCCTTACCCGTTCTCTCGGTCGCAAGACCGTGACTTCTCCCTTCTCAGGTTTTCTCGATGTTTACCTTTCCCTACATGTGGGATAAAAGACGTTCGATGGCGACTTCATTGTTTGATGATTTTCAGCCGGTTGTTTCAACATGGATGTCCACCTCCCCATGCACCATTCTCTTCGACCCGTCAAAAGCCCTTACCACAATGTTATTAGGCTTTAAGGTTAAGCCCTCACAATCTAGTTGATCGAGAGCCTTCTTCGACAGGACATTCAGTGAAGACCCAGTATCCACCAGCACATGAGCCATAGTGGTGCCCCTGCATTCGATCGAGACATGCAGGGCATCATTATGCTTCCTCCCCTTCGGTGTCAAGTCGTCACCTGAAAAACCCAACCCATTGTCAACAGTCAAGATGGCTACATATTCTTTGAATTGATCAGCCGAGGTCTCTTACGGCACATGCAGTCTTGAGGAATGCGATCAAAGCCTTTGCATGGGCCTCAGAACACAACAACAGAGACAACATGGATATCTTTGAGGGGGTCTGCCCCAGCTGCTCGACCATATTGTAGTCGCTCTTTTTTAATTATTTTTAATATTTCCTCTATCTCTTGCTTAGAGGCTTCTACGACGATCTTTCTAGGTTCCTCCGTCCGGGAAGGCTCACCTACAGCTTCTTTGCCTCGGGTCTCAAATGACTCGACGACAGGAGTGGTAATTGGAGTAAGAACAAGAGTAGTAGTTGAAGTACCGGTAGGAATAGCAGATAAAATAACAACAGGCTTATTGACAGTCTTCAGGGAAATCTCGGGAGATAAAGCCCTTCCACTTCTGGTAATCTTACTCGTCCCGACAATGTTACTAACATTAGGATCAGCCTCTTCACTCTTCAGATCTTTTTTAACGCCATGATAGTAAACATCGACGCCATAATGCCAAGGGACAGCTTTGTCTGAGGCATACGGAACAGGACCAGGAAAGGTGATTATTAACAGAGTGACTCTTGGAAAGGGTGTAATCCTAACAGGTCTTTTCGAGGAGACCTTGGAAGAATTGGAGGAAATGGTTATAATAGAAACATCTTCGAATGGAACAGTTGTAATCAAAGTTTTCTCGAACAAAATTTATCTTTTGTCCATCAGACGTTGGACACCTGTTTTCAGCAAATGGCGACCAGAAGGCAGAGATGAACACATGTGGCAACCTTCACCATAACCCGGAAATAAACCAACCAACACCAGATTCTTCTTAACAGTCATAAGAGGAGTAGAAACTTCATCAACTGAGGTCACAAACAGATCGGTATCAACGATATTAACTCCACGATTGTGCTTAGGCATGGGAGCAGTTATGACATTGGGCTTCTTCGGAGCATCGAACTCAATCTCCCTGGCTTCAATCAGATAATGTATTTTATTTCTTAGAGCCCAACAATCATTTGTATCGTGATCAGGGCTCTCATAATGATAGGCACAACAAGCGTTTGGATTGTACCGAGGAGATGTGGTATTCGAATTCTTGGGAGCCTCTTTCAAAGTTGCCAAGTTGGATCTTAGAAGATGGGGTAGAACCTTAGTCAATGTCATGTTAATTCGAGTAAACTTCCTTGGTGGTTTTTCTACCCTTTGTTGATTGTTGCGTTGTGGAGCATCCGCAAGCCTAGGTATCATTACAGCACTCACTATCAGACGATGTTCAGCTCTGCTTTGACCTCTTGGGCTATAGATAGCATTGGCTTCCTTCTTACCAGTGAAGGGCTTCTTTACCAAACTCGAAGAGGTGTCTTTATGTATTTTACCGCTCCGGGTCCCAGCTTCTACCCTTTCTCCTGTTAATATCAGCTCGGTGAAACCAGCTGATGAGCTACCAATCAAATGATTAAAGAAGGGACCAGACAATGTCCTAAGAAACATGTTAACTAACTCGCTGTCAGATAAAGGGGGTTGGACTCTCCCAACTAAGTCTCTCCACTTCTGCGTATAGTCCTTAAAGCCTTCACCTGCACCCATGGACATTGGTTCTCTCTAGTTGGTAGAACCATTCAAGCTGAGTCCCTGACAGACTGTCTTGAAAGAAGTGAACCCACAAGTTTCTATTAGCAGTGTGGGACTGGATCTTCCTTACATAGGAACGGAGATGGGGCTTTGGGCAAGACACTCCATCATACTTTGCAAAAACTGGAGCCTTAAACTTCTGCGGGATGACCACTCCCGACACCAATCCCAGTTCTTCGAAATCCAATCCAGGTATCCTCTTGACTTCTATAGCACTCAAACGATCTTCCAACTGCTTGTATTTATCCTCAGTGGGAGGATATTGCTCATCATTGTAGTCTGTATCATTGTCAGAAACTTCAGGACTGGGGTTCTTCTCCCTTGTCTCCCTTTCTTAGTTCTCCCGTTCCTTGGATGAGGAGGTCAGATCGAGAGGTTGCTTTAACGGCCCCCTAAACCTTCTGCCCATATTCAAAATACTAGAGACCTTCTTCTTTTTCTTCTTCTCCTTCAGGATGAGGGCTTTCAGATCCTCCTGCCCTTTAGCCAGAGTTATGAACATCTGTTGAAATTAGGCATTTTGTGCCTGAAGATCTTTGATGCTTTGTTCAGAAGACATTTTTGCTGAAATAAACAGCGAAGAAGATGAGAAACCTGTAATGGTACCTGTTTATGCAATGCTATAGATGGGATGCATATGAAATGATTTCAAGGACTTTGGGAAATTTAAATTTACAAGCCAAAATGAAACAAAGATTTTATTAGTAGAATTCAAAGTACAATTGCCTCTTAGGTGTTACAATTAAAAATTCTAAAAACTAAAAAATCAAGTTTCCCATGGATGATTCCTCTTCGTGCCAAGATAGACATTGAGGATTCTTTCCTCATGAAGCTGCTTTGTGAGCTCTAAAACCTTCTTCTCCTAGGCATAGAACTGGTCTCTATAAGTGTCACGCTCCTTCTTCAACTGGATCCAAGACCTCTGTAGTTCTTCAAGATCAGTGGGCATACTAGGATGAAGAACCGTTTATGGAATATCCCCTTCAGTAATGGGCTCCACAATCACTGGTAAGACGGATATGTAGGGCATCATAAGTTTTTGAGCACGAGCTCGTACCCATTGGAGATAAGGTTCCATAGGAATTGAATTCTTCAGCCCCAAAGTCTTGGCGTCAGATCTGTTTACCATGCCCCAAGCTCGTATGAACCTCTGGCGATACCCTTGAACATCATCCTCATAATTAAACATAATGCCCTGGATAAGTAACTCATGAGGACCATCCCTTCGAGCGCAACGAAATCGTCGCAGAGCCAAACAAGGATTGTAAGTTATGCCTCCCCTAATGCCAAGTAGTGGGACATTAGGGAACTCCCCACAGCGGTCAATAATAGCAATATCTCCCAAACCTCGGGAATACCAGAAAATATTTGTGTGAGAAAGTGACATTATCCTTTGCGACCAACCCAAATCTTCTTCATTCTTAAATATTGACTTGGGGAGGTGAGAAATAAACCACCTCGACAGCAATGGCATGCAGCACATGAGAACCCCTCTTCTCTTCATGGTACAAGTATGGAAAGCGTGCAAGATATCTCCGAGCAAAGTAGGCACGGGGTTGCGAGAGAGAAAGATCTTGATAGCATTCACATCTATGAATAAATATGGATTAGGGAACAGTACTAACCCATAGATTAGAAGGGCCATAACCTCCTCAAAAGCCTGAAAGTCCAAATCTTCCCAAAATAGCTTGGATTTATCTATTAAGAACTTGGCTTGCAAACCCTTGACTCTGTTTCTTGTTTCCCAATTGGATACCACATCGGCCCGTTTCAGATGCAAAGCTGAGGCAATGACTTCTGGATTAGGAACCTCTTCTAAACCTATGAAAGGAATTTGGTCAAGAATAGGTAGATCCAATAACTGAGAGAAATCTTCCATGGTAGGCACCAACTAATAGTCTGGAAAGGTGAAGCAGTGGTGCTTGGGATCAAAGAACTGAAAGAGTACACCCATCATCTTTTCATCAAAGCTCTAAGTAACCAGGTTGACAAGTTGACCATGTCTCTTAATGAACGAAGAAGTTTCAGGAACCCTTGATACTAGTTCCTTGAATTGGAGAGGTATTCTCTCAAAGCTGATTCGGATAGTGTTTCTACAAGCGGAAGCCATGATCTGCAAAACAGAACAAAGATAAATCCCCTTGGTCCATGAAATGGTTAGTGTAATGAGAATCAAAACTATGTTATGATGCATGATGTTATGTTCAAACAATAAATCACACACAAGCAAAGCACACAATATACCTTAGGTTCAAAGGCTTGCATGAGGTTAATGGTATGTACCCTCTTGAATTTTAGTTGGTTTCAAACCTGTCTTAGAAAAGTAACCGGGTTCTAAAGATTCTCAAAATCACTAATCATCCTTTATCAGGCGTTTTTTCAGCTCAGGCAATCTTTTCTTGCGGCCGAAATATCCCAAAAGTATTACCTCAATGAGTGTAGCATTGAGTATCAACTAATCCTCAGCTTTATACCAAGGCCGGCTATCTCACTACTTTCTAATGGCTAAGTTTGTTCAACTAAGGTTCTAAAGTCCGTTAGTGCTTTACGACACCATGCGGCGGCCCCGTATTCTCCTCGTTTCCACATGAAGGATA
This sequence comes from Vicia faba, assembly GCA_948472305.1. Classification (NCBI taxonomy): domain Eukaryota; kingdom Viridiplantae; phylum Streptophyta; class Magnoliopsida; order Fabales; family Fabaceae; genus Vicia; species Vicia faba. Next base: position 775,718,324 of record OX451737.1, read on the forward strand.
CTGGTACCAACCAAAGTGTCACACCAACACAGCCATCGCTTAAAACATATCGGTCTATGCTGTACAGTCTCCACGATCTATTGTTGTTTACCTAATAAGTTCCCTCAGATCCGGGTGCATGATCCTTTAACAATGCCCAAACAAAACCCTTTAAGGATAAAGTAGACAAAACAAACAAGAAAGCAATTTTTAGAAATAACCTAGATCCTAAGGTATACCCCACTTATTTAAGTCCCCAGCAGAGTCGCCAGTTCTGTGATACGGTGGCAGAACTGACTATTTTTACTGGTTTGCGTTTTTGTTTGCAAATTTTACGGTAAGAAAGAGTCTCCACCGACTTTTATTTCACCCAACTAAGGAAAATGAAAAAGAACCGAAAAAACTTTTTTCGAGATGTTTTTGAGTACGAGGAGTAGATTATAGAAAGGCAAGGTGTTAGCACTCTTTCTATCTGTGGTTTTCCACGGGCTCTTAGGTACTTTCTCATTTTGAAATTGCTTGTGTGTGTTTTGAAAAGTTTTTGTTTAACTTCGTGATAACCCTTGTACCGGTCCTCAAGAGTGGGACGAAGTTGTTTTGAAAACTGTTTTGAAAAGTGTTTGTGTGAAAAGTTTTTATTTTGAGCAAGTACTTAATATTTCTACCTACTCGAAAAAAGGTTTGTTCGTTTTCGTTTCCTTTAGACAGTGTTATCCTAATATTAAGGAGTAGCTAGCTCCGTTGTTGGATTTGTAAAGGGACGTTCGAAGGGACGAAATGGGCTCTGAAGGCAACAAGTAAAGATACCTTAGCATTTCTAAGGGACTATCGTCATAAGATCAATTCATAGGTAACTCGAGGGACAAATAGGGACTATGATCTTTATGACTATTTTGAATCGCGGGTCATTGCTAAGGTATCCCTACATTCGAGGGGCACGACCATTATTTTCCGAGGCAACCAAGTGAGGTAAAACCCTAGGAGTGAGCATGTGCAAGTGTTTGATTTCAGTTTCATTTATCTTGCGCATTTAGGGTTTTCTACTGTTTTAAATTGATTTATCTTTCGCATACAATCCTAATGTCCATACATCTAGCAGTTTAATAGTTGCGGAAATTAAAAGCGAGAAATTAAAACCTTAGCTATTACAAGGCTTTAGGGAGGGGATTACATAATCAAAAACCGGGGAAAATGATAAATGCGAAATAGTACCTAATCAACAATTACAAACCTGGAACAGTTACAATAATTAATAAAAATAAGGAAAATAAAGACGCTCGCGAAAGTTAAGACGGGAAAAAATTAGACACCTAAGAAATCTAATTAATTAAAAAATATTTTTGTATTTTTTATTGAGAAAAATAGTTGCAATTTGCAAGTTAAACCTAATTTACTAATTAATTTTATTTAACAAAATAACCCATGTTGAAATAATTAAAATAATTAATTAACTAATTAAGGAAAAAAACTAATTAATTAATTAATTAAAAAAACTAAGGAAAAAACTAATTAATTAATTAAAAAAATCCGATTTTTATGTTTTTTGTGATTTTGGATTTAATAAAAAAAATGATTTTGTTTTTTTTTTGTAAAAATAATTAAAATTAAAAGAAAAACAAATAAAAAGAATAGAAAAATTTAAAGAGATGGGCCTGATTGTGAGAAGTAGTTTGGGGGGGGGGTGCTGCCTGAATATGCCAAGACCCAGTTTGTTGGCCCAATTATCCTGCGTTTTTCGTGTTGCTGTCTTCAGAGGGTGCGCGATGTGGATGCAATCCTGATGCATTGGATATGACTGGAGGTAGATCTGATGGTGAGATCTGAGGATGTATGATGAGTGCTGGGTAATGAAGTACGCTGGATCTGGAATAAACAAATTGGAAAACAAGAAAATGTTGAGACCTGGGATCGAACCCAGGTCCTCCCTCTCAAATACCTCACCCTTTGCCATATGCACTGGAGCGCTTGTTTGAACATATAATAAAACAATTGGAATATAAAGGAAATTAAATGCTACGCCCAGGAAAGCGCACGTGAATTCAAATCGGCCAGTGAGAGTTAGCCACCTCATCGTCTCTTTCATTGATCTATTGTTTTAGACAACATACTTTTACCTACAACAAATTTCCGTCACTATAAGTTGTAGTGACGTATTTGGTTTGTAGCTATAACCATGCGTTACTCAAAAACATGATACAGGAAATATAAATCAAAACCAATATAAGGGGTCAATCAGGAATTTCATCCTAAGTCCATTAATCCCCAGAATTCCCTTCAACTTGTCCTGAAAACAAAAACCCCAATTTCGAGCTTTCAAACCCTAATAATGGCATAAACCCATTCCTGCACTGAAACTCAAATTAGACTATTCAAATACCTTCATATGAATATCATGAACAAGAAAATATAATATAATAGCATGTATAACGCATGAATGAGAAAAATCAAGATTGAAGGAAAAACGATCAAACTGTGAGTATTTAGAGGCAAATGGGGATGCCTTGACGCGTGGAATTGATGTTGCTGGCTTTAGAAGGCGTACAGGAACGTGTTACCGGCCTTGAAATTGCTTGAGCGGGACTGTAATTGAAAATCTGATTCTAACTTTTTTTTTGCAAAAAACTCAATGTTGTTCTTGATGTTTTTTACCTAGCTGCGCACCAAAAATCCCCTCCTTAGGGTTCACCAAGCTTCAATATATGTATTGAATCTAATTAGGTCAATAATTTGGATTCAATCTTGGGAATTGATGGGCAAAATATTTGATTTTCAAGTCATATTCTTTGTTTCCAAAATTGGCCAAATCATTTCTTTTTCAATTCAATCAAGACTTGCACGCTTTGCTTGCTAGCATACAGTCTGTATCTTCATTCTTTAATGCTAAATCATCCCAAAATATTTTAATATCATTTATTTGATTTAATTTGGATTTAAAACAATTAAGAATAAAAATAAATCAAATAAATAAGAAAATGATGTATAGAAGGGTTTATGGTCGTGGACCAGGCTAGGATCAAGATGCAAGCATAAAAAGTTAGGCCCATTTGCCAAAAAATGAAATTTTCGGCATTGTTGACTTTTGACAATTCTCCAAAAATGGTCAACTTTGACAATGCATATCTCCTTCAATTTTGACCTTAAGAGGGTGTCCTTGGACTTTTTAGAAATCTTAGGATGTCCCCTAAACAACCTTTTTATTTTAATTTGAATTGGATCTTCCAGACTCATGTAAGAAGCTTTGACCCAAAAGGTGTTTTTGTTGACTTTTTGGAATGACCTATAATGTCTGAGTTCATATCTTTCCATGAGTGCATTTCTTGAACTTGAGGGTTGAAGATGAGTTGTAGGAAATTGTATTCTATTCAAAATGATCCTTGGATGAGAAATTTCTGATAAAGTATGAAAAAGCTATGCTTGGTCAAAGTTTGGTTGACTTTTTCCTAAGAAACCCTAATTTAGCAACTTTTGAGTTTTGATGAATTAGGAGTCTCCCTTGGGGAATCATGATCAACCCTTGATCAAATGATGAATATCACTTCAAAATGTTGAGGTTGACCAAAAATCTTGGGGTTTTATTGTATGTGGGCCTCAGTTGACTTTTGACCTAGTATAGTTGATTTTCCAACATTTGAGCAGTTGACTGGGCAAACTTCTTGTGCAAGGCATGAAACTTGGCATGAATGGTCTTGAGAACATATTAGTACTATGGAGGGCATATGAGGCCTTTTGGAATCACCCATATTTATGAAAAAAGAAACCCCAGTTGGAGGTTCATTACTTTAGGAGAGAGTTTGTCTGGTTAACTCTTGGGCATCCTTGAGCAAGTAGAGTACCTTAATGAACATATGTTGAGTAAAAATGGGAGGGAAAATTTTGGTGTACAACAATAGTCCCTCGATGACCCTTCGATGTTGCCTTCGTTAAACGATCTTAGACCCTTACTAATTGCTAAGGTATCCTACAACGTTTCCTTCTATAACTGTATGACGACCCACGCCTGTCCCTTCACATTCAATGATAGGGCTTCTTATCAATCAATGGTAAGATAGAAATATCTAAAGGATGAGGAAAATAACTAAGACATTTTGAGTAGGTAGAACATTCATAGTTGCTTTCTCATAAACATTTCAAACCAAACATCTTTCAAACACACCAACACTTTTAAAATGAAATATTTTCAAAAGTCAACACTTTGTATACATTCTTATAGAAACGAGAATCATTACAAAGTTCTACTAAACAAAGACACTTTCAAATATACTTTAAAAAACAATCCCAAACACATTTTAAACAAAGCATTTTAAAGTGAGCTTGCAACTAAGATCCCATAAATAACTACCGATGAAAAGGGGGCTAATACCTTCCCTTTTCATAACTTACTCCCCGAACTCAAGAAAATTATCAAAAGGTCTTTCTTGTTCTTTTCATCCTTTCCTTTATTGGATAAAAGAAAATTCGATGGTGACTCTTACTATCCGTAACAATTGCAATAAACTGAAAAAAAACACCCAAGTCAGTTCTTCCACCGTATTACAGAATCGACGACTCTTGTGGGGAAATTTAAAAGTGGGGTTACCTTAGAGACTAGATCACCTTTAAATGCTTTCATTGTTTGACTTGTTTGCTTTACATTTTTGGGTCCTTGTTTGGGTTTTGTATTGATCCTCTACCCGGATCTGGGAACATTACTAGGTAAGTAGAAAAGATTGTGGAAACTGTACGGTGTAGACCGATATGGCTCAAGCAATAGCTATGTTAGTTTGACACATTTGTGGGTACCGGTATCCTTTGTGTTGAATCAAAGAGAATATGGGGCCGCTGTGTGGTGTCATGAAGCACTAACTGGCCTTATAACCTTTAATTGAACAACTTGGCCATTAGGAAGTAGTGAGATAGCCAGTTTTGGTGGAAAGCTGAAAATTGGTTGATACTCGATACTACGCTCATTGAGATCTGACTTTGGGATATTTTGGCCGCGATAAATGATTGATTATGCTGAGACAATGCCCAATGAAGAAAGATAAATGATATTGAGATTCCCTATAACATGATTAGTTTGTAGGACAGGTTGAACCAACTAAACTCAAGAGGGTATTTACCTATGAACCTTATGCAAGCCTAAACCTAAGGATTTGTTTGCTTTGTTTGTATATGTTTATTTGTACATAACATCATGAAATCATACCATGGAATTTGCACTAACCATTTCAAGGACTTTGGGATTTATCTTTGTGCTGTTTTGTAGGACATGAATTCCACTCGTAGAAAGACTATTCGAATCAGCTTTGTGAAAGTGCCTCCTCAACTCAAGGAGTTAGAGTCAAGGGTTCGCCAAGATTTTCTGTTCACCAAGAAGTATGGTCATCTCATCAACTTGGTTACCTCAAATTTTGAAGAAAAAATGATGGGGGTACTCTTTCAATTCTTTGACCCTAAACACCATTTCCTTACATTCCCCGATTACCAATCGGTTCCTACCATGGAGGAGTTTTCTCAAATATTGGGAATGCCTATTCTTGATGAATTACCCTTCACTGCTATTGAGAAAGACCCAAGACCTAAGGATATTGCTTTAGCTTTACATTTGCAACGGTCTAATTTTGTGGAAAATTAGGAAACAAGAAGTGGTGTTATGGGTTTTCTAGCCAAGTTTCTGTTTGAGAAGGCTCAACAATTTTGGGATGCTCTGGATTTGCAAGCTTATGAAGAAATTTTGGCTCTTCTAATCTATGGGATGATACTGTTTCCTAACCCGGACTAACTCATAGATGTGAATGCGGTCAAAGTTTTTCTATCTCATAACCCAGTGCCTACCTTACTTGGAGATATTTTACATTCTTTTCATACTCGCACCATGAAGAGAAGGGGGATTCTTATGTGTTGTACTTCTTTGTTGGCTAGGTGGCTTATTTCGCACCTTCCTTGATCAGTTTTTAAGAACGAAAAAGGTATGAGCTGGTCTCAAAGGTTGATGTCATCTCGCATTCGGATATCCATTGGTGTTCTCGATCTTTGGAGGATAATACCATCATTGATCATTATGAGGAATTCCTTAATGTCCCTCTCTTTGGCTTTGAGGGAGGTATTACCTATAATCCTTGATTGGATCTACGACAGTTTAGTTACACTCGGAAGGATGGGCCTCATGACGCACTTATCCAAGGTATTATATTTGACTATGAGAACGATGTCCAAGGTTATCATCAAAGATTTGTGCGAGCTTGGGGCATGGTGAACAAAGTTTATAGAAAGACATTGGGACATAAGAACTCTATCCCATTAGAGCCTTATCTCAAGTAGTCGCGAGCTCGTGCTTAAAACATCACGATGCTATATGAGGATATCCTTCCTATCATCATGGAGCCTATTTCCGAATAAGATGTTACCTACACCATTCTTCATCCTGACATGCCTACTTCTCTTGAGGAGTTGCAAAGATCTTGGATTCAACTCAAAGGGGAGCGAGATACCTTTGAAACCCAATTCTAAGCAAGCGAGAAGAAAGTTTTGGAAGTCACGAGACAACTTCATGAAGAGCAAAGTTTGAATGCGTACATTGCACCGAAGAGGACGCGCTCATGGGAAGCTTGAGTCCTTTTTGTTTTAGGAGCTTATTTTGTATTATTTTTTCTTCTTCCACTGTAAGCCCAAGAGGCATTCTTGTAAACTGTTTGAACTTATTAATACAATTAATGTTTATTCCTTCTCTGTTTAAACAAATTAAAATCTAAAAGGTCCTTGAAAACATTTGCATTCACATCACATGCATCATAACATAAGCAGGTTTTCTGACACAGGTTTCCTCATATTTCTACTGTTTATTCCAGTAAGATGGATCTCGAGAAGACTGTGAAAGACTTGCAGACACAAAATTCTCAATTTCAAGAAACCTTGCTCAACTTGGATAAAGGGAAGCAAGAGCTGATGTCACTTCTTGTTGCAAAGAAGAAGACCAAGAAGAAGGCTTTGATCAACAAGGGGAAAAGGTTCAAGGGCCCCGTCCATCAAGTGCAAGTGGTAGAAGAGTCATCCTAGGAGGATGAGAACCAAGACGAAGATGCAAGGAGTACTCGTGCTAGAGGTGGAAACAATCCAAACTCTGAGGATGAGGACTATTTTGATGAACAATAAGCAACTAGAAGATAGGTTGATGGCTGTGGAAATTCAAGCCGTGTCTGGCTTGGATTTTGGTGATCTGGTTTTGGTGCCTGGTGTAGTTAATCCCCATAAATTCAAGATTCCACTCTTTGCTAAGTACGACGGTGTTTCATGCCCAAAGCTTCACTTGAGATCTTACGTCCGAAAAATTAAACCCCATAACTGATAAGAAGTTGTGGGTGCACTTCTTTCAAGAGAGTCTGTCTGGGACTCAATTGGAGTTGTTTTATAAGTTAGAAGGTTCCAACAACCATACCTCGGAAGACTTGGCCACCGCTTTCTACCGTAAATACCAATATAATGTCGATCTGGCGCCAAGTAGGGTGCAATTACAAGGAATGACTATGGGTTCCAACGAAGTTTTCAAAGAATATGCACAAAAATGGAGAGACTTGGCAGGTACGGTGCAGCCACCATTGACTGATAGGGAGTTAGTGGATATGTTCATGGGAACATTGACTGGTCCGTTTTTCAATTTACTAATTGGGAGCTCACCATCTGGTTTCACTGAGTTAATATTGACTGGTGAAAGAGTTGAGAGAGGTATCAAAAGTGGAAAAATACCCATGGATTCCGCCTCTACACCGAACATTGTGAAGAAACCGTTCATCAGTAAAAAAGAAACTAATGTCGTGTATGGGTCAAGGGCCATATCAAGAAGGACTGTTGTTAATTTATAAATCCATATCTAATCTCCAATCCAACATCTACTCAAAGACAACCACAGCAAGTCAACCACCAAAGACCTGATATTCCAAGAAGACAATTTACAAGGATCAACATGTCACTATCTCAAGTCTTGCAACACCTGTTGAAGGCTAACTTGGTAACATTGTGTGATCCACCTTCAAATCCCAATGTTTCTTCTCCAGAATGCAATCCAAACGCCAAATGTGCTTATCACTCCAATAGCCCCGAACATGACAATGATCAATGTTGGGCTTTGAAATGAAAAATTCAAGACGTCATTGACAACAAGACCATTGAGTTTGATCCACCTACAACTCTGAATGTAATCACTGCACCAATGCCAAATCATGGAAAAGGTGTCAATGCAATTGAAGAAACTGCTTTTATTTCCTCTATTGAAGACTTGACTACTCACTGACCATTGTTAAAGAAAATCTACTGAAAGCTGGGGTATTTCCTGGTTGTCTCAAAGACTGTCGCTGCTGTGCCGAACAAGTTGATGGATGTGAGTGGTTGAAAAAAGGTGTCCAACACCTAATAGATAGCCAGGATATCCTTTTTGAAAGAAGTACATCCATAAAAAGTTTGACTGAATTTGTACCACAAGAAGTTAAAGACATATCAATCATCACCATATCCAACAAACCTATTAGGATCTCTTCAAAAGGCCCTATTAGGATTTCCAATAAACCGATGATTTCTCCATTGATAATTACCACTCTGGGACCAATTCCTTATTCTTCCGATAAATCGGTACCGTGGAATTATGGCGCTGAAGTATACTACCATGGCATTAAACAAGACTCATGGATTGATGAAGACAAGACTGATGACATTACCAACATTACTGGCTCTAGCAAGGTGACAAGGACAGGGAGAATCTTCTCTCCTGATATTTCACCTCCAACTACTACTACTACAATTGTTTGAATTACCACTGACAAACCTAGTACTGATGTTAGGGGCAAAGAAAAGATGATTGAGCCTGCCGGGATGGAGGCGCATGCCAAAGACATTACTGTTGAGGAACCCTCCACCCAAGAGATGAAGGAGATTTTGAAGATTATAAGGAAGAGTGATTATAAGATAGTAGAGCAGTTGGGGCAAACCCCCTCCAAGATCTTTATGCTATCCTTATTGCTTTGTTCTGATGCGCATGCTCAAGCATTGATCAAATTTTTGAAGAAATCACATGTTCCTCAAGAGACCACAGCCGACCAGTTTGAAAATTATGTGGTGAGTTTGACTGCCGATAATGGATTGGGATTCTATGATACCGATTTAACTCCAGTCAGAAGAAATCACAACAAGGATTTTCATGTCTCCATTGAAAGTAAAGAAACCACTCTAGCCCATGTATTGGTGGGTATTGGCTCCTCTTTAAATGTTTTACCCAAGGGTACCCTAGATCGGTTGGATTGCTAGGGTTTAGTGTTGAAGCCAAGTGACATAGTGGTAAGGGATTTCGATGGATCAAAGAGGATGGTCCATGGAGAAGTAGACTTCCCCATCAAAGTTGGTTCTCAAACTTTCAACTCGACTTTCTATGTAATGGACATCCGTCCTGCCTACTCTTGCCTACTTGGACGCCCTTGGATACATGGGGCGGGAGCCGTGACGTCCACTCTTCATCAAAAATTGAAATATCCAGTCAAGGGAAAGATTGTTACCGTCTGTGCTGAAGTGGAGTTTATGGTTATCCATCTAAAATCGTTTAAATATGTTAATATGGATAGAGAGTTCATAGAAACTCCTTGTCAAGCCTTAGAAGTGGTCTCTTCCATGGTTGCTGCTGCCAAGGCTATTCCTGATATTCCAAAAGCTGTTAAAGAAGTGCCAAGGATGGTTTCCCTCAAAGATGCTCGTGCTGTGATTGAAGATGGAGGTTGTACCATTTGGGGTAAACTCACTGACATCCCTTTCAATTCAGACAAATGGGGTTTGGGTTTTTTCTGCCAAAGCTCAAAAGGAGGCCAGACGTGCTCGCATAGGAAAACAACCTATTCGCATCAATAATCATGAAGTGAATGCTCTTGAAGACTCCGACAATGACTGTGATTTTGATGATTGGATCTACCAGACTGCCGGTGAAGGACCCAACAACTGGCGTGCCAAAGATTTCATTCCCATCTCCTTCAACAAGGAGTAATTACCATTTACTATTTTTATCCATTCAATAACTTTGTCTGTAATTTTATTGAAACAATGACTTTAAGCCACGTGCCTTACTCGGGGCACCATGGTCCATTTGTTAAGGATTTGTTCATTTCCATATGCCATATGATCATTTAATGAAAAACATTGGACTCTTTTGCATTCAAATTTTGCGCTCATTGTCTTTCCTTCATTTTATTGAATTTTCAAAATAGCCATGTAATCTTACATGCACATGCACACACATTTGCAGATCCTCATCCACTCCGAATCTCATTGACAACGACTCTGCTATTGCCATCTATGACTTTAAACATCCAATCTACCAAGCCGAAGACGAAGGCGAAGAAGATTATGAAATATTTGGGGAACTAGCCAGACTTCTGATGCAAGAGGAGAAAGCCATTCAACCACACGAGGAACCAGTTGAAGTGATAAACCTAGGTACTGAGACAGACAAGAGGGAAGTCAAGATTGGTGCCAACTTGGAAAACGGTGTCAAAAGCAGATTGGTCCAGTTGTTGCACGACTATGTTGAGGTGTTTGCTTGGTCATATGAATATATGTCGAGACTTGATACTGGCATTATGGTTCATCATCTGCCAACAAGGGAAGATTGCCCTCTGGTAAAACAAAAGTTTCGTCGTACGCGGCCAGACATGTCTGATAAAATAAAAGCTGAGATAATGAAGCAATTCAATGCAGGTTTTCTGGAAGTAACATCATATCCTCAATGGATGGAAAATGTGGTCCATGTACCAAAGAGGGATGGAAAGGTTCGTATGTGCATAGACTATAGAGATTTGAATAGGGCAGGCCCCAAAGATGATTTCCCACTACCGCATATTGATGTCTTAGTCGACAACACGACTCAACATAAAGTTTTATCCTTCATGGATGGATTCTCCAGTTATAATCAAATCAAAATGGCTCCTGGGGACATGGAGAAGACTAACTTTGTCACACCGTGGGGCACTTTTTGTTACAAGGTCATGCCTTTCGGTTTGAAGAACGCATAGGCAACCTATCAATGAGCTATGGTAGCCTTGTTTCATGATATGATCCATCATGAGATATAGGTCTATGTGGATGATATGATTGCAAGGTCGCCGACTGAGGAAGAACACCTTGGTCACTTACACAAGCTATTTTAAAGATTGAAGAAGTACAAGCTAAGACTAAATTCCCACAAATGCACCTTCAGGGTAAGGTTTGGAAAACTCTTAGGGTTTTTCGTTAGTGGAAAAGGTATTGAGGTCAATCCTGCAAAAGTCAAAGCCGTACAAGAGATGCCAGCTCCCTGTATTAAGAAGGAGGTCAGGGGTTTCTTAGTTCGATTCAACTACATTGCTCGATTCATATCTCACTTGACTGCTACTTGTGAGCTAATCTTCAAACTCTTAAAGAAAGATCAAGTAGTCAGATGAAATGACGACTACCAAAAAACCTTTGACATGATCAAGGAGTATTTATAAGAACCTCCAATCTTGATGCCTCGAGTTGAAGGAAGAAACATGATTATATACTTGATTGTATTAGAGAATTCATGGGATGTGTGTTGGGCCAACATGACGAGTCTGGCCAAAAAGAGCAGGCAATATACTACCTAAGCAAAAACTTTACCGACTATGAAACAAGATATTCACTGCTCGATAAAACTTGTTGCACTCTGTCATGGGATGCTCGCCGACTAAGATAGTATATATTGACTCCCCACCACTTTATTGATTTCTAAGATGGACCCTATCAAGTACATCTTCAAAAAGCCAGCTCTCTCCGGACAAATATCTAAATGGAAAATGATTTTGATTGAATACGACATCTAATACACTACACAAAAGGCCATCAAAGGAAGTGTACTAGCAGATCATTTGGCCTATCAAGCTGTTGATGAATACCAATCCATGAACTTTGATTTCTCGGACGAGAATATCATGCTGATGACTGACTGTGAAAAGCCTGGACCGTATCACAGACCCGAACAAGGATCTCGATGGACTATGGTTTTTGATGGAGCTTCTAACACTTTGGGTAATGGAATTGGTGTTATGATTATTTCTCCTGAGGGATTCCATACACCTTTCACTGCTAGGTTGTGTTTCGACTGTACAAACAACATGGCTGAATACGAAGCATGCATCTTAGGTCTTAAGGTTTCCATTGACCTAAGAATCAAATTATTAAGCGTATATGGAGATTCAGCTTTAGTAATCAGTCAAGTTAAAGGCGAATAAGATACCAAAAATCCTAATATGGTCCCCTACAAAGAGCTTGTGTTAACCTTGATCCCATACTTTAAGGAGGTTACCTTCGAACGCTTTTCAAGAGAAGAAAATTAGTTGGCGGATGCCTTAGCAACAAAGTCATCCATGTTCAGAGTCAAGTGGGACAACGAGGCTCCTAGAATTACAATTGAAATATTTGACGACCCTGCTCACTAATGTGAGATCGACACTGACGAGGAGAAACCATGGTACCATGAAGTAAGGAGATATCTAGAAGCATAAGAGTATCCAGAAGGAGCTTCCGTTAATGACAAGAAATTCCTATGAAGATTCTCAACCAAATTCTTTCTAAACAATGGGATCCTGTACAAATGTAACCATGATTCAACTCTGCTCCGTTGTATGGACAAGAAGAAGGCAGAAAAGATCATGGAGGACATGCATGATGGTATCTTTGGAACTCACTGTAGTGGATATACTATGGCCAAGAAGATATTGAAGGCCATTTATTATTGGTCAACAATGGAAATTGATTGTCACCATCACTCGAGGACTTTCCATAAGTGTCAGATCTATGCCGACAAAGTTCACGTACCTCCAGTCCCCTTGAATGTCATGACCGCTCCATGGCTATTTGCAATGTGCGGCATTGACATGATTGCAGAGATCAGGCCCACTTCCTCCAATGGACATCGTTTCATCCTCGTTACCATTGATTACTTCACTAAATAGGTCGAATATGCCTCATTTTCCTCAGTTACAAAGAATGTTGTAGCCCATTTTATCAAGCATAACATCATCTGCTGATACGGTATCCCTGAAAGGATCATCACTGAAAACGGAACCAATCTCAAAAATGCTATGATTACGGAGCTCTACACTCAGTTCAAAATCAAGCATCACAATTCTTCTCCATACAGACCTAAGACGAATGGTGCAGTGGAAGCTGCCAATAAAAAACATAAATAAGTATACAAAAGATGGTGGTGACCTACAAAGACTAGCATGAGATGCTACCATTTTCTCTTCATGGCTACCGTACTTCGGCTCAAACATCAACTGGGGAAAACCCTTTCTCTTTAGTCTATGGCATGGAAGTTGTCCTGCCTGTGGAAGTTCAAATTCCTTCTTTAAGGATTATGAAAGAAGCAGATTTAGGCGAAGACGAATGGATTCAAACTAGATTGGATCAGTTGAACTTGAATGATGAGAAGAGACTGGCTGCAGTTTTTCATAGTCAAATGTATCAAAAGAGTATGATCAAGGCTTTCAACAAAAAGATAAAGCCTCGAGTGTATCAGACTGGCGACTTAGTGATAAAACGCATCATTCTTCCACAAGGAGATCCCAGGGGAAAATAGACCCCCACTTATGAAGGGCCATTTGTTTTTAAGAAAGTATTCTCTGGAGGTGCCATGATGCTAACTACTATGGACGACAAAGATTTTCCACATCTTGTAAACACGAACATAGTCAAAAAATACTATGCATAAAAATGACCTGTTAGATTGACATACCAAGGCAAAAATAAGGACATCCCAGTGAACCAAAGAGGCTCTGGAAAAAAATAGGGATATATACAAAAGATTATACACACAGCAAGTCAAAAACTTGAAAGGGCAGCTTAGGCAAAAAAGAGTATCCTGGTGGGCTGAAAACCCGAAAGGGCGGTCCAGGCAAAAGTTAAGGATCAAAGCGTATGACTATGTTCCTGAAATGACTACAACCAACTTTATTACCAAGGTCTAAGTTCAATGGTATAAGATCAATTCAATCAACTTCTTTCAACGGCAAGGCATCATGTTCGAAGACATAGGGGCAATGGCGGAGTTGGAATCCAATGAGATTACTTCCACATGGCTATTATTTTGTTTTCACTTTGTATTCCTTTCATTCTTTCGATGATTTACTCTTGCTAGGATTTTTGTCTCCTTATACAAAAACGCTTGTTTATAGGCAAAACAGCAATACAAATATACTTTGAAGTGCAAACTTTTTGTTTTCTTTTCTGTTTTGAGTGAACAAACGCCCAATGACTAAAATTTAATGAACATATGCATATGAACATGATTAATTGTTAACAAATGCATGTTTAAAAACAGTAATAAACATTTTATTAAGGATTCAAGATATCCCCACAGAGTTACTTCAACAAAATTATCCCCACAAGATGTAATTCATACAATATTCATCCGGAGTTCCAATCTCCTGACAATCCCCAGCTAAGTTGGCCTTAACTAAAAACGGAAATTTTGTGGAGCTCTTCCCCAAAAGAAGTCATCTCTCTAATAAGGACACCAAAATATCCTTCTATACAGGGTTTATTTCCCCAACATACTACAAATTCCCCAGCTCGAGTTCTTTTCTTAGACCATTACAAATCAATGAACAAAACCCCTTGTCCCCAATGGAGTTGAAACTATCCCTAGTGAGTTGCTGCGAAGCTTGGAATCCAACCAGATAACATTTAACTTTAGTAAGTTGTTGCGAATCCTAGAATCCGACCAGATAACAGTTAACTTCAGTAAGTTGTTGCAAAGCCTGGAATCCGACCAGATAACAATTAACTTCATCCTCACCAGAAAGTTACTGTGAAGCCTGGAATCCGACCAGATAACAATTAACTTCAGTAAGTTATTGCGAAGCCTAGAATCCGACCAGATAACAATTAACTTCATCCTCGCCAAAAAGTTGCTGCAAATCTTGGAATCCAACCAGATAATAGTTAACTTTAGTAAGTTATTGTGAAGTCTGGAATCCAACCAGATAACAGTTAACTTCATCCTAAGTTGCTGTGAAGCCTGGAATCTGACCAGATAACAGTTAATCTCAGAAGCCTATGCGAAGCCTAGAATCCAACTAGATAACAGTTAACTTCTATAAGTTATTGCGAAGCCTAGAATCCGACCATATAACAATTAACTTCATCCATCCCAGAAAGTTGATGCAAATCCCGGATTTCAACCAGATACCAGTCAATTATCCTCTCTAAGACGAAAGTTTAACCATCTCTTTTATCCCCAGTCAGGGTAAATAAGAATTAAATTCCCCAGTAGAGTGATGGACAACCAAGGTTCCTGAACTCTTTCCCCAATCATAAATCAACATTCCCTGTAAAATTTCCTCGAACGAAAATACCAAGAATTCCCAGTGGAAGCATTCTAAACAAAGTTGAAGATACACATATTCTTCTTCTCCAGCGATAGTTCAGGATTCAGCTTCTTAATACTCCCGAGCCTTCTGTTAAGGATTTATTTTCATAGACAATGATACACTTCGATAGACATTTCAAATTCATATATCATAGCACATGCATGAAAAATACATATAACATGGTCTTATTTATTTTGAGAACATCATTACGCCATGCATACATTTGCATGCAACTAACCCTCTTCCTTGCAGGAAAAACCAATCAACAAAACGAAGACCTCTTCTAGTTAGATTTATTTCTTCCAGACTAAATACAGGAAAATGAAGACCTCTTTTGGTTGTGATTATTTTTCCAGTGAATTTGCTGATCAACAGACCTTTTCTGGTTTAGATTTACTTCTTCCAGTTGAAAACAGGAAAAAGACATCAGTTGTTTCAGTATAAATCGACCAAAGATTTATTATGATACTTCTCCCAGTTTCTATCAACAGTCACTCTGGATGACATCTGTAAGCCCATCTCCGGCAAACTCTTTGTCACTTATCCAAATGGCATCTTTAAGCCCGTTCCCGACACAATTAACTAACACATCATCGAGTGTAAATTTCTAGGAACTTTAGTGTTCAATCCTCTTCCACCTTCAAGTCACGAATGGCAGACTCGCCAATCTAACTCTTCAGGTTTAAGAATATTGAACATGGGAAATTGTTGTACCCCAAAATTTTCCCTCTCATTTCTCAAACATTTTTCACAAGATGTTCAAAAGCTCAAGCTTGTACAAGGGTTGACTAGGTCAAGCCATCTCCTCAACATTGATACCTCAAATTAGGGTTTGAGTTTGCACAAGGAAAATTGGACTTCTAATACTTAAAATGGATTTCATGGATCATTCTGGACCCTCAAGATTGCTCATGTCAAGTTTCAAGTCTTGGATCACAAAATTGCTCAATCAATTGACAAGATGACCTAAAATTAATTGTATTGGGTAAAAAGTCAACAGTGGTCAACCTAGAGTCAAAATTCAAGATTTTGGACCAATATCAACATTTTCAATTCATATGTATCAATTGATCAAGCTTGGATCACAATTCCCCAGGAAAATTGTTCAAATCACCAAAAGGGCAAAATGGTCAAAATTAGGGTTTTAATTATATTTGACTGATCAAGGATTGTTTGACCTAATACATCATCTAATGGCTTAAATTACAATATCAAGGATTAAAATAAAACATGTTGACCTAATTTCATGGCTCAAAACATTTCTCAAGATCATTGGATTGATAGATGAAATTTGGTCAACTAATGAAAAAGTCAATTGTACATTGAAAAGTCAAACTTTGACTTTTTGATCAAATTTGAGTTTCAAAGATCACACTTCATCAAGATATTCAAAAATATGAAACTTGATCATTAAGAAATCAAGAAATTCAAAAGGTCTTTGGAAAAGGCAACATTTTCTATACTTAGAAAATTTTCCAAGTGTTTTAAACATGATAATTTCATAACTTTATGACATTTTTTCACCAAGATGCAAGGTGATTCAAAGAAAACTTTTAACAAGAAATTTTTAGATCTTTGTGAATTATACAACTTTTTAGTAGAGGTTTGATGTCCAAAAAATGTTTAGATTTGAAGATGTGAGCCCATGAAGTCGTGACATTTTTGTATAAACACTTAGTGAAATTTTCAACAGATTTTAGTCAGTTTTTATCTCAACTTCTTGGCCATTTTTTATCAAGTTCCAATTTGACATATCCAAAATGGTCAACGTGAAATATGTAGAAAATGTTTCAAGCTTTCTAAAATGTCAAAGATCATGAATTTATCATACTTGAGCTAGGAGATTCAAGGGCCTGAAGTTGGGCATCCATTCTTGAATTGCAAGTCATTTTGTTGAAGAACATATAACAAAATCCTTATGCCATGCTGCATAATCTTACTTTACAGGCCTCTTGACTTGCAAATCTATCCATGATCATATGTTTACATAGTTGATTGAACCATTATCCAAGTGATTCAAGTATTATCCATTGCATCATTCCATTTATGGCACAAAGGCACCATTGCCATTGACATAAAGCATGATTTATACAAAGTAAGCTCTCCTTGAGCCTCTCAACTATTTTTTATGTACACAAAATGTCAAAGCAAGAAGCAACATGCCTAAAAACTCCTATCCACTTCAGATCCCTGTTGTACCATGCATTGTGACATCAAATTTTACATAACTTGGTTGTTTCATCTCAACCAAACCAGAATTCCACAACTTATGAAACAAACTCTCTCATCCTCTCAAACCTTATCTATAAATAGAGAGGCCATTTGCAAGCTAAAGGGCCAGAAGTTTTTTTTTTGTGTAGACAACTTTCTCAAAACCCATCATACTCTCAAAAAACCATAATTGTCCACAAAACCTCCACTCTTGAGTTTTGAAGTCCAAATATTTGAACCTCTCACACCTTGCAAGTTCTATCCAAACGAAGCATTAATATACTTCATATACATCATATAGAAGTCGTATAAACACAAGAACAACTTCTGTAACATCACAATTTTCTAAACTCAAAAACAGCCACCTCCAACACGACTTCTCCAAGATAATACAACAACTCTAAATCAAAACACGAATTTCAGTTTCAAGGTAAGTTTTCTTGACTTTGAACTCTTCATATAATTATCATTAGTAGTTCATTTATGAATATAAAATGTAGATATCATTACCATGAATCTAATTATATGTTTACTTTTCATTTTCATTAACCATGTATTGAGAATTGAATCATATATGCATCAGAAAAAATTTAGAAGTAAAAAACAGCAGTATGAGTTGATGCATGTCTCTATGAGTCGACTCACATTAGGTACAAAACAGGTTATGAGCCGACACAAGGCATTATGCATCAATACATACTATTATCAAGACACGTTACAGAGAGATAAAATGTGTATGAGTCGATACAAAACAGAAATGAGTCGATGCAAAACAGAAATGAGTCGATGCAAACCATTATGTGTCGACTCATACTGAGTTTGTTTTTATTTCCAGGAGCAAGGAATGATTTGTATCGATGCATAAGTGCATGCATCAATGCATAAAAGTTTTCGTATCAATGCATAAGTGTGTGCGTCAATGCATAAAAGTTATCGTATCAATGCATAAGTGCATGTGTCAATACATAAAAGTTTTTTTAAAAAAAATTTTCCTTTTTTTTACATTATCTTTATACTTCTTTATATTTTTATTGTTATTCATTATTCAATATGATTGTAATAGTAATTAGGTTTTAAATTGGTTTCATTCCCCATTTGTAAATTTGTATCCCCCATCCCCTAAAGTATTGTAATAGCATAGGACATTTAATTTTCGCAATTTATCGCTTTCCATATTATTGTTAATAGTTAGGGTGTGTGTGGAAAGATAAAATCAATCTTAGAGAACCATAATCTCAAGACAAGAATGCATGCAATCAAAACACAATTCGCACTTGCACCTCTAGGGTTGACCTCACTTGTTGCCTTATATAAAACAGTCATGTCCCTCGAACGTAGGATACTTTAGCAAAGACCCTCGAATACAAGATCATAGTCCCTCGATGACCCTTCGATGTTGCCTTTGGTAAACGATCTTAGACCCTTACAAATTGCTAAAGTATCCTACAATGTTGCCTTCTATGACTGAACGACGACCCACGCTTGTCCCTTCACATCCAATGATATGGATTCTTATCAATCAATGGTAAGATAGCAATATCTAAAGGAGAAGGAAAATAACTAAGACTTTTTGAGTAGGTAGAACGTTCATAGCCGCTTTCTCACAAACATTTCAAACTAAACATATTTCAAACACACCAACACTTTCAAAATGAAATATTTTCAAAAGTCAACACTTTGTATACATTCTTATAGAAACAAGAATCATTACAAAATTCTCCTAAACAAAGGCACTTTCAAAAACAATCACAAACACATTTCAAACAAAGCGTTTTAAAGTGAGCTAGCAACTAAGAGCCCGTAGATAACTACGGATGAAAAGGGTGCTAACACCTTCCCTTTTCATAACTTACCCCTCGAACTCAAGAAAATTCTCAAAAGGTCTTTCCTGTTCTTTTGACCATTCCTTTATTGGATAAAAGAAAAGTCCGTGGCGACTCTTGCTATCTGCAACAATTATGATAATACGAAAAACACCCAAGTCAGTTCTCCCATCGTATTATAGGTACTAATTTCTAATCATGCACATGTGCAAGAACAACAACAACAAGGAAATCAGCGTAGGACAGACGCATCGAGAAGGAAGTTTACGAAGATCAACATGGAATTGTCTCAGGCATTACAACATTTACTGAAAGAGGAACTGATTACGTTAAGGGATCCTCCTCAGAATCCAAACACCTCCTCTCCTCGCTACAATCCAAATGTGAAGTGTGCTTATCATTCCAATAGCCCCGGGCACGACACCAATAGCTGCTGGGCCTTGAAGAACAAAATTCAAGATCTTATCGACTCCAAAGAAATTGAATTTGATTCGCCCGAGACTCCAAATGTGATTATTGCACCTATACCAATGCATGACAAAGGTGTGAATGCTATTGATGTTGTTTCTGCTGAAGAAGATACTGATGGTGATAACAACCTTGACAACTGGATCTTCCCCACCATAGGAAACGGGCTCAACAACTGGAGGACTCAAGACATTATTTCAATCTCCTTTAGTCAGGAGCAATATCTATATTTATGTTTTTATTGCTTTCAAGTTTTGGCTATGTAACT
Organism: Vicia faba; assembly: GCA_948472305.1. NCBI lineage: Eukaryota > Viridiplantae > Streptophyta > Magnoliopsida > Fabales > Fabaceae > Vicia > Vicia faba. The sequence goes on from OX451737.1 coordinate 775,738,453, forward strand.
TTTAAACAATGACTTTAAGCCTTGTGTCTTACCCGGGGCACAATGGTCCATTTGTTAAGGGTTGTCATTTCATAAGCATATTTTCATTTAATAAAGCATTGGACATTTTGCATTCAAATTTGGTGCTCTTTGTCTTTCTTTTATTTTTATCACTTCTGATTAGCTATGTGTTCTTACACACACCCACACAATAAATTACATATCCACATCCACTATGGATCCCGTTGATAATGATTCTGCTATTGCCAATTATGAATTTGAAAATCCGATCTACCAAGTCGAGAACAAAGGTAAGAAAGATTGTGAAATACCTGGAGAACTTGCCAGACAGTTACTGCAAAAGTAAAAATATATACAACCGCATGAGTAGCCGGCCGCGGTTGTTAACTTGGGTACTGAAGCAGATAGAAAAGAAGTCAAGATAGGGGCTAATATAGAAGGCAGTGTCAAGAACAGGTTAATCCAGATTTTGCATGAGTATGGGGAGATCTTTGCTTGGTAATACAAAGACATGCCAGGGCTTGATACTGATATTGTGGTTCATCGTTTGCCAATGAAAGAGGGTTTTTCTCCAATAAAGCAGAAGGTTCGTCGCATGCGTCCCGATATGTCAGAGAAGATCAAGGCTCAGGTTATGAAACAATTTAATGAATGTTTCTTAGAAGTGACATCCTATCCTTAATTGGTTGCAAATGTGGTCCCGGTACCAAAGAAAGACAACAAAGTGCATATGTGTGTAGACTACAGGGATTTGAACAGGGAGAGCCCCAAAAATGACTTCCCACTTCCACATATTGATGTTCTGATTCAAAACACCGCTCAACACAAGGTATTATCCTTCATGGATGGTTTCTCAGGGTATAATCAGATCAAGATGGCTCCTGAAGACATGGAGAAAACTATGTTTGTTACACAGTAGGGCACTTTTTGTTACAAGGTTATGACTTTTGGGTTGAAGAATGATGGCGCAACATATCAGTGTGACATGGTAGCTTTGTTCCATGACATGATTCATCACGAGATAGAGGTCTACATCGACAACATGATAGCCATATCCCAGACTAAAGAAGAACATCTCGACCACTTGCACAGACTATTTGAGAGACTGAAGAAATACAAGTTGAGGTTGAATCTGAACAAGTGCACCTTCGTGGTGAGGTGCGGTAAACTCCTGGGTTTCGTTGTCATTGGTAAAGGTATTGAAGTTGATCTTGCAAAAGTTTAATCCATTCAAGAAATGTTGGCTCCCCATAATGAGAAAGAAGTCATAGATATCTTGGGATGACTAAATTACATTTCCCGATTTATTTCCCATTTGACTTCTACTTATGAGCCAATCTTCAAGCTACTAAAGAAAGATCAGGTAATAAAATGGAAAGATGACTTCCAGTTAGCCTTTGACAAAATCAAGTAGTACCTCTAAGAACCTATGATTCTGATGCCACCAGTTGAAAGAATACCTCTAATCATGTACCTAACAGTGCTAGAGAACTTAATGGGGTGTGTACTGGGCCAACATGACGAGTCTTGTCAAAAAGAGAATGCAATATACTACCTTAGCAAAAATTTTACCGTCTGTTAAACAAGATACTCATTGCTCGAGAAAATTTATTGCGCTTTAGCATGGGCTGCTCGCCAACTAAGACAGTATATGTTGACCCATACTACTTTGTTGATCTCTAAAATGGATCCCATCAAATACATATTCGAGAAGCCAGCTCTCTCCAGAAGGATATCCCAATGGCAAATGGTCTTAACAGAATACAACATTTAGTACACCACTCAGAAAGTAATCAAAGGGATAATACTGGCAGATCATTTTGCTCATCAAGCTGTACACGACTACCAATATATGAATTTCGAGTTCTTGGACGAGAATATTATGCTAGTTATAGATTGTGAAGAACTTGGACCGGAAGAAGGACCTGAGTCAGGATCCTGATGGACTATGGTTTTTGATGGAGCTTCTAATGCGCTTGGAAATGGGGTCAGTGATGTGATTATCTCTCCCAAGGGTTTCCATATGCCCTTCACCGCCAGATTATGCTTTGATTGTACCAACAACATGGTCGAATACGAAGCGTGCATCATGGGTATCAAGGCTATTATTGACTTAAGAATCAGGTTCTTCGATGTAAATGGGAATTCAACCCTAGTGATCAGTCAAATTAAGGGAGAATGGGATACGAAACATCCGAACCTCATTCCATACTGAGAACATATGTTGACTTTAATCCCATATTTCGAGGAAATCACTTTTGAACATATTCCCCAAGAAGTGGATCAATTTGAAGATGCATTAGCTACCATGTCATATATGTTCAAAGTCATATGGGATAATGAGGCTCCTCGAATTACTATTGAGATACTAGACAAACCGGCACATTTCTACGAAGTTGATACTGACGAAGTAGAGGAAAAACCTTGGTACTATGAAGTAAAAAGATACATCAAGACTCAAGAGTATCCTGAAGGAGCATCTATTAATGATAAGAAATTCCTACGGAGGTTCTCTGCCAAGTTCTTCTCAAGCAACAGAATTTTATACAAGCGCAATCACGATTTAATTCTGCTTCATTGTGTAGACAAGAAGGAAGTGGAAAAGATCACAGAAGATATGCACGAAGGTATCTTTGGTACTCATTCTAGTTGACATACTATAGCTAAGAAGATTTTGAGAGCAGATTACTATTGGTCGACCATGGAAACCGATTGTCATCACCACTCAAGAACTTGTCACAAATGGCAGATCTATGCTAATAAAGTACATGTGCCTCCAGTTCCCCTGAATGTCTTGACTGCTCCTTGGCCATTTGCAAAGTGGGTCATTATATGATTGGAGAGATCAAGCCTACAACTTCTAACGACATCGCTTTATTCTCGTCGCCATTGATTACTTCACAAATTGAGTTGAAGCAGCCTCATTTGCCTCTGTTACCAAAAACGTTGTAGCTTAGTTCATCAAGCACAACCTTATCTGTCGGTACGACATCCCCGAAAGAATTATCACATACAATGGTACCAATCTCAACAACACTATGATCACAGAACTTTTCACGTAGTTCAAGATCAAGCACTACAACTCTTCTCTATACTGGCCAAAGATGAATAGTGCAGTGGAATCCGCCAATAAGAACATCAAGAAGATTATACAGAAGATGACGGTGAAGTATAAAGATTGTCATGATATGTTACCATTCGCTCTTCATGTCTATCGCACTTCTGTATGAACATCAACTGGTGAAAATCTATTGTCTCTAGTCTACGATATAAAAGCTGTCTTACCTATCAAAGATTCCTTCTCTGAGAATTATGAAAGATGCAGATTTATACGAAGACGAGTGGATTCAGACTAGGCTGTACCAGTTGAATTTGATTGACGAGAAGAGGCTTACGGCTGTTTGTCATGGTCAAATGTATCAAAAGCGTATGATCAAAGCCTTCTACAAGAAAGTCAAGCATCGGGTATACCAGGCTGGTAACTTGGTAATAAAGCGCATCATCTTACCGTAGGGTGATCCCAGGAGCAAATGGACCCCCACCTATGAAGGGCCATTTGTAATCAAGAAGATATTTTCTAGCAGTGCTATGATACTTACCACCATGGACGACGAAGATTTCCCACACCCTGTGAACGCGGACATAGTCAAAAGATACTACGCATAAAAACGACCCGCTAGGTTGACTGGCCCAGGAAACAATAAGGGCATCCCGGCGGACCAAAAGAGTTCAGGAAAAAATTAGGGATATATATATATATATATATATATATATATATAAAGATTGTAGCCCAGAAAGTCGAAAACATGAAAAGAAAGCTAGGGCAAAAAAGAGTATCCCATTGGGCTGAAAACCCGAAAGGGCGGTCCAGGAAAAAGTTAGGGATTAAAGCGTATGACTATGTCTCGTTGGATTAGTTACAACCAGCTTTATTACCAACATCAAGTTCGAATGGTGCAGATCAATTCAATCAACTTCTTCCGACAGCAAGGGATGAGATGCTCGAAGCCATTGGGGCCATAGGGGAAATAGCAGAGTTGAAACCCGATGGGATCATCTACACATAGCTATATGTTTTTTTGTTGATTTGTACTCTTTTCATTTTTCGATGATTTCCTCTTACTAGGATTTCCATCTCTTTGTACAAAATCGCCTGTTTATAGGCAAATTATCAATACAATTTCAATTTCAAAAATTCAAATTTGTTTTACTTTTTATGTTTTGTTTGCAAAAACGTCCAATGACTAAATTGAATGAACATATTCATATGAACATGATTACTGTTACAAAATATATGCAGTAATAATCATTTTCTCAAGACTTTAGGAGTTGGGATAACATTTAAGTCATCGATAAATATCCACAGAGAAATCCCCACAGAGCTATCTTCACAAGCTCATTCCTGACAAAGATACATTCCCTAGAAGTCCAATATGCCTTCAAGACAGAAATTGGGGCATCTTCCAGCAGCTAACCTAATCATACTCCCTAACAGATCCCCCTATCAGATAAAGGAGTATGATCATTTCCCCAGTATACGGCGGAAACTTCCTCTACATAACCTATGGAATTCCAATCCTAATCATAGATTTCCTCAGCACAGTTCACAGGAATTTAATTCCTCAGCTAAGTTTGTTTCTCCAACACCACGAAAATACCCTGCAGAATTCTCTTCCCCAGCAGGGGTTGACTTCCCCAACAGGGTTGACTTCCCCAACAGAGGTTGTTTCCCAGAAGTGCCAAATCAAAGAATCCAATCTTTGGTAAATTTTCAAATTCATATCTATGTTTTCATGATGTATTAACGTTTTCCAATGTTTGATTCGTGCTCAGGGTATCATATAGCACAACTTTCACATGAAACATGCAAGGATAAAGGGCACAATCTACGTTCTTCATCAAATCTCAAAAACCTTGGGTTTTTAGGGCAAACAAACCCAGATTCAAACTCAAGGGGGTCGAATTAAGGGGAAAAAACCTGGGTTTGACACCCAGGTCATGCTTTTGTTTTGTTAACATCTTTTATTACAGATATAGTGCCCCCCCCCACAGGTAATCCATCAGACGCTTCCAACCATATCTCTCACTGGATCGAAGGCCACCCTTCATTGGATCAAAAGCACTCTTTTTCCTTTGGATCGAAAGGCCCTTCTTCTTGTATTTTTTTAGTATTTTTTGTGACTCATTTGTTTTAATAGTTTCTCACTTTAAATTAACAATCAAATAAAAAAAATCATCACAAAAATTAGGATTAGATTTTATTAATTAAATTAATTTCTGAAATAATTAATTTTAACATCCTCTTTTCAAAAAAATTAAAATAAATTAGAACTTAGGTATAATTCTATTTATTTATTTTCTTTTCATAAAAATCAAAAATAAAAATAAAAAGATTTTATTCTTAGAATTTTAGACGTCTTTTCAACTTCGCGCATTGTTATTATTATAACTGTATATTGGGATGTAATAGATGATTAGTAGGATCTTTACTGCTTTTATTTATTTTTCCCCCATTTTTTTTCTAATTGTAATAATCCCCCTCCCCGAAGCTTTGTAATAGTGTAGGATTTATATTCCCACATTTCATTTTCTGTACAATATTAACTATTAGATGTATGGTAATAGGATTGTATGGCAAGAATTAAACAAAACGCTAGAAAACCTAACACAAAAGAAAAAAACAACTTAATCCAACACACTTGCACATATACACCTCTAGGGTCCTCCCACTTTGGTTGCCTTCGGAAAATAAAATAGTCATGTCCCTCGAAAGTAGGGACGGTTTAGCAAAGACCCTCAAATAAAAAGATCATAGTCCTTCTATGACCCTTCAGTGTTGCATTACGGTAAATGATCTAGTCCCTTAAACAAAATTGCTAAAGTGTCTCTATATGTTACCTTTATGACTGTATGATGACCCACGAATGTCCTTCATATATCCAAACGATAGGACTATCTACTCACTAATAGTAGGATAGCCTTGTCTAAAGGAAAGGAGGAAAAAAATGACCATTTCGAGTAAAGTAGATAGCTATTAGATGCTTGCTCAAACAAACTTTTTACACCAACACAAAAACATTTTAAAACATTTTTAGAAAAATGCTTTATCAACACTATTGAGATATGATACAAGAGTTATCATAAAGAAAATCGCCGCACTAAGGCATTTCAAAATATTTTTCAAAACACACAAAGCACAAGGTATGTTCAAAATAAGCTAGGTATCTAAGAGTCCATTGAAAACTACGGATGGAAAGGGTTCTAACACCTTCCCTTTCCATAATCTACCCCCTTACTCATAAAACTCTTGAAAGGTCTTTTTCTGTCCCTTTCCTTTATTTGCATAAAAGAAAAGTCGGTGGCGACTCTTTCTTACCGCAACATTTGCGAATACAAATGCAAAACCAGTATAACAGTCAGTTCTCCCACCGTATTACAAATAGCAATATCAAAGGAAGAGAGAAATGAACAAAAGACTTTTGAGTAGGTAGAACGTTCTTAGTTGCTTGCTCATAACCCATCTCCAAAAACAAATATCTTTTCAAGCACACCAAACCCTTTCAAAAACATGAAATATTTTCAAAAGTCTAACACTTTGTATGCATTCTTATAGAGACGAGAATCATTACAAAGTCTTCCTAAATGAAGGCGCTTTTCAAAAATACTTTCAAAACCCACCACAAACACATTTCAAACAAAGCAATTTCAAAAGTGATCTAGCAAGCAACTAAGAGCCCATAGATAACTATGGATGAAAAGGGTGCTAACACCTTCCCTTTTCATAACTTACCCCCCCCCCCCCCCCCCCGAACGCAAGAAAATATCTCAAAGGTCTTTCCTATTCTTTTCACCCTTTCCTTATTGGATAAAAGAAAAGTCGGTGGCGACTCTTTCTATCCGTAAAAATTGCAATCAAATGCAAAACAACCAAGTCAGTTCTCCCACCGTATTACAGAACTGGCGAATCTGCTGGGGACTATCTTAAAAGTGGGGTTACCTTAGAGTTAGATCATATTTAATCGCTTTCATTGTTTGATTTTTTTACTTTACATTTATGGGTCCTTGTTTGGGTTTGTATTGATCTTCTACCCGGATCTGGGAACATCATTAGGTAAATAGAAAAAATTATGGAGATTGTACGACATAAACTGATATGGTTGAGACAATAGCTATGTTAGTGTGTCACATTTATGGGTACCGGTATCCCTTATGGCGAATTAAGGAGAATACGGGCCGCTGTGTGGTGTCATGAAGCACTAACTGACCTTAGAACCTTTAATTGAACAACTTGGCCATTAGGAAGTCGTGAGATAGCCGGTTTCGATGGAAAGTTGAAAATTGGTTGTTACTCGATACTGCGCTCATTGAGATTGGACTTTTGGGATATTTTAGCCGCAAGAAAAGATTGATTGTGCTAAAATAATTCCCAGTGAAGAAATATCAATGATATTGAGATTCCCTAGAACCCGATGACTTTGTAGGATGGGTTAAACCAACTAAACTTCAAGCGGGTACTTACCTATGAAACCCATTCAAGCCTAAACCTAAGGTTTTTGTGTGCTTTGTTTGTGATTATTATTCATGGAATCATAAACATCATAACATCATAAGCATTCTCACTAACCATTTCAAGGATTTAGTAATTTATCTTTGTTTTGTTTTGTAGGCCATGACTTCCACTCGTAGGAATACCATTCGAATTAACTTCGTGAAAGTGCATCCCTAACTTCAAGAGTTAGCATCAAGGGTGCCTGAAGTCTCTCCCTTCACCAAGAAATATGGTCAACTTCTCAACTTGGATACCTCAAACTTCCAAGAAGAAATGTTGTGTGTGCTTTTCCAATTCTTTGATTTTATGCATCATTGATTCACCTTTCCTGACTACCAATTTGTGCCTATATTAGAAGAATTCTATCAATTTTTAGGAGTGCATGTGCTTTACCAAATGTCATTCCCCAGTTTATAAAAGACTCCAAAGCCTGAAGTTATTTCCAAAGCCTTACATTTGAAGAGATCTGACATTGTGGAAAATTGGGAGACCAGAAGTGGAGTTAAGGTTTTCTTAGCCAAATTTCTGTTGGAGAAGGATCGTCTGTTCTAGGAAGATATGGATTTTCAAGCTTTTGAGGATGCCTTGGCCCTTCTAATCTATGGTTTTGTTCTATTTCCCGATCCGGACCAACTCATAGATGAGAATGCCATCAAGGTTTTTCTCTCTCGTAATCCCATACCTACTTTGCTTGGAGACATTCTACATTGTTTCCACACTCGCACCATGAAGAAAATGGGAACTCTTTTTTGTTGCATTCCATTACTGTCTAGGTGGTTTATTTCGCACCTACCTCGAACAACGTTGAAGAATGAGCAAGGCTTGACATGGTCTTAAAGGTTAATGTCACTAACATATTCTGATATTCATTGGTGTTCTCGATCCTTGGAGGACATTACTATTATCGACTGTTGTGGGGAATTCCCTAATGTCCCCATACTTGGCATTAGGGAAGTTATCACCTACAATTCTTGTTTGGCCTTACGACAGTTTGGGTATGCTAAGAGGGATGGCCTTCATGATGTACTTTTCCAAGGAATTGCATTTGACTATGACAGAGATGTCCAAGGTTATCGTCAGAGATTCATACGAGCTTGGGGCATGGTGAACAAAGTTAATAGCAAGACATTAGGGCATAAAAACTCCTTTCCTTTGGAGCCTTATCTCAATTGGGTGCGAGCTCGTGCTCAAAGCCTTATGAAGCCATCCTACCTATCATCATGGAGCATGTTACAGAGGGAGATGTTCCATATATCGTCCTCCGTCCTGATATGCCTACTTCTCTTGAGGATTTGGAAAGAGCTTGGATTCAACTAAAAGGGGAGTGAGACACCTCTGAAACCCAGTTCTATGTAAGTGAGAAGAAGGTTTTGGAGCTTACAAGACAGGTTCATGAAGAGGGAAGTTTGAACGCCTACATTGCACCAAAGAGGATGCGCTCATGGGAAGCCTGACTCTTTTTGGTTGTTTTAGGAGTTTATTTTGTATATGCTTCCTCCATTGTAAACAATCTGAACTTATTAATGAAATTAACATTTGTTCCTTCTTTGTCTAAACAAATTTAAATTTTCTAAATCCTTGAAATCATTTGCATACGCATTTCATGCATCATAACATGAGCAAGCCTTCCACAATAGGATTCCTCATCTTTCTACTGTTTATTTCAGTAATATGGATATTGAGCAGACCGTGAAGGATCTGCAAGCACATAATTCCTAGTTCCAAGCAACCTTGCTGACCCAGGCCAAGGGACAACAAGAGCTGATGACACTGCTAGCAACCAAAAAGAAGACTAAGAAGAAGGCCCTCATTAACATGGGGAAATGGTTTAAAGGCCCATTCCGTCAGGTGCAGATATTTGAAGAATCATCCGAGGAAGACGAGAACCAGGTGGAAGAGGAAAAGAGCACCTGTATTGGGGGTGCAAATGATCAAGCTTTCGAGGATGAAGACTACTTTGATGAACATTATCCACTGGCCGAGGATAAATACAAGCAGTTAGAGGATAGACTGAAAGCATTTGAATTCAAGCCGTACCTGGTTTGGATTTTAGTGATTTGGGCTTAGTACATGGGGTCGGCATTCCCCATAAGTTCAAAATACAAGTCTTTGTGAAGTATGACGGAGTTTCATACCTAAAACTTCATATGAGGTCCTACGTTCGCAAGATAGAACCACATACTATTGACAAGAAGCTCTGGGTCCATTTTTTCCCAGAGAGTCTGGCTGGGACTCAGTTAGAATGGTTTTATCAATTGGAGGGTTCCCGTATTCACACATGGGAAGATCTAGCCACTACTTTTTATCATCAATATCAGTATAACGCTAATTTAGCATCGACAAGAGTTCAACTTCAAGGAATGACAATGGGTACTAATGAAGGGTTTAAAGAGTACACATAAAAATGGAGGGATCTTGCTGGTAGAGTTCAACCACCACTGACTGATAGGGAGATGGTGGACATGTTCATGGGAACACTAACGAGACCCTATTTCAACTTGCTAATTGGTAGCTCATCTTCCCGTTTCACCGAATTAATTCTGACTGGTGAAAGGGTCGAGATTGGAATCAAGAGTGGAAAAATTTATGTGGCATATGCTTCTACACAAGCACCATAAAGAAACCCTTTACTAGCAAGAAAGAAGCCAATGATGTTTAAGGATCAAGGGCCCATGCCAAGAAGGATCACCATCCATCTGTTAATGTTGTTTTGATCTCCAACCCTCCATCTGCTCAAAGACAAGCATCCAACCATCAACGATCTGAAATTCCTCGAAGATAGTTCACAAGGATTAGCATGTCATTGTCCCAAGCATTGCAACATCTGTTGAAGGCAAACTTAGTGACATTGCGTGATCCACCATCAAATCCAAATACTACACCACTGAAGTATAATCCAAATTCCAAGTGCACATATCATTCCAACAGTCATGGGTATGAAACTGATCAATGCTGGGCTCTGAAGAATAAGATTCAAGATCTGATAGACAACAAAACTATTGAGTTTTATACACCTACGAGTCCAAATGTGATAACTTCACCAATGTCGAACCATGGTAAAGGTGTCAATGCGATTGATGACATTACTTTTGTTTCCTCCGTTGAGGATTTGACTACTCCATTGACTACTGTGAAGGAAAATCTGCTGAGAGCTGGGGTGTTCCCTGGATGTTTAAAAGACTGTGATTACTTTGATAAACAAATAAATGGATGCAAGTGGCTGAAAGAAGGTGTTCAACGCCTGATAGATAGTCACTAGATCCTGTTTGAAAAAGTTCCTACCATCAAGAGTTTGACCAATGAAGCTGAAGACCTTGCCATAATAACAATCTCCAACAAGCCTCTTAGGATCTCCTCAAAGGGTCCTATTAGGATTTCAAATGAACCAACCATTGCTCCTTTAATAATCACTGCCCCTGGGCCGATTTCTTACTCCTCTGACAAAGCAGTTCCATGGAACTATGGTGCCGAAGTTTATTATCATGGGATAAAACAAGATTCTTGCAACGAAGACAAAGTTGATGTTACTAATATTGCAGGTTCTAGTAAAGTAACAAGAATAGGGAGGATCTTTTCCCTTGATATTTCACCACCTACTACTACAACAACTCCGGTTCGCATAACCAATGACAAGTCTAATGCCAACACTAGAGGCAAAGAGAAAGTGAGTCTGCTGAAGTAGAGACACCTGCCAAAGATGTTGATGCTGAAGAGCCCTCCACTCAGGAGATGGAGGAAACCCTAAAACTTATAAAGAAGAGTGATTTCAAAATAGTCGAATAATTGGGGAAAATGCCTCCAAAATCTCCATGTTGTCATTACTACTCTGTTCCGATGCTCATGCCCAAGCTTTAATGAAGTTCTTGAAGAAAGCTCATGTGCCCCAAGAGACTACAACTGACCAGTTTGAGAATTGTGTGGTGATTTTAACGGCTGACAATGGATTAGGGTTCTCCGATGCTGATTTGACTCCTATGGGAAGGAACCACAACAAAGCCTTACATGTATCTATTGAATGCAATGGAACTACCTTGGCTCATGTCTTGATTGATATCGGTTCCTCTCTAAGTGTTCTACCTAAAGGTGCTTTGGACCGACTAGATTATGAAGGCCTGGTGTTGAAACCAAGTGATATAATTGTAAGGGCTTTTGATGGGTCTAGAAGGATGGTGCATGGAGAGGTGAATCTCCCCATTAAGGTGGGATCACAAATTTTTAACTCCACTTTTTATATAATGGACATACATCCCACCTACTATTATTTTCTTGGATGCCCTTGGATCCATGGGGCAGGGGCAGTAACATCCACCCTTCATCATAAATTAAAGTATCCAGTCAAAGGGAAGATCGTTACTGTTTACGGCGAACAAGAATTTATGGTGAGCCACCTCAATTCTTTCAAGTATGTGGAAATGGATGGTGAGTTCATAGAGACTCCGTGCCAGGCTTTCGAAGTTGTTCCTCCTATGGTTGTCGCCACCAAAATCTCCTCGAACATATCAAAAGCTGATGAAGTTGTACCAAGAATGGTCTCACTTAAGGATGCTCGTGCCGTGGTTGAAAATGGAAGTTGTACTATATGGGGACAACTTCCCGACATTCCGTTTAAAGCAGACAAATTTGGGTTAGGTTTCACCATCAAAGCTCTGAAAGAGGTCAGGCGTGCTCGCATGGGAAAGCCACCTCTCCACAACAGAAATCATGAAGTAAACATTGTGGAAGACTCTGACGATGAATGTGCTTTTGAAGAATGGATCTACCCTACTGCTGGAGGAAAGCTCAACAACTGGCATGTAAAGGACTTCACCCCCATCTCCTTCATTGAGGAGTAATTACTGTTTACTATTTTCTGTCAATTCAAGAACTTTTTTCTGTAACTTTAAATTCCAAAAAATGACCTTTAAGCCATGTGCCTTTCCCGGGGCACTATGGTCCATTTGTTAAGGGTTTTGTTCATGTTCATTTATCATATGATCATTTAATATAAACCATTGGACCTTTTGCATTCAAATTTTGTGTTCATTGTCTTTCTTTTTCTTTATTGCATTTTTTCAATAGCCATGTATCTTACATGCACACACACACACACACACACACACACTTGCAGATCTTCATCCACTCCGGATCTTATTGCCAACGACTCTACTAAATCCAGTTATGACTTCGAAAATCCAATTAACCAAGCTGAAGACGAAGGCGAGGAAGATTGTGAAATACCAGTGGAACTATCCAAACTTCTGATGCAAGAGGAGAAAGCTATTTAACCTCATGAAGAGCCAGTCGAAGTTATCAACCTAGGTACTGAGACAGACATGAAAGAAGTCAAGATCAATGATAACCTAGAAGATGGTATCAAGAGCAGTTTGGTTCAGATGTTACATGACTACGTTGAAGTGTTTTCTTGGTCGTATGAAGATATTCTAGGGTTGAATACCGACATTGTGGTTCATCGTCTGCCAACGAAGGAAGATTGTCCTCTTGTTAAGCAAAAGGTTCGTCGCATGCAGCCTGGCATGTTTGAAAAGATAAAAGCTGAAGTGATGAAACAATTCGTTGCAAGTTTCCTAGTTGTGACATCTTATCCTCAATGGGTCGTGAACGTAGTTCCCGTGCCAAAGAAAGATGGAAAGGTTCGTATGTGTGTAAATTATAGGGATCTGAATAGGGAAAGCCCCAAAGATGGTTTCCCTCTACCTCATATTGACGTCTTGGTTGACAACACCTCTCTACATAAAGTCTTCTCCTTCATGGATGGATTTTCTGGCTATAACCAAATCAAGGTGGCTCCCAAAGACATGGAAAAGACCACCTTCATTACACAATGGGGGACCTTTTGTTACAAGGTCATGTCGTTCGGATTAAAGAATGCAGGGGAAACATATCAAAGAGCTATGGTAGCTTTATTTCATGATATGATCCATCATAAAATAGAGGTCTATATGAATGACAAGATTTCAAGGTTACAAATTCAAGAAGAACGTCTCAATCACCTACACAAGCTATTTGAGAGGCTGAATAAGTACAAGTTAAGGTTTAACCCTAATAAGTGCACATTCGGAGTAAGGTCTGAAAAAGGACCGCCCTTTCGGGTTTTCAGTCCACCGAGATACCCTTTTTTGCCTAAACCGCCTTTTCAGGTTTTCGACTTGCCAGGTGTACAGTTTTTTCATTTTCATCCCTCACTTTTGCCCGAACCCTTTTGGTTCACCGGGAAGCCCTTATTTTTGCCTAGGTCGGTCAACCTAGCGGGTCTTTGATCATGCGTAGTATCTTTTCACTATGTCTGCATTGACGGGGTGAGGAAGGTCGTCACCATCCATGGTGGTTAGAATCATAGCTCCTCCCGAGAAAATGTTCTTAACCACAAATGGCCCTTCGTATGTGGGGGTCCTTTTTCCTCTAGGATCACCTTGCGGTAGAATGATGCATTTGATCACCAGATCCCCGACTTGATATTCTTGACGCCTGACTTTCTTGTTAAAAGCCTTGATCATTCACTTTTGATACGTCTGACCATGACAAATAGCAGTAAGTCTCTTTTCATCAATTAAGTTCAGCTAATCAAGTCGGGTTTGGATCCAGTCATCCTCGTTCAAACACGCATCCTTCATAATCCGGAGAGAGGGTATCTGGACTTTGATGGGTAGGACTTCCTCCATGCCATACACCAGAGAGTAGGGTGTTTCCCTTGTTGATGTCCGTGCTGAGGTGCGGTACCCATGAAGATCGAATGGTAACATCTCATGCCAGTCTTTGTAGGTCACCGTCATCTTCTGCACAATCTTCTTGATGTTCTTATTAGCTGCTTCAACAGCCCCATTCATCTTCGGCCGGTAGGGAGAAGACTTATGATGCTGTATCTTGAAATGTTTGCAGAGCTCGATGATCATCGTATCGTTGAGATTTGTACCATTGTCCGTAATGATCCTCTCTAGTACACCGTATCGAAAGATCATATTGTGCCGGATAAACCGCGCCACGACGTTCTTGGTTACTATAGAAAAGGAAGCTGCCTCAACCCACTTTGTAAAATAATCAATTGCTACCAGAATGAAACGATGCCCGTTAGACGCGGTAGGTTTGATCTCGCCAATCATGTCGATGCCCCACATTGCAAAGGGCCAAGGAGCTATCAAAACATTCAGAGGAACTGGAGGTACATGCACCTTATCAGCATAGACTTGGCACTTATGACAGGTCCGAGAGTGCTGATAACAATCGGCTTCCATAGTGGACCAATAATATACGGCCCGTAGGATCTTCTTTGCCATAGTATGTCCACTGGAATGAGTTCTGAGGGTACCTTCATGTAACTCTGCCATGATCCTTTCTTCCTCGCTTTTGTCCACACATCACAGTAAGGTTGAATCATGGTTACGCTTGTAAAGGATACCATTGCTGATGAAGAACTTCACGGCGAACCTTCTCAAGAACTTCTTATAATTAACAGACGCACCCTCGGGGGTACTCTTGAGTCTCAAGATACCTCTTTACCTCATCAAACCAGGGTTTGTCTGCTACTTCTTCAGTCTCAATGTCACAGCAATGTGCGGGTTCGTCTAACCTCTCGATGGTAATCTGGGGAGCTTCATTGTCCCACCTGACTTTGAACATAGAAGACATGGTAGCTAGTGCGTCCGCTAACTGATTATCTTCTCTTGGGAAGTGTTCAAAGGTTATCTCCTCAAAGTGTGGGAGCAACGTCAATACATACTCTTTGTAAGGAATAAGATTTGGGTGCTTTGTATCCCACTCGCCTTTGCTCTGACTGATCACTAGAGCAGAATCTATGAATACACTCAAGAACTTAATCCTCAGGTCAATAGCAGCTCGAAGACCCATGATACATGCTTCATACTCTGCCATATTGTTGTTGCAGTTAAAACATAATCGGGCGGTGAACAGAGTATGACAACCCTCAGGAGATATGATCACAGCGCCAATGGCATTACCCAATGCGTTTGATGCTCCATCAAAATACATAGACCATCGGGATCCATCCTCAGGTCCTTCATCCGGTCCAGGTTCTTCACAGTCGGTCACCAACATGATGCTCTCATCCGGGAACTCGAAATTCATGAACTGGTAGTCATCCACGACCTGATGCGCCAAATGATCCGCCAATACACTCCCCTTGATTGCTTTTTGGGTTGTGTATTGGATATCATACTAAGTTAAGATCATCTGCCATCTTGCTATTCTTCCGGATAAGGCAGGCTTCTCGAAGATATACTTGATTGGATCCATCTTTGATATCAATAGGGTAGTGTGAGTCAGCATATACTGTCTCAGCCAGCGAGCAGCCCATGCCAAAGCACGACAATTTTTCTCGAGCAATGAGTATCGGGTCTTACAGTCGGTAAACTTTTTGCTAAGGTAGTAAATAGCATGCTCTTTTCGGCCAGACTTGTCATGCTGCCCCAACACGCACCCCATTGAACTATCCAGTACTGTCAAGTATAAGATCAAAGGTCTTCCTTCAACTGGAAGCATCAGAATTGGTGGTTCTTGAAGATATTCCTTGATTATTTCGAAAGCGGTCTGGAACTCGTCATTCCATTTTACCACTTGATCTTTCTTCAACCGCTTGAAGATTGGCTCACAAGTAGCGGTTAGGTGTGAAATGAACCTGGCAATGTAATTCAGACGTCCAAAAAAGCCTCTAACTTCCTTTTTTGCGCATGGAACGGCATCTCCTGTATGGATTTTACCTTGGCAGGGTCCACCTGAATACCTTTGTCACTGACAGTAAAACCCAAATGCTTACCAGATCTTACCCCGAAGGTGCACTTGTTCGGGTTTAATCTCAGCTTGTACGTTTTCAACCTGTCAAACAATTTCTGGAGATGGTCAAGGTGTTCTTCCTCAGTCTGGGACCTTGCTATCATGTCATCAACATAAACCTCAATCTCATGATGAATCATGTCGTGGAACAAAGCGACCATGGCGCGCTGATAAGTTGCCCCAACATTCTTCAACCCGAAAGGCATTACTTTGTAACAGAAGGTGCCCCACTGTGTAGCGAAGGTTGTCTTATCCATGTCTTCGGGAGCCATCTTAATCTGATTGTAACCAGAAAAACCATCCATGAAGGAGAAGATCTTATGTTGTGCGGTGTTGTCGACCAAAACATCGATGTAAGGTAGTGGGAAGTCATCCTTGGGGCTTGCTCTGTTCAGATCTCTATAATCCACACACATCCGTACCTTACCATCTTTCTTAGGTACTAGAACAACGTTGGCAACCCACTGCAGATACGAAGTGACAGCTAAAAATCCCGCGTCGAACTGTTTCATGACCTCAGCTTTGATTTTCTCAGACATCTCAGGGCGCATACGACAAACTTTCTGCTTTACCGGAGGACAATCCTCTTTGGTTGGTAAGCGGTGTACCACAATATCAGTGTCCAAACCAGGTATATCTTCGTAGGACCAAGCGAAGATCTCAACATAGTCACGTAGCATCTGTATCAACCGCTGCTTGACACTAGGCTCCAGATTCACACTTATCTTAACCTCTTTCCTGTCTTTCTCTGTACCCAAATTCACTGATTCAACTGGCTCTTCATGAGGCTGTATGGCCCTTTCTTCCTGTCGTAACAGTCTAGAAAGTTCTCCAGGGACCTCACGATCATCCTCACCTTCGTCCTCAGTTTGGTTGATCGGATTTTCGAAGTCATAATTGGCAGTAGCAGAGTTTTTATCAATGGGATCCAGAGTGGATATGGATATGCATTATGATATGTGAGTGCGTGTAAGAGCATAGCTGTTTTAATAGAGTGAGACAGAAAAGAAAAACAAAGAGCGAAAAATTTGTAATGTAAGAAACGTCCAATGCTTTATTAATGATATATGAAAATGACAAATAATAATTCCTCACAAGCAAGGCCAAGGTGCCTCGGGCAAGGCACCAGGCCGTAAAGTTTCAAACTGTTTATTACAACTCTTAAAACAAAAGTAAATTACTGTGGAATAAAAGAAACAGGTATGAAGTCCTTTGCCGTCCAGTTGTTCAATCCACCATTGGTCGTAGGGTAGATCCAGCTGTCGATATCTGAATCTTCTTCATCATCTTTAATTGCATTAACTCCCTGATTGCCGATGCGCAAAGGAGGTCTTCCAATCTGTGCGTGCCTAACAGCCTTTTGAGCCCCTGTAGTAAATCCCAAACCAAATTTGTCAGTTTTGTGCGCAAAATTAGGGAGCCGACCCCAATTGGTACACCCACCTTTTTCAATTATAGCTCTGGCATCTTTGAGAGAAGCCATCTTCATCGGAGGTTTGTCAGTAGCAACTTCAGTTGATGCCAAAGTCTGGGGGATTTCTTCAAAGTTATGACAAGGGGTTTCGATGAACTCCCTATCCATCTCCATATAGCAAAAGGAATTTAGATGACTCACCATGTACTCCTCTTCACCCCGCACTGTGACAATCTTCCCTTTTACCAGATATTTCAGCTTTTGATGGAACGTGGAAGTCACGGCCCCAGCCTTATGAATCCAAGGACGACCCAACAAGCAAGAATATGATGGTCTGGTGTCCATTACATAAAAGGTGGACCCAAAATTCTGAGAGCCAAACTTGACAGGGATGTCCACCTCCCCGTGCACCATCCTTTTTGATCCATCGAAAGCCCTGACCACAATGTTACTCGGCTTCAGAATCAAATCTTCACAATCCAGCCGGTCTAATGCTTTCTTTGGTAGAACATTTAATGAGGACCCGATATCCACCAATGCATGGGCCATAGTAGTGCCTCTGCACTCAATCGAGACGTGTAGAGCATCATTATGATTTCTTCCTTTAGCAGTCAGATCTGCATCTGAGAAACCTAACCGGTTGTCGGAAGTCAGGCTAGCTACGCAATCTTTGAATTGGTCGGCTGAAGTTTCCTGCGGCACATGCGCAGTCTTGAGGAATGCAATTAAAGCCTTTGCATGGGCTTCAGAACACAACAACAAGGACAACATGGAGATTTTTGACGGGGTCTGTCCCAGCTGCTCGACTACATTGTAGTCGCTTTTCTTGATAATCTTCAAAATTTCTTCCATCTCTTGTTTGGAGGCTTCCAACATAATTTTTCTAGGCGTCTCCATCTGGGCAGGCTCGCCTGTGATTTCTTTGCCCCGAGTCTCAGATGGCTCGGCGACAGGAGTGATAACTGGAGTAAGAACTGGAACAGTATTTGATCTACTAGCAGATGGAATGATAATAGGTTTGTGAACAGTTGGAGGGGAAATATCAGGAGAAAATAGTCTTCCACTTCTGGTGACCTTGTTGTCCCCGACAATATTGCTGACATCAGTATCAGCTTCCTCATTTTTAAAGTCTTGTTTAACTCCATGGTAATACACATCAGTACCATAGTGCCATGGGACAGCCTTGTCTGAGGTGTATGGGATAGGACCAGGGACAATAATTATCAACAGAGAAATTCTTTGGACGGATGTAATCCTAACAGGCTTTCTCGAGGAAACCTTTGAAGGATTGGCGGAAATGGTTATGATGGCAACATCTTGAATTGGAACCAACAGAATCAAAGTCTTTTCAAACATGATCTCTTTATTATCCATCAGGCGCTGAACACCTGATTTTAATAAGTGGCAACCAACAGGCAACATTGAACACATGTGGCAACCTTCACTGCAGCCCGGAAATAAACCGGCTAACAACAAATTCTTCTTAACTATCATCAAAGGGGTAGAAATTTCTTCCACAGAGGTCCCAAATAAATCCTCGTCCACATCATTTACTCCATGACCATGTTTGGGCATGGGGGCAGTTATGACGTTGGGCTTCTCTGGAGCGTCAAACTCAATCTCTTTGGCTTCAATCAAGTCTTACACCTTATTTTTCAAAGCCCAACAATTGTTTGTATCATGACCTGGACCTTTGGAGTGATAGGTGCATCGGGCATTCGGGTTATAGTGAGGAGAAGTGGTATTGGGGTTCTTCTGGGCCTCCCTCAGAGTTACCAGATTGGTCTTCAATAATTGTGGTAGAATTTGAGACAAGGTCATATTGAGCCGAGTGTATTGTCTCTGTGGTCTTTCCACCCTTTGTTAACTGTTGCATTATGGAGCAACCGTGGGTCTTGATATCACTACCGCATTTACTGCTTGACGGTGTTCAGATATACTTTGGCCCCTCGGGCTGTAGACTGCACTAGCTTATTTCTTACCAGTGAAAGGCTTCTTCACTGCACTTGACGAAGCATCCTTCTATATTTTACCACTTAGGATACCAGCTTCTACTCTCTCCCCAGTCAAGATCAACTTAGTGAAACCAGATGACGAACTGCTAATCAGATGATTGAAGAATGGACCAGACAGCGTCCCTAGAAACATGTCAACCAACTCCCTATCAGACAAAGGGGGTTGGACCCTTCCAGTGAAATCTCTCCACTTTTGAGCATAGTCCTTAAAACCTTCACTTGCACCCATTGACGTACCCTGAAGCTGAGTACGAGTGGAAGCAAGGTCGGCGTTATACTGATATTGTCTGTAAAAAGCAGCAACAATGTCTTCCCAGTTTCGGACATTGGCTCCTTCCAATTGATAAAACCATTCAAGCTGAGTCCCTGACAGACTATCTTGAAATAAATGCACCCACAAATTTCTATCAGCAGTGTGGGGTTGGATTTTCCTAACATACGGGCGGAGATGGAGTTTTGGACACGATACTCCATCGTACTTGGAAAAAATGGGAGCTTTGAACTTATGAGGGATCACCACTCCTGATACCAGTCCCAGTTCTCCGAAATCCAAACCAGGGATCTTTTAAATCTCCATAAAGCTCAACCGGTCTTCTAGCTGCTTGTACCTATCCTCGGCAGAAGGATATTGCTCATCATCAAAATCAGTATCATTATTAGAAACTACAGGACTGGAGCCCTTATCTTCTTCTTGGTTTTCCCCGTCCTTGGACGAGAAGATCAGATCAGCTTGCTGTTGCAACCTATTCCCAAACCTTTTGCCCATACTCAGAAGAACGACCTTCTTCTTCTTATTCTTCTTCTTCTTCTTCTCCTTCAGAATGAGAGTCTTCAAATCCTCTTGCCCTTTAGCCAAGCTCAAGAACATCTCTTGGAATTGGGCATTATGTGCCTGAAGATCTTTGATGGCTTGATCAAAAGACATTTCAGAAGACATTTCTGCTGAAATAAACAGCGAAGGAGATGAGAAACCTATAATGGTACCTGTAATGATGTGCATGATAATGGGATGCGTATGTAATGATTTCAAAGACTTTGGGAGATTTAAATTTGCAAACCAAAAATAAACAAACTTTATTAGAATAACTTGTAAAAGGTTCAACAATGCCTTTGAGGCGTTACAAAGAAGTAAATGAAAAATTAAAATCTAAAACTAGAAAAGCATAAATCAAAAATCCCATGGACGCTTCCCCTTCGTGTTAACGTAGTCATTGATCACTTTTTCTTTCTCGAGCTGCCTAGTGAGCTTCAAAATCTTCCTTTCTTGCTCATGGTACTTCTCCCGGTAAGTATCCATTTCCTCTCTCAGTTGAATCCAAGACCTCTTCAATGCCCCAAGATCAGTGGGCATATAAGGATAAAGAACCGTGTAAGGAACGCCTTCTTCATTAATGGGCTCCACAATCACTGGAAATACAGCTTCATAAGGCATCCCAAGCTTCTGGGCACGAGCTCGAACTCATTGTAAGTAAGACTGCATAGGAAGGAAAGTCGTTGGTCCCAACTCTTGAGGGTCAGATATGTTCACCATGCCCCAAGCTCGTATGAACCTTCGGCGATGCTCCTTAATGTCTTCCTTGTAGTCAAAGGCAATATCCTCAAGAAGTAGCTCATGGGGGCCGTCTCTCCGAGCACGACCAAATTGTCGCAAAGCTAGACAAGGATTATAGGTTATACCCCCTCTGATTCCGAGCAACGGGACATTAGGGTATCCCCCATAACAATCAATGACAGCAGTGTCTTCCATAGCCCGGGAGCACAAAAGAATGTTTGTATGGGCAAGTGACATTATTCTGTAGGACCAACCCAAACCTTCTTCGTTCTTCAGCACGAACTTAGGGAGGTGCGAAATAAACCACCTCGACAGCAAAGGCATACAATACATAAGAGTACCTCTTCTTTGCACAGTACGAGTGTAGAGAGCTTGCAAGATATCACCCAGTAGAGTAGGCATAGGATTGCGAGAAAGGAAAATCTTAACAACATTCACATCTATAAAGGAATCTAGATTCGGGAAGAGAACCAAATCGTAGATAAGGAGAGCCAAGATATCTTCAAGCGCCTGAAATCCAAATTATCCCAGAATAGCTGAGCCTGATCTATCACAAATTTGGCTAAGAACCCTTCGACCCTGCTTCGTGTTTCCCAATTGGATACTACATCATCCTGTTTCAAATGCAGAGCTGAAGCAATGTATTTTGGTCGAGGAGTCTCTTCCATACCTGTGAAGAGTACCTACTCAAGGATGGATATGCCCAATAAGTGAGAGAACTCTTCCAAAGTGGGAACCAGCTGATAATCCGGAAAGGTAAAGCAATGATGCACAGGATCGAAGAACTGGAAAAGCACACTCATCATCTGCTCATCAAACTTTGAAGTGACCAGGCTAAGAAGCTGACAATGTCTCTTAATGAACCTAAAAGTCTCAAAAACTCTTGAGGCTAACTCTTTGAGTTGAGCAGGTATTTGCACAAAGTTAACTCAGATGGTATTTTTGCGCATGGAAGCCATAATCTGCAAAACAGAACAAAGATAAATCCCCTCGGTCTTTGAAATGGTTAGTGTAATGAAGTATGCATGCTATGTTATGATGCATGATGTCGTGGTAGAACAAACAACAAGTATAACAGATAACAGGCATGGCAAAGGCAAACAAGTCACACAAAAGCCCTTAAGTTTAAGGCTTGCATGGAGTCAAAGGTATTACCCTCTTGAAGTTCAGTTGGTTTCAACCTGTCCTAGCAAAATTAACCGGGTTCTAGAGGTTCTCAATATCACTGACCATCCTCCATCAGTCATGGTTTCAGCTCACACAATCTTTTCTTGCGGCCGAAACTATCTCGAGAGTATGGTCTCAATGAGTGTAGCATCGAGTATCAACCAGTTCTCAGCTTTATACTGAGGCCGGCTATCTCACTACTTTCTAATGGATAAGTTGGTCGATTAAAGGTTCTAAGGTCAGTTGATGCCTAACGACACACATAGCAGCCCCGTATTCTCCTCGTTTCTCCACAAGGGATACCGGTACCAACCAATGTGCCATATCAATGTAGCTACTGCTTCAACCGTATCGGTCTATGTCGTACAGTTCCCTCACAGTCTATTTCTACTTACCTAAAAGGTATCCCCAGATCCGGGTTTAGGATCTATAGTAACTCCCAAACAAAAACCCTTAAAAGTAAAGCAACCAAGACAAACAAGAGAAGAAAATATGATGAACTAGATCCTAAAGTATACCCCACTTATTAAATCCCCAGCAGAGCGCCAGTTTTGTGATACAGTGGCAGAACCGACTGTTTTGGAAATTCTGGTTTGCGTTTTGCGTTTGTGTTTGCAAAATGTCGCGGTAAACAAGAGTCGCCACCGACTTTTATTTTATCCAACTGGAAAGGAAAAAAGCATAGAAAAATTCCTTTTTCGAGATTTTGAGTACGGGGGATAGATTATAGAAAGGGAAGGTATTAGCACCCTTTCTATCCATAGTTTCCCATGGGCTCTTAGGTACTTGCTCATCTTTTTAAAATTGCTTGTGTGTGTTTGTTTTGAAAAGTTTTGTTTTACTTCGTTTTAACCCTTGTATCAGTCCTCAAGAGTGTTACGAAGTTGTTTTTGAAAACTTTGTTTGAGAAAAAGTGTAAGTGTGAAAGTTTTATTTTTGAGCAAGTACCTACTAGCATCTACCTACTCGGAAAAAGATTGTTTCTATTCTTGTTTCCTTTAAACAGTGCTATCCCACTATTGAGAAATAGGTAGCACCGTCGTTGGAATTTGTAAGGGTTAATTCGTAAGGGACGTACGATCACTAAAGCAATGTTAGGACGTCTTAGTAATAACCCTAATGTCTTAAGATCATATTTGAGGCAACATTTCTGAGGCAACATTTCCGAATAGGACTTTTGATCTTTGTTAGACAAGAGGGCAACCACTAAAACACCATGACTTAATGATCGTTTACCGAAGGCAACCGAAGTGAGAGTATACCCTAAGAGTGCGCATGTGCGAGTGATTTGATTTCAAGTTATTATCTTTGTAAATTAGGGTTTGCTAACCATTTTAAATTGTCATGCACTCTTGTCATAAAATCCTATTAACATACATCTAACAGTTAATATTTGCAAGAAATAAAATGCGAAAAAGTAAAAACTACGCTATTACAAGGCTTCGGGGGAGGGATTAATTACATAGCCAAAAACCCGTAAAAAAATGATAAATAAAGAAAATCCTAATTAAACTATTACATACCGTAAGCAGTTACATTAATATTGGAAAAAATAATAAGCGCGCGCGATGAATAAAAACGAGAGAATTAGGGTTTTGACCCCGACTAAGCCTAAGTAAAAGAAAGATCATTGTTTTTGAGTTTTTGATTATTTTGAGAAAATAAAGTTTAATTGAATAAAAACCTAATTTCTAATTAATTTAATTTAAGAAAAAAAATAACTAAGTTAACCTATTTTTATATTTTTATTTTATTGACAAAAGAAATAAAAATTAAATCAAAAGCAACCCTAATTTTTCTAACTTGATTTTAATTATTCACAAAAAGTTAGAATTACCCTAAAATTAAATTTAACTAATACTAAATCAAATTTGATAAAAATAAAACCTAAATCTAAATTTGTGAAAATTCATTTTATGATTTTTTTGGGAAAAAATAATTAATTTGGTTAGAAAAACAATTAAACAAAATAAATAAATTAAATAAAAGAAAAAATAGAAAAGAAATAGAATGGGCCTGGTGGTAAATATCAAAGTAGGGGGGTGTTTGATAGCAAATCTGAGCCCAAAAAGTGTCTGGCACGTTTGACTTTCTTGATCCTGTGCTGCTTGCTTGACTGGGCGTATGGTAGACCCTCATATAAGAAGCCTTAGATTTGGCTTGTTGATGATCTGATTGGTTGGATGTTGAGGATGCATGGTGGTCTTGTTGATGATCTGATTGGTTGGATGTTGAGGATGCATGGTGGTCTTGTTGGACGCTTGTACACCTGATTATGCAATGCAAAATAATATTGACCAAACATGGGGACCTAGGGATCGAACCCAGGCCCTTAGGCATTTTTACCCTGCACGCTTACCAGTTGAGCTGGCTTTGTTAATTGTACAAAGAACAACAAACATGCATTATATGGAAAAACGCAAAATAATAATTCTCCAGCGCGCGAAATTTAAATGGGCCAGTCAGGGAAGGCCATGTTATCATTTCCTTCCTGCCATCGTTGCTAAAAGTTCTATGACTTTTACCTACAGTCATTTGGGCGTAGGTATAACCCTCTGCATCTCCAAAATCTTATCCCTGCATGATAAATTAATACCAGTGGTACCAATCAACTCGTTGCAACCTCACGAGCATCATGGTACCACTATCCATGGACAATTGTTCCTGCACGCAAAACCCCTAAAAACGAAATTAAAACCCTAAACATGGCAACTTGCTGTATAGCCAATAAAAATACAATTGGATATTACCATTAGCTTGCAAACACCTTAAGGATTAAGAATATATCAATGAATCATGTTAAAGATGCCAGAATTGATGGATTTGAAATCAAGAAAATATGAAAACCGCGTGGTACTTACAGTGCGTTTCAAGGCTTGAGGGAGCTTGCTAAGGGTTGCAATGTGATCCTTAGATGTCCAGCAAACGATTGGCGTGCCTGGAATGGCTTGAGGAAGCCTGGAACTAGGAAATCAGATTGCAACTTTTCCTTGAAATTTTGAGATTTGTTCTCTTCTTTTCACGCCTCCAATCCTTGTATTTATGGTCTGCAATCCTTCCTTATGTATCCAAGAACGAATTAGGGGTGGCATTGGTTTTAAATCTTCTTCAATTAAGATTATTGATTCAAGATTTGATTCTTTGTGCAAATATTTCCAAATCAAGCAAAATGCCATCTTTTATGTCCAAATGAAACTTGCACGATTTGATTCTCTTTCCATCTGTGTAATAAACCTAAACATGCACAAAATCTCAAGCTTTGATTAGTTTTTGATATTTTCATGATTTTATTTTAATTTTATTTGATTTAATTTAAATCAAATCAAAATAAATGATAAAAATAAAATAATTACAAATGGAAAGGATCATGGGTCGTGGGTCACATTACAAACTCAGTGCAAGCATAAAAAGTTGGGCCCATTTAGCAAAAATTGCGATTTTGGCCACATTTTACTTTTGGCACTTTTGCAAAAAGGGTCAACTTTACAAATGCATAACTCCTCCAATTTTGACCCTAGAGATGTGTTCTTGGGCTTTTTAGAAATCTCAAGATGTCCTCTAAGAAACCCTTTTGGTCTCATCTTAATTTAGTCTTCCATGTTCATGTATGAGGCTTTGACATAAAAGGTGTTTTTGTTGACTTTTCAAAATGACCTATAATGTCCAAATTTATATCTTCTTGTGAGTGCATATTTTGAACTTGGGAGCTGAATATGAATTGTAGGGAATTGCATCCTCTTAAAAATGAGCTTTGGATAGGTCATTTTTAATAAAGTATGAGAAAGTTATGCTTGGTCAAAGTTGGGTTGACTTTTCCTACAAAACCCTAATTTAGCAACTTTTGGGTTTTGATGAATTGTGAGAAATCCTTGAGGAATCATGATCAACCTTTGATAAAATGATGAATGGTACTTCAAAATGAGGATGTTGACCAAAAATATTGAAGTTTGATTATATGTGGGCCACAATTGACTTTTGCTCTAGCACATTCGATTTTCAGGCCTTTGGGCAATTGCCTGGGCAAACTTTCTCTGCAAGGCTTGAAACTTGACATGGATGATCTTGAGAACATATTAGGAAAATAGTGAGAATTTTGGGATCCTTTGGACTCAAACATCTTGATGCAAACTGAAACCCTAATTAGGTAGATTGCCTTAGGAGAGAGTTTGTCTGGTCAACCCTTGGACTTCCTTAAGCAATTTGAGGACCTCACTTGAAATGTTTTTGCCAAATATGGGAGGGAAAATTTTTGGGTACAACAACTATGCTTCGGTTGTACGAATAACATGGATGAGTACGAGGCGTGCATCTTAGGTTTAAAGGCTGCCATTGACTTAAGGATCAAATTCTTGAACGTATTCGGAGATTCCGCTCTAGTGATCAGTCAAGTCAAAGGAGAATGAGACACTAAGCATCCTAAACTTATTCCTTAACAAGGACCTTGTGTTAACCCTAATATCATACTTCAAGGAGATCACCTTTGAACATTTCCCTAGAGAAGAAAATCAGCTGGCTGACGCCATGGTAACAATGTCTTCCATGTTCAAGGTCAAATGGGATAACGAAGCTCCTATGATTATAATCTAAAGATTTGACGAACCTGCACCCTGCTATGAACTTGACACTGACGAAGAGAAACCATGTTACCATGAAGTAAGGATATATCTTGAAGCACAAGAGTATCCTGAAGGAGCTTTCAACAATGATAAGAAATTCTTGCGAAGATTCTCATCTAAATTTTTCATAAGCAATGGAATCCTGTATAGGCGAAATCATGATTCTACTATACTTCAGTGTATGGACAAGAAGGAGGCAGAGAAAATTATGGAAGCCATGCATGATGGCCTATTTGGTACCCATTCTAGTGGACACACTATGACCAAGAAAATCCTGAGGGCTGGTTACTATTGGTCCATAATGGAAACTGACTGTCATCATCACTTAAGGACTTAGCGTAAGTGTCAAATCTATGCTGACAAGGTCCATGTCCCTCCTATTCCTCTAAATTTAATGACTGCTCCGTGGCCGTTTGCAATGTGGGGCATTGATATGATTGGAGAGATTAAACCTATTGTATCCCATGGACACCATTTCATCCTCGTGGTTATTGATTACTTCACCAAATGGGTCGAAGCTGCCTCATTTGCCTCCGTCACAAAGAACGTTGTATCCAGATTCATCAAGAATAACCTCATCTACCATTATGGTATCCCTGAAAGGATTATCACTGACAATGGGACCAACCTCAACAATGCTATGATTACGGAACTGTGTACTCAGTTCAAAATCAAGCATCACAATTCTTCTCCGTACAGACCTAAGATGAATGGCGCAGTGGAAGCTTCCAATAAAAATATCAGGAAGATTGTGCAAAATATGGTGGTAACATATAAGGACTGGCATGAGATGTTATCGTTTGCTGTCCATGGCTACCATACTTCAGCTCGAACATCAACTGGGGCAACCCCATTCTCCTTGGTCTATGGCATGGAAGTTGTCCTCCCTGTCGAAGTTCAGATTCCTTCTCTAAGGATAATGAAGGAAGCTGACTTAGGCGAAGATGAATGGATTCAAACTAGGTTGGATCAGTTGAACTTGATTTATGAGAAGAGACTGGCTGCTGTTTGTCATGGTCAAATGTATCAAAAATGTATGATCAAAGCTTTCAACAAAAAGACCAAGCCTCAAGTGTATCAAGCTGGAGACTTAGTAATAAAGCGCATCATTCTTCCACAAGGCAATCCCAGGGGAAAATGGATTCCCACTTACGAAGAACCATTCGTTGTAAAGAAAGTTTTCTCTATGGGTGCCATGATGCTGACTACTATGGATGGTGAAGACTTCCCACATCCTGTGAATGCGAACATAGTTAAAAAATACTATGCATAAAATGACCCGCTAGGTTGACATACCTAGACAAAAATAAGGGTGTCTCGACGAACCAATGTGGTTCGGGAAAAAGTTAGGGATATATGCAAAAGATTGTACACCCGGCAAGTCGAAAACCCGAAAGGGCAATTTGGGCAAAAATGGGTATCCTGGTGGGCTGAAAACCCGAAAGGGCAGTCCAGGCAAAAGTTAAGGATTAAAGCGTATGACTATGTCCCGTGGGATCTTTACTGCCAGATTTATTACCAAAGTCCAAAGTTTAAATGGTCCAATATCCATCCAATCAACTTCTTTCAACGATCAGGGATGATGTTCGAGGACATAGGGGCAATAGTGGAATTGGAACACAATGAGATCACCTCCACGTGGCTGTTATTTTTGTTTTTTATTCCTTTCATTCTTTCTACCATTTCCTCTTACTAGGATCTCTGTCTCTTTGTACAAAAACGCCTATTCATGGGCAAAACATCAATACAAATATACTTTGAAGTACAAACTTTTTATTTTTTCTGTTTTGAGTGCAAAGGTGTCCAATGACTAAAATTGAATGAACATAAGCATATGAACATGATTAAAATTTTAGCAAATGTATGTTTAAAAATAGTGACAAGCATCTCCTTAAATGAATTTGAGATATCCCCACCGAGTTATTTCAATAACATTATCTCCACTGATTTGGATTCGTAAAATCCCCAACAAGAATTTCAATCTCTGGAAGATCCTCTCCCCAAGCTGAGTTGGTCTTAAAAGGAAGCCTTTTGGATTTCTTCCTAAAGAGACACCTCCCTATCAGTTCGTCAAATATTCTCTTCGGTAGGGTTTATTTCCCCAACAAACGACAAAACTCCCCAGCTTGAGTTTGCCTCTCATACTATTACAAATCAAGGGACCACAACCCCTAATCCCCAGCGAAGTCGCCAGCAGAGTCATTGCTATCCCAGTAAGTTGATGTGAAGCCTGGACCCGACCAGGTAACAGTTAATCTCGAATTCAAGTTACTAAAGCCTGGACCCAACCAGATACTAGCTCAACTCCATCAAGTTTAAATTACTGCAAAACTTGGACCCGACCAGAAAACAGTTTGAGTTGCTGAAGCCTAGACCAGGCCAGATAACAGTTAATCTCATTTGTAAGTTACTAAAGCCTAGACCCAACCAGATAATAGTTCAACTTCTCAAATCATTACTGAAACCTGGACCCGACCAGATAATAGTTAATCTCAAATTCAAGTTACTAAAGCTTGGACCCGACCAAATGTTAGTTCAACTTCATCATATCCTCAATTTATTGTGAAACCTGGACCCGACCAAATAACAGTTAATCTCAATTTTAAGTTACTAAAGCCTGGACCCAACCAGATATTAGTTCAACTTCTCCAATTGCTAAAACCTGGACCCGACCGGATAATAGTTAACCTCAAGTTCAAATTACTGCAAAAGATACTAGTTTAACTTTTGCAATCACTAACAAAACTCCTCTTCCCCAGTAGATTTTTCCATTATCTCCAGCAAGTTGTTGTGAAGCATGGAAATCTGACCAGATAATAACTAACTTTCAAGAGATAATTCCCCACTATAGCAGCGGACGACTACAAATCCTGAGCTCTTTCTCCCAAGAAGAAGTCAATGTTCCCCAATGGAATTCTTCTCAACAAAGCAGGAATCCCCAATAGAAGCATTTTTAACAAAGTATGAAGATACACAAGTCCATGATTTAACTTCTCAAAACTCCCTAGTTTCTGTTAAGGATACGCTTTGACAACATGTCGTATTCATACATCATATAACATACATAACATATACATAGAACATAATCTCATTTATTTTTAGAACATCATTACACCATGGATACATTCGCATATAGCTAACCCCTTGTTCCTTGCAGGAAAAAAATCATCTATCCAAAGACCTCTTCTGGATCAGAACTAATTCTTCCAGTTAAAGACAGGCAAGACACCTAGTTTTCAGCATAAATCGACCAAATATTTATCCTGATGTTTCTCCCAGTTTCTAACATCATCTTTCCAAATGGCATCTATAAGCCCATTCCTGAATCAATACATCATCTAGTGCAAATTTCTGGGCACTTTAGTGTTCAATCATCTTTCACCTTCAAGCCACAAATGGCAGATCCTTCAATCTAACTCTTCAGGTTTAAGAAGATTGAACAGGGGAAGCTATTGTACCCTAAAATTTTCCCTCTCATTTTCTCAAGATTTCTCTCACAAGATGTCCATTGGTTCAAGAAGGCACAAGGATGGATCAACTCAAGACATCTCCTCAAGCACTGATGGCTCAAGATTAAGGTTTGAGTTTGCACAAGTACAATTGGACTTTTAAGGCCCCATATGATTTTCATATATCATTTTGGACTCTCAAGATTTCTCATGTTAAGTTTCAAGCTTTAGATCACATTTTTGCTCGGTCAATTGATCAGTTGACCCAAAATCAACTATATAGGGCAAAAAGTCAACTATGGTCAATTTACAGTCAAACTTCATAATTTTTTATCCATATCAACATTTTGAACTCATATGTGTCAATTGGTCAAGTTTGGATCACAATTACTCAATAAATTTGATCAGATCACCAAAAGGGCAAAATGGTCAAAATTAGGGTTTTGACTAAGAAGGCTCAATTTTTGACCTTTGACCAAATACATGACTTATTGGTTTGAGACATAATATAAAGGATTTAAATACATCATTTTTACCTAATGGCATGATTCAAAACATTTCTCATGATCAATTGATTGATAGTTGAAATTTGGTCAGCTAATGAAAAAGTCAATTGTACACTAAAAAGTCAAACTTTGACTTTTGATCAAAATCAAGTTTCAAATATCATATTTCATCAAGACATGTCAAAATATGAATATTTGTTCATCAAGAATTCAAAAGGTCAAAATCATCTTTGAAAAGTCAAAATTCTAAGACTTAGAAATTTTTCTAAGTGTTAGAAAGTTAACAATTTTCATGACTTTGTTCCAAATTTTCACCATGATACAAGATGATTCAAGGAAAACTTCCAACATGCAATTTTTAGATCTCAATGAGATATAAAACATTGTAGGGCAGAACTTTGTCTAGAAATTTTTGGATCTCAAGTTATTAATTCATAAAGACATGGTCATGAAACTAAAAACACTTAGTGAAATTTTGCTCTAGTTAGGCAGATTTTTAACCTAACTTCTTGGCCATGTTTCACATGGTTCAAATTTGATTATTCAAAAATGTCAAACATGAAGGTTTTAGAGTATGTTACAAAATTTCTAAAATGTCCAATAACTCATTGAGATCATTTTTGAGCTAAGAGAATCGAAGTTAAGAAGTTGGGCATTCATTCTTGTTTTGCAAGGCAGATTTTGTGATGAACACGAACCAAATCCATAGCCATGCTGCATAATATTTTATTTTCAGGCCTTAAACTTGTGTTTCACTCTATAATTAATGGTTTACACAACTTATTGAGCCATTATCCAATTGATTCAAGCTTTACCCAAATCAATTTTCCATTTTGGGAAGAAAGTAACATATATATTCTTGTAAAGCAAGCTTTATGCACAAAGCCAGCTTCTTGAGCTCCTAACTTGTTTGATATGATTATAATCCATCTACTAAGTCATAGGAATTGTGTTTAAAGTGGTCAACAACTCTATGAACAAAATTACAAGGCATAGAAACTTGTTTTGTCAATAAAACCACTTTTTGAGCTTAAACATGGATTTTGAATTCAGATCATCTTGAGAACTCCAAACCTTTCTTATAATTAGAGATACTATTTATGAGCTAAGACAGGAGATTACAAGCACTAAAACACCCTCAAACTCCCTCAATCCAGAAATTGCATAAAACCTTCATTTTTGTGTCATTTCTGATTTTGAACACCCAACTCATAATTCCCATGTGCGTTTCTTGGCCAAACCATTCACAAAGCTTCTAATACACATATAGAGACTATCCCAATCTTTATTTTCAAACTGTAACATCATCTTCCTCATTCTCCATAACCAAAAACATAGGTTTGCATCTTGACTTCTCCAGGCCATTTTAGCTACTCTCAGTTCAAGCAAACTATTGCATTAGCTTCCTATAGGTTCAAGGAAGCTAACCTGATCATCACCATCACTTGAAACATGTTCAAACTCATTTCACGATTTCTACTTTTTGAGGTATTTTTCTGAACTTTCATCTCTTCATTTAGGCATTGTTAGGCTTGTATTTTCAAAGACAAAATGTAGACATCTTTGCCCTGAAGCTAACCATGTCCATAGTTTTCATTTATATTGCCTGAGCTTAGAGTATTTTGAGATTGAAATTTCTGGAAAAATTAGGGTTCAGATTAGGGCCAGCAAAATTCTCATTCGTCTTTGATTTATAGTTTTAGTTATTGATATTTCTGGAATCATGCTCGAATTTGCTACAACTTTCATGTTTGCATTTCCATTTTTATTGAGAATTGAATGAGATACAGTTGATCTTGATGGCGCAAGATTGAAGATGAAGTTCAGGCCATATAAGTGTTTTGTAATATATTTTTATGGTTTTGTTTTATAGATCGGATGTATAGCCACCCTAGTGGTAAGGCAACACGCGTATTATATTGAGGGCGTGGGTTCGAGCCCCATCACTGGCATTTTTCATATCTCACTAATATTTTCTTCTTTTTTGTTCCCAGCTAGCACGCCTAAGCCTAGAGACATTAGGCCTCCCCTTTTTGCTTCCTCTCCCCCCCCAGCTCACTCATAACACGCATGCCCTTTACTTTTTTGTTTATTTATTTGCTGAGTATACAAAAAAACAGGCTTTTGGGCCTACAACAAAAAAAAATATTTTTTCTAACAAACACCCAACCTGATTTTCACACCCCTGACTCTTTTTATATTTTTATATTTTATTTTATGTTTTATATTTTATTTTTATTTTTCTTTTTTATTATTATCATTATTATTTGTATTGATAAAAAAGGACAAAAATATTTTATTTATTTATACTACATATATATATATATATATATATATATATATATATATATATATATATATATATATATATATATATATATATATATATATATATATATATATATATATATATATATATATATATATATATATATATTTTCTTGCTTCTTTCTAAAACTAAAAAAGACAAAAAATATTTATTCATTTATACTATATCTATTTATTTTATTTCAAGACCAAAAACATTAGAAAACATTTTGTTACAAACTTTATTTCTTTTCTTTAATTAATTTAATAATTAGACCTAGGTTTATTTATTTTCTTTTAATGTAAAATTAACTTAGAATTTAGTTTTCTCTTTTAATTAATTAATTTCTTTTTATGGTAATTTAATTAGAATTAAAACTCTTTTCATACAAAAAAACCCTAAAAAATGCTCCTTTGTTTAATTTCATTTCTTTTCATTTTAAAATTAGTTCAGTTTTCCTATTTTAATCAATATTTTGTTTTAGTTAATTAGGTCAAGAACACTTTTCCTTAACAAAACTAAATAAAGATCCATTTCATTTCCATTTATATCCTTGTACATTATATATTTTAAGTCTTGTACATTTATTCAATATGGTTGTAATAGATAACTTAGGTTTAAAGTTTTTACAATCCCCATTTGTATATTTGTACACCTCATCCCCAAATGATGTAATAGCGTAGAACATTTATTTTCCGCAATTTATCGTTTTCATCAATGCTAGTAATTAGGGTTTGTATGGCATGACAAAATCAATGCTTAGAAAACCCTAATTCAAGATTAAACCAAGCATGAAATACAATACACTTGCACACTTTGCACCTCTAGGGTTTACTCCACTTTGTTTCCTTAAAAATGGTCATGGTATACATGTGAGACATCTTAGTAAAGACAATCAAAAACACAAGATCATAGTCCCTCGATGACGCTTTGAATGTTGCCTTACAAATGATCTTAGTCCATTAAGAGAAATGCTAAGATACCTTACAATGTTGTTATCCATAACTATATGATGACCCACGCCCGTCCCTTTACATCTAAATATAAGGCTACTTACCAATCAATGATAAGATAGCAATATCAAAGGAAGAGAGAAATGAACAAAAGACTTTTGTGTAGGTAGAACGCTCTTAGTTGCTTGCTCATAACCTATCTCCAAAAACAAATATATTTTCAATCACACCAAACACTTTCAAAAACATGAAATATTTTCAAAAGTACAACACTTTGTATGCATTCTTATAGAGACTAGAATCATTACAAAGTTTGCCTAAACGAAGGCGCTTTTCAAAAATACTTTCAAAACCAACCACAAACACATTTCAAACAAAGCAATTTCAAAAGTGATCTAGCAAGCAACTAAGAGTCCATAGATAACTATGGATGAAAAGGGTGCTAACGCCTTCCCTTTTCATAACTTACCCCCCAAACTCAATAAAATATCTCAAAGGTTTTTCCTATTCTTTTCACCCTTTCCTTATTGGATAAAAGAAAAGTCGATGGCGACTCTTGCCATCCACAACAATTGCGATCAAACGCAAAACAACCAAGTCAGTTCTCCCACCATATTACAGACTTGTCTGTTGTTTTCAGGCGTGTAACTTTGGTGGCAAGTTGTGTTGTGGGTGTGATTTATTTTCAAACCTAGGTTAACCTATTGCACCTGGAGTATGGTGTGTTTGTGAAAAGGTTTATGTTGTTTCTTGAATGTTGGTGAGGAGTTTTCAAGTTTGTATTCCACTGCATATATATCCGATGGAAAACTCCTAGTGGTTTTGTGTGTTAAGTCTTCAACACTTTGTTCTCCTCTGAAGGTGTATCCCATGTTGTGGTGATACTTGAGGAGAGGTTCAACTAGATTGTTATAGTTGCCAAATATACTTGAGGATTATCCCAAGTCGACTCATAAAGGCACTCATATATGAGTTTGTTGAAGAGAGATATGGAAGAAGCAATTTATTTTTTCTTCCAACCCTAAAAGGCCAATCTCCAGGCCTTGATAGAAGATGTCTTGGTGTGTTCCTTGTGATGGGAATTGATGTCCTACCAGATGTTGGAACATCAAACCAACAGATTATGCAGAATCTTGTTGGATAAAGGTAGGGCATATCAGATGCTTGGGTGCTGAACAAATGTGTTTTGATCAATTATGTTTGGAACCTACTCTTAATCTAGAAGAGGAGACATCTGTGTTTTGTGTATAAGAAGTTTCTTTTCTATAAACATGTCTTAGATAAGTGTGTTGGGTCAGAACACAATCAAAATATTAGGCACTCATTAGATTAGTTTATTTCTTATTTAAGTGAGTTAGAATGCAGAGGTTGTGATTTTCTTACCCGTGGAGGCTTGAAAAAGGTATCTCATTCAAATCCTTTATATGTGGAGGTCAAACTCAAATGTCAAAGAAATTCTCGCTAGTCATCTGGAAGATCCTTCTGATCAAAGGAGACAAATTTATGGAATCTTGTTTATGTCCATAGAACATATTATGTTTGAGAGAAGTAATGGACTAACCACAGGATGTGCAACTAATGTATGGTTCTCAAGGAATTCTCAATAGTTAATAAGAGGGAGTCCTTAATCTGAAGCTGGAAGAACTTTAAGGAATGTCATACATAATGCCTTGACATCTTTGTATTGAGGATTTATTTTTCTCAATATGTCTGGTGGTACATTTCATAAATAGGATGGAGGTTGCTTATTCTAACTTGGTATTCTCATCTAGTCTATGAGAGCATGGAACTCTTGTTCTGTTGTAAAAGTCATCCAAGGAATGGTGATCATTAGAGTTGTATCAACCGGAGTTTTGTGTTTGATTGTTGTCTGCACTATGAAGAGTCATCCAAATCACCTAGGATGAGCATCTCAGTTGTTTGAAACAAGGAGGAGTTAATATTTTTGGGGCCAAAGGATTATGGTTCCCTGGTATCTACATGGGAAGTTCCTCCTCTCTACTAGGGTTCAATTTTGCGGTGTCCTCACATGATGGAACATGTGTTTTTGCAAGGAGTGAAAAGGATCCTTATATGATGAAGAAGCATAATTATTCTGAACAGTCTATTTGTGATGACTAGTAAATGCCACTATTGTTTAAGTCTGCTCCAGATACCTGTTAGAGGGAATCTCCTTTTTAGGTGCAGAAGGATTCCACCCAACACCTCATAGTCATACAGAAGGTCTGAACATTGTGCTTGTGAGAAGAAATATTCTTTAAGTGTGCATGCTCTGCATGTATTTTGGTGTGTTAAAGATTGATCAACTACTGATGGTTGATCCTCTTGTACCCATTACAATTTATGGATTATTATGGTGTCTCCAAACCATAATTGATGGTGAAATCCATGGGCTTGAGGTAGATGTTGGATCTGATGTTAGAACATCGTCTCAAAGTGTGTTATATTCCTTCAGCCAAGGAAGTTGTTGTTACCCAGAATGAATTTTAAGGTCAAGCCACTGACCTAATCTAGAATGTTTTTGGATGTTAATGGATGTCATGATTGTTTGTCATGAAAATGAATCACCTTGTGCCAGATGTGTGCAGAAGAAGATTGTCAGACCAAATGTTCTACCTTGTGGGAGAAGGTAATCTTATCTGACCTATAATAAATACTTTGATGGGAGCTGAGTATTTGTTTATCCTCTAAGGAGGTTGTGCATGAGACTGATGGTGAATACCTTGACGGGAGGCTAAGTATTTGTATAAGGAGTTATGCAATTCTGCATTCTAAACATTATGTTCCAGAGAATATGTGAGCATTTATTTCTCTCCATAGCATTCAGGTGTTTGGAAAAACCTGAGTAAGGTGCACTAGTTTCTAATGGGAGCTTCTTAAAGGGTTTTGTATTATGGAGTTGATATCATACATAATGTAATAACATCATGGTCATTGATGGTTGTTTTGTTGCTATTGCCTGAGATTTTGCGTGTGGAGTTGGTTGCCCAATCATTATTATTAGAAGTGGCATTTCTGGCTATGTGATTAGATGGTGGAGAATTTAATCTTGTCTACGGTATTATGCTTGGTGAATGCATGACTACTTTGTTGAAGTCTCCACTAATATTAGAAACTACTAGTAGAAGTAAGGGCAGAAGACTGCTGACAGATGTTGAGGTATGAGCAGAGTGTTTTAAAGAGGTGCTTTTCTTCTGCTGCAAGTCACTCCAGATGAGTGTTGATAATCTGGATCTTAGTAAAGCTATTAAGTAAACTAATAATTTTTGGAGTATGTGAGTGACTTCACACCTAGCATGCATGACATCTTGCCTATTCAAAATGTCATGATACAAAGTGTGGTTTTAAAAGGACAGTGATAAGATATGTCCTTGTGTTGTGAAGAAGTCGAGTTCTTGGTAGTATTTTCAAGGAGTGAGAGTATATGACTTCGGTTTGACTCTATTGATGGAGTCGTGCTTCAACATATGCAGGAAGTGTTGTTCTTCAACATTAGAGAATGAAGTCTTTCATGTGGTCTTATCTAGTACTCAAGCTTTCATCTTCAGCTAGAGTATTTATTATTCATGACAGGGGGAGTCCTATAATCCTCTGTGGATTTTTGTTGCAATGGAACATATATTGTTTGGGTGTTGTTCAAGCTTGTAGAGATTGTTTTCCTCTTATAAAGATATGATGTCAAACAACATGTTGTGACATTATGAAATTTTTGGTGATCTTGACAGGGCATGGTTGGTTCTTAGCCATGTGAAGCTGGGTGTTTAAATCAAGAATTCACATATCTCTCCAAGTGGCATAATGGTTATTGTAATACGGTGGGAGAACCGACTTTTTTGGTTTTATCCAAATGTCCGGATAGCTAGAGTCGCCACCGACTTTTCTTTTATCCAATACTTAGGAAAGGTGAAAAGAATAGGAAAAACCTTTGATGGATTTTGAGTTCGGGGGGGGGGGGGGGGGGGGGGGGGTAAGATATGAAAAGGGAAGGTGTTAGCACCCTTTTCACCCATAGTTATCTATGGACTCTTAATTACTTAGTTCACTTTTGAAAACTTGCTTTGTGTGTGTGATCTGTTTGAAAATATTTTTAAATCGCCAATGTAAGGCTGACTTTGTAATGATTCTTGTATCAGTCCTCAAGAATGTATACAAAGTGTTATTTTTTAAAATATTTGTTTGAAAGTGTAATGTGAAAAAAAGTTTTTAGGAAAGATGTGAGCAAGCAATTAAGAGTTTCTTACCCACTAAAATCTTTCTTATTCTTTTCCTTCTTCTTTAGAGATAGTACTGTCTGTACCATTAGTTGGTAGGTATCCCTATCTATTAGATGTGAAGGGATAGGCGTAGGGTCATCGCATGGTCATTGAAGGTAACACGTAAAGACACTTTAGCAATTGTATCAGAGGGACTAGACCATTTTTCGTAGGCAACATCGAAGGGACATCGAGGGATAATGATCTTTATTCGAGGGTATTTTACTAAAGTATCCCTACTTTCGAGGAACATGACCATTTATTCAAAGGCAACAAAGAGAGGTTACCCTAGAGGTGTGAGTGTGAAAAGTGTCTTCAGTTCAGTTATATTTATCTTGATTTAGGATTTCCTATCGATTGATCTTAGTCTTGCCATACAAACCATATTTACTAGTCATAGCATAAGAATATAATGTGGAATGTAAAGTGTGGAAATTTAAACCTAAGCTATTACATTGCTCTGGGAGAGGTACATAATAGGAAAAAAATGTGAAAAATAAACCTACGTTATTACATCCAGTGAGCAGTTCCATAATAGGAAAAAACGCCAAAAAGTAAATCTAGGCTATTTACATCGGAGAGTGCGACCTATACACTTGATCTAGGAAA
Organism: Vicia faba; assembly: GCA_948472305.1. Taxonomy (NCBI): domain Eukaryota; kingdom Viridiplantae; phylum Streptophyta; class Magnoliopsida; order Fabales; family Fabaceae; genus Vicia; species Vicia faba. The sequence continues at coordinate 775,777,628 of OX451737.1, forward strand.
ATTAAATGGAAAATAAAATAGAAACTAGAAGAATGTTTTTTTGTGATTTTTTTTGTAGAAAAGTAATTTAAATGATAATAGTAATTAAAACCTAAATTCTAATTAATTTTAATGTTTAAAAACACCAATTAAATTATATAATTAATTGTATCAAGAAAATTAAATATTAGTGAAAAAAAACCAAATCCTAATTTAATAAAAAAAATAGGTTAAATTAATTTGATTATTGGTTAATTAAAATTAGGTTTAAGGTTAGAAAAATCGATGAAATTAGGCTAAACCAAAAAATAAGGAAAATTGCATGGGGTGGGTGTTGAACCCAAGCCCTCCTGGCCTCCTTACTGCATCGTTTTCCACTGAGTGAGGTGCTCGTTGGTTTTTGGAGATAGGCGCTGATCAAAATATGTAAAACCTGCATAAATTAGAAAATAGTAAAAAAGTTGCAAAAGGCAGGGATCGAACCCATACCCTTAACATCATAAACCTTCGCCTTGACCAGCGGTGATATGCTCTCATCCGGTTGTATAATAGAAACAAATAAATATATTATAAACATAGACCGGAGAGGCGCCAGAGCCATAGCTTTGGTCGTCTTCTCCGGTAAGGTGTTTTTTGTACCTACAAAAACAACAAACGTTAATGATCAAAAAGAACCCTACCCCCCTAAATTGACCCTGGCGAATCCATTGGTTGCCTTAGTTTTTCCTAAATCGTCCTGCACAATGAGATATGTACAAAATAACACAAATCAGTTCAAACATGGTGATGTACGATTTTTTCTGGCATCATGGGACTCATGCAAGGGATTAAACATGTGTTCATTTGTCTCGAGAACACAATGAAAACGTTAATTCACATCAAAACATCACAAAAATTAAAATACGAATTTCATGTAAATGCAAAACCGGTGATGCATGTAACCCACGTTTCAGGCCCTTTTGATCATCAAGAATGATCCCATTTTACCCTATGATGTCTCAAGAATCGATTTAGATGGTTGCTTGGCCTTGAGGATGGATGTATGGGGGATTTCAAGTTTGCCCTAGTTTGACAAAAGTTAATATTTTGAGAGAATGTTCTTGCAGCCTTTTTTTCGTTCCCCCTTTGTTTGAATTTGAAGGATATATATAGGAAGAGATTAGGTTAAAAAAATAGGCTTGGATACCTTGTAGAACAATCTTTGATTTTGTTTGAAAGTAGTTTGGAATGAGACAAAACCAAGAAGATTTTTTTTCCAAATAGGCTCACACGGTTTTTGCATGATCTTGGGGCCCCAAATAAAATCAAATCTCAAGCCTTTTATGTTTTGTACATTGTTTGATATTTATTTGATTTGATTTTGAATTTAAATGAATAAAATAAAAAATAAACTAAATAAATACCTCAAAAATAAATGAATGGACTTAGGAGTCTCTTATGAGGCCAGAAACATATTTGGACCTTGAAAGATAAGCCCATTAGCCCAAAAATTCAAATTTGCTCAAATTGAAATTTATGCATTTTCTCAAAATTGACCAACTTGTACCAATTATATCTCACTCAAATTTTATCATATTAAGGTGATCTTGGATTTTTTGGAAACCTCAAGATGACCCCTACAACCTTTACGTTGGTCATTTTTCCATTTTAAGAATTTATCTTGATGTAAATTGCTTTGACAAAAAGTGTCTTTTTGTTGACTTTTAAAATGACCTGTAATGTTTTGGCCCATATCTCTCAAATGAAGCATTTTTTGGACTTGAACTTATACATAAAATGTTGTAGAGAATTGAATTTCCTTCATAATGAGCTTTGGTTGGAAATTTTTTGATGAAGTATGTGAAAGTTATGCTTGGTCAAAGTTTTGTTGACTTCTCCTTAAGAAAACCAAAATTTAGTAACTTTTGAATTTTGATGAATCTTGAGTTTTCTTGATGGATTATGATCAACTCTTGATACAATGATGAATTTGACTTCAAAATATTGATGTTAATCAAAAATATTGAGTTTTGACTGTATGTTGACCATAATTGACATTTTATCCACTACAGTTGATTTTCAATCATTTGAGCAATTGACTGAGCAAACTGTGATGCAAGGCTTGAAACTTGTCATGAGGGTACCTTGAAGCATATGAGGAATCATGTAATCCACTTGAGGCATTAGAAGTACAATTTCCTTTTAAAGAAGCAAAACCCTAGTTGTAGGTTAACTTCTTAGGAGAAGGGTTTATCTGGTCAACCCTTGAGTAGTCTTGAGCATTTGAGACCCTAGGAGCATGAGGAGGTATATTGAAATAATGGGAGGGAAAATTTTTGGGTACAACAGCTGAACATGTTCAATCTTCTTAAACCTGAAGAGTTAGATTGGCATGCACGCCATTCGTGACCTGAAGGTGGAAGAGGATTGAACACTTAAGTGCCCAGAAATTTGCACTCACATGTGCACGAAGTAATACTGTTGGTTGATTTTATTGCTTGAATGGGATTAAAGATGCCATTCAGAGAGGTGATAGAGTGTCGCCGGAGATGGGCTTATAGATGCCATCCAAGGTAATTGTTGATAGGAGTATCAGAATGAGTCTACGCTTGACTATCTCTGAGAAGTATACTAGAATGAGTCTGTGTCCGACTGTATCTAGCATATATGCTGGGGAGTGTTAGAATGAATCTTATGTCGCGATTGTATCTAAATGATGTTCTAGAATGAGTCTATGTCTTGACTGTATATATAAGAGGATCAAAATGAGTCTTCGCCTGACTGTATATGAGATCCATATTAGAATGAATCTACGCCTGACTATATTTAAAGATATACCAGAATGAATATCAGAATGGATCTATGTCTTGATCGTATCTGAACTGTATCTAGAATATGTACTGGAATGAGTATCAGAATGGATCTATATCTCAATCATATTTGCACTGATCTAGAAGATATATTGGAACGAGTCTACTCCTGACTGTATCTAAAGGAGCATCAGAATGAATCGTTGATTTATTGTATCTGAAGGATGATAAACTGTTGACAATATTTATATGTTTGTGAACTAACCTGAAAAAACAAAGTTGGTGTTATGCAATGGCATGATGTATGTAATGCATTGCGTAATGATGCTCTCAAAATAAATGAGAATATTATATGTTTTTCGTATGCATATGCTATGATATTTTGTAAATGATGTATGGATGTAAGATATTGTTGACGATAGCGGTAGCTTTGTATAGCGGTGTTGGCCTGGGAAATTAAATCCCCGACTAGTGCTGAGGATGAGGATAATAGTTTCACAATTTTGTTTATAACGTCTTTGTTGGGGATTCTCGCTTTGTGTTTGAGAACACTTTACTGGGGACGTTCGACTTCTGCTTGAGGATAGAAGAATCCCAGGAAAAATGGTCGTTCATCGTTCTTTTAAAGGATTGGATTCTTATGTACCCTGACTGGGGATAAAGGAGATGGATAATCCTCTTATGTGCTGTCTGACCAAGTTTCAGATATGGATGTCAAATATTTTTAGGAGGACAAAGTTGAACGACATCTGGCCAGGGAAGAGAATCCTGTCGAGAAATTGCAACATCGGAGAAATAAACTCTGTTGGGAAAATAAACCCTGCTGGAGAAGAGAATTCATGTAAACTGTGTTGAGGAGATAATATCTTATGGGGATGAGCTTGTGAATTTAGCTCTGTAGAGATAGTTCAATGGATATTTGTGGATGACTTGAACATTATCCCACCTCCTAGAGTCTTTAGAAAATGATAATCCTGCTTTTATGCATATATTTTGTTAACAGTAATCATGTTCAAATGCATATGTTCATTCAATGTAATCATTGGACATTTTTGCAAACAAAACGGAGAAAGTAAAACAATTTTGAATTTTGAGATCTAATTGCACTGATTCTGAAATTTTGCCTATAAGCAGGAAGTTTTATACAAAGAGACAGAAATCCTAGTAAGAAGAAATCGTCGTAAGAATGAAGAAAGGGTACAAAGAAAAACAAGGAAAAACCGCTATGTGAAAATGATCCCATCAAGTTTCAACTCTACTATTGCCCATATGTCTTCAAGCATCACATCCCTTGTTGTCGGAAGAAGTTGATTGAATTAATCTGTACTATTTGAACTTGACGTTGATAAAAAAGCTTGTTGTAAGTATATGGGTGATCCAACGGAACATAGTCGTATGCTTTAATCCCTAACTTTTTCTTGGACCTCCCTGTTGGGTTTTTAGTCCATCAGGATATCCTTTTTTCCCAAGCTGCCTTTTCATGTTTTCGACTTGCCGGATGTATAATTTTTTACATATATCCATAATTTTATCCCGAACCCTTTTGGTTCGCTGGGATGCCCTTACTTTTTCCTAGGTCTATCATCCTAGCGGGTCTCTTTTATGCATAGTATTTTTTGACTATGTCCACGTTTACATGGTGTGGAAAATCTTCACCATCCATGATAGTAAGTATCATAGAACCTCCAGAAAATATATTTTTGATCACAAATTGCCCTTCGTATGTGAGATTCCATTTTTCCATGAGATCACCTTGTGGTAGGATAATACGCTTTATTACCAAATCACCGGCCTGGTATACCTGATGTTGGACTTTCCTGTTAAAGGCTTTGATCATGTGTTTCTTATACATCTGACCAAGAATTTAATTCTCATATTGATGGCAGCTTTGATACCCATGATACATGCTTCGTACTCGGCCATGTTATTGGTATAGTCAAAAAACAACCTGGAGGTGAAGGATGTATGACAACCCCTGGGAGAGAGGATTACAACACCAATTCCATTACCAAGCGCATTGGAAGCTCCATCAAAAACCATAGTCCATCGGGATCCCGGCTCAGGTGTTATACCCCAATTTTTGCCCCTAAGATCCCTCATCATACTCTTTACATCTCATACATAGCATTGGTTCAATGGTTACGGGATCGAAGACTTTTGGGATTAGGTTTTTTCTTTGTGGATTGAGGTTGTTACACTCAAAGTTGATTCAACTGGTGCTCTTATTATTTTTTGGTACAAGATTAGGATTCGTTGTGTTTAAGACATTATCTTAACTACTCGTTGCGTGTTATGCAAGTTAATTTGGATTAGTGATTACGGACAAAAGTTCATCCAGAAGGAAACTTGGTTTGGTTTTGATCAATGGAGAATTGATATGAAGTTTCATTCGAATAATTCCATGAGATCAATTTATTCAAAAGCATAATTTGGGATTTGGCTCATGACTAAATTTGGAAATGGTGAATTCATATGAATTTCTAGGGATTCAAGTAACAGATGCATACATCAATATGTTCATTATTCATTCAAAGCATTATTCAAGATCATACAAGTATAAATCATCACAAATTCAAGGTGTGCAAATTCTACATCATCGCCACTCAAAGCTCAAATCACCATCACACATACCATTTCAAAACAAAAGAAAGAGGTATGCTTTTTGGGCAAGAGGATATGTGGAATATAAAGTTTTATCGTTGATGATAAGCAAGGCTACAAGATAAAGATTACAAGAAAAACATTGTCTTTCAGATTTCCAAGTCAAAATTCCTTACAAGTGAAAAAGAATTCATTACAACATTGAACGAATTACAAAAAAAAGGGTGTTTGACCAATGTCAGATTGCTGTCCTAAGACCTATTCCTACTGAATCCCAACCATGATACTTTTATTTTGTGAAAATCATGTCAAAACTCCAAGTTTGAACTTCATGTCAACTACAAAGTGCCTCCATGTGCAAAGCCTTCATGTTGAAAACTATGTACTTTACCAACGTGACCCTAACCTACTGCTACACCAGACCTGCATTAGACCTCCACAAAATAGTCCCAAAAAAAACTATCATACCCAGACATCTTAACTTGCAGTATGCCACAGAATTATACCATGTATTGCATACCATTTTCAAGTCAATTTCAGCATAAACACATACTTAAACCTACTAACTCTTTTCTTCAAATCCTGATAATCCATTTCACACAATATAGTACATACATATACATAAAGTCTTTCAAACTATTAACCAAAAACCAAGCCATACCATAACTCAAATTGGGTTCACGCCATAATAGTTAACTAACAACTCTACTTACCACATTCAAAACAGATTCAAATGTAGATGAGCAGCTAGTGAGATATGTGGAAGACAAAACTCATGGGAAATGAACTAGAAAATACTGAATATTGCATCTAATAGAAGGGCTACTGCTTATTCAAAAAGACGGCTTTCTCTTGAAGCTAATCTTGATGTCATGAACCCATCCCTTTCTGTCTCGTTATTCCAGAGGATCAAGTTGGATGCGGTGATGTTTATGAATTGGATAAAGAGATTTCGGAAATGGTTCCGAAACTAATTCTTGTTGTGCTTTTTTCTTTATCTTTTCACCAATAAGTCTGAAAAGGAGAGGTCGCAACAGAATAAGAGGAAAAATCAGGAAATTATTAGTCCAAAACCGTGAAAATTAATAAACTAGCTCAATACTAAATCAGAAAAGAGAGTTTTATCAGAGAATCAGTTAAAACAAAAAATTCCAGTTCAGCAACTAACCTCCTAACAGAAAAAGACCAACAATAACAGAATTATCTAACCAACTCACTCTCAAAATAGATTTCAACAAACTTCTTAACAGAAAACAGAAAATAACTTCCAACCGCATTTTCCTAACAACCTAGTACAAACTCCTAACTGATTTCTAACCACCTAACCTCTACCCTCCATTCCATAACAAACTCTCAAACATATAACAACAAGGAGCTTCTCATTGGAACCTATATAACAGAACGGTAACAGAATTATCTGGGGGAGGTATTGATACATAACAGATAACAAAATTTGCAAGAGGGACCTTTTTTCTACTATCTCAGTGATCTTGAGCTTCCATTCTCTATCATCTTCAACCTTCCACCACCAATCTCAAATCCTCTATGCTTCCTCTCTCCATTTTCATCCTCCATCACCATTCTCTGAACTGCATCCTCTCAACTACATCATTTACCTTCTTCAGCAACTTTCAACCATCATGCTACTACAAATATCAACCATAATCAGCATTGTTTTCATCCACTACAACAACAACTTCCATATTCGTTTATTTTCAACTACAGCAACAACAACAACTTCTCAGCATCAAACAGAAGCACAATAAGAGCTAAATATTAGTAGAAGAAGGATTAGCACAAGAAACAGGGGGAAAAGATTAAGTTCTTACCTGGATAAGAGCTTTATCGAGGGTCTCCAGATTTCTTGGCCATCCGCTTCGCTGGAATTCACCACGACTACTATCGGAACATCCCTCGATTCCGTAGGTAAACGCGATTTACCTTCTTCCTTCATCTTTTCCAACTTTTTCTTGCTTCGAATTTGTAGAAGACAATGTGTAGATTAAGAGCCCCAAGCCTTCGTGATCTGAAGCTTTCACCGCGACATTTAATTAAATCTTCCAAATCTAGGGTTTTGGCAAGTCATAGAGGTTATAACAAAAAATGAATAAAAAACCAGTGGATTCGTATCGAGGGCGTTAAGACGAAGGGATTGGTGTATGCGATTTAAGTTTTGCGGTCGTTTGACAACGGCGCTCGCGGTGACCTTTCTCACCGAAAATCTCACCGAGAACGAGGTTGGTAAAAGGGACGATCCTCTGAGTAATTGGAAGCGTTAGGATTGAGATAAGATGAAGGGAGAAGAAAGCGTCGCGGGTTGTTTGAGAAAGAAAGAGGGAGTCGTTTTGTTGGAAAATGAAAAGACTCGGGGTTTTTAACCCTACCACCAGTTTCACTTCTAGTTGGTTATTTCTTTTCTTTTTTTACACTTTCCTTCAGTTTTAGATAACCAAAAAAAATGAATTAAAGTTGAATAAAAAAAGAACAGATTAATTGGATTTAGGATATGCAGACCACGCCTATTGAACTGGGTTGTACATTCTCTTTGAGCCCACGATGCACCATTTTTTTTTTAATTTTGATATTGCACAAAAATCCAGTTATATACTAAATGGCAGATTTGGGCTTAGATACTTTTAGACCCATACACTCCCTGATTGCAATTCAGCACCCCCTGACTCTTTCGTTGCCTTTGTATATTTTTTTATTTTAGTTTTTTAGTTAATTTTTTTTAAAATAAAAATAGTAATAAAATACATATAATAAAAACAATAAAAATAAATAGAAGTTATGACTTCTTATCATTTTTAGATAATAAACTACAAAATCAATAAAAATGTTTGATGGGCTTTTTATTTGATTTTTGAAAATTAGTTTCTAATTTTTCGATTACTTTAGACTTGTGATTCACTTTTGCATGTTGAGTTGAGTCTTATGCAGGTTCATTGCTTGATATGTGGATGTGTTTGGATTCTGATTTTGATTTATTTTCACATCGGTGAAACTTCGACACCTATTCTGAATATCCAATCTCTGACTGTTTGTTTGTTAATGCCAGCTCGTGCAAAGTATTATGGGTTTCTTTCTTTTGATTGCGCTTTTTGTGGACTTTATTGTTCGTTTGGTATTATACTGCTTCCAATTTATTTTTCTGCGCATTTATCGCTTTCTAGATATCATGAGAAGTAGGAAATAAAGAGCGTGTGCTCGAAGTCGCTGTTTAAAGACCTGTAGCAGGCATTCTGCACTTCATTTATTATATGTGTTGTGCTTGTGTTCGTTTCCTTTCTTGTTGATCGATGAGTCACTCAATTTAGAAATTGAGATCACGACTTCGCTCTCGGTGCATGCTCCCTATAGGATTTTATCGCTTTCCTTTATTTCTTATTGATCGATGAGTCACTCAATTTAGAAATTGAGATCACCACTTCGCTCTCATTGTATGTTCCCCATATGATAGTTTTGTTAAGCTTTTTTTTTGGCATGCTAACTTAGATAGGATCATTCATTGTATAATAACATTAGGTTAGAGATAAGTTAGTCTCCCTTTAGACTTTTCTTTCTTCTTTTGCATAATTTCATTTAAAACTAAAACTTATTTTTTCTTGGAAAATGTATAAAAAATGCTAAGCATACAAAAATTCTTCTCATGGTAAAAAATACAGACCAATCCATTTATTTTCGCCATTCGGCTTTTCTCTTCTAAGAGCATGTTAGTTCCTTTCCACTACAGGTCGTAAGTCTCCAAAGGTCGAGCATCGGTGGAATGATTGGATTTAACATTGTTCATTTAAAAAATACAAACAAATAAAAACATATATGAGCCGAACTACGACACTCTGATTCCTTAAAAGGGATACGTAGGCATCTGGTCACGGAGCTCCGCCGAGCGAAAAATTGTAAATATTTCCTTCTTTTCCCCGTGTTTTCTTTGCATGCATTCCCTCTTAGTCTATAACTCTTAAGCATTAGATTGAACACACCCTTTGATTAGAACAACAAGAGTGGATACCATAGAGTACTACAAACATGTGGGGTGCTAATACCTTCCCTTCGCGTAATCGGCTCCCTTACCCAATCTCTCAGTCGCAAGACCTTGATTTCTCCTTTAGGTTTTTCTTTGATGATTTTCCTTTCCCTTTTGTGGTGTAAATAAATACTCGGTGGTGACTTCATTGATTTTACCGCTACAGAAAAATGGCGACTTCACTGGGGAAGAAAATGTAGACCAATTGCTGGTCCATCCCATGAGTCACTCCTAGCTCTCGTTTTTCTTTTCTTAGGGTGTTTATAATTATGCTTTTATGGTTTATTAATTTTTATATGTTTGAGCATATGTTTGTATTGCACATTTATTGTTATTTGTTATATTATTGTTGTGTTGGTATCTCTGTTTCTTTGTTGGGTGGGTGTTACTATGAGGTAAAAGGCCCAATACCCAGGCTAAGAGACAAATAATAGGAACATTAGGGATAGAGTGGAACAAGACGGATAGGGGATGTAGATTAACCTAGAAGGCTGTGTCGTCCATGCTCAGATGAGGTTTTAATGAGGTGCTATCATTATCACGTAGGTGTATGATGATAGTATTCTCAAGCAAACCTGTGATTTTGAGTTACCATTGACTTTACCCTGACCTAGTCTTGACCCATGAGTGGGGAGGGAATAATATTTACAAGTAAAGATGGTGACTATACATGTTCTATTGGTGATTCAGGTTATGCTGGTAACTTTGGTTCTTGGTATTCTGAATTGGTCCGGACTTTTGATCTTATTCCGAGTGACTTTGGTTCTATTATCAGTTCAACAACTATTCAGTACCGCAGAAGCTTTGATCCCATATATTTGCATACATAGCATGTTAATGTAATTATCAGCATACATGTTTTTCGTTTCCAAACATCATTTTCTTAATTCCAATTGTTAAGCCAAAATATAAACATTAAAAAAAAGATATATAATAAATACATGAAAAAATATATAATAATACCGTGGCTTAATAACAGGAATCAAAGCGTATAGACTTTTGAAAATGAAAACATGGAATTTATATTGCATATCATGCACCATGTTACATTCAACTATGCATTTCATGAGTCTCTCGGAAGTCTTACCCAAGGTCATTTATTCTTCATAATCAAGTTGTCTCACCCATACAACACTCGAGCCAACTCTAAGAAGAAGATGGAAAATATTAAGAAAGAGATCTTTGAACTCCACAAAGAGGTAGATGCTTTGAAGGCTGATATGGAATATCTAACTGCTTTGGTTAAAACTTTAGTTACCTCCCAAGTCAATCCTTCTAGGAAGGAATAAGAGATGGCAAAATTCTTCATAGAAACTCTGAAATCATTCTTTCATAAGAAGGTGATAGTCAATGCACCCGGTGAGTTCCTAGAAAAGGCGAATGTGGGAGTGCTTCTAGAAGAGGATGTCTGAAAGGAATGTTTATCTAAAGACTGTGGCACAACTAGTGGTGTGAAAAATTTTGAAAATTTTTTTTCTAAGAAGAGAACCAGAAGAAGAAACAATCAGAGTCAGAATCAGCATGTTTCTTCTGTCATCCATGTGTTCAATTTACCTCTTGTCGCTCCAGTTTGTCAGCAGAATCAACAAGTTTCTGATCAAAAGAAAACTCAGTTTGATCCAATTCCAATGACTTATACAGAGTTATTTCCTATCCTAATGCATATGAATTTGGTTCAGACACGACCTCCACCAAAGATTCCTGCGAAGATACCTTAGTACTACAAAGTTGACTTGACTTGTGCCTTTCATCAGGGAGCCCCTGGGCATAGTATCGAACAATGTTATCCATTGAAAGCTAAAGTCCAGAAATTGGTCAGGAGTGGTATCTTATCACTTAAGGATATTTATCTTGAGGTTTAAGCCAAGTCTTTGCCGAAGAATAAACATGATTGAAGGATGCATTGGAGTTTAAGGATGATTAGTCTTCTCATGTTTACTAGAAATTTTAATGATTTCTCATTTGTAACTTTTCTTGTTAATCATTGCATTTTTTGCATGTAAGAACTTGTTTACATTTGAATGATTATCTTAATACAATGAATATGTTTGTCTTGAAGAAATCCATTTGTTCCACTCATATTTGTTTTCAACTTTAAATTGCTTTATGCATTATGACACCAACTCGTTACCAATTCTCTTTCCTAAGCATAGATTGGAGGGGTGATGATGAATTTAAAATGTAAAATTTTTGGTTGTATGCTTTTGAGTAAAACCCTGTGTTAGAACATAGTTTGATTCTACAACCCTTAATTAGAGTTTTGATGATAACAAACACAAAGAACAAATATACACTCTAAATTTGTGTTATTTTGTATGCAGAAGTTCTGACTGAAACATCATCAAAAGTTAAGCTACAAAAGCTTTCAAGTTGAGGCAATCAGAATGTTCTGAAGAATGATGATCAAAATCTACGCTAAAGTAAAGGATACTCTGATTCTGAACATAAGTCTAATATACCATCAGATCCTCACATCTCCGAGTCATCAATGTTCTGAAGTAAAAGCAGCATGCAAGATTCTAGTTCTGAAGCATTACTTTTCATTTAAGGCAGTATCATATGCAACGACTTCATTCAGACAAGAATCTTCTCAATATGGAAATAGCATTGAGTGTCCATTATCACGCTTTATGTTGGACAAGATTTCCACGCCTATATAAACAATCTTAAAGGACAAATCATTTACGATTTTGATATATTATTGCTCATACATCTTAAATGCTGCAATATTTCATATTCACTTATACGCTCAAATTGTGTAATATATCACAGTAGTGATACAGTTTTTGTAACGAAAAACAACAGTACACAGTATAGCATTTTCTTTTGATTAAGCTAGTTTTCCTTGAGATAAACTGGGTTGTGGTTGAACTCAAGAAGACTTTGGCAGTTGTCAAAGTAGTATTGTAATCATATTTGATTAGTGATTTAAGTCCTCGTTGGAGAGAGGCGAAATCACCTTGGCGAGTGGACTGGAGTAGTTTGAGATCAAACGAACCAGGATAAAAATATCGTGTCTACTGCTTTTGTTTTTAAGTTTCAATTCAACCCCCCCCCCCCCCCCCTCTTGTGTTTTTCACTTCTTCAATTGGCATCAGAGCGCCTGGTTCTGAGTTCATACACTTAACCGTGTCAGTACAAGATCCAGGCTTTAGAAAAACACTATGGTGGGACCAAGCCAAAACATCAGCAATGACTATCATGAGGACAAGGACAGAATCAGCGGAAAACCTCCAGTCTTTGATGGAGAAAACTTTGACTACTGGAAAGACAGAATTGAGAGCTTCTTTCTGGCTCATGATGCTGATCTATGGGACATAGTAATTGATGGATACACACATCATGTGGATGAAAGTGGTCACAAGATAGATAGAAAAAGGATGTCTGACCAGCAAAAACGTGATTTCAGAAACCATCATAAAGCCAGAACAATACGTCTCAGTGCCATCTCATACTCAGAATATGAGAAGATCTCAAACAGAGAGACAGCCAAAAACATGTTTGACTCCCTGAGAATGACGCATGAAGGCAACATACAAGTCAAAGAAACCAAGGCCCTTGCGCTCATTCAGAAATATGAAGCATTCAATATGGAAGACAGTGAATCCATAAAAGCAATGTTCTCAAGATTCCAGATTCTTGTTGCTGGGATGAAAGTTCTTGACAAAGGATATTCTACTGCTGATCACATAAAGAACATCATCTGAAGTCTACCAAAGCAATGGAGGCCAATGGTTACTGCACTTAAGCTGGCTAAAGATCTCAACAAGATATATCTGGAGGAACTTGTTAGCTCCCTCAGAATTCATGAGATAGACCTAGAAGAAGACGAGCCTCAGAAGCAAGGTAAGCCTCTAGCATTAAAATCTAACAAAAAATTTGATTCTAAGGTTTTGCAGGCTATGGAAGAAACCTCTGATGGATCCTCATCAGAAAAATACAAATTGTCTCTTCTCTCCAGAAGGGTCAATCAACTGTGGAAGCAGAGACAAAGAAAATTCAGAAACCCGAGAAGATCATAAAATCAGAATGAATCCTCCTCCAGATACAGAAAGTCCGAGTCCTCCTCTGTACATAGAAGATATGAATCTCCCTCTGGTCACAGAAAGTCAAATAACATAGATATCATCTGCTATGAGTACAATGAACAAAGGCACTACAAAAGTGACTGTCCAAGGCTTCAGAAGGAGAAGCCCAAAAAGAAGTTCTTCATGGAGAAGAAGAAAAGCCTCATGGCAACATGGGACGATTCAGACACTTCTGATGTTGACTCATAGTCATATGATGAAAGAGACAACATCGCTCTTATGGCAAATGTGACAGAAGACAGCGAAGCTTCTGGTTCAAACTCAGAATCAGACACAGAAGAGGTATTCCCTGATTTCACAGTTAATTTTACTAAGGCTGAACTTGCAGAAAGTCTGAATGAAATTCAAGAAAGGTATCAGCAGATCAAAATCAAATTCAAGAACCTGAAAAGGGATCTTGTCTCTGACTCTGAAAGAACTGAGAGTCTTAGATTAGAAAATTCTGAGTTAAAAGAAAAGATTTTAAAATTAGAAAATGATTTACAAAACTCTCAGAAAGAAATAATCTCAAAGACTCCCAGTAATGCTGATAAGATCATCAAAGAGTATAATCACAGCTTTCAGAAGTTTCTGGCTAAAAACATAAATAGAAGCAAGATGGCTTCAATGATCTATGGAGTTAGCAGGAATGGAAGAAAAGTAATAGGATACAAAGGTAAGGTATCTCCACCTAAGAAAGTCATGGACCTTGTTATAAAACGCACACCACTAAAATCACACTTCACATACGGGCACACACATGACCTAAAATACACTAGTAATGATTATTCTGCCAAACCAAAATTCAAACAGAATTTTGGTAAAACTAACAAACCAGGATCCAAAAAGATATGGGTACCTAAGGAAAAAATTATATATGTAACAGATATCTTTAGCAGCAAGGCTAAAACACCAGTCATGGTACCTGGACTCCGGATGCTCTCGACACATGACGGGTTGAAAGCATGTGTTCCAAAGCCTGGAACTTAAACCTAGAGGCTACGTGGGTTTTGGAGGTAACTAAAGATGGAAGATCATTGGCTCTGGAATAGTAGGTAATGGTAATCTTCCTTCTATCAATAATGTGCTTTTAGTTGATGGATTAATGCATAACTTGTTATCCATAAGTCAATTAAGTGATAACGGTTATGATATAATATTTAATCAAAATTCATGAACTGTTAGTCAGAAAGATGGAACTATCATTTTTAATGGAAAGAGGAAAAACAACATTTATAAGATAAAAATTTTTGAACAAAAAAGCCAGAATGTAAAATTCCTTCTCTCTGTTAACAACGAGCAATGGGTCTGGCACAGAAGATTGGGGCATGCTAGTATGAGAAGAATATCTCAGATTAACAAACTCAATCTGGTCAGAGGACTTCCTAATCTGAAGTTCAGCTCAGATGCTCTGTGTGAAGCATGTCAAAAAGGCAAATTTGCAAAACCTGCTTTTAAAGCTAAAAATGTTGTTTCCACCTCTAGGCCATTAGAACTTCTGCACATAGACTTATTTGGACCAGTGAAAACTGCGTCTGTTAGTGGCAAGAAGTATGGGTTAGTAATCATAGATGACTATAGCAGATGGACATGGGTAAAGTTCTTAAGACACAAGGACGAGTCACATTCTGTGTTTGTTGCATTCTGTAACCAAGTTCAGAATGAAAAGGATCTTAGAATTGTCAAAGTCAGAAATGATCATGGTGGAGAATTTGAAAATAAAAAGTTTGAAACATTTTTTAATGAAAAAGGCATCTCGCATGACTTCTCTTGTCCTAGAACTCCCCAACAAAATGGAGTTGTAGAACGAAAGAATAAAACATTGCAAGAAATGGCTAGAACCATGATCAATGAGACTAACATTGCTAAGATCTTCTAGGCAGAAGCAATTAACACAGCGTGTTATATTCATAATAGAATCTCTATAAGATATATTTTGGAAAAGACTCCATATGAATTGTGGAAGAACAGAAAGCCCAACATTTCTTATTTCCATCCTTTTGGATGCACATGTTTTATTCTGAATACTAAAGATCATCTGAACAAGTTTGACTCTAAAGCACTGAAGTGTATTATGTTAGGATACTTTAAACGCTCAAAAGGGTACAGAGTATACAATACAGAAACACAGATTGTTGTAGAGTCAATCAGTGTTAGATTTGATGATAAGCTTGACCCTTATAATTCAAAGCAGAATGAATCTTTTGCATATATAGAAGTTGAATTCACAGGTACTGAAGACAACTCATCAGAAGTTCCCAACAGAGACGCTCCAACAACTTCAGAAAGAAATGTTACAAGTGCTCCAGTACCTTCTGTTGATCATCTCCAGAAAAGGTTATCCAGAAGCAGCATAGCTCACCCAGAAGATAAGATCCTGGGAAAGAAGGATGATCCAATCAGAACAAGATCAACATTTAGAAACTCTGAAGAATCCCTCATGGGACTGGTCTCACTGATTGAACCAACAATAATTTATGAAGCTCTTCCGGACAATGACTGGATTATGGCAATGCATAAGGAATTAAACCAATTCCACAGGAATGACATATGGGATCTGGTTCCCAAACCAAAAGGATTCAATGTAATTGGAACAAAGTGGGTGTTCATAAACAAACTGAATGAGCAAGGAGAAGTCATCAGAAATAAGGCACGACTGGTGGCACAATGTTATAGTCACCAAGAGGGGATAAACTATACAGAAACCTTTCCAATCTCCAGATTAGAATCTATCAGAATCTTAATCTCCTTTGTTGTAAATAATAGCATCACTCTGTATCAGATGGTGTCAAAAGTGCATTCTTAAGTGGTCACATAAATGAAGAGGTATATGTGCACCAACCCCCTGGGTTTGAAAATTTCAAACACCCATAATATGTTTTCAAACTAAAGAAGTCACTCTATGGTCTGAAACAAGCTCCCAGATCTTGGTATGAAAGACTAAGTAACTTCCTGTTAGAAAAGGAATTCACCAGAGGGAAAGTGGACACCACCTTGTTCTGTAAGACATTTAAGAATGACATTTTAGTTTGTCATATTTACGTAGATGATATCATTTTTGGATCCACTAAACCTTCTCTAGGAAGAGAATTTGCTAAGTGCATGCAGGCAGAGTTTGAGATGAGCTTAATGGGGGAACTTAAATTCTTTTTGGGCATTCAGATAAACCAAACTCTAGAAGGAACTTACATTCATCAGAGAAAATATGTCAGAGAACTTCTGAAGAAATTTGACCTCTCAGAATGTAAGCCCTCAAAGACTCCAATGCATCCCACGTGCATTCTGGAAAAAGAAGAGATAAGTAAAAAGGTAGAACAGAAAACCTAGAGAGGTATGATTGGATCTCTCATTTATCTGACGGCTTCAAGGCCTGATATTTTATTCAGTGTTTACTTATGTGCTAGATTCCAATCAGATTCTTGAGAATCTCACTTAACAACAGTTAAGCGAATTTTCAAGTATCTGAAAGGTACTACTAATCTGGTTTTTTTATATAAAATCCAATGAATATAGCTTAGTAGGATATTGTGATGCTGACTTTGCTGGAGACAGAGTAGAGCGTAAAAGCACTTCTGGAAGCTGCTAGTTTCTGGGAGACAACCTGATCTCGTAGACCAGCAAGAGACAGTCCATAATAGCATTGTCAACAATAGAAGTTGAATACATAACAGTTGTTGGATGTAGCACTCAAATGCTCTAGATGAAAAGCCAACTTGAAGACTTCAACATATTTGAGAGTAACATTCCTATCTTTTGTGATAACACTTCTGCCATATGTCTATCCAGAAATCCCATTTTGCATTCTAGGGCTAAGCATATAGAAATAAAACATCACTTTATTAGGGATTATATTCAGAAAGGAATTCTTACTTTAAAATTTATTGACACAGACCATCAATGGGCTGATGTGTTTACAAAAACCCTTTCTGAAGATAGATTCAATTTCATTCTGAAACATCTCAACATGAAATTGTGTCCAGAATAAAATGTTTTATTTGCATATTCTAACCCTCAGAATTTTATTGTTTTCTGTGAACATCTGATCAACTTGTCTTCAGAAGTTAGGAGTACAGTTGCCTCATAATTTATCTATGAAGATCTGAACTTTTCATTTCAAGGATAGAGGAGTACATTTCACACCATCAAACATCTGTCATCCTATCACAAGCTACCTTCTGAGGCTAAACACGCGTTCAAATTCTGAAGGGTCCAAGGCTCTGATTGGATGCATTGAGACACTTGTCTTTGGTAACTGTTCAATATCTCTCTAAATCCCCTAATTTCAGGTTTCATTAATTCAATATAATCATTACTTATTTTCTCCTTCTTACTGATTACGTTTTCTAAAGAACTTATATAAAATGAATTCACTATTTCATTCATTCACGTTTTACCACCTTCAATATTCTCTCTTGTTCTAGTTTTTTCAAAAACCCTTTCTATCAATTTTCTTCAAAGAATTCGTGTGAACAATGGCATCCTCATCAAGTCTCAAGAATCTCAATAGTGCTCCTGGTTCTTCATCTACTGAACAATATGAGGAGCCCATTAGAACACTACTCACTCTGGTCGACAACCTTGAAGTTCTATGTGAATTGATCATCAATTTTGAAAGCTTACAAGAACATGGGTTTAATCTGTATGAAGATGTAACTGCATAAGGATGGAACAAATACTTTGATCGTCTGTTGGGTCCAACTTTTCCCATTCTTGTTAAAGAGTTTTGGATTCATGCTACTTCATCCAACCAGCAGGTCACGTCATATGTTATGGGGAAGAAGATAATGATTACAGAAGATTTGATTGGGAAACTCATTGGATACAATGGCGGTGGAGTCAGATGAATTGATATGGCTGATAAGTTTTCTGACCTAAAATCCATTGCTAGGGTCATCTTCACTTCTAGACAGCCATCCAGCAAGATCAGAGACTTGAAATATCATTACAGAATCTGGACTAGAATAATTCTAGGATGTATCAATAACAAGAAGCCTACAAGCTCTCTTGATTACATCAACACTGATCAGCAGTTCCTATTATACTTCATTACAAAGAAGACCAAAATAAACCTTCTACATTTGCTCTTCAACCATCTCAGAACAAGTGTGAAAGAGACAAGAGAAGAAGAAAGAACTAAGAGGGATTGGATTCCTCTAGGAAGATTGATTTCAGATATTCTAATGGAAAATAGGCTGATAGAACATCTGACAGAGGCGCTAGTGTTGTACCCAAAATTTTCCCTTTCATTTTACTCAATACATGCCTATTGAGGTCCTCAACTTGCTCAAGGATGCCCAAGAGTTGACCAGACAACTCTCTCCCAAGGCAATGTACCTCAAACTAAGGTTTCCATTTTATCAAGATGTGTGAACTCCAAAGGTCCCAAACTCCTTCCATGGTTCCAATATCTTCTCAAGATCATCCATGTCAAATTTCAAGCCTTGCACAAGAAGTTTTCTCAGTCAACTGCTCAGATGCTTGAGAATCGACTGTATTAGGTCAAAATTCAAACTTCAAGATTTGTGGTCAACATCAACATTTTGAAGTTACATTCATCATTTGATCAAGGGTTGATCATGATTCCTCAAGGAATGCTCCTAATTCATCAAAACTCAAAAGTTGCTAAATTAGGGTTTCTATGGAAAAGTCAACCAAACTTTGACCAAGCATAACTTCTTCATAATTTATCAGAAATTTTTCATCCAAGGCTCATTTTGAAGAGGATGCAACCTCCTACAACTAATATTCATTCCTCAAGTTCAAAATATGCACTCATGAAAAGATATAAATTCAGACATTATAGGTCCTTTCAAAAAGTCAACAAAAACACCTTTTGGGTCAAAGCTTCTTACATGAACATGGAAGACATAATTGAGATGTGACCAAAAGGGTTGTTTAGGGGACATCTTAAGCTTTCTAAAAAGTCCAAGAACACCTCTCTAGGGTTTAAATTAGAGGAGATATGCCTTGTCAAAGTTGACCATTTTTGTAAAATTGCCAAAAGTCAAATGTGTCCAAAATTGCATATTTTTTCACATGGGCCTATCTTTTCAAGTTTGGAGCTTGTTCCTAACATGGTCCACGACCCATGAACCACTCCATGCCTCATTCACTTATTTATTTAATTTATTGTGATTTAATTCATTTAAAATTGAAATAAAATAAAATAAAATCAAAACAAATCACATAGTTTGTTTTAGGGATGTTTTTTGCATTGAACGGAGATCTCATGTGCTGTCAATAGACAAGCAAGATCGTGCCATGCCATGAAAGGAGAGGATCTCCACAACTGGAAAGAATGGAAGTAAATTGAAAACACATTCATATCTTGGATTCTTGCCAAAACAAATGACCTAATTTGATTCCATACATATACAAGATCATCGTGAACCCTAAAGAGGAAAATTCAGACACGCAGTTGCCTCCAAGAACAAGAATCAAGTTTTCAATTTTTTGCAAAAAAATGAGAATCATATTTTCAATTACAGACCAGTTCAAGGCGTGTTAAGGTCAAATTGTGTTCCTGGGCGATCATTGAAGCAATAGAAAGCATCCTCAAGGCCTGAAACAACCAGAATCACGCTCATCAAGTCTCACAATTTGCTTTTTTTTTTAAAATTGTTTTCATCAATTTTGGCATCATAAACATGTTCCAAATACATATTCATGTTTATTGTCATGTATGCAACGTATTTGGATTGTTTAATTTGAGTATAGGTACAGGAATCACGTGCCATTCATAGGGTTTCAAGCTCCATTTTAGGGTTTCCTAATGAAGGCAAAATTAAGGGTAGACGTGGGTACTACGGTGTTCAGGGCTTCAAGCCCAGTTGATTCATGGTCCCCATGGGAATTTATATTGGTTGTATTTAATTTTTGAATGATGCAGGGTTGTAGCTACAGACATTGTCTGTAGGTAAAGGGTCGTTATCTAACACGACTGAGGAAGGAAGAAGAAGATATGTGGCTTGATCCAATTGGGTGTTTTGAATAAGCGCGCTTTTATTTTTCTTTCTACTTAATCACCTTGTTTCATATAAGACATATTATCGTTATTATATTGACAAGTTAACATCCTAGCGTAGCTATCAACGAAGCATGTATGTAAGTGGGAGGACCTGGGTTCGATCCCAGGTCCAGGCATTTTCTTGTTTTCTAAATATTTCTTTTCAGATCCCATGCGCCTCACCTTCACAAGAGTATCATACGGCCTCAGATCCAACCATGGGATCATCCCAGATCCAGATCCAGCGCCCAGAAGCAGGCCTCACTGAATCAAGCGTTGGGAAATTGGGCCACCAGCCAGCTTCGGCCTAGCCAAATTCAGGCACTACACCCCCCAGTTTGCTTTCAGCCATGCCCATTTCTTTGTTTTCTTTTTAATTTATTATTTTGTTTATTTATTTTTATTATTTTAAAAAATCATTTTTTCAATAATTATAAAAATATAAAAAATCACAAAAAATAGAATTAGGTTTTCTTATGATAAAAATCTATTTTTGAAAATTAATTATTTTAATTATTTCAATGTTGATTATTTTGTTAAATAAAACCAATTAGAAAATTAGGTTTAATTTGCAAATATTTAATTTTCTCAATAAAAAAATAATACAAAATGTTTTTTAATTAATTAGATTTAGATTAAGACTTAAAATATTTTTAATAAAAATACAAAAAATATTTTCCTTTTACTTGATTAGATTTTCTTGGACCTCGACTTTATCCTCGTATTTATTTCGTCGTGCGCGTCCTTATTGAAGAAGTGAAAAACACAAGAAGGGGGGTTGAATTGTAAAACTTGAAAAACTATTGCAGTCAACACGTTATTTTTATCCTGGTTCGTTTGATCTCAAACTACTCCAGTCCACCCGTCAAGGTGATTTCGCCTCTCTCCAACGAGGTCTTAATCCACTATATTCAACTGAATATTACAACTGCTTTAACAACTGCTAAAGCCTTCTTGAGTCTAAACCACAATCCGGTTTCTCAAGGAAATCTTTCTTACAGATAAATGAACAAGGAGTGTGTGAATGTTTTCTACAAAACTGTTTATCACAACTGTGATACTACACAATTTAATCTTAAGAAAATTGGAATGCTAAAACTATAGAATAATTATTTAGAGAGCTTTAGCAAACTGTGAGAATGAGGATGATTATTATTGCTTTAGGCGTGTAGAAATTTGTAGAGCATTAGCCAATCCATTCCTCATTAGCTTGTTTATATAGCATTGGAATTTGTACGTTGGAGCAATGATTCTGTTTCAATGCCAATAACATTCTTTCCATACTTAGAAGATCTTGTCTTGAATAATGCCGTTGAAAATAAATGATCTTGAATGCACAGTACCGTTGCCAATAAAGCGTGTTCTGGCTTTGGCTTATTCTGACGCTGCTAGATGCTGATGAAGCATTGTGGTCTTGATCAGAGTTGATTGTTACGCGCAGATCTGTTCATCAAGCTTCAGCGTAAGCACATCTTTTGATCTTCTGATTCTGATATCTGATATAGCATCTTCTGATGCTGATGTTGATATATCATCTTCTGATGCTGATGATGATGTTCTCATGCTGATACTCATCAGAGTTTCTGTAAAACAAAACATAATTTTTAGGTAGCATATATGTCTTACATGAATTATACAATTTATATAATCTTGCATTTTGTTATCATCAAAACTTTAACTTAGGGTTGTAGATTCAAACATTGTTCTAATAATCTCCCCCTTTTTGATGATGACAAAAACTAGATTTTTTTTCAATTGAAAATTAACGAGAAATGTATCAGAGATAACTAAATAAATTGTATCAGAATTAAATAGGCAGTTATCACAGATAAGAAGATAAGGGATAGAAGGGTATCAAAGTTAAGATTGGAAATACTCCCCCTGAATTTATTACTTCCCTTTGATTCCCTGAGTTCTTTGGGATCAGATCTTCATTGTCTTTCGTTGAACATCAGGACATCAGAGCTTCAGTGTATTTGAGTTCATCATATTTTTGTACTTGTAAGCTATGCAGAACAAAAACATTCAAGTATATCAGAGTGTTAGAATGTTTGAGACTTTTGTCTCAGTAAGCTGTTATTGAAAATATCAGTCTTTCTCCCCCTTTTTGTCAGCAATCAAAAAGTGAAAACAAGTAAATAAGTGGGGAAAAAAACTTAAGAGAATCAGTGCAGAAAAACACTTGTATTAAGTTCAGAGCCAGAAAGTAGTACAGATGATATGCAAGAAAAATAATACTGAGAACAGCAAGAGAAAAAACTAAGGATTAGGAGGGAGGCGTGTAAACAGAGCCTCTAGCATTGTCTTGATCTGATGAGTAGTTTCCTTCTGCTGATTAACCACACTTGCCACAACATCAATTTTGCTATCCTGAACATCCATCCTTTCCTTCATCATCTGATCACTCTCATCCATCCTTGCCTGCAGACGCAGATCATTCTGCTTCAGCTCTTCAAGAGTCTGCCTGTCCAAGGCAGCTTGAGAGATGTCAGAATCAGGGAGCTTCTGAGAGCTTTCTGGAATATCTTCTGCTTGGCCCAAATCTTCTGCTGATGTCTGCTGCTCTTATGCTGGTTGAACTGCTGGACGCTTTTCAGACCATGGCTCACAGTCCAGATGGAGCACATTCTCCTTCTGCATCTGAGTAAAGACAGGTCCTTCAACTTTGTTCAGTAGCTTGCTGAAGTTCTGTTGAGCCTGTTCATAATTTATGTCTTGCAGCTTGAAGGTTTCAGCGCGAACCCATGTTCTGAACTGAGTCCAGAGTTGGTCTGAAGCAACAAGATCGATCATTCCCGGACAAACCTGCTTAAGAGAAGCAATCCAATTCTGCATGTTTGTTTCAAAATTCATGATGCTGGAACCAACATCTGGCAGTTTTGGTTTGGGAATAGCTGTTTTGTTGATGATGGCAGCAAAACGGTCAAGGACTGTGAAGTCAATGAAGGTTTTGCTGTGGTCTTCTTTATTTTGTTTGGGAGAGGGAGTGGGAGAATCAGAAATGATTATGGGAGTGTGTGGAGTATTTGGAGGAGTAGTTTCTGGTGAGGATGGCAGCTGAGGCATAGTGACAGTGATGCCACTAGGAAATTGTACAGCTAGGGGTCGAGGTTCAGATGGTTCAGGTGAGTGATGTTTAGGGGATGGAGGTTCAGAGTGATGAGGCTCAGAGTGTTGAGGCTCAGAGTGTGGTGATGGTGGAGGTGATGGTGGATTAAGGTCTGGTTGTGGAGAGGGATGTTGAGTAATTTCTGGTTCTGGTTGAGGTTCTTCTAGTATGGGTGATAGTGTATATGCTGGTTGAGGAGAGTAGGGTGTTTCTGGTTGTGGAGATGGGGGATTTTCTGGTTGAGTGTTTGGATTTTCAGAGTTGGGAGCGGAAGAACGTTTATCAATTTCAGCAAGAATTTTGTCAAGTTCTGATAGTGGTGTGGGTTTTGGATTTAGGGGTTTGGTGCGGGATATTCTGAGGGTGAGTGACTCATAAGGGTCAGCCTCTGGTTCGGTATCATCAATTGTTGGTATAGGGAGTTCATATGATGCTGGTGTTGGAATCAGTGTTGGAGCAGCAGATGAACTTGAATTTAAAACATGTACAGAAGATGGTTTACCTCTCTTCTTTGGTGTTTGCTGGGATGGTCCTTCTGAAGCAGCCTTTCTCTTCTTCTTCTTCTTCAAAACAACCTCTGGTGTTGGCTGGTGCATCTCTTTAAGGTTCAGACCAGGATCAGTCTCATCAGCTTTACACGCGTCCAAGCATCTGAGAATTGTGACTGGCTTGGAGTCAATCTCAGAAAATAAGGGAAAGTCGCTCAGAGGGACTCTTCTGCTGGTGATGTCAGCAAGAGGAGTGACTCTGGCCTCCTTTCTGATATTCTCTATCAGTTTCATCTTCTTCAAATTCTTGGCGTTCAGCTGCTTGCCAACTGTTGGTTCCAGAGTACTTATTTCCCGTGCCTCTGTCAGATGTTCTATCAGTCTATTCTCAGTCAGAATATCTGATATTAATCTGCCAAAGGGTATCCAATCCCTTTTGGTCTTCTCATCTTCTCTTGTCTCCTTGACGCTGGTCTTCAGATGATTGAACAAGATCTGAGCAAGGTTGATCTTGGTCTTCTTTACAATGAAGTACAACAGAAATTGCTGATCTATATTGATATAGTCTGGAGAGCTTGTGGGCTTCCTATGGTTGAAACAGCCCAAGATTATCTTTGCCCAGATCCTGTGCTGGTCCTTCAAATCTCTGATCTTGCTGGAAGGAACCCCATGCTCAAAGATGTGTCTAGCAACAATGGCAGTGTTTCCAGAACTTTCTGCCATTGAAATGCAGCGGACGCCACCACCGATGTATCCAATCAATCTGGCAATGTGATCTTCAGTAATCACAATCTTCTTGCCCATTATATAAGAGGTAACTTGATGTGTTAATGAGGTAGCATGAATCCAGAATTGTTTGACCAAAACTGGGAACGTTGGACCCACCAACCTATCAAAGTATCTCTCCCATCCTTGTGCCCTAATTTCTTCTGTTAAATCGAACCCATTTTCCTTCAAACTGGAGAAATCCACAATCAGTTCAGATAGAACTTCCAAGTTCTTCACCGGAGTGAGCAGAGTTCTGAAGGGAACCTGGTACTGTTCAGAAGAAGCAACATGCTGGGAACCTGCAGAAACAGAACTAGAGGACGCCATGTTCACACTGGAAATTTTTGAGAAAAACATGAAAAAGGGTTTTCTTGAGAAGGATGAACACAGTTAAAAATTGCAGAGAGATTTGGATGATTGTAAGAGACGGTAAAAGAATTAATGATTGAGGTTAAAGCGTTTAAATAGGTTTCAAAAATGTTTTGAAAATGTAAACGGTTTTAAGAGAGAGAATAACTCATGATTACGTGCATTTTAATGCTTGCTGATTTTGGGGGATTTGAGAAAGATATTAGGAACGGTTACCAAAGACATGTGTCTCAATGCATCCAATCAGCGCTTTGCTTGCTCAGAGGCGTGCACGCGTGTTCTGCCTCAGGAATAAGCTGATTGACTGGATGACACTTGTTTGATTTCGTGAACAGCGCATCTATCCTTGAACTGAAAAGCTCAGATCTTTAAGAATAGAATCTGATACAATCTGCATGTCTATATTTCTGAAAGAAGATTGATCAGAAGTTCATAGAGAAATAAAACAAATTCTGAAGGTTAGCATATATAATTAAAACATTTTCACTCTGGGCAGAGCTTCATGCTGAGATGTTTCAGAATGAAGTTGAACCTATCTTTAGAAAGTGGTTTAGTGAAGATATCAGCCCATTGATGGTATGTATCAATAAATTTTAAGTTCAAGATACCTTTCTGAATATAGTCCCTAATGAAATGATGTTTTATTTCTATATGCTTAGCCCTAGAATGCAAAATTGGATTTTTACTTAAGCAAATGGCAGAAGTATTGTCACAGAGTATAGGGATGTTACTCTCAAAAATCTGGAAGTCTTCAAGCTGACTTTTCATCCAGAGCATTTGTGTGCTGCATCCTGCTGCTGCTATGTACTCAGCTTCTGCTGTTGATAGCGCAATTGTGGATTGCCTTTTGCTGGACCAAGAGATCAGATTTTCTCCCAGAAACTGGCAGCTTCCAGAAGTACTTTTACGCTCTACTCTGTCTCCAGCAAAGTCAGCATTGCAGTAACCTACTAAGTTGTAATCACTAGATTTTCTATAAAATAGACCCAGATTAGTAGTACCTTTCAGATACTTGAAAATTCGCTTAACAGCTGTTAAGTGAGATTCTCTAGGATCTAATTGGAATCTTGCACAAATACATACGCTGAATAAAATATCAGGCCTTGAAGCCGTCAGATAAAGAAGAGAACCAATCATACCTCTGTAGACCTTCTGTTCTACCTTTTTGCTTACCTCTTCTCTTTCCAGAATGCACGTGGGATGCATTGGAATCTTTGATGACTTACATTCTGAGAGATCAAATTTCTTCAGAAGTTCTCTGACGTATTTGCTCTGATGAATGTAAGTTCCCTCTGGAGTTTGATTGATCTGAATTCCCAGAAAGAATTTCAATTCCCCCATGAGGCTCATCTCAAATTCTGCCTGCATACACTTAGCAAATTTTCTTCCAAGAGAAGGATTAGTAGATCCAAAAATAATATCGTCAACATAAATCTGACAGACTAATATGTCATTCTTAACTGACTTACAAAACAAGGTAGTGTCCACCTTCCCTCTGGTGAATTCTTTTTCTAACAGAAAGTTACTTAGTCTTTCATACCAAGCTCTGGGAGCTTGTTTCAGACCATATAGTGACTTCTTTAGTTTGAAAACATATTTTGGGTTTTTTGTATTTTCAAAACCAGGGGGTTGGTGCACATAAACCTCTTCTTCTATATATCCATTTAAGAATGCACTCTTGACATCCATCTGATACAGAGTGATGCCTTTATTAACAGCAAATGAAATTAAAAGTCTGATAGATTCTAACCTGGCGACTGGGGAAAAGGTTTCTGTATAGTCTATCCCCTCTTGCTGACTATAACCTTGTGCTACCAGTCGTGCTTTGTTTCTGATGACTTCACCTTGTTCGTTCAGTTTGTTTCTGAACACCCATTTTGTTCCAATGACGTTGAATCCTTTTGGTCTGGGAACCAGATCCCACACGTCATTTCTGGTGAATTGATTCAGGTCTTCTTGCATTGCTAGAATCCAGTCGTTGTCCAGAAGAGCTTCATCAATTGAGGAAGGTTCAATCAGAGAGACAAGTCCCATGAGGGATTCTTCAGAGTTTCTGAAGCTAGCTCTTGTTCTGATCGGATCTTCCTTTCTTCCTAAGATAGTTTCTTCTGGGTGATCTAAGTTGCTTCTGGGTAATCTTTTCTGAGGTTGGTCCACAGATGTTGCTGGATTGCTTGCAGTGCCTCTTTCTGATGTTGAAGGAGTGTCTTTGTTAAGAGCTTCTGATGACTTGTCTTCAGAACCTGTAAATTCAATTTCCATACCTGCAAAAACTTCGCTCTGCTTTGACTTTTCAGAGTCAAGCTTGTCATCAAAACGAACATTGATTGATTCTTCCATAATCTGTGTTTCTGTATTGTATACTCTGTACCCTCTTGAGCGTTCAGAGTATCCTAACATAATACACTTTTGTGCTTTAGAGTCAAACTTTTTCAAATAATTTTTTGTATTTAAAATAAAACAAGTACATCCAAATGGATGAAAATATGAAATGTTGGGCTTTTTGTTCTTCCACAATTCATATGGAGTCTTTTCCAGAATAGGTCTTATAGAGATTCTATTCTGAATGTAGCACGCTGTGTTTATTGCCTCTGCCCAGAAGATCTTAGCAACGTTTGTCTCATTGATCATGGTTCTGGCCATTTCTTGCAATGTTCTGTTCTTTCCTTCTACAACTCCATTTTGCTGGGGAGTTCTAGGACAAGAGAAATCATGCAGAATGCCTTTGTCATTAAAGAATGACTCAAAATCTTTGTTTTCAAACTCTCCACCATGATCACTTCTGACTTTAACGATTCTAAGATCCTTTTCATTCTGAACTTGGTTACAGAAGGTGACAAACACAGAGTGTGACTCGTCCTTGTGTCTTAAGAACTTTACCCATGTCCATCTGCTATAGTCATCTACGATTACTAACCCATACTTCTTGCCACTGACTGGAGCAATTTTAACTGGTCCAAATAACTCAATGTGCATAAGTTCTAATGGCTTAGAGGTGGAAACAAAATTTTTAGATTTAAAAGAAGGTTTTGCAAACTTGCCTTTCTAACATGCTTCACACAGAGCATCTGAATTGAACTTCAAATTGGGAAGTCCTCTGACCAGATTGAGTTTGTTAATCTGAGATATTATTCTCATACTAACATGCCCCAATCTTCTGTGCCAGATCCATTGCTCGTTGTTAACAGACAAAAGACATTTTACGTTCTGACTTTTCAGTTCAGAAAGTTTGATTTTGTAAATGTTATTTTTCCTCTTTCCATTAAACAGGATAGTCCCATCTTTCTGACTAACAGCTTTACATGATTTTTGATTAAAGATTATATCATAATCGTTATCACTTAATTGACTTATGGATAACAGATTATGCATTAATCCATCTACTAGCAGAACATTATTTATAGAGGGAAGATTTCCATTACCTATTGTTCCAGAGCCAATGATCTTTCCCCTCTGATTGCCTCCAAAGCCTACGTGGCCTCCAGGCTTAAGTTCCATGCTTTGGAACATATGCCTTCTTCCCGTCATGTTTCGTGAGCAGCCAGAGTCCAGGTACCATGACTGGTGTTTCTGATTCGCTGCTAAAGATATCTGCAACATGTATTATTTTATCCTTAGGTACCCATATTTTCTTGGGTCCTGATTGGTTAGCTTTACCAAAACTCTGGTTGAATTTTGGTTTCACAAAATAATTACTACTGGTGACCATACACAAAATGTGAATCTAGAGGAGTGCGTTTAATAATTAAATCCATGGCATTCTTTGGTGTAGATACCTTACCTTGGTATCCTATTCCCTTTCTGCCGTTTCTGCTAACTCCATAGATCATTGAAGCCATTTTGCTTCTATCTATGCTTTTAGCAAGGAACTTCTGAAAGCTGTGATCATACTCCTTGATGATCTCATCAGCGCTGCTGGGAGTTTCAGAAATGGTTTCCTTCTGAGAGTTTTGTAAAAGATTTTCTAGTTCTAAAACTTTATTTTTCAACACAGAACTTTCCAATTTAAGACTCTCAGTTTTATCAGAGTCAGAATCAGGATTCCTTTTCAGGTTTCTGAATTTAACTCTGATTTGCTGGTATCTTTCCAGAATTTCGTTAAGGCTTTCAGCAAGTTCAGCCTTAGTAAAATTAACTGCAAAATCAGGAAATACCTCTTCGGTGTCTGATTCAGAGTCTGATTCAGAAGCTTCACTGTCTTCTGATATGTTGGCCATGAGAGCTATGTTTGCCCTCTCATCATCAGATTTTGAGTCATCTTCAGACGAGTCAGAGTCATCCCATGTAGCCATGAGACTTTTCTTCTTTTCTCTTCCAAACTTCTTTTTGGGCTTTTCCCTCTGAAGCTTTGGACAGTCACTCTTGTAGTGTCCTTGCTCGTTGCATTCATAGCAAGTGATGTCCTTGGTATTTGGCTTTCTGCTTCCCGAGGAGCCTTCAGATCTTCTGTATCCAGAGGAAGAGTCTGACCTTCTGTGTCTGGAAGAGGACTCGTTCTGATCAGATCTTCTGGGATTCCTAAACTTCCTTTGCCTCTGCTTCTATAGCTGGTTCACTCTTTTGGAGAGGATGGAAAGTTCGTCTTCTTCTGATGAGGACCCATCAGATGTTTCTTCAACAGCCTGCAAAACTTTAGAGTCAGATTTTCTGTTAGATTTTAATGCTAAAGGCTTACCTTGATTCTGAGGTTCATCAACTTCTAGCTCTATCTTATGACTTCTGAGGGAGCTGATAAGTTCCTCCAGAGATATTTTGTTGAGATCTTTAGCTAGCTTCAGCGCTGTAACCATTGGCCTCCACTGTTTTGGCAGACTTCTGATGATCTTCTTGACATGATCAGCAGTTGAATATCCTTTGTCCAGAACTTTGAGACCAGCCACCAGAATTTGGAATCTTGAGAACATTGTTTCAATGGATTCACTTTCTTCCATCTTGAATGCCTTATACTTCTGAATGAGCGCAAGAGCTTTAGTTTCTTTGACATGGATGTTTCCTTCATGCGTCATTCTGAGTGAGTCAAATATGTTCTTTGTTGTGTCTCTGTTGGAAATCTTTTCATATTCAGCGTAAGAGATGGCGCTGAGAAGAATTGTTCTGGCCTTGTGGTGATTTTTGAAGTCACGCTTTTGTTGATCAGACATTGCTTTCCTATCAATCTTCTGACCGCTTGCATTCACTGGGTGCGTGTATCCATTTGTCACCATGTCCCACGGATCAGCATCATGTGCCAGAAAGAAGCTTTAGATTCTGTCTTTCCAGTAATCAAAATTCTCTCCATCAAAGACTGGAGGTTTCCCGCTGAATCTGTCTCTATCTTCATTGTTGTCATTGTTGCTGTGTTGATATGTTCTTGCCATTGTGTTTTTCTGACGCTGGATCTTGTACTGACACGGTTAAGTGTTTTAGCTCAGAACCAGGCGCTCTGATGCCAATTGAAGAAGTGAAAAACATAAGAAGGGGGGTTGAATTGTAAAACTTGAAAAACTATTGCAGTCAACACGTTATTTTTATCCTAGTTCGTTTGATCTCAAACTACTCCAGTCCACCCGTCAAGGTGATTTCGCCTCTCTCCAACGAGGTCTTAATCCACTATATTCAACTGAATATTACAACTGCTTTAACAATTGCTAAAGCCTTCTTGAGTCTAAACCACAATCCGGTTTCTCAAGGAAATCTTTCTTACAGATAAATGAACAAGGAGTGTGTGAATGTTTTCTACAAAACTGTTTATCACAACTGTGATACTACACAATTTAAGCTTAAGAAAATTAGAATGCTAAAACTATAAAATAATTATTTAGAGAGCTTTAGCAAACTGTGAGAATGAGGATGATGATTATTGCTTTAGGCGTGTAGAAATTTGTAGAGCATTAGCCAATCCATTCCTCATTAGCTTGTTTATATAGCATTGGAATTTGTACGTTGGAGCAATGATTCCGTTTCAATGCCAATAACATTCTTTCCATACTTAGAAGATCTTGTCTTGAATAATGCCATTGAAAATAAATGATCTTGAATGCACAGTACCGTTGCCAATAAAGCGTGTTCTGGCTTTGGCTTATTCTGACGCTGCTAGATGCTGATGAAGCATTATGGTCTTGATCAGAGTTGATTGTTACGCGCATATCTGTTCATCAAGCTTCAGCGTAAGCACATGCTTTGATCTTCTGATTCTGATATCTGATATAACATCTTCTGATGTTGATGTTGATATATCATCTTCTGATGCTGATGATGATGTTCTCATGCTGATACTCATCAGAGTTTCTGTAAAACAAAACATAATTTTTAGGTAGCATATATGTCTTACATGAATTATACAATTTATATAATCTTGCATTTTGTTATCATCAAAACTTTAACTTAGGGTTGTAGATTCAAACATTGTTCTAACACTTATTTTCTTTATTCTTATTGAATATTGTAACTGTTCCCAAGTTGTAATAGTTAAATTAGGTTTAATATTTTGCTCATCATTTTTCCCGGGTTTTTGAACATGTAATCCCCTCCCCAAAGCCTTGTAATAGTTAGGGTTTTAATTTCTTGCTTTTAATATCCGCAGCTATTTAACTGTTTAGATGTATGGACAATAGGCTTGCATGTGAAAGATAAACGATTAATAAAGTAGAAAACCCTAATTGTGCAAAGATAATTAACTAAAAAAATACACAAGCAATTTAAAAATGAGCAAGTACCTAAGAGCCCGTGGAAAACTACGGATAGAAAGGGTGCTAACACCTTCACTTTCTATAATCTACCCCCCGTACTCAGAAATATTCTCAAAAAAGGTTTTTTCTGTTCTTTTTCCTTTTACTTAGTTGGATGAAATAAAAGCCGGTGGCGACTCTTGCTTACCGCGACATTTGCAAATACAAAATGCAAACCGGTATAAGAGTCGGTTATGTCACCGTATCACAGAACTGGCGACTCTGCTGGGGAATTAAATAAGTGGGGTACACCTGAGGATTTAGGTCATTTTTTAAATTGCTTTCCTGTTTGCTTTGCTTGCTTTATCTTTAAGGGCTTTTTGCTTTGGTATTGTAAAACATCCTACACCCGGATCTGGGGCACTCTTTTAGGTAAACAGCAATAGATCGTGGAGACTGTAGGGCATAGACCGATATGGTTTAAGTGATGGCTGTGTTGGTGTGACACTTTTGTTGGTACCGGTATGCTTTGTGTGGAAACGAGGAGAATACGGGGCCGCTGCATGGTGTCGTGAAGCACTAACAGGCCTTAGAACCTTAGTTGAACAAACTTGGCCATTAGAAAGTAGTAAGATATCTGGCCTCGGTATAAAGCTGAAGATTGGTTGATACTCGATGTTACACTCATTGAGATCAGACTTTCGGGATATTTCGGCCGCAAGAAAAGATTGCTTGAGCTAAAACAATGTCTGATAAAGGATGATCAGTGAAATTGAGAATCTTTAGAACCCGATTACTTTTCTAAGACAGGTTTGAAACCAATTGAACTTCAAGAGGGTACTTACCTTTAACCTCATGCAAGCCTTTGAACCTAAGGTTTATTGTGTGTTTTTCTTATATGTGATTTATCCTGTTTGAACATGACGTCATGCATTATAACATATCATCCATTACACTAATCATTTCAAGGACCAAGGGAATTTATCTTTGTTCTATTTTGCAGATCATGGCTTCCTCTTGTAGAAACACTATCCGAATCAACTTTGTGAAAATACCTTCCCAACTCAAGGAGCTAGTATCAAAGGTCCCTGAAACTTCTGTGTTCACTAAGAGGCATGGTCAACTTCTCAACCTGGTTACTTCAAACTTTGATGAAAAGATGATGAGTGTACTCTTTCAGTTCTTTGATCCCAAGCACCACTGCTTCATCTTTCCAGACTATCAGTTGGTGCCTACCATGGAAGAGTTCTCTCAGTTATTGGATATACCCATTCTTGAACAGTTGCCTTTCACAGGTCTGGAAGAAGTTCCTAAGCCAGAAGTCATTGCCTCAGCCTTGCATCTGAAACGGTTCGATGTGGTATCCAATTTGGAAACAAGAAGCGGAGTCAAGGGTTTTCTAGCCAAGTTCCTGATAGACCAGGCCCAGCTGTTTTGGGATGATATGGATTTTCAGGCTTTTGAGGAGGTCTTGGCCCTTCTAATCTATGGGTTAGTACTATTCCCTAATCCAGACTCATTCATAGATGTGAATGCTATCAAGATCTTCCTCTCTCATAACCCCGTGCCTACCTTGCTCGGAGACATTTTGCACGCTCTCCATACTCGTACCATGAAGAAAAGAGGGGTTCTTATGTGCTGCATGCCATTGCTATCAAGGTGGTTTATATCTGACCTCCCTAAGTTCGTATTGAAGAATGAAGAAGGTTTGGGTTGGTCGCAAAGGATAATGTCACTCTCTCACACGAATATTCTCTGGTGTTCCCGAGATATGGAAAACACTGCTATTATTGACCGTTGTGGGGAGTACCCTAATGTCCCATTACATGGCACCCGAGGGGGCATAACCTACAATCCTTGTTTAGCTCTGCGAAAATTTGGTTACGCTCGAAGGGATGGTCCCTATGAGTTACTTATCAAGGGAATTGTATTCAACTATAAGGATGATGTTCAAGGGTATCTTCAGAAGTTCATACGAGCTAGGAGCATGGTAAACAGATCTGGCACCAAGGCTTTGGGGCCAAAGGCTTCCATTCCTATGGAACCTTATCTCCAATGGGTATGAGCTCGCACCCAGAAACTTATGATGCCATATATGGCCGTCCTACCAGTGATTGTGGAACCCACTACTGAAGGGGGTATTCCTTACACGATTCTCTATCCTGATATGCCCACTGATCTTGGAGAACTACAGAGGTCTTGGATTTAGTTAAAGAAAGAGCAGGATACCTACAGGGATCAGTTATATGCCCAGGAGGGGAAGGTTTTAGAGCTCACAAAGCAGCTCCATGAGGAAAGAGGACTCAATGTCTATCTCGGCACAAATAGGAAGCATCCATGGTAATTTTGATTTTTTCTAGTTTTAGATTTGTTTTTAATTGTAACGCCTAAAAGGAATTTTAACTTTGAATTTAACTAATAAAATCTTTGTTTCATTTTGGTTCGCAAATTTAAATTTCCCAAAGTCTTTGAAATCATTGCATGCACATCCCATTCATAACATTACATGTACAAGTACCATTACAGGTTTCTTATCTTCTTCGCTATTTATTTCAGTAGAAATGTCTTCCGAACAAAGCATCAAGGATCTTCAGGCATAAAATGCCCAGTTCCAGCAGATGTTCATAAATCTGACAAAAGGGCAGGAGGATCTGAAAGCCCTCATCTTGAAAGAGAAAAAGAAAAAGAAGAAGGCTATCGATATTCTGAATATGGGCAGAAGGTTTAGAGGGTCGTTGAAGCAACAAGTAGATTTGACCTCTTCATCCAAAGAAGGGGAGAATCAAGAAGAAGAAGAGACAAGGGAGAAGGACCCCAGTCCTGAAGTTTCTGACAATGATACCGACTACAATGATGAGAAATATCCTCCCGCTGAGGATAGATACAAGAAGTTAGAAGATCGTTTGAGTGCTATGGAAATCCAGAGGATACCCGGGTTGGATTTCGAAGAATTGGTATTGGTGTCGAGAGTGGTCATCCCGCAGAAGTTCAAGGCTCCAATTTTTGCAAAGTATGATGAGGTGTCTTTCCCAAAACTCCATCTCTGCTCTTATGTTAGAAAGATCCAGCCCCACACCGCTGATAGAAATTTGTGGGTTCACTTCTTTCAAGATAGTCTGTCAGGGACTCAACTTGAATGGTTCTACCAACTAGAGAGAGCCAATGTCCGAAATTGGGAAGATCTGGCTGCTGCTTTTTATAAGCAGTACCAATATAACTCCGACCTTGCTCCTACTCGTACTCAACTCTAGAGTATGTCCATGGGTGCAAGTGAAGGCTTTAAGGACTATGCACAGAAGTTGAGAGACTTGGTTGGAAGAGTCCAACCCCCATTGTCTGATAGGGAGTTGGTGGATATGTTTCTGGGGACGCTATCTGGTCCATTCTTTAATCATTTGATCGGTAGCTCGTTAGCTGGTTTCACCGAGCTAATTCTGACTGGAGAGAGAGTAGAAGCTTGGATTTGGAGCGGAAAGATACAGAAGGATGCAACTTCGAGTGCGGTAAAGAAGCCTTTTGCTGGTAAGAAGGAAGCCAATGCCATCTATAGCCCGAGGGGGCAAAGCAGAGTTGAACATCGTCAGACAGTAAGTGCCGTAATGATACCTAGGCATGCGGATGCTCCACAATGCAACAATCAACAAAGGGTGGAAAGACCACAATAGTAGTTTACCCAAATCAAAATGACACTGGCTAAAGTTCTACCCCATCTGCTGAGATCCAACTTGGCGACCTTGAAAGAGGCTCCCAAGAATCCCAACAACACATCTCCCCGATATAATCCAAATGCTCGGTGTGCCTATCATTCTGAGAGTCTTGGCCATGATACCAATGATTGTTGGGCTTTGAGAAATAAGGTAGAAGATCTGATTAAAGCCAAGGAAATTGAGTTCGATGCCCCGGAAAGTCCAATGTCATAACTGCTCCCATGCCTAAGCACGGACGTGGAATTAATGTTGTCGATATCGACTTGTTTG
Source organism: Vicia faba (assembly GCA_948472305.1). Lineage (NCBI taxonomy): Eukaryota > Viridiplantae > Streptophyta > Magnoliopsida > Fabales > Fabaceae > Vicia > Vicia faba. Next base: position 775,813,455 of record OX451737.1, read on the forward strand.
TGACCTTGGTGGATGAAGTTTCTACTCCTCTTATGACGGTTAAGAATAATTTTTTTCCGGCCGGTTTATTTCTGGGTTGTGGTGAAGGTTTCACATGTGTTCATTTCTGCCTTCTGGTTGCCATTTGCTGAAGTCAGGTTTTCAGTGCCTAATGGATAGCAAAGAAATTTTGTTCGAGAAAACTTTGATTCCTGTTGTTCCATCTGAAGACATTACTATTATAACCATTTACACCAATCCTTCCAAGGTCTCCTCGAGAAGACCTGTTAGGATTACAACTGTTCCAAGAATCGCTCCGCTAATAATCACTGTTCCTGCTCCTGTCCTGTATGCCTCGGACAAAGTTGTCCCCTGGCATTATGGTGCCGATGTGTACTATCATGGCATCAAACAAGATCTGAAAAATGAAGAGGCTGATACTGATATTAATAACATTGTCGGGACCAGCAAGGTTACTCGAAGTGGAAGGGTCTTCTCTCCCGAGATTTCCCCTAAGACTGCCAACAGGCCTATTGTCATTTTGTCTGCTGTTCCTGCTGGTACATCAACCATTCCTCTTGTTCTTACTCCAATTATTACCCCTACCGCCGAGTCATATGGTACCCGCGGTAAAGAAATTATAGGTGAGCCTGCCCGGACGGAGGCGCCTAGAAAAATTTTCGTGGAAGCCTCTAAGCAAGAGATAGAGGAAATACTGAAAATAATCAAAAAGAGCGACTACAATATGGTCGAGCGGCTGGGGCAGACCCCCTCAAAGATATCCATGTTTTCTCTACTGTTGTGTTTCGAAGCCCATGCGAAGGCTCTGATTGCATTCCTCAAGACTACACATGTGCCACCGGAGACCTCAGCTGATCAATTCAAAGATTGTGTGGCTAGCCTGACTGCTGACAATGGGTTGGGCTTTTCAGATGCAGACTTGACACCGAAGGGGAGGAAGCATAATTATGCTCTGCATGTCTCGATTGAATGCAAGGGAACCACTATGGCTCATGTGCTGGTAGATATTGGGTCTTCGCTGAATGTTCTGCCTAAGAAGGCATTGGATCGGTTGGACTGTGAGGGCTTGACTTTAAAGCCTAGTAACATTGTGGTGTGGGCTTTCGATGGATCGAAGAGAATGGTGCATGGGGAAGTGGAAATCCCTGTCAAAGTAGGTTCCCAGACCTTTGAGTCCACTTTCTATGTAATGGACATCTGGCCATCATACTCTTGTTTATTGGGTCGTCCTTGGATCCATGAAGTTGGGGTAGTTACATCTACACTGCACCAGATGCTAAAGTATCCAGTAAGAGGAAAGATTGTCACTGTGCAAGGTGAAGAGGAGTACATGGTGAGTCACCTCAATTCCTTTAGATACGTAGAGATGGATGGGGAATTCATAGAGACTCTTTGTCATAATTTCGAAGAGGTTCCCCAGATCTTGGCATCGGCTGAAACTACTACCAACAAACCTCCTTTGAAGATGGCTTCCCTCAAAGACGCTAGAGCAGTGGTTGAAAAAGGTGGGTGTACCAACTGGGGACAGCTCCCTGATTTCACTCATAAAACTGATAAGTGTGGTTTAGGCTTTACTTCAGGAGCTCAAAGGGTTGTTCGACGCGCTCGAGATGGAGGACCTCCCCTACACATCATCAATCGAGGAATTAATGCCATTGAAGACAACGAGGAAGACTCAGACATTGACAACTGGATCTACCCAACTACCAACGGTGGACCAAATAACTGGACGGCTAGGGACTTTATACCAGTTTCTTTTATTCCGCAGTAATTGTCTTACTTATTTTGAGATTTGTAATAAACAATTTAAAACTCTACGGCCTTGTGCCTTTCCCGAGGCACATTAGTTTTGTTTGTGAGGGCTATTATTTGTCATTTCATATATCATTAATAAAGCATTGGACGTTTCTTGCATAAAAATTTTGCGCTCTCTGTTTTTCTTTTTTGTTTTCACTTTATCAAAACAACTATGCTCTTACACACACTCACGTATCATACTGCAGATCCATATCCACTCTGGATCCCATTGATAACAGCTCAGCTACTGCTAGTTATGACTTCAAAAATCCGATCAACCAAGCCAAAGACGAAGGTGAGGATGATTGTGAGGTGCCTGGAGAAATTGCTAGACTATTACAGCAGGAAGAAAGGGCTATACAACCTCATGAAGAGCTAGTTGAGACGATAAACCTGGGCACAGAGGTAGACGGAAAAGAAGTCAAGATTGGTGCAAATTTGGAAGTTAAAGTCAAACAGCGATTGATACAAATGTTGCACGACTACGTTGAGATCTTTTCATGGTCATATGAAGACATTCCAGGCTTAGACACTGGTATTGTGGTTCATCGTCTGCCGCCCAAAGAAGACTGTCCTCCGGTTAAATAGAAGGTCCGCCGTATGCGCCCCGAAATGTCAGAGAAGATCAAGGCTGAGGTCATGAAGTAGTTCGACGCAGGATTCTTAACTGTCACTTCTTATCCACAGTGGGTTGCTAACATTGTTCCAGTACCTAAGAAGGACGGTAAGGTACAGACGTGTGTGGATTATAGAGATCTGAACAGGGCAAGCCCCAAGAATGACTTCCCTCTTCCTCATATTGATGTTCTGGTTGACAACACCGTGCAATACAAAATCTTCTCCTTCATGGACGGTTTCTCTAGCTACAACCAGATCAAGATGGCTCCTAAAGACATGGAGAAGACAACCTTCATCACACAGTGGGGCACCTTCTGCTACAAGGTGATTCCTTTTGGGTTGAAAAATGTCGGGGCAACTTATTAGCGCGCCATGGTCGCTTTGTTCCATGATATGATTCATCATGAGATCGAAGTTTATGTTGATGATATGATAGCCAGGTCTCAAACTAAGGAAGAGCACCTTGATTATCTACAAAAGTTGTTCGACGGGTTGAAGATATACAAGCTGAGGTTGAATCTGAACAAGTGCACCTTCGGAGTAAGGTCTGGTAAACTCCTGGGTTTCATTGTCAGCGACAAAGGCATCCAAGTAGATCCTGCAAAGGTAAAGGCCATACAAGAAATTCCAGCTCCCCGTACAGAGAAGGAAGTTAGAGGTTTCTTGGGACGCTTGAATTATATTTCCAGGTTCATTTCACATCTGACTGCTACTTGTGAGCCCATCTTCAAGCTTTTGAATAAAGATCAAGTGGTAAAGTGGAATGATGAATGCCAGACCGCTTTCGAAAGAATCAAAGAATACCTACAAGAAACACCAATTTTGATGCCTCTGGTTGAAGGAAGACATTCGATATTGTACTTAACAGTGCTAGGCAATTCAATGGGGTGTGTGCTGGGGCAGCATGACGAGTCTGGTCGAAAAGAGCACGCAATATACTACCTTAGCAAAATATTTACCGACTGTGAGACAAGATACTCACTGCTCGAGAAAACTTGTTGCGCTTTGGCATGGGCTGCTCGCCGACTAAGACAGTATATGCTGACCCATACTACTTTGTTGATATCCAAGATGGATCCGATCAAATACATCTTCGAGAAACCCGCTCTCTCCAGAATAATAGCAAGATGGCTGATGATCTTAACCGAGTATGATATACAATCAAGGGGAGTGTATTGGCTGATCATTTGGCCCATTAGGCCATGGATGACTACCAGTCCATGAATTTTGAGTTCCCAGATGAGAATATTATGCTGGTGACTGACTTTGAAGAACCTGAATCGGATGAAGGACCCGAGGAGGGATCCCGACGGACTATGTTTTTAATGGAGCTTCGAATTCACTGGGTAATGAAATCAGCGTTGTAATCTTATCTCCTGAGGGCTGTCATATTCCTTTCACCGCCCGACTATGTTTCAACTGCACTAACAACATGGCGGAGTATGAAGCTTGTATCATGGGACTCAAGGCTGCTATTGACCTCAGGATCAAATTCTTGGACGTTTTCGGGGATTCAGCCTTCGTAATAAGTCAGATCAAAGGCGAATGGGATATGAAGCATCTGAATCTCATCGCATACAAAGAGTACGTGTTGACGTTACTCTCACACTTCGAGGAGGTAACTTTTGAACATTTTCCACGAGAGGAGAACGAGTTAGTGGACGCGTTAGCTACCATGTCTTCTATGTTCAAAGTTAGGTGGGACAATGAAGCTCTCCAAATCACCATTGAGAGGTGGGATGAACCAACACACTGCTGTGAAATTGATACCAAAGAAGTGGCATACAAACCATGGTTTCACGAAGTCAAAAGGTATCTCGAGGCTCAAGAGTATCACGAAGGGGCATCTGTCAATGATAATAAGTTTCTGAGGAGGTTCGCTGCAAAGTTCTTCCTCAGTAATGGAATCCTCTACAAGCGCAATCATGACTCTACATTACTATGGTGTGTAGACAAGAGCGAAGCAGAGAGAATTATGACAGATCTACATGAAGGTACCTTTGGAACCCATTCCATTGGATACACCATGGCTAAGAAGATCCTACGGGCAGGATGTTACTGGTCCACTATGGAAGCTGATTGTTATCAACACTCTTGAACTTGTCATAAGTTCCAAATCTACGCTGATAAGGTGCATGTGCCTCTAGTCCCCTTGAACGTCTTGACAGCTCCGTGGACCTTTGCAATATGGGGCAACGACATGATTGGAGAAATCATGCCTACTGCTTTCAATGGGCATCGCTTCATCCTAGTAGCCATTGATTACTTCACGAAGTGGGTTGAGGCGGCCTCTTTTGCTACAGTAACCAAGAATGTCGTGGCGCGGTTTATCCGACATAATCTGATATGTCGATATGGTGTGCCAGAGAGAATTATTACTGACAATGTTACGAATCTCAACAACACAATGATCACCGATCTCTATAAATAGTTCAAGATACAGCATCATAATTCTTCTCCTTATCGGCCGAAGATGAATAGTGCTGTTGAAGCAGCTAACAAAAACATCAAGAAAATTGTATAGAAGATGACAGTGACATTCAAATACTGGCATGAGATGTTACCATTTTCTCTTCATGGATACCGTACCTCAGCGCAGACGTCGACATGGGAAACACCTTACTCTCTGGTGTATGGCATGGAGGCAGTCCTACCCATCGAGGTTCAGATTCCTTCTTTCAGGATTATGAAGGATACATGTTTGAACAAAGATGACTGGATCCAGAATCGACGAGAAGAGACCTACTGCTATTTGTCATGGTCAGACGTATCAAAAGCGAATGATTAATGCTTTTAATAAGAATGTCAGACGTCAAGAGTATCAAGTCGGGAATCTAATGATCAAGCACATCATAATGCCGCAAGGTGATCCCAGGGGAAAATGGACTCCCACGTACGAAGGCCCATTTGTGGTTAAGAACATTTTCTCGGGAGGAGCTATGATTCTAACCACCATGGACGGTGACGACCTTCCTCACCCTGTCAATGCAGACAGTGAAAAGATATTACGCCTAATCAAAAGACCTGCTAGGTTGACTTTCCTAGGAAACAATAAGGGCTTCCTGGAGAACCAAAAGGGTTCGGGAAAAAGTAAGGGATGAAAAGGAAAAAATTTGTACACCCGGCAAGTCGAAAACCTGAAAAGGCGGCTTGGGCAAAAAAGGGTATCCCGGTGGACTGAAAACCCGAAAGGGCAGTCCAGGAAAAAGTTAGGGATATAAAGCGTATCACTATGTCCCGTTGGATCATCTTGTGACCAGACTTCGGTATCAATTATCAAGCTCGGACGATGCCAATCAACCTAATCGACTTCAGACAAACAACAAAGTGATGAGATGCTCGAAGACATAGGGGCAATAGCAGAGTTGGAAATCAATGGGATTGTTTCACATAGTTGTTTTTCTTTTACACAAATTTGTATGGTTTGTATTTTTATGTCGGCGTTCTCTTACTAGAACGTAAGCCTCCTTGTACAAAAACGCCTATTACAGGCCAACTTCAAAAAATCAATACAGAATCATTTTCACAAGAAACTTCGAGTTGTTTTTATTTTTCAATTTTGTTTTGCAAGAACGTCCAATAATTTATTTTTGACATATGCATTTGAGTATGATTGTTGCTCATAAATATTTACATAAGAAACAAAGACAACTACTCGTAATTCCAAAAACAGGGGCAAAAACAAGAAGTGCCAAACCCGACAATTACTCTGCCCAACAGGTACCGGGATAGAGTCAACTTTAGAGCATAATCATCAGTACATACAATCCCCACAGAGTAAAATTATTCAAAAGCATTGATGTCGACTTTCCCGAAATAGGACATAACCTCCCCAGCCAGGGTCATTCAGAAACCTGACAGCTATATCCCCCAGCCGAATTTCATAATCACGGGAGGGTCAGTAAATTTCATCCCCAAGCAGAGTTTATTTCTCTAGATGCAAGAGGCTCAATCCCCGACAGAGTTCATCACTTCAGCTACAAAAATTCACTTTCTAAGTTTGTTCCCTGTAGAGTTTATTCTCAAGCAGAATCTCTTCCTGACAGAATATTCATAAATCTCTAGCAGCAGTCAGGGATTTATCTTTCTAAACCCAGACATACTTTGATAGCATCTCATGTACATACATCATGACATGCGCATACATATATGTGATACGGTGGCAGAACCAACTGCTTTGGAAAATGCTGGTTTGTGTTTTGTGTTTTTACTCGCAAAATGTCGCGGTAAGCAAGAGTCGCCACCGACTTTTATTTTATCCAACTGGAAAGGAAAAAGCACAGAAAAATTCCTTTTTCGAGATTTTGAGTACGGGGGGTAGATTATAGAAAGGGAAGGTATTAGCACCCTTTCTATCCTTGGTTTTCCATGGGCTCATAGGTACTTGCTCATCTTTTGAAAATTGCTTGTGTGTGTTTGTTTTGAAAAGTTTTGTTTTACTTCGTTTTAACCCTTGTTTCTGTCCTCAAGAGTGTTACAAAGTTGTTTTTGCAAACTTTGTTTGAAAGGTGTTTGGTGTGAAAAAGTTTGATTTGAGCAAGTACCTACTAGCATCTACCTACTAGAAAAAAGACTATTTCTATTCTTGTTTCCTTTGGACAACGCTATCCCACTATTGAGAAATAGGTAGCACCGTTGTGATCGGGAACTGACTGTTTGACGCTGGTTCGCGAAATGTCGCGGTAAGCAAGAGTCGCCAGCGTCTTTTATTTTCTCCAAATGGAAAGGACAAAAGCACAGAAAAATTCCTTAAAGAGATTGCTCTCGGTTCGGGAGGTAGATTATAGAAAGGGAAGGTGTTAGCACCCTTTCTATCCATGGTTATCCATGGGCTCTTAGATACTTGCTCACTTGTGTTTTCAAAATGGTTTGCTTGCTTTTCAACTGTGGGTTTTTTAAAAAAAGTTTCTTTGAAAATTCCAGTTCGACTCTTGTATCGGTCCTCAAGAGTGTTTGAAAAATTGCTTTCGAAAGCTTTTTGAAAATGTGTTGGTGTGAAAAGTATTTTGTTTTGTTTTGAAATTTAGAGCAAGTATCTAGAGTCGTCTACCTACCCTAAGGAATTCTTCTGTGTAAATGTCCTTTAAAGTAGTGCCATCCCACCATTGAGAGGTAGGTAGCACCACCGTTGGAGGTGTTCGGGTCAATTCGAGGTTTGGGACATGGTGATCACCGGAGCAATAGGAAGACACCTTATAAGCTACCCTCATGCCAGGTTCCCGGATCATGAGGACTTACTAAGACATCCTCTACTCGACGATCACCTTTCGAGGCAAGGCAACAGTGAGGCGTACCCTAGGGGTGGTGTGTGCGATTCGTGTGTTATTTTCATTTATTTTTGTCTTTTGTCATGTCATTGGTGATCTAGCGTTTGTTTTTATTTTTGTCCATACATTCTTTCATGCCTTGATTTAACAGTTAAAAATATTGCGGGAAAGTAAAAATTCTAAGCTATTACAAAAGGCGCGGGTCCACATCGCCAAAATTTCTCGAACCCGATTTGACAGAAAAATAAAGAATTAAAGAAAATAAAGAATTAAAAGTGCAAGAAATTAATTACATGGCCTTGGGAGAGATACATGAATATTTAAACGAAATAAAATAAATATGCGAATTAATAAGAATTAAAAAACGAGGGCGTTGGACCCTTTTTGCAAAATTAAATTAAATGGTGACATTAATTAATTAGAAAGAAAGGAATTGTTTTTGTATTTTTTGGTATTTTTTTAGGATTTTAATGAAAAATAATTAATTAAGATTAAATGCTTACCCTAATTCTATTTGTTTTTTAATTTATTAAGAAAAGAAGATTAAAACCTAATATTAACCCTAATTAATTTACATGCAAATTTAATTATAAAAATATATCTAATATTTAATTATTATGGAATAAAAATAAAAAAGGATGAAAATTAATTAAACCCTAATTCTATATTTTTTTAGATTTTTTATTAAAAGAATTAAAATTAAAACCTAATTTAAAACTAAATTTAATTATATGCAATTTAATTACAAAAAATATTAAAATAAAAATATTTATTATATTTTCTCTTTTCTGATTTTTTTTGATTTTTTATGTTTTTATGAAAATAATTAATTAATTAAACAAATAATAATTAAAAGAAAATAGAATTAATAAAAAAAATATGGCAAACCTAGGGGGGTATCAGTCCCCAAAGTGGAGGTGAAAGTTTAGTAATCTGGCCCAAGATTCTGAGGCCCTTTTGACTTTTTCCAGGCAGCGTGTGATGCATTGACTAGGGCCTACCATGTTCCTTGGATCTGGACCTTTGATTTGATGCAACTGAACGCGTGGACGGATAGATTATGAAGGTGTATGATGGTCCTTGATATTGAATCTGCATGTGAATTTTAATTGAAAAATAATATGGACATAGTGAAGACCTGGGGCTCGAACCCAGGTCATGAGGATTAATACTCACCAACTTTACCACTGAAGCACTCAACGCGTTTTAATTATTAAATAACACAAAAATAACATAAGCAAGAATATGGGTTAGTGGAATTCCAACGCGAAAATTCAAATTGACCAATCGTTGGTTGCCACTGCATCGTCTTCCTCACATCTTCGTTCTTCCTGAAAATAAAAAAAAGAAAGGCCACGGTTTATCCACCGTTTCAGAATGGGTCATTTGGGAAAATAGCGATTAGCCATTAGGTGCTCATAAATTGAGCGCGAGTATAGGTTCATGATCGTCTGAGTATGCTGAAGTGAATGGTCTAATTCTTATGCTCCAATTTTTCATTAAACGAAAACCCCTAATTCCAAGCTCCATAAACCCTAAATATTATCAATGGCAAATCTTCATATAGGGCACGAAAACAGAATTAAAGTATTGGGTTAGCATTAGAATCAAACGATAAACATGAATCAAGTGTTAAAATTCACAAAAAAATGCATGAATTGAGATGCACGACTATGGAATTTTTCCGGTACAGGTCCTGCTCGTTTTACCAATTCTTGATGTTTTGATGAATGATCTCGATTGGAAATCGTTCTGTGATCCTCAAGGAAGATGTTTGAACAACTATTATGTCTTGAATCACCCTGCAAAAGTGTTTTCAGTTTTGAGTTTTTGGCAAAAAAATTTCAAGTTTGATGGATGCTTTTCTACGCAGCTTAATGGTTTATTGCATTAGGTTTGTGATCAGGCTTAAGTATAGAATGAATTAGGTCAAGAAAAACAATCCAAATCCTTTGCATTCATGGTTTTTGAAATTTGATTTTCAAAGATCTTTTTCAAACTTTTTTCATGTGCTTTTGCTCTCAATCATATCCAATCAATCCAATTCCTTCCATATCTGATCATGCACGAATCATTGAGCCTATTACATGTACAAAAAGATTTGATAAGTTAGGTTAAGTATTTTTCATATATTTAATTGATTTAAATGAATTATTATTAATAAAAATTCAAATAAATAAATAAAAAATGAATAAAAACTTCCCTTTGGGCCAAGTGGTCGTGCACATGCTTGGGATGATGAATTGTGGAAGAAAAATGGGCCCATTAGCAATTTTAGGTCATTTGAATCAATGTTGACTTTTCAAAATATCCAAAAATTTCCCAACTTCCACAAGGCATAACTTGCTCAATTTTTAAGCTTTGCTCATGTTCTTGGACATTTTGGAAAGGTCTTTGAGTCCTCTAACCAATGTCTTTGGTCCCATGTCATTTTGATTTGCCAATCTCAAGTTATGGCCTTTGACTTAAAGTCCCTTTTTGTTGACTTTTGAAAATGACCTATAATGTTGAAATTGATAACTTTTTGTGAGAGAATTTCTTGGGCTTGAAGTATGAAGATGAGTTGTAGGAAATGCCTTTCTCTTCAAAATGAGCTTTGGATGGAATTTTTCTGATAATCCATGTGAAAGTTATGCCGTGGTCAATTTACAGTTGACTTTTTCAACTGTCCAAATAAGGAAACTTTTGCAAGCTTTGAGAATCATGATCAAGCATTGATCAAATGATGTTTGTGGCTTCAAAATGAGATGTTGACCAAAAATTTGAACTTTTGACTGCCAAATGACCATTTTACCCCTACAGTTAACTGTAGTGCAATTAGGGTTTTGACTATGCAATTTTATGCTGAAAGTCTTGAAACTTGATATGAGGATGCTTGACCATATTTGTAGGCATGTGAGACTTGATTGGACCTTTGGAAACTTCATTTCTTGATCAGAGACCAAACCCTAATTTTGACTGCTTATGAGGCCCTTACACTGTGCAACCCTTGGGGAATTTTGAATCTTAACTTGGCAATTTCTTGAAGAATGTGGGAGGGAAAATTTTGGGGTACAACAGTTGCCCCTGTTCAATCTTCTTAGACCTGAGGATGCAGATTGGCTGACGTGCCTTTCGTAATCCGAGGGTAGAAGATGATTGAACACTAGAGTGCCCAGAAATTTGCGCTCACATAGTAGCAGTGGGATGATGGGAATGGGCTTATAGATGCCATTCAGAGATTGATGGATAGGATGATGGGCTTATAGATGCCATCTGGATGTTGATCGCGTAAGAGATTTCTTAGCGAGAACCTGCATACCTGCAAAAGAAAAATGAGTACCTGACATGTTGCAGGAGCTGGTTTTCAGATGCTTGATATAGATGTGTCCTGACTGGTTACAGGAGCTAGTCTTCAGATGCTTGGTATAGATGTGTCCTGACTGGTTACAAGAGCTGGATCTGGAGCTTCAAACGGTGATGAATGAACCAGGGGTGGTTACTACCTCAGCATGAACGGTGAGAGAACCTTGGGTGACTTTAACTTCAACAGCAATCATTGAGCAAAATCTTGGGATTACCACCTCCGCAGGATCGGGAAGAGAACCATAGGCAATTATAATCTCAACAGCGGACGTTTGAGAAAAACCTGGGTTGGAATTATCATCTCCGCACCGTTGGGGAGAGAACCATAGGAAATTATAATCTCAACAGCGGACGTTTGAGAAAAACCTGGGATGGAATTATCATCTCCGCACCGCTGGGGAGAGAACCATAGGAAATTATAATCTCAAAAGCGGACGTCTGAGAAAAACCTGGAATGGAATTATCATCTCACGCACCGTCGGGGAGAGAACCATAGGAAATTATAATCTCAAAAGCGGACGTTTGAGAAAAACCTGGGCTGGAATTATCATCTCACGCACCGTCGGGGAGAGAACCATAGGAAATTATAATCTCAAAAGCGGACGTTTGAGAAAAACCTGGGCTGGAATTATCATCTCACGCACCGTCGGGGAGAGAACCATAGGAAATTATAATCTCAAAAGCGGACGTTTGAGAAAAACCTGGGCTGGAATTATCATCTCACGCACCGTCGGAGAGAGAACCATAGGAAATTATAATCTCAAAAGCGGACGTTTGAGAAAAACCTGGGCTGGAATTATCATCTCACGCACCGTCGGGGAGAGAACCATAGGAAATTATAATCTCAAAAGCGAACGTTTGAGAAAAACCTGGGCTGGAATTATCATCTCACGCACCATCGGGGAGAGAACCATAGGAAATTATAATCTCAAAAGCGGACGTTTGAGAAAAACCTGGGCTAGAATTATCATCTCACGCACCATCGGGGAGAGAACCATAGGAAATTATAATCTCAAAAGCGGACGTTTGAGAAAAACCTGGGCTGGAATTATCATCTCACGCACCGTCGGGGAGAGAATCATAGGAAATTATAATCTCAAAAGCGGACATTTGAGAAAAACCTGGGCTGGAATTATCATCTCACGCACCGTCGGGGAGAGAACCATAGGAAATTATAATCTCAAAAGCGGACGTTTGAGAAAAACCTGGGCTGGAATTATCATCTCACGCACCGTCGGGGAGAAAGCCATAGGAAATTATAATCTCAAAAGCGGACGTTTGAGAAAAACCTGGGCTGGAATTATCATCTCACGCACCGTCGGGGAGAGAACCATAGGAAATTATAATCTCAAAAGCGGACGTTTGAGAAAAACCTAAAATGGAATTATCATCTCCGCACCGTCGGGGAGAGAACCATAGGAAATTATAATCTCAAAAGCGGACGTTTGAGAAAAACCTTTGATAACTTCTACCGAGTCTTCATCAGAAAAATCTGTTGGGAGTCGATTTAGTTGGACTAGAGAAGGCCTTGGACTGGATAAGAAATCTTTGGAGTCGATTAACTGAACCGGTCTAGGTCTTGAAAGATGGTTGAGAATTTAGCTGAATCTTTCCTGAAAGGTAAAGGTCAGTCATATGCAATGCATGATATGGATCAAGCAATGATGTTCTCAACATAAATGAGATTTGTAAGATATGATGCGTATATGCATGCTATAATGATGTATGTGATGTTTATGTATGTTTTCGTCTAGGAAAGTAAATCCTTGACGGGTGCCGGGAAGTCACTCCTGGGCTGATGTTGGAGAATAGATTTCGCTTCCGCTGGGGATGATAGTTGCAAGAATACCGGTAGGAGAAGATAACTCCGTTGGGGAATAAACTTGGCGAATGGATTGCTCTGCGGGGAGCAAAGTACTCTAGCAATCTTGCTGGGAAGCAATGCTCTGTGGGGAGAGAGCTACTTCGTTGAGTTGATGGTAATAACTTGCTGGGGATACCCTTATTGTATTGGAAGTGTTAATAGACTTCGCTGGGGATAAGAAGACTTCGTCGAGGACGCTCTTTCCGTGGTTTTTGGCTGAGGATAACCCAGTTATATCCTGTTAAGGAAATAACTCTTTGAATAAAGCCGGACGACGCGTTCGTGCTCTGCGAGGGATAAGCTTCCAGAATCTACTGGGGATAAGCTTACTGCTTGGGGAGATGAATTCCAACTTTCCTGGAGAAATTGGATTGGACTCTCCTGGGGAAGTTTTGAATTGCGGGGGGAAGTGATTCCTTTGAATACTTGATATACCGTCGAGGAACAACCTTTAAGCCAAGACTGCCGGGGATGCTTGTATATATGCTACCGGAGGATGTTGAGATCTGCTAGAGGATACCCAACTCCCTTAAGGCTTGATAGTAGCTTTGCTTGAGGAGAGTATACTGACTTGTTGGCTCACTCTTTGGGGAATTAAGATGTGCCAGTTATGTTCTTTAGCTGAACCTACCTTGGTACCTTGGAGGACAGAACAATTAGGTTGCTTAGACAACTCTTTATTTCCCCTGTTTCTGAGGTGGGAGAGGAAGACCTATGAGGTGCTGATAGTTGTTGACGGGCAAACCTTCTTTTGGTAGGCAGGTGACAAGATGACAGAACATAGTCGTACGCTTTGATCCCTAACTTTTGCCTGGACCGCCCTTTCGGATTTTCAGTCCACCGGGATACCCATTTTTGCCCAAGCCGCCTTTTCAGGTTTTCGACTTGCCGGGTGTACAGATTTTTTCATTTCATCCCTTGTTTTTGCCCGAACCCTTTTGGTTCGCCGGGAAGCCCTTATTTTTGCCTAGGTGTGTCAACCTATCGGGTCTTTGATTTTGCGTAGTATCTTTTCGACTATGTCCATTCTCAGAATGTAGGGAGTTGCCCCTGTTAGCAGTGTTTTGCCATGCCATCAGAAGGTGTTTGATCAGGCGAGATTCGTTGCTGGAGTGTCCCAAAGTGACTCAGGCGGAGATTTGCCCCAGGCTGTTTGGCCTTTGAAAGATTCTCCGAATCTTGATTGGACTGCCCCAGATGATGGACAATGATTAGGCCATGCCCCTTGATTGGAAATGATTTTGTTCACTAGGTATTCATCGTGCGAATTTCCCTGTTGTTCAAACAAAAAGTCATATGCAAACAGAGTTATATTAAAAATGCAAAACCTATGTCTGTCCTGAAGATTTTGAAAATGCATTCTTTTTTTTCATAAAACAAATGAATGTTTGTAAAACGTGATGTCAACTCCATATTTATCATAGGCCTTAAGGAGTCAGGATACCTTTCGTAACAGTATGCTTTCGAACTAACACGTGCTTCAGCTAGGACTTTTAAGGGTTATAACGTGGCCTGGTTCACGGTTTAAGAAACAAAGGATAAAGGCTCAAATTTATTTGTACCCACCCGCTCTTCGTGATGTTCTCCAAACCTAAACTCAGTTGATCCTACGTTAGACCTTGTTTGAGTATTTGCTCTGAAATTCCGGTGATGGTTCGGATGTTGAACATTTATTTGAATAGACACTCATCTCTTTTTTTGTTGAGGGTTTGTAGGACCTCTTTCTTCTTTGATTTTTGTTGTCCCTAAATTTTGCCTGAACTGTTTCCTTTTTTGGAATTACAGTCAGCGAGATGCCCCAGTTTTGTAAGTCTCCTTCATGGGTATTTTGACTTATTGGGCTTTTTGTTTGTTTTTTTTTGTTGAGATAATGACTGCCTTTCTTTATTGATTATTCGGAACCATCACTGTCTTTCTTTGTTTTGTAAGGACCTCTTTGGTGTCGTTCGTTATGCACTTGGATCAACTGAGAGACTACCCTGCCCCAGGTTATGATTAAGGGTTTTAAATTTCAAAAAGAAAAACTCCTACTTTTTTGGCTCAGAGGGGTTGACGAGGGATTATCATCCTTATAACTCCAGTGTTTAGGGATTGAAACAATGCCTGTACCTCATCAACGGGGTCTGTTCAAAAGCATACTGTAAAGATAGCGGTATCGTTTTCGTCATCCTCCCTCAAGAGGCTTTAGAATTTTAGATCAAGAGTTGACATCAGAAAAATATGAAAACAGTTTGCATATAGTGAATGCGAATATGTTGATTCAAAATAGACATAAGCGATGCATTAATGGAATAACAATGTTTAACATGAATAAATGTTTAAACAAAAGAAAATTGCAACTTGAACATTCGAACGAACAAAACTTTCTCAATCCTAGCCATGTTTTGGCAAGGGAGCAGTGATCACGTGGGGAGTCTTGGGTACTTTAAACTGAATCTCTCCAGCGTCGATCATGTCTTGGATCTTATTTTTCAAGCTCCAACAATCATCTGTATTATGCCCCGGGCTATCAGAGTGATAAGCGCAGCGGGCGTTGGGGTTGTACTTCGGTGACGTTGTATTTTGATTCTTCGGAGCTTCTTTTAGAGTTACCAGCTTGGTCTCCAGCAACTGTGGCAATATCTGGGATAAGGTCATGCTAAGCCGAGTGAACTGCCTTCTCTCGCTCTTTTGTTGGTTGTGATGTTGAGTTTGTGACACTGGAGCCATTTGAGGAGCTCTCCCCTTACCCCCTTGTCTCAAAGGTGGTTGAACGATGACCGGCTTTTTGCCCTTAGACTTTTTCCCCAGTTGGTTACCCTGAAGCAGTTGGTTGACGAGAAACCAGAGCTCATCTTATCTTTGAGCTAACCCTTGAATGGCAGTCACCTGCCCTAGCATCTGGACCTTCAATGCATCCACCTCAGCTTGTAGGTGTTTCAGCCTTTCATCCTCAGCACTGTTCCTGACAAAGGTCTCCATGAGAAGTGTCCTTAGCTCCTCCTGCCCCTTGGATAGATTCAGGAGGATTTCCCTGAACTGAGTCTCTTGAGCGAGAAGGTCCTGGTTATCTGATTGGAAGACCATTGCTGAAATAAACAGCGAGAAAGGTAAGTGACCTGCAACAAAGATACCTGTTATGTAATGATGTGTATGACATGCATGCAATGTTTTCAAGGACCTCGCGGGGTAAACAAGAAAATTGGTTAACATCTGGATCCGGTGGCTTTGATTGAAGGAAACCCATGTTGAGGATTCTTCTTTAAGGGTCAAAGGCTCACCATATCCAGTGGGTCATAGCCTCTGACAACTTTGGCTAGAGGAAAATAAATCCTCTTTGCCCCTTGCTAGATGTTTGATTCATCATGACCTGCATCACAAGCCCTTGAGATCCTTGAAATGGGTTAGGATGTATGCAATGGTATGATGTCATGATGCGTGGGGTAATGTAGGTAACCCTGTTATGAGTCCCAATTAAGGACTGCAAACCAAAACCTGCAAGAAACTCGGTAAACCCTGTCATGAGTCCCAATTAAGGACTAAAACAAACCCTGCAAGAAACTCGGTAAACCTTGTTATGAGTCCTAGTTAAAGACTAAAACAAAAAACCTGCAAGAAACTTAGTAAGCCTTGTTATGAGTCCTAGTTAAGGACTATGAACAAAAACTGCGGGAAATTCAGTAAACCCTGCTATGAGTCCTAGTTAAGGACTATAAACAAAACCTACAAGAAGTTCAGATGTCAGATAACAAGTATGTAAATAATCAAATACGAAGGCACACAAGTCACACAAGAGAAGCCCTTAAAGTTTAGGCCAGCATGGGGTCTGTGCATTACCCTCTTGAAGTTGGTGGGTTCAACCTGTCCTATTAGAAGTAACCGGGTTCTAAGGGTCCCAATATCACGGGATTGCTTTCATTGTTCATCGTTTCGATTTAGCCACTGAACTGGTGACCGAAATATTCCAGGAAAGCAACCCTCAATTGAGTGTAGTATCGAGTATCAACCAACCTCGGACTGCACCAAAGTCAGTTATCTCACTACCCTAAAGAGGCCAAGATAGTTCAATTAAGGTTCCTAAGGTCTGTTGATGCTTCACGACACCACGCGGAGGCCCCGTACTCTCCTTGACTAAACTCAAGGGTTACCGGTACACACCAAAGTGCCACATCAACGTAGCAGACTGTTTCAACCATGTCGGTATACCCCGCACAGTTCCCTCACAGCCTTGTTGCTACTTTCTAAGAAGGTATCCCCAGACCCGGGTTAGGATCTATAGAACTCCCAAGACAGTCCCACAATTTAAAGCAAACAAGGAAAGCAATTGAAAACACAGTTATGAACTAACCCTAAGGTACACCTCACTTTAAGTTATTCCCCAACAGAGTCGCCAGTTCTGTGATCGGTGGATCTGGAACTGACTGTTTGACGCTGGTTCGCGAAATGTCGCGGTAAGCAAGAGTCGCCACCGTCTTTTATTTTCTCCAAATGGAAAGGACAAAAGCACAGAAAAATTCCTTAAAGAGATTGCTCTCGGTTCGGGAGGTAGATTATAGAAAGGGAAGGTGTTAGCACCCTTTCTATCCATGGTTATCCATGGGCTCTTAGATACTTGCTCACTTGTGTTTTCAAAATGGTTTGCTTGCTTTTCAACTGTGGGTTTTTTAAAAAAAGTTTCTTTGAAAATTCCAGTTCGACTCTTGTATCGGTCCTCAAGAGTGTTTGAAAAATTGCTTTCGAAAGCTTTTTGAAAATGTGTTGGTGTGAAAAGTATTTTGTTTTGTTTTGAAATTTAGAGCAAGTATCTAGAGTCGTCTACCTACCCTAAGGAATTCGTCTGTGTAAATGTCCTTTAAAGTAGTGCCATCCCACCATTGAGAGGTAGGTAGCACCACCGTTGGAGGTGTTCGGGTCAATTCGAGGTTTGGGACATGGTGATCACCGGAGCAATAGGAAGACACCTTAGAAGCTACCCTCATGCCAGGTTCCCGGATCATGAGGACTTACTAAGACATCCTCTACTCGACGATCACCTTTCGAGGCAAGGCAACAGTGAGGCGTACCCTAGGGGTGGTGTGTGCGATTCGTGTGTTATTTTCATTTATTTTTGTCTTTTGTCATGTCATTGGTGATCTAGCGTTTGTTTTTATTTTTGTCCATACATTCTTTCATGCCTTGATTTAACAGTTAAAAATATTGCGGGAAAGTAAAAATTCTAAGCTATTACAAAAGGCGCGGGTCCACATCGCCAAAATTTCTCGAACCCGATTTGACAGAAAAATAAAGAATTAAAGAAAATAAAGAATTAAAAGTGCAAGAAATTAATTACATGGCCTTGGGAGAGATACATGAATATTTAAACGAAATAAAATAAATATGCGAATTAATAAGAATTAAAAAACGAGGGCGTTGGACCCTTTTTGCAAAATTAAATTAAATGGTGACATTAATTAATTAGAAAGAAAGGAATTGTTTTTGTATTTTTTGGTATTTTTTTAGGATTTTAATGAAAAAGAATTAATTAAGATTAAATGCTTACCCTAATTCTATTTGTTTTTTAATTTATTAAGAAAAGAAGATTAAAACCTAATATTAACCCTAATTAATTTACATGCAAATTTAATTATAAAAATATATCTAATATTTAATTATTATGGAATAAAAATAAAAAAGGATGAAAATTAATTAAACCCTAATTCTATATTTTTTTATATTTTTTATTAAAAGAATTAAAATTAAAACCTAATTTAAAACTAAATTTAATTATATGCAATTTAATTACAAAAAATATTAAAATAAAAATATTTATTATATTTTCTCTTTTATGATTTTTTTTGATTTTTTATGTTTTTATGAAAATAATTAATTAATTAAACAAATAATAATTAAAAGAAAATAGAATTAATAAAAAAAATATGGCAAACCTAGGGGGGTATCAGTCCCCAAAGTGGAGGTGAAAGTTTAGTAATCTGGCCCAAGATTTTGAGGCCCTTTTGACTTTTTCCAGGCAGCGTGTGATGCATTGACTAGGGCCTACCATGTTCCTTGGATCTGGACCTTTGATTTGATGCAACTGAACGCGTGGACGGATAGATTATGAAGGTGTATGATGGTCCTTGATATTGAATCTGCATGTGAATTTTAATTGAAAAATAATATGGACATAGTGAAGACCTGGGGCTCGAACCCAGGTCATGAGGATTAATACTCACCAACTTTACCACTGAAGCACTCAACGCGTTTTAATTATTAAATAACACAAAAATAACATAAGCAAGAATATGGGTTAGTGGAATTCCAGCGCGAAAATTCAAATTGACCAATCGTTGGTTGCCACTGCATCGTCTTCCTCACATCTTCGTTCTTCCTGAAAATAAAAAAAAGAAAGGCCACGGTTTATCCACCATTTCAGAATGGGTCATTTGGGAAAATAGCGATTAGCCATTAGGTGCTCATAAATTGAGCGCGAGTATAGGTTCATGATCGTCTGAGTATGCTGAAGTGAATGGTCTAATTCTTATGCTCCAATTTTTCCTTAAACGAAAACCCCTAATTCCAAGCTCCATAAACCATAAATATTATCAATGGAAAATCTTCATATAGGGCACGAAAACAGAATTAAATTATTGGGTTAGCATTAGAATCAAATGATAAACATGAATCAATTGTTAAAATTCACAAAAAATGCATGAATTGAGATGCACGACTATGGAATTTTTCCGGTACAGGTCCTGCTCGTTTTACCAATTCCTGATGTTTTGATGAATGATCTCGATTGGAAATCGTTCTGTGATCCTCAAGGAAGATGTTTGAACAACTATTATGTCTTGAATCACCCTGCAAAAGTGTTTTCAGTTTTGAGTTTTTGGCAAAAAAATTTCAAGTTTGATGGATGCTTTTCTGCGCAGCTTAATGGTTTATTGCATTAGGTTTGTGATCAGGCTTAAGTATAGAATGAATTAGGTCAAGAAAAACAATCCAAATCCTTTGCATTCATGGTTTTTGAAATTTGATTTTCAAAGATCTTTTTCAAACTTTTTTCATGTGCTTTTGCTCTCAATCATATCCAATCAATCCAATTCCTTCCATATTTGATCATGCACGAATCATTGAGCCTATTACATGTACAAAAAGATTTGATAAGTTAGGTTAAGTATTTTTCATATATTTAATTGATTTAAATGAATTATTATTAATAAAAATTCAAATAAATAAATAAAAAATGAATAAAAACTTCCCTTTGGGCCAAGTGGTCGTGCACATGCTTGGGATGATGAATTGTGGAAGAAAAATGGGCCCATTAGCAATTTTAGGTCATTTGAATCAATGTTGACTTTTCAAAATATCCAAAAATTTCCCAACTTCCACAAGGCATAACTTGCTCAAATTTTAAGCTTTGCTCATGTTCTTGGACATTTTGGAAAGGTCTTTGAGTCCTCTAACCAATGTATTTGGTCCCATGTCATTTTGATTTTCCAATCTCAAGTTATGGCCTTTGACTTAAAGTCCCTTTTTGTTGACTTTTGAAAATGACCTATAATGTTGAAATTGATAACTTTTTTTGAGAGCATTTCTTGGGCTTGAAGTATGAAGATGAGTTGTAGGAAATGCCTTTATCTTCAAAATGAGCTTTGGATGGAATTTTTCTGATAATCCATGTGAAAGTTATGCCCTGGTCAATTTACAGTTGACTTTTTCAACTGTCCAAATAAGGAAACTTTTGCATCTTGATGATTTTTGAGCCAAGCTTTGAGAATCATGATCAAGAATTGATAAAATGATGTTTGTGGCTTCAAAATGAGATGTTGACCAAAAATTTGAACTTTTGACTGCCAAATGACCATTTTGCCCCTACAGTTGACTGTAGTGCAATTAGGGTTTTGACTATGCAATTTTGTGCTGAAAGTCTTGAAACTTGATATGAGGATGCTTGACCATATTTGTAGGCATGTGAGACTTGATTGGACCTTTGGAAACTTCATTTCTTGATCAGAGACCAAACCCTAATTTTGACTGCTTAGGAGGCCCTTACACTGTGCAACCCTTGGGGAATTTTGAATCTTAACTTGGCAATTTCTTGAAGAATGTGGGAGGGCAAATTTTGGGGTACAACAACCGTCGTTGGAGTTGTAAGGGTCAATTTGTAAGGTACGTACGATCACTAAAGTAATGTTAGGACGTCTTAGTAATAACCCTAGAGTCTTAAGATCATATTCGAGGCAACATTTCCGAGGCAACATTTCCGAACGGGACTTTTGATCTTTGTTAGACTGGGCAACCACTAAGAAACCCTATACTTAATGATCGGTTACCGAAGGCAACCGAAGTGAGAGTATACCCTAAGATTGCACATGTGCGAGTGATTTGATTTCAGTTATTATCTTTGCACATTAGGGTTTTCTAGTCGTTTTAAATTATCATGCAATCTTGTCATATAATCCTATTAACATACATCTAAAGAGTTAATATTTTCGAGAATTAAAATGTGAGAAATAAAACCTACGCTATTACAAGGCTTCGGGGGAGGGATTCATTTACATAGCCAAAAACCCGTGAAACGATAAATAAAAGAAAATCCTAATTAAACTATTACATACCGTGAGCAGTTACATTAATATTGCAAAAAACAATAATAAACGCGGGCGATGAATCGACAACGAGATTTTTAGGGTTTTGACCCCAACTACCTAATTATTATTTAAAAGAAAAGATTATTTTTTTGTTGTTTTTGTGCTATTTTAAGAAAATAAGGTTTAACTGAATAATAAAAAAAACTAATTACTAATTAATTTAAATTAAGCAAAATAGTTAAATTAACCTATTTTTTTATTTTTTTATTTTGAGAAAGAAATAAAAATTAAATCAAAAGCAAACCCTAATTTTTTCTAATTGATTTTAATTATAAAAAGAAAGGTTAGAATTATCCTAAATTAAATTAAACTAACATTAAATTAAATTTGATGAAATAAAATAATAAAAAAAACCTAATTCTAAATTTGTGAAATTTGATTTTATGATTTTTTAGGAAAAAAAGAAATTAATTTTGGTTAGAAAATAATTAAATTAATTAAATTAAATAAAAGAAAGAAATAAAAAAAAAGACTGGGCCTGGTGTTCAGCAAATGGAGGGGGTGTTGATGGCAATTTTCTGGGCCCAGATGTTGATGGACCTTTTGACTTTTCCAATCTTATGCTGCTTGCTTGACTGGGCATATGGTGGACCCTCATGGATAAGGCGTTGGATCTGCAGCCTTGATGATCTGATGGTGGGATATTGATGATGCATGGTAGACTTGTTGGATACATGGGCACCTGATTATGTAAGAAAAAATAATAGGAAACAAAGTTGGGACCTGGGGATCGAACCCAGGTCCTTCAGCATTCATCCACTGCATGCTTTCCAGCTTAGCTGGTTGTATTAGTTGTATAAAAAATAACAAACAATTATTATATGATAAAACCAAAAAGCTATTTCTGAAACGCGAGAAATTCAAATGGACAACTCATGGAGCGCCACGTTATCCTTCTTCTTCCTCCCACCATTGCTAAAAGTTTCTTGACTTTTACCTACGGACACTGAGTGTAGGTATAACCCTGTGCCTTTCCAAAATCTTGTGCAAGCTTGATAAATCACAACCAAGGGTACCAATCAACTATTTGCAACCTCACGAGCATCATGGTACCATTAGCCATGCCTAATTGTTCCTGTACACAAAACCCCTAAAAATGAAACTAGAACCCTAGCCATGACAACTTGTTGTATAGTCAATAAAAATACAATTGGATATAACCATTAGCTTGCAAACATCACAAGGATTAAGAATATGTCAATTATTCATGCTAAAGATGCCAGAATTAATGGATTTGAAATCAAGAAAACATGGATACCGTACGACTCTTACAGTGTGATTCTGAGCGTGAGGAAGCCTACTAGCGATTGCAATAAGATCCTTGGATGTCCAACAAACGATTGGGATGGTTAGAATTGCTTGAGAAGGCCTGGAACCTGGAAATTGATTTACAACTTTTCTTGAATTTTTGCAACTTTGTTTTCTATTTTGCACGCCTCCAACCCCCTTGTTTTTGATCTGTAATTGTTCCTTATGTACCCAGGGATGAATTAGGGTTGGCATTTGTTTCAAATCTTCTCCAATTATGAATATTGATTCATGATTTGATCTTTGTACAAAATATTACCAAATCAAGAAAAATGCAATATTTTTGTGTCCACATGAGCCTTGCACGATTTGATTTTGCTTCCAGCTGTGTAATGATCCTAAACATGCACAAAATCTCAAGATTTGATTAGCTTTTGATATTTTTACTATTTTATTTTGATTTTATTTGATTTAAATGAAATAAAATCAAAATAAATGACAAAAATAAAATAATGACAAGTGGAATGGCTCATGGGTCGTAGGTCACATTATAAACTCAGTGCAAGCATAAATAGTTGGGCCCATTTAGCAAAAAAATGCAATTTTGGCCATATTTGACTTTTGGCAATTTTGCAAAAAGGGTCAACTTTGCCAATGCATAACTCTTTCAATTTTGACCCTAGAGATGTGTTATTGGACTTTTTAGAAATTTTAAGATGTTGTCTAAGCAACCCTTTTGGTCTCATCTCAATTGAGTCTTCCATGTTCATATATGAAGCTTTGACCCAAAAGGTGTTCTTGTTGACTTTTCAAAATGACCTGTAATGTCCAAATTAATATCTTCTTGTGAGTGCATATTTTGAACTTGGGGGATGAATATGGATTATAGGGTATTTCATCCTCTTCAAAATGAGCTTTGAATGGGTCATTTCTGATAAAGTATGAGAAAGTTATGCTTGGTCAAAGTTGAGTTGACTTTTTCTACAAAACCCTAATTTAGCAACTTTTGGGTTTTGATGAATTGTGAGAAATCCTTGAGGAATCATGATCAACCCTTTATCAAATGACGAATAATACTTAAAAATGATAATGTTGACCAAAAATCTTGAAGTTTGACTGTATGTGGGCCACAGTTGACTTTTGCCCTAACACAGTTGGTTTTTAGGCCTTTGAGCAATTGACTGAGCAAACTTCCTCTGCAAGGCTTGAAACTTGACATGGATGATCTTGATAACCTATTAGGACAATTGTGAGCATTTGGGATCCTTTGGATTCAAGCATCTTGATGCAAAATGAAACCCTAATTTGGGGTAGACTGCCTTAGGAGAGAGTTTGTTTGGTCAACTCTTGGACTTCCTTTGACATATATTGAGGAATATGGGAGGGAAAATTTTGGGGTACAACAGCTGCCCCTGTTCAATCTTTTTAAACCTGAGGATGTAGATTGGCTTGTCTGCCTTTCGTGATCCGAAGGTGGAAGATTATTGAACACTAGAGTGCCCAGAAATTTGCACTCGCATGAAGTGGTACTGGCCTTGCGATATCGGGAATGGGCTTATAGATGCCATTTGGAGGTTGATGTCGGAAGATGGGCTTAAAGATGCCATCAGAAGAAGTGTCGATCGCATGAGAGATTCCTTTGCGAGAGCCCGTATACTTGTTGTTAAGGAGGACTTCGCTGGGGAATGCTGGTCTCTGTCTTGAGAGAAATAGAGTTTTAGGAAATTCAGTTGTCCATTACTCTACTGGGGAATTATCTCTTAGTCGAGGAGGTGAAGATGAACTGCTATTTGGTCGTGTTCCAGGCTTTACAGTGATTTGCTGAGGAAAATAAGACTGACTGCTATCTGGTCGTGCTCCAGGTTTTACAGTGACTTACTAGGGGGATGAGATTAGGCTTGCTATCTGGTCGTGCTCCAGGATTTGCAATTTATCAATTCTTATCTGGTTGTACTCCAGGCTTCAGAAGGAATCAAGTGGATATCTGGTCGCATCCAGGCTTCAACTTGAGTTTAAGGCATACTAATATCCGGTCGATTCCCGGGCTTCATAGTCATTGGCCGAGTAAACTGCTATTTGGTCAAATTCCAAGCTTCGCAGTACCGTATAATGTTATTTGTTCGTGTCCCAGGCTTCAGTGTCCTTTGTATTGCTATCTGGTCGATTTCCAGGCTTCACAATAACTTGCTGAGGGTTAAGCTTTTTCCAGTCGATTTCCGGGTTTCATAGCTTGTATTTAAGATATACCACTATCTGCTCGATTCCAGGCTTCGTAGTATTTTGTAGGAATCAAGATATTATCCGGTCGATTTTCGGGCTTCATAGCTTGAACTGGAATAGAAATCTTAGTATCGATTTGACTGAACCAGAGAAAACTTGTCAGAACTTGATTGCATCTTTCCCTGAAAGGTAAAGAGTTAGTCGTATGTAATGTCATGATGTATGAAATGTATTGAGTAATGATGTTCTCAAAATAAATGAGATTGTGCTATATGATGTATATGTGTATGCCATGATGTATGAATATGCAATGTTCTTTTGATATTCTCCGGCTAGGGAGAATAAATCTCGGACTACTGTTGGAGAGTATAAGGAGGTGAATTCTTCGTTCTCGCTGGGGATAGTGACCGAAGATGATTAACTGGAGACTTGCGTCTACTTTGCTTGAGAATAATCCGCCGGGAGAGACTCTATTTGAGAATAACCCTGTGGGAGAATGACTCTGCATGGAAGAGAGATACTTTGTTGGACGATCCGCCGATTTGGAGAAACCACTCCGCTGGGGATGAATTACTGTTGCTGGTGATAATGAACTTTGTCGGGGATTGCATTTCTGCCTGTGGGAGAAATAAACTCAGCAGATGGTAATCTTTTATTGCTAGTGATAGATAAACTCTGCTTGGGGAGAATTTTGCCGACTCATTCGTGATTATGAACCTCGGCTGGAGAGAGCTAATACCACTGTATTTGGATACTTCCTACTCTACAGGGAGTGTATGTACCTTTAGTCATATTCTCAAGCTGGCTCTATCCCTGTACCTAGTGAATAGAGTAACCGTAAGGTTTGGACACTTCTTGTTTGCCCCTGTTCCTGGAATTACGAGTAATCGTCTTTTGTTTCTTATGTAAACATTAATGAGTAGCAATTATTTTCAAATGCATATATCAAAAATGAACCATTAGACGTTCTTGCAAAACAAAACAGAAAAAGCAAAACAACTTGAAATTTCTTGTGAAAATGTGTTGTATTAATTTTTGAAGTTGGCCTGTAATAGGCGTTTTAAACAAGAGGCTGGCGTCCTAGTAAGAGAATGCCGCCGAAGAATAGAAATTATACAATTTGTGTAAAAGAAAGAAAAATAGCTGTGTAAAACAATCCCATCGGGTTCCAACTCTGCTATTGCCTTTATATCTTCAAGCGTCTCATCACTTTGCTACTTGGTCGAAGGTAGATCAGATTGATTGGTGCCGTCCGAG
Source organism: Vicia faba (assembly GCA_948472305.1). Classification (NCBI taxonomy): domain Eukaryota; kingdom Viridiplantae; phylum Streptophyta; class Magnoliopsida; order Fabales; family Fabaceae; genus Vicia; species Vicia faba. The sequence continues at coordinate 775,839,680 of OX451737.1, forward strand.
CTTGATAGTCGATACCGAAGTCTGTTTGTAAGATGATCCAATGAGACATATTATTACGCTTCAATACCTAATTTTTGCCTGGACCTCCCTTTCGGGGTTTCAGTCCACCGGGATACCCTTTTTTGCCCAAGCCGCCTTTTCAGGTTTTCGACTTCCCGGGTGTACAGTTTTTTAATTTTCATCCCTTACTTTTCCCCGAACCCTTTTGGTTCACCGGGAAGCCCTTATTTTTTCCTAGGCCAGTCAACCTAGCGGGTCTTTGATTATGCGTAGTATCTTTTCACTATGTCTGCATTGACGGGGTGAGGAAGCTCGTCACCATCCATGGTGGTTAGAATCATAGCTCCTCCCGAGAAAATGTTCTTAACCACAAAGGGCCCTTCGTATGTGGGGGTCCATTTGCCCCTGGATCACCCAACAGTAAAATGATGTGTTTGATCACCAGATCCCCGACTTGATATTCTTGACGCCTGATTTTCTTGTTAAAAGCCTTGATCATTCGCTTTTGATACGTCTGACCATGACAAATAGCAGTAAGCCTCTTTTCATCAATTAAATTCAGCTGATCAAGCCGAGTTTGGATCCAGCCGTCTTTGTTAAAACGCGCATCCATCATAATCCGGAGAGAGGGTATCTAGACTTCGATGGGTAGGACCACCTCCATGCCATACACCAGAGAGTAGGGTGTTGCCCCTGTCAACGTCCGTGCTGAGGTACGGTACCCATGAAGAGCGAATGGTAACATCTCGTTCCAGTCTTTGTATGTCACTGTCATCTTCTGCACAATCTTCTTGATGTTCTTGTTAGCTGCTTCAACAGCCCCATTCATCTTCGGCCGGTAGGGAGAATAGTTATGATGTTGTATCTTGAACTGTTTGTAGAGCTCGGTGATCATCGTATTGTTGAGATTTATACCATTGTCTGTAATGATCCTCTCTGGTACACCATATCAACAGATTAGGTTGTGTCGGATAAACCGCGCCACGACGTTCTTGGTCACTATAGTAAAGGAAGCTGCCTCAACCCACTTCATAAAGTAATCAATAGCCACCAGAATGAAACGATGCCCGTTGGATGCAGTAGGTCTTATCTCGCCGACCATGTCGATGCCCCACATTGCAAAAGGCCAAGGAGCTATCAAAACATTCAAAGGAACTGGAGGTACATGCACCTTATCAGCATAGACTTGGCACTTATGAAAGGTTTGAGAATGCTGATAACAATCGGCTTCCATAGTGGACCAATAATATCCAGCCCGTAGGATCTTCTTTGCCATGGTATGTCCACTAGAATGAGTTATGAAGGTACCTTCATGTAACTCTGCCATGATCCTTTCCGCCTCACTTTTGTCCACACATCGCAGTAAGGTTGAATCATGGTTACGCTTGTAAAGGATACCATTGCTGACGAAGAACTTTGCGGCGAACCTTCTCAAGAACTTCTTATCATTAACGGATGCACCCCCAGGGTATTCTTGAGCCTCAAGATACCTCTTTACCTCATGAAATCAGGGTTTATCCGCTACCTCTTCAGTCTCAATGTCACAGCAATGTGCAGGTTCGTCCAACCTCTCAATGGTAATCTGGGGAGCTTCATTGTCTCACCTGACTTTGAACATAGAAGACATGGTAGCTAGCGCGTCCGCTAACTGGTTCTCTTCTCTGGGAAAGTGTTCAAAGGTTATTTCCTCAAAGTGTGGGAGCAACGTCAATACATACTCTTTGTAAGGAATAAGATTTGGGTGCTTCGTATCCCACTCGCCTTTAATCTGACTGATCACTAGGGAAGAATCTCCGAATACACTCAAGAACTTAATCCTCATGTCAATAGCAGCTCGAAGACCCAGGATACATGCTTCATACTCCGCCATATTGTTGGTGCAATTAAAACATAATCGGGCGATGAACGGCATATGACAACCTTCAGGAGATATGATCACAGCGCCAATGTCGTTACCCAACGCGTTTGATGCTCCATCAAAATACATAGACCATCGAGATCCATCCTCAGGTCCTTCATCCGGTCCAAGTTCTTCACAGTCGGTCACCAACATGATATTCTCATCCGGGAACTCGAAATTCATGGACTGGTAGTCATCCACGGCCTGATGCGCCAAATGATCCGCCAATACACTCCCCTTGATTGCTTTTTGGGTTGTGTAATGGATTTCATACTCGGTTAAGATCATCTTCCATCTTGCTATTCTTCCGGATAAGGCAGGCTTCTCGAAGATATACTTGATCGGATCCATCTTTGATATCAATAAGGTGGTGTGAGTCAGCATATACTGTCTCAGCCGGTGAGCAGCCCATGCCAAAGCGCAGCAAGTTTTCTCGAGCAATGAGTATCGGGTCTCACAGTCGGTAAACTTTTTGCTAAGGTAGTAAATAGCATGCTCTTTTCAGCCAGACTCGTCATGTTGCCTCAGCACGCACCCCATTGAACTATCCAGTATTGTCAAGTATAAGATCAAAGGCCTTCCTTCAACAGGAGGCATCAAAATTGGCGGTTCTTAAAGATATTCCTTGATTCTTTCGAAAGCGTTCTGGCACTCGTCATTCCACTTTACCACTTGATCTTTCTTCAGCAGCTTGAAGATTGGTTCACAAGTAGCGGTCAGGTGTGAAATGAACCTGGCGATGTAATTCAGACGTCCCAAAAATCCTCTAACTTCCTTTTCTGTGCGAGGAGCCGGTATCTTCTGTATGGCTTTCACCTTGGCAGGGTCCACCTGAATACCCTTATCACTGATGACGAAACTCAGCAGCTTACCAGACCTTACCTCGAAGGTGCACTTGTTTGGGTTCAACCTCAACCTGTACGTCTTTAATCTGTCAAATAATTTATGGAGATGGTCAAGGTTCTCTTCCTCAGTCTGGGACCTGGCTATCATGTCATCAACATAAACCTCAATCTCATGGTGAATCATGTCGTGGAACAAAGCGACCATGGCGCGCCGATAAGTTACCCCAGCATTCTTCAACCCGAAAGGCATTACCTTGTAACAGAAGGTGCCCCACTGTGTAGCGAAGGTTGTCTTCTCCATGTCCTCAGGAGCCATCTTGATTTGATTGTAGCCATAAAAACCACCCATGAAGGAGAAGATCTTATGATGCGCGGTGTTATCGACCAGAACATCGATGTGAGGAAGTGGGAAGTCATCTTTGGGGCTTGCCCTGTTCAGATCTCTATAGTCTACACACATCCGTACCTTGCCATCCTTCTTAGGCACTAGAACAACGTTAGCAACCCACTGCGGATAAGAAGTGACAGCTAAATATCCCGCGTCGAACTGTTTCATGACTTCAGCTTTGATTTTCTCAGACATCTCAGGGCGCATATGGCAAACCTTCTGCTTTACCGGAGGACAGTCTTCTTTAGTCAGTAGGCGGTGTACCATAATATCTGTGTCCAAACCAGGCATATCTTTGTAGGACCAAGCGAATATCTCAACATAGTCCCGTAGAATTTGTATCAACCTCTGCTTGACACTAGGCTCCATATTCGCACCTATTTTAACCTCTTTCCTGTCTTCCTCTGTACCCAAATTTACTGATTCAACTGGCTCTTCATGGGGCTGTATGGCCCTTTCTTCCTGCAGTAACAGTCTAGCAAGTTCTCCAGGAACCTCACAATCATCCTCACCTTCATCCTTAGCTTGGTTGATCGGATTTTCAAAGTCATAACTGGCAGTAACAGAGTTGTTATCAATGGGATCCAGATTGGATATGGATCTGCATTATGATACGTGGGTGTCTTTAAGAGAATAGTTGTTTTAATAGAGTGAGAGACAGAAAAGAAAAATAAGGAGCGCAAAATTTGTAATGCAAGAAACATCCAATGCTTTATTAATGATATATGAAAATGACGAATAATAAGCCCTCCCATGCAAGGCCAAGGTGCCTCGGGCAAGGCACCAGGCCGTAAAGTTTCAAACTGTTTATTACAACTCTTAAAACAAAAGTCAATTACTGTGGAATAAAAGAAACAGGTATGAAGTCCTTCGCCATCCAGTTGTTCAATCCACCATTGGTTGTTTGGTAGATCCAGCTGTCGATATCTGAATCTTCTTCACCATCTTCAATTGCATTAACTCTCTGATTGCTGATATGCAGAGGAGGTCTTCTAATCTGTGCACGCCTAACAGCCCTTTGAGCTCTTGTAGTAAAGCCCAAACCAAATTTGTCAGTTTTGTGCGTGAAATTAGAGAGCCGACCCCAATTGGTACACCCACCTTCTTCGATTACAGCCCTGGCATCCTCGAGAGAAGCCATCTTCATCGGAGGTTTGTCGGTAGCAACGTCAGTTGACGCCAAAGTCTGGGGGACCTCTTCAAAGTTCTGACAAGGAGTTTCGACGAATTCCCCATACATCTCCAAGTAGCGAAAGGAATTAAGATGACTCACCATATACTCCTCTTCACCTCGTACCATGACAATCTTCCCCTTTACCGGATATTTCAGCATTTAATGGAGCATGGAAGTTACTGCCCCAGCCCTATGAATCCAAGGACGACCCAGCAAGCAAGAATATGATGGTCTGATATCCATCACATAAAAGGTGGATCCAAAATTTTGAGAGCCAACTTTAATAGGGATGTCCACCTCCCCGTGCACCATCCTTTTTGACCCGTTGAAAGCCCTGACCACAATATTGCTCGACTTCAGAACCAAATCTTCACAATCCAGACGGTCTAATGCTTTCTTTGGCAGAACATTCAATGAAGACCCGGTATCCACCAATGCATGGGCCATAGTAGTTCCCCTGCACTCGATCGAGACGTGCAGAGCATCATTATGATTTCTTCCTTTGGCAGTCAGATCTGCATCTGAGAAACCTAGCCCATTGTCGGCAGTCAGGCTAGTTATGCAGTCTTTGAATTGGTCGGCTGAAGTTTCCTGTGGCACATGCGTAGTCTTGAGGAATGAAATTAGAGCCTTTGCATGGGCTTCAGAACAAAATAACAAGGACAACATGGATATTTTTGACGGGGTCTTCCCCAGCATCTCGACTACGTTGTAATCGCTCTTCTTGATAATCTTCAAAATTTCTTCTATCTCTTGTTTAGAGGCCTCCAACACAATTTTTCTAGGCGCCTCAATCCGGGCAGTCTCACCTGTGATTTCTTTGCCCCGAGTCTCAGATGGCTCGGCGACAGGGGTGATAACTGGAGTAGGAACTGGGATAGTAGCCGATGTACTAGCAGGTGGGATGACAACAGGTTTGTGGACAGTCAAAGGGGAAATCTAGGAGAAAAGAGTCTTCCGCTTCTGGTGACCTTGCTAGCCCCGACAATATTACTGACATTAGTATCATCTTCTTCATTCTTCAAGTCTTGTTTAACTCCATGGTAATACACATCAGCACCATAGTGCCAAGGGACAGCCTTGTCTGAAGTGTATGGGATAGGACCAGGGACAGTAATAATTAACGAAGTAATTCTTGGGACGGGTGTAATCCTAACAAGCTTTCTCGAGGAAACCTTGGAAGGATTGGAGGAAATGGTTATGATGGCAACATCTTGAATTGGAACCAACAGAATAAAAGTCTTTTCGAACAGGGTCTCTTTGTTATCCATCAGGCGCTGAACACCTGATTTCAGTAAGTGGCAACCAGCAGGAAACATTGAACACATGTGGAAACCTTCACCCAGCCCAGAAATAAACCGACTAACAACAAATTCTTCTTAATTGTCATCAAAGGAGTAGAGATTTCTTCCACGGAGGTCACAAATAAATCATCGTCTATAGAATTTACTCCATTACCATGTTTGGGCATGGGAGAAGTTATGACATTGGGCTTCTCCTGAGCATCAAACTCAATCTCTTTGCTTCGATCAAGTCTTGCACTTTGTTTTTCAAGGCCAAACAGTTGTTTGTATCATGTCCTGGACTTTCGGAGTGATTGGCGCAGCGGGCATCCGGGTTATAGTGAGGAGAATTGGTGTTGGGGTTCTTCGGGGCTTCCCTCAGAGTTACCAGATTGGTCTTTAATAATTGTGGTAGAATTTAAGATAAGGTCATATTGAGCCGAGTGTACTGCCTTTGTGGTCTTTCCATCCTTTGTTGACTGTTACATTGTGGAGCAACTGTGGGTCTTGATATCACTACCGCATTTACTGCTTGACGGTGTTCAGGTCTGCTTTGGCCCCTCGGGCCGTAGACTGCACTAGCTTCTTTCTTACTGGCGAAAGGCTTCTTCACTGCACTTGATGAAGTATCCTTCTGTATCTTACCACTTCGGATACTAGCTTCTACCCTCTCTCCAGTCAAAATCAACTCAGTAAACCCAGATGATGAACTGCCGATCAGATGATTGAAAAATGGACTCTTCCAGCTAAGTCTCTCCACTTTTGAGCATAGTCCTTAAAACCTTCGCTTGCACCCATTGACATACCCTGAAGCTGAGTACGAGTGGGAGCAAGGTCGGTGTTATACTGATACTGCCTGTAAAAAGCAGCAGCAAGGTCTTCCCAGTTTCGGACATTAGCTCCTTCCAATTGATAAAACCATTCAAGCCGAGTCCCTGACAGACTATCTTGAAAGAAATGCACCCACAAATTTCTATCAGCAGTGTGGGGTTGGATTTTTCTGACATACGAGCGGAGATGGAGTTTTGGACAGGATACTCCATCGTCCTTGGCAAAAACTGGAGCTTTGAACTTATGAGGGATCACCACTCCTGATACCAGTCACAGTTCTCTAAAATCCAAACCAAGGATCTTCTGAATCTCCATAGCACTCAGCCGGTCTTCCAGTTGCTTGTACCTATCCTCGGCAGGAGGATATTGCTCATCATCAAAATTAGTATCATTATCAGAGATTGCAGGACTGGGGCCCTTTTCTTCTTCTTGGTTCTCCCCTTCCTTGGATGAAAATGACATATCAGCTTGTTGTTTCAACCTATCCCCAAACCTTTTGCCCATACTCATAAGAACGACCTTCTTCTTCTTCTTCTTCTCTTTCAGAATGAGAGTCTTCAAATCCTCTTCCCTTTTAGCCAAGCTCAACAACATCTCTTGGAATTGGGTGTTCTATGCCTGAAGATCTTTGATGGCTTGATTAGAAGACATTTCTGCTGAAATAAACAACGAAGGAGATGAGAAACCTGTAATGGTGCATGTAATGATGTGCATGATAATGGGATGCGTATGTAATGATTTCAAAGACTTTGGGAGATTTAAATTTGCAAGCCAAGAATAAACAAACTTTATTAGATTAACTTGTAAAAGGTTCAACAATGCCTTTGAGGCGTTACAAAGAAGTAAATGAAAAAGAAAATCTAAAACTAGAAAAGCAACAATCAAAAATCCCATGGACGCTTCCTCTTTGTGCTAACGTAGTCATTGATCACTCTTTCTCCTTCGAGCTGCCTGGTGAGCTTCAAAATCTTCCTTTCTTGCTCATGGTACTTCTCCCGGTGAGTATCCCTTTCCTCTTTCAGCTGAATCCAAGACCTCTGTAATGCCCCAGGATCAGTGGGCATGTAAGGATAAAGAACCGTGTAGGGAACACCTTCTTCATTAGTGGGCTCCACAATCACAGGCAATACGGCTTCATAAGGCATCCCAAGCTTCTGGGCACGAGCTCGGACCCATTGGAGGTAAGGCTGCATAGGAAGGGAAGTCCTTTGTCCCAACTCTTGGGGGTCAGATCTGTTCACCATGCCCTAAGCTCGTATAAACCTCCGGCGGTGCTCCTTAATGTCTTTCTTGTAGTCAAATGCAATATCCTCAAGAAGTAGTTCATGGGGACCATCTCTCAGAGCATGACCAAATTATCGCAAAGCTAAACAAGGATTGTAGGTTATACCCCCTCAAATTCCAAGCAAAGGGACATTAGGGTATCCCCCACAACGATCAATGACAGCAGTGTCTTCCATAGCCCTGGAACACCAAAGAATGTCTGTATGGGCAAGTGACATTATCCTGTAGGACCAACCCAAACCTTCTTTGTTCTTCAGCACAGACTTAGGGAGGTGCGAAATAAACCACCTCGATAGCAATGGCATGCAACACATAAGAGTCCCTCTTCTTCGCACGGTACGAGTGTAGAGGGCATCCAAGATATCACCCAGTAAAGTAGGCACAGGATTACGAGAAAGGAAAATCTTGATAGCATGAACATCTACAAAGGAATCCGGATTCGGTAAGAGAACCAAACCGTAGATAAAGAGAGCCAAGATGTCTTCGAAAGCTTGAAAATCCAAACTATCCCAGAATAGTTGAGCCTGGTCTTTCAGAAACTTGGCTAAGAAACCTTCGAACTCGCTTCGGGTTTCCCAATTGGATACTACATCAGCCTGTTTCAGATGCAGAGCTAAGGAAATGTCTTCTGTTCTAGGAACCTCTTCCATACCTGTGAAGGGTACCTGCTCAAGGATGGATATGCCCAATAACTGAGAAAACTCTTCCAAAGTGGGAACCAGATGGTAATCTGGAAAGGTGAAGCAATGATGCACAGGATCGAAGAACTGGAAAAGTACACTCATCATCTGCTCATCAAGCTTTGAGGTGAACAGGATAAGAAGCTGACCATGCCTCTTAATGAACATAGAAGTCTCAGAAACCCTTGAGGCTAACTCTTTAAGTTGAGCAGGTATTTGGACAAAGTTAACTCGGATGGTATTTCTGCGCACGAAAGCTATAATCTGTAAAATAGAACAAAGATAAATCCCCTCGGTCTTTGAAATGGTTAGTGTAATAAAATATGCATGCTATGTTATGATGCATGATGTCATGATAAAAGAAACACAGGAATAGCAGATAACAAGCATGGTAAAGGCAAACAAGTCACACAAAAGCCCTTAAGTCTAAGGCTAGCATGGAGTCAAAGGTACTACCCTCTTGAAATACAGTTGGTTTCAACTTGTCTTAGCAAAAGTAACCGGGTTCTAGAGGTTCTCAATATCACTGACCATCCTCCATCGGTCATGGTTTTAGCTCACGCAATCTTTTCTTGCAGTCGGAACTATCTCGAGAGTATGGTCTCAATGAGTGTAGTATCAAGTATCAACCAGTTCTCAGCTTTATACCAAGGCCAACTATCTCACTACTTTCTAATGGACAAGTTGGTCGATTAAAGGTTCTAAGGTCAGTTGATGCTTAATGACACACATAGCAGCCTTGTATTCTCCACGTTTCTCCACAAGGGATACCGGTACCAACCAATGTGCCACATCAACGTAGCTACTGCCTCAACCGTATCGGTCTATGCCGTACAGTTCCCTCACAGTTTATTGCTACTTATCTAAAAGGTGTCCCTAGATCCGGGTTAGGATCTATAGTAACTCCCAAACAAAACCTTTAAAAGTAAAGCAACCAAAACAAACAAGAGAAGCAATTTATGATGAACTAAATCCTAAGGTATACCCCACTTATTAAGTCCCCAGCAGAGTCGTCTGTTCTGTGATACGGTGGAAGAACCGATTGTTTTGGAAAATGATGGTTTGCGTTTTGCGTTGTTACTCGTAAAATGTCGCGGTAAGCAAGAGTCACCAGTGACTTTATTTTATCCAACTGGAAAGGAAAAAATAACAGAAAAATTCCTTTTTCAAGATTTTGAGTACGGGGGGTAGATTATAGAAAGGGAAGGTATTAGCACCCTTTCTATCCATGGTTTTCCAATGGCTCTTAGGTACTTGCTCATATTTTGAAAATTTCTTGTGTGTGTTTGTTTTAAAAAATTTTGTTTTACTTCGTTTTAACCCTTGTTTCTGTCCTTAAGAGTGTTACGAAGTTGTTTTTGAAAACTTTGTTTGAAAGGTGTTTGGTGTGAAAAAGTTTGATTTGAGCAAGTACCTACTAGCATCTACCTACTCAAAAAAAGACTGTTTCTATTCTTGTTTCCTTTGGACAGCGCTATCCCACTATTGAGAAATAGGTAGCACCGTCATTGGAGTTGTAAGGGTCAATTCATAAGGGACGTACGATCACTAAAGCAATGTTAGGACGTCTTATTAATAACCCTAGAGTCTTAAGATCATATTCGAGGCAACATTTCCGAGGCAACATTTTCGAACGGGACTTTTGATCTTTGTTAGACAGAAGGGTAACCACTAAGACACCCTAAACTTAATGATCGCTTACCGAAGGCAACCGAAGTGAGAGTATACCCTAAGAGTGCACATGTGCGAGTGATTTGATTTCAGTTATTATCTTTGCACATTAGGGTTTTCTAGCCATTTTAAATTATCATGCAATCTTGTCATACAATCCTATTAACATACATCTAAACAGTTAATATTTGCGAGAATTAAAATGCTAGAAATAAAACCTACGCTATTACAAGGCTTCAGGGGAGGGTTTAATTTACATAGCCAAAAATCCGTGAAACGATAAATTAAAGAAAATCCTAATTAAACTATTACATACCGTGAGCAGTTACATTAATATTGCAAAAAATAATAATAAACGCGCGCGATGAATCGACAACGAGGTTTTTAGGGTTTTGACCCCAACTACCTAATTATTATTTAAAAGAAAAGATTTTTTTTTGTTGTTTTTGTGCTATTTTAAGAAAATAAGGTTTAATTGAATAATAAAAAAAAAACTAATTACTAATTAATTTAAATTAAGCAAAAAAATTAAATTAAGCTATTTTTGTATTTTTTTTATTTTGAGAAAGAAATAAAAATTAAATCAAAAGCAAACCCTAATTTTTTCTAATTTATTTTAATTATAAAAAGAAAGGTTGGAATTATCCTAAATTAAATTAAACTAACATTAAATTAAATTTGATGAAATAAAATAATAAAAAAACCTAATTCTAAATTTGTGAAATTTGATTTTATGATTTTTTGGAAAAAAAGAAATTAATTTTGGTTAGAAAATAATTAAATTAAATAAATTAAATAAAAAAAAGAAATAAAAAAAAGACTGGGCTTGATGTTTAGCAAAAGGAGGGGGTGTTGATGGCAATTTTCTGGGCCCAGATGTTGATGGCCCTTTGACTTTTCCAATCCTATGTTGCTTGCTTGACTGGGCGTATGGTGGACCCTCATGGATAAGGCATTGGATTTGCAGCCTTGATGATCTGATGGTCGGATATTGATGATGCATGGTAGACTTGTTGGATACATGGACACCTGATTATGCAAGAAAAAATAATAGGAAACAAAGTTGGGACCTGGGGATCGAACCCAGGTCCTTCAACATTCAACCACTGCATGCTTGCCAGCTGAGCAGGTTGTATTAGTTGTATAAAAATAACAAACAATTATTATATGATAAAACCAAAAAGCTATTTCTGAAACGCGTGAAATTCAAATGGACGACTCATGGAGCGCCATGTTATCCTTCTTCTTCCTCCCACCGTTGCTAAAAGTTTCTTGACTTTTACCTACAGACACTGAGTGTAGGTATAACCCTGTGCCTTTTCAAAATCCTGTGCAAGCATGATAAATCACAACCAAGGGTACCAATCAACTCGTTGCAACCTCACGAGCATCATGGTACCATTATCCATGCCTAATTGTTCTTGTACACAAAACCCTTAAAAACGAAACTAGAACCCTAGCCATGGCAACTTGCTGTATAGTCAATAAAAATACAATTGGATATAACCATTAGCTTGCAAACATCACAAGGATTAAGAATATGTCAACTATTCATGCTAAAGATGCCAGAATTAATGGATTCAAAATCAAGAAAACATGGATACCGTACGACTCTTACAGTGTGACTCGGAGCGTGAGGAAGCCTGCTAGCGATTGCAACCAGATCCTTGGATGTCCAGCAAACGATTGGGATGGTTAGAATTGCTTGAGAAGGCTTGGATCCTGGAAATTGATTTACAACTTTTCTTGAATTTTTGCAACTTTGTTTTCTGTTTTGCACACCTCCAACCCCCTTGTTTTTTATCTGTAATTGTTCCTTATTAAACCGGGGATGAATTAGGGTTGGAATTTGTTTCAAATCTTCTCCAATTTGTGTCCATATGAGCCTTGCACTATTTGATTTTGCTTCCAGCTGTGTAATGATCCTAAACATGCACAAAATCTCAAGATTTGATTAGCTTTTGATATTTTTACTATTTTATTTTGATTTTATTTGATTTAAATGAAATAAAATCAAAATAAATGACAAAAATAAAATAATGACAAGTGGAAGGGCTCATGGGTCGTGGGTTACATTACAAACTCAGTGCAAGCATAAAAAGTTGGGCCCATTTAGCAAAAAATGCAATTTTGGCCATATTTGACTTTTTGCAATTTTGCAAAAAGGATCAACTTTGCCAATGCATAACTCTTTCAATTTTGACCCTAGAGATGTGTTATTGGACTTTTTATAAATTTTAAGATGTCCTCTAAGAAACTCTTTTGGTATCATCTCAATTGAGTCTTCCATGTTCATGTATGAAGCTTTGACCCAAAAGGTGTTTTTGTTGACTTTTCAAAATGACCTGTAATGTCCAAATTCATATCTTCTTGTGAGTGCATATTTTGAACTTGGGGGGATGAATATGGATTGTAGGGAATTGCATCCTCTTCAAAATGAGCTTTTAATGGGTCATTTATGATAAAGTATGAGAAAGTTATGCTTGGTCAAAGTTGAGTTGACTTTTCCTGCAAAACCCTAATTTAGCAACTTTTGGGTTTTGATGAATTGTGAGAAATCCTTGAGGAATCATGATCAACCCTTGATAAAATGATGAATAATACTTAAAAATGAGAATGTTGACCAAAAATCTTGATGTTTGACTGTATGTGGGCCACAGTTGACTTTTGCCCTAGCACCGTCGATTTTCAGGCCTTTGAGCAATTGACTGAGCAAACTTCCTGTGCAAGGCTTGAAACTTGACATGGATGATCTTGAGAACCTATTAGGACAATGGTGAGAATTTGGGATCCTTTGGACTCAAGCATCTTGATGCAAAATGAAACCCTAATTTGGGGTAGACTGCCTTAGGAGAGAGTTTGTCTGGTCAACTCTTGGACTTCCTTGAGCAATTTAAGGACCTCATTTGACATATATTGAGGAATATGGGAGGGAAAATTTTGGGGTACAACAATATCATATACAAAATTATCTAATTTATTTTGAGAACATCATCTCACCATGCATTTCATGCATCGCACATAATCAACCATGTTATCTTCTCAGGAAAGACGATTAGCTTCAACAAATCCAGTAGTTATACAAGTCACATATGCAGACGACTAATGGAAACTCGGCTACCTAAAACAAACGGGTCAACTAATCTACACTATTGCTTTGAAGTAACCCTACTATCCAGGTTTCTTCCTATAAGCCCTACCATCCAGGCTTTCATCTCGAAGTAACCCTACTATCCAAGTTTCTTCTTACAACCCTACTATCCAGGCTTTCATTCCGAAGTAACCCTACTATCAAGGTTTCTTCTTACAGCCCTACTATCTAGGCTTTCATCTCGAAGTAACCCTACTATCCAGGTTTCTTCTCACATCCCTATTATCTAAGCTTTCATTCCTAAGTAACCCTACTATCCAGGTTTCTTCTCACAGCCCTACTATCCAGGCTTTCAATCCAAAGTAACCCTACTATCCAGGTTTCTTATCACAGCCCTATTATCCAGGCTTTTATTTCGATGTAACCCTACTATCCAAGTTTCTTCTCACAAACCTACTATCTAGGATTTCATTCCGAAGTAACCCTACTATCCAGGTTTCTTCTCACAGCTCTACTATCCAGGCTTTCATTCCGAAGTAACCCTACTATCCAGGTTTCTTCTCACATCCCTACTATCCAGGATTTCATTTCGGAATAACCCTATGACCCAGGTTCCTTCTCATAGCCCTACGATCCAGGCTTTCATTCTGAAGTAACCCTACTATCCAGGTTCCTTCTCACAACCTTACTATCCAGGCTTTCATTCCGAAGTAACCCTACTATCCAGGTTCCTTCTTACAGCCCTATTATCCAGGCTTTCATTCCGAAGTAACCCTACTATCCAGGTTCCTTCTCACAGCCCTACTATCCATGCCTTCATTACGAAGTAACACTACTATCCAGGTTCCTTCTCACAACCCTACTATCTAGGTTCCTTCTCACAACCCTATTATCCAGGCTTTCATTTAGAAGTAACCCTACTATCCAGGTTCCTTCTCACAGCCCTACTATCCAGGCTTTCATTTTGAAGTAACCTTACCATCAAGGTTCCTTCTCTTTCATCTCCAAATGACAGTTTACAACACGGTAAGACCTGGACCGACCAGTTACGGTCGATTTCACCTTTCCCCAATAAGTCGTTGTGCATCCTGGACCCTGACCAGATATGTAGTTCACTTCCACTTCCTCAAGCAGGAGTTAATTCCCCAGTAGAGTAATGGACAACCGCAACTCCTAGCCTCTATTTTCCAAGACGTGAATCAAGATTCTCCAGCAAAGTCCTCCTCAACGGTTGGTATAGGAATTCTCACAAAAGAATCTTTCAAGAAACCAGTATATTTTCTGGATGGCATTGTTAAGCCCATCTCCGAAGATTATCTAACAACTTCCAAATGGCATCTGTAAGCCCATTCCTGATATCACCAAATCAAGTATCACTTAATGCGAGTGCAAATTTCTGGGCACTCTTGTGTTCAATCATCTTTCACCTTCAGATTACGAAAGGCAGACAACCAATCTACATCCTCAGGTTTAAGAAGATTTAACAGGGGCAACTGTTGTACCCCAAAATTTTCCCTTTGATTTTATTCAATACATGCCCATTGAGGGCCTCAACTTGCTCAAGGATGCCCAAGAGGGTTTCCATTTTTATCAAGATGTGTGAACTCCAAACTAGGGTTTCCATTTTTATCAAGATGTGTGAACTCCAAAGTCCCAAATTCCTTACATGGTCCCAATATGTTCTCAAGATCATCCATGTCAAATTTCAAGCCTTGCACAAGAAGTTTGCTCAGTCAACTGCTTAGATGCTTGAGAATCAACTATATTAGATCAAAAGTTAATTGTGGCCCACATACAGTCAAACTTCAACACTTTGAAGTTACATTCATCATTTGATCAAGGGTTGATCATGATTCCTCAAGGAATGCTCCTAATTCATCAAAACTCAAAAGTTGCTAAATTAGGGTTTCTTAGGAAAAGTCAACCAAACATTGACCAAGCATAACTTCTTCATACTTTATCAAACATTTTCCATACAAGGCTCATTTTGAAGAGGATGCAATATCCTACATCTCATCTTTAGTCCTCAAGTTCAAAATATGCACTAATGAAAAGATATAAATTTAAACATTATAGGTCCTTTCAAAAAGTCAACAAAAACACCTTTTGGGTCAAAGCTTCTTACATGAACATGGAAGACCCAATTGAGATGAGACAAAAAGGGTTGTTTAGGGGACATCCTAAGCATTCTAAAAATTCCAAGAACACCTCTCTAGGGTTAAAATTGGAGGATATATGCCTTGTCAAAGTTGACCATTTTTGCAAAGATGCCAAAAGTTAAATATGCTCAAAATTGCATTTTTTCCACATGGGCCTATCTTTTCAACTTTGGAGCTTGTTCCTAACATGGTCCAAGACCCATGAACCACTCCATGCCTCATTCACTTATTTATTTAATTTATTGTGATTTAATTCATTTAAAATTGAAATAAAATCAAATAAAATAAAAACAAATCACATAATTTGTTTTAGGGATGTTTTTTGCATTGAATGGAGATCTCATGTGTTGTCAATAGCCAAGCAAGATCATGCCATGCCATGAAAGAAGAGAATCTCCACAATTGGAAAGAATGGAAGTAAATTGGAAACACATTCATATCTTGGATTCTTGCCAAAACAAATGTCCTAATTTGATTCCATACATATACAAGATCATCGTGAACTCTAAAGAGGAAAATTCAGACATACAGTTGCCTCCAAGAGCAAGAATCAAGTTTTCAATTTTTTGCAAAAAAGTGAGAATTAGATTTTCAATTATAGACCAGTTCAAGGCGTGCTGAAGGTAAAATTATGTTCCTGGGCGATCATTGAAGTAATAGCAAGCATCCTTAAGGCCTGAAACATCCAGAATCACGCTCATCAAGTCTCACGGTTTGCTATTTTTTTTAAATCGTTTTCATTGATTTTGGCATCATAAACATGTTCAAATATATATTCATGTTTATTATCATGTATGCAACGTATCTGGATTATTTAATTTGAGTATAAGTACAGGAATCACGAAATGCCATTCATAAGGTTTTAAGATCCATTTTAGGGTTTCCAAATGCAGGAAAAATTAAGGCTAGACGTGGGTACCATGGTGTTCAGGGCTTCAAGCCCAGTTGATTCATGGTCTCCATGGGAATTTATATTGCTTGTATTTACTTTTTGAATGAAGCAGGATTGTAGCTACAGATATCGTCTGTAGGTAAAGGGTCGTTATCTAACACGACGGAGGAAGGAAAAAGAAGATATGTGGCTTGATCCCATTGGGTGTTTTGAATAAGCGTGCACTTTTATTTTTCTTTCCAATTAATCACCTTGTTTCATATAAGACATATTATCGTTATTATATTGACAAGTTAACATCCTAGCGCAACTGGCAACGAAGCATGTGTGTAAGTGGGGGGACTTGGGTTCGATCCCAGGTCCAGGCATTTTCTTGTTTTCTAAATATTTCTTTTTAGATCCCATGCGCCTCACCTTCACAAGAGTATCATACGGCCTCAGATCCAACCATGGGATCATCCCAAATCCAGATCCAACAC
Source organism: Vicia faba (assembly GCA_948472305.1). NCBI lineage: Eukaryota > Viridiplantae > Streptophyta > Magnoliopsida > Fabales > Fabaceae > Vicia > Vicia faba. Next base: position 775,856,357 of record OX451737.1, read on the forward strand.
CCAATAATTTACTCCCATGGTGGACCCTCAGAAGCAGGCCTCACTGAATCAAGCGTTGGGAAATTGGGCCACCAGCCAGCTTGGGCCTAGCCAAATTCAAGCACTACACCCCCCAGTTTGCTTTCAGCCAGGCCCATTTCTTTGTTTTCTTTTTACTTTATTATTTGATTTATTTATTTTTATTGTTTTAAAAAATCTTTTTTTTCAATAATTTTAAAAATATAAAAAAATCACAAAAAATAGAATTAGGTTTTCTATAATAAAAATCAATTTTTGAAAATTAATTATTTTAATTATTTCAACGTTGATTATTTTGTTAAATAAAATCAATTAGAAAATTAGGTTTAATTTGCAAATATTTAATTTTCTCAATCAAAAAATAATACAAAATGTTTTTTTAATTAATTAGATTTAGATTAAGACTTCAAATATTTTTAATAAAAATACAAAAAATATGTTCCTTTTAATTGATTAGATTTTCTTGGACCTCGACTTCATCCTCGTATTTATTTCGTCACGCGCGTCCATATTTTCTTTATTCTTGTTAAATATTGTAATTGTTCCCAAGTTGTAATAGTTCAATTAGGTTTAATATTTCGCTCATCATTTTTCCTGGGTTTTTGAATATGTAATCCCCTCCCCAAAGCCTTGTAATAGTTAGGGTTTTAATTTCTTGCTTTTAATCTCCGCAGCTATTTAACTGTTTAGATGTATGGACAATAGGCTTACATGTGAAAGATAAACGATTAATACAGTAGAAGACCCTAATTGTGCAAAGATAATTAACTAAAAAAATACACTTGCACATGCTCATGCTCACTCCTAGGGTTTACTCCACTCGGTTGCCTCGGAAATAATGGTTGTGTCCCTCGAATGTAGGGATACCTTAGCAATGACCCATAATTCAAAGTCGTCATAAATATCATAGTCCATACTTGTCCCTCGAGTTTCCTATGAATTGATCGTATGACGATAGTCCCTTCGAAATGCTAAGGTATCTCTACTTGTTGCCTTCAGAGACTATTTCGTCCCTTCGAACGTCCCTTTAAAATTCCAACGAAGGTGTTATCTATTCCTTAATAATAGGATAACGATGTCTAAAGGAAAACAAACAGACTTTTTTCGAGTAGGTAGATTAGTTCCTAGGTACTTGCTTAAACAAAACTTTTTGCACTAACATTTTTCAAAATAATTTTCAAAATAAACATCATCACACTCTTGAGGGCTGATACAAGAGTCATCACAAAGTAAAACCTTTTCAAAACAAGCACACACAAGAAATTTAAAAATGAGCAAGTACCTAAGAGCCCGTGGAAAACCACGGATAGAAAGGGTGTTAACACCTTCCCTTTCTATAATCTACCCCCCGTACTCAAATATTCTCGAAAAAGGTTTTTTCTGTTCTTTTACCTTTTCCTTAGTTGGATGAAATAAAAGTTGGTGGCGACTCTTGCTTACCGCGACATTTGCGAGTACAAAATGAAAACCAATATAACAGTCGATTCTTCCACCGTATCACCGCAAGAAATCAGCACTCTGGAAGCAACTGCTGGGAAACCTCTGAATGCCAAGAATCTGAAGAAAATGAAGATTATTGAAAACATTAAGAAGGAACCACCAATTGCTTCTCATGAGGTCATCACTTCTAGGATAATCCCTCTAAAGGATTTTACACTATTCTCTGAGATAGATGCCTATCCAGAGATTATAGTCAGATACCTTGAAGCTTGCAAGGCTGATAGAACTATTCCAGAAATCAGCATCCAAGATATGCACAAGCCAGCTCCAGAGGTTGTGCTAAAGAAATCCAAAAAGAGGAAGGCTGTAGGAGAAGGATCCTCTCAGAGGACACCCAAAGCTGCGAAAAAGAAAGGTAACACATCTTCTATTTCTGTTGTAGAATCAATAGCTATTCCAACATTTGAAACCATTCCCCCTCAACCAACAGAAAATCCTTCACCCCAAACATTTTAGGATTTTGACATCGAGTTTGACCCATCTGTAACTCTTGGAAATTTCTTAAATGAACCTCACTCCCCCAATCTAAATCCAGAACAACATCAACCAGAACTTGCAAGAGTTCTCTCTGATATTGAACTGTTTAATCAAGACTTTTCCTCACCACTCCCAGAAAATCCAAATACTCAATCTCAACAACCAGAAAATCCACAACCACACTCTCCTCAACCAGAACATCAAAACCTCCACTCACCCCAACCAAAAATTGATAACCCTCTCACTCCTCAATCTGAAAATCCATCTTCTGAAATACCTGAACCAGAAATTTAACATGCTGCCGCAAACCAATCAGAAGACTCCCTTTCAGGCTCTGATACCACTACCATAATTCCTGGGATAACAGAACCTCTTACGGTTCGTTTACCTCTCTCCATTCATGATATTCCAGAAATACCTTCACCATATGAATCCACACCACCAAACACCCCTCACTCACCAATCCTGATTTCTGATTCTTCCACTCCCTCACCTATCAACCGCCTAGTTGACCACCTCAGAACTGTCATTGATCTAGAAGCGCTGGACCATCTAGCTTCCACCTCACACAAAATTGCCATCCCCAAACCTAAACCAACCTTAACCAAATCATATGTTGGTAAGAATTTGTTGATTTTTGAAACAGAAATACAGGAATCGGTTACTTCTTTGAAGTAAGCAAGTCAAGATAATTCTAATCATGCTGCTTCTGATTCTCTGTGGGAAATATTCAGAAAATGGTTCAACTCTGAAACCCAAAAGATGAAAGAATTGAGCTATGAAAGGGCTCAACAGAACATCAGTGATCAGCTGAAAGCCTTCAAAGATCAAGTTCTAAGCCATTGGGACAAGAAAGAAATTATTCTGCTGTAAAATGCTCCCTGGAAAGAGCACCAACCTTCAGAAGCCACTGAACCAGATTCTGACAGTCATCCTCTGACTACTGCTCCAAAAAAGGTGATTGCAACAAAAGAAGTTGTTCAATCAGAAGAGGCTGCAGAGTGTTCTGAACGACATGCAACCCTTGAAGATACACCAACTTCGTCTCTAGTCATGCAAACTCTGGAAGAGTTGAAGAAGGAGAACACCTTAATCCATGCCAGACTGGATAAGCAAGAAGACACAAACAAAGAGATCAGGGATATATTGGATAAACAAAAAGATACCATAAAACAAATCAAAGACATTCTGGGAAAGCATGAAGAATCAAGCACTCAGATTAAGAGCTTGTTGGAAATGTTGTTCACACGACTTCCCCTCCTTCTTAGATTTTCTTTAACTGTTTATCTGTATTTTTCATTTTATGCTCTTTGTTTCTAAAAAATGTCATTGAATTCTGTTTTCAATATAAACCATCTTTTTGGCTCTGATTAAATTGCTTTTTGATACCTGACAAAAAGCGGGAGAACGTAAGATATTTTCAATAATAGTATACCGGGATAAGTCTCAAACATTCTGAATATCTTAACCTCTATATTTTCTAAAAAGCTTGAACAGGAACATACTCTGATAAGGACAGAAGGAGATGTATCAGCTCTGACGAGAAGGAACTTCAGGGAAGTAACTCATCTCTATTTGAGTAATCAACTCAGGGGGAGATTCTCTTAAGCTTTTTGTTCTATATTTTTCATTGAAAATCCTAGTTTTTGTCATCATAAAAAAGGGGGAGATAGTTAGAACATAGTTTTATTATACAACCCTTAATTAGAGTTTTGATGATAACAAACACAAAGAACAAATATGCACTCTAAATTTGTGTATTTTGTATACAGAAGTTCTGACTGAAACAACATCAGAAGTTAAGCTATAGAAGCTTTCAAGCTGAGGCAATCAGAATGTTCTGAAGAATGATGATCAGAATCTGCACTAAAGTAAAGGATACTCTGATTCTGAACAGAAGTCTAATATTCCATCAGATCCTAACATCTCTAAGTTATAAATGTTGTGAAGTAAAAGAAGCATGCAAGATTCTAGTTCTGAAGCGTTACTTTTCATTTAAGGAAGTATCATATGCAACGGCTTCATTCAGACAAGAATCTTCTCAATATGGAAATAGCACTGAGTGCCCATTATCACGCTTTATGTTGGACAAGATTTCCACGCCTATATAAACAAGCTTAAAGGACAAATTGTTTACGATTTTGACATACTACTGCTCATACATCTTAAACGCTGCAATCTTTCATATTCACTTATACGCTCAAATTGTGTAATATATCACAGTAGTGATACAGTTTTTGTAATGAAAAACAACAGTACACAGTATATCATTTTCTTTTGATTAAGATAGTTTTCCTTGAGATAAACCAGGTTGTAGTTGTACTCAAGAAGACTTTGGCAGTTGTCAAAGTAATATTGTAATCAGATTTGATTAGTGAATTAAGTCCTCATTGGAGAGAGGAGAAATCACCTTAGCGGGTGGACTGGAGTAGTTTGAGATCAAACGAACCAGGATAAAAATATCGTGTCTACTTATTTTGTTTTTAAGTTTCAATTCAACCCCCCCCCCCCTTCTTGTGTTTTTCACTTCTTCACCCTGTTAACGATATACAGGCATTGTTTCAAATTCCCAAACACCAGAGATATAAGGGAGTGAAACCCTCATTAACCCCTTTGAGCCTTGAAGCAGGAGTTTCTTCTTATTCAGAAAAAACCATCATTTTGTAACCAGGGGCAGGGTAGTGTTCAGTTAATTTGAACGAGCGTTTGAAACTCATTAGAAATACACATCTAAGGATACAATAATGGTTATCCTTCAAAAGGTTGAAGAAAGTCAAAACTGCAATGGCTAACCTTCACTTATCAAGAGTGTGTGTTAATTGATGATACAACAATGGTTATCCCTCATCTTCCAAGAAATAGGGCAGTCACAATTACTCCAACAAGTCAAAAATGACTCGAAGTCACGCAACGTGTTCAAAAGGAAAGAAAGGGTAATATAAAAAATGATGAAAAAATGAAATGAATAAGAAATGATGAAAGAAAGAGACAAAAATATCTGCTAAGTCAAAACTTGAAAAAAACAAGTCGCTTAGGCAAAGGTTAGGGTATCCCACTGGACTTCATAGTCAAATTCAAAAGGAATTTATCTAGACAAAAGTTAGGGAAAATAATGGAAAGCCTAAAAGGCAAAAAAGGATTACGAAATGGATATCCTTAGTAAAGAAATATATTATGTGATCAGACACTAAAGGTAAAAGTAAGTGACTGGCATGCCCAAATAAAACCTCGGTTGTTTCCTCAACCGTCTTGAAATTTCTTTTGAGAGATGAATGTTCGTGTCAAATTAACTGAACTTAGGACTGGAGAACATCATGAAGGGGGTGGGCGCCAAATAATTTTGAGCCTTAAAATCCATTTTTTTGACTCCCATGAATTTTTCTAAATTGTTGTGTTGATATCATATGCTTTTGTTATCTTTTATACAAAAAAATCAATTTTGCATCCTGGTTAGTGTTTCACTTACAAGGTTTTTCGAATTTTGTAAATAATCTTCAAGACTTACATAATTGTTGCATTAGAATTATTATTCTTAGAATAAATATTGTTATGCTTGTAAAACCACTGCTTGATATCAAAGAAGCTTACATTTGAGTATCAGCAAAGGGAATGTCGCTAAGAAGAAGTTGTTGAGCAAAGAAGATGCAACATTCAACTAATCTAGGGCAATTACGTCTGTAAAATCAAGCTTCTCAAATGTACTTTTGTTTTGATGAAGACAAACCATGATTGACAAAGAAGGAAAAGATTATTGATCAAGCTAAAAGCATCTGTGGATAAAATCTTTGGTTCAAGCACTTAGCAAAATTTCAAGGTATAATGATAATACTTACTTTGAACTTAAGACATAGATGCTCAATAGTCAAAAGAAATATTTTTTATTGTCCAAATACTTACTCAAGTTTTTCTAAGCTAAAAATCAATTTTTACTTGAGTGAAATCGATTTGCGTATTGGTGCAATCGATTGCATGCTTCATTTTTTCAAAACATTTGCTACTGTTTCTAAGTGCAATCGATTTGCATGTTTGTGCAATCGATTGCACTCAATCAATTTTTTCTACTAAATTCAAATGCAATCGATTTACACACTTGTGCAATCAATTGCACACTCAAAATATTTGAATTTCTAGCTGTTGAAACCCCGGGCATTCAATTTACACAAAGGGTGCAATCGATTGCATGCTGAACGATTTTGAAAAACAGCAGCTTTACACATGCCTGTTCATAACACACCAATTCATGGAAACCTTTCACTCAATCTTGGTAATTGTTCATTATTCATTTACAGAACTTTATGTTGTTTCCAAAGGGTTCTATGAACATATAAATACTCATTTTCAAAATCATTTTAAGCACCTCTTCTAATCATTTCTCTAAATTTTCAAAAATAAAACTCAAGTTGTTATACATTTTCATACACAAGTTTTTTGCACACTTTCACTTATTGTTAACTAGAAAACTTTGAGAATTATATATATTGAGTCATTGTATACTATTATCATTAGAAGAGAAGATCAATTCATTGATAAAATCACTCAAAGTGATCATTGCTACACAAACTCACTCAAATCAAATATTGCTATATACTTGCTTATTTTTTCAGGATTGTTAAAAATAAGTTCAAGTGGTTTTGAAATCTTGTTTTTCCAGGATTGTTGGATACAAGTAAAGTCACCTTGAGAGGATTGTTCTCATTGTTGACATAGTGAAAATCGAAGAGGATTGTTCTTGGTCAAAGAGGATTGTTCTTGGTGGTTTTATTGGTTAGAGTCTTGTATAGAAGGACTAGGGTGCCTTGTCTAGAGATCTAACAATAAGGAAATCTCTTTCATGTTGAAAGGGGACTAGAGTACTCTCGGACTGTAAGGGGAACCAGGATACATATTTGTGTTCTTTACTTTACTATATTTACAACTTTCATCACTAGTCAGAAACCAGAAAAGAAAGAAACACATTTGTAAACTCATGCACTAAAGCAGAAAAATAATATCCATCATCACTAAAATGGTAAAACTTTTAAAGTACCAAATTCACCCCCCCCCCCCTCTTAGGCGTTCTCTGAACTTACAATTGGTATCAGAGCAGGTTATAGGTAACCTGCTCCTAAAAGATCCAGAATGGCTTCTGCAAATCAAAATCCTATTTTCAGAGATGGTGGGAGTAACAACAAGCCTCCTCTATTTTTTGGTGAATATTTTGACTTCTGGAAAATACGCATGAAGGCACATCTAGAAGCGCAAGGAGAAGAAATATGGGATGCCATCGAGAATGGTCCATTTATTCCTATAATGGTAATTAATGGTGTTGGCTCATCAAAGCCTAAATCTGCATGGGACGAAGATGATAAGAAGAAGGTTCTCTATGATAAAAAGGCAATAAATATTCTTCAAGATGCACTTAGCATGGATGAATCCTTTCGTGTCTCGGCATGCAAAACAACGAAAGAAATATGGGATACCTTTGTAGAAACTCATGAAGGAACCGCTGAAGTTAAAAGATCGAGATTAAATACATTGAGTCAAGAATACAAACTATTCAGAATGCAGCCCCGAGAATCAATCCTCGACTTGCAGAAAAGATTTGTACACTTGACAAATCATTTGAAAGCACTCGGTAAGACTTTAACTAATGATGAACTTAACTTTAAAGTGCTTAGATCTTTATCCAGGAAATGGCAACCAAAAGTGACAGTAATATCTGAGAAGAAGAATCTATCCACAATGACTTTTGTCACGTTGTTCAGAAAACTTCAAGAATATGAGACGAAACTTGCAAGAGTTGAAAAGCATGAAATCCAAGTAAAAGATTCAAAAGACATTGCTTTAAATACAAGGATAAAAAACCATGATATAAATCAAGAGGATGAATCCACTAGTAGTGAAGATGATGATCTCATCAGGAAGATTGAAAAGGTTCTACGAAAAGAAAGAAAAAGGGAAGCACCAACAAGGAAGGTTATATGCTTTGAATATAGAGAAAAGGGACATGTTAAAAGTTAATGTCCTAAACTTGAAAAGAAGAAGAAATATTTCAAGAGAAATAACGCTAAGAAGTCAAAGAAATCATATATAGCATGGAAAGTTCATCTTCTGATTCCGAAAACAATCAACGTGTTAATCTTGCATTGATGGCCTCACACCATTCCGATAGTGAAGATGATGAGTTTAGTAATGAATTCTCTATTTATGATAGTGATGCACAAGGTATTATAGATGAACTATTAAATGAATTCAAAATTCTGTACAAAACTATTTCATCTCAAAAGAAATAAATTTCATCTTTAGAAGAAAAATGTGAGTCTATGGAAAAAGATCTCAAAGATGAAAAACAAAAATTTAGTGAGAAAAAACAGAATTTTGTATGCAAAAATTGTGAATCACTCTCTTTCTAAATTGTACAATTAAAAAGAGTTATTGAAAGATATGAAAAAGGTCAAATTGGATTGGAAGGTGTTCTTAGCCAACAAAGATATTCCAATGATAAAAGTGGACTTGGATATTCAAAGTTTTCAAAACCAAGTTCTAATAAAACTATCTTTGTTAAGGCTAGTGATCAATCATCCAAAGAGAAAGTGAACAATTCTAAAGTAGTTCCTCAATATCGTAAAAAGAAAACATTTCCTAAGAAGAAATCTTACCCTTCTAGATATAGAAGTAACTTTGAACCTACTTGTTTTTATTGTGGTATTAAAAGCCACACACCTAATGCTTGCTATGTTAGAAACTTTAGTGTGGCAAGTGAGCATTATGTGTGGGTAAAGAAAGGAACTAACTATGATGGACCCAAAGCACATTGGGTACCAATCAAACTTAATTTGTTTTGTAGGTTTGCTTGAGGGCCACTTTAAATCTATGATGTTTTGATAAGTGGTGGCTCTAAGCATTTGGTGGAAGATGTACACTAACTTTCAAATCAAGTTCAAGTCCAAGGATTATTTCACATATGGGAAATACCTTAAAGTAATACTTCTTGGCATTGGCAAAATTGATACACTAACTTTCATATCCATTGAATATGTACTTTATGTTGAAGAACAAAAGACAACTTCTAAGTAAAAGACAAGTTTGTTGAAAAGGCTTCAAATTCATCAAGGATGAATGGTTTTATGAAGTCGCTCTTGATATATATATATATATATGTGTGTGTGTGTGTGTGTGTGTGTGTGTGTGTGTGTGTGTGTGTGTGTGTGTGTGTGTGTGTGTGTGTGTGTGTTTGTGTGTGTGTGTGTGTGTGTGTGTGTGTGTGTGTGCGTGTGTGTATGCTTGTCTCTAAGTATTGCAGCCCAAAGAAAGATGAAAATTCTCTATGGTTCAAGGGAGAACGTTGATCAATAGGGACTTATCAAAGATAGGGGGCACTCGCATAAGAGTTTCTCATTCTTTCTAAAAGAGTCAAGCATCTTCAACATTATTTTTTAATGAAGACAACTACTATGTGCATTTATCAAAGGGTGAGAAAAAGCATCATGAAGCAATATGGCTATGGTTAAGCTTTCAATATTATTATATGTATTTTGTCCAATGGACAAAAGAAATATTTTTTATTGTCTAAATCCTTACTCAAGTTTTTCTAAGCTAAAAATCAATTTTACTTGAGTGCAATCGATTTTCATATTGGTGCGATTGATTGCATGCTTTATTTTTTCAAAGCATTTGCTACTGCTTCTAAGTGAAATCGATTTCCATGTTTGTGCAATCGATTGCACTCAATCAATTTTTGCTACTGACTTCAAATGAAATCGATTTACACACTGGTGCAATCGATTACACACTCAAAATATTTAAATTTCTAGTTGTTGAAACCCCTTGAAATCGATTTACACAAAGGATGCAATCGATTGCGTGCTGAACGATTTTGAAAAACAACAGCTTTACACATGCCTGTTCATAACACCATTTCATGGAAACCTTTCACTCAATCTTGGCAATTGTTCATGATTCATTTACAGAACTTTATGTTGTTTCAAAAGGGTGTTATGAACATATAAATACTCATTTTCAAAATCATTTTAAGCACCTCTTCCAATCATTTCTATGAATTTTCAAAAATCAAACTCAAGCTGTTATAATTTTCATACACAAGTTTTCTGCACACTTTCACATATTGTTAACCAGAAAACTTTGAGCATTATATATCTTGAGTCATTGTATACTATTATCATTGGAAGATAAGATCAATTCATTGATAAAATCACTCAAAGTGATCATTGCTACACAAACTCACTCAAATCAAATATTGCTATATACTTTCTTATTTTTTCAGGATTGTTGAAAATAAGTTCAAGTGGTTTTGAAATCTTGTTTTTCCAGGATTGTTGGATACAAGTAAATTCACCTTGAGAGGATTGTTCTCGTTTTTGACATAGTGAAAATCTAAGAGGATTGTTCTTGGTGGTTTTATTGGTTAGAGTCTTGTATCGAAGGACTAGGGTGTCTTGTCTAGAGATCTAACAATAAGGAAATCTCTTTCATGTCGAAAGGGGACTGGAGTACTCTCGGACTGTGAGGGGAAACAGGATACATCTTTGTGTTCTTTACTTTTCCGCATTTACATATTTCATCACTAGTCATAAACCAGAAAAGAAAGAAACACATTTGTAAACTCATGCACTAAACCAGAAAAATAATATCCATCATCACTAAAGCGGTAAAACTTTTAAAGTACCTAATTCAACCCCCCCCCCCCCCCCCCCTTAGGCGTTCTATGAACTTACAATGTCGAGATTTGACGAATCTCTAGAAGCTTTTTGGTCAGGCATATTATCTTAAAAGCATACAACCAAGGGCAAGTTGTGAAAGTTATCTCGACCAACACAGTAAACTTGGGACATTAAAGTTTTTTTTCAAGGACATTTCCAATTTTTTGTCAAGATGATTACTATGTTCTCCCCAAACTGAGGATCTTCCTCAAGCAATATTATTTCTCATGATCTGCATGGTAGATGTGTGCATGGTTTCCTCTACAATAACTGACCAGTTACTGGATTTCCTTCAGGCTGTGGTGTGGTATGGTATTGGGTTTGCAATCCCATTTTCCTCCCCAATTAAGCCTTGGTTCAGACTTTCTTCAAGTTGTTATTTGATGTTGGGTTTGTAATCCCATTCCCCCAAATCAAGCCTTGATTCAAATTTCTCCGACTAAGTGTAATTTCTTTCCATGGTCGAATGGTGATCAAGAAGAGGTTGCAAAGTTACAAAGCATCTGCTTAGTTATTGGATTCTTTCTCCCTTTTATGTTGAGAAGTAATGTATAATCTCTCGCAGGATACTATGCCCTCCAGTTATGAAATTGTTGTTATGGTGTGCCTCCAAACAGCCAGACAAGGGCAATATACCTTCTAATAAGTATTGAGATAAGCGTTTACTCCTTGGGTTTTCTCTCGCTGTGCACTGAGTTTGATTTAAAATCCCCATAAGTTGACCTCTCCCTGTGATGTTAACTTCTTAATTCTCCAGACGAGTCGAGGATGATGCTTCCCTGTAAAAGTTGTTATTCTATGAAGTTTCATGATTTCTCGCTAGAGAAGTTTGCACAACTATTATGCTTGATATTGAAGACTGTATTTGGTCTTTCTTCAGTGTGTGCGGTTTCTTTTTCCCCAATGAGGTTAGCATAACAATCCCCCAATTGAAGTATCAATGATGTGGTTTTTCATCTTTCCCAGTGAGGTCTATATTGACATCCTCAGTCGAAGTCTCGAGAATATGGTTTTCACTTCCCCTAGTGAAGCTACTGTTGGAATCTCTTGGTGGAGTCCAGACGATGAAGCGTTGTATTCCCCTGTCAAAGTCCGTATTGATATTCCCCGGTGAAACCTAGAGGAGATTATGGTATTCCCGCAACTTTATTTGTTGCTAGTCAGGTGGTGCTATGATTGTTTTCAAGCCATGTTCTTCTAAGTTAAGTTAAGCCATGAAATAAGACTTTGTTTCCTCAGTTGATTCTTATTCTCTTATGGAACCTTCATCCCGGATATGACTTAGCCGAGTGTCATCTTCACCCAAGTTCTCTTTGTCTAGTTAACCCCAGTGAATTATGGTTGTTTTGTCAGTATATATATATATATATATATATATATATATATATATATATATATATATATATATATATATATATATATGATAACATTCATACATTCATACACATCATGCATAGATCAATTTAAAATTCATTACTCATTTGCATTCATTGATGCTTTGTTGGCATATTATTCTTCTTGCAGAGTTATGTTACCCTCTCTCCAATAAAGTTGTCAACTTTAAACGGAAAGTGTATATCTTTTTAAAATTCCCCATTGAGTTATCCCTCATGGGAGAATTTTTCTTTAGCCTTCATTTTAGGCTCATTATCTATATGGAAAGTGATCCCCTTTTGAGTTTATTTATCATTAGGAGTTGTCTTGGTTGACTGTTATGTTCCAGTTTATTTTTGGTTTGAATCTGTGGTCCCCGATAATATTATCATTCTGACTTTTGTGGGCTTCAATCCTTGGTTTGAAAATGTGCATTTATTTTGCACGCAAATACTTTTTTTCTCCTCAACAGGAATGTATTAGTATTTCCCCAGGAAATCAAACTTCATATCCCGCCAGTCTTATTACAATTCCTTCTTAAACAGCAAGCGGCATGTCTCTTTATTTGAGCAACATGTTCTTCCCAGTAAGTCTGTTAATGCCAGAGAAGATATTTTACTCCAATGAATGGTAGTCTCTTTATTACGGGGGATGGTTCATTATTTAGATGTTACTCCAATGAATGGTAGTCTCGTCGTTATGGGAGATAGTTCGTTGATGAAGTTTTTTTCCGATGAATGGTAGTCTCATCATTATAGGAGATAGTTCGTCGTTGAAATTTGTTACTCCAATGAATGGTAGTCTTGTCATTATGGAAGATAGTTTGTTGTTAAGATTGGCTGTACATCAATGATAAAGACAATTCATTGAAAGATTCTTACAGCACTTTGTCACCCTTTCCAAGTGAAACATCTTGGTTAAAGAAGAAACTGAGACCAGTTTGTGGCTTATGGTCAGGATCGAGGGGAGGTTTATATGATTCTCTATTAAATGGTATCTCTTCGAGGAAGTTTCACAATAGAAGTTTGTTGAGAAATCTTTATAAGTGGTAGTCTATGTATTTGAGATAACTTGTATTTTTACCCTTTCCAGGTGAAATATCTTGGTTAAAGAAGAAACTGAGACCAATTTGTGGCTTATGGTCAGGATCGAGGGGAGGTTTATCTGATTCTCCATCAAATGGTATCTCTTCGAGGAAGTTTCACAAGAGAAGTTTGTTGAGAAATCTTTACAGGTGGTAGCCTCTTTATTTGAGATAGCTGGTATTTTTACCCTTTACATGTTAAATATCTTGGTTAAAGAAGAAACTGAGACCAGTTCGTGGCTTATAGTCAGGATCGAGGGGAGGTTTATCTGTTTCTCTATCAAATGGTATCTCTTCGAGGAAGTTTCGCAAGAGAAGTTTGTTGAGAAATCTTTACAAGTGGCAGTCTCTTTATTTGAGATAGCTTGTATTTTTACCCTTTCCAGGTGAAATATCTTGGTTAAAGAAGAAATTGAGACAAGTTTGTGGCTGATGGCCAGGATCGAGGGGAAGTTTATCTGATTCTCTATCAAATGGTATCTCTTCGAGGAAGTTTCGCAAGAGGAGTTTGTTGTGAAATCTTTACAAGTGGTAGTCTCTTTATTTGAGATAGCTTGTATTTTTTACCCTTTTTAGGTGAAACATCTTGATTAAAGAAGAAACTGAGACCAGTTTGTGGCTTATAGTCAGGATCGAGGGGAGGTTTATCTAGTTCTCTATCAAATAGTATCTCTTCGAGGAAGTTTTGCAAGAGGATTTTGTTGAGAAAACTTTACAAGTGGTAGTCTCTTTATTTGAGATAACTTATATTTTTACCCTTTCCAGGTGAAACATCTTGGTTAAATAAGAAATTGAGACCAGTTCGTGGCTGATGGCCAGGATCGAGGGGAAGTTTATCTAATTATCCATCAAATGGTATCTCTTCGAGGAAGTTTTGCAAGAGGAGTTTGTTGAGAAATATTTACAAGTGGTAGTCTATTTATTTGAGATAGCTTGTATTTTTACCCTTTCTAGGTGAAACATCTTGGTTAAAGATGAAACTGAGACTAGTTCGTGGCTGATGGCCAGGATCGAGGGGAAGTTTATCTGATTATCCATCAAATGGTATCTCTTCGAAGAAGTTTAGCAATAGAAGTTTGTTGTGAAATCTTTACAAGTGGTAGTCTATTTATTTGAGATAACTTGTATTTTTACCCTTTCCAGGTGAAATATCTTGGTTAAAGAAGAAACTGAGAACACTCCATGGATGATGGCCAGGATTGAGGGGAAGTTTATCTTATTCTCCATCAAATGGTATCTCTTCGAGGAAGTTTCATAAGAGAATTTTGTTGTGAAGTCTTTACAAGTGGTAGTCTCTTTATTTGAGATAGCTTGTATGTTACCCTTTTCAGGTGAAATACCTTGGTTAAAGAAGAAACTGAGACTAGTTCGTGGCTTATGGTCAGGATCGAGGGGAAGTTTATCTGATTCTCCATCAAATGGTACCTCTTCGAAGAAGTTTTGCAAGAGAATTTTGTTGTGAAATAGTTGCGAGTGGTAGTCTCGTTATTTGAGATAGCTTGTATTTTTACTCGTTCTAAATAGAACGCCAGAATTTTGGGAAACCCGTTATTATTCTTCGGGACCTCACCTTCAGTAAAAGCTAGTGTATTCTCTTTTCTTCATACCTTCAGTAAAAGTCGGTAGCTCACCTTCAGTAAAAGCTGATGTATTCTCTTTTATCCCTACCTTCAGTAAAAGTCGGTAGTTCACCTTCAGTAAAGCTGGTGTTATTCTTTAATCTCTACCTTCAATGCAAGTCGGTAGTTCACCTTCAGTAAACGTCGGTGTATCTTCTATTACTTTACCTTCAATAAAAGTTATCATTGTCCTATGTTTTTTCTACCTTCATCCTTGAGTGGGTAGTTCATTACCATTCTTAGGAAAGATTTATCTCTTTCTCCTCGTTGGACATTACTCTGAGTAAGTTGAGTTGTTTCCAGCCATAAGTGCTGACGCCAAATCTTTGATTACTAAGCATAAGTATTGATACCAAGCATTCACTTAATAGTCCAGGTGTTGATGTTTGTCGTCATCTCTGAGCCGGTATTATCTTTACCATTTCTGTTCGCGCCCTTTTGTTTAGTAGTTGTCGATCCTCTGCGTTGATGTTACTCTCTTTTTTCTATCTCCTATATGAGTGGATAGTTCACAGTTCTCGGTTAACCATTGTTATCCTCATTTTTTTGACTTGGACTCTTCTCTGGACCTTACCCCAGTTAAGTCGAGTCTTCTTTTCTCCAGCGGAGTCGATTTGTCTCCAATGGACTCAAATTTCTGTCCCCAGAGTCGTGTTGCTCCCCAGAGACTTACTTTCCTGATCGACTTCTTTTTGTTAGTCTGCTGATTTTATTTTCACTTCTCCAGTGTGTCTTATTCGCCTGCATAAATTTTATATTTTACATCCATAATCATAAGCATCGCATGGCATCTTAGGGTCAAAAATAGGGCTTGTTTTGTATTTAAGTATCTTCAATCGCGTCAAAATGAAGATTTTTATCTTCGTATCTTCGGATAGAAGACAATTAAATAAGGGCAGTTGTTATACCTCAATTTTTGCCCCTAAGATCCCTCATCATACGTTGTACATCTCATACATAGCATTGGTTCTATGGTTACCGGATCGAAGAGTTTTGGGATTAGGTTTTTTCTCTGTGGATTGAGGTTGTTACACTCAAAGTTGATTGAATTGGTGCTCTTATTTTTTTTGGTACGAGATTAGGATTAATTGTATTATCTTAACTACTCATTGTGTGTTATGCAAGTTAATTTGGATTAGTGATTAAGGACAAAAGTTCATCCATAAGGCAACTTGGTTTGGTTTTGATCAATGGAGAATTGATATGAGGTTTCATTCAAATGATTCCATGAGATAAATTTATTCAAAAGCATAATTTGGGATTTGGCTCATGACTAAATTTGGAAATGGTGAATTCATATGAATTTCTTGGGATTCAAGTAACATATGCATACATCAATATATTCATTATTCATTCAAAGCATTATTCAAGATCATACAAGTATAAATCATCACAAATTCAAGGTGTCCAAATTCTACATCATCGCCACTCAAAGCTCAAATCATCATCACACATACCATTTCAAAACAAAAGAAAGAGGTATGCTTTTTGGACAAGAGGATATGTGGAATATAAAGTTTTATCATTGATGATAAGCAAGGCTACAAGATAAAGATTATAAGAAAAACATTGTATTTCAAATTTCCAAGTCAAAATTCCTTACAAGTGAAAAATAATTCATTACAACATTGAATGAATTACAAAAAAGGGGTGTTTGACCAAAGTCAGATTTTTATCCTAAGACCTATTCCTACTGAATCCCAACCATGATACTTTTATTTTGCGAAAATCATGTCAAAACTCCAAGTTTGAACTTCATGTCAACTACAAAGTTCCTCCATGTGCAAAGCCTTCATGTTGAAAACCATGTACTTTACCAACGTGCCCCTAACTTGCTGCTACACCAGACATGCATTATACCTCCATAAAATAGTCCCAAAAAAACTATCATACCCAAACATCTTAACTTGTAGTATGCCACAGAACTATACCATGTATTGCATACCATTTTCAAGTCAATTTCAGCATAAACACATACTTAAACCTACTAACTCTTTTCTTCAAAGCCTGGTATTCCATTTCACACCATATAGTACATACATATACATAAAGCCTTTCAAACTATTAACCAAAAACCAAGACATACCATAACTCAAATTGGGTTCACTCCATAATAGTTAACTAACAACTCTAGTTACCAAATTCAAAACAGATTCAAATGCAGATGAGCAGCTAGTGAGATATGTGAAAGACAAAACTCATGTGAAGTGAACTAGAAAATACTGAATATTGCATCTACTAGAAGGGCTACTGCTCTTCAAAAAGATGGCTTTCTCTTGAAGCTAAACTTGATGTCATGAACCAATCCCTTTCTGGTCTTGTTCTTCCGGAGGATCAAGTTGGATGCGATGATGTTTATGAATTGGATAAAGAGCTTTCAGAAATGGTTCCAAAACCAATTCTTGCTGTGTTTTTTTCTTTATCTTTTCACCAATAAGTCTGAAAAGGAGAGGTCGCAACAGAATAAGAGGAAAAATAAGGAAATTATTAGTCCAAAATCGTGAAAATCAATAAACTAGCTCAACACTAAATCAGAAAAGAGAGTTTTATCAGAAAATCAGTTAAAACAAAAAATTCCAGTTCAGCAACTAACCTCCTAACAGAAAAAATACCAACAATAACAGAATTCTCTAACCAACTCACTCTCAAAACAGATTTCAACAACCTTCTTAACATAAAATAGAAAATAACTTCCAACCGCATTTGCCTAACAACCTAGTACAAACTCCTAACCCATTTCTAACCACCTAACCTCTACCCTCCATTCCATAACAAACTCTCTAAAATATAACAACTAGAAGCTTCTCATTAGAACCTATATAACAAAACGGTAACAGAATTATCAGGGGGAGGTATTGATACATAACAGATAATAGAATTTTTAAGAGGGACCTTTTTTCTACTATCTTAGTGATCTTGAGCTTCCATTCTCTATCATCTTCGACCTTTCACCACCAATCTCAAATACTCTCTGCTTCCTCTCTCCATCTTCTTCCTCCATCACCATTCTTTGAATTGTATCCTCTCAACTACATCATTTACATGCTTCAGCAACTTTCAACCATCACGCTACTACAAATATCAACCGCAATCTGCATCATTTTCATCCACTACAACAACAACTTTCATATTCGTTAATTTTCAACTGCAACTGCAACAACAACAACAACTTCTCAGTGTCAAACAGAAGCACAATAAGAGCATAAGATTAATAGAAGAAGGATTATCACAAGAAATAGGGGAAAAAGATTAAGTTTGTACCTGGATAAGAGCTTTATCGAGGGTCTCCAGATTTCTTGGCCATCCGCTTCGCTGGAATTCACCACAACTGCTACCGGAACATCCCTCGGTTCTAGAGGTAAACGCAATTTACCTTCTTTCTTCATCTTTTCTAACCTTTTCTCGCTTCGAATTTGTAGAATACAATGTGTAGATTAAGAGCCCCAAGCCTGCGTTATCTGAAGCTTTCACCGCGAAATTTAATTGAATCTTCCAAATCTAGGGTTTCGGCAAGTCATAGAGGTTATAACAAAAACAATGAATAAAAAACCAGTGGATTCATATCGAGGGCGTTAAGACGAAGGGATTGGTGTATGTGATTTAAGTTTTGCGGTCATTTAACAGCGGCGCTCGCGGCGACCTTCCTCACCGGAAATCGCACCGAGAACAAGGTGGGTAAAAGGGACGATCCTCTGAGTAATTGGAAACATGAGGATGGAGATGGGATGAAGGGAGAAGAAAGCGCCGCGGGTTATTTGAGAAGAAAAAGAGGGAGTCGTATTGTTGGAAGATGAAAAGACTCGGGTTTTTTAACCCTAACACCACTTTCACTTCTAGTTGGTTATTTCTTTTTTTTTTTACACTTTCCTTCAGTTTTAGATAACTAAAAAAAAGAATTAAAGCTGAATAAAAAAATAACAAATTAATTGGATTTAGGATATGCGGACCACGCCTATTGAACTGGGTTGTACATCCTCTTTGAGCCCACGATGCACCATTTTTTTGAATTATGATATTGCACAAAAATCCAGTTATATACTAAATGGCTGATTTTGGCTTATATACTTTTAGACCCATACACTCCCTGATTGCAATTCAGCACCCCCTAACTCTTTCATTGCCTTTGTATATTTTTAGATTTTTGTTTTTTACTTAAAATTTTTTTTTAATAAAAATAGTAAAAAAATACATATAATAAAAACAATAAAAACAAATAGAATTTAGGTCTTCTTATCAATTTTAGATGATGAACTACAAAATTAATAAAAATGTTTGTTGGGCTTTTTATTTGATTTTTGAAAATTAATTTCTAATTTTTTGATTACTTGAGACTTGTGATTCACTTTTGCATGTTGAGTTGAGTCTTATGGAGGTTCATTGCTTGATATGTGGCTGTGTTTGGATTCCAATTATGATTTATTTTCACATCGATGAAACTTTGACACCTATTCTGAATATCCAATCTCTGACTGTTTGTTTGTTGATGCTAGATCGTGTGACAAATTCTGGGTTTCTTTCCTTTGGTTGCGCTTTTTGCAGACTTTATTGTTCGTTTGGTATTATACTGCTTCCAATTTATTTTTCTGCGCATTTATTGCTTTCTATATATCATGAGAAGTAGGAAATAAAGAGTGTGCGCTCGAAGTTGTTGTTTAAAGACCTGTAGCAGGCATTCCGCACTTCATTTATTATATGTGTTGTGCTTGTGTTTGTTTCCTTTCTTGTTGATCGATGAGTCACTCAATTTAGAAATTGCGATCACGACTTCGCTCTCAGTGCATGCTCCCTATAGGATTTTATCGCTTTCCTTTATTTCTTATTGATCGATAAGTCACTCAATTTAGAAATTGAGATCACGACTTCGCTCTCATTGTATGTTCCCCATAAGATAGTTTTGTTAGGCTTTTTTTGGCACGCTAGCTTAGATAGGATCACTCATTGTATGATAACATTAGGTTAGAGATAGGTTAGTCTCCCTTTAGACTTTTCTTTCTTCTTTTGCATAATTGAATTTAAAACAAAAACTTCTTTTTTCTTGGCAAATGTATAAAAAATGCTAAGCATACAAAAATTATTTTCATGGTAAAAAATAACAACCAATCCATTTATTTTCGCCATTCGGATTTTCTATTCTAAGAGCATGTTAGTTCCTTTCCACTACAGGTCGTAAGTCTCTAAAGGTCGAGCAACGATGGAATGATTGAATTCAACATTGTTCATTTAAAAAATACAAACAAATAAAAACATATATGAGCCGAACTACGGCGCTCTGATTCCTTAAAAGGGATACGTAGGCATCTGGTCGCGGGGCTCAGCCGAGCAAAAATTTGTAAATATTTCCTTCTTTTCCATGTGTTTTCTTTGCATGCATTCCCTCTTAGTCTATAACTATTAAGCATTAGATTGAACACACCCTTTGATTAGAACAACAAGAGTGGATACTGTAGAGTACTATGGACGTGTGGGGTGCTAATACCTTCCCCTCGCGTAATCGACTCCCTTGCCCAAGCTCTCGGTCGCAAGACCTTGATTTCCCCTTTAGGTTTTTCTTCGATGATTTTCCTTTCCCTTTTGTGGTATAAATAAATACTCGGTGGCGACTTCATTGATTTTACCTCTACATCAGGTTCTTCATACGGTCCAGGTTCTTCATAATTTGTAACTAGCATAATATTATCATCTGGGAACTCAAAATCCATAGACTAATAGTCATCTACAGCTTGATGAGCCAAATGATCTGCCAGAACACATCCTTTGATTTCCTTCTGAGTAGTATATTGGATGTCATATTCTTTCAAGACCATTTTCCATCTTGCTATTCTTCCGGGGAGAGCGGGTTTCTCGAATATGTATTTTATTGGATCTATCTTAGGGATCATCAAAGTTGTATAAGTCACCATATATTGTCTTAGTCGGCGAGCAGCCCATGCCAAAGTGCAACAATTTTTCTCGAGCAGTGAGTATCTTGTTTCACAGTCGGAATTTTTTTTGATAAGGTAGTATATTGCATGCTCTTTTCGACCAGACTCGTCATGTTTCCCTAATACACACCCCATTGAGTTCTCTAACACTGTTAGGTACATGATCAGAGGTCTTCCTTCAACTAGTGGTATCAAAATTAGAGGTACCTGAAGATATTATTTAATTTTGTCGAAGGATATCTGACAATCATTGTTCCACTTTACTACTTGATCTTTCTTTAGTAACTTGAAGATCGGCTCACAAGTAGCAGTCAAATGGAAAATGAATTTGGCAATGTAGTTCAATCGTCCTAGGAAACCTATGACTCCCTTCTCGCTACGGGGAGCTGGAATTTCTTGAATGACTTTAAATTTGGCGGGATCTACTTCAATACCTTTACCATTGACGACGAAACCTAGGAGTTTACCGGATCTTACCCCAAAGGTGCACTTGTTTGGATTCAACCTCAACTTGTACTTCTTTAATCTCTCAAATAGCTTGTGTAGGTGGTCAAGATGTTCTTCTTCAGTCTGAGACCTAGCTATCATGTCATCAACATAAACCTTTATCTTGTGATGGATCATATCATGGAACAAAGCTACCATAGCGCATTGATATGTTGCACCGACGTTCTTCAAACCGAAAGGCATAACTTTGTAACAGAAAGTCCCCACTGTGTGACAAAAGTAGTTTTCTCCGTGTCTTCAGGTGCCATTTTGATTTGATTATAACCAGAGAAACCATCCATGAAGGAAAATACCTTGTGTTGAGCGATGTTGTCAACCAGAATGTCAATATGTGGAAGCAAAAATTCATCTTTTGGGCTTGCCCTATTCAGATCCTTGTAGTTTGTACAATTACGCACCTTGCCATCCTTCTTAGGTACTGGAACCACATTTGTAACCCACTGAGGATAGGACGTAACAACTAAGAATCATGCATTGAACTGCTTCATAACCTCAGATTTTATTTTTTTCAGACATCTCGGGACGCATACGACGAACCTTCTGTTTTATAGGAGGACATCCTTCTTTCATCGGCAGACGGTGAACCACAATGTCAGTATCAATCCATGGCATGTCTTTGTACGACCAAGCAAAGATCTCAACATAGTCACACAACATATGGATTAATCTCTTTTTGACAATGTCTTCTAGGTTTTCACTTATCTTGACTTCTTTCTTGTCCTCTTCAGTACCCAAGTTCACAACCTTGACTGGCTCTTCATGCCGTTTTATGGCTCTTTCTTCCTGCATTAACAGCCTAGCAAGCTCTCCAGGTACTTCACAATCTTCCTCACCTTCATCCTCAGCTTGGTAGATCAGGTTTTCGAAGTTATAATTGGAAATAGCAAAACTGTTAACAATGGGATCCAAGGTGGATATGGATCTGCATTTTGTTGTGTGAGTGTGTGTAAGAACACATAGCTATTTTGAAACAATAAAGTAAAATAAATACAAAGAGTGCAAAATTTGAATGCAAACATCCAATGATTTATTAAATGAAAATATGTGAATGAAAAATGACAACCTAACTGTAATACGGTGGGAGAACTGACTTGAGTTTTGTATTTATCGCAAATGTTGCATATACCAAGAGTCGCCACCGACTTTTCTTTTATCCAATTAAGTAAATGGTGAAAAGAACATGAAAGACCTTTGAGAATTTTCTTGAGTTTGGGGGGTAGGTTATGAAAAGGGAAGGTGTTAGCACCCTTTTCATCCGTAGTTATATACGGGCTCTTAATCGCTTGATCACTTTGAAAATACTTTTGTGTTTTGTGAATGTTTGAAAATATTTTTAAAATACCTAAGTACGAAAATTTTGTAATGATTCTCGTATCATTGAGAATGTATACAAAATGTTTGTTTTCAAAAGATATTTTGGGAGGAAATGTTGTTTTGTTTGAAAATCCCAATGTAAGATAATTTTGCTTTACAATAACCCTTGTATCAGTCCTCAAGAGAATTTATAAAGCGTTTTGAAAGTAGTTGTTTTGAAAGTGTGAAGTGTAAAGATTGTTTTAGTTTATGAGAAAGCGACTACGAGCGTTCTACCTACTTAAAAGAAGTCTTTGGTCTTTTCCTCTTCCTTTAGATAGTGTTATCCTACCATTAGTTAGTAGGAAGCCCTATCATTGGATGTGAGGGACAGACATGGGTCATCGTACAGTCATAGAAGGCAACTTGTAAAACGCTTTAGCAATTGTTGTAAGGGACTAAGATCGTTTACCGAAGGCAGCATCGAAGGGTCATCGAGGGACTACGATCTTTTAACTGAGGGTCTTTGCTAAAGTATCCCATGTTCAAGGGACATGATTGTTTATATCCGAGGCAACAAGTGAGATTACCCTATAGGTGTAAGTGTGCAAAGTGTGTTTGAATCAATTATTTTATCTTGAATTATGGTTTTCTATGATTTATTTTAATTTTGTCATACAAACCCTAATTACTAACAGAAATATGGAAAGTGATAAATTGCGAAAATTAAATATCCTACGCTATTACAATGTTTCAGGAATGGGGGGTACAAACTTGTGAATGGGGAGGAAAGCAATAAACCCTAATTAAACTATTACAATCTATAAGAAATTACATAACTATGAAAATAATGATGTGAAAAATAAACAAATGCGCGAAGATGATGAAAAGGGAGAATGTTTTAAAAAAAACCTAACAAATTTCTAAGTATTAAAAATCATGTTTTGTTGTTTCTTTGTTTAGAAAGTATTTGAGATGTGAGATAAAAAATTAGACGTAATTCTATTTTACAAATTAATTACTTAGAATAAAATAAGATGTGATCAAATAATCTTTATTATCAAAATTAAATTAATTAAAGTCTAAAGAATTCTTAGTATTTAGAAAATATTTTTGGAGTTTTATTAAGAAATAATTGAAGTATAAAACCTAACAAAAATCAAAGTGATTTGAATTAAATTAATTTTATTTGTGAAAATTAAATTAATTGGTTAAAATCTATACCTAATTCTTTTTATGATTTTTTTCTTAGGATAAAAATATATATTTTTTGTATTTTTATTAAGTGAAATAAATAAATAAAAGTGAAACAAAAAGAAAATATAAAGAAATAAAAAAGATTGGGCCTGTGGTATTGTGAAAGAAATTTAGAGGGTGTGAAAAGGAATATTAGGTTCAAAACATATTTTTTTGTTTGAATCATAAAAATGAAATAAGAATGAAAATAGGCCTGCAAGTTAGTAAAAGGGAGGTATGGAAAGCAGAACTTTCAGGCCCAGGATTGATAAGCCCAGTGCCTGTTTGATCCAGTGGTGATAGTCCTTGATGGTTCATCATGGTGACACGCATGTAGTGTGTTAGATCATGATCTTGTGATGATCAGAGGGTCATGGAGAGAGGTACACCATGCGCCCCTTGAACCTGTTTATATTGGATCTGAAAGAAGAAAATATGAAACAAATAAAAGGGTACCGCTGGGGCTCAAACCCAGGTCCCTAAGGCAGGAAAAGACTTTGTACGTGCACGCTTGCCACTGGGGTTGCTGTTTCATCTGGTTATGAAACAACCACCAATAAATATATTACAAACTCATTTCTAAATGTAACATTATCTTCTTCCTCGCGCCAGTATCCATGAACACATTTTTGAATTTTGTAAAACGCTCATTTCTCAACCAAATCAGAAAATGTAAACATCAAACTTGCTATAAATTTAACCATGAGTCTAACCATATAAGTTTCAAAAGCTATAGATCAAAGATGAGTGAGAATTTTACTTGGTACCAAACTGAACCCTAAAATTTCATAAATTTTAGTTTCAAAATTTTGATCATGCAGGCAATATAAATGAAAAGTAAGCACATGGTTAGCTTCAGGGAAATGATATCTACATTTTTTCTTTAGAAAGCAAGTGTAAATGATGCTTGAATAAGGATTTCAAAGTTAGAAAAACTTACCTCTGAAGTGAGAATCGAGTTTGAAGTTTGAGCACTCCTTGAGATGTTGTGATGATCTGGATAGCTTTATTGAACTCCCAAGAAGTTGTTGCAATGCTTACTTTGGTTTGAGACTGTCAGAATTCTTCTAGACAATTCAAGTTGCAAGGCTCTGTTTTTGAAAATGGAAGATGATGGATATGATGTTACAGTGATGAAACAGGACTTTAGATATTCTTTATATGAGTTATAGATGCTTTGTGAATGATTTAAAATGAAACGCACGAGTGGATTGGGTGTTTGGAGTTCAAGGTCAAAAATTACAACAAATGGAGTTTTGAATGCAAATTCTGTTTTTAGAGAGTATGAGGGTGTTTTAGGGCTTATCAACTCGTGCCTTGTCTTGCATCATTTCCCTTGAATCAATTTTCATCTTAGTAAAAAATGGCCATGAAGTTGTGAATTTGTTAAGAATAAAGCATTAATACTTAGAAAATTTTATAAGTACTAGAAAATTTTCTATCTTTGACTTTTGTTGACTTTGTTGATTCTTGATGATCAAGCTTGATAAATTTGAATGTTTTGATGACTCTTGATCTTTGAAGTTCAAAGAGGACTAAAAAGTCAAAGTTTGACATTTGTGTTACAATTGACTTTTCATCAGTTAATCTCAATTCTTCAACTATCAATCACTTGCACCTTTAGAAATATTTTGAACCATGTTATTAGGTCAAGATATTATATTTGAGCCCTTGATATCATGCTTCAAGTCATTAGGTCATGTACTAGGTCAAAAGTCAATGATCAGTCATTCTCAATCAAAACCCTAATTTTGACAATTTTTGCCCCTTTAGTGATCTGAGGGATTTTCTTTGAGGAATTATGATCAATAATTGATCAAATGATGAATATTATTTCAAAATTTTGATGTTGACCAAAATCTTAAAGTTTGACTGTATGTTGACCACAATTGACTTTTTACCTAATACAGTTGATTTTCAATCATCTGAGTAATTGATTGAGGAAACTTGTGATGCAATACTTGAAACTTGGTATGAGAATTCTTGGAGACCTAAGATGACCCATGAAAACCACTTGAGGATAAAGAAGTTCAATTTTCCTTGAGAAAACAAAACCCAAGTTGTGGATCCAGTGCTTAGGAGGTGAGCTTGTCTGATCAACTCTTGAGAATCCTTGAGCAATTGAGAGATTTTGTGGGAAATGTATCAAATAAAAGGGAGGGAAAATTTTGGGGTACAACAACTGCCCATGTTCAATCTACTTAAACCTGAAGAGTTAGATTGGCATGTCCTCCATTCGTGACTTGAAGGTGGAAAATGATTGAACTCATAAGTGCCCAGAAATGCACTCGTTTGTGCTCGAAGTAACACTATAATACTGAGAATGGGCTTAAAGATGACATTTGGAGAGTTGACGAAGAACTGTTGGAGATGGGCTTATAGATTCCATCCAAAGTAACTGTTGAGAGAAATTAGACTAAGTCTACGCTTGAATATAACTAGGAGAAGTATCAGAATAAATCTACGCTTGATTTACTCTAAGCCAGAAGATGTCTACGTCTGTCTGTAACTAGAAGAAGTACCAGAATAAATCTTTGGTCGATTTAATCTAAACCAAAAGATGTCTATTAGAAGAAGTATCAGAATAAATCTTTGGTAGATTTAATCTGAGCTAATAAATGTCTACTAGAAGAAGTATCAAAATAAATCTTTTGTCAATTTAACCTGAGCCAGAAAATGTCTACCGGAAGAAGTATCAAAATAAATCTTTGGTCGGTTTAATTTGAGCCAGGAAATGTCTACTGGAAGAAGTATCAGAATAAATCTTTGGTCGATTTAATCTGAGCCAAAAAATGTCTACTGGAAGAAGTATCAGAATAAATCTTTGGTCGGTTTAATCTGATCTAGAAGATGTCTGCGTCTATCTTTAATTGGGAGAAGTATTAGAATAAATATTTGGTCGATTTAATCTGAGCCATGAAATGTCTACTAGAAGAAGTATTAGAATAAATCTTTGGTTGATTTAATCTGAGCCAGAAAATTTCTACTGGAAGAAGTATTATAATAAATATTTGGTCAGTTTAATCTGAGCCAGAAGATGTCTTTATTTCGCGAATTAATCTACAACATGTTTTTTCACGGATAGTTGCCCTGTCTTATTTCGGGAAATAATCTTAGACATATTTGAGAATTATTGATGATATTCATCTGTTGATTGATCTTTTCTGAAAAGGTAAAGAATTGGCTGCATGCAATGTCATGATGTATGAAATGCATTGTGTAATGATGTTCTCAAAATAAATGAGACTGCGCTATATTCATTTTGTATACATATGTTATAATGTATGAATGTGATACGTTATTGAAATGTATTTATAAACTTGTGCAGTATCTTTATATGGGAAAATAAATCTCTGACTGTTGTTGGGGATGAAAAGTATGTGTATCTTCTATCTGGTCTAGAATGCTTCCACTGGGGATTCCTACTTGTTGTTTGAGGAAACTCTGCTGGGGAATGTTTACTTCTTCTTTGGGGAGAAGAGTTTTAAGAACATTGATTATTCATTGCTCTACTGCAGAATTTAATTCTTACATACCCTAATTGGGGATAAAAGAGATGGATAACCTTTCGACTCATATGGGGAGGATAATTCTTAGATATCCTGACTGGGGATAAAAGAGATGGATAACCTTCCGACTCGTCTGGGGAGGATAAAGTTAATTGGTATCCAGTCCGGTTCCAGGTTTCATAGTGACTCTTTGGGGATAATGGCGACTTCACTGGGGAGAGGAATTTTGTCGGGGATTCGTAGAAATATGAGGAATTGACTCAAGATGAGGAGACTGTAATTTATTGGGGAAATAAAACCTATTGACAAAGAAATATTCTACTGAGGGACAAACTTTCCTGGAAAACTGAATTTTGCTAGAGAGTAGAAATCTGCAGGGGTTTTTTAGTTTTGGAGGAATAAACTCAGTTGGGGAAGAGAAGTTTTATGAATTGTACTTATTGGAACTCTGTAGGTTGGGGAAATTGCGGGGAATGTATATTTATTGGGGATGAATTTGTGAAGATTACTCTGTAGGGATAATCTCATAGAAGTGGCTCTGTGGGGATTTATGGACAGCTTGAACATCACCCCAACTCCTAGAATCTTGAATAAATGCTTATTCATGTTTTTATGCATATATTTGTTAATAGTTAATCAGGTTCATATGCATATGTTCATTCAATTTTAGTCATTGGACGTTTTTGCAAGCAAAACAGAAAAAACTAAAAATTTGAACTTTAAAGTGTATTTGTATTGATAATTTGCCGATAAACAAGCATTTTTGTACAAAGAGACATAAATCCTAGTAAGAGGAAATTGTCATGAAATGGAAAGAGTATAAGGTTAAAACAAAATATATATATATATATATATATATATATATATATATATATATATATATATATATATATATATATATATATATATATATATATATGGAAATGATTTTGCTGGGTTCCAACTCTACTATTGCCCCTATGTCTTCAAACATCTCATCCCTTATTGTCGGAGGAAGTTGATTGAGCTGATCTGTACCATTTGAACTTTTGACTTTGGTAATAAAGCTTGCGGTAAGTGATCCAACGGGACATGGTCGTACGCTTTTAATACCTAATTTTTTCCTGGACCTCCCTTTCGGGTTTTCAGTCCACCGGGATACCCTTTTTTGCCCAAGTCGCCTTTTCAGGTTTTCGACTTGCCAGGCGTAAAATCTTTTATATATATCCATAATTTTTGCCTGAACCTTTTGGTTCGCCGGGATGCCCTTATTTTTTCCTAGGCCAGTAAACCTAGCGGGTCATTTTTATGTGTAGTATCTTTTGACTATGTTCGCATTCACAAGGTGTGGGAAATCTTCATCGTCCATGGTGGTGAGTATAATAGCACCGCCCGAGAATACTTTCTAGACAATAAATATTCCTTTGTAGGTGGGAGTCCATTTTCCATTGGGATCACCTTGTGGTAGAACGATGCACTTTATTACCAAGTCACCAACCTGATATACCCGATGCTTGATCTTTTTTTTTTAATGCTTTAATCATACGTTTCTGATACATCTAGCCGTGACAGACAACCGCAAGCCTCTTTTCATCAACTAGATTCAACTGGTATATCCTGGTCTGGATCCACTCGTCTTCATCTAAGTCCGCGTCTTTCATAATTCTCAGAGTAGGAATTTAAACTTCGACAGGTAGGATAGCTTCCATTCCATAAACCAGAGAGAATGGTGTTTCCCCAGTTGATGTTCGTGCCGAAGTGCGATAGCCGTGGAGATTAAATGGTAACATATCAGGACAATCTTTGTAGGTCACAACCATATTTTGCACAATCTTATTTATGTTGTTATTGGTGGCTTCCACCACATCATTCATCTTTGGTCTGTATGGAGAAGAGTTTTGGTGCTTGATCTTGAATTGCGTACAAAGTTTAGTAATCATAGTGTTGTTGAGGTTGATACCATTGTCTGTGATGATCCTTTCGGGGATGCCATACCAATAGATAAGATTATGCTTAATGAAAATGGCCACAACATTCTTGGTAACTGAGGCAAATGAAGCCGCTTCAACCCATTTTATGAAGTAGTCTATGGAAACGAGAATGAATCGATGTTCGTTAGAAGCAGTAGGCTTGATTTTTATGATCATATCAATTCCCCCACATTGCGAATGGCCAAGGAGCAGTCAAGAAGTTCAAAGTTATTTGAGGCACATGAACTTTATCAGCATAGATCTGACACTTATGACAAGTTCTTGAGTGGTGGTGGCAATCAGCTTCTATGGTCGACCAATAATAACCTGCTCTCATGATTATGTTGAGGTCTTTGCTTGGTCGTACAAAGACATGCCAAGACATGATGCTGATATCGTGGTCCATCACCTACCGACAAAAGAAGACTTCCCTCCGGTAAAACAGAAAGTTCGTCGCATGCGGCCAGACATGTTAGAGAAGATCAAGGCCGAAGTCATGAAACAATTCAACGCTGGATTCTTAGCCGTTACCTCCTATCCACAATGGGTCACCAATGTTGTTCCAGTGCCTAAAAAGGACGGCAAAGTACAAACATGCATGGACTACAGAGATTTGAATAAGGCAAGCCCCAAGGATGATTTCCCGCTTCCCTATATCGACATTCTAGTTGACAATACCGCACAACATAAAGTGTTCTCATTTATGGACGGTTTCTCAGGCTACAACCAAATCAAAATGGCACCTGAGGACATGGAAAAACGCCCTTCGACACACAGTGGGGCATATTCTATAACAAGGTTATGCCATTCGGGTTGAAGAACGCTGGGGAAACTTATCATCGTGCCATGGTAGCTCTATTTCACGACATGATCCATCACAAAATAGAGGTCTATGTGGACGACATGATAGCCAGATCTCAAACTGAAGAGGAACATCTTGACCATTTGCAGAAAATGTTTGAGAGACTAAAGAAAAATAAGATGAGGTTGAACCCGAATAAATGCATATTTGGGGTGAGGTCCGGTAAACTCCTAGGCTTCGTCGTTAGCGGTAAAGGTATCGAAGTGGACCCTGCCAAGGTAAAAGCAATACAAGAAATTCCTGCTCCTCATACTGAGAAGGAAGTCATAGGATTCTTAGGAGGTTAAATTACATTTCCAAATTCATCTCTCACTTAACAGCTACTTGTGAACCAATCTTCAAATTACTGAAGAAAGATCAAGTAGTCAAATGGAATGATGAGTGCCAGAATGCCTTAGACAAGATCAAAGAGTACCTTCAAGAGCATCCTGTTTTGATGCTACCAGTAGATGGAAGACCTCTAATCATGTATCTAACTGTCTTGGAAAATTCAATGGGGTGTGTGTTGGGGCAGCATGACGAGTCTGGCCGAAAAGAGCATGTTATTTATTACCTGAGCAAAAAGTTTCCGACTGTGAAACAAGATATTCACTGCTCGAGAAAACTTGTTGTGCTCTGGCATGGGCTGCTCGCCGGCTAAGACAGTATATGCTGACCCTTACTACCTTATTGATATCCAAGATGGATCCAATAAAATAAATATTTGAGAAACCTGCCCTCTCTTAAAGAATAGCAAGATGGCAGATGATCTTGACTGAATACGACATTCAGTACACTACCCAAAAATCAATAAAGGGAAGTGTACTAGCTGATCATCTTGCTCATCAGGCTGTGGATGACTATCAGTCCATGAAATTCGAATTCCCAGATGAAGACATCATGATGGTGAACAACTGTGAAGAACTCAAACCAGATGATGGACCTGAACAAGGATCCCGATGGACCTTAGTTTTTGATGGGGCATCCAACGCACTCGAAAATGGAATAGGTGATATAATCATATCCCCGGAAGGATTTCATACTCCCTTCACCGCAAGAGTTTGTTTCAACTGTACCAATAACATGGCAGAATACAAAGCGTGTATTTTTGGTCTCAAAGTTGCCATACATTTGGGAATCAATTCCTTAAGTGTATATGGGGATTCAGCCTTGGTCATCAGTCAAATCAAAGGAGAACGGGACACTAAGCACCCTAGCATCATCCCGTACAAAGAACATGTGTTGACATTAATCCCACATTTTGAAGAGATTACCTTCGAGCATTTCCCACGAGAGGAAAATCAACTAGCGGACGCGCTAGCCACCATGTCATCCATGTTTAAATTTAAGTGGGGTAACGAGGCTCCCCAGATCACCATTGAACGGATGGATCAACTAGCTTACTGTCACGAGATCAATACTAAAGAAGTAGTGGACCAGCCTTGGTTCCATGAAGTTAAGAGGTATATCGAGGCTCAAGAGTATCCGGAAGGAGCTTCAGTCAATGATAAAAAGTTCTTGAGGAGATTCTCTGCTAAGTTCTTCCTCAGTAGTGGCATTCTCTACAAATGCAACCACGACTCTTTTTTGCTTCATTGCATAGACAAGGTTGAGGCAGAAAAGATCTTGGCTGATCTACATGAGGGCACTTTTGGCACCCATTCAAGTGGGCATACGATGGCAAAGAAGATCCTACGGGCAGGGTATTACTGGTCTACCATGGAAGCAGACTGCTACCAACATTCACGAACCTGCCACAAATGTCAAATCTATGCTGACAAAGTCCATATACCTCCAGTTCCTTTAAACATCCTGATTGCTCTTTGGCCATTCGCGATGTGGAGCATTGATATGATTGGAGAAGTCAAACCAACAGCTTCTAATGGGTACCGCTTCATCTTGGTGGCAATTGACTACTTCACAAAGTGGGTTGAGGAAGCTTCTTTCACTTCGGTTACCAATAATGTTATCGCCGGGTTCATCAAATTGAATCTCATCTTTCGGTATGGTATCCCGGAGAGAAATATCACAAACAATGGTACGAATCTCAACAATACTATGATCACCTCACTGTGCGTACAATTCAAGATCCAGCATCATAATTCTACCCCTTACCAGCCGAAGATGAATGGTGTTGTCGAGGCCACAAATAAGAACATCAAGAATATCATACAAAAAATGACAGTAACCTACAAAGACTGGCATGAGATGCTACCATTCGCACTACTACGAAAATGGGCTTTCACAGCGCTTTTTTTTTGCCCTTTAAAAGCGCTGCCGTAGCCAGCGCTGGCGTAGGCTACGAAAGCGCTTTTTTCTGGCCAAAAGCGCTGTCGTAGGTGGACCTATCCCAGCGCTTTTTCCTTAAAAAGCGCTTTGATAGGGGGGTCTTTCCCAGCGCTTTTTTAAAAGCGCTTTGATAGGTGTGCTATTTAAATTGTTTTTTTTTTATTTATCAGGCCTTTTACAGCGCTTTTTATGGAAAAAGCGCTTTGATAGGGGGGTCTTTCCCAGCGCTTTTTCCATAAAAAGCGCTTTGATAGGGGTTCTATTTAATTTTTGTTTTTTTATTTATCATGGCTTTTACAGCGCTTTTTATGGAAAAAGCGCTTTGATAGGGGGTCTTTCACAGCGCTTTTTCCATAAAAAGCGCTTTGATAGGGGGTTTCTATTTAATTTTTTATTTATTTATCCTGCCTACGAAAGCGCTTTTTAGCCAAAAGCGCTTTCGTAGCTCATACAAATTTTTTAAAGTGAAACCTATAATTTGAGGTTCCCTGTGCGGCCTGTAATTTTTTTTTGGTCCAATAATTTAACCTGTAATTCAATCCTTATCTATACATATATTTTAAGAAATCGGTATTATATTAACAGAAACCGGTATACCATATAATATTCAATCCTTATCTATATATATGTAACTAAATCATATATAACTAAATTTGTAACCATATATACATTTGTAACCATAACTAAATCACATACAAAGTATCGTGTTAATTTGTAACCATATATATATACATATGTAACTAAATCATATATAATTACATCGAAAATAATGCTCCACCGACACGGTCGTCATCCTGCAAAGTATGAATATGAACAACACGGTAAATTAAACAAACAATATTAAAGGCTCCAACACAATCAAACTAACACGTACAATAATATTTTATTCATACCCATCAGAATAATCTGTTTTCAACATAAAATTGACATATTTCCTCTTTGACTTCTTCCACTTGAACTTTCGTGTACGACATAGTATAGAGGTCATCAAAGTACTACATAAGAAATTATTACTTCAGTATATGCATGATGTTATTAAATGTAGAAATCATACAAAATTATTCTAAGTTATAAATCCATACCGTGCTTGGAATCTCTACTTGATTTTTATGAAGGATTTCTTTCATAAACCTCAAGCAAAAGTATCCGCAATCTACATCGTTATTCTGTAATGGACACTGCATAGAAAAACAGAATATATTTTATAGTTGTCGTGTAATTTTATCAAGTAACATAACTATTATTATAAGCAACTAATTTTGTACCTGCACTTTGATCCAAGTAATATTTGATGATTTACTCCGGGGTACCTGTGCGTCCCTTTGACTACGAAATATTTGTATTGATCTAAGAAAATAAAAACATATATTTAGATCAATCTCACAGAAATAATTAAATATATAAATATACACGAATAGTTAGAACGATCTCACTTACTGATCAACAGTTTCCTTCATAGCGGAATAGTTAGTCCATTCCCCGTCTACCGAATTCAGAAAGTACACAACTTCTTTAATCGGATCGATAGCCAACAACAACCAGTGTTTTCTAAAAATTTAAGCAACAGTTTAGAAGAAAAGTTTCTACGCAAAATAAACAAAGATATATTAGAATAAATGAAAAACTCACCCCACTGGAACAGTGTTATACGGCAAAATAAACAAGCTATCTGGGTTGCCGACGTAGGCCGTGTATCGATTCACTAAGTACTCCCTAACTGAACCCGGTTCCCTGACAATTGTCGCTCCGCTGACAATATGGGCAGACAAGAAATGGAAGCGTCTTGCCAATACAGTCTCGCGCATTTTTTTATCGTACAACAACCTTAAATAAAAACATATAAACATTAGACTATTTTCATTGAAATGTGTAAATAAATTGTTCAACTAATTAAATGATATATTTATCGGAATACCGGATGTATGCGTGAACATTGCCGATGCCTAATTCACCATGCGTCATAATCTCAGTCATTTCGTCCATTCCTATCGTTTCTTGGCAGTCAAGACCAAAGATATCTGCATCCATAAGGATTGTACGAATACCACCTGACTTCAAATCTGAGGTTTCCAAAAGTACTCCAAGTGTATTCCGATATCGAGGTACAAAAACGCCTCTTCCCCCGCCTCTTCCCCCCTTATGCATTGACTTTTTCGGGGGTGGTCTGCTACGAACAGGCTGGGTCACTTGTTGTGACACTTTCGTAGATACCTAACAATCATATAACTTAGGTAAATTATAAAATCGTTCAGTTTTAAATTCATATCATATAATAAACAATTTAAGTGTACCTCTGGAATTGATGCCATAGACTCGCCGCCTTGCTGCAAAATCTCCTTACCCTTATTAGCGGGTTTTGTAGGAGGCTAATATTAAAAAATAATTAACTTAACGGTTCAGAATTGACATTTGAAATCTAAATGATTCATATTAACGGTTTTAAACATACCTCATCATCAATGAAAATGAGGTCCAAGGGCCATGCAACAAACGACCCTACTGCGTCTCGCACCGATCTTATATCCAAGGCCACGTCAGGTACCGGTACCAACGCATCGGGATCAATAGGATAATCTACTGATACTCTCAGGTGTCCAGCCGGGATCGGTGTATTATGAATTAAATCTCCCAAAGTGTTGTACACTTTTCCCTTGCCAACAAGGTGATAATCTGATGCCATTACGTATAGTTGGCAAGATGAAATGCCCTAAACCAATATGCATACATATTACTTTTAATTCAATAATAGAAAGAGGTGGAATAAAAATGAGAAACTTGAACAATAGAGATTTATCAATATATTTATAATTACCTCAGGAAATTTATTCTGACGGTTGATACTAGCGTTGTCACTAGTTTCTTTCGCCATTGCCGCATTGCCCTTTTCCCTCATTAATACCTCTTTATCTCTTTCCAATGCATTGACTTTTGCTTGTAATTCCATAAGTACATTCATCACTTCTGCATTGGTAGGATTTCTTTTCCGATGATGCTGGTAGAAAGAGGTTGGAGTCACACCATGACCTTTACCCCTCACCCGACCGGAATACTCAGGAACATTCAGTGCTTTACTAAGTACGCTCCTCGTATCCTGGTCGTCACCGGTGGACTCCGTTTGTGACAATGTCTCCTGAAAATAATGGAGATAAAAAAATCAATTAAATAGTCATAAAAATTTGATTTAATTAAAGACACAATGTTATACTTACGCATTCATCATAAATTCTTAGAACACTTGGATCAACAGCTTGATTCTTGCCCACACGAGCTTCCTTCCACAGCAAATGTGCTGGAAGTGAGGTTTCATCACTTTTCGTCTCCTCTAACTATGCATAGAAACAAACGGTTAGATCGTCAAATACAACACATTTAGACAATTAATAAGAACATATCATTTCTATTTATTACTTACAATTTTTTCCTCTAAGCGTGCATATCCCAAACGCCCTTTTTTTGTATGGATACGCGGGCTTTGATGCTCTCTCACTATTTTTGGCACTCTTTTGCCGGAATTCGTCATCTCTTTGTCTAATAAACTCAGTCCAATCTTCTTGTTTAATGAAAAGATTATACTTTTCTGGCCTTCCGGCCGGGAACTCTTCCAGCCACTTTCCTTTGTCATCCTTAAGATAGGTGTTCGTCAACAGATTTTTCCACCCTCTAAATCTTTTCCCGGCCAACCCAAGTACGAAGCCTTTACGCTCATCTGGAACGTTAAAAGACCTCTGCGTATAAACCATATAAACATATAAGTAATTTAAAAACCATATAAACCATATAAACATATAAGTAGTTTAAAAACCATATACACCATATAAACTTATAAACTTATAAACATATAACCATATAAACCATATAACATACATACCTTAACATCTTCCCAAAACATTTCTTTTCCTTGCTTCAATGCTTCACATTGTTTCGCATTCCATCTAGATATGGAGATTGGCACATGCATACGAACAAGTGTACCAACGTAGCTTGTGAATTTTGAAGCATTAACCCCAACTACTTAATTTGAATGATTCCAATCTACATTATATATCACTCCCTTATCTCTAGCACGAATGATTTCGCGCATTATGGTGATGCCTCGTGCAACATCATTTGCTGAAGTATCATCCGCTGCATGATTTGATTCTTGTGAGTTTTCATGATCTTGTTGGTTTCCTGGTGGGTTTTCTTGTTGGTTTCCTTGCGGGTTTTCTTCATTGCTAGCCATTAGACCTGTAACAAAAGTCAAACAAGCACATTAGTACACTACATGAAAATGGATAGTCGAAAAAGATATGAATAGCACTAAAGGAACTCAAAATTGAATAAAATGCTAAAAAACCAAACTTGCAAGAAATAAACCTCACCATCAGCTCCGGAAACATTGTTCTACTAAATAAACACTAGTCACATTCGCAAAAATTCAAAACGGTTCAAAAGATATGCCAAAAATTCAAAACATTATTCACATATTACTTACAATATTAGGCTATAATTATAATAATACCTTTTTCACTAACGTCTCTTTCTTTTCTTGGTAGCAATATATTTTACGCTTCTGTTAACAACTTGGATGGTTGGATTGATCCAAATACCCTCATTATGATCATCTCTAGTACAAGGTTCATTCTCATTTTGATCGTTTCTTGTACAAGATTCAATGCCAACGCTAATATCACCTTGATCTCCAATGTTTTCATCAATTACTTTGTTAGAAAAAAGCACTATAGACCATTTCGTACTTGTCGGATCATTGACATAGAACACTTGTTTAGCCTGAGAGGCTAGAATAAAAGGTTCATCTTTGTACCCCACCCTATTGAGATCCACTTGCAAAAATCCTGACTTATCCATTCGTACGCCATTATTATTTTCAACCCACTTGCAATCAAATACAGGAATCTGAAACTTCCCGTAATCAAACAACAAAATGCGCTCGATAACCCCAAAATATGACAGATTTGCAAATTTCGGGTTTAAGTCATTCGCACTTGATATGTGCATCGCTTCAACTACCAAGGTAACACCACTATTCTGCATAGTACTTTTATCATCCTGTTCTTTGGTATAAAATGTGTATCCATTAATTGCGTATGCGCTATAAGAAAACACAATCATACTTGGACCATATGCTAAACATCTCAACCTTTCTGTTACTGAAGCAGGATCCGAACGATACTTTGAATAAATTTGTTCCTTAAACCACGGTATGAAACTTCGATTGTGCTCTCGTACTATCCAATTCTCATTTCTATTCAGATTTAAACCTCGAAGAACACCCTTGTGCATTTCAGCATACGGCTCAACCTCAATCTCATTGTGCAGAACATACAAATGCACTTGATCCCGTTCGACCATTGACACTGTCACAACTTTATTTCCAATTAGTCTTTTTCCTTCTTTTTTCTCGACAATATGAGATTTGGGGAGTCCAATTGATTGAACATTTGACAGTTATTCAGTGCAAAACTCAACCGCTTCTTCAACAATGTATCGTTCCGCAATACAACCCTCCGGTCGACTTCAGTTTTTCACGTACCCTTTTAAAATTTTCATATAACGTTCAGCAGGGTACATCCATCTCATATAAGCTGGTCCGCACAACTGTGTCTCTTTGACAAGATGAACGACTAGATGAACCATTATGTCAAAAAACGAGGGAGGAAAATACATTTCAAGCTCACATAAAGTAACAACCACCTCTTTTTGCAATGTTGGTAAGATCGCAGGATCGATCACCTTGCTGCAAATTGACTTGAAGAAAAAACACAACTTAGTTATTGCGCTCCTTGCTTTTTCTGGCAGAATAGAACGTATACCTATTGGTAGAAAATGTTCCATTATAACATGGCAATCATGAGTCTTTAAACTCTTTAACTTTAGGTCTTTCATTGACACAAGTCTTCTAATATCTGATGAGTAGCCTTCTGGAACTTTAACTTCACTGAGGAACTTACACAATATTTTCTTCTCCTTTCTAGATAGAGTGTAAACAGCAGGTGGTAGATATGTGCGTCTTCCTTTCGTCACGGGTGCCAATTCAGTTCTAATTCCCATGTTTAACATGTCCTTCCTTATGTTAATGCCATCCTTAGACTTTCCTTGTATATTGAGTAACGTACCAATAACACTATCAAATACATTTTTTTCAATATGCATAACCTCGAGGAAATGTCTTACGTACAACGACTTCCAATATGGAAGTTCAAAAAAAATCGACCTCTTCTTCCACCCACTCGTGACAAGTCTATGTGCAAAAGGCTTGCCAAACTCAGTACTCACATCTTTCACCTTTTCAAAAATCTGATCACCTGTCAACATATGTGGAGCTCTACCGTGTTATGCCTCTCCATTGAATGCCTTTCTCCACCCACGATAGTGATGATTAGAATTTAAGAATCTACGATGACCGAGAAAAACATTCTTCTGACAAAAGTTCAATCGCATCGTATCGGTTTCATCTTCACAAACAGGACACGCTTTTTGACCCTTAATGCTGTACCCTGATAGATTTCCGTACGCCGGAAAATCATTAATTGTTCCAAACAACATCGCCCTCAAGTTGAAACTTTCTTTCCTATACCCATCGTAAACCTCCACACCGGTCTCCCACAAAAACTTCAAATCTTCGACTAAGGGTGCCAAGTACACGTCTATGTCATTCACTGGTTGTTTGGGCCCAGAAATTAACATAGATAGCATCATGTACTTACGCTTCATACATAGCCACGGAGGTAGGTTATATATCATAAGAATCACAGGCCAGGTGCTATGCGAGATACTTTGAATACCATGCGGGTTCATTCCATCAGTAGACAACGACAAGCGAAGATTTCTTGCTTCTTTTCCAAATTCAGGATAATCAATATCAACTTTCGTCCACTTTGGTGAGTCTGCCGGATGTCGCAACTTCCCATCAATAATTCTTTCATCTGCATGCCAAGTCAAGTGTCTTGAATCGGTCTCACTACGATACATGCGCCTAAATCTCGGAATTATAGGAAAATACCATAACACCTTTTCCGGAGACAACTTTTCCTTATATCGAGGGGCACCGCATTTAGGACACTCATTTAACACTGCGTACTCGTTTCGAAATAAAACGCAATCTTTTAGACATGCATGTATCTTTTCATAGCTCATGCCAATAGAGGACAACATCTTTTTGGCCTCATACGTTCGATTGGGAAGAACATTATCCTCTGGTAGCATTTCTTTCACGAGGGCTAATAACTGTGTGAAACTTTTATCCGACCATCCGTTGTCCGCCTTTAAGTTGTACAACTTTAACACCGCAGACAATCTTGTGAATTTTGTACAACCATCATACAACGGTTTCTCTGCATCGCTTACCAACCTCTCGAACATTTTGGGACAATCCTCAATATCTTCTTCAAGCGCTTCTGCAATCTCTTCGACTTGATCATAATCGTATGCGTCTGCGAAATCCTCATTTGAAGCATACGTCGTATTATAACTCGATTCAACATTCCCGCTACTTT
Source organism: Vicia faba (assembly GCA_948472305.1). NCBI lineage: Eukaryota > Viridiplantae > Streptophyta > Magnoliopsida > Fabales > Fabaceae > Vicia > Vicia faba. Next base: position 775,896,169 of record OX451737.1, read on the forward strand.
TCTCACCATGCAAATTCCAACATGCATAACTTCTATCAATTCCATGCATCAGTAAATGCGATTCCAACTGAACCGCGTCAACCCGTCTCCCATAACAGCATCTCAAGCAAGGACATATCATTCCATTGGGTTCTCTGGCGTGCGCAACGGCAAACTTAACGAATTCTGATACCCCATCCTCATACTCTTTCGACAATCGATTGGCAGTCATCCATTTTTTATCCAGGGTTTGACTATAGCAACTAATTAGTCACGCAACTATAGCAAAATAATAATTAATTACCTGTAAAGAAATTCAACATATCAGGTAATCAAATTCAAAGTTATTCTTGCCTCACCTTAAGCATGTGCTAAACAACTCATAACTAATTACTAACTAGTGAAGTCGGATACTAGTGATTCAGTCTTGGATACAGGTAAACAACTCATAACTGTTATGGTATGCATATTTCATAAATGACTCATGATCTTGTGTTCAATATTGTTTATAATGGTCTCAAAACATTATTTATGATTGATATCAATAAGGTCCTACACATATTGCATATAAATCCGATATATATTTAGCTATTAGATGTATATTAACTCTGTTGTCAATTTGAAGAAACTTATGATGTGAGATGTCTAAAACATGTCTACCATTGGGTTAACTTCAACAAAATGTAACAACATACATCAGGTTTCTTTCACCATTTGAATGTCTTAATTTCAAGTAGGTTATATGTTGGTATCATATCAAAAGGTAAGGTATGTATATGAATTATATTTCAAATAACTTCCTATTAGACAAACTATTTGATCTTTTCTCCCTCACTAGGCCTTATTACAATACATCAAATTATACTAATTGGGTAATTGTTTAGTAAAAACCCTTAGCAAATATATATACACTACTCATTCATTTCACAAGTAATATAAGCCTTTTACATCCTAAAACATAACAACTCAATATCTATTTCTCATCCAATCCTTTAACATAAACAAAATAATGGGTTTCCACATTATTATTAGAAGAACGTCATTTTTCATAACCCAAGGATCTACCAAGGAATTTGAAGTCCCTAAAGGCTACATCGCAAAGCAAAGCAACATGTTAAATGCATTTCTCTCATATTATTCATAAACTCTGAAAAATACACAAATAAATCCAATAGAATGGATATACTCAAACACAACCCAACACCCTTAACAATCTGCCACAACACTAAAAACAGTAGGCTCACACTAGCACCAAAACATAAGAATGAGTAAAAATAACTTGCTTCGAATACAGTCAAAGCCCTGACGTAGCTCATAAAACCCATGGATCTAACCAAAAACAAGTATCACTCCCACCACGAACTACCTATTTCAAATTTCCTGTTGTGAGCCACCCTTCCACATCAGAACTAGTAAATAATCAACTAATAAAATGTTAACAATCATTTGACCAAAACTAACTAACTTTCCTGATAGCATTGAGATGAAGTCCAATTAAAATATACATCCAATGCTATCATGTATGTTACAAATCTAACCTTGATTGTTGTTTTACATCCAATTTGCATCCATTTTAATATTTTGCAGCAATTTTACTTGTTATATGCTCTTCAAACTATACAATAATGTACATTATGTTTGGTCTCATTTGACACAACCATTATATAGAAATACATTGGTAATGTCATCTTACATTGTCAAACTATTTGTCCTAGTGCAAGGGAAGTGTGGACATCTCGGAATATGCTAATGATGTCAACAAGAACAATAACATTAGAAGCTAAGCCATTATTCAAACTACAAGACTATGCTAACGGTGTCAACAAGAACAATGACATTAGAAGCTAAGCTATTATTCAAACTACAAGGTCATATGTAAAACTACATTAGTCTACACTATAGTCATGTCGATGATACAAAAGTGCGTGAAATAACCTTAGACCAACATTCACTTATAACAAAAAATTCTAAGATAACTCACACGTAGGTATTCTTCCTCCAAGTAGGCGGTATTGGTCCAGTGAGAAGGTTTCCAGTAAGAAATCTACCACAAAAGAAAATAAAGATATCAATATAAAAAGGTTAATATTTATTGAGCTAGACTGAGCATTGAGGGAGATAAGCTAGTTATATTGAATCGATTTAGTTAACTGTCTTGAGGGACCGTTCTATACAGAAAAGTGTTTTAATCAAGGTTGTCAAGATCTCAATCTATATCTTAAAATCTTATTATTTTGAAATCTTACTCACCCCAACGATCCTGATCTTAAATAGAATTTTGTTGTAGCCAAATTGTAAAAAACAAATAGTAAAACTGTTGAAAACAAATACAATGAACTTGATCCTATGAATTAAAACTGAAGGTTGTAGCCAAACTGTAGAAAACAAATACCCCAATGTAAGAAACTGATCCTATGAGATAAACTAAGATATTCTAACATTAATAGTAGAGTAATGTAAGATTCTTTTCGTATATATATTCTCACACATTCGAGGGCAAGTGAGTATGCTTACAAATCAGTAATACTAGTAAGGTTCTAACTTCTAAATTGATTGTTTCAATCCTTGTTGAATGTTTAAAATCTTGATCATCAACCTATTTCAATTCTATTCTCCTATTTCATATCATATTGTTAACAGTTTCTTATTGGGATTTTGTGTACTGTTTTTTTTTCCTGATGGCTGCTTCTTTGGTATCAGGTGAAGAAAATTATCATCCATGCTATGCGTGATGTGGTTGAAAAATTAGAGAAAGCAAGGTTAGTGATTGCAAACTTCAGACTCTTTGTTTATGAAATTGTATACAGTATACTTGCATCTCTTGATTATCCTGTTTGCTTTGTTGTCAAAGGCATTGATAAATTAAATCCTATGTAAATTGATATTTGTTAGGTTCTCTAGACTAACAGAAAAAACAAGCATTGTTCTAAATTCCATCAGCTACGATCAATTAAAGGCATTGTGCTTATGCTATTGAACTTGTGTTCTTGAAGAAAACAAAAACAAAAACAAATAACCAATGAACCATAATTTGAAATATGATAAAACTGAACCTAGATGAAGTTTATCAATGATGAGAATGAACACAATGTTCAACAGTGTTCTCCCTTCCAACACCAGACCATATACATTTTAATAGAACAAAAAAAAACAATAGCTACTTCCAGTACCTAGTTCTAATAGTTGCATTAACAAAAAATCTGAGTAAATGAACTTACTCTGTATTCTTTGAGGAAGTAGACGAAGACGAAGACAGTTTCACGGAGGAAGACGAAGACTTGCGACGACAGTGAGGACGGACGAAGACAGAGACAGTTTCACGGAGGAAGACGAAGACTTGCGACGACGGCCGGAGGACGGACGAAGACGGAGGAAGAAGGTTGGGGTTAGGGTTTTCTATGAAATCGTGTTTGTGGAAGAGAAGAAGAGCTATTGTACTGTGCGTTTGAAGAAGAGAAAAGAATGAATAATGTTATTTTGATGTTTTAATTTATTAAATTAAAAATAATATAAGCTATAACAGCGCTTTTGAAAGCGCTTTCATAGGGGGGCTTTTACCAACGCTTTTTAGGGTAAAAGCGCTTTCATAGGTCCAGCTATGCCAGCGCTTTTGAAAGCGCTTTCAAAGGCCAATCTTCCACAGCGCTTTTTAAAAAGCGCCTTCATAACCCTATTATTTCGTTTTTATTAATATTTTTATTTGACCTACCACAGCGCTTTTAATGTAAAAAGTGCTTTCGTATCCCCCACCTATGCCAGCGCTTTTAAAAAAGCGCCTTCGTAGGTTTCCCTTTTTTTTAATTTTGTTTTTTGTGAAGGCTATGGCAGCGCTTTTTCAATAAGCGCTTTAGTAGAGGCGCTGCAAAAAGCAGTTTTTGGCGTAGTGTCGCTCTCCACGGTTACTGTACCATGGCGCGCACATCAACAGGGGCAACTCCCTTCTCCTTGGTATATGGCATGGAAGTTTTTCTACCAATTGAAGTACAAATACCTTCTCTAAGAATCATAAAGGATGCAGGGCTGAGTGAAGACGATTGGATCCAAACTCGACTTGACCAGTTGAACCTAATTGATGAGAAGAGGTTCACGGTTGTCTGTCATGGCCAGATGTACCAAAAATGTATGATTAAAGCTTTTAACAAAAAGGTCAGACGTCAGGTATATCAGGTTGGTGACTTGGTAATCAAGCGTATTATATTACCACAAGGTGATCCCAGAGGAAAATCGAATCCTACATATGAAGGACCATTTGTGATCAAAAGCATATTCTCTGGTGAGGCAATGGTATTAACCAATATGGATGGCGACGACCTTCCACGCCCTGTGAATGCGGACATAGTCAAAAGATACTATGCATAAGAGACCCGCTAGGTTGACACACCTAGGCAAAACAAGGGCATCCCAGCGAACCACCAAGGTTCGGGAAAAAATTAGGAATAAAATTTCTAAAAAAATCTGTACACCCAGCAAGCTAAAAACCTGAAAAGGCGGCTTGGTCAAAAAAGTGTATCCCGGTGGACTGAAAACCCGAAAGGGCGGTCCAGGCAAAATTTAGGGAATTAAAGCGTATGACTATGTCCCGTTGGATCACGTTACAGACAACCTTTAGCATGGACTGACAAAATCAACAGTTCTGATCAATCCAATCAACTTCAGACGAGGAAGCAAGTGGACAAGACGCTCAGAGACACAGGCTATAGCAGAATGGGAACCCCATGGGATTATTTCACATAGCTATCTTTTCTTTGTATCAAATTTTCATTTTTTTACGATGATATTCTCTTACTAGGATGTTCGTCCCATTATACAAAATACTTATTCAAGTTAATACAAAGATATTCCATTGAAAGTGCAAAACTATCTATTTTTCTTTATTTATGTTGTTTTGTTTACAAAAACGTCCAATGATTTATTTTTGAACATATGCATTTGAACGTAACTATTGTTTATAAATGAGCAAAAAACTGAAGACAATCACTAATGGCTTTAAGAAATAGGATAGTATCTTTAGACTATTCCATAAAAAAAACCCACAATTTGCAGCTTAATGATATCAAGCTTCTCTCAGAACAAAACTTCCAGTTACCGCTCTAAAAGATTCCCAGTAAAAGTCGCCCAGCTTCTCGGGATTCCTCAACAAGATTTCACGAAGTCTACAAACAGTACATAGCGTTTCCCCTTACACAACAGAGTTTATTTCTCTAGCAAATGGAAGCTCATCAACACTTCAAACTTCAAAACATGAAGACCTGCACTCCTTATTCTCAGCAGTACTCAGGGATTTATTTTCCCTGACTCTAATAAGACTGCGGCATAACAATTAATGTGTCCATACATTACATCCATACGTCATAACATTGACATCACAAATGCATACGACACAATCTCATTTATTATGAGAACATCATTGCACCATGCATTTCATACATCATGACATTGCATACAACTAACCTTTCATCTTTTTCAAGAAAGTTCAATCAACAGAAAATTATCGTCAAATTTCAACAAGTCAATTACAGACCGATTCCCAAGAAAGGAGTGGTCAACCATCTACACAACAGATATTTCTTTCAGACTCCTGCCAGTTCAGTTTAAATCTCTCAACGGTTTATTATGATTCTTTCTCGCAGATGTCTTCTCTGATTCAAATAAATCTCTCAATGATTTATTATGATTCTTCTCCAGATCCCTGCCAGTTCAGTTTAAATCTCTCAACGGTTTATTCTGATTCTTTCTCGCAAACACTTTCTCTGGTTCAGATGAATCGCACAAAGATTTACTCTGATTCTTTCCAGTTAAAGAATATTTAAGATCTCTTTTGGTTCAGTTTAAACCCCTCAACAGTTTATCCTGATACTTTCCAAAAGAACACTGCAGGTTCATTATAAATCTCTCAATGATTTATTGTGATTCTTTCCCGCAGACGCTTTCTCTGGTTCAGATAAATCACACAAAGATTTTATCTGATTCTTTCCAGTTAAAGAATATTCAAGATCTCTTTTGGTTCAGTTTAAACCCCTCAACATTTATCCTGATACTTTCCAAAGGAACACTTCGGGTTCAGATAAATCTCTCAATGATTTATTCTAATTCTTTCCCACAAACACTTTCTCTGGTTCAGATAAATCACACAAAGATTTACTCTGATTCTTTACAGTTAAAGAATATTCAAGATCTCTTTTGGTTCAGTTTAAACCTCTCAATGGTTTATCCTGATACTTTCCAAAGGAACACTTCCGGTTCAATATAAATCCCTTAATGATTTATTCTGATTCTTCCCGGTCAAACAACATACAAGACTTCTCCTGGTTCAGATAAATCGCTCCAAAGATTTATTCTAATTCTTTTCCAGTTAAAATCAAAATGCAGACTCGGTCCATTTTTTGTCAACAGTCACCCTTGGATGGCATCTACAAGACCATCTCTAGAAAATCTCCATCATTCCTCCAAATGGCATCTATAAGCCCATTCACAATTCATCTTCGAGTGCAAATTTCTGGGCACTCTAGTGTCCAATCATCTTCCACCTTCAGGTCACGAATGGCAAATCCGCCAATATAACTATTCAGGTTTAAGAATATTGAAAAGGGGAAGCTATTTTACGCCAAAATTTTCCCTCTCATTTATCAAATATTTTCTCACAAGATCTCCTTTGGTTCAAGATTGCACAAGGGTTGATCAGCTTAAGACACCTCCTTAAGCACTGATGACTGAAATAAGGGTTTGATATTGCACAAGTATAATTGAACTTTCACTTCCTCATATGACTTTCATGGACCATTATGGACCCCCGAGATTACTCATGTCAAGTTCCAAGCCTTGGATCACATTTTTGCTCAGTCAATTGAGCAGTTGACATAAAAATCAATTGTATTGGGGGAAAAGTCAACTGTGTCCAATTTACAGTCAAACTTCATAATTTTTTATGCTTATAAACATTATAAACTCATATGTATCATTTTATCAAGTTTGGACCATAATTCCTTAAGAAATTTGATCAAATCATCAAAAGGGCAAAATGGTCAAAATTAGGGTTTTGACTGGGAAAGAGAAAATTCTGATTTTTGACCTAACAAATGGTTATTTGGTTTGAGGAATGATATCAAGAGTTCAATTGCATCATTTTGACCTAATGGCATGACTCAAAACATTGCTCAAGATCAATTGGATTCATAGATGATTTTCAGTCAACTGATCAAAAGTCAACTGTACACTAAAAAGTCAAACTTTGACTTTTTGGTCAAAATCAAGTGTCAAAGATTACAATTCATCAAAACATGTCAAAGTATAAAACTTGTTCATCAAGAAATCAAAAATTCAAGATTTCATTTTGAAAATTCAAAGTTTTCAAACTTAGAAATTTTCTAAGTGTTGAAAACTTCATATTTTTTCACAACTTTGAGCCAATTTTTCACCACGATGCAAGATGATTCAAAAGAAACTTTCAACATGAAAGTTGTAGATCTCCATGAGATCTACAACATTGCTTTACACAACTTCTCCTATAAATTTTTGGATCTCAAGATATTAATCCATGAAGTCATGGTCATGAAACTAAACACTTAGTGAAAATTTTGCCCTAGTTTAGGCAGGATTTTGACCTAACTTCATGTCAATTTTTCATATAGTTCCAAGGGGAATTTTCAAAAGTGATTCAAAGAGGGGTTGTAGAGCACATTACAAGCTTTCTAAAATGTCAAATAACTCCTTGAGATCATTCTTGAGAAAGGAGAATCGAAGAGAGGAAATTAGGGTTTTCAAACTAAAATTATAGGTCATTTTTTATGAACAAGAATTCAAAACTCAAGCCTATGTTGCACAATCTAGCTTTGAAGGCCTCTAAAACTAAATAACTCTCCCTAATAAAAAGATTACACTTGCTTTTGAGCTATTATCCATTTAATTCAAGCTTTATCCAAGACAATTTTCCATTAATGGCACAAAGACACCATTGCCATTTACATAAAGCAAGCTTTATGCAACGTCAACTTGCATTGAGCTTTTCACTTGTTCCTTTTGCACAAGCTTCCTCTGCAAATTTAGATAAGTATGTTTAAAGTTGGTAACCACTCTACATGCTTCTACTTGCTGCCTTGAAACCAGATTTTTCACTTTTCTTCAAAATCAAGGAATTGAGCCATAACCATATAACTCAGAAATCCTTTGTGCAAAAGCTTTCCAACCTTTTCCATACAAAAACACAAGTCATATGCAAAAAAAAACACACGCATGCTCAAGCCCTGAAACCTCCTAAAACACAGAACCACGACCAACATCTCAAAACATGCCATTTCTGAGTTTTAAAACCAATCTCTAAATTTGCTCGTGCGTTTCTTGCCCTTTTACTTTCAAAAGCTTCTAAATAACATACACAAACAATTCCAACACCTACAACACGACTGTAACACCTCCATCATCATCCACCATTTTAAAAAATTGCACCTTGCACCTTGACTTCTCCAGAACTCCTCAACCACTTTCAGCTCAAGCTAAGCATCACATTAGCTTCCTGGGAACTTGAGGAAGCTAACCCAATCATTGGAACTCATCAAAAGCTGCTCAAGCTCAAAACACGACACCCTCTTGTAAGGTGAGTTTTCTGAATTTTGAAATCTTCATACAAGCATCATTAAAGGTTTATTTGTGAATAAGAAATGTAGATATCATTGTCCTGAAGCTAACCATATCCTTAGATTTCATTGTTGTTGCTTGAGTAGTTAGAATTTTGAATCTGAACCTCTGAAAATAATTAGGTCGGGATTTGGTAGTTTCAAAAATTCCCATTCATCTTTGATTTATAGTTTATGATATTTATATGGTTGGATTCATATGGAAAAATGGAACAACTTTCATGTTTACATTTTCCATTTTTGTTGAGAAATAGTGAAGTTACAGGTGGTATGGCTGGAGGTTGAAGATGAAGTGTATTCAAGACTTGTTTTGTATTATATATTTATCATTTCAGTTATATTAACAGATGTATAGCCACCCCAGTGATAAGGCAGCGCGCTGGTAATCAAGAGGTCATGGGTTCGAACCTCAGTGCGCTACCTTTTGCATTTTTTCACATTTTTTGCCATTTCTCCTTTCAGGAAGCGCTTGGGCCAGCAATCTCTTGGGCCTGACTTTATCTTAACATTACCTCCCAAATTCAATGTTAACCTCCCTGACTTTATTATTTTTATTTTATTTTATTTTTATTTCATCTTTTATTACAATTATTAATATTATTATTATTATTATTATTATTATTATTATTATTACTTTCATTAATAAAAATCCAAAAAATATTTATTTTTATTATTTTATATTTATTTAGTTTATTATTTTTTTTATATATAAAACTAAAAGAACACATAAACATTTTTCATCTAGTAAATTAATTTCTTTTCGAATAAATATTTAGACTAGGGTTTGACTGTAATATTATTTTCTTGTGAACAAAATTAATTTAGGGCTTAGGTTTATTTTAATTAATTAATTCTCATTTGTATTTTCATTAAGATGAAAACTTTCATAAGAAAAACCCTAAAAAAATACTTTTCTTTAAATTAATCTATTTTACTAACTTAATCTTAATTTTCTTATTTTTTAGTTAATTATTTTTATTTTAATTAATTAGGTCAAAAAAACCTTTTCATGAAAAACCAAACAAAAATCACATTTCTTTTTACATTTACATCCTTGCATTTTTACTTATTCAATTTTGCATTTTTACTTATTCAATTTTTACTTATCCATGTTGTCTTTCAAAATGATCTTAGTCCCAAAAGAAAATGCTAAGATATCTTACAACATTTCTAATCATGGTTATACGATGACCCACGCCCGTCCCTTTTATATCCAAAGATATGGTTACTTACCAAATCAATGGTAAGATAACAATGTCAAAGGAAAGAGGAAATAAACATGAAAGACTTTTGAGTAGGTAGAATGTTTCTAGTTACTTGCTCAATTTTAAAACAAAAACATGCTTGCTATTTTCAAAAACAAACACCAACACTTTCAAAACATCTTACAAATTTGAAAACATTTGCAAAAGATCAAACACTTTGTATACATTCTTACGAACGAGAATCATTACAAAGTTTGCCCAAACAATGGAACCTTTTCAAAATACTTTCAAAAATCACACAAAGCACATTTTCAAACAAAAGCAAGTGATCTAGCAAGTAACTAAGAGCCCATGGAAAACCATGGATGAAAAGGGTGCTAATACCTTCCCTTTTAATAATCTACCCCCCGAACTCAAGAAAACATCTCAAAGGTCTTTCTTGTTCTTTTCAGCCTTTCCTTTTAGATAAAAGAAAAGTCAGTGGCGACTCTTGCTAACCGCAACATTTTACGATCAAACGCAAAACAACCAAGTCAGTTCTCCCACAGTGTTACATATATGATTAGAGGTCTCCCTTCAACTGGTGGAATCAGAATTGGAGGTTCTTGTAAGTACTCCTTGATTTTATCAAAAGCCAATTGACAGTCATCGTTCCACCTGGCTACTTGATCTTTCTTTAATAGTTTTAAGATTGGCTCACAAGTCGAAGTCAAATGAGTGATGAATCGGGAAATGCAGTTTAGTCATCCTAAGAAACCTTTGACCTCCTTCTCAGTGTGGGGAGCCATTATTTCTTGAATGACTTTGACTTTTCCAGGATCAAATTCAATACCTTTATCAGTGACGACAAAACCTATGAGTTTTCGGGATGTCACCCCAAAGGTGCATTTGTTTTGATTCAGCCTTAGTTTATACTTCTTCAGCCTCTCAAATAACTTGTGCAGATGATCAAGGTGTTCTTCTTCAGTTTTGGACCTTGCTATCATATCATCGACATAAACCTCTATCTCGTGATGAATCATATCATGGAATAAAGCTACCATGGCTCGCTGATAAGTTGCCCTTGTGTTCTTCAACCCAAAAGGCGTGACTTTGTAACAGAATGTGCCCCACTGTGTGACAACGTTAGTTTTCTCCATGTCTTCAGGTGCCATCTTGATCTGATTATAGCCCAAAAAGCCATCCATGAGGGAGAATACCTAGTGTTGAGCAGTGTTGTCAACCAAGACATCTATATATGGAAAAGGGAAGTCGTCTTTGGGGCTTGCCATGTTTAGATCCCTGTAATCTACACACATATGTACCTTGCCATCTTTTTTCGGTACCAGAACAACATTATCAACCCATTGAGGATATGATGTCACTGCTAAGAAACCTGCATTGAATTCTTTCATAACCTCAACCTTGATTTTCTCTGACATTTCATGATGCATGCGACAAACCTTTTGTTTAATTGGAGGACAACCTTCTTTCATCAGCACACGATGAACCACAATATTTGTATCGAGCCATGTCATGTCTTCGTATGACCAAGAAAATACCTCAACATACTCGTGAAACATCTGAATCAATCTGCTCTTGACACTGTCTTCTAGATTGGCGCTAATCTTGACTTCCTTCCTATATGTCTCAGAACCCAATTTTACCACCTCGATCGGCTCTTCATGTGGTTGGATAGCCTTTTCTTCTTGTATTAAGAGTCTGGAAAGTTATCCAGGTATCTCACAATCTTCCTCACCTTCATCTTCGGCTTGGTAAATCAGATTTTTAAAGTCATAAACAGCAATAGCAGGATCATTATCAACGAGATCCAGAGTGGATGGAGATTTTCAATGTAGTGTGTGTAAGAACACATAGCTTTTTGAAAGTGTAATAAAGTAAAAGAAAGACAAATAGCGCAAAATTTGAATGCAAAATGTCCAATGTTTTTCACTAAATGAAAATATGACATATGAAATGACAACCCTTAACAAATGGACCATTGTTCCCCGGGCAAGACACAAGGTTTAAAGTCATTGTTTTAAAAGAAATTACATAACCAAACTTCTTAAAGTAATAAAAATAGCAAATAGCAATTACTCCTAACTAAAGGAGATTGGTACAAGGTATTTAGCCTTCCAGTTGTCGAGTCAATCGCCAATGGTAGGGAATATCCAATTGTCCAGGTCACCGTCACTATCATTGTCTTCTATTAAGTTGACTCTATTATTGCTGATATGTAATAGAGGTCTTCCAGCTCGAGCACAATGAAAAACTCTTTGACCTTCTGTAGTAAAGCCCAAATCTAACTTTTCAGATTTGTAGGGGATATCAGGAAGTTGACTCAAAACAGTACAACCGCCTTCTTCTATCACAGCCCTGACATCCTTTAGAGAAGCCATTATTGGTGTGTCCTTGGTAATATTGGGAGTAGCAAGAGTAGCTTTAGGAACGGAAATCATCGGAGGGATTACTTCAAATGTTTGGCAGGGAGTTTCAATGAATTAACCATCCATTTCAACATATTTGAAAGAGTTCAAATGGTTGACCATATATTCTTCTTCTCCACGGACTGTAACGATATTCCCTTTCACCAGATACTACCATTTTTTATGTAGGGTAGAGGTAATAGCACCTACCCCATGAATCCAGGGGCGTCCTAGCAAACAGGAATAAACTGGGCGAATATCCATTACATAAAAAGTGGAGTTGAAAACCTGAGATACCACCTTGATCAGAAGATCAACTTCTCCGTGCACCATTATTTTTGACCCATCAAAGGCTCTTACCACAACTCTTTGGGTTTCAACACCAGCCCTTCACAATCCAATTTATCTAGAGCACCTTTTGTAATACATTCAGGGAAGAACCTACATCGACTAACACATGCACCAAAGTAATGGCCTTACATTCCATAGAGGTGTTATGATTCTCCCGCCGGAGTTAAGTCGGCATTAGAAAAGCCTAAACCATTATCAGCTGGTAGGCTTGCAAAACAATTCTCAAACTGATTAGCAGAAGTCTCTTGTGGTACATGAGCATTCTTCAGAAATTTCAACAAATCCTGAGCATGGGCTTCAGAGCATAATAATAAGGACAACATGGATATCTTGGAGGGTGTCTGCCCCAGTTATTCAACTATCCTGTAGTCACTTTGACGAATGATCTTCAATATCTCTTCCATCTATTGTTTAGAAGTGTCTTCAATTGTAACATCTTTTGAGGGTGCCTCTGTCTGGACAGGCTCAATCACTTTTTATTTGCCTCGGGCTTCAGCAGTTGACCCAGCAGCAGGAATATGAACATGTGTTGTGATAGTTTTTGGAGGAGAGATCTTTGGGGAGAAGATCCTTCCCGTTCGGGTAACTTTACTGGTTATGACAATATCATTGAGATTGGTAACTTCAGAATCTTTGTCTTGTGTAATCCATGGCTCTTGCCTAACACCATGATAATAAACTTCTTCCCCATAGTTCCAGGGAACAACCTTGTTAGAGGAATAGGGGACTGGTCCCGGTGCAGCGATGATTAGGGGAGCCACCCTTGGCTCGGAAGGAATCCTTATAAGACCTCTAGAGGTGATCCTTACAGGAGTATTGAAAATTGTGATTATAGAAACATCTTCAAGTCTCGGCTCTTGAGATATACTTTCATGCAAACTCTTCATGGACGAAATTTTCTTGAACAGAATTTCATGGCTATCAATCAAGCATTGAATACCCTTCTTCATCCACACACAATCATTAGTTTAGGAACCACAATGGTAACAATTTTCAGGACAACCCGGAAATAAATCGGCTCATAACAAACTCTTCATAACGATCATCAAGGGAGTTGTCAAGTCACATATGGTGGAGACATAGGAAACATCGTCAAAAGCATTAACACCTTTACCATGACTGGGCATGGGCGCAGTAATCACATTAGGGGTCTCGGGAGGATCAAATTCAATTTCCTTTGCATCAATCATGTCGTGGATTTTGCTTTTTAGGGCCCAGCAATCATTGGTGTCGTGCCTAGGATTATTGGAATGGTATGCACACCTTTCATTGGGATTATACTTTGGAGAGGATGTGCTGGGATTCTGAGGAGGATCCCGCAGTGTTATCAATTGTGTTTTCAATAGATGTTGTAATTCTTGAGCCAATGGCATGTTAATCCTAGTGAACTGCCTCCTCGGAGCATCTGCCCTACGTTGATTGTCCGGTTGTTGTGGTCGAACAGGTGTTGGATTAGAGATTAACACTGCCTCTACAGACTGATGACGATCATTCTTACTATGTCTTCTCTGGCCATAAATAGTGTTGGTTTCTTTCTTTCCAATGAATGGTTTCTTCATGGTACTAGAAGATGCAGCCATTTGAATCTTCGCGCTCTTGATACCACTTTCAACTTGTTCTCCAGTCAAAATCAGTTCAGTAAACCCTGATAAAGAACTCCCAATCAGCAAATTAAAAATAGACCCGTCAGAGTGTCCAGGAACATGTCCACCAATTGTCGGTCAATCAGAGGAGGTCACACCCTTCCAGCCAAATCTCTCCACTTCTGGGCATACTCCTTAAAGCCTTCGTTCGAGCCCATAGTCATACTTTGTAATTGTATGCGAGTTGGTGCAAGGTCAGCGTTGTATTGGTATTGTTTGTAGAAGGCAACATCCAAGTCCTCCCATGTGAAAATATTGGTTCCTTCCAACTGGTAAAACCATTCAAGTTGAGTATCGGTCAAACTTTCTTGAAAGAAGTGGACCCACATTTTCTGGTTAATAGTATGAGGTTGAATCTTTCGGACATACGACTTCAAATGGAGTTTGGGACGAGAGACCCCATCATATTTAGTGAAGACATGGACCTTGAACTTATGGGGGATGACTACCCCTGGGATCAAACCTAAGTCCCCAAAGTCCAATCTGGGCACTTTTTGAATTTCCACGACCTTTATTCGGTCTTCTAACTGCTTGTATTTGTCATCTGCATGAGTGTATTACTCGTCAGAGTAGTCTTCATCCTTGGAAATCTAATTATTTCCACCCCTAACCCTGGTGCTTCTAACATCCTCTTCTTGATTGTCGTCTTCCTCAGAGGAGACATCTTCTGCTTGAGCCAGTCGGGCAGGACCTTTGAACCTTCTCCCCATGTTGAGGATAACATCCCACTTCTTAGTCTTCTTTTTTGTGACGAGGAGCGCCATCATCTCTTGTTGCCCTTTGGCTAGGTTCAGAAGATTCTCTTGAAACTTTGCATGTTGATTTTGAAGATCTTTGACGGTTTGCTCGAGAGCCATCTTATACTGAAATAAACATTAAATAGATGAGGAAACCTGTATTGGAAAACCTGCTTACGAAATGATGCATGATATGTCGATGCAATGTTTTCAAGGACCTTAGGAGGTTTAAATTTTCTATCCAGAAACGAAACAGAAAGAAATATTGCATTAATAAGTTCAAAAATTACAATTTCCCCTTGGGCTTACAATGAAAAAGAAAAAAGGGTCTCAAAGAGACAATAATACAAACTCCTAAAACCTAAGACTCAAGTCTCCCACGGACGCTTCCTCTTCGTGTCGAGGTATGCATTAAGACTCTGATCTTTATGCAGTTGCTTTGTGAGCTCCAACACTTTCTTCTCATTTTCATAGAATTGATCTTCAAAGGTGTCTCGTTCTTCCTTGAGTTGAATTCAGGACTTTTGCAATTCTTCGAGGTTAGTAGGCATCTCCGGATGAAGAATGGTATAAGGAATATCCACCTCAACCATAGGCTCCACAATCATTGGTAAGACAGCAGGATATGGCATCATAAGGGTTTGAGTACGAGATCGTACCCACTTGAGATATGGCTCTAAAGGGATATAATTCTTATGTCCTAAAGTCTTGCTATCAATCTTGTTTACCATGCCCCAAGCTCGTATAAACCTTTGACGATAACCTTGAAAATCATTTTCATAGTTGAACTCAGTACCCTAGATAAGTGCGTCATGAGAACCATCTCTTCAAGCATAACCAAATTGACATAGATAAAGAGAAGGGTTGTAAGTAATACCTCCCCTAATGCCAAGGAGTGGAACATTAGGGAATTCCCACAGTGGTTAATGATAGTAACATCCTCCATAGATCGAGAACCCAAATAAATATCTGAATGAGAGAGCGACAGAATCCTTTGAGACCACCTCAAACCTTGTTCACTCTTCAATACTGATCGGGGAAGGTGCGGAATAAACCACCTAGATAGAAGAGGTACGCAACATATAAGAGTTCCTTGTTTCCTCATTGTACGAGAGTGAAGTGAATGCAGAATGTCTCCGAGCAAAGTAGGCACAAGGTTATGAGAAAGAAATATTTTGACGGTATTCACATCTATGAGTTGGTATGGATTAGGGAATAACACCAAACCACAGATCAAAAAAGCCAAGATTTCTTCGAAAGCTTGAAAACTCATAGCATCCAAAAACAATCGATCCTTCTCTAATAGAAATTTATCTAGAAAACCCTTTACTCTACTCCTCGTTTCCTAATTAGCTACAATGTCGGACCGTTTTAGATGTAAGGTTGTTGCAATTTCTTCAGGTTGTGGATCTTTCTCTAAACCAGTGAAAGGTATTTGATTGCGAACAGGTACTTCCAGTAATTGAGAAAACTCCTCCATTATGGGTACCAACTGATAATCGAGAAAGGTGAAGCAGTGATGTGTATGGTCAAAGAACTGGAATAGAACACTCATCATATCTTCTTCAAAACCCGAGGTAACCAAACTGAGTATTCGACCATGTCTTTTGATGAATGGAGAATTTTCGAGAACCCTTGAGACTAACTCCTTGAGTTGAGAGGGTATCCTCACAAAATTAATCTGGATAGTGTTTCTATGAGCAGAAGCCATAACCTACAAAACATAACAAAGATAAAATCCTAGGTCCTTGAAATGGTTAGTGAAAATGATATGGCATGTTGTCATGATGTTATGATGTCATGTTTGAACAATTAATCATACACAAACAAAGAACACAAGGTCTTAGGTTTTAGCTTGCATGAAGTTTATAGGTAAGTACCCTCTTGAAGTTTTAGTTGGCTCAACCTATCCTAAAAGAAGTAAACGGGTTCCAATAGCCTCAATATCACTGATCTTTCTTCTCAAGCATTGTTTCAGTACAAGCATCTGAACTACGACCGAAATATCCCGAAAGTCTAATCTCAATGAGTGTAGTATTGAGTATTAACAAACTTCAGCCTGCATTAAATCCAACATTCTCACTACTTTCCAATGGCTAAGTTATGTCAACTAAGGTTCTATAGTCAGTTAGTGATTATGACACCACATAGCGGCCTCATATTCTCCTTGAATTGACTCCAGGGACACCGGTACCAAAAAATATGCCGCACTAACGTAGCCATCACTTCAACCATTCTGGTCTACACCGTACAGTCTTCACGATCTATTTCTACTTACCTAAAATGCCCCAGATCCAGGTATAGGATCTATACAAGAAATAAATCCAAGCATAACCCCAAAATGTAAAGCATACAAATCAAGCAAGTAAAGCATTTTTAAATGTGATCTAGCTCTAAGGTAACCCCACTTTTAGTTTGTCTCCCCAGCAGAGTCGCCAGTTTTGTAATACGGTGGGAGAACTGACTTGAGTTTTGTGTTTATCGCAAATGTTACGGATAGCAAGAGTCGCCACCGACTTTTCTTTTATCCAATAAAGGAAAGGCTGAAAAGAACAGAAAAGACCTTTGAGAAATTTCTTGAGTTCAGGAGGTAGGTTATGAAAAGGGAAGGTCTTAGCACCCTTTTCATATGTAGTTATCTACAGGCTCTTAATTGCTTGATCACTTTGAAAATGCATTTGTGTTTTGTGTATGTTTTAAAATATTTTGAAAATGCCTAAGTGCGGCAATTTTGTAATGATTCTCGTATCGTTGAGAATGTATACAAAATGTTTATTTTCAAAAGATATTTTGGGAGGAAATGTTGTTTTGTTTGAAAATTCCAATGTAAGGTAATTTTGGCTTACAATAACCCTTGTATCAGTCCTCAAGAGTGTTTATAAAGTGTTTTGAAAGTAGTTTTTTTGAAAGTGTGGAGTGTAATGATTGTTTTAATTTGCGAGCAAGCGACTATGAGCGTTCTACCTACTCAAAAGAAGTCTTTGTTCTTTTCCTCTTCCTTTAGATAGTGTTATCCTACCATTAGTTATTAGGAAGCCCTAACATTGGATGAGAGGGACAGACGTGGGTCATCATACTGTCATAGAAGGAAACTTATAAGATGCTTTATCAATTGTTGTAAGGGACTAGGATTGTTTACCGAAGGCAGCATCGAAGGGTCATTGAGGGACTACGATATTTTAACTGAGGGTCTTTACTAAAGCATCCCATGTTTGAGGGACATGACTATTTATATCTGGGGCAACAAGTGAGATTACCCTAGAGGTGTAAGTGTGAAAAGTGTGTTTGATTCAATTATTTTATCTTGAATTAGGGTTTTGCTATGATTGATTTAAATCTTGTCATACAAACCCTAATTACTAACAGAAATATGGAAATCAATAAATTACGGAAATTAAATATCCTATGTTATTACAATGCTTCCGCAATGGGGGGTGTCATACGGTGGGAGAACTGACCCAGGTGTTTTTTGCGTTTTATCTCAAAATGTTACGGATAGCAAGAGTCGCCACCAACTTTTCTTTTATCCAACAAAGGAAAGGGTGAAAAGAACAGGAAAGACCTTTCAAGATATTTTCTTGAGTTTGGGGGGTAGGTTATGAAAAGGGAAGGTATTAGCACCCTTTCATCTATAGTTATCTACGGGCTCTTAGTTGCTTGCTATATCACTTTTGAAAAACTCTTTGCTTGAAATGTATTTGTGGTGGGTTTTTGAGAGTATTTTGAAAACGCCTTTGTTTCGGAAAACTTTGTAATGATTCTCGTCTCTATAAGAATGTATACAAAGTGTTGGTTTTGAAAATAGTTAAAAGAGATGTTTGTTTGTTTTTCTGAAGATGTTTTAAAAGTGTAAGTGTGAAAATGGTTTTGATTTGTGAGCAAGCAACTACGAGCGTCCTACCTACTCAAAAGGTCTTTGTTCTTTTCCTCCTCCTTTAGATGTTGCTATCTTACCATTGATTGGTAAGAAGCCCCGTCATTGGATGTGAAGGGATGGGCGTGGGTCAATCGTATAGTCATAGAAGGAAACTTATGAGACGTTGTATCAATTTTTGTAAGGGACTACATTGTTTACCAAAGGCAACACCGAGGGACATCGAGGGACTACGATCTTTTTTATCGAGGGTATTTGCTAAAACACCCCTATTCGAGGGACGTGACTATTTTCTGAGGCAACAAGTGAGGTTACCCTAGAGGTGCACATGTGATAGTGTGTTTGATTGCATGCATTTTTGTCTTTGAGATTAGGGTTTTCTAGCGGTTGATTTTATCTTGCCATACACGCCCTAATTACTAAAAATTTATATTAAAGCGGTAAATTGCGGAAATTGGAATCCTGAGCTATTACATGATTAGGGGAGTGGGTGTACAATTTACAAATGGGGATGAAGTAGAAACTTAGATATTACAAACATATCGAATAAAAATGAAAACAATGTAAAAACAATGTAAAATAAAGGAAAATTTTCATTTTGAACTATTATGTGTCGACACAAGCTGCTATGCATCGACACATAACTTTCCTTGCCTCTGTAAAACCAAACCAACTCAGTATGAGTCGATGCATAAAGGAATATGTCGACTCATTTCCTGTTTGTGTCAACACATGCGTGTTTTGTATCGACTCATGCACCTTTCATCCTTCTATTTTGGGGCCTGGATAATAGTATGAGTCGATGCATATGGCTATGTGTCGAATCATACCCTGTTTTTTCACTAGAATGAGTCGACCCAAGTGGGTATGTGTCGACTCATGCTGTAGTTTTTTACCTTAAACATTGTTTTATTGTCTGTACATGTCAGTTTACAGCATATGATTGATAAACATAAACAACAAGCAAATGGTTAGCTCAATGGGGCAATGATTACTACATTTTATCTTTAAAAATAAATCATTAATGATGTATGAAAAATGCCAAGTCAAGAAGACTTACCTTGAGACTGCACTTGGTGTTTTAAGTCTGAATACTTTCCAAGATGCTGTGATGGCTCCAATGAATCTCCAGGAATCTTGTTCCAAAGTGTTGAAACTCAGTCAAGTTGTACAATACTGTTTTTATGTTTGGAGGGTGAAGATAATGGCACCAATAGAAACTGTTTTAGTGTTTGAACTATCTCTATGTGATAAGGTATTTGGTTTATGGGAGAGTTTGTATTATGGAATAATGGATTGAGGTTCTGTTTTGAATGAAAGTAGAGCTAGTTTTTTTGAATGATCCAAGGTTACAAACAATACTATTTTTCTGTTCAAAAACTCTCTATTTTCTCTCTAAAAGCCAGCCTCTTGTTTGTTGTGAAAACAATCTATTTATAGAGGAAGTTTTGTTGGGATTTTAGGAGGGAAACAAATAACAATTTGAACAGTTTGGGTATGCTGCATCCTTTCCTTTTAGATGCAGCTCTCTTATGAAAATTTGAGGCAAACATAGGGCTGAGATAATGCAGGCTTGGACTGGGTTGGTAGTAGCATAGCAGGGTTGTTTTTGTAACAGTTTTGGAGTGTTGTGGCAGCTTGGTGTAGGGATGTTTCATAGTTGTATAGCAGACTCTCTTTTGACATGGTTTTGGGCTATTATATGGAAAATACAGCAAGCTTGGACAACATTGTTTGTAGCATGATATAAAATCAGTTTTGTGGACCAATTTATGCAGATTGTAACAAAGACAAAGCATTTTTGTGGATAGCATAGTGGCAAGTTTTGATTCAAAGGGAAAGAGTTCAAACAAGACCAAACATAGGATTTGTAATCTTGCAAAAATTCCACTTTGTAACAACTTGAATTATTTGTAACATCTTGGTTTATTTGTAACATCTTGAATTATTTTGAATTGTAGTGAAAATGTGTCATGAAGCAATGAAATTAACAAGTATAGAAAATACTTAGACAAATTTCCAAGTCTTACAAAGTTGGAGATTTTACTCTCTTGATTTTTTTTGATGATCAAATATCATATTTTGGATGTCTTGATGAAATGTGATTTTTGGGACTCAATTTTGGTCAAAAAGTCAAAGTTTGACTTTTTAGTGTACAATTGACTTTTTCCACCAGTTGACCGAATTTCGTCTATCAATCCACTGATCTCAGGAGATGAATTGAAATATGTGATTAGGTCAAAATGACACGCTCGGATCCTTAAGATCATGCTTCCAACCCATAAGCTAGGTATTAGGTCAAAAACCAGAGTTCGATCATTTTCAGTCAAAACCCAAATTTTGCCCATTTTGTCCTTTTGATAATTTGAATGACTTTCTTGGAAAATTGAGATCCAAGACTTGAAACTTGACAGAAGTAATCCTGAGGATCCATAATGATCCATGAAAGTCATTTGAAACATTAGAAATCTGACTGCCTTTGTACAAACTCAAACCCTAATTTGAGGCATCAGTGTTGAGGAGATTGTTTGACCTAGTCGATACTTGCACAAACTTGAGGCATTGAAGATATTTGTAGGAAATATCTTGAGAAATGAGAGGGAAAATTTTGGGGTACAACATTTGCCCCTGTTCAATCTTCTTAAACATGAAGAGTTAGATTGGCGAGTCCGCCATTCGTGACTTGAAGGTGGAAGATGATTGAACACTACAACGCACAGAAATTTGCACTTGATGATGTGGTGGTTGATTGTGTCGGGAATGGGCTTAAAGACGTCATTTGGAGAGATGACATAGAGTTTATCAGGGATGGGCTTATAGATGCCATCCAAAGGATTGTTGATAAATATTGGAAGAAGTATCAGGGTAAATATTTGGTCGATTTATACTAAAATAGTAGATGTCTTGAAGCAAGTGTTTGTCATGTAGATAGTCTCCCTGTCCTATTTCGGGAATTGATTTACAAATCAATTTGTTGGTAAACCCGTCTTGTTTCGAGAGTTCATGCCATTGGGGATAAAGATAGTCTCCCTGTCCTGTTTCGGGAATTGATCTTTATCTAACAAAAGAGAAAGAAAGATAGTTTCCCCATCCTGTTTCGGGAGTTAATCTTCAATCTGCTCATGTAGATAGTTGTCCTGTCTTGTTTCAGGTATTAATCTACAATCATTTGTTCACAAATAGTTGTCCTGTCTTATTTCAGGTATTAATCCGGAACCTGCTTTTTGTTGGTCGTAGAGATAGTTGCCATGGCTTGTTTAAAGAATAGTCTCTGACCATAGAGAAAGGAAGATAGTTTCCCCGTCTTGTTTCGGAAGTTAATTTTCAATCTGCTCATGTAGATAGTTGTCCTGTCTTATTTCAGGTATTAATCTATAATCAGTTGTTCACAGATAGTTATCCTGTCTTGTTTCAGGTATGAATTTGGAACTTATTGAAAATTGATGATGATATTTGTTTGTTGATCTTTCCTGAACAGGTAAAGAAATAGCCGTATACAATGTCATGATGCATGACATACATTGTGTAATGATGTTCTCAAAATAAATGAGATTGTGCTATATGTATTTTGTATGCATATGCTTTGATGTTTGAAAAGTAATGTATGAATGCAATATATGAACTGATCATTTGTTCGTTGTAGCATCGTTGAAATGAGGGAAAATAAGTCCTTGACTGCTGCTAGGGATGAAGAATGTGATTCTTCATTATTTGTTTAGAATGTTTCCACTGGGGATTCCGGTTTTGTTGTTTGAGGAGAAATCCACTGGGGGTGTTGATTTTGCTTGAGGGAAACCCTGTGGAGATTTTTTATTTCTACTTGGGGAAAAGAGTTCAGGAGTTTTATTCATTTGTTTCTTTACTATGGA
This sequence comes from Vicia faba, assembly GCA_948472305.1. NCBI lineage: Eukaryota > Viridiplantae > Streptophyta > Magnoliopsida > Fabales > Fabaceae > Vicia > Vicia faba. Next base: position 775,918,865 of record OX451737.1, read on the forward strand.
GTTATCTCTTGATTGGAGAGAATGGAAGTTAATAACTTGTTGGGGATAAAGAAGTTAATTGTTATCTAGTCAGATTCTAGGCTTTGCAGCAACTCACTAGGGATAGTGGCAAACTCTACTGGGGAGGAGGATTTTTGTTAGTGATTTGTAATCATCTAAGAAGCAAACTCAAACTGGGGAATTTACAGTTTTTTGGGAAAATAAACCCTGTTGAAGAGAATGTTTTGACGACCTGTCGGGGAGGTGCTTTCTTTAGGGAGAAATTTGCACGACTCTTTTTTTAAGACTAACTTGGTTGGGGATGAAGAATGTGATTCTTCATTATTTGTTGGAATTGAGTTTCTGGGAGATAGACTTCCGTGGCTAGAGAAATAAACTCTACTGGGGAAATAAAACTATGTAAACTGCTTGGGGATTTTTAGGAAGCCCTGTTGGAGAACCCAAGAAGTTTATGAACCATGTTGTGGACTTCTTCAAGATGCTAGGGAAATGATTGGAGACTCTTGCTCTGCGGGGTATATCAGAATCTCTATCATCAATAGGTTGTATGCTAAAGATATGGCAGTGACTTCGCGGGAGGACGTCTATGTCTCTGTATCTATTGTGGCATGTATCTGCGGGGATTTGCATATGGCTTTTAGATATTGTCCCGTTTCTTAAATCCATTAATAATTGTCTTTCTGTTTTTTATGCGTGTACTTGTAAACGGTGATTATATTCAAATGCATATGTTAAAAATAATCACCGGACGTTTTTGTAAAACAAAACAGAAAAATAAAAACAAATAGTTTATGCACTTTCAAAGAGATAAGTTTTGTATTAATCTGAAGAATTCTTCCTATAACAGGCATTTTTGTACAATGAGACAGACATCCTAATAAGAGAATGTCGTCGTAAGAATGACAACTATACAAAGAAGTATACAAAGAAAAACAGCTATGTGAAATGATCCCATTGGGTTCCTATTCTGCCATTGCATTTATATCTTTGAGTGTCTCATCACTTTGCTTCTTGACCGAAGTTGACTGGATTGATTGATACCATTTGAATTTGACACTCGATACTGAAGTCTGTTTATGAGGTGATCCAACGGGACATAGTTGTACGCCTTTAATCCCTAACTTTTTCCTGGACCGCCCTTTCAGGTTTTCAGTCCACTGTGATACCCTTTTTTGCCCAAGACGCCTTTTCAGGTTTTCGACTTGCCGGGTGTACAGATTTTATTCAATATATACCCCAAACTTTTGCCCGAACCCTTTTGGTTAGTCGGGATGCCTTTATTTTTGCCTAGGCCAGTCAACCTAGCGGGTCTCTATTTATGTGTAGTATTTTTTAACTATGTCTGCATTTATAGGATGCAGAAGGTCGTCACCGTCCTTAATGGTTAATCTCATGGCTCCACCAGAAAATATGTTTTTGATCATAAATGGTCCTTCGTATGTAGGAGTCCATTTTCCCCTGGGATCACCTTGTGGCAGGATAATGTGCTTGATTACTAGGTCGCCAACTTTATATTCCTGATGTCTAACTTTCTTGTTAAAAGCTTTGTTCATACATTTCTGGTACAAATAACCATGACATACAGCTGCGAGCCTTTTCTCGTCAATCAGGTTCAATTGGTCAAGTCGAGTCTGAACTCATTCATCTTCATTCAAACCCGTATCCTTCATGATTCTCAAGGAAGGGATCTGGACTTCAATGTGTAAAATGGCTTCCATACCGTATACGAGAGAAAACCGGGTTGTTCTTGTTGACGTGTTCACCAAGGTACGGTAACCATGAAGATAAAAAGGTAACATCTCGTGCCAGTCTTTATATGTTACCGTCATCTTCTGTATAATCTTCCTTATATTTTTATTCGCAGCCTCCACAATGCCATTCATCTTCGGCCGATAAGGAGAAGAGTTATGATACTGGATCTTAAATTGCGTACAGAGCTCGGTGATCATAGTATTATTAAGATTTGTACCATTATATGTGATAATTCTTTCTGAGATACCATACCGACAGATAAGATTATGTCTGATGAGTCGAGCCTTGGCGTTCTTGGTAACAGAAGCAAATGAGGCTGCCTCTACCCACTTTGTGAAGTAATCAATGGAAACAAGGATGAAGTGGTTCACATTGGAAGCGGTAAGTCTAATCTCTCCGATCATGGAGTAGTCAAGACATTTAAGGGAACCTGAGGCACATGTACTTTATTGGCATAGATCTGGTACTTGTGACAAGTTCGGGAATGCTGATAACAATCTGCTTCCATAGTGAACCAGTAATACCCTGCTGTTGTACCCCAAAATTTGCCCTCCTATTTCCTCAATATTTTCTCATCACAAGACCTTTGAAGCTCAAGAACAAGTTAGGGTTTCCTCTGCTCAAGACTTCTCCTTACACTGTTGGCCCAAATTAGGGTTTGTGTTTGCACAAAGATGTTTTGACCCAAAGTTCCCAAAATGACTTTCATGCTTCATATTGGACTCACAAGTTTACCCATACCAAGTTTCAAGCCTTGATTCCAATCTTTGCCCAGTCAATTGGACAGTTGACCTAGAAATCAACTGTATTGGGGAAAAAGTCAGCTGTGGTCAATTGACAGTCAAACCTCATGATTTTTGACCCATATCAAAAATTTTTAACTCATTTAAACCATTTGGTCAAGTTTGGATCACAATTCCACAAGAAATTTGATCAGATCACCAAAAGGGCAAAATGGTCATTTTTAGGGTTTTGACTGCACAAAGGCAATTTTTGATTGTTTGACCTAGCCAATGACAAAACAAGCTCACATATGGACTCAAGGACCCTTTGGAATTTTATTGACATGTTCATCAAGTTCAAAAGATCCCAAATGCACAAGATTGACAGTTGAATTTTCCAGTCAATTGATCAATTTTGACTGTATACTGAAAAGTCAAAACTTTGACTTTTTAGTCAAAATCAAATGTCAAGATTCATTTTTCATCAAAACATGCCAAATCATGAAACTTGTCCATCAAGAAATCAAAAATTACAAATTAGGGTTTGAAATGAGGATTTTTCATAACTTAGAATTTTTCTAAGTTATGAAAAACCCTAATTTTTTCCTAACTTTGTCCCATTGTTTCATCAAGATGCATTTGGATTCAAGCAAAAGTCAAAACATGAAATTTGTAGCCTATTGCAAAATCTACAACTTTGATTCACAAAGTTTCCTCAAAAGAAGCTTGTAGCTCAAGTTACAATTTTTGGAATAAGGGTGCAAAACCATTCTTAACTTAGAGAAATTTTGACCTCTTTTAGGCAGGATTTTTGCCTAACTTCAAGACCACTTTCCACACACTTCCACTTGGAATTTCAATTTGCATTACAAATATGGATTGTAGTACACATTCCAAGCTTTCCAAAATGTCCAAGAACTCATCAAACAACCTCATGGTTAGGGATAATCGAATTTGGCAAGTTTGGAAAAAGTCACATTGTTTATGGTCAATCTACATGTTCATACACTTAGGCAATTTTGAAATCAGCTTGCATCCCTTGATTACAGGTCCTATATCTCATTTGCACTCATAAATTTAATGCAAACCCCTTGTGTTCAAGCCTTGCATTGTGTGTTTAAGCATTACATGGAGAATTAAGCCATAAATAGATAAAGCATTTTTGCCATTTTTGAAAAGTGCAACTTTATATCAATTTGCAAATCAAGAGGTACACAGCAAATCTCTTTGGCACAAGCTTTTGAGCTAATCCCACTGATCAAGGGCAAGCTTAGCAGCACATTAGAGGGGCCTCCATCAGTCTAGAACACAACTTGGCATTTTGTTGCTTAAAGGTGAAGAAACTTGACATAACAACTACCAACTCTCTTTCCAGCAACCACAAGCCTAAGCAAACTTGTTGTACACATTCTAAACATACAACCCAAGTTGAAACACGATCCAACCATCTCCAATACCCTCTCCAACACAGAATCACCACAAAACTGCAAGAACAGGGCACCTGCTGCAGATTGAGGTCCACAACTCAATCTACTCGTGCACTTCCATCCAAACTAGTTCAAACACATTCCACACCATCCCTTGAAACTGTTCCAAGCCCTAAGCACGACCTGTAACACCCCTAACCAACATCACCATTTTCATTTTTCTGTTTTGCAGGTGAAGTTCTATAGCTCGATTCAGCTAGTTTCAAAGCAAGCTAGAGGTAGGAGAAGCATCCCTGTACCTCAAACAAGCTGTGCCAATCATCACATTGCATTGAAAGTTCCTCCATTGTTGTACACGACTCAAGCGGAACAGGTAAAACATTGAACTTCTATCTCTCTATCCAGGCATAGTTAGGCTTAAGTTTGTGAAGAAAACATGTTCTAGTCATAGCCCTGAAGCCATCCATATAGTTACTTTTCATTTATATTGTGTACACTGAGAGAATTTTGAAACTGAACATTGGATAAAAACTAGGTCAGGAATTGGGGGAGAAGAAATTCTCTCTCATTTCTGAGAGTTAGATCAAGTTTTTGGTATGTATGGATTCGTTGTTGGATGCTTAACATTTTTCATGTTGTAAGTTTGTGCTAAAAAGCCTGGAATCAAGATGTTTGAATCAGTGTGGGAGGCGCGCGTTTTTTGACAAATTCCTGGCCAGAGGTTGAAGACAGAGTCTTGGGCTGGGCCTGAGATTTGTCTTTTCTTTTCACACCCCCTTGGCCCATTGAGCTTATTTTTATGATTTTTTGACTTTTTCTTTTTTGTTCTGACTTATTTATTTTTTCTCATAATATTAAAAATATAAAAAATATTTTTCAAACCATTTTTGTATCTATTAGGCATTTATTTCTTTAAATTAATATTTGTACATAAATAAATCTATCACTTCTTTTATTTAAAATACTAAAAAATAATGTAAATACATTTTTTTCTGATTTTATTTTATTTCATCTTTTGAAAACATTCTCTTAAAATACACTTTTTTTTTGATAAATAATAAATATTTTATTTTTTGTATATATTTAATATATTTAATATATAATATAAATGCTTATATAATTATTAGAATATTTAGGATAAAGACATAAAAATAATACATTTTTTCTTTTATTAATATTTGACCTCAAAATTTACTTTTTTATAAATATACTTCATTTTTATTTATTTTTGTGTATAATTAATAATTATTGTATATACTATATAATAAATACATTTTATTTATAAAATTAGGGTTTTACCCCTAAGTGCATAAAAACACCAAAAATTAATACTTTTTATTTTGTTTACTTGACACTTAAAAAATACTTTTTCATACATATAAAAAAAAACATTTTTGCATCTTGCATATTTATTACATTTTTATTTAATTGTTGTATATTAAATAATTTGTATAATTCAATTTTGATGTAATAGTTAGGTTTAAATTCCTTGTCAAAATATCCCCATTTGAACATTTGTACCCCCCTTCCCATATATTGTGTTGTAATAACTTAGGAACTTTATTTTTCGCACTTTAAAGCTTTCTAAATATGCCATGCTAGAATTAGGGTTTGTATGCAAAAATCAATCAAAAAATAGATGACCTAATTTCAAGGCAAAAAGCATGAAAATGGACAACACCAATCACACTTGCACCCCTAGGGTACTCCACTTGTTGCCTTCAATAATGGGCCATATTGCATGTTAAGTATCTTTGGCAAAAAACAAAACAATTTCAAATGATCATAGTCCCTCGATGACGCTTTCGAAAGTTGCCTAAAAATGATCAAGTCCCTTAAAGGAAGAATAACCCAAAGATACTTGGCACCATTGCAATCATGTTCTAAACGATGACCCGCGTCTGTCCCGTTAACATCCTAACACAAGATTGTCCACCAAATACAATGGTGGAACAAAATTGTTAAAAGGGTTAAAACATAGAGAAAATCTTTGATAAATTTAGGAGTAGACAAAACTCTTAGTTACTTGATAAACTTGCAAAAACACTTGCCTATCTTCTAAAACACACAACACAAACACATTTTCAAAACAACTTTCAAAAAACATTGAAAACCTTTCAAAAAGACGTACACCTTTGTATACATTCAAACATGGATCATTACAAAGGTTGCCACAATAAATGGCCTCTTTTCAAAACATTTCAAAACCCACACACGAAGCACCATTTCAAATAATCGAAAATGCAAGGCAAGTTTATCTAAGCAAGTAACTAAGAGCCCATGGATAACCATGGATAGAAAGGGTGCTAATACCTTCCCTTTCTATAATCTACTCCCCGAACCCAAGAAAACACCTCAAAGGTTTTTGCTGTGCTTTTTAACCTTTCCTTAGGATAAAATAAAAAGTCGGTGGCGACTCTTGCTCAACCGAAACATTTGCGAAAACAAATGCAAAACCTCAAGTCAGTTCTCCCACCGCATCACAGAACTGGCGACTCTGCTGGGGATATAATATTTAAAAGTGGAGTAACCTTAGGGTTTAGATCACCCTCTTGCATGACTAATTGTATGTTTTGTTTGCTTTATCTTTTGGTTCTTTTGTTTGGGCTTGAAATCCTAAACCCGGATTTGGGAAACATTTCATAGATAGCAATACGTTGTGGAAACTGTGCGGGGTATACCGACATGGTTGAAGCAATAGCTATATTAGTGCGACATATTTGTGAGTACCGGTAACCCTTGAGTTCAATCAAGGAGAGTACGGGGACGCTGAGTGATATCACTAAGCACTAATGACCTAGAACCTTACTTGACCATCTTGGCCTTTCATTAGGGGTAGTGAGATGACCGGCTTTGGTGCAGTCTGAAGTTGGTAGATACTCGATACTACACTCATTGAGGGTTGTTTTCTTGGAATATTTTGGTCACTAGTTAAAGTGGCTAAACCAAAATGATGAACAATGAAAACAATCCAGTGATATTGAGCTCCTTAGAACCCGGTTACTATTTATAGGACAGGTTTTTAAGCCAACTTCACTCAAGAGGGTACTTACCTATGAGACCTCATGCAAGCCTAAAACTTGGGTTTTGTGTGATTTGCTTGTACATATGTTTGTGCATACATCATGAACATCATAAAGCATCATATGCATATACTAACCATTTCAAGGGTTTAGATTTTCATCTTTGTTCTTGTTTTGTAGGTCATGGAAATTCCTCGCAGAAAAACTATCCAGGTCAACCTTGTGAGAATCTCTTCTCAACTCAAAGAGCTCACATCAAGAATTCCTGAAAACTCTCCCTTCAGTGAAAGACATGGTAGACTGCTCAACCTAGTCAACACCAACATTGAAGAGGATATGATGAAGGTTTTGTTCCAGTTCTTTGATCCCCTTCACCACTGTTTCACTTTCCCCGACTACCAGTTGGTGCCCACTTTGGAGGAATTTTCTCAACTTCTGAGAATTCCTATCCTTAATCAAATACCTTTCAACGGTACGGAAAAGGAACCAAAGCCTGAAGATGTTGCTCGAGCATTACATCTACAACCATCTGACATCAAAGGGCATTGGGAAACTAGAAGTTGTATCAAAGGCTTCTTAGCAAAATTCTTTATCGAGAAGGCACAAGAGTGTTGGAATTCATTGGACCTACAAGCCTTTGAAGAAATTGTAGCACTTCTTATCTATGGGTTGGTCTTGTTCCCAAATCCTGACCAGCTCGTGGATGTCAACACCGTCAAGATCTTCTTATCCAGAAACCCAATACCAACAGTGCTTGGGGACATTCTTCACTCATTTTACACACGAACAATGAGAAAGAGGGGTGTTCTCATGTGTTGTACTCCTCTCCTTGCAAGGTGGTTTATTTCGCACCTTCCACAATCTGTTCTGAAGAATGACCAAGGCTTAAAGTGGTCACAACGGTTGATGACCCTTACTCACTCTGATGTACATTGGTGTTCTCGGTACAGAGAAAATGTCATCATCATCGATCGTTGTGGAGAGTTCCCTAATGTTCCTTTACTTGGAATTAGAGGAGGTATCACTTATAACCCTTGTCTAGATTTGAGACAATTTGGATATGCACGGAGGGATGGCCCTCATGACATGTTGATTCCTGACCTAGTTTTTGACTTCGACAACGATGCACAAGGACTTCGCCAGAGATTCATCCGAGCTTGGAGGATGCCTAACAAGGTGGATACTAAGACATTGGGGCACAAGAATTCCATCCCTCTTGAGCCTTATCTCAAGTGGGTACGAACCCGAGCCCAAAGTTTGATGATGCCTTATCCTCATGTTCTCCCTGTGATTAAAGAGCCCGTTAAGGAAGGAGAGGTTCCCTACACCATCCTATATCCTGACATGCCTACATCATGGGAGGAGATGCAGAAGAGTTGGATCCAACTCAAGGAGGAACAGAACACTTTTGAAGCCAGCTTCTACGCCAGTGAGAAGAAGGTTTTAGAGCTCACCCGCCGACTCCATGAGGAAGAGACCCTCAACACCTACATCGCACCAAAGAGGATGCGCAACGTCTTTTTACCTTGAGAATTTTTTTTTTTGTAATATTTAGCCCATGGGGCATTTATGTACTGACAAAATTTCTTCTTATTAATATGACGTGTGTTCTTTTTGTTTGCAACAATTTTGAATTTCCTAAACCCTTGAATGCATTGCATAAATAAGCATACCATTCATCATGTGCATAAGCAGGTCTCTACACCAGGTTTCCTTATCTTTCTACTGTTTATTTCAGTAAGATGGATCTCGAACAGACGGTCAAGGACTTGCAATCTCAGAACTCACAGTTTTAGGACCTCCTGGTGGCCTTGGCTAAGGGTCAGGAGGATCTGAAGACCCTGCTTGGGAACAAAGACCAAGTGAAAAAGAAGAAGAAAAGAGTCGGGGTGGCTACCCTGGGAAGAAGGTTTGAGGGTGAAGCCAGAAGAGTTCTCGAATTTCCCCCTACTTCTGAGGAGGGAACCAGTAAAGGAAAAGGGCCCGCAGCACTTTCTGAATCTGAGGCTGAAGAAGAAGAGGTTCAGGAGGAAGAAGACTACTCAGATCAACAATACCCGCCCGCCGATGATAAGTACAAGAGTTTGGAAGACAGATTGGCGCCATGGAGCTGCAGAGAGTTCCCGGTTTGGATTTCGAAGATTTGGGATTAATTGCCGGAATTGTGCCAGTTTTTGCAAGATATGATGGGCTGTCTTGCCCGAAAATGCATCTAAGGTCATATGTCCGAAGAATCCAACCTCACACTTCTGACAGAAACCTTTGGGTACATTTCTTTCAAGATAGTTTGTCCGGAAATCAGCTTGATTGGTTTTACAAGTTGGAGAGATCGGAGATACATAGTTGGGAGGATCTGGCGGCTGCTTTCTATCGCCAATATCAGTATAATTTTGACCTAGCACCAACTCGTACTCAGCTACAGAGTATGGGATTGGCCTCTGGTGAGGGATTTAAGGAATATGCCCAGAAGTGGCGCGATCTGGCCGGAAGAGTGCAGCCACCTCTTTCTGATAGAGAGCTTGTGGATATGTTCTTGGGGACCTTGTCTGGTCCATTCTTTAATCATCTGATCGGTAGCTCCTCCGCGGGGTTTACTGAATTAATTCTTACTGGCGAGCGGGTAGAAGCCGGTATCAAGAATGGGAAGATTCAGAAGGATGCCTCTGCATCTTCGATTGCTAAGAAATCATTTCCATTGAAGAAGGAAACAACTGCTGTATATTCTCAGAGGGGAACAATAAGAAGCGAACGCCGGCCAACTGTGGGGGCCGTGATGATCCAAAATCCAGCAAATGACCAGTCTCGCAATAACCAGTCCAGACCTAAACAACAATGGGGAGAATGGCCACCACGGCAGTTCACCCGCATTAATATGACGCCCGCGCAAGTTCTGCCACACTTGTTGAAACTGAATCTGACAAATATCAAAGAAGCGCCAAAGAATGTGAATACAACCTCACCTGCTTACAATGCCAATGCCAAGTGCGCCTACCATTCCGATAGCATCGGACATGACACAAACAATTGTTGGGCGTTGAAAAATAAAATTCAAGATCTGATAGATGCGAAAGAGGTGGAGTTCGATGCTCCAGAAAAGCCAAATGTGATATCGGCTCCGATGCCGAAGCATGCTCGAAATGTCCATGCTATTGAGGAGGATTTGTATGTTTCTGATGTCAATGACCTGATAACTCCGCTGTTAACCATCAAGTTGAATCTGCTAAGGGCCGGGATTTTCCCGGGATGCAAAGAAGACTGTTACTGTTGTTACTCTCTACCGATCGACTTCCCGTTATTGAAGGAAGGCGTCCAAGGCCTAATGGACAGTCGACAAATTTTGTTTGAAAAGGTTCCTGCTATTCCAACCCCTACTGAAGATGTTTCAATTATCACCATTCACGCCAATCTTTCCAAGGCCGTTAAAAAGCCTGTTAAGATTACATCTGTTACAAAGTCTGTTCCTCTGAAGATAACTATGCCAGGGCCTGTACCCTACAGTTCCGAAAAGTCAATACCATGGAATTACGGTGGGGAGATCTATTACCATGGTATTAAACAGGTTGAAGTAACCGAAGGAAGCTCTGATGAAGAAGATGCCAGCGTTGAAAACATTGCCGGCACAAGCAAGATCACCCGAAGTGGGAGAATATTTTCTCCAGAGATTGCCCCCCCAAAGGCAATCTTTGGACCCTCATCTGCTGCCAAAGTTATTCCTGCGCCGATAAAGCTTTCCGCTAGAACTCCGTTGATTGAAGAGGTTGTTATTCCTGCTGTTGTCCCTCCTACTATTGCTGGTAAGGGGAAAGGGATCCAAGATGAGCTCGTCAGGACGAGGGCTCAACCTTTGGTCATCCCGGAAACCTCTAAGAAAGAGATAGAGGAGATCCTGAAGATAATTAAAAAGAGTGATTATAACGTGGTAGAGCAACTGGGGCAAACCCCCTCGAAGATCTCCATGTTAGCATTGCTACTTTGTTCTGAGGCGCACGCCAAAGCATTGATAAAATTCCTGAAGACAGCCCATGTACCCCAGGAAACTTCAGCCGACCAATTCCAAAACTGTGTAGCCAGTCTTACAGCGGACAACGGTTTAGGTTTCTCTGATGCTGACCTAACCTCAAAAGGAAGAAAACACAATGACGCATTACATGTGTCAGTAGAGTGCCAAGGAACTACTCTGGCCCATGTTTTGGTCGACACAGGTTCCTCTCTGAACGTGCTACCTAAGAAGGCTCTTGACCGATTGGACTGTGAAGGCTTGGAGTTAAGGCCAAGTAATATCATTGTAAGGGCGTTTGACGGGTCAAAGAGAATGGTACATGGGGAGGTAGACATTCCCATTAAGGTTGGCACAGAGGTGTTCCCCTCAACTTTCTATGTGATGGACATCCGTCCTTCATACTCTTGCTTATTAGGAAGACCATGGATACATAATGCTGGGGCAGTCACTTCTTCCCTGCATCAAATGCTGAAATACCCTGTCAAAGGAAAAATCATAATCGTACACGGTGAAGAAGAATACATGATCAGTCACCTGAACTACTTTCGGTACATAGAGGTAGAGGGTGAATTCATTGAGACACCATTCCAGCACTTCGAGGAGGTCTCTCCTGAAGAAGAGGTAGCAAAAGTGGTAGCCGAGGTACCGAAGCAGATGGCCAGGATGGCATCTCTGAAGGACGCAAAGGCTGCAATGAAGGAAGGAAAGAACTCAACATGGGGACAGTTGCCAGATATCCCTCACAAGACAGATAAATTTGGTTTAGGGTTTACCGCTGCGGGGCAGAAGGCTATGCGCCGCTCAAAGATTGAGAAGGCACCCATCAAGATTTCTCCTCATAGAATCAACGCTTTGGAAGACGAAGACGAAGAGGTTAACTTTGAAGAGTGGATCTTCCCAACCATTGAAGGGGGACTACGCAACTGGGAGGCAAAGGACTTTGTCCCCATTACTTTTATTAATCAGTAATTTTTACCTTTCGAACATTTCCTGTTGGTCTGTAATATTTACTTCTAAAACAATCTGCACACTACCTTTTTCACCTCTTGCCTTGCCCGGGGCATGTAGGTCCATTTGTAAGGGTTTTGATTATCTTCATATCCATATGCCATGTTTAATGATTCATTGGACGTTTTTCATTGATAAACTGTTGTGTTCATTTTCTTTCCTTTTGCATTTTGTTTGAGGATGGCTATCCCTTACACACACCCACACTCACAAATGCCGGTACCCATCCACTCTGGATTCTATGGGCGACCATTATGCTATGTCCTTCAATAACTCTGAAGATCTGGTCAATCAAGCTGAGTGTGAAGATGACGAAGGTTGTGAAGTACTAGGGGAATTAGCCAGACTTCTACAGCAAGAGGAAAAAACCATCTTACCTCACGAGGAGTTGTTGGAAATAGTCAACTTAGGAACCGAGGAAGATCGGAAAGAGGTGCAAGTGGGCGCCAATCTGGAACCAAGTGTCAAGGGGCGCCTGATACAGTTGTTAAATGAATACGTCGAAATCTTCGCCTGGTCTTACGAAGACATGCCTGGGTTGGATACCGACATAGTAGTTCATCATCTGCCTACCAAGGAAGATTGCCCTCCGGTGAAACAGAAAGTTTGCCGTATGAGGCCTGACATGTCCGAAAAGATCAAAGCCGAGGTCATGAAACAATTTGATGCCGGATTTCTAGCAGTGACTTTTTATCCTCAATGGGTTGCCAACATGGTCCCAGTGCCGAAAAAGGATGGTAAAGTCCAAATGTGCGTGGATTACAGGGATTTGAATAGGGCCAGCCCTAAGGATGATTTCCCTCTGCCTCATATCGACGTTCTGGTTGATAACACCGCTCAGCATAAAGTTTTCTCCTTCATGAACGGCTTCTCCGGTTATGATAAAATCAAGATGGCTCCTGAAGACATGGAGAAGACCACTTTTGTCACTCAGTGGGGGACCTTTTGCTACAAGGTCATGCCTTTTGGGTTGAAAAATGCTGGGGCAACCTACCAACGTGCCATGGTCGCTTTATTTCATGATATGATCCATCATGAAATCGAAGTATACGTCGATGATATGATTGCAAGGTCCCAAACTGAGGAGGAACACCTTGACCATTTACAAAAGCTGTTTGATCGTCTGAAATTGTACAAGCTGAGGTTGAACCCAAATAAATGCACATTTGGGGTGAGATCCGGAAAATTGTTAGGCTTCATTGTCAGTGACAAAGGCATTCAAGTAGACCCTGCCAAGGTGAAAGCCATACAAGAGATGCCAGCTCCCAAGACAGAGAAAGAAGTCAGAGGCTTTCTAGGAAGGCTAAACTACATTGCTCGATTCATCTCGCATCTAACTGCTACCTGTGAACCAATCTTCAAGCTGCTGAAGAAAGATCAAGTAGTACGTTGGAACGATGAATGTCAGGCCGCTTTCGAAAGAATCAAGGAGTATCTCCAAGAACCACCCATTCTTATGCCGCCGGTTGAAGGGAGACCTTTGATATTATACTTGACAGTACTTGACAACTCAATGGGGTGTGTGCTGGGGCAGCATGACGAGTCTGGACGAAAAGAGCACGCCATTTATTACCTTAGTAAAAAGTTTACCGATTGTGAGACTCGATACTCACTGCTTGAGAAAACTTGTTGCGCTTTGGTATGGGCTGCTCGCCGGCTAAGATAGTATATGCTGACTCACACCACTTTGTTGATCTCAAAGATGGATCCAATCAAGTACATATTCGAAAAGCCTGCTCTGTCTGGAAGAATAGCAAGATGGCAGATGATCTTGACGGAATATGACATCCAGTACACGACTCAAAAAGCAATCAAGGGAAGTGTATTGGCTGATCATTTGGCCCACCAGGAAGTGGATGATTACCAACCAATGTACTTTGAATTTCCAGAAGAAGATATTATGGTAGTGATTGATTGTGAAGTACCTGGGCCAGATGAAGGACCTGAGCCAGGATCTCGATGGTCTATGCACTTTGACGGAGCCTCCAATGCTTTGGGTAATGGTATCGGCGCCGTGATCATATCCCCTAAAGGCACTCATACTCCCCTTACCGCTCGGATATGTTTCCATTGCACCAACAACATGGCGGAGTATGAAGCATGTATCATGGGTCTCCAAGCTGCAGTTGACTTAAGGATCAAGTTTCTAAGTGTCTTCGGAGATTCCGCTCTCGTGATCAATCAGATCAAAGGCGAGTGGGATACGAAACACCCGAATCTTATTCCTTACAAGGAGTGTGTGTTGACTCTGCTCCCCCATTTTGAGGAGATAACCTTTGAACATTTCCCAAGAGAGGAGAATCAATTAGCCGACGCATTGGCTATGATGTCTTCCATGTTCAAAGTCAAATGGGACAATGAGGCGCCTCGGATCATTATTTGGAAGAAGGATGAACCTGCATATTGTTGCGATCTCGAGATCGAAGAGGTAACAGAAAAACCCTGGTATCACGAAGTGAAGAGGTATCTGGAAGCCCAAGAATACCCCGAGGGCGCATCTGTCAATGACAAGAAGTTCCTGAGAAGGTTTGCGGCAAAATTCTTTCTCAGCAATGGCATTCTCTACAAGCGAAATCATGATTCAACCTTACTGCGTTGTGTAGATAAGACTGAAGCAGAAAGGATCATGACAGAGCTACATGAAGGTACCTTTGGAACACACTCCAGTGGACATACCATGGCAAAGAAAATCCTTCGAGCAGGATATTTATGGTCCACAATGGAAGCCGACTGTTATCAACATTCTCGGACTTGTCATAAATGCCAGATCTATGCTGATAAGGTGCACATTCCTCCGGTTCCCCTGAACGTCTTGGCGGCACCTTGGCCTTTTGCAATGTGGGGGATTGATATGATCGGCGAAATCAGACCTGCGGCATCTAACAAGCACTGTTTCATCTTGGTAGCGATTGATTACTTCACCAAATGGGTTGAGGCAGCCTCCTACGCTACGGTAACCAAGAGTGTCGTGGCACGGTTCATTCGGCATAACCTGATCTGCCGCTACGGTGTACCTGAGAGGATCATTACGGATAATGGTACCAATCTTAACAATAAGATGATCACTGAGCTCTGCGAGCAATTCAAGATACAGCACCACAATTCTTCTCCCTACCGACCGAAGATGAATGGGGCTGTAGAAGCAGCTAATAAGAATATCAAAAAGATTGTGCAGAAGATGATAGTGACCTACAAAGATTGGCACTAAATGTTACCATTTGCTCTTCATGGGTATCGTACCTCAGCACAGACGTCGACAGGGGCAACTCCCTTTTCCTTGGTCTATGGCATGGAGGCAGTCTTGCCTATTGAGGTCCAGATACCCTCTCTCCGGATAATGAAGGATGCAGGTTTGAACGAAGATGACTGGATCCAGACTCGGCTTAATCAATTAAACCTAATTGACGAGAAGAGACTTACTGCTATTTGTCATGGTCAGACGTATCAAAAACGGATGATCAGAGCATTTAACAAGAAGGTTAGACAACAAGAGTATCGAGTCGGAGATCTCGTGATCAAACGGATTATCCTACCACAAAGTGATCCCAGGGGCAAATGGACTCCTACGTACGAAGGACCATTTGTGATCAAGAATATATTTTCAGGTGGTGCAATGATCCTGACCACCATGGACGGCGACGGTCTGCCGCACCCTGCGAACGCAGACATAGTCAAAAGATACTACGCATAAATAACCTGACAAGTCGAAAACCCGAAAGGGCGGCTTGGGCAAAAATGGGCATCCCGGTGAACCGAAAACCCGAAAGGGCGGTTCAGGCAAAAATTAGGGATAAAACAAAAAATCTGTACACCCGGCAAGTCGAAAACCCGAAAGGGCGGCTTGGGAAAAAAGGGGTTTCCCGGTGGATCAAAAACCTGAAAGGGCGATTCAGGAAAAAGTTAGGGAATTAAAGCGTATGACTATGTCTCGTCGGATCACTTTAAGGACAATCTCTTCATCAACTAGCTCCAGGCTTCTGATCAATCCAGTTATCAGCGGACGAAGCATTGAATGGACAGATACTCAGAGTTGTGAAGGCTATAGCAGAATGGAACCCCATGGAATTGTTTCACATAGCCATCTTTCTTTTGTATAAATTTTTCAATATTTGCAACGACATCCTCTTACTAGGATGACCGTTTCCTTTGTACAAATATACTCATAGAAAGTTAATACAAATACTTCTCCAAATACAGAAATTTGCGTTGTCTTCTTTTCCCTTTTTGTCTTTTGCACTTGTGTTTTATTTTGAGAAACGTCCAATGTTTTGTTAAATAGGCATATGCATTTGAACATAATCATTCCCTTATGAATCAAAAGATGATTACTGTTAGGTTGAAGGTGCAGATAGATGTCTCGGTGCCCTTTTCAAAGGAAATCTCCAGCGGATCTAAACTCCAAACCCCTCGACCCAGAATTTAATTCCCCAAACAGAGTTAAAAATTCAGGATCTTCAGCAGAGAAAGCTTTCCCAACACAGATTTCCCCAGCCAGAGAGTCTTCCAGAGGCTAACTCCCCTCAGACTCATGTTTCAGAATCCCCAGTGGAACTTTGTGGACCTTAGTTTCATTATCCCAGTGGAGCTTCATAAATCTAAAAATTCGATCGCCAACGGAGCTAAAATTTCCAACCATCACCCCCTAGTGGTACCAAACTAACAATCTTTCTCCCCATAAAGTTACTTCCCTTCGAGTTGAAGATTCTCAATCCTACCTCTCCAGCTTGAGTCTATCAGATCCTTGACTCCCCAGTAGAGATCTTCATAATTTCCCATTCTCCGCAAGTTACCTAGGAATGCCAGTCCCCCGGCAGTGATCCTAAAGATCCCTCAACAATTGAAGATCCTGCATCTCCCCAAGCATATTGAAGGCTCATTCTCAGCTCCTCACAGGATAATCAGATGTTCTCCAGTGAAGATCTCCTCAAGACAAGAATCTCCAGAAGATTGGTATAACCCAAGCTCCTAGCTCTCCAGCAGTTCTCAACCAGGATGTTCTATCCTCGAGCATTCAGAAATTCTGCAATCCCCTGCAGCAGTCAAAGACTAACTTTCCCTGGCAGCAATCAAGATTCTTTATCCAGGATTCATCCATCCTCAGCAAAGACAGCTCTGCAGCTTACATACGCATTCATTCACATTCATATCACAAACATTGACATAGTATATATATTGCATCATGCATATCATGCAACATAACTTTGTGTTTTAGCTAACGCTTCACCCTTTTCAGGATAAGATTAAAAAGCTATCATTGACAGTTGTTCAGATACAGTATGGATACACCCCAGACACGGCGGTCATTCTATTACTCATTCAGAATTTCAAGTCAGATACAGTATGGATACACCCCAGACACGGCGGTCATTCTACTACTCATTCAGACTACAACAATCAGATACAGGCTAGATACGCTCCAGACACGGCAGCCATTCTATCTCTTATTCAGATTCACTTATCCACCTCAAGGTTCAATGCATTCCAAACACGGATATCATTCCGACCTTACAACAACAGTTTGACCTTCCCCAGTGTGTTCACCACGGAAGTCATTTTGTCATCTATTTAGATCCCAGTTACAGTTTCAGATACACTTCAAACACAGAAGTCATTCTATTACTCATATGGATCTCAATCCCGGTTACAGTTTCAGAAACACTCCAAACACGGAAGTCATTTTGTTGCTCATACAACTTTCAACTTCAGATACAGTCCAGATACGCTCCAGACACGGTTGTTGTTCTGTCACTCATTCATATTTTGTCTCCAGCACGCAGTTGCTTCATACAGATATTCCTCTGTTACCCAGATACAATACAGATACACTCCAGACATGACATTCATTCTGATATTCATTCTTCAGTCACAGTTACAGCTCAAATACGCCCCAGACACGGAGGCCATTCTTCTGCTCATACAAATTCAATCCTTAGATGCAGTTCAAATGCATTCCAGACACGGATACCATTTTAATCCTCATTTTTCTAACCTATCACATTGCAGTTCAACAAACATCCCAGATGGCATCTTTAAGCCCATCCCCGACAAGATTCTGTCACCCCTCCAGATGGCATCTCTAAGCCCATCTCCAAATGGCATCTCTAAGCCCATTCCCGCATCCATTGTTCTGACGAGTGCAAATTTAAAGGCACTCTAGTGTCCAATCTCCTTTTACCTTCGAGACGCGAAAGGCAAACCTGCCAATCTAACTCTTCAGGTGCAAGAAGATTGAACAGGGGCAACTGTTGTACCCCAAAATTTTCCCTCCTATTTCCTCAATATTTTCTCATCACAAGACCTTTGAAGCTCAAGAACAAGTTAGGGTTTCCTCTGCTCAAGACTTCTCCTTGCACTGTTGGCCCAAATTAGGGTTTGTGTTTGCACAAAGATGTTTTGACCCAAAGTGCCCAAAATGACTTTCATGCTTCATATTGGACTCACAAGTTTACCCATACCAAGTTTTAAGCCTTGATTCCAATCTTTGCCCAATCAATTGGACAGTTGACCTAGAAATCAACTGTATTGGGGAAAAAGTCAGCTGTGGTCAATTGACAGTCAAACCTCATGATTTTTGACCCATCTCAAAATTTTTGAACTCATTTAAACCATTTGGTCAAGTTTGGATCACAATTCCACAAGAAATTTGATCAGATCACCAAAAGGGCAAAATGGTCATTTTTAGGGTTTTGACTACACAAAGGTAATTTTTGATTGTTTGACCTAGCCAATGACAAACCAAGCTCACATATGGACTCAAGGACCCTTTGGAATTGTCTTGACATGTTCATCAAGTTCAAAAGATCCCAAATGCACAAGATTGACAGTTGAATTTTCCAGTCAATTGATCAATTTTGACTGTATACTGAAAAGTCAAAACTTTGACTTTTTGGTCAAAATCAAATGTCAAGATTCATTTTTCATCAAAACATGCCAAATCATGAAACTTGTCCATTAAGAAATCAAAAATTACAAATTAGGGTTTGAAATGAGGATTTTTCATAACTTCGAATTTTTCTAAGTTATGAAAAACCCTAATTTTTTCCTAACTTTGTCCCATTGTTTCATCAAGATGCATTTGGATTCAAGCAAAAGTCAAAACATGAAAGTTGTATCCTATTGCAAAATCTACAACTTTGATTCACAAAGTTTCCTCAAAAGAAGCTTGTAGCTCAAGTTACAATTTTTGGAATAAGGGTGCAAAACCATTCTTAACTTAGAGAAATTTTGACCTCTTTTAGGCAGGATTTTTGCCTAACTTCAAGACCACTTTCCACACACTTCCACTTGGAATTTCAATTTGCATTACAAATATGGATTGTAGTACACATTCCAAGCTTTCCAAAATTTCCAAGAACTCATCAAACAACCTCATGGTTAGGGATAATCGAATTTGGCAAGTTTGGAAAAAGTCACTTTGTTTATGGTCAATCTACATGTTCATACACTTAGGCAATTTTGAAATCAGCTTGCATCCCTTGATTACAGGTCCTATATCTCATTTGCACTCATAAATTTAATGCAAACCCCTTGTGTTCAAGCCTTGCATTGTGTGTTTAAGCATTACATGGAGAATTAAGCCATAAATAGATAAAGCATTTTTGCCATTTTTGAAAAGTGCAACTTTATATCAATTTGCAAATCAAGAGGTACACAGCAAATCTCTTTGGCACAAGCTTTTGAGCTAATCCCACTGATCAAGGGCAAGCTTAGCAGCACATTAGAGGGGCCTCCATCAGTCTAGAACACAACTTGGCATTTTGTTGCTTAAAGGTGAAGAAACTTGACATAACAACTACCAACTCTCTTTCCAGCAACCACAAGCCTAAGCAAACTTGTTGTACACATTCTAAACATACAACCCAAGTTGAAACACGATCCAACCATCTCCAATACCCTCTCCAACACAGAATCACCACAAAACTGCAAGAACAGGGCACCTGCTGCAGATTGAGGTCCACAACTCAATCTACTCGTGCACTTCCATCCAAACTAGTTCAAACACATTCCACACCATCCCTTGAAACTGTTCCAAGCCCTAAGCACGACCTGTAACACCCCTAACCAACATCACCATTTTCATTTTTCTGTTTTGCAGGTGAAGTTCTATAGCTCGATTCAGCTAGTTTCAAAGCAAGCTAGAGGTAGGAGAAGCATCCCTGTACCTCAAATAAGCTGTGCCAATCATCACATTGCATTGAAAGTTCCTCCATTGCTGTACACGACTCAAGCGGAACAGGTAAAACTTTGAACTTCTATCTCTCTATCCAGGCATAGTTAGGCTTAAGTTTGTGAAGAAAACATGTTCTAGTCATAGCCCTGAAGCCATCCATATAGTTACTTTTCATTTATATTGTGTACACTGAGAGAATTTTGAAACTGAACATTGGACAAAAACTAGGTCAGGAATTGGGGGAGAAGAAATTCTCTCTCATTTCTGAGAGTTAGATCAAGTTTTTGGTATGTATGGATTCGTTGTTGGATGCTTAACATTTTTCATGTTGTAAGTTTGTGCTAAAAAACCAGGAATTAAGATGTCTGAATCAGTTTGAGAGGCGCGCGTTTTTTGAAAAATTCCTGGCCAGAGGTTGAAGACAGAGTCTTGGGCTGGGCCTGAGATTTGTCTTTTCTTTTCACACCCCATTTTTACTTTTACACCCCCTTGGCCCATTGAGCTTATTTTTATGATTTTTTGACTTTTTCTTTTTTGTTCTGACTTATTTATTTTTTCTCATAATATTAAAAATATAAAAAATATTTTTCAAACCATTTTTGTATTTATTAGGCATTTATTTGTTTAAATTAATATTTGTACATAAATAAATCTATCACTTCTTTTATTTAAAATACTAAAAAATAATGTAAATACATTTTTTTCTGATTTTATTTTATTTCATCTTTTGAAAACATTCTCTTAAAATACACTTTTTTTTTTTATAAATAATAAATATTTTATTTTTTGTATATATTTAATATATTTAATATATAATATAAATGCTTATATAATTATTAGAATATTTAGGATAAAGACATAAAAATAATACATTTTTTCTTTTATTAATATTTGACCTCAAAATTTACTTTTTTATAAATATACTTCATTTTTATTTATTTTTGTGTATAATTAATAATTATTGTATATACTATATAATAAATACATTTTATTTAAAAAATTAGGGTTTTACCCCTAAGTGCATAAAAACACCAAAAATTAATACTTTTTATTTTGTTTACTTGACACATAAAAAATACTTTTTTCATACATATAAAAAAAACATTTTTGCATCTTGCATATTTATTACATTTTTATTTAATTGTTGTATATTAAATAATTTGTATAATTCAATTTTGATGTAATAGTTAGGTTTAAATTCCTTGTCAAAATATCCCCATTTGAACATTTGTACCCCCCTTCCCATATATTGTATTGTAATAACTTAGGAACTTTATTTTTCTCACTTTAAAGCTTTCTAAATATGCCATGCTAGAATTAGGGTTTGTATGCAAAAATCAATCAAAAAATAGATGACCTAATTTCAAGACAAAAAGCATGAAAATGGACAACACCAATCACACTTGCACCCCTAGGGTACTCCACTTGTTGCCTTCAATAATGGGCCATATTGCATGTTAAGTATCTTTGGCAAAAAACAAAACAATTTCAAATGATCATAGTCCCTCGATGACGCTTTCGAAAGTTGCCTAAAAATGATCAAGTCCCTTAAAGGAAGAATAGCCCAAAGATACTTGGCACCATTGCAATCATGTTCTAAACGATGACCCGCGTCTGTCCCGTTAACATCCTAACACAAGATTGTCCACCAAATACAATGGTGGAACAAAATTGTTAAAAGGGTTAAAACATAGAGAAAATCTTTGATAAATTTAGGAGTAGACAAAACTCTTAGTTACTTGATAAACTTGCAAAAACACTTGCCTATCTTCTAAAACACACAACACAAACACATTTTCAAAACAACTTTCAAAAAACATTGAAAACCTTTCAAAAAGACGTACACCTTTGTATACATTCAAACATGGATCATTACAAAGGTTGCCACAATAAATGGCCTCTTTTCAAAACATTTCCAAACCCACACACGAAGCACCATTTCAAACAATCGAAAATGCAAGGCAAGTTGATCTAAGCAAGTAACTAAGAGCCCATGGATAACCATGGATAGAAAGGGTGCTAATACCTTCCCTTTCTATAATCTACTCCCCGAACCCAAGAAAACACCTCAAAGGTTTTTGCTGTGCTGTTTAACCTTTCCTTAGGATAAAATAAAAAGTCGGTGGCGACTCTTGCTCAACCGAAACATTTGCGAAAACAAACGCAAAACCTCAAGTCAGTTCTCCCACCGCATCACAGAACTGGCGACTCTGCTGGGGATATAATATTTAAAAGTGGAGTAACCTTAGGGTTTAGATCACCCTCTTGCATGACTAATTGTATGTTTTGTTTGCTTTATCTTTTGGTTCTTTTGTTTGGGCTTGAAATCCTAAACCCGGATTTGGGAAACATTTCATAGATAGCAATACGTTGTGGAAATTGTGCGGGGTATACCGACATGGTTGAAGCAATAGCTATATTAGTGCGACATATTTGTGAGTACCGGTAACCCTTGAGTTCAATCAAGGAGAGTACGGGGCCGCTGAGTGATGTCACTAAGCACTAATGACCTAGAACCTTACTTGACCATCTTGGCCTTTCATTAGGGGTAGTGAGATGACTGGCTTTGGTGCAGTCCGAAGTTGGTAGATACTCGATACTACACTCATTGAGGGTTGTTTTCTTGGAATATTTTGGTCGCTAGTTAAAGTGGCTAAACCAAAACGATGAACAATGAAAACAATCCAGTGATATTGAGCTCCTTAGAACCCGGTTACTATTTATAGGACAGGTTTTTAAGCCAACTGCACTCAAGAGGGTACTTACCTATGAGACCTCATGCAAGCCTAAAACTAGGGTTTTGTGTGATTTGCCTGTACATATGTTTGTGCATACATCATGAACATCATAAAGCATCATATGCATATACTAACCATTTCAAGGGTTTAGATTTTCATCTTTGTTCTTGTTTTGTAGGTCATGGAAATTCCTCGCAGAAAAACTATCCAGGTCAACCTTGTGAGAATCTCTCCTCAACTCAAAGAGCTCACATCAAGAATTCTTGAAAACTCTTCCTTCAGTGAAAGACATGGTAGACTGCTCAGCCTAGTCAACACCAACATTGAAGAGGATATGATGAAGGTTGTTCCAGTTCTTTGATCCCCTTCATCACTGTTTCACTTTCCCCGACTACCAGTTGGTGCCCACTTTGGAGGAATTTTCTCAACTCCTGAGAATTCCTATCCTTAATCAAATACCTTTCAACGGTACGGAAAAGGAACCAAAGCCTGAAGATATTGCTCGAGCATTACATCTACAACCATCTGACATCAAAGGGCATTGGGAAACTAGAAGCGGTATCAAAGGCTTCTTAGCAAAATTCTTGATCGAGAAGGCACAAGAGTGTTGGAATTCATTGGACCTACAAGCCTTTGAAGAAATTGTAGCACTTCTTATCTATGGGTTGGTCTTGTTCCCAAATCCTGACCAGCTCGTGGATGTCAACACCGTCAAGATCTTCTTATCCAGAAACCCAATACCAACAGTGCTTGGGGACATTCTTCACTCATTTTACACACGAACAATGAGAAAGAGGGGTGTTCTCATGTGCTGTACTCCTCTCCTTGCAAGGTGGTTTATTTCGCACCTTCCACAATCTGTTCTGAAGAATGACCAAGGCTTAAAGTGGTCACAACGGTTGATGACCCTCACTCACTCTGATGTACATTGGTGTTCTCGGTTCAGAGAAAATGTCATCATCGTCGATCATTGTGGAGAGTACCCTAATGTTCCTTTACTTGGAATTAGAGGAGGTATCACTTATAACCCTTGTCTAGCTTTGAGACAATTTGGATATGCACGGAGGGATGACCCTCATGACATGTTGATTCCTGACCTAGTTTTTGACTTCGACAACGATGCACAAGGACTTCGCCATAGATTCATCCGAGCTTGGAGGATGCCTAACAAGGTGGATACTAAGACACTGGGGCACAAGAATTCCATCCCTCTTGAGCCTTATCTCAAGTGGGTACGAACCCGAGCCCAAAGTTTGATGATGCCTTATCCTCATGTTCTCGCTGTGATTAAAGAGCCCGTTAAGGAAGGAGAGGTTCCCTACACCATCCTATATCCTGACATGCCTACATCATGGGAGGAGATGCAGAAGAGTTGGATCCAACTCAAGGAGGAACGGAACACTTTTGAAGCCAGCTTCTACGCCAGTGAGAAGAAGGTTTTAGAGCTCACCTGCCGACTCCATGAGGAAGAGACCCTCAACACCTACATCGCACCAAAGAGGATGCGCAACGTCTTTTTACCTTGAGAAGTTTTTTTTTTGTAATATTTAGCCCATGGGGCATTTATGTACTGACAAAATTTCTTCTTATTAATATGACGTGTGTTCTTTTTGTTTGTAACAATTTTGAATTTCCTAAACCCTTGAATGCATTGCATAAATAAGCATACCATTCATCATGTGCATAAGCAGGTCTCTACACCAGGTTTCCTTATCTTTCTACTGTTTATTTCAGTAAGATGGATCTCGAACAGACGGTCAAGGACTTGCAATCTCAAAACTCACAGTTTTAGGACCTCCTGGTGGCCTTGGCTAAGGGTCAGGAGGATCTGAAGACCCTGCTTGGGAACAAAGACCAAGTGAAAAAGAAGAAGAAAAGAGTCGGGGTGGCTACCCTGGGAAGAAGGTTTGAGGGTGAAGCCAGAAGAGTTCTCGAATTTCCCCCTACTTCCGAGGAGGGAACCGGTAAAGGAAAAGGGCCCGCATCACTTTCTGAATCCGAGGCTGAAGAAGAAGAGGTTCAGGAGGAAGAAGACTACTCAGATCAACAATACCCGCCCGCCGATGATAAGTACAAGAGTTTGGAAGACAGATTGGCAGCCATGGAGCTGCAGAGAGTTCCCGGTTTGGATTTCGAAGATTTGGGATTAATTGTCAGAATTGTGATCCCCCCGAAGTTCAAAGTGCCAGTTTTTGCAAGATATGATGGGCTGTCTTGCCCGAAAATGCATCTAAGGTCATATGTCCGAAGAATCCAACCTCACACTTCTGACAGAAACCTTTGGGTACATTTCTTTCAAGATAGTTTGTCCGGAAATCAGCTTGATTGGTTTTACAATTTGGAGAGATCGGAGATACATAGTTGGGAGGATCTGGCGGCTGCTTTCTATCGCCAATATCAGTATAATTCTTACCTAGCACCAACTCGTACTCAGCTACAGAGTATGGGATTGGCCTCTGGTGAGGGATTTAAGGAATATGCCCAGAAGTGGCGCGATCTGGCCGGAAGAGTGCAGCCACCTCTTTCTGATAGAGAGATTGTGGATATGTTCTTGGGGACCTTGTCTGGTCCATTCTTTAATCATCTGATCGGTAGCTCCTCCGCGGGGTTTACTAAATTAATTCTTACTGGCGAGCGGGTAGAAGCCGGTATCAAGAATGGGAAGATTCAGAAGGATGCCTCTGCATCTTCGATTGCTAAGAAATCATTTCCATTGAAGAAGGAAACAACTGCTGTATATTCTCAGAGGGGAACAGTAAGAAGCGAACGCCGGCCAACTGTGGGGGCCGTGATGATCCAAAATCCAGCAAATGACCAGTCTCGCAATATCCAGTCCAGACCTAAACAACAATGGGGAGAACGGCCACCACGGCAGTTCACCCGCATTAATATGACGCCCGCGCAAGTTCTGCCACACTTGTTGAAACTGAATCTGACAAATATCAAAGAAGCGCCAAAGAATGTGAATACAACCTCACCTGCTTACAATGCCAATGCCAAGTGCGCCTACCATTCCGATAGCATCGGACATGACACAAACAATTGTTGGGCGTTGAAAAATAAAATTCAAGATCTGATAGATGCGAAAGAGGTGGAGTTCGATGCTCCAGAAAAGCCAAATGTGATATCGGCTCCGATGTCGAAGCATGCTCGAAATGTCCATGCTATTGAGGAGGATTTGTATGTTTCTGATGTCAATGACCTGATAACTCCGCTGTTAACCATCAAGTTGAATCTGCTAAGGGCCGGGATTTTCCCGGGATGCAAAGAAGTCTGTTACTGTTGTTACTCTCTACCGATTGACTTCCCGTTATTGAAGGAAGGCGCCCAAGGCCTAATGGACAGTCGACAAATTTTGTTTGAAAAGGTTCCTGCTATTCCAACCCCTACTGAAGATGTTTCAATTATCACCATTCACGCCAATCTTTCCAAGGCCGTCAAAAAGCCTGTTAAGATTACATCTGTTACAAAGTCTGTTCCTCTGAAGATAACTATGCCAGGGCCTGTACCCTACAGTTCCGAAAAGTCAATACCATGGAATTACGGTGGGGAGATCTATTACCATGGTATTAAACAGGTTGAAGTAACCGAAGGAAGCTCTGATGAAGAAGATGCCAGCGTTGAAAACATTGCCGGCACAAGCAAGATCACCCGAAGTGGGAGAATATTTTCTCCAGAGATTGCCCCCCCAAAGGCAATCTTTGGACCCTCATCTGCTGCCAAAGTTATTCCTGCGCCGATAAAGCTTTCTGCTAGAACTCCGTTGATTGAAGAGGTTGTTATTCCTGATGTTGTCCCTCCTACTATTGCTGGTAAGGGGAAAGGGATCCAAGATGAGCTCGTCAGGACGAGGGCTCAACCTTTGGTCATCCCGGAAACCTCTAAGAAAGAGATAGAGGAGATCCTGAAGATAATTAAAAAGAGTGATTATAACGTGGTAGAGCAACTGGGGCAAACCCCCTCGAAGATCTCCATGTTAGCATTGCTACTTTGTTCTGAGCCGCACGCCAAAGCATTGATAAAATTCCTGAAGACAGCCCATGTACCCCAGGAAACTTCAGCCGACCAATTCCAAAACTGTGTAGCCAGTCTTACAGCGGACAACGGTTTAGGTTTCTCTGATGCTGACCTAACCTCAAAAGGAAGAAAACACAATGACGCATTACATGTGTCAGTAGAGTGCCAAGGAACTACTCTGGCCCATGTTTTGGTCGACACAGGTTCCTCTCTGAACGTGCTACCTAAGAAGGCTCTTGACCGATTGGACTGTGAAGGCTTGGAGTTAAGGCTAAGTAATATCATTGTAAGGGCGTTTGACGGGTCAAAGAGAATGGTACATGGGGAGGTAGACATTCCCATTAAGGTTGGCACAGAGGTGTTCCCCTCAACTTTCTATGTGATGGACATCCGTCCTTCATACTCTTGCTTATTGGGAAGACCATGGATACATAATGCTGGGGCAGTCACTTCTTCCCTGTCAAAGGAAAAATCATAATCGTACACGGTGAAGAAGAATACATGATCAGTCACCTGAACTCCTTTCGGTACATAGAGGTAGAGGGTGAATTCATTGAGACACCATTCCAGCACTTCGAGGAGGTCTCTCCTGAAGAAGAGGTAGCAAAAGTGGTAGCCGAGGTACCGAAGCAGATGGCCAGGATGGCATCTCTGAAAGACGCAAAGGCTGCAATGAAGGAAGGAAAGAACTCAACATGGGGACAGTTGCCAGATATCCCTCACAAGATAGATAAATTTGGTTTAGGGTTTACCGCTGCGGGGCAGAAGGCTATGCGCTGCTCAAAGATTAGGAAGGCACCCATCAAGATTTCTCCTCATAGAATCAACACTTTGGAAGACGAAGACGAAGAGGTTAACTTTGAAGAGTGGATCTTCCCAACCATTGAAGGGGGACTACGCAACTGGGAGGCAAAGGACTTTGTCCCCATTACTTTTATTAATCAGTAATTTTTACCTTTCGAACATTTCCTGTTGGTCTGTAATATTTACTTCTAAAACAATCTGCACACTACCTTTTTCACCTCTTGCCTTGCCCGGGGCATGTAGGTCCATTTGTAAGGGTTTTGATTATCTTCATATCCATATGCCATGTTTAATGATTCATTGGACGTTTTTCATTGATAAACTGTTGTGTTCATTTTCTTTCCTTTTGCATTTTGTTTGAGGATGGTTATCCCTTACACACACCCACACTCACAAATGCAGGTACCCATCCACTCTGGATTCTATGGGCGACCATTCTGCTATGTCCTTCAATAACTCTGAAGATCTGGTCAATCAAGCTGAGTGTGAAGATGACGAAGGTTGTGAAGTACCAGGGGAATTAGCCAGACTTCTACAGCAAGAGGAAAAAACCATCTTACCTCACGAGGAGTTGTTGGAAACAGTCAACTTAGGAACCGAGGAAGATCGGAAAGAGGTGCAAGTAGGCGCCAATCTGGAACCAAGTGTCAAGGGGCGCCTGATACAGTTGTTAAATGAATACGTCGAAATCTTCGCCTGGTCTTACGAAGACATGCCTGGGTTAGATACCGACATAGTAGTTCATCATCTGCCTACCAAGGAAGATTGCCCTCCGGTGAAACAGAAAGTCCGCCGTATGAGGCCTGACATGTCCGAAAAGATCAAAGCCGAGGTCATGAAACAGTTTGATGCCGGATTTCTAGCAGTGACTTCTTATCCTCAATGGGTTGCCAACGTGGTCCCAGTGTCGAAAAAGGATGGTAAAGTCCAAATGTGCGTGGATTACAGGGATTTGAATAGGGCCAGCCCTAAGGATGATTTCCCTCTGCCTCATATCAACGTTCTGGTTGATAACACCGCTCAGCATAAAGTTTTCTCCTTCATGGACGGCTTCTCCGGTTATAATCAAATCAAGATGGCTCCTGAAGACATGGAGAAGACCACTTTTGTCACTCAGTGGGGGACCTTTTGCTACAAGGTCATGCCTTTTGGGTTGAAAAATGCTGGGGCAACCTACCAACGTGCCATGGTCGCTTTATTTCATGATATGATCCATCATGAAATCGAAGTATACGTCGATGATATGATTGCAAGGTCCCAAACTGAGGAGGAACACCTTGACCATTTACAAAAGCTGTTTGACCGTCTGAAATTGTACAAGCTGAGGTTGAACCCAAATAAATGCACATTTGGGGTGAGATCCGGAAAATTGTTAGGCTTCATTGTCAGTGACAAAGGCATTCAAGTAGACCCTGCCAAGGTGAAAGCCATACAAGAGATGCCAACTCCCAAGACAGAGAAAGAAGTCAGAGGCTTTCTAGGAAGGCTAAACTACATTGCTCGATTCATCTCGCATCTAACTGCTACCTGTGAACCAATCTTCAAGCTGCTGAAGAAAGATCAAGTAGTACGTTGGAACGATGAATGTCAGGCCGCTTTCGAAAGAATCAAGGAGTATCTCCAAGAACCACCCATTCTTATGCCGCCGGTTGAAGGGAGACCTTTGATATTATACTTGACAGTACTTGAAAACTCAATGGGGTGTGTGCTGGGGCAGCATGACGAGTCTGGCCGAAAAGAGCACGCCGTTTATTACCTTAGTAAAAAGTTTACCGACTATGAGACTCGATACTCACTGCTTGAGAAAACTTGATGCGCTTTGGTATGGGCTGCTCGCCGGCTAAGATAGTATATGCTGACTCACACCACTTTGTTGATCTCAAAGATGGATCCAATCAAGTACATATTCGAAAAGCCTGATCTGTCTGGAAGAATAGCAAGATGGCAGATGATCTTGACAGAATATGACATCCAGTACACGACTCAAAAAGCAATCAAGGGAACTGTATTGGCTGATCATTTGGCCCACCAGGCAGTGGACGATTACCAGCCAATGTACTTTGAATTTCCAGACGAAGATATTATGGTAGTGACTGATTGTGAAGTACCTGGGCCAGATGAAGGACCTGAGCCAAGATCTCGATGGTCTATGCACTTTGACGGAGCCTCCAATGCTTTGGGTAATGGTATCGGCGCCGTGATCATATCCCCTAAAGGCACTCATACTCCCCTCACCGCTCGGATATGTTTCCATTGCACCAACAACATGGCGGAGTATGAAGCATGTATCATGGGTCTCCAAGCTGCAGTTGACTTAAGGATCAAGTTTCTAAGTGTCTTCGGAGATTCCGCTCTCGTGATCAATCAGATCAAAGGCGAGTGGGATACGAAACACCCGAATCTTATTCCTTACAAGGAGTGTGTGTTGACTCTGCTCCCCCATTTCGAGGAGATAACCTTTGAACATTTCCCAAGAGAGGAGAATCAATTAGCCGACGCATTGGCTACGATGTCTTCCATGTTCAAAGTCAAATGGGACAATGAGGCGCCTCGGATCATTATTTGGAAGAAGGATGAACCTGCATATTGCTGCGATCTCGAGATCGAAGAGGTAACAGAAAAACCCTGGTATCACGAAGTGAAGAGGTATCTGGAAGCCCAAGAATACCCCGAGGGCGCATCTGTCAATGACAAGAAGTTCCTGAGAAGGTTTGCGGCAAAATTCTTCCTCAGCAATGGCATTCTCTACAAGCGAAATCATGATTCAACCTTACTGCGTTGTGTAGATAAGACTGAAGCAGAAAGGATCATGACAGAGCTACATGAAGGTACCTTTGGAACACACTCCAGTGGACATACCATGGCAAAGAAAATCCTTCGAGCAGGATATTTCTGGTCCACAATGGAAGCCGACTGTTATCAACATTCTCGGACTTGTCATAAATGCCAGATCTACGCTGATAAGGTGCACATTCCTTCGGTTCCCCTGAACGTCTTGGCGGCACCTTGGCCTTTTGCAATGTGGGGGATTGATATGATCGGAGAAATCAGACCTACGGCATCTAACGGGCACCGTTTCATCTTGGTAGCGATTGATTACTTCACCAAATGGGTTGAGGCAGCCTCCAACGCTACGGTAACCAAGAGTGTCGTGGCACGGTTCATTCGGCATAACCTGATCTGCCGCTACGGTGTACCTGAGAGGATCATTACGGATAATGGTACCAATCTTAACAATAAGATGATCACTGAGCTCTGCGAGTAATTCAAGATACAGCACCACAATTCTTCTCCCTACCGGCCGAAGATGAATGGGGCTTTAGAAGCAGCTAATAAGAATATCAAAAAGATTGTGCAGAAGATGATAGTGACCTACAAATATTGGCACGAAATGTTACCATTTGCTCTTCATGGGTACCGTACCTCAGCACGGACGTCGACAGGGGCAACTCCCTTTTCCTTGGTCTATGGCATGGAGGCAGTCTTGCCTATTGAGGTCCAGATACCCTCTCTCCGGATAATGAAGGATGCAGGTTTGAACGAAGATGACTGGATCCAGACTCGGCTTAATCAATTAAACCTAATTGACGAGAAGAGACTTACTGCTATTTGTCATGGTCAGACGTATCAAAAACGGATGATCAGAGCATTTAACAAGAAGGTCAGACAACAAGAGTATCGAGTCGGAGATCTCGTGATCAAACGGATTATCCTACCACAAAGTGATCCCAGGGGCAAATGGACTCCTACGTACGAAGGACCATTTGTGATCAAGAATATATTTTCAGGTGGTGCAATGATCCTGACCACCATGGACGGCGATGGTCTGCCGCACCCTGCGAACGCAGACATAGTCAAAAGATACTACGCATAAATAACCCGACAAGTCGAAAACCCGAAAGGGCGACTTGGGCAAAAATGGGCATCCCGGTGAACCGAAAACCCGAAAGGGCGGTTCAGGAAAAAATTAGGGATAAAACAAAAAATATGTACACCCGGCAAGTCGAAAACCCGAAAGGGCGGCTTGGGCAAAAAGGGGTTTCCCGGTGGATCGAAAACCTGAAAGGGCGATTCAGGCAAAAGTTAGGGAATTAAAGCGTATGACTATGTCTCGTCGGATCACTTTAAGGACAATCTCTTCATCAACCAGCTTCAGGCTTCTGATCAATCCAGTTATCAACGGACGAAGCATTGAATGGACAGATACTCAGAGTTGTGAAGGCTATAGCAGAATGGAACCCCATGGAATTGTTTCACATAGCCATCTTTCTTTTTTATAAATTTTTCAATATTTGCAACGACATCCTCTTACTAGTATGACCGTTTCCTTTGTATGAATATACTCATAGAAAGTTAATACAAATACTTCTCCAAATACAGAAATTTGCGTTGTCTTCTTTTCCCTTTTTGTCTTTTGCACTTGTGTTTTATTTTGAGAAACGTCCAATGTTTTGTTAAATAGGCATATGCATTTGAACATAATCATTCCCTTATGAATCAAAAGATGATTACTGTTAGGTTGAAGGTGCAGATAGATGTCTCGGTGCCCTTTTCAAAGGAAATCTCCAGCGGATCTAAACTCCAAACCCCTCGACCCAGAATTTAATTCCCCAAACAGAGTTAAAAATTCAGGATCTTCAGCAGAGAAAGATTTCCCAACACAGATTTCCCCAGCCAGAGAGTCTTCCAGAGGCTAACTCCCCTCAGACTCATGTTTCAGAATCCTCAGCGGAACTTTGTGGACCTTAGTTTCATTATCCCAGTGGAGCTTCATAAATCTAAAAATCCGATCGCCAACGGAGCTAAAATTTCCAACCATCACCCCCCAGTGGTACCAAACTAACAATCTTTCTCCCCATAAAGTTACTTCCCTTCGAGTTGAAGATTCTCAATCCTACCTCTCCAGCTTGAGTCTATCAGATCCTTGACTCCCCAGTAGAGATCTTCATAATTTCCCATTCTCCGCAAGTTACCTAGGAATGCCAGTCCCCCGGCAGTGATCCTAAAGATCCCTCAACAATTGAAGATCCTGCATCTCCCCAAGCAGATTGAAGGCTCATTCTCAGCTCCTCACAGGATAATCAGATGTTCTCCAGTGAAGATCTCCTCAAGACAAGAATCACCAGAAGATTGGTATAACCCAAGCTCCTAGCTCTCCAGCAGTTCTCAACCAGGATGTTCTATCCTCAAGCATTCAGAAATCCTGCAATCCCCTGCAGCAGTCAAAGACTAACTTTCCCTGGCAGCAGTCAAGATTCTTTATCCAGGATTCATCCATCCTCAGCAAAGACAGCTCTGCAGCTTACATACGCATTCATTCACATTCATATCACAAACATTGACATAGTATATATATTGCATCATGCATATCATGCAACATAACTTTGTGTTTTAGCTAACGCTTCACCCTTTTCAGGATAAGATTAAAAAGCTATCATTGACAGTTGTTCAGATACAGTGTGGATACACCCCAGACACGGCGGTCATTCTATTACTCATTCAGAATTTCAAGTCAGATACAGTATGGATACACCCCAGACACGGCGGTCATTCTACTACTCATTCAGACTACAGCAATCAGATACAGGCTAGATACGCTCCAGACACGGCAGCCATTCTATCTCTTATTCAGATTCACTTATCCACCTCAAGGTTCAATGCATTCCAAACACGGATACCATTCCGACCTTACAACAACAGTTTGACCTTCCCCAGTGTGTTCACCACGGAAGTCATTTTGTCATCTATTTAGATCCCAGTTACAGTTTCAGATACACTTCAAACACATAAGTCATTCTATTACTCATATGGATCTCAATCCCGGTTACAGTTTCAGAAAGACTCCAAACACGGAAGTCATTCTGTTGCTCATACAACTTTCAACTTCAGATACAGTCCAGATACGCTCCAGACACGGTTGACGTTCTGTCACTCATTCAGATTTTGTCTCCAGCACGCAGTTGCTTCATACAGATATTCCTCTGTTACCTAGATACAATACAGATACACTCCAGACATGACATTCATTCTGATATTCATTCTTCAGTCACAGTTACAGCTCAGATACGCCCCAGACACGGAGGCCATTCTTCTGCTCATACAAATTCAATCCTTAGATGCAGTTCAAATGCATTCCAGACACGAATACCATTTTGATCCTCATTTTTCTAACCTATCACATTGCAGTTCAATAAACATCCCAGATGGCATCTTTAAGCCCATCCCCGAAAAGATTCTGTCACCCCTCCAGATGGCATCTCTAAGCCCATCTCCAAATGGCATCTCTAAGCCCATTCCCGCATCCATTGTTCTGACGAGTGCAAATTTAAGGGCACTTTAGTGTCCAATCTCCTTTTACCTTCGAGACGCGAAAGGCAAACCTGCCAATCTAACTCTTCAGGTGCAAGAAGATTGAACAGGGGCAACTGTTGTACCCCAAAATTTGCCCTCCTATTTCCTCAATATTTTCTCATCACAAGACCTTTGAAGCTCAAGAACAAGTTAGGGTTTCCTCTGCTCAAGACTTCTCCTTGCACTATTGGCCCAAATTAGGGTTTGTGTTTGCACAAAGATGTTTTGACCCAAAGTTCCCAAAATTACTTTCATGCTTCATATTGGACTCACAAGTTTACCCATACCAAGTTTTAAGCCTTGATTCCAATCTTTGCCCAGTCAATTGGACAGTTGACCTAGAAATCAACTATATTGGGGAAAAAGTCAGCTGTGGTCAATTGACAGTCAAACCTCATGATTTTTTACCCATATCAACATTTTTGAACTCATTTAAACCATTTGGTCAAGTTTGGATCACAATTCCACAAGAAATTTGATCAGATCACCAAAAGGGCAAAATGGTCATTTTTAGGGTTTTGACTGCACAAAGGCAATTTTTGATTGTTTGACCTAGCCAATGACAAACCAAGCTCACATATGGACTCAAGGACCCTTTGGAATTGTCTTGACATGTTCATCAAGTTCAAAAGATCCCAAATGCACAAGATTGACAGTTGAATTTTCCAGTCAATTGATCAATTTTGACTATATACTGAAAAGTCAAAACTTTGACTTTTTGGTCAAAATCAAATGTCAAGATTCATTTTTCATCAAAACATGCCAAATCATGAAACTTGTCCATCAAGAAATCAAAAATTACAAATTAGGGTTTGAAATGAGGATTTTTCAAAACTTCGAATTTTTCTAAGTTATGAAAAACCCTAATTTTTTCCTAACTTTGTCCCATTGTTTCATCAAGATGCATTTGGATTCAAGCAAAAGTCAAAACATGAAAGTTGTATCCTATTGAAAAATCTACAACTTTGATTCACAAAGTTTCCTCAAAAGAAGCTTGTAGCTCAAGTTACAATTTTTGGAATAAGGGTGCAAAACCATTTTTAACTTAGAGAAATTTTGACCTCTTTTAGGCAGGATTTTTGCCTAACTTCAAGACCACTTTCCACACACTTCCACTTGGAATTTCAATTTGAATTACAAAGATGGATTGTAGTACACATTCCAAGCTTTCCAAAATGTCCAAGAACTCATCAAACAACCTCATGGTTAGGGAGAATCGAATTTGGCAAGTTTGGAAAAAGTCACTTTGTTTATGGTCAATCTACATGTTCATACACTTAGGCAATTTTGAAATCAGCTTGCATCCCTTGATTACAGGTCCTATATCTCATTTGCACTCATAAATTTAATGCAAACCCCTTGTGTTCAAGCCTTGCATTGTGTGTTTAAGCATTACATGGAGAATTAAGCCATAAATAGATAAAGCATTTTTGCCATTTTTGAAAAGTGCAACTTTATGTCAATTTGCAAATCAAGAGGTACACAGCAAATCTCTTTGGCACAAGCTTTTGAGCTAATCCCACTGATCAAGGGCAAGCTTAGCAGCACATTAGAGGGGCCTCCATCAGTCTAGAACACAACTTGGCATTTTGTTGCTTAAAGGTGAAGAAACTTAACATAACAACTACCAACTCTCTTTCCTGCAACCACAAGCCTAAGCAAACTTGTTGTACACATTCTAAACATCCAACCCAAGTTGAAACACGAGCCAACCATCTCCAATACCCTCTCCAACACAGAATCACCACAAAATTGCAAGAACAGGGCACCTGCTGCAGATTGAGGTCCACAACTCAATCTACTCGTGCACTTCCATCCAAACTAGTTCAAACACATTCCACACCATCCCTTGAAACTGTTCCAAGCCCTAAGCACGACCTGTAACACCCCTAACCAACACCATTTTCATTTTTCTGTTTTGCAGGTGAAGTTCTATAACTCGATTCAGCTAGTTTCAAAGCAAGCTAGAGGTAGGAGAAGCATCCCTGTACCTCAAACAAGTTGTGCCAATCATCACATTGCATTGAAAGTTCCTCCATTGCTGTACACGACTCAAGCGGAACAGATAAAACTTTGAACTTATATCTCTCTATCCAGGCATAGTTAGGCTTAAGTTTGTGAAGAAAACATGTTCTAGTCATAGCCCTGAAGCCATCCATATAGTTACTTTTCATTTATATTGTGTACACTGAGAGAATTTTGAAACTGAACATTGGACAAAAACTAGGTCAGGAATTGGGGGAGAAGAAATTTTCTCTCATTTCTGAGAGTTAGATCTAGTTTTTGGTATGTATGGATTCGTTGTTGGATGCTTAACATTTTTCATGTTGTAAGTTTGTGCTAAAAAGCCAGGAATCAAGATGTTTGAATCAGTGTGGGAGGCGCGCGTTTTTTGACAAATTCCTGGCCAGAGGTTGAAGACAGAGTCTTGGGCTGGGCCTGAGATTTGTCTTTTCTTTTCACACCCCATTTTTACTTTTACACCCCCTTGGCCCATTGAGCTTATTTTTATGATTTTTTGACTTTTTCTTTTTTGTTCTGACTTATTTATTTTTTCTCATAATATTAAAAATATAAAAAATATTTTTCAAACCATTTTTGTATTTATTAGGCATTTATTTGTTTAAATTAATATTTGTACATAAATAAATCTATCACTTCTTTTATTTAAAATACTAAAAAATAATGTAAATACATTTTTTTCAGATTTTATTTTATTTCATCTTTTGAAAACATTCTCTTAAAATACACTTTTTTTTTTATAAATAATAAATATTTTATTTTTTGTATATATTTAATATATTTAATATATAATATAAATGCTTATATAATTATTAGAATATTTAGGATAAAGACATAAAAATAATACATTTTTTCTTTTATTAATATTTGACCTCAAAATTTACTTTTTTATAAATATACTTCATTTTATTTATTTTTGTGTATAATTAATAATTATTGTATATACTATATAATAAATACATTTTATTTATAAAATTAGGGTTTTACCCCTAAGTGCATAAAAACACCAAAAATTAATACTTTTTATTTTGTTTACTTGACACATAAAAAATACTTTTTTCATACATATAAAAAAAAACATTTTTGCATCTTCCATATTTATTACATTTTTATTTAATTGTTGTATATTAAATAATTTGTATAATTCAATTTTGATGTAATAGTTAGGTTTAAATTCCTTGTCAAAATATCCCCATTTGAACATTTGTACCCCCCTTCCCATATATTGTGTTGTAATAACTTAGGAACTTTATTTTTCGCACTTTAAAGCTTTCTAAATATGCCATGCTAGAATTAGGGTTTGTATGCAAAAATCAATCAAAAAATAGATGACCTAATTTCAAGACAAAAAGCATGAAAATGGACAACACCAATCACACTTGCACCCCTAGGGTACTCCACTTGTTGCCTTCAATAATGGGCCATATTGCATGTTAAGTATCTTTGGCAAAAAACAAAACAATTTCAAATGATCATAGTCCCTCGATGACGCTTTCGAAAGTTGCCTAAAAATGATCAAGTCCCTTAAAGGAAGAATAGCCCAAAGATACTTGGCACCATTGCAATCATGTTCTAAACGATGACCCGCATCCGTCCCGTTAACATCCTAACACAAGATTGTCCACCAAATACAATGGTGGAACAAAATTGTTAAAAGGGTTAAAACATAGAGAAAATCTTTGATAAATTTAGGAGTAGACAAAACTCTTAGTTACTTGATAAACTTGCAAAAACACTTGCCTATCTTCTAAAACACACAACACAAACACATTTTCAAAACAACTTTCAAAAATCATTGAAAACCTTTCAAAAAGACGTACACCTTTGTATACATTCAAACATGGATCATTACAAAGGTTGCCACAATAAATGGCCTCTTTTCAAAACATTTCCAAACTCACACACGAAGCACCATTTCAAACAATCGAAAATGCAAGGCAAGTTGATCTAAGCAAGTAACTAAGAGCCCATGGATAACCATGGATAGAAAGGGTGCTAATACCTTCCCTTTCTATAATCTACTCCCCGAACCCAAGAAAACACCTCAAAGGTTTTTGCTGTGCTTTTTAACCTTTCCTTAGGATAAAATAAAAAGTCGGTGGCGACTCTTGCTCAACCGAAACATTTGCGAAAACAAACGCAAAACCTCAAGTCAGTTATCCCACCGCATCACACCTGCCCTTAGAATCTTTTTAGCCATTGTGTGCCCACTAGAATGGGTGCCAAAGGTACCTTCATGCACATCTACCATACTCTTATATACTTCACTCTTGTCTACACACCGAAGCAAAGTAGAATTGTGGTTGTGCTTGTAGAGGATTTCGTTACTGAGGAAAAACTTGGTAGAGAACCTTCTTAGGAACTTCTTATCATTAACGGAAGCTCCCTCAGGATACTCTTGGGCTTCAGGGTATCTTTTCACTTTGTGGAACCAGGGTTTTTCTACTACTTCTTCAGTATCAACCTCATAATAGTATATTGGTTTGTCCAATCTCTCAATAGTGATCTGAGGAGATTCATTATCCCATCGGACTTTAAACATGGATGAAATAGTAGCTAGAGCGTCCGCCAATTGATTTTCTTATCATGGAATATGCTCAAAGGTAACTTCTTCAAAGGGTGGAATCAGTGTCAACACATGCTCTCGGTAAGGGATGAGATTAGGATGCTTTGTGTCCCATTCTCCCCTGATTTGACTGATTACCAAGGCCGAGTCTCCAAATACACTCAATAATTTGATTCTCAAGTCTATAGCAGCTTTGAGACCCATAATGCATGCTTCATATTCAGCCATATTATTGGTACAGCTGAAACATAGTCTAGCAGTGAAAGGAGTATGACAGCCTTCAGGAGATATGATCATAGCACCAATTCCATTTCCAAGTGCGTTGGAAGCTACACCAAAAAATATAGTCCATCAGGAACCTTTTCCAGGTCCTTCATCCAGTCCAGGTTCTTCATAATCAGTCACTAACATGATGTTCTCGTCCAGGAACTCGAAATTCATGGATTGATAGTCATCCACAACCTGATGAGCCAAATGTTCATCTAGTACACTTCCTTTTATTTATTTTTAGGTAGTGTATTGAATGTCATATTCGGCCAGGACCATTTCCCATCTTTCTATTCTTCCAGAGAGAGCGAGCTTCTAGAATATGTATTTGATAGGATCCATTTTAGATATCAATAAAGTGGTGTAGGTCAACATATATTGTCTTAGTCGGCGAGCAGCCCATGTAAAAGCCCAACAAGTTTTCTCGAGCAGTGAGTATCTTGTTTCACAATCAGTAAATTTTTTGCTAAGGTAGTATATTGCATGCTCTTTTCGACCAGACTCGTCGTGCTGCCCCAGCACACACCCCATTGAATTTTCTAATACTGTTAAGTACATGATCAGAGGTCTTCCTTCAACCGGCGGCATCAAAATTGGAGGTTCTTGAATATACTCCTTGATTCTGTCAAAGGCAGTCTGGCAGTCGTCATTCCACTTCACTACTTGATCTTTCTTTAGTAATTTGAAGATTTGCTCACAAGTAGCGGTTAGGTGGGAAATGAATCTGGAAATGTAGTTTATACGTTCCAAGAATCCCCTAACCTCCTTCTCAGTGCGAGGATATGGAATCTCTTGAATAGCTTTAATCTTTGCAGGGTCTACTTTGATACCTTTTCCGTTGACAACGAAACATGGGAGCTTACCAGATCTTACTCCAAAGGAGCACTTGTTCGGATTCAGTCTTAATTTGTACTTCCTCAGTCTTTCAAACAGTTTCTGCAAATGATCCAAGTTCGCTTATTCAGTCTGATACCTGGCTATCATATCATCGACATAGACATTTATCTCATGATGGATCATATCATGAAACAAAGCTATCATAGCACGCTGATAGGTTGCCCTATCATTTTTCAACCCAAACGACATAATCTTGTAGCAGAAGGTGCCCCACTGCGTGACGAAATTCATTTTGTCCATATCTTCTGGTGCCATTTTAATCTGATTATACCTTGAGAAACCGTTCATGAAGGAGAATATCTTATGTTGTGCAGCATTGTCAACCAGAACATCAATATGGGGAAGCGGAAAGTCATCCTTGGGGCTCGCCCTATTCAAATCTCTGTAAACCACACACATGCGCACCTTGCCATCCTTTTTTGGTACCGGTACCATGTTTGTAACCCATTGTGAATAAGTAGTTACAGCTAAGAACCCGGTGTTAAACTGTTTCATAACTTCAGCCTTTATCTTTTCTGACATCTCAGGACGCATACGATGAACCTTTTGCTTCACTGGAGGACAGTCCTCTTTCATTGGTAGACGATGAACCACAATATCAGTGTCCAACCTCGGCATGTCTTTGTATGACCAGGTAAAGATCTCAATGCAGTCGTGTAACATCTGGATTAACCGCTCTTTGACACTATGCTCCAAGTTGACACCTATCTTGACTTCCTTTTTATCCTCTTCAGTACCCAAGTTTACCGTCTCGACTGATTCTTCATAAGGTTGTATTGTTCTTTCCTCCTGTTGTAATAGTCTAGTAAGTTCTCCTAGTACTTCACAATATTCCTCACCTTCGTCCTCAGCTTGGTAGATCGGATTTTCAAAGTCATAACTAGAAATAGAAGAACTGTTATCAATGGGATCCAGAGTGGATGTGGATCTACAGTTTTATATGTGGGTGTGTGTGAGAGCATGGCTATTTTGATAAAGTAAAAGCAGAAAATAAAGACAAAAAGCGCAAAATTTGTATGTGAAACGTCCAATGATTTATTTATGACATATGAAAGTGAAATGATAACCCTCACAAATAAACCATTGTGCCTCGGGTAAGACATAAGGCTTTAAAGTTTAAATTGTTCAAATATTACATATCCCAAAAAAACAAAAAGACAATTACTCCTGGATGAAAATAATGGGAACAAAGTCTCTAGCCGTCCAATTGTTGAGTCCACTGTTGGTAGCAGGGAAGATCCAATTATCCAAGTCACAGTCATTGTCAGCGTCTTCTACAACATTGACTCCATGGTTGCTGGTGCGTGGTGGTGGTCCTCCGGTGCGAGCACGACGAATGGCTTTCTGAGCTCCTGAAGTGAAACCCAAACCAAACTTGTCAGACTTATAGGGGATGTCAGGTAGTTGGCCCTAAATAGTGCACCCACCTTTAATTACAACCCTAGAATCTTTTAAAGAAGTCATCTTTAGTGGAGGTCTGGTAACCTTTGGAACAGCGGTAGAAGCTTTGGTAACAACAATTATCTGAGGAACCTCTTCAAAATTCTGTCAGGGGGTATCAATGAACTCACCGTCCATATCGACATATCGGGAATAGTTTAGATGGCTCACCATATACTCCTATTCTCCATGGATTGTAACAATATTTCCATTAACCAGATACTTTAACATCTGATGCAAGGTGGAAGTGACAGTGTCGGCCCCATGAATCCAAGGGCGTCCCAACAAACAAGTGTAAGATGGGTGAATGTCCATCACATATAAAGTGGAGCCAAAAGTTTGGGAACCAACTTTAATATGAATGTCCACCTCCCCGTGTACCATTTTCTTGGAACCATCAAAAGCCCTCACCACAATATTACTGGGCTTCAAAGTCAGACCTTCACAGTCTAATCTGTCTAAAGAACCCTTGGGTAGAACGTTTAGCGACAAACCCATATCAACTAGAATATGAGCTAGGGTGGTGCCCCTGCACTCAATAGAGACGTACAGGGCATCATTATGCTTTCTTCCTTTAGACGTCAAATCAGCATCGTAGAAACCAAGTCCATTGTTAGCAGTCAGGCTAGCAACACAGTTCTCGAATTGGTCGGAAGAAGTCTCTTGCGGCACATGAGTCGACTTCAGGAATTTCACCAAAGCCTTAGCATGGGCTTTAGAGCACAATAACAAGGCCAGCATTGAAATTTTTGAGGGTGTCTGCCCCAATTGTTCCACAACATTATAGTCACTCTTCCGTATGATTTTTAAAATTTCCTCGATTTCTTGTTTGGAGGCTTCAGGAATGGATTTTTTGGGTGCCTCCGTCTGGGCAGGCTCAACCAATACTTCTTTGCCCCGAGTCTCAGCTGACTCAGTAGCAGGAATAACAACAGGAGCAACAGGTGTTTTCGCAGGAATAACCAAAGGAGTTGCAACAGTCTTTGGAGAGATTTCAGGAGAGAAAACCCTTCCGCATCTGGAAATTTTGTTGGTCCCAACAATGTTGTCGATGTTAGGATCAGTATCTTCAGTAACTTCATTCTTAATGGCCTGGAGGTCCTGCTTGACGCCATGATAATAAAATCCAGCACCATAATTCCAAGGAACAACTTTGTCAGAGAAATATGGTGTGGGTCCTAGAAAGGTGATAATTAAAGGAGCAACCTTAGGAGTGGATGTAATCCTGGCAGGTCTTTTGGAGGAGACCTTGGGAGGATTGTCAGAAATGATAATAATTGACACATCTTCACATCTTGCATCTTCACATAGACCTTTCATAGAGGGAGTCTTCTCAAACAGAATTTCCTTGTTGTTCATCAGGCATTGGACACATATCTTCAACAATAATCAACCATTGGGCAGAGACGCACACAGGTGGCAATCTTCACCACAGCCCGGAAATAAAATGGCTTGCAAGAGATTTTTCTTAACAATTGGCAGAGGGGTAGTCAAAACTTCCATATAAGAAACAAAAAGAACATCATCAACAACATTAATACCTTGGCCATGCTTGGGCATTGGTGCAGTTATCACATTGGGGGTTTCAGGAGGGTCAAATTCAATCTCTTTTGCCTCAATAAGGTCATGAACTTTATTCTTCATAGGCCAACGATAATTTGTATCATGCCCTGGGTTGTTGGAGTGGTAGCCACACTGAGCATTAGGATTATAATGGGGAGATGTAGTGTTTGGATTTTGAGGAGGCTCCTTCAGAGTGACCAAGCTAGCCTTCATTAGATGTTGCAATACTTGAGATAAGGGCATGTTGAGTCTAGTGAATTTTCTTCTAGGCGTATCCTGCCTACACTGATTATTTTGTCACTGAATCGATACATGTTTGGAGATCATTATAGCTCCTATCGTTGGACAGCGTTCAGCTTTACCCTGATTTCTCTGGCCATAGGCAGCACTAACTTCCTTCATCCCACTGAAATGCTTCTTTGCAGCACTTAAATATGCAATCCCTTGAATTTTGCAACTTCTGATGCCAGCTTCTACTCTCTCACCTATCAATATCCGCTCGGTGAACCCAACTGAAGAGCTTTCAATCAGATGGTTGAAAAATGGGCCTGACAAAGTACCCAAGAACATATCTACTAGCTCTCTATCAGACAGGGGAGGTTGGACTCTTCTTGTAAGATCTCTCCACTTTTGGGCATAATATTTGAAGCCCTCACTCTAACCCATATACATGTCTTTAAGTTGTGTACGGGTTGGAGCGAGGTCAACATTGTATTAGTACTTCCTATAGAAAGAAACAACCAAATCCTCCCAATTGTGAATGTTGGTTCCCTCCAGCTGATAGAACCATTACAATTGAGTCCCCAATAAACTTTCTTGTAAGAAATGCACCCACAAATTCCTATCAGCAGTGTAAGGTTGGATCTTCCTGACATAAGACCTCAGATGCAACTTAGGACATGAAACTCCGTCATATTTAGCAAACGTGGGAACCTTTAACTTCTGTGGAATGACCACTCCAAAAACCATCCCTAATTCTTCAAAATCCAGACCAGGTACCCTCTGAATTTCCATGGTGTTGAGACGATCCTCCAGCTGTTTATATTTGTCATCAGTAGGAGGATATTATTCTTCAGCATAGTCAGCCTCTTCTTCATCAGACCCTGGATTGTGGTCCTCTTCTTTTTTCTTCTCTTCCTGATCGTCCTCCTCATTTGACAGAGTTGAGAATTCGAGAGATCTCTTTGCTGGTCCTCTGAATCTCCTTCCCATATTCAGGACACTCGTTGGTTTCTTTGTCTTTCTTTCTTGTCTTTGAGTATGAGTGCCTTCAGTTCCTCTTGTCCCTTAGCCAGAGCCAGGAACATCTGTTGGAATTGAGCATTTTGTGCTTGAATATCCCTAATATTCTGTTCGACAGACATTTCTATTTTGCTAAAATAAAGAGCGAAAGGATAAGAAATCGGTCCTGAAACCTGTTTATGTGAT
Source organism: Vicia faba (assembly GCA_948472305.1). Lineage (NCBI taxonomy): Eukaryota > Viridiplantae > Streptophyta > Magnoliopsida > Fabales > Fabaceae > Vicia > Vicia faba. The sequence goes on from OX451737.1 coordinate 775,963,060, forward strand.
GATATGCATGATATGCTTATGCAATGTTTTCAAGGATTTGTAAGATTTAAAATTGATTAGACAAAGAGAGAACAAAAATTAATTGTATTAATAAGTTTAAACGGTTACAAAAATGTCTCTCGGGCTTACAATGGAAGAAACAAAAAAAATAAAAAATAAACTTCCTAAAACAAAATAAATTAAGTTTCCCATGAGCGCTTCCTCTTTGGTGCAATGTAGGCGTTCAAACTTATCTCTTCATAAAGTTGTCTTGTGAGCTCCAAAACCTTCTTCTCGCTTGCGTAGAATTGGGTTTCAAAGGTGTATCTTTCCCCTTTTAGTTGAATCCAAGTCTTTGTAACTCCTCAAGAGTAGTCGGCATGTCAGGATGGAGAATAGTGTAAGGAACATCTCCCTCGATAATAGGCTCCATGATGATAGGTAGGATGGCTTCATAAGGCATCATAATGCTTTGAGCGCGAGCTCGCACCCACTTGAGATAGGGCTCCAAAGGAGTGGAGTTCTTATGCCTCAACGTCTTGCTATCAACCTTGTTAACCATGCCCCAAGCTCGTATGAATCTTTGACGATAACCTTGGACATCGTTCTCGTAGTCGAATGCAATTCCTTGGACAAGTGTATCATGAGGACCATCCCTCCTAGCATATCCAAGTTTTCGCAAAGCCAAACAAGGGTTATAGGTGATTCCTCCCCTAATGCCTAGGAGAGGGACATTAGGGAATTCCCCACATTGATCAATGATGGCAATGTCCTCCAAAGATCGAGGACACCAATGAATATCTGAATGTGTGAGCGACATTAACCTACTAGACCATCTTAAGCCTTGCTCGTTCTTTACAACAGATCAGGGTAGGTGCGAAACAAACCACCTATCCAACATAGGAGTGCAACACATAAGAAGTCCTATTCTCTTCATGGTGCGAGTGTGAAGAGAGTGAAAAATGTCTCCAAGTAAGGTAGGCACAGAATTGCGAGATAGAAAATTTTTGACTGTGTTCACATCTATTAGTTGGTCAGGATTGGGAAATAGGACCATCCCATAGATGAGAAGAGCCCACGCTTCTTCAAAGGCTTGTAAATCCAGAGCATCCCAAAAATATTGAGTCTTCTCGAACAAAAAATTGGCTAGAAACCCTTTGACACCACTTCTTGTTTCTCAATTTGCCACAACGTCAGACTGTTGTAAATGTAGAGCTCGAGAAATATCCTCAGGTTTTTGGTCTCTTTCAATACCGTTGAAGGGTATTTGATCAAGAATAGGAATTCTAAAGAGTTGAGAGAACTCTTCCATAGTAGGCACAAGTTGGTAATCAGGAAAGGTAAAGAAATGGTGTTTAGGGTCAAAGAATTGGAATAGCACTTTCACCATGTCCTCTTTAAAGCTTGTTATAACCAAGTTGACGAGACGACCATATTTCTTGGTAAATGGAGAATCATTGGGGACCCTTGATGCTAATTCCTTAAGTTGAGGAGGCATTTTGATGAGGTTGATTTGGACAATATTCCTACAAGTGGGAGCCATGTCCTACAAAAAAGACAAAGATAAATCTCTAGGTCCTTGAAATGGTTAGTGCAAAATGCCATGGTATAATGTCATGATGTTATGTACAAACAAACACATACATACAAAGCAAACAAGTCCTTAGGTTTAGGCTTGCATGAGTTTCATAGGTAAGTACCCTCTTGAAGTTTAGTTGGTTCAACCTGTCCTAGAAAGTAATCGGGTTCTAGGGAATCTCAATATCACTGATCTTTCTTCATTGGGCATTATTTCAGCACAAGCCTCTTTATTGGCGACCGGAATATCTTGAAACTCCGATCTCAATGAGTGTAGTATCGAGTATCAACCAACTTCGGACTACACCAAAGCCGACTATCTCACTACTTCCTAATGGCCAAGTTGTTCAATTAAAGGTTCTAAGGCCAGTTAGTACTTCATGACACCACACAGTGGCCCCGTATTCTCCTTGACTAAACTCAACGGCTTCTGGTACCAATAAATGTGTCACTAACGTAGCCATCGCTTCAACCATGTCGGTATATCTCGCACAGTCTCCACAATCTATTGCTACTTACCTAATGGTGTTTCCAGATTCGGGTAGAGGATCAATAAAAACCCAAACATGGACCCTTAAGTGTAAAGCAAATAAATCAAACAATGAAAGCAATTAAATATGATATAACTCTAAGGTAACCCCACTTTTAAGTTTTTTTCCCCAGCAGAATCGCAAGTTCTGTCATATGGCGGGAGAACTGACTCGGGTGTTTTTTGCGTTTTATCGCAAAATGTTACGGATAGCAACAGTTGCCACCGACTTTTCTTTTATCCAACAAAGGAAAGGGTGAAAAGAATAGGAAAGACCTTTCGAGATATTTTCTTGAGTTCGGGGGGTAGGTTATGAAAAGGGAAGGTATTAGCACCCTTTTGATCTGTAGTTACCTACGGGCTCTTAGTTTCTTTCTAGATCATTTTTGAAAAATGCTTTGTTTGAAATGTATTTGTGGTGGGTTTTTGAGAGTATTTTGAAAACGCCTTTGTTTCGGAAAACTTTTTAATGATTCTCGTCTCTATAAGAATGTATACAAAGTGTTGGTTTTGAAAATAGTTCAAAGAGATGTTTATTTGTTTTTTTGAAGATGTTTTAAAAGTGTAAGTGTGAAAATGGTTTTGATTTGTGAGCAAGCAACTACGAGCATCCTACCTACTCAAAAGTTCTTTGTTCTTTTCCTCCTCCTTTAGATGTTGCTATCTTACCATTGATTGGTAAGAAGCCCCATCATTGGATGTGAAAGGACGGGCGTGGGTCAATCGTATAGTCATAGATGGCAACTTTTGAGATGTTTTAGCAATTTTCGTAAGGGACTAGATCATTTACCAAAGGCAACATCGAGGAACATTGAGGGACTGCGATATTTTTTATCGAGGGTCTTTGCTAAAACGCCCATATTCGAGGGACATGATTATTTTCCAAGGAAACAAGCGAGGTTACCTTAGAGGTGCACGTGTGAATAGTGTGTTTGATTGCATGCATTTTTGTCTTTGAGATTAGGGTTTTCTAGCGTTTGATTTTATCTTGCCATACACGCCCTAATTACTAACAATTTATATTAAAGCGGTAAATTGCAGAAATTAGAATCCTGAGCTATTACATCATTAGGGTAGTGGGGGTACAATTTACAAATGGGGATGAAGTGGAAACTTAGATATTATAACCATATCGAATAAAAATGAAAACAATGTAAAAATCGTGTAAAATAAAGGAAAATTTTCATTTTGAACTATTATGTGTCGAAACAAGTTGTTATGCATCGAGACATAACTTTCCTTGCCCCTGTAAAACCAAACCAACTCAGTATGAGTCGATTCATAAAGGGATGTGTTGACTCATTTCCTGTTTGTGTCGACACATACGCGTTTTGTGTTGACTCATGCACCTTTCATCCTTCTGTTTTGGGGCCTGGATAACAGTATGAGTCAATGCATATGGCTATGTGTCGACTCATACCCTATTTTTTCACTAGAATGAGTCGACCCAAGTGGGTGTGTATCGACTCATGTTGCCGTTTTTTGCCTTAAACATTGTTTTATTGTCTGTACAGGTCAGTTTACAGCATATGATTGATAAACATAAACAGCAAGCAAACAGTTAGCTCAAAGGGGAAATGATTACTACCTTTTATCTTTAAAAATAAATCATTAATGATGTATGAAAAATTCCAAGTCAAGAAGACTTACCTTGAGACTACACTTGGTGTTTTAAGTCTGAATACTTTCCAAGATGTTGTGATGGCTCCAATGAATCTCCAGGAAGCTTTTTCCAAACTGTTGAAACTCATTCAAGTTGTATAGTATTGTTTTTATGTTTGGAGGGTGAAGATAATGGCACTAACAAACTGTTTTAGTGTTTGAACAATCTCTATGTGATAAGGTGTTTGGTTTATGGGAGAGTTTGTAAGATGGAATAATGGATTGAGGTTCTGTTTTGAATGAAAGTAGATCTGATTTTTTTGAATGACCCAAGGTTACAAAGAATATTGTTTTTCTTTTCAAAAACTCTCTATTTTCTCTCTAAAAGCCACCCTCTTGTTTGTTGTGAAAATAGTTTATTTATAGAGGAAGTTTTGCTGGGACTTTAGGAGGGAAACAAATAACAATTTGAACAGTTTGGGTATGCTGCATCATTGCCTTTTAGATGCAGTTCTCTTATGCAAATTTGATGCAAACATGGGCCTGAGATAATGCAGGCTTAGACTGGGTTGGTAGTAGCATAGCAGGGCTGTTTTTGCAGCAGTTTTGGAGTGTTGTGGCAGCTTGGTGCAGGGTTGTTTCATAGCAGTATAGCAGACTGTCTTTTGACATGGTTTTGGGTTGTTATGTGGCCAATACAGCAGGCTTGAACAACATTGTTTGTAGCATGATATAAAATCTGGTTTGTGGACCAATTTATGCGGATTGTAACAAAGACAAAGCATGTTTGTGGATAGCATAGTGGCAAGGTTTGAGTCAAAGGGAACGAGTTCAAACAAGACCAAACTTAGGATTTGTAATCTTGCAAAAATGCCACTTTGTAATAACTTGAATTATTTGTAACATCTTGAATTATTTGTAACATCTTGAATCATTTTGAATTGTAGTGAAAAGTTGTCATGAAGCAATGAAATTAACAAGTATAGAAAATACTTACACAAATTTCCAAGTCTTGCAAAGTTGGATTTTTGACTCTCTTGATTTTTTTTATGATCAAATTTCATATTTTGGATGTCTTGATGAAATGTGATTTTTGGGACTCAATTTTGGTCAAAAAGTCAAAGTTTAACTTTTTAGTATACAATTGACTTTTTCCACCAGTTGACCGAATTTCGTGTATCAATCCTCTAATTTCAGGAGATGAATTGAAATATGCGATTAGGTCGAAATGACGCGCTTGGATCCTTGAGATCTTGGTTCCAACCCATAAGTCAGGTATTAGGTCAAAAACTAGAGTTCGGTCATTTTCAGTCAAAACCCTAATTTTGCCTATTTTGCCCTTTTGATAATTTGAATGACTTTCTTGGAAAATCGTGATCCAAGACTTGAAACTTGACAGAAGTAATCCTGAGGGTCCATAACAATCCATGAAAGTCATTTGAAACATTAGAAATCCGACTGTCTTTGTACAAACTCAAACCCTAATTTGAGGCATCAATGTTGAGGAAATTGTTTGACCTAGTCAATACTTGCGCAAACTTGAGGCATTGAAGATCTTTATAGGAAATATCTTGAGAAATGAGAGGGAAAATTTTGGGGTACAACAGGGGGTACAAACTTTTGAATGTGGAGGAAAGCAATAAACCCTAATTAAATTATTACAATCTATAAGCAATTACATAACTATGAAAATAATGATGTGAAAAATAAACAAACGCGCTGAGATGATGAAAAGGGAGAATGTTTTAAAAAAAACCTAACAAATTTTGAAGCATTAAAAATTATGTTTTGTTGTTTCTTTGTTTAGAAAGTATTTGATGAAGGGTGAGAAAACACTTTGAAGGGGGGGTTGAATAAGTTTTTTCTTTTTCTCGCGCAATAATAATGGAAGGACACAGGTATTTTTATCCTGGTTCGTTTGAAATTCAAACTACTCCAGTCCATCTGCCAAGGTGATTTTGCCTCTCTCAACGAGGACTTAATCCACTATAATCAAGTTGATTACAAATGCACAACCAAACTATTGTGTCTAAGAATACAATGCACAAGCCAACTGCAAGTGACTAACACCTCTAAGACTCAACTAGTCCTAGCCCTCTTGATAAATCTGACCCAATTGGTCTCTCAAGGAACAATTACAAAGATTATCTCTTAACATTAGTGAATCAGAATGCTTCTAATAAGCTATATCACAAACTGTGATTTATCACTAAGATTTTAGCCCAATACTTAAGAACTACCCACTATATACAATGAGTTTACAAGAATGAAAATGGTGAGCTTCAGTATATCTTACGTGGATCAGTAACCTTGATTTGAAACAAATGGTCTTCTATATATAGCTTCAAGTCTTGACCGTTACTGCCTTGAAGAGAGTGTATGCATTAATGATGTGTGTTAGCTTGGTCTTTATGTTTTCAATGCTCTCGTGCGTAGTACCACTTGAGTGTGTTAGTCGTCTTAGCGTTAAATGATCAATGGTACTGTCAGAGCTTGTCTCTGGAAGTTTAAGAGTTTGCTTGCAGCGTTGCAACTTCAGAGTTTTCTTTAACTTTTCTTCTATCAGAGTTTTCTTCATTTTATGTTCATCAGAGTTTACTTCAGCTTGCATTATCAGATGTTGCTTTCAGCGTGCTTCTCTCAAATCTTTTCTTCAGCTAGCTTTATCAGAGGTTGCTTAAGATTGCTTTTCATTAGAGTTTGTCTTGGAGTGCTTCCTTCAGAGTTTGCTTTAGACTTGCGTAGAATGATGTTTCACTTTTGAGAATGCTTGAGTCAGAACATCATCTGAATTCGACAACATGCACATCAGAGTATAAAATATATTATACAAAATTTATTTCATTGTTATCATCAAAACTCTAAGATATGATTAGAACCAAACTTTGTTCTAACATTTGAGATGTGAGATAAAAAATTAGACCTAATTATGTTTTACAAATTAATTATTTACAAGAAAATAAGATGTGATCAAATAATCTTTATTATCAAAATTAAATTAATTAAATTCTAAAGATTCTTAGTATTTAGAAAATATTTTTGTAGTTTTATTAAGAAATAATTGAAGTATAAAACCTAACAAAAATCAAAGTGATTTTAATTAAAATTAATTTTATTTGTGAAAATTAAGTTAATTGGTTAAAACCTAAACCTAATTCTTTTTATGATTTTTTTTCTTAGAATAAAAATATTTTTTTTTTGTATTTTTATTAAGTGAAATAAATAAATAAAAGTGAAACAAAAAGAAAATATAAAGAAATAAAAAATATTGGGCATGTGGTACTGTGAAAGAAATTTAGAGGGTGTGAAAAGGAATACTCGGCCCAAAATAGATTTTTTTGGTTTGAATCAGAAAAATGAAATAAGAATGAAAATAGGCCTGCAAGTTAGTAAAAGGGAGGTATGGAAAGCAAAACTCTCAGGCCCAGGATTGATAAGCCTAACGCCTATTTGATCCAGTGGTGATAGTCCTTGATGGTTTATCATAGGGACACGCATGTAGTGTGTTGGATCATGATCTTGTGATGATCAGAGGGTGATTGAGAGAGGTACACCATGCGCTCCTTGAACCTGTTTGTATTGAATCTGAAAGAAGAAAATATAAAACAAATAAAAGGGTATCGTTGGGGCTCGAACCCAGGTCCCTAGAGCAGGAAAAGATTTTGTACGTGCGCGCTTGCCACTGGGGTGGCTGTTTCATCCGGTTATGAAAAAAAACACCAATAAATATATTACAAACTCATTTCTAAATGTAACTTCATCTTCTTCCTCGCGCTAGTATCCATGAACACATTTTTGAATTTTGTAAAACGCTCATTTCTCAACCAAATCAGAAAATGTAAACATCAAACTTGCGGGAAATTTAACCACAAGTCTAACCATATAAGTTTCAAAAGCTATAGATCAAAGATGAGTGAGAATTTTACTTGGTACCAAATTGAACCCTAAAATTTCAGAAATTTCAGTTTCAAAATTCTCATCACGCAGGCAATAAAAATGAAAAGTAAGCACATGGTTAGCTTCAGGGCAATGATATTTACATTTTTTCTTTAGAAAGCAAGTGCAAATGATGCTTGAATAAGGATTTCAAAGTTAGAAAAAATTAGCTCTAGAGTGAGAATCGAGTCTGGAGTTTGAGCACTCCTGGAGATGTTGTGATGATCTGGATAGCTTCACTGAACTCCCAAGAAGCTGTTACAATGCTTACTTTGGATTGAGAGTGTCTGAATTCTTCTGGACAAGTCAAGTTGCAAGGATCTGTTTTTGAAAATTGAAGATCATGGAGATGATGTTACATTGATGAAACATGACTTTAGATAGGTTTTATATGAGTTATAGATGCTTTGTGAATGATTTAAAATTAAAATGCACGAGTGGATTGGGTGTTTGGAGTTCAAGGTCAGAAATTGCAAAAAATTGAGTTTTGAATGAAAATTCTGATTTTAGAGAGTATGTGGGTGTTTTATGGATTATGAAATCATGCCTTGTCTTGAAAATGACATATCTATTTATAGATAAAAGGTTTTAGAGGATGAGAGGGCTTGATCTACAAGATCACATGTTATGGTTTTTATTGTAACTTGTGATTTTTTGAAAACACCAAGTCTCAATGCATAGCACCATGCCTTCTAGAGTGGTTATCAACTTTAAACATGTTGCTTATAACTTGTATTTTGAGTGTTGTACAGAAGAAACAAGTTAGAGGCTCAAGGAGTGGACTTTTGCAAAAAAGCTTGCTTTACAAGAATGGAAATGGTGCCTTTCTTCACAAAATGGAAAAATGATTTGGATAATGGCTCACACACTTGGGTAATGGTTTAAAAGTTTGTGTGAGCATTTAATTATGGTGTGATTTGCAAGTTAGAAGCCTGTAAAGAAATATTTATGCAGCATGGCTTGGAGATTTGATCTCATGTTCATCATAAAATGCCTTGTATTTCAAGAATGGATGCCCAACTTCATGCCTTCGAATCTCCTAGCTCAAGCATGATAAAATTGTGTTCTTGGACATTTTGGAAAGCTTGAAACATTGTCTACAACTTTCATGTTGACCATTTTGGCTAAATCCCATTGGAACTTGGTGAAAACTTGCCAATAAGTTGGGATAAAAATCTGACCAAACTTGTTGAAAATTTTACTAAGTGTTAGATAAAAATGTCATTACTTTATGGGCCTATATCTCATAATCCAAGCATTTTTTGGACATCAACCCTCAAAGACAAAGTTGCAGAATTCATCAATCCCTACAACTTTTATGTTTAAAGCTTCCCTTGAATCAATTTGCATCTTAGTGAAAATGGCCATGAAGTTGTGAATTTGTTAAAAATAAAGCACTAATACTTAGAAAAATTTCTAAGTATTAGAAAATTTTCTATCTTTGACTTTTGTTGACTTTTTTATTCTTGATGATCAAGCTTGATAAATTTGAATTTTTTGATGACTTTTGATCTTTGAAGTTCAAAGTGGACCAAAAAGTCAAAGTTTGACTTTTGCGTGACAGTTGACTTTTCATTAGTTGATCTCAATTCTTCAACTATCAATCACTTGCACCTTTAGAAATATTTTGAACCATGTGATTAGGTAAAGATATTATATTTGAGCTTTTGAGATCATGCTTCAAGTCATTAGGTCATGTACTAGGTCAAAAGTCAATGATCAGTCATTCTCAGTCAAAACCCTAATTTTGACAATTTTTGCCCCTTTGGTGATCTGAGAGCTTTTCTTTGAGGAATTATGATCAACCCTTGATAAAATGATGAATATGATTTCAAAATGTTGATGTTGACCAGAAACTTTGAAGTTTGACTGTATGCTGACCACAGTTGACTTTTATCCAATACAACTGATATTTAGTCATCTGAGCAATTGACTGAGCAAACTTATGATGCAAGACTTGAAACTTGGTATGAGCATTCTTGGAGACCTAAGATGAACAATGAAAACCGCTTGAGAAAATAGAAATCAAATTTTCCTTGAGAAAACCAAAACCCTAGTTGTGGATCAAGTGCTTAGGAGGTGAGCTTGTCTGATCAACTCTTGAGAATCCTTGGGCATTTGAGAACTTTTGTGGGAAATGTCTTGAAGAAAAGGGAGGGAAAATTTTGGGGTACAACACTAACAAATAGACCTTTGTGCCCAGGGTAAGGCACAAGTTTAAAAGATATTATTTAAATTATATAACCAAAAATCTTGAAAGCAAGAAAAATAGAAAATAGCATTTACTCCTGACTAAAGGAGATTTATATAAAGTCTTTAGCCTTCCAATTGTTGAGTCCACTTCCAGTAGTAGGGAAAATACAACTGTCTATGTCACAGTCGCTATCAGCGTCTTCCACAGCATTGACTCCATTATTATTGATGTGAAATGGCGGTCTCTTAGCATGAGCATGACGGATAGCCCTCTGAGCCTCTAAGGTGAACCCCAAACCAAATTTATCTAACTTGTAAGGAAGGTTGGGAAGCTGGCGCCAAACAATGCTACCACCTTCTTCTACCATAGCCTTAGCGTCTTTCAAAGAAGTCATTCTTGGTGGAATCCTGGTAGCCTTGGGAATGGTAGGAGTAGCTTTGTCAATAGGGGTTGTCTGAGGAATAAATCCAAAGGTCTGGCAAGGAGTCTCTAAGAATTCACCATCCATATCAACATACTTAAAGGAATTCAAATGGCTCACCATGTATTCTTCTTCACTGCAAACTGTAAAGATTTTTCCATTTATGGGATACTTCAATTTTTGGTGTAAAGTAGAAGTAATAACACTTGCCCCATGAATCCAAGGGCTTCCAAGAAAATAGGAATAGGTGGGATGAATTTCTGTCACATAGAAAGTAGAGTCGAAAACCTGGAAACCCACTTTGATTGGAAGATCAACATCTCCATGCACCATTCTCTTTGAACCAGCAAAAGCTCTTACCACATGGTCACTGGGTTTCAGCACAACCCCTTCACATTCAAGTTTGTCTAAAGCAACTTTCGGCAATACATTCAATAAGGAAACTGTGTTCACCAACACATGAGATAAGGTAGTGCCCCTACACTCAATATAGGCATGCATGGCCTTATTATGGTTCTTTCTCGCGGGAGTTAAGTCGGCATCAAAAAATCCCAGCCCATTATCAGTTGTTAGGCTAGAAACATGATTTTCAAACTAATAAGAAGATATTTCTTGTGGTACATGAGAAGATTTCAGAAACTTTACCAAAGCCCGAGCATGGGCTTTAGAGCACAACAATAGAAATATCATAGATATTTTGGAGGGAGTCTGCCCTAGTTGTTCAACAATCTCGTAGCCTCTCTTCCAAATAATTTTCAGTACCTCCTTCATCTCTTTCTTGAAGGTATCTTTAACAGTAACCTTCTTCAGTGCCTCAGTCTGGGCAGGCTCAGTCATCTGTTCTTTGCCTCGAGTCTCAGTAGTTAATTCAGCAGCAGTAATACAAACTGGTGTAGTAGCAGTCTTTGGAGAGATCTCTGGAGAGAAAACCCTTCCACTCTTGGTAACTTTACTGGTCCCAGCAATATTTCCAATGTTGGGATCAGTAACTTCAATATTTCCACTTTCGAAAGACAACAGTTCTTGCTTGACGCCATGGTAGTAGGCATTAGCTCCATAATTCCAAGGGATAACCTTTTTAGGGGAATATGGAATCGGCCCAGGCGCGGTAATAATCAGAGGAGCAACCCTGGGTTTGGCTATAATATTCAAAGGACCCTTAGAAGTGATCCTTACAGGAGTACTAGAAATTGCAGACACATTTTCAAGCTTCAGGTATTGAGGCAAACTCTCCACAGAAGGAATTTTCTCAAATAGAATTAAACGATCATCCATTAGACACTGAATACCTTCTTTCAGTAGTTTGTAGCGATTGCATTGAGATGCATAGTGGTAACAACTTTCAATGCAACCCATAAATAAATCGGCTTGCAGCAGCTTCTTCTTAACAATCATTAGAGGAGTAGTCAAGTCATTCACAGCAGAAACATAAGAAATATCATCAATAACATTAATGCCCTTGTCGTGATTAGGCATAGGTGCGGTGATCACATTAGGAGTCTCAGGAGGATCAAATTTAATTTCCTTAGTGTTAATCATATCTTGAATCTTATTTTTCAGAGTCCAACAGTTGTTATTGTCATGTCCAGGACTATTGGAGTGATATGCACACCTTGCCTTGGAATTATAATTGGGGGAAGTAGTATTGGAATTCTGAGGAGGATCCTTCAATGTAATCAGCTCTACCTTCAACATGTGTTGCAATGCTTGAGACAACGACATGCTGATTCTTGTGAACTGTCTCTTGGATGCGACCTACCTGCGCTGATTATTCCATTTCTGTTGTTGTACTGGTGCAGGATTAGAGATCAGAACTGCCCCCACAGATTGGTTGCGGTCACTCTTACTACGACCCTTCTGGCCGTACATAGCATTGGATTCTTTCTTACCATTATAAGGTTTCTTCGTTGTGTTTGAAGATGTATCCACATGAATTTTACCGCTCCTGATTCTATTCTCAACATGTTCTCCTGTCAATATCAATTCAGTGAAACTGACTGAAGAACTCCCAAGTAGGTTGTTATAGAAAGGACGTGTTAGCGTGCTTATGAATATGTTAATCAATTCCCTATCAGCCAAAGGAGGTTGAACTCTGCCTGGAAAATCTCTCCATTTCTATGCGTACTCTTTTAAAGACTTCCTCAGAACCCATGGACATACTCTATAGTTGCATGCGGGTTGGTGCCAAATCAGAATTGTATTGATACTGTTTATAGAAAGCTACAACCAAATCTTCCCAGGTATGGATATTGGTACCTTCAAGTTGATATTACCATTCCTGTTGTGTTCCAGACAGACTCTCTTGAAAGAAATGCAACCATAATTTCTTGTTAGCAGTGTGTGGTTGAATTTTACGAACATACGATCTCAAATGCAGCTTCGGGAAAGAAACACCATCATACTTGGCAAAGGTAAGAGTTTTGAATTTAGGAGGAATGACGACTCCTTAGAATAAACTCAATTCTTCAAAGTTCAATCCATACACCTTCTAGATCTCCATAGCTTTCAAACGTTCTTCTAATAGCTTATACTTCTCGTCAGCAGAGGGATATTGTTCATCCAAATAATCTTCTTCCTCTTTATCCAGAAACTTGTCAGAACCAAGGCCACTTCTTTCATCCTTGACATTTTTACCATCTTTATATTGGTTATCATCTTCATCCGATGGGATATCAAAATCTAGAGCTCGCTTGACTGGACCTCTGAACCTCATCCCCATGTTAAGGATATTGATTGGTTTATTTGTCTTATTCTTCTTCTCTTTGGCAATGAGCGCCTTCAGTTCTTCTTGCCCCTTGGCTAAGTTCAGGAACATTTCTTGGAACTGAGCATTCTGAGCCTAGAGATCTTTGACTGTCTGTTCAAGAGGCATTTTTCTGCTGAAATAAACAGCAAGAAGATGAGAAAACCTGTCTCGAAAATCTGTTATGTAATGATATGTATGGTATGGAGATGCATATGCAATGTTTTCAAGGATCTCGTGGGATTTAAATTTGTTGATAAAAAGGAAATAACAAAAAAGATTCTTATTAGTAAGTTCAGGTTATAAACGCCTTTTAGGCTTACAATGAAAACAAAAAGAAGGGTTACAAAGGGATAAAATATGACTTAAGTCTCCCATGGAAGCTTCCTCTTTGTGTTGACATATGCATTAAGGCTCTACTCTTCTTGAAGGCGTTTGGTCAGCTCTAATACTTTCTTGTCACTAGCATGGAACTGAGTCTCAAAGGTGTCCCTTTCTTCTTTCAGTTGAATCCAAGACTTATGTAGCTCTTCAAGGTCAGTAGGAATATCTAGATGAAGAATATTATGAGGAATATCTCCTTCAGCAACAGGCTCCATAATTAATGGTAGGATAAATGGATATGGCATTATAAGATTTTGAGCCCGAGATCGCACCCATTTGAGGTAGGGCTCCAGAGGGATGAAATTTTTCTGTCCAAAAGTCTTGCTATCAATCTTATTCACCATGCCCCAAACACTTATAAACCTTTAACGGTAACCTTGATGATCATTCTCGTAATATTATAAAATACCCTGGATGAGCATATCATGAGGACCGTCTCTTAGAGCATAACCATATTGATGTAGAGCTAGGGGAGGGTTGTAAGTGATACCTCTCCTTATGCCAAGGAGTAGCACATTAGGGAATTCCCTACAGTGGTCAATAATAGTGATATCCCTATGAGATCAGGAACACCAATAGATATATGAATGAGAGAGTGACATCATCCTTTGAGACCACCTTAAACCTTGTTCATTCTTCACCATTGATCGGGGAAGGTGATAAATAAGCCACCTGGATAGTAAAGGTGTGCAACACACAAGTCACATAAAATCCTTGGGGTTAAAGTCTTGCATGAAGTTCATAGGTAAGTACCATTCCCCGTTAAAGTTAAGTTAGCTTAACCTATCCTAAAATAGTAACCGGGTTCTAGGGATCTCAATATCACTGATCTTTCTCGCATGCTTTATTTTAGCACGGCAACTGGTTTGCCACCAAAACATCCTGAAAGTAAAATCTCAATGAGCGTAGTTTCGAGTATCAACCAACCTTGGACAACACCAAAGTCGACTATCTCACTACCTTCTAATGGCTTAAATGGGTCAATTAAGGTTCTAAAATTCAGTTAGTGCTTATGACACCACGCAGAAGCCTAATGTTATCCTTGACTGACTCAAGGAACATCAGTATAAACCAAAGTGTCGCACTAACATAGCCATCATATTATCCATATCAGTTTATGATGTACAACCTTTATGATCTATTGATACTTACCTAAGGTATCCCTATATCCGGGTGTAGGATCTTACAAGAAAATAAATCCAAACAAACCCTTTAAAATAAAGCAAACAGAGAAAACAATTAAATCAAGTAAAAGTGATCTAAACCCTAAGGTAACCCCTCTTTTGGAATTTATCATCTCCCTAACAGAGACGCTAGTTCTATAATACGGTGAGAGAACTGTCTTTTTTGGTTTTATCCAAATGTGCGGATAGCTAGAGTCTCCACCGACTTTTCTTTTATCTAATACTTAGGAAAGGTGAAAAGAACAGGAACAACCTTTGATAGATTTTGAGTTCAGGGGGGTAAGATATGAAAAGGGAAGGTGTTATCACCCTTTTCACCCATAGTATCTACAGACTCTTAATTACTTAGCTCACTTTAGAAAACTTGCTTTGTGTGTATGATTTGTTTGAAAATATTTTGAAATCGCCAATGTAAGGCTGACTTTGTAATGATTCTTATATCAATCCTCAAGAATGTATACAAAGTGTTATTTTTGAAAATATTTGTTTGAAAGTGTAGTGTGAAAAAAAGTTTTGAGAAAAGTTATGAGCAAGAAATTAAGATTTTCTTACCCACTAAAGTCTTTCTTATTCTTTTCCTTCTCCTTTAGAGATATTACTATCCATACAATTAGTTGGTAGGTAGCCCTATCTATTAGATGTGAAGGGACAGGCGTAGGGTCATCGCATGGTCATTGAAGGCAACACGTACAGAGACTTTAGCAATTGTATCGGAGGGACTAGATCATTTTTTGTAGGCAACATCGAAGGGTCATCGAGGGACTATAATATTTATTCAAGGGTCTTTTGCTAAAGTATCCCTACTTTCGAGGGACATGACCATTTATTCAAAGGCAACGAAGAGAGGTTACCCTAAAGGTGTGAGTGTGAAAAGTGTGTTCAACTCAGTTATATTTATCTTGAATTAGGTTTTTCTATCGGTTGATTTTAGTCTTGCCATACAAACCCTATTTACTAGTCATAACATAAAAATATAATGCGGAATCTAAAATGTGGAAATTTAAACTTAAGTTATTACATGGCTTTGGGAGAGGTACATAATATGACAAAATGCGGAAAATAAACATATGTTATTACATCCCGTGAGCAGTTACATAATAGGAAAAAATACGGAAAATTAAATCTAAGCTATTTACACCGGAGAGTGTGACCTATACACTTGATATAGGAAAATAAAATGAAAATGAAAATAGAAAATAGAAGAATGTTTTTTTGTGATTTTTTTTTGTAGAAAAGTAATTTAAATGATAATAGTAATTAAAACATAAATTCTAATTATATTTAATGTTTAAAAAGAATCATTTTAATTAATTAATTGTATCAAGAAAATTAAATATTAGTGAAAAAGCCTAATCCTAATTTATTAGGAAAAAAATTAGGTTAAGTTAATTTGATGATTGGTTAATAAAAATTAGGTTTAGGGTTAGAAAAATCAATGAAATTGGGCTAAACCAAAAAAAATAAGGAAAACTGCATGGGGTGGGTGTTGAACCCATGCCCTCCTGGCCTCCATACTACATCTTTGCCACTGAGCTAGGCGCTCGTTGGTGTTTGGAGATAGGCACTGATCAAAATATGTAAAACCTCTATAAATTGGAAAATAGTAAAAAAGTTGCAAAAGGCAGGGATCAAACCCACACCCTTAACATCATAAACTTTTGCCTTGGCCAGCGGTGCTACGCTCTCATCCGGTTGTATAACAGAAACAAATAAATATATTATAAACGTGGACCGGAGAGGCGCTGGAGCCCTATCTCCGATTGTCTTCTTCGGTGAGGTGTTTTTTGTACCTGTAAAAACAACAAACGTTAATGATTAAAAAGAACCCTACCCCCCCCCCCTGAAATTTACCCTTGTGAATCCATTAGTGGCCTTAGTTTTGGCTAAATCGTCTTGCACAATGAGATATGAACAAAATAATACAAATTGGTTCAAACATGGTGATGTACAATTATGGCATCATGAGACTCATGCAAGGGATTAAACATGTGTTGATTTATCTCAGGAACACAATGAAAGCGTTAGTTCACATCAAAACATAACAAAAATTAAAATACGAATTTCATGTAAATGCAAAACCGGTGATGCATGTAATGCGTGTTTCAGGCCCTTTTGATCATCAAGAATGATCTTACTTTCCCTATGATGTCTCAGGAATCGATTTGGATGGTTGCTTGGCCTTGAGGATGGTTGTATGAGGGATTTCAAGTTTTCCCTAGTTTGACAAAAGTTGATATTTTGAGAGAGTGTTCTTGCAGCCTTTTTTTCGTCCCGCCTTTGTCTGAATTTGAAGGATATATATAGGAAGAGATTAGGTTAAAAAAATGGGCTTGGATACCTTGTAGAACAATCTTTGATTTTGTTTGAAAGTAGGTTGGAATGAGATAAAACTAAGAATATTTGTTTTGCAAATAGGCTCACACAGTTTTTGCATGATCTTGGGGCCCCAAATAAAATCAAAGTTTAAAGCCTTTTATGTTTTTTACATTGTTTGATATTTATTTGATTTAATTTTGAATTTAAATGAATAAAATCAAAAGTAAAATAAATAAAGACCAAAAAAATAAATGAATGGACTTAGGAGTCTCTTATGAGGCCAGGAACACGTTTGGACCTTGAAAGATAAGCTCATTAGCCCAAAAATTCAAATTTGCTCAAATTGAAATTCATGCATTTTCTCAAAATTTCCCAACTTGTACCAATGATATCACACTCAATTTTTATCATATGAAAGTGATCTTAGACTTTTTGGAAACCTTGAGATGTCCCCTACAACCTTCATGTTGGTCATTTTTTCATTTGAAGACATTTTCTTGATGTAAATTTCTTTGATAAAAAGTGTCTTTTTGTTGACTTTTAAAATGACCTGTAATGTTTTGTCCCATATCTATCAAACGAAGCATTTTTTAGACTTGAACTTAGAGAGACAAAGTTTTAGAGAAATAAATTTTATTCAAAATTAGCTTTGGTTGGGAATTTTCTGATGAAGTGTGTAAAAGTTATGCTTGGTCAAAGTTTAGTTGACTTCTCCTTAAGAAAATCCTAATTTAGTAACTTTTGACTTTTGGTGAATCTTGAGTTTTCTTGATGAATCATGATCAATCCTTGATCAAATGATGAATGTGACTTCAAAATCTTGATGGTAACCAAAAATCTTGAGTTTTTACTGTATGTTGACCATAATTGACTTTTTATCCAATATAGTTGATTTTTAATCATTTGAGCAATTGACTGAGCAAACTGTGATGCAAGGCTTGAAACTTGTCATGAGGGTACCTTGAAGAATAAGAGGAATCGTGGAATCCACTTGAGACATTAGAAGTTCAATTTTCCTTAAAAGAAGCAAAACCCTATTGTAGGTTAATTTCTTAGGAGGAGGGTTTATCTGGCCAACCCTTGAGTAGTCTTAAGAAATTGAGAACCCTAGGAGCATGAGGAGGCATCTTGAAATAATGGGAGGGAAAATTTTGGGATACAATAGTTATGTCTGAGAGAATTAACCTTTCTCTGCAAATTCTTTATTATTTTTTGGAGATGTCACAAATGTGATATTCTAATGTCTTGGTGTGTGTCACTAAGTCTAAGTGAAAGGAGAACACTTAGAATCCAGTGGAAGGTAGTGTGGTTGAAGACGTGTTGGTTAACATGCAAGAAAAGAAGACAATATCTGACTGGATGTCAGCATATTATTCAGGACATGTTTCTTGTATGATCAAAAAAGGTTTTTTGTGAACAACTTGATCAAACACGTGTCAGAAGGTATGTTTGACTATGCGTGTGCATGTGTTAGGACTGGTTCTTTTCAGCAGAAACAATCCAGAGCTATTAAAGACATTCAAACTTGTTCTAGGACAATGCACATTACTTTTGGTGGCAGTTTCTCCTCAAATAACATTTTCTTTGACCAGGATTATTGCTCCATTCAAGGATCGTTATATCCCATACGACTGTTCATTATCATAATGGGTTTTATTCGGATTTGGGCAAGCTCTTCCTGGGTATGGTGTTATGAAGGCTGCATTTGCCAAGTTTTGACTAAAAAGGGGGATAAATATGATGATCAAAGTGCTCAAGGTGCTCAACTGATTAATATGGAGATTGCTTTTTCAGATCTGTCACAAATATGTTGGATATGATGTTTTATCCTATTGTGTTTGAGTTTGTGGCTTTTGATCTGAGTTATGAATATAGTTGTGATCTATGTTCAGAGTTACCAGGAGTGGTGGTTGATTTTCCTAGGTCGACTGGTGGTTGCTGATCAAAAAATGGTTAAGTAATCTCTTATTCCACCATTGGTCTTTTGTGACAAGAAATGGTTCTTGGTTTGAGGGGGATTGTTAGTTATCTTATTCCTCATGTACACCAAATGACTTCAAGACTTTATACTCATTTTCTTGAAGGTGTTGTACTTTGGTGATGTGATTGGTACTACAATGGAGCTTATTCAAATGCTGGAAAGAAGATTTCGAACAAGATTTCTTGACATCTTAACTAAAGACTGACTTCATGTTGTTGTATTGCTGAGATCAGTAGTTTCTGAGGACTATTGTTGGTGGATTTTTTATTGTTGTAATATTGGATTGTAATTTTTATTTATTTGTTTTAGCAAAATTTTCTAAAGGGGGAGATTGTAAATTCTCTATTTTTAGGATTGACATTATTTTTTGTAAAACAAATAAGACAAAAATATGATAGATAGGAAGTATTAACTTTCTAACAAGAATAGGTTGAGCAAGAAGTCTATCTTATGTTAGGACATGTTGAGTTGAAGTGTTTCAACATCTGGAACAACATGTCGGATAAGACATCCTATGAAGAAGCATACGACATCGCGCCTGAGCTGAAGTGGACAGTTAGATTATGTTATAAGTTAACAGATGCAGAATATTCTGGGAATATTATGCAATATTATATGGTGTTGATTTAAATGTCAAGAAGAATCAAGTTAAAATATTGAAGAATATACAGTTTCTAAATTTGGAGATAATTTAGGAAGATTTGATTAAAGACCTTGATTGTAGCAAAAGTTACTGTTGATTATTGCAACTGATATGTTGTAGTTTGAAGGCCCAAATCTAGTTAAGTATAGGTTATAAATAGAATGGTTTCTAAACTAGGAAATATACGGGTTCAAGATGTTAAAGTCTATGGATTTGTCTTTTTGCCGCTCTCTAGGAGAGTTGGTGTAAGTCAA
This sequence comes from Vicia faba, assembly GCA_948472305.1. Classification (NCBI taxonomy): domain Eukaryota; kingdom Viridiplantae; phylum Streptophyta; class Magnoliopsida; order Fabales; family Fabaceae; genus Vicia; species Vicia faba. Next base: position 775,982,804 of record OX451737.1, read on the forward strand.
CCACTCGGATTGTGAGATGATCAATGTGTTCTCCTCAAAGTTGTTAAGAAAAATTGAGTATTTTTCTTGGAGGAAGATTGTAAGAAACTCCAAGTTGTGTTCTTAGTCAAGAGTCTTTGCTAGAGAATTGCCATATAAGTGTGTCTTCCTGTTTGTTCAGAATTTTGTTGATCCAATCGTTGTTTGTGATTGAAGAGGGATTGAGGAGGGCCTCATATCTAGGTGAGTCTTAGACAGAAATCTAGGAAGGGTAGTGATTAAGTGAGAAGTTGTAAATGGGGGATTTTAGCTTCAAATTGATACTATCATAGTAGATTTGTCCCTGACTTGGTATGCCCCCAGAGTAGGAGAGTTGCTCCGAACTGGGTTAACAATTATGGTGTAATGTTTATGTTTTTCAGTATTGACAAACTGGGAGATTTGTGGTTCATTTCTCTTCTTCTTTGTGTATTCTTAATTTGTTGAGTTTTTATATGTATTTACTTTGATCTCATGTATATTTGTGGCCCATGGCGTTGTATAAAACTTGCTTTACAAATCTTTGTCGATTATTGTCCTGGATTTTTGCTCTGTGCTTGGTGGTTTGGGTTGCTATAGATATATATTGCTCGAATTCTTATCTAAGATGATTATCTAATAGTGTCTAGATTCTAGAGATAGATTTAGAGCTATTATTCACTTTGGTGTCTGTAACTAATGCCTTTGTGTTGGTTGTTTCATTCTGAGAGATCATCGACGCGAGTGACACGGTTGACTTCTGTGTTGTTGAGGTTGATTTAGAGATCGCCATTGAGGTAATATAGTGGTTGTAGTGTTTGATACATGATGAAATTGATGAGTACTGTACGTTGAGTATAATTGGACAATAGGTTTAAGTTTGTGAGAAGTGGATTATATGCATGCCTGATAAGTTTCTCCTATTTGAAGAATGAATTTATTTTCTGATAATAACTTTTAATTCCCGCACCTTACACTTTAAACCCATTTAAACCAAACTCATTAGCAAGAAATTGTCAAACAGAAATTGAGTAGAAATAATCCCTATGGAGACGATATGATATAACCTATAAAAAAACCTTACTTTTGCTTGTTGCTTTATCTCTTTAGCAGTCTCCTAGAAAGGATTTCATCCACAACGATTGCAGCCACTCGTCTTCTCAAGTCTTCTGATTTTCACTCAATCACTTGAGGAACCACCAATTTTAAACATAATTGTTTTTCTAGAGATTACATGAGTGTTTCTTATCAAGCGGATTACTCCTAGTTTAAGTACATATTGTTTGACACAATTCTGAGCAACAACTCTTGTGTGCAAACAATTTACATGAAGATTCTTAAGAAATAACATAATCTGAGCAACAACTCTTGTGTTTTACATTATTTCTAAAAATATGAATATAATCTAAATTGAGTGCAACATCTTGAGTTCTTTTTGTATTCATCTTCTTTGTTGAGCAAGCTATGAGTAACAACTCCTTGCTTCTTCTTAATTCAGCCAAGATGTATATGATTGATAATTTGAATAGCATCTTGTAGAATTCTTCATCTTCATCTTCTTTCTTCATTAATCAAGATAAGAGCAATAACTCCTTGCTTTAACATTTCATCTCTTTAACTTTGTTAGATATTTTCTATTAAGAACAACAACATTGTTTTGGACTTACACATTGTCTTCTTTGTCAATATCTTCATTAATTTGAATTTGAAGCTTTAGTCTTCTTATATAGTGTAAGTTATCTAGTTTTAGGATTGTTATTATTTTTTGTAAAACAAATAAGACAGCAATATGTTAGATAGGAAGTATTAACATGCTAACAGGAATAGGTTGAGCAAGAAGTCCTATCTTATGTTAGGACATGTTGAGTTGAAGTGTTTCAACATCTAGAGCAACATGTCATATAAGATTTCATATGTAGGAGTTTACGACGTCGCGCCTGAGCTGAAGTGGACAGTTAGATTCTATTATGATTTAACAGATGCAGAATGTTCTGGGAATATTATGCAATATTATATGGCATTGATTTAAAGGTCAAGAAGAATCAAGTCAGAATATTAAAGAATATACAATTTCTAAATTTGGAGATGATTTAGGAAGATTTAATTGAAGACCTTGATTTTAGCAGAAGTTACTGCTGATTGTTATAGCTGATATGTTGTAGTTTGAAGGACCAAATCTAGTTGGGTATAGGTTATAAATAGAAGTGTTTGTAACCTAGGAAAGATACGGGTTCAAGATATAGAAGTCTAGGGCTTTGTCTTCTTTCCTCTCTCTAGGTGGGTTGGTGTAAGTGAACCACTCGGATTGTGAGATGGTCATTGTGTTCTCCTCGAAGATGTGAAGAAAGAGTGAGTATTGTTCTTGGAGGAAGCTTGTAAGCAACTCTAAGTTATGTTCTTAGTCAAGAGTTTTGGCTAGAGAATTTTCATGGTAGTGTGTCTTCCTGTTTGTTTAGAATTGTGTTGATCCAATCGTTGTCTGTGATTGAAGAGGGGTTGAGGAGGGGCTCATATCTAGGTGAGTCCTAGATAGAAATCTAGGAAGGGTAGTGATTAAGTGAGATGTTTTAAATGGGGGATTTTAGCTTCGAATTGATACTATCATAGTGTATTTGTCCTTGGATTGGTATGCCCCCAGAGTAAGAGAGTTGTTCTGAACTGGTTCTGGTGTGTTGTTTATGTTTTTCAGTACTATTTTTATTGTTGATACATTTCCTGTTTGTTTATGTCAGATTAGATGTCCCAACATGTCATAGGACATCTAAGTTCTGTCATACCAGAATTTCATATAGCCTTCAGATGAAAAGAGTCGTTGTAAGGATATATATGTCTTTTGTCCTTCCAACGATTGATTCCCAACGGGTATATTCAAGAGAGGTTTGGAACACTATGAAATGTCACTTACCTATACATGTTTCTTGCAGTGATTAGCATACAATAGTGGGATAACAACTTTTGTGAATAGTACAACCAATGTACTATTTTCTTCTTGACTAAGTTTCTTGATCATTATCTTCTTATGATGTACTTTTGATTCTTAAGTATTTAACTTGGAAGATATCAATTACTTGTATTTTTTCTTCTGATGAATGACTGATGAGTAGTTCAAAAACTACTTTGTTGTTGTATCGCAAGAAAACAAGAGTGGTCAAAACCAAATCTTGTCTTCATAATTATGGGCAACAACCAATCTGAAACACAAAGCTTTTCTTCTGATCTAGAACTACTCTTGAAGGCATATTTCTTTTCTGATCTGTGAGATGAAGATTGTGTTGAGAAGATGTTTCATTTCATATACTTTCAATAGTGGATTATTATTTTCAAAATGATCGACAATAACCTATCTGAGAAACAATTCTTGTGGTTGTTCGTGAAAGCTCTTTTGATGATATCAAAAGTTTTTCTGATGATGGACCTTGAAATAATATATTATGACAACATCCTATCTGATTCTCAAGTCTATGAATTCTTGAGCTTTGATTCTTTTCTTCTTGCTAGACTGATTCTGATTGAGGAGTGATAATGATCCAGAAGATTTTTCTTTGTTGTAGAGTTATAGTCTTTCAGATATTTGATATTGTCTTCAGGTGTGCAAGCAACAACTTATCTTATAAACAATGTCTTCTTTGAGTGAAAGCTTTTATGATCTACTTTATCTTGATATTGTCTTGATTCCTTAATAATAATATTTCCTAAGCTGCATATCTGATGTTTGATTTCTAAAGCAACAACTTATACCAGTACATATGATTTTAATGTTGAGTCTCTTCTTTCTGATCTCTTGAATTCTGATCTTGGATTGAGCTGAAAGCAACAACTTATTGTCAGCTACATCTTTGTTGTCTGGTCATGAATTATTTCCTTCTTGAGAAGCATATATGTTTTCTGACTAAGAGCGACGCTTTCCTGAGAACATACTTGATTCCCTTTTTGATGAACATTCAACATTCCTTATAATTGCTAATGTTTCTATTAGAGAATATCACAATAGTTCTTCTGTTATGTGCAATGGTACTTCTGATGATGTCTTTCTTCTAGTGAGTATTACTTTCGCTGAGTAGATTTTCTTGAGAAGATATCATCCTTTGATCTTGTCTTCTAATGGACTTTATGATGTTGATTACAAATGATTCCATAATATCTTCTTTTCTTTAATCCTTTATTCTTATGGGATACTTCTGATTTTGGATGAAGGTGTGTATTCCATTAATTCTCCGAGTCTTCAGAATCTTGACTTTGTCTTCAGAAATGTGAGCAACAACTCTTCTGATGAACAAATATTGACTTCTAATCTTGAAGTAGAATCTTTATACATATGTGTTCAGAATCTTGACTTTGTCTTTAGAATCATAAGCAACATCTCTTCTAATGAACTAGTCTAGACTTCTGATCTTATGCGTTAGAAGCTCGTTTCTTATACTCTCTTGATTTTTGATCTTAAAGCAACACCTTATCAGAAACTCTTTCTTCTTGGAAACTCATTGAGATTCTTTTCTTGTTGAACATTTAACATTCCATATAACTATTGATGTTACATTTAGAAACAAAACTCAATGGTTCTTATTCTAAGTGATAAATATATTCTGATGATATCTTGATTAAGACTATCTAGAATTCTAATAATGTATCTGCACACTCAATGAAACAATTAGAACTAAAATTTTCCTGCATAAAATATATGCTTGTTATCATCAAAACATAGAGATATACATATATCCAAATCATGTTCTTACACTTTCATTCTCTGGCGAGTATTCTCCCGCAAATACTAAGCTTTCTCAGACAACATATGTGTTCTGAGCAACACCTTATGCACATCAGTGCACGCCATAACCCTAAAATTCTTCTTAATCTCTTGAAGCCAAGTCTGGGCACCTTCAAGATCATACCTTCCCTTGAATGTAAGCCGGTTACTCTTCTGAAACTTTCCCAGCCCACGAAACTCATCATCTCCTCCATTATGAATCTGATTATTCGGCAAGGCTCCATTTGCTTGCGCCATCACCAGAGCCATCGCCCATAGGGCATCTACAATCGCTTGATTGTTTCTACCTCCTTCCATTTCTTTTTGCACAACCAACTAAGACAGGCTAACTAGTAGTAAACAGTAAAGCAAATATTAGTTAACGAATTCAAGCATCGACAATGTTCGCACACATGTCAAACACCAGGGTATAAACAAGTTCACAAAACTTAGGTCAAATGGGCCAACATGCTCTGATACCAATTTTGTAACACCCTAAACCCCATAACATTTAATTTATAAAACATGCGAAATAAAATACTCAAAAGGGTGCTACATTTCTCAAATCATTATAGCAGCATAATTAAAAATTGAATAATACGCAACAAAATAAGGTAACCACAACCCAGTGTTACACAATCAAAGTGTCACACGGAAAACTAAATAACACAGAATGATAAACAAAAAATAATTCCAGCTCTTCCATCCTCTAAAACAAGCAACAACTAATTCTCTTTAGTTTCTACTCGAGTATATGCTTCACATGCGTAAAGAGAAACATAGAAAACAACTAGGGAGTGAGAATACATTCACATATGTTAACGGTGCATAAAACAACAAGGATGGTACAATTGCCAAAATTATTCAATCATACAATCCATCCACAACAATAATCATTCATAAATGCAATTATGTATGCAATATATTCATCTCCTCTACTCCAATGCACGTGGTACCAAAATTCAAATATTCAAAGGTGTGTTACTAAGGCATCAAACTCGTCACTGGACATAAGTCTTACTCATCACTAGATTGGTGTCGTAATCGCCACTAGACTGAAGTCCTAACTCGTTACTAGACATATGTTTATGAGGAACACGGGTTGATTCCAGGCATATAACTTTTACACAAAAAATTTTTTTTACTCATACATAGAAGAACAGTCTCTCATAATTGAAATTTTATTAAAATAATTAAAAAAATTGAGAACAATGTTAACCTATTGCTAATAAGAATTTTTGTTGTTGTCATCTACTTGAACGGTTTCCATATATTACATAAAACTCATAAAAGTATATTTACTACTGCAATGCAATATAAAATTCATTGTCTATTACTCTACGAGAATAATATTTTTACCTCCCCAAAATTAAGTGTTCTCGTAGACTAAAAAGGTTGCAGTGTATGTTTTTAATTATTCAAAATGAAAATTTTAATTTCATAGGAAATCATTTTGTGTGACTAGAAATATTAATATAGGGGAATATTTATCCCAACCCTATGGGGTGCATCCCACGCCTCTAAAAATTCAAAAATGCTTTTATTGGTGTCTAAACATGCATCTTCGGACATACCCAAAAACAAATCAGCCCTCAAAATTCAGCCACTCACCTCATTTTACCAAAATATGGTACGAAGATGCATCTCTGTAAATTTTCTAGGGTGGATCCAAAGATGCATCTTCGTAAAAGCCCTTGAATGTGGTCTAGGCAGCAACATTGTATTAACTTTGTCATTTTTTCGAGGACAATTTATATTTTAGGTCATTTTAGGCCATAAATTATAAAATGTATACATTAATTGATTCAGACATATTATGCATACATTAAAAAAGTCATGCATAAATTAAAGTAAATTCAAAATGTATCGACCATACGTAACTTGTTCCAAAATTACAAAAAATAATATAATAAAATATAAACCATTGTGTAGGATCAAGCGCCTACCACTGCGCTAAAAGCAATTGCTTGTAGCCAAGGTGCTACTCTATTTCCTTATAGCGAATCCAACAAGGGGCCTACCTGGCCCACCTAACACACCTGTGTAGGCGCCCATGGGGGGATGTTAAGCCCTTCGAATCCCTAAGGTTGACGCTGGATATTTTAATCCAACACATTGTGTGTACCTAACCCAATGACTTATCCACTTTTACTGCAATACATTCCTTGCCTCAACAATAATGCCTTATACGAGGTCCAACTAGAGATTTCCTTCCTCAAAAAATCCTGCCTCTTTTCCCAATCTCGCCAGATCCATAATACGTCAACAGACAATGCGTATGTCCTAGGTGTTGTCATACCTACCCTTTGGTACCTTCTGATTAGATGGCCTATGTGGTCTTTCAATATTTTTTTGTGTCATGATAATATATGACATACTATAGAACAGTGTGATGTAGTTGTCTGGATAAGCCCATTGTACATGAGCTAGCACCCTCTGATAGTCCTCTTGTACCAAATGAATATTGAGATCTTCAAGTATGGTATCAAGATCTTTGTAGAGGATGGTGGGAGGATCAGACTCTAAGGGATGTCTCGAAATAACCTACAAATACTCAAACTGGCGCATCACTCGCTCAGGAAGATAAGAATACATCAGACTTGACCCACAAGCCAACCATTCAGAGTATAATGAAATGACATCCATCTCGAGGTAATATCATCTTCTACATGATGGTCAAGATGTACTCGAAAGGGATCAATTTCCCGATTTCCTCTATATGGGGCAAAGGTTGCAGCATGCGGCCAATCCTCAATGTAGTCGGGCACATGTTCCTACCCGGAGATGGGAGAAAAGTGAGAGATGATCCATCCCTGAAAATAGTTCTGATAAAATATTAACAATGAGTGTAACAAAAGAGTTATGAAAATATTAATAATAGTAAATTACAGTAAGCATCGTGCATCTTCCTATCAACTACCTAGTATTCCAAAGACAAATCCGTCCAACTTCGAGTACATGTAGACCAAACAAGTGGCCTGCCAGTTATACTCATTAATTATCATTAAGTTAATGAAGTATTTAAGGTAGACCACATCTATGTAGGTTTCACTTTTATCCCCAAACATGGACGTCCCAACCAGGAACAAGAGGTAACACCTCAATGCACACTGCTGGTGGTACTTAACCTTAATATCATCATCACTATCGACATCAACAATCATATGCAGTTGGTCTTTATAAAGTTATTCCATGAATTTAAATCTAGCATGAGCATCTATGGTTTCAGCTACCTCATTTGCAGCCTCAGTTGGGTTACCCCAAATATGTAACCAACATCTTGTTGGCTTCCTCTCGACCGAGCCTTTCATGGTCTAATATGTTTTCTCTAATGGGAATATGTAGAAGGCATGGGACGTCATCCAGAATGATGGTCATCTCTCCAATACAAAGGAGGAAAGATGACGTATTTGAATGTCATCTTTCTACAAATGTCACATGCATGTCGTGGTTTATGGTTTTGTATGCAGCAGCACATAACCAGTAAGCCCGGAGTAGCGAATAAAATCTCTAATCCAGTCATCTTGGGGATGTTCCAAATCTAAAATATTTGTTTTATTGTTTAGGATATTAAACATGGGCGTTCTTGTAAAAAAATATCACCACCATTCGTGATTAAATTACATTAACACAAATTTAATTCAAAAGTAAATAAATATACATCTCCTTCTGAGACATGCCTGGCAGCATTGTCTCTATAGAGATGAAGTAAGGAGGTGTCAAATGGGCTTCTTGGATAACTATCTACAAGGGAGTCCTCATTAGAAATGGGTTTCTCCTTATTGGCCTCATAAAATTCAGGGGCTTCAGAGGCTTCTTCAGGAGCTTTATGAGCTTCATAAGCAGGGGACGCGTGGCCCCACAAAGTAGATGTATGAGACATGTGACTTCGGGAAGTAGAACCAGATGGTTGTGAACCTTGCCCTTGTGAACCATAAAGCAAGTTAGCATCGACTTGTGGCCTCTTGGAATTGTCCCTGGCCCTCTCATGTTGTATAAACGTGTGTTGGGACACATTATCGAGCTTAATTCTGTCTGGATTATTTTTAGCCATTGCACCTATAATAAAACCAAAAAACACATCAAAATGTTGTCAAAATACAGTCAGGCCATATTCGGATACACATCTCTAAAAACCATGTAGACTAAATCTGAAGAAACATCTCTAAATGAACTCACGACTTGCATAAATGGAAGAAACCTCATTGTTTCCCTAAATTCCATCCAAGTGGTAATGCACAACTGTATTAGCTACCTATTTCAATTGTACTACACTCTAATGCATATTAAATAACTTATGATACCTAAAACATTATTCAAAATTTAAAAAAATAAATAACACGAGAAACTTACTAAATTAGAGTCGTGGATGAGAAGATTGAATGGAGTGAGTGACTTTGCAGCAAATGAGGTAGAATAGAGTGAGTAAACTCGAACAATTTTGCTCAAGTGGGGTTTGGAAATGACTTATAACAAAAAAGCTCAAATGGGGGTTTAGTGAATTTTTATCAAATGAAGAAGGAAATGGAAAGGGTCTAACGCGAGTTTATGAATATAATGCGTCTGGAGATGCATCTTCGTAAAACTCTCTGAATTTTGAATTAATAGTTATTATAAAGATGCATCTTCAGACTCACCCTTATGTTGATATGGAGATACATCTCCGAATCAAATTTTGACAAAATAAAGATGACTCACCAATTCGCGTTGATGAGTATGCAATTGATATTTTTCACAGTGACGAAAAAGCACCCCTAAGGATGGGAAAATAATTATCTTATTATATTGCTTATGCATAGGGTCGGCTCTGTGCAAGAGCAACAAACTCTACGGTACAGGATCCCAATTTTATAGGCCCCAAATTTTAAAACGTCTAATTTTTTACAGATATAATTTAATTTTTTAGGGTCGACTAAGTTTTTTTCAAGAATAATTTAATTTTTTAGATATTTATCTTCTGCATCAATTTGAATAGTTGTATATGTGTAGTGAGGTGTAGGAAAAAACAAGTAATCCACATATTTTATAATAAACTCATGTATACATACCACAATAGATATCTTTTATAACTTTGGTGAAATATATATATATATATATATATATATATATATATATATATATATATATATATATATATATATATATATATATATATATATATATATATATATATATATATATATATATATATATATATAATCCATGAATCTTATATTTAATTCTTTAGACCATATGTAACAATAACAGATTCAAGGGGGTGTACTAATAAATATTGAAAATTAAATTTATTTATGATGGGAAGGATTCAACTTGTTAATTTAGTGATCTAAGACATACTACAACCTTAAAATTTTGGAGTGATATGTTTCACTCATTAATAAACTAAATACTTGCATGAGAAGTTTTATATGATATGAAAACATTGATGACATGAAAATGATAATAGATAAATGGAGTAAGGTTTGCACTCATGTTACAATGGTGGTGTCATACCCTATATTTGTCCTACCCTTTTCACTTTTTTATTTGGCTTAGAATTTTCATTTCATTTGCACCATTTTCATTAGGTCATTCACACATCAATCCTTCATTTCAATAAGGCAGTGGTTCAAAGCATCAGTGGTTGTGCTAATTAGGGTTTCGTTTTGGTTTGAGGCTTCTTTATCCAATAAAGTCGATTTTTCTGGTTCTTCCTCGAGCAGGGGATTATGGGATCAGATTTGAAGTATGGTCATCAGGGGACCTCTTATTCATCTGACTGCATGGCTTTTCTCCATCAGAATTCATAAGATCTCAGATTAGGGTTTATTCCTTATGTGTGATTAAAAATCAGGGTTTTTTTAGCATCACGCCTCATCTAGAGTTTGAATCCCTCGAGTGTTCATTATGGCTAATCATTGACTCCCAAAGTCTACTTCGTCAAAGCATTGTCTTTAACCAAAAGCACAATCAAGATTTCATCATCACTGGTCCATATGTGCATCAATATGTCTGGGAATGCGTAGAAAGATCAATTTTGCAAGTCAATTCAAAGTACTTCGACCAAAAGTCAACTTTTTGCAAGATTAAGTTCAAACGATCATAACTTCTTCGATCCTCGACATTTTGAGGTGATTCTTTTTGCACATCGTCATGAGTGGTGTTGTCTACAATTTCTCTTCAAGGATCGAGAGTTAATTATGCATAAAAGATCATGAAAGTTGGTGAAAACGTTATGGGTTATTTTGTGACTTAGAATGTTCTTAACTTCCAGGTTTCAATTTGTTCCATAAAAGTTTTCTAAAGCCCTTGATTCTCATATTGAGATCATTTATGGAACAAAATGTTGAGTTCGAAGATTCATGTTGAGATTCGTGTTGATTTTGAACGAGATGTTGCTTATAATATGAGTCACCATAGTGGAAATTGATTTAGGATCTTGGAAAAAGTGATTTGAGGATTCAATATCACAAGGAAAGCATTATGCGATATCACAAATTTCGCCCAAATTCTTTATGGTTCATTCATATGGATCATTTTCAAGGTATCAAAGACAAGTTCACTTAAAGTTGCTCAAATTCATTCAAGCTTCATGAATTAAGATTACATATACTTCGATGAATGCATCATGTTACAAAGTTTTCGAGTTTCAAAGTACATTCAAAGTTACAAGGAATCGTAAAGTTTGTTACACCATGAGAACCAATGGTATTACAAAGAGGATGTTTTGAATTCAATTACACAAGCATATGATAATAATATCCTAAGCCTAAGTTTCAAATTCTATCAATTCTTCCCACCATTTTTTTGTCAAAAACATGCCAAATTTTTCCAAGAAACAAAGGCCCTACTGTCCACTTTGTTGCTGCTGCATAAACCTGTCCCAAACCCTTCAAAACCAGCCCAAATACCCTGCTCTCAAAGCAGTCCTAGGCAGCCCTGCATCACACTGCAAAACAGTCCAAAAACATGTCAAAATCAGCCCAAGAGACCTATCAAAATAAGCCAAACAAAATTGTCCAAAATGACCTGCAAATAAGGCAAAAAAACCTGCTATGTATCAGTTACAAACCTGCACCAAAACAACCAAGGATTACATCATTTTCGCATAACAAAAAATGCATTAGAAAGTGAAGAAATCAACACATTATATTTGTTCAAATTTCTCAATATTTCCCCTCTAAAATCCCATCAATTCCACTATAAATTTGGGGCTCAGCATTAGTAAAAAGGGGGATCTCACATAAAACACAAATATCTATTATCAAACATTCCACGGAAAAAGATATTACAAAGAGGAAATTTTCAAAGAGATACACAAAGAGGTGGCAGCTCTCAAACCTCTTCAAACATCCTTTATCTCTCACTCTTACTAACCTTTCATCAACCTCACCAACACACAAAAACTGACCGACAAAGACCTGCAAACATTTCATCTAATAAAATCGATTTCTCTACACTCTAAACCTCTGTACAAACGAAAAATCTCCATAACCTGCAAAAAATTCCTCAGACCTCTAAAGCTTCCACAACCTTCAACCATTCGTAAACTTACAAAAATCACAACAAATTCGCAATAATTACAACCTTGCATCCGCACCCTCACCTTTCGCGATATTCCTTCAAAATTGCAGCCAACCTTAAGCTATAACCCTCATAGCTGATATCTATTAAACAAATTTTAGAACCACCAAAACCTCTCATTTTCGAACCACAGCCTTCACTAACTCATTAAATTTAACTCACGATTAGCCTCTCTTAATCCACCTCATACTCCATGCTTCACAAACCAGATACACCTGATAAGCATAAAAAAGCTCTGCCACCCAAATTTCATACAATACTTTTATCCAAATATCTCTCAAAACCTCTGTTTAAACAATACAACAACCAACTACTGATTTCAAAATGTTCTTCACCCTCTAACACAACAACTTCATTGCAACACTCCATACTTTCATTACCCTTATTCTGCACTCTACCTGTAACACAACATCTCCTCACTCATAATATCAAACTTTTGTCATATTCCCCTCGCCACCAAACAAAAAGAAGTAAACAGAGAGGAAGAGATGAAGCAACTAAAATCAATAGAAGGGGAATCATAGAAAAGAACGAACTCAGAAGCTTACCTGGACATTCACTGGTACGATTTCCTGTTGATTTCATTATTTTGTTACTTGGATCTCTATTTTCACATGATGTAACTCATAAATCATGTCAGAATCATTGAAACCAAATTAGGGATTAGGGTTTGTGGGGATGGGGTAGATTGACTATTGTGTAGGTTTTTTCTGTATGAATCGTGTGTGAGAAAGAGAGGTTGCAATTTGTTGGTGTTTCCCGTCTGAGTCGAAACAGTGAAAGAATGAGAAACGATGATGCCATGGATTTGAAAATAGAGGAAAGGTTGTGTTTAGAACAGAGATGAAGTTTTGTTGTTGTAAAATCGAGAGAGGAATCAGATAAGAAAAATTGTGAGAGAATTAGGTTAAGAATAACATTTCTTCCTGGTTTTAATCAAAGTTATTGGGAATAAAAAGAAAATTAAATTTCAACTTTCCCTCTCCCTAGCCAACAGCACCTCAGTTTCAAACTAGGGTTCCCAAAAACCCTTCATTTTTCTTCTCCCAATTGGGTCGACCCATTGGGTTTGATAGCCCATTTTTCTTTGCCTTTGTTTTATATTTAGTTTAATAGAAAGATAAAAATAATGAATGAAGCAACTTGGTGAAGTGGTTGGAGCTTTAGTTTGGTAGGCGTGAGATTATAGGTTCGAGACCCCTTGGGACACTTTTATCACTATTTTGTACATTTTATCCTTTTTAACCCAAACTTTATTTTATTTTATTAAAGTGTACATACAACAGAAAAGTGAGCTTGGTTTAGTGGTAAGGATGATTAGTTATAACCTAGAGGAACTGAGTTTGATCCCTAGCCCTTATCCTTTTTAGCTTTAAGTTTATTTATTCTTATTTCACCCAAAAATTCACAAGAAAAATACCAATAATATTAGATTAGAATTTTAATTTTCTTTTGATTATTTCTTTACTAAAAAATAAAAATATATTATAATAGAGTAGTATTAGAATTTTGATTTCCCTTTTTTAGAATTCCTCCATTTCGTAATTCATAAGAATTTAGAATTAGGTTTTAATATTTATTTTCACAAAATATCATAAAAATATTATAGTATTATTTTATTTTATTTATTTGATAAAAATCATAAAAAATGTTAAGAACTTAATTTCTTTATCTTTGTTTGATTACTTGGTTAATCTTAATTACATGTTTCCTTAAGTGATTCCCTGAATCGATTCTATTCATGTTGATTGTTTCATGTTGAATTAGACATTAGGATCAAACTTTGTATGATAACTTTCGGATAAAATTTCCCTTTTACACTCGACATTAGGTCCATCTTTGTACATGACAATATTAGGGTAGAATTTCCCCTTAGAATTTTCTTTTGCATTACATATTCCCTAATTAAAACAAAAACTTTCTCTCCTTAATCAAAAAATCCAAAAACACTTAATCATTATTCAAACTCATTTCACACTTAACAAAACATTCAACAAATCAAAGATCTCCTCAAAAGGGCATGTTATCTTTGTTCTACCGCGATACTGGCTGTGTCTATTGTTAGAATGCGTGTGTTAACATCGCCCACTAAAAACACCAACAAACCAACATTTTCTAGAAGAATTACGGTGTTCTGATTCCTTCACGGGATACGTAGGCAAAGGGTTGCGAGAGCCTCACGAACACACTAATAAAAAACCATTTCACTCCTCTTAGCCCCTATAGTTATAGATAGACACACCCTTAAAAGCAAACAATCAAAATGGATCCCATTGAGTACAACGGCTGTGAAGGGTGATAATACCTTCCCCTTGCATAATCAACTTTTGTACCCTCTCTTTTGGTTGCAAGACCATCTTATCCATGCTCTTGTGGTTTTCTCGATATTTCCCCTTCCTTCAGGATAAATAAAAATTGGTGTCGGCTATGTGTTTTTTGTCGGTTGCTTCAGCTGGTGACTCTGCTGGCAAGAATGCAAGTCAATCCTAGTGTTGTTTATTTGTTTATTTGGGTGTTTATTTATTTAATTTATTTTATTTACCGCTTTATTTCTTTATTTATTTATTGCTTTATTGCTTTCTTTTGTATATATTGCCTTGTATCTTTTGCTACTCACATATTCTGGATATGTTGTATCTTCTGTGATGTTTGGGTGGGTGATGTCATTTGATACGTCCTATACCCGGACTTGGGGTTACACTTAGGATT
Source organism: Vicia faba (assembly GCA_948472305.1). Taxonomy (NCBI): domain Eukaryota; kingdom Viridiplantae; phylum Streptophyta; class Magnoliopsida; order Fabales; family Fabaceae; genus Vicia; species Vicia faba. The sequence continues at coordinate 775,997,817 of OX451737.1, forward strand.
AGGGGCGGTATAGTCATGTTAACTTTGAGGGAGTAATCCCGAAGAAGGAGGCATGAGATCCCTCACACAGTGGAGGTCCCCTTGAATGTAGCATGTTTACCGAGTAATCAGGAAGACATTGTTGCTTTCTACCTGGAAGTCGGAGAAGCTGAGAGCCGTAGAACCTTTAACCCATCCTGGCCTTTTTAGGTGTAGTGTGGAGACTATGAAAGAGTAATCTGGAAGTAGTTATCAAGGGATGCTGCACTTGGACGAGTTTTTCCTGCGAATATTACTAATTACCGAGTAATTGGGACATTGCTGATTTCCAAAGGAAGAGCGTAGACTGTGAGATTTCTCTAGAACCTTGTTCGGCAGGTGATAAACCCCTAGTACATACCTTATGGGTGGTTACCTTGACTCCATGCTTGTGACATTGGACCTTTGATCCTGTTACTTTCAGTTTATACAAAGGACTACATAGTGGTTATTCAGAATATGTGGAGCTGAGATCTCATGCCATAGCATACCATGACATCATACCATAATGTATATGCATCTCATATCTAAAGAATTCCAAAGACAAGTCTCGTTGGTTGAGCTCTTCAAAAATGAAAAAAATTGTTAAAAGATACTTATGGATAGACGAGTCTTTGGATTTCCTCGGAAATAAAGATGAAACATGCATTCGTACTATTATGAATTCATTATTCACAACAAGAACTTATTGGGGTCCCTTTTCATCAGACTTCAGTGAACAGAAAAGATGACTTCCCTACATCCCTACCATACAAGAAACAACTAGCAAAGACTTATGGAACTCTTTGAAGAAAATCATAATGTTCTCCGTCGAGATATGGAAACCATAGGCACCCGAATGGATCGGCTTATGGAAACCCTTCATGCTGTCATCTAGGGTCAAGAAGAGCTACATCAAAGTGTTGTCAAGCTTGCCACTTCTGCCCCCTCCACTTCTTCAAATAGAGGGAATAATAATGCAAATGTTGAGACCCCTATAGGAATTCCTCAAAATGATGTTGATGATCATCACGATGGCATTGATCTTGATGAGCCCCGTGCGAATCTCGCCGCTGAATTTGCTGAAACTACAAATATGTACCATGCTCTTGAAGAGCATCTCAAAGCTATGGAAGGTATCAAGACTTCGGGATTTAATATTGCTGCAATGTGCCTCGTGTCGGGGATAGTTATTCCTCCCAAATTTAAAGTTCCTGATTTTGAAAAATACAAAGGCACCTCCTGCCCAGAGACTCATCTTTGTTCTTACTGTCGCAAGATGGCAGCTTATGCTGAAAATGAACCGTTGCTCATATATTTCTTCCAAGACAGCTTGACAGGGGCATTGTTGGAATGGTATATGTAATTAGAGAGAACTTGTGTCAGTACTTGGGGAGAGCTTGCTGACGCCTTTATGAAACATTACCATTATAATACCACCATGGCTCCTAGCCACACTCAGCTTCAAGGGATGACACAGAAATCTGAAGAGTCTTTTAAAGAGTATGCCCAAAGGTGGCGTGAACTGGATTCAAGGGTCCAACCCCCTCTCTTGGATCATAAACTAATTGATTTGTTCATGAGTACTCTATGAGGTCCTTATCTCCAACTTATGCTCAGCAATACCTCTACTTCTTTCTCTGGTATGGTTATTATTGGAGAACATGTTGAAACTTGTATTAAGGCTGGAATGATCCAAGGTATCCCTAATAATACCAACAACAATATTGGCACTAGTAGGAAGCCATTTTCTGGTTTCGTCAAGAAGAAGGAGGGTGAGAATAGTGATGTCACCATCAACCAAGGAAAAGCTCATGCATATCCTCAAGTTCGATTTTCTTATTTCCCAACACATGTTGTTGTTCCTAATCAATATGTTCCTCAAATGTATGCTGCTACAACTCCAGCACCCTGGATGGCCCAACAACGACCTTTCGCTCCTCAATCGCAGTATCTCCCACATAAATAATTTGCACCACCTCTGAATTATCAACTACAGAATCATCAACCTCAAGGTCCGAGAGTTCAATAGAGACAAAGAGGGACCGAGAGGAGATTTGATCCCATTCCTATGTCCTATGCTTAGCTTCTCCCTTAATTGCTTGCCAATCAGTTGGTTCAACTGCGTGAACTTGGTCCACCACCAAATCCTCTCCCAAGGGGGTACGATATTAATGCTCATTATGAATTTAATTCTAGAGCCCCGGACCACACGATTAAGAATTGTAGAGCATTTAAATGTAAAGTTTAAGGCCTCCTTGATGTAAAGACCATAAATTTAAACCTTGTTGGTACTAATATTCAGAATAATCCCATGCCTCCTCACCCAGGGGCAGAGGTCAATGCTATTGAACAAAGTAGTGAGCAGACTCTAGTAACCAAAGTTGACGAGATTAAGATGTCACTGGGGACTATTAGAGAACATTTGTTGAAGCACAAGGTGCTGCAAGAACTCCGTGATTTTTGCTTACTATGTTCCTCTAGACCTGAAGAGTGTGCTAGTTTAAAGATGGCTATCCAACAGCTAATGGATGTAGGTGTCCTATAGGTAGAGAAGATATTTCTAGAAGAAGAGATTGATGTCTTGGAAATTCCTTATTATCCGAGGAACGTCTCAGTAACACAAGGCATCTCGTTGATGATTCAGGCTCCTGCTACCCCATTAATGATTCAAGCTTCAGTTAGCCTCGTGACAGCTCAAACTCCTATTCTTCCTCTGTGTGACAACTCAAAGGCATATTCGTGGGAGTATAAAGTGGTATATATTATTGGGAAGAAATATGAGTGTCCACTCCCCAGTGGGTGATAAGAATATTACAAAAATTGTAGGAACCAGTAACATGACTCATAGTGGCATGATCTTTATTCCTCCACCACTGCCTCCCAAAGAAACAAACAGTGATGCTCTAGCCAAGGCTAGGGGCAAGCAAGTGATTGGTAACCAGCCTGAACCTTCTGTAGGACAATAAGTGAAGTAGATTTTGAGGATTATTAAATGAAGTGATTACAAAGTGGTGGATTAACTCAACCAAACATCATCCAAGATCTCCATCTTATCTCTTCTCTTGTGTTCAGAGACTCACCACAATGCCTTATTGAAAATTTTGTGTTCTACACATGTTACACAAGACACTTATGTGGCTCAGTTCGAAGGGATCGTAACTGTTGTACCCAAAAATTTACCCTCCCATATTTCTCAAAACATTGCAAGAAAGATCTCCAAATTTATCAAAGTAGTCCAAAGGTTGGTCAGACAAGCTCTCTCCTAAGGCAGTCTACTCAGATTAGGGTTTTGTAGGAAAAGTCAACTCAACTTTGACCAAGCATAACTTTCTCATACTTTATGAGAAATGACACATCAAAAGCTCATTTTGAAGAGGATTCAATTCCCTACAATCCATATTCATATCCCAAGATCAAAATATGCACTCACAAGAAGTTATGAATTTTGACATTATAGGTCATTTTTGAAAGTCAACAAAAACACCTTTTTTGTCAAAGCTTCTAACTTGAGCATGGAATATCAAAATTAGATGAGACAAAAATGGTTGATTAAATGACATCTCAAGATTTCTAAAAAGTCCAAGAACACCTCCAAAAGTTCAAAATTGAGGAAGTTATGCATTGTTGAAGTTGGACTTTTTTGCAAAATTACCAAAAGTCAACTATCCCCAAAACTTTAAATTTTGCCAAATAGGCCCATTCTTTTTCACTTGTTTTGAGTTTGCATTGTAGCCCACGTGCTCTAGCCTTGCCCATGTGTCCATATCATAATTTTATTAATTATTTTGATTTTTATTTGAATTAATTTGAATTAAATCAAAATAAATCAAATAAAATCAAAAACATTGAAAACTAAAGATCTTGTGATCATTTCAGGTCTTGTTACACAGCTAGCACATTTCCAAACTCGTATCAAGGCATAAGTGAACAAAAATATGTGATTTGGATCAAGTTTGGGAAGCTTTGAAAAGAGGATCAAATCAAATATTCAATCATCAATGGAGGAAGATTTGGACAGAAAATTCTAACCTAATACATTGTGCATTACATAAGGAAGGGAGGCATACAGAAATAAGGGTTGGAGATCAGTTCTAGAGACAGAACCAAATTGGCAAAAATCAAGAAAAAGTGTGACTTCGAAATCAATCATAGAGGCATCCTCAAGGCTTGGCAAGTATCTCAATCTCTTCCTGGCCATCTCCACACGCGAAAACAACCAAGACCATGCATTTTCAGACCCTCATACGCGTTGTAAGTCCCTCACGAATCTGCCCTATTCTTGAATTCGATTTATACTATTCTTGCATCTATAACAAAAAATAATTGCATATTCTGATTCACCACATCATTTGCAAGCTTTTCACAATAACCAATTTCATTTATCTAACCTATATCACGGATCACCATTGGTAGGTTTCTTTGTTCGTTTTTAGGGCTTTTTGTTTCAGGAAAAACTGGCCATGATAATGGCTATGGTCGTGATCAGTAGGTTGAGACGAACTCAACCATGGTTTTAGAATGCGTTTCCATGGCCTGTGGGAGATTTGGGAGGAGCCCATGTCTATAGCGACATACATTTGTCTGTAGGTATAGATGTTGTGACTTTTAGCCATGGTCCAAAGGACATGGACAATGCGTGTCACGCCCCCATTAGTCCATTCAAATCTGGCGTGCTATTTTTTATATTTACCCAATGAAACTTTTTTTCTTATATTATAATTTATTTGTACCATATTAACAATTGAAGACAAGTGGTGTAGTGGCAGGCATAGCGTGTATATCCCCTTCAGGACCTGGGTTCGAATCCCAGGTTCCCCTATTTTCTCAATAATGTTTTCTTGCAGATAATTCAGTGCACATGTCAGCTTGATGACCATCATACTCCCTCATCAATCAACATGTCAGATGGCCAGATGGCCATATCTGGTGGTCAGCATCAAAGGTGCACCAAAAGGCAGGTCAACGCATGTACACAGGATCAGAAAAAGTCCATTAAATCAGCATATTTGGGCCAACAAAATTGCTTTCTGCACCTCCAAATAATCAGGCCCGTTCTCTTTTTCTCTTATATTTTATTTATTTTAATTCAATTATTTTATTTTGTTTAAATTTATTACTAACCATTAAATCAATTTCTTTTTATCAAAAAAAATCACAAAAATACTTTTTTTATCCAATTAAATTTTAGAACTTTTATTTTTATTTAATAAATATTAACTAATTTAATTAGGATATTAATTAGGTAACCTTAAGTTATTTTGTAAATAAATAAAATCAATTAGAGTTAATTAGGTTTTAATATTCATTTAATTATTTTTATTTTCTTTCTTAAAATATCAAAAACTCCAAAAATATGTCATTTATTATTTTTCATCAATTAATTTATTTTATAATTAATTTAGTATTTAATTTAAGATTTAATTTCTTTCCTTAAAATAAAAACAATAAAAACATTTTCTTTAATTAAAAGGGTCAAAACCCTAATTCGCATTCGATTTAATTTCCCTCGCGCTTTATTTTTCTTTATCCAATTGATGTATCTGCTCCCGGTTTATAATAAATAATTAGGACATTTTATTTATTTTTCTGCTTTTTATTTTCAAAGGGTTGTTTTTGGCAATGTAAATACCCGATGCCTTGTAATAAATAGTTTAATTTCCGCACCTTTAATTCTACAAATATACTACTGTTAGATGTTTGATAATAGGGTTTGCATGACAAGAATGAATGTTTAATCTAAAATCAATTAGATCACCCTAAACATGTGCAAAGATAAAAAATAACTGAAAACAACACACTCGCACATGTGCACTCCTAGGGTACACCCCACTTGGTTGCCTTCGTACACGGTCATTGAGTATAGGTCGTTTTAGAGATCGTCCTTTTGTCTAAAAGATCATAGTTTCCTCGGAAAGGTTGCCTCGGATATCATTGCCTCAAATAAATGATCTAAGACATTAGGGTTACCGCTAATGCATCCTAACATTGCTTTAATGACCGTATGTCCCTCTTTCAAATTGACCCTCAAACTCCAACGACGGTGCTACCTACTCACCAATAGTGAGATAGCATTGTCCAAAGGAAATTAGCATAGAACAATTCTTTTTTCGAGTAGGTAGGTTAGTTCTTAGATACTTGCTCATCCAAAACAAAACAAATTTTTCACACTTACACTCCTTTATAAACAAAGTTTTCAAAAACACTTCATTACACTCTTGAGGACAGAAGCAAGAGTTAAATTGAAGTTAAAAATAAAACCTTTTTTTCAAACCCACAAGCACAAAGAAAACAATTTTTGAAAATGATGAGCAAGTACCTAAGAGCCCGTAGATAACTACGGATAGAAAGGGTGCTAATAGCTTCCCTTTCTATAATCTACCCCCCGTACCTAAAAAATCTCAAAAAAGGAATTTTTCTGTGCTTTTTTTCCTTTCCTTGTTGGATAAAATAAAATTCGGTGGCGACTCTTGCTTACCGCGACATTTTGCAAACAAAAATGCAAAACGAAAACCAGCATTCCAAAAAACAGTCAGTTCTTCCCACCGTGTTACAGAACTGGCGACTTTGATGGGGACTTAATAAGTAGGGTGTACCTTTAGGAATAGTTCATCATAATGTTTTCAATTGCTTGATTTGTATGCTTTATCTTTGTGGGCTTGTATCAGAGTTACTATAGATCCTAACCCGGATCTGGGGATACCCTTTAGGTAAGTAGCAATAGACTGTGAGGGAACTGTACAGCGTAGACCGATACAGTTGAAGCAGTAGCTACGTTCGTGTGGCACTTTAGTTTGTACTGATATCCCTTGTGGTGGAACAAGGAGAATATGGGTCTTCTAAGGGGTCATTAATAACCAACTGACCCTAGAACCTATAATTGACCAACTTGGCCATAGAAAAGTAGCAGTATGCTACACTCATTGAGACCAAACTCTCGCGATGATTCTGGCTGCAAGAAAAGGTTGCCAAACTGGAATTATGACCGATCGGGGGTGGTCAGTGATATTGAGATCCTCTAGAACCCGGTTACTATTACTAGAACAGGTTGAACCAAATAAACTGAAAGAGGGTAATACCTAAACTCCATGCCAGCCTGAAATCTAAGGGCTACTGTGTGACTTGTTTGCCCTTACCATGTTTGCTATCTGTGAATACTTGTGGTGTGTTTCTATCATAACATCATGCATCATGACATTGCATGCATCTTGCATCAGACTAACCTATTTCAAAGACAGAGGGGATTCATCTTTGTTCTGTTTTGTAGGTCATGGCCTCTATGCGTAGAAACACTATTCGGATCAGCTTTGTACAGATTCCTACTCAGCTTAGAGATTTGGTTTCTAAAGTTCTAGATACTTCCTCCTTTAGCAGAAGACATGGGCACCTCCTTGGTTTGGTCACTTCCAAGATGGATGAGAAGATGATGAGTGTCTTGTGCCAGTTCTTTGACCCACTATACCATTGCTTCACCTTCCCGGACTATCAGTTGGTCCCTACCTTGGAAGAGTTCTCTGATCTACTTGGTATTTCTATTCTAGAGCAGACGCCATTTACAGGTTGGGAAAATATCTTAGGCCAGAAGATGTTTCTACAGCCCTACATCTAACAAAGGTTGAGGTAATGTCTAACTGGGAAACTCGGAGTGGGACAAAAGGCTTCTTGGCTAAGTTCTTGGTTGATCGGGCTAATCAGTTTTGGGACAGTTTGGATTTTCAAGCATTCGAAGACATCCTAGCTCTTCTCATTTATGGTCTGGTTCTGTTTCCTAATTCAGATTCTTTCGTCGACGTGAACACAGTGAAGATTTTCATGTCCTGTAATCTAGTGCCCACTCTCTTAGGGGACATTTTGCATGCTCTTTATGCCTGTACTGCTCGGAAATGGGGAACCCTTATGTGTTGTGCACCATTGCTGGCAAGGTGGTTTATTTCTCACCTCCCCAAATCTGTTTTGAAGAACAAGGAAGGTATGGGATAGGCCTACAGAATTATGTCCCTGGCTCACACAGACATCATCTGGAGCACTAAAGACATGGAAGAAGTAGCTGTTATTGACCGGTGCGGAGAATACCCCAATGTTCCTTTACTTGGAATTAGGGGAGGGATCACCTATAATCCTTGTCTGACCTTAAGACAGTTTGGGCGAGCTAGAAAGGACGGACCTCATGAGTTATTACTTCTGAGCATTGTCTTTGACTTCCAAGGGGAGAGTGAGGAGCATCGCCGCAGGTTCATACAAGCTTGGAACAGGGTACACAGGTCTGATCCACACGAGTTAGGGATGAAGACCTCTCTTCCAATGGAACCATATCTCCGATGGGTTCGAATTCGTGCCCAAAAGCTGGGAATGTCGTACGAAGATGTCTTACCGGTAATTGTTGAGAATGCTGATGAAGAAGGGGTTCCTCCTACTGTCCTACATCTGTACATGCCAACTGACATTGGGGCATTAAAGAGGTCGTGGATCCAGTTGAGAGAAGAGCGGGATACTTACAGAGAAAAGTATCACGAGCAGGAGCGGAAGATTCTAAAGCTTACAAGGCAGCTGGAGAATGAGAAGGTCCTCAATGATTATGTCAGCACCAACGGAAAACGACCATGGGAGCGCTGATGTCTTTTGTTATTTCTAGTTTTGATTTACTTTTCAGTATTTCCTTTTGTGACGCCTTAAAGGCATTTGTCAAACATTGTTTCAAGTTTGTTATCTAATAAAGTGTGTTTCATTTTAGTTTACAAATTTGAATCCCTAAAGTCTTTGAAATCATATCATACACATATCATTCCCATGCACCTCATTACAGGTACCCTTACAGGTTTATCATCTTCTTCACTGTTTATTTCAGCATCATGTCTGCTGAAACATCAACTGATCAAGCTATCAAGGCTCTACAAGCTCAAAACGCCCAGTTCCAGGAACTGTTCATGAACTTGGCCAAGGGTCAGCAAGATCTGAAGACTTTTATCTTGAAGGATAAGAAGAAGAAGAAGAAGAAGAAGAAGAAGAAGATGGTCCTCCTGAATATGGGTTGCAGATTCAGGAACAATATGCGGGAAGATGTTGATTTATCTCACTCACCTGAAGGGAGAGAAAACCAGGAATAAAGGAGGGCTCCTAGCCCTGTGGTTTCTGACAACGAGACTGACTTTGATGAAGACCAGTATCCTCTGGCTGAGGATAGGTATAAACAGCTTGAAGACCGTTTAAGTGAGATGGAGATCCATAAGGTACCTGGATTGGACTTTGGTGATTTGGGTTTGTCATCTGGGGTGGTGATTCCCCACAAGTTTAAAGCACCAATCTTTGCTAAATACGACGGGGTTTCTTGTCCAAAGCTGCACCTCCGCTCGTATGTTAGAAAGATCCAGCCATATACCGCTGACAGGAACCTCTGGATCCACTTCTTTCAAGATAGTCTTTCAGGGACTCAACTTGAATGGTTTTACCAGCTGGAAGGAACTAGTATCTGTAGTTTGGAAGACCTTGCTGCTGCTTTTTACAAGCAGTACCAATACAATGCCGACCTTGCTCCCACGCGTACCCAACTTCAGGGTATGTCTATGGGTGCGAGCAAAGGTTTCAAAGACTACGCTCAGAAATGGAGGGACCTTGCTGGAAGAGTACAACCCCCGCTGGCTGACAGGGAGTTAGTGGATATGTTTCTGGGGACCTTGTCTGGACCGTATTTAAACCATCTGATTGGAAGTTCATCATCCGGGTTTACTGAGATGATTATGACCGGGGAAAGAGTTGAAGCTGGTATTAAGAGAGGCAAGATACAGAAGGGTGCTTCGTTGAGTACCGAGAAGAAGCCTTTTAAGAAGGAGTCCAGTGCAGTTTACAGTTCAAAAGGCCATAATAGACCTGAGCGCCACCAAGCAGTCAATGCGGTTGTTATATCAAGACCAGCTGTTGCCACACAATGCAACAATCAGCTAAGAACCGAGAGGCCGCGAAGACAATTCACTCATCTCCATATGACCCTGTCTCAGATTCTGCCGCAGTTGTTAAAGACCAATTTGGTGATTCCGAAGGAAGCCCCGAAGAATCCCAATACAACATCACCGCTGTACAATCCGAACGCCCGCTGTGATTTTCATTCCGATATCCCGGGGCATGATACGAATGACTGCTGGGTCCTGAAGAATAAGGTACAGGATTTGATTGATGCTAAGGAGATTGAGTTTGAAGCGCCCGAAAAGCCTAATGTTATGACTGCTCCTATGCCCAAGCATGGAGTGAATGCTGTAGATGAAAACTCGTTTGTGGTTTCTGTGAAAGACATTGCTACTCCATTGATGACTGTGAAGAAGAACCTTCTGTTAGCCGATTTATTTCTAGGCTGTGGCGAAGGTTGCCGTCTATGTTCCGTCCTACCTACTGGTTGCCATCTATTGAAGTCAGGTGTCCAACGCCCGATGGATAACAAAGAAATTCTGTTTGAGAAGACTTTTTTTCCTTTGGTTCCTGTTGAAGAAGTTGCTATAATCACCATTTTCGACAATTCTTCCAAGGCTTCCTCGAGAAAGCCTGTTAGAATTACATTTGTTCCGAGAATCGCTCCCTTGATCATTACTGTTCCTGGACCTATCCCCTATACGTCAGATAAGGCTGTCATGTGGCACTATGGGGCTGACGTGTATTATCACAGGGTTAAACAAGATTTGAAGGATGAAGAGGCTGATACTAACATCAGAAATATTGTTGGATCTAGTAAAGTCACCCGCAGCGGAAGACTTTTCCCCCCTGAGATCTCTCCACCAACTGTTCGGAAGCCTGTTGTTATTACGCCGGCCAGTACATCTGCTAATGTCCCTGCTCAAGTTCCAATTCTTACCCCTGTCACCGAGTCAGCTGACACTCGGGGCAAAGGGACCATCGGTGAGCCTGCCCGGACGGAGGCACCGAGGAAGATTACTGTTGAAGCCTCTAGACAGGAGATAGAGGAAATTTTAAAGATCATTAAGAAAAGCGACTACAATATAGTCGAACAGCTGGGGATAACCCCGTCGAAGATCTCTATGTTGTCTTTATTTTTGTATCCAGAGGCCCATGCTAAGGCTCTGATTGCTTTCCTGAAGACTGCACACGTGCCACAGGAGACATCAGCTGATCAGTTTAAATATTACGTGGCTAGTCTAACAGCAGATAATGGGTTGGGTTTCTCTGACGCATACTTGACTGCTAAGGGGAAGAATCACAATGACGCCCTGCATGTCTCCATTGAATGCATGGGCACTACTCTAGCTCATGTACTGGTGGACACTGGGTCTTCGTTGAATGTTTTACCCAAGAAAGCACTAGACCGGTTAGACTATGAAGGGTTGGAGCTGAAGCCAAGTAATATTGTGGTTAGGGCCTTTGATGGGTCCAAGAGGATGGTACATGGAGAAGTGGATATTCCAGTTAAGGTTGGTTCTCAGATTATCACGTCTACATTCTATGTGATGGACATTCGTCCATCTTATTCTTGTTTGTTGGGTCGCCTGTGGATCCACAAAGCTGGGGCAATGACTTCTACACTTCACCAGATGCTGAAATACCCAGTCAAGGGGAAAATTGTTACGGTACGAGGAGAAGAGGAGTACATGGTGAGCCACCTCAACTCTTTCCGATATGTGGAGATGGACGGGGAGTTCATTGAGACCCTGTTTCAACATTTTGAAGAAGTCCCCCAGACGCTGGCATCAACTGAAATTATTACTGAAGATCCTCCAATGAAGATGGATTCCCTCAAGGATGTCCAGGCTAATGTTGAGAAATGTGGGTGTGCAAATTGGGGCCAACTCCCTGATTTTGCACATAAGACTAACAAGTTTGGTTTGGGTTTCACTGCAGAAGCTCAAAGGGCTGTGCGGCGTGCACGGATCGGAGGACCTCCCCTGTTTATCAGCAATTCAGGAGTGAATGTCATTTAAGACGATGATGAAGAATCTGAGTTCGACAGTTGGATCTACCCGACTACTAATGGCGGACTAAGTAATTGGACGGTAAAGGACTTCGTCCCAATTTCTTTTATTACCCAGTAATGAGACTTTTGTTTTAAGTTTGTAACAAACAATTTTTATACTTTACGACCTGTTGCCTTACCCGAGACATCGTGGCTTTGTTTGTGAGGGCTTTATGTGTGTCATTTCCATATATCATTAATAAAATCATTGGAAGTTTTCTTTCTTTTCAAATTTTGCGCTCCTTGTTTTTCTTTTTATCTTGAAAAACAGCTATTTTACACACACTCACATATACAGGTCTACATCCACTTTGGATCCCACTGATAACGACTCTGCTACTGTCAGTTATGACTTCGAAAGTCCGATCAACTTAGCCAAAGACGAAGGTGAAGATGATTGCGAAGTGCCTGGTGAACTTGCTAGATTGTTACTTCAGGAAGAGAGGGCCATACAGCCGCATGAAGAGCCAGTGGAAACAGTGAATTTGGGTACAGAGATAGACAAGAAAGAGGTCAAAATCGATGCAAATCTAGAGTCTAGTGTTAAGCAACGACTAATTCAAATGTTGTGTGACTACGTTGAGATCTTTGCCTGGTCTTATGAATATATGCCTGGGTTGGATACCGATATTGTGGTTCACCGATTTCCTACCAAGGAAGACTGTCCTCCTGTGAAACAGAAAGTCCACCGAATGCACCCAGAGATGTCTGAGAAAATCAAGGCTGAAGTGATGAAGCAGTTTGACGCTGGTTTTCTAGCAGTTACTTCTTATCCACAGTGGGTGGCCAACGTGGTTCCTGTGCCGAAGAAGGATGGTAAAGTTCGAATGTGTGTTGACTATAGGGATCTGAATAGGGCAAGTCCCAAGGATGATTTCCCTCTGCCTCATATCGACGTTCTGGTCGACAACACCACACAGCATAAGGTCTTCTCCTTTATGGATGGTTTCTCCGGTTATAATCAGATTAAAATGGCTCCCGAGGATATGGAGAAGACAACCTTTGTTACTCAATGGGGTACCTTTTGCTACAAGGTCATGCCTTTCGGATTGAAGAATGCTGGGGCAACGTATCAGCACGCCATGGTTGCTTTGTTCCACGACATGATCCATCATGAGATTGAGGTATATGTTGATGATATGATTGCAAGATCCCAGACTAAGGAAGAACATCTTGACCATCTTCAGAAGCTATTTGATAGGTTGAAGTTGTACAAGCTAAGGCTAAACTCGAACAAGTGCACCTTTGGGGTGATATCTGGTAAGCTGATGGGTTTCGTCGTAAGTGATAAAGGTATTCAGGTGGATCCTGCAAAGGTGAAGGCTATACAGGAAATTCCAGCTCCCCGAATAGAAAAAGAAGTCAGAGGGTTTCTGGGACATTTGAACTATATTGCCCGATTCATCTCGCACATGACTGCTACTTGTGAGCCAATCTTCAAGCTACTGAAGAAAGATCAAGTGGTAAGATGGAATGATGAATGTCAGGCCGCTTTCGAAAGGATCAAAGAATATCTCTAAGAGCCACCCATTCGGATGCTGCTAGTTGAAGGGAGACCTTTGATCTTATACTTGACAGTACTCGACAATTCGATGGGGTGTGTGCTGGGGCAGCATGATGAGTCTGGTCGAAAAGAGCATGCTATTTATTACCTTAGCAAAACGTTTACCGACTACGAGACCCGATACTCGTTGCTTGAGAAAACTTGCTGCACTTTGGCATGGGCTGCTCGCCGGCTGAGACAGTATATGCTGACTCACACTACTCTATTGATATCAAAGATGGATCCAATCAAGTATATCTTCGAAAAGCCTGCCTTTTCTGGAAGAATAGCAAGATGGCAGATGATTTTGACTGAGTATGACATCCAGTACACGACCCAAAAGGCAATCAAGGGAAGTGTGTTGGCAGATCATTTGGCACATCAGGCAGTGGACAATTACCAGTCTATGAACTTTGAATTCCCGGATGAGAACATCATGTTGGTAACTGACTGTGAAACACCTGGACTGGATGAAAGACCTGAGGAAGGATCCTGATGGTCTATGTACTTTGATGGAGCTTCAAACGCTTTGGGCAATGGCATTGGCACCGTGATCATATCTCCTAAAGGCTCTCATACTCCGTTTACCGCTCGACTATGTTTCAACTGCACCAACAATATGGCGGAGTATGAAGCGTGCATTAGGGGTCTTCGAGCAGCTATTGACCTAAGGATTAAGTTTTTAAGTCTATTCGGAGATTCCTCTCTCGTGATCAGTCAGATCAAAGGCGAGTGGGATACGAAACACCCAAATCTTATTCCTTACAAGGATTATGTGTTGACGTTGCTTCCGCATTTCGAGGAGATAACCTTTGAACACTTCCCTAGAGAGGAGAATCAGTTAGCGGACGCGTTTGCTATGATGTCTTATATGTTCAAATTCAATTGGGACAACGAGGCTCCCCAGATTACCATTGAAAGGTTGCACGAACATGCACGTTGCTGCGATATTGAGACTCAACAGGTAGAAGATAAACCCTTGTTTCATGAGGTGAAAAGGTATCTTGAGGCTCAAGAACACCCTGAGGGTGCATCTGTTAAAGATAAGAAGTTTCTGAGGAGGTTCGTGGCGAAGTTTTTCATCAGTAATGACATCCTTTACAAGCGTAACCATGATTCGACCTTACTGCGTTGTGTGGATAAGAACGAAGAAGAAAGGATCATGATAGAGTTGCATGAAGGTACTTTTGGAACTCACTCCAGTGGACATACCATGGCAAAGAAAATCCTTCAGGCAGGATATTATTGGTCCACAATGGATGCCGACTATTATCAGCATTCTCGGACCTGTCACAAGTGCCAAGTCTATGCTGATAAGGTGCATATACCTCCAGTCCCTCTGAACGTTTTGACAACTCCTTGGCCTTTTGCAATGTGGGGAATTGACATGATCGGTGAGATCAGGCCTATGGCATCCAACGGGCATCGTTTCATCCTGGTAGCAATTGATTACTTTACGAAGTGGGTTGAAGCAGCTTCCTTTGCTACAGTGACCAAGAACGTCGTGGCACGGTTCATTCAGCACAACCTGATCTGTCGATATGGTGTACCAGAAAGGATTATTACAGACAATGGTACAAATCTCAACAATAAGATGATCACCGAGCTCTGCAAGCAGTTCAAGATACAGCATCACAACTTTTCTCCCTACCGGCCGAAGATGAATGGGGTTGTAGAAGCGGCTAATAAGAACATTAAGAAGATTGTGCAGAAGATGACGGTGACGTACAAAGATTGGCACAAGATGTTACCATTTGCTTTTCATGGGTACCGAACCTCAGCGCGGACATCAACAGGGGCAACACCTTATTCCTTGGTTTATGGCATGGAGGTCGTCTTGCCCATTGAAGTTCAGATACCCTCTCTTCAGATTATGAAGGATGCAGGTTTGAGCGAAGATGACTGGATTTAGACCCGGCTTGATCAGTTGAACTTAATCGACGAAAAGAGACTTACTGCTATTTATCATGGTCAGACGTATCAAAAGCGGATGATCAAGGCATTTAACAAGAAAGTTAGACGACAAGAGTATCAAGTTGGGGATCTGGTGATCAAGCGCATTATCTTACCTCAAGGTGGTCCCAGGGGAAAACGGACCCCTACTTACGAAGGGTCATTTGTGGTTAAGAACATTTTCTCAGGAGGAGCTATGATTCTAACCACCATGGATGGTGACGACCTTCCTCACCCCGTCAATGCAGACATAGTGAAAAGATACTACGCATAATCAAAGACCCGCTAGGTTGACTGGCCTAGGCAAAAATAAGGGCTTCCCGGCGAACCAAAAGGGTTCAGGCAAAAATAAGGGATGAAAATAAAAAAAATCTATACACCCGGCAAGTCGAAAACCTGAAAATGAGGCTTGGGCAAAAAAGGGTATCCCGGTGGACTGAAAACCCGAAAGGGCGGTCCAGGAAAAAATTAGGGATCAAAGCTTAACATTATGCCTCATTAGATCACCTTGCAACCAGACTTCGGTATCGACTATCAAGCTCGGACGGCACTAATCAATCTGATCTACCTTCAACCAAGTAGCAAAGTGATGAGATGCTCAAGGACATAAGGGCAATAGCAGAGTTGGAACCCAGTGGGATTATTCACATAGCTGTTTTTCTTAGTTTATTATAAATTTTATAAATTCTATTTGTTCGGAGGCGTTCTCTTACTAGGACTTCAGCCTCTTGTACAAAAACGCCTATTTACAGGACAAACTTCAAAATCAATACAATTCATCTTCAAAGAAATTTCAAAATATTTTTCCTTTATCTGTTTTGTTTTGCAAAGAACGTCCAATGTTCATTTTTGATATATGCATTTAACATTAATTGCTGCTCATGAATATTTACATGCGAAACAAAAGACGATTACTCGTAATATCAGAAACAGGGGCAATAAGAATTGCCCAAGCTTTACAGTTGCTCTGTCCACCAGGTACAAGGATAAATTCATCTGAAAAATATGGTTGAAATACTTTCACTCCCTACAGAGTAAGAAAAGGCAGCAATGTTAGCTCTCCCCAGCTGAGACTCACAACCGCGAATGAATCGGTAATATTCTTCCTAAGCAGAGTTTATCTATCATCAGCACTGAAAAGTCTTATCATCCCCGGCAGAGTATAAAATATCCCCAGTGGAGTTTGGAAAGTTTCCCCAGCGCAGTTTGAAAAAGTTTCCCTAGTGAAGTTTGGAGAATCATCCCCAGTGGACTCTGGCAGATTGTCCCCTCTAGAGCCATAAAAGGTTATCCCCAGTAAGGTCGCCATTGGAAAAATCATCCCCAGCGGAGTTCATTCCTTTCACAAGCAGAAACACGAATCCCCAACAGGATTCAGTATCACCAGCAACGATAATTTTATCCCCAACTGAATTTATCAGCAGAATCCTCTACAGAGCATCTCTTCCCCACAGAGTAATCTCCCCATCAGTTTATTCCTCATCGAAGTTATCCTCTCCTGCAGGTTATTCTCACAAACATCTTCATTCTCTATCCCCAGCGGAAACGAAGAATTCAACTCTTTTCTCCAGCGGCTATCTGGGATTTATTTTTCCCCAGCTAAAAACATTACATTTCCATACATCATGACATGCATACGCGTCATACGACACAATCTCATTTATTTTGAGAACATCATTTGCTTGATACATATCATGCATTACATACAACTAACCTTTATCTTTCAGGAAGGATGCGGTTGAATTCTCACAAAATTCAAAGCTATGAAGTTTTTTCCTCCGTTGAATTATAGACGAGTTCCTAAATCTCAGCAGAGAAGTTTTCTCAGTTGAATTACGGGCGAGTTCTTAAATCTCGACGAAGATGTTTCCCTAGTTGAATTACGGACGAGTTCTTAAAACTCAGCAGAGATGTTTTCTCAGTTGAAGTACAGACGAGTTCCTAAATCTCAACAAAAGTGTTCCTCCATTGAATTACAGACGAGTTCCTAAATCTCAGCAGAGAAGTTTTCTCAGTTGAATTACGGGTTAGTTCTTAAATCTCGACGAAGATGTTTCCCCAGTTGAATTACGGACGAGTTCTTAAAATTCAGCAGAGATGTTTTCTCAGTTGAAGTACAGACGAGTTCCTAAATCTCGACAAAAGTGTTCCTCTGTTGAATTACAGACGAGTTCCTAAATCTCAGTAGAGAAGTTTTATCAGTTGAATTACGAGCGAATTCTTAAATCTCGACAAAGATGTTTCCCCAGTTGAATTACGGACGAGTTCTTAAATCTCAGTAGAGATGTTTTCTCAGTTGAAGTACATACGAGTTCCTAAATCTCGACAAAATTGTTCCTCCGTTGAATTACAGACGAGTTCCTAAATCTCAGCAGAGAAGTTTTCTCAGTTGAATTACGAGCGATTTCTTAAATCTCGACGAAGATGTTTCCTCAGTTGAATTACAGACGAGTTCTTAAAACTCAGCAGAGATTTTTTCTCAGTTGAAGTACAGACGAGTTCCTAAATCTCGACAAAAGTGTTCCTCCGTTTAATTACAGACGAGTTCCTAAATCTCAGCAGAGAAGTTTTCTCAGTTGAATTACGGGCGAGTTCTTAAATCTCGACGAAGATGTTTCCCCCTAGTTAAATTACGGGCAAGTTCCTAAATCTCGACACCTCAGTTGAATTACGGGCAAGTTCCTAAATCTCGACACCTCAGTTGAATTACAGGAAAGTTCCTAACTCTCGACACCTCAGTTGAATTACGGGCAAGTTCCTTAATCTCGACACCTCAGTTGAATTACAGGCGAGTTTCTTTTCCCTCAACAAATATCAGACTCCCACAGCGGAATCTTCCTCAACAGCATGTATGCAAGCTCTCGCTAAGGAATTACTTATGCGATCGACACTTCTCCAAACGGCATCTGTAAGCCCATTCTCGACATCACAAAGCAACTATCACTTCATGCGAGTGCAAATTTCTGGGCACTCTAGTGTTCAATCCCCTTCCACCTTCGGATCACGAAAGGCACGAAAGTCAATCTACATCCTCAGGTTTAAGAAGATTGAACAGGGGCAACTGTTATACCCCAAAATTTGCCCTCCCATATTTCTCAAAACATTGCAAGAAAGATCTCCAAATTGCTCAAAGTAGTCCAAAGGTTGGTCAGACAAGCTCTCTCCTAAGGCAGTCTACTCAGATTAGGGTTTTGCAGGAAAAGTCAACTCAACTTTGACCAAGCATAACTTTCTCATACTTTGTGAAAAATGACCCATCCAAAGCTCATTTTGAATAGGATGCAATTCCCTACAATCCATTTTCATACCCCAAGATCAAAACATTCACTCACAAGAAGTTATTAATTTTGACATTATAGGTCATTTTTGAAAGTCAACAAAAACACCTTTTTTGTCCAAGCTTCTAACTTGAGCATGGAATATTAAAATGAGATAAGACCAAAAGATTTGATTAGAGGACATCTGAAGCTTTCTAAAAAGTCCAATAACACCTCCCAAAGTTCAAAATTGAGGAAGTTATGCATTGTTGAAGTTGGACTTTTTTGCAAAATTGCCAAAAGTCAACTATCCCCAAAAATTCAAATTTTTCCAAATTCTTTTTCACTTGTTTTGAGTTTGCATTGTAGCCCACGTGCTCTAGCCTTGCCCATGTGTCCATATCATAATTTTATTAATTATTTTGATTTTTATTTGAATTAATTTGAATTAAATCAAAATAAATCAAATAAAATCAAAAACATTGAAAACTAAAGATCTTGTGATCATTTCAGGTCTTGTTACATATCTAGCACCTTTCCAAACTCGTATCAAGGAATAAGTGAGCAAAAAGATGTGATTTGGATCAAGTTTGGAAAGCTTTGAAAAGAGGATCAAATCAAATATTCAATCATCAATGGAGGAATATTTGGACAGCAAATTCTAACCTAATACATTATGCATTACATAAGGAAGGGAGGCATACAGAAATAAGGGTTGGAGATCAGTTCTAGAGGCAGAACCAAATTGGAAAAAATCAAGAAAAAGTGTGACTTCGAAATCAATCATAGAGGCATCCTCAAGGCTTGGCAAGTATCTCAATCTCTTCTTGGACATCTCCACACGTGAAAACAACCAAGACCAGGCATTTTCAAACCCTCATACGCGTTGTAGGTCCCTCACGAATCCGCCCTATTCTTGAATTCAATTTATACTATTCTTGCATCTATAACAAAAAATAATTGCATATTCTGATTCACCACATCAATTGCAAGCTTCTCACAAGAACCAATTTCATTTATCTAACGTATATCACGGATCACCATTGCTAGGTTTCTTTGTTCGTTTTTAGGGCTTTTTGTTTCAGGAAAAATTGGCCATGATAATGGCTATGGTCGTGATCAGCAGGTTGAGACAAACTCAACCATGGTTTTAGAATGTGTTTCCATGGCCTGTGGGAGATTTGGGAGGAGCCCCTGTCTATAGAGACGGACATTTGTCCGTAGGTATAGATGTTGTGACTTTTAGCCACGGTCCAGAGGACAGGGATAATGCGTGTCACGCCCCCACTAGTCAATTCAAATCTGGCGCGCTATTTTTTATATTTACCTAATGAAACTTGTTTTCTTATATTATAATTTATTTGTACCATATTAGCAATTGAAGACAAGTGGTGTAGTGGCAGGCATAGCGTGTATGTCCCCTTCAGGACCTGGGTTCGAATCCCAGGTCCCCCTATTTTCTCAATAATGTTTTCTTGCAGATAATCTAGTGCACATGCCAGCTTGATGATCATCATACTCCCTCACCAATCAACACGCCAGATGGCCAGATGGCCAGATCTAGTGGTCAGCATCAAAGGTGCACCAAAAGGCAGGTCCACGCATGTACACAGGATCAGAAAAAGTCAATTGGATCAGTATATTTGGGCCAACAAAATTTCTTTCTGCACCTCCAAATGATCAGGCCCATTCTCTTTTTCTCTTGTATTTTATTTATTTTAATTCAATTATTTTATTTTGTTTAAATTTATTACTAACCATTAAATCAATTTCTTTTTATCAAAAAAAATCACAAAAATACTTTTTTTTATCCAATTAAATTTTAGAACTTTTATTTTTATTTAATAAATATTAACTAATTTAATTAGGATATTAATTACGTAACCTTAAGTTATTTTGTAAATAAATAAAATCAATTAGAATTAATTAGGTTTTAACATTCATTTAATTATTTTTATTTTCTTTCTTAAAATATCAAAAACTCCAAAAATATGTCATTTATTATTTTTCATCAATTAATTTATTTTATAATTAATTTAGTATTTAATTTAAGATTTAATTTCTTTCTTTAAAATAAAAACAATAAAAACATTTTCTTTAATTAAAAGGGTCAAAACCCTAATTCGCATTCGATTTAATTTCTCTCGCGCTTTATTTTTCTTTATCCAATTGATGTATCTGCTCCCGATTTGTAATAAATAATTAGGACATTTTATTTATTTTTCTGCTTTTTATTTTCAAAGGGTTGTTTTTGGCGATGTAAATATCCGACGCCTTGTAATAATTAGTTTAATTTCCGCACCTTTAATTCTGCAAATATACTACTGTTAGATGTTTGATAATAGGGTTTGCATGACAAGAATGAATATTTAATCTAAAATCAATTAGATCACCCTAAACATGTGCAAAGATAAAAAATAACTGAAAACAACACACTCGCACATGCGCACTCCTAGGGTACACCCCACTTGGTTGCCTTCGTACACGGTCATTGAGTATAGGTCGTTTTAGAGGTCGTCCTTTTGTCTAAAAGATCATAGTTTCCTCAGAAAGGTTGCCTCATATATCATTGCCTCGAATAAATGATCTAAGACATTAGGGTTACCGCTAATGCATCCTAACATTGCTTTAGTGACCGTATATCCCTCTTTCGAATTGACCCTCAAACTCCAACGACGGTGCTACCTACTTACTAATAGTGGGATAGCATTGTCCAAAGGAAATTAGCATAAAACGATTCTTTTTTCGAGTAGGTAGATTAGTTCTTAGATACTTACTCATCCAAAACAAAACAAATTTTTCACACTTACACTCCTTTATAAACAAAGTTTTCAAAAACACTTCATTACACTCTTGAGGACAGGAGCAAGAGTTAAATTGAAGTTAAAAACAAAACCTTTTTTTCAAACCCACAAGCACAAAGAAAACAATTTTTTAAAATGATGAGCAAGTACCTAAGAGCCCGTAGATAACTACGGATAGAAAGGGTTCTAATAGCTTCCCTTTCTATAATCTACCCCCCGTACCTAGAAAATCTCAAAAAAAGGAATTTTTCTGTGCTTTTTTTCCTTTCCTTGTTGGATAAAATAAAAGTCGGTGGCGACTCTTGCTTACCGCGACATTTTGCAAACACAAACACAAAACGCAAACCAGCATTCCAAAAAACAGTCAGTTCTTCCCACCGTATCACAGTAACCAATATTGTTATAGGAAATTGTTTAGGTTTCTGTGATGATGAGCTCCCTGTTAAAGGAAGAGCGCATAACAAATCATTACACATTTCCATAAGGTGTTTGGATACGGTTTTATCTCGAGTTTTGCTAGATACATGATGCCTAAGGATACTCTGTTTAAGTTGAATATGGATGGGGTAATGATGAGGCCTTCCACCCTAAGTGTTCGAGCGTTTGATGGATCAAGGAGGTCTGTAGAGGGAGAAGTGGACTTTCCTGTCAATATTGGTCTCTACACCTTCTATCTTTCTTTATATGTTATGGACATTCGTCCATCCTATACTTGACTTTTGGGTCGCCCATGGATCCATGTAGCAAGAGTTGTGACATCTATCTTCACCAACGCCTGAAATTTATTGTAAACGAAAAAGTTGTTATCATTTATGGAGAAGAAGATGTAGTGATTAATAATCTTACAACCTACCGTTATGTGGAAGTGGAAGGTGAGGTGCATGAGTTGCCCTTTCAAGCTCTAGAGATTATTTCTGTTGACAGGTTTCCCATCGTGGAAGGTAAGTCTGAAGCACCCATGGCCTCTTTGAATGATGCCAAAGCCCTCATGGAAGCTAGATCTCCCCATGATGGTTGGGGAAATTGATTGAGGTACCTGAGAACAAAGATCGTTATGGTCTTGGATATCAGTCGCCATTCTCTGTGCAAGTTGTTTGGTTCCTCTCAAAGAAAAGCAAGTTCTCCCAAATTCTGAAGTGTTCATCAGTGCTGGTACAAGAAAAGAAGGACAAGTTCTCGCAACAAATGATAAAGGTGACGATTAATATGTTTCTAGACTTATCTATCAGATTGCGCCGGACCAAGAGCTCAGCAATTGGACTGCCGTGGACATCCTTGAAGTTATTTTCCATGATTTGTAATTTTTTGTTTCCATTAAGTCATATTCCCTTCCCAAGGCATAGATACATCTTGTAAAAGGGGCCCCTTATGTTTCAATCTGCGTTTAAAATTGAATAAAAGTCGCACTTTCGCATACAATTTTGTTCCCTATCTTTTCTTTTTTTTAATTTTTACATTTCAAAACAAAATGGCAATGCTTTTCTTTTCATATTCTAAATATTTTCTTGCACTTTCTAAAATAAAACATAAAATCATCAATCATGCAGATCCATCTCAAATTCGATCAAAATGATAGTGCTATGGTTCCTAATATCCTTGAGAATTCAGTTGACTATGCTAACGAGGATAGTGGGGAAGATTGTGAAGTCCCTGAAGAACTGGCAAGTCTCTTGAGACATAAAGAGAGGGTCATCTAGCCATATCAAGAAGATATAGAAGTTATCAATCTCGGTACTGAAGAGGTGAAGAGAGAAGTCAAGATAGGTGTTGCCTTACAAAGTGAAGAAAAGAAGGGGTTGATTGAGTTGCTTCGAGAGTATGCTGACATCTTTGCCTGGTCTTATGAAGACATGCCTGGTTTAGACATTGATATAGTGATGCACAGATTACCGCTCAAGCTAGAATGTCCTCCTCTAAAGCAGAAGCCATGAAGAACTATACTCGACATGGCTTTGAGGATCAAAGAAGAAGTTCAGAAACAGCTTGAAGCAGGCTTCTTATCTGTAATAAATTATCCGCCATGGATTGCTAACATTGTGCCTATACCTAAGAAAGATGGTAAAGTACGTACGTTTGTTGACTACCGAGATTTGAATAGAGCTGGCCCGAAGGGTGATTTTTTGTTGCCTCATATTGATGTGTTGGTTGATAATACTGCTCATTCTTCAGTGCTCTCTTTCATGGATGGATTCTCGGGTTACAATCAGATAAAAATGGCTCCTGAAGACATGGACAAAACATATTGCACAACTCGTTGGGGTACCTTTTTCTATAAGGTCGTGCCTTTTGGTCTCAAAAATGCTGGTGCAACATATCAGCGTGTTATGGTGACTCTTTTTCATGATATGATTCATAGATAGATCGAGGTGTATATGGATGATATGATTGCAAAATCAAAAACTGAGGGAGAACTTATGGTCCATTTGCAGAATTTGTTTGATCATTTACGAAAGTTTATGTTAAGGCTTAATCCCAACAAGTGCACCTTTGAAGTTTGATCGGGCAAGTTACTTGGTTTCATCATAAGTTAGCGAGGAATTGAAGTAGATCCTGACAAGTTAAGAGCAATACAGGATATGTCGGCACCGAAAAATGAAAAAGAAGTATGTGGGTTCCTCGGGAAGTTGAATTATATAGCTAGGTTCATTTCTCATCTTACAGCTACTTGTGAACCCATCTTTAAATTGTTGCGTAAGAATCAAGATGTCCATTAGGATGATAGTTGTCAAGAAGCCTTCGAGAAGATTAAATAGAACCTTTAGGAGCCATCAATACTCATACCTCATGTTCCAAGGAGACCACTCATTATGTATTTGACTGTTCTTGAAGGATCTATGGGTTGTGTGCTCGGACAACATGATGATATTGGACGAAAAGAACACGCCCATTATTACCTGAGAAAAAAGTTTACTGATTGTGAATCAAGATACTCATTACTTGAGAAGACTTGTTGCGCTCTTACATGGACAACTCGATTTTTGAGGAGTACATGTTGACACACTCTACACTTCTGATATCTAAGATGGATCTGATAAAGTACATCTTCGAGAAACCAGTACTTACAGGAAGATTGGCTCGGTGGAAAATGCTTTTATTTGTGTATGACATCCAGTATGTCACACAAAAGGCTATCAGAGGTAGCATTATTGCATATCATCTTGCTCACCAGCCATTGGAAGAGTATCAGTCAATGAAGTTCAATTTTCCAGACGAGGATGTTATGAAACTTGATGATAAAGAAGGACCCGAACAAGGTGAGCGATGGACTCTCACGTTCAACGGTGCCTCAAATTCCATTAGACATGGTATTGGGGAAGTTCTAACTTCTCCATGCAATACTCACATACCTTTCACAGCTACGCTATACTTTGATTGTATGAATAATGTCGCAGAATATGAAGCATGTGTAATGGGACTTGAAGCAACCATTTATTTGAAGATCAAGATTCTTGAAGTTTATGGGGGTTCTGCCTTAGTAATATACCAAGTACGAGGTGATTGGGATACACAAAACCCCAATTTAGTTCCATACCGGGATTACATATTAGAGATATTTCCCGCTATTGATGAGATCACCTTTGAGCACATTACTAGAGAAGTAAATCAGTTGGCAGAAGCTCTAGCTACTTTAGCAGCAATGTTCAAAGTCAGTTATCTGAATCATGCACTCAATATAAGAATCCTTCATTACAAGGAGCCATCACATGTTTTCCTTTCTCATTGTCTCACAACTGAAGACGTGTCGGATGAAAAGTCGTAGTATTTCGACGTTAAAAGATATCTTGAGAAGCAAGAGTATCCCGATGGTGCTACAATTTGTGATAAGTGGACTCTTAGAAGATTAGCATCCAAGTTTTTACTATCAGGAGACATTTTATACAAAAGAAACTATGATTTGGTTCTGCTCAGATGCATGGATAGATACGAAGCAGAATCCATCATACGAGAAATTCACGAGGGCTCTTTTGGGACTCATGCCAGTGGACATGTTATGGCCAAGAAAATTTTATGAGCATGTTATTTCTGGATGATGATGGAAAGTGATTGTTGTGTGTATGTAAAGATGTGCCATAAATGTCAAGTTTACACAAACAGGATACATATTCCTCCCACTCCTTTGAATGTGATGACTTCACCATGGCCCTTTGCAATATGGGGCATTGATATAATTGGATGGATTGAGCCAAGCGCTTCAAATGGAAACATGTTCATTCTCGTTGCTATTGACTACTTCACCAAGTGGGTAGAAGCGGCTTCATACAAGAATGAATATGACTAGGAAAGTCGTCACTCACTTCATCAAGAAAGAAATCATATGCCGCTATGGGACTCCTAATAAGATCACCACTGATAACGGGTCAAATACCAACAACAAAATGATGAAGGAAATGTGTGAAGAATTCAAGATTGAGCACCATAATTCTTCACCCTGCCGGCCAAAGATGAATGGTGCAGTCGAAGCAGCTAACAAGAACATAAAGAAGATTGTATAGAAAATGGTGAGAACATACAAGGATTGGCATGAGATGTTTCCCTTTGCTCTACACAGCTATCTAAATTCGATGTGTACTTCCACTGGGGCAACTCCTTTTTTGCTAGTCTATGGTATGGATGCGGTGCTCTCAGTCGAAGTGGAAATTCCTTCATTAAGGGTTCTGGTGGATACAAAGCTTGATGAAGCTGAATGGATTCAAACGAGGCTTAACCAACTCAATCTCATTGAAGAGAAACACCTAGTATCCATTTGTCATGGTCATTTATATCAATAGCACCTCAAGAGAGAATTTGACAAGAAGATTCGACCTCGAGAGTTCTACACAAGTGACTTGGTCTTAAGGAAGATCCTCCAAATTCACTCTAATCCAAGAGGCAAGTGGACTCCCAACTATGAGGGTCCATACATCGTGAAGAAAGCTTTCTCAGAAGGTGCTCTAATCCTGACAGACATGGATGGGGAAGATATTCCACTTCTAGTCAATTCAGACTCAGTCAAAAAATACTATGCATAAAAAAGACCTGCTAAGTTGAAAACTCGAAAGGGCGGCTTAGGAAAAAGTTAGGGCTAAAAAAAGAAAAGAAAAAGAGTATAACCCGCTAAGTCGAAAACCCTAAAGGGAGGCTTAGGAAAAAATGGGTATCCGGGTTGAAATCTCGAAAGGGCAATCTAGGAAAAAATTAGGGACTAAAAGCGAGAGGCTGCAGTCTGAAAACTCTTCATGAATAACAAGTATACACTCTTAACACTAGATGGATTAATTCAATTATTATCCTTCGGAAGCTAAGCACTAGGATGATCAAGGATATGGGAACTATAGCAATATCAGTTTTAATGGAAGTTTGAGATTTTTCTTATTGTCAT
Organism: Vicia faba; assembly: GCA_948472305.1. NCBI lineage: Eukaryota > Viridiplantae > Streptophyta > Magnoliopsida > Fabales > Fabaceae > Vicia > Vicia faba. Next base: position 776,024,680 of record OX451737.1, read on the forward strand.
TTTACCAGGTGTATTTTATCTTTTCTTTGTAACTTCCTCATTTAGGAGTTTTTTCCATGTACGAATGCCTATTCACAGGCCAATATCATTAATAAAAATTTGCCTTTCCACCAAAAAGTTTCTTTGTTATGTCCTTTTTACTTTATTTTTCGTATGCGAATTGTGATTTAAATTCTTTAGTAAGAATTTCATTGAAAACAATAAGGAAATAATAATCATAAGCTAAGATGTGAAACACGACATTACATAGACATGAAGGCATCCCAAGGGAGGGCCATGGCATTCAAATGTTGTTTTTCTATGCAGGTAGCAAGTCGTAACGGTCACCTTGACCCAACTTTTGTCATCGTCACCCCCTACAGACGATTGAGCATCCGATTCTCCAACACAGAGAAAACTTGGGGCATTTGAAGATATCCATGTCTCTACCAAGTCACTTACAATAAGTCTAGGATGTAGGTAAAATCATACTAACCTATTTCTCCCCAGCAAGACTACAATTCAATCCCTAACACGGCTATAACTAATTTCTAGAGTTTTCAAGAACCAATCAAGACAATGGACAACAGACCCCGATAAGCCTAATATTTGGCACTCTGCATATAATAATCATCATTGCATATTACATTGTATCCTCAAACACGTAGCATATCCATTAAAATGGATCATTACGCTATATACTTCAAAATGCATACGAAGCATAAGACAAATTTGGTACCTTGTACGAAATCCCAAATCAATCCTCAAAGTAGTAAAAGCATCCCCACAGAGAATTCCATCCTCATAATTCCCAGTTGACACCCGTCATTACACTACAAACCAAAATATCCATGGTGACAGTACATTGTACTCCCAACTCTTAATACACTTTGTCAATCGTTTCTTGAGTTGTCCATAGATCTTACCCTCATGTTATCTTTTCTTAGGTCACAGATCATCCACAGATATTACCCTCATGTTATCTTCTCTTGGGTCATAGGTCATACATCGATCTTTACCCGTCGTCTTTACCTTTCTTTATGGGTCGTGAATCCTTCACGATAGATCCTCCATTGTCATTGATTTTACCCATCGTCTTTACCTTTCTATTGGGTCGTGAATCCTGCACTATAGATTTTCCACTGTCATCGATTTTACCCGTTGTCTTTACATTTATTTTTGGTTCGTGAATCCTACACGGTAGATTCTCCATTGTCGTCGATTGTACACGTCATCTTTACCCTTCCTTTTGGGTCGTGAATCCTACACGATAGATTCTCCGTTGTCGTCGATTTTACCCGTTGTCTTTACCTTTTTTGTTGGGTCATGAATCCTACATGATAGATCCTCTGTTGTCGTCGATCTTACCCGTTGTATTTACCTTTATTTTTGGGTCGTGAATCCTACACAATAGATCCTCCGCTGTCGTCACTTTTACTCGTTGTCTTTACCTCTCTTTCTGGGTCGTGAATCCTACACGATAGATCCTCCGTTGTCATCGATTTTACCCGTTGTATTTGCCTTTCTTCTTGGATCATGAATCCTACATGATAGATCCTCCGCTGTCATTGATTTTACTCATTATCTTTGCCTTAATTCTTGGATCGTGAATCCTACACGATAGATTCTCTGCTGTCGTCAAGTTTACCCATTGTCTTTAAGTTATCATGTTGTCATTAATCCTACTTTCAGTCACCACGACATCATCAACCATATCTTTTTAATCACTATACACCTACTTCCTCGAGAACCTTGTATTGGCATTGTTACCCCATTACGAGTTATCACTACTCAACCCCATTTATCCATCATAACCAGTTCACCAGAAAACGAATTTTCTATCCCCAGCAGACATCACGAACAACAACACTTACACCATCTCTCCAGGACAAATTTCAGGTCTTGGCATTTAATCTTCTTCTACCTTAAATGATCGAAAGGTTGACGACATTCTCACTTTCAGAATTAAGACGATTAAATAGGAGCACCTGTCATACCCCAAATTTGTCCTACCTTTTTAACTTTTTTATCTCGCTTAGACTTTGTATTTCATTTGCATCATTTTCATTAGGTCATTCACACACCATTCCTTCATTTCAATAAGGCATTAGTTCAAATCATCAGTGGTTGTGCTAATTATGGTTACATTTTGGTTTGAGGCTTCTTTATCCAATAAAGTCGATTTTTCTGGTTCTTCCTCGAGCAGGGGATTATGGTATCAGGTTTGAAGTATGGTTATCAGGGGACCTCTTATTCATATGATTGCATGGCTTTTCTCCATCAGAATTCATCAAGATCTCAGATTAGGGTTTATTTCCCTATGCGTGATTAAAAATCAGGGTTTTTTTAGCATCACGCCTCAGTTAGGGTTTGAATCCCTCGAGTGTTCAGTATGGCTAATCATTGATTCTCAAGGGCTACTTCGTCAAAGCATTTCCTTTAACCAAAAGCACAGTCAAGATTTCATCAGCACTAGTCCATATGTGCATCAATATGTCTAGGAATATGCAGAAAGATTAATTTTGCAAGTCGATTCAAATAACTTTGACCAAAAGTCAACTTTTTGCAAGATCAAGTTCAAACGATCATAACTTCTTTGATCCTCGACATTTTGAGGAAATTCTTTTTTCACATCGTCATGAGTGATGTCGTCTACAAGTTCTCTTTAAGGATCGAGAGTTAATTGTGCATAAAAGATCATGAAAGTTGGTGAAAACATTATGGGTCATTTTGTGACTTAGAATGTTCTTAACTTCCAGGTTTCAATTTGTTCCATAAAAATTTTCTAAAGCCCTTGATTCTCATATTGAGATCGTCCATGGAACAAAATGTTGAGTTCAAAGATTCATGTTAAATTCGAACGAGATGTTGCTTATAATACGAGTCACCATGTTGGAAATTGATTTAGGATCTTGGCAAAAGTGATTTGAGGATTCATTTTAATAATGCATTTGATTTCAATTCATGTTAGCAAAGCATTATGCAATATCACAAGTTTCATCCAAATTCGTTATGGTTAATTCACATGGATTATTTTCAAGGTATCAAAGACAAGTTCACTTGAAGTTGCTCAAATTCATTCAAGCTTCATGAATAAAGATTGCATAAATTTTGATGAATGCATCATGTTATAAAGTTTTCGAGTTTCAAAGTACAATCGAAGTTACAAGGAATCATAAATTTTGTTACACCATGAGAACCAATGGCATTACAAAGAGGATGTTTTGAATTCAATTACACAAGCATATGATAATAAAATCCTAAGCCTAAGTTTCAAATTTTATCAATTCTTCCCACCATTTTTTTGTCAAAAACATGCCAAATTTGTCCAAGAAACAAAGGCCTTGCTGTCCACTTTGTTGCTGTTGCATAAACTTGTCCCAAACCCTTAAAAACCAGCCCAAATACCCTGCTCTCAAAGCATTCCTAGGAAGCCATGCATCACACTGCAAAACAGTCAAAAACCATGTCAAAAATCAGCCCAAGAAACCAGTCAAAACAAGCCAAACAAAACTGTCCAAAATGACCTGCAAATAAGGCAAAAAACCTGCTATGTATCAGTTACAAACCTGTTAGAACATAGTTTGATTCTACAATCCTTAATTAGAGTTTTGATGATAACAAACACAAAGAACAAATATGCACTCTAAATTTGTGTTATTTTGTATGCAGAAGTTCTGACTGAAACAACATCAGAAACTAAGCTACAACAGCTTTCAAGCTGAGGTAATCAGAATGTTCTAAAGAATGATGATCAGAATCTGTGCTGAAGTGAAGAATACTATGATTCTGAACAGAAGTCTAAAATACCATCAGAATCTACACATAAGTGAAGAATACTCAGATTCTGAACGGAAATCTAATATATCATCAGATCCACACATCTCTGGGTCATTAATGTTCTTAAGCAATTGCAGCATGCAAGATTCTAAATTCTAAAGCGTTACTTTTCAATTAAGACAGCATCATATGCAACGGCTTCATTCAGACAAGAATCTTCTCAATATGGAAACAACATTGAATGTCCATTATCACGCTTTATGTTGGACAAGATTTCCACGCCTATATAAACAAGCTTAAAGGATAAATCGTTTACGATTTTGACACACTACTGCATATACCTCTCAAACGCTGCAATCTTTCATACTCTCGTATAAGCTCAAATTGTGTAAAATATCACAGTTGTGATACATTTTTTGTAAGGAAAAAACTCAGTACACAATATATTATTTCATTTTGATTAAGCTAGTTTTCCTTGAGATAAATCGGGTTGTGGTTGTACTCAAGAAGACTTTGGCAGTTGTCAAAGTAGTGTTGTAATCAGATTTGATTAGTGAATTAAGTCCTCATTGGAGATAGGAGAAATCACCTTGGTGGGTGGACTGGAGTAGTTTGAGATCAAACGAACCAGGATAAAAATATCGTGTCTACTGATTTTGCTTTTAAGTTTCAATTCAACCCCCCCTTCTTGTGTTTTTCACTTCTTCAATTGGCATAAGAGCGCCTGGTTCTGAGCTCATACACTTAATTGTGTCAGTATAAGATCCAAGCTTTAGAAATACACTATGGTGGGACCAAGCCAAAACATCAGCAATGACTATCATGAGGACAAGGACGGAATCAGCGGCAAACCTCCAGTCTTTGATGGAGAAAATTTTGACTATTGGAAAGACAGAATTGAGAGCTTCTTCCTGGCTCATGATGCTGATCTATGGGACATGGTAATTGGTGGATACACACATCCTGTGGATGAAAGTGGTCAGAAGATAGACAGAAAAAGGATGTCTGACCAGCAAAAACGTGATTTCAGAAACCATCATAAAGCCAGAACAATACTTCTCAGTGCCATCTCATACTCAGAATATGAGAAAATCTCAAACAGAGAGACAGCGAAAAACATGTTTTACTCTCTGAGAATGACGCGTGAACGCAACATACAAGTCAAAGAAACCAAGGCCCTTGTGCTTATTCAGAAATATGAAGCATTCAAGATGGAAGATAGTGAATCCATAGAAGCAATGTTCTCAAGATTCCAGATTCTTGTTGCTGGGCTGAAAATTCTTGACAAAGGATATTCTACTGCTGATCACGTAAAGAAGATCATAAGAAGTCTACCCAAGCAATGGAGGCCAATGATCACTGCACTTAAGCTGGATAAAGATCTCAACAAGATATCTCTGGAGGAACTTGTCACCTCCCTCAGAAGTCATGAGATAGAGCTAGAAGAAGATGAGCCTCAAAAGAAAGGTAAGCCTCTAGCATTAAAATATAACAAAAAAATATAATTCTAAGGTTTTGCAGGCTATGGAAGAAACCCCTGATGGATCCTCATCAGAAGAAGATGAATTGCATCTTCTCTCCAGAAGGGTCAATCAACTATGGAAGCAGAGACAAAGAAAATTCAGAAACCCGAGAAGATCAGAGAATCAAAATGAATCCTCCTCTAGATACAAAAAGTCTGAGTACTCTTCTAGACACAGAAGATCTGAATCTTCTTCAGGACACGGAAAGTCAAATAAAAAAGACATCATCTGATATGAGTGCAATGAACAAGGGCACTACAAAAGTGATTGTCCAAGGCTTCAGAAGGAGAAGCCCAAAAAGAAGTTCTTCAAGGAGAAGAAGAAAAGCCTCATGGCAACATGCGACTATTCAGACACTTCTGATGCTGACTCAAAGTCATATGATGAAAGAGCCAACATAGCTCTCATGGCAAATGTGACAGGAGACAGCAAAGCTTCTGGTTCAGACTTAGAATCAGACACAGAAGAGGTATTCCCTGAAAGAAATGTTACAAGTGATCCAGTGCCTTCTGTTGATCAACTCCAGAAAAGGTTATCCAGAAGCAGCATAGCTCACCCAGAAGATAAGATCCTGGGAAAGAAGGATGATCCAATCAGAACAAGATCAACATTCAGAAACTCTAAAGAATCCCTCATGGGAATGGTCTCACTGATTGAACCAACAATAATTGATGAAGCTCTTCTGGACAATGACTGGATTCTGGAAATGTAGGAGGAATTAAACCAGTTCACCAGAAATGATGTATGGGATCTAGTTCCCAAACCAAAAGGCTTCAACGTCATTGGAACAAAGTGGGTGTTCAGAAATAAACTGAATGAGCAAGGAGAAGTCATCAGAAACAAAGCACGACTGGTGGCACAAGGTTATAGTCAGCAAGAGGGGATAGACTATACAGAAACCTTTTCTCCATTCGCTAGGTTAGAATCTATCAGACTCTTAATCTCCTTTGTTGTCAATAATAGCATAACTCTGTATCAGATGGATGTCAAAAGTGCATTCTTAAATGGTTACATAGATGAAGAGGTATATGTGCACCAACCCCCTGGGTTTGAAAATTCCAAACACCTAGAATATGTTTTCAAACTAAAGAAGTCACTTTATGGTCTGAAACAAGCTCCCGGAGCTTGGTATGAAAGACTAAGTAACTTCCTGTTAGAAAAGGAATTCAGCTGAGGGAAAGTGGACACAACCTTGTTCTGTAAGACATTTAAGAATGACATTTTAGTTTGTAAGATTTATGTAGATGATATCTGTTGTACCCCAAAATTTGCCCTCTTATTTTATCAATATTTCCCCTCACAAGGCTCCTTGAACTCCAGACAGGATTAGGGTTTTGCACTGCCCAAGACATCTCCTTGCACTGATGACCTAAATTAGGGTTTGAGTTTGCACAGGGATTTTTGGACTTTTAACACTCAAATTGACTTTCATACTCCTTGTTGGACTCATGAGTTTGTCCATACCAAGTTTCAAGCCTTGAATCAAATTTTTACCTAGTCAATTGGACAGTTGACCTATAAATCAACTGTATTGGGGGGAAAGTCAATTGTGGCCAATTTAAAGTCAAACCTCATGAATTTTGACCCACATCAACATTATAAACTCATATGAACCATTTGATCAAGTTTGGACCACAACTCCACAAGAAATTTGATCAGATCACCAAAAGGGCAAAATGGTCATTTTTAGGGTTTTGACTGCACAAAGGCAATTTATGATTTTTGACCTAGCCAATGGCAAATTGGGTTCAATAATGGACTCAAGGACTCAATGGCATCATCTTGACCTATTCACAAGGTTCAAAAGTGTTAGAACAATGTTTGAATCTACTACCCTATATTTAAGTTTTGATGATAACAAAGTGAAAAGATATAGTATTTATATGTTTCATGTTTGAACTATCTGCTGCCTAAAATTATTATGCTCTGACTTGCAGATACGCTGATTGAAATAAGCAAGATCACATTTATTCAGCATCAGAATTTGATTTCATACACCAGCATCAGAAGTTGCTACATCAGAACGTCAAGATCAGATAATCAACTCACGTACATGCTGAAGCTTGATGAACAAGACTGCGCTCAACACTCTGATACAGAAACACAATAGTTCATCAGCAGCGAAGCAGAATCAGAATGAGCCAAGCCAGAACTTACGTTAAAGAAGCAACGGTACTGTGCATTGAAAGCTAATTAATTCCAACGGCCTTATTCTAGACAAGATCTGCTCAATAAGGAAAGCTTGTTATTAGCATTGAATCAAGAATATTGCATTCAACGCTCATCTTCTCAAGTGCTATATAAACAAGGCTTTGAAGATTATAATGGCTAATGCTCTCAAAATCTCTACACGCACAAAGCTGAACCATAATCTTCGTTCTACCAGTTTTGCTAAACCACATACTCTGATATTCATTACTGTTTAGCAATCTAGTTTCTAAGCTTCATTTTGTGTATACATCACAGTTGTGATAAAGTTTTGTAGAAAACATTCACACACATTGTTTTATACCTTTGTAAGAAAGTGTTGCCTTGACAAACCGGGTTGTGGTTTGAATCAAGAAGGCTTTAGCAGTTGTTAAAGAAGTCTGTAATATTCAGTTGAATATAGTGAATTAAGACCTCGTTGGAGAGAGGCGAAATCACCTTGACGGGTGGACTGGAGTAGTTTGAGATCAAACGAACCAGGATAAAAATATCGTGTTCATTTCTTTAGATTTCAGTTTTACAATTCAACCCCCCCTTCTTGTGTTTTTCACTCCTTCAATTGGCATCAGAGCGCCTGGTTCTGAGCTAAAACACTTAACCGTGTCAGTACAAGATCCAGCGTCAGAAAAACACAATGGCAGGAAACAATTCTCACTTCAGCAATGACAATAACGAGGACAGAGACAGATTCAGCGGCAAACCTCCAGTCTTTGATGGAGAAAACTTTGATTACTGGAAAGACAGAATTGAAAGCTTCTTTCTAGCACATGATGCTGATCTGTGGGATATGGTGACAGATGGATACACGCACCCTGTGAATGCAAGTGGTCAGAAGATTGATAGAAAATCAATGTCTGATCAACAAAAGCGTGACTTCAAGAATCACCATAAGGCCAGAACCATCCTCCTCAGTGTTATCTCCTATACTGAGTATGAAAAGATCTCCAACAGAGACACAGCAAAGAACATATTTGATTCTCTCAGAATGACGCATGAGGGCAACGTTCAAGTCAAAGAAACAAAAGCTCTGGCGCTCATTCAGAAGTATGAGGTGTTCAAAATGGAAGAATCTGAATCCATTGAAACTATGTTCTCTAGATTCCAGATTCTGGTAGCTGGTCTCAAAGTTCTGGACAAAGGATACTCTACTGCTGACCATGTCAAGAAAATAATCAGAAGTTTACCCAAGCAGTGGAGGCCTATGGTTACTGCTCTGAAGCTAGCTAAAGATCTCAACAAAATCACTCTGGAGGAACTTATAAGCTCCCTCAGAAGTCATGAGATAGAGCTAGAAGCTGATGAGCCTCAGAAGCAAGGTAAGCCTTTAGCATTAAAATCTAACAAAAAATTTGAGTCTAAAGTTTTGCAGGCAGTTGAAGAAACATCTGATGGATCCTCATCAGAAGAAGACGAACTTTCCCTTCTCTCCAGAAGAGTAAATCAACTGTGGAAGCAAAGACAAAGGAAGTTCAGGAATCCCAGAAGATCTGATCAGAACGAGTCTTCTTCCAGATACAGAAGGACAGATTCTTCCTCTGGATACAGAACATCTGAAGGCTCCTCCAGTAGCAAGAAGCCAAACACCAAAGACATCATCTGCTATGAGTGCAATGAGCAAGGACACTACAAGAGTGACTGCCCAAAGCTTCAGAGGGAAAAGCCCAAAAAGAAGTTTGGAAGAGAGAAGAAGAAAAGTCTCATGGCCACATGGGATGACTCTGACTCGTCTGAAGCTGACTCAGAATCAGATGATGAAAGGGCAAACATAGCGCTCATGGCTAACATTTCAGAAGATAGTGAAGCTTCTGAATCAGACTCAGAATCAGACACAGAAGAGGTATTTCCTAACTTCGCTGTTAACTTTACAAAGGCGGAACTTGCTGAAAGCCTTAATGAAATTCTGGAACGTTATCAGCAGATTAGAGCTAAATTCAGAGACCTGAAAAGGAATCTTGAATCTGACTCTAATAAGTCTGAGAGTCTCAAATTGGAAAATTCTGAGCTGAGAGATAAAATTTCAAAATTAGAAAACACTTTACAAAACTCTCAGAAGGAACCAATTTCTGAAACTCCCAGCAACGCTGATGAGATCATCAAGGAGTATGATCACAGTTTCCAGAAGTTCCTAGCTAAAAGCATAGATAGAAGCAGAATGGCTTCAATGATCTATGGAGTTAGCAGAAACGGCAGGAAAGGAATAGGATACCAAGGTAAGGTTCCTACACCAAAGAATGTCATGGACTTAACCATTAAACACACTCCTCTAAATTCACACTTTGTGTATGGTCACACACATGACATCAAATATACTAGCAGTAAGCACTCTGTAAAACCAAAATTCAACCAGAGTTTTGGTAAAACTAACAAATCAGGACCCAAGAAAATCTGGGTACCTAAGGATAAAATAATACATGTTGCAGATATCTTTAGCAGCAAGTCAGAAACACCAGTCATGGTACCTGGACTCTGGCTGCTCACGACACATGACGGGAAGAAGGCATATGTTCCAAAGCCTGGAACTTAAGCCTGGAGGCCACGTTGGCTTTGGAGGCAATCAGAGGGGAAAGATAATTGGCTCTGGAACTGTAGGTAATGGAAATCTTCCCTCTATTAATAATGTTCTGCTAGTAGATGGATTGATGCATAATCTGTTATCCATAAGTCAATTAAGTGATAACGGTTATGATATAATCTTTAATCAAAAATCATGTAAAGCTGTTAGTCAGAAAGATGGGACTATCCTGTTTAATGGTAAGAGGAAAAACAACATTTACAAAATCAAACTTTCTGAACTAAAGAGTCAGAATGTAAAATGTCTTCTGTCTGTTAACAACGAGCAGTGGATCTGGCACAGAAGATTGGGGCATGTTAGTATGAGAAGAATATCTCAGATTAACAAACTCAATCTGGTCAGAGGACTTCCTAATCTGAAGTTCAATTCAGATGCTCTGTGTGAAGCATGTCAGAAAGGCAAATTTGCAAAACCTTCTTTTAAATCCAAAAATGTTGTTTCTACCTCTAAGCCATTAGAACTTCTGCACATTGACTTATTTGGACCAGTTAAAACTGCTTCAGTCAGTGGTAAGAAGTATGGGTTAGTAATCGTAGATGACTATAGCAGATGGACATGGGTAAAGTTCTTAAGACACAAGGACGAGTCACACTCTGTGTTTGTTACCTTCTGTAACCAAGTTCAGAATGAAAAAGATCTTAGAATCGTTAAAGTCAGAAGTGATCATGGTGGAGAATTTGAAAATAAAGATTTTGAGTCATTCTTTAATGACAAAGGCATTCTGCATGATTTCTCTTGTCCTAGAACTCCCCAACAAAATGGAGTTGTAGAACGAAAGAACAGAACATTGCAAGAAATGGCCAGAACCATGATCAATGAGACAAACGTTGCTAAGACTTTCTGGGCAGAGGCAATAAACACAGCGTGCTACATTCAGAATAGAATCTCAATAAGACTTATTCTGGAAAAGACTCCATATGAACTGTGGAAGAACAGAAAGCCCAACATTTCATATTTTCATCCATTTGGATGTACTTGCTTTATATTAAATACAAAGAATTATTTGAACAAGTTTGACTCTAAGGCACAGAAGTGTATTATGTTAGGATACTCTGAACGCTCAAGAGGGTACAGAGTATACAATACAGAAACACAAATTGTGGAAGAATCAATCAGTGTTCGTTTTGATGATAAGCTTGACTCTGAAAAGTCAAAGCAGAATGAAACTTTTGCAGGTATAGAAATTGAATTTGCAGGTTCTGAAGACAAGTCATCAGAAGCTCTCAACACAGACATTCCTTCAACGTCTGAAAGGACCACTGCTAGAAATCCTTCAACAGCTGCTGATCAACCTCAGAAGAGATTACCCAGAAGCAGCTTGGACCACCCAGAAGAGACTATCCTAGGAAGAAAGGAAGATCCAATCAGAACAAGAGCAAGCTTCAGAAACTCTGAAGAAACTCTTATGGGACTTGTGTCTCTGATTGAACCTTCTTCTATTGATGAAGCACTTCTGGATAATGACTGGATTCTGGCAATGCAAGAAGAGCTGAATCAATTCACTAGAAACGACGTATGGGATCTCGTTCCCAGACCAAAAGGATTCAACGTCATTGGAACAAGATGGGTGTTCAGAAACAAGCTAAATGAACAAGGTGAAGTCATCAGAAACAAGGCACGACTGGTTGCACAAGGTTATAGTCAGCAAGAGGGGATAGACTATACAGAAACCTTTGCCCCAGTCGCCAGGTTAGAATCTATCATACTTTTAATTTCATTTGCTGTTAATAGAGGCATCACTCTGTATCAGATGGATGTCAAAAGTGCATTCTTAAATGGTTATATAGAAGAAGAAGTTTATGTTCACCAACCCCCAGGTTTTGAAAATACAAAACATCCAGAACATGTTTTCAAACTAAAGAAGTCACTGTATGGTCTGAAACAAGCTCCCAGAGCTTGGTATGAAAGGCTAAGTAACTTTCTGCTTGAAAATGAATTCACCAGAGGGAAAGTGGACACTACTCTATTCTGTAAAACAGTTAAGAGTGACATCTTAGTCTGTCAAATTTATGTTGATGATATCATTTTTGGTTCTACTAATCCTTCTCTTGGAAGAAAATTTGCTAAGTGTATGCAGGCAGAATTTGAGATGAGCCTCATGGGGGAACTGAAATTCTTTCTAGGAATTCAGATCAATCAAACTCCAGAAGGTACTTACACTCATCAGAGCAAATACATCAGAGATCTTCTGAAGAAATTTGACCTCTCAGAATGTAAGCCATCAAAGATTCCAATGCATCCCACGTGCATTCTGGAAAGAGAAGAGGTAAGCAAAAGTGTAGAACAGAAGGTCTATAGAGGTATGATTGGTTCTCTCCTCTATCTGACTGCTTCAAGACCTGACATATTATTCAGTGTTTGTATCTGTGCTAGATTCCAATCAGATCCTAGAGAATCTCACTTAACAGCTGTTAAGCGAATTTTCAAGTATCTGAAAGGTACTACTAATCTGGGTTTGTTTTATAGAAAATCTAGTGATTACAGCTTAGTAGGCTACTGTGATGCTGATTTTGCTGGAGACAGAGTGGAACGTAAAAGTACTTCTGGAAGCTGCCAGTTTCTGGGAGAAAATCTGATCTCTTGGTCCAGCAAAAGGCAATCAACAATTGCTCTGTCAACAGCAGAAGCTGAGTACATAGCAGCAGCAGGATGTAGCACACAAATGCTCTGGATGAAAAGTCAGCTTGAAGACTTCCAGATTTTTGAGAGTAACATTCCTATACTTTGTGATAATACTTCTGCTATTTGCTTAAGTAAGAATCCTATTTTACATTCTAGAGCTAAGCATATAGAAATAAAACATCACTTCATTAGGGACTATATTCAGAAAGGTATTTTGAACTTAAAATTTATAGATACAGACCATCAATGGGCTGATATCTTTACTAAACCCCTTTTAGAAGATAGGTTTAATTTCATTCTGAAACATCTCAGCATGAAAGTATGCCCAGAGTGAAAATGTTTTAATTCCATATATTTACCTTCAGAATGTAATTATTTTACTGTGAACTTCTGATCAATCTTCTTTCAGAAAGATAGAACATGCAGATTGTATCAGATGCAAGTCTAAAGATCTGAGAGTCTAATCTCAAAGGCAGACGTGCTGATCACTACATCAAACAAGTGTCATCCAATCATCAGCATATCTCTGAAGCAGAACGCGTGCACGCTTCTGAGAAGGCAAAGCGCTGATTGGGTGCATTGAGACACATGTCTGGTAACCATTTTTAAGTATCTTTCTCAAATCCCCCAAAATCAGCAAGCATTTAATGAAAAGTAATCATGCTTTTAAATGGTAATCATGATTTTTTCTCTCTCTTAAAAACGTTTATCTTTTCAAAATAATTTTGAAAACTCTATTTAAGCACATTAATCTCTCATTCTTATTCTTTACGCTTTCTCACTATCACTCAAGCTTTCTCTGCATATTTCTGAGTTCATCTCTTGCAAACCTTTTTTTTCTCAATTCATTCTCAAAGCTTTTTTAGTGTGAACAATGGCATCCTCCAGCATTTCTGCAGGCAATCAGAAGAAAGCAATTTCTGAGCAATATCAGGTGCCACTCAGAACTCTCCTCACACCGGTGAAGAACCTTGAAGTGCTTTCTGAGTTAATCATTGACTTTGAAAGCTTAAAGGAAAATGGTTTTGACCTAACTGAAGAAATTAGGGCTCAAAAGTGGGAGAGGTATTTCGATAGGTTGGTTGGACCAACATTCCCAGCGCTGGTAAAGGAATTTTGGATTCACGCCAAGGTTTCAAAACATCTAGTCATCTCCTCTGTCATGGGGAAGAAGATCGTGATTTCTGAAGATCTCATTGCAAGGCTAATCGGTCAAAGTGGTGGTGGCGTCCGTTGTGTGGACATGGCTGAAAGATGCGTTGATGTAGGTGTGGTAGCTAACAGGATTTTCACTCTTGGAATGCCCAGCAGCAAGATTAAGGATCTGAAGGATCACTGCAGAGTATGGACTAAGATTGTTCTGGGATGCTTCAACCACAGGAAACCAACAAGTTCTCCTGATTATATAAATGTGGATCAGCAGTTTCTGATCTACTTTATTGATCAGAAGATTAAGATCAATCTGGCTCACTTCTTGTTCAACCATCTCAAGACCAGTGTGAAAGAAACTAGAGAAGAAGAAAGAACCAAGAGGGACTGGATACCTTTTGGAAGGCTAATATCAGATATTCTGACAGAGAATAGGCTGATTGAACATCTGATAGAAGCTCAGGAGCTGAGTACTATTGAACCAACTATTGGGAAACCTCTGAACGCAAAGAATCTGAAAAAGATGAAGCTGATAGAAAATATTCAGAAGGAACCCAGAGCTACTTCCACTGCTGATATCTCCAGCAGAAGAGTGCCTCTGAGTGATTTTCCGGTATTTTCTGAAATGGAATCCAAACCAGAGATGTTTCTCAGGTACCCAGATGCGTACAAGGCAGAAGATACAGGTTCAAAGCTGAATATCAAAGATCTGAGTCAACCCCAACCAGAAGTGACTTTGAAGAAGACAAAGAAGAGGAAAGCGCCATCAGAAGGATCGTCTCAGCAGACTCCAAAGAAAAGAGGTATTTCATCTGCTGCCCCTATTTCAAAATCTTTTACTATTCCAGCATCTGCTGCTCCTCAAACCTCCCATAGAATATCAATCCCAATCCCTACCATAGATGAAACCATACCAGAAGACCCTTCTGAGGCATTACAACTCAGAAGACCCAGAACCAAACTCCCCAAACAACCAACAATTTCAACAACACCAGCACTTGACCAAGTGCTAGCTGATATTGAGCGTCAACATGCCTCTGCTCAACCACACTCTGAACCACAAAATATTCCTCCTCCACAACCAGAACAACAACAACAACCAGAACCAGAACCACAACAACAACAACCTCTCACAGAAGAACCTCTGATCCCTGAGCAATCAGAGATTCCACCTCCCTCTCCCCAACCAGAAATAAATCCACCTTCACCACAAACAGAGTTTCACCATTCTGAAACCCCTTCTCCTCATAAATTTGACCCTCACTCACCTCAACCTTCACCGCTGGCAATCCAGTTGCCATGTGGAACCACTATTGTCATGCCCCAGTTACCATCCTCAGAAGAATCAACACCTCCAAAGACTCCCAAAACACCACCCACTCCAATCGAAATATCTGACTCTGATACCCCTCCTCCAAAACAAACAGCCTCTCAGCAAACCTCTGAAAACCCCAGCAGGACTTTCATTGACTTAACTAGTCTTGACCGTCTTGCTGATCTAAAACACAAAATTGCCATCCCAAAACTAAAGCAACCAGATGTTGGCTCTGGTATTTTGAATTTTGAAACAGGTGTGCTGCAATGGATTGCTTCTTTGAAGCAAGTCTGTCCTGGGATGATTGACCCAGCTGCTTCTGATCAGCTCTGGTCATAGTTCAGACATTGGGTACGTGCTGAAGCCCTCAAGTTGCAGGATATCAACTATGAGCAGGCACAACACAATTTCAGCAAACTTCTGAATGAAGCTGAAAGTGTGCTTCTGAAAAAGGACGTGCTCCCTCTGGACAGTGAACCTTGGTCTGAGAAACAGCAAGCTGCAAGGGTGCAACCATCAGAAGAAGACAAGACCATTCAGGCTGAAGAAAATCAAGCAGAAGATGTCGCTGAAAGTTCTGAGAAGCCTCCTCCTTCTGATGCTTCTCAAGCTGCCTTGGACAGGCAGACTCTGGAAGAACTAAGGCTGAATGACTTGCGTCTACAGCAGCGGATGGACGACAATGATCAGAAGATGAAAGCAAGAATGGATGTGCAGGACAGCAAGATTGACACTGTTGTCAGCATGGTTCATAAACAGAATGAAACTTCTGAAAAGATTCAAGCGATGCTGGAGCGCCTGTTCACACGCTTTCCTCCTCAACCTTAAATCTTTTTTCATGCATGACCTTTTTCATGTTTTCTTGATTTTCTGAAGTACTGTTTTGATTAAGTTTTTGTAATATTTTCTTGCTCTGATTCTGAACTATCTTAATATAATTTGTTTTTCTGATCTTAATTGTTTTGGCACATCACCAACACTTTTTGATTGCTGACAAAAAGGGGGAGAACAAGAATGATATTTAAATCAATAACGGGCTAACTAGACAGAAACTCTCAAACATTCTAACTCTATTACTTGAAATGTTTTTCTGTTTTGTTTAAAGTCTACAGGCACAAGGAAGCTCCTGGACACTCTGAAGACTAGAAGATATGATCAAAATGTAGAAGCTCTGATCAATGTTGCTCTGATCAATATGAAGTTCTGATCGACCTAATACTCTTATCCAAAGCAAAGCTCTGACAGGAAAAGCTCTGAAGCACTGCTCTCTGATAAGTCAAAGACTCTGATAATCTGATGTTCAAAGAAAGAAAAAGATCTGATCCTGAAGAACACGTATATCAAAGGGAAGTAATAAACTCAGGGGGAGTATCTCTTAACTCTGACTTCTCCGTACTTCTTATTCTGATACATATCCAGATACCTTTTCACGTTATTTTTCATTTAAAATATCTAGTTTTTGTCATCATCAAAAAGGGGGAGATTGTTAGAACAATGTTTGAATCTACAACCCTATATTTAAGTTTTGATGATAACAAAGTGAAAAGATATAGTATTTATATGTTTCATGTTTGAACTATCTGCTGCCTAAAATTATTATGCTCTGACTTGCAGATACGCTGATTGAAA
Source organism: Vicia faba (assembly GCA_948472305.1). NCBI lineage: Eukaryota > Viridiplantae > Streptophyta > Magnoliopsida > Fabales > Fabaceae > Vicia > Vicia faba. The sequence continues at coordinate 776,041,457 of OX451737.1, forward strand.
TAAGCAAGATCACATTTATTCAGCATCAGAATTTGATTTCATACACCAGCATCAGAAGTTGCTACATCAGAACGTGAAGATCAGATAATCAACTCACGTACATGCTGAAGCTTGATGAACAAGACTGCGCTCAACACTCTGATACAGAAACACAATAGTTCATCAGCAGCGAAGCAGAATCAGAATGAGCCAAGCCAGAACTTGCGTTAAAGAAGCAACGGTACTGTGCATTGAAAGCTAATTAATTCCAACGGCCTTATTCTAGACAAGATCTGCTCAATAAGGAAAGCTTGTTATTATCATTGAATCAAGAATATTGCATTCAACGCTCATCTTCTCAAGTGCTATATAAACAAGGCTTTGAAGATTATAATGGCTAATGCTCTCAAAATCTCTACACGCACAAAGCTGAACCATAATCTTCGTTCTACCAGTTTTGCTAAACCACATACTCTGATATTCATTATTGTTTAGCAATCTAGTTTCTAAGCTTCATTTTGTGTATACATCACAGTTGTGATAAAGTTTTGTAGAAAACATTCACACACATTGTTTTATACCTTTGTAAGAAAGTGTTGCCTTGACAAACCGGGTTGTGGTTTGAATCAAGAAGGCTTTAGCAGTTGTTAAAGCAGTCTGTAATATTCAGTTGAATATAGTGAATTAAGACCTCGTTGGAGAGAGGCGAAATCACCTTGACGGGTGGACTGGAGTAGTTTGAGATCAAACGAACCAGGATAAAAATATCGTGTTCATTGCTTTAGATTTCAGTTTTACAATTCAACCCCCCCCCTTCTTGTGTTTTTCACTCCTTCAAAAAGATCTCAAATGTATTGGATTGACAGATGAATTTTTTCAGTCAACTGATCAAAATTTGACTGTACACTGAAAAGTCAAACTTTGACTTTTTGGTCAAAATCAAGTGCCAAGGGTCATTTTTCATCAAGATATGTCAAAACATGAAACTTGTTCATCAAGAAACCCATTTTTGCAAATTAGGGTTTAAAGTTGAAAATTTTCATAACTTAGAATTTTTCTAAGTTATGAAATTTTCTTAATTTTTCCTAACTTTGCCCAACATTTTCACCATGATGCATTTGGATTAAAACAAAACTTCCAACATGAAAGTTGTAGTCCTCCACAAAATCTACAACTTTGATTCACAAAGTTTTCCCAAAACAAGCTTGGATCTCAAGTTATGATTTTTGGAACAAGGGTCCCTAAAACTTTTAACTTAGTAAAATTTTGCCCTAGTTTAGGCAGGATTTTGACCTATCTTCATGGCCATTTTTCACATAGTTCCACTTGGAATCTCAAATTTCATTTCAAATATGGTATGTATAGCATGTTGCAAGCTTTCCAAAATGTCCAAGAACTCTCCAAACTCATTTGTTGTTAGGGAGAATCGAAGGCTTGAAGTTGGCAAAAACTCACTTTTCATCCATGGCATGTTCATTGTGATACAAGTTGCAAATTCAAATCAGCTTGCTTTGCACTAGATTACAGGCCTCAAAACCATTCCACACTCAATAATTAAGTGCAAAACCATTGGTCTAAGACATTGTTTTGGTCATTAGAGCATTGCACATTAGATTAATCCCTAAATAGAAAAAGCAACATTACCATTTTTGCCAAAATGTGCTTTATGTCAAAACTGAATCCCTTGAGCATTGGTCCATATCTTATGCAGCAAATAAAATCCAAAAATTAGAGGGGCCAAGAGGATATTATGCAAGGTGATAGATAACCTGTACAGGCCTGATTCACATCACTTCTCACACTTTGCTTCATAACCAAGAAATTTGTCCAAAACACAAGGACTTGAACATAAGCTAAAACTAACTTGTGCAAGCTTTTGAAACATCTTTCTCACATCCCTTTGAGCCATAAACACGGCCCTTTGAGCCTTCAAACCTCCCATAGCACAAAATCACATCTCATTGGTAAAACAGTGCACCCCCTGCAGTTTGAGTTCCACAACACAAATTGCTCGTGCGTTTTGTCCCAAATTGGTTCAAACATCTTCCACATAACCCATCCAAACCATCCCAACCCTTAAACACTAACTGTAACTCCATTTACAGGGTTTGCCATTTTCAATTTGAGCTTGTGCAGGTTGAGTTTTGTAGGCTTGTCCAAGTACATTCAAGGCAAGCTAGACATTGGAGAAGGTCAAGTGAAGTTCAAGCAAGCTCCCAGACATCTCAAGCCTTGTTGAAAAGCTCCACATTACCTTACACGAAGTCAGCTGAAACAGGTTTTTATCAACTTCCTATCTCTCTATTTAGGAACATTTAGACTTAGGTTTGTGAATAGGAAATGTAGTATTCATTGCCATGAAGCTGTACATATGCTCAGTTTTTATTTTAATTAAGCATGCTAAGAGAATTTGTTCCATGAACATCCTGAAAAAAAACAGGTTAAGATTTAGGGCCAGAGAAATTCTCTTTGGTCTTTGAGAGTTAGGATAAGTTTTTTATATTGTTGGATTCGTCTTGAAAAGCTCTACAACTTTGATGTTATGTGTTTTTGCAATAGAGCTCGTATGCAGGATCTAGCAATTGTACAGGGCGCGCATGAAATTTGAAGTCAGAGGTTGAAGATGAAGTGGCTTGGGCTGGGCTTTGGTCCTCTCACTATTTGCACCCCCCTTTTGCTGAATACACCCCCTGGCCCATTTCTTCATATTTTTATGTTTTGTTATTTTATTTTCATTTCTGATTTTATTTTATTATTTCCAAACATAAAAAATACCCAAAAAATTTTTTATAATTTTTTACATTTATTTTGCATTTTATTTCTATTTTTTCTAACATAAAAAACAATTTAATTAGTATATATATTTCTATTTATTGAAAACTTGAAAATAATATAATTATACCTTTTATTTTTATTCTTTTATTTACACTCAAAAATATTATTCTAAATATATTTTTATCTTGTATATATTTTATTTTATTTTTTGTACATATTTAATATAATTAATATATATATATATATACATACTTTTATTTTATTTAATAGATACTTTTGAATAAAAATATAAAAATACTATACTTTTATTTTTATTATTATTTATACTTAAAAAATACTCTTTCTAAATATATTTTATTTTTTGTATATATACTATTTTATTTTATTATATATAAATAATATAGTCAATATATTTATATTCTTAAAAATTAGGGTTTCACCCTTAATAAAAAAATAATAATCTTTTCATTTATTTCTTTTTTACATTGAATATTTGTACATACATAAAAATAAACAAAACCTTTTTTGCATATTCATATTATTTTGTATATTTATTTAATTTGTTTATTTAAATATTGTTTATTTATTATTTATGCCATTTGATTCAATTTGGATGTAATAGTAAAACTAGGGTTTTAATTTCTTGTCAAATAATCCCCATTCAAAATTGTATCCCCCTCCCCATAATCACGTTGTAATAGTGGTAGATTTATTTTACGCATTTACGCCTTCAATTATGCCATGATTAGAGATTAGAGTTTGTATGCAAAAATCCATAATTAACAAGTAGCTTGACCTAATGCAAAGACAAAAATGCATGAAATCAATACACAATGCACACTTACACCCCTAGGATTTCATCCACTTGTTGCCTTAAAAATGGGCCATGTTATGCATGTTGGGTACTTTGGCAAAACAAAAACAAAACAAAAGATCATAGTCCCTCGATGATGCTATCTTGGTTGCCTAAACAAAATGATCAAGTCCCTCGGAAAATTTGCTAAAAATACTTGACACAATTGCTATCATGGTCTATACGATGACCCGCGTCTGTCTCGTTTAACATCCTAATACAAGGTTGTTTACCAAATGCAATGGTAAAACAACACTGTCAAAAGGGTTAAAAAACATATAGGAAAGATCTTTGAGTAAAATAGGGTAGATAACTCTTAGTTACTTGATCAAAACTTGCAAAATATCCTTGATATTTTCAAACACACTTCACAACACAATTTCAAAATATTTCCCAAATCAAACTTTCAAACATTGAAACATCTTTTCAAAAAGGCAATACATCTTTGTATACATTCAAATAAGAATCATTACAAAGGTTGCCACAACGATGGTCTCTTTTAAAAACATTTTCAAAACCACACACAAAGCACCATTTCAAACAATTGAAAAGCAAAAGCAAGTGATCTAAACAAGTAACTAAGAGCCCATGGATAACCATGGATGAAAAGGATGCTTTCACCTTCCCTTTTCATAATCTACTCCCCGAACCCAAGAAAACATCTCAAATGTCTTTCCTGTGCTTTTTGACCTTTCCTTAGCATAAAATAAAAAGTCAGTGGCGACTCTTGCTAAACCAAAACATTTGTGAACACAAATGCAAAACCTCAAGTCAGTTCTCCCACCGTATTACAGAACTGGCGACTCTGCTGGGGATTGAATAATAAAAGTGGAGTAACCTTAGGGTTTAGATCACCTTTACATGCTTATCTTGTTTGCTTTGATTGCTTTACATTTGGTTCTCTTGTTTGGGTTTTGAATCCTCAACTCGGATTTTTGGGAAACATTCATAGGTAAATAGAAATACATTTTGGAAACTGTGCGGGGTATACCGACATGGTTGAAATAATAGCTATATTAGTGCGGCATATTTGTGGGTACCGGTAGCCTTTGAGTCAATCAAATAGAATACGGGGCCACTGAGTGATGTCATGAAGCACTAATGAACTCTTAGAACCTTTACTTGACTATCTTGGCCTTATTAGGGGTAGTGAGATGACCGGCTTTGGTGCAGTTCGAAGTTGGTAGATACTAGATACTACACTCATTGAGGGTTATTTTCTTGGAATATTTAGGTCGTCAGTTTTGTGGCTAAACTGAAACAATGAACATAGAAAATAACCTAGTGATATTGAGCTCCTTAGAACCCAGATACTATTTATAGGACAAGTTAAGCCAACTAACTTCAACAGGGTACTTACCTATGAAACCCCATGCAAGCCTGAAACTAGGAACTTGTGTGACTTGTTTGTACATATGCTTGTGCATACATCATGAACATCATAAAGCATCATATGCATCCACTAACCATTTCAAGGGTTTGGATCTTCATCTTTGTTCTTGTTTTGTAGGTCATGGAATCTCTTCGCAGGAAAACAATTCAAGTCAACCTTGTGAGAATCCCTCCTCAACTCAAGGAGCTTACTTCCAAGATTCCAGAGAATTCTCTCTTCAGTGAAAGACATGGTAGACTTCTCAACTTGGTCAACTCCAACATTGAAGAAGACATGGTGAAAGTTCTCTTCCAGTTCTTTGACCCCCTACATCATTGCTTTACATTTCCTGATTACCAACTAGTACCTACTTTGGAGGAATTTTCTCAACTCTGAGGATTCCTATTCTCCATCAACTACCCTACAACGGTACGGAAAGAGAAACAAAGCCTGAAGATGTTGCTCAAGCCTTACACTTGCAACCATCCGATATCAAAGGTCATTGGGAAACCAGAAGTGGTGTCAAGGGTTTCTTGGCAAAGTTTCTGTTTGAGAAGGCACAAGACTGTTGGAATTCTTTAGATCTGCAAGCTTTTGAGGAGATTGTAGCACTTCTCATATATGGGTTGGTCTTGTTCCCAAACCCTGATTAACTTATAGATGTGAATGTTGTCAAGATTTTCATATCTTAAAATCCTGTGCGTACATTGCTTGGGGACATCCTACACTCATTTCACACACGAACAATGAGGAAAAGAGGTGTTCTCATGTGTTGTACTCCTCTTCTAGCAAGGTGGTTTATTTCTCACCTTCCCCAATCAGTTTTGAAGAATGAGCAGGGTTTAAGGTGGTCACAACGGTTAATGACCCTCACACATTCTGATGTTCATTGGTGTTCTCGCTCTAGAGAAAATGTCATCATCATTGATCGTTATGGAGAATTCCCTAATGTCCCACTACTTGGCATTAGAGGAGGCATTACCTACAACCCCTGCTTAGCTCTGAGAGAGTTTGGGTATGCCCGAAGGGATGGCCCTCATGATATGCTGATTCCTGACTTGGTTTTTGACTTCGACAATGATGCTTAAGGACTTCGACAAAGGTTTATCCGAGCTTGGAGGATGCCCAACAAAGTGGATAGTAAGACACTGGGGCACAAGAATTCCATCCCCCTTGAACCTTATCTCAAGTGGGTACGAACCTGCGCCCAGAGTCTTATGATGCCTTACCCTCACATCCTCCCCGTGATCAAAGAGCCTGTCATGGAAGGAGAGGTTCCATACACCCTCCTACATCCTGACATGCCAACATCATTGGAAGAATTGCAAAAGAGTTGGATACAGCTCAAGGAAGAGCGGAACACTTTTGAAGCCAGCTTTTATGCCAGTGAGAAGAAGGTTTTGGAACTAACTCGCCAACTTCACGAAGAGGAGACTCTCAACACTTACATCGCGCCAAAAAGGATGCGCAACGTCTTTTTACATTAAGAAGATTTGTAATATTCTGCCCATGGGGCATTTATGTACTAACTAGTTTCTTCTTATTAATATGACGTGTGTTCTTTTTGTTTACAACAAATTTGAATTTATGAATCCTTGAATGCATTACATGAATGCACATCATTCATCATATGCATTAACAGGTCTTCACACCAGGTTTCCTTATCTTTCTGCTGATTATTTTAGCAAGATGGATATAGAGCAGAGGTTAAAGATCTGCAAGCGCAGAATTCGCAATTCCAACAACTCCTCATGACCTTAGCAAAGGGTCAAAAGGATCTTAAAGCACTGTTAGAGAAAGAGAAAGAAAAGGAAAAGAAGAAAAAGAAAAGAATTGGTGTGGCCACTATGGGAAGAAGATTTGAGAATCAAGCTAGGAGAGTTCTGGAATTCCCCTCGACGTCTGACGAAGGGGTTGGTAAAGGAAAGGGAGTTGCAATGCCCTCCGAGTCTGAAGCTGAAGAAGAAGAAGAGAAAGAGGATGAAGATTACTCCGAACAGCAGTACCCACTGGCGGATGATAAGTATAAGAATCTTGAGGATCGGTTGGCAGCCATGGAGGTACAAAGGGTACCTGGGCTGGATTTCGAAGAACTAGGGTTGGTTACTGGGATCGTCATTCCCGCTAAGTTCAAAGTACCTACATTTGCTAAATATGACAGTTTGTCCTGTCCGAAGATACATCTGAGGTCCTACGTCAGAAAGATCCAACCTCACTCTTCCGATAAGGATCTATGGGTCCACTTTTTTCAAGATAGTTTGTCGGGTACGCAATTGGATTGGTTCTATCAACTTGAGAGATCTGATGTTCATAACTGGGAAGATTTTGCTGCTTCTTTCTACCTACAATACCAATACAACACAGATTTAGCGCCTACTCGTACTCAACTACAGAGTATGGGTATGGCCTCTAATGAGGCATTTAAGGAGTATGCCCAGAAGTGGCGGGATTTGGCTAGAAGGGTGCAGCCACCACTGTCAGATAGAGAGCTGGTTGACATGTTTTTAGGGACCCTGTCAGGTCCATTCTTCAATCACTTGATCGGGAGCTCATCTGCAGGGTTCACCGAATTAATTTTGACCGGTGAAAGGGTCGAAGATGGCATTAAGAGTGGTAAAATTCAGAAGGATGCCTCCGCTTCCACTGCTATCAAGAAGACCTTCCCAGCCAAGAAGGAAGTTTCTGCTGTTCACACCTAGAGAAATCAAGGGAGAATGGAGCGCCGACCAGCGGTGGGGGCTGTGATGATCCAGAACTCCTCAGTCGATCAACCTCGAAGCAGTCAACCTAGAGCTAACCAGCAAAGCGTAGAAAGGCCACAACGATAATTCACCCGGATCAATATGACACCGGCTCAGGTCCTCCCTCATCTGTTAAAGTTAAACCTTACCAACTTGAAAGAAGCGCCGAAAAACCCAAATACCTCTTCTCCCTATTATCATTCAAATGCAAAATATGCATATCATTCGGAAAGTGTGGGGCACGACACCAACAACTATTTGGCCCTTAAAAACAAGATCCAAGATTTGATAGATGCCAAGGAGGTAGAGTTTGATGCCCCCGAAAAACCTAATGTGATATCCGCTCCTATGCAAAAACATGGTCATAATGTCCATGCTATTGTGGAAGATCTTCATGTTACCACTGTTGATGACTTAATGACTTTGTTGCCAATGATCAAGATGAATCTGTTGAAAGCCGGGATATTCCCAGGCTGTGAAAAAGATTGTTACTTCTGTTCAACCTTGCAATCCGACTGTCCACTATTGAAGTCAGGCATCCAACGCTTGATGGATACTCAAGAGATCCTCTTTCAGAAAACTCTTCTTGCTACTATCACTCATGTTACTCTTGTTACTCCAATCAATGATGTCGCTATAATCATCATTTCCGACAATCTTTCCAAGACCTGCAAAAGGCCTGTTAAGATTACACCAGATCCAAAGTTTGTACCCTGAAGATTACCATGCCGGGGCCTATCCCATATAAGTCCAATAAGACAATACCGTGGAATTATGGAGGAGAGATCTTCTATCACGGTGTGAAACAGATCGAATCAGTTGAAGAAAATTCCGATGAAGAGACTCCTGATGTGGGGAATATTGTGGGAACAAACAAGATCACTCGTAGCGGAAGAATCTTCTCTCCGGAGATTGCTCCTCCACGGGCAGTCTTCGGACCCTCAAGTGCTCTTGTGCCTGTCAAGATATTTGTGCAAAGTCCAGTGATTGAATAAATTGTTACTCCTGAAGTTATACCCTCTATTGTTACTGCTGATAAAGGTAAGGGGGTCCAAGAAGCGCCCGTCAGGACGAGGGCTCAGACTTTGGTTATCCCCGAGACCACCCAAAAGGAGATGGAGGAGATTTTAAAGATAATTAAGAAGAGCGACTATGATGTCGTAGAGCAGCTGGGGCAAACCCCTTCAAAAATCTCTATGATGGCTCTATTGCTTTGTTCCGAGGCTCATGCCAAAGCCTTGATCAAATTTCTGAAGACGGCACACGTGCCTCAAGAAACTTCTGCGGATCAGTTTCAAGAGTGTGTAGCCAGCCTTACAGCCGATAATGGTCTTGGTTTCTCTGATGCCGATTTGACGTCTAAGGGAAGAAAGCATAATGATGCGCTGCATGTCTCGGTAGAGTGCATAGGAACTACACTTGCTCATGTTCTGGTTGATACCGGTTCATCTTTAAATGTTCTATCAAAGAAAGCATTGGACAGATTAGACTGTGAAGGTTTGACCCTAAAGCCTAGTAATATCATTGTTAGAGCCTTTGACGGTTCTAAGCGGATGGTTCACGGAGAAGTGGACATCCCAATTAAGGTGGGAACGGAAATTTTCAACTCTACTTTTTATGTGATGGACATCCGTCCTTCACATTCGTGCTTATTGGGAAGGCCATGGATCCACAACACTGGGGCAGTCACTTCTTCTCTACACCAAATGCTAAAATATCCAGTCCATGGTAAAATCATAACAGTTCATGGTGAGGAGGAGTATATGATAAGCCACCTTAACTCTTTCCGCTACGTGGAGTTAGATGGTGAGTTCATAGAAACACCTTTCCAACACTTTGAAGAGGTTTCTCCTGAGGTTGCAGTAGCCAACACAATGACTGATGTGCCCATCATTACCAAGCCTGTGTCCCGGATGTCATCCCTTAAAGATGTGGAGGCTGTAATCAAAGAAGGAGGAAGTATAGTGTGGGGTCAATTGCCAGATTTTCTTTACAAGACAGATAAGTTCGGATTGGTTTTCACTGCTGCTAGCCAGAAAGCTGTGCGTCGCTCCCGGGCTGGAGGACCGCCGCTGAAAATCACTCATCACAGAGTTCATGCTTTAGAGAATGATGAAGAAAGAAGCAAATTTGAAGATTGGATCTTTCAAACTATATAAGGAGGACTGAACAACTGGGAGGCGAAAGACTTTGTTCCCATTACTTTCATCAATCAGTAATTTATCTTTTGAACATTTCCTGTTTGGTCTATAATAATTATTAAACAATTCGTACACTATTTTCGCCTTATGCCTTACCCGGGGCATATAGGTCCATTTGTAAGGGTTTTGATTCTTCATTTTCATATGCCATTTTTAATGAATCATGGACGTTTTCATCTATAAACTTTTGTATTCATTTTCTTTCTTTTTACATTTTATTTTGTTTAAAGATGGATATCCCTTACACACACCCACACTCACAAAATGCAGTTACCCATCCACTCCGGATTCCATGGGTAACAATTCTACTATGGCCTTCAGTGACTCTGAAGATCTGGTCAATCATGCCGAATACGAAGGTGATGAAGACTGTGAAGTTTCTGGAGAGTTGGCTGGACTTTTGCAACAAGAAGAAAGGGCTATTATTCCCCATGAAGAGTTGTTAGAGACTATAAATTTGGGTACTGCTGAAGACAGAAAAGAGGTTAAAGTGGGTCCCAACATAGAGCCAAGTGTCAAAGAGTGCTTAGTTCAGTTGTTGAATGAATATGTTGAGATCTTTTCCTAGTCCTATGAAGACATGTCGGGACTGGATATAGATATTGTGGTTCACCGTCTCCCCACAAGAGAAGACTGTCCACCAATCAAACAGAAAGTCCTCCGAATGAGGCCCGACATGTCCGAAAATATCAAAGCTGAAGTAATGAAACAGTTCAATGTTGGCTTTCTGGCTGTTACTTCCTATCCACAATGGGTTGCTAATATTGTGCCCGTGCCTAAGAAGGACGGCAAAGTCAGAATGTGTGTGGACTACAGAGACTTAAATAGGGCTAGCCCTAAAGATGATTTTCCACTACCACACATTTACATTTTGGTCGACAATACAGCTCAACATAAGGTGTTTTCTTTCATGGATGGATTTTCAGGGTACAACCAGATCAAGATGGCCCCCGAAGACATGGAGAAGACTAACTTTGTTACACAGTGGGGTACCTTCTGCTATAAAGTGATGGAATTCGGACTGAAGAATGTCGGGGCAACCTATCAGCGAGCCATGATAGCTTTGTTTCATGACATGATACATCATGAAATTGAAGTCTACGTAGACGACATGATAGCCTGGTCACAAACAGAAGAAGAAAACCTCGACCATCTTCAAAATCTGTTTGTCAGGTTAAAGAAATATAAGCTCAAACTGAACCCTAGCAAGTGCACTTTCGGAGTCAGGTCCGGTAAACTTTTGGGATTTATCGTCAGTAACAAAGGCATCGAAGTTGATCCTGCCAAAGTCAAAGCTATACAATAAATGCCTGCCCCTTGCACTGAGAAGGAGGTCAGAGGTTTCTTGGGACGCCTAAACTACATTGTAAGGTTCATCACTCACCTAACATCTACCTGTGAGCCAATCTTCAAGCTATTGAAGAAAGATCAGGTGGTTGAATGGAACAATGATTGTCAAGTTACTTTTGATAAGATCAAGGAGTATTTGCTGGAACCTCCTATCTTGATGCCACCTGTCGAAGGAAGGCCGCTGTGATCGGTGGATCTGAAACTGACTGTTTAACACTGGTTCGCGAAATGTCGCGGAAGCAAGAGTCGCCACCGTCTTTTATTTTCTCCAAATGGAAAGGACAAAAGAACAGAAAAATTCCTTATAGAGATTGCTCTCGGTTCGGGAGGTAGGTTATAGAAAGGGAAGGTGTTAGCACCCTTTCTATCCATGGTTATCCATGGGCTCTTAGATACTTGCTCACTTGTGTTTTCAAAAATGGTTTGTTTGCTCTTCAACTGTGGGTTTTAAAAAGTTTCTTTGAAAATTCCAGTTCGACTCTTGTATCGGTCCTCAAGAGTGTTTGAAAAATTGCTTTCGAAAGCTTTTTGAAAAGGTGTCGGTGTGAAAAGTATTTTTGATTTGTTTTTAAATTAGAGCAAGTATCTAGAGTCGTCTACCTACCCTAAGGAATTCGTCTGTGTAAATGTCCTTCAAAGTAGTGCCATCCCACCATGGAGAGGTAGGTAGCACCACCATTGGAGGTGTTCGGGTCAATTCGAAGGTTCGGGACATGGTGATCACCGGAGCAATGGGAAGACACCTTAGAAGCTACCCTCATGTCAGGTTCCCGGATCATGAGGACTTACTAAAACATCTTCTACTCGACGATCACCTTTCGAGGGGCAAGGCAACAGTGAGGCGTACCCTAGGGGTGGTGTGTGATTTGTGTGTCATGTTCATTTGCATTTATCTTGTTCATGTCATAGGTGATCTACGCTTGTTTTTATTTTAACATTCATTCTTTCATGCAGTTTAATTAACAGTTAAAAAGATGCGGAAATTAAAAGTTCCTACGCTATTACAAAGGCGCGGGTCCACATCGCCAAATTAAGTCCAGGACCCGATTTAAAATAAAATAAAGTAAAGTGCGAGAAATATAAAGGTCCAATTTACAGGGCTTCGGGAGAATTACATAAAAAGAGAAAATAAAATAAACGCGCGAATTGGAACTACGATCGAATGCGAGGGCGTTGGACCCTTTTTAATGAAATTAAATTACGATTAACAAATTAATTAAATAAAAGAAAAGATTTTTTTTTTTGTATTTATGGATTTTTTTAATAAGAATTAATGGAATTTAAAACCTAATTCTAGCTATTTTTAAATTATTAAAAAAAACATGTTAAAGTTAAACCTATAATTAACCTAATTAATTAATGCAATTTTATTTACAAAAATAATAATTAATAATTAATAATTAATATAGTGAAGAAAGGAAAAAAGGATAAAAGTAATAAAACCCTAATTCTACAATTTTTAAGTTTATTAAAAAAAAATATTAACATTTAAACCTAAAATTAAGACTAAATTAATTAATGAGATTTATTTACAAAAATAACATTTAAATAAAATATATTTATATTTTTGGGACTTTCTGATTTTTTTTATTATTTTTATATTATGAAAATATTGATTTAAAGAATTAAATTAAAACTAATTAAAACAAATAAAAATAGAAAAAATATAAAAAAGAATGGAAAAGCAAACCAATGGGGGTTCTGTCCCCAAACTGGAGGTGTGATCCAGCAATTCTGGCCCATCTTTGGAGGCCTTTTTTTGACTTCTGGCAATCACGCGTATACTCGTTGACTGACACATATGATACTCCTCATACATTGGCCTTTGGATTAGGATTATGGGACAAGTGGCGTGCCTGGATTATGAGCGTATGGTGGACGCTTGGAGAGAGCGCTGCATGCAAGTATAGTCAGAAAAATAATATGGAGAGAGGGGGGACCTGGGAATCGAACCCAGGTCCCAGAGTTTACCAATGCAACGCCTGACCAATGGAGCTGTTAACGCACTTTGTATATTATATGAACCATAATTATTATAAGAAAAGACAAACGTTAGTGGTATGAGTCAGAAAAACGCGCGCTAGAATTCAAAGTGCTCAATCATATGATGCCACATAATCTTCTTCTCCACTCGTTTGCGTTTTACCTGAAAAACAACAGTTAGATAGCGGGGGTTTTGAACCCCCACTAAATAGCAAGCATAAAAATAGCGAATAGAATATGGTGGCTCATAAATTGAGCGCGAATAGTGTGTTAAGTTCGTCCAAGCTTCCTGAGTTTAGCCATGGTACTGGGATGTCCTAATTTTACAGTATACGAAAATGCCCAATTTGGAGCTTGAGGAACCCTAGCGAGCTTCAATGGTGAAATCGTGTATGATGCACAAAAACTTAATTAAAACACATGGTTAGCTTCAGAATGGTCAGATTAGTCCAAATCAATAGAAAGAATGCAATGAAAATGCTTATAGATTGAAACACGAATAGGTACAAAATTTGAAACAGGACCACTTAGTTCAACCGTTTCTTGATGTTAGAGTTGATGATTTTGATTCAGGCAAGCGATTGGAATAGTTATTTGATCTTGAAACCAACTCTAATGCAGTTTTTGGTTTTTGGTTTTTTTGATAAAAATGCCAACTTTTGTTCTTCAGATGGGGCGCAGCCTCGAGGTTTTTTGTGCATTAGGTTTGCATTAGTATATGTAAGGAATGAATTAGGGTTGAGTTTTCAATCAAAAGATCTTTGCATTGATGAGAACAATATTTGATTTTCATGGCATATTTTTCAAATCTTTTTCACATGTTTTTGATGTCAATCATAGCCAATCTTCCCCATTTGAGTTGTGCACGAATCTTGAGCCTTTAAGGAGAGTTTATTCTGCACAAAAAGATTTAAAAACTTTGGTTTAGTATTTTTCCATATTTTATTTAATTTAAATGAATTAATTGTAATTAAAAATTCAAATAAATAAATAAAAATGATGAATAAATCCCCTTTGGGCCAAATGGTCGTGCATATGCTTTGGATGATGAATCTTGGAAGAAAATGAGGCCCATTAGCAATTTTAAGGCATTTGAAGCAAAGTTGACTTTTCAAAATACCCAAAAATTTCCCAACTTCCACAAGGCATATCTTGCTCAATTTTAAGCTTTGGTCATGTTCTTGGACATTTTGGAAAGGTCTTGAAGTCCTATAACCAATTCCTTTGGTCTCATGTCATTTTTATTTACCAATCTCAAGTTATGGCCTTTGACTTAAAGTCCCTTTTTGTTGACTTTTGAAAATGACCTATAATGTTGAAATTGATAACTTTTTGTGAGAGAATTTCTTGGACTTGAAGTGTGAAGAGGGGTTGTAGGAAATGTCTTTCTCTTCAAAATGAGCTTTGGATGGAATTTTTCTGATAAACCATGTGGAAGTTATGCCCTGGTCAAGTTACAGTTGACTTTTTCAACTGTCCAAATATGGAAACTTTTGCATCTTGAGACTTTTTGAGCCAAGATTTGAGAATCATGATCAAGAATTGATCAAATGATGTTTGTGGCTTCAAAATGAGATGTTGACCAAAAATTTGAACTTTTGACTGTCAAATGACCATTTTGCCCCTGCAGTTGATTGCTGAGCAATTATGGTTTTTGACTGTGCAATTTTGTGCTGTAAGTCTTGAAACTTGACATGAGGATACTTGACCATGTTTATAGGCATGTGGGACTTGATTGGACCCTTGGAAACTTCATTTTCTTTGTCAGAACCAAAACCCTAGTTTTTGACTATTAGGAGGCCCTTGAACTGTGCAACCTTTGGGGAGATTTTGAAGCTTTGACTTGGCAAATCTTGAAGAATATGGGAGGGAAAATTTTGGGGTACAACAGTTGCCCCTGTTCAATCTTCTTAGACCTGAGGATGCAGATTGGCTGACGTGCCTTTCGTAATCCGACGGTGGAAGATGATTGAACACTAGAGTGCCCAGAAATTTGCGCTCACATAGTAGCGTGATTTGGGGAATGGGCTTACAGATGCCATTTAGAGATTGATGGATAGGATGATGGGCTTATAGAGGCCATTTGGAGACTGATGGATAGGATTATGGGCTTATAGATGCCATGTTGAGAGGTGATGGATAGGTGGATGGGCTTATAGATGCCATCTGGATGTCGATCGCGTAAGAGTTTCCTTAGCGAGAACTTGCGTACCTGAAAAAGAAAAGGATTACCTGACCCGTTACAGGAACTGGTCTTCAGATTCTTTGTATAGATGTGTCCTGACTGGTTACAGGAGCTGGATCTGGATCTTCAAAAGGTGATGAATGAACCAAGGATGGTTACTACCTCAACAGGAACGCTGAGAGAACCTTGGACGATTACTACCTCAACAGGAACGCTGAGAGAATCTGGGGACGATTACTACCTCAACAGGAACGCTAAGAGAACCTTGGACGATTACTACCTCAACAGGAACGCTGAGAGAACCTTGGACGATTACTACCTCAACAGTAACGCTGAGAGAATCTTGGGTGTCTTCAACTGAGTCTTTATCAGGAAAATCTTTTAGGGGTCGATTTAACTGGACTAGAGAAGGCCTTTGACTGGATAAGAAACAGGAAAATCTTAGGGTCGATTTAACTGAACCAGTCTAGGTCTTGAAATCTTCAACTGGATAAGAAACAGAGAGATCTTAGGGTCGATCTGACTGAACCAGAGAAGGCCTTTGACTGGATAAGAAACAGAAAAATCTTAGGGGCGATTTAACTGAACCGGTCAAGGTCTTGAAATATAGCTGAGAACTTAACTGGATCTTTCCTGAAAGGTAAAGGTCAGTCATATGCAATGCATGATATGGATCAAGCAATGATGTTCTCAACATAAATGAGATTTGTAAGATATGATGCGTATATGCATGCTATAATGATGTATGAAAATGTGATGAACGTATATATTCGTCTTAGGAAAATAAATCCTTGACGGGTGCCGGGAAGTCACTCCTGGGCTGATGTTGAAGAATAGATTTTTTGCTTCCGTTGGGGATGATAGTTGCAAGAATACCGGTAGGAGAAGATAACTCCGTTGGGGAATGAACTTGGCGAATGGATTACTCTGCGGGGAGAAAAGTACTCTAGCGATCTTGCTAGGAAGCAATACTCTGTGGGGAGAGAGGTACTTTGTTGAGTTGTTGATAATAACTTGCTGGGGATACCCTTGTTGTGTTGGAAGTGTTAATAGACTTCGCTGGGGATAAGAAGACTTCATCGAGGACGCTCTTTCCGTGGCTTTTGGCTGAGGATAACCCAGTTATATCCTGGTAAGGAAATAACTCTTTGAATAAAGCCGGGAGACGCGTTCGTGCTCTGCGAGGATAAGCTTCCAGAATCTACTGGGGATAAGCTTACTGCTTGGGGAGATGAATTCCAACTTTCCTGGGGAACTAGATTGGACTCTCTTGGGGGAAGATTTGAATTGTACCGGGGAAATGACTCCAATGAATGTTTGATATACCGCCGAGGAACGATCTTTAGATCCAGATTGTCGGGGACGCTTGTTAAGAATGCATATATATTGCTGGGGAATGTTGAGATCTGCGGGAGGATACCCAACTTCCTTAAGGTTTGATTGTAACTTTGCTTGGGGAGAGTGCACTGACTTGCTGGCTCACTCTCTGGGGAATTAAGATATCTGGTTATGCTCTTCAGCTGAACTCACCTTGATACCTTGGAGGACAGAACAATTAGATTGCTTAGACAACTCTTTATTGCCCCTGTTTCTAATGTTACCTGTAATTAATCCTTTGTTTCGTATGCAAATATTCATGAGTTAGCAAATTATTGTCAATGCATACATCACAAATTGAACCTTGGACATTCTTCGCAAAACAAAACAGAAAAGGAAAAACAATTGGCAATTTTAACTGAAAAGTATATTTGTATTGATTTTTTTGAATTTGCCTGTAAAATAGGCGTTTATGTACAAGAGGTTGGCGTCCTAGTAAGAGAACGCCGCCGAACAAAAGAGTTTATACAAATTTGTGCAAGAGAAATAAAACAGCTGTGTGAAATGAATGATCCACTGGGTTTCAACTCTGCTATCGCCTTTATGTCTTTGAGCGTCTCATCACTTGATGACCTTAGTTGAAGATGAAGCTGACTGATTGATGCCGTCTGAACTTGATGTAGATACCAGATTCTGGATGCAAAGTGATCCAATGAGACATAGTATTACGCTTTATCCCTAACTTTTGCCTGGACCGCCCTTTCGGGTTTTCAGTCCACAGGGATAGCCATTTTTGCCCAAGCCGCCTTTTCAGGTTTTCGACTTGCCGGGTGTACAGATTTTTTCATTTCATCCCTTCATTTTGCCCGAACCCTTTTGGTTCGCCGGGAAGCCCTAATTTTTGCCTAGGTATGTCAACCTAGCGGGTCTTTTTCATGCGTAGTATCTTTTTACTATGTCTGCATTGGCGGGGTGAGGAAGGTCGTCACCATCCATGTTGGTTAAAATCATGGCTCCTCCTGAGAACACATGTTTAACCACAAACGGCCCTTCGTACGTAGGGGTCCATTTGCCCCTTGGATCGCTCTGAGGAAGGATGATTCGCTTGATTACCAGATCCCTAACTTGATATTCTTGTGGTCTGACCTTTTTGTTAAATGCCCTGATCATCCGTTTCTGATACGTCTGACCATGACAGATAGCAGCAAGTCTCTTTTCGTCAATAAGGTTTAATTGATCAAGTCGTGTCTGGATCCAATCATCTTCATTCAGATCTGCATCCTTCATTATCCGGAGAGAGGGTATTTGCACTTCGATCGGTAAGACTGCCTCCATACCGTAGACCAAGGAGAAAGGAGTTGCTCCGGTTGACGTCCTGGCTGAGGTACGATACCCATGTAGAGCGAACGGTAACATCTCGTGCCAATCTTTATAAGTCACTGTCATCTTCTGCACGATTTTCTTGATATTTTTATTTGCTGCTTCTACAGCCCCATTCATCTTCGGTCTGTAAGGAGAAGAGTTATGGTGCTGTATCTTAAACTGCTCGCAGAGCTCAGTGATCATCTTGTTATTGAGATTGGTACCGTTGTCTGTAATAATTCTTTCTGGGACGCCGTATCGATAGATCAGGTTATGCCGAATGAACCGAGCTACAACAGTCTTGGTTACCGTAGCGTAGGAAGTTGCTTTGACCCACTTCGTGAAGTAATCAATCGCTACCAGGATGAAGCGATGCCCGTTAGATGCCGTAGGTTTAATCTCACCGATCATGTCTATGCCCCACATTGCAAATGGCCAAGGCGCAGTTAGAACATTCAGAGGAACTAGAGGAACATGCACCTTGTCTGCATATATCTGGCACTTATGGCATGTCTGAGAGTGTTGGTAGCAGTCGGCTTCCATTGTGGACCAAAAATACCCTGCCCGAAGGATTTTCTTTGCCATAGTGTGTCCACTGGAATGTGTTCCGAAGGTCCCTTCATGTAGCTCTTCCATGATCCTTTCTGCTTCTGTCTTGTCCATACAACGCAGTAAAGTCGAATCATGGTTTCGCTTATACAGGATGCCGTTGCTAAGGAAGAACTTCGCTGCGAACCTTCTCAGAAACTTTTTATCATTGACAGATGCACCTTCAGGGTATTCCTGAGCTTCCAAATATCTCTTCACCTCATGGTACCAAAGCTTCTTAGTTACCAACTCAGTCTCGAGATCACAACAGTATGCCGGTTCGTCCAGTTTCCAAATGATGATCCGGGGAGCCTCATTGTCCCATTTGACCTTGAACATAGAAGACATTGTAGCTAACGCGTCCGCCAGCTGATTCTCCTCTCTCGGGAAGTGTTCGAAGGTTATCTTTGTGAAGTGGGGGATCAAGGTCAACACACATTCTCTGTAAGGAATAAGATTCGGATGTTTCGTATCCCACTCTCCTTTGATCTGATTGATCACGAGGGAGGAATCTCCGAAGACACTCAGAAACTTGATCCTTAGGTCGATCGCAGCTTGAAGACCCATGATGCACGCCTCATACTCCGCCATGTTGTTGGTACAGTTGAAACATAGCCGGGCAGTGAGTGGAGTATGAGTGACTTGAGGGGATATGATTACAGCGCCAATACCGTTACCCAAAGCGTTGGAGGCTCCGTCAAAATGCATAGACCATCGGGATCCTTCCTCAGGTCCTTCATCCGGTCCAGGTACTTCACAATCAGTCACTATCATGATGCTCTCGTCAGGAAACTCGAAGTTCATTGACTGATAGTCGTCTACTGCCTGATGTGCCAAGTGGTCTGCCAATACACTTCCTTTGATGGCTTTCTGGGTTGTGTACTGAATGTCGTACTCTGTCAAGATCATTTGCCATCTTGCTATTCTCCCAGACAGAGCAGGCTTTTCAAATATGTACTTTATAGGATCCATCTTTGAGATCAACAAGGTAGTGTGAGTCAGCATATACTGTCTCAGCCGGCGAGCAGCCCATACCAAAGCGCAGCAAGTTTTCTCAAGCAGTGAGTATCGGGTCTCACAGTCGGTAAACTTTTTGCTAAGGTAATAAATGGCGTGCTCTTTTCGGCCAGACTCGTCATGTTGCCCCAGCCCACACCCCATTGAGTTGTCAAGTACTGTCAGATATAGTATTAGAGGTCTCCCCTCAACCGGTGGCATAAGGATGGGTGGTTCTTGGAGATACTCTTTGATTCTGTCAAAAGCAGCCTGACATTCATCATTCCAACATACTATCTGATCTTTCTTCAGCAGCTTGAAGATTGGTTCACAAGTAGCAGTTAGGTGTGAGATGAACCGAGCAATGTAATTCAGGCGTCCTAAAAAGCCTCTGACCTCTTTCTCTATTTTAGGAACTGGCATCTCTTGAATAGCTTTAACCTTGGCAGGGTCCACTTGAATACCCTTATCACTTACAACGAAGCCTAGCAACTTCCCAGATCTTACCCCGAAGGTGCACTTGTTCGGGTTCAACCTCAGCTTGTATAACTTCAGACGGTCAAACAACTTCTGCAGATGATCTAAGTGCTCTTCCTCAGTTTGGGACCTTGCGATCATGTCGTCAACATACACTTCTATCTCATGATGGATCATGTCGTGTGTGATCGGTGGATCTGGAACCGACTGTTTAACGCTGGTTCGCGAAATGTCGCGGAAGCAAGAGTCGCCACCGTCTTTTATTTTCTCCAAATGGAAAGGACAAAAGCACAGAAAAATTCCATATAGAGATTGCTCTCGGTTCGGGAGGTAGATTATAGAAAGGGAAGGTGTTAGCACCCTTTCTATCCATGGTTATCCATGGGCTCTTAGATACTTGCTCACTTGTGTTTTCAAAAATGGTTTGTTTGCTTTTCAATTGTGGGTTTTAAAAAGTTTCTTTGAAAATTTCAGTTCGACTCTTGTATCGGTCCTCAAGAGTGTTTGAAAAATTGCTTTCGAAAGCTTTTGAAAAGGTGTCGGTGTGAAAAGTATTTTTGAATTTGTTTTGAAATTAGAGCAAGTATTTAGAGTCGTCTACCTACCCTAAGGAATTCGTCTGTGTAAATGTCCTTTAAAGTAGTGCCATCCCACCATTGAGAGGTAGGTAGCACCACCGTTGGAGGTGTTCGGGTCAATTTGAGGTTTGGGACATGGTGATCACCAGAGCAATAGGAAGATACCTTAGAAGCTACCCTCATGCCAGGTTCCCAGATCATGAGGACTTACTAAGACATCCTCTACTCGACGATCACCTTTCGAGGCAAAGCAACAGTGAGGCGTACCCTAGGGGTGGTGTGTGATTTGTATGTCAGATTCATTTATTTTTGTCTTGTCATGTTATGAGTGATCTATGCGCTTATTTTTATTTTTCATTCATTCTTGCATGTCTTGATTAACAGTTAAAAATTGCGAGAAGTAAAAATTCTAAAGCTATTACAAAAGGCGCGGGTCCACATCGCCAAAATTTCCAGAACCCGATTTGACAGAAAAATAAAGAATTAAAAGTGCGACAGATAAAAATGTTACATGGCCTTGGGAGAGATACATAAATATTATAAAGAATAAAAAATAAATATGCGAATTGGAATTTAAATTAGAAACGAGGGCGTTGGACCCTTTTTAATTAAATTAAATTAAACAATTATTAAATTAATAAAATTAAAATGAAAAGAAATTTGTTTTTGGTATTTTAAGATTTTAATGGAAAAAAAAGAATTAAATAAACTTGAGAAACTAACCCTAATTCTAAAAAATTTTATTTGTTAAGAAAGTATTAAACTTTAACCTAAAATTAAACCTAATTATTTTACATGCAATTTTATTACAAAAAATAAATAATAGGAAATATTTAATTATTATGAAAGAAAAGAAAAAAGGATAAAAATGATTATAAACCCTAATTCTACCAATTTTAGATTTTATTAAGGAAAATATTATAATTAAACCTAATTTAATAACTAAAGTTAATTAATGCAATTTATTTACAAAAATACTAAAATAAAAATATTTTTTATTTTTTATCCTTTCTGATTTTTTTTTGGTGTTTTTTATATAGTATGAAAATATTAAATTAATAAAAAAAACAATAATTAAAAGAAAATAAAATAATGAAAACAAAGAAATAAATTTGCAAACCTAGGGGGTTCTGCCCCTAATTTGGAGGTTTTCTTTAGCAGTTTTGCCCATTTAAATTCATGGCCTGATTGACTTTCGTGGCTAGCATGTAGCTCCTTTGACTAGTGCCTATGGTGTCCATCAGGTCTGGTCCCTTGGATTGGCATTATTGGCCAAGTGGCGCGTTAGATGGAAGCGTATATGGTAGGCGCCTTGTACTGAATCTGCATGGGATAATGATTAGAGGAAAAATAATATGAAAGGTAAGAGGACCTGGGGCTCGAACCCAGGTCCCAGGGGTTATCATTGAGCGTGCTTGCCATTCGTGCTGCGTTGTTCATCTGTATATGAAATAATTAATAAACATAATAAAACAAACACGCGTTAATGCTTCTCTTTTCGCGCGAAAGTTTAAACCACCCAATTGTTCCTTGCCACCTAGTCATCTTCCTCATGGCCTTATTTTTTTCCTGAAACAAAATACAATCAGCAACGGTTTTTTAAACGTCCCCATAGGCACCCTATTGAAAAATAGCGATTAGCCCCTGGGGCCTCATAAATTAGGCGCGAGGGTCTTGTTCTCTTCGTCCAAGCGCACTGAGTTGGATGGTCTAGGTCTTATATGCCAATTGTTCCTTAAACGAAAACCCCCAATTCACAATTTGGAAAACCCTAATGCCCAACAATGGTGAAATATCTAATAACGCACGAAAACACAATTAAACTATTTGGTTAGCATTAGAATCAAACAATGAATATGAATCAAACATTAAAAAGTGCCAAAAACGCATGATTCACGATGTACGAATGCATGAAATTTTTTGTACAGGGCACGTTCGTTTTACCAATTCTTGATGTTAGGATGAATGATTTTGATTGGAAATCCTTCCTTGACGCTTCAGGAAGGTGATGGCACAAGTCTCTTTGCTTGAATCGTCCTCTATCCCTCTTTTCAGTTTTCAATTTTTTAGGCCAAAAGTGTAAGTTTGATAATGGAGTTTATGCGCAGCTGAGGGGTCAAAGGCATGAGGGTTTGCATCCTTATATGTGTATGAATGATTAGGTCAAAGAAAATTGATCCAAAATCCATGAATTGATGAATATGATATTTGATTTTTAAACCATGATTTTCAAATCTTTTTTCATGCAAACTTCTACCAAATCATGACCAATTCAATTGATTCTTTCTATATTTGGTTAGACACGAAATCTTGAGTATATATTATGCATAAAAAGATTTAAAACCTAGGTTTAGTATTTTTCATGTATTTATTTTAATTTAAATGAATTATTAATAATAAAAATCCAAATAAATAAATAAAAATGAAGAAAAACTTCCCTTTGGGCCAAGTGGTCGTGCACATGCCTTGGATAATGAATTGTGGAAGAAAAAGAGGCCCATTAGCAATTTTAGGTCATTTGAATCAATGTTGACTTTTCAAAATATCCAAAAATTTCCCAACTTCCACAAGGCATAACTTGCTCAATTTTTAAGCTTTGCTCATGTTCTTGGACATTTTGGAAAGTTCTTTGAGTCCTCTAACCAATGCCTTTGGTCCCATGTCATTTTGATTTACCAATCTCAAGTTATGGCCTTTGACTTAAAGTCCCTTTTTGTTGACTTTTGAAAATGACCTATAATGTTGAAATTGATAACTTTTTGTGAGAGCATTTCTTGGACTTGAAGTGTGAAGAGGAGTTGTAGGAAATGTCTTTCTCTTAAAAATGAGCTTTGGATGGAATTTTTATGATAATCCATGTGAAAGTTATGCCCTGGTCAATTTACAGTTGACTTTTTCAACTGTCCAAATAAGGAAACTTTTGCGTCTTGATGATTTTTGAGCCAAGCCTTGAGAATCATGATCAAGCATTGATCAAATGATGTTTGTGGCTTCAAAATGAGATGTTGACCAAAAATTTGAACTTTTGACTGCCAAATGACCATTTTGCCCCTACAGTTGACTGTAGTGCAATTAGGGTTTTTGACTGTGCAATTTTATGCTGAGAGTCTTGAAACTTGGTATGAGGATGCTTGACCATATTTATAGGCATGTGGGACTTGATTGGACCCTTGGAAACTTCATTTTCTTGATCAGAACCAAAACCCTAATTTTGACTGTTTAGGAGGCTCTTACCCAGTGTAACCCTTGGGGAATTTTGAAGCTTGACTTGTCAATTTCTTGAAGAATATGGGAGGGAAAATTTTGGGGTACAACAGTTGCCCCTGTTCAATCTTCTTAGACCTGAGGATGCAGATTGGCTGACGTGCCTTTCGTAATCCGAGGGTGGAAGATGATTGAACACTAGAGTGCCCAGAAATTTGTGCTCACATAGTAGCAGTGATGGTGGAAATGGGCTTATAGATTCCATTTAGAGATTGATGAATAGGATGATGGGCTTATAGATGCCATCTGGATGTTGATCGCGTAAGAGATTCCTTAGCGAGAACTTGCGTACCTGCAAAAGAAAAATGAGTACCTGACATGTTGCAGGAGCTGGTCTTCAGATGCTTTGTGTAGATATGTCCTGACTGGTTACAGGAATCGGATCTTCGAATTCTTCAGACGTGCCCTGGTGAGATACAAGAATCGAGTCTGGTAATGTTAGTCTCCAACGGATACACCCTGGCAAGATTCAGGCATCGAATCCTCGAACTCTTCAGACACACCCTGGCAAGATACAGGAATCGGATCTGGTATTGTTAGTCTTCAACGGATACACCCTGGCAAGATTCAGGTATCAGATCCTCGAACTCTTCAGACACACCCTGGCAAGATACAGGAATCAGATCTGGTAATGTTAGTCTTCAACGGATACACCCTGGCAAGATTCAGGCATCGGACCCTCGAACTCTTTAGACACACCCTGGCAAGATACAGGAATCGGATCTGGTAATGTTAGTCTTCAACGGATACACCCTGGCAAGATTCAGGTATCGGATCCTCGAACTCTTCAGACACACCCTGGCAAGATACAGGAATCGGATCTGGTAATGCTAGTCTTCAACGGATACACCCTGGCAAGATTCAGGTATCGGATCCTCGAACTCTTCAGACACACCCTGGCAAGATACAGGAATCGGATCTGGTAATGCTAGTCTTCAACGGATACACCCTGGCAAGATTCAGGTATCGGATCCTCGAACTCTTCAGACACACCCTGGCAAGATACAGGAATCGGATCTGGTAATGTTAGTCTTCAACGGATACACCCTGGCAAGATTTAGGTATCGGATCCTCGAACTCTTCAGACACACCCTGGCAAGATACAGGAACCGGATCTGGTAATTGGTCATCAACATATACACCCTGGCAAGATTCAGGAATCGGATCTTTAGTTGCGACCATTGATGGTAATCCTTTTTGTACTTTTGTCCTGAAAAGACAAGCGTTAGTTGTATGCGATGTCATGTGGTATGACATGCGAGATGCTCTCTGAATACGTGAGATTGTATGTTCATGATGCGTATATGCATGCTATAATGTATGAAGATGTTTATGAATATTATGTTTTCGTTTTAGGAAAATAAATCCTTGACGGGTGCTAGGAAGTCCCTCCTGGGTTGATGTTGAAGAATGGATTTGCCTCCGCCGGGGATGATAGTTGCAAGAATACCGGTAGGAGAAGATGACTCCGTTGGGGAATAAACTTGGCGAATGGATTACTCTGCGGGGAGCAAAGTACTCTAGCAATCTTGCTGAGAAGCAATACTCTGTGGGGAGAGAGACTTTGTTGAGTGTCGAAAATAACTTGCTGGGGATATCTTTGCTGTGTTGGAAGTGTTGATAGACTTCGCTGGGGATAAGAAGACTGTGTCGACGACGATCTCTCCGTGGCTCTTGGCTGAGGATAACCCAGTTATATCCTGGTAAGGAAATAACTCTGTGAATAAGGCCAGGCGACGCGTTCGTGCTCTGCGAGGGGATAAGCTTCCAGAATCTACTGGGGATAAGCTTACTGCTTGGGGATGATATTCCGACTTTCCTGGGGAACTGGATTGGACTCTCCTGGGGAAGTTTTGAATTGTGGGGGAAGTGATTCCTTTTGAATGTTGGTATGCCGCCGGGGAACAATCTTTAGACCCAGACTGCCGGGGATGCTTGTTAAGAATACATATGTTGCTGGGGAGATGTTGAGATCCACTGGAGGATACCCAACTTCCTTAAGATTTGATAACTTTTCTTGGAGAAGAGTGCACTGACTTGCTGGCTCACTCTCTGGGGAATTAAGATGTACTGGTTATGTTTTTTAGCTGAACCTTCCTTGGTACCCTGGAGGACAGAACAATTAGATTGCTCAGACAACTCTTTATTGCCCCTGTTTCTAATGTTACCTGTAATTAATCCTTTGTTTCGTATGCAAATATTCATGAGTTAGCAAATTATTGTCAATGCATATATCACAAATTGAACCTTGGACGTTCTTCGCAAAACAAACAGAAAAAGAAAAACAATTGGCACTTTTAACTGAAAAGTATATTTGTATTGATTTTTGAATGGCCTGAAAATAGGCGTTTTATGTACAAGAGGCTGACGTCCTAGTAAGAGAACGTCGCCGAACAAAAGAGTTTATACAAATTTTGTACAAAAGAAAATAAAACAGCGGTGTGAAATGAATGATCCCACTGGGTTTCAACTCTGCTATTGCCTTTATAACTCCGAGCGTCTCATCACTTGATGACCTAATCGAAGATGAAGTTGATTGATCGATGCCGTCTGAACTTGATATAGATACCGGATTCTGGATGCAGAGTGATCGATGAGACATAGTATTACGCTTTATCCCTAATTTTTGCCTGGACCGCCCTTTCGGGTTTTCAGTCCACCGGGATACCCATTTTTGCCCAAGCCGCCTTTTCAGGTTTTCGACTTGCCGGGTGTACAGTTTTTTCATTTCATCCCTTCATTTTGCCCGAACCCTTTTGGTTCGACGGGAAGCCCTAATTTTTGCCTAGGCATGTCAGCCTAGCGGGTCTTTTTTCATGCGTAGTATCTTTTTACTATGTCTGCATTGGCGGGGTGAGGAAGGTCGTCACCATCCATATTGGTTAGAATCATGGCTCCTACTGAGAACACATGTTTAACCACAAACGGCCCTTCGTACGTAGGGGTCCATTTTCCCCTTGGATCACTCTGAGGAAGGATGATTCGCTTGATTACCAGATCCCCAACTTGATATTCCTGTGGTCTGACTTTTTTGTTAAATGCCCTGATCATCCGTTTCTGATACGTCTGACCATGACAGATAGCGGCAAGTCTCTTTTCATCAATGAGGTTTAGCTGATCAAGTCGTGTCTGGATCCAATCATCTTCGTTCAGATTTGCATCCTTCATTATCCGGAGAGAGGGTATTTGCACTTCGACCGGTAAGACTGCCTCCATAACATAAACCAAGGAGAAAGGAGTTGCCCTGGTTGACGTCCTAGCTGAGGCACGGTACCCATGTAGAGCGAACGGTAACATCTCATGCTAATCTTTGTAAGTCACTGTCATCTTCTGCACGATTTTCTTGATGTTTTTATTTGCTGCTTCTACAGCCCCATTCATCTTCGGTCTGTAAGGAGAAGAATTGCGGTGCTGTATTTTGAACTTCTCGCAGAGCTCAGTGATCATCTTATTATTCAGATTGGTACCGTTGTCTGTAATAATTCTCTCAGGGACGCCGTATCGACAGATCAGGTTATGCCGAACGAACCGTGCCACAACAGTCTTGGTTACCGTAGCTTAGGAAGCTGCTTCAACCCACTTTGTAAAATAATCAATCGCTACCAGGATGAAGCGATGCCCATTAGATGCCGTAGGTTTAATCTCACCGATCAAGTCTATGCCCCACATTGCAAACGGCCAAGGCGCAATCAGAACATTCAGGGGAACTGGAGGAACATGCACCTTGTCTGCATAAATCTGGCACTTATGGCATGTCCTAGAATGTTGGTAGCAGTCAGCTTCCATTGTGGACCAGTAATACCCTGCCCGAAGGATCTTCTTTGCCATTGTATGTCCACTGGAATGTGTACCAAAGGTCCCTTCATGTAGCTCTTCCATGATCCTTTCTGCTTCAGTCTTATCCACACAACGCAGTAAGGTTGAATCATGGTTTCGCTTGTACAAGATGTCGTTGCTAAGGAAGAACTTTGCCGCGAACCTTCTCAGGAACTTCTTATCATTGACAGAGGCCCCCTCAGGGTATTCATGAGCTTCCAGATATCTCTTCACCTCATGGTACCAAGGCTTCTCAGTCACCAATTCAGTCTCGAGATCACAACAGTATGCCGGTTCGTCCAGTTTCCAGATGATGATTCGGGGAGCCTCATTATCCCATTTGACCTTGAATATAGAAGACATTGTAGCTAACGCGTCCTCCAGCTGATTCTCCTCTCTTGGGAAATGTTCAAAGGTTATTTCTGTGAAGTGGGGGATCAAGGTCAACACACATTCTTTGTAAGGAATAAGATTCGGATGTTTCGTATCCCACTCTCCTTTGATCTGATTGATCACGAGAGCGGAATCTCCGAAGACACTCAGAAACTTGATCCTTAGGTCGATCGCAGCTTGAAGACCCATGATGCACGCCTCATACTCCGCCATGTTGTTGGTACAGTTGAAACATAGCCGGGCAGTGAGTGGAGTATGAGTGCCTTGAGGAGATATGATTATGGCGCCGATACCGTTTCCCAAAGCGTTGGAGGCTCCGTCAAAGTGCATAGACCATCGGGATCCTTCCTCAGGTCCTTCATCCGGTCCAGGTACTTCACAATCAGTCACTATCATGATACTTTCATCTGGAAACTCAAAGTTCATTGATTGATAGTCATCTACGGCCTGATGTGCCAAGTGGTCTGCCAATACACTTCCCTTGATGGCTTTCTGGGTTGTGTACTGAATGTCGTATTCTGTCAAGATCATTTGCCATCTTGCAATTCTCCCAGACAGAGCAGGCTTTTCAAATATGTACTTTATAGGATCCATCTTTGAGATCAACAAGGTAGTGTGAGTCAACATATACTGTCTCAGCCGGCGAGCAGCCCATACCAAAGCGCAGCAAGTTTTCTCAAGCAGTGAGTATCGGGTCTCACAGTCGGTAAACTTTTTGCTAAGGTAATAAATGGCATGCTCTTTTCGGCCAGACTCGTCATGCTGCCCCAGCACATACCCCATTGAGTTGTCAAGCACTGTTAGATATAGTATCAGAGGTCTCCCCTCAACCGGTGGCATAAGGATAGGTGGTTCTTGGAGATACTCCTTGATTCTGTCAAAAGCGGCCTGACATTCATCGTTCCAACGTACTACCTGATCTTTCTTTAGCAGCTTGAAGATTGGCTCACATGTAGCAGTTAGATGCGAGATGAATCGAGCAATGTAATTCAGGCGTCCTAAAAAGCCTCTGACCTCCTTCTCTGTCCTGGGAACTGGCATCTCTTGAATAGCTTTTACCTTAGCAGGGTCCACTTGAATACCTTTATCACTGACAACGAAGCCTAGCAACTTCCCAGATCTTACCCCGAAGGTGCACTTGTTCGGGTTCAACCTCAGCTTGTATAGTTTCAACCGGTCAAATAACTTTTGCAGATGATCTAGGTGCTCTTCTTCAGTCTGGGACCTTGCGATCATGTCGTCAACATACACTTCTATCTCATGATGGATCATGTCATGAAATAAAGCGACCATGGCACGTTGGTAGGTTGCCCCAGCGTTCTTCAGTCCAAAAGGCATGACCTTGTAGCAGAAGGTGCCCCACTGAGTAACAAATGTAGTTTTTTCCATATCTTCAGGTGCCATCTTGATCTGATTATAACCTGAAAAGCCATCCATGAAAGAGAACACATTATGCTGAGCTGTATTGTCAACAAGGACATCAATGTGAGGTAAAGGGAAGTCATCCTTGGGGCTGGCCCTGTTCAGATCCCTATAATCAACACAAATTCTGACCTTTCCATCCTTCTTTGGTACCGGCACCACATTAGCAACCCACTGAGGGTAAGAAGTCACTGCAAGAAACCCGGCATCAAACTGTTTCATAACCTCGGCTTTGATCTTCTCAGACATCTCTGGACGCATACGACGTACCTTTTGCTTTACCGGAGGGCAGTCTTCCTTAGTTGGCAAGTGATGGACCACCATATCGGTATCCAACCCGGGCATATCTTCGTAGGACCAGGCAAATATTTCCATACAATCATGTAGCATCT
This sequence comes from Vicia faba, assembly GCA_948472305.1. NCBI lineage: Eukaryota > Viridiplantae > Streptophyta > Magnoliopsida > Fabales > Fabaceae > Vicia > Vicia faba. Next base: position 776,071,501 of record OX451737.1, read on the forward strand.
TAGTCAACCGTTGCTTCACGCTGAGCTCTAGGTTGGCACCAATCTTTACCTCTTTCCTGTCTGCCCCAGTACCCAAGTTTATTGTTTCCACTGGCTCTTCATGTGGTTGAATTGCCCTCTCTTCCTGAAGCAACAGTCTTGCAAGCTCGCCAGGCACTTCGCAATCATCTTCGCCTTCGTCTTCGGCTAAGTTGATCGGATTTTCGAAGTCATAATTGGCAGTAGCAGAGTCGTTATCAGTGAGATCCAGAGTGGATTGAAACCTGTATGAGTGAGTGTGTGTAAATACAGCTATTTTGAAATATATGTAAAGGAAAGAAAGACAGAAAAGGAGAATAAGATTTGCAATGCGAGAAAACGTCCAAGATTTTCATTTATGATATATGAAATGACAATTTATATGCCCTCACAAATGAAACCACGGTGCCTCGGGTAAGACACCGGGCCATAGAGTTTATTTATTGTTTATTACAAATAATAAAACAAAGAAGTTTATTACTGTGTAACAAAAGTAACAGGAGTATGGTCTTTGGCAATCCAATTGGTCAATCCGCCTTCAGTCGTTGGATAGATCCAACTGTTGAACTCAGCTTCGTCCACTTCATTGTCCTCCCCAACAGCACTCACTCCTGGATTTGTAATGAGCACAGGAGGTCTTCTGGTCTTCGCCTTCCGCATAGCTTTCTGACCCTCTGCAGTAAAACCCAGCCCAAATTTGTCAGTTTTCTATGTAAAGTCGGGAAGCTTGCCCCAGTTAGCACATTCACCTTTCTGAACTGCAGCCCGGGCATCCTTTAGGGAAGCCATCTTCAAGGGAACATCCTCTTCGACCGTTGTTTCTGCGGCTGCTGAAATTGGAAGCACCTCCTCAAAATGCTGAAAGGGGGTTTCAATAAACTCCCCGTCCATCTCAATGTATCTGAAGGAATTCAAGTGGCTCACCATATACTCCTCCTCTCCTTGCACAGTGACGATCTTCCCTCTGACAGGGTACTTCAGCTTCTGGTGCAAGGTAGAGGTCACTGCCCCAGCTTTATGGATCCAAGGTCGACCCAGTAGACAAGAGTACGATGGACGGATATCCATCACATAAAAAGTAGAGTCAAACACCTGAGAGCCCACACGAATAGGAATGTCAACCTCTCCATGAACCATCCTTTTTGAACCGTCTAAGGCCCTGACGATGATATTGCTGGGTTTTAATTCCAGGCCTTCACAATCCAAACGGTCTAAAGCCTTCTTCGGTAGCACATTCAAGGACGAACTAGTATCCACCAACACATGTGCCAAGGTAGTGCCCCTGCATTCGATAGAGACATGCAGGGCATCATTGTGGTCTCTTCCCTTCGCAGTCAGATCAGCATCTGAGAAACCCAAACCATTGTCCGCTGTCAGGTTTGCTACGCAGTCAGTGAATTGGACTGCAGATGTCTGCTGTGGCACATGGGCCGTCTTGAGAAATGAGATCAAGGCCTTAGCATGGGCCTCGGAGCATAGCAATAAAGAGAGCATGGAGATCTTGGAGGGCGTATGCCCCAGCTGTTCCACAACATTGAAGTCACTCTTCTTTATAATTTTCAAGATTTCCTCCATCTCTTGTTGGGAGGCCTCAGCATTTACAGGTATTGGTGCCTCCATTCGGGCAGGCTCATCTTCAACTCTCTTTCCCCGAGCATTGGATGACTCGGCAGCAGGGGAAACCACTTGGTCAGCAACAGGAACAGGTACACTTGTAGGTGTTATAAGGAGGGGTCTTCGAGTAGCGGGCGGTGCAATGTCAGGCGAGAAGAGCCTGCCACTGCGGGTAACCTTGGCTGGGCCAGTGATATCACAGATACTGGCGCCCGTGTTGAACTCTTGTTTGATCCCATTCACATACACATCTGCCCCATAGTGCCAGGGGACTGCTTTATCAGATACATAGGGAAGAAGCCCCGGAACAGTAATAACCACAGGTGCAACAGTCATGATTTGAACAGGCTTCTTCGGGAGAGCCTTGATTGGATTATTGAAGATGGTAACCACAGAAACTTCTTCTACCGGAACCAACTGAACAACATACTTCTTAAACAGAATCTCCTTGCTATCCATTAGGCTTTGGATGCCTAACTTCAGCAAGGGACAACCAGATAGGGAAACAGCGCAGAACAGGCAACCCTCACTGCAACCTGGAAATAAACCGGCCAGCAGCAGGTTCCTCTTGACAGTCTTTAGAGGAGTAGCCAGATCATCCATTGAAACAGCATACATTTCTTCATCAACAACATTTACCCCGTGCTGAGGCATAGGAGCAGTTACCATATTCGGCCTCTCAGGCGCTTCGAACTGTATCTCCTTCGCGTCGATAAGGTCTTGCACCTTATTCCTTAATGCCCAACAGTCATCAGTGGAATGCCCCGGGCTATCAGAATGGTAAGCACAGCGAGCATTTGGGTTGTACTTAGGAGATGTAGTATTTGCGAACTTCGGAGCCTCTCTGACGGTTACTAAGTTGGTTGAGAGCAACTGTGGTAAGATCTGCGACAAGGTCATACTCAAACGGGTGAATTCCCTTCTGGGTCTCTCAACCCTTGGTTGGTTAGCTTGCCGAGGAGCGGCTGCAGGCTTCGCAATTACCAATGCGTTGACAGATTGGCGGCGCTCTGGTTTGTCTTGCCTTCTAGGCCCATACACCACACTGGCCTCTTTTTTGAAGGGTTTCTTCTCTGAACCTGTAGATGCACCCTTTGGAATCTTACCAGACTTCAATCCAGCCTCAATTCTCTCTCCAGTCAGAATCAGATCAGTGAATCCAGCAGAAGAATTCCCAATAAGATGGTTGAAAAATGGCCCAGATAGGGTCCCCAAGAACATGTCTACCAACTCCCGATCAGTCAACGGAGGCTGCACCCTGCCAGCCAGATCCCTCCACTTCTGAGCATACTCTTTAAAACCTTCACTTGAACCTAACGACATACCCTGGAGTTGGGTACATGTAGGGGCAAGGTCGGCATTATATTGATACTGCTTGTAGAAAGCAGTAGCCAACTCCTCCCAGTTACGAACCTTGGTCCCATCCAGCTGATAGAACCATTCGAGATGAGTCCCTGAAAGACTCTCCTGGAAGAAGTGGATCCATAAATTCATATCCGCTGAGTACGGTTGAATCTTCCGAACATAGGACCTGAGATGTAGCTTGGGACAAGACGCTCCGTCGTACTTAGTGAAAGATGGTGCTTTGAACTTCCGAGGAATAATCACACCAGTAGACAAACCCAAATCTCCGAAATCCAGCCCAGGTACCTGTTGTATCTCCATAGCATTCAACCTATCTTCCAACTGCTTGTAACGGTCTTCTGCCGGAGGATATTGCTCTTCATCAAAATCAGTCTCGTTGTCAGAGACTACCGGACTAGGACCTTTTTCCGCTTGAGGAGTACTCTTGCCAATAGAAGAACCAGCCTCTTCATTTTGCAGAGTATTGCCAAACCTTCGGCCTGTGTTGAAAAGAACAGTCCTTCTCTTCTTCTTCTTTTCCTTCTTCAGGAGCAGAGCCTTCAGCTCCTCTTGGCCCTGAGCCAAACCCATGATTAATTCCTGAAATTGCGCATTCTGCGCCTGAAGAGCTTTGATGGACATCTCAGTTGAGGACGAGTCAGGATTCATGATGCTAAAATAAACAGCGAAGAACTGTAAGCAACCTGACAAGAAGAAACCTGCTATGCACATGATGAATGGAATGCGTATGATTTATGTTTTCAAAGACAATCGGGAATCAACTTTGTAAACAAAAAGGGAACACACTTCATTAGATTCAACTTTGAAACTGAAATTATTCAACAGGTTGCCCTTAGGCGTTACATGAAAGGAAATACTGAAAAGGGAAATAAAATTGTAAAAGAACATCCAGAGCTCCTTATTGATCCCACGGTCTCCTCTTCTCAGTACGGATGTAGGCATTCAGAGCTCTCTCATTCTCCAACTGCTTTGTCAGCTTCTGGATCTTTAATTCCTGCTCGTTGAACTTTTCCCGGTAAGAATCCCGCTCTTCTCGCAGTTGCGACCAAGATCTCTTCAATGTCTCATAATCAGTAGGTATCTGAGGAGGAAGGATAGTTGGAGGAACACCATCTTTGTCAGGACACTCAAGAATGACGGGTCTGACGGTTTCATACGGCATACCTAACTTCTGAGCACGGATGCGAACCCATTTGTAGTAGGCTTCCATAGGTAAATAAGTCTTTGGCCCCAGCTCTTGTGGGTCAGCTTTATGAACTTTGTCCCAAGCCTTGATGAATCTACGACGCAGCTCGTCACTATCCACCTGAAACTCAAAACTGATGTGAGGCACCAACATCTCATGGGGGCCTGCTCTTCTTGCTCTTCCAAACTGACGGAGCGCTAAACAGGGATTGTAAGAGATCCCTCCTTGGGTACCAATCAGAGGAACATTAGGGTATTCCCCGCATCGATCAATGACATCTATCTCATCCAAACCTCTGCAAGTCCAAATGATGTCTTTATCGGTGAGAGACATTAACCTATGAGCCCAACCTCTTCCTTCTTGGTTCTTCAGCACGAACTTGGGGAGGTGCGAAATAAACCACCTCACCAACAAAGGGATACAACACCATAGGGTTCCTCGTCTTCGGGTAGTACGAGCATGAAGTTGTTGCAAGATGTCACCCAAGAGAGTGGGCACCGGATTCTGAGACATAAAGATCCTTATGGCAGTGACATTGATGAAGTTGTCAGGATTAGGAAACAAGACTAACCCATAGATTAGGAGAGCCAAGATTTCTTCATATGCCCTAAAGTCCAGGTCATTCCAGAAACTGTTAGCTTTACCAATCAGAAACTTGGCCAAGAAACCCTTAACTCCGCTTCTAGTCACCCAGTTGTCCATTACCTCTTGATGTGTCAGGGGAAGAGCTGCAGCAACATCCTCAAGCCTGAGGGTCTTTTCCCAACCAGTAAAGGGAGTCTGATCCAAGATAGGGATACCAAGCAAATCAGAGAACTCTTCCAGGGTAGGGACCAGCTGGAAGTCTTGAAAGGTGAAGCACTGGTACAGGGGGTCATAGAACTGGGTCAGAACACTCATCAACTATTGATCCCGCTTTGCAGTGACTAAACTGAGAAGAGAACCATGCCTCTGGATGAAGGAAGTGGTATTTGGAATTCTGCTAACCAACTCCTCAAGCAACTCAGGTGAACGAACAAAGTTGAACCGGATAGTATTCCTTCGCACAGGCATCATGACGTCCTACAAAACAGAGCAAAGGTGAAACCCTCTTGTCTTTGAAATGGTCAGTCATTATGCAGGATGCATGCAATGCTCATGATGTTATGATGTTATGATAAAGCACACCACAAACAGATACAAAGGCAAACATGGTAAGGCACACAAGTCACACAAGGCAAGCCCCTAAAGTTTAGGACAGCATGAGGTCTAGGTACTACCCTCTTTCAGTTTGTTGGTTCATACCTGTCCTATCAAAGTAACCGGGTTCTTAGAAGATCCCAATATCATTGACTACCCTCAATTGGTCATAACTCCAGCATCGCAATTTTTTCTTGCGGCCAGAACCATCACGAGAGTTTAGCCTCAATGGGCGTAGCATACTGCTACTGTTCTAATGGCCAAGTTGTGTCATTTAAGGTTCTAAGGTTGTTGGTGCTTAATGACTCCTTAGAAGACCCATATTCTCCTCGTTGCGACACAAGGGATATCGGTACAGACCAAGGTGCCACACCAACGTAGCCACTGTTTCACCCGTGTCGGTCTACGCCGGACAGGTCCCTCACAGATTATGCTACCTAAACAGGGTATCCCCAGATCCGGGTTAGGATCTATGTAACTCCGATGCAACCCACAATAGTAAAGCAAGCAAATCAATACAATTGAAAACACAGTCATGAACTAGCCCTAAGGTACACCTCACTTTAAGTTTATATCCCCAGCAGAGTCGCCAGTTCTGTGATCGGTGGATCTGGAACCGACTGTTTAACGCTGGTTCGCGAAATGTCGCGGAAGCAAGAGTCGCCACCGTCTTTTATTTTCTCCAAATGGAAAGGACAAAAGCATAGAAAAATTCCTTATAGAGATTGCTCTCGGTTCGGGAGGTAGATTATAGAAAGGGAAGGTGTTAGCACCCTTTCTATCCATGGTTATCCATGGGCTCTTAGATACTTGCTCACTTGTGTTTTCAAAAATGGTTTGTTTGCTTTTCAACTGTGGGTTTTAAAAAGTTTCTTTGAAAATTTCAGTTCGACTCTTGTATCGGTCCTCAAGAGTGTTTGAAAAATTGCTTTCGAAAGCTTTTGAAAAGGTGTCGGTGTGAAAAGTATTTTTGAATTTGTTTTGAAATTAGAGCAAGTATCTAGAGTCGTCTACCTACCCTAAGGAATTTGTCTGTGTAAATGTCCTTTAAAGTAGTGCCATCCCACCATTGAGAGGTAGGTAGCACCACCGTTGGAGGTGTTCGGGTCAATTCGAGGTTTGGGACATGGTGATCACCAGAGCAATAGGAAGATACCTTAGAAGCTACCCTCATGCCAGGTTCCCGGATCATGAGGACTTACTAAGACATCCTCTACTCGACGATCACCTTTCGAGGCAAAGCAACAGTGAGGCGTACCCTAGGGGTGGTGTGTGATTTGTGTGTCAGATTCATTTATTTTTGTCTTGTCATGTTATGAGTGATCTATGCGCTTATTTTTATTTTTCATTCATTCTTGCATGTCTTGATTAACAGTTAAAAATTGCGAGAAGTAAAAATTCTAAAGCTATTACAAAAGGCGCGGGTCCACATCGCCAAAATTTCCAGAACCCGATTTGACAGAAAAATAAAGAATTAAAAGTGAGACAGATAAAAATGTTACATGGCCTTGGGAGAGATACATAAATATTATAAAGAATAAAAAATAAATATGCGAATTGGAATTTAAATTAGAAACGAGGGCGTTGGGCCCTTTTTAATTAAATTAAATTAAACAATTATTAAATTAATAAAATTAAAATGAAAAGAAATTTGTTTTTGGTATTTTAAGATTTTAATGGAAAAAAAAAAGAATTAAATAAACTTGAGAAACTAACCCTAATTCTAAAAATTTTTATTTGTTAAGAAAGTATTAAACTTTAACCTAAAATTAAACCTAATTATTTTACATGCAATTTTATTACAAAAAATAAATAATAGGAAATATTTAATTATTATGAAAGAAAAGAAAAAAGGATAAAAATGATTATAAACCCTAATTCTACCAATTTTAGATTTTATTAAGGAAAATATTATAATTAAACCTAATTTAATAACTAAAGTTAATTAATGCAATTTATTTACAAAAATACTAAAATAAAAATATTTTTTATTTTTTATCTTTTCTGATTTTTTTTTGGTGTTTTTTATATATTATGAAAATATTAAATTAATAAAAAAACAATAATTAAAAGAAAATAAAATAATGAAAACAAAGAAATAAATTTGCAAACCTAGGGGGTTCTGCCCCTAATTTGGAGGTTTTCTTTAGCAGTTTGGCCCATTTAAATTCATGGCCTGATTGACTTTCGTGGCTAGCATGTAGCTCCTTTGACTAGTGCCTATGGTGTCCATCAGGTCTGGTCCCTTGGATTGGCATTATTGGCCAAGTGGCGCGTTAGATGGAAGCGTATATGGTAGGCGCCTTGTACTGAATCTGCATGAGATAATGATTAGAGGAAAAATAATATGAAAGGTAAGAGGACCTGGGGCTCGAACCCAGGTCCCAGGGGTTATCATTGAGCGTGCTTGCCATTCGTGCTGCGTTGTTCATCTGTATATGAAATAATTAATAAACATAATAAAACAAACACGCGTTAATGCTTCTCTTTTCGCGCGAAAGTTTAAACCACCCAATTGTTCCTTGCCACCTAGTCATCTTCCTCATGGCCTTATTTTTTTCCTGAAACAAAATACAATCAGCAACGGTTTTTTAAACGTCCCCATAGGCACCCTATTGAAAAATAGCGATTAGCCCCTGGGGCCTCTTAAATTAGGCGCGAGGGTCTTGTTCTCTTCGTCCAAGCGCACTGAGTTGGATGGTCTAGGTCTTATATGCCAATTATTCCTTAAACGAAAACCCCCAATTCACAATTTGGAAAACCCTAATGCCCAACAATGGTGAAATCTCTAATAACGCACGAAAACACAATTAAACTATTTGGTTAGCATTAGAATCAAACAATGAATATGAATCAAACATTAAAAAGTGCCAAAAACGCATGATTCACGATGTACGAATTCATGAAATTTTCTGTACAGGGCACGTTCGTTTTACCAATTCTTGATGTTAGGATGAATGATTTTGATTGGAAATCCTTCCTTGAAGCTTCAGGAAGGTGATGGCACAAGTCTCTTTGCTTGAATCGTCCTCTATCCCTCTTTTCAGTTTTCAATTTTTTAGGCCAAAAGTGTAAGTTTGATAATGGAGTTTATGCGCAGCTGAGGGGTCAAAGGCATGAGGGTTTGCATCCTTATATGTGTATGAATGATTAGGTCAAAGAAAATTGATCCAAAATCCATGAATTGATGAATATGATATTTGATTTTTAAACCATGATTTTCAAATCTTTTTTCATGCAAACTTCTACCAAATCATGACCAATTCAATTGATTCTTTCTATATTTGGTTAGACACGAAATCTTGAGTATATATTATGCATAAAAAGATTTAAAACCTAGGTTTAGTATTTTTCATGTATTTATTTTAATTTAAATGAATTATTAATAATAAAAATCCAAATAAATAAATAAAAATGAAGAAAAACTTCCCTTTGGTCCAAGTGGTCGTGCACATGCCTTGGATAATGAATTGTGGAAGAAAAAGAGGCCCATTAGCAATTTTAGGTCATTTGAATCAATGTTGACTTTTCAAAATATCCAAAAATTTCCCAACTTCCACAAGGCATAACTTGCTCAATTTTTAAGCTTTGCTCATGTTCTTGGACATTTTGGAAAGGTCTTTGAGTCCTATAACCAATGCCTTTGGTCCCATGTCATTTTGATTTACCAATCTCAAGTTATGGCCTTTGACTTAAAGTCCCTTTTTGTTGACTTTTGAAAATGACCTATAATGTTGAAATTGATAACTTTTTGTGAGAGCATTTATTGGACTTGAAGTGTGAAGAGGATTTGTAGGAAATGTCTTTCTCTTCAAAATGAGCTTTGGATGGAATTTTTCTGATAATCCATGTGAAAGTTATGCCCTGGTCAATTTACAGTTGACTTTTTCAACTGTCCAAATAAGGAAACTTTTGCATCTTGATGATTTTTGAGCCAAGCCTTGAGAATCATGATCAAGCATTGATCAAATGATGTTTGTGGCTTCAAAATGAGATGTTGACCAAAAATTTGAACTTTTGACTGCCAAATGACCATTTTGCCCCTACAGTTGACTGTAGTGCAATTAGGGTTTTTTACTTTGCAATTTTGTGCTGAGAGTCTTGAAACTTGGTATGAGGATGCTTGACCATATTTATAGGCATGTGGGACTTGATTGGACCCTTGGAAACTTCATTTTCTTGATCAGAACCAAAACCCTAATTTTGACTGTTTAGGAGGCTCTTACCCAGTGTAACCCTTGGGGAATCTTGAAGCTTGACTTGGCAATTTCTTGAAGAATATGGGAGGGCAAATTTTGGGGTACAACATCGTGAAATAAAGAAACCATGGCACGTTGGTAGGTTGCCCCAGCATTTTTCAGTCCAAAAGGCATGACCTTGTAGCAGAAGGTGCCCCACTGAGTAACAAAGGTAGTTTTTTCCATGTCTTCAGGTGCCATCTTGATCTGATTATAGCCTGAAAAACCGTCCATGAAAGAGAACACCTTGTGCTGAGCAGTATTGTCAACAAGGACATCAATGTGAGGTAGAGGGAAGTCATCTTTGGGGCTGGCCCTGTTCAGATCCCTGTAATCGACACACGTTCTGACCTTTCCATCTTTCTTAGGTACCGGCACCACATTAGCAACCCACTGAGGATAAGAAGTCACTGCAAGGAACCCGGCATCAAACTGTTTCATAACCTCGGCTTTGATCTTCTCAGACATCTCTGGACGCATACGGCGGACCTTTTGCTTGACCGGAGGGCAGTCTTCCTTGGTAGGCAAATGATGGACCATGATGTCGGTATCCAACCCGGGCATATCTTCGTAGGACCAGGCAAATATCTCTACATAATCATGTAGCATCTGAGTCAACCGTTGCTTCACGCTGAGCTCTAGGTTGGCACCAATCTTTACCTCCTTTCTGTCTGCCTCAGTACCCAGATTTATTGTTTCCACTGGCTCTTCGTGTGGTTGAATTGCCCTCTCTTCCTGAAGTAACAGTCTTGCAAGTTCACTAGGCAATTCGCAATCATCTTCACCTTCGTCTTCGGCTAAGTTGATCGTATTTTCGAAGTCATAACTGGCAGTAGCAGAGTCGTTACCAGTGAGATCCAGAGTGGATTGAAACCTGTATGAGTGAGTGTGTGTAAATACAGCTGTTTTGAAATATATAAAGGAAGGAAGGAAAGAAAAGGAGCATAAGATTTGAAATGCGAGAAAACGTCCAAGATCTTTATTCATGATATATGAAATGACAATTTATATGCCCTCACAAATTTAAGCCAACGGTGCCTCGGGTAAGACACTGGGCCATAGAGTTTTAATTGTTTATTACAAATAACAAAACAAAGAAGTTTATTACTGCGTAACAAAAGTAACAGGAGTATGATCCTTAGCAATCCAATTGGTCAATCTGCCATCGGTTGTCGGGTAGATCCAGCTATTGAACTCTGACTCTCCCACTTCATCTTCATCTCCCACAGCATTCACCCCTGGATTGGTAATGAGCACAGGAGGTCTTCTGGTCTTTGCCTTCCGCATAGCCTTCTGACCCTCTGCAGTAAAACCTAGTCCGAACTTGTCAGTTTTTTGTGTAAAATCAGGGAGCCTGCCCCAGTTAGTACATTCACCTTTCTTGACCACAGCCCGTGCATCCTTCAAGGAAGCCAACTTCAAAGGAACATCCTCTTCGACCACTGTTTCTGCTGCTGCTAAAGTTGGAGGTACCTCTTCGAAATGCTGAAAGGGGGTTTCAATAAACTCCCCGTCCATCTCAATGTACCTGAAGGAATTCAAATGGCTCACCATATACTCCTCCTCTCCCTGCACAGTGACAATCTTCCCTCTGACGGGGTACTTGAGCTTCTGGTGCAAGGTAGAGGTCACTGCCCCAGCTTTGTGGATCCAAGGTCGACCCAGTAGACAAGAGTAGGATGGACGGATATCCATCACATAGAAAGTAGAGTCGAACACCTGAGAACCCACACGAATAGGAATGTCTACCTCTCCATGAACCATCCTCTTAGAACCGTCAAAGGCTCTGACGATGATATTGCTAGGTTTCAGCTCCAGGCCTTCACAATCCAAACGGTCTAGGGCTTTCTGGGGTAGCACATTTAGGGAAGAGCCAGTGTCCACCAACACGTGCGCCAGAGTAGTGCCCCTGCATTCAATAGAGACATGCAGGGCATCATTGTGGTCCCTTCCCTTGGCAGTAAGGTCAGCATCTGAGAAACCCAAGCCATTGTCCGCTGTCAGATTTGCTACGCAATCAGTGAACTGGACTGCAGATGTTTCCTGTGGCACATGGGCCGTCTTGAGGAATGAGATCAGGGCCTTAGCATGGGCCTCTGAGCACAGTAATAAGGAGAGCATTGAGATCTTGGAGGGTGTATGCCCCAGCTGCTCGATAACATTAAAGTCACTCTTCTTAATTATTTTCAGGATTTCCTCCATTTCTTGTTGGGAGGCCTCAGCATTTACAGGTCTTGGTGCCTCCATCCGGGCAGGCTCTTCTTCAATCCCTTTGCCCCGAGCATTAGATGACTCGGCAGCAGGGGAAACAACTTGATCAGGACTGGGAACAGGTACACTTGCAGGTGTTATAGTGAGGGGTCTTCGAACAGCGGGTGGTGCAATGTCAGACGAGAAGAGCCTGCCACTGCGGGTAACCTTTGCTGGACCAGTGATATTGTTGATACTGGTGCCAGTGTTGAACTCTTGCTTGACTCCATTCACATACACATCTGCCCCATAGTGCGATGGGACAGCCTTATCAGATTCATAGGGGTGAGGCCCCGGAACAGTAATAACAACAGGTGCGACAGTCATGATTTGAACAGGCTTCCTTGGGAGAGCCTTGATTGGATTATTAAAGATTGTAACAACAGAAACTTCTTCTACCGGAACAAACTGAACAGCAGTCTTCTTGAACAGAATCTCTTTGCTGTCCATTAGGCTTTGGATGCCCAACTTTAGCAAAGGACAACCAGAAAGGGAAACAGCACAGAAAAGGCAACCCTCACTATAACCCGGAAATAAACCGGCCAGCAGTAGGTTCCTCTTGACAGTCATTAAGGGAGTAGCTACATCATTCACAGAAACAGCGTATACATCTTCATCCACGGCATTTACTCCATGCTGGGGCATAGGAGCAGTCACCACATTTGGCCTCTCAGGCGCTTCAAATTGTATCTCTTTTGCGTCAATAAGGTCTTGCACCTTATTCCTTAAGGCCTAACAGTCATCAGTGGAATGCCCCGGGCTATCGGAGTGATAAGCACAGCGGGCATTTGGATTGTATTTGGGAGAAGCAGTGTTTACAACCTTTGGGGCCTCTCTGACAGTCACTGGGTTGGTGGACAGCAACTGCGGCAAGATTTGTGATAGAGTCATACTCATCCAGGTAAACTCTCTTCTGGGTCTTTCAGCCCTTTGAGGATTGGTTTGCCGAGGAGCGGCAGCAGGCTTAGCAATCATCACCGCGTTGACAGATTGGCGGCGCTCAGGTTTCTCTTGTCTTCTAGACCCATATACAGCACTGGCCTCTTTCTTAAAGGGCTTCTTCTGAGAACTTGCAGATGCGCCCTTCTGAATTTTGCCAGACTTCATTACAGCCTCTATTCTCTCTCCAGTCAGAATAAGATCAGTAAACCCTGCAGATGAGTTACCGATAAGATAGTTGAAAAATGGCCCAGATAGGGTCCCCAAGAACATGTCTACCAACTCTCGGTCAGTTAACGGAGGCTGCACCCTGCCAGCCAGATCCCTCCACTTCTGTGCATACTCTTTGAAACCTTCGCTTGACCCTAGCGACATACCCTGGAGTTGGGTACGTGTAGGAGCAAGGTCGGCATTATATTGATACTGCTTGTAAAAATCAGTAGCCAACTCCTCCCAGTTACGAACTTTGGTCCCATCCAGCTGATAGAACCATTCGAGATGAGTCCCTGAAAGACTCTCCTGGAAGAAGTGGATCCACAAGTTCTTGTCCACTGAGTACGGTTGAATCTTCCGCACATAAGATCTGAGGTGTAGCTTGGGACAAGATGCCCCTTCATACTTGGTGAAAGATGGTGCCTTAAACTTGTGAGGAATAATCACACCAGTAGATAAGCCCAAGTCTCCAAAATCCAGCCCAGGCACTTGTTGGATCTCCATTGCATTCAGTCTGTCTTCCAACTGCTTATACCGGTCTTCAGCCGGAGGATACTGTTCCTCATTGAAGTCAGTCTCGTTGTCAGAGACTATCGGACTAGGACCTTTTCCCCCTTGGGGACTGCTCTTGCCTATAGAAGAACCAGCCTCTTCATTCTGCAGAGTGTTGCCAAACCTTCGGCCCGAGTTGAAAAGAACAGTTCTCTTCTTCTTCTTCTTCTCCTTCTTCAGGAGCAAAGCCTTCAGCTCTTCTTGGCCTTGAGCCAAACCCATGATCAGCTCCTGAAATTGCGCGTTCTGCGCCTGAAGAGCCTTGATAGACATCTCGGTTGATGATGAGTCAGGATTCATGATGCTGAAATAAACAGTGAAGAACAGTAAGCAACCTAAAAAGAAGAAAACATGCTATGCACATGATGGATGATATGTGTTTATGCAATGCATTCAAGGGTTCGAAAGTTCAAATTTGTTGTAGCCAAAAAGGGAACACACGTTATTATTAAGGAAACAATTGTTTGGTACATCAAAGCCTCATGGGCAAAATAATACAAAAGCAAATCAATCCCAAAAGACACTACGCATCCTCTTTGGAGCTATATAGGTGTTGAGATTCCTCTCCTCATGCAATAGGCGGGTGAGCTCCAAGACCTTCTTTTCACTAGCATGTAGACTGGTCTCAAGAGAATTCCGTTCTTCCTTAAGCTGGATCCAGCTCTTCTGCATCTCTTCCCAGGACGTGGGCATGTCAGGATGTTGAATAGTGTAGGACACTTCTCCTTCCAAGATTGGCTCTTTGATCACAGGGAGCATATGAGGATATGGCATTACTAACTTCTGAGAGCGGGCTCGTACCCACTTGAGATAAGGTTCCAATGGGATGGAATTCTTGTGCCCTAGTGTCTTGCTGTCTATCTTACTGGGCATCCTCCAAGATCTGATAAATCTCTGGCGAAGTCCTTGTGCATCGTTGTCGAAGTCAAAAACTATGTCAGGAATCAACATGTCATGAGGGCCATCCCTCCGAGCATAACCAAACTGTCTCCAAGCCAGGCATGGGTTGTAAGTAATACCTCCTCTGATTCCAAGTAAAGGAACATTAGGGTACTCCCCGCAACGATCAATGATAGTGACATCCTCTCTGGACCGAGGGCACCAATGTATATCTGCATGTGTAAGAGTCATCAACCGTTGTGACCATCTCAAACCCCACTCGTTCTTCAAAGCTGATTGTGGAAGGTGCGAAATAAACCACCTTCCCAGGAGAGGAGTGCAGCACATAAGGACACCTCTTTTTCTCATGGTTCGAGTGTAACATGAGTGAAGGATGTCCCCCAGCAACGTAGGTATAGGATTCCTGGACATGAAGATCTGGATAGCACTGATATCTATAAGCTGATCTGGGTTAGGGAACAACACCAAACCATAGACAAGGAGGGCCACAACTTCTTCAAAAGCTTGTAAGTCAAGGGAGTTCCAACATTCATGGGCCTTTTCAAACAGAAACCTGGCTAAGAACCCTTTGATACCACTTCTAACTTCCCAATGTCCCTTGAGGTCAGATGATTGTAGGTGTAAGGCTTTAGCAATCTCTTCAAGCTTGGGTTCCTTTTCCGTACCGTTGTAGGGTAGTTGATCAAGGATAGGGATCTTCAGAAGCCGGGAGAACTCCTCCAATGTAGGTACCAGCTGATAATCCAGGAAAGTGAAACAGTGATGCAGAGGGTCAAAGAACTGGAACAGGACCTTTATCATATCTTCCTCAATGTTGGTATTGACCAAGTTGATGAGTCTTCCATGTCTTTCACTGAATGAAGAGCTCTCGGGAATCCTGGATATAAGCTCCTTAAGCTGAGGAGGGATCCTTACAAGGCTGATTTGAATTGTCTTTCTGCGAACAGTTTCCATGTCCTACAAAACAAAGAACAAAGATGAAGATTCGAACCCCTGAAATGGTTAGTCGATGCATATGATGCTGGATGATGTCATGATGCTATGATTAAACACACCACAGATATTTACAAAGACAAACATGTAAGGCACACAAGTCACACAAGACAAGCCCTTAGAGTTTAAGGCCAGCATGGGGTCTGGGTAGTACCCTCTTGAAGTTGGTGGGTTCAACCTGTCCTATTAGAAGTAACCGGGTTCTAAGGGTCCCAATATCACTGGATTGCTTTCATTGTTCATCGTTTCGATTTAGCCACTGGACTGGCGACCGAAATATTCCAGGAAAGCAACCCTCAATTGAGTGTAGTATCGAGTATCAACCAACCTCGGACTGCACCAAGGTCAGTTATCTCACTACCCTAAAGAGGCCAAGATAGTTCAATTAAGGTTCCTAAGGTCTGTTGATGCTTCACGACACCACGCGGAGGCCCCGTACTCTCCTTGACTAAACTCAAGGGTTACCGGTACACACCAAAGTGCCACATCAACGTAGCAGACTGTTTCAACCATGTCGGTATACCTCGCACAGTTCCCTCACAGCCTTGTTGCTACTTTCTAAGAAGGTATCCCCCATATCCGGGTTAGGATCTATAAAACTCCCAAGACAGTCCCACAATTTAAAGCAAGCAAATCAATACAATTGAAAACACAGTTATGAACTAACCCTAAGGTACACCTCACTTTATAAAGAGTCCCCAGCAGAGTCGCCAGTTCTGTGATCAGTGGATCTGGAACTGACTGTTTAACACTGGTTCGCGAAATGTCGCGGAAGCAAGAGTCGCCACCATCTTTTATTTTCTCCAAATGGAAAGGACAAAAGCACAGAAAAATTCCTTATAGAGATTGCTCTCGGTTCGGGAGGTAGGTTATAGAAAGGGAAGGTGTTAGCACCCTTTCTATCAATAGTTATCCATGGGCTCTTAGATACTTGCTCACTTGTGTTTTCAAAAATGGTTTGTTTGCTCTTCAACTGTGGGTTTTAAAAAGTTTCTTTGAAAATTCCAGTTCGACTCTTGTATCGGTCCTCAAGAGTGTTTGAAAAATTGCTTTCGAAAGCTTTTTGAAAAGGTGTCGGTGTGAAAAGTATTTTTGATTTGTTTTTAAATTAGAGCAAGTATCTAGAGTCGTCTACCTACCCTAAGGAATTCGTCTGTGTAAATGTCCTTCAAAGTAGTGTCATCCCACCATGGAGAGGTAGGTAGCACCACCATTGGAGGTGTTCGGGTCAATTCGAAGGTTCGGGACATGGTGATCACCGGAGCAATGGGAAGACACCTTAGAAGCTACCCTCATGCCAGGTTCCCGGATCATGAGGACTTACTAAAACATCTTCTACTCGACGATCACCTTTCGAGGGGCAAGGCAACAGTGAGGCGTACCCTAGGGGTGGTGTGTGATTTGTGTGTCATGTTCATTTGCATTTATCTTGTTCATGTCATAGGTGATCTACGCTTGTTTTTATTTTAACATTCATTCTTTCATGCAGTTTAATTAACAGTTAAAAAGATGCGGAAATTAAAAGTTCCTACGCTATTACAAAGGCGCGGGTCCACATCGCCAAATTAAGTCCAGGACCCGATTTAAAATAAAATAAAGTAAAGTGCGAGAAATATAAAGGTCCAATTTACAGGGCTTCGGGAGAATTACATAAAAAGAGAAAATAAAATAAACGCGCGAATTGGAACTACGATCGAATGCGAGGGCGTTGGACCCTTTTTAATGAAATTAAATTACGATTAACAAATTAATTAAATAAAAGAAAAGTTTTTTTTTGTATTTATGGATTTTTTAATAAGAATTAATGGAATTTAAAACCTAATTCTAGCTATTTTTAAATTATTAAAAAAAACATGTTAAAGTTAAACCTAGAATTAACCTAATTAATTAATGCAATTTTATTTACAAAAATAATAATTAATAATTAATAATTAATATAGTGAAGAAAGGAAAAAAGGATAAAAGTAATAAAACCCTAAGTCTACAATTTTTAAGTTTATTAAAAAAAAATATTAACATTTAAACATAAAATTAAGACTAAATTAATTAATGAGATTTATTTACAAAAATAACATTTAAATAAAATATATTTATATTTTTGGGACTTTCTGATTTTTTTTATTATTTTTATATTATGAAAATATTGATTTAAAGAATTAAATTAAAACTAATTAAAACAAATAAAAATAGAAAAAATATAAAAAAGAATGGAAAAGCAAACCAATGGGGGTTCTGTCCCCAAACTGGAGGTGTGATCCAGCAATTCTGGCCCATCTTTGGAGGCCTTTTTTTGACTTCTGGCAATCACGCGTATACTCGTTGACTGACACATATGATACTCCTCAGACATTGGCCTTTGGATTAGGATTATGGGACAAGTGGCGTGCCTGGATTATGAGCGTATGGTGGACGCTTGGAGAGAGCGCTGCATGCAAGTATAGTCAGAAAAATAATATGGAGAGAGGGGGGACCTGGGAATTGAACCCAGGTCCCAGAGTTTACCAATGCAACGCCTGACCAATGGAGCTGTTAACGCACTTTGTATATTATATGAACCATAATTATTATAAGAAAAGACAAACGTTAGTGGTATGAGTCAGAAAAATGCGCGCTAGAATTCAAAGTGCTCAATCATATGATGCCACATAATCTTCTTCTCCACTCGTTTGCGTTTTACCTGAAAAACAACAGTTAGATAGCGGGGGTTTTGAACCCCCACTAAATAGCAAGCATAAAAATAGCGAATAGAATATGGTGGCTCATAAATTGAGCGCGAATAGTGTGTTAAGTTCGTCCAAGCTTCCTGAGTTTAGCCATGGTACTGGGATGTCCTAATTTTACAGTATACGAAAATGCCCAATTTGGAGCTTGAGGAACCCTAGCGAGCTTCAATGGTGAAATCGTGTATGATGCACAAAAACTTAATTAAAACACATGGTTAGCTTCAGAATGGTCAGATTAGTCCAAATCAATAGAAAGAATGCAATGAAAATGCTTATAGATTGAAACACGAATAGGTACAAAATTTGAAACAGGACCACTTAGTTCTACCGTTTCTTGATGTTAGAGTTGATGATTTTGATTCAGGCAAGCGATTGGAATAGTTATTTGATCTTGAAACCAACTCTAATGCAGTTTTTGGTTTTTGGTTTTTTTTTATAAAAATGCCAACTTTTGTTCTTCAGATGGGGCGCAGCCTCGAGGTTTTTTGTGCATTAGGTTTGCATTAGTATATGTAAGGAATGAATTAGGGTTGAGTTTTCAATCAAAAGATCTTTGCATTGATGAGAACAATATTTGATTTTCATGGCATATTTTTCAAATCTTTTTCACATGTTTTTGATGTCAATCATAGCCAATCTTCCCCATTTGAGTTGTGCACGAATCTTGAGCCTTTAAGGAGAGTTTATTCTGCACAAAAAGATTTAAAAACTTTGGTTTAGTATTTTTCCATATTTTATTTAATTTAAATGAATTAATTGTAATTAAAAATTCAAATAAATAAATAAAAATGATGAATAAATCCCCTTTGGGCCAAATGGTCGTGCATATGCTTTGGATGATGAATCTTGGAAGAAAATGAGGCCCATTAGCAATTTTAAG
This sequence comes from Vicia faba, assembly GCA_948472305.1. Classification (NCBI taxonomy): domain Eukaryota; kingdom Viridiplantae; phylum Streptophyta; class Magnoliopsida; order Fabales; family Fabaceae; genus Vicia; species Vicia faba. Next base: position 776,090,551 of record OX451737.1, read on the forward strand.
GCATTTGAAGCAAAGTTGACTTTTCAAAATACCCAAACATTTCCCAACTTCCACAAGGCATATCATGCTCAATTTTTAAGCTTTGGTCATGTTCTTGGACATTTTGGAAAGGTCTTGAAGTCCTCTAACCAATGCCTTTGGTCTCATGTCATTTTTATTTACCAATCTCAAGTTATGGCCTTTGACTTAAAGTCCCTTTTTGTTGACTTTTGAAAATGACCTATAATGTTGAAATTGATAACTTTTTGTGAGAGAATTTTTTGGACTTGAAGTGTGAAGAGGGGTTGTAGGAAATGTCTTTCTCTTCAAAATGAGCTTTGGATGGAATTTTTCTGATAAACCATGTGGAAGTTATGCCCTGGTTAAGTTACAGTTGATTTTTTCAACTGTCCAAATATGGAAACTTTTGCATCTTGAGACTTTTTGAGCCAAGCTTTGAGAATCATGATCAAGAATTGATCAAATGATGTTTGTGGCTTCAAAATGAGATGTTGACCAAAAATTTGAACTTTTGACTGTCAAATGACCATTTTGCCCCTGCAGTTGACTGCTGAGCAATTAGGGTTTTTGACTGTGCAATTTTGTGCTGTAAGTCTTGAAACTTGACATGAGGATACTTGACCATGTTTATAGGCATGTGGGACTTGATTGGACCCTTGGAAACTTCATTTTCTTTGGCAGAACCAAAACCCTAGTTTTTGACTGTTAGGAAGCCCTTGAACTGTGCAACCTTTGGGGAGATTTTGAAGCTTTGACTTGGCAAATCTTGAAGAATATGGGAGGGCAAATTTTGGGGTACAACAGCCGCTAATCATGTATCTGACTGTTTTGGATAATTCAATGGGGTGTGTACTGGGCCAACATGACGAGTCTGGCCGAAAAGAGCATGCCATTTATTACCTTAGCAAAAAGTTTACCGACTGTGAGACTCGCTACTCACTGCTCGAGAAAACTTGTTGTGCTTTGGTATGGGCTGCTCGCCGGCTAAGGCAGTATATGTTGACACATACCACTTTGCTGATTTCCAAAATGGATCCGATCAAGTACATCTTCGAGAAGCCTGCTTTATCCGGAAGAATCGTTAGATGGCAGATGATCCTGACTGAGTATGATATCCAGTACACAACCCAAAAGCTATAAAGGGGAGTGTACTAGCTGACCATCTAGCTCATCAAGCTGTCGAAGATTACCAATCTATGAGTTTCGACTTCCCTGACGAGGATATTATGACTTTGGACAACATTAAAGGTAACGGATCGTATGACGGACCTGAACAAGGATCCCGATGGACCCTGTACTTTGATGGTGCTTCAAATGCACTTGGAAACGGTATCGGCGCGGTACTTATCTCTACAGAAGGTTGCCATACACCTTTCACTGCTAGACTCTGCTTCAGCTGCACCAACAACATGGCCGAGTATGAAGCTTTTGTCTTTGGTCTCAAGGCTGCTATTGACTTAGGAATCAAATCTTTGATCATATTTGGGGACTCATCTCTGGTTATCAATCAAATCAAAGGAGAGTGGGATATTAAACACCCTAACCTCATCCCTTACAAAGAACATATCCTGACATTGTTACCACATTTCGAGCAGATTACCTTCGAGCACTTCCCGCGAGAAGAGAATCAGCTAGCAGATGCGCTAGCTACAATGTAATCCATGTTTAAACTTAACTGGGATAATGAGGCACCTCAAATCACCATCGAATGAATGGATGAACCTGCACATTGTCACGAGATTAATACCGAAGAAGTGATGGACCGACCTTGGTTTCATGACGTCAAAAGGTATCTCGAAGCAGAAGAGTACCCTGAAGGAGCTTCAGTCAAAGACAAAAAGTTCTTAAGGAGGTTCGCTGCCAAGTTCTTTCTGAGCAATGGTATCCTATACAAGCGCAATCTTGATTGTGTCCTACTCCGTTGTGTGGACAAGATTGAAGCTGAGCAGATCATGGCTGAACTATATAATGGCACCTTTGCCACCCACTCGAGTGGTCATACGATGGCTAAGAAGATTCTAAGGGCAGGCTACTACTGGTCTACCATGGAAGCTGATTGTCATCAACATTCCCGTACTTGTCACAAATGCCAAATCTATGCTGACAAGGTATATATTCCTCCAGTTCCTCTCAATGTCTTAACAGCTCCTTGGCCATTCGCGATGTGGGGAATCGACATGATTGGAGAGATCAAGCCTACAGCATCCAATGGACACCGTTTCATCCTGGTGGCCATTGATTACTTTACCAAGTGGGTCGAAGCAGCTTCTTTCGCTTCCGTCACAAAGAATGTGGTCGCCTGCTTCATCAAGTAGAACCTCATATGCCGGTATGGTATCCTCGACAAGATCATTACGGACAACGGTACAAATTTGAACAATACTATGATCACCGCTCTGTGCAAGCAGTTCAAGATTCAACATCACAATTCATCTCCCTATCGGCCTAAGATGAACGGTGTTGTTGAAGCTGCGAACAAAAATATCAAAAAGATCATTCAAAAGATGACAGTCACCTACAAGGACTGGCATGAGATGTTACCATTTTCTCTGCACGGGTACCGTACCACGGCACGCACTTCAACTGGGGCAACACCCTTTTCTTTGGTATACGGCATGGAGGCTGTTTTACCTATCGAGGTTCAAATTCCCTCCTTGAGAATCATGAAAGATGTTGGTTTGAGTGAAGACGATTGGATTCAAACCCGGCTTGATCAACTTAACTTGATTAACGAAAAGCGACTTACTGTTGTTTGCCATGGTCAGGCGTATCAAAAACGTATGATCAAGGCCTTCAACAAGAAAGTCAAGAGACAAGTATATCAAGTCGGGGACCTTGTAATCAAGCGAATCATCTTGCCGCAAAGTGATCCTAGAGGAAAATGGACTCCTACTTACGAAGGACCGTTTGTGATCAAAAACATCTTTTCTGGTGGGGTAATGATTCTGACCACCATGGACGGTGATGACCTGCTGCACCCTGTGATCGCAGACATAGTCAAAATATACTACGCATAAAACAACCCGACAAGTTGAAAACCCGAAAGGGCGACTTGGGCAAAAATGGGCATCCCGGTGAATCGAAAACTCGAAAGGGCGATTAAGGCAAAAATTAGGGATAAATAAAAAAATCTGTACACCCGACAAGTTGAAAACCCGAAAGGGCGACTTGGGCAAAAAAGGGTTTCCCGGTGGATCAAAAACCCGAAAGGGCGATCCAGGAAAAAGTTAGGGAGTTAAAGCGTATGACTATGGCTCGTCGGATCACTTTAAGGACCATCTCTTCACGGACAAGCTCCAAGCTTCTGATCAATCGAATCATCTGCGGACGAAGCAACGAATGGACAAGATACTCAGAGTTGTGAAAGTTATAGTAGAATGGGAACCCCATGAAATTGTTACACATAGCCATCTTTCTTTGTATAAATTTTTTCTCAATTTTACGACAACATTATCTTACTAGGGTGTCTGTCTCCTTTGTATAAAAATACTTACACAAAGTTAATATAAATATACTTCAAAGTGCAGAAATTTGTTTGCCTTTTCTTTCTTTTTACACTTGTGTTTTATTTGAAAATGTCCAATGATTTATTGAATGAGCATATGCATTTGAATATAATCACTGCTTACAGATAAAAAAAAATGAGAAAGAATAATTACTGATAGGTTGAAGGTATAGGAAAACGTCTTTAGGCTATTCCAGAAGAAATCCCCTACAGTAAGTCATCCAAACTTCAACAGAGCTAATACATATCCCCAATGGAGTTAAGTTTCAAAAATCCCATCAGAGCCAAGTTTCAAACTCCCAATCCCCAGCGGAGCCAGAAAACTTTGAACTACAAACCCTCAGCGAAGATAAAACTTTCTTCCCAAACAGAGTCCAAAACTTCAAATCTTAAACCGTGGTGGAATACTATCCAACTTCCTCCGAATCCTCAGTAGATTGGCATACAACCCAAGCTTTCTAAAATTCTCCCCAGAGTTATTTCCTGGCAGAACAAAGATTCTTGTTCTCATTTCTCCAGTTGAAGCCTCCCAGGTTTTAATTCCCCAGTAGAGATCGTCAGATTTGTCCTTATTTCCCCAGGAAGGTCATAAAGGATTCTCTATTCCCCACAAGTCACCAAGGATTTTCAATCATCAGCAGTAGTCCAAAGGATGTTCTCAGTCTCAACAATCAAAGGTTTTGAATCTCCAACAATAGTCAAGGGTTTATTTTCCCCAGCAGCAGTCAAAGATTTCATTATCTCCAGTTATCAAGGATTTATTTCCCTCAGCAAGATAGCTAATCAGCTTACATGCGTATCCATTACATTCATATATCATAAATATTGATAGAACACATTTTATTGCATCGTACATGTCATGCAACATAACTTTGTGTTTTCAGCTAACATTTTACCCTTTTCGGGATAAGATTAAAAGATATCTTTAACAAATGTTCAAAGATTTCAGATACAGTATGGATACACCCCAGACACGACGGTCATTCTAATACTCATTCAGAATTTCAAGTCAAAATACGGCAGGGATACACCCCAGACACGGCGGTCATTCCACTACTCATACATACTTCAGCAATCAGATACAGACTAGATACGCTCCAGACACAGAAGTCATTCTATTTCTCATTCAGATTCAACTGTCAAATTCAAGTTCAGATACACTCCAGACACGGAAGTCATTTTGACACTTATTCAGATCCCAGTTACAGTTCAGATACACTCCAGAAATAGAAGTCATTATGTTGCTCATACAAATCTCAACTTCAGATATGGTCCAGATACGCACCAGACACGGTTGCCATTCTGTAACTCATTTGGAATTTATCCCCAGCCAAGAAATGCTTCATACATGGATGTTTCTCTGTCGCCCATTCAAAATTCAGATACAATACAGATACACTCCAGACACGGCAGTCATTCTGATATTCATTCAAGTATCAAATATAGTTACAGCTCGGATATGCTCCAAACACGAACGCCATTCTTTTGCTCATACGAATCCAATCTACAGATGCAAATCAGATACGTTCCGGATACGGATACCATTCTGGTGTTCATTCTCCTGATTTTCAACAAACAGTCTTGGATGGAATCTCTAAGCCCATCTCCAGCAAGATTCTACCATCTCCAAATGGCATCTTTAAGCCCATTCCCCCAGCTACATTTTGACGAGTGCAAATTTACGGGAACTCTAGTGTCCAATCCTCTTTTACCTTCGAGTCATGAAAGGCAAACTCGCTAATATAACTCTTCAGGTTCAAGAAGATTGAGCAGGGGCAGTTGTTGTACCCCAAAATTTTCCCTCTTATTTTATCAAGATTTCCCCTCACAAGGCTCCTTGAACTCTAGACAGGGTTAGGGTTTTGCACTGCCCAAGACATCTCCTTACACTGATGACCTAAATTAGGGTTTGAGTTTGCACGGGGATTTTTGGACTTTTAACACTCAAAGTGACTTTCATACTCCTTGTTGGACTCATGAGTTTGTCCATACCAAGTTTCAAGCCTTGAATCAAATTTTTACCCAGTCAATTGGACAGTTGACCTAGAAATCAACTGTATTGGGGAAAAGCCAATTGTGGCCAATTTACAGTCAAACCTCATGAACTTTGACCCACATCAACATTATAAACTCATATGAACCATTTGATCAAGTTTGGACCATAACTCCACAAGAAATTTGATCATATCACCAAAAGGGCAAAATGGTCATTTTTAGGGTTTTGACTGCACAAAGGCAATATCTGATTTTTGACCTAGCCAATGGCAAATTGGGTTCAAGCATGGACTCAAGGACTCAATGGCATCATCTTTACCTATTCACAAGGTTCAAAAGATCTCAAATGCATTGGATTGACAGATGAATTTTTTCAGTCAACTGATCAAAATTTGACTGTACACTAAAAAGTCAAACTTTGACTTTTTGGTCAAAATCAAGTGCCAAGGGTCATTTTTCATCAATATATGTCAAAACATGAAACTTGTTCATCAAGAAACCCATTTTTGCAAATTAGGGTTTAAAGTTGAAAATTTTCATAACTTAGAATTTTTCTGTTATGAAATTTTCTTTATTTTTCCGAACTTTGCCCAACATTTTCACCATGATGCATTTGGATTCAAACAAAATTCCAACATGAAAGTTTTAGTCCTACACAAAATCTACAACTTTGATTCACAAAGTTTTCCCAAAAGAAGCTTGGATCTCAAGTTATGATTTTTGGAACAAGGGTCCCTAAAACTTTTAACTTTGTGAAATTTTGCCCTAGTTTAGGCAGGATTTTGACCTGTCTTCATGGCCATTTTTCACATAGTTCCACTTGGAATATCAAATTGCATTTCAAATATGGATTGTAAAGCTTGTTTCAAGCTTTCCAAAATGTCCAAGAACTCTCCAAACTCATTTGTGGTTAGGGAGAATTGAAGGCTTGAAGTTGGCAAAAACTCACTTTTCATCCATGGCATGTTCATTGTGATACAAGTTGCAAATTCAAATCAGCTTGATTTGGACTAGATTACAGGCCTCAAAAACATTCTACACTCAATAATTAAGTGCAAAACCATTGGTCTGAGGCATTGTTTTGGTCATTAGAGCATTGCACATTAGATTAATCCCTAAATAGAAAAAGCAACATTACCATTTTTGCCAAAATGTGCTTTATGTCAAAACTGAATCCCTTGAGCATTGGTCCATATCTTATGCAGAAAATCAAATCTAAAAATTAGAGGGTCCAAGAGGATAGTATGCAAGGTGATAGATAGTCTGTACAGGCCTGCTTCACATCACTTCTCACACTTTGCTTCATAACCAAGAAATTTGTCCAAAACACAAGGACTTAAACATCAGCTAAAACTAACTTGTGCAAGCTTTTGAAACATCTTTCTCACATCCCTTTGAGCCAAAAACACGACCCTTTGAGCCTTCAAACCTCCCATAGCACAAAATCATATCTCATTGGCAAAACAAGGCACCCCCTGCAGTGTGAGTTCCACAACACAAATTGCTCGTGTGTTTTGTCCCAAATTGGTTCAAACATCTTCCACATAACCCATCCAAACCATCCCAACCCTTAAACACTAAATGTAACTCCATTTACAGGGTTTTCCATTTTCAATTTGAGCTTGTGCAGGTTGAGTTCTGTAGTCTTGTATAAGTACATTCAAGGCAAGCTAGACATTGGAGAAGGTCAAGTGAAGTTCAAGCAAGCTCCCAGACATCTCAAGCCTTGTTGAAAAGCTCCACATTGCCTTACACGAAGTCAGCTGAAACAGGTTTTTATTAACTTCCTATCTCTCTATTTAGGAACATTTAGACTTAGGTTTGTGAATAAGAAATGTAGTATTCATTGCCATGAAGCTGTACATATGCTCAGTTTTCATTTTAATTAAGCATGCTAAGAGAATTTGGTCCATGAACATCCTGAAAAAAATAGGTTAAGATTTAGGGCCAGAGAAATTCTCTCTGGTCTTTGAGAGTTAGGACAAGTTTTTTATATGGTTGGATTCGTCTTGAAAAGCTCTACAACTTTGATGTTATGTGTTTTTGTAATAGAGCTCGTATGCAGGATCTAGCAATTGTAAAGGGCGCGCGCTAAATTTGTAGTCAGAGGTTGAAGATGAAGTGGCTTGGGCTGGGCTTTGGTCCTCTCACTATTTGCACCCCCCTTTTGCTGAATACACCCCCCTGGCCCATTTCTTCATATTTTTATGTTTTGTTATTTTATTTTCATTTCTGATTTTATTTTATTATTTCCAAACATAAAAAATACCCAAAAAAATATTTTATAATTTTTTACATTTATTTTGCATTTTATTTCTATTTTTTCTAACATAAAAAACAATTTAATTAGTATATATATTTCTATTTATTGAAAACTTGAAAATAATATAATTATACCTTTTATTTTTATTCTTTTATTTACACTCAAAAATATTATTCTAAATATATTTTTATCTTGTATATATTTTATTTTATTTTTTGTACATATTTAATATAATTAATATATATACATACTTTTATTTTATTTAATAGATACTTTAGAATAAAAATATAAAAATACTATACTTTTATTTTTATTATTATTTATACTTAAAAAATACTCTTTCTAAATATATTTTATTTTTTGTATATATACTATTTTATTTTATTGTATATAAATAATATAGTCAATATATTTATATTCTTAAAAATTAGGGTTTCACCCTTAATAAAAAAATAATAATCTTTTTATTTATTTCTTTTTTACATTGAATATTTTTACATACATAAAAATAAACAAAACCTTTTTTGCATATTCATATTATTTTGTATATTTATTTAATTTGTTTATTTAAATATTGTTCATTTATTATTTATGCCATTTGATTCAATTTAGATGTAATAGTAAAACTAGGGTTTTAATTTCTTGTCAAATAATCCCCATTCAAAATTGTATCCCCCTCCCCATAATCATGTTGTAATAGTGGTAGATTTATTTTACGCATTTACGCCTTCAATTATGCCATGATTAGAGATTAGGGTTTGTATGCAAAAATCCAGAATTAACAAGTAGCTTGACCTAATGCAAAGACAAAAATGCATGAAATCAATACACAATGCACACTTACACCCCTAGGGTTTCATCCACTTGTTGCCTTAAAAATGGGCCATGTTATGCATGTTGGATACTTTGGCAAAACAAAAACAAAACAAAAGATCATAGTCCCTCGATGACGCTATCTTGGTTGCCTAAACAAAATGATCAAGTCCCTCGGAAAATTTGCTAAAAATACTTGACACAATTGCTATCATGGTCTATACGATGACCCGCGCCTGTCCCGTTTAACATCCTAATACAAGGTTGTTTACCAAATACAATGGTAAAACAACACTGTCAAAAGGGTTAAAAAACATATAGGAAAGATCTTTGAGTAAAATAGGGTAGATAACTCTTAGTTACTTGATCAAAACTTGCAAAACATCCTTGCTATTTTCAAACACACTTCACAACACAATTTCAAAACATTTCCCAAATCAAACTTTCAAACATTGAAACATCTTTTCAAAAAGACAATACATCTTTGTATACATTCAAATAAGAATCATTACAAAGGTTGCCACAACGATGGCCTCTTTTCAAAACATTTTCAAAACCACACACAAAGCCCCATTTCAAACAATTGAAAAGCAAAAGCAAGTGATCTAAACAAGTAACTAAGAGACCATGGATAACCATGGATGAAAAGGGTGCTTGCACCTTCCCTTTTCATAATCTACTTCCCGAACCCAAGAAAGCATCTCAAAGGTCTTTCCTGTGCTTTTTGACCTTTCCTTAGGATAAAATAAAAAGTCAGTGGCGATTCTTGCTAAACCAAAACATTTGCGAACACAAACGCAAAACCTCAAGTCAGTTCTCCCACCGTATCACAATATCATTTTTGGATCCACTAAACCTTCTCTGGGAAGAGAATTTGCTAAGTGCATGCAGGCAGAGTTTGAGATGAGCTTAATGGGGGAACTTAAATTCTTTATGGGCATTCAGATAAACCAAACTCCAGAAGGAACTTACATTCATCAGAGAAAATATGTCAGAGAACTTCTGAAGAAATTTTACCTCTCAGAATGTAAGCCCTCAAAGACTCCAATGCATCCCACGTGCATTCTGGAAAAGGAAAAGGTAAGTAAAAAGGTAGAACAAAAAATCTACAGAGGTATGATTGGATCTCTCCTTTATCTGATGGCTTCAAGGCCTGATATTATATTCAGTGTTTGCTTATGTGCTAGATTTCAATCAGATCCTAGAGAATCTCACTTAACAGCAGTTAAGCGAATTTTCAAGTATCTGAAAGGTACTACTAATCTTGGTTTATTTTATAGAAAATCCAATGAATACAACTTAGTAGGATATTGTGATGCTGACTTTGCTGGAGACAGAGTAGAGAGTAAAGGCACTTCTGGAAGCTGCCAGTTTCTGGGAGACAACCTGATCTCATGGACCAGCAAGAGACAGTCCAAAATAGCACTGTCAACAGTAGAAGATGAATACATAGCAGTTGTTGGATGTAGCACTCAAAAGCTCTGGATGAAAAGTAAACTTGAAGACTTCAACATATTTGAGAGTAACATCCATATCTTATGTGATAACACTTTTACCATATATCTCTCTAGAAATCCCATTTTGAATTCTAGGGTTAAGCATATAGAAATAAAACATCACTTTATTAGGGATTATATTCAGAAAGGAATTCTTACTCTGAAATTTATTGACACAGACCATCAATGGGCTGATGTATTTACAAAACCCCTTTTTGACGATAGATTCAATTTCATTCTGAAACATCTCAGCACGAAATTGTGTCCAGAATAAAATGTTTTATTTGCATATCCTAACCCTCAGAACTTTATTGTTTTCTGTGAACATCTGATCAACTTGTCTTCAGAAGTTAGAAGTACAGTTACCTCTGAATCTATCTATGAAGATCTGAACTTTTCATTTAAAAGGATAGACGCGTGCAGTTCACACAATCAAACATTTGTCATCCTCTCACAAGCCACCTTCTGAGGCTGAACACGCGTTCAAATTCTGAAGGGTCCAAGGCTCTGATTGGTTTCATTGAGACACTTGTCATTGGTAACTGTTCAATATCTCTCTAAATCCCCTAATTTCAGGTTTCATTAATTCATATAATCATTAATTATTTTCTCCTTCTTACTAATTACGTTTTTCTAAAGAACTTATATAAACTCAATTTACTATTTCATTCATTCACCTTTTACCATCTTTAATATTCTCTCTTGTTCTAGTTTCGTTTTCAAAAAAACCCTTTCTATCAATTTTCTTCAAAGAATCCGTGTGAACAATGGCATCATCATCAAGTCTCAACAATCTCAATAGTGTGCCTGATTCTTCATCTACTGAACAATATGAGGAGCCCATTAGAATGCTACTCACTCTGGTCGACAACCTTGAAGTTCTCTGTGAATTGATCATGCATTTTGAAAGCTTACAAGAAAATGGGTTTAATCTGTATGAAGATGTAACTGCACAGGGATGGAACAGATACTTTGATCGTCTGTTGGGTCAAACTTTTCCCATTCTTGTTAAAGAGTTTTAGATTCATGTTACTTCATCCAACCACCAGGTCACATCATATGTTATGGGGAAGAAGATAATGATTACAGAAGATTTGATTGGGAAACTCATTGGATACAATGGTTATGGAATCAGATGCATTGATATGGCTCATAACTGTTCTGACCTAAAATCCATTACTAGGGAAATCTTCACTTCTAGACAGCCATCCAGCAAGATCAGAGAAGCCTACAATCACAGGATCAGAGAAGCCTACAATTACAAAATCTGAGCTAGAATAATTCTGGGATGTATCAATCATAGGAAGCCTACAAGCTCTCCTAATTACATCAACATTAATCAGTAGTTTATGATATACTTCATTGCAAAGAAGACCAAGATAAACCTTCCACATCTGCTCTTCAACCATCTCAGAACAAGTGTGAAAGAGACAAGAGAAGAAGAAAGAACTAAGAGGGATTGGATTCCTCTAGGAAGATTGATTTCAGATATTCTAACAGAAAACAGGCTGATAGAACATCTGACAGAGGCTCAAGAAATCAGTACTCTGGAAGCAACTGCTGGGAAACCTTTGAATGCCAAGAATATGAAGAAAATGAAGATTATTGAAAACATTAAGAAGGAACCAACAATTTCTTCTCATGAGGTCATCACTTCTAGGAGAATCCCGCTGAAGGATTTTCCATTATTCTTTGAGATAGATGCCTCTCTAGAGATTATAGTCAGATACCTTGAAGCTTGCAAGGTTGATGGGACTATTCCAAAAATTAACATCCAAGATCTGCACAAGCTAGCTCCAGAGGTTGTGCTTAAGAAATACAAAAAGAGGAAGGCAGCAGGAAAAGGATCCTCTCAGAGGACACCCAAAGCTGTGAAAAAGAAAGGTAACACATCTTTTGTTTCTGTTGTAGAATCAATAGTTATTCTAACATCTGAAACCATTCCCCTTCAACCAATAGAAAATCCTTCACCCCAAACATTTGAGGCTTTTGACATAGAGTTTGACCCATCTGTAACTCTTGGAAAATTCTTGAATGAACCTCAATCCCCCAATCCAAATCCAGAACAATATCAAACAGAACTTGCAAGAGTTCTCTCTAATATTGGACTGTTTGATCAAGACTTTTCCTCACCACTCCCAGAAAATCCAAACACTCAACCTCAACAACCAGAAAATCCAAACACTCAACCTCAACAACCAGAAAATCCAAACACTCAACCTCGACAACCAGAAAATCCAAACACTCAACCTCAACAACCAGAAAATCCAAACACTCAACCTCAACAACCAGAAAATCTACAACCACACTCTCCTCAACCAGAACATCAAAACCTCAACTCACCCCAACAAGGAAATGAAAACCCTCTCACTCCTCAATCTGAAAATACATCTTCTGAAATACCTGAACCAGAAATTCAACACGCTACCGCAACCCAATCAGAAGACTCCCTTTCAGACTCTGATACCACTACCCCAATTCCTAGGATAACAGATCCTCTTACGGTTTGTTTACCTCTCTCCATTCATGATATTCCAGAAATACCTTCACCATATGAATCCACTCCACCAAACACCCCTCACTCACCAATCCTGATTTCTGACTCTTCCACTCCCTGATCTATCAACTGTCCAACTGACAACCTCAGACTTGTCATTGATCTAAACCAACCTTAAACAAAATTTACACCCTCAAACCTAAACCAACCTTAACAAAATCAGATGTTGGTAAGAATCTGTTGATTTTTGAAACAGAAATAAAGGAATGGATTACTTCTTTGAAGCAAGAAAGTCAAGAGATTTCTAATTCTGCTGCTTCTGATTCTCTGTGGGAAAGATTCAGAAAATGGTTCAACTCTGAAACCCAGAAGCTGAAAGAATTGAGCTATGAAAGGGCTCAGCAGAACTTCAGTGATCAGCTGAAAGCCTTCAAAGATCAAGTTCTGAGCCACTGGGACAAGAAAGAAATTCTTCTGTTGGATAATGCTCCCTGGAAAGAGCACCAACCTTCAGAAGCCACTAAACCAGATTATGATAGGCACCCTCTGACTACTTCTCCAGAAAAGGTGATTGCAACAGAAGAAGTTGTTCAATCAGAAGAGGCTGCAGAGTGTTCTGAACGACATGCAACCCCTGAAGATACACCAGCTTCGTCTCTAGTCATGCAAACTCTGGAAGAGTTGAAGAAGGAGAATGCCTTAATCCATTCCAGACTGGATAAGCAATAAGACACAAACAAATAGATCAAGGATATATTGGATAAACAAGAAGATACAACAAAAGAAATCAAAGACATTCTGGGAAAACAGGAAGAATCAGGCACTCAGATTAAGAGCTTGCTGGAAGCATTGTTCACATGAATTCCCCCTCCTTCTTAGATTTTCTTTAACTTTTTATCTGTATTTTTCATCTTATCCTCCTTCTTTCTGAAAAATTTCATTGCATTATGTTTTCAATATAAATCGTCTTTTTAACTCTGATTATATTGCTTTTTGATACCTGACAAAAAGGGGGAGAAAGTAAGATATTTTCAATAACAGTATACCGGGACAAAGTCTCAAACATTATAAATATCTTAACCTCCATGTTTTTATGAAAAGCTTGAAAAGGAACATATTCTGATAAGGACAGAAGGAGATGCATCAAAATCTCTAACGAGAAGGAACTTCAGGGAAGTAACTCATCTCTATCTGAGTAATCAACTCAGGGGGAGACTCTCTTAAGTTTTTTGTGCTATATTTTTTCATTGAAAATCCTAGTTTTTGTCATCATCAAAAAGGGTGGAGATTGTTAGAACATAGTTTGATTCTACAACCCTTAATTAGAGTTTTGATGATAACAAACACAAAGAACAAATATGCACTCTAAATTTGTGTTATTTTGCATGAAAAAGTTCTGACTGAAATAGCATCAGAAACTAAGCTACAGAAGCTTTCAAGCTAAGGTAATCAGAATGTTCTGAAGAATGATGATCAGAATCCGCGCTGAAGTGAAGAATACTCTGATTCTGAACAGAAGTCTAAAATACCATCAGAATCTGCACTGAAGTGAAGAATACTCTGATTCTAAACAGAAGTCTAATATATCATCAGATCCACACATCTCTGAGTCATCAATGTTCTGAAGCAATTGCAGCATGCAAGATTCTAAGTTTTGAAGCGTTACTTTTCAATTAAGACAGCATCATATGCAACGGTTTCTTTCAGACAAGAATATTCTCAATATGGAAACAGCATTGAATGTCCATTATCACGCTTTATGTTGGACAAGATTTCCACGCCTATATAAACAAGCTTAAAGGACAAATTGTTTACGATTTTGACAAACTACTGCATATACCTCTCAAACCGCTGCAATCTTTCATACTCTCATATAAGCTCAAATTGTGTAAAACATCACAATTGTGATACAGTTTTTGTAAGGAAAAACAACAGTACACAGTATATTATTTCATTTTGATTAAGCTAGTTTTCGTTGAGATAAATCGGGTTGTGGTTGTACTCAAGAAGACTTTGGCAGTTGTCAAAGTAGTGTTGTAATCAGATTTGATTAGTGAATTAAGTCCTCGTTGGAGAGAAGCGAAATCACCTTGGCGGGTGGACTGGAGTAGTTTGAGATCAAACGAACCAGGATAAAAATATCGTGTCTACTGCTTTTGTTTTTAAGTTTCAATTCACCCCTCCCCCCCCCCCCTTCTTGTGTTTTTCACTTCTTCAAAACCTGCACCAAAATAGCCAAGGATTGCATCATTTTGGCAGAACAAAAAATGCATTAGAAAGTGAAGAAATCAGCACATTATATTTGTTCAAATTTCTCAATATTTCCCCCCTAAAATCCCATCAATTCCACTGTAAATTAGGAGCTCATCATCAGTAAAAAGGTGGATCTCACACAAAAGACAAATATTTGTTATCAAAGATTCCATAGAAAAAGATATTACAGAGAGGAAATTTTGAAAGATATACACAAAGAGGTGGCAGCTCTCAAACCTCTCCAAACATCCTTTATCTCTCACTCTTACTAATCTTTCATCAACCTCACTAACATACAAAAACTGACTGACAAAGACCTACAAACTCTTCATCTAATAAAATCCATTTCTCTACACTCTAAACCTCTACACATTTGACAAATCTCCATATCTTACAAAAAAAATTCTCAGACCTCTGAAGCTTCCTCAACCTTTAACCATCCGTAAACTTACAAAAATCACAACAAATTCGCAATAATTACAACCCTACATCCACTCCCTCACCTTTTGTGATATTCCTTCAAAACTGCAGCCAACCTTAAGTCATAACCCTCACAGCTAACATCTATTAAACAAATTTCAGAACCACCAAAACCTCTCATTTTCGAACCACAACCTTCACTAACTCGGTAACTTTAAATCACCATTAGCCTATCTTAACCCACCTCATACTCACTGCTTCATGAACCAGATATACCTGATAAGCATAAAAAACCTCTGCCACACACCACTAATTTCATACCATACTTCTGTCAAAATCTATCTCAAAACCTCTGTTCAAACAATACAACAACCAACTACTAATTTCAAAACGTTCTTCACCCTCTAACACAACAACATCACTACAACATTCCATACTTTCATTACCCTTATTCTGCACTCTACCTGTAACTCAACATCTCTTCACTCATAATATCAAACTTTCGTCATATTCATCTCGCCACTAAACAAAAAGAAGTAAACAGAGAGGAAGAGATGAAGCAACTAAATTCAATAGAAGTGGCATCGTAGAAAAGAATGAATTCAGAAGATCACATGGACCTTCACTGATACGACTTCCTACTAATTTCATTATTTTGTTACTTGAATCTCTGTTTGCTCATGATGTAAATCATAAATCCTGTCAGAATCATTGAAACCAAATTGGATATTAAGGTTTGTGGGGATGGGGGTAGCTTGACTATTGTGTAGGTTTTTTCTGTATGAATCGTGTGTGAGAGAGAGAGGTTGCAAATTATTGTTGTTGCTCGTTTGAGTCGAAACAGTGAGATAATTGGAAATGATGATGCCATGCATTTGAAAATAGAGGAAAGGTTGTGTTTGGAACTGTTATACGGTGGGAGAACTGACAGTTATACTGGTTTTGCATTTGTATTCACAAATGTTACGGTAAGCAAGAGTCGCCACCGGATTTTCTTTTATCCAACAAAGGAAATGGTGAAAACAACAGAAAAAGACCTTTCGAGAGTTTTCTGAGTAAGGGGGGTAGATTATAGAAAGGGAAGGTGTTAGTACCCTTTCCATCTGTAGTTATCTACGGGCTCTTAGATGCTTAGCTCATTTTGAAATACCTTGTGCTTTGTATGTTTTTGAAAAGTATTTTGAAAGCGTCTTAGTGCGACTAAATTTGTAATATTTCTCGGAATGGTAGAGAACGTATACAAAGTGTTTGGAAAAAAAAATTTGAAAGAAGTTTTTGTGTAAAAGTTTTTTGAGCAAGCATCTATCAGCTATCTACTTTACTCGAAAGGATTGTTCTTTTCCTCTTTTACTTTAGACATTGTTATCCTACTATTAGTGAGTAGGTAGCCCTAGTCATTGGATGTTTGAGGGACATTCGAAGGGGCGTTTATATAGTCACAAAGGCAACTGGGCAAGAAACTTTAGTAACTACCCTAGGGTTTTAAGATCATACTGAGGCAACATCGAGAGGGTCATCGAGGGACTTATGATCTTTAAACCGGAGGGTAGCCACTAAAATCTCTCACGTTTTGAGAGATGTGACTGTTTATCCGAAGGCAACCGAAGTGGGAATACCCTAGAGGTGTATATGTGCAATTGTGTTGTATTCGGGGTTTTTTCTTTGCATTAGGTTTGTAGCGTTTTGTTTTTGTTCTTGCCATACAATCCTATTAGTCATGCATCTAAATAGTTAATAGTTTGTAGTAATTAAAAGTGCGGAAATATAAATCTAACTATTACAAGGCTTCGGAGAGGGGATTATTTACATGTCCAAAACTTGGGGGAAATAAAGAAAGTGGTAAATTAACAAGTCCTAATTATAGTCTATTACATCCCAGTAAGCAGATACAATAATATGCAAAAATGAAAAAGTAAAGGTAAACGCGCGAATTGAAACTACGTCTAAAACTCCTAATAAAAATGAAATATTTTTGTTTGTTTTTGACCATGGAAAGAAATTTGATTTAAAATCCTAAGTCTATTTATTTTTAAATTAAGAAAGGGTTAAAATAATTAATCAATTAATTTACAAAATTAATTTGAGAAAATACTAACCTAATATTTTTGTGATTTTTTTTATTTGACTTTATAATGCTATATAAAAAAAACAATTAAAAGCGAAAATAAAATGGGTCAGGATAGTAAAGGTAACAGAGGTGTGTGTGATACGGTGGGAGAACTGACTTGGGATTTTGCGTTTGTGTTCGCAAATGTTTCGGTTTAGCAAGAGTCGCCACCGACTTTTTATTTTATTCTAAGGAAAGGTCAAAAAGCACAGGAAAGACCTTTGAAATGTTTTCTTGGGTTCGGGGAGTAGATTATAGAAAGGGAAGGTATTAGCACCCTTTCTATCCATGGTTATCCATGGTCTCTTAGTTACTTGCTTAGATCACTTTCTTTGCTTTACAATTGTTTGAAATGGTGCTCTTCAATTGTTTGAAATGGTACTTTGTGTGTGGTTTTGAAAGATGTTTTGAAAAGAGGCCATCGTTGTGGCAACCTTTGCAATGATTCTTGTTTGAATGTATACAAAGGTGTTTTTGTCTTTTGAAAAGTTTCCAATGTTTGAAAGTAGGGTTTTGAAATTGTGTGGTGAAGTGTGTTTGAAAATAGCAAGGATGTTTTTGCAAGCTTTTGATCAAGTAACTAAGAGTTATCTACCCTATTTTACTCAAAGATCTTTCTTATGTTTTTAACCCTTTTAACAGTGTTGTTTCACCATTGTATTTGGTGAACAACCTTGTGTTAGGATGTTAAACGGGATAGGCGTCGGTCATCGTATAGACCATGATAGCAATAGTGTCAAGTATTTTTGGCCATTATCTTGAGGGACTTGATCATTTATGTTTAGGCAACTCAGATAGCGTCATCGAGGGACTATGATCTTTTATTTTGTTTTTGTTTTTCCAAAGTACTTGACATGCAACCATGGCCCATTTTTGAAGGCAACAAGTGGATTGTAACCCTAGGGGTGTAAGTGTGCATTGTGTTTGTTTTTCATGCATTGTTATCTTGGATTAGGTCAAGCTACTTGTTGATTTTATTTTGCATACAAACCCTAGGTTTAATCATGGCATAATTGAAAGCATTTAAAGGTGCGCGAATTTAAATTCTACACTATTACAACATGATATAGGGAGGGGGGTACAAATTTGAACTGGGGATTATTTTGCAAGAAATTAAATCCTAAATTATTACAACCAAATTGAAAGTACAAGGCATAATATTTAAATGTACAATAATTAAATACAATAAATAAATGTTAGATAAATGTGTTATGCAAAAAAGATTTTTATGTATGTAAAAAGTATTTTTAAATGTGAAGTGTAAATAATAAAGAAAAGTCAATTTTAATTATTTTTGTTTTTTAGGGCAAAAACCATAATTTCTTAAATAAATAGTATTATTTATTATTTATATACAATAATGTATTAATTTGTATAAAAATAAAAGTATATTGAAAAAAAGATATTTTTAGTATAAAATATTAATAAAAATAAAAATGTATTATTTTTTGTGTTTTTTTTGTTCTTATTATTTAATAAAATATATTATATATGTATATATATGTATTAAATATATTAAATGTATAAAAGTAAAAATTAATTATTTACAAAATGTATATATTTCAAGAAAATATTTTCAAATATGTATATAAAAATAAAATAAATTATTTAAGTATTATTTGTATTATTTTTAAGTTTTAACAAAAGAAAATAAGATATTTAATATGTTTACATTAGGAAAAATTAGAATAAAATATCTAATAAATGAAAAAAAAATATGAAACTATTTTTGGGATATTTTTTATGTTTGCAAATAAAATATCAAAGTCAGAGAAAAAATAATGAAAATACAAAGCAATGGGCCAAGGGGTGCTGAAAGTGAACTAGGGGGTGTCAAAAGCAAAGAAGTCCAGGCCCAGCCCAGAATCAACTTCATCTTCTTCCTTTGAACAGAAATGCGCGCGTGTTATACACAAAATGCTATCTCCTGATTCTGTGCTTTTTTGACAAAACTCATAACATGAAACTTGTAGAGCGTCAAACAACGAATCTAACCATATAAAAAACTTAAGCTAACTCTCAAAGACCAGAGAGAATTTCTCTGGCCCTAATTCTTAACCTAGTTTTTTCAGAAAGTTCATGAACAAAATTCTCCTAGCACGATTAATATAAATGAAAACTAAGCACATGTATGGTTTGAGGGCTATGAATACAACATCTTTCATTCACAAACCTAAGTCTAACTATTCCTAAATAGAGAGATAGAAGTTCATGAAATACCTGTTTCAGTTGACTTCGAACTGGACAATGCAGCAACTTCCAAGGGTGTTTGAGTTTCTTTTGAGCTTGCTTGAGGTCCACTGAAGCTTTCCCAACGCTTGGCTTGTTTTGAAGTAGCTTGAATCGTGCTACAGAACTCAACCTGCAAAGCTTTGAAACAAAAATGGCAATGTATGTTAATGGTGTTACAGCTAGCAATGGAGGTCTGGAATAATTCAGGTGAGTTGAATGGAAGGTATTGGAACAAGTTTGAGGCAAAACGCACGAGGGAAAGTGGAGATGGAGGTGGTTCTGCAGGGCTTGCCCTATTTTGCAGAAAAATGGTGATTTTGTGTACAAGGAGGTTTGAGTGGTGAAGAGCTCGTGTTTATGACTCAAAGGGTTGTGTGAAATGTGTTTGCAATGTTTGTGTAAGCTGACTATGGCTGGTTTTTGAGTTGGGAAGATTTTGGATAAATTTCTTCTTCTTGAAGCAAGAGTGTGTAACTTGTGATTACAGGCATGTACACTCTATCTTGTATGTTGCATACCTTGCCCTTGATACTTGCAATCTGTGGATTTGATCTTGCCTCGGAGATATGGCCCCATGCCTCAAGGATCTTGGTTTGACATAAAGTGTAACTTTTCAAAAATGGCAATATACCTTTTTCCAAATAGGGATTAGTTTTGTGTGCAATGTCCAAATGGCCAAGATAATGCATTAGCTCAGTGGATTTGAATTCAATTAAGGAGTGTAAAATGGTTTAGAGGTCTGCAAGCTAGTACAAAGCATGCTGATTTGAAAATGCAAGTTGTATGAACATGTATTGGCCATGGATCAAAGTGAGTTTTTTCCAACTTCAAGCATTTGATTCTCCCTAACCACAAAGGTGTTTGAGGAGTTCTTGGACAATTTGGAAATATTGCAACATGTACTATAATCCATATTTGAAATTCAACTTGAAACTCCAAGTGGAACTATGTGAAAAATGTCCAAGAAGATGGGTCAAAATCCTGCCTAAACTAGGGCAAAATTTCTCTAAGTTAAAAGTTTTAGGTACCCTTGTTCCAAAAATCATAACTTGAGATACAAGCTTCTTTTGAGAAAACTTTGTGAATAGAAGTTGTAGAATTTGTGATGGACTACAACTTTCATGTTTCAAGTTTTGTTTGAATCCATTTTCATCTTAGTGAAAAAATGGGACAAAGTTAGGAAAAAATAAGGAAATTTCATAACTTAGAAAATTTCTAAGTTATGAAATTTTTCCATTTTAAACCCTAATTTGCATTTTTGGGTTTCTTGATGAACAAGTTTCATAATTTGACATGTCTTGATGAAAAATGACTCTTGGCACTTGATTTTGACCAAAAAGTCAAAGTTTGACTTTTCAGTATACAGTCAAATTTTGATCAGTTGACTAAAAATTTATCTGTCAATCCTAGGCATTTGAGATCTTTTGAACTTGTTGAATGGGTCAAGAAAATTTCATTGAGTCCTTGAGTCCATGGTTGAGCTTGATTTGTCATTGGCTAGGTCAAACAGTCAAAAATTGCCTTTGTACAGTCAAAACCCTAAAAATGACCATTTTGCCCCTTTGATGATCTGATAAAATTTCTTGTGAAATTGTGATCCAAACTTGATCAAATGGTTCATATGAGTTCATAATGTTGATGTGGGTCAAATTTCATGAGGTTTGACTGTCAATTGGCCACAGTTGACTTTTTCCCTAATACAGTTGATTTATAGGTCATCTATCCAATTGACTGGGCAAAAATTTGGATCAAGGCTTGAAACTTGGTATGGACAAACTTGTGAGTCCAACATGGAGTATGAAAGTCAATTTGGGCATTGTTGGTCAAAACATCACTTTGCAAACTCAAACCCTAATTTAGGTTAACAGTGCAAGGAGGTGTCTGGAGCAGAGCAAACCCTAACTTGATCTTGAGTTCCAAGAGTCTTGTGATGAAAAATGTTGATGAAATGAGAGGGAAAATTTTGGGGTACAACAGTGTGAATTGGATTTTTGTTTAGCCCAAATGAAGCTAAGCCCATACCACGTTGAGATCATGTGCTATTGGCCATTGAGGGTCCATCATGAGGTGGTACTCCTGGGGCAATTGATCTGATCTCCTTGTCATCCATTGGTTGGAGCTTGAAGGCGCATGAGAAGCGTTTGAAATGCAGCACACTAGATCTGCAAGATAATTTTTAAAAAACATAATACATGACCTGGGTATCGAACCCAGGCCCTTTCGACTGCACACATTCCCCTTTACCAACTGAGTTGTTTATTCATTCGTTGATACAAATAAAATCATGACATTAGATTAGTAAAACAAATCAGATATATATAAATCGAAATCAACACATGCGCGCTGCACAAGCCAGAAGGAAAGAGGAGCCTGGATTTTGAGATTCGATGGACTTTGTTTCAAATCCTTAATAATGGTGTCTTGTTACCTTGGTATTGATTTTTCACATGTAACAGTGTTAACAATCACAAACATCATTCATAGCATAGATATACAATCAATATGGATTTAAATTACATATTGAAGGAGTTTGATATCGAAGGCCTGTTACCAACGGAGGGAATGAGTGGAATGCTTGCTTTGGATTAGGAGGCCTGCAAAGATTGCTTCGATTCTGACAACTTTGTGAAGGTTTGGAGAATTTGGGGTGGTTTTCTGGGGGAAGCTTCTTGTGCGCGTAGGAAATGTTTTTGTCTCTAGAGGCAATGTGTCATCTGGATAATGCGTGTGTGTCTGGCCATTTGATAGACAGTCCTGTCTTGTATTTATAGGGGCGTGGTGGTGGACGAAAATGGCAAGAATCAGCCATTAACCATGGCTTTAAAGGCAGAATCGAAAGTCTTAAAAGGTTGTCATTCTTGATGATTTTCTACCATTTTGGGTTTTGAGTGAACCTGGACAGGTTTCAACGCCACATCTTGACTTTTCGAATACTCCTAAGTTTTATTCTTCGATGGTTCTGAGTCCTAATTCGAATGGTTCAAGGCCTCATCATTGTGGCTTCTTCGATTGAGACACTATCTGCCTTAGTTGCTTGATCTGAAACTATCCAATTAGCCCAATCGAATTCAGCTCTTGTTCCTTTCAATCTCCTTTCCTTCAATTCGACCACCTCTTCCTTCTGGCATGTCGAAGCTTTGTTTTGTCATCTCCTTCGAATGTAGTTGTGCATGTGGCTCTTTGATTCCAACTCCCACCCTTTGCTTATGTCTACAAAAATATATTTCTTGTTGATCACTAGTTCACCTTTGATTAGTGAATATACCTTATATGCGCCGATCGAAGGATGACTTATGAGCACCAAGCCTTTACTTTGATTACCCAACTCTTTCCTTGCTTGTTCAAGCACATAACTGAAACACATTGATCCCTAAAACTCCAAAATGACTCATATTTGGCTGATTCATCTCTAACTGTCCTTCAATCACGCCATGCTTGAAGATGGCATGTCCTTCGAACCAATATATTTCCACGTGTTTCTTTGGATAAGATAAGAGCTTTTTGAATTCCAAATATTCCTTTTGAAGCTCCCATTCAGGCAACATGTCAATCGAAAGGTGTCTTCCTTATAACTCTTCGAATGGCTTACATCTCCATGTTCGAAAATGAACTTTTCGATGGCGGTCATTACAAGCTCTCCTAATCGAAGGCTTCATAAAAGCCTTCTCACACTTTCCTTCTAACTAGCCCTCCTTCAATCCTAGTGTTTCGTTGGGGATTAAATTAGCCTACACACTACTGTCGAAGCTACTTCGACCCAAAAGCCCTTAGGCATATTTTCAGCCTTCAACCTACACTTTGTCATGTATACTTCTTTTCTTTCTTTCAGTTGTACCATTATGCTGAGGCATATAGGATGTCATGGAAATCATTTTAAGCTCTTGAAATCACACATCTTGGTGAAAAGTGAAATTAGTTTAAATGCCATTGCTTAGGAGGAGAATTTATCTGATCAATTCTTGGTCAACCTTGAGCAATTAGGGACCTTATTGAGTATGCCTTGAATAAAAATGGGAGGGAACAATTTAGGGTACAACAACTTCCCCTGTTCAATCTTCTTAAACCTGAAGATGTAGATTGGCTTGTCTGCCTTTCGTGATCTGAAGGTGGAAGATGATTGAACATTAGAGTGCCCAGAAATTTGCACTCGCGTGAAGTAACGTTGTTGGTTGATGATGTCAGGAATGGGCTTATAGATTCCATTTGGAGAAGATGATTGAGAGTTGTCGGAGATGGGCTTAAAGATGTCATCCAGGGTTGATGTTGACTTCATAAGAAGTCTCTTTGTGGGGATTCATGTTCTTGTTGTCTAAGTAGGAATCCACTGGGGGATGTTGATTTATGTTGTTCTCCCTCTTGAGGAAAACTCTGTGGGGAATAGAGTCTAAAAGCTTTAGTTGCCCATGGCTCTACTGAAGAGTTATCTTTGGACTGGAGAGATGAACATTAGCTATTTTTTTTCTGAAATCCAGACTTCGCAGTAACTTACTGGGGAGAATAAAATTAACTATTATCTGGAAACATATTAGAAGGAGCCTGTGTAGGGCTACTTCAGGATGAGTCCGTGTTAGACTTCATCTAGAGATATATGAGAAGGATCTTGTGTAGGGATGCTTTGGGATGAGTCCGTGTTAAATCGTATCTGAAAATTACGAGAAGGAATTTGTGTAAGATTACTTCAGGATGAGCCCATGTAAAGCTGTATCTGGAGATCATGAGAAGGAACCCGTGTAAGATTGCTTCAAGATGAGCCTGTGTAAAGCTGCATCTGGAGATAAGGAAGTCATGCTTTCATCTAGTCGTGTAGATAGTCACCCCGTCTTGTTTCGGGAATTAATCCACAATCAGATGTTCGCAGATAGTTATCCTGTCTTGTTTCAGGTATTAATATGGAACTTGCTTTTGTTGGTCGTTGAGATAGTTGCCCTGTCTTGTTTCAGGAATTAATCTCTGACCTATTTTAGAAAGAAAGATAGTTTCTCCGTCTTGTTTCAAGAGTTAATCTTCAATCTACTCATGTAGATAGTTGTCCTGTATGGTTTCAGGTATTAATCTACAATCAGTTGTTCACAGATAGTTGTCATGTCTTGTTTCAGGTGTTAATCTGGAATTTGTTTTTGTTGGTTGTTGAGATAGTTTCCCTGGCTTGTTTCAGGAATTAATCTCTGACCTATTTGAGAAACAAAGATAGTTTCCCTGTCTTGTTTCGGGAGTTAATCTTCAATATGCTCATGTAGATAGTTGTCCTGTCTTGTTTCAAGTATTAATCTATAATCAGTTGTTCACAGATAGGTGTCATGTCTTGTTTCAGGTATTAATTTGGAACTTGTTTTTGTTGGTCGTTGAGATGGTTGCCCTGGCTTGTTTCAGGAATTAATCTCTGGCCTTAGAGAAAGAAAGATAGTTTCCTCATCTTGTTTCATGAGTTAATCTTCAATCTGCTCTTGTAGATAGTTATCATGTCTTGTTTCAGGTATGAATCTACAATCAGTTGTCAACAGATAGTTATCCTGTCTTGTTTCAGGTATTAATCTGGAACTTGTTTTTTGTTGGTCATAGAGATAGTTCCCCTGACATGTTTCGGGAATTAATCTCTGACCTTAGAGAAAGAAAGATAGTTTCCTCGTCTTGTCTCGGGAGTTAATCTTCAATCTGCTCATGTAGATAGTTGTCCTGTCTTGTTTCAGGTATTAATCTATAATCAGTTGTTCACAGATAGTTGCCCTGTCTTGTTTCAGTTATTAATCTGGAACTTTTTGAAAATTGATGATGATATTCGTCTATTGATCTTTCCTGAAAAGGTAAAGAATTAGTTGTATGCAATATCATGATACATGAAGTGCATTGGGTAATGATGTTCTCAAAATAAATGAGATTGTGATACATGCATTTGTGCTGCATATGTTATGATGCTTATAAAATGATGTATGAATGACATGTATGAACGTATCAGTTGTTCTATTGCAGTGTTGTTGAACTAGGGAAAATAAATCTCTGATTGTTACTGGGGATGAAGAATGTAAGTCTTCAAATTTTGTTGAAGTTGAAATGTTGGGAGACAGATTTCCGTTGTTAGAGAAATAAACTCTGTTGGGGAAGGGAAACTCCGTAATCCGCTTGGGGATTTTTATGAAACCCTGTTAGGAAACCCAAGAAGCTTATGAACTAGGATAGGGAATTCTTTAAGATGTCGGGGGAATAATTGGAGATTCTTGCTCTGCCATGGGATATTGGAACACCTGACATCATTAGGTTGTATGCTGAAAATGTAGCAATGACTTTGTAGGAGGACGTCTTTGTCTCTATACCAGCTGGAGAAAGTATCTGTTGGGGATTTTGTAGATGGTTTTAATGTTATCCCAACTCCTGAAGTATTGAGTAAATGTTGATCAGGGTGATAAGCCTTCTACTGATAGACAAGTGACGAGATAACGTGACATAGTCGTACGCTTTAATCCCTAACTTTTGCCTGGACTGTCCTTTCAGATTTTCAGTCCACCGGGATACCCTTTTTTGCCCAAGCCTCCTTTTCAGGTTTTCGACTTGAAGGGTGTACAGTTTTAATCATATGTCTCTAATTTTTGCCCAAACTCCTTTGGTTCGCCAGGATGCCCTTATTTATGCTTAGGCCAGTCGAGCTAGCGGGTCTTTTTTCATGCGTAGTATTTTCCGACTATGTATGTGTTCACAGGGTGCAGAGAATTGTCATTGTCCATAGTAGTAAGTGTTGTAACACTGCCAAAAAATGTTTGCTTGATCGTACGTGATTCGTTGTTGGAATTCATGTCCAATGCCCCAAGTGATTCATATGGAGATCTGCCCCTGGCTATTCAGCACTTTTGAGAGATTCCTTTAATCTTGACTTGACTGCCCCAGATCAGTTAGACACCATGTCATGCCCCTTGCTTACGGAAGGTTTGTTATTGGAAGTTTCTTTCCATTTGAAGTGATTTTGTCCATTGAGAGGATTTCCGTTCATTGAATTTTCTTCGTACAAATTTCTCTGTTGTTGAACAATTAGTTATATGCAAATAGTGGTATTAAAGATGCAAAGCTTATGTCTGTCTTGAAGTTTTTTTGAAAATTCATTTTTTAAGTAAAACAAAATTTTGCAAGAACGTGATATCAACTCAGGATTTATAGTAAACCTTATAGGAGTTAGGGTACCTTTTCGTAACAGTATGCCTTCGAACTAACCCATGCTTCAGCTAGGACTTTTAGGGGTTGTAATGTGGCCTGGTTTACGGTTTAAGAAACAAAGGATAAAGGCTCGAAATTTATTTTTATCCAACTCATTCTTTCTGATGTTCTTCAATCCTATACTCAGTTAACTGTGTGTTTAGATCCTAATTGAATTCTGGAATCTTGGCCCTGATATTCCGGTGATGGTTCGTGTGATACGGTGGGAGAACTGACTGTGTGTTTTGCGTTTGTTTCGCAAATGTTTCGGTTGAGCAAGAGTTGCCACCGACTTTTTATTATATCCTAAGGAAAGGTTTAAAAAGCACAGCAAAAACCTTTGAGATTTTTCTTGGGTTCGGGGAGTAGATTATAGAAAGGGAAGGTATTAGCACCCTTTCTATCCATGGTTATCCATGGGCTCTTAGTTACTTGCTTAGATCAACTTGCCTTAATTTTCATTTGTTTGAAATGATGCTTTGTGTGTAGGTTTTGAAAATATTTTGAAAAGAGGCCAATGTGGTGGCAACCTTTGTAATGATCCATGTTGGGATGTATACAAAGGTGTATGTCTTTTGAAAAAAGTTTTCAATGTTTTTGAAGGTTTGTTTTGAAAGTGTATTGTGATGTGTTGTCTTGAAAAAAAAAATAGGCAAGTGTTTTGTTTTGCAAATTGGCAAGTAACCAAGAGCTATTTACCCTAATTTTCTCAAAGATTATTGCTATGTTTTAACCCTTTTAACAATTTTGTTTCACCATTGTATTTGGTGGACAATCTTGTGTTAGGATGTGAAAGGGACGGGCGTGGGTCGTCGTTTAGACCATAATTGCAATGGTGCCAAGTATCTTTGGGCATTTTCTTTAAGGGACTTTGATCATTTTAGGCAAAAAAAGCGTCATCGAGGGACTATGATCATTTTGAGTTATTTGTTTTGCCCAAAGAGACCTAACATGCAATATGGCCCAATTTTTGAAAGGCAACAAGTGGATGTAACCCTAGGGGTGTTAGTGTGCAAGTGTGTTATATTGCATGCAAGAGTTTTTTCTTTGAATTAGGTTTTTCTATTTCATTGATTTTATCTTGCCATACACGTCCTAATTACTAGCAATAAGAAGCGGAAATGTAAAATCCTACGCTATTACAACAATTAGGGGAGGGGGATACATATTTGTACATGGGGGGTTCAACGAGAAAAATAGACAAAAAAGAAAATAGCAAAAAACAAGATATAGAGAGAGAAAGAGAGGGAGCCCGCGCGCTGCTGGGAGGTCATCAGAAGTTCTGACTCAGATCCGCTGCCAGATGATCAACCTGTTAGTGAAACTGGATGAGTCAGAACTTCTGACTCTGGCACCTGCAAAACAGAACCTTGTTAGTGGGGAAATCAGAAGTTCTGATTTCCCTGCGCTGCAAGACAGAAGTTTGTTAGTGGAGAAACCAGAAGTTCTGATTCTGCTGAAAAGGCAATAACTCTCATAGGTTCTGATATCATTGACAGCAAAACAGGCTTCAGATATACTAACGTCAAAGTCAGCATTTGGCTTTTCCCTGTACTAATCAGAACATTTGCAATCCTGTTGTTACTCCACAAAACAGGAAACATATTTGGAACAGGTCCAGCAAATACAAAAAATGTTTCAGAGGTCAGAACCACCAAGGTCACAGGCAATTCCTATACTGGCTCAGAATGTTCTGAGGTATGAAAATCTTCAGAACATAAACAGCAACAACATGATATTTACATTATGTTTATTTGAATATGCACAGCTGATGATGCCTAACAGCGTGATGAGGGTCAGTAGGTGCTTACCTGACTGTTGGGGAAAGTTGTGGGTGAAAGTTTAGCTTTTGGTTCTGGTGGTGTTCTGGACAGATTTGAAAAGGGGAAGTAAAGGTGTATACGTATGTAGGGTCAGAAGTTTGGAAAGGGTGTCTTTGGTTTACAGAAAAACTGGATATTTGATGAAGTTGAACGTGAGAAACTCAAAGTTATGAAACAAAACTGGAGATTTTGGAAGAGTTTCAGAATGCTGTGTTGCTAGGAGTGCTGTTTCTCTCTTAGCAATTTTTCTGTTTCTTTTTTCTGAACGCCCTTTTGCAGTGGTGAAGACTCTCTATTTATAGGAAAAGTTCTTGTGGATGCCTTGAACATTTAAGGCGCCAACAGAGTTTGAATTTGTTCTTTGACAGAAATTCCTGGGAAGTTGTGATAACAGCTAGCTTTCAGCCTAGGTTGCAGCAGCAGGCGTAGATTGGGGAGAAGTGACCTCTGAAGTGGGCGGTGGCGTGAAGACCCATGCCAGAATCTGTGCAAAAGCGTTTTCCAAGCCACACGTGAATGCTTAGGAGTGGTTGGAAGCATTAATGGGCATTAAATGGTGACAAGACCTATCAACATCAACATTCTGGTAATGGAAACCAGCGTTGAATCAGCAGCGTAAACCATGCTCTGGCCTTGGCTTCCTGCTGTCTTAGTAAGCTCTGGAGATTCTTTATCAGTGTAACACCCACTCTTCTGATCTTTCATCTTCTGATTTCAACCTGTTCTTAAGGAGCCTTCAGACTTTCCTGCTTCTCTTGCATTCCTTTAGCAAATTCTGACTGAGCTTGTGTAACTGCTGAAAGGGCATGTTCTGTTTGAGGCTTACCTACTGATCCACGTTTACAACTTCTGATTGAACTGATGTAGCTGCTGAAGAGCCAACTTCTGACCACGCTGAGCCAAGCTTGCAACTTCTGACCGTTTTCATCTGGAATGGGTCCAGAAGTTCTGAAGCGCTGATTTTTCTAAAAACACTTATTTTAGAGAAGCATTCTAAGTACTTAGAATTTGATTTTTCTCAAGATAAAAGCGTTGCTTCTGGAGTTCGTGAGATCATCTTGCTCTTGTAAGTGGCTTGCTTGGGCAAAGGGATAACTCAGGACTTGGATTTGTTTCAGGGGGACCTTGAAAAATCCAAGATGGTTTCCTGAAGAAAGGGAAGGCAAATTTTGGGGTACAACAGTTGCCCCTGTTCAATCTTCTTGAACCTGAAGAGTTAGATTGGCAATCTTGCCTTTCGCGACTCGAAGGTAAAAGGAGATTGGACACTAGAGTGCCCAGAAATTTGCACTCGCATGTTGGAGTATCAGCGAATGTGATGGCGGGAATGGGCTTATAGATTCCATTTAGAGAGGTGGTGGATAGGGAGATGGGCTTATAGATGTCATCTGGAGATGTGACAGAACTTTGTCGAGAATGGGCTTACAGATGCCATTTGGAAGTGTTGATCGCACAAGAGATTCCTTAGCGAGAACTTTATGTATCTGAGAAAGGCAGATGTTTTCCTGGTTTGTTATAGGTGTTTGATCTTCAATCTCCTTATGCAGATATGCCCTGGATCGATACAGGTATCGAATCTACAATCGGTGGCTCACAGATGTGCCCTGGCTGGATACAGGAGTCGAATCTGGAAATGGTCGTCAATAGATATGCCATGGCTGGATACATGAACCGAATCTTCGAACTCTTCAGACGTGCCCTGGCTAGATACAGGAATCGAGTCTGGAAATGTGGTCAACAGATATGCCCTGGATGGACACAGGAGTCGAATCTGGAAATGTTGTAGTTGATAGATGTGCCCTGGCTAGATACAGGAATCGAATCTTCGAACTCTTCAGACGTGCCCTGGCTAGATACAGGAATCGAGTCTGGAAATGTTGTAGTTGATAGATGTGCCCTGGCTGGATACAGGAATCGAATCTTCGAACTCTTCAGACGTGCCCTGGCTAGATACAGGAATCGAGTCTGGAAATGTTGTCAACAGATATGCCCTGGCTGGATACAAGAATCGAATCTGGAAATGTGACAGTTGAAGGTAGTTGTCTTTGGGATTGTCTTTTTCCCTGAAAGGCAAAACATAAGTTGTATGCAATGTTATGATGTATGATATGCATGATGTTTTAACATGAGACAGCGTTGTATGCACTTTATCATGTATGTAAGTGATGTATGAAAACGTGAAATGTTTATGAATGTATTTTCGTCTTAGGAAAATAAATCCTTGACGATCGGCCGGGGAATTGTCTTGTGGAAGAGATATTCTGCTGAAGTTTTTGATGAGAGGCCTGCTGAGGACGACTTCAATGATGAATTCCGCTGGGGATAATGATGATAAACTCCGTTGGGGATACCAAAGATAAACTCCGCTGGGGATTGAAAAATAAACTCCGCTGGGGATTGAAAGAACTTTGTTGAGGGCGATCTTCTGTGGCGATTAGTTGAGGATAATCCAGTTATAAGCCCTTGTGAGGAATAACTCTGAATAAAGCTCGGGAGAGACGTCCGTATTCTGTAGGGAACAAGCTTCCAGAATCTACTGGGGATAAGCTTTAAGGCCTGCCATGGAAAGTTGTGCCTTCTCAGGTTTGACGGGGAGTCAACTCCGCTTGGGGAAAGCATTGCGGAATCTTGTCTTAATCTGCGGGGAGGGAAGGTACCCTGGTTACATTCTTCAGCCAAACTTACCTTGGTACCTTGGCGGACCAAGCAAACAGACTGCATCAGACAACCTTATATTCCCCCTGTTTCTGATGTCACCTGTAATTAATCTTTTGCAAATATTTATGAATCAGCAATTTAATGTCAAATGCATATATCAAAAATGAACATTGGACGTTCTTCGCAAGACAAAACAGAAAAAAGGGAAAAACAATGGCGATAAGTGACTTTGTATTGATTTGAATTTTGCCTGTGAAAAGGCGTTTTTATACAAGAGGCTGACATCCTAGTAAGAGGACGCCGCCGAATAACACAGAATTTACGATTTTGAAAACAAAACAGTTATGTGAACAATCCCACTGGGTTCCAACTCTGCTATCGCCTTTATGTCCCCAAGCGTCTCATTGCTTTGCTGCCTAGTTGAAAATGAAGCTGATTGGTCGATGCCGAAATCTGAGTCAGATAGTTGATGCCGAATTCCGGATGCGAAGTGATCCAATGAGACATAGTGTTACGCTTTATCCCTAACTTTTGCCTGGACCGCCCTTTCGGGTTTTCAGTCCACCGGGATACCCATTTTTGCTCAAGCCGCCTTTTCAGGTTTTCGACTTGCCGGGTGTACAGATTTTTTTCATTTCATCCCTTATTTTTGCCCGAACCCTTTTGGTTCGCCGGGAAGCCCTTATTTTTGCCTAGGTATGTCAACCTAGCGGGTCTTTTATTCATGCGTAGTATCTTTTCACTATGTCTGCATTGGCGGGGTGAGGAAGGTCGTCACCATCCATGGTGGTTAGGATCATGGCTCCTCCTGAGAACACATGTTTAACCACAAATGGCCCTTCGTAAGTAGGGGTCCATTTTCCCCGGGGATCACTTTGAGGAAGGATGATACGCTTGATTACCAGGTCCCCAACCTGATACTCTTGTGGTCTGACCTTCTTGTTAAATGCCCTGATCATTCGTTTTTGATACGTCTGACCATAACAGATAGCGGTGAGCCTCTTTTCGTCAATCAGGTTTAATTGATCAAGTCGAGTCTGGATCCAGTCATCTTCATTTAAGTCTGCATCTTTCATTATCCGGAGAGAGGGTATCTGGACTTCAATGAGCAAGACTGCCTCCATGCCATAGACCAAGGAGAAAGGAGTTGCCCCGGTTGACGTCCTCGCTGAGGTACGGTACCCATGAAGAGCAAATGGTAACATTTCGTGCCAATCTTTATAGGTCACTGTCATCTTCTGCACAATTTTCTTAATATTCATATTAGCTGCCTCTACAGCCCCATTCATCTTCGGCCGGTAGGGAGAAGAATTGTGGTGCTGTATCTTGAATTGTTCGCAGAGTTCAGCGATCATTTTGTTATTGAGATTGGTACCATTGTCCGTAATGATTCTTTCCGGGACACCGTACCGACAGATCAGATTATGCCGGATAAAATGTGCCACGACGCTCTTGGTTACCGTCGCGTAGGAAGCTGCCTCAACCCACTTCGTGAAGTAATCGATCGCTACCAAGATGAAGCGATGCCCGTTGGATGCCGTCGGTCGGATCTCACCGATCATATCAATGCCCCACATTGCAAAAGGCCAAGGTGCCGTCAGGACGTTCAGAGGGACTGGGGGAATATGCACCTTGTCAGCATAGATCTGGCATTTGTGACAAGTTCGAGAGTGTTGGTAACAATCGGCTTCCATTGTGGACCAGAAATATCCTGCCCGTAGGATTTTCTTTGCCATGGTATGTCCATCGGAATGTGTTCCGAATGTACCTTCATGCAGTTCTATCATGATTTTCTCTGCCTCAGCCTTATCCACACAACGTAGTAGAGTTGAATCATGATTCCGTTTGTAGAGGATGTCGTTGCTGAGGAAGAATTTTGCCGCAAACCTCCTCATGAACTTCTTGTCATTGACAGATGCACCTTCGGGGTATTCCTGAGTTTCTAAGTACCTTTTCACCTCATGATACCAGGGTTTTTCAGTTGCCTTCTCGGCCTTGAGGTCGCAGCAGTATGCCGGTTCGTCCAACTTCCAGATGATGATCCGGGGAGCCTCATTGTCCCATTTAACCTTGACCATTGAAGACATCGTAGCCAGTGTGTCCGCTAGCTGATTCTCCTCTCTTGGGAAGTGCTCAAAAGTTATCTCTTCAAAGTGGGGAAGCAAGGTCAACACATACTCCTTGTAAGGAATAAGATTTGGGTGTTTCGTATCCCATTCGCCTTTGATCTGATTGATCACGAGAGCGGAATCTCCGAAGACACTCAGGAATTTGATCCTTAAATCGATTGCAGCTTGTAGACCCATGATACATGCCTCATATTCTGCAATGTTGTTGGTGCAGTTGAAACATAATCGGGCGGTGAGTGGAGTATGAGTTCCTTTGGAAGATATGATTACATCGCCGACGCCGTTACCCAAAGCATTGGAGGCTCCGTCAAAATGCATATACCATCGGGATCCTTCCTCAGGTACTTCATCCGGTCCAGGTACTTCACAGTCAGTTACCACCATGATGTCTTCGTCCGGAAAATCAAAGTTCAATGATTGGTAATCGTCCACAGGTTGGTGTGCCAAATGATCTGCCAGTACACTTCCTTTAATTGCTTTCTGAGTTGTATACTGGATATCATATTCTGTTAAGATCATTTGCCATCTTGCTATTCTTCCAGACAGAGCGGGCTTTTCAAATATGTACTTGATGGGGTCCATCTTCGAAATCAACAAAGTGATGTGAGTCAGCATATACTGTCTCAGCCGGCGAGCAGCCCATACTAGAGCACAGTAAGTTTTCTCAAGCAGTGAGTAACGAGACTCACAGTCGGTAAACTTTTTGCTTAAGTAATAAATAGCATGCTCTTTTCGGCCGGACTCGTCATGCTGTCCCAGCACACACCCCATTGAATTGTCAAGTACTGTCAAATATAGTATCAGAGGTCTTCCTTCCGCTGGCGGCATAAGAATGGGTGGCTCTTGGAGATATTCCTTTATCTTTTCAAAGGCAGCCTGACATTCATCGTTCCAACGTACTACTTGATCTTTCTTCAGTAATTTGAAGATTGGCTCACAGGTAGCAGTTAGATGTGAGATGAATCGGGCAATGTAATTCAGTCGTCCTAGAAAGCCTCTGACTTCTTTCTTTGTCCTTGGAGTTGGCATCTCTTGTATAGCTTTTACCTTGGCAGGGTCCACCTGAATACCTTTATCACTTACGATGAAACCTAGCAATTTTCCGGACCTCACCCCAAAGGTGCATTTGTTGGGATTCAACCTCAGCTTGTATAACTTTAGTCTGTCAAACAGCTTCCTCAGATGATCAAGGTGCTCCTCCTCAGTTTGAGACCTTGCAATCATGTCATCAACGTATACCTCAATCTCATGATGGATCATATCATGAAATAAAGCAACCATGGCACGTTGATAGGTTGCCCCAGCATTTTTCAATCCGAATGGCATGACTTTGTAACAGAAGGTGCCCCACTGAGTCACAAAGGTAGTCTTTTCCATATCTTCCGGGGCCATCTTGATCTGATTATACCCTGAAAAACCGTCCATGAAGGAGAAAACCTTATGTTGAGCAGTATTGTCAACGAGAACGTCAATGTGAGGTAGAGGAAAATCATCCTTGGGGCTTGCCCTGTTTAAATCCCTGTAGTCAACACACATTCTGACTTTACCGTCCTTCTTCGGCACCGGCACTACATTGGCAACCCACTGAGGGTAAGAAGTTACTGCTAGAAATCCGGCATCGAATTGCTTCATAACCTCAGTCTTGATCTTTTCAGACATCTCTGGGCGCATGCGGCGAACCTTTTGCTTTACCAGAGGGCAGTCTTCCTTGGTTGGCAGGTGATGAACTACAATGTCGGCATCCAAACCAGGCATGTCTTCATAGGACCAAGCAAATATCTCCATGTAATCCTGTAGCATCTGGATCAATCGTTGCTTCACTCTGAGCTCTAGATTGGCACCAATCTTGACCTCTTTCCTATCTGTCTCAGTACCCAGGTTAACTGTTTCCACAGGCTCTTCATGTGGTTGAATAGCCTTCTCTTCTTGGAGTAGCAGTCTCGCGAGTTCACCAGGCACTTCGCAATCATCTTCACCTTCGTCCTCGGCCAAGTTGATCGAATTCTCGAAGTCATAACTGGCGGTAGCAGAGCTGTTACCAGTGAGATCCAGAGTGGATTGAAACCTGTATAAGTGAGTGTGTGTAAATATAGCTGTTTTGCAATATATAACACAGAAAGAAAAAGAGCACAAGATTTGAAATGCAACAAACGTCCAATGTTTTGATTGATGATATATGAAAATGTCATACAAAAAGCCCTCACAAATGGAGCTACGATGCCCCGGGTAGGACACCGAGCCAATAAAAGTTTTAACACATTGTTTGTTACAAATTGAAGATCAAAAGAGTTAATTACTGTGTGACAAATGTGATAGGTGTAAAATCCTTTGCCGTCCAGTTGCTTGGTCCGTTGCTGGTAGTCGGGTAGATCCAACTGTCAAACTCTGCTTCCTCTACATCCTCCTCAATAGCATTCACCCTTGGACTGGTGATAAACACTGGAGTTTTTCTGATCTTTTCCTTGCGCACAGCCCTCTGAGCCTCTGTAGTAAAGCCCAGCCCAAACTTGTCGTTCTTTTGAGTGAAGTCAGGAAGCTGACCCCAGTTCGCACAATTGCCTTTCTCGATTACAGCCCGGGCATCCTTCAAGGATGCAATCTTCAACGGAGAGTCTTCTTCAACCACTGCTTCAGCTGATGCCAAAATTGGAGGTACTTCCTC
Organism: Vicia faba; assembly: GCA_948472305.1. NCBI lineage: Eukaryota > Viridiplantae > Streptophyta > Magnoliopsida > Fabales > Fabaceae > Vicia > Vicia faba. The sequence goes on from OX451737.1 coordinate 776,126,583, forward strand.
AAAATGTTGAAAGGGGGTTTCAATAAACTCCCCGTCCATCTCGATATACCGGAATGAATTCAAGTGACTAACCATGTATTCCTCCTCACCCTGCACGGTAACAATCTTCCCTTTGACAGGGTATTTGAGTTTTTGGTGTAGAGTGGAGGTTACTGCCCCAGCCTTGTGAATCCAGGGTCGACCCAATAAGCAGGAGTAAGATGGACGAATATCCATTACATAGAACGTTGAGTCGAAGACTTGGGAACCCACACGAATAGGAATGTTTACTTCACCATGCACCATCCTCTTAGAACCGTCGAAGGCTCTAACAATGATGTTACTAGGTTTCAATTCCAAACCTTCACAATCCAAGCGATCCAATGCCTTCTTAGGCAAAACGTTCAGGGAAGAGCCGATATCCACTAATACGTGTGCGAGAGTAGTGCCCCTGCATTCTATGGAAACATGCAGGGCATCATTGTGACTTTTCCCTTTGGTGGTAAGGTCGGCATCTGAGAACCCCAAGCCATTGTCAGCTGTCAAATTAGCCACACAGTCGGTGAATTGATCCGCAGAGGTCTCTTGCGGTACATGAGCCGTTTTCAGAAATGAAATCAGGGCTTTTGCATGGGCCTCTGAGCATAGCAGCAATGATAGCATAGAGATTTTGGAGGGAGTATGCCCCAACTGTTCAACAACGTTAAAGTCACTCTTTTTGATGATTTTAAGAATTTCCTCCATTTCTTGTTGGGAGGCTTCTACAGCAGTCTTTTTTGGTGCCTCTGTCCTGGCAGGCAAATCGGTAGCAACTTCTTTGCCTCGAGTATCAGAGGACTCGGCGGCAGTAGTAGACACAGGAACTTGAATTGGAACATGCACACTTGCGGGTGTGATGGTGAGAGGTTTTCGGATAACTGGCGGTGCAATGTCAGGCGAGAAGAGCCTGCCACTGCGGGTAATCTTGGCGGGACCAGTGATGTTACTGATACTGGTATTGATGTTGAACTCCTGCTTCACTCCGAGCACATACACGTCCGCCCCATAGTGCCATGGGACAGCCTTGTTAGATTCATAGGGGAAAGGCCCCGGAACAGTAATAGTAATGGGTGCAACAGACATAATTCGGACTGGTTTCTTCACGGGAGTTTTGGCAGGATTGTAAATTGTGACAACAGATATTTCTTTAATGGAGACAAACGGAACAGCAGTTTTCTTGAACAAAATTTCCTTGCTGTCCATCAGGCTTTGGATGCTTGATTTCAGTAGCGGACAACCGGTAGGGATAACAGCACACAGGAGGCAACCCTTACCACAACCCGGAAACAAATCGGCTAGTAATAAGTTCCTCTTAACAGTCAAAAGAGGGGTAGCAACATCATTCACTGAAACAGCATACAACTCCTCTTCAATGGCATTTACTCTATGCTGGGGCATAGGAGCAGTTACAACATTCGGTCTTTCAGGCGCTTCAAACTGAATTTCCTTCGCGTCAATAAGATCTTGCACTTTGTTTCTCAAGGCCCAGCAATCGTCAGTAGTATGCCCGGGGCTATCAGAATGATAAGCACAACGGGCATTTGGGTTATACTTAGGAGATGCAGTATTCACGACTTTAGGAGCTTCTTTGATGGTCACCAAGTTGGTTGATAACAGTTGGGGTAAAATTTGTGACAAGGTCATACTCAACCGAGTATACTGTCTCTTGGGTCTTTCACCTCTTTGTTGATTGTACTGCTGAGGAGCAGCAACAGGTTTTGAAATGACCAGAGCATTGACGGCTTGGCAACTTTCTGGCTTGACTTGCCTTCTAGGACCATAGACGGCACTTGCTTCTTTCTTAAAAGGCCTCTTCTCAGTACTTGCAGCAATACCCTTCTGAATCTTTCCTGACTTGATGCCAGCTTCTATTCTTTCGCCCGTTAAGATCAAATCGGTAAACCCCGCGGAAGAGTTACCAATCAGATGATTGAAAAATGGTCCAGATAGGGTCCCTAGAAACATATCAACAAGTTCACGGTCGGTTAAAGGAGGCTGCACCCTTCCAGCCAAATCCCTCCATTTTTGTGCATACTCTTTGAATCCTTCGCCTGTTCCTAACGACATACCCTGAAGTTGGGTACGAGTAGGGGCAAGGTCAGAATTGTATTGGTATTGTTTGTAGAAAGCGGTGGCCAAATATTCCCAATTTCGAACACTGGTTCCTTCTAGCTGATAAAACCACTCCAACTGAGCTCCAGAAAGACTGTCTTGAAAGAAATGAATCCAAAGGTTTTTATCTGCCGTATAGGGTTGAATTTTTCTCACATAGGACCTGAGATGCATTTTGGGACAGGACAGCCCATCATACCTCACAAACACTGGCACTTTGAATTTTGGGGGAATCACAATCCCAGCAACCAAACCCAAGTCTTCAAAATCCAAACCCGGTACCCTTTGTAGCTCCATGGCGGCCAACCTGTCTTCTAGCCCTTTGTATTTATCATCAGCTGGAGGGTATTGTTGATCGGTATAATCTTCATCCTCTTCGACCTCCTCCTCTTCCGCATCAGACACGGAAGGTACCGCGGCTCCACCTCCTTTGCTGGTTCCTTCATCAGAGATAGGAGGAAATTCAAGCACTCTCCGAGCTTCTCCGTCAAATCTTCTTCCCAAAGTAGCCATCCCGAGTCTCTTTTTCTTCTTTTTCACTGGGTCTTTGTTCCCCAATTGAGTCTTGATATCCTCCTGACCCTTAGCCAAGGTCATCAGGAGTTGCTGGAATTGTGCATTCTGAGCTTGTAGATCTTTGACTGTTTGCTCGAGATCCATCCTGCTGAAATAAACAGCAGACAGATAAGGAAACCTGGAGTGAGACATGCTTATGCACATGATGAATGGTATGCTTATGTATGCAATACATTCAAGGATTTAGAACATTCAAAATTGTTTCAGACAAAGAAGAACGCACGTCATATTAATAAGAAGAAATTTGTTAGTACATAAATGCCCCATGGGCCAAATATTACAAAATAACTTCTCAAGGCAAAAAGACATTGCGCATCCTCTTTGGTGCGATGTAGGTGTTGAGGACCTCTTGCTCATGGAGTCGGCGGGTAAGCTCTAGAACCTTCTTCTCACTGGCGTAGAAGCTAGCTTCAAAAGTATTCCGTTCCTCCTTGAGCTGAATCCAACTTTTCTGCATTTCCTCCCACGATGTAGGCATGTCTGGATGTAGGATGGTGTAGGGAACCTCTCCTTCCTTGACGGGCTCTTCAATCACAGGGAGAATATGAGGATAAGGCATCATCAGACTTTGGGCTCGGGCTCGTACCCACTTGAGATAAGGCTCAAGAGGGATGGAGTTCTTGTGTCCCAGAGTCTTGCTATCAACCTTGTTGAGCTTTCCCCAAGCTCTGATGAATCTTTGGCGAAGTCCTTGTGCATCGTTGTCGAAGTCAAAAACTAGGTCAGGAATCAACATGTCATGAGGACCATCCCTCCGTGCATATCCAAATTGTCTCAAAGCTAGGCAAGGGTTGTAGGTGATACCTCCTCTAATTCCAAGTAAAGGAACATTAGGAAATTCTCCGCAACGATCGACGATGATGACATTTTCTCTGGACCGAGAACACCAATGTACATCAGAGTGAGTAAGAGTCATCAACCGTTGGGACCACCTTGAGCCTTGGTCGTTCTTCAAGACAGATTGTGGAAGGTGCGAAATAAACCACCTTGCAAGGAGAGGAGCACAGCACATGAGAACACCCCTCTTTCTCATTGTTCGTGTGTAAAATGAGTGAAGGATGTCCCCAAGCAATGTTGGTATTGGATTTCTGGACAAGAAGATTTTGACGGCATTGACATCTACCAATTGGTCAGGGTTTGGGAACAAGACCAACCCATAGATAAGGAGTGCCACAATTTCTTCAAAGGCTTGTAGGTCTAATGAATTCCAACATTCTTGTGCCTTCTCAAACAAGAATTTTGCTAAGAATCCATTGACGCCGCTTCTGGTTTCCCAATGCCCCTTGATATCGGATGGTTGTAGATGTAATGCTCGAGCAACATCTTCCGGCTTTGGTTCCTTTTCCGTACCGTTGAAGGGTAGTTGATTAAGGATAGGAATTCTCAGGAGTTGAGAAAACTCCTCCAAAGTGGGCACCAACTGGTAATCGGGAAAAGTGAAACAGTGGTGAAGAGGGTCAAAGAACTGGAATAGCACTTTTATCATGTCTTCTTCAATGTTGGTGTTGACTAGGCTGAGCAGTCTACCATGTCTTTCACTGAAGGATGAGCTTTCCGGAATTCTTGAGGTGAGCTCTTTGAGTTGAGGAGAGATTCTCACAAGGTTGACTTGAATGGTTTTTCTGCGAGGAACTTCCATGACCTACAAAACAGGAACAAAGATGAAGATCCAAAACCCTTGAAATGGTTAGTGAATGCATATGATGTTTTATGATGTCCATGATGTATGCACAAAACATATGTACAAGCAAATCACACCAAACCCTAGTTTCAGGCTTGCATGAGGTTTCATAGGTAAGTACCCTCTTGAGTGTAGTTGGCTTAAAAACCTGTCCTATAAATAGTAACCGGGTTCTAAGGAGCTCAATATCATTGGATCGTTTTCGTTGTTCATTGTTTTGGTTTAGCCACTTAACTAGCGACCAAAATATTCCAAGAAAACAATCCTCAATGAGTGTAGTATCGAGTATCTACCAACTTCGGACTGCACCAAAGCCGGTCATCTCACTACCCCTAATAAAAGGCCAAGATGGTCAAGTAAGGTTCTAGGTCATTAGTGCTTAGTGACATCACTCAGCGGCCCCGTACTCTCCTTGATTGAACTCAAGGGTTACCGGTACTCACAAATATGTCGCACTAATATAGCTATTGCTTCGACCGTGTCGGTATACCCCGCACAGTTTCCATAACGTATTGCTATCTATGAATGTTTCCCAAAATCCGGGTGTAGGATTGCAAACCCAAACAAGAGAGCCAAAAAATATAAAGCAATCAAATCAAACAATTAGTCATGCAAGAGGGTGATCTAAGCCTTAAGGTTACTCCACTTTTAAAATTTTCCCCAGCAGAGTCGCCAGTTCTGTGATACGGTGGGAGAACTGACTTTGTGTTTTGCGTTTGTTTCACAAATGTTTCGGTTGAGCAAGAGTCGCCACCGACTTTTTATTTTATCCTAAGGAAAGGTTTAAAAAGCACAGCAAAAACCTTTGAGATTTTTCTTGGGTTCGGGGAGTAGATTATAGAAAGGGAAGGTATTAGCACCCTTTCTATCCATGGTTATCCATGGGCTCTTAGTTACTTGCTTAGATCAACTTGCCTTAATTTTCATTTGTTTGAAATGATGCTTTGTGTGTGGGTTTTGAAAATATTTTGAAAAGAGTCCAATGTGGAGGCAACCTTTGTAATGATCCATGTTGGGATGTATACAAAGGTGTATGTCTTTTGAAAAAAGTTTTCAATGTTTTTGAAGGTTTGTTTTGAAAGTGTATTGTGATGTGTTGTCTTGAAAAAAAAAATAGGCAAGTGTTTTGTTTTGCAAATTGGCAAGTAACCAAGAGCTATTTACCCTAATTTTCTCAAAGATTATTGCTATGTTTTAACCCTTTTAACAATTTTGTTTCACCATTGTATTTGGTGGACAATCTTGTGTTAGGATGTGAAAGGGACGGGCGTGGGTCGTCGTTTAGACCATAATTGCAATGGTGCCAAGTATCTTTGGGCATTTTCTTTAAGGGACTTTGATCATTTTAGGCAAAAAAAGCGTCATCGAGGGACTATGATCATTTTGAGTTATTTGTTTTGCCCAAAGAGACTTAACATGCAATATGGCCCAATTTTTGAAAGGCAACAAGTGGATGTAACCCTAGGGGTGTTAGTGTGCAAGTGTTTTTTATTGCATACAAGAGTTTTTTCTTTGAATTAGGTTTTTCTATTTCATTGATTTTATCTTGCCATACACGTCCTAATTACTAGCAATAAGAAGCGGAAATGTAAAATCCTACGCTATTACAACAATTAGGGGAGGGGGATACATATTTGTACATGGGGGGTTCAACGAGAAAAATAGACAAAAAAGAAAATAGCAAAAAACAAGATATATATATATATATATATATATATATATATATATAGAGAGAGAGAGAGAGGGAGCCCGCGCGCTGCTGGGAGGTCATCAGAAGTTCTGACTCAGATCCGCTGCCAGATGATCAACCTGTTAGTGAAACTGGATGAGTCAGAACTTCTGACTCTGGCACCTGCAAAACAGAACCTTGTTAGTGGGGAAATCAGAAGTTCTGATTTCCCTGCGCTGCAAGACAGAAGTTTGTTAGTGGAGAAACCAGAAGTTCTGATTCTGCTGAAAAGGAAATAACTCTCAGAGGTTCTGATATCATTGACAGCAAAACAGGCTTCAGATATACTAACGTCAAAGTCAGCATTTGGCCTTTCCCTGTACTAATCAGAACATCTGCAATCCTGTTGTTACTCCACAAAACAGGAAACATATTTGGAATAGGTCCAGCAAATACAAAAAATGTTTCAGAGGTCAGAACCACCAAGGTCATAGGCAATTCCTATACTGGCTCAGAACGTTCTGAGGTATGAAAATCTTCAGAACATAAACAGCAACAACATGATATTTACATTATGTTTATTTGAATATGCACAGCTGATGATGCCTAACAGCGTGATGAGGGTCAGCAGGTGCTTACCTGACTGTTGGGGAAAGTTATGGGTGAAAGTTTAGCTTTTGGTTCTGGTGGTGTTCTGGACAGATTTGAAAAGGGGAAGTAAAGGTGTATACGTATGTAGGGTCAGAAGTTTGGAAAGGGTGTCTTTGGTTTACAGAAAAACTGGATATTTGATGAAGTTGAAGGTGAGAAACTCAAAGTTATGAAACAAAACTGGAGATTTTGGAAGAGTTTCAGAATGCTGTGTTGCTAGGAGTTCTGTTTCTCTCTTAGCAATTTTTCTGTTTCTTTTTTCTGAACGCCCTTTTGCAGTGGTGAAGACTCTCTATTTATAGGCAAAGTTCTTGTGGATTCCTTGAACATTTAAGGCGCCAACAGAGTTTGAATTTGTTCTTTGACAGAAATTCCTGGGAAGTTGTGATAACAGCTAGCTTTCAGCCTAGGTTGCAGCAGCAGGCGTAGATTGGGGAGAAGTGACCTCTGAAGTGGGCGGTGGCGTGAAGACCCATGCCAGAATCTGTGCAAAAGCGTTTTCCAAGCCACACGTGAATGCTCAGGAGTGGTTGGAAGCATTAATGGGCATTAAATGGTGACAAGACCTATCAACATCAACATTCTGGTAATGGAAACCAGCGTTGAATCAGCAGCGTAAACCATGTTCTGGCCTTGGCTTCCTGCTGTCTTAGTAAGCTCTGGAGATTCTTTATCAGTGTAACACCCACTCTTCTGATCTTTCATCTTCTGATTTCAACCTGTTCTGAAGGAGCCTTCAGACTTTCCTGCTTTTTTTGCATTCCTTTAGCAAATTCTAACTGAGCTTATCTAACTGCTGAAAGGGCATGTTCTGTTTGAGGCTTACCTACTGATCCACGTTTACAACTTCTGATTGAACTGATGTAGCTGCTGAAGAGCCAACTTCTGACCACGCTGAGCCAAGCTTGCAACTTCTGACTGTTTTCATCTGGAATGGGTCCAGAAGTTCTGAAGCGCTGATTTTTCTAAAAACACTTATTTTAGAGAAGCATTCTAAGTACTTAGAATTTGATTTTTCTCAAGATAAAAGCGTTGCTTCTGGAGTTCGTGAGATCATCTTGCTCTTGTAAGTGGCTTGCTTGGGCAAAGGGATAACTCAGGACTTGGATTTGTTTCAGGGGGACCTTGAAAAATCCAAGATGGTTTCCTAAAGAAAGGGAGGGCAAATTTTGGGGTACAACAGTTCGGATACTGAAAGTTTATTTGAGAAGGCAGACATTTTTGTAACCTTTTCTTTTTGTTGAGGTATTTTCTTTTGAGAGATAATGACTTCCTGTTTTAATGATTATGTGGAACCATCACCATCTTTTGATTTGGAAGGATACCTCCGACACTACTCGTGATGTACAAAGGGAAAGCTTGCGATTGAATTAACCATTGAATTAACTGAGAAACTACCCCGCACAAGGTTATGATTAAGGGTTTCAATTTGCTTGAAAAAGAAAACTCCTACTTCTTAGGCTCAAAGGGGTTGACTAGGGATTATCTTCCTTATAACTCCACTGTTTAGGATTTGAAACAACGCCTGTACATCATCAGCAAGATCTGTTCAAAAGCATACTATAGAGATTATGGTATCTTTTTCGTTGTACTCCCTCTAAAGGCTTATAGCTTTCAATCGAGAGTTGAATATCACAAAAAGGAAGTAAAAGCATATCTTAAGTATAGTGAAAACGAATGGATTAATTCAAGACAAACATATGTAATGCATTAATGAAATAACAAAGTTTGACATAAATAAGTGTTCAAAAGAAAATTACAATTTGAAAATTCTAACGAACAAAAACAAAAGACTCTTTGTCTGAACTTATCACTTCAGATGGTGTGCCTTTGGGGGATGGCAGAAGAATTCAGTCTAACCATCTTGTGTGAACTCTAGCACCCCTTTGTCGACCAAGTCCTTAATCTTATTTTTCAATACCTAACATCTATTCGTATCATGTCCAGGACTATTAGAATGGTATTCACACATTGCATCAGGATGATGGCTAGGAGCGGAGGTATTGGGATTTCGAGGAGCATCTCTCAACGTAATCAACTCCATCTTCAACATGTGTTGCAATACTTGAGCCAAGGACATGTTAATTTTGTTGAATTACCTTTTGGGCGTGTCCTGCTCACACTGATTGCCTTGTCATTGTTGCTGCATTGGTGATGGATCAGAGATCCGCACTACCCCCACAGATTGGTTGAGATTACACTTATTGCGGCCCTTCTGGTCGTACACAATACTGGACTCCTTCTTTCCATGGTATGGTCTCTTCTGAGTACTTGAAGATGCAGTCCCCTGAATTTCACCGCTCGAGTTTATTTTTAACATGCCCCCATATGGATATGTCACCCAATTCCCTATCTGCCAAGAGAGATTGATCATTGATTAGGCCCTAAGCTCTAGTAGTTTTCCCCAGACGGTCGCATCTGTCTTGATGAATCTTGCTGATGAGAATCCTTAACTCTTCTTATTCCCGAGCAAAACTTTGGGTAAGAGCCATCTGACTATTCATCTAGATTCTCATCCTTTCCATCTCAGCTTGCAGTTATTCCAACTGGTCATCCTTGTTGTTGTCAGGATTTTTCTTGGTCCAGTTCCCAGCGAGGATTGCTTTCAATTCTTCTTGCCCCTTGGATAGATTTAGGAACATTTCCTTGAACTGAGCATCTTGATTTTGGAGATCTCTGTCATTCTGTTTGAGAGCCATTTTCCTTGCTGAAATAGAGAGAAAATGAGAAACCTGTACTGGAAGACTTGTTATGTAATGACATGCATGCAATGTTTTCAAGGATCCAGTGGGGTAAACATAAGAAGTTGTTAGAATACGACTGCGGATTTGATTGAAGAACTTCGTATCTGTTGTACCCCAAAATTTTCCCTCTCATGTTTTCAAAGGTCTTCCCTTACATGGTTGGTCACAAACACTTTCCTAACAAAAATAAAGTTGTTTTGAAGATGTACAAAGTGTCTTTCGATTGGCATCTGGGAAAAGTCTTCGATTGGGCATCCAAAATCCTTCGATACAGGCTTGACTCACCAGTCTTTGATTGGGCATCTGGCACTCTTCGATCAGGTTTTGATTAGTAAGCTTCGATTAGGTGTTTGGAACCCTTCGATCAAGCTTTGGTTCACCAGTCTTCGATTGGGCATTTAGCACTCTTCGATCAGGTTTTGATTAGTAAGCTTCGATTAGGTGTTTGGAACCTTTCGATCAAGGTTTGGTTCGCAAGTCTTCGATTGGGCACTGGACCCCCTTCGATCAAGTCAATTTCATAATGCTTCGACTATGCATTAACTACTTCAGGCTTACCTTCAACTCACGAGGCAAGAACCTCCTGCAAGTTTGTTTCGATTCACAAAGGAAAAGGCCCCTCAATTTGCCAGCACACCAGGCAAGAGGCTCATTCAAAGAGCATGTAAATGACTCATTCGAAGAACATGTAAAGGTCCATTTGAAGAAGCATTCAAAGGGTCAATTCGAAGAACATTCAAAAGGTCCATTTGAAGAAGCATTCAGAAGGCCCATTCGAAGGGTACATAAGAAATCCATTCGAAGGAGGCAAATCAAGACCAATCGAAGAACAGGGCCTGAAGGCATTCGAGAATCAAAAGTGTCCAGGTTCATTCAAGATTCTAAAGAGACATGAATATTTCAAAAAAGGAAATCTTTTAATATGTTTGATTCTTGTCTCATGGCTTTAAAGGCCTGGTTAAATGGTTGTCCCTTTCCATTTTCATGCACCCTCACACTCCTATAAATACAAGGCCAGTGACACATTACAGAGGACGCAGAAAAAACGGAGAATTTGGAGATACACTGCCCACAAACCCACCAAAGGTTATCAGCATTTTCATAAGTAAACCAAGCCAAAGCAGCCATTCAGCAAACATCTCCACACCCAGAGCCACAGATCATACATCTTTAATTGGTAAAGGTTTGCAAAACCAAAATTTCACCTTCATGACATTTAAATACACATTGCATATGTATTCTTGTTATTACTGATTATGTTGCATGTAAGCTAAAGCGCAAAGATGAGATTGTGCCATTGCTGGGGCATGATCTAAGTTTCTCCTTCGAATCTCAGGATAAAACAAACCCAGACCCAGATTCAGCAGATTCAAATTGAAGAAGAATTCGAATTGGGAGGAGATTCGAATCAGGGGGGTAAAGTCCCCCTGGATCTTTAACATTTGTCTCGTTTTGCAGGAAACATCTTCTCAGAATCTTGTTCAGAGCTTCGTAGCTTAGAAGCTTAGCTTCGAACTGGATCCAGGGTTCCCAGATCGAAGGGTGACATATCCAGATCGAACACCCCCAAAGTGCAGCCCCTCAGGCACCTTCGATCAAGCCTCTTCACTGGATCGAAATACAGCCCACACCTCTTTCGATCCAGGCCTCCAGAATTATACCTTTCCTGATTTACTGCATGTTCCTTCGATTTCATCTTTGTTTTGACTATTTTATTTCTTTTTTTAATCAACATAAAATCAATTAAAAAAACCACAAAAACATTAGGTTAGTTTTTCTATTAAATTAACTTTGTTAATTAATCATTTAATTATCTTAACATTTTCTCAAAACTAAAATTAAGAAGATTTAGATCATTTTCCCAAAATAAATAAAACAACAAAAAGATTTTATTCTTAGGATTTTTAGAGGTTATGTTCAGATTCGCGCGCGTTTATTTTATTGTAACTGCCTACTGGTTTGTAATAGCTTAACTAAGACTTTTACACTTTACTGCTTTATTCCCCCAATTTTGGACATGTAAATAATCCCCCTCCCCGAAGCCTTGTACATATTCCCGCACTTTAAATTCCTATACATATATTAACTGTTTAGATGTATGCTAACTAGGATTGCATGACAAGATCTGAAAACAAACGGTAGAACACCTAAATATACAAAGATAATATAACTGAAAAATAATACACTTGCACATGCCACTCTTAGGGTACGCCTCACTTGGTTGCCTAGAAAGTGGTCATTAAGTATAGGATGTGTTAGAGGTCGTCCTTTTGTCCAAAGATCATAAGTTTCCTCGAAACGGTTGCCTCGGATAAAATGATCTAAGACATTAGGGTTACCGCTAAGGCGTCCTAACGTTGCTTTAGTGACCACACGTCCCTTAAATCGAATTGACCCGAAAACTCCAACGAAGATGCTACCTACTCCTCAATAGTGGGATAGCATTGTCTAAAGGACGTTAGCACAGTTTAATTCCTTTTGAGTAGGTAGATGTTCTTAAGTACTTGCTCTTTTGAAAACAAAAACAAAACTTTTCGCACTTACACTCTCTTCCAAACAAAAAACTCTTTTCAAACCCACAAACACAAAGAAAAGCAAATTTTTGAAAACATAGTGAGCAAGTACCTAAGAGCCCGTGGATAACCACGGATAGAAAGGGTGCTAACACCTTCCCTTTCTATAATCTACCTCCCGAACCCGAGAAAATCTCGAAAAGGAATTTTTCTGTGCTTTTGTCCTTTCCTTGTTGGATAAAATAAAAGACGGTGGCGACTCTTGCTTACCGCGACATTTTGCGAAAACAAACGCAAACCAGCATTCCAAAACAGTCAGTTCTCATTCCCACCAATCACAGAACTGGCGACTCTGCTGGGGATACATATAAGTGAGGTGTACCCTAGGATTAGATCACTTGTGTTTTCAATTGTATGCTTTGTATGCTTTTAATTTTGTGGGCTTGTATCGGAGTTCTATAGATCCTAACCCGGATCTGGGGATACCCTTTAGGTAAGTAGCAATAAACTGTGAGGGATCTGTCCGGCGTAGACCGACACGGATGAAGCAGTAGCTACGTTGGTGTGGCACCTTAGTCTGTACCGATATCCCTTGTGTTGAAACGAGGAGAATATGGGTCTTCTAAGGAGTCATTAAGCACCAACTGACCTTAGAACCTTAAATTGACCAACTTGGCCATAGAACAGTAGCAGTATGCTACACTCATTGAGACTAAACTCTCGCGATGATTCTGGCCGCAAGAAAAGGTTGCTAAACTGGAATTATGACCGATTGAGGGTAGTCAGTGATATTGAGATCCTCTAGAACCCGGTTACTATTTTTAGGACAGGTTTAAACCAACTAAACTGAAAGAGGGTAATGCCTAAACTCCATGCCAGCCTAAACTTAAGGCTATATGTGTGACTTGTGTGCCTTCAAACTTGAACTACTTGCACATTCTTGTTATCTGACAACATGAGTTCCTTGCAGGTTTTGTTTACAGTCATTATCCGATAATTTGGATTCATTGTAGGGTTTACTTACATCACCTCACACTTGTGCTTAAACGCATAGTATACACATCATAACATCATGCCTTAACATTTCCTTAACCATTTCAAGGATCTCAAAGGTTTGTGATGCAGGTCATGATGAACCAAATGTCTAGCAAGGGGCAAAGGGATTTATTTTCCTCTAGCCAATGCCGTCTAGAGATCAAAACACGATAACTTGAGTCAGGGGCTATGACCCACTCGATATGGTGAGCTTGACTCTTGAAGAAGGACTCTCAGCAACATGAAGTTCCTTCAATCAAGCTACCAGATTCAGATTCTAACAGTTTCTTGTTTACCCCGTGAGATCCTTAAAAACATTGCATCCACATATCATACATCATATCATAACAGGTCTCCCAATACAGGTCTCTCATGTTCTCGCTGTTTATTTCAGCAATGGCTTTCCAACCAGACAATCAAGATCTTCAAACTCGAGAGACTCAGTTCAGGGAAATCTTCCTAAACCTATCCAAGGGGCAGGAAGAGTTGAAAACACTCCTCGTTGGGGACTGGGTCAAGAAAAGCCCTGAAGACAATAAGGACGAACGGCTGGAACAACTACAAGTTGAGTTCAGTGCCATGAAAACCCAGATGCTAGGGCAGATGGCTCTTATCCAAGACTTAGCTCGAGAACAAGAAGAGCTGAGAACCATTGTCAACCAGCTTCGTCAAAACAGATACAACGACATGAAGCAAACGGTCAAGGGTGGGGATCAAATCATTAATCAGCCTCCAAGAAGACAAGAGTTTGGTATGGTGAAGAATGGACCTCTCCAAGTTGCTACTACCTCAAGGGTCCAACAACAACCTTGCCATAAACAACGGGTTAATCAGAGGCAGTTTACCAAGCTCAACATGCCGTTGTCTCAAGCTTTACAACACCTATTGAGATTGAATCTGGTGACATTGGTAGGACCTCATCTGAATCCTAAGACTTCTTCACCCAACTACAATCCTGGTGCAAGGTGTGCATACCATTCTAACAGCCCGGGGCATGATACTGACGACTGTTGGAAGTTGAAGTACAAAATTAAAAACATGATTGATGAAGGAGCATTGGAATTCACACAAGATGGTCAGGCTGAGTTCTTCTACCATCCCTCCAAGGTTCACCATTTGAAGTGACAAGTACTGAGACGAGAAGACTTTTGTTCATTAGGATTTTCAATTTGTAATTTTCTTTTGATTGTTCGAATATTTATTCATGTCAAACTTTATTACTTTATCAATGCATCGCATATGTCTGTTTTGAATCAATCCATTCGTATTCACTATATTCAAATTGCTTTCATTTTTTGTGATGTTCAACTCTCGATTTAAAAAAAATCTAAGCCTTTTGAGGGAGGATGACGAAAACGATACCAGGATCTTTACAGTATGCTTTTGAATAAACCCCGCTGATGAGGTACAAGCATTGTTTCAAATCCTAAACAGTGGAGTTATAAGGAAGATAATCCCTCGTTAACCCCTTTGAGCCAAAGAAGTTGGAGTTTTTCTTTTCACAAATTAAAACCCTTAATTATAACCTGGGGCAGGGTAGTTTTCTCAGTTGATCCAGGTGCACAATGAATGGCATCAAAGAAGTCTTTCTGTAACAAAATACGGTGTTGGCTTCGTATAATCATAAGGACAGGCAGTCATTATCTCTTGAAATAAGAGCCCACCAAGTCAAAACCTATGAAGGAGACTTACAAAAACTGGGGCATCCCGCTGACTGTAATCACAAAAGAAATAGTTCAGGCAAAAAGACAGGGATAATAAAAACCAAAAGGAAAGAGATCCTGCAAACTCTCAACAAAATGACTGTCTGTCCAAAATAAATTGTCAGTATCCGAACCATCACTGGAATATCAGAGCAAAGATTCAAACAATATCTAATGCACGATTAGCTGAGTTTAGGATCGAAGAACATCACGAAGAACGGGTGGGTACAAATAAAATTTGAGCCTTTATCCTTTGTTTCTTAAACCGTGAACCAGGCCACGTTATAACCCTTAAAAGTCCTAGCTGAAGCATGGGTTAGTTCGAAAGCATATTGTTACAAAAGGTATCCTGACTCCTGTAGGGCTTGCTGTAAATCCTGAGTTGACATCACATTTTACAAAAAAAAATTGCTTATTTTACTGGAAAAATTCATTTTCAAAAATTTTAAAAGACAGACACAAGCTTTGCATTCTTAAAATAACATTGTTTGCATATGACTATTTGTTCAAACAGCAGAGAAATTCACACGACGAATACCTAGTGAACAAAAACCTTCTCAATAAAAAGGATCACCTCAAGTGGAAAAACACTTCCAACCAAGGGGAACGGCATGAGCATTGTCCATCATCTGGGGCAGTTAAGTCAAGATTCAAGGAATCTCTCAAAATGCCAAATAGTCAGGGGCAAATCTCCATCTGAGTCACT
Organism: Vicia faba; assembly: GCA_948472305.1. Taxonomy (NCBI): domain Eukaryota; kingdom Viridiplantae; phylum Streptophyta; class Magnoliopsida; order Fabales; family Fabaceae; genus Vicia; species Vicia faba. The sequence goes on from OX451737.1 coordinate 776,141,991, forward strand.
TGGGGCATTAGACATAGATTCCCGCAACGAATCTTGCATGGACAGACGAAGATCTTCTGGTGGTATGGCAACACAACACTACCGACAGTGACACCTCCCTACACTCTGAGAGCGTGGACATAGTCAAAAAAGTACTACGCATAATCAAAGACCCGCTAGGTTGACTGGCCTAGGCAAAAATAAGGGCTTCCCGGCGAACCAAAAGAGTTCGGGCAAAAATTAGGGATAAAAATGAAAATTTTGTACACCCGGCAAGTCGAAAACCTGAAAAGGCGGCTTGGGCAAAAAAGGGTATCCCGATGGACTGAAAACCCGAAAGGGTGGTCCAGGCAAAAATTAGGGATCAAAGCGTACAACTATGTCCCGTCATCTCGTCACTTACCTACCAGAAGAAGACTTGTCATTTCAATTGAAAGAGACCAAGCACCTCATAGGTTGGGATAATACTCGATCCACAAGGCCTCCGCAGGCACCTTCTCCCGCAGAAACAGGGGCAATAAGAATTGTCTGAACTGTGTAAATGCTCTGTCCACTAGGTACCAAGGTAGATTCAGCTAAAGAATATGGCTAAGATACCGTCACTCCCCGCAGAGTAAAACAGTAATGGTAGCTCTCCCCACTGAGACTCGCAACCATGAACGAATCAGCCATACTCTCCCCCAAGCAGAGTTAGTCTACCATCAGCCCTAAAAATGTTGGGTATCCCCAGAAGGTCTTAATATTCCCCAGCGGAGTATAAGGATATTCCCCAGCAAGCATAAGAGTATCCCTGGCAGTCTTAATATTCCTCAACGGAATATAAGAATGTTCCCCGGCAGAATGCAAGATACCCCCAGTGGAGCCATTTCCCCAGCGCAGTCTAAAAAAGATTCCTCGCCAGGGTTGAGTCATCTTACCCAGTAGACTCTGGAAGCTTATCCCCTGCAAAGTACAAAATAAATCTCCCCAGCCAAATTCAGAAGGTTATCCTCACAAGAGTCTAACTGGGTTATCCTCAGCAAGTTGCAATTGAAAGATCATCCCCAACGAAGTTCTTTCTTTCCCCAAGCAGGACTTTTATCCTCAACAGATTCAATATCACCAGCAATGGTAATCCATCCCCAGCGGAGTTCATCATTGAAATCCCCAACAGAGCTTATCAATTGAATCCCCAGCAGAGTTATCGTTAAAATCATCAGCAGAACATCTCTCCCCCACAGAGTATTTCCCCTCGGAGTAATCTCTTCATCATGTTTATTCCCCAACGGAGTTCTTTTCTCCTGCAGGTTTATTCTCACAATCATCTTCATACATCATCCCCAGCAGAAACGAAGAACTCAACTCTATTCTCCAGCAGCTCCGGGATTTATTTTCCCCAGCTAAAACATCACATTCCCATACATCATGATACATGCATATACGCATCATACGAATACAATCTCATTTATTTTGAGAACATCATTGCCTGATCCATATCATGCATTGCATATGACTGACCTTTACCTTTCAGGAAAGATACAGTTAAAGTTCTCAGTTACGTCGAAGACCCAACTGGTTCTTAAATCTCAATTGAATTATCCTCGGTTGAATTTCAGATAAGGTTCTCAATCTCGACGGTTTCCCTACGTCATAGTGTGGACGAGTACTATAACCTCAACGGTATACTCCATTGAGCACGAGTCAGTTCCTAGATCTTGATGTTCTCCTCCGTCATAGTGTGGACAAGTTCTATAACCTCAGCGGTATACTCCATTGAGCACGAGACAGTTCCTAGATCTTGATGAAGATGTTTCCCTACGTCATAGTGTGGACGAGTACTATAACCTCAACGGTATACTCCATTGAGCATGAGTCAGTTCCTAGATCTTGATGTTCTCCTCCGTCATAGTGTGGACAAGTTCTATAACCTCAACGGTATACTCCCAGTGAGCAACAGACAGTTCCTAGATATTGATGAAGATGTTTCCCTATGTCATAGTGTGGACAAGTACTATAACCTCAACGGTATACTCCCGGTGAGCACGAGTCAGTTCCTAGATCTTGATGTTCTCCTCCGTCATAGTGTGGACAAGTTCTATAACCTCAATGGTATACTCCCGGTGAGCACAAGAGAGTTCCTAGATCTTGATGAAGATGTTTCCCTATGTCATAGTGTGGACGAGTACTATAACCTCAACGGTATACTCCCGGTGAGCACGAGTCAGTTCCTAGATCTTGATGTTCTCCTCCATCATAGTGTGGACGAGTTCTATAACCTCAACGGTATACTCCCGGTGAGCACGAGACAGTTCCTAGATCTTGATGAAGATGTTTCCCTACGTCATAGTGTGGACGAGTACTATAACCTCAACGGTATACTCCCGGTGAGCACGAGTCAGTTCCTAGATCTTGATGTTCTCCTCCGTCATAGTGTGGACAAGTTCTATAACCTTAGCGGTATACTCCATTGAGCACGAGACGGTTCCTAGATCTTGATGAAGATGTTTCCCTACGTCATAGTGTGGACGAGTACTATAACCTCAATGGTATACTCCATTGAGCACGAGTCAGTTCCTAGATCTTGATGTTCTCCTCCGTCATAGTATGGACAAGTTCTATAACCTCAATGGTATACTCCCGGTGAGCACAAGACAGTTCCTAGATCTTGATGAAGATGTTTCCCTACGTCATAGTGTGGACGAGTACTATAACCTCAACGGTATACTCCATTGAGCATGAGTCAGTTCCTAGATCTTGATGTTCTCCTCTGTCATAGTGTGGACAAGTTCTATAACCTCAGTGGTATACTCCCGTTGAGCACGAGACAGTTCCTAGATCTTGATGAAGATGTTTCCCTACGTCATAGTGTGGACGAGTACTATAACCTCAACGGTATACTCCATTGAGCACGAGTCAGTTCCTAGATCTTGATGTTCTCCTCCGTCATAGTGTGGAAAAGTTCTATAACCTCAACGGTATACTCCCGGTGAGCACGAGACAGTTCCTAGATCTTGATAAAGATGTTTCCCTACGTCATAGTGTGGACGAGTACTATAACCTCAACGATATACTCTCGGTGAGCACGAGTCAGTTCCTAGATCTTGATGTTCTCCTCTGTCATAGTGTGGACAAGTTCTATAACCTCAGCGGTATACTCCATTGAGCACGAGACAGTTCCTAGATCTTGATGAAGATGTTTCCCTATGTCATAGTGTGGACGAGTACTATAACCTCAACGGTATACTCCATTGAGCACGAGTCAGTTCCTAGATCTTGATGTTCTCCTCCGTCATAGTATGGACAAGTTCTATAACCTCGGCGGTATACTCCCGTTGGGCACGAGACGGTTCCTAGATCTTGATGAAGATGTTTCCCTATGTCATAGTGTGGACGAGTACTATAACCTCAACAGTATACTCCATTGAGCATGAGTCCGTTCCTAGATCTTGATGTTTTCCTCCGTCATAGTGTGGATAAGTTCTATAACCTCAGCAGTATACTCCCGGTGGGCACGAGACAGTTCCTAGATCTTGATGTAGATGTTTCCCTACGTCATAGTGTGGACGAGTACTATAACCTCAATGGTATACTCCATTGAGCACGAGTCAGTTCCTAGATCTTGATGTTCTCCACCGTCATAATGTGGACAAGTTCTATAACCTCAACGGTATACTCTATTGAGCACGAGACAGTTCCTAGATCTTGATGAATATGTTTCCCTACGTCATAGTGTGGGCGAGTACTATAACCTCAGCGGTATACTCCATTGAGCACGAGTCAGTTCCTAGATCTTGATGTTTTCCTCCGTCATAGTGTGGACAAGTTCTATAACCTCAGCGGTATACTCCCGGTGGGCACGAGACAGTTCCTAGATCTTGATGAAGATGTTTCCCCCCAATTGAATTATGAACAGATTCTTAAAACTCAGTTGAAGCATTCTCTTAGTTGAAGTACAGGCAGGTTCCTAAATCTCAACAAAGTTAGACTTCCCCAGCGGAATCTTCTACAACAACAGGTATGCAAGTTCTCGCTAAGGAATCTCTTATGCGATCGACACTCCTGCAGATGGCATCTATAAGCCCATCCTCCTACCAACAATCTCCAAATGGCATCTGTAAGCCCATTCCCGACGTCACAATGCTGATACTACACCATGCAGGTGCAAATTTCTGGGCACTCTAGTGTTCAATTATCTTCCACCTTCGGATCACGAAAGGCTCGAAAGCCAATCTATATCCTCGGGTTTAAGAAAATTGAACAGGGGCAATTGTTGTACCCCAAAATTTGCCCTCTCATGTTTTCAAAGGTCTTCCCTTACATGGTTGGTCACAAACACTTGCCTAACGAAAATAAAGTTGTTTTGAAGATGTACAAAGTGTCTTTCGATTGGCATCTGGGAAAAGTCTTCGATTGGGTATCCAAAATCCTTCGAAACAGGCTTGACTCACCAGTCTTCGATTGGGCATCTGGCACTCTTCGATCAGGTTTTGATTAGTAAGCTTCGATTAGGTGTTTGGAACCTTTCGATCAAGGTTTGGTTCGCAAGTCTTCGATTGAGCGCTGGACCCCCTTCGATCAAGTCAATTTCACAATGGTTCGACTATGCATTAACTACTTCAGGCTTACCTTCGACTCACGAGGCAAGAACCTCCTGCAAGTTTGTTTCAATTCACAAAGGAAAAGGCCCCTCAATTTGCCAGCACACCAGGCAAGAGGCTCATTCGAAGAACATGTAAATGACTCATTCGAAGAACATGTAAAGGTCCATTTGAAGAAGCATTCAAAGGGTCAATTCGAAGAACATTCAAAAGGTCCATTTGAAGAAGCATTCAGAAGGCCCATTCGAAGGGTACTTAAGAAATCCATTCGAAGGAGGCAAATCAAGACCAATCGAAGAACAGGGTCTGAAGGCATTCGAGAATCAAAAGTGTCCAGGTTCATTCAAGATTCCAAAGAGACATGAATATTTCAAAAAAGGAAATCTTTTAATATGTTTGATTCTTGTCTCATGGCTTTAAAGGCCTGGTTAAATGGTTGTCCCTTTCCATTTTCATGCACCCTCACACTCCTATAAATACGAGGCCAGTGACACATTACAGAAGACACAGAAAAAACGGAGGATTTGGAGATGCGCTGCCCACAAACCCACCAAAGGTTATCAACATTTTCATAAGTAGTCCAAGCCAAAGCAACCATTCAGCAAACATCTCCACACCCAGAGCCACGGATCATACATCTTTAATTGGTAAAGGTTTGCAAAACCAAAATTGCACCTTCATGACATTTAAATACACATTGCATATGTATTCTTGTTATTACTGATTATGTTGCATGTAAGATAAAGCGCAAAGATGAGATCGTGCCATTGCTGGGGCATAATCTAAGTTTCTCCTTCGAATCTCAGGATAAAACAAACCCATACCCAGATTCAGCAGATCCAAATTGAGGAAAAATTCGAATTGGGAGGAGATTCGAATCAGGGGGGTAAAGTCCCCCTGGATCTTTAACATTTGTCTCGTTTTGCAGGAAACATCTTCTCAGAATCTTATTCAGAGCTTCGAAGCTTAGCAGCTTAGCTTCAAACTGGATCCAGGGTTCCCAGATCGAAGGGTGACATATCCAGATCGAACACCCCCAAAGTGCATCCCCTCAGGCACCTTCGATCAAGCCTCTTCACTGGATCGAAAGACAGCCCACACCTCTTTCGATCCAGGCCTCCAGAATTATACCTTTCCTGATTTACTGCCTGTTCCTTCGATTTCATCTTTGTTTTGACTATTTTATTTCTTTTTTTAATCAACATAAAATCAATTAAAAAAAACCACAAAAACATTAGGCTAGTTTTTCTACTAAATTAACTTTGTTAATTAATCATTTAATTATCTTAACATTTTCTCAAAACTAAAATTAAGATTTAGATCATTTTCCCAAAATGAATAAAACAACAAAAAGATTTTATTCTTAGGATTTTTAGAGGTTATGTTCAGATTCGCGCGCGTTTATTTTATTGTAACTGCCTACTGGTTTGTAATAGCTTAACTAAGACTTTTACACTTTACTCCTTTATTCCCCCAATTTTGGACATGTAAATAATCCCTTTCCCCGAAGCCTTGTAATAGTGTAGGATTTACAATTCCCGCACTTTAAATTCCTATACATATATTAACTGTTTAGATGTATGCTAACTAGGATTGCATGACAAGATCTGAAAACAAACGGTAGAACACCTAAATATACAAAGATAATATAACTGAAAAATAATACACTTGCACATGCCACTCTTAGGGTACGCCTCACTTGGTTGCCTAGAAAGTGGTCATTAAGTATAGGATGTGTTAGAGGTCGTCCTTTTGTCCAAAGATCATAAGTTGCCTCGAAACGGTTGCCTCGGATAAAATGATCTAAGACATTAGGGTTACCGCTAAGGCGTCCTAACGTTGCTTTAGTGACCACACGTCCCTTAAATCGAATTGACCCGAAAACTCCAACGACGATGCTACCTACTCCTCAATAGTGGGATAACATTGTCTAAAGGACGTTAGCACATTTTAATTCCTTTTTGAGTAGGTAGATGTTCTTAAGTACTTGCTCTTTTGAAAACAAAAACAAAACTTTTCGCACTTACACTCTCTTCCAAACAAAAAACTCTTTTCAAACCCACAAACACAAAGAAAAGAAAATTTTTGAAAACATAGTGAGCAAGTACCTAAGAGCCTGTGGATAACCACAGATAGAAAGGGTGCTAACACCTTCCCTTTCTATAATCTACCTCCCGAACCCGAAAAACATCTCGAAAAGGAATTTTTCTGTGCTTTTGTCCTTTCCTTGTTGGATAAAATAAAAGACGATGGCGACTCTTGCTTACCGCGACATTTTGCAAAAACAAACGCAAACGCGAACCAGCATTCCAAAACAATCAGTTCTTATTCCCACCGATCACAGTATCGTTGAAGGTCCTTCTACGAGAATCAAGTTCACCGTGTCGAGTGGGTCATAGCCTCTGACTCAAGTTGTTGCGCTTTGATCTTTTGACGGTATTGGCTAGAGGAAAATAAATCCCCTTGCCCCTTGCTAGACGTCTAGTTCATCATAGCCTGCATCACAGACCCTTGAGATCCTTGAAATGGTTAAGGAAATTCTATGGCATGATGTGATGATGCGTATGTTATGCATCAAGCAAAAGTGTAAGGTGATGAAGACGAGTGAGTCTTGCAAGAAGTCCAGGTTATTGGATAATGACTACAAACAAGTCCTGCAAGGAACTCACATTGTTAGATAATAAACAAAACCCTGCAAGGAGTTCAAGTTATTAGATAATGAAAGTAGACAAGTCACACAAGTAGCCTTAGGTTCAGGATTGCATGGAGTTTATAGGTAAGTACCCTCTTTAAGTTTAGTTGGTTTAACATGTCTTAGAAAAGTAACTGGGTTCTAAGGAGTCTCATATCACTGACCTTTCTTTTAGGCATTGTTTTAGCTCAAGCACCGAAGTATTGCGGCCAAAATATCCAAAAAGTACAATCTCAATTAGTGTAGCATCAAGCATCAACCAATCTTCGGTCGGAACCAAAGTAGACCATTTCACTACTTTCTAATGGCTTAGGATGAGTCAATTAAAGGTTCTAAAGGTCAGTTAGTGCTTAATGACACTATAAGGAAGCCTAATGTTATCCTTGACTGAATCAAGGAACATTAGTACAAGCTAGAGTATCACGCTAACGTAGATATCACTTCATCCATATCGTTCTACGACGTACAACCTCCATAATTTATTGTTACTTACGTAAAAAGATGCCCCAGATCCGGGTGTAGGATCTTTTAGTAACAACCCAAACAAGCCCTCAAAAGTAAAGCATACAAAACAAACAAGGTAAAGCAAATTTAGAATGATCTAACTCTAAGGTAACCCCACTTTTTATATGTTCCCCAGCAGAGTCTCCAGTTCTGTGATACGGTGGGAGAATTGACTGTTATACTGGTTTCGCATTTGTATTCGCAAATTTTGTGGTAAGCAGGAGTCGCCACCAACTTTTCTTTTATCCAACAAAGGAAAGGGTGAAAAGAACAGAAAAAGACCTTTCGATAGTTTTCTGAGTGATGGGGGTAGATTATGGAAAGGGAAGGTGTTAGAAGCCTTTCCATCCGTAGTTATCTACGGGCTCTTAGATGCTTAGCTCATTTTGAAATACCTTGTGCTTTGTGTGTTTTTGAAAAGTATTTTGAAAGCGTCTTAGTGCGACGATATTTGTAATGTTTCTCAGAATGGTAGAGAACGTATACAAAGTGTTTGAAAATATTTTTTTGAAAGAAGTTTTTGTGTAAAAGTTGTTTGAGCAAGCATCTATCAGCTATCTACTTTACTCGAAAGGATTGTTCTTTTCCTCTTTTCCTTTAGACAGTGTTATCCTACTATTAGTGAGTAGGTAGCCCTAGTCGTTGGATGTTTGAGGGACATTCGAAGGGACGTTTATATAGTCATAAAGGCAACTGACCAAGAAACTTTAGTAACTACACTAGGGTTTTAAGATCATATTGAGGAAATATTGAGAGGGTCATCTAGGGACTTATGATCTTTAAACCGGAGGGTAGCCACTAAAATCTCTCATGTTTCAAGAGATGTGATTGTTTATCCGAAGGAAACCAAAGTGGGAATACCCTAGAGGGGTATATGTGCATTTGTGTTGTATTAAGTTGTTTTTGTATTTGAATTAGGTTTGCTAGCGTTTTGTTTTTGTTCTTGCCATACAATCCTATTTGTCATGCATCTAAACAGTTAATAGTTTGCAGTAATTAAAAGTGAGGAAATATAAATCTAACTATTACAAGGCTTCGGGGAGGGGATTATTTACATGCCCAAAACTTGGGGGAAATAAAGAAAGTGGTAAAGTAACAAGTCCTAATTATAGTCTATTACATCCCAGTAAGCAGATACAATAATATGCAAAAATGCGAAAGTAAAGGTAAACGCGCGAATTGAAACTACGTCTAAAACGCCTAATAAAAATGAAATCTTTTTGTTTGTTTTTTACCATGGAAAAAAATTTGATTTAAAATCCTAAGTTTATTTATTTTTAAATTAAGAAAAGAATTAAAATAATTAATCAATTAATTTACAAAATTAATTTGAGAGAACACTAACCTAATATTTTTGTGATTTTTTTTATTTGACTTTACAATGCTATATAAAAAAAAGAACAATTAAAAGCGAAAATAAAATGGGCCAGGATAGTAAAGGTAATAGGGGGTGTGAATTGGATTTTTGTTTAGGCCAAATGAAACTAAGCCTAGGCCATGTTGGGATCCTGTGCTATTGGCCATTGAAGATCCATCATGAGGTGGTACTCCTGGGGAAATTGGTCTGATCTCCTTGCCATCCATTGGCTGGAGCTTGAAGGCGCATGCGAAGCGTTTGAAACGCAGCACACTGGATCTGCAAGATAATTGTTAAAAAAACATAATACATGACTTGGGTATCAAACCCAGGCCCTTTAGACTTCACACATTCCCCTTTACCATCTGAGTTGTTTATTCATTCGTTGATACAAATAAAATCATGACATTAGATTAGTAAAACAAATCAGATATATATATAAATCAAAATCAACACATGCGCGTTGCACGAGCCAGAAGGAAAGAGGCGCCTGGATTTTGAGATTCGAAGGACTTAGTTTCAAATCCCTAATAATGGTGTCCTATTACCTTGGTATTGATTTTTACATGTAACAACGTTAACAATCACAAACACCATTCATAGCATGGATATACAATCAATATGGATTTAAATTACATATTGAAGGAGTTTGAGATCGAAGGCCTATTACCAACAGAGGGAATGAGTGGAATGCTTGCTTTGGATTGAGGAGGCCTACAAAGATTTCTTCGATCTTACAACTTTGTGAAGGTTTGGAGAATTTGGGGAGGTTTCTTGGGGCAACTTCTTGTGTGTGTAGGCAATGTTTTTGTCTCTGGAGGCAATGTGTCATCTGGCTAATGTGTGTGTGTCTAGCCCTTTGATAAACAATCCTGTCTTGTATTTAAAGGGGCGTGGTGGTGGACGAAAATGGCAAGAATCAGTCATTAACCATGGCTTTGAAGGCAGAATCGAAAGTCTTAAAAGGTTGCCATTCTTGATGATTTTCTACCATTTTGGTTTTTGAGTGAACCTGGACAGGTTTCAACCCCACATCTTGAATTTTCGAATACTCCCAAGTTTTATTCTTCGATGGTTCTGAGTCCCAATTCAAATGGTTCAAGGCCTCATCATTGTGGCTTCTTCGATTGAGTCATTATTTGCCTTAGTTGCTTGATCTGAAACTATCCAGTTAGCCCAATCAAATTCATCTCTTGTTCCTTTCAATCTCCTTTCCTTCAATTCGACAACCTTTTCCTTTTGGCCTGTCAAAGATTTGTTTTGTCATCTCCTTCTAATGTAGTTGTGCAGGTGGCCCTTTGATTCCAACTCCCACCCTTTACTTATGTCTACAAAAATATCTTTCTTGTTGATCACTAGTTCACCTTCGATTGGTGAATATAAGGATGACTTATGAGAACCAAGCCTTTACTTTTATTACCCAATTCCTTCCTTGTCTATTCAGACACGTGCCTGAAACAAATTGATCCCTAAAACTCCAAAATGACTCATATTTGGTTGATTCATCTCTAATTGTCCTTCAATCACGCCATGCTTTAAGATGGCATGTCCTTCGAACTAATAGATTTCCACTAGTTTATTTGGATAAGATAAGAGCTTTTTGAATTCTAAATATTCTTCCTTTTGAAGCGCGCATTCAGGCAACATGTCAATTGAAAGGTGTCTTCCTTGTAACTCTTCAAATGGCTTACATCTCCATGTTCGAAAATGAACCTTTCGATGGCGCTCATTACCAGCTCTCCCAATCGAAGGCTTCATAAAATCCTTCTCACGCTTTCCTTCGAACTAGCCCTCCTTAGATCCTAGTGTTTCGTTGGGGATTAAATTAGCCTGCACACTGTTGTTGAATCTGCTTCAACCCAAAAGCCCTTAAGCATATTTTCAGCCTTCGACCTACACCTTGTCATGTACAATTCTTTTCTTTCTTTCAGTTGTGCCATTATGGTGAGGCATATAGGATGTCATGGAAATCATTTGAAGCTCTGGAACTCACACATCTTGGTGAAAATTGAAATTAGTTGAAATGCCATTGTTTAGGAGGATAATTTATCTGATCAATTAATGGTCAACCTTGAGAAATTGGAGACCTTAATGAGTATGCCTTGAATAAAAATGGGAGGACAAATTTTGTGGTACAACAAGAATAGAGATGAAGTTTTGTTGTTATGAAATCGAGAGAGGAAGCAGATAAGAAAAATCGTGAGAGAATGAGGTTGAGGATAACATTTCTTCCTGATTTTAATCAAAGTTATTGGGAATAAAAAGAAAATTAAATTTCAACTTTCCCTCTTCCTAGCTAGCGGAACCTCAGTTTCAAACTAGGGTTCCCAAAAACCCTTCATTTTACTTCTTCCAACTGGGTCGACCCATTGGGTATGATAGCCCATTTTTATTTGCCTTTGTTTTATATTTAGTTTAATAGAAAGATAAAAATAATGAATGAAGCAGCTCGGTGAAGTGATCGGGGCGTTAGTTTGGTAGGCATGAGGTCATGGGTTCAAGGCCCCTTGGGACACTTTTATACTATTTTGTACATTTTATCCTTTTTAACCCAAACTTTATTTTGTTTTTAATTAATGTGTACATACAACATAAAAGTGAGCTTGGTTTAGTGGTAAGGTTGATTAGTTACGACCTAGAGGAATTGAGTTTGATCTCTGGCGCTTATCCTTTTTAGCTTTAAGTTTATTTATTCTTATTTCACCCAAAAATTCACAAGAAAAATACCAAGAATATTAGATTAAAATTTTTATTTTTTTTTTATTATTTCTTTACTAAAAAATAAAAATATATTAGAATAGAGTAGTATTAGAATTTTGGTTTCCATTTTTTAGAATTTCTCCATTTCGCAATTCATAATAATTTAGAATTAGGTTTTAATATTTATTTTCACAAAATATCATAAAAATATTATAGTATTATTTTCTTTTATTTATTTGATAAAAAACCATAAAAAATGTTAAGAACTTAATTTCTTTATCTTTGTTTGATTACTTGGTTAAACTTAATTACATGTTTTCTTAAGTGATTTCATGAATCGATTCTATTCATGTTGATCGTTTCATGTTGAATTAGACATTAGGATCAAACTTTGTATGATAACTTTAGGATAAAATTTTCCTTTTACACTCGACATTAGGTCCATCTTTGTACATGACCATATTAGGGTAGAATTTCCCCTTAGAATTTTCTTTTGCATTACATATTCCCTAATTAAAACTAAAACTTTCTCTCCTTAATCCAAAAATCCAAAAACACTTAATCATTATTCAAACTCATTTCACACTTAACAAAACATTCAACAAATCAAAGATCTCCTAAAAAGGGCATGTTATCTCCATTCTACCGTGATACCGGTCGTGCCTACGGCTAGAATGCATGTGTTAACATCGCCCACTAAAAAACACCAACAAACCAATATTTTCTAGAAGAACTACGGTGTTCTGATTCCTTCACGGGATACGTAGGCAAAGGTTGCGAGACCCTGACGAACGCACTAACAAAAAACCATTTCACTCCCCTTAGCCAATATAGTTATAGATAGACACACCCTTAGAATCAAACAATCAAAATGGATCCCATTGAGTACAACTGATATGAGGGGTGTTAATACCTTCCCCTCGCATAATCAACTTCCGTACCCTCTCTTTTGGTTGCAAGACCATCTTATCCATCCTCTTGTGGTTTTCTCGACATTTTCTCTTTCTTCGGGATAAATAAAATTCGGTGGCGGCTTTGTGCTTTTTGCCGGTCATTTCAAGTGGTTTAAGAATATGAGATATAAGGCTCATCAACAAAGTTAGATGTTTATATCATCAAATCAATGGGCACAAACCCTAAAGAACAAATACTTTAGAGACAAAATACAAATAAAGAAGTATGTTTCACCAGCTAAATCTCTTGTCAATTGGAGATTACTTCATAATTTAATTGCAACATATAACAATTTACTAGGAGACACGTGCAAATGCTCATTCACTATGTAATTTTGAAATTGCATGAAAGGAATAATCTCAATGAGATTGAACAGAACATGCATAAACATCAGTTTTGACATTATGGAAATATGTTGGAATACGCGTGTTAAGCATATTCTTTTAGTACTAATTATTCTAATTATTTGAAAAACTTAATATCTAAAAAACACCATTATGTTCAAGGAAAATACAAGAGATACCCACAGAGAGATTCACCATATTAAAAGTTTATACTTTTTTACTCACCATCTTTCAAGGAGCATATGTACTCTTCAATGTTGGAGCTTACAATTATTAAATTACTTGACATAAAATGAAAGCATTCACTGGCAACTAATATTCTTCAAATAAGTTGGATTAGGTATGGTCTTAGTTGGATAAAGAGCAATATAGATGTATCTTCTAGAGAAAATCTAAGGGCCTCGGCATGTAGTGGCAATATTTAGAGATTATTTTGGCACTTTTCTTGAAACTTTTTCGGCTAAGGTAGAAATAACCACCCTTTTCCAGCAGAATTTCATGGTGTTACGTTAGTCATACACCATGCAAATATAAGGAGATGGAACCAAATATGGTTAGAGAGAACTTCATCCTTACAAGTTAGTCCCTTTAAAGTTTTTGACCAGTTAGACAAATAACATGTGCGTTGTTCATTCATTTAGATTAAAAATTTCTCATATCTTTAGTGAAGATAATACTTGTGTGATATGTTAGTTCTCTATTTTTAGGATTGACATTAATTTTAGTAAAATAGAATATATCAACAATATGTTAAATAGGATGTGATTACTCGCTAAGATAAACAGGTTGAACAAGAAGTTCTATTTTATGTTGAGACATGTTGAGATAAGAAGTTATCATCATCTGGAGCAACATGTCGGACAAGATATCCTATGCAGGGTCATACGATATCGCGTCTGAGTTGGGCTGGACAATTGGATTATGTTATGATTTAACATATGCAGAACATTTTGGGAATATTATGTTGTATTGTGTGGCATTATTTTATAGGTCTGGAAGTTTCAAGTCAGAATCAAGAAGAACATTGAATAAAATTGACTTTCTAATTATGGAGTCAAATTAGGAAAAATTTACTTGAAGACCTATTTTGTAGCCCAAGTTTTTGCTAATTTGTAGCAGCTAATATGTTGTGATTTGAAGCTTAAATCCAGTTTGAAAAAGGTTATAAATAGAATCATTATAACCTAAAATAAGGTACCATCCATGAATGAAAAGATATAGTTATTAGGGTTGAGTCTGTATCACTCTCTAGGAGAGTTGGTTGTGTGGCCCACTCGACTTGTGAGTTAGAATGTGTCTCTTGAGTTGTAAGGTTTTGTTCTCCTCGAAGATGTGAAATAATAGTGAGTATTGTTCTTGGAAGAAGCTTTTAAGCAACTCTAAGTGTTGTTCTTAGTCAAGAGTTTTGGCTAGGATTTTCATGGAAGTGTGTCTTCTAGTTTGTCATCATGGAAGTGTGTCTTCATGTTTTGTCCAATCGCTGTCTATGATTGATGAGGGATTGAGGAGGGACTCATATCTAGGTGAATCTTATATAAAAAGTTAGCATGGGTAGTGATTAAGTGAGAAGTTGTAAACGAGGGAGTTTAGCTTCAAATTGATACTATTATAGTGGAATTTATCCCTGGCTTGGTATGCCCTCGAAGTAGGAGAGTTGCTTTGAATCGAGTTAAAAATTATGGTGTGTTGTTCACTTTTCAGTACTATTTTGTATTGTTTATACATTTCCTATGTGTTTTGTTCGGATCAGATGTCCCAACATGTCATAGGACATCTGAAGTCTGATATACTAGAATTTCAATTGGTATCAGAGCAGGCATCATGTTCTATTTCTGGGTGATATCCTAGGGAAGATACTTTCTGTTCATGGGCAAGGAAAAAGGTGATTACTAAAAAGTCGTTTGAACTTGGACAAGTTCATATTATTGTTTGAATGGTCCTTTGAAGTGGAGGATGGACTATTTGTGACAGGATGTGTATTGGACTTGTCTGTTGTTATCAGGCATGTAGCTTTGGTGGTGCGTTGCTATTTTAGGTTTGATTTATTTTCAAACCTAGGTTGTTTTGTTTGCACCTAGATTGTGATGGTTATGTGCAAAGGTTTTATGGTGTGCCTGAAGAATGTTGAGGAGCTTATATGTTTCGTGTTCCACTGCATAATATCTGATGTAACTCTGGTTGTTCCTTGTGTCTCTGGTGGTAAGACTCTAGTAAGGTTTTTCTTGGAAGGGTATTTGGGTTTTGGTCTCCTCAGCAGGTTTATCCTATGGTGATGGGAAATATGCAAGAGTGTTTCAACCAACTTATTAAAGTTGCCAAAGATGCTCGAGGTTCATCCCAAGTCCACTCATAAAGGCACTTTTGAATGAGTTTGTTGAAAAGAGATTTGAAGAAAGCATAAAGGATCTCTTGGTGTGTTCCCTGGAATGATTTCCTACCAGATTTTAGAACGTCACATCAAAATTATGCGGAATTTTGTTGGTTAAAGGGATGACGTAGCAGATTCTCTGGGTGCTAAAAAATGTGTGTTTATCACATATGTTTGGAACATACTCCTAATCTCGAAGAGGAGGAATCTGGGATGTTATTTGTGTTGGTCATGAGATGATCAACATATTATTACTTCTTGGATTAGTTTATTTTTTATCCAAGTAGGTAGAAGTGAAGAGGTCAAGCTCAATTGGCAAGGACATTCTCTCTGATATCTAGAGGGTCCTTCTGATCAAATGAGCCAGATTTATGGAATCTTGTTTATGGCCATGAAAGAGATTATGTTTGAGGGGAGTAATTTGTGTGTACCAATCACAGGATATGCAACTATTGAAGGGGAGAATGCATAATTCCCTTAGGAGTTTTTAGCAGTTAACAAGGGGGTCCTTAATTTGAATTTGGAAGAACTTGAAGAAATGTCAGATATAATGTCTTGACATCTTTGTATTGAGAATTTATTTTTATCAATATGTCTGGTGATATTTCTCATAAAAACGATGGAGGTGGTTTACTCAAACTTGATATCACTATCAAGTCTATGATAGCATAGAACTCTTGTTCTGTTGAAGTGAAAGGTCTTTCAAGGTATTGTGAGCATTGGATATGTATCAACCTGAGTTAAGTGGTTGATTGTTGTCTTCACTTTTGGAGTGTCATCTAAACCACCTAGGATGAGCATTTCAGTTTTTTATCTGGAGGAAGGAGAAATTGATGGAGTTTAGTTATGTGGTGTCCTCGCATAATGTAACATTTTCTTTTGTAAGGATTGAAGGGCATACTTGTGTGTTGAAGAATTTGGAGAAGCAAATCTTCTCTAAATGGTCTGTGTGGTATTATGATTAGTCAATACCCGATTCTTGTTGTGATATGCTCCAAATACCTGTTAGAGGTAATCTCCTTTTTAGGGGAAGAAGGATGGTGTTCAACTCCTTATTGTCATACAGGAGGTCTTGCCATGATGGTATGAGAATGATTTTTTTGGAGTTGTCTAACATGTAGGTTACTGCATGTTTCTATGGTCTGGTCCTGGAGGTTGATCAGTTGCTGGTGTATTCTGGTGTGATTCTCGTGTGTTCCCTTCAAGAGATATGTATGGATTACTATGGATGTTGTCTCCAGAACCATAGTAAATGATAAAGCCGTGTGTTCTAGGCTGATGTCTGAATTGATTTTAGAATATTATTGCAGATCTATGCTTCTTCAGCCAAGGAAGTTTTTGGGTTTATTCATGGTGGCGTGTAAGGTCAATCCACTGGCCTAATTTGGAGCAGTCTATGGTGTAAATGATTGTCATAATTGTTTTTCATGAAGGAGAATCAGCTTGTGCCAGAAGTGTGCAGAAAAATGATGTCAGAACAAATGTCCTACCTAGTGTGAGAAGGTAGTATCATCTGAATAATGATAAATACTTTGACGGGAGCTAAGTATTTGTCTATCCTTTGATGGGGTGTGCATGGGATTGATGGTAAATACTTTGACGGGAGCTGAGTATTTTGTCTGAGGTGTTATGCAAGTCTGCAGTCTGAACAATATGATTCAGAAAGGTTGTTGAGAATTTATTTTTCTCTATGTAGCTATGTTGAGTAGCTTGAGTTAGGAAGCTGCTAACTACTGAGAGTTTATCTTTCTTCGTGGTTCTCTGGTGTGTGAAAACCTGAATTAGCTGTTGAAGGTGTGTCCTTTGGATATTTTATAGTGTCAAGGACTTCTATTCAAAAAACAAGTTCTATGAATGGTGTTTTAAGAACCAGAGTGATTAGGGTATATGATGAGAAGCTGATATATGTTGTTGTAACAACATGCTTGCTTATGATTGTCATTGGTAGAAGCTTGGAATTATGAACGTATAATTTTACATTATATTTAGAAGTGGCAATTCTAACTATGATGAAGAAGGATGTGAAGCTTCTGACCTTGTCTTATAGGGTGTGTGGTGAATGTATGACTTATGTCATGATTGGAGATAGTGATTGAACCAGGAATTTCTAAGAGTATAAGAAGAGTGTCAGGTAGGGTGATCTGATCAAAATGCCTGTTGAGGTGGTGGTTCTTCTACTACAAGTAAAAGATTATGGCAATCTGAAACGTGTGTAGCAAGCAAGCTAAGAGCATTTATTCTGGAATATGTGAGAAATTCCAAATCAAGTGTGTCTTGTATGGATCTGTTGTGTTTTCACAAGGGTGTGAATATATTCAGCAGAGGTGTGAAGTTGTGGTCCTTCATTATGAGCATGTGAGAATCTTCATGTGCTTTTTTGGTGCTGAAGTGGTTATAATCAGAAGGAGCGCTGCTTATCCATGACAGGGGGAGTTAATACTTGTCTATGGAGTACTGCTGCAATAATAGAGATTTTTGGAGCTTGTAAAGGTTGTGATGTTAGACAACATTTTATGACATTGGGCGGTTGAATATTGTTGTTGATATGATTATCTAGCTATGTGAAGCTAGTTGGTTGAAACATGTGATTACATGATTTCTAGGAGGAGTCTGAAGGGCAGGCTTGATTATGACTGGGATAATTTATTTTTCTCTGCATATTTTGGAAGGACTCTTTGAAGGTCATTGTTGATTGGTAATGTCACACTTGTCTTGGTGTGTTACTATTTCTAGCTAAAAGAAGTAATCTTAGAGACTAGTGGAAGGCTGTATGATTGTGCTTCAGAACATGTGGATAATTCTATGAAGTATCCCCAACTGGTGATTGAAGATGTGTGGCCAAGTTTTTAAGAAGACAATGTCTGAATGGATGTCAGGATATTATTCAGGACATGTTTTCTGTAAGACTAACAAGGAAGTATTATGGACAGTTTTATCAAACACGTGTCTGAAGGGTGTGTTGAAAGTGTGTTTGACTGTGCATGTGCATGTATTCAAACTATCATTTCCAAAAGAACTGGTCCTGATTCAATAAAGGCATTCAAAGTTGTTTTGATCGGTGCACATTGATTTTGGTGGAAATTTTTTACTCAAATAACATTTCCTTTTGACCAAGATCACTGATACGTTTAAGGATTATTATTTCCTAAGTAAATGCTCATCTATTTATAGAGGTTACTCCTTTCCTCTTTCACCGTGGGAGTGTTTGGTGTATCCATAACCTTTATGGGTTTTTTTCGGGTGTGGATAAGTTGTGCTTGAGTATGGTTTTGTGAAGGCCTTCCTTGCTAATTTTTGGCTAAAAGGGGGGATAAAGGTAAAGGTCTTGTTCAGATGTTGATGCCATAGAAATCTGCTTTTACAGATGTTATACACAAATGTCGGATAAGATATTCGATCTTATTTTTGTGTTTTGTTTTATGACTTGTGATCTGAGTTATGAACATAATTGTGACTTGTGTACTAAGTTACCCAAGATGGTGGGAGGTTGGTGGTTGGTTGCTGATTAAGCATTTTCTTATGCCGCCATTGGTCTTTTAAGTTCCTGGGTTGAGGGGGAGTGTTACCTATCTTCTTCCTCATGTACATCAAATGACTTCAGAACTTTCTACTTTCTACTCCTTTTATTCTGAGGTTGTTGTTCTTTTGTGTTGAGTTTTGTGTTGCAATGGAGCTGTTATGAAGAAGATGGCAAACATAATGTCCTAACATCATTGTGCCTGTGAAGAGATGTCCCTCCATGTTGCTATGTTATTGTGTTCAGTAGTTTCTGAAGACTACTGCTGATGGGTGTAATTTTTTTGTTGTTGTTGTAATCTGGATTCTAATTTATGTTATTTGTTTTAGCCAAAATTTGTCAAATGGGAGAGATTGTTAGTTCTCTATTTTTAGGATTGGTATTAATTTTAGTAAAACAAATATAGCAGCAATATGTTAAATAGGATGTGATTACTCGCTAAGATAAACAGGTTGAGCAAGAAGTCCTATTTTATGTTGAGATATGTTGAGATGAAAAGTTCTTATCTTCTAGAGCAACATGTCGGATAAGATGTCCTATGCAGGGTCATACGACATCACGTCTGGGCTGGGCTGAACAATTAGATTATGTTATGATTTAATAGATGCAAAATATTTTGGAAATATTATGCTATCCTATGTGGCATTGTTTTATAGGTCTGGAAGATTCAAGTCAGAATCAAGAAGAATATTGAAGAAAATTGACTTTCTAATTATGGAGATAAATTAGGAAAGATTTACTTGAAGAACTATTTTGTAGTAGAAGTTTCTGCTTATTTGTAGTAGCTGATATGTTGTGATTTGAAACCCAAATCCAATTGGGAAAAATATTATAAATAGAAACATTGTAACCTAAAAGAAGATACCAACGGTGAATGAAAATATGTAGTTATTAAGGATGAGTCTGTACCACTCTCTAGGAGAGTTGGTTGTGTGGTCCACTCAACTTATGAGTTGGAATATGTTCCAAGAGTTGTAAGGTTTTGTTCTCCTCGGAGCTGTGAAGTAAGAGTGGGTATTGTTTTTGGGGGAAGCTTTTAAGCAACTATAACTGTTGTTCTTAGTCAAGAGTCTTTGCTTGGTATTGTCATGGAAGTGTGTCTTATAGTTTGTCATCATAGAAGTGTGTCTTCCTGTTTTGTCCAATTGATGTCTATGATTGATGAGGGCTTGAGGAGGGCGTCATATATAGGCGAGTCTTAGATAAAAAGTTAGCATGGGTAATAATTAAGTGAGAAGTTGTAAACGGGAGAGTTTAGCTTCGAATTGATATTATTATAGTGGATTTTATCCATGGCTTGGTATGCCCCCAGAGTAGGAGAGTTGCTCTGAACTGGATTAATAATTCGAGTGTGTTGTTTACTTTTCAGTACTTTTTTTTATTATTTATACCTTGTCTATGTGTTTTGTTCAGATCATATGTCCCAACATGTCATAGGACATCTGAAGTTTGATATACCAGAATTTAATGATAGATTGGCTCGCACAAATATTTTATAAATCATGACATGTGGTTGACTATTTTACCACAATGTGCTTGAGAAATTTATTTTAGAGATAATTTTGGTCTAGCTAATTAGTATTTTTGTTAGTTTTAATGGGTTAGGTACATGCCCCACATCCTTTTTTTTTTCTCTTTTTTTTTCATTTCTCAATAAAGATCTTTATATAAAAAAATTAATATTATAAAAAGTTATAAAAACTAATTTTTTACTTTATGATAACCGCGCCAAGTCTAGTATGTAACTATGTGGTGGTCGGCAGATCTCTGACGAGTGGTTCAGTTGAGTCAGTTCCAACAAACGATTTAGTTATGTCTGGTATAAAATGTGGTTCAACAAGTTTTCTTGTATTGTACTTAGTTTTTTCAATTTGTGGATCAGTAATGGATTATATTTTAGGTTAATTATCTGTTGAATTTCTGCAATTATAAATATGCATCTCCCTCAATCTTGTCTTTACAATCTTATTCTCTATTTTATAGTGCTATTCACTGTCATCTTTGGTATCAAAGTGAATTATGTGACTATGATTTTCAAATACCGTACGGACATAAGTCCAAATTATTCAATGTTTCCGGTCCAACATCAACAATATGCACCAATGACGATATTAATGATACCAATGACCAACAAAGCCTCCTTTGAGGTTGCTGTTCTGATTTTCCCCTGGTTTTTGAAGATAGAATGTAGGTCTTACCGCATTAGAGTGCAGATCTTCATCAGATCTTTAAAGATCTGGTATCAAACGATGGAAAATAGAGAAATAAGGAAGGGGATGAAGGGCTGTGGTGGTGGAAGTTTGAGAAGAGAGAAAGAGAGAAAGAAAGAGAGAAGAGAGAAAGAGATAGAAAAGAGAGAAGCCAAGTAAGAAAATAAAATTTCATCAACATTGTCACTAGTCAAACTTAACATTTATTTTTCAAAGCAAAACAATAAATTAAGTCAAGATGCATTAAGCCATAATTCTATAAATAGTACAATTCTCTATTTTATAGTATCAAAGTGGGTTATGTGACTATGATTTTCAAAGCTAAAAAATGTATAGTCAAGCTTACGACGCCCACTATGAATACAATAGTTATCAAAGAAGTACTCTATGACTCTTGGAAAACAAAATCAATAGTCCACCATAATATCAAACGTGCACTTTTCAGGGTCTGACCTTTGGAATGTGAGATCCTTACATGAGGGAGGAAAATGACAGATGGAGATCTAACTCTTAACTGTTAAGGAAAATAAATGACTTAAATGTCTGAGTGCAACCGTACAAAACGTAATGAACTGAAGGGAGTACTTAAGCGCCATTGTCTTTGTTTTTTATTCAGTGGTCTTCCTTTCCCTTTCCCTGCTTTCTCTCTGTTGACTCTCACGTCCGCTAAACTCCAAGTGCAATATTTTGTTTCCATGTCAAAGGATTCAAGCTTGAAGACACCGTAGCCTTCTGCAGATGGATTATTTGAGTCATCTTCAATGGCATATTTCACATACATAGGTCTCTCCTTGAATCGGTCTAGGTCATCTGGAATCCGAACTATTCTTGTAACATCTGGTGAAGACACCTGAAGGAATGCATCTGAAGATATAAAAGCTATTTTAAACAATATTGAGTAACATGACAAATCATGATTTTAATCCTTCAGCACTATCATCTTTCAAAATCAAGAGGGATAACACTATCAATAACCTTGGATCCTGACAACAGATGGTTCATTTGCTCTAAAATTTAAAAACATTACTAACAGCTTCATGTAGAATGTGAATAAGCCACAAACTATATCTCTACCTACAATATATGACAATGCAGTAAGATATTTGAGATGATACCTCCAAACCTATATTCTCGGGAACGAGTTTGTAACATCCTGCTTCATCCAATTTTGCTTTGTAAGTTCTAGAAAAGACTACGGTATCTTCCAGGGTGGGGAAGCCGGATCTATGCGCATGGAAATTCATAAATTAAGCATACATCCAAAGTATATGATAGCAAGTTCAGTTCAGCGACAGTTTATGCAAAATAAAATGATTGCATTAGAGGAACACAATAATGCAGATTATTGATCCTTGATGAGTGCCTCTGTTGTTACTTGCAAGAAATTCGTTATTGAGCAGTGCATGAAAGCATTTACTGTTTTTATCAATAAGGTAAAAATTCCCTTTGAAGGTTTGCACTAATAATCTGTGATAAATCATTGAGCATTAGGGGAACGCAAGAAAAGGTTTGCCACCAATCCAATGCAGCATTTCAGAACCTGTTATATGATTTTAACAGTGTCACGTAGCACCGACCCCCTACAATGCTATTGTAGCATATAGCGAGATAGCCGCTATTGTAAAGACTAGAAATCAATGTGCAGAGTAAAAATAAATGCTCAAAAATAGGAAGTCTCAGAATTTGAGTTGGACCTAGGGTTTGGAAAAAGGCTTAGAGGAATTTTGCCCCAAAAAATCCTAAAAGCAGTTGTGATAGCTGTTTGGGGCCACAATAGTGGTCGCTACACCCAATATTGTTCACGGTCACTCGTGGGCCAAAAGCATTGCACCGAACCCTTCTACCACTATGCTATTCCACTATACATGTTTCATAGCATTTCATAAAGTCACAAACTGAGAAAGTAAGGTTGTCCATGGCCGAGAACCAAAATCCCATTTTGTGGATTGTGCCAAAAATAAACCTGCAATATCAGCTGATATTTACTATTGCAGCGAGCCCAAAAACCGCCATGTATATCCGCTATAGTGATGCCATGGAGGATATTTGATAACACTGGTTCGTTTCTCTCTTAATCCGACCCAATCAGTTCAATTTGATTAGAAAACATTACTACTACCTATCTTTAATCAACTAATTCATACAATAGAACTGCATCTATCTCTAAAACATTATAACAACATTGATGATCAATCCTTACTTGTTGGAAAGCTTATCTATTTGCACTCGAACTGTGGAATTGACTAAAGTTTTGAAAGCATAGATTTGGAAGTCACCACCAAAAGACATAGTAACCTCTTTAGCAAGTGCTAATGCCTTTTTATCCCACCATGTTCCGGCGAGGGAAATTCCACCGCCTGGACCACCATCACCAGCCTTCAAAAACCACAAAAAATTCAAGTCACATTCTTTAACAAAATTAAACTTTTCCATTCAACCACACAGTAATTAGGTTTTCAACAAAACTTACATAGGGTAGTACACGAAAATCATCCATGTCCTCATCAATTTCTGGGTCTGTGTAAATAACAACTTCAATTGAAAGTTTAAGGTGAAAAATAATTGAGAGATTCACAGTAGTTATAGTTACCGTATTCAAATCCATAATCGTCTTCTTCGTCTGATGATACTTCTTGTACAATGGTGGATTCTAGAACGGGCTCTGAATCAAAGTTTTTCTTCTTTCCATGAGGAGTAACAAGGGGCTTTATTGGAGTGTATGGAGAGGTAGAAAACCGAGAAGAAGAAGAAGAAGAAGAAGAAGAAGGGGCACAGAAAGAACTCCTACTCCTAGACCTAGTAATGGTGATAAGTGGTGACAATGGAAATCGCCATGGTTGCAACAGACTTGAAGCTTTAATCAAATCCATTCAGTTTTTTTTTTTTTTAATTTGTGAAAGGACAAGCCCGTGTCGGATATGAAAAACATGAGTTTTTGTCGAGCCATTTTTTTATGTTATGCTTACACTTTTACGGTTTTACCAAATTGTTCTAAATAAATAAAATTTAAATTTTTCAAGTTTCATAACATGAATTAACTTTTAAAAGTGTTAGTAGTAAGAATAAGATTTGGTTTTGTATCTGATCTTTAGTTTTGTTGACAATAATATATTATTTGTTAGAGAATAATTTTGTACTCTTATAATTTTGTCTAGTGTATAATTTTTGCTAACATGTTCTGACTCTGATAAAATAATGTGTGACGTCATCAGTTTCTGGAATTATCACATTTTAACTCTGGAAAGATACAAAGTATGTGTTACAAGACATTGTCAAGTTCTGGAATGCTTCTAAACAACGATTGTGATGAACGTTACTCTAGAGCTTCTGACTGTGACTTTGATGAAAGAGCTTCTGAGGACTTCTCAAGCTCTAGAGACTCTGAAGATAAGTGTTCTGGACTGGGCCTGCCCACGGCCCAATTACCAGCAAGGCCCAGTCCAAGCTTTACAACATACCATGCTGAGTATTAGAATCCTCGACACGCCTCGATCATGAGCGTCGTCGAACACAATTGTGCCAGTCGCTGACTGTGACGCTTTTCCCCGACAAGGGACACCCCAGGCGAGGAACGCCTCAATCCAGGACTTGCTCGGACACACTCCTCGTAGGGCAGACTCGACCTCTCTGAATATCTCAGAGCCCTCAGGATCCCGAGAAGACTGCGTCTTCACCTCCCTATTTCTGCGGAGAGCATCATCCAGGTAGGGGACCACGTGCAGGTCCCCACTACTCCACGTGGAACCTGGCAGTCCCTTTGTTGAGCTTGTTTGGTTAGCCCAATGAAGGGACCTTGGCCCAGCGCTGGGGGCTATAAATACTCTTTGTTTCAAGAGGGTCAGGGATTCATCTCATTCACACCTATATACAATTCGCCTGCTCATTCCGTCTCTCACTTTATCATCGGAGTGTCTTGCAGGTATCCCCCCCCCACCTCCTTCAAATTCAGTTCGAGCCAGCTGTGACGGTCCAACTCTGATCAGGTACGATCAGTGGCGCCGTCTGTGGGAAACTAAGCTTCCCCATCTTACAAACTCGCGAAGACCAAAGCTAAAACCATCCTCGACCGCCATGGCTGACCAGATTCAGGACAACCAGAACGTCTGCGTCGTTGAAGCTAACAACAACCTCGCCGACAAAAATGGTGGCCCCGACAACACCGGCAACGCCGACCATAATATACTCCCCGGGGCGCCATCCCCAGGCCCTCTAACTACCGGGACGGAGCCACGGCTTCATCTTCCTCAGTCCCTCCTCGGCTCGAAGAAGATGATCCAGTTCCCCCCAACTATCTAGCCGCCCAATTCCATGAGGTTCCTGTCCCCGCCGGGGCAGACGCCACGACCAGGGCACTGTTCACGGCAATCAACCAGACCAACTACCTCATCTTTTCCCAAGGGGGAAAGATTGAGAGTGCTAGAGGACGACAGAAGGCCCTCGAGGAGACATAGGAGGCCTCAATCCCCACCTCCTCGAAGAATGGAGGAACGTCCCCGATCTCCCCCGTAGAGACAAGACCGGGACACCTCTCGAAGCCCGTCGCCCCGACAACCCGGGCGGCGACCCGCCTTGAAGAGAGAACCACTCATTGAGACCGGAAGGCGCGACCTTGGACCTTCACGGCAAGAACTAAGACCTCTCAGAGACAGACACAGAGGAACCTATCAACGGACACATCGCTCGAGGAACGTCCAGCACGACCAGAGCCATCGTGACCGACAATACATCAGGTCCCCGTCCCGCTCCCCAGAACAAAGTGACGAGGACGACCCCCGCGGTCCCCTATCACAAGCTATCATGGAGGCGCCCATTCCCCCGGGCATGGAGAAGCCTCCACACCTGAAAGAATATGACGGAGTCGCCGACCTAGTCGATCACATAGACGAGTTCGAGGCAATGATGCACTACCACAACGTCGGGGGACCAATTAAATGTCAGTTGTTCCCCACGACTCTGAGGAAAGTAGCTATGGACTGGTACAAGGGTATCGCCCCGGGGTCAATTACCTCGTGGCGAAACTTGAAGAACCAATTCATTAGCTCATTCACTGCGTCTCGGCGACATCCGAAGACCGAAGCGGAGCTCGAGGCCATCGTCCAGAGACAGGATGAGACCTTGAGAGAGTTCATCAACCGCTTCAATTGGGAAGCCATCCAGGTCCCTTGCATGGACCATATGAAGAGATACCTGCTGGAGAGGGGCCTTCTCCCCGGCACAGAATTCAGGAAGGTTGTGGGCATCGAACCACCCTGAACGTTTGATGCTCTCCTCGAGAAGGCCAGGGTCTACATGGACTACAAGGAGAGGGAAGCGGCCAACAGAGCTCGAGACCCCAGGAATCGCGGATCCAGCAGCAACCCGCACCAATCCAGCAGCAACCCGCGCCAAGAGCCCGTCCCTCCTCGACGAGCCGGGGAAAAAAGAAAAGACGACAAACCCCGAGACATCCGAGAACAGATGGGGCCTTCGGGGCATTTCACAGAGTACACTCCGCTCACGGCTTCCCGCGAGCGAATCTTAGCGGAGTGTGCAAGTACGTACTTCAAAGATGGCAGCGTCAAGCATCCCCGACCAACTCCTTCCAAACCCGGGGTGGACATGAGCAAATATTGTCAGTACCACAGGAGCCATGGCCATCTGACTGAAGACTGCGTCCACCTCAAGGACGCTATCGAGACCCTCATAAAAGGGGGGAGACTCGCCCAGTACCGGTGAAATGACGCTCCTCGTCGCGACGCCCGCGAGACAAGAGAAGTGGAAGAGGATGCTCGACCATCTGACGAGTCAGTCCCCATCCAAACAGCCTTCTCCGTCACAAGACCCGAGGACTTCTACATCCCCGACTACATGCAAGAACCGTTGTCGACGCACAGCAGGTGGGAGAACTTTCCCTCCGCCATGGTCATCAATGGTGGAGGTTTCAATGACCTGACCATAAATTCGGCCAAGACGAAGTTGGACGAGTTGGTCGACACGACCCCCCCCTCAAACGGTGACTTTTGAAAAGGTGAAGGGTAGGTCAGAACCTATCACCTTTTATCTCGAAGAGCTCCCCGGAGGGCCCCCCAATTCGGTCATTCCTCTACTGATAAGAGCGAGGATGGCCAACTTTGACATACACTGCGTCCTCGTCGATGAAGGAAGTTCCGTCGATGTAATGTACAGCCAACTGTTCCGAACCCTGCAGCTCGACGACTCTCACCTCTCACCTTACGTGGGGTCAGGCCTGCAGAGCTTTAACGGCTCAACTTCCAAGCCTTGGGGATACGTCGAGCTCATGGTCATGTTCGGCGAGGATACGGCAACGAGGCAAGTCAAGGTGCGCTTCCTCGTCATTGATTGCCCGTCCCTCTACAACTGTATTCTGGGAAGGCCGACATTGGCGGAGCTGGCCGCAGTACCCTCTACCGTTCATCTGAAAATGAAGTTTTATACCAAGAGGGCACGGGTCGCCACCATCCAAGGGGACCTAGGAGCTGCCCGAAGGTGTTTTAACGCGGCTTCCAAGGGACGTGATACGGTGGACACCAGCACAAGGCCCGCCAAGAGAGTTGCGACGACACGACCAGAGCCTCAGAGGATAGAGCCCGTCAAGGCAGAAGAGCAGAGAACCCCTCCAGAGG
Source organism: Vicia faba (assembly GCA_948472305.1). Classification (NCBI taxonomy): domain Eukaryota; kingdom Viridiplantae; phylum Streptophyta; class Magnoliopsida; order Fabales; family Fabaceae; genus Vicia; species Vicia faba. The sequence goes on from OX451737.1 coordinate 776,169,816, forward strand.
TCTAATCAATATCCTTGGATACTTGCTTCGACCAGGATGAACCTCCCAGCGGCGAGAAAATCCCCCTTCGACCGATTCTGGACGGGGACTTCGAACTCGTCCCCCTCGGAGAGGACCCAAGCAGAGGAGTGAAGATCGGCATCGGACTCCTCGACTTAGCAAGGAAGAAAATAAAAGCTTGTTTGCGCGAGAACACGGACCTATTCACGTGGAGCGCTGCGAAAATGCCCGGACTCGACCCCGAGGTCGCCTGTCACCATCTCGCCATAGACCCCGCCGTTAGGGCAGTAGTACAATGTAGACGTAGGCAGTCTCCGGAGAAAATGGAGGCTGCTGAAAAAGCTGTAAAAGACCTCTTAGAGGCAAATTTTATTTCTGAAGCCCGGTATTCAACCTGGCTGTCAAATGTTGTACTTGTCAAAAAAATAATGGAAAGTGGCGAATGTGCGTTGATTATGCTAATCTTAATCGGGCTTACCCGAAGGATGCATTTCCTTTACCTAACATAGATATGTTGGTCGACAACTCGACCGGTTATAAAATACTGTCATTTATGGATGCCTATTTAGGCTATAACCAAATTCCAATGGCAATAAGCGACAAGCATTGCACCGTTTTCATGACCAACTCGGGCAACTATTACTACAACGTAATTCCCTTTGGCCTAAAAAATGCAGGAGCAACCTATCAACGGATGATGAACAAAGTATTCCACAACCAAATCAGGGATATGCTCGAGGTATACATGGACGACATGATCGTCAAATCCCAAGCAGACACCGACCATGCCGCTCACCTCAGGGATGTCTTTGCTCAAGCAAGGCAATGCAAAATGAGATTTTACCCCGAGAAATGTATGTTCAGGGTCAAGGCGGGGAAATTCCCCGACTTCTACCTGATAGAATGAGGAATTGAAGCCAACCCCGACAAATTTCGGACTTTCTCTGACCTCCCCACGCCTACATCAAAGAAATCCATACAAGTTCTGAACGGCATGCTCACCTCGTTATCCCGCTTTGTTGCAAGATCCGCTCAGCACGCCCTCCCCTTATTCAAGCTCCTCCGCAAGGAAGCAGCCTTCGAATGGACCGAGGAATGCAAGCAGGCGCTGCTCCATCTCAAACAAAGTCTATCCCAACAGCCAGTGTTATCACGACCCATCGACGGGGAACCTTTGTTCCTGTACCTGGTCGTCTCGGCTGAAGCCATCAGCGCAGCCCTCATTCGCGAGACGCCCGACGGACAAAAACCCGTCTATTTCACGAGCAAAGCACTTCAAGGGCCCGAGGTCAGATACCAACAAATAGAGAAGGTAGCTTTGGCCCTCGTCAACACAGCAAGAAGGCTCAGACACTACTTCCTCGCGCACGCGATCATAGTACGAACAGACCAGCCAGTAAAACAGCTATTGGGTCGACCAAACATGGAAGGTCGAATGTTGAAGTGGTCCTTGGAACTTTCAGAATTCGACATTCAGTACGAGAGCAGGAAATCCCTAAATGCACAAGCCTTGGCCGACTTCGTCACGGAGATGACCGCACACAATCCTCTCGCAGGAAAAGAGCACAAGTGGATCATCTTCGTCGACGGAGCATCCAGCCCGTCCGGGAGCGGCGCCGGGATCCTCTTAGAGAACGAGGAAGGTGTCGTGATCGATTAATCCCTCATCCTCTCCTTTCCTACCTCAAACAACCAAGCGGAATACGAGGCCCTGCTCGCGGGGTTAAGACTAGCCGAGGACCTAGGCACCCGTGAGGTACAAATTTTCACCGACTCTCAACTTGTCGCTTCCCAAGTCCAAGGAGGTTATCGGGCTAAAAACAACAGCCTCATTGAATACCTGAACTTAGTCAAAGAATACATGAATAAGTTTGATCGAGCAGAAATTCCACACATCCCGCGCGAGCAAAACACAAGGGCCGATAACCTTTCAAAGCTCACAAGCACGAGAAAGAAAGGCGGAAACAAATTCGTCATACAAGAATCCCTATCTCACCCGAGCATCGAAAAAACCTCGATCCCACCCGAGGTGAACGCCATCGGAGATAGCTCGTGCTGGATGACCCCGGTATTCAACTTCCTGACAAAAGGTGAACTCCCTCCGGACCGAACGGAAGTAGCTGCAACCAAACGACGAGCGTGCTCATACGTGATGATCGAGCACAAAATATATCGCAAGGGATTTTCCATCCCACTCTTGAAGTGCATCGACGAATCTGCATTCCCCGAGGTATTACAGGAAATACACGAGGGTATTAATGCCCAGCACATGGGCGGAAAGTCCCTAGCAAGGAAGGCTCTACGGGCGGGGTACTACTGGACGACAATGCAACAGGACGCCAAAGACCACGTCAAGAGATGCGACAAGTTCCAAAGGCATGCCAACATGCATCTCACCCCCCCACATGAGCTAAACATATTGTCATCCCCGTGGCCATTTTCCTGGTGGGGGATGGATATCCTCGGACCATTCATGCAAGGAACGTACCAAAATAAGTTCCTCATTGTGGCCGTGGATTACTTTACAAAGTGGATAGAGGCTGAGGCCCTTGCGAAAATCACCTCCCATGACATCCTCCGCTTCTACAAACGAAACGTTCTCGCCCGATTTGGAATCCCGCAAGCACTGATTACAGATAACGGTACCCAATTCACCGACCAAGGCTTCCGAAGCTTCGTCGCCAAACTCGGTACCAAACAACATTTCACCTCAGTCGAGCATCCCCAAACAAACGGGCAAGCCGAGGCCGCCAACAGGGTCATCCTACGGGGACTTAAGCGCAGATTGGGCGAGGCAAAAAGGGGATGGGTCGAGGAACTACACAACGTCCTGTAGGCTTACCGCACCACGCCCCACTCTATGACGGGCGAAAATCTGTTCTGACTAACCTATGGCACCGAGGCAGTCATCCCCGTAGAGATCATGGAACCATCTAGGCGAACGGATACCCCCTTGATGAGGAAATAAATGACGAGGCTCTGAGGGATGAGCTCGACCTGGTCAAGGAAATCTGATCGGGAGCAGCTCTACGCGAGGCCACTCTGAAACAATGAGTAGCCCTACGTCACGACGACAAGGTCATCAGACGCGAATTTCAGGTAGGCAGTCTAGTCCTACGAAGAAACCAGAAATATTCCTGCGAAGGGAAATTGGCCGCAAACTGGGAGGGACCTTATCGCGTCCAGGGCGCTATGGGAACCGGAGCGTACTACCTCGAGTAATTAAATGGAGAACCATTACCACGACCCTGGAATGCTGCAAAGCTGAAACAATATTATAGTTAAAGCCCTCACTGACTATAGGCTTTCACCGTCGAACATTCACCTTTAGTCAACAAAGGGAAAGTCTCGGCCACGTAGGCCAGTCGAGGTACGGACCCGACCTACCAACCAACTAGGGCATACCATTGTTCACCCTGATGAGTCAAACGCAAATGGCCGGCAGGAACACATCGATCAAGCTCCACTGTCGAAGTACCCACATGGCAAAACACCCAGCTCGCGATGGGCAGTTCACGCCGCGAGCGTAGGACCCCGATCGCGGTCATACACCCAACATGCGGATTCCACTCTGCATATTCGACACATTTCGGAGTGCGTCGAACCGTCACGAGGATCGAACGGATATCTCCACTCGAGCACAAACTTTACCAAAAATTCATTATAAATAGTCAAACATATACCTAGATACTAGCAGGTAATCGCAAACAAAGCATATGTCGAAAAGGCAATTATAAACACGGATTAACAGTATATCAACCACAACGGTCGATGATATTCGATATTACAGTCATGTAATACGGTGGGAGAACTGACTTGGTTGTTTTGAATTTGATTTCAATTGTTGCGGATAGAAAGAGTCGCCACCGAATTTTCTTTTATCCAATAAGGAAAGGTTGAAAAGAACAGGAAAGACCTCTCAAGATTATTTCTTGAGTTCGGGGGGTAGGTTATGAAAAGGGAAGGTGTTAGCACCCTTTTCATCCGTAGTTATCTACGGGCTCTTAGTTGCTTTCTAGATCACTTGCTTTTGTTTGAAAATGTGCTTGTGATGTGGGTTTGAAAGTATTTTGAAAATGTCTTTGTAATGATTCTCGTTTCTATAAGAATGCGTACAAAGTGTTGGCTTTAAAAATAGTTCAAAAAGGTGTTTGTGGAATGTGTTTTTTGAAAAGTGTCTTTGTAATAATTCTCGACTCTATAAGAATGCGTACAAAGAGCTTTGTCTTTTGAAAATGTTTCAATTGAAAGTGTTGGTGTGGAAAAATGTTTTTGTTGTGAGCAAGCGAGCAACTATGAGCATCCTACCTACTCAAAAGATCTTTGTTCTTTTACTCCTCCTTTATATGTTGCTATCTTACCATTGATTTGGTAATAAGCCCCATCGTTGGGTGTGAAGGGACGGGCGTGGGTCGATTGTATAGTCATAGAAGGCAACCTATGGGACGTTTTAGCAATTTTCTTTTAGGGACTAGATCGTTTACCGAAGGCAACATCGAGGGTCATCGAGGGACTATGATCTTTTATCGAGGGTCTTTGCTAAAATGCTCATATTCGAGGGACATGACTATTTTCCAAGGTAACAAGTGAGATTATCCTAGAGGTGCATGTATGCAAAGTGTGTTTGATTGCATGCGTTTTTGTCTTTGATTTTTGGGTTGTCTACTCGTTGGTTTTTATCTTGCCATACATTCTAATTACTAACATTTATATAAAGCAATAAAAATGCAGAAAATAAATATCCTAAACTATTACAACCATATTGAATAGAAAGAAAATATAAAGACAAAACAAAATAAAAGAAGGGAAAATGAGTTTTTCGATTTAGGTAGCAGCACCCTTCGATTATGATTTTCTGGCTCCTTCCGATTTGGGCCTAGCAGCCAGCATGAGATGGAGCCTTCAATTTTGCCTTTCTGCTTCCTTCGATTATAGGAAGGTTAGGGTGAGAAGTAAACTTTGACCATACCCTTTGTTCTTCTTTCGATTGAGGCCTGGCAGTCAACGTGGGTGTATCCTTCGATTACGTCACTTTCTGCTTCCTTCGAATGGCCTGGAAGCCAGTGTGTGGCGAAGCCTAAGGCCACACTCTTTGTTCTGCTTGTAACTGTGAAGCAGCCAGGGGTGAAGTCTAAAGCTTCGATTCACACCTCCTTCCTCCTGTTTTCTTTCGTTTGGGATTTAAATAGTAACATGGCCTCAGGCAATGCTAGTATTGTCTCATGGCCAGGTTAGTTCTTATAAAAATGTTTGATAAACCAAGAAACAAAACCAAAAGGTTAGCAATGAAAACAAACTGAAAAGATGGAAACGAAATAAAACCAAAGGATAATAATGATGTTTGAAATGAAAGGAAATGGTTATTTACATGTTGTGCTTGAAACGAAAAGCTTAAGGTTAAGAGGACTTACCTTGCTTGAAGTTGGGATGCGTGTTGGACCTTGAGTTGCTGCCCTGGGTGCTCCTGGATTCGAAGGGAAGAAGCAGGTGTTGTGTTTCTTTGGCTGTGTGATCGGTGGGAATGAGAACTGACTGTTTAAAGTTGGTTTCGTGAAATGTCGCGGAAGCAAGAGTCGCCACCGTCTTTTATGTTCTCCAACATGGAAAGGACAAAAGCACAGCAAAATTCCTTATTGAGAATGTTTCTCGGTTCGGGAGGTAGATTTATAGAAAGGGAAGGTGTTAGCACCCTTTATATCCATGGTTATCCATGGGCTCTTAGGTACTTGCTCTTATGTTTTCAAAATGTTTGTTTGCTTTTCAAATGTGCGTGGGTTTGAAAAAAGTTTCATTGAAAGATTTCTGAGTGACTCTTGTATCTGTCCTCAAGAGTGTTTGAAAAATTTGTTTTGAAAGCTTTTGAAAGTGTCAGTGTGAAAAGTATTTGTTTGTTTTTGAAGAGAGCAAGTACCTATGAGTCATCTACCTACCCTAAGGAATTAGGCTGTGTAAAAGTCCTTAAGGTAATGTCGTCCAACCATTGAGAGGTAGGTAGCACCACCGTTGGAGGTGTCCGGGTCAATTCGAGTTTAGGGACAGTGTGGTCACCAAAGCAATAGTAGGACACCTTAGAAGTAACCCTAATGTCCTAGATCCTTTTTAATCCGAGGCAACTGGATCTTAGACATAAGAGCGACCGCTAAAACGTCCTATACTTGACGACCACGTTTCGAAGGCAACGAGTGAGGCGTACCCTGGAAGTGGTGTGTGCATTGTGTGTTGTTTTCATGTTATATTTATCTTTGATCATGGCATTGTGAGCTACGAGTTGTTTTTAATTACCATACATTCTTTCATGCAATTTAGCAGTTAGGAGTGCGGAAAATTAAATACAGAAAGATAAAAGCTACGCTATTACAAGGCGCGGGTCTATACATCGCCAAAATACAAAGACCCGTTTTTGATAAAGATGCGGAAAGTAAAAAAGCAGTAAACCTAATTACTATTACATCCTTGAGCAGTTACATAATAATCCAATAAGAAATAAGAACATGTGAAAAAGAATTAAATTGAACGTCCGAGGGCTTTGGACCCTTTTGAGAAATTAAATTTAAACCCTAATTATTTAATTAATTAAAGAAAGACATTTTTTGTGTTTTTTGTATTTTATTATGGAAATAAAGAAAATAAAATCAAGTGAAAACCCTAGTTCTAAGTTTATTTTAATTATTAATGAAAATATTAAAGTTAACCTAATTTAAGCTAATTAATTAATTTACATTTATGCACAAAATTAGTAATAATTAATAATGATAATAATAATTAATTAAGGAAAAGATGAAAATGTCAAAACCTAATTCTATATATTTTTTATTTATTAAGAAAAGAGATTAAAATATAAACCTAAATTAAACTAAAGTTAATTGTCTATATTTATTTACAAAAAATAGGTTAGTGGTGAAATTAAGAAATTAAAATATTTTACAATTTGATTTTCTAATTATATTATGAAAAGTTGATTAATGGTGAATTAATAAAAACAATTAAAACAATTAAAAAGAATTAGAAAGAAAATAAAATTAAATTAAAAAGTATGCAAACCAAGGGGGTGTGAAGGCCCATGTGGAGGTTTCTTGAAGCAATTCTGGCCCATTGAAATCTAAGCCACGTTTGACTTTCGTGATTGTATGCATGTTCATTGACCGGGCCATATGATGGACTTCATTCTGTGGCCATTGGATTGTTGATCAAGGCCATCTGGCAAGCCAACGCGTGAGGGTGCATCATGGAACGTTTGAGCAGCGCTGCACCTGAAAGCGTTAAGAAAAATATGAAGAATATATGGGGGGACCTGGGAATCGAACCCAGGTCCCTATGCTTGCAAGACACGTCCTCCACCATCTGAGCTACCAAGCGCGTTTATATACATAATAATAAAGAAATATAATATATGAAAAGTCCCCATTATGCTGAAACATTAAAAAAGCGCGCTAAGGTTTAAACTCCCCAATCACATGATGCCACGCCCATCTTCTTCCTCGTTTTCACCTGCAACATGAATAAGATAGCGGGGGTTTTAAACCCCCACTAACCATAACCACGAAAAATAGCGACTAGGGTTAGGAACAATATAAAAAAGGCGCGATAGGCTGGTTGAATTCGTCTGGCCTTGACAAATTCAACCCTGGTCATGACATGGTCCAATTTTCCCTGATGCCTAAAGCCCTAATTGCAAACTTCAGAAACCCTAAATGTCGTTCATGGTGGATTTGGATTCAGGCAGTGTTAGTTCAATTAGCTTATACCAATCGCTTCAGAGGGTCCTGTGATCAGTGGATCTGGAACTGACTGTTTAAAGCTGGTTCGCGAAATGTCGCGGAAGCAAGAGTCGCCACCGTCTTTTATTTTCTCCAACATGGACAGGACAAAAGCACAGCAAAATCCCTTATGAGATTGTTTCTCGGTTCGGGAGGTAGATTTATAGAAAGGGAAGGTGTTAGCACCCTTTCTATCCATGGTTATCCATGGGCTCTTAGATACTTGCTCATTTGTGTTTTCAAAAGTGTTTGCTTTTCAATTGTGAATGAGTTTGAAAAAGTTTCGTTTAAAGTTTCAGATCGACTCTTGTATCAGTCCTCAAGAGTGTTTGAAAAATTGCTTTGAAAGCTTTTTGAAAATGTCGGTGTGAAAAGAGTTTTGATTGTTTTTTGAATTAGAGCAAGTATCTATGAGTCATCCACCTACCCTAAGGAATTAAGCTGTGTAGAAGTCCTTAAGGTAGTGCCATCCCACCATTGAGAGGTAGGTAGCACCACCGTTGGAGGTGTTCGGGTCAATTCGAGTAAAGGGACAGTGTGGTCACCAGAGCAACAGTAGGACACCTTAGAAGCTACCCCTATGCCATAGATCATGGACATAAGGACTTACTAAAACGTCCTATACTCGACGACCACGTTTCGAGGGGCAAGGCAACAGTGAGGCGTACCCTAAGAGTGGTGTGTGAATTTGTGTGTCATTTTCAGTTATGTTTTATCTTGTCATGCTTTTGGTGAGCTACGCGTTGATTTTATTTGGGCCATTCATTCTTTCATGCAAAGTTTAACAATTAAGGGGTGCGGAAATTAAAGTGCGGAAAAATAAAATCCTACGCTATTACAAGGCGCGGGTCTATACATCGCCAAATTAACAAAGACCCGTTTTTGAATAAAATGCGGAAAGTAAATGAATTTCCTAATTACTATTACAAGGCTTTGGGCAATTACATAATATTCAAAAGAAAAATAAAATAAATGCGCGAAAGAATAGAATCGAGTATGCGAGGGCGTTGGACCCTTTAAAGATTAAATTGAAATTAAAAGTTAATTAATGATTAAAGAAAAGAAATTATTTTTTTTATGTTTTTTGTATTTATGAAATAAAGAAAATTAATTAAAAGAAACCCTAATTCTAAATATTTTTATTTATTAAAGAAAAAGATTAAAGTTTTAACCTAATTTATACTAATTATTTAATTACATGGGTATTTACAAAATAATTAACAATTAATAATACTAATAATAAGAGGAAATTATTTTATTAAGAAAAAGATAAAATGCTAAAAAAAACTAATTTCTACATTTTTTAATTTATTAAGAAAAAACATTAAAATTTTAACCTAATTTTACTAAGTTGATTATTAAGAATTTTTTTACAAAATATTAATGGTGAAATAATAATAATTAAATATATTAGAAATTTTTTGATTTCTGGTTTTTATGTTGTAAAAAATTATTTTTTGTGAATTTACTAAAATAGTTAAAACAAATTAAAAGGAATTAAAAAGAAAGAAGAAAATTAGAAAGAAAAGTACAAACAAAGGGGGTTTCTGGCCCAATTATGGAGGTGTTGTTGATGCAATTAGGCCCACTGAAATCTGGCCACGTTGACTTTCTATGCTTGTGTACATGTGGTTGACTGAGTGTGTATGGTGGACTGCATTATCTGGCCTTCAGATTGATCTCCTGGGCGCGTGGCAAGCAAAGGCGTTGGGATGCATGATGCTCCTTTGAATGAAGGCTGCATAGAAGCACGTTAAGAAAAAATATATGAATAAGTGGGGGGACCTGGGAATCGAACCCAGGTCCCAGCGTTTACCAAATGAACGTCCAACCATCTGAGCTATGCGCGCGTGTTTGTTAGTACAAGGAGATAGAAATAATATATGTGAAAAGAACGTGTTATGCTGAACAAAAACGCGCTAACATTCAAATATCCCAATAGCAATAAGCCACGTTAGCTTTCTTCTTCGTTTGCCTGAAAATATAAAACAGATAGCGGGGGTTTTAAACCCCCACTAAATCAAACCTGCAAAAATAGTGAATAGGGCATAAGCAAATATAAAAAGGGCGTGAGGTGTGGGATCAATTCGTTTGGAGGTCCTGATTCCATTGGCATAGGTTTTATTGTCCAATTTTTCCACACGAAGGAAGCCCTAATTTCAAACTTCTGAAACCCTAGAACACGTCCATGGTGGATTCCTATTTAGACAGTTATTCTTCAATTGAGTAATACCATTAGCTTTAGAAGGTCATGGTTAGTATAAATCAACAACAAAAATGCATGAAAAATGTCTAAAAAGCAAAACACGATAATGGATGATTTCAAGAAAAGTCAGATTCTGTTATACCAATTCCTTGAGTATGGAGGGCTGGTTTCGATTGCAATAGTTTCCTGGATCCCTCAGCAATGTTTTGGAACACTTTTTAGGCCTTGAAACGAGCTCTAGCTAGGTTTTCAGTTTTCAAATTTTTGTGAAGAAAGTGCAATGTTGTTCTTGATCTTGGGCGCAGCTTTTTGTGTCCAGGGCATTAGGTTTCGATTATGCATATATGTGTGAATGAATTAGGTTAGAAATCCAAGCCCAAAAGTCCTTGCATTCATGATTTGGATATTTGGTTTTCAATGATATCAAATCCAATCTTTTTGTCATGAAACCATTGCCAATCATGAGAAATCTTGCCTTTTTGAATGTGCACGAAATATTTGATTCATTATGAGTGAATATGCTGCACAAAAAGATTTGGAAAACATGCTTTAGTATTTTTCTCATAATTAATTTTAATTAAATGAATTATTAAGATTAAAAATTCAATTAATTAATTAAAAATAAGAAAATAACTCCCTTTTAGCTTAATGGGTCGTGCATAGTCTTTGGGTAATGATTCATGGAAGAAATTGAGGCCCATTAGCAATTTTGAGGCATTTGAAGCAAAGTTGACTTTCCGAAATTCCCAAAAATTTCCCAACTTCCACAAGGCATATCTTGCTCAATTTGTAAGCTTTGATCATTTTCTTTGACATTTTTGAAAGGTGTTGAAGTCCTCTAACCAATGCCTTTGGTCCCATGTCATTTTGATTTACCAATCTCAAGTTATGGTCTTTGACTTAAAGTCCCTTTTTGTTGACTTTTGAAAATGACCTATAATGTTGAAATTGATAACTTTTTGTGAGAGCATTTCTTGGACTTGAAGTGTGAATATGAGTTGTAGGAAATGTCATTCTATTCAAAATGAGATTTGGATGGAATTTTTATGATAAACCATGTGGAAGTTATGCCCTGGTCAATTTGCAGTTGACTTTTCCAACTGTCCAAAAATAGAATCTTTTGCATCTTGAGACTTTTTGAGCCATGCTTGTGAAATCATGATCAAGAATTGATCAAATGATGTTTGTGGCTTCAAAATAAGATGTTGACCAAAAATTTGGATTTTTGACTGTCAAATGACCATTTTGCCCCCTGCAGTTGACTGTGAAGCAATTAGGGTTTTTGACTGTGCAATCTGGTGCTGTGAGTCTTGAAACTTGGCATATGGAGGCTTGACAATGTTTATAGGAATGTGGGACTTGTTTGGACCCTTGGAAACCTCAATTTCTTTACCAGAACCGAAACCCTAATTTTTGACTGTTAGGAGGCAATTGGACTGTGTAACCCTTGAGTGATTTTTGAACCATGATCTTGGCAAATCTTGAAGAATATGGGAGGGCAAATTTTCGGGTACAACAGTTGCCCCTGTTCAATATTCTTAGACCTGAGGATGTAGATTGGCTGGCGTGCCTTTCGTAATCTGAAGGTGGAAGATGATTGAACACTAGAGTGCCCAGAAATTTGCGCTCATATGTTAGCAGTATGATGGTGGGAATGGGCTTATGGATGCCATTTGGAGACTGATGGATAGGAAGATGGGCTTACAGATGCCATGTTGAGAGGTGATGGATAGGTGGATGGGCTTATAGATGCCATCGGGGTGTCGATCGCGTAAGAGTTTCCTTAGAGAGAACTTGCGTACCTTAAAAAGAAAGATAATTACCTGGCCTGTTACAGGAGTTGATCTTCAAACTCTTTACGTAGATGTGCCCTGGCTGGTTACAGGAATCGAATCTTTAAACTCTTCAGACATGCCCTGGCGAGATACAGGAATCAAGTCTGGAGAATATAGTCGTCAACAGATACACCCTGGCAAGATACAGGAATCAGATCTTCGAACTCTTCAGACATACCCTGGCAAGATACAGGAATCGAGTCTGGTAATGCTAGTCGTCAACAGATACACCCTGGCGAGATACAGGAATCGGATCTTCGAACTCTTCAGACACACCCTGGCAAGATACAGGAATCGGGTCTGGTAATGCTAGTCGTCAACAGATACACCCTAGCGAGATACAGGAATCAGATCTTCGAACTCTTCAGACACACCCTGGCAAGATACAGGAATCGGGTCTGGTAATGCTAGTCGTCAACAGATACACCCTGGCGAGATACAGGAATCGGATCCTCAAACTCTTCAGACACACCCTGGCCAGATACAGGAATCGGGTCTGGTAATGCTAGTCGTCAACAGATACACCCTAGTAAGATACAGGAATCGGATCCTCAAACTCTTCAGACGCACCCTGGCAAGATACAGGAATCGGGTCTGGTAATGCTAGTCGTCAACAGATACACCCTGGCAAGATACAGGAATCGGATCTTTAGTTGCGACCGTTGATGGTAATCATCTTTGTATTAACTTTTGTCCTGAAAAGATAAAACGTTAGTTGTATGCGATGTCATGATGTATGACATGCGTGATGTTTTGAGACTGTATGTTCATGATGCGTATATGCATACTATAATGTATGAAGATGTGTTTATGAATTGTATTTTCGTCTCGGAAAATAAATCCTTGACGGGTGCCGGGAATTTGATTCCTGGGCTGATGTTTGAAGAATAGTGCTTCTTGTTTCCGCTGGGGGATGGTAGTTGCAAGAATACCGGTAGGAGAAGATGACTCCGTTGGGGAATAAATTTGGCGAAGAAATTACTCTACGGGGAAAATTACTCTAGCGATCTTGCTGGGGAAAATGCTCTGTGGGGAGAGAGGTACTTCGCTGGGAGTAGAATGAGAACTCCGCTGGGGATACCATTGATGTGCTATGTTGAAGAAATTGATGAACTCTGCTGGGGGTAGGAAGACTTCGCCAAGGACGATCTTTCCGTGGTTATTGGCTGAGGATAGCCCAGTTATATCCTGGTGGGGAAATAACCTTTAAATAAAAACTGGGAGATGCGCTCGTGCTCTGCGGGGGTAAGCTTCCAGAATCTACTGGGGATAAGCTTCCTGCTGGGGAGATGGATTCCACTTTCCTGGGGAAACTTTTGGACTGGACTCTCCTGGGGAACTTTTTGAACTGTATGGGGGAAGTGGCTCCACTGAATGTCTGGTATACCGCCGGGGAACAATCTTAGATCAAGACTGCCGGGGATGCTTGTTAAGAATGTTTATATAATCCGCTGAGGAATGTTGAGATCTGCTGGAGGATACCCGACTTCCTTAAGGCTGACAGGATAACTCTGCTTGGAGAGAGTGCATTGACTTGCTGGATCACTCTCTGGGGATTTAAGATATATTGGTTACGTTCTTCAGCTGAACTTACCTTGGTACCTTGGTGGACAGAGCAATTAGATCGCTTGGACCACTCATTATTGCCCCTCTTTCTAATGTTACCTGTAATTAATCCTTTGTTTCGCATGCAAATATTTATGAGTTAGCAATTATTGTCAAATGCATATATCACAAATTGAACCTTGGACGTTCTTCGCAAAACAAAACAGGAAAAGGAAAAACAATTGGCAATTTTAGCTGAAAAATGAGTTTATATTGATTTTTGAATTTGCCTGTAAATAGGCATTTATGTACAAGAGGCTGACGTCCTAGTAAGAGAACACCGCCGAACAACAGAGTTTATACAATTTTGTTGAAAAAGGGAAAACAAAACAGCTATGTGAAAAGAATAATCCCACTGGGTTTCAACTCTGCTATCGCCTTTATGTCTTCAAGCGTCTCATCACTTGACGACCTAAATGAAGATGAAGCTGATTGATCGATGTCGTTTGAACTTGATAGTTGATACCGGATTCTGGATGCAAGGTGATCCAATGAGACATAGTATTACGCTTTATCCCTAACTTTTGCCTGGACCGCCCTTTCGGGTTTTCAGTCCACCGGGATACCCATTTTTGCCCAAGCCACCTTTTCAGGTTTTCGACTTGCCGGGTGTACAGATTTTTTTTCATTTCATCCCTCATTTTGCCCGAACCCTTTTGGTTCGCCGGGAAGCCCTAATTTTTGCCTAGGTATGTCAACCTAGCGGGCCTTTTATCATGCGTAGTATCTTTTTACTATGTCTGCATTGGCGGGGTGAGGAAGGTCGTCACCATCCATGGTAGTTAGGATCATGGCTCCTCCTGAGAACACATGTTTAACCACAAATGGCCCTTCATACGTAGGGGTCCATTTGCCCCTGGGATCACTCTGAGGAAGGATGATGCGTTTGATTACCAGATCCCCAACTTGATACTCTTGTGGTCTGACTTTCTTGTTAAATGCCCTGATCATCCGTTTTTGGTATGTTTGACCATGACAAATAGCAGTAAGTCTCTTCTCGTCAATTAGATTTAACTGATCAAGTCGTGTCTGGATCCAATCATATTCGCTCAGGTCTGCATCCTTCATTATCCGGAGAGAGGGTATATGCACTTCGATCGGTAAGACTGCCTCCATGTCGTAGACCAAGGAGAAAGGAGTTGCCCCGGTTGACATCCTTGCTGAGGTACGGTACCCGTGAAGAGCAAACGGTAACATCTCGTGCCAATCTTTATAAGTTATTGTCATCTTCTGCACAATCTTCTTGATATTCTTATTCGCTGCTTCTACAGCCCCATTCATCTTTGGCCGATAAGGAGAAGAGTTGTGGTGCTGTATGTTGAATTGCTCACAGAGCTCAGTGATCATCTTGTTATTAAGATTGGTACCGTTGTCTGTAATGATTCTTTCAGGGACGCCGTATCGGCAGATCAGGTTGTGCCAAATAAACCGTGCCACAACATTCTTGGTTACTGTAGCATATGAAGCTTCCTCAACCCACTTTGTAAAGTAATCGATTACCACCAGGATGAAGCGATGCCCGTTGGATGCCGTAGGTTTAATCTCGCTGATCATATCTATACCCCACATAGCAAAAGGCCAAGGTGCAGTCAAGACATTCAGGGGAACTGGAGGAACATGCACCTTATCAGCATATATCTGGCATTTATGACATGTCCGAGAGTGTTGGTAACAATCAGCTTCCATTTTGGACCAGAAATATCCTACCCGAAGGATCTTCTTTGCCATGGTATGTCCACTGGAATGTGTCCCGAAGGTACCTTCATGTAGCTCTGCCATGATTCTTTCTGCTTCAGCCTTATCCACACAACGCAGTAGGGTCGAATCATGGTTTCGCTTGTATAGAATGCCATTGCTGAGGAAGAACTTCGCTGCGAACCTTCTCAGAAACTTCTTGTCGTTGACAGATGCATCTTCAGGGTATTCCTGAGCTTCCAAGTACCTTTTCACTTCATGATACCAAGGTTTTTCAGTCACTACCTCAGCCTCAAGATCACAACAGTATGCCGGTTTGTCCAGTTTCCAGATAATGACCCGGGGAGCCTCATTGTCCCATTTGACTTTGAACATAGAAGACATCGTAGCTAACGCGTCCGCCAGCTGATTCTCCTCTCTCGGAAAGTGTTCAAAAGTTATCTCCGTGAAATGGGGGATTAATGTCAACACACATTCTCTGTAAGGAATAAGATTCGGATGTTTCGTATCCCACTCGCCTTTGATCTGATTGATCACGAGAGCGGAATCTCCAAAAACACTCAGAAACTTGATCCTTAAGTCAATCGCAGCCTGAAGACCCATGATGCACGCCTCGTACTCCGCCATGTTGTTGGTGCAGTTGAAACATAGTCGGGCAATGAGTGGAGTATGAGTGCCTTGAGGGGATATGATTATAGCACCGATACCGTTACCCAAAGCGTTGGAGGCTCCGTCAAAGTGCATAGACCATCGGGATCCTTCCTCAGGTCCTTCATTCGGTCCAGGTACTTCACAATCAGTTACTATCATGATGCTCTCGTCTGGAAACTCGAAGTTCATTGACTGGTAGTCATCCACTGCCTGATGTGCCAAGTGATCTGCCAATACACTTCCCTTGATAGCTTTCTGAGTCGTGTACTGGATGTCGTATTCTGTCAAGATCATTTTCCATCTTGCTATTCTCCCAGACAGAGCAGGCTTTTCGAATATGTACTTTATTGGATCCATCTTTGAGATCAACAAGGTAGTGTGAGTCAGCATATACTGTCTCAGCCGGCGAGCAGCCCATACCAAAGCGCAACAAGTTTTCTCAAGCAGTGAGTATCGGGTCTCACAGTCGGTAAACTTTTTGCTAAGGTAATAAATGGCGTGCTCTTTTCGGCCAGACTCGTCATGCTGCCCCAGCACACACCCCATTGAGCTGTCAAGTACTGTCAGGTATAATATTAGAGGTCTCCCTTCAACCGGTGGCATAAGGATGGGTGGTTCTTGGAGATACTCTTTGATTCTGTCAAAAGCGGCCTGACATTCATCATTCCAACGTACTACCTGATCTTTCTTCAGCAGCTTGAAGATTGGTTCACAGGTAGCGGTTAGGTGCGAGATGAACCGGGCAATGTAATTCAGGCATCCTAAAAAGCCTCTGACCTCTTTCTCGGTCTTAGGAACTGGCATCTCTTGAATGGCTTTAACCTTGGCAGGGTCCACTTGAAAACCCCTGTCACTTACGACGAAGCCTAGCAACTTCCCAGAACTTACCCCAAAGGTGCACTTGTTTGGGTTCAATCTTAACTTGAATAACTTCAGACGGTCAAACAATTTCTGCAGATGATCAAGATGTTCTTCCTCAGTTTGGGATCTTGCAATCATGTCGTCGACATACACTTCTATCTCATGATGGATCATGTCATGAAATAAAGCAACCATGGCACGTTGGTAGGTTGCCCCAGCATTTTTCAACCCGAATGGCATGACCTTGTAGCAGAAGGTGCCCCACTGAGTAACAAAAGTAGTCTTTTCCATGTCTTCAGGAGCCATCTTGATCTGATTATAACCTGAAAAACCATCCATGAAAGAGAATACCTTTTGCTGAGCAGTATTGTCAACAAGAACATCAATGTGAGGTAGGGGGAAGTCATCCTTAGGGCTGGCCCTGTTCAGATCCTGGTAGTCGACGCACATTCTGACCTTACCATTTTTCTTTGGTACTGGCACCACATTGGCAACCCACTGAGGGTAAGAAGTCACTGCTAGGAACCCAGCGTCAAATTGCTTCATAATTTCAGCTTTGATCTTCTCGGACATCTCTGGACGCATACGGCGGACCTTTTGCTTAACCGGAGGGCAGTCTTCTTTAGTAGGCAGGTGATGGACCACGATGTCAGTATCCAACCCAGGCATATCTTCGTAGGACCAGGCAAAGATCTCCACATAATCATAAAACATCTGAACTAACCGTTGTTTCACGCTGAGCTCCAGATTGGCACCAATCTTAACTTCCTTTCAATCTGTCTCATTACCCAGATTTATCGTTTCCACTGGATCTTCATGTGGTTGAATTGCCCTCTCTTCCTGGAGTAACAGTCTTGCAAGCTCACCAGGCACTTCGCAATCATCTTCACCTTCGTCTTCGGCTAAGTTGATCGGATTTTCGAAGTCATAACTGGCAGTAGCAGAGTCGTTACCAGTGAGATCCAGAGTGGATTGAAACCTATATGGGTGAGTGTGTGTAAATATAGCTGTTTTGCAATATATAAAGAAAGAAAGAACGAAAGGGAGCACAAGATTTGAAATGCGAAAAAAAACGTCCAAGATCTTTATTCATGATATATGGAAATGACAGTTAATAAGCCCTCACAAGTGAAGCCAACAGTGCCCCGGGTAAGACACCGGGCCATCAAGTTTCAGTTTATTGTTTATTACAAATTAGAAAAACAAAGGAATTCATTACTGCGTAACAAAAGTAACAGGTATGTGATCTTTAGCAGTCCAATTGGTCAGTCCACCGTCGGTCGTCGAGTAGATCCAGCTGTCAAACTCTGATTCTTCCACTTCGTCTTCATCCCCAATAGCATTCACTCCTGGATTGGTGATTAGCACAGGAGGTCTTCCGATCCTAGCTTTGCACACAGCCCTCTGAGCCTCTGCAGTAAAACCCAGCCCAAACTTGTCAGTCTTAGGAGTAAAATCAGGGAGCCTGCCCCAGTTAGCACATTCACCTTTCTCAATTACCGCCCGGGCGTCCTTCCAGGAGGCCATCTTCAAAGGAAAATCTTCTTCAATTACTGTCTCTGCTGCTGCCAATGTTGGAGGTACCTCTTCAAAATGTTGAAAGGGGGTTTCAATAAACTCCCCGTCCATCTCAATATACCGGAAGGAATTCAGATGACTAACCATGTATTCTTCCTCCCCCTGCACGGTGACAATCTTCCCTCTGACAGGGTATTTGAGCTTCTGGTGTAGAGTAGAGGTTACTGCCCCAACTTTGTGAATCCAAGGTCGACCCAGCAAACAGGAATAAGATGGACGAATATCCATCACATAGAACATTGAGTCAAACACTTGAGAACCCACACGAATAGGAATGTCTACCTCTCCATGGACCATCCTCTTCGACCCGTCAAAGGCTCGGACAATGATGTTGCTAGGCTTCAATTCCAGGCCCTCACAATCCAACCTGTCTAAGGCCTTCTTGGGAAACACATTCAGGTAAGAACCGGTGTCCACCAACATGTGTGCGAGAGTAGTGCCCCTGCATTCTACGGAGACATGCAGGGCATCATTGTGGTTATTTCCCTTGGCGGTAAGATCAGCGTCCGAGAAACCCAAACCATTGTCGGCGGTCAGATTAGCCACACAGTCAGTGAATTGATCTGCAGAGGTCTCTTGTGGCACATGGGCCGTCTTCAGAAATGAAATCAGGGCCTTGGCATGGGCCTCTGAGCACAGCAGTAATGATAGCATGGAGATCTTGGAAGGGGTATGTCCTAGATGTTCAACGACATTGAAGTCGCTCTTCTTGATTATCTTAAGAATTTCCTCCATCTCTTGTTGGGAGGCTTCAACATTCACAGACTTTGGTGCCTCCATCCGGGCAGGCTCATCATCAATCCCTTTGCCCCGAGTATTAGATGACTCGGCAGCAGGGGAAGCAACTTGATCAGAAGTAGGAACAGGCGCACTTGCAGGTGTAATTAGGAGAGGTCTTCGAATAACTGGTGGCGCAATGTCAGGCGAGAAGAGCCTGCCACTGCGGGTAACTTTAGTTGGACCGGTAATATTGCTGATGCTGGTACCGGTGTTGAACTCTTGCTTTATTCCAAGCACATATACATCTGCCCCATAATGCCATGGGACAGCCTTATCAGATTCATAGGGGAGGGGCCCGGGAACAGTAATAACAATGGGTGCAACGGACATGATTTTGACTGGCTTCCTCGGGGGAGCCTTGATTGGATTGTTGAAAATTGTGACGACAGATACTTCTTCAACAGGAATAGAAGGAACAGCAGACTTCTTGAACAGAATTTCCTTGCTATCCATCAGGCTTTGGATGCCTGACTTTAGGAACGGACAACCAGTAGGGGAAACAGCACACGACAGGAAACCCTTGCTACAACCCGGAAATAAACCGGCTAGCAACAGGTTCCTCTTAACAGTCAACAGAGGAGTAGCTACATCATTCACAGAAACGGCATACAAGTCTTCATCAATGGCATTTACTCCATGCTGGGGCATAGGAGCAGTCACAACATTTGGCCTCTCAGGCGCCTCAAATTGTATCTCTTTTGCATCAATAAGGTCCTGCACCTTATTCCTCAGGGCCCAGCAGTCATCAGTAGAATTCCCCGGGCTATCGGAGTGATAAGCACAACGGGCATTTGGATTATACTTAGGAGATGCAGTATTCACAACCTTCGGAGCCTCTCTGACGGTCACCAAGTTGGTCGATAGCAGTTGCGGTAGGATTTGTGACAAGGTCATACTCAGTCGAGTGAATTCTCTTTTGGGTCTCTCAGTCCTTGCTTGGTTGGGTTGCCGAGGAGCGGCAGCAGGCTTAGTAATTACCACCGCGTTGACAGCTTGGCGGCGTTCTGGTTTGTCTTGCCTTCTAGGCCCATACACAGCACTGGATTCCTTCTTAAAAGGTTTCTTCTCAGAACTTGAAGACGCACCTTTCTGAATCTTTCCTGATTTCATACCAGCCTCTATCCTTTCCCCAGTCAGAATGAGGTCAGTAAAACCTGCAGACGAATTGCCAATAAGATGATTGAAGAACGGCCCGGATAGGGTCCCCAAGAACATGTCTACAAGCTCACGGTCGGTTAATGGTGGCTGCACCCTGCCATCCAGGTCCCTCCACTTCTGCGCATACTCTTTGAAACCTTCTCCCGATCCTAACGACATACCCTGGAGTTGGGTACGCGTAGGAGCGAGGTCGGCATTATATTGATACTGCTTGTAAAAAGCAGTAGCCAACTCCTCCCAGTTACGAACCTTGGTTCCATCCAGCTGATAGAACCATTCGAGATGAGTCCCTGAAAGACTCTCCTGGAAGAAGTAGATCCACAAGTTCTTGTCCGCAGTGTACGGCTGGATCTTCCGCACATACGATCTGAGATGTAGCTTAGGGCAGGACGCCCCGTCATACTTTGCGAAAGATGGTGCTTTGAACTTGTGTGGGATGACCACACCAGAAGATAGACCCAAGTCTCCGAAATCCAAACCAGGCACTTGTTGAATTTCCATGGCGTTCAGCCGGTCTTCCAACTGCTTATATTTGTCTTCAGCTGGAGGATACTGCTCCTCATTAAAATCAGTCTCGTTGTCAGAGACCACCGAACTAGGACCTCTTCCCCCTTGGGGACTGCTTTTGCCTACAGAAGAACCAGCTTCCTCATTCTGCAGTGTGTTACCAAACCTCCGGCCCATGTTGAATAGAACAGTTCTCTTCTTCTTCTTCTTCTTCTTAACCAGCAGAGCCTTCAGTTCCTCTTGACCTTGGGCCAAACCCATAATCAGCTCTTGGAATTGTGCGTTCTGAGCCTGAAGGACCTTGATGGACTGCTCGGTAGATGATTCAGGGTTCATGATGCTGAAATAAACAGCGAAGAACAGTAAGCAACCTGAAAAGAAGAGTTCGTGCTATGCACATGATGAATGATATATGTTTTATGCAATGCATTCAAGGGTTCGAAAGTTCAACTTTGCTGTAGACAAAAAAAGGAACACACATTATCATTAAGAAATAATTGTTCAGTACATCAAGGCCTCGTAGGCAAAACATTACAAAAGCAAATCAATCCCAAAAGACACTACGCATCCTCTTTGGAGCAATGTAGGTGTTGAGAGTCTTCTCCTCGTGCAGTAGGCGGGTGAGCTCCAAGACCTTCTTCTCACTAGCATGTAGACTGGACTCAAGAGAATTTCGTTCTTCCTTAAGCTGGATCCAACTCTTCTGCATCTCTTCCCAGGATGTAGGCATATCAGGATACTGAATGTTGTAGGACACTTCTCCTTCCAAGACTGGCTCTTTGATCACCGGGAGAACATGAGGATATGGCATCACTAGCTTTTGGGAGCGGGCCCGTACCCACTTGAGATAAGGCTCCAACGGGATGGAGTTTCTGTGCCCAAGTGTCTTGTTGTCTATCCTACTAGGCATCCTCCAAGCTCTGATAAATCTCTGGCAAAGTCCTTGCGCATTGTTGTTGAAGTCAAAGACTATGTCAGGAATTAACATGTCATGAGGGCCGTCCCTCCGAGCATAACCAAATTTTCTCCAAGCCAGACACGGGTTGTAAGTAATACCTCCTCTGATTCCAAGTAAAGGAACATTAGGAGACTCACCGCAACGATCAATGATAGTGACATCTTCTCTGGACCGAGAGCACCAATGTATATCTGCATGTGTAAGAGTCATCAACTGTTGTGACCATCTCAAACCCCGCTCATTCTTCAAAATTGATTGTGGAAGGTGCGAAATAAACCACCTTCCCAGGAGAGGAGTGCAGCACATAAGAACACCCCTTTTTCTCATGGTTCGAGTGTAACATGAGTGAAGGATGTCCCCGAGCAACATAGGTATGGGATTCCTGTACATGAAGATCTGGACAACACTGATATCTATAAGCTGATTTGGATTAGGGAACAACACCAAACCATAAACAAGGAGGGCCACAACTTCTTCAAAAGCTTGTAGGTCAAGGGAGTTCCAACATTCTTGGGCCTTTTCAAACAGAAACCTGGCTAAGAATCCTTTGATACCACTCGTAACTTCCCAATGTCCCTTGAGGTCAGATGGTTGTAGGCGTAGTGCTTTAGCAATCTCTTCAATCTTGGGTTCCTTTTCTGTACCATTGTAGGGTAGTTGACTAAGGATAGGGATCTTCAGAAGCCGGGAGAACTCTTCCAATGTAGGCACCAGTTGATAATCCAGGAAAGTAAAACAGTGATGCAGAGAATCAAAGAACAGGAACAGGACCTTCATCATGTCTTCCTCAATGTTGGTGTTGACGAAACTGATGAGTCTTCCATGTCTCTCACTGAAAGAAGAGCTCTCGGGAATCCTGGATATAAGTTCCTTAAGCTGAGGAGGGATCCTTACAAGGCTGATCGGAATTGTCTTTCTACGAACAGTTTCCATGTCCTACAAAACAAGAACAAAGATGAAGATTCGAACCCCTGAAATGGTTAGTCAATGCATATGATGCTGTATGATGTTATGATGCTATGATAAAGCACACCACAAATATTCACAAGAAGCAAACATGTTAAGGCACACAAGTCACACCACAGCCCTTAGAGTTTAGGCCAGCATGGGGTCTGGGGTACTACCCTCTTGAAGTTGGTGGGCTCAACCTGTCCTATCAGAAGTAACCGGGTTCTAAGGGTCCCAACATCACTGGATTGTTTTCATTGTTCATCGTTTCGATTTAGCCACTGAACTGGCGACCAAAATATTCCAGGAAAACAACCCTCAATTGAGTGTAGTATCGAGTATCAACCAACCTCGGACTGCACCAAAGTCAGTTATCTCACTACCCTAAAGAGGCCAAGATGGTTCAATTAAGGTTCCTAAGGTCTGTTGATGCTTCACGACACCACGCGGAGGCCCCGTACTCTCCTTGACTGAACTCAAGGGTTACCGGTACACACCAAAGTGCCACATCAACGTAGCAGACTGCTTCAACCGTGTCGGTATACCCCGCACAGTTCCCTCACAGCCTTGTTGCTACTTTCTAAGAAGGTATCCCCAGATCCGGGTTAGGATCTATAGAATTCCCAAGACAGTCCCACAATAATAAAGCAAACAATTCAGACAATTGAAAACACAAGTGTTCTTAGTCCTAAGGTACACCTCACTTTAAGTAGTGTTCCCCAGCAGAGTCGCCAGTTCTGTGATCGGTGGATCTGGAACTGACTGTTTAAAGCTGGTTCGCGAAATGTCGCGGAAGCAAGAGTCGCCATCGTCTTTTATTTTCTCCAACATGGACAAGACAAAAGCACAGCAAAATCCCTTATGAGATTGTTTCTCGGTTCGGGAGGTAGATTTATAGAAAGGGAAGGTGTTAGCACCCTTTCTATCCATGGTTATCCAAGGGCTCTTAGATACTTGCTCATTTGTGTTTTCAAAAGTGTTTGCTTTTCAATTGTGAGTGAGTTTGAAAAAGTTTCGTTTAAAGTTTCAGATCGACTCTTGTGTCAGTCCTCAAGAGTGTTTGAAAAATTGCTTTGAAAGCTTTTTGAAAATGTCGGTGTGAAAAGAGTTTTGATTTTTTTTTGAATTAGAGCAAGTATCTATGAGTCATCCACCTACCCTAAGGAATTAAGCTGTGTAGAAGTCCTTAAGGTAGTGCCATCCCACCATTGAGAGGTAGGTAGCACCACCATTGGAGGTGTTCGGGTCAATTCGAGTTAAGGGACAGTGTGGTCACCAGAGCAACAGTAGGACACCTTAGAAGCTACCCCTATGCCATAGATCGTGGACATAAGGACTTACTAAAACGTCCTATACTCGACGACCACGTTTCGAGGGGCAAGGCAACAGTGAGGCGTACCCTAAGAGTGGTGTGTGAATTTGTGTGTCATTTTCAGTTATGTTTTATCTTGTCATGCTTTTGGTGAGCTACGCGTTGATTTTATTTGGGCCATTCATTCTTTCATGCAAAGTTTAACAATTAAGGGGTGTGGAAATTAAAGTGCGGAAAAATAAAATCCTACGCTATTACAAGGCGCGGGTCTATACATCGCCAAATTAACAAAGACCCGTTTTTGAATAAAATGCGGAAAGTAAATGAATTTCCTAATTGCTATTACAAGGCTTTGGGTAATTACATAATATTCAAAAGAAAAATAAAATAAATGCGCGAAAGAATAGAATCGAGTATGCGAGGGCGTTGGACCCTTTAAAGATTAAATTGAAATTAAAAGTTAATTAATGATTAAAGAAAAGAAATTATTTTTTTAAGTTTTTTGTATTTATGAAATAAAGAAAATTAATTAAAAGAAACCCTAATTCTAAATATTTTTATTTATTGAAGAAAAAGATTAAAGTTTTAACCTAATTTATACTAATTATTTAATTACATGGGTATTTACAAAATAATTAACAATTAATAATACTAATAATAAGAGGAAATTATTTTATTAAGAAAAAGATAAAATGCTAAAAAAACTAATTTCTACATTTTTTAATTTATTAAGAAAAAACATTAAAATTTTCACCCAATTTTACTAAGTTGATTATTAAGAATTTATTTACAAAATATTAATGGTGAAATAATAATAATTAAATATAATACAAATTTTTTGATTTCTGGTTTTTATGTTGTAAAAAATTATTTTTTGTGAATTTACTAAAATAGTTAAAACAAATTAAAAGGAATTAAAAAGAAAGAAGAAAATTAGAAAGAAAAGTACAAACAAAGGGGGTTTCTGGCCCAATTATGGAGGTGTTGTTGAAGCAATTAGGCCCACTGAAATCTGGCCACGTTGACTTTCTATGCTTGCGTACATGTGGTTGACTGAGTGTGTATGGTGGACTGCATTATCTGGCCTTCAGATTGATCTCCTGGGCGCGTGGCAAGCAAAGGCGTTGGGATGCATGATGCTCCTTTGAATGAAGTCTGCATAGAAGCGCGTTAAGAAAAAATATATGAATAAGTGGGGGGACCTGGGAATCGAACCCAGGTCCCAGCGTTTACCAAATGAACGTCCAACCATCTGAGCTATGCGCGCGTGTTTGTTAGTACAATGAGATAGAAATAATATATGTGAAAAGAACGTGTTATGCTGAACAAAAACGCGCTAACATTCAAATATCCCAATAGCAATAAGCCACGTTAGCTTTCTTCTTCGTTTGCCTGAAAATATAAAACAGATAGCGGGGGTTTTAAACCCCCACTAAATCAAACCTGCAAAAATAGCGAATAGGGCATAAGCAAATATAAAAAGGGCGCGAGGTGTGGGATCAATTCGTTTGGAGGTCCTGATTCCATTGGCATAGGTTTTATTGTCCAATTTTTCCACACGAAGGAAGCCCTAATTTCAAACTTCTGAAACCCTAGAACACGTCCATGGTGGATTCCTATTTAGACAGTTATTCTTCAATTGAGTAATACCATTAGCTTTAGAAGGTCATGGTTAGTATAAATCAACAACAAAAATGCATGAAAAATGTCTAAAAAGCAAAACACGATAATGGATGATTTCAAGAAAAGTCAGATTCTGTTATACCAATTCCTTGAGTATGGAGGGCTGGTTTCGATTGCAATAGTTTCCTGGATCCCTCAGCAATGTTTTGGAACACTTTTTAGGCCTTGAAACGAGCTCTAGCTAGGTTTTCAGTTTTCAAATTTTTGTGAAGAAAGTGCAATGTTGTTCTTGATCTTGGGCGCAGCTTTTTGTGTCCAGGGCATTAGGTTTCGATTATGCATATATGTGTGAATTAATTAGGTTAGAAATCCAAGCCCAAAAGTCCTTGCATTCATGATTTGGATATTTGGTTTTCAATGATATAAAATCCAATATTTTTGTCATGAAACCATTGCCAATCATCAGAAATCTTGCCTTTTTGAATGTGCACGAAATATTTGATTCATTATGAGTGAATATGCTGCACAAAAAGATTTGGAAAACATGCTTTAGTATTTTTCTCATAATTAATTTTAATTAAATGAATTATTAAGATTAAAAATTCAATTAATTAATTAAAAATAAGAAAATAACCCCCTTTTAGCTTAATGGGTCTTGAATAGTCTTTGGGTAATGATTCATGGAAGAAATTGAGGCCCATTAGCAATTTTGAGGCATTTGAAGCAAAGTTGACTTTCCAAAATTCCCAAAAGTTTCCCAACTTCCACAAGGCATATCTTGCTCAATTTTTAAGCTTTGATCATGTTGTTGGACATTTTGGAAAGGTCTTGAAGTCCACTAACCAATGCCTTTGGTCCCATGTCATTTGGATTTACCAATCTCAAGTTATGGTCTTTGACTTAAAGTCCCTTTTTGTTGACTTTTGAAAATGACCTATAATGTTGAAATTGATAACTTTTTGTGAGAGCATTTATTGGACTTGAAGTGTGAAGATGAGTTGTAGGAAATGTCATTCTCTTCAAAATGAGCTTTGGATGGAATTTTTCTGATAAACCATGTTGAAGTTATGCCCTGGTCAATTTGCAGTTGACTTTTCCAACTGTCCAAAAATAGAAACTTTTGCATCTTGAGACTTTTTGAGCCATGCTTGTGAAATCATGATCAAGAATTGATCAAATGATGTTTGTGGCTTCAAAATAAGATGTTGACCAAAAATTTGGATTTTTGACTGTCAAATGACCATTTTGCCCCCTGTAGTTGACTGTGAAGCAATTAGGGTTTTTGACTGTGCAATCTGGTGTTGTGAGTCTTGAAACTTGGCATATGGATGCTTGACAATATTTATAGGCATGTGGGACTTGTTTGGACCCTTGGAAACCTCAATTTCTTTACCAGAACCGAAACCCTTATTTTTGACTGTTAGGAGGCAATTGGACTGTGCAACCCTTGAGTGATTTTTGAACCATGATCTTGGAAAATCTTGAAGAATATGGGAGGGAAAATTTTGGGGTACAACAGTTGCCCCTGTTCAATCTTCTTAGACCTGAGGATGTAGATTGGCTGGCGTGCCTTTCGTAATCTGAAGGTGGAAGATGATTGAACACTAGAGTGCCCAGAAATTTGCGCTCATATGTTAGCAGTATGATGGTGGGAATGGGCTTATGGATGCCATTTGGAGACTGATGGATAGGAAGATGGGCTTACAGATGCCATGTTGAGAGGTGATGGATATGTGGATGGGCTTATAGATGCCATCGGGGTGTCGATCGCGTAAGAGTTTCCTTAGCGAGAACTTGCGTACCTGAAAAATAAAGATAATTACCTGGCCTGTTACATGAGTTTATCTTCAAACTCTTTACGTAGATGTGCCCTGGCTGGTTACAGGGATCGAATCTTTAAACTCTTCAGACATGCCCTAGCGAGATACAGGAATCAAGTCTGGAGAATATAGTCGTCAACAGATACACCCTGGCAAGATACGGGAATCGGATCTTCGAACTCTTCAGACACACCCTGGCAAGATACAGGAATCGGGTCTGGTAATGCTAGTCGTCAATAGATACACCCTGGCGAGATACAGGAATCGGATCTTCGAACTCTTCAGACACACCCTGGCAAGATACAGGAATCGGGTCTGGTAATGCTAGTCGTCAACAGATACACCCTGGCGAGATACAGGAATCAGATCTTCGAACTCTTCAGACACACCCTGGCAAGATACAGGAATCGGGTCTGGTAATGCTAGTCGTCAACAGATACACCCTGGCGAGATACAGGAATCGGATCCTCAAACTCTTCAGACACACCCTGGCCAGATACAGGAATCGGGTCTGGTAATGCTAGTCGTCAACAGATACACCCTGGCAAGATACAGGAATCGGATCCTCAAACTCTTCACACGCACCCTGGCAAGATACAGGAATCGGGTCTTGTAGTGCTAGTCGTCAACAGATACACCCTGGCAAGATACAGGAATCAGATCTTTAGTTGCGACCGTTGATGGTAATCATCTTTGTATTAACTTTTGTCCTGAAAAGACAAAACGTTAGTTGTATGCGATGTCATGATGTATGACATGCGTGATGTTTTGAGACTGTATGTTCATGATGCGTATATGCATACTATAATGTATGAAGATGTGTTTATGAATTGTATTTTCGTCTCGGAAAATAAATCCTTGACGGGTGCCGGGAATTTGATTCCTGGGCTGATGTTTGAAGAATAATGCTTCTTGTTTCCGCTGGGGGATGGTAGTTGCAAGAATACCGGTAGGAGAAGATGACTCCGTTGGGGAATAAATTTGGCGAAGAAATTACTCTGCGGGGAAAATTACTCTAGCGATCTTGCTGGGGAAAATGCTCTGTGGGGAGAGAGGTACTTCGCTGGGAGTAGAATGAGAACTCCACTGGGGATACCATTGATGTGCTATGTTGAAGAAATTGATGAACTCCGCTGGGGGTAGGAAGACTTCACCGAGGACGATCTTTCCGTGGTTATTGGCTGAGGATAACCCAGTTATATCCTGGTGGGGAAATAACCTTTAAATAAAAATCGGGAGACGCGCTCGTGCTCTGCGGGGGTAAGCTTCCAGAATCTACTGGGGATAAGCTTCCTGCTGGGGAGATGGATTCCACTTTCCTGGGGAAACTTTTGGACTTGACTCTCCTGGGGAACTTTTTGAACTGTATGGGGGAAGTGGCTCCACTGAATGTCTGGTATACCGCCGGGGAACAATCTTAGATCAAGACTGCCGGGGATGCTTATTAAGAATGTTTATATAATCCGCTGAGGAATGTTGAGATCTGCTGGAGGATACCCGACTTCCTTAAGGCTGACAGGATAACTCTGCTTGGAGAGAGTGCATTGACTTGCTGGCTCACTCTCTGGGGATTTAAGATATCT
Organism: Vicia faba; assembly: GCA_948472305.1. Taxonomy (NCBI): domain Eukaryota; kingdom Viridiplantae; phylum Streptophyta; class Magnoliopsida; order Fabales; family Fabaceae; genus Vicia; species Vicia faba. The sequence continues at coordinate 776,198,693 of OX451737.1, forward strand.
TGGTTACGTTCTTCAGCTGAACTTACCTTGGTACCTTGGTGGACAGAGCAATTAGATCGCTTGGACCACTCATTATTGCCCCTGTTTCTAATGTTACCTGTAATTAATCCTTTGTTTCGTATGCAAATATTTATGAGTTAGCAATTATTGTCAAATGCATATATCACAAATTGAACCTTGGACGTTCTTCGCAAAACAAAACAGGAAAAGGAAAAACAATTGGCAATTTTAGCTAAAAAATGAGTTTATATTGATTTTTGAATTTGCCTGTAAATAGGCGTTTATGTACAAGAGGCTGACGTCCTAGTAAGAGAACGCCACCGAACAACAGAGTTTATACAATTTTGTTGAAAAAGGGAAAACAAAACAGCTATGTGAAAAGAATAATCCCACTGGGTTTCAACTCTGCTATCGCCTTTATGTCTTCAAGCGTCTCATCACTTGACGACCTAAATGAAGATGAAGCTGATTGATCGATGCCGTTTGAACTTGATAGTTGATACCGGATTCTGGATGCAAGGTGATCCAATGAGACATAGTATTACGCTTTATCCCTAACTTTTGCCTGGACCGCCCTTTCGGGTTTTCAGTCCACCGGGATACCCATTTTTGCCCAAGCCGCCTTTTCAGGTTTTCGACTTGCCGGGTGTACAGATTTTTTTTCATTTCATCCCTCATTTTGCCCGAACCCTTTTGGTTCGCCGGGAAGCCCTAATTTTTTCCTAGGTATGTCAACCTAGCGGGTATTTTATCATGCGTAGTATCTTTTTACTATGTCTGCATTGGCGGGGTGAGGAAGGTCGTCACCATCCATGGTAGTTAGGATCATGGCTCCTCCTGAGAACACATGTTTAACCACAAATGGCCCTTCGTACGTAGGGGTCCATTTGCCCCTGGGATCACTATAAGGAAGGATGATGCGTTTGATTACCAGATCCCCAACTTGATACTCTTGTGGTCTGACTTTCTTGTTAAATGCCCTGGTCATCCGTTTTTGGTATGTTTGACCATGACAAATAGCAGTAAGTCTCTCCTCGTCAATTAGATTTAACTGATCAAGTCGTGTCTGGATCCAATCATCTTCGCTCAGGTCTGCATCCTTCATTATCCGGAGAGAGGGTATCTGCACTTCGATCGGTAAGACTGCATCCATGCCGTAGACCAAGGAGAAAGGAGTTGCCCCGGTTGACGTCCTTGCTGAGGTACGGTACCCGTGAAGAGCAAACGGTAACATCTCGTGCCAATCTTTATAAGTCTCTGTCATCTTCTGCACAATCTTCTTGATATTCTTATTCGCTGCTTCTACAGCCCCATTCATCTTCGGCCGGTAAGGAGAAGAGTTGTGGTGCTGTATCTTGAATTGCTCGCAGAGCTCAGTGATCATCTTGTTATTAAGATTGGTACCGTTGTCTGTAATGATTCTTTCAGGGATGCCGTATCGGCAGATCAGGTTGTGCCGAATGAACCGTGCCACAACATTCTTGGTTACTGTAGCATATGAAGCTGCCTCAACCCACTTTGTAAAGTAATCGATTGCCACCAGGATGAAGCGATGCCCGTTGGATGCCGTAGGTTTAATCTCGCTGATCATATCTATACCCCACATAGCAAAAGGCTAAGGTGCAGTCAAGACATTCAAGGGAACTGGAGGAACGTGCACCTTATCAGCATATATCTGACATTTATGACATGTCCGAGAGTGTTGGTAACAATCAGCTTCCATTGTGGACCAGAAATATCCTGCCCGAAGGATCTTCTTTGCCATGGTATGTCCACTGGAATGTGTCCCGAAGGTACCTTCATGTAGCTCTGCCATGATTCTTTCTGCTTTAGCCTTATCCACACAACGCAGTAGGGTCGAATCATGGTTTCGCTTGTATAGAATGCCATTGCTGACGAAGAACTTCGCTGCGAACCTTCTCAGAAACTTCTTGTCATTGACAGATGCATCTTCAGGGTATTCCTGAGCTTCCAAGTACCTTTTCACTTCATGATACCAAGGTTTTTCAGTCACTACCTCAGCCTCAAGATCACAACAGTATGCCGGTTTGTCCAGTTTCCAGATAATGACCCGGGGAGCCTCATTGTCCCATTTGACTTTGAGCATAGAAGACATCGTAGCTAACGCGTCCGCCAGCTGATTCTCCTCTCTCGGAAAGTGTTAAAAAGTTATCTCCGTGAAATGGGGGATTAATGTCAACACACATTCTCTGTAAGGAATAAGATTCGGATGTTTCGTATCCCACTCGCCTTTGATCTGATTGATCACGAGAGCGGAATCTCCGAAAACACTCAGAAACTTGATCCTTAAGTCAATCGCAGCCTGAAGACCCATGATGCACGCCTCGTACTCCGCCATGTTGTTGGTGCAGTTGAAACATAGCCGGGAAGTGAGTGGAGTATGAGTGCCTTGAGGGGATATGATTACAGCGCCGATACCGTTACCCAAAGTGTTGGAGGCTCCGTCAAAGTGCATAGACCATCGGGATCCTTCCTCAGGTCCTTCATTCGGTCCAGGTACTTCACAATCAGTTACTATCATGATGCTCTCGTCTGGAAACTCGAAGTTCATTGACTGGTAGTCATCCACTGCCTGATGTGCCAAGTGATCTGCCAATACACTTCCCTTGATAGCTTTCTGAGTCGTGTACTGGATGTCGTATTCTGTCAAGATCATTTGCCATCTTGCTATTCTCCCAGACAGAGCATGCTTTTCGAATATGTACTTTATTGGATCCATCTTTGAGATTAACAAGGTAGTGTGAGTCAGCATATACTGTCTCAGCCGGCGAGCAGCCCATACCAAAGCGCAGCAAGTTTTCTCAAGCAGTGAGTATCGGGTCTCACAGTCGGTAAACTTTTTGCTAAGGTAATAAATGGCGTTCTCTTTTCGGCCAGACTCGTCATGCTGCCCCAGCACACACCCCATTGAGCTGTCAAGTACTGTTAGGTATAATATTAGAGGTCTCCCTTCAACCGGTGGCATAAGGATGGGTGGTTCTTGGAGATACTCTTTGATTCTGTCAAAAGCGGCCTGACATTCATCATTCCAACGTACTACCTGATCTTTCTTCAGCAGCTTGAAGATTGGTTCACAGGTAGCGGTTAAGTGCGAGATGAATCGGGCAATGTAATTCAGGCGTCCTAAAAAGCCTCTGACCTCTTTCTCGGTCTTAGGAACTGGCATCTCTTGAATGGCTTTAACCTTGGCAGGGTCCACTTGAATACCCTTGTCACTTACGACGAAGCCTAGCAACTTCCCAGATCTTACCCCAAAGGTGCACTTGTTCGGGTTCAATCTTAACTTGTATAACTTCAGACGGTCAAACAATTTCTGCAGATGATCAAGATGTTCTTCCTCAGTTTGGGATCTTGCAATCATGTCGTCGACATACACTTCTATCTCATGATGGATCATGTCATGAAATAAAGCAACCATGGCACGTTGGTAGGTTGCCCCAGCATTTTTCAACCAGAATGGCATGACCTTGTAGCAGAAGGTGCCCCACTGAGTAACAAAAGTAGTCTTTTCCATGTCTTCAGGAGCCATCTTGATCTGATTATAACCTGAAAAACCATCCATGAAAGAGAATACCTTGTGCTGAGCAGTATTGTCAACAAGAACATCAATGTGAGGTAGGGGAAGTCATCCTTAGGGCTGGCCCTATTCAGATCCCGGTAGTCGACGCACATTCTGACCTTACCATTTTTCTTTAGTACTGGCACCACATTGGCAACCCACTGAGGGTAAGAAGTCACTGCTAGGAACCCAGCGTCAAATTGCTTCATAATTTCAGCTTTGATCTTCTCGGACATCTCTGGACGCATACGGCGGACCTTTTGCTTAACCGGAGGGCAGTCTTCTTTAGTAGGCAGGTGATGGACCACGATGTCAGTATCCAACCCAGTCATATCTTCGTAGGACCAGGCAAAGATCTCCACATAATCATGTAACATCTGAACTAACCGTTGTTTCACGCTGAGCTCCAGATTGGCACCAATCTTAACTTCCTTTCGATCTGTCTCTGTACTCAGATTTATCGTTTCCACTGGCTCTTCATGTGGTTGAATTGCCCTCTCTTCCTGGAGTAACAGTCTTGCAAGCTCACCAGGCACTTCGCAATCATCTTCACCTTCGTCTTCGGCTAAGTTGATCGGATTTTCGAAGTCATAACTGGCAGTAGCAGAGTCGTTACCAGTGAGATCCAGAGTGGATTGAAACCTGTATGGGTGAGTGTGTGTAAATATAGCTATTTTGCAATATATAAAGAAAGAAAGAACGAAAGGGAGCACAAGATTTGAAATGCGAAAAAAAACGTCCAAGATCTTTATTCATGATATATGGAAATGACAGTTAATAAGCCCTCACAAGTGAAGCCAACGGTGCCCCGGGTAAGACACCGGGCTATCAAGTTTCAGTTTATTGTTTATTACAAATTAGAAAAACAAAGGAATTCATTACTGCGTAACAAAAGTAACAGGTATGTGATCTTTAGCAGTCCAATTGGTCAGTCCACCGTCGGTCGTCGGGTAGATCCAGCTGTTGAACTCTGATTCTTCCACTTCGTCTTCATCCCCAATAGCATTCACTCCTGGATTGGTGATTAGCATAGGAGGTCTTCCGATCCTAGCTTTGCGCACAACCCTTTGAGCCTCTGCAGTAAAACCCAGCCCAAACTTGTCAATCTTAGGAGTAAAATCAGGGAGCCTGCCCCAGTTAGCACATTCACCTTTCTCAATTACCGCCCGGGCGTCCTTCCAGGAGGCCATCTTCAAAGGAAAATCTTCTTCAATTACTGTCTCTGTTGCTGCCAATGTTGGAGTTACCTCTTCAAAATGTTGAAAGGGGGTTTCAATAAACTCCTCGTCTATCTCAATATACCGGAAGGAATTCAGATGACTAACCATGTATTCTTCCTCCCCCTGCACGGTGACAATCTTCCCTCTGACAGGGTATTTGAGCTTCTGGTGTAGAGTAGAGGTTACTGCCCCAGCTTTGTGAATCCAAGGTCGACCCAGCAAACAGGAATAAGATGGACGAATATCCATCACATAGAACGTTGAGTCAAACACTTGAGAACCCACACGAATAGGAATGTCTACCTCTCCATGGACCATCCTCTTCAACCCGTCAAAGGCTCGGACAATGATGTTGCTAGGCTTCAATTCCAGGCCCTCACAATCCAACCTGTCTAAGGCCTTCTTGGGCAACACATTTAGGGAAGAACCGGTGTCCACCAACACGTGTGCGAGAGTAGTGCCCCTGCATTCTATGGAGACATGCAGGCCATCATTGTGGTTCTTTCCCTTGGCGGTAAGATCAGCGTCCGAGAAACCCAAACCATTGTCGGCGGTCAGATTAGCCACACAGTCAGTGAATTGATCTGCAGAGGTCTCTTGTGGCACATGGGCCGTCTTCAGAAATGAAATCAGGGCCTTGGCATGGGCCTCTGAGCACAGCAGTAATGATAGCATGGAGATCTTGGAGGGGGTATGTCCCAGCTGTCCAACGACATTGAAGTCGCTCTTCTTGATTATCTTAAGAATTTCCTCCATCTCTTGCTGGGAGGCTTCAACATTCACAGACTTTGGTGCCTCCATCCGGGCAGGCTCATCATCAATCCCTTTGCCCCGAGTATTAGATGACTCGGCAGCAGGGGAAGCAACTTGATCAGAAGTAGGAACAGGCGCACTTGCAGGTGTAATTAGGAGAGGTCTTCGAATAACTGGTGGCGCAATGTCAGGCGAGAAGAGCCTGCCACTGCGGGTAACTTTAGCTGGACCGGTAATATTGCTGATGCTGGTACCGGTGTTGAACTCTTGCTTTATTCCAAGCACATATACATCTGCCCCATAATGCCATGGGACAGCCTTATCAGATTCATAGGGGAGGGGCCTCAGAACAGTAATAACAATGGGTGCAACGGACATGATTTTGACTGGCTTCCTCGGGGGAGCCTTGATTGGATTGTTGAAAATTGTGACGACAGATACTTCTTCAACAGGAATAGAAGGAACAGCAGACTTCTTGAACAGAATTTCCTTGCTATCCATCAGGCTTTGGATGCCTGACTTTAGCAACGGACAACCAGTAGGGGAAACAGCACACAACAGGCAACCCTTGCTACAACCCGGAAATAAACCGGCTAGCAACAAGTTCCTCTTAACAGTCAACAGAGGAGTAGCTACATCATTCACAGGAACGGCATACAAGTCTTCATCAATGGCATTTACTCCATGCTGGGGCATAGGAGCAGTCACAACATTTGGCCTCTCAGGCGCCTCAAATTGTATCTCTTTTGCATCAATAAGGTCCTGCACCTTATTCCTCAGGGCCCAGCAGTCATCAGTAGAATGCCCCGGGCTATCAGAGTGATAAGCACAACGGGCATTTGGATTATACTTAGGAGATGCAGTATTCACAACCTTCGGAGCCTCTTTGACGGTCACCAAGTTGGTCGATAGCAGTTGCAGTAGGATTTGTGACAAGGTCATACTCAGCCGAGTGAATTCTCTTTTGGGTCTCTCAGTCCTTGCTTGGTTGGGTTGTCGAGGAGCGGCAGCAGGCTTAGCAATTACCACCGCGTTGACAGCTTGGCGGCGTTCTGGTTTGTCTTGCCTTCTAGGCCCATACACAACACTGGATTCCTTCTTAAAAGGTTTCTTCTCAGAACTTTAAGACGCACCTTTCTAAATCTTTCCTGATTTCATACCAGCCTCTATCCTTTCCCCAGTCAGAATGAGGTCAGTAAACCCTGCAGACGAATTGCCAATAAGATAATTGAAGAACGGCCCGGATAGGGTCCCCAAGAACATGTCTACAAGCTCACGGTCGGTTAATGGTGGCTGCACCCTACCATCCAGGTCCCTCCACTTCTGCACATACTCTTTGAAACCTTCTCCCGATCCTAATGACATACCCTGGAGTTGGGTACGCGTAGGAGCGAGGTCGGCATTATATTGATACTGCTTGTAAAAAGCAGTAGCCAACTCCTCCCAGTTACGAACCTTGGTTCCATCCAGCTGATAGAACCATTCGAGATGAGTCCCTGAAAGACTCTCCTGGAAGAAGTGGATCCACAAGTTCTTGTCCGTGGTGTACGGCTGGATCTTCCGCACATATGATCTGAGATGTAGCTTAGGGCAGGACGCCCCGTCATACTTTGCGAAAGATGGTGCTTTGAACTTGTGTGGGATGACCACACCAGAAGATAGACCCCAAGTCTCCGAAATCCAAACCAGGCACTTGTTGAATTTCCATGGCGTTCAGCCGGTCTTCCAACTGCTTATATCTGTCTTCAGCTGGAGGATACTGCTCCTCTTTAAAATCAGTCTCGTTGTCAGAGACCACCGAACTAGGACCTCTTCCCCCTTGGGGACTGCTTTTGCCTACAAAAGAACCAGCTTCCTCATTCTGCAGTGTGTTACCAAACCTCCGGCCCGTGTTGAATAGAACAGTTCTCTTCTTCTTCTTCTTCTTAACCAGCAGAGCCTTCAGTTCCTCTTGACCTTGGGCCAAACCCATAATCAGCTCTTGGAATTGTGCGTTCTGAGCCTGAAGGACCTTGATGGACTGCTCGGTAGATGATTCAGGGTTCATGATGCTGAAATAAACAGCGAAGAACAGTAAGCAACCTGAAAAGAAGAGTTCCTGCTATGCACATGATGAATGATATGTGTTTTATGCAATGCATTCAAGGGTTCGAAAGTTCAACTTTGTTGTAGACAAAAAAAAGGAACACAAGTTATCATTAAGAAATAATTGTTCAGTACATCAAGGCCTCGTGGGCAAAACATTACAAAAGCAAATCAATCCCAAAAGACACTACGCATCCTCTTTGGAGCAATGTAGGTGTTGAGAGTCTTCTCCTCGTGCAGTAGGCGGGTGAGCTCCAAGACCTTCTTCTCACTAGCATGTAGACTGGACTCAAGAGAATTCCGTTCTTCCTTAAGCTGGATCCAACTCTTCTGCATCTCTTCCCAGGATGTAGGCATATCAGGATACTGAATGGTGTAGGACACTTCTCCTTCCAAGACTGGCTCTTTGATCACCGGGAGAACATGAGGATATGGCATCACTAGCTTCTGGGAGCGGGCCCGTACCCACTTGAGATAAGGCTCCAACGAGATGGAGTTTCTGTGCCCAAGTGTCTTGCTGTCTATCCTGCTAGGCATCCTCCAAGCTCTGATAAATCTCTGGCGAAGTCCTTGCGCATTGTTGTCGAAGTCAAAGACTATGTCAGGAATTAACATGTCATGAGGGTCGTCCCTCCGAGCATAACCAAACTGTCTCCAAGCCAGACACGGGTTGTAAGTAATACCTCCTCTGATTCCAAGTAAATGAACATTAGGAAACTCACCGCAACGATCAATGATAGTGACATCTTCTCTGGACCGAGAGCACCAATGTATATCTGCATGTGTAAGAGTCATCAACCTTGTGACCATCTCAAACCCCGCTCGTTCTTCAAAACTGATTGTTGAAGGTGCGAAATAAACCACCTTCCCAGGAGAGGAGTGCAGCACATAAGAACACCCCTTTTTCTCATGGTTCGAGTGTAACATGAGTGAAGGATGTCCCTGAGCAACGTAGGTATGGGATTCCTGGACATGAAGATCTGGACAGCACTGATATCTATAAGCTGATCTGGATTAGGGAACAACACCAAACCATAAACAAGGAGGGCCATAATTCTTCAAAAGCTTGTAGGTCAAGGGAGTTCCAACATTCTTGGGCCTTTTCAAACAGAAACCTGGCTAAGAATCCTTTGATACCACTCCTAACTTCCCAATGTCCCTTGAGGTCAGATGGTTGTAGGCGTAGTGCTTTAGCAATCTCTTCAATCTTGGGTTCCTTTTCTGTACCGTTGTAGGGTAGTTGACTAAGGATAGGGATCTTCAGAAGCCGGGAGAACTCTTCCAATGTAGGCACCAGTTGATAATCCAGGAAAGTAAAATAGTGATGCAGAGGATCAAAGAACTGGAACAGGACCTTCATCATGTCTTCTTCAATGTTGGTGTTGACCAAACTGATGAGTCTTCCATGTCTCTCACTGAAAGAAGAGCTCTCAGGAATCCTGGATATAAGTTCCTTAAGCTGAGGAGGGATCCTTACAAGGCTGATCGGAATTGTATTTCTACGAACAGTTTCCATGTCCTACAAAACAAGAACAAAGATGAAGATTCGAACCCCTGAAATGGTTAGTCAATGCATATGATGCTGTATGATGTTATGATGCTATGATAAAGCACACCATAAATATTCACAAGAAGCAAACATGTTAAGGCACACAAGTCACACCACAGCCCTTAGAGTTTAGGCTAGCATGGGGTCTGGGGTACTACCCTCTTGAAGTTGGTGGGCTCAACCTGTCCTATCAGAAGTAACCGGGTTCTAAGGGTCCCAACATCACTGGATTGTTTTCATTGTTCATCGTTTCGATTTAGCCACTGAACTGGCGACCGAAATATTCCAGGAAAACAACCCTCAATTGAGTGTAGTATCGAGTATCAACCAACCTCGGACTGCACCAAAGTTAGTTATCTCACTACCCTAAAGAGGCCAAGATGGTTCAATTAAGGTTCCTAAGGTCTGTTGATGCTTCACGACACCACGCGGAGGCCCCGTACTCTCCTTGACTGAACTCAAGGGTTACCGGTACACACCAAAGTTCCACATCAACGTAGCAGACTGCTTCAACCGTGTCGGTATACCCCGCACAGTTCCCTCACAGCCTTGTTGCTACTTTCTAAGAAGGTATCCCCAGATCCGAGTTAGGATCTATAGAATTCCCAAGACAGTCCCACAATAATAAAGCAAACAATTCAGACAATTGAAAACACAAGTGTTCTTAGTCCTAAGGTACACCTCACTTTAAGTATTGTTCCCCAGCAGAGTCGCCAGTTCTGTGATCGGTGGATCTGGAACTGACTGTTTAAAGTTGGTTCGCGAAATGTCGCGAAAGCAAGAGTCGCCACCGTGTTTTATTTTCTCCAACATGGACAGGACAAAAGCACAGCAAAATCCCTTATGAGATTGTTTCTCGGTTCGGGAGGTAGATTTATTGAAAGGGAAGGTGTTAGCACCCTTTCTATCCATGGTTATCCATGGGCTCTTAGATACTTGCTCATTTGTGTTTTCAAAAGTGTTTGCTTTTCAATTGTGAGTGAGTTTGAAAAAGTTTCGTTTAAAGTTTCAGATCGACTCTTGTATCAGTCCTCAAGAGTGTTTGAAAAATTGCTTTGAAAGCTTTTTGAAAATGTCGGTGTGAAAAGAGTTTTGATTTTTTTTTGAATTAGAGCAAGTATCTATGAGTCATCCACCTACCCTAAGGAATTAAGCCGTGTAGAAGTCCTTAAGGTAGTGCCATCCCACCATTGAGAGGTAGGTAGCACCACCGTTGGAGGTGTTCGGGTCAATTCGAGTTAAGGGACAGTGTGGTCACCAGAGCAACAGTAGGACACCTTAGAAGCTACCCCTATGCCATAGATCATGACATAAGGACTTACTAAAACGTCCTATACTCGACGACCACGTTTCGAGGGGCAAGGCAACAGTGAGGCGTACCCTAAGAGTGGTGTGTGAATTTGTGTGTCATTTTCAGTTATGTTTTATCTTGTCATGCTTTTGGTGAGCTACGCGTTGATTTTATTTGGGCCATTCATTCTTTCATGCAAAGTTTAACAATTAAGGGGTGCGGAAATTAAAGTGCGGAAAAATAAAATCCTACGCTATTACAAGGCGCGGGTCTATACATCGCCAAATTAACAAAGACCCGTTTTTGAATAAAATGCGGAAATAAATGAATTTCCTAATTACTATTACAAGGCTTTGGGCAATTACATAATATTCAAAAGAAAAATAAAATAAATGCGCGAAAGAATAGAATCGAGTATGCGAGGGCGTTGGACCCTTTAAAGATTAAATTAAAATTAAAAGTTAATTAATGATTAAAGAAAAGAAATTATTTTTTTATGTTTTTTGTATTTATGAAATAAAGAAAATTAATTAAAAGAAACCCTAATTCTAAATATTTTTATTTATTAAAGAAAAAGATTAAAGTTTTAACCTAATTTATACTAATTATTTAATTACATGGGTATTTACAAAATAATTAACAATTAATAATACTAATAATAAGAGGAAATTATTTTATTAAGAAAAAGATAAAATGCTAAAAAAAACTAATTTCTACATTTTTTAATTTATTAAGAAAAAACATTAAAATTTTAACCTAATTTTACTAAGTTGATTATTAAGAATTTATTTACAAAATATTAATGGTGAAATAATAATAATGAAATATATTACAAATTTTTTGATTTCTGGTTTTTATGTTGTAAAAAATTATTTTTTGTGAATTTACTAAAATAGTTAAAAGAAATTAAAAGGAATTAAAAAGAAAGAAGAAAATTAGAAAGAAAAGTACAAACAAAGGGGGTTTCTGGCCCAATTATGGAGGTGTTGTTGAAGCAATTAGGCCCACTGAAATCTGGCCACGTTGACTTTCTATGCTTGTGTACATGTGGTTGACTGAGTGTGTATGGCAGACTGCATTATCTGGCCTTCAGATTGATCTCCTGGGCGCGTGGCAAGCAAAGGCGTTGGGATGCATGATGCTCCTTTGAATGAAGGTTGCATAGAAGCACGTTAAGAAAAAATATATGAATAAGTGGGGGGACCTGGGAATCGAACCCAGGTCCCAGCGTTTACCAAATGAACGTCCAACCATCTGAGCTATGCGCGCGTGTTTGTTAGTACAATGAGATAGAAATAATATATGTGAAAAGAACGTGTTATGCTGAACAAAAACGCGCTAACATTCAAATATCCCAATAGCAATAAGCCACGTTAGCTTTCTTCTTCGTTTGCCTGAAAATATAAAACAGATAGTGGGGGTTTTAAACCCCCACTAAATCAAACCTGCAAAAATAGCGAATAGGGCATAAGCAAATATAAAAAGGGTGCGAGGTGTGGGATCAATTTGTTTGGAGGTCCTGATTCCATTGGCATAGGTTATATTGTCCAATTTTTCCACACGAAGGAAGCCCTAATTTCAAACTTCTGAAACCCTAGAACACGTCCATGGTGGATTCCTATTTAGACAGTTATTCTTCAATTGAGTAATACCATTAGCTTTAGAAGGTCATGGTTAGTATAAATCAACAACAAAAATGCATGAAAAATGTCTAAAAAGCAAAACACGATAATGGATGATTTCAAGAAAAGTCAGATTCTGTTATACCAATTCCTTGAGTATGGAGGGCTGGTTTCGATTGCAATAGTTTCCTGGATCCCTCAGCAATGTTTTGGAACACTTTTTAGGCCTTGAAACGAGCTCTAGCTAGGTTTTCAGTTTTCAAATTTTTGTGAAGAAAGTGCAATGTTGTTCTTGATCTTGGGCGCAACTTTTTGTGTCCAGGGCATTAGGTTTCGATTATGCATATATGTGTGAATGAATTAGGTTAGAAATCCAAGCCCAAAAGTCCTTGCATTCATGATTTGGATATTTGGTTTTCAATGATATCAAATCCAATCTTTTTGTCATGAAACCATTGCCAATTATGAGAAATCTTGCCTTTTTGAATGTGCACGAAATATTTGATTCATTATGAGTGAATATGCTGCACAAAAAGATTTGGAAAACATGCTTTAGTATTTTTCTCATAATTAATTTTAATTAAATGAATTATTAAGATTAAAAATTCAATTAATTAATTAAAAATAAGAAAATAACTCCCTTTTATCTTAATGGGTCGTGCATAGTCTTTGGATAATGATTCATGGAAGAAATTGAGGCCCATTAGCAATTTTGAGGCATTTGAAGCAAAGTTGACTTTCCAAAATTCCCAAAAACTTCCCAACTTCCACAAGGAATATCTTGCTCAATTTTTAAGCTTTGATCATGTTCTTGGACATTTTGGAAAGGTCTTGAAGTCCTCTAACCAATGCATTTGGTCCCATGTCATTTTGATTTACCAATCTCAAGTTATGGTCTTTGACTTAAAGTCCCTTTTTGTTGACTTTTGAAAATGACCTATAATGTTGAAATTGATAACTTTTTGTGAGAGCATTTCTTGGACTTGAAGTGTGAAGATGAGTTGTAGGAAATGTCATTCTCTTAAAAATGAGCTTTGGATGGAATTTTTCTGATAAACCATGTGGAAGTTATGCCCTGGTCAATTTGCAGTTGACTTTTCCAACTGTCCAAAAATAGAAACTTTTGCATCTTGAGACTTTTTGAGCCATGCTTGTGAAATCGTGATCAAGAATTGATCAAATTATGTTTGTGGCTTCAAAATAAGATGTTGACCAAAAATTTGGATTTTTGACTATCAAATGACCATTTTGCCCCCTGCAGTTGACTGTGAAGCAATTAGGGTTTTTGACTGTGCAATCTGGTGCTGTGAGTCTTGAAACTTGGCATATGGATGCTTGACAATATTTATAGGCATGTGGGACTTGTTTGGACCCTTGGAAACCTCAATTTCTTTACCAGAACCGAAACCCTAATTTTTGACTGTTAGGAGGCAATTGGACTGTGCAACCCTTGAGTGATTTTTGAACCATGATCTTGGAAAATCATGAAGAATATGGGAGGGAAAATTTTGGGGTACAACAGGTTCCTATTAGCATAAATCAAACAAGAAAATAGATCAAAATCACATGAAACATGATATGCATATTTGAAGAATAAGGCAAACCGTGTGGCTTGTGTTCTTGGATTCTTCGCGTGTTAGGATTGGTTTTTGATACCAATAGACTCATGGAGACTCAAGAAAGGTGATTGAATCCTTTTTAGGCGTGGAAAGGCACTGCAAGTAGGATTTCAGTTTCACAACTTTCTTGATTTTTTTTGCAAATTGGCTATGGAGTTTTAGCAGCTTTCACGTGTGTCCTTGAGTAGGGTTTCACTCAGCATATGTATGTGATGCAAATTAGGTCAAAACCTTGGCCCAAAAGTCCATGAATTAATGTTTCAAATCCTTGATTTTCAATCATGTAATTTTCAATCTTTTTCCATGAAAACCTTGCCAATTATGGAAGATCTTGTCCCCTTGAGTGATGCACGAAATCTTTAGCATGTGTGGAGTGTATTTGCTTCATAAAAAGATTTGACAACCATGATTTGATATTTTTGTACAATTAAAACCAATTAAATGAATTAATAATAATAAAAATTCAATTAATTAATTAAAAATAAGAAAATAAATCATTTTAAGTTCAATGGGTCGTGCATAGGCTTTGGGTAATGATTCAAGACAGAATTTGAGGCCCATTAGCAAAATTGAAGTGTTTTAGGCAAAGTTGACTTATGAAAGTTCCCAAAAATTTCCCAACTTCTCCAATGCATATCTTGCTCAATTTTGAAGCTATGAACATGTTCTTGGACATTTTGGAAAGGTCTTGAAGTCCTCTAGCCAATGTCTTTGGTACCATGTCATTTTGATTTACCAATCTCAAGTTATGGTCTTTGACTTGAAGTGTCTTTTTGTTGACTTTTGAAAATGACCTAAAATGTTGAAATTGATAACTTTTTGTGAGAGCATTTCTTGGACTTGGAATGTAAATATGAGTTGTAGGAAATGTCATCCCCTTCAAAATGAGCATTGGATGGGATTTTTCTGATAAACCATGAAGAAGTTATGCCTTAGTCAATTTGCAGTTGACTTTTCAACTGTCCAAAAATAGAAACTTTTGCATCTTGAGACTTTTTGAGCCATGCTTGAGGAATCATGATCAAGAATTGATCAAATGATGATTGTGGCTTCAAAATAAGATGTTGATCAAAAAATTTGACTTTTGACTGTCAAATGACCATTTTGCCCCTACAGTTGACTGTGAAGCAATTAGGGCTTTTGACTGTGCAACTTGATGCTGTGAGTCTTGAAACTTGCCATATGGATGCTTGGCAATGTTTATAGGCATATGGGACTTGATTGGACCCTTAAAAACCTCAATTTCTTTGCAAGAACCAAAACCCTAATTTTGACTGTGTTAGGAGGCAATTGGACTATGCAATCCTTGATCCATTTGAAGCTTGACCTTGACAAATCTTGAAAAATATGGGAGGGAAAATTTTGGGGTACAACAGTTGCCCCTGTTCAATCTTTTTAGACCTGAGGATGTAGATTGGCTTGCGTGCCTTTCGTAATCCGAAGGTGGAAGATGATTGAACACTAGAGTGCCCAGAAATTTGCGCTCACATAGCAGTGTGATGACGGGAATGGACTTACAGATGCCATTTGGAGATGATGATGGATATGAGGATAGGCTTATAGATGCCATCTGGAGACGTCGATCGCGTAAGAGATTCCTTAGTGTTGTACCCCAAAATTTGCCCTCCCATATTCTTCAAAATTTGCCAAGTCAAAACCTCAAAATTTCCCCAAGGGTTGCACAGTTCAAGGGCCTCCTAACAGTCAAAGATTAGGGTTTTGGTTCTGACAAAGAAAATGAAGTTTCCAAGGGTCCAATCAAGTCCCACATGCCTACAAATATTGTCAAGCATCCTCATGTCAAGTTTCAAGACTTACAGCACAAAATTGCACAGTCAAAAACCCTAATTGAACTACAGTCAACTGCATGGGCAAAATGGTCATTTGACAGTCAAAAGTTCAAATTTTTGGTCAACATCTCATTTTTAAGCCACAAACATCATTTGATCAATGCTTGATCATGATTCTCAAAGCTTGGCTCAAAAAGTCTCAAGATGCAAAAGTTTCCATATTTGGACAGTTGAAAAAGTCAACTGTAACTTGACCAAGGCATAACTTTCACATGGATTATCAGAAAAAATCCATCTAAAGCTCATTTTGAATAGAAAGACACTTCCTACAACTCCTCTTCACACTTCAAGTCCAAGAAATGCTCTCACAAAAAGTTATCAATTTCAACATTATAGGTCATTTTCAAAAGTCAACAAAAAGGGACTTTACGTCAAAGGCCATAACTTGAGATTGGTAAATCAAAATGACATGGGACCAAATGCATTGGTTAGAGGACTTCAAGACCTTTCCAAAATGTCCAAGAACATGATCAAAGCTTAAAAATTGAGCAAGATATGCCTTGTGGAAGTTGGGAAATTTTTAGGTATTTTGAAAAGTCAACTTTACTTCAAATGCCTTAAAATTGCTAATGGGCCTCTTTTTCTTCCAAGATTCATCATCCAAAGCATGTGCACGACCATTTGGCCCAAAGGGAAGTTATTCATCATTTTTATTTTATTTATTTGAATTTTTAATTGCTAAAAATTCATTTAATTAATTAAAATATGTGGAAAATACTAAACCAAAGTTTTCAAATCTTTTTATGCATGGAATAACTTAAGGATTTCGTGCATTATTAGATAGGGAAAGAATCAATGTGATTTGCCATGATTGGAATCAAATATGCATGAAAAAGATTGAAAAATTATGCCATGAAAATCAAATATTCTCTACATCAATGCTTTGATTCTTTGGACCAAAAACTCAACCCTAATCATTCCATACATAAGCAAGATGATAACCCTAAAGCTAAAAACCTAAGAGCTGCGCCAGAAAACAAGAGCAAAGTTTGAGTTTTTGCCAAAAAATTCCAAAACTGAAAACTACATTCCAGTGCGATTCAAAGGCAAATAACCATTCTATTGCGTTCCTGAGGCTTCAAGGAACGTGTTTGAATAAAAATCATCAACTCTAACGCCCAGAATTGGTATACAGAACTCAAAGTTTTTCACATTTTATTCATATTCGTGTTTCAATATTCAAGCATTCTCATTGCATTTTTTTTGTGGATTCATACTAATTGATTGATTCTAAAGCTAACTGCATACTTTAATTGAGTTTTCGTGCAAAGTTGGAGGATCCACCATTGAAGCATTCTAGGTTTTCAGAGACCTTGAATTGGGGATTCTGACATAGGGTAAAATTGGAACACAAGACCCAGACCATTAAAATCAGGACCTTCAGACGAACTCAATGATGGGGTCGTGCCTAATTTATGATCAAAGGGTTGTTAATCGCTATTTTTTCACTTGTTACTTAGTGGGGGTTTAAAACCTCCGCTATTCAATTTGTTTTTTTTAGATAAAATGCAGGGCCAGTGGAGAAGATGGTGATGTGTAAGGCGATGGTTGGTGTATTCAAATTTCGCGCGAAAATTGGCCACTAACTCATGATTTGCATTATATTATTTGTCTTCTATAATATAATCAAAACGCGTTAATAGCTCCAGTGGCAAGGCATCAGTGTGGTAACCTCTGGGACCTGGGTTCGATCCCCAGGTCCCCCCTTCTTATTCCATGTTATTTTTCTAATCATGCTTCTGTGCAGTTTCAATATAAGCGTCCACCATACGTCCATCATCCAGGTTGGCCACGCGCTTATCAAGATCAATCAAAGGGCTATGATCTGAAGAACATAATAGGCATCAGTCAACACACATGCACGCTTCCAGGAAAAGTCAACAAAGGCCTCCAAAGATGGGCCAAAAATGCTAAATTATACCTCCAATTGGGGACAGAACCCCCCAAGGTTTTGCAATTATTTTCTTTTTTTTATTTTATTTGTTTCAATTGTTTCTTTTTTAATTCTTTAAATTAATTTATTTTCATAAAACATGAAACATAAAAATAACAAAAACTCATAAAAACAAAAATACATTTTATTTTAGTATTTTTTGTAAATAAAAATCATTAATTAATTTAGTTTTCAAATCTAGGATTAATTTTGACATTTTTCTTAATAAACTTAAAATTTGTAGAATTAGGGTTTTAATCAATTTTTATCTTTTTCTTTTCTTTTATCATCATTAATTATTAATTACTATATTTTTGTAAATAAAATTGTATTAATTAATTAGGTTTAATTTTAGGTTAAATTTTAATGCTTTTCTTAATAAATTAAAAAATAACTAGAATTAGGGTTAATTAATTAATTTCATTTAGTTCTCATTAAAAAATTCATAAATACAAAAACTCAAAAAATAATTTCTTTTTATTTTATTTTAATTAATTTGTTAATAATAATTTAATTTCATTAAAAAGGGTCCAACGCCCTCGCTTTCGACTTTTATTCTCTTCGCGCATTTTATTCTTATTCCTTCTTTTAAATATTCATGTAATTCTCCCAAAGCCGTGTAAATTTATATTTCTCGCACTTTCCTTTATTTTATGTCAAATCGGGTTCTGGATTTAATTTGGCGATGTGGACCCGCGCCTTTGTAATAGTTTAGGAACTTTATATTTCTCGCAACTTTTTTTTTACTGTTAATAATTGCATGCAAGAATGAATGTCAAAATAAAAACAAAAGCGTAGATCACCCATGACATGAACAAGACAAAATATCTGAAAACGACACGCAAATCACACACCACCCCTAGGGTACGCCTCACTGTTGCCTTGCCTCTCGAAAGGTGATCGTCGAGTAGAGGATGTCTTAGTAAGTCCTCATGATCCGGGAACCTGGCATGAGGGTAGCTTCTAAGGTATCTTCCTATTGCTCCGGTGATCACCATGTCCCGAACCTCGAATTGACCCGAACACCTCCAACGGTGGTGCTACCTACCTCTCAATGGTGGGATGGCACTACTTCAAGGACATCTACACAGACGAATTCCTTAGGGTATGTAGACGACTCTAGATACTTGCTCTAATTTCAAAACAAAAATCAAAAATACTTTTCACACCGACACCTTTTCAAAAAGCTTTCGAAAGCAATTTTTCAAACACTCTTGAGGACCGATACAAGAGTCGAACTGAAATTTTCAAAGAAATTTTTAAAACCCACAGTTGAAAAGCAAACAAACCATTTTTGAAAACACAAATGAGCAAGTATCTAAGAGCCCATGGATAACCATGGATAGAAAGGGTGATAACACCTTCCCTTTCTATAATCTACCTCCCGAACCGAGAGCAATCTCTATAAGGAATTTTTCTGTGCTTTTGTCCTTTCCATTTGGAGAAAATAAAAGACGGTGGCGACTCTTGCTTCCGTGACATTTCGCGAACCAGCGTTAAACAGTCAGTTCCAGATCCACCGATCACAGAACTGGCGACTCTGCTGGGGAATTAAACTTAAAGTGAGGTGTACCTTAGGGTTAGTTCATAACTGTGTTTTCAATTGTATTGACTTATCTGCTTTAAATTTGTGGGTTGCATGGGAGTTACATAGATCCTAACCCGGATCTGGGGATACCCTGTTTAGGTAGCATAAGCTGTGAGGGACCTGTCCGGCGTAGACCGACACGGGTGAAACAGTGGCTACGTTGGTGTGGCACCTTGGTCTGTACCGATATCCCTTGTGTTGCAACGAGGAGAATATGGGTCTTCTAAGGAGTCATTAAGCACCAACAACCTTAGGACCTTAAATGACACAACTTGGCCATTAGAACAGTAGCAGTATGCTACGCCCATTGAGGCTAAACTCTCGTGATGGTTCTGGCCGCAAGAAAAGATTGTGATGCTGGAGTTATGACCGATTGAGGGTAGTCAATGATATTTGGATCCTCTAAGAACCCGGTTACTTTGATAGGACAGGTATGAACCAACAAACTGAAAGAGGGTAATACCTAGACCTCATGCTGGCCTAAACTTTAAGGGCTTGCCTTGTGTGACTTGTGTGCCTTACCATGTTTGCCTTGTATCTATTTGTGGTGTGCTTTATCATAACATCATAACATCATGAGCATTGCATGCATCCTGCATAAGGACTGACCGTTTCAAAGACAAGAGGGTTTCACCTTTGCTCTGTTTTGTAGGACATCATGATGCCTGTGCGAAGGAATACTATCCGGTTCAACTTTGTTCACTCACCTGAGTTGCTTGAAGAGTTGGTTAGCAGAATTCCAAATACCACTTCCTTCATTCAGAGGCATGGTTCTCTTCTCAGTTTAGTCACTACAAAGCGGGATCAACAGTTGATGAGTGTTCTGACCCAGTTCTATGACCCTCTGTACCAGTGTTTCACCTTTCAAGACTTCCAGCTGGTCCCTACCCTGGAAGAGTTCTCTGATTTGCTTGGTATCCCTATCTTGGATCAGACTCCCTTTACTGGTTGGGAAAAGACCCTCAGGCTTGAGGAGGTTGCTGCAGCTCTTCCCTTGACACATCAAGAGGTAATGGACAACTGGGTAACTAGAAGCGGAGTTAAGGGTTTCTTGGCCAAGTTTCTGATTGGTAAAGCTAACAACTTCTGGAATGACCTGGACTTTAGGGCATATGAAGACATCTTGGCTCTCTTAATCTATGGGTTAGTCTTGTTTCCTAATCCTGACAACTTCATCAATGTCACTGCCATAAGGATCTTTATGTCTCAGAATCCGGTACCCACTCTCTTGGGTGACATCCTGCAACAACTTCATGCTTGTACTGCCCGAAGACGAGGAACTCTATGGTGTTGTATCCCTTTGTTGGTGAGGTGGTTTATTTCGCACCTCCCTAAGTTCGTACTGAAGAACTAAGAAGGAAGAGGTTGGGCTCATAGGTTAATGTCTCTCACTGATAAAGACATCATTTGGACTTGCAGAGGTTTAGATGAGATAGCTATTATTGATCGATGCGGGGAATACCCTAATGTTCCTCTGATTGATACCCAAGGAGGAATCTCTTACAATCCATGTCTAGCACTCCGTCAGTTTGGAAGAGCCAGAAGAGCAGGCCCCCATGAGATGTTGGTGCCTCACATCAGTTTTGAGTTTCAGGTGGATAGTGACGAGCTGCGTCGTAGGTTCATCAAGGCTTGGGACAAAGTTCATAAAGCTGACCCACAAGAGTTGGGGCCAAAGACTTCTTTACCTATGGAAGCCTACTACAAATGGGTTCGCATCCGTGCTCAGAAGTTAGGTATGCCATACGAAGCCGTCAGACCTATCATTCTTGAGTATCCTGACAAAAATGGTGTTCCTCCAACTGTCCTTCCTCCTCAGATACCTACTGATTATGAGACATTAAAGAGATCTTGGTCGCAACTGCGAGAAGAACGGGATTCTTACCGGGAAAAGTTCAACGAGCAGGAATTGAAGATCCAGAAGCTGACAAAGCAGTTGGAGAATGAGCGAGCTCTGAATGCTTACATCCGTACTGAGAAGAGGAGACCATGGGATCAATAAGGAGCTCCGGATGTTCTTTTACAGTTTTAGTTCCCTTTTCAGTATTTCCTTTTTATGTAACGCCTAAGGGCAACTTGTTGAAAAGTTGAATCTAATGAAGTGTGTTCCTTTTTGTTTACAAAGTTGATTCCCGATTGTCTTTGAAAACATAAATCATACGCATTCCATTCATCATGTGCATAGCAGGTTTTCTTCTTTTCAGGTTGCTTACAGTTCTTCGCTGTTTATTTCAACATCATGAATCCTGACTCATCATCAACCGAGATGTCCATCAAGGCTCTTCAGGCGCAGAATGCGCAATTTCAGGAACTAATCATGGGTTTGGCTCAGGGCCAAGAAGAGCTGAAGGCTCTGCTCCTGAAGAAGGAGAAGAAGAAGAAGAGAAGAACTGTTCTTTTCAACTCGGGCCGAAGGTTTGGCAACACTCTGCAGAATGAAGAGGCTGGTTCTTCTATAGGCAAGAGTAATCCCCAAGGGGGAAAAGGTCCTAGTCCGGTAGTCTCCGACAACGAGACTGATTTTGATGAGGAGCAGTATCCTCCTGCAGAAGATAGATATAAGCAGTTGGAGGATAGACTGAATGTTATGGAGATCCAACAAGTGCCTGGGCTGGATTTCGGAGACTTGGGTTTGTCAACTGGTGTGATCATTCCTCATAAGTTCAAAGCACCATCTTTTACCAAGTATGACGGGGCGTCTTGTCCCAAGCTACATCTCAGATCCTACGTGCGGAAGATTCAACCGTACTCAATGGACAAGAATTTGTGGATCCACTTCTTCCAGGAGAGTCTTTCAGGGACTCATCTCGAATGGTTCTATCAGCTGGATGGGACCAAAGTTCGTAACTGGGAGGAGTTGGCTACTGCTTTCTATAAGCAGTATCAATATAATGCCGACCTTGCCCCTACACGTACCCAACTCCAGGGTATGTCGCTAGGGTCAAGCGAAGGTTTTAAAGAGTACGCTCAGAAGTGGAGGGATCTGGCTGGCAGGGTGCAGCCTCCGTTGACTGACCGGGAGTTGGTAGACATGTTCCTAGGGACCCTATCTGGGCCATTTTTCAACCATCTTATCGGTAACTCATCTGCAGGGTTTACTGATCTTATTCTGACTGGAGAGAGAATTGAGGTTGGGATGAAGTCTGGTAAAATTCAGAAGGGTGCATCGTCAAGTTCTGAGAAGAAGCCCTTCAAGAAGGAGGCCAGTGCTGTATACGGGTCCAGAAGACAAGAGAAACCTGAGCGCCGCCAATCTGTCAACGCGGTGATGATTGCCAAACCTGCTGCCGCTCCTCGGCAAACCAATCCTCCAAGGGCTGAAAGACCTAGAAGAGAGTTTACCCGGTTGAGTTTGACTCTATCACAAATCTTGCCGCAGTTACTGTCCACCAATCTAGTGACTGTTAGAGAGGCCCCGAAGGTTGTGAATACTGCTTCTCCAAAATACAATCCAAATGCCCGCTGTGCTTATCACTCCGATAGCCCAGGGCATTCCACTGATGACTGTTGGGCCTTAAGGAATAAGCTGCAGGATCTTATTGACGCCAAGGAGGTACAATTTGAGGCATCTGAGAAGCCTAATGTGGTGACAACCCCCCTGCCTGCCCATGGAGTGAATGCTATTGGAGAGGATGATGAAGTGGGTGAAGCTGAGTTCGACAGCTGGATTTACCCGGCAACCGACAGTGGACCTAGCAATTGGATTGCAAAAGACAACCTACTTGTTTCTCTTGTTACTGAGTAATGAATCCTTTTGTTTTTGGTATTTGTAATAAACAATTAAAACTCTATGGCCCGGTGTCTTACCTGGGGCACCGTTGGCTTCATTTGTGAGGGCATATAAATTGTCATTTCATATATCATGAATAAAGATCTTGGACGTTTTCTCGCATTTCAAATCTTATGCTCCTTTTCTTTCTTTCCTTTCTTTATATATTACAAAACAGTTGTATTTACACACACTCACTCATACAGGTTTCAATCCACTCTGGATCTCACTGGTAACGACTCTGCTACTGCCAGTTATGACTTCGAAAATCCGATCAACTTAGCCGAAGACGAAGGTGAAGATGATTGCGAAGTGCCTGGCGAGCTGGCAAGACTGTTACTTCAGGAAGAGAGGGCAATTCAACCACACGAAGAGCCAGTGGAAACAATAAATCTGGGTACTGAGGCAGACAGGAAGGAAGTTAAGATTGGTGCCAACTTAGAGCTCAGCGTGAAGCAACGGTTGACTCAGATGTTACACGATTATGTGGAGATCTTTGCTTGGTCCTACGAAGATATGCCCGGATTGGATACCGGTATCGTGGTCCATCACTTGCCTACCAAGGAAGACTGCCCTCCGGTCAAGCAAAAGGTCCGCCGTATGCGTCCAGAGATGTCTGAGAAGATCAAAGCCGAGGTTATGAAACAGTTTGATGCTGGGTTCCTTGCAGTGACTTCTTATCCTCAGTGGGTTGCTAATGTGGTGCCGGTACCAAAGAAAGATGGAAAGGTCAGAATGTGTGTCGATTACAGGGATCTGAATAGGGCCAGCCCCAAAGATGACTTCCCCTACCTCACATTGATGTCCTTGTTGACAATACAGCTCAGCATAAGGTGTTCTCTTTCATGGATGGCTTTTCAGGTTACAATCAGATCAAGATGGCACCTGAAGACATGGAAAAGACTACCTTCGTCACTCAGTGGGGCACCTTCTGCTATAAGGTCATGCCTTTCGGACTGAAGAACGCTGGGGCAACCTACCAACGTGCCATGGTTGCTTTATTTCATGACATGATCCATCATGAGATAGAAGTGTATGTTGATGACATGATTGCAATGTCCCAGACTGAGGAAGAACACCTTGATCATCTGCAGAAGTTGTTTGACCGTTTGAAACTGTACAAGCTAAGGTTGAACCCGAACAAGTGCACCTTCGGGGTAAGATCTGGGAAGTTGCTAGGCTTCGTTGTAAGTGATAAGGGTATTCAAGTGGACCCTGCCAAGGTTAAAGCTATTCAAGAGATGCCAGTTCCTAAGACGGAGAAAGAGGTCAGAGGCTTTTTAGGACGCCTGAATTACATTGCTCGATTCATCTCACACCTGACTGCTACCTGTGAGCCAATCTTCAAGCTGCTGAAGAAAGATCAGGTAGTACGTTGGAATGATGAATGTCAGGCTGCTTTTGACAGAATCAAAGAGTATCTCCAAGAACCACCCATTCTTATGCCACCGGTTGAAGGGAGACCTCTGATACTATACCTGACAGTACTTGACAACTCAATGGGGTGTGTGCTGGGGCAGCATGACGAGTTTGGCCGAAAAGAGCATACCATTTATTACCTTAGCAAAAAGTTTACCGACTGTGAGACCCGATACTCACTTCTTGAGAAAACTTGCTGCGCTTTGGTATGGGCTGCTCGCCGGCTGAGACAGTATATGCTGACTCACACTACCTTGTTGATCTCCAAGATGGATCCAATAAAGTACATATTTGAAAAGCCTGCTCTGTCTGGGAGAATAGCAAGATGGCAAATGATCTTGACAGAATACGACATCCAGTACACGACTCAGAAAGCCATCAAGGGAAGTGTATTAGCTGACCACTTGGCACATCAGGCAGTAGATGACTATCAGTCAATGAACTTCGAGTTTCCGGACAAGAGCATCATGATAGTGACTGATTGTGAAGTACCTGGGCCGGATGAAGGACCTGAGGAAGGATCCCGATGGTCTATGCACTTTGACGGAGCTTCCAACGCTTTGGGTAACGGTATTGGCGCTATAATCATATCCCCTCAAGGCACTCATACTCCGCTCACTGCCCGGCTGTGTTTCAACTGTACCAACAACATGGCAGAGTATGAGGCGTGCATTATGGGTCTTCAAGCTGCGATCGACTTAAGGATCAAGTTTCTGAGTGTCTTCGGAGATTCCGCTCTCGTGATCAATCAGATCAAAGGAGAGTGGGATACGAAACATCCGAATCTTATTCCTTACAGAGAATGTGTGTTGACCTTGATCCCCCACTTCACAGAGATAACCTTTGAACACTTCCCGAGAGAGGAGAATCAGCTGGCGGACGCGTTAGCTACGATGTCTTCTATGTTTAAGGTCAAATGGGACAATGAGGCTCCTTGGATCATCATCTGGAAACTGGACGAACCAGCGCACTTTTGTGATCTTGAGACTGAATTGGTGACTGAGAAGCCTTGGTACCATGAGGTGAAGAGATATTTGGAAGCTCAGGAATACCCTGAAGGTGCGTCTGTCAACGACAAAAAGTTTCTGAGAAGGTTCGCAGCGAAGTTCTTCCTTAGCAACGGCATCTTGTACAAGCGAAACCATGATTCGACCTTACTATGTTGTGTGGATAAGACAGAAGCAGAAAGGATCATGGAAGAGTTACATGAAGGGACCTTCGGAACACACTCCAGTGGACACACCATGGCAAAGAAGATCATTCGGGCAGGATATTTCTGGTCCACAATGGAAGCTGACTGTTACCAACATTCTCGGACATGCCACAAATGCCAGATATATGCAGACAAGGTGCATGTTCCTCCAGTTCCTCTAAATGTTTTGACTGCGCCTTGGCCGTTTGCAATGTGGGGCATAGACATGATCGGTGAGATTAAACCTACAGCATCCAATGGGCATCGCTTCATCCTGGTAGCGATTGATTACTTCACGAAGTGGGTTGAAGCGGCTTCCTACGCTACGGTAACCAAGACTGTTGTGGCACGGTTCATTCGGCACAACCTGATCTGTCGATACGGCGTCCCAGAAAGAATTATTACAGACAACGGTACCAATCTCAATAACAAGATGATCACTGAGCTCTGCGAGCAGTTTAAGATACAGCACCACAACTCTTCTCCTTACAGACCGAAGATGAATGGGGCTGTAGAAGCAGCAAATAAAAACATTAAGAAAATCATGCAGAAGATGACAGTGACTTATAAAGATTGGCACGAGATGTTACCGTTCGCTCTGCATGGGTACCGTACCTCAGCCAGGACGTCAACCGGGGCAACTCCTTTCTCCTTGGTCTACGGTATGGAGGCAGTCTTACCGATCGAAGTGCAAATACCCTCTCTCCGGATAATGAAGGATGCAAATCTGAACGAAGATGATTGGATCCAGACACGACTTGATCAGTTAAACCTCATTGATGAAAAGAGACTTGCTGCTATCTGTCATGGTCAGACGTATCAGAAACGGATGATCAGGGCATTTAACAAAAGGGTCAGACCACAGGAATATCAAGTTGGGGATCTGGTAATCAAGCGAATCATCCTTCCTCAGAGTGATCCAAGGGGCAAATGGACCCCTACGTACGAAGGGCCATTTGTGGTTAAACATGTGTTCTCAGGAGGAGCCATGATTCTAACCAACATGGATGGTGACGACCTTCCTCACCCCGCCAATGCAGACATAGTAAAAAGATACTACGCATGAAAAAGACCCGCTAGGTTGACATACCTAGGCAAAAATTAGGGCTTCCCGGCGAACCAAAAGGGTTCGGGCAAAATGAAGGGATGAAATGAAAAAATCTGTACACCCGGCAAGTCGAAAACCTGAAAAGGCGGCTTGGGCAAAAATGGGTATCCCGGTGGACTGAAAACCTGAAAGGGCGGTCCAGGCAAAATTTAGGGATAAAGCATAATACTATGTCTCATTGGATCACTTCGCATCCAGAATCCGGTATCTACATCGAGTTCAGACGGCATCAATCAGTCAGCTTCATCTTCAATTAAGGTCATCAAGTGATGAGACGCTCGGAGATATAAGGGCAATAGCAAAGTTGAAACCCAGTGGGATCATCCATTTCACACAGCTGTTTTATTTTCTTTTGTACAAATTGTATAAACTCTTTTGTTCGGCGGCGTTCTCTTACTAGGACGTCAGCCTCTTGTACATAAAACGCCTATTTTACAGGCAAATTCAGAAATCAATACAAAAATCATTTTTCAGTTAAAATTGCCAATTGTTTTTCCTTTTCTGTTTTGTTTTGCGAAGAACGTCCAAGGTTCAATTTGTGATATATGCATTGACAATAATTTGCTAACTCATGAATATTTGCATACGAAACAAAAGATTAATTACAGGTAACATTAGAAACAGGGGCAATAAAGAGTCGTCTAAGCAATCTGATTGTTCTATCCTCCAAGGTACCAAGGTAGGTTCAGCTAAAGAACATAACCAGATATCTTAATTCCCCAGAGAGTGAGCCAGCAAGTCAGTACACTCTCCTCAAGCAAAGTTACAGTCAACCTTAAGGAAGTTGGGTATCCTCCCGCAGATCTCAACATTCCCCAGCAGTACATGCATTCTTAACAAGCATCCCCGGCAATCTTGGTCTAAAGACTGTTCCCCGGCGGTATATCAAACATTCAGTGGAGTCACTTCCCCGATACAATTCAAAACTTCCCCAGGAGAGTCCAATCTAGCTCCCCAGGAAAGTTGGAATCATCTCCCCAAGCAGTAAGCTTATCCCCAGTAGATTCTGGAAGCTTATCCTCGCGGAGCACGAACGCGTCTCCCGGCTTTATTCAAAGAGTTATTTCCTTACCAGGATATAACTGGGTTATCCTCAGCCAAAAGCCACGGAAAGATCGTCCTAGGCAAAATCTTCTTATCCCCAGCAAAGTCTATTAACACTTCCAGCACAACAAGGGTATCCCCAGCAAGTTATTATCAACAACTCAACAAAGTACCTCTCTTCCCACAGAGTATTGCTTCCCAGCAAGGTCGCTAGAGTATCTTTTCTCCCTACAGAGTAATCCCTTCGCCAAGTTCATTCCCCAACGGAGTCATCTTCTCCTACCGGTATTCTTGCAACTATCATCCCCAGCGGAGGCAAAAATCTATTCTTCAACATCAGCCCAGGAGTGACTTCCCGGCACCCGTCAAGGATTTTATTTTCCTAAAAGACAAAAATATACATTCATAAACATCATATTTTCATACATTATAGCATGCATCTACGCATCATATCTCACAAATCTCATTTATGTTGAGAACATCATCGCTTGATTCATATCATGCATGACATATGACTGACCTTTACCTTTCAGGAAAGATCCTGTCAAGTTCTCAGCTATATTTCAAGACCTTGACCGGTTCAGCTAAATCGCCCCTAAGATTTTTCTGTTTCTTATCCCGTCAAAGGCCTTCTCTAGTTCAGTCAGATCGACCCTAAGATCTCCCTGTTTCTTATCCAGTTGAAGACATTTCAAGACCTAGACCGGTTCAGTTAAATCGACCCTAAGATTTCTCTGTTTCTTATCCAGTCAAAGGCCTTCTCTGGTTCAGTCAGATCGACCCTAAGATCTCCCTGTTTCTTATCCAGTTGAAGATTTCAAGACCTAGACCGGTTCAGTTAAATCGACCCTAAGATTTCTCTGTTTCTTATCCAGTCAAAGGCCTTCTCTGGTTCAGTCAGATCGACCCTAAGATCTCCCTGTTTCTTATCCAGTTGAAGATTTCAAGACCTAGACCGGTTCAGTTAAATCGACCCTAAGATTTTCATGTTTCTTATCCAGTCAAAGGCCTTCTCTAGTCCAGCTAAATCGACCCTAACATATTTTCCTGATAAAGACTCAGTAGAAGATATCCAAGATTCTCTCAGCGTTACTGTTGAGGTAGAAGTCGCCCAAGATTCTCTCAGCGTTACTGATGAGGTAGAAGTCGCCCAAGATTCTCTCAGCGTTACTGTTGAGGTAGAAGTCGCCCAAGATTCTCTCAGCGTTACTGTTGAGGTTGAAGTCGCCCAAGATTCTCTCAGCGTTACTGTTGAGGTAGAAGTCGCCCAAGATTCTCTCAGCGTTACTGTTGAGGTAGAAGTCGCCCAAGATTCTCTCAGCGTTACTGTTGAGGTAGAAGTCGCCCAAGATTCTCTCAGCGTTACTGTTGAGGTAGAAGTCGCCCGAGATTCTCTCAGCATTACTGTTGAGGTTGAAGTCGCCCAAGATTCTCTCAGCGTTCCTGTTGAGGTAGTAATCATCCAAGGTTCTCTCACCGTTCATGTTGAGGTAGTAACCATCCCTGGTTCATTCATCACCTTTTGAAGATCCAGATTCAGTTCCTGTAACCAGTCAGGACACATCTGCACGAAGAGTTTGAAGACCAGCTCCTGTAAACAGGTCAGGTAATCATTTTCTTTCGCAGGTATGCAAGTTCTCGCTAAGGAATCTCTTACGCGATCAACACCCAGATGGCATCTATAAGCCCATCCACCTTCCATCATCTCTTAGCATGGCATCTATAAGCCCATCCACCTATCCATCAATCTCCAAATGGCATCTATAAGCCCATTCCACTATCACACTACTATGTGAGCGCAAATTTCTGGGCACTCTAGTGTTCAATCATCTTCCACCTTCGGATTACGAAAGGCACGTCAGCCAATCTGCATCCTCAGGTCTAAGAAGATTGAACAGGGGCAACTGTTGTACCCCAAAATTTGCCCTCCCATATTCTTCAAAATTTGCCAAGTCAAAACCTCAAAATTTCCCCAAGGGTTGCACAGTTCAAGGGCCTCCTAACAGTCAAAGATTAGGGTTTTGGTTCTAACAAAGAAAATGAAGTTTCCAAGGGTCCAATCAAGTCCCACATGCCTACAAATATTTTCAAGCATCCTCATGTCAAGTTTCAAGACTTACAGCACAAAATTGCACAGTCAAAAACCATAATTGCACTACAGTCAACTGCAGGGGCAAAATGGTCATTTGACAGTCAAAAGTTCAAATTTTTGGTCAACATCTCATTTTAAAGCCACAAACATCATTTGATCAATGCTTGATCATGATTCTCAAAGCTTGGCTCAAAAAGTCTCAAGATGCAAAAGTTTCCATATTTGGACAGTTGAAAAAGTCAACTGTAACTTGACCAAGGCATAACTTTCACATGGATTATCAGAAAAATTCCATCAAAAGCTCATTTTGAAGAGAAAGACACTTCCTACAACTCCTCTTCACACTTCAAGTCCAAGAAATGCTCTCACAAAAAGTTGTCAATTTCAACATTATAGGTCATTTTCAAAAGTCAACAAAAAGGGACTTTAAGTCAAAGGCCATAACTTGAGATTGGTAAATCAAAATGACATGGGACCAAAGGCATTGGTTATAGGACTTCAAGACCTTTCCAAAATGTCCAAGAACATGATCAAAGCTTAAAAATTGAGCAAGATATGCCTTGTGGAAGTTGGGAAATTTTTGGGTATTTTGAAAAGTCAACTTTACTTCAAATGCCTTAAAATTGCTAATGGGCCTCTTTTTCTTCCAAGATTCATCATCCAAAGCATGTGCACGACCATTTGGCCCAAAGGGAAGTTATTCATCATTTTTATTTTATTTATTTGAATTTTTAATTGCTAAAAATTCATTTAATTAATTAAAATATGTGGAAAATACTAAACCAAAGTTTTCAAATCTTTTTATGCATGGAATAACTTAAGGATTTCGTGCATTATTAGATAGGGAAAGAATCAATGTGATTTGCCATGATTGGAATCAAATATGCATGAAAAAGATTGAAAAATTATGCCATGAAAATCAAATATTCTCTACATCAATGCTTTGATTCTTTGGACCAAAAACTCAACCCTAATCATTCCATACATAAGCAAGATGATAACCCTAAAGCTAAAAACCTAAGAGCTGCGCCAGAAAACAAGAGCAAAGTTTGAGTTTTTGCCAAAAAATTCCAAAACTGAAAACTACATTCCAGTGCGATTCAAAGGCAAATAACCATTCTATTGCGTTCCTGAGGCTTCAAGGAACGTGTTTGAATAAAAATCATCAACTCTAATGCCCAGAATTGGTATACAGAACTCAAAGTTTTTCACATTTTATTCATATTCGTGTTTCAATATTCAAGCATTCTCATTGCATTTTTTTTGTGGATTCATACTAATTGATTGATTCTAAAGCTAACTGCATACTTTAATTGAGTTTTCGTGCAAAGTTGGAGGATCCACCATTGAAGCATTCTAGGTTTTTAGAGACCTTGAATTGGGGATTCTGACATAGGGTAAAATTGGAACACAAGACCCAGACCATTAAAATCAGGACCTTCAGACGAACTCAATGATGGGGTCGCGCCTAATTTATGATCAAAGGGTTGCTAATCGCTATTTTTGCACTTGTTACTTAGTGGGGGTTTAAAACCCCCGCTATTCAATTTGTTTTTTTCAGATAAAATGCAGGGCCAGTGGAGAAGATGGTGATGTGTAAGGCGATGGTTGGTGTATTCAAATTTCGCGCGAAAATTGGCCACTAACTCATGATTTGCATTATATTATTTGTCTTCTATAATATAATCAAAACGCGTTAATAGCTCCAGTGGCAAGGCATCAGTGTGGTAACCTCTGGGACCTGGGTTCGATCCCCAGGTCCCCCCTTCTTATTCCATGTTATTTTTCTAATCATGCTTCTGTGCAGTTTCAATACAAGCGTCCACCATACGTCCATCATCCAGGTTGGCCACGCGCTTATCAAGATCAATCAAAGGGCTATGATCTGAAGAACATAATAGGCATCAGTCAACACACATGCACGCTTCCAGGAAAAGTCAACAAAGGCCTCCAAAGATGGGCCAAAAATGCTAAATTATACCTCCAATTGGGGACAGAACCCCCCAAGGTTTTGCAATTCTTTTCTTTTTTATTTTATTTTATTTGTTTCAATTGTTTCTTTTTTAATTCTTTAAATTAATTTATTTTCATAAAACATGAAACATAAAAATAACAAAAACTCATAAAAACAAAAATACATTTTATTTTAGTATTTTTTGTAAATAAAAATCATTAATTAATTTAGTTTTCAAATCTAGGATTAATTTTGACATTTTTCTTAATAAACTTAAAATTTGTAGAATTAGGGTTTTAATCAATTTTTATCTTTTTCTTTTCTTTTATCATCATTAATTATTAATTACTATATTTTTGTAAATAAAATTGTATTAATTAATTAGGTTTAATTTTAGGTTTAATTTTAATGCTTTTCTTAATAAATTAAAAAATAACTAGAATTAGGGTTAATTAATTAATTTCATTTAGTTCTCATTAAAAAATTCATAAATACAAAAACTTAAAAAATAATTTCTTTTTATTTTATTTTAATTAATTTGTTAATAATAATTTAATTTCATTAAAAAGGGTCCAACGCCCTCGCTTTCGACTTTTATTATCTTCGCGCATTTTATTCTTATTCCTTCTTTTAAATATTCATGTAATTCTCCCAAAGCCGTGTAAATTTATATTTCTCGCACTTTCCTTTATTTTATGTCAAATCGGGTTCTGGATTTAATTTGGCGATGTGGACCCGCGCCTTTGTAATAGTTTAGGAACTTTATATTTCTCGCAACTTTTTTTTTACTGTTAATAATTGCATGCAAGAATGAATGTCAAAATAAAAACAAAAGCGTAGATCACCCATGACATGAACAAGACAAAATATCTGAAAACGACACGCAAATCACACACCACCCCTAGGGTACGCCTCACTGTTGCCTTGCCTCTCGAAAGGTGATCGTCGAGTAGATGATGTCTTAGTAAGTCCTCATGATCCGGGAACCTGGCATGAGGGTAGCTTCTCAGGTATCTTCTTATTGCTCCGGTGATCACCATGTCCCGAACCTCGAATTGACCCGAACATCTCCAACGGTGGTGCTACCTACCTCTCAATGGTGGGATGGCACTACTTCAAGGACATCTACACAGACGAATTCCTTAGGGTATGTAGACGACTCTAGATACTTGCTCTAATTTCAAAACAAAAATCAAAAATACTTTTCACACCGACACCTTTTCAAAAAGCTTTCGAAAGCAATTTTTCAAACACTCTTGAGGACCGATACAAGAGTCGAACTGAAATTTTCAAAGAACTTTTTAAAACCCACAGTTGAAAAGCAAACAAACCATTTTTGAAAACACAAATGAGCAAGTATCTAAGAGCCCATGGATAACCATGGATAGAAAGGGTGCTAACACCTTCCCTTTCTATAATCTACCTCCCGAACCGAGAGCAATCTCTATAAGGAATTTTGCTGTGCTTTTGTCCTTTCCATTTGGAGAAAATAAAAGACGGTGGCGACTCTTGCTTCCGCGACATTTTGCGAACCAGCGTTAAACAGTCAGTTCCAGATCCACCGATCACACTTAGCGAGAACTTGCGTACCTGAAAAAGATAGATAATTACCTGGCCTGTTACCGGGATTGATCTTCAAATTCTTTATGTAGATATGCCCTGTCTGGATGCAGGTATCGAATCTACAAAACTAACACTCACAGACGTGCCCTGGCTTGATACAGGATCGAATCTGGAACTTCAAAAGGTTGCTTACAGACGTGCCCTGGCCGGATAAAGGTATCGAATCTAAAACTTCAAAAGGTTGCTTACAGACGTGCCCTGGCTTGATACAGGTATCGAATCTAAAGAAAACACTCACAGATATGCCCTGGCCGGATACAGGAATCGAATATGGAATTAGTCATCAACAGACATGCCCTGGCTTTATACAAGAATCGAGTCTTCAAACTCTTCAGACGTGCCCTGGCTTGATACAGGAATCGAATTTGGAAATAGTCGTCAACAGACATGCCCTGGCTTGATACAGGAATCGAGTCTTCAAACTCTTCAGACGTGCCCTGGCTTGATACAGGAATCGAATCTGGAATTAGTCACCAACAGACATGCCCTGGCTTGATACAGGAATCGAGTCTTCAAACTCTTCAGACGTGCCCTGGCTTGATACAGGAATCGAATC
The DNA here is from genome assembly GCA_948472305.1 of Vicia faba. Taxonomy (NCBI): domain Eukaryota; kingdom Viridiplantae; phylum Streptophyta; class Magnoliopsida; order Fabales; family Fabaceae; genus Vicia; species Vicia faba. The sequence continues at coordinate 776,232,540 of OX451737.1, forward strand.
TGGAATTAGTCATCAACAGACATGCCCTGGCTTGATACAGGAATCGAGTCTTCAAACTCTTCAGACGTTCCCTGGCTTGATACAGGAATCGAATCTGGAAATAGTCGTCAACAGACATGCCCTGGCTTGATAGAGGAATTGAGTCTTCAAACTCTTCAGACGTGCCCTGGCTTGATACAGGAATCGAATCTGGAATTATCTTTATGTAGACATGCCCTGGCTTGATACAGGAATCGAATCCACAATAAATCGCTCACGGATATGCCCTGGCCTGATACAGGTATCGAGTCCGGAATTGCGATAGTTGATAGTAATCGTCTTTGTATTGACCTTTCCTGAAAAAGGCAAAACATTTGTTATATGCAATGTCATGATGCATGAAATGCGTGGTGTCATGATGCTTATAGCCAATGGGATTGTATAATGTGATGTGTATATGTATGTATAAAATGTATGAAAATGTGATGTCTGTGAATGTATTTTCGTCTAGGAAAATAAATCCTTGACGAATGTCGGGGGTTAAATCCTGGGCTGATGTTGAAGAGAATTCTTCGTTTCCGCTGGGGATGAAGATTGCAAGAATAAACCGGTAGGAGAAGATGACTCCGTTGGGGAATAAACTTTGGAGAGATTACTCTGCGGGGGAAATTACTCTAGCGACTTCACTAGGGAAGTTACTCTGTGGGAAGAGAGGTACTTTGTTGAGATGTTGAATGAGAACTCCGCTGGGGATGTCATTGTTGAGTTATGTTGGAAGGTTTGATGAACTCCACTGGGGATAGGAAGACTTCGCCGGGGACGATCTTTCTGTGGCAACTAGCTGAGGATAACCCAGTTATAAGCTCTGGTGAGGAATAACCTTCTGAATAAAGACGGGGAGAGATATGCTCCGCAAAGGATAAGCTTCCAGAATCTACTGGGGATAAGCTTCCTACTGGGGAGATGGATTTAACTCTCCTGGGGAGACTCTGAATTGTACTGGGGAATGGCTCCGCTGGATGTCTAGATTCTGCCGGGGAACAGTCTTATATTAAGACTGCCGGGGATGCTTATTGAGGAATAATTGTACTCCGCTGGGGAATGTTGAGATCTTATGGGGATACCCACCTCCTTAAGGCTGACCATAGGATAACTCTGCTTGGGGAGAGTATCGCTGACTTGCTGGAGAAGTTGTGCCTTTTTAGGGCTAGCTCTGCTCAGGGAAGAGTATTGTTGAACCTTGTCTCGCTCTGTGGGGAATTAGGGTATCTCGGTTACATTCTTCAGCCGAACTTACCTTGGTACCTTGGTGGACAGAGCAACTAGATCGCTTAGACAACTCATTATTGCCCCTGTTTCTGATGTCACCTGTAATTAGTCCTTTATTTCGCAAGCAAATATTTATGAATTAGCAATTAGTGTCAAATGCATATATCAAAACTGAACATTGGACGTTCTTCGCAAGACAAAATAGAGAAAGGAAAAATAATTGGCAATTTGTCGGGAAATGTGAATTTGTATTAATTTTTGAATTTTCCTGTAAATAGGCGTTTATGTACAAGAGGCTGACGTCCTAGTAAGAGAACGCCGCCGAACAACATAGAGTTTACAATTTTTGAAAAGGAAAACAAAACAGCTATGTGAAAAGAATGATTCCACTGGGCTTCAACTCTGCTACCGCCTTTATGTCTTCAAGCGTCTCATCACTTGGCTGCTTAGTTGTCGATGAAGCTGATTGATCGATGTCTTCTGAACTTGATAGCTGATACCGGATTCTGGATGCAAAGTGATCCAATGAGACATAGTATTACGCTTTATCCCTAATTTTTGCCTGGACCGCCCTTTCAGGTTTTCAGTCCACCGGGATACCCATTTTTGCCCAAGCTGCCTTTTCAGGTTTTCGACTTGCCGGGTGTACAGATTTTTCATTTCATCCCTTATTTTTTCCCGAACCCTTTTGGTTCACCGGGAAGCCCTTATGTTTGCCTAGGTATGTCAACCTAGCGGGTCTTTTATCATGCGTAGTATCTTTTTACTATGTCTGCATTGGCGGGGTGAGGAAGGTCGTCACCATCTATAGTGGTTAGAATCATAGCTCCTCCTGAGAAGATACGTTTAACCACAAATGGCCCTTCGTATGTAGGGGTCCATTTGCCCCTGGGATCACTTTGAGGAATAATGATGCGCTTGATTACCAGGTCTCTGACTTGATACTCTTGTGGTCTGACTTTCTTGTTAAATGCCCTGATCATCTGTTTTTGGTATGTTTGACCATGACAAATAGCAGCGAGTCTCTTTTCGTCAATCAGGTTCAATTGATCAAGTCGAGTCTGGATCCAGTCATCTTCGTTCAAATCTGCATCCTTCATTATCCGGAGAGAGGGTATCTGGACTTCTATGGGCAAGACTGCCTCCATGCCATAGACCAAGGAAAAGGGAGTTGCCCCGGTTGATGTTCGTGCTGAGGTACGGTATCCATGAAGAGCAAACGGTAACATCTCGTGCCAATGTTTATAGGTCACTGTCATCTTCTGCACAATCTTCTTGATATTCTTATTTGCTGCTTCTACAGCCCCGTTCATCTTCGGCCGGTAGGGAGAAGAATTATGGTGCTGTATCTTGAATTTCTTGCAGAGCTCAGTGATCATCTTGTTGTTAAGATTGGTACCATTGTCCGTAATGATCCTTTCAGGGACTCCGTATCGACAGATCAGGTTATGCCGAATGAACCGAGCCACGACGTTCTTGGTTACCGTAGCGTATGAAGCTGCTTCAACCCACTTCGTGAAGTAATCAATTGCTACCAGGATGAAACGATGCCCGTTGGATGCCGTAGGTCTGATCTCACCGATCATATCAATGCCCCACATTGCAAATGGCCAAGGTGCTGTTAAGACGTTCAGAGGAACTGGAGGAATGTGCACCTTATCTGCGTAGATCTGGCATTTGTGACACATTCGAGAATGTTGGTAACAGTCAGCTTCCATTGTGGACCAGTAATATCCTGCCTGGAGGATTTTCTTCGCCATAGTATGTCCACTGGAATGCGTTCCGAAGGTACCCTCATGTAGCTCTGCCATGATCCTTTCTGCTTCAGTCTTATCCACACAATGCAGTAAGGTTGAATCATGGTTTCGCTTGTATAGAATGCCGTTACTGAGAAAGAACTTTGCTGCGAACCTTCTCAGAAATTTCTTGTCGTTAACAGATGCACCCTCGGGGTATTCTTGAGCTTCCAAGTACCTTTTCACTTCATGATACCAGGGTTTCTCAATCACCTCTTTAGCCTCAAGATCACAACAGTATGCAGGTTCGTCCAACTTCCAGATAATGATCCGGGGAGCCTCGTTGTCCCATTTAACTTTGAACATAGAAGACATTGTAGCTAGCGTGTCCGCCAACTGATTCTCCTCTCTTGGGAAGTGTTCGAAAGTAATCTCCGTGAAATGGGGGTCAATGTCAGCACATACTCCTTGTAGGGAATAAGGTTTGGGTGTTTCGTATCCCACTCGCCTTTGATCTGATTGATCACGAGAGCGGAATCTCCGAAGACACTCAGAAACTTGATCCTTAGGTCAATCGCGGCTTGAAGACCCATAATGCATGCTTCATACTCCGCCATGTTGTTGGTGTAGTTGAAACATAACCGGGCGGTGAGTGGAGTATGAGAGCCATTAGGAGATGTGATCACAGCACCGATGCCATTACCCAAAGCGTTTGAGGCTCCGTCAAAGTACATAGACCATCGGGATCCCTCCTCAGGTCCTTCATCTGGTCCAGGTACCTCACAATCAGTCACTATCATGATATCCTCGTCTGGAAAATCAAAGTTCATAGATTGGTAGTCATCCACTGCCTGGTGTGCCAAATGGTCTGCCAATACACTTCCTTTGATTGCTTTCTGAGTCGTGTACTAGATATTGTATTCTGTCAAGATCATTTGCCATCTTGCTATTCTTCCGGACAGAGCAGGCTTTTCGAATATATACTTTATCGGATCCATCTTTGAGATCAATAGAGTAGTGTGAGTCAACATATACTGTCTCAGCCGGCGAGCAGCCCATACCAAAGCGCAACAAGTTTTCTCGAGCAGTGAGTATCGGGTCTCACAGTCGGTAAACTTTTTGCTAAGGTAATAAATGGCGTGCTCTTTTCGGCCAGACTCGTCATGCTGCCCCAGCACACACCCCATTGAGCTGTCAAGTACCGTCAAGTATAAGATTAGAGGTCTCCCCTCAACTGGTGGCATAAGAATGGGTGGTTCTTGGAGATACTCTTTGATTCTGTCGAAAGCAGCCTGACATTCATCGTTCCAACGTACTACCTGATCTTTCTTCAACAGCTTGAAGATTGGTTCCCAGGTAGAAGTTAGGTGCGAGATGAATCGGGCAATGTAGTTCAGACGTCCTAGAAAGACTCTGACTTCTTTCTCTGTCTTGGGGACTGGCATCTCTTGTATGGCTTTCACCTTGGAAGGGTCCACTTGAATACCTTTGTCACTCACGACGAAACCCAATAGTTTTCCAGATCTCACCCCGAAGGTGCACTTGTTCGGGTTCAACCTCAGCTTGTACAACTTCAGACGGTCAAACAGCTTCTGTAGATGGTCAAGGTGTTCCTCCTCAGTTTGGGACCTTGCAATCATATCATCGACGTATACTTCAATCTCATGGTGGATCATGTCATGAAATAAAGCAACCATGGCCCGTTGGTAGGTTGCCCCAGCATTTTTCAACCCAAATGGCATGACCTTGTAGCAGAAAGTGCCCCACTGAGTAACAAAAGTGGTCTTTTCCATGTCTTCAGGAGCCATCTTGATTTGATTATATCCGGAGAACCCATCCATGAAGGAGAACACCTTGTGCTGAGCAGTATTATCAACTAGAACGTCAATGTGAGGCAAAGGGAAGTCATCTTTGGGGCTGTCCCTGTTCAGATCCCTGTAATCGACACACATTCTGACCTTACCATCTTTCTTCGGCACTGGAACCACATTGGCAACCCACTGAGGGTAAGAAGTCACAGCTAGAAACCCGACATTAAATTGTTTCATAACCTCAGCTTTGATTTTCTCGGACATCTCTGGACGCATACGACGGACCTTCTGTTTAACCGGAGGGTAGTCTTCCTTGGTAGGCAGGTGATGAACCACAATGTCGGTGTCCAACCCAGGCATGTCTTCGTACAACCAGGCAAAGATTTCCATATAATCATGCAACATCTGAACCAACCGTTGCTTCACACTGGCCTCCAGATTGGCACCAATCTTGACTTCCTTTCGGTCTGTCTCAGTACCCAGATTTACCGTTTCCACTGGCTCTTCATGTGGCTGAATAACCCTCTCTTCCTGGAGTAACAGTCTTGCAAGCTCTCCAGGCACTTCACAATCATCTTCACCTTCATCTTCGGCTAAGTTGATCGGATTTTCGAAGTCATAATTGGCAGTAGCAGAGTCGTTACCAGTGAGATCCAGAGTGGATTGGAACCTGTATAAGTGAGTGTGTGTAAATATAGCTGTTTTGCAATATTATAACAAAGAAAGAAAGGGAGCACAAGATTTGAAATGCGAAAAACGTCCAATGTCTTTATTCATGATATATGTAAATGACAAATAATAAGCCCTCACAAATGAAGCCACGGTGCCTCGGGTAAGACACCGGGCCATAAAGTTTCAAATTATTGTTTATTACAACTTAAAAACAAAGGAGTTCATTACTGAGTAACAAAATTAACAGGTATGTAGTCTTTTGCGGTCCAGTTGCTCGGTCCACCGTTGGTTGTCGGGTAGATCCAGCTGTCAAATTCAGATTCTTCCACATCTTCATCAATAGCATTCACCCCCGGGTTGGTAATGAATACGGGAGGTCTTCTAGTCCTGGCATAGAGTACAACCCTCTGAGCCTCTGCAGTGAAACCCATCCCAAACTTATCAGTCTTCAAAGTAAAGTCAGGAAGTCTGCCCCAGTTCGCACACTCACCCTTCTCAATCACAGCCCGGGCATCCTTTAAGGAGGCCATCTTCAACGGAGGATCTTCAATTACTGATTCTGCTGCTGCCAAAGTCTGAGGCACCTCTTCAAAATGTTGAAAGGGGGTCTCAATAAAATCCCCGTCCATCTCTATGTACCGGAACGAGTTCAGATGGCTGACCATGTATTCTTCTTCCCCCTGCACTGTAACAATCTTCCCTCTGACCGGGTACTTGAGCTTCTGATGTAGGGTGGAGGTCACAGCTCCAGCCTTGTGGATCCAAGGGAGACCCTACAAGCAAGAATAGGACGGTCGGATGTCCATCACATAGAACGTTGAATCAAAGATTTGAGATCCAACCCTGATTGGTATGTCCACCCCACCATGTACCATCCTCTTCGATCCATCAAAGGCTCGGACAATAATGTTACTAGGTTTCAATTCCAAACCCTCACAATCCAACCTGTCTAAGGCCTTCTTGGGTAGTACGTTCAACGAAGAACCAGTGTCAACCAGCACATGGGCAAGGGTGGTTCCCCTGCATTCAATAGAGACATGCAGGGCGTCATTGTGGTTCTTTCCCTTAGCGGTCAGGTCAGCATCAGAGAAACCCAATCCATTGTCAGCAGTTAAGTTGGCTACACAGTCAGTAAATTGGTCAGTGGACGTCTCTTGTGGCACATGAGCCTTCTTTAGGAAGGAAATCAAGGCCTTGGCGTGGGCCTCTGAACACAACAGCAGGGAAAGCATGGAGATCTTAGAGGGGGTGTGCCCCAGCTGTTCAACGACGTTGAAATCACTCTTCTTGATGATCTTAAGGATTTCTTCTATTTCTTGCTGGGAAGCTTCGGCATTAACAGTCTTCGGTGCCTCCATCTGGGCAGGCACATCATTAGCAATCCCCTTGCCCCGAGCGTCAGATGACTCGGCAGCAGGGGTAGAAACTTGATCAGGAGGAGGAATAGGCACACTGGCAGGTGTGATAATAAGAGGTCTTTGAACGGCTAGAGGTGCAATATCAGGCGAGAAGAGCCTGCCACTGCGAGTAACCTTAGCAGGACCGGTGATGTTACTGATGCTGGTATTAGTGTTGAACTCTTGCTTTACTCCGAGCACATAAACGTCTGCCCCATAGTGCCACGGGACAGCTTTATCAGACTTATAGGGGAGGGGCCCCGGAACAGTAATGATGATAGGTGCGATCTTGTGAACAGGCATAATTTGAACAGGCTTCTTCGGGGGAGCCTTGGCAGGATTATTGAAAATGGTGACAACGGAAACTTCTTCGGTAGGAACCACAGGAACAACAATCTTCTTGAACAAAATCTCTTTGCTATCCATCAGGTTTTGGATGCCTGACTTCAGCAAGGGACAACCAGCAGGGGAAACAGCACACAGGAGGCAACCTTTGCTACAACCCGGAAATAAACCGGCTAGCAACAGGTTCCTTTTTATGGACAACAACGGAGTGACGATCTCATCCACGGAGGCTACATACGGATCTTCTTCCACATCATTCACCCCATGTTGGGGCATGGGAGCAGTCAGCACATTGGGCCCTACAGGCGCCTCAAACTGTATTTCCTTCGCATCGATAAGGTCCTGAACCTTATTCCTTAGGGCCCAACAGTCATCAGTAGAATGCCCCGGGCTATCAGAGTGATAAGCACAGCGGGCATTTGGGTTGTACTTTGGCGAGGTAGTGTTCACAACCTTTGGAGCTTCTCTGACGGTTACCAAATTAGTGGACAACAGTTGCGGCAAGATCTGAGATAGAGTCATGCTAAGCCGAGTATACTGCCTTTTGGGTCTCTCACCCCTTGGTTGGTTGTATTGCTGGGTAGCAGCAACAAGCTTAGAGATAACCACCGCGTTGACAGCTTGGCGGCGTTCCGGCTTATTCTGTCTTCTAGGACCATACACAGCACTGGCTTCCTTTTTGAAAGGCTTCTTTTCAGAACTTGAAGATGAACCTTTTTGTATCTTCCCCGATTTCATACCAGCTTCTATCCTTTCCCCAGTCAGAATGAGGTCTGCGAACCCTGCAGAAGAATTACCAATAAGGTGGTTGTAAAATGGCCCAGATAGGGTCCCCAAGAACATGTCTACAAGTTCACGATCAGTCAACGGTGGTTGTACCCTACCAGCCAGGTCTCTCCACTTCTGCGCGTACTCTTTAAAACCTTCTCCCGATCCTAGCGACATACCCTGGAGTTGGGTACGTGTAGGAGCGAGGTCGGCATTGTACTGATACTGCTTGTAAAAAGCAGTAGCCAAGTCCTCCCAGTTTAGAATACTGGCTCCATCTAGCTGATAGAACCACTCGAGCTGAGCCCCTGAAAGGCTCTCCTGGAAGAAATGGATCCACAAGTTCTTGTCTGCAGTGTATGGTTGAATCTTCCGCACATAGGACCTGAGATGCAGCTTGGGACAGGATGCCCCATCATACTTAGCAAAAGAATGAGCCTTAAACTTGTGTGGGATCACCACCCCAGAAGATAAACCCAGATCTCCGAAATCCAACCCAGGCACATGTTGAATCTCCATGGCATTCAGACGGTCCTCTAACTGCTTGTACCGGTCCTCAGCTGGAGGGTACTGCTCATCATTATAATCTGTCTCGTTGTCAGAGACCACAGGACTAGGGACCCCTCCCCCTTGGGGACTACCCTTCCCCACAGAGGAAGCAGCTTGATCAGCATCATTTTGCAGCGTGTTACCAAACCTCCGACCAGAGTTAAACAGCACAGTCCTACCCTTCTTCCTCTTCTTCTTCATCTGGAGAGTCTTCAGCTCTTGTTGACCCTGGGCCAAACTCATGACCATCTCTTGGAATTGGGCCTGGAGGGCCTTGATAGCTTGCTCGGTAGATGACTCAGGATTCATGATGATTGCTGAAATAAACAGCGAAGAAGATTAAGCAACCTGAAAAGAAAAGTACCTGCGGTGCATATGATGAATGGAATGCGTATGATTTATGTTTTCAAAGACAATCGGGATTCAACTTTGTAAACAAAAAGGAACACATTCATTAGATTCAAGCTTTAAATTGTTCAATAAATTGCCCTTAGGCGTTTACATAAATGAAAATACTGAAAAGGAAATAAAACTGTAAAGGAACATCCAAGGCTCATTAGTGATCCCATGGTCTCTTCTTCTCAGTGCGGATATAGTCATTCAAAGTCCGCTCGTTCTCCAATTGCTTTGTCAGCTTCTGGATCTTTAATTCTTGCTCGTTGAACTTTTCTCGATAAGAATCTCGTTCTTCTTGCAGTTTCACCCAAGACCTCTTTAGTGTATCAACATCAGTAGCTATCCGAGGAGGGAGTACAGTTGGAGGAACCCCGTCTCTATCAGGCAATTCAAGAATGATAGGCCTGACAGCTTCGTATGGCATACCTAACTTCTGGGCACGGATGCGGACCCATTTGTAGTAGGATTCCATAGGCAGAGAAGTCTTCGGTCCCAACTCCTGTGGGTCAGCTTTGTGAATTCTGTCCCAAGCTTTGATGAATCTACGACGCAGTTCGTCACTGTCCATCTGAAACTCAAAACTGATGTGAGGTACCAACATCTCATGAGGCCCTGTGCTTCTGGACCTTCCAAACTGACGGAGAGCTAAACATGGATTATAAGAGATTCCTCCTTGGATACCGAGTAGTGGAACATTTGGATATTCTCCGCAACGATCAATAACAACTACTTCATCCATACCTCTGAGAGTCCAAATGATGTCGTTATCAGTGAGAGACATTAACCTATGAGCCCCACCTCTTCCTTCTTTGTTCTTCAGCACGAACTTAGGGAGGTGCGAAATAAACCACCTCACTAATAAAGGAGCACAACACCACAAAATTCCCCGTCTTCAAGCAGTACGAGCATAAAGTTGTTGCAAGATATCACCCAAGAGAGTGGGCACCGGATTCTGAGACATGAAGATCCTTATGGCATTGACATTAACAAAGTTATCCGGATTCGGAAACAGAACCAAACCATAGATTAGGAGAGCCAGAATGCCTTCATACGCCCTGAAGTCTAAGTCATTCCAACAACTGTTAGCTTTACCAATCAGAAACTTAGCCAAAAAGCCCTTAACTCCGCTTCTAGTCACCCAGTTGTCCATTACTTCTTTAGTGGTCAAAGGAAGGGCTGCAGCAACCTCCTCAAGCCTAAGGGTCTTTTCCCATCCAGTGAAGGGAGTCTGATCCAAGATAGGGATACCAAGCAGATCAGAGAATTCTTCCAGGGTAGGGACCAGCTGGAATTCTTGGAAGGTGAAGCACTGATACAAGGGATCGTAAAACTGGGTCAGGACACTTATCAGCTGTTGGTCCCACTTTGCAGTGACTAAGCCGAGGAGAGAACCATGCCTCTGGATGAAGGAGGTAGTGTTTGGAATCCTGTCAACCAACTCTTTAAGCATCTCAGGTGGGTGAACAAAGTTGAGCCGGATAGTGTTCCTTCGCACAGGCATCATGATGTCCTACAAAACAGAGCAAAGGTGAAACCCTCTTGTCTTTGAAATGGGTCAGTCCTTATGCAGGATGCATGCAATGTTATGATGGCATGATGTTATGATAAAGCACATCACAAGTATTCACGAAGGTAAACATGATAAGGCACACAAGGCACACCAGACAGCCCTTAAGGTTTAGGCCAGCATGGAGTTCAGGTATTACCCTCTTTCAGTTTGTTGGTTAAGACCTGTCCTATCAAAAGTAACCGGGTTCTAGAGGATCCCAATATCACTGACTACCCTCAATCAGTCATAACTCCAGCATCGCAATCTTTTCTTGCGGCCAGAACCATCGCGAGAGTTTAGCCTCAATGGGTGTAGCATACTGCTACTGTTCTATTGGCCAAGTTGGGTCATTTAAGGTTCTAAGGTCGGTTGGTGCTTAATGACTCCTCAGAAGACCCATATTCTCCTCGTTGCGACACAAGGGATATCGGTACAGACCAAGGTGCCACACCAACGTAGCCACTGCTTCACCCGTGTCGGTCTACGCCGGACAGGTCCCTCACAGCTTATGCTACCTAAAACAGGGTATCCCCAGATCCGGGTTAGGATCTATGAATCTCCAAGACAGCCCACAAAGAATAAAGCAAACAAAACATTCAATTGAAAACATAAGTATTATCTAATCCTAAGGTACACCTCACTTAAAGTGTCCCCAGCAGAGTCGCCAGTTCTGTGATCGGTGGGAATGAGAACTGACTGTTTAAAGCTGGTTTCGCGAAATGTCGCGGAAGCAAGAGTCGCCACCGTCTTTTATGTTCTCCAACATTGAAAGGACAAAAGCACAACAAAATTCCTTATTGAGAATGTTTCTCGGTTCGGGAGGTAGATTTATAGAAAGGGAAGGTGTTAGCACCCTTTCTATCCATGGTTATCCATGGGCTCTTAGGTACTTGCTCTTATGTTTTCAAAATGTTTGTTTGCTTTTCAAATGTGCGTGGGTTTGAAAAAAGTTTCATTGAAAGATTTCTGAGTGACTCTTGTATCTGTCCTCAAGAGTGTTTGAAAAATTTGTTTTGAAAGCTTTTGAAAGTGTCAGTGTGAAAAGTATTTGTTTGTTTTTGAAGAGAGCAAGTACCCATGAGTCATCTACCTACCCTAAGGAATTAGGCTGTGTAAAAGTCCTTAAGGTAATGCCGTCCCACTATTGAGAGGTAGGTAGCACCACCGTTGGAGGTGTTCGAGTCAATTCGAGTTTAGGGACAGTGTGGTCACCAAAGCAATAGTAGGACACCTTAGAAGCAACCCTAATGTCCTAGATCCTTTTTAATCCGAGGCAAACGTTTCGAGGCAACTGGATCTTAGACATAAGAGCGACCGCTAAAACGTCCTATACTTGACGACCACGTTTCGAAGGCAACGAGTGAGGCGTACCCTAGAAGTGGTGTGTGCATTGTGTGTTGTTTTCATGTTATATTTATCTTTGATCATGGCATTGTGAGCTACGAGTTGTTTTTAATTACCATATATTCTTTCATGCAATTTAGCAGTTAGGAGTGCGGAAAATTAAATACAGAAAGATAAAAGCTACGCTATTACAAGGCGCAGGTCTATACATCGCCAAAATACAAAGACCCGTTTTTGATAAAGATGCGGAAAGTAAAAAAGCAGTAAACCTAATTACTATTACATCCTTGAACAGTTACATAATAATCCAATAAGAAATAAGAACATGTGAAAAAGAATTAAATTGAACGTCTGAGGGCTTTGGACCCTTTTGAGAAATTAAATTTAAACCCTAATTATTTAATTAATTAAAGAAAGACATTTTTTGTGTTTTTTGTATTTTATTATGGAAATAAAGAAAATAAAATCAAGTGAAAACCCTAGTTCTAAGTTTATTTTAATTATTAATGAAAATATTAAAGTTAACCTAATTTAAGCTAATTAATTAATTTACATTTATGCACAAAATTAGTAATAATTAATAATGATAATAATAATTAATTAAGGAAAAGATGAAAATGTCAAAACCTAATTCTATATATTTTTTATTTATTAAGAAAAGAGATTAAAATATAAACCTAAATTAAACTAAAGTTAATTGTCAATATTTATTTACAAAAAATAGGTTAGTGGTGAAATTAAGAAATTAAAATATTTTACAATTTGATTTTTTGATTATATTATGAAAAGTTGATTAATGGTGAATTAATAAAAACAATTAAAACAATTAAAAAGAATTAGAAAGAAAAGAAAATTAAATTAAAAAGTATGCAAACCAAGGGGGTGTGAAGGCCCATGTGGAGGTTTCTTGAAGCAATTCTGACCCATTGAAATCTAAGCCACGTTTGACTTTCGTGATTGTATGCATGTTCATTGACCGGGCCATATGATGGACTTCATTCTGTGGCCATTGGATTGTTGATCAAGGCCATCTGGCAAGCCAACGCGTGAGGGTGCATCATGGAACGTTTGAGCAGCGCTGCACCTGAAAGCGTTAAGAAAAATATGAAGAATATATGGGGGGACCTGGGAATCGAACCCAGGTCCCTATGCTTGCAAGACACGTCCTCCACCATCTGAGCTACCAAGCGCGTTTATATACATAATAATAAAGAGATATAATATATGAAAAGTGCCCATTATGCTGAAACATTAAAAAAGCGCGCTAAGGTTTAAACTCCCCAATCACATGATGCCACACCCATCTTCTTCCTCGTTTTCACCTGCAACATGAATAACATAGCGGGGGTTTTAAACCCCCACTAACCATAACCACGAAAAATAGCGACTAGGGTTAGGAACAATATAAAAAAGGCGCGATAGGCTGGTTGAATTCGTCTGGCCTTGACGAATTCAACCCTGGTCATGACATGGTCCAATTTTCCCTGATGCCTAAAGCCCTAATTGCAAACTTCAGAAACCCTAAATGTCGTTCATGGTGGATTTGGATTCAGGCAGTGTTAGTTCAATTAGCTTATACCAATCGCTTCAGAGGGTCCCTATTAGCATAAATCAAACAAGAAAATAGATCAAAATCACATGAAACATGATATGCAGATTTGAAGAATAAGGCAAATCGTGTGGCTTATGTTCTTGGATTCTTCGCGTGTTAGGATTGGTTTTTGATACCAATAGACTCCTGGAGACTTAGGCAAGGTGATTGAATCCTTTTTAGGCGTGGAAAGGCACTGCAAGTAGGATTTCAGTTTCACAACTTTCTTGATTTTTTTGCAAATTGGCTATGGAGTTTTAGCAGCTTTCACGTGTGTCCTTGAGTAGGGTTTCACTCAGCATATGTATGTGATGCAAATTAGGTCAAAACCTTGGCCCAAAAGTCCATGAATTAATGTTTCAAATCCTTGATTTTCAATCATGTAATTTTCAATCTTTTTCCATGAAAACCTTGCTAATTATGGAAGATCTTGTCCCCTTGAGTGATGCACGAAATCTTTAGCATGTGTGGAGTGTATTTGCTTCATAAAAAGATTTGACAACCATGCTTTGATATTTTTCTACAATTAAAACCAATTAAATGAATTAATAATAATAAAAATTCAATTAATTAATTAAGAATAATAAAATAAATCATTTTAAGTTCAATGGGTCGTGCATAGGCTTTGGGTAATGATTCAAGACAGAATTTGAGGCCCATTAGCAAAATTGAAGTGTTTTAGGCAAAGTTGACTTTTGAAAGTTCCCAAAAATTTCCCAACTTCTCCAATGCATATCTTGCTCAATTTTGAATCTATGAACATGTTCTTAGACATTTTGGAAAGGTATTGAAGTCCTCTAACCAATGTCTTTGGTCCCATGTCATTTTGATTTACCAATCTCAAGTTATGGTCTTTGACTTGAAGTGTCTTTTTGTTGACTTTTGAAAATGACCTATAATGTTGAAATTTATAACTTTTTGTGAGAGCATTTCTTGGACTTGGAATGTGAAGATGAGTTGTAGTAAATGTCATCCCATTCAAAATGAGCATTGGATGGGATTTTTCTGATAAACCATGAAGAAGTTATGCCTTGGTCAATTTGCAGTTGACTTTTCAGCTGTCCAAAAATAGAAACTTTTGCATCTTGAGACTTTTTGAGCCATGCTTGAGGAATCATGATCAAGAATTGATCAAATGATGATTGTGGCTTCAAAATAAGATGTTGATCAAAATTTTTGACTTTTGACTATCAAATGACCATTTTGCCCCTACAGTTGACTGTGAAGCAATTAGGGCTTTTGACTGTGCAACTTGATGCTGTGAGTCTTAAAACTTGCCATATGGATGCTTGGCAATGTTTATAGGCATATGGGACTTGATTGGACCCTTAAAAACCTCAATTTCTTTGCAAGAACCAAAACCCTAATTTTGACTGTGTTAGGAGGCAATTGGACTGTGCAATCCTTGATCCATTTGAAGCTTGACCTTGACAAATCTTGAAGAATATGGGAGGGCAAATTTTGGGGTACAACAGGCTGGATTCGAAAGCAAGAGAAAAATGTTGGGTTGGTGTTTCCCTGGGTTCTGGAATCGAAGGGAAGAAACAAGTGTGGTGTTTCTTTGGATTCTGGGTTTGAGAGTGTGTTAAATGGTTAGAGATGCTGGAGTAACCACATTTGTAGGATAATAAAACATGGTTTGGTTTAAACGAAAACAAGTTTGATCCCTTTCGTTGTTCCCAAGTTTCAAGTACAAGTGGGGGCCTGCTGCTGTTGGAAGCAAGAGATTGGACTTATGCTTTTGGAACTGCTTGCATTCAGACACAAATCAGATTGGGAGCTGATTTTGTGATTAAAGTACTCTTTATGAAAAAAGGGTACGTAGCTCTTTGCTATTTTATCCAAGAATAGCATTATCCAGTAGACAAAGCTTCGAACCTTTATGTAATGCATCACCAAATTATGTAAGCCTCTGATTATGTAAAGATTTGGAAGTAACATAGCATGACAAGCTTTCTCGAAGGATTCATAGTTGGATTCGAAGCATATTTCTTAGAAGGGAACCAATACTCCAATCGAATCCTTGTGTGAAGGTATCCCTTGTCCAATCTAAGACCTGCCTGCAGTGGGTCACTGCTTTGTGATTCTAAACAAGCATGCAAGAGGCCTTTGCTCAAATGAAAGCTTGCATGAAGAGCCATTATCCCATCGAAACTTGCCTGCAAGAGGTCACATGGCCACACAGAGGATGTAACCCAAACTTGCATTCGAATGAGGCCACAAGCCCAAACAAAAGATGTACACCAAAGCATGCATAAAAGGGAACCACATGCCCAAATGAAGGATGTATACCAAGCTTGCATTCTAAGAAAGGCCACATGCCCAAACGAAAGATGCACGCAGGAGGTCCCTGCTTTGTGAATTAAAGAAAACATGTAGGATGCAAATGGTGCAATCGAAGGATGTATGCAGGAGGCCATTGCCTTGTGCCTGCTGGAATGAAGGAAGTTCCTGCCTTGTGAATTGAAGGCAAGCATATAGAAAAGCACTTTTCTTCTGAATCGAAGGGCGCCAGTAGGAAGCCAGTGCCTTCTGAATTGAAATACACCAACATGAGGCCCTTCCCTTTTGAATCTAAGGAGGCTGTTTCAAAGGGAAGCAAATGTTCATTCGAAGCTTATATAAAGATAGCCAATGCTTTGTGGGTGCTAATATGAAGGGGAATTTATGCCTTATGCAGGCAGGAATGCAGGAGGCCCCTGCCTTTTACTTCATGTAGGAGGCCAATGCTGAAGGTGGATTCGAAGCAGACATGAAGGTGAATTCGAAGTAAGCATGGAGGGAGTTATTTGTCCAATCGAAGCTTGTCCAATTGAAACAGGCATGCAGGCATCAAATATCCAATCGAAGCAGGCATGTAGGCAGCCATTTGTCCAATAGAAACTTGTCCAATCAAACAAACATGCAGGCATCAAATGTCCAATCGAAGTTGGCATGTAGGCAGCCATTTGTCCAAACGAAGCAAGGGAAATCGAAGCAAACTTGTTGTTCCTTAAAAAAATCATTTTTATCTGTTTTGCCCTTTTTTACAGTTTCCTCTTTAACTTGATGCTGGAAAATCCAATTGTACTTGTGCAAGCTTGAATTTTTTAGAATCCTTGTGAGAAATGCCTTGAGAAAAGAGAGGGAAAATTTTGGGGTACAACACCTGAACTCGTTTCTCTCTTAGATGCATGTACTTTGAGTGTAATGCTCTAAATATGAAGAAATGCGACCTCTAACAAAAATACAAATGTTTGCTTAAATAGAAAATTTAAAAGTGTAACCGTCGATGGTTACTAGTCTCACATTGGGATTCATGGAGAACTGCTTTGAAATGTCCCCACGTCCTTACTGAATTGCAAGTTGGTATCTGCTTTTGCCACCACTTATTATTACATGTCGACACTTGCATCCTGTCGAGCCTGCCTCCAAAATTGGTGTCTTCGCCGACCAAAATTCCTGGCCAATAACTTGGGGGGCACATTCTGATCGTTCTTGAAGCATTTCTAACCAAAGATAACTTACAGCTTAAAGGCTTTCTTCCCTAGTCGAAAATTGTTTGACAACAAATTGCCCCCAAAATGCCATATTCGACAGAGCCTCTGTCGACGGGAGAACTTTGGTGTTTTCTCTCTGAATTTTTGACTGCATGTCTCCTCCAAGTGACGTCATGTGTAATCATGACCACTTTCTGTGCAAAAGTTTCCCATATCAATCAATCACATCTCATGATCATTCTTTGGTTT
This sequence comes from Vicia faba, assembly GCA_948472305.1. Taxonomy (NCBI): domain Eukaryota; kingdom Viridiplantae; phylum Streptophyta; class Magnoliopsida; order Fabales; family Fabaceae; genus Vicia; species Vicia faba. The sequence continues at coordinate 776,249,674 of OX451737.1, forward strand.
TAGGGCGCGAGTTTTCCAATGAACCCCACTAACTCTTCCACCTCTTGGCATGCTCACGCCATGCTGAGTGACATTTGTTTCCCTTTTAACGACTCTGATTCTCTTTAAATAGACTTTCAAAAACTCTCTCTTCCTTTCTTCTCTCCTTCTGCTTCAGCTCTCCAAACTCTACAATTTCTGGAAATCTTAAGGAAACGCACCCCATATCTTTCTCTATTTCTGCAAAACAAAGTTTGAACTCCATCCGAGAGTCCTCATCTAAAGTGAAATCCAAGATTGAGGCATGAAAACACCAAATGCTTATTACTTTTGTTATAGCGAAGAAACTCTTCCATTCCATGGGCCTTATCCAGCCCAAGAGACGCATCCTAAAACTGTCAATCAATACTTCCTTTGTTTTATCCCTGTTATCCCTTCTGCTTTCAACCATACAAAACCCATTGATGTTAGATGTATGTCCTCTGATGCCACGGTGTTCACCTCCATACCTACGCCAGATGATACGGTGTATCTTGCTTGGCTTGATAAAGCCTAGGGGCAACGGAGATCTCAATGGGAGAAACTTGTCATTTTCGACGTTATTCGAATTTCGCGGAGCGCCCATACAATTGGTCCCAACTTTATTCTCAATTAATTTTTCTTTTGGGAAAGTTCGACTAACAATTTTTAACTTCCCTGTGGGATGTTGACGCCTACCCTATTTGTGACAGCCATCACTGGGCTTTCCTTGTTGGGTATTACTTTCAACCCAACTGAGTCAACGAAACATAAATTTTGCTTCGACCATTCGAATTTCACCTGTTATATTATTGATCACCATATTATGGATACTGTTGTACCCCAAAATTTTCCCTCCCATATTTCTCAAAACATTTCAAGAAAGATCCACAAGTTGCTCAAGGTAGTCCAAGGGTTGACCAGACAAGCTCCCTCCTAAGGCAGTCTACCTCAAATTAGGGTTTCATGTTGCATCAAGATACTTGAGTCCAAGGGATCCCAAATTCTCACCACTGTCCTAATATGTTCTCAAGATCATCCATGTCAAATTTCAAGCCTTGCAGAGGAAGTTTGCTCAGTCAATTGCTCAAAGGTCTGAAAATCGACTGTGCTAGGGCAAAAGTCAACTGTGGCCCACATACAGTCAAACTTCAAGATTTTTGGTAAACATCCTCATTTTGAAGTATATTTCATCATTTGATCAAGGGTTGGTCATGATTCATCAAGGATTGCTCATAATTCATCAAGAACCAAAAGTTGCTAAATTAGGGTTTTGTAGGAAAAGTCAACTCAACTTTGACCAAGCATAACTTTCTCATACTTTATGAGAAATGACCCATCCAAAGCTCATTTTTAATAGGATGCAATTATATACAATCCATATTCATCTCCAAAGTTCAAAATATGCACTCACAAGAAGTTATGAATTTTGACATTATAGGTCATTTTGAAAAGTCAACAAAAACACTTTTTTTGTAAAAGCTTCATACATGAACATGGAATACCAAATTGAGATGGGACCAAAAGGGTTGCTTATAGGACATCTCAATATTTCTAAAAAGTCCAATAACACCTTCAAAGAGTCAAAATTGAGTAAGTTATTCATTGGTGAAGTTGGCCCTTTTTGCAAAATTGCCAAAAGTCAACTATGCCTCAAATTGCAATTTTTGCTAAATGGGCCTAACTTTTTGCACTTGTTTTGAGTTGGCAACATGGTCCACGAGACCTAGCCATTTTCACTTGTCATTATATTGTTTTTATTATTTATTTTTATTTTTATTTGAATTAAATCAATTTTAATCAAAACAAATCATATAAAATCCAAAATATTGAAATCTCAAGATTTGGTACATGTTTCAGGTCTTAATATCCAGCTAGCATAAGATTGAATTCGTGTAAAATCTTGGTGTGCACAAAAAGATTGAGTTTGCTCTATTTTTAGCAAGATTTTCAAGTGTATCAAATCCAAATCAAAAGCAATGATGGAGGAATATTGTAATCATATTGGCAACCCTAATCCATTCCTCAATACATAAGGAGTGTTTGCAGACCCAAAAGGAGGCTAGAGAGAGGCGCAAGAACCAGAACCAAACTTGCAAAAAATAAAGAAAAGTGCAGACACGAATTCATAGTTTCGGGTAACTACAAGACTCTTTGACCATCCCAATCGCTTCCTGGGATCACAAGGGACCTAAATCAATCAAGAACAAAGAGTTTCCAACCCTATAACACACTGTAAGTCAGCCACGACAATGGCTCTTTATTGAATTCGAATTTCATAATCTTGGCATCTCTTGCATGAAATAATTGTATATTCTTGTTCACCATCACATTTGCAAGCTTTCTGTAACATTTAATTTCGTTTTCATGAATTGTATTGGAGTTTTCCATTATTAGGGTTTCTTGCTTCGATTTGGGATCTTTATGTATAGGTGAAATTGGGCCATGAAGGAGGCACCATCATGCTCAGCAGGTCCAGACGAACCCATCCATGGCCTTAGTTTTTATTTATCATGCTTGTATTAGATTTTGAGAATTGCAGGACCTAAAGTTATGGACAAACGTCCGTAGGTAAAAGTCTGTGACTTTTACCAACGGTGCAAGGAGGAAGATGACTAGCGTGGCGGCCTCTCATTTTCTAATTTAGATTTTGGCGCTTTCTCTCTCCACTAACGCCCATTATTGTATATTACTAATTGTTATTATTTTATGTACAAAGCAAACAGCCAGCGCAGTTGGTAGTGGAGTGAGGGCAAAAGGCATCAGGGCCTGGGTTCAAATCCCAGGTCCCCCATTTCTTTCATAATATTTTTATTTCAGTGATCATATGCACGCACAAGAACAAGGGCTACCATACATCCTCATAATCCAACTTGCCAAGTGTCCTGAGATTCAGATCTGAAGGCCATCATTGAAGGAGCATCATAGGCCATGGTCAAAGCAGTGCACTGGATTCTGGAAGTCAACATGGACCTCAGATTGTTGGGCCCAGAAAAATGCTATCTACACCCCCCCCCCAAACTGCTCTTCTCAGGCCCAAGTTTCTTTTCTTTTTCTTTTTATCTTTTTCTATTTAATTTATTTATTTGTTTTACTAACAAAATTAATTATTTCTTTTTATCAAAAAATCACAAATAATATTTTTCACCCAATTAGACTTAGGTTTATTTTTTATCAATTAATTAATTAATTTAATTAGATTCTAATTTTAGATAACTTTAATTATTTTGTAAATAAATTAAAAATAATTAGAACAATTAGGGTTTTATTTATAATTTAATTATATTTTCTTTTTCTTAAAAATAACCAAAACACAAAAATAGGTCAAATTTAATTATTTTCTTTAATTAATTTAATTAGCTAGTTATTTTTGTATTTAATTTTAAAACCTAATTCTTTTCTTAAAAATAATTAAAAACAACAAAAACAATTTTCTCTTTCAATTAGGTTAGACAGGTCAAAACCCTAGTTCTCTCCCGATCTAAATTTCCTCGCACGCGCTTTGTTATTTATTTTTACCCTATTAATGTAATTGCTCACAAGTTGTAATAGCTTAATTAGGTCTTTATTTCCATTTATCGCTTTATCTTTTAAGGGTTTGTTTTTTGCTATGTAAATACCCGAAGCCTTGTAATAGCGTAGTTTAATTTCCGCACTTTAAATTTCGCGAAATATTAAACTGTTAGATGTATGATATTAGAATGCATGACAAGAATGTATGTAAAACTTTAAAACAGTTAAATAACCCTAAAATGTGCAAAGATAATAACTTGAAATTGAATCACTCGCACACGCGCACTCCTAGGGTACACTCCCACTTCGGTTGCCTTCGGTAAACGGTCATTAGGTATAGGATGCTTTAGTGGTTGCCCTTTTGTCCCAAAGACCAAAGTTGCCTCGGAATGGTTGCCTCAGATATTGTTGCCTCGAATAAATGATCTTAAGACATTAGGGTCATTACTAAGACGTACTAACATTGCTTTAGTGACCGTACGTCCCTTTCGAATTGACCCTCAAACCCCAACGACGGTGATACCTACTCACTAATAGTGGGATAACGTTGTCTAAAGGAAACGAACATAGAACAATTCTTTTTTCGAGTAGGTAGATTAGCTCTTAAGTACTTGCTCAAAATAAACAAACTTTTCACACTTACACTCCTTTTCAAACAAAGTTTTCAAAACACTTCGTAACACTCTTGAAGACAGAAGCAAGGGTTAAATCAAAGTCAAAACAAAAAACTTTTCAAATCACACAAACACAAAGAAGCAATTTTGAAAATGATGAGCAAGTACCTAAGAGCCTGTAGATAACTACGGATAGAAAGGGTGCTAATACCTTCCCTTTCTATACTCTACCCCCCGTACTCAGAAAATCTCGAAAAAGGAATTTTTCTGTGCTTTTTTCCTTTCCTTGTTGGATAAAATAAAAGTCGGTGGCGACTCTTGCTTACCGCGATATTTTGCAAACGCAAACCAGCATTCCTAAAAAATAGTCCCAGTTCTGGCCACCATATCACAGAACTGGCGACTCTGCTGGTAAGTTAATAAGTGGGGTGTACCTTAGGATTAATTCATCATATTGTTTTCTATTGTTTGATTTGATTGATTTATCTTTGTGGGCTTTGTATCGGAGTTACTATAGATCCTAACCCGGATCTGGGAACACCTTTTAGGTAAGTAGCAATAAACTGTGAGGGAACTGTACAGCATAGATCGATACGGTTGAAGCAGTAGTTACGTTGATGTGGCACGTTAGTTGGTACTGGTATCCCTTGTGGAGGAACAAGGAGAATACGGGGCTGCTATATGGGTCGTTAAGCATCAACTGACCTTAGAACCTATAATTGACCAACTTGGCCATAGGAAGTAGTGAGATAGCCGGTCTCGGTGTAGAGCTGGGAACTGGTTGATACTCGATGCTACACTCATCGAGACCATACTCTCGAGATGGTTCCGGCCGCAAGAAAAGATTGCGTGAGCTGAAACCATGACCGATAGAGGATGGTCAGTGATATTGAGAGCCTCTAGAACCCGGTTACTATTATTAGGACAGGTTGAAACCAACTGAACTTCAAGAGGGTAATACCTAGACCCCATGCAAGCCTAAACCTAAGGCTGTTTGTGTGACTTGTGTGCTTTCAACTTGAACTACTTGCACATTTTTATTGTTTGACAACATGAGTTCCCTGCAGGTTTTGTTTGTAGTCCTTATCCAATAACTTGGATTTCTTGCCGGATTTTCTTGTTTACATCACCTCGCACTTTTGCTTAAAGCATAACATACACATCATAACATCATACTATAGCATTTCCTTAACCATTTCAAGGATCTCAAGGGCCTATGGTGCAGGTTATGATGAACCAAACGTCTAGCAAGGGGCAAGGGGATTTATTTTCCTATAGCCAATGCCGACTAGAGATTAAAGCGCGTTAATCCGAGTCAGTGGCTATGACCCACTTGATATGGTGAGCTTGACTCTTGAAGAAAGACTCTTAACGACACGAAATTTCTTCAATCAAGCTGCAACCAAATTCTAACGGTTTCTTATTTACCCCGCGAGATCCTTGAAAACATTGCATACATATATCATACATATCATTGCATAACAGGTCTTCCAGTACAAGTCTCTCATGTTCTCGCTGTTTATTTTAGCAATGGATCTCAAACAAGACAACAGAGATCTTCAAACTCAAGAAGCTCAGTTCAGGGAAATATTCCTAAACCTATCCAAGGGGCAGGAAGAGTTGAAAACACTCCTCGTTGGGAACTTGGTCAAGAAAAGTCCTAAAGACAATAAGGACGAACGGCTGGAACAACTGCAAGCTGAGGTAGATGCAATAAGAACCCAGATGCTGGGGCAGATGGCTCTTATCCAAGGCCTAGCCTGGGGACAAGAAGAGCTGAGAGCCATCATCAACCAAATTCATCAAGACGGATACAATAATATGAAGCAAATAGTCGAGGTCGGGGACCAAGTCATTGATCAACCTCCAATAAGACAAGAGTTTGGTTTGGTGAAGAGTGAACCTTTCCAACTTTCTGCTACCTCATGGGTCCAACAACAACCTCGCCAAAAACAACGGGTTAATCAGAGTAAGCCAGATACACCCAAGAGGCCGTTTACCAAGCTCAACATGCCGTTGTCTCAAGCGTTACAACACATGTTGAGGATGAATCTGGTGACGTTGATAGGACCTCATCCGAATCCCAAGACTTCTTCGCCTAACTACAATCCTGATGCAAGGTGTGCATATCACTCCAACAGTCTGGGGCATGATACTGACGACTGTTGGAAGTTGAAGTACAAAATTCAAGACCTGATTGATGAAGGAGTGTTGGAATTCACACAGGATGGTCAACTGGAATGTTTCTGTCAATCCTCCAAGGCCCATCATTTGAAGTGACAACTTCTAACAAGAAGACTTTTTGTTCATTAGAATTTTCAATTTGTAATTTTCTTTTGATTGTTCGAATATTTATTCATGTCAAACTCTGTTACTTTATCAATGCATTGCATATGTCTGTTTTGAATTAATCCATTCGTATTCACTATATTTAAATTGCTTTCCTTTTTGTGATATTCAAATCTCGATTAAAAAACTCTAAGCCTTTAGAGGGAGGATGACGAAAATGATATCAAAATCTCTACAATGTGCTTTTGAACAGACCCCGCTGATGATGTACAGGCATTGTTTCAAATCCTAAACAGTGGAGTTATAAGGAAGATAATCCCTAGTCAACCCCTTTGAGCCAAAGAAGTAGAAGTTTTTCTTTTCACACAAATTAAAACCCTTAATCACAACCTGAGGAAGGGTAGTTTTCTCAGTTAATCCAGGTGCACAATGAATGGATTCAAAGACGTCCTTCCAAACGAAAGACGGTGATGGTTCCCTATAATCGTCAAGACAGGCAGTCATTATCTCTCGAAATAAAAGCCCATTAAGTAAAAACCTATGAAGGAGACTTAAGAAAACTGGGGCATCCCGCTGACTATAATCACAAAAAGAAACAGTTCAGGCAAAAGATATGGATAAAAAAAAAAAAAGAAAGAGGTCCTACAAACCCTCAACAAAAAGAAATGACTGCCTATTCAAAATAAATTGTCAGTATCCAAACCATCACTGGAATATCAGAGCAAAAACTCAAAAGGGATCTAAATGCACGATTAGATGAGTTTAGGATCGAAGAACATCACGAAGAACAGGTGGGTACAAATAAATTTTGAGCCTTTATCCTTTGTTTTTTGAACCGTGAACCAGGCCACGTTATAACCCTTAAAAGTCCTAACTGAAGCATGGGTTAGTTCGAAAGCATATTGTTACAAAAGGTATCCTGACTCATGTAGGACTTACTGTAAATCCGGAGTTGACATCACATTTTACAAAATTTGCCTGTTTTGCTGAAAAATGCATTTTCAAAAATTTTAAGACAAACATAAGCTTTGCATTCTTAAAATAACATTGTTTGCATATGACTATTTGTTCAACAGCATAGAAATTCGCATGACGAATATCTAATGAACAAAAACCTTCTCAATAAAAAGGATCACCTCAAGTGGAAAAACACTTCTAACCAAGGGGCACGACATGATCATTGTCCATCATCTGGGGCAGTCAAGTCAAGATTCAAGGAATCTCTCAAAGATGCCAAATAGCCATGGGCAAATCTCCATCTGAGTCACTTGAGGGAATTAGACATGAGTTCCAACAATGAATCTTGTATGATCAAACGAACATCTTCTGGTAGTGTGGCAACATAAAACTACCGACAGTGACAACTTCCTATACCCTAAGAGCGTGGACATAGTCAGAAAATACTGCGCATGAACAAAGACCCGCTAGGTTGACTGGCCTAGGCAAAAATAAGGGAATCCCGGCGAACCAAAAAGGTTCGGGCAAAAATTATGGATAAAAACAAAAAAGATATGTACACTCGGCAAGCTGAAAACCTGAAAAGGTGGCTTGGGCAAAAAAGGGTATCCCGGTGGACTGAAAATATGAAAAGACAGTCCAGACAAAAGTTTGGGATTAAAGCATACGACTATGTCCCGTCATCTCGTCACTTGCCTACTAGAAGAAGATTTATCATTTCAATCGAAAATTACCAAGCACCTCATAAGTTGGGATAACACTTGATCTACAAGGCCTCCACAGGCACCTTCTCCCGCAAAAACAGGGGCAGAAAAGTCTCGATGCAAAGTCATCGTCATATCCTTAGCATGCGTCCCAGTAATATTCACTCCCTGCAGAGTAAGAAAAATACAATATTATCAACTCTCCCCAGCTGAGGTTCACAATTGCGAATAAGTCAGTAAGATTCTCCTCAAGCAGAGTTTATATATCACCAGCACTGGAAGATTATCCCCAGTGGAGCACTGGAAGATTATCCCCAGTAGAGTCTAGAAGATTATCCCCAGTGGAGTTTATTTCTTCCACAAACAAGAAACTTTATCCCCGACAGAGTTTATCATCGCCAACAACGGTAATTCATCCACAGTCGAGGGTATTTCTCCAAGATCAGCAAATCCTCAACAGAGAATCTCTTCCCCACGGAGTCATTCTCTCACCAATACATTCTTCAGCAGGATTATTCTCCCAACCATCTTCGATCGTTATCCTCGGCGAGCGAAACTCTTTCACTCTCCAGCAGCAATCCGGGATTTATTTTCCCTCAGCTAGAGAACATCATAAAAACATTGCATCATGACATGTACATACGCATCATACAAAACAATCTCATTTATTTTGAGAACATCATTGCTTGATACATATCATGCATTACATACGACTAACCTTTACCTTTCAGGAAAGATACAATCAAATTCTCACAAAACTCAAGCTATGAAGCCCGGGTACGACCAGATAGTATCTTGATTTCTACAGCATATTGTGAAGCCCGGAGAACGACCGAATAACAATATCAGAATGCCGTGAAGCCTGGATTACAACCAGATAGTGGTATCTCTTAAAAGAAAGCTATGAAGCCCGGATTCGACCGGATAATAGTTTAATCCCCAGCGAGCCGTGAAGCCCGGATTACGACCAGATAGCAGCTCAGCAAGTACCATGAAGCCTGGATTCGACCAGATAGTGGTATATCATAAATACAAGCCGTGAAGCTAGGATTACGACCGGATAGCAGCTCAGCAAGTACCATGAAGCCTGGATTCGACCAGATAGTGGTATATCATAAACACAAGCCGTGAAGCCCGAATTACGACCGGATAGCAGCCCAACAAGTTACCATGAAGCCTGGATTCGACCAGATAGTGGTATATCATAAACACCAGCCGTGAAGCTCGGATTACGACCGGATAACAGCTCAGCAAGTTATTGTGAAGCCTGGATTATGATCAGATAGCAATACAAGACCATGAAGCCTGGATTATGACCAGATAATGGTAGAAGACATTGTGAAGCCTGGATTACAACCAGATAGCAACCAAAAATACTACGAAGCCTGGATTACGACTAGATAGTGGTATATCTTTAATACAAGTTATGAAGCCCGAATTCGACTGGATAGTATCTTGATTTCTCCGAACACCATGAAGCCTGGATTTGACCAGATAATGGTATGATACATCGTGAAGCCTGGATTACGACCAGATAACGGTAAAAGACACTGAAGCCTGGATTACGACCAGATAACAGTAAGGGACACTGTGAAGCTTGGATTACGACCAAATAGCAGTTTACCCGGCCAATTACTATGAAGCCCAAATTCGACCGGATATTAGTAGGCCCAACAGTTAGAGGGAAGCCAGGATGTGACCGGATAACCACTTGATTTCTTCTGAAGCCTAGATTTCGACCAGATAAGAATTAAGGTATTGTGAAGCCTAGATTACGACCAGATAGCAGTACAAGACACCATGAAGCCTGGATTCGACTAGATAATGGTATGAAACATCGTGAAGCCTGGACTACGACCAGATAGCGGTACAAGACATTGCGAAGCTTGGATTTCGACCAAATAACAATTTTACATGGACAGTTACTAAGAAGCCCAAAGTCGACCAGATATTAGTGTGCCCTAAATTCAAGTTGAAGCCCGAATGCGACCGGATAACAACTGAATTCCTTTTGAAGCCTGGATTACGACCAGATAAGAATTGAGAGATTGCGAAGCCTGGATTACGACCGGATAGCAAGTCTAATCTCATCTCCCCAGTAATTCACTGTAAAGCCTGGATTACGACCAGATAACAGTCGATCTTATCACTATGAAGCCTGGATCACAACCAGATAATAGTTCATTCTCACCTCCTCAACTAAGAGGCGATTCCTTGGTAGAATAACGGATGACCGAAGCTCCTAAAATTCAACTTTTCTCAAGAAACATAGACGATTCACCAGTAGAGTAACGGACGATCGAAGCTCCTAAAATTCTATTTCTCTCAACAAAGAACAACATTCCCCAGCGGAATCTTCCTCAACAACAGGTACACAAGATCTCTCTAAGGAATCTCTTATGCGATCGACACTTCTTCGAATGGCATCTGTAAGCCCATTCCCGACATCACAAGACAAATACTACTTCATGCGAGTGCAAATTTCTGGGCACTCTAGTGTTCAATCATCTTCAACCCTTAGATCACGAAAGGAAGACAAGCCAATCTAAATCTTCAGGTTTAAAAAGATTGAACAGGGGCAGCTGTTGTACCCCAAAATTTTCCCTCCCATATTTCTCAAAACATTTCAAGAAAGATCCATAAGTTGCTCAAGGTAGTCCAAGGGTTGACCAGACAAGCTCCCTCCTAAGACAGTCTACCTCAAATTAGGGTTTCATGTTGCATCAAGATACTTGAGTCCAAGGGATCCCAAATGCTCACCATTGTCCTAATATGTTCTCAAGATCATCCATGTCAAATTTCAAGCCTTGCATAAGAAGTTTGCTCAGTCAATTGCTCAAAGGTCTGAAAATCGACTGTGCTAGGGCAAAAGTCAACGGTGGCCCACATACAGTCAAACTTCAAGATTTTTGGTCAACATCCTCATTTTGAAGTATATTTCATCATTTGATCAAGGGTTGATCATGATTCATCAAGGATTGCTCATAATTCATCAAGAACCAAAAGTTGCTAAATTAGGGTTTTGTAGGAAATGTCAACTCAACTTTGACCAAGCATAACTTTCTCATACTTTATGAGAAATGACCCATCCAAAGCTCATTTTTAATAGGATTAAATTCTATAGAATCCATCTTCAGATCCCAAGTTCAAAATATGCACTCACAAGAAGTTATGAATTTTGACATTATAGGTCATTTTTGAAAAGTCAACAAAAACACCTTTTTTGTCAAAGCTTCATACATGAACATGGAATACCAAATTGAGATGGGACCAAAAGGGTTGCTTATAGGACATCTCAAGATTTCTATAAAGTCCAAGAACACCTTCAAAGAGTCAAAATTGAGGAAGTTATGCATTGGTGAAGTTGACCCTTTTTGCAAAATTGCCAAAAGTCAACTATGCCTCAAATTGCAATTTTTGCTAAATGGGCCTAACTTTTTGCACTTGTTTTGAGTCTGAAACATGGTCCACGAGCCCTAGCCCTTGCCACTTGTCATTATCTTGTTTTTATTATTTATTTTGATTTTTATTTGAATTAAATCAATTTTAATCAAAACAAATCATAGAAAATCCAAAATATTGAAATCTCAAGATTTGGTACATGTTTCAGGTCTTAATATCCAGCTAGCATAAGATTGAATTCGTGTAAAAGCTTGGTGTGCACAAAAAGATTGATTTTGCTATATTTTTAGCAAGATTTTCAAGTGTATCAAATCCAAATCAAAAGCAATGATGAAGGAAGATTGTAATCATATTGGCAACCCTAATTCATTCCTCAATACATAAGGAGTATTTGCAGACCCAAAAGGAGGCTAGAGAGAGGCGCAAGAACCAGAGCCAAACTTGCAAAAAACAAAGAAAAGTGCAGACACGAATTCATAGTTCCAGGCAACTACAAGACTCTTTGACCATCCCAATCGCTTCCTGGGATCACAAGGAACCTAAACCAATCAAGAACAAAGAGTTTCCAACCCTATAACGCACTGTAAGTCAGCCACGACAATGGCTCTTTCTTGAATTCGAATTTCATAATCTTGGCATCTCTAGCATGAAATAATTGTATATTCTTATTCACCATCACATTTGCAAGCTTTCTGTAACATTTAATTTAGTTTTCATGAACTGTATTGAAGTTTGCCATTATTAGGGTTTCTTGCTTCGATTTGGGATCTTTATGTATAGGTGAAATTGGGCCATGAAAGAGGCACCATCGTGCTCAGCAGGTCCAGACGAACCCATCCATGGCCTTAGTTTTTATTTATCATGCTTGTATTAGATTTTGAGAATTACAGGACCTGTAGTTATGGACAAATGTCCATAGGTAAAAGTCTATGACTTTTACCAACGGTGCAAGGAGGAAGACGACTAGCGTGGCAGACTCTCATTTGCTAATTTGAATTTTGGCGCTTTCACTCTCCACTAACGCCCATTATTGTATATTATTAATTGTTATTATTTTATGTACAAAGCAAACAGCCAGCGCAATTGGTAGTGGAGTGAGGGCAAAAGGCATCAGGGCCTGGGTTCGAATCCCAGGTCCCCCATTTCTTTCATAATATTTTTCTTTCAGTGATCATACGCGCGCACAATACCAAGGGCTACCATACATCCTCATAATCCAACTTGCCAAGTGTCCTGAGATTCAGATCTGAAGGCCATCATTGAAGGAGCATCATAGGCCATGGTCAAAGCAGTGCACTGGATCCTGGAAGTCAACATGGACCTCAGATTGTTGGGCCCAGAAAAATGCTATCTGCACCCCCCCCCCCCAAATTGCTCTTCTCAGGCCCAAGTTTCTTTTCTTTTTCTTTTTTATCTTTTGCTATTTAATTTATTTATTTGTTTTACTAACAAAATTAATTATTTCTTTTTATCAAAAAATCACAAATAATATTTTTCACCCAATTAGACTTAGGTTTATTTTTTATCAATTAATTAATTAATTAATTTAATTAGATTCTAATTTTAGATAACTTTAATTATTTTGTAAATAAATTAAAAATAATTAGAACAATTAGGGTTTTATTTATAATTTAATTATATTTTCTTTTCCTTAAAAATAACCAAAACACAAAAATAGGTCAAATTTAATTATTTTCTTTAATTAATTTAATTAGCTAGTTATTTTTGTATTTAATTTTAAAACCTAATTCTTTTCTTAAAAATAATTAAAAACAACAAAAACAAATTTCTCTTTCAATTAGGTTAGACGGGTCAAAACCCTAGTTCTCTCCCGATCTAAATTTCCTCGCGCGCGCTTTGTTATTTATTTTTACCCTATTAATGTAATTGCTCACAAGTTTTAATAGCTTAATTAGGTCTTTATTTCCATTTATCGCTTTATCTTTTAAGGGTTTGTTTTTGGCTATGTAAATACCCGAAGCCTTGTAATAGCGTAGTTTAATTTCCGCACTTTAAATTCCGCAAAATATTAAACTGTTAGATGTATGATATTAGAATGCATGACAAGAATGTATGTAAAACTTTAAAACAATTAGATAACCCTAAAATGTGCAAAGATAATAACTTGAAATTGAATCACTCGCACATGCGCACTCCTAGGGTACACTCCCACTTCAGTTGCCTTTGGTAAACCGTCATTAGGTATAGGATGCTTTAGTGGTCGCCCTTTTGTCCCAAAGATCAAAGTTGCCTCAGAATGATTGCCTCGGATATTATTGCCTCGAATAAATGATCTTAAGGCATTAGGGTCATTACTAAGACGTCCTAACATTGCTTTAGTGACCGTACGTCCCTTTCGAATTGACCCTCAAACTCCAACGACGGTGCTACCTACTCACTAATAGTGGGATATCGCTGTCTAAAGGAAACAAACATAGAACAATTCTTTTTTCGAGTAGGTAGATTAGCTCTTAACTACTTGCTCAAAATAAACAAACTTTTCACACTTACACTCTTTTTCAAACAAAGTTTTCAAAACACTTCGTAACACTCTTGAAGACAGAAGCAAGGGTTAAATCGAAGTCAAAACAAAAAACTTTTCAAATCACACAAACACAAAGAAGCAATTTTGAAAATGATGAGCAAGTACCTAAGAGCCCGTAGATAACTACGGATAGAAAGGGTGTTAATACCTTCCCTTTCTATAATCTACCCCCCGTACTCAGAAAATCTCGAAAAAGGAATTTTTCTGTGCTTTTTTGCTTTCCTTGTTGGATAAAATAGAAGTCGGTGGCGACTCTTGCTTACCGCGACATTTTGCAAACGCAAAATGCAAACCAATATTCCTAAAAAATAGTCCCGGTTCTGGCCACCATATCACAGATACGAAGGACGTCTCTAACCCTTTGGCTCTCCCATTTATTATTTTGCATAGGATCTTTAACAATAGTTAAGGATTTCATACCTCTGGCGATTCAACTTTATGAGGGACAAAACATCTCGCTGGGTAATATTTTGCTGGCGAATCTCTACCAAACTTTAGGCAATGCTTCCACGCAACTGAAGGATGTTAGAACATAGTTTAATCTAAATTCTTAAAAGAGTTTTGATGATAACAAACACATGTTATTTATAAAGAACAAATATTTTAATATGCAGGGAAACTCTGATGAAAGAAGCATAGAAGATGAAAGAGTTACATTTCTGAAGCTGTGGTTCAACACATCATACTTAGAAGCAAATTTGTGTAACACACTTAAAATGAAAAAGTGTTAAAGCTATAACTTCTGATTGCACCAATGCTGCGAGTCAAGCTCTGATATTCTGATAAAGTAAATTTCTGGAAAGAACTAAAGAAGTCCCAATGGTAACATTCATCTGCTGATATAATTCAACAAAGGAATGTTCTGAAGCATTACAATTTATTTATTGCAAATCAAAAGTGACGACTGAATCAAGACATGATCTCTACTTTTGGAAAGAACATTAACCCCACTTTATCAACCTTCCAAAAGCATCTTATCATGTCTCTCATGCATCGCCTATATAAAGAAGACTTGAAGGAGAAATCACATACAACATTACTGGACACTGAAAAAGAGAAATCTCTTTACCTTTCTATCTTGTGATTTTCAATTGTGTAATACGTCACTGTAGGGATATTGTTTTATCTAGAAAACATATTTGTACAGACTTTCAATTATATTATTGTGTAATACCTTGAGAAAGTCGAGTTGTGGTTTAATCTCAAGAAGACTTTGATAGTTGTCATTTTATCTGTGTAATCAAGTTTGGTTAGTGGATTAATACCTCATTTGAGAGAGGCGAAATCACCTTGGCGGGTGGACTGAAGTAGTTTGAGTTTAAACGAACCAGGATAACCAACATGTTTTTTGCTTTAATTTTAAAAACCCCGATTTAAACCCCCATTTCTTGTGTTTTTCCATTCTTCAATTGACATCAGAGCGCTTGGTCCTGGGTGCAAACACTTAACCATGTTAGAAAAAGATCCAAGCAAGAAAAACACTATGGTGGGACCAAGTTAGATCATCAGCAGTGATAATCATGATGAGAAAGACAGAATCAGTGGAAAACCTCCAATCTTTGATGGTGAGAACTTCGATTACTGGAAAGACAGAATTGAAAGTTTCTTTCTAGCTCTTGACGTTGATCTCTGGGATATGCTGACTGATGGATACATACATCCAATTGACGAAAGTGATCCGAATATTGACAGAAAGAGAATGGCAGACCAATTGTGATACGGTGGGAGAACTGACTTGAGTTTTGCGTTCGTATTCGCACTTGTGCGGTTAGCAAGAGTCGCCACCGACTTTTTATTTTATCCTAAAGGAAAGGTTAAAAAAGCACAGCAAAAACCTTTTGAGATATTTCGTGGGTTCGGGGGGTAGATTATGAAAAGGGAAGGTATTAGCACCCTTTTCATCCATGGTTATCCATGGGCTCTTAGTTACTTGGTTTTTTAGATCACTTGCCTTGTTTTTCGATTGCTTTGAAAATGGTGTGTGTGTGGGTGCTTTTTGAAAATGTTTTGGAAAAAAGATGCCTTGTCTTAGGCAACTAATGTATTTGACTCGTGTTTGAGTGTTTTACAAAAGTGTGAATCTTTTCGAAAAGATGTTTTCAAATGTTTTTGAGAGTTTGTTTGAAAGTGTTGTGGATTGTGGTTTTTGAAAAGAAGGCAAGTGTTTTTGCAAGTTTGATCTCAAGTAACTAAGAGTTTTGTCTACCCTATTGTACTCAAAGGTTTTTTTTGTCATGTTTTAACCCCTTTTAACAATTTTGTTCCATCATTGAAATTGATGGACAATCTTGCGTTTAGGAAGTTTATTCGGGACGGGCGCGGGTCATCGTATGGACCATGAATGCAATGGTACCAAATGTCTTTGGCAATTTGCTTTGAAGGGACTATGATCATTCCGTTTAGGCAACTTTCGAAAGCGTCATCGAGGGACTTATGATCATTTGATTTTGTTTTGCCAAAGACATTCGACGTGCAAGCATGGCCCATTTGGAAGGCAACATGTGGGATTACCCTAGGGGGTGCAAGTGTGATTGTGTATTGATTACATGTATTTGTCTTGTATTAGGTTATCTAGCGTTTGATTTTATGTACATACAAACCCTAGGTCTAACCATGGTATAATTGAAAAGCTGTAAATTGCGGAATGTAAATCTACGCTATTACAAAATAATGTCCGGGAGTGGGGGTGTAAATGTACAAGGGGATGAGACTTATAGTACCCAATAATTTACAACCAAATCGAATGTCGCAATCAAATTGTAAATATCGAATGTACGAATATAAGATAAAATGTGTATAGGGCAATGTGAATGTATTTGTGTAAGTGTACAAGTATATATGTATGTGAATTGTGTAATTATGTACAAGTGCGATAATGTGAAGTTGAAGCGTATTAGGGTTTTGACCTAGATAAATATTTTTAGATGAATCTTGATTATTGTATGTTTAATTATGTACAAAAATGTATAATATGTACAAATATGCATTTTAATTAAAAAAAAGTATCTTCAATTTAATCATGTATATATAAAAAAGAAAAGATAATATATATAAATGTATTTCAAAAAAATGTTTTTAAGTTAATTGTGCATAAAAAGTATTTAGATTAAGAAAAAGTATTTTCAATTTAATTATGAAAAAGTTTATTATTTTTATGTACAAATATACTTAAAAAGGGATGTTTTAACTCATATGATAAAAATGCAATTTAATTAAATCAATATCTTACAAAGAATAATAAAAAACATTGTTTATAGAATAAAGTTGGTAAAAGAAATAAATATTGTTTATGAAAATAAATAATAAGAAAAAGGGTTAGTGTTAAGAAGTAAAAACAAAGAAAAGAAAGGGTTAGTATTTTAGGAGAATGTTTGGGTTAGAACATGAGGTGATTCTTTTGTGGGCTTTAGGGAAGACAGGAACGGGTCAAGCCCATGTTGATCCACAAACGAAATTTAGGGTTTAGGCAATGTTTCAGTGTGGAGCGAAGGCAGCGGCGCCGTTTGTTGAGTCTTCTCCGATTAGGCTTCCTGAGCTTCCTCCGGCCACCAGCGCGTTTCAACGCCTTTCTTCCCTCCAAGGCATGAGCCTAGCGTCCTGGATTTTAAGGTTTGATGACAACGCTTTATGCTTTCTTTGTGAACGATACGCATTTGTTTAATTGGAGTTCTTACTATTTTCTTTTCATTATGAGGTGAAAGAGAAGGGATAGGGGGCGAGGATTATACTACCTGATATTTGGAGGTGGAGGGAAGGTGGAGAAGTAGCGCTCAGGAGGCCGGAGCGGCGAAGGGAGATGCTTGCTACGCTTCTGATTTTTCCTGGTATCTTCGTTCTTTTACCTTTCGTGTTGCCTTCTGGATTTGTATGTTGCCTGAATATTTGCTTCTGGGTATTGTTCCACTTTCGTTTTTCTGATTTGCCTATGTGTGCTTGCCTAGAACTGTTGCCTCAAACGTTTAGCCTTGAGTGTGGGTTGGAATATGATGCTTGAGATGTTTAATGCCCAATGATGCTTGTACTGAGGGCTTATGTGTTTGATTATGCTTGACAGTTTGGGTTTCCTTGAATTTCTGTTGAGGGGATAGTTTGACAGTATGGTGTTTTGGTGATTGAACAAGATGTTGAGGTTTGTATGATTATGGCATTGTGTTTCTGGTTATGTTAAGGCACTAGCAGGTTATTGCTTCAGTTTTTTTTTTACTGATGCAGGTTCAATGGTTTAGGGGTTAGACAGGTTTGAGGTGTTATGCTGTGTGGTTTGGATATGGTATTGGTTTTGGTAGTGAGGATTATTGTTGTTTGGAGCTTTTAACTTTTACAGGTTCAGTAGCCTTTGAGTTTTTGGGTTTGAGGATGTTGGTATGGTGAGGTTATTGGTTTTGGTTATGGTCCTGGTGCTTATGCTGAACTGGTTTATATTTGCATAATCTCTTCTCCTCTCTATTCTGAACTGAGTTTTCTGATTATCTCTTTTTGTCTTTCTTTTTCTACTGTCTATTTCTTTACTGAGTTGGCTTTTGATGATTTTGTATATCTTCTGCTATCTTGCTCCTCACTTCTCTATTCTGAACTGCTATGCTGCTGAACTGTCTTGTACATTTTCTTTTCTATTTCACTCTCTACTGTCTGCTGTGAACTGCCTTTATCTCTGCTATGCTGAGTTTTTTGGATTTGTATATCTTTTCCTGTCTTCCTGCTGCCTATGTTACTGAACTGTGCCTAATCCCTGCCTTGCTGCCTTTATCTCTCTTTACTCTCTCTTGAAGTACAGTTTGAGAATTTTATATGTTATTATCTGTACTGTGTTCTAAAGGGGCTCCATTTATACTGGGAAATGATGATTAGCTTGCATAATACGTTTTCTGCATTTCCTTTATCTCTCTTTTGACTGCTTTGACAGTTTGGATAGATTTTCTGCTTTGACAGTACATTCCCTTTTTGCTTTTCTTTGATATCTTTGGCATTGGACTTTCAGTTTGGTTTTGAATGGGAAGTTTTGCAATTTAGTTTGAATTGGAAGCTGAGGTTCTATGTAGTCTTGAATTTGTAACTTATGCATTTTTTGACATTTGCATTTCATGAAATAAAAATAATCTTCCCTCTCTGTGAACCGGGAGAAATCCCGTGATTTGCAGAGAGGGTCAACTGATCCCAGTCAGTGGCCCCTAATGATGAGCAACTTTTTATCTGTCTTTTAATTAAATGCTTTCTGACTTTTCTTGTTTCTTTTTGCAGATGAAAAACGGAATACCGGAGCGGAATGAAGAACGAAGAATATTTAGAAAATAGGATAGTTTTTCATTCTATGTAATATTTAAATTAAATGTAAATTATTGTTTGTAACAACAATTTGTACAAATAATTCGAATATCAATAAAAATCAAATTATCCAATTGGTTCTAACTTTCTTTATTGCTTATTTATTTATTTAAAATTCTTAGAATTAAAACAATTGAAAAATAAATTCAATCATTTAATTTTAGAATAATAAATAACTAAAATAAAACAACATTGATCCAGTAAACCTGTCTTATCCAACATCCAAAGCAAAGCAGCGATTAACCCAGATAGACTGATCAAACACATGAACACTGTGAATCCAATACTGCATCTTGCATACGACCGGCCCAATCAAAACGTACTGAATTCAAAACCATTGTCTCTTTTACTGATTAAACCAAGATAACGCGAATTTTAATCCGAATCTTGAAATAAACCGCAAAGTGCTGTGGAATTCAAATTCTTCTGAGAACATGCCCATAAAACCCTAATTCCTGATTAAATGCCAAATCACGCTTGCTTGATCAAAATCGAACCAACAATCAATCAAACCCTAAGCCCACTGTATGAAACAATTCAGAGCTCTGAAAATCAATAAAAACCCTAGTTTTGATTGACTGTCAAGAAAAGTTCGTTTGTCCGATTCTTGAGCCAGTTTGAAAAATCAGGAAATGTTTGAAGCTGAGATTTCTTGTGGAAAAGCGCGAGGGCAAATTTTGGGGTACAACAGTTGCCCCTGTTCAATCTTCTTTGACCTGAAGAGTTAGATTGGCAGGTTTGCCTTTCGCGACTTGAAGGTAAAAGGAGATTGGACACTAATGTGCCCAGAAAATTTGCGCTCGTCGATGTGACGGTGGAGGTGAATGGGCTTAAAGATGCCATTTGGTGATGGGCTTAAAGATGCCATCTGGTGCGAGAGAATTTTGTCGGGGGATGGGCTTAGAGATGCCATCTGAGAATGGGCTTACAGATGCCATTCGGCGACTGCTGGTAGGAGGATGGGCTTATAGATGCCATCTGAGAATGTTGGACTGTATGTCACAAGTAAGTGAACAAGTATCAGAAGGGCATCCCTGTTTTGGAATATCTCTGAATTGGGGTCTGAACAAGCAACAGATTGATGTCCGTGTCTGGAGAATCTGTAAACTATTTTCAGGAGTTGGGACTGAACAAGCAATGGAGCAGCATCCGTTGTTGGGAAGCGTCCGTAACCTATTTTCAAAAATTGAGAAGAGTCTGAATCAGTCGGTAGATCGACATCCGTTGTAGGGAAGAATCCGTAAACTGTCTTCAAAAGTTTGAGAAGAGTCTGAACAAATCGGTAGATTGACATCCGTTGTAGGGAAGAATCCGTAAACTTGTTTCAGAAGTTGAGAAGTTGAAGAGGAACCGGTGTAAGGTTTCTGCTGATGCGTCTGAATGAATCTGGAATAAGTATCGAAATGTTGCCGTGTCCGGGTCACATCTGAACTATTTTGGATAAATCTCAGGAGATGATTTGTGTCTTGTCGACTGATCTTACCTGAAAAGGCAAAGGGTTAGTTGTATGCAATGTTATGATGCATGATGCAATGCATGTGACATTTAATGTTTATGATATGAATGTAATGAGTGCACATGTAAACTGATGAGCTAATCTTGCCAAGGATACATGATTCCGAGATGGCTGAAGATAAAAGCGTCTTGACTGCTGCCGGGGAAAACAAATCCTTGGTCGTTACTGGGGAAGAGAATTCCTGATGACCTCTACTGGGGAGCTCCAACTAGTGGACTCATGCCGGGGAGACCAGATTGAGAGTCTTTGGTTTGATGGGAGGTAACCCTGGAGACTTCACTGGGGAACTCAAAAAATTGCTTCCTCAAAACTCTGTGGGGAGCAGGTTTGAAAATCTGACTTTACTGGGGATTGAAAGAACTCCGCTGGGGATAGGGAGAATCTTGGCGAGTGCGATCTTCCGTGGTTGTTAGCTTTGAGAAGAATCTGAACAAGCGATAGGTTAACATCCGTTACTTGGAGAACCCGTGAACTGTTTTCAGCAATCTTGAAGTTGAATCAGCAATAGAACAACATCCGTTGTTGGGAAGCGTCCGTAAACTAAATTCGGAGGTTGCATCCGAACAAGTTGACAGATTAACATCCGTTGTTGGGATGAATCCATGAACTGTTTTCAGAAGTCTTGATAAGAATCTGAACAAGTCGGTAGATTGGCGTCCGTTGTTGGGAAGAATCCGTAAACTTGTTTCAGAAGTCTTGATAAGAATCTGAACAAGTCGGTAGATTGGCGTCCGTTGTTGGGAAGAATCCGTAAACTGTTTTCAGAAATCTTGAAGTTGAATCAGCAATAGAACCGCATCCGTTGTTGGGAAGCGTCCATAAACTAAATTCAAAGGTTGCATCTGAACAAGTTGATAGATTAACATCCGTTGTTGGGATGAATCCATGAACTGTTTTCAGAAGTCTTGATAAGAATCTGAACAAGTCGGTAGATTGGCGTCCGTTGTTGGGAAGAATCCGTAAACTGTTTTCAGAAATCTTGAAGTTGAATCAGCAATAGAACCGCATCCGTTGTTGGGAAGCGTCCATAAACTAAATTCAAAGGTTGCATCTGAACAAGTTGATAGATTAACATCCGTTGTTGGGATGAATCCATGAACTGTTTTCAGAAGTCTTGATAAGAATCTGAACAAGTCGGTAGATTGGTGTCCGTTGTTGGGAAGAATCCGTAAACTGTTTTCAGAAATCTTGAAGTTGAATCAGCAATAGAACCGCATCCGTTATTGGGAAGCGTCCATAAACTAAATTCAAAGGTTGCATCTGAACAAGTTGATAGATTAACATCCGTTGTTGGGATGAATCCATGAACTGTTTTCAGAAGTCTTGATAAGAATCTGAACAAGTCGGTAGATTGGCGTCCGTTGTTGGGAAGAATCCGTAAACTGTTTCAGAAGTCTTGAAGGGGAACCGGTGTAGGGTTTCCTGATGATGAGCTTGTGTAAAACTACATCGGGTTTTGAACACTTTTGACATTCGAATGCCCCAAGTGGTGATGTAGATAAATCCTGGTTTATTACAGGTGTTGGTCTACAATCGGTCGTTCACAGATGTTTCCTGGGTTGTTGCAGGTGTTGATCTGGAATTCTTCAGACATGCCCTGGCTGGATACAGGAGTCGAATCTGGAAATAGTCGTCAACAGATATGCCCTGGCTGGATACAGGAATCGAATCTTCAAACTCTTCAGACATGCCCTGGCTAGGTACAGGAATCGAGTCTGGAAATGTGGTCAACAGATATGCCCTGGCTGGATACAGGAGTCGAATCTGGAAATAGTCGTCAACAGATATGCCCTGGCTGGATACAGGAATCGAATCTGGAAATAGTCGTCAACAGATATGCCCTGGCTGGATACAGGAATCGAATCTTCAAACTCTTCAGACATGCCCTGGCTAGATACAGGAATCGAGTCTGGAAATGTGGTCAACAGATATGCCCTGGCTGGATACAGGAGTCGAATCTGGAAATAGTCGTCAACAGATATGCCCTGGCTGGATACAGGAATCGAATCCTCGAACTCTTCAGACATGCCCTGGCTAGATACAGGAATCGAGTCTGGAAATATTGGAGTTGATGTGTTGAACACTTTTGACATTCGAATGCCCCAAGTGGTTGTTTGGAATCTTGAATTAGATTACTCTGCATATTGAGAGATTTCTTGAAATCTTGACTGGACTGCCCCAGGTTAACTATACTTTGAAAGATCTGTTGGACCTTGACTGGACTGCCCCAGGTTAATTGAATTGTGACATGTCATGCCCCTTGTTGATAGGAGATTTGATGGAAGTGTTATCCTCTTGAAGTGATTTTGACTTACTGAGAGAGTTTTCGTTCCTCCGAACATTCGCTGTATGAATTTCTTCGCTGTCAAACAAAAGGGTCAGATGCAGACAGTGATATTCGAATAATGCAAAGTTTATGTTTGTCTTTGAAATTTTGAAAAATGCGTTTTTAGCAGAAAACTTTTCATAAGACAAGTTAACACGAGATTTAGAGCAAAGCCCTACAGGAGTCAGGATACCTTTTGTAACAGTATGCTTTCGAACTAACCCATGCTTCAATTAGGACTTTTGAAGGGTTGTAACGTGGCCTGGTTCACGGTTTAAGAAACAAAGGATAAAGGCTCAAAGTATATTTGTACCCACCCGCTCTTCGTGATGTTCTTCGACCTAAGCTCAGTTAACTGCGCGTCGCACTCTGTTTTGAGTTTGGAACGACTTTTGGGCGATGGTTCACCAGTTTGAATTTTCGGGAGACAGTCATCATCTCCTTTTTCTTTTTCAACATTTTTCATGTTGTTGAGGATTTTGTAATGACCTCACTATTTTGATTTTGATTTGTTATCCCTAACTTTTGCCTGACTGTTACCGTTTTCGGGATTACTGTCAGCGGGATGCCCCAGCTTTCTTAAGCCTCCTTTATAGGTTCTGGCTCAGTGGACTTTTCTCTTTTGAGAGATTGACTGTCTATGTGATAGGGAACCACCCTTGTCTTTTGATTCCGAAGGAATGCTTTCTTTTTCGACGTCGTTCGTTGTATTACGAACTGAGAGTTTACGACTTCAATGCGCTTTTCTTTTGAATTAACTGAGAGACTACCCTGCCCCAGGTTTATATCAAAGGTTTTGATCGTTTAGAACAGGAAACTCCTACTTCTTTGGCTCGAAGGGGTTGACTAGGGATTAACTTCCTTATAACTCCAGTGTTTGGGAATTGAAAGAAATGCCTGTACATCATCAGCAAGGTCTGTTCAAAAGCATACTGTATAAGATCACGGTATTGTTTCGTCATCCTCCCTCTAAAGGCTTGCAGCTTTTTATCAAGAGTCAAATATCATAAAGAAAAGCATAAGAGTAGTGAAACGAATGGATGAATTCAAGACAAACATATGCAATGCATTAATGAAAACAGAGTTTAACATCAACAAATAATTGTTTGACAGCAAAAGAAATTACAACTTTGAAAATTCAAAAAGAAGCAAAAGTCTTTTAGGTTCGAGCCTCGTCACTTCAAGCGGAGAACCCTTTAACGGAAGATCTTCATCTCGCCGTCTGGCATGAATTCCAGCACCCCAATGTCAATCAGATCTTGAATCTTGTTCTTCAAGGCCCAACAGTCGTTGGTACTGTGCCCCGGGCTGCAGGAGTGGTAAACACAGAATGCGTCGGGATTAAAGTGAGGAGAGAAGATGTTGAGCTTCTGAGGAGGGTCCTTTACGGTGAGTAAATTGACCTCCAACAGGCGTTTCAGTATGAAGAATGATGGTATTTCAGTCTCCGTAAACTGTCTTCCCGACTTTTCTTGTTTACGCCGATTGCCCCGCTGACGCTGGCGAGGTTGTTGATGGGTTTGTGACCCTGAAGCTAGCAGAGGAGCTTTCCCCTTGTCTTCTTGAGTTGATGGAGGTTGAGCGGTGACTTGCTCTTCGACCTCAGATGTTTGCCCCAGTTGGTTGTTTGGAAGCAGTTGGTGGACAAGAACTCTGAGTTCCTCTTGTCTTTGAGATAGGTCTTGGATGAGAGCCATCTGGCCCACCAAATATCCCATCACTTGGGTCCTCAGTGTTGTCAGATCAAACTGCAGCTCCGCAATCTGATCACTCCTGGCATTGTTGGAACTCCCCAAGCCGTTGGTGAGGAGAGCTTTCATCTCTTCTTGCCCCAGAGACAAGTTCATGAACATCTCCTGTAGCTGAGCAGTCTGGTCTTGGATGTCTTTGACAGACCGTTCTAGAGCCATCTCTTGCTGAAATAAACAGCAGGAGAGTAAGGAAACCTGAAAAAGGAAAGGTCGTCAAAATGCAATGATATGTGGATGCATGTTTTCAAGGATCTCTTGGGGTAAACACAAGAAAAATGTTAGAGGTTGAGCCCTGCTCTTGGATTGGAGAGCCCTGTACCGGTGGACGTCCTTCTACTAGAATCAAGCTCACCATGTCGAGTGGGTCATAGCCACTGATTCAAGTTGTTGTTCTCGACCTTTGTTTGGATTGGTTAGAGGAAAAACCTCTTGCCCCTTGATAGATGTCTGGTTCAACGTAACCCTGCATCAAAAGAACCCTCGAGCTCCTTGAAATGGTTATTGAAAATGCTAAAATGCTATGGTATGATGTTATGATGTTATGTACATGTATGCACAAGCAAGTAAGTGTATATACAGGCAAACAATATTCACACAAAGCACGCAAGGCCTTAGGTTTAGGCTTGTATGAGGTTCGGGTACTACCCTCTTTCAGTTTGTTGGTTAAAACCTGTCCTATCAAAAGTAACCGGGTTCTAGAGGTCCCAATATCACTGGATTGCTTTCATTGTTCATCGTTTCGATTTAGCCACTGAACTGGCGACCGAAATATTCCAGGAAAGCAACCCTCAATTGAGTGTAGTATCGAGTATCAACCGACTTCGGAGTACACCAAAGTAGTCACCTCACTACCCTAAAGAGGCCAAGATGGTTCAATTAGGGTTCCTAGGGTCTGTTGATGCTTTACGACACCACATGGAGGCCCCGTACTCTCCTTGACTGAACTCAAGGGTTACCGGTACACACCAAAGTGTCACATCAACGTAGCAGACTGCTTCAACCATGTCGGTATACCCCGCACAGTTCCCTCACAGCCTTGTTGCTACCTAAAAGGGTTTCCCCAGATCCGGGTTAGGATCTATAAAACTCCGATGCAAAGCCCACAAATGTAAAGCAAACAAAGCAATCAATTGAAAGTAAAGGTGATCTAAACCCTAAGGTAACCCCACTTTTAAATTCAATCCCCAGCAGAGTCGCCAGTTCTGTGATACGGTGGGAGAACTGACTTGAGTTTTGCGTTCGTATTCGCACTTGTGCGGTTAGCAAGAGTCGCCACCGACTTTTTATTTTATCCTAAAGGAAAGGTTAAAAAAGCACAGCAAAAACCTTTTGAGATATTTCGTGGGTTCGGGGGGTAGATTATGAAAAGGGAAGGTATTAGCACCCTTTTCATCCATGGTTATCCATGGGCTCTTAGTTACTTGGTTTTTTAGATCACTTGCCTTGTTTTTCGATTGCTTTGAAAATGGTGTGTGTGTGGGTGCTTTTTGAAAATGTTTTGGAAAAAAGATGCCTTGTCTTAGGCAACTAATGTATTTGACTCGTGTTTGAGTGTTTTACAAAAGTGTGAATCTTTTCGAAAAGATGTTTTCAAATGTTTTTGAGAGTTTGTTTGAAAGTGTTGTGGATTGTGGTTTTTGAAAAGAAGGCAAGTGTTTTTGCAAGTTTGATCTCAAGTAACTAAGAGTTTTGTCTACCCTATTGTACTCAAAGGTTTTTTTTGTCATGTTTTAACCCCTTTTAACAATTTTGTTCCATCATTGAAATTGATGGACAATCTTGCGTTTAGGAAGTTTATTCGGGACGGGCGCGGGTCATCGTATGGACCATGAATGCAATGGTACCAAATGTCTTTGGCAATTTGCTTTGAAGGGACTATGATCATTCCGTTTAGGCAACTTTCGAAAGCGTCATCGAGGGACTTATGATCATTTGATTTTGTTTTGCCAAAGACATTCGACGTGCAAGCATGGCCCATTTGGAAGGCAACATGTGGGATTACCCTAGGGGGTGCAAGTGTGATTGTGTATTGATTACATGTATTTGTCTTGTATTAGGTTATCTAGCGTTTGATTTTATGTACATACAAACCCTAGGTCTAACCATGGTATAATTGAAAAGCTGTAAATTGCGGAATGTAAATCTACGCTATTACAAAATAATGTCCGGGAGTGGGGGTGTAAATGTACAAGGGGATGAGACTTATAGTACCCAATAATTTACAACCAAATCGAATGTCGCAATCAAATTGTAAATATCGAATGTACGAATATAAGATAAAATGTGTATAGGGCAATGTGAATGTATTTGTGTAAGTGTACAAGTATATATGTATGTGAATTGTGTAATTATGTACAAGTGCGATAATGTGAAGTTGAAGCGTATTAGGGTTTTGACCTAGATAAATATTTTTAGATGAATCTTGATTATTGTATGTTTAATTATGTACAAAAATGTATAATATGTACAAATATGCATTTTAATTAAAAAAAAGTATCTTCAATTTAATCATGTATATATAAAAAAGAAAAGATAATATATATAAATGTATTTCAAAAAAATGTTTTTAAGTTAATTGTGCATAAAAAGTATTTAGATTAAGAAAAAGTATTTTCAATTTAATTATGAAAAAGTTTATTATTTTTATGTACAAATATACTTAAAAAGGGATGTTTTAACTCATATGATAAAAATGCAATTTAATTAAATCAATATCTTACAAAGAATAATAAAAAACATTGTTTATAGAATAAAGTTGGTAAAAGAAATAAATATTGTTTATGAAAATAAATAATAAGAAAAAGGGTTAGTGTTAAGAAGTAAAAACAAAGAAAAGAAAGGGTTAGTATTTTAGGAGAATGTTTGGGTTAGAACATGAGGTGATTCTTTTGTGGGCTTTAGGGAAGACAGGAACGGGTCAAGCCCATGTTGATCCACAAACGAAATTTAGGGTTTAGGCAATGTTTCAGTGTGGAGCGAAGGCAGCGGCGCCGTTTGTTGAGTCTTCTCCGATTAGGCTTCCTGAGCTTCCTCCGGCCACCAGCGCGTTTCAACGCCTTTCTTCCCTCCAAGGCATGAGCCTAGCGTCCTGGATTTTAAGGTTTGATGACAACGCTTTATGCTTTCTTTGTGAACGATACGCATTTGTTTAATTGGAGTTCTTACTATTTTCTTTTCATTATGAGGTGAAAGAGAAGGGATAGGGGGCGAGGATTATACTACCTGATATTTGGAGGTGGAGGGAAGGTGGAGAAGTAGCGCTCAGGAGGCCGGAGCGGCGAAGGGAGATGCTTGCTACGCTTCTGATTTTTCCTGGTATCTTCGTTCTTTTACCTTTCGTGTTGCCTTCTGGATTTGTATGTTGCCTGAATATTTGCTTCTGGGTATTGTTCCACTTTCGTTTTTCTGATTTGCCTATGTGTGCTTGCCTAGAACTGTTGCCTCAAACGTTTAGCCTTGAGTGTGGGTTGGAATATGATGCTTGAGATGTTTAATGCCCAATGATGCTTGTACTGAGGGCTTATGTGTTTGATTATGCTTGACAGTTTGGGTTTCCTTGAATTTCTGTTGAGGGGATAGTTTGACAGTATGGTGTTTTGGTGATTGAACAAGATGTTGAGGTTTGTATGATTATGGCATTGTGTTTCTGGTTATGTTAAGGCACTAGCAGGTTATTGCTTCAGTTTTTTTTTTTACTGATGCAGGTTCAATGGTTTAGGGGTTAGACAGGTTTGAGGTGTTATGCTGTGTGGTTTGGATATGGTATTGGTTTTGGTAGTGAGGATTATTGTTGTTTGGAGCTTTTAACTTTTACAGGTTCAGTAGCCTTTGAGTTTTTGGGTTTGAGGATGTTGGTATGGTGAGGTTATTGGTTTTGGTTATGGTCCTGGTGCTTATGCTGAACTGGTTTATATTTGCATAATCTCTTCTCCTCTCTATTCTGAACTGAGTTTTCTGATTATCTCTTTTTGTCTTTCTTTTTCTACTGTCTATTTCTTTACTGAGTTGGCTTTTGATGATTTTGTATATCTTCTGCTATCTTGCTCCTCACTTCTCTATTCTGAACTGCTATGCTGCTGAACTGTCTTGTACATTTTCTTTTCTATTTCACTCTCTACTGTCTGCTGTGAACTGCCTTTATCTCTGCTATGCTGAGTTTTTTGGATTTGTATATCTTTTCCTGTCTTCCTGCTGCCTATGTTACTGAACTGTGCCTAATCCCTGCCTTGCTGCCTTTATCTCTCTTTACTCTCTCTTGAAGTACAGTTTGAGAATTTTATATGTTATTATCTGTACTGTGTTCTGAAGGGGCTCCATTTATACTGGGAAATGATGATTAGCTTGCATAATACGTTTTCTGCATTTCCTTTATCTCTCTTTTGACTGCTTTGACAGTTTGGATAGATTTTCTGCTTTGACAGTACATTCCCTTTTTGCTTTTCTTTGATATCTTTGGCATTGGACTTTCAGTTTGGTTTTGAATGGGAAGTTTTGCAATTTAGTTTGAATTGGAAGCTGAGGTTCTATGTAGTCTTGAATTTGTAACTTATGCATTTTTTGACATTTGCATTTCATGAAATAAAAATAATCTTCCCTCTCTGTGAACCGGGAGAAATCCCGTGATTTGCAGAGAGGGTCAACTGATCCCAGTCAGTGGCCCCTAATGATGAGCAACTTTTTATCTGTCTTTTAATTAAATGCTTTCTGACTTTTCTTGTTTCTTTTTGCAGATGAAAAACGGAATACCGGAGCGGAATGAAGAACGAAGAATATTTAGAAAATAGGATAGTTTTTCATTCTATGTAATATTTAAATTAAATGTAAATTATTGTTTGTAACAACAATTTGTACAAATAATTCGAATATCAATAAAAATCAAATTATCCAATTGGTTCTAACTTTCTTTATTGCTTATTTATTTATTTAAAATTCTTAGAATTAAAACAATTGAAAAATAAATTCAATCATTTAATTTTAGAATAATAAATAACTAAAATAAAACAACATTGATCCAGTAAACCTGTCTTATCCAACATCCAAAGCAAAGCAGCGATTAACCCAGATAGACTGATCAAACACATGAACACTGTGAATCCAATACTGCATCTTGCATACGACCGGCCCAATCAAAACGTACTGAATTCAAAACCATTGTCTCTTTTACTGATTAAACCAAGATAACGCGAATTTTAATCCGAATCTTGAAATAAACCGCAAAGTGCTGTGGAATTCAAATTCTTCTGAGAACATGCCCATAAAACCCTAATTCCTGATTAAATGCCAAATCACGCTTGCTTGATCAAAATCGAACCAACAATCAATCAAACCCTAAGCCCACTGTATGAAACAATTCAGAGCTCTGAAAATCAGTAAAAACCCTAGTTTTGATTGACTGTCAAGAAAAGTTCGTTTGTCCGATTCTTGAGCCAGTTTGAAAAATCAGGAAATGTTTGAAGCTGAGATTTCTTGTGGAAAAGCGCGAGGGCAAATTTTGGGGTACAACACCAATAAAAAAAGAATTAAGAAATCACCACAAAGCCAAAATAATCCTCTTGAGTGCTATCTCATACACCGAGTATGAGAAGATCACAAACAGAGAACCAGCCAACATGTTTGACTCTTTGAGAATGACGCATGAAGGCAACACACAAGTCAAAGAAACCAAATCTCTTGCTCTCATTCAAAAGTATGAGGCTTTTAAAATGGAAGAAGATGAAACAGTGGAAACAATGTTCTTAAGGTTTAAAATTTTGGTTGCTGGGCTAAAAGTTCTGGATAAAGGGTACTTAACAGCAGATCATGTAAAGAAAATTATCAGAAGCTTACCCAAGAAATGGAGACCCATGGTCACAACCTTAAAACTAGCCAAATATCTGAACAAAATATCTCTTGAAGAACTTATCATCTCCTTGAGAAGTCATGAGATAGAACTAGAAGAAGATGACCTCCATAAGCAAGGTAAGTCTCTCGCTCTTAAATCTAATAAAAAATATGAACCTAAAGTTTTTTAGGAAAAAGAAGAAAACTCTAGTGGATCCTTGTTAGAAAAAGTCGAATTATCCCTTCTCTCCAGAAGAGTCAATCAGCTACGGAAGCAAAGGCAGAGGAAGTTTAGAACTCCCAGAAGAACAGGGAATCATTCTGAATCATCTTCTGGATACAGAAAATCTAGTAACAGAGATATTGTTTTCTACGAATGCAATGAACAAGGTCATTACAAAAGTGACTGTCCAAATCTTCAAAAAGAAAAACCTAAAAAGAGATTCTTTAAAGAAAAGAAGAAAAGTCTTATGGCAACATGGAATGACTCGGAATCTTATGAAGCTGAAACAAAATCAGAAGAGGGACGATCCAATATAGCCTTTATGGCCAACGTATATGATACTGGATCATCTGAATCAGAGTCAGACTCGGAGGTAGAAGAGGTATTCTCTAACTTTTCTAGATCTCAATTAGAAGAAAGCATGTCAGAAAATCTTGAAAGATATCAATAACTTCGAGTAAAAAATAAGAACCTGAAAAAGGATCTAGTATCTGACTCTGAAGAAACTAAGAAACTAAAAACTGAAAACTCTGAGTTAAAAGAAACCATTTCTAAACTCGAAAATGAAAATCATGTCATTAAAAATGAATTACAAAAAGCACAGAAAGATAATATTTCAGAAGATTCTAATAGTTCTGATAGAATCATAAAAGAATACGATCATAACTTTAAAAAATGCAGGGCCTCGCCCAATGCGGTGGGGAGAGGGGCTCAGAGAATCGTCCTGTCAGTGTCTCTACGGAGGAGACCGAGAGCGGTCCTCACGTCATCGGGGTGACGGGGTCCATGAGTTTGGTCTTCTGTGTTTTTTGGGGGGACTGACAAGTCCTTTCCAACATTCTAAGGCGTTCACCCCGTGTGAAGATCATATATTTGGTTTGGTTGATCACAACTAATAGGGCCTTAGTCGTAGGGTCAACATTCTCAGGTACGGGGATTTCTTGATATACCGCAGACTCGTAGTTTTGTCGAGGAGGGTTGGCTGTCCCGCGGTTGCGAGTAGGCGTAAGAGGATGCGGTTATCCCATCTTTGATGTCGAGCTCTTGACAGCCAGCATCATTGTTGTTGTCAGTGTCAGCAAAGTGAGCATTTTGATCACCGTTGTTGACTTCGTTGGCCATGACGATCAAAGGTTGACAATTGCTTTAATCTTGAGTTAAGAAAAGACGGAAGCAGTTTTCTCAAATGGCACCACTGATCGTACCTGATCTGGAGGAATCGTCACTAACCCATGAACTTGAGTTGAACGACATTTGTTGAGAGTGAAGTGGAGGGGGTGTACCTGCAAAATACTCTGATGCCAAAGTGAGAATGAGAACAATTAGAGTGCAAATACTATAGTAAGAGTGAATAAATGAGTACCTGACCCTCTCAAGTGAGAGGGTATTTATAGCCCCCAACGCTGGGCCAAGGTCCCCGTGTTGGTCTGATTAAGCAGACCAAAAATGGAGATTGTCAGGACCTACGTGTGTAGTGGAGACCAGCACGTGGTCTCCATCCTGAATGAATTGCTCTGAACTATCATGGAGACGTGGATGTGATCTTTTCGAGGTCAAGAAGACTCTGATATTCTGAGACATTGGGTGTCTGCCCTACGAGGAGGGTGCTCACGAGGACCTCCTGTATGTCGCCGATCCTCCTCGACAGTCATGTGGCGAGGATGTCATCGGAGGATATATCCTCGACATGAGGAGTGAAATTATTGTCCGACATAGAAAATGACAAATTCACTCCTACCAGTCTTATCCCGCAACATAGTTGAATTAAGTCTCGTATGATGTTTAAGCCAAATACGAACCCGATTCAGAACAAAAATAAAATTTATTTCTTTTTAAAAGAGAGAAAATTATTTTTAGTAAGAATCATGTAAGTGATTATATGATCTAATAATTATTAGATTAAAATAAAATTAAAGATTAAAATAGAGTGTAACAATATTGTTACTTATTGGTGTAACCTGATCTCATATAATCTTCAATTTTTCATCAAGTAAAAATATAGGCGTAAAATCAATAATGATTTTTTTAAAAGGTCACAATAGTAAAACATGAAAATTTTAAAAATTCTAAATAATAATTAATAATATTAAAAAAAACCCTTAATAATAAAAAAATATTGAATATGATTTTTTTTAGTAAATAATAATATATGGGACCCCCTAATAATACAACAAATAATAATAGCAAAAAAATTATATATTTTAGACATGTATATTTTAGTAAAATAAATAATATAAAAAATACGATTTTATTTTTGCAATAGATATAAAGGATAGTGTTTTAAAAATAGTGTGCTATATCTTGGTAAAATTAAAATTTATATGTTAATAGTAAAATTAAATAGCATATAAATTTTCTTTTGTAAAATTATATTTTTATGAAAATTTAAAATATTAAACATAATAGAAAAGATTTAATAATGATTTTCAAATGAAATTATTAAATCTTAAGCGTTAATTAAATCTGATAGAAGATATTTGATAGTTCCCGGTTTTGAAACTTCATCATGATAGAGCTACAACATATGAATATTTCTGGTCATCAAAATTTATCCAAATCATGCAACGATGCCATAAGCGATGCTAATAAAATTGTGAGCGAGTATATCAACCCGTATGATGTGATTCTTGATGTTTGTTATCCCAGCCATAGCTGAACAAGAAATGAGATTGAAAAAGATGGTATTTTTTTTTGCATGGCATGAGATTGCCAAACACTACTCGACCTTCAATTAGTGATGAATGATCTGCCAACTATGTATAAAGATTTTGCTGCTTAAAAAGATGCTGAAAAAGAAAATAACTATTAGTAAATTGTATGAGAAAACAATTTTAAGAGAAGTTAGAAAATAAATAAATGGTTCTATTCTTATTTTTAATTTTTTTTAGTATTGATTCATTAAATTATTTTTTTTATAAGTAAAGATGAAATATAAGAGTACAAGTGGGTACTCTATCCAGCTAGGTCTTGCCATCATAAAAAAGCATCCTCCTGCTGAACCAATATTAATTCACAATTGTTTCTTCTTTGACGCACATTATGTAATTTATTCCCAAAACTTTTCCCTTTCAGTAATTTCAACATTGAGTGAATCATTTTTTTAGTCTTCTCTTTTGAGAGTATTGCTAGGATATTGCTGCTAGATCAAGCTCCATTGTGGATCTATGGTCCTTGCAAATGATCAAAGATTCACAATAAGCTCAAGATCCAGATTTAAGTGGCTGAAAGAGAGATGTGAAAACTATTTTTTTTCATGATTGTGTTAAGAGTAGAAGTAAGAGGAATTTTATATTATCTTTGTTGTTTTTGTATTTTAAAAATAGCTATAGAAGAAGTTATAAGGATAAGTCGTAGAATAGTTCGTTCTTTAAGACTTTTCAAGTCACTCACTAGTCAAAATTATATAAAGTTGTCTGACTACTACAACACATTCAGAATAAAACAACTCAGTCCAATTATACGATCACTATTTGTACGATATGTGATCGTTCTAGAAATACACCTCCAGATAATGTTGAAACCACTCGTAATCCCTGGATAAACTAGTCGCAGATGGCGTAAACAAGTTATTCGAAAAAACATTAAAAAAAAATTTAAAAGAAGTGAATATGGGAGAGAAGTGAGAGATTTCAGATTATGAAATCTGGATTGAGAAACTGAGTTTGGGAAGCCTCTATTTATAAGCGCTGATCTAGACAAAATGGGAGGAAAACGTAGGAAGTCACACATATTACTCTTAGAGAGCAAGCAAACAAGTCAAAAACTAGGTTGAGACTTAGTTCTATAAAAGACATGTCACTTTTTCCGTAGTTAATTAATATTAAATATTAATTATTTTTTATTATTTTTAATATTTAAATGGTCAAGATCCTAGCCCAAGAGCAGATCAAACTGAGCCGAGTCGGCAGGCCAGACAGGCGGTGGCGACAGGCGTGTTATGTTTCACGGTGTTGCACTGCGAAAAAATACAGAGTCGCCACCGAATTTTATTTATCCTCAAGGAAGAGAAAATATCGAGAAAACCCCAAAGGAAGGATATGATGGTCTTGCGACCAAGAGAAAGAATACGGAAGTCGGTTATGCAAAGTGAATGTATTAGCACCCTCACACCCGTTGTACTCAACAAGAACCACTTTGCTTGTTTAATTCTAAGGGTGTGTCAATCTAAAGCTTACTTGCTAAGGAAATGCGTGAATGAATTGATAGGGAAAAAAAAGGTTTTTATTATTGAGTTCGCCCAAATCTTGCAACCCAGTGCCTGCGTATCCCTATGGTGCAATGAAGAAATCAGAACTCCATAGTTCTTCTAAAAAATGTTGGTGTTTTTGGTTGTTTTTTAGTGGACGAAGTTATGTTCGCGTTCCAGCAGATAGGTGTTTGCTGCTCGTTGTGTGGAGACTCACACGTTACATGTTTGGGTTAGAACAAAAATAACATTGCGCTTTTGAAAAGGTTTTAAAGAAAAAATCCCGAAGGCAAAAAAAGTTTGAATTTGTTGGAGTATTATCATTTAAAAACAAACGAATTTCTACAAGCGAGTAGCATTCAACAAATAAGGAAAATTACAAATAAAAATGCAGAAATGATCTAATGATTGCCAATTACGAGGAGGCTTTCTCAAGCTTGACTTATTGCTTCAATGGATGCTCTTGCAGTCTTGACATTCACTTGGGTATAACTTCAATTAATGTGTAGGCCGTCTGTCGTGAATGAGATTCCTTTTGAATCAAGAAGTCCTGGACCTTGTGCTTCAGAATATTACAATTCTCGATTGAGTGTCTGAGTGCTTCATACTGGTAATCACATCTAGCATTCATGTCATATCCTTGAAGAAGATGAGTTGGAGGGGGCCTAGATTCCCTTAGTTGAGCTAGAGGGATACCAAGCAAATAAGGAAACAACTGGCTGTAAGTCCAGGGGATTAGGTAAATCTTCCTTGGTGGCCTCATTGGTTGCTTCTGAGAGCCAATGGATTGTTGATGCTGAGTTAGGAAACCATTATGTTCTTGCATCATGTTTTTATGACTTGGTTGGGTGGACTATTGATGCTGAAAAGGAGACTTTGGGAATCCGGGTGGTGGATGATATGAGGTGGAGCCTGGAAAATAGAGAGGAGTGATCACTTCTATTACAGCATCTGGCACGAGATTACTTTGTATGTTAGGCCCATTTGGCATGAATGTAATAGCCTTAGAGTCAATGAGATCCTAGATTTTGCACTTTAATGCTATACAATTCTCAGTAGCATGGCCTGGGGCCCCAAAATGAAATTCACAATGGGCATTAACATCACACCCCCTTGGAAGAGGATCAGGTGGTGGACCAAGTTCACATATTAACTGGCAAGCAACTGAGGGAGAATTTAAGCATAAGGAATTAGAATAAGATCAAATCTCCTTTTGGGACCCCTGCCTCTATTGCCCTTGATGACCTTGTGGTTGCTCATGATGGTTCTTTTGTTGGCGCTGAGGTTCTGAAATTCAAGGCTGTGGAAGATACTCGCGAAGCAGCTCCTGACCTAAAGTACGACCTGGTAGATATGAGGGATTGACCATTTCTACTGCAGCAGTTGGCGCAAGATTGCCTTCCTTCTTCAATAGTGTCTATAGGATCTCCATAATCAGCCCCATAAGGGTCTTCATTTGATTGACCTTTGTCCTTAACTATTCTTATTCACGTCGAAGTTCATCCATGTTTGCATGTCATATATTAGCAGAAGTGGAGGGAACAACAATGACAAGCTTAGTAACATTCTGACAAAGCTCTTTTTGAGCCTTAATAACTACATGAAGGGTATTTATAAGCTAATTCATTCTGACACCCATGATACCACATCCCGATGGAGAACATTCTAATTCTGTTCAAAGAGAATCATAAGTTTTCACTGATTACTTCTGGTACGGTAAGAATGTAAGGAAGTCATCTTGGTTGATTGTTGAAGTCTTAAGGAAAAGAAATCCTAATAATAATGAAATCCATGATAGTGTGAATGCATGTTTCATCTTTCATTTCCAGGGAAACCCAAAGACTTTTCTATCCATAAGTATTCTTCTGACAATATTTATCTTTTGAAAAGCTCAATCAGAGGAGACTCGTCTTTGGAACTCACTAGAAATGGGATGCATATACATAATGATGTAATGGTATGCACTAGCATGGGTAAGGGATCAAGGCTCCACATAATCTGGATAACCACTATACAATCCTCTAAATAATTGTTGTACAAAAGACTGAACATGCTAAATATAATAGGATCAAAGGTTTGAACCAGTCTTTGAAAATAAAAACACAGGGTAGGATGAAGGTCAAGGTTTCCTGCAAACCAAAACCCATATCCATCTCACATGTGGGTTTTAGTCTTGGAAAGGTTCCTAAAGGGGTCCCAGAGTCATAAGTCCATCATGAAAATATATCATCGTAACGCAAACACGTATGACGATAATATCCCCAAGTGAACTTCTAGGTATCCAGTTACATTAGAACTTCTAGTCTCTCTCAAACGACCAGAACTTATAACCTACCAATGACATTAGAACTTCTAGATTCCCAGCTGTACTAGAGCTTCTAGACTCCCTCAGCAATCAGAACTTCTAGGCTTTCCTTTGTCTCCAGCAACCACAGAACTTCAGTGTACCCAGACCCGAAACTTCTGACCTTCCCCATTTCTGCTAATATGTTATTTCTGATTTGCAGCGCACCAGAGTCAGAACTTCTGCTCTCCCATCTTTCAACAATGCGCTGATTTTGATTCTTTTCCCTTTTATTATTTTTAATATCACTTCTATTTTCATTAATTAAAAACACCAACAATATTTTTATATTCATACACTTTGCTTTATTTCTTTTAAAACCAAAAGACTAAAAATATTTTCTTAAGCCAATTCATTCCTTCTCTTAACAAAAACAAATCCATTTTACATTTCTTGTACATTATTTCGATATGGTTGTAATATATAATTAGGACTTTAATTTCTTGCAATCCCCATTTGTAAATTTGTACATCCCATCTCCCTAATGATTGTAATAGCGTAGAATATTTATTTTCTGCAATTTATCGCTTTCATATAAATGCTAGTAAAGTATGATTTGTATGAGAAGATAAAAACAACAAGTAGACAACAAATAATCAAAGATTAAATGCATGCAAATCAAACACACTATTCACATGCATCCCTAGGGTTAACTCCACTTGTTGCCTAAAAATGGTCATGTTGTGCATGTGAGACATCTTAGTAAAATAATCAAAATACAAGATCATAGTCCCCCGATGACGCTACGAATGTTGCCTTTCAAATGATCTTAGTCCCTCCAAGAGAAATACTAAGCTTATTTCACAACATTGCTATCATGACTATACGATGACCCACGCCCGTCCCTTTTACATCCGAAGATAAGGCTTCTTATCAATCAATGGTAAGATAGTAATATCAAAGGAAGGGAAGAAATGAACGGAAGACTTTTGAGTAGGTAGAAACGCTCATAGTTGTTTGCTCATTTTCAAAATAAACACCCTTGTAAACACGTATCAAACACATTCAAAACATGAAATATTTTAAAAAAGTCAAACACTTTGTATACGTTCTTACGAGACGGGAACCATTACAAAGTTTGCCTAAACGAAGGCGCCTTTCAAAAAAATACTTTCAAAAATCACAAAGCACACTTTCAAACAAAAGCAAGTGATCTAGCAAGAAACTAATAGCCCATAGATAACTATGGATGAAAAGGGTGCTAATACCTTCCCTTTTCATAATCTACCTCCCGAACTCAAGAAAATAATCTCAAAGGTCTTTCCTATTCTTTTCCGCCTTTCCATTTGGATATAAGAAAAATCAGTGGCGACTCTTTCTAACCGCAACAATTGCAATCAAACACAAAACATCTCAAGTCAGTTCTCCCACCGTATTACAGAAGGATAAGATGGTCTTGCAACCAAGAGAAAGGATACAAAATTAGGTTATGCAAGGGGAAGATATTAGCACCCCTCACATCCATTATACTCAATGAGATCCTCTTTGCTTGTTTGTTTCTAAGGGTGTGTCTATTTAAATTTTACTTGCTAAGGAAATGTATGAACGGATTGATAGGGAAAAAGAAAAGGTTTTTATTATTGAGTTTGCTCAGGTCTTGCAACCCAGTGCCTACATATCCCCATGGTGCAATGAAGAAATCAGAACTATGTAGTTCTTCTAAAAAATATTGGCTTGTTGATTGTTTTTTAGTGGATGAAGTTATGTTCGCTTTCCAACAGTTAGGTGTTTGTCGCTCGTTGTGTGAAAACTCACGCGTTACCTGTTTGCGGTAGAACGAAAATAACATATGCCCTTTTGAAAAGGTTTTAAAGAGAAAAGCCTAAAGGCAAAAGGAGTTTGGATTTGTTGGAGTATTTTGTCGGGGATAATAGTAAATGACTCTTAATGCAGAGGCACTTAACTATTTCTCCGTCTTTAGTTGTGAAAACCGATAGTGATTTGGATCGTAATAAAATATGGGATATGTAGAAGAATAAGGTTAGGAATGCACGACCTCACTTTTTCCATAAGACTCAACTGCATAAGATTCGCCCCTTTATTTATTAAGTGTTTTGAGTTTTTGATTAAAGAAATATTTTTAGTCTTAAGAGAATGCAATGCAAGGAAGAAACAAAAATCTAGGGGAAACT
The DNA here is from genome assembly GCA_948472305.1 of Vicia faba. Lineage (NCBI taxonomy): Eukaryota > Viridiplantae > Streptophyta > Magnoliopsida > Fabales > Fabaceae > Vicia > Vicia faba. The sequence continues at coordinate 776,289,315 of OX451737.1, forward strand.
TGATGATCCTATTTGTTATCATACATCATAGACCTAAGGTAGATATCAAGGGAACTAATCCTAATTATTGTCATGTTTGGATTAAAGGTCTAAGGTCTAATTAATTCAAATTAATTAAAAAATTAAAATTAAATTAAAAATCTTAAGGAAATATGTGAGTACAAAGAAGCACAAACAATATCTCAAATATCATAAATCATCAAGACTCAACAAGAAATTTTATAGCAAAGATTATCAACACTCAAAAGAAAACATGGTCATGGTATCAATCAACATAAAAATAAAATGAAAATTAAATCAATTAAATGTCAAATAAAATCTAGAATATCAAGGAATTATATATATTTTTATCACCTTTTTATCATGCAAAGAATTTAGTCAATATTGTGGAAGGAAATCACAAAACACAATCCAGAGTGGTGAGACGCTAGGGCCCAATCAATAAGGATCCAAGAGAACGTTTTTTCTGTGCCAACCTTCAGGTGTCAACGAAAACTACGGGCCTAAGCAAGGTATAGCGAGCCCAACAACCTCGACCATCACCAATTCCATCTCAATTTTCAGTATTGTTTCAATTATTAAAATGAGATTAAAACAATTTAAAAAATGAAAAATGAAAAAAGATACACGGTGTTGTTTTGTAGTAGTTAGGGTTAAAAGTTTTGAAAGCAAAGTGACGATTCGACTTCTTCGTGAAACAGCTCTCTCTTCCTCACTCAAACAGTGGCGCTCATCATCTCTTCTCCGATCTTTTCCACTCGCCGCCGTGAGAGGCCACAAACCACCATCTACATGTCCTTAACTTCTCAAAGCGCCGTTGCATCACCTTCATCTTTCTTCTTCGATTCAACTCACCTTCTCCATCTCCTTCGCGTCGTCATCGTACATCCATCTCTCTCTTCTCTGATCCGTCTTCAACTCTCAACCTCGTTCCACTTCTGTTTTCTCATCTTCTTCGCGGATCAGACATAGTGACAACAAAGCATATGCAAAAAAAATGATGAAAGAAGATTGAACACTTACATGTCGGAAGCGTGATGAAGATAAATATCGATTCAGGTTGCGGTGTTGCGATGTTGATGAAGATTACAATGATGCGGTTGTTGTGGATTGTTGATGAATATGCAATTATGGTTGCCTTGATGCGTTTGCGTTTTTGTTACGGCAGATTATTGCGTTGATTGATGATGATGTTGCTTGAAGCACCAAGAGAGTGATGAAAATGAAGCAGGAATTGCAGAGAGTTTGATGAAGGATGTTGCAGTTCAGAGAGAAAGGTGAAGATGAAGATGAAGGTTATGGTGAAAATGGATCGTGATCTGAGATTGAAGCAGAGATGATGTTATATAGGCTGCAAAGTCTTCAAAAAGTTTGTTACAGGTAAACAAAATCTTGGCCTTTGATTCAATAGTTTGTTACAACAAATGAATGATTGAGATTGAATCTGATTTCTCATCTAAATTTCTGTTATGAAGCTTGTTAGGGAAGCTTGAAATATGCTGAGCTGTAACATTTTGATTTATGATTTTCTCTGTTTTTTGAATGAGTTGGAAAATGAAATTGGTTAATGAATGGATATTTTTGAACTGCTTTGGAATGTTTTCTTCCTTGTATTTATTCTGATTCTCTCTTTTTAAAAAGATGCAAGGTTAGCTCGGTTTTGTTATGTGCAGGTTTGTATTGTGGTTTTTTACTTTGTTCTGGTTTTTTGAGATGCATTGTGCAGGACTTAGGCTGAAGTTTTAAATGCGCATTTGTGAACTTGTTTTGGCATAGCATGGATTGTAGGATTTGACATGATATCTTGCTAGAAGGAATGCCATGTGATGCCTCAACTGAATTTGCTTTGGTTTTGACTTATGCATCCTTTTGCTTTATGTAGGTTGATGGAGTTTTGTGTTGAATTTTGGTGCAGGTTTAGTACAGTAGCATGGCCTTGGCATGGCAATGGTTAATTGAAATTTGGGCAAAGAGTTGGAAGCATGCAGATGGAAACCTAAGTTTAGAATGGATTTTGGTAAATGTGGAATATTTGGATTATTAATATACAACTACAGGTGTATGTTTTTTTGTGTGACCTATATTATATAGGTCAGGAAGATACCCTTGGCATGGTAGAGTTTGGATGCAAGTTTGAAAGTTTGACATGAAGATGAAAAAGTAACAGCAAAGTGAAACAAGGCAAAACTTGAAGAATGAATATTGGCATCAAGATTATGTTTAGGACATAGGTTTCACTTTTGTAATCTTGTATGAATCATATGAATGTATATTGAAACCTTTGAATAAAACTTGTCATTTGTATGATAATGAATGAATTTGAGAGAAGCTTGAATGAACTTTGAATCCATGAAATCCCACATGAATCTACTAATCAAATTCTTGAATAAAACCAATGTTTAAGATCTTTAATTCACTTTGATTACCTCTGAACCCAAATACACTTCAAATCTCAATGAACAAATTCCAATTAACTTGCATTTTCAATGAATCTCTAACTCAATTCGATTCAACTAACAATGATGAAATTGCCTTGACTAAGAATGAACCTTACTTTGAATGCTTTAGCTCCATGTTATCATTGTCTTACATCACAAACCAAAAACAACTTTTTGAACCATACATAAATCCTAATTGTGTGAGTGATAAAATCTTGATCATTAACTCCAACAACTAGTTCACCTCTTGACTTAATGAAAACTCAATACACCAAACCCTTAACCAATTGGCAAGCACAAACAGAAGAAAAGATTACTTGGTTCCTCAAATGAAAATTAAACCTAGAATGTTAAAGGAAGTATAGCCATAAGACCAAACCCTAATCTAATGATCCTTAACTGAAGAATCTTGCCAAGCTAAGTCTCAATGAGTAAGAACCATAATCCTCTTGGGTGAAAAATGATGAAGAAGGTAACTTGAGACGTGGAGAGAAAGATATTTAGAATAGTCAAAGTACCAGAACCCTATTTCACCAGATTAACTGCTGAAATACTTTGAAGAAACCTTGATAGTGACCTTGTAGCTTGAGGAGAAAGAAGTATACAATAACCATGAATCAAAACCCTAGATTCAAACCATGATTGTTGAAGAAACCGATTTATTCAAGCTTGAATGAAGACGAGAGCCTAAAAGCACAGAGAAACCCTAATTATCGGTATCCTTGATCCCATGTCAAATTTATTGATGATGCATAATTTATTGTATGACCAAATGGAAGTAATGAAGATGAATGAAAAACCTAAGCCAGATAAAAAGTAAAAGGGTAGAAAAAATTTAGAGTATGACACATGGTTGTGTGTTCTCACCCATCCACAAAATTGGGTATCCCTTGGGGTCCAACCCATTTTGCCCACTTGGAATAAGCACTACTAATATGTGTTGTCCTTCCTATGTGGGGCTAAAATGAATCTTTTCAAATTCACTTCCATTCATACTAGCTCAAACCTGTGCTCATTATTTTTCAATTTAATGTCAATCAATTCTTCCAAGTCTCTATGGATCTATGTGCTTGCAGGTAACAACCAAATTTTGATAACAACAATGCATCTACGAACATGAAGTACACAAAGTCAAATTGATATCAACATGAAGTACTCAAAGACAATTTCCAAACGTAACAAGAGTCCTAAAAGCCTCCTCAAAGGAAATATGTGGAAGATCGCCAGGTCTTGTCAATGTAACACCCTTCTAAACTCTGCATATAATTTATGAATAAATTAATTAAATATTCACCAACACAAGGGTGTCACACTTCATAAAGATATAATTATCCTGCTCCATAGCACTGGTTTCCATAAAAAAATAAATTACAATTTTTTATACCTGGGATGTTGCACGACATCCAAACACATCTGATAACTCACCTGAAATGTTATACGATATCCAAACACATATGATAACTTACCTGGAATGTTATATGACATCCAAACATTTTGAATATCATCATAATGGAATAAAATTAAAACATATAATCCAACATATAAGCAATCACATCATTGGTCTCATAAAACCCTTTTCAAATTCAATCAACATAAATAAGAGAGTTATAAATGTTATACTCTGAACAACATAAAACACAGGTTCAACAAACTATCAACAAAGTAAATAACACAAAAACGATTCCCATTCCGATGTTACATTATCAGAGCAAGAGCTTCTAAAATAAACGACACTAAATGAAATCCACTTCAAGAGTTATCCTTCCACTTACTTCAACAATGCTACTCTTGAGAATCTGCACGTTACCCACGCAGAGACAACATTCAAACAGAAGGAGTGAGAAATCATATCCAACAATAAAATATATAAGGTATAAGATGCATAACGACATGTAAAAGTTCTACATCACATCATAACATGTTCTCACACCTGCATTCATCATCAATTATCACACACAACAACATTCCAATGAATCATTAAACAACATATCATCTATAAATGTGCAATGCAACACAATGCAATAGAATCGACAAATGACTCATCTTGCACGAGGTACCAAAATATGAACACTTAGGTCCATTTCACTCCATGATCCCTACCATACGATCGATTCCCTCTTGGAACCAGAGTACACCAAATCGCTACCATCACCATAGGTAACGTTTCACTAATTCCTCGGACAAAGGATTTATCTACTCGCACTTAAACCATCACCATAAGAAACAAGGCCATAACATAATTTAGAATATAAGTTCCACAACATGGATGCATGAATCACAACATGCAACAACAATAACATCACACATATGAGTGGCTGTTTACCTTGGTATTTGGTAAACAACCGCTGATCCTCCAAATGGTTACTTATTTGGTTACTCGCAGGATCGATCAGATTGATCCTAGGACATAGGTTGGTTTTGAAGTTTTGATTAAATTGGATATTGGTTAAATGACAATAAAATAAAGAGGCTTTAAATAAATTGCATGAAGAAAGGACTTGGTAAAATAAATAAGGCTTTAAATGGAAGGGTTCGACAGGAAAGTAAAGAAGAAAGCAAATAAATTTTTGGAAAAGTAAATGACTTTGATTAATAAAGTTGGTGTTTCACACATACATTTCTCAACAATTCTTTCTCACACGCTGGGTACTCGAATCTATATGAGTGACTTTGTATAGAATTGTGAACACACGCGAGAAACTACATGACTACTACTATTTATACTAAAACATCCCAAGTAACCGTCGGGCAGTTACACTGCTTCGAGATGATTCCACTTGGCACGTTCTCAACGTTCGACGCTCCAGATCTTCGCACGTCGCACTTGGTAACCGCTGGAAACCGTTTTCCCTCCAAGCGCTTGAATTTCAAACTGCTCCACTCTGAACCATCGAACACCTTCGTCGAGAAGCATCTTCGACGAGAAACTCCCTCGACGTCGAAGGCAACCAACTTCTCCCTTGGAAGAAATCTTTTAAGTACCTTGCCATCTTTCGATGGGCATTTCGACGGACCTAGCTAGTCGAAAACATCCTTCAGCTTTAATGGCTGACATTAATAAAACAAGGGTGTCGAATTTAGGAGCCAACAAATTGCCCCCCAAGAATGCCTTATTTCGACTCTGAAAGAAAAAGGCATTCTTTGAAACGCCATTCGACACCTGTCTTTTCACGCTTAGTCACAAATTAAATTGTGCACTTTTTGTTGTCTTCTACCAACCACTGGCAATCCCAAGAAAACCATCATTTATCCGTACCTAAGACGTCACTTCAGTATGGCGTGCAGTGCCAAACGTCATTTCAGAATTTGTCATTATGACAATTCCCAAAAACGAGGACGCACGCTGCGTCCCTCTATTTCTGCAGAACGGCTAAAACAACAGGGGGATGCCACGTGTCCCACTATCTCCTGCAACATTAAATGGCATTTAATGTCCTCGGTTTTGGGGATTTTCCCCCACTACTATAAATAGCAGTAAGTACCCCATTGTGGGACTCTTTACGCCATCTAGCTTTCAGACTTCTCTATTTTCACACAAACTTGTCATCTTTGCAAAAACCTTTCCTCCTTCACTTCGTCTTCAACCTCATCATTAACAATGGCATCTGGTTCCAGTGCTCCTAGCGCTACCGTACCATCTGGAAACGTCAAACCTAAGGTTTTCGTCACCGCTCCAGTAGTAACTTCTACGGGCCAACGAAGGGTCCCTGAACCCTTGGACATCGCCGTACGTGATGCTTACTCACACCACCTTATGATCCCGGTTGGATATTCCAACCAGATCTTTGCTATGTCTGGCCCCTTGTATCCAAGTATTGCTAAGGCCATGAAGATCAAGAGTTATTTTCCGGTAGTTGAGAAACTCAAACCGGTTGCATGCGCCAAGAAAGATGCAGAGGATAATGAAGAACCTGCTAAAGAGAAAATCGACCTTCGTTTCTTCAACAAAGGTGTTAGGGCTTTCAGGTCTGGCCCTAGCCTTACTCCTGATTACGTTGCTTGGCTGGAAAAGATGGAGAAACGCCAAGCTTCGATATGGAAAGATATGGGGATTTTTGACCTGGTGATGCTGTCGAAGACAGGTTTGAACTATTCTCCGGAGATGTTGATAGCTTCTCTACTTTTCTGGGACTACTCCCACTTTACTTTCCATCTTCCCTGTGGGATGCTGACTCCTACACTCTTCGATGTGGCCGCTATCACTGGCCTTCGACCCACCGGGGACTACTTCGATCCGGAGGAGATGTCGGAGGATCAAATTGGATTCTCTGCCACCAAACCAACCTATACCACCTTCATCAATCACTACCATGACAGGTCGACAGATGCTGTGTCGGATGTCGAACACATAGCGTTTCTAGCCTTATGGATGACTCGCTTTGTATTTTGCTCGAAGTCCTTACAGGTGACCAAGAAGATGGTCACTCTCGCCACTCAACTCCATCATGGCCAAAATATCTGTTTGGCAGAATTGATTTTGGCTAGCCTCTATGATTCGATTAGTAATGGGGCAACTCTTCTAAAAATTATCGAGAACAGGGCCAGTTTGCTACTTGCTGGGCCTTTTTGGCTGCTCCAACTGTGGCTCAATGCCACCTTCGAATCTTTCTTTCCTAAGAAGGTTCAAATAAACGAGCAGGCTCTAGAGATAGCGAACAGACGTGTCGAAGGAACCAGACTGGCTCTGTTGACGCCTATGGAAGATGGACTGGAGTTTCAGCAAACTTTTACCAACTTCGTTCTGATGTTTGCTCGAAGGAAAGAGTTTGTTTCGACTATGGCTCCGTTTGCTCGACGGAAGGTAGGCCCGGCATGGTTCACAAGGCCACATCCAAGGACGTCGAGTGGTCCTCAAGTTGACGAACATACAACAATGTGGGAGGCGTTCCTCACACCAAGGATCATGCCTCTTCGATTCAAGAGCTCTAAGACTCACTTGAGTCTGATTGCATACCAACCAAACCTGGTATCTCGCCAGTTTGGTATTATTCAAACCCTACCTTCTCCAATTTTTCCAAGAGAGAAGTCTATGTTGTACTTCTGCAATGATTACACCGAAGAAGCTGCCACTAAACATATCGGAAGATGTGCTGGTCGAACAGTTCTCTCGTTGTTTGATTACCAGCTCAACTTTCTTTGCTCACCATCCTTCGAGGAGTGGTGGAAAAGTTATTACGCTGAGGAGTTTTTCGACGAGAAGGACTTCGTGGATGAGCTTCAGAAATCTTTTGTCCTTGTGTTGGACAAAATAAAGAAATGTAAGTTCATCCTTTCACATTACTTTGTCTTTCTCTTTCGACTGCTAGCCTGTTAACTATTTATTTGATTTCAGTTGTTCGAAAGCCTGTAGCCAAGAAGGCTGCAGAAAGCCAACAGGGAGGAGGCCCCTCAACAAAACCTCCACCGCCGGCGAAGACTACAGCGCCGGCGAAGACCACAACCAACCAACAGGGGGAAGGCCCTTCGAAGAAGCCTTCTGTATCGGTAACCAGACTTTCATTATTTTCTTCTGGCTTTCGATTTTTGACTTTCGATGCAATTGCTAAATCGAATTCCCATTGGTTTTTTAGGCACCTTCGCCCAAGAAACGGCCAGCACTGGTGGTCGAATCTGGGAGCGACGAAGAAGGTGATTCTCCCCCTGCTCCTCTAAAAAGGCGAAAGCTGACGAAGGACGCTCCTGCTCCTGCTCCTGAGGGTCGAACGATTAGAATAAAGGTTGCTGGGAGAAAGCCCAGGCCACCTCCAGTGATCATTGAGGAGCCAACGGAGGAGGAACTAAACGTTCTTCTCAATAAGCCTGTCGAAAGCGACAATTCCAGCCCTGGGGCTGAAGCTAATTTACAGGTAATCTCTTAGACCCTTTTTTGCAACTTAGGTGTAGATACCTATATTCGACTATGTCTCTTTCGATTTCTGAAGATTCTTCTTCTTTCCTTTCTCAGGACGCCACTGAAAGCTCACCGCCAAGGACCTCTGAAACACTGGAGTCTGCTGAACTCAGCAGGCCACAAGAAAAAGGCTTGGAAAATGACGAAGCCCATACTGAAATAAATGAGGCCAATGCTGAGACGGTAGAAAAACCCACAGAAGATCCTCAAACGGCAGAACAACAGCCAAAAGAGGTTCAGGTGGTGGATCTGTCGGAAGAGAATCGTGACGAAGGGGACCATGACAATGCTGGCGAAGAAAACCAAGGTGCCGCTGGCGAAGAGAACCAAGGTGACACTGGCGAAGGGCACCAAGGTGACGCTGGCGAAGGGCACCAAGATGACTCTGGTACTGCCCCAGTCCGAGTCGAAGGGAAACAAGTCGAGACACCTAACACTCAACAGCCTTAAACCCAAGACAATGTTGTTGCAAGGGCTGTTACCTCAACGAAGCACAGGTCGAAAGAGGACTTAGAACTCTTGAAACAAACTGACCCTGTTAGCTATCTCAACGCAATCATCGAGAGCAAGAGTTCGTCCGATGCTAGTCAGGAGGTTCCTACCCTGTCGGGGAAGTCCACTGAAACCTCTCCTCTTGATGAAGCTTTGGCGAAGGTTAAGGCCCAGTTTTTCAAGAAGGACTTGATGAAGGCTTTAGAGGGGGACCCCACTGCTCCATCATACTTGAGGGATGTTTTGAATTCTGTCGACTTGTTAGCTGTAGCTCTAGAAGTTTCAGGCTTGATCATGGAGTTACACTCCATTATTGATCAAGTCTCAGCAGATTATAGGCGCCAAAGGGGCTTTAATAGTCAGCTTGAGGTGTTATATGGCAAAAGCTCTTCTGCATGGACTGCTGTTTCGGAGACGACTTCTCGAATTGCGGAGTTGTCGAAGCAAAAAGCATCTACGCAGGAAGAAGTCGATGCCATCGATCGAGAGAATGCTTCCTTCAGGGCACAAATCGAAGAAATAGAGGCTAAGATAAATGCCAACACTAAACGCAAGGAGGAACTTCTTTCGACCGTCCCAGACACCGAGAGTCAAACTGAAATCAAACAGGGCCTGGAATTTGCTGAGAAGGCCCAAGGCTTCGACGATCAGATTGCCAAGCTTGTGCAGGCGAATGCCTGGTGCAAGAAAAGATTGGAGCTGCAGCAAGTCAAATACCTTCGACTCAAGGACTCTGTTCCCTTCTGATTGATTCAACTTTTGTAACCATATTTTGTAATCTATATTCGACAACATTGCCATCTTGGCTAAAATTATAAAAAATTTCCATTTTGGCTTTTTATGGTTAATTTAGTCTTGTTATTTTATTATTTTATTTTTATCTCTTGGAGTGTAGGTTTGTATTTTTTCAAATATTTCCCATTTACTCTCAAGAGCCTTTTATCTTCACCTAACTCTTCGACTTCATAGGCTCCACCAGAAAAAGTTTGGATAACTCTGAATGGTCCTTCCCATTTGGGTGACCATTTCCCCATGCTTCGATCCCTTCGATCCATGGGAAGAATTACCTTCCAAACTAGTTCTTCAGGCAAAAATACCTTAGGTTTTACCTTTTTATTATAAGAGTCTTCTACTCTTTTCTTCTGAAGCCTGAGTAGGTCAAGAGCGCGCAATCTCTCTTCGTCTAAATCCACCAGTTCGTCCAACATCATGTTCCAATAAATTTCAGAGGGAATATCATAATGCCTCTGAACCCTTGCAGATTGAAGACAAATTTCTGCTGGCAACACTGCATCATGGCCAAAAGTTAGCCTATATGGTGTTGTACCTGTGGCTTCTTTTGGGGACGTTCGACAAGCCCACAGAATCTGGTCTAACGTCTTGTGCCAATTCTTTGGTTTCTTCCCAACATGCTTTTTTATCAAGCCAATCACTACTTTGTTTGCTGCTTCGACTTGACCATTTGCCTGTGCATAATAAGGCGTTGATGTTAGGAGTTTGAAACCTGTTTCCTGAGCAAATTCCTGCATCTTTCGACCAGTGAAAACTGATCCTTGATCAGTTGTTATCGTCTCAGGGATTCCATACCTAAAGATAATGTTCTTTTGAATAAATTCAATGACATTTTCTTGGTCTACATTGACTAAAGGGATAGCTTCGATCCACTTAGTAAAGTAATCAATGCCTACCAGTATGTATTTCTGACTCTTTGATGATGCTGGTCGAATCTCTCCAATGAGGTCCAACGCCCATCCTCTAAAGGGCCAAGGCTTCACTATCGAGTGAAGTTCGCTTGCTGGTACATGTTGGATGCCTGTATGGACTTGACACTCTTGACAACCTTTGGCGAACTCAACACAATCTTTCAGCATAGTGGGCCAATATAGTCCTTGTCGAAACAACAACCATTTCATCTTATGGCCTGCTTGGTGAGCCCCACATGCTCCAGCGTGCGTAGTCGAAAGGGCTATGTATGCCTCAGTTTCACTTAAGCATTTTAGCAATACCCCTTCAGGCGTTTTCTTAAATAACTCATTACCCATGAGTACATAACTCAACACCCTGTACTTTGTTTTTCGTTCTGTCAAAGCTCCTGGATTTTGAAGATAGTCCACAATGGGTTTCCTCCAATCTTGCTCTGATAAATTATCTATGAACGAAATTTCGAAGTTACTTTGATCAGCATATCCTAGTCTCGTCGATTCCAAGTCTGTTGGTGATAGACAAGTTGCTTTTATCTTTTCTCGAACTTCGATTGCTCTTTGCAATCTCGTTTTTGAAATCTTATACCCAGATGCAATCTGTGCCAAGTCGTTGGCTATTTGATTTTCGACTCTGGGTATGTGTCGAATATTGATCGTTTCAAATTTTTTCAATAAACGATTTGCTATCACAAAGTACATAATGAGATTCTCTCTTATGCATTTATATTCCTTTGTGACTTGCTTAATGACTAACTGAGTCTCCCATTATTTCGACTCGAGTTGCCCCCAATTCCAACAATATCTCAAGGCCAGTAATTAGAGCTTCATACTCAGCCTCATTGTTTGAACAAGAACCTGATATTTTGTACTTGAATGTTGTTGGAATTTTATCTGGAGAAATAATCAAGATTCCTACCCCTGTTCCATCTTTATGGCTGGAACCATCGAAGTAGAATTTCCAAGGCTCTATCTCCACATAATTAATATCCTCAACTTGAATTGAGTGGTCGACTATGAAGTCTGCAACCACTTGTCCTTTTACTGCCTTAAGAGGCATAAAGGTCAAGGAGTATTCAGTTAATGCTAATGCCCACTTGCCAATTCGACTGTGCAAGATAGGTTTCGACAACATATACTTGAAAACATCAAAATGAGACGAAACATACACATCAACTGGTTTTATATATTGCTTGAGTTTTGTACAAGAGAAATACAGACATAGACACAATTTTTCAACTTCACTATATCTAGTTTCTGCATCGTTCAAAACTCTACTGAGATAGTAAATGGGTCTTTCGACTCCATTCTCATCCTCTTGGGCTAACATGCTTCCCAAAGTTTTGTCGGATGCAGCTATGTACAATCTCATACTCCTATTGCTACAAGGAGGCACCAAAATAGGTGGCTTAGTGAGGTACCCTTTGATTTTGTCGAAGGCTTCTTGTTGCTCTTGCCCCCATTCGAACCCTTCTTTATTCAGTCGAAGTAAGGGTGAAAAGGCCTGAGCTTTCCCACTTAGATTAGATATGAATCTCCTTAAGAAATTTATCTTGCCTAACAGAGATTGCAGTTCCTTCTTATTCGATGGCGCTTTCGCTTCCAGAATTGCCTTCGTCTTGTTCTGGTTGATTTTGATTCCTTTCTTGTGGACAACGAAGCCCAAGAAATCTCCAGCTTTCACACAGAATGCACACTTCAAAGGGTTCATCTTCAGACCATGTTCTCTCATTCTTTCGAATGATTGTCGAAGGTGGTCAATATGATTCTTCCTGGAAACAGACTTTATAACAATGTCATCAATATATACTTGCATAAAAGTGTTAATAAAATCATGGAAGATAGTATTCATCGCTCGCTGGTACGTTGCCCCAGCGTTCTTTAGGCCAAAAGGCATCACTACCCATTCGTAAGTGCCTAAGGCCCCAGGGCATCGAAAAGCTGTTTTCGACACATCCTCTTCAGCAATGAATATTTGATTATATCCCGAATAACCATCGAGCATACTCAGGTATTCATAGCCAGCGGCAGAATCGACTAGCATTTCCGCCACAGGCATAGGATATTCATCTTTGGGTGTAGCAGCATTCAAATCTCTGAAATCTATGCACACCCTTAACGTACCATTTTTCTTAATTACTGGCACAATGTTTGCAATCCATTCGACATACCTTGTAACACGTATGAATTTGCATTTCAGCAGTCTTTCGACCTTCGTCTTGATCTTCGACAGTATTTCTGGAGCGAAGCGCCTTGGATTTTGCTTGATTGGCTTCTTCCCAGGTTTGATTGGCAACTGAAGTTCTACCAATCCTCTGTCGAGACCAGGCATTTCGTCATAATCCCATGCAAAACAGTCTTTGAACTCTTTCAGCAATTGGATTACTTCCAACCTAAGTTCTGGATCAATTTTGGCGCTGATGTAAGTTGGCCTTTTCTCTGACCCTTCGCCTAAGTTGATTTCTTCTAAAGGATCTTGCGCTAACATTTTAATGTTGTTCGCCAAGGGGTCCTTTTCGAAGCCCAAAGGCTCATCGTCATAGATGGCGTCGAGCCTCTGTTCCTGCATTTCTTCTGGCATGATATCAGGGGGTTTTGGATCGAAATCCTTTCCTGGACCTGCAGCAGATAACTGTTGATCATTGGCCTGTGTGGCCATGTACTTTACTTCGGCTTCGAGAGCCGTTATCATCTTAGTTTCGGCTACATAAGCCGAAATTCGCTTCAAAGATTGTGACTCAGTCATTATCACTGAATTCACTTCCCCAACCAGTTGGTTGGATATCAGTTAACCCACTGAAGTCTATGTGGGACAAGTCTTCTCTGTCCCATTGGAAACCATGCTCAGGATGCAGGTATAGGGAACAAAAAGTGTTTGGCGCTGGCGCCATGTCGAAGTCAGGTGTTGGACATGGCCCTATGTGAGCCAAGTTCTTGTCGAAATCTGCCAACCCCAGGTGATTCACTTCGCCCAGGTAGTAGCTTTGATCCGCCTCTATGTTTTCGACCATCCCATCTGGACGCCATAGGAGCAGCCTCTGGTGCATTGATGATGGCACAACTCCAACACCATGAATCCATTCACGGCCCAACAAAAGATTATAGTTAGGTTTGGCCGATATGACCATAAACATCGTTGGTCGAAGGATAGATCCTACTTTGATATCCAGCTGGATCACTCCCATAGTGGTCCCTATGCCGCCCTCATAGTTCGACAGGACCATGTTGTGAGGCTTAATGTCCTCATCCCTTTTGCCAATTTTCCTTAGCATAGAGTGAGGAATAATGTTAATGGTCGCCCCGCAATCCACCAAAATTTTATTCACAGTAGTTTCTTCGAGTTTAGCCCTTATAAATAAAGGCTTGAGGTGATTTTTCATCGCCTCTGTAGGTGGCTCGAAGAACCTATTTTGTTCCTCAGTGGTGCCATTGTCCATGACGAAATAGCACACTGGCCTGTGTTTGGCCATTTCTTGTTCCACTTCCCAGTCACTTACTTCGACCTCCACCTGTCGGTTAAATTCTCTGGGCAGCACTGAGACTATATTCACCATTATGTCCAAAGTATCATCAGACTCAGAATCGTCTTCGTCTTCGACTTCACTTTGGTTAGGCCAAACTAGCCTGTTGGTTACTGGCTCTCTTTCTAGAGGTTTCCTTTGCTTCCTTTGAGGAACGTTCGAACTGGTTTCTGCCTTTGGTTCGTTGGCAGCCTCCCTTTCAGCTTTTCGTCTCCTTTGGTATCTCCTCCATTGAGATCGAGACATGGGATTTTTACCTTTGTAGTTGCTTGACACTTGTGCAACTTTAGGTGCAGCAACCTGAGGCTCTTTCTTTTGAGTCAAAGAGGAACCCCTTGGCACCTCGAAAGAGTGCCATCTCTCCTCACTTGGCCTTTTTCGACCAGAGGTTTTGTACCAAGTATCTACTGGCACATTTGTGGGAGGCCTAAAAGTCAATGGCCTCTTTTCTTGGTTTGAACCTCTTTGGGAGGCTCTTCTGGGATCATGTCGAAGATCAACATTTTCCCTTCTCTTATTCGCTGCTCTTACGCCTTGAATGTGCTCAACAGCTTTTTTGTCAAAGATCGAACTGCATCTTGGACACAGCATCACCTCTGATTTCTTTTTCTGGCATCTTTGTAGAAAATCTGCCAAATTTTCATTTTCCCGAGGGAAAGCAGTCTTATTAGCTTGTTCTTGCCTCATGGCCTCTTCTGATGCTTTTGGGTCAGAAAGTTCGACCATGTTGATATTCATTGTATCTTTGTTAGCAAGAGTTAACTGCTTCATTTGTATCTCCAGATTCTCCGTCTGGCCTTGAACTGTGGCCAAGTGGGAACTGGGTTTTGGTCCAGTTTTTTGTGCTTCAGCGGTCTCCAACTTCGGGCTTTCGACCGCTTTCTGAACTGCTTCAATTGTCTTCCTGGATAAATTTCCAGAAAAACTGCCAAAGATTGGCATGTTGATGTGGTCCTTTGAGACTTCGACCATTGTGATTCCTGGCTTCTTCGACTGGCTCCTGGTTGCCTCTATCACGTTCACCTCAGAGGGCTCAGCATAGTGGGCTTCAGCCTGCAATGGATTTGAGTCGACAGCCATGGGAGTTTTGTCAGCAAACTTCAACCTCCCTTCTTCGATAGCGTCTTGCACAAGATTCCTGAAAAGAAAACATTGAGAAGTTTTATGGCCCAAAAAATTATGATATTTGCAAAAACCTCTCTTCTTCCTTTGATCAAGAGGAGGCACTTTTACCCCTGGGGGTACTATCATTTGGCCATCTTTAACAAGCAAGTCGAATATTTCATCACATTTTGTGATGTCAAAACTATAAGTCTTTTTGGGGAACCTATCGTTGGTCCTTTCTGGACCAATGGGATTTTTCCCACTTGAGGGGACTAACAGTTTACAAGAGTATGGTGGCCCTTGTTTCAGTTCTGCTAAATCGACTTCTCCTTCTTCGACAGCTAAAGCATCGTCGAAGGATTCCGGATCTTCGTCATCCATCTCAACGTACGCTATCCTCTCTCTCTTGTGAGTTTTCGTTGCCTTTTCTTTTTCAGCTTTGAGGCGTTCTACCTGTCGAACTCTATCGGCCAGTTGGGCCATGTCTCTCAGGTATTGGGTGTCTAGCTTCTTCCTAATGGAATAATCTAAACCGCCTGCGGCTATTTCGACTAACTCATGTTCTGGCACTTGCGTAAAGCATCTCGCCTTGAGCAACCTAAACCTATTTAGATATTCGTCTATAGGTTCAGTGAAACGTCTCTTCACACTGGCCAATTCTTTCAGGCTTATCTTGGTTTGCCCCATGTAGAATTGTTCATGGAACAATCTTTCCAACTGGGTCCAATGATGGATCGAATTGGGGGGAAGAGTTGTAAACCAAGTAAAAGCGTTCTTTGTTAAAGAACTCGGGAAGTACTTGATCCTCAGGTTTTCGTTATTCGAAATGTCACCTGCTTCAATCAAGTATCTCGCCACATGCTCGACAGTAGATTCTGTCGTGTCCCCAGAGAACTTAGTAAATTTGGGGACTTTGCATCTAGGAGGTAAGTCTGTCTGTAACACGTACTCTGACAATGGAGATGTAAAGTTGGGCCTTCGAAAGCCCATGTTCATCCCATTTTGAGTCATGATCCTTTCGACCATGGTTGCCAGATTATTTTCCAAACCCGTATTCTGGTATTGGATATGCTGGACTACTTCGTCAGCATTTTGGTTTTTGTTAATTAACCTTACCTCTGGGGTTATTACCCTAGGTTCCTCGACGGGTTGCTCCAATCGTGCCCTAAGGTTTTCTTCGACAGGCTGTTGAGCCTGGTTGATGATGGTTTCTTCCTCTAAGAATATCCCCTGGTTTCCCCTTATTTGCGCCCTTTGGGGCTGTCGAACAGGTTGGGGTACTCCAAAGAAATCAGTCAAACGCGTCATTTGCGCTGTCACTTGCTGATTCGATTGAGTAGTGTTTTGTATTAGAGGGTTTAGCAATGTACTCAAAGTTTGTGCCAACATTTGCACCATATCATGGTTGCTTTCGTCCATTTGTTGCCTCAAGACTGCTGTTGAGGCATTTGTAAGGCCATGGGCTACTTGGGACGTTCCTCCTAAGAGTTGGGTCCTATTTCTATTCGCCATGCCTACTCCAGAACCTTGGAGTGGCGAAGAGGCACTCACTAAAGGGTCTGAAAAAGTGGACGCAGCATTCGTCAGGCTAGCCAATTCAGAAGTTGGCATACCATAGAGTGGCATAAATCCTGGTGGCGCAAAAGGCCTTGTGCCTAAATTTCCCCTTGGTGGGGGAGTTCCCAAAGGCATCCTGGGGCCCGTGAACGAAAGTAATGGCCCCGTTGCCGTGACCGTTACTGCTGGTGTCGAACCAACAGTTGTCGCTTCACTTACGGTCGTACTAACCGTTGCTCCCACATTCGTTTGTGGGATTTCGTTATTGTTTGGCGGATTCGCCATCTCTTCCCTTCTTCTGGCAGTATTGTTATCATTAGTGTATATTCTACCACTTCTCAATAACATACAACACTCCTCGAAAAGATGAGATTATTTTCAACAACCAACACACAGTCCCACCGGGTGTGCCAATTTGTTTACCTTGGTATTTGGTAAACAACCGCTGATCCTCCAAATGGTTACTTATTTGGTTACTCGCAGGATCGATCAGATTGATCCTAGGACATAGGTTGGTTTTGAAGTTTTGATTAAATTGGATATTGGTTAAATGACAATAAAATAAAGAGGCTTTAAATAAATTGCATGAAGAAAGGACTTGGTAAAATAAATAAGGCTTTAAATGGAAGGGTTCGACAGGAAAGTAAAGAAGAAAGCAAATAAATTTCTGGAAAAGTAAATGACTTTGATTAATAAAGTTGGTGTTTCACACATACATTTCTCAACAATTCTTTCTCACACGCAGGGTACTCGAATCTATATGAGTGACTTTGTATAGAATTGTGAACACACGCGAGAAACTACATGACTACTACTATTTATACTAAAACATCCCAAGTAACCGTCGGGCAGTTACACTGCTTCGAGATGATTCCACTTGGCACGTTCTCAACGTTCGACGCTCCAGATCTTCGCACGTCGCACTTGGTAACCGCTGGAAACCGTTTTCCCTCCAAGCGCTTGAATTTCAAACTGCTCCACTCTGAACCATCGAACACCTTCGTCGAGAAGCATCTTCGACGAGAAACTCCCTCGACGTCGAAGGCAACCAACTTCTCCCTTGGAAGAAATCTTTTAAGTACCTTGCCATCTTTCGATGGGCATTTCGACGGACCTAGCTAGTCGAAAACATCCTTCAGCTTTAATGGCTGACATTAATAAAACAAGGGTGTCGAATTTAGGAAAGGGTTCGACAGGAAAGTAAAGAAGAAAGCAAATAAATTTCTGGAAAAGTAAATGACTTTGATTAATAAAGTTGGTGTTTCACACATACATTTCTCAACAATTCTTTCTCACACGCTGGGTACTCGAATCTATATGAGTGACTTTGTATAGAATTGTGAACACCCGCGAGAAACTACATGACTACTACTATTTATACTAAAACATCCCAAGTAACCGTCGGGCAGTTACACTGCTTCGAGATGATTCCACTTGGCACGTTCTCAATGTTCGATGCTCCAGATCTTCGCATGTCGCACTTGGTAACCGCTGGAAACCGTTTTCCCTCCAAGCGCTTGAATTTCAAACTGCTCCACTCTGAACCATCGAACACCTTCGTCGAGAAGCATCTTCGACGAGAAACTCCCTCGACGTCGAAGGCAACCAACTTCGCCCTTGGAAGAAATCTTTTAAGTACCTTGCCATCTTTCGATGGGCATTTCGACGGACCTAGCTAGTCGAAAACATCCTTCAGCTTTAATGGCTGACATTAATAAAACAAGGGTGTCGAATTTAGGAGCCAACAGTGGCAAAATAGGTTGGGCCCGTCGGGTTGGCCCGTTTGACCCGCCATTTTTAGTGGGTTGGACTGAGGTTTTCGGCTCGGTACCTTAAGTTGGCCCGCCCCGCCTAACCCGCTTAAAAAAGCGGGCCAAGGCGGGGCGTGGAGGGTTTTCCGCGTTGGCTTTTTGTTAAAACTTTTACTCTTTTTTATTAATAATTAAAATAACTTTAACTATAAAAACAACACTTATCTCTTAGGATTGTATTATAAATTATTATACAGACAAATTAAATTATAATTGTAACGTTCTTTCTATAACTTTCTAATACATGCGTTGATTGAAAATGATTGAAATAAAAGAACAAATGTATGACATGCGTAATTATTAAGTTTCAATATATTAGCTCAGATGTTTTCTTTAGAAATATATGTTGATTTATGAAAAGGAAGGATTTAATTAGTGTATACGTGTGATAAATTTAGGATTTAACTATTAAAGAATCGATCAATATAAGAGTCTATATAATGTAAATAGTGAGAAAGTTCGGTGTTTATATTTTACGGATTACTATTTTATGCATTGTGATGTTTTATGCAATGTTATTGTTATCATTGTTGGTTTTGTATAAATTCTAAATTGGATCCGCCAACTTGTTAGTAAACGGGGCAGACTTGACTTTTGAGCCCGAACCCCTATGTTGGCTCGCCCCGCCCCACTTTTGTACGAGCTTAAATGGGGCGGGCCGCCCGCTTTGCCACCCCTAATCATACATATGTTCGACCTCAGCTAGTCAAGTGTGTCACATATATATATATATATATATATATATATATATATATATATATATATATATATATATATATATATATATATATATATATATATATATATATATATATATATATATATATATATATATATATATATATATATATATATATATATATATATATATATATATATATGCGTGTGTGTGTGTGTGTGTGTGGAAATGCAACATCATTAAGACATCATCATAATATCAACATCTTAGCAACGTCGAACTAACAATATCATCAACATCGACACCATAACAACATTATCATCCCACGACAATATGACAACAATGCAATCACTACTACAAAACGCGCAAACAACAACGCCAAAGTCACCACGGTTCGCTCCAAAATCATAGTGACACTGCTAAACTAATGCACTAACATTTTATTTTCATTTTTAATTGAAATTTTAAGTTTATAATTATAGTTAATACCCTAACTGTGCTGATACAATCCATCTTTCTCGGGTTCGATTCTCAACTCCCTCAAATAGTTTATCCCTTTTACTTTGATGCATGCCTTTTCAATTACATTTATATATAATAAAAAATAATAGGTATATCACTACGGCTCTTTTTAACAACTGTTGTTACACACTGGCGATTCTTTGTATATATTAAACATTAAGTACACATTCTTCTACTGATAAAAGAAATAAACCCTAACACCAACGTTGTTGAGAAGAAGAAAACAACCATAACACTCATTTTTCTTGTCCATAATCGTCTCAATGTCTTATTCTAAGGGTATAAAATCTTGATCTGGAAATTTATGTGCTTGTGATTGTCGTATGGTTTTGTTCCTATGCAAGAGGGGTCAAAATAAAGGAAGACTTTTTTGGAGATGTCCAAATTAATTGGTGGACTGGTGAAACATGTAATTTGTTCATATGGTATGATGAAAAAAATTGGAAGATGAGAGTACTATGATGCCAGAGTTGGATTTTGCTGGGTATTTGAAGGTTATGTATACAGATTTAAAAAAGAAGAACAAGAATTTGAAGAACAAACTGAAGTCAGAGAGGTTTTATGGAAATTTTAAGATGTTATTTTTTCTTATCTCCTTTTTGTTTAATATTTACTTTGTTATAAAATATAATAGTTGAATTAGGGTTTGAAATTTGAAAATGTTATGTTATCTTATATCATTAATGTTTAATATTTTCTGTACTTTGTTATGAAATGTAAGAGTCGAAGATGCAGTGGACAAGAATATGCAACTAACAGACCATTTCTTATGAGTAAGTTCATCGCAATAATTTTCATTTACAATAATATGCTTTATATATTTTGAAGTTTAAGCTGATAGGTTAAGTTGATAGTTTAAGTTGAATAACCTTAAGAGAGTTAAGCAGAAAGATTAAAACTTCATTACACAATCAAAAACCATAATCAAATCTAAATCCTCTCGCTAAGTGCTAGTAGCGGTAAAACGGTAAGCAAAAAGTAAGTTATTAATTTACCAGATGATATAGGTTATATCTTATCGTGTCCATAAATATTGGTGAATTGAAATATCGTTCGACAAATCTCTCGTTAATGAGTTTGGGGATAAATGGATTGAAATGAAAAGTATCAACAAAAAATAAATGTATAAAAAGGAAAATGGAATAACTTATCAAACATGCATATATACTACTTCTCATAGGCTTAAACTTATTGACCTGTTATACTAAACCTACAATATTCATCAATGTCATCACGTGTCAAACACAACACCCACTGTATCACCTCGGCGACGATCTCTCAACCAACCTCAATAACACAAAAGTCAACAATGCTCGTTTACGTCGACAATCTCTCAGAGCGACGCAAACAACACATATACATTAATCAGAGACACCCTAAGTGAATAACAACGCTAAATCTATCACTAGAATTCAGAAACTATTAGATAATTATCCTAGATAAGAATTCAAGTAGTATATGTCTATAACAACTCAAATCCCTAGCATAAAGCAAAAATCAAGCATAATAATCGACAAAAATTTGTAAAGCAAGTTTTATATAACGTCAAGGGCGACAAATATATATATAAGATAAAAGTAAATACATGTACAAAACCAACCAAAATATAATACACAAAGAAAAGAGAAATGAACAACAAATTTACCAGTTTCTCAGCGCCTATCAAAGAGCAATCCACCCCAGATCATCTGTATGCAAGCTCCATAGTTGTTATCTAAGATAATCCTAACAAAATTGAAGGTTGATGGAGTTGGGAGAAAAAACTTCTCCAAAACCATAACCTAATAAATGAATGAAATAAAGTTATAAAACAAATCTCAATAGACCGCGCCAAGTGGACATGGCGTGCTAAGCGCGACTTCTTTATTTTACACATCAAACTACCATAAACCGCGCTAAGCGGGCTTCAAAATAATGCTTCTGCAAAAATCAAAGCACAAGCAGCGCACTACAAAATACACTAAGAGCACTCGCTCTTAGCGTCCTTCTGCATGCTAAGCGGGCTCTCTTGGGTAAAACTGATCTTTTATTCCGAAAACACGCATCCGGAGTCGTGCCTTCGACACCTTATACCTCAATGCTCCAAATTCAACAAATGTCTAAAAAATAAATGGAAAAACATCAAACAGTACACTATATACACAAAAACACAAATAAACACAAACTAAACGTATTTACACAAAAGTCGGGTTTATTCAACCGATATTAACAACAAAGAGTCGATAAGTGCAACCAAAAGTATACACAAAAATAGCTATAATTTGCACTTATCACTGAGATAAAGTTAGAAAAATCATAGTCAGCCTCATCATCATCAGTAGTATTAAAAAAATCATCATTTGCCTTCTCAACCTTCTTCTTCTTCTTCTTATTCTTCTTTTTCTTCTCCTCACCCTGAGAGCTCTCATTAGTCAAAACACAACACCCTCTTCAACTCTTGAATCTTAGTATGCTTTTGTACCACAACACCAACCTCTACAACAACATATTGATTCTGAGGCTGGTTTGGCACCACTGCACCCTCTACAACAACATTTGGATTCTCAGCATTGTTGGTGGCTTGAGCAAGTGCGCCATTTTGATGAAGCGGTAAAGTGGCAAGAAAAATTAAGTATTTTTATAAGAGTGATATAGGTTATATCGTATCGTCTCCACGTGGATTACTGAGAGGGAAAAACTACCCTACAACGGTTTCAATCTTTCTAAGTTTGGAAAAGGGTTTGCAGAAAAAATATAGGAAAAGTAAATAAAGCAATAAAGAAAGCGATAAAAAATCATCTGCAGCCTAAGAGAATTCATTCTGGAATCATATTTCACTCTACATGTCAAATACTTAAACTTGAGGATCAATTGCATGCAACCTAAATCACTCGTCAATACCATCACGTATCACTCACACTAAGGCTATTTCTAATGCAAAGTGACACACCACTCGTACTACTCTCAGAGGAGATTTCACGCGCAACTCAAACAACTCGGGTGCCTTTCATAACCGACACTCATATGAATATTAAGCCTAAATCTATGTTTAGAGTCTAGGACCTAATAAACATTCATTTAAGAAGGAGATTCAGAAATCATATGTCTATGATAAACAAAAATTCCAGGATAAAGCAAAAATCAAGAACAAACACTAGTATTAATTTGTAAAAGAGATCTCATACAATCCCATTATCAACAAATGTACATACATAAAGAGTAAAGATATACATACAAAACCCACCGTAAGAATGAAACATAGGGAAGAAGGAGATGAATAGGAAACTTCTCGCGGTGTCAACACAATCCGAGACAATCCATAACCAATCGACATGATGCACCACCCAATGATGTTGGGTAAACCTCTAAGCTACAAATAATTGGATCAGAGCTTCTCCAAGAGGGAAAGAGATGATAAAAATCCTAAAAAATCTATTTTAAACTATTTATACAAAACTAAAAAACGCAGAGCGCGCTAAGCCCAAGAAATCGGGCTTAGCCCCAAAGCACGCTAAGCCCCAAATTCCATGCTTAGCCTCAAACTCACTGCCTCTACTCCAGAATCCGCACTGGGAACATGCTAAGCACAACCTGAAGCCTTTTTATTTCTTAATTTTAACCAAAAATGCCTATCTGGAGTCGTGCCTTCGACACCTTATTCCTCGATGCTCTAAATACGTAATGATGCCTACAAAAAGACATTAAATATATCAAATGGTACATAATTCAATCAAAAACGTAATAATTTGCAACGTATACATATTTACACATAAAGCGGGAAAGTCTTCAAAGAATATTAACAAAAGAATCGACAAGTGTCACAAATTATATACACAAAATAACGATATTTTGGCATTTATCAAGAAAATAACACATGTTGATTCCTTTGGATGAAGTTGTTTTGTGTCTTAGTTCTACCACTTTTATATTGTTCATTATGATTCTTCATCTTCTTATCTTGGAAGTTTAAAAACCAAAGTTGTTAATCATTGTTTCTTTAATTCTATACGCTTTCTTTTCTCTTGGAAGATGGAAAGATTGCTTCTCGAGTTGTTCAAAATTTATTATTTACTTAATAGAATTGTGTACTTGTAATTAATATAAGTTTTGATATCAATTAAAAATGGGTTTAGTGCTGATTCTAGTATGAAAATTTGACATTTATTCAAATACTATATCACAATGGTTATTATGAATAATTGTTGTTGTAAGGCTCGTGCTTTCTAGATTAATACAACAGTCACTGGACCGTGATTGTAAGTACCATGTATACAACCACATGCTACATAACAACGCCTGGTCCCGCGTGGTTATATATCTTTCCCAACCATTGTTGAATGCCTTTTCTGTAGTAGTGAAAGATTCATTAACCGAGCGTATAAACCAAGAACTTCATCAATGCAGTAGGCGTAGAAATAATATTAAAATTATTCATGTATCTTGTTGTACCCCAAAATTTGCCCTCCCATATTTCTCAAAACATTTCAAGAAAATTCACAAGTCCAATCCGGCGCGTTATATTCAGGTGTTCTTTCGCCAAGATATCTCTGATAACATATTCTCAAATTCAGGTTCGGCTCAAGAGTCAATTCTTTAAAGAAGGTATCCGAATGTGTGAGTTTTCTTGAAGAAATATAGTGAAAAAGTGTGCTGAAAGTGCAGTTTTTACGCGCTAAAAAATTCATAACTTGAAGATCGTGACTCGTTTTGAACCCGTTCCAGTGGCCAAAATTCCGTCTTGACATTATCTACGTTTTCATCTCTCACGGCTGGAAGCCAATTTCGATCAGAAGGTCTTCAAAAATGTGGATTTATCAAGTATTTTCGTGCAGAAAATTTGTGACAGAAGTTTATTTGCGTCATGTTCAAAAAATCATAACTTGGTCGATTTTCATCGTATCGAGCTGGTTCTGGTGCCAAAATTTCACAAATTGAGTTGGCTACATTTTCACAGAAGGTATTGAGTTCAAACGGTATTCAAAAGGCCTTCGTTGTTTGCTCAGAGTGCGTGACACGCTGAAAATCCTGAATGCTGAATATTATTTCATCTGGGCCGAAACTTCGAAAATTCATAACTCGGTCAATTTTTATCGGATTTGGCTCATATTTTTACACAAGGTCACTGACTCATAGATCTACAACTTTGCTTCAAAAGTCGAGACCGGATTATGCTCCGATCAATACCAGTTTTTTATTGAAGAACGTGTCAGAGTCGACACTGGAGCCCAAAATAAGTTTGTCTGAGCTGAAACTTCAAAAATTCATAACTAATTCACCGTTTATCCGATTGAGCCGATTTTCGGACAGGAGTTAGTTATCGATATCAGCTACATTTTGTTTTCACATTTCAACTTCAAAAAATGCACTTAACTCCCTGCGATTTAGCCTGGAAAGTGACAAATTCAAGTGAATATTGGAGGCCCAATTGCACATTCAAAGCCCATTTGCTTTACCCTAATTTCCATTATATAATCACCTTCTTTTCACACAAACCAGAGAAGAGGAGAAAATAAGAGAGAAAAAAAAACTTTGCCACAACACTGTTAGAATATCAAACTCTTTCAAGAACCCTAAAACCTTGAAATCCCTATTACAAATCCCTCTCTCACTACAAACAAGCCATCACAGTTACAAACCAACACCTCACTACTTCTTTAGTAAGGGTAAGACTGACTTGATCTCCATGATCCAAAAGGCATAAAAGCATTCATGTCACTAATTTTCCAGTGAGGGATCCCATGCAGGTTCATTAAGGAACGTTGAGGCCAAAAGGCAAAAGCCAAAAGCCAAAAGGCAAATGGCCAAAAGAACAACTTATGCATGACACCAATACATGGCGAGACAAACATCCTGAGAAGATTAAGGAACGTTGAGGGCAGAACACAAATGGCCATGAAACCCAATCCAATGGCCAAAGAATGCAGACCACAGTACTCAGGAGTCAATGAACACGCACGTGATGCCAGAAAGTCAAACAAGACTTTTTGTCTAATGGGCCAAATTGCTTCCAAAAAACCTCCCTTTGGGTCTGAATACCCCCCATGGTTTGCATTGTTTTTGATTTCTATTTGATTTTCTTTTAATTCTTTTAATGTTTTAATTATTTCTTTTAATTCCATCAAATAATTTTCATAATAAAAATAAAATACAGAAAAATCAAAAAAAATGTTTATTGTTATTAATATTAATTTCACCATTATTTTTGTAAATAAATGTTAAATAATTAATTTAGTTAAATTAGGTTTTAAAACGTAAGTCTTTTTCTTAACAAATTAAAATATGTAGAAATTAGGGTTTTTAACTTTTCATCATCTTTTTAATAAATAATTTTTTTCTTATTATTATTGTTATTAATATTAAATATTTTTGTAAATAAACATGTACATTAAATATTTAGTAAATTAGGTTAAACTTTAACATTTTCATTAATAATTAAAAAAACTTAGAATTAGAGTTTCTTTTAATTTTAATTTTCTTTATTTCATAAATACAAAAAAACTAAAAAAACATTTCTTTCCTTTTATTAAATAATTAATTAGCTTTTTAATTTCATTTAATTTCTTTAAAGGGTCCAACGCTCTCGAACGTTCTATTTTTATTTCTTCCGCACATTTATTTTCTTTCAAATATTATGTAATTGCTCAAGCCATGTAACTCGGACATTTTATATTTCCCGCATTTTATTTCTTTATTTTATGTCAAATCGGGTCCTGGTTTAATTTGGCGATGTGGACCCGCGCCTTTGTAATAGTTTAGGAACTTTATATTTCTCGCAATTTTTAACTATTAATAATGACATGCAAGAATGAATGATAAAATAAAAACAAACGCATAGATCACTTTGACAAAAGACAAAAATAAATGAAAACGACACACAAATCACACACCACCCCTAGGGTACGCCTCACTGTTGCCTTGCCTCGAAAGGTGATCGTCGAGTAGAGGATGTCTTAGTAAGTCCTCATGATCCGGGAACCTGGCATGAGGGTAGCTTCTAAGGTGTCTTCCCATTGCTCTGGTGATCACCATGTCCCGAACCTCGAATTGACCCGAACACCTCCAACGGTGGTGCTACCTACCTCTCAATGGTGGGATGGCACTACCTTAAGGACTTCTACACAGCCTAATTCCTTAGGGTAGGTAGATGACTCATGGATACTTTCTCCTTTCAAAAACAAATCAAAAAAACCTTTTCACACCGACACTTTTCAAAAAGCTTTCAAAACAACTTTTCAAACACTCTTGAGGACTGATACAAGAGTCGATCTGAAACTTTAAACGAAACTTTTTCAAACCCACTCACTTTGAAAAGCAAACATTTTGAAAACACAAATGAGCAAGTATCTAAGAGCCCATGGATAACCATGGATAGAAAGGGTGCTAACACCTTCCCTTTCTATAAATCTACCTCCCGAACCGAGAAACTATCTCATAAGGAATTTTGCTGTGCTTTTGTCCTGTCCATGTTGGAGAAAATAAAAGACGGTGGCGACTCTTGCTTCCGCGACATTTCGCGAACCAGCGTTAAACAGTCAGTTCCCGATCCACCGATCACAGAACTGGCGACTCTGCTGGGGATCTACTTAAAGTGAGGTGTACCTTAGGACTAAGATCACTTGTGTTTTCAATTGTTGTGCTTGTTTGCTTTATTATTGTGGGCTGCATCAGAGTTACATAGATCCTAACCCGGATCTGGGGATACCCTGTTAGGTAGCATAAGCTGTGAGGGACCTGTCCGGCGTAGACCGACATGGGTGAAGCAGTGGCTACGTTGGTGTGGCACCTTGGTCTGTACCAATATCCCTTGTGTTACAACGAGGAGAATATGGGTCTTCTGAGGAGTCATTAAGCACCAACCGACCTTAGAACCTTAAATGACCCAACTTGGCCAATAGAACAGTAGCAGTATGCTACGCCCATTGAGGCTAAACTCTCGTGATGGTTCTGGCCGCAAGAAAAGATTGCGATGCTGGAGTTATGACCGATTGATGGTAGTCAGTGATATTGGGATCATCTAGAACCCGGTTACTTTGATAGGACAGGTTTGAGCCCACCAACTTCAAGAGGGTAATACCTAGACCCCATGCTGGCCTAAACTCTAAGGGCTCTTTCGTGTGACTTGTGTGCCTTCGTACTTGACTATTTGCATGCTTGTTGTCTGACACTTGAGCTTCTTGCAGGTTTTGTTTGTAGTCCTTAATTAGGACTCATAACAAGGTTTACCGAGTTTCTTGCAGGTTTTGTTTTTAGTCCTTAATTGGGACTCATGATAGGTTTTACTTGAGTTTCTTGCAAGTTTTGGTTTGCAGTCCTTAATTGGGACTCATAACAGGGTTACTTACATTACCCCATGCATAACATAACATCATACCATTGCATACATCCTAACCCATTTCAAGGATCTCAAGGGCTTGTGATGCAGGTCGTGATTAATCAAACACCCAGCAAGGGGCAAAGGGGATTTATTTTCCTCTAGATAAGGTTGTCAGGGGCTATGACCCACTTGATATGATGAGCTTTGACACTTGAAGAAGGTTCCCCTAGCCAAGGTTGTCAGAGGCTATGACCCACTCGATATGGTGAGCCTTGACTCTTGAAGAAGGACTCTCAACAACATGAAGTTCCTTCAATCAAGTTACCAGTTTCCAACTCTAACAATTTTCTTGTTTACCCCGCGAGGTCCTTGAAAACATTACATGCATATCATACATATCATTGCATTACATGTACCCTTGTTACAGGTCACTTACCTTCTCCGCTGTTTATTTCAGCAATGGCTTGCCAACAAGATAACCAGGATCTTCAGGCTCAAGAGATTCAGTTCAGGGAGATCTTCCTAAGCCTATCCAAGGGGCAAGAGGAGTTAAGGACACTCCTCATGGGGAATCTGGCCAAGGAAAGTCCCGAAGATGACAAGGATGAATGGCTGGAACGTCTGCAGGCTGAAGTGGACACAATGAAAACCCAGATGTTGGGGCAAAGGGCTCTCATCCAAGGTTTAGCTCGGGAGCAAGAAGAGTTGAGGACTATGATCAGTCAACTCCACCAAGACAGATCCAACATGAAGCAACCAGTCCAAGTCAGGGACCAGGTCTTTGATCAGCTTCCAAGAGGACAAGAATCTGGTATATGGAAGAACAGAACTCTCCAAATTGCTACCACTTCACAAGCCCAGCATCAACCTCGCCCAGAGCCACAGGTTGATCAGAATAAGCCATGCCGGTCCAGGAGGCAGTTCACCCAGCTCAACATGCCTTTGTTTCAAGCTCTACAACACCTGCTGAGGTTGAATCTGATTACACTCAGGGCTCCTCCCCGGAACCCCAACATCTCTGCTCCTAACTATCATCCCGACAGAAGATGTGCATACCACTCTGATAGTCCTGGACATGACACCGCCGACTGCTGGGCTCTGAAGAATAAAGTCCAAGACCTGATTAATGAAGGAGCAGTGGATTTCACCCAAGTGGGTCAGGCTGAGTTCTTCTACTATCCCTGCAGGATGCATCATTTGAAGTAACAAGTCCTGAGATGAGAAGACTTTTTGTCTATTAGAATTTTCAAGTTGTAATTTTCTTTTGATTGTTCAAACATTTACTCATGTTAAACGTTGTTATTTCATTAATGCATCGCATATGTTTGTTTTGAAGCAATATATTCGCATTTGCTATATTCAAACTGATTTCATATTTTTTTATGATCAACTCTTGATTAAGAAATTCTAAGCCTCTTGAGGGAGGATGACGAAAATGATACCACGATCCTTACAGTATGCTTTTGAACAGACCCCACTGATGAGGTACATGCATTATTTCAATCCCTAAACACTGGAGTTATAAGGAAGATAATCCCTCGTCAACCCCTCTGAGCCAAAGAAGTAGGAGTTTTTCTTTTCGAAATTTAAAACCCTTAATCATAACCTGGGGCAGGGTAGTCTCTCAGTTGATCCAAGTGCATAACGAATGGCACCAAAGAGGTCCTTACAAAACAAAAGACAGTGATGGTTCCGAACAATCATACAGACAGGCAGTCATTACTTCTCAAAATAAAAACCCATTAAGTCAAAACCTATGAAGGAGACTTACAAAACTGGGGCATCCCGCTGACTGTAATTCCAAAAAGAAACAGTTCAGGCAAAAAACAGGGATAATGAAAGAAAAAGAAAGAGGTCTTACAAACCCTCAACAAAAAAGAAATAACTGCCTGTTCAAAATAAACTGTCAACATCCGAACCATCACTGGAATATCAGAGCAAAGACTCAAACAAGGTCTAACGCACGTTTAGCTGAGTTTAGGATCGGAGAACATCACGAAGAGCGGGTGGGTACAAATAAAATTTGAGCCTTTATCCTTTGTTTCTTAAACCGTGAACCAGGCCACATTACAACCCTCAAAAAGTCCTAGCTGAAGCATGGGTTAGTTCGAAAGCATACTGTTACAAAAGGTATCCTAACTCCTGTAGGGCTCGCTGTAAAATCTTGAGTTGACATTACATTTTATAAAAATTCGCTTGTTTCATCAAAAACTGCATTTTCAAAAACTTCAAGACAGACATAAGCTTTTGCATTCTTAAAATAATATTGTTTGCATATGACTTTTTGTTCGAACAGCAAGAAATTCGCACGAAGAATATCTAATGAACAAAAGCACTTCCAATCAAGGGGCACGACGTGACCATGGTCCAATCATCTGGGGCAATCCAATCAAGATTCGGAGAATCTCTCAAAGGCCAAATAGCCTGGGGAAAATCTCCGCCTGAGTCACTTAGGGCATTCCAACAACGAATCTTGCCTGATCAAATACTTTCTGGTGGCCTGACAAAACACTTCTAACAGGGGCAACTCCATACATTCTGAGAACATGGACATAGTCGAAAAGATACTACGCAAAATTAGAGACCCGCTAGGCTGACAAGCCTAGGCAAAAATAAGGGCTTCCCAGCGAACCAAAAGGGTTCGGGCAAAAATAAGGGATGAAAATGAAAAAATCTGTACACCCGGCAAGTCGAAAACCTGAAAAGGCGGCTTGGGCAAAAATGGGTATCCCGGTGGACTGAAAACCCGAAAGTGCGGTCCAGGCAAAAGTTAGGGATCAAAGCGTACGACTATGTCCTGTCACCTGCCTACCAGAAGAAGGTTTGCCCATCAACAACTATCAGCACCTCACAGGTCTTCCTCTCCCACCTCAGAAACAGGGGCAATGATGAGTTGTCCAAACGACCTGATTGCTCTGTCCACCAAGGTACTAAGGTAGGTTCAGCTGAAGAACATAACCAGTACACCTTAATTCCCCAGAGAGTGAGTCAGCAAGTCAAGGCACTCTCCCCAAGCAAAGTTATCAAATCTTAAATAAGTTGGGTATCCTCCAGCAGGTCTCAACATTCCCCAGCAGCGTATATACATTCTTAACAAGCATCCCGGGCAGTCTTGACCTAAAGATTGTTCCCCAGCGGTATATCAAACATTCAGTGGAGTTACTTCCGATACAATTCAAAACTTCCCCAGGAGAGTCCAATCCAGTTTCCCCAGGAAAGTTGGAATCCATCTCCCCAAGCAGTAAGCTTATCCCTAGTAGATTCTGGAAGCTTATCCTCGCAGAGCACGAACGCGTCTCCCAGCTTTATTCAAAGAGTTATTTCCCTACCAGGATATAACTGGGTTATCCTCAGCCAAAAGCCATGGAAAGAGCGTCCTTGACGAAGTCTTCGTATCCCCAGCAAGGTCTATTAACACTTCCAACAACAAGGGTATCCCCAACAAGTTATTATCAACAACTCAACAAAGTATCTCTCTCCCCACAGAGTATTGCTTCCCAGCAAGATCGTTAGAGTACTTTTCTCCCTGCAGAGTATTTCATTCGCCAAGTTTATCCCCCAACGGAGTCATCTTCTCCTACCGGTATTATTGCAACTATCATCCCCAGCGGAAGCAAAATCTATTCTTCAAACATCAGCCCATGAGTGACTTCCCGGCACCCGTCAAGGATTTATTTTCCTAAGACGAAAGCATACATTCATAAACATCGCATTTCCATACATTATAGCATGCATACGCGCATCATATCTTACAAATCTCATTTACGTTGAGAACATCATTGCTTGATCCATATCATGCATTGCATATGACTGACCTTTATAGGAAAGATTCAGTTAAGTTCTCAGCTATATTTCAAGACCTAGACCGGTTCAGTTAAATCGACCCTAAGATTTTTCTGTTTCTTATCCAGTCAAAGGCCTTCTCTGGTTCAGTCAGATCGACCCTAAGATCTCCCTGTTTCTTATCCAGTTGAAGATTTCAAGACCTAGACCGGTTCAGTTAAGTCGACCCTAAGACTTTTCTGTTTCTTATCCAGTCAAAGGCCTTCTCTGGTTCAGTCAGATCGACCCTAAGATCTCCCTGTTTCTTATCCAGTTGAAGATTTCAAGACCTAGACCGGTTCAGTTAATCGACCCTAAGATTTTCTGTTTCTTATCCAGTCCAAGGCCTTCTCTAGTCCAGCTAAATCGACCCCTACCAGATTTTCCTAATAAAGACTCAGTAGAAGATATCCAAGATTCTCTCAATGATTACTGTTGAGGTTGTAGTCGTCTGTGGTTCTCTCCCCGTTACTGCGGAGGTAGTAATCGCCCCAAGTTTCTCTCAGTGTTACTGTTGAAGAAGAAGTTATCCAAGATTCTCTCAATGATTACTGTTGAGGTTGAAGTCGCCCAAGATTCTCTCAATGATTACTGTTGAGGTTGTAGTCGCCTGTGGTTCTCTCCCCGTTACTGCGGAGGTAGTAATCGCCCCAAGATTCTCTCAGCGTTACTGTTGAAGTAGAAGTTATCCAAGATTCTCTCAATGATTACTGTTGAGGTTGTAGTCGCCTGTGGTTCTCTCCCCGTTACTGCGGAGGTAGTAATCGCCCCAAGATTCTTTCAGCGTTACTGTTAAAGTAGAAGTTATCCAAGATTCTCTCAATGATTACTGTTGAGGTTGAAGTCGCCCAAGATTCTCTCAATGATTACTGTTGAGGTTGAAGTCGCCCAAGATTCTCTCAATGATTACTGTTGAGGTTGAAGTCGCCCAAGATTCTCTCAATGATTACTGTTGAGGTTGAAGTCGCCCAAGATTCTCTCAATGATTACTGTTGAGGTTGAAGTCGCCCAAGATTCTCTCAATGATTACTGTTGAGGTTGAAGTCGCCCAAGATTCTCTCAATGATTACTGTTGAGGTTGAAGTCGCCCAAGATTCTCTCAATGATTACTGTTGAGGTTGAAGTCGCCCAAGATTCTCTCAATGATTACTGTTGAGGTAGTAATCATCCCCAAATTCTCTCAATGATTACTGTTGAGGTTGAAGTCGCCCAAGATTCTCTCAATGATTGCTGTTGAGGTTGAAGTCATCCAAGGTTCTCTCACCGTTCCTGTTGAGGTAGTAACCATCCCTGGTTCATTCATCACCGTTTGAAGCTCCAGATCCAGCTCCTGTAACCAGTCAGGACACATCTATACGAAGAATTTGAAGACCAGCTCCTGTAACGGGTCAAGTAATCCTTTTCTTTTGCAGGTACGCAAGTTCTCGCTAAGGAATCTCTTACGCGATCAACATCCAGATGGCATCTATAAGCCCATCCACCTATCCATCACATCGTAGCATGGCATCTATAAGCCCATCATCCTATCCATCAATCTCCAAATGGCATCTATAAGCCCATTCCCCACCATCACACTACTATGTGAGCGCAAATTTCTGGGCACTCTAGTGTTCAATCATCTTCCACCTTCGGATTATGAAAGGCACGTCAGCCAATCTGCA
This sequence comes from Vicia faba, assembly GCA_948472305.1. Lineage (NCBI taxonomy): Eukaryota > Viridiplantae > Streptophyta > Magnoliopsida > Fabales > Fabaceae > Vicia > Vicia faba. Next base: position 776,322,805 of record OX451737.1, read on the forward strand.
TCCTCAGGTCTAAGAAGATTGAACAGGGGCAACTGTTGTACCCCAAAATTTGCCCTCCCATATTTCTCAAAACATTTCAAGAAAATTCACAAGTCCAACCGGCGCGTTATATTCAAGTGTTCTTTCGCCAAGATATCTCTGATAACATATTCTCAAATTCAGGTTCGGCTCAAGAGTCAATTCTTTAAAGAAGGTATCCGAATGTGTGAGTTTTCTTGAAGAAATATAGTGAAAAAGTGTGCTGAAAGTGCAGTTTTTACGCGCTAAAAAATTCATAACTTGAAGATCGTGACTCGTTTTGAACCCGTTCCGGTGGCCAAAATTCCGTCTTGACATTATCTACGTTTTCATCTCTCACGGATGGAAGCCAATTTCGATCAGAAGGTCTTCAAAAATGTGGATTTATCAAGTATTTTCGTGCAGAAAATTTGTGACAGAAGTTTATTTGTGTCATGTTCAAAAAATCATAACTTGGTTGATTTTCATCGTATCGAGCTGGTTCTGGCGCCAAAATTTCACAAATTGAGTTGGATACATTTTCACAGAAGGTATTGAGTTCAAACGGTATTCAAAAGGCATTCGTTTTTAGCTCAGAGTGCGTGTCACGCTGAAAATCCTGAATGCTGAATATTATTTCATCTGGGCCGAAACTTCGAAAATTCATAACTCGGTCAATTTTTATCGGATTGGGCTCATATTTTTACACAAGGTCACTGACTCACAGATCTACAACTTTGCTTCAAAAGTCGAGACCGTATTATGCTCCGATCAATACCAGTTTTTTATTGAAGAACGTGTCAGAGTCGACACTGGAGCCCAAAATAAGTTTGTCTGAGCTGAAACTTCAAAAATTCATAACTAATTCACCGTTTATCCGATTGAGCCGATTTTCGGACAGGAGTTAGTTATCGATGTCAGCTACATTTTGTTTTCACATTTCAACTTCAAAAAATGCACTTAAGTCCCTGCGATTTAGCCTGGAAAGTGACGAATTCAAGTGAATATTGGAGGCCCAATTGCACATTCAAAGCCCATTTGCTTTACCCTAATTTCCATTATATAATCACATTCTTTTCACACAAACCAGAGAAGAGGAGAAAAGAAGAGAGAAAAAAAAACCTTGCCACAACACTGTTAGAATATCAAACTCTTTCAAGAACCCTAAAACCTTGAAATCCCTATTACAAATCCCTCTCTCACTACAAACAAGCCATCACAGTTACAAACCAACACCTCACTACTTCTTCAGTAAGGGTAAGGCTGACTTGATCTCCATGATCCAAAAGGCATAAAAGCATTCATGTCACTAATTTTCCAGTGAGGGATCCCATGCAGGTTCATTAAGGAACGTTGAGGCCAAAAGGCAAAAGCCAAATGGCCAAAAGAACAACTTATGCATGACACCAATACATGGCGAGACAAACATCCTGAGAAGATTAAGGAACGTTGAGGCCAGAACACAAATGGCCATGAAACCCAATCCAATGGCCAAAGAATGCAGACCACGGTACTCAGGAGTCAATGAACACGCACGTGATGCCAGAAAGTCAAAAAGACTTTTTGTCTAATGGGCCAAATTGCTTCCAAAAAACCTCCCTTTGGGTCTGAATACCCCCATGGTTTGCATTGTTTTTGATTTCTATTTGATTTTCTTTTAATTCTTTTAATGTTTTAATTATTTCTTTTAATTCCATCAAATAATTTTCATAATAAAAATAAAATACAGAAAAATCAAAAAAAATGTTTATTGTTATTAATATTAATTTCACCATTATTTTTGTAAATAAATGTTAAATAATTAATTTAGTTAAATTAGGTTTTAAAACTTAAGTCTTTTTCTTAACAAATTAGAATATGTAGAAATTAGGGTTTTTAACTTTTCATCATCTTTTTAATAAATAATTTTTTCTTATTATTATTGTTATTAATTATTAAATATTTTTGTAAATAAACATGTACATTAAATATTTAGTAAATTAGGTTAAACTTTAACATTTTCATTAATAATTAAAAAAACTTAGAAGAATTAGAGTTTCTTTTAATTTTAATTTTCTTTATTTCATAAATACAAAAAAACTAAAAAAACATTTCTTTCCTTTTATTAAATAATTAATTAGCTTTTTAATTTCATTTAATTTCTTTAAAGGGTCCAACGCCCTCGAACGTTCTATTTTTATTTCTTTCGCACATTTATTTTCTTTCAAATATTATGTAATTGCTCAAGCCATGTAACTCGGACATTTTATATTTCCCGCATTTTATTTCTTTATTTTATGTCAAATCGGGTCCTGGTTTAATTTGGCGATGTGGACCCGCGCCTTTGTAATAGTTTAGGAACTTTATATTTCTCGCAATTTTTAACTATTAATAATGACATGCAAGAATGAATGATAAAATAAAAACAAACGCATAGATCACTTTGACAAAAGACAAAAATAAATGAAAACGACACACAAATCACACACCACCCCTAGGGTACGCCTCACTGTTGCCTTGCCTCGAAAGGTGATCGTCGAGTAGAGGATGTCTTAGTAAGTCCTCATGATCCGGGAACCTGGCATGAGGGTAGCTTCTAAGGTGTCTTCCCATTGCTCTGGTGATCACCATGTCCCGAACCTCGAATTGACCCGAACACCTCCAACGGTGGTGCTACCTACCTCTCAATGGTGGGATGGCACTACCTTAATGACTTCTACACAGCCTAATTCCTTAGGGTAGGTAGATGACTCATGGATACTTGCTCCTTTCAAAAACAAATCAAAAAAACCTTTTCACACCGACACTTTTCAAAAAGCTTTCAAAACAACTTTTCAAACACTCTTGAGGACTGATACAAGAGTCGATCTGAAACTTTAAACGAAACTTTTTCAAACCCACTCACTTTGAAAAGCAAACATTTTGAAAACACAAATGAGCAAGTATCTAAGAGCCCATGGATAACCATGGATAGAAAGGGTGCTAACACCTTCCCTTTCTATAAATCTACCTCCCGAACCGAGAAACTATCTCATAAGGAATTTTGCTGTGCTTTTGTCCTGTCCATGTTGGAGAAAATAAAAGACGGTGGCGACTCTTGCTTCCGCGACATTTCGCGAACCAGCGTTAAACAGTCAGTTCCAGATCCACCGATCACATATCTCATTCAATTTGCAGCTCTATTTTTTAGCTTCCTAACATTTCAAATGGTTCATCATATGGGTATACAGTTAAAAATTTATGAGGTAAAATGTCAAAGCATGTAATAGTTAAAAACAACACATGAACAATCAAATACATTAATGGTACATTAGGTACATGAATAATATTCAAACCTCTCACTAAATACTACCATGTTATAGTCCTAATTATTAACTTTATAACACTTTTAATGGACTGTCATTTGGACATACAGATCAAAAGTTATGATCAGAATATTTTTCATAAATTTTTCCTAAAAATTCCAATTTTTAATTGTTACTAGATTTTCTTTTAAACCTCCTCTTTAACCCCTAAACCAGCCCTAATTAGATTAAAATTTATCTACATAAGTTGTCTAACAATAAAAACACATACATCATGGTAATTAACATTAATCTACATATTTTATCATGATTCAACTACTTAGATTCATGTCCTAATTCATTCAATATTCTATCAATGTTTGTGGATTCTCATGATCTTAAAGGCTCAACAATAACATATCATCAAGGAATCAATGTAAGAATAACCCCTAACGCATCCAAATCAATTCCTTCACTCTACCTCATACTAATCATCATTGAAATGCAATAACTCACTCTTACCTTTGCTTTTTCCAGAAATTCTTCAAGTCTTCAACGAGGCTCCTCCTATGCCCTATTTCTCTAAACTTGTTTTCACGTACGGTCAAAAAATCAACTTCTCTCAATTCTCCTTTTTATTTTATTTTTAATTCTTCCAATTATGCTTTTCCACTTCTACCCTCACTCCTCTAACTCTCTATTATGTCCTCATTATTCTCCCAAATGTCAACCTTATCCCTTATTTCTCTACATACCTTATTTTCATTATTTAAATATGACAATATATTTACCTAATTAACTCAATATTATTATTATTTAATCACTAAAAATAGCTCTAAATAATTCTACTAATTTCTATACCACATACTTGTTTTAATTAAATAAGTCCCAAAAATAATTTTTATTCTAATTATTAAATAATTCTCATAGTTTTACATTACTACACTCATCTCTAATATTCTATTTTTATTGATATTATTTTAATTATAAACCATCCAATAATAAATTATTTAATCTAAATACTTTCTAATTTAGCATATACATACCACTAACAATCCAACAACATATCAACATAAAATCACATAATATTCACAATAAATCATAAAAACAAATTCTAAATTTCGGGTGTTACAACTCTCCCTCCCTTAGAGAATTTTCGTCCCCGAAAATTACTTGAGGAAAATAGAGTCGGGTACGACTCTCTCATTTGATCCTCATGCTCCCAAGTCATGTTCTCACCAGCTGGTCCTTTCCACACTACCTTCACCAAGGCAATCTCTTTACCATACAAGTGCTTCACCTCTCGACCCTCTATCTGCATGGGTGATATCTCAACCGTCATATTATCTCTCGCCTGTACATCATCCACTTGGATCCCATGAGACGGATCCAAAATGTATCTCCTCAACTGAGACACATGAAATACATCGTGAAGATTAACAAGTGGTGTTGGCAAAGAAATCTGATAGGCTAATTTTCCTATCCTCTGCATAATATGATATAGACCAACAAATATGGCGTAAGCTTTCATGACTTCAAAGCTCCACTAACACCAGTTACTAGAGTAACTCTAAAAAACATATGATCTCCCACTTTGAATCCAAGTTCCTTCCTCCTTTTATCATGATAGTTCTTCTGACGACTCTGGGAAGCTTTCATATTCTCTTGAATCATCTTAATCTTTTATGTTGTGTCTTGTACAATCTCAGGTCCGAACACAATACTCTCTCCTGACTCATACCAACACAATGAAGTTCTACACCTCTTACCATTCAATGCATCATATGGTTTCATTCCAATACTATAATGGAAACTACTATTATAAGTAAACTCAATCAATGGCAAGTGGCTATCCCAAGCACCTCCTTGTTCTAATACACAATCCCTTAGCAAATTCTCCGAAGGTTGGATAGTTCTCTATGTTTGATCGTCCGTCTGTAGATGATATGCAGAATTCAACCTTAACTTAGTACCCAAATACTTTTGCAAACTTTCCCATAACTTCGACGTAAACCTCAAATCTCTATCTGACGCAACACTCAAAGGTATACCATGTAATCTCACAATCACTTTGATATATATCTTAGCTAGCTTCTGCATGGGATGATTGATCTTTATTGGTAAGAAATGAGCCGATTTAGTCAATATATCCACTATCACCCAAATCGAATGATTGCCCTTAGCAGTCGGCAAACCTGATATAAAATCCATGGAAATGTTGTCTCATTTCCACTCCAGAATATTCAACGGATCCATGCGATCCAAATGCTTCTTGTGTTCAATCGTTGACTTCTGAAAAGTCAAACAAGCATAAACAAACTCAACAATTTCCTTTTTCATACTGGACCCCCAAAACAATTTCTTCAAGTCTTGATACATATCTGTAGCACCAGGATGAATACTTAGACCACTTTGATGTCCTTCCTTAAGAATGCCCTTCTTAAGATTTGGCACATCTGGAACACACATTTATCTCTAAACCTCATTACACTATTCTCATCAACTCAGAATTCACCTCAATTACCTTGGTTAATTAGCAGCAACCACTCAACCAAACCTAAATCATATTTCTGGCCTTCTCTAATCTCCTCAAGAATACCACTGGTCAGCCTCAACATTCCTAACATCACACTACTAGGAGTTACTTCACACACTAAACTTATATCTCTAAATTATTCAATTAAGTCCAACTCTCGTACCATAAACATTGACATGTGTTAGGACTTCCTACTCAATGCATCAGCTACAACTGCTGTACCCTAAATTCCGCCCATAATTTTTTCAGTCGCACATTCATACCATATTTTGTAATTTGGTCACAATCATTAATAAATAGCTTCATTCATTACATTTGCATCATGTAATCGTGTTTAAGTTGACCAAAAGTCAGTTTAAATCGACATTTGCATCATTCTGTAGTTGAAAAATACCCGACATTTCACTTCATGCATTTTTATCTCTTTACTATTTTCTTGCATTGCTCCAAGTTGTTTATGTGTCGATAATAAAAATATTTCGGTTTTATAGACAGACTGTTAAAAGCGATTCGACACTGTGCGGAAAATTAGCGAGAAAAATATTTCAAGTTTTCACCTTTTACCGATCATTTTATGAATCCGCGTTTCGCGTAGATTATGACTGTATGCTCGCTTTATTTTTTCGGTACAATTTGGAGTCTCGTTTTTAACCGTAAACGTCTGTTTAGCCTGATATTTTTATTATCATTTTATTTCGATTTTGACTTTTTGAATATTTTATATTTAATCTTTGTGACATGTAGTTTATTTTAATGTGTTCATTTTATTTTTTCGGATAAATTTTCGTCTGTTTTTTATCATTTTCGGTCATTTTGGGTCTTTATTTTTTATTCAGAAAAAATTATTTTAAATTGAATTAATTTAAATACTTTCAGTTTTTTATTTCATTTTTATCATTTAAGAGCGTTTTTGTCATAAAAATATATTGATTACACTATGCTTAATTCTCATTGGATGTTAGGAAAAGTTATGGATTGGTAAATTGTAAAAACAGAACGAGCCATTTTCCTCTTTCTCATTTTTCCTCTTCATTTTTTTATCTATTTAAGAGAACTCTTACACTTTGTAAAAGTCACAACACACCAAAAACAACCAGCAGCAATATCTCTCCCTCTCTATTCAATTTCCCTTTAATCCCTCCTCTCTTTTTCAGCATACACCCTTCAAAATCCCAATTACCTCCATCCATCATTATCAGCGAACCATCACCCCACTCAACTCACCCTTCAATTCATCATCCTCATCAATTTCGCTTCATCTTGAGCACTCACCATCATCTCCCCTTCATCAATTCTCCGCACTGCCGTAAATCCCTTCAATTGATCCGGCAACCTCCTCTGTAACACCTTCTGTCTTTTTATTTAATTAATTTTGTTTGAATTTATTTTTTTAATAATAGTATAAGTTTAGGAGATTAACATTTACTTTTTTTTTTATGATTATATTTTGTTTGTTTTTTGTGTGAATAAGAGACAAGTGACAATAATGGATTTTGAGTGGGCTTTAAACATCTTTTTTTTGGGCCCATTCTTAATTTACTAATATTACCACCCATATGTTTATTTGTTTGTTCAATTTTGGTTTTGTAATAATGTAGATAACAATTTTGCATAATTCGTTGTTGTCATTTTTTTTTATTTGCATAATTCTTGATTTTTAATTTGTGTAAATATTCATGTGCATTCATACAATTTCATTTCTATTCTTTATTTTGTGATTTCTAACATAAATACTAATTGTTGCAATTTCCTTTATTTTTATTTTTATACTGCTTATGCTACTAACGAGTTTGTTTACTGTGAAGATTTTCGAAAATCGTTTCAAGTATTCATTCTCACATAGCACATCCATAATTCATACACTTCTCCCTTTACCTCTTTATTGTATTTCACTGTTTTGATTTAATATTTGGTACTGTAAAAATATACTTGTACATAATATTTTGACTGTATATTCTATTCACTTATAAATAAATTCAGGTTATGTAAATATTATTTTCATCGCATTGCGATTTTATTTTTTAATTCCAACTAACTTCTGAAAATCGCGCGGACGCATATAATTTTTCCCGTGCTGTTAGTTTTGTCTGTATATTTCATGTGATGCATGGAATCTTATACCGTGAGCTTTATTCGATATCTTGAATCTTATCCGGTACCATGAGCTTCATTCGCGATTTCTTTATCTGTGATTTAGTTTCACGTGCTGCACTAGCTTTATTCGCTGCTGGGAGTATTATCTTACATCTGGTTTTTTGATGCTGTCGACTTGTGATTTATTTTCACCTGAGGTTTGGTATACTCTTAGCTTACTTTTTCTGTCTGTAGCTTTAAACCCAAAGGGATGGGAATACAATATTGACTTCATCATGTCAAGTACTGATTTCTTATTCAGTCAAATTCTTTTTACCGTATCTTTTACCCTTGTACATAGGACGTTCTTTTCTCCCATTCTTTAATTTTCAAAACCTTCTCATCTTTTTCAAAATCTTCTTTGTTTATAAAATCGAACCGCTTTCATAATAAACCTCGACTTTGTCGAGTGCATTTTATTTTAAAACTTATTTTCTTTAAACAAACTTCAATTCATTTAATCATACTTTGACATCTTCCAAAATTAACAAAAACAATTCAACTCATTCAAACTTTTTTATGCGCTCGAGCACCTTTACCCTTCAAAACTTTTTTCGAGTTGAGACATGATTCATTGATAGTCGAGCAACATTCTCCTATCCCCATAGTTATAAAGGTGTTGAATTTTCCACTTGAGTACTAGAGGCATTCTCAAACCCTCACTCTTGCTGACGCAGGGTCCATCTTTTCCACACCTTGTGGGCGTTAGTCGAGATTTCTCTCCTAACAATGATGTCTTGTCTCCTTATTTAAAATCAATCAACAAACAAGTCTTTTCTAGCCGAACTACGGTGCTCTGACTTTCCCATTGCACGACGGAGTACGTAGGCACTAAGTCTTACGACCCAAGGCGAGCAACAAAAATAATTATAAAAAAAACATTTTCTTTTGTTTTCAAATAAATATTCATTATTTCCCTTTAGCAAGTAAACCTTTACATAACACTCATTTTAAAAGAAACCAAACAAAATGGATCCTGCGGAGTACCGTAGATGCTTAGGGTGCTAATATCTTCCCTTTGCATAACCGACCCCCTTACCTCGATCTCTGATCTTTTTGGGTTTTGTTCGCTTTTTTCCCATTTCCCTTTGGAAACAATAAAATGCGGTGGCGACTTTATTGTGTTGAGATAAGTCAATTGATGACTTAATATTAAATCTTTACCGCTACATTTCTATTTCATATAATCACTGTCGCAATTGAGTGCCAGAAAAGTGTGCGACAACAACGTTAGCTTTTTCCTGGATGGTAACTCAAATCAAAATCATAATCTTTCAGAAGTTCGAGCCATCTCCTATGCCTCATGTTTAACTCCTCCGGTCAAACAAATACTCTAAACTCTTATGATCAGTGAACACTTTGAATTTGTATCCAAACAGATAATGCTTCCAAATATTCAAAACAACTACCATAATTGCCAAATCTAAGTCATTTGTAGGATAATTCCTCCAATGAAACTTTAGTTGTCTAGAGGCATAAGCCACAACTTGACCATTCTACATCAGCATACCACTAAGACCCATCTTTGACGCGTCACAATATACCACAAAAGACTCACTCAGATTAAGCAAAATCAATACTGGAGCACTTGTCAATTTCTTATTGAGTTCACTAAAACTCTCTTCCCATGCAGCATCCCACACATAAGCTTGATCCTTTCGAGTCAATTGAGTTAGAGGTAATGCCAACTTAGAGAAACCTTCGATAAACATGGCATTATAACCTGCTAAACCAAGAAAAATTATATCTCAGTAGCATACTTTAGAGTCTCCCACTGTAACACAATATCAACCTTTGATGAATCAACATCAATTCCACAACTTGAAATCACATGGCCAAGGAAACTAACTTCCTTCAACCAGAATTTGAATTTTGATAACTTGGCATAAAGCTTCCCCTCTCTCAACACCTACAACATAATCTGGAGATGTTCTGCATGCTCTTCATCAGTCTTAGAATATATTAAAATATCATAAATGAAGACAACGACAAACTTATCCAGATACAGACGAAAAATCCGATTCATATATTCCATGAACACACCTGGTGTATTAGATACACCAAATGCATCATAGTGTACTCATAGTGACCATATCTCATCCTGAATGTCGTCTTCGAAATATCATCTGGTTTAATTTGAATTTGATGGTAACCAAATCTTAAGTCAATTTTGCTAAACACACAAGCACCTATTAAATGATCTATAAAATCGTCGATCCTCTGAAGTGGATACATATTCTTGATAGTCACCTTAGTTAATTGTGTGTAGTCCATACACAAACTTATACTTCCATCCTTATTTTTAACCAACAACACAGGTGCACCCCACGGAGAAACACTTGGTTGAACAAACTTTTTCTCAAATAAGTCTTACAGTTGTTTCTTCAACTCAACCAATTCCGATACTGACATCCTATAAGGAGCCAATGACACTGGTGTAGTACCAGGAAACAAGTCTATATCAAACTCAACCTCGCGCTCTGGAGGCAAGTCACTGATGTCATCTGGAAATACTTCTGGAAAATCACACATAACTGGCAGCCCCACCATCTTAGCTTTACTCTCGATTTCCAAAGCATCAAGCATCATAAACATTTAAGCCTCATATTCTAATAGTTCTTCTACTTTCTTAGCAGACAAAATATCAACTATTCACCTTCATCGAACTTAGATTCATGCTCTGGAGGCAAGTCGTGTATATCTCCAGGAAAAACATCAAGAATTGTAAACCACTGGCATATCATTAGCCGTCACATTGCTCTCTACTTTCGGAGAAGCAAACATAAACCATACCTGATTGTTATTCCTCAAGACATCTCAACTCGATCGACAGATAACAATCTCGATTCCATGCTCTCTCCGGGTTCGAGAAACAACACAGCTCCAACAACGCCTGTACTCTTGCAATCAACATCACACCGAACCAACACTCTACAATTGAAACATCTCATAGAAGTAAATACTTATTTGTTGTACCCCAAAATTTGCCCTATCTTTTTTTTACCAAGATTTCCCCTCACAAGATTCTTTGAACTCAAGACCAAGCTAGGGTTTGCTCTGCTCAAGACACCTCCTTGCACTGATTGACCTAAAATTAGGGTTTGAGATTGCTCAAGGATTTTTGGACTTTCAATGCTTAATATGACTTTCATAATTCATGTTGGACTCCTAAGATTACTCATACCAAGTTTCAGGCCTTAATTCATATTTTTGACCAGTCAATTGGACAGTTGATCTAGAAATCAGTTGTATTGGGGAAAAAGTCAATGGTGGCCAATTTACAGTCAAACCTCCTAATTTTTGACCCACATCAACATCATAGACTCATATGAACCATTTGATCAAGTTTGGACCACAACTCCTCAAGAAATTTGATCAGATCAACAAAAGGGCAAAATGGTCATTTTTAGGGTTTTGACTGTAGAAGGACAATTTCTGATTTTTGACCTAGCCAATGGCAAGTTGGGTTCAAGCATGGATTCAAGGACTCAATGGCATCATCTTGACCTAATCACAAGGTTCAAAAGATCTCAAATACATTGGATTGACAGATGAATTTTTCAGTCAACTGATCAAAAATCAACTGTATACTGAAAAGTCAAACTTTTACTTTTTGGTCAAAATCAAGTGCCAAGGGTCATTTTTCATCAAGATGTGTCAAAACATGAAACTTGTTCACCAAGAAACCTAATTTTGAAAATTAGGGTTTAAAATGAAATTTTTTCATAACTTAGAAACTTTCTAAGTTATGAAAATTTCTTTTTTTTCCCAACTTTTCCCAACTTTTTCACCATGATGCAATTGGATTCAAAGAAAACTTCCAACATGAAAATTGTAGTCATCCACAAAATCTACAACTTTGATTCACAAAGTTTTCCCAAAGGATGCTTGTATCACAAGTTATAAGTTTTGGAATAAGGGTCCATGAAACTTTTAACTTAGTGAAATTTTGCCCTAGTTTAGGCAGGATTTTGACCTATCTTCATGGCAACTTTTCATATAGTTCCAAGTGGAATCTAAAAATTAATTTCAAATATGGATTGTAGAGCATGTTACAAGCTTTCCAAAATGTCCAAGAACTCCCTAAAATCATTTGTGGTTAGGGAGAATCGAAGGTTTGAATTTGGAAAAATGTCACTTTGATTCATGGCATTTTTCATGTTGACACAAGTTGCAATTTCTGTACAGCCATGCTTGTACTTGTTTACAGGTCCTTAAACCCTTTCACACTAAAAAATTTAATGCAAATACAATGGATTAAGGCATTGTTCTGATCTATAGAAGTTTACACATTGAATTAATATAAAAATGGCAAAAAGGCAACATTGCCATTTTCATAAAGTTGGCTTTATGTCAAGTTGTTCCTCTTGAGATGTGAACCCTTTCTTTTGCAGAAAACCAACTCCATAAACTTAGGAAAAGGTATAATTACTTTGTGCAGCTAAGAAGGAGGCCTGTACAGGCCATATCATGGTCACTTCTCACTTTTGCTTCAAAACCAAGAAACTTTGCAAAAGGTCAACAACTTTGCAATCTGATAAAACCAAGCTTTGTAAACATTTGAAAAAAGTTTTGCATATCACACTAAGTCAGAAGCACGAGCTAACCACTTCTCAAACCTTCCAAAACACCAAAATCACATTTTCTTGCAAAACAGGGCAACTTCTGCAGTTTGACATCCAAAGCAAAACCTACCCGTGCGTTTTGCTTGCAACCACTTCAAACACCTTCTAAACAACACACCTAAGCTATCCCAACCATTGGCCAGCAACTGTAACCTTCTTTTCAAGCTTCACCATTTTTGAATTCTGACTGTGCAGGTTGACTTCTACAAGCTTATTTAGGCAAGTTCAAAGCTAGCTAAGCATTGGGAAAGCTCCATGGAACTTCAAGCAAGCTCACAAGCATCTCAGGCCTCACTGAAACCCCCTGCATTTCCATACTCGAGCTTGACTGAAATAGGTAAAGTTCAAACTTCTATCTCTCTATTTAGGAATCATTAGGCTTAGGTTTGTGAATAAAAAATGTAGTACTCATTGCCCTTAAGCTGTACATATGCATAGATTTCATTTAAGTTAACTGAGTTGGGAGAATTTGAATGATGAACTTTCTGAAAAAATTAGGTTAGAAATTAGGGCCATAGAAATTCTCTCTGGTCTTTGAGAGTTAGATTAATTATTTTATATGGTTAGAATCATATGATCATGCTCTATAACTTTTATGTTACAAGTTTTTGTTTTTAAGCACTGAAACAGGAGATACGAATTTGTACATAGCGCGCGTTTTTGTTTGGTCAGAGGTTGAAGACGAAGGCCATCTGGGCTGGGCCTGGCTATTCCACACTATTGACACCCCCAGCTTGCTGTTTACACCCCTTGGCCCATTGTTTTATTTTTTTTTATATTTTTTCATTTCTTTTTTAGTTTCTGACTTTTATTATTTTTTCTAAATATAAAAAATCACTAAAAAATTTTTCTAAAATTTTCATATTTTATTTTATTATTTTTATTATTTTTTGGACATAGAAATAATTATTAAATAATATACTTTTATTTTCTTAAAATAAAAACTTGTAAATATTATAAAAATATTATTTATTTTTATTTTTATTATTTATACACTTAAATAATATTTTCTCACATATTTTTATTTTTTTAACATTTGTATATATTTTTATTCATTTTATTGTACATAAATAAATAATACATGATATATATGTTTTCTTAAAACAAATTAAGGTTTCCATCCTTAATAAAAATAAGCTTTTTATTTTCTTATTTTTGATACATCAAATAATTCATTTTTTACATACTTAAAATAAAAATACAAAAAAACAGTTTTTGCATATTTATATTTAATTGCTTATTTAGATATTGTCTATTTATTTATTTGCAAAGAATTCAATATGGTTGTAATAATCTTAGGATTTTATTTTCTTGCAAATATCCGCAATTCAAATTTGTATCCCCCTCCCCATAATCATGTTGTAATAGTATTAGATTTACTTTTACGCATTTATTGCTTTCAAATATGCCATGATAGAAAGATTAGGGTTTGTATGCAAATAATTCAAAATCAAACAAATAGCTTGACTAAACACAAGACAAAAATGCATGAAAATGATAGCACAATGCACACTAGCACCCCTAGGGTTTCATCCACTTGTTGCCTTTAAAATGGCCATGGTATGCATGCTAGGTATCTTGGCAAAACAAAAACAAAACAAAAAGATCATAGTCCCTCGACGACGCTATCTTGGTTGCCTATACAAAAATGATCTAGTCCCTCAAAAAAAACTTGCTAAGATACTTGGCAACATTGTTATCATGACCATACGATGACCCGCGGCCGTCCCGTTTAACATCCAAACACAAGGTTGTTTACCAAATATAATGGTAAAACAACAATGTCAAAGGGTTAAAATATGTAGGAAAGATCTTTGAGTTAGGGTAGACAACTCCTAATTACTTGATCAAACTTGCAAACCATCCTTGCTATTTTCAAACAAACACACAATTTCAAAACAATTTCCAAAACCAACTTTCAAACATTGAAACATTTTTCAAAAGACAAACACCTTTGTAAAACATTCAAACAAGAATTGTTACAAAGGTTTCCTAGATAAGGCCTCTTTTCAAAATATTTTCAAAACCACACACAAAGCACCATTTCAAACAATTGAAAAGTAAAAGCAAGTGATCTAAACAAGTAACTAAGAGCCCATGGAAAACCATGGATGAAAAGGGTGCTAGCACCTTCTCTTTTCATAATCTACCCCCCGAACCCAAGAAAACATCTCAAAGGTCTTTCCTGTGCTTTTTGACCTTTCCTTTGGATAAAATAAAAAGTCGGTGGCGACTCTTGCTAAACCGAAACATTTGCAAACACAAACGCAAAACCTCAAGTCAGTTCTCCCACCGTATCACAGAACTGGCGACTCTGCTGGGGATTGCTTTAAAAGTGGGGTTACTTTAGGGTTTAGATCACCTTTACATGCTTATCTTGCTTGCTTTGATTGCTTTACATTTGGTTCTCTTGTTTGGGTTTGAATCCTCCACCCGGATTTGTGGGAAACATTCATAGGTAAATAGCAATACATTATGGAAACTGTATGGGGTATACCGATACAGTCTAAGCAATAGCTATATTAGTGCGACATATTTGTGGGTACCGGTAGCCTTTGAGTCAATCAAAGAGAATACGGGGCCGCTGAGTGATGTCATGAAGCACTAATGTACTTTTAGAACCTTTACTTGATCATCTTGGCCTTTTTAGGGGTAGTGAGATGACCGACTTTGGTGCAGTCTGAAGTTGGTAGATACTCGATACTACATTCATTGAGGGTTATTTTCTTGGAATATTTCGGTCGCTAGTAAAGTGGCCAAACTGAATCTATGAACACAGAAAATAATCCAGTGATATTGAGCTTCTTAGAACCCGGTTACTATTTATAGGATAGGTTGAGCCAACTAACTTCAAGAGGGTACTTACCTATGAAACCCCATGCAAGCTTGAAACTAGGAACTTGTGTAACTTGCTTGTACATATACTTGTGCATACATCATGAACATCATGAAGCATCATTTGCATCCACTAACCATTTCAAGGATCTTGGATTTTCATCTTTGTTCTTGTTTTGTAGGCTATGGAATCACTCCGCAGAAAAACTATTCAGGTCAACCTTGTGAGGGTTCCTCCTCAGCTTAAGGAGCTTACTTCCAGGATTCCAGAGTATTCTTCATTCAGTGAAAGACATGGTAGACTTCTCAGCTTGGTCAACTCCAACATAGAAGAAGACAAGGTGAAAGTTCTCTTCCAGTTCTTTGACCCCCTACATCACTGCTTTACATTCCCCGACTACCAGTTGGTACCTACTTTGAAGGAATTTTCTCAACTCCTGAGGATTCCTATTCTCCATCAACTACCTTTCAACGGTACGAAGAAAGACCCAAAGCCTGAAGATGTTGATCAAGCCTTACACTTGCAACCATCTGATATCAAAGGTCATTGGGAAACCAGAAGTGGTGTCAAGGGTTTCTTGGCAAAGTTTCTATTTGAGAAAGCTCAAGAATGCTGGAATTCTCTAGATCTGCAAGCCTTTGAAGAGGTGGTAGCACTTCTCATCTATGGGTTGGTCTTGTTCCCAAACCCTGATTAGCTTATAGATGTGAATGCTGTCAAGATATTCATGTCTCGGAATCCTGTACCTACATTGCTTGGGGACATCCTACACTCATTTCACACACGAACAATGAGGAAAAGAGGTGTTCTTATGTGTTGTACTCCTCTGCTAGCAAGGTGGTTTATTTCTCACCTTCCCCAGTCAACTTTGAAGAATGAGCAGGGTTTAAGGTGGTCACAACGGCTAATGACTCTCAAGCATTCTGATATACATTGGTGTTCTCGGTCCAGAGAAAATGTTATCATTATTGACTGTTGTGGGGAATTCCTTAATGCCCCACTACTTGGCATTAGGGGAGGCATTACCTACAACCCCTGCTTTGCTCTCCGAAAATTTGGTTACGCTCGACGAGACGGCCTTCATGACATGCTCATTCAAGGGGTAGTTTTCGACTTCGAGAACAACGATCAAGCTCTCCGCCAGAGGTTCATCCGAGCATGGAGAATGCCCAATAAGGTAGACAGTCAAACTTTCGGACAGAAGAATTCCACCCCCCTCAAGCCTTACCTCAGGTGGGTACGAATCCACACCCAAAGTCTCATGATGCCCTATCCCTCCATTCTTCCAGTGGTTATAGAGCCTGTTCAAGAAGGAGAGGTTCCATACACCCTCCTACATCTTGACATGCCAACATCACATAAAGATCTACTTCAGAGTTGGATACAGCTCAAAGAAGAGCGTAATTCTCTTGAAACCAATCTCTACGACAGTGAGAAAAAAGTTTTAGAGCTTACGAGGCTACTACAAGAGGAGCGTACTATTAATGCCTACATCACACCAAAGAGGATGCGCAACGTCTTTTTATCTTAGATTTCTGTATTATTTTTCCCAAGTGGCTTTTGATGTACTAACTTCTATTTTAATTAATATGACGTTTGTTCCTTTTTGTTTGAAACAAATTTGAGTTTCTGAGTCCTTGAAAGCATTACATGAATACATATCATTCATCATATGCATAAACAGGTCATAACACCAGGTTTCCTCATCCTTTTGCTGTTTATTTCAGCACCATGGATTTGGAACAGACGGTTAAAGACTTACAAGCTCAGAACTCACAGTTCCAACAGCTACTCTTGACCTTGGCGAAGGGGCAAGAGGAGCTCAAAACTCTGCTTGAGAAGGAGAAAGAGAAGAAGAAGAAAAAGAGGGCTGGTGTGGCTACTATAGGTAGAAGATTTGAAGGCCAAGCCATAAGGGTCCTAGATTTCCCATCAACATCTGAAGAGGGTGAAGGAAAGGGTAAAGGAGTTGCAGTACCTTCTGATTCTGAGGCTGAAGATGAGGAAGATGAAGATTATTCAGAACAACAATATCCTCCTGCAGATGAAAAGTACAAAAATCTGGAAGAACGACTGGCAGCCATGGAGATTCAAAGAGTGCCTGGACTGGACTTTGAAGAGCTAGGGTTGGTTTCTGGGATTATCATCCCCCCCAAATTTAAAGTACCTCTGTTTGCTAAGTACGATGGGGTGTCTTGCCCAAAGATGCACCTACGGTCTTACGTTAGAAAAATTTAACCTCATTCTTCTAACAAGGATCTGTGGGTCCACTTTTTTTAAGATAGTTTGTCGGGGACGCAGTTAGATTGGTTCTACCAGCTAGAGAGGTCTGATGTGCACAATTGGGAGGATTTGGCTGCTGCTTTCTAGAAGCAGTATCAATATAATGCGGACCTAGCACTAACCCATACTCAATTAGAGTATGGGTATGGTCTCCAACGAAGGCTTCAAGGAGTATGCCCAAAAATGGAGAGACTTGGCAGGGCGAGTGCAACCACCTCTATCTGAGAGGGAGCTGGTAGACATGTTTTTGGGAACTCTGTCGGGACCCTTTTTTAATCATCTGATTGGAAGTTCCTCTGCGGGGTTCACTGAGTTGATACTAACTGGCGAGAGAGTTGAAGCCGGCATTAAGAGCGGCAAAATTCAAAAAGATACATCTTCTTCCAATGCTATCAAAAGACCTTTTCCAACCAAGAAAGAGGTGTCAGCTGTTTACTCTCAAAGAGTTCAAGGAAGAATCGAGCGCCAGCCAGCGGTGGGGGCTGTAATGATCCAGAAGTCTGTAGTTGATCAGCCTATAAACAACCAACCAAGGACCATTCAAGCTAGAGTAGAAAGGACTGTTAGGCAATTCACCAAAATAAACATGACTCCTGCTCAAGTCTTACCTCATCTCTTGAAGTTGAACCTGGCCATGCTAAGGGAGGCCCCTAAAAACCCTAACACTTCATCACCACACTACCATGCTAATGCCAAGTGTGCATATCATTCAGATATCCTGGGGCACGACACCAACAATTGTTGGGCCCTCAAAAATAATATTTAAGATTTAATAGACGCTAAGGAGGTGGAATTTGATGCCCCTGAAAAGCCGAACGTAATCTCCGCACCCATGCCAAGGCACGGCCACAATGCCCATGCCATTGAAGAAGATCTTTTTGTTGGTACTGTTGATGACTTAATAACTCCGCTACTGACGATCAAGTTAAATTTGTTGAAAGCTGGGATCTTCCCAGGCTGTGAAAAAGATTGCTCCTTTTGTTCATCCTTATCAACCGACTGTCCATTTTTGAAGTTAGGCATCCAACGCCTAATGGATAATCAAGAAATCCTCTTTCAAAAGACTCCTATTACTCCGATTCCTGTCAATGACATTTTAATAATCACCATATCCGACAATCTTTCCAAGGTCTCCAAAAGACCTGTTAAGATTACATCTGATCCAAAGTGTATACCGCTGAAGATAACTATGTCGGGGCCTATCCCATACAAGTCCAACAAGTCAATACCGTGGAACTATGGAGGAGAGATCTTCTACCACGGTATTAAGCAGATTGAATCAGTTGAAGAAGGTTCCAATGAAGAGACTCTTGACATAGGAAATGTTGCTGGAACAAGTAAAATCACTCGTAGTGGAAGAATCTTCTCTCCGGAGATTGCCCCTCCAAAGGCAATCTTCGGACCCTCAGCCGCTTCCAAGGTTACTCCTCTGCCGATCAACATATCTGCCAGAACTCCCATCATTATTGAAGAGATTGTTACCCCTATGGTCATTCCCCCTACTGCTGTTGCTAATGATAAAGGAAAAGGGATCCAAGAAGAGCTCGTCAGGACGAGGGCTTAGCCATTGGTTATCCCCGAGACTACTCAAAAAGAGATGGAGGAGATTTTAAAAATAATTAAGAAGAGCGACTATGATGTTGTGGAGCAACTGGGGAAAACCCCTTCAAAAATCTTTATGCTGGCCCTACTGCTCTGTTCAAAAGCTCATGCCAAAGCTCTGATCAGATTTTTAAAGACGGCCCATGTGCCTGAAGAAACCTCCGCAAATCAGTTTCAAGAGTGTGTAGCTAGCCTTAGAGCCGACAACGGTCTTGGTTTCTCCGATGCTGACTTAACATCTAAAGGGAGAAAGTATAACGACGCCTTGCATGTCTCGGTGGAATACAGAGGGACGACTCTAGCACACGTCTTGGTTGAAACTGGGTCATCTTTAAATGTCTTGCCGAAGAAAGCATTGGACAGATTGGACTGTGAAGGTGTGACCCTGAAGCCTAGTAATATAATTGTCAGAGCCTTTGACGGTTCTAAGAGGATGGTTCACGGAGAAGTGGACATCCCTGTAATCGGTGGGAATAAGAACTGACTGTTTTGGAATGCTGGTTCGTGTTTGCGTTTGTTTTCGCAAAATGTCGCGGTAAGCAAGAGCCGCCACTGTCTTTTATTTTATCCAACAAGGAAAGGACAAAAGCACAGAAAAATTCCTTTTTGAGATATTTCTCGGGTTCGAGAGGTAGATTATAGAAAGGAAAGGTATTAGCACCCTTTCTACCTATGGTTATCCACGGGCTCTTAGGTACTTGCTCACTATGTTTTCAAAAGTTTGCTTTTCTTTATGTTTGTGGGTTTGAAAAGAGTTTTTGTTTTGAAGAGAGTGTGAGTGCGAAAAGTTTTGTTTTGTTTTAGAAGGAGCAAGTACTTAAGAACCATCTACCTACTCAAAAAGGAATTAAACTGTGCAAATGTCCTTTAGACAGTGCTATCCCACTATTAAGGAGTAGGTAGCACCGTCGTTGGAGTTTTCGGGTCAATTCGATTAAGGGACATGTGGTCACTAAAGCAATGTTAGGACGCCTTAGCGGTAACCCTAATATCCTAGATCATTTTTCCGAGGCAACCGTTTCGAGGAAACTATGATCTTTGGACAAGAGGGCGACCTCTAAAACTTCCTATACTCAATGGCCAAGTTTGAGGCAACCAAGTGAGGTGTACCCTAAGAGTGGCATGTGCGAGTGTGTTATTTTCAGTTATTTTTTATCTGTACATGTCATGGGTGAGCTATGTTGATTTTAGGTTAAGAATTGATCTTGTCATGCATTGCCTAATTATCAAACATCTAACAGTTAATATTGTGCAGAAATTAAATTGCGGGAAATTAAATCTAAGCTATTACATTCTCGAAGCAATTACATTATTGGGCAAAAATAATACGCGTGCGAGAAATTTAAATCGGAGCATTTTTAGGGTTTTGACCTTTTTTATTAAATAAAGCATATTTTTTGTTATTTTGAATTAAAATGGAAATTATATCTAAGTTAATCAATTAATTAATTAAATGAAAATATTTTTTTTTGGGTTTTTTATAATTAAGGAAATAAATTAAAATGATTAAAAGTTATTAAAACCTAATATTCTAATTAATTTTAAATTATTGCAAAAAATGTTGAAATTATACCTAATTAACAAAACTAAATTGATTAAATTATTTATTTACAAAAATAAAGTGAAATTAGTTTTAATAAATAATAAATAACATTTTTTGTTTTCTGATTTTATTAGGAAAATATTAATTGGTTATTTTTTTTTAATAATAATAATAATAGTTAACAAAATAAATAAATAAATAAATAAAGAAAAGAAATAAAAAGTAAAAGAAATACTCAGGGGGGTATGGGCTTAATTTGATGGGGAAATTAGCAAAATCCAGGCCCAATTTCAATCAGCCTGCTTTGACTTTCTCATTCCAATACGCGCTTGTTGACTTTAGTCTATGGTGGATCTGCAATTCTGGCCTTTGGATCTGGCTTGAAGGCCACTTGGCATTTGATGGGATGAGGAACATGATGGTCCACGCTTGTTGAGTCCTATGCAATTGCCTGGAAAAAAATTGTACAGAGGTTTTGGGGGACCTGGGATTCGAACCCAGGTCCCAATGCTCAATGACACGCCTCCCTTACCAACTCAACTATGTTGCATATTCATTATTGGAATAGAAAACAAATATTATATATCAAACAATTAATTATGCCTGGAAAAAATAAAAAAACGCGCAATTTGTTTGAATTGTCCAATGAAGCTAGGACACGTCTTCGTCTTCTTCAACGAAGACTGGTTCGTTTACCTGCAGATTTTATTCCGCGACTAAATCCATGGCATCATCCTATCATGAACTACAGGCCATATAAATGCCAATGGAGACCATCACCGCATTCGTCTCTCTCCCTTGATCATCCCTATACCCATCATTAGTCTCAATTTATCCTGCATCAAAAATGCCTAAAAAGCAAGAACAAGAACCCTAGCTTTGGATACAGGGTTATAAGCCACGAAAACAAAATTAAATATTACAGAATCAATGGAAATTGAATGGCAAGTATGAATGTACAAGAAAATTGGCAAGAAGATGCAAGAATGATGAGTTACGTTTTCATGTACAGGGGTATATTCGTGATGACTTACAGCGTGTTTGGGGCTGCTTCAAGGATGGATTTTGATCCCTTTGGCTTCAGTGAATGTCAGGGAAGAGAGCTATGTCAAGCTTTTGGACTGAATCGTGCTCTAATGTTGTTTTTGATTTCCCACTTTTCACACTTTTTCCAAACTTTGTATGGCCGTTTCTGCAATGCTTTGTGCGTGTTCTTTATCTCAATGGCTTGTGTGTACATAATGGAATGAATTAGGTTAATCACTTGGGCTTGAATCCATATGCATTGAAGATGGAAGATATGATTTGATCACCATTATCAAGTTTCCAAAAATATGCCAAATCTGATTTTTTTTATGCATGAAAAAGCTTGATATGAATTTGATTTGATGAATCATGATAATTGAAAGCTACGATGACCGCAAGAATCTTAATACATCAATGTTTAGATTTTATTTGATTTAATATTGATTTAAAATGAATTAAATTAATAAAAATTAAATAAAATAGAAAAATAAATGAATGGCCATGAAATTAAAGATGGGACACGTGTGTGGCATGACAAGACCAAATCAAGTGAAAAAAGTGGGCCCTTTTGTCAAAAATTGGAGTTTTGAGGATAGTTGACTTTTGGCAATTTTGAAAAAATGCCCAACTTCAACAATGCATAACTTCTTCAATTTTGAACTTTTGAAAGTGTTCTTGGACTTTTTAGAAACCTTGAGATGTCCTATAACCAACCCTTTTGGTCTCATCTCATTTTGATACTCCATTATCAAGTTATAAGCTTTGGAAAAAAAAGTGTTTTTGTTGACTTTCAAAAATGACCTATAATGTCCAAATTTGTAACTTTTTGTGAGTGCATTTATTGATCTTGGGGTGTGAAGATGGATTGTATGAAATTGCATCCTATTCAAAATGAGCTTTGGATGGGTCATTTCTCATAAAGTATGAGAAAGTTATGCTTGGTCAAAGTTGAGTTGACTTTTTCTACAAAACCCTAATTTAGCAACTTTTGAATCTTGATGAATCTTGAGCAATCCTTGATGAATCATGATCAAACCTTGATCAAATGATGAATTATCCTTCAAAATGAGAATGGTTACAAAAAATCTTGAGGTTTGGCTGTGTTTAGATCACAGTTGACTTTTTCCCTAGCACAGTCGATTTTTGGATTTCTTGAGCAATTGACTGACCAAACTTTCTCTGCAAGGCTTGAAATTTGACATGGATGAACTTAAGAACATATTAGGACATTGGGTATCACTTGAGGTCATTTGGATATGAGGACCTTGATGCAACACAAAACCCTAATTTTGAATTGACTGCCTTAGGAGGTGATTTGACTGTCCAACTCTTGAGCCATCTTGAGCCACTTGAAGATTATTCTTGACATGTCTTGAGAAATATGGGAGAGAAAATTTTGGGGTACAACAGTTTCCCCTGTTTAATCGTCTTAAACCTGAGGATATAGATTGGCGTTCGGGCCTTTCGTGATCCGAAGGTGGAAGATGGTTGAACACTAGAGTGCCCAGAAATTTGCACTCGCATGAAGTAATATTTGTCTTGTGATGTCGGGAATGGGCTTACAGATGCCATCTGGAGATTGATGATGGGATATGGGCTTAACGATGCCATCCGGAGGAGTGTCGATCGCGTAAGAGATTCCTTAGCGAGAGCTTGTATACCTGTTGTTGAGGGAGATTCCGCTGGGGAATGTTGTTCTTTGTCTTAAGAGAAATAGAACTTTAAGAGATTCGGTCGTTCGTTATTCTACTGGGGAATCATCTCTATTGAAGAGGTGAGAGTGAACTACTATCTGGTCGTAACCCAGGCTTCATAGTGATAAGGCTGACTGCTATCTGGTCGTAATCTAGGCTTTACGGTGACATACTGGGGAGATGAGATTAAACTTGCTATACGGTTGTAATCCAGGATTTGCAATACCTCACTTCTTATCTGGTCGAAATCCAGGCTTCAGAACAAATTAAGTGGTTATCCGGTCGCATTCGGGCTTTCCTTGAATTTAGGGCACACTAATATCCGGCCGACTCCGGGCTTCTTAGTAACTGGCTGGGTAAACTGTTATCTGGTCGTAATCCAAGTTTCAGTGTCCCTTAACGCTATCTGGTCATAATCCAGGCTTCACAAAGTATCATACCACTATCTGGTCGAAATCCAGGCTTCGTAGTACTCTTGGTTGCTACCTGGTCGTCATCCAGTCTTCACAACATCTTCTACCATTATCTGGTCGTAATCCAGGCTTCAAGGTCTTGTATTGCTTTCTGGTCATAATCCAGTCTTCACAATGTATCATACCACTATCTGGTCGAAATCCAGGCTTCGTAGTACTCTTGGTTGCTATCTGGTCGTAATCTAGTCTTCACAACATCTTCTACCATTATCTGGTCGTAATCCAGGCTTCAAGGTCTTGTATTGCTTTCTGGTCGTAATCCAGTCTTCACAATGTATCATACCACTATCTAGTCGAAATCCAGGCTTCGTAGTACTCTTGGTTGCTATCTGGTCATAATCCAGTCTTCACAACATCTTCTACCATTATCTGGTCGTAATCCAGACTTCAAGGTCTTGTATTGCTTTCTGGTCGTAATCCAGTCTTCACAATGTATCATACCACTATCTGGTCGAAATCCAGGCTTCGTAGTACTCTTGGTTGCTATCTGGTCGTAATCCAGTCTTCACAACATCTTCTACCATTATCTGGTCGTAATCCAGACTTCAAGGTCTTATATTGCTTTCTGGTCGTAGTCCAGGCTTCACAATAACTTGCTGAGGTGTTATTCGGTCATAATCCGAGCTTCAAGGCTTGTGTTTATGATATACCATTATCTGGTCGAATCCAGGTTTCATGGTGCTTACTGAGCTGCTATCCGGTCGCAATCCGGGCTTCATGACTCATTGGGGAATAAACTATTATCCGGTTGTTCTCCGGGCTTCATAGCTTACTTTTGAGAGATATCACTATCTGGTCGTAATCCAGGCTTCGCGGTAGTCTGATATTGTTATTCGGTCGTAATTCGGGCTTCACAATATGTTGTAGAAATCAAGATACTGTCCTGGTCGTACCCGGGCCTCATAACTTGAATTTTGATTGTATCTTTCCTGAAATGTAAAGGTTAGCTTTATGTAATGCATGATATATATCAGGCAACGATGTTCTCAAAATAAATGAGATTGTATGGTATGATGCGTATATGCATGTATCATGATGTATGGACATGTAATGTTTTAGCTGGGGAAAATAAATCCCGGAGCTGCTGGAGACTAGAGTTGAGTTCTTTATTTCCGCTGGGGATGATGAACGGAGATGACTATGAGAATAAACCTGTAGGAGAAAAGAACACTGTTGGGGAATAAACTGATGAAGAGATTACTCTGAGGGGAATTACTCTGCGGGGAAGAGATTTTCTGCTGAGGATTATGACGATAAACTCCGCTGGGGATTCTGTTAATAAGCTCTATTGGGGATTTCAATGATGAATTCCGCTGGGGATGGATTACCGTTGCTGGTGATATTGAATCTGCTGAACTCCTATTTGGGGAAAGAAAGAACTTCGCCGAGGATGATCTTTCAGTTGCAACTTGCTAGCTAGGGATAACCTTGTTAGACTCTTGTGGGGATAACCCTCTGAATTTGGCTGGGGAGATTTATTGCACTTCGTCGGGGATAAACTTCCAGAGTCTACTGGGGAAGATGATTCAACTCTGTTGGGGAAGATTTTTCCGACCATGCTGGGGAAATATTGACTCCACTGGGGGGTATCTTGTATTCTGTCAGGGAACATTCTTATACTTCCGTTGGGGAATATTAAGACTGTCGGGGATATTAAGCCTTTCTAGTGCTGATGGTAGATCAACTCTGCTTGGGGAGAGTATTGCTGATTCGTTCATAGTTGCAAGTCTCAGCTGGGGGAGAGCTATCATTACTGTCTTACTCTGCGGGGAGTGAATGTTACTGGGCCATATTCTTTAGCTGGATGTACCTTGGTACATGGTGGACAAAGCAACTACACAGTTTGGACATTTCTTATGCCCATGTTTCTGATATTACCCGTAATTTATCTTTTGTTTCATATGTAAGTATTTATGAGCAGCAATTAATGTCAAATGTATATATCAAAAATGAACATTGGACGTTCTTTGCAAAACAAAACAGATAAAGGAAAAATAGTTTGAAATTTCTTTGAAAACAAATTTGTATTGATTTTGAAGTTGGCCTGTGAATAGGCGTTCTTTGTACAAGAGGCTGACGTCCTAGTAAGAGAACACCACCGAACAAATAGGATTTATACAATTTGTGAAAAGAAAACAAAACAACTATGTGAATAGTCCCACTGGGTTCCAACTCTGCTATTGCCTTTATATCTTCAAGCATCTCATCACTTTGCTGCTTAGTTGAAGATGAATCTAATTGATTAGTGTCGTCCGAGCTTGATAGTTGATACCGAAGTTTGGATGTGAGGTGATCCAATGAGACATAGTGTTACGCTTTAATCCCTAACTTTTGCCTGGACCACCCTTTCGGGTTTTCAGTCCACCGGGATACCCTTTTTTGCCCAAGCCGCCTTTTCAGGTTTTCGACTTGCCGGGTGTACAGATTTTTTTTTTTGTTTTCATCCCTTATTTTTGCCCGAACCCTTTTGGTTCGCCGGGAAGCCGTTATTTTTGCCTAGGCCAGTCAACCTAGCGGGTCTTTGATTATGCGTAGTATCTTTTCACTATGTCTGCATTGACGGGGTGAGGAAGGTCGTCACCATCCATGGTGGTTAGAATCATAGCTCCTCCTGAGAAGATGTTCTTAACCATAAATGGCCCTTCGTAAGTAGGGGTCCATTTGCCCCTGGGATCACCTTGAGGTAGGATAATACGCTTGATACCCAGGTCCCCAACTTGATACTCTTGTCGTCTAACTTTCTTGTTAAATGCCTTGATCATCCGTTTTTGATATGTCTGACCATGACAAATAGTAGTAAGTCTTTTTTCGTCGATTAGGTTTAACTGATCAAGCCGGGTCTGAATCCAGTCATCTTCGCTTAAACCTGCATCCTTCATGATCCGAAGAGAGGGTATCTGAACTTCAATGGGCAAGACTGCCTCCATGCCATAAACCAAGCAATAGGGGGTTGCCCTTGTTGACGTCCATGTTGAGGTACGATATCCATGAAGAGCAAATAGTAACATCTCGTGCCAGTCTTTGTATGTCACTGTCATCTTCTGCACAATCTTCTTAATGTTTTTATTTGCTGCTTCGACAACCCCATTCATCTTCGGCCGATAGGGATAAGAGTTATGATGTTGTATCTTGAATTGTTCGCAGAGCTAAGTGATCATCTTGTTGTTGAGATTGGTACCATTATCCGTAATGATCCTCTCTGGTACACCTATCGACATATCAGATTGTGCCGAATGAACAGTGCCACGACGTTCTTGGTTACAGTAGCAAAGGAAGCTGCTTCAACCCACTTCGTAAAGTAATCAATCGCTACCAGGATGAAATGATGCCCGTTGGATGCCGTAGGTCTGATCTCGCCGATCATATAAATGCCCTACATTGCAAAAGGCCAAGGAGTTGTCAAGACGTTCAGAGGGACTGGAGGTATGTGCACTTTATCAGCATAGACTTGGCACTTGTGACATGTCCGAGAATGCTGATAACAGTCGGCTTCCATGGTGGACCAGTAATATCCTACCCGGAGGATTTTCTTTGCCATGGTATGTCCACTGGAATGAGTTCCGAAAGTACCTTCATGTAGCTCTGTCATGATCCTTTCTGCTTCAGTCTTATCCATACAACGCAGTAAGGTTGAATCATGGTTACGCTTGTAGAGAATGTCATTGCTGATGAAGAACTTTGCCGCGAACCTTCTCAGAAACTTCTTGTCATTAACAGATGCACCCTCGGGGTACTCCTGAGCTTCAAGATACCTCTTCACCTCATGATACCAGGGCTTTTCTGTTACTTCTTCAGCCTCCAGATCACAGCAATGTGCGGGTTCGTCCAATCTTTCAATGATGATTCTGGGAGCTTCGTTGCCCCAGTTGACTTTGAACATAGAAGACGTCGTAGCTAGCGCGTCCGCCAACTGATTCTCCTCTCTAGGGAAGTGTTCAAAGGTTATCTCCTCGAAATGGGGAAGCAATGTCAATACATACTCCTTGTAAGGAATAAGATTTGGGTGTTTCGTATCCCACTCGCCTTTGATCTGACTTATCACGAGAGCGGAATCTCCGAAGACACTCAGAAACTTATCCTTAGGTCAATTGCTGCTCGAAGACCCATAATGCACGCTTCATACTCCGCCATGTTGTTGGTGCAGTTGAAACATAGTCGGGCGGTGAACGGAGTATGAGAGCCTTTAGGAGATATGATCACAGCGCCAATGCGATTACCCAAAGCATTTGAAGCTCCATCAAAGTACATAGACCATCAGGATCCTTCCTCAGGTCCTTCATCCGGTCCAGGTGTCTCACAATCAGTTACTAACATGATATTCTCGTCCGGAAATTTAAAGTTCATAGACTGGTAATCATCCAATGCCTGATGTGCCAGATGGTCGGCCAATACACTTCCTTTAATTGCGTTTTGGGTCGTGTACTGGATGTCATACTCAGTTAAGATTATCTGCCATCTTGCTATTCTTCCGGACAAGGCAGGCTTTTCGAAGATATACTTGATGGGATCCATCTTTGATATCAACAGAGTAGTGTGGGTCAACATATACTGTCTCAGCTGGCGAGCAGCCCATGCCAAAGCGCAGCAAGTTTTCTCGAGCAGTGAGTATCGGGTCTCACAGTCGGTAAACTTTTTGCTAAGGTAATAAATAGCATTCTCTTTTCGGCCAGACTCGTCATGCTGCCCCAGCACACACCCCATTGAGTTGTCAAGTACTGTCAAGTATAAGATCAAAGGTCTCCCCTCAACTGGTGGTATCAGAATAGGTGGCTCTTGGAGATACCCTTTAATCCTTTCGAAAGTGGCCTGACATTCATTGTTCCAATGTACTACTTGATCTTTCTTCAACAGTTTGAAGATTGGCTCACAAGTAGCAGTTAAGTGCGAGATGAATCAGGCAATATAATTCAGTCGTCCCAGAAAGCCTCTGACTTCTTTCTCTGTCTTGGGAGCTGGCATTTCTTGTATAGCTTTCACCTTTGCAGGATCCACTTGAATACCTTTGTCGCTCACGATGAAACCCAACAGCTTACCAGATCTCACCCCGAAGGTGCACTTGTTCGGGTTTAACCTCAGCTTGTACAACTTCAACCTGTCAAAAAGCTTCTGCAGATGGTCAAGATGTTCTTCTTCAGTCTGGGACCTTGAAATCATATCGTCGACATATACTTCAATCTCATGATGGATCATGTCATGAAACAAAGCAACCATGGCACGCTGATACGTTGCCCCAACATTTTTCAGTCCAAAAGGCATGACCTTGTAGCAAAAGGTACCCCACTGAGTAACAAAGGTTGTCTTCTCCATGTCTTCGGGAGCCATTTTAATCTGATTATAACCTGAGAAGCCATCCATAAAGGAGAATACCTTATGCTGAGCAGTGTTGTCAACCAGAACGTCAATATGAGGTAGAGGGAAATCATCCTTGGGACTGGCCCTGTTCAGATCCCTGTAATCAACACACATTCGGACCTTACCATCTTTCTCCGGCATTGGAACCACATTGGCAACCCACTGAGGGTAAGAAGTCAATGCTAGAAAACCGGCGTAAAACTGTTTCATAACTTCAGCCTTGATTTTCTCAGACATCTCTGGGCGCATTCGGCGAACCTTCTGTTTCACTGGAGGACAGTCTTCCTTGGTAGGCAGGCGATGAACCACAATGTCGGTATCCAAACCAGGCATATCTTCGTAAGACCAGGCAAAGATCTCAACGTGGTCGCGCAACATCTGAATCAACCGTTGTTTCACACTAGGCTCCAGATTGGCACCAATCTTGACTTCCTTTTTGTCTGTCTCAGTACCCAGATTCACTGTTTCCACTGGCTCTTCATGTGGCTGAATGGCCCTCTCTTCCTGGAGTAGCAGTCTTGCAAGTTCACCAGGCACTTCGCAATCATCTTCACCTTCGTCTTCGGCTAAGTTGATCGGATTTTCGAAGTCATAACTGGCAGTAGCAGAATCGTTACCAGTGAGATCCAAAGTGGATATAGACCTGTATACGTGAGTGTGTGTAAAATAGCTGTTTTGCAATATATAATAAAGAAAAACAAGGAGCGCAAAATTTGAAATGCGAGAACGTCCAATGCTTTTGTTAATGATATAAGAAAATGACACACAAAAGCCCTCACAAATGAAGCCACGGTGCCCCGGGTAGGACACCGGGCCATAAAGTTCAAAACATTGTCTGTTACAAATTCAAAACAAAGAGTTCATTACTGGGTAACAAAAGTAATAGGGATGAAGTCCTTTGCTGTCCAGTTGCTTGGTCCACCGTCGGTCGTGGGATAGATCCAGCTGTCGAATTCAGACTCCTCCACATCATCTTCAATGGCATTTACTCCCGAGTTGCTGATGAACACGGGAGGTCTTTCGATCCTTGCACTTCGAACAACCCTTTGAGCTTCTGCAGTGAAACCCAAACCAAACTTGTTAGTCTTCTGCGTAAAATCAGGGAGTCGGCCCCAATTTGCACACTCACCCTTCTCAATAACAGCCCGGGCATCTTTTAAGGAAGCCATCTTCATAGGAGAATCTTCAACAACAGTCTCAGCTGATGCCAGTGTCTAGGGCACCTCTTCAAAATGTTGAAATGGGGTCTCAATGAACTCCTCATCCATCTCTACGTACCGGAACGAGTTGAGGTGGCTGACCATATACTCTTCCTCCCCTTGTACTGTCACAATCTTCCCTCTGACCGGGTACTTCAACTTCTGGTGGAGCGTTGAGGTTACGGCCCCAGCTTTGTGGATCCATGGACGACCCAGCAAACAAGAATAGGATGGCCAAATGTCCATCACGTAGAATGTAGAATTGAAGACCTGAGAACCAACTTTAATTGGAATATCAACTTCACCGTGCACCATCCTCTTAGACCCATCAAAGGCCCTGACAATAATGTTACTTGGTTTCAGCTTTAACCCTTCACAATCCAACCGGTCTAGAGCTTTTTTAGGCAAGACGTTTAATGAGGAACCAATATCAACCAATACAAGTGCAAGAGTAGTGCCCCTGCATTCAATGGAGACATACAGGGAATCGTTATGGTTCTTCCCCTTAACAGTCAAGTCAGCGTCTGAGAAACCCAATCCATTATCAGTAGTTAAATTGGCCACGCAATCGGTAAACTGATCAGCTGATGTCTCTTGTGGCACGTGGGCAGTCTTCAGGAAGGTAATCAGAGCCTTAGCATGGGCCTCTGAACACAACAATAGTGACAACATAGAAATCTTGGATGGGGTTTGCCCCAGTTGCTCAACTACGTTGTAATCACTCTTCTTAATAATCTTCAGAATCTCTTCCATCTCCTGTTTGGATGCTTCAACAGTAATTGTCTTTAGTGCCTCCGCCTGGGCAGGCACATCAATGGTGATCCCTTTGCCCCGAGCCTTAGATGACTCGGCGACAGAGGTAAGAATAGGAACTTGATCAGGAATGGCAGTAGGTACACTTGCAGGTGTAATGACAACAGGTCTTCGGGCAGTTGGTGGAGCAATGTCAGGTGAGAAAAGTCTACCGCTGTGAGTGACTTTAACAGGTCCAGTAATGTTGCTGACACCAGTATCAGCATCCAACTCTTGCTTAACTCCAAGAACATAAACATCAGCCCCATAGTTCCAAGGGACAGCTTTATCAGAGGTGTAGGGGATGGGCCCCAGAACAGTAATGATCACAGGTGCAATCTTCGGAATGAATGTAATTCTAACAGGCTTCCTCAAGGGAGCCTTGGAAGAATTGTCGAAAATGGTAATGATGGCAACTTCTTTAGTAGGAATAGGGGGAACAACAGTTTTCTCAAACAGGATCTCTTTACTATCCATCAGGTTTTGGATACCTGACTTCAGGAATGGGCAACCGGTAGGTAAAACAGAACACAAATGGCAATCCTCGTCACAGCCTGGAAATAAACCGGCTAGTAACAGGTTCTTCTTGACAGTCATCAAAGGGGTAACAATGTCATCCACAGAAACTACAAACAAGTCTTCCTCTACAGCATTTACCCATGTTTGGGCATGGGATCAGTCACAACATTAGGCCTCTCGGGCGCCTCGAACTCAATCTCCTTTGCATCAATCAAGTCTTGCATCTTGTTCTTCAAGGCCCAACAATCATCTGTATTATGCCCCGGGCTATCGGAATGATAAGCACAGCGGGCGTTAGGGTTATAACTTGGTGACTTTGTATTTGAGTTCTTTCGAGGTTCCCTTAGAGTCACCAGATTAGTCTTCAGCAGCTGTGGCAGAATCTGAGATAAGGTCATACTAAGACAAGTGAATTTCCTCTTAGGTCTCTCGTCTTTCTGTTGATTGTTGTACTGAGAAGCACCAGTAGGTTTTGAAATAACGACTGCATTGACAGCTTGGCGGTGTTCAGGTCTATTCTGTCTTCTTGCACTGTAGACAGCACTTGGCTCTTTTTTAAACGGCTTCTTCTCGGTGCTCAATGAGGCACCCTTCTGTATCTTCCCAGCCTTAATACCAGCCTCAATTCTCTCACCAGTCAAAATAAGATCTGTAAACCCAGCTGAAGAGCTTCCAATCAGATGATTAAAGAATGGACCAGACAGGGTCCCCAGAAACATGTCAACAAGCTCACGATTAGCCAAAGGTGGTTGCACCCTTCCGGCAAGGTCTCTCCACTTTTGAGCATACTCTTTGAATCCTTCACCCGTTCCTATTGACATACCCTGGAGTTAGGTACGCGTAGGAGCGAGGTCGGAGTTGTACTGATACTTCATGTAGAATGCAGTAGCCAAATCTTCCCAGCTGCGGATACTGGCTCCATCCAACTGATAGAACCACTCAAG
This sequence comes from Vicia faba, assembly GCA_948472305.1. Taxonomy (NCBI): domain Eukaryota; kingdom Viridiplantae; phylum Streptophyta; class Magnoliopsida; order Fabales; family Fabaceae; genus Vicia; species Vicia faba. The sequence goes on from OX451737.1 coordinate 776,355,622, forward strand.
CTGAGTCCCTGAGAGACTGTCTTAAAAGAAATGGATCCATAAGTTCTTATCAGCAGTGTAAGGCTGGATCTTCCTCACATATGACCGGAGGTGCAGCTTTGGACAGGAAGCTCCGTCATACTTGGCAAAGGCAGGTGCCTTGAATTTGTGGGGAATCACCACCCCAGATGATATACCTAGATCTCTGAAATCCAGATTGGGCACCTTCTGTATTTTCATAGTGCTCAAACGGTCTTCCAGTTGTTTGTACTTATCCTCAGCAGGAGGATACTGTTCTTCATCATAGTCCGTCTCGTTGTCGGAGACCACATGGCTAGGAACCCTCCTTTCTTGTGGACTATCTTTCCCTCCAGATGAGGTGGTTAGATCAACTTCATCCCGTAGCCTGTTTCTAAACCTAGGACCAGTGTTGAATAGGACTGTCCTTCTCTTCTTCTTTTTCTTCTCCTTCAGGATCAGGGTCTTCAGGTCCTGCTGACCCTTAGCTAGACTCATGACCAGCTCTTAAAATTGGGCGTTTTGGGCCTGTAGGGCCTTGATAGCTTGCTCAGTGGAAGGTTCAGCAGACATGATGCTGAAATAAACAGCGAAGAAGGTAAGAGACCTGTAATAAGTACTTGTTTATGGAGTGCATGGGATGAAATGCGTATGATTTATGATTTCAAAGACAATAGAGATTCAAATTTGTAAACAAGAAAAGAAACACACTTTATTAGATTTAAACTTCAAAATTTAAATTGTTCAACAAATTGCCCTTAAGGCGTTACAAAAATGGAAATACTGAAAAGTAAACAAAAACTGGAAAGGAAATCATCAAAGGTCCATCAATGCTCCCATGGTCTCTTCTTCTCAGTGCGGACATAGTCATTCAGAATCCGCTCATTCTCCAACTGCCTAGTCAGCTTCTGTATCTTCTGCTCTTGTTCATTGAACTTCTCCCGATAAGAATCTCGTTCATCCCTCAACTGCATCCAAGACCTCTTCAGTGCCCCAATATCAGTGGGCATATAAGGGTGGAGAATAGTTGGAAGAACCCCCTCTTCATTAGCAACTTCAAGAGTGACAGGTCGGACATCTTCATATGGCATACCTAGCTTCTGGGCACGGATGCGGACCCATCTGAGATATGGCTCCATCGGAAGTGAAGTCTTTGGGCCCAACTCATGTGGATCAGATTGGTGAACTCTGTCCCAAGCCCTTATAAATCTACGACGTTGCTCATCGCTATCTCCCTGAAAATCAAATATGATATGAGGCATCAACATCTCATGAGGTCCTTCTCTTCTGACTCTTCCAAACTGACGGAGAGCTAAGCATGGGTTGAAAGAAATTCCCCCATGGGTCCCTATCAATGGGACATTGGGATACTCTCCACAGCGATCAATGACAGTCACCTCATCCATACCTTTGAGAGTCCAGATAATGTCATTATAAGAAAGAGACATCACCCTATAAGCCCAACCCATTCCTTCTTTGTTCTTCAGCACTGACTTGGGGAGGTGCGAAATAAACCACCTCGACAATAAAGGAGCACAACACATCAAGGTTCCCCGCTTTCGGGAAGTACGAGCATAGAGCTGATGGAGGATGTCACCCAAGAGAGTGGGTATAGGGTTCTGAGAGATGAAGATCTTTATGGCATTAATATCAACAAAAGTATCAGGATTCGGAAACAATACCAAGCCATAAATCAAGAGAGCCAGAATATCCTCGAACGCCTTGAAGTCTAAGCTGTCCCAGAAGTAGTTAGCCTTGCCAACCAAGAACTTAGTCAGAAAACCCTTAGCTCCACTTCTAGTCTCCCAGTTAGCCATTACCTCTTCTTTGGTCAAGTGAAGGGCTGCAGCAATTTCTTCGGGCTTAAGAGTCTTCTCCCAACCAGTAAATAGAGTCTGCTCCAAAACAGAGATACCGAGCAACTCAGAGAACTCTTCTAGGGTAGGAACCAACTGATAGTCTTGAAAAGTGAAGCAATGGTACAACGGATCATAGAACTGGACCAGGACACTCATCATCTGTTCGTCCAACTTAGAGGTGACCAAACTGAGAAGAGAACCATGCCTCCTGATGAAGGAAGTAGTTTCAGGCATCTTGGCAACCAGCTCTTTAAGCAAGGTAGGTACTTGGACAAAGTTGATCCGGATGGTATTCTTACGCATGGGCATCATGATGACCTACAAAACAGAGCAAAGATGAAACCCTCTTGTCTTTGAAATAGGTTAGTCTTATGCAAGATGTATGCAATGTTATGATGTCATGATGTCATGATAAAGGCACACCACAAGTATCCACAAAAAGCAAACATGGTAAAGGCACGCAAGTCACACAGAAGAGCCCTTAGATTTCAGGCTGGCATGGAGCTTAGGTACTACCCTCTTTCAGTTCAATTGGTTTAAACCTGTCCTAAAAATAGTAACCGGGTTCTAGAGGATCTCAATATCACTGACTACCCTCAATCAGTCATAATTCCAGTTTAGCAACCTTTTCTTGCAGCCAGAATCATCGCGAGAGTTTAGTCTCAATGAGTGTAGCATATTGCTACTGTTCTATGGCCAAGTTGGTCAATTTAAGGTTCTAAGGTCAGTTGGTGCTTAATGACCCCTTAGAAGACCCATATTCTCCTCGTTCCAACACAAGGGATATCGGTACAGACTAAAGTGCCACACCAACGTAGCTACTGTTTCAACCGATTCGGTCTACGCCGGACAGTTCCCTCACAGTTTATTGCTACTTACCTAAAGGGTATCCCCAGATTCTGGTTAGGATCTATAGTAACTCCGATACAAGCCCACAAAATTAAAGCATACAAAGCATACAATTGAAAACATAATGATCTAATCCTAAGGTACACCTCACTTATTTAATCTTCCCCAGCAGAGTCGCCAGTTCTGTGATTGGTGGGAATGAGAACTGACTGTTTTGGAATGCTGGTTCGCGTTTGTGTTTGTTTTCGCAAAATGTCGCGGTAAGAAAGAGCCGCCACCGTCTTTTATTTTATCCAACAAGGAAAGGACAACAGCACAGAAAAATTCCTTTTTGAGATGTTTCTCGGGTTCGGGAGGTAGATTATAGAAAGGGAAGGTATTAGCACCCTTTCTATCCGTGGTTATCCACGGGCTCTTAGGTACTTGCTCACTATGTTTTCAAAAGTTTGCTTTTCTTTGTGTTTGTGGGTTTGAAAAGAGTTTTTGTTTTGAGGAGAGTGTAAGTGCGAAAAGTTTTGTTTTATTTTAGAAGGAGCAAGTACTTAAGAACCATCTACCTACTCAAAAAGGAATTAAACTGTGCAAATGTCCTTTAGACAGTGCTATCCCACTATTGAGGAGTAGGTAGCACCGTCGTTGGAGTTTTCGGGTCAATTCGATTAAGGGACGTGTGGTCACTAAAGCAATGTTAGGACGCCTTAGCGGTAACCCTAATATCCTAGATCATTTTTCCGAGACAACCGTTTCGAGGCAACTATGATCTTTGGACAAGAGGGCGACCTCTAAAACTTCTTATATTCAATGACCACGTTCGAGGCAACCAAGTGAGGTGTACCCTAAGAGTGGCATGTGCAAGTGTGTTATTTTCAGTTATTTTTATCTGTACATGTCATGGGTGAGCTATGTTGATTTTAGGTTAAGAATTGATCTTGTCATGCATTGCCTAATTATCAAACATCTAACAGTTAATATTGTGCGGAAATTAAATTGTGGGAAATTAAATCTAAGCTATTACAAGGCGTCGGGTATTTACATCGCCAAAAACAAACCCTTTAAAATTAAATTGCGGAAAGTAAATAAAAGCGATAAATAAAAATCCTAATTTAAAAACTATTACATTCTCGAAGCAATTACATTATTGGACAAAAATAATACGCGTGCGAGAAATTTAAATCGGAGCATTTTTAGGGTTTTGACCCTTTTTATTAAATAAAGCATATTTTTTGTTATTTTGAATTAAAATGGAAATTATATCTAAGTTAATCAATTAATTAATTAAACAAAAATATTTTTTTGGGTTTTTTATAATTAAGGAAATAAATTAAAATGTTTAAAAGTTATTAAAACCTAATATTCTAATTAATTTTAAATTATTGCAAAAAATGTTGAAATTATACCTAATTAACAAAACTAAATTGATTAAATTATTTATTTACAAAAATAAAGTGAAATTAGTTTTAATAAATAATAAATAACATTTTTTGTTTTTTGATTTTATTAGGAAAATATTAATTGGTTAGTTTTTTTTAATAATAATAATAATAGTTAACAAAATAAATAAATAAATAAATAAAGAAAAGAAATAAAAAGTAAAAGAAATACTCAGGGGGGTATGGGCTTAATTTGATGGGGAAATTAGCAAAATCCAGGCCCAATTTCAATCAGCCTGCTTTGAATTTCTCATTCCAATATGCGCTTGTTGACTTTAGTCCATGGTGGATCTGCAATTCTGGCCTTTGGATCTGGCTTAAAGGCCACTTGGCATTTGATGGGATGAGGAACATGATGGTCCACGCTTGCTGAGTCATATGCCATTGCCTGAAAAAAAATTGTACAAAGGTTTTGGGGTACCTGGGATTCGAACCCAGGTCCCAATGCTCAATGACACGCCTCCCTTACCAACTCAACTATGCTGCATATTCGTTATTGGAATAGAAAACAAATATTATATATCAAACAATTAATTATGCCTGGAAAAAATAAAAAAACGCGCAATTTGTTTGAATTGTCCAATGAAGCTAGGACACGTCTTCGTCTTCTTCAACGAAGACTGGTTCGTTTACCTGCGGATTTTATTCCGCAACTAAATCCATGGCATCATCCTATCATGAGCTACAGGCCATATAAATGCCAATGGAGACCATCACTGCATTCGTCTCTCTCCCCTGATCATCCCTATACCCATCATTAGTCTCAATTTATCCTGCATAAAGAATGCCTAAAAAGCAAGAACAAGGACCCTAGCTTTGGATACAGGGTTATAAGCCACGAAAACAAAATTAAATATTACAGAATCAATGGAAATTGAATGGCAAGTATGAATGTACAAGAAAATTGGCAAAAAGATGCAAGAATGATGAGTTACGTTTTCATGTACAGGGGTATATTCGTGATGACTTACAACGCGTTTGGGGCTGCTTCAAGGCTGGATTTTGATCCCTTTGGCTTCAGTGAATGTCAGGGAAGAGAGCTATGTCAAGCTTTTGGACTGAATCGTGCTCTAATGTTGTTTTTGATTTCCCACTTTTTCACACTTTTTCCAAACTTTGTATGGCCGTTTCTGCAATGCTTTGTGTGTGTTCTTCATCTCTATGGCTTGTGTGTACATAAGGGAATGAATTAGGTTAATCACTTGGGCTTGAATCCATATGCATTGAAGATGGAAGATATGATTTGATCACCATTTTCAAGTTTCCAAAAATATGCCAAATCTGATTTTTTTATGCATGAAAAAGCTTGATACGAATTTGATTTGATGAATCATGATAATTGAAAGCTACGATGACCACAAGAATCTTAATACATCAATTTTTAGATTTTATTTGATTTAATATTGATTTAAAATAAATTAAATCAATAAAAATTAAATAAAATAGAAAAATAAATGAATGACCATGAAATTAAAGATGGGACACGTGTGTGGCATGAAAATACCAAATCAAATGAAAAAAAGTGGGGCCTTTTGTCAAAAATTGGAGTTTTGAGGATAGTTGACTTTTGGCAATTTTGGAAAAATGCCCAACTTCAACAATGCATAACTTCTTCAATTTTGAACTTTTTAAAGTGTTCTTGGACTTTTTAGAAACCTTGAGATGTCCTCTAACCAACCCTTTTGGTCTAATCTCATTTTGATACTCCATGCTCAGGTTATAAGCTTTGGCAAAAAAGGATTTTTTGTTGACTTTCAAAAATGACCTATAATGTCCAAATTTGTAACTTTTTGTGAGTGCATTTCTTGATCTTGGGGTGTGAAGATGGATTGTAGGAAATTATATCCTCTTAAAAATGAGCTTTGGATGGGTCATTTCTCATAAATTATGAGAAAGTTATGCTTGGTCAAAAATTGAGTTGACTTTTCCTGCAAAACCCTAATTTAGCAACTTTTGAATCTTGATGAATCTTGAGCAATCCTTGACGAATCATGATAAACCCTTGATCAAATGATGAATTATAATTCAAAATGAGAATGTTGACAAAAAATATTGAGGTTTGACTGTGTTTAGGTCACAGTTGACTTTTTCCCTAGCACGGTCGATTTTTGGACTTCTTGAGCAATTGACTGGCCAAACTTTCTCTGCAAGGCTTGAAATTTGACATGGATGAACTTAATAACATATTAGGACATTGTGGAGCACTTGAGGTCATTTGGATATGAGGACCTTGATGCAACACAAGACCCTAATTTTGAATTGACTGCCTTAGGAGGTGATTTGACTGTCCAACTCTTGAGCCATCTTGAGCCAGTTGAAGATTATTCTTGACATGTCTTGAGAAATATGGGAGGGAAAATTTTGGAGTACAACAATCCCGATCAAGGTGGGCACCGAAACTTTCAGTTCCACATTCTACGTGATGGACATCCGTCCTTCCTATTCTTGCTTATTAGAAAGACCCTAGATTCACCATGCGGGAGCTGTTACCTCCACCCTTCATCAGATGCTCAAGTACCCTGTCCGGGGTAAAATTATAATTGTTCATGGTGATGAGGAGTATATGATAAGCCATCTTAGTTCGTTCCGCTATGTGGAGTTGGACGGAGAATTCATAGAAACCCATTTCCAACACTTTGAAGAGGTTTCCCCTGAAGTTACAGCAACCAAGACAATGACTTCTGTACCCATCATTACCAAACCTGTGTCCCGGATGTCATCCCTCAAAGATGTGAAGGCTGTGATTGAAGAAGGAGGAAGCACATTATGGGGTCGGCTACCTGACTTTTCTTACAAATCTGATAAGTTCGGCTTGGGTTTCACTGCTTCTGCGCAAAAGGCTGTACGCTGCACCCGGGCTGGAGGTCCGCCATTGAAGATCACTCATCATGGAGTCAGTGCTTTAGAGGATGGTGAAGAGGAGAGCAACCTTGAAGACTGGATATTCGCGACTGTTGAAGAAGGACTGAACAATTGGGAGGCAAAGGACTTTATTCTCATTACTTTCATAAATCATTAATTTATCTTTCGAACATTTCTGTTGGTCTGTAATAATTTTTAAACAATTCGTACACTGTTAGCCTTGTGTCTTACCTGAAACACATAGGTCCATTTGTAAGGGTTTTGATTCTTCATTTTCATATGCCATTTTTAATGAATCATGGACATTTTCACATATAAACTTTTGTGTTCATTTTCTTTCTTTTTACATTTTATTTGTTTAAAGGTGGCTATCCCTTACACACACCCACACTTACAAATGCAGGTACCCTTCCATTCCGGATTCCATGGGTAACAATTCTGCTCTGGCCTTTAGTGACTCTGAAGATCTAGTCTACCAAGCCGAGTACGAAGGTGAGGAAGACTGTGAAGTGCCAGGAGAATTGGCTAGACTACTGCAACAGGAAGAAAGGGCCATTCTACCTCACGAGGAGTAGTTAGACACTATCAATCTGGGTACTGAGGAGGATAAGAAAGAAATCGATAGGTGCCAATTTGGAGCCGAGTGTCAAGGAACGCCTGATTCAGCTATTACATGACAATGTTGAGATCTTCGCCTGGTCTTACGAAGACATGCCAGGACTAGACACTGATATTGTGGTACACCGTCTACCTACAAGAGAAGACTGTCCACCTGTTAAGCAAAAGGTCTGTCGTATGAGACCTGACATGTCTGAAAAGATCAAAGCAGAAGTAATGAAGCAGTTCAATGCTGGATTTCTGGATGTTACTTCCTATCCACAATGGGTTGCTAACATTGTGCCTGTGCCTAAGAAAGACGGCAAAATTCGGATGTGTGTGGATTACATAGACTTAAATAGGGCTAGCCCCAAAGATGACTTTCCACTACCGCACATTGACATCTTGGTGTTGGCTGAAGATTTTGATATTATGATTCGAAATAAAATGATTGGGCTTTGTTTGAATAAGACAAGTTTGATGATTTAGAGTGGAAGAGAATGTTTGTTTCGAATGGAAATATTAAAGTTTAAGGTTTCGATTGATAGTTGTGGAGTGTAAGTCTAAAGCATTGTCCGAAATACTGACGAAACTATATCTGTGAGGGTTATTTTCGACACGAATTCGAAATGAAGGTACCAGGGCGTTTGAAATTTAAACGTGAGCGGGATATTGGAAATTCAAATACCTAAGCATTGGAACGTTCGAGGACGCGTGGAGGCTAGAGGGAAGTATTGCTCTGCATGCTTCGAACGTGGAAGATTCTGATAACAAGACCGTTATGGTCGAAATAGTATAAATAGAGGTCTTAGTGTTAGGATTTGGAGGTATCATATCTGTTGTACAAATTCAATAAACATTCAAAATACCACATGGATAGGGAAACGAATGCTCGAAAGATGTACGTATGATAACACCAGCATTTACAATTCAATGAAACTCTTTACATTTTCCAGTTTTGTCTTTCATTTCTGTTTCATTTGTGCTTCAAACATTTTACGTTTCTTGCCTTTACATTAAAGCCTTTACATTCGAAGTCATTTATTCCTTTCTGCACTTCAATACTTTTCTTATGTTCGAACCCTCTAAACATTCAGGAACTATTGCATCCACTAATTTAATCCTGCCATTTACCCAATTTTAAGTCTTTAAACTTTTTTCATGAACATTCCTAATACCATATAGAGTTTATCCTTCTAACCATTCAGTATAATAATCGAAGCAGAATGGATATCTTAGAAGAAATTCTAATTTGAAGTCCTGCTTATGAATACCAGTTTTACAATTAGACTTAACCACATAACCATGTTCCATAGGATCAATCTAGTCGATCCTGCAAGTTACCAGAGAAATTGAATAACAGTCATTAAGTTTATTCGATAGTTTGGAAGACTAGCGCTTGATCACTAGAAATCACTGTGAACAAATTGGCACACCTGGTGGGACAGGTTATTAAGAAAGTTGAAAGTAAAGATTTTTAGGATATAATCTTGTCGTGTAAGTTCTTTTATGAATATAGATTTCGCCGTTATATGAACCTTAGAAGTGGTAAAACAACTAATAGTAACCAACCCTTACCCAGAAGAAAATGTAGTAGTGGAATGTCTAATCCAAATAATCGACAAGGGGAACAAAATATCCCACATGGAACAGGCACCAATGCGTCTGTTTCGACGGGGACGTCTAACGCGATCCCTACAAACGCACAGTCTGTTGCATCTTCTACAAGTAGTGTGGCCACAAATGGAGCAAGTGTCACAACAACCAACAGTTCGACCCTAGGAAATACAGGGACCACTGGTTATCTTGCAGGATTTGTCCCACCACCAGGGACACAAACCCATTTTACCACCCCACCACCAACTAGACCACCCGATTTCGATGGCACTAGACTCAGAAATCCCTCCTATGGGATTGTTGTACCCCAAAATTTTCCCTCCCATATTCTTCAAGATTTGGCAAGATCATGCTTCAAAATCTCTCAAGGGTTGCATAATCCAATTGCCTCCTAACACAGTCAAAATTAGGGTTTTGGTTATGGCAAAGAAATTGAGGTTTCCAAGGGTCCAATCAAGTCCCATATGCCTACATACATTGTCAAGCATCCACATGCCACGTTTCAAGACTCACAGCATCAAATTGCACAGTCAAAAACCCTAATTGCTCCACAGTCGACTGTAGGGGCAAAATGGTCATTTGACAGTCAAAAGTCAAATTTTTTTGTCAACATCTTATTTTGAAGCCACAAACATCATTTGATCAATTCTTGATCATGATTCCGCAAGCATGGCTCAAAAAGTCTCAAGATGCAAAAGTTTCTATTTTTGGACAGCTGAAAAGTCAACTGCAAATTGACCAAGGCATAACTTGCTCATGGTTTATCAGAAAAATCCCATCCAAAGCTCATTTTGAAGGGGATAACATTTTCTACAACTCATCTTCACACTCCAAGTCCAAGAAATGATCTCACAAAAAGTTATCAATTTCAACATTATAGGTCATTTTCAAAAGTCAACAAAAAGGCACTTTAAGTCAAAGACCATAACTTGGGATTGGTGAATCAAAATGACATGGGACCAAAGACATTGGTTAGAGGACTTCAAGACCTTTCCAAAATGTCCAAGAACATGTTCATAGCTTCAAAATTGAGCAAGATATGCATTGAAGAAGTTGGGAAATTTTTGGGAATTTTCAAAAGTCAACTTTGCCTAAAAAACTTCAAAATTGCTAATGGGCCTCAAATTCTTCCTTGAATCATTACCCAAAGCCTATGCACGACCTATTGAGCTCAAAAGGATTTATTTTCTTATTTTTAATTAATTAATTGAGTTTTTATTCTTATTAATTCATTTAATTAGTTTTAATTGTAGAAAAATATCAAATAATGGTTGTCAAATCTTTTTATGCAGCAAATATACTCCACACATGCTAAGGATTTCGTGCATCAATCAACAAGACAAGATCTTCCATAATTGGCAAAGTTTCCATGGAAAAAGATTGAAAAAAGATATGATTAGCAATCAAAGATTCAAGTCATCAATTCATGGATTCATGGGCTTTCTTTTGACCTAATTTGCTTCACATACTTATGCATAACCTAACCCTACTCATACATACACGTGAAAGCTGCTGCAACACTATAATCACTTTGCAAAATTTCAATAAAAACTTGAAGACTGATTTCCCATTTGCAGGTGGATTCGAAGCCTAAAAGTGATCCAAACGTATTGCTTGAGTCTCCAGGAAGCTTTTGCAATCAAGAACCAGTCCAAACACGCAAAGAATCAGAAGATACAAGTGACAGGGTTTGCTATATTTTCTAAATTCGTATATCATCATTCACGCGCTTTTAACAATTTTTTTGGATTGATTCATGCTCATAGGGACCTTCTGAAGCCGTTGGTACCATTCAATTGAATTATAGCCCCCTGAATCGAAATCCACCATGGATAAAATCTAGGTTTCATAAGCTTGAAAATTGGGTTTTTCTACAGGAGGAAAAATTGGACTAAGCCATGACCATGGTTGAATTCGTCAAGGCCAGATGAATTCAACCAACATCTCGCGCTCAATTTATGTAATGCATAGGGCTAATCGCTATTTCTAGGACTTTCAGTTTGTGGGGGTTTAAAACCCCCGCTACTTGTTTTATATAATTGCAGGAAAACGAAGAAGAAACATACGTGGCTCTGTGTGGTTGGGAGGTTTGAATCTGCGCGTGTTTCCCAGCGTAGTGGTTACTTTTTCATATATTATGTTTACTGTCCATTATATGTACAAACGCGTTTGAATGGCTGGATGGTGGATGACACGCTTGGTAAACACTGGGACCTGGGTTCGATTCCCAGGTCCCCCCATATAATTGTTGTTATTTTTCTTAACCTATTCCCATGCAGCGTTCACTCAAAGGACTACCATACGTCCTAACATGCTGGCTTGCCAAGTGCCCCCTGATGTTCCATCCAGTGGCCAGATGATGCAGTCCAGGGTATACCCCAGTCAACAGCATGCACACAATCTTGGAAAGTCAAACGAGCTTTGTGTCAATGGGCCTGAATCACTTCCAAAAAACCTCCACTTTGGGCCAGACACCCCCCTTGTTTGTATTTTTTTAAACTTAATTTTCTTTTCTTTCTAATTCTTATTAATTGTTTTAATTATTTTCATTAATTCACCATTAATTAACTTTTCATAATAAAAATCAGAAAATCAAATTGTAAAATATATTTAATTAATATTTAATTTCACCATTTGAATATTTTGTAAATAAATTCTAACAATTAACTTTAGTTTAATTTAGGTTTATACTTTAATCTTTTTTCTTAATAAATAAAATATATAGAATTAGGTTTTGATTTTTTTATCATTATTTATTATTTTCATCATTATTCATTATTAACTATTATTTTTGTAAATAAACATGTAAATTAAATAATTTAGTTAATTAGCCTAATTTTGACCTTTTTCTTTAATAATTTAAAATAATCTAGATTTAGGGTTTCCTTTTAATCCTTTTTTCTTATTTTCATAAATACAAAAACATAAAAAACACACTTTCCTTTCTTTAATTAAATAATTAATTGGACTTTAATTTAATTTAATTTCAAGCAAAGGGTCAAAACCCTCGGACGTCTTAATTTTAATTCTTTCGCACGCATTATTTTTTCTTGTTGATTATTATGTAACTGCTTTCCGGATGTAATAGTAATTAGGTCTTTTTTACTTTCCGCATCTTTTATCAAAAACGGGTCTTTGTATTTTGGCGATGTATAGACCCGCGCCTTGTAATAGCGTAGCTTTTATATTTCTGTATTTTACTTTCCGCACTTTTAAATTCTAACTTGTATGAAAGAATGTATGCTAATTAAAAAACAAGCGTAGTTCACAATGCCATGATCAAAGATAACTGTTAAACTGAAAATAACACACAAATACACACACCACTTCTAGGGTACGCCTCACTCGTTGCCTTCGAAACATGGTTGTCAAGTATAGGACGTTTTAGCGGTCCTTATGTCCATGATCCAGTTGCCTCGAAACAGTTGCCTCGAAACAGTTGCCTCAGAACGGTTGCCTCAGATTAAAAAAGGATCAAGGACATAAGGGTAGCTTCTAAGGTGTCCTGCTGTTGCTTCGGTGACCACAACGTCCCTAACAATCGAATTGACCCGAACACCTCCAACGGTGGTGCTACCTACCTCTCAATGGTGGGATAGCACTACCTAAAGGACTTCTACACAGCTTAATTCCTTAGGGTAGGTAGATGACTCATAGATACTTGCTCTCTTCTAAAAAACAAAACCAAAACCTTTTCACACCGACACTTTCAAAAAGCTTTCAAAACAATTTTTCAAACACTCTTGAGGACTGATACAAGAGTTATTCAGAAATCTTTCAAAGAAACTTTTTCAAACCCACTCACAATTGAAAAGCAAACATTTTGAAAACATAAGAGCAAGTATCTAAGAGCCCATGGATAACCATGGATAGAAAGGGTGCTAACACCTTCCCTTTCTATAAATCTACCTCCCGAACCGAGAAACTATCTCATAAGGAATTTTGCTGTGCTTTTGTCCTGTCCATGTTGGAGAACATAAAAGACGGTGGCGACTCTTGCTTCCGCGACATTTCGCGATCCAGCGTTAAACAGTCAGTTCTAAATTCACCGATCACATAACTGAGTTCTGTGATCGGTGGAAATAGAACTGACTATTTTTTAAGCTGGTTCGCGAAATGTCGCGGTAAGCAAGAGTCGCTACCGTCTTTTATGTTCTCCAACAAGGAAAGGACAAAAGCACAGCAAAATTCCTTTTCGAGATGTTTCTCGGTTCGGGAGGTAGATTTATAGAAAGGGAAGGTATTAACACCCTTTCTATCCGTGGTTATCCACGGGCTCTTAGGTACTTGCTCACTATGTTTTCAAAAATTGTTTGCTTTTCTTGTGTTTGTGGGTTTTGAAAAAGTTTAGTTTGAAAAACTTCTAAGTAACTCTTGTATCAGTCCTCAAGAGTGTATGAAGTATTTGTTTGAAAACTTTTTGAAAGTGTAGGTGCGAAAAGTTGTTTTTGTTTTTTGAAAGAGGAAGTACCCAGGAGAAATCTACCTACTCTAAGGAATTAAGTTGTGTAAGAATCCTTTAGACAGTACTATCCCACTATTGAGAAGTAGGTAGCACCGTCGTTGGAGGTATTCGGGTCAATTCGATTATTAGGGACATGTGTGGTCACCGAAGCAATAGTAGGACACCTTAGAAGTAACCCTAATGTCCTAGATCCTTTTTTATCCGAGGCAACCGTTTCGAGGCAACAGGATCTTTAGACAGGAGGGCGACCTCTAAAACATCCTATACTTGACGACCACCTTCGAAGGCAACGAGTGAGGCGTACCCTAGGAGTGGCATGTGCATGTGTGTTGTTTCAGTTTATATTTATCTTTGAACATGCATCATTGTGAGCTACGGGTTGATTTTATTTGTCATACAAATCTTGTCATGCATAATTAACAGTTTAATAATTTGCGGGAAGTAAATTGCGGAAAATTAAATCTAAGCTATTACAAGGCGTCGGGTATTTACATCGCCAAAAACAAACCCTTTAATTTAAATTGCGGAAAGTAAAATAAAGAGGTAAATAATTAAAGTCCTAATTAAAAGCTATTACATTCCGGGAAACAGATACAATAATATGATAAAATGGATCGCGTGCGAGAAATTAAATCGGATGCGAGTTTTTTGGGTTTTGACCCTTTTTTTGAAAGGAAGTGATTTTTTGGTTATTTTTGGATTAAAAGAAATTAAATTAAGTTACCAATTAAATTAATAAACTAATTAATTAATTAAAATATTTTTGGAGTTTTTGATATTTAAGGAAATAAAAATAAATTTGATCAAAGTTAATAAAAACCTAATCGTCTAAATTAATTTTAATTATTGCAAAAAAATATTAAAGTTATTTCCTAATTAAACTAAATTAATTGAATTAATATTTATTTACAAAAATAAAGTGCTGAATTTAATTTTTAATAAATAAAATATATTTTTTTGTGTTTTTTAATTTTATTAGGAAAAAATGTTAATTGGTTAGTGATTAATAAAAAGAATAACGATTAATTAATTAAAGGAACATAATACAAATAGAGAGAAAGTTTAGGAGTATACGAGTCTGATTGGAGGGGTGAAACAGCTGTTGGCGTCATGTGTAAACTGTTTTGTTTTGGCCATTTGTGTTCTGGCCTCAACGTTCCTTAACCTTCTCAGGATGTCTGCCTCGCCATGTATTGGTGTCATGTGTAAGCTGTTCTGTTTTGGCCATTTGGCTTTTGGCTTTTGGCCATTTGTGTTTTGGCCTCAACGTTCTTTAATGAACCTGCATGGGATCCTGTCTAAAATCTGCAGTGTTAAATCTCATGAACACATTAAATAAAATCATAAAATGCAAATAAAGCCAATATATGAAGAAATTTAATGTTTAGGCACAATATGGCATGTATGAATGATTATACCCTTTTGATCATGGAGATCAAATCAACCTTACCCTTACTGGAAAAGTAGTGACATGAATGTTTTTATGCCCTTTTGATCATGGAGATCAAGCCAGCCTTACCCTTACTGAAGAAGTAGTGAGATGTTGGTTTGTAACTGAGATGGCTTGTTTGTAGTGAGAGAGGGATTTGTAATAAGGATTTCAAGGTTTTAGGGTTCTTGAAAGAATTTGATATTTTGACAGTGTTGTGGCAAGGTTTTTTTCTCTTTTTTTTCTCCTCTCCTTTGATTTGTGTGAAAAGAATGTGATTATATAATAGAAATTAGGGTAAAGAAAATGGGCTTTGAATGTGCAATTGGGCCTCCAATGTTCACTTGAGTTCGTCACTTTCCAGGCTAAATCGCAGGGACTTAAGTGCAATTTTTGAAGTTGAAATGTAAAAACAAAATGCAGCCGATATCGAGAACTAACTCCTATCCGAAAATCGGCTCAATCGGATAAACGGTGAATTAGTTATGAATTTTTGAAGTTTCAGCTCAGACAAACTTATTTTGGGCTCCAGTGTCGACTCTGACACGTTCTTCAATAAAAAACTGGTATTGATCGGAGCATAAGCCGGTCTTGACCTATGAAGCAAAGTTGTAGATCTATGAGTCAGTAACCTTGTGTAAAAATATGAGTCCAATCCGATAAAAATTGACCGAGTTATGAATTTTCGAAGTTTAGGCCCAGATGAAATAATATTCAGCATTCAAGATTTTCGGCGTGTCACGCACTCTGAGCAAAAAATGAAGGCCTTTTGAATACCGTTTTAACTCAATACCTTCTGTGAAAATGTATCCAACTCAATTTTTGAAATTTTGGCGCCGGAACCAGCTCGATACGATGAAAATCGACCAAGTTATGATTTTCTGAACATGATGCAAATAAACTTGTCACAAATTTTCTGTACGAAAATACTTGATAAATCCACATTTTTGAAGACCTTCTGATCGAAATTGGCTTCCATCCGTGAGATATGAAAACGTAGATAATGTCAAGACGGAATTTTGGCCACCGGAACGGGTTCAAAACGAGTCACGATCTTCAAGTTATGAATTTTTTAGCGCGTAAAAACTGCACTTTCAACACACTTTTTCACCATATTTCTTCGAGAAAACTCACACATTCGGATACCTTCTTTAAATAATTGACTCTTGAGCCGAACCTGAATTTGAGAATACGTTATCAGAGATATCTTGGCGAAAGAACACCTGAATATGACGCGCCGGGTTGGACTTGTGAATTTTTCTTGAAATGTTTTGAGAAATATGGGAGGGCAAATTTTGGGGTACAACAGTTGCCCCTGTTCAATCTTCTTAAACCTGAGGATGTAGATTGGTTTGCGTGCTTTTCGTGATCCGAAGGTGGAAGATGATTGAACACTAAAGTGCCCAGAAATTTGCACTCGCATAGTGGAGTATCAGTAATGTGATGTCGGGAATGGGCTTACAGATGCCATTTGGAGAGATGGTGGATAGGAGGATGGGCTTATAGATGCCATCTGGAGATGTGGATAGGAGGATGGGCTTATAGATGCCATCTGGAGATGTAACAGAATCTTGTCGGGAATGGGCTTATAGATGCCATTTGGAAGTGTAATGGATAGTTGAATCTGAATAAGAAATAGAATAGCTTGTGTCTGGAGCATATCTAGTCTATATCTAATTGCTGACGTCTGAATAAATAGTAGAATGACCGCCGCGTCTGGGGTATATCCATACTGTATCTGAGTGAGGGATAGAATGTCATCCGGATCTAGATCATATCTGGAATGTCTTTTGAATGAATCTGGACTAAACAATAGAATAGCATCCGGGTCTGGAGCATCTCTAAGTTGTCTTTAGAAGTTTGAATCTGAATAAGCAGTAGAATAACATCCGGGTCAGGAGCATCTCTAAGCTATATCTGAAAGGAACTCTGGAATAAGTATCAGAAAGTCGCCATGCCTGGATCGCAACTGAACTATCTCTAGAAGGAATCTCTGAATAAGCAATAGAATAACATCCGGATCTGGAGCATCTCTAGGCCATCTCCGGAGAGAAATCTGAATAAGCGGTAGAATAAAATTCGGGTCAAGAGCATCTCTAAGCTATATCTGAAAGGAAACTCTGAATAAGCAGAAGAATAGCATCCATATTTGGAGCATTTCCAAGCTATCTCTGAGAAGAAACTTTGAATAAGCGATAGAATAGCATCCGGGTCCGGAGCATTTCTAAGCTATCTCTGAAAGGGAATCTGGAATAAGTATCAGAATGTAGCCATATCTGGGTCGCATCTGAACCATCTCTAAAAGGGAATTTGGAATAAGTATCAGAATGTAGCCATATCTGGGTCGCATCTGAACCATCTCTAGAAGGTATCTTTGAATAAACAATAGAATAGCATCCGTGGTTGGAGCATCTCTAAGTTATCTTTAGGAGTTTGAATCGGAATAAACAATAGAATAGCGTCTGAGTCAGGAGCATCTCTAAGCCATCTCTGAAAAGAAACCCTGAATAAGCAAAAGAATAGAATCCATATCTGGAGCATTTCCAAGCTATCTCTGAAAGGAAACTATGAATAAGCAAAAGAATAGCATCCATATCTGGAGCATCTCTAAGCTATCTCTGAAAGGGAATCTGGAATAAGTATCAGAATGTAGCCATATCCGGGTCACATCTGAACCATCTCTAGAAGGGATCTGGAATAAGTATCATAATGTCGTCATGCCTGGGTTGCATCTGAACCATCTCTAGAAGGAAATCTGAATAAGCAATAGAATAGCGTCCGGGTCTGGAGCATCTCTAGGCCATTTCTGAAAAGCAACTCTGAATAAGCAAAAGAATAGCATCCATATCTGGAGCATCTCTAAGCTATCTTTGGAGAGAAAATTTGAATAAGCAAAAGAATAGCATCCATATCAGGAGCATTTCCAAGCTATCTCTGAAGAGAAAATCTGAATAAGCAAAAGAACAACATCCATATCTGGAGCATTTCCCAGCTATATCTGAAAGGAAACTCTTGAATAAGAAAAAGAATAGCATCCATATCAGGAGCATTTCCAAGCTATCTCTGAAGAGAAAATCTGAATAAGCAAAAGAACAGCATCCATATCGGGAGCATTTCTCAGCTATATCTGAAAGGAAACTCTTGAATAAGCAAAAGAATAGCATCCATATCAGGAGCATTTCCAAGCTATCTCTGAAGAGAAAATCTGAATAAGCAAAAGAACATCATCCATATCGGGAGCATTTCTCAGCTATCTCTGAAAGGAAATCTGAATAAGCAATAGAATATCATCCGCGTCGGGAGCATCTCTAAGCTATCTCTGAAATCTCTTTAATGTAGATATGCCCTGGCTAGATACAGGTATCGAATCCATAATCAATCGCTCACAGATATGCCCTGGCTAGATACATGTATCGAATCTGGAATTGCGACAGTTGATAGTAATCATCTTTGGATTGACCTTTTTCCTGAAAAGGCAAAACATCAGTTGTATGCAATGTCATGATGTATGAAATGTATGATTTCATGATGTTCAAAATGAGATAGTGTCATATGCATTTTATCATGTATGTAAGCAGGATGTATGAAATGTGAAATGTCTATGAATGTATTTTCGTCTAGGAAAGTAAATCCTTGACGAATGCCGGGAAATTGTTGAATCCTGGGCTGATGTTTGAAGAGTGGAGTTCTTCGTTTCCGCTGGGGATGACGATTGCAAGAATAAACCGGTAGGAGAAGATGACTCCGTTGGGGAATAAACTTGTTGGAGAGATTACTCTGCGGGGAAATACTCTGTGGGAAGAGATACCTTGCTGAGGTTTTGATGATAACTCCGCTGGGGATACCGTTGATATGTTTTGTTGAGAAATTTGATGAACTCCGCTGGGGGATAGGAAGAACTTCGCCGAGGACGATCTTTCCGTGGTAATTAGCTGAGGATAACCCAGTTATAAACTCTGGTGGGGAATAACCTTTGAATAAAAGTCGGGGAGAGATATTGGTACTCTGCAGGGGACCAGCTTCCAGAATCTACTGGGGATAAGCTTCCAGAATCTACTGGGGAGGATGCTTCAACTCTCCTGGGGAAACTTTTTGGACCGTACTGGGGAAGTGGCTCCACTGGGGTGTCTGATATTCCGCCGGGGAACAATCTTAGATCAAGACTGCTGGGGATGCTTGCTTAGGAACATCTGTATACTCCGCTGGGGAATATTGAGAATTTCTGGGGATACCCAACTTCCTTAAGGCTGGCAGTAGACTGACTCTGCTTGGGGAGAGTACCGCTGACTTGCTGGAGATACCGTGCCTTTTCGGGGCTGAGGAGAGACCAACTCTGCTCGGGGGAGAGTATTGCTGAAACTTGTCCTTACTCTGCGGGGAGTGGAGGTAACTTGGTCATGTTCTTCAGCTGAACTTACCTTGGTACCTTGGTGGACAGAGCAACTAGATCGTTCAGACAATTCTTATTGCTCCTGTTTCTGTGGGAGGAGATACCTGTGGAGGTGCTTGATGACTGCCGATTAACAAATCTTCTTCTGGTAGGCAAGTGACGAGATGACGGAACATAGTCGTACGCTTTTGATCCCTAACTTTTGCCTGGACCGCCCTTTCGGGTTTTCAGTCCACTGGGATACCCATTTTTGCCCAAGCCGCCTTTTCAGGTTTTTGACTTGCCGGGTGTACAGATTTTTTTTCCATTTCATCCCTTATTTTTGCCCGAACCCTTTTGGTTCGCCGGGAAGCCCTTATTTTTGCCTAGGCCGGTCGACCTAGCGGGTCTTTTATTATGCGTAGTATTTTTTTCCGACTATGTCCATGCTCTCAGAGTGCAGGGAGTTGTCACTGTTATTAGTGTTGTGTTACCATAACACCAGAAGATGTTTGATCGTGCCAGATTTGTTGCTGGAATTCATGTCCAATTCCCCAATTGATTCAGATGGAGATCTGCCCCTGGCTATTTGGCATTTTGAGAGATTCCTTGAATCTTGACTTGACTGCCCCAGATGATGGACAATGATCATGTCTGCCCCTTGGTTGGAAGTGTTTCTCCATTTGATGTGATCCTTTGTTGAGAAGGTTTTTGTTCACTAGATATTTGTCGTGCGAATTTCTCTGTTGTTCGAACAAATAGTCATATGCAAACAATATTATTTCAAGAATGCAAAGCTTATGTCTGTCTTGAAGTTTTTGAAAATGCAGTTTTCAATAAAACAAGCGAATTTTTGTAAAATGTGATGTCAACTCAAGATTTTACAGCAAGCCATATAGGAGTCAGGATACCTTTTGTAACAGTATGCTTTCGAACTAACCCATGCTTCAGCTAGGACTTTTAAGGGTTATAACGTGGCCTGGTTCACGGTTTAAGAAACAAAGGATAAAGGCTCAAATTTTATTTGTACCCACCCGCTCTTCGTGATGTTCTTCAAACCTAAACTCAGCTGATCGTGCGTTGGACCTTGTTTGAGTCTTTGTCCTGATATTATGGTGATGGTTCGGATACTGAAAGTTTATTTTGAACAGGCAGTCATTTCTTTTTTTTTTGTTTGAGGGTTTGTAGGACCTCTTTCTTTTTTTTATATTTTGTTATCCCTGTCTTTTGCCTGAACTGTTCCTTTTTGTGATTACAGTCAGCGGGATGCCCCAGTTTTCGTAAGTCTCCTTCATAGGTTTTGACTTATTGGGCTTTCATTTTGAGAGGTAATGATTGCCTGTCCTTACGATTATACGAAACCATCACCGTCTTTTGTTTCGGAAGGACTTCTTTGATGCTGTTCATTATGCATCTTGATCAACTGAGAGAACTACCCTGCCCCAGGTTATGGTTAAGGGTTTTAATTTTCTAAAAGAAAAACTCCAACTTCTTTGGCTCAAAGGGGTTGACGAGGGATTATCTTCCTTATAACTCCAGTGTTTAGGAATTGAAACAATGCCTGTACCTCATCAGCGGGGTCTGTTCAAAAGCATACTGTAAGGATCATGGTATCGTTTTCGTCATCCTCCCTCAAGAGGCTTAGAATTATCAATCGAGAGTTGAACATCACAAAAAATGAAAGTAGTTTTAATATAGCGAATGCGAATATATTGATTCAAAACAGACATATGCGATGCATTAATGAAGTAATAAAATTTGCTATGACAATAATTGTTTGAACAATCAAAGAAAAATACAATTTGAACATTCGAATGAACAAAAGTTTTTTCAATCTTAGCCATGTCACTTCAAATGGTGAATCTTGCAGGGATAGTAGAAGAACTCAGCCTGGCCATCTTGGGTTAATTCCACTGCTCCTTCATCAATCAGGTCCTAGATCTTGTTCTTCAGAGACCAGCAGTCGTTTGTGTCATGTCCTGGACCATCAGAGTGGTATGCACATCTTCTATTGGGATGATAAGTAGGAGAAGAGATGTTGGGATTCCGGGGAGGAGCCCTTAGAGTTACCAAATTCAACCTCAACAGGTGTTGTAAAGCTTAAGACAACGACGTGTTAAGCTTGGTAAATTGCCTTCGGGGTTTACTCTGATCAACCCGTTGCTCTGGGCGAGGTTGTGGTTGGACCTGTGAAGTGGTAGCAATTTGGAGAGGTCTATTCTTCACCATACCAGACTCTTGTCCTCTTGGAAGCTGATCAATGACCTGGTCCCTGACTTGGACTGTTTGCTTCATGTTATATCTCTCTTGGTGAAGCTGGTTGACCGTGGTTCTCAAATCTTCTTGCTCCCGAGCCAAGCCTTGGATAAGGGCCATCTGCCCCAGCATCTGAGTCCTCATAGTATCTACCTCAGCTTGCAGACGTTTCAGCCGTTCGTCCTTATCGTCCTCAGAACTGTTCTTGACCAAAGTCCCCATGAAGAGTGTTCTCAATTCTTCCTGCCCCTTGGATAGGTTTAGGAGGATTTCCCCGAACTGAGTCTCTTGAGCATGAGATCCTGGTTGTCTGATTGGGAAGCCATTGCTGAAATAAACAGCGAAGAAGGTAAGTGACCTGTAACAAGGGTACCTGTTATGCAATGATGTGTATGTATGCATGCAATGTTTTCAAGGATCTCGTGGGGTAGACAAGAAAAACTTGTTAGAATTTGAATTTTGTAGCTTGATGGAAGGAACTTCATGTTGTTAAGAGTCCTTCTTCAAGAGTCAAGCTCACCATATCAAGTGGGTCATAGCCCCTGACTCAAGTCATCATGTTTTAATCTCCAAACAACCTTGGCTAGAGGAAAATAAATCCCCTTTTGCCCCTTGCTATATGTCTGGTTCATCGTGACCTGCATCACAAGCCCTTGAGATCCTTGAAATGGGTTAGTCCTTATGCAAGATGTATGCAATGGTATGATGGTATGCTATGCATGGAGTGATGTAAGCAGGCCCTGTAATGAGTCCCAATTAAGGACTGTAAACAAAACCTGCAAGGAACTCGTGTTGTTAGATAACAAGTATGCAAGTAGTCAAGTTTGAAGGCACACAAGTCACACAGAGAGCCCTTAGAGTTTAGGCCAGCATGAAGTTTAGGTACTACCCTCTTTAGCCTTAATGAGTGTAGCATACTGCTACTATTCTATGGCCAAGTTGGGTCAATTTAGGGTTCTAAGGTCGGTTGGTGCTTAATGACTCCTCAGAAGACCCATATTCTCCTCGTTGCAACACAATGGATATCGGTACAGACCAAGGTGTCACACCAATGTAGCCACTGCTTCACCCGTGTCGGTCTACGCCGGACAGGTCCCTCACAGCTTATGCTACCTAAAAGGGTATTCCCAAGATCCGGGTTAGGATCTATGAAACTCCGATGCAATGCCCACAAATATAAAGCAATCAAAGCAAGCAATTGAAAACATAAGTATGATCTAATCCTAAGGTACACCTCACTTTTATAATGTCCCCAGCAGAGTCGCCAGTTCTGTGATCGGTGGAAATAGAACTGACTGTTTTTTAAGCTGGTTCGCGAAATATCGCGGTAAGCAAGAGTCGCTACCGTCTTTTATGTTCTCCAACAAGGAAAGGACAAAAGCACAGCAAAATTCCTTTTCGAGATGTTTCTCGGTTCGGGAGGTAGATTTATAGAAAGGGAAGGTATTAGCACCCTTTCTATCCGTGGTTATCCACGGGCTCTTAGGTACTTGCTCACTATGTTTTCAAAAATTGTTTGCTTTTCTTGTGTTTGTGGGTTTTGAAAAAGTTTAGTTTGAAAAACTTTTAATTAACTCTTGTATCAGTCCTCAAGAGTGTATGAAGTATTTGTTTGAAAACTTTTTGAAAGTGTAGGTGCGAAAAGTTGTTTTTGTTTTTTGAAAGAGGAAGTACCCAGGAGAAATCTACCTACTCTAAGGAATTAAGCTGTGTAAGAATCCTTTAGACAGTACTATCCCACTATTGAGAAGTAGGTAGCACCGTCGTTGGAGGTATTCGGGTCAATTCGATTATTAGGGACATGTGTGGTCACCGAAGCAATAGTAGGACACCTTAGAAGTAACCCTAATGTCCTAGATCCTTTTTTATCCGAGGCAACCGTTTCGAGGCAACAGGATCTTTAGACAGGAGGGCGACCTCTAAAACATCCTATACTTGACGACCACCTTCGAAGGCAACGAGTGAGGCGTACCCTAGGAGTGGCATGTGCATGTGTGTTGTTTCAGTTTATATTTATCTTTGAACATGCATCATTGTGAGCTACGGGTTGATTTTATTTGTCATACAAATCTTGTCATGCATAATTAACAGTTTAATAATTTGCGGGAAGTAAATTGCGGAAAATTAAATCTAAGCTATTACAAGGCGTCGGGTATTTACATCGCCAAAAACAAACCCTTTAATTTAAATTGCGGAAAGTAAAATAAAGAGGTAAATAATTAAAGTCCTAATTAAAAGCTATTACATTCCGGGAAACAGATACAATAATATGATAAAATGGATCGCGTGCGAGAAATTAAATCGGATGCGAGTTTTTTGGGTTTTGACCCTTTTTTTGAAAGGAAGTGATTTTTTGGTTATTTTTGGATTAAAAGAAATTAAATTAAGTTACCAATTAAATTAATAAACTAATTAATTAATTAAAATATTTTTGGAGTTTTTGATATTTAAGGAAATAAAAATAAATTTGATCAAAGTTAATAAAAACCTAATCGTCTAAATTAATTTTAATTATTGCAAAAAAATATTAAAGTTATTTCCTAATTAAACTAAATTAATTGAATTAATATTTATTTACAAAAATAAAGTGCTGAATTTAATTTTTAATAAATAAAATATATTTTTTTGTGTTTTTTAATTTTATTAGGAAAAAATGTTAATTGGTTAGTGATTAATAAAAAGAATAACGATTAATTAATTAAAGGAACATAATACAAATAGAGAGAAAGTTTAGGAGTATACGAGTCTGATTGGAGGGGTGAAACAGCTGTTGGCGTCATGTGTAAACTGTTTTGTTTTGGCCATTTGTGTTCTGGCCTCAACGTTCCTTAACCTTCTCAGGATGTCTGCCTCGCCATGTATTGGTGTCATGTGTAAGCTGTTCTGTTTTGGCCATTTGGCTTTTGGCTTTTGGCCATTTGTGTTTTGGCCTCAACGTTCTTTAATGAACCTGCATGGGATCCTGTCTAAAATCTGCAGTGTTAAATCTCATGAACACATTAAATAAAATCATAAAATGCAAATAAAGCCAATATATGAAGAAATTTAATGTTTAGGCACAATATGGCATGTATGAATGATTATACCCTTTTGATCATGGAGATCAAATCAACCTTACCCTTACTGGAAAAGTAGTGACATGAATGTTTTTATGCCCTTTTGATCATGGAGATCAAGCCAGCCTTACCCTTACTGAAGAAGTAGTGAGATGTTGGTTTGTAACTGAGATGACTTGTTTGTAGTGAGAGAGGGATTTATAATAAGGATTTCAAGGTTTTAGGGTTCTTGAAAGAATTTGATATTTTGACAGTGTTGTGGCAAGGTTTTTTTCTCTTTTTTTTCTCCTCTCCTTTGATTTGTGTGAAAAGAATGTGATTATATAATAGAAATTAGGGTAAAGAAAATGGGCTTTGAATGTGCAATTGGGCCTCCAATGTTCACTTGAGTTCGTCACTTTCCAGGCTAAATCGCAGGGACTTAGTGCAATTTTTGAAGTTGAAATGTAAAAACAAAATGCAGCCGATATCGAGAACTAACTCCTATCCGAAAATCGGCTCAATCGGATAAACGGTGAATTAGTTATGAATTTTTGAAGTTTCAGCTCAGACAAACTTATTTTGGGCTCCAGTGTCGACTCTGACACGTTCTTCAATAAAAAACTGGTATTGATCGGAGCATAAGCCGGTCTTGACCTATGAAGCAAAGTTGTAGATCTATGAGTCAGTAACCTTGTGTAAAAATATGAGTCCAATCCGATAAAAATTGACCGAGTTATGAATTTTCGAAGTTTAGGCCCAGATGAAATAATATTCAGCATTCAAGATTTTCGGCGTGTCACGCACTCTGAGCAAAAAATGAAGGCCTTTTGAATACCGTTTTAACTCAATACCTTCTGTGAAAATGTATCCAATTCAATTTTTGAAATTTTGGCGCCGAAACCAGCTCGATACGATGAAAATCGACCAAGTTATGATTTTCTGAACATGATGCAAATAAACTTCTGTCACAAATTTTCTGTACGAAAATACTTGATAAATCCACATTTTTGAAGACCTTCTGATCGAAATTGGCTTCCATCCGTGAGATATGAAAACGTAGATAATTTCAAGACGGAATTTTGGCCACCGGAACGGGTTCAAAACGAGTCACGATCTTCAAGTTATGAATTTTTTAGCGCGTAAAAACTGCACTTTCAGCACACTTTTTCACCATATTTCTTCGAGAAAACTCACACATTCGGATACCTTCTTTAAAGAATTGACTCTTGAGCCGAACCTGAATTTGAGAATATGTTATCAGAGATATCTTGGCGAAAGAACACCTGAATATGACGCGCCGGGTTGGACTTGTGAATTTTTCTTGAAATGTTTTGAGAAATATGGGAGGGCAAATTTTGGGGTACAACAGGGATGCCAACATCTTTTATGGTGGGTTTGCACAATTCTACGTCAAATGCGTCACCACAATTTGGGTCCGGATCTGGGGCCAACCAATTTATGACAAATACCCAAGGTTCAGTGGGTCATAATACATTGCCTATCTTAACCACAGAAAATCAGATGGCCTTTAGGCAATTAATGGATGATAGTAACCATAATAAGATAGGAGTGTTAGCACAGACTATGCAAGAAATCTTTGCCCCAATAGTACAAAACGTAACTGTAACCAACAGAGAAAACGCGGACAACATGAGTCGAATAGCAGATTTTTTCGCTCCACCAGTAAGGCGTAGGCAGAATCAGGCGGGGGTTCGAGCGAACATACCCGTCATAGAACAAATTGCTGATGACCCACCCTATAAACCAGCCGGAGAGAGGGTTAACTTGGGGGCAAGGGCACAAAGGTTAGAAGTCCCAGTGATTCGAGAGGAACCACAAAGGGGAGTTATAGAACCAGGGGCAAAGGTCGAAAGGTTAGAAGTCCCAGAGTTTCGAGAAGAACAACCTAGAGGAGTTGTCATGGTGGGTCGACATCAAGATGCTGATGAAGTCGTTCATAGAATTCGAAATGACAACATCTTGGCAGAAAATAATTTAACCACCGTGATAGAAAGGATTATGGCTCAAAACGGTCTCAATACAGGAATTAGAAGGCCAAACTATTCCTCTCCCATATTAGATTATGTGATGCACACTGATTTACCAAGGGGATATAAAGTCCCTAAATTTACGAAGTTCGCTGGAGACACCAATGAGTCAACAGTCGAACACATAGCCAGGTATCTGACCGAAGCGGGAGATATAGCAAATAATGAGAACCTTAGGATTAAATATTTCCCAAGTTCCCTAACTAAGAACACTTTTACATGGTTCACCACATTGCCTCCTGGATCCATAGATACTTGGACTCTTTTGGAGAGGTTATTTCACGAACAATTCTACATGGGACAATCTAAAATAAGTCTGAAAGAGCTAGCCAGTGTCAAGAGGAAGTTTACTGAACCCATAGATGATTATCTGAATAGGTTCAAACTCTTGAAGTCTAGATGTTTCATAGTAGTTCCTGAACATGAGTTAGTCGAAATGGCTGCTGGTGGCCTAGACTATTCCATTCGAAAGAAACTAGATACACAACACTTGAGGGATATGACCCAATTAGCGGACAGGGTTCGACAAGTCGAAAGACTAAAGGCCGAGAAGGTTAGGGTTTTTAAAAATAGCAAGAAAGAAAGGGTTTCCTATGTCGGAACTGAGGAAGCAGAAGATTATCCTGAATTCGAAGAGGTCGAAATTGATTCGCTGAATTGAAACAGGCTCCACCTTATTCCTGTAAATTACTAGTTCCCACAAAAGGGAAAGAAATTATTGAAAATGAGAAGAGTGACAAGTTCCCAAAGAAGGTTTATACCTTCGACGTAACGAAATGTGATGAAATTTTTGATTTTCTTGTCAAAGATGGCCAACTAATAGTGCCATCGAATGTCAAATTACCACCTTTAGATCAAAGAAAGAAAAGAGGATTTTGTAAGTATCACAGTTTCTTAGGCCACAAAACCTCACAATGTTTTCTTTTCAGGGATCTGATTCAAAATGCAATCAAGGATGGTAGATTAAGGTTCGCTGACAAGCCAAAGATGAAGGTGGATGATGACCCTTTAGATGTTGCCGACACCAATTACTCTGAACCTGCATACATTGGAGAGATAAATATGGTTGGAGCAAGTGAAGGTGACACTCCGTTAGAAGAGGAAAACTACGTGTTAGTTGAAATCGAAAAGGAAGTTACTGAGGAATTCCATAAGGAACAAGAAGCTTTGATCGAAGCAGTTCCTTTAGTTGCTTCGAAAGAAATCCAGGCTACTGAAGGCCAGGGAGACCAGAAACAAAATTTGACACAGACTACTGAAGGTTTGAGGCAAGAGTTGGAGAAAGTACAGATCACACTGCCAGTTCTTCCTCAAAAGGAAATATGGGATACTTTGGGGGAGCCTAGCGGAAAGTTCGATTACATGGTGAAGTATTCCGCCCCAGAAAGCTCAAAGACTCGAATTGAAGACATCAAACCTACAAGTTGGGGAGATATTGATATCAAAGGAGAAGATGTGGATGTTAACATGGTAAATATGGAGCAACCTTGTTCTGAAATGGAAGAAATGGAAAGGTACTTAGAGAAAGAAAAATACAAGATGGAAGACAGGTATGCTAGGGATGCCAGTCTCAAAGATTACCTTATGTTGTTCCACAAAGAGAATGATGCAATGATGTTGTGTCCCAGATGTAGCATCATGTGTAATCAGAGAATTGCTGCAGACTTTGAAAAAAGACAAAGGGAACGAACAGGCATTAACTGGCGCCAGGATAACCAGCTGCTCAAATGCTACCCTAAGGCTGGAGAAAGTCTTATGGGGTTCTTAGTTCGTTGTCACAAGGGGGCAACCAAATTCTTAGTGTGTCCAAGATGTTCTGCAGTATATGATTAGAAAGTGGCTGAAACCTTCAAAACAGTCCCTTTCGCCCCATGTTGGAACCACAGAGAAACTGGTCAAATGGGCCAACGTTTCGAGAACAACTACACCCAACGGAGGCCTGACAACCCTTATCCTAGAGGCGCTTGAAGGGTAAAATTTAAAGTTCCTGCTGATGCACCAATGGACAAGTGGCTACAAGTTAGAGCTGACAATGGGAGAGACAAGTGGAGGAATAATGAACGGAATACACGCCATGCCATGACGTACAGAAGGCAGTTCAATATGGCGAAAAGAGAAGAAGTAAGGTTGGAAAACTACAAGGGAAAGAACCCTATGTCCAGGTCACAATGGCGAAGGCAACAAAGAGTTTGAAAAGCTGAGAGAGATGCTGCGTTAAACAAAGGAGTGGCTTCGAGCAAAGACAAAGAGGAATCAAGCACCAACAAACCTGCACCAAACAATCAACCTGGGGACCAACCTCCGGTTAGCAGGAGACTTTTCTTTGAAACAAAGCAAAATGAATCAAAGGAATATATGCCAGGTCCATAGGAGAATGAGGATATGCTGACTGACAATTTCGAATCAGAAGGGGAATCTTCACTCAACATCAACTGCAATGTGGTATCTGTGTTGCCTTGCGAATTTGGGCAAGAGACTGAAGTCGAAGAGCACGAAGAGGATGATGCAATAGACCTGACGAAACACTGGCCAGTATTCTATTATGTGATGGATAATGGGGTTGTCGAAGAGCAAAATTCCTTCTTCGAATACCCAGAACCAGCCATGCAAAATCACCTAAAGCCATTGTTTATTCGAGCAAAAGTTGGTACACATGGCCTAAACAAAGTCCTGGTGGATGGAGGCGCTGCAGTGAACTTGATGCCTCATTTCATGTTGAAGAAGTTAGGGATACAAGATGTTGACATAAAACCACACAATATGGTACTGTCAAACAATGAAGGTAAAGTAGGCCACATATTGGGGGTGGTTCAAGTGGATTTGACAGTAGGATCAAGCTGCAGACCCACTATGTTCATGGTAATCGAAGCTAAAGCCAACTATAATTTTCTGTTAGGCAGAGAATGGATCCATGGCGTTGGAGCAGTCCCCTCATTAATGCATCAGAGGTTAGTATTATGGAGAGAGGATGGCATTGTTGAAAATATCGAAGTTGACCAAAGCTACTTCATGACAGCAGTCAACTTAGTTGACAAGAGAAACTATGATAAACACTTGGCCAAAATTGCTCCTTGTACCCCTAACGACGAGATCAATGAGACCAGGAATGCGCATTATTACATGACTCTTCACCATGATGGAATGTATTGGGATCGAAGGATAATCAAGGGGGATGGAGAAGTCGAAGGCACTGCACAAAGACGGCCAGCAGGCTGGGAATTCGATAATCCTGCCCATGACTGAGTCCTCTTTCTTCGAAAAGATTTCGGCCTACATGGCTGAGAACGAATGGAAGGCGGCCTTAGAAGCTGAAATGGATAGTATGGCTGCAGAAGTAAACAAAACAGATAGGGATGGCTCAAAAGGCTTACCCTTTGAAGAAGAAATAGTTGATATAGATCAAAGGCTAGACGCCATTTATGATAAAGAACCTTTAGGCTTCGAGAGGGATCCCACAGACTCTGAGGCCAAAATGTTAGCACAGGACCCACTAGAAGAGGTAAACTTGGGAGATGAAAACACAAAAAGAATAACTTATGTGAGCGCAAAACTTAATTCAAGCCTCAAACAGAAAGTGATCGAAGTCCTTGGGAAGAACAAAGATTGTTTCGCGTGGGATTATGATGAAATGCCTGGTTTAAAGAGGGAGTTAGTGGAACACAGACTTCCAATCAAGGATGGCAAGAAGCCCATCAAGCAGACCCCTAGAAGGTTCGCACCTGCAGTTCTCACGAAGATCAAAGCTGAAATTGAAAGGTTGTTGCGCTGCAAGTTCATCAGGACCACAAGGTATATCGAATGGTTAGCAAATATAGTACCTGTCATTAAGAAGAATGGTTCTCTGAGAATTTGCATAGATTTTAGAGATTTAAATACTGCTACCCCCAAAGATGAGTATTCCATGCCTGTGGCAGAAATGTTAATAGATTCGGCTGCAGGATTTGAATATTTAAGTATGTTAGATGGATACTCTGGGTATAACCAGATCTTTATTTCTGAAGAAGATGTTGCTAAGACAACATTTCGTTGTCTAGGAGCCTTAGGCACCTACGAATGGGTAGTAATGCCTTTTGGCTTAAAAAATGTTGGAGCAACTTATCAAAGGGCAATGAATTCGATTTTCCATTATTTCATTGAGACTTTTATGCAGGTTTACATTGATGATATAGTCATCAAATCGGTATCTGCAGAAACTCATTTGCATCATTTGAGCCAATCATTCGAAAGAATGAGAAAACATGGCTTAAAAATGAATCCCCTTAAGTATGCGTTTTTCGTGCAGGATGGAGACTTCCTTGGTTTTGTGGTTCATAAGAAAGGCATTGAAATCAACCAAAACAAGACCAAAGCCATCGTTGAAACGAAAGCACCTACATAAAAAAAGGAGTTGCAGTCTTTGCTAGGCAAAATAAACTTTTTAAGAAGGTTTATTTCGAATTTAAGTGGAAGAACCCTGGCTTTCTCTCCGTTACTTCGTTTGAAGCAAGAACAAACTTTCGAATGGAACGAAGCACATCAGGAGGCGTTTGACAATATAAAAAGATACCTCACTCAGCCTCCTATCTTGTCTCCACCCTCGTGGGGAAAACCCATGAGATTGTACATATCCGCCTCTGAATTTACTATAGGTAGTATGTTAGCACAAGAAGATAGCAATGGCGTCGAAAGGGCCGTGTACTATTTAAGTAGGGTGTTGAATGATGCAGAAACCAGATATAGCAACATAGAAAATCTATGTCTCTGTTTGTATTTCTCTTGTATGAAACTTAAATATTATATAAAGCCTGTTGATGTTTATGTTTCATCTCATTTCGATATTATCAAGCACATGCTTTCGAAACCAATAATGCATAACAGAATTGGTAAATGGGCTTTGGCCTTGACAAATTTTTCTTTGACTTTCATACCCTTAAGAGCTGTGAAAGGTCAGATAATTTCTAATTTCATTGTTGATCATTCACGGATCGAAGATACTGTCATGGATTACGTTGAAATGCAACCTTGGAAATTATACTTTGATGGTTCAACCCATAAAGATGGTAGTGGTGTTGGAGTTCTTATAATTTCTCCCGAAGGAATTCCAACAAAATTCAAGTACAAGTTAGATGGTCCTCGTTGCTCGAACAAGGAAGCTGAATACGAAGCGCTTATTGTTGGACTTGAAGCTTTGTTGGAATTGGAGGCAACTAGAGTCGAAATTAGAGGAGATTCGGAGCTAGTGGTCAAGCAAATAACAAAGGAATGGAAAGGTACTAAGGACAATTTGATTACATATTTCGTCATAGCTAATAGGCTACTCAAAAAATTCGAATGCATGGATATTAAACATATACCAAGAATATAAAATCATGAGGCAAACGATCTAGCACAGTTGGCTTCTGGGTATAAAGTCTCCACCAAAGCATTTGAAGATTTGGTTGGATTAAGAGGAAGGGTTGTGGCTACTAGACTCATACCATCAGACTTAGAAAATATGAAGTTAGGTTGTGCTGACAAACAGGAATTCGGAGTATTTGCCATAGACACTTTGACAGATGCAGATTGGCGAAGTCCAATAGTGAGTTATTTAAAAACCCAACACTGAATGTTGATAGGAAGATAAAATATAGAGCGTTATCATACGTCCTCATGGGAAATGAATTGTTCAAGAAGACCCAGGAAGGCGTATTACTGAAGTGCCTAGGAGAAGGTGAGGCATACTTAGCATTATCGGAGGTCCACAGTGGGGCATGTGGGGCACACCAAGCAGGCCATAAAATGAAATGGTTGTTATTTCGATATGGCATGTATTGGCCCAGCATGCTCAAAGATTGTATAAATTTTGCTAAAGGGTGTGAAGAATGCCAGAAACATGCAGGAATTCAACATGCTCCTGCAAGTGAGTTACATTCGATCATTAAACCATGGCCCTTTAGAGGATGGGCATTAGATTTAATAGGAGAGATCAATCCTGCTTCGTCTAAAGGACAGAAATATATCTTAGTGGGAATTGATTATTTCACCAAATGGATCGAAGCAATACCATTAATAGTTGCTGATCAAGAGGCTATTATTGGGTTCATACAGAAACAGATAATTTATAGGTTTGGATTACCAGAGAGCATAACCACAAACCAAGGTTCTGTGTTCACTGGTAGAAAGATGCAGGAATTTGCTCAGGAGATGGGTTTTAAATTATTAACATCAACGCCATATTACGCTCAAGCAAATGGTCAGGTCGAAGCAGCAAACAAAGTGATAATAGGGTTAATTAAAAAACATGTTGGTAAGAAGCCAAAATATTGGCATAAGACTTTGGACCAAATACTTTGGGTTTGTAGAACATCTCCCAAAGAAGCCACTAACACCACGCCTTTCCAACTGACATTTGGCCATGATGTTGTTTTACCAGTGGAAATTCATCTGCAGTCAGTTCGAATTCAAAGGCAAAATGAGATCCCATCTGCATTATATTGGGAGATGATGATGAATGAGTTAGTTGAGTTAGACGAAGTTAGATTGCATGTATTGGAAATCCTGATGAGGCAAAAGGAAAGGGTAGCCAGGGCATACAACAAAAGGGTGAAAGGTAAAACATTCACTGTTAATGACTTAGTCTGGAAAGTCATATTGCCTATGGACAAGAAGAATAAAGCATTAGGTAAATGGTCACCTCATTGGGAAGGACCTTTTCGAACACTAAAAAGATTCTCAAACAATGCATATGAAATCGAAGAGTTAACTGATGACAAACGGATCTTAAAGGTGAACGGAAAATATTTGAAAAAATATAGACCTCGCCTGCAGGAGATTCGAATAATAGCAACCTAGTCGAAGTATCACAAGAAGATGCCAAAATGGTGTCATACATTGCCAAAATGGCGTTGTTTATATTACAAAACCAAGTGTCAAATAATTCAAATAAGCAAATGTTTAAAAATAAACGTTGTTCCTCAATCTTGCGAAGGTGCTTCTGAAAGACTCAAGCCTTTGTTGGGTATAACGTCTCGCTCCTTCCAGAGTAGTTACCTCCCCTTTGATACGCTTTGCTGCCTCTGTTTCGGAAAGGCCCCTGTTAAGAAGTTCTTCGAATTGGTTACTAACACTGTCAGTTTCGTAAGCCAATTGCTGTTGTTGAGCTTCTTTGACCTTTTGCTGGAGCTCTTGAATTTGTCCTTCCCAAAATAGAATAGACCGCGCTCGAACTTCATAGTCATCCTTAGCTTGTTTTAAACACATTGCTTGGTCTTCAGCCTCTGTAGAAAGTCTCGAAGCGCGCTCATAAGCAGCATCCATGGCGTTTCGTTTCTCTTGAACTTTAGCAGCAACCAATTCATCATGTAGGAGACATCCAGTTACGTCGTCCAATAGAACTCGGAGATCGAACAGTATAGTGCTGACTGGCAAGGAGCAAGTTGTGGAGTTAACCTGAGTAAGAAGTTCCTTCATGGTATAGCAAGCAGTGCTATCCTTTTTAAGAACTTCGAATAGGTCTACATCAAGGATTTTTTTTTCCTGACTTTGTTAAGGAGTATAGCTCTAGCATCTGGGGACAATGTGTTGCTAGTTGAACCAGTGCCAACCCTAGTGAAAGGGATGTCCTTTTGGGACAATTTAATTTTCATATACCCAATGGGGTCATTTTGTTTTAGGAGAGCTAGTTCCTCTTCAATCAGTCGAGATTGGGAAGTTGGGGAAAGTTCCTTGTTCAAAGGAGTCGCGTCCATTTCGACCTCCATAGTTTCTTTAGTCTTACCCCCATCATCTTCATCCTTGCCTTGCTCATCGCTTTCTCCTTCGTCACACGGATCCACCACATCGATGGTATTGGTCTCGCTGCTAATAGCACCAGATTTCGTTCCACCAGCTGAACCACTTTGGGTTTCGTCTTCACCAGAACTTTCTTCTGCAGTTTCTTCACTCTCTTGAGAAGAATCAATCTTGTCCTTTTCAGCATAAGTGATTGTTGGATTCTCTTGAAGGGTTTCAAGAGGAGATTTCAAAAGGGAAGTTTCTGGTGTATTTTCTTTGGACTTGTGGGGTGACCCTTCGTTTGCTTCCTTCAAAGGGGGCAAGGTGCCTTGATCATCGTGTGCCTCCGAAGTTCCAGTCAGGACCGCCATGTTGGAAGATCCTTTGTTTTGCACATAGTTGCTGGAGTCCCCATGAATAGAGGAAGTGATTGGAGCATGAATCCCGGTTGGAGGATTTGAAGCAGTGGGGTTTGCATTCGAAGTATCCTGCATAAACAAAAAAATAATAATTAAGAGTATGCACTAAGGTATGAATAACTATCTTTGTTATGAATTCGAATTTAATTACCTGTGGGTTATCGGAAGGAATGTTGCTGTCAATATGTTCCAATGTTACTGATCTGAAGTGATCAGACTTGGACCGTCACGGCTGGCTCCGAGCTGAAGTTTTGAACGAGGTGGGGGGGGGGTACCTGCAAGACACTCTGATGCTGAAGTAAGTAAGAGCACGAGCAGGCAATAGTAAGAGTATGGGTAGAATGATGAATACCTGACCCTCTGGAAACAAAGGGTATTTATAGCCCCCAGCGCTGGGCCAAGGTCCCTTCATTGGGCCGGGCAGGTTTGGCCCAATGAAGGAACTGCCAGGTTCTACGTGTGTAGTGGAGACCCGCACGTGGTCTCCTTCCTGGATGTGCTGCGTGAAGTGCGAGCGGACGAGGACGCGGTCTTTTCGGGACCCAGGTGAGGGTGCAGTGGACTGAGTCTGCCCTAGGAGGGGTGCTCGAGGTGAGTCGAGCTGGACAGTAGGAGGTCGAGCAAGTAGCCCTGGGGAGTACGTCGGGCATGACTGTGATCCTTTGGTCGGCGTGACCCCCAGCAAGTCCGTTTAGATTGGGCCTTATCAATGCTATTGGGCCAGCCGAGCCCAGTCCAGAACAGGAGCCCCCCAAGTCGTGGTTCCTTGGGTTAGGAGCCATGGCTTGATCTTAGGTTGCTTCCGTTTCGGGGCCTCGTGCCCGGGCCAGAGACGCAGCTCCTCGTGGGGGTACTCGAGGGTTTCCCCGTATCGTGCTCGGGGACAAGTCCCCCGCGAGGAATGCTCAGGGATTCCTCAACAGCATGCGTCTGTCGAGTACGCGAGGTATCTTTTGGGAACTGTGCCGCCACCCTATGAGGATAGGGTCATCATTGCCTAGGGGAGCTGCGCGTCGAGGAGGGGAATCTGTGGCTGCCCGAGGTGACGTTTGGTATTCCACGTCATCACTATAAATAGGATCCTTGGGCCCCAGAACGTGTTACTACTCTTCACGCTTCTCCTCTTCGCTCTGTTTCTGCTGCTGTTGTCCTTCCCAGATTCTCATAGCATCGCCGTGATCTCCGTCACCGATTCCTTTCCTCTGTTGCCAAATCTACTCCTTGATTCCAAGTAAGTGACTTGTCTACTCTGTTTTCTGTTGTGATGCATGATTTTTCATCGTTTTAGACGTTTTTAGAGGCTGTGCGCGTGGGACTAGCCCGGTAAACTTATGTTTAGCCCGACAAATTCATGCATGAGGTCGGCAAACGCATGTTCGTGGCCGGTAGATACATAGTTTAGGTTATAATCTACAGTGCTGCCCGGGGTCTTCATGATCCAGGGCGCCTAATTCGTGATCGTTCCCGGTAGACTCATAGCTCTAGCTTTAGGCTTTATGATGTTGCTCGCCATGTTCATACCCCGGGTCAACGTATTCACGAGTGACCGCGTTGTCAGTTTATTTAGGCGGCTTGTAGAAGGACCCGTCGAGGTATCTGGAAGTCGGGGAGGCGACTGCTATATTTGTTTCAAAGCAACTTTGTGGTCGCACGTGGAGCGACGTGGTTTGTCGCGCACTTCATCTTGTCCGTTATGACGAGCGTGTGGTTTCGTGCCCAATTGACTGGTTTCCCGTGCTCTGTAGGTAACCATGGCGGACAAACCGTGCTCTTCAGGACGCCCCGAAAGGGAGGAACAAAGTGCCGATGAGACTGTGAGTTTGGTCGACTCCGTAGAGGACCCTCTGTTGGACTGGGTGGGTGCCGAGCCTAGAGGAATCGCCTCGGTCTATAGTCAGCGCAGCCGAAGGCCATACGCTGTCCTTGAGGAGGGCCACAGCCAGCCCGGTTTTCAAAAGAATTTCGTCGTTACTAGACCGACCTTCACTGCTCGAATTTGCTCGGTGTTCCCCGAGTACAACTTCCCTATGTATGAAATTGCATTCAAAGACCTTGGGTTGCAGCTGCCCTTCAGCGACTTTCAGGTCGGGGTCTTTAGCCATTTGGGGCTGGCTCCGTCGCAGCTACATTCAAATTCGCTCGCCTTTATCCGGGCGTTTAAGCTGACCTGTCATTTTCTGAGGATTGGGGCGACTATACCCCTCTTCTTCAGAGTCTTCCATCTGCAGCGCCAGTCCCGGGGAGGAAAGCATAGTTGGGTCTCCCTGAAACAGTCGAAGAGACTTTTCAGGATGTACATGGACTCCGTGCGGGGTTTTAAAGACAAGTGGTATGTCGTGAGGCCGGTTACCACAACCGCTTTAGAGTCCCTGTACGAGGAGGAAGCGATGATAAGCGACGATGACGGGGAGGCACTTTTAGACAACGACGGGCATCCGGTGTTGGGACGCACGACCAAGTTTCCCGTGCATTGGATCTCTAGGCATTATGAGCACGACACTGGATATTATCACACGTCTGCGGGCGACATGGGTTCCGAGGACGAGAAGGCTTATGACACTCTTTGTCGGTACGTTGATAGCTTCCACCCCGCCAGATGGGCTACGAGGGAGGGGGAAGATGTTCTGGACGAGGAGGGTTATCCGACCTTCGAGGCTCGGCCGATTGATACGAAGGTACTCGTGGAGTGCCAGTCATTCGGGCAGGCTGCGCGTCTGCTAGGTCGTTTATTGTCTGAATTTCTTTGCTTGTCATTTGTTTGCTTATTTGCTCGGCACTAACCTGGTTTTTTATTTTGTGCAGGTTCGATGGCCGGACGACGGGAGAGGCTCTTGAAGTTGTCCTGTGATCGGAGGGCGAACAAGAGGGTGGTGAAGGCTCCTCAAGCAACGAGGATGGGCCCGCCGCAAAGTCCGGGCGCTTCTCATGTGGTGAGGGTGGATTCGTCGCCTAGCTCGGGGGCTGCTTCAGAAGAGACCCCGGAGGTCCAGGAGGTCGAGCCACATGCCGACCTGATACCAAGGAAAAGGAACCGGGTGGAAAGTGGGCCGGCGGTCGGCGGGGATTCCAGCGTCGTAAGGTCCTTCGGGTTGCCCCCTTGCTTCAAAGAGGAGGGTTTCTTCGAGGGGTTCCCTTTGTCCGTGACTGCCGATGAGGCTGAGGCCATCAGGCGGATGAGCAAGGAGGACCAGAGGAGGCACCTGGCCGCCAATATGGCCGGGCTGGTGAAGATGGCTGAAATGGCCGTTGTGCTGTCCGAGGAAGGGGAGGATCCCGACCGCATCAAAGAATTGGAACAGGAGAAAGCGACCCTCACCTCGAGTTCGTGAAAGTTAAGGACTGCCCTAGAGCGCTCCGAGGAGATGTTCCGCGAGCAAGCCGCGCTGCTGGCTGCCGAGAGAGAGATGCTGACTCTGGAGAAGGAGAACTCGGGGAAGCTAGCCGAGGAGGGAGAGCTTCTCCGTGCGGATCAGGAGCGTCTGGAAATCGACATCGGGCACCTCACCAGAGAGATCGAGGACCTGAAGGTCGCCATGCTTCCTGCCGAGGATGAGCCGGAGGATATAGCCGCTTTGAGGAGTCGATTGGAGCTGGTCGCCCGTATTCGGCTCCTCGAAGCGGATTGTGTCGGCGCTATGGAGGAGGGGTTCGAGTCCGCGGTCAGCCAGCTTTCCTTACTGAATCCTGGTTTGAACACTGAAGGGACGGGCTACATGTCTCAGATCGTGGATGGCACGATCGTGCCCCCGCCCAACTCTCCTGTTGTCGGTGATGATGGCTCCGGGGAAACTGAATTGTAAGATGATGATGGGCCTGTGTGCCTTGTTGATATTTGTTTTGGGCCTGCGTGCCCGTTCGTATTTTTTGGGCCTGCGTGCCCGTTGGTTGTACTTCCTGAACATCGCCGGCCTTCTTGGTCGGTTTATATTTATTTGCTTTGTTGCCTACGAGCATTTTTTAATGAATGCTCTGTTTCAATTTTGATTGTTTGCCCGTGCTTGTGTTTTATGTTTTTGCACAAAAATTGGCCTAAGTTATGGGCCCGAGGAGTGCCCGTAAGTGGCTGTGACTTTGCTGGCAAATTTGCCTGTCTTTTGTTCGTATATGTGCCCGGCCTCTTCTCGATGGCCAGAGTCACCTAAGTGGTGAACTCGAGGGGAGAGACTCCTTTTTGACCCTTTTAGATGGCCCGTCATTCTTGAAGATTTGTCGGGCAGATGGAGCAAAGTCGCTCAGTCGGGCGCATGGCCCGGTAGGGACTATTTGCCCTTGGCGTGAACTGCCCATCACGAGCTGGGTGTTCTGCCTTACAGGTACTACGACAATGGAGCTCGGTGTAGGTGTCCACGTCGGGCACTATCGATTGGTCTCGCTTGTTGAACGATGTTGTGCGGTTTAGACGTAGGTCGGGCCCGTACCTCAGCCTCTCTACGGAGTCGGACGTATTTTCCTCGTTGACCGAGCGCGGGTGCCGACGGTCGAGGGTCCTAGGTGTCGTTGGTAGTTTTTAACTATAGTACTGCTTTAGTTTAGCAGCGTTCCAGGGTCGTGGTAATGGCTCTCCGTCTAATTGCTCGAGGTAGTACGCCCCGGTACCGGTGGTGCCGTGGACGCGATAAGGTCCTTCCCAGTTCGCGGCCAGCTTCCCTTCGCGGGAATCTTTCTGGTTCCTTTGTAATACCAGGCTTCCGATTTCGAACTCGCGCTTGATGACCTTGTCGTTGTGGCGCAGAGCCACTCGTTGTTTTAGGGTGGCTTCGCGCAGGGCCGCACCAGATCGGATTTCCTTGACTAGGTCGAGCTCGTCCCTTAGTGCCTCGTCGTTCATTTCTTCGTCGAGGGGGCTCTCTGTCCGTCTGGATGGTTCCATGATTTCGACCGGGATGACGGCTTCGGTCCCGTATGTTAGTCGGAATGGGGTCTCGCCCGTCGTTGAGTGGGGCGTGGTGTGGTATGCCCACAAGACGTTGTGGAGCTCCTCGACCCATCCCCTCTTTGCTTCGCCGAGTCGGCGTTTGAGCCCCCGGAGGATGACTCTGTTCACGGCCTCGGCTTGCCCATTGGTTTGGGGGTGCTTGACCGAAGTGAAGTGTTGTTTTGTCCCTAGTCTGGTGACGAAGTCTTGGAACCCGTGGTCGGTGAATTGGGTGCCATTGTCGGTCACCAGTGCGCTCGGAATCCCAAATCTGGCGAGGATGTTTCTTTTGTAGAAGCGGAGGATATTGTGCGAGGTGATCTTCGCGAGAGCCTCGGCCTCGATCCACTTCGTGAAGTAATCCACGACCACGATTAGGAATTTATTCTGATAAGTCCCTTGCACGAAGGGTCCGAGGATACCCATACCCCACCAAGTGAACGACCATGGGGACGATAGTATGCTCAACTCGTGAGGCGGGGCGAGGTGCATGTCGCCGTGCTTCTGGCACTTGTCGCATTTCTTAATGTGCTCCTTGGCATCCTGCTGCATTGTCGGCCAGTAATATCCTGCTCGAAGGGCTTTCCTCGCCAAGGACTTACCGCCCATGTGCCGGGCATTGATCCCTTCGTGTATCTCCCGCAGTGCCTCGGGGACTGTGGATTCGTCTATGCATTTTAGGAGGGGGATAGAGAATCCCCTGCGGTATAGTTTGTGCTCGAGCACCACGTAGGAGCATGCTCTCTGTTTTGTGACGGTCGCCTCAGATTGGTTTGATGGGAGTTCGCCCTTTGTCAAGAAATTGTAAACCGGGGTAATCCAGGACGAGGCGTCTCCAATGGCGTGGACCTCGACCGGTGTCGAGGATCTTTCGATACTCGGGCGTGCCAGAGATTCTTGGATGACGGATTTGTTCCCGCCTTTCTTTCTCGTGCTCGCGAGTTTGGACAATATGTCTGCCCTCGTGTTTTGCTCGCGGGGAACATGTGAGATTTCCACCCGCACGAACTTTGTCATGTGTTTTTTGACCAAGTTCAAGTACTCGATGAGGTTGTCGTTTTTGGTTTGGTAATTCCCCTGGACTTGGGAGGCGACGAGTTGGGAGTCGATGTAGATCTGTACCTCGCGGGCTCCCA
The DNA here is from genome assembly GCA_948472305.1 of Vicia faba. Lineage (NCBI taxonomy): Eukaryota > Viridiplantae > Streptophyta > Magnoliopsida > Fabales > Fabaceae > Vicia > Vicia faba. The sequence continues at coordinate 776,396,639 of OX451737.1, forward strand.
GGTCCTCGGCTAACCTCAATCCTGCGAGCAGGGCCTCATATTCTGCTTGGTTGTTTGACATCGGGAAGGAAAGAGCTAGGGAGTGTTCGATCACTACACCCTCTTCATTTTCCAGAAGGATTCCTGCGCCACTTCCGGACGAGCTGGATGCTCCGTCGACGAAGATGGTCCACTTGTGTTCCTTCTCTGGGGGTAGGTCATGAGTGGTCATCTCCGCGACGAAGTCGGCCAGGGCATGCGCTTTCAAGGCTTTCCTACTCTCATACTGAATGTCGAATTCGGAGAGTTCCAAGGACCATTTCAGCATTCTGCCCGCCATATCAGGTCGACCCAGGAGTTGCCTCATCGGTTAGTCGGTTCGCACGATGATCATGTGGGCCAGAAAATAATGTCTGAGCCTCCTCGCCGCGTTGACGAGGGCCAGGGCCACCTTTTCTATCCGTTGGTATCTGCTTTCGGGTCCTTGTAGGGCTTTGCTCGTGAAGTAGACGGGATTCTGTCCGTCGGTGGTCTCGCGGACGAGGGCCGCGCTGATGGCTTCGTTCGAAACGGCCAAGTACAAATACAGTGGCTCCCCGTCGTCTGGTCGAGATAGCACGGGCGGCTGAGATAGACTTTGCTTTAGGTGGCGTAGTGCCTGCTCGCATTCCTCATTCCATTCGAAGGCTGCTTCCTTTTGAAGGAGTTTGAAGAAGGGGAGGGCGTGCTGAGCGGATCTCGCGACGAAGTAGGATAGCGACGTGAGCATGCCGTTCATGATTTGTATCGACTTCTTTGACGTTGGTGTTGGGAGGTCGGAGAATGCCCGACATTTGTCGGGGTTGGCTTCGATTCCCCGTTCTGTTAGATAGAATCCAAGGAATTTTCCTGCCTTAACCCCGAACGTACATTTCTCGGGGTTGAACCTCATTTTACATTGTCTTGCTTGGGCAAAGACTGTCTTGAGATGTGCTGCGTGGTCGGTGTCTGCTCGGGACTTGACGATCATGTCGTCCATATATACCTCGAGCATGTCGCTGATCTGTTTGTTGAAAACTCTGTTCATCATGCGCTGGTAAGTTGCCCCGACATTTTTCAGTCCGAAGGGCATTACGTTGTAGTAATAGTTGCCCGAGCTGGTCATGAATGCCGTGCAGTGTTTGTCGCCCAGGGCTATCGGGATTTGGTTATAGCCCGAGTAGGCGTCCATGAACGACAACGTTTTGTAGCCGGCCGAGTCGTCGACCAGCATGTCTATGTTAGACAAAGGAAAAGCATCTTTCGGGCAAGCTCGGTTGAGATCGGTATAATCAACGCACATCCTCCATTTTCCATTATTCTTTTTAACGAGTACAACATTTGACAGCCAGGTGGAATACCGGGCTTCAGAAATAAAATTTGCCTCTAGGAGGTCTTTTACAGCTTTTTCAGCAGCCTTCGTTTTTTCTGGAGACTGCCTACGCCTACGTTGTACTACGGCCCTAGCGGCTGGATCAATGGCGAGGTGGTGACAGGCGACCTCGGGGTCGAGTCCGGGCATCTCTGCGGCGCTCCAGGCGAACAGATCAGCATTCTCGCGCAAACAGGCCTTGATTTGCTTCCTGGCCAAGTCGGGGAGGTCTTTGCCAATCTTCACTCCCTTGGTCGGATCTGTGCCGAGGGGGACGAGTTCAAAATCCCCGTCCGGTATTGGTCGGAGTGGGATTTGCTCGCCGCTGGATGGCTCGTCCTGGTCGAAGCGAGTGTCCAGAGCTATAGAATCGACCTTTGGTGGAGCTTTCTGGACTTCTTCCTCGGGGGATGCTTTCTTGTCGGGCTCCTGTCTTGTCCTTTTAGCGGGTCTGGTCCCTACGTCGACAGTATCACGTCCCTTAGAAGCAGCGTTGAAGCACCTGCGGGCAGCGTCTAGGTCTCCTTGGATAGTAGCTACTCGTGCCCTCTTGGTGTAGAACTTCATCTTCAGGTGGACGGTCGAGGGTACCTCCGTCAGCTCTGCCAGTGTCGGTCTCCCCAAGATGCAGTTGTATAGAGACGGGCAGTCGATGACTAGGAAACGTACTTTGACTTGTCTTGTAGCCGTCCCTTCCCCGAACGTAACCAGAAGCTCGACATATCCCCAAGGTTTGGAGGTCGAGCCGTTGAAACCTTGTAAGTCTGACCCTACATACGGCGAGATATGTGAGTCGTCCAGCTGTAGGGTTCGGAACACTTGGCTGTACATGACGTCGACGGAACTCCCTTCGTCGACCAGGATGCGATGTACATCAAAATTGGCCATTCTTGCCCTTATCAGTAAGGGGATGACCGCGTTCGGGGCTCCACCGGGGAGTTCTTCCAGGTAGAAGGTGATGGGCTATGACCTGCCCTTCACCCTTTCGAACGTTACTGTTTGTGGAGGAGCCGCGTCGACCAGTTCGTCCAGCTTCCTCTTGGCTGAATTGATGGTCAAGTCGTTGAACCCGCCGCCGTTGATGACCAGGGCGGAGGGGAAGTATTCCCACCTGTTGTGCGTTGTAAGCGGCTCCTGCAGGTGCTCGGGGAAGTCGAAGTCCTCGGGCCTGGTCACAGAGAAGGTAGTTTGGATGGGCACCGACTCGTCAGATGGTCGAGCGTCTTCTTCTGGCTCCCTGGTTTCTTGGGCGTCACGACGGGGAGCGTCGTTTCGCCGGTACTGTGCGAGCCTCCCTCCCTTGATGAGGGTTTCAATGGCGTCCTTGAGGTGGACGCAATCCTCAGTCAGGTGACCATGGCTCCTATGGTACTGACAATATTTGTTTTTGTCTGCTCCGGGCTTGGCGGGAGCAGGTCGGGGACGTTTGACACCGCCGTCCTTGAAATCAGTGCTGGCACACTCCGCCAGAATGCGCTCGCGGGAAGCTGTGAGCGGAGTGTACTCGGTGAAACGCCCCGAAGGTCCTCTTTGTTCCCGGACTTCCCGGGGTCTGTCTTCCTTCCTTTTCTCCCCGGTTCGTCGAGGAGGAGCTTCTTGGCGCGAGCTGCGGTTGGGACCACGAGTCCTGGAATCTCGGGCTCTGTTGGCCGCTTCCCTCTCCTCGTAGTCCATGTATGCTCGGGCTTTTTCGAGGAGGGCATCGAATGTCCGAGGTGGCTCGATACCCACAGCCTTTCTGAACTCCGTGCCGGGGAGGAGCCCTCTCTCCAGCAAATATCTTTTCATATGGTCCGCATAGGGGACCTGTATTGCTTCCCGGTTGAAACGGTTGATGAATTCCCTCAAGGTTTCATCCTGTCTTTGGATGATGGCCTCGAGAGCCGCCTCGGTCTTCGGGTGCCGCCGAGAAGCTGTGAAGGAACTGATAAACTGGTTCTTCAGGTTCCGCCACGAGGTGATTGAGCCCGGAGCGAGACCTTTGTACCAGTCCATTGCCGCCTTCCGGAGAGTCGTGGGGAATAGACGGCACTTGATGGGGCCCCCGACGTTATGATAATGGAGCATGGCCTCGAACCCGTCTATATGGTCGACCGGGTCCGCGACTCCATCGTATTCCTTTAAGTGAGGGGGCTTCTCCATGCCCGGGGGGATGGGTGCCTCCATAATAGCCTGTGACAGGGGACCGCGGGGGTCGTCCTCGTCGCTTCTCTCCGGAGATAAAGATGGGGACCTGTAATACTGTCTGGCACGACGGTCCAGGTCGTGCTGAGTCTCTCTCGAGCGGGATGCTCGGTGGTTGAATTTTACACGTCCGTCTCCGGAGTGCCTTCTTTCTAGTATCGCCGGGTCGCGACTGGGTTCTCCGGCCTGAATGATAGGCTGCCTCTCCAGATAAGGCCGTTTCTATTTTGGCCGGAGAGATTGGCTTCGAGAGGTCTCCCTGTAATGTCTCAGCGGGGGAGATGGATGTCGAGCTTCAGTCACTCGAGGAGGGGGGGTATATGGTCTCCGATGCCTCCTCGGGGGTCTTCGCTCGTCTTCAAGCGCCTTTAGTCTCTCTCCTTGGGCGAAGATGAGATAGTTCGTTTGATTAATTGCTGCGAACAGCGCTTGTGTTGTGGCATCCGCCCCGGAGGGGACGGGGACTTCCTGGAACTGGGCGGCTCTGTAGTGCGCGAGGGCCGCCGGGTCGTCTTTGAGTGGTGGTGGGAGCGAGGAGGATGATGCAGTAGTTTCGTCCCTGTAGGAGGAAGTTCCGAGGGCGGTTGTCGCAGGAATGGTGTTGTGGCCGCGATTGTCGGTGTTATCAAGGTGTCCGTTTTTGTCCGCGGCGCCGTTATTAGTGTCGACGACACGGACGTTCTGCTCATCGCGAGCTTGATCAGCCATGACAGGTAGTTGAATTTGAGCTTTGGTCTTTGAGTTTGCAAGACGGGGAAGCTAGTTTCCCATAGACGGCGCCACTGATCTGAAGTGATCAGACTTGGACCGTCACGGCTGGCTCCGAGATGAAGTTTTGAACGAGGTGGGGGGGGGGGGGGTACCTGCAAGACACTCCGATGATGAAGTAAGTAAGAGCACGAGCAGGCAATAGTAAGAGTATGGGTAGAATGATGAATACCTGACCCTCTGGAAACAGAGGGTATTTATAGCTCCCAGCGCTGGGCCAAGGTCCTTTCATTGGGCCGGGCAGGTTTGGCCCAATGAAGGAACTGCCAGGTTCTACGTGTATAGTGGAGACCCGCACGTGGTCTCCTTCCTGGATGTGCTGCGTGAAGTGCGGGCGGACGAGGACGCGGTCTTTTCGGGACCCAGGTGAGGGTGCAGTGGACTGAGTCTGCCCTAGGAGGGGTGCTCGAGGTGAGGTCGAGCTGGACAGTAGGAGGTCGAGCAAGTAGCCCCAGGGAGTACGTCGGGCACGACTGTGATCCTTTGGTCGGCGTGACCCCCAGCAAGTCCGTTTGGATTGGTCCTTATCAATGCTATTGGTCCAGCCGGGCCCAGTCCAGAACAGTTACATTGGAGGTCGAAGGTGGAATTTTGGATGTTGTTGAGGGAGCAACGTCTTTGGGATCAAGCCCAAGAACGTTAGTAGGCTCATAGCCTTTGGAGCTTTCTTTCTTCTTCTTCTTCTTAGAAGCTGTTGGAGAGTTTTCACAAGTTTTTGGGTCCTTGTCAGTAGGGCCTTGTTTCCGTTTCTTGGGAGTTGTTGGTGGAAGTTTGCTAGTCTAAAAAGGGTTAGACAAAAGTTAGATCTAAATCATAAACTTCAGTTTACTCGAAACAACAAGGTTAGTTGATTACCTGTGGATTGGAAATGTCTGCTGTTGCTGGCGTTGTTGTTGTAGTAGTTATTGTTGTTTTGGGTATTGTTGGAGTTGCATCATCACTAACTTCAATAGCTTGTTGAGAAATGTTCCCTTCCTTGGACTCTGAAGTAACATTCTTTATCCTAATGGCTGAAAAGTGAAACAATTAAGGTAAAGTGTTAAAGATAAGGGAATTAGAATACAATTGGAATTTTCCCAAGCATTCACACCTGTGCCTTGATTAGATGTAATCGAAATGGCAGGAAGGTCATAGCGAAGATGTCCTGGGAAATTATGAAGCCAGTAGCGAGCCCATGTCACAGTCTCAGATGGCTTTAATTTCTTTAGAGACTGGTATTTGAACATTTCTTTGCAAGTGAACCACCAAGGGTATGGAGGAAACCAAGCCAGAGCCAGTTCTGAGGTAGGCAACCTAGGAAATTTTGGTGGGTGCATTTCGAGTGCCAACCTATACCTATCCTCAGGTGACAACCATGAAGGAAGTTTGAGCTTAGAAATTTTTTCTTTAAATTTTTCCTTCAAGGTCTCGGCCGCTTGATGTACAGTGGTTCCCAAGTGTGTGGGATCATAAGTGGTTTCGAAATAATTTTGAAAAGCCCTAATTTCTTTGACGTGAGTGAACATACCTTTCTTGGAGTGTACCTGCACATTGAATGCGCCAATTAGCTTTTGTTGAATGGTGAGTGTGTCAAACATGTATGTCTGGTAGAACTTAGTCCACCATTCAAGAAATCCTTTCGCTGTAAAGTGTGTTGGCTTGAAAGGTAAAAGCTCAAACTGAGCAAAGTCTTGGTATTGCTCCTGTTGCAATTTGGCCTCTCTTGCTTTGAACGTTTTGCCTGAGGTTATGGCACTTTGTGTTTGGAACAAAGGTTCAGGAATTAATTGGCACAGGCCAAATTGTCGAGAAACGAAATTAGGTTGATAAGCCAGAAGGAAAATCTGATTCTTTGTTGGGGTGATTTTTGAGGAAATTAGCCTAGGAAGAAGAAACGCTTTCCAAATGTCCTGCATCTCTTTGCTCTTGACGACTTCTGAGAGAGGCATTGTTAACCATGATGGTCCACATGTCCTTTGAGCAAAAGGTGCCATGGACTCTTCGAACTTGTGTCTTTTGGAGAAGATCATGATGTATTTAGAAAATTGGACTTTGAAATCATCCTTGTCATCATTTGGAGTGAGTTTTCAAAGCCTCGTGCCTTCGATGCTCCTGTTAGCAATTTCTGGGTCTTGTTCAATGATGGTATCAGCGGTTGATAAAGAAGATTCGAACATGGCATTAAGCCATAATTGAAGCAACCAAAAGGGTCCAGCCAGAAGAATGTTCTTTGGAGCATGGGATTTTAAACTAGAAACTGCTGACCTTAAACTCTCATAAAGGTCAACAAGTAACAGTTCACTCAGACAGACTTTCCTATTTTCATGGAAATCCCTGGCTAGGGGAATGAACCTACTTGCCACTTGCAGGGATCTGTTGCAAAAAACATATCGTGACAGCCACAAGGTGAGGAAAGAGATATGTTCTACATCTGAGACATCATCCCCTTCAGTATGATAATGGCTGATGAATTTTGAGAAGCTGGCTAGTTTGACATCGAAGTCAATAATGCTGGAATGTTCTTCGTTGTCAGGAATGTAAGTTTCCCCCACTGGTGAAAGACCAGTGATGGCAGCTATGTCGAAGAAGGTGGGTGTTATCATTCCGCCCGGAAGATGGAAAGTGTTATAAGTACTGTCCCAGAAGTACAATGAAGCAAATAGCAATGGGTGACTGTAGGTGAAGCCTGGTTTCGACAGTTTGATTAGGTTATAAATTCCTAATTCTTCCCATTGTTGAGATTTTTTGGATTCCACCTTAGTGAACCAGTTTTGATAAGCTACATCTGAGGTGGGGCAGGATCGAAATGGTTTGAAATTACTTTTAATGTATTCTAAAATAAAAGGATCTTTCGGAGGTAAGGTTGGAGTTTCAGTGGTTTTTGAATCAGATGATTCGCTGAGGTATTCAGTTCCTGCCTTAGGGGCATCCATCTTGTTGAATAAGGGTTTGAATTTATAGCAAACAGGGAAAATTTTCCTAGTATCTTTCAGAATTTCAAAAACAGTTAAAGGACCCATTAGGGCAAACCTTTTTCCAGCAACAGTGGTAGGGATTAATACCTGAGAAGCGTACAACATTTCTTTCTCTTTGGAGATCACTTGAGGATTGAGTACAGATTGATTCTGATAAATGCTCACTTTGCTCTCCATGACGGTTTCCGTGTTGATTTTCTTGTTCTTTTTTGATAATTTCTTCAATTGTGATGATGTTGATGAAGACATTGTTAAGATTGCCGGAAGTTTTAGGGTTTAGAGAAAAGGAGGAGGATTTCAGAATTTTGGAGAAAAGAAGAAAAAGACTAAACTGATAAGTTTTATAGAGTGAGTGTAAACACCCACTAAAGGGACTAGGAGTACGTGGAAATCGTTGATTGGATTCAGGGGGAGGTGGCGTAAGGGCTAGCGTTAGTAATAAGTGTGATTAATAGTAATCAGTATTTTAAAACCACACCATGATGTGGTAACTGGTCCAAGACGGTTAAGTGCTCAAAAAAGCGTCTTGATTGACATGGGTAAAGTCATGCACAGTAAATGTCATGATTCTTCAAAAAGGCCTATCAAAATCTTGTGAATCTGTTTAAAATAAATATTTCTCAAAGGGTTCGAAATACATATTTTAAAGGGGCATTTTGTTGGCTGAAGATTTTGATATTATGATTCGAAATAAAATGATTGGGCTTTGTTTGAATAAGACAAGTTTGATGATTTAGAGTGGAAGAGAATGTTTGTTTCGAATGGAAATATTAAAGTTTAAGGTTTCGATTGATAGTTGTGGAGTGTAAGTCTAAAGCATTGTCTGAAATACTGACGAAACTATATCTGTGAGGGTTATTTTCGAAACGAATTCGAAATGAAGGTACCAGGGCATTTGAAATTTAAACGTGAGCGGGATATTGGAAATTCAAATACCTAAGCATTGGAACGTTCGAGGACGCGTGGAGGCTAGAGGGAAGTATTGCTCTGCATGCTTCGAACGTGGCAGATTCTGATAACAAGACCGTTATGGTCGAAATAGTATAAATAGAGGTCTTAGTGTTAGGATTTGGAGGTGTCATATATGTTGTACAAATTCAATAAACATTCAAAATACCACATGGATAGGGAAACGAATGCTCGAAAGATGTACGTATGATAACACCAACATTTACAATTCAATGAAACTCTTTACATTTTCCAGTTTTGTCTTTCATTTCTGTTTCATTTGTGCTTCAAACATTTTACGTTTCTTGCCTTTACATTAAAGCCTTTACATTCGAAGTCATTTATTCCTTTCTGCACTTCAATACTTTTCTTATGTTCGAACCCTCTAAACATTCAGGAACTTTTGCATCCACTAATTTAATCCTGCCATTTACCCAATTTTAAGTCTTTAAACTTTTTTCATGAACTTTTTTACAATTAGACTTAACCAAATAACCATGTTCCATAGGATCAATCTAGTCGATCCTGCAAGTTACCAGAGAAATTGAATAATAGTTATTAAGTTTATTCGATAGTTTGGAAGACTAGCGCTTGTTCACCAGAAATCACATTGAACACTTGGTTGACAACACAGCTCAGCACAAGGTATTTTCTTTCATGGATGGATTTTCAGGTTACAACCAGATCAAAATGGCACCTGAAGACATGGAGAAAACCACTTTTGTTACACAATGGGGTACCTTCTGCTATAAAGTGATGCCATTCGGACTGAAGAATTCCGGGGCAACCTATCAACGCGCCATGGTGGCTTTGTTTCATGACATGATACATCATGAGATTGAAGTCTACGTAGACGACATGATAACCCGATCACAAACGGAAGAAGAACACCTCGACCATTTGCAAAAGCTGTTTGTCAGGTTGAAAGAATACAAGCTCAGATTAAACCCTAACAAGTGCACTTTCGGAGTCAGGTCCGGTAAACTCTTGGGTTTCATTGTCAGCAACAAAGGCATATAGGTTGATCCTTCCAAAGTCAAAGCTATACGAGAAATGCCTGCTCCTCGCACTGAGAAGGAGGTCAGAGGTTTCTTGGGATGCCTAAACTACATTGCTAGGTTCATCTCTCACCTAACATCTACCTCTGAGCCAATCTTCAAGATGTTGAAGAAAGATCAGGTGGTTAAATGGAACGACGAATTCCAGATTGCTTTCGACCGAATCAAGGAGTATTTGCTAGAACCTGCTGTCTTGATGCCTCCCGTCGAAGGAAGACCTTTAATCATGTATCTGACCGTCCTATAAAATTCAATGGGGTGTGTACTGGGGCAGCACGACGAGTCTGGCCGAAAAGAGCATGCCATTTATTACCTTAGCAAAGAGTTTACCGACTGTGAGACCCGATACTCACTGCTCAAGAAAACTTTCTGCGCTTTGGTATGGGCTGCTCGCCGGCTAAGGCAGTATATGTTGACTCATACCACTTTGCTGATTTCTAAGATGGATCCGATCAAGTACATCTTCGAGAAGCCTGCCTTGTCCGGAAGAATAGCCAGATGGAAAATGATTCTAACCGAGTATGACATACAATACACGACCCAAAAAGCTATAAAGGGGAGTGTGCTAGCTGATCATCTTGCACATCAAGCTGTTGAAGACTATCAATCGATGAAGTTTGAATTCCTAGACGAGGACATCATGACTTTGGACAACTATGAAGGTAACCGACCGTATGACGGACCTGAACAAGGATCCCGATGGACCCTGTACTTTGATGGTGCCTCCAATGCACTTGCTAACGGTATTGGCGTTGTGCTTATATCTCCAGAAGGTTTCCATACACCTTTCACCGCCAGACTCTGTTTTAACTGCACCAACAACATGGCCGAGTATGAAGCTTGTATCTTTGGTCTCAAGGCTGCTATAGACTTGGGAATCAAATCTTTGGTTGTGTTTGCAGACTCGGCTTTGGTCATCAGTCAGATCAAAGGAGAGCGGGACACTAAGCATCCCAATCTTATCCCCTACAAAGAACATGTCTTGACATTGCTACCTCATTTCGAGCAGATTACCTTCGAGCACTTCCCGCGAGAAGAGAACCAGCTAGCACATGCTCTAGCTACAATGTCATCCATGTTTAAACTTAACTGGGATAATGAGGCTCCCCGAATTACCATCGAGCGGATGGACGAACCTGCACATTGTCACGAGATTAATACCGAAGAAGTAGTGGACCGACCCTGGTTTCATGAAATCAAAAGGTATCTCGAGGCTCAAGAGTATCCTGAAGGAGCTTCAGTCAACGACAAAAAGTTCTTGAGAAGATTCTCGGCTAAGTTCTTCCTGAGCAATGGTATCTTGTACAAGCGCAATCATGATTGCATCCTACTCCGTTATGTAGACAAATTTGAAGCTGAACAAATCATGGCTGAACTGCATGATGGCACCTTTGGCACCCATTCAAGCGGGCATACGATGGCGAAGAAAATCCTTCGGGCAGGCTACTATTGGTCTACCATGGAAGCTGACTGCCATCAATACTCCAGAACTTGTCACAAATGTCAAGTCTATGCGGACAAGGTACACATACCTCCAGTTCCTCTCAACGTCTTAACAACTCCTTGGCCCTTTGCTATGTGGGGAATCGACATGATTGGGGAGATCAAGCCTATAACATCCAATGGACCCTGCTTCATTCTAGTGGCCATTGATTACTTCACCAAATGGGTCAAAGCAGCTTCCTTCGCATCCGTTACAAAGAATGTTGTTGCCCGCTTCATCAAGCAGAACTTCATTTGCCGGTAGGGTATCCCCGACAGGATCATCACGGACAACAGTACAAATCTGAACAACACTATGATCACCGCTTTGTGCGGACAATTCAAGATTCAACATCACAATTCATCTCCCCATCGGCCGAAGATGAACGGTGTTGTCGAAGCCGCGAACAAAAATATCAGGAAGATCATACAAAAGATGAAAGTCACCTACAAAGACTGGCATGAGATGCTACCGTTTGCTCTCCACGGGTACCGTACCACGGCTCGAACATCAACTGGGGCAACACCCTTTTCTTTGGTCTACGGCATGGAAGTTGTCTTACCTATTGAGGTTCAGATTCCATCCTTGAGAATCATGAAAGATGCTGGTTTGAGTGAAGACGATTGGATTCAAACCTGGCTTGATCAACTTAACTTAATTGACGAGAAGAGACTCACTGCTGTTTGTCACGGCCAGACGTATCAAAAATGGATGATCAAGGCATTTAACAAGAAAGTCAGAAGACAAGTGTATCAAGTCAGAGATCTCGTGATCAAGCACATCATTTTACCGCAAAGTGATCCCAGGGGCAAATGGACTCCTACCTACGAAGGACCATTTGTGATCAAAAACATCTTTTCTGGTGGGGCAATGATTTTAACCACCATGGACAGCGACGATCTTCCGCACCCTGCGAACGCAGATGTAGTCAAAAGATACTACGCATAAAATACCCGCTAGGTTGACACACCTAGGCAAAAAAAGGGCATCCCGGTGAATTGAAAACCCGAAAGGGCGGTTCAGGCAAAAGTTAGGGATAAACAAAAAAATATGTACACCCGGCAAGTTGAAAACCCGAAAGGGCGACTTGGGCAAAAAAAGGGTTTCCCGGTGGACTGAAAACCCGAAAGGGCGGTCCAGGCAAAAGTTAGGGAATTAAAGCGTATGACTATGTCTCGTCGGATCACTTTAAGGACAATCTCTTCACAAACAAGCTCCTGGCTTCTGATCAACCCAATCACCTTCGGACGAAGCAGCTTTGGACAAGATTCTCAGAGTTACGAAGGCTATAGCAGAATGGGAACCCCATGGAATTTCTACACATAACCATCTTTCTTTGTATAAATTTTTCTCTTTTTTTTTGCGACAACATTCTCTTACTAGGATGTCTGTCTCCTTTGTACAAAACACTTACTCAAATTTAATACAAAGATACTCCAAAGTGCAAAAAACTATTTGTCTTTTCTTTTTTACACTTGTGTTTTATTTGAAAACGTCCAATGATTTATTTAATGAGCATATGAATTTGAATATAATCACCGTTTACAAATGAACAAAATGGGAAAGAATAATTACTGATAGGTTGAAAGTATAGGAAGACGTCTTTAGGCTATTCCAAGAAAAATCCCCTGCAGTACGTCATTTAAATCTCGAACAAAATTGAAACCTTGAAATACACATCCCCAGCAAAGTTAAATTTCAAAACCCCCATCAGAGTTAAGTTTTCAAACTCCCGATCCCAGCGGAGCCAAAACTTTGAACTATAGATCCTCAACAAAGATGAAACTTTCTTTCCCAACGGAGTCAAATCTTCAACCTTTAACCCCAGTGGAAACCTTCCAGGTTCCCTCCAATTTCCCCGAAGAGTCGCTTTAAAACCAGATAATTCCCCAGCAAGTTGCTAACTCAGACAACTTCGGTTAGTTCCCCAGAAGATTGACATACGCCCAAACTCCTGATACCCCCAACAGAATGAAGATCCTCATTCTTAACTCCCCAGTAGATTGGCATACAACCCAAACTCTCGAACTCTCTCCAAAAACATGGATGAACTGTTCCCCACAGAATCTCCTAAAACTCCTCAGCAGTATAGCTACTCCCCACATAATTTTTATTACTCTCCAACAGGATAAACTTTCTCCCCGCAAAGTTATTCTTATTTCCCAGCAGATTGAAGATTCTCACATCCCCACAGAAGTTATCAAAGTTTTTGATAATCCCCACGAGTTGCCAAAGATCTTGAATCTCCAGCAGCGGTCATGGATTTATTTTCCCCAGCAGCAATCGAAGATTTTATTGTCTCTGGCTATCAAGGATTTATTTTCCTCAGCAATATAGCTAATCAACTTACATGCATACATACATTACAATTATATATATCATAAACATTGATAAAACACATATATTGCATCATGCAACATAATTTTGTGTTTCAGCTAACATTTTACCCTTTTCAGGATAAGATTAACAAGCTACCAATATGCAATCATGAAAACAGCTTAGAGATACTCCAAACATGGGTGCAATTCTATTGTTTATTCAGATTCAAGGATCAGAAAACAGTTTATAGATGCTCCAGACATGGATGCAATTCTATTGTTTATTCAAAGATTTTGGAAAACAGTTTATAGATGCTCCAGACATGGATGCAATTCTATTGCTTATTCAAAGATTTCAGAAAACAGTTTATAGATGCTCCAGACATGGATGCAATTTTATTGCTTATTCAAAGATTTCAGAACACAGTTTATAGATGCTCCAGACATGGATGCAATTCTATTGCTTATTCAAAGATTTCGGAAAACAATTTATAGATGCTCCAGACATGGATGAAATTCTATTGCTTATTCAAAGATTTCGGAAAACAGTTTATAGATGCTCCAGACATGGATGCAATTCTATTGCTTATTCAAAGATTTCGGAAAACAGTTTATAGATGCTCCACACATGGATGCAATTCTATTGCTTATTCAAAGATTTCAGAAAACAGTTTATAGATGCTCCAGACATGGATGCAATTCTATTGCTTATTTAAAGATTTCGGAAAACATTTTATAGATGCTCCAGACATGGATGCAATTCTATTGCTTATTCAAAGATTTCGGAAAACAGTTTATAGATGCTCCAAACATGGATGCAATTATATTGTTTATTCATATTCAAGGATCAGAAAACAACTTATAGATGCTCCAGACATGGATGCTATTCTATTTGCTTATTCAGATTTAAAGCTCAGAAAACAGCTTAGAGATGCTCCAGACACGGATGCTATTCTATTGCTTATTCAAAGTCCATAAAACAGCTCAGGGATGCTCCAGACATGGATGCTATTCTATTGCTTATTCAAATTTAAAGTTCAGAAAACAACTCAGAGATGCTCCAGACATGGATGCTATTCTATTTGCTTATTCAGATTTAAAGCTCAGAAAACAGCTTAGAGATGCTCCAGACACGGATGCTATTCTATTGCTTATTCATATCCCCAACTCAGAGATGCTCCAGACACGGATACCATTTTGGCGCTCATTCTTCTAACCTATAACTTACAAGTCAAACAAACATCCTTGGATGGCATCTTTAAGCCCATCTCCGACAAGATTATGTCAACCTCCAAATGGCATCTTTAAGCCCATTCCCTCAACTATTTCATCGAGTGCAAATTCTTGGGCACTCTAGTGTCTAATCATTCTCTTACCTTCGAGTAACAAACGACAAAACTCGCCGATCTAACTCTTCAGGTTCAAGAAGATTGAACAGGGGAAGCTGTTGTACCCCAAAATTTTCCCTCTCTTTTTTTTACAAAGATTTCCCCTCAAAAGATTCTTTGAACTCAAGACCAAGCTAGGGGTTGCTCTGCTCAAGACACCTCCTTGCACTGATTGACCTAAAATTAGGGTTTGAGATTGCTCAAGGATTTTTGGACTTTTAATGCTCAATGTGACTTTCATACTTCATGTTGGACTCCTAAGATTGCTTATACCAAGTTTCAGGCCTTAATTCACATTTTTTACCAGTCAATTGGACAGTTGATCTAGAAATCAATTGTATTGGGGAAAAAGTCAACTATGGTCAATTTACAGTCAAACCTCCTAATTTTTGACCCACATCAATATTATAGACTCATATGAACCATTTGATCAAGTTTGGACCACAACTCCTCAAGAAATTTGATCAGATCAACAAAAGGGCAAAATGGTCATTTTTAGGGTTTTGACTGTAGAAGGGCAATTTCTGATTTTTGACCTAGCCAATGGAAAGTTGGGTTCAAGCATGGATTAAAGGACTCAATGGCATCATCTTGACCTAATCACAAGGTTCAAAAGATCTCAAATACATTGGATTGACAGATGAATTTTTCAGTCAACTGATCAAAAATCAACTGTATACTGAAAAGTCAAACTTTGACTTTTTGGTCAAAATCAAGTGCCAAGGGTCATTTTTCATCAAGATGTGTCAAAACATGAAACTTGTTCACCAAGAAACCTAATTTTGAAAATTAGGGTTTAAAATGAAAAAATTTTATAACTTAGAAATTTTCTAAGTTATGAAAATTTCTTATTTTTTCCCAACTTTTTCACCATGATGCAATTGGATTCAAATAAAACTTCCAACATGAAAGTTGTAGTCATCCACAAAATCTACAACTTTGATTCAAAAAGTTTTCCAAAAGGATGCTTGGATCACAAGTTATGATTTTTGGAATAAGGGTCCATGAAACTTTTAACTTAGTGAAATTTTGCCCTAGTTTAGGCAGGATTTTGACCTATCTTCATGGAAAATTTTCACATAGTTCCAAGTGGAATCTCAAAATGAATTTCAAAGATTGATTATAGATCATGTTACAAGCTTTTCAAAATGTCCAAGAACTCCCAAAAATCATTTGTGGTTAGGGAGAATCGAAGGTTTGAATTTGGCAAAATGTCACTTTGATCCATGGCATTTTTCATGTTGACACAAGTTGCAATTTCTGTCCAGCCATGCTTGTACTTGTTTACAGGTCCTTAAACCCTTCCACACTCAAAAATTGAATGCAAATACAATGGATTAAGGAATTGTTATGAGCTGTAGAAGTTTACACATTGAATTAATCTAAAAATGGCAAAAAGGCAACATTGCCATTTTCATAAAGTTGGCTTTATGTCAAGTTGTTCCTCTTGAGCTGTGAACCCTTTCTTTTGCAGCAAACCAACTCCATAAACTTAGGCAAAGGTACAACAACTTTGTGCAGCTAAGAAGGAGGCATGTACAGGCCACAACATGGTCACTTCTCACTTTTGCTTCAAAACCAAGAAACCTTGCAAAAGGTCAACAACTTTGCAATCTGATAAAACCAAGCTTTATAAACATTTGAACAAAGTTTTGCATATCACACTAAGTGAGAAGCACGAGCTATCCACTTCTCAAACCTTCCAAAACACCAAAATTACATTTTCTTGCAAAACATGGCAACTTCTGCAGTTTGACATCCAAAGCAAAATCTACCCGTGCGTTTTGCTTGCAACCACTTCAAACACCTTCTAAACAACACACGTAAGTTATCCCAACCATTGGCCAGCAACTGTAACCTTGTTTTCAAGCTTCACCATTTTTGAATTCTGACTGTGCAGGTTGACTTTTACAAGCTTATTCAGGCAAGTTCAAAGCTAGCTAAGCATTGGGAAAGCTCCAAGGAACTTCAAGCAAGCTCACAAGCATCTCAGGCCTCACTGAAAACCCTGCATTGCCATACTCGAGCTTGACTGAAACAGGTAAAGTTCAAACTTCTATCTCTCTATTTAGGAATCATTAGGCTTAGGTTTGTGAATAAAAAATGTAGTACTCACTGCCCTTAAGCTGTACATATGCATAGATTTCATTTAAGTTAACTGAGTTGGGAGAATTTGAATGATGAACTTTCTGAAAAAACTAGGTTAGAAATTAGGGCCAGAGAAATTCTCTCTGGTCTTTGAGAGTTAGATTAATTTTTTTATATGGTTAGAATCGTATGATCATGCTCTATAACTTTCATGTTACAAGTTTTTATTTTTAAGCACTGAAATAGGAGATACGAATTTGTACATAACGCGCGTTTTTGTTTGGTCAGAGGTTGAAGACGAAGGCCATCTGGGCTGGGCCTGGCTATTCTACACTATTGACACCCCCCAGCTTGCTGTTTACACCCCTTGGCCCATTATTATTATTTTTTTCATTTCTTTTTTAGTTTCTGACTTTTATTATTTTTTCTAAATATAAAAAATCACTAAAAACATTTTCTAAAATTTTCATATTTTATTTTATTATTTTTATTATTTTTTGGACATAGAAATAATTATTAAATAATATACTTTTATTTTCTTAAAATAAAAACTTGTAAATATTATAAAAATATTATTTATTTTTATTTTTATTATTTACACACTTAAATAATATTTTCTCACATATTTTTATTTTTTTAACATTTGTATATATTTTTATTCATTTTATTGTACATAAATAAATAATACATGATATATATGTTTTCTTAAAACAAATTAGAGTTTCCATCCTTAATAAAAATAAGCTTTTTATTTTCTTATTTTTGATACATCAAATAATTCATTTTTTACATACTTAAAATAAAAATACAAAAAAACCGTTTTTGCATATTTATATTTAATTGCTTATTTAGATATTGTCTATTTATTTATTTGCAAAGAATTCAATATGGTTGTAATAATCATAAGGTTTTATTTTCTTGCAAATATCCCCAATTCAAATTTGTATCCCCTTCCCATAATCATGTTGTAATAGTATTAGATTTACTTTTACGCATTTATTGCTTTCAAATATACCATGATAGAAAGATTAGGGTTTGTATGCAAATAATCCAAAATCAAACAAATAGCTTGACTAAACACAAGACAAAAATGCATGAAAATGACAACACAATGCACACTAACACCCCTAGGGTTTCATTCACTTGTTGCCTTTAAAGTGGCCATGGTATGCATGCTAGGTATGTTGGCAAAACAAAAACAAAACAAAAAGATCATAGTCCCTCTATGACGCTATCTTGGTTGCCTATACAAAAATGATCTAGTCCCTCAAAAAAACTTGCTAAGATACTTGGCAACATTGTTATCATGGCCATACGATGACCCGTGCCCGTCCCGTTTAACATCCAAACACAAGGTTGTTTACCAAATACAATGGTAAAATAACAATGTCAAATGGTTAAAAATGTCTAGGAAATATATTTGAGTTAGGGTAGACAACTCCTAGTTACTTGATCAAACTTGCAAACCATCCTTGCTATTTTCAAACAAACACACAATTTCAAAACAATTTCCAAAACCAACTTTCAAACATTGAAACATTTTTCAAAAGACAAACACCTTTGTAAAACATTCAAACAAGAATTGTTACAAAGGTTGCCTAGACAAGGCCTCTTTTCAAAATATTTTCAAAACCACACAAAAAGCACCATTTCAAACAATTGAAAAGTAAAAACAAGTGATCTAAACAAGTAACTAAGAGCCCATGGAAAACCATGAATGAAAAGGGTGCTAGCACCTTCTCTTTTCATAATCTACCTCCCGAACCCAAGAAAACATCTCAAATGCATTTCCTGTGTTTTTTGACCTTTCCTTTGGATAAAATAAAAAGTCGGTGGCGACTCTTGCTAAACCGAAACATTTGCGAACACAAACGCAAAACCTCAAGTCAGTTCTCCCACCATATCACATTCTTCCCCACTTGTTTCAATCCCAATATTTCAGAAAAATAGTTAGAGAACCAAACGAGTACTGACAGTGTTCCTCACACATGTCACATACTAAGGCACAAATAACATTAGACAACCTCGCCGGACGGACCGACCTGCTCTGATACCACTAATGTAACACCCTTCTAAATCCATGTATAAATTTACGAATATATTAATTAAATATTCACCAATACAAGGGTGTCACACTAATAAATACATAATTATCATGCTCCGTAACACGAGTTTCCATAAATAAAAAATTAAATTACATATTTTTATACCTGGGATAATACATGACATCCAAACACATCGGTAACTCACCTGGAACGTTACATGACATTCAAACATTCTAAATAGCATCACAACGGAATATAATTAAAACATATAATCAAATATATAAGCAAACACATCATTGGCCTCATAAAACCCTTTTCAACTTCAATCAACATAAATAAGAGAGTTATAAATGTTCTACTCTCAACAATATAAAACATATGTTCAACAAACTAAATAACACAAAAACGATTCCCATCCAGATGTTACATGGTCAAAGAAATACCCTTCTAAAATAAATGATACTAAATGGAAGACACTTTAAGAGCGATCCTTCCAATTACTTCAACAATGCTACTCTTGAGAATCTGTACATTACCCACGTAGAGACAACATTCAAACGGAAGGGGTGAGAAATCACACCCAGCAATAAAAGATATAATATATAATATATAAGATGAATCACGACATGTACATAGTCCTACATAATATCATAACATGTTCTCACATCTGCATTCATCATTAATCATCACACATAACAACATTCCAATGAATTATTAAACAACATATCATCTACAAACGTGCAATGCAACATAGTGCAATAGACTCGACAAATAACTCATCATGCATGTGGTATCAAAATATGAACACTTAGGTTCATTTCACTCCATGATCCTCACCATAGGATCGATTCCCTCTTGGATTCAGAGTACACCAAATAGCTACCATCACCATAGATAACGCTTCACTAAATCCCCCAGACAAAGGATTTAGCTACTTGCACTCGAACCATCACTATAGGAAATGAGGCCATATCATAATTTAGAATATAAGTTTCATAACATGGATGCATGATTCACAACATGCAACAACAACAACAACATCACATATGTTCGACCTCAACTAGTTAAGTGTATCATCAACAACATAATCATTATCAATATATATATATATATATATATATATATATATATATATATATATATATATATATATATATATATATATATATATATATATATATATATATATATATATATATATATATATATATATATATATATATATATATATATATATATATATATATATATATATATATATATATATATATATACATACATATATATATACATACATATATATATACATACATATATATATATATATATATATATATATATATATATATATATATATATATATATATATACATACATATATATATACATACATATATATATATATATAGATACATATATATATAGATACATATATATATATATACATATATATATATATATATATACATATATATATATATATATATATATATATATATATATATATATATATATATATATATATATATATATATATATATATATATATATATATATATATATATATATATATAATACATCATCATAATATCAACATCTTAGCAACATCAATATAACAATATCATCAACATCGACACCATAACAACATTATCATCACATGAAAATATCACAACAATGCAATGATTCATTAACTGAGCATATAAACCAACAAATTCATCAACACAGTAGGCGTAGAAATATTATTAAAACAATTCATGTATCTCATTCAATTTATAGTTCTATTTGTTAGCTTCCTAACACTTCAAACAATTCATCAAGTTATGAGGTAAAACGCCAAAGTATGTCATAGCCAAAAACAACATATGAAAAATAAAATACAATTATGGTACAATAGATACATGGATAATATTAAAATCTCTCACTAACTACTACGATTTTGTAGCTCTGATTATAGCTTTCTAACACTTCGAATAGGGAGTTATTTGAACATACAGATAAAAAGTTATGATAAAAATATTTTTCATAAATTTTTTCCAAAAAATCTAGTTTTTTATTGTTACAGGATTTTCCCTTAAACCTCCTCTTTAACCCCCTAAACCAGCCTCAATTGGATTAAAATTCATCTTCATAAGTTGTTTAACAATAACATCACATACATCATGGTAATTAACATCAATCTATCAATTTTATCATGATTCAACTACTTAGATTCATGCCATAATTCATCCAATATTCTATTAATGTTTATGGATTCTCATGATCTCAAAGGCTTAAAAACAACATATCACCAAGGCATCAATGTAAGAATAAACCCTAACACATCCAAACTCATTCCTCTACTCTACCCCATACCAATCATCATTAAATGCAATAACCCACCCTTACCTTAGGTTTTTCCAGAAATTCTTCAAGCCTTCAATGGGGTTCTTCCTATGCCCCAGCTCTCCAAACTTGTTTTCACGGACAGTCAAAAACTCAACTTCACTCAATTCTCCTTTTTATTTTATTTTTAATTCTTTTAATTATGCTTTTACACTTCTACCTTCACTCACTCCTCTAACTCTCTATTATATCCTCATTATTCTCTCAAATGCCAACCTTACACCTTATTTCTCTACCGACCTTATTTCCATTATTATTTAAATATTTCAATATATTTATCTAATTATATCAATTTTCTTATTATTTAATCACTAAAAATAGCTCTAAATAATTCTACTAATTTCTATACCATATACTTATTTTAATTAAATAAGTCTCAACACTAGTACAAAAAACACTTGTTAAATCGCTTAAATATGACTTTTTAGGTCGATTCCGTAACCGACTTATTAGTAGGCGATGTAAGAAGTCAAGACATGTTAAGTCGGATTTTTGACCTGACTTAATAAATTAATACCTAAATAAGTTGAATCCTGAACCAACCTAACAAATATTATTTTTATTTTTAAAAAAATAAAATAAGCCACAATACAAACTTTCTTTTTGAAAATAAAATATTATATTTTATCATCAAATCAAGTATTCTTCTATGATTTTTAATAATAAGAGACATCATTGGTGCAAGTAAAGTTACTAAAAATCATAATAGTAAAATAACAAAGTCACTCTCATTTAGTTGTTTTATTTATTTTTATACAAATATGGAACATAAAACCTGGTATAATTACAAAAGAGATAATAAATAGTAGTTCTACTAATGATAATGATTGCTTTTCCATGAAGTATGTTTGTGAAAATCACTTGTGCAAGTATTTGGACAAAAATTTCAACATTACAACCCATCTGTGAAAGTCAAATAAGCATCAATCATTAATCATGCTAATTTAAATTTATAGGAAGTTGTCACAATGTTTAATTGATAAACAGATCAGTATCAAAAACCAACGGTCCAGTTTGAGTCTGATTTATGCTAACCCTTTGTACAATATCTTATTACAAACTTAACATAATAACACCTGGTATTATTTTAAGGATTAAACACTTTTCTACTAACACTACTTGAGAAATACACTTGTTTCCTCTTCTCTATACTAACTCAATGAAATCAAATGGCAACTTCCAAATAAAATTAAACATAGTGAACCAATTTAGAATGTAGTTAGCAATAATATTAGTGGTGAACTAAGGTAAGAATAACTACTGTACACTAATCTATAATTTACTTATTCAACACAAATTATTCTAACTTTTTGCAAATAGACATGCCAAATGTAAATAGAATCAAAAATATTTTAATTGGAAAACATAGTGCAGGAATTTGCCCTGCACGTCACTTACTTTCGTCCCTGATCATTCTCTTACCCAATATAAACCCATGGACCATAATCAATTTAGGGGTCGAAGTCCTCTAAATAAAAATGATATCAAGAATTGGTTCAATGATAGTGACCAAAGACTTAATCCTATTTCCAAAAAACTCTCGAAATAAAGTTCAGTAAAATTAATGAAATCTCTCCCACAACAACCAAGTATATAGTTATCAAAATCTCAATGATCTCATACCTCTAACTTTCTGACTACAATTGTACATGATAATTATTTTAAAGAGAGTAATGAACTTACTGAAGTAGGGGGCTAAGCCAACCACCATATCTTTCTTCCAGCTCTTGTGATAGCTCATGAGGGTGAATTGTCACAAATGGCCTAAACTCTAGATCAAACAAGTCAAGTTCATATTTAGGTATAACTAACAATAATTAACTATTAATAACAAAATATATAACTCTAACAAATTGAAGAAACATATGCTACCAAACAAATTTGAAAATAAGAGAGTTGTAAATTGCAATAAATAAACATACATTGAAACTACCCACTCTAAAATAAATTACAATTTACAAATACAATGAACTAAGTGGATGTTGTTACTCACGTCTAAATATCATGTTGTAAATAAGATCTTTGGGGAATAAAACTTAAAAATAACATTTGGGGTATATTCATATTAGTATGTGATATGTTTAATATATAGATATGAGCAAATACATTGCACTGACCTCATTATAAATATATCCTTATTCTCATGAAACCTTAATAGTTACCAACCTGCCTTGTTTTCCCATTAAGTACAAACCATCACATACTCCAACTATTAGTTTTTGCACTTTTATTTAACACAAATCATGCAAGTAAAAACCACCAAATTTACTTCATTAATAATTTTGAGATATATAATTTTTCTGATTCTAACCTGCAAACCCAATTCTATGTATTACAAAACAAATTCTTATTAGTAATTAAATAAAATATAGCAGCGGTGTTGTGTAGCATACCATTGTTCTAACAACCCATTGTTGTTCCTAGAAACACAATTTGAAGCATATCAAAGTTTATACAAACTACTATTTTTGATAATCTTGCAATTCATAATGATGGAAAGAACTAAATTGTGAACTATACAATCTATTTGGAAATGAAGTTTTTCATCCAGAATTGGTGGCATATATGAAGGAAATAACAAAGTAATAATATTACGTGATTTAATAAATTAGTAAAATTAAATTACCTAGAGGAAGTTGTGTGTGAAGTTTATGAAACCATTTAACACATCTAGCACTGTTGAATAACTTCTTCCTAGTTTTATTAGAAACTCAACATTAAACAACGACTTTGCATAAATAATATTATTTCTATGTGAATATTAAGTCAGACATTATACAAACATGATTAAAAATACAATCAATTTTCCACGTGAAGCACACCAAATAAATAGTTGACCTGAAGAGTTGTGCTTAAAGAAGCTAACCCATAAACATAAGTTATTGTCCTTCATACTGAGCAAAAGTTTTATGAGCACTATATCTACCAACATCAGCATCTTGAGAACTACCTAATACCTGAATTCCTTGAAGCTGCAAAATGCTTAGCAAAATCATGTCCTCCAAGAGAAGCTCTGGATTAATTAGTACTCAACTACAGTAGCCAAATCTAAAATCAACCTCATAATCTAACAAACTATAAACAAAAATACATGCTTTAAGTATGATATTTATTTATGAAACAAAATAAGTGTGTTTTAGTGAAAAGTACTGAGAGATAGGAACTTTATGTGGTATCATAAAATTCTTGAAATACTTCAAAACACTTATGTTTTGACCATAATTGGATTGAATTGTGTTTGATTGGCCGTAAGCACCGCTCCCTCTGGAAGAATACATGTTGGTCGTTTGTGAACGGTCAATCTTGAAACCAAAGAAAATTAATCAAATCACTCGTCAAAAGATGCTTTACAAAGGAAAGTATGCAAAACATTTATGGTATAGAAAAACAAGTTTGCTAGTTTAAAGTTAACATTTAACATGATATGTCTTGTCTGTTAGAACAAAGTTTGAATCTACTACCCTATGTTTAAGTTTTGATGATAACAAAGTGAAAAGATATATTATTTATATGATTCATGTAAGAACTATCTGCTGCCTAAATTATTACGTTCTGATTTGCAGATACTCTAATTGATATAAGCAAGATCACACCTAATCAGCATCAGAAATTTGGTTCCTGACATCAGCATCAGAAGTTGCCATATCAGAATGTCAGAATCAGAAGATTAACTCACGTGAATGCTGAAGCCTGATGAACAGAACTGCGCTCAACACTCTGATAAAGAAACACAACAGTTCATCAGCAGCCAAGCGGAGTCAGAATGAGCCAAGCCAGAACTTGCATTAAGTAAGCAACGGTACTGTGCATTGAAAGCAAATTAATACCAACGGCCTCATTCCAGACAAGATCTGCTCGATAAGGAAAGTTTGTTATTAGCATTGAATCAAGAATATTGCTCCAACGTTCAACATCTCAGTGCTATATAAACAAGACTTTGAAGATTGAATTGGCTAATGCTCTCCAAATCTTTACACGCTAAAAAGCTGATCATAATCTTCCTTCTCTCAGTTTGCTAAACACTACACATTCTCTTATTCAATCATTGTTTAGCAATCTAGTTTCTAAGCTTTAAGTTGTGTATACATCACAGTTGTGATATAGTTTTGTAGAAAACATTCACACACTTAGATTTATCTTCTTTGTAAGAAAGTGTTTCCTTGACAAACCGGGTTGTGGTTTGCATCAAGAAGGCTTTAGCAGTTGTTAAAGCAGTCTGTAATATTCAGTTGAATATAGTGGATTAAGACCTCGTTGGAGAGAGGCGAAATCACCTTGACGGGTGGACTGGAGTAGTTTGAGATCAAACGAACCAGGATAAAAATATCTTGTTCATTGCATTGATTTTCAGTTTTACAATTCAACCCCCCCTTCTTGTGTTTTTCACTACTTCAATTGGCATCAGAGCGCCTGGTTCTGAGTTAAAACACTTAACCGTGTCAGTACAAGATCCAGCGTCAGAAAAACACAATGGCAGGAAACTATTCTCACACCAGCAATGACAACAATGAGGACAGAGACAGATTCAGCGGCAAACCTCCAGTCTTTGATGGAGAAAACTTTGATTACTGGAAAGACAGAATTGAAAGCTTCTTTCTGGCACATGATGCTGATCTGTGGGATATGGTGACAGATGGATACACACACCCTGTGAATGCAAGCGGTCAGAAGATTGATAGAAAAACAATGTCTGACCAACAAAAGCGTGACTTCAAGAATCACCACAAGGCCAGAACCATCCTCCTCAGCGCCATCTCCTATAGTGAATATGAAAAGATCTCCAACAGAGACACAACAAAGAACATTTTTTACTCACTCAGAATGACGCATGAGGGCAACGTTCAGGTCAAAGAAACTAAAGCTCTGGCGCTCATTCAGAAGTATGAGGCGTTCAAAATGGAAGAACCTGAATCCATTGAAACAATGTTCTCAAGGTTCCAGATTCTGGTAGCTGGTCTCAAGGTTCTGGACAAAGGATACTCTACTGCTAACCATGTCAAGAAAATCATCAGAAGTTTACCCAAGCAGTGGAGACCAATGGTTACAGCTCTGAAGCTAGCTAAAGATCTCAACAAAATCACTCTGGAGGAACTTATCAGCTCCCTCAGAAGTCATGAGATAGAGCTAGAAGCTGACGAGCCTCAGAAGCAAGGTAAGCCTTTAGCATTAAAATCTAAGTCTAAAGTTTTGCAGGCAGTTGAAGAAACATCTGATGGATCCTCATCAGAAGAAGACGAACTCTCCCTCCTCTCCAGAAGAGTAAATCAACTGTGGAAGCAAAGACAAAGGAAGTTCAGGAATCCCAGAAGATCTGATCAGAACGAGTCTTCTTCCAGATACAGAAGGACAGATTCTTCCTCTGGATACAGAAGATCTGAAGGCTCCTCTAGTAGCAAAAAGCCAAACACCAAGGACATCATCTGCTATGAGTGCAATGAGCAAGGACACTATAAGAGTGACTGCCCAAAGCTTCAGAGGGAAAAACCCAAAAAGAAGTTTGGAAGAGAGAAGAAGAAAAGTCTCATGGCTACATGGGATGACTCTGACTCGTCTGAAGCTGACTCAGAATCAGATGATGAAAGGGCAAACATAGCTCTCATGGCTAACATCTCAGAAGATAGTGAAGCTTCTGAATCAGACTCAGAATCAGATACTGAAGAGGTATTTCCTAACTTTGCTGTTAACTTTACCAAGGCTGAACTTGCTGAAAGCCTTAATGAGATTCTGGAACGGTATCAGCAAATTAGAGTTAAATTCAGAGACCTGAAAAGGAATCTTGAATCTGACTCTAATAAGACTGAGAGTCTCAAATTGGAGAATTCTGAGCTGAGAAATAAGATTTCAAAATTAGAAAACACTTTACAAAACTCTCAGAAGGAACTAATTTCTGAAACTCCCAGCAACGCTGATGAGATCATCAAGGAGTATGATCACAGTTTCCAGAAGTTCCTCGCTAAAAGCATAGATAGAAGCAAAATGGCTTCAATGATCTATGGAGTTAGCAGAAACGGCAGGAAAGGAATAGGATACCAAGGTAAGGTTCCTACACCAAAGAATGTCATGGACTTAACCATTAAACACACTCCTCTGAATTCACATTTTGTGTATGGTCACACACATGATATTAAATACACTAGCAGTAAGCACTCTGTGAAACCAAAATTCAACCAGAGTTTTGGTAAAACTAACAAATCAGGACCCAAGAAAATCTGGGTACCTAAGGATAAAATAATACATGTTGCAGATATCTTTAGCAGCAAGTCAGAAACACCAGTCATGGTACCTGGACTCTGGCTGCTCGCGACACATGACGGGAAGAAGGCATATGTTCCAAAGCCTGGAACTTAAGTCTGGAGGCCACGTTGGCTTTGGAGACAATCAGAGGGGAAAGATAATTGGCTCTGGAACTGTAGGTAATGGAAATCTTCCCTCTATTAATAATGTTCTGCTAGTAGATGGATTGATGCATAATCTGTTATCCATAAGTCAATTAAGTGATAACGGTTATGATATAATCTTTAATAAAAAATCATGTAAAGCTGTTAGTCAGAAAGATGGGACTATCCTGTTTAATGGTAAGAGGAAAAACAACATTTACAAAATCAAGCTTTCTGAACTAAAGAGTCAGAATGTAAAATGTCTTCTGTTTGTTAACAACGAGCAGTGGATCTGGAACAGAAGATTGGGGCATGTTAGTATGAGAAGAATATCTCAGATTAACAAACTCAATCTGGTCAGAGGACTTCCTAATTTGAAGTTCAATTCAGATGCTCTGTGTGAAGCATGTCAGAAAGGCAAGTTTGCAAAACCTTCTTTTAAATCCAAAAATGTTGTTTCTACCTCTAAGCCATTAGAACTTTTGCACATTGACTTATTTGGACCAGTTAAAACTGCTTCAGTCAGTGGCAAGAAGTATGGGTTAGTAATCGTAGATGACTATAGCAGATGGACATGGGTAAAGTTCTTAAGACACAAGGACGAGTCACACTCTGTGTTTGTTACCTTCTGTAACCAAGTTCAGAATGAAAAGGATCTTAGAATCGTTAAAGTCAGAAGTGATCATGGTGGAGAATTTGAAAACAAAGATTTTGAGTCATTCTTTAATGACAGAGGCATTCTGCATGATTTCTCTTGTCCTAGAACTCCCCAACAAAATGGAGTTGTAGAACGAAAGAACAGAACATTGCAAGAAATGGCCAGAACCATGATCAATGAGACAAACGTTGCTAAGACCTTCTGGGCAGAGGCAATAAACACAGCGTGCTACATTCAGAATAGAATCTCAATAAGACCTATTCTGGAAAATACTCCATATGAATTGTGGAAGAACAGAAAGCCCAACATTTCATATTTTCATCCATTTGGATGTACTTGCTTTATATTAAATACAAAGAATTATTTGAACAAGTTTGACTCTAAAGCACAGAAGTGTATCATGTTAAGATACTCTGAACGCTCAAGAGGGTACAGAGTATACAATACAGAAACACAGATTGTGGAAGAATCAATCAGTGTTCGTTTTGATGATAAGCTTGACTCTGAAAAGTCAAAGCAGAATGAAATCTTTGCAAGTATGGAAATTGAATTTACAGGTTCTGAAGACAAGTCATCAGAAGCTCTCAACACAGACACTCCTTCAACGTCTGAAAGGAGCACTGCTAGCAATCCTACAACAGCTGCTGATCAACCTCAGAAGAGATTACCCAGAAGCAGCTTGGATCAACCAGAAGAGACTATCTTAGGAAGAAAAGGAAGATCCAATCAGAACAAGAGCAAGCTTCAGAAACTCTGAAGAAACTCTCATGGGACTTGTGTCTCTGATTGAACCGTCTTCTATTGATGAAGCACTTCTGGATAATGACTGGATTCTGGCAATGCAAGAAGAGCTGAATCAATTCACCATAAACGACGTATGGGATCTCGTTCCCAGACCAAAAGGATTCAACGTCATTGGAACAAGATGGGTGTTCAGAAACAAGCTAAATGAACAAGGTGAAGTCATCAGAAACAAGGCACGACTGGTTGCACAAGGTTATAGTCAGCAAGAGGGGATAGACTATACAGAAACCTTTGCCCCAGTCGCCAGGTTAGAATCTATCAGACTTTTAATTTCATTTGTTGTTAATAGAGGCATCACTCTGTATCAGATGGATGTCAAAAGTGCATTCTTAAACGGTTATATAGAAGAAGTTTATGTACACCAACCCCCTGGTTTTGAAAATACAAAACATCCAGAACATGTTTTCAAACTAAAGAAGTCACTATATGGTCTGAAACAAGCTCCCAGAGCTTGGTATGAAAGGCTAAGTAACTTTCTATTAGAAAATGAATTCACCAGAGGGAAAGTGGGCACTACTCTATTCTGTAAATCAGTTAAGAATGACATCTTAGTTTGTCAAATTTATGTTGATGATATTATTTTTGGTTCTACTAATCCTTCTCTTGGAAGAAAATTTGCTAAGTGTATGCAGGCAGAATTTGAGATGAGCCTCATGGGGGAACTGAAATTCTTTCTAGGAATTCAGATCAATCAAACTCCAGAGGGAACTTACATTCATCAGAGCAAATACATCAGAGATCTTCTGAAGAAATTTGACCTCTCAGAATGTAAGCCATCAAAGATTCCAATGCATCCCACATGCATTCTGGAAAGAGAAGAGGTAAGCAAAAATGTAGAACAGAAAGTCTACAGAGGTATGATTGGTTCTCTCCTCTATCTGACTGCTTCAAGACCTGACATATTATTCAGTGTTTGTATCTGTGCTAGATTCCAATCAGATCCTAGAGAATCCCACTTAACAGCTGTTAAGCGAATTTTCAAGTATCTGAAAGGTACTACTAATCTGGGTTTGTTTTATAGAAAATCTAGTGATTACAGCTTAGTAGGCTACTGCGATGCTGATTTTGCTGGAGACAGAGTGGAACATAAAAGTACTTCTGGAAGCTGCCAGTTTCTGGGAGAAAATCTGATCTCTTGGTCCAGCAAAAGGCAATCAACAATTGCGCTATCAACAGCAGAAGCTGAGTACATAGCAGCAGCAGGATGTAGCACACAAATGCTCTGGATGAAAAGTCAGCTTGAAGACTTCCAGATTTTTGAGAGTAACATTCCTATACTCTGTGATAATACTTCTGTTATTTGCTTAAGTAAGAATCCCATTTTACATTCTAGAGCTAAGCATATAGAAATAAAACATCACTTCATTAGGGACTATATTCAGAAAGGAATTTTGAACTTAAAATTTATAGATACAGACCATCAATGGGCTGATATCTTTACTAAACCCCTTTCAGAAGATAGGTTTAATTTCATTCTGAAACATCTCAGCATGAAAGTCTGTCCAGAATGAAAATGTTTTAATTCCATATATTTACCTTCAGAATGTAATTGTTTTACTGTGAACTTCTGATCAATCTTCTTTCAGAAAGATAGAACATGCAGATTGTATCAGATGCAAGTCTAAAGATCTGAGAGTCTAAGCTCAAAGACAGACGTGTTGATCACTACATAAAACAAGTGTCATCCAATCATCAGCAAATCTCTGAAGCAGAACGCGTGCACGCTTCTGAGAAGGCAAAACGCTAATTGGGTGCATTGAGACACATGTCTGGTAACCGTTTTTAAGTATCTTTCTAAAATCCCCCAAAATCAGCAAGCATTTAATAAAAGTAATCATGCTTTTAAAACGCAATCATGATTTTTCTCTTTCTTAAAAAACGTTTATTTTTTTAAAATATTCTGAAACTCTATTTAAACACATTAACCTCTCATTCTAATTCTTTACAGTTTCTCACTAATACTCAAGCATTCTCTGCATTTTTCTGTGTTCACCTCTTGCAAAACCTCTTTTTCTCAGTTTCTTCTCAAAATCTTGTAGTGTGAACATGGCAACCTCCAGCAATGCTTCTGCAGGTCCTCAGAAGAAAGCATCATCTGAACAGTATCAAGTGCCATTCAGAACACTCCTCACTCCTGTGAAGAATCTTGAAGTGTTATCTGAATTGATCATTGATTTTGGAAGCTTGAAGGAGAACGGTTTTGACCTAACAGAAGAAGTTAGGGCACAGAAATGGGAAAGGTATTTTGACAGGTTGGTTGGACCAACATTCCCTATGTTAGTCAAGGAGTTCTGGATTCATGCGAAGGCTTCAACGCATCTAGTCACCTCCTTCGTTATGGGGAAGAAGATTGTGATCACTGAGGATCACATAGCAAGGTTAATCGGTTACAGTGGCGGTGGCGTTCGCTGTGTTGATATGGCTGAGAGATGTGCTGACGTGGGCGTGATAGCTGCAAGGATTTTCACCCATGGGGTGCCCAGCAGCAAGATCAAAGATCTGAAAGATCATCACAGAGTTTGGGCTAAGATAATTTTGGGGTGCTTCAACCATAGGAAGCCAACTAGTTCACCTGATTACATAAATGTGGATCAGCAGTTTCTGATCTACTTTATTGATCAGAAGGTAAAAATCAACTTGGCTCATCTTCTGTTCAACCACCTCAAGACAAGTGTGAAGGAAACCAGGAAAGAAGAAAGAACAAAGAGGGATTGGATACCCTTTGAAAGGTTGATATCAGATATTCTGACAGAGAATAGGCTGATAGAGCATCTGATAGAAGCTCAAGAGTTAAGCACTATTGAACCAACAGTTGGGAAGCCTCTGAACGCGAAGAACTTGAAGAAAATGAAGTTGATAGAGAATATCAAAAAGGAACCCAGAGCTACTCCTATTGCTGATATCACCAGCAGAAGAGTTCCATTGAGTGACTTTCCTTTATTTTCTGAGATAGAATCCAAACCAGAGGTGGTTCTCAGATACTTAGATGCGTGCAAGGCAGATGGTACAGATCCAAATCTGATTATCAAAGATCTGCATCAACCTCAACAAGAAGTGACTCTGAAGAAGACGAAGAAGAGGAAGGAACCTTCAGAAGGATCATCCCAGCAGACACCCAAGAAAAGAGGTAATTTATCTGCTGCTTCTGTTTTAAATTCTTCTACTATTCCAGCATCTATTCCTCCTCCAACCTCTCATAGAATCTCAATCCCCATCCCAACAATAGATGAAACTGAACCAGAAGATGACCCTTCTGAGGCATTAAAACTCAGAAGACCCAGAACCAAACATCCCAAACCAACAATCTCAACAACATCAGCAATTGACAAAGTGCTGTCTGACATTGATCAACACACTTCTGATCACTCCGCCAATCCAAACTCTGAACCACAAATTGTCCCTCCTCCACAACCAGAACAACAACAATCTGCTGAAGAACCAGAACAACAACAACCTCTCTCATCAATTCCAGAAGAACCCCTTATCCCTGAACAACCAGAAATTCCAACAACTTCTCCTCAACCAACAATTCCGTCTCCCTCTCCTCAACCAGAAATTCATCCACCATCACCTCAACCTGAGTTTCATCACTCTGAAACTCAAACTCCTCCACCTTCTGAACCTCATTCACCTCAATCATCTGAACCACAACCTCTGGCAATCCAGCTGCCATGTGGAACAACAGTCACCATGGCCCAGTTGCCATCCTCACCAGAATCTACACCACCAAATACTCCCAAAACACCAAACAGTCCAATCATAATTTCTGATTCTCCCACTCCATCTCCAAAACAAACAGCTGCCAAGCAAACCACCGAAAACCCCAGTAGGACCTTCATAGACTTAACCAGCCTTGACCATCTTGCTGATCTGAAACACAAAATAGCCATCCCAAAACCAAAACAACCAGATGTTGGCTCTGGTATTATGAATTTTGAAACAGGTTTGCAGCAATGGATTGCTTCTTTGAAGCAAGTCTGTCTTGGAATGATTGACCCAGCTGCTTCTGACCAGCTCTGGTCACAATTCAGACTTTGGGTACGTGCTGAAGCCCTCAAGTTGCAGGATATCAACTATGAGCAGGCACAACAGAACTTCAGCAAGCTGCTGAAGGAAGTTGAAAGTCAGCTGCCTCAGGAAGCTGTGCTCCCTCTGGATAGTGAACCTTGGTCTGAGAAACAGCTAGCTTCAAAGGTGCAACCAGAAGAAGACAAGACTATTCAAGCTGAAGTAAGTCAAGCAGAAGATGTTGCAGAAAGCTCTCAGAAGCTTCCTGCTTCTGATGTTTCTCAAGCTGCCTTGGACAGGCAGACTCTGGAAGAGCTGAAGCTGAATGACATGCGTCTGCAGCAGAGGATGGATGAAAACGACCAGAAGATGAAAGAAAGAATGGATGTGCAGGATAGCAAGATTGACACTGTTGTCAGCATGGTGCACAAGCAGAATGAGACTGCTGATCAGATCAAAGCCATGCTAGAGAACCTGTTCACACGCTTTCCTCCTCAACCTTAGTTTTTTTATTCATGTCATTTTCATGTTTTCTTTGATTTTCTGATGTACTATTTGAATATGCTTTGTTTGATTCTGAACCTTTTTAATATGACAAGTTTTTCTGATCTTAATTGTTTTAGCACATCACCTACACTTTTTGATTGCTGACAAAAAGGGGGAGAACAAGAATGATATTTTAAACAATAACGGCTAACTAGACAGAAATTCTCGAACATTCTAACTCTATTATACTTGAAAATGTTTTCTGTTTTGCTTAAAGTCTACAGGTACAAGGAAGCTCCTGAACACTCTGAAGACTAAAAGCTCTGAAGCTCTGATCCGCTCTGATACTCTGATCCAAAGCAAAGCTCTGACAAGAAAAGCTTCTGATACGCTGATCTGAAGCTCTGCTCTGATATGCTGATCTAAAGCTTCTGATAGTCAAAGACTCTGATACTCTGATGTTCAAAGAAAGGCAAAAAGATCTGATCCTGAAGAACACTTGTAATAAAAAAGGGAAGTAATAAACTCAGGGGGAGTATCTCTCAACTCTGATATCTTTTTATCCCTTATCTTTGATAACCTCTTACTCTGATGCATCTCTCTGATACCTTTTCACGTTATTTTCATTTAAAAAATATCTAGTTTTTGTCATCATCAAAAAGGGGGAGATTGTTAGAACAAAGTTTGAATCTACTACCCTATGTTTAAGTTTTAATGATAACAAAGTGAAAAGATATATTATTTATATGATTCATGTAAGAACTATCTGCTGCCTAAATTATTACGTTCTGATTTGCAGATACTCTAATTGATATAAGCAAGATCACACCTAATCAGCATCAGAAATTTGGTTCCTGACATCAGCATCAGAAGTTGCCATATCAGAATGTCAGAATCAGAAGATTAACTCACGTGAATGCTGAAGCCTGATGAACAGAACTGCGCTCAACACTCTGATAAAGAAACATAACAGTTCATCAGCAGCCAAGCAGAGTCAGAATGAGTCAAGCCAGAACTTGCATTAAGTAAGCAACGATACTGTGCATTGAAAGCAAATTAATATCAACGGCCTCATTCCAGACAAGATCTGCTCGATAAGGAAAGTTTGTTATTAGCATTGAATCAAGAATATTGCTCCAACGTTCAACATCTCAGTGCTATATAAACAAGACTTTGAAGATTGAATTGGCTAATGCTCTCCAAATCTTTACACGCTAAAAAGCTGATCATAATCTTCCTTCTCTCAGTTTGCTAAACACTACACATTCTCTTATTCAATCATTGTTTAGCAATCTAGTTTCTAAGCTTTAAGTTGTGTATACATCACAATTGTGATATAGTTTTGTAGAAAACATTCACACACTTAGATTTATCTTCTTTGTAAGAAAGTGTTTCCTTGACAAACCGGGTTGTGGTTTGCATCAAGAAGGCTTTAGCAGTTGTTAAAGCAGTCTGTAATATTCAGTTGAATATAGTGGATTAAGACCTCGTTGGAGAGAGGTGAAATCACCTTGACGGATGGACTGGAGTAGTTTGAGATCAAACGAACCAGGATAAAAATATCTTGTTCATTGCATTGATTTTCAGTTTTACAATTCAACCCCCCTTCTTGTGTTTTTCACTACTTCATTGTCAATCTGTAACAAATTTTAACCATTTTATATTAAAAAAATATAAGATGACAAAGTTTCACCATTTTATGATAAAGAAATATGTCTTATATGAAATTTCTCTAATGGAATTTGACATTTGACACTTAGCATTTATCATGATTAAAACATCATCCAAATTAATAGTCAAAATCAAAATATGTGTGATCAGATTCACACTAGCCCTGTAAATGAAAAATGTAGATGAGACAATAACTAACATTTTCCCACTCACCGTATACCATCTTGCAGTAGATTCTTCACTTCCAGTAATTTCCAAAAGCCAATTACCCATTCTATCACGCATAAGCTTTCAACCATAGAAAAGTAAAAAGAATTAATATAAACTATATACACGTCAAAATAATTTATATTCAGCACTAGACAAACTTTAGGGAAAATTAGAATTAAATTAATGAGTAGATTTTCTTCTTTTAAAAGAAAATAAGACTTAGAATTCCTAAAATAAAAAATCCCTAATTTTAAAATTTTCAATCAAGAATAATAAGAATGAGATAGAGCAAGAGGTAGTCATATGAAACAACATCCAGACCAAGATCATTCAAAATTAACCTCTAATTTTCTGAATGTTTTAATAGAAAAACAAAGACAAAACAAGATCAGGACAAAGACGAAACGAAACAAAAATACAGGGCACATAAAAGAAAACTCAAAGAAGGAAACGTTGGACGAACCTTTCTCTAGTGTGTGCTAAAGAGTCTCTCGCAGGTACTCTAGCGAGGGAAGATTTGCTTATACTCAGAGAGGTTGAGAAAGAAGCGTCGACGACTGGAGAAACGTGCAGTGTGAATCGAAGGAAAAGAATATTTGGTTTGGGTTTTAGCGACTATAGGAAACATGAAGAAGAAGAGGGCCATTTTTTTTGTTTACGTGGGAAGTGAAACACATTTTGCTTTGATAGGGTTTCTAAGAGACAAAGAGAAGGTTCTGATACCTCAGGTTTCATGTAGACTAGTAAAATTTGAAATTAATTGGGTTTTTAGAGTATTTTTATTAAAATAATTAACTTGAAACTTTTTTTAATAAAATTAATTTGGATTCAAAAGTATTATGACTTGTGAAAACTTTTTTTAGATCGGTTGGCTAATGGCCCGACTTAAGAACGTTAAAATGATTACAAAATTGCCGCCATGCTCTTTTTATTAAGTCAGACGAACCTTATCTAAAAAGGTTTTTTTTTTACTAGTGCAAAAATAATTATTATTCTAGTTATTAAATAATTTTCATAATTTTACATTACTACACTCATCTCTAATATTTTCTTTTTATTGATATTATTTTAATTATAAACCACCAAACTACAAATTATTTAATCTAAACAATTTATAATTTAGCATCTACATACCACAAACAACCTAACACCATATCAACATAAAATCACATAATATTTACAATAAATCATTTGGGGTGTTATGGTTCCTAAAAACTTTTTCTAAAAAGAAAAACATTTAAA
This sequence comes from Vicia faba, assembly GCA_948472305.1. Lineage (NCBI taxonomy): Eukaryota > Viridiplantae > Streptophyta > Magnoliopsida > Fabales > Fabaceae > Vicia > Vicia faba. The sequence goes on from OX451737.1 coordinate 776,433,080, forward strand.
ATGACTTAAAAGTTGTGCCAAATAACTTAGGAACTCTAGAAATGACTAAAAGGAAAATCTTGTCTAATTTAATCGATTAAAACCTTAGTCTAATCGACTAGAAAAGATCAAACTTACGCCTCAAGATATTTCTACAACTCCTAAACGATTGGCAACAGATCTATATCACAACATTCCATTTTGAGAATCATAACACACATATTCATTTAAACTAATCAATTTGATCAATCGATTAAATAGTTAATGAGGCTCATGGATTATTTCCTTATTGAGTGATTTCGACTATACAATATTAAGGGGCGGCTTTTCCTTCAAAATCAGGCCACTTTCAAACGTTTTCATATTTGTTTAGAATTTATCTCTCTAAGTTCTCTCCTTCTCTCTCTAGAAATTTTTTCTTCACTTTTGGTTGCCTTAGTACTTTGGAGTGAAATTTTATTTGTGAGTAGAATATTATTTTGTAAGTGGATGTGCTTTCCGTTTATAGTCTTAAGGGTGAGATACTTTTAAGAGATTGAGTTTTGGTTATTGAGATAAACCATAAATCTCTGTTATTGGTTTATTAAGCTTGTCCAGAAAAAGCTTTGTGTTGGTTAAAGAGACCATCCATATATCTCTAAACATCCTTATTAGAATAAGTTAGGGTAAAAGTCATCCATAGGTTGAGATAAGCTTGTTCAAATTCAAAGATCAGATTGTATTAAGGTTCATGGGCATAACCAATAAAAAGCTCTAAGTTTATAGTGAAAAATCTCAAGAAGACTTATTAGGGACAGGACTAGGCCAATGTTCGACCAAACCTGGATAACTCTCTTGTGCAATATTTCTTAATTACTTATTAAAATTTAGGCATGCGTGACATCCATTTAATTAACTCAGATGCACTACCATCATTAATTATCCTTTAATTAAACAAATTTATGAAATTCTTACTAGGCTCTTTCAAGAACCACTTGTCACTAACTCGGGGATAAGTAAGTTTGAACTTCGTCAAAATTATTCAATATATACAAATGTTCACGAAGAACTATATTCCAAGCCATTGGCTTAAAATTTAAACCTTAAGTACCTCTACCTTCACATCTTCCATCATGACGAGACTTTGGAACTCCTATAGATTATGCTTCTAACAAATATAGTTTGAACATAACTCAATAACTTCTTCTATGATGTACGTTTCAACGATCGCAGCTTCCAGTTAGTAATGATTATTTGAATATACTATAAAGATCTCCATGTATCGCTCTATTGGATACATCCACCTTAAATAAACCAGACCACACAATCTGATTTCTCTGACTAGATGAACAATTAAGTGAAATATAATACCAAAAAATGATAGTGGGAAAACATCTTCAATTGACACAAGATTATTGAAACCTCGTCTTCTAATTCATCTAAATTTTTGAAATCAAGTATTTTATTACATGAAGCATTAAATAATAATCACAATCTGGTTATAGTTACCCTTACATTTTTTGGTAAGATGCCACAGATAGCCACTGGTAGAAGTTGTTGCATCTAGACATGGAAATCATGAGATTTTAAGCTAAATAACTTGAGATCTTTTATTGATATAAATTTCTTGATTTTTCATGAGTTCCCTTGGAGAAATTTGATACCATGCAAACAATCACAAAAACTTTTCTTTTCCATTTTAGATAGAGTATCACATGTCGGAGAAAAATAAGTTATTTTTCCTAATTCTTTTGGAGCCAATTATTGTCGTATACCCATTCCCACCATATCTAGACATGAGTTCTTACTATCTTTAATCTTTCCTTGAATGTTTAGAAGTGTTCCAATCAAACTATCATACACATTTTTCTATACATGCATCACATCAAGACAATATCTTAAATCGAGGCTAGACCAATATGGAAGATCAAAGAACACCGACCTCTTTTTCCAAATACTTTTCTCAACTGGACCTTTTGTATTCTTTCCAAAGACAACATTAAGGGCTTATGAGGGATATCAAACGGATGCTCTTTGTTAAAAGCTTTTTGCAATCTACGATATAGGTGATTGAGTTTTATAAATTTTCGATGCCCGAGGTAAAATGTCTTTTTTCCAAACTGAAGTTGGTGGAAACACGTATCAAATTCACATATAGGACACGTATTAAGTCCCTTGACACTATATCCAGCCAAATTATCATATGTTGGAAAGTCGTTGATTTTGTCCAAAATAACATGAAACACATCTTAAACTTTTCACCTAAGTACACATCATCAACGTCAACGCCTTCCTCCCACAAAACTCTTAAATCTTCAATCAATGGATTTAGATAAGCATCTATTTTGTTTCTAGGTTGTTTTTGCCTCGAAATCATCATAGATAACAACATATATTTGCGCTTCATGCACAACCAAGAAGATAGTTTATAAATCATGAGAAGAACATGCTATAAAGTATGGTAGTACTCATATTACCAAATGTGTTCATTCCATTAGTTCCAAGTCCAAGTCTAAGGTTTCTTGTCTTATGGCCAAAATCCAAAAACAATGAATTAATTTTCTTCCATGGCAAATAATTAACTACATGGCAAATTTTTCCATCATATTTTCTTTCATCTGCATGTCGTCTAATATTCTTTGTGTCATTCAAATTATCAAACAATATCTTGAACCCTGGAATTATTGGTAAGTACCCTAACTCTTTGGCAAGAGGACGCTTCTTACTAAAATCGTTATCGTCATCACCATTATTATTCTTCACCTAGTAGCGTGACTCGTCATATTTTGGGCATTGGTTCAAATTTTCATACTTTTTCTTGTATAATATGAAATCATTATGAAATGCATGTATTTTGATATACTCCAAACTCATTTGACACAATATCTTTTTGGCCTCATAGCTACGGTCCGAGACATTGTTATCTTCTGGTAGCACTTGTTTCAGCAACTCAGGCAATCATGTGAAACTTTTTTCTGTCCACCAACTATTTTCCTTCAAATTAAACAATTTTAACATCACAGATAATCATGTAAAACTTGTGCACCCTTTATATAATGGTCCATCCCTATCACTACACAAAGTATCATAAATATGGGCTTTCCTTAAAGAAGATTATACAATATCATGGATCATATCTTCTAGTCGATCATCCATATTTACATCAACTTCACGTCTTTATAACGTTGCATTTTGTTTTTTTAATCTATTTCACCATGCCACGAGTCCATATTGTATAATTTTGACAAGCCCCATTACAAAATTGGTGATGGAATATTTCTTTCTTTGAATTTTTTATATATTCCATTATTATCACGGAGATTTTGTTTTGCGTATTCAAGGAATTCAAGAACTCCTTTCTCACAAACCAGACCTAATGTATGAGTTTTCATCGAACTACGATCCATAATATATTTTAAAATTTATATTAAAAGCTTGTAAAATCATTTGAAAATACAACAATACAACAACACAACAACAACATTCTCAATACAACAACTTACTAAATCACTTTTCAACCATATGGAAAAACATTACCATAATACAACAATACGACAACAACATTGTCAACAAAATGTTAACAATCTCAACACAATAACACAATAAGAATGAAACAACTACAACAATAATATATAACATTCTCAACAAAACAAAAACAATATCAATCTCACTTAATCAAAACATCATATGACATTAAACAATAACAAAAACCTATAACTATCTCAACAAATAGAAAAAACCTAAAACTCAACATGAATGATGATGAAATAGCCAACGTAGTGTAACTATGAAGAAGAGGAGGAAACCAAGAAATTATTTTCGTGTACGTTTCTTGAAGTTTCGTCTTTCCCCTCCTTGATTGAGCCTGAAAAGATGGAGTTTTCTTTGTGTGTTTATAGAGATTGGTCTCTACTATCGACTTCTTCGGTTGTTTCGCTAGGGAATTTGTGTTATGAAGTAAATAAAATAAAACATGTTATGTTTTAAATTTAGAGAAACACTTTTCGATATATATATATATATATATATATATATATATATATATATATATATATATATATATATATATATATATATATATATATATATATATATATATATATATATATATATATATATATATATATATATATATATATATATATATATTACCATGGTTTCTCTTCTCAATTCCATCACGGTTGAGAAGAGAAACCATGGTAATATATATATATATATATATATATATATATATATATATATATATATATATATATATATATATATATATATATATATATATATATATATATATATATATATATATATATATATATATATATATATATATATATATATTACCATGGTTTCTCTTCTCAACCGTGATGGAATTATATAGGGATTTATTTGTAAAACTGAATGAGTGTGTCATTCACATTTTTATTAAACCTAACTCATTCCGCCTTCAACCTTCATATTCCTTTCTTCAAAAGTTAATCCATTATATTTGAAAATCTTGGCTTAAAGAGTAATGTTGAGATTCACTTAATCAAGTAAACAATATGCTTGAACCTTAAAATTGATCTTTAATGCCAAAAATTTTAAGGTATATTAAAAATGAATGAAGATGTTGCACACAAAGTGTATCCGAGATTGTAAAAACTCAAACTGTCTATAAAAACTAACTTTGAGATTGTGAAACTAAATTTTCTGAGATTGAAAAAATGATCTCCACATTTCACTATGGTTGGTAGAAATAATCATGGTAAAAATTATTTTAATTTTAATATAAACATACAAATTAAGGAAACACACTCTTTTTTTAACCAAAAAAAAAATCAAAAATTATTGGTTATAGGATTCAAAGCGTATCATAATTTATCACTACAATTATTAGTCTGGACCATGGTGAAACATGTTTTAATAAATAAATAAAAATAAAGGTGCATAAATAAGAGTTATTAATACTATTGTTTAAGTGGTTATAATAATAAAATGTTACAAAATATATATTTTGTAGTTTTGATAATTGTATTTTTAGATGGTTCCTCTTAAAAACTCGTTTATAGGAGATTAAAATGGTTGTTGAAAAATAATAACTAAAATAATTGAAGTTTTTTTTAAACCAAGAGAATATATTAAAACAAAAAGAAGATATTACAAGTGACACAAGAGGGGACAAGCCAAGACCCCTTAAGAATAAAGCCTAAGCCTAGGGGTACCGGCCTTATCTAACAAATAATCAGAGACAATATCTAAATGGACAAAATGATACCAAGTGACCATTTTGCTTTTTAAGCCAATATTAGCTAGAAAATTCGCACAAAAATTAGCCTATCTAAAAATGTGTGTGATCATGAAATCTATACTAAGAGTATAAGCCCAAAAAAAAAGCCAACGCGATTTGATTTTCCATAGCACCAAGTGATGATTCAAAAAAGCTTTCACAACAAGAATGCAATAAGTTTCCAGCCATAACTTCGACTAGCTCATTTCCTCAGCTTTTTCAATGGCTAATATAGCAGCCATGAATTCAATAAAAACATGAGTTACCACGTCCAAAAAAGCACTAAAGCTTGACAAATGAATAGAGGCGTCATCTCTGAAGACACCTCCGCAGGCAGTGAGCATGGGAGTACCATTGGCAACACTATCAATATTTCATTTAACCCAACCACAAAGAGGGGGGCCCCAAAGAACTTCAACCGTAGTAGTAAGATTGCGAGGATTAATGTTGATGTACAATCCTTTCAACAAAGTAAAGTTGGAAATGGAAGAATTAGATTTCTTAATGGATAAGTTCCAAACAAGTTTGGCATGACCAGAAATCATAGTAACAAAGGTTTTCCAGTGAATAGTCTTGTTATCAAAGCGAGCTTTATTCCTAATGATCCATATTTTATAGAAAGAAAAAGAGATGCAAGCTTTGATGAAAGTAGCAGCTTGAGGTGTCCAATGCTCAACTAGAAGTCTCTTACAATCTATAAAAGAGGATATGGAGTAAGGAAGATGCAATTTGTCAATCAACCACTTCCAAATGTTCTTGGAAAAAGTGCATATTAATAAGAGGTGATTCGATGTTTCTGAAGCAGCATGGCAAATAGAGCATATGGAAGGGAAAGAAAAGCCTCTCAAAGTGAGGTTCTCATCAGTGGGAATCTGGTGAAACCAATGATGTCTGCAAGCCTGGTATGCCTATCAAGAGTCATGCCACCTGCATAAATGAGAGACTTAGCAATGTTACAAGTTTTTCCAGAGCATAAAGCATAATCCTTGAGGAGATTAAATATAGAAGTAAGAGATTTTATATCTCCTCCGAAGAAAATCATAATGTCATCAGCAAATAAAGTATGAGAAGGAACTCAGCAATTTATGTTAGCTTGAATGAGATTAACCTGGTTAGTATTAACAAGATTATATATACCCCTACTTAAAACTTCCTCTGTATGGCAGAAGAGGAGGGGAGATAGAGGGTCTCCCTGTCTCACCCCATTAGAACAATTAAAATAGCCAATTTGCTTACCATTAATTCCTATGGAAAGAGTAGCAGATTTAAGGATAATGTGTATCCAGTTGCAAAATTTAATACTAAAAGCTAAGAAAGATAGAGTTTTTAGAATGAAATCTCAACTAAGAGTATCAAAAGCCTTAGCTATATCAAATTTTAAAGCAACATTACCACTAAAGCATTTGTAATTGAGAATATTAATGGCCTCAAAAGTGAGGCAGATCCCATCCTTAATATTTCTACGATGAACAAAGCCTTTTTGCTCAGAAGAAATAAGGGAAGGGAGGATAGAGGATAACCTGTCAGCCAGAATTTTAGAAATGAACTTGTATTTAAAATTGGCCAAAGCAACGAGCCTATATTGACCTAAACATTTAGCCTCCTTAAATTTAGGAATGAGGAAAATGGTGATAGCGTTATAGTTGGGTAAAATCCAACCCTATAAGAAGAATTGAGAAACAACATTTATAACAGCATTCCCTATGATGTCCCAGTACTTATGAAAAAGCACAACTCCAAAACCATCGGGATCAGGAGCAGAATCTGCTTTAAGGTTTAACACAACATTATGGATTTCATTAGGGTTATGAATCATTAAAAGCATGTCATTAGTTTGATCATTCACTAAATTAGGAATGACTTTGAACTAAGTCTGTGTCCTGAAAAACAACAATAGTGTTAAAGAGGTTTTTAAAGTGAGACTCAATATGATTCTCTAAACTAATTTGATCAGTGACCACATTGTCATTTATAATAAGAGAAGAAATGAGTTTAGTTTTCTATTTGATCTTGGCATAACACTACTATAAAAACACATGTTATGTCGGATGCGAAATGCTTTAATTGTCGGTTCCGGATTCGGGGTAAGTAAGGTAGTCATAAAATGTTATCTCTTATCATCTAGGGTATTAAAATATCGAGGGGTTACGCTAAATGCACGTGGGTTCGATTCCTATCCTCGACATTTTTATTATTTTCATAACTGGATGATGTTCCCCTTATTAACACTCAATTTTATGATAAACCGAGGTAATATATTAAAATTATTACTTTGATTAATTTTGGAAACCGAGGGGTTATATTTTTTTTATGTTGTCGTCTGCACCTGAATTAAAAAATAAAGAACCACGGAAAAAAGAATACAGAACCAATGCAAACCCAAAATGGTGCGCCCATTCCTCAATTTGAAACAAAAATATTCATTGATTACACCATATACAATATCCAAAATGGCACACACTTTATAATTTTATATCAAAACTAAAACAAATGATTACGAAACAAAAGCAATAAACCATTTACTTACTAGTTTTCCTATATGCCCTCTTCATGCTCACGACGAATAGCATACACATCATCTAAGTCATTTTCTTCAGATGATTGACTTACATGTTTTTATAAACAATGAGTCTTATAGTTAAAATCTTGATTTTCATTAGTACTATCAGGAAGATTTTTTCCTTGAAGAACAATTGACCATATAGTGTTACATGGATCAGCGACATAAAAAACTTGTTTTGCTTGGTTTGCCATGATGAATGATTCGTTCTTGTAAGTTGCCTTTCAAAGATCAACCCTTATGAATCATATTTCTACACCAACTTTACTGTCAATCCACCTGCACTTAAATAAAGGAACTTAAAAAAAAACATAGTCAATCTCCAAAATCTCCTCAATGATCCCATAGAAATCTCTAGATTCTAGTACTGGATTGTTATCGTTGGAACTAGAAAAGTATATGGATTCAGCCTCAACCATAACACCACTATTTTGCATGGTACTACGAGTATCCTTTGATTTTGTATAGAAAAAATATTTTCTAATGTCGTATGCACTCCAAGTAATTACATCAAACTTAGGAAAATGTGACAACCATTTGCAAATATCCGATGCACCACTCTCATTGGAAATACTTTCCTTAAACCAATCTATGAAATTTCTGTTATGCTCCGTTAGCAACCATTTTTCATTCATTCGAGGGTATTATTCCTTTATAAGATCTTTGTGTGAGGTCAAGTAAGGATTAACTTCACTAAGGTTATTGAATATATACAAATGTGCTTGAAAAAATTGTTCTTGACTAAATGTCTTAACATTTTAACCTTGAATACCTCTACCTTCATAAAATCCATCATGACGAGACTCGGGTACTCCTACAAAGTTTGCATCTAACAGATAGTTTGCACAAAAATCAATAGCTTGTTCTGTGATGTACCTTTCTACGATCGAAGCTTCTGGACAACGATGATTCTTTTTATACCCTTTGAAAAACTTCATGTAACGCTCTACTAGATACATCCACCGCAAATAAACTGGAACACAAATTCTAATCTTCCTGACTATATGAACAACTAAGTGAACCATAATGTCAAAGAATGATGGAGGGAAAAACATCTCTAACTGGCACAAGATAATTGCAACTTCGTGTTCTAATTTCTTGTACCCCAAAATTTGCCCTCTCATTTATTAAGACTTCTCTCACAAGATTGCTTTGACTCAAGAATGGATTAGGGTTTGGTCAGCTCAACACATCTCATCTTGCACTGATAACCCAAAATTAGGGTTTGAGTTTGCACATGGATTTTTGGACTATCAATGCTTCATATGAATTTAAAACATCATTATGAACCCCTAAGATCACTAATGACAAGTTTCAAGCCTTGAACCATATTTTTGATCACTAAATTGGGCAGTTGACCTAAAAATCAACTGTATTGGGGAAAAAGACAACTATGGCCAATTTACAGTAAAACTTCATAATTTTTGATCCACATCAACATTTTAAACTTATATGTATCATTTGATCAAGTTTGGATCACAATTCCTCAAGAAATTTAATCAAATCATCAAAAGGGCAAAATGGTCAAAATTAGGGTTTTGACTGAGGAAGGGCAATTTCTGATTTTTAACCTAGAAAATGATTAATTGAGTTTAAGCATGATTTCAAGGATTCAATGGCATCATCTTGACTTAATTACACGGCTCAAAACATCTCAAATTCATTGGATTGACAGATGAAATTTGCAGTCAACTGATCAAAAGTCAACTGTACACTGAAAAGTCAAACTTTGACTTTTTGGTCAAAATCAAGTACCAAGGGCCATAATTCATCAAAACATGTCAAAATGTGAAACTTTTTCATCAAGAAATCCAAGTTTGAAGATTAGGGTTTGAATTTGAAAATTTTCTTAACTTAGAAAATTTTCTAAGTATAGAAAATTTCTTATTTGTCTCAACTTTAGGCCACTTTTTCACCATGATGCATAAGGATTCAAGGAAAGTTCCCAACATAAAAGTTGTAGACCTCCATGAAATATACAACTTTTCTTCACACACTTTTCCCTAAAGATGCTTGTATCTCAAGATATAAATTTGTGAATACATGGTCATGAACTAAATAACTTAGTGAAATTTTGCCCTAATTTAGGCAGGTTTTGGACCCAACTTCATGGCAATTTTTCACCTAGTTCCAAGAGGTATCTCAAAATGCATTTCAAATATGAATTATATATAACATTGCAAGCTTTCCAAAATGTCCAATAACTCCTCAAGATCATTTTTGAGTAGGGATAATCGAAGAGATGAAGTTGGCAATTTCTCACTTTTTGTCCAAGCCATTTCATAAAGAACAAAGTTGCAATTAGTAGCTATGCTGGCTAATCCATGCTTTACAGGTCCCAAACTTGTTCCATACTCCTTAATTAAATGCTTACTCAGTTGACAAAGCTTCTATCCATGCCTTAGGATCATTATCCAACTTGCAATTCCATTTATGGCAAAAAGGTTTCATTGCCATTTTGAAAAAGATCAACTTTTGCAACCTTTACAATCTTGAGGATTGGACCTGTCCCCTTGGCACATACAAGTACCACAAACCTAAGGCAACTTGTAGAGAAGAAATACCAACCCTAAGCCAGCCAGTAAAAGCATGTGAAGTTTGGTCTTATCACTTTACTTCAAATACAAGAAAAGTGCCAAAAAGGTGAAAACAGGCAAAACTGCTAGAGGGTTGACATCAAACCATTTCCATACTAATATACAAACATTATGCAACACAAAACACGTTTAGAAAAGGCCTGAAACACTCCCAACCAGAAAAACACCAAAAATATGTCCAAAACTGCAGATTTTGCATAAGCACATCTATCTTCCATTTGGCTCGTGCGTTTTGAGTTTTGATTATTCAAACATCTTACATACTTCATACCTAGTCAATCCAAGACTTCATCCATGTTTTGTAATCACTCTTCCACCATCTGCCATTGTTGACTTCAGAGCTTGCAGTTTGACTTGGCCAAGGAGTTCCAGCTACTTTCAGAGCAAGGCAAGGGTTGGAATACATCCAGGGAAGTTCAAGGAAGCTCAAGCAAGCATCAGGCCTCCATCAAACTTATCCCAGTTTCATCCACGATCCCAACTGAAGGAGGTAAAATCTCAAACTCTATCTCTTTGTACATGCAACAATAGGCCACGATTTGTGAATAAAAAATGTAGTCCTCATTATAACGAGGTTGTACATACCATTATCTTGCATTGATTTTACTTGTGCTGAGAGAATTTGGAACTTGAAATTTTAGGAAATATTAGGTCAAGATTTAGGGTTGTTAAAGTTCTCTTTGTTCTTTGATTAATAGTTCACATAACTTATATGGTTGGAATCGTGTGCTCAAGTACTACAACTTTCATGTTATAAATTTTCATTTTTATAGAAGTATGATAGAGTTATAGGATGTCTGGCCAAGCTTGAGGAAGTAGATGAAACAGGGCAAGGACTTGGTTCAGGATATGTTATTTTCGTTTCACTTAAGATAATGGAAGTATAGTCACCCCAGTGGCAAAGTAGCGCGCTGGTGAGACCCATGTCCTGGGTTCGAACCTGCGCGCTACTTTTGTATTTTTCACTTTTTTCCCTTTTCCCTTTTCACATTTTTGCAGGTTGGGCTTGGTCTTTTGGGTCAGGAGTTTTTGCTAGTACCTCACCATCAGCTTTACTACATTACCCCCCCCCCCCCCCCCCCTAGCCAACTTTTATATTTTTATTTTTATTTGTTTTATTTTCATATTTAATATTTTAAATATTTTCTTTAATGTATAAAAATCCCAAAAATGTAAATTAATAATATTGCACTTTTATTGTATTTTTATTTTATTTCTCACATAAAAATATATTTTATTTTAATAGGATATCCTTTATTTTCTTAATAAACTTGTAAATATATTTAAACATATTTAGTTCAATTTATTTTTCATTTCATACTTATAAATACTTATTTTTGCATATATTTAATTTTATATTTATATACAATATTATTTATTATTTTTATACAAGAAAATACACAAAATAATACCTATAAAAACTTTATTTTCTCTTAAATAATAATTAGGGTTAAACCCCTTTTAAAAATTATTTTCTTTACTTTATATTATTAGGTTTAGATTTAAATTTTCTTTTACATAAAAACAAGACACAAAAAAAAAATCCTTTTTTACATGTATATTGCATTGCATTTTAAATATTGTATTATATTCATTCTAACTCGTACAAATTCGATTTGGTTGTAATAATTTATTTATGTTTATATTTTGGCAAATCCCCATTCAAATTTGTATTCCCCCCTCCCATAAATTGTTGTAATAGCTTAGAAATATTTACATTACGCAATTTATCGCTTTATATGCCATGATTAGTAATTAGGGTTTGTATGATAAGAACAAAACAAAGTAAAATAGAAAACCCTAAATACAAGACAAAATCAAAGCATGAAAATGATATACTTGCACACAAGCACCTGTTGTACCCCAAAATTTGCCCTCCCATATTCTTCGAGAAATTGCCAAGTCAAGCTTCAAAATTCCCCAAGGGTTGCACAGTGTAAAAGTCTCATGAACAGTCAAAATTAGGGTTTTGGTTCTGATCAAGAAAATGAAGTTTCCAAAGGTCCAATCAAGTCCCACATGCCTACAAATATGGTCAAGCACCCTCATATCAATTTTCAAGACTTTCAGCACAAAACTGCACAGTCAAAACCCTAATTGCACTACAGTCAACTGTAGGGGCAAAATGGTCATTTGACAGTCAAAAGTTCAAATTTTTGGTCAACATCTCATTTTTAAGCCACAAAAATCATTTGATCAATGCTTGATCATGATTCTCAAAGCTTGGCTCAAAAATCATCAAGATGCAAAAGTTTCCTTATTTGGACAGCTGAAAAAGTCAACTGTAAATTGACCAGGGCATAACTTTCACATGGATTATCAGAAAAATTCCATCCAAAGCTCATTTTGAAGAGAAAGACATTTCCTACAACTCATCTTCATACTTCAAGTCCAAGAAATGCTCTCACAAAAAGTTATCAATTTCAACATTATAGGTCATTTTCAAAAGTCAACAAAAAGGGACTTTAAGTCAAAGGACATAACTTGAGATTGGTAAATATAAATGACATGGGACCAAAGACATTGGTTAGAGGACTCAAAGACCTTTCCAAAATGTCCAAGAACATGAGCAAAGCTTAAAAATTGAGCAAGTTATGCCTTGTGGAAGTTGGGAAATTTTTGGATATTTTGAAAAGTCAACATTGATTCAAATGACCTAAAATTGCTAATGGGCCTATTTTTCTTCCACAATTCATCATCCCAAGCATGCACACGACCATTTGGCCCAAAGGGAAGTTTTTCTCTATTTTTTATTTATTTATTTGAATTTTTTATTATTAATAATTCATTTAATCAAATAAAATACATGAAAAATATAAAACCAATGAAATCAAATCTTTTTGTACATGTAATAGGCTCAATAATTCGTGCATGACCAGATATGGAAGGAATTGGATTGATTGAATATGATTGAGAGCAAAAGTACATGGAAAAAAGATTGAAAAAGATCTTTGAAAATCAAATCTCAAAAACCATGAATGCAAAGGATTTGGATTGTTTTTCTTGACCTAATTCACTCTATACTTAAGCCTGATCACAAACCTAATGAAAAAGACCACTAAGCTGCGCAGAAACTCCATTCACAAACTTGAAATTTTCTTTGAAAACTCAAATTCTGAAAACCTACTTGCAGGTCGATTCAAGCCTCAAAACCTATTCCATTGGCTTGCCAGGGTTGCCAGTAAACGATTCCAATCAAAAGCTTAGCCCCATACTCAAAGAATTGGTAAAACGAGTTGGACCTGTACAAAGAAAATTTCTAATTCGTACATCTCGATTCATGCATTTTTTGTGAATTTTAACGCTTGATTCATGATTATCGTTTGATTCTAATGCTAACCCAATGATTTAATTGTGTTTTTGTGCATCGTGTGAAGATTTGCCATGGATGAATATTAGGGTTTTGCAAGCTTTAATTTGGGCGTTTTGTAATGTGGTAAAATTAGGACACGTGACTTACACCATTGAATCGGGCATGTCTGGACGAACAGAAACAAGCACTCGCGCCTAATTTATGAGGCCTTATGGCCTATTCGCTATTTTTCCATAGATGGCCTAAAAGAACACTTAAAAAACCGTTGCCTGTTTCTTTTGTATTTTCAGGAAAACAAAAATCATTGAAGAAGATGATGTGGTGGCCAGCGATGATTGGTCCTTTTAAAATTTCGCGCTAAAAAGCACTAACGCATGTTTTTATTCTTATAATATTTGTTTGTTCTTTATTATACAGAAAACGCGCTTGGTACGATTGGCAAGGCATGTGTGTGTTAACGTTCAAGACCTGGGTTCGAGCCCCAGGTCCTCACTATCTCCATATTATTTTTCAATCCATAATCCCATGCAGGTTCAATACAAGGCTCTATCATACGCCTCTCAATCCAACGCGCCACATGTCCCGTTGTACTCCATCAAAGGCTCAGATCTAAGGAATATGATGAACCCTGGTCAACGCTTCTGCACGTGAGTGAAAAAGTCTCCAAGGCCAGGAATTTAAATGGGCCAGATTGCTAAAGGCCTCACCTCCTATTTGGGGTCTGAACCCCATTGGTTTGCAAATTTTCTTTACTTTCTTTTTTTATTAATTCTATTCTCTTTTAATTATTATATTCTTAATTAATTTATTATTTTTCATAAAAAACACAAAACCATAAAAAATCAGAAAAGAAAAAAAAATAATAAATATTTTTTTTTATTTTAATGTTTTTTTGTAATTAAATTGCATATAATTAAATTTAGTTTTAAATTAGGTTTTAATTTTAACTCTTTTAACAAAAATCTAAAAAATATAGAATTAGGGTTTTAATTATCTTTTTTCTTTTCCTTTATCATAATTAATTACTTAATAGTATTTTTGTAAATAAACTTTGCCATTAACTAATTAATTTAATATTAGGTTTTAATCTTCTTTTCTTAATAAATTAAAAAACAAATAGAATTAGGGTTAGCATTTAATTTCAATTAATTCTTTTTTCATTAAAATCCTAAAATACTAAAAAATACCAAAAACATCTCTTTTTCTTTTTCTTTAATTAATTAATTCCATGTAATTTAATTTTGCGAAAAGGGTCCAACGCCCTCGTTTAATTCTTATTAAATCGCATATTTATTTTATTCCGTTTAAATATTTATGTATCTCTCCCGAAGCCTTGTAAATTGTTTGTCGCACTTTTTCTTTTACTTTCTTTATTTTTCTGTCAAATCGGGTTCGAGAAATTTTGGCGATGTGGACCCGCGCCTTTTGTAATAGCTTAGAATTTTTACTTTCCCGCAATATTTTTAACTGTTAAATCAAGGCATGAAAGAATGTATGGACAAAAATAAAAACAAACGTTAGATCACCAATAACATGACAAGATAAATATCTGAAAACGACACACAAATTCACACACCACCCCTAGGGTACGCCTCGCTGTTGCCTTGCCTCGAAAGGTGATCGTCGAGTAGAGGATGTCTTAGTAAGTCCTCATGATCCGGGAACCTGGCATGAGGGTAGCTTCTAAGGTGTCTTCCCATTGCTCTGGTGATCACCATGTCCCGAACCTCGAATTGACCCGAACACCTCCAATGGTGGTGCTACCTACCTCTCAATGGTGGGATGGCACTACTTTAAAGGACATTTACACAGACGAATTCCTTAGGGTAGGTAGACGACTCTAGATACTTGCTCTAAATTTCAAAACAAAATCAAAAATACTTTTCACACCGACACCTTTTCAAAAAGCTTTCGAAAGCATTTTTTCAAACACTCTTGAGGACCGATACAAGAGTCGGACTGGAATTTTCAAAGAAACTTTTTAAAACCCACAGTTGAAAAGCAAACAAACCATTTTTGAAAACACAAATGAGCAAGTATCTAAGAGCCCATGGATAACCATGGATAGAAAGGGTGTTAACACCTTCCCTTTCTATAATCTACCTCCCGAACCGAGAGCAATCTCTTTAAGGAATTTTTCTGTGCTTTTGTCCTTTCCATTTGGAGAAAATAAAAGACGGTGGCGACTCTTGCTTACCGCGACATTTCGCGAACCAGCGTTAAACAGTCAGTTCCAGATCCACCGATCACAGCACCCTTAGGGTTTCTCCACTTGGTTGCCTAAAACAAAAATAGCCATGTTACACATGCGAAGTATCTTGGCAAAACAAAACAAATATAAGATCATAGTCCCCCGATGACACTATTCAAAATTTTCCTTACAAAAATGATCTTGGTCCCTCAAAATGCTAAGATACTTTGCAAACATTGCTAATCATGGTTATACGATGACCCACGCCCGTCCCATTTACATCCAAAGATAGGGTTGCTTACCAAATCAATGGTAAGACAAGAATGTCAAAGGAATAGAAAATGAACAAGAAATACATTTGAGTAGGTAGATTACTTCTAGTTACTTGCTCAATTTCAAACAACTATCCTTGCTATTTTCAAAACAAACACACACATTTCAAAACATCTTACAATCATTGGAAATATTTTCAAAAAGACAAACATCTTTGTATACATTCTTACGAACGAGAATCATTACAAAGATCGCATAAATGAATGGCCTCTTTTACAAAATACTTTCAAAACCACACCAAGCACAATTTCAAACAAACAAAAGCAAGTGATCTAAGCAAGTAACTAAGAGCCCCTGGAAAACCATGGATGAAAAGGGTGCTAATACCTTCCATTTTCATAATCTACCCCCTGAACTCAAGAAAACATCTCAAAGGTATTTCCTGTGCTTTTTCACCTTTCCGTTTGGATAAAAGAAAAGTCGGTGGCGACTCTTGCTAACCGCAACATTTGTGATAAAACGCAAAACCTCAAGTCAGTTCTCCCACCGCATCACAGAACTGGCGACTCTGCTGGGGAATTTTATAAAAGTGGGGTTACCTTAGGGCTAGATCACATTTATTTGCTTATATTGTTTAACTTGTTTGCTTTATATTATGGTTCTTTGTTTGGGTTTGAAATCCTCTACCCGGATTTGGGATGCATTATAGGAAAATAGCAATACGTTGTGGAAACTGTGCGGGGTATACCGACATGGTCTAAGCAATAGCTATGTTAGTGTGACATATTTGTGGGTACCGATAGCCTTTGAGTTAATCAAAGAGAATACGGGGCCTCTGAGTGATGTCATGAAGCACTGATGAACTTCTAGAACCTTTTACTTGACCAACTTGGCCTTTAGGATGTAGTGAGATGATCGGCTTTGGTGCAGTCCAAAGTTGGTAGATACTCGATACTACACTCATTAAGGGTTGGTTTCTTGGGATATTTCGGTCTCCATTAAAGAGGCTTGAGATGAAACAATGACCAAGGAAACAATCCAGTGATATTGAGCTCCTTAGAACCCGGTTACTATTATTAGGACAGGTTGAGCCAACTAAACTTCAAGAGGGTACTTACCTATAAAACCCCATGCAAGCCTAAACTAAGAACTTGTTTGATTTGCTTGCATATGCATACTTGTACATAACATCATGGACATCATGAACATCATATGCATTCACTA
Organism: Vicia faba; assembly: GCA_948472305.1. Taxonomy (NCBI): domain Eukaryota; kingdom Viridiplantae; phylum Streptophyta; class Magnoliopsida; order Fabales; family Fabaceae; genus Vicia; species Vicia faba. The sequence continues at coordinate 776,450,462 of OX451737.1, forward strand.
ACTATTTCAAGGATTTTGGAGATTCATCTTTGTTCTTGTTTTGTAGGATATGGATTCACTTCGCAGGAAAACTATCCAAATCAACCTTGTAAGAATTCCTCCACAACTCAAGGAGCTAGCTTCAAGGATCCCTGAGAACTCTCCATTCATTGAGAGGCATGGTCGTCTACTCAACTTCGTCACCTCCAACACAGAGGAGGATATGATGAAGGTTCTCTTCCAGTTCTTTGACCATTTGCATCATTGCTTCATATTTCCTGACTATCAACTTGTGCCTACTTTGGAGGAATTTTCTCAACTCTTGAGGATTCCTATTCTCAATCAACTACCTTTAAACGGTACGGAAAGAGATCCAAAGCCAGAAGAGATTGCTCAAGCCATGCACTTGCACTCATCTGATGTCACAACTCATTGGGAAACTAGAAGTGGTGTCAAAGGTTTCTTGGCAAAGTTTTTGTTTGAGAAAGCCCAAAGCTGTTGGAATTCCCTAGACTTGCAAGCTTTTGAGGAGATTGTGTCTCTTCTTATCTATGAGATGGTCTTGTTCCCCAATCCTTACCAACTCATAGATGTGAGTGCCGTCAAAATCTTCATGTCACGCAATCCGGTGCCTACATTGCTAGGGGATATCCTACACTCTTTTCACACCCGTACAATGAGGAAGAGAGGGGTCCTTATGTGTTGCACTCCCCTCCTGGAAAGATGGTTTATTTCTCATCTTCCCCAATCAGTCTTAAAGAATGAGCAAGGATTAAGGTGGTCACAAAGGTTAATGACGCTCAAACATTCAGATATTCATTGGCGCTCTCGATCCAAAGAGAATGTTATCATTGTTGACCGTTGTGGGGAATTCCCTAATGTCCCTATACTTGGCATTAGGGGAGGCATCACCTACAACCCATGTTTATCTCTAAGACATTTTGGTTATGCCCGAAGGGATGGCCCACATGATATGCTGATTTAAGGCTTGGTATTCGACTACGACAACGACGATCAAGGACTTCGCCAGAGATTCATCCGAGCTTGGAGGATGCTAAACAAGGTGGATAGCAAGACTTTTGGACACAAGAATTCCATCCCTCTTGAGCCTTACCTCAAGTGGGTACGAACCCGCGCTCAAAGTCTTATGATGCCTTATCCTTCCATTCTCCCAGTGATTATTGAGTCTGTTAAGGAAGGAGAAATTCCATACACTATCTTACATCCTGACATGCCAACATCACTCGAAGATCTACAAAGGGATTGGATACAACTCAAAGGAGAGCGAGATACTTTCGAAGCCCAATTCTACGCAAGCGAGAAGAAGGTTTTGGAACTCACTAGGCTACTTCATGAGGAGCAGACTCTGAATACCTACATAGTGCCAAAGAGGATGCGCAATACTTTTTTATCTTAGAATTTTGTATTATTTTGCCCAAGGGGCATTGATGTACTCCAGTTCTATCTTATTAATATAACGTGTGTTTCTTTTTGTTTGAAACAAATTTGAATTTTTAAATCCTTGAAAGCATTGCATGTATACATACCATTCATCATGACATAAACAGGTCTTTTTCAACCAGTTTCCTCATCTCTCTACTGTTTATTTCAGTAAGATGGATCTCGAACATACGGTCAAAGATCTTCAAGCTCAAAACACGCAGTTTCAACAGTTACTCATGACCCTAGCCAAGGGGCAAGATGAGTTGAAGACTCTGTTAGCTAAAGAGAGAAAGAAGAAACCAAAGAAAGCCACTGGAGTTTTGAATATGGGGAGAAGATTTCAGGGACAGGCTAGAAGGACACTGAATTTTGCAACCACTTCCGGGGAAGGAGAAGGAAAAGGAAAAGAAGCAGCAGTTCCGTCAGAATCCGAAGAGGGGGAAGAAGAGGAAGACTACTCTGAGGAACAATACCCTCCGGCTGATGATAAGTACATACATCTTGAAGAGCATTTAAGCGCTATGGAAATACAAAGAGTACCAGGTCTAGACTTTGAAGAATTAGGGCTAGTGTCAGTAATTGTAATCCCACCAAAGTTCAAAGTGCCATTGTTTGCAAAATATGATGGGGTGTCATGTCCTAAAATGCACCTCCGATCATACGTGAGAAAGATTCAACTGCACTCTACTGATAAAGACCTGTGGGTACATTTTTTCCAAGATAGTTTATCCGGAACACAACTCGATTGGTTTTACCAATTAGAAAGGGCCGACGTCCATAACTGGGAAGACCTTGCCGCAACTTTCTATAAACAATACCAGTATAATGCAGATTTGGTGCCTACCCGTACTCAACTTCAGAGTATGGCTATGTCTTCAAATGAAGGTTTTAAAGATTACGCGCAAAAATGGAGAGATCTAGCTGGGAGAGTGCAACCCCCTCTGTCTGAAAGGGAGTTGGTGGACATGTTCTTAGGCACTCTATCGGGCCCTTTCTTCAACCATTAGATTGGGAGTTCATCTGCTGGATTTACTGAGTTAATATTAACCAGAGAGAGGGTGGAAGCTGGCATAAAAAGTGGAAAGATTCAGAAAGATTCATCTGCCTCTACAGCTGTAAGAAAGCCTTTCACTAGAAAGAAGGAGGTATCTGCTGTTTATCCACAAAGGAACCAAGGGAGAGCTGAACGCCGACCAATGGTAGGGGCCGTTATGATCCCAAAATCTACATCTGATCAACCAAGAAGTAACCAACCAAGGGTGGAAAGGCCAATCCGGAAATTCACCAGAATTAATATGAATCTAGCCCAGGTTTTACCACATCTGCTGAAATCTAATTTGGAGACTTTGAAGGAAGCTCCAAAGAATCCCAACACGGCATCCCCTCGTTATCACCCGAATTCCAGATGCGCATACCATTCTGAAAGTCCGGGCCACGACACCAACAACTATTGGGCTTTGAAAAACAAAATCCAAGACCTCATAGATGCAAAAGAAATTAAGTTTGAGGCGCCCGAGAAACCAAATGTCATTTCCGCTTCTATGCCTAGACATGGTCACAACGCTAATGCTATCGAAGAAGATTTGTTTATTGCTATAGTAGATGAACTCTTGACTCCGCTCCCGATCATTAAGATGAACTTGTTGAAAGCTGGTATATTCCCAGGTTGTGATAAAGACTGCCATCTTTATTTATCCTCACCAACTAATTGCCCTCTATTGAAGACATGCATTCAACGCCTGATCGACAACCAATAAATTCTGTTTGAAAATGCTCCTGTTTCACCCATTCCAGTTAAAGACGTTTCAATCATAACCATCTCCGCCAATCCTTCCAGGGCCCCTAAAAGACCCGTTAGGATTACATCAGTTCCGAAGACTACTCCTCTCATAATTACAATGCCCGGGCCAGTCCCATACGAATCAGACAAAACAATACCGTGGAATTACATTGGAGAAATCTACTACCATGGTGTTAAACAAGATGAGTTGACTACCGAAGAAGTGAGCTCTGAAGAAGAAAATTCCGACATTAGCAATATTTCCAAAACCAATAAGATTACCCGTAGCGGTAGAATCTTCTCTCCAGAGATTGCCCCTCCAAAGGCAGTTTTTGGACCCGTGGCCGTTCTGAAGATTACCTCTGTACCAATAATCATACCTGCAAGTGCACCTACCGACAAAGACGACACGACCTCTGCTGTTATCCCTACCAACACTTCTACTGCTGAAAATCGAGGAAAAAGCATTCAAGAAGAGCCTGTTCGGACGAAGGCTCAATCACTAGCTATCCCCGAAACATCCAAGAAAGAATTGGAAGAGATCCTGAGGATAATAAAGAAGAGTGATTATGACGTAGTTGAACAGTTGGGGCAAACTCCCTCCAAGATCTCCATGCTAGCCTTGCTTCTGTGCTCTGAGGCACATGCGAAAGCTCTGGTAAAATTTCTGAAGACAGCCCATGTGCCAAAAGAGATGTCTGCTGACCAATTCCAAGATTGTGTGGCCAGTTTGACAGCTGATAATGGCCTAGGTTTCTCCGATGATAATTTGACACCCAGAGGGAGAAAGCACAACGAGGCATTACATGTCTTTGTGGAGTATAGAGGAATGACTCTAGCCCATGTCTTGGTGGACACGGGTTCATCTTTGAACGTCTTACCAAAGAAAGCCCTTGACAGATTGGATTACGAAGGTTTGACATTGAAACCCAGTAATATAATTGTGAGAGCGTTTGATGGCTCGAAGAGGATGGTCCATGGGGAGGTGGACATCTCGATAAAGGTGGGAACTCAGACTTTCAGCTCAACCTTCTATGTAATGGACATCCGCCCCTCTTACTCCTGTCTGTTAGGACGACCCTGGATCTATAATGCCGGTGCTGTCACCTCCACACTACACCAGATGCTGAAGTACCCGGTCCAAGGAAAGATCATAACTGTCCATGGAGAGGAGGAGTACATGATTAGTCATCTAAATTCCTTCCGATATGTGGAGTTGGATGGCGAGTTCATTGAAAATCCTTTTCAACATTTCAAAGAGGTCTCTCAAGAAGTAGAAATAACCAAGGCGGTATCCCCGATTCCCAAGATCACAAGACCTCCACTTCAGATGTCATCTCTAAAGGACGCTAAGGCAGTAGTAGAAGAGGGTGGATGCACCATCTGGGGGCAGCTTCTGGACATCCCGTATAAATCAAACAAGTTTGGCTTGGGGTTTACTTCAACGACTCAGAGCGCTGTACGCCGTGCCCGTGCTGGAGGGCCACCTTTGAAGATTAGTAACAGGGAGGTCAACACAGTCGAAGATGGTGAAGAAGATGACAACTTGGAAGATTGGATATTTCCTACTGTCAACGGAGGACTTTGCAATTGGGAAGCCAGAGATTTTGTCCCAATAACTTTTATCTCTCAGTAATTTATCTTTTACATTTCTGTTGGACTTGTAATATTCATAAACAATTCGCACTTTAAAAACCTTGTGTCTTACTCGAGGCACAATGGTCCATTTGTAAGGGTTTTTTTATTTCATCTTCATATGACATTCAATGAATCATGGACACTTTTCCACATACAAACTTTTTTGTGCTTATTGTCTTTCTTTTGCATTTTAGTGTTTAAAGATGGCTATATCCTTACACACACCCACACTCACAAATACAAGTACCCCTCAAATCCGGATCCCATGGGTAACGATATTGCTATGGCCTTTAGCGACTCTGAAGATCCAATCTATCAAGCCGAATACGAAGGTGAGGAAGATTGTGAAGTACCAGGGGAATTGGCCAGACTACTACAACAAGAGGAAAGAGCTATTCAGCCTCATGAGGAACCATTGGATACAATCAACTTGGGCACCAAGGAAGATAAAAAGGAAATCAAAGTGGGTGTCAACCTAGAGCCAAGTGTTAAAGAGAGTCTAATTCAGCTATTGAATGATTATGTTGAGATCTTTTCCTGGTCATACGAAGACATGCCAGGACTTGATACATACATCGTGGTACATCGTCTACCCATAAGAGAAGACTTTCCACCAGGGAAACAAAAAGTCCGCCGCATGAGACCTGACATGTTAGAGAAGATCAAAGCAGAAGTCATGAAGCAGTTCAATGCTGGATTCTTAGCAGTCACTTCCTATCCTCAATGAGTTTCCAACATTGTTCCCGTGCCTAAAAAGGACGGAAAAGTGCGAATGTGCGTGGATTATAGAGATTTAAACAGGGCCAGCCCTAAAGATGATTTTCCACTTCCCCACATTGACATCCTGGTTGATAATACAGCCCAACACGAAGTATTTTCCTTCATGGACGGATTCTCAGGTTATAACCAAATCAAAATGGCACCTGAGGACATGGAGAAAACTACATTTGTCACCCAGTGGGGCATATTCTGCTACAAAGTGATGTCATTCAGACTGAAGAATGCTGGGGCAACCTATCAGCGTACTATGGTAGCTTTGTTTCATGATATGATACATCATGAGATAGAAGTCTATGTAGATGACATGATAGCCCGATCACAAACTGAAGAGGAGCACCTTGATCACTTGCAAAATTTGTTTGTGAGATTGAAGGAGTACAAGTTAAGGTTGAATCCAAACAAGTGTACATTCGGAGTCCGGTCCGGTAAACTCTTAGGTTTCGTTGTCAGCAACAAAGGCATCGAGGTTGATCCTGCCAAGGTTAAAGTGATACAAGAAATGCCTGCTCCTTGCACTGAGAAGGAAGTCAGAGGATTCTTGGGACGCCTGAACTATATTTCCAGATTCATTTCTCACCTGACAGCTACTTGTGAGCCAATCTTCAAACTATTGAAGAAAGATCAAGTAGTCAGATGGAACGACGAATGCCAGGTTGCTTTTGAAAAGATCAAGGAGTACTTACAAGAGCCTCCTGTTTTGATGCCACCAGTCGAGGGAAGACCACTGATCATGTATCTGACTGTTTTAGAGAACTCAATGGGGTGTGTATTGGGGTAGCATGACGAGTCTGGCTGAAAAGAGCATGCTATTTACTACCTGAGCAAAAAGTTTACCGTCTGTGAAACCAGATATTCACTGCTCGAGAAAACTTGCCGCGCTCTGGCATGGGCTGCTCGCCGGCTAAGACAGTATATGTTGACTCATACCACTTTGTTGATTTCTAAGATGGATCCGATAAAGTACATCTTCGAAAAGCCTGCTCTATCTGGGAGGATAGCTAGATGGCAGATGATCCTAACGAAATATGACATACAATACACTACCCAGAAAGCTATAAAGGGCAGTGTGCTAGTTGATCATCTTGCTCATCAAGCTGTAGAAGATTATCAATCCATGAAGTTTGAATTCCCGGATGAAGACATCATGACATTAGACAACTGTGAAGAAATCAGACCATATGACGGACCAGAACAAGGATCGCGATGGACCCTGTTCTTTGATGGGGCATCCAATGCACTTGGTAATGGTATCAGCATTGTACTCATATCTCTGGAAGGGTGTCATAATCCCTTTACTGCCAGACTTTGCTTCAACTGTACGAACAACATGGCGGAATACGAAGCATGCATCTTTGGTCTCAAGGCTGCCATAGACTTGGGAATCAAATCTTTAGATGTGTTTGGAGATTCAGCTTTGGTCATCAGTCAGATCAAAGGAGAGTGGGACACTAAGCATCCAAACCTTATCCCTTACAAAGAACATGTTTTGACATTGCTACCACATTTTGAGCAGATTACCTTCGAGCATTTCCCGCAAGAAGAAAATCAGCTAGCAGATGCTCTAACCATAATGTCATCTATGTTTAAACTTAATTGGGATAACGAGGCTCCCCAGATCACCATTGAACGAATGGACGAACCAACACATTGTCACGAGATTAATACTGAAAAAGTAGTGTACCAGCCTTGGGTTCATGAAATCAAGAGGTATCTCGAGGCTCAGGAATATCCGGAAGGAGCTTCAATCAATGATAAGAAGTTCTTAAGGAGATTCTCTGCTAAGTTCTTCCTGAGTAATGGCATCCTATACAAACGCAACCATGACTCTATTCTGCTCCATTGTATGGATAAGATTGAGGCTGAAAAGATCATGGTTAAATTACATGAAGGTGCCTTTGGAACTCACTCCAGCGGGCATACGATGGAAAAGAAAATCCTACGGGCAAGCTATTATTGGTCTACCATGGAAGCAGACTGCTATCAACACTCTCAGACTTGTCATAAGTGTCAAATTTATGCTGACAAGGTGCACGTACCTCCGGTTCCTCTAAATGTCTTGACGGATCCTTGGCCCTTTTCTATGTGGGGAATCGACATGATTGGAGAGATCAAGCCTACAGACTCCAATGGACACCGCTTCATTCTAGTGGCCATTGATTATTTCACAAAGTAGGTCGAAGCAGCTTCCTTCGCATCCGTTACTAAGAATGTTGTTGCCCGCTTCATCAAGCAGAATCTCATTTTCCGGTACGATATTCCAGAAAGGATCATCACTGATAATGGTGCAAACCTTAACAATACTATGATCACCGCCTTGTGCAAGCAGTTCAAGATTCAGCATCATAATTCACCCCCTATCGACCAAAGAGGAATGGTGCAGTCGAAGCTGCTAATAAAAACATTAAAAAGATCATACAGAAAATGACAGTCACCTACAAGGACTGGCATGAGATGCTACCATTTTCTCTCCACGGGTACCATACCACGGCTCGCACATCAACTAGGGCAACACCCTATTCTTTGGTTTATGGCATGGAGGCTGTTTTGCCTATTGAGGTTCAGATCCCCTCTTTGAGAATTATGAAAGACGCAGGTTTGAATGAGGACGATTAGATCCAGGCTCGACTCGATCAACTAAACTTAATTGATGAAAAGAGACTCACTGCTGTTTGCCATGGTCAGATGTATCAGAAACAGATGATCAAGGCTTTCAACAAGAAAGTCAGACGCCAAGCATATCAAGTTGGAGATCTAGTGATCAAACACATTATCTCGCCACAAAGTGATCCCAGGGACAAATGGACTCCTAACTATGAAGGACCATTTGTAATCAAGAACATATTCTCCGGTGGGGCAATGATCTTAACCACCATGGACGGTGATGACCTGCCACACCCTGCGAACGCAGACATAGTCAAAAGATACTATGCATAAGAGACCCGCTAGGTTGACACACCTAGGCAAAAAAAGGGCATCCCGACGAACCAAAAGGTTCAGGAAAAAATTAGGGATAAAATATAAAAAAATCTGTACACCCGGCAAGTTGAAAACCCGAAAGGGCGACTTGGGAAAAAAAGGGTTTCCCGGTGGACTGAAAACCCGAAAGGGCGGTCCAGGCAAAAGTTAGGGAATTTAAGCGTAAGACTATGTCCCGTCGGATAACTTTGAGGACAATCTCTTCACTGACAAACTCGGAGTTTCTGATCAATTCAATCATCTTCGGACGAAGCAACAAATAGGCAAGATATTTGAAGATACGAAGGCTATAGCAGAATGGGAACCCCATGGGATTATCACACATAGCTATCTTTCTTTGTATAAATTTTTTCTTATTTTTTTTGGCACCATCCTCTTACTAGGATGTATGTCTCCTTTGTACAAATACTTATTCAAAGTTAAATACAAAGATATCTCTTTAAAGTACAAAAAATTATTTGTCCTTTTCCTTTACACTTGTGTTTTATTTGCAAAAACGTCCATTGATTCATTAGTGAACATATGCATTTGAACATAATTACTGTTTACAAAATAAACAAAATGAAAAAAGACAATTAATGATAAGTTGAAAGAATAGGAAAACGTCTTTAGGCTATTCCGTGAGCAATCCCCACAATACGTCATTTAGATCCTCGACGGAACTAAAACTTCAAACTATTAATCCCCGGTGGAAACCATCCAATTTCTCCAAATTTCCCAGCAAGTTGTTTTGAAGCCTGAAAACCAATCGGATAACAGCTGACTTCTGATACTCCCCAACAAAACAAAGACTCTCATTTATCCCCAGTAGAAGTCATCAAAATTCTCTGGATTCCCCAAGCAGATTCCTCAAGCAGTATATGGCATTGCTCTCACAATAGGATGTTGTCATTACTTCAATTTCAAGATATGAAGAATCCACATATCCTCAGCAGCAGTCAAGGATTTATTTTCCTCAGCAATACAACAAATCAGCTTACATGCACATGCATTACATTCACATATCATAAACATTGATAAAACACATATGTTTCATCATACATCTCATGCAACATTATTTTATGTTCTAGCTAACATTTTACCCTTTTCAGGATAAGATTAACAGCTACCATTAACAATATGCAATCACGATACAGTTCAGATACGCTCCAGACACGGATGTCATTCTGATACTCATTCAGATTTCAACTTTCAGATACAGTACAAATACGCTCCAGACACGGTTTCCATTCTGTTACTCATTCATATTCAGCTTTCAGATACAGTGCGGATACACTCCAGACGCGGAGGCCACTCTGATACTCATTCAGATTTCAACTTTCAGATACAGTTCAGATACGCTCCAGGAACGGATGCCATTCTGTTACTCATTCAGATTTCAAGTTCATATACAATTTAGATACGCTCCAGACACGGATGCCATTCTGATACTCATTCAGATTTCAAGGTTCAGATACAGTTCAGATACGCTCCAGACGCGGACACCATTCTGATACTCATTCTTTCATCTTACAACTTACACTTCAACAAACATTCTTGATGGAATCTGCAAGTCCATCTCCAAAAAACCCTATCACTTCTCCAAATGGCATCTTTAAGCCCATTCCCTCAACTACACGTCGCCGAGTACAAATTTATGGGCACTTTAGTGTCCAATCATCTTTCACCTTCGAGTCACGAATGACAAAGCTCGCCAATCTAACTCTTCAGGTTTAAGAAGATTGAACAGGGGAAGCTGTTGTACCCCAAAGTTTTCCCTCTCATTTATCAATACTTCTCTCACAAGATTGCTTTAACTCAAGAATGGATTAGGGTTTGGTCAGCTCAAGACATCTCATCTTGCACTGATAACCCAAAATTAGGGTTTGAGTTTGCACAGGGATTTTTGGACTATCAATGCTTCATATGACTTTAAAACATCATTATGAACCCCTAAGATCACTCATGACAAGTTTCACGCCTTGAACCATATTTTTGATCAGTCAATTGGGCAGTTGACCTAAAAATCAACTATATTGGGGAAAAAGACAACTATGGCCAATTTACAGTCAAACTTCATAATTTTTGATCCACATCAATATTTTAAACTTATATGTATCATTTGATCAAGTTTGGATCACAATTCCTCAAGAAATTTGATCAAATCATCAAAAGGGCAAAATGGTCAAAATTAGGGTTTTGACTGAGGAAGGGCAATTTCTGATTTTTAACCTAGCAAATGACCAATTGAGTTTAAGAATGATTTCAATGATTCAATGGCATAATCTTGACTTAATCACATGGCTCAAAACATCTCAAATTCATTGGATTGACAAATGAAATTTGCAGTCAACTGATCAAAAGTCAACTGTACACTGAAAAGTCAAACTTTGACTTTTTGGTCAAAATCAAGTACCAAGGGTCATAATTCATCAAAACATGTCAAAATGTGAAACTTTTTCATCAATAAATCCAATTTTGAAGATTAGGGTTTGAATTTGAAATTTTTCTTAACTTAGAAAATTTTCTAAGTATAGAAAATTTCTTATTTTTCTCAACTTTAGGCCACTTTTTCACCATGATACATAATGATTCAAGGAAAGTTCCCAACATAAAAGTTGTAGACCTCCATGAAATCTATAACTTTTATTCACACACTTTTCCCTAAATATTCTTGGATCTCAAGATATAAATTTGTGAATACATGGTCATGAACTAAATAACTTAGTGAAATTTTGCCATAATTTAGGCAGGTTTTGGACACAACTTCATGGCAATTTTTCACCTAGTTCCAAGAGGTATCTCAAAATGCATTTCAAAGATGAATTATAGAGAACATTGAAATATTTCCAAAATGTCCAAGAACTCCTCAAGATCATTTTTGAGTAGGGAGAATCGAAGAGATGAAGTTGGCAATTTCTCACTTTTTGTCCAAGCCATTTCATGAAGAACAAAGTTGCAATCAGTAGCTATGCTGGCTAATCCATGCTTTAAAGGTCCCAAACTTGTTCCATACTCCTTAATTAAATGCTTACTCAGTTGAAAAAGCTTCTATCCATGTCTTAGGATCATTATCCAACTTGGAATTCCATTTATGGCAAAAAGGTTCCATTGCCATTTTGAAAAAGATCAACTTTTGCAAAATTTACAATCTTGAGCATTGGACCTGTCCCCTTGGCACATACAAGTACCACAGACCTAAGGAAACTTGTAGAGAAGAAATACCAACCCTAAGCCAGCCAGTACAAGCATGTGAAGTTTGGTCTTATCACTTTACTTCAAATACAAGAAAAGTGGCAAAAAGGTGAAATTAGGCACAGCTGCTAGAGGGTTGACATCAAACCATTTCCATACTAATATACAAATATTATGCAACACAAAACACGTTAAAAAAAGGCCTGAAACACTCCTAACCAGAAAACACCAAAAATCTGTCCAAAACTGCAGATTTTGCATAAGCACATCCATCTTCCATTTGGCTCGTGCATTTTGAGTTTTGATCATTCAAACATCTTACATACTTGATACCTAGTCAATCCAGGCCTTCATCCCTGTTCTGTAATCACTCTTCCACCATCTGCCATTGTTGACTTCAGAGCTTGCAGTTTGACTTGGCCAAGGAGTTCCAGCTACTTTCAGAGCAAGGCAAGGGTTGGAATACATCCAGGGAAGTTCAAGGAAGCTCAAGCAAGCATCAGGCCTCCATCAAACTCATCCCAGTTTCATCCACGATCCTAACTGAAGGAGGTAAAATCTCAAACTCTATCTCTTTGTATAGGCAACCATATGCCACGATTTATGAATAAAAAATGTAGTCCTCATCATAACAAAGCTGTACATACCATTATCTTGCATTGATTTTACTTGTGCCGAGAGAATTTGGAACTTGAAATTTCTGGAAATATTAGGTCAAGATTTAGGGCTGTTAAAATTCTCTTTGTTCTTTGATTAATAGTTCACATAACTTATATGGTTGGAATCGTGTGCTCAAGTACTACAACTTTCATGTTATGAATTTTCATTTTTGTGGAAGTATGAGAGAGTTACAGGATGTCTGGCCAAGCTTGAGGAAGAAGATGAAACATGGCAAGGACTTGGTTCAGGATATGTTATTTTCGTGTCACTTAAGATAATGGAAGTATATCCACCCCAGTGGCAATGTAGCGCGCTGGTGAGACCCATGTCCTGGGTTCGAACTTGCGCGCTACTTTTGTATTTTTCACTTTTTTTTCCCTTTTCCATTTTCACATTTTTGCAGGTTGGGCTTGGTCTTTTGGGCCAGGAGTTTTTGCTAGTACCTCACCATCAGCTTTACTACATTACCCCCCCCCCCCCCCCCCCCCCCCCCCCCCCCCTTGCCAACTTTTATATTTATATTTTTATTTGCTTCATTTTCATATTTAATATTTTAAATATTTTCTTTAATGCATAAAAATCCCAAAAATGTAAATTAATAATATTGCACTTTTATTGTATTTTTATTTTATTTCTCACATAAAAATATATTTTATTTTAATAGAATATCCTTTATTTTCTTAATAAACTTGTAAATATATTTAAACATATTTAGTTCAATTTATTTTTCATTTCATACTTATAAATACGTATTTTTGCATATATTTAATTTTATATTTATATACAATATTATTTATTATTTTTATACAAGAAAATACACAAAATAATACATATAAAAACTTTATTTTCTCTTAAATAATAATTAGGGTTAAACCCCTTTTAAAAATTATTTTCTTTACCTTATATTGTTAGGTTTAGATTTAAATTTTCTTTTACATAAAACAAGACACAAAAAAAAAAAAAATCCTTTTTTACATGTATATTGCATTGCATTTTAAATATTGTATTATATTCATTCTAACTCGTACAAATTCGATTTGGTTGTATTAATTTATTTATGTTTATATTTTTGCAAATCCCCATTCAAATTTGTATTCCCCCCTCCCATAAATTGTTGTAATAGCTTAGAAATATTTACATTACGCAATTTATCGCTTTATATGCCATGATTAGTAATTAGGGTTTGTATGATAAGAACAAAACAAAGCAAAATAGAAAACTCTAAATACAAGACAAAATCAAAGCATGAAAATGATATACTTGCACACAAGCACCCTTAGGGTTTCTCCACTTGGTTGCCTAAAACAAAAATGACCATGTTACGCATGCGAAGTATCTTGGCAAAACAAAACAAATATAAGATCATAGTCCCTCGATGACGCTATTCAAAAGTTGCCTTACAAAAGTGATCTTGGTCTCTAAAAATGCTAAGATACTTTTCAAACATTGCTAATCATGGTTATACGATGACCCACGCCCGTCCCGTTTATATCCAAAGATAGGATTACTTACCAAATCAATGATAAGACAACAATATCAAAGGAATAGAAAATGAACAAGAAAGACATTTGAGTAGGTAGATTACTTCTAGTTACTTGCTCAATTTCAAATAACTATCCTTGCTATTTTCAAAACAAACACACACATTTCAAAACATCTTACAATCATTGGAAATATTTTCAAAAAGACAAACATCTTTGTATACATTCTTACGAACGAGAATCATTACAAAGACCGCCTAAACGAATGGCCTCTTTTACAAAATACTTTCAAAACCACACCAAGCACAATTTCAAACAAACAAAAGCAATTGATCTAAGCAAGTAACTAAGAGCCCATGGAAAACCATGGATGAAAAGGGTGCTAATACCTTCCCTTTTCATAATTTATCCCCCGAACTCAAGAAAACATCTCAAAGGTCTTTTCTGTGCTTTTTCACCTTTCCTTTTGGATAAAAGAAAAGTCGGTGGCGACTCTTACTAACCGCAACATTTGCGATAAAACGCAAAACCTCAAGTCAGTTCTCCCACCGTATCACACAATTCATCTAAATTTTCAGGATCTATAACTTTGCTGCATATAGTATTGAAGAATAAGCACAATCTGATTATAGTCACCCTTACATTTCTTGGTAAGATGCCACGTATAGCCACTAGTAGAAGTTGTTGCATCAAGACATGACAATTATGGGATTTTAAGCCAATTAATTTGTGATCATTCTCTGACACAAGTTTCTTCACATTTGATGAGTACCATTGGGGAACTTTGATATCCTGCAAACAATTGCAAAAACTTTTTTTTCTTTTTTAGACATAGTGTGACATGTTGGGGGGGAAATAAGTTCTATTTCCTACTTCTTTTGGGGATAATTCTTGTCGTATACCCATTATAACCATATCTTCACGGAATTTCTTAGTATCTTTTGTCTTGCCTTTAATATTGAGAAGCGTTCCAATCAAACTACCACATACATTTTCTCCATGTGCATCATATCATGGCTGGATCAATATGGAACATCGAAGAACACCGACCTCTTTTTCCAAGAATTTTTCACCACAGGCTTTTTTTTGTTTCTTTTCCAAAGAAAACTTTAATGTGTTGTTGTTTTCTATAAACTTCCTTCTCGGTTAAGGGTTTTGGAGTTGGACGAAACTCTTGCTCTCCATTGAAAGCCTTGCGCAATCTATGATACAGATGACTAAGTCTTAGAAATCTTTGATGCCCCAGATAAACTATCTTTTTTCCTTTTGGTAATTTGTGGTGACATGTATTACATTCACATATAGGACATGCATTATGATCCTTAACGCTGTATCCATGTAAATTGCCGTATGCAGGAAAGTCATTGATTGTGAAAAATAACATGGTATACAACTTAAAGTTATCACCTGTATACGCATTTCATACAACGACACCAAAAAATCTCATTGTTATCAGGAAGGTTTTTTTCCGTGAAATCAAGAAATTGTTTCAATCCATTTTCATACTCGTTGTTTAATCTATTGACTTTCATCCAACTACGATCTATAATCATAATTTCTAAAAATAAAATAAAAAATTATACAGAAATAAAGCTTCTCAACAACAACAATAAAACAATGCGCGGAGAACAACAAGAACAATAATAATGGAGAACAACAAGAACATACCGTGGAGCTCCTTAGTGAAAAAGTTCTTTCGTTGGCTAATCTCGAAGTGTTCTTTCGTTGGCTAAGCTCCTTGGAGTAAAAGTGTTCTTTCGTTAGGGCTCGAAAATGAAATAGATGGACACTGAGTTGGAATCAAACATATATAGAAACTTTACCTCGGTTAAATTAAAAAACCGAGGTAGAATAGCTGATGTAAAATATAAAAAGGCGCCTTTTTGTTTGTCAATAAAGTAAAAAAGTTAGGGAGATTTTATATCGGTTTTGAAAATAATCGAGGTGACGTATCCGAACATCTTTAAAAAAATAATGACACATTTTTGGTTCCATATAAAGCCTTAAATAGCTTAAGCTGAAAATCGAAACTCAAACCCTGAACATTTATTTATATCGATTTTATTAAAAGCCGAGGTAATAAGATTTATTATTATTATTTTAAATAAAACAAAACACTCCGTTCACACGTACTTGCAATTTTGTTTCATTCGTTGTGAAAGTTTCGTCATAAAAAACGTTATTTGTTGTAGTGTAAGTATGAAAATAGCTAGTGTTCATGTCTCCATTCAAATGCCAATTAATTCTAGCTTTCTCTTTCTAGAATTCCTCTTCCATATTGAGAACTATCTCCAAATCATGCTGAACTTTGATTTCCTTATCCTGTAAGCTATCAAAGTAACCCAGAATATCAATATCAGTTTGAATACCCTTTAGCTTATTATCAGCTATAACAACCTTACCACGAACATTGTCAAAATAGGTTTCATTCCAATCATTAAGTCTAGCCTTAAGAATCCTAAGTTTTTATCCAGAATAAACATAGGGCAGCCATAAACCTTAACATTCCAAGCATCTTTGACAATCCTAGCACAATCCTCATTTAGAGTCCACATTTTAAGAAACTTAAATTGAGTTTTGAAAATCATTTTGTCAACATTAAGAGATACTAAGATAGAATGGTGATCAGATTTTACGAGTGTTATAAGCAACAAAATTACATGCATAAAACAAAAACATACTACACATCACCTTGTCCAGTCTTTTTTCAGTTCTATGTCTGCATTTTCTACCACTGCACGTAAAACTTACATAAAGAGAAAATGGGATATGCATTGAAAGTGTAAACTTATTTTACACCGTTAATCAATCATCATTATGAATCTCGCAATATAAATTTTAAATCATTTATATGACATGACTGAATAATTTATTTCTATTGATTAACGGTGTAAAACTAATTTACCCTGTCAATAGTACTTATTAATTTCTAACATAAAATATAATACAATTAGTAATTAACATTTGTCTATCAAATTATAAATAGTTTTATGTGTTTCATATTGTCACATATCTTTGTTTCTCTTCCAACTTCCCTCAATAAATTTTATTATTTCCATAAAATTTGCTAATGACATATAAAGAAACAAAACAATAATTTTTAATGAGATTACAAAACAAATCTTCAAATTTATTAAGAATCAATTGGACTATAGAATCTTCTATTTCCATATATTATTCATTCATTTTTTTTTACAATATCTTAAATAGATTAAAATTGAATTGACAATCTCCAAACTCAAATTGAAGGTCGAGTAGTGTTTGGCAATCTCCTCCCACTCAAAAAGGATTGAAATAGATGCAATGCTCTTGAAGGTTGTCCATATGGTACCATGTGTCCAGCCCCTCTTACAGTGGCAAAAGTTAACAATTTTCCGTATTCAGTTACCCAACCTCCAACCTACATATAAATTCATCCAAGTCAATAAAATTATAAAACTATATTCAAATCATTTTTCAATATGTATAAAATGATCAATTATTAATAAATAAATACATTTATTTACCTGTCCTTTGTGAAACCAAACTCTATATGGATCAGTAATCTTGAATTTTAGGTCATGAGCTAGTTCACGAATCAGTGTTCGAGTACCTAGTAATGGCACAACTGAATCTTGGTCTCCACTGTCACAATATATAAATTTCTTATTACAAAAATGTACTTAGAATAAATAATAGTATATGAATCTCATTTGTTAAAATTAATTACCTGTAAATCCATATTGGAATATGGTTTTGAACTATCCGTTTCAAACTTGGAAGCATGTCAATATTAGGATCTGATAGACTATAATTTAAAAAACTACAATGAAGAAAAAATGTGTTACAATTTACAAGATAATAAAATAATAAATTCTAAATTCTAAATTCTAAACCCTAAACATAAAAATATATATTACAATTTATTTGAACTTACTCACTGCACATGGACCATGAATATGGTAAACTGGTACGATTAGCATGAAGAGCCTTTTGAACTTCAGGAAGATTAAGGTAAAAATCATTTTCATAGCTCAAACAAACATCTACACCTAAATTTATTTTAGTAGCCTACAATAATGAAATAATCAAGTTAATTAATTATTTAAAAATATCATGACCAATTCACAATAACATAAATAACAAGAGAAAAAGTACCATCTTTTTCAGTTTAAGTTCTTGTTGAAGAATGGATGGATAACAAACATCAAGAATCACATCATAGATGTTTATATACTCGCCCACAATTTTATTAGCATCAATTATAGCTTTATTGCATGATTTGGATAAATTATGAGGATTTTCATAAGTATAATCATCAAAATCACATTCATGAGTAAGAGCAAGACCAATTTCATCTGAAATCATTCCGTGTGACCAGAAATATTCATATGTTGCTTGTGCATCACGATCCAATTTCAGAAGTGGATTTCCAATCTAACAAAGTCAAGAAAATAATTAGTTTAGTTTAATGGATAAATAAATTAATTAAATATGTCACATAAAGTAATATTTTACCGCGAGTCCTTTTATATTGAATTTGAAACCAGATGAATGATGGGAATTATAATCAAGAATAGCATTAGCTAGCTGGGGTATGTAATGTCCTGAATAATAACATTATAAATGTTATTATGTTAGTAAGAAATAATTTTTTTAAACTAAATTAATTACATCAACTAAATTGAGATATGATTTATAGTTTTGCTAAACCTGCATAGCTTTCTCCGGTTAGAAACAACTTTCTCTGTCGATAAGAAGGGAATTTCTCGTACCATTTCAGCAAGAAGGAAACCATATCATTGGCTGCCAAAAACAAAATTAAAAAACTATGTTTATACTTAATATAATATATAAATTTTTCTTTTGCATAGATAATAACTATATAGTACCTGTAGCATCATCACCAATGGTATAATCAGAAGTTGTATTTGAATATGACCAACCAACTCCAGCAGGAGATTCCACAAACAAAAGATTCGAAACTATAAAAAAGAGTAAACACAAAGACATATATATCATGAATTAATACACACTCAAATTATTCTCTAATATAAAACATATACTCATTCATATAAATACCTTTATTCCAAGACTTTGAATTTATTCGTAGACCACGACCATTACTTTTAGGATAAAACGGTCCTAATTCAGTAAAAGCACCTCCTCCAATGGAGGAACATCCCGGACCTGAATAAAAATGTGTTTAAATATATCTTCTCTATATTAACAATAATTGATTATTATTATTATATTATTATTATTATTATTATTATTATTATTATTATTATTATTATTATTATTATTATTATTATTATTATTATTATTACCTCCATTGAGCCAAAGGGTGAGGGGCTTTTTGTGAGGATGATGATCAGCCTCAACAAAATAATAGAAGAGACTCCTTCCATGCTTTACATCAATATCAACATAACCAGCATATTGTCTAAAGTTAACCTTAGGTTGCCCTGGTAACCTCTCAACCAAATCTTCAATAGGGTACCCTTCTACCCCAATAGTTGTGCCCAAAACAATCAGTATACCAACAATCCAACACTTTCTCATTCTTAATTCTCTTAGAAGTCCACTCTCTATCTATTTTCCTTGACAACTCATTTAAATAATAACACAAGATTAGAATTAATGAGTATTAATTAATATTGCATAAATTTCAAATTCCAAATTGGAAAATGTTTTTCTAAAGATAAAATCTTAAATACATTTGAATTCAGTTGACTACTTGTACTCTATACATAAATTTCATTTAACATTTAGCTGAATGAAAGGAATACAGCCTGTATATAAATAGACAATGTTTAGAAGTACTTGACCATATACTATATATATAGATTCATAATACCATTTTTGATAAAAACACATATTAATTTGAAAAGATATATTTATTTAGCATATTATTATAACATTTTCATAATTTCCACACAACCAATATAATTAATTCATTCTGAAACAATAAAATACTCAAAACAAAAAAACAAACAAGCACGTAAAAATCTACGACAATCTAGAAGATTTGTCTACATTGATTTAACTTTTAAAGTCTTAAAACTCTTTTCATTTTTTATATGCACCCTCGTAAAACTATTATCTGTTTGTTAGGTCACACTATATTGGTAGCATCGCCTAAACTATTGTCTTTTACCTTATTTTAGAAAAATAAAATAACTTTTATATATATATATATATATATATATATATATATATATATATATATATATATATATATATATATATATATATATATATATATATATATATATATATATATATATATATATATATATATATATATATATATATATATATATATATATAACCGTACCTGATTAGAATGGACCGTCACAACTTCACCGAATAGAGTTTGAGTGAGGTGGAGTACCTGCAAGACACTATGATGCCAAAATAAGTTGTGGAATGCGTGAGAGTAAGAAAGTGTTGAATACCTGACCCTCTCGAAAGAGAGGGTATTTATAGCCACCATCGTTGGACCAAAGTCTCCTCATTGGGCTAGTCAAGCAGGCCCAAAGTGGAGACTGTCAGGTCCTACGTGAGTAGTGGGGACCCACACGTGGTCTCTCACCTGGATGACTTCCTCTGAAAGATCAGGAGGATATGGATGCGGTCTTTCCGAAGTCACGAAGACTCCGCGATATTCGGAGACATTCACTACACCAAACAAGACTTTAGACATCGCTTTTTTGGCTTTAGACAGCGCTGCTGTAGGTAAAGACAACACTTTGTTAAAAGTAAAAGCGCTGCTAAAGGTCCCCTTTAGCCAACGTTTTTTCTGAAACAAAAAAAAATTAAAAATAGAAAGCACCTCTAGACAGTGCTTTTAATATTAAAGCGTTGTCTAAAGTCTTCTTTCGATAGCGTTTTTTTAAAGCGCTGCTAAAGGCCTCTTTTAGCCGGCGCTTTTTCTGAAACAAAAAAAAATTAAAACAAGACTCCCTTTAGGCAGCGCTTTTACAGTAAAAGCGCAGTCTAAAGGGGGCTTTAGACAGCGTTTTTTAAAGCGCTGTCTAATGTCCACGAAATTTTTTATATAATTTTTTTGAAAAAAAAGCGCTGTTTGATATATACAATTTTATATGCACAAATTTTAACCATATTTGCACCAGGTTTTCACCATATTTTGCACCTGTATATACCATTACAAATTTCACCAGATTTTCACTAATATTGGAGCTTCAATCTAATAAAAAATAATATCAAAAGATACTATACATTTGCACCAATGTACTTATATATACTATTACTCTTGTACATATATACTTTTACGAAAAAACAACACCATTATATACCATTACAAAATCTATTCATCTCTATCTTCTACATATGCACATATAACCTGAAACAACACCAAAATATCGTAATTCATACCATGATACAAACAAAATATATATAATTTTCCACATGACAAACAACAACAAAATTGCAACACTTGAATATACTCAAAATTCTCATCAATTAAAGTAAGATTACAATATACCTTATATAACTTTCGTCTCAATAATGTATGGACACCAATCCTCCTTAAGTTCATCCAATTGAGAACTTGAGTAATAAGCACACTTGAATTCATCAAAGTACTACATAATAATATAACATAGTATGTTTAAGTTAAAACTATTTAATTATATGAGAAATATGTGTTAAATATTAAAATAACTCCTAAGTTAGAAATCCATACCTTAGATGGAATCTCTATTCGATCCAAAAGAAAGATTTCTCTCATAAACCTCAACATATAAAAACCGCAATCTACTTCATTACGCTGCCGAGGACACTACACATGAAAAGAAAATATGGATAAGGCCTAAGTTTTATCAAGTGTCATCACTATTAATATAATCAAAATTGTGATAATTAATTAATATACCTCCATTATAATCCATGTAATATTGTTGGCTTTACTCCTTGGTACTTGAATACCTCTTTGTGCTCGAAAAACTTGTATAATGCTAATAAAACATAAACGCGTATTTAGAACAATTCAGATAAATAAATAAATAAATATACACACAAATATTTAAAACAATCTCACTTACGTATCAACCATATTCTTTATATCTTGGTATTTACTTGGATCATTGCGTAAAAAATTCAGATAATATACAACTTCTCTGATAGGATTAACCGCGACCAACAACCAATGTCCACTGTAAGATTAAACAAATGTGAGATGAAAACTTTCTACACAACGTCAAAATATGAAAAATCATAATACATGAGTTTAGAATGAAAATCTAACCCGTTGTCGGTATTAAGCGGTAAAAAGAACAACTTTTCGGTATCTTTGTCGGCCATAAAGCACTCGAGTACATACGCCATGACTTCATCTGATTTATGAATGATTAACCCTAAGTTGGTATTGTAAGGAGATAAGAAAGTGAATCTTTGCTCCAATCCACTCGGGTGCATCAATTTTTCATACAAAAACCTTAAATAAAAGACCTCATTAACATTTGAAATGAGTAAATGAATTGATCAATTAATTAGACAAAGTAGATCAGATATACCTTATGTATGTATTAACAACACCGAGGCCTAATTGTGAATGTTGTAAAACTTGATCAAAATCCTCCATACTAATTGTTTCGGAATATTCAAAACCAAAAACACCAAACTCCATAGGTAGAAGACGAGTATTTCCTTCCGGAATATCAGACATTTCTAAAAATGTCCCAAGACACGATCTAAACTTGGAAGTAGGTTTTTTTAGCCGCGGTCTTCTTAGCAACAACCTTTTTTTTGTGTGGAAATGTTTCTAATTTCAAGATTCTTACCCCTACCGACATCTTCATTCTCTTTAGCATGAATCTAAAGATCATATAATTAGTTATGTGAAGTATAAGATCACGAATTAACATTTTTCATGCATAAATATCATATAATTGTGATGTACCTATTTTATTGATTCCACTGACTCGGTTTGCCGCGGAATCCCCTTGTCTTTTGCTTTGGATTTTGTTGGAGTCTAATTAACATAACCATGTAAAAACAAATGTACGTAAAATGCACATAAAAACTTTGAATACTCAAAGGTTCATATATGTGATTTTAAGCATACCTCATCATCTACACTAATGAGACTTGACAGCCATGCAATAAACGAAACTATTGCATCTCCCACCAGTGTGGCATCCGAAACATCGTTAGGATGTGCTAATAACGCATCCTTCTCCAAAGCAATGTCAACCGATACTTTCAAATAGCCAGTAGGGTACATTCATCTCATATAAGTTGGTCCACACAACTGTGTCTCTTTCACAAGATGAACAACTAGATGTACCATTATGTCAAAAAAGAGGGAGGAAAATACATCTCAAGCTCACACAAGATAATAACTATTTCTTTTTGCAGTGTTGGTAAGACCTCAGAATCGATCACCTTACTACAAATTGACCTAAATAAAAACACAATTTAGTTATGGCGCTTCTTACTTTTTCTGGAAAAATAGAACTTATAACTATTGGTACGAAATGCCCCATTATAACATGACAATCATGTGTCTTTAAACTCTTCAACTTGGGGTCTTTATAAGACACAAGTCTTCTAATATCTGAAGAGTATCCTTCTGGAACTTTAACTTCACTTAGAAACTTGCACAATATTTTTTCTCCTTTCTAGATAGAGTAAAAGTAGCAGGTGGTAGATATGTTCGTCTTCTTTTCTTCACGGGTCCTAATTCAATTCTTATTCCCATCTTTAACATGTCCTCCCTTGCTTTAAGGTCATCCTTAGACTTTCCTTTTATATTGAGTAATGTACCAATAACACATTCGAATACATTTTTTTCAATATGCATAACATCGAGAAAATGTCTCACATACAAAGACTTCCAATATGGCAATTAAAAAAAATCGACCTCTTCTTCCACCCACCTTTGACAACTTTATGTGCAAAAGGCTTTCCAAACTGAGTACACACATCTTTCACCTTTTCGAAAATTTGGTCACTTGACAATGTAGGTGGAGCTTTACGTTGTTCGATGTCTCCATTGAATGCTTTTCTCCACCCATTTTAGTGATGTTTAGAATTTAAGAATCTACGATGACCGAGAAGCACATTCTTTTGAAAAAGTTCCAATCGCGTCGTACCGGTTCCATCTTCACAAACAGGACACACACGTTGACCTTTAATGCTATACCTAGATAGATTCCCGTATGCTGGAAAATCATTAATTGTGCCAAAAAACATCGCCCTCAAATTGAAACATTATTTCCTATATCCATCATAAACCTCTACACCGTTCTCCCACAAAATCTTTAAATCTTCGATCAAAGGTGTCAAGTATACGTCTATGTTATTCCCTGGTTGTTTAGGCCCCGAAATTAACATAGATAACATCATGTACTTACGCTTCATACATAGCCATTGAGGTAGGTTATAAATCATAAGAATCACAGACCATGTGGTATGTGAGATACTTTGAAGACCATGTGGGTTCATTTCATCAATAGATAATGCCAAGTGAAGGTTTCTTGATTCTTCTCCAAAATCAGGATAATCATCATCAATTTTCGACCACTGTGGTGAATCTTATGGATGTCGATACTTTCCATCAATAATTATTTCATATGCATGCCAAGTTAAGTGTCTTGCATCGGTTTCACTATGAAACATGCGCCTAAATCTCGGAATTATAAGAAAATACCATAAGACTTTTGTTGGAGACAATTTTTTCTTATATCGAGTTAAACCGCATTTAGGCCACTCATTTAACGATGCATATTCGTTTCGAAACAAAACATAATCGTTTGGACAAGCATGTATCTTATCATAGCTCATGCCAATAAAGCACAACATTTTTTTGGCCCCATAGGTTAGATTAGGAAGAACATTATCCTCCAGAAGCATATCTCTCATAAGGGTTAATAACTCTGTGAAACTTTTATCCGACCATCCATTGCCCGCCTTTAAGTTATACAACTTTAATACTGCAGACAGTCTTGTGAATTTAGTGCAACCTTTATACAACAGTTTCTCTACTTCGCTTACCAACCTCTCAAACATTTTAGGACAATCCTTAAGATCTTCTTCAAGTGCTTCTGCAATCTCTTCGACTCGATCACAATCGTATGTATCCGTGTCATTGTCGTCTGGAGCATAGGTCGTCGTATTAATTTTCTCCCCCGATTCAACATTCTCGTTAATTTTCTTACCATGATATATCCAACACTTATAACTTTGATCAATCCCATGCGTCAGTAAATACGATTTCAATCCATTTGCGTCAACCCGACCCACATAACAACAACCCAAGCAAGGACATTTCATTAGATTGGAGTCTTTGACGTGTTCAACAGCAAACTTAACGAATTTCAATACCCCATTCTCGTACTCTTTTGACAATCGATCGATAGTCATCCATTTTTTATCCATGGAATTACTACTAATTAAGGTAAACAAAAACACTATAGTTATTCATGCAACTATTTCAAAAGAACATAAAGAAAAACACTTTCTGACATAAAAATAATATTAATACAAACTTTTAGAAATATTTCGTAAGATTTAATCGGATTAGTTCTAGATCGATATAGACTAAAATTAATTATTTCTATATAAAATTAATTGTGCTTTTTAATTGATATAGATATAATGTTTTATAATTTAGGAAGAAGATAGTAAATAAATAAATGAGTCGGTAATGTTGAATTTGAACTTGACTTACCAAAGAAAGAAGAGGGATTATTGGTACTGACGGCAGATGATGCTGCTTTGATGTTCTTCGAATCGGTGATGGTCTTCGACTAACTACACCAATACAAAAAAGTCTTAACCAACTTTTTAGTATGCACACTGTGATCGGTGGATCTGGAACTGACTGTTTAATGCTGGTTCGCGAAATGTCGCGGAAGCAAGAGTCGCCACCGTCTTTTATTTTCTCCAAATGGAAAGGACAAAAGCACAGAAAAATTCCTTAAAGAGATCGCTCTCGGTTCGGGAGGTAGATTATAGAAAGGGAAGGTGTTAGCACCCTTTCTATCCATGGTTATCCATGGGCTCTTAGATACTTGCTCAATGTGTTTTCAAAATTGTTTGTTTGCTTTTCAATGTGGGTTTAAAAAGTTTCTTTGAAAAATTTCAGTTCGACTCGTACGTCAGAGTGTTTGAAAAATTTGCTTTGAAAGCTTTTGAAAAGTGTTGGTGTGAAAAGTCTTTGAATTTTTGTTTTGAAGAGAGCAAGTATCCATGAGTCGTCTACCTACCCTAAGGAATTCGTCTGTGTAAATGTCCTTTAAAGTAGTGCCATGCCACCATTGAGAGGTAGGTAGCACCACCGTTGGAGGTGTTCGGGTCAATTCGAGTTTGTAGGGACATGGTGATCACCGGAGCAATGGGAAGACACCTTAGAAGCTACCCTCATGCCAGGTTCCCGGATCATGAGGACTTACTAAGACATCCTCTACTCGACGATCACCTTTCGAGGCAAGGCAACAGTGAGGCGTACCCTAGGGGTGGTGTGTGCGATTTGTGTGTCGTTTTTATTGATATTTGTCTTGTCATGTTTGTTGGTGTTCTACGCTTGATTTTATTTAAGGCCATACATTCTTTCATGCTTTTGTTAACAGTTAAAAAATATTTGCGGAAAATAAATCTAAAGCTATTACAAATGGCGCGGGTCCACATCGCCAAAATTAAACCGGACCCGATTTGACAGAAAATAAATAAAGTAAATAAAAGTGCGAAAAGTTCAAGTTACAACGCTTTGGGAGAGATACATAATGAATTAAGCGAAATAAAACAAATGTGCGAATAAAATAAATTACGAACGAGGGCGTTGGACCCTTTTGCAAAATATTATTAATAAGGAATTAAAATTAGGAATTAAAAGAAAATGTTTTTTAGTATTTTTGTGTTTTTTGAGATTTAATAAAAAAGAATTAATTAAAAAAACCAAAATGAAATGTTAAACCTAGTTCTAATTATTTTTAAGTTTATTATGAAAGTATTAAAAGTTAACCTAAATGCAACCCTAATTAGTTTACAAGTTTAATTATGAAAATAAATAAATCACTAATATTATGGCAAAAAAGAAGGAAAATTAAAAGGAATAAAAAGTTATTAAACCTAATGCTATATTTTTGGAATTTTTTATGGAAAAAAAAAAGAATTAGTATTGCAAACCCTAATTTAAATTGAATTTATTTACATGCTAATGTATGTATAAGGAAATAATTAGAATAAAAATTATTGATCGTATTTTTGTCTTTTCTGATTTTTTTTATGATGTTTTTTATATTTGTGAAAAAAAAATAATTAATTAAATTAAAACAAATCAGGAAAATAAAATAGCAATTAAAAAATAAAAAAA
Organism: Vicia faba; assembly: GCA_948472305.1. NCBI lineage: Eukaryota > Viridiplantae > Streptophyta > Magnoliopsida > Fabales > Fabaceae > Vicia > Vicia faba. Next base: position 776,477,694 of record OX451737.1, read on the forward strand.
TAAAAGAATTGCAAACCAGGGGGGTGGATGGACCCAATGGAGGTTTTTGTTTCAGGGCATTATAATCAAATTAAATTGTACCAAAAGCTTCGTACAGTCCCTGTGAGCACAAAACAATCCACAAAATACGTTAATGATGCATGAATCGAAGTATGCGTTTATGGAAAAAATTCAAACCGTGTGACTTGTTCTTGCGTGTTCTTGGAGCTTTATGGCTTGTTTTTTTATTCCAATCCGTTCCTGGGAATATCAGCAGTGTGTTGGAATCACTCTAAGGCTTTGAATTGTGCTTGAATGTGGAATTCGGTTTTCAAATTTTCCTTGAATTTTGGAATTCGCTTATGGTGTTCTGTAGCAGCTTGTGTCTTCTTTGGCTTTAGGGTTTGCTTTAATATTTATGTTGGAAGGGAATTAGGTCATTAACTAGGTCAAAGATCCATGAAATAAGAGAATTAGGTTTAGGTTTTCCACCTTTAACAAACTTTCCCTTTTTTTAAGCAAAACCAAGACTTGGTGTACAACATAACCCTAAACTAGGTCAAAGATCCATGAAATAAGAGAATTAGGTTTAGGTTTTTTCACCCTTAACAAACTTTCCCTTTTTTTAGGCAAAACCAAGACTTGGTGTACAACATAACCCTAGCATGAGTTTGTGAGCTGGCACATGATGAATGAAAGCTATTCAAATCCAAAAGATACTATTCCATTGATTTTTAGATTTTATTTGAATTATTATGGATTTAAAATGAATTAAATCAATAAAAATTAAATAAAATAGAAAAATAAATGTTTGATCTTGAAATTGATCATGGGACACGTGTGTGGCATGACAAGGCTGAATCAAGTGGAAGAAAGTGGGCCCTTTTGTCAAAAATTGAAGTTTCAAGGATAGTTGACTTTTGCCATTTCACAAAAAATTTCCCAACTTCTACAATGCATAACTTGCTCAATTTTTAAGCTTTTCTCATGTTCTTGGACATTTTGGAAAGGTCTTTGAGTCCTTTAACCAATGCCTTTGGTCCCATGTCATTTTGATTTTCCAATCTCAAGTTATGGCCTTTGACTTAAAGTCCCTTTTTGTTGACTTTTGAAAATGACCTATAATGTTGAAATTGATAACTTTTTGTGAGAGCATTTCTTGGACTTGAAGTATGAAGATGAGTTGTAGGAAATGTCTTTCTCTTCAAAATGAGCTTTGGATGGAATTTTTATAATAATCCATGTGAAAGTTATGCCTTGGTCAATTTCAGTTGACTTTTTCAACTGTCCAAATAAGGAACTTTTGCATCTTGATGATTTTCTGAGCCAAACTTTGAGAATCATGATCAAGCATTGATCAAATGATGTTTGTGGCTTCAAAATGATATGTTGACCAAAAATTTGAACTTTTGACTGCCAAATGACCATTTTGCCCCTACAGTTGACTGTAGTGCAATTTAGGGTTTTGACTGTGCAATTTTGAGCTGAATGCCTTGAAACTTGCTATGAGGATACTTGACCATCTTTGTAAGCATATGAGACTTGATTGCCCCTTTGAAAACTTCATTTTCCTGATCAGAACACAAACCCTAGTTTTGACTGCATAGGAGACCTTTGCCCTGAGCAACCCTTGGGGAATTTTACAGCTTGGCTTGGCAATTTCTTGGAGAATATGGGAGGGCAAATTTTGGGGTACAACAGTTGCCCCTGTTCAATCTTCTTAGACCTGAGGATGCAGATTGGCTGACGTGCCTTTCGTAATCCGAGGGTAGAAGATGATTGGACACTAGAGTGCCCAGAAATTTGCGCTCACATGTTAGCAATTTGGTGGGAATGGGCTTATAGATGCCATTTGAAGATTGCTGGATAGGATGATGGGCTTATAGATGCCACCTGGATGTTGATTGCGTAGGAGATTCCTTGGCGAGAACCTGCATACCTGCAAAAGAAAAAATGAGTACCTGACACGTTGCAAGAGCTGATTTTAGATGCTTGGTATAGATGTGTCCTGACTGGTTATAGGAGCTGAGTCTGGAGCTTCAAACGCTGATGAATGAACCAGGGATGGTTACTGCCTCAGCATGGATGGTAAGAGAACCTTGGGCGATTTTAACTTCAACAACGCTCGTTGAGAAAAATCTTGGGTGTCTTCTACTGGAATAAGAATCAGGGAGATCTTAGGGTCGATCTGACTGAACCAGAGGAGGCCTTTGACTGGATAAGCATCAGGAAAATCTTAGGGTCGATTTAACTGAACCGGTCTAGGTCTTGAAATATCTTCAACTGGATAAGCATCAGGGAGATCTTAGGGTCGATCTGACTGAACCAAGAGAAGGCCTTTGACTGGATAAGCATCAGGAAAATCTTGGGACGATTTAACTGAACCGGTCTAGGTCTTGAAATGTCTTCAACTGGATAAGCATCAGGGAGATCTTAGGGTCGATCTGACTGAACCAGAGAAGGCCTTTGACTGGATAAGCATCAGGAAAATCTTGGGACGATTTAACTGAACCGGTCTAGGTCTTGAAATGTAGCTTGAGAACTTAACTGGATCTTTCCTGAAAGGTAAAAGTCAGTCATATGCAATGCATGATATGGATCAAGCAATGATGTTCTCAACATAAATGAGATTTGTAAGATATGATGTGTACATGCATGCTATAATGATGTATGTGATGTTTCATGTATATTTTTGTCTAGGAAAGTGAATCCTTGACGGGTGCCGGGAAGTCGTATCCTGGGCTGATGTCGAAGAATAGATTTTGCTTCCGCTGGGGATGATAACTGCAAGGATACCGGTAGGAGAAGATGACTCCGTTGCGGAATAAACTTGGCGAATGGAAGATTCTGCGGGGAGAAAAGATATTCTAGCGATCATGCTGGGAAGCAATACTCTGTGGGGATAGAGATGCTTTGCTGAGTGTTGATAGCAGTAATTTGCTGAGGATGTCTTTGTTGTTGGAAGTGTTAATGGACTTCGCTGGGGATAGGAAAGAACTATGTTGACGATGACCTTTCCGTGGCTTTTGGCTGAGGATAACCCAGTTATATCCTGTTAAGGAAATAACTCTTTGAATAAAGCCGGACGACGCGTTCGTGCTCTGCGAGGGGATAAGCTTCCAGAATCTACTGGGGATAAGCTTACTGCTTGGAGAGATGAATTCCAATTTTCCTGGGGAAACTGGATTGGACTCTTCTGGGGAGTTTTGGAATGTAATTTTATAAGTTGAAAGGGGGAACCTATGTAGGGTTGCATGCTGATGAGTTTGTGTAAAACTGTATCTGAAATGGAGAAGGAACCTGGGTAGGGTTACTTTGATGATGAGTTCGTGTAAAACTTCGTTTTTTTGGAAAGGGAGAACCTGTGTAGGGTTTCTGGGTGACGAGTCCATGTAAAACTGCATCTTGAAGAGAGGGAACCGATGTAGGGTTGCTTGGTGAGGTAAGTTCATGTAAAACTTCTTGATGAACCGGGGTGAGGTTATCTTGAGCTAAATCCATGTAAGACTTCTGGGGGGAACCAGGGTTAGGTTGCCGCAGGATAAGTTCGTGTAAAACTTCTTGACGAACCGAGGTAAGGTCATCTTGAGATAGGTCCATGTGAGACTCTTGGAGGAACCGGGGTTAGGTTACGGCAGGATAAGTTTGTGTAAAACTTCTTGATGAACCGGGGTTAGGTCATCTTGAGATAGGTCCATGTGAGACTCTTGGAGGAACCGGGGTTAGGTTACGGCAGGATAAGTTTGTGTAAAACTTCTTGATGAACCGAGGTTAGGTCATCTTGAGATAGGTCCATGTAAGACTTCTGGAGGAACCGGGGTTAGGTCACTTCGGGATAAGTTCGTGTAAAACTTCTTGACGAACCGGGGTAAGGTTACTTGTGATAAATCCATGTAAGATTTCTGGAGGAACCGGGGTAAGGTTACTTGGATAAGTTTGTGTAAAAACTTCTGGAGGAACCGGGGTAAGGTTATTTGGTTGAGTTTGTGTAAAAATCTCTGGAGGAACCGGGGTAAGGTTACTTGGATAAGTTTGTGTAAAAACTTCTGGAGGAACCGGGGTAAGGTTGCTTCGGGATAAGTTTGTGTAAAACTTCTTGATGAACCGGGGTTAGGTCATCTTATGGAGGAGGAGTCTGTGTATGACTTTGTCTGAAGGTTGAGCAGAAACCGGTGTTGGGTTGCATGATTTTGATTAAGTGGATAATTGTCCTGTTTGGTCTCGGACGTTAGCCCACGATCTGGAATTTGTAAAGGTAGATGGTAATCATTTTTATGTTGATCTGTCCTTTGTAATTTGGTTGACAGAGCAATTGGATCGCCTGGATAGCTCATTATTGCCCCTGCTTCGGAGGTGAGGGAAGAGGATACCTGTGCGGGTGATCGACAAATCTTCGGGTAGGCAAGTGACGAGATACCGGAACATAGTCGTACGCTTCGATCCCTAACTTTTTCCTGGACCGCCCTTTCGGGTTTTCAGTCCACCGGGATACCCATTTTTGCCCAAGCCGCCTTTTCAGGTTTTCGACTTGCCGGGTGTACATGTTTTTCGTTTCATCCCTTCATTTTGCCCGAACCCTTTTAGTTCGCCGGGAAGCCCTTATTTTTGCCTAGGTATGTCAACCTAGCGGGTCTTTGATTATGCGCAGTATTTTTTTCGACTATGTCCACGCTCTCAGAATGTAGGGAGTTGCCCCTGTTGGAAGTATTTTGCCATGCCCCAGATAATGAGCAATGTGCCCCTTGATTGGAGGTTCTTCTGTTCACAAGGTGTTCATCGTGCGAATTTCCCTGCTTGTTCAAACAAGTAGTCATATGCAAACAAGGTTATTTTAAGAATGCAAAAGTCTATGTCTGTCTTGAATTTTGAAAATGCATTTTTTGTAATACAGTGCGATGTCAACTCAATATTTTACAGCAAACCTTCAGGAGTCAGGATACCTTCGTAACAGTATGCTTTCGAACTAACCCATGCTTCAGCTAGGACTTTTAAGAGTTACATCGTGGCCTGGTTCACGGTTTAAGAAACAAAGGATAAAGGCTCAAATTATTTGTACCCACCCGCTCTTCGTGATGTTCTCCAAACCTAAACTCAGTTGATCGTGCGTTAGACCTTGTTTGAGTCTTTGCTCTGATTTTCCGGTGATGATTCGGATATTGAACGTTTATTTGAATAGGCAATCATCCCCTTTTTTGCTGAGGGTTTGTGAGACCTCTTTTTTTTTTTTGATTTAGTTATCCCTTTCTTTTTTTTGCCTGAACTGTTTCCTTTTTGGGATTACAGTCAGCGGGATGCCCCAGTTTGGTAAGTCTTCTTTATTGGTTTTGACTTTTTGGGCTTTTCATTCATGAATTTTTTTTTTGATAATGACTGCCTGTCTTTATGATTGTTCGGAACCATCACTGTCTTTTGTTTTTGAAAAACTCATTTAGTGACATTCATTGTGCACTTGGATCGACTGAGAGAACTACCCTGCCCCAGGTTATGATTAAGGGTTTTGATTTTCGAAAATACAAACTCCTACTTCTTTGGCTCTGATGGGTTGACGAGGGATTATCATCCTTATAACTCCAGTGTTTAGGAATTGAAACAATGCTTGTACCTCATCAGCGGGGTCTGTTCAAAAGCATACTGTAAATTGTGGTATTGTTTTCGTCATCCTCCCTCAAGAGGTTTAGAATTTTCAATTAAGAATTGACCATCGCAAAAAATATGAAAGCAGTTTTAAGCATAGTAAACATAATTAATTCAAGACAGACATGTGTAATGCATTCATGAAATAAAAGAGTTTAACACAATAATTGTTTATCTGAACAAGAAAAGGAAAAATACAACTTGAAATCAAATGAACAAAAATTTAGCCATGCTTTGGCAATGGAGCGGTGATCACGTTGGGAGTCTCCGCAGGCTCGAACTCGATCTCTTTGGCATCGATCATGTTCTGAATTTTGTACTTCAGTGCCCAACAGTCCTCAGTATCGTGCCCCGGGCTATCAGAATGATAGGCACACCTTGCTTCTGGATTGTAGCTAGGAGAGGAGGTCTTAGGATTGGCAGGAGGGTTGATTACTGCAATCAGGTTCATCTTCACCATATGCTGCAATGCTTGTGACCAAGGCATGTTAATGTTGGTGAATTGCCTTTTAGGCCCTTCCGGCCTTTGCTGGTTTCCCCTTTGTGGTTGACGGTGTGGTGCAGAACCAGAGATCATGACTGCCCCTGCATGTTGATCACGGCGACTCTTTTGACTGTATACAACATTGGATTCCTTCTTTCCCGTGTAAGGTTTTTTATGAATATCAGAAGGTGTGGCCTCTTGAATCTTCCCCGACTTGATACCAGCTTCAATTCTTTCGCCAGTCAGGATGAGGTCGGTAAATCCAGCAGATGAGTTACCAATGAGGTGATTGAAGAATGGCCCGGATAGGGTCCCCAAGAACATATCAACGAGTTCCCGGTCAGTTAACGGAGGTTGCACCCTTCCAGCAAGGTCTCTCCATCTTTGTGCGTACTCCTTGAAACCTTCACTTGACCCCAACGACATACCCTGGAGTTGGGTACGTGTGGGAGCAAGGTCGGCATTGTACTGGTACTGCTTATAGAAAGCAGTCGCCAACTCCTCCCAGTTACGAACTTTGGTCCCATCCAGTTGATAGAACCATTCGAGGTGAGTCCCTGAAAGACTTTCCTGGAAGAAGTGGATCCACAAGTTCTTGTCTGCTGAGTATGGTTGGATTTTCCGAACATAAGACCTGAGATGCAACTTGGGACAAGACGCCCCGTCATACTTGGTAAAGGATGGTGCCTTGAACTTCCGAGGAATAATCACACCAGTTGACAAACCCAGATCTCCAAAATCCAGCCCAGGTACCTGTTGGATCTCCATAGCATTCAGCCTATCCTCCAACTGTTTGTACTTGTCCTCAGCCGGAGGGTACTGTTCGTCGTTGAAATCTGTCTCGCTGTCGGAGACCACTGGACTAGGCACCTCTCTCTCATGGTGACTGCTTTCCCTCACAGATGGGGTTGTCCCCTCAGTTTCCTCCTGCGGTGTATTCCCAGATCTGCGTCTAGGGCTGAACAGAACAATCCTCTTCTTCTTCTTGTCCTTCTTCAAAAACAAAGCCTTCAGATCTTGTTGACCCTGAGCCAAGCCTTTGATCAGCTCCTGAAATTGGGCGTTCTGCGCCTGAAATTGGGCGTTCTGCGCCTGAAGAGCCTTGATAGATGCCTCGGTTGATGATTCAGGATTCATGACGAGACTGCTGAAATAAACAGCGAAGAAGGTAAGCAACCTGCAGAGGAAGGGTACCTGTTATGTAATGATATGTATGATATGCATGCAATGATTTCAAGGACCTCGTGGGGTAAACAGAGAAACTTGTTAGAGTTGGAAACTGGCAACTTGATTGAAAGTACTTCATGTTGTTGAGAGTCCTTCGTCACGGGTCAAAGGCTCACCATATCCAGTGGGTCATAGCCCCTGACAACCTTGTCTAGAGGAAAATAAATCCCCTTTGCCCCTTGCTGGGTGTTTGATTCATCATGACCTGCATCACAAGCCCTTGAGGTCCTTGAAATGGGTTAGGATGTATGCAATGGTATGATGTCATGATATGCATGGGGTAATGTAGGTAACCCTGTTATGAGTCCCGATTAAGGACTGCAACCTAAAACCTGCAAGAAACATGTGTCAAGTAACAAGCATGCAAATAGTCAAGTACGAAGGCACACAAGTCACACAAGAGAAACCCTTAGAGTTTGGGCCAGCATGGGGTCTGGGTATTACCCTCTTGAAGTTGGTGGGTTCAACCTGTCCTAATCAAAGTAACCGGGTTCTAAGGTTCCCAATATCACGGGATTGCTTTCATTGTTCATCGTTTCGATTTAGCCACTGAACTGGCGACCGAAATATTCCAGGAAAGCAACCCTCAATTGAGTGTAGTATCGAGTATCAACCAACCTCGGACTGCACCAAAGTCAGTTATCTCACTACCCTAAAGAGGCCAAGATAGTTCAATTAAGGTTCCTAAGGTCTGTTGATGCTTCATGACACCACATGGAGGCCCCGTACTCTCCTTGACTGAACTCAAGGGTTACCGGTACACACCAAAGTGCCACATCAACGTAGCAGACTGTTTCAACCATGTCGGTATACCCCGCACAGTTCCCTCACAGCCTTGTTGCTACTTTCTAAGAAGGTATCCCCCAGATCCGGCTTTAGGATCTATAGAACTCCCAAGCAACCCACAATTTAAAGCAAGCAAAGAAGACAATTGAAAACATAGTTATGAGCTAGCCCTAAGGTATACCTCACTTTAAGTTTGTTCCCCAGCAGAGTCGCCAGTTCTGTGATCGGTGGATCTGGAACTGACTGTTTAATGCTGGTTCGCGAAATGTCGCGGAAGCAAGAGTCGCCACCGTCTTTTATTTTCTCCAAATGGAAAGGACAAAAGCACAGAAAAATTCCTTAAAGAGATCGCTCTCGGTTCGGGAGGTAGATTATAGAAAGGGAAGGTGTTAGCACCCTTTCTATCCATGGTTATCCATGGGCTCTTAGATACTTGCTCAATGTGTTTTCAAAATTGTTTGTTTGCTTTTCAATGTGGGTTTAAAAAGTTTCTTTGAAAAATTTCAGTTCGACTCGTACGTCAGAGTGTTTGAAAAATTTGCTTTGAAAGCTTTTGAAAAGTGTTGGTGTGAAAAGTCTTTGAATTTTTGTTTTGAAGAGAGCAAGTATCCATGAGTCGTCTACCTACCCTAAGGAATTCGTCTGTGTAAATGTCCTTTAAAGTAGTGCCATGCCACCATTGAGAGGTAGGTAGCACCACCGTTGGAGGTGTTCGGGTCAATTCGAGTTTGTAGGGACATGGTGATCACCGGAGCAATGGGAAGACACCTTAGAAGCTACCCTCATGCCAGGTTCCCGGATCATGAGGACTTACTAAGACATCCTCTACTCGACGATCACCTTTCGAGGCAAGGCAACAGTGAGGCGTACCCTAGGGGTGGTGTGTGCGATTTGTGTGTCGTTTTTATTGATATTCGTCTTGTCATGTTTGTTGGTGTTCTACGCTTGATTTTATTTAAGGCCATACATTCTTTCATGCTTTTGTTAACAGTTAAAAAATATTTGCGGAAAATAAATCTAAAGCTATTACAAATGGCGCGGGTCCACATCGCCAAAATTAAACCGGACCCGATTTGACAGAAAATAAATAAAGTAAATAAAAGTGCGAAAAGTTCAAGTTACAACGCTTTGGGAGAGATACATAATGAATTAAGCGAAATAAAACAAATGTGCGAATAAAATAAATTACGAACGAGGGCGTTGGACCCTTTTGCAAAATATTATTAATAAGGAATTAAAATTAGGAATTAAAAGAAAATGTTTTTTAGTATTTTTGTGTTTTTTGAGATTTAATAAAAAAGAATTAATTAAAAAAACCAAAATGAAATGTTAAACCTAGTTCTAATTATTTTTAAGTTTATTATGAAAGTATTAAAAGTTAACCTAAATGCAACCCTAATTAGTTTACAAGTTTAATTATGAAAATAAATAAATCACTAATATTATGGCAAAAAAGAAGGAAAATTAAAAGGAATAAAAAGTTATTAAACCTAATGCTATATTTTTGGAATTTTTTATGGAAAAAAAAAGAATTAGTATTGCAAACCCTAATTTAAATTGAATTTATTTACATGCTAATGTATGTATAAGGAAATAATTAGAATAAAAATTATTGATCGTATTTTTGTCTTTTCTGATTTTTTTTATGATGTTTTTTATATTTGTGAAAAAAAAATAATTAATTAAATTAAAACAAATCAGGAAAATAAAATAGCAATTAAAAAATAAAAAAATAAAAGAATTGCAAACCAGGGGGGTGGATGGACCCAATGGAGGTTTTTGTTTCAGGGCATTATAATCAAATTAAATTGTACCAAAAGCTTCGTACAGTCCCTGTGAGCACAAAACAATCCACAAAATACGTTAATGATGCATGAATCGAAGTATGCGTTTATGGAAAAAATTCAAACCGTGTGACTTGTTCTTGCGTGTTCTTGGAGCTTTATGGCTTGTTTTTTTATTCCAATCCGTTCCTGGGAATATCAGCAGTGTGTTGGAATCACTCTAAGGCTTTGAATTGTGCTTGAATGTGGAATTCGGTTTTCAAATTTTCCTTGAATTTTGGAATTTGCTTATGGTGTTCTGTAGCAGCTTGTGTCTTCTTTGGCTTTAGGGTTTGCTTTAATATTTATGTTGGAAGGGAATTAGGTCATTAGCTAGGTCAAAGATCCATGAAATAAGAGAATTAGGTTTAGGTTTTCCACCTTTAACAAACTTTCCCTTTTTTTAAGCAAAACCAAGACTTGGTGTACAACATAACCCTAAACTAGGTCAAAGATCCATGAAATAAGAGAATTAGGTTTAGGTTTTTTCACCCTTAACAAACTTTCCCTTTTTTTAGGCAAAACCAAGACTTGGTGTACAACATAACCCTAGCATGAGTTTGTGAGCTGGCACATGATGAATGAAAGCTATTCAAATCCAAAAGATACTATTCCATTGATTTTTAGATTTTATTTGAATTATTATGGATTTAAAATGAATTAAATCAATAAAAATTAAATAAAATAGAAAAATAAATGTTTGATCTTGAAATTGATCATGGGACACGTGTGTGGCATGACAAGGCTGAATCAAGTGGAAGAAAGTGGGCCCTTTTGTCAAAAATTGAAGTTTCAAGGATAGTTGACTTTTGCCATTTCACAAAAAATTTCCCAACTTCTACAATGCATAACTTGCTCAATTTTTAATCTTTTCTCATGTTCTTGGACATTTTGGAAAGGTCTTTGAGTCCTTTAACCAATGCCTTTGGTCCCATGTCATTTTGATTTTCCAATCTCAAGTTATGGCCTTTGACTTAAAGTCCCTTTTTGTTGACTTTTGAAAATGACCTATAATGTTGAAATTGATAACTTTTTGTGAGAGCATTTCTTGGACTTGAAGTATGAAGATGAGTTGTAGGAAATGTCTTTCTCTTCAAAATGAGCTTTGGATGGAATTTTTCTAATAATCCATGTGAAAGTTATGCCTTGGTCAATTTCAGTTGACTTTTTCAGCTGTCCAAATAAGGAACTTTTGCATCTTGATGATTTTCTGAGCCAAACTTTGAGAATCATGATCAAGCATTGATCAAATGATGTTTGTGGCTTCAAAATGATATGTTGACCAAAAATTTGAACTTTTGACTGCCAAATGACCATTTTGCCCCTACAGTTGACTGTAGTGCAATTTAGGGTTTTGACTGTGCAATTTTGAGCTGAATGCCTTGAAACTTGCTATGAGGATACTTGACCATCTTTGTAAGCATATGAGACTTGATTGCCCCTTTGAAAACTTCATTTTCCTGATCAGAACACAAACCCTAGTTTTGACTGCATAGGAGACCTTTGCCCTGAGCAACCCTTGGGGAATTTTACAGCTTGGCTTGGCAATTTCTTGGAGAATATGGGAGGGCAAATTTTGGGGTACAACACACACTAACATTGAAAATGCATAGAGTTGAGAATAAAATCACGATACCAATCCTCAAATGAAAATAAAATCAAAGAAATCATTTTGTTACACAATTTAAGAATCAGAACATGGAAAATTGATTTCAATACATGATTTTTTCGATTAAACAAAAACCGGGCAGCAACTATAACAAGTTATGAATGCTCGATAGTTTCAAATCAAGAAGATTTGAAACAAAATGGGAAAGAATCTGATGACGCTCATCTCTTTTAACTAAGTCATCTATTCCTTCAAATATCCACCACTTCCATTCAGATTTGAAGGTTCTCCGACGACGCTCTCCTTTTTTACTTCGTTCCTTGCAGCATTGATTTCTGGAAACAACACATCAACAGGAGCATTCTCAGGTAATACAGCCTCTGGCTCTTACTTAATGTTGGATAGCATATCATAAAGTTGAGAAGTGTTTAGTGGCACAAATCTGTCCAGTAATAACAGTTCACGAATGACTATAATATTACTTCAAACGATTGCATGTAACCATATTAATAACACAAGAAAAATGGTTTGTAAGATCAGAAATTGAGACTTACCCGCTCAAGTTTGGAGAAGACATTCTCACGTTTCTCTTAGAGAACCTGATGATATGGAGAGAGATTTTTTTAACTACAAGTGAATGAATCCGATACAATGAAAGCATATCATACACAAGTTATCCTATAAATAGAAAAAGAGGACATGCATAAGGAAAAGTAGAAACAACGCGTGGGTCTAGCATACTTTTGCACAGAAGTTTGTCTTCCCAAGACAATAGGGGTACACGTGGTGAAAGTCCCTTGGATAAAGACTCAGAGGCGGTTGTGAGCATTAAATGAGTTCCCATGTGACACTCTGCACCCTTGCTTGACTCTGGATTGGAAGTTCTGCTTCAACGTAGCATCTCATCTTCTGATCCTCTTATCTTCTGACTTCAGCATATTCTGAAGGATCCTTCAGACTTTCCAGTAAGCTTGCAGCACATTTTATAATCTTCTTTTATTTACTTTGGCAAACTCTGACTGAACCTTTATGAACACTGGCCCAGAAGTTCTGGCCAAACCTTGTCTTGAGACTATCCAGAATTTGTTGAGTGTGAACACTGACCCAGAAGTTCTGAAATTATCATATTTCTTAAACACTTAGAAAATTCCTAAGTATTTAGAATTTGGCTTTTCCAAAGTAAAATTTGAATTTTGAAATTCTTGATGAAACAAACTTCATATTCCAACATGTCTTGATGAAATATTATTTTTGAGATTTGATAAAAGTCAAAGTTAGACTTCTCAGTGTGCAAATGCCCATTTTGCCCTTGTGAATGGTCTGCTTAGGAAAAATTGATAACTCAAGGCCTGGAGTTGGATGGGAGAAAATTTTGGGATCCAGGGTGATTCCTTGAGAAATGAGAGGGCAAATTTTGGGGTACAATAGATATCATTATTGAAAAACAGAGCGGAAAGTTGAAAAGAATAAGTGAGTTTCATCCAAGTTATCTTGCGTTACAATATTCGCTTCTGTTTCCATATGGGGAAGATGGTTTTAGACTTGGTGTTCTACACATAGAAACAAATGCAAGAAAAAAAAGGTAAGCAAAATAAGCTTACCATTAGAGAATGGCTTGATTTTAGGATTCAAAGACGTTAACATGAAACACATACTCTTTGAGGTCAAGGAGGTTGTTTCAGCAATTTTGGTCGATGGATTTACTATAATGGAGTCCCAAAGATTGAATTATATCCGCAAACATCCGAAAAAACTTAGAGTGTCTAAGTACTCCAATCTGACTGGTCCCGAACAAAGGGAAAACACTCAAGGGGCAAACAAAGATAAAAGATTCATTTTACCGCCAACCTATGTTGGAAGTCGAAGATACATGGAACAACTTTATTTTGATGGGATGGTAATATGCAGTCATATTGGTTTTCCGGACCTTTTATCACTTTTACTTGCAATCCAAATTGGCCAGAAGTTCAAAGGTTACTTAACAAAGTTAATTTGCAACCTCATGATCGTCCAGATATTATATCAAGAGTGTTTAAAATTAACTTAGATGAGTTGTTGTGTGATCTAACAAAGAAGCATGTCTTAGGGAGAGTGGTTGAATGTAAGTTGTATTTACTAAATAATCGTCAAGTTCTCATTATGTGACTTTCTCTATTTAAAAGGAATATCTTTTATATACATCTTTTGTTACTAATATTAATATTTTCAGATATATACACAATTGAGTTCAAAAAGTGGGGATTACCACATGCACATATTCTGCTATTCATGTATCCCTCAAGCAAGTATCCCACTCCAAATGACATAAACAATATCATTTCAGTAGAGATACCATCTGAAAATGATGATACACAATTGTATCATTTGGTTAAGAAACGTATGATTCATGGGCCATGTGGTTTAGCAAATCAGTCTTCACCTTGCATGAAAAATGGGAAGTGCTCTAAATTCTTTCCCAAATAATATCCACCTTTAACTATTGTTGATCATAATGGATATCCTATGTACAGAAGAAGGGAAACTAGAATTACAGTGATGAAGAAGAATGTAGTTCTCAATAACAAATACGTTGTTCCTTATAACTCATTTATGTTGAAGAAATTTCAGGGACACATCAATATGGAGTGGTGTAATCAGGGTACTTCAATTAAGCACTTATTCAAGTATATTAACAAGGGGTGTGACAGAATTACCATATTTGTTGTCGATAATGAGACATATATAAGTTCTCTTATTATAAATGTTGATGAAATCAAGCAATATCTTTATTGTAGATATGTCTCACCAAGTGAAGCATGTTGGAGGATCTTTTCATTTCCTATTCATGGGAGATCTCCTGCAGTTGAAAGGTTGTATTTTCATCTTGAGGGCGACAATCCAGTTTACTGTACTGATTATGAATTGATAGATGAAGTCCTTGAAAAACCGAGTGCAAAAGAATTAATGTTTACCGCTTGGATGGAAGCAAACAAGACATATGCAGAGGCAAGAAATCTGACATACTCTAATTTTATGACCAAGTTTGTTTATGATAAAAGATATCAACAATGGAGATCACGTAAGAGAGACCATACAATTGGAAGACTAATTTGGGTTCTCCAAGTACCAGTGAGTTGTATTACCTAAGAATGATGCTTACAATTGTCAAGGGGCCAACATGTTATGATGATATTAAAAAAGTGGGTGGAATAATTTGGGATAGTTTTCGGGACACATGCTTCGAAATGGGATTTCTTAATGACGACAAGGAGTATGTTGCATCCATAAATGAGGCGAAGGATTGGGGTTCTTGACATTTTCTGAGAAAGTTATTGGTTACTATGCAACTGTCCAGAATAATTAATAGACCACGACATGTTTTGGAAAAAACTTGGAGGACGTTATATGATGGTATTCTTTATCAACAAAGACAAGCAACAAATAGAAGAGGTACATTCTAGTTTTTTAATTATTTATAGTACATTAATATATATTTTAATAGATGACCGATCAGTGTTACTGTTACATTTATATATCAACAAGATATTGGATACAAATTATTTAAAAATATTATAATAGGTATTATTTAAAAATGATGCACACAATTGTTTGTTGTAATAGACTTCCCATCTAATTGAACAATGCTGCTACGAAAAAATCTGCATATGGATGATACTGATGTATATCTTAATGCAGCCGTGTAAACATTCATATTGATATACATGTTGCTGCTATTGATACATTTAATTTGTTGCTACCATTTTGTATTTTATGATGCTGTTGTAATTTTATTCTAATGCAACATTGTCAAAGATATACTCAATGCTGTCGTAAATTTTACTCTACCGTTAATTTCTATAATTTGAACATCTATGTGATTATTGTCATAAATCTATATGTGAAGTGTTGTTTGTATATTTTTTATAGATATGCAGTTGTCAATAACAGAGTTAAAGAATTTGACACTCATTGAGATTGAGAATATGTTGCAATCAAATCGAAGAAGTTTGCATGAATTTAAAGATATGCCTTATCCAGATTCATATGTTGAGAGTATGAGGCTGCAGCAGGGAAGAGATAATACAAGTTCGAATGAACTAGCTGAATTTTGAAAATGGATCTTAAATGTTGGGGATGGTAAGATATGTGAACCAAATGATGGATTGGTTGAGATAGAGATTCCTCAAGAATTATTGATATCCAATTTTGGTGATCCTATAAAAGCTATTGTTGATAGCATATATCCCAATTTACGTGACAATTTTCAGGATGTTGGATACTTACAAGGAAAAGCTATTCTGGCATCAACCATTGAAGTTGTGGACAAAATAACCACTATGTACTGGACATGATACCAGGTAATATAATTTTAACTTTAATCTACATATATGCATACAACTTCCAACAACAAATTTATATCATGTTGGTTTTATTAATGTATTAATATTTTCACTTCGTGGCATTTTTTAGGAGAAGAGAAAGAGTATATAAGTTTCAATTCAATTGATAGAACCGATACAAGTTATACTGAAGCTTATGAAGTTCTAACCCCAGAATTCCTAAGTAAACTAAGAACACCGGGGCTTCCAAATCATAGGATAAAATTGAAGGTTGGTAGCCCCATCATGCTAATGAGAAATTTGGATCAAACTGATGGATTGTGCAATGGAACAAAATTTATTGTTACAAGCTTAGCAAATCATGTTATTGAGGCCAAAATTATGTCAAGAAAGAAAATATGTAATATTTTTTACATTCCTCGAATGTCTGTGTCACATTCTGAGTCACCGTGACCATTCAAGTTGATTAGGAGACAATTTCCAATCATTGTCTCATATGCAATGACAATTAATAAATCCCAAGGTCAATCGCTTTATAATGTCGGATTATATTTAGCTATACCTGTTTTTAGTCATGGACAATTGTATGTTGTATTTTCAAGAGTTACAATCAAAAGTGGTCTTAAAATCTTAATACATGACAAGCAGAATGCACCGTGTTCGACCACTACGAATGTTGTATACAAAGAAGTCTTCCAAACACTTTGTTAGTTGGTAATCCTTTTCACCTATTCCTTTGTGATGCAAATTAAATCCCAATGTTTAATTTATGTATTTAAATACCACATATTTACATTAGTTTTTAAAAAAAATGCATAATGTTTAATATCTAATTTGATATATTTTCCCATGCAGATGTATGATTCTTTGTTCTTGGTTGGTTCATTCATTGACAAGTTCAACTATGAAATGTATAATATTGAGAAGTTTACATTTGGACTTATAATGCTGAAAAATTTATGTATTATTAGTGCAAGTCATGTAAATTTTGTTGTTTAATATACTATTTTGTTCAAAATTGATTGCATTTTGATTGTTTTTTATTAGTTTAATTTTGACACAAGATAGAACTTTGCACATTAATATTAGATCATGTGATATGAAAACCATACGGGACCTGTGTGATAGCACATGTTTCTCACTAGTTGTTAGTAAGGTTAAAAAGGTTCTCAATAATGGTTAATAATAGAGTGTAGAGGGATATAATTGGAATTAGTTCTAGAAGAAATGGTATATTGTGTTGGGTGACAATATGAACAACAAATAGTCTACGCAAGGGGTGTTGGGGTTGAGTAGACCTCTCAAGTTTGAAAATGTTTTTATTAAAATTTTAAAATAGAGTTTATTTTGCATGGTGAAAGCAAATTTAGCGTAAAGGAGATTATGCTTATTGATTGAAAGATTCACAAATGTATTTAACCAATTTACAACACAATCTTGAACTAATTAATTGTACCAAATGAACAGACTAATTGTATTGCAAAATCGTTCAATTCCACAAGAAGTGTTATAGAATAATTTTCAATCACATGCAAGATTTTACAACGAGAGTCTTCAGGTTTAATCAACGCTAAGACAATGTTGAATTACCAATTCTAACAAAGATTATGGAGTGTTAGGAGTTAAAAGTATTAAGACTTTTAATGTGGATCTTGTGTGAAAATGGTTGTGGCGGATGACGTTTGATAAGGAAAATCTCTGGTATAAAATTATTAAATATAAATATGGAGAGCAAGAAGGGAGAATCAAGGCAGGAGGCAGCTGCACGTCTTCTTGGCTTAAAGATATTAAGAAAGTAGAGTCATTGGGAGGGGGAAACAATCATCATCTGTTTGAAGGAAACTTAGGCAGAGCATTGGGGGGGAGGTGAGGAAACTTTATTCTAGAGCAATAAATGGATAAGATAACCTCTAAAATGGAGGTTTGAACGCCTATTCTCACTATCTTTGAATAAAGAATGTACTGTGGAAGAATTGAGAAGAGGGGGAAGGGATAGTAGGGAATTGTGCTTCAGTTGGAGGCGAGATCTCTTTGAATGGAAGGCAAAAATGATGTAGTACCTAATAGGATAAATCGAGACAGCCTCCTCCCAGACAGAGAGTAGCGGAAAAAAGTTATGACTCGAAGACACACCGAATTGTTACTCCCTTAAATCAACCTACTTTGTTCTTGTGTAGCATAAGCTTGCTACGTCAAAAATGGCAGTTTTTGTATGGAAATCTATTCAAAACAAAATTCTGTCGAAAGAAAACTTATGTAAGAGGGGTATAATAGGCGCTGACAGCTCGTTTTGCGAAGGAGGATGTGGATTAGTAGAGTCCACAAGTCACATCTTCTTTTAATGTCATATCTCTTCCAAAGTTTGGGCAAATATTTTTAGTTGGCTGGGAGTGACCATTGTTTTTCATAATTCTATCATTGTAAACTTTAATGCTTTTCCAGGAGTAATGCATGTTAAAAAGTCCAGGAACTGGGGTTTTACACTATTTGGTTCTCTTGCACGTGGAGCATCTGGAAAGCTAGAAACGCAAAGGTTTTTAACAATAAAGATATGTCAGCATCATCGATATCAGAAGATACTAAGCTTCTCTCTTGGAATTGGCCGAGAGTAAAATCTAGAGGCTTTATCTTTTCCTTCTCTCAATTGTTAGCATCGCCAATTTTATGCCTCAAAGCTTCCAAATAAGGTCTCAGTTTTGCAGGAGTGCTGTCGATCCTTTCCAAGTTACTGTGTCAGCTTGTCTGGATTCTTTATTTCATTCGTGAAAGCATTCTCGCTTCAGCTCTTAGTCGCAGTTTCCAAGCATATGTTATGTTTTCCCCTTAAGTGTTTTATAGGTTGAAGCACAATCTCTCTGTTTTTGTCACTAGTGTTTAGGTGTGAAATTGGGGTCCTATGGTTGTTTGGATTGGTCATGGCTGCTTTCTTCTGGTTCTCGAGTAGCATTCGTTGAGTCATGTTGGTTGAAATCACGATTCTAAATTGTTACATGCAAGTATACATGTTGTGATTGCAGCAAGTAATAAGTATAAAAGAATCATACCCACAAGGAGTAAAGTTACTTAGATTTGACTTTGTAAAATTCTATTCTTTCAAGTTAAGCATGAGTGAGAAATAATAATGTTGATGGTGATAAGTTCAGTGTTGCTTATAACAAAACTACAGAGAATGCAAATGGGAGTGAAGTATATTAAGAGAGATTGAGTTGAGCATAAATTCTTTAATATTATTTATGCATTTATGTGTTAATGATGTGTGGAGTCATGACAGGCAAGGTTAGAATGATCTTGTGGTGTATTTTTACAACATTTAGAACAAGCATGCAAAGGAAAGAGAACAAATCTTTAAGCCTCACTTATAACCCAAACATACGTCTTTTGATAAATCTAATTTTCTTAATGGTTGCAGTTCCTTATATCTAAGTAAGCTAGGTCAAGTAAATATATCTATCCTACTTTTTCAACCATTTGTACTCATGAAGTACGCTTGTTGTTGGATCTCTCTCAACACCAAGTTGTTACCTATTTCTAATTTGATCAATCAAATAAACAAGGTTTTCTACAAACACACATGGTAAAGCAAGCACTAACCACACAACATATAACATAAACACACTTTAATATTAACTTCACACTTAGCTTAATTACAAAGGTTTTAGCTCATGATGAACCGAGTACAAACAACAAGAAAATCTCTTACAATAGACATCTTAAGACAAATGAAATGACAAAAGATATAAACATAAGAGAGGACTTGAAGGTCTCCTTGAGATGGATAATCTTCAGGAGGCAACTTCAATCTTGCAACTGCTCATCAGTTAGCACCAGAATGGACGAGGAAAGAAAAAATCTCTCACACTTAACTATCCAAGCACATAAAACTCTTTGTGAATATTTTCTTTGAACACCAGAACTCTCTCTCTCTCTCTCTCTCTCTCTCTCTCTCTCTCTCTCTCTCCAGCTAGCTTCTATTTATATAGAACAAGGGTTAGGGTTGGTATCTTGCATTGGATCATGGGATTTTTCTTATGAATCACATCAAACCCAAATGGAATTGCACCAAAACACCAACAACTGCTAGACAAACAAGGAGGTCGTACAAAGGGGACAATAGTGGGAGATATGGTAGCGTGTGGCAGAATCCATAGCAGGCGCAGGTGGCGCTGGTATGACTAGAGCAGGGTACAATTGTACCCTCTTTTGTCTTCTAGCTACTCCACTATCAACTTTTGAATTTGAATAACTTTATCCTCTTTTTCTGTACCACCAAGTTTTCCTTCCTTTAATTCTCCTTCCACGCTTTACTTAAGGCCAATAACTCTCCTTATTGAAATTATCTTGCCTAATAATTCCTTTAAATTGCCAACTTGCAGTAGTCCAGCTCTGTCTTACCTCTGCTCGACCCTGCTAACCTTTGATCACACAAAAACATAATTGAAAGCTAAGAAGGGGAGCACCTATTATGTTCCACACTAAACATTAAATTAACTCTAAAATTCAAGAAATTGAACTAAAAATCAATTAGAATACTAAAATAGCAAATACTAAAGGCATCAATTAACTTACAAAATATGTGTTAACAAGTCGGTAGAAGGAGGCACATGTGCAACATTCCTACATCGAGTTGGCAATAATTATGTCTTGTAGTTCTTGGCAGAAGCTGGGTTTAAAATTTCATTTTGTGGATTCTGTCTTCAAAGTCTGCAGTAGCTAGGTTGTGGAAATTATCCAGGTTTTCTCACTCTTGGATTTTGTAGTATTTTGATTGAGTTGGTACCTTTGTCCTGGTTGTGGTTAGGAATTCTTTATCAGAGTGTTTTTTTTATTCTGCATCTTTTATGCGCTGCTTGTATTAGTTTTTCCTTAGCTGTTTTAGCTTTGGTAGGTTTTGGAGTTGAACTTCATTTGGAGTTCTCAATTTTTTCTTTACTGGTTTTTGCCTTCCCTTTTCACTTCTTGTGCTTGGATAGTTCCATCAATAATATCCATTTTTCCTCTTAAAAAAAAGAAAACCTAAACTTTCATAATTAATCACTACCAACAGAAAATCCTATCAACATACAATTCTAGAAAGCAATAGAAACAACCTAATGGTGCTATCAAATACAAAATTATATGAGAGAGAGAGAGAAGAGAGTAAACCATGATTTATAGTGGTTTGGCACATTTTTTCTTGTTTTGTGCTTAATCTAACCTCCAATGGTTGCCCATTGATGATTCATTGGTCTTTCAATATGATTTGTAACAAAATAACTAGAGTTCGTACAATCACTAGTCCAAAACAAATGCTAAAAATTAAATTTCTTCTTTCTGGATCTTGACTTGTACAAAACTCCACGAACTAAATTATATGCGACATCTTTACTCGAATTCGCTTCTTGAGTCTTCTAGCCCCAACAACCTGCTCTAAATTCTCTGTCTATAGAAATTTCCACAACATTCATCGATATCTTGATCTTTGCTTTGTCCAAAGATTGAGAAGAACTCTTACCCTGCCTATAGGCTTCCACACATCACTACCAAGGTCAACCTGGAGAGAATAACCTCCTTCTTTTTCATTAGAATTGTCAAAATCAGCCACAACACCATTCACTCTATGATTCGACTCATGTAGAAGGTGTGATTCGACTCATGTAGAAGGTGTGATTCGAATCACATGACTACTTGATTCAAATTATGTTTAATTTGTGATTCGACTCAGAGACTTGAAGAACCTCTTGTTTTCCCTCTATTTGATTTTATTTGACTCATAGGATGTATGATCTGAATGACACACCTAAAATATCAATTTTTTAAGTTCTTAAAGATAATTTGATATTCTACTTGTGACATGACTTGAACCAATTGTCAAATATAGTTCTTGTTCCATAAACACGACTAATTGACTTAAAACATATTGTTCACACTCAAACACAAACAGTTTGAATTATGCATGCTAAAATACAGATCCAAAACTCGATCCTTAAAGATGCATAATTAAAGAGGAGACTTAAATATAATATTAAATTAAAGATATATATATTAAGAGACAAACAAAAAAGCCATTTGGCATAGTCACATAGTATCCCCCTTAATGTATTTGAGACATGAAACCTCAGTCTCCCCCTTTTTGATAGTTGGCAAGTTGTCACTAATTAGAATTGAATCGACTTCAAGCAAAAGAAAAATGTGATCAATGATTTCCTTAAATTGCTTGTGCTTGTAACACCCTTTTAAGCCACAAGGAATATTCACAATTATTATAATAAATAAATCAGAGTATATCACCAAACAAGGGTGTCACACTCTTCATATAAAACTTCACAATAATACATCCTGCTCCGTAACACGGGTTTTCAAAATCTTTAACAAGATAGAATCAACATTTAGTTCTTCGAATCATGGCAGCAGAAATAATAGTTCAAAACACTTCATTATATTACTTCATAAAAATTAGTCATACTTCATAACTCATGCTTATAAATTAAAACATCTCGAGTAACACGTAGGGTGACTCAACATCTTAAAACAAAACAAAGAACATAAGTTCCAATCATTTGATCCTAACCTGACATTACATATCAGAGCAAGACTCCCTTTATTAAACAAAAGCAAATAAACACACTCCGAAGCTATCCTCTAATGCTTCTACGGACTATTCTCGGTCACCTGCACGTTACCCACGTGGAGGCAACATTCAAACATAAAGGGTGAGTAAGTCATAATCATTATATAAGACATAAGGAATAAACATAGTAAATATCCACATAAGCAAGGTATCACACATCATCATATCGTCATGTTATACTCACACCTTCACCACTTCATCAATACAAGAACACATATCATCATACACAATGTATCTTAAAGCATCACAAGTAAATCATTATGCAATGTCACATAAAATGTAATGCACCTTCATAGACTCATGCATGTGGTACCAAAACTTCACTGATGACTCAGTCTTCGTTATCTCTAAAGATCCCCACCATATGATCAATTCCTGCTTAGAACCATAACACTTCACTGTTGCACCCAATCCACACTATGGGATTGTTTCCTTAATTGGACAATCGTCCTATCGTCTTCACTGAACCAAAGTCCTAACTTCACTGGACCTAAGTCCTAGAATATGCCATGAATGCAATGATGTGCAACAACATATTTAATATGACCACGACTAGTCAACACGCATCAGCATTCATGATTCATCACAAATATCATCACAACATCATAGTAATCAACACAACATTATAACATCATCATAATAATCAACACAACACCACAACATCATCATATTAATCAACACAATACCATAACATCATCATAGTAGTCAACACAACACCATAACATCATCATAAACAACACTGCGATTCAACGTGGGGAACCTAATTCTATTCTAACTTAGGTATCAGAGATATACTAGTTAATTCTCAATTTTCTTCACATAATTAAAATTCATTGTGTTATCTATCCAACGCTTTGAACGGTACCTCAATCCGAGCTCTAGAACTAAAGTTATGACCATTTTAAGATTGTCCGACACAGACAACCAAATTTGCCATCTGCCGCCTGGCGACACACCCCCGTCGCCTAGCGACACGCCCTTCGCGTGTGCTTCGCTCGATGACGCTAGAAGAGATGCACTCCAGAATATTAATACTTTTTCCACCTTTTCCATCGCCTCGCCCTCGCTTGGCAACGGCCAAAAATGCATGTGTCACCCGACAAGACTACTTTCATCGCCCGATGATGATGCACGAACAAGATTTTCCTATTGCGATTTATGCACTAAAACAGTCCAAATATTCTGCAATTTCATCACATTAAAGGTCATAAAACACCATCTAATCATTGGGTTTCATCATCTATCAAAAACCTATAATTCTATACTCATTATACATCAATTATAAGTCATTATCCATCACCAATTCATCAATTTCTCATCAAACGATACCAAATCACCATCTACCAAAACCTAAGGAAATCTACCAATCATCTAAACTTTAAATGAAATATAATAACAATGATAAAACTCCCCTTACCTTTGATTATATCAACAATTTAACTTCTCTTAGGTTCTCTACCGAAATCTTCTGCCTCTTTGTACCCTAGCCTCCTTTCTCCACAACGTCAATTTCTTTCTCCCAATTCTACGATTATTCCACAATGACTTTCCTTTCCCCTAATTCTATGTATAACCTTTAGACCCCTAATATCAAACTTCCCACCTTGCCCTTACTTATCCTCCACTAATTACCATCTTACCCTTATTTTCTCTACACTTCTATTATTCTATTTTCCCCAATTAAAATAATTCTAAACAATTATTCTAATTATTTTAAAATACTAATAATCCTCTTAATTAGTCTAATTCCCACTATGCTACACATAGCAATCCATTATACATCATAGTCATTCAAACATAATATTCAAATATCATATTTATCTCAATTATCATGGTACACTTCATATTCATCATAATATCACAAATTACCATAAAGGCTCACATATAATCATCAAACCTCAAACACTTCACATAGACTCATATAAGCATGCTAAATTAATTAATTAAATAATTAATCTAGAATTCGGGGTGTTACAGTGCTCCCCCTAAAACATTTCACAATACACAACAACATAAAACTCTTAAAACAAATCTAGACTCACATTAAAACTTCTCCCTCTTTGACTAGATAAAAAGGAGATAAATGCTAATGAGGCTAAACGTAACCAAAACCAGTAACACAAACGATATTCCAGAGAAAAAATGAGCTAAAAATATCTAAGAAGAATATACAACGTCAAAGATCTAGTATATAATTCGAATATAGACATGCTAAATGCAAAAAATATGCAATTAGCTAGACATGTAACTACACATCAACACAAAATTATGTGATCAAAACTTCTATCAATGGAAGATTAAATAATGCATGAGAAGATACAATAATGCTCAAATGCACATAATTATAATACGCATTTAAAAATATTTTAAATGCAATATATGAACAATCATATAACAACTTATGAATTAAATAAGGAATGTAAGAAGTAAACAAATGAAGATATAAGAACAAAAAAAAACTAATTGTGATATAAAAGACTGAGAGTTATAGAAACATACCAATAGTATTGGTTAGAGTAAATTTGCTACAAGAGACTCTTAATGTACAACATAAACATATAAGAAAGTAAATGAAATAGGAAACCAAATATATTTAATGCACAATGAATCTAGGATTTCCTATTCCCTACGAATCTTGTGAAAAGGTTTGGAGGAAACGACTTTGCAAAGATGTCAGCAAGTTGGTTTTTTTCGTATCCACGTATTCAAAAATAACATCACCCTTTTCAATATGATCCCCAAGGAAATAGTTGTTAATACCATGGTTTTGTGATTGGCTATATTTTGCCAAAAACAAAGTTTGCCATAACAGGTTTTGTAACACCCCAGTTTCAATTATTTGATTTATTTAATTGAGAAATTATTTTATTAGAATTAATAAAATGAAGAGGAATTATTTATTTTGGAATATTGGAAGAAAATAAAAGAAATAAGAAATATGGGTTTCTTTTAAGTTATTGGGCTTGGAGGTTGTTAGTAAAGAGTGGGGGTGCAAGAGAAATAAAGATATGTTTTGGAACTTAAGCTATTTTTCTCATTATTCACGATAACACAGAATTTGGGATTTTGGGAAGCAGAGCTCTGAAGGTACGAAGAACGAAGAACATCGATCAAAGAGTTCAAAGCTGCAATTTGATAAGGTAAGGGGGGCTACTACTCGATTTACTTTTGCTTATGGGTTTATGTACGGTTGATTTAGAAAATCGTAGGGAGAGCCCCAATTGTTAGATGTTACTAGGAATCGATACCCTTAGGATTGAACCTTGTTAGAAAAGGGTTAGGTTCCCAATCTTTATGAATCGATTAGGAATTTTAGGTTCCAAATGGTGGATTGGGAGTATAACTGCATGATCATGAATTTACCTTAGAGGTTCTAGGGATAACCTCAATATTATCAGATTTCCCCAAAAGGACGAATAATCACCTTTAAGGTCGCTATGATACTTGTTGGTAATTAGGGAATTGATGTGTTGTTTTGAGTTATACAAAACCGATGTCGTTAGGTACCGAAATGCGCGTTTTGGCTGACATTTTTCGCGTTTGGCTGCCGTTCTGAGCTGCTGCAGGTTCAGGAAAAATCTAACCCGCGCTCATCAACACGGGCACCCGTGTTGATTCACTGTGTTGCCTAAAAATGTGTTTTCCAGACACATTTCAACACGGGCCGTGTTGTTTAACACGGGCACCCGTGTTGATCCCCTGTAATGCTGATGAAAATGTGTTTTCTGGCCACAATTCAACACGGGCGTGTTGATTAACACGGGCACCCGTGTTGATTCACTGTGTTGGCATAAAAATGTGTTTTCTGGGCACAATTCAACACGGGCCGTGTTGATTCACACGGGCGCCCGTGTTGATCCCCTGTATTGTCAAAAAAACGTGTTTTCTGGACACATTTCCACACGGGCAGTGTTGTTTTACACGGGTACCCGTGTTAAACCTCCTGTGTTGGTTTTTAAACTATGTTTTCTGTGCATGCTGTTAAGTACGGATTGATCCGGTTTTGATGTGCAGTGTTTGACATGTTTTGAATATGTGTTTATTGATTTCCTAGTGTTGATTGATGCATGTATCGAATAACGGTTGTATGTTATGATACCAACACTATGTGGATTTTATTGTCATGCTTTTAGATGATGTTATCAAGCATGAATTATGATATAACTTGATACGATTGATGTTTAATAGTATGCTGAGTGATTACATGCTATTCATATCATGTTATATTTGATATTGTTGATGTTGCATGATAAGTCGATTGATGTTAATAGTATGCTGAGTGTTACATACTTTACATATCATGTTGTATTTGTTAATTCCCATTGTGTGGAATTAACATGGTGGCCAATATACGTGTCCGCGATTTAATGGAACGTTGAGGTGGTAGCCGTGTCCGCGATATAATGGAACGGTGAGTTATCCGTGACCCGAGATTTAATGGGGCGGTAAAGTGGTACCACATGCATGGGTGTGTTGCATAACATTGAATATGACATGAATGGATGATTTTTCCAATGTTGTATTTGATTGATTGTATGCATGTATTGTTACTAAAATGTTAACGATGTTTGATGTTAACTGTAGGCATGAAAAGTAAGATATGATGAATATGTAAATTGTAAAGGTTTGTAATCTATAAAACATGCTAATTGTTGGGTGATGCTTATGGTTTCCTGAATTGATTGTTGTGAACGTATAATCAAATGTATAGTTGAGATGCTCACCCTTACTGTTGAATATTTCAGATTGAGGAGCTTCGTTCAGGTGCTTGGCGAAGGCTTGTCGTTTTTAGTTTAATTCCGTTTTAGTATTGTCCGGGTCATGCTCTGATAGTTGTAACTCCGGGAACGTTTGTTTGTCGAGCTGCTTTAGTCAGACTCGTTTATTTCCTTATATTTGTTATAATATGATGTTGACATTTTTCCAGGTGTTAATCTCTGATGATTTGAAAAATATTATAACATTGGTTTTATTAATTAAATTATTCCGCTGTGTAAACATGTATGAGTTACTACTATGATTATGCATGACAGGAACTTGTTTTTATTAAAAGAGAATTGTGACATCCTCGTTGATACATGTATTCTGTAAACATGATTTTAATTAATTGCGAAAATTTATTCGGGTTTCTTAGAGGGTGTTACAATAGTGGTATCAGAGCATGGTCGGTCTGTCCGGCCAAGTTGTTATGTCAGTGTCATTACCCTTGGTACGCAATAAGTGTTTGAAAACACTGTTGGTACTTCTTTGTTTTGGATCACTTGATTGCAGGGATAAGATTGCGATAAGTGGGGGAGAAGTTGGTACTTCTCCATGGTGCTTCTGGATGCTAAGTAATGGCTCGACGTGAGGAAAATGGTAAGAGTATGAGCATGGTATAGACTGCATTGTTCATAGTCCTGAAGAGGATTCATAGGTAAGAGCATTACTTAGGTGGAATTTATCTCATGGATTTGTGCATCAGTTGTATGCAGTGCTAATGAAGTCAGTAAAGATGTGATAGACATGTCTTGCTAGTTTCGTTAGTATGCGTATGAACTTGGTAGAGCGAAGCCAATTGCTTTAAGATGGATATGAGAAGTTGATACGGATTCTGATATCTGAAAAAATACCAATTAAAGGTCTCGATGTATTGATCAAATTGAGATGGTTCGATAAGAGAACGATCAAGTGAAGTTGGAGAGTACTTCTCTAGAAAGTGAAGGTGTAGCGACAGATAGTGTTGTATTAGTGGTTTATGAATTCCTAGTGACATTCTGAAGCTAGCAGTAGTTCTGTAAGTGTGAACTAAGGTCCAACAAGAGTAAACGATGATATATTGAGAATGTGGAGTACTTGTGGAATTATGAAGTCTACCTTCGTGTTAAACTGGATTGGTTGGTATTAGTTGGACTTGGTTGTTTTGTGAATATCGTGGGCTAAGAGTGTGATGGATATGCTTCCCTGTAGCGGGGATTCGAGAGAGAAGATTGGTTTTCCATGATTGGAAGTGAGAACTTGTATGGATTCTGACGATACAAGAGTTCTGTTAGACAAGTAAATAATTCATAAGAAATGAAGTCTAGACTTGAATGTTGTGGCGTATAAGAATATGTGTGACGTTATTGTAAACCTTCTGGTTTATTCAATTCAGGATAAGGACTGATGGAGTAATTACAAATCTCGTGTTGGGAATTGATTGGTGTTTTGATGTGGTATTGATCCTATTGTATGCCTTAGATCATTGCTATATGGTAGGAATTCGATTTTGATGGTTTTAGGATGTTTGGGGATGATTAGGAATGAGTTGGGGTGATTTTGGGAAGCATAAAAACGTGAAATATGATGTTGCAGAGTCATCAACACGGGCCGTGTTGATGCACACGGGCACCCGTGTTGATCTTCTGTGTTGATGCTCGGGTAGGTTTTTCCCAAAAATCGTTTCGGCCATAACTTTTGAACCGTAACTCCGATTTAGGCGCCGTTTGATGCGTTGGAAAGCTAGTGAAATTTTCTATATGATTATGAGGAATTAAGTAGCTTTAAGAGATTATTTTAATAAGTGATTTCATATGTATCCTGGTTAAGTAAAGTTAATTCTCGTGGCCATGTGATTTCTGTGATGGTATTGTGTTGATCCTAAGTAAGAAAGGGTCCAACATATATTGGTACTCTAAGTGTGAATAAGGATTTCAAGAGGTGAAGAAGAGGTTGACTAGTGCTCCTATTCTGATTTTGCCGAATCCGGCGGAATCTTTTGTGGTTTATTGTGATGCATCTCTGATGGGATTAAGTGGTGTCCTAATGCAGAATCAACAGGTAGTTGCGTATGCTTCGAGACAGTTGAAGGTTCATGAAAGGAACTATCCTACTCATGACTTAGAGTTGGCAGCAGTTGTGTTTGTCTTGAAATTGTGGAGACATTATCTGTATGGTTCGAGATTTGGAGGGTATAATGATCATAAGAGTTTGAAGTATCTTTTCGATCCGAAAGAGCTCAATATGAGGCAGAGAAGGTGGTTGGAATTTCTCAAAGATTATGATTTTGGTTTGAATTACCATCCTGGTAAGGCAAATGTGGTTGCAGATGCTTTGAGCAGGAAATCCTTGCATATGTCTATGATGATGGTTCGTGAATTGGAGTTAATTGAACAATTCCGAGATTTGAGTTTAATTGTGAAAGTACTCCGAAGTGTGTTCGTTTGGGTATGTTGAAACTTACTAGTGGTACTCTAGAAGAGATCAGGATCGGGCATAAATCTGATGTTAATTTAGTTGATAAATTGACATTGATCAACCAAGGTCAAGGTGGTGAGCTTAGAATTGATGAAAATGATGTTATGAGATTTGGCGATAGAGTTTGTGTTCCTGATGTCGCAGAAATCAAGAAGAGTATATTAGAGGAAGGACATCGCAGTGGGATGAGCATTCATCCGGGTGCCACGAAAATGTATCATGATTTGAAGAAATTGATTTGGTGGCCGGGAATGAAAAAGGAAATAGCTGAATTTGTGTATGCATGTTTAATCTGTCAGAAATCAAAGATTGAACATCAGAAGCCGTCTGGAATTATGCAGCCGATGTTTATTCCAGAATGGAAGTGGGATAGTATTTCTATGGATTTTGTATCCGGGTTGCCGAGGACTCCTAAGAATTGTGAAGCGATATGGGTTGTTGTGGATAGACTGACTAAGTCTGCTCATTTTATACCGGTGCGAATGGATTACTCAATGGAGAGATTGGCACAGTTATATATTGAGAAAATAGTGAGTTTGCATGGAGTTCCTTCTAGTATTGTGTCAGATAGAGATCCGAGATTTACTTCGAAATTTTGGGAAGGATTGCAGAAGGCTTTGGGTACTAAATTGAGGTTGAGTTCAGCTTACCATCCTCAGACTGATGGACAGACGGAGAGGACGATTCAATCGTTGGAAGATTTATTGCGTGCTTGTGTTTTAGAGAAGGGTGGAGCTTGGGATAGCTATTTTCCATTGATTGAATTTACTTATAACAATAGTTACCATTCGAGTATTGGTATGGCTCCGTTTGAGGCATTGTATGGTAGACGGTGTAGAACGCCTTTGTGTTGGTATGAATCTGGAGAGAGTTCAGTAATTGGGCCAGAGATTGTTCAGCAGACTACTGAAAAGATCAAATTGATTCAAGAGAAGATGAGAGCTTCTCAGAGTCGTCAGAAAAGTTATCATGATAAGAGGAGAAAGAATTTAGAATTC
Organism: Vicia faba; assembly: GCA_948472305.1. Lineage (NCBI taxonomy): Eukaryota > Viridiplantae > Streptophyta > Magnoliopsida > Fabales > Fabaceae > Vicia > Vicia faba. Next base: position 776,508,375 of record OX451737.1, read on the forward strand.
AGTGCTGGAGATCATGTGTTTATGAGAGTTACTCCGATGACGGGTATTGGTCGAGCGTTGAAATCTAAGAAGTTGACTCCACGTTTTATTGGTCCGTTCCAGATTACGGAAAGAGTTGGAGAAGTTGCTTATCGTATGGCTTTACCTCCGAGACTTGCGGATTTGCACGATGTTTTTCATGTTTCTCAGTTGAGGAGATACATTCCAGACCCATCTCATGTAATCCAAATAGATGATGTACAGGTGAGAGATAACCTGACAGTAGAAACATTGCCTATGAGGATAGAAGATCGGGAAGTGAAACAGTTAAGAGGTAAAGAGATAGCATTAGTGAAGGTTGCTTGGGGAGGTCCAGCAGATGGAAATATCACTTGGGAGCTGGAGAGCCAGATGAAAGAGGCTTATCCGGAACTGTTCGTCTAAGGTATGTTTTCGAGGACGAAAACTCTTTTAGTGGGGGAGAGTTGTAACACCCCAGTTTCAATTATTTGATTTATTTAATTGAGAAATTATTTTATTAGAATTAATAAAATGAAGAGGAATTATTTATTTTGGAATATTGGAAGAAAATAAAAGAAATAAGAAATATGGGTTTCTTTTAAGTTATTGGGCTTGGAGGTTGTTAGTAAAGAGTGGGGGTGCAAGAGAAATAAAGATATGTTTTGGAACTTAAGCTATTTTTCTCATTATTCACGATAACACAGAATTTGGGATTTTGGGAAGCAGAGCTCTGAAGGTACGAAGAACGAAGAACATCGATCAAAGAGTTCAAAGCTGCAATTTGATAAGGTAAAGGGGGCTACTACTCGATTTACTTTTGCTTATGGGTTTATGTACGGTTGATTTAGAAAATCGTAGGGAGAGCCCCAATTGTTAGATGTTACTAGGAATCGATACCCTTAGGATTGAACCTTGTTAGAAAAGGGTTAGGTTCCCAATCTTTATGAATCGATTAGGAATTTTAGGTTCCAAATGGTGGATTGGGAGTATAACTGCATGATCATGAATTTACCTTAGAGGTTCTAGGGATAACCTCAATATTATCAGATTTCCCCAAAAGTACGAATAATCACCTTTAAGGTCGCTATGATACTTGTTGGTAATTAGGGAATTGATGTGTTGTTTTGAGTTATACAAAATCGATGTCGTTAGGTACCGAAATGCGCGTTTTGGCTGACATTTTTCGCGTTTGGCTGCCGTTCTGAGCTGCTGCAGGTTCAGGAAAAATCTAACCCGCGCTCATCAACACGGGCCGTGTTGTTTAACACGGGCACCCGTGTTGATTCACTGTGTTGCCTAAAAATGTGTTTTCCAGACACATTTCAACACGGGCCGTGTTGTTTAACACGGGCACCCGTGTTGATCCCCTGTAATGCTGATGAAAATGTGTTTTCTGGCCACAATTCAACACGGGCGTGTTGATTAACACGGGCACCCGTGTTGATTCACTGTGTTGGCATAAAAATGTGTTTTCTGGGCACAATTCAACACGGGCCGTGTTGATTCACACGGGCGCCCGTGTTGATCCCGTGTATTGTCAAAAAAACGTGTTTTCTGGACACATTTCCACACGGGCAGTGTTGTTTTACACGGGTACCCGTGTTAAACCTCCTGTGTTGGTTTTTAAACTATGTTTTCTGTGCATGCTGTTAAGTACGGATTGATCCGGTTTTGATGTGCAGTGTTTGACATGTTTTGAATATGTGTTTATTGATTTCCTAGTGTTGATTGATGCGTGTATCGAATAACGGTTGTATGTTATGATACCAACACTATGTGGATTTTATTGTCATGCTTTTAGATGATGTTATCAAGCATGAATTATGATATAACTTGATATGATTGATGTTTAATAGTATGCTGAGTGATTACATGCTATTCATATCATGTTATATTTGATATTGTTGATGTTGCATGATATGTCGATTGATGTTAATAGTATGCTGAGTGTTACATACTTTACATATCATGTTGCATTTGTTAATTCCCATTGTGTGGAATTAACATGGTGGCCAATATACGTGTCCGCGATTTAATGGAACGTTGAGGTGGTAGCCGTGTCCGCGATATAATGGAACGGTGAGTTATCCGTGACCCGAGATTTAATGGGGCGGTAAAGTGGTACCACATGCATGGGTGTGTTGCATAACATTGAATATGACATGAATGGATGATTTTTCCAATGTTGTATTTGATTGATTGTATGCATGTATTGTTACTAAAATGTTAACGATGTTTGATGTTAACTGTAGGCATGAAAAGTAAGATATGATGAATATGTAAATTGTAAAGGTTTGTAATCTATAAAACATGCTAATTGTTGGGTGATGCTTATGGTTTCCTGAATTGATTGTTGTGAACGTATAATCAAATGTATAGTTGAGATGCTCACCCTTACTGTTGAATATTTCAGATTGAGGAGCTTCGTTCAGGTGCTTGGCGAAGGCTTGTCGTTTTTAGTTTAATTCCGTTTTAGTATTGTCCGGGTCATGCTCTGATAGTTGTAACTCCGGGAACGTTTGTTTGTCGAGCTGCTTTAGTCAGACTCGTTTATTTCCTTATATTTGTTATAATATGATGTTGACATTTTTCCAGGTGTTAATCTCTGATGATTTGAAAAATATTATAACATTGGTTTTATTAATTAAATTATTCCGCTGTGTAAACATGTATGAGTTACTACTATGATTATGCATGACAGGAACTTGTTTTTATTAAAAGAGAATTGTGACATCCTCGTTGATACATGTACTCTGTAAACATGATTTTAATTAATTGCGAAAATTTATTCGGGTTTCTTAGAGGGTGTTACAGGTTTGCTGTTATGTGATTTTCAGCCAGATGTCCAAGACGATGTCATGACATCATGGTCTGATACAGCACGCGCTGCTGTGTGGTATTTCTTAACAAGATTTGATTTGATTTTCTGAGATTCCTTTTGAATATATCTCAGTTATTTTTGTAGGTCAAGGATATGCAATATGGAACAAGTTAATCAAATCTCCATCAACATTAAAGTTTCTAAATTTGGTCGTTGGGCTAATTTAGGATACTTAAAGATTTGTTCCAATATTTTAAGAGATATTCTCTACATCAATCAATGATTGGATCAAGGAATAATTGGGCAGAGATTTCGAAGCCCGTGGACAACTTATGGATTATAAAAGGAAGACCAAAACCTAGGGAAAAATAATTCTTAATAGTTTGTAAAAATAAGGGTTTATGTTTGAGAGTCTCTCGTGTTCCTTGTGCTGTAAGTCACCCTTGTATCTTTCGATATTTGTGGTAGACATAGTGTTCTCGCTCAGAAACCTTTGAGTAATGAGTTAAGTATTGTTCTCCTCTAAAGCTTTTAAGCAAAAAGTTGAGTATTGTTCTTGGTAGAAGCTTTTAGGAAAACCAAGTATTGTTATTAGTTAAAAGTCTTAAGTAAGTATTTTTTTTGAAGTGTGATCTTCTATTGGGTTTATCCATGTACTATTTACTGTGATTGTAACTAATTTATAGACTGCCACTGGGATTGTGGTAGGTCTTTTATCACTGCGGTGATTGTAAGTGAGATGGCAATTTCTCATATCTAGGAGGTGTCCAGGTAGAAGTTGCACTGGGTAGGGATTAAGTCAGAAGTTGTAAATGGGGGAGTTTAGCTTCGAATAAATACTACTATTAGTAGATTTCCTTTCTAGCTTGGTAGCCCCCAAAGTAGGTGAGTTTCCCCGTACTAGGTTAACAATTGACTGTGTTCCTTATCATTTTACATTTATAATTTTGCATATTTTTCAGTTTGATATTACTACTCATGTCGTAACGTTTGTCCTGACATCATGTTCTAATGTTGATAAACATCAGAATGTTCATGGTGTGTACCAGTGCCAAAAATTCAATAGTGTCTAATCTCTATATGTTTAGTACATGAATGAAGTAAAAGATTCTTAGTGAGGCTTATTACGCTAGTGCTACCGTATTTGATTGGAATGTAATCGGGTTTTAAATTGTAATCCAATAATTGTTGCTTTAACCATAAGAATTATGCATAACCATTACGAGCAGCTCCATATTCCTCCTCGATGGTAGATATAGCAACAATATGCTGCTTTTTACTATGTCAAGAAACTAAAAAGTTTCCAAACAAACGACAAATACCACTAGTATTTTTTGTAATACCCTTACCCAAATCACTTAATTTATAAAAATATTATAAATAATTACTCAAAAAAGAGTGTCACATTTTCTCAACATAAGATAAATTTCTCAAACATTATATTATAGTAGCGAAATTAAACTTTAACACATTTTCGATTTGTCTCATAAAAAGAAAATAACTTTATTAATCATAAAACAATTAATTAGATAAACTCATCAACTTGCAGAAAAACATAATCAAATAATCTACTCAATGTTACATTATCAGAGCGACACACTAAAACTAAACAATGCAAAACGGTAAACTACAAAGAAGGACAACTATGCCATCCTCCAACACAAGCAACAATTAAGGCTCATCTACTTGAGTATCTACATCACAAGCGTAAAGAGAACATATAGAACAACCAGGGGATTAGAATACATTGACATATACTAATGGTGCATAAAACTACAAGGATAGCACATATCAAACATATTCAGTTAACACAAATGTATAATATATAAATCCAGTATGCAATGCGTATTTTCTCTACTTCTATGCACGTGGTACCATCCTACAACATTGGATAAATAAGAAGATGGGGGAGATATTGGATAGAATGGGGAAATGGAATAATAATTGTTGAGAGTGGGAAGAATTTGGGTTAGAGGGTGTTTTGGATGTTAACATGCTTTCCAGAATACAATATCTCATCGCTTTGTTGGAAGCCACATGTCAATAAGAGGTAGCGATGATAGAATTGTCAATACAAGAAAAACTTTATATAATCAGAGATATTTTCTAGGGATAAAAGCCCTCACTAAAAAATCAACGTTGCTTGGGGTTAAACCACTTGCAATGCTCAAAATAAATAAAAAATTACATAAAAAATTTATGTGGGGTGTCCCCTCACATTTGAGAGAGGAATTTTAAACTTTAAAATTGAATATTACAAGGGATCACCCATCACAGAAAAATGGCGTAAGGAATATTTTTTTATTGGATAGATTGCGAGGAGTAACCTCTAGCAAATTTTGACCATTCAGATTGCTAGGGGTACCCCATTGTCACATGTTCAACATCGTTACGACAATCTGTTGCACATCAGTTATTTGAGAGGGGAGCCCCCTAGCAAAATATTTTCATTTGACCCGAGAATTCCTCTTCATAAAAACGTTGAACGATGCACTTCCCAATATTCCCAGCTGTTCATTTTCCAAACACCTTCTCTATTTTCCTATTTCTCACTTACAGCAACACCATTTTCACTTCTTCATCCATCAAAACATCTCATTTTCTTCATCCTCATACTTTCAACAACACTAAATAAGGTAAATGTTATAGTTGAAAATGGTAAATTTTTACGTTTTTCTTTAATTTTATAGTTGTTTTCGATTTACCTTCAACTAAAACAGAAAAAAAACACTAAATAAAATTGTTAGCATAAGATTAAAATAAACTGTAAAACCTGTTTGTTTTCCTTGCTTAAGAAAATGACAAAAGTTAAATTTATCTTCACTTTCTCTACTCTGTTTTCAAATCATTGTAGAAAAAAAAAACATTTTTCATATTATCTTTCTTGTTTATTCAATAGCTTCTAAATATGGATTTCAATTAAAGAGAGAGAGGAAAAGAAAAGATCTATGACATGGTACATATATTGAGTCGCAGCGACGTACTAAAGGAGAGAGAAGACTTGTTGTGAAATTAGGTTATTAGGATTTTTATATTCAAATGATATTTTGGGCAAAGCCCGTTAGTTTTTTTTAAGAAACAACAAAAAATGAATTGATTGCATTTATGTTTTTTGAATTTTTTATACATTTGTTTATAAATCTATCTACTATCAATATATAAAATCTAATAGCAGGTATAATTACATTTTAATCCTAATAAAATTTGTTCTTAAATCTAATTTCAAGGTCGTAATTGTAATTTTCATCTCCAAAAAATCTCATAAAATAATTAACATTTATGATGGTATAATGCAATAATTTTATTACTGGAGTTTGACAACTTTTACGGATAAATAATGACACACAGTTAATTCTTTTGTTTTTCAACTATTTTTATGGCTTTTGGTATTTCAAATACACATAATATAATCAATTCATTGATTCTACCCATATTTTAAACCTTTTGAATTTTCCTCGCATAATCGAATTTGTGCACACATTTTGGATTCCAGTCTCTTACAATATAAACCCTAATGCCTTGCCTTCATAGTCTCACATTTACATCCTTCACCAAGTATACCGTGAATCTTTCATTTTCTGCTTTCTTCTGCGTAAACCATATGCTTCATTCGAAAAATGTCTCCATGCCCTAACAACTTTTGTTTTTTTCCCGTAGTAAATAAGAGGCAATGTTGCACAAATTCGATTTCGTGTGTGATATAAATGATTCGATAGAAACATGGCGTCTTGTTGTTCATATTCTTGATCTATAGAGCACGATGGTACGTCAGTCTCGGCGGTGAGGGTCTCAGACTCTTCTCTAACTCGTTTTTGTGCCTCTATTTTCTTCCACTCTCTGATCTATCTTTTTCACTATCGTTTTTGCGTATCTGATTGTGTATTTTGGTTGTTTGATAATGTTGTCTATAAATAAAAACTAGTAGCCGGTATAATTACATTCTAATCCTAATTAAATTAGTTCTTAAGCCTAATTTCAAGGTCCTAATTGTAATTTTCATCGCCAAAAAATCTCATTAAATCATTAACATTTATGATGGTGTAATGTAATAATTCTGTTACTTGAGTTTCATAATTTTTGCGAATAAATAATGACACACAGTTAACTCTTTTGTTTCCCAACTATTTTTATGGCTTTTGGTATTTCATATACACATAATCCAATCAATTCTTTGATTCTGCCCATATTTTAAACCTTTTGATTTTCCTCGCACCTACAAATGCACAAATTTTGGATTCTAGCGTCTTACAATATAAACCCTAATGCTTTGTAATTATAGTCTCACATTTACATCCTTCACCAAGTATACTGTAAATCTTTCATTTTCTTCTTTCTTTTGTTTAAACCATATGCTTCATTCGAAAAACGTCACCATGCCCTAATAGCTTTTGTTTTTTCCATAGAAATCAGGACGCAATGTTTCACAAATTTAATTTCGTGTGTGATATAAATGATTCGATAGAAACAGGATGTCTTGCTGTTCATATTCTTGATCTATGGAGCGCGATGGTATGTCGGTCTCGGCGTTGGATTTGGCTGGAACATGAAACGCCGTCGGGGGTGAGGGTCTCATACTCTTCTCTAAGTCGTTTTTGTGCATCTATTTTCTTCCACTCTCTGATCTATCTTTTTCACTATCATTTTTGTGTATTAGTTTGAGTATTTTGGTTGTTTGATAATGTTGTCAATATATAAAAACTAATAGCGGGTATAATTACATTCTAATCCTAATTAAATCTGTTCTTAAGCCTAATTTCAAAGTCCTAATTGTAATTTTCATCTCCAAAAAATGTCATTAAATCACTAACATTTACGATGGTGTAATGTAATAATTTTGTTACTTTAGTTTCACTATTTTTGCGGCTAAATAATGACACACACTTAATTCTTTTGTTTTCCAACTATTTTCATGGTTTTTGGTATTTCATATACACATAATCCAATTAATTCTTTGATTCTGTCCATATTATAAACCCTTTGAATTTTCCTCGCAAGTACAATTGCACAAATTTTGGATTCTTGTCTCTTACAATATAAAACCTAATGCCTTGCCTTTATAGTCTCACATTTACATCCTTCACCAAGTATATTGTAAATCTTTCATTTTCTTCTTTCTTTTGTGTAAACCATATGCTTGATTCGAAAAACGTCTCCATGCCCTAACAACTTTGGTTTTTTCTATAGTAATCATGAGGCAATGTTACACAAATTCCATTTCGCGTGTGATATTAATGATTCGATAGAAACATGTCGTCTTGCTAGACATATTCTTGATCTACGGAGCACGATTGTACGTGAGTCTCGTGCTGAATTTTGCTAAAAGATGAAACGGCATCGGCGGTGAGGGTCTCAGACTCTTCTCTAAGTCGTTTTTGTGACTCTATTTTCTTCCACTCCCTGATCAATCTTTTCCACTTCCATTTTTGTGTATTTGTTTGTGTATTTTGGTTGTTTGATAATGTTGTCAATATATAAAAACTAATAACTGGTATAATAACATTCTAATCCTAATTAAATTTGTTCTTAAGCCTAATTTCATGGTCCTAATTGTAATTTTCATCTCCAAAAAAAATCATTAAACCATTAACATTTATGATGGTGTATTGCAATAATTTTATTACTTTAGTTTCACAATTTTTGCGGCTAAAAAATGACACACGATTAATTCTTTTGTTTTCCAACTATTTTTATGGCTTTTGGTATTTCATATACACATAATCCAATCGATTCATTGATTCTCCCCATATTTAAAACCTTTTAAATTTTCCTCGCACGTACAAATGCATAAATTTTAGATAGCCTCTTATAATATAAACCCTATTTCTTTACCTTTATAGTCTCACATTTACGACCTTCACTAAGTATACTGTAAATCTTTCATTTTTTTTTTCTGTATAAACCATATGCTTCATTCAAAAAACATCTTCATGCCCTAACAACTTTTGTTTTTTCTGTAGTAATTAAGAGGCATTGTTGCACAAATTAAATTTCGTGTGTGATATAAATGATTCAATAGAAACATGGCATCTTCCTGTTCATATTCTTGATCTATGGAGCAGGATGGTACGCCAGTCTCGGCGCGGTGATGGTCTCAGACTCTTCTCTAAGTCATTTTTATGCCTCTATTTTTTTCCACTCTCTGATATATCTTTTTCACTATCGTTTTTGTGTATTTACTTGTGTATTTTGGTTGTCTGATAATGATGTCAATAAATAAAAACTAGTAGCCGGTATAATTACATTCTAATCCTAATTAAATTAGTTCTTAAGCCAAATTTAAAGGTTCCAATTGTAATTTTCATCTCCAAAAAATCTCATTAAATCATTAACATTTATGATGGTGTAATGTAATAATTTTGTTACTTGAGTTTCATAATTTTTGCGGCTGAATAATGACAGAGTTAATTATTTTGTTTTCCAACTAATTTTATGGCTTTTGGTATTTCATATACACATAATCCAATCAATTCTTTGATTCTGCCCATATTTTAAACCTTTTTATTTTCCTCGCACGTACAAATGCACAAATTTTGGCATCTAGCCTCTTACAATATAAACCCTAATGCTTTGCAATCATAGTCTCACATTTACATCCTTCACCATGTATACTGTAAATATTTCATTTTCTTTTTTACTATCATTTTTGTGTATTTGTTTGTGTATTTTGATTGTTTGATAATGTTGTCAATATATAAAAACTAATAGCCGGTATAATTACGTTCTAATCCTAATTAAATTTTTTCTTAAGCCTAATTTCAAAGTCCTAATTGTAATTTTCATCTCCAAAAAATCTCATCAAACCACTAACATTTATGATGGTGTAATGCAATAATTTTGTTACTCGAGTTTCACAAATTTTGCGGCTAAATAATGACACACAATTAATTCTTTTGTTTTCAAACTATATTTTATGGCTTTTGGTATTTCATATACACATAATCTAATCAATTCTTTGATTCTGCCCATACTTTAAACCTTTGGAATTTTCTTCGCACATACAATTGCATAAATTTTGGATTCTAGTCTCTTACAATATAAACCCTAATGCCTTGCCTTCATAGTCTGACATTTACATCCTTCACCAAGTATACTGTAAATATTTCATTTTCTTCTTTCTGCTGTGTAAACCATATGCTTCATTCGAAAAACGTCTCCATGCCCTAACAACTTTTGTTTTTTCCGTGGTAATCAAAAGGGAATGTTACACAAATTCCATTTCGCGTGTGATATAAATGTTTCGATAGAAACATGGCGTCTTAATGTATATATTCTTGATCTATGGAGCACGATGGTACGCCAGTCTCGTGCTAAATTTGGCTAGAAGATGAAACGACATCGGTGGTGAGGGTCTCAGACTCTTCTCTAAGTCGTTTTTGTGCCTCTATTTTCATCCACTCTCTGATTTATCTTTTCCACTTTCTTTTTTTTGTATATGTTTGTGTATTTTAACTCTTTGTTAATGTTGGCAATATATAAAAACTAATAGCTAGTATAATAACATTCTAATCCTAATTAAATTTGTTCTTAAGCCTAATTTCAAGGTCCTAATTGTAATTTTCATCTCCAAAAAATCTCATTAAATGATTAACATTTATTATGGTGTAATGCAATAATTTTGTTACTTGAGTTTCACAATTTTTGCGGCTAAAAAATGACACATGATTAATTGTTTTATTTTCCAACAATTTTTATGGCTTTTGGTATTTCATATACACATATTCCAATCAATTCATTTATTCTTCCCATATTTGAAACCTATTAAATTTCCCTCGCATGTACAAATGCACAAATTCTAGATTTTAGCCTCTTATAATATAAACCCTATTTCTTTTCCTTCATAGTCTCACATTTACATCCTTCACCAAGTATACTTTAAATCTTTCATTTTTTTCTTTCTTCTGTTTAAACCATATGCTTCATTCGAAAAACGTCTTCATGCCCTAACAAAATTTTTTTTCGTAGTAATTAATAGGCAATGTTGCACAAATTCGATTATCATATAAGTAATTCGATAGAAACATGGCGTCTTGCTGTTCATTTTCCTGATCTATGGAGCACAATGGTACGCCAGTCTTAGCGCGGTGAGGGTCTCAAACTCTTCTCTAAGTCGTTTTTGTGCCTCTATTTTCTTCCACTCTCTGATCTATCTTTTTCACTATCGTTTTTATGTATTTGCTTGTGTATTTTGGTTCTTTGATAATGCTGTCAATAAATAAAAACTAGTAGCCGATATAATTACATTATAATTCTAATTAAATTAATTCTTAAGCCTAATTTCAAGGTTCTAATTGTAATTTTCATCTCCAAAAAACCGCATTAAAACATTAACATTTACGATGGTGTAATGTAATAATTTTGTTATTGAGTTTCACAATTTTTGCGGCTAAATAATGACACACAGTTAATTCTTTTGTTTTCCAACTATTTTTATGGCTTTTGCTATTTTATATACACATAATCCAATTAATTCGTAGATTCTGCCCATATTTTAAACCTTTGATTTTCCTCGCAGGTACAAATGCACAAATTTTGGATTCTAGCCTCTTACAATATAAACCCTGATGCTTTGCAATCATAGTCTCACATTTACATCCTTCACCAATTATACTGTAAATCTTTCATTTTCTTCTTTCTTCCATTTAAACCATATGCTTCGTTCGAAAAACGTCACCATGCCCTAATGTATTTTCTTTTTTCCATAGTAATTAGGAGGCATTGTTACACAAATTTAATTTTGTGTGTGATATAAATGATTCGATAGAAACATAAAGTTTTGCTATTCATATTCTTGATCTATGGAGCGTGATGGTATTTCGGTCTCGGTGCTGGATTTGGATGGAACATGAAACACTGTCAGGGGTGAGGGTCTCAGACTCTTCTCTAAGTTGTTTTTGTGCCTCTACTTTCTTCCACTCTCTGATCTATCTTTTCACTATCATTTTTGTGTATTTGTTTGTGTATTTTTGTTGTTTGATAATGCTGTCAATATATAATAACTAATAGCCATTATAATTACGTTCTAATCCTAATTAAATTTGTTCTTAAGCCTAATTTCAAAGTCCTAATTGTAATTTTCATCTCCAAAAAACCTCATTAAATCACTAACATTTATGATGGTGTAATGCAATAATTTTGTTACTCGAGTTTCACAATTTTTGCGGCTAAATAATGACACACAGTTAACTCTTTTGTTTTCAAACTATTTTTATGGCTTTTGGTATTTCATATACACATAATCTAATCAATTCTTTGATTCTGCCCATATTTTAAACCTTTTGAATTTTCCTCGCACATACAATTGCTTAAATTTTGGATTCAAGTCTCTTACAATATAAACCCTAATGCCTTTCCTTCATAGTCTCACATTTACATCCTTCACCAAGTATACTGTAAATATTTCATTTTCTTCTTTTTCTGTTGTGTAAACCATATGCTTCATTCGACAAATGTCTCCATGCCCTAACAACTTTTTGTTTTTCCCTAGTAATCAAAAGGGAATGTTACACAAATTCTATTTCGCGTGTGATATAAATGATTTGATAGAAACACAGCGTCTTAATGTACATATTCTTGATCTATGGAGCACGATGGTACATCAGCCTCGTGCTGAATTTGGCTAGAAGATGAAACGGCATCGGCGGTGAGGGTCTCAGACTCTTCTCTAAGTCGTTTTTGTGCCTCTATTTACTTCCACTCTCTGATCTATCTTTTCCACTTTCGTTTTTGTGTATTTGTTTATGTATTTTAAATGTTTGTTAATGTTGGCAATATATAAAAACTAATAGCTGGTATAATAACATTCTAATCCTAATTAAATTTGTTCTTAAGCCTAATTTCAAGGTCCTAATTGTAATTTTCATCTCCAAAAAATCTCATTAAATGATTAACATTTATTATGGTGTAATGCAATAATTTTGTTACCTGAGTTTCACAATTTTTGCGGCTAAAAAATGACACATGATTAATTGTTTTATTTTCCAACAATTTTTATGGCTTTTGGTATTTCATATACACGTATTCCAATAAATTCATTGATTCTTCCCATATTTGAAACCTATTAAATTTTCCTCGCATGTACAAATGCACAAATTCTAGATTCTAGCCTCTTATAATATAAACCCTATTTCTTTTCCTTCATAGTCTCACATTTACATCCTTCACCAAGTATACTTTAAATCTTTCATTTTTTTCTTTCTTCTGTTTAAACCATATGCTTCATTCAAAAAACGTCTTCATGCCCTAACAAATTTTTTTTCGTAGTAATTAAGAGGAAATGTTGCACAAATCCGATTATCATATAAATGATTCGATAGAAACATGGCATCTTGCTGTTCATATTCTTGATCTATTGAGCACGTTGGTACGTCAGTCTCAGCACGGTGAGGGTCTCAAACTCTTCTTTAAGTCGTTTTTGTGCCTCTATTTTCTTCCACTCTCTGATCTATCTTTTTCACTATCGTTTTTGTGTATTTGCTTGTGTATTTTGGTTCTTTGATAATGCTGTCAATAAATAAAAACTAGTAGCCGGTATAATTACATTATAATTCTAATTAAATTAATTCTTAAGCCTAATTTCAAGGTTCTAATTGTAATTTTCATCTCCAAAAAACCGCATTAAAACATTGACATTTACGATGGTGTAATGTAATAATTTTGTTACTTGAGTTTCACAATTTTTGCGGCTAAATAATGACACACAGTTAATTCTTTTGTTTTCCAACTATTTTTATGGCTTTTGCTATTTCATATACACATAATCCAATTAATTCGTAGATTCTGCCCATATTTTAAACCTTTGATTTTCCTCGCAGGTACAAATGCACAAATTTTAGATTCTAGCCTCTTACAATATAAACCCTGATGCTTTGCAATCATAGTCTCACATTTACATCCTTCACCAATTATACTGTAAATCTTTCATTTTCTTCTTTCTTCCATTTAAACCATATGCTTCATTCGAAAAACGTCACCATGCCCTAATATATTTTCTTTTTTCCATAGTAATTAGGAGGCATTGTTACACAAATTTAATTTTTGTGTGTGATATAAATGATTCGATAGAAACACGAAGTTTTGCTATTCATATTCTTGATCTATGGAGCGCGATGGTATTTCGGTCTCGGTGCTCGATTTGGCTGGAACATGAAACACTGTCAGGGGTGAGGGTCTCAGACTCTTCTCTAAGTCGTTTTTGTGCCTCTACTTTCTTCCACTCTCTGATCTATCTTTTTCACTATCATTTTTGTGTATTTGTTTGTGTATTTTTGTTGTTTGATAATGCTGTCAATATATAATAACTAATAGCCATTATAATTACGTTCTAATCATAATTAAATTTGTTCTTAAGCCTAATTTCAAAGTCCTAATAGTAATTTTCATCTCCAAAAAACCTCATTAAATCACTAACATTTATGATGGTGTAATGCAATAATTTTGTTACTCGAGTTTCACAATTTTTGCGGCTAAATAATGACACACAGTTAACTCTTTTGTTTTCAAACTATTTTTATGGCTTTTGGTATTTCATATACACATAATCTAATCAATTTTTTGATTCTGCCAATATTTTAAACCTTTTGAATTTTCCTCGCACATACAATTGCTTAAATTTTGGATTCAAGTCTCTTACAATATAAACCCTAATGCATTTCCTTCATAGTCTCACATTTACATCCTTCACCAAGTATACTGTAAATATTTCATTTTCTTCTTTTTCTGTTGTGTAAACCATATGCTTCATTCGAAAAATGTCTCCATGCCCTAACAACTTTTTGTTTTTTCCCTAGTAATCAAAAGGGAATGTTACACAAATTCTATTTCGCGTGTGATATAAATGATTTGATAGAAACATGGCGTCTTAATGTAAATATTCTTGATCTATGGAGCACGATGGTACATCAGTCTCGTGCAGAATTTGGCTAGAAGATGAAACGGCATCGGCGGTGAGGGTCTCAGACTCTTCTCTAAGTCGTTTTTGTGCCTCTGTTTACTTCCACTCTCTGATATATCTTTTCCACTTTCGTTTTTGTGTATTTGTTTATGTATTTTAAATGTTTGTTAATGTTGGCAATATATAAAAACTAATAGCTGGTATAATAACATTCTAATCCTAATTAAATTTGTTCTTAAGCCTAATTTCAAGGTCCTAATTGTAATTTTCATCTCCAAAAAATCTCATTAAATGATTAACATTTATTATGGTGTAATGCAATAATTTTGTTACCTAAGTTTCACAATTTTTGCGGCTAAAAAATGACACATGATTAATTGTTTTATTTTCCAACAATTTTTATGGCTTTTGGTATTTCATATACACGTATTCCAATAAATTCATTGATTCTTCCCATATTTGAAACCTATTAAATTTTCCTCGCATGTACAAATGCACAAATTCTAGATTCTAGCCTCTTATAATATAAACCCTATTTCTTTTCCTTCATAGTCTCACATTTACATCCTTCACCAAGTATACTTTAAATCTTTCATTTTTATCTTTCTTCTGTTTAAACCATATGCTTCATTCGAAAAACGTCTTCATGCCCTAACAAATTTTTGTCCCGTAGTAATTAAGAGGAAATTTTGCACAAATTCGATTATCATATAAATGATTCGATAGAAACATGGCATCTTGCTGTTCATATTCTTGATCTATTGAGCACGTTGGTACGTCAGTCTCAGCGCGGTGAGGGTCTCAAACTCTTCTCTAAGTCGTTTTTGTGCCTCTATTTTCTTCCACTCTCTAATCTATCTTTTTAATTATCGTTTTTGTGTTTTTGCTTGTGTATTTTGGTTGTTTGATAATGATGCAATAAATAAAAACTAGTAGCCGGTATGATTACATTATAATCCTAATTAAATTAATTCTTAAGCCTAATTTCAAGGTTCTAATTGTAATTTTCATCTCCAAAAAATCGTATTAATACATTAACATTTACGATGGTGCAATGTAATAATTTTGTTACATGAGTTTTAAAATTTTTGCGGCTAAATAATGACACACAGTTAATTCTTTTGTTTTCCAACTATTTTTATGGCTTTTGGTATTTCATATACACATAATCCAATCAATTCTTTGATTCTGCCCATATTTTAAACCTTTTGATTTTCCTCGCAGGTACAAATGCATAAATTTTTGATTCTAGCCTCTTACAATATAAACCCTGATGCTTTGCAATCATGGTCTCACATTTACATCCTTCACCAAGTATACTGTAAATCTTTCATTATCTTCTTTCTTCTGTTTAAACCATATGCTTCATTCGAAAAACGTCACCATGCCCTAATATATTTTCTTTTTTCCATAGTAATTAGGAGGCATTGTTACACAACTTTAATTTCGTGTGTGATATAAATGATTCGATAGAAACATGAAGTTTTGCTATTAATATTCTTGATCTATGGAGCGCGATGGTATTTTGGTCTCGGTGCTGGATTTGGCTGGAACATGAAACACTGTCAGGGGTGAGGGTCTCAGACTCTTCTCTAAGTCGTTTTTGTGCATCTACTTTCTTCCACTCTCTCATCTATCTTTTTCACTATCATTTTTGTGTATTTATTTGTGTATTTTGGTTGTTTGATAATGCTGTCAATATATAAAAACTAATAGCCAGTATAATTACGTTCTAATCCTAATTAAATTTGTTCTTAAGCCTAATTTCAAAGTCCTAATTGTAATTTTCATCTCCAAAAAACCTCATTAAATCACTAACATTTATGATGGTGTAATGCAATAATTTTGTTACTCGAGTTTCACAATTTTTGCGACTAAATAATGACACACAGTTAATTCTTTTGTTTTCAAACTATTTTTATGGCTTTTGGTATTTCATATACACATAATCTAATCAATTCTTTGATTCTGCCCATATTTTAAACCTTTTGAATTTTCCTCGCACATACAATTGCATAAATTTTGGATTCTAGTCTCTTACAATATAAACCCTAATGCCTTGCCTTCATAGTCTCACATTTACATCCTTCACCAAGTATACTGTAAATATTTCATTTTCTTCTTTTTCTGCTGTGTAAACCATATGCTTCATTCGAAAAATGTCTCCATGCCCTAGCAACTTTTTGTTTTTTACCTAGTAATCAAAAGGGAATGTTACAAAAATTCCATTTCGCGTGTGATATAAATGATTTTATAGAAACATGGCGTCTTAATGTACATATTCTTGATCTATGGAGCACGATGGTACATCAGTCTCGTGCTGAATTTGGCTAGAAGATGAAACGGCATCGGCAGTGAGGGTCTCAGACTCTTCTCTAAGTCGTTTTTGTGCCTCTGTTTACTTCCACTCTCTGATCTATCTTTTCCACTTTCGTTTTTGTGTATTTGTTTATGTATTTTAAATGTTTGTTAATATTGGCAATATATAAAAACTAATAGCTGGTATAATAACATTCTAATCCTAATTAAATTTATTCTTAAGCCTAATTTCAAGGTCCTAATTGTAATTTTCATCTCCAAAAAATCTCATTAAATGATTAACATTTATTATGGTGTAATGCAATAATTTTGTTACCTGAGTTTCACAATTTTTGTGGCTAAAAAATGACACATGATTAATTGTTTTATTTTCCAACAATTTTTATGGCTTTTGGTATTTCATATACACGTATTCCAATAAATTCATTGATTCTTCCCATATTTGAAACCTATTAAATTTTCCTCGCATGTACAAATGCACAAATTCTAGATTCTAGCCTCTTATAATATAAACCCTATTTCTTTTCCTTCATAGTCTCACATTTACATCCTTCACCAAGTATACTTTAAATCTTTCATTTTTTTCTTTCTTCTGTTTAAACCATATGCTTCATTCGAAAAACGTCTTCATGCCCTAACAAATTTTTTTCCCGTAGTAATTAAGAGGCAATGTTGCACAAATTCGATTATCATATAAATGATTCGATAAAAACATGGCATCTTTCTGTTCATATTCTTGATCTATTGAGCACGTTGGTACGTCAGTCTCAGCGCAGTGATGGTCTCAAACTCTTCTCTAAGTCGTTTTTGTGCCTATATTTTCTTCCACTCTCTAATCTATCTTTTTAATTATCGTTTTTGTGTATTTGCTTGTGTATTTTGGTTGTTTGATAATGCTGCAATAAATAAAAACTAGTAGCCGGTATGATTACATTATAATCCTAATTAAATTAATTCTTAAGCCTAATTTCAAGGTTCTAATTGTAATTTTCATCTCCAAAAAATCATATTAATACATTAACATTTACGATGGTGCAATGTAATAATTTTGTTACATGAGTTTTACAATTTTTGCGGCTAAATAATGACACACAGTTAATTCTTTTGTTTTCCAACTATTTTTATGGCTTTTGGTATTTCATATACACATAATCCAATCAATTCTTTGATTCTGCCCATATTTTAAACCTTTTGATTTTCCTCGCAGGTACAAATGCACAAAATTTTGATTCTAGCCTCTTACAATATAAACCCTGATGCTTTGCAATCATGGTCTCACATTTACATCCTTCACCAAGTATACTGTAAATCTTTCATTATCTTCTTTCTTCTGTTTAAACCATATGCTTCATTCGAAAAACGTCACCATGCCCTAATATATTTTCTTTTTTCCATAGTAATTAGGAGGCATTATTACACAACTTTAATTTCGTGTGTGATATAAATGATTCGATAGAAACATGAAGTTTTGCTATTAATATTCTTGATCTATGGAGCACGATGGTATTTCGGTCTCGGTGCTGGATTTGGCTGGAACATGAAACACTGTCAGGGGTGAGGGTCTCAGACTCTTCTCTAAGTCGTTTTTGTGCATCTACTTTCTTCCACTCTCTCATCTATCTTTTTCACTATCATTTTTGTGTATTTATTTGTGTATTTTGGTTGTTTGATAATGCTGTCAATATATAAAAACTAATAGCCAGTATAATTACGTTCTAATCCTAATTGAATTTGTTCTTAAGCCTAATTTCAAAGTCCTAATTGTAATTTTCATCTCCAAAAAACCTCATTAAATCACTAACATTTATGATGGTGTAATGCAATAATTTTTTTACTCGAGTTTCACAATTTTTGCGACTAAATAATGACACACAGTTAATTCTTTTGTTTTCAAACTATTTTTATGGCTTTTGGTATTTCATATACACATAATCTAATCAATTCTTTGATTCTGCCCATATTTTAAACCTTTTGAATTTTCCTCGCACATACAATTGCATAAATTTTGGATTCAAGTCTCTTACAATATAAACCCTAATGCCTTGCCTTCATAGTCTCACATTTACATCCTTCACCAAGTATACTGTAAATATTTCATTTTCTTCTTTTTCTGCTGTGTAAACCATATGCTTCATTCGAAAAATGTCTCCATGCCCTAGCAACTTTTTGTTTTTTCCCTAGTAATCAAAAGGGAATGTTACACAAATTCCATTTCGCGTGTGATATAAATGATTTGATAGAAACATGGCGTCTTAATGTACATATTTTGATCTATGGAGCACGATGGTACATCAGTCTCGTGCTGAATTTGGCTAGAAGATGAAACGGCATTGGCGGTGAGGGTCTCAGCTTCTTCTCTAAGTCGTTTTTGTGCCTGTGTTTACTTCCACTCTCTGATCTATCTTTTCCACTTTCGTTTTTGTGTATTTGTTTATGTATTTTAAATGTTTGTTAATGTTGGCAATATATAAAAACTAATAGCTGGTATAATAACATTCTAATCCTAATTAAATTTATTCTTAAGCCTAATTTCAAGGTCCTAATTGTAATTTTCATCTCCAAAAAATCTCATTAAATGATTAACATTTATTATGGTGTAATGCAATAATTTTGTTACCTGAGTTTCACAATTTTTGCGGCTAAAAAATGACACATGATTAATTGTTTTATTTTCCAACAATTTTTATGGCTTTTGGTATTTCATATACACGTATTCCAATAAATTCATTGATTCTTCCCATATTTGAAACCTATTAAATTTTCCTCGCATGTACAAATGCACAAATTCTAGATTCTAGCCTCTTATAATATAAACCCTATTTCTTTTCCTTCATAGTCTCACATTTACATCCTTCACCAAGTATACTTTAAATCTTTCATTTTTTTCTTTCTTCTGTTTAAACCATATGCTTCATTCGAAAAACGTCTTCATGCCCTAACAAATTTTTTTCCCGTAGTAATTAAGAGGCAATGTTGCACAAATTCAATTATCATATAAATGATTCGATAGAAACATGGCATCTTGCTGTTCATATTCTTGATCTATTGAGCACGTTGGTACGTCAGTCTCAGCGCAGTGAGGGTCTCAAACTCTTCTCTAAGTCGTTTTTGTGCCTATATTTTCTTCCACTCTCTAATCTATCTTTTTAATTATTGTTTTTGTGTATTTGCTTGTGTATTTTGGTTGTTTGATAATGCTGCAATAAATAAAAACTAGTAGCCGGTATGATTACATTATAATCCTAATTAAATTAATTCTTAAGCCTAATTTCAAGGTTCTAATTGTAATTTTCATCTCCAAAAAATCGTATTAATACATTAACATTTACGATGGTGCAATGTAATAATTTTGTTACATGAGTTTTACAATTTTTGCGGCTAAATAATGACACACAGTTAATTCTTTTGTTTTCCAACTATTTTTATGGCTTTTGGTATTTCATATACACATAATCCAATCAATTCTTTGATTCTGCCCATATTTTAAACCTTTTGATTTTCCTCGCAGGTACAAATGCACAAATTTTTGATTCTAGCCTCTTACAATATAAACCCTGATGCTTTGCAATCATGGTCTCACATTTACATCCTTCACCAAGTATACTGTAAATCTTTCATTATCTTCTTTCTTCTGTTTAAACCATATGCTTCATTCGAAAAACGTCACCATGCCCTAATATATTTTCTTTTTTCCATAGTAATTAGGAGGCATTATTACACAACTTTAATTTCGTGTGTGATATAAATGATTCGATAGAAACATGAAGTTTTGCTATTAATATTCTTGATCTATGGAGCGCGATGGTATTTCGGTCTCGGTGCTGGATTTGGCTGGAACATGAAACACTGTCAGGGGTGAGGGTCTCAGACTCTTCTCTAATTTGTTTTTGTGCATCTACTTTCTTCCACTCTCTCATCTATCTTTTTCACTATCATTTTTGTGTATTTATTTGTGTATTTTGGTTGTTTGATAATGCTGTCAATATATAAAAACTAATAGCCAGTATAATTACGTTCTAATCCTAATTAAATTTGTTCTTAATCCTAATTTCAAAGTCCTAATTGTAATTTTCATCTCCAAAAAACCTCATTAAATCACTAACATTTATGATGGTGTAATGCAATAATTTTGTTACTCGAGTTTCACAATTTTTGCGACTAAATAATGACACACAGTTAATTCTTTTGTTTTCAAACTATTTTTATGGCTTTTGGTATTTCATATACACATAATCTAATCAATTCTTTGATTCTGCCCATATTTTAAACCTTTTGAATTTTCCTCGCACATACAATTGCATAAATTTTGGATTATAGTCTCTTACAATATAAACCCTAATGCCTTGCCTTCATAGTCTCACATTTACATCCTTCACCAAGTATACTGTATATATTTCATTTTCTTCTTTTTCTACTGTGTAAACCATATGCTTCATTCGAAAAATGTCTCCATGCCCTAACAACTTTTTGTTTTTTCCCTAGTAATCAAAAGGGAATGTTACACAAATTCCATTTCGCGTGTGATATAAATGATTTGATAGAAACATGGCGTCTTAATGTACATATTCTTGATCTATGGAGCACGATGGTACATCAGTCTCGTGCTGAATTTGGCTAGAAGATGAAACGGCATCGGCGGTGGGGGTCTCAGACTCTTCTCTAAGTCGTTTTTGTGCCTTTGTTTACTTCCACTCTCTGATCTATCTTTTCCACTTTCATTTTTATGTATTTGTTTGTGTATTTTAAATGTTTGTTAATGTTGGCAATATATAAAAACTAATAGCTAGTATAATAACATTTTAATCCTAATTAAATTTGTTTTTAAGCCTAATTTCAAGGTCCTAATTTTAATTTTCATCTCCAAAAAATCTCATTAAATGATTAACATTTATTATGGTGTAATGCAATAATTTTGTCATCTGAGTTTCACAATTTTTGCGGCTAAAAAATGACACATGATTAATTGTTTTATTTTCCAACAATTTTTATGGCTTTTGGTATTTCATATACACATATTCCAATCAATTCATTGATTCTTCCCATATTTGAAACCTATTAAATTTTCCTCGCATGTACAAATGCACAAATTCTAGATTCTAGCCTCTTATAATATAAACCCTATTTCTTTTCCTTCATAGTCTCACATTTACATCCTTAACAAAGTATACTTTAAATCTTTCATTTTTTTCGTTCTTCTGTTTAAACCATATGCTTCATTCGAAAAACGTCTTCATGCCCTAACAAATTTTTTTCCAGTAGTAATTAAGAGGCAATGTTGCACAAATTCGATTATCATATAAATGATTCGATAGAAACATGGCATCTTGTTGTTCATTCTCTTGATCTATTAAGCACGATGGTATGTCAGTCTCAGCACGGTGAGGGTCTCAAACTCTTTTCTAAGTCGTTTTTGTGCCTCTATTTTCTTCCACTCTCTGATCTATCTTTTTAACTATCGTTTTTGTGTATTTGCTTGTGTATTTTGGTTGTTTGATAATGCTGTCAATAAATAAAAACTAGTAGCCGGTATAATTAAATTATAATCCTAATTAAATCAATTCTTATGCCTAATTTCAAGGTTCTAATTGTAATTTTCATCCCCAAAAAATCGTATTAATACATTAACATTTACGATGGCGCAATGTAATAATTTTGTTACATGAATTTTACAATTTTTGCGGCTAAATAATGACACAAAGTTAATTCTTTTGTTTTCCAACTATTTTTATGGCTTTTGGTATTTCATATACACATAATCCAATCAATTCTTTGATTATGCCCATATTTTAAACCTTTTGATTTTCCTCGCAGGTACAAATGCACAAATTTTGGATTCTAGCCTCTTAGAATATAAACCCTGATGCTTTGCAATCATGGTCTCACATTTACATCCTTCACCAAGTATACTGTAAATATTTCATTATCTTCTTTCTTCCGTTTAAACCATATGATTCATTCGAAAAACGTCACCATGCCCTAATATATTTTCTTTTTTCCATAGTAATTAGGAGGCATTGTTACACAAATTTAATTTCGTGTTTGATATAAATGATTTGATAGAAACATGAAGTTTTGCTATTCATATTCTTGATCTATGGAGCGCGATGGTATTTCGGTCTCGGTGCTGGATTTGGCTGGAACATGAAACACTGTCAGGGGTGAGGGACTCAGAGTCTTCTCTAAGTCGTTTTTATGCCTCTAATTTCTTCCACTCTCTGATCTATCTTTTTCACTATCATTTTTGTGTATTTGTTTGTGTATTTTGGTTATTTGATAATGCTGTCAATATATAAAAACTAATAGCCAGTATAATTACGTTCTAATCCTAATTAAATTTGTTCTTAAGCCTAATTTCAAAGTCCTAATTGTAATTTTAATATCCAAAAAACCTCATTAAATCACTAACATTTATGATGGTGTAATGCAATCATTTTGTTACTCGAGTTTCACAATTTTTGCAACTAAATAATGACACACAGTTAATTATTTTGTTTTCAAACTATTTTTATGGCTTTTGGTATTTCATATACACATAATCTAATCAATTCTTTGATTCTGCCCATATTTTAAACCTTTTGAATTTTCCTCGCACATACAATTGCATAAACCCTAATGCCTTGCCTTCATAGTCTCACATTTACATCCTTCACCAAGTATACTATAAATATTTCATTTTCTTCTTTTTCTGCTGTGCAAACCATATGCTTCATTCGAAAAACGTCTCCATGCCCTAACAACTTTTGTTTTTTCCTAGTAATTAAAGGGGAATGTTACACAAATTCCATTTCACGTGTGATATAAATGATTTGATAGAAACATGGCGTCTTAATGTACATATTCTTGATCTATGGAGCACGATGGTACATCAGTCTCGTGCTGAATTTTGCTAGAAGATGAAACGGCATCGGCGGTGAGGGTCTCAGACTCTTCTCTAAGTCGTTTTTGTGCCTCTGTTTACTACCACTCTCTGATCTATCTTTTCCACTTTCGTTTTTGTGTATTTGTTTGTGTATTTTGGCTGTTTGATAATGTTGTCAATATATAAAAACTAATAGCTGGTATAATAACATTCTAATCTTAATTAAATTTGTTTTTAAGCCTAATTTCAAGGTACTAATTGTAATTTTCATCTCCAAAAAATCTCATTAAACCATTAACATTTATTATGGTGTAATGCAATAATTTTGTTACCTGAGTTTCACAATTGTTGCGGCTAAAAAAATGACACATGATTAATTCTTTTATTTTCCAACTATTTTTATGGCTTTTGGTATTTCATATACACATATTCCAATCAATTCATTGATTCTTCCCATATTTGAAACCTATTAAAATTTCCTCGCATGTATAAATGCATAAATTTTAGATTCTAGCCTATTATAATATAAACCCTATTTCTCTGCCTTCATAGTCTCACATTTACATCCTTCACCAAGTATACTGTAAATCTTTCATTTTTTTCTTTCTTTTGTTTAAACCATATGCTTCACTCGAAAAACGTCTTCATGCCCTTACAATTTTTTCCCCTTAGTAATTAAGAGGCAATGTTGCACAAATTCGATTTCGTGTGTCATATAAATGATTCGATAGAAACATGGCGTCTTGCTGTTCATATTCCTGATCTATGAAGCACAATGGTACGTCAGTCTTAGCGCAGTGAGGGTCTCAAACTCTTCTCTAAGTCGTTTTTGTGCCTCTATTTTCTTCCACTCTCTGATCTATCTTTTTCACTATCGTTTTTGTGTATTTGCTTGTGTATTTTGGTTGTTTGATAATGCTGTCAATAAATAAAAACTAGTAGCCGGTATAATTACATTATAATCCTAATTAAATTAATTCTTAAGCCTAATTTCAATGTTCTAATTTTAATTTTCATCTCAAAAAAACCGCATTAAAACATTAACATTTACGATGGTGTAATGTAATAATTTTGTTACTTGAGTTACACAATTTTTGCGGCTAAATAATGACACACAGTTAATTCTTTTGTTTTCCAACTATTTTTATGGCTTTTGCTATTTCATATACACATAATCCAATCAATTCTTTGATTCTGCCCATATTTTAAACCTTTGGTTTTCCTCGCAGGTACAAATGCACAAATTTTGGATTCTAGCCTCTTACAATATAAACCCTGATGCTTTGCAATCATAGTCTCACATTTACATCCTTCACCATGTATATTGTAAATCTCTCATTTTATTCTTTCTTCCATGTAAACCATATGCTTCATTCGAAAAACGTCACCATGCCCTAATATATTTTCTTTTTTCCATAGTAATTAGGAGGCATTGTTACACAAATTTAATTTCGTGTGTGATATAAATGATTCGATAGAAACACGAAGTTTTGCTATTCATATTCCTGATCTATGGAGCGCGATGGTATTTCGGTATCGGTGCTAGATTTGGCTGGAACATGAGACACCGTCAGGGGTGAGGGTCTTAGACTCTTCTCTAAGTCGTTTTTGTGCCTCTACTTTCTTCCACTCTCTGATCTATCTTTTTCACTATCATTTTTGTGTATTTGTTTGTGTATTTTGGTTGTTTGATAATGCTTTCAATATATAAAAACTAATAGCCAGTATAATTACGTTCTAACCCTAATTAAATTTGTTCTTAAGCCTAATTTTAAAGTCCTAATAGTAATTTTCATCTCCAAAACACCTCATTAAATCACTAACATTTATGATGGTGTAATGGAATAATTTTGTTACTCGAGTTCCACAATTTTTGCGGCTAAATAATGACACATAGTTAATTCTTTTGTTTTCAAACTATTTTTATGGATTTTGGTATTTCATATACACAAAATCTAATCAATTCTTTGATTCTGCCCATATTTTAAACCTTTTGAATTTTCCTCGCACATACAATTGCATAAATTTTGGATTCTAGTCTCTTACAATATAAACCCTAATGCCTTGCCTTCATAGTCTCACATTTACATCCTTCACCAAGTATACTGTAAATATTTCTTTTTCATTTTTTTCTGCTGTGCAAACCATATGCTTCATTCGAAAAACGTCTCCATGCCCTAACAACTTTTGTTTTTTCCGTGGTAATCAAAAGGGAATGTTACACAAATTCCATTTCGCGTGTGATATAAATGATTCGATAGAAACATGGCGTCTTAATGTACATATTCTTGATCTATGGAGCACGATGGTAAGCCAGTCTCGTGCTGAATTTGGCTAGAAGATGAAACGACATCTGTGGTGAGGGTCTAAGACTCTTCTTTAAGTCGTTTTTCTGCCTCTATTTTCATACACTCTCTGATCTATCTTTTCCACTTTCGTTTTTGTGTATTTGTTTGTGTATTTTGGCTGTTTGATAATGTTGTCAATATATAAAAACTAATAGCTGGTATAATAACATTCTAATCTTAATTAAATTTGTTTTTAAGCCTAATTTCAAGGTACTAATTGTAATTTTCATCTCCAAAAAATCTCATTAAACCATTAACATTTATTATGGTGTAATGCAATAATTTTGTTACCTGAGTTTCACAGTTGTTGCGGCTAAAAAAATGACACATGATTAATTCTTTTATTTTCCAACAATTTTTATGGCTTTTGGTATTTCATATACACATATTCCAATCAATTCATTGATTCTTCCCATATTTGAAACCTATTAAATTTTCCTCGCATGTACAAATGCACAAATTCGGGATTCTAGACTCTTATAATATAAACCCTATTTCTTTTCCTTCATAGTCTCACATTTAAATCCTTCACCAAGTATACTTTAAATCTTTCATTTTTTTCTTTCTTCTGTTTAAACCATATGCTTCATTCGAAAAACGTCTTCATGCCCTAACAAATTTTTTTTCCGTAGTAATTAAGAGGCAATGTTGCACAAATTCGATTATCATATAAATGATTCGATAGAAACATGGCATCTTGCTGTTCATATTCTTGATCTATGGAGCATGATGGTACGTCAGTCTCAGCGTGGTGAGGGTCTCAAACTCTTCTCTAAGTCGTTTTTGTGCCTCTATTTTCTTCCACTCTCTGATCTAACTTTTTAACTATTGTTTTTGTGTATTTGCTTGTGTATTTTGGTTGTTTGATAATGCTGTCAATAAATAATAACTAGTAGCCGGTATAATTACATTATAATCCTAATTAAATCAATTCTTAAGCCTAATTTCAAGGTTCTAATTATAATTTTCATATCCAAAAAATCGTATTAATACATTAACATTTACGATGGTGCAATGTAATAATTTTGTTACTTGAGTTTTACAATTTTTGCGGCTAAATAATGACACATAGTTAATTATTTTGTTTTCCAACTATTTTTATGGCTTTTGGTATTTCATATACACATAATCCAATCAATTCTTTGATTCTGCCCATATTTTAAACCTTTTGATTTCCTCGCACGTACAAATGCACAAATTTTGGATTCTAGCCCCTTACAATATAAACCCTGATGCTTTGCAATCATGGTCTCACATTTACATCCTTTACCAAGTATACTGTAAATCTTTCATTATCTTCTTTCTTCCGTTTAAACCATATGCTTCATTCGAAAAACATCACCATGCCCTAATATATTTTCTTTTTTCCATAGTAATTAGGAGGCATTGTTACACAAATTTAATTTCGTGTGTGATATAAATGATTCGATAGAAAGATGAAGTTTTTCTATTCATATTCTTGATCTATGGAGCGCGATGGTATTTCGGTCTCGATGCTGGATTTTGCTGGAACATGAAACACTGTCAGGGGTGAGGGTCTCAGACTCTTCTCTAAGTCATTTTTGTGCCTCTACTTTCTTCCACTCTCTGATCTATCTTTTTCACTATCATTTTTGTGTATTTGTTTGTGTATTTTGGTTGTTTGATAATGCTGTCAATATATAAAAACTAATAGCCAGTATAATTACGTTCTAATCCTAATTAAATTTGTTCTTAAGCCTAATTTCAAAGTCCTAATTGTAATTTTCATATCCAAAAAACCTCATTAAATCACTAACATTTATGATGGTGTAATGCAATAATTTTGTTACTCGAGTTTCACAATTTTTGCAACTAAATAATGACACACAGTTAATTATTTTGTTTTCAAACTATTTTTATGGCTTTTGGTATTTCATATACACATAATCTAATCAATTCTTTGATTCTGCCCATATTTTAAACCTTTTGAATTTTCCTCGCACATACAATTGCATAAACCCTAATGCCTTGCCTTCATAGTCTCACATTTACATCCTTCACCAAGTATACTATAAATATTTCATTTTCTTCTTTTTCTGCTGTGCAAACCATATGCTTCATTCGAAAAACGTCTCCATGCCCTAACAACTTTTGTTTTTTCCGTGGTAATCAAAAGGGAATGTTACACAAATTCCATTTCGCGTGTGATATAAATGATTCGATAGAAACATGGCGTCTTAATGTACATATTCTTGATCTATGGAGCATGATGGTAAGCCAGTCTCGTGCTGAATTTGGCTAGAAGATGAAACGACATCTGTGGTGAGGGTCTAAGACTCTTCTTTAAGTTGTTTTTGTGCCTCTATTTTCATCCACTCTCTGATCTATCTTTTCCACTTTCGTTTTTGTGTATTTGTTTGTGTATTTTGGCTGTTTGATAATGTTGTCAATATATAAAAACTAATAGCTGGTATAATAACATTCTAATCTTAATTAAATTTGTTTTTAAGCCTAATTTCAAGGTACTAGTTGTAATTTTCATCTCCAAAAAATCTCATTAAACCATTAACATTTATTATGGTGTAATGCAATAATTTTGTTACCTGAGTTTCACAATTGTTGCGGCTAAAAAAATGACACATGATTAATTCTTTTATTTTCCAACAATTTTTATGGCTTTTGGTATTTCATATACACATATTCCAATCAATTCATTGATTCTTCCCATATTTGAAACCTATTAAATTTTCCTCGCATGTACAAATGCACAAATTCGGGATTCTAGCCTCTTATAATATAAACCCTATTTCTTTTCCTTCATAGTCTCACATTTAAATCCTTCACCAAGTATACTTTAAATCTTTCATTTTTTTCTTTCTTCTGTTTAAACCATATGCTTCATTCGAAAAACGTATTCATGCCCTAACAAATTTTTTTCCCGTAGTAATCAAGAGGCAATGTTGCACAAATTCGATTATCATATAAATGATTCGATAGAAACATGGCATCTTGCTGTTCATATTCTTGATCTATGGAGCATGATGGTACGTCAGTCTCAGCGTGGTGAGGGTCTCAAACTCTTCTCTAAGTCGTTTTTGTGCCTCTATTTTCTTCCACTCTCTGATCTAACTTTTTAACTATTGTTTTTGTGTATTTGCTTGTGTATTTTGGTTGTTTGATAATGCTGTCAATAAATAATAACTAGTAGCCGGTATAATTACATTATAATCCTAATTAAATCAATTCTTAAGCCTAATTTCAAGGTTCTAATTATAATTTTCATCTCCAAAAAATCGTATTAATACATTAACATTTACGATGGTGCAATGTAATAATTTTGTTACTTGAGTTTTCCAATTTTTGCGGCTAAATAATGACACACAGTTAATTCTTTTGTTTTCCAACTATTTTTATGGCTTTTGGTATTTCATATACACATAATCCAATCAATTCTTTGATTCTGCCCATATTTTAAACCTTTTGATTTTCCTCGCACGTACAAATGCACAAATTTTGGATTCTAGCCCCTTACAATATAAACCCTGATGCTTTGCAATCATGGTCTCACATTTACATCCTTCACCAAGTATACTGTAAATCTTTCATTATCTTCTTTCTTCCGTTTAAACCATATGCTTCATTCGAAAAACATCACCATGCCCTAATATATTTTCTTTTTTCCATAGTAATTAGGAGGCATTGTTACACAAATTTAATTTCGTGTGTGATATAAATGATTCGATAGAAACATGAAGTTTTTCTATTCATATTCTTGATCTATGGAGCGCGATGGTATTTCGGTCTCGATGCTGGATTTTGCTGGAACATGAAACACTGTCAGGGGTGAGGGTCTCAGACTCTTCTCTAAGTCATTTTTGTGCCTCTACTTTCTTCCACTCTCTGATCTATCTTTTTCACTATCATTTTTGTGTATTTGTTTGTGTATTTTGGTTGTTTGATAATGCTGTCAATATATAAAAACTAATAGCCAGTATAATTACGTTCTAATCCTAATTAAATTTGTTCTTAAGCCTAATTTCAAAGTCCTAATTGTAATTTTCATATCCAAAAAACCTCATTAAATCACTAACATTTATGATGGTGTAATGCAATAATTTTGTTACTCGAGTTTCACAATTTTTGCAACTAAATAATGACACACAGTTAATTATTTTGTTTTCAAACTATTTTTATGGCTTTTGGTATTTCATATACACATAATCTAATCAATTCTTTGATTCTGCCCATATTTTAAACCTTTTGAATTTTCCTCGCACATACAATTGCATAAACCCTAATGCCTTGCCTTCATAGTCTCACATTTACATCCTTCACCAAGTATACTATAAATATTTCATTTTCTTCTTTTTCTGCTGTGCAAACCATATGCTTCATTCGAAAAACGTCTCCATGCCCTAACAACTTTTGTTTTTTCCTAGTAATTAAAAGGGAATGTTACACAAATTCCATTTCACGTGTGATATAAATGATTTGATAGAAACATGGCGTCTTAATGTACATATTCTTGATCTATGGAGCACGATGGTACATCAGTCTCGTGCTGAATTTTGCTAGAAAATGAAACGGCATCGGCGGTGAGGGTCTCAGACTCTTCTCTAAGTCATTTTTGTGCCTCTGTTTACTGCCACTCTCTGATCTATCTTTTCCACTTTCGTTTTTGTGTATTTGTTTGTGTATTTTGGCTGTTTGATAATGTTGTCAATATATAAAAACTAATAGTTGGTATAATAACATTCTAATCTTAATTAAATTTGTTTTTAAGCCTAATTTCAAGGTACTAATTGTAATTTTCATCTCCAAAAAATCTCATTAAACCATTAACATTTATTATGGTGTAATGCAATAATTTTGTTACCTGAGTTTCACAATTGTTGCGGCTAAAAAAATGACACATGATTAATTCTTTTATTTTCCAACTATTTTTATGGCTTTTGGTATTTCATATACACATATTCCAATCATTTCATTGATTCTTCCCATATTTGAAACCTATTAAAATTTCCTCGCATGTATAAATGCATAAATTTTAGATTCTAGCCTATTATAATATAAACCCTATTTCTCTGCCTTCATAGTCTCACATTTACATCCTTCACCAAGTATACTGTAAATCTTTCATTTTTTTCTTTCTTTTGTTTAAACCATATGCTTCACTCGAAAAACGTCTTCATGCCCTTACAATTTTTTTCCCTTAGTAATTAAGAGCCAATGTTGCACAAATTCGATTTCGTGTGTCATATAAATGATTCGATAGAAACATGGCGTCTTGCTGTTCATATTCCTGATCTATGAAGAACATTGGTACGTCAGTCTTAGCGCGGTGAGGGTCTCGAACTCTTCTCTAAGTCGTTTTTGTGCCTCTATTTTCTTCCACTCTCTGATCTATGTTTTTCACTATCGTTTTTGTGTATTTGCTTGTGTATTTTGGTTGTTTGATAATGCTGTCAATAAATAAAAACTAGTAGCCGGTATAATTACATTATAATCCTAATTAAATTAATTCTTAAGCCTAATTTCAATGTTCTAATTTTAATTTTCATCTAAAAAAAACCGCATTAAAACACTAACATTTACGATGGTGTAATGTGATAATTTTGTTACTTGAGTTTCACAATTTTTGCGGCTAAATAATGACACACAGTTAATTCTTTTGTTTTCCAACTATTTTTATGGCTTTTGCTATTTCATATACACATAATCCAATCAATTCTTTGATTCTGCCCATATTTTAAACCTTTGATTTTCCTCGCAGGTACAAATGCACAAATTTTGGATTCTAGCCTCTTACAATATAAACCCTGATGCTTTGCAATCATAGTCTCACATTTACATCCTTCACCAAGTATACTATAAATCTCTCATTTTATTCTTTCTTCCATGTAAACCATATGCTTCATTCGAAAAACGTCACCATGCCCTAATATATTTTCTTTTTTTCCATAGTAATTAGGAGGCATTGTTACACAAATTTAATTTCGTGTGTGATATAAATGATTTGATAGAAACACGAAGTTTTGCTATTCATATTCCTGATCTATGGAGCGCGATGGTATTTCGGTATCGGTGCTAGATTTGGCTGGAACATGAGACACCATCAGGGGTGAGGGTCTTAGACTCTTCTCTAAGTCATTTTTGTGCCTCTACTTTCTTCCACTCTCTGATCTATCTTTTTCACTATCATTTTTGTGTATTTGTTTGTGTATTTTGGTTGTTTGATAATGCTTTCAATATATAAAAACTAATAGCCAGTATAATTACGTTCTAACCCTAATTAAATTTGTTCTTAAGCCTAATTTTAAAGTCCTAATAGTAATTTTCATCTCCAAAACACCCCATTAAATCACTAACATTTATGATGGTGTAATGCAATAATTTTGTTACTCGATTTCCACAATTTTTGCGGCTAAATAATGACACATAGTTAATTCTTTTGTTTTCAAACTATTTTTATGGATTTTGGTATTTCATATACACAAAATCTAATTAATTCTTTGATTCTGCCCATATTTTAAACCTTTTGAATTTTCCTCGCACATACAATTGCATAAATTTTGGATTCTAGTCTCTTACAATATAAACCCTAATGCCTTGCCTTCATAGTCTCACATTTACATCCTTCACCAAGTATACTGTAAATATTTCTTTTTCATTTTTTTCTGCTGTGCAAACCATATGCTTCATTCGAAAAACGTCTCCATGCCCTAACAACTTTTGTTTTTTCCGTGGTAATCAAAAGGGAATGTTACACAAATTCCATTTCGCGTGTGATATAAATGATTCAATAGAAACATGGCGTCTTAATGTACATATTCTTGATCTATGGAGCACGATGGTAAGCCAGTCTCGTGCTGAATTTGGCTAGAAGATGAAACGACATCTGTGGTGAGGGTCTAAGACTCTTCTTTAAGTCGTTTTTGTGCCTCTATTTTCATCCACTCTCTGATCTATCTTTTCCACTTTCATTTTTGTGTATTTGTTTGTGTATTTTAACTGTTTGATAATGTTGTCAATATATAAAAACTAATAGATGGTATAATAACATTCTAATCCTAATTAAATTTGTTCTGAAGCCTAATTTCAAGGTCCTAATTGTAATTTTCATCTCCAAAAAATCTCATTAAATGATTAACATTTATTATGGTGTAATGCAATAATTTTGTTACCTCAATTTCACAATTTTTGCGGCTAAAAAATGACACATGATTAATTGTTTTATTTTCCAACAATTTTTATGGCTTTTGGTATTTCATATACACATATTCCAATCAATTCATTGATTCTTCCCATATTTGAAACCTATTAAATTTTCCTCGCATGTACAAATGCACAAATTCGAGATTCTAGCCTCTTATAATATAAACCCTATTTCTTTTCCTTCATAGTCTCACATTTAAATCCTTCACCAAGTATACTCTAAATCTTTCATTTTTTTTCTTTCTTCTGTTTAAACCATATGCTTCATTCGAAAAACATCTTCATGCCCTAACAAATTTTTTGTCCGTAGTAATTAAGAGGCAATGTTGCACAAATTCGATTATCATATAAATGATTCGATAGAAACATGGCATCTTGTTGTTCATATTCTTGATCTATGGAGCACGATGGTACGTCAGTCTCAGCGCGGTGAGGGTCTCAAACTCTTCTCTAAGTCGTTTTTGTGCCTCCATTTTCTTCCACTCTCTGATCTAACTTTTTAACTATTATTTTTGTGTATTTGCTTGTGTATTTTGGTTGTTTGATAATGCTGTCAATAAATAATCACTAATAGCCGGTATAATTACATTATAATCCTAATTAAATCAATTCTTAAGCCTAATTTCAAGGTTTTAATTATAATTTTCATCTCCAAAAAATCGTATTAATACATTAACATTTACGATGGTGCAATGTAATAATTTTGTTACTTGAGTTTTACAATTTTTGCGGCTAAATAATGACACACAGTTAATTCTTTTGTTTTCCAACTATTTTTATGGCTTTTGGTATTTCATATACACATAATCTAATCAATTCTTTGATTCTGCCCATATTTTAAACCTTTTGATTTTCCTCGCACGTACAAATGCACAAATTTTGGATTCTAGCCCCTTACAATATAAACCCTGATGCTTTGCAATCATGGTCTCACATTTACATCCTTCACCAAGTATACTGTAAATCTTTCATTATCTTCTTTCTTCCGTTTAAACCATATGCTTCATTCGAAAAACATCACCATGCCCTAATATATTTTCTTTTTTC
This sequence comes from Vicia faba, assembly GCA_948472305.1. Lineage (NCBI taxonomy): Eukaryota > Viridiplantae > Streptophyta > Magnoliopsida > Fabales > Fabaceae > Vicia > Vicia faba. Next base: position 776,542,835 of record OX451737.1, read on the forward strand.
CATAGTAATTAGGAGGCATTGTTACACAAATTTAATTTCGTGTGTGATATAAATGATTCGATAGAAACATGAAGTTTTTCTATTCATATTCTTGATCTATGGAGCGCGATGGTATTTCGGTCTCGATGCTGGATTTTGCTGGAACATGAAACACTGTCAGGGGTGAGGGTCTCAGACTCTTCTCTAAGTCATTTTTGTGCCTCTACTTTCTTCCACTCTCTGATCTATCTTTTTCACTATCATTTTTGTGTATTTGTTTGTGTATTTTGGTTGTTTGATAATGCTGTCAATATATAAAAACTAATAGCCAGTATAATTACGTTCTAATCCTAATTAAATTTGTTCTTAAGCCTAATTTCAAAGTCCTAATTGTAATTTTCATATCCAAAAAACCTCATTAAATCACTAACATTTATGATGGTGTAATGCAATAATTTTGTTACTCGAGTTTCACAATTTTTGCAACTAAATAATGACACACAGTTAATTATTTTGTTTTCAAACTATTTTTATGGCTTTTGGTATTTCATATACACATAATATAATCAATTCTTTGATTCTGCCCATATTTTAAACCTTTTGAATTTTCCTCGCACATACAGTTGCATAAACCCTAATGCCTTGCCTTCATAGTCTCACATTTACATCCTTCACCAAGTATACTGTAAATATTTCATTTTCTTCTTTTTCTGCTGTGCAAACCATATGCTTCATTCGAAAAACGTCTCCATGCCCTAACAACTTTTGTTTTTCCTAGTAATTAAAAGGGAATGTTACACAAATTCCATTTCACGTGTGATATAAATGATTTGATAGAAACATGGCGTCTTAATGTACATATTCTTGATCTATGGAGCACGATGGTACATCAGTCTCGTGCTGAATTTTGCTAGAAGATGAAACGGCATCGGCGGTGAGGGTCTCAGACTCTTCTCTAAGTCGTTTTTTTGCCTCTGTTTACTACCACTCTCTGATCTATCTTTTCCACTTTCGTTTTTGTGTATTTGTTTGTGTATTTTGGCTGTTTGATAATGTTGTCAATATATAAAAACTAATAGCTGGTATAATAACATTCTAATCTTAATTAAATTTGTTTTTAAGCCTAATTTCAAGGTACTAATTGTAATTTTCATCTCCAAAAAATCTCATTAAACCATTAACATTTATTATGGTGTAATGCAATAATTTTGTTACCTGAGTTTCACAATTGTTGCGGCTAAAAAAATGACACATGATTAATTCTTTTATTTTCCAACTATTTTTATGGCTTTTGGTATTTCATATACACATATTCCAATCAATTCATTGATTCTTCCCATATTTGAAACCTATTAAAATTTCCTCGCATGTATAAATGCATAAATTTTAGATTCTAGCCTATTATAATATAAACCCTATTTCTCTGCCTTCATAGTCTCACATTTACATCCTTCACCAAGTATACTGTAAATCTTTCATTTTTTTCTTTCTTCTGTTTAAACCATATGCTTCACTCAAAAAGCGTCTTCATGCCCTTACAAATTTTTTTCCTGTAGTGTGATACGGTGGGAAGAACTGACTGTTTTTGGAATGCTGGTTCGTGTTTTGCGTTTGTTTTTGCAAAATGTCGTGGTAAGCAAGAGTCGCCACCGACTTTTATTTTATCCAACAAGGAAAGGAAAAAAGCACAGAAAAATTCCTTTTTGAGATATTTCTGAGTACGGGGGTAGATTTATAGAAAGGGAAGGTATCAGCACCCTTTCTATCCGTAGTTATATACGAGCTCTTAGGTACTTGCTCATTATTTTCAAAATTGTTTTCTTTGTGCTTGTGGGTTTTGAAAAGTTTTTGTTTTAACTTCGATTTAACTCTCGCTTAAGAGTGTAATGAAGTGTTTTTGAAAACTTGTTTGTAAAAGTGTGTAAGTGTGAGAAAGTTTTGTTTCAGATGAGAAAGTATCTAAGAACTAATCTACCTACTCGAAAAAGGAATCGTTCTATGCTAATTTCCTTTAGACAATGCTATCCCACTATTAATGAGTAGGTAGCACCATCGTTGGTGTTTAAGGGTCAATTCGAATGAGGGACATACGATCACTAAAGCAATGTTAGGACACCTTAGCGGTAACCTTAATGTCTTAGATCATTTGTTTAGGGCGACAATATCCGAGGAAACCATTTCGAGGCGACTATGATCTTTTAGACAAGAGGACGACCTCTAAAATGACCTATACTCAATGACCGTGTACGAAGGCAACCAAGTGGGGTGTACCCTAAGGGTACGCATGTGCGAGTGTGTTGATTTCAGTTATTATCTTTGCACATGTTAAGGGTGATCTAACTGTTTTTTTAAATTAGGCATTCATTCTTGTCATGCAAGCCCTATTATCACACATCTAACAGTTGAATATTTGCAGAAATTAAAGGTGCGAAAATTAAACTAATTATTACAAGGCGTCAGGTATTTACATCGCCAAAAATAACCCTTTGAAAATAAAAAGCAGAAGAATAAATAAAATGTCCTAATTATTTATTACAAGCCAGAAGCAGATACATCAATTGGATAAATAAGGCGCACGATGCGAAATTAAATCGGACACGGAATTAGGGTTTTGACCCTTTTAAAAGAAAATGTTTTTTTGTTGTTTTTATTTTTAAGAAAATAAATTAAATCCTAAATTAATTATTAAATAAATTAATTAATGAAAAATAATTAATGACATATTTTTGGAGTTTTTTTGATATTTTAGGAAAGAAAATAAAATAAATAAATTAGTGATTAAACCTATCAATTCTAATTAGTTTTAAATATTTACAAAAATAAATTAAAGTTATTCTAGAATTAAACCTAATTAATTAGTTAATATTTATTAATAAAAATAATTTTTTTTGAAATTTAATTGGATAAAAATATTTTTTGTGATTTTTTGATAAAAGGAAAATTAATTTATTGGTTAGTGATTAAAAAAAAACAAATAAAATAATTAAATGAAATAAACAAAATAAAAGAAAAGTATAAAAAGTGGGCCTGATTTTGGTGTGTGAATAACAATTGACTGCCCCAATAAGGCTGATCCATTTGACTTTTTTCCAATCCAGTGCGCGTGCGTTGACCTGCCTATGGTGTGCCTTCAATGCTTGGCCACCAGATCTGGCCATCTGGCCATCTGGCATGTTGATTGGTGATGGAGTATGATGGAACTCCTGCTTAGGCGCATACTGGATTGCCTGAAAATAAACAAGAAAATGCAAATTGCTGGAGGCAGGGATCGAACCCCTGACCTCCAGCCTCTGAACGCCTTAAGGCCAACGTGGCTATCACTGAAGCACTTGCTTTCAATTGTTAATATAATACAAAACAATTATAATATAAAGAAAATGAAATATAGTGGACACAAATAAAAAAAAAGGCGCACTGGTTTGAATGGACAAATGGGGGAGTGCCAACGCATCATCCCTGTCCTTTGAACCGTGGCTAAAAAACAAAGAGGCTATACCCACGAACGAAGGCCCGTCGCTACAAGCCTGTCTTATTCCAAAATCCTCTACAGGCCATGGAAATGCATTCCAGTACCATGGTTGAGTTCGTCCTCTTTTGCTGATCACAACCATGCCCATTATTAGGGCTAGTTGTTCCTGAAACGAAAAACCCCAAAAACAAAAACGAAACCCTAACAATGGTGGATCTCATTACAGGTCATATAAATGAAATCAAGTAATGCCAAAAGCTTGCAAATGATGTGTAGGTTAAGATTATGCCATTAATTCAGATCAACCATGCTTAAATTGCAATATGCAAATTCAAGAATAGACCAATGTTACGAACGACTTACAACGCGTGTGAGGGTCTGAAAATGCCTGGTTTTGCTTGCTTTCGCTTGTGGAGATTGCAAGGAAGAGATTGAGACCAACACCAAGCCTTGAAACTGCCTCTAGACTTGATTTCGATCTCACACTTTTTTGGTGTTTTTGCAAATTTTGTTCTTGCTCTCCAACTGATCTCTAACCCCTCTTTTGGTCTGCACACGATCCTTATGTAATGTACAAAGCATCAGGTTTGTTTTTGCTGTCCAAATCTCTTTCTATCAATGCTTTGATATTTGATTTGATCCTCCTTTAACCACCTACCAAATTTGATCCAAATCACATCTTTTTGTACACTTATGCCTTGATACGAGTTTGATGATGGAAAGCTGTATAATGAATCCTGAAATCACCACAAAACTTTGTTATTAATGCTTTTGGATTTTTATTTAATTTATTTTGATTTAAATTAAATTAATTCAAATAAAATCAAAATAATTAATAAAAATATGATATGGACACATGACCAAGGCTGGATGACGTGGGCTACAATGCCAACTCAAAACAAGTGAAAAAGAATGGGCCCATTTGGCAAAATTTGAAGTTTTGGGGATAGTGGACTTTTGGCAATTTTGTAAAAAAATCCAACTTCAACAATGCATAACTTCCTCAATTTTGACTCTTTGGAAGTGTTCTTTGACTTTTTAGAAATCTTGAGATGTCCTCTAATCAACCCTTTTGGTCTAATCTCATTTTGATATTCCATGATCAAGTTAGAAGCTTTGACAAAAAAGGTGTTTTTGTTGACTTTCAAAAATGACCTACAATGTCCAAATTCATAACTTCTTGTGAGTGAATATTTTGATCTTGGGAGATGAATATGGATTGTAGGAAATTTCATCCTCTTCAAAATGAGCTTTGGATGGGTCATTTATCATAAAGTATGAGAAAGTTATGCTTGGTCAAAGTTGAGTTGACTTTTCCTACAAAACCCTAATTTAGCAACTTTTGAATCTTGATGAATTGTGAGCAATCCTTGATGAATTATGATCAAACCTTGATCAAATGATGAAATATACTTCAAAATGAGAATTTTGACAAAAAATCTTGAATTTTGACTGTATGTAGGTCACAGTTGACTTTTGCCCTAGCACAATCAATTTTTGGACCTTTGAGCAATTGACTGAGCAAACTTCCTCTGCAAGACTTGAAACTTGACATGGATGATCTTGAGAACATATAAGGACATTGGTGAGCACTTGGGGTCACTTGGACTCAAGGATCTTGATGCAACATGAAACCCTAATTTGGGGTAGACTGCCTTAGGAGAGAGCTTGTCTGGCCAACCCTTGGACTACCTTGAGCAACTTGAGGATCTTTCTCGCAATGTTTTGAGGAATATGGGAGGGAAAATTTTTGGGTACAACACATAGTAATTAAGAGGCAATGTTGCACAAACTCGATTTCGTGTGTCATATAAATGATTCGATAGAAACATGGCATCTTGCTGTTCATATTCTTGATCTATGGAGCACAATGGTACGTCCGTCTTAGCGCGGTGAGGGTCTCAAACTCTTCTCTAAGTCATTTTTGTGCCTCTATTTTCTTCCACTCTCTGATCTATCTTTCTCACTATCGTTTTTGTGTATTTGCTTGTGTATTTTGGTTGTTTGATAATGCTGTCAATAAATAAAAACTAGTAGCCGAAATAATTACATTATAATCCTAATTAAATTAATTCTTAAGCCTAATTTCAATGTTCTAATTGTAATTTTCATCTCCAAAAAACCGCATTAAAATGTTAACATTTACAATGGTGTAATGTAATAATTTTGTTACTTGAGTTTCACAATTTTTGCGGCTAAATAATGACACACAGTTAATTCTTTTGCTTTCCAACTATTTTTATGGCTTTTGCTATTTCATATACACATAATCCAATCAATTCTTTGATTCTGCCATATTTTAAACCTTTGATTTTCCTCGCAGGTACAAATGCACAAATTTTGGATTCTAGCCTCTTACAATATAAACACTGATGCTTTGCAATCATAGTTTCACATTTACATCCTTCACCAAGTATATTGTAAATCTTTCATTTTCTTCTTTCTTCCATTTAAACCATATGCTTCATTCGAAAAACGTCACCATGCCCTAATATATTTTTTTCCATAGTAATTAGGAGGCATTGTTACACAAATTTAATTTTGTGTGTGATATAAATGATTCGATAGAAACACAAAGTTTTTCTATTCATATTCTTGATCTATGGAGCGTGATGGTATTTCGGTCTCGGTGCTGGATTTGGCCGGAACATGAAACACCGTCAGGGGTGAGGGTCTTAGACTCTTCTCTAAGTCGTTTTTGTGCCTCTACTTTCTTCCACTCTCTGATCTATCTTTTTCACTATCATTTTTGTGTATTTGTTTGTGTATTTTGGTTGTTTGATAATGCTGTCAATATATAAAAACTAATAGCCAGTATAATTACGTTCTAATCCTAATTAAATTTATTCTTAAGCCTAATTTCAAAGTCCTAATAGTAATTTTCATCTCCAAAAAACCTCATTAAATCACTAACATTTATGATGGTGTAATGCAATAATTTTGTTACTCGAGTTTCACAATTTTTGCAGCTAAATAATGACACACAGTTAATTCTTTTGTTTTCAAACTATTTTTATGGCTTTTGGTATTTCATATACACATAATCTAATCAATTCTTTGATTCTGCCCATATTTTAAACCTTTTGAATTATCCTCGCACATAAAATTTCATAAATTTTGGATTCTAGTCTTTTACAATATAAACCCTAATGCCTTGCCTTCATAGTCTCACATTTACATCCTTCACCAAGTATACTGTAAATATTTCATTTTCTTCTTTCTGCTGTGTAAACCATATTCTTCATTCCAAAAACGTCTCCATGCCCTAACAACTTTTGTTTTTTCCGTAGTAATCAAAAGGGAATGTTTAACAAATTCCATTTCGCGTGTGATATAAATGATTCGATTGAAACATGGCGTCTTAATGTGCATATTCTTGATCTGTGGAGCACGATGGTAAGCCAATCTCGTGCTGAATTTGGCTAGAAGATGAAACGACATCGGTGGTGAGGGTGTCAAACTCTTCTCTAAGTCATTTTTGTGCCTGTATTTTCATCCACTCTCTGATCTATCTTTTCCACTTTCGTTTTTGTGTATTTGTTTGTGTATTTTAACTGTTTGTTAATGTTGGCAATATATGAAAACTAATAGCTGGTATAATAACATTCTAATCCTAATTAAATTTGTTCTTAAGCCTAATTTCAAGGTCCTAATTGTAATTTTCATCTCCAAAAAATCTCATTAAATGATTAACATTTATTATGGTGTAATGCAATAATTTTGTCACCTGAGTTTCACAATTTTTGCGGCTAAAAAATGACACATGATTAATTGTTTTATTTTCCAACAATTTTTATGGCTTTTGGTATTTCATATACACATATTCCAATCAATTCATTGATTCTTCCCATATTTGAAACTTATTAAATTTTACTCGCATGTACAAATGCACAAATTCTAGATTCTAGCCTCTTATAATATAAACCCTATTTCTTTTCCTTCATAGTCTCACATTTACATCCTTCAACAAGTATACTTTAAATCTTTCATTTTTTCTTTCTTCTATTTAAACCATATGCTTCATTCGAAAAACGTCTTCATGCCCTAACAAATTTTTTTCCCGTAGTAATAAAGAGGCAATGTTGCACAAATTCGATTATCATATAAATGATTCGATAGAAACATGGCATCTTGCTGTTCATATTCTTGATCTATGGAGCACGATGGTACATCAGTCTCAGCATGGTGAGGGTCTCAAACTCTTCTCTAAGTCGTTTTTGTGCCTCTATTTTCTTCCACTCTCTGATCTCTCTTTTTAACTATCGTTTTTGTGTATTTTCTTGTGTATTTTGGTTGATTGATAATGCTGTCAATAAATAAAAACTAGTAGCCGATATAATTAAATTATAATCCTAATTAAATCAATTCTTAAGCCTAATTACAAGGTTCTAATTGTAATTTTCATCTCCAAAAAATCGTATTAATACATTAACATTTATGATGGTGCAATGTAATAATTTTGTTACTTGAGTTTTACAATTTTTGCGGCTAAATAATGACACACGGTTAATTCTTTTGTTTTCCAACTATTTTTATGGATTTTGGTATTTCATATACACATAATCCAATCAATTCTTTGATTCTGCCCATATTTTAAACCTATTGATTTTCCTCGCAGGTACAAATGCACAAATTTTGGATTCTAGCCTCTTACAATATAAACCCCGATGCTTTGCAATCATGGCCTCACATTTACATCCTTCACTAAGTATACTGTAAATCTTTCATTATCTTCTTTCTTCCATTTAAACCATGTGATTCATTCGAGAAATGTCACCATGCCCTAATATATTTTCTTTTTTCCATAGTAATTAGGAGGCATTGTTACACAAATTTAATTTCGTGTGTGATATAAATGATTCGATAGAAACATTAAGTTTTTCTATTCATATTCTTGATCTATGGAGCGCGATGGTATTTCGGTATCGGTGCTGGATTTGGATGGAACATGAAACACTGTCAGGGGTGAGGGTCTTAGACTCTTCTGTAAGTCGTTTTTGTGCCTCTACTTTCTTCCACTCTCTGATCTATCTTTTTCACTATCATTTTTGTGTATTTGTTTGTGTATTTTGGTTGCTTGATAATGCTGTCAATATATAAAAACTAATAGCCAGTATCATTACATTTTAATCCTAATTAAATTTGTTCTTAAGCCTAATTTCAGAGTCCTAATTGTAATTTTCATCTCCAAAAAACCTCATTAAATCACTAACATTTATGATGGTGTAATGAAATAATTTTGTTACTCGAGTTTCACAATTTTTGCGACTAAATAATGATACACATTTAATTCTTTTGTTTTCAAACTATTTTTATGGCTTTTGGTATTTCATATACACATAATCTAATCAATTCTTTGATTCTGCCCATATTTTAAACCTTTTGAATTTTCCTCGCACATACAATTGCATAAATTTTGGATTCTAGTCTCTTACAATATAAACCCTAATGCCTTGCCTTCATAGTCTCACATTTACATCCTTCACCAAGTATACTGTAAATATTTCATTTTCTTCTTTTTCTGCTGTGCAAACCATATGCTTCTTTCAAAAAACGTCTCCATGCCCTAACAACTTTTGTTTTTTCCTAGTAATTAAAATGGAATGTTACACAAATTTCATTTTGCGTGTGATATAAATGATTTGATAGAAACATGGCGTCTTAATATACATATTCTTGATCTATGAAGCACGGTGGTACATCAGTCTCGTGCTGAATTTGGCTAGAAGATGAAACAACATCGGTGGTGAGGGTCTCAGACTCTTCTCTAAGTCGTTTTTGTGCCTCTGTTTACTTCCACTCTCTGGTCTATCTTTTCTACTTTCATTTTTGTGTATTTGTTTGTGTATTTTGGCTGTTTGATAATGTTGTCAATATATAAAAACTAATAGCTGGTATAATAACATTCTAATCTTAATTAAATTTGTCTTTAAGCCTAATTTCAAGGTACTAATTGTAATTTTCAACTCCAAAAAATCTCATTAAACCATTAACATTTATTATGGTGTAATGAAAAAATTTTGTTACCTGAGTTTCACAATTTTTGCGGCTAAAAAAATGACACATGATTAATTCTTTTATTTTCCAACTATTTTTATGGATTTTCGTATTTCATATACACATATTCCAATCAATTCATTGATTCTTCCCATATTTGAAACCTATTAAATTTTCCTCGCATGTATAAATGCATAAATTTTAGATTCTAGCCTCTTATAATATAGACCCTATTTCTCTGCCTTCATAGTCTCACATTTACATCCTTCACCAAGTATACTGTAAATCTTTCATTTTTTTCTTTCTTCTGTTTAAACCATATGCTTCACTCGAAAAACGTCTTCATGCCCTTACAAATTTTCCCCCCGTGGTAATTAAGAGGCAATGTTGCACAAGTTTGATTTCGTGTGTCATATAAATGATTCGATAGAAACATGGCGTCTTGCTGTTCATATTACTGATCTATGGAGCACAATGGTACGTTAGTCTTAGCGTGGTGAGGGTCTCAAACTCTTCTCTAAGTCGTTTTTGTGCCTCTATTTTCTTCCACTCTCTGATCTATCTTTTTCACTATCATTTTTGTGTATTTGCTTGTGTATTTTGGTTGTTTGATAATGCTGTCAATAAATAAAAACTAGTAGCCGGTATAATTACATTATAATCCTAATTAAATTAATTCTTAAGCCTAATTTCAAGGTTCTAATTGTAATTTTCATCTCCAAAAAACCGCAATAAAACATTAACATTTACGATGGTGTAATGTAATAATTTTGTTACTTGAGTTTCACAATTTTTGCGGCTAAATAATGACACACATTTATTTCTTTTGTTTTCCAACTATTTTTATGGATTTTGCTATTTCATATACACATAATCCAATTAATTCTTTGATTCTGCCCATATTTTAAACGTTTGATTTTCCTCGCAGGTACAAATGCACAAATTTTGGATTCTAGCCTCTTACAATATAAACCCTGATGCTTTTCAATCATAGTCTCACATTTACATCCTTCACCAAGTATACTGTAAATCTTTCATTTTATTCTTTCTTCCATTTAAACCATATGCTTCATTCGAAAAACGTCACCATGCCCTAATATATTTTCTTTTTTCCATAGTAATTAGGAGGCATTGTTACACAAATTTAATTTCGTGTGTGATGTAAATCAGTCGATAGAAACACAAAGTTTTGCTATTCATATTCTTGATCTTTGGAGCGCGATGGTATTTTGGTCTCGGTGCTGGATTTGGCTGGAACATGAAACACTGTCAGGGGTGAGGGTCTCAGACTCTTCTCTAAGTCGTTTTTGTGCCTCTACTTTCTTCCACTCTCTAATCTATCTTTTTCACTATCATTTTTGTGTATTTGTTTGTGTATTTTGGTTGTTTGATAATGCTGTCAATATATAAAAACTAATAGCCAGTATAATTACGTTCTAATCCTAATTAAATTTGTTCTTAAGCCTAATTTCAAAGTCCTAGTAGTAATTTTCATCTCCAAAAAACCTCATTAAATCACTAACATTTATGATGGTGTAATGCAATAATTTTGTTACTCGAGTTTCACAATTTTTGTGGCTAAATAATGAAACACAGTTAATTCTTTTGTTTTCAAACTATTTTTATGGCTTTTGGTATGTCAAATACACATAATCTAATCAATTCTTTGATTCTGCCCATATTTTAAACCTTTTGAATTTTCCTCGCACATACAATTGCATAAATTTTGGATTCAAGTCTCTTACAATATAAACCCTAATGCCTTTCCTTCATAGTCTCACATTAACATCCTTCACCAAGTATACTGTAAATATTTCATTTTCTTATTTTTCTTCTTTGTAAACCATATGCTTCATTCGAAAAATGTCTCCATGCCCTAACAACTTTTGTTTTTTTACCTAGTAATCAAAAGGGAATGTTACACAAATTCCATTTCGCGTGTGATATAAATGATTCGATAGAAACATGGCGTCTTAATGTACATATTCTTGATATATGGAGCACGATGGTACACCAGTCTCGTGCTGAATTTGGCTAGAAGATGAAATGGCATCGGCAGTGAGGGTCTCAGACTCTTCTCTAAGTCGTTTTTGTGCCTTTATTTACTTCCACTCTCTGATCTATCTTTTCCACTTTCGTTTTTGTGTATTTGTTTGTGTATTTTGGCTGTTTGTTAATGTTGGCAATATATAAAAACTAATAGCTGGTATAATAACATTCTAATCCTAATTAAATTTGTTCTTAAGCCTAATATCAAGGTCTAAATTGTAATTTTCATCTCCAAAAAATCTCATTAAGTCATTAACATTTATTATGGTGTAATGCAATAATTTTGTTACCCGAGTTTCACAATTTGTGCGGCTAAAAAATGAAACATGATTAATTCTTTTATTTTCCAACTATTTTTATGGCTTTTGGTATTTCATATACACATATTCCAATCAATTCATTATTTCTGCCCATATTTGAAACCTATTGATTTTTCCTCGCATGTACAAATGCACAAATTTTAGATTCTAGCCTCTTATAATATAAACCATATTTCTTTGCCTTCATAGTCTCACATTTACATCCTTCTCCAAGTATACTGTAAATATTTCATTTTTTTTCTTTCTTCTATTTAAACCATATGCTTCATTTGAAAAACGTCTTCATGCCCTAACAATTTTTTTTCCGTAGTAATTAAGAGGCAATGTTGCACAAATTCGATTTTCTTTGTCATATAAATGATTCGATAGAAACATGGCGTCTTGCTGTTCATATTCTTGATCTATGGAGCACGATGGTACGTCAGTCTTAGCGCAGTGAGGGTCTCAAACTCTTCTCTAAGTCATTTTTGTGCCTCTATTTTCTTCCACTCTCTGATCTATCTTTTTCACTATCGTTTTTGTATATTTGCTTGTGTATTTTGGTTTTTTGATAATGCTGTCAATAAATAAAAACTAGTAGCCGGTACAATTACATTCTAATCCTAATTAAATTAGTTCTTAAGCCTAATTTCAAGGTTCTAATTGTAATTTTCATCTCCAAAAGATCTCATTAAATGATTAACATTTACGATGGTGTAATGTAATAATTTTGTTACTTAAGTTTCATGATTTTTGCGGTTAAATAATGACACACAGTTAATTCTTTTGTTTTCTAACTATTTTTATGGCTTTTGGTATTTCATATACACATAATCCAATCAATTCTTTCATTCTGCCCATATTTTAAACCTTTTGATTTTCCTCGCAGGTACAAATGTACAAATTTTGGATTCAAGCCTCTTACAATATAAACCCTGATGCTTTGCAATCATAGTCTCACATTTACATCCTTCCTAAAGTATACTTTAAATATTTCATTTTCTTCTTTCTTCCGTTTAAACCATATGCTTCATTCGAAAAACGTCAACATGCCCTAATATATTTTCTTTTTTCCATAGTAATTAGGAGGCATTGTTAGACAAATTTAATTTCGTGTGTGATATAAATGATTCGATATAAATACGAAGTTTTGCTATTCATATTCTTGATCTATGGAACGCGATGGTATGTTGGTGTCGATGCTGGATTTGGTTGGAGAATGAAACACCGTCAGGGGTGAGGGTCTCATACTCTTCTCTAAATCGTTTTTGTGCCTCTATTTTCTTCCACTCTCTGATCTATCTTTTTCACTATCATTTTTATGTATTTATTTGTGTATTTTGGTTGTTTGATAATGTTGTCAATATATAAAAACTAAAAGCCGGTATAATTACGTTCTAATCCTAATTAAATTTGTTCTTAATCCTAATTTCAAAGTCCTAATTGTAATTTTTATCTCCAAAAAATCTCATTAAATCACTAGCATTAATGATGGTGTAATGCAACAATTTTGTTACTTGAGTTTCACAATTTTTGCGGCTAAATAATGACACACAATTAATTCTTTGTTTTCAAACTATTTTTATGGCTTTTGGTATTTCATATACACATAATCTAATCAATTCTTTGATTCTGCCCATATTTTAAACCTTTTGAATTTTCCTCGCACATACAATTGCATAAATTTTGGATTCTAGTCTCTTACAATATAAACCCTAATGACTTGCCTTCATAGTATCACATTTATATCCTTCACCAAGTATAATATAAATATTTCATTTTCTTCTTTTTGATGTGTAAACCATATGCTTAATTCGAAAAACGTCTCCATGCCTTAACAACTTTTGTTTTTTCCGTAGTAATCAAAAGGTAATGTTACACAAATTCCATTTCACGTGTGATATAAATGATTCGATAGAAACATGGCGTCTTAATGTGCATATTCTTAATCTATGGAGCACGATGGTACGCCAGCCTCGTGTTAAAATTGGCTACAAGATGAAAAGAGATTGGCGGTGAGGGTCTCAGACTCTTCTCTAAGTCGTTTTTGTGCCTCTATTTTCTTCCATTCTCGGATCTATCTGTTCCACTTTCGTCTTTGTGTATTTGTTTGTGTATTTTGGTTGTTTGATAATGCTGTCAATATATAAAAACTAATAGTTGGTATAATAACATTCTAATCCTAATTAAATTTGTTCTTAAGCCTAATTTCAAGGTCCTAATTGTAATTTTCATCTCCAAAAAATCTCATTAAATCATTAACATTTATTATGGTGTAATGAAATAATTTTGTTACTTGAGTTTCACAATTTTTGCGGCTAAAAAATGACACATGATTAATTCTTTTATTATCCAAATATTTTTGTGGCTTTTGGTATTTCATATACACATATTCCAATCAATTCATTGATTGTGCCCATATTTGAAACCTATTAAATTTTCCTCGCATGTACAAATGCACTAATTTTAGATTCTAGCCTCTTATAATATAAACCCTATTTCATTGCCTTCATAGTCTTACATTTACATCCTTCACCAAGTATATTGTAAATATTTCATTTTTTTCTTACTTCTATTTAAACCATATGCTTCATTCGAAAAACGTCTTCATACCCTAACAAATTTATTCCCCGTAGTAATTAAGAGGCAATGTTGCACAAATTCGACTTCGTGTGTCATATAAGTGATTCGATAGAAACATGACGTCTTGCTGTTCATATTCTTGATCTATGGATCATGATGGTACGTTAGTCTCAGCGCGGTGAGGGTCTCAAACTCTTCTTTAAGTTGTTTTTGTGCCTATATTTTCTTCTACACACTGATCTATCTTTTTCACTATCGTTTTTGTATATTTGCTTGTGTATTTTGGTTTTTTGATAATGCTGTCAATAAATAAAAACTAGTAGCCGGTACAATTACATTCTAATCCTAATTAAATTAGTTCTTAAGCCTAATTTCAAGGTTCTAATTGTAATTTTCATCTCCAAAAGATCTCATTAAATGATTAACATTTACGATGGTGTAATGTAATAATTTTGTTACTTGAGTTTCATAATTTTTGCGGTTAAATAATGACACACAGTTAATTCTTTTGTTTTCTAACTATTTTTATGGCTTTTGGTATTTCATATACACATAATCCAATCAATTCTTTGATTCTGCCCATATTTTAAACCTTTTGATTTTCCTCGCAGGTACAAATGTACAAATTTTGGATTCTAGCCTCTTACAATATAAACCCTGATGCTTTGCAATCATAGTCTCACATTTACATCCTTCACCAAGTATACTTTAAATATTTAAATTTCTTCTTTCTTCCGTTTAAACCATATGCTTCATTCGAAAAACGTCAACATGCCCTAATATATTTTCTTTTTTCCATAGTAATTAGGAGGCATTGTTAGACAAATTTAATTTCGTGTGTGATATAAATGATTCGATAGAAACACAAAGTTTTGCTATTCATATTCTTGATCTATGGAGTGCGATGGTATGTTGGTGTCGATGCTGGATTTGGTTGGAGAATGAAACACCGTCAGGGGTGAGGGTCTCATACTCTTCTCTAAATCGTTTTTGTGCCTCTATTTTCTTCCACTCTCTGATCTATCTTTTTCACTATCATTTTTGTGTATTTGTTTGTATATTTTGGTTGTTTGATAATGTTGTCAATATATAAAAACTAAAAGCCGGTATAATTACGTTCTAATCCTAATTAAATTTGTTCTTAATCCTAAATTCAAAGTCCTAATTGTAATTTTTATCTCCAAAAAATCTCATTAAATCACTAGCATTAATGATGGTGTAATACAACAATTTTATTACTTGAGTTTCACAATTTTTGCGGCTAAATAATGACACACAGTTAATTCTTTGTTTTCAAACTATTTTTATGGCTTTTGGTATTTCATATACACATAATCTAATCAATTCTTTGATTCTGCCCATATTTTAAACCTTTTGAATTTTCCTCGCACATACAATTGCATAAATTTTGGATTCTAGTCTCTTACAATATAAACCCTAATGCCTTGCCTTCATAGTCTCACATTTACATCCTTCACCAAGTATACTATAAATATTTCATTTTCTTCTTTCTGCTGTGTAAACCATATTCTTCATTCCAAAAACGTCTATATGCCCTAACAACTTTTTTTCCCCGTAGTAATCAAAAGGGAATGTTTAACAAATTCCATTTCGCGTGTTATATAAATCATTCGATAGAAACACTGCGTCTTAATGTACATACTCTTAACCTATGGAGCACGATGGTACGTCAGTCTCGTGCTGAATTTGGCTAGAAGATGAAACGACAACGGCGGTTAGGGTCTCAGACTCTTCTCTAAGTCGTTTTTGTGCCTCTAATTTCTTCCACTCTCTGATCTATCTTTTCCACTTTCGTTTTTGTGTATTTGTTTGTGTATTTTGGTTGTTTCATAAGGATTCCAATATATAAAAACTAATAAATGGTATAATAACATTATAATCCTAATTAAATCTGTTCATAAGCCTAATTTCAAGGTCCTAATTGTAATTTGCATCTCCAAAAAATCTCATTAAATCATTAACATTTACTATGGTGTAATGCAATAATTTATTTACTTGAGTTTCACAATTTTTGCGGCTAAAAAATGACACATGATTAATTATTTTATTTTCCAACTATTTTTATGGCTTTTGGTATTTCATATACACATATTCCAATCAATATATTGATTCTACCCATATTTGAAACCTATTAAATTTTCCTCGCATGTACAAATGCACAAATTTTAGATTCTAGCCTCTTATAATATAAACCCTATTTCTTTGCCTTCATAGTCTCACATTTACATCCTTCACCAAGTATACTGTAAATCTTTCATTTTCTTTCTTTCTTCTGTTTAAACCATATGCTTCATTCGAAAAATGACTTCATGCTCTAACATTTTTTTCCCGTAGTAATTAAGAGGCAATGTTGCACAAATTCGATTTCGTGTGTCATATAAATAATTCAATAGAAACACGGTGTCTTTCTGTTCATATTCTTGATCTATGGAGCACAATGGTACGTCAGTCTCAGCACGGTGAGGGTCTTAAACTCTTCTCTAAGTCGTTTTTGTGCCTCTATTTTCTTCCACTTTCTGATCTATCTTTTTCAATATCTTTTTTGTGTATTTGCTTGTGTATTTTGGTTGCTTGATAATGATGTAAATAAATAAAAACTAGTAGCCGGTATAATTACATTCTAATCCTAATTATACTAGTTCTTAAGCCTAATTTCAAGGTTCTAATTGTAATTTCATCTCCAAAAAATCTCATTAAATCATTAACATTTACGATGGTGTAATGTAATAATTTTGTTACTTGAGTTTCACAATTTTTGCAGCTAAATAATGACACACAATTAGATCTTTTATTCTCCAACTATTTTTATGGCCTTTGGTATTTCATATACACATAAATTAATCAATTCTTTGATTCTGCCCATATTTTAAACCTTTTGATTTTCCTCGCAGGTACAAATGCAAATTTTTTGGATTCTAGCCTCTTACAATATAAACCTGTTGGTTTGCAATCATAGTCTCACATTTACATCCTTCACCTAGTATACTGTAAATCTTTCATTTTCTTCTTTCTTCCGTTTAAACCATAAGCTTCATTCGAAAAACGTCACCATGCCCTAATATATTTTCTTTTTTCCATAGTAATTAGGAGGCATTGTTACACAAATTTAATTTCGTGTGTGATATAAATGATTCGATAGAAACACAAAGTTTTTCTATTCATATTCTTAATCTATGGAGCGCGATGGTATGTTGGTCTCGGCGCTCTATTTGGCTGGAACATGAAACGCCATCAGGGGTGAAGGTCTCATAATCTTCTCTAAGTCGTTTTTGTGCCTCTATTTTCTCCCACTCTCTGATCTATGTTTTTCACTATCATTTTTGTGTATTTGTTTGTGTATTTTGGTTGGTTGACAATGCTGTCAATATATAAAAACTAACAGCCGATATAATTATGTTCTAATCCTAATTAAATTCGTTCTTAAGCCTAATTTCAAAGTCCTAATTGTAATTTTCATCTCCAAAAAATCTCATTAAATCACTAACAATTATGATGGTGTAATGCAATAATTTTGTTACTTGAGTTTCACAAATTTTGCGGCTAAATAATGACACTAGATTTATTCTTTTGTTGTCCAAATATTTTTATGGCTTTTGGTATTTAATATACACATAATCCAATCAATTCATTGATTCTGCCCTTATTTGAAACCTTTTAAAATTTCTTCGCACATACAATTGCTCAAATTTTAGATTCTAGCCTCTTATAATATAAACCCTAATGCTTTGCCTTCATAGTCTCACATTTACATCCTTCACCAAGTATACTATAAATCTTTCATCTTTTTCTTTCTTCTGTTTAAACCATATGCTTCATTCGAAAAACGTCTCCATGCCCTAACAACTTTTGTTATTTTTCCGTAGTAATTAGGAGGTAATGTTGCACAAATTCGATTTTGTATGTTAAATAATTTGATACACTACGTCATATTAGGGAATAGACAATTCTTTTTTTCTCTCTCATAGACACCGCTTTAAAGCGCTGCCTATTCTTGCGCTGTTGTAAGTAAAGACAGTCCTACTTAATGTAGCCTTTAGGCATCACTTTATTCAATAGGCGCTCTCTAAGGCCCATATAGGAAGCTCTTTCACTTTATATAGTGCTTTTAAAAACGTCGTGTAATGTATATTTTTGCCCTTACTCAGGTTACACTTTCACACCCTCGATGAGTAGCACCCATGCATCGCATCAAAGAACTTGCCCAGGTCATAGCACGATAATCTGGATCGTTCCTAAGTGGAATTCCATTCGTGATAAGTCCAAGAGTGACATCACCGATAAGGCATCATAACTCGTCCATCATCCAAACGCATATGATTAACTGCCGGTGCAAAAACGCCATTTTGACAACACGAGCCCACCGGATAAACAACCTAATGATCTTGCCTATATGGCACCATTAGATGTGAGTTAAGCCTCGTTAAGATATTTCCTAAGTGGCATCATAACCCCACCGTACCAAGCACGCGATGCAATTAACTACTGGTGGTACACTGCACAAGGACCCACACAAGCACATCACAATGGTAGCTAAGGTGTATGACATACCGAGCACGCAAATGCAATTAACCACGGGTGGAACGCCACACAAGGACCCACAAAGGCACATCACATTGGTATAAATGACACACAAGGTCTAATTCATGAGTGATTTACATCCTAGTATCCGGGCCTACTCCGATTCAAGCATACATCAAAACCACAACACCGAACATTTAACCAGAACAAAGTGCAATCACAATTTTCTCATATGATATCACATTTTAAATAACACGTAAAACATTCCATGTTATAACACTTTATCATATAACGTATATTTAACATATTCATACATAGATTCTCGTGTCATAAGGGATAATCTATCGCTAAGTAAGAGGTGTTCGAATACCTACCGTAATACGGGATTGCACTCAAGGGGGTTCAAAATAATCCAGTTCTGTCCAGAAAGGTGTGATAAGTGGAGCCTCCCGCGCTAAGCGCGCTCTGCAAATATTTAATTTTTTAAGCTTCTGTAAGGCATGCTAAGAAGCCATGTCGCGCTAAGCGTGGTGTGCACGAAACAGAAAAAATCAGAACTTCATCAGTTCTATCATGGGGACTCCAAACCCTATTTCTACCCTCTTATTCAAGTGCCCACAGTATACAAACATGAAATTCATATTAGGAAAATGTTTTTCATCCATAAAAATCAACAAGCATCATCAAATTCCACTTTCAAACCCTTAATCCAAAAATCATGATAACCCTTAAAACCCCAGGTTTCTATCTATTAGGACTCACCTTGGATTGATGATGAAGAAGAAGCGGCAAAAATCAGAACAAGAATGGTGATGGTGGCTGATTTGGAGTGCATGCAAGAAAATCCCTCTTCCTTCTCTTCCTCCCTTTCATGCTACTTTCTTTCTTCTACTTCTAAAGTTTGTTTTGTTTAAGAAGACCAAATTAAGGTTCACCAAATAGCCCCTTATGTTTTCCTTTAATTGGCAAAAGACCAAAATATCCCCCAACTTGATTAGTTTCTAATCTTAACTCCACTTATATTAATAATGCCAAGTGATTAGTATAATTATCTCCCAACAATTTTCACAAAATCTTTAGTAGTATAAATACATTAGGACATAATTACACTAGGTATTACATCCTTCCCCCCTTAAATTAGAATTCATCCTCAAATTCGAAAATTTACCAGAATAGGTGAGGATGCAGTTCTCGTATCTTTGATTCAAGCTCCCAAGTAGCTCCCTCTGGGAGATACTCTTCCCATAACACCTTTACGAGCGGCATCTCCTTGTTCCTCAAGGACTTACTAGAATGTTCTAGAATACGAACGGGTTGCAGCCAATAGGAAATATTTGGTTCTATTTCAATGACATTAGGAAGAATAGGATTAAATGAATCTGGCACGAACTTCTGAAGCTGGGATACGTGAAATACATCATGTAGTCCGAATAATGAAGGAGGCAACTCTAACTGGTATGCAACCTCACCTACCAGTCCTATGATCTGATATGGTCCCACATATCTTGGTCTAAGCTTCCGAGTCTTAAACGGTCCTTTCAACTTTAATCTCGAGGTAACTTTCAAATATACATGTTCACCTTCTTCAAATTCTAATGGTATTTTCCTTTTATCCGCATAACTCTTCTGACAATCTTGCGCTTTCTTCATCTTCTCTTGGATCGTTCTACGTTGTCTCTCGAATTATCTCCGGTCCAAGAATTCTTTTTTCACCAACTTCTGACCAACACAAAGGTGATCAAAACTTCCTTCCATACAAGGCTTCATATGGCGCCATCCCGATACTCGAGTGATAACTATTGTTGTATGGAAATTCAATCAACGGCAAGTGATCCTTCCAATTTCCACCACTTTCCAGAATACATGCTCTTAACATGTCTTCAATTGTCTAAATAGTTATTCCTATTTGTTCATCAGTCTGCGGGTGATTTAAGGTACTAAAGCTCAACTCGTTCCCATCTAACGGTGGAATGATTTCCAAAATTGTGAAGTAAACTTCGGGTCCCTATCCGAAACAATACTGGACGTTACACCATGCAATATTACAATCTCAGCTATAAAAAGTCTTGCCAAGTGAGGAACCTTATGAGTCGTCTTAACTGGAAATAAATGTGCGAACTTTGTCAACCGATCCATAATCACCCATATGGAATCATGTCCACTCAAGGTATATGGTAAACCTACGATGAAATCCATGGATATTCTATCCCATTTCCATATCAGAACATCCAATGGCTGTAACATACCACCGAGCCATTGGTGTTCTATCTTCACTTGTTGAAAAATAGCACACCGTTCCACATGATTCGTAACGTCTACCTTCATGCCGTGCCACCAAAAATGTATCTTCAGGTCTTGGTACATTTTGGTCAATCCAGGGTGAATGGTAAACTTACTCTTGTGAGCCTTATCCATAATCATTCTCTTTAACACCACATCATTGGATACACACACAATTTTCTTGAACATAATGACTCCATCAGATGCTCGAAGGAAATCTGGAAGACTTTCCTTAGATTGTAATTCCCTGTCATTGCACTGCACATGGCAAATTATTTCTCGTATTTCATTCTCAACATTCAAATTACTGATCAAAATACCTATTGGTACCCATTCAAATTGTAAACCAAGGTTCCTGAATTTCTCCAAAAGATCAAATTCTAACACCATCAATTCAGCGGCTCGAATCTCTTTTCTACTTAGTGAATCCACTACTTTGTTAGCCTTTCCGGGATGATACTTCAAATCAAAGTCATAATCCTTAATATATTCCATCCATCTTCTCTGGCGCATATTGAGCTCTTTTTGATCAAAGAGGTACTTCAAGCTCTTATGATCACTAAACATCTCAAAGTGGACTCCATACAAGTAGTGTCACCACACCTTAAGTGCAAAGACAATTGCAGCAAGTTCAAGATCATGAGTAGGGTAGTTCTCTTCATGCAGTCTCAATTATCTAGATGTATAAGCTACAACTTGACCATCTTGCATCAATACACCACCTAACCCCTTCTTAGATGCATCGCAAAAAACTTCATAAGGCCTTTCCGGATCTGGAATCACTAATACTGAAGCAGTAGTCAATTTCTCCTTCAATTTGTGAAAACTCCGCTCACATTCAGAATCCTAGTCGAAAGAAACTTCCTTTATTGTAAGTCTTGTAAAAGATAATGCCAATTTGGAAAACCCCATAATGAAACTCTGATAGTATCCTGCCAACCCGAGGAAACTCCGGACCTCGGTTGCATTCTTGGGACGTTCCCAATTTATCACAGCTTCCACTTTGGATGGATCTACTGCTACGCTGCCACCAGAAATAACCTGTCCGAGTAACTTGACTTCCGACATCCAGAACTCATACTTGCTAAACTTCACAAATAACTTCTTATCCCTCTATACGGACAAAAACAATTCTTCGATGTTCCATATGCTCCTCCACAGTCTAAGATTAAATCAGAATGTCATCTATAAAAATTACCATGAACTGGTCCAGGTATGGTTGAAACACATAATTCATGTAATCCATAAAGAAGGCGGGATCATTGGTCACTCCAAACGGCATAACTAAGAATTCATAATGACCATATCGCGTCCTAAACACGGTCTTAGATACATCTGAACTCTTGACTAGAATATGGTGATATCCTGACTTGAGATCAATCTTCAAGAACACGCATGCTCCTTTCAACTGATCTAGGAGGTCATCAATCCATGGAAGAGGATACTTGTTCTTGATGGTTACCTTATTCAACTAACGGTAATCAATGCAAAAACACATACTACCGTCCTTCTTCTTAATCAACAAAACAGGAGCACCTCATGGAGAAAAACTTGGCCGAACAAAGTGTTTCGCCAATAACTCTTCTAACTGGCTCTTCAATTCTCTCAACTCGGCAGGAGACATTCTGTATGGAGAAATAGAAATTGGAGAGGTTCCTAGAATAAGGTCAATAGAGAACTCAACTTCTCTTTCTGGTGGAAGGGAAGCGACATCCTCCGGGAATACTTCAGGAAATTCACACACAACAGGAATCTCCAACATACTCTTCTTACTTTCAGGATATATAGTGAGGACCAAAAGAAACGACTTCTCTTGAGCATAAAGAAAATTGACCAAGTTGATTGTACCTTCGATCATATTTCCAATAGCATTGACAGGAGTGGTCTCTTTAGCAGGTATAAAAATAACCTTCTCTTTGCAACTAACGTACAGTGAGTTAGCTGACAACAGTCCATGCCCAATATTACATTGATCTTCTTGAGTGGTAAGAAGATGAGATCAATCAAGAAGTTACGATCATTGAAAGTAACAATAATTCTTACAAACTTTTTGAACCTCTACTACATCATTCGTAGCAGACAAGATAATCATATGATTAGAAAGAGTAGTGGCTTCAAATCCAAGCCACCGTACACACGAATTAGAAATAAAGGAATTCTAAGCTCCACAATCCACTAAAAGAAACAAGGGTTGATTATTAACAGACCACGTACCAACAACCAGATTGGTATTCCCTTGGGCCTTCCTCGCATCCAAGGTGTACACATGACCTGTAGTCTTCTATTGAATGTCCAGATTTGGACAGTCTCTCATCAGGTGACCCATCTTACCACATCGCTGACACCTCCTCGGATCCCCCCGACAATTTCCATGATGCCTTTCGTTGCACTTGATACATAGAGGCAGTTGAACTGATAGACCACCATAACCTGGCTTCCTTACTGGAGGAGAATTTTGAGGTTTTAGGTATTGCCTCGTCTTCCCCTGATCCTTACGCATATGCCTACTTTGCTCTCTTTCTTACTTGACTCTTCTCAAACTATTTTCTGCAACATAGCATTGCCTCAAACATTCAGCATAAGTGGAAAATTCCCACTAAGACACACTATGGGCCACATCAGCATTTAGTCCAAACAAAATTTGGTCAATCTTCCATATTTCACCAGGAGCATAGACAACCTGTCTGGAGTAAGAAGCCATGTCTTAAAATTTCCTAGCATACTCAGATACCAACATATTTCCCTGCTTGAAAAGTTGAAACTCACATTCTTTTCGGGCACGTAAGCTATTAGGATAATACTTCTCCAAGAATGTTGTCTTGAAGTGCTGCCAATCTTTCAGAATCGCCTGGGAAGTGAAATAGGTAGATGCAGTATCCTACCACCTACCAGCTGGACCCTTTAACATTTGATCAGTAAACATCACCTTTTCCTCCTTCTTAGTACACTGGATAGCTTGGAACACCCTCTCTATACCGTAGAGCTAATCATGGGCAACTATAGGATACAAGCCACCTGCGAACTCTGGGGGTTTCATCCTGAAAAAGGAACGAAAATTTGGACCAACTAGAGCTTATGGAATAGGAGCAGGAGCAGGAGCAACTGGTTGTTGTCCTTGCATGCCTTGCATCATTTGCATCATCATTTGATTCTGTTGTTGCATCTGTTGCATCATTTGCAACCAAGGTACGTTAGAATCTCCAATTTCAGCCTCAAGCTCCACATTCCTAGTCTTGGGCCTTTCGGGACCTCTGCGTCCATCAACCATCTTCCTATTTGTCCTACACATAGAATTAAGTTGATCAGGCTCAATGCCATCAGTAGAACATAAGGAATCATGTTGACTATTACACATATGAGGCAGAATTGAGCCGACCTATGATGTTTCATGGCAAAGCCAAGAATCTACCTACTCTAATACCAACTGTAACACCCCACACATACATTTCCTAGGATATATGCATATGGTATTAAAATGGTACTTAAACTATCCATACATAAGCAGCGGAAATAGAGATATGTAATAGTACAAATTACAACTTGCCGAAATCGTCATGGACAAAAATAATACAATCCCAAAAGTACTAAAACATATTCTGAAAACGTAGAATAAAGATCAAAAAGAGACAAGACATCACCATGAGGCGCCATCCACGAGCTAAGTCATCTTACCCTTGCCCCGATCTTGCCTTAAAGAACCTGGAAATAAAATAATTGGAATGGAGTGAGATCACTAATCTCAGTGAGTCCCCATATATTAAGGGTTCACTCAGTTCTACAGGGTGCATGCATCAAACAGATTCACCATGAATCTGGGTTTTCTCTCACGGCTAGGTACAAGTACACATCATGGTTACACCGTCATCATAAGTCTTATAACTTTCCAATGAGGCACACAATACACATAACCAAAAACAACCAAGTATGCAAAACCCGTACCCGTTTACGAGGAATCCAGGAGTAAGTTTACTTGCCCCTACTCAGGTTACACTTTCACACCCTCGATGCGTAGTACCCGTGCATCGCATTGAAAGACTTACCCCGATCATTGCACGATAATCCCGATCATTCCTAAGTGGAATTCCATCTGTGATAAGTCCAAGAGTGACATCGCCGATAAGTCATCACAACTCATCCATCATCCAAATGCATATGATTAACTGCTGGTGCAAAACTGCCATTTCGACAACACGAGCCCACCAGACAAACAACCTAATGATCTTGCCTATATGGCACCGTTAGAGGTGATTTTATCCGCGTTATGATGTTGCCTAAGTGGTATCACAACCCCACTATACCAAGCATGCGATGCAATTAAGTGCTGGTGGAACGCCGCATAAGGACCCATACAAGAACATCACAATGGTAGCTAAGGTGTGTGATATACTGAGCATGCATATGCAATTAACCGCTGGTGGAATGCCACATAAGGACCTGCACAAGAACATTACAACAGTATAAATGACATACAAGGTCTAAGTCACGAGTGATTTACGTCCTAGTATCCGAGCCTACTCTGGTTCAAGCATACATCAAAACCACAACACCGAATGTTCAACCAGAATGACGGGAAATTACAATTTTCTCATATGATATTACATATTGCATAACACATACAACATTCCATGTTATAGCACTTTATCATAAAATGTATACTCAACATATTCATACATAGATGCTCATGTCATAAGAGATAATCTATCGCTAAGTAAGAGGCGTCTGAATACCTACCATAATACGGGACTGCACTTAAGGGGGTTCAAAATAATTCAATTCGGTCCAGGAGGGCGTGCTAAGCGGACCCTCCCACGCTAAGCGTGCTCTGCAAAATATTTAATTTTTCAAGCTTCAGTGAGGCACACTAAACGGCCACGTCGTGCTAAGCATGGTCTGTAATTTCTAAAAAATCTAACTCCTAGTAGGGCACGCTGATCGCGGCCCCGCATGCTAAGCGCGGTCTGCAGGAAACAGAAAAATTAGTACTTCACCAGTTCTGTCATGGGGCCTCCAAACCCCATTTCTACCCTCCTATTCAATTGCCCACAATATACAAACATGAAATTCATATTAGGAACATGTTATTCATCCATAAAAATCAACATGCATTATCAAATTCCACTTTCAAACCCTTAATCCCAAAATCATGATAACCCTTAAAACCCCAAGTTTCTATCTATTGGGACTCACCTTAGATTGATGAAGAAGAAGAAGCTGGAAAAATCAGAACAAGAATGGTGATGGTGGCTGATTTGGAGTGCATGCAAGAAAATCCCTCTTCCTTCTCTTCCTCCCTTTCACGCTTATTTCTCTCTTCTACTTCTAAATTTTGTTTTGTTCAACAAGACCAAATCAAGGTTCACCAAACAGCCCCTATGTTTTCCTTCAACTGGAAAAAGACCAAAATATCCCCCAACTTGATTAGTTTCTAATCTTAAATCCACTTATATTACTAATGCCAAGTGATTAGTATAATTATCTCCCAATAATTTTTACAAAATCTTTAGTAGTATAAATACATTAGGAAATAATTACACTAGGTATTACATAAATTTACATATTTATATATACAAATTTAATCCAATAAGTATGCATCAAATGTACATATTACTATCTTCTAGAGCTGCTATCTTCTCAACTATCTTCTCTACAAACAACAATAATGAAGAATCCTAAATGAACTTGTTATCTCTATATCTTCTACATATGCACCTATCTGAAACAAAACCAACAAAGGCATATTAGAACCAAGCTATATAACACTTAAATCTTATAACTATTATAATTTAACACAAATCAATGTAACAAAACAAATCAATAATCCATTATAACCCACCATTAAAAATTCCCCAATTCATACCATGATACAAAATTTTTTTTATTTGAATTTAAATCCAATACCATCCTAACTAACCTTCCACATTACAACAACAACAACAACATTGCAACACAATTTACCATAATAATGATGATATAATATCTCATCAAAACTCAAACTTATATATACTCAAAATTATCATCAATGAAAGTGTCACAGTACCTTATAAAATTCTCATCTCAATAATGTATTGACACCAATCCTCCTTAATTTCGTCCAATTGATCTTTCGAGTAAGTAGAAAACTTGTATTCATCAAAGTACTACATAATATAACATAATATGATTTAGTTAAAACTAATTAGTTAGATGAAATATGTTAAATATTAAAATAAATCATAAGTTAGAAATCCATACTATGGTTGGAATCTATATTTTATTCAAAAGAATAATTTCTTTCATAAACCTCAACATGAAATAACCGCAATCTATACCATTACGCTGACAAGGACACTACACATGGAAACAAAAATTCAAATATATATCAGGATATATAGTTTAACTTGTTTTATCAAGTAGCATCACTAATATAATCAAAATTGTGAAATATACCTCCACTCGGATCCATGTAATGTTGTTTTCTTTACTCTTTGGTACTTGAGTATCTCTTTGTGATCGAAAAATTTGTATAACTCTAACAAAATATAAATGAATATTTAGAATAATCTCACATAAATAAATAAATAAATAAATAAATAAATAAATAAACAGATGTTTAGAACAATCTAACTTACGTATCAACCATCTCCTTCATATATGGGTATTTTGCACAATCACCTTATAATGAATCCTGATAATATACAATTTCTCTTATTGGATTAATTGCAACCAACAACCAGTGTCCACTGTAAGATTAAAAAAGGTTAGATGAAATCTTTCTACACAATGTAAAAACACGAAAAATTATAATAGATGAAGTTAGAACGAAAATATAACCCATTGCCAGTATTAAATGGTAAAAAAACAACTTTTCTGTATCTTTGTTAGCCATAAGTGCATAGACAATGTACTCTTTGACTTCATCTAGTCTTTGATTGATAAATTGCAAGTTGATATTGTTGGGAGATAAGAAATGAAATCTTTGGTCCAATTGATGCGGGCGCATCAAGTTGTCATACATGAACCTTAAATAAAAACATCATTAAAATTAAGACTATTCATTAAAATAAGTAAATAAATTGTTCAATTAATTAAATAAAGTTGATCAGAGTATACCTCATGTGTGTATAGATAACACCGAGGCCTAATTCCGAATGTCTACAAACTTGATCCATATCCTCTTTACTAATTGTTTCGTAATAGGAAAAACCAAAAATATCTTCCTCCATAAGTATATTACGAGTACCTCCGTCATCTAAATATGATATTCCTATTAATGTCTGAAGGCATGACCTATACAGAGAAATAGGCATTTTTTAGCCTCAGTCTTTGTAACATCCTTTTTTTTGTGTGGACATGTTGCCAATTTCAGGCTTCTTACTCATACTGACTTGTTGCATCTCTTTAGCATGAATCTAAAGATCAAATGCATATAAGTTAGGTGAAGTATAGGATCGTGAATTAACATTTTCTATGTATATATATATATATATATATATATATATATATATATATATCAATGTACCTCTTTTTTGGATGCAATTGATTCAATTTGCTGCAGAATCCCCTTATCTTTTGATTTGGATTTTGTAGGAGTCTAACATTACCATGAAAAAAATGTACGTTAAATGGTCGTAAAAAATTTGAATACTCAAAGGTTCATAATGGTTTTAAACATACCTCATC
Organism: Vicia faba; assembly: GCA_948472305.1. NCBI lineage: Eukaryota > Viridiplantae > Streptophyta > Magnoliopsida > Fabales > Fabaceae > Vicia > Vicia faba. The sequence goes on from OX451737.1 coordinate 776,571,689, forward strand.
ATCTATGCAAATTAGGTTTGACAACCATGCAACATACGATCCTATTGCCTTTCCCACCAGTGTTGCATATAAAATATCATCAGGTAAAGGTAATGACGCGTCCCTCTCTAAGACAATACCAATTGATACTTTCAAAATTCCACCAGGGAGCGGTTTATGGTGAAGTACTTCTCACAAAGTGTTATGCACTTTTCCCTTTCCAACCATTCGATAAGCCGATGACGATAAATAGAGCTGACAAGGTGAAATGCCCTAAACCAATAATAAATATGAAATTGTTAATGTGTATATATGTCAATTAAAAAAGTTGTGCTAATTCATAATAATATATATTACCTCAGGAATTTTCTGTTGGAAATCACAATTGATACTATCTTTGTCACTAGTATCCTTGAACCCTGAACCTTGCCTTTCTGACATGTATCTTTCTTTATGCTTTTCCAACTCATGATTTTTAGCTTTTAATTTTTATAACTCTTCCATCACTTCTTTATTGCTATGACCTTTCCTCTTTTGATGGTTACCCAAATATGTTTGAGTCACCCCAAATCCCTTACCCCTCACATGACCGGTATGCTCAGAAACATTTAATACTCGACTAAGTATGCTTCTGCAATCATGGTCTTCAACTTGATTTAAAGATTGAGATAGATTCTCCTGAAATTCATATGCATATCGAAATAAATTAGTGGTGATTAAAACTCATAATTTATTTATGTTAATAAACTTTTGATTTAATTAAAGGAATATTCATATACTTACACATTGCTCATAAATTTGAAGCACATCTTCCTTAACAACTCCATCTTTACCCACACGAGTAGCCTTCCACATAACATGTTTCAGAAGAGATGTTTCTTGACCTTTCTCCTCTTCTAACTACACATTAAGAGAAATAATAAGATCAATTTTAACACATGATGAACAAGTATACCATAGCATTTATATATACTTACCATTCTTTGTTGTAAGTGTGCATATCCCATACGCCCTTTTGTGTATGGATACGAGGGAGTTGATGCTCGTTGTCGATTTACGACACTCACATACTAAAAAATATGAGGTTCTTCATTTGCCTTTAAAGGTTTCCCATTCTTCATGTGAAATCAAGACTGCATACATATTTGGAAGTTATGCATCGATAAAATTGTTATCGGCATCCCTAAGAGACTTGTTTGTTAAAAACGATCCAAACCCTCTGAGTCTTTTTTCGGCCAATTGAAGACAATATGTTTTTCGATCATCATCAATGTTAAATGATCTCTATGATAAAACATACATAGAGTGCATTAGTAATTTAAAGACATAATCCTCAACAAAAACAAATGACATTACATATGATACCTGTATATCACTCCATATTTTTTCTTTAGCGGGTTTCAACTCTCTTTTTCTCCAATCATCACAAGTGATTGGAATTTCTCTCCTCACAAGGGAACCAATATAACTTGTCATTGAACCGTTAGGCTCAATTAGTTGTTTTTCTTCATTCCAGTGTACGTCAAATTTGAAACCATTATCTCTTGAACGAATGATTGACTTCATAATATTTATTCCTCGTCTAATATCATTCTCCACATCATGAACTGATTCATTTCCATCATTATTAGAAGCAGGATGTGATTTTTCCTCGTTACTAGCCATTTGACCTGTAATATTAAAGAAACACATAAACACCATATAAAATTCAAGTAACATTGAATGGATAAACACAATATAAAAAAATAAACACAATATAAAAACATAAACACAATATAACAATTTTATTGAATGACAGAACATATGACATTTTACTAGTACCATTTTCACTAACATCTCTTTATTTTCTTGGTTGGAATATGAGTTACTTGGCTCTTAACAACTCAGGCGGATGGATTTATCTAAATGCCCTCATTGTGATCATTTCTAATATATGATTCATCCGCTATAATATTCTCATCATGATCATTTCGTATATACGACTCATTCCCTCTAACATATGACTAATTCTCAACATCAATATCCCTTTGATTTACACTGTTATCATCAATCACTTTGTTAGATAAAAGCAATATAGACCATTTCGTACTTGTCGGATCAGTGGCATAGAACACTTGTTTAGCTTGAGAGGCTAGAATAAAAGGCTCATCTTTGTACCCCACCCTATTAATATCCACTTGTAAAAATCCTGACTTATCCATTCATATGCCACTATTATGTACCCACTTGCAACCATATAGTGGAATCCGAAACTTCTCATAATCAAACACCCCAAATGTGCTCGATAACCCCAAAATATGACATATTTGCATATTTGGGGTTTAAGTCCTTCATACTTGAAATGTGCATTGCTTCAACTACCATTGTGACACCACTATTTTTCATAGTACTTTTATCATCTTGTTATTTAGTATAAAATATGTATCTATTAATTCCGTATGCGCTATAAAAAAACACGTACAAACTCGAACCATATGCTAAATGTCTAAACCTTTCTATTATTGAAGAGGGATCTAAATCAAACTTTGAATAAATATGATCCTTGCACCATTATATAAAACTTTGATTGTGCTCTTATACTATCCAATTTTCATTTCTATTCAGATTTAAACCCCATAGTACATGCTTGTGCATTTTAACATATGACTCAACCTCATTGTTATTGTGCAAAACATATAAATGTACTTGATCCCGTTCAACCCTTGATATTGTCACAATTTTATTTCCAATTAAAAATTTTCCTTCCTCCCTTTCGAAAATATGAGATTTGGGTAGTCCAATGGATTCAACATTGGACAAATATTCACTACAAAACTCAACAGCTTCTTCAATAATGTATCGTTCAACCATAAAACCCTCTGGTCGACTTTGGTTTTTCACATACCCTTTTAATATTTTCATATATTTCTTAACAGGATACATCCATCTCATATAAGCTGGTCCACACAATTGTGTCTCTTTCACAAGATGAACAACAAGATGTACCATAATGTCAAAAAATGAGGGAGGAAAATACATTTCAAGCTCACACAAAGTAATAACTATTTCTTTTTGCAATATTGGTAAGATCTCAGGATCAATCACTTTACTACAAATTTACCTGAAGAAAAAACACAATTTAGTTATGGCGCTTCTTACTTTTTCTGGAAAAATAGAACATATACCTATTGGTAGAAAATGATCCATTATAACATGGAAATTGTGTGTCTTTAAACTCTTTAAGTTGAGGTCTTTCATAGACACAAGTCTTCTAATATCTAAAGAGTAACCTTCTGGAACTTTAACTTCACTTAGAAACTTGCACAATATTTTTCTCTCCTTTCTAGATAAAGTATAAGCAACACACGGTAGATATGTTCATGTTCCTTTCTTCATGGGTCCTAATTTAGTTCTTATTCCCATTTCTTAAAGGCCATCCTTAGACGTTCCTTGTATATTGAGTAACATACCAATAACACTTTCAAATACATTTTTTCAATATGCATAACATCAAGAAAATGTATGACATACAAAGACTTCCAATATGGAAATTAAAAAAAAAAAGACCTCTTCTTCCACCCACCTTTGACAAGTGTATGTGCAAAAGGCTTACCAAACTACTCATATCTTTCACCATTTCAAAAATTTAGTCACCTATCAATATAGGTGGAGCTCTATCATGTTCTGGATTTCCATTGAATGCCTTTCTCTACCCACAGTAGTGATGATTAGAATTTAAGAATCTATGATAATTGAGAAATAAATTCTTTTGATAAAATTCCAATCGCTTCCAATTTGTGTTTTCTTCACAAATAGGACACATTTTTTTACCTTTAATGCTATACACTGATAGATTTCTGTATTTCGGAAAATCATTAATTTTTCCAAACAACATCGCCCTCAAATTGAAAGTTTCTTTCCAATATCCATCATAAACCTCCACACCGTTCTCCCACAAAATATTTAAATCTTTGATTAAAGGTGTCAAGTATACGTCTATGTCATTCCCTGGTTGTTTAGGTTATAAATCATAATAATTATAGGCTATGTGGTATGTGAGATACTTTGAAGACCATGCGGGTTCATTCCATCAGTAGATAATTCCAAGCAAAGGTTTCTTGCTTCTCCTCCAAAATCAGGATAATCATTAACAATTTTCAACCACTATGGTGAATCTGCCGATGTCGAAACTTTTCATCAATAATTCTTTCATCTGCATACCAAGTCAAGTGTCTTGCATCAGTTTCACTATGAAACATGCGTCTAAATGTCGGAATTGTAGGAAAATACCATAATACTTTTGATGGAGACAATTTTTTCTTGTATCGAGATAAACCGCATTTAGGACACTCATTTAACGATGCATATTCATTTTGAAACAAAATGCAATCATTTGGACAAGCATGTATCTTATCATAGCTCATGCCAATAGAGCACACCATTTTTTGGCCTCATAGGTTCGATTATGAAGAACATTATCCTCTGGAAGCATATCTTTCATTAGGACTAATAACTTTGTGAAAATTTTATCCGACCATCCATTTCCCGCATTTAAGTTGTACAACTTTAATACCACAAATAGTCTTGTGAATTTAGTGCAAACTTTATACAACAGTTTCTCTGCATCGCTTACCAACCTCTCAAACATTTTGGGACAATCCTGAAGATCTTCTTCAAGTACTTCTGCAATCTCTTCGACACTTATGCAATTTGTGCCATTGTCGTCTGAAGCTTATGCCGTACTATCCTCCGGTTCAACATTCCCATTACTTTTCTCACAATGAAATATCCAACATGTATAACTTCGACCAATTCCGTTCCTCAGTAAATGCGATCCCAACCAAACTGCGTCAACCCGACCCCCATAACAACAACCCAAGCAAGGTAATTTCATTCAACTAGGGTTTTCAACATGTTCAACAACAAATTTAACAAATTCTAATACCCCATTCTCGTACTCTTTTGACAATCGATTGGAAGACATCCATTTTTTATCCATGGTTTTACTACTAAGTAAGCTAAACAAAAACACTATAATTAATCATGCAGCGATAGCAAAATAAGAACTAATTACCTGTAGAGAAGTCAACAACTTCTGGAACCACACAGTGCAAGATTCTTGGAACGATCAGAATTTCACTCTTCACAAGAGAAATCAGAGATGCAGCAGCGACAATGAAATTGGGAAGCGACTACAGATAAAACAGGAAAGCAACCAATGTTACAACCAAAATTTTGTAAAATCATATTTAAATAAAATTTTATTTTTGAAAATTAAAAAATAGTTGTTAAAAATTATCAAACATGTTTTTTTTTTTTAATTTAGAAGCACTGGGTTGAGATGATAAAAATCTCTTCCAAATAAATCAAAAGTCATGGATTTAAATCATCCTCTAAACATATCATAGTGCTAAATTTGTTAAAGGAGAAATTTAAAATTTATTATGGTCTTTCTCGAGTCGAGAGTTAGTCTCCATATTCTTTTTTAGGAGTTACTTCCTACATCAAGAAAAACATTTAAGAGATCTCCTTTCCCCCTTAATTGTATTCTTTTACTATTTCAGATTTCCATAATACTCATTCTCATTACTGTCAATATTAATACTCAAGTCTCAACTAACTACTACTAATAAGTAATAACCTTGTTCTCATATGGTAAAGAAAACCACGTTTCCATATTAAGCCATTCTATCTAATTTTTCTTAATACAAAAAATTTAAGCGAGTTAGATTTTAAAAGTTCATCATAGTCATGATATGTTTTAGTCAACTGCTTAGGAACCTTCATGGGATCTATCCATCAACATAACGATTTCAACATTTCGGTTTAACATAACACTCCAAACAACCATCACATATTCACATCATTGTAATAATATACACACGATTATGCTGCAAAATAAATCCACAAAATAGAAAAAAAAATCATTTCAATTCAAAAACAAAATTCCAAAACTTGCAATCTGAATCATTCACATATTCAATCCAACAGACCCAATTCAATTCAAAATACATTGCCATGGTTTGAAACACAAAACAAATCCAAATTTCAAAAAGAGGAAAAATTGCAAAGTTCACAAAATATCACACAGTTTACACATGACATTGCTCACACTCTCTAACAAAAAATTAAAATCTACGCATAATTCCTTACCTCTCTCTAAACTTGAATCTAAAAAATTCCATACCTCACTCCTAACCAAAACTAATCCAAACCTAAAGACTACATATAACCACACATTCTTCATTCATTCAACAACAACAACAATATCAATCTGCAAAATGTTGAAATCAAAAGAAATCGAAACTTACCGAAATTTCGAAATGATCAGAATAGTTGAAGATGCGATTTGTTGTCAAACTAAAACGAAGGAAGTTGTTTCAGATGACTTACGATTGTTGCTTGTGGGGAAAGATTTGTGAGGATAATGATTTGTGAGAAAACAGTTGAGCTTGCTGAACAGGGAGGAGCGGACCATGATGAAGGAGAAGGTTTTGTTGACGAGTTGGAGAGGTAGAGAAGGTTGGGAAGTCTGAAGCGCAAAGAGAAATGCAAAGAGATTCGAGAGAAAGTGCTGAGAGGTTGTGTAGAGAAATATGTTTTGAGAGAATATGGGTAAAAATCCGAGTTTTAGGTTTTTTTACGTATTTTTAATTTATAATTAAAAATTAATGACCTTAGGCAACACATCTTGAAGCGCTTTCTGATGTATTTCCTTTAGCAGCGCTTTTAATTAAAAAAGAGCTTTCTAATGTATGGCCTATAGCAGTGCATATATGAAGCGCTTTCTAAACACATCTTAAGTAGCGTTTCTTAGAAGCGTTTTCTAAAGTGACCCTTTAGCAGCGCTTTTTCTAAATTTTTTTTTAAAGATATAGCAACGCTTTGGGGAAAAAGTGTTGTCTATAGTGTACTGCCTAAAAAAAATTTGTAGTAGAAAACGCTTCCTAAAGTGTGGCTTTAGCAGCGCTTTGGACCTATGGCAACTCTTTTCACTGTTGGACCTATAGTAGCGCTTTGAGTTTAGGCAGCAATTTCTAGAATATTTTTTTAATTTCAATTTTAATTGACCTTGGGAAACACTTTCAGAAAGCGCTGCCTAAAGTGTGGTTTAGCAGCACTTCGGGCCTTTGAAAATGCTTTTTATTGTTGGACCTACAACATCGTTTTGAATTTAGGCAGTGATTTCTAGAATTTATTTTTTATTTCAATTTTAATTGACCTTAGGCAGCGCTTCCAGAAAGCGTTGGCTAAAGTGTTGCTTAGTGTTGTACCCCAAAATTTTCCCTCCCATTTCATCAACATTTTCTCATCACCAGACTCCTGGAACTGAAGATCAAGCTAGGGTTTGCTCTGCTCAAGACACCTCCTTGCACTGTTGACCTAAATTAGGGTTTGAGTTTGCACAGTGGTGTTTTGGCCTACAATACCCAAATTGACTTTCATACTTCATGTTGGACTCACAAGTTTGTCCATACCAAGTTTCAAGCCTTGATTCAAATTTTTGCCCAGTTAATTGGACAGTTGACCTAAAAATCAACTGTATTGGGGAAAAAGTCAACTGTGGCCAATTGATATTCAAACCTCATGATTTTTGACCCCCATCAACATAATGAACTAATATATGTCATTTGATCAAGTTTGGATCACAATTCCACAAGAAATTTGATCAGATCACCAAAAGGGCAAAATGGTCATTTTTAGGGTTTTGACTGCACAAAGGCAATTTGTGACTGTTTGACCTAACCAATGGCAAATCAAGATCAACCATGGACACAAGGACTCAATGACATTGTCTTAACCCATTTAACAAGTTCAGAAGATCTCAAATGCATTGGATTGACAGATGAATTTTTCAGTCAACTAATCAAAATTTGAATGTACACTGAAAAGTCAAACTTTGACTTTTTGGTCAAAATCAAGTGCCAAGAGATATTTTTCATCAAGACATGTCAAATTATGAAACTTGTTCATCAAGAAACCCAAAAATGAAAATTAGGGTTTAAAATGGAAAAATTTCATAACTTAGAAATTTTCTAAGTTATGAAATTTTCTTGTTTTTTCCTAACTTTGTCCCATTTTTTCACCAAGATGCAAATGGATTCAAACAAAACTTGCAACATGAATGTTATAGTACATAACAAAGTCTACAACTTTGATTCACAAAGTTTTCTCAAAAGAAGCTTTTATCTCAAGTTATGGGTTTTGGAACAAGGGTACCTAAAACTTTTAACTTAGGGAAATTTTGCCCTAGTTTAGGCAGAATTTTGACCCATCTTCTTGGCCATTTTTCACATAGTTCCACTTGGATTTTCAAGTTTCATTTCAAAGATGGATTGTATTACATGTTCCAAGCTTTCCAAATTGTCCAAGAACTCCTCAAACACCCTTGTGGTTAGAGAGAATCGAATGCTTGAAGTTGGCAAAAACTAACTTTTGTCCATGGCCATTACATGTTCATACCAATTTGCAATTCTGATCTAGCTAGCTTGGTTCTCCATTACAGGCCTCAAAACCAATTTTTACTCCTTAATTTAATGCATATCCATTGAGTTAAGGTATTGCCTTGGTCATTAGGGCATTATACACTAGTTTAAGCCTTAAAAGGAAAAAGCAACAATGCCATTTTTGCCTAAACTTCACTTTATGTCAAAACAAAATCCTTGAGGCATGGGGCCAGATCTTTGAGGCAAGATCAAGTCCACTAATTCCAGTAACCAAGAGAAAAAGGTGCAACATGATTTAGGGCTTGTGCAGGCCTGCATTGGGAGGAGACACACTCTTGCTTGAAAAAGAAGAAAGTCACCAAACATAGAGGAGATCTCATATCTGTTGAAACAAGCTTAGACAAACATTGTAGACAAGTTCCATACCTCCCAACAAGCCTGAAACACGACCCTTTCATCACTCAAACCACCTCATACTCAAAATCACTGTTTTTCTGCAAAACAGGGCAAGTTCTGCATTTTGCAAGCCATAACCAAATTCCATCGTGCGTTTTGTCCAAAGATAGTTCAAACACCTTCCAATCAACTCACCTGAACTATCCCAGGCCCCCATTGCAAGTTGTAACACCTCTAACACACTTTGCTATTTTCATTTCAAAGCTCTGCAGGTTGAGTTCTATAGCACGATTCAAGCTTTTTCAAAACAAGCCAAGCATTGGAAAAGCTTCCTTGGACCTCAGGCAAGCTCAAAAGAAGCTCAAACACCATTGAAGGTTGCTACATTGTCCAGCTTGAAGTCAACTGAAACAAGTATTTTATGGACTTCTATCTCTCTATTTAGGAATGGTTAGACTTAGGTTTGTGAATGAAATATGTTGTACTCATAGCCCTGAAGCCATACATATGCTTAGTTTTAATTTACATTAATCGTGCTAAGAGAATTTCACTCATGAACTTTCTGAAAAAACTAGGTTAGAAATTAGGGCCAGAGAAATTCTCTCTGGTCTTTGAGAGTTAATCCAAGTTTTTTATATGGTTAGATTCATTGTTTAATTCTCTATAATGTTCATGTTATGAGTTTTGTCAAAAGATCAAAGAATCAGGAGTTACAGTTTTGTACATAGCACACGCATAGGATTTGTTCCAAGGAAGAAGAAGAAGTGATTCTGGGTTGGGCCTGGGTCCTTTTGCTTTTGACACCCCTTTGTTCAGTTTACACCCCCCTGGCCCATTTGTTTGAATTTTTGTCATTCTGATATTTTTATTTTTTATTCTGACTTTATTATTTTTTGTCTAAATATAAAAAATGCCAAAAAATTATTTTCTATATTTTTCATATTTATTAGATATTTATCCTTATTTTACTAGTATAAGTATGTAAATAAACTATTTCCTTTTATTAAAAACTCAAAAAAATAATACAAAAAAATATACTTATCTTCATTTATTATTTTTATTTACACTTGAAAATATTTTCTAGAATATACACATTTTTTGTAAATAATTAATTTCTATTTTTGTATATTTAATATATTTGATACACATATATATACTTATATACTTTATCTTATTAAATAATTAGGTCAAAAATATAAAAAATATCATATTTTTACTTTTATTAATATTTTACACTAAAAAACATCTTTTTTGTAATATACTTTCATTTTATGCATAAATTAATATATTATTGTATATAATTAATAAATAATATTGTTTATTCAAAAATTAGGGTTTTGCCCTAAATAACAAAAAATAATAAGAATTGACTTTTTACATTTCACATTAAAAAATATACCTTTTTACATACATAAAAAACCTTTTCTTTGCATAATACATTTTATTTGACTTTTATTTATTTGTATTTTATTCCAATTATCGTACATTTAAATATTGCCTATACATTCGATTTGGTTGTAATAACTTAGAATTTAATTTCTTGTCAAATACCCCCAATTCAAATTTGTACCCCCTCCCTATATCATGTTGTAATAGTGTAGCATTTAAATTCTCGCACATTTAAAAGCTTTCAATTATGCCATGCTTAGACCTAGGGTTTGTATGCAAATAAAATCAACAATTAGTTTGACCTAATCCAAGATAAATATGTATGAAAAACAAACACAATGCACAATTGCACCCCTAGGGTTTCAATCCACTTGTTGCCTTCAAAAATGGGCCATGGTTGCATGTCAAGTACTTTGGAAAAACAAAAACAAAACAAAAGATCATAGTCCCTCGATGACGCTATCTGAGTTGCCTAAACAAATGATCAAGTCCCTTAAGAAAAATTGCCAAAAATACTTGACACCATTGCTATCACGGTCTATATGATGACCCGCGCCTGTCCCATTTAACATCCTAACACAAGATTGTTCACCAAATACAATGGTGAAACAACACTATTAAAAGGGTTAAAAACATAAGGAAAGATCTTTGAGTAAATTAGGGTAGACAAACTCTTAGTTACTTGATCAAGCTTGCAAAAACATCCTTGCTATTTTTAAAACACACTTCACCACACAATTTCGAAACCCTACTTTCAAACATTGGAAACTTTTCAAAAGATAAAAACACCTTTGTGTACATTCAAAACAAGAATCATTACAAAGGTCACCACAACAATGACCTCTTTTCAAAACATCTTTCAAAATCACACACAAAGCACCATTTCAAACAATTGAAAAGCAAAGCAAGTGATCTAAGCAAGTAACTAAGAGCCCATTGATAACCATGGATAGAAAGGGTGCTAATACCTTCCCTTTCTATAATCTACTCCCCGAACCCAAGAAAACATCTCAAAGGTCTTTCCTGTGCTTTTTGACCTTTCCTTAGGATAAAATAAAAAGTCGGTGGCGACTCTTGTTAAACCGAAACATTTGTGAACACAAAACGCAAAATCCAAAGTCAGTTCTCCCACCGTTTTATAGAACTGGCGACTCTGCTGGGGAAAACTTTAAAAGTGGAGTAACCTTAGGGCTTAGATCACCATTTGCATGATTATTGTTTGCTTTGATTGCTTTACATTTTTGTTCTCTTGTTTGGGCTTGAAATCCTCCACCCGGATTTGGGAAACATTCATAGGTAAATAGCAATACATTGTGGAAACTGTGCGGGGTATACCGACACGGTTGAAGTAATAGCTATATTAGTGCGACATATTTGTGAGTACCGGTAGCCTTTGAGTCAATCAAAGAGAATACGGGGCCGCTGAGTGATGTCATAAAGCACTAATGAACTAGAACCTTACTTGACCATCTTGGCCTTTTATTAGGGGTAGTGAGATGACCAGCTTTGGTGCAGTCCGAAGTTGGTAGATACTCGATACTACACTCATTGAGGGTTGTTTTCTTGGAATATTTTGGTTGCTAGTTAAGTGGCTAAACCAAAACAATGAACATAGAAAACAATCCAATGATATTGAGCTCCTTAGAACCCGGTTTCTATTTATAGGACAGGTTTTGAACCAACTAAACTCAAGAGGGTACTTACCTATGAAACCTCATGCAAGCCTGAAACTAGGGTTTTGTGTGATTTTCTTGTACATATGCTTGTACATACATCATGAACATCATAAAGCATCATATGCATCCACTAACCATTTCAAGGGTTTGGATCTTCATCTTTGTTCTTGTTTTGCAGGTCATGAAATCTCTTCGCAGGAAAACAATCCAAGTCAACCTTGTGAGAATCCCTCCTCAACTCAAGGAACTTACATCCAGGATTCCAGAGAATTCTCTCTTCAGTGAAAGACATGGTAGACTCCTCAACTTAGTCAACACCAGCATTGAAGAAGACATGGTGAAAGTACTTTTCCAGTTCTTTGACCCCCTACACCACTGTTTCACATTCCCTGACTACCAATTGGTACCTACTTTGGAGGAATTTTCTCAACTCTTAAGAATTCCTATTCTTAATCAACTACCCTACAACAGTACGGAAAAAGAACCAAAGCCTGAAGATGTTGCTCAAGCATTATACTTGCAACCATCTGATATCAAGGGGCATTGGGAAACCAGAAGTGGTGTCAAGTGTTTCTTGGCAAAGTTTCTATTTGAGAAGGCACAAGACTGCTGGAATTCTCTTGATCTACAAGCCTATGAAGAGATTGTGGCACTCCTCATCTATGGGCTGGTCTTGTTCCCAAACCCTTATCAGCTAATAGATGTGAATGCTGTCAAGATTTTCATATCCAGGAATCCTATACCTACATTGCTTGGGGACATCCTACACTCATTTTACACACGAACAATGAGGAAAAGAGGTGTTCTCATGTGCTGTACTCCTCTCCTAGCAAGGTGGTTTATTTCTCACCTTCCACAATCAGTTCTGAAGAATGAGCAGGGTTTAAGGTGGTCACAACGATTGATGACCCTCACACATTCTGATGTACATTGGGGTTCTCGGTCCAGAGAAAATGTCATCCTCATTGATCTTTGTGGGGAATTCCCTAATGTCCCACTACTTGGAATTAGGGGAGGCATCACCTACAACCCCTGTCTAGCTTTGAGACAATTTGGATATGCTCGGAGGGATGTCCCTCATGACATGCTGATTCCTGACCTAGTTTTTGACTTCGACAACGATGCGCAAGGACTTCGACAAAGGTTCATCAGAGCTTGGAGGATGCCTAACAAGGTGGATAGTAAGACACTGGGGCATAAAAATTCCATCCCCCTTGAGCCTTATCTCAAGTGGGTACGAACCCGTTCCCAGAATCTTATGATGCCGTACTCTCACATTCTCCCGTTGATCAAAGAGCCTGTTACGGAAGAAGAGGTTCCATACACCATCCTACATCCTGACATGCCAACATCATGGGAAGAAATGCAAAAGAGTTGGATCCAACTCAAGGAAGAACGGGATACTTTTGAAGCCAACTTCTATGCCAGTGAGAAGAAGGTTTTGGAGCTTACCTGCCGACTTCACGAGGAGGAGACTCTCAACACTTACATCGCACCAAAGAGGATGCGCAATGTCTTTTTACATTAAGAATTTTGTAATATTTCACCCATGGGGCACTTATGTACTAACAAATTTCTTCTTAATATGATGTGCATTCTTTTTGTTTGCGACAAATTTGAATTTTTGAACCCTTGAATGCATTACATGAATAACATACCATTCATCATATGCATAAACAGGTCTTCACGCCAGGTTTCCTTATCTTTCTGCTGTTTATTTCAGCAAGATGGATTTGGAGCAAACGGTAAAGGATCTGCAGGCACAAAATTCACAGTTTCAGCAACTCCTCATGACCTTGGCAAAGGGTCAGGAGGACCTCAAAGTTTTGTTGGATAAGAATAAAGAGAAAAAGAAAAATAGACCTGGAGTGGCTACTTTCGGAAGAAGGTTTGAGAGCAATGCTAGGAAGGTTCTTGATTTCCCCTCAACGTCTGACGAAGGGGTCGGTAAAGGGAAAGGGACTGCTGTGCCTTCTGAATATGAAGTGGAAGAGGAGGAAGAGGAAGAAGATGAAGACTACTCCGAACAATAGTATCCACCAGCGGACGACAAGTACAAAAACCTTGAAGATAGACTGGCAGCTATGGAGTTGCAGAGGGTGCCCGGATTAGATTTTAAAGAACTGGGGCTGGTAGCTAGGATTGTTATCCCTCCCAAGTTCAAGGTGCCAACATTCGCCAAGTATGACGGTCTGTCGTGCCCGAAAATGCATTTGAGATCTTATGTCCAAAAAATCTAACCCCACTCATCTGATAAAGACCTCTGGGTACACTTTTTCCAAGATAGCTTGTCTGGAACGCAATTAGATTGGTTTTATCAGCTTGAAAGATCAGAGGTTCACAATTGGGAAGACTTGGCAGCTACTTTTTACCGTCAGTATCAATACAATGATGATTTGGCGCCCACTCGTACTCAGTTACAAAGTATGGGGATCACTTCCAATGAAGGGTTTAAAGAGTACGCGCAGAAGTGGCGTGATCTAGAGGGAAGAGTGCAGCCACCGCTATCGGACAGAGAATTAGTTGACATGTTTCTGGGGACCCTATCTGATCCTTTCTTCAATCATCTAATTGGGAGTTCCTCCGCGGGATTTACTAAATTAATTTTGACCGGCGAAAGGGTGGAGGCCGGTATTAAAAGTGGAAAGATTCAAAAGGATGCTTCTGCATCCACAGCTGTTAAGAAACCTTTCCCAGCCAAGAAGGAAGCATCTGCTGTGTACTCTCAGAAGGGATTGGGAAGAACTGAGCACCGACCGACTGTAGGGGCCGTGATGATTCAAAACTTGTCAAATGATCAACCTCGTAACAATCAGTCGAGACCTAATCAACAACGGGTGGAAAGGCCACAACGACAGTTCACCCGCATCAACATGATGCCAGCGCAGGTACTCCCTCATTTATTGAAGTTGAATCTTACTAGTTTGAAGGAAGCGCCAAAGAACCCTAACACTTCCTCTCCATACTACCACTCCAATGCTAAGTGCGCCTACCACTCCGACAGTGTTAGACATGATACAAATAATTGTTGGGCGCTTAAGAACAAAATCCAGGACTTGATTGATGCCAAAGAAGTAGAATTCGAGGCGCCTGAGAAGCCCAATGTGATTTATGCTCCGATGCCCAAGCACGATAATAATGTTCATGCTGTTTTGGAGGATCTCCATGTTACTGATGTTGTTGATTTGTTGACACCGCTAATTATGATTAAAGAGAATTTGATGAGATCCGGGATCTTTCTTGGTTGTGGTAAAGACTGCTATTTTTGTTTGAACATACAAGGAGATTGTCCAATGTTGAAGTCAGGTGTCCAACGCCTGATGGATACCCAAGAGATACTTTTCCAGAAAACCCCTGCTGATACTTTCAATCCTGTTACTACTGATACTTTTGCCAATTCAACCAACGATATTGCAATCGTAACCATTTCCGATAATCCTCCCAAGGCTTGCAAAAGGCCTGTCAGGATTACGCCCAACTCTAAGTGTGTACCATTAAAGATCACCATGGCGGGGCCAGTCCCGTATCAATCTAGCAAGACAATCCCATGGAACTATAGAGGAGAAATCTTCTATCATGGCGTCAAGCAGATTGAAACAGTCCAAGATATTTCTGAAGAAGAAGACCCTGATATAGGGAACATCGCGGGTACAAGCAAGATAACCCGCAGTGGCCGGATCTTTTCTCTGGAGATTGCTCCCCCTCGAGCAGTTTTCGGACCCTTGAAAGCTTCTGCACCTGTTGGACCATCTGCGCAAGGCCCATTGATTGAAGAATTAGATACTCCTGAAGTAAGACCATCTGCTGAAATTACCGACAAGGGTAAGGGGATACTGGAAGGGCCTGTCAGGACGAAGGCTCATGCTGTGGTTATCCCCGAAACCACTCAGAAAGAAATGGACGAAATCCTGAAAATAATCAGAAAAAATGACTACGACGTTGTGGAACAATTATGGCAAACCCCTTTTAAAATTTCAATGTTGGCTCTTCTGCTTTGTTTTGAGGCCCATGCCAAGGCCCTGATCAAATTCTTGAAGGCGACACATGTTCCCTAAGAGACTTCGGCTGACCAGTTTTAGGAATGTGTGGCCAGTCTTACTGCTGATAATGGCCTTGGATTTTCCGATGCTGACTTAACTCCCAAAGGAAGGAAACATAACAATGCGTTACATGTTTCAGTCGAATGCCGGGGAACCACTCTCGCCCATGTCTTAGTGGATATTGGTTCTTCCTTGAACGTGCTGCCAAAGAAAGCCTTAGACGGCTTGGACTGTGAAGGATTAACTCTCAAACCTAGTAACATCGTGGTTAGGGCTTTTGATGGGTCCAAAAGAATGGTTCATGGAGAGGTTGATATTCCTATCAAGGTAGGCACATAGGTCTTCAACTCAACCTTTTACGTGATGGACATTCGTCCGTCATATTCGTGCTTGTTAGGAAGACCGTGGATCCATTATGCCGGGGCAATTACCTCCTCCTTGCACTAGATGCTGAAATATCCTGTTAAGGGTAAAATTATAATGGTGCACGACGAGGAAGAGTACATGATAAGTCATCTCAATTCCTTCCATTATGTGGAGCTGGATGGCGAGTTCATCGAAATGCCTTTCCAGCATTTTGAGGAAGTTTCTCCCGAGGTAGCAGTTGCGAAGACAATGGTTGAGGTACCCATAATTCCCAAGATTGTGCCTAGGATGGAATCTCTCAAGGATGCAGAGGCAGTGATCAAAGAAGGGAAGAGTACAACATGGGGGAAATTTCCAGATTTTCCCCATAAGACGGACAAATTTGGACTAGGGTTTACAGCCGCAGGACAAAAGGCTATGCGTCGTTCCAAGACTGGAGGGCCACCTATAAGGATCACTCATCACGAAATTAATGTTTTTGAAGATGAAGATGAAGAGAACGACTTCGAGGATTGGATCTTTCCGACTGTCGAAAGGGGTCTAAGCAACTGGGAAGAAAAGGATTTTGTTCCCATCACCTTTATCAACCAGTAATTTTATCTTTGAACAATTTCCCATTTTTATGGTCTGTAATAACTAAAACAATTCGCACACTATTTTCACCTCATGCCTTGCCCGGGGCATGCAGGTCCATTTGTAAGGGCTTGATTTTCTTCATTATCATATGCCATGTTTTAATGAATCATTGGACGTTTTTCATCTATAAACTGCTGTGTTCATTTTTCTTTCCTCTTTGCATTTTTGTTTGTTTAAGGATGGTGTTGTACCCCAAAATTTTCCCTCCCATATTCTTCAAGAATTGCAAAGAGCATGCTTCAAAATCTCCCCAAAGGTTGCACAGTTCAAGGGCCTCATAACAGTCAAAAATTAGGGTTTTGGTTCTGACAAAGAAAATGAAGTTTCCAAGGGTCCAATCAAGTCCCACATGCTTATAAACATGGTCAAGCATCCTCATACCAAGTTTCAAGACCTACAGCATAAAATTGCACAGTCAAAAACCCTAATTGCACTACAGTTAACTGTAGGGGCAAAATGGTCATTTGATAGTCAAAAGTTCAAATTTTTGATCAACATCTCATTTTGAAGCCACAAACATCATTTGATCAATGCTTGATCATGATTTTCAAAGCTTGGTTCAAAAAAATCTCAAGATGCAAAAGTTTCCATATTTGGACAGTTGAAAAAGTCAATTGTAACTTGACCAAGGCATAACTTCCACATGGATTATCAGAAAATTTCCATCCAAAGCTCATTTTGAAGATAAAGACATTTCCTACAACTCCTCTTCACACTTCAAGTCCAAGAAATGCTCTCACAAAAAGTTATCAATTTCAACATTATAGGTCATTTTCAAAAGTCAACAAAAAGGGACTTTAAGTCAAAGGCCATAACTTGACATTGGTAAATCAAAATGACATGGGACCAAAGACATTGGTTAGAGGACTCAAAGACCTTTCCAAAATGTGCAAGAACATGAGCAAAGCTTAAAAATTGAGCAAGTTATGCCTTGTGGAAGTTGGGAAAATTTTGGATATTTTGAAAAGTCAACATTGCTTCAAAAGTCTTAAAAATGCTAATGGGCCTCTTTTTCTTCCACAATTCATCATCCAAAGCATGTGCACGACCATTTGGCCCAAAGGGAAGTTTTATCATATTTATTTATTTGAATTTTTAATTGCTAGAAATTCATTTAATTAATTAAAATACATGAAAAATACCAAACCTAACTTTTTAAATCTTTTTATGCATGGAATAAGCTCAAGATTTCGTGCATGATCAAATATGGAAGGAATTAAAGTGATTGGCCATGATTTGTATCAAATATGCATGAAGAAATATTGGAAAAGATTCTTGAAAATAAAATCTTGAAAATCATTAAAAGCAAGGCTATGGGCTTGGATTATTAATCAAATTCGTTCTCTATACAAGTGCAAACCTAACCCTAGTGCTGATGACCTCCCAGCTGCGCAAGAACTTCATCACCACTTTTGCATTTTTTGTGAAAAACTCAAATACTGAAAACCATCTTCCAGTGCGATTCAAGGCCAAATAATCATCCTATTGTGTTCCTGAAGCTTCAAGGAAGGAGTCTGAATCAAAATCATAGCTTGAAACATCAAGAATTGGTAGTTATAAGTCAGACTGTATCATTTTTTTTTGCATAATCGCATCTGACCATTCATGCCATAATTTTCAAATCTAATGCTTGTTTTGTATTGTTCTTGTCATTCTGAAGCTAACCCAGTTGTTTGATTGAATTTTCATCACCCATACGCGAAACCACCATGGACGATTATTAGGGTTCTTCAAATTTCAAATTGGGAACTTTCACTTACTGTAAAATTGAGACACCTCAATACCATGTTTGAATTCAGAAAGCTTGGACGATTCTAATGCAATGCTCGCGCCTAATTTATATAGCACCATAGCCTATTCTCTATTATTGAAAAGTGCATGTTTTGGGGGGGTTTAAAACCCCCGCTAACCTTTGTTATGTTTCAGAAAAAAAACAAAACGAGGAAGAAGACGCTGATGTGTAAGGCAATGATTGAGTCATTTGAATTTTCGCGCTAAAGTCCCACTAACGCTTATTTTACCTTATGTTAATTGTTACCCATTATACATACAAAGTGCATCAGCAGCGCAGCTGGCAAGGAACGCGTTGGTAACCCCTGGGACCTGGTTCGAATCCCAGGTCCCCCACCCCTTTCCATATTATTTTTCTACTCACGCTTCTGTGCAGTTTCATTACAAGGGTGCATCATACATCCAGAGTCTCAAGCTTGCCACGCACATATCAAGATCAATCAAAGGCCTATGATCTGAAGAACATAATGGACATGAGTCAACGCATATGCATGCTACCCTGGGAAGTCAACCAGGCCAAAGGTCAATAATGGGCCAAAGATGCTGGACTTTACCTCCAATATTGGGGACAGAACCCCCTTTGGTATTGTATTTCTTTATATTTTCTTTGTTTTATTTATATTATTTGTTTTAATTCCCTTATTTTCTTTTAATTCCATAAAAATTAATTTCACATAAAAATAACAATAAAAATCAGAAAGTCATAAAAATCAAAATATATTTATTTAATTAGTATTTTTGTAAATAAATCTCACTAATTGATTAGATTTAAAATTAGGTTTAATCCAAACATTTTTCTTAATAAATTAAAAATTTGTAGAATTAGGGTTTTAATAAATTTTCATCCTCTTTCTTTTCTTTTCACTAATAATTAATTAATTATTTTTATAAATCAAATTGCCATTAATTAATTAATTTAATTTTAGGTTTAATTTTAACATGTTTTTCTTAATAAATAAAAGTTGTAGAATTAGGGTTAATTAGTTAATTTCATTTAATTCATATAAAAAACCATAAATCCAAAAAATCTCAAAATAATTTCTTTTTTTCATTTTTATTTAATTTAATAATTTAATTTAATTTCATTAAAAAGGGTCCAACGCCCTCGCTTCCAATTTTAATTTAATTCGTGCATTTATTTCTTTTCTTTTAAATATTAATGTAATTCTCCCAAAGCCGTGTAAATATTTATCTTTCGCACTTTACTTTATTTCTTTATTTACTTTCTGTCAAATCGGGTCCTGGATTTTAAATTTGGCGATGTGGACCTGCGCCTTTGTAATAGTTTAGGAACTTTATCTTTCTCGCAATTTTTAACTGTTAATAATGGCATGCAAGAATAAATGACAAAATAAAAATAACGCGTAGATCACCCATGACATGGCAAGACAAAATATCTGAAAACGACACACAAATCACACACCACCCCTAGGGTACGCCTCACTGTTACCTTGCCTCGAAAGGTGATCGTCGAGTAGAGGATGTCTTAGTAAGTCCTCATGATCCGGGAACCTGGCATGAGGGTAGCTTCTAAGGTATCTTCCCATTGCTCCGGTGATCACCATGTCCCGAACCTCGAATTGACCCGAACACCTCCAATGGTGGTGCTACCTATCTCTCAATGGTAGGATGGCACTACTGTAAAGGACATTTACACAGACGAATTCCTTAGGGTAGGTAGACAACTCTAGATACTTGCTCTAATTTCAAAACAAAAATCAAAAATACTTTTCACATCGACACTTTTCAAAAAGCTTTCGAAAGCAATTTTTCAAACACTCTTGAGGACCGATACAAGAGTCAAACTGAAATTTTCAAAGAAACTTTTTAAAACCCACAGTTGAAAAGCAAACAAACAATTTTTGAAAACACAATGAGCAAGTATCTAAGAGCCCATGGATAACCATGGATAGAAAGGGTGCTAACACCTTCCCTTTCTATAAATCTACCTCCCGAACCGAGAGCAATCTCTATAAGGAATTTTTCTGTGCTTTTGTCCTTTCCATTTGGAGAAAATAAAAGACGGTGGCGACTCTTGCTTCCGCGACAATTCGCGAACCAGCGTCAAACAGTCAGTTCCAGATCCACCGATCACAAAACTGGCGACTCTGCTGGGGAGTTAAACTTAAAGTGAGGTGTACCTTAGGGTTAGTTCATAACTGTGTTTTCAATTGTATTGATTTGCTTGCTTTATTATTGTGGGACTGTCTTGGGAGTTCTATAGATCCTAACCCGGATCTGGGGATACCTTCTTAGAAAGCAGCAACAAGGCTGTGAGGGAACTGTGCAGGGTATACCGACATGGTTGAAACAGTCTGCTACGTTGATGTGGCACTTTGGTGTGTACCGGTAACCCTTGAGTTCAGTCAAGGAGAGTACGGGGCCTCCGCGTGGTGTCGTGAAGCATCAACAAACCTTAGGAACCTTAATTGAACTATCTTGGCCTCTTTAGGGTAGTGAGATAACTGACTTTGGTGCAGTCCGAGGTTGGTTGATACTCGATACTACACTCAATTGAGGGTTGCTTTCCTGGAATATTTCGGTCGCCAGTTCAGTGGCTAAATTGAAACGATGAACAATGAAAGCAATCCCGTGATATTGGGACCCTTAGAACCCAGTTACTTCTAATAGGACAGGTTGAACCCACCAACTTCAAGAGGGTACTACCCAGACCCCATGCTGGCCTAAACCCTAAGGGCTTCTCTTGTGTGACTTGTGTGCCTTCGTACTTGACTATTTGCATGCTTGTTGTCTGACACTTGAGCTTCTTGCAGGTTTTGTTTGTAGTCCTTAATTAGGACTCATAACAAGGTTTACCAAGTTTCTGGCAGGTTTTGTTTTTAGTCCTTAATTGGGACTCATGACAGGTTTTATTTAAGTTTCTTGCAGGTTTTGGTTTGCAATCCTTAATTGGGACTCGTAACAGGGTTACTTACATTACCCCATGCATAACATAACATCATACCATTGCATACACCCTAATCCATTTCAAGGATCTCAAGGGCTTGTGATGCAGGTCATGGTGAATCAACTATCCCAGCAAGGGGCAAAGAGGATTTATTTTCCTCTAGCCAAGGTTGTCAGGGGCTATGACCCACTTGATATGGTGAGCTCTGACTCTTGAAGAAGGTTCCCCTAACCAAGGTTGTTTGGAAATCAAAACCAGACATGATGACTAAAGTCAGGGGCTATGACCCACTGGATATGGTGAGCTTTTGACCCTTGAAGAAGGACTCTCAACAATATGAAGTGCCTTCAATCAAGTCACCAGTTTCCAATGCTAACAATTTTCTTGTTTACCCGGCGAGGTCCTTGAAAACATTACATGCATGTCATACACATCATCGCACTACAGGTACCCTCTTGACAGGTCACTTACCTTTGTCGCTGTTTATTTCATCAATGACTTCCCAACAAGATAACCAGGACCTTCTTGCTCAAGAGACTCGGTTCGGGGAAATCCTCCTGAATTTATCCAAGGGGCAGAAGGAGCTAAGGACACTTCTCATGGAGACTTTTGTTAAGAGCAGTGCTGAGGATGAAAGGCTGAAACACCTGCAAGCTGAGGTGGATGCCTTGAAAGTCCAGATGCTGGGGCAGGTGACTGCCATTCAAGGGTTAGCTCAAAGACAAGACGAACTCGGGGTTTTCGTCAACCAACTGCTTCAGGGTAACCAACTGGGGCAAACGTCTAAGGGTAAAAAGCCAGTCATCGTTCAACCACCTTTGAGTCAAGGAGAAAAGGGGAGAGCTCCTCAAATGGCTCCAGTGTCACAAATTCAGCATCAACCTCACCAGCTTCAGCCAGACAAGTCCAGGAGGCAATTCACCCTGCTCAACATGTCGCTGTTTCAAGCTTTACAACGCCTGTTGAGATTGAATCTGATCACATTAAGGGCTCATCCCCGGAATCCCAACACATCACATCCTACTTATGATCCCAATAAAAGGTGTGCCTACCACTCTGCCTGTCCAGGACATGATACAAATGAGTGTTGGGCTCTGAAGAACAAGATCCAGGACCTGATTGATGAAGGGGCATTGGAGTTCACACAAGATGGTCAGGCTGAATTTTTCTACCATCCCTCCAAGGCTCATCATTTGAAGTAGCAAGCCCCGAGATGAAAAGACTTTTGTTCTTTAGGATTTTCAAGTTGTAATTTCCTTTTGTTCAAACATTTACTCATGTTAAACATTGTTATTTCATTAATGCATCGCATATGTCTGTTTGAAGCAATATATTCGTATTCACTATATGCAAATTATTTTCATATTTTTTCTGATGTCAACTCTCAATTAATAATTCTAAGCCTCTTGAGGGAGGATGACAAAAACGATACCACAATCTACAGTATGCTTTTGAACAGACCCCGCTGATGAGGTACAGACATTGTTTCAATCCCTAAACACTGGAGTTATAAGGATGATAATCCCTCGTCAACCCCTCTGAGCCAAAGAAGTAGGAGTTTTTCTTTTCAAAAAATAAAACCCTTAATCATAACCAGGGGCAGGGTAGTCTCTCAGTTGATCCAAGTGCATAACGAATGGCACCAAAGAGGTCCTTACAAAACAAAGAAAGACAGTGATGGTTCCGAATAATCAATAAAGAAAGGCAGTCATTATCTCAAAAATAAAAAAACCCATTAAGTCAAAACCCATGAAGGAGACTTACAAAACTGGGGCATCCCGCTGACTGTAATTCCAAAAAGGGAAACAGTTCAGGCAAAAAAGAAAGGGATAACAAAAAATCAGACAAGAAAGAGGTCTTACAAACCCTCAACAAAAAAGGAATGACTGCCTATTCAAAATAAGTTATCAACATCCGAATCATCACCGGAAGATCAGAGCAAAGACTTAAACAAGGTCTAGCGTATGATCAACTGAGTTTAGGTTTGGAGAACATCACGAAGAGCGGGTGGGTACAAATAATTTGAGCCTTTATCCTTTGTTTCTTGAACCGTGAACCAGGCCACGTTATAACCCTTAAAAGTCCTAGCTGAAGCAAGGGTTAGTTCGAAAGCATACTGTTACGAAAGGTATCCTGACTTCTTAAGGCCTACGGTAAATACGAAGTTGACATCACGTTTTACAAACAATCACTTGTTTTATGAAAAGAATGCATTTTCAAAATCTTCAAGACAGACATAAGCTTTGCATTTTTAACATAACTTTGTTTGCATATGACCTTTTGTTTGAATAGCATAGAAGTTCGCACGACAAATGCCTAATGAACGAAAGTACCTCCAATCAAGGGGCATGACCTGATCATGGTCTATCATCTGGGGCAGTTATGTCAAGATTCGGAGAATTTCTCAAAGGCCAAATAGCCTGGGGCAAATCTTCGCCTGAGTCACTTGGGGCATTCCAACAACGAATCTTGCCTGATCAAGCACCTTCTGGTAGCAGGACAAAACACTTCTGACAGGGGCACCTCCCTACATCCTGAGAGCATGGACATAGTAAAAAAAAATACTACGCATAATCAAAGACCCGCTAGGTTGACACACCTAGGCAAAAATAAGGGCTTCCCGGCGAACCAAAAGGGTTCGGGCAAAAATAAGGGATGAAATGAAAAAAATCTATACACCCGGCAAGTCGAAAACCTGAAAAGGCGGCTTGGGAAAAAATGGGTATCCCGGTGGACTGAAAACCCGAAAGGGCGGTCCAGGAAAAAGTTAGGGATCAGAGCGTACGACTATGTCCTGTCATCTCGTCACTTGCCTACCAGAAGAAGATTGGTCAAATCGGCAGTCATCAAGCATCTCCACAGGTCCTCCTCTCCCATGTTAGAAACAAGGGCAATAAAGGGTTGTCTAAGCAATCTGATTGTTCGGTCCTCCAAGGTATCAAGGTAGGTTCCGTTGAAGAACATAACCGATACAGTTCAAGAATTCCCCAGGAGAGTCCAATCCAGTTTCACCAGAAAAATTGGAAACTATCTCCCCAGGCAGTAAGCTTATCCCCAGTAGGTTCTGGAAGCTTGTCCTCGCAGAGCACGAACGCGTCCCCCGGCTTTATTCAAAGAGTTATTTCCTGACCAGGATATAACTGGGTTATCCTTAGCCAAAAGCCATGAGAAGATCGTCCTCGGCAAAGTCTTCTTATCCCCAGCGAAGTCTATTAACACTTCCAACACAACAAGGGTATCCCCAGCAAGTTATTATCAACAACTCAGCAAAGTACCTCTCTTCCCACAGAGTATTGCTCCCCAGCAAGATCACTAGAGTACTTGTTCCCCCGCAGAGTAATCCATTCGCCAAGTTTATTCCCCAACGGAGTTATCTTCTCCTACCGGTATTCTTGCACCTATCATCCCCAACGAAAACGAAGAATCTCACTCTTCAACATCAGCCCAGGATATGATTTCCCGGCACCCGTCAAGGATTTATTTTCATAAGACGAAAAGATACATTCATAAACATCACATCTTCATACATTATGGCATGCATATATGCATCACATCTTACAAATCTCATAAATGTTGAGAACATCATTGCTTGACCCATATCATGCATTGCATATGACTGACCTTTACCTTTCAGGGAAGATCCAGTTAAGTTCTCCGGTACATTTCAAGACCTAGACCGGTTCAGTTAAATCGACCCTAAGATTTTTCTGTTTCTTATCCAGTCAAAGGCCTTCTCTAGTCCAGCTAAATCGACCCCTAACAGATTTTCCTGATAAAGACTCAGTAGAAGTTATCCAAGATTCTCTCAATGATACTGTTGAGGTTGTAGTCTCCTGTGGTTCTCTCCTCGTTACTGTGGAGGTAGTAATCGCCCCAAGATTCTCTCAATGATTACTGTTGAGGTTGAAGTCACCCAAGATTCTCTCAATGATTACTGTTGAGGTTGAAGTCGCCCAAGATTCTCTCAATGATTACTGTTGAGGTTGAAGTCGCCCAAGATTCTCTCAATGATTACTGTTGAGGTTGAAGTCGCCCAAGATTCTCTCAATGATTACTGTTGAGGTTGAAGTCGCCCAAGATTCTCTCAATGATTACTGTTGAGGTTGAAGTCGCCCAAGATTCTCTCAATGATTACTGTTGAGGTTGAAGTCGCCCAAGATTCTCTCAATGATTACTGTTGAGGTTGAAGTCGCCCAAGATTCTCTCAATGATTACTGTTGAGATTGAAGTCGCCCAAGATTCTCTCAATGATTACTGTTGAGGTTGAAGTCGCCCAAGATTCTCTCAATGATTACTGTTGAGGTTGTAGTCGCCCAAGATTCTCTCAATGATTACTGTTGAGGTTGAAGTCGCCCAAGATTCTCTCAATGATTACTGTTGAGGTTGAAGTCGCCCAAGATTCTCTCAATGATTACTGTTGAGGTTGAAGTCGCCTATGGTTCTCTCCCCGTTACTGCGGAGGTAGTAATTGTCCCCAGATTCTCTCAATGATCCTGTTGAGGTAGTAATCGTCCAAAGTTCTCTCAGCATTCCTGTTGAGGTAGTAATCACCCAAAGTTCTCTCAGCGTTCCTGTTGAGGTAGTAACCATCCCTGGTTCATTCATCACCTTTTGAAGATCCAGATCCAGCTCCTGTAACCAGTCAGGACACATCTACACCAAGAATTTAAAGACCAGCTCCTGTAACAGGTCAGGTAATCATTTTTTCTTTTGCAGGTACGCAAGTTCTCGCTAAGGAATCTCTTACGCGATCAACTTCCAGATGGCATCTGTAAGCCCATCCACCTATCCATCATCTCTTAGCATGGCATCTATAAGCCCATCATCCTATTCATCAATCTCCAAATGGCATAGATAAGCCCATTTCCACCATCACACTACTATGTGAGCGCAAATTTCTGGGCACTCTAGTGTTCAATCATCTTCCACCTTCGGATTACGAAAGGCACGTCAGCCAATCTGCATCCTCAGGTCTAAGAAGATTGAACAGGGGCAACTGTTGTACCCCAAAATTTTCCCTCCCATATTCTTCAAGAATTGCAAAGAGCATGCTTCAAAATCTCCCCAAAGGTTGCACAGTTCAAGGGCCTCCTAACAGTCAAAATATAGGGTTTTGGTTCTGACAAAGAAAATGAAGTTTCCAAGGGTCCAATCAAGTCCCACATGCTTATAAACATGGTCAAGCATCCTCATACCAAGTTTCAAGACCTACAGCACAAAATTGCACAGTCAAAAACCCTAATTGAACTACAGTCAACTATAGGGGCAAAATGGTCATTTGACAGTCAAAAGTTCAAATTTTTGATCAACATCTCATTTTGAAGCCACAAACATCATTTGATCAATGCTTGATCATGATTTTCAAAGCTTGGTTCAAAAAAATCTCAAGATGCAAAAGTTTCCATATTTGGACAGTTGAAAAAGTCAACTGTAACTTGACCAAGGCATAACTTCCACATGGATTACCAGAAAATTTCCATCCAAAGCTCATTTTGAAGATAAAGACATTTCCTACAACTCCTCTTCACACTTCAAGTCCAATAAATGCTCTCACAAAAAGTTATCAATTTCAACATTATAGGTCATTTTCAAAAGTCAACAAAAAGGGACTTTAAGTCAAAGGCCATAACATGATATTGGTAAATTAAAATGACATGGGACCAAAGACTTTGGTTAGAGGACTCAAAGACCTTTCCAAAATGTCCAAGAACATGAGCAAAGCTTAAAAATTAAGCAAGTTATACCTTGTGGAAGTTGGGAAATTTTTGGACATTTTGAAAAGTCAACATTGCTTCAAAAGTCTTAAAAATGCTAATGGGCCTCTTTTTCTTCCACAATTCATCATCCAAAGCATGTGCACGACCATTTGGCCCAAAGGGAAGTTTTATCATTTTTATTTATTTATTTGAATTTTTAATTGCTAGAAATTCATTTAATTAATTAAAATACATGAAAAATACCAAACCTAACTTTTTAAATCTTTTTATGCATGGAATAAGCTCAAGATTTCGTGCATGATCAAATATGGAAGGAATTAAAGTGATTGGCCATGATTTGTATCAAATATGCATGAAGAAATATTGGAAAAGATTCTTGAAAATCAAATCTTGAAAATCATTAAAAGCAAGGTTATGGGCTTGGATTATTAATCAAATTCGTTCTCTATACAAGTGCAAACCTAACCCTAGTGCTGATGACCTCCCAGCTGCGCAAGAACTTCATCACCACTTTTGCATTTTTTGTGAAAAACTCAAATACTGAAAACCATCTTCCAGTGCGATTCAAGGCCAAATAATCATCCTATTGTGTTCCTGAAGCTTCAAGGAAGGAGTCTGAATCAAAATCATAGCTTGAAACATCAAGAATTGGTAGTTATAAGTCAGACTGTATCATTTTTTTTGCATAATCGCATCTGACCATTCATGCCATAATTTTCAAATCTAATGCTTGTTTTGTATTGTTCTTGTCATTCTGAAGCTAACCCAGTTGTTTGATTGAATTTTCATCACCCATACGCGAAACCACCATGGACGATTATTAGGGTTCTTCAAATTTCAAATTGGGAACTTTCACTTACTGTAAAATTGAGACACCTCAATACCATGTTTGAATTCAGAAAGCTTGGACGATTCTAATGCAATGCTCGCGCCTAATTTATATAGCACCATAGCCTATTCGCTATTATTGAAAAGTGCATGTTTTAGGGGGGTTTAAAACCCCCGCTAACCTTTGTTATGTTTCAGAAAAAAAACAAAACGAGGAAGAAGACGCTGA
Organism: Vicia faba; assembly: GCA_948472305.1. Lineage (NCBI taxonomy): Eukaryota > Viridiplantae > Streptophyta > Magnoliopsida > Fabales > Fabaceae > Vicia > Vicia faba. Next base: position 776,600,070 of record OX451737.1, read on the forward strand.
TGTGTAAGGCAATGATTGAGTCATTTGAATTTTCGCGCTAAAGTCCCACTAACGCTTATTTTACCTTATGTTAATTGTTACCCATTATACATACAAAGTGCATCAGCAGCGCAGCTGGCAAGGAACGCGTTGGTAACCCCTGGGACCTGGGTTCGAATCCCAGGTCCCCCACCCCTTTCCATATTATTTTTCTACTCACGCTTCTGTGCAGTTTCATTACAAGGGTGCATCATACATCCACAGTCTCAAGCTTGCCACGCACATATCAAGATCAATCAAAGGCCTATGATCTGAAGAACATAATGGACATGAGTCAACGCATATGCATGCTACCCTGGGAAGTCAACCAGGCCAAAGGTCAAGGGGCAAAAGATGCTGAACTTTACCTCCAATATTGGGGACAGAACCCCCCTTGGTATTGTATTTCTTTATATTTTCTTTGTTTTATTTTTATTATTTGTTTTAATTCCCTTATTTTCTTTTAATTCCATAAAAATTAATTTCACATAAAAATAACAATAAAAATCAGAAAGTCATAAAAATCAAAATATATTTATTTAATTAGTATTTTTGTAAATAAATCTCACTAATTGATTAGATTTAAAATTAGGTTTAATCCAAACATTTTTCTTAATAAATTAAAAATTTGTAGAATTAGGGTTTTAATAAATTTTCATCCTCTTTCTTTTCTTTTCACTAATAATTAATTATTTATTTTTATAAATCAAATTGCCATTAATTAATTAATTTAATTTTAGGTTTAATTTTAACATGTTTTTCTTAATAAATAAAAGTTGTAGAATTAGGGTTAATTAGTTAATTTCATTTAATTCATATAAAAAACCATAAATCCAAAAAATCTCAAAATAATTTCTTTTTTTCATTTTTATTTAATTTAATAATTTAATTTAATTTCATTAAAAAGGGTCCAACGCCCTCGCTTCCAATTTTAATTCAATTCGCGCATTTATTTCTTTTCTTTTAAATATTAATGTAATTCTCCCAAAGCCGTGTAAATATTTATCTTTCGCACTTTACTTTATTTCTTTATTTACTTTCTGTCAAATCGGGTCCTGGATTTTCAATTTGGCGATGTGGACCCGCGCCTTTGTAATAGTTTAGGAACTTTATCTTTCTCGCAATTTTTAACTGTTAATAATGACATGCAAGAATAAATGACAAAATAAAAATAACGCGTAGATCACCCATGACATGGCAAGACAAAATATCTGAAAACGACACACAAATCACACACCACCCCTAGGGTACGCCTCACTGTTGCCTTGCCTCGAAAGGTGATCGTCGAGTAGAGGATGTCTTAGTAATTCCTCATGATCCGGGAACCTGGCATGAGGGTAGCTTCTAAGGTATCTTCCCATTGCTCCGGTGATCACCATGTCCCGAACCTCGAATTGACCCGAACACCTCCAATGGTGGTGCTACCTATCTCTCAATGGTAGGATGGCACTACTGTAAAGGACATTTACACAGACGAATTCCTTAGGGTAGGTAGACAACTCTAGATACTTGCTCTAATTTCAAAACAAAAATCAAAAATACTTTTCACATCGACACTTTTCAAAAAGCTTTCGAAAGCAATTTTTCAAACACTCTTGAGGACCGATACAAGAGTCGAACTGAAATTTTCAAAGAAACTTTTTAAAACCCACAGTTGAAAAGCAAACAAACCATTTTTGAAAACACAATGAGCAAGTATCTAAGAGCCCATGGATAACCATGGATAGAAAGGGTGCTAACACCTTCCCTTTCTATAAATCTACCTCCCGAACCGAGAGCAATCTCTATAAGGAATTTTTCTGTGCTTTTGTCCTTTCCATTTGGAGAAAATAAAAGACGGTGGCGACTCTTGCTTCCGCGACATTTCGCGAACCAGCGTCAAACAGTCAGTTCCAGATCCACCGATCACAGAACTGGCGACTCTGCTGGGGAGTTAAACTTAAAGTGAGGTGTACCTTAGGGTTAGTTCATAACTGTGTTTTCAATTGTATTGATTTGCTTGCTTTATTATTGTGGGACTGTCTTGGGATTTCTATAGATCCTAACTCGGATCTGGGGATACCTTCTTAGAAAGCAGCAACAAGGTTGTGAGGGAACTGTGCGGGGTATACCGACATGGTTGAAACAGTCTGCTACATTGATGTGGCACTTTGGTGTGTACCGGTAACCCTTGAGTTCAGTCAAGGAGAGTACGGGGCCTCTGCGTGGTGTCGTGAAGCATCAACAAACCTTAGGAACCTTAATTGAACTATCTTGGCCTCTTTAGGGTAGTGAGATAACTGACTTTGGTGCAGTCCGAGGTTGGTTGATACTCGATACTACACTCAATTGAGGGTTGCTTTCCTGGAATATTTCGGTCGCCAATTCAGTGGCTAAATCGAAACGATGAACAATGAAAGCAATCCCGTGATATTGGGACCCTTAGAACCCAGTTACTTCTAATAGGACAGGTTGAACCCACCAACTTCAAGAGGGTACTACCCAGACCCCATGCTGGCCTAAACCCTAAGGGCTTCTCTTGTGTGACTTGTGTGCCTTCGTACTTGACTATTTGCATGCTTGTTGTCTGAAACTTGAGCTTCTTGCAGGTTTTGTTTGTAGTCCTTAATTAGGACTCATAACAAGGTTTACCAAGTTTCTGGCAGGTTTTGTTTTTAGTCCTTAATTGGGACTCATGACAGGTTTTACTTAAGTTTCTTGCAGGTTTTGGTTTGCAATCCTTAATTGGGACTCGTAACAGGGTTACTTACATTACCCCATGCATAACATAACATCATACCATTGCATACACCCTAATCCATTTCAAGGATCTCAAGGGCTTGTGATGCAGGTCATGGTGAATCAACTATCCCAGCAAGGGGCAAAGAGGATTTATTTTCCTCTAGCCAAGGTTGTCAGGGGCTATGACCCACTTAATATGGTGAGCTCTGACTCTTGAAGAAGGTTCCCCTAACCAAGGTTGTTTGGAAATCAAAACCAGACATGATGACTAAAGTCAGGGGCTATGACCCACTGGATATGGTGAGCTTTTGACCCTTGAAGAAGGACTCTCAACAATATGAAGTGCCTTCAATCAAGTCACCAGTTTCCAATGCTAACAATTTTCTTGTTTACCCGGCGAGGTCCTTGAAAACATTACATGCATGTCATACACATCATCGCACTACAGGTACCCTCTTGACAGGTCACTTACCTTTGTCGCTGTTTATTTTAACAATGACTTCCCAACAAGATAACCAGGACCTTCTTGCTCAAGAGACTCGGTTCGGGGAAATCCTCCTGAATTTATCCAAGGGGCAGGAGGAGCTAAGGACACTTCTCATGGAGACTTTTGTTAAGAGCAGTGCTGAGGATGAAAGGCTGAAACACCTGCAAGCTGAGGTGGATGCCTTGAAAGTCCAGATGCTGGGGCAGGTGACTGCCATTCAAGGGTTAGCTCAAAGACAAGACGAACTCGGGGTTCTCGTCAACCAACTGCTTCAGGGTAACCAACTGGGGCAAACGTCTAAGGGTAAAAAGCCAGTCATCGTTCAACCACCTTTGAGACAAGGAGAAAAGGGGAGAGCTCCTCAAATGGCTCCAGTGTCACAAATTCAGCATCAACCTCACCAGCTTCAGCCAGACAAGTCCAGGAGGCAATTCACCCCGCTCAACATGTCGCTGTTTCAAGCTTTACAACGCCTGTTGAGATTGAATCTGATCACATTAAGGGCTCATCCCCGGAATCCCAACACAACATATCCTACTTATGATCCCAATAAAAGGTGTGCCTACCACTCTGCCTGTCCAAGACATGATACAAATGAGTGTTGGGCTCTGAAGAACAAGATCCAGGACCTGATTGATGAAGGGGCATTGGAGTTCACACAAGATGGTCAGGCTGAATTTTTCTACCATCCCTCCAAGGCTCATCATTTGAAGTAGCAAGCCCCGAGATGAAAAGACTTTTGTTCTTTAGGATTTTCAAGTTGTAATTTCCTTTTGTTCAAACATTTACTCATGTTAAACATTGTTATTTCATTAATGCATCGCATATGTCTGTTTGAAGCAATATATTCGTATTCACTATATGCAAATTATTTTCATATTTTTTCTGATGTCAACTCTCAATTAATAATTCTAAGCCTCTTGAGGGAGGATGACAAAAACGATACCGCAATCTACAGCATGCTTTTGAACAGACCCCGCTGATGAGGTACAGGCATTGTTTCAATCCCTAAACACTGGAGTTATAAGGATGATAATCCCTCGTCAACCCCTCTGAGCCAAAGAAGTAGGAGTTTTTCTTTTCAAAAAATAAAACCCTTAATCATAACCTGGGGCAGGGTAGTCTCTCAGTTGATCCAAGTGCATAACGAATGACACCAAAGAGGTCCTTACAAAACAAAGAAAGACAGTGATGGTTCCGAATAATCAATAAAGAAAGGCAGTCATTATCTCAAAAATAAAAAACCCATTAAGTCAAAACCCATGAAGGAGACTTACAAAACTGGGGCATCCCGCTGACTGTAATTCCAAAAAGGGAAACAGTTCAGGAAAAAAAGAAAGGGATACCAAAAAATCAGACAAGAAAGAGGTCTTACAAACCCTCAACAAAAAAGGACTGACTGCCTATTCAAAATAAGTTATCAACATCTGAATCATCACCGGAAAATCAGAGCAAAGACTTAAACAAGGTCTAACGTATGATCAACTGAGTTTAGGTTTGGAGAACATCACGAAGAGCGGGTGGGTACAAATAATTTGAGCCTTTATCCTTTGTTTCTTGAACCGTGAACCAGGCCACGTTATAACCCTTAAAAGTCCTAGCTGAAGCAAGGGTTAGTTCGAAAGCATACTGTTACGAAAGGTATCCTGACATGTTTGAGAAAATCAAGGCTAAAGTAATGAAGCAATTCAACGCTGGCTTTCTGGCTGTTACAACCTATCCACAATGGGTTGCTAACATTGTGCCTGTACCCAAAAAAGACGGCAAGGTCAGAATGTGTGTGGACTAATGGGATTTGAACAGGGCCAGCACTAAAGACGATTTTCCGCTACCGCATATCGACATCTTGGTTGACAACACAGCTCAACACAAGGTTTTTTCCTTCATGGACGAATTCTTGGGCTACAACCAGATTAAAATGGCCCCCGAGGACATGGAGAAAACTACCTTTGTCACGCAATGGGGTACCTTCTGCTACAAAGTGATGCCGTTCGGACTGAAGAACGCAGAGGCAACCTATCAACGCGTCATGGTAGCTTTATTTCATGATATGATCCATCATGAGATCGAAGTTTACGTAGACGACATGATAGCTCGATCACTGACAGAAGAAGAACACCTTAATCATTTGCAAAAGCTGTTTGCCAGGTTGAAGGAGTATAAACTCAGACTGAATCCAAGCAAGTGCACTTTTGGAGTTAGGTCTGGTAAACTTCTGGGATTTATTGTCAGCAACAAGGGCATTGAGGTTGATCCAGCTAAAGTAAAGGCTATACAAGAAATGCCTGCCCCCCGTACTGAAAAGGAGGTTAGAGGATTATTGGGACGCTTGAACTATATTGCGAGGTTCATCTCTCACATGACATCTACCTGCGAGCCAATTTTCAAACTGCTGAAGAAAGATCAGGTAGTTGAATGGAACGATGATTGTCAAGTTGCTTTTGATAAGATCAAGGAGTACTTAATAGAACCTCTTATTCTGATTCCACCCGTCGAAGGAAGGCCGTTTATCATGTATCTGACTGTTTTGGATAACTCAATGGGGTGCGTGCTGGGTCAACATGACGAGTCTGGCCGAAAAGAGCATGCCATTTATTACCTTAGCAAAAAGTTTACCGAATGTGAGAGTCGCTACTCACTGCTCGAGAAAACTTACTGCACTTTGGTATGGGATGCTCGCCGGCTAAGGCAATATATGTTGACTCATACCACTTTGCTGATTTCCAAGATGGATCTGATCAAGTATATCTTCGAGAAGCCGACTTTATCTGGAAGAATTGCTAGATGGCAAATGATCCTGACTGAATATGATATCCAGTATACTACCCAAAAAGCTATAAAGGGGAGTGTACTAGCTGACCATTTAGCTCACCAAGCCGTCGAAGATTATCAGTCTATGAGATTCGACTTCCCTGAAGAGGACATCATGACATTGGACAACATTGAAGGAAACAGACTGTATGACGGACCTGAACAAGAATCCCGATGGACCCTATACTTTGATGGTGCTTCAAATGCGCTTGGCAACGGTATCAGTGCAATACTCATTTCTCTAGATGGTTGTCATACACCCTTCACTGCCCGACTTTGCTTCAGCTGTACCAACAACATGGCTGAATATGAGGCTTGCATCTTTGGTATCAAGGTTGCTATAGACTTGGGAATCAAATCTTTGGTCGTATTTGGGGACTCGGCTTTGGTTATCAGTCAATTCAAAGGAGAGTGGGACACTAAACATCCTAATCTTATCCCATACAAAGAACATGTCTTGACGCTGTTGCCTCACTTCGAGCAGATTACCTTCAAGCATTTCCCGTGAGAAGAAAATCAGTTAGCCGATGCTCTGGCTATAATGTCTTCCATGTTTAAACTCAACTGGGATAACGAGGCTCCCCAAATTACCATCGAGCGAATGGACGAACCTGCGCACTGTAATGAGATTAATACCGAAGAAGTAGTAGAACAACCTTGGTTTCATGAAATCAAAAGGTATCTCCAGACCAGAGAATATCCTGAAGGAGCTTCCGCCAATGACAAAAAGTTCTTAAGGAGATTTGCTGCCAAGTTCTTCCTGAGCAATGGCATCCTTTATAAGCGCAGTCATGATTGTGTTCTACTTCGTTGTGTGGACAAGGTTGAAGCAGAGTTGATCATGACCGATATACATAGTGGCACATTTGGAACCCACTTGAGCGGACATACAATGGCAAAGAAGATTCTAAGGGCAGGATACTACTGGTCTACCATGGAAGCTGATTGTCATCAACATTCCCGCACCTGCCACAAATGCCAAGTCTACGCCGACAAGGTACATATTCCTCATGTTCCTCTCAACATTCTGACAGCTCCTTGGCCATTCGCGATGTGGGGCATTGACATGATTGGAGAGATCAAGCCCACGGCATCCAATGGACATCGCTTCATCCTGGTGGCTATTGATTACTTCACCAAATGGGTCGAGGCAGCTTCCTATGCCTCAGTTACAAAGAATGTAGTTGCCCGCTTCATCAAGCAGAACCTCATATGCCGGTATGGTATCCCCGACAGGATCATCACAGACAACGGTACAAATTTGAATAATACTATGATCACCGCTCTATGCGAGCAGTTCAAGATTTATCATCACAATTCATCTCCCTACCGGCCGAAGATGAATGGTGCTGTTGAAGCCGCGAACAAAAATATTAAGAAGATCATTCAAAAGATGACAGTCACCTACAAGGACTGGAATGAGATGTTACCGTTTGCTCTGCATGGATATCGTACCACGACACGTACTTCAACAGGGCAACTCCATTTTCTTTGGTATATGGCATGGAAGTTGTCCTGCCTATGGAAGTTCAGATTCCTTCCTTGAGGATTATGAAGGATGCCGGTTTGAGTGAAGACGATTGGATTCAGACCCGGTTTGATCAACTTAACCTGATCGACGAGAAGCGACTTACTGCTGTTTGTCATGGTCAGACGTATCAAAAGTGGATGATCAAGGCTTTCAACAAAAAGGTTAGGCGTCAGGTATATCAATTCAGAGATCTTGTAATCAAGCGGATCATCTTACCGCAAAGTGATCCCAGGGGCAAGTGGACTCCTACTTACGAAGGACCATTTGTAATCAAGAGCATCTTTTCTGGCGGGGAAATGATTCTGACCACCATGGACGGCGACGACCTGCCACACCCTGCGAACGCAGACATAGTTAAAAAATACTACGCATAAAACGACCCGGCAAGTTGAAAACCCGAAAGGGCGACTTGGGCAAAAATGGGCATCCCGGTGAATCGAAAACCCGAAAGGGCGGTTCAGGAAAAAATTAGGGATAAAACAAAAAAATCTGTACACCCGGCAAGTTGAAAACCCGAAAGGGCGACTTGGGCAAAAAAGGGTTTCCCGGTGGACTGAAAACCCGAAAGGGCTGTCCAGGCAAAAGTTAGGGAATTAAAGCGTATGACTATGTCTCGTCGGATCACTTTAAGAACAATCTCTTCACCAACAAGCTCCAAGCTTCTGATCAATCCAATCATCTACGGACGAAGCAACGAATGGACAGATACTCAGAGTTTTGAAGGCTATCGCAGAATGGGAACCCGTGGAATTGTTGCACATAGCCATCTTTCTTTTTGTATAAATTTTTCTCAATTTTTACGACAACATTCTCTTATTAGGATGTCTGTCTCCTTTGTACAAAGATACTTACCAAAAATTAATACAAATATACTTCAAAGTGCAGAAATGTGTTTGCCTTTCCCTTTTCTTTTTTTACACTTATGTTTTATTTAAAAACGTCCAATGTTTTGTTAAATAGGCATATGCATTTGAATATAATCATTACTTGCAAGAAAAGCGAAATTGAAAAAGGATAATTATTGATAGGTTGAGGGTGTAGGAAGGTATCTTTGTGCCAATCCAGAAGAAGTCCCTTACAAGACATCATTCAGATCTACAAAAACCTCGGAGTACATGTCCCCAGTGGAGTTAAGCTTCAAGATCCCCCGGTGAAGCCAGTACATTTCAAACTGGATTCCCCAGCCAAGTTAAGCTTCAAAGTTCCCATCAGAATTCAAACTCCCAATTCCCAGCGGAGCCAGAATAATCTAAACCTCCTTCCCCAGCGAAGTCAAATTTCCAACCGATCAAATTCCTTCAATTTCCCCTACAGCTAGGATGATTCCCCAGTAGAATGGCGCACAACCCAGGCTCCTGATTTCCCCGGCTGAGTAAACTTTCTCCCCACAGGGTCATTTCCCAACAGATTGAAGATTCTCAGTCTCATTTCTCCAGCAGAAGTCTCCTAAGTTTTAATTCCCCAGTTAAGGTCGTCAAAATTCCCCAAGGAAGTCATGAAGAGTTCTCATACCCCACAGAAGTTGGTAAAATTCCCGCAAGTCACCAAGGATTTTCAATTCCCAACAGTGGTCCTAAGATTCCTCATTCTAAACGAGCAAAGATCTTTAATCCCCAAGCAGTCAGCAAGGATTTCTCATCTTCAACAATCAAAGATTTTTGGAATCCCCAACTTCGGTCAAAGATTTACTTTCCCCGACAGCAGTCTAAGATTTCATTATCTCCAGCCATCAAGGATTCATTTTCCTCAGCAAGACAGCTACTCAGCTTACATGCATAAACATTACATTCATATATCATAAACATGGATTACAATTCATTACATCATACATATCATATAACTTCATGTTTTAGCTAACATTTTACCCTTTTTAGGATAAGATTAAAAGGCTATCATTAACGATTATTCGGATACAGTATGGATACACCCCAGACACGGCGGTCATTCTATCACTCATTCAAGAACTTCAAGTCAAAATACAGTACGGATACACCCCAGACACGACGGTCATTCTACTACTCATTCAGACTTCAGCAATCAGATACAGACTAGATACGCTCCAGACACGACAGCCATTCTACCTCTCATTCAGATTCAACTATCAACTATAAGTTCAGATACGCTCCAAACACGGATGTTGCTCTGGCCTCTACACCAGCAGTTTGATTCCCTCAGTGCAGTCGCCACAGAAGTCATTTTGTCACGTATTCAGATCCCAGTTACAGTACGGATACACCCCAGACACGGCGGTCATTCTACTACTCATACAGATCTCAACTTCAGATACAATACAGATACACTCCAGACACGGCAGTCATTCTGATATTCATTCAAAGTTCAAATACAGTTACAGCTCAGATACGCGCCAGACACGGATGCCATTCTTTTGCTCATACAAATTCAGTCTCCAGATACAGTTCAAATGCATTCCAAACACAGATACCATTTTGACGTTCATTCTTCAGACCTACAACATTACAATTCAACAAACATTCTTGGATGGCATCTTTAAGCCCATCTCCAGCAATATTCTACCATCTCCAAATGGCATCTTTAAGCCCATTTCCTCAGCCATGTTTTGACGAGTGCAAATTTACGGGCACTCTAGTGTCCAATCCTCTTTTACCTTCGAGTCACGAAAGGCAAACTTGCCAATATAACTCCTCAGGTTCAAGAAGATTGAACAGGGGCAACTGTTGTACCCCAAAATTTGCCCTCCCATTTCATCAACATTTTCTCATCACCAGACTCCTAGAACTGAAGATCAAGCTAGGGTTTGCTCTGCTTAAGACTCCTCCTTGCACTGTTGACCTAAATTAGGGTTTGAGTTTGCACAGTGGTGTTTTGGCCTACAATACCCAAATTGACTTTCATACTTCATGTTGGACTCACATGTTTGTCCATACCAAGTTTCAAGCCTCAATTCAAATTTTTGCCCAGTCAATTGGACAGTTGACCTAGAAATCAACTGTATTGGGGAAAAAGTCAACTGTGGCCAGTTGACAGTCAAACCTCATGATTTTTGACCCACATCAACATAATGAACTCATATATGTCATTTGATCAAGTTTGGATCACAATTCCACAAGAAATTTGATCAGATCACCAAAAGGGCAAAATGGTCACTTTTAGGGTTTTGACTACACAAAGGCAATTTTTGACTGTTTGACCTAACCAATGGCAAATCAATCTCAACCATGGACACAAGGACTAAATTACATTATATTAACCCATTCAACAAGTTCAGAAGATCTCAAATGCATTGGATTGACAGATGAAATTTTCAGTTAACTGATCAAAATTTGACTGTACACTAAAAAGTCAAACTTTGACTTTTTGGTCAAAATCAAGTGCCAAGAGTTATTTTTCATAAAGACATGTCAAATTATGAAACTTGTTCATCAAGAAACCCAAAAATGCAAATTAGGATTTAAAATGGATAAATTTCACAACTTAGAAATTTTCTAAGTTATGAAATTTTCTTGTTTTTTCCTAACTTTGTCCCATTTTTTCACCAAGATGCAAATGGATTCAAACAAAACTTGCAACATGAAAGTTGTAGTCCATAACAAAGTATACAACTTTGATTCACAAAGTTTGCTCAAAAGAAGCTTGTATCTCAAGTTATGACTTTTGGAACAAGGGTACCTAAAACTTTTAACTTAGGGAAATTTTGCCCTAGTTTAGGCAGGATTTTGACCCATCTTCTTGGCCATTTTTCACATAGTTCCACTTGGATTTTAAAGTTGAATTTCAAAGATGTATTGTAGTAAATGTTCCAAGCTTTCCAAATTGTCCAAGAACTCCTCAAACACCCTTGTGGTTAGAGTGAATCGAATGCTTGAAGTTGGCAAAAACTCACTTTTGTCCATGGCCATTACATGTTCATACCAATTTGCAATTCTGATCTAGCTAGCTTGGTTCTCCATTACAGGCCTCAAAACCAATTTGTACTCCTTAATTTAATGCATATCCATTGAGTTAAGGTATTTCCTTGGTCATTAGGGCATTATACACTAGTTTAAGCCTTAAAAGGAAAAAGCAACAATGCCATTTTTGCCTAAACTTCACTTTATGTCAAAACAAAATCCTTGAGGCATGGGGCCAGATCTTTGAGGCAAGATCAAGTCCACTAATTCCAGTAACCAAGAGAAAAAGGTGCAACATGATTTAGGGCTTGTGCAGGCCTGAATTGGTAGGAGACACACTCTTGCTTGAAAAAGAAGAAAGTCACCAAACATAGAGGAGATCTCATATCTGTTGAAACAAGCTTAGACAAACATTGTAGACAAGTTCCATACCTCCCAACAAGCCTGAAACACGACCCTTTCATCACTCAAACCACCTCATACTCAAAATCACTGTTTTTCTGCAAAACAGGGCAAGTTCTGCATTTTGCAAGCCATAACCAAATTCCATCGTGCGTTTTGTCCAAAGATAGTTCAAACACCTTCCAATCAACTCACCTGAACTATCCCAGGCCCCCATTGCAAGTTGTAACACCTCTAACACACTTTTCTATTTTCATTTCAAAGCTCTGCAGGTTGAGTTCTATAGCACGATTCAAGCTTTTTCAAAACAAGCCAAGCATTGGAAAAGCTTCCTTGGACCTCAGGCAAGCTCAAAAGAAGCTCAAACACCATTGAAGCTTGCTACATTGTCCAGCTCGAAGTCAACTGAAACAAGTATTTTATGGACTTCTATCTCTCTATTTAGGAATGGTTAGACTTAGGTTTGTGAATGAAATATGTTGTACTCATAGCCCTGAAGCCATATATATGCTTAGTTTTCATTTACATTAATCGTGCTAAGAGAATTTCACTCATGAACTTTCTGAAAAAACTAGGTTAGAAATTAGGGCCAGAGAAATTCTCTCTGGTCTTTGAGAGTTAATCCTAGTTTTTTATATGGTTAGATTCGTTGTTTAATTCTCTACAATGTTCATGTTATGAGTTTTGTCAAAAGATCAAAGAATCAGGAGTTACAATTTTGTACAAAGCACGTGCGCAGGATTTGTTCCAAGGAAGAAGGAGAAGTGATTCTGGGCTAGGCCTGGGTCCTTTTTCTTTTGACACCCCTTTGTTCAGTTTACACCCCCTGGCCCATTTGTTTGAATTTTTGTCATTTTGATATTTTTATTTTTTATTCTGACTTTATTATTTTTTGTCTAAATATAAAAAATGCCAAAAATTTATTTTCTATATTTTTCATATTTATTAGATATTTATCTTTATTTTACTAGTATAAGTATGTAAATAAACTATTTCCTTCTATTAAAAACTCAAAAAAAATAATACAAAAAAATATATTTATCTTCATTTATTATTTTTATTTACACTTGAAAATATTTTCTAGAATATACACATTTTGTGTAAATAATTAATTTTTATTTTTGTATATTTAATATATTTAATACACATATATATACTTATATACTTTATCTTATTAAATAATTAGGTCAAAAATATAAAAAATATCATATTTTTACTTTTATTAATATTTTACACTAAAAAACGTCTTTTTTGTAATATACTTTCATTTTATGCATAAATTAATATATTATTGTATATAATTAATAAATAATATTGTTTATTCAAAAATTGGGGTTTTGCCATAAATAACAAAAAAAATAAGAATTGACTTTTTTACATTTCACATTAAAAAATATACCTTTTTACATACATAAAAAACCTTTTCTTTGCATAATACATTTTATTTGACTTTTATTTATTTGTATTTTATTCCAATTATCGTACATTTAAATATTGCCTATACATTCGATTTAGTTGTAATAACTTAGAATTTAATTTCTTGTCAAATACCCCCAATTCAAATTTGTATCCCCCTCCCTATATTATGTTGTAATAGTGTAGCATTTAAATTCTCGCACATTTAAAAGCTTTCAATTATGCCATGCTTAGACCTAGGGTTTGTATGCAAATAAAATCAACAATTAGTTTGACCTAATCCAAGATAAATATGTATGAAAAACAAACACAATGCACACTTGCACCCCTAGGGTTTCAATCCACTTGTTGCCTTCAAAAATGGGCCATGGTTGCATGTCAAGTACTTTGGCAAAACAAAAACAAAACAAAAGATCATAGTCCCTCGATGACGCTATCTGAGTTGCCTAAACAAATGATCAAGTCCCTTAAGAAAAATTGCCAAAAATACTTGACACCATTACTATCATGGTCTATACGATGACCCGCGCCTGTCCCGTTTAACATCCTAACACAAGATTGTTCACCAAATACAATGGTGAAACAACACTGTTAAAAGGGTTAAAAACATAAGGAAAGATCTTTGAGTAAATTAGGTTAGTCAAACTCTTAGTTACTTGATCAAGCTTGCAAAAACATCCTTTCTATTTTTAAAACACACTTCACCACACAATTTTGAAACCCTACTTTCAAACATTGGAAACTTTTCAAAAGATAAAAACACCTTTGTATACATTCAAAACAAGAATCATTACAAAGGTCGCCACAACAATGGCCTCTTTTCAAAACATCTTTCAAAATCACACACAAAGCACCATTTCAAACAATTGAAAAGCAAAGCAAGTGATCTAAGCAAGTAACTAAGAGCCCATGGATAACCATGGATAGAAAGGGTGCTAATACCTTCCCTTTCTATAATCTACTCCCCGAACCCAAGAAAACATCTCAAAGGTCTTTCCTGTGCTTTTTGACCTTTCCTTAGGATAAAATAAAAAGTCGGTGGCGACTCTTGTTAAACCGAAACATTTGCAAACACAAAACGCAAAATCCCAAGTCAGTTCTCCCAAGTTGGTACAGAAGCGCTGTCTAAGGTGCGCTTCCTTAAAGATGTTTTGGCGTAATGATAGAAACACGGAGTCTTGATGTTCATATTCTAGATCTATGGAGCGCGGTGGTACGTCAGTCTCGGTGTGGTAAGGATCTCAAACTCTTCTCTAAGTCGTTTTTATGCTTCTATTTCTTCCACTCTCAGATTCTATCTTTTCCACTTTCATTTTTGTGTATTTGTTTATGTATTTGGTTGTTCGATAATGCTGTCAATATATAAAAACTAATAGTCGGAATAATTACATTCTAACCCTAAATAAATTTGTTCTTAAGCCTAATTTCAAGATCCTAATTGTAATTTTCATCTCCAAAAAATCTCATTAAATCATTAACATTTATGATGGTGTAATGCAATAATTTTGGTACTTGAGTTTCACAATTTTTGCGGCTAAATAATGACACACGGTTAATTATTTTGTTTTCCAACTATTTTTATGGCTTTTGGTATTTCATATACACATAATCCAATTAATTCATTGATTATGCCCATAATTTAAGCCTTTTAAATTTTCCTCGCATGTACAAATGCACAAATTTTTGATTCTAGCCTCTTACAATATAAACCCTAATGCTTTGCCTTCATAGTCTCACATTTACATCCTTCACCAAGTATATTGTAAATATTTCATTTTCTTCTTTCTTTCATCTAAACCATACGCTTCATTAGAAAACATCTCCATGCCCTAACAACTTTTGTTTTTTCCGTAGTAATCAGGAGGCAATGTTATACAAATTCAATTTTGTGTGTGATATAAATGATTCGATAGAAACACGGTGTCTTGTTGTTCATATTCTTGATCTATGGAGCACGATGGTACATCGATCTCGGCACTGGATTTGGACGGAAGATGAAACGACATCGGCGGCGAGGGTCTCATACTCTTTAATAAGTCGTTTTTGTGCCTCTATTTTCTTCCACTTTTTGATCTATCTTTTACACTTTCATTTTTATGTATTTGTTTGTTTATTTTGGTTGTTTGATAATGCTGTCAATATATAAAAAGTAATAGCTTGTATCATTACATTCTAATCCTAATTAAATTTGTTGTTATGCCTAATTTCTAGGTCCTAATTGTAATTTTCATCTCCAAAAAATCTCATTAAATCATTAACATTTATGATGGTGTAATGCAATAATTTTGTTACTTGAGTTTCATAATTTATGCGGCTAAATAATCACACACGGATAATTCTTTTGTTTTCCAACTATTTTTAAGGTTTTTGGTATTTCATTTACACATAATCCAATCAATTCATTGATTTTGCCCATATTTTAAACCTTTAGAATTTTCCTCGCACGTACAAATTCACAAGAGTTTTGGATTCTAGCCTCTTACAATATAAACCCTAATGCGTTTCCTTCATTGTCTCACATTTACATCCTTCACCAAGTATACTATAAATCTTTCATTTTATTCTTTCTTCTATTTAAACCATATGCTTCATTCGAAAAATGTCTCCATGCCCCAACAACTTTTGTTTTTTCCCATAGTAATTAGGAGACAATGTTACACAAATCGATTTCGTGTGTGATATAAATGATTCGATAGAAACATGGCGTATTGCTGTTCATTTTTCTAGATCTATGGAGCGCGATGGTACGTTAGTATTGTCGCTGTATTTGGCTGAAAAGTAAACGACGTCAACGGTGAGGGTCTCCGATTCTTCTCTAAGTTGTTTTTGTGCCTATATTTTCTTCCACACTCTGATCTATATTTTCCACTTTCGTTTTTGTGTATTTGTTTGTGTATTTTTGTTTTTTGATAATGCAATCAATATATAAAAGGTAATTATCGGTATATTTACATTCTAATCCTAATTAAATTTGTTCTTAAGCCTAATTTCAAGGTCCTAATTGTAATTTACATCTCCTAAATATGTCATAATTCATTAAACATTTATGATGGTGTAATGCAATAATTTTTTTACATGAGTTTCACAATTTTTGTGGCTAAATAATGACACACGTTTAATTATTTTGTTTTCCAACTATTTTTATGGCTTTTGGTATTTCATATACACATAATTCAATCAATTCATTGATTATGCCCATATTTGAAAACTTTTGAATTTTCCTCGCTCGTATAAATGCACAAATTTTGGATTCTAGCCTCTTACAATATATACCCTAATGCTTTTCCTTCATAGTCCCACATTTACATCCTTCACCGATGATACTGTAAAATTTTCATTTTCTTCTTTTTTCTATTTAAACCATATGCTTCATTAAAAAATGTTTCCATTCCCTAACAACTTTTGTTTTTTCCGTAGTAATCTGAAGGCAATGTTACACAAATTCGATTTCATGTGTTATATAAATTATTCGATAGAAACATGACATTTTGCTGTTCATATTTCTTGATCTATGGAGTGCGATGGTATGTGAGTCTCAGCGTTAGTTTTGGCTGCAAGATGAAACAGTATCGATGAGAAGGGTCTTAGACGCTTCTCTAAGTCATTTTTGTGCCTCTATTTTCTTCCATTCTCTGGTTTATCTTTTCCACTTTCGTTTTTGTGTATTTGTTTAGGTATTTTGGTTGTTTGATATTGCTGTAAATATATACAAACTAATAGCCGGTATAATTACATTATAATCCTAATTAAATCTGTTCTTAAGCCTAATTTAAAGGTCCTAATTGTAAATTTCATCTCCTAAAAATCTCATTAAATCATTAACATTTATGATGGTGTATTGCAATAATTTTGTTACTTGAGTTTCACAATTTTTTGTGGCTAAATAATGACACACGGTTAATTCTTTAATTTTCCAACTATTTTTATGGCTTTTGGTATTTCATATACACATAATCCAATCAATTCATTGATTCTGCCCAAATTTTAAATCTTTTGAATTTTCCTCACACGTACAAATGCACAAATTTTGGATTCTAGCCTCTTACAATATAAACCCTGATGCTTTTCCTTCATAGTCTCACATTTACATCTTTCACCAAGTATACCTGTTAGCTGAAGATTTCGATATTTGATAAAAAATATGAAAGTTGATGTGAGAAGGTCATGGTCTAAAAAATAATAATAACATGAAATTGGACCTTACAAGGTTATTTTTATAAAAAGAAAAAAACTTATGATTCGATATGTCGAAAGAGGAACTTAAAATAATATTTCAAGATATGTGAAATACTTCGACAGTCACGTTGGTTGAATTCAAAAAAGCTTCGAGCGGGAATTTTAAATTTCAAACTAATGCATTTTACATAAAGACTCATGGAAATGCCAAAATGTCTGCATGTAAAAGGTGTCGAACGTGGCTTAATCTCATAGAAAGACCGTTAGGGTCGAATTAGTATAAATAGGAGTCTTAGATGTTAGGTTTCAAGGTCCTCACATCTTTGTACAATATACTCAAATAGTCAAAGTACCAGTGTTAGAGAAACGAGTTAGTGAGGCATGTACGTATGATGCACCATATTTACATTCAAAAGTTATTTACATTTAATGAAATTTCTTCATGTCATTTATATTCTTTACGATTTACAGTCTAGAATATTTTTCTATTTTATTGTTTTTTATAAGAACACTTTATTCGATATCAAAGTGATTCTCTTCGTTTAAATAAGTTACCATCAAAACCTTTTTCCTAAAAACTAGAACACAATAGTCCCGAGATCAATCTGATCGATATCGCAAGTAACCGAATCTTTTTTTTTGAGATTTATAAGATCAGCGGTTGTTTACCAAATTACAGGGTAAACAAATTGGCACACTCGGTGGGACCCTGTGTGTAGTGTGCAGTTGTTGTTTAACTTGTTTGATTGCATAAAACTAAGGAGTGGAAAAATAGCCAATAACACAGATCCTAGAACAAAAAATAAGAACAATAGGAGAATGGCTAACCAACTCTTAGCAGTGCACAACAAGTTCCTCCCCCACGGGAGGGAATACAAATGCTTTGAATATGACCGAAGCCATGGCGACAAGTCAAGGGACTACGATTATCCCTTCGACTACGAACGTTATAACCATACCCCTAAATACAATTGCTTCAACCATATTGTCAAACGCACAAAATGAACCTTTTGTAACATCTGTGGCTAGTCAAAATCCGCCTGTTTCCCCCAAACCTTTAGTTGGCAGTGTCTCTAGAACCTATGTACCAGGATTCACGATCCCAACATCAAATCCAATATATGACATGCCAACTACATCCATGACAGGACTTCAAAATAAAAATTCGACATACACACGCCCTTTAACATATGCCTTCTCACCATTACAAGGATCAGGTTTAGGGGTAAATCATATGGCACGAAACTATTCACATCCAGGATATGTGGCCCAATTTCCTCCTATTACCACAAATACGTAGGTAGTTTTAAGGCAACATATGGATGATAGTAACCACGAAATAGTGGGAATACTCGCCCAACAAATGAGTACAATCTTTAACCCCCTAATCCAAAGCACCACACAGACGAATCTGCAGAATGCCCAAGCAAACCAACAGATTGCAGCAAAAATTATGCGCCTTGTATATTTTTTGGTGCACCCAGAGAATCAACTCGACAACCACAACTCACATGGACAAGGGAGAATCAAGGCATACTATTTCAAGAAGAGCCAACCATTGACCAGGCCCAACCAGTGATACACCCAGAAGTTGAAATTCAACAACCAGTTCGAAGGGAAGAACCACATAGGTTTCAACAGGCTATCCCTAGGGAGGAACCACGAAGAAGGATGGTCATGGTGAATCGGAACCAAGACACTAAAGAAATTCTCCAAGGGTGTCGACAAGATGATATGGTAGGAAAAAATAATCTAGCAGCCATAGTCGAAAGGATAATGGCACAGAATGGAGTAAATATTGGCATGCGAAGGCAAAACTATATATCCCCTTTGTCTGGGTACATTCAGCAAACTGAGTTACCTAGGGGATGGAAAGTGCCAAAATTCACAAAGTTCTCTGGTGACACCAGTGAGTCAACCATAGAACATGTGGCTAGATATCTTACAATAGCAGGGGATATAGCAAACAATGAAAATTTAAGGATTAAATATTTCCCTAGTTCACTAACCAAAAATGCTTTTACTTGGTTTACAACTCTTGCAGCAAATTCCATCCATGATTGGACTCGTTTGGAGAGATTATTTCATGAACAATTTTATGTAGGTCAATCCAAAATCAGCCTAAGCGAATTGCAAAATGTTCAGCGCAAATTCAGCGAGCTTATAGATGATTATCTTAACAGGTTCTGTCTTTTAAAGGCGAGGTGTTTCACACAAGTGCCTGAACACGAGTTGGTCGAAATGGCAGCAAGAGGATTGAACTTCTCTATTAGAAAGAAGTTAGATCCTTAATATCTAAGAGACATGGAACAACAGGCTGACAGGGTTCGACAAGTGGAGTGTTTGAAGATTGAAAAAGAAAGGGCTAACAAAATCCACAAGAAAGAAAGAGTGGCTTATGTCGAAGCATGCTCAGATGAAAGAGATGTCGAAGATGACTCATCAGAGGTTGAAGAGCACGAAATAGATCTAGCATAATTAAAGCATGGACCACCTTATCCTTGCAAAGGGCTAGCACCTGCGGACGGGAAGAATCCCGTCGAACCAGAAAGGAATGACAAATTCCCAAAGAAAGCCTATACCTTTGACATCACCAAGTGTGATGAAATCTTTGACTTATTAGTAAAATATGGCCAGATGATAGTTCCCCCTGGTGCTAAAATTCATCCGTTAGAACAACAGAAGAAAAGGGGTTTTTGTAAATATCATAATTTTTTTGGCCATAAAACCTCACAATGCTATCTTTTCAGGGATTTGATACAGAGTGCAATCAAGGAAGAATAGCTAAAGTTTGGAGAGAAGCCTAAGATGAAGGTCGACGCAGATCCTCTTCGGGTTGCTGAGACAAATTTTGCAGAACATGTAGATATCAACATGGTGGACGCTGTTGAAATCGAAGAAGGTCAACTCGACAAAGTATCTGAAGAGGCTCGTGGGTTAGAGATTGTTGAGGGTTTCATAGGCCAGTTCAAAGGGAATGCTACTGATGGCAATACCAAAACTGCTGGGGAACCTAAGATTACTGAGGGTCTTAGAGACAAATTTGAAGAACTAGAATTTGTTGAAGGTCCCAAGTTTGAAGTTAACAAAACTAGGGGCAGGGCCAAAGTTGTTGTCAAATCTAAGACTACTGAGGGTCTTAGAGTCATATTCAAAGAGCTGGAGAACGTTGAAGGTCCTGATTTCAAAGTAAACATGGTGAATCTGAACCAGCTATCCCCAGAGATGGTGGAGATTGAAAGACGCTTGAATATGGAAGATGACAGGATGCGAACTGGGCACCAGAAAGTAAGCCTGGTGGAATATCTTTTTCATTTCCATAAGAAGAATCCTGGAGGACTCGTGTGTCCAAGGTGCAGCGTAAAGAATGATCGAAGCGCTGCAATGGCATACCAGAAAGTATACCAAGAGAGGGCTGGAAACACTTGGAGGAATGCTAGAGAATTGTTGCCATACCCAAAAATGGGAGAAAGCTTGATGGGATTTTTTGTTAGGTTTCATAAGAGATGATCAGAAGTTATGATGTGCCCATGGTGCAGTGCTGTTTATGACAGGAAAGCAGCAAATGCATTCGAAAGAATCCTGTCTACACAATACTGGGACAAACAAAGGAGTAGCAGGGGCAAGTATGTAACCAATGCGAAAGGAATTCCAAAAAGGGCAGATATCCCACACCCCAGAGTGAATCGATAAGTCACCTTCAAGACACCATCCCACATCCTAATAGATAAGTGGATGGAGTCTAGTCAAAGAAAGGGGAAAGGAAAATGGCAGAATTTTGAAGAAGATGGTAGATCTGCATGGGCATATCGAAGACAGTTCCAGTCAACAAAGCAACAAGCCTATGTTTCTGAGAACTACAAAGGAAAAAACCCAATAACAAGGACCCAGTGGTGAAGGTACCAAAGGACCAAGAAGGCTCAAAGGGAACTCACCAACAACGATGTAGGGGAATCCAATACGAATCAAATTTCGTCTATTGCACTTGTCAAAGAGAAGCCACCAGCACAAATGAGGCTTTTCTCCCCCAAAAAGACCGAGGGATCCGTTGAAAGGGCTCCAGAGGAACCAACTAACGAAGAGCCAACCAACGATGAGGACATGCTTATTGACAACTTTGACTCAGATGGGGAGTCCTCTCTGAATATCATCTGCAATGTGGTTTATGTACTACCACATGAATATGATCAAGTAACGGAGGTAGAAGATTCCGAAGAGGCAGATGAATTAGAGATGGCAAATTACAAACTTGTGTGCTATTATGTTATGAATAGTGGAGCGATCGAAGAACACGACGCATTCTTTGAGAAACCGGACCAAGGTATGAAGAACCATCTGAAGCCTCTCTTTATCAAGGGAAAAGTGGAACAAGTGGGGATCAATAAAGTAATGATAGATGGGGGTGCTACTATCAACCTCATGCCTCAATTCTTGCTGAAGAGGATAGGTATGTATGACATAAATATAAAACCTCATAATATGGTATTGTCTAATTATGAAGGAAAAATTGGCCATACACTTGGCATAGTTCAAGTTGACCTCACTGTAGGAACCATCACCAGACCAACGATGTTCATCGTTATAGAGTCCAAGACAAACTAAAATTTACTCTTGGACCGTGAATGGATTCATGGGATAGGCGCAGTTCCCTCCTCAATGAACCAGCGCATGGCAATTTGGAGAGAAGATGGAGTTGTGGAAAATAATGAAGCAGACTAAAGTTATTATATGGCAGAGGTTAACCAGATTGATCAAAGGAATTTTGATCGAAACTTGGCCAACATAGGGCCTTGCAGTGCTGCAGATGGCGCGTATGCGCCAAACAATAATGTTGTGTACTTTCTGACCCTGTATTTAAGGCATGGATTTTGCTGGGATAGAGAGACTTTGGGGCAGGAAGATGATGTACTTGGACTTCCAGGGATATGGCCAATAGGATGGGATGATGAAGACAGTGACCATGTCTGAATCTTCCTTCTTCGAAAAGATTTCGGCCTATTTGGCTGAAAACAGGCTAAAAGCGGCTTTAGAAGCCGAAGTAAAGATTATGGCTATAAAGGCCAAGGAAGAAACAAATCATGCAAAAGGACCGGGGATTTTCTTTAAGCCAATACCCCCTGACGAAGAGAAGCCCGTCGAAGAAAAAGACCAAAGTCTAGACGCAATATACGATGATGGGCCTTTGGGATTTGAGAAGGATCTAGTGGCGTCGAACGTAAAGATACTAGCGCAGGACCCTCTTGAAGAAGTGGATCTGGGAGATGGGACTATAAGAAGACTGTGATCGGTGGAAATAGAACTGACTGTTTAAAGCTGGATCGAGTATGTCGCGGTAAGCAAGAGTCGCCACCGTCTTTTATGTTCTCCAACATGGAAAGGACAAAAGCACAGCAAAATTCCTTATTGAGAATGTCTCTCGGTTCGGGAGATAGATTTATAGAAAGGGAAGGTGGTAGCACCCTTTCTATCCATGGTTATCCATGGGATCTTAGGTACTTGCTCTTATGTTTTCAAAAGATGTTTGCTTTTCAAATGTGAGTGGGTTTGAAAAAGTTTCATTGAAAGATTTCTGAGTGACTCTTGTATCTGTCCTCAAGAGTGTTTGAAAAATTTGTTTTGAAAGCTTTTGAAAGTGTCAGTGTGAAAAGATTTTTGATTTGTTTTTGAAGAGAGCAAGTACCCATGAGTCATCTACCTACCCTAAGGAATTAGGCTGTGTAAGAGTCCTTAAGGTAGTGCCATCCCACCATTGAGAGGTAGGTAGCACCACCGTTGGAGGTGTTCGGGTCAATTCGATTGAGGGACAGTGTGGTCACCGAAGCAATAGTAGGACACCTTAGAAGTAACCCTAATGTCCTAGATCCTTTTTAATCCGAGGCAACCGTTTCGAGGCAACTGGATCTTAGACATAAGGGTGACCGCTAAAACACCATATACTTGACGACCACTTTCGAGGCAACGAGTGAGGCGTACCCTAGAAGTGACAGGTGCATTGTGTGTTGTTTTCAGATTAACATTTATCTTTGATCATGCAATTGTGAGCTACGAGTTGTTTTTAATTATCATACATTCTTTCATGCAATTTAGCAGTTAGGAGTGCGGAAAAATAAAATACGGAAAGGTAAAAGCTACGCTATTACAAGGCGCGGGTCTATACATCGCCAAAAAACAAAGACCCGTTTTTGATAAAGTGCGGAAAGTAAAAAAAGCAATAAACCTAATTACTATTACATCCTTGGAAGCATTTACATAATAATCCAATAAAATAATAATAACGTGCGAAAGAATTAAAATTGGAACGTCCTAGGGTTTTGGACCCTTTTGTGAAATTAAGAGTTTTTGTCCTTTGCTTGAAATTAAATTAAAATTAAACCTAATATTAATTATTAATTATTTACAAGAAAGATATTTTTTTGTGTTTTTTGTATTTAATGAAAATAAAGAAATTAAAATCAAAAGAAAACCCTAGTTCTAAGTTTATTTTAATTATTGATAAAATGTTAAAGTTAACCTAATTTAAACTAATTAATTAATTTACATGTTATTTACAAAAATAATAATAATTAATAATGATGATAATAAGAAAATGATTAAAAAAAAAGGTCAAAACCTAATCCTATGCAATTTTTATTTTTATTAAGAAAAAGGATTAAAATTTAAACCTAAATTAAGCTAAGTTAGTTATTAGTATTTATTTACAAAAATAAGTTAATGGTTAATTTAATAAATAATAAAAACATATTTACAATTTTGATTTTCTGATTTTTATTTGGAAAAATAAATTTGTGGTGAATTAATAATAATAAGTAAAACAATTAAAAGAAATTTAAAAGAGAAAAAATAAAATTAAATATGCAAACCAAAGGGGGTGTGATGGCCCAAAGTGGAGGTTTAATTGAGGAATTCAGGCCCAAGAAGATTCTAAGCCTGGTTGACTTTCAGGAATCATGTGTATGTTTGTTGACTGGAACACACCATGGAGTCCATCTCCTGGCCACTGGATGGAAGCTGGGGACACATGGCAAGCTATTGCTGGGCGTGCATGGTAGAATTTTGGATGATTACTGCATTGGAATTGGTTAAGAAAAATATGAAGAAATATATGGGGGACCTGGGAATCGAACCCAGGTCCCAGTGTTTGCCAGCCACGTCTCCCACCATCTGAGCCATGATGCGCGTTTGTAAACATATTGATAAACAAATATTATATAAAATACAAACAACTATTATGATGCAAACAAAAATACGCGCGCTGAGTTTGAATCACCCAGTCACACGTTGCCACCTATTGTCTTCTTCGTTTTCACCTGTAAACATAAACAAGATAGCGGGGGTTTTAAACCCCCACAAACCAAAAGTGTCAATAATAGCGATTAGCAGCAGGCATCACATAAATTGAGCGCGAGGGTTTGGTTGAATTCGTCTGGCCTTGACGAATTCAACCATGCTTGTCTCAAGGTCCAATTTTTCCTTATGCATAAAGCCCTAATTTTCAGGCTTCAAAACCCTAGATATCTCCCATGGTGGATTTCGATTCAGGAAGTTTCAACACAATTAAACTATCCCATTAGCTTCAGAATGTTCCTAACAACACAAACCAATCAAAAAAATGGATTAAAAGCACATGAATTATGATATGCAGATTTGGAAATATATGCAAACCGTGTGACTTATTGTCTTTGATTCTGATGGTGTTAGGGCTCGTTCTTGATGGCAATAGAATTCTGGAGACTTAGGCAAGGTGTTTGAATCTTTTTCAGGCTTTGAATCCTGCTGCAAATAAGAATTCAGTTTCACAATATTTCTTGAATTTTTGCAATTTGGTTATGGACTTTTAGCAGCAATTTCGTGTGTCCAGGAATAGGGTTTGCTTCAGCATATGTATTGGAAGAGAATTAGGTTAAAATTAAGCCCATAAATCCATTGTATTCAAGTTTGCATCTTTGATTTCCAATCAAATATTTTTTCAATCTTTTTCAATGAAAACCTTGCCAAATTGGTAGATCTTGTCCCCTTGAGTGATGCACGAGATCTTCAGCATGTATGGAGTGTATTTGCTTCATAAAAAGATTTGACAACCAAGTTTTGATATTTTCCTACAATTAAAATCAATTAAATGAATTAATATTAATAAAAATTCAATTAATTAATTAAAAATAAGAAAATGAACCAATTTAAGCTTAATGGGTCGTGCATAGGTCTTGGGTAAAGATTCAAGAAAGAATTTGAGGCCCATTAGCAAAAATGAAGTGTTTTAGGCAAAGTTGACTTTTGAAAGTTCCCAAAACTTTCCAAACTTCTCCAATGCATATCTTGCTCAATTTTGAAGCTATGAACATGTTCTTGCACATTTTGGAAAGGTCTTGAAGTCCTCTAACCAATGCCTTTGGTCCCATATCATTTTGATTTACCAATCTCAAGTTATGGTCTTTGACTTAAAGTGCCTTTTTGTTGACTTTTGAAAATGACCTATAATGTAGAAATTGATAACTTTTTGTGAGAGCATTTCTTGGACTTGGAATGTGAAGATGAGTTGTAGGAAATGTCATCTCCTTCAAAATTAGAATTGGATGTGATTTTTCTGATGAACCATGAAAAAGTTATGCCCTGGTCAAGTTACAGTTGACTTTTCAACTGTCCAAAAATAGAAACTTTTGACATCTTGAGACTTTTTGAGCCATGCTTGTGGAATCATGATCAAGAATTGATCAAATGATGATTGTGGCTTCAAAATAAGATGTTGACCAAAAATTTTGACTTTTGACTGTCAAATGACCATTTTGCCCCTACAGTTGACTGTGGAGCAATTAGGGCTTTTGACTGTGCAACTTGACCTTGTGAGCCTTGAAACTTGACATATGGATGTTTGACAATGTATGTAAGCATATGGGACTTGATTGGACCCTTGAAAACCTCAATTTATTTGCAAGAACCAAAACCCTAATTTTGACTGTGTTAGGAGGCAAATGGACTGTGCAACCCTTGAGAGATTTTGAACCATCTGGAGATTGATCTTGACAAATCTTGAAGAATATGGGAGGGAAAATTTTGGGGTACAACAGTTGCCCCTGTTCAATATTCTTAGACCTGAGGATGTAGATTGGCTTGCGTGCCTTTCGTGATCCGAAGGTGGAAGATGATTGAACACTAAAGTGCCCAGAAATTTGCACTCACATAGTAGACTGTTAGCAGTGTGATGGCGGGAATGGGCTTACAGATTCCATTTGGAGAGATGATGGATAGGAAGATGGGCTTATAGATGCCATCTAGGTGTCGATCGCGTAAGAGATTCCTTAGCGAGAACTCGCATGCCTGAGAAAGAAAAATAATTACCTGGCCTATTACAGGGGTTGATCTTCAAACTCTTTATGTAGATATGCCCTGGCTGGATACAGGTATCAAATATCTAAACTCTTCAAGTAGATATGCCCTGGCTGGATACAGGTATCGAGTCTACAGTCAGTTACTCACAGATGTGCCCTGGCTAGATACAGGAATCGAATCTGGAATTAGTCATCAACAGATATGCCCTGGCTGGATACAAGAATCGAATCTTCAAACTCTTCAGACGTGCCCTTGCTGGATACAGGAATCGAATCTGGAATTAGTCGTCAACAGATATGCCCTGGCTGGATAGAGGAATCGAATCTTCAAACTCTTCAGACGTGCCCTGGCTGGATACAGGAATCGAGTCCGGAATTAGTCATCAACAGATATGCCCTGGCTGGATACAGGAATCGAATCTTCAAACTCTTCAGACGTGCCCTGGATGGATACAGGAATCGAATCTGGAATTAGTCGTCAACAGATATGCCCTGGCTGGATACAGGAATCGAATCTTCAAACTCTTCAGACGTGCCCTGGCTGGATATAGGAATCGAGTCCGGAATTAGTCGTCAACAGATATGCCCTGGCTGGATACAGGAATCGAATCTTCAAACTCTTCAGACGTGCCCTGGCTGGATACAGGAATCGAGTCCGGAATTAGTCGTCAACAGATATGCCCTGGCTGGATACAGGAATCGAATCTTCAAACTCTTCAGACGTGCCCTGGTTGGATACAGGAATCGAGTCTGGAATTAGTCGTCAACAGATATGCCCTGGCTGGATACAAGAATCAAATCTTCAAACTCTTCAGACGTGCCCTGGCTGGATACAGGAATCGAGTTCGGAATTAGTCGTCAACAGATATGCCCTGGCTGGATACAGGAATCGAATCTTCAAACTCTTCAGACGTGCCCGGGCTGGATACAAGAATCGAGTCCGGAATGCAGATATGCCCTGGCTAGATACAGGTGTTGAATCCACAGGTAATCGCTCACAGATATGCCCTGGCTGGATACATGTATCAAATCTGGAATTGCGACAGTTGATAGTAATCATCTTTGTATTGACCTTTGTCTTGAAAAGACAAAACGTTAGTTGTATGCAATGTCATGATGTATGAAATGCGTGATGTTCTCAAAATAAATGAGATTGTATATTCACGATGCGTATGTGCATGCTATAATGTATGAAGATGTGATGTTTATGAATGTATTTTTGTCTAGGAAAATAAATCCTTGACGAATGCCGGGAGTTTGTTGAATGTCGGGGCTGATGTTGAAGAGTAGAGCTCTTTGTTTCCGCTAGGGATGTCGGTTGCGAGAATAAACCTGTAGGAGAAGATGACTCCGTTGAGGAATAAACTTGTTGAAGAGATTACTCTGCGGGAAATTACTATGTGGGAAGAGATACTTCGCTGAGGTTTTGATGATAAGTCCGCTGGGGATACCATTGATGGGTTTGTTGGGGATTTGATGAATTCCGCTGGGGGATAGAAAGAACTTCGTCGGGGGCGATCTTTCCGTGGCGATTGGCTGAGGATAACCCAGTTATATCCTGGTGGGGAGTAACCTTTGAATAAAGCCGGGGAGATGCGTTCGTACTCTGCAGGGACAAGCTTCCAGAATCTACTGGGGATAAGCTTCCTATTGGGGAGATTGATTTAATTCTCCTGGGGAAACTTTTGACTATACTGGGGAAGTGGCTCCACTGGGGTGTCTGGTATTCCGTCGGGGAACGATCTTAGATCAAGATTGCCGGGGATGCTTGTTAGGAATGTTTGTATACTCCGTTGGGGAATATTGAGATCTTCTGGGGATACCCAACTTCCTTGAGGCTGACAGTAGACTAACTCTGCTCGGGGAGAGTGTTGCTGACTTGCTGGAGATATTGTGCCTTGTTAGGGTTGATTGGAGACCAACTCTGCTTGGGGAGAATTGTTGAATTGTGTCTTACTCTCGGGGAGTGGAGGTATCTTGGTTACATTCTTCAGCCGAACTTACCTTAGTACCTTGGTGGACAGAGCAATTAGATCGCTTAGACAACTCATTATTGCCCCTGTTTCTAATGGCACCTGTAATTAGTCCTTTGTTTCGCATGCAAATATTTATGAGTTAGTAATTAGTGTCAAATTCATATATCAAAAACGAACATTGGACGTTCTTTGCAAAACAAAACAGAAAAAGGAAAAATAGTTGGCAATTTGTCTGAAAAGTGAATTTGTATTGATTTTTGAATTTGCCTGTAAATAGGCGTTTATGTACAAGAGACTGACGTCCTAGTAAGAGGACGCCGCCGAACAACAGAGTTTATACAATTTTGTGAAAAGGAAAACAAAACAGCTATGTGAAAGGAATAATCCCAATGGGTTCCAACTCTGCTATCGCCTTTATATCTTCGAGCGTCTCATCACTTGGCTGCTTAGTTGAAGATGAAGTTGATTGATCGATGCCGTCTGAACCTGATGATTGATATCGGATTCTGGATGCAAGGTGATTCAATGAGACATAGTATTACGCTTTATCCCTAACTTTTTCCTGGACCGCCCTTTCGGGTTTTCAGTCCACCGGGATACCCATTTTTGCCCAAGCCGCCTTTTCAGGTTTTCGACTTGCCGGATGTACAAATTTTTCATTTTTCATCCCTTATTTTTGCCCGAACCCTTTTGGTTCGCCGGGAAGCCCTTACTTTTGCCTAGGTGTGTCAACCTAGCGGGTCTTTTATTCATGCGTAGTATCTTTTTAATATGTCTGCATTGGCGGGGTGAGGAAGGTCGTCACCGTCCATGGTGGTTAGAATCATGGCTCCTCCTGAGAAGACATGTTTAACCACAAATGGCCCTTCGTATGTGGGGGTCCATTTTCCCCTAGGATCACATTGAGGAAGAATGATGCACTTGATTACCAGGTCCCCAACTTGATACTCTTGTGGTCTGACTTTCTTGTTAAATGCCCTGATCATCCGTTTTTGATACGTTTGACCATGACAAATAGCAGTGAGTCTCTTTTCGTCAATTAGGTTTAATTGATCAAGTCGAGTCTGGATCCAGTCATCTTCGCTCAAGCCTGCATCCTTCATTATCCGAAGAGAGGGTATCTGGACTTCAATCGGAAAGACTGCCTCCATTCCATAGACCAAGGAAAAGGGAGTTGCCCCGGTTGACGTTCTTGCTGAGGTACGGTACCCATGAAGAGCGAATGGTAACATCTCGTGCCAATCTTTATAGGTCACTGTCATCTTCTGCACAATCTTTTTGATATTCTTATTTGCTGCTTCTACAGCCCCATTCATCTTCGGCCGGTAGGGAGAAGAGTTATGGTGTTGTATCTTGAATTGCTCGCAGAGCTCAGTGATCATCTTGTTATTAAGATTGGTACCATTGTCCGTAATGATCCTTTCCGAGACGCCGTATCGACAAATTAGGTTGTGTCGAATGAACCGTGCCACGACGTTCTTGGTTACGGTAGCGTAGGAAGCTTCTTCAACCCACTTTGTAAAGTAATCGATCGCCACCAGGATGAAGCGATGCCCGTTGGATGCCTTAGGTTTAATCTCGCCGATCATATCAATGCCCCACATTGCAAAAGGCCAAGGTGCAGTCAAGACATTCAGAGGGACTGGGGGAACGTGCACCTTATCAGCATATATCTGGCACTTATGACATGTCCGAGAATGTTGGTAACAGTCGGCTTCCATTGTGGACCAGAAATATCCTGCCCAAAGGATTTTCTTTGCCATGGTGTGTCCACTGGAATGCATTCCGAAGGTACCTTCATGCAGTTCTGCCATGATTCTTTCGACTTCAGTCTTATCCACACAACGCAGTAAGGTTGAATCATGGTTTCGCTTGTATAGAATGCCATTGCTGAGGAAGAACTTTGCTACGAACCTTCTCAGAAACTTCTTGTCATTAACAGATGCACCCTCGGGGTATTCTTGAACTTCCAAGTACCTCTTCACCTCATAATACCAGGGTTTTTCAGTTACCTTTTCAGCCTCAAGATCACAATAATACGCAGGTTCGTCCAACTTCCAGATAATGATCCAGGGAGCTTCGTTATCCCATTTGACCTTGAACATGGAAGATATCGTAGCCAGCGCGTCCGCCAACTGATTCTCCTCTCTTGGGAAGTGTTCAAAAGTTATCTCTGTGAAGTGGGGGATTAATGTCAACACACATTCTTTGTAAGGAATAAGGTTTGGGTGTTTCGTATCCCACTCGCCTTTGATCTGATTGATCACGAGAGTGGAATCTCCGAAGACACTCAGAAACTTAATCCTTAAGTCAATTGCAGCTTGAAGACCCATGATGCACGCCTCATACTCTGCCATGTTGTTAGTGTAGTTGAAGCATAGCCGGGCAGTAAGTGGAGTATGAGTGCCTTTTGGGGATATGATCAAAACGCCGATACCGTTACCCAAAGTGTTGGAGGCTCCATCAAAGTGCATAGACCATCGGGATCCTTCCTCAGGTCCTTCATCCGGTCCAGGTACTTCACAATCAGTCACTATCATGATGTTCTCGTCGGGAAATTCAAAGTTCATTGACTGGTAGTCGTCTACTGCCTGGTGTTCCAAATGGTCTGCCAATACACTTCCCTTGATTGCTTTCTGAGTCGTGTACTGGATGTCATATTCTGTCAAGATCATCTGCCATCTTGCTATTCTTCCAGACAGAGCAGGTTTTTTCGAATATGTACTTTATTGGATCCATTTTTGAAATCAACAGAGTAGTGTGAGTCAACATATACTGTCTCAGCCGGCGAGCAGCCCATACCAAAGCGCAACAAGTTTTCTCAAGCAGTGAGTATCGGGTCTCACAGTCGGTAAACTTTTTGCTAAGGTAATAAATGGCGTGCTCTTTTCGGCCAGACTCGTCATGCTGCCCCAGCACACACCCCATTGAGGTGTCAAGTACTGTCAAGTATAGGATTAGAGGTCTCCCTTCAACTGGTGGCGTAAGAACGGGTGGTTCTTGGAGATACTCTTTGATTCTGTCGAAAGCGGCCTGACATTCATCATTCCAATGTACTACTTGATCTTTCTTCAGTAGCTTGAAGATTGGTTCACAGGTAGCAGTTAGATGTGAGATGAATCGGGAAATGTAATTCAGTCGTCCTAGAAAGCCTCTGACTTCTTTCTCTGTCTTGGGAACTGGCATCTCTTGTATGGCTTTCACCTTGGCAGGGTCCACTTGAATACCTTTGTCGCTCACGATGAATCCTAGCAACTTTCCAGATCTTACCCCGAAGGTGCATTTGTTTGGATTCAATCTTAGCTTGTATAACTTCAGACGGTCAAACAACTTCTGTAGATGGTCAAGGTGTTCTCCCTCAGTTTGAGACCTTGCAATCATATCATCGACGTATACTTCAATCTCATGGTGGATCATGTCATGAAATAAAGCGACCATGGCACGTTGGTAGGTTGCCCCAGCATTTTTCAACCCGAATGGCATGACCTTGTAGCAGAAGGTGCCCCACTGAGTAACAAAGGTGGTCTTTTCCATATCTTCAGGAGCCATCTTGATCTGATTATAACCTGAAAAGCCGTCCATGAAGGAGAACACCTTGTGCTGAGCAGTATTGTCAACCAAAACGTCGATGTGAGGCAGAGGGAAGTCATCCTTAGGGCTTGCCCTGTTCAAATCCCTGTAATCAACACACATTCGGACCTTACCATCTTTCTTCGGTACCGGAACCACGTTGGCGACCCACTGAGGGTAGGAAGTTACTGCTAGAAACCCGGCATCAAATTGTTTCATAACCTCAGCTTTGATCTTCTCGGACATCTCTGGACGCATACGGCGGACCTTCTGTTTAACTGGAGGGCATTCTTCCTTGGTAGGCAGGTGATGAACCACAATGTCGGTATCCAACCCAGGCATGTCTTCGTAAGACCAGGCGAAGATTTCCACATAGTCATGCAACATCTGAATCATCCGTTGTTTCACGCTGAGCTCTAGGTTGGCACCAATCTTGACTTCCTTTCTCTCTGTCTCAGTACCCAGATTTACCGTTTCCATTGGCTCTTCATGTGGCTGAATGGCCCTCTCTTCCTGGAGTAACAGTCTTGCAAGCTCACCAGGCACTTCGCAATCATCTTCACCTTCGTCTTCAGCTAAGTTGATTGGATTTTCGAAGTCATAACTGGCAGTAGCAGAGTCGTTACCAGTGAGATCCAGAGTGGATTGGAACCTGTATAGGTGAGTGTGTGTAAATATAGCTGTTTTGCAATATATAAAGAAAGAAAGGGAGCACAAGATTTGAAATGCGAAAAACATCCAATGTTTTTATTCATGATATATGGAAATGACAAGTAATAAGCCCTCACAAATGAAGCCACAGTGCCCCGGGTAAGACATCGGGCCATAAAGTTTCAAATTATTGTTCGTTACAAATTTAAAAACAAAGGAGCTCATTACTGAGTAACAAAAGTAACAGGTATGAAATCTTTAGCAGTCCAATTGTTCAGTCCACCGTCGGCCGTTGGATAGATCCAACTATCAAACTCAGATTCCTCTGCATCGCCTTCAATAGCATTCACTCCCGGGTTGGCGATGAACACGGGAGGTCTTCCAACCCTTGCTTTACGTACAGCCCTCTGAGCCTCTGCAGTGAAACCCAGCCCAAACTTGTCAGTCTTTGGAGTAAAATCAGGAAGTCTGCCCCAGTTTGCGCATTCACCTTTCTCAACCACAGCCCGGGCGTCCTTCAAGGAAGCCATCTTCAAAGGAGAAATATCTTCAGTCCCAGTCTCTGCTGCTACCAATGTTGGAGGCACCTCTTCAAAGTGTTGAAAGGGGGTCTCAATGAACTCCCCATCCATCTCTATATACCGGAACGAGTTAAGATGACTAACCATGTATTCTTCCTCCCCCTGCACTGTAACAATCTTCCCTCTGACAGGGTACTTAAGCTTTTGGTGTATGGTGGAGGTCACAGCCCCAACCTTGTGAATCCAAGGACGACCCAGCAAACAAGAATAGGATGGTCGGATGTCTATCACATAGAACGTTGAATCAAAGACTTGAGAACCAACCCGGATCGGAATATCTACTTCACCATGTACCATCCTCTTCGACCCGTCAAAGGCTCGGACAACGATGTTACTAGGCTTCAACTCCAAACCCTCACAATCCAACTTGTCTAAGGCCTTCTTGGGCAATACGTTCAGTGAAGAACCGGTGTCTACCAACACGTGTGCAAGAGTAGTGCCCCTGCATTCGATGGAGACATGCAGGGCATCATTATGGTTCTTTCCCTTAGCGGTCAGATCAGCATCAGAGAAACCCAACCCATTGTCGGCGGTCAAGTTGGCCACACAATCAGTAAATTGATCGGTAGATGTTTCTTGTGGCACGTGAGCCGTCTTCAGGAATGAAATCAGGGCCTTGGCATGGGCCTCTGAACACAACAACAGTGATAGCATAGAGATTTTAGAGGGGGTGTGCCCTAGCTGCTCAACGACGTTGAAATCACTTTTCCTGATAATCTTGAGAATTTCCTCCATCTCTTGCTGGGAGGCTTCAACACTAACAGTCTTTGGTGCCTCCATCTGGGCAGGCATATCAGCAATCCCTTTGCCCCGAGTGTCAGATGACTCGGCAGCAGGGGTAGCAGCTTGATCAGGAGGGGAAACAGGCGCACTTGTAGGTGTGATGATAAGAGGTCTTCGGATGACTGGAGGTGCAATGTCAGGCGAGAAGAGCCTGCCACTGCGAGTAACTTTAGCGGGACCGGTGATGTTACTGATGCCGGTACTAGTGTTGAACTCCTGCTTCACTCCGAGCACATACACATCTGCCCCATAGTGCCATGGGACAACCTTGTCAGATTTATAGGGGAGGGGCCCCGGAACATTAATGATGATAGGTGCAACAGACATGATTTTGACTGGCTTCCTCAGGAGAACCTTGGTAGGATTGTTGAAAATGGTGACAACGGATATTTCTTCAGTAGGAACAATAGGAACAGCAGTCTTCTTGAACAAGATCTCTTTGCTATCCATCAGGCTTTGGACGCCTGACTTCAGCAACGGACAACCAGTAGGGGAAACAGCACAGAGAAGGCAACCCTTGCTACAACCCGGAAATAAACCGGCAAGCAACAGGTTCCTTTTTACGGACAACAACGGAGTCACAATATCATCCACAGAGGTTACATACGGGTCTTCCTCAATAGCATTTACTCCATGCTGGGGCATGGGAGCAGTCACAACATTGGGCCTTTCGGGCGCCTCAAACTGTATTTCCTTGGCATCGATAAGGTCCTGGACCTTATTCCTCAGGGCCCAACAATCATTAGTAGAATTCCCCGGGCTATCAGAGTGATAAGCACAGCGGGCATTGGGATTGTACTTCGGAGAGGTTGTGTTTACCACCTTCGGAGCTTCTCTAACAGTTAACAAGTTGGTTGACAGCAGTTGCGGCAAGATCTGCGACAAGGTCATACTAAGCCAAGTGTATTCTCTTCTGGGTCTCTCACCCCTTGGTTGGTTAGGTTGCCGAGGAGCGGCAACAGGCTTTGAAATCACCACCGCGTTGACAGCTTGGCGGCGTTCTGGTTTATTCTGTCTTCTGGGACCATACACGGCACTAGCTTCCTTCTTGAAAGGCTTCTTTTCAGAACTTGAGGATGCACCTTTCTGTATCTTCCCTGATTTCATACCAGCTTCTATCCTCTCACCAGTCAGAATGAGGTCTGTAAACCCTGCAGAAGAATTACCAATCAGGTGGTTGAAGAACGGCCCAGACAGGGTCCCCAAGAACATGTCCATGAGTTCACGGTCGGTTAACGGTGGCTGCACCCTGCCAGCCAGGTCTCTCCACTTTTGTGCGTACTCTTTAAAACCTTCTCCCGATCCTAGCGACATACCCTGGAGTTGGGTACGTGTAGGAGCGAGGTCGGCATTGTACTGATACTGCTTATAGAAAGCAGTAGCCAAGTCCTCCCAGTTTCGAATACTGGCTCCATCCAGCTGATAGAACCACTCGAGTTGAGCCCCTGAAAGGCTATCCTGGAAGAAATGGATCCATAAGTTCTTGTCCACAGTATACGGTTGGATCTTCCGCACATAAGATCTGAGATGCAGCTTAGGGCAGGAAGCCCCGTCATACTTCGCAAAAGATGGCGCCTTGAACTTGTGTGGGATCACCACCCCAGAAGATAAACCCAGATCTCCAAAATCCAACCCAGGCACCTGTTGAATTTCCATGGCACTCAGACGATCCTCTAACTGCTTGTACCTGTCTTCAGCGGGAGGGTACTGCTCATCATTGAAATCTGTCTCGTTGTCAGAGACCACAGGACTGGGAACCCTTCCCCCTTGGGGACTGCCTTTCCCTACAGAAGAAGTAGCTTGGTCAGCCTCATTTTGCAGTGTATTACCAAACCTCCGCCCGGTGTTGAATAGTACAGTTCTCTTCTTCTTCTTCTTCACCAGCAGAGCCTTCAATTCCTCTTGACCTTGGGCTAAACTCATGATCAATTCTTGGAACTGGGCGTTCTGGGCCTGGAGGGCCTTGATGGATTGCTCAGTAGATGATTCGGGATTCATGATGACTGCTGAAATAAACAGCGAAGAACATTAAGCAACCTGAAAAGAAGAGTACCTGTGATGCATATGATGAATGGAATGCGTATGATTTATGTTTTCAAAGACAATCGGGATTTCAACTTTGTAAACAAAAAGGAAGCGCACTTTATTAGATTCAACTTTGAAATTGAAATTTTTCAACAGATTGCCCTTAGGCGTTACATAAAATGGAAATACTGAAAAGGGAAATAAAAACTGTAAAAGAACATCCAAAGCTCATCAGTGATCCCAGGGTCTCTTTTTCTCAGTACGGTTATAGTCATTCAGGGTCTGCTCATTCTCCAACTGCTTTGTCAGCTTCTGGATCTTCAATTCCTGCTCGTTGAACTTTTCCCGATAAGAATCTCGTTCTTCTTGTAGTTGCGCCCAAGACCTCTTTAGTGTATCAACATCAGTAGGTATCTGAGGAGGGAGAACAGTTGGAGGAGCCCCGTCTCTATCAGGATATTCAAGAGTGATGGGTCTGACAGCTTCGTATGGCATTCCTCACCTCTGAGCACGGATGCGGATCCATCTGTAGTAGGATTCCATAGGTAGAGAAGTCTTCGGTCCCAACTCATGTGGGTCAACTTTGTGAATTCTGTCCCAAGCCTTGATGAACCTACGACGCAACTCATCACTATCTACCTGAAACTCAAAACTGATGTGAGGCACCAACATCTCATGAGGCCCTGCTCTTCTGGATCTTCCAAACTGACGGAGAGCTAGACATGGATTATAAGAGATTCGTCCTTGGGTACCAATCAAAGGAACATTAGGATATTCTCCGCAACGATCAATAACAGCTACCTCATCCAAACCTCTGAGAGTCCAAATGATGTCATTATCAGTGAGAGACATTAACCTATGAGCCCAGCCTCTTCCTTCTTTGTTCTTCAGCACGAACTTAGGGAGGTGAGAAATAAACCACCTCACTAACAAAGGAGTACAACACCACAGAGTTCCTCGTCTTCGGGAAGTACGAGCATAGAGTTGTTGCAGGATATCACCCAAGAGAGTGGGCACAGGGTTCTGAGACATGAAGATCCTTATGGCATTGACGTTGACAAAGTTATCAGGATTTAGAAACAAAACTAGACCATAGATTAAGAGAGCCAGAATGTCTTCGTACGCCCTGAAGTCTAAGTCATTCCAGAAACTGTTAGCTTTACCAATCAGAAACTTGGCCAAGAAACCCTTAACTCTGCTTCTAGTCACCCAGTTGTCCATTACCTCTTTGGTGGTCAAAGGGAAGGGCTGCAGCAATCTCCTCAAGCCTAAAGTCTTTTCCCAACCAGTGAAGGGAGTCTGATCCAAGATAGGGATACCAAGCAAATCAGAGAATTCTTCCAGGGTAGGGACCAGCTGGAAGTCTTGAAAGGTGAAGCAATTATACAAGGGATCATAAAACTGGGTCAAGACACTCATCAGTTGTTGGTCCCACTTTGCAGTGACTAAACCAAGAAGAGAACCATGCCTCTGGATGAAGGAAGTAGTGTTTGGAATTCTGCTAACCAATTCTTCAAGCAACTCAGATGGATGAACAAAATTAAGCCGGATAGTGTTCCTTCGCACAGGCATCATAATGTCCTACAAAACAGAGCAAAGATGAAACCCTCTTGTCTTTGAAATGGGTCAGTCCTTATGCAGGATGCATGCAATGGTATGATGGCATGATGTTATGATAAAGCACACCACAAGTATTCACAAAGGCAAACATGATAAGGCACACAAGTCACACAAGACAACCCTTAGAGCTTAGGCCAGCATGAAGTTCAGGTACTACCCTCTTTCAGTTTGTTGGTTAAGACCTGTCCTATCAAAAGTAACCGGGTTCTAGAGGACCCCAATATCACTGACTACCCTCAATCGGTCATAACTCCAGCGTCGCAATCTTTTCTTGCGGCCAGAACCATCGCGAGAGTTTAGCCTCAATGGGTGTAGCATACTGCTACTGTTCTATGGCCAAGTTGGGTCAAATTAGGGTTCTAAGGTCGGTTGGTGCTTAATGACTCCTCAGAAGACCCATATTCTCCTCGTTGCAACACAAGGGATATCGGTACAGACCAAGGTGCCACACCAACGTAGCCATTGCTTCACCCATGTCGGTCTACGCCGGACAGGTCCCTCACAGCTTATGCTACCTAAAAGGGTATCCCCAGATCCGGGTTAGGATCTATGAAAATCCAAGACAATGCCCACAATAATAAAGCAAACAAAACATTCAATTGAAAACATAAGTATGATCTATCCTAAGGTACACCTCACTTTATAGTGTCCCCAGTAGAGTCGCCAGTTCTGTGATCGGTGGAAATAGAACTGACTGTTTAAAGCTGGATCGCGTATGTCGCGGTAAGCAAGAGTCGACACCGTCTTTTATGTTCTCCAACATGGAAAGGACAAAAGCACAACAAAATTCCTTATTGAGAATGTCTCTCGGTTCAGGAGGTAGATTTATAGAAAGGGAAGGTGTTAGCACCCTTTCTATCCATGGTTATCCATGGGCTCTTAGGTACTTGCTCTTATGTTTTCAAAAGATGTTTGCTTTTCAAATGTGAGTGGGTTTGAAAAAGTTTCATTGAAAGATTTCTGAGTGAATCTTGTATCTGTCCTCAAGAGTGTTTGAAAAATTTGTTTTGAAAGCTTTTGAAAGTGTCAGTGTGAAAAGATTTTTGATTTGTTTTTTAAGAGAGAAAGTACCCATGAGTCATCTACCTACCCTAAGGAATTAGGCTGTGTAAGAGTCCTTAAGGTAGTGCCATCCCACCATTGAGAGGTAGGTAACACCACCGTTGGAGGTGTTCGGGTCAATTCGATTGAGGGACAGTGTGGTCACCGAA
The DNA here is from genome assembly GCA_948472305.1 of Vicia faba. Taxonomy (NCBI): domain Eukaryota; kingdom Viridiplantae; phylum Streptophyta; class Magnoliopsida; order Fabales; family Fabaceae; genus Vicia; species Vicia faba. The sequence continues at coordinate 776,639,241 of OX451737.1, forward strand.
GCAATAGTAGGACACCTTAGAAGTAACCCTAATGTCCTAGATCCTTTTTAATCCGAGGCAACCGTTTCGAGGCAACTGGATCTTAGACATAAGGGCGACCGCTAAAACACCCTATACTTGACGACCACTTTCGAGGCAACGAGTGAGGCGTACCCTAGAAGTGACAGGTGCATTGTGTGTTGTTTTCAGATTAACATTTATCTTTGATCATGTAATTATGAGCTACGAGTTGTTTTTAATTATCATACATTCTTTCATGCAATTTAGCAGTTAGGAGTGCGGAAAAATAAAATACGGAAAGGTAAAAGCTACGCTATTACAAGGCGCGGGTCTATACATCACCAAAAAACAAAGACCCGTTTTTGATAAAGTGCGGAAAGTAAAAAAAGCAATAAACCTAATTACTATTACATCCTTGGAAGCAGTTACATAATAATCCAATAAAATAAAAATAACGTGCGAAAGAATTAAAATTGGAACGTCCTAGGGTTTTGGACCCTTTTGAGAAATTAAGAGTTTTTGTCCTTTGCTTGAAATTAAATTAAAATTAAACCTAATATTAATTATTAATTATTTACAAGAAAGATATTTTTTTGTGTTTTTTGTATTTAATGAAAATAAAGAAATTAAAATCAAAAGAAAACCCTAGTTCTAAGTTTATTTTAATTATTGATAAAATGTTAAAGTTAACCTAATTTAAACTAATTAATTAATTTACATTTTATTTACAAAAATAATAATAATTAATAATGATGATAATAAGAAAATGATTAAAAAAAAAGGTCGAAACCTAATCCTATGCAATTTTTATTTTTATTAAGAAAAAGGATTAAAATTTAAACCTAAATTAAGCTAAGTTAGTTATTAGTATTTATTTACAAAAATAAGTTAATGGTTAATTTAATAAATAATAAAAACATATTTACAATTTTGATTTTCTGATTTTTATTAGGAAAAATAAATTTGTGGTGAATTAATAATAATAAGTAAAACAATTAAAAGAAATTTAAAAGAGAAAAAATAAAATTAAATATGCAAACCAAAGGGGGTGTGATGGCCCAAAGTTGAGGTTTAATTGAGGAATCAGGCCCAAGAAGATTCTAAGCCTGGTTGACTTTCAGGAATCATGTGTATGTTTGTTGACTGGAACACACCATGGACTCCATCTCCTGGCCACTGGATGGAAGCTGGGGACACATGGCAAGCTATTGCTGGGCGTGCATGGTAGAATTTTGGATGATTGCTGCATTGGAATTGGTTAAGAAAAATATGAAGAAATATATGGGGGACCTGGGAATCGAACCCAGGTCCCAGTGTTTGCCAGCCACGTCTCCCACCATCTGAGCCATGATGCGCGTTTGTAAACATATTGATAAACAAATATTATATAAAATACAAACAACTATTATGATGCAAACAAAAATACGCGCGCTGAGTTTGAATCACCCAGTCACACGTTGCCACCTATTGTCTTCTTCGTTTTCACCTGTAAACATAAACAAGATAGCGGGAGTTTTAAACCCCCACAAACCAAAAGTGTCAATAATAGCGATTAGCAGCAGGCATCACATAAATTGAGCGCGAGGGTTTGGTTGAATTCGTCTGGCCTTGACGAATTCAACCATGCTTGTCTCAAGGTCCAATTTTTCCTTATGCATAAAGCCCTAATTTTCAAGCTTCAAAACCCTAGATATCTCCCATGGTGGATTTCGATTCAGGAAGTTTCAACACAATTAAACTATCCCATTAGCTTCAGAATGTTCCTAACAACACAAACCAATCAAAGATATGGATTAAAAGCACATGAATTATGATATGCAGATTTGGAAATATATGCAAACCGTGTGACTTATTGTCTTTGATTCTGATGGTGTTAGGGCTCGTTCTTGATGGCAATAGACTCTTGGAGACTTAGGCAAGGTGTTTGAATCTTTTTCAGGCTTTGAATCGTGCTGCAAATAAGAATTCAGTTTCACAATATTTCTTGAATTTTTGCAATTTGGTTATGGAGTTTTAGCAGCAATTTCATGTGTCCAGGAATAGGGTTTGCTTCAGCATATGTATTGGAAGAGAGTTAGGTTAAAATTAAGCCCATAAATCCATTGTATTCAAGTTTGCATCTTTGATTTCCAATCAAATATTTTTTCAATCTTTTTCAATGAAAACCTTGCCAAATTGGGAGATCTCGTCCCCTTGAGTGATGCACGATATCTTCAGCATGTATGGAGTGTATTTGCTTCATAAAAAGATTTGACAACCAAGTTTTGATATTTTCCTACAATTAAAATCAATTAAATGAATTAATATTAATAAAAATTCAATTAATTAATTAAAAATAAGAAAATGAACCAATTTAAGCTTAATGGGTCGTGCATAGGTCTTGGGGTAAAGATTCAAGAAAGAATTTGAGGCCCATTAGCAAAAATGAAGTGTTTTAGGCAAAGTTGACTTTTGAAAGTTCCAAAAAATTTCCCAACTTATCCAATGTATATCTTGCTCAATTTTGAAGCTATGAACATGTTCGTGGACATTTTGGAAAGGTCTTGAAGTCCTATAACCAATGCCTTTGGTCCCATATTATTTTGATTTACCAATCTCAAGTTATGGTCTTTGACTTAAAGTGCCTTTTTGTTGACTTTTGAAAATGACCTATAATGTAGAAATTGATAACTTTTTGTGAGAGCATTTCTTGGACTTGGAATGTGAAGATGAGTTGTAGGAAATGCCATCCCCTTCAAAATGAGCATTTGATGGGATTTTTCTGATGAACCATGAAAAAGTTATGCCCTGGTCAAGTTACAATTGACTTTTCAGCTGTCCAAAAATAGAAACTTTTGACATCTTGAGACTTTTTGAGCCATGCTTGTGGAATCATGATCAAGAATTGATCAAATGATGATTGTGGCTTCAAAATAAGATGTTGACAAATTTTTTTGACTTTTGACTGTCAAATGACCATTTTGCCCCTACAGTTGACTGTGGAGCAATTAGGGCTTTTGACTGTGCAACTTGACCTTGTGAGCCTTGAAACTTGACATATGGATGTTTGACAATGTATGTAAGCATATGGGACTTGATTGGACCCTTGAAAACCTCAATTTCTTTGCAAGAACCAAAACCCTAATTTTGACTGTGTTAGGAGGCAAATGGACTGTGCAACCCTTGAGAGATTTTGAACCATCTGGAGATTGATCTTGACAAATTTTGAAGAATATGGGAGGGCAAATTTTGGGGTACAACAAAGACCCACATATGTAAATTCGAAGCTTAGTCCAGGAGTGAAAGCAGAAGTGGTCCAGTTGCTTAAGGAGTACAAAGATTATTTTTCCTGGGATTACAACGAAATGTCGGGTTTAAGCAGGGACCTGGTCGAACTGAGGCTTCCCATAAAAGATGGTAAAAAACCATCAAATAGACACCAAGAAGATTTGAATCGGAGATCCTCTCGAAGATAAAGGAAGAATTCGAAAGACTCTTGCGCTGTAAATTCATCCGGACCACAAGGTATGTTGAATGGATTGCAAATATAGTACCAGTAATTAAGAAAAATGGATCTCTTAGAGTATGTATAGGTTTTCGTGATTTAAATTATGCAACTCCTAAAGATGAGTATCCAATGGCGGTGGCTGAAATGTTAGTAGATTCTGCTACTAGTTTTGAATATCTTAGTATGCTGGATGGGTATTCAGGATACAATCCGATTTTTATTGCAGAAGAAGATGTGCCAAAGATAGTATTTCGATGCCCTGGGGAAATAGGCACCTATGAATGGGTGGTTATGCCATTTGGTTTAAAAAATGTTGGGGCAACTTATCAAAGAGCCATGAACTCTATATTTAATGATTTCGTAGAAACTTTCATGCAGGTCTATATTGATGATAAAGTAGTGAAATATATATCAGGAACTAGTCACTTGGATCACCTTCGCCAGTCATTCGAAAGGATGATAAAATATGACCTGAAGATGAATCCCCTTAAATGTGCATTCTTTGTGCAGGCTAATGACTTTCTTGGTTTTGTGGTCCATAAGAAAGGCATAGAAATCAACCAAAACGAAACAAAGGAAATAATTGAAGTGAAAGCTCCACCAACAAAGAAAGAGTTGCAATCCTTGCTGGGAAAGATAAACTTCTTGCGAAGATTTATATCAAACTTAAGTGGTCGAACTCAAGCCTTTTCCCCACTCTTGCGGATGAAGCAAGGAGATTTTGCATGGAACGAAGAACATCAAGAGGCGTTCGAGAAAATCAAACAATACTTGATGCATCCACCTATTCTAACGCCTCCTCAAAGAGACAAGTGCATGAGGTTATACATATCGGTGTCAGATAAAACTATAGGAAGCATGCTGGCTCAAGAGGATAAAAATGGCGTCGAAAGGGCCATTTACTACTTAAGTAGAGTACTGAATGATGCATAGACTAGATATAGTTCAATAAAAACATTATGTCTTTGATTGTACTTCTCATGTACTAAGTTAAAATATTATATAAAGCCAATTGACGTTTACGTTTCCTCATATTTTGATGTTATTAAGCATGTACTGTCAAAACCAATCTACATAGTCGAATTGGTAAGTAGGCCATGGCCCTAACAGAGTATTCTTTAACCTTCATGCCTTTAAAAGCAATGAAGGGGAAAGTAGTCTCTGATTTCATTGTAGACCATGCATTGGTCTAAACATCCCAGAACCTTGTGGAATTGGAACCTTGGAAATTGTTCTTTGATGGTTCTACACATAAGGAAGGAAGTGGAATTGGGGTTTTGATTATTTCTCCAGATAAAATTCCAACAAAGCTTAAGTACAAAATAGATGGCCCCCCTTGTTCGAACAATGAAGCGGAATATGAAGCATTGATAGCAGGACTTGAAGCTTTATTGGAATTGGGGGCAACTAGTGTCGAAATAATGGGTGACTATGAATTAGTGGTCAAGAAAATTACCAAAGAGTACAAGTTCATAAAAGAAAACTTGATATTTTACTTTGTGATAGTGAATAGATTGCTCCGAAAATTTGAATATGTAGATATCAAGCACATCCCCAGGATGAAGAATCAAGAAGCAAATGATTTGGCCCAGATTGCCTCAGGATATAAAGTATCAAAAGAAAGATTGGAAGATTTGATTGAAGTATGAGGCAAGGTACTAGCTACTAAACTTTCTCCAGCAGATTTAAAAAGCTCAAGTCTAGGTTATGCAAACGAAGTACATTTCGAAGTATTAGCCAAAAATAGTTTAGCAAGTAGGATTAGAGAAATCTAATAATAAGTTATTTAAAAAACCCAACAGCAAGTACCGAAAGAAAGGTAAAATATCATGCCTTAAGTTATGTGCTAATAGGCAACAAATTGTTTAAGAAAACCCCAGAGGGGGTCTTATTGAAATGTTTAGGAGAAAGTGAAGATTATTTAGCGCTAGACAACATGCATTGTGGGGCATGTGGAGCACATCAGGAAGGTCACAAGATGAAGTGGCTTTTGTTTCGACATGGCATGTATTGGCCTACAGTTCTAAAAGATTGTATAGATTTTTCCAAAGGATACCAAGAGTGCCAGACTCATGCGGGAATTCTGCATGTTCCTGCAAGTGAACTACATTCGATTGTTAAGCCATGGCCTTTTAGGGGTTGGGAATTGGATTTGATTATAGAAATTAGGCCATCATCTTCAAAAAATTAGAAATACATCTTGGTGGGAATAGATTATTTCACAAAATGAATAGAAGCAATACCTTTGGTGAATGTTGATCAAGAAAGCATCATTGAATTCATCCAGAGGCGTATAGTTTATAGGTTTGGAATTCCAGAAACTATTACAACATATCAAGGATCGGTATTTACTGGTCAAAGGATACAAGAATTCGCTAAGAATATGGGTTTTAAATTACTAACTTCTACGCCTTATCATGCACAAGCAAATGGACAAGTTGAAGCATCTAACAAGGTAATCATTGGTTTAATAAAGAAATATGTGGCAAGAAAGCCAAAGAATTGGCAGAAAACTTTAGATCAAGTCTTATGGGCTTGTCGAACATCCCCCAAAGAGGCAACAAATGCAACTACGTTTCGCTTAACGTTTGGACATGATGCAATTTTTCCAGTAGAGATTTACGTACTGTCAGTCAGAATCCAAAGACAAAACAAAATTTCCACAGATCTTTATTGGGAAATGATGATGAAAGAATTGGTGGATTTAAATGAGGAAAGGTTACATGCTTTGGAAATTATAAGAAGGCAAAAAGAAAGAGTAGCCAAAGCATATAATAAGAAAGTTAAGGTAAAAAACTTCTCAAATGGTGATATGGTTTGGAAGGAGATTCTGCCAATGGATCGAAAGAATAAGTTATTGGGAAAATGGTCTCCACATTGGGAAGGCCCCTTTCGAGTCATTCAAACATTCACTAGCAATGCCTTTGAAATCGAAGAACTAGCAGAAGATCGAAGAATCTTGAAAGTTAACGGTAAATATTTGAAAAAATACAAACCTTTTCTTCAAGATTTAAAGATTGCGACAAACTAGTAAGTTAGTGAAATAATGAAGCACACATGGTGTAAAACATAAAAGTGCAAAAATGGCTTTGTCTAAGCATGCTTATAATACAAAGCAAATACAACGAATGGTTTATTACATAAATCAAAACGGTATGTTTTTCTTCATCCTTTCATACTTGATTTTTGCTAGGCCAAGCTTATACTGAACATCGGCGTGTATGCTTTTGAGGTGTACAATATCTTCAGTCATGGCTGAAGCTCTTTCGACATGCTCAAAGTTCGGTGCAGCCAAAGTATCAGCTTCAGTAGTGTCCAATCCTTTGATAGCAGTTTATTTTTCCCTAGCATCAACTATTTTCTTCTTCAAATCCACAATATGAGACTCCCAAAGTGTGATCAAAGCGGTGTAAGTGTCGAATTCCACTTGGGATGCCTTCCTCGAAGACAACAAATCCTTAGATGCTTTAGAAGCACTCTGAGCTTTGTCAAATTCAGCAGTTTGCTCCTATTCTTTTGCTTGAAGCTTCGAAGTTGCATCAACCTCCCTGTTGTACTCAGCGCAGATTTGGTCAATTAGATTTTGAATATCTATTAGGACCTTGCCTACATAAGCAGGACAAGCAGTAATGTTGATGTGATTAATCATCTTTTCACCCCAAAGCGAGCAGTAACCTCCATTTTCAACACTTCGAATAAATCAGCTTCAAATACAGCTTTTTTCACTTGCTAAAGGAGTTCGTCATAAGAAGCTTCACTAGCGCTGGCGCCAGATTGAGTCAAAGTCCCAGAAGCGCTTTTGTCTAGAGAAGAATCCCTTAGATCCATAGTAAAATCCACATATTTTAGGGGATCACTCTTTTTTAGCGCTATTTTTTCCTCCTCAGTGAGTGTTGGAGTCAGGATGGGATGTGGAATTGATCGAGCTTGTGTTCTTAGTTCGTCAGTAGTATCAAGATGTGTTGGATGAGTATCTTTAGGTTGTGGTTTAACCTCCTACATGTCCTCATCTTCTCGAAAGTATGTCTCAACCCCATCTGAATATTGCTCTTCGTCCTCGGCATAATCCACATGAAATTGAGCCCTTTTTAGAGAAGAATCTCTAGGTATGCTTTCAGAATCTTCGTTTTCCTCTAATATTTGCTTGCCAAACACTGGCACGTCATCTTCACTAGGAGAGGAAGTCTCCTGTTCGACTTGGACATCACATGCTTTAGATTGGGGAACCATAGTCGAAGACCCTTTATTTTGGACAACACCACTAGATGTGGGAGGAGGCAAAGGAGTCTCTGTATTCAGAGGAGCATCTTGGTTGACAGGAGAAATGGGAGGAGTAATGGATTTATCCTGCAGATAAAAAAGCCGTTAGGTCAAAAGATATTTGAGCAAGAAGTAAAAGATTAGAATAAAGATGTACCTTTTGATCATCAGGGTTAGAAGCATTTCTGCCAATATGCTCCAAAATTACAACCCCGGAGGATGCAGGTTGAACTTCACGTTGAGGAGGAGGAAGGATTTTTACCTCCACATCTTTTTGATTGGTGGTTTGATATGGAACACCATTCGACGTTGCGGCTTTCTTGTGTTTCTTATTGGCCTTGAAAGGAGTGAGGGGGACGTTGTCATCATCATCAGGAATAATGATTGTTTCTTTGTCAGAAGCTTTTCTTTTCTTTGGTGTTCAAGGTGGGTAAGCCATTACCCTAAAAAGAGAAGATTGCAAGGGAATTCATGGTCAGAGAATGCAAAAAGTAAGAAGTATTTTTAGAAATGGTACCTTTACATTCTTCGCTACTTTTTTGGGGGAAGAACCCTTTGCAGAAGAGAGTCCTTGGCTGGAAGAAGTTCCTACTTTTGAGGCAGTAGTCCAATCCTCCTTCGTTGCAGGTTTTTCCTTCTTTGTAGTTTTCCTTTCAACAGCTAGAAAACACTATCAAGTTTAGTCAAATGCTCAAAATTGGAAATTTCCAAAAAATTAAAAGGACCAAGGAATCCATTGGTTCCATACCTTTATGTGTCAGAGACACAATAGAGACTGATGATAAGTCATAGTGAAGGAAACCTTTGAAACTGTCCAGAGTGACTTAGTCGAAACCACCCTCTTAACAGGTTTTTGGGAGTCATTTTTTAACTCATTAAAAACATTGCCACAAGTAAACCAATCTGGATAGGATGGAAAGAACTCTAAGGCAAAATCAGCACTAGGCAATTTTGGAAACTTTGGTGGTTGCAACTCAAAGGCCAAATCATATCTATGTCCGGGTTTTACAGAAGAGGGAACATTTAAACGTGGAAGTTTCTTTGTAAATTTTTCTTTTAAAGTAGCTTCTGCTTGGAAAAAGGTTCGACAAAGATTGGTTGGATCATAGACAGTTTCAAAGAATTTCTGGAAAGCCCGAATTTCCTGAGTATGAGTTAGTTTAACTTTTGGGACGTTTTCCTGCACAAGGAAAAAAGCTTTTGTTAAATGTTCATTTATTTGAGCAGTGTCGAACATGTTGTTCTAATAACAGTCAGTCCACCAAGTATAGAAGCCTTTGGTCATGTAGAAAGCAGGATGATAAGGAATGAGACCAAATTAAGCAAAATTAGCATGGTACTCTTGGTGTTTCTGGATATCTTGAACGGAGTAATCTACACCTGTAATGCAGGTCTCACGTTTTCAACTGAAAAGAGGCTCAGGGATAAGTTGACACAATCCAAATTGTCGAGAGACGAAGTTGGGTTGATAAGCTAATAAGCAAACATGGCTCTTCACTGGTAAGATCCTAGAGACTAGAAGTCTAGGAAGAAGGAATGCGCGCCATGTGTTTTCAATGCCAGTGTCTTCATTCTTTACAATATCTCCAATTGGCAAGGTAAACCATGAGGGACCATAAGTTCTACTAGCGAAAGGAGCCATAATGGGAGTGAAATTGTGACGTTTCAAAAACATCAACATATATTTAGTGAGGAAAGCTTGAAGGGTCTCAGCATCATCACTGGGAGTTAGTTGTAAGAGTCTAATTCCTTCAATACTTCGACCTGCTATTTTCGGGTCCTCTTCATCAATATTTCCAGCAGTATGGAGAGAGGGTTCAAAAGTGGCATTTAGCCACAATTGAAGTAGCCAGTAAGGTCCATATAGAAGTAAGTTGGTACCTGCTTCATAATCTTTTAGTTTGGCAGCCGTGGCCCCTAAACTTTCATACAAACGGGATAAAAGCAACTCACTTAAGCATACCTTTTGACCAGAATGTAACTGGTTCGCCAAGGTTAGAAATATCTTAGCCAATTGCAGAGATTTGCAACAAAAAATGAATTTAGATAACCACAGAGCTAAGAAAGCTATATGCTCAACATTATAAACCTCTTCACAGTCCACGTGATATAGATCTATGTAAGTACTAAAAGAGGCATTTTTAACATTAAAGTCAATGGTGTTTTCCGACTCCAAATAGGGATCAAAAGCCTCTCCAGTAGGTGGAAGTCCAGTAATGGCAGCTATATCAAAGAAGGCGGGAGTTATCATCCCACAAGGGAGGTGAAAGGTGTTATAGGTACTATCCCAGAAATACAGGGAAGCTAATAGAAATGGCTGCAATAACTGAAGCCTAATTTTGACATTTGAATTAGGTCAAAAATTCCCAATTCTTTCCAAGCTTGAGTTTTCTTCTTCTCAACCTTAGTAAGCCAAGCTAAATAAGATTTATCTAAGGTTGGACATGATCTAAAAGGTCTAAAGCTCTCAGTTATATAATCCAATTGGAAAGCTTCTCTCTTTATCTTATGGTTTGAAGAACTACTTTCATAAGTTTTCTTAGGAGACTTTTTGGGTTTCTTGGTGGAATCCTCGATGTTCTCTTCAGAAGCCACAATTTTATTTGCTAAAGGTTTAGTAACATGATAAGTTGGGAAAAATTTCACACATTTTTCTAAATCGCCTGTAGCGATTAAAGGCCCTAAGAAACCTAAGGTTTTACCAAAAAACAAAGAAGGAATTACTACTGAGAAGCATAAATGGCTCTTTGTTCTCTAGTGAGTTTGGGAGGTGTGATAAATTCTTGATTCCCAGGAGTGATGATTTTTCTTGTTGGTACGTTTTGAGAAGAAGAACCTTTAGAGATTCCATATTTCTCAGCATGTTTTGAATCTTGTTTATCGGAAGACATTGTTGTTGATTTGAAGAACTGATGAATTTTTCAAGAAGGAATAAGAGTGAAAATCAGAGAGAGTATGAAGATTTCTGAGTTTGCAAAAGTAGAAAGAGGAATAATAAAAAATGTAACTTTTTTATAATGGTAAGTGGAGACGTGGGAGGTGTAACCTCAGGAAGTTAGTGTGGCATGTGTCAACATCTGACGAAGGAAAGTGAAAGATCATTATTCATGTCCTTGGAAGTTGGTATATAATGATGGTGAAACTGTCGCACACATGCCTTGATGAGACGTTTTGGAAAAAGGCAGTCATGATTAACTATGACGTCAGGAAATGAAAGGTTGCTAGTCGAAATTTGGTGATTACAAAAAATAGCCATTTCTACATTGATTTGAAATGGACATTTATTGGGGTCAATTTGTTAGCAAAAGATTTTTATATTTGATAAAAAATATGAAAGTTGATGTGAGAAGGTCATGGTCTAAAAAAAAACAATAACATGAAATTGGACCTTACAAGGTTATTTTTGTAAAAAGAAAAAAACTTATGATTAGATATGTCGAAAGAGGAACTTAAAATGATATTTCAAGATATGTGAAATACTTCGACAGTCACGTTGGTTAAATTCAAAGTTTAATTCAAAAAAGCTTCGATGGGAAGTTTAAATTTCAAACTAATGCATTTCTCCAGAAAGACGCGTGGAAATGCCAAAATGTCTGCATGTAAAAGGTGTCGAACGTGGCCTAATATCTTAGAAAGACCGTTAGGATCGAATTAGTATAAATAGGAGTCTTAGATGTTAGGATTCAAGGTGTTCACAGCTTTGTACAATATACTCAAATACTCAAATACTCAAAGTACCAGTGTTAGAGAAACGAGTTAGTGAGACATGTACGTATGATGCACCATATTTACATTTGAAAGTTATTTACATTTAATAAAATTTCTTCATGTCATTTATTTTCTTTACGATTTACAGTCTAGAATAGTTTTCTATTTTATTGTTTTTATAAGAACACTTTATTCGATATCAAAGTGATTCTCTTCGTTTAAAGAAGTTATCATCAAAACCTTTTTCCTAAAAACTAGAACACAATAGTCATGAGATCAATCTGATCGATCTCGCAAGTAACTGAATCTTTTTTTTTAGATTTAGAAGATCAGCGTTTGTTTACCAAATTAACGGGTAAACAATACCGTAAATATTTCATTTTCTTCTTTCTTCTGTCTAAACCATATGCTTCATTGGAAAACGTCTCCATGCCCTAACGACTTTTGTTTTTTTCGTAGTAATCAGGAGGAAATGTTATAGAAATACTATTTTATGTGTGATATAAATGATTGATAGAAACATGGTGTCTTGCTGTTCATATTCTTGATCTATGGAGGTCAATGGTATGTTAGTCTTGGTGCTAGATTTGGCTGGAAAATGAAACAGCGTCGGCATTGAGGGTCTCAGATTCTTCTTTAAGTCGATTTTATGCCTCTATTTTTTCAACTTTATGTTCTATCTTTTCATTTTTCATTTTTGTGTATTTGTTTGTATATTTTGGTTGTTTGATAATGCTGTCAATATATAAAAGCTAATAGCCTCTTGTTAGCTGAAGATTTCGATATTTGATAAAAAAATATGAAAGTTGATGTGAGAAGGTCATGGTATAAAAAATAATAATAACATGAAATTGGACCTTACAAGGTTATTTTTTTAAAAAGAAAAAAACTTATGATTTGATATGTCGAAAGAGGAAATTTAAATAATATTTCAAGATATGTGAAATACTTCGACAGTCACGTTGGTTGAATTCAAAAAAGCTTCGAGCGAGAAGTTTAAATTTCAAACTAATGCATTTCGCCAGAAAGACGCATGGAAAGGCCAGAATGTCTGCATGTAAAAGGTGTGGAACGTGGCATAATCTCATAGAAATACCGTTAGGGTCGAATTAGTATAAATTGGAGTCTTAGATGTTAGGATTCAAGGTGTTCACATCTTTGTACAATATACTAAAATACTCAAAGTACTAGTGTTAAAGAAACGAGTTAGTGAGATATGTACGTTTGATGCACCATATTTACATTCAGAAGTTATTTACATTTAATGAAATTTCTTCATGTCATTTATATTATTTACGATTTACAGTCTAGAATAGTTTTCTATTTTATTGTTTTTATAAGAACACTTTATTCGATATCAAAGTGATTCTATTCGTTTAAAGAAGTTATCATCAAAACCTTTTTCCTAAAAACTAGAACAAAATAGTCTTGAGTTCAATCTGATCGATATCGCAAGTAACTGAATCTTTTTTTTTGTTGAGATTTAGAAGATCAACGGTTGTTTACCAAATTACAGGGTAAACAAATTGGCACACCCGGTGGGACCTTGTGTCTAGTATTCAGTTGTTGTTTAACTTGTTTCGTTACATGAAATTAAGGAGTGGAAAAATAGCCAATACCACAGATCCTAGAACAAAAAATCAGAATAATAGGAGAATGGCTAACCCACCCGTTAGCAGTGCGCAACAAGTTCCTCCCCCCATGGGAGGGAATACAAATGCTTCGAATACAACCGAAGCCACGATGATAAGTCAAGGGACTACGATTATCCCTTCGACTACAAACGCTACAACCATACCCCCAAATACAAGTGCTTCAACCATATTGTCAAATGCACAAAATGAACCTTTTGTAACATCTGTGGCTAGCCAAAATCCGCCCGTTTCCCCCAGACCTTTAGTAGGAAGTGTCTCTAGAACCTATGTACCAGGATTCATAATCCCAACATCAGATCCAATATATGGCATGCCAATTATATCCATGAAAGGACTTCAAAATAACAATTTGACATACACACACCCTTTAACATCTGCCTTCTCACCATTACAAGGATCAGGTTCAGGGGTAAATCAAATGGCATAAAACTATTCACAGCCAGGATATGTGTCCCAATTGCCTCCTATTACCACAAATTCGCAGGCAATTTTAGGGCAACAAACGAATGATAGTAACCACGAAATGGTGGGAATACTCGCCCAGTAAATGAGTACAATATTTAACCCGCTAACCTAAAGCACCACACAGATGAATCTACAGAATGCCCAAGCAAACCAACAGATGGCAGCGCAAATTGGGCGCCTTGCAGATTTTTTGGTGCACCCAAAGAATCAACTCGACAACCACAACCCACATGGACAAGGGAGAATCAAGGCATACTATTTCAAGAAGAGCCAACCATTGACCAGGCCCAACCAGTGATACACCCAGAAGTTGAAATTCAACAACCAGTTCGAAGGGAAGAACCACATAGGTTTCAAAAGGCTATCCCCGGGGAGGAACCACGAAGAAGGATGGTCATGGTGAATCAGAACCAAGACGCTGACGAAATTCTCCAAGGGTGTCGACAAGATGATATGGTAGGAAACAATAATCTAGTAGCCATAGTCGAAAGGATAATGGCACGAAATGGAGTAAATATTGGCATGCGAAGGCCAAACTATATATCCCCTTTGTTTGGGTACATTCAGCAAAATGAGTTACCTAGGGGATGGAAAGTGCCAAAATATATAAAGTTCTCTGGTGACACCAGTGAGTCAACCATAGAACACGTGGCTAGATATCTTACAGAAGCAGGGGATATAGCAAACAATGAAAATTTAAGGATTAAATATTCCCTAGTTCACTAACCAAAAATGCTTTTACTTGGTTTACAACTCTTGCAACAAATCCCATCCATGATTGGACTCGTGGAGAGATTATTTCATGAACAATTTTATGTAGGTCAATCCAAAATCAGCCTAAGCGAATTGGAAAATGTTAAGCGCAAATTCAGCGAGCCTATAGATGATTATCTTAACAGGTTCCATATGTTAAAGGCGAGGTGTTTCACACAAGTGCCTGAACACGAGTTGGTCGAAATAGAAGTAAGAGGATTGGACTTCTCTATAAGAAAGAAGTTAGATCCCCAATATCTAAGAGACATGGCACAACTGGCTGACAGGGTTCGGCAAGTGGAGCGTTTGAATATTGAAAAAGTAAGGGCTAACAAAAGCCACAAGAAAGAAAGAGTGGCTTATGTCGAAGCATGCTCAGATGAAAGAGATGTCGAAGATGACTCGTCAGAGGTCGAAGAGCATGAAATAGATCTAGAAGAATTAAAGCAGGACCACCTTATCCTTGCAAAGGGCTAGCACCTGCGAACATGAAGAATCCCGTCGAACCAGAAAGGAATAAAAAATTCCCAAAGAAAGCCTATACCTTCGACATCACCAAGTGTGATGAAATCTTTGACTTATTAGTAAAATATGGCCAGATGATAGTGCCCCCTGGCGATAAAATTCCTCCGTTAGAACAATGGAAGAAAAGGGGTTTTTGTAAATATCATAATTTTTTAGGCCATAAAACCTCACAATGCTATCTTTTCAGGGATTTGATACAGAGTGCAATCAAGGAAGGAAGGCTGGAGTTTTGAGAGAAGCCTAAGAGGAAGGTCAATGCAGATCCTCTTCAGGTTGCTGAGACAAATTGTGCAGAACCTATAGATATCAACATGGTGGACGCTGTTGAAATTGAAGAAGGTCAACTCGACAAAGTATCTGAAGAGGCTCGTGGGTTGGAGACTGCTGAGGGTCTCATAGGCCAGTTCAAAGGGAATGCTACTGATGGCAATACCAAAACTGCTGGCGAACCTAAGATTACTGAGGATCTTAAAGCCAAATTTGAAGAACTGGAAATTGCTGAAGGTCCCAAGTTCGAAGTTAACAAAACTGGGGGCAGGGCCAAAGTTGCTGTCAAATCTAAGACTATTGAGGGTCTTAGAGTCAGATTCGAAGAGCTGGAGAATGCTGAAGGTCCCAAGTTCAAAGTAAACATGGTGAATCTGAACCAGCTATCCGCAGAGATGGAGGAGATTGAAAGATGTTTGAAGATGGAAGATGACAGGATGCGTGTAACACCCCGTTTTCGATTAAATGTTAATCCGGCTATTTAAAGTAAAAATATTCATAATGATAAAATACTATTTTGAGTAATATTAATTTGGTGTGTAGTAATATTTGGCTTTGTTTGATTAATTGGCATGATTAGGTTTATATAGAATAAATATTATTTAATGTAATATTGTTTAATAGGGTTATATATTATAATTTGAATTAAATAATTGTTGGGGCCAAATTACAATTTTAGAAAGATAGAGGGAGGAAAGTTAGTAGTAGAAGGGAGTTTTATAAAATAGAGAAGGAAAGTTAGTAAGAGTAGAGGAAGAAGAAAAGAAGAGAGGAGAAAGAAGAAAGAAAAGAGGAGAAGAGAAGAAAGGAAGCTAGGATGGAGTTACAACATCTTCATCATCTTGTTTCAAGAAAACCCACACCAAGGTAAGGGGTTTGATTCTCCATCTCATATTGTTAGGTTTTGGTAAATATATTTTGGATTTGGGGGTAAAATGGATAGTTGATTTTATAGGGTTTTGTTGGTTGATTGTTAGAATGGTTTAGAGAAGTTGGATTAGGAGTATGGTTTGTGGGTGTATTAGGTGCTAGCTTGTAGAAATTAAGAGTATTGAAATGGGAAAGAAAACCATGGTAGTGGAATGATAAAAACTCAAAAGAATGAGATTTTCGCGCAGGCTTCACAACACGGGCCGTGTTGCAGCACACGGGTGCCCGTGTTGAAGCTCTGACTTGGTATTTCCCAAAAATCGTTTCGGCCATAACTTTTGAACCGTAACTCCGATTTAGGCGCCGTTTGATGCGTTGGAAAGCTAGTAAAATTTTCTATATGATTATGAGGAATTAGGTAGCTTTAAGAGCTTATTTTAATAAGTGATTATTGGAGAAAGTGTTTATGTTTATAGGTGAACTTGATTGTTATGTATTTTAGTGAAGTGTTTGGTGATGTTTGGTGTACTAAATGAATGATCTTGTGAGTTATACATCAAATGCAAAATGCATTATGTTTTGATAAGGTTTGAATGATTGGGTATGACAACATGTATGCTTATGTTTAATATGCATGTTTGTATGAAAACGATGATGCTACATGATGATATGGGAGGCTTGTGATGAATTGTTCATGACTAAATGATTTTTGTTGATAATGATGATCATATTGATATTGTTGAAATATAATTTCCGATTTGGAATTGTTGATAGTTGATGGTTTATGTTTTGGTTGAGTAAGTAATCTTGTTTGTATACATTTTACTTGACGTTGAGATTGATAAATTATATGTATGCATGCATGTACAATAGTTGATGTTCCATTGGTTGGATTTGATGGCATGTGTATGTTAAGATCATTGTGAGTCTTAATTGCATGCATTGGTTATATTGTACATTGCATGGCATGGTGGTCTTGAAACAGAGACGGTGGAACTTTGGGTCCACAATATATAGACGGTGACCCTATTGTGGGAAAAGACGTAGTGACCTTGATCCGGAAGGGAAATATAGGTGGTGGAACTTTGGGTCCACAATATATAGACGGTGACCCTATTATGGGAAAAGACGTAGTGACCTTGATCCGGAAGGGAAATATAGGTGGTGGAACTTTGGGTCCACAATATATAGACGGTGACCCTATTGTGGGAAAAGACGTAGTGACCTTGATCCGGAAGGGAAATATAGGTGGTGGAACTTTGGGTCCACAATATATAGACGGTTACCCTATTGTGGGAAAAGACGTAGTGACCTTGATCCGGAAGGGAAATATAGGTGGTGGAACTTTGGGTCCACAATATATAGACGGTGACCCTATTGTGGGAAAAGACGTAGTGACCTTGATCCGAAAGGGAAATATAGGTGGTGGAACTTTGGGTCCACAATATATAGACGGTGACCCTATTGTGGGAAAAGACGTAGTGACCTTGATCCGGAAGGGAAATATAGGTGGTGGAACTTTGGGTCCACAATATATAGACGGTGACCCTATTGTGGGAAAAGACGTAGTGACCTTGATCCGGAAGGGAAATATAGGTGGTGGAACTTTGGGTCCACAATATATAGACGGTTACCCTATTGTGGGAAAAGACGTAGTGACCTTGATCCGGAAGGGAAATATAGGTGGTGGAACTTTGGGTCCACAATATATAGACGGTGACCCTATTATGGGAAAAGACGTAGTGACCTTGATCCGGAAGGGAAATATAGGTGGTGGAACTTTGGGTCCACAATATCTAGACGGTGACCCTATTGTGGGAAAAGACGTAGTGACCTTGATCCGGAAGGGAAATATAGGTGGTGGAACTTTGGGTCCACGAGTCGGTACCGCATTTGCATACGTTGAGTTGTGTTGTGAGTCACATGTATAATTGTGCATGATATGTATGTGTGTTGATGTGTTTGATTATGTGCCAATATTGTTGTTGTTTGAATTATGGTTATGTGTCAAGGGTGTGAGTATTCGGATAATCGGTTTACATGGTTAATGTGTTGGAAATGGATTCCTTGAGTAAGGATGCTACAGGTGATAAAATGAACATGATCATTATGTATTGCTTTAATTATTGCCATTTCATTTACTTAAAATTATATGTTATATGATTATTGGAATTCTTACCCTTTTATTGGCCAATGCTTTTGATGGAATTGTGCAGGTACCGAGGACGGTAGCGCGAGGCGCTAGCTAACGGATGCATTGGATTGCAATCTGTTTTATTTGATTAGAGTCGAGTCGATGCTCTGGTAGTAACACATGGGGGGGGGGGGGGGGGGAATTTATTAGTGTCGAACCCGATTACTTTGTATTTGGATTATGATGTATATAATCCTTATTCGTGTATATGATGTTTTGTATATGTGAGACTTGATAATATATGCTTATGTGAATTATGATGGCTTGATGCCTTGAATTATGTTTTGATTCCTCCATAAATGGAGATGATGTGAAATTATGAAACTCCGTTGCGTTTGCACGAGAGAATGAAGTAAATATTTATAGTATGTTTGTTTTGTGTTGGAATGCTTATACTTTCAAACATACCCTGTCTGTTTTTCCTTAAAAACTTTGGAATGTGATGTGTGTTGTGGCATCCCTTCCGTGCAATTTTATTTCTCTGATTTTAATCTTTACCTTTAATTTGGGTATTTAGAAGGGGTGTTACAATGCGAACTGGGAACCAGAAAGTAAGCCTGGTGGAATATCTTTTTCATTGCCATACGAAGAATCCTGGAGGACTCGTGTGTCCAAGGTGCAGCGCAAAGAATGATCGAAGTGCTGCAATGGCATACCAGAAAGTATACCAAGAGAGGGCTGGAAACAGGTGGAAGAATGCTAGAGAATTGCTGCCATACCCAAAAATGGGAGAAAGCTTGATGGGATTTTTGGTTAGGTGTCATAAGACAAGATCAAAAGTTCTGATGTGCTCATGGTGTAGTGATGTTTATGACAGGAAAGCAGCAGAAGAATTCGAAAGAATTCAGTCTACACAATACTGGGACAAATAAAGGAGTAGCAGGGGTAGGTATGTAACCAATGCAAAAGGAATTCCAAAAATGGCAGATAGCCTACACCCCAGAGTGAATCGACAAGTCACCTTCAAGCCATCATCCAACATCCCAATAGACAAGTGGATGGAGTCTAGTCAAAGCAAGGGGAAAGGAAAAGGCAAAGGAAAATGGAAAAATTTCGAAGAAGGTGGCAGATCCGCATGGGCATATCGAAGACATTTTCGGTCAACAAAGCAACAAGCCTATGTTTTTGAGAACTACAAAGGAAAAACCCCAATGACAAGGACCCAGTGGCGAAGGTACCAAAGGACCAACAAGGCTCAAAGGGAACTCACCAACAATGAAGTAGGGGAATCCAGTACGGATAAAATTTTGTCTGCTGCACTTGTCAAAGAGAAGCCACTGGCATAAAGGAGGCTTTTCTCCCCTAGAAAGATTGAGGTATTCGTCGAAAGGGCTCCATAGGAACCAACTAACAAAGATCCAACCAACGATGAGGACATGCTTACTAACAACTTTGACTCAGATGGGGAGTCCTCTCTGAATATCTCCTGCAATGTGGTTTTTGTACTACCATATGAATATGATAAAGTAATAGAGATAGAAGATTCCGAAGGGGCAGATGAATTAGAGATGGAAAATCACAAACCTGTGTGCTATTATGTTATGAATAATGGAGCGGTCGAAGAACAGAACATGTTCTTTGAGAAACCAGACCAAGGTACGAAGAACCATCTGAAGCCTCTCTTTATCAGGGGAAAAGTGGAACAAGTGGGGATCAACAAAGTAATGATAGATGGGGGTGCTACTGTCAACCTCATGCCTAAATTCTTGCCGAAGAGGATAGGTATGTACGACACATATATAAAACCTCATAATATGGTATTGTCTAATTATGAAGGAAAAATTAGCCATACACTTGGCGTAGTTCAAGTTGACCTCACTGTAGGAACCATCACCAGACCAACGATGTTCATGGTTATAGCGGCCAAGACAAACTACAATTTACTCTTGGGTCGTGAATGGATTCATGGGATAGGCACAGTTCCCTTCTCAATGCACCAGCACGTGGCAATTTGGAGAGAAGATGGAATTATGGAAAATATTGAAGCAGACCAAAGCTATTATATGGAAGAGGTTAACCAGATTGATCGAAGGAATTTTGATCGAAACTTGGCCAACATAGGCTTGCAGCGCTGCAGATGGCGCGTATGCGCCAAACAATAATGCTATGTACTTTATGACCCTGCATCCAAGGCATGGATTTTTCTAGGATAGAGAGACTTTGGGAAAGGAAGATGATGTACCTGGACTTCCAGGGATACAGCCAATAGGCTGGGATGACGAAGACAGTGACCGTGTTTGAATCTTCCTTCTTCAAAAAGATTTCGGCCTATTTGGCTGAAAACAGACTAAAAACGGCTTTAGAAGCCGAAGTAAAGCTTACGGATATAAAGGCCAAGGAAGAAACAAATCATGCAAAAGGACCGGGGATTTTCTTCAAGCCAACACCCCCTGACAAAGAGAAGCCCGTCAAAGAAAAAGACCAAAGGCTAGACGCAATATATGATGATGGGCATTTGGGATTCAAGAAGGATCCAGTGGCGTCGAACGCAAAGATACTAGCGTAGGACCCTCTTGAAGAAGTGGATCTGGGAGATGGGACTATAAGAAGACCCACATATGCTAGTTCGAAGCTTAGTCCAGAAGTTAAAGCAGAAGTGGTCCAGTTGCTTAAGGAGTACAAAGATTGTTTTGCCTGGGATTACGATGAAATGTAGGGTTTAAGCAGGGACCTGGTCGAACTGAGGCTGCCCATAAAAGATGGTAAAAAACCCATCAAACAGACACCAAGAAGATTTGCACCGGAGATCCTCTCGAAGATAAAGGAAGAAGTCAAAAGACTCTTGCACTGCAAATTCATCCGGACCACAAGGTATGTTGAATGGATTGCAAATATAGTACCAGTAATTAAGAAAAATGGATCTCTTAGAGTATGCATAGATTTTCGTGATTTAAATTCTGCAACTCCTAAAGATGAGTATCCAATGCCGGTGGCTGAAATGTTAGTAGATTCTGCTGCTGGTTTTGAATATCTTAGTATGCTGGATGAGTATTCAGGATACAATCAGATTTTTATTGCAGAAGAAGATGTGCCAAATACAACATTTCGATGCCCTGGGGCAATAGGCACCTATGAATGTGTGGTTATGCCATTTGGTTTAAAAAATGCTGGGGCAACTTATCGAAGAGCCATGAACTCTATATTTCATGATTTCATAGAAACTTTCATGCATGTCTATATTGATGATATAGTAGTGAAATCTATATCAGGATCTAGTCACCTGGATCACCTTCGCCAGTCATTCGAAAGGATGAGAAAATATGGCCTGAAGATGAATCCCCTTAAATGTGCATTCTTTGTGCAGTCTGGTGACTTTCTTGGTTTTGTGGTCCATAAGAAAGACATAGAAATCAACCAAAACAAAAATAAAGGGAATAATGGAAGTGAAAGCGCCATAAAAAAAAGAGTTGCAATCACAGCTGAGAAAGATAAACTTCTTGCGAAGATTTATATCAAACTTAAGTGGTCGAACTCAAGCCTTTTCTCCACTCTTGCATAGAAGCAAGGAGACTTTGCATGAAATGAAGAACATCAAGAGGTGTTCGATAAAATCAAAAAATACTTGATGCATCCACCTATTCTAACGCCTCAAAGAGACAAGCGCATGAGGTTATACATATCTGTGTCAGATAAAACTATAGGAAGCATGTTGGCCCAAGAGGAGAAAAATGGCGTCGAAAGGGCCATTTACTACTTAAGTAGAGTACTGAATGACACAGAGACTAGATATAGTTCAATAGAAAAATTATGTCTTTGCTTGTACTTCTCATGTACTAAGTTAAAATATTATATAAAGCCAGTTGACGTTTAAGTTTCCTCATATTTTGATGTTATTAAGCATATGCTGTCAAAACCAATTCTACATAGTCGAATTGGTAAGTGAGCCATGGCCCTAACAAAGTATTCTTTAACTTTCATGCCTTTAAAAGCAATGAAGGGGCAAGTAGTCTATGATTTTATTTTCGACCATGCATTGGTCGAAACATCCTATAACCTTGTGGAATTGGAACCTTGGAAATTGTTCTTTGATGGTTCTACACATAAGGAAGGAAGTGGAATTGGGGTTTTGATTATTTCTCCAGATAAAATTCCAACAAAGGTTAAGTACAAAATAGATGGCCCCCCTTGTTCGAACAATGAAGCGGAATATGAAGCATTGATAGCAGGACTTGAAGCTTTATTGGAATTGGGGGCAACTAGTGTCAAAATAATGGGTGACCCTAAATTAGTGATCAAGCAAATTACCAAAGAGTACAAGTGCATAAAATAAAACTTGATATTTTACTTTGTGATAGCAAATAGATTTCTTCGGTAATTTGAATATGTAGATATCAAGCACATCCCCAGGCTGAAGAATCAAGAAGCAAATGATTTGGCCTAGATTGCCTCAGGATATAAAGTATCAAAAGAAAGATTGGAAGATTTAATCGAAGTACGAGGCAAGGTACTAGCTAGTAAACTTTCTCCAACAGATTTAAAAAACTCAAGTCTAGGTTATGCAAACGAAGTACATTTCGAAGTATTAGCCACAAACAGTTTAGCAAGTACAGATTAGAGAAATACAATAATAAGTTATTTAAAAAACCTAACAGCAAGTACTGAAAGAAAGGTAAAATACTGTGCCTTAAGTTATGTGCTAATAGGAAACGAATTGTTTAAGAAAACCCCAGAGGGGGTCTTGTTGACATGTTTAGGACAAAGTGAAGCTTATTTAGCGCTAGACAACGTGCATAGTGGGGCATGTGGAGCACATCAGGAAGTTCACAAGATAAAGTGGATTTTGTTTCAATATGGCATGTATTGGCCTATAGTTCTAAAAGATTGTATAGATTTTGCCAAAGGATTCCAAGAGTTCCAGATTCATGCAGGAATTCAGCATGTTCCTGCAAGTGAATTACATTTGATTGTTAAGCCATGCCCTTTTAGGGGTTGGGCATTGGATTTGATTGGAGAAATTAGGCCATCATCTTCAAAAAATCAGAAATACATCTTTGTGGGAATAATTTTTTGACAAAATGGATAGAAGCAATACCTTTGGTGAATGTTGATCAAGAAAGCATCATCAAATTCATCCAGAGGCATATAGTTTATAGGTTTGGAATTCCAGAAACTATTACAACAGATCAAGGATCGGTATTTACTGGTCGAAGGATGCAAGAATTTGCTAAGAATATGGGTTTTAAATTACTAACTTTTATGCCTTATTATGCACAAGCAAATGGACAAGTTGAAGCAGCTAACAAGGTAATCATTGGTTTAATAAAGAAACATGTGGGAAGAAAGCCAAAGCATTGGCACAAAACTTTAGATCAAGTCTTATGGGCTTATCAAACTTCCCCCAAAGAGGCAACAAATGCAACTCCGTTTCGCCTAACGTTTGTACATGATGCAGTTTTGCCAGTAGAGATTTACTTACAGTCAGTCATAATCCAAAGACAAAATGAAATTCCAACAGATCTTTATTGGGAAATGATGATGAACGAATTGGTGGATTTAGATGAGGAAAGGTTACATGCTTTGGAAATTCTAAGAAGGAAAAAAGAAAGAGTAGCTAGAGCATATAATAAGAAAGTTAAGGGCAAAACCTTCTCAAATGGTGATATGGTTTGGAAGGAGATTCTGCCAATGGATCGAAAGAATAAGTTATTGGGAAAATCCTCTCCACATTAGGAAGGCCCCTTTCGAGTCATTCAAACATTCACTAGCAATGCCTATGAAATCTAAGAACTAGCAGAAGATCGAAGAATCTTGAAAGTTAACGATAAATATTTGAAAAAATACAAACCTTTTCTTCAAGATTTAAAGATTGCGACAAACTAGTAAATTAGTGAAATAATGAAGCCAACATGGTGTAAAACATAAAAGTGCCAAAATGGCTTTGTATAAGCATGCTTATAATACAAAGCAAATACAACGAATGGTTTATTACATAAATCAAAACGGGATGTTTTTCTTCATCCTTTCGTACTTGATTTTTGCTAGGCCAAGCTTATACTGAACATCGGCGTGTATGCTTTTGAGGTGTACAATATCTTCAGTCATGGCTGAAGCTCTTTCGACATGCTCAACGTTCGGTACAGCCAAAGTATCAGCTTCAGTAGTGTCCAATCCTTTGATAGCAGTTTATTTTTCCCTAACATCAACTATTTTCTTCTACAACTCCACAATATGAGACTTCAAAAGTGTGATCAAAGCGGTGTAAGTGTCGAATTCCGCTTGGGCTGCCTTCCTCGAAGCCAAAAAATCCTTAGATGCTTTAGAAGCACTCCGAGCTTTGTCAAATTCAGTAGTTTGCTCCTGTTCTTTTGCTTGAAGCTTCGAAGTTGCATCAACCTCCCTGTTGTACTCAGCGCAGATTTGGGCAATTAGATTTTGAATATCTATTAGGACCTCGCCTACATTAGCAGGACAAGCAGTAATATTGATGCGATTAATCAACTTTTTCACCCCAAAGCGAGCAGTAACATTCGTTTTCATCACTTCGAACAAATCAACTTCGAATACAGCTTTTTTCACTTGCTGAAGGAGTTCGTCATAAGAAGCTTCACTAGCGTTGGCGCCAGATTGAGTCGAAGTCCCATAAGCGCTTTTGTCTAGAGAAGAATCCCTTAGAGCCATCATCAAATCCACATATTTTAGGGGATCACTCTTCTTTAGCGCTATTGTTTCCTCCTCAGTGAGTGTTGGAGTCAGGATGGGATGTGGAATTAATCGAGCTTGTGTGCTTGGTTTGTCAGTAGTATCAGGATGTGTCGGATGAGTATCTTTAGGTTGTGGTTCAACCTCCTCCTTGTCCTCATCTTCTCGAAAGTATGTCTCAACCCCATCTGAATATTGCTCTTTGTCCTTGGCATAATCCACAGGAAATTGAGCCCTTTTTAGAGAAGAATCTCTAGGGATGCTTTCAGAATATTCATTTTCCTCCAATATTTGCTTGCCAAACACTGAAAGGTCATCTTCACTAGGAGAGGAAGTCTCCTGTTCGACTTGGACGTCACCTGCTTTAGATTGGGGAACCATAGTCGAAGACCCTTTATTTTGGGCACCACCACTGAATGTGGGAGGAGGCGAAGGAGTCTCTATATTCAGTGGAGCATCTTGGTTGATAGGAGAAATGAGAGGAGTAGTGGATTTATCCTACAGATAAAAAAGTCGTTAGGTCAAAAGATATTTGAGCAAGAAGTAAAAGATTGGAATAAAGATGTACCTTTGGATCATCAGGGTTAGAAGCATTGCTGCCAATATGCTCCAAAATTACAACCCCGGAGGATGTAGGTTGAACTTCACATTGAGGAGGAGGAAGGATTTTTACCTCCACATCTTTTTGATTGGTGGTTTGATATGGAATACCCTTCGACGTTGTGGTTTTCTTGTGTTTCTTCTTGTCCTTGAAAGGAGTGAGGGGGACGTCATCATCATCATCAAGAATAATGATTGTTTCTTCGTCAGAAGATTTTCTTTTCTTTGGTGTTATAGGGGGTAAGCCACTACCCTAAAAAGATAAGATTGCAAGGGAAGTCATGGTTAGATAATGCAAGAAGTAAGAAGGGTTTTTATAAATGGTACCTTTACATTCTTCTCTACTTTTTGGGGGGAAGCACCCTTTGCAGAAGAGAGTCCTTGGCTGGAAAAAGTTCTTTCTTTTGAGGCAGTAGTCGAATCCTCCTTCGTTGCAGGTTTTTGCTTCTTTGTAGTTTTCCTTTCAACAGCTAGAAAACACTATCAAGTTTAGTCAAATGCTAAAAACTGGAAATTTCCAAAAAATTAAAAGGACCAAGGAATCCTTTGGTTCCACACCATCATGTGTCAGAGACACAATAGGGACTGCTGATAAGTCATAATGAAGGAAACCTTTGAAACTTTCCAGAGTGCACTTAGTCGAAACCACCCTCTTAGTAGGTTTTTGGGAGTCATTGTTTAACTCATTAAAAATATTACCACAAGTAAACCAATCTGGATAGGGTGGAAATAACGCTAAGGCGAAATTAGCACTAGGCAATTTTGGAAATTTTGGTGGTTGTAGCTCAAAGGCCAAATCATATCTATGTCCGGGTTTTACAGAAGAGGGAATCTTTAAACGTGGAAGTTTCTTTGTAAATTTTTCTTTTAAAGTAGTTGCTGCTTGGAAAACGGTTCGAATAAGATTGGTTGGATCATAGACAGTTTAAAAGAATTTCTGGAAAGCCTGAATTTCCTGAATATGAGTTAGTTTACCTTTTGGGATGTTTTCCTGCACAAGGAAAAAAGCTTTTGTTAAATGTTCATTTATTTGAGCAGTGTCGAATATGTTGTTCGAATAAAAGTCAGTCCACCAGGTATAGAAGCCTTTGGTCATGTAGAAAGATGGATGATAAGGAATGAGACCAAATTCAGCAAAATAAGCATGGTACTCTTGGTGTTTCTAGATATCTTGAATGGAGTAATCTACACCTGCAACGCATATCTCACGTTTTTGACTGAAAAGAGGCTCAGGGATAAGTTGACAAATCCAAATTGTCGAGAGAAAAAGTTGGGTTGATAAGCTAATAAGAAAACATGGCTCTTCATTGGTAAGATCCTAGAGACTAGAAGTCTAGGAAGAAGGAATGCGCGTCATATGTTTTCAATGCCAGTGTCTGCATTCTTTACAATATCTTCAATTGACAAGGTAAACCAGGAGGGACCGTGAGTTCTACTGGAGAAAGGAGCCATAGTGGGAGTGAAATTGTGACGTTTCCAAAACATCAACATATATTTAGTAAGGCAAGCTTGAAGGGTCTCAGCATCATCACTGGGAGTTAGTTGTAAGAGTCTAATTCCTTTAATACTTCGACCTGCTATTTTGGGGTCCTCTTCATCAATATTTATAGCAGTTTGGAGAGAGGGTTCAAAAGTGGCATTTAGCCACAATTGAAGTAGCCAGTAAGGTCCAGATAGAAGTAAGTTGGTACCTTCTTCATAATCTTTTAGTTTGGTAGCAGCGGCCCCTAC
Source organism: Vicia faba (assembly GCA_948472305.1). Taxonomy (NCBI): domain Eukaryota; kingdom Viridiplantae; phylum Streptophyta; class Magnoliopsida; order Fabales; family Fabaceae; genus Vicia; species Vicia faba. The sequence goes on from OX451737.1 coordinate 776,666,395, forward strand.
ACTTTCATACAAACTGGATAAAATCAACTCACTTAAGCATACCTCTTTCGACTAGAATTTAACTGGTTCACCAAGGTTAGAAATATCTTAGCCACTTGCAGAGATTTGCAACAAAAAATGAATTTAGATAACCACATAGCTAATAAAGCTATATGCTCAACATTAGAAACCTCTTCACCGTCTACATGATATAGATCTATGTAAGTACTAAAAGAGGCATTTTTAACATTAAAGTCAATGGTATTTTCCGACTCCAAATAGGGATCAAAAGTCTCTCCAGTAGGAGGTGTTGTACCCCAGTTTTTGCCCCTAATATCCTTTCATCATACCATACTATTTCAATCACAACAAGATCACATTAGGGCTTTTGGTTCTTCTACCTATCTTTAGCTTTGCTCTTTGAGGAGTTACCAAGCACCTTCACTTGTTTTCTTTTGTGATCATGGATATTTTGCTTTGATTTTCTCTCTAATTAACAAAATACAATATTGGTTTGTCTTACTTGTTAATAATGTAGGTAAAGGCAATGAGGTTTAGCAAGTTGCATCATGGGTTCATGAGTTTATTTCTATGCCCTAGTCAATAGCTTGAGAAATTCAAACCTCACTATTGAAGTTGTTTTGGAAGAATTGGTATGGAAGTGGTTTTGGTGGCCATGAGTCCTCATCATCGTCCTCAACAATTTCTATTCACAAAGGAAGAATATTGGCACAAAAAGTTTGTTCAAACTTGGCAAATTTCCACAAAGCATTCTCTTGATCTAGAGGCTAGGGTTTTGGACTTCAAAGGAGCACATCTTGCTCATATTTTGGTATTTTTGAGTGATTCCAAAAACATCCTTCTCTTTAAAGAGTTAACAAGAAATCAATTCAAAAGTTCCAAGGAGTTTTCATGTGGAAGGAACTTGGTGAAGAAGAAAGATTACAAGTCACCCAGATGAATCCCCAATTCTCCATATGTGACTTCAAATGGTCATAACTTGGTCAATTTTTATCACCTTGAGCCCATTATTTTTTCATGATGATCTTAAATATGTGTAATTCACGCCTTCTTTTATGTGCAAAGTGAGAAAATGGATGGAAGTTGCCTTAAGAATGCAAAAGATTATAGGTCGTTTCATGATTTTTGGCAAACTTCAACAAGTCATAACTTGCTCAATTTTTGGAGATTTTGATTGGTTCAAATTGAAAAATGTCATTCAAGAGGTCTATTTAATTCCATATTTTTTGGTCAAGAGCAAATTCTAAGTGGAAGTCCATGTTTGGATGTAAAAGATTATAGGTCATTTTTAAAGAAGAATTTGAAATATTTCTAAGTATGGAAAGTCAACTCTTTTTCTTCAACTTTGACTCCATGTAACTTTCAGCTCATGCATCCATTTGATTCCATTATTTTTCCATTGCAAATATTGTAACCTCATATTTCCAAAGCATCAAGAATTATGTCCTAAGACCCCTTGAGGTGAAAATGCCATGGATTTGAATTTGGTAGTTTGAAACTGAATTTTACACAAAGTCAGAATTTTGAAATCTTTGTTTTAGCTTCTAATCACAAGATTTCCACGCGTTTCTGTTTCTAATCATGTTTAGAAACTTGCCAGAAGTAATTAGCATCATGAAATGCACGATTTGGCTGAGTTTTGATCAAGTTTGAGTCACACTTTCTTCATGATGCAAACCCACACGAATTCCCTCCAAAATGCATCATTTGCTATTCCTTTTGATCCCATTTGCTTCCCTATAAATAGAGGGTAATCCCCCATTCAATTTCCCAAGCTTAGATAGCCATAATCACCCTGCCAAACTTGCTTCACAACTCAGAATTCAGCAACTTCGAATTCTATTCTCAAGCCTTTTTCAATCCAATTTTTCCATCAATTCACCTTCCTTAATCTTCCCTGAAGCTAACCATATAATTACATTCAAGAATCGTGCCCTATATTGCTCCATAGAAGTCCAGTTTCAGAACTCTGCAACTCAACTTCAATAGGTAGATTCCTTCATCAATTCTTCAAAACTCTGATATCATTGTGTTGCTCTCATTGTCCTGGTTCTAGTCGCAACACTTACAGTTCACTGGAAACATGTTTTGACCATGAATTTTCAAATCCCTTTTCAAAACTTTCTTTCCAAATTGCTTGAGCTACAATATATATAAATTTGGCACGAGGGTGTGGTTGTCTTCGTCTTGAAGAGACGAAGCGAATGGCATAGGTCTGAGCTTCTGATTTTACAATTTGAGAGACCTGTAATTCGTGATGGCTGGAGGTTGAAGATGACCAATGTGTCATCTTCTAACCAATGAAAGCGTGCCATTTGTTATTTTCAAATTCTGATTTTATTATTGATTTTGTACATTATTCATTAAAGACCATGATATGCACAACGCGCCAGATTCCTTGGATTTGATTACTAACGCATTTTGACTTTCATCCAATGGTCCACATCTTTTACTTTTACTTTCTTTTTCTGATTTTTATATTTTAATTGTTTTAAATTTCAAAAAAATTCATAGAAAATTCATTTTTAGTCCAAAAATCTGAAAAAAATTATGAAAAATATTTTTGATTATTCTCTTTCTTACTTTTATTTTTTCACAATTTAATTTTGTGTTTTGGTATTTTTTATAATTTTTGCACTTATTTGATTTGTTTAAAATGTTTAAAAATACTTTTACACATTTTTAAATTCTGAAAAAATTATGGAATGATCCAATGATATTGTGACAAATATTGGTGAGCTTATTTTATTTTTGTTTCTGACTTTACTATTTTTTACTATTTTTGTTTATTTTACCCATTTATTTTAATTTTTAAAAATAGTTTCTGAGTTTTAAAAATTCCCAAAAAATTTGTAAAATTACTTGGCCTCTTTTCTGATTTTCCTATGGTCTTATTTCTCATTTCTTGATTAATTTGAATATAATTGACATTTTCCTCATTATTTTCCATTTTTTAAACATATTTAAACCCTTTAATGCATATATTAATTATATTATTATTTTGTGAATATTTTATGGCTGTCTTGGGTTTATTTTTTGATCATGACTTTATTAACATCATTGGATCCATGATGTTGAGTTTAACTCCACAAAAAATAGATGAATGATTTTAATAATAGTTTGATTAAATATTAATTCAAATGTGGTTTCTCTTTTTACCGTAATTCCTCTTCATCTCACCCCCTTCTCATTGCACTAAATGTTGTTGGAGCATGATCTCTATATCATGTCTCAAAACAAATGGTGTATAGATTGCTATTGACCGGCCTCAAAATAGGTGCGACTTCTATATAAGTCCACTTACGATTGCTTAACATAGCGCTAAATTTTGTCCCGATTCGAATAAATGATCATTCGTGGCCCAAACTTATGATTGCAAGCCCAAGTATGTTAATTTGATCTCTTTGATCCAATAAACTTGAGATTCATTGTGTGGAGGCTTTGGTTCTAACAATCCTCTAATGGATCTACAACACCTTTGGTCAACGCGGATCACTTAAACATCATTCATCATTAAATGGTACTTATGAGAATTCCAAATGGATGATATACTTGACAAAAAGCAAATGCAACTTGTTGTGTGGAGGCTTTGGTTCTACCAATCCTCTAATGAGTTCCAAATGCAAGTTTTAAGATGGTCATCCAACTAACCACTAACTATTGACTTATTTATCTTATGATTTTATTCTTTTATGCTTTATGCACTATTTATTTTTTTAGCATTTTTTATTTCATGCCATTTTCATCTTTGCTCATTTGAGCATTTATATTCTTGTCATTTTTACTTTGCTCACTTGAGCTTTTTCTTTTTCTTTTCCTAAGACACTTAATAATCAACTTAAACCCTAAAAAACTCATAATGGTACTTGGACTATTTGGTTACTATCTTTGGCATTATGTAGCAGTGGACTTTTTCTTGGACTTAGGATTAGAAACCTTGGCCTATCTTGGAGACCTTGTGATCTTATCTGTTTATTTTTTCTGTAGTTCTTGAGGTTTACCTCAAGACATTAGGTTGCTTGTTTGTTTTTTATGTGCAGGTTTTTATGATTACATCCTTTGTTTGTAATCTGGAATTTACCCGTATACAGCCGTTACTCTGCCCAATTTTTGTGAAGACTTAATACACTTGAAGAGGTCTAGTATCTTTGCTTGCTTGGTTTCAATCCAAAGAATGGGAATTCTATCTTGGCTCATAATGTCAAGTTTTGGCTTCTTGTTGGTTAGATGGTCCTTATCCTTAGCTTTTACCTTATGCTTTAGGATAGTCTCTTCTTCTCCTCCCATATTCTTTAATTTCAAAAATCTTCTCCCTCCTTTTGAAAACCTTTCTTGTTTTGAAACTTGGAACACTTTCATAATAAACTTGGACTTATGTCCATTCATTTCAAAATATTTTCATAAATAAACTTCAATCAATTTAATAATACCTTGACATTTTTTGTGAGAAGACTAAAAGTCAACCAATCTCATTTCAAACCATTTTGCCACTTTGGCTTTTTATCTTTAAACTTTTCTCAAAAGATTAGACTCTTGTCAATCCTTGTAGTGATGCAAACAACTATACTTCTACAATATGTAGTGAAGTGAGATATTTTTCACTTGGGTGTTGAGTGAGGCATTGTTGATTTTAAAATCCAAGCCATGTCCTCCACTTTGAGATGATGCAAATTCTCATTCCTCATGATTGTGGGTAGTAAGTATGTTTTCCATACGGACAATGACGATGATGTCTTATCTAATAAAATTAACCAACACACTTGTGTTTCAATTTTTTTAAAAGAGGAACTATGTGTACCCTGATCCTCTATTGCACGAAAGGTGGTACGTAGGCACTAAAGGTTCGCAACCGCGGCGGGTGCAAAAATCATAAAAATATATATTTCTCTTCTCACCTTCACCATTCATTTTATATATAACACATTTTTTATAGCCAAAATATACAGATTTTACAAAGAGGTTCATGTGGAGTACCATAGATGTTTAGGGTGATAATATCTTCCCTTTGCATAACCAACCCCTTTACCTTGAATATTTCCCCCTTTTTTGGGTTATTCGCTCTTTTCCCATTCCTTTGGAAACAATAAAGCGCGGTGGCGATTTTTATTTTTGATTTGTATAAGGTCTAGTCAATCCAATGGCTTAGTCTTAAACATTTCTACCGCTACAGAAAAATGGTGACTTCACTGGGGACAGATTGACCTCTTGCTGGTCCATCCCTAAGTGGGTTGAGCCTATCTTTGTTTATTATCTGTATATGTGTTATTGTGTTTATGTGTTATATTTTGTATATATGTTTGTTTGGATTTTCATGGTTTTCAGGGTGCTTAGTGATTACTCATAAGTCCTATACCCGGACTTGGGAAAACATTAAGATAGGACAGGCGGTATAGTCATGTTAACTTTGAAGGAGTAATCCCAAAAAAGGAGGCATGAGATCCCCCACTCAGTGGAGGCCCCTTTGACTGTAGTGTCGTTTACCGAGTAATCGGGAAGACGTACTGCTTTCGACCTGGGAGCCTGCTGAAACTGAGGACCGTAGAATACCTAACTCATCTTGGCCTTTTAGGTGTAGTGCGGAAGCTATGATGGAGTAATCTGGATATAGTTGTCACGCGATACTACGCTCGGACGAGTCTTTCTTAAGAATATTACTAATTACCGAGTTAATCGGGAAGTTTGTAATATCCGAAGGAAGGATGTAGACTCTGGGAACCTCTAGAACCTTGTTCGGCAGGTGATAACTTTTTAGACCAACACCTTATGGGTAGTACCTTCGACCTCATGCTCGTGACGTTGAACCTATGAACCCTATATGTGTGATCTTGTGTGTGATTGTTGCATCATGCATCCATGCACTCATAAGCATCTTTTGGAGAAAACAATATTTCAAGGGATTTAAAGGTTGACTATTTGTGAATATCTCAGGTACTTTTAACCATGGATTCTGGAAAGAGAAATGCCAGGAAATATAGTTTCAAGGATCCCAAGATAGATGAGTTGGTTAGTCTAATTCTAGAGATTGAGTGTCCTGCATACTTTCGGAAGAAGTATGGATCCATCATTCCTCTCATGAAGCTGAAGATGAAGGAGGGTATTCTCTCGACCTTGGTCCAGTTCTATGATTCGATGTATCACTGCTTTACTTTTCCCAATTATCAGTTGATTCCTACACTGGAGGAGTATTCTTATCTATTAGATTTACCTGTTACCAATCATGTTCCTTTTACTAGTTTGGAGGGCGTGCCAAAACCACATGGGATTGCTTCTTTGATTCATCTGGGGAAGTCTGAGGTGGAAGCCCATATGACTACCAAAGGAGGGATTAGAGGATTACCAGCTCAGTTCTTATTGGAGAAAGCTCGTTACTTTGCCAGAATGAAGAGTACGGTTGATTTTGAGGCCATCTTTACTCTGCTTGCTTATGGATTGTTCTTATTTCCTAATGTGGACAAGTTTGTCGACATTAATGCTATCAGGATTTTCATGATTGAGAACCTGGTTCCTACACTGTTGGGTGATGCTTATTACTCTGTTCATCTTCGAAGTTCTTATCATGGGGGAATGATTATCTGTTGCACTCCTTTGTTGTACCGATGGTTCATCTCTCATATGCCTCAGGCTGATTCTTTTTGGGATGTCAAGAAGAAACCCCGTTGGGCTCCTAAGATCATGGCACTTACTCACTCAGATATTGATTGGTCTCATCGAGCTTATCAAGATGTGGAGATTATTGATAGTTGTGGTAGTTTCCCCAATGTGCCTCTTCTTGGTACAAAGGGAGGAATTAACTATAACCCTGTTCTTGCACGACGACAACTTGGTTATCCGATGAGGGATAAACCAAACAGTATTCATTTGAGTAGTTTCTTTCTGAAGGAAGGAGAATACCATAGGGAAGCTAGGGAGCATATTGCAAAGGCCTGGCGTCACATTCATAAGAAGAGTAGGAAGGGTTTGGGACCTAGAGGTGATGTTTCTTTGGAGCCATATCTTCAGTGGATTCGATCGAGAGCTATTCAGTTGAAGATGTCGTATACTCAGGAGACACCCATGCCTGATTTGTTTGTGAAGACCACTCCTCCTTTGTTAGATGATCTAGAATAATTGCAACTTGCTTTGGTTAGGATGCAACAAGAAAGGGATGCTTGGAAGAACAAGTTCCAGACTTTAGAGAGTTCCTATAAAGTAGACTTGAAGGAGAAAGATGATTTGATCGAGATCCTTGAGAGTCGAGCGGTAGAGTCTATGGAGAGGCAAGGGGATTTATTTTCTCCTAAGCCTCAAACAGGTACTGATTACTCACTTCCTGCTTCAGATGATTGGAAGGAAGTTGCCATCAGGCGTGTGAAAGAAAACCAAAGGTTGAGGGCTCAGATTTCCAAGCATACAGGGAAGCTCCAGCATACAGATTGATCTCCATCAGTTCTTTTTCTCAGGATTTTTAGATTGTATTTTCGTCTTGTACTTGGGATCATTGAAACTTGTAATCCATTTTGTAGTTATTATAATAAAAATTTCAGTATTTCAAATGCGTTATTATTTTGATGTTTACAATATGTCTATAAATGTTAAATCCCTTGAAATATTAAATAATAAAGTAAACATCATATGCATTGCATATCATGCATCATATTGCACATATTTACTGCATATCCAGGTGCCTTACCCAGCTTTTTACTTCGTTCAGCAAACTGACTCATCACTACAACACTCGGGCTAATTTCAAAAAGAAGATGGACAATTTGGAACAGGAGAATCGCGAGCTACGCGAAGAAGTTTCTGCTTTGAAGGCTGGCTTGGCCAACTTGACTACTCTGATGGAAGCTCTGGTGGTTGCTCAAAATCAGCCACCGAGTGTTCAACCTCAACCAACAAGGGCAAATACTGAAGTTCCTATTGTTCCTATATCCGCTACTCCGACTGTTGTTCAAAACCGTATGCCTTAGGGTTATCCGTGGGGAATGCCAGAGAATTTTGCACCTGAAGGTTTCAATTTAGGCCCCCAAGATGCTCCAGTGGTTCAAAATGTTGTTACTCCAGCACCTCTTGTGGTGCATATTATTCCTGCTGCACCTCCTTTGGTGAATTTGGTTCTGTTTGTTAATGAAGATATGTGTCGTCCTTTCCCTCCGCAAAGTGAAGACTTGGGTCTTTATGATAGAATGGATGATTTCCAAGAGCATTTTGATAGAATTCAAGGAGAGATGAAGGCTCTTAGGGGAAAAGAGTTGTTTGGGCAGAATGTGAATGAGTTGTGTTTGGTCCCGAATGTCAAAGTGCCTGCTAAGTTCAAGGTCCCGGAGTTTGAGAAGTACAAGGGCAACACTTGCCCTCGAGCTCATTTGGTGATGTATGTAAGGAGAATGTCTACCCACACCGATGATCAGCGTCTGTTGATTCACTTTTTCCAGGATAGTCTGACCGGTGCAGCGTTGAAGTGGTACATGAGTTTAGACAACGCCAACATCCATACTTTTAATGATTTGGGAGAAGCATTCATTAAGAAATAAAAGTACAATGTAGACATGGAGCCCGATCGTGACCAGCTTAGGGCCATAGTTCAGAAAGACAGAGAATCGTTCAAAGAGTATGCGCAGAGATGGCGTGAAATGGCTGCACAAGTGATTCCTCCCATGGAGGAGAAGGAAATGACTAAAAATTTTCTGAAAACGCTAGGCGCTTTCTACTACGAAAGAATGGTAGCAAGTACCCCAAGTGATTTTACAGAGATGGTAGGGATGGGTGTCCGCCTAGAAGAGGCAGTAAGAGAAGGCCGTTTGACAAAGGGTGAAGGATCTGGAGGTGTGAAAAAGCCAACTTATGGGTTTACAAAGAAGAAAGAGGGGGATACAAATGTTGTCATACAAGATAGGAGAGTGAACGCTCCTAGAAGGAATTATCAACGTCACCAGCAAGTTACCTCAGTGACTCCTGTTATGAATGCCGCTCCGACTACTGTTGCTTATCAAAGACAGTCCCAACAGGGGAACCAAGGGAATAATCAGAGAAGGGAGAACTACGACCTTATTCCCATGAGCTATGCAGAGCTACTACCAGCATTGATTCAGAAGAAGTTGGTCCAGACGCGACCACCTCCAGTTGTACCATCACCATTTCCTTGGTATTATAAAGCAGACCAGACATGTGCCTTTCATCATGGAGCACCAGGGCATAGTGTTGAGAACTGTTATCCTTTGAGGATTGAAGTGCAAAGGTTGGTGAAGTCTGAAATTTTATCTTTCAAAGACATGGGACCTAATGTGAAAGACAATCCTCTACCCAAGCACGGGGGAGTGAATGTTGTGAATATGGTGGCCGGTTGTCCAGGTGACTTCCGGATTTTTGACATTAATCTGGTTAGAGGGGATTTGGTGAAGATGCACACAGACCTCTGTGAATTCAGTTATTATACGCATGACCACGCCAGTTGTGCTATTTGTAGTACAAACATACAGAGTTACAAAAAAGATAAAGGCTGATTTACAAGAGATGATGGATGAAGTTTTAATCCATATAATCAGGCCTAGGGCAAAATATGAAGAAGAAGTGAATATGGTTTCTGGATGTCCGAGTGAATTCAGAATTTTTGATGTGGAGCATTTGAATGAGGATCTCGTGCAGCTGCATGCTACCTTCTGCCGTACTACTGGTCAGGTGGAACACCAATATGGATCTTGCGTAGTTTGCTATCGAGACCCCCGAGGATGTTCTATTGTGAGAGGGGGTGTTCAATTGCTGTTAGACAATGGAACTATCAAGATCATAGGTTAGAGGGATGATTATCACGAGATTGATATGGTTGAAGTTTGTTTGATGGAAGAAGAGTCAGAGGAAGAGTATGCCTCTGTGGATGAGTTTTTCTCTTCAGACGAAGATTTGTTTGACGAAAATGACCTTTTGAGTGTTAATTGTGTTGAGGAAGGGGTAAATGTCATTGTACCTTATTTTGGTGCACCTGTTCACCTTGAGGTGGAGTACCATAGGAAACCAGCTATTACCCCATTGGTAATTAGTCTGCCAGGTCCTGTTCCCTATAAATCAGATAAGGTTGTGCCTTACAAATACAACGCTACAATCTTAGAAGATGGGGTGGAAATTCCCATCCAGCCAATGCCAGATGTTGGAAATATAGCTGATAATAGCAGGGCGACCCGTAGCGGTCGTGTGTTTGCGCCGATTATTTGAAGAGATGTTGTTGCTGGAAAGAAAATTGATGAGAACGATGAGCCTAAGAAGGCTGCAGGAGAGACTAGTAGAGCTACATTAGAGAAAGAAGTGGATGATATCTTGAAGATAATTAAGATGAGCGACTACAAAATTGTAGATCAGCTATTGCAGACTCCTTCAAAGATATCCATCCTAGCTTTATTGATGAATTCCTCTGCTCATAGAGAATCACTAATGAGAGTACTAGACCAGGCTTTTGTGGAGAATGACATGCCATTAGATCAGTTCAGCAACGTAATTGGAAACATTACATCATGTAACAACTTGAGTTTCTGCGATGATGAGTTACTAGATGAAGGGAGGAATCACAACCTGACCCTCCACATATCTATGAATTGCAAGAATGACTCTTTATCCAATGTACTAATTGATAACAAATCCGCGTTGAATGTTATACCGAGAAGTACCCTCATGAAGTTAAAGTATCAGGGAACACCTATGCGCCCGAGTGGCATCATTGTGAAGGCTTTTGATGGGTCGAGGAAATCTATCATTGGTGAAGTGGACTTACCCATCCATATAGGACCATATTTGTTCTTGATAACCTTCCAGGTTATGGACATTATGCCCATGTATAGTTGTTTGCTAGGACGGCCATGGATACACGAAGCAGGGGCTGTCACTTCAACTCTGCATCAGAAGCTAAAATTTGCGCGTGAAGGGAAGGTAGTGATCATAAATGGGGAGCAGGCGTTGTTGATATCCTATTTATCCTCTTTCAGTATTGTAGAAGCGGATGAGGATGCTGTTGGAACCCAGTTCTAAGCCCTATCCATTGACAACATAAGGAAGAATAAGAATTTTGTGGTTTCCCTGAAGGACGTGCAGCAGGTTATGCGCAATGGTAATAATGCAGTTTGGGGACGACTTGTTGATCCACCCGTGAAAAAAAACAGAGCTGGTTTGGGTTTCTCTTCGAGGAATGGCAAAGGAGAAAGTTTGAAATCAAAGTCATCTGTGAACAGTTATCATGATGTTTTCTGCAGCGGAGGCTACCTCCATCCAATTGGTTCTGGGATTAATGTTGTTGAAGAGGATGAAGCAGAGCAGGAAGTACCGAATTATGTGACGCATGGAGTCCGAGTTCAGAACTGGGTCACCATTGATGTTCCTTCTTGCATACATGTTTCAAAGTAATTTGTTTTGTTAATCTGTTTCTTTCTTTTGAAAAGCTTTCACTCTGCCTAAGGTGGAAGTATTAATGTTGTAGGGCTTATCTGTTTGATATAACTGTTAAGATCATTAATAAAAGTTGTCTTTGCTTCCAAATTATGTCTTTTATTTTCTGCTTTTTACTGGGAAATGGTAATAAAAAAAACTTTCAAAATAAATAATAACTGAAAATTAATATGCATGATCACTTGTTATATGTGTCAGTTTCTAAAAGCAATCATCAGTCACATGTGCAGATTAATTAAAAAACCCGTTGAATACAATGACCCTGCACCCTCTCCCAACTTTGATTGTCCTGTGTTTGGGGCTGAAGAAGAAGATTATGATGAGATTCTAGAAGAGGTCTCACAGTTGCTTAAGCACGAGGAAAATACCATTCAGCCATATAAAGAGCCTTTGGAAGTGATCAATTTGGGTTCAGAAGAAGATCTGAAGGAAGTCAAGATTGGAGCATCGTTGCATCCTGATGAAAAGAGCGGGTTAATTGAGCTGTTGAAAGAGTGTGTGGATATTTTTGCTTGGTCTTATCAAGATATGCCTGGTCTAGATACAGACATTGTCGAGCATCGTTTGCTGTTGAAGCCAGAGTGTCCGCTAGTTAAGCAAAAGTTGAGAAGAACCCACCCGGATATGGTAGTAAAGATCAAAGAGGAGGTCCTAAAGCAGATTAATGTTGGTTTTCTTGTGACGTCAGTGTATCCTCAATGGATTTCCAATATTGTCCCAGTACCGAAAAAAGACGGAAAGGTCCACATGTGCGTAGACTACAGAGATCTAAATAAAGCTAGTCCAAAAGATGATTCTCCATTGCCTCACATTGACATGTTAGTGGATAGAACGAAATTCAAAGTATTCTCGTTCATGGACGGATTTTCCGAGTATAATCAAATAAGAATGGCTCCAGAGGACATGGAAAAAATAACGTTTATCACACCCTGGGGAACATTCTGTTACAGAGTGATACCCTTCGGGTTAAAGAACGCTGGGGCAACGTACCAGAGGGCTATGACAATCCTATTCCATGATCTGATGCACAAAGAAACAAAGTATATGTTGATGATATGATTTCCAAATCCCAAACTGAAGAAGGCCATATAGAAGATTTGTTGAAGTTGTTTCAGCGTTTGAGGAAATATCGTCTCCGCTTGAATCCAAATAAATGCACCTTCGGAGTTAGATCGGGGAAATTGTTGGGTTTTATTGTTATCCAGAAAGGAATTGAAGTTGTCCCCGATAAAGTCAAAGCAATTCAATAAATTCCAGCACCAAGAACTGAAAAGCAGGTCAGGGGTTTCCTCGGGCGTTTGAATTATATCTCCAGGTTTATTTCCCATATGACTGAAACGTGTGAACCTATCTTTAAGTTGTTAAAGAAAGATCAAGGTTTTGTGTGGACGGATGATTGCCAAAGGGAATTTGAAAGTATTAAAGAGTATCTGCTTGAACCTCCTATCTTGCTCCCTCTCGTAGAAGGAAGACCATTGATTATGTATCTAACAGTGTTAGATACATCCATGGGTTGTATTCTGGGACAACAGGATGAAACAGGAAAGAAAGAGTTCACCATTTATTATCTCAGCAAGAAGTTCACTGACTGTGAATCATGGTATTCTATTCTAGAAAAAACATGTTGTGCTTTGGCCTGGGCGGCAAAGCGTTTGTGGCAGTATATGTTGAATCATACCACTTCGTTGATCTCCAAAATGGATCTAATGAAGTATATTTTTGAAAAGCCTGCTCTTACTGGGAAAATTGTCTGCTGGCAAATGTTGTTATCTGAATATGATATCGAGTACCGCACTCAAAAAGCTATTAAAAGTAGTATGTTGGCAGATTACCTTGCTGACCAGCCGGTGGAAGATCATCAGTCTGCAGAATATGAATTTCCTGATGAAGATGTGATGTTCTTGAAAGTGAAATATTATGATGAACCATTGCCTGAGGAGGGCCCCGACCCTGAATCTCGTTGGAGTATGATATTTGATGGAGCTATGAATGCTTATGGTAAATGAGTTGGTGTTGTGATTGTCACTCCTCATGGATCGCACATTCCTTTTACCGCAAGGTTACCATTTGATTGCACTAATAATATGGCAGAATATGAAGCTTGCATCATGGGTCTTGAGGAAGCTATTGATCCCAGAATCAAGATTCTAGATGTATATGGCGATTCAGCTTTGGTAATAAATCAGATTAAAGGAGAATGGGATACTCGTCACCCTGGCTTGATCCCTTACAAAGATTATGATAGAAGATTACTACCCTTCTTCAATAAAGTTGAATTCCATCACATTCCTAGGGATGAAAATCAAATGGCGGACGCTCTGGAAACTTTGGCTTCCATGTACCAAGTGAATACTTGGAATGATATACCCCGAATTACAGTTCGACGGCTGGATAGGCCCGCTCATGTGTTTGCGACAGAGGATGTAGCAGATGAAAAACCTTGGTATTATGATATCAAGCATTTTCTTCAGACTCAGGAATATCCGATTAGTGCGCCAAGGAAAGATAGAAAGACACTGAGAAGATTGGCAGGAAGTTTCTTCCTCAGTGAAAATGTGTTATACAAGAGAAATTATGACATGGTCTTGCTCAGATGTGTGGATAGAGACGAAGCAGACATGTTGATGCATGAGATCCATGAAGGTTTATTTGGCACTCATGCTAACGGACATTTGATGGCTAAAAAGATGCTAAGAGCAGGTTATTATTGGTTGACAATGGAATCTGACTGTTACAAATTTGCAAAGAAATGCCATAAATTCCAGATTTATGCAGATAAGATCCATGTGCCTCCGACACTTCTCAATGTGATTTCCTCCCCATGGCCTTTATCTATGTGGGGTATTGACATGATCGAGATGATAGAACCAAGAGCTTCAAATGGACACCGTTTCATCTTGGTAAGAATTAACTACTTTACCAAATGGGTAAAGGCTGCTTCATATGCCAATGTTACCAAACAGGTGGTTGTGCGTTTCATCAAAAACAATCTTATATGCCGGTATGGTGTGTCGAGCAGAATCATCACTGACAATGGCTCGAATTTGAACAACAAGATGATGACAGAATTGTGCGAAGAATTCAAGATTGTTCATCACAATTCATCTCCATACAGGCCAAAGATGAATGGGGCTGTTGAAGCTGCTAATAAGAATATCAAGGGAATTATCCATAAAATGGTTGTCACTTATAAAGATTGGCATGAAATGCTCCCTTTTGCTCTGCATGGATATAGAACATATGTTCGCACTTCAACAGGAGAAACCCCGTTCTCCCTAGTGTATGGAATGGAAGTTGTACTCCCTGTTGAGGTAGAGATTCCCTCGTTGCGTGTGATAATGGAAACCAAGTTGACAGAGGCTGAATGGGTCCAGAACAGGTTTGACCAATTGAATTTGATTGAAGAGAAGAGGATGACAACTTTATGTCATGGGAAATTATATCAGAAAAGAATGAAGAAGGCATTTGATAAAAAGGTCAAACCTCGTGAATTCAGAGAAGGCGACCTCATGCTCAGGAAGATCATGTCTTTCAACACTGATTCTAGGGGCAAGTGGACTCCCAATTTTGAAGGCCCGTAGTTGTCAAGAAAGCCTTCTCTGGTGGTGCATTAATTCTTGAAACTATGGATGGCGAGGAGTTCCCACGTCCCATGAATGCTGACGCAGTCAAGAAATACTTCGCCTAAAGAAATAAAGGAACAACTCGCTAAGTTGAAAACCTGAAAGGGCGGATTAGGCAAAAAGGAGTGTCTCGGTAGGCCGAAAACCCGGAATAGTAAGGTGGTTGCTTATGCGTCGAGGCAATTTAGGACTCATGAAAAGAATTATCATACGCATGATTTAGAATTGGCTGCAGTTGTCTTTGTGTTAAAAATATGGAGGCATTATCTCTATGGTTCTAGATTCGAAGTGTTTAGTGACCATAAGAGTTTGAAGTATCTTTTTGATCAGAAAGAGTTAAATATGAGGCAGCGAAGGTGGTTAGAATTGCTGAAGGATTATGATTTCGGTTTGAATTATCATCCAGGAAAAGCTAATGTTGTGGCCGATGCTTTAAGTTGAAAGACGTTGCATATGTAGGCAATGATGGTTAGAGAGTTGGAGTTGATTGAGCAATTCCGAGATTTGAGTTTAGTTTGTGAAGTGACACCGCAGAGTGTTATGTTGGGAATGTTAAAGATTAATAATGACTTTCTCAACAGTATCAGCAAGGCTCAAAAGCTAGATGTGAAGTTGGTGGATAAGATGATGGAAATTGATCGATCTGAGAATGATGATTTCATGATAGATTCCAGAATGGAAATGGGACAGCATTTCGATGGACTTTGTAACAGGATTACCTAGTACCTTGAGAGGACATGACTCGATATGGGTGATTGTTGATAGGCTTACAAAGTCGGAACACTTTATACATATTAACATCACATATCCGGTTTCAAAGTTGGCAGAGATTTACACCAGAATAATTATGAAGTTGCATGGTGTTTCTTTGTGTATTGTGTCAGATAGAGATCCGAGGTTTACTTCTGATTTCTAGAAAAGTTTGCAAGATGCGTTGGGATCTAAGTTGAGATTGAGTTCGGTGTATCATCCTCGGACGGATGGTCAGACCGAGAGGACTACTCAGTCGTTGGAGGATCTGTTGAGAGTATGTGTTCTTGAACAGGGAGGTTCGTGGGATACTTATCTTCCGTTCATTGAGTTCACTTATAATAACAGTTACCATTCTAGTATTGGGATGGCACCTTTTGAGGCGTTGTATGGTAAGAGGTGTAGGAATCCATTGTTTTGGCATGAATCTGGTGAAAGTGTGGTACTTGGACCTGAGATTATTTGAGAGACTACTGCGAAAGTGAAGTTTATCCGAGAGAAGATGAAGGTTTCTCAAAGTAGACAAAAAAGTTACCATGACAAGAGAAGGAAAGATTTAGAATTCCAAGCTGGTGATCATGTGTTTTTGAGAGTCACGCCTGTGACTGGTGTTGGGCGAGCTCTGAAGTCTAAGAAGCTCACTCCTTGTTTTATTGGTCCGTATCAGATATCGGATCGAGTTGGGAAGGTTGCTTACCGAGTGGCGTTACCGCCAAACCTTGCTAATTTGCATGACGTGTTTCATGTATCGCAACTTCAGAAGTATATTCCCGATCTGTCTCATGTGATTCAAATGGATGATGTGCAAGTACGGGATAATCTCACGGTAGAGATGATGCATGTGCGAGTTGCAGATCACGAGATGAAGATTCTAAGGGGGAAGGAGATTGCATTGGTGAAAGTTGTCTGGTTAGGAGCTGCTGAAGAGAGTATGACTTGGGATTTGGAGAGCAAGATGCGAGACTCCTATCCCGAGTTATTTGAACCAGGTAAACTTTTATTTTCGAGGACGAAAATATTCTAAGTGGGGGAGAGTTGTAACGCTCCGATATTTAATTATTTATTTAATTAAATATTGTTTTGATTATTTTTTTTAATTAAAATTTTTATCGTTGAAGTCGGGATTATTTTATTAAGTTGGAATAATAATTTAATCAGGTTTATATAGGTATAAATAAGTTGAGGTACCATTTTACTAGTAAGATTAGTATTGATGTTGGGCTTAAGTATGGTGTCGCGAAGTAATAAGGGGGTGTTTTGTTTAGGCCAATTTAAGTTACTAAGGGTTAAATAATAATATTTTATTAGAAAATAGAAGAAAGTAGAGAAAGAGGTGTTATCAGGAAAAACAAAATAAGAAGAGAAAAGAGAATAGGGTTTTGTGAGAAAAGGAGAAGAACGAGGAAGTTGCTGCTAGGGCTAGTTTCCAGAAATTCCATTAAAGCTTCCTTAATTGTTTCAAAAAAAATCAAACCAGGTAAGGGTGGGTTTCTTATACTATAATGGGGTGTATGATACTTTGTATGTGGGAAATTATATGTGAAATTGTAACTGTTTTATTGACTTGTGCTTGGATTGTGTTGTTGTGATAATAAAGATTAATATTGTTTTAGTTATAGAACTATCAAGGAAAATATGTGGGTTGTTGTGTTATTGTCTGGGTTGAGTTTGGATTAGGAGACAGAAGAATTACTAAAGCAGTATAGGAACTATGCATAGAAATTAAGTATAGGAAATAAGAAGAAGGAATGAAACGAAATTGGAGTGGAAGTGTCGTCCGACACTTGTGTATATGGGGAGGTTGCCGTTTAGCAACCTTTGGGAAAGGGAGAGGTGTCGATCGGAACATGTGTAGTAGGTGAAGGGAAGTGCCACTTTGGCACTGTGAGGAAGGGGTACTTGTTTTCTCTCTTTTCTCTGTTTTTTTCTGCTTGTCCCTCTAAGGCACAATGCTGCATAATTCTCAAATAATATCAATAATAGCTAGTAGCAGTATATATGAATGTCACTGTTTCAGTAACAGTAAATTAAATTAGTCGCTAGAAGCTAGCTTTATGGGGAAGAATGGCACATCCATAGGTTGTACAATAAATTAGTAATTTGGGGAGAATAATTAACAGTGAACTATATATGTTTTAAATGGTTGAATTAGTATTTTATTAGTGATGAAAACAATTTAGCAATGGGATTAATTGATTAAGTTGGTAAATAATTAGAGACGAGTTGATTAATTCGGTATGTTGGTATATTGATGTATTTTACGAATTGACCAAAATGTCGTTTTTTTCCGATATCGCCGTAGTAAGTAAATGTTGTGATTTACCCTTGATTAATTGGTAATAATGGGGATATAGGCCTTTGGCCAATGTTGAAGGTGTGAATTGTTGTTATGTTGACCTTTATTATGTTGTTGTCGTTGTTGCGTTGCCAAGTTTTGGTTGTTAATATCATCGCATAGCATAGCATAGCATTAAAGTTGGCCTGGATTGGCATGTTCTAAGTTGGAGCGAATGCTCACCACGTTGGCCTTTATTGGAAAGATTTATGTTGAGGGCTTATGTCTTATGCCTCAGTAAACTGGAACTTTCTAAGTTGGGAGTTCTGCTCCAATGGTACCGCATGCATTTGCATAATTGAGTCGCATTTGGAGTCGTTGATTTGTTACTAATTTGATGTGTCGTTTATGCATGGTAATGTTATAAGTTGAATTTAGGTGTTGGTGAATGGTATTGTTTTATGTTGATTTGGTATGAAGTGGTGATTTTACATAAACTGATTTCGATATATTATTTACCATATGTTCTATTATAGTATTCGATATCTCACCTGTGATACGGTGGGAGAACTGACTAGGGTTTTGCGTTTGTTTTCGCAAATGTTTCGGTTGAGCAAGAGTCGCCACCGACTTTTTATTTTATCCTAAGGAAAGGTTTAAAAAGCACAGCAAAAACCTTTGAGATATTTTCTTGGGTTCGGGGAGTAGATTATAGAAAGGGAAGGTATTAGCACCCTTTCTATCCATGGTTATCCATGGGCTCTTAGGTACTTGCTTAGATCAACTTGCCTTGGTTTTCAATTGTTTGAAATGGTGCTTTGTGTGTGGTTTTGAAAATGTTTTGAAAAAGATGCCTTGTCTAGGCTACCCTTGCAACAATTCTTTACTCGAATGTTTTACAAAAGGTGTTTGTCTTTTTGAAAAGATGTTTCAAGGTTTTTTTTGAAAGTTTATTTTGAAAGTGTTTGTGAAGTGTGGTTTGAAAAATAGGCAAGTGTTTTTGTTTTGCAAGTTGACAAGTACTTAAGAGCTATCTACCCTAAAGTTCTCAAAGATTTTATGCTATGTTTTAACCCTTTTAACAATTTTGTTCCACCATTGTATTTGGTGGACAATCTTGTGTTAGGAGATGAAAGGGACGGGCGCGGGTCATCGTTTAGACCATAATTGCAATAGTGTTAAGTATCCTTGGGCAATTTTCCTTTAAGGGACTTGATCATTTTTAGGCAACTTTCCAAAAGCGTCATCGAGGGACTATGATCATTTGAATTGTGTTTGTTTTTCCCAAAGAAACCTAACATGCAATATGGCCCAATTATTGAAGGCAACAAGTGGAATACCCTAGGGGTGCAAGTGTGATATGTGTTGTCCATTTTCATGCTTGATTATCTTGAAATTAGGTCAAACTATTTGTTGTTTTTATTTGCATACAAACCCTAATTCTAACATGGTATATTTAGAAAGCAATAAAGTGCGAAAAGTAAAGTTCCTACACTATTACAATACAATATGGGAAGGGGGGTACAAATGTTCAAATGGGGGTATTTTGACAAGGAATTTAAACCTAGCTATTACATCAATTTGGAATTATTTACAATATAATTGATTGCACAAATTAAATAGAAATAAAATAAATATGCAAAATGTAAAAAGGGTTTTTATATGTATGGAAAAAAGGTATTTTTTATGTTAAATAATCAAAATAAAAAAAGTATTATTTTTTGGAGTTTTTGTGTTTTAAGGGCAAAACCCTAATTTATTAAGTAAATATATTAATTATTTAATATGTACAAGTATTTATTTATTATATTCAAGAATAATAAAAATGAAGTATATTTATAAAATAGTATTTTTTAGGTCACATATTAATAAAAGAAAAAATGTATGTAATTTTGTATTTTTGCCCTAAACATATTAATATATATATGAATATCTTTATTATTTACTAAATATATTATATATACAAGAATAATAATTTTTAATATTTATAAAAAAAGTATATTTTATATAAAATATTTTAGGAAGATAAAACAAAATAAAAATGAAAATAAAATGGTGTTTACATTATTTTTAGTATTTTAAGTAAAAGAGTGTTTATTTATTTATTTATGTACAAATAACTATCTTAAACAAATAAATGCCTAATAAATTCAAAAATGGTTTAAAAAATTATTTTTATATTTTTAATATCATGAGGAAAAATAAATAAGTCAGAATGAAAAAAGAAAAGTCAAAAAATCATGAAAATAAACATAATGGGCCTAGGGGGTGTAAAACCAAAAACATGGTGTGAAAAGAAATATCAAAACAGGCCCAACCCACCAAGTCTTTCTTCAACCTCTGGCCAGAACTGTGACAAAAACGCGCGCTTGCACCATGAATTCAAACATCCTGATTCCTTGAGTTTTAACAAAAACTTACAACACCAAAGATGTTAAGCATTGAATCACGATTCTAAATATGTAAAGAACTTATCCTAACTCTCAGAAATGAGAGAGAATTTCATCAATCCCAAATCTTGACCTAACTTTTTATCAATATTCAGACATCAAATTCTCATAGCACAGGCAAAATAAATGAAAAGTAAAGGTATGTACAGTTTCAGGGGCATGAGTAGAACACTTCTTATTCACAAACTTAGAGCTAATGATGTCTACATTGTGAGATAAAAGTTCAAGAATATACCTGTTCAGTTGGAATCGTGTCTGGCAATGGGGGAGCTTTCAGGGCAAGATAATGATCTGTACAGCTTGCCTGAAGTGTAGTGATGCTATTCCAATGCTTGGAGTGTTTTGAATCGTGTTGAATCACTCCATGGAAGTCAACCTGCAAGAGAGAAAAATGAAAATGGCCAACTGTGCTATGGCTGTTACAGTATGTATCTAAGGTTGGGGATAACTTGTATGGATGTTAATGAATGTGTTTGAGGTGGTTTGGATGAAAACGCACGAGGGAAAGGAACTGTGGAAGTCAATATGCAGAAGATACCCTGTTTTTGCAGTTTGAGGGTGATTCTGAGTTTTGGAAGGCAATGGAAGTGATTGACTCGTGTTCTAGCTTGGTTAGGATGTTTAGAAAGTGTACAAAGTTCTTGCTTAAGCTTGTTTGTGCTGAGATGAAAAGTTGTGTTAGTTATGCCAAGTTACTTCTAACTTAAGCAAGAAAATGCAAGTTGGTTTTACAAGCTTGTGCAGGCCCCTCTAAACATGCTTCAAAATTAGCCTTGATCAGTGGGATTAGCTCAATAAATTGTGCCTAGAAGATATGCCTTGTACCTCTTAGATTCATGCTTGACATAAAGTTGTGCTTTACAAGAATAGATAAATCACTTTTTCCAAATATGGCTTAAACTTCCATGCAATGACCAAACTCATAGAACAACATCTTGGCACAGAGGATTAGCATTTAATTTATGAGTGTAAATGAGATTTGAGGCCTGCAATGTAGCTTGCACATGCTGAGTTTGAAAATGCATAAGTTATGAACATGGAAATGGCCATGAATCAAAGTGACTTTTTCCTAACTTGCCAAATTCGATTCTCTCTAACCATGAGGTTGTTTGATGAGTTCTTGGACATTTTGGAAAGCTTGGAATGTGTACTACAATCCATCTTTGAAGTGCAAATTGAAATTCCAAGTGGAAGTATGTGAAAAATGGTCTTGAAGTTAGGTAAAAACCTTGCCTAAAATAGGTCAAATTTTCACTAAGTTAAGAATGGTTTGGTACCCTTGTTCCAAAAATTGTAACTTGAGATACAAGCCTATTTTGGGAAAACTTTGTGAATCAAAGTTGTAGATTATGCAATAGGCTACAACTTTCATGTTTTGACTTTTGCTTGAATCCAAATGAATCTTGGTGAGAAAGTGGAGCAAAGTTAGGAAAAAATTAGGGTTTTTCATAACTTAGAAAAATTCTAAGTTATGAAAAATCTTCATTTTAAACCCTAATTTGCATTTCTTGATTTCTTGATGAACAAGTTTCATGATTTGGCATGTTTTGATGAAAAATGAATCTTGACTCTTGATTTTTACCAAAAAGTCAAAGTTTGACTTTTCAGTATACAGTCAAAAATTGATCAATTGACTGGGAAATTCAACTGTCAATCTCGTGCATTTGGGATCTTTTGAACTTGTTGAACATGTTGAACATGTCAAGACCATTCCATGGGGTCCTTGAGTCCATATGTGAGCTTGGTTTGCCATTGGCTAGGTCAAACAGTCAAAAATTGCCTTTGTGCAATCAAAACCCTAAAAATGACCATTTTGCCCTTTTGGTGATCTGATCAAATTTCTTGTGGAATTGTGATCCAAACTTGATCAAATGGTCCATGTGAGTTCATAATGTTGATGTGGGTCAATTTTCATGAGATTTGATTGTCAATTGGCCACAGTTGACTTTTTCCCCAATACAGCTGATTTCTAGGTCAACTGTCCAATTGACTGGGCAAAACTTGGAATCAAGGCTTGAAACTTGATGTGGATAAACTTGGGAGTCCAATATGAAGCATGGAAGTCATCTTAGGCAATTTTGGTCAAAACATCTTTGTGCAAACACAAACCCTAATTTGGGTTAACAGTGCAAGGAGAAGTCTTGAGCAGATGAAACCCTAACTGGATCTTGAGCTTCAAGGGCTTAGTGATGAGAAATAATTGAGAAATGGGAGGGAAAATTTTGGGTTACAACAGTTGCCCCTGTTCAATCTTCTTGAATCCGAAGAGTTAGATTGGCAAGTTTGCCTTTCGTGACTCGAGGGTAAAAGGAGATTGGACACTAGAGTGCCCTTAAATTTGCACTCGTCAAAGCAATGGATGCGGGAATGGGCTTAGAGATGCCATTTGGAGATGGGCTTAACGATGCCATATGGAAGAGTGATAGAAACTTGTCGGGGATGGGCTTAAAGATGCCATCTGGAAATGAGTATCAGAAAGGTGTCCATGTTTTGAACCACATCTGAATTGGGGGTCTGAACAAGCAATAGATTGACATCCGTTGTTGGGAAGAATCCATGAACTGTTTTCAGAAGTCTTGAGAAGAGACTGAACAAGCGATAGGTTAACATCCGTTACTTGGAGGACCCGTGAACTGTTTTCAGAAATCTTGAAGTTGAATAAGCAATAGAGCAGCATCCGTTGTTGGGAAGCGTCCGTAAACTGTTTTCAAAAGTTGAGAAGAGTCTGAACAAGCGATAGATTAACATCCGTTGTGGGGAAGAATCCATAAACTGTTTTCATAAGTCTTGAAGTTGAATAAGCAATAGAGCAGCATCCGTTGTTGGGAAGCGTCCGTAAACTGTTTTCAACAGTTGCATCTGAACAAGCGATAAATTAACATCCGTTGTTGGGAAGAATCCATAAACTGTTTTCAGAAGTCTTGAGAAGAAACTGAATAAGCGATAGGTTAACATCTGTTACTTGGAGAACCCGTGAACTGTTTTCAGAAATCTTGAAGTTGAATAAGCAATAGAGCAGCATCCGTTGTTGGGAAGCGTCCGTAAACTGTTTTCAAAAGTTGCATCTAAACAAGTTGATAAATTAACATTCGTTGTTGGGAAAAATCCATAAACTGTTTTCAGAAGTCTTGAGGAGAATCTGAACAAGTGATAAGTCAACATCCGTTACTTGGAGAACCCGTGAACTGTTTTCAGAAATCTTGAAGTTTGAGGAGGAACCGGTGTAGGGTTTCCTGATGATGATGAATCTGGAATAAGCATCAGAATATTGCCATGTCTGGGTCATATCTGAACTATTCCTGGAAAGACTCTCGGAAGATAATGATTTTAGTCTTTCGACTGATCTTACCTGAAAAAGGTAAAGAGTTAGTTATATGCCATGTCATGATGCATGATACAATGTATGTTATATGATATGGATGTAAGTGGATGCGTATGTAATCCGAGAGGGCTGAAGATAAAAAGTATTCTGACTGCTGCCGGGAAGAATAATTCCTGGTTGTTGCCGGAGAATAAGGAGCTTGGGTTGTATACCAATCTTCTGGGGAATTCCTGATGACTTCTACTGGGGAGTTCCAATCTAATAGACTCATGTTGGGGAGGTAAGACTGAGAATCTTCATTTTGGTGGGAAGTATCTCTGTGGGGAGAAGGTTCACTAGTCTGGTTCCGCTGGGGATACTGAAACTTAAACTCTGAGGGGAATTGAGTTCTGGAGGATTCTCTGGCTGGGGATTGTATTGATAAGCTATGTTGGGGAACTCTGATGAACTCCGTTGGAGGTAGGAAGAATTTTGGCGAGTGCGATTTTCCGTGGCAATAAGCTGAGGATAACACAGTTATAAGCCCTTGTGAGGAATAACCTTCAATAAAGCTCGAGAGAGACGCCCGTACTCTGCAGGGGATAAGCTTCCAGAATCTACTGGGGATAAGCTTCAAAACTTGTTGGGGATATGGATTCCAAATCTCCTGGGGGTTTCTTTTGAAAGGGTATCAAGATATCCAACTTCACCTTCAACCTATCAGTAATCCTCTTTCTTGATTCATAAGGAAATGATTATGTTCAAATGCATATGCCTATTTAACAAAACATTGGACGTTTCTCAAAATAAAACAATTAGTGCAAAAGAGCAAAGAAAAGACACAAATTTATGGGAAAAGTATTTGTATTGACTTTATCTGAGTATATTTGTACAAAGGAGACAATCATCCTAGTAAGAGGATTTTGTCGTAAATATTGAAAGATTCATACAAAATAAAGATGGCTATGTGAAATAATTCCATGGGATTCCATTCCGCTATAGCCTTCACAACTCTGAATATCTGTCCATTCAATGCTTTGTCTGCCGATGATTGGGTTGATCAGAAGCCTGGAACTGGTTGATGAAGAGATTGTCTTTGAAGTGATCCGACGAGACATAGTCATACGCTTTAATTCCCTAACTTTTGCCTGAATCGCCCTTTCGGGTTTTCGATCCACCGGGAAACCCCTTTTTGCCCAAGCCGCCCTTTCGGGTTTTCAACTTGCCGGGTGTACAGATTTTTTGTTTTTATCCCTAATTTTTTCCTGAACCGCCCTTTCGGGTTTTCGATTCACCGGGATGCCCATTTTTTCCCAAGCCGCCCTTTCGGGTTTTCGACTTGTCGGGTTATTTTATGCGTAGTATCTTTTGACTATGTCTGTGTTCGCAGGGTGCGGCAAATCGTCGCCGTCCATCGGGTTAGAATCATCGCACCACCAGAAAATATGCTCTTGATCACAAATGGTCCTTCATATGTAGGAGTCCATTTGCCCCTGGGATCACTTTGCGGCAAGATAATCCGCTTGATTACGAGATCTCCGACTTGATACACTTGACGTCTGACTTTCTTATTGAAGGCCTTGATCATCCGTTTTTGATACGTCTGACCATGGCATATAGCAGCGAGTCGCTTTTCGTCGATCAAATTGAGTTGATCAAGTCGGGTCTGCATCCAATCATCTTCATTCAAACCTGCGTCCTTCATAATCCTTAGAGAAGGGATCTGAACTTCCATAGGCAGGACAGCTTCCATGCCATATACCAAAGAAAATGGGGTTGCCCCGGTTGAAGTACGTGTCGTCGTACGGTATCCATGTAGAGCAAACGGTAACATCTCATGCCAGTCTTTGTAAGTGACAGTCATTTTCTGAATGATCTTCTTAATGTTTTTGTTCGCAGCTTCAACAACACCGTTCATCTTCGGCCGATAGGGAGATGAATTGTGATGATAAATTTTGAACTGTTCGCACAAAGCGGTGATCATTGTGTTATTCAGATTTGTACCGTTGTCTGTGATGATCCTGTCTGGAACACCATACCGGCATATGAGATTTTGTTTGATGAAGCGGGCAACCACATTTTTAGTAACAGAGGCGAAGGAAGCTGCTTCGACCCATTTGGTGAAATAGTCAATGGCAACCAGGATGAAGCGATGTCCGTTGGAAGCCGTGGGCTTGATTTCTCCAATCATGTCAATGCCCCACATTGCAAATGGCCAAGGAGCAGTCAACTTTGAGAGGAACCGGAGGGATATGAACTTTGTCAGCGTAGACTTGACATTTGTGGCAAGTACGGGAATGTTGATGGCAGTCAGCTTCCATGGTAGACCAGTAATAGCCTGCCCTTAGGATCTTCTTAGCCATTGTATGACCGCTCAAGTGAGTGCCAAATGTGCCGCTGTGTATCTCAGTCATGATCAATTCTGCTTCAGCTTTGTCTACGCATCAGAGTAATACACAATCATGGCTTCGTTTGTAAAGGATGCCGTTGCTCAGGAAGAATTTAGCAGCGAATTTCCTTAAGAACTTCTTGTCATTTACGGAAGCTCCTTCGGGATAATCTCTAGTCTCGAGATACCTTTTGATTTCATGGAACCAGGGTTGTCCCACTACTTTTTCGGTATTAATCTCGTGGCAATGCGCAGGTTCATCCATTCGCTCGATGGTGATTTGGGGAGCCTCATTATCCCAGTTGAGTTTAAACATGGAGGACATTGTGGCTACACTACAAGAAAAATGATAGATTGGGACGGTTATTTTGGCTGATTACGACGGTTAAAACCGTCGCAATTTACAATCTACGACGGTAGAAGTACCATCGCAGAATCGTGCGTCCCCAGCCTATTTCGCGACGGTTGCAAAACTGTCACGCACAACAGATAGCGACGGTTATATACCGTCGTGAATTTGACTTTATTTTTTGTTTTTGTTGTTGTTTGCGACGGTTATTCTACCGCCGTAGGTTAGAAATTGCGGCGGTTTTAACCGTCGTAATCTGATTTATAAATTTCAAATAATATTTTTATTTAAATTATTATTTAGTAAAATAATTTTAAATATAATATTATTTTACTATAATATTTTACTATTATATTTAAATTATTATTTACTTTAATATTTTTTTATTTATAGTATTTTTATTTTATTTTCTATCACTTTTCAACATAATAAAGTTAATTACAATAAAAACATTTAATATCAAATAATCATCAATAATATCAAAAAAATGTGATCAAAGGTAAAAAGAAGTGCAAATTTTACCAATAAACAAGAAAAATTCAAATATCATCAAAGGCCAAATTTCATTTTAATATTTACATTGGTTTGCTACAACTTGAGAGAATTACAAAAAATCTTCTATGAGTCTTCAACGATTTCACTTCTAAAACTTCAACAATTTGTTCTGCACACATCCGAAACTCTTCTCAGAACTTCATCTCTCCAAAACTCACTCTCTAACTGCTTCTCTACACAAAATCATTTTCATCAACAAGTCCGAATCGGCTTCTCAACAACGATAATCAACATCACGCATACTTCATCAAAACTGCATCATCATCATGTTCAATGATTTTCAAATCACACAGGACAATAATTCCATATAACACTGTAGTAAAAACAAGAAGCAAATTCGTGGAAGAGATTTGAAGAAGATGAATTACCAATGAAATGTGAATTCAAAGTGAGAAAGTGAGGTATTCGTACCTAAGTTTCTGAAGAGATTGCTATCTGATTTTCTCACCATCTTCATCAATTTGAAGAGCCTTCGGAGCTGCTCTGAAAACATCAGCATGTAGAGGAGTCCAAGATCCTGCCAGAAGAAGTGAAAGTAAGAAGTTACTGTTGGATTGCTCATCTCTTCGCATAGAAAAGTGCAGAATCATCTGAGATTCATGGTCATTTCAAGATTTCTTCCCAACTAAAATCACACCTTTTACTCCCATGTAAACAAAACGATAGTCAGAGCAACATATTTCCTTATTTTGCTGGTCTCTGTCGGAATAAGTATTCATTCTAAAGTTATCGAGATACAAGTTGAGCCAATCATCACAAAAGAACATCGGAGTGATGTATGGTACGTAATCAGGATACTCCTGCAATAGTTAGAAAAAGAAATTACTTAGTAAATCATCATCTGTAGTATAACATAACATATGATAACTCTAATGCAACAAGAGGATTATCTAGGTTGACAGGGGCAGACTTCAAAGTAAATTATGAAAAGGCACTACAAATGTACAACAATGAATGATAAAGTGATGAAAAGCCAAAAATGATACCTTCACAAAATGCCAATCCTTCAAATACGGTATAGATGCAGAGTCACCATTACTTACACCAATTTGATTACTGCACTGAACTGCAGAACCTTCATATTTAAAGCAAAGTCGAACGAAATCGGAAACCAACATGTCCTTTTTGCAAGCGAGAATTGGTGTAAGTAATGGTGACTCTGCATCTGAAATTTTTATCAGTAATTCATCTGAGATTGTTATGAAAAAGGGTTGTGCCGCCATCCTTGTCAATGCACCAAGTAACCAGTTCAAACTTCTTGGAGGTTATCAGTGCTCAAAATGTTAAACTTGCAGAGAGGACAGGTGGCATTGATGAGCAGCCATTTGTCAATGCATGTGCAATGAAAATGGTGATTGCAAGGAAGTTCTCTAAGTTCAGCTTCATCATCATAGGCCGAAAGGCAGATACAACATTCCTGCAAATTGATCATCCATCAGAAAATATAAAAGGATAGTCTCGTTAAGCCAACTTAGTTGGTAGCTGCTATACATGGACATCCGACTGCAAAAGAGCGGGTTCGAACATGTTATAAAAAGATAATCCGTATTTAATAACTAGGAACCTACTGCATCTTCTAAGGCAATAATATGCTCAGAAGCTGAACCACTTTCACATTCCGTCATCACTCCTCTCGATGATTCTTGGGCATCACCTTCTTTTTTAAGTTCCTTTATTATTCTGAACTTGTATTTTGGCAACAGGTCAATCTCTTCCTTGGTTGCCCCTTCCTGTTGCCACATTAAATATCAAATTAAGTGTGATGAAGTTGAAAAAAGATTGTTGTGATCTGTGTTACCTGATCAGTCACTGCATACAAAATAGCAAGTATGCATGGAAGAAAACAGCAAACGGCAATTCCAATGAGACACGCAACAGTAACACAAATCACAACAATTGCAACGTCGAAAGCAAGAAATGTGATACAGAGCCTGCAAAATACAACGTGTGTGATGGTTACACAGTTACAAGGTAGAAACATGGGACAAATGCGTAAAGCAAAAGATTTTATCGATAATATATACTATTCTAAGATGTAACTAACCAGTAAAGCTGAGGTGAAACCCTTGTCAAACTCTGACCACCAGCAGTTACCCAGTAGAATCCAAGAAACAACCATACAAAAGAGGGAAACCACTGTTTAGGAAGGGAAAAGAAATTAAAGTCAGGGATTAGATATTATGATGAAACTGTCTTCAAAATGATACATTGAAAAGATCCAATTTTACCCGTAATTCCATTCTGCACAAGCGTATGGACCGATCCGGAGATGAACATATAGACCTGCTGCTGCTACTGCCTTCACAAATCCAACCAAATCACCCCTACCTTCAAAATTGTACTGCCAAGCCAAAATATGTAATCCATCGTTAATTTTGAGAACTCACAAAACTGCAATGTAAAAGACAGAAGAATAACAATATGAAAGTGGAAAGACAATGAAAAAGAACAGAACCTGGCGTCGAACAGGTTCGTGTAAGTTCCAGAAAACATAAGTCTCAATGACATCAATTCCTCCATCTTTGGATTTCTGAATAAGGTCTGGCCACATCTACAACAACAACAACACTACCATTGTTAAGTTCAAACATCAAACACAAATTGAATAAATAGTGCATATCTACTAGCACAGACACGATAATAGTTTGAAATAAATTGAAGTGACTAAATGTAACCATTTCAGAGATATCTTACGATAATAGTGCATAATGCTTTGGTCAGAATCACACTCTGCAACAGAATATGATGCTTAAATGGTTATAAAGTCCTTTTACAACACCCACTAGGCACTATATAGCATAGCATATCAGAATTCTATAAACTCAGCCATACCTTGAGTTGAGCATTACAACAAACACTTGATGAGCATCCTCTCTACTCATTCCCTTCTTGAACATACTGATGTTACGGGACTCCAATCTTCAACTAGGAATTTTAACAAACACCTTGACACCAATGGCAAAAGACACCAGCGTCAAAGTGCTACTGGACTCCAATATTCAACTATGCATTTTCACAAACACCTTGACACTAATGGAAAAAGACACCACCGTTAGCCTCTACAATAACACCATCGCCATCACTGATCTAAAGCTCCATCATCTAATGTCAAAGCTCCGACGGGATCAAAAATTGTGATCTAAAACAAATTAAAAAATATAAACAAATGTATCGATATATAGAAAAGGGAAAAAAGTACCAAATTGAATCCATATCTTCCTCTCTCTTGTTTGCAACGCATCATCTTGTATCAATCAAATACCTCTTCCTTTTCTTTCCTTCTTCAGTGGAGGCGATGGAAGCGTGGTTTGCAAAGGGTTGGCTGACGAAGGTGTGTGTTGAATTGTTGAGTAGAGACGCAGGGACCAGCTGAGTTGATGAACGAAACAACGGATAAAGATTGTTGCGGTGGATGTGGTTCAGCAGATTTTAGCGGTTTGAGGAGGCGGTTGGTTGTGCCTTATTGGTGGGTTGTCGGATAGCTCACGGTTGGAACGGTGAGAGGTGCGATTGCAACGGAATCGTCGGGGTCGGATCGGAAATGGAGCGTAGCACCTTCGTAGCTGGCGACGGCGTGGGCGCCATTGTGCGTCATTTGTGCACGATTGAGAGGAGGATAGGTTGGCAATGGTTCAGTGACTTTGCGTGTTCAGATCCATTCGGAAAAGCTTAAAGGAGCTTGTGAATTTGTTCTTTTTTGTTCTGTTTTGGTTTCGATAACGAATTGTGAACGATTCTGCAGAAACCGGTTAGGAATTGCGGTACAGCTCAGCTTTTTTTTAACTTTTTTATGGCGACGGGTGTTTTACCGTCGTGCCCATGAGAATTTTTAAAGGTTTTGGGTGCGACGGTTGTTTTAGCGTCGTGAAATGAATTTTAGGACGGATAATTTTACCGTCGTGAAAGGTTTAAGGGTGCGACGGGTGCTTTACCGTCGTGATATGCCTTTTAGGACGGTTAATTTTACCGTCGTGACTAGTTGTTGGTGAAAAATCAATGTTAAAAGTGTTAAATGGGGGCCGACGGTTGTTTTACCGTCGTAATAATAATATTATGATGGTTAAATATACCGTCGCAAAATAAATATTAGGGACGGTTGGTGTCAACTGTCGTAAACACTGTCTCTATATGTCAATTACGACAGTTATCACATAACTGTCGCAATTTTTGTGTCGTTAAACACTAATTTTCTTGTAGTGCTAGAGCATCTGCTAGCTGATTCTCTTCTCGCGGGAAATGCTCGAAGGTAATTTGCTCGAAATGAGGCAACAATGTCAAGACATGTTCTTTGTATGGGATAAGATTAGGGTGCTTGGTATCCCACTCTCCTTTGATTTGACTGATAACCAAAGCCGAGTCCCCAAATACGATCAAAGATTTGATCCCCAAGTCTATAGCAGCCTTGAGACCAAAGATGCAAGCTTCATACTCAGCCATGTTGTTTGTGCAGCTGAAGCAAAGTCGGGCCGTGAAAGGTGTGTAACAGCCTTCCGGAGAAATGACCACCGCGCCGATACCGTTTCCAAGTGCATTTGAAGCACCATCAAAGTACAGGGTCCATCGGGATCCCTTTTCGGGTCCGTCATACGGTCCGTTACCTTCAATGTTGTCCAAATTCATGATGTTCTCGTCTGGGAAGTCAAATCTCATGGGTTGATAATCTTTGATAGCTTGATGAGCCAGATGGTCAGCTAGTACACTCCCCTTTATAGCTTTTTGAGTGGTGTACTGGATGTCATACTCAGTTAGGATCATTTTCCATCTAGCTATCCTTCCAGATAAAGCAGGCTTTTCGAAGATATACTTGATAGGATCCATTTTGGAAATCAACAAGGTAGTATGAGTCAACATATACTGTCTTAGTCGGCGAGCAGCCCATACCAAAGCGTAGCAAGTTTTCTCGAGCAGTGAGTAGCGAGTCTCACAGTCGGTAAACTTTTTGCTAAGGTAATAAATAGCATGCTCTTTTCGACCAGACTCGTCATGCTGGCCCAAAACACACCCCATTGAGTTATCCAAGACGGTTAAATACATGATCAGTGGTCTTCCTTCGACGGGTGGCATCAGAATAGGAGGTTCTAGCAAATACTCCTTGATTTTATCAAAAGCAGCTTGGCAATCGTCGTTCCATTCGACTACCTGATCTTTCTTCAAGAGTTTGAAAATTGGCTCACAGGTAGAAGTCAAATGAGAGATGAATCTGGCAATATAGTTCAAGCGCCCCAAGAACCCTCTAACCTCCTTTTCAGTACGGGGAGCGGGCATCTCTTGTATTGCTTTTACTTTTGCTGGATCGACTTCAATGCCTTTGTTGCTTACAATGAATCCTAGAAGTTTACCAGACCTAACTCCAAAAGTGCACTTACTTGGATTCAGCCTGAGTTTGTATTCTTTCAACCTGGAAAACAGTTTTTCTAGATGTTCAAGGTGCTCTTCCTCTGTTTGTGACCGAGATATCATATCGTCTACGTAAACTTCAGTCTCATGATGTATCATATCATGAAACAAAGCTACCATGGCGCGTTGATAAGTTGCCCCCGCGTTCTTCAGTCCGAACGGCATCACCTTGTAACAGAAAGTGCCCCATTGTGTGACAAAAGTTGTTTTCTCCATATCCTCGGGGGCCATTTTGATTTGATTGTAGCCCGAGAATCCATCCATGAAGGAAAACACTTTATGCTGAGCTGTATTGTCGATCAAAATGTCAATGTGTGGAAGTGGGAAATCATCTTTGGGGCTGGCCCTATTCAAATCCCGATAGTCCACACACATCCTGACTTTGCCATCTTTCTTAGGTACTGGCACAATGTTAGCGACCCATTGAGGATAGGACGTAATAGCCAGAAAGCCAGTGTCGAATTGCTTCATCACTTCTGCTTTGATTTTTTCAGACATGTCAGGCCTCATTCGGCGGACTTTTTGCTTGATCGGTGGACAATCCTCTCTTGTGGGGAGACGGTGAACCACGATGTCTGTGTCTAAACCCGGCATGTCTTCATAAGACCAAGCGAAGATTTCAACATACTCATTCAACAACTGTATCAGGCGTTCCTTGACACTTGGTTCTAGATTGGCACCCACTTGCACCTCCTTCCGGTCTTCCTCGGTCCCCAAGTTAACAGTTTCCAATGACTCTTCGTGCGGTAAGATGGCCCTTTCCTCTTGCTGTAGAAGTCTGGCTAGTTCCCCTGGTACTTCACAACCTTCGTCATCTTCGTACTCGGCTTGATTGACCAGATCTTCAGAGTTATTGAAAGATATAGCAGAATAGTCACCCATGGAATCCGGAGTGGATGGGTACCTGCATTGGCGAGTGTGGGTGTGTGTAAGGGATAGCCATCCTTAAACAAAAATGCAAAAGGAAAGAAAATGAACACAAGCAGTTTATCAAATGAAAAACGTCCAATGAATCATTAAACATGGCATATGGATATGAAAAATAATCAAAACCCTTACAAATGGACCTACATGCCCCGGGCAAGGCATGAGGTGAAAAGATAGTGTACGGGTTGTTTGAAAATAAATATTACAGACCAAAATAGGAAATGTTTGACAGATAAATTACTGATGAATAAAAGTGATGGGGACAAAGTCTTTTGCCTCCCAGTTGCACAATCCCCCTTTGACAGTTGGGTAGATCCACTCTTCGATGTTGCTTTCTTTGTCTTCATCCTCCAAAGAGTTGATTCCGTAGGGAGAAATTTTGACTGGCGCTCTTCCAATCTTCGAACGGCGCATAGCTTTCTGGCCCGCGGTAGTGAACCCTAATCCAAATTTGTCTGTTTTATGCGGAATATCAGGAAACTGTCCCCATGCTGAATTCTTCCCTTCCTTTATTGCGGCCCTTGCGTCCTCCAGAGATGCCATCCTGGCCATCTGCCTTGGTACTTCAGCTGCCAACTTTGCTACTGTTATTTCAGGAAGGACTTCTTCGAAATGCTGGAAAGGCGTCTCAATGAACTCCCCTTCTACCTCCACATATCGGAAGGAATTCAAGTGGCTAATCATGTACTCCTCTTCGCCATGGACAGTAATGATCTTTCCCTTGACAAGATACTTCAACATCTGATGTAAGGAGGAGGTGACTGCCCCAGCATGGTGTATCCAAGGCCTACCCAGCATGTAAGAGTATGACGGACGAATGTCCATCACATAGAAAGTAGATTTAAACACCTCAGTGCCTATCTTGATGGGAATTTCAACCTCCCCATGGACCATTCTCTTCGAACCATCGAAAGCTCTGACAACAATATCACTCGGCTTTAACTCCAACCCTTCACAATCTAGTCGGTCCAAGGCCTTCTTAGGCAGTACATTCAGCGACGAACCAGTGTCGACCAAGACATGTGCGAGAGTAGTTCCTCGGCACTCGACTGAAATGTGCAAAGCATCATTGTGGTTTCTGCCTTTAGGAGTTAGGTCGGCATCATAGAAACCTAATCCATTGTCCGCAGTAAGGCTAGCCACGCAATTATGGAATTGATTCGCAGAGGTTTCCTGGGGCACATGGGCTGCCTTCAGGAATTTTATCAAAGCTTTAGTGTGTGCTTCCGAGCA
This sequence comes from Vicia faba, assembly GCA_948472305.1. NCBI lineage: Eukaryota > Viridiplantae > Streptophyta > Magnoliopsida > Fabales > Fabaceae > Vicia > Vicia faba. The sequence continues at coordinate 776,701,053 of OX451737.1, forward strand.
AAGTAGTAGTGCCAGCATGGAGATCTTTGAGGGGGTTTGCCCCAGTTGTTCTACCACATCGTAATCACTCCTTTTGATTATCTTCAAGATCTCATCCATTTCCTTCTTGGAGGTTTTCGGGATGACCAAGGGTTAAGCCCTCGTCCTGACGAGCTCATCTTGGATTCCCTTACCTTTATCAGCAGCGGTAGGAGGGACAGTACTAGGAACAACAACATCTTCAATCAAAGGGGTTCTAGCGGAGAGTTTTATTGGTGCAGGGATGACCTTGTCAACAGATGAGGGTCCAAAGATTGCTCTAGGAGGGGCAATCTCTGGAGAAATGATTCTCCCGCTCCGGGTGATTTTGCTCGTGCCTGCAATGTTTCCAATGCTGGCTTCTTCATCATCCGAACTTTCTTCAGTTATTTCGATTTGTTTGATACCATGGTAGTAGACGTCACCGCCATAGTTCCATGGTATTGACTTCTCAGAAATATAGGGGACAGGCCCTGGCATTGTTATCTTCAAAGGAACAGATTTCGTAACTGGTGTAATCTTAACAGGCTTTTTGACGGCCTTGGAAAGATTGGCGTGAATGGTTATGATTGAGACATCTTCAGTATGGGTTGGAACAGCAGAAACTTTTTCGAACAAAATTTGTCGACTATCCATTAGGCCTTGGATGCCTTTCTTTAGTAACGGACAATCAAACGGCAGAGAGTAACAACAAAAGCAGTCTTCTTTACATCCCGGGAAGATCCCGGCCCTTAACAGGTTCAACTTGATGGTTAACAATGGAGTTATCAGATCATTGACATCAGCAACATACAAATCTTCTTCAATGGCATTGACATTTCGGCCGTGCTTCGGCATGGGAGCAGATATCACATTAGGCTTCTCCGGAGCGTCGAACTCCACCTCCTTTGCCTCTATCAGGTCTTGGATTTTATGCTTGAGTGCCCAACAATCATTGGTGTCGTGCCCGACACTGTCAGAATGGTAGGCGCATTTAGCATTAGGATGATAATGCGGAGAGGACGTATTCACATTCTTTGGTGCTTCTTTGATAGTGGCGAGATTCAACTTTAACAGATGGGGAAGCACTTGCGCTGGCGTCATATTAATGCGAGTGAACTGCCGTTGTGGCCGTTCCGCCCATTGCTGATTTGGTCTGGACTGGTTATAGCGAGGCTGCTCACTTGACGAATTTTGAATCATTACGGCCCCTACAGTTGGTCGGCGCTCAGTCTTCCCTGCTCTTCTCTGAGAATAAACTACAGCCGTTTCCTTCTTAAAAGGCTTCTTCTCAATACTTGCAGCAACACCCTTCTGAATCTTCCCTAACTTGATGCCAGCTTCTATTCTTTCACCTGTTAAGATCAAATCGGTAAACCCCGCGGAAGAGTTACCAATCAGATGATTGAAAAATGGCCCAGATAGGGTCCCTAGAAACATATCAACAAGTTCACGGTCGGTTAAATGAGGCTACACCCTGCCAGCCAAATCCCTCCATTTTTGTGCATATTCTTTGAATCCTTCGCCTGTTCCTAATGACATACCCTGAAGTTGGGTACGCGTAGGAGCAAGGTCAGAATTGTACTGATATTGTTTGTAAAAGGCGGTGGCCAAGTCTTCCCAATTTTGGATGCTGGTTCCCTCTAACTGATAAAACCACTCCAGTTGAGCCCCAGAAAGGCTGTCTTGAAAGAAATGTATCCACAGGTTCTTATCTGCCGTATAAGGTTGAATCTTTCTCACGTAGGACCTGAGATGCATTTTTGGGCAGGACAGCCCATCATATCTCACAAACACTGGCACTTTGAACTTTGGGGGAATCACAATCCCGGCAACCAAACCCAGGTCTTCAAAATCCAAACCCGGTACTCTTTGTAGCTCCATGGCGGACAACCTGTCTTCTAAACCTTTGTATTTATCATCAGCTGGAGGGTATTGTTGGTCAGAATAGTCTTCATCCTCTTCAACCTCCTCTTCTTCCATATCGGACTCGGAAGGTACCGCATCCCCACCTCCTTTACTAGTCCCTTCATCAGAAGTAGGAGGAAATTCTAGCACTCTCCTGGCCTCTCCGTCAAATCTTCTCCCTAAAGTAGCCACCCCGAGTCTCTTTTTCTTCTTTTTCACTGGGTCTTTATTCCCCAGCAAGGTCTTGAGATCCTCCTGACCTTTAGCCAAGGTCGTCAGGAGTTGCTGGAACTGTGCATTCTGAGCTTGTAGGTCTTTGACTGTTTGCTCGAGATCCATCCTACTGAAATAAACAACAGACAGATAAGGAAACCTGGCGTGAGACCTGCTTATGCACATGATGAATGGTATGCTTATGTATGCAATGCATTCAAGGATTTAGAATATTCAAACTTGTTGCAGACAAAAAAGAACGCACTTGATATTAATAAGAAGAAATTTGTTAGTACATAAATGCCCCATGGGCCAAATATTACAAAAACAACTTCTCAAGGTAAAAACACATTGCGCATCCTTTTTGGTGCGATGTAGGTGTTGAGGGCCTCTTGCTCATGGAGTCGGCGGGTAAGCTCTGGAACCTTCTTCTCACTGGCGTAGAAGCTAGCTTCAAAAGTGTTCCGTTCCTCCTTGAGCTGAATCTAACTTTTCTGCATTTCCTCCCATGATGTAGGCATGTCAGGATGTAGGATGGTGTAGGGAACCTCTCTTTCCTCGACGGGCTCTTTAATCACAGGGAGTACATGAGGATAAGGCATCATTAGACTTTGGGCTCGGGCTCGTACCCACTTGAGATAAGGCTCAAGAGGGATGGAGTTCTTGTGTCCCAGAGTCTTGCTATCAACCTTGTTGGGTCTTCCCCAAGCTCTGATGAATCTTTGGCGAAGTCCTTGCGCATCGTTGTCGAAGTCAAAAACTAGGTCAGGAATAAACATGCTATGAGGGCCATCCCTCCGTGCATATCCAAATTGCCTCAAAGCTAGGCAAGGGTTGTAGGTGATACCTCCTCTGATTCCAAGTAAAGGAACATTAGGAAACTCTCCACAACGATCGACGATGATGACATTTTCTCTGGACCGAGAACACCAATGTACATCAGAGTGAGTAAGAGTCATCAACCGTTGGGACCACCTTGAGCCTTGGTCATTCTTCAAGACAGATTGTGGAAGGTGCGAAATAAACCACCTTGCAAGGAGAGGAGTACAGCACATGAGAACACCCCGCTGTCTCATTGTTCGTGTGTAAAATGAGTGAAGGATGTCCCCAAGTAATGTTGGTATTGGATTTCTGGACAAGAAGATTTTGACGGCGTTGACATCTATCAATTGGTCAGAATTTGGGAACAAGACTAACCCATAGATAAGGAGTGCCACAATTTCTTCAAAGGCTTGTAGGTCCAATGAATTCCAACATTCTTGTGCCTTCTCAAACAAGAATTTTGCTAAGAATCCTTTGACGCCGCTTCTGGTTTCCCAATGCCCATTGACGTCGGATGGTTGTAGATGTAATGCTCGAGCAACATCTTCCGGCTTTGGTTCCTTTTCCGTACCGTTGAAGGGTAGTTGATTAAGGATAGGGATTCTTAGGAGTTGAGAAAACTCCTCCAAAGTGGGCACCAACTGGTAATCAGGGAAAGTGAAACAGTGGTGAAGAGGGTCAAAGAACTGGAATAGCACTTTCATCATGTCTTCTTCAATGTTGGTGTTGACTAAGCTGAGCAGTCTACCATGTCTTTCACTGAAGGATGAGCTTTCTGGAATTCTTGAGGTGAGCTCCTTGAGTTGAGGAGAGATTCTCACAAGGTTGACTTGGATGGTTTTTCTGCGAGGAATTTCCATGACCTACAAAACAAGAACAAAGATGAAGATCCAAACCCTTGAAATGGTTAGTGAATGTATATGATGCTTTATGATGTTTATGATGTATGCATAAACATATGTACAAGCAAATCACACCAAACCCTAGTTTCAGGCTTGCATGGGGTTTCATAGGTAAGTATCCTCTTGAGTGTAGTTGGCTTAAAAACCTGTCTTATAAATAGTAACCGGGTTCTAAGGAGCTCAATATCACTGGATTGTTTTCATTGTTCATTGTTTTGGTTTAGCCACTTAACTAGCGACCAAAATGTTCTAAGAAAACAACCCTCAATGAGTGTAGTATCGAGTATCTACCAACTTCGGACTGCACCAAAGCCGGTCATCTCACTACCCCTAATAAAAGGCCAAGATGGTCAAGTAAGGTTCTAGGTCATTAGTGCTTAGTGACATCACTCAGCGGCCCCGTACTCTCCTTGATTGAACTCAAGGGTTACCGGTACTCACAAATATGTCGCACTAATATAGCTATTGCTTCGACCGTGTCGGTATACCCCGCACAGTTTCCACAACGTATTGCTATCTATGAATGTTTCCCAAAACCCGGGTGTAGGATTGCAAACCCAAACAAAAGAGCCAAAATATAAAGCAATCAAATCAAACAATTAGTCATGCAAGAGGGTGATCTAGGCCCTAAGGTTACTCCACTTTTAAAATTATCCCCAGCAGAGTCGCCAATTCTGTGATACGGTGGGAGAACTGACTAGGGTTTTGCGTTTGTTTTCGCAAATGTTTCGGTTGAGCAAGAGTCGCCACCGACTTTTTATTTTATCCTAAGGAAAGGTTTAAAAAGCACAGCAAAAACCTTTGAGATATTTTCTTGGGTTCGGGGAGTAGATTATAGAAAGGGAAGGTATTAGCACCCTTTCTATCCATGGTTATCCATGGGCTCTTAGGTACTTGCTTAGATCAACTTGCCTTGGTTTTCAATTGTTTGAAATGGTGCTTTGTGTATGGTTTTGAAAATGTTTTGGAAAAGATGCTTTGTCTAGGCTACTCTTGCAACAATTCTTTACTCGAATGTTTTACAAAAGGTGTTTGTCTTTTTGAAAAGATGTTTCAAGGTTTTTTTTGAAAGTTTGTTTTGAAAGTGTTTGTGAAGTGTGGTTTGAAAAATAGGCAAGTGTTTTTGTTTTGCAAGTTGACAAGTACTTAAGAGCTATCTACCCTAAAGTTCTCAAAGATTTTATGCTATGTTTTAACCCTTTTAACAATTTTGTTCCACCATTGTATTTGGTGGACAATCTTGTGTTAGGAGATGAAAGGGACGGGCGCGGGTCATCGTTTAGACCATAATTGCAATGGTGTTAAGTATCCTTGGGCAATTTTCCTTTAAGGGACTTGATCATTTTTAGGCAACTTTCCAAAAGCGTCATCGAGGGACTATGATCATTTGAATTGTGTTTGTTTTGCCCAAAGAAACCTAACATGCAATATGGCCCAATTATTGAAGGCAACAAGTGGAATACCCTAGGGGTGCAAGTGTGATATGTGTTGTCCATTTTCATGCTTGATTATCTTGAAATTAGGTCAAACTATTTGTTGTTTTTATTTGCATACAAACCCTAATTCTAACATGGTATATTTAGAAAGCAATAAAGTGCGAAAAGTAAAGTTCCTACACTATTACAACACAATATGGGAAGGGGGGTACAAATGTTCAAATGGGGGTATTTTGACAAGGAATTTAAACCTAGCTATTACATCAATTTGGAATTATTTACAATATAATTGATTGCACAAATTAAATAGAAATAAAATAAATATGCAAAATGTAAAAAGGGTTTTTATATGTATGGAAAAAAGGTATTTTTTATGTTAAATAATCAAAATAAAAAAGTATTATTTTTTGGAGTTTTTGTGTTTTAAGGGCAAAATCCTAATTTATTAAGTAAATATATTAATTATTTAATATGTACAAGTATTTATTTATTATATTCAAGAATAATAAAAATGAAGTATATTTATAAAAAAGTATTTTTGAGGTCACATATTAATAAAAGAAAAAATGTATGTAATTTTGTATTTTTGCCCTAAACATATTAATATATATATATATATATATATATATATATATATATATATATATATATATATATATATATATATATATATATATATATATATATATATATATATATATATATATATATATATATATATATATATATATATATATATATATATATATATATATATATGAATATCTTTATTATTTACTAAATATATTATATATACAAGAATAATAATATTTAATATTTATAAAAAAAGTATATTTTATATAAAATATTTTAGGAAGATAAAATAAAATAAAAATGAAAATAAAATGGTGCTTACATTATTTTTAGTATTTTAAGTAAAAGAGTGTTTATTTATTTATTTATGTACAAATAACTATCTTAAACAAATAAATGCCTAATAAATTCAAAAATGGTTTAACAAATTATTTTTATATTTTTAATATCATGAGGAAAAATAAATAAGTCAGAATGAAAAAAGAAAAGTCAAAAAATCATGAAAATAAACATAGTGGGCCTAGGGGGTGTAAAACCAAAAACATGGTGTGAAAAGAAATATCAAAACAGGCCCAACCCACCAAGTCTTTCTTCAACCTCTGGCCAGAACTGTGACAAAAACGCGCGCTTGCACCATGAATTCAAACATCCTGATTCCTTGAGTTTTAACAAAAACTTACAACACCAAAGATGTTAAGCATTGAATCACGATTCTAAATATGTAAAGAACTTATCCTAACTCTCAGAAATGAGAGAGAATTTCATAAATCCCAAATCTTGACCTAACTTTTTATCAATATTCAGACATCAAATTCTCATAGCACAGGCAAAATAAATGAAAAGTAAAGGTATGTACAGTTTCAGGGGCATGAGTAGAACACTTCTTATTCACAAACTTAGAGCTAATGATGTCTACATTGTGAGATAAAAGTTCAAGAATATACCTGTTCAGTTGGAATCGTGTCTGGCAATGGGGGAGCTTTCAGGGCAAGATAATGATCTGTACAGCTTGTCTGAAGTGTAGTGATGCTATTCCAATACTTGGAGTGTTTTGAATCGTGCTGAATCACTCCATGGAAGTCAACCTGCAAGAGAGAAAAATGAAAATGGCCAACTGTGCTATGGCTGTTACAGTATGTATCTAAGGTTGGGGATAGCTTGTATGGATGTTAATGAATGTGTTTGAGGTGGTTTGGATGAAAACGCACGAGGGAAAGGAACTGTGGAAGTCAATATGCAGAAGATACCCAGTTTTTGCAGTTTGAGGGTGATTCTGAGTTTTGGAAGGCAATGGAAGTGATTGACTCGTGTTCTAGCTTGGTTAGGATGTTTAGAAAGTGTATAAAGTTCTTGCTTAAGCTTGTTTGTGCTGAGATGAAAAGTTGTGTTAGTTATGCCAAGTTACTTCTAACTTAAGCAAGAAAATGCAAGTTGGTTTTACAAGCTTGTGCAGGCCCCTCTAAACATGCTGCAAAATTAGCCTTGATCAGTGGGATTAGCTCAATAAATTGTGCCTAGAAGATATGCCTTGTACCTCTTAGATTCATGCTTGACATAAAGTTGTGCTTTACAAGAATAGATAAATCACTTTTTCCAAATATGGCTTAAACTTCCATGAAATGACCAAACTCATAGAACAACATCTTGGCACAGAGGATTAGCATTTAATTTATGAGTGTAAATGAGATTTGAGGCCTGCAATGTAGCTTGCACATGCTGAGTTTGAAAATGCATAAGTTATGAACATGGAAATGGCCATGAATCAAAGTGACTTTTTCCTAACTTGCCAAATACGATTCTCTCTAACCATGAGGTTGTTTGATGAGTTCTTGGACATTTTGGAAAGTTTGGAATGTGTACTACAATCCATCTTTGAAGTGCAAATTGAAATTCCAAGTGGAAGTATGTGAAAAATGGTCTTGAAGTTAGATAAAAACCTTGCCTAAAATAGGTCAAATTTTCACTAAGTTAAGAATGGTTTGGTACCCTTGTTCCAAAATTTGTAACTTGAGATACAAGCCTCTTTTGGGAAAACTTTTTGAATCAAAGTTGTAGATTATGCAATAGGCTACAACTTTCATGTTTTGACTTTTGCTTGAATCCAAATGAATCTTGGTGAGAAAGTGGGGCAAAGTTAGGAAAAAATTAGGGTTTTTCATAACTTAGAAAAATTCTAAGTTATGAAAAATCTTCATTTCAAACCCTAATTTGCATTTCTTGATTTCTTGATGAACAAGTTTCATGATTTGGCATGTTTTGATGAAAAATGAATCTTGACTCTTGATTTTGACCAAAAAGTCAAAGTTTGACTTTTCAGTATACAGTCAAAAATTGATCAATTGACTGGGAAATTCAACTGTCAATCTTGTGCATTTGGGATCTTTTGAACTTGTTGAACATGTCAAGACCATTCCATGGGGTCCTTGAGTCCATATGTGAGCTTGGTTTGCCATTGGCTAGGTCAAACAATCAAAAATTGCCTTTGTGCAGTCAAAACCCTAAAAATGACCATTTTGCCCTTTTGGTGATCTGATCAAGTTTCTTGTGGAATTGTGATCCAAACTTGATCAAATGGTCCATGTGAGTTCATAATGTTGATGTGGGTCAATTTTCATGAGATTTGATTGTCAATTGGCCACAGTTGACTTTTTCCCCAATACAGCTGATTTCTAGGTCAACTGTCCAATTGACTGGGCAAAACTTGGAATCAAGGCTTGAAACTTGATATGGATAAACTTGGGAGTCCAATATGAAGCATGGAAGTCATCTTAGGCAATTTTGGTCAAAACATCTTTGTGCAAACACAAACGCTAATTTGGGTTAACAGTGCAAGGAGAAGTCTTGAGCAGATGAAACCCTAACTGGATCTTGAGCTTCAAGGGCTTAGTGATGAGAAATCATTGAGAAATGGGAGGGAAAATTTTGGGGTACAACATCACCCCTTCTGTTTGAATGTTACCCTTTGTTGGTAACGTGCAGGTAACCAAGAGGAGTAGCCGTTAGCGTTGTTAGTTCGAGTTTGGTGTCATTTGCTCTGATACGTAGCACTCGGGGGGAAATGAACGCTTGTCTTATTTTGTTGTTTATTTATCGAACCTTATGTTGTTATTTGAGGAGTTATCGTATTGATGTTGTTTTATGATTCAAAAGATGCTATGTCTCATATGGAGAACTATTATGAATGCGCTGCGTGATTAATCAAAGTTGGTTTATGTTATGAAGATTTTATTCATGAGTTGTGTTCATTCCGTTTCCTTTAAGTGTTATGTATCTATTCTAAAAGCATGACAGGTTTATGTGTCTCTGTTGAATGTGTAGCATCCCGATTATTCTAGAAATTTTTATTTTGATTTTCCGTAAATTGCTTGGGGTAGAATTGGGTGTTACATTGACCATTTACACAAGCTATTTGAGAGATTGAAGAAGTGCAAGTTGAGGCTGAATCCGAACAAGTGCACCTTTGGGGTCATGTCCGGTAAACTTCTGAGTTTTATCGTCAGTAGTAAAGGAATTGAAGTTCATCCCGCCAAGGTCAAAGCCATTCAAGAAATTACATCTCCCCGTACTAAGAAGGAAGTTAGAGGTTTCTTGGGACGACTAAATTATATTGCCAACTTTATTTCTCATTTAACCGCTACTTGTGAGCCGATCTTCAAGTTGCTGAAGAAAGATCAGGTAGTAAAGTGGAACGACGATTTCCAGATAGCCTTTGAAAAAATCAAGGAGTACCTCCAAGAACCCCTGATTCTGATGCCACCAGTCAAAGGAAGACCCATGATCATGTACTTAACAGTGTTATAGAACTCAATGGGGTGTGTACTGGGGCAGCATGACGAGTCTGGTCAAAAAGAGCATGCAATATACTACCTTTGCAAAAAGTTTACCGACTGTGAAACAAGATAATCATTGCTCGAGAAAAATTCTTGCGCTTTGGAATGGGTTGCACGCTGACTAAGACAGTATATGTTGACTCATACTACTTTGTTGATATCTAAAATGGATCCTATAAAATACATATTCGAGAAACCCGATCTCTCCGGAAGAATAGCCAGATGGCAAATGGTCTTGACTGAATACGACATTCAGTACACCACTCAGAAAGCAATCAAAGGAAGTGTACTGGCAGATCATTTGGCTCATCAAGCTGTAGATGACTATCAATCTATGAATTTCGAGTTCCCAGATGAGAATATCATGCTAATTACAGATTGTGAAGAACCTAGACCGTATGAAAGACCTATGCCAGAATCCCAATGGACCATGGTTTTTGACGGAGCTTCTAACGCACTTGGTAATGGAATCGTGTTGTGATTATCTCTCCCAAGGGTTGCCATATTCCATTCACCTTCATATTGTGCTTCAATTGTACCAATAATATGGCCGGATACGAAGCGTGCGTCATGGGTATTAAAGCTGCTATCGATATGAGAATCAAATTCTTGAATGTATATGGGGACTTAGCCCTGGTAATCAGTTAGATTAAGGGATAATGGGATACGAAGCACCCTAATATCATTCCTTATCAAGAGCATGTGATGACCTTAATTATGTACTTCGAAGAAATAAATTTTAAGCATATTCCCCGAGAAGAGAATTAGCAGGCAGACACATTAGCTACCATGTCATCCATGTGCAAAGTTAGATGGGACAACGAAGCTCCTCAAATTACTATCGAAAGACTAGATGAACCAACACACTTCTATGTAGTTGACACTGACGGAGTAGATGAGAAGCCTTGGTTTCATGAAGTGAAAATATACCTCGAGGTCTAATAATATCCCGAGGGGGCATCTGTTAATGACAAGAAATTCCTATGGAGGTTCTCATCTAAGTTCTTCCTGAGCAACATAATGTTGTACAAGTGCAACCATGATTCGACTCTGCTTCGTTGTGTTGACAAGAAGGAAGTTGAGAAGATTATGGAGGATATGCACAAAGGTATATTTGGTACTCATTCCAATGGCATACTATGGCTAAGAAGATTCTGAGAGTAGGTTACTATTGGTTGACTATGGAAACTGATTGTCATCATCATTCGAGAACTTGTCACAAATGCCAGATTTATGCTGACAAGGTACACGTGCCTCCGGTTCCTCTGAACATTTTGACTGCTCCTTGGCCATTTGCAATGTGGGGAATTGATATGATTGGAGAAATTAAGCCTAATTCCTCTAACGCACATCATTTCATCCTCGTCATCATCGATTATTTCAAAAAGTGGGTTGAAGCGGCCTCATTTGCCTCTATCACCAAGAATGTTGTGGCTCGGTTCATTAAGCATAATCTTATCTATCGGTATGGCATCCCCGAAAGGATCATCACAGACAATGGTACTAATATGAACAATACTATGATCACGGAACTCTTCACATAGTTCAAGATCAAGAACCACAACTCTTCTCAATATCGACTGAAGATGAATGGCGCAGTCGAAGCTGCCAATAAGAACATTAAGAAGACTACACAGAAGATAACAGTGACAAATAAATAATGGCATGAGATGTTTCCATTTTCTCTTCATGGCTATCGTACCTCAGTCCGTGTATCAACTAGGGAAACCTCATTCTCTCTAGTCTCCAGTATGGAAGTTGTCATACCTCTCGAAGTCTAGATTCCCTCTCTAAGGATTATGAAAGACGTGAATTTAGACGAAGATGAATGGGTTCTGACTAGGCTAGACCAGATAATTTGATTGAAGAGAAAAGGCTTGTGGCTATTTGTCATGGTCAGATGTACCAAAAGCGCATGATTAAAGCCTTCAACTAAAAGGTCAAGCATTGAGTATATTAGGCTGGTGACTTGGTAATAAAGCGCATCATCTTACCGCAAGGTGATCCCATGGGAAAATTGACTCCCACCTATGAAGGGCCATTTGTAGTTAAGAAGATATTTTCTGGCGGTGCTATAATACTTACCACCATGGACAGTGAAGACTTTCTGCACCCTGTGAATGCGGACATAGTTAAAAGATACTACGCATGAAAGAGTCACGCTAGGTTGACTGGCCTAGGCAAAAAGAAGGGAATCCCGACAAACCAAAAGGGTTCGGGCAAAAATCGGGGATAGATATAAAGATTTTACATCCGACAAGTCGAAAACCTGAAAAGGAGGCTTGGGCAAAAAGGGTATCCCGGTGGACTGAAAACCCAAAAGGGAGGTCTACGCAAAAGTTATGGATTAAAGCGTACGACTATGTCCCGTTGTATCATCTACATGCGATAAGCTTTATTACCAACGTCAAGTTCAAACGGTATAGATCAATTTAATCAACTTCTTTCAACAGCGAAGGATTATATGGTTGAAGACATAAAGGAAATAGCAGAGATTGAAACTCGATGGGATCATTTACACATAGTTATATGTTTTGTTTTTACTCTTTTCATTTCATGATGATTCCCTCTTACTAGTATTTTTGTCTCTATGTACAAAAACGCCTATTTATAGGAAAATTATCAGTATATGTCAAATTCAAATTCAACTCTGTTTTATTTTCTCTATTTTGTCTGCAAAAATGTCCAATGACTAAATTGAATGAACATATGCATATGAATATGATTACTGTTAACAAATATATGTATAAAAACAGGAATTAACATGTACTCAAGACTCTAGGAGTTGGGATCATGTTTAAGTCATTTACAAGTCCCAACAAGAAAATACTGACATAATAACCTCCATGGGATTATTCCTATAGAGTTACCTTCACAAGCTCATCCCCGAAGGAAGTGCATAGCCCCCCGCAAGTCTAATATGATTTCAAGGCATAAATTGGAGCATCCTCCAGCAGTTAATATAACCATACTCCCCAGCCGATCCCCCTAGCGTCCAAAAGAGTCTTTTCATTTCTTTAACATACGACGGAAACTTCCCTAGCATAGTGTATAGGAATCTAATTTCCCAACTGAGTTCATTTTTCCAACATTGTACAATCCCCTGCAGAGTTCTATTCTCCAGCAGGGCTCATTTCCTCAGTAAAATATATTTCTCCAGCAGGGTTTATCTCCCCAACGAAATTCAATTCCTCGAGCAGAGTTCATTCCTCCGACTACCACAAATCACTGGCAAAATTCCCTTTTCCGGCAAAGTGTAGCCAAGTAGCTATCCCCAAAAAGTTGCTACAGAATCTGAAACTGAGCCAGACATCATTTAACTTTGCCCTCCCCCAGAAGTGTTGACGTCCATATCAAAAACTAGGTCATACGGCACTTCTGAAGGTTATTCATATATTTTTATCCCTACTCAGGGTATATAAGAACTAAATTCCCCAGTAGAGCGATGAACCACCAATGTTCTTGAACTCTTCTATCCCCAAGCAGAAGTCAAACATTCCCAGTAGAGTATCCTAAAAACAGAAAGCAGGAATCCCCAGCGGAGTATCATCAAACAAGAAAGTAGGAATACCCAGCGACAGTCAGGGATTTATTTTTCCCAGCAAAGATGTTATACGAAGCTACCGATACACTTCAACGACACCTTGCATCCATGCATCATTTATAATCATCATAGCATATGCATACAAAACTCATATAACACACTCTCATGTACTTTCAGAACATAATTATGCAATGCATTACATACATCATGACATTGCATAAAGACTAACTTTATTTTTCAGGTAAAAGTCTACAAACAGACGAATACCATCAACAATTCTCAAACAGGTCACAGATTAATTTCTGAAACAAGATGTGGCAACTATCTGTATGACTAGGTCAAAGATTAATTCCCAAAACAAGACAGGGAAACTATCTTTATAACCAGGAAAATACTAACTCCCAAAACTGGACGGGGAAACTATCAACATGGCCAGCTGGTATGAACTCCCGAAATAGGACGATTTTACCAACAAAAAACAGATTGTAGATCGATTCCCGAAACAGGATGGGGCGACTATCTACATGATGAGCACTTCCCTTAGAGACTGATTCTGATAAGAATTTCCCTCAGACTAAATCTGACAAGCATCTATTTAAGCACCTTCTGCCGAGGTTCATTCTGGAAAGCATTCTTCAGATGAAGTCAAGCGTAGACTCATTTTGATACTCTTATCAACAATTACCTTGAATGGCATCTATAAGCCCATCTCCGACGAAATTCTGTCATCTCTCTGAATGGAATATTTAAGGCCATTCAAGCAATATTATCAACCAACAATGTTACCTCTTACACATGCGAGTGCAAATTTCTGGGCACTTAAGTGTTCAATCCTCTTCTACCTTCAGATCACGAATGGCGGACATGCCAATCTAACTCTTCAGGTTTAAGAATGTTGAACATGGGTAGCTTCTATACCCTAAAATTTTCCCTCTCATCTTATTCAATACATTCTCCTAGGATTCTCATATGCTCAAGGTTGTCCTAAGAATTGCTCAGACAAATTCTTCTCTTAAGCAAGAGATTTACAACTAGGGTTTCATCTTTCTCAAGGAATTTTGGGTTTATAAGGTCTCAAATGGAAGTCATTGTCTATTATAGATATCCAAGAATGCTCATACCAAGTTTCATGCCTTGCATCACAAGTTTTCTCAGTCAATGGCTCAGATGACTGAAAATCAACTAAAATTGGACAAAAGGTCAATTGTGGTTAACATACAGTCAAACTTTAAGTTTTTGGTCAACGTCAACATTTTGAACTCACATTCATCATTTTATCAATGGATGATCATGATTCATCAAGGAAAACTCTCAAATCATCAAAAGTCAAAAGATGCTAAATTAGGGTTTCCCTTAGGAGAAGTCAACTGAACTTTGACCAAGCATAACTTTCACATGCTTCATCAGTTTTTCCCCAACCAAAGCTCATTTTGAAGAAAATTACATTCTCTACAATTTTTTCTCTCTAAGATCAAGTCCAAAAAATACTTCATTTGAGAGATATGGGCCAAAACATTACATGTCATTTCAAAAGTCAACAAAAAGACATTTTTTATTAAGGCAACTTACATCAAGACAAATTATTCAAATGCCAAAATGATCAACATAGATATTATAGTGGATATCTTGATCTTTCCAAAAAGTCAAAGATCACCTTCAAAAGATGAAAATTGAGAGAGTTATAACTAGTGCGGTATTTTGGACTATTGGGCCATTGTTTAAGAATCCAAGTGTGTATTACACTCCTTATACACCTCAAATCTTATTCATGTATCCCTTGGTATATTTTATTTTAATTATTTTTTAATTATTAATTATTAATTCAAAAATAAATAAGACAAAATACAAGGCCCCTTACACAAGTCCAAGCCCATATATGTTGACCTAATCTTTCATTATATATTCTCAGCAAACTCATACAATAGGACACAAACCCTTACACTAAAAGATTGTCAAAAATATCAATCTTTCAAGAATCCTAAAAAAACTTGAAAACCTATTAATAATCCCTTTCACTACAAACTAGCCATCCCAATCAACCCCAGGAAAATCATAGGGTAAGATTGGATCGTTTACAACGATCCAAACGGCCAGAAAATACTCGTGTATGCATCACGATTCCATCATTGTATAATTTTTTCATTCTTGAGTTTCATTGCATTTTAAGATAAACTAACCATGCTAATGTGTTCGTGAGGTCTCTATGTGCAATAAATATTAATCGCATGGTACTCATGCTATCAGAATCGTGAATCACCATATTCATGCAGATCGGTGTTGTTTTCACCATAGCTCTCAAACTAGGCCTTTTTAGTCCAAAATAACCATCCTATTGAACTCACGACCCTCGATTTAGGGGGATATGGTACTTTTTGTTTTCTAAAATCTTTTATTTTGCAGGACCAAGAAATCCTCTCATCGGAGAAGGCGATCGGAGCTAGGGCTCCGGCGTCTCTCTGATCTAGGCGTTTTGCTTAATATTTGTTTTATTCATTTCATTAAAGTAAACAGATGTATTACCACCCATGTGGTTGAAGCGCGCATGTTAAAGACTTTATTATGCCAAGGTGTGGGTTTGATCCTATCCTTTTGGCATTTTAACATTTTTTTTGATTTATTTGTATTGCAGACGATAAAGCACGTTGGATGCCTTTCCTTAACACCAAGGCGCGCTTGGCCCAGTGGTGAACGTGTTGTTTGAGTTGGCTGAGGGTGTGGGTTCAACACCCAACCCTGGTAACTTTTTTTAAAAACCTTATTTTCTTACTATTTTCACTTATAAACCCTTAATTTTCACCAAACTAAAACCATTTTATAATCATTAATTTTTTCACAAACACTAATCAACATTAGGGTTTAGTTTTGGTTTAATTAATAAACTTTCTTTTTTTTCAAATTAAAATCAATTAGGGTTTTTAGGCTTTAATTAATTAAAATTAATTTAGGTTTTGGGTTTATCATCAAATCTTTTATCAAAAAATTACCAAAAAAATTTCCTTCCTCTTTTCTTTATTTTACATTTTCGCGTAGTTTACTCTTTTCGTGTTGCTTATAATTATGTAACTGCTCATGGTTTGTAATAGATAATTAGGGTTTTTTTTACTTTCCCTACATTTTTTATTATTTGTACCCCCATTCTTGAAGTCCTGTAATAGCGTAGAATTTTACTTTTCCGCACTTATATTTTATGCTCTGTATACATTACTGTTAGCTAATAGGACTGTATGCCAAGATTAAAAGCAAACGGTAGCAAAACCCTAATGCAGGATGAATAAACTGAATTGAACACACTTTTTACACCCGCACCTCTAAGGTAACCTCCCTTGTTGCCTTCAGAACAAAAACAGTCATGTCCCTCAAACGTGGGGACGCTTTAGCATTGTCCCTTGAAATCAAAGATCGTAGTCCGTCGATGAACCTTTCGAATGTTGCCTTCTGTAAATGATCTAGTCCCTTAAACAAAAATTACTAAAGCGTCCTTACCATTTGCCTTCTATTACTGAACGAAGACCCACACCTGTCCCTTCACATCTAACGATAGGGCTTCCTACTAGCTAATGGTTGGGTAGCACTATCTAGAAGAGGAGCAAAAGCGCAATAAAGACCTTGAGTAGGTAGATGCTCGTAGTCGGTTTCTCATAAACATTTCAAAACAAAAACATATTTCATAATCAAACTTTCAAAAATATTTTCGAACAGACACTTTGTACGCATTCTCAAAAACAGAAACGAGAATCATTACAAAGTTTTGCCTTACTATTGGCATTTTCAAAATATTTTCAAACATCCACATTCACAAAGCATTTTTAAAAAGTGAGCTAGCGATTAAGAGCCCGTAGATAACTACGGATGAAAAGGGTTCTAACACCTTCCCTTTTTATAACCTACCCCCCAAACTCAAGAAAATCTCGAAGGTCTTTCCTGTTCTTTTCACCCTTTCCTTATTGGATAAAAGAAAAGTTGGTGGTGACTCTAGCTATCCGCAACATTTGCGACAAAATGCAAAACCAAGTCAGTTCTCCCACCATAAAATAATTTTCCTATACTGTAAAATCAATCCTGACTCTTACAGATCTTGTCACTTCGTGAGAACACATCCAACACCTTGCTCAGTAATGGCACATCTGCTGAAAGTCCACTCAAATCCAGACAAGGTATCATGATTCCTTGGATGGCCAAGATGACATGCTCTCTTGGTAAGTACTCTCTTATAAGCTCCAACTATTCTCAGTGTACTTATAAGTTTTGATGAGATCCAGACTGACACACTCTCTGTTAGAACAAAGTTTGAATCTACTACCCTAAGTTTAAGTTTTGATGATAACAAAATGAAAAGATATATTAATTATGTGATTCATGAAAAGAACTATTTGCTACCTAAAAATTACTTTCTGTTTTACAGAAACTCTGATGGGTATCAGCAAGAGTACATCATAATCAGCATCAGAAAATTAGATATCTACATCAGCATCAGAAGATGCTATATCAGATACCAGAATCAGAAGAACAACTCACGCTTATGCTGAAGCTTGATGAACAGAACTGTGCTCAACACTCTGAACTCTGATAAAGACAACAACAGTTCATCAGCACTTAAGCAGCGTCAGAATGAGCCAAAGCCAGAACACGCTTAAGTGGCAACGGTACTGTGCATTCAAGATGAGTTATTACCAACGGCATCATTCCAGACAAGATCTTCTTAATAAGGAAAGATTATTATTGGCATTGAAATAGAATTATGGCTCCAACATTCACTAATTCCAATGCTATATAAACAAGTCAATGAAGATTGAATTGGATAATGCTCTACATCAATTTACACGCCTAAAAGATAATCATCATCTTTCTTATTCTCAGTTTGCTAAAAGCTCCAAAATTCCTTACTCAATTATTTTAGCAATCTAGTTTCCAAAAGCTTAATTTGTGTAGTATCACAGTTGTGATAAACAGTTTTGTAGAAAACATTCACACCTAGATTTCAAGTCTTTGTAAGAAAGTGATTCCTTGACAAACTGGTTTGTGGTTTGCATCAAGAAGGCTTTAGCAGTTGTTAAAGCAGATTGTAATATTCAGTTGAATATAGTGGATTAAGACCTCGTTGGAGAGAGGCGAAATCACCTTGATGGGTGGACTGGAGTAGTTTGAGATCAAACGAACCAGGATAAAAATATCGTGTTCATTGCATTGATTTTCAGTTTTACAATTCAACCCCCTTCTTGTGTTTTTCACTTCTTCAATTGGCATCAGAGCGCCTGGTTCTGAGCTAAAACACTTAACCGTGTCAGTACAAGATCCAGCGTCAGAAAAACACAATGGCAGGAACTTATCATCACACCAGCAATGACAACAATGAAGACAGAGACAGATTCAGCGGCAAACCTCCAGTCTTTGATGGAGAAAATTTTGATTACTGGAAAGACAGAATTGAAAGCTTCTTTCTGGCACATGATGCTGATCTGTGGGACATGGTGACAGATGGATACACGCACCCTGTGAATGCAAGCGGTCAGAAGATTGATAGGAAAGCAATGTCTGACCAACAAAAGCATGACTTCAAAAATCACCACAAGGCCAGAACCATCCTTCTCAGCGCCATCTCTTATGCTGAATATGAAAAGATCTCTAACAGAGACACAGCAAAGAACATGTTTGACTCACTCAAAATGACGCATGAGGGCAACGTTCAGGTCAAAGAAACTAAAGCTCTTGCGCTCATTCAGAAGTATGAGGCATTCAAAATGGAAGAAAGTGAAACCATTGAAACAATGTTCTCTAGATTCCAAATTCTGGTGGCTGGTCTCAAGGTTCTGGACAAAGGATACTCTACTACTGATCACGTCAAGAAGATCATCAGAAGCTTACCAAAGCAGTGGAGGCCAATGGTTACAGCTCTGAAGCTAGCAAAAGATCTCAACAAAATTTCTCTGGAGGAACTTATCAGCTCCCTCAGAAGTCATGAGATAGAGCTAGAAGCTGATGAACCCCAGAAGCATGGTAAGCCTTTAGCTTTAAAATCTAATAAAAAATCTGAGTCTAAAGTTTTGCAGGCAGTTGAAGAAACATCTGATGGATCCTCATCAGAAGAAGACGGACTTTCTCTCCTCTCTAGAAGAGTGAATCAACTGTGGAAGCAGAGGCAAAGGAAATTCAGGAATCCCAGAAGATCTGATCAGAACGAGTCTTCTTCCAGATACAGAAGGACAGATTCTTCCTCTGGATACAGAAGATCTGAAGGCTCCTCAGGAAGCAGAAAGCCAAACACCAAGGACATCATCTGCTATGAGTGCAATGAGCAAGGACACTACAAGAGTGACTGCCCAAAGCTTCAGAGGGAAAAGCCCAAAAAGAAGTTTGGAAGAGAAAAGAAGAAAAGTCTCATGGCTACATGGGATGACTCTGACTCGTCTGAAGCTGACTCAGAATCAGATGATGAGAGAGCAAACATAGCTCTCATGGCCAACATTTCAGAAGATAGTGAAGCTTCTGAATCAGACTCAGAATCAGATACTGAAGAGGTATTTCCTGACTTTGCAGTTAATTTTACCAAGGCTGAACTTGCTGAAAGCCTTAACGAAATTCTAGAAAGGTACCAGCAGATTAGAGTTAAATTCAGAAACCTGAAAAGGAATCTTGAATCTGACTCTGATAAGACTGAGAGTCTTAAATTGGAAAATTCTGAGCTGAGAAATAAAATTTCAAAATTAGAAAATACTTTACAAAACTCTCAGAAGGAACCAATTTCTGAAACTCCCAGCAGTGCTGATGAGATCATCAAGGAGTATAATCACAGTTTCCAGAAGTTCCTTGCTAAAAGCATAGATAGAAGAAAAATGGCTTCAATGATCTATGGAGTTAGCAGAAACGGCAGGAAGGGAATAGGATACCAAGGTAAGGTTCCTACACCAAAGAATGTCATGGATTTAACCATTAAACACACTCCTCTAAAATCACATTTTGTGTATGGTCACACACATGATATTAAATACACTAGCAGTAAGTATTCTGTGAAACCAAAATTCAACCAGAGTTTTGGTAAATCTAACAAATCAGGACCCAAGAAAATATGGGTACCTAAGGATAAAATAATACATGTTGCAGATATCTTTAGCAGCAAATCAGAAACACCAGTCATGGTACCTGGACTCTGGCTGCTCGAGACACATGACGGGAAGAAGGCATATGTTCCAAAGCCTGGAAATTAAGCCTGGAGGCCACGTTGGCTTTGGAGGCAATCAGAGGGGAAAGATAATTGGCTCTGGAACTGTAGGTAATGGAAATCTTCCCTCTATAAATAATGTTCTGCTAGTAGATGGATTAATGCATAATCTGTTATCCATAAGTCAATTAAGTGATAACGGTTATGATATAATCTTTAATCAAAAATCATGTAAAGCTGTTAGTCAGAAAGATGGGACTATCCTGTTTAATGGAAAGAGGAAAAACAACATTTACAAAATCAAACTTTCTGAACTGAAAAGTCAGAATGTAAAGTGTCTTCTGTCTTTTAACAACGAGCAGTGGATCTGGCACAGAAGATTGGGGCATGTTAGTATGAGAAGAATATCTCAGATTAACAAACTCAATCTGGTCAGAGGACTTCCTAATTTGAAGTTTAATTCAGATGCTCTATGTGAAGCATGTCAGAAAGGCAAGTTTGCAAAACCTTCTTTCAAATCTAAAAATGTTGTTTCTACCTCTAAGCCATTAGAACTTCTGCACATTGACTTATTTGGACCAGTTAAAACTACTTCAGTCAGTGGCAAGAAGTATGGGTTAGTAATCGTAGATGACTATAGCAGATGGACATGGGTAAAGTTCTTAAGACACAAGGACGAGTCACACTCTGTGTTTGTTACCTTCTGTAACCAAGTTCAGAATGAAAAGGATCTTAGAATCGTTAAAGTCAGAAGTGATCATGGTGGAGAGTTTGAAAACAAAGATTTTGAGTCATTCTTTAATGACAGAGGCATTCTGCATGATTTCTCTTGTCCTATAACTCCCCAACAAAATGGAGTTGTAGAACGAAAGAACAGAACATTGCAAGAAATGGCCAGAACCATGATCAATGAGACAAACGTTGCTAAGATCTTCTGGGCAGAGGCAATAAACACTGCGTGCTACATTCAGAATAGAATCTCAATAAGACATATTCTGGAAAAGACTTCATATGAACTGTGGAAGAACAGAAAGCCCAACATTTCATATTTTCATCCATTTGGATGTACTTGTTTTATGTTAAATACAAAGAATTATTTGAACAAGTTTGACTCTAAAGCACAGAAGTGTATTATGTTAGGATACTCTGAACGCTTAAGAGGGTACAGAGTATACAATACAGAAACACATATTATGGAAGAATCAATCAGTGTTCGTTTTGATGATAAGCTTGACTCTGAAAAGTCAAAGCAGAATGAAGTTTTTGCAGGTATGGAAATTGAATTTACAGGTGCTAAAGACAAGTCATCAGAAGCTCTCAACAAAGACACTCCTTTAACATCTGAAAGGAGCACTGCTAGCAACCCTACAACAGCTGCTGATCAACCTCAGAAGAGATTACCCAGAAGCAGCTTGGATCACCCAGAAGAAACTATCTTAGGAAGAAAGGAAGATCCAATCAGAACATGAGCAAGCTTCAGAAACTCTGAAGAAACCCTCATGGGACTTGTGTCTTTGATTGAACCTTCTTCTATTGATGAAGCACTTCTGGACAACGACTGGATTCTAGCAATGCAAGAAGAGCTGAATCAATTCACCAGAAATGACGTATGGGATCTTGTTCCCAGACTAAAAGGATTCAACGTCATTGGAACAAGATGGGTGTTCAGAAACAAGCTAAATGAACAAGGTGAAGTCATCAGAAACAAAGCACGACTGGTAGCACAAGGTTATAGTCAGCAAGAGGGGATAGACTATACAGAAACCTTTGCTCCAGTCGCCAGGTTAGAATCTATCAGACTTTTAATTTCATTTGCTGTTAATAGAGACATCACTCTGTATCAGATGGATGTCAAAAGTGCATTCTTAAATGGTTATATAGAAGAAGAGGTTTATGTGCACCAACCCCCTGGTTTTGAAAATACAAAACATCCCGAACATGTTTTCAAACTAAAGAAGTCACTATATAGTCTGAAACAAGCTCCCAGAGCTTGGTATGAAAGACTAAGTAACTTTCTGTTAGAAAATGAATTCACCAGAGGGAAGGTGGACACTACCTTACTTTGTAAGTCAGTTAAGAATGACATCTTAGTCTGTCAAATTTATGTTGATGATATTATTTTTGGATCTACTAATCCTTCTCTTGGAAGAAAATTTGCTAAGTGTATGCAGGCAGAATTTGAAATGAGCCTCATGGGGGAATTGAAATTCTTTCTAGGAATTCAGATTAATCAAACTCCAGAGGGAACTTACATTCATCAGAGCAAATATATCAGAGATCTTCTGAAGAAATTTGACTTCTCAGAATGTAAGCCATCAAAGATTCCAATGCATCCCACGTGCATTCTGGAAAGAGAAGAGGTAAGCAAAAAGGTAGAACAGAAGGTCTACAGAGGTATGATTGGTTCTCTCCTTTATCTGACAGCTTCAAGACCTGATATCTTATTCAGCGTATGCATTTGTGCTAGATTCCAATCAGATCCTAGAGAATCCCACTTAACAACTGTTAAGCGAATTTTCAAGTATCTGAAAGGTACTACTAATCTGGGTTTATTTTATAGAAAATCTAGTGATTACAACTTAGTAGGATACTGTGATGCTGACTTTGCTGGAGACAGAGTAGAGCGTAAAAGTACTTCTGGAAGCTGCCAGTTTCCGGGAGAAAATATGATCTCTTGGTCCAGCAAAAGGCAATCCACAATCGCGCTATCAACAGCAGAAGCTGAGTACATAGCAGCAGCAGGATGTAGCACACAAATGCTCTGGATGAAAAGTCAGCTTGAAGACTTCCAGATTTTTGAGAGTAACATCCCTATACTCTGTGACAATACTTCTGCTATTTGCTTAAGTAAGAATCCCATTTTACATTCTAGAGCTAAGCATATAGAAATAAAACATCATTTCATTAGGGACTATATTCAGAAAGGAATTTTTAACTTAAAATTTATTGATACAGACCATCAATGGGCTGATATCTTCACTAAACCCCTTTCTGAAGATAGGTTCAATTTCATTCTGAAACATCTCAGCATGAAAATCTGCCCAGAGTGAAAATGCTTTAATTCTATATATTATCCTTCAGAATGTATTTTGTTTTACTGTGAACTTCTGATCAATCTCTTTTCAGAAAGATAGAACATGCAGATTGTATCAGATGCTATTCTTAAAGTTCTGAGCATTTCAGCTAAAGGATAGACGTGCTGCTCACTAAATCAAACAAGTGTCATCCAATCATCAGCAAATCTCTGAAGCAGAACGCGTGCACGCTTCTGAGAAGGCAAAACGCTGATTGGGTGCATTGAGACATATGTCTGGTAACCGTTTCAAGTATCTTTCTCAAATCCCCCAAAATCAGCAAGCATTAAATGAAAGTAATCATGTTTTTAAAACGTAATCATGAATTATTTCTCTTTCTTGAAACCGTTTACACTTTCAAAAAGTATTTTGAAATCTATTTAAGCACTTTAACTTCTCACATTAATCTTTTACCGTTTCCTTCAATCTCACAAATATTTTCTGCATTTTCTCTGTGTGTTCATCTCTCTCAAAAGAAACCCATTTTCTCAGTTTTCTCAAAAAACCCCTAAGTGTGAACATGGCAACCTCCAGCAATGTTTCTGCAGGTTCTCAGAAGAAAGCTTCCTCTGAACAGTACCAAGTTCCCTTCAGAACACTCCTTACACCAGTGAAAAATTTGGAAGTGCTGTCTGAACTGATTATTGACTTCTCCAGTCTGAAAGAAAATGGTTTTGACTTGACAGAAGAAGTTAGGGCACAGAAATGGGAGAGATATTTTGACAGGTTGGTTGAACCAACGTTCCCAGTCTTGGTCAAGGAGTTCTGGATTCATGCGTCCTCATCAACGCATCAAGTCACCTCCTAAATAATGGGAAAGAAGATTGTGATCACTGAGGATCACATAGCAAGATTGATTGGTTACAGTGGCGGTGGCGTCCGCTGTATTGATATGGCTGAAAGATGCTCTGACGTTGGTGTCATAGCAGAACAGATTTTCACCCTTGGGGTGCCCAGCAGCAAAATCAGAGACTTAAAGGATCACCACAGAGTATGGGCGAAGATCATTCTGGGGTGTTTTAATCACAGGAAGCCAACAAGCTCCCCTGATTATATAAATATAGATCAGCAGTTTCTGATCTATTTTATTAATCAGAAGGTAAAAATCAACTTGGCTCATCTTCTGTTTAATCACCTCAGGACCAGCGTCAAGGAGACCAAGGAAGAAGAAAGAACAAAGAGGGATTGGATACCCTTTGGAAGGTTAATATCAGATATTCTGACTGAGAATAGGCTGATAGAGCACCTTATAGAAGCTCAGGAGTTAAGTACTATTGAACCAACTGTTGGCAAGCCTCTGAACGCCAAGAATCTGAAGAAAATGAAACTGATAGAGAATATCAGAAAGGAGCCCAGCGTTACTCCTCTTGCTGACATCACCAACAGAAGAGTCCCTCTGGACGACTTTCCTTTATTTTCTGAGATAGAATCTAAACTAGTTGTGGTTCTCAGATACTTGGACGCGTGCAAGGCTGATGGTACAGATCCCAAACTGAATATCAAAGATCTGCACCAACCTCAACCAGAAGTTTCTCTGAAGAAGACGAAGAAAAGGAAGGCCACTTCAGAAGGATCATCCCAGCAGACCCCCAAGAAAAGAGGTAATTTATTTGCTGCTTCTGTTTTAAATTCTTCTGTTATTCCAACATCAATCCCAACTCCCGCTTCACATGAAATTCCAATCCCCATACTAATTATTGATGAAACCGAACCAGAAGATGACCCTTCTGAGTCACTGACTCTCAGAAGACCCCGCACCAAACATCCAAAACCCACAACTTCCACAGCATCAGAACTTGACAAAGTTCTGTCTGACATTGATCAACGTGTTTCTGATCACCTCTCAAATAATCCAAACACTGAACCAGAGATTGTCCACTCTCCTCAACCAGAACAACCTCTCTCACCCATACCAGAAGAACCACAAATTCCTGAACAACCAGAAATTCCACCTCCTTCTCCACAACCAGCAATTCCTCCTCCCTCTCCTCAACCAGAAATTCATCCACCATCACCTCAACCATCACCTCCTCCATCACCTCCTCAACCTGAGTTTCATCATTCTGAAACTCCATCTCCTGAACCTCATTCTCCTCAATCCTCTGAGCCACAACCCCTGGCAATTTAGCTTCCATGTGGAACAACTGTAACCATGGCCCAGCTGCCATCCTCGCCAGAAACTACCCCTCCAAAAACTCCACACAGTCCAATTATTATTTCTGATTCTCCCACTCCATCTCCCAAACAAACTACAGAAGACCCCAGCAGGACCTTCATCGATTTAACAATCCTTGACCGTCTTGCTGATCTCAAACACAAAATAGCCATTCTAAAACCAAAACAGCCAGATGTTGGCTCTAGCATTGTGAATTTTGAAACAGGTTTGCAGCAGTGGATTGCTTCTCTAAAGAAAGTCTATCCTGGAATGATTGATCTTGCTGCCTCAGACCAGCTCTGGACACGTTTCAGAATATGGGTACGTGCTGAAGCCCTCAAGTTGCAAGATATCACCTATGAGCAGGCACAACAGGACTTCAGCAAGCTGCTGAAGGAAGTTGAAAGTCAGCTGCCACAGGAAGACGTGCTCCTTCTGGATAGTGAGCCATGGTATGAGAAGCGCCCAACTTCAAAAGTGCAGCCAGAAGAAGATCAGACTACTCAAGCTGAAGATGTTGCAGAAAGCTCTCAGAAGCTTCCTGCTTCTGATGTTTCTCAAGCTGCCTTGGACAGGCAAACTCTGGAAGAGCTGAAGCTGAATGATATTCGTCTGCAGCAAAGAATGGATGAAAATGATCAGAAGATGAAGGAAAGGATGGATGTGCAAGACAGCAAGATAGACACAGTAGTCAGCATGGTGCACAAGCAGACTGAAATTGCTGATCAGATTAAGGCAATGCTGGAGACTCTGTTCACACGCTTTCCTCCCCAACCTTAGTTTTTTCATTCATGATATTTTCAATGTTTTTCTTTGCATATCTTTTGTACTATTTTGTCTGGCTCTGAATATTTTAATATAACAAGTTTTTCTGCTCTGATCGTTTTAGCACATCACTTACACTTTTTGATTGCTGACAAAAAGGGGGAGAACAAGAATGATATTTTTCAAATAACGGATTACTGAGACAAAAAGTCTCAAACATTCTAACTCTGACATACTTGAATGTTTTCTGTTTTTGCATAAGTCTACAGGTACAAGAATGCTCTCTGATACACTGAAGCTCTGATATTCTGATCTGAAGTTCTGATAGTCAAAGCTCTGATATCCTGATCTGAAGCTCTAACATTCTGATGTTCAAAAATTCAATAAAGATCTGATCCTGAAGAACTCTTGGAATTAAAAAGGGAAGTAATAAATTCAGGGGGAGTATCTCCGATCCCAACTCTGATATCTCTTTATCCCTTATCTTTGATAACTTCCTATTTAATTCTGATGCAACTTATTATTTAGTTATCTCTGATACCTTTCACGCTACTTTCAATTAAAAATATCTAGTTTTTGTCATCATAAAAAAGGGGGAGATTGTTAGAACAAAGTTTGAATCTACTACCCTAAGTTTAAGTTTTAATGATAACAAAATGAAAATATATATTAATTATGTGATTCATGAAAAGAACTATTTGCTACCTAAAAATTACTTTCTGTTTTACAGAAACTCTGATGGGTATCAGCAAGAGTACATCATAATCAGCATCAGAAAATTAGATATCAACATCAGCATCAGAAGATGCTATATCAGATACCAGAATCAGAAGAACAACTCACGCTTATGCTGAAGCTTGATGAACAGAACTGCGCTCAACACTCTGAACTCTGATAAAGACAACAACAGTTCATCAGCACTTAAGCAACGTCAGAATGAGCCAAAGCCAGAACACGCTTAAGTGCCAACGGTACTGTGCATTCAAGATGAGTTATTACCAACGGCATCATTCCAGACAAGATCTGCTTAATAAGGAAAGATTTTTATTGGCATTGAAACAGAATTATGGCTCCAACGTTCACTAATTCCAATGTTATATAAACAAGTCAATGAAGATTGAATTGGCTAATGCTCTACATCAATTTACACGCCTAAAAGCTAATCATCATCTTTCTTACTCTCAGTTTGCTAAAAGCTCCAAAATTCCTTACTCAATTATTTTAGCAATCTAGTTTCCATAAGCTTATATTGTGTAGTATCACAGTTGTGATAAACAGTTTTGTAGAAAACATTCACACCTAGATTTCAAGTCT
This sequence comes from Vicia faba, assembly GCA_948472305.1. NCBI lineage: Eukaryota > Viridiplantae > Streptophyta > Magnoliopsida > Fabales > Fabaceae > Vicia > Vicia faba. Next base: position 776,728,742 of record OX451737.1, read on the forward strand.
TTGTAAGAAAGTGATTCCTTGACAAACCGGTTTGTGGTTTGCATCAAGAAAGCTTTAGCAGTTGTTAAAGCATATTGTAATATTCAGTTGAATATAGTGGATTAAGACCTCGTTGGAGAGAGGCGAAATAACCTTGACGGGTGGACTGGAGTAGTTTGAGATCAAACGAACCAGGATAAAAATATCGTGTTCATTGCATTGATTTTCAGTTTTACAATTCAACCCCCCCTTCTTGTGTTTTTCACTTCTTCACTCTCTACTAGAGTTACTTGCAGCAGACAAAAATACCTCCTCATAAACATTCTGATCAGATCACCTTATCTGACACAATTAATCTGCCCTTACATCCACTAGTAGTTGCTGATAGTAGTGAGGTATTCATAATTATTAGTCATGCATTGCTAGAACATACTACTATAAACAAGATCAGAATATCCACATCCTAATCCATATCCACAACCCAAGCATCTTCCAAATAAACCCTCAAAAATGATGTTCCAACATTATTTGGGACATCAGCTTCTCATCACAGAACCCAGTCTTTTGGTTCTTAAATCACCATCAAAAGGACTCATTATGCATAGACTTCCTTCAAGAAGCTCTTAAAAAAACACAGCCAGTGCAGCTCATTTAGGTTATCACAAACACCTGAATAACATGGAGAGAAATAAACTCTCACATACTCTCTGAAACATAGTGTTTAGATTGCAGACTTGCATATACACATCGGATAAATACCCAACTCCCGACAAGGTCTTTACCATCACTCACATGCACATCTTCACCAGATCAGACTAATACCTAGCTCTCGACAAGGTATTTTCCATCAGAGGAAAAATTTCCCCACACACAAAAAGCAGATGATGCTACCCTTCCACACATGGTGGACCATTTGATCTAACATTCTTCTTCTATAAACATATGGCATCAGCTGATTCATCTTCATGACAAACAGTCATGACACCCATTCACACGACAAACCATGTTAGATTAGGCCAGTGGCTTGACTCTGCACTTCCACCATGGGATCCAAAAAAACGTCATTGGCTGAAGAAACAAATAACTAAAATGATGTTCCAACATTAGTTCCGACATCAACCTAAAACATATGGATTTAACCATTTACCATGGCTTTGGAAATAATACCCATGGAAATCCATATACAACTCTTGCAAGGGACATAAGAGAACCACACCAGAACACACCAGCAGCTGATCAACATCCATGATCAGACCATAGAAACATGTAGTAACCTACATGTTACACACCTCAAGAAGCTTCTCAATAACACAATTTCTAGACCTCCTGTCTGAATTTGAGGTGTTAGATGCCATTCTTCTGCACCTAAAGAGAATATTCCCTCTGACAGGTATCTGGAGCAGACTTTGACAAATATGGCATTGAATGATCATTATAAGCTACAAAGAGACTGCAGATTAAGCCTGCTTCTCCCAATTCTACAAGACACAAGAATTCCCTTCAATCTCTACAAAACCAATGTTCCATCATGTGAAGACACCACATAACTAAACTCCATCTTAAGGAGAACTTTCCATACTTATAACAAGGAAAAAACAACTCCTCCTTGCCCCAAACAATTTCGGAAATGCTCATTCTAGGTGGTTTGTATGACACTCAAAAACCAAACACCAATCAACCAGTTAGGTTGATACATCTTCACAACACACAACCCCTTGAAAGACCTTTCACTTTAATAGAACAAGAGTTCCATGTTCTTATAGACTTGATAATAGTATCAAGTTTGAGTAAACAACCTTCATCCTACTTATCAGAAGCACCACCAGACATATTAAGAAAAATAAATTCTCAATAAAAAGACGTCAAGACATTATATTTGACATTTCTTCAAAGTCTTCCACTCCAGATTAGAGACTCTATTCAACAGCTGCAAGAACATCTTAGAGAATCATACATTCTCCCTTCCAAAAGCAGCACAACTTCTGCACTCCTATAGTCATTGATCAGAAATAAACTGACCTCAGGAGTACTCAATAGGTTGATCATCTCATGATCATCCCACTTATCTAAGAGATATTTTCTAGATAAAATATCTTAGATACACAGTCCAAATGCCTCCTTTCAAAATCAAGAGAAGGTTCTAAACATACGTGATCAACACATTTGTTTAGCACCCAAAGCATCTGCTATGCAACAGGAATTTGCACACCTGCTAATATGATGTTCCAACATCCAATAGAACATCAGTTCCATTCTCACAGAACAATCCTACATCACCTTCAAGGTCTTCAATGGAAATCCATCTTCCAACAACAACAAGGTCAGATCCACTTTCCTAATATAGCCACAAAGTAGGAATACTTGTGCAAATTTATATGATCACCATTGATTATCTTCACTTCAGATTCTCATCAAAATTATTGATAAGTGCCTTTATGAGTGGACTTGAGATAACCCTCAAGTATCTTTGGCCACTCTAACAAGCCAGAAAAAAATCTGGCACATATAACAACATCATATGATAACCCTGTTGAGGAGACCTAACCCTAATGCCCTTCTGTAATAACCGGAAAAAAGTATTGAGTCACCACCATTAATTTTTATCCTAAGGAATGGAATATAACGGATAACCTTAATTTGGATCATAGATTCTAAGTTGTTGACTCGCTTTAGACGAACGAAAGGTGTTAGGCACCCCTCATCTACCTTGTTCACAAGGATACTAGAGTTTAGGTTTACGGTTTAGGAATAGGGTTTTAATTTTAATTAGGGGAACTTTCCACGGTTTTTAAGTCGTACGCCTATGTATCCTCTTATGAGGAATCAGAGTCTCAATTCGTAGTTTGTAGTTGTTTGGTTAGTTTTTCTTTATTGACTATGGAAACATCTTGAATTCTTCTTGAACCAAATCTAGGTGTGTGAATAGCGGAAGTTGTAGACGAAGTTCGCAGCCGATAGAAGATATTTCCATAATCATTTTTGAAAATAATATCTTGAGTTTATTAAGTTAGTAAAAAAAAGGGTTAGTATTTGATTAGTTAGATGTTTTCAAATATATTATGTAATATGAGAAAAAAATTTAATGCATGAGAAATAAGAATTGAATGCAATTAAAGTATTAAAAATGAGTTAGTATTAAAAAAAATATTTGAATTAAAAAATAAACAATTTATTAAAATAAAAATATTAATTATAGTATAAAATAGAATAAGTAAATGAAATATAAAATATAAAAATAAAATTAATTATAACAAAAACGCAAGGGGGTGCATTTTATTTGAGCTTAGTAATTCTTGGGTGTAAATAATAGGGTCCTAAATTCAGATATTGGATTTAGGCCCAAATCGCAATGAGGGTGTAAGCTTGGGATGGGTAGTAAAACAAGGGTTTTAGATAGCAGAAGCCAGGCCCAATAATAGTTGAAGCCCGAACGCAGAGGGGTGTTAATTATGGTTAAGGTGGTAACAGGGGGTGTTGGAAGTAAATGTCAAGCCCAAGGTTCAGATCAGAGCCCACTAGTCAAGGGAGGTGCACGTTATAGTTAAAGGAGTAATTTGGGGAGTGCCAATATGATTAGGCTTGACCCAGATAACGTTTAAGCCCATTTAAGACGATTGTGGGGAGGTGTAGGTATTATGATGCGCTAACAAGATCAAAAGCGTCCAATCTTGATTAAATGACCTCCAAAGGTTGACTTTGGGGTATTGATCAAGAGTATATAGAACGAAGGGTTGGGATGTGATGTTGACTAAGGGTGTAGATGAGGTGCATGCATGGGGTAGTAGAGAGCATTATATATTCAACTTTGTTCCATTTCCTTCATTTTTTTGTTATCGTCTCTCTATGCCTTATCTTTTCACCATAAAAATTTCTAGAGAGAAAGGCTCTGACCTCTCTCTAGACAACAGCCCGCCAGAAATCTCCATGGTCGTGTCGGCCGCTGCGAATCACCCTTAAACCACTGTAAAACCCGGAATTTCGGTTTATATTCAATCAGAATCTTCATCCCAAACCCAGAACTAATAACCCTAGGATGAACCCTAGGAACCCTAATCCACTCTCCACCATGGGCGGTCGTCAAGGCCGTCGTGTATGATGTGTGTTTGTCGGGAACACCATCAATCTCCAAAAATTCACCAAGAACCCTAACCTTAACCCCTTGGATACATGAACCCTAGCCCTCAAATGAAGAATCCTAGCCAACCTTAAACCTAACCCAAAAACTCCAAATCTCATAAATTTCAACAATTAAACACCAATCATGTGATTACAACCATCAATAACGTCAATTTAAATGACCAAAGCTAAGTTTTAATCGGAATACCTCTATGGACGCAAATCTCCGAGTTTCTTTTCTCTCATGATTTCTCCAATTCACTTCTAATTCTTCTTTTATTTCGTGTGCAGGTACGAAGGGTAACAACATCTACATTGGAAGATATTAGGGGATGAAGTCTTTGAAGACAGCGGCAACACCCCAGATCTAGGGTTTCAGAAATTGAAACCCAAATCTCAACTCTTCTTCTTCTCTTTTCATTCTTCATCTGTAACAAATTTTTCTCCCCCTTTCTTATTAGAATTTAGGGTTATTTATAGGTTAGGATTAGCGATAGATTAGGAAATATGGTTTGATTTATCGTTACAAATTTGCTGATTAAATTAGGAATTAGGAAGATTTAGATTATAATTGATATGATCTTTGTATAAAAATATGAAAGATTTGATTTCTGTAAATATTTAGATTCTGGATGATTTTGTTGTAAATAAGACAATATTTGATTTGATTATGTTTAATTGATTTGCTTTAAATCTCTACAGTATTTTTTGCATTTTATGGGCTTTGGTTGATTAGGGAAGAGGATGAACAACAGTGTGCCATTTGAAGAATTAGGTTTTCTTGGCCCCTTAGTTGACTTCAGTCAACAATAACAATAAATAAATAAAAGTAATAATAATAATAATAACTATTAATAATAATACAATTGATAATAATATAAATATTTAAAAAATATTATAATAACTATTGAAAACAAATATAGAGAACATGGGCTTTTGTTCCAAAAAGAGATGGGCCTCAGAAAATAATTTAATGGGCTGAACAGATTCAAAAACGCACCTCCTCTCTTATATAAAAAAAGCCAAAATCTTAATGGACCATCAGACTTTGATGGTCCATTTTAAAGAAATACACCCTCTTGTATAACAATGCACCTCTTATTTCTTAAAACGGGCCTGAACGTAATGGGCCAATGAACCAATACCTTATTCTAACAAACCCCCTTCTATTTATAGATGGGCCCCAAGCTTAATGGCCATCAGATTTACATGCGCACACCCCTCTTTGCAGCAAACACACCCTCTTTAATTGTAAGAACAAACTTAATGGGCCATCAGATTTTGATGGTCCATTTTGAAACAATGCACCCCATTTTATAAATTTAAACCTCATAACATGTAAACAATTTTGAATTAGACAGTGATGATCTAAACTTTATATTATGATAACACTAGAAAGTAATAACAATGAGGAATAATTTGTTTAGAAACCAATAGGGCAAATTTTTTTGGGTATGACAACTGCCCCTATTTAACTACCCTTTGATTGAGGAGTGCGAGAATATGTATGTCTCGCACATTCAAATCGAAGGTTTATTAAATAATGGAAGCCCCTTAAAATTTGACCAAAATATTATAAGGATACGATGTACAACGTTCCCAAGAGTATGAAAATAGGCATAGATGGTGATGTATCATCTTACCAGAGTTTGAACAAAGAGTTTTGATTCGACTTGGATACGATGACGCGGATAACTCGTCAATACCTGAAAAAGAGATTGTAGATTTTACATGTGTTTACCATAACCTATGAGGTAAGTAACACCAGATTGAAAATTATCTTTCTAATGCTTCGAGACTAACATGGTAAGCTTAAAACACATATTTTGTTTATTCATCACATCCTAGGGGATGAATAAAATAGAGCTTGATAATACATTGCCGCATGGAGACTAACACAATGAGTTATATCGCAGATTTTGTATATTTACTACAACGTAGAGAGTAAACAATACGAGGATGAACTTTTGCATTTATCACGACCTAGAGGATGAATGACATGAGAATAGACTCATGTATTCATCAAGACCTATAGTATGAATAACATAAACTCGACAATTCACATACCTACCATAACCTATAGGATAAATATTTGAAACATTTGCGTGTTTATCATGACCTAGAGGATAAACGACACGAAGATAGACTTATGTATTCATTACGACCTATAGAATGATTAACATAATCCTGAGAATTTGTATGCCTACCACAACCTAGGGGATATATGATGGAAAATTTTGTGTATTTATCACGACCTAGAGGATAAACGTCACGAAGGTAGTCTTACATATTTATCACGACCTAGAGGATAAATAACACAACCAAGGTTACATATTTATAGGATTTTATCGGTTGTGTCTATTCTCAACCAAGGTATTCGTTTGTTTTATGGACAAGATAATCCAATGATGAGCCCCAAGAAAGTTTGTGGTTTAACCAAAAATGTGTTCGGAAAATGCCATGCATAATGCCTTAAGTTGATATGGAACACCAAAATGCATACGCATTGAGTATTTGTATATGCCCCAAATGTTTGTATATGCCCTAAATGTTTGTATATGTACCAAATGTTGGTATATGTACCAAATGTTTGTATATGCCCCAAATGTTTGTATATGCACCAAATGTTTGTATATGTACCAAATATTTGTATATGCCCCAAATGTTTGTATATGCACCAAATGTTTATATATGTACCAAATGTTTGTATATGCCTCAAATGTTTGTGTCAACTGTTTTGTAAATGTTTTAATATTTTCTCCATTTAAACCATTGGTTTTATGTCACCGACTCTCCAACGTTGCATGTTGCATTGTCGTGGTATTTTTGAGTTGATTTGAATAAGATGAATGGTGTTAGTAAGACTTTGATATTTGTATCACGGGCGTAGGCGTGAATGTAGTTGTGGACGTAGGAGTGGACGTAGTCGTGGATTTTCTTTCGATGTTTTTCTAACCAAAATTCTTTTTGATGTTTTATAAATGCTTCTATTTGATTTTTAAATCCCCAAAATGATTTTAACGCAGTATTCACAAGAAATAATCGTAGTATTCTGCAAACAAGTCTGAAAAGAGAAAAAAACACAACTTGAAAACATTGAAAAAAGTAAATGTTGTATTGATAAACATGCCTTTGAATAGGAGAGAGTACAAAATGTAATTCCTAGAAAGAGGTAATTATAGGAAGTCTTAATAAAATTTGTAAAATGGCAATGAAAATGATAATTGTTATTGTTGTTTCTCTAATGTTCTTTTGATAGCTCCAATTTCCTTCGCTTGAGTCATATGATTTTGATTAACCCCTTTCCTTCATGGTCATAGTCGTGGTTCTTAGGTCGTAGTATTTTGTTCTTTATTTTGAATAGGATCCCTAACTTTTTCCCGGACCACCCTTTCAGGTTTTCAGTCCACCGGGATAAAAAAATATTTGTTTATGTCCCTAATTTTTTCCTGGATCACCCTTTGGGGTTTTCAATCCACTGGGATGCTCCTTTTTGACTAAGTCGCCCATTTAGGGTTCGAACTTAACAATCTTTTTATACATAGTATTTTTTGATTGCATCTGAATTTGTTGGATGTGGCAGTTCTTCCCCATCCATTGTTGTGAGGATAATACCACCATCAAGAATGTTATTTTTACCATATACGGAACTTCGTAGTTGGGTGTCCATTTACCACGTGAATCAAGGTGAGGTATTAGAATCTTTTTTAGCACAAAATCTCCTTCTTTAAACACTTAAGGACAAACCTTCTTGTCAAATGCCTTCTTCATCCACTTTTGGTATAACTGACTGTGGCACAAAGTTTTCAAATGTTTCTCTTCATTGAGGTTAAGCTGATCAAGTCACATCTGGACCCACTCTGTCTCCACTAGAACTCATAGCGATGGAATCTCTACTTCAACAGAAAGTATTGCCTCCATGCCATATACGAGAGAGAAAGGAGTTGCACCTGTTGATGTACGTACGGAAGTACGATAGCCATGTAGAGAAAAGGGAAGAATTTCATGCTAATATTTATATGTCTTCACCATTTTCTGAATAATTTTCTTGATATTCTTATTGGCAGCTTCAACGGCCCCATTCTTCTTGGGTCGATATGATGAGGAATTATGATGCTCAATCTTGAAGTCATCGCATAACTCCTTCATCATTTTTTTGTTCAAATTGGACCCATTATATGTAATGATTCTACTAGGAACCCCATATCTGCATATAAGATTTTGCTTGATGAATTGAGTAACCACTTGTCTTGTAAAATTTGTGTAGGACGCAGCTTCCACCCACTTGGTGAAGTAATCGATGGAAACTAGTATGAACCGGTGTCTGTTAGAGGCTTTCGGTTCGATCATCCCTATCATATGAACTCCCCACATTAAAAATGGCCAAGGAGAACTTAGGACATTCAAAGGAGTCGGTGGCACATGCATTTTTTCAGTGTAGATTTGGCATTTGTGACATGTCTTTGTAAAATGGTAGAAATCATCTTCCATTGTCAACCAATAATAACCTGCTTGTCATATTCTTTTAGCCATGGCATGTTCATTTGTATCAGTTCCAAAGGTGCCTTCATGAATATCTCTCATTAGTGTATCTGCTTCATGTTTCTCCATGCACCTGAGTAATACCATATCATGGTTTCTCTTGTATAATACATCACCATTTAGAAAGAACTTTGAAGCTAGCTTCCGTAGAGTTCGTTTGTCAATTACTGTGATACGGTGGCAGAACCGACTGTTTTGAAAATGCTGGTTTACATTTTGCGTTTTGTATTCGTAAAATGTCGCGGTAAGCAAGAGTCGCCACCGACTTTTATTTTATCCAACCGAAAAGGAAAAAAGCACAGAAAAATTCCTTTTTTCGAGATTTTGAGTACGGGGGGTAGATTATAGAAAGGGAAGGTGTTAGCACCCTTTCAATCCATGGTTTTCCATGGGCTCTTAGGTACTTGCTCATCTTTTAAAAATTGCATGTGTGTTATTGTTTTGAAAAGTTTTGTTTTACTTCGTTTTAACCCTTGTTTCTGTCCTCAAGAGTGTTACAAAGTTGTTTTTGAAAAAAAATTTGTTTTGAAAGTGTTTGTGTGAAAAAAGTTTGTTTGTTTTGAGCAAGTACCTACTAGCATCTACCTACTCGAAAAAAGATTATTTATGTTCTTGTTTCCTTTGGACAATGCTATCCTACTATTGAGAAATAGGTAGCACCGTCGTTGGAGTTGTAAGGGTCAATTCGAAAGGGACGTACGATCACTAAAGCAATGTTAGGACGTCTTAGTAATAACCCTAAAGTCTTAAGATCATATTCGAGGCAACATTTCTAAATGGGACATTTGATCTTTGTTTAGACAGGAGGGAAACCACTAAGACAACCTATACTTAATGACCGTTTACCGAAGGCAACCGAAGTGAGAGTATACCCTAAGAGTGCGCATGTGCGAGTGATTTGATTTCAGTTATTATCTTTTCACATTAGGGTTTTCTAGCCGTTTTAAATTATCATGCAATCTTTGCCATACAATCCTATTAACATACATCTAAACAGTTAATATTTGCGAGAATTAAAATGCGAGTAAATAAACCTACGCTATTATAAGGCTTCGGGGTAGGGATTAATTACATAGCCAAAAAAACCCGTAAAACGATAAATAAAGAAAATCCTAGATTAAACTATTACATACCATGGACAGTTACATCAATATTGTCAAAATAATAAACGCGCGCGATGAATCGAAAATGAGAGATTTAGGGTTTTAACCCCAACTACCTAATTGTAATTTAAAAGAAAAATCATTTTTTGTGGTTTTTGAGTTATTTGAGAAAATAAAGTTTAATTGAATAAATAAATAAAAAACCTAATTTCTAATTAAATTAATTTTTAGAAAGATAATTAAATTAACCTATTTTTGTATTTTTTATTTTGAGAAAGAAATAAAAATTAAATAAAAAGCTAAACCTAATTTTTCTAATTGGTTTTAATTATATAAAAAAAGTTAGAATTATCCTAAATTAAATTTAAACTAACATTAAATTAAATTTGATTAAAAAAAAAACCTAATTCTAAATTTTGTGAAACTTGATTTTATGATTTTTTGTGAAAAAAGAAATTGATTTTGTTAAGAAAATAATTAAACTAATTAAATAAATAAATAAATGAAATAAGTAGAAAAGAAAAAAGAATGGGCCTGGTAGCTTTTAGCAAAAAAGGGGGTGCTGCTTGCAACTCTTGGGCCAACAATTCCTGGCCCTTTTTGACTTTTCCAGATTCTGTGTGTATGCTTGACTGGGTGCATGGTGGACCTTCAAGAGAGAAGCTTTGGATCTGGCTTGTTGGGGATCTGATGGTTGGATACTGATGATGCATGGTGGGCACATGGAAGACTGGCACACCTGATTATGCAAAGAAAAATAATATGAAGCTAAAATTGGGACCTGGGGATCGAACCCAGGCACTTAGGCATTATCTCCTTGCCACGCTGCCAGCTGAGCCAGAATGTTTAGTTGTCATTACAATAACACACAATTATTATATAACATAAACAAAAAGCTAATCGTTGAAACGCGTGAAATTCAAACTGGCAAACCATGAAGCGCCACGTGACCTTCTTCTTCCTCCTACTGTCGCTGTAAGTTTCATGACTTTTACCTACGGACACTGAGTGTAGGTATAACCCTGTGCATTTCCAAAATCTCATACAAGCATGATAAATGAAAACCAATGGTACCAATCAACTTGTTGCAACCTCACGAGCATCATGTTATCATTATTAATGGCCAATTGTTCCTGTACAGTAAATCCCTAAAAACGAAGAAAAAATCCTAGCCATGGCACTTTACTATACAGTCAATAAAAATAAAATTGGATATAACCATTAGCTTGCAAACATCTCAAGGATTATGAATATATCAATTAATCATGCCAAATATGCCAGACTTAATGTATTCGATTTCAAGAAAATATGCAAACCGTGTGACTCTTATAGGACGTTTCAAGGTGTGGGGAAGCTTGCTAGTGATTGAAACACGATCCTGGGGAGTCCAGCAATTGATTGGAATGATTAGAATGGCTTGAGATGGCCTGAAACTTGGAAATCAGTTTGCAACTTTCCCTTGAATTTTTGAGATTTGTTCTTTCTTTTGCATGCCTCTAGCCTCTTATTTTTTGTCTGCACTTGTTCCTTATGTATAGTAGAGTGCATTAGGGTTAAAATTTGTGTCAAATTTTTTCCAATTATGATTATTGATTCATGATTTGATCCTTGTGCAAAATCATTCCAAAACAAGCAAACTCAATATTTTTCTGTCCATTTTGAACCTTGCACGATTTTATTTTGTCTCCATCTGTGTAATGGACCTAATCATGCACAAAATCTCAAGCTTTAATTAGTTTTGGATATTTTCATTATTTTATTTTGATTTTATTTGATTTAAATGAAATAAAATCAAAATAAATGACAAAAATAAAATAATGACAAGTGGAAGGGCTCATGGGTCGTGGGTCACATTACAAACTCAGTGCAAGCATAAAAAGATGGGCCCATTTAGCAAAAAATGCAATTTTGGATACTTTTGACTTTTGGCAATTTTTGCAAAAAGGGTCAACTTGGCCAATGAATAACTCTCTCAATTTTGACCATAGAGATGTGTTCTTGGACTTTTTAGAAAGCTTAAGATATCCTCTAAGCAACCCTTTTGGTCTCATCTCAATTGAGTCTTTCATGTTCATGTATGAAGCTTTGGCCCAAAAGGTGTTTTTGTTGACTTTTCAAAATGACCTATAATGTCCAAATTCATATATTCTTGTGAGTTCATATTTTGAACTTGGGAGCTGAAGATGAATTGTAGGTAATTACATCCTCTTCAAAATTAGCTTTGGATGGGTCATTTTTGATAAAGTATGAGAAAGTTATTCCTGGTCAAAGTTGAGTTGTCTTTTCCTGCAAAACCCTAATTTAGCAAGTTTTGGGTTTTGATTAATTGTGAGCAATCCTTGAGGAATCATGATAAACCCTTGATCAAATGATGAATAATACTTCAAAATGAGAATGTTGACCAAAAATCTTGAAGTTTGATTGTATGTGGGCCACAGTTGACTTTTGCCCTAGCATAGTCGATATTTAGGCCCTTGAGCAATTGACTGAGCAAATTTTCTCTGCAAGGCTTGAAACTTGACATGGATGATCTTGTGAACATATTAGGACAATGGTGAGAATTTGGGACCCTTTGGATTCAAACATCTTGATGAAAACTGAAACCCTAATTTGAGGTAGGTTGTCTTAGGAGAGAGCTTGTCTGGTCAACTCTTGGACTTCCTTGAGCAATTTGAATACCTTACTTGACATGTATTAAGAAAGATGGGAGGGGAAATTTTGGGTTACAACAATTACAGAGGCATTTTCTAGATATTCTTGTTTCTCGAGATACATTTAGATATCATAGAACCAAGGCTTGCTATCTAGTCCTTCTTCAATGGAAAGGCAATGTCCAAGTTCTTCAAAATGTCTAATTGTATTGTGTGGTTCATGATTTGGCCAAGTCACTTTGAACATGGATGATAAAGTTGCCAAGGCGTCTACCATCTGATTTTCTTCTCGCAAAATATGACTGAATGTAATCTCAGTAAATTTTGTAACTAGCTTCAAGACATGATCCCGATATGGAATCAATTTGGGATGTTTAGTGTCCCATTCACCATTGACTTTGTTTATGACTAATGCTAAGTCTTCATACACCTCGAGGTCCTTAATTCTTAGATCAATAGCAACTTGTAATCCCAAGATACAAGCTTCATATTCAGAGATATTATTGGTGCAATCAAAACATAACCTTGCAATATAAGGTTTGTGAAAATTCTTTGGAGAAGTCAACACTTCCCCGATACCATTCCCTAGTGCATTTGAAGCACCGTCAAACATGAGTGTCCAACATGCCCCTGGTTCAAGACCTTCGTTGGGTCCTGGTATTTTGTAGTCACCTATAACCATGATATCTTCGTCTAGAAAGTCAAACTTCATTGGTTGATATTATGGAAATGGCTGATGAGCCAGATGATCAGCTAGTACACTACCCTTGATGGCCTTTTGAGTAATATATTGGATGTCGTACTCAGATAGTAACATTTAAAATCGGGCAATCTTCCTGTAAGAGTTGGTTTTTCAAACACATACTACAAAGGATCCATTCTTTCTATTAACCACGTGGTGTGAGCTAACATATACTGCCTCAATCGTTTAGTAGCCTAAGCCAAAGCATAACAAGTCTTCTTGAGAAGTGAGTACCCGGTTTCACAGTCGGTGAATTTCTTGCTGAGTCAGTAGACTGGATGCTCTTTTCTACTAGTTTCATCATGTTGCCCTAATACACATCTCATTGACCCTTTAAGCACTGTTAAGTACATGTTGAGCGGTCTCCAAGGAACTGGTGGCATCAAGTCTGGTGGCTCCTGTAAATATTTCTTTATTGTCTCGAAGGCTGTCTGACAATCATCATTCCATACCACTATCTGATCTTTGCAAAGTAATTTGAATATAGGCTCGCACGTAGTAGTTAGGTGTGATATGAACCTCGAAATGTAATTCAATCGTCCTAAGAAACCACGAACCTCTTTTTTTGTCCTTGGAGCTGGCATTTATTTTATGGCTTTCACCTTGTCGAGATTTACCTCAATACCGTGCTGACTTACAATTAAACCCAATAACTCTCCGGACCTGACACCAAATGTACAATTATTCGGATTCAACCTTAGTTTGAACTTTCGTAGACATTCAAATAATTTTTGTAAATGTATGATGTGATCCTCTTCTGTATGATATTTTGCAATCATATCATCTACGTATACATCAACTTCTTTATGGATCATATCGTGAAATAGTGTGACCATTGCTCGTTGGATTCAACCTTAGTTTGAACTTTCATAGACATTCGAATAATTTTTGTAAATGTATGATGTGATCCTCTTCTGTATGATATTTTGCAATCATATCATCTACGTATACATCAACTTCTTTATGGATCATATCATGAAATAGTGTGACCATTGCTCGTTGATAAGTTGCCCATGTGTTCTTTAGACCGAAAGGCATCACCTTGTAACAGAAAGTGCCCGAAGGAGTCATGAAAGTAGTCTTTTCCATATCCTCGGGTGCTATTTTGATATGATTATAACCTGAGAGCCTTTCCATGAATGAGAATACCGAAGCTTGACCTGTATTATCCACCAAAATATTTATGTGAGGTAACGGGAAATTTTCTTTGGGACTTCTTTGTTCAGATCCCGATAATTTACACACATGTGTACTTTATCGTCCTTCTTGGGCACTGGTATGATGTTATCTATCCAAGTTAGATAATCTACCACCACTAAGAACCATGCATCGAATTGTTTAAGGACCTCTTCTCGAATCTTGCTAGACATCTCTGACTGAGTTCTTCTGAGCTTCTTTCTAACTGGAGAACAACCTTCCTTGAGAGGTAGTCTAAGCACCAAAATATTTGTACCCAATTCTAGCATATCTCTGTAAGACCAAGCAAATATATCAACATATTCATGTAACAACTTGATCAATCTTTCTTTAATGCTTTCCTCCAATGTTTCCCCTAGCTTGATCTCTTTTGGATCCTCCTTTGTGCCAAGGTTGATGGTCTCAATGTTCTCTTTATATGGTTGTATATTTCCAGCCTTTCGCTCTAATTCCCTTGCTAATTCTTTGAAGATTTCAAGATCTTCATCATCTTCGTATTTCTCTTGGTTGATGGGTGCATCAAAATTATATCGGATAGCAGAAGTAGTATTATCAGTGATTTTAGGCATGGATCTGCACATTTATCATGTTTTGGTGCAGTTTTAGTGTGTGAATTTGAAAAAATGAATATGAAGAAAAGTACTGCCATTTTAAAAATATAAGAGATAGATACAAGAGAAAGACATGGATCTTAATTGAATGCGAAATATAACTCTTATTAATTGAGAATAATGTTTGAAACAAATCAGGGGAACCTTACAAGTTACCCCTATGCCTCGGGCTTGAACTAGGTTCTTTCAAAAACAAGAAAAATTACTATGGAAATAAAAAGATCTCTGGAATCTCCACGGTTGTCCAATTCTTGAGCTTTTCGCCCGGAGCGCATTCACGGATGAAGTCAGATGCTTTCCTTGTGTTGCTCTTGTTAGATATCATTGCCACTTGTCTTCCATGCTCTGTTCCTTTGTTGATGAAGGTTTCCTGGATAGGAGGAAATTGCGCCCTGCCTTTCAGGGTAGCCTTTGATGATTCATAGCCCAAACCAAAACTATTCTTCTTCTAAGGTATCTCCAAAAGTTTACCCCAACCTTTTGAGGTACCATCCTCCAAAGATGTTTTTAAATCTCTCCACGAAGTCGCAGTAGGTTTCTTGATTTTCTCCATCGGTAGGGTTACCATTGAAGCAACCTCTAAGACTTTAAATGGTGTTTCTATGCAGTCCTCATCTGCACTGATATATATGTAGGACTCTATGTGACTTACAAATATATCCTCTTCACCGTCAATTATAACCAATCTTCCTTCAACGAAAAACTTCAATTTTTTATGTAGAGTTGAAGTAACAGCCCCTACTGCATGAATCCAAGGTCGTCCGAGCAAACATGTATATGCTGGTTCTATATCCATTACTTGAAAGATAATGTAAAACATATTTAGACCGATCTTAACAGGAAAATCCACTTCTCCAAATCATGTACTTTGAGAACCATCAAAAGCTTTTACTATCGTAGAACTTGGCCTTATAACAAAATCATCTAGTGTTAACTTCATCATGCAGGATTTTGGTAAAACATTTAGGGCAGAACTAATATCGATGAGTACACTGGACAGGTTAGTTATACATATCTGAATGGAAATATGCAACGCCTTGTTGTGAGTTCTACCTTGTGGAGGCAACTTATTGTTATTAAAGCCTAGGTACGATCCAGATGTTAGGTTTGTTATGACATTGTCGAACTCATTGACTGTAATATCTTTTGCAAAATGAGCATAACTTAGAACCTTCACTAAAGAATCTTGAGGCGCTTCATAATTTAGGAGCAACGAGAGTATTGAAATCTTGGCTGGGGTTTGGTGTAGTTGGTCCACCACCCTATAATCACTTTTCTTGATTATTTTCAAGAATTCCTCCACCTCTTGGTCGGTAAAATTCTTGCTTGGAGGTTCTTGTTCCTAAATTTCCTCTATCATAGATATTGTACCCCAAAATTTGCCTTCATATTTTCTTAAAAACATGATCATAAAGGTCTCAAATACTCAAAGCCACTCAAGAGTTGACTGGTCAAACCTCCTCTTAAGCAAGGGTCTACAACTAGGGTTTGGTGCTTCTTAAAGAAGATTGGGTTACAAGGGTCTCAAGTTACTTTAATGGTTTATCATAGGTCCTCAATAATGCTTATGTCAAGTTTCAAGTCTTGTATCACATGTATGCTCAGTCAATGGCTCAGAAGATTGAAAGTCAATTGTATTGGTTAAAAAGTCAACTATGGTCAACGTACAGACAATCTTCGATATTTTTTGTCAACATCAACATTTTGAGGTGATATTCATCATTTGATAAATGTTTGATCATGATTCTTCAAGGAAATCCTTCAAATCATCAAAGGTCAAAAAATTGCCAAATTAGGGTTTTTATTGAAGATGACTGATCATTGACTTTTGGCCTAGTGAATGACCTAATGGCTTAAAGCATGATCTCAAGGGCTCAAATACAATACCTTGACCTAATTACATGGCTCAAGACATTTACAAAGATGCAAGTGATTGATATTTGAATAATTGAATCAAATGATAAAAAGTCAACGGTCACACAAAAGTCAAACTTTGACTTTTTGGTCATCATTGGAATTCAAAAATCAAGAATCATAAAAACATTCAAAATTATCAAGTTTGGTCATCAAGAATCAACAAAGTCAATAAAATCAAGAAAAAGTCAACAAAAGTCAAAGTTGGAAAATTTTGCAACACTTAGAAAAATTTCTAAGTGTTTTGTTCTTAACAAAGTCACTACTTTATGGCTATTTTTCACGAAGATACAAATTGATTCAAGGAAAACTTTCAACATGAAAGTTGTAGGGATTAATGAATTCTACAACTTTTTCAATATGGGATGATCCTCAAAAAGAGCTTGGATTAAGAGATATGGGCCCATGAAGTTCTGATACTTTTTATCTAACACTTAGAAATATTTTTGATCAGTTTTTCATCTCAACTTCTTGGCCAATTTTCACCAATTTCCCTATTGATTTATCCAAAGTGGTCAACATGAAAGTTGAATTTCTTGTTCTAATATTTCATACCTAAGATTTTGTATGCATTAGTTTGTCACTGAAACATCCTAAACACTTCATCCAAACCGAGCCAAAACACCTCTGCAACTTGATTTATCCAGAAGACTTGAGGCACTCTCAATCCAAGGTAGGCATTGCAAAAGCTTCCTGTGATTTCATTGAAGCTATCCAGATCATCTTAACACCTCCATAACTACTCTAACTTCAAACTCGATTCTCACTTAAGAGGTAAGTTTCTTCAACTTTGAAATCTTGATACAAGCATCATTTGCATATACGTTCTAAAGGAAAAACGTAGGTATCATGTATATGAAGCTAACCATGTCCTTAAATCTCATTTTAATTGAATGTGTGATGAGAATTTTGGAATTGAGTTTTCTGAAATGTTAGGGTTTCAGTTTGGTACTGAGCAAAATTTGTTTCAATATTTAATATATAGCTTTTTAAAATTATACCATTGAATTCGTGGTTAAAATTCAAGAAACTTTGTTGTTTACACCTTTTGAAATGGTTGAGAAATGAAGCTTTTACAAAATTTGAAAATGATGTTGATGTTGTTGGCACGAGGAAAAAGATGAAGTTCATCTTCAAATTTCTGAAAACTTGGTTTATTTTATATTTAATGATGGTTGTGTTTCTACCGGATGAAATAGTCGTCCCAACAGTAGAAGGAAGCGCGTAAAGGCTTTGGTGTGCCAGGGCAGGGGTTTGATCCCTGCCTCTGGCATTTTATTTTCTAACATTTCCCTTGCAGATCCCATACAAACAAGTTCAAGGCGCGCATAGTGTACCTCATATCTTGATCATCATATCTCAAGATTTTAGATCCAACGCTCCAGACAGCCAGGACCATGGTGTACCTCGTGAGATCATCCTCACTGGATCATGCAGGCAGCTGGGCCAGCGTTTGGGCTCAAGATTTGTTGTTGTTTCCACACCCCCCAATTTTCTTTACAACTCGGGCCCATTTTACTGTTTTTCCTTTTTTGTTTTAATCATTTTATTCTCTTTTTAATTATTTTTATTTTAATAAAAAAACCATAAAATCATAAACAATATGGACTTAGGTTTTAATAAATTAATTTAATTTTTATTTAGTAGAAATTAATTAATTTAATCACAGTTTATTTTATTTTAAATAATTAACTAATTAATTAAATTGAATTAGGTTTTATTCCTTATTTTAAATTTCAAATATTTTTCTAAACAAAAACAACAAAAATATTTTCTTAATACTTAGAATATTTTAAGGTTTCTAATATCCTTTGCCTTTCCATTCTCCACGCGTTTAATTATTTTTCCCCTTATTATTATTATGTAACTTTCAATAGTATGTAATAGATAAATTAGGATTTCTTTACATTTTTCCCCATTTTATGGTTTGTAATTCCCCATCCCCGAAGCGATGTAATAGCGTAGATTATTTCTAGTATTTTTTCTGCACTTATATATATTTAACTACTAGATTAAATAGGCGTGCATGGCAAGATATAAAAAAACAAACGCTAGAAAACCTAAGGGGTGATCCTAACTTGTTGCCTCAGATTTAAACGGTCATACCCCTTGAATATGGGATGCTTTAGCAAAGACTCTTCGGTTAAAAGATCATAGTCCCTCGACGACCCTTCGATGCTGCCTTTGATAAATGATCTTAGTCCCTTACAAAATTGCTAAAGCATCCTACAAGTTGCCTTCTATAATTGTATGATGACCCGCGCTTATCCCTCACATCCAATGATAGGGCTTCCTACTAACTAATGGTAGGATAGCCCCATCTAAAGGAGGAGGAAAAGAACAAAAACGTTTTGAGTAGGTAGAACGCTGGTAGTCGCTTGCTCACAAACCTTTCAAAAACAAAACATCTTTTCACAAAATAACACTTTCTTTCACAATATTTTCAAAACAAACATTTTGTATACATTCTCAACGATACGAGAATCATTACAAAATTGTTGCACTTAGGCATTTTCAAAATACTTTCAAACATACACAAGCACAAAGCATTTCCAAAAATTGAGTTAGCGATTAAGAGCCCGTAGATAACTACGGATGAAAAGGATGCTAACACCTTCCCCTTTCATAACCTACCCCTTACTCCGAAAATTCTCAAAAGGTATTTCCTGTTCTTTTCACCCTTTCCTTTATTGGATAAAAGAAAAGTCGATGGTGACTCTTTCTATCTGCGACATTTGGGATAAAATGCAAAACCCAAAAGTCAGCTCTCCCACCGTATTACAACATCTTTCCCCTTATCCTTAACCATAAAATCATTTTTCTTCTATGGTTCGGGACCATAGATTCGACCACTGTGATTTATTCCCCACGCTCCTTCTATATTTGTGATTGCAAGTCCTTGACTTGTCGATGGCTCACATTCTTTCTTTAAACCATTGAAATAGACAGTAGAATCATAGTTCCATAGTACTGTTTTGTTACTTTCATAAGGAGTGGAAGATGGTCCCCTAATTACCATTGTAGTCTTTGGAATTACTGGAATTCTCAGGTTTTGACGTGGTATCATCACTGGTGCTTCTGTTGACTCTCCCCACGGAATCACAAGAGTTTTCTTATTAGGACTTGTCCCTTGGCAAGGAATTACCAATGGCTTCTTTATACTTCCGTTGATCGCAGCTACATATTCTTCTTTAGGGTATTGCCCAAATTGGCTTATCCCTTGATCCACCAATTTCTTTAACGTCTTCTCAAAAGCTTCATTGTGTTCCAAGATGAACCCACATTCAAACAAATTTTCTTTCAAAAGGTTTATTGGGGCCTTTACTTGTCTGGCTTCCCCAAAGTCAGTGATCACCTCAATTGCATTCACGCAGGTCCACCATGCGGAAGCATGCTGTTGTACCCCAAAATTTTCCCTCCAATTTTCAAGACAAATTATTTCAATAGGTCTACTCATGCTCATGAAGGTCTCAAATACTCAAGACTACTCAAAGGTTGACCAGAAAAACTCTTCTCCTAAACAATTGAACTACAAGTAGGGTTTTGTTTTTCTCAAAGGAAATAGAGTTTCTAATGCCTCGGGTGGACTTCATGGGATCTCATATGTCTCAAGGTACTCCCATTCCAAATTTTAAGCCTTGCAGCACAAGTCTGCTCAGTCAATTAGTCAGATGATTGAAAATCAAATGTATTGGACAAAAAGTCAACTTTGACCAATTTACAGTTAAACTTCAAGATTTTTGGTCAACATCAAGATTTTGAGGTCACATTCACCATTTTATCAAGGGTTGATCATGATTCATCAAGAAAACTCAAGATTCTTCAAAAGTCAAAAGTTACTAAATTAGGGTTTTCTTTAAAAGAAGTCAACTGAACTTTGACCAAGCATAAATCAGAAATTTCTTAACCAAAGTCTATCTTGAAGGAAATTCAATTCTCTATAACTTTTTCTCTTTAAGCTCAAGGCCAAAAATGCTTCATTTGAGAGATATGGGCCAAAACATTACATGTCATTTTAAAAGTCAACAAAAAGACATTTTTTGTCAAAGTAGTTTACATAAAGATAAATACTTCAAATGGAAAAATGACCAACATGAAAGTTGTAGGAGACATCTTCAGGTTTCCAAAAAGTCCAAGATCATCTTCATATGACAAGTAATGAGATATTTATTATTGGTGCAAGTTCAGAAATTTTGAGAAAATGCATGAAGTTCAAACTGAGAATATTTGAATTTTTGGGCTAATGGGCCTAGGTTTTCAAGTCCGAACGTGATCATGACCTCATAAGAGACCTCTAAATCCATTCATATATTTTTTTATGATTTTTATTTCTTTTATTTGGATTTTATTCATTTAAATGCAAATTAAATCAAATAAAATATAAGAACATTGGATTAAGGCGTGTGGACTTTTGTTCTAATCATGTTGGAGGCCCAAAAATATACCTTGAAGCTTAAGAAACTGTGTGGCCTATGTTTGAAACAAATCTTCATAGTTTTTTGAAGATTTGAACTTATTTTCAAAACAAAATCAAAGATATAATTGCATTAGATGTCCAAGCCCATGTGTTGACCTAATCTTCTCCTCTATATATACATAACACATTCAGACCAAGAGCACATGAAACATTGCCTCAAGAACACAACCTAAAATCTCAAAATTTGTCAAGAATTAGGGAAAACTCAAACCCTTGTTTCCAGCCACTTCCAATCCATTCCAAGCATTCTATCGTGTTTCTGAAGTTCTCAGGAGTTCATCCCAACCATCGTTGAAGCTTGAAGTACGTCAGAACATCATACCCCAACATCACTGGTTTGGTAAAATTCTTGGATTTCAAGTTTTTAATACACGCGTTGTTGAATGATTTGATGCATACATATATATTCACGATGATGATGTTTAGAACAGGTTTGAATAAGAAAATGCAAGCTTTGACGCAGGGAATATGAGATGCCATTGTTAGGGCATTATCTACTGTGAAAATTGGAAAACAATCGCTGATCTTCCAAAAGGGGTGATTTTTGGTTATTGCAGGATCGATCAGATTGATCCTAGGACATATGCTAAATATTTGTGTTGTTTTTGATAAAATTGCTAATTCTAATAAAGAACACGTTCTACTAAGAAAGGTGGAGGTTAGAAGCAGACGAAAGTGCAAGTAAAAGTAAGTAGAAAGGGGTTGAGAAGAGTAGAAATCTGGTAAAAGTGCAAGTAAAATGCAAGGGAAAATAAACTTTGCAAATAAGATAAAAGGCTATAAGCAGGAACGACAATGAATGTAAAAAGGAATGTAAAAGACTTTGATTGTAAAATGTGGTGTTTCAAACGTACATTCTCAGTATTCTTTCTCACGCAGCGAGTACTCAAATAGTATTGAGTGACTTGTACAATTGGTTGAACGCACATAAAATTTACATGATCTTCCTATATTTATACTAGTAAAAAGTAACTGCTAGGTTACTTCGATCCAGGATCAGGACAAGTGTCCTTTTCATGTTCTTCGATCTTCAACTTCATGCCACATTGCTTTCTTCAACTACCAAGTGAACTTCCTTTCCCTTTCACATTCAAATTTGAATTCAAATTGTTGCTGATACGAACGCTTCCAGGTCGAAAGCTCTTACAAGATCGAAGCCTCTGGGTCGAAGACCTTTTCTAACTTAGAGAATTCTCTAAGTGTTTTTTCCTTCTTAACAAGGATGACTTTGATGGTCCTTTTCAAAGGATCTTAATTCGAAGTATCTTCGAATTAGACTATGTTTCCAAATCAAAGGGTTCTTAATTTAGACTTCTTCAATCTCTTAGATTTCTTCAGTCTATTTTTAGCCAATAAAACCAATGTGTTTAGATGTCGAATTTAGGAGCTAACAAATTTCCCCCCAAGAATGTCAATTTTGATGCCAGAAGAAATGGTTATTCTTTGATATTCCCCTTCGACAGTTGTCTTCTTCTTGGCCATAAAAGTCAATCATACGCTTTTCGCCTTCTACCAACCACTGCTGGTATTCAGAGTCATCATTATCCTTTTCCCAAGACGTCACTATCAGTCAGCCGTTACATGCTGCCATGGTGGCCATTATCCCTACAACCTAGGAAAGTATTACAAACGTTTCCATATCCAGTACAATAACTGCCTCAACGTTCGCCATGTGTCCCACTAACTCTGCAGCATTAAATGGTTTTAGGGAAAACACTCTTCCCTGGTCAGTATAAATAGCCACAAATTCTCTTCTTTGGAATTTTTTCAACTCCTAATATTCCTTATTTCCTTGCAAAATAAATCTTAAGAACTTTATCTTCTTCGTTCTTTTACTACCCTCACCCATAGCTTTTCTTTCAAACGCACCAAACAATCCCAAAACCAAGAACGCTTCTGACTTACAAGAACAACCATAAATCTTTTCCACTAGTTCTGTT
This sequence comes from Vicia faba, assembly GCA_948472305.1. Classification (NCBI taxonomy): domain Eukaryota; kingdom Viridiplantae; phylum Streptophyta; class Magnoliopsida; order Fabales; family Fabaceae; genus Vicia; species Vicia faba. Next base: position 776,752,014 of record OX451737.1, read on the forward strand.
CCTGCTTCAACTGGGGAACAAAGGGTTGTTTCTGAACCCATGACTAGAGAATGGTGTGAAGCTTACAATTCTCAGGTACTTATTCCTGTTAGGTACTTCGGGCACATATACGCCATGTCTGGTCTGCTATCTGCATGTGTTGAGAACCTCAAACAGAATAATGCCTTCTTCCCAACTCACCCTAGGCTCAAGCATATAGGTTGCGCGAAGAAACCCGAAATGACCCTGAGGATGCTACTCCTGCTAACCAACAACACTCTCAAACGAAGGAAGACATAAACCTTCAGTTTATGAACAAGGGGAACACGATTTTTCGATCTTGCCCTAGCCTTACTTTAGAGTATTCATAATGGCTAAGTAAGATGGAAAAAGTGCAGACCCAAATATTGAAAGATATGGGGATTTATGACTTTGTCATGTTGTCGAATACTGGGTTACCTTATTGCCCTCTTATGTTGGTATCTTTGCTGTACTTCTGGGATAGCACGCATTTCACTTTCCATTTACCTTGTGGAATGGTGACTCCAACTCTTTTCGACATAGCAGCCATTACTGGTCTTCGACCAACTGGTGACTATTTCGACCCTAAAGATTTATATGAAGACACTATTTGGTTTTCGGCCACGAAACCCACATACACCATATTCATCAACCACTTTCACGACAAGTCTAGCAGCATTGTCTCTGAAGTGGAACACATAGCTTTTCTAGCTTTGTGGTTGTCTCGCTTCGTTTTCTGCACCAAGTCACTTCAAGTGACTAAGAAGATGCTCACCCTTACGACGCAACTTAAATTTATTGGAGATAAGGCAATTTTGCTCTTTGTTGGCCCCTTCTGGCTCCTTCAACTTTGGCTTAACGCCACTTTTGAATATTTTCTTCCTCAGAAGAATAAGATTAATGAGAAGGCCCCAGAAATCCTAAACAGAAGGGTCGAAGGCACTAGATTAGTCCTATTGACTCCAATTGACGAGGGTCAAGAATTCCATAAAGCGTTTACTAGCTTTGTAATGATGTTTGCAGGGCATAAGGAGTTTGTTTCGACTATGGCTCCCTTCGCCAGTCGAAAGGTTGGTCCGAAATGGTTTATTCGACCATATCCCTCATCTGATGAAGAGGACCAAGTGGAGGAGTATTTGGCTATATGGGAATCATTTCTTCACCCAAGGATTATGCCATTGAGATTCAAGAGCTCGAAGAATCAACTCAGTTTGATTGCTTATCAACCGAATCTTGTCTCTCGCTAATTTGGCATCATCCAATCACTCCCTTCTCCAATCTATTCCTGAGAAAAGTCTCGGTTGTTTTATAATGCAGACTATTCAGAGGATGCTGCTACCAAGCATATTGGTAGGTACGTTGGTTGAACCGTACTAACTTTGTTCTACTTCAAACTCGACTTCCTATGTTCGCCTATCTTTGAAGACTGGTGGAAGCAGTACTATGACGAAGAATTCTTCGATGCAAAAGACTTTGCTGACCGTCTTTGAGAGGCGTTTATGATGGTCTCTGACAAGATCAAAAAAGGTAATCTTTCTTTTCAAAACAAATGCCTCATTTTCTTTGATTCAATCATTCGACATCTGGCTTATACTTGTTTATTTTCTAGCCGTCAAGAGAACCATTACCAAGAAAGTCGCTGAAAGTGAAAAGGGGGGAGACCTTTCTATAAAACATCCACCGCATGTAAATACTTTCTGCCATAACTTTCTTTTCAACATATTAGTATTGATGCTAATGCTTTTGACTCCTTTCTTTTTTGGGTATTAAGAAAACTACTCCAAAGAAAATGAAGGTTCAAGAAATTGAGATTTCCAGTGATGAAGAAGAAGAATCTCCTCCTATCCCTCTTAGGAGGCAGAAATTAAAGAAACCAGCTCCTCTTTCTGAACCTCATCCAAAAACCAAAACCAAGGTTATGGCTACTAAGTCGAGGCCCCTCCTGTCATCATCAAAGAGCCAACGGAACGAGAAATAGTTGTTAGGCTGAATAATCCCAGTGAAAGTGATAATTCTTCTCCTGGTGTTGAAGTTCCACCCCGGGTAACAACTTCGACCATCTAAAACTCTTCTCTGAATTATTTTACAATAATTCTAATAATACTCTTTTGATCCTCAGGACACTGCTGGCACTTCTAAGCAGTCTCTTACACCTGTAGAAGAATTTGTCACTTTAATAAACAGTGAGGGTGATCCCACCTATAGGCCTTCTTCAGCAAAGGGATCCTTTGTGAGCTTAGCCAGTAAGGTGAACCAAACCTCTGAGCATCAAGTTGCAACTGTTGGGGAGAAGAATAAATAAATCCCTAGTGAGGAGAATTCTGACCTGCCACACACTACTCTCAGAACCTCACTAGCCACTGATGATGAACAAGAAGAGGAAGGGAAGTTGCTGATGATGCAGTCAAACCGGAGGGGTAGGATATACCAGAGGGAGAGATTGAAAATAAGGATATTCCGATGGCTGATGGGAGAGATAATTCTGTAGGGGGAGCAAGAAACCCTGTAAATGTCGAAGGTGCCCATGTCCCACTACAGGATTTATCCGTTGGAGAAAATGTGGCCCGTGTCACCAATGAGAGAGTCACTTCGACAGGGTCCCGTACTAAGGAGGATTTGGTGTTACTAAAATAGAATAATCCTCTTGGCTACTTGAATGCCATACTCGAGGGCATAGAAAATTCTTATGGTCAAAGTTACAATGCTTCGACTGCGTCTGGCAAATCTACTTCAACATCTCCTCTTGAGGAGGCACTTTAGAAAGTCAAGGCACAACTTTTTAAAAGAGATTTAATGCTGACCTTAGAGGGAGAACCTACTGCTCCTTCCTTTCTGAAGACCACTTTAAGATTTGTTGACCTTCTTGCTGCCTCCCCTGACATCGCCATCGTTATTTTAGATTTGACTTGGATCATCGATCAGGTCTCAGTTGATTATAATCGCTGAAGGACTCTCAATCACAAAATTGAAGAGGCCAATGGCCATGTAGCTGCTTCCTGGAGTGCTGCCATTGAATCGACTTTAAGGCTAAAGGAATTGTCGAAGGAGCAATAGGCTAGGAAAAAAGAAGTTGAAGAAATCGACCAAAATACAGCCAGTATGAAGGCTCAGATCATAGAATTGGAGGCTAAGATTGCCGCCAATGATAAACGAAAAGAAGAACTTCTTGCTATCAACACTGATTCTGCGAGCCAAGAGGAACTCAACGATGGATTAAAATATGCTGATCAGGCCCAAGCATTAGATGCTAAAATCGAAGCTCTTCATCAGTCAAAGGCTTTATGCGAAAGACGTTTGGAGCTGCAGAAGATCAAATATCCAAATCAAAGCCAACCTCCCATTTTTATTTTGACTTTTTATTTGTATAATTTCTGTTTTTGTAATGACTTATAGCCATTTTGGATGCTTAATGCATTTTCCATTTTGGCTCTTTACTTCGACCGAGATTAAACATTGGTTATTTTAACCTCTTGAAGTACAGGTATATACTTTTTCAAGTATTTACCATTTACTCTCAAGAGCCTTTGATCTTCATTTAACTCTTCGATCTTATAGGCACCACCAGACAATGTTTGGATAATCTTAAAAGGTCCTTCCCATTTTGGAGACGATTTTCCCATATTTCTATTCTTTCGATCCATTGGGAGAATTACCTTCCATACCAGATCCTCAGGAAAGAATTTCTTGGATTTTACTCTTTTATTGTAATATTTTTCCACTATTTTCTTCTGTATCCTTAAGAGATCTAAAGCTTTGTCTTTCTTCGTCCAAATCAACCAATTCTTCTAACATCATATTCCAATAAGCTTCGAAAGGGATATCTTGATGTTTCTGAATTCTTGTTGACTGCAGACAAATTTCTACTGGCAATACTGTGTCATGGCCATAGGTTAATCGAAATGGTGTCGTTCTAGTAGCCTCCTTAGGAGAAGTTCGACATGCCCATAAGATTTTGTCCAACGTTTTATGCCAATTCTTTGGATTTTTCCTACATGCTTCTTTATCAAGCCAATTACTATTTTATTTTCTGCTTCGACTTGTCCATTAGCTTGCGCATAGTAAGGTGTAGATGTCAGCAGCTTGAATCCCATTTCTGTGGCGAACTGTTGCATTTTTTGACCAGTAAATACTGATCCTTGGTCAGTTGTTATTGTCTCAGGGATTCCAAACCTATATATAATGTTCTTTAGAATAAATTCAATGATATTCTCTTGGTCCGCATTGACTAACGGAATTGCTTCAATCCACATAGTGAAATAATCAATGCCCACCAATATATATTTCCGACTTTTAGACGATGCTGGTCGAATCTCCCCAATGAGATCCAAGTCCCATCCTCTAAAAGCCCAAGGTTTCACAATCAGGTGAAGTTCGCTTGCAGGTACATGTTGGATGCCTGTATGTATTTGACATTCTTGGCAACCTTTTGCAAACTCCACACAGTCTTTCAACATAGTAGGCCAATATAATCCTTTTCGAAACAGCAACCACTTCATTTTATGGCCTACTTGATGTGCCACATGCCCCAGCGTGTGTAGTTGAAAGGGTTATGTATGCCTCTTTTTCACTTAGGCATTTCAGTAGTACTCCTTTCATGCGTCTTTTTAAATAACTCGTTTCCCATTGGAATATAACTTAGCGCCCTGTACTTTGTTTTTCCTTCTGTCAAAGCCATTGGATTTTGCAAATAATCTACTATAGGCTTTCTCCAATCTTGTTCTGTTATATTGTCTATGAATAAAATTTCGAAGTTTTCTTGGTCAGCATACCCCAGTTTAGTTGTTTCCAAATCTGTTGGAGACAACTTGGTTGATGTTACTCTTCCTCTAACTTCGATTGCTTGTTGTAATTTTTCTTTCAAAATTTTATACCCAGATGCAAGTTGTGCTAAGTCATTAGCCACTTGATTTTCCAATCTTGGTATATGTCGAATGTTGATCACTTCAAAGTTTTTCAACAAACGATTGGCTATTACAAAATACATGATAAGATTTTCTCTTATACATTTGTATCCTTTCGTAACTTGCCTTATGACTAACTCTAAATCTCCCATTATTTCTACTCGAGTTGCCCCCAATTCCAACAAGATTTCAAGGCCTACGATTAGAGCTTCGTACTCAGCCTCATTGTTCGAACAAGAACCTTCGATCTTGTACTTGAATGTTGTTGGAATTTTATTTGGAGAAATAATTAGAACTCCTACTCCAGTTCCATATTTATGACTGGAACCATCGAAATATAACTTCCAGGGTTCGATCTCCAAGTAGTTTAATGATTCTTCATTTATTGAGTGGTCAACTATAAAGTCTGCTACCACTTGACCTTTTACAGCCTTGAGAGGCATAAAAGTTAATGAACACTCAGTTAATGCAAGTGCCCATTTTCCTATTTGACTGTGAAAGATGGGTTTCGACAACATATATTTGAAAACATCAAAATGAGACGAAACATAAACATCAACTGGTTTTATATATTGCTTGAGTTTTGTACATGATAAGTAAAGACATAAACATAGTTTTTCAACTACGCTATATCTAGTTTCTACATCATTTAAAACTCTACTGATGTAGTAGATGGGTCTTTCGACACCATTTTCATTCTCTTGAGTCAACATGCTCCCTAGGGTTTTATCACGTACAGCTATGTACAATCTCATACTCCTATTTCTACAAGGAGATACCAGAATAGGTGGCTTGGTGAGGTATCCTTTGATCTTGTCGAAGGTCTATTGTTGTTCTTTCCCCCACCCAAATCCTCCTTGTTGAGTCGAAGTAGTGGTGAGAAGGCTTGTGTTTTTCCACTTAAGTTGGATATAAATCTCCTCAGGAAATTTATCTTGCCAAGTAGAGATTGCAACTCCTTCTTTCTAGTTGGAGCTTTCGCTTCCAAAATGGCTTTGTTCTTGTTCTGGTTTATTTAGATTCCCTTTTTATGGACAATAAAGCCTAAGAAGTCCCCTGTGTTGACACAGAAAGCGCACTTTAGAGGATTCATCTTTATAACATAGCTTCTTATCCTTTCGAAGGAATGTCAAAGGTGGTCTATGTGATTCTTCCCTGAAACAGATTTGACAACAATATCGTCAATATAGATCTGCATAAAAGTTTCAATAAAATCATGGAAGATAGAATTCATTTCTCTTTGATATGTTGCCCCTACACTTTTTAGGCCAAAGTACATCACTACCCCTTCATAAGTACTTAAAGCTCCAGGGCATCAAAATTCATTTTTCGACACGTCCTCTTCAACAATGAAAATTTGATTCTGCCCAGAGTATCCATCAAGCATACTCATGTATTCAAAGCCAGCGGCATAATCGACAAGCATTTCTGCCACAGGCATTGGATATTCATCTTTGGGTGTTGCAGCATTTAAATCTCGAAAATTAATGCACACCCTTAAGGTACCATTTTTCTTTATAACAGGCACTATAATTGCAATCCATTCGACATACATGGTCGTTCGGTTGAACTTGCATTTCAGCAGTCTTTCGACTTCCGTCTTGATCTTCGACAAGATTTCTGGTGCAAAACGCCTTGGATTTTGCTTCACAAGCTTTTTTTCCAAGCTTTATTGGTAGTTGAAGCTCCGCCAATCTTTTGTCAAGACCAGGCATTTCATCATAATCCCATGCAAAGCAGTCTTTAAACTCCTTCAACAATTGGATTATTTCGACCCTGAGCGCTGGATCTATCTTCGCACTGATGTATGTTGGTCTTTTCATCAAACCTTCGCCCAGGTCTATTTCTTCCAGAGGATCTTGCACTAGCATTTTAACATTGTCTGCCAACGGATCCTTTTCAAAACCCAAAGGCTCATCATCATAGATGGCATCTAGCCTCATGCTTATTTCTTCCTTTCTTCTTAAGTCAGGTGGTTCTGGTTTGAAGTCTTTCCCAGGACCTTCTGGAAGAAATACTCTCTCATTTGCTTCGACCGCCATAAACTTGACTTCAGCCTCTAAGTCCGCTATCATTCTACTTTCGGCCACATATGCTGAAATCCTTTGTAAAGCTTGTGATTCAGTCATCATCACTGAATTCACTTCCCCAGCCTATTGGCCGTATGTCATCAAATCCTCCATAGTTAATGTTTGATAAATCTTCTCTATCCCACTGGAACCCATGGTCAGAGTGTAGGTAGAAGGAGCAGAAGGAATTTGGTGCTAATGCCAAATCAAAGTTTGGAGGATTGCATGGCCCTATGTGAGCCAGATATATGTCGAAGTTTGTTTTATCGACATTATTAGCTTTGACCATATAGTAGCTTTGATCTACTTCAATATTTTCAACTATACAATATGGGGGCCAAATGGTAACACGTTGGTGCATTGATGATGGCACTGCTCCTATGACATGTATCCATTCTCTACCTAATAGTAGATTATAGTTGAGCTTTGCTAAAATGACCATAAACATAGTTGGTCGAAGTATTGTTCCCACCTTGAGGTCTAATTGTATTACCCCTATAGTATTTCCAATACCTACCTCATAGTTCAATAGAACCATGTTGTGGGGTTTGATATCTTCATCCCCTTTGCATAGTTTCCTTAGCATACCTTGGGGAATTATAATTATTGTGGCTCCACAATCAACCTGAATTTTTTTTACGGTTGCTTCCCCAACTTTTGCTCTGATGAACAATGGTTTGAGGTGATTCTTCATTGCCTCAGTGGGGCGTTCGAAGAAAGCATTTTGCTCTTCGACACAGCCATTGTTCATGACGTAGTAACAAACTAGCCTATGTTTGGCCATCTCCTGCTCGATCTCTATGTCAGTCTCTTCGACTTCGACTTGGCGGTCGTATTCCCTGGGTAATATTGATACTACATTCACCATAATATCCAAAGTAGCATCAGATTTGGAATTACCTTCATCATTTGATTCACCTTGTTCTGGCCACACCAATCATCTAGAAATTGGTTTTCTTTCCAAAGGTTTTCTTTGGTTGACTTTTTCCTTTCTTTGTGGCACATTGGTGCTTGATTCAGGTTGAGGCTCCCCTATAGCCTCTCTTTCGGCTTTTTGCCATCTTTGATATCTCCTCCACTGGGAGCGGGAGATGGGGTTTTTCCCCTTGTAGTTGCTCGACACATGAGCCACTTTGTTTGTTGTTGTAGTTTGGAATTCATTCCTATAGGACAAGGATGATCCTCTTGGCACATCAAATGTTCGCCATTTCTCCTCACTGGGCCTTTTTCTGTTTGCTGTTTTCAGCCAAGTGTCCACAGGGACATTTGTTGGAGGGCTGAAAGTTGATGGCCTCTTCACCTAGTTCATTGGTCCCTTCTGAATCCTCTTCTCGAATCATATCGAACCTCAGGATCCATGTTAGGTTGGGCATTGGTGCCCCATTTCTCCTTTGCTTCCCTCACACCCTGTATGTGTTCTGCAGCCTTTTTGTCGAAGATGGAGCTGCATCTTGGACACAACATCACTTCAGACTTATTTTTCTGGCATCATTGCAGAAAATCTGCCAGATTCTCACTATCTTTAGGAAATGCAGTTTTATTGACTTCCTCTTGTCGTATGGCATATTTTGAAGCCTTCGCCCCAGATACTTCAACCATATTGACTTTTACATTGCTCTTGGCAGCGACATTCAGCCTTTGCATTTTGGCTTCTAAGTTCTCTGTCAAACCCGTGATGGCAGCCAAATAGGAACCTGCAGTAGTCCCTTTGTTTGAGCCTTCAGCAACTCCTTTGTTTGAGAATTCAATAGCTCCTTTGTTTATTCCTTCAGTAGCCTTTCTCACCCTTTCAACAGTCTTTTTGGAGATGTTCCCAGTGAAACTGCCAAAAACAGGCTTATTGACGAAGTCTTCTGAAACTTCGACCATGTTGATGCATGGGGGTTCAGCATAGTAGGCATCAACTTGCAATGGGTTTGCATCTATTTTCACTAGAAGTCATTTAAAATTTAGTCGGCCCTCCTTGATCGCTCCTTGAACAAGATCCCTGAAAAGAAAACATTGTGAAGTTTTATGGCCCAAAAATTATGATACTTACAAAAACCCCTTTTCTTTCTTTGTTCTAAAGGAGGCATTTTTGCCCCTGGGGGCACTATCATTTGGCCATATTTAAATAACAAGTCAAATATCTCATCAAATTTTGTGACGTTGAAACTATATGTTTTATTTGGGAATATATCACTGTTCTTTTCAGACTCAGTAGGATTCTTCCCATTTGAGGGCATTAGCAATCTGCAAGAATGCGGTGGCCCTTGCTTTAATTCTGCTAAATCTATTTCACTTTCTTCGACAACTATAGGATCACTAGATGTCTCTAGATTGTCATCATCCATTTCTACATAGGCTACCTATGATACGGTGGGAGAACTGACTTGAGGTATTGCGTTTTGTTTTCGCAAATGTTTCGGTTGAGCAAGAGTCGCCACCGACTTTTTATTTTATCCTAAGGAAAGGTTAAAAAGCACAGCAAAAACCTTTGAGATGTTTTCTTGGGTTCGGGGAGTAGATTATAGAAAGGGAAGGTATTAGCACCCTTTCTATCCATGGTTATCCATGGGCTCTTAGTTACTTGCTTAGATCAACTTGCCTTGATTTTCAATTGTTTGAAATGGTGCTTCCAATTGTTTGAAATGGTTCTTTGTGTGTGGGTTTGAAAAATGTTTTGAAAAGAGGCCAATGTGGTGGCAACCTTTGTAATGATCCATGTTGGGATGTATACAAAGGTGTATGTCTTTTGAAAAGGTTTTCAATGTTTTTGAAAAGTGTTTTGAAAGTGTAGTGATGTGTGGTTTTGGAAAATAGGCAAGTGTTTTTGTTTTGCAAGTTGGCAAGTAACCAAGAGTTTGTCTACTCTAAATTTCTCAAAGATTTTTGCTATGTTTTAACCCTTTTAACAACTTTGTTCCACCATTGTATTTGGTGGAAAATCTTGTGTTAGGATGTGAACGGGACGGGCGCGGGTCATCGTTTAGACCATGATTGCAATGGTGCCAAGTATCTTTGGGCAATTTTCCTTTTAAGGGACTTGATCATTTTTTAGGCAACTTTTGAAAGCGTCATCGAGGGACTATGATCATTTGATTGTTTTGCTTTTTTGCCAAAGATACCTAACATGCAATATGGCCCATTATTGAAGGCAACAAGTGGAATACCCTAGGGGTGCAAGTGTGATTAGTGTTGTCCATTTTCATGCTTGTTTATCTTGAATTTAGGTCAAACAATTTGTTGTTTTTGATTTGCATACAAAACCCTAATTCTATCATGGCATATTTAGAAAGCTTTTAAAGTGCGGAATTTAAAGGTCCTAAGTTATTACAACACAAATATGGGATGGGGGGTACAAATGTTCAAATGGGGGGATATTTTAGCAAGAAATTAAACCTAAACTATTACATCCAAATTGAATTTTTTACAAGATATTTAATTGCACAATAATTAAATAAAAATACAATAAATATGCAAGATGCAAAAAATGATTTTTTATATGTATGTAAAAAGTATTTTTTATGTGTCAAATAAAAAAAATAAAATGAATTAATTTTTGGTATTTTTATGTTTTTAGGGCAAAACCCTAATTTTATAAATAAAAGGCATTTATTATATAATATATACAATATTTATTAATTATGTACAAAAAATAAATAAAAAGGAAGTATATTGTCAAAAAGTGATTTTTTTTAAGTTAATATTAATAAAAATAAAAATGTATTATTTTTGTGTTTTTAACCTAAATATACTAATAAATATATAAGTATTTACATTATTTATTAAATATATTAAATATGTACAAAAATAAAGATATTTAATATTTACAAAAAAAAGTATATTTTTTATAAAATGTTTTCAAAAGGTAAAATAAAATAAAAATCAGAAAATAAAAGTGTTTGTATTATTTTTTTTGTATTTTTAAATAAAAGGATATTTATGTTTATTTATGTACAAAACTAAATAAAACCAAATAAATATAAAATAAAATGCAAAAAATGTGGGAAAAATAATTTTAATATTTTTTCATGCTTAAATAAAAATATAGAAACAAAATCAAAAGAAAAAAAATAAAAAATGACAAGTATATCTCAAAATGGGCCAGGGGGGTGCATGTGAAAAATGAAAGTGCAAAAAGGAAAAAATATCTCAGGCCCAGCCCAAGAGAGGTTATCTTCAACCTCCAGACAAAAATGTCAAAAAACGCGCGCCCTTTCCTCCTGGTTCAAACATCCTGATTCCTGGACTTTTAGCACAAACTTATAACATGAAAGATGTCAAGCATCAAGCCACGATTCCATACATATAAAAAACTTAACTTAACTCTCAGAAATGAGAGAGAATTTCTCCATCCCTAATTCTTGACCTAGGTTTTTGTCAATGTTCAGGTCTTAAATTCTCTCAGCATATGCAATATAAATGGAAAGTGAGGATATGTATAGCTTCAGGGACATGAATATGACATTTTTCATTCACAAACTTAAAGCTAACTCTTCCTAGATTGAGAGATAGAAGTCCATGAACTTACCTGTTCAACTTGGATCGTGTCTGGCAATGGAGGCACTTTCAAGGCAGGGTGAGGATTGGTACAGCTTGCTTGAAGTCCAGGGATGCTATTCCAACCTTTAGCTTGCTTTGAAACCAAGTGAATCAAGCTATGGCACTCAACCTGCAAAACAGAAAAAGTGAAAATGGTGAAGTTGGTTAGAGGTGTTACAGGTCGTGTCCAATGCTTGGGATAGCTTGTATATGTGGTATGGAGTGTGTATGAACTGGTTTTGGAAAAAATGCACGAGTGGATTGAGTTATGGAAGTCCAACTGCAGAGGTGACTCTGTTTTCTGCAGTAGGATGGTGTTTTGATGAATGATGAGGTTTGGAAGGTGTTTTGGTCGTGCCTTAGCTCAGTTATGTTGTTTGGGATGTGTCTAACAAGTTTGTCTAAGCTAGTTCTTGCAGCAATGAGAGTTGTGTTGAGTTATGCAAGGTTTCTTCTAACTTAAGCAAGAAATGGCAAGTTGGTTTACAAGCTCTCCTAGGCCCCTCAAGTATGCTGCACACTTGAGTCTTGATCAGTGTGTTATGTCCCTTAACTTGTGCCAAAAGGATTTGCATTGTACTTCAAAGATTGCAATCTTGACATAAAGTTCCACTTTTCAAAAATGGATATATTGCTTTTTCCATTTATGGCTCAATCTTGTATGCAATGGTTAAACACACAAGATAAGGCTTAAACATAAAGGATTGGAATTATATTTATGAGTGTAGATGAGATAAAAGACCTGTAATCTAGCTTAGAGCATGCTGAGTTCAAAAATGCAAAGTTATGGACATGGAAATGGCTCATGAACAAAGTGAGTTTTGCCTATATTGCCAAATTCGATTCTCCCTAACCACAAGGTTGTTTGATGAGTTCTTGGAAATTTTGGAAAGCTAGGAATGTGTACTACAATCCATATTTGTAATTAAAATTTAAATTCCAAGTGGAACCATGTGAAAAATGGCCATGAAGTTAGGCAAAAATCCTGCCTAGAATAGGTCAAAATTTTTCTAAGTTAAGAATGTTTTGCACCCTTGTTCCAAAACTCATAACTTGAGCTACAAGCTTCTTTTGAGGAAACTTAGTGAATCAAAGTTGTAGATTTTGCAATGGACTACAACTTTCATGTTTTGAGTTTTCCTTGAATCCAAATGTATCTTGGTGAAAAAATGGGACAAAGTTAGGAAAAAATTAGGGATTTTCATAACTTAGAAAAATTCTAAGTTATGAAAATTCTTCATTTCAAACCCTAATTTGTGATTTTTGATTTCTTGATGAACAGGTTTCATAATTTGACATGTTTTGATGGAAAATGAATCTTGACACTTGATTTTGACCAAAAAGTCAAAGTTTGACTTTTCAGTATACAGTCAAAAATTGATCAATTGACTGGAAAATTCATCTGTCAATGTTTTGCATTTGGGATCTTTTGAATTTGTTGAACATGTCAAGACAATTCCATTGGGTCCTTGAGTCCATATATGAGCTTGGTTTGCCATTGGTTAGGTCAAACAGTCAAAAATTGCCTTTGTGCAGTCAAAACCCTAAAAATGACCATTTTGCCCTTTTGGTGATCTGATCAAATTTCTTGTGGAATTGTGATCCAAACGTGATCAAATGGTCCATATGAGTTCATAATGTTGATGTGGGTCAAAAATTATGAGGTTTGACTGTCAATTGACCACAGTTGACTTTTTCCCCAATACAACTGATTTTTAGGTCAACTGTCCAATTGACTGGGCAAAACATGGAATAAAGGCTTGAAATTTGGTATGGATAAACTTGGGAGACCAATATGAAGCATGAAAGTCATCTTAGGCATTTTAGGTCAAAACATCTTTGTGCAAACTCAAACCCTAATTTGGGTCAACAGTGCAATGAGAGGTCTTGAGCAGAGGAAACCCTAACTGGATCTTGAGCTCCAAGGGTCTTGTGGTGAGAAAATATTGAGGAAATGGGAGGGAAAATTTTGGGGTACAACAGTTTCCCCTGTTCAATCTTCTTGAACCTGAAGAGTTAGATTGGCAAGTTTGCCTTTCGCGACTCGAAGGTAAAAGGAGATTGGACACTAGAGTGCCCGGAAATTTGCACTCGCATGCTGGAGTATCAGCAATGTGATGTCGGGAATGGGCTTATAGATGCCATTTGGAGAGATGGTGGATAGGGGGATGGGCTTATAGATGCCATCTGGAGATGTGACGGAACCTTATCGAGAATGGGCTTATAGATGCCATTTGGAAGTGTTGATCGCGTAAGAGATTCCTTAGCGAGCACTTGCGTGCTTTGAGAAAGAAAGATGTTTTCCTGGCTTGTTACAGTTGTTGATCTTAAGTCTCTTCATGCAGATATGCCCTGGCTGGATACAGGTATCGAATCTACAATTGGTTGCTCACAGATGTGCCCTGGCTAGATACAGGAATCGAATCTGGAAATGTTGTCGACAGATGTGCCCTGGCTGGATACAGGAATCGAATCTGGAAATGTTGTCGATAGATGTGCCCTGGCTGGATACAGGTATCGAATCTGGAATTGTCGTCTACAGATATGCCCTGGCTGGATACAGGAATCGAATCTGGAATTAGTCGTCTACAGATATGCCCTGGCTGGATACAGGAATCGAATCTGGAATTAGTTGCTCACAGACGTGCCCTGGCTGGATACAGGTATCGAATCTGGAATTGCGATAGTTGATAGTAATCATCTTTGGATTGACCTTTTTCCTGTAAAGGTAAAACATTAGTTGTATGCAATGTCATGATGTATGAAATGCACGATGTCATGATGCTCAAAATGAGATAGTGTTGTACGCGCTTTATCATGTATGTAAGCAGGATGTAGGAAATGTGAAATGTCTATGAATTCATTTTCGTCTAGGAAAATAAATCCTTGACGACTGGCCGGGGAATCAAATCCTGGGCTGATGTTGAAGAGTAGAGTTCTTCGTTTCCGCTGGGGATGATGGTTGCAAGAATAAACCGGTAGGAGAAGATGACTCCGTTGGGGAATAAACTTGTTGGAGAAATTACTCTGAGGGGAATTACTCTGTGGGAAGAGATACTTCGCTGAGGTTTTGATGAGAGCTCCGCTGGGGATTTCAACGTTAGACTCCGCTGGGGATTTCGCTGATAAGTTAAATTGGGGAACTTTGATGAACTCCGCTGGGGATAGGAAGAACTTCGCTGAGGACGATCTTTCCATGGTAATTAGCTGAGGAATAACTTTGAATAAAGTCTGGGAGAGACGTCTGTACTCTGCAGGGGATAAGCTTCCAGGATCTACTGGGGATAAGCTTCAAGACCTGCTGGGGATATGGATTCCACTTTCCTGGGGAAACTTTCAGACTGTACTGGGGTGTTGGTATTCCGCCGGGGAATAATCTTATATTAAGATTGCCGGGGATGCTTGCTTAGGAACATCCGTATACTCCGCTGGGGATTGTTGAGATCTTCTGGGGATGCCCAACTTCCTTAAGGCCGACAGTGGACTAACTCTGTTTGAGGAGAGTATCACTGACTTGCTAGGGGAACATTGTGACTTTTCAGGGTTGATAGGAAACCAACTCTTCTTGGGGAAAGTATTGCTGAATCTCGTCTTACTCTGCAGGAAGTTGAGGTAACTTGGTTACGTTCTTCAGCCGAACCTACCTTGGTACCTTGGTGGACAGAGCAACTAGACTGCTTGGACAATTCTACATTGCCCCCTGTTTCTGATGTCACCTGTAATTAATCCTTTGTCTCGCATGCAAATATTCATGGTTAGCAATTAACGGAAAATGCATATATCAAAAATGAACATTGGACGTTCTTCGCAAAACAAAACAGAAAAAGGAAAAACAATGGATAATTTGTCTGAAAGATTGAACTTGTATTGATTTTGAAATTTTCCCGTAAATAGGCGTTTTTGTACAAGAGGTTGACGTCCTAGTAAGAGAACACCGCCGAGCAACATAGAGTTTATACAATTTTGTGAAAGGAAACAAAACAGCTATGTGAAAAATACATCCCACTGGGTTCCAACTCTGCTATCGCCTTTATGTCTTCAAGCGTCTCATCACTTTGTTGCTTAGTTGAAGACGGAGCCGATTGACTGATGCCGAAGTCTGATAGTTGATGTCGAATTCTGGATGCGAGGTGATCCAACGAGACATAGTATTACGCTTTATCCCTAACTTTTGCCTAGACCGCCCTTTCTGGTTTTCAGTCCACCAGGATACCCATTTTTGCCCAAGCCGCCTTTTCAGGTTTTCGACTTGCTGGGTGTACAGATTTTTTGTTTCATCCCTTATTTTTGCCCGAACCCTTTTGGTTCGCCGGGAAGCCCTTGTTCTTACCTAGGTGTGTCAACCTAGCGGGTCTTTAGTTCATGCGTAGTATCTTTTTACTATGTCTGCATTGGCAGGGTGAGGAAGGTCGTCACCATCCATGGTGGTTAGAATCATAGCTCCTCCTGAGAAGATATGTTTAACCACAAATGGCCCTTCATACGTAGGGGTCCATTTTCCCCTGGGATCACTTTGAGGAAGAATGATGCGCTTGATTACCAGGTCTCCGACTTGATACTCTTGTCGTCTGACTTTCTTGTTAAATGCCCTGATCATCCGTTTTTGGTACGTCTGACCATGACAAATAGCAGTGAGTCTCTTTTCGTCAATTAGGTTTAACTGATCGAGCTGAGTCTGGATCCAGTCATCTTCGCTCAAACCTGCATCCTTCATTATCCGGAGAGAGGGTATCTGGACTTCAATAGGCAAGACTGCCTCCATGCCATAGACCAAGGAAAAGGGAATTGCCCCTGTTGACGTCCGTGCTGAGGTGCGGTAACCATGAAGAGAAAACGGTAACATTTCGTGCCAATCTTTATAGGTCACTGTCATCTTCTGCACAATCTTCTTGATGTTCTTATTTACTGCTTCAACAGCTCCATTCATCTTCGGCCGGTAGGGAGAAGAGTTATGGTGTTGTATTTTGAATTGCTCGTAGAGCTCAGTGATCATCTTGTTGTTAAGATTGGTACCATTATCCGTAATGATCCTCTCAGGTACGCCGTATCGACAGATCAAGTTATGCCGAATGAATCGTGCTACGACGCTCTTGGTTACGGTAGTATAGGAAGCTGCTTCAACCCATTTCGTGAAGTAATCAATCGCTACCAAGATGAAGAGATGCCCGTTGGATGCCGTAGGTCGGATCTCGCCGATCATATCAATCCCCCAAATTGAAAAAGGCCAAGGTGCTGTCAAGGAGTTCAGAGGTACCGGAGGAATGTGCACCTTATCAGCATAGATCTGGCATTTATGACAAATTCGAGAATGCTGATAACAGTCGGCTTCCATTGTGGACCAGAAATATCCTTCCCGAAGGATTTTCTTTGCCATGGTATGTCCACTGGAATGCGTCCCGAAGGTACCTTCATGTAGCTCTGCCATGATCTTTTCTGCTTCAGTCTTATCCACACAACGCAGTAAGGTCGAATCATGGTTTCGCTTGTACAGAATGTCGTTGCTGAGGAAGAACTTTGCTGCGAACCTTCTCAGAAACTTCTTGTCGTTAACGGATTCACCCTCGGGGTATTCTTGAGCTTCCAAGTACCTCTTCACTTCATGATACCAGGGTTTTTCAATTACCTCCTCAGCCTCAAGATCACAGCAATATACAGGTTCGTCCAACTTCTAGATAATGATCCGGGGAGCCTCATTGTCCCATTTGACTTTGAACATAGAAGACATCGTAGCCAACGCGTCCGCTAACTGATTCTCCTCTCTTGGGAAGTGTTCAAAAGTTATCTCTTCGAAGTGGGGAAGCAATGTCAACACATACTCCTTGTAAGGAATAAGATTTGGGTGTTTCGTATCCCACTCTCCTTTGACCTGATTGATCACGAGAGCGGAATCTCCGAAGACACTCAGAAACTTGATCCTTAAATCGATTGCAGCTTGAAGACCCATGATACATGCCTCATACTCCGCCATGTTGTTGGTGCAGTTGAAACACAGCCGGGCGGTGAGGGGAGTATGAGTGCCTTTAGGGGATATGATCACAGCGCCGATACCATTACCCAAAGCGTTTGAGGCTCCGTCAAAGTGCATAGACCATCGGGATCCTTCCTCAGGTCCTTCATCCGGTCCAGGTACTTCACAATCAGTCACTACCATGATATCTTCGTCTGGAAATTCAAAATTCAACGACTGGTAATCGTCCACTGGTTGGTGTGCCAAATGGTCTGCCAATACACATCCCTTGATTGCTTTTTGAGTCGTGTACTGGATGTCATATTCCGTCAAGATCATTTGCCATCTTGCTATTCTTCCAGACAGAGCAGGCTTTTCGAATATGTACTTGATTGGATCCATTTTTGAAATCAACAGAGTAGTGTGAGTCAACATATACTGTCTCAGCCAGCGAGCAGCCCATACCAGAGCGCAGCAAGTTTTCTCGAGAAGTGAGTACCGAGTCTCACAGTCGGTAAAATTTTTGCTCAGGTAATAAATAGCGTGCTCTTTTCGGCCAGACTCGCCATGCTGCCCCAGCACACACCCCATTGAGTTGTCCAGTACTGTTAAGTATAGTATTAGAGGTCTTCCTTCAACCGGTGGCATAAGAATGGGTGGTTCTTGGAGATACTCTTTGATCTTTTCGAAAGCGGCCTGACATTCATCATTCCAAAGTACTACTTGATCTTTCTTCAGCAGTTTGAAGATTGGTTCACAGGTAGCAGTTAGATGTGAGATGAATCGGGAAATGTAGTTCAAACGTCCCAGAAAGCCTCTGACTTCTTTCTCTGTCTTGGGAGTTGGCATCTCTTGTATGGCTTTCACTTTGGTCGGATCCACTTGAATACCTTTGTCGCTTACAATGAAGCCTAGCAATTTTCCAGATCTCACCCCAAAGGTGCACTTGTTCGGGTTCAACCTCAGCTTGTACAACTTCAGACGGTCAAACAGCTTCCGTAGATGGTCAATGTGTTCCTCCTCAGTTTTGGACCTTGCAATCATATCGTCGACGTACACTTCTATCTCGTGATGGATCATATCATGAAATAAAGCAACCATGGCACGTTGGTAGGTTGCCCCAGCATTTTTCAACCCAAATGGCATGACCTTGTAGCAAAAGGTGCCCCACTGAGTAACGAAAGTGGTATTCTCCATGTCTTCAGGAGCCATCTTGATCTGATTATAACCGGAGAAGCCGTCCATGAAGGAGAAAACTTTATGCTGAGCAGTGTTGTCAACCAGGACATCGATATGAGGCAGAGGGAAATCATCCTTGGGGCTTGCCCTGTTCAAATCCCTGTAATCAACACACATTCGGACCTTACCATCTTTCTTCGGCACCAGAACCACATTGGCAATCCACTGAGGGTAAGAAGTCACTGCTAGAAACCCGGCATCAAACTGTTTCATAACCTCAGCTTTGATTTTCTCGGACATCTCTGGACGCATACGGCGGACCTTCTGTTTAACCGGAGGGCAATCTTCCTTGGTAGGCAGGTGATGAACCACAATGTCGGTATCCAAACCAGGCATGTCTTCGTAAGACCAGGCAAAGATTTCCATATAGTCATGCAGCATCTGAATCAATCGTTGTTTCACACTGAGCTCTAGATTGGCACCGATCTTGACTTCCTTCCTGTCTGTCTCAGTACCCAGATTTACCGTTTCCACTGGCTCTTCATGTGGCTGAATGGCCCCCTCTTCCTGGAGTAGCAGCCTTGCAAGTTCACCAGGCACTTCGCAATCATCTTCACCTTCGTCTTCGGCTAAGTTGATCGGATTTTCGAAGTCATAACTGGCAGTAGCAGAGTCGTTACCAGTGAGATCCAGAGTGGATTGGAACCTGTATAAGTGAGTGTGTGTAAATATAGTTGTTTTGCAATATATGATAAAGAAAGAAAAGGAGCACAAGATTTGAAATGCAACAAACGTCCAATGTTTTGATTAATGATATATGAAAATGTCATACAAAAGCCCTCACAAATGGAGCCACGGTGCCCCGGGTAGGACACCGAGCCATAAAAGTTTCAACATATTGTTTGTTACAAATTGAAAACAAAAGAGTTCATTACTGAGTGACAAAAGTAATTGGTGTGAAGTCTTTGGCCGTCCAGTTGCTTGGTCCATTGTCGGTTGTTGGGTAGATCCAGCTGTCGAATTCAGATTCCTCCACTTCGTCTTTAATAGCATTCACTCCTGGGTTGGTGATGAACACAGGAGGTATTCCAATCCTTGCTTTGCGAACAGCCTTCTGAGCCTCTGCATTGAAGCATAAGCCAAACTTGTCGGTCTTTGGAGTGAAGTCGGGAAGTCGGCCCCAGTTTGCGCACTCACCCTTCTCAATCACATCCCGGGCATCCTTTAAGGAAGCCATCTTCAAAGGAGGGTCTTCAATCACAGTTTCAGCTGACGCCAGTGTCTGAGGCACCTCTTCAAAGTGTTGAAAGGGGGTTTCAATGAATTCCCCATCCCTTTCTATGTATCGGAACGAGTTTAAGTGGCTGACCATATACTCTTCTTCCCCTTGAATTGTAACAATCTTCCCCCTAACCGGGTACTTAAGCTTCTGATGTAGTGTGGAGGTCACAGCTCCAGCCTTGTGGATCCATGGACGACCCAGCAAACAAGAGTAGGATGGCCGGATGTCCATCACATAGAAAGTAGAATCAAAAACTTGAGAACCAACCCTGATTGGGATGTCAACTTCGCCATGTACCATCCTTTTCGAACCGTCAAAGGCTCGGACAACAATGTTACTAGGCTTGAGCTCCAAACCCTCACAATCTAACCTGTCTAAGGCTTTCTTGGGCAATACATTCAATGAAGAACCGGTGTCCACCAACACATGGGCAACAGTAGTGCCCCTGCATTCAATAGAGACATGAAGGGCGTCATTATGGTTCTTTCCTTTTGCAGTCAGATCGGCGTCAGAGAAGCCCAGACCATTATCAGCAGTCAAGTTGGCCACACAATCAGTAAATTGATCAGCAGATGTTTCTTGTGGCACATGGGCCGTCTTCAGGAAGGAGATCAGAGCCTTGGTGTGGTCCTCTTAACACAACAACAGTGATAGCATAGAAAGTTTTGATGGGGTGTGCCCCAACTGCTCGACTACATTGAAATCACTTTTCTTGATAATCTTGAGGATCTCCTCCATCTCTTGCTGGGAGGCTTCAACAGTGGTTGTTTTCGGTGCCTCCGTCAGGGCAGGTAAATCAGTAGCAATCCCTTTGCCCCGAGCGTCATAGGACTCGGTAGCAGGGGTAGAAACAGGAACTTGATTAGGAAGTGGAGCATGCACACTTGCAGGTGTGATGATAAGAGGCTTCTGAATAGCTAGTGGCGCAATATCTGGCGAGAAGAGCCTACCACTGCGAGTAATTTTGGCAGACCCGGTGATGTTGCTGACACCGGTACTTGTATCAAACTCTTGTTTTACTCCAAGCACATAAACATCTGCCCCATAGTTCCATGGGACAGCTTTTTCGGACGTATAGGGGAGGGGCCCCGGAACTTTGATGATGATAGGAGCAATCTTCTGAGTGGACATGATTTTGACAGGCTTCCTTGAAGGAGCCTTGGGAGGTTTGTTGAAAATAGTGACAATAGAAACTTCTTCGGCAGGGACAGCAGGAACAGCAATTTTCTCGAACAAGATTTCTTTGCAATCCATCAGGCTTTGGATACCTGATTTCAGCAAAGGACAACCAAAAGGCGAAACAGCACATAGGAGGCAATCTTCACCACATCCCGGAAATAAACCGGCTAGCAACAGATTCCTTTTAACAGTCGATAACGGAGTAACAATCTCTTCCACGGAGGCTACATATCGGTCTTCTTCCACAGCACTCACTCCATGTTGGGGCATGGGAGCAGTCACAACATTGGGCCTTTCAGGCGCCTCAAACTGTATTTCCTTAGCATCAATGAGGTCTTGAACCTTATTCCTCAAAGCCCAGCAATCGTCCGTAGTATGCCCGGGGCTATCAGAATGATAAGCGCAACGGGCATTGGGGTTGTACTTTGGAGAAGCTGTGTTCACTACTTTCGGAGCTTCTTTGACAGTTACCAGATTGGTTGACAGTAGTTGCGGAAAAATCTGAGACAGGGTCATACTGAGCCGAGTGTATTGCCTTTTAGGTCTCTCACCCCTTTGTTGATTATACTGCTGAGGAGCAGCAACAGGCTTTGAAATTACCAATGCATTGACAGCTTGGCGGCGTTCCGGCTTAACTTGTCTTCTAGGACCATAAACAGCACTAGCTTCCTTCTTGAAAGGCTTCTTCTCAGTACTCGCAGCGGCACCTTTCTGTATCTTCCCCGACTTGATACCAGCTTCTATCCTCTCACCAGTCAAGATCAAATCCGTAAACCCAGCAGAGGAATTACCAATCACATGATTGAAGAACGGACCAGACAGGGTCCCTAGGAACATGTCAACAAGTTCACGGTCAGTCAGTGGTGGTTGCACCCTGCCAGCCAGGTCTCTCCACTTTTGCGCATACTCCTTGAATCCTTCGCACGTCCCTAGTGACATACCCTGAAGTTGGGTACGCATAGGAGCAAGGTCAGAATTATACTGATACTGCTTATAAAATGCGGTGGCCAAGTCTTCCCAGTTTCGGATACTGGCTCCATCCAGCTGATAGAACCACTCGAGTTGAGCCCCTCAAAGGCTATCCTGAAAGAAATGGATCCAAAGGTTCTTGTCTGCAGTGTAAGGTTGGATCTTCCTTACATATGATCTGAGATGCATTTTCGGGCAGGATAGCCCGTCATATCTTGCAAAAGCTGGCACTTTGAACTTCGGGGGGATCACAATTCCAGCAACTAATCCCAAATCTTAGAAATCTAAGTCAGGAACTCTCTGCAGCTCCATAGCTGCCAACCTGTCTTCCAAACCCTTGTACTTATCATCGGCGGGCGGGTATTGTTGATTAGAGTAGTCTTCATCCTCTTCAGCCTCCTCTTCTTCAACCTCGGATTCGGAAGGTACCGCAGCCGCATTCCCTTTACTGGTTCCCTCTTCAGATGTAGGGGGAAATTCAAGCACTCTTCTGGCTTCACCCTCAAACCTTCTTCCTAAGGTAGCCACCCCGATTCTCTTCTTCTTCTTTTTCACTTGGTCTTTGTTCCCTAGCAGGGCCTTTAGATCCTCCTGACCCATAGCCAAGGTCATCAGGAGTTGTTGAAACTGCGAGTTCTGAGACTGTAAGTCCTTGACCGTCTGTTCGAGATCCATCTTACTGAAATAAATAGCAGAAAGATAAGGAAACCTGGTGTGGAGACCTTCT
Source organism: Vicia faba (assembly GCA_948472305.1). Lineage (NCBI taxonomy): Eukaryota > Viridiplantae > Streptophyta > Magnoliopsida > Fabales > Fabaceae > Vicia > Vicia faba. The sequence continues at coordinate 776,774,791 of OX451737.1, forward strand.
TATACACATGATGAATGGTATGCTTATGTATGCAATGCATTCAAGGATTTAAAACATTCAAAATTGTTGCAAACAAAAAGAATGCACGTCATATTAATAAGAAGAAATTTGTCAGTACATAAATGCCCCATGGGCCAAATATTACAAAAAACTTCTCAAGGTAAAAAGACATTGCGCATCCTCTTTGGTGCGATGTAGGTGTTGAGGGTCTCTTCCTCATGGAGTCGGTGGGTAAGTTCCAAAACCTTCTTCTCACTGGCGTAGAAGTTGGCTTCAAAAGTGTTCTGTTCCTCCTTGAGTTGGATCCAACTCTTCTGCATCTCCTCCCACGATGTAGGCATGTCAGGATATAGGATGGTGTAGGGAACCTCTCCTTCCTTAACGGGCTCTTTAATCACAGGGAGAACACGAGGATAAGGCATCATTAGACTCTGGGCTCGGGCTCGTACCCACTTGAGATAAGGCTCAAGAGGGATGGAGTTCTTGTGTCCCAGTGTCTTGCTGTCAACCTTGTTAGGCATCCTCCAAGCTCTGATGAATCTTTGGCGAAGTCCTTGCGCATCGTTGTCGAAGTCAAAAACTAGGTCAGGAATCAACATGTCGTGAGGGCCATCTCTCCGTGCATATCCAAATTGCCTCAAAGCCAGACAAGGGTTGTAGGTAATGCCTCCTCTAATGCCAAGCAATGGAACATTAGGGAACTCCCCACAATGATAGACGATGATGACATTTTCTCTGGACCGAGAACACCAATGTACATCAGAGTGAGTGAGGGTCATCAATCGTTGTGACCACCTTAAGCCTTGGTCATTCTTCAAGACGGATTGTGGAAGGTGCGAAATAAACCACCTTGCAAGGAGAGGAGTACAGCACATGAGAACACCCCTCTTTCTCATTGTTCGTGTGTAAAATGAGTGAAGAATGTCCCCAAGCAATGTTGGTATTGGATTCCTGGATAAGAAGATCTTGACGGCGTTGACATCTACAAGCTGGTCAGGATTTGGGAACAAGACCAACCCATAGATGAGGAGGGCCACAATTTCTTCAAAGGCTTGTAGGTCCAATGAATTCCAACACTCTTGTGCCTTCTCAAACAAGAATTTTGCTAAGAAGCCTTTGACACCGCTTCTAGTTTCCCAATGCCCCTTGATGTCAGATGGCTGTAAGTGTAGTGCTTGAGCAACATCTTCAGGATTTGGTTCCTTTTTAGTACCGTTGAAAGGTAGTTGATTAAGGATAGGAATTCTCAGGAGTTGAGAAAATTCCTCCAAAGTGGGCACCAATTGGTAGTCGGGGAAAGTGAAACAGTGGTGAAGAGGGTCAAAGAACTGGAACAGCACCTTCATCATGTCCTCTTCAATGCTGGTGTTGACTAGGCTGAGCAGTCTACCATGTCTTTCACTGAAGGGAGAGCTTTCCGGAATTCTTGATGTGACCTCCTTGAGTTGAGGAGGGATTCTCACAAGGTTGACTTGGATAGTTTTCCCGCGAGGAATTTCCATGACCTACAAAACAAGAACAAAGATGAAGATCCAAACCCTTGAAATGGTTAGTGAATGCATATGATGCTTTATGATGTTCATGATGTATGCACAAAACATATGTACAAGCAATTCACACCAAACCCTAGTTTTAGGCTTGCATGGGGTTTCATAGGTAAGTACCCTCTTGAGTGTAGTTGGCTTAAAAACCTGTCCTATAAATAGTAACCGGGTTCTAAGGAGCTCAATATCACTGGATTGTTTTCATTGTTCATTGTTTTGGTTTAGCCACTTAACTAGCGACCAAAATATTCCAAGAAAACAACCCTCAATGAGTGTAGTATTGAGTATCTACCAACTTCGGACTGCACCAAAGCCGGTCATCTCACTACCCCTAATGAAAGGCCAAGATGGTCAAGTAAGGTTCTAGGCCATTAGTGCTTAGTGACATCACTCAGCGGCCCCGTACTCTCCTTGATTGAACTCAAGGGTTACCGGTACTCACAAATATGTCGCACTAATATAGCTATTGCTTCAACCGTGTCGGTATACCCCGCACAGTTTCCACAATGTATTGCTATCTATGAATGTTTCCCCAAATCCGGGTGTATGATTGCAAACCCAAACAAGAGCACCAAGATATAAAGCAATCAAAGCAAACAATTAGTCATGCAAGAGGGTGATCTAAGCCCTAAGGTTACTCCACTTTTAAGTTTTCCCCATCAGAGTCGCCAATTATGTGATACGGTGGGAGAACTGGCTTGAGGTTTTGCGTTTTGTTTTCGCAAATGTTTCGGTTGAGCAAGAGTCGCCACCGACTTTTTATTTTATCCTAAGGAAAGGTTAAAAAGCATAGCAAAAACCTTTGAGATGTTTTCTTGGGTTCGGGGAGTAGATTATAGAAAGGGAAGGTATTAGCACCCTTTCTATCCATGGTTATCCATGGGCTCTTAGTTACTTGCTTAGATCAACTTGCCTTGATTTTCAATTGTTTGAAATGGTGCTTCCAATTGTTTGAAATGGTGCTTTGTGTGTGGGCTTGAAAAATGTTTTGAAAAGAGGCCAATGTGGTGGCAACCTTTGTAATGATCCATGTTGGGATGTATACAAAGGTGTATGTATTTTGAAAAGGTTTTCAATGTTTTTGAAAGTTGTTTTGAAAGTGTAGTGATGTGTGGTTTTGGAAAATAGGCAAGTGTTTTTGTTTTGCAAGTTGGCAAGTAACCAAGAGTTTGTCTACTCTAAATTTCTCAAAGATTTTTGCTATGTTTTAACGCTTTTAACAACTTTGTTCCACCATTGTATTTGGTGGACAATCTTGTGTTAGGATGTGAACGGGACGGGCGCGGGTCATCGTTTAGACCATGATTGCAATGGTGCCAAGTATCTTTGGGCAATTTTCCTTTTAAGGGACTTGATCATTTTTAGGCAACTTTTGAAAGCGTCATCGAGGGACTATGATCATTTGATTGTTTTGCTTTTTTGCCAAAGATACCTAACATGCAATATGGCCCATTATTGAAGGCAACAAGAGGAATACCCTAGGGGTGCAAGTGTGATTAGTGTTGTCCATTTTCATGCTTGTTTATCTTGAATTTAGGTCAAACTATTTGTTGTTTTTGATTTGCATACAAAACCCTAATTCTATCATGGCATATTTAGAAAGCTTTTAAAGTGCGGAATTTAAAGGTCCTAAGTTATTACAACACAAATATGGGATGGGGGGTACAAATGTTCAAATGGGGGGATATTTTAGCAAGAAATTAAACCTAAACTATTACATCCAAATTGAATTTTTTACAAGATATTTAATTGCACAATAATTAAATAAAAATACAATAAATATGCAAGATGCAAAAAATGATTTTTTATATGTATGTAAAAAGTATTTTTTGTGTCAAATAAAAAAAATAAAATGAATTAATTTTTGGTATTTTTATGTTTTTAGGGCAAAACCCTAATTTTATAAATAAAAGGCATTTATTATATAATATATGCAATATTTATTAATTATGTACAAAAAATAAATAAAAAGTAAGTATATTGTCAAAAAGTGATTTTTTTAAGTTAATATTAATAAAAATAAAAATGTATTATTTTTGTGTTTTTAACCTAAATATACTAATAAATATATAAGTATTTACAATATTTATTAAATATATTAAATATGTACAAAAATAAAGATATTTAATATTTACAAAAAAAAGTATATTTTTTATAAAATGTTTTCAAAAGGTAAAATAAAATAAAAATCAGAAAATAAAAGTGTTTGTATTATTTTTTTTGTATTTTTAAATAAAAGAATATTTATGTTTATTTATGTACAAAACTAAATAAAACCAAATAAATATCAAATAAAATGAAAAAAATGTGGGAAAAATAATTTTAATATTTTTTCATGCTTAAATAAAAATATAGAAACAAAATCAAAAGAAAAAAATAAAAAATGACAAGTATATCTCAAAATGGGCCAGGGGGTGCATGTGAAAAATGAAAGTGCAAAAAGGAAAAAATATCTCAGGCCCAGCCCAAGAGAGGTTGTCTTCAACCTCCAGACAAAAATGTCAAAAAACGTGCGCCCTTTATTTTGTACTTGAATGTTGTTGGAATTTTATTTGGAGAAATAATTAGAACTCCTACTCCAGTTCCATCTTTATGACTGGAACCGTCGAAATATAACTTCCAGGGTTCGATCTCCAAGTAGTTTAATGATTCTTCATTTATTGAGTGGTCAACTATAAAGTCTGCTACCACTTGACCTTTTACAGCCTTGAGAGGCATAAAAGTTAATGAACACTCAGGTAATGCAAGTGCCCATTTTCCTATTCGACTGTGAAAGATGGGTTTCGACAACATATATTTGAAAACATCAAAATGAGACGAAACATAAACATCAACTGGTTTTATATATTGCTTGAGTTTTGTACATGAGAAGTAAAGACATAAACATAGTTTTTCAACTCCGCTATATCTAGTTTCTACATCATTTAAAACTCTACTGAGGTAGTAGATGGGTCTTTCGACACCATTTTCATTCTCTTGAGTCAACATGCTCCCTAGGGTTTTATCACGTACAACTATGTACAATCTCATACTCCTATTTCTATAAGGAGATACCAGAATAGGTGGCTTGGTGAGGTATCCTTTGATCTTGTCGAAGGTCTATTGTTGTTCTTGCCCCCACCCAAATCCTCCTTGTTGAGTCGAAGTAGTGGTGAGAAGGCTTGTGTTTTTCCACTTAAGTTGGATATAAATCTCCTCAGGAAATTTATCTTGCCAAGTAGAGATTGCAACTCCTTCTTTCTAGTTGGCGCTTTCGCTTCCAAAATGGCTTTGGTCTTGTTCTGCTTTATTTCGATTCCCTTTTTATGGACCATAAAGCCTAAGAAGTCCCCTGTGTTGACACAGAAAGCGCACTTTAGAGGATTCATCTTTATAACATAGCTTCTTATCCTTTCGAAGGAATGTCGAAGGTGGTCTATGTGATTCTTCCCTGAAACAGATTTGACAACAATATCGTCAATATAGATCTGCATAAAAGTTTCAATAAAATCATGGAAGATGGAATTCATTGCTCTTTGATATGTTGCCCCTGCACTTTTTAGGCCAAAGTACATCACTACCCATTCATAAGTACTTAAAGCTCCAGGGCATCAAAATGTTATTTTTGACACGTCCTCTTCAGCAATGAAAATTTGATTCTGCCCAGAGTATCCATCAAGCATACTCATGTATTCAAAGCCATCGGCATAATCGACAAGCATTTCTGCCACAGGCATTGGATATTCATCTTTGGGTGTTGCAGCATTTAAATCTCAAAAATTAATGCACACCCTTAAGGTACCATTTTTCTTTATAACGGGCACTATATTTGCAATCCATTCGACATACGTGGTCGTTCGGTTGAACTTGCATTTCAGCAGTCTTTCGACTTCCGTCTTGATCTTCGACAAGATTTCTGGTGCAAAACGCCTTGGATTTTGCTTCACAGGCTTTTTTCCAAGCTTTATTGGTAGTTGAAGCTCCGCCAATCTTTTGTCAAGACCAGGCATTTCATCCTAATCCCATGCAAAGCATTCTTTAAACTCCTTCAACAATTGGATTATTTCGACCCTGAGCGCTGGATCTATCTTCGCACTGATGTATGTTGGTCTTTTCACCAAACCTTCGCCCAGGTCTATTTCTTCCAGAGGATCTTGCACTAGCATTTTAACATTGTCTGCCAATGGATCCTTTTCAAAACCCAAAGGCTCATCATCATAGATGTCATCTAGCCTCATGCTTATTTCTTCCTCTCTTCTTAAGTCAGGTGGTTCTGGTTTGAAGTCTTTCCCAGGACCTTCTGGAAGAAATACTCTCTCATTTGCTTCGACAGCCATAAACTTGACTTCAGCCTCTAAGTCCGCTATCATTCTACTTTCGGCCACATATGCTGAAATCCTTTGTAAAGCTTGTGATTCAGTCATCATCACTGAATTCACTTCCCCAGCCTATTAGCCGTATGTCATCAAATCCTCCACAGTCAATGTTTGATAAATCTTCTCTATCCCACTGGAACCCATGGTCAGAGTGTAGGTAGAGGGAGCAGAAGGAATTTGGTGCTGATGCCAAATCAAAGTCTAGAGGATTGCATGGCCCTATGTGAGCCAGATTTATGTCGAAGTTTATTTTATCGACATTATTAGCTTCGACCATATAGTAGCTTTGATCTACTTCAATATTTTCAACTATACAATCTGGGGGCCAAATGGTAACACGTTGGTGCATTGATGATGGCACTGCTCCTATGACATGTATCCATTCTCTACCTAAGATTAGATTATAGTTGAGCTTTGCTAAAATGACCATAAACATAGTTGGTCGAAGTATTGTTCCCACCTTGAGGTCTAATTGTATTACCCCTAAAGTATTTCCAATACCTACCTCATAGTTCAATAGAACCATGTTGTGGGGTTTGATATCTTCATCCCCTTTGCATAGTTTCCTTAGCATACCTTGGGGAATTATATTTATTGTGGCCCCACAATCAAACTGAATTTTGTTGATGGTTGCTTCCCCAACTTTTGCTCTGATGAACAATGGTTTGAGGTGATTCTTCATTGCCTCAGTGGGGCGTTCGAAGAAAGCATTTTTCTCTTCGACACAGCCATTGTTCATGACGTAGTAACAAACTAGCCTATGTTTGGCCATCTCCTGCTCGATCTCTATGTCAGTCTCTTCGACTTCGACTTGGCGGTCGTATTCCCTGGGTAATATTGATACTACATTCACCATAATATCCAAAGTAGCATCAGATTCGGAATTACCTTCATCATTTGATTCACCTTGTTCTGGCCACACCAATCATCTAGAAATTGGTTTTCTTTCCAAAGGTTTTCTTTGGTTGACTTTTTCCTTTCTTTGTGGCACATTGGTGCTTGATTCAGGTTGAGGCTCCCCTATAGCCTCTCTTTCGGCTTTTTGCCATCTTTGATATCTCCTCCACTGGGAGCGGGACATGGGGTTTTTCCCCTTGTAGTTGCTCGACACATGAGCCACTTTGTTTGTTGTTGTAGTTTGGAATTCCTTCCTATAGGACAAGGATGATCCTCTTGGCACATCAAATGTTCGCCATTTCTCCTCACTGGGCCTTTTTCTGTTTGCTGTTTTCAGCCAAGTGTCCACAGGGACATTTGTTGGAGGCCTGAAAGTTGATGGCCTCTTCACCTAGTTCATTGGTCCCTTCTGAATCCTCTTCTCGGATCATATCGAACCTCAGGATCCATGTTAGGTTGGGCATTTGTGCCCCATTTCTCCTTTGCTTCCCTCACACCCTGTATGTGTTATGCAGCCTTTTTGTCGAAGATGGAGCTGCATCTTGGACACAACATCACTTCAGACTTATTTTTCTAGCATCATTGCAGAAAATCTGCCAGATTCTCACTATCTTTAGGAAATGTAGTTTTATTGACTTCCTCTTGTCGTATGGCATATTTTGAAGCCTTCGCCCCAGATACTTCAACCATATTGACTTTTACATTGCTCTTGGCAGCGACATTCAGCCTTTGCATTTTGGCTTCTAAGTTCTCTGTCAAACCCGTGATGGCAGCCAAATATGAACCTGCAGTAGTCCCTTTGTTTGAGCCTTCAGCAACTCCTTTGTTTGAGCATTCAATAGCTCCTTTGTTTATTCCTTCAGTAGCCTTTCTCACCCTTTCAACAGTCTTTCTGGAGATGTTCCCAGTGAAACTGCCAAAAACAGGCTTATTGACGAAGTCTTCTGAAACTTCGACCATGTTGATGCATGGGGGTTCAGCATAGTAGGCATCAGCTTGCAATAGGTTTGCATCTATTTTCATTGGAAGTTATTTATCAAAATTGAGTCGGCCCTCCTTGATCTCTCCTTGAACAAGATCCCTGAAAAGAAAACATTGTGAAGTTTTATGGCCCAAAAAATTATGATACTTACAAAAACCCCTTTTCTTTCTTTATTCTAAAGGAGGCATTTTTTCCCCTGGGGGCACTATCATTTGGCCATCTTTAAATAACAAGTCAAATATCTCATCACATTTTGTGACGTTGAAACTATATATTTTATTTGGGAATATATCACTGTTCTTTTCAGACTCAGTAGGATTCTTCCCATTTGAGGGCATTAGCAATCTGCAAGAATGCGGTGGCCCTTGCTTTAATTCTGCTAAATCTATTTCACTTTCTTCAACAACTATAGGATCACTAGATGTCTCTAGATTGTCATCATCCATTTCTACATAGGCTACCTGTGATACGGTGGGAGAACTGACTTGAGGTTTTGCGTTTTGTTTTCGCAAATGTTTCGGTTGAGCAAGAGTCGCCACCGACTTTTTATTTTATTCTAAGGAAAGGTTAAAAATCACAGCAAAAACCTTTGAGATGTTTTCTTGGGTTCGGGGAGTAGATTATAGAAAGGGAAGGTATTAGCACCCTTTCTATCCATGGTTATCCATGGGCTCTTAGTTACTTGCTTAGATCAACTTGCCTTGATTTTCAATTGTTTGAAATGGTGCTTCCAATTGTTTGAAATGGTGCTTTGTGTGTGGGTTTGAAAAATGTTTTGAAAAGAGGCCAATGTGGTGGCAACCTTTGTAATGATCCATGTTGGGATGTATACAAAGGTGTATGTCTTTTGAAAAGGTTTTCAATGTTTTTGAAAGTTGTTTTGAAAGTGTAGTGATGTGTGGTTTTGGAAAATAGGCAAGTGTTTTTGTTTTGCAAGTTGGCAAGTAACCAAGAGTTTGTCTACTCTAAATTTCTCAAAGATTTTTGCTATGTTTTAACCTTTTTAACAACTTTTTTCCACCATTGTATTAGGTGGACAATCTTGTGTTAGGATGTGAACGGGACGGGCGCGGGTCATCGTTTAGACCATGATTGCAATGGTGCCAAGTATCTTTGGGCAATTTTCCTTTTAAGGGACTTGATCATTTTTTAGGCAACTTTTGAAAGCGTCATCGAGGGACTATGATCATTTGATTGTTTTGCTTTTTTGCAAAAGATACCTAACATGCAATATGGCCCATTATTGAAGGCAACAAGTGGAATACCCTAGGGGTGCAAGTGTGATTAGTGTTGTCCATTTTCATGCTTGTTTATCTTGAATTTAGGTCAAACTATTTGTTGTTTTTGATTTGCATACAAAACCCTAATTCTATCATGGCATATTTAGAAAGCTTTTAAAGTGTGGAATTTAAAGGTCCTAAGTTATTACAACACAAATATGGGATGGGGGGTACAAATGTTCAAATGGGGGGATATTTTAGCAAGAAATTAAACCTAAACTATTACATCTAAATTGAATTTTTTACAAGATATTTAATTGCACAATAATTAAATAAAAATACAATAAATATGCAAGATGCAAAAAATGATTTTTTATATGTATGTAAAAAGTATTTTTTATGTGTCAAATAAAAAAAAATGAATTAATTTTTGGTATTTTTATGATTTTAGGGCAAAACCCTAATTTTATAAATAAAAGGCATTTATTATATAATATATGCAATATTTATTAATTATGTACAAAAAATAAATAAAAAGGAAGTATATTGTCAAAAAGTGATTTTGTTTAAGTTAATATTAATAAAAATAAAAATGTATTATTTTTGTGTTTTTAACCTAAATATACTAATAAATATATAAGTATTTACATTATTTATTAAATATATTAAATATGTACAAAAATAAAGTTATTTAATATTTACAAAAAAAAGTATATTTTTTATAAAATGTTTTCAAAAGGTAAAATAAAATAAAAATCAGAAAATAAAAGTGTTTGTATTATTTTTTTTGTATTTTTAAATAAAAGGATATTTATGTTTATTTATGTACAAAACTAAATAAAACCAAATAAATATAAAATAAAATGCAAAAAATGTGGGAAAAATAATTTTAATATTTTTTCATGCTTAAATAAAAATATAGAAACAAAATCAAAAGAAAAAAAATAAAAAATGACAAGTATATCTCAAAATGGGCCAGGGGGGTGCATGTGAAAAATGAAAGTGCAAAAAGGAAAAAATATCTCAGGCCCAGCCCAAGAGAGGTTATCTTCAACCTCCAGACAAAAATGTCAAAAAACGCGCGCCCTTTCCTCCTGGTTCAAACATCCTGATTCCTGGACTTTTAGCACAAACTTATAACATGAAAGATGTCAAGCATCAAGCCACGATTCCATACATATAAAAAACTTAACTTAACTCTCAGAAATGAGAGAGAATTTCTCCATCCCAAATTCTTGACCTAGGTTTTTGTCAATGTTCAGGTCTAAAATTCTCTCAGCATATGCAATATAAATGGAAAGTCAGGATATGTATAGCTTCAGGGACATGAATATGACATTTTTCATTCACAAACTTAAAGCTAACTCTTCCTAGATTGAGAGATAGAAGTCCATGAACTTACCTGTTCAGCTTGGATCGTATCTGGCAATGGAGGCACTTTCAAGGCAAGGTGAGGATTGGTACAACTTGCTTGAAGTCCAGGGATGCTATTCCAACCTTTAGCTTGCTTTGAAACCAAGTGAATCAAGCTATGACACTCAACCTGCAAAACAGAAAAAGTGAAAATGGTGAAGTTGGTTAGAGGTGTTACAGGTCGTGTCCAATGCTTGGGATTGCTTGTATATGTGGTATGGAGTGTGTATGAACTGGTTTTGGCAAAAATGCACGAGTGGATTGAGTTATGGAAGTCCAACTGCAGAGGTGACTCTGTTTTCTGCAGTAGGATGGTGTTTTGATGAATGATGAGGTTTTGAAGGTGTTTTGGTCGTGCCTTAACTCAGTTATGTTGTTTGGGATGTGTCTAACAAGTTTGTCTAAGCTAGTTCTTGCAACAATGAGAGTTGTGTTGAGTTATGCAAGGTTTCTTCTAACTTAAGTAAGAAATGGCAAGTTGGTTTACAAGCTCTCCTAGGCCCCTCAAGTATGCTTCACACTTGAGTCTTGATCAGTGTGTTATGTCCCTTAACTTGTGCCAAAAGGATTTGCATTGTACTTCAAAGATTGCAATCTTGACATAAAGTTCCATTTTTCAAAAATGGATATATTGCTTTTTCCATTTATGGCTCAATCTTGTATGCAATGGTTAAACACACAAGATAAGGCTTAAACATAAAGGATTGGCATTAAATTTATGAGTGTGGATGAGATAAAAGACCTGTAATCTAGCTTAGAGCATGATGAGTTCAAAAATGCAAAGTTATGGACATGGAAATGGCTCATGAACAAAGTGAGTTTTGCCTATATTGCCAAATTCGATTCTCCCTAACCACAATGTTGTTTGATGAGTTCTTTGACATTTTGGAAAGCTTGGAATGTGTACTACAATCCATATTTGTAATGTAAATTGAAATTCCAAGTGGAACCATGTGAAAAATGGCCATGAAGTTAGGCAAAAATCCTGCCTAGAATAGGTCAAAATTTTTCTAAGTTAAGAATGTTTTGCACCCTTGTTCCAAAAATCATAACTTGAGCTACAAGCTTCTTTTGAGGAAACTTAGTGAATCAAAGTTGTAGATTTTGCAATGGACTACAACTTTCATGTTTTGAGTTTTCCTTGAATCCAAATGTATCTTGGTGAAAAAATGGGACAAAGTTAGGAAAAAATTAGGGATTTTCATAACTTAGAAAAATTCTAAGTTATGAAAATTCTTCATTTCAAACCCTAATTTGTGATTTTTGATTTCTTGATGAAAAAGTTTCATAATTTGACATGTTTTGATGGAAAATGAATCTTGACACTTGATTTTGACCAAAAAGTCAAAGATTGACTTTTTAGTATACAGTCAAAAATTGATCAATTGACTGGAAAATTCATCCGTCAATCTTGTGCATTTGGGATCTTTTGAATTTGTTGAACATGTCAAGACAATTCCATTGGGTCCTTGAGTCCATATATGAGCTTGATTTGCCATTGGTTAGGTCAAACAGTCAAAAATTGCCTTTGTGCAGTCAAAACCCTAAAAATGACCATTTTGCCCTTTTGGTGATCTGATCAAATTTCTTGTGGAATTGTGATCCAAACTTGATCAAATGGTCCATATGAGTTCATAATGTTGATGTGGGTCAAAAATCATGAGGTTTGACTGTCAATTGACCACTGTTGACTTTTTCCCCAATACAGCTGATTTCTAGGTCAACTGTCCAATTGACTGGGCAAAACTTGGAATCAAGGGTTGAAATTTTGTATGGATAAACTTGGGAGTCCAATATGAAGCATGAAAGTCATATTAGGCATTTTAGGTCAAAACATCTTTGTGCAAACTCAAACCCTAATTTGGGTCAACATTGCAAGGAGAGGTCTTGAGCAGAGGAAACCCTAACTGGATCTTGAGCTCCAAGGGTCTTGTGGTGAGAAAATGTTGAGGAAATGGGAGGGCAAATTTTGGGGTACAACACTACCCTTTCTCTTCGATGAGTCTTAGTTGCTTTGGCTTTTTCAGCTTTAAGACGTTCTACCTGTCGAACTCTATCGGCCAATTAGGCCATATCCCTCAGGTGATGGGTATCTAATTTTTCCTAATAGAATAATCTAGGCCCCATGCTGTCATTTAAACCAACTCATGCTCAGGAACTTGTGTAAAGCATATAGCTTTAAGTAGTCGAAATCTATTTAGATATTCATCTATTGGCTCAGTGAATCTCCTTTTCACACTAGCCAGATCTTTTAGACTTATTTTGGTTTGTCCCATGTAAAATTGTTCATGGAACAATCTCTCTAATTGATTCCAGTTGTGGATCGAATTGGCTGGGAGGGTGGTAAACCAAGTAAAAGCATTTTTAGTTAAGGAACTTGGGAAGTACTTAATCATAAGGCTCTCGTTATTTGAGATTTCCCCAGCTTCTATCAAATATCTTGCCATGTGTTCGACCGTAGATTCTGTTGTATCCCCAGAAAATTTGGTGAACTTTGGAACTTTCCACCTAGGGGTAAATCTGTTTGCAAGATATACTCTAACAATGGGGATGTACAGTTTGGCCTATGAAAGCCAATGTTCATTCCATTATGTATCATGATTCTTTCGATCATGGTTGTCACATTATTATTTGTTCCATAATTATGGTGTCGAACCTGCTGTATCACTTCGTCAACATTTTGGTTTTTGTTTACCAAGATTACATCTGGATCGACATCTCTAGGGATCTATGGGAGAACTTTGGGTATTTCGACCGTAGGTTGTTCGATCTCCATTCTATGTTTCATTCCAACTGGCTGTAGATTTTAGTTAATGGTCACATCTTCCTCTAAGACTATACCCTGATTCCCTCTTATTAGTGCTCTTTGGGGTTGTCGAATAGATTGGGGAACCCAAAAAAATTCAGCCATGCATGTCATTTGAGCTGTCATTTGCTGATTCGACTGGGTGGTATTTTGTATTAGAGGGTTCTGCACTGTACTCAAAGTTTGTGCCAACATTTGTACCATATCATGGTTACTTTCGTCCATTTGTTGCCTCAAAATTACCGTAGAAGCATTTGTGAGACTTGGTATTGCATCATATGTTCCACCTAAGAGTTGATTTCTACCCAAATTCTCCATACCAGTTTCAGATCCCTGTAATAGCAAAGACGCACTCACCAAAGGTTCTGAAAATATGGACGCAACATTCATAAGGCTAACCATTTTAGTAGTTGGCCTGCCATAAGGATGGTCTCGACCCATCCAGGTTGTCTAAAATCCTGGGGGAACATAGGGTCGAGATCTTGGATTTACCCTTGTTAGGGGTGTTCCTAATGGACCTCTGGTACCTACATACGAAAGTATTGACCCCGTTTGTGCTATTGTCAACGTTGGTGCCGAACCAACGGTTAATGGGATAGTTTCACTAACGGTTGGTATAACCGCTGTTTCCACATCAATTGATGGAGGTATTTCTCCATTATTTGGCTGATTAGCCATTTCACTATTTCTTCTCCTAGTTGTACACTCGTTGGTGGTTAATTTACCACTTCTTAATAACATACAACACTTTGTAAAAGAAAAGAAATCATGTAAAGCATTTATGTTAATATAAACAAGCAATAAAAATTAGCAACGTCCCACCAGGTGTGCCAATTTGTTTACCCTGAAAATTGGTAAAAAACCGCTGATCTTCCAAAAGGGGTGATTTTTGGTTACTTGTAGGATCGATCAGATTGATCCTAGGACATATGCTAAATATTTGTGTTGTTTTTGATAAAAATGCTAATTCTAATAAAGAACACGTTCGACTGAGAAAGGTGGAGGTTAGAGGCAGGCAAAAGTGCAAGTAAAAGTAAGTAGAAAGGGGTTGAGAAGAGTAGAAATCTGGTAAAAGTGCAAGTAAAATGCAAGGGTAAATAAACTTTGCAAATAAGATAAAAGGTTGTACGCAGTAATAACAATGAATGTAAAAAGGAATATAAAAGACTTTGATTGTAAAATGTGGTGTTTCAAACGTACATTCTCAGTATTCTTTCTCACGTAGCAGTTACTCGAATAGTATAGAGTGACTTGTACAATTGGTTGAACACACAGAAAATTTACATAAACTTCCTATATTTGTACTAGTAAAGAGTAACTGCTAGACGGTTAATTCGATCCAGGATCAGGATAAGTGTCCTTTGCATGTTCTTCGATCTTCAACTTCATGCCACGTTGCTTTCTTCAACTGCCAAGTGAACTGCCTTTCCCTCTCACATTCAAATTGTTGTTGATACGAACGCTTCTAGGTCGAAGGCTCTTACAAGATCGAAGCCTCTGGGTCGAAGACCTTTTCTAACTTAGAGAATTCTCTAAGTGTTTTTTCCTTCTTAACAAGGATGACTTCGATGGGCCTTTTCAAAGGCTCTCAATTCGAAGTATCTTCGAATTAGACTATGTTTCCAAATTGAAAGGTTCTTAATTTAGACTTCTTTAATCTTTTAGATTTCTTCAGTCTATTTTTAGCCAATAAATCCAATGTGTCTGGATGTCAAATTTAGGAGCTAACAGGCATAAAATTCTGTTTGTTTCGTATCTTATGTTACAAGCGTTTTCAGGCCAAACTAACACCACCATTGGATTCAGGAAGTCCAAATTAGGGGGACACGACCCCTCTTGATCTTTAAATCTTGCTATTTTTGCAGGTTAAAATTTGGTCCACCAGAGAAGACGATCGGAGCTAGGGCTCCGGCGCTTCTCTGATATAACTTTTATTATATATTTATTTGTTTGTATTCTATAACACAAAAGCCAGCGTAGCGCAGATGGTTGGAGACGGAGGCCTGTAACATAAGAGGCGTGGGTTCGATCCTTATGTTTTGCAATTATTTTGTTTTTTTTCCAGGATTTCAATGCAGGTTCATAACGTGTTTATCCATTCCTATACTTAGACACCAACAAGCGCGTGACCTAGTGGTAAAGGGAGAATCCTGTAAGGATGAGGGTGTGGGTTAACACCCACCCCGTGCAATTGGTTTTTTTCCTGATTTTCTACTAACCCTAATTTCATTCTTTTTCTTAATTAATTATTTTCAATTAATCATTAACTAACCTAATCTTTTTTCAAATTATAAAAAATTAGGGTTAGGGTTTTTAATTAGTAGTTAAATTTTTTTGACATATTTTTTATTTACTAATTAATTAATTAATTAACTTTTTCTTAAGATTAAAATTAATTAGAAACAATTAGGTTTTAATTAATTATTAACACTTAAATTATTTTTTACAAAAAACACCAAAAATATTAACACTTGGATTCTAGGTCTTTAACATTTTTTCTAACATTTTTCATTATTTTTCTTTTCGCTATTTAAATTCGTAGAACCATTGTATAGGTTGCATTATCAATGTAATAACTTAGATTTACATTCCCACATTTTTCCTATTATGTATCTGCTCTGAGGATGTAATAGCATAGATTTACTTTCCCGCAAATTTTTATACCTATGTATCTCTCCTAAAGCCATGTAATAGCTTAGGTTTTACATTCAGTACTTTAACTTTCTGTACATATTTAATTGTTAGTAACTAGGGTTTGTACGGTAATACTAAAAGAAAAACATAGAAAACCTTACTTTTCAAGATAAGATAACTGAATTAACATACTCTTCACACTTGCACCTCTAGGGTAACCTCTCTTGTTGCCTTACGAATATGGTCATGTCCCTCGAAAGTGGGATACTTTAGCAAAAAGACCCTCGATCAAATCATCATAGTCCCTTCGAATAAAGATCACAATCCCTCGATGACCCTCCGAGTTACCTACAAAATGATGATAGTCCCTCTGATACAATTGCTAAAGTATCCTTACATGTTGCCTTCGATGACCATGTGATGACCCTACACTTGTCCCTTCATATCCAATAGAAAGGATTACCTACAAACTAAATGGTACGGATAATACTATCTCTAAAGGAGAAGTAAAATAACCAGAAAGACTTTAGTGGGTAAGAACTCCTAATTACTTGCTCAGAACCTTTTTCACAACAAACACATTTTTCGTACTACATTTTCAAACAAATATTTTCAAAAACACTTTGTATACATTCTTGAGGGTTGATACAAGAATCATTATAAAGTCTTCCTTACATTGGCATTTCCAAATATTTTCAAACAAATCACACACACAAAGCAAGTTTTCAAAAGTGAGCTAAGCAATTAAGATCCCGTAGATAACTACGGATGAAAAAGGTGCTAACACCTTCCCTTTTAATAACTTACCCCCCGAACTCAAAATCTATCAAAGGTCTTTCCTGCTCTTTTCATCTTTCCTAAATATTGGATAAAAGAAAAGAGGTGGCGACTCTTGCTATCCGCACATTTGGATAAAACCAAAAAAGTTAGTTCTCCCACCGTATTACACATGGGGTTTGTTTTGGTGTTTGGTTTATCAAAAGTGATATCCTGAGAATCCAACAAATCCTGAACCTTGTGTCTAAAGGCCCAACATTTTTCTATAGTATGCCCTGGAGAATTGGCATGATACTCGCACCTAGCATTTTCATCGTACTTTGGTGGGAGTGCCTCAATTGGAGGAGCTAGTGGCTTCTACTCTACCAAAGATGCCTTGAGCAGATGTTGCAGTAATTGACTGTGAGGCATGGGGAGAGGATCAAATCTTCATGGAGGCCTTTCAAACCTGTTTTGTTTTTGTTGTTCCCGTGGAATTACCAATGGATGTTATGCCTTTGGATGTGATGCGACAACATTAATTTCTCCTTCTTTCTTTTTCAAGAAATTGGGAACATGTCTATTTAAACTATAAGGGGTACTAGATGATGCCCCTTGTATCTTACCACTCTTTATGCCTACTTAAATCCTTTCACTGATAGTTACCAAATCAGAAAATTCATAAGAGATGCTTCCTACCATCTTCTCATAGTACAACCCTTGTAAAGTTCCCATGAACATATCAACCAATTCTTTTTCCAGGAGTGGTGGTTGTACACAGGCTTCCATTTCTCTCCACCTCTTAGCATACTCTTTGAAAGACTCATCCTTCTTTTGAGATAAATTTTCAAGCTGCATGCGGTTAGGCGCCATGTTCAAATTGTACTTGTATTGCCTCAGGAAAGTGTTGGCAAGATCTGCCCATGTTTGGATATAAATTCGCTCCAATTGCATGTACCAATCTAGAGATTCCCCACTCAAACTATCTTGGAAACAATAGATCATCAGCTTTTGATCTTGAGCATAAACATGCATTTTTCTGTAATACATGCGTAGATGGTTCCTTGGGCATGTGAGTTCCTTTATATTTTCCAAAGTCATGTAATTTGAATTTTGGAGGGATCACTACATTAGGAAATATACTCATTTCAAGAGCATCGACGTTGAAAGCATTGTAGCCTTCCACATCCATCAACCTTTCTTCAAGAGCTTTATATTGATTGAGCATCAAGGGATTCTCAAAAATATTAGGTTGGTGTGTCTGAGTAATACCTTCCAAATCAAAGTCTCTATAAGTAGGTCTATGTAATTATCTATATTGTTGACTGGAATTTTCAAAGTATAGGATACCCCTACCTTTGGTGGAGGTGGGACAAACCCTTCAGTATCAACTTGTCTGACTTCTTGTTGATCCATGGCTGACTTTAGAGGTCCTGATTTTGGATCTCTTCTTGGTTGGTGACTGCTTGATGCACCAATAGTTCGGAATACTTCTTCAAAGTCTACCCTAGGAATATATTCTTGCCTTTCGATGATGTTCTTCAAGGCTAGAAGAACTTGGCTCATATCTCCCTTCATCAAGTCGATGTTTCCTTTCACCTGCTCCAAATCTTCCCTGAAGGTAGCTTGGTTTTCTTCGATTTGTTTCATCACTTTCTTTTGATGGGATCTTATTTGATATGGAGGTCAGAGAGGTGGTGCTTTTCTACCAATGATTTAACTGGAGAATGTTTTTTTTAAATGATAAGTTTTTGTATGAGTTTATGAAATGCAATGTTTGTGAATGCATGGATGCGTATGAATATGCTAAGAGTTTCGTTTTTGAATGTCTTATTCACTTGGATTCTTTTTTCATATTTTTTTTATATATCTATCTTTTAGGTTTTCCTTTTTACTGGTGAGCATCTCAAAACAAATAGAAACAAAACTTTTATTAAAATAAAAATTGTCCTTAAAAGGGAATACAATTTAGATATTAAAAAATATTCAAACCAAAACGTCAAAGTTAACTTGTTGAAAGAAATAACAAAGGGAAACAAAAAATCTTCTAAGTGCGCATGTGGATATCTGCTCTGAAACCATCATCCATTATCCTACAAAGCTTGAGGAAGTCTTCAACATCTTTTGGAAGCGAGACCATCACATTTTCTGCATCTCTCAAACTTCTAGGGATGTCACTAGTGAGGTTGTTGGCTAAGAAGGCGAGTCTTTCATGCTTGTCTTTATAGAAACGATATTCCTGGTAGAGGTCTAGAATCATCTTATGATTATCCTTTCCTACTTTGGCGATCTTTGCCTCTTGTTCCTCCCAATATAATTTTCCAGCCCTCATCTCTGTATAGAGTCTCCTTTGTATGAGGAAATTCTTTTAGAGGTCTTCTAACTCATGAAAAACTTGCTCATACTCATGAGTCTTTTGGGCGAGAAGTCTTTTTTTCCTCATCCTCTTGAGACGTTCCCCTACGCCGATTCTTGGCTATCTTGGAGTCTCGTAGTAAGATACTGCGTTTTCTCTTCTTGATCTAAACAAGCTTGTGCCAAACTTTGGATTTGAGCCTTCAAATTTTCTTCCATCTCCTTTTTGTATTGCATTTCCTTTTCGTACTACCTATTTAGTGTCCCGATTCCACTAGCAGCATCCTCTAAGAGTTTGTTATGAGAGTCTAAGTTGAAGGTAGCACTTAAAAATCCTTGGGTCGAACATTTTCTCTTGAGACTCTCCTTTTCAAATGCTTACAGTGTTTCTGAATTCGTTTATCTTTCAACTCAAGCTCGCATTGCATCTGTCATTTCTCCTTAGCTAAGTTATGAAGGCTAAGCTCTAATTCTTTTCTCCTTTTGAGATTGTTTCAAAGCTTTCTTCAAGTTGTCTATTTCTTATAAGGACATAGCAAAAGGATCTGGGACATCTGGCTTAAACTCAGGATCAACGTCAAATGGTAACTAAACGACTTTCACCATATCCAAAACCCATTGAGTGTAAGGCTCTTTCTCTACAACATTCTTCCTTTCGGCCTTTCTTTTATTAACCCAATTCCAAGCTCGGATGATATTGTTGAGAAATTCTAGGTCATTTTTTCCCATGTCATGAATGATTAATTGTTGAAGTTTTTCATCGGAGGGTTTATCCTCCAAAAGGTACCCAAGTTGTCGCAAAGTCAAGGTAGGTTTGTAGTTGATACAACCACGTGATCCAATCAACGGAACATTCGGAAAATCTCCACAACTATAAATGATATCTCCAATGTTTAGCTTCCTTGCATACCACGACACAAAATTAATAGTAAGAGACCTTAATTTTTTAGGCTACTCTGTTGTACCCCAATTATTTCCCATAAGATTCCTCTATCATCTCATACTATCACAATGCAACCAGATCACAAACTAGGGTTTGAGGTTTTTTCCTCTACTGCAATCTTATCTTTAGGTTTGCCTATGGGAATCACCAAGCACTTTAAAGCACATTGAATTGTGTATCTTGTACATGTATGCTTTTAAATAACCTCAAAATGTGTATATTTGTCTCTTGGAATATCATATTATAGGTAATGGCACAATTGCCTTCATCTCACCATCTCCTAGCACAGAGGATCAAAATTAGGGTTTGGATTTTAATCAGGAAATCTTTGTATTTTTGGGAAATACTTGATCCCATACTTCTCTACATGATCATGAGAATCTATAATTGGAATTTTGATCATCAACTTTGGCTTGAAAAGGTTCAATTGATGAAAGGGGGTAAAATGGTCATTTTGTCAAAAGATAGCCAAAATCAACTATTGACCAAGTGGACTTTTGGTCAACCATCAATTCAATATCTTTGTTCTCACATTTCATGGTCAATAGTGGCAAAAATATCAAGAGGAAGTGTGAATTGGAGATAACTTGTCAAGGAAGTTATTTGAAGTTTTGGAATTTTTCCAAGTGTTCATAGTGCTGAATTTTGATTGGCCATAACTCTCTCAATTTTTATTGAAAATGTGCAAACTTTATATGCCTAGAAAGAGGAAGAAAAATTATCCAACTTTGTAGGAGAGGCCTCAAGTCCAAAAAATTAAAGGAAAAAAAGTTATGGAGCTTGTAAGTTTTTGACACTTAGTGAAATTTTGGATAAAAATGCAAAAAATCGGACTTCTTCATGTTCAATTTTGAATGACCATTTGGACTAAAATCAAAAAGTTGGAAACATGAAAGTTGAAGATTGAATTTTTCTCTTCATTTTTCATTTAATAATCATCTCAAATGGTTAAGTGTAGAGAAAGATATGGTGATTAGGATTTTGAGCTTCAAAATGTCATTTTGCCCAGCACAAGGCAAGTCACGCGCGCTAGGCCAAGCATTTTGTTAAACAGTTCGTGGGAACGCATTCCTCATCACTTATCTATGAGAAATATTCATTATTTTGGAAAATGTCCAACATCAAAGATCAAGCCCTAAATGTGAGGAACAACTTTGCTTCAGAAAGTTTCTCAAAATTCTCCTTACATTTTGAGATATATTTGAGAGAAGAAGGTATCATGCAAGCTGAATTCTTTCCTAGCACAAGGCATCACACGCACGCAGAAGGCCCAGTCAGGCCTGGAATTTCATCAAGAAGTTTGTAAGCATGTGTTCAAATCCAATCATCTCATTGATACAAGCTTCATTTTGGAAAATTTTGAACATGAAAGTTGGAGTATCAAATGTCCTCTCCATTTTTTATTCAAACTTTGTGACATTTCATGCACCATAGAGGGAGATATAAGGAGGTAAATGCATTCTCATGAAATGGTAAAAACTTGCATGGGAATGCATGGAAATTTTGTGCCAACAAAGCTCTAGCTTCCAGCTCACGCCCCCCAGCCTGCCTCACTTATCCAAAATGCACACTTTTCATCCCAAAAACAACACAAAACATGCAGCATGCCTCACTTCTCATTTCTATCACTCTCTTATCCCTAACTTTATAAAAAGCAATGAGATTCAACAATAAAGGGGTTGGGCAAAGAAATTAGAAAGCAATTTCTCTTCTCTCTCCATCATGAAGCCATCTCTCATCAAAGTAAGCTCTCTTCTCTCTCTCTCTTTGAATTTTAAGCTCACTTCCTCCATTGTTAATCAATCTTTCTTCGCACCTCTCTCCATCTATCATCTTTAAATCTTCAAGATATTGATCTCTGAATTGCTTGCTATTTATTTGAGCTCAAGCATCATCAAATTCATTTCAAGGTAGTTGATCTATAACTTCTACCTCTTAACTGCAGCCTTGCGTTTTTCATTAATCCATGAGTTTATTGAAAGATCCAGTAGCATATTCATGTTCATGGCATTTTTGTGATCAATTTTAGTCTTTGGATCGAGTGATTTGATGGAGAATTGAAGGAGAAAACCAAATCAGAAATTTGTTTGATGAAATGTTCAACTCAAAACCATGTTCATGCAGTCATCTTCGTGCGCATTTTTTTCAATCATCAATGCATCATTTCATGAAGTTTTTGATTCTATCATGTTCTACTAATTTATATCTTGAACTTTGGTGTTTGAATTTTTGAATTTCATCAAAAAACGCATGAGATATTATGATCTGAAGATAGTGTTTCAAAACTGGAAAATTAGAAAACTATGTGTTGTACCCCAAAATTTGCCCTCCTCTTTTTCCACAAGAAATCACGGCTTCGGGCTTTTCCTGATTTTTAGACTGGCTCAAGAATCGGTCAAACAGACTTTTCTTGTCAGTCAGACAAAATTTAGGGTTGTCATTGATTTTAAAGCAGTTCAAGCAGATTGCTTAGGGTTTGGTTGAGTTGGCTCAGGTCTTGATCAGGCGGACGCTTCTCTAACATTAAGTCAAGAATTAGGGTTTTTGTGCGCGCAGAAAGAATTAAGTCTACAGTTGCTTTTCAATTTACTCGGGAATATGGACTGAGGTTTCTGACTGGGAGCTTGCAGTGTTTGATTGAATCATTAAAAGAAAAGGCATGTGGACGTTTTTTTTGATTAACTGTGCATTGCTTTGGATAATTGGAGCGCCAGATTTATTATTGATTGATGCTAAGACCACAACGTTTATCAACTGTTTATTTATTTTAAGTTAGAATAATTTGAACTTATTTCCATTTTATTATAATTTAGAATTATAAACAATTAGATAAATATTTGAAGAAGAATTAAAAAGGAATGTCAATAAAAAGACTTTTTTATTTATCTTTAATTATTTGTACAATTGTTATTTAAATACAGTAATTGTTTACAAAGTATTTACAATAATAATGTTACAATGATTAAAAGGAAAATAAAACTATGTCCTAAAATTCCTAAGTCTTCATCTTCTATCCAATGCTCCCTTGTTGCTTAATCATTTTTCATTTGCAAAACAAAGAAAAAAAAGAGTCAAAAGCAGATGAAATGAAATTAAAAGCAGATAAAATTTGGATTCATCATTAAAAGCAACTGGCCAGAATCAGTTTTCCCTCTCTGCAAATCACGAGATTGCTCTCGGTTCACAAAGAGGGATAGAATGTCTTGCAAAAATGTGAAATGCACAAATTAAAATTTTCAAGCATACTGCATAAATCCAAAAATTGTCAACCAAGTTTCCAAACAGCATGTACAAGTATAAAGGCAAACTGAATCACATTTCCAAACTAAGCCAAAAGCTGTCAAAATTGTCCAAGCTTACCAAAAGATATCAAACTCCAAAAAGCTGTCAATAAAGTACACAAAGTATGCAAGAAACATGGAAAATATGCAGTGGAAAAGGGACAAGTGCAAGCAATGTTCAGAATACATCATATTCCTAGGTCATTTGCTTTTTCAGAAAAGACAAAAATTAAGCAATAAAAGTGCTTTTCTTTAATCTGGAGAGAGAAAGAGAGAGGAAAGCAGCTTACAATACAGCAGGCTAGAGGATAAACAAAAGATATAAATAAGATGTATCAGAGCACATAGAGAAAGGAGACAGAAGGCATACAGCAGAAGAAAGCATAAAGAGTGAAAACCTCAAGCCTTGCAAACCTGTCCAAGGGTTGACCAAGAACGAATATACAAAAAATATAACACTTCCTGCCCTTAAAAGACAAAAAGGCCAAGACCCTGAAAAGATATACAAGGGCCATCAACCTGCATAACATAGAGATCACAAGCCAAAAAATTCTACAGCCTCCAAGTTCATTAAGCCTCATAAACTCAAAACTTCAACACAAGCTCTAAACTTGTTAGCCTGAACCACTGTAAAACAAAAACAGTATCAAGATAACCATCAAACTGCTCAAGCCTTAACCTGCCCCTAAATAAACATCAAGCCAAAAGCCTGTAACCATTCAAGACTGTAATATACAAACAGTCTAAAAACAAGCCTTAACCAAACACAAACTCACAACACAGGCCTGTAAGCACACTAAGCCTAAAACCTGCTGAACCTCTAAACCTGTAATAGCTTAGAGCCTGTTGAAGCCACCAAGCTACAACCTGCTTCAAATCAGGTTTTCAACACAAACACAGAAGCTCAAACCAGAGTATCCAGCCAAAGCCTTCATCTGCCTGTAAACCTGTCCAACCACACCCTCAGAGGTAACCTCATCACAGGGCACAACATACCGAATACCAAACATATCAAGCATTCAAGGCTACTCAGAGTCAGGCAATCCACCCTCAGAAAACTTTCATCATAGGGGGCAACCATACTCAAAATCATCATCAAATAATACAAACACAAGCATTTCCTCAAGCAAACATATCAGAAATCAACATATCAATCATTTCAAGACAACTCAGAATAAGCAAAGCAATACTCAGCATACCAGGCATCTCAGATAAGCAAGCATATCAGAAAGACAAACGTATCAAATATTCAGAGGCAAATAGAGAAGAAGAGAGACAACTGTCTAAGGGTTTTCAGGCATCATCATCAAACCAACAACAAAAAAAGAAGCAATACAAAAGTACCAGGAAGCAAAAGCTCAGCACTGTATCCTTCGCCCTTGGCCGCCTGAAGCATCTCCGGTCCGTCCTCCTCCGTCTCCATCCCCCAAAGGTATAATGTCTCTTCTCTCCATTCATGCACCTCAAACAAAAGCGTGAATAATCAAGAATCAGAAATGAATAAAAATGAAAATCAATAAAAGCTTGCAACCCTAAATGCGTTAAGTACAGAAACTGTCACCTTACAATATAGCTTTGTTGGACCAAGGAGGGAAGAGTGGACGAACGATGAAGCTTGGTGGCCATGGGCGAAGAAGCTTACTCAGTATGCTTTGGCTCAAAAGATGAAGAGGAGGCGAAGAGAACGAACGGTGCCTCTGTAACATTCAAACCCTAATCCGTTCCCAAATGAAAACAACTCCAGTAACCCTCAACAAAACTTGTGTCAAATGCGTGGGCCTTGCCCATTTGGAATGCCTAAGCCCATTAACGTTGGTGCACCCCCCTCCTGGCGCCTCACCTCCCTTTTATTTGTTCTATTTGCTTTGCTTGGGCCTTAAACCCCCTTAAAGCCCATTCATTTCCTTCTTTTAACATCTTTTTTTTTTACTTACCATTTCATTTTTCTTTTTATAACTTAAACTAATACATTTTCTTTATTTTGTCAAATAAAACAATATTTCATTTTATATTAAAATTTGTCTTTTATTTTGTTATATTAAAAAGAACACATAAATATTAGATTGAATTAATAGATTAAAAACTCTCTTTAATAAATCTTTTCATACAAATTTTACTATTTGTTTCTTTTTATTTTTATTACATTTTAAAACATAAATATTAATTTTCTTAAATTTGAACATTTTTGTTTAATTTAGATTTAATAAAATACCTAAAAATAATTAAACTTAAAACATCCTTTTCTTTTCTTAAAATATTTTGTTTTATACATATTAACAAAAATACAAATATCCAAAAAGAATAAACACCATACTTAATTTTTCATTAAGTTAACATTTTCCACATTTGTAAATAATCATACACTTACACAAGTACATTGATGCATTTAAATTTGCTTGTCTTTTTACATTGCTATTACTTTACATTTTGAGATTGCAATTGATTCGATTTGGTTGTAAATACTTGGATACTATTTTCCTAATAAGTCTCATCCCCCATTTGTAAATAATTGTACCCCCATCCCCGGATACTCATTTGTAATAGTTTAGGACTTTAAATTCCCGCAATTTATCGCTTTCGAATTATGCCATGATAGATCTAGGGTTGTATGTACATAAAATCAAACGCTAGATAACCTAATACAAAGACAAATACATGAAATCAATACACAATCACACTTACACCCCTAGGGTAATCCCGCTTGTTGCCTTCCAAAATGGGCCGTGCTTGTACGTCGAGTTTCTTTGGCAAAACAATTCAAATAATCATAAGTCCCTCGATGACGCTTTCGAAAGTTGCCTAATCAAAATGATCATAGTCCCTTCAAGCAAAACTGCCCAAAGACACTTGGCATCATTGCATTCATGGTCCATACGATGACCCGCGCCTGTCCCGTTAAACATCCTAACGCAAGATTGTCCACCAAATACAATGGTGGAACAAAATTGTTAAAAGGGTTAAAACATGAGAAAAAACCTTTGAGTACAATAGGGGTAGACGACTCTTAGTTACTTGATCAAACTTGCAAAAACACTTGCCTACTTTTCAAACCACAAACACTTTTAAAACAAACTTCCAAAAACATTTGAAACATCTTTTCGAAAAGATACACACCTTCGTATATACTCAAACACGAGTCATTACAATGGTTGCCGAAACAAAGGCGTCTATTTCAAAATATTTTCAAAAACACACACACACACACCACCATTTCAAGCAATCGAAAATCAAAGGCAAGTTGATCTAAAACCAAGTAACTAAGAGGCCATGGATAACCATGGATGAAAAGGGTGCTAATACCTTCCCTTTTCATAATCTACCCCCCCGAACCCACGAAACATCTCAAAAGGTTTTTCCTGTTCTTTTTAACCTTTCCTTTAGGATAAAATAAAAAGTCGGTGGCGACTCTTGCTAAACCGAACAAGTGCGAATACAAACGCAAAACTCAAGTCAGTTCTCCCACCGTATCACAGAACTGGCGACTCTGCTGGGGAATAATTTAAAAGTGGGGTTACCTTAGGGTTTTAGATCACCCTCTTGCATGATTAATTGTTTGCTTTGATTGCTTTACCTTTGTGGTTCTCTTGTTTGGGCTTGAAATCCTACACCCGGATTTGAGGAAACATTCATAGATAGCAATACGTTGTGGAAACTGTGCGGGGTATACTGACATGGTTGAAGCAATAGCTATATTAGTGCGACATATTTGTGAGTACCGGTAACCCTTGAGTTCAATCAAGGAGAGTACGGGGCCGCTGAGTGATGTCACTAAGCACTAATGACCTAGAACCTTACTTGACCATCTTGGCCTTTTATTAGGAGTATTGAGATGACCGGCTTTGGTGCAGTCCGAAGTTGGTAGATACTCGATACTACACTCATTGAGGGTTGTTTCCTTGGAATATTTTGGTCGCCAGTTAAGTGGCTAAACAAAAACAATGAACATGGAAAGCAATCCAATGATATTGAGCTCCTTAGAACCCGGTTACTATTTATAGGACAGGTTTTTAAGCCAACTACACTCAAGAGGGTACTTACCTATGAAGCCTCATGCAAGCCTAAAACTAGGGTTTTGTGTGATTTGCTTGTACATGTGTTTCGCATACATCATAAACATCATAAAGCATCATATGCATCCGCTAAACATTTCAAGGGTTTGGATCTTCACCTTTGTTCTTGTTTTGTAGGTCATGGAAATTCCTCGCAGGAAAACTATCCAAGTCAACCTTGTGAGGATCCCTCCTCAACTCAAGGAGCTCACATCCAGAATCCCCGAAAGCTCTCCCTTCAGTGAAAGACATGGTAGACTGCTCAGCCTAGTCAACACTAGCATTGAAGAGGACATGATGAAGGTTTTGTTCCAGTTCTTTGACCCCCTTCACCACTGTTTCACATTCCCCGACTACCAATTGGTGCCCACTTTGGAGGAATTTTCTCAACTCCTAAGGATTCCTATTCTTAATCAACTACCTTTCAACGGTACGGAAAAGGAACCAAAGCCTGAAGATGTTGCTCAAGCACTACACTTGCAACCATCTGACATCAAGGGGCATTGGGAAACTAGAAGCGGTGTCAAAGGCTTCTTGGCAAAATTCTTGTTTGAGAAGGCACAAGAGTGTTGGAATTCCTTGGATCTACAAGCCTTTGAAGAAATTGTGGCACTCCTCATTTATGGGTTGGTCTTGTTCCCAAATCCTGACCAGCTTATAGATGTCAACGCCGTCAAGATCTTCTTATCCGGGAATCCAATACCAACTTTGCTTGGGGACATCCTCCACTCATTTTACACACGAACAATGAGAAAGAGAGGTGTCCTCATGTGCTGTACTCCTCTCCTCCCAAGGTGGTTTATTTCGCACCTTCCACAATATGTTTTGAAGAATGACCAAGGCCTAAGGTGGTCACAACGGTTGATGACCCTCACTCACTCTGATGTACATTGGTGCTCTCGGTCCAGAGAAAATGTCATCATCGTCGATCATTATGGAGAGTTCCCTAATGTTCCATTGCTTGGCATTAGAGGGGGAATTACCTACAACCCTTGTCTGGCTTTGAGACAGTTTGGATATGCACAGAGGGATGGCCCTCACGACATGTTGATTCCTGACATAGTTTTTGACTTCGACAACGATGCGCAAGGACTTCGCCAAAGATTCATCAGAGCTTGGAGGATGCCTAACAAGGTAGACAACAAGACACTGGGGCACCAGAATTCCATCCCTCTTGAGCCTTATCTCAAGTGGGTCCGAACCCGAGCCCAGAGTCTAATGATGCCTTACCCTCATATTCTCCCTGTGATTAAAGAGCCCGTTAAGGAAGGTGAGGTTCCCTACACCATCTTATATCCTGACATGCCAACAACATGGGAGGAGATGCAGAAGAGTTGGATCCAACTCAAGGAGGAACGGAATACTTTTGAAGCCAGCTTCTACGCCAGTGAGAAGAAGGTTTTGGAGCTTACCCGCCGACTCCATGAGGAAGAGACCCTCAACACCTACATCACGCCAAAGAGGATGCGCAACGTCTTTTTACCATGAGAAGTTTTTGTAATATTTGGCCCATGGGGCATTTATGTACTAACAAAATTTCTTCTTAATATGACGTGTGTTCTTTTTGTCTGCAACAATTGTGAATTTCTAAATCCTTGAATGCATTGCATAAATAAACGTATCATTCATCATGTGCATAAGCAAGTCTCCACACCAGGTTTCCTTATCTTTCTGCTATTTATTTCAGTAAGATGGATCTCGAACAGACGGTCAAAGATCTACAGTCTCAGAACTCACAGTTTCAGCATCTCCTGATGACCTTGGCAAAGGGTCAGGAGGATCTAAAAGCCCTGCTTGGGAACAAAGAGCAAGTGAAAAAGAAGAAGAAAAGAGTCGGGGTAGCTACCCTGGGAAGAAGGTTTGAGGGTGAAGCCAGAATAGTTCTTGAATTTCCCCCTACATCTGAAGAGGGAACCAGTAAAGGAAAAGGGGCTGCGGTACCGTCTGAATCCGAAGCTGAGGAGGAAGAGGCTGAAGAAGATGAAGACTACTCAGAAATACAATACCCGCCGGCCGATGACAAATACAAGAGTTTGGAGGACAGGTTGGCAGCTATGGAGCTGCAGAGAGTTCTCGGCTTAGATTTCGAAGATTTGGGATTAATTGCTGGAATTGTGATCCCCCCGAAGTTCAAAGTGCCAGTTTTTGCAAGATATGATGGGCTGTCTTGCCCAAAGATGCACCTAAGGTCGTATGTTTGAAGAATCCAACCTCACACGTCTGACAGAAACCTTTGGGTACACTTCTTTCAGGATAGCCTGTCTGGCACACAGCTGGATTGGTTCTACAATCTCAAGAGATCAGAGGTACATAGTTGGGAGGATCTGGCAGCTGCTTTTTATCGCCAATATCAGTATAACTTTGACCTGGCGCCAACCCGTACTCAGCTACAGAGTATGGGGATGGCCTCAGGTGAGGGATTCAAGGAATATGCCCAGAAGTGGCGCGATCTGGCCGGAAGAGTGCATCCACCTATTTCTGATAGAGAGCTTGTTGATATGTTCCTGGGGACCCTGTTTGGTCCATTCTTTAACCACCTGATCGGTAGCTCTTCCGCAGGGTTTACCGAATTAATTCTGACTGGCGAGCGGGTAGAAGCCGGTATCAAGAATGGGAAGATTCAGAAGGATGCCTCTTCATCTACAACTGTTAAGAAATTATTTCCGGCGAAGAAGGAAACGGCTGTTGTGTATTCTCAGAGAGGAGCAGAAAGACATGAGCGCCGGCCGACCGTGGGGGCCGTGATGATCCAAAATCCATCAAACGATTAGCCTCGCAATAACCAGTCCAGACCTAAATAGCAATGGGGAGAACGGCCACCACGGCAGTTTACCCGCATCAATATGACACTTGCTCAAGTTCTTCCACATTTATTGAAATTGAATCTCACCAGTATTAGGGAAGCACCGAAGACTGTGAATACTGCTTCACCGTACTATCATCCCAATGCTAAATGTACCTATCATTCTGACAGCGCCGGACATGACACCAATGATTGTTGGGCGCTTAAGAATAAAATCCAAGACTTGATAGATGCAAAAGAGGTGGAGTTCGATGCTCCAGAGAAGCCAAACGTGATATCTGCTCCGATGCCGAAGCATGGTCAAAATGTCCATGCTATTGAGGAAGATTTGTATGTTTCTGATGTCAATGACCTGATAACTCCGCTGTTAACCATCAAGTTAAATCTTCTAAGAGCCGGGATTTTACCGGGATGCAAAGAAGACTGCTACTGTTGTTACTCCCTGCCATTTGACTGCCCATTCCTGAAGAAAGGCATCCAAGGCCTGATGGATAGTCAACAAATTCTGTTTGAAAAGGTTCTTGCTATTCCAACCCCTACTGAAGATGTTTCAGTTATCACCATTTCCGCCAATCTTTCCAAGGCCGTCAGAAAGCCTGTTAAGATTACATCAGCTACAAAGATTGTTCCCTTGAAAATAACTATGCCTGGGCCTGTCCCCTACAGTTCTGACAAGTCAATACCATGAAATTACGGTGGAGAAATCTACTACCATGGTGTTAAACAAGTTGAATTAACCGAAGGAAGCTCTGATGAAGAAGATACCAGCATTGGAAACATTGCTGGTACAAGCAAGATCACCCGAAGTGGGAGAATATTTTCTCCAGAGATTTCCCCCTAAAGGCAATCTTTGGACCCTCAGCTGCTGCCAAAGTTAATCCTGCACCAATAAAACTTTCCGCCGAAACTCCGTTGATTGAAGAAACTGTTATTCCCGTTGTTATCCCTCCTACTTCTGCTAATAAAGGTAAAGGGACCCAAGATGAGCTCGTCAGGACGAGGGCTCAACCTTTGGCCATCCCGGAGACCTCTAAGAAAGAGATGGAGGAAATCCTGAAGATAATTAAAAAGAGTGATTATGACGTGGTAGAGCAACTGGGGCAAACCCCCTCGAAGATCTCCATGTTAGCATTACTACTTTGCTCTGAGGCGCACGCTAAAGCATTGATAAAATTCCTGAAGACAGCCCATGTGCCCCAGGAAACTTCTGCAGACCAATTCCAAGATTGTGTGGCCAGCCTTACCGCAGACAACGGTTTAGGTTTCTCTGATGCTGACCTGACTTCAAAAGGAAGAAAACACAACGACGCATTACATGTGTCAGTAGAATGCCAACGAACTACTCTGGCCCATGTTCTGGTCGACACTGGTTCTTCTCTGAACGTGCTGCCTAAGAAGGCTCTCGACCGATTAGACTGTGAAGGCTTAGAGTTGAGGCCAAGTAATATCATTGTAAGGGCATTTTACGGGTCAAAGAGAATGGTACACGGGGAGGTAGACATTCCCATTAAGGTTGGCACAGAAGTGTTCCCCTCAACTTTCTATGTGATGGACATCCGTCTGTCATACTCTTGCTTACTGGGGAGGCTATAGATACACAACGCTGGGGCGGTTACCTCCTCCTTACATCAAATGTTGAAGTACCCTATCAAAGGAAAGATCATAACCGTGCACGGTGAAGAGGAATATATGATCAGCCACTTGAACTCCTTTCGGTATGTAGAGGTGGAAGGAGAATTCATTGAAACACCGTTCCAGCACTTCGAGGAAGTCTCTCTTGAAGTGGCAGTGGCAAAAGTGGTAGCTGAGGTACCAAAGCATATGGCCAGGATGGCATCTCTAAAAGACGCGAAAGCTGCAATGAAGGAAGGGAAGAGCTCAACATGGGGTCAGTTGCCTGATATTCCTCACAAAACAGACAAGTTTGGATTAGGTTTCACTGCTGCGGGACAGAAAGCTATGCGCCGCTCAAAGGTTGAAAGAACGCCCATCAAGATTTCTCCTTATGGAATCAACGCTTTGGAGGGTGAAGACAAAGAGGCCAACGTCGAAGATTGGATCTACCCAACCATCGAAGGAGGACTACGCAACTGGGAGGCAAAAGACTTTGTCCCCATTACTTTTATTAATCAGTAATTATCTGTCAAACATTTCCTGTTGGTTTGTAATAATTACTTTTGAACAATCCGTGCACTACTTTTTCACCTCATGCCTCGCCCGGGGCATGTAGATCCATTTGTAAGGGTTTTGATTATCTTCATATCCATATGCCATGTTTAATGATTCATTGGACGTTTTTCATTGATAAACTGCTGTGTTTGTTTTCTTTCCTTTTTGCATTTTTGTTTGTTTAAGGATGGCTATCCCTTACACACACCCACACTCACAAATGCAGGTACCCATCCACTCTGGATTCTATGGGTGACTATTCTGCTATGTCCTTCAATAACTCTGAAGATCTGGTCAATCAGGCTGAGTATGAAGATGACGAAGATTGTGAAGTACCGGGAGAGCTAGCCAGACTTCTACAACAAGAAGAAAGGGCCATCTTGCCTCACGAAGAGTTGTTGGAAACTGTCAACTTAGGAATAGAGGAAGACCGGAAGGAAGTACAAGTGGGTGCCAATCTGGAGCCAAGTGTCAAGGAACGCTTGATACAGCTGTTAAATGAATACGTTGAAATCTTCGCCTGGTCTTATGAAGACATGCCGGGTTTAGACACAGATATAGTGGTTCACCGTCTCCCTACAAGAGAGGATTGTCCACCGATCAAACAAAAAGTCCGCCGAATGAGGCCCGACATGTCTGAGAAGATTAAAGCAGAAGTAATGAAACAATTCAACGCGGGCTTCCTGGCTGTTACATCCTATCCACAATGGGTTGCTAACATCGTGTCAGTTCCTAAAAAAGACGGCAAGGTCAGAATGTGTGTGGACTACCGGGATTTGAATAGGGCTAGCCCTAAACATGATTTTCCGCTACCCCATATCGACATTTTGATTGACAACACAGCTCAGCACAAAGTGTTTTCCTTCATGGATGGCTTCTCGGGCTACAACCAAATTAAAATGGCCCCTGAGGACATGGAGAAAACAACCTTTGTTACACAATGGGGTACCTTCTGCTACAAGGTGATGTCGTTCGGATTGAAGAATGCAGGGGCAACTTATCAACGCGCCATGGTAGCTTTATTTCATGATATGATACATCATGAAATCGAAGTCTATGTAGACGACATGATAGCTCGATCACAAACAAAGGAGGAACAACTTAAGCATTTGCAGAAGCTGTTTGCCAGATTGAAAGAATACAAACTCAGGCTGAATCCAAGTAAATGCACTTTTGGAGTTAGGTCTGGTAAACTTCTAGGGTTTATTGTCAACAACAAAGGCATTGAAGTCGATCCAGCAAAAGTGAAAGCAATACAAGAGATGCCTTCTCCCCGTACTGAAAAGGAGGTTAGAGGATTCTTGGGGCGCTTAAACTATATTGCCAGATTCATCTCTCATCTGACTTCTACCTGTGATCCAATTTTCAAACTATTAAAGAAATATCAGGTAGTCGAATGGAACAACGATTGCCAAGCTGCTTTTGATAAGATCAAGGAGTATTTGCTAGAACCTCCTATTCTAATGCCACCCGTCGAGGGAAGACCATTGATCATGTACCTGACCGTCTTGGATAACTCAATGGGGTGTGTTTTGGGCCAGCATGACGAGTCTGGTCGAAAAGAGCATGCTATTTATTACCTTAGCAAAAAGTTTACCGACTATGAGACTCGCTACTCACTGCTCGAGAAAACTTGCTGCGCTTTGGTATGGGCTGCTCGCCGACTAAGACAGTATATGTTGACTCATACCACTCTGTTGATTTCCAAAATGGATCCTATCAAGTATATCTTCGAAAAGCCCGCTTTATCTGGAAGAATCGCTAGATGGCAAATGATCCTAACTGAGTATGACATCCAGTACACCACCCAAAAAGCTATAAAAGGGAGTGTACTAGCTGACCATTTGGCTCATCAAGATATCGAAGATTATCAATCCATGAGATTTGACTTCCCAGATGAGGACATCATGAATTTGGACAACAGTGAAGGTAACGGACCGTATGACGGACCTGAAAAGGGATCCCGATGGACCCTGTACTTTGATGGCGCTTCAAATGCACTTGGAAACAGTATTGGTGCGGTACTCATTTCCCCGGAAGGTGGCCACACACCTTTCACGGCCCGACTTTGCTTCAGCTGTACCAACAACATGGCTGAATATGAAGCTTGCACTTTTGGTCTCAAGGCTGCTATAGACTTGGGGATCAAATCTTTGATCGTATTTGGGGACTCGGCTTTGGTTATCAGTCAAATCAAAGGAGAGTGGGATACCAAACATCCTAATCTTATCCCATACAAAGAACATGTCTTGACATTGTTGCCTCATTTCGAGCAAATCACCTTCGAGCATTTCCCGCGAGAAGAGAATCAGCTAGCAGATGCTCTGGCTACAATGTCTTCCATGTTTAAACTCAATTGGGATAACGAGGCTCCCCAAATCACCATCGAGCAAATGGATGAACCTGCGCATTGTCACGAGATTAATACCGAAGAAGTAGTTGAAAAAACCTGGTTTCATGAAATCAAAAGGTATCTCCAGACTAGGGAATATCCCGAAGGAGCTTCAGTAAATGACAAGAAGTTCCTAAGGAAGTTTGCTGCCAAGTTCTTCCTGAGCAGTGGCATCTTCTATAAACGCATCCATGATTGTGTTTTACTCCGATGTGTGGACAAAGCTGAGGCAGAGTTGATCATGACTGAGATGCACAGCGGTACGTTCGGCACCCACTTGAGCGGACACACGATGGCTAAGAAGATTCTAAGGGCAGGCTATTACTGGTCTACCATGGAAGCTGATTGCTATCAACACTCCCTTACCTGCCATAAATGCCAAATCTACGCCGATAAGGTGCACATTCCTCCGGTTCCTCTCAACGTGCTGACAGCTCCTTGGCCATTTGCAATGTGGGGCATTGACATGATTGGAGAGATCAAGCCCACGGCATCTAATGGACATCGCTTCATCCTGGTCGCCATTGACTATTTCATCAAATGGGTCGAAGCGGCTTCCTTCGCCTCTGTTACAAAAAATGTGGTTGCCCGCTTTATCAAGCAAAACCTCATATGCCGGTACGGTGTCCCCGACAGGATCATCATAAACAACGGAACCAATTTGAATAATACCATGATCACCGCTCTATGCGAACAGTTCAAGATTTATCATCACAATTCATCTCCCTATCGGCCGAAGATGAACGGTGTTGTTGAAGCTGCGAACAAAAACATTAAGAAGATCATTCAGAAAATGACAATCACTTACAAGGACTGGCATGAGATGTTACCATTTGCTCTGCACGGATACCGTACCACAACACGTACTTCAACCGGGGCAACCCCATTTTCTTTGGTGTACGGCATGGAAGTTGTCCTGCCCATGGAAGTTCAGGTTCCTTCCTTAAGGATTATGAAAGACGTAGGTTTGAATGAAGATGATTGGATTCAGACCCGACTTGATCAACTCAATCTGATCGACGAAAAGCGACTCGCTGCTGTTTTCCATGGTCAGACGTACCAAAAACGGATGATCAAGGCTTTCAACAAGAAAGTCAGACGTCAAGTATATCAAGTCGGAGATCTCATGATCAAGCGGATTATCTTACCACAAAGTGACCCCAGGGGCAAATGGGCTCCTACTTACGAAGGACCATTTGTGATCAAGAGCATATTTTCTGGTGGTGCAATGATTCTGACCACCATGGACGGCGATGATTTGCCGCACCCCGCGAACGCAGACATAGTCAAAAGATACCACGCATAAAATAACCCGACAAGTCGAAAACCCGAAAGGGAGGCTTGGGCAAAAATGGGCATCCCGGTGAACCGAAAACCCGAAAGGGCGGTTCAGGCAAAAATTAGGGATAAAACAAAAATAATCTGTACACCCGGCAAGTCGAAAACCCGAAAGGGCGGCTTGGGCAAAAAGGGGTTTCCCGGTGGATCGAAAACCCAAAAGGGAGATTCAGGCAAAAGTTAGGGAATTAAAGCGTATGACTATGTCTCGTCGGATCACTTTAAGGATAATCTCTTCATCAACCAGCTCCAAGCTTCCGGTCAATTCAGTCACCGGCAGGCGAAGCATTGAACGGACAGATATTCAGAGTTGTGAAGGCTATAGCAGAATGGAATCCCATGGAGTTATTTCACATAGCCATCTTTCTTTTGTATAAAACTTTCAATTTTTACGGCGACATCCTCTTACAAGGATGCCTGTCTCCTTTGTACAAAGATGCTCATAGAAAGTTAATACAAATACTTTTCCAAATACACAAATTTGCTTTGTCTTCCCTTTTTCCCTTTTGCACTTATGTTTACTTGAGAAACGTCCAATGTTTTGTTAAGTAGGCATATGCATTTGAACATAGTCATTTCCTTACAAATCAAGAAAAGATGATTACTGATAGGTTGAAGGTACGGATAGATATCTCTATGCCCTTTCAGAAGGATTCCCCGAACAGAGTTAAACTCCAGGATCCTCAGCAAAATAGGGGCTTTCTCAAAGCTGATTTCCCCAGCCGGAGAACCCTCCAGAAATTAGTCCCCCTCAGAGTTAAGTTTCAGCACCCCCAGTGGAGCCCTAAGATCTGAAAATCCTATCCCCAGTGGAGCTAAAACTTCCAACTATCAATCCCCAGTGGAACCAGACCAGTGAACATTCTCCCCACAGAGATACTTCCCACCAGACTGAAGATTCTTAGTCATACCTCTCCAGCACAAGTCTACCAGGTTCTGAACTCCCCAGCAGAGATCATCAAAATTCTCTCACCCCGCAAGTCACCAAGGAGTTCCAATCCCTAGCAGTGGTCCTAAGATCCCTCAACGAGTGAAGATCTTGTTCCCCAAGCAGTTAGCAGACAACAAGGATTTCTCATCCTCAGTAACCCAAGAATTCTTCTATCCCCAACTTTGGTTATGGGTTTATTTCCCCAACATTTGTCCAGGATTTATTCTCCAGAACAAATTAC
The DNA here is from genome assembly GCA_948472305.1 of Vicia faba. Taxonomy (NCBI): domain Eukaryota; kingdom Viridiplantae; phylum Streptophyta; class Magnoliopsida; order Fabales; family Fabaceae; genus Vicia; species Vicia faba. The sequence continues at coordinate 776,811,900 of OX451737.1, forward strand.
ATTTCGGATTGATCGGTCGTTCAAAAACTCCTTCATCATCTGTTGGAAGCTACAGTCGTCAAAGATCAAATTCTCACAAGATTCAAGTTATAAAGCCCGGATGTGACCGGATAGTATCTTAATCCCTACAGCATATTGTGAAGCCCGGAGTACGACCGGATAACAATGCCAAACGACCACCAAGCCTGGATTACGACCAGATAGTGATGTCCCCTCAGAGCAAGCTATGAAGTCCAGATTCGACCGGATAATAGTTTAATCCCTAACAAAGATATTGTGAAGCCTGGATTACGACCAGATGACAATACAAATTTCTGTGAAGCCTGGATTACGACCAGACAACAGTCAAGAATACTACGAAGCCTGGAGTCGACCAGATAGTGGTATATCTTTAACACAAGCCGTGAAGCCCGGATTTGACCGGATAGCAGCTTAGCAAGATATTGTGAAGCCTGGATTACGACCAGATGATAATACAAATTTCTGTGAAGCCTGGATTACGACCTGACAGCAGTCAAGAATACTACGAAGCCTGGAGTCGACCAGATAGTGGTATATCTTTAACACAAGCCGTGAAGCCCGGATTTGACCGGATAGCAGCTTAGCAAATTTCTGTGAAGCCTGGATTACGACCAGACAACAGTCAAGAATACTACGAAGCCTGGAGTCGACCAGATAGTGGTATATCTTTAACACAAGCCGTGAAGCCCGGATTTGACCGGATGGCAGCTTAGCAAGCTATTGAGAAGCCTGGATTACGACCAAATGACAATAAAAGCTTCTGTGAAAGCCTGGAGATCGACCAAATAACAGTTAAGCATTAGCAGAATGAAGACTCATTCTCAGTTCCTCACCGAATATTCGAATATTCTCCAATGAAGATCTCCACAAGACAGGAACCCCCAGTAGATTGACATACAATCTAAACTCCTGATCCCCCAACAGTGGTCCCAGGACTTCTCATTTTCAACGATCAAAAGATCCTTGCCCTCCCCAGCAGCAGTCAAGGAATTATTTTCCCCGGTAGCAATCAAGATTCTTTTATCTCCAACCATCCAGGATTCATCTATCCTCAACAGGACAGCTCATCAGCTTACATTCCTATTCATTACATTCATATCATAAACATTGATATAACATACATTGCATCATACATTTCATGCAACATGACTTTGTGTTTCAGCTAATATCTTACCCTTTTTCAGGATAAAGATTAGTAAGCTCCAGATTCAAGACTTCTGAAAATAGTTTACAGGTTCTCCAGTAACGGATGACAACCTATCGCTTATTCAGATTCTTTCCAGACTTTTGAAACAGTTCACGGACGCCTCCCAACATGGATGCTGATCTATTGCTTATTCAACTTCAACTCCTGAAAATAGTTTACGGATTCTCCAAACATGGATGTCAATCTATCGCTTGTTCAGAACCCCAATTCAGAAATGTTCCAAAACATGGATACCTTTATGATACTCGTCCACTCACCAATGACATACAGTTCAACATTTCCAGATGGCATCTATAAGCCCATTCCCGACAAGATTCTGTCACATTCCAGATGGCATCTTTAAGCCCATCACTAAATGGCATCTTTAAGCCCATTCCCTCTACCATCACATTACCGAGTGCAAATTTTTTGGGCACTCTAGTGTCCAATCTCCTTTTACCCTCGAGTCGCGAAAGGCAAACTTGCCAATCTAACTCTTCAGGTTCAAGAAGATTGAACAGGGGCAACTGTTGTACCCCAAAATTTGCCCTCCTCTTTTCCCACAAGAAATCACAGCTTCGGGCTTTTCCTGATTTTTAGACTGGCTCAAGAATCGGTCAAACAGACTTTTCTTGTCAGTCAGAAAAAATTTAGGGTTGTCATTGATTTTAAAGCAGTTCAAGCAGATTGCTTAGGGTTTGGTTGAGTTGGCTCAGGTCTTGATCAGGCGGACGCTTCTCTAACATTAAGTCAAGAATTAGGGTTTTTGTGCGCGCAGAAAGAATTAAGTCTACCGTTGCTTTTCAATTTACTCGGGAATATGGACTGAGGTTTCTGACTGGGAGCTTGCAGTGTTTGATTGAATCATTAAAAGAAAAGGCATGTGGACGTTTTTTTTAATTAACTGTGCATTGCTTTGGATAATTGGAGCGCCGGATTTATTATTGATTGATGCTAAGACCATAGTGTTTATCAACTGTTTATTTATTTTAAGTTAGAATAATTGGAATTTATTTCCATTTTATTATAATTTAAGAATTATAAACAATTAGATAAATATTTGAAGAAGAATTAAAAAGGAATGTCAATAAAAAGACTTTTTTATTTATCTTTAATTATTTGTACAATTGTTATTTAAATACAGTAATTGTTTACAAAGTATTTACAATAATAATGTTACAATGATTAAAAGGAAAATAAAACTATGTCCTAAAATTCCTAAGTCTTCATCTTCTATCCAATGCTCCCTTGTTGCTCAATCATTTTTCATCTGCAAAACAAAGAGAGAAAAAACGTCAAAAGCAGATGAAATGAAATTAAAAGCTGATAAAATTTGGATTCATCATTAAAAGCAACAGGCCGGAATCAGTTTGCCCTCTCTGCAATCACGAGATTGCTCTCGGTTCACAAAGAGGGATAGAATATCTTGCAAAAATGTGAAATGCACAAATTCAAATTTTCAAGCATACTGCATAAATCCAAAAATTGTCAACCAAGTTTCCAAACAGCATGTACAAGTATAAAGGCAAACTGAATCACATTTCCAAACTAAGCCAAAAGCTGTCAAAATTGTCCAAGGTTACCAAAAGATATCAAACTCCAAAAAGCTGTCAATAAAGTACACAAAGTATGCAAGAAACATGGAAAATATGCAGTGAAAAAGGGACAAGTGCAAGCAATGTTCAGAATACATCATATTCCTAGGCCATTTGTTTTTTCAGAAAAGACAAAAATTAAGCAATAAAAGTGCTTTTCTTTAATCTGGAGAGAGAAAGAGAGAGGAAAGCAGCTTACAGTACAGCAGGCTAGAGGCTAAACAAAAGATATAAACAGGATGTATCAGAGCACATAGAGAAAGGAGACAGAAGGCATACAGCAGAAGAAAGCATAAAGAGTGAAAACCTCAAGCCTTGCAAACCTGTCCAAGGATTGACCAAGAACGAATATACAAAAAATATAACACTTCCTGCCCTTAAAAGACAAAAAGGCCAAGACCCTGAAAAGATATACAAGGGCCATCAACCTGCATAACATAGAGATCACAAGCCAAAAAAGCCTATAGCCTCCAAGTTCATTAAGCCTCATAAACTCAAAACTTCAACACAAGCTCTAAACCTGTTAGCCTGAACCACTGTAAAACAAAAACAGTATCAAGATAACCATCAAACCGCTCAAGCCTTAACCTGCCCCTAAACAAATGTCAAGCCAAAAGCCTGTAACCATTCAAGACTGTAATATACAAACAGTCTAAAAACAAGCCTTAACCAAACACAAACTCACAACACAGGCCTGTAAGCACACTAAGCCTAAAGCCTGCTGAAGCTCTAAACCTGTAATAGCTTAGAGCCTGTTGAAGCCACCAAGCTATAACCTGCTTCAAATCAGGTTTTCAACACAAACACAGAAGCTCAAACCAGAGTATCCAGCCAAAGCCTTCATTTGCCTGTAAACCTGTCCAACCACACCCTCAGAGGTAACCTCATCACAGGGCACAACATACCGAGTACCAAACATATCAAGCATTCAAGGCTACTCAGAGTCAGGCAATCCACCCTCAGAAAACTTTCATCATAGGGGGCAACCATACTCAAAATCATCATCAAATAATACAGACACAAGCATTTCCTCAAGCAAACATATCAGAAATCAACATATCAATCATTTCAAGACAACTCAGAAAAAGCAAAGCAATACTCAGCATACCATGCATCTTAGATAAGCAAGCATATCAGAAAGGAAAACGTATCAAATATTCGGAGGCAACAGAAGCGAGGCAAATAGAGAAGAAGAGAGACAACTGTCTAAGGGTTTTCAGGCATCATCATCAAACCAACAACAAAAAAAGAAGCAATACAAAAGTACCAGGAAGCAAAAGCTCAGCACTTTATCCTTCGCCCTTGGCCGCCTGAAGCATCTTGGGTCCGTCCTCCTCCGTCTCCATCCCCCAAAGGTATAATGTCTCTTCTCTCCATTCATGCACCTCAAACAAAAGCGCGAATAATCAAGAATCCGAAATGAATAAAAATGAAAATCAATAAAAGCTTGCAACCCTAAATGCGTTAAGTACAGAAACTGTCACCTTACAATATAGCTTCGTTGGACCAAGGAGGGAAGAGTGGACGAACGATGAAGCTTGGTGGCCATGGGCGAAGAAGCTTACTCAGTATGCTTTGGCTCAAAAGATGAAGAGGAGACGAAGAGAACGAACGACGCCTCTGTAACGTTCAAACCCTAATCCGTTCCCAAATGAAAACAACTCCAGTAACCCTAAACAAAACTTGTGTCAAACGCGTGGGCCTTGCCCATTTGGAACGCCTAAGCCCATTAACGTTGGTGCACCCCCCTCCTGGCGCCTCACCTCCCTTTTATTTGTTCTATTTGCTTTGCTTGGGCCTTAAACCCCCTTAAAGCCCATTCATTTCCTTCTTTTAACATCTTTTTTTTTACTTACCATTTCATTTTTCTTTTTATAACTTAAACTAATACATTTTCTTTATTTTGTCAAATAAAACAATATTTCATTTTATACTAAAATTTGTCTTTTATTTTGTTATATTAAAAAGAACACATAAATATTAGATTGAATTAATAGATTAAAAACTCTCTTTAATAAATCTTTTCATACAAATTTTACTATTTGTTTCTTTTTATTTTTATTACATTTTAAAACATAAATATTAATTTTCTTCAATTTGAACATTTTTGTTTAATTTAGATTTAATAAAATACCTAAAAATAATTAAACTTAAAACATCCTTTTCTTTTCTTAAAATTTTTTGTTTTATACATATTAACAAAAATACAAATATCCAAAAAGAATAAACACCATACTTAATTTTTCATTAAGTTAACATTTTCCACATTTGTAAATAATCATACACTTACACAAGTACATTGATGCATTTACATTTGCTTGTCTTTTTACATTGCTATTACTTTACATTTTGAGATTGCAATTGATTCGTTTTGATTGTAAATACTTGGATACTATTCTCCTAATAAGTCTCATCCCCCATTTGTAAATAATTGTACCCCCATCCCCGGATACTCATTTGTAATAGTTTAGGACTTTAAATTCCCGCAATTTATCGCTTTCGAATTATGTCATGATAAATCTAGGGTTGTATGTACATAAAATCAAACGCTAGATAACCTAATACAAAGACAAATACATAAAATCAATACACAATCACACTTGCACCCCTAGGGTAATCCCACTTGTTGCCTTCCAAAATGGGCCATGCTTGCACGTCGAGTTTCTTTGGCAAAACAATTCAAATGATCATAAGTCCCTCGATGAAGCTTTCGAAAGTTGCCTAATCAAAATGATCATAGTCCCTTCAAGAAAAATTGCCCAAAGACACTTGGCATCATTGCATTCATGGTCCATACGATGACCCGCGCCTGTCCCGTTAAACATCCTAACGCAAGATTGTCCACCAAATACAATGGTGGAACAAAATTTTTAAAAGGGTTAAAACATGAGAAAAAACCTTTGAGTACAATAGGGGAAGACGACTCTTAGTTACTTGATCAAACTTGCAAAAACACTTTCCTACTTTTCAAACCACAAACACTTTCAAAACAAACTTCCAAAAACATTTGAAACATCTTTTCGAAAAGATACACACTTTCGTATATACTCAAACACGAGTCATTACAATGGTTGCCGAAACAAAGGCGTCTATTTCAAAATATTTTCAAACACACACACACACACCACCATTTCAAGCAATCGAAAATCAAAGGCAAGTTGATCTAAAACCAAGTAACTAAGAGCCCATGGATAATCATGGATGAAAAGGGTGCTAATACCTTCCCTTTTCATAATCTACCCCCCGAACCCACGAAACATCTCAAAAGGTTTTTCCTGTGCTTTTTAACCTTTCCTTTAGGATAAAATAAAAAGTCGGTGGCGACTCTTGCTAAACCGAACAAGTGCTAATACAAACGCAAAACTCAAGTCAGTTCTCCCACCGTATCACACTATGGCTGTTAGGTAGGGATGATTACGTGTCCCTTTGATTGAATATGGCTTCATTTTCTTTTACACCGCATTTTCTAAACAACAGGTGTAATATGCCTTTGCATTTCAAATTTTTTTTCGTTTTTCTCATATTTTCTTTTAATATTTTCTTCACTTAAAAAATTATCATAAAAATATTTTAGACTACTTTTTCAATATGTTTTCATATCTTGATTTTTATTTCATTTTGTTTATCATTTTTCTTGATTAAATAAATTCATGTAGATAATTAGGGTTTTAATATTCTTTTAAGTCTTGAATTTTATTTTCCTATTTCTATTAAATCAAAAATCCCTAAAAAATATTTTTGGGCTCCTCTCTAATTTTATTACTTGAAAGTATTTTTTCTCATATTTTTATGAAACTTTTGGATTACAAATTAAATAATTTGTTGGACATATCATATTTTATTTACTTTCTTGGGTGATTTGTGTAATTAATTTTCATTTAATTTTTTATTTTGGGATAAAATTCAAGAAAAATATAATTTCTGATCCTTAGAATTTTCTTGATATTTAGATTATTTCACATCCAATTTATTTGAACTTTAGGTCAATTTGTTTAATTTTGGATTTAATTTCTTTCTTTAAGGGTTTTTTTTATCATACACATTAATTGATTTAAATTTCTAACTTCCAATGCCTATAAAATCAGAGATGAAGTTGTTTAGAGAGCTTGAACAAGTTGAGGTCAAAAAATCATTTTTCTGGAACTTTACAATGTGATTTCATATTTTTTACAAATTATTTCCCAAAACCATCTAGTTTAAGCCTTTTGCTTTCTAGTTTCAAAGTTTGCATTTCTAAAGCAAATTTCCACCTCAATCCAGGAACTTTAAATTTTTTTACCACTTTTGTAGAACTTTAGGAAGTTAGGGTTTTAATTTCATAATTTTACAAGTTTTTTTCATATTTTAAAACTAATTTTTTGACTTAGGTGTGCATTTAGGGTTTAACATTTGATCAATGCTTGTAATTGAAATCTTTTGTACATGATTCTTGTTTAATTCTTGAAATAGAATGTGATACTGACTTGAGGCATATTGTGAGACAAATTCTTCAAGCTCATTGGGTCTTGGGTGTTGATAGGTTGATAAACCAAATCCACTAAAATGGACGAATGATGTTGATGATATTTGAAACTCTAATCCCTTCCCAATTCATCTTATCCCCCTTTCTTATTGTACTACATGTTATGGGATAATGATCTCTATATAATTTATCCAAACATGAAGTACATATATTGTTATTGACCGACCTCAAAATAGGTGCGACTTCTACATAAGTCCACTTACGATTGCTTAACAATACGCTAAATTTTGTCCCGGTTTGAGAAAATGATCATTCGTGGCCCAAACATTTGTTTGCAAGCCCAAGTATGTTAATTTGAATCCTTTGATCCAATAACCTTGAGATTCACTGTTAGGAGGCTTTGGATCTACCAATCCTCCAATAGATCTTCATCAATTTTGGTCAACGCGGATCACTTAAACATCATTGATCATTAAATATTGCCTTGAGGATTCTTAAATGGATGATATACTTGACAAAAAGCAAATGCAACTTGTTGTTGAGAGGCTTTGGTTCTACCAATCCTCTAATGAGTTCCAAATGCAAGTTTCAAGATGGTCACCCAACTAACAATTAACTTTTAACAATTGACTTTATCTTACGCTTTTATTTTATGCTCTTTACTTTATGTACCATTTACTTTAGCATTTACATTTCATGCTATTTTCATCTTTGCTCACTTGAGCATTTACTTTTCTGTCATTTTTATTTTGCTCACTAGAGATTTTCTTTTCCTTTGAAAGATACTTAATAATAAACATGAACCATAAAAAATATTAATGATACTTGGACTACTTGGTTACTATCCTTGGCATTATGGAGTATTGGACTTCTTGGACTTGGGATTAGAGACCTTGACCTATGTTGGAGACCTTGTGACTTGAATTGATATTTTGTTTAGAGTTCTTGGGGTTTATCTCAAAACATTGGGTTGTTTGTTTGTTTTGTGTGCAGGTTATTGTGATTGCATACTTTGTCTGTAATCTGGAATTCATCTATATACAGCCGTTACTCTGCCCAATTTTTGTGAAGACTTAATACATTTGAATTTTGGTCTTCTCAAGAGTTTTAGTATCCTTGCATGGTTTCCAATCCAAAGAATGAGAATTCTATCTTGACTCATAATGTCAAGTGTTGGCTTCTTGGTCGTTACATGGTTCTTCTCCTTAGCTTTTACCTTATGCTTTAGGATAGTCCCTTCATCTCCTCCCATCTTCTTTAATTTCAAAAATCTCCTCCCTCCTTTTGAAAACTCTTCTTGTTTCTAAACTTGAAACACTTTCATAATAAACTTTGACTTAGGTCCATGCATTTTCAAAACATTTTCATAAATAAACTTTAATCAACTTAATAATACCTTGACATTTTTGTGAGAAGATTAAAAGTCAATCAATCTCATTCTAACAATTTTGCCACTTTGGCTCTTTACTTTAAAATTTTCTCGAAAGATTAGACTCTTGTCAATCCTTGTAGTGATGCAAACAACTATACTTCTATAATATGTAGTGAAGAGAGATATTTTCCACTTGGGTGTTGAGTGAGGCATTGTTGATTTTAAAATCCAAGTCATATCCTCCACTTTTAGATGATGCAAATTCTCATTTCTCATGATTGTGAGTTGTAAGTATGTTCTCCATACAGAAAATGACGATGATGTCTTATCACATAAAGTTAACCAACACACTTGTGTTTTAAAATTTTAAAGAGGAACTACGTGTACCCTGATCCCCTATTGCATGGAAAGTGGTACGTAGGCACTAAAGGTTTGCAAACGCGGCGGGTGAAAAAATCATAAAAAATATTTCTTTTCTCACCTCCACCATCTATTTTTATACAACATTTTATAGCCAAAATATACAGATTTTACAAAGAGGTTCATGCGGAGTACCGTAGATGTTTAGGGTGCTAATACCTTCCCTTTGCATAACCAACCCTGTTACCTTGAATCTTTCCCCCCTCTTTTGGGTTATTTGCTCTTTTCCCATTCCCTTAAAAACAATAAAGCGCGGTGGCGATTTTTATTTTGATTTATGCGAGTCAAGTCAATCTAATGGCTTAGTCCCAACATTTCTATCGCTACAGAAAAAAATGGCGACTTCATGGGGGAACGATTGACCTCTTGCTGGTCCATCCCTAAGTGGGTTGAGCCTATCTTTGTTTATATCTGTATATGTGTTATTGTTTTTTATATGTTATATGTTATATATATGTTTGTCTGTATTTTTTTGGTTTTCAGGGTGCTTGGTGATTTCACATAAGTCTTATACCCGGACTTGGGAAAACTTAAGATAGGACGGGCGGTATAGTCATGTTAACTTTGAAGTAGTAATCCCAAAAAAGGAGACATGAGATCCCCCACTCAGTGGAGGCCCCTTTGATTGTAGTGTCGTTTACCGAGTAATCGAGAAGACGTACTGCTTTTGACCTGGGAGCCTGATGAAACTGAGGACCGTAGAATACCTAACCCATCTTGGACTTTTAGGTGTAGTACGGAAGCTATGATGGAGTAATCCGGAAATAGTTGTCACGTGATACTACGCTCGGACGTGTTTTTCTTGAGAATATTACTAATTATCGAGTTAATCGGGAAGTTGGTAATATCCGAAGGAAGGATGTAGACTCTGGGAACCTCTAGAACCTTGTTCGGCAGGTGATAAATCTTAGACCATGCCTTATGGGCAGTACCTTCGACCTCATGCTCGTGATGTTGAACCTATGAACCCTATGTTTGTCATCTTGTGTGTGTGATTGTTGCATCATGCATTCATGCACTCATAAGCATATTTTTAAGATGTTCTATTTCAAGGGACTTAAAAGTTGACCATTTGTGAATATCTCAGGTACTTTTTGACTATGGATTATGGAAAAAGAAAGACCAGAAAGTACAGTTTCAAAGATCCCAAGATAGATGAGTTGATGAGTCTGATTCCCGAGATTGAGTGTTCTGCATATTTTTGGAGGAAGTATGGGTCCATCATTTCTCTCATGAAGCTAAGGATGAAGGAGCGTATTCTCTCAACCTTGGTCCAGTTCTATGATCCGATGTATCGATGCTTTACTTTCCCTAACTATCAGTTGATGCCTACACTAGAGGAGTATTCTTATTTGTTGGGTTTGCCTATTATCGATCGTATTCCTTTTACTGGTTTGGAGGGTGAGCCAAAACCACATGAGATTGCTGCTTTGATCCAATTGGGGAAGTCTGAGGTTAAAGCCCACCTGACTACTAAAGGAGGGATTAGAGGATTACCATCTCAGTTCTTATTAGAGAAAGCTTGTTACTTTGCCAGGATGAAGAGTACATTCACTTTTGAAGCCATCTTTTCTCTACTTGCTTACGGGTTATTCTTATTTATTAATGTAGACAAATTTATTGATATCAATGTTATCAGGATCTTCATGATTGGAAACCCAGTTCCTATGTTGTTGGGTGATGCTTATTACTCTATTCATCTTCGGGATTCTTATCATGGGGGATGATTATCTGCTGCACGCCTTTGTTGTACCGATGGTTTACTTCTCATTTGCCTCAGTCTGATGCTTTCTGGGATGTCAGAAAGGAACCCCGTTGGGCTCCTAAGGTCATGGCACTTACTCACTCAGATATTGTTTGGTATCATCAGGCTTACCGTGATGTAGAGATTGTCAATAGTTGTAGTAGTTTCCCTAATGTACCTCTTCTTGGTACAAAGGGGGGAATCAACTACAACACTGTTCTTGCATGACGACGCTTGGATATCCGATGAGGGATAAACCAAATAGTATTCATTTGAGTAGTTTCTTCTTGAAAGAGGGAGAAGACCATAAGGAATCTAGGGAGCAGATTGCGAAGGCCTGGCGTCACATTCACAAGAAGAGTAGGAAAGACTTGGGACCTAGAGGGGATGTTTCTTTGGAGCCTTATCTTCAGTGGGTTCAAGCGAGAGCTATTCAGTTAAAGATGTCGTATTCTCTGGAAGCACATATGCCTTATTTGTTTAATAAGACCACTCTTCCTGTATTGGATGATTTGGAAGAGCTATAGCTTGCTTTAGTCAGGATGCAGCAGGAAAAGGAAGCTTGGAAGAATATGTGCCAAACTCTAGAGATTTCCTACCGAGCAGACTTGAAGGAGAAAGACGACTTGATTGAGGTTCTTGAGAGTCGGGTTGTAGAGACAATGGAGAGGCAAGGGGCTTTATTTTCCCCTAGGCCTCAGTCAGATTCTAGTTGCTCACTTCCTGATTCAGATGATCGGAAGGAGGTTGCCACCAGATATGCGGAAGAAAACCAGAGGTTGAAGGCTCAGATTGCCAGACTTACCGGGAAGCGTCAGTGCATAGAGTGATCTCCATTAACTTTGCTTCGTAGGGTTTTAGACTTTACTTTCATCTTGTACTTGGGATTATTGAAACTTGTAATCTATTTTGAAGTTATAATAAAAAAAATTCAGTATTTCAAATATGTTATTACTTTGATATTTGCAATGTTGTCTATAAATCTTGAAGTCCCTTGAAATAATAATAATAATAATAATAATAATAAAATAAATCATGTGCATTGCACATCATGCATCATATTGTACATACTTCTTGCATTTTTTTTGCATATCCAGGTGTCTTACTGAGCTTCTTTACTTTGTTCAGCAAGTTGTCTCACCAGTACAATACACGAGCTAATTTTAGAAGGAAGATGGATAACTTAGAACAAGAGAATCGTGAGCTGCGCGAGGAAGTTTCTTCTCTGAAGGCCGGTATGGCCAATCTCACTGCTCTGATGGAATCTTTGGTGGTTTCTCTAAATCAGCCACCGATTGCTCAGCCTCTACAGACAATAGTTATTACTGAAGCTCTGACTGTTCATGTGTCTACTACTCCAGCTATTGTTCAGAATTGCATGCCTCGAGGTTATCCATGGGGAATTCCAAAGAACTTTATGCAAGAGGGTTTTAATCTTGGTCCTCAAGTTACTCCAATTGTTTAGACTACTGTTACTCCCGTACCTCCTGTGGTGCATGTTACCCCCGCTGCTAAAAATAAGATTCATTATGTTGCACCTCCCTCGGTGAATGTGGTCCCGTTTTCTAATGATGATGTGTATCATCCTTTTCTTCCACCAAGTGAAGGCTTGGTTCTCTATGATTGAATGGATGATTTTCAGGATCAGTTTGACAAGATGCAGAGGGAGATGAAGGCCCTCATAGGAAAAGAACTGTTTGGGAAGAATGTGAATGATTTTTGCTTGGTCCTGAATGTGAAAATACCTGCCAAGTTTAAAGTTTTGGAATTTGAGAAGTACAAGGGAAATAATTGTCCTCGTGCTCATCTTGTGATGTATGTAAGAAGAATGTCTACCCACACTGATGATCAGTGTCTATTGATTCACTTTTTTCAAGATAGTTTGATTGGTGCTGTGTTGAAGTGGTACATGAGTTTGGACAGTGCCAATATTCATACTTTCAACGACTTGGGTGAAACGTTTATTAGACAGTACAAATACAATATGGACAAGGCGTCTGACCGTGATCAACTCAGGTCAATGGTCAGAAAGGTAGAGAATCATTTAAGGAATATGCACAGAGATGGCATGAGGTAGCCGCCCAAGTGATTCCTCCAATGGAAGAAAAAGAGATGACAAAGATTTTCCTGAAGAATCTGGGTGATTTCTACTATGAGAGGATGGTAACGAGTGCACCAAGTGACTTTAATGAAATGGTGGGAGTAGGTATCCGTTTGGAAGAGGTTGTAAGAGAGGTTCGTCTAACAAAAAGAGAATGTTTCGAAAATACAAAGAAACCATCATGTGGGTTCGCCAAAAAGAAGGAAGGAGATACAAATGTTGTTATTCAAGAGAGAAGGGTTAATCCCCCTAGAAGAAATTATCAGTGTCATCAATAGGTCGCCTCAGTAACTCCGGTTGTTGGTGTGGCTCCAACCATAGTTGCATATCAAAGACCATCCCATCAGGGGAATCAAGGGCAGAATCAGAGGAGGGAGAATTATGACCCTATCCCTATGAGCTATGCAGAATTACTCCCGACGTTAAGTCAAAAGAAGTTGGTTCAGACCAGACCACCTCCCGATATACCATCATTGTTGCCTTGGTATTATAAGGCAGACAAAACATGTTGTTTTCATCAGGGAGCACCAGGGCACAATGTTGAGAATCGTTATCCTTTGAAAACTGAAGTACAAAAATTGGTGAGGTCAGGTATCTTATCCTTTAAAGATGTTGGTCCTAACGTGAAAGATGATCCTTTTCCAAAGCATGGAGGAGCAAATGTTGTGAATATGGTTGCTGGTTGTCTAGGCGACTTCCAGATTTTCGATATTAAATTGGTTAGAGGAGATTTGGTAAAAATACATGCTGACCTTTGCGAGTTTAGTTACTATACACATAACCATGCTGGTTGTGGTATTTGCAGCACATATGTACAGGGTTGTGACAAGATAAAGGCAGTTCTTTAGGAAATGATGGACGAAGGTCTCATCCATATAATCAGGCCTAGGGCAGAGTACAAGGAAGATGTGAATATGGCCTTTGGATGTCCAGGAGAATTCCAGATCTTTGATGTAGATCATATGTATGATGATTTGGTGCAGTTGCATGCCACCTTTTTCCATATGGAAGGTCAAGAAAGGCACCATTATGGATCTTGTCGGATCTGCTGTAGAGATTCACGTGGTTGTTCTATTGTGAGAAAACATATCTAGTTATCGTTGGACAATGGTACCATCAAGGTTTCAGGAAATAGGGATGATTATGTTAATATGATTGAAGATTGTTTGGATGGGACTGCGTCAAATGATGAGTATGCCTCTGTAGATGAGTTCTTCTCCTCAGATAAAGATATGTTTTCCAGAGATGACTCTGTAATGACTGAATCTGTTGAAGAGGGAGTAAATGTTATTGTGCCTTATTTTGGTGCCCCCACCCCTTTTAAAGTTGAATATCATGGCAAGCCATCTATTTCTCCATTAGTGATTAGCCTGCCAGGTCTTGTCCCTTACAAGTCAGACAAGGTTGTACCCTACAAGTATAATGCTACAATTTTAAAGGATGGTGTGGAAGTTCCTATCCAGCCTATGTCTAATGTTGGAAATATTGTTGAGACTAGTAGAGTGACCCACGGTGGTCGTGTATTTGCACCAATTGTTCGTGGAAATGATCATGCTGGAAAGAAAGTTGTAGAAAGTGTTAAAGAAAAGAAGGCAGTAGGGGAATCTAGTGGAGCTACGTTAGAAAAGGATGTGGATGAAATTTTGAAGATAATAAAAATGAGAGACTATAGGATCTTAGATCAATTGTTGCAGACTCCATCAAAAATATCTATTTTGGCTTTGCTTATGAATTCCTCTGCTCACATAGAATCTTTGATGAGGATATTAGACCAAGCTTTCGTTGAAAGTGATATGCCAGTAGACCAATTCAGTAGTGTGGTAGGGAATATTACATCATCTAATAACCTGAGTTTCTGCAACGATGAACTGCCCGATGATGGAAGGAATCACAACCTGGCCCTCCACATCTCTATGAACTGCAAGAATGATTCATTATCCAGTGTACTGATTGATAATGGATCCGCATTGAATGTCATACCGAGGAGCACACTTATGAAGTTGAAATATCAAGGAACACCCATGCGCCCGAGTGGCATTATTATGAAAGCGTTTGATGGATCAAGGAAATATGTTATTGGTGAAGTGGACTTTCCTATTCATATAGGCCCACATTTGTTTCAGATTACTTTCCAGGTCATGGATATTATACCCGCTTACAGCTATTTGCTTGAACGGCCATGGATACATGAGGCAGGGGCTGTCACTTCAACTTTACACCAGAAGTTGAAGTTTGTGCGTGAAAGAAAAGCGGTCATCATAAATGGAGAATATGCATTATTGATATCTCATTTGTCTTCTTTCAGTATTGTGGAAGCGGATGAAGCTGCTATTGGAACCCAGTTCCAAGCTTTATCCATTGATAATATAAGAGTAAATGAGAATTCTATAGCTTCATTTAAGGATGCTCAGCAGATTGTGCATAATGGCCATAGTAAAGTATGGGGACAGATTGTTGATCCACCTATAAACAAGAATAGAGATCGCTTGGGATTCTTTGTGAAGAATGATAAAGGTAAGAACATGAAGCCGAAGTCTGCTATAGGCAAGTATCAGGATATCTTTCATAGCGGGGGTTATCTTCATCCAACTGTTTCTGGGATTAATGCCATTGTGGAAGATGAAGCAGAGCCAGAAATGCCAAATTATGTGACACACGGAGTTAGGGTTCAGAACTGGATCACCATTGATGTTCCCTCTTGCATACATGTCTCAAAGTAATTTGTTTTTGTTAATATTTTTGAAAATCTTTCACTCTGCCCAAGGTGAAAGTATGGATATTGTATGGGCTTATCTGTTTGCTTTAATCTTTAAAATCAATAATAAAAGTTGTTTTTTTTGTTTCCCAAATTGTGTTTTTTATTTTCTGCTTTTTCTTGGAAAATGGTAATCAGAAAAAACCTTTCAAAATAAATAATAACTGAAATTGAATCTGCATAATCACTTGTTATATGTGTAAGTTTCTAAAAGCAATCATAAATCATATGTGCAGATTAATTAAAAAACTTGTTGAATACAATGACCCTGCATTCTCTCCCAACTTTGAATGTCCTGTGTATGGGGCCAAAGAACAAGACTATGACGAGATTCTTGAAGAGGTCTCGAAATTTCTTGAGCGCGAGGAGAGTGCCATTCATCCATATAAAGAGCCATTAAAAGTAATCAATTTTGATTCAGAAGAAGATCCGAAGGAAGTCAAGATTGGAGCATTGCTGCATCGCGATGTGAAGAGCAGGTTAATTGAAATTTTGAAATAATATGTGGACATCTTTGCTTGGTCATACCAAGACATGCCTGGTTTAGATACAGATATCGTAGAGCACCATTTGTCGTTGAAGCAAGACTGCCCGCCAATCAAGTAGAAGTTGTGAAGAACTCACCCAGATATGGCAGCAAAAATCAAAAAAGAAGTTATAAAGCATATTAATGTTTGTTTTCTTGTGACATCAGTGTACCCTCAGTGGATTTCCAATATTGTCCCAGCACCGAAGAAAGAAGGAAAAGTTCGCATGTGCGTAGATTATAGAGATCTAAATAAAGCTAGTCTAAAAGATGATTTTCCATTGCCACACATTGATATGTTAGTGGATAGCACAGCAAAATTCAAAATTTTCTCGTTCATGGACGGATTTTCCAGATATAATCAAATAAGGATGGCTCATGAGGACATGGAAAAAACAACGTTTATCACACCCTAGGGAACATTCTGTTAAAGAGTGATGCCCTTCGGGTTGAAGAACACTTGTACAACATACCAGAGGGCTATGACAACCCTATTCCATGATCTGATGCACAAGGAAATTGAGGTATATGTTGATGATATGATTGCTAAATCCCAGACTGAAGAAGGGCATGTAGAAGATTTGTTGAAATTGTTTTGGCGTCTGAGGAAGTATCGTCTTCGCTTGAATCCAAATAAATGTACCTTCGGTGTTCGATCAGGGAAATTGTTGGGTTTCATTGTCAGCCAAAGAGGGATTGAAGTTGACCTTGATAAAGTCAAAGCAATTCAAGAAATTCCAGCGCCAAGAAATGAAAATCAAGTCATAGGTTTCCTCGGGCATTTGAATTACATCTCCAAATTCATTTCCCACGCATCTGTAACATGTGAATCGATCTTTAAGTTGTTAAGGAAAGATCAAGGTTGTGTGTGGACAGATGACTGCCAATGGGCATTTGAAATATTAAAGAATATCTACTTGAACCTCCTATCTTTCTCCCTCCTGTTGAAGGAAGACCATTGATTATGTATCTGACAGTGTTAGATAATTCGATGGGTTGTATTCTAGGAGAACAAGATGAAACGGGGAAGAAAGAGTATGCCATTTATCATCTCAGTAAAAAGTTTATTTACTGTAAGTCGCGGTATTCTATGCTGGAAAAGACATGTTTTGCTCTGGCCTAGGCGGAAAAACGTTTGCGGAAGTATATGTTGAATCACACCACTTGGTTGATCTCTAAAATGTATCCAATCAAGTATGTTTTTGAAAAGACTGCGCTCACCGTGAGAATTGCCCGTTGGCAGATGTTGTTATCTGAATATGACAATGAATACCGCACTCAAATGGCTATCAAAAGCAGCGTGTTGGCAGATTATCTTGCTCACCAACCAGTTGATGATTATCAGTCTGTGAAGTATGATTTCCCCGATGAGGATGTGATATTTCTAAAAGTGAAAGATTGTGATGAACCATTACCTGAGGAAGGTCCTGATCCTTAGTCTCGTTGGAGCGTGATATTTGATGAAGCTGTGAATGCTTATGGTAAAGGAATTGGTGTTGTGATTGTCACTCCTCATGGATCGCATATACCTTTTACTACAAGGTTGACATTCGATTGCACCAATAATATGGAAGAGTATGAAGCTTGCATCATGGGTCTCGAGGAAGCTATTGATCTCAAAATTAAAATTTTAGATGTGTATGGCAATTCAACTTTGGTAGTAAATCAGATCAAAGGAGAGTGGGATACTCATCACCCGGCTTGATCCCTTACAAGGATTATGCTAGAAGATTATTACCCTTTTTTAATAAAATTGAATTCCATCACATCCCTAGAGATGAAAATCAAATGGTGGATGATTTGGCGACTCTGGCTTCTATCTATCAAGTGAATACTTGGAATGATATACCTCGAATTAAAGTTCAGCGACTGGATAGGCCAACTCTTGTGTTTACAATAGAGGAAGTAGCAGATGAGAAACCTTGGTATTATGATATCAATCATTTTCTCTGGACACAAAATATCTGATTGATTCATCAAATAAAGATAGAAATACATTGAGAAGATTGGATAGCAGCTTCTTCCTCAGTTAACATGTGATGTACAAGATAAATTATGACATGGTCTTGTGCAGATGCATGGATAGACACGAAGCAGACATGTTGATGCATGAGATTCATGAAGGTTCCTTTGGCACTCATGCCAATGGACATTCTATGGCTAAGAAGATGCTAAGGGCAGGTTACTATTGGCTGACAATGGAATCTGACTGTTACAAATTTGCAAAGAAGTGCCATAAATGTCAAATTTATGCGGATAAAATTCATGTGCCTCTGACACTTCTCAATGTTATTTCTTCCCCGTGGCCTTTCTCTATGTGGGGTATTGACATGATTGGAATGATTGAACCTAAAGCTTCAAATGGATACCATTTTATCTTGGTGGCAATTGATTACTTCACCAAATCGGTGGAGGCTGCTTCATATGCTAATGTTACTAAACAGGTGGTAGTGTGCTTCATTAAGAACAATCTCATATGTGGGTATGGCGTGCCGATCAGAATTATCACTGACAATGGCTCGAATCTGAATAACAAGATAATGACAGAACTTTATGAAGAATTCAAGATTGTCCATCACAATTCATCTCCATACAAGTTAAAGATGAATCGAGTTGGTGAAGCTGCTAATAAGAATATCAAGAAGATCATCCAGAAGATGGTTGTTTCTTATAAAGATTTGCATGAAATGCTCTTTTTTTCTTTACATGGATATCAGACATCTGTCCTCACTTCAACATGAGCAACCCCGTTCTCCCTTGTGTATGGTATGGAAGCAGTGCTCCCGATTGAGGTTGAGATTCCCTCTTTACGTGTGATAATGGAAACCAAGTTTTCAGAGGTTGAATGGGTCCATAACAGGTTTGACCAATTGAATTTGATTAAAGGGAAGAGAATGACGGCTTTGTGTCATGGGAAGTTATATAATAAGAGAATGAAGAAAGAATTCGATAAGAAGGTCAAACCTCGTGAATTTAGAGAAGGAGACCTCGTGCTCAGGAAGATCATGTCTTTTAACACTGATTCTAGGGGCAAGTAGACTCCCAATTTTGAAGGCCCATATGTTGTCAAGAAAGCCTTCTTTGGAGGTGCATTAATTCTTGAGACTATAGATGGCAAGGAGTTCCCACGTCACGTGAATGCTGATGCAGTCAAGAAATACTCCGCCTAAAGAAATAAAATAACATCTCGCTAAGTCGAAAACCTGAAAGGGCGGCTTAGGAAAAAAAGAGCGTCTCGGTAGGCCGAAAACCCGAAAGGGCGATCTAGGCAAAAATTAGAGACATAAACGACATAAATTTTCCCGCTAAGTTGAAAACTCGTAAGGGAAACTTAGGCAAAAATTAGGGACTTTCTTGGCAAGTAACTACATCAGACAAGACTTGATCATTGAAGCAACAATCTTCTTGGATTCTCACCATACTTCAACAGAAGTTGCTGCTCGGGATTTCAAAGTTGTTAGAGAGAGTAGTGGTGATTGTATTTCAATGTATATTTCCCATTATATATTACCATTTTTCGAACTTTGTAATCATCTGTGGAGTCTCGCCATTCGCAGACTACCATTATATTAATAAAGTTTGAGCTTTTATCCAATTCTTTGTAATTCTTATTTTATTTTGCCTACAAAGACTCCATTTATTATTAATAGTAATTTTCAAAGCAAGAAAGATTAAATAACAAAAAAAAATTTTGAAAAGAATTTACAAATTACTTTTACTTTAGATTTTATGATTCAAGAGGAAAACAAAAGTAGTGATCCCAGGAATGGACGAACTCCAGTAATTTTGGGAAGTTTTGTTTTCCCCAGGGAGGTTCTCTCGGGTCTTTTTTGCTGGTATGCATATGATCTTTTTGTGTTTCTTAGATAGTTGGAGATGATACCAATTGATGTATGGTGCGATATCGGGTTTGTGATCCCATTGTCCCCAGTCAAGTCTTGGTTCATTTTTGATTTTGGGGTTGCATGGTCTGAAGCCTCTATCCCAGATTCCCCAGTAAAGTCTTCACTCATATGACGAAAGTTCCTTCCCCCCTTGCGTACTGAGATGGAACCATTTGCAAAATGTCACTCTTTTTTCAGTGTAGGCATTGTTGTTGTTATTTATTTCCCAGGCAACCAGACAAGGGCAATATCTTTTCTAAGAAGTGTTGAGACATTTATCAACTTTTTGGGTTTTCACCCGCCAAGTGCTGGGTTTGATTTAAAATTACCATATGTTTGATTCCTTGATGTAATATTTGACTTCTTAACTCCCTAAGTTGTTATCCCCATGAGGTTCCATACTTTCTCCCCGGAGAAGTTGGTGCAATACTCACTCTTAATATTGAAGAATGTATCTTGGTTTCCCCTCGACGATGTGGTGTTGTCCTCCCCAATGAAGTCAGCATGAGATCCTCAGTTGATGTTTTGACGATATGGTTTTCATTTGCCTTATTGAAGTCAGTATTGTAATCCCCAGTAAAAGTACAGACCGTGAAACATTTATTTTCCCCATTGAAGTCTGTGTGATATTCCCTGGTGAAACCTGGAGGAGGATGTTATATCCTTATATATGTACTAATTTATTGCTATGATGCAATTACTTTTGGATTATGTTCCTTCCCAGTGAAGTTAAGCCGTGAAATAGGAATTTGTTTCCTCATTTGGTGCTTATTTTCTAATGGAATTTTCATCTTGGGCGTGATTTAGCCGAGTATTGATTGTACCCGAGTTGGTTTTGTCTAGGTATCCCTGGTGTTATATGTCTGTTTTATCAGCATATACATGATAACATTCATACATCAATGCATAGTTGAATTAAGTAAATTATTGATCATTTGCATCCATTAATATCTTGTTGGCATATTACCCTGTTTTGCAGAGTTATAGCATCCTCTCTCCAATAGAGTGTCAACCTTAAGCAAAAAGTGTATATCCTTTCAATATCCCTACTGAGTTATCCCTCGTGGAATATTTTTGCTTTAGCGTTCCTGTACAGCTTGTTGTCTGGATAGAATGTGATTCCCCTTTGAGTTTATTTCTCATGAGGTGTTATTTTGGTTGACTGATTCATTCCAGTTTATTTCTGGTTTGAATCTATGATCCCTGGCAATATTATTACTTTGGATTTATGCAAGCTTCGAGCCCTGGTTTGAGAATGTGCATTTATTTTTACACGAGAAGACTTTATCTCCTCAGCAAGAATATATTGGCATTTCCCCATGAAGCCATATTCCTTTCCCCATGAAGTCTTTTTTTACAATCCTTCCCATAACAGCAGGTAGCAGGTCTCTTTATTTGAGCAACTTGTACTTCCATAATAAGTCTGTTATTTCCTTTAGAAGATTCGTTTGTACTTCGATGAATGGTAGTCTCATCATTATGGGAGATAGTTCATTGTTGAGATCTTTTCTGATGGATGGTCATCTCGTCATTATGGAAGATAGTTCGTCGTTGAGATTCACTTTGCTCTGAAGAAGTTCTTTTGTTTCCAGTGATAAATAAGGGTGTCAATCATTTATTACCACCCCTAATATTGGTATTTATCGGTATTATCTTACCATTCCTATTCAATAAAAGTTGACGTTACTTTTTTGCTATCTTCTCTATGAGTGGATAGTTTGCAGTTCGTTGTCAAATTACTCCAATAGATGGCAAGTCTTTTCAATATGACAGAGAAAGTTCGTTGAGAAATCTTTACAAGTGGCACTCTCTTTATTTGAGACAATTTATATTACCCTTTCCGGGCGGAATGCATTGGTTAAAAAAGAAGTTTAGACCCGTTCTAGGTAAAATGCCATAGTTTTGGGAAACTTGTTATTGTCAATACGTTTTTCTCTACCTTCAGTGAAAGTCGGTAGTTTTCACCTGCAGTGAATGTTGGTGCCGTCTTTTCTTTCTACCTTCAGTTAAACTTGGTAGATCACCTCCAGTGAACGTTGGTGTTGTTTTCCTTTTCTACCTTCAGTGAAAGTTGGTAGATCACCTTCAGTGAATGTTGTTGTTGTTTTCCTTTTGTACCTTTAGTGAAAGTTGATAGATCACCTTCAGTGAATGTTGGTGTTATTCTTTTCTCTCTACCTTTAGTGAAAGTCGGTAATTTCACCTTCAGTGAACGTTGGTGTTATTATTTTCTCTCTACCTTCAGTGAAAGTCAGTAGTTTCACCTTCAGTGAATGTTGGTGTTATTCTTTTCTCTCTACCTTCAGTGAAAGTCGGTAGTTTCACCTTCAGTGAATGTTGGTGTTATTCTTTTCTCTCTAACTTCAGTGAAAGTTGGTAGTTCCAAATTCAATGAACGTTGATGTTATTCTTTTCTCTCTACCTTTAGTGAAAGTTGGTAGTTCACCTTCAGTGAACGTTGATGTAATTCTTTTCCTTTTCTACCTCCAGTGAAAGTTGGTAGATCACCTTCAGTGAATGTTGGTGTTTTTCTTTTCTCTCTACCTCCTGTAAAAGTTGGTAGTTTCACCTTTAGTGAATGTTGGTGTTATTATTTTCTCTCTACCTTCAGTGAAAGTTGGTAGATCACCTCCAGTGAACGTTGGTGTCATTCTTTTATCTCTACCTTCAGTGAAAGTTGATAGATCACCTTCAGTGAAAGTTGGTGTATCATTTGATCTTCTACCTTCAACTATTGAGTTGGTAGTTTATCGTCATCTGTCAGTCGGTATCTTTTTGATCTTCTACCTTCGACTATTGAGTTGGTAGTTCACAGCTATATGTCGATCACTTTTATCCTTTACGGTCTCTCCTCAATGTCTGAGTTGATGCCTTATCTCCCCTTTGGGCTTTACCTCAATAGAGTTGAGTCTTTTGTTCACCAATGATGTATTTTCCTAGTCGGGTTTCTCTTTTTATTCTTGTTTCCTTTGCTACATCCCCAATGGTGTCTTGCGTCCTTTTGAATTTGTTCATTTGTATTCACAATCATAAGCATTGCATGGTATCTTAGGGCCAAAAATAAGGATTGTTTTATATTTAAGTATCTTCAATCACGTCGACGAGAAGATTTTAACCTTCGTATCTCCGGATAGAAGACACTTAAATAAGGGCAGCTGTTGTACCCCAATTTTTTCCCCTAAGATTCTTCTATCATCTCATACTATCACAATGCAACCAGATCATAAACTAGGGTTGAGGTTTTTTCCTCTATTGCAATCTTGTCTTTAAATTTTCCTATGGAAATCACCAAGGACTTTAAAGCACCTTGAATTGTGTATCTTGTACATGTGTGCTTTTAACTAACCTCAAAATGTGTATATTTGTCTCTTGGAATATCATATTGTAGGTAATGGCACAATTGCTTTCATCTCACCATCTCCTAGCACAGAGGATTAAAACTAGGATTTAGATTTTAATCAGGAAATATTTGGATTTTTGGGCAATACTTGATCCCATACTTCTATACATGATAATGAGCATCTCTAATTGGAAGTTTGATCATCAACTTTGGCTTGAAAATGTTCAATTGATGAAAGGGGGTAAAATGGTCATTTTGTCAGAAGATAGCCAAAATCAACTGTTGGCCAAGTGGACTTTTGGTCAACCATCAATTCAATATATCTATTCTCACATTTCATGGTCAATAGTGGCAAAAATATCAAGAGGAAGTGTGAATTGGAGATAACTTGTCAAGGAAGTTATTTGAAGTTTTGGAATTTTTCTAAGTGTTCATAGGGCTGAATTTTGATTGGTCGTAGCTCTCTCAATTTTTATTGAAAATGTGGAAACTTTATATGCCTAGAAACAGGATGAAAAATTCTCCAACTTTGTAGGAGGGGCCTCAAGTTCAAAAAATGAAAGGAAAAAAATGCAAAAAATCTAACTTCTTCATGTTCAATTTTGAATGACCGTTTCAACTCAAATCAAAAAGTTGGCAACATGAAAGTTGAAGATTGAAGTTTTCTCTTCATTTTTCATTCAAGAATCATCTCAAATGGTTAAGTGTAGAAAAATATATGGTTATTAGGATTTTGAGCTTCAAAATGTCATTTTGCCCAGCACAAGGCAAGTCACGCGCGTGCTAGGCCATGCATTTTGTCAAACAGTTAGTGAGCGCACATTCATCATCACTTTTCTATGAGAAATATTCATTATTTAGGAAAGTGTCCAGCATCAAAGATCAAGCCCTAAATATGAGGAACAACTTTGCTTTAGAAAGTTTCTCAAAATTCTCCCTACATTTTGAGATATAATTGAGAGAAGAAGGTACCATGCAAGCTGAATTCTTACCCAGCACAAGGCATCACGTGCGTGCAGAATGCCCTGTCAGGCCTGGCATTTCATCAAGAAGTTTGTAAGCATGTGTTCAAAGCCAACTATCTCATTGATACAAGCTTCATTTTGGAAAATTTTAAACATCAAAGTTGGAGTATGAAATGTCCTCTCCATTTTTTATTCAAACTTTGTGACATTTCATGCACCATAGAGGGAGATATAAGGAGGTAAAGGCGTGCTCATGAAATGGTAAAAACTTGCATGGGAATGCATGGAAATTTTGTGCCAACAAAGCTCTAGCTGCCAGCTCAAGCCCCCAGCCTGCCTCACTTATCCAAAACACACGCTTTTCATCCCAAAAGCAACACAAAATGCATAGCATGCCTCACTTCTCATTTCGCTCACTCTTTCATCCCTCACTCTATAAAAAGCAAAGATATTCAACAATCAAGGGGTTGGGCAAAGAAATCAGAAAGCAAGCTCTCTTCTATCTCCCTCACAAAGCCAGCTCTCATCAAATCTAGCTCTCTTCTCTCTCTTTGAATTTCAAGCTCACTTCCTCCATTGTCAAGCAAGCTTTCTTCGCACCTCTCTCCATCTATCATCTTTGAATCTTCATGCTATTGATCTCTGAATTGCTTGCTCTTTATTTGAGCTCAAGCATCATCAAATTCACTTCAAGGTAGTTTATCCATAACTTCTACCTCTTAACTGCAACCTTGCATTTTTCTTTAATCCATGAGTTTTTTGAAAGATCCAGTAGAATATTCATGTTCATGGCATTTTTGTGATCAATTTTGGTCTTTGGATCGATTGATTTGATGGAGAATTGAAGGAGAAAACCAGATCAGAAATTTGTTTGATGAATTGTTCAACTCAAAACCATGTTCTTGCAGTCATCTTCGCGTGCGTTTTTTTCAATCATCAATGCATCATTTCATGAAGTTTTTGATTATATCATGTTCTACTAATTTCTATCTTGAACTTTGGTGTTTGAATTTTTGAATTTCATCAAGAAACGCATGAGATATTATGATCTGAAGATAGTGTTTCAAAACTGGAAAATTAGAAAATATGGTTGTTTGGTAGGAATAATTACGGGTCCCTGTTTGATTGAACGTGGCTTCATTTTCTTTTACAGCACATTTTCTAAACAACAGGTATAATAAGCCTTTGCATTTCAATTTTTTTTTTGTTTTTCTCATATTTTCTTTTGATATTTTCTTCACTTCAAATATTATCATAAAAACATTTTAGACTACTTTTTCAATATGTTTTCATATCTTGATTTTTATTTTTTTATCATTTTTCTTGATTAAAAAAATTCATGTAGATAATTAGGGTTTTAATATTCTTTTAAGTCTTGAATTTTGTTTTCCTATGTATATTAAATCAAAAATCTCTAAAAAATATTTTTGGGCTCCTATCTGAGTTTGTTACTTGAAAATATTTGTTGTCCTATTTTTATGAAACTTTTGGATTACAAATTAAATCATTTGTTTGACATGTCATATTTTCTTTAATTTCTTAGATGATTTGTGTAAATAATTTTCATTTAAATTTTCCTTTTGGGAGAAAATTCAAGAAAAATATACTTTCTGATCCTTAGAATTTTCTTGACATTTATGTTATTTCACATCCAATTTATTTGAACTTTAGGTCAATTTGTCTAATTTTGGATTTAATTTCTTTCCTTTAGGGTTTTGTTTGATCATTCACATTAATTGATTTAAATTTCTAAATTACCATGCCTATAAAATCATAGATGAAGTTGTTTAGAGTGCTTGAACAATTTGAGGTTAAAAAAAATCATTTTTTCTGGAATTTTATAATGTGATTTCATATTTTTTACAAATTATTTCTCAAAACCATCTAGTTTAAGCCTTTTTCTTGCTAGTTTCAAAGTTTGCATTTCTAAAGCAAATTTCCACCTCAATCCAGGAACTCTAAATTTTATTTCTGACTTTTTTAGAACTTTAGGAAGTTAGGGTTTTAATTTCATGATTTTACAAGTTAATTTCATATTTTAAAACTAATTTTTTGACTTAGATGTGCATTTAGGGTTTTACCTTTGATCAATGCTTGTAATTGAAAACTTTTGTACATGATTCTTGTTTAATTCTTGAAATATCATGTGATACTGAATTGAGGCATATTGTGAGACAAATTCTTCAACCTCATTGGGTCTTGGGTGTTGATAGGTTGATAAACCAAATCCACTAAAATGGATGAATGATGTTGATGATATTTGAAAGTCTAATCCCTTCCCTCTTCATCTTATCCCCCTTTCTTATTGTACTAAATGTTATGGGATAATGATCTTTATATCATTTATCCAAACATAAAGTACATAGATTGCTATTGACCGGCCTCAAAATAGATGCGACTTCTACATAAGTCCACTTACGATTGCTTAACATAGCGCTAAATTTTGTCCCAATTTGAGAAAATTATCATTTGTGGCCCAAACCTATATTTGCAAGCCCATGTATGTTAATTTTAACCCTTTGATCCAATAACCTCGAGATTCATTGTTAGGAGGCTTTGATTCTACCAATACTCCAATGGATCTTCATCAATTTTGGTCAACGCGGATCACTTAAACATCATTGATCATTAAATGGTGCCTTGAGGATTCTTAAATGGATGATATACTTGACAATAAGCATATGCAACTTGTTGTTAATAGGCTTCGGTTCTACCAATCGTCTAATGAGTTCCAAATTCAAGTTTCAAGATGGTCATCCAACTAACCATTAACTTTTAACAATTGACTTTATCTTATGATTTTATTTTATACTCTTTACTTTATGTACCATTTACTTTAGCATTTACATTTCATGCTATTTTCATCTTTGCCCACTTGATCATTTAATTTTACGCCATTTTTATTTTTCTCACTTGAGATTTTCTTTTCCTTTTGAAGATACTTAATAATCAACATGAACCATAAAAAATATTAATGATACTTGGACTACTTGGTTACTATCCTTGACATTATGGAGTATTGGACTTCTTGGACTTAGGATTAGAGACCTTGACCTATGTTGGAGACCTTGTGACCTTAATTGATATTTTGTCTGGAGTTCTTGGGGTTTACGTCAAGACATTGGGTTGTTTGTTTGTTTTGTGTGCAGGTTATTGTGATTACATACTTTGTAAGTAATCTGGAATTCATCTATATACAGCCGTTACTCTGCCCAATTTTTGTGAAGACTTAATATATTTGAAGTTTGGTCTTCTCAAGAGTTTTAGTATCCTTGCATGGTTTCCAATCCAAAGAATGAGAATTCTATCTTGACTCATAATGTCAAGTGTTGGCTTCTTATCAGTTAGATATTCCTTCTCCTTAACTTTTACCTTATGCTTTAGGATAGTCCCTTCATCTCCTCCCATCATCTTTAATTTAAAAAATCTTCTCCCTCCTTTTGAAAACTCTTCTTGTTTCTAAACTTGAACCATGTTCATAATAAACTTGGACTTAGGTCCATGCATTTTCAAAACATTTTCATAAATAAACTTTAATCAACTTAATAATACCTTGAGATTTTTATGAGAAGATTAAAAATCAATCAATCTCATTCAAACCATTTTGCCACTTTGGCTCTTTACTTTAAAATTTTCTTGAAAGATTAGACTCTTGTCAATCCTTGTAGTGATGCAAACAACTATACTTATATAATATATAATGAAGAGAGATATTTTACACTTTGGTGTTGAGTGAGGCATTGTTGATTTTAAAATCCAAGCCATATCCTCCACTTTGAAATGATGAAAATTCTCCTTTCTCATGATTGTGGGTAGTAATTATGTTCTCCACACAGACAATAAAGATGATATCTTATCTCATAAAATTAACCAACACACTTGTGTTTTAAAATTTTAAAGAGGAACTACGTGTACCCAGATCCCCTATTGCACTGAAGGTGGTATGTAGGCACTAAAGGTTCGCAACTGAGGTGGATGAAAAAATCATTAAAAATATTTCTTTTCTCACCTCCACCATCTATTTTTATACAACATTTTATAGCCAAAATATACAGATTTTACAAAGAGGTTTCTGCGGAGTACCGTAGATGTTTAGGGTTCTAATACCTTCCCTTAGCATAACCAACCCCCTTACATTGAATCTTTACCTCCTCTTTTGGGTTATTCTCTCTTTTCCCATTCCTTTGGAAACAATAAAGTGTGGTGGAAATTTTTATTTTGATCTGTGCGAGTCAAGTTAATCTAATGGCTTAGTTTCAACATTTCTACCGCTACACACTCAAATCATGTCAGAGTTTTAATCATATAGTCTTCCTTATAGAGATGATTCATAAACCAAGAATATAAGAGTGGGATACAACAATTTAGTGTACCCCTCCCCTTTTCATAACGAGTGTGAAGAGCATAGTAAATATCAGTAAGCAAAGAAGTAGTTGGGTTCAAATTCAAAGCTTTTGCACCCCAAAATACACTAATAGGTCCAGGGTCAATATAGTTCAAAATCCGCAGAAACAGAATTACACCAAAGACAAGTATACCTAATCAATCAACACAAGACTCTCATTCTTTATTATTGGCAAAAGAAAGGGCTTTCGCTTCCAAATATTGCTTTTTAACCCATTGTACATCACCTTCTTTTTTGTAATTAAGTGAAAATTCAGGATAAGGGATCCCCAAACCATTTTCTAAGTCCTTAATGTCAATAGTCTGTCCAATTCCTACATATGCTTTTCCTTTAGAGAAATTCAAGAGCATATTCAATTCTTCCAAAGTTGGCGCTAGCTGAAAGTTTTGAAAGGTAAAACACCTCAAAGGAGGATCGTAGAAGTGAACCAAGGCAGAGATGGCACCCAATTGTGCATCCACTTTTGTTAACTCAAGGGTATCCCCATAAAAGAGAACAAACATCTTCAAAGCTCTTTCAGACAATTTCCCTTTGATGGTCTTGATCTATGTCATATATGGCTTGACGGCACTAACACTGACTAGTTGTTTCCCTATGGAATTCATTTTTAAGACACTCACCAAAAACCTTTGACTTATTTTTTTTTAATTCTGTGAATAAGACAAACAAAAAGAAATGGAGAATAATGAATATGTAAGATGCAAAATGTATGAATGCATGATGACAGTGACAAGATCTATGAAAGGTATCCTTAGTTGGTAGGTTCTTAGTGTTGGCCTACGGATATTCTACCCCCCCCCCCCCCCATAAGGTGGTTTCCTTAAGGATATCATGGATAACACTATAGGGAAAAGGCACAAGGGCCTCTCTTAAGTGGAGCCTCTTTGTAGACCGAAACTTTCGTCTCTAAGGTCGTAAAAGGTCTCACCATGAGTTTTTAGTTTAGGATTTATACAAAAAATTATAGGTTTCATTCCAAAGTCCTATCCCCCAAGAGGATATCTCTTGAGACATATTTCTTTTTTGGAATTCCACCGACTCTAGGCAAATTCGTCACAAAAACTCATAGAGACGATGTATCCCCTTGGCCAATAGACGAACCTTCTTTCTAAGGTTTTAGAAAATAAAACTTTTTGAAATAAAATCCCATCACAAATAAATATAATATGACAAAGAAAATGTAAATAAGAATAAATAAACCAAAATAATTAATAAATGTAAAGAAATAACAAAAAATAAAAACCCTAAATCCGAAGAAATGTTCTAACCCTAGGGTTGAGTCCCCATTAGAGCTTCCAGCTGTAATAACTAGCAAAATATATTGAGTGGCCACCATTAATTATTATCCTAAGAAATGGAATATAACGGATAACCTTAATTTGGATCAAAGATTCTAAGTTGTTGACTCGCTTTAGACGAAGGGAAGGTGTTAGGCACCCATCATCTAACTTGTTCATAAGGATATTAGGGTTTAGGTTTACAGTTTATGAATAGGTTTTAATTTTAATTAGAGGAACTCGCCACGATTTTAAAGTCGTATGTCTATGTATCCTCTTATGAGGAATCAGAGTCTCAATTCGTAGTTCGTAGTTGTATGGTTATTTTTTTTATGGACTATAGAAACATCTTGAATTCTTCTTGAACCAAATCTAGGTGTGTGAATAGCGGAATTTGTAGACGAAGTTCGCAGCCGATAGAAGACATTTCCATAATTCTTTTTGAAAATAATATCTTGAGTTTATTAAGTTAGTAAAAAAAAGGGTTAGTATTTGATTGGTTACATGTTTTCAAATATATTATGTAATATGAGAAAAAAATTTAATGCATGAGAAAAAAGAATTTAATGCAATTATAGTATTAAAAAATGTGTTAGTATTAAAAAAATAATTTGAAATAAAAAATAAACAATTTATTAAAATAAATATATCAAATATAAAAAATATTAATTATAATATAAAATAGAATAAGTAAATGAAATATAAAATTAAAAATAAAATTAATTATAACAAAAATGCAAGGGGTGCATTTTATTTGAGCTTAGTAATTCTTAGGGGTGTAAATAACAGGGCCCTAAATCCAGATATTGGATTTAGACCCAAATCGCATGGAGGGTGTAAGCTTGGACTGGGTAGTAAAACATGGATTTTAGAGAGCAAAAGCCCGGCCCAATAATAGTTGAAGCCTAAACACATAGGGTGTGTTAATTATGGTTAAGGTGGTAATAGGGGGGTGCTGGAAGTAAATGACAATCCCAAGGTTTAGATCAGAGCCCACTAGCAGCACGTTATAGTTAAAGGACTAATTTGGGGAGTGTGAATAGGATTAGGCTTGACCCAGATAACGCTTAAGTCCGTTTAAGCAAAGTTTGGGGAGGTGTAAGTATTATAATGCGCTAACGAGATTAAAGCGTTCAATCTTGATCAAATGACCTCCAGAGGTTGACTCTGGGGCATTGATCAAGAGTATACAAAATGAAAGTTTGGGATGTGATGTTGACCAAGGGTGTATAATAAGGTGCGTGCATGGGGTAGCAAAGAGCATTATATATTCAACTTTGTTCAATTTCCTTCATTTTTCCGTTCTCGTCTCTCTCTTTATGCCTTCTCTCTTCACCATAAAAATTTCTAGAAAGAGAGGCTATGACCTCTCTCTAGACAACAGCCTGCGGAAATCGCCTTGGTTGTGCCGGCCACCGTGAATCACCCCAAAACCACCGTAAAATCCAAAATTCCCGTTGATTTTCAATCAGAATCTTCATCCCAACCCTAGAACTTAGAATCCTAGGATGAACCCTAGGAACCCTAATCCAGTCTCCACCGTAAGCGGTCATCAAGGTCTTCGTGTATGATGTGTGTTCACCGGGAACACCATCAATCTCTAGAAATTCAGCAAGAACCATAACCCTAACCCCTTGGATACATGAACCCTAGCCCTCAAATGAAGAACCTTAACCCTAGTCAGCCTTAAACCTAACCCAAAAACTCTAAATCTCAAAAATTTCAACAATTAAACACCAATCATGCGATTACAACCATCAATAACTACAGTTTAAAAGACCTAAACTAAGTGTTAATCAGAATATCTCTATGGCTACAAATCTATGAGTTTCTATTCTCTCATGATTTGTCTAATTCGCTTCTGATTTTTCTTTTCTTTAGTTTGCAGGTACGAAGGGTAACAACGTCTCAGATGGAAGATCTTAGGGGATGAAGTCTTTGAAGATGGCGGCGAAACAACAAATCTAGGATTTTAGAAATTGAAACCCAGATCTCAACTCTTATTCTTCTCCTTTCGTTCTTCGTTTGTAACAAATTTTTATCCCCCTTTCTTCGTAGAATTTGGGGTTATTTATAGGTTAGGATTAGTGATAGATTAGGAAATATTATTTGATTTGTCATTACAAATTTGCTGATTGAATTAGAAATTAGGAAGATTTAGATTGTAATTGATACGATCTTTGTATAAAAATCTGAAAGATTTAATTTCTGTAAAGATTTAGATTCTGGACGATTTTGTTGTAAATAAGACAATATTTGATTTGATTATGTTTAATTGATTTGTTTTAAATCTCTACAGTATCTATTTGTATTTTATGGGCTTGGGTTGATTAGGGAAGAGGTTGAACAATAGTGTGTCATTTAAAGAATTAGGGTTTTGTGGCCCCTTAGTTGACTTCAGTCAACGTTAACAATAAATAAATAAAATTAATAATGATAATAACTATTAATAACAATACAATTGATAATAATATAAATATTTAAAAAAAAAATTAATAACTATTGAAAATAAATATAGCGAACATGAGCCTTTGTTCCAAAAAGAAATGAGCCTCAGAAAATAATTTAATGGGCTGAACGGATTCAAAAATGCACCTCCTCTCTTTTATAAAAAAAAAAAGGCAAAATTTTAATGGGTCATTAGACTTTGATGGTACATTTTAAAGAAATACACCCTCTTGTATAACAATGCACCTCTTCTTTCTTACAACGGGCCTGAACGTAATGGGCCAACGAACCAAGACCTTATTTTAATAAACCCCCTTCTATTTATATATGGCCCCAAGCTTAATGGGCCATCAGATTTACACGCACACACCCCTCTTTGCAACAAACACACCCCTCTTTAATTGTAAGAACAAATTTAATGGGCCATCAGATTTTGATGGTCCATTTTAAAACAATACACCCCTCCCCTTTTATAAATTTAAACCCTATAATATGTAAACAATTTTGAATTAGACAATGATGATCTAAACATTATGTTATGATAAAACTAGAAATAAAAACAATGAGGAATAATTTATTTAGAAATCAATAGGGAGAATTTGGGGTATGACACCTTCCAAGAAAATATCTTACTAAAGTCTCACAACCATAGACACCATGAACAACCATGTTTACATTAGATACCATGCAGCAGAACAAATAAAAACTCCTCAACAACCTTGAGGCATGGCTCACTAATCATTGCATAAAACACCACAAACCATGTGTCAATGGAACAACATAGGTTTGAAAATGAATCAAACCCATAACACTACAACTCTCCACCCAAGCTACAAGCCCAACAACAACAGGCATGTCCAATACACACCCTATCACAAATAGTTCATCCTCCATTTCAGGGGACCATTCAAACAACAATATGAACTATGCAAGTTCAAACAGCTTTTCAGTAACAACCTCTTTCCTTGCCCATGACAAGAAAGCATCTTCCCAGGATCTCACTCAGAAATAGAACATGATGCTTGCTCTGATACCAATTGAAATTATACTATATCATACTTCAGATGTCCTATGACATGTCGAGACATCTGATCTGAACAAAATACATAGGCAAGTAATAAACATATAAAACAGTACTGAAAAGTAAACAGCACACCAGAATTATTAACCCAATTCGGAGCAACTCTCCTACCCTGAGGGTATACCAAGTCAGGGATAAAGTCCACTATAATAGTATCAATTTGAAGCTAAACTCCCCCATTTACAACTTCTCACTTAATCACTATCCAAGATGACTTTCTACCTAAGGCTCACCTAGGTATGAGGCCCTCCTCAACTCCCTCATCAATCACAGACAACGATTGGATCAAAATAGGAAGACACACTTCCATGACGCATAACTAAAAGACACACTTTCATGACAATACCTAGTCAAGACTTTTGACTAAGAACACAACTTTGAGTTACTTACAAGCTTCCTCCAAGAACAATAATCAAACATATGCTTAAAAGCTCAAGAGAGATAATAGAACCTTACAACTCAAGGAACAAAGTTCAACTCTCCTAGAGAGTGGCACAAAGACAAAGCCCTAATGATCTACATCTTGGACCCGTACTCTTCTAGGTTACAAACACTTCTATTGATAACCTTTTTCTAAACTGGATTTGGGCTTCAAATCACAGCACATCGGCTGTTACAAATCTGCAGAAGATTCTGCAACAAAATAGGTCTTCAATCAAATTCTTCCTAATTTTTCTCCATAATTATAAAGTGCATATTCTTCTTGATTCTGACTTGAATCTTCCAGACCTACAAGTCAGCGCCATTTAGGATAATATAATATCCTTAAAATATTCTGCTTTTGTAACAACTTAACAAAATATAAAAATCCAGTTGAACCAGTCACGATGTCAAGTGACTCTGCATAGGACATATTTTCCAACATGTTTCTCCAACAAATAGAACTTTAACATGTTTACTCTAAAAGTTAGAAAATCCTGTTTAACATGTTGCTGCTATATTAGTTTTACCAAACATAATGCCAACTAACATAGAATTAACAATATGCATTGTTATCATCAAAATATAGAGATTTAAACACATAACCAAATCTTGTTCTAACAATCTTCCCATTTTTTTATGATGACAAAATCATGTATTTTGATGGAACAGTTTTACAGGGTTAAATCATAAATAAAATAATATAAGAGTTTAGAAAACTCCCCCTAAATTAGAAACTCCCACTGGGATAAACAATTCCCCCTGAATCATAAACTTATGATCTTTCAAAGCTTTAGGAGCATTGTTATCTTCTTTGAATCTGATCAACGCCATTGATTTAACTTTTAAGCTTATCAGATTATGCATGCTTTCTCAGAACATTTGATATAACGGTTGTTCTATATGAGAACTTGATTTATCAGAGTGAATGTAATATTTCATTCGAAAATGTTCTTGCAGCCATGTATATTCTAAGTAATTTTGCAATTTATATTATGTTAGAATGGCATGTAGTTCATAGGGTTTAGAGGATTGATGTCAATAAAATCATTACTCTTTCTCCTCCTTTTTTTCATTATTAAAAATATATAAGAAATGCTTAATTGATTGTTGATACATTTAAAGCAAGCAATAGTGAGCTCATAAAGAACACAATATAATTCTAGAGGAAAGCAATGTTAAGAAAATTAAACACATATTCCAAAGATAAAACATACGCAACACTTATAAAAAAACAACCAACAATAAAATGAAGACCAAAATCAGAGTGCCTAAGACTTGGAAGAATTTTGGCTTTACTGAAGAAGTTTTTCAGTATTCCTTGAATGGATTTGTTGAATTCAGCTTGCTCTTACAACGTTTCTCTGATCATTGTCTGCTCTTTTTGTATATCATTAAAAGAATTTTGAAGACGCAAGAAAACACCAGAGTTTTCTGAGAGTTCCACTATTTCTCTTTCCTCCTCTGCTTTTCCTACATTTTCTTCTTCAAGCTTTTTAGCAGTTATACTTTCTGCAACTTTTCTTTCTGCAATGGCTTCCTTTTCTGCTGCCTCTTTCTCAGTTACTTCTGGTCATACCCCAAATTTGCACGTCTTATTTTCTACCGTCAAATGACTTTCCAAATTGTTTTTGTATAAATTTCTTTGGTTTATTTACAATAATGTTTTTTTGGATTTTCTAGTTGTTTAACTTTAAAAATATGTAATAATTTATTTTAAATTATTTGTATTTTTAAATAGCAAATTTTTTTCCACTTTCATATACTTTCAATTGGCTTTTTATTTTGAATAAACCAGATAGTACAATTGGTAAGGAGTTAAGACTTGCAAGTATAATGTCATGTGTTCGAATTGCAGCTCTCTAACTTTTTGCGTTCTATTTTTTTTTAGCCTTCTTTGCATTTCTTGCATTATTCCAAAAATATCATTAAGAATGTGTTTTTATTTATTTAAATAATATTTCGTTTTTCTATATTTAGTATATTTTAAAATATTATTTTTTCATTAAAATCATTATTTTACGTAAAAAATAGTCAAAAATCTTAAAAATAAAATAAAATCTTTTCAAATCAAATTCTTGTCAAATCAAATCTTGCACTAGGTCATTAAATCATCCAAATTCTTAGTCTTGCTCACCAAGACTTGAATCAATTCTCAATCAATTTTCAATCTTCAAATCATGCAAAAAATATACTAATTTCATTTGATTTTTGATCTAATATTAACCTATAAATAGCCCTCTATTTTCATAGTTTGGAACATGAACAATCTTTCACAATTTCACTACACCACATCATCCATAATCAATAATTTACACTATACTTCTATTCATAAATTTTCAACTTTTTTTTCTTTTTCACACTTTTTTTTTAAATTTCAATTTTATCTTGGCCAATGATTAAATATGACACTCCTCATTTTCTTTAATTTTTATCTTATTTTAATTTGTTATTACTCTATACTATATGATGATTTCTAATAGTTAATTTTAAAATTATTTTTTTAATTCACAATCTCTAACTTTGAACTTACTTTGCACATATTTGTTAGAAATCCACTAAATATCTATGATGAATTTCTACCACAATGACAATTTAATTATGAGACAAACAAAGAAAAGAAGACAAGACAAATAATTTCTGCAGAGTTTCTCTCTGCTCACAAACTGTGAAAATTTTCTTATTTACTTTGCAACTGCAAAATACTGTAAATGACTTGCTTGACTTGCTTTCAAAAATAGGGGTTACTCCCTCTATTTATAACTGAGCTTACACCCTAAGCGCAAAGCCCAAAATATCTATTTTGTTACTAAATCAAATCTAATCTAATATATTATAGACTTAAATCAAATCTATTTAAATCTAAAACAAATCAAATCTTTTCGACACATAGTTTCGACACACTAAATTACAATTTAAAACACCACCTAATTCGTTGTGTCTAAACTATCTATGTTCATCATGGCTCTTAGTCTTCTAAATACTTCGACTTGAACTCCCTTCGTCATGATACCTGCAATCTGATTATCAGTTCTGTAGTGTTCCAAATTCATCTTCCCATCTGCTACCTGCTATCGAAGATAATTGAACTTCATTTCGATGTGCTTACTTCGACCATGTGCTACTGGGTACTTTTCCAGATTAATAGCTGATATGCTATCTATCTTCATGGTAATTGCTCCATGATCTTTCCCTGTTATCTCTTCAACCAAGTTCACCAACCAAGTTACTTGACATGCAAAAAGAGAAGCAGTTATGTATTCTGCTTCACATGATGATAATGCGACTACTGGTTCCTTTCTTGAATTCCAAGCAACTGGTGCACCACCTAGCATAAACACATATCCTTCTGTTGACTTCTGATCTTCAACATCACTACACCAACTCGAATCAGTGTATTCCACTAACTTGCATTCTTTTCTTTTATCAGCTGCAGGAAACAAAATTCCATAATCGAAAGTTCCTTTGAGATACCTTAGTATCCTCTTCATTTCTACTAGATGTGATACCTTTGCCTTATGCATGAATCTACTTACCATACCTACACTATATGCTAAGTCAGGCCTTGTATGACAAAGATATCTTAATGATCCAATAAGTCTTCTATATTGGGTTGGACCAACATCATCTTCATCTGCATCTTTCGACAGTTGCAGTCTTGGTTCTGTAGGTGTCGAAGTTGGGTTGCATTATTCCATCTCAAACCTCTTGAGAATTTCTCTTGCATATCTTCTTTGATGCATCATCAAACCTCTACTGCTCTTTTAGAATTCAATTCCAAGGAAATATGAAATCTCACCCAAATCAGACATTTCGAATTCCTTGTTGAGATCACCTTTGAAGTCTTCGATCTCACTTTTACAGCTACCTGTTATCAACATATCATCTACATAGAGACATAGTATAAGAAATTCACTCTTGCTTCTTCTAACATATACTCCATATTCAGTTGTGCACTTTACAAACTCCTTCTCCCTTAGGAAACAATCATTTTTCTTATTCCAAGCTCTTGGAGCTTGTTTCAATCGATACAGGGCTTTATGCAGCCTGTATACCTTTCTTTCTTCGTCGTGTTTCACAAACCCAACTGGTTGTTTAACATAGACTTCTTCATCTAAGGATCCATTTAGGAATGCACACTTCACGTCCATCTGACATATGTGCCAACTGTTTATTTCTGCTAGACCAACAACCAAACTGATTGTTTTGATCCTAGCAAGAGGTGTAAAAACATCATCAAAGTCTATTCCTTCTTTCTCTAAAAATCCTTTCACCACAAGCCTTACTTTGTGTCAAGTTAGTTCCCCTTTCGAATTTGTTTTCACTTTGTATACCCACTTAACATCAATTTCCTTCTTTCCTTGAGGTAATTCGACAAGTGACCAAGTGGTGTTGTCTTTGATAGACTTCACTTCTTCGTTCATTGCTTTCACCCACTTCGAATCCTTCAATGCTTCAACTGCATTAACAGGTTGGACATCTTCATAGAAATCATAATTTACCAGCTCACCTTCATTATCTATTACATCATCTGATGTAATCACACAATCTTGCAATTATGCAGGAACGCGTCTTGTTCTTTAAGGTCTACTTGTACTTCGTATATCTGCTGGTTCCTCTTGTCGAACTTCTCTTTCGACTTGAGTTTCTGGCTCTTCGAATAGGATTCCCACTGAATCTTTCTTGAAATTTTCATTCCAATCCCATTCTTTAAACTCATCTATGATCACGTCCCTGCTGATCACAATCTGCTTTTTCACTGGATCAAACAACTTGTAGCCTCATGTCGAATGATATCCAACTAGAATCATTTGAATTGACTTATCATCAAGTTTTCTTCTCAATTGATCTGACACATGTCTATGTGCAATAGATCCAAATATCTTCAGATGACTCATGCTAGGCTTCACACCAGACCACCATTCTTCTGGAGTAATTCCTTCTAGCTTCTTTGTAGGACATCTGTTCAAAATGTATGTTGCAATTGAAACAGCTTCACCCCAAAACTCTTTAGGTAAATTCTTGCCTTTTAACATACTTCTCACCATATTCATGATGGTTCGATTCTTCCTTTCTGCAATTCCATTATGTTATGGATTATATGGTGGCACCACCTCATGCATAATCCCTTCCTTTTCACATAGCATGTCGAAGTCTTTCGACACATATTCTCCACCACCATCAGTTCTCAAAACTTTGAGCTTTCGATCGCTTTGTCTTTCGATCATAGACTTAAACTTGGCAAATACTTCGATCACCTCACTTTTCTTCTTGATCAGGTAAGTCCATAGCTTTCGACTGAAATCATCTATGAATGTAACAAAGTATTTGTTACCTCCCATCGAATCCACCTGGATTGGTTCACATACATCAGAGTATATGACTTCAAGAATAGCCTTTGATCTGCTTCCTGCATCCTTGCTGAAGTTATTCTTGTGTTGCTTCGCCTGCACACATTCCTCACATACTTCGTTTGGAATGTCAATTTCTGGCAATCCTGAAACCATATTTTTTCTCTTCAAATCTCTGATGTCTATGAAGTTGAGATGGCCTAGTCTATAATGCCATATCCATTCTTCTCTACTAGCTGCAGTTGAAAGGGACTTGTGCTCCATCACATTTAGTTCAATCTTGAAGTTTCAATTCTGAGACATAGGAGCCTTCAAGATTAATCTCCCATTTGCATCAATGACTTTCATCATCTTATCTTTGATTGACACTTTATAATTCTTTTCGACCAACTTCCCTATACTGAGAAAATTGCTCTTCATGCCTGGTATGTACAACACATTGGAGATTACTGACCTTTTGCCATCTTTCCTCATAATCATAACATCACCAATACCTTCAGCTTCAAGGGTATTGTCATTTGCAAATTTTATCATGTTTTTCATTGAGGGCTTTATATTGACAAACCAGTCTTTCCTTCCAGACATATGTGATGAGCATCCTGAGTCTAAGTACCATTGGACCTTGAATCTATCTTCATCTTTTGTTGTGACCATCAGCATCATCTCTTCTTCTTCATGTTTTGCAAGCTTTGCATCACTTTCTTGATTCTTTCATTTTTCTGGATAATCACTCGAATAGTG
Source organism: Vicia faba (assembly GCA_948472305.1). NCBI lineage: Eukaryota > Viridiplantae > Streptophyta > Magnoliopsida > Fabales > Fabaceae > Vicia > Vicia faba. The sequence continues at coordinate 776,851,994 of OX451737.1, forward strand.
ATCATACTTCTGACAATTGTAACATTAAATGTGACTCTTATCAGGTTTTCGACCACCACCTCTTCCTCTATTTGCAACACCACCTCTCTGGTTTCCTTGGTATGGTCTTCTTTGATTCGACGTGTTTCCTTCGATTTGGTTTCCTCTACCATTCGATTTGTAGTAGCCACCTTTACCTCTGTCGAAACACTTTCCTTTTCCTTTGGTCTCTTTTGTTGAATGTGCCTGCAAGGCCATATCACTCTTCGATTTGCCTGAAGCTTTTTCATTCATTCTTTGTTCATGATATTCAAGCGTCCCTTAAAGCTCTTCCTTTATCAATTTCGACAAGTCTTTCCCCTCTCCTATCGCCACCACTATGTGGTCGAACTTAGGAGCTAAAGATCTCAAGATCTTCGAAACAACAGCTCTTGTTGTTAACGCTTCTCCACATATCTTGATTTGATTTACTAGTTTTGTAACTCTAGTGAAGAAATCAGATATGCTTTCACTGTTTTCCATCTGAAGCAGTTCATACGTCCTTTTGTCAGTTTATAACCTCACTTCTTTCACCTTCTAAGCGCCTCCAAAAGACTTCTCAAGGATCTCCCAAGCTTCTTTTGTAGATTATGAATCACTAACCTTTTCGAAATTGTCTGGGCTGACACATTGATGAATTATAAATAATGCTTTATAACTCGGCTTCTCAGATTCTGTGTATTTCTTCTTTTCGTCTTCTGAAGCGTTTTCTCCAAGCGCTTCGACTCCATATTTTACAAGGTCCCAAAGACCTTGATACCTAAATAAGACTTTCATTTGTTTTCACCAATTCTCATAGTTGTCAACTTTCAGAATTGGTAGCATTGCTGGAGAGTTTGCATTTCCATAACTTGTCATCGTGAATTCTTCAATCGTTCTTGATTGACACTTCCCTTGAATCGAAACAAAAGCTCTTGATACCAGATGTTGGAAATCCACCAAATATCTATGATGAATTTCTACCATAATGACAATTTAATTATGAGACAAACAAAGAAAAAAAGACAAGACAAATAATTTCTGCAGAGTTTCTCTCTGCTCACAAACTGTGAAAACTTTCTTATTCACTTTGCAACTGCAAAATACTGTGAATGACTTGCTTTCAAAAATAGGGGTTACTCCCTCTATTTATAACTGAGCTTACACCCTAAGCCCAAAGCCCAAAATATTTATTTTGTTACTAAATTAAATCTAATATATTCTAGACTTAAATCAAATCTATTTAAATCTAAAACAAATCAAATCTTTTCGACACATAGTTTCGACACACTAAATAACAATTTAACACACCACCTAATTCGTTGTGTCTAAACTATCTATGTTCATCATGGCTCTTAGTCTTCTAAATACTTCGACTTGCACTCCCTTCGTCATGATGCCTGCAATCTGATTCTCAGTTCTGTAATGTTCCAAATTCATCTTCCCATCTGCTACCTGCTATCGAAGATAATTGAACCTCATTTTGATGTGCTTACTTCGACCATGTGCTACTGGGTTCTTTTCCATATTAATAGCTGACATGATGTCTATCTTCATGGTAATTGCTCCATGATCTTTCCCTGTTATCTCTTCGACCAAGTTCACCATCCAAGTTACTTGACATGAACAAAGAGAAGCAGCTATGTATTATGCTTCGCATGATGATAATGCAACTACTGATTCCTTTCTTGAATTCCAAGCAACTGGTGCACCACCTAGCATAAACAGATATCCTGCTGTTGACTTTCGATCTTCAGCATCACTACACCAACTCGAATCAGTGTATTCCACTAACTTGCATTCTTTTCCTTTATCAGCTGTAGGAAAAAAAATGCCATAATCGAAAGTTCCTTTGAGATACCTTAGTATCCTCTTCATTGCTACTAGATGTGATATCTTTGGCTTCTTCATGAATCTACTTACCATACCTACACTATATGCTAAGTCAAGCCTTGTATGACAAAGATATCTTAATGATCCAATAAGTCTTCTGTATTGGGTTGGACCAACATCATCTTCATCTGCATCTTTCGACAGTTGCAGTCTTGGTTCTGCAGGTGTCGAAGTTGGGTTGCATTCTTCCATCTCAAACCTCTTGAGAATTTCTCTTGCATATCTTCTTTGATGCATCATCAAACGTCTACTGCTCTTGTAGAATTCGATTCCAAGGAAATATGAAATCTCACCCAAATCATACATTTTGAATTCCTTGCTGAGATCACCTTTGAAGTCTTCGATATCACTTTTACAGCTACCTGTTATCAACAAATCATCTACATAGAGACATAGTATAATAAATTCACTCTTTTTTCTTCTTACATATACTCCATGTTCAGTTGTGCACTTTACAAATTCCTTCTCCCTTAGGAAACTATCATTTTTCGTATTCCAAGCTCTTGGAGCTTGTTTCAATCCATACAGGGCTTTATGCAACCTGTATACCTTTCTTTCTTCGTCGTGTTTCACAAACCCAACTGGTTGTTTAACATAGACTTCTTCATCTAAGGATCCATTTAGGAGTACACACTTCACGTCCATCTGACATATGTGCCAACTGTTTATTTCTGTTAGACCAAGAATCAACCTGATTGTTTTGATCCTAGCAACAGGTGCAAAAACTTCATCGAAGTCTATTCCTTCTTTCTGTAGAAATCCTTTCTCCACAAGCCTTGCTTTGTGTGGAGTTACTTCCCCTTTCGAATTTGTTTTCACTTTGTATACCCACTTGACATCAATTTCCTTCTTTCCTTGAGGTAATTCGACAAGTGACCAAGTGGTGTTGTCTTCGATAGACTTCACTTCTTCGTTCATTTCATTCACCCACTTTGAATCCTTCAATGCTTCAGCTGCATTAACAAGCTCGACATCTGCATAGAAATCATAATGTACCAGCTCACCTTCATTATCTATTACATCATATGATGTAATCACACAATCTTGCAATTGTGCAGGAACACATCTTGTTATTTAAGGTCTGCTTGTACTTGGTATATCTGCTGGTTCCTCTTGTCGAACTTCTCTTTTGACTTGAGTTTCTGGCTCTTCGTATAGGATTCCCACTGAATCTTTCTTGACATTTTCAGTCCAATCCCATTCTTTAAACTCATCTATGATCACGTCCCTGCTGATCACAATCTTCTTTTTTACTGGATCAAACAACTTGTAGCCTCCTGTTGAATGATATCCAACTAGAATCATTTGAATTGACTTATCATCAAGTTTTCTTCTCAATTGATCTGGCACATGTCTGTGTGCAATAAATCTAAATACCTTCAGATGACTCAAGCTAGGCTTCACATCAGACCAACATTCTTCTGAAGTAATTCCTTCTACCTTCTTTGTAGGACATCTGTTCAAAATGTATGTTGCAGTCGATACAGCTTCACCCTAAAACTCTTTAGGTAAATTCTTGCCTTTCAACATACTTCTCACCATATTCATGATGGTTCGATTCTTCCTTTCTGCAATTCCATTATGTTGTGGAGTATAGGGTGGCACCACCTCATGTACAATCCCTTCCTTTTCACATAGTCTGTCGAAGTCTTTCGACACATATTCTCCACCACTATCAGTTCTCAAAACTTTGAGCTTTCGACCGCTTTATCTTTCGACCATAGACTTAAACTTGGCAAATACTTTGATCACTTCACTTTTCTTCTTGATCAAGTAAGTCCATAGCTTTCGACTGAAATCATCTATGAATGTAACAAAGTATTTGTTACCTCCCATCGAATCCACATGGATTGGTCCACATATATCAGAGTATATGACTTCAAGAATAGCCTTCGATCTGCTTCCTGCATCCTTGCTGAAGTTATTCTTGTGTTGCTTCGCCTGCACACATTCCTCACATACTTCATTTGGAATGTCAATTTCAGACAATCCTGAAACCATATTTTTTCTCTTCAAATCTCTGATGTCTCTGAAGTTGAGATGGCCTAGTCTATAATTCCATATCCATTCATCTCTACTAGCTGCAGTCGAAAGGGACTTGTGCTCCATCACATTTAATTCAATCTTGAAGGTTCAATTCTGAGACATATGAGCCTTTAAGATTAATCTCCCATTTGCATCAATGACTCTCATCATCTTATCTTCGATTGACACTTTATAATTCTTTTCGACCAACTGCCCTATACTGAGCAAATTGCTCTTCATGCCTGGTATGTACAACACATTGGAGATTACTGATCTTTTGCCATCTTTCCTCATAATCATAACATTACCAATACCTTCAGCTGTTAGGGTATTATCATTTGCAAATTTTATCATGTTTTTTATTGAGGGCTTTATATTGACAAACCAGTCTTTCCTTCCAGACATATGTGATGAGCATCCTGAGTCCAAGTATCATTGGTCCTTGAATCTATCTTCATCTTTTGTTGTGACCATCAGCATCATCTCTTCTTCTTCATGTTTTGCAAGCTTTGCATCACTTTCTTGATTCTTTCATTTTTCTGGACAATCACTCGAATAGTGACCATACTTATGACAATTGTAACATTGAATGTGACTCTTATCAGGTTTTCGACCACCGCCTCTTCTTTTATTTGCAACACCACTTCTTTGGTTTCCTTGGTATGGTCTTCTTTGATTCGACATGTTTCCTTCGATTTGGTTTCCTCTACCATTTGATTTGTTGTAGCCACCTCTACCTCTGTCGAAACACTTTCCTTTGTCTTTGGTCTCTTTTGCTGAATGTGCCTGCAAGGCCACATCACTCTTCGATTTGCCTGTAGCTCTTTCATTCATTCTTTGTTCATGATATTCAAGCGTCCCTTGAAGCTCTTCCTTTATAAATTTCGACAAGTCATTATATTCGTTTTCTTCTCATTGACTATCTATAATGCGGTTATACTTCTTTCGATGCCATGTTGGTAACTAAATTGTATTTTATCCTTTATATGTTAATATTCTTGAAATCATTTTATATTTATTAGATATGTATATATGGCTTGGTTATTTACAAAATAGATTAATAACGTTGAAGGGCAATCTAAATTTATATCTGAAATCTTTATCATAATGTCAATTTTTTTTTTTGTTTCTTTACAACTTAATTTCATTAATATTAATTTAATGTGATATTATTTCTTGCATTTTGTTTTAACTTTCTATTGAATTTTAACTTTCATTCTTTTGTATTTTTAATGTGATATAATAACTGCTACAAATTTTGTAAATGGATTTTCAATTTAACCAATGTATCACTTAAAAAATTATACAGAAAACTATTGTCGTATACTACTTTTCTGCAAATAAAAATATTATATTATATTTATATTTTATTTTATTTATTTATTTTTCTATTTATCTCTGCGACATGTCAAAAAAAGAATAGACATGGTAATATAATTATAAAAAAAAACAAAAAAAAAACGATGAAGCATAATAACCAGAGGGCGGCGCCCTTATTGTCTCTTTGTTTATTTTTTCAGTTTTTTTTAATTTATTATTATTTAGGATTATTAGGGTTTGTGGTAATTGGACCTTGGATCTTAATTTCTTGTACCACTTCTCATGTTATTATTTACACCATAAGTTCATCTATTTAATTTTATTTATCTATTATTTATGATACTTTTAATTAGTATAGATATTTTGAGTAAGATAATTTAGTTTAGGTTATATATATATATATATATATATATATATATATATATATATATATATATATATATATATATATATATATATATATATATATATATATATATATATATATATATATATATATATATATATATATATATATAACAATTAAATTTAAACGTTAATTCAAATAATAGGATATACATCCTCGAAAAATCATGTGGTCGATTCGATGTCTATCAATCAATTATTCAAAATTAAACCTAAAATTCACAACAACACATCAAGTCTTAATTTCTGCTCTACGCAATAATCAGACACTATCGCTCTACGTGATAATCAATTTCAATTTCTTCACTCAACGCGATTTAATTCCAATTAGGATCAACTCCTTATCGACTAAAATTAATTACTTTGCTCAACGCAATTTAATTCTAAAGAAGATTAACTCTTCTTCAACCTATCAAATTTAATCTAAAACACATAATCAAAAAGGGATTAAATAGCATTGTCTTCAAACTTAACTGTGAACTGCGTATATGATCACTCTTTTCAAATCCAGACAATTTTCAAGGATAATTCAAAAGCAATTCTATGTCATCCTATAAAAAACACCAACCAAAGATATTATAAACTACGAATTTGGACTCTGATTCTTCGCAAGGAGATACGTAGGCACGCGGTTTAAACCAAGGTGAGTCCCGCTATTAAAAAATTAAATCCTTTTCTTAAACATATGCAAACAATGCAGTTAAATAGAAAATTTTCGATTTACCCTTAGACTTAAAATAGGATGCCCTTTGAGAACAAGGGAGATGAAGGGTGCCTAATACATTCCCTTTGTCTAACCAACTCACGAACTTAGAATCTCAAAATTAGGATTATCCTTCATTCTCCTGTCCTTAGGAAAAAATTTAATGGTGGCGACTCTTTATTTTTTGTCGATTACGACACTTCCCTTTCAGCAGGTTCTTGAGCTTCAAGAGCCTTGTGTCTTTCTTCAGCATCCTTAGCATATTTTTTTTTTCATTTTAACGGATAACTTTCTGATTTTCAAATATTCAACATTCATCCACCTGTCAAACCTTCTCCAGAAAGCTTTACTTTAGAAGAATTATTTCTTAAACCAGACTTTTCTTTGAGTCTCCCCATTTTTCTTTTAGCATTGATTTTGAGTTGAGATAGTTTTCCAGCAAAATCAAGATCAAGAACAGTGTCAATGAAGATTTGATGAATATGAGAGGTTTGTGGTAGTGATTTAGATTTTTTCACTTGGAGTTGTCTTCTCTAATGGTGATAGAATGAAGGTATTTGTAAATATGGTCAAAGTTGATGGAGTAGGTGGAGGAATTGATGAGGAAGCTAGGTTTGTATTGAAGTTTATAGTATTGGTTTTTAATGCAATTGTGGTATCAGGATTTTGATTTGTGATAGTCAAGGATTTTTCTGGCTCTGGTGTTCTAACAGTTTTCAGCTTCTTAACCTTGGATTTCTTCAAAGGAGAGCTGGTTTTTCTTTTGAGATTTTCAGAAGATTTTTCACAAGCTGCATCATACTCTTTTGCAGTGATGTTAGTTCCTTCAGCTTTAATTCCACTAAGATAGGCTTCAAGATCACTAGATGAAACATCTGTTGTGAAGTGAGGATATACATCTACTTTTATCCTTTGAGCTTTAATTCTCTGAGAATATGTAGATATTGTTGATGATATAACTTCCCAGTCTTTCTCTACTACACTCATATATTTCAGATTTGTCCCATTAAAATATTTTCCAGTTTCAGTGGCTAAGTTTTTCACAAGATAGTGTGAAATGAGATGTTCCACTACACCACCCTTAACAAGAATATCTGAAATTAATCTTCCAAATGGAATATAATTCTTTTAAGATTTTCCATTATCTCTGGTTTCTATAACAGTGTCTTTCAGATAGTTGAAGAGAAGAGATGGAAGATATACCTTACTTCCTTTCAACAGATAGAAAAGAATGAACTTTTGGTCAGCATTCATATAGTGTGTTGAACTGTTACTTGGTCTAGGATGAATGCAACCTAGAATAATCTGTGTCCATACACAAAGGTTCTTAGGGAGATTCATGACTTTAGAGGGTATGTTTCCTATAGAAATATTCATTGCTTGCTTAGTGAAGATAGCAGGAGCTACAACATCTGTTAGATGATTTGATTTTGGATTGATGCGATGAACCACTATTCCTTTTGCTTCCTCAATTCCAAGCAAGATAGAAATTGATTTTACAGTGATGACAATCTTTGTACACATAACATGTGAGACGACGTATTTGTCATTTGCTTCAGCAAATTTCCAAAATTCCCTCACAAGGTTTGAGTAGATAGGACCATAGACACGGTTAAATTAATTTCTCCATCCTTGAAAGTTTAGTTGTTCGGTGAGATCTGTATTGTTGTTTTTCAGATTTTCAAATTCTACTAGTAGTTGTTGTAGAACTTCTAGTTAATCTATCGGAGAAGAAATATGAACACACTATGGATGATCAATAATATGATCTTACTGTTGTTGAGTTGAAGATGAGGGTTGTTGCAGTTTTGCAGGTGATGGTGGTGTAGAACTTGAAACCACTTGTTGAGGATATTTTTCTTTAGAAACTAAATTATAAGTAGGTTTGCACACTTGTTTTTGATGAGCATCCATGAGTGAAAGGTTTCAGAGAAAAAGATTTTTCTAGGATTTTGTAATAGGGAAATGTAAAGAGTGAAAAGTCATAGTGTGTGATGGTGAGAAATTTTAGGAAAATGAAACAAGTGAAATGATTGCTAACTTTTAAGAAAACATATCTAGTGGTGTTGTACCCAATTTTTTCCCCCTAAGATTCCTCTATCATCTCATATTAACTCAATCATATCAAGACCACAATTGGGTTTGGTTCTTCCCTCTATCTTTAGGTTTGCTCATGAGGAATCACCAAGCACCTTGGTTTGTATATTATGATCAGATTTGTTTTGTATTGATTAACTTTTGAACTAACAAATACAATGAATGTTTTCTCTATTTGATGACATTATAAGTAAGGGCACAACACATTTCATCAATTTGATTTATAGGTTCATGAGTTTATTTCCATGCCTTCTTCAACAAAGTTTCATTGAGATTAAAGCTTAATAATTGAATATACTTTAAATAAATATCATGACAAGGTCTACTATGACTCATCATGCCTCAATTTTGTCAAAGAAAGTCAAAAGATGCAAGGGTTGATTGAAGAAGTTTGACCTAATTGGACAAGTTCTTGATTTCTTGGTCACAAGTGCATAACTCTCTCAATTCTTAATATTTGGATTTGGTTTTTGTTGTTATGGGTTCTTATTATTATCCACAACAACTTCTATTCACATGGAAAGAGTTATTGTGCAAAGAAGATTGTCAAAATTGGAAGGGGTTTCCAAGCAATTTTGGTGCTCTAAGAGCTAGGGTTTTGAACTTATAAGGGCTATATATTGCTCATATTTTGGTATTTTTGAGTGATTCCAAAGACATGCTTATCTTTAAATAGTTATCAACCAATCACTTCAAAAGTTTCAAGAGAATTTTATGTGGAAGATTTCTAATGATGGAGAGAGATTACATGTCCTCTAGATAGGCCATCAAATTCCCTTATGTGAATTCAAAAGAACATAACTTGGTCAATTTTTATATCCTTGAGCCCATTATTTTTTCACAATTATCTTAAGGATGTGAACTATCAACTCTTCTTTTATGTGAAAAGCTTTAAAATGGATGGAAGATGCCCTAAGAATGCAAAAGATTATAGGTCATCTCATGAATTTTCACCAACTTCACAAAGTCATAACTTTCTCAATTCTTGGAGTTTTTAAGTGGTTCAAATCTAACAATATAATTTAAGAGATCTACTTAATGCCATATTTTTTTGTCAAAATCAAATTTTGAGTGGAAGGCCATGTTTGGATGCAAAACATTATAGATCATTTTTTGAAGAAAAACTTAGAATTTTTCTAAGTACAAAAAGTCAGCATCTTTTTCTCAACTTTGACTCATCACAAATTTTAGCTCAAGCATCCATTTGATCCCATTATTTGTACATTGTAAAGATCGTAACCTTATCTTTCAAATGCTTCGAGAATCATGCCCTAAGACCCCTTGAGCTATGAACACCATGGATTCAAAGTTGGTACCTTGAAACTGATGTTTCCTCCAAAGTCGGAATTTGAAATCTATAATCCAACTTCTAATCACCAAATTGTTACACATTTTCACTTCTAATCATGTTTAACAATCTTCCAGAAATGGTTAGCACCTTGAAACGCAAGAATTAGCTGAGTTTTGAGCAAATACGAATCACACTTTTTATGCTTGCAGCTTTACACGATTTCCCTCCAAACTCCACTAATTCTTTCAATTCCCATTCTCATTTACTTCCCTATAAATAGAGGGATATATTGTATTCATTTCCTCAAGCTTTGAGATCCAAATACACCCTGTCAAAGTTCATTCGTAACTCAGAAATTTGAAATTCCATTACATATTTTTAAGCTCTTTCTTCACAATTTCTTTACATATTCATCATCCTCCATAAACACACAAACTCTCCAACACTTAAACAAAGCAAAGCAAGCCATATTTTGAGTTACAGAAGTTCACTTTCAGAGCTATTTTCGTGAGCCTTGTTCATGTAGTTTTCTTAACCAAATTATTCTAAATAAAAGCCTATTCTACTCTACTCATCCTTCTGATCCTTGCGCTTCTTACAATTTTTAAAATCATTGAGAATTGAGTGAGAAATCCTAACCTAAGGTGCTCGCTATTACTTTTGATTTTCTGCATTTTTCTCTCTGCTCAGTTTATATAAATTTTTCGCGAGGGTGAGGTTAGAATCGTCTGGAAGATACAAATAAAATGATATTAGTCTGAGATTATAACATTTTCGTTTGAAGAATCTCAGAAAATCCCACGCGCAGGGTGTCCGGAGGTTGAAGACGACCTACGTGTCGTTCTTCAACCAATGAATGTTGGACATATGTTTTATTTTCATTGGTTACTTGTTTTTTGATTCAGTGTGTTTTGGATAATGGTCTATGATATGCACAACGTGCCAGGTCCTTTGGATCTGTTTACTAACGCGTTTTGACTTTTCATCTAATGGACCATATTTTTCCTTTTATTTTATTAAAATCTGATTTAATAATTGATTTGGTGTGATTTCCAATAGTGACCATATCATACAAAGCGTGTTAGATCCCTTGGATCTGCTTACTAACACGCTTTGACAATGATCCAGTGGTCCACCCTTTTTGGCTTTATTTTATTTTCTGATTTATTTATTTATATTTATTTGTTTTAAACTTCATATAATCATAGAAAATTCATTTTTGACTCAAAAATTATGAAAAAATTCACAAAAATATTTTCAAATATTCTCTTCCTGGTTTTTATATTTTCATAATTTTATTTTCAAATTTGATATTTTTTATAATTTCTCCTTTATTTCAACTTGTTTTAAATTATTTAAAATACTTTTTGATGTTTTTAAATTCTGAAAAAATTTATAAAAATCATTTTACTCATTTCTAACTTTCTGAAATTTTTCTAGAATTTTATCTTGACTTCTATTATTTTTGGTATTTTTCTTCACTTATTTGATTGATTTAAATTAGTCTAAAAATATTTTTCTATTTTAAAAAATTACCAAAAAATTTATAAAAATATTTGAGTTCATTTTTTTATTTTTCTATGGTCTCTTTTAATTTTTATTTGATACTTTGAATATAGTATACTATTTTACCTTTTATTTTCATTTTTAAAAAAAATTAAAAGTCATTTTTCTTTTTTTATTTTATTCATTAAATGCAATTTATTTTTTTAATATATTCTGGTTATGTGTTTGTTGATCATGAACTTCATTAACATTATTGGATCTTGAGTGTTGAGTTTAACTCCACTAAAATTGATGGATGATTTTAATGATAGCTTGATTAAATTTTGTATTCAAATATATCCCCTCCCTCTTCATATCATCCTCTTCTCTTTTGTGTTATATTTTGTTAGAGGATGATTTACATATCATCACTCTAAACATATGGCACATAGATTTCTATTTACCGGCCTTAAAATAGGTGTGACTTCTACATAAGTCCACTTACGATTGCTTAACATAGCGCAAAATTTTGTCCTGATTTGAGAAATGATCATTTGTGGCCCAAACCCATATTTGCAAGCCCAAGTTTGTCTAGTATGAAACCTTTGATCTAATAACCCTGAGGTTCATTGTTAGGAGGCTTTGGTCTTATCGATCCTTTAATGAACCTTCATAAACTTTGGTCTAAGTGAATAACTTAAACATCGTTGATCATTTATTGTTCCCTTGAGATTTTGAAATGAATGATATACTTGACAAAAAGCAAATGAAACTTGTTGTTGAGAGGCTTTGATTTTATCAATTTTCTAATGAGTTTTCAAATGCAAGATTCAAGATGGTCATTCAACTAACCTCTAATTTCTAACCCATTAACAATTGACTTTGATTTTTATGCTTTTACTTTATGCCTTTACTTTTATGTACCGTTTACTTTAGCATTTACATCTCATGATATTTTCATCTTTGTTGATTTGAGCATTTATCTTTATGTCTTTTTATTTTGCTCACTTGAGCTTTTACTTTCTTTTTGAAGATACCTAATAATCAACTTGAATAATAAAAAACTTTAAGGTTACTTGGACTATTTGGTTACTATCCTTGGCATGATGTAGTTATGGAATTCTTAGACTTAGGATTAAAGACCTTGACCTACCTTGAGACCTTGTGACTTCTATTGCAATTTTGTCTAGAGTTCTTGGGGTTTAACCCAAGACACTGGGTTATTTGTTTTCTTTGTGTGCAGCTTATTCTGATTATGTGCTTTGTCTGTGATTGGGAATTCATCTTTATACAGCTGTTACTCTGTCTAATTTTTGTGAAGATTTAATGCCTTTGAAGCTAGGTTTTCTTAAGAGGTTTTATTATCCTTGCATGTTTGGTTTCAAATCCAAAGGATGAGAATTCTATATTGACTCATTGTGTCAAGTGTTGGATTCTTGTTGGTTAGATGGTTCTTTTCCCTAGCTTTTACCTTATGCTTTAGGATAGTCCCTCCATCTCCTCTCATCTTCTTTAATTTCAAAAATCGTCTCCCTCCTTTTTCAAAACTATTCTTGTTTTATAAACTTGAACTGCTTTCATAATAAACTTGGACTTATGATCATCCATTTTCAAAAATATTTTATTAATCAAACCTTAACCAACTTAATAATACTTTGACATTTTTGTAAGAAGACTAAAAGTCAATAATCTCATTCGAACCATTTTGCCACTTTGGCTTTTTACTTTAAAAACTATTTTCTCAAAAGATAGACTCTTGTCAATCCTTGTAGTGATGTGAGCTACTATACTTATACGATATGACTTGATTTTAAAATCCAAGTCATATCCTCCACTTTGAGATGACGTAAATTCTCCTTTATCATAATTGTGGGTAGTAAGTATGTTCTTCCACTCGGATAAGACAATGATGTCTCGTCTTTTAAAATTTACCAACACACTTGTGTTTTAAAATTTGTAAAGGTGAACTACGAGTATCCTGATCCCCTATTGCACAGAAGGTGGTACATAGGCACTAAAGGTTCTCAACCGCGGTTGGTGCAAAAATTGTAAAAACTATTTCTCTTCTCATCTCCACCATCTATTTTTATACAACTTTTTATAGCCAAAATACACAGATTTTCAAAGAGGTTCCTGCGGAATACTGTAGATGTTTAGGGTTCTAATACCTTCCCTTTGCATAATCAACCCCCGAACTTAGATTTTATCCCCATCTTTTTGGGTTATTCGCTTTTTTCCCATTCCTATGGAAATAATAAAGCATGGTGGCAATTTTTATTTGATTTGTGCGAGTCAACTCAACCCAATGTCTTAGTCTCAACATTTCTACCACTACAAGTGGGAGAGTAATAATTATTTTTAACCTAATCTCAAGAAAATCCCATCGTTCAAGATGTCAATCAATTGGCACATTTATGACTACTTTAACAAGTGTCACAATAAATCACAGCCACTCATTTGAAAAATGTGTAAGGAAAATATATTAACTAATAATAAAGAGATTTCTAATTAAGTATAAAAATATAATTTAAAAGAATATGCAAGTAGAAAGAGTTAGAAAGGTCTGACTAATTAAGAATATAATTATGTCTTCTTATTTCCTTGGATTCTGATGGCTCTCCTACACAGTTGTACTTGTTTCTTATCCTTTTGATGAGATCATCTAATATCAGATTCTTCCTGAAGAGTTTTATCATAACCTTTTCTTACTTCGTACATATATCTTGAATTTCCCCTTGATGAGTGATTAGAGCTAGTTGTCATAATATTATTTCTTCATTTTCTTGGAAAATGAATCTTGTTCTGACAATAGGCTTTTTCTTATGAAGTAACTCATTTTGAAATCAAGTTAAAGGTTTCTGAAGAGTATCCTGCTGGTGAGGTTTCTGTTGTAATGGCGTATTTGACTTTGAGAATGCTTTTCTTGAAACTGCCCTTTTGTGACTAATTTTGAGTTGGACTTTTCTGCTTCTGGATCTTCAATCACTCATTAGTTCTTTCTTGATGATCGGACTTCTGAAAAAGTTATTTCTTTGAATTCAAAGCCTTCGTCTTCTTGACTAGAGTTTGCTTTTATCATATTCTGATTATGTCAACAAGAGATCTAATTCTTATCCAGACTTGTATTCTTATGAGAGTTAATGACTCTTTCTTCTAGAGTTGATTTGTCTAGAGTTTTACTCAACTAACGGTTGAGAGAATTTATTTAAATGCATCTTGTTCTTTATGTTTTTGAGTCACTTTAAGAACCATGATGCCTTTTATGATAAAACTAAATGTTTGAAATTGATCCCTATTTCTTTCATTTCAATCTATAGCATTTATAGTTTTTCTCTTACTAGATCTCTCAACACGGTTATGTGTTTGATTCAAAAATTAATAACTAAACTAGGCTCGGATACCAATTAAAGATAGAGAAAAACACAAGAAAGGGGGTTTGAATTGGGTTTTCAAAGCTTTTCCCTTTTGAATTAAAAACAATTTGATAAAACCATGAAATAATATAGAATGCTAGAAATATAAAGAGACACATTCAGTTTATCCAAGTTGACCTACAACAAGGATACATCTTGTCCACCCTCCTTGGATGATTTTGCCTTAGACAATGATTTAATCCATTATAGCCAAACTGATTACAAATGAACGCGCTACTTTCCGGTGACTAAAAACCAAACAATGATCAACTTCCAATGACCCCTTAAGAATTCTGACCTACCTGATCCCCTAAGATATTCGACGATCATTGACCCCTTAAGAATTCTAACTAACCCGGTCCCCTAAGAGGATTTCTCACATAAAGCATCTTCATCCACGGTGTGATTGGTGGATCTGGAACTGACTGTTTAACGCTGGTTCGCGAAATGTCGCGGAAGCAAGAGTCGCCATCGTCTTTTATGTTCTCCAACATGGAAAGGACAAAAGCACAGCAAAATTCCTTCTGAGATAATTTCTCGGTTCGGGAGGTAGATTTATAGAAAGGGAAGGTGTTAGCACCCTTTTATCCATGGTTATCCATGGGCTCTTAGATACTTGCTCATTGTGTTTTCAAAGTGTTTACTTTTCAATTGTGAGTGAGTTTGAAAAAGTTCCGTTTAAAGATTTCAGATCGACTCTTGTATCAGTCCTCAAGAGTGTTTGGAAAATTGTTTTGAAAGCTTTTTGAAAAGTGTCAGTGTGAAAAGAGTTTTTGATTTGTTTTTGAATAGAGCAAGTATCGATGATTCATCCACCTACCCTAAGGAATTAGGCTGTGTAAATGTCCTTAAGGTAGTGCCATCCCATCATTGAGAGATAGGTAGCACCACCGTTGGAGGTGTTCGGGTCAATTTGTTTGTAGGGACAGTGTGGTCACCAGAGCAATAGTAGGACACCTTAGAATCTACCCTTATGCCATTGATCCTTTTTAATTCCGAGGCAACCGTTTCGAGGCAACTGGATCATGTCATGGACATAAGGACTCACTAAGACATCCTGTACTCGACGACCACGTTTCGAGGGGCAAGGCAACAACGAGGCGTACCCTAAGAGTGGTGTGTGATTTTCAATTATGTTTATCTTGTCATGCATTGGTGATCTACGCTTTGTTTTTATTTTTGGCATTCATTCTTTCATATGGTTATTAACAGTTAAAAGGTGCGGAATTTAAAAGTCCTACGCTATTACAAAGGCGCGGGTCTACATCGCCAAATTAAACCAAGACCCGATTTGAATAAAATAAAGATGCGGAAAGTAAATACCCTAATTAATCTATTACAAGGCTTTGGGGCAATTACATGAAAATTAAAAGAAAGAGAAATAAAAGTAAATGTGCGAAAAGAAATAAAGTCGAGAATGCGAGGGCGTTGGACCCTTTTAAAGAAATTAAATCGAAATCGTAAATTAATTAAATTAAATAAAAGCAAGAACTTATTTTTTGGAGTTTTTGTATTTATGGAATTTAATGAGAAAATTAAATGGAATTAAAACCCTAATTCTAAACTATTTTTAATTTGTTAAAAAAATGTTTAATTTTGACCTAGTTTTAACCTAATTATTTAGTGATAAATTTATTTACAAAAGTAATTAGTGGTTAATAATTATTATAATAAAAAAGAAAAAGAATAAAAGTGTTAAAACCCTAATCTCTATATTTTTTAATTTATTATAAAAAAACATTGAAATTAAACCTAAAATTAAAACTAAATTAGTTAACAAAATTTATTTACAAAATAAATATTAGTAAATTAATTAACCAACATATTTTATTTTTTATGATTTTCTGATTTAATATTTATTTTTTGTGTTATAAAATATTATTTGGAGGAATTAAAAACAAATAAATTAAAACAAATAAAAAGAGAAAAAGAAAAGAGAAAGAAATACAAACAAAAAGGGGGTTCTGCCCCAATTATGGAGGTTTTTGATGAGTAATCTGGCCCAATGAATTCAGGCCCTTCGTTGACTTTCCAGGTTGCATGTGGATGCGTTGACTGATGCATATGGTGGATAGCTGGTGATAGCCACTAGATTAATCTTCAGGGACATGTGGCAAGCTTTGGCGCTGGGGAATTTGGTGGACTTCTGGGCGTGTTGGACACCTAATCATGTTATGAGAAAAAATAGAAGGAAATATGGGGGACCTGGGAATTGAACCCAGGTCCCATTGATTGCATGACAACACATTAACCACTCAGCCAAGCGCGTTGGTTTTTATGTATACTGAACAATGACCAACATATATGAAAAAGCGTTAGTCACTGTAATAATGAAAAAAAACGCGCCAAGCTTCAAATCAACCAACCACGTTTAGCCACGCCTGCATCATCTTCTTCTTTCTGCCTGTAAAAGAAATCAAATAGCGGGGGTTTTAAACCCCCACTAAACAAAGCCAGGAAAAATAGCGATTAGGTTATAACGAAAAAGAAAAAGGGCGCGATGGTCTGATTGGATTCGTCTGGAGATTCTGAGTCCAATGGCATAGGTCTCGTGGCTTAATTTTTCCACATGAAAGAAGCCCTAATTTTTGACCTCTGAAACCCTAAAGAGCTTCCATGGTAACTTTGCATACAGGCCATAAAAACTTAATTAAAATACATCACTAGCTTCAGGGAGTGCATATTAGTGTAAATCAAACATTCAAATGCATGGAAAAGGCATGTATATTAAAACACGATTATGAGAAAAGTTTGAGAAAATTGGACTTTGTTCTACCACTTCTTTATGCGTGGGGACTGGAAAAGGATTGAGTGACGTTCAGGAAAGCCTCAGAAAGCTTTTGGAATTGATTATAGGCTTTGAATCACGCTCTATGTGTGTTTTCAGTTTTGAGAATTTCTTGAAAAATGCAAAGTTGGTTTGAGGTCTGAGGCGCAGCTTCCAGGTTTCTTTGATTAGGTTTGCATTGTGTTTATGTATGGAATGAATTAGGGTAAAAATCCAAGCCAAGAAACCTTTGCATTGATGTTTTTGAGATTTGATTTTCATGTAATCTTTTTTCAATCTTTTTTCATGGAGAACATGCCAATCATTGCCAATTCTTTCCATATTGAGTGTGCACGAAATATTTAGGCTTTATTGAGAGAATATGCTGCAAAAAAGGATTAGAAAACATGGTTTTCTATTTTTGTCATATTTTATTTTAATTAAATGAACTAATAATAATAATTCAAATAATTAATAAAAAATGATAAAATAACTCCCTTTAAAGTCAATGGGTCGTGCATAGCTTTTGGGTGATGATTCTTGGAAGAAATTGAGGTCCATTAACAATTTTGAGGCATTTGAAGCAAAGTTGACTTTTCAAAATTCCCAAAAATTTCCCAACTTCCACAAGGCATA
This sequence comes from Vicia faba, assembly GCA_948472305.1. Lineage (NCBI taxonomy): Eukaryota > Viridiplantae > Streptophyta > Magnoliopsida > Fabales > Fabaceae > Vicia > Vicia faba. The sequence goes on from OX451737.1 coordinate 776,870,026, forward strand.
TCTTGCTCGATTTTTAAGCTTTGATCATGTTCTTGGACATTTTGGAAAGGTCTTGAAGTCCTCTAACCAATTAATTTGGTCCCATGTCATTTTGATTTACCAATATCAAGTTATGGTCTTTGACTTAAAGTCCCTTTTTGTTGACTTTTGAAAATGACCTATAATGTTGAGATTGATAACTTTTTGTGAGAGAATTTATTGGACTTGAAGTGTGAAGATGAGTTGTAGGAAATGTCATTATCTTCAAAATGAGCTTTGGATGGAATTTTTCTGATAAACCATGTGGAAGTTATGCCTTGGTCAAGTTACAGTTGACTTTTTCAACTGTCCAAATATGGAAACTTTTGCATCTTGAGACTTTTTGAGCCATGCCTTGAGAATCATGATCAAGAATTGATCAAATGATGTTTGTGGCTTCAAAATAAGATGTTGACCAAAAATTTGAACTTTTGACTGTCAAATGACCATTTTACCCCTACAGTTGACTGTTGAGCAATTAGGGTTTTTGACTGTGCAATTTTGTGCTGTGAGTCTTGAAACTTAGAATATGGATGCTTGACCATGTTTGTAGTCATATGGGACTTGTTTGGACCCTTGGAAACTTCAATTTCTTTGCCAGAACCAAAACCCTAGTTTTTGACTGTTAGGAGGCCATTGAACTATGCAACCCTTGGGGAGATTTTGAAGCATGTTCTTTGCAAATCTTGAAGAATATGGGAGGGCAAATTTTGGGGTACAACACACGGCTTTCCAGCAACTTTACTTCATTTCATTAATCTTCTTTTATAGCCTTCAAAAAGAGTCATTGTAAGGGTAAAAAAGTCCTTTCTCCTTCCAACGATTGATTCCTAGCTGATAGATTCAAGAGAGGTTTAGAATAGTATGAAACGTCACTTTCCTTAGCCTCTTGCTTGCAGTTGTTAGCATAAGATCATGGGAGAAAACTTCTGTGAATAGTATAACCAATATCATCATAGTGGAATTTGTGGTGTATTGTTTGTATTGTATTCTTCTTGACTAAATTTCTTGATCTTTATCTTTTGATGATGTACTTCTGATTCTGAAGTATTAAGCTTGGAAGAGATCAATTACTTTGTCTTCATTCTTCTGTTGAATAACTGATGAGTAGTTCATAAACTACTCTATTGGTGTAGCATAGGATCATTAGAGTTGTCAGAACCATGACTTGTCTTCAGAAATAATAACAACAGCTTTTCTGAAACACGAAGCTTGACTTCTGATCTTAGAACTAGTCTTGAAGGCGTATTTCTTGTTTTATCTAGGAGATAAAGATTATGTGATAAGATGTTTCATTTAAGAATATTTTATTAGTGGATTCTTGTCTTCAAATATATAGGCAATAACTTATATGAGAAACAACTCTTGTCGTTGTAGGTGAAAGCTTTTCTAAAGTTGATATCAAAAGCTTTTCTGATGGATCTTAAAATTAGATATTGTGACAATAGCCTTGTTGATTCTCAATTATTTTAATTTTGAGCTTTGATTCTTTTCTTCTTGCTGGATTGATTATGATTGAAGAATGATAGTGATATAGAAGATACTTCATGGTTGTAGAGTCAGAGTCTTTTAGATATTTGAACATTGTCTTCTGATATACAAGCAACAACTAATCTGAGGAACAACTTCTTTGTTTATGAATGAAAGATTTTCTAAACCATTCTGACTTAATCTGATCTTGATTTCTGATAATAAACTTTTCTAAGTTGAATATATGATGTATGATTTTTGAAGCAGAAGCTTATATAAATACATGGGATCTTCTGGTTAATTCATCTTGATATCATCTTTGATTTCTGATTACAGCTTTTCTGATCTGCATATCAGTTGTTTGATTTCTGAAGCAAAATCTTATATCATTACATCTGATTTTGAGGTTGATTTTTTTCTTTCTGATCTCTTGAATTGTGATCTTTGAGTTAAGCTAAAATCAACAACTTATGTCAGCTACATTTTGGTTTTTGATCTTGAATTCTATCTTCCTGATATCTGATATCTTTGTTTTTGATATCTTGAGATCTTCAATTTTAAGATCTGGTTTGTGATATCTTTGTTTCTGAGCATCTTCATTTCTGATATCTTCATTCTTGATATTGAGCTATAAGAAAAATATTTTTATCAGCTACTTCTTTAATTTCTGATATCTTTAGGCTTGAGCTCTTCTTAGAAACTCATCGAGATTCTTTTCTTGTCGAACATTCAACATTCAACAGAACTACTGATGGTTCATTAGAAATGAACTCAGTGGTTCTCTTTCCGAGTGCTAATTTGATTTTGATGATATCTTGATTAAGACTATCCAGAATTCAAATATCTTCACACTCAATGAAACCATTAGAACTAAAATTGTTCTACACAAAATATATGCATTGTTATTATCAAAACATGGAGATTGAAACACAGATCCAAATATTGTTCTAACAATCTCCTCCATTTTTTATGATGACAAAACCATGTATTTTGGTGGAACAATTTTACAGGGTTAAATCATAAACAAAATAATATAAGAGTTTATAAAACTCCCCCTGGGATAAACAATCTCCCACTGAATCATAAACTTATGATCTTTCAGAGCTTTAGGAGCATTGTTATCTTCTCTAGATCTGATCAATATCATTGATTTAACATTTAAGCTTATCATATCATCCATGCTTTCACATAACATTTGAAACAATGGTCATTTTATATCAGAACTTGACTTTTCAGATTGAATGCAATGTTTCATTCAAAAATGTTCTTGCAGCCATGTATATTCTAAGTAATTTTGCAGTTTATATCATGTTAGAATGTCATGTAGTTCATAGGGTTTAGAGGATGAATGTCAACCAAAATCATTACTTTTTATCTCCCTTTTTGTCATAATAAAAAGATATAAGAAATTCTTAATTGATTTTTGAGACATTTAAATCAAGCAACAGTGAGCTCATAAAGAACACAATATAATTGTAGAGGAAAACATGCTACTAAAGAATAACAAGAGCATTCTTTTTCCAATTTTCATAGTTTGTGCCCTGGTGTGATACGGTGGGAGAACTGACTAGGGTTTTGCGTTTGTTTTCGCAAATGTTTCGGTTGAGCAAGAGTCGCCACCGACTTTTTATTTTATCCTAAGGAAAGGTTTTAAAAAGCACAGCAAAAAACCTTTGAGATTTTTCTTGGGTTCGGGGAGTAGATTATAGAAAGGGAAGGTATTAGCACCCTTTCTATCCATGGTTATCCATGGGCTCTTAGGTACTTGCTTAGATCAACTTGCCTTGGTTTTCAATTGTTTGAAATGGTGCTTGGTGTGTGGTTTTTGAAAATGTTTTGAAAAGATGCCTTGTATAGGCTACCCTTGTAACAATTCTTTACTCGAATGTTTTACAAAAGGTGTTTCAAGGTTTTTTGAAAGTTGGTTTTGAAAGTGTTTGTGAAGTGTGGTTTGAAAATAGGCAAGTGTTTTCTTTGCAAATTGACAAGTACTTAAGAGTTTATCTACCCTAAAGTTTTCTCAAAGATTTTTGTTATGTTTTAAACCTTTTGACAATTTTGTTCCACCATTGCATTTGGTGGACAATCTTATCTTAGGAGGTTGAAGGGACGGGCGCGGGTCATCGTTTAGACCATAATTGCAATAGTGTTAAATGTCTTTGGGCAATTTTTCTTTAAAAGGGACTTGATCATTCATTTAGGCAACATTTTGAGGGACTATGATCATTTGATTGTTTGTTTTACCCAAAGAAGTTCAACATACAATATGGCCCAATTTATTTGAAGGCAACAAAGTGGAATACCCTAGGGGTGCAAGTGTGAAATGTGTTGTCCATTTTCATGCTTTTTTGTCTTGTATTAGGTCAAACTATTTTTTGTTCATTTTATTCGCATGCAAACCCTAACTCTAGCATAGTATATTTAGAAAGCGATAAAGTGTGAAATTCAAATTCCTACGCTATTACAACACAATAATATGGGGAGGGGGGTACAATGTCTCAAATGGGGTATATTTAGACAAAAATTTAAACCTAACTATTACATCATTTTCTTTGAATATTTACAAGACAAATAATTGTATAATTAAATGGAAATTGAAATAAATATGCAAAAATATAAAAAAGGGAATTTTTATATGTATGCAAAAAAGATATTATTTATGTGAAATAAAAAGAGAAATAACAAGGTATTATATTTTGGAGTATTTTCAAATTTAGGGGAAAACCCTAATTTTAATCAAAATGGTATTAGTTATTTAATATTTGTAATATTGACTATTTATATACAAAAATAAGATAAAAATATAATATACTTAAAAAATGTATTTTTTAGTATTAAATATTAAAAAATAAAATATGTACATTTTTGGTATTTATATCCTAAGTGTATTAATATATTTCTATCTATTTATATTATTTACAAACTATGTTTTATATATATTAATTAATAATATTTAATATTTAAATAAAAAAAGTATTTTTCTATAAAATATTTTCAGGAAGTAAAAATAAGATAAAAGTATGTAAAAATGTATTTCCAATATTTTAATATTTTAAACAAAACATATATATTTATTTTTTTGTGTACAAACCAAGAGAAAAAATCAAATAAATCCCTAATAAAATCAAAAATGATGAGAAAAAATATTTTTAAATTTTTAATATGCTGAGAAAAAATAAATGAGTTAATTAAAAAAAGAAAAAGTCAAAAAACATTAAAAATAAAGCAAATGGGCTCAGGGGGTGTAAAACCAATTGTAGGGTGCAAAAAGAAAACACAAAGCAAGCCCAGCCCAATGCCACCTTTCTTCAACCTCTGAACTGTGTCATTCAAAAAAAACGCGCGCCCTGTTCTTAATCTTCTAACTCCTGATTCCTGGCTTATTAATGAAAACTCATAACATAAAAAATGTTCAGCATCAAGAGACGAATCCAACCATATGCAGAACTTGATCTAACTCTCTAAGATGAGGGAGAATTTCTTCTCCCCCAAATCCTAACCTAGATTTTCTGCCATTTTCAAACCTCAAATTCTCACAGCTCAATCAAAAGAAATGAAAAGTAAAAACATGTACATGTTCAGTGGCATGAGTAGAACATTGTTTATTCACAAACTTAGAGCTAATGATGCTTGATAAGAGAGATAGAAGTTCACCAAGATACCTGTTCAGCTGAAGTTCTATCTGGCAATGAGGAAGCTTTCAGTGCAAGGTGATGATTGGAAAAGCTTCCTTGAGGTCCAGGGATGCTATTCCAATGTTTACTTTGTCTTGAAAGCTTTTGAATCGTGCTAGAGCACTTCACCTGCAAAATAAGAAACTGAAAATGGTGGAAGTGGTTAGAGGGATTACAGGTCGTGTTTCAAGGCATGGTTAGCTTGCATAGGTGCTAGGGAATGTATGTGAACTGGTTTGGGCAAGAGAGCTTGAGGGAAATGGAAGATGGCACTCAAACTGCAGGCCTGACCCTGTTTTTGCAGTTTGAAGATGATTCTGAGATTGGGAGTGTATGAGAGGTGTTAGGGTCGTGCAATAGCTTGGTTGAGATGTCTTGGCTATGTTTTACAAGTTCACTTAAGGGTTTGTAAGCTGATATGAGAGTTGTACTAAGTTATGATGTGTTTCTTACACTTTAAGCAAGCAATGGTTACTTTGTGCCTCTAGCCTGTACAGGCCCTCATACTATGCTGCATAATCCCTCCTTGATTAGTGTGATTAACACATAAACTTGTGCCAATTAGATATGGACTGTACTTCTTGGATTTGTAATTGGACATAAAGCTAACTTTTGCAAAAATGGAAGAAATGCTTTATCTATTTTGGGATTAATCCTTTATGCAATGCTAGAACACAAAGAACATGGCTTTGGCACAAAGAATATGCATTAAATTTATGAGTGTTGGATGGTTTAAGGACCTGTAATCAAGATATGCAAGCTGAGATTGAAATGCATAGTGTTATGAACATGTACATGGCCAAGAACAAAAGTGACTTTTTCCCATTTTGCAAAATTCGATTCTCCCTAACCATGAGGTTGTTTGAGAATTTCTTGGACATTTTGGAAAGCTTGGAATGTGTACTACAATACATCTTTGAAGTGCAAATTGAAATTCCAAGTGGAAGTGTATGGAAAATGGCCTTGAAGTTAGGTAGAAAACCTTGTCAAAATAAGTTAAAATTTCACTAAGTTAAGAATGGTTTAGTGCCCTTATTCAAAAATTTGTAACTTGAGATACAAGCCTCAAATGGGAAAACTTTGTGAATCAAAGTTGTAGATTATGCAACAAGCTACAACTTTCATGTTTTGACTTTTGTTTGAATCCAAATGGATCTTGGTGAAAAAGTGGGGCAAAGTTGGGAAAAAATTAGGGTTTTTTATAACTTAGAAAAATTCTAAGTTATGAAAAATTCTAATTTCTAACCCTAATTTGCATTTTGTGATTTCTTGGTGAACAAGTTTCATGATTTGGCATGTTTTGATGAAAAATGAATCTTGACTCTTGATTTTGACAAAAAAGTCAAAGTTTGACTTTTCAGTATACAGTCAAAATTGATCAATTGACTGGGAAATTCAACTGTCAATCTTGTGTACTTGGGATCTTTTGTTGGGTCAAACAGTCAAGAATTGGTTTGCCATTGGTTGGGTCAAACAGTCAAGAATTGCCTTTGTGCAGTCAAAACCCTAAAAATGACCATTTTGCCCTTTTGGTGGTCTGATCAAATTTCTTGTGGGATTGTGATCCAAACTTGATCAAATTGTTCATATGAGTTCATAATGTTGATGTGGGTCAATTTCCATGAAGTTTGACTGTCAATTGGCCACAGTTGACTTTTTCCCCAATACAGCTGATTTCTAGGTCAATTGTCCAATTGATTGGGCAAAGCTTGGAATCAAGGCTTGAAACTGGATGTGGATAAACTTGGGAGTCTAATATGAAGCATGAAAGTCATTTTAGGCATTTTAGGTCAAAACATCTTGGTGCAAACACAAACCCTAATTTGGGTCAACAGTGCAAGGAGAAGTCTTGAGCAGATGAAACCCTAACTGGATCTTGGGCTTCAAAGGTTTTGTGATGAGAAATCATTGAGAAATAGGAGGGCAAATTTTGGGGTACAACACCTGGTCTCTAATGAAGGGTTTCTTATTACTATTATGTTCCTTAGAAGGCAGTCCTACCAGGTGTTGAAGAGATTGGACAGGATGTCTAGACCAAATGTCTAGAACATCTGTACTGACTTCAGCATGTCTATGATGCTAAAGAAAAAGGATGGAACTCGAGTATAGGTCAATTAATGTCTAATCATTCCTATGAGTGTGAAGACCTTATATCTTTGTGGAGAAGAATGCCCTAATTATCTCAAGAACAACTATATGAGTTTTATTCCTAGTTTGACTGGAAGATGGACTTCTAATGAAGATTTCTTTTTTGAATAATTATCTTGTGATCTGTTGGATCTTTTTATTCAAAGGTTTATGAATCTTGAATAAAAAGGGTTATCAACCATGAAGAAAACATGAGGTAATTTATTTATGATCTTATGTTTTAAGAGAATGAAGGATTGTCTACCATCTATGACTTACAAGGTAAGGTGACTATATTATTCCTAAAACTTGATATCTTGATCAAGTCTATAAGGATATGCTCAGAACAATTATGAGGTTTCTTCTAGATTAAAGATTATTGGAAGGGTTTGGGTTTTCAAGCTTTTATTAGCAAAGAGAAAAATCAAGTGACAAAAGGTTGTTTTTATCAAAAGGGAAGTTTAAGGACATTTGATATCTAAATAACACATGATGGAGGATATAGGTTTTGTTAAGTGGTTTTCTTACTGAAGGATTGATGATTATTGTGATAAACATAAGTCAATGTGTGATCAAGGTCTGAAGGTATTTATCATCAAGGAAGAATATTTTGTCTCTAAGGAGGTGTATGGATTTCTTTGAGGATTTAAAAACAATTTCTATTTGTGTTCTTCACGCGTATTTAATTGTTTATCCTTTTACTTGGTGTTGAAGAAAGAAGGAGTCAAGATGTCACACCAGAAGGTGCAACATCAGACAATTGCAAAAGTTTTTGAATTTGTTCTATTGTTGTTTAGTACAATAAAAGGTGAGTATCCTGGAGGATAAAGACATATATATGATTTTATTGTGTGTCCTATAACAAAATAAATATATTTTATGTGAAGTCTTCAAAGGTACTTATATCTTCTTGAATGGGTACAAGGTATGTTTCTGAGTTACTTTATTGAGAGAAGTACTTTTAGTGATGAGTAACTTCTGGACCAAAAATTAGTGATGTATTCATTGATAAAGGTACTGATGTTCAACTAAATGTTGGATCATCATCACAACAGTTTGATACTGAAGACTCTAAATGGCTAGGAGGCACTGAATAAGAAAGCTCTCAAGAAAGCATTTTAAGTGGGAGTTCTTTATTTATTTTGGTTTGTGGTCACCAGTTGTTTCAGAAATGAAATATATAATGATTGTGAGTTTTGGAGTAAAGAGCTATTGGCCATGTCTAAAGAAGATTGTATTATTAGAGGATATTCTTGTCACTTGGAATAAAATTAATTGAATCCTAGTATATCTTTAAGATTAGGTACATTGCTGAAGGAAGATGTATTTTTAATTTGGTTGATTACTAAAAGAATGCAATTTCAAACTGAATGTCATGACATTATAGTGTGACATGCTACTGAAATTAAGGTACAAGGATTTTATTCTGCTTGCAAAACAAAGTCATTGGTTATGTCATCATTGTGTTAAGGATCTTGATGTAGACTTATATTGACACTCCTAAACTTGGTATGGTTAAGAAGATCTGGAAGTATTTTCATCATAACTTGAGGTGCAAGTTACATTGAGAATATGAGGGGTAATTTTGGAATTGCACTACTGAATAATTATTGGAGTAACTGTTTGGACGATCGGCCAACTATATTCTTTTACCTAGTGGAGTGTGCAATCTTAGAAGAATCATTTTAAATGGCATGGTAAATGTCACTTCAAATGTTGTAACATTTTTCAAGGAGTCAAAGCTTGGAAAGAGAGAAAGCTGAACAAAAATGTGTCTCTCTCCTTTGGTGAGTGGTTCATTGTTTCTAAAGGTGATCTTATCTTCCAAAAACGCTTTCATTGACTTAATTATCGTTACAAGCAAAGTTTCATTACAACCTAAGTAACTCTCCTTGTATTTAAAGATCTTACAACCTCATCATCCTCACAAGTTGCGTTTCAACATTAGTTAATCTTCAAAATTTTGCTTATATAAAGAAGGCTCTTCTACTGAAAAACCAAAAAGGAAGTGGGTTCTGTTTCAAAGGTAGTAGTGTCCAACACTATAACAAATGTTGAAATATCTACCAGAATATCCAGGACAGGGAAAACACTTATAATCATGATGAAATCCCTCAAGAAGAACCATGTGCATTTACATGATTCAAACTCAGAGGTTGATGAAGATTGATTCAACTTCATTGAATCATAAGATTGTGTTGATAGGTAGTGACTGCTATATGTTATTAAAAATAAAAATAAAAACAAAAAAAGGAAAAATTCAAAAAAAAACAGAGGTGTTTAATTTTTTTGTATTGAGTAAGTATTTTTAGATTCTTGTGTCTTCTTTTCATCTCGTTAGTTTTGGTCTCTTTAAATAGACTTAGTCTCTTTTTGGGTTTGTTTTATTTTTCTTCTTCTTCAGTTTAGTTTGCCCTGTTTGGGTGAGTTATTTTTTTATTTTTACCCTTAGCTTATGTCTCTTTGGGTGAGTTTGTTTTGTTTCTATTTCTTTTGTGTCTATTTGATGCTATTGTTTCTGCATCAAATTCTTGAGTAAGTTTATTTTGAGTCTTTCTTATTTTTGTCTTGAATCAATTCTTTCTTCTTTTGATTCTTTTTGTTTGTCAGTTTCTTTTCAGTTTATTTTGTGGCTTAAAAGGGGGAAAAGTGAATGTGTCAGTAGGTTTAGGTATAATTCTAGTGTTGTTTGTATGCTTTATGAAACACTTTATGGGGAGCATGGATTTCTGTCATGCGAGTCTTGAGTTAATTTCTGCTACTTCTGCATGATGTCCTATAGGATGTTGTAACATCCTGTCATTGTGTCTTGTGTTCTGAGTTATGCGCATTGTTGTGTCTTGTGCTCTGAGTTATGAGTGCTGCTTATGTTGCATGTGTTTATAATGTGTTGTGTTCTTGAGGGGGATATTTATCTCTCTATGACAAGAGTTGGTTCTGTGTTTGAGGGGGAGCATCTTAAATGGTTCTGAAGATGCAATCTATCTTCTTCCTCGTGTACAAAGTTTACATATTTAGCATATAGCTTGTGTTTATGTAACTTTTGTATCTTTGATACATGTTTTGTGCAGTTTAGTTTATGGTCTTATTCATTTGTGGTCTTATTCCTTTGTGGTGTTATTCCTCTCTCCAGTTTTATTTGGATTTTGATTATTTTAGCCAAAAATTTCCAAAGGGGGGGATTGTTAGTTCCATGGTCTTAGGATTGGCATAGTTTTGCTAAAACATGGTTCTACACTGATGTTGATCAAGACAGTTCATCATTCTTATCAATTGTCATAACAATTTTGTTGTTATGAGTTTTTCCAGATGTCGAAGAAGATGTCATTACATCTTGATCTGGTACAGTAGGCACTATTGTTTTAAATCTTGACATATGTGATTTGATCTGTGAAATTTTTTTAGATATATCTCAGTAATTTTTGTAGGTCAAGAAGATTTAATTTGGAACGGGTTTTATATCTCCAGTTGTACATTAGTTACCAAATTGGGCCTTGAGACAATTTAGAAAACTTTATATTGTTTGCTCCAAGATTTAAGGAGATTTTGCTGCATAATTGGTGCATCACTTAGCAAATGGATCAAGAAATATTTGGATGCAGATTTTGAAGCCCATGGAATGCAGAGGTGTATTTAAAGAGAAGACCTAACCTAATGTAATCGAATATTTTCAACAAGTTGTAAATTAGAGGGAAGCTTAGAGTCTTAGGTTTTGAGAGTCTCTTGTGTAGTTGTAAGTCACCCATGAATCTTTTGATATTTGTTGTAGACATAATGTTCTCACTCAGAAACCTTTAGGTAATGAGTTAAGTATTGTTCTCACTCTTAAAGCTTTGAAGCAAGAGAGTTAAGTTTTGCATTGGAAGTATAATCTTCTTATTGGGTTTCCTTTGATACAATCACTAGAATTGGGACTGTTAGATATCACTGAGGTGATTTAGGGAGTGATATGGTGATTTCTCATATCTAGATGATGATTTCTAGGTAGAAGTTGCACTGGGTAGGGATTAAGTGAGAAGTTGTAAACTGAGAGTGTTTAGGCTTTGAATTAATATTATTGATAGTGAATTTCCTTCATGGCTTGGTAGCCCCAAGATGTAGGTGATGTTGCATCGAACTGGGTTAACAACTCTATGTGTTATTTATCATTCTGCAATTTAATTTCAGTATCACTTGCATCCTGATAATTTTGTTAAGTCTGTCAATAGATGTTGTAAAATCTGCAGTGACATTGTTCTGATGTTGGGACATCAGTATTAAACATGTGTTGCATGTACCGGAATTTCAAAGGGGAGATTGTAAGAACAAGATTTGGTTTTGAATATGGCCTTAAGTTTTGATGATAACATTACATGTTATCTTAGAGATTAAATTTAGTACGCTAACAGTTTTTGTCAAGTATGTAGCCTTTTCTAACAGGTTCTGACTCTGAAGATAAGACGTGTGACGTTGTTGGCTAGGATTTTTATAAATAGTTAAAATACAACCAAAATCCAAAAAGGTTCTTTAAGAACTTTGAATTATAGGAAGTCGACTATAGAACCAGTTGACCGGGATAGATTTCACAAATAGTCGATTGGGCATGTGGATGCAGTCGACTAGAAAAGAGGCCTCATGAGGAACGGATTGGGCCCGAGAATGTTAAAAAGCCCAAAGAGTGCATAACTAGCCAAGAAAAGTGTTATGAATGGAGAACGTGGGTTCGATAGCATGGATGGAGAACGTGGATTCATGGAGGGAAGTTATAAGAGACATGTGGCTTATAAAGAAGTGAAACCTGTTGAAAAGTAGTTATTTTTGTGTATTATAAATAAAGAATTTAGTGCATAGTGTAAAGGATTCAAACTTTCACATTCCTACATGCTAGTCACTCAGAGTACCCCAAGCGAACGATGAAATGAGTCAAGCTAGGGCAATATACATTTAAATCAACCCATTTTCAACTATTTTGATGGTAGGTTATCTATTTTTATAGTTTAAAACGTCTTTTGTTTTATTTTACAAGTCTTGATTTATTTCTTTTAAATTTGTTTCGCCTTAGTCGAACAAACCCTTTTGAACATACTTTGTGAAAACACTCGAAAACTGAAGCAATGTACTGAGATTCCCTGGTCGATGTTGCCAGTAAACTTTCAATTGAGAGACCAGCGTTGTTTGCCAAAACCAGAGGTAAACAAATTGGCACACCTGATGGGACTGTGCTAATAATTTCGTATTTTGTGTGTGATTTTACAAATTTTCTTATAGTTAGTTTGTGTGTGTATGCATTTAAGAAGTGGTAAGCTTTTTCCCAAGTCTAGAATGCCACGCACTAACAGAAACATTGCACATACGCAGATTTCTACACAAAATGTGGACGTTATACCAGTGAGTACCACAACTAAAAGCGTGACAGTTTTATCTCCTGTAAGATTGACTGCTGTTTATGGTTCAGTGGCACCAGTCACAATGACAGAACCTAGGCATGGGATATCACCATTTGATCCAAATCAACCACTCTTTTCAGGGGTTCTAGGGTCACCATTTGTCCCTTACCAATATGGTGTGACTTATTCCATGATGGTTGGGTTGCAGTCTAACCCGGCCACATACACAGAAAACACAGTGGCCACTGGAAACCAAGGCAGTTATGTCCCAAGTGATCGATCAGGTGGTGTTAGTTATGTCCCTCAGTCGACACCATATTTGAATACTACTTCTGTAATGGCTTTAAGGCAACAGATGGATGAGAGTAATTTAGAGTTAGCAAATGTCTTAACTTAACAAATGGGAGTTTCCCACAACCCTGTAGTTGACCAAATAAGTAGATTATTCGACTCATTCGGAGTCCAACTAACTCATACGCGCCACAGATCGTCAAGAGTTTTTGAAGAACTAGAGGGGGGAAACAATGAGCGTCCTTTTAGACCTTGTGGAAGCACCCACTTATGAAGAGGAAGAACTTGTTGAACAATATGAACCTAGGCCAGTCATAGTTAGGAGAAACCAAGATGTTGATTGAGTGTTAAGAAATTCCACTGTTGGGCGTAACAACATAGAAAATGTAGTGGAAGAAGTATTAACATGATCTAAGGTAAATGTTGGCCTTCGGAGGCCCAACTACTCTCCGCCCTTGCCCGATTACATTCGATAGGGAGAATCACCTAGGGGATGTAAGGTACCTAAATTTACAAAGTTTGCTGGTGATGCCAATGAGTCGACCATTGAACATATTGCTAGGTATGAAACAAAAGCTATCGATATCTCTAATGATGAGGGTTTAAAATTGATATTTTCCTAATTCAATGACCAAAAATGCCTTTACTTGGTTTACTACATTGACTCCAAATTCCATACGCACTTGGGAACAAATTTAAGGTATATTTCATGAGCAATTTTATGCTGTTAAGCCTATGATAAGTTTGAAAGAGTTATCTTTAATAAATAGAAGGTCGTCTGAGTCAATGGAAGATTATTTGAATAGGTTTAGGGTCCTAAAGTCTAGATGCTTCACTAGAGTTCTTGAACATGAGCTGGTCGAAATGGTCGTTGTGGGCTTAGATTATTCTATTAGTAAAAAAATGTATCCTCAATCTATTACGGATATGTATCAACTAGCTGATAATGTTCAATATGTTGAACATTTGAAAACAAAGAAAGCTAGGGTGTTGAAGGATCATAGAAAAGGCAAAGTGGCCTATGTAGACATAGAAGATTATTCCATAGAGTATGAGGATGAATACATAGAAGAAGGAGAAGTTAATGTGACTGAATTAAAAGTAGGACCTCCGTATGCATGTAAACCTATAAGACCGTCAAAAAGAAAGACGGTTGAATAACCAAAAAATGATATATTTAGTACTAAAACATATACTTTTGATGTCTCAAAATATGATGAAATATTTGATGTTTTAGTTTCATATGGTCAGATTATAGTGCCTTCAGGCAGTAAAAATCCACCATTAGAGCAGAAACAAAAAAGAGGTTTCTGCAAGTATCATAATTTTTTGGGTCATAATACTTCTCAACATTTTATTTCAAGGATTTCATTCAGAAGGCTCTGAAAGATGGCCGATTCAAATTTGGTGAAAAACCAAAAAGCTCCATGAAGGTCGACTCAGATCCTTTACATGTTATTGATGCGCACTTTGTCGAACCATTAAAAGTGCTTATGATCGAGACTACTGATGGTCTCGAAGGCAAACAAGAGTATCTTATCGACTCACTCGTAGCATTGACAATCAAGACCACTAAATTTTTTTAGAATGAACAAGTTGTAACCACTAATCCAATGGTAGCTGTAACAACCAAAACTACTGAAGGTCTCAAAGGTGGCAATGGAAATTTGTCTAAGCCACAAGAAGTGATGGTAGTTGATATTGTTGAAGAGCCTAGAGGTAATCAAGGCGACAAGGAAAAATGGATTGTGAAACTAAGAATGAGGAATCATCTGAAGAAACAGTTGTTGAATTAATGAAGGTTGTTTTTCCCAAACTTGAAGAGGAGTTGGTGGATTTTCTGATAGGTGCAAGCTGGGTAATTCCAGGTCTATGTTATGCCCAAATTGTAACATAGTCTTTAACGAAAATTCTGCAAAGAAAATTGAAGTGTTGAAGAAGAAACACCCTCAAGAGAAGAATCCAAAGGTGGTGTTCGACCATGCAAAGGGACCGTACAATGTCCAAGTTCCCGAAGGGAAACCTAGTTTTCCATATCAAAAGACCTTTGTGCCACCAACTGATGTTCCCAACAACAATTGGGTTCGTCCTTTTTATCCAAGGGGGAAAACCAAAATTGGAAGGTAGTAAAGAAAGGTTCAGGTTCGAGTCATAAGTGGGAAATGATGGAGAAAGGATAAAGTTCTTACCAATTTGCTAAAGTTGGGATCACTTCAAAAAAGTATCATGTTTTCCCACACACAAAGGGAAAAATCCTATGACAAAGACTCAGTGGAAAAGGTTTCAGAGAAACAAAAAAGCTACGAGAGAAGCGGCACTAAAAGTGCTCCATCAAATGGTGAGAGTGTTCAAAAGGAAGTGCATCGTCCACCAGCAAAAGAGAGGTTATCGATGCTGATTATGAGTGTGCCGCCAGCAAAAGTTGAAAATTCTAGTGATGATAACATGGATGATGAACTATCTAACAACTTTGAAGAAATAGCTCAGAATATGGTTTGATTATCATTGTAATATTGTATTGGTACTTCCTAATGAGTATGGTTTTGCGTCAGAGGAATCTGGGGACGAAGAGGAAGCCATGTACGAAGAATCAGTAGGCTATAAACCTCTATGCTACTATGTCATGAATAATGGGGTAGTCGAAGAACAATAAGCAATGTTTGAGAGGCCTACATCTGATATGATGTACCATCTCAACCCTTTGTTTATAAGGGCTAAAGTTGATGGTTTCCCTGTCAAAAAAGTGTTTGTTGATGGTGGTGCTGCTGTGAAATTGATGCCACAATCATTGCTGAAAAGGATTGGAAAGTTCGACATTAACTTCAAACCGCATAACATGGTTTTGTTGAACTATGAAGGGAAAACAAGTCATATACTAGGCGTGATTCAAGTAAATTTGTCAGTTGGCTCGACTTCAAGGCCAACATTGTTCATGGTGATTGCGTCCAAGGAAAACTATAACTTATATCTAAGGCATGAGTAGATACATGGCATTAGAACAGTACTATCGATTATGCATCAACGCTTATCCATATGGCATCAAGATGGGATTGTGGAGATCAATGAGGTAGATCAAAATTATTTTACTGCTGATATGGGTATGGTCAATAGGAAGAATTTTGACAAATTCTTAGCTACCATACCTTCGTGCAATCTTGAATATGCAGTGTTCAAGTTATATCCTGATGTGATCGAGTTTCTAACCCTACACCCTACTCATGATTTCATTTGGGACCAAGAAAAGCTGGATACATATCCATCTACAGAAGGGGAGTTTGAACCCACAGGGTGGGAAGAACAAACTCATAATGATGCCTGAGTCGAATTCTCTGGCAATGATTTTGTCCTATATGGACAAAAGCAGGATAAATTCGGCTTTAGAGGGTGGAAATGTTTCAAATATGGCGCCTAGAGCCATTATCATGGAAAAGTTTGGACAACCAAGCCAAAAAATAGCTTCAGAAAGCTAGAGGCTTAACTGTATATATGAAGAAGAGCCTTTGGGGTTTGAAAAAGACCCAAGAGAGAATATTTTGAAGGTGCAAGCACAAGATCCATTGGAGGAAGTCAACCTAGGTGATGACGCGATTAGGAAAATTACATACATCATCACTAAGATCGACATCAAGATGAAGGATCAAGTGTGATCGGTGGAAATAGAACTGACTATTTTGGAATGCTGGTTCGCGTTTGCGTTTCGCAAAATGTCACGGTAAGCAAGAGTCGCCACTGTCTTTTATGTTCTCCAACATGGAAAGGACAAAAGCACAGCAAAATTCCTTCTTTGAGAATGTTTCTCGGTTCGGGAGGTAGATTTATAGAAAGGGAAGGTGTTACCCTTTCTATCCGTGGTTATCCACGGGCTCTTAGGTATTTTCTCTTATGTTTTCAAAAATTGTTTTCTTTTCAAGTGTGTGTGGGTTTTGAAAAAGTTTAGTTTGAAAAAAAATTTCTAAGTAACTCTTGTATCTGTCCTCAAGAGTGTATGAAATGTTTTGTTTGAAAACTTTTTGAAAGTGTAGGTGCGAAAAGATGTTTTTATTTTTTGAGAGAGAGCAAGTACCCAGGAGAAATCTACCTACTCTAAGGAATTAGGTTGTGTAAGAGTCCTTTAGATAGTGTTATCCAACCATTGAGAGGTAGGTAGCACCATCGTTGGAGTTATTCGGGTCAATTCGATGATAAGGGACATGTGTGATCACCAAAGCAATAGTAGGACACCTTAGCGGTAACCCTAATGTCCTAGATCCTTTTATCCGAGGCAACTGTTTCGAGGCAACTGGATCTTTAGACAGGAGGGCGACCTCTAAAACACCATATACTTGACGACCACGTTCGAGGCAACCAGTGAAGCGTGCCCTAGGAGTGGCATGTGCATGTGTGTTGTTTCAGTTTATATTTATCTTTGAACATGTCATTTGTGAGCTACAGATTGGTTTTATTTGTCATACAAGTCTTTCATGCATATTAACAGTTAAGAGTGCAGAAAATAAATTGCGGAAAGGTAAATCTACGCTATTACAAGGCGCGGGTCTATACATCGCCAAAAACATAACCCGTTTGGAAAATAAGTGCGGAAAGTAAAGAAAGCGATAAAATCCTAATTAACTATTACATCCTCGGAAACAGTTACATCAAATATAATCAAAAAAGAATTAAAGCGCGAAAAGAAATTTAATCAGGACGTCCTTAGGGTTTTGACCCTTTTTGAGAAAAGAATTGAAATTGTCCTTTTTTGCAATTTAACTAAAATTAAACCTAATTTACTAATTAATTAATTAATTAAAGAAAAAAAGTGTTTTTGTGTTTTTTATGTTTTAATGAAAATAAAAAGAAAAGAAATTAAAAGTCAAGAAAACCCTAGTTCTAAGTTTATTTTATTTATTATGAAAAGATTAAAATTAAACCTAAATTAAACTAAGTTGATCAATTAGAATTTATTTACAAAAATAATTAAAAAGTGAGATTAATAAATAATACTAATAATAAAAATATTTTTATTTTTTTAATTCTGAATTTATTATAAAAAATATTAGTTTATGAGGTAATTAAATAATAATAATAATAGTTAATTAAAAGAAAATAAAAAAGAAAGAAAATAAAAAGAACTAGAAACCAGGGGGGTTGATGGACCCAATTAGGAGGTTTTATTGGAAACTTTAGGCCCAATAGCACCCAAGCCTGTTTGACCTTTGGAATTATCTGCATGTTGCATTGACTGGGAACAGCATGGTCCACGCCTCATGGCCATCAGATTGGCGTTAGTGGCCACTTGGAAGGCTGATTGCTTGAGATGTATGATGGACTCGTTCTGGAATGCTGCATGTAATCTTGTTAGAAAAAATAGAAACAAAGGTTTGGGTGGACCTGGGAATCAAACCCAGGTCCCAATGATGCACAGCCAGCGCGCCTAACCACTCCACCATCTGCTTGCGTTTGTAAGTATAATGAGACATAAATATAATATATGGAAAATAATAATCATGATGGAAGCAATAAAAAAATGCGCGCAGCTTTGAATCCACCAATGATGCATGAACACATCATCATCTTCCCCACTGAAACTGTAAAACCAAAGTTAGATAGCGGGGGTTTTTAACCCCCACAACCTACAAGCATGAAAAATAGCGATTAGCTCCTTGCTGCTCATAAATATTTCGCGAGCATCGTGTTGGATTCGTCTGGCCTTGACGAATTCAACCGTGGGCTTTAGAGTCTCTAATTTTTCCTATATCATAAAGCCCCCTTTTAAGAGCTTGAAAACCCTAAAATTCAACAATGGTGTTTTCTGTTTCAGGGCACCATAACGCGATTCACCTATACCAATAGCTTCAGAAAGGTTAGAGCAATGCAAAGCAATGATTATAACATGTTAATGATGCATAAAATGTGAGTTTCGATTCTGAAAAAGAATAAGCAACCCGTGATTCTGTTTGGACGTTTCCTTGAGGTTAAACGCTTGGTTTCAATTGCAAATTGTTTCTGAGTATGCTAGCAACGTATTAGAATCAAGAGAAAGCTTTGAATCATGCTGGAAGGCCAAAAACAGTTTTGAGTTTTTTCTTGATTTTTCAATATTGTCTATGGTGTTTCTACAGCAATTTGTACGTTGCAGGCATTAGGGTTGAGTTATGCACTTATAGTAGAATGGTTTTAGGTCAAGTCTTGATCCAAAAATCCATGGAAAAAAGTTTTCAATATTTGATTTTCAATCAAATATTTTTCAATCTTTTTGATTGAAAAACCTTGCCAAATTGGGTGATTCTTGTCTCTTTGATTGGCACACGAAATCTCCAGCTCATATTGGTCATATTTGCTTCATGAAAAGATTTGAAAACCATATCTTCATATTTTCCTACATTTAAATGAATTAAATGAATTAATAATCAATTAAAAATCCAAATAATTAATAAAAATAAGAAAATAATTCAATTTAATCTCAATGGGTCGTGCATAGGCCTTGGACAAAGTTTCAAGAAGGAATTTGAGGCCCATTAGCAAAAATGAGGTGTTTTGGGCAAAGTTGACTTTTGCAAATTCCCAAATATTTCCCAACTTCTCCAATGCATATCTTGCTCAATTTTGATCATATGAACATGTTCTTGGACATTTTGGAAAGGTCTTGAAGTCCTCTAACCAATGCCTTTGGTCCCATGTCATTTTGATTTACCAATCTCAAGTTATGGTCTTTGACTTAAAATGCCTTTTTGTTGACTTTTAAAATTGACCTATAATGTAGAAATTGATAACTTTTTGTGAGAGCATTTCTATGACTTGAAATGTGAAGATGAGTTGTAGGAAATTTCATCCCCTTCAAAATGAGCATTGGATGGGATTTTTCTGATGAACCATGAAAAAGTTATGCCTTGGTCAAGTTATAGTTGACTTTTCAACTGTCCAAAAATAGCAACTTTTGACATCTTGATGATTTTTGAGCCATGCTTATGGAATCATGATCAAGACTTGATCAAATGATGATTGTGTGCTCAAAATAAGATGTTGACCAAAAAGTTTGACTTTTGACTGCCAAATGACCATTTTACCCCTGTAGTTGATTGTGAACCATATAGGGCTTTTGACTGTGCAATTTGACCCTGTGAGTCTTGAGACTTGGCATGTAGATGCTTGACAATGTATATAGGCATATGGGACTTGATTGGGCCATTGAAAGCCTCAGATTCATTGCAAGAACCAAAACCCTAATTTTGACTGGCTTAGAAGATGGTTTGACTATGCAGCCCCTTGAGAAATCTTGAGCCATTTGAATATGATCTTTGATAAACCTTGAAGAATATGGGAGGGAAAATTTTGGGGTACAACAGTTGCCCCTGTTCAATCTTCTTAGTTCTGAGGATGTAGATTGGCTTGCATGCCTTTCGTGATCCGAAGGTAGAAGATGATTGAACACTAGAGTGCCTAGAAATTTGCACTCACATAGTAGAGTATCAGCAGCGTGATGTCGGGAATGGGCTTATAGATGCCATTTGGAGAGATGATGGATAGGAGGATGGGCTTATAGATGCCATT
This sequence comes from Vicia faba, assembly GCA_948472305.1. Lineage (NCBI taxonomy): Eukaryota > Viridiplantae > Streptophyta > Magnoliopsida > Fabales > Fabaceae > Vicia > Vicia faba. The sequence continues at coordinate 776,890,499 of OX451737.1, forward strand.
TGGAGAGATGATGGATAGGAGGATGGGCTTATAGATGCCATTTGGAGACTGTTGGTGGGTGGATGGGCTTAAAGGTGCCATCTAGGGGTGTCGATCGCGTAAGAGATTCCTTAGCGAGAACTTGCGTACCTGAGAAAGAAAGATAATTTCATGGCCTGTTACAGGGGTTGATCTTCAAACTCTTCATGCAGATATGCCCTGGCAAGATACAGGTATTGAATCTACAATCAATCACTCACAGATATGCCCTGGCTAGATACAGGTATCGAATCCGGAACATCAAACTCTTCATGCAGATATGCCCTGGCTAGATACAGGTGTCGAATCCACAATCAATCCCTCACAGATATGCCCTGGCTAGATACAGGTATCAAATCTGGAACAAGTCGTCTACAGATATGCCCTGGCTGGATACAGGTATCGAATCTCTAAACTCTTCATGCAGATATGCCCTGGCTAGATACTGGTATCAAATCTACAATTAATCGCTCACAGACATGCCCTGGCTAGATACAGGTATCAAATCTGGAATTTGTCATCTATAGATATGCCCTGGCTGGATACAGGAATCGAATCTCTAAACTCTTCATGCAGATATGCCCTGGCTGGATACAGGTATCGAATCTACAATCAATCACTCACAGACATGCCCTGGCTAGATACAGGTATCGAATCTGGAATTTGTCGTCTACAGATATGCCCTGGCTAGATACAGGAATTGAATCTCTAAACTCTTCATGCAGACATGCCCTGGCTGGATACAGGTATGGAATCTACAATCATTCACTCACAGATATGCCCTGGCTAGATACAGGAATCGAATCTGGAATTGGTCGTCTACAGATATGCCCTGGCTGGATACAGGAATCGAATCTCTAAACTCTTCATGCAGACATGCCCTGGCTGGATACAGGTATCGAATCTACAATCAATCACTCACAGATATGCCCTGGCTAGATACAGGAATCGAATCTGGAATTGGTTGTCTACAGATATGCCCTGGCTGGATACAGGTATCGAATCTCTAAACTCTTCATGCAGACATGCCCTGGCTGGATACAGGTATCGAATCTACAATCAGTTACTCACAGATATGCCCTGGCTAGATACATGAATCGAATCTGGAATTGGTCGTCTACAGATATGCCCTGGCTGGATACAGGTATCGAATCTCTAAACTCTTCATGCAGACATGCCCTGGCCGGATACAGGTGTCGAATCTACAATCAGTTACTCACAGATATGCCCTGTCTAGATACAGGAATCGAATCTGGAACTGCGACAGTTGATAGTAATCATCTTTGGATTGACCTTTTTCCTGAAAAGGCAAAACATCAATTGTGTGCAATGTCATGATGTATGAAATGCATGATGTCATGATGTTCCAAAATAAATGAGATAGTGTGTTATGATGCGTATATGCATATGTCATGATGTATGACATTGTGATGATTATGAATGTATTTTCGTCTAGGAAAATAAATCCTTGACGAATGCCGGGAAGTTCGTTGAATCCTGGGCTGATGTTGAAGAGTAGAGTTCTTCATTTCCGATGGGGATGATGGTTGCAAGAATAAACCGGTAGGAGAAGATGACTCCGTTGGGGGATAAACTTGTTGAAGAGATTACTCTGCGGGGAATTACTCTGTGGGAAGAGATACTTCGCTGAGGTTTTGATGATAACTCCACTGGGGATTCCGTTGATAAGTTATGTTGGGGAATTTGATGAACTCCGCTTGGGATAGGAAGCACTTCGCCGAGGACGATCTTTCCGTGATAATTAGCTGAGGATAACCCAGTTATAAGCTCTGGTGGGGGAATAACTTTTGAATATGGTTGGGGAGAGACGTATGTACTCTGCAGGTGATAAGCTTCCAGAATCTACTGGGGATAAGCTTCCAGAATCTACTGGGGCGATTGATTCAACTTTCCTGGGGAAACTTTTGGACTGCACTGGGGAAGTGGCTCCACTGGGGTGTCTGTGTTCTGCCGGGGAATAATCTTATATTAAGACTGCCGGGGATGCTTGTTTAGGAACATCTGTATACTCCGCCGGGGAATATTGAGATCTTATGGGAATACCCAACTTCCTTAAGGCTGACAGTAGGCTAACCCTGCTTGGGGAGAGTGTTGCTGACTTGTTGGAGATACTGTGCCTTTTTGGGACTGATGGGAGACCAACTCTGCTCGGGGAGAGTATTGCTGATTTGTCTTACTCTATGGGGAGTGAAGGTATTTTGGTCATGTTCTTCAACCGAACCTACCTTGGTACCTTGGTGGACAGAGCAACTAGATCGCTTAGACAACTCATTATTGCCCCTGTTTCTGATGTCACCTGTAATTAGTCCTTTGTTTCGTAAGCAAATATTTATGAGTTAGCAATTAGTGTCAAATGCATATATCAAAAATGAGCATTGGACGTTCTTTGCAAAACAAAACAGATAAAGGAAAAACAATTGGCAATTTGTCTGAAAAATGAGCTTGTATTGATTTTGAAATTTGCCTGTAAATAGGCGTTTTGTGTACAAGAGGCTGACGTCCTAGTAAGAGAACGCCGCCGAACGGAATAGAGTTTATACAATTTGTACAAAGGAAAACAAAACAGCTATGTGAAAAAATAATCCCACTGGGTTCCAACTCTGCTATCGCCTTTATGTCTTCAAGCGTCTCATCACTTTGCTGCTTAGTTGAAGATGAAGCTGATTGATTGATGCCGTCTGAACCTGATAGTTGATGCCAAATTCTGGATGCAAGGTGATCCAATGAGACATAGTATTACGCTTATCCCTAAATTTTTCCTGGACCGCCCTTTCGGGTTTTCAGTCCACCGGGATACCCATTTTTGCCCAAGCCGCCTTTTCAGGTTTTCGACTTGCCGGGTGTACAGATTTTTTTCATTTCATCCCTTATTTTGCCCGAACCCTTTTGGTTCGCCGGGAAGCCCTTATTTTTGCCTAGGTGTGTCAACTTAGCGGGTCTTTAATTCATGCGTAGTATCTTTTTACTATGTCTGCATTGGCGGGGTGAGGAAGGTCGTCACCATCCATGGTGGTTAGGATCATAGCTCCTCCTGAGAAGATATGTTTAACCACAAATGTCCCTTCGTACGTAGGGGTCCATTTTCCCTTGGGATCACCTTGAGGAAGAATGATGCGCTTGATTACCAGGTCTCCGACTTGATACCTTTGTCGTCTGACTTTCTTGTTAAATGCCCTGATCATCCGTTTTTGGTACGTCTGACCATGACAAATAGCGGTGAGTCTCTTTTTGTCGATTAGGTTTAATTGATCAAGTCGAGTCTGGATCCAATCATCTTCGCTTAAGCCTGCATCCTTCATTATCCGGAGAGAGGGTATCTGGACTTCAATAGGCAAGACTGCCTCCATGCCATAAACCAAGGAAAAGGGTGTTGCCCATGTTGACGTCCGTGCTGAGGTACGGTACCCATGAAGAGCAAACAGTAACATCTCGTGCCAATCTTTATAGGTCACTGTCATCTTCTGCACAATCTTCTTGATATTCTTATTCGCTGCTTCTACAGCCCCATTCATCTTCGGCCGATAGGGAGAAGAGTTGTGGTGCTGTATCTTGAATTGCTCGCAGAGCTCAGTGATCATCTTGTTGTTGAGATTGGTACCATTGTCCGTAATGATCCTTTCCGGGACGCCGTAGCGACAAATCAGGTTATGCCAAATGAACCGTGCCACAACATTCTTGGTTACGGTAGCATAGGAAGCTGCTTCGACCCACTTCGTGAAGTAATCAATCGCTACCAGGATGAAACGATGCTCGTTGGATGCCGTAGGTCTGATCTCGCCGATCATATCAATGCCCCACATTGAAAAAGGCCAAGGTGCTGTCAAAACATTCAGAGGAACTGGAGGAATGTGCACCTTATCTGCATAAATTTGGCATTTGTGACACGTCCGAGAGTGTTGATAACAGTCGGCTTCCATCGTGGACCAGAAATATCCTGCCCGAAGGATTTTCTTTTCCATAGTGTGTCCACTAGAATGTGTTCCGAAGGTACCTTCATGCAACACTGCCATGATCCTTTCTGCTTCAATCTTATCCACACAACGCAGTAAGGTTGAATCATGGTTTCGCTTATACAGAATGCCGTTGCTGAGGAAGAACTTTGCCGCGAACCTTCTCAGAAACTTCTTGTCATTAACAGATGCACCCTCGGGGTATTCCTAAGCTTCAAGGTACCTATTCACTTCATGATACCAAGGTTTTTCAGTTACCTCTTCAGCCTCAAGATCACAGCAATGTGCAGGTTCATCCAATTTCCAGATAATGATCCGGGGAGCCTCGTTATCCCATTTGACTTTGAACATGGAAGACATCGTAGCTAGCGCGTCCGCCAACTGATTCTCCTCTCTTGGGAAGTGTTCAAAGGTTATCTCTTCGAAATGGGGGATCAATGTCAACACATACTCCTTGTAGGGAATAAGATTTGGGTGTTTCGTATCCCACTCCCCTTTGATCTGACTGATCACGAGAGCGGAATCTCAGAAGACACTCAGAAACTTGATCCTTAAGTCAATTGAAGCTTGAAGACCCATGATGCATGCATCATACTCCGCCATGTTGTTGGTGCAGTTGAAACATAGTCGGGCAGTGAGTGGAGTATGAGTGCCTTTAGGGGATATGATCATGGCGCCAATACCGTTACCCAAAGCGTTTGAGGCTCCGTCAAAGTGCATAGACCATCGGGATCCTTCCTCAGGTCCTTCATCCGGTCCGGGTACTTCACAATCAGTCACTACCATGATATCCTCGTCTAGAAATTCAAAGTTCATCGACTGGTAATCGTCCACTGCCTGGTGTGCCAAATGGTCTGCCAATACACTTCCTTTGATTGCTTTCTGAGTCGTGTACTGGATGTCGTATTCGGTCAAGATCATTTGCCATCTCGCTATTCTTCCGGACAAGGCAGGCTTTTCGAATATGTACTTGATTGGATCCATTTTTGAAATCAAGAGAGTAGTGTGAGTCAACATATACTGTCTCAGCCAGAGAGCAGCCCATACCAAAGCGCAGCAAGTTTTCTCGAGCAGTGAGTATCGGGTCTCACAGTCGGTAAACTTTTTGCTAAGGTAATAAATGGCGTGCTCTTTTCGGCCAGACTCGTCATGCTGCCCCAGCACACACCCCATTGAGTTGTCCAGTACTGTCAAGTATAAGATTAGAGGTCTCCCTTCAACCGTCGGCATAAGAATGGGTGGCTCTTGGAGATACTCCTTGATTCTTTCAAAAGCGGCCTGACATTCATCATTCCAACGTACTACTTGATCTTTCTTCAGCAGCTTGAAGATTGGTTCACAGGTAGCAGTTAGATGTGAGATGAATCGGGCAATGTAGTTCAGTCGTCCTAGAAAGCCTCTGACTTCTTTCTCTGTCTTGGGAGTTGGCATCTCTTGTATGGCTTTCACTTTGGCAGGGTCCACTTGAATACCTTTGTCGCTCACGATGAAACCTAGCAGTTTTCCAGATCTCACCCCAAAGGTGCACTTGTTCGGGTTCAACCTCAGCTTGTACAACTTCAGACGGTCAAACAGTTTCTGTAGGTGGTCAAGGTGTTCCTCCTCAGTTTGGGACCTTGCCATCATATCGTCGACATATACTTCGATCTCGTGATGGATCATGTCATGAAATAAAGCAACCATGGCACGTTGGTAGGTTGCCCCAGCATTTTTCAACCCAAAAGGCATGACCTTGTAGAAAAAGGTGCCCCACTGAGTAACAAAAGTGGTCTTCTCCATGTCTTCAGGAGCCATCTTGATTTGGTTATATCCGGAGAAACCGTCCATGAAGGATAACACCTTGTGCTGAGCAGTATTGTCAACCAGAACGTTGATGTGAGGCAGAGGGAAGTCATCTTTAGGGCTGGCCCTGTTCAAATCCCTGTAGTAAACACACATTCGGACCTTACCATCTTTCTTTGGCACTGGAACCACGTTGGCAACCCACTGAGGGTAAGAAGTCACTGCTAGAAAACCGGCGTCAAATTGTTTCATAACCTCAGCTTTGATTTTCTCGGACATCTCTGGACGCATACGGCGGACCTTCTGTTTCACCGGAGGGCATTCTTCCTTGGTAGGCAAGTGATGAACCACAATGTCAGTATCCAACCCAGGCATGTCTTCGTAAGACCGGACAAATATTTCCATGTAATCATGCAACATCTGAATCAACCGTTGTTTCACACTAGATTCCAGATTGGCACCAATCTTGACTTCCTTTCTGTCTGTCTCAGTACCCAGGTTTACCGTTTCCACTGGCTCTTCATGTGGCTGAATGGCCCTCTCTTCCTGGAGTAACAGTCTTGCAAGCTCACCAGGCACTTCGCAATCATCTTCACTTTCGTCTTCGGATAAGTTGATCGGATTTTCGAAGTCATAATTGGCAGTAGCAGAGTCGTTACCAGTGAGATCCAGAGTGGATTGGAACCTGTATAGGTGAGTGTGTGTAAATATAGCTGTTTTGCAATATATAAAGAAAGAAAGGGAGCACAAGATTTGAAATGCGAAAAACGTCCAATGTTTTTATTCATGATATATGAAAATGACAAACAAAAGCCCTCACAAATGAAGCCACGGTGCCCCGGGTAAGACATTGGGCCATAAAGTTTCAAATTATTGTTCGTTAAAAATTTAAAACAAAGGAGTTCATTACTGAGTGACAAAAGTAATAGGTATGAAATCTTTGGCAGTCCAGTTGCTTGGTCCACCGTTGGTCGTCGGGTAGATCCAGCTGTCAAATTTGGATTCCTCCACGTCGTCTTCAATAGCATTCACTCCCGGGTTGGTGATGAGCACAGGAGGTCTTCCAATCCTTGCCTTACGAACAACCCTCTGAGCTTCTACAGTGAAACCCAAACCAAACTTGTCAGTCTTCGGAGTAAAATCAGGAAGTCGGCCCCAGTTTGCACACTCACCCTTCTCAATCACACCCCATGCATCCTTTTAGGAAGCCATCTTCAAAGGAGAACCCTCTTCAGTCACAGTTTCTGCTGATGCCAGTGTTGGAGGAACCTCTTCAAAATGTTGAAAGGGGGTCTCAATGAATTCCCCATCCATCTCTATGTACCGGAACGAGTTAAGATGGCTGACCATATATTCTTCCTCCCCCTGCACTGTAACAATCTTCCCTCTGACCGGGTACTTGAGCTTCTGATGTAATATGGAGGTCACAGCTCCAGCCTTGTGGATCCAAGGACGGCCCAGCAGACAAGAATAGGACGGTCGGATGTCCATCACATAGAATGTTGAATCAAAGACCTACGAACCAACCCTGATTGGAGTATCAACTTCACCATGTACCATCCTTTTGGACCCGTTAAAGGCCCGGACAACAATGTTACTAGGCTTGAGCTCTAAGCCTTCACAATCCAACCTGTCTAGAGCTTTCTTGGGTAATACATTTAATGAATAACCAGTGTCAACCAGCACATGGGCAAGAGTAGTGCCCCTGTATTCAATGGAGACATGCAGGGCATCATTATGGTTCTTTCCCTTGGCAGTCAGACCAGCGTCAGAGAAACCCAACCCATTATCTGCAGTCAAGTTGGCCACACAATCGGTAAATTGATCAGCAGACGTTTCTTGTGGCACATGGGCCGTCTTCAGGAAGGAAATTAGGGCTTTGGCATGGGCCTCTGAACACAACAACAGTGATAGCATAGAAATTTTAGAGGGGGTGTGCCCCAGCTGCTCAACTACATTGAAATCACTCTTTTTGATAATCTTGAGAATCTCTTCCATCTCTTGCTTGGAAGCTTCAACATTGGTTGTCTTTGGTGCCTCTGTCTGGGCAGGCACATCAGTAGCAATCCCTTTGCCCCGAGCGTCAGATGACTCGGCAGCAGGGGTAGGAACAGGAACTTGATCCGAAAGGGAAGCAGGCACACATGTGGGTGTGATGGCAAGAGGTCTCTAAATTGTTGGTAGCGCAATATCAGGTGAGAAGAGCCTGCCACTGCGAGTGACTTTGGAAGGCCCGGTGATGTTACTGATGCCGGTACTAGTATCAAACTCTTGTTTTACTCCAAGCACATAAACATCTGCCCCATAGTGCCACGGGACAGCTTTGTCAGATGTATAGGGGAGGGGCCCCGGAACAGTGATGATGATAGGAGCAATCTTCTGAGTAGGCCTGATTTTGACAGGCTTCTTTGAAGGAGCCTTAGGAGAGTTGTTGAAAATAGTAACAATGAACACTTCTTCAGCAGGGACAGCAGGAACAGCAATCTTCTTGAACAAGATTTCTTTGCTATCCATCAGGTTTTGGACGCCTGACTTCAGCAAAGGACAACCAGCAGGTGAAACAACACATAGATGGCAACCTTTACTACATCCCGGAAATAAACCGGCTAGCAACAGGTTCCTTTTGACAGTCAACAACAGAGTAACAATATCATCCACAGAGGCTATATACAGGTCTTCCTCAACAGCATTCACTCCATGCTAGGGCATGGGAGCAGTCACAATATTGGGCCTTTTGGGCGCCTCGAACTATATTTCTTTAGCATCAATAAGGTCCTGAAACTTATTCCTCAGAGCCCAACAATCATCCGTAGAATGCCCCGGGCTATCAGAGTGATAAGCACAACGGGCGTTGGGGTTGTATTTTGGAGAGGTGGTGTTCACTACCTTCGGAGCTTCTTTGACAGTTACCAGATTGGTTGACAGTAGTTGCGGCAATATCTGAGACAGGGTCATACTGAGCCGAGTGTACTCCCTTCTGGGTCTCTCACCCCTTGGTTGGTTATATTGCCGAGGAGCGGCAGCAGGCTTAGAAACAACCACCGCGTTGACAGCTTGGCGGCGTTCCGGTTTATTCTGTTTCCTGGAACCATACACAACACTAGATTCTTTCTTGAAGGGCTTCTTTTCAGAACTTGAGGATGCACCATTTTGCATCTTCCCAGACTTGATACCAGCTTCTATCCTTTCTCCAGTTAAGATCAGGTCTGTGAACCCAGCAGAAGAATTACCAATCAGATGGTTGAAGAACAGACCAGACAGGGTCCCCAAGAACATGTCAACAAGCTCCCGGTCAGTCAAAGGTGGCCGCACCCTACCAGCCAGGTCTCTCCACTTTTGTGCGTACTCCTTAAAACCTTCACCCGTCCCAAGTGACATACCCTAGAGTTGGGTACGCGTGGGAGCGAGGTCGGAATTATACTGATACTGCTTATAAAATGCAGTAGCCAAATCCTCCCAGTTACGAATACTGGTTCCATCCAGCTGATAGAACCATTCGAGTTGAGCCCCTGAAAGGCTATCCTGGAAGAAATGGATCCATAGATTCTTGTCTGCAGTGTAAGGTTGGATCTTCCTCACATATGATCTAAGATGCAGCTTAGGACAAGATGCCCCGTCGTACTTCGCAAAAGAAGGTGCCTTGAACTTGTGTGGGATCACCACCCCAGAAGATAAACCTAGATCCCCAAAATCCAACCCAGGCACCTGTTGAATCTCCATGGCACTCAGACGGTCCTCCAGTTGCTTGTACCTGTCCTCAGCAGGAGGGTATTGTTCATCATTGAAATTCGTCTTGTTGTCGGAGACCACAGGACTAGGAACCCTTCCCCCTTGGGGACTGTCTTTCCCTACAGAGGAAGTAGCCTGATCAGCCTCATTATGCAGTGTATTCCCAAACCTTCGTCCAGTGTTGAACAGCACAGTCCTCTTCTTCTTCTTCTTCAAAAGCAGAGTCTTCAATTCCTGTTGTCCTTGGGCTAAGCTCATGACCAGCTCTTGAAACTGGGCGTTCTGGGTCTGGAGGGCCTTGATAGCTTGTTCATTGGATGATTCAGGATTCATGATGACGGCTGAAATAAACAGCGAAGAATATTAAGCAACTTGTAGAAAAAAGGGTACCTGCTATGCATATGATGAATGGAATGTGTATGATTTATGTTTTCAAAGACAATCGGGGTTCAACTTTGTAAACAAAAAGGAAACACACTTCATTAGATTTAACTTTGAATTGTTCAAGAAATTGCCCTTAGGCGTTACATAAATGAAAATACTAAAAAGGAAATGAAAGCTGTAAAAGAAATATCCAAGGCCCATCAGTGCTCCCATGGCCTCCTCTTCCCAGTACGGATATAGTCATTCAGGACCCGCTCGTTCTCCAATTGCTTTGTCAGCTTCTGGATTTTCTGTTCCTGCTCGTTGAACCTTTCCCGATAAGAATCCCGTTCTTTCTGTAGTTGCACCCAAGACCTCTTTAGTGTATCAACATCAGTGGGTATCTGAGGAGGGAGGACAGTTGGAGGAACCCCGTCTCTATCAGGAAGTTCAAGAATGATAGGCCTGACAGCTTCGTATGGCATACCTAACTTCTGAGCACGGATGCGGACCCATCTGTAGTAGGATTCCATAGGTAGAGAAGTCTTCGGTCCTAATTCATGTGGGTCAGCTTTGTGAATTCTGTCCCAAGCCTTGATGAATCTACGACGTAGCTCGTCACTATCTACCTGAAACTCAAAACTGATGTGAGGCACCAACATCTCATGAGGCCCTGCTCTTCTAGCTCTTCCAAACTGACGGAGAGCTAAACATGGATTATAAGAGATTCCTCCCTGAGTACCGATCAATGGAACATTAGGATATTCTCCGCAACGATCAATAACAGCTACCTCATCCAAACCTCTGAGAGTCCAAATGATGTCATTATCAGTGAGAGACATTAACCTATGATCCCAACCTCTTCCTTCTTTGTTCTTCAACACGAACTTAGGGAGGTGCGAAATAAACCACCTCACCAATAAAGGAGCACAACACCACAGAGTTCCCCGTCTTCGGGCAGTACGAGCGTAGAGTTGTTGCAGGATATCACCCAAGAGAGTGGGCACAGGGTTCCGAGACATGAAGATCCTTATGGCATTGGCATTGACAAAGTTATCAGGATTTGGAAACAGAACCAGACCATAGATTAAGAGAGCCAGAATGTCTTCGTACGCCCTGAAGTCTAAGTCATTCCAGAAACTATTAGCTTTACCAATCAGAAACTTAGCCAAAAAGCCCTTAACTCCACTTCTAGTCACCCAGTTATCCATTACCTCTTTGGTGGTCAAAGGAAGGGCTGCAGCAATTTCCTCGAGTCTAAGAGTCTTTTCCCAACCAGTGAAGGGAGTCTGCTCCAAAACAGGGATACCAAGCAAATCAGAGAATTCTTCTAGGGTAAGGACCAGCTGGAAGTCTTGAAAGGTGAAGCAATGGTACAGGGGATCATAAAACTGGGTCAGGACACTCATCAGTTGTTGGTCCCACTTTGAAGTGACTAAACCGAGAAGAGAACCATGCCTCTGGATGAAGGAAGTAGTATTTGGAATTCTGTCAACCAACTCTTTAAGCAAATCAGATGCGTGAACAAAGTTGAGCCGGATAGTATTCCTTCGCATATGCATCATGATGTCCTACAAAACAGAGCAAAGATGAAACCCTCTTGTCTTTGAAATGGGCCAGTCCTTATGCAGGATGCATGCAATGGTATGATGGTATGATGTTATGATAAAGCACACCACAAGTATTCGCAAAGGCAAGCATGATAAGGCACACAAGTCACACAAGACAGCCCTTAGAGTTCAGGCCAGCATGAAGTTTAGGTACTACCCTCTTTCAGTTTCGTTGGTTAAGACATGTCCTAGAAAATAGTAAACGGGTTCTAGAGGATCTCAATATCATCGACTACCCTCAATCGGTCATAACTCCAGCGTCGCAATCTTTTCTTGCGGCCAGAACCATCGCGAGAGTTTAGCCTCAATGAGTGTAGCATACTGCTACTGTTCTATGGCCAAGTTGGGTCAATTTAGGGTTCTAAGGTCGGTTGGTGCTTAATGACTCCTCAGAAGACCCATATTCTCCTCGTTGCAACACAAGGGATATCGGTACAGACCAAGGTGTCACACCAACGTAGCCATTGCTTCACCCATGTCGGTGTACGCCGAACAGGTCCCTCACAGCTTATGCTACCTAAAAGGGTATTCCCCAGATCCGGGTTAGGATCTATGAAACTCCGATGCAAGCCCACAAATATAAAAGCAATCAAGACAAGCAATTGAAAACATAAGAGTGGTCTAATCCTAAGGTACACCTCACTTATAACTTCCCCACCAGAGTCGCCAGTTCTGTGATCGGTGGAAATAGAACTGACTGTTTTGGAATGCTGGTTCGCGTTTCGCAAAATGTCGCGGTAAGCAAGAGTCGCCACCGTCTTTTATGTTCTCCAAAATAGAAAGGACAAAAGCACAGCAAAATTCCTTCTTTGAGAATGTTTCTCGGTTCGGGAGGTAGATTTATAGAAAGGGAAGGTGTTAGCACCCTTTCTATCCGTGGTTATCCACGGGCTCTTAGGTATTTGCTCTTATGTTTTCAAAAATTGTTCGCTTTTCAAGTGTGTGTGGGTTTTGAAAAAGTTTAGTTTGAAAAAAAATTTCTAAGTAATTCTTGTATCTGTCCTCAAGAGTGTATGAAATGTTTTGTTTGAAAACTTTTTGAAAGTGTAGGTGCGAAAAGATGTTTTTATTTCTTGAGAGAGAGCAAGTACCCAGGATAAATCTACCTACTCTAAGGAATTAGGCTGTGTAAGAGTCCTTTAGATAGTGTTATCCCACCATTGAGAGGTAGGTAGCACCATCGTTGGAGTTATTCGGGTCAATTCGATGATAAGGGACATGTGTGATCACCAAAGCAATAGTAGGACACCTTAGCGGTAACCCTAATGTCCTAGATCCTTTTATCCGAGGCAACCGTTTCGAGGCAACTGGATCTTTAGACAGGAGGGCGACCTCTAAAACACCCTATACTTGATGGCCACGTTCGAGGCAACCAGTGAAGCGTGCCCTAGGAGTGGCATGTGCATGTGTGTTGTTTCAGTTTATATTTATCTTTGAACATGTCATTTGTGAGCTACGGATTGGTTTTATTTGTCATACAAGTCTTTCATTCATATTAACAGTTAAGAGTGCGGAAAATAAATTGCGGAAAGGTAAATCTACGCTATTACAAGGCGCGGGTCTATACATCGCCAAAAACATAACCCGTTTGGAAAATAAGTGCGGAAAGTAAAGAAAGCGATAAAATCCTAATTAACTATTACATCATCGGAAACAGTTACATCAAATATAATCAAAAAAGAATTAAAGCGCGAAAAGAAATTTAATCAGGACGTCCTTAGGGTTTTGACCCTTTTTGAGAAAAGAATTGAAATTGTCCTTTTTTGCAATTTAACTAAAATTAAACCTAATTTACTAATTAATTAATTAATTAATTAAAGAAAAAAAGTGTTTTTGTGTTTTTTATGTTTTAATGAAAATAAAAAGAAAAGAAATTAAAAGTCAAGAAAACCCTAGTTCTAAGTTTATTTTATTTATTATGAAAAGATTAAAATTAAACCTAAATTAAACTAAGTTGATCAATTAGAATTTATTTACAAAAATAATTAAAAAGTGAGATTAATAAATAATACTAATAATAAAAATATTTGTATTTTTTTAATTCTGAATTTATTATAAAAAATATTAGTTTATGAGGTAATTAAATAATAATAATAATAATAGTTAATTAAAAGAAAATAAAAAAGAAAGAAAATAAAAAGAACTAGAAACCAGGGGGGTTGATGGACCCAATTAGGAGGTTTTGTTGGAAACTTTAGGCCCAATAGCACCCAAGCCTGTTTGACCTTTGGAATTATCTACACGTTGCATTGACTGGGAACACCATGGTCCACGCCTCATGGCCATCAGATTGGCGTTAGTGGCCACTTGGCAGACTGATTGCTTGAGATGTATGATGGACTCGTTCTGGAATTCTGCATGTAATCTTGTTAGAAAAAATAGAAACAAAGGTTTGGGTGGACCTGGGAATCGAACCCAGGTCCCAATGATGCACAGCCAGCGCGCCTAACCACTCCACCATCTGCTTGCGTTTGTAAGTATAATGAGACACAAATATAATATATGGAAAATAATAATCATGCTGGAAGCAATAAAAAATGCGCGCAACTTTGAATCCACCAATGATGCATGAACACATCATCGTCTTCCCCACTGAAACTGTGAAACCAAAGTTAGATAGTGGGGGTTTTTAACCCCCACAACCTGCAAGCATGAAAAATAGCGATTAGCTCCTTGCTGCTCATAAATATTTCGCGAGCATCGTGTTGGATTCGTCTGGCCTTGACGAATTCAACCGTGGGATTTAGAGTCTCTAATTTTCCTATATCATAAAGCCCCCTTTTAAGAGCTTGAAAAACCTAAAATTCAACAATGGCGTTTTCTGTTTCAGGGCACCATAACGCGATCCACCTATACCAATAGCTTCAGAAAGGTTAGAGCAATGCAAAGCAATGATTATAACATGTTAATGATGCATAAAATGTAAGTTTCGATTCTGAAAAAGAATAAGCAAACCGTGATTCTGTTTGGACGTTTCCTTGAGGTTAAACGCTTGGTTTCGATTGCAAATTGTTTCTGAGTATGCTAGCAACGTATTAGAATCAAGAGAAAGCTTTGAATCGTGCTGGAAGGCCAAAAACAGTTTTGAGTTTTTTCTTGATTTTTCAATATTGTCTATGGTGTTTTTGCAGCAACTTGCACGTTGCAGGCATTAGGGTTGAGTTATGCATTTATAGTAGAATGGTTTTAGGTCAAGTCTTGATCCAAAAATCCATGGAATAAAGTTTTCAATATTTGATTTTCAATCAAATATTTTTCAATCTTTTTGATTGAAAAACCTTGCCAAATTGGGTGATTCTTGTCTCTTTGATTGGCACATGAAATCTCCAGCTCATATTGGTCATATTTGCTTCATGAAAAGATTTGAAAACCATATCTTCATATTTTCCTACATTTAAATGAATTAAATGAATTAATAATCAATTAAAAATCCAAATAATTAATAAAAATAAGAAAATAATTCAATTTAATCTCAATGGGTCGTGCATAGGCCTTGGACAAAGTTTCAAGTAGGAATTTGAGGCCCATTAGCAAAAATGAGGTGTTTTGGGCAAAGTTGACTTTTGCAAATTCCCAAAAATTTCCCAACTTCTCCAATGCATATCTTGCTCAATTTTGATCATATGAACATGTTCTTGGACATTTTGGAAAGGTCTTGAAGTCCTATAACCAATTCCTTTGGTCCCATGTCATTTTGATTTACCAATCTCAAGTTATGGTCTTTGACTTAAAATGCCTTTTTGTTGACTTTTAAAATTGACCTATAATGTAGAAATTGATAACTTTTTGTGAGAGCATTTCTTGGACTTGAAATGTGAAGATGAGTTGTAGGAAATGTCATCCCCTTCAAAATGAGCATTGGATGGGATTTTTCTGATGAACCATGAAAAAGTTATGCCTTGGTCAAGTTACAGTTGACTTTTCAACTGTCCAAAAATAGCAACTTTTGACATCTTGATGATTTTTGAGCCATGCTTGTGGAATCATGATCAAGACTTGATCAAATGATGATTGTGTGATCAAAATAATATGTTGACCAAAATTTTTGACTTTTGACTGCCAAATGACCATTTTACCCCTGCAGTTGATTGTGAACCAAATAGGGCTTTTGACTGTGCAATTTGACCCTGTGAGTCTTGAGACTTGGCATGTAGATGCTTGACAATGTATATAGGCATATGGGACTTGATTGGGCCATTGAAAGCCTCAGATTCATTGCAAGAACCAAAACCCTAATTTTGACTGGCTTAGAAGATGGTTTGACTGTGCAACCCCTTGAGAAATCTTGAGCCATTTGAATATGATCTTTGATAAACCTTGAAGAATATGGGAGGGAAAATTTTGGGGTACAACATCAAGTAATCGAACTTCTTAATGAATTCGGAGGTTGCTTTGCATAGAATTACAATGAGATGCATGATTTGAGCATGGAGATGGTGGAAATTATACTACCTATAAATCAAGGCAAGTGACCAGTCAAAAAAATTCCAAGGAGGTTCGTTCCAGAAGTGTTATCCAAAATCAAAATAGTGATCAAACGGTTGTTGAAGAGCAGATTCATCAGGACAGCCATGTATGTTAAATGGTTAGCTAATATAGTCCATGTGGTGAAGAAAAATGGAACTTTAAGAATTTGCATAGATTTTAGGGATTTAAATAAAGCCACTCCGAAGGACAAATATTCAATTCCCGTGGCAGAAATGTTGGTCGATTCGACTGCATGACATGAATATTTAAGTCTTTTGGATGGATATTATGGCTACAACCAAATTTTCATCGCTGAAGAGGATACCCACATAACTACATTTCGATGCCCTGGGGCACTAGGAATATACGAGTGGGTAGTCATGCCTTTCGGTTTGAAAAATGTTGAGGATACTTATCAAAGAGAAATGAACTCAATGTTTTATGATTTCATAGACACCTTCATGAAGGTGTACATTGATGACATTGTAGTCAAATCACCCTCAAGAGCTAGTCATTTAGACCACCTTCGATAGTCTTTTGTTAGAATGAGGGAATACGAATTAAAAATGAGTCCATTAAAATGTGCTTTTTGTGTTCGCGCAAGAGATTTTCTAGGTTTTATAGTACACAAGAATGGTATAGAGATTAACCAAAACAAAACCAAGGCGATTTTGAGTACAAAAGAGCCAACAACGAAGAAAGAGCTTTAATCTTTGTTGGGAAAGATAAAATTCTTAAGGCTATTTGTATCAAACATAAGTGGAAAAACTTTGTGTTCTCTCCTTTGTTAAACTAAGAAAAGAGTTTGAGTTCACGTGGGAAAGAGGACACCAAGAGGCATTCAACTGTTTGAGAGGTTGTTACTTGGTGAAGCCTCCAATGTTAGCACACCCAAACAGAAACAAAGGCATAAAACTTTACATTGCAACGTCAGAGTCGACATTGGGAAGTATGACAGCCCAAGAAGATGAGAACAGGATCGAAAGAGCCATTTATTACCTCAGTCGAGTGTTAAATGACACTGAGACTAGATATAATGCAATTGAAAAACTATGTTTATGTTTATATTTTTCATGTACTAAACTCAAGCATTATATAAAACCAGTTGACATTACTGTTTATTCTCATTTTGATGTCATTAAGAATATGTTATATAAACCTATCTTGCACAGTCGAATTGGGAAATGCATGCTAGCATTAACTGAATACTCCTTAATGTATGTTCCTCTAAAAGCAATCAAAGGGAAAATCATTGCAGACCTTATATTTGACCATTCAGTGGTCGACATCAATGAAGCCTATGTAAGTACTAAGTCTTTGCAATGTTATTTCGATGGTTCTAAACATAAACAAGGAACTGGAGTAGGGATCTTTATTTTATCACCAGATGGATTTCCAACTAGATTTCATTATAAGATTAAAGGAGGATGCTCTAATAATGAGGATGAATATGAGGCCTTAATAATTGGACTTCAAATTATGTTAGACGTGGGAATCAAAGACATTGACATCAAAGGAGATTTAGAGTTATTGGTGAAACAATTTACCAAAGAATACAAATGTTTTAAGGATCATCTGGTAATGCATGTGGCCAAAGCATTGTCGTTACTTCAGAAATTTGATAACGTGTCGATTAGTCATGTGAGGCGTATTGACAACCAAGAGGCGAACTACATGGCCCAATTAGCGCATGGATATAAGATGTCTAAAGAGAGCATAGACGACTTCATTGAGGTAAAAGATAAGTTGGTGTTTGAGAACACACAAATGATAAAAACTTGGGGGGCAACGCCTAAAGTGATCCCTGATCTCCTGAATTATGATTATTTTGGAAAATTTGAAGTAGTAGAAGAAGTTTTTTCCATCGATATGTTAGTTGGGAATGACTGGAGGAAACCTATAGTCGACTACTTACAAAATCTAGTTGGAACGACAGAGCGCAAAGTTAACTACAGGGCGTTAAGTTACAAATTAATGGGAAATGAATTGTTCAGGAAAACGCCTGAAGGAGTGTTGTTAAAATGCTTAGGGGAAAACGAAGCATATGTAGAAACATCTGAAGTACATAGTGGAGCTTGTGGTACGCATCAGGCATGACAAAAAATGAAATGGTTGTTGTAGAGAATAGGAGTATACTGGCCGAACATGTTAAAAAATTGCATTGAGTTCGCCAAAAGCTGCCAAGATTTCCAAAAACATTCTTGAGTTCAACACGTACCAGCTAGTGAATTACATTTTTTATCAAACCTTGGCCTATCAGGGGATGGGCTTTGTATATTATAGAAGAAATCAAACCTTCCTCATCGGAAGGCCATAGGTACATCTTAGTGGGTATTGATTATTTTTCAAAATGGGTAGAGGTCGTCGCTTTGGTTAAAGTAGATCAAGAGGAAGTAATGGCCTTTATTCAAAATCAAATCATACATAGGTTTGGAATACCAAAAACTATAACAACGGACCAAGGAACCATGTTCATAGGTTGAAAGGTAACTGAGTTCGCTGTAGAAATGGGGTTCAAACTGTTAACATCAACGCCATATTACGCCCAGGAAAATGGGCAAGTCGAAGCAACAAACAAGGTCATTATAAGTTTGATAAAAAAACATGTTAGCTAAAAGCATAGAAGTTGGCATACATCTCTGGGACAAGCATTGTAGGCATGTTGAAACTCGACAAAGGAGTCGACTAACACAACAACTTTTAACTTAGTTTGTGGGCACAAAGCAATATTGCCTCTAGAGATTCATCTACAATCAGTGAGAATGCAAAGATAATCAAATATTCCTACTGAATATTACTGGGGAATGATGTATGATACATTGGTAGGTGTTGAAGAACATAGTCTGGCAGCATTAGATATTTGTTCAGGAAGAAAGAACAAGTAGCAAAGGCCTATAATAAAAGGGTGAATGCAAAGGCGTTCGTCTTTGGAGATATGGTTTGGAAAGTGATCCTGCCTATGGATAGAATGGATAGAGTCCTAGGACATTGGTCACCAAATTGGGAAGGACCATTTTGAGTAGTGCAAGTTTTTTCCAATAATGCTTATGAGATTGAGGAGCTCACACTGGAAGGTTGAATACTACGAGAAAATGACAAATACTTAAAGAGGTATAGGCCTATGTTGTAAGAAATTATAATAAACAATGGATAAGATTCATTGCATAATAAAGAGGCCACCAAGAGATATGGAGTGTAAATTAAACATTACAAAACTATGGAAAGAACAAATTCAGAGTACATCTGAATCGAAACGGCTAAAAAGGCACATTATTCTTGAGGGTTATATAGCATTCTTGAGCAGGTTCCAGACGAGCATTGGTTAACGAGATATATGTGTCAAGGTCGTCCAGTTTAATATTCAACACGCTAACATGCTCCAGATGAGAGACCCCAACAAGAGCTTCGTTATTCAATGCATGTTTAGTTGTGTGAAACCCAACTACTTGTAAAGTATCTGCCTCATCAATTTGCTTCCCCAGCCTCTCAATTTTTTGCTTTAACACCATGGTCTGTTGTTTCCATTGGGAGATATTTGTGGCCCTAGTGTTGAAGTATGCTATTTCTTTGTCAAGAGATTCCTTCAAATATTCACTAGCAACCATGGAAGAGTTCACGAAAGCCAATTCAACAGTACACTCTTTCTCCTTAGGAAGTCGTTTTTCCTGGATCTCTTTCTTTTCGGCCAAGTCAATGAAAAGCTGGTCAAGGAAGGTAGATGCTTCAACTACAAATTTTAGGATTAAAGGAGAAGTAACTTGAACATCAACTTTCTTCAACATTTATTTAATCTTAGTACCATCAGAAGGGTACGCCTCCAAATGGATGATTAAATCAACATGGAAGAGCATGGTTTTGAGATGATTAAGAACTTCTTCTTGAGTCCTAGGAGAAGAGATGCCTCCAGATGCAGTAGAAGTTTTGAATCTTCCATCAGTCGAACGGTTCCTAGCGTTCACCAAACATTTCAAGTACTCAAAGGGGCTGCTTTGTCTTAGAGAAGAAACTTGTTGGGTGACATGGTGGTGGTTGCAGGAATCACGTTAGGATGGGTCGAAATGGTGCCAAAAGAGGCAGTTTCCTGTGCAGGAACTTCTTCTATTTGGAAGGGATTTTGGTTGGTAGTTGTGGTAACTTCAACTGCAACAGCTTGTTCAGGACCCTTTAGGCCATCATCTCTAGTATTCTCCCCCAGACTGTCATTATTAGCGTCATCCTCTAATCCTTCACTGATTGGAGAATATTCAAAAGTACCCTGGGTGATAGGAGAGTTGAGGTCGCTCCCAGAAGGCTCACTATCAGTCAAGACCACAATTTGTTTCTTTTTGGTCTTGGAAGATTTCAAGACAATCTTGGTGGGGCGTTTTTTAGGTTTAACTGTCAGTCGCTGAAACAATAAAGTCAAGTAAAAATAGAATCATAAAAGGGACAAACAATTCCTAAGATAAAGAATATTTGAAGAAGAAGGTATCTGATGGTCTCTATTGTACCCCAAAATTTTCCCTCTCACTTATTAAGAATTTGCTCACAAGATCTCCTTGGGCTCAAGACTGCACTAGGGTTTGATCAGCTCAAGACACCTCCTTATGCACTGATGACCAAACTTAGGGTTTGAGTTTGCACAAGTATTTTTGAACTTCCAATGCCCCATATGACTGTTTCCAGTGATTTTTGGTAAACAACCGCTAGTCTTCCAAACTATCGAATAATCTTTCTGACTGTTATTCAATTCCTCTGGTAACTCACAGGATCGACTAGATTGATCATAGGACTCCTTGGATATTAAGGTTACTCTCACGATCGAACAGATATTCATGGTTGATATTGTATATGTGTTTGGCTTATTTCGATTTCTCTCTCTAAAAGTCTAAAGATGTGATCAAAATGTGTGTGAAAACTAAGTTACATGAATAAATGCTAATTGTAATGCTAATTGTAAAGACATGTAAAACTGCATAAAAGTGAAGTAAATGGTTTCGACTTGCAAAACAGTTAATATAAAGGATTTCTGGAACGTAAAAGGTTTGAAATATGAAGAAAGCGTTTAATGCAAGAAATCTTTAAATGACTTTAAGTAAAAATATGCGTTCGAAGGATAAGACTTGAAGGTAAAGGTATGGAAAATATGACAGTTTTCTGAGATATGAAATGCTTGAAATATGAAGAAAACATTAAAATGTGAAACTTTGAAGAAGAGATTTCGAAGTAAAAAGACTGTAAATAAGAAAACTTGTAAATGTTATTTGACAAAAGAGGATAAAGGAAAGTACTGGAAATGGTAAAAGGTTTTCATTAAATCAGAAATACATGGTGCTATCATACATACATTTCTCTTGCATTCGTTTCCCTTGCCATGTGGTAGTTTGAATGTTATTGAGTATTTTGTATAATAGATATGGCACACGAAATCCTAATACTAAGACTTCTATTTATACTAATTCAACCATAACGGTCTTGCTATAGGATTATGCCACGTTTAGAACATGCAGGACAATGTCTCTTTCATCTTTCCACGTGTCCCCAAATGTTCCAACACATAATTTTCAAACTTCGAAAGTCCCGCTTCCATTTGAATTTCAAATGCTTTGGTGCTTCTCCGTTTCGAACGCTTTTCCCAGACACATCCTTGTTGTTATTTTGATACTTCTTTAGATATGTTCCCATAATTGCCACTCGAAGCTCCAAGCTTTGACACACTTATTCGAAACACTGCTTCTGCTACTTCGAAATATGACGCTTTACCTCATTTCGATCAAAACGTTTAATTTATTTGGCTTCTAATAACATTATCAAAATCTTCAGCCAACAAATTGCCCCTTTAAAATATGTATTTCGATTCTTCTGAGAAATACCTATTTTAAACACCTACACAAGATTTTGATGGGACTTTCGAATCATCGTAACATTTAATGCATTTGACTCCAGTCACGTCAATCATAGCACCTTTTGGATTCCTTAACCGCCTGGAGCCACTTCACAGCGTGGTGCAGTTACAACTAATGATTATCTTTAAATCACTCCTATTACCCATGTTAACTTTACGCCACCTCTTCATCACACCAACCCATGATCTCCACATATCACACTTTTATTCGGTGGATGCTTAAACTTCCCCATTATAAAACATCAACTTAATCTTCTTCTTTTCTTTTCACACTCTAAATCTTTCACACTCTAAATCTTTTACCCTCCTTCTCTCGTAAAATAATCCAAGCTTTCAACATCTTTCAAAAATGTCGTCTTCTACTTCATCCCAACTCAAGAAAGTCTCCAAGAAGAAAGGAAAAACTGCAGGAGCTACCATGGAAAGTAAAATCATCACCATCCAAGGTCAATCTGCTCTTGCCCCTCAGATGATTTCAAAAGAAAAAGAAATGTTGTATGCGTCACAGGTACTCATTCCTACCCACGTTGCTGGTAAGAGGTTAGCTTTAAATGGCCCTCTTACGGTTTTTGAAATATTAAAGGACACCAGAACGATTTTCCCAGTTTGTTATAGCTTCAAACCCTTATTTAACAAAATGGACGCCCCTAAGGCAGTAGAATCTCCTAGTTCAAATACCATAGAAACCCCAACTGTTCCTCCTAAGGACCCCTTTGTTTTGGATTATGTAAAAAGTAATTTTAAGCCATTTCGATCTTGCCCCACCTCTGATATTGCTTATCAAAATTGGTTCACGAAAGTAGAAGCCAAGAAATCCCAGCAATGGGAAGAATTAGGCATCTATAACCTGATTAAGCTATCGAAGCCTGGTTTCACCTACAGCCACCCTCTGCTATTCGCGTCCCTTTATTTCTGGGACAGTACCTTTAACACTTTCCATCTCCCAGGTGGAATGATCACCCCAACCTTCTTCGACATAGCGGCCATCACTGGGCTATCGCCAGTGGGAGAAACTTATATACCCGACAACGAAGAGCACTCAAGCATAATTGACTTCGAAGTCAAGCTAGCCAGTTTTTCCAAATTTATCAGTCATTACCATGCTGAGGGGGACAATGTGTCTGACGTAGAGCATATTGCTTTCTTAACCCTGTGGCTGTCAAGATACGTTTTCTGCAGTAGATCCCTACAGGTAGCTAGTAGGTTCATTCCTCTAGCTAGGGACTTGCATGAAAATCGAAAAGTGTGCCTAAGTGAACTGCTCTTAGTTGACCTCTATGAAAGCTTGAGGTCAGCTGTTTCGAGTCTCAAATCCCACACCTCCAAAAATATTCTATTGGCTGGCCCCTTTTGGTTACTCCAACTATGGCTAAATGCCATGTTCGAACCCTCCTTATCAACCGCCAACACCATTGATGAGCAAGATTCTGAGATAAGTGATAGGATAGTCGAAGGCACTAGGCTTCGAAGATTAACTCCTAATGACGACAAAGATGACTTCAAAATTCAATTCTCGAAGTACATCATGATATTCTCCAAAAGGCACAAGTTCGAAGAGAGCATGGCGCCTTTTGCTTCGAGGGCTCATGGACCTTCTTGGTTCACCATGGCTCTCTCAGAAGCTATCAAGAGCAAGGAGATTCAGGATGTATGGAGAGCTTTTTTGCTGCCTAGACTCATTTCTTCAAGAATAACCCCAGCCAAGAACCAAATTTTTCTCTTTGCCTACCAACCAAACTTCGTTTCGAGGCAGTTTGGCTTATGCCAACTGATTCCTGAACCTTTGTTTCAAACCGAGAGCGCCATCACTTCTGGACGAACTTTCAAGGCACGGGAGGCCAAAATACAGCAAGAACAATATCAAGGCTTTGCCCAATTTGAGCTGATAACCTTCGAACCTACCCATCTCGCGGCTAAAGGATTTCTGGAATGGTGGACCAAGTTTTATCAAACTTATATGTTCGATACACTTACAATTCGACAGAAACTAATTGATGCCTTCGATGTGCAGGTACCAACAAAGAAAGGTATGTTTACTCATGCCAAAGAGATTAAAGCTTTCCAAAATTATTTTGAAACTACTTACGACCCCACGCGCTTGGACTCCACTGTGCATCAAGCAGCTGAGACCTTGAAGGAAAAATTTAAACAAAAAGTTTCTAATTTAAAACTTCCTTCAGGGCTGTCACCTGAGGATAGGTATAGGTTGGCATTCGAAATGCATCCACCTAAATTTCCCAGATTACCTACCTCAGAATTGGCTCTGGCTTGGTTTCCCCCATATCCATGGTGGTTTACTTGCAAAGAGATGTTCAAATATCTTCAAAGGAAACCAAAGCCATCTGAGACTGTGACATGGGCTCGATACTGGCTTCATGATTTCCCAGGACACCTTCGATACGACCTTTCTGCCATGTCAATTAAATCTGATCAAGGCACAGGTGTGAATGCTTGGGAAAATCCCAAATGTCTTTTATTTTCCATATCTTTAACCTTTGCTTTAATTGTTTCGATTTTCAGCCATCAGGATAAAGACAGCTGCCTCGAAGTCGAAGGAAGGGAGCGCCTCTCAAACCTCCATCGAAACTACTGACAAAGTGACTCCTCCCGAAACAACTACTACTGCTGCAACCACAACAACAACAATAATACCAACAACAACCAGTGTTCCAATTCCAACGGTAATCACTTAGCCTTGATGTTTCGAATTCACTCACGCTTTATGGTTTGCATCTAACTCTTCGTTTAAAATCTTTTCAGACCGATAAGCTTCCTCCTCCTACTCCCAAGAAGCGGAAATCAAGCACCACTGGGGAAGATCCCAAGGCTGGAGGAAACTTAAATACTGCTTCGAAGAAGAAACCAAGGAAAGATATTTCAAAAAGTACCGTTCCACCTAGTGTCTCTGGACTTGATTCCAGGGATGCTGCTCCCTCTCCCAAATCCAAAAATCCACCTTCGACCTCCAACCCACCGTTGGAACGTATAGCTAGTAACCTCTCCTCCGAGAGTCCACAGGTAAATTGAACCTTAAAATTTTTTACAATACTAACTTCTTATTACCTTGGTGAATGTTTTTCCTTAACATTCTGTTGTTCCTTGCAGAACATCTTGAATCCAGCTTCCACCATTTCGACCTCACCATCCAGAGCTGTTGCTCCGCTCAACTCCTCTCCTCAAGGAGATTCCAGCAACTTGGTCCAAAATAAAGGTTCCTCCAATATGGCGGTTCTGGCTGGAACTTCTGAACAGCAGGAAGATCAAGGTACCTCCATTCCTCTGAAAGAGATAAACGAAACAACACTTCAAACGTCTGTAGAGGATTTGCAAAGGGCTTCCCTTCAAAAGTACCCTCTTGAAACTATTCAAGAGGACCCAAAGGACACTCAAACTGAAGAAGAGAAAGCTGATTCTGGGCAAAGAGCCGAAGAATCTGCAGACGAAGAATCTGAGGAGGAAAATGCCAATGACGGTTCGACTGCTGGGACGGAGTCCAACGCAAATAGCAGTGAAAGGGATGGTATCGAAGTGGTGGACTTGGACGAGGATGAAGAAGACCAAGAGCACGAAATGAATGAAGGGGATGGTAATGCAACCAACGAACCCCTAGAGGTTGAAACAAACGTGGTTCCCCTACGCGTGGAACTCCCTCAATCCTCTCTGTCTCGAATGACTGACGAGGAACTGGCACTTCTGAGACGAAATGACCCTATTGGGTACATGAAGGCAAAGTTGGCTCAGAGGGACGTCCCACTCGCTAGGGCTGGCACAAGTTCGACCAGCTATCCTCTTCCCACAGATGAAAGAATTGTTCTTCTTAACAAAATTAGG
Source organism: Vicia faba (assembly GCA_948472305.1). NCBI lineage: Eukaryota > Viridiplantae > Streptophyta > Magnoliopsida > Fabales > Fabaceae > Vicia > Vicia faba. The sequence goes on from OX451737.1 coordinate 776,916,154, forward strand.
AAAACCATTCTCAATGTGGATATATTCGAAGTGCTTAAGCAAGATAGTACTGCTTGCTATACTATGAAGGAGCTGCTCACAAAGGTCAATCTTTCCACCTGCTCCTTGCCAGTTAGTACTCTCTTGTTCGATCTTCAAAATTTGTTGGACAACGTAACTGGTTACCTTCTCCAAGACGAATCTGCTGCCAAGAAGGTTCAAGAGAAACGCATTGCCATAGATGTCGCCTATGAACAAGCTTCGAAACTCTCTCAAGAAGCTGAGGATCAAGCTATGCATCTGAAGCAGGCGAAAACTGATTATGAGGCTCGAGCTGAGTCCATCCTTCTTTGGGAAAGGCAAATTCTGGAACTTCAACAGAAAGTTAAGGAGGCTAAAGAACAACAACTAGCCTTCGAAACCAATTCTGCTGGTAACCAATTCGAAGAGCTTCTCAACCAGGGGCTTGCGGAAATGGAGACTGCAAAACAACTTAAAGGAGAAGTGGCAACCTTGGAAGGAGCCAGGCGGTTCGCTCAGCAGAAACTTGAATCATTCCGAAGCACTTTTAATCGATTGAAAAACAATTCTTATTTCTAGATTTTGATGTTTATTTGACTATAATTTTGGTTTCTTACATGTAATATTCGAACAACGCCATTTTGGCATTTTATCTTGCCATCTTGGCTTTTTATAATATCTTGTTTATGTTGTTACTATTCGAATCTCCTGCAGGCTTGGCTTATATTTCTTTAAATATTTCCCATTAACCTTTAGGACACGTTTATCATCCATGAGTTCTTCGATTTCGTATGCATTGTTTGAGAATACTTTTAATATTCGAAAAGGTCCTTCCCAATGAGGTGACCATTTACCTAACGCTTTATTCTTCTTGTCCATAGGCAATATGACTCTCCAAACCAAGTCATTAATAATGAATACTTTTTTCTTCACCCTTTTATTGTATGTTCTGGCCACTCTTTCTTTTTGCCTCATTAAAATTTCCAACGCAAGTAATCTAATTTCGTCCAACTCAACTAATTCATTCATCATCATTTCCCAATATAATGCAGTTGGGATTTCGTTTTGTCTCTGAATTCGAACTGATTGTAGATGAATTTCTACTGGCAACACTGCATCATGACCAAATGTGAGTTGGAAAGGCGTAGTGTTAGTAGCTTCCTTAGGAGATGTTCTACAAGCCCATAATATTTGGTCCAGAGTTTTGTGCCAGTTTCTTGGCTTTTTGCCAATATGCTTCTTGATTAATCCTATGATTACTTTATTTGTTGCTTCGACTTGTCCGTTTGCTTGAGCATAATATGGCGTTGATGTTAGCAATCTAAACCCCATTTCTTGGGCAAATCCTTGCATCTTTCTACCAGTAAACACAGAGCCTTGGTCTGTAGTTATGCTCTCTGGCAATCCGAACCTATAGATAATGTGCTTTTGTATAAATTCAATAATAGCCTCTTGATCAGCAACTACCAGTGGTATAGCTTCGATCCATTTGGTAAAATAATCTACTCTCACCAAGATATATTTCTGTCCTTTGGACGAAGCGGGATTTATTTCTCCTATCAAATCCAATGCCCATCCTCTAAATGGCCATGGTTTGATGATCGAATGCAACTCACTTGCAGGGGCATGTTGAATTCCTGCATGTTTCTGACATTCCTCACATCCTTTAGCAAAGTCTATGCAATCTTTGAGCATGTTAGGCCAATACAAGCCGTATCGAAATAGCAACCATTTCATTTTATGGCCTGCTTGATGTGCCCCACATGCCCCATTATGGACTTCAGACAATGCTAAGTATGCCTAACTTTCTCCTAGGCATTTCAATAACACACCCTCTTGGGTCTTTTTAAACAATTTGTTCCCCATGAGGAGATATGACAATGCTCTATATTTTGTTTTTCTATCCACCTTTAGAGTTGGGTCTGCTAAATAACTCTTCAATGGACTTCGCCAATCTGCATCTGACAAAGTATTTATGGCTAATATTTCGAATCCCTGTTTCTTAGCATATCCCAATCTCACACTTTCCAGATCCGATGGTGTGAATCTAGTAGCCATAACTCTTCCCCTTAATTCGACCAAATCCTTGAAGTTCTTGGTAGACACTTTATAACCTGAAGCCAACTGCGCTAAGTCATTTGCTTCTTGGTTCTCTATTCTTGGTATGTGTTGAATATCCATGTATTCAAATTTCCTTAATAGCCTATTGACTATGATGAAGTATACCATTAAATTTTCCTTTATGCACTTGTATTCCTTTGTGATTTGTTTGACCACTAATTCAGAGTCTCCTTTAATTTCGACTCTGGTTGCCCCCAATTCCAACAAAGCTTCAAGTCCAACAATGAGCGCTTCATACTCAGCTTCGTTGTTTGAACAACGAGGACCATCTAATTTATACTTGAATTTTGTTGGAATTCCTTCAGGAGAAATCATAAGGACTCCAACACCACTTCCATTCCTGTGGGTTGAACCATCAAAGTACAATTTCCATGGTTGCATTTCGACGTAACTCATGACCGTCTGCTCAACCAACGAATGGTACACAATGAAGTCAGGAATCACTTGACCTTTCATAGCTTTTAAAGGCATGAAAGTCAACGAATATTCTGTTAAGGCTAAAGCCCACTTGCCAACTCTGCTATGCATTATTGGTTTTGAAAGCATATGTTTAATGACATCGAAATGAGATGAAACATAAACATCAACATGTTTTATATAATACTTGAGTTTCATACAAGAGAAATACAAACAGAGACATAGCTTTTCTAAATTGCTATATCTGGTCTCTGCATCATTTAGAACTCTACTTAAATAGTATATGGCTCTTTCGACGCCATTGCTATCCTCTTGTGCTAGCATACTACCTATACTAACTTCAGAGGCAGATATGTACAACCTCATGGGCTTCCCCCATGAAGGTGGAGACAAAATAGGAGGCTGAGAAAGGTATTCTTTTATTCTGTCAAACGCCTCCTGGTGAGCTTCGTTCCATTCGAAGGCTTGACCTTGCTTTAGACGAAGTAACAGAGAGAAAGCTTGGGTTCTTCCACTTAGGTTCGAGATGAATCTTCTGAGGAAGTTAATTTTCCCTAGCAGAGATTGCAACTCCCATTTTGACGCAGGTGCTTTCGTCTCCATTATGGCTTTGGTTTTGTTCTGGTTGATTTCGATTCCTTTCTTGTGAACCACAAAACCAAGAAAATCTCCAGCCTGCACAAAAAATGCACATTTAAGAGGATTCATCTTTAAGCCATGTTTTCTCATTCGCTCGAATGATTGGCTTAAATGATGCAAATGTGTTTCTGCAGATATAGATTTGATGACTATATCGTCAATATACACCTGCGTGAAGGTTTCAATGAAATCATGAAAAATTGAATTCATTGCCCTTTGGTAAGTTGCCCCAGCATTCTTTAAACCAAAAGGCATCACCACCCATTCATAGGTGCCTAAGGCTCCTGGGCAACGAAATGCTGTCTTTGCAACATCTTCTTCAGCAATGAAAATCTGGTTATACCCAGAGTATCCATCTAACATGCTCAAGTATTCGAACCCTGCAGCAGAATCTACTAGCATTTCTGCCACGGGCATGGAATATTCATCTTTAGGGGTTGCAGTGTTTAAATCCCTAAAATCTATGCAAATTCTTAAAGAACCATTTTTCTTAATAACGGGTACTATGTTTGCTAACCATTCGACGTACCTTGTTGTTCTGATGAATTTGCAACGCAGCAACCTTTCGATCTCAGCTTTAATTTTTGTGAGAACCACTGGTGCGAATCTTCTGGGAGTTTGTTTGATGGGCCTCTTGCCATCTTTGATTGGCAGTCTGTGTTCGACCAACTCCCTCTTTAAACCAGGCATCTCGTCATAATCCCATGCGAAACAATCTTTGTTTTCCTTAAGGACTTCGATCACTTCCTTCTTGAGGCCTGGGCTAAGTTTAGCACTTATGTAGGTTACTCTTTTCATTTTTTCATCCCCTAAGTTGACTTCTTCGAGTGGATCCTGTGCCAACATTTTGGCACCTGAGTTTATGGGGTCCCTTTCGAAGCCTAAGGATTCTTTATCATAGATGGCATCCAACCTTTGATCCATCTCAAACTCTTTGAAGGGTGAGCATTTCGAACCCTCCCCACTGACTTCGTTCGTCTTTATAGTTGATTTATTTCTTTCAGCCTCTAAGGCCGCTTTTGATTCGTTCTCAGCCATATAGGCCGAAATCCTTTCGAGAAAGGTAGACTCAGTCATGGCTAAGGTTGTCGAAGTCCCAGCCTGCTGGCCGTTTTTGTATAGTGCTTTCGACTTCCTCTTCTTCACTGATTATTGTTCTATCCCAGTAAAGGCCATCATGACGAAGGGTCATGTAGTAGTGGGCGTTTCTAGTTTCATTAATCTCATCATTTGGAACACATGGAGCAATCTTTGCCAGATTTTTATCATAATCCCTCTTGTCAACTAAATTGACAGTTGACATAAAGTAACTCTGGTCTGCTTCGATGTTTTCCACGATTCCATCATCTCTCCACAGAACTAGTCGCTGATGCATTGACGAAGGGACTGCCCCCACGCCATGGATCCACTCTCTTCCCAGCAGTAGGTTATAGTTAGCCTTGGCTTCGATCACCATAAACATGGTGGGCCTACAGCTTGAGCCTATTGTCAATTCCAACTGGACCACCCCCAGTGTTTTGCCCACTTTTCCCTCATAATTGGACAGAACCATATTATGGGGCTTGATGTCTCCTTCGCGGATCTCTAATCTTTTTAGCATGAAATGGGGTATCAAATTGACTGCAGCACCCCCATCCACTAGAACTTTGTTCACACCATGGACACCAACTTTCGCCCGAATGAAAAGTGGCTTGAGATGGTTCTTCATTGCAGGTTCTGGACGTTCGAAGAATGCATTTTGTTCCTCAACAGCCCCATTGTCCATCACATAGTAGCACACGGGCCTATGTTTCATCAAATCTGTGGTGTCTTCCTCCTCATATTCGTTGATTTCGGTTTCCTGCCCAAATTCATAGGGAAGCACAGACACCACGTTACAGTTCAAGTTAAATGAAGACTCCCCCTCCGATTCGAAGTTATCTGTTATCATATCTTCGTCCTCTTCCGGGCCTGGAGTGTATTCCTTTGGTTCATCGCGTTGTTCTTCAGAGAAGAGCCTCCTATTGACGGGAGGTTTGTCTTCAGTTTGATTTTTTGGTTTGTTGGTGCTAGATTCACCTTGGTTTTTCGTTAAAGTAACCCCTTTGTTTGCCACAACTTCTCTCTCAGCCTTTCGAATCCTTTGCTGTCTGCGCCACTGGGATCTTGACATGGGGTTCCTTCCTTTGTAATTTTCTAATCTCACTTCCTCCCTTTTTGCTGTGTTGAATTGCCTCCTGTATGTCACAGCATGGCTTGCATTTCGTTCAGCGTTTCTCCATCTATCTTTGCCTTTGTCATTTCTGACCTTTAACCATCTATCGGTTGGCACTTCAGCAGGGAGTTTGAAAGTCACTCTTCGAGCAGCCTTGGGGTGAGGGCTATCAGGCCTTCGCTGTTTGTGTCTGCTGTCGAAACATGGGCCCATCTGGGCAATTTCTTGATGGTTCCAGCAAGGGGCGAAGGGAATCGTTTCGAAGGCCCTGGCCATGCTTTGGTCATACACAGCAGAACACCTTGGGCAAATCAAGCACTTGGTTGCCCCTTTGTAGCAGCGAAACACAAATTCCAGCAAACTTTCTCCAGCCTTGGGATAACACCTAAAAAGCTGGTTATACTGGCGCCAATTGTTGCCAGTTCGAGTCCTCTATACCCTTTCGAAATTCGCAGTGATTCTTTGATTGCAGAGGATGCTGCACCTAGGGCACAATATCATGCCTGAATCTCCTTTGTGGCACGTCATGAGATAATCCTTGAGACTAGCATCTCCAGCGTGATTATCCCCCATTCTACACTTTTCTTTTTCTAAGTATTTTTCCACTTCCTCCATCTCAGAGCGAGGTCTTTCCATATCCACCATATTTATTTCCACATCTCCCTCTTTAGCTTCATCATCACCCCATCCTGTGGGCTTTATATCCTCAATCTGAACCTTCGAACTCTCTGGGGCAGAATACTTGACCAAATAGTCAAATTTTCCATTGGGTTCCCCTAGAGTGTCCCATATTTCTTTCTGGAGGGAAATTGGCAGTGTGATTTGGACTTTCTCCAATTCCAGCCTCAAGCCTTCAGTGACTTGTGTTAATTCTTGGTCCTGATTTCCCTGGCCTTCAGTAGCCTGGGTTTCTCTTGTAACAGCTACAGGGGCGGCAATCAGAGTCTCTGGCGTATTCTGGATGTCTTCAGTGACCTCCTCGCTGACTTCGACCATCACCCAGTTTTCAACTCCAGTATCCTTCTCTCCTGTTAGGGCGTCGCTTTGATCAGTTTCCACCATGTTGACCTCTCCAATGCATGCAGGCTCGGAGTAGTTGGTGTCTGCGACGTCCAAGGGATCTTCGTCCACTTTCATCTTCACCTTATCAGCAAACTTTAGTCTGCCATCTTTGATCGCGTTTTGAATCAGATCCCTGAAAAGAAAACATTGTGAGGTTTTGTGGCCTAGGAAACTATGATATTTGCAAAATCCTCTCTTCTTTCTCTGATCCAAAGGAGGTATTTTGACATTTGATGGCACAATTAGTTGGCCATCTTTGACAAGTAAGTCAAAAATCTCGTCACATTTACTGACATCGAAGGTATAAACCTTCTTTGGAAATTTGTCACTTTTTTCATTTTCAACAATATCTTTCCCTTTTGTGGGGACTAACAATTTGCAGGAATAAGGCGGGGCTTGTTTTAATTCAGCGAGGTCGATTTCGACCTCTTCGAATTCGAATTCAGGATATTCTTCTGCTTCCTCAGTCCCAACATAGGAAATCCTTTCTTTCTTGCTATTCTTAAAGACTCTGGCTTTTTCGGCCTTTAGTCTTTCGACCTGTCGAACCCTATCGGCTAACTGAGCCATATCCCTCAAATACTGAGTGTCTAGTTTCTTTCGAATAGAATAATCCAAGCCACCAGCGGCCATTTCGACTAACTCATGTTCAGGCACTACTGTGTAACATCTGGATTTCAAAAGCCTAAATCTATTCAAATAATCATCTATGGGTTCGGTGAACTTTCTCTTAACACTGGCCAGTTCCTTCAAACTTATTTTCGACTGTCCCATGTAAAATTGTTCATGGAATAATCTCTCTAAGAGAGCCCAAGTGTCAATGGACCCAGGAGGCAAAGTGGTAAACCATGTGAAGGCGTTTTTTGTCAAGGAACTTGGGAAGTATTTGATCCTGAGATCTTCATTATTGGCTATATCTCCCGCTTCAGTTAGATATCTCGCTATGTGTTCGATTGTTGACTCATTGGTATCCCCAGCGGACTTTGTAAATTTAGGGACTTTATATCCCCTTGGTAAATCAGTATGCATTATGCAATCCAATATGGGAGAAGCGTAATTTGGCCTCCTCATTCCTGTATTGAGGCCATTCTGGGCCATGACTCTCTCTATCATGGTGGTTAGAATGTTTTCTGCCAAGATGTTATCGTTTCGAATTCTATGAACGACGGCATCGGCATCTTGATTTCGACCAACCAAAACAACTCCCCTAGGTTGTTCTTCTCGAAACTCTGGGGCTTCTAGCCTTTCGACCCTTGGCCCTGGTTCCATAATTTCCCTTTGTGGGCCCGGGATTATTGGGGCTTCTAACCTTGGTGCCCTGACCCCTAAGTTAACTTCTTCTCTGGGTGGTCTATAAATTGGGTCGTTAGCAATTTGTTCTATAACAGGCATGTTTGTTCGAAATCCCGCCTGATTCTGCCTACGCCTTTCTGGGGGAGCGAAGAAATCTGCTATTCGACTCATATTGTCAGCGTTTTCCCTGTTTGTTACAGTCACATTTTGCCCTATTGGGGCAAATATCTCCTGCATGGTTTGTGCTAACACCCCTATCATATTATGGTTACTGTCATCCATCAATTGCCTAAAAGCCAACTGGTTATCTGTGGTTAGGATAGGCATTGTGCTATAACCCACCGACCCTTGGTTATTTGTCATAAACTGATTCGCCCCAGACCCAGACCCTAGTTGTGGAGATGAATTCGATGTGGAATTGTGTAAACCTACCATAAAAGATGTTGGCATTCCATAAGAGGAATTTCTGGTTCTATTCCCATCGAAACCGGGTGGTCTAGTTAATGGAGTGGCGAAATGGGATTGTGTCCTTGATGGTGGAACGAATCCCCCAGGGTAGCCAATGGTTCCAGTATTTCCTAAGGTCGAACTATTAGTTGATATGCCACTTACTCCATTGGTGGCTATGTTACTGGTCAAAGAGGCAACAGACTGTGCATTCGAAGGGATTACATTAGATGTTCCGATCGAAGTGGACGCGTTAGTGCCTGTTGCATGTGGGCCATTTTGGTCCCCTTGTTGATTGTCTGAATTAGACATTTTGTCCAAACGTTTTCTTCTGGATAAAGGTTGGTTGCTGTTGGTTATCTTACCACTTCTCAGGTTCATAAAACAGCAAACTTCTTAGGTTCCAACGTTTTTTGTAATGGTTATGTCTCAACAATCCTTATTTCTAATATCCAATTATGGGTCCCATCAGGTGTGCCAATTTGTTTCCAGTGATTTCTGGTAAACAACCGCTAGTCTTCCAAACTATCGAATAATCTTTCTGACTGTTATTCAATTCCTCTGGTAACTCACAGGATCGACTAGATTGATCCTAGGACTCCTTGGATATTAAGGTTACTCTCACGATCGAACAGATATTCATGGTTGATATTGTATATGTGTTTGGCTTATTTCGATTTCTCTCTCTAAAAGTCTAAAGATGTGATCAAAATGTGTGTGAAAACTAAGTTACATGAATAAATGCTAATTGTAATGCTAATTGTAAAGACATGTAAAACTGCATAAAAGTGAAGTAAATGGTTTCGACTTGCAAAACAGTTAATATAAAGGATTTCTGGAACGTAAAAGGTTTGAAATATGAAGAAAGCGTTTAATGCAAGAAATCTTTAAATGACTTTAAGTAAAAATATGCGTTCGAAGGATAAGACTTGAAGGTAAAGGTATGGAAAATATGACAGTTTTCTGAGATATGAAATGCTTGAAATATGAAGAAAACATTAAAATGTGAAACTTTGAAGAAGAGATTTCGAAGTAAAAAGACTGTAAATAAGAAAACTTGTAAATGTTATTTGACAAGAGAGGATAAAGGAAAGTACTGGAAATGGTAAAAGGTTTTCATTAAATCAGAAATACATGGTGCTATCATACATACATTTCTCTTGCATTCGTTTCCCTTGCCATGTGGTAGTTTGAATGTTATTGAGTATTTTGTATAATAGATATGGAACACGAAATCCTAATACTAAGACTTCTATTTATACTAATTCGACCATAACGGTCTTGCTATAGGATTATGCCACGTTTAGAACATGCAGGACAATGTCTCTTTCATCTTTCCACGTGTCCCCAAATGTTCCAACACATAATTTTCAAACTTCGAAAGTCCCGCTTCCATTTGAATTTCAAATGCTTTGGTGCTTCTCCGTTTCGAACGCTTTTCCCAGACACAGCCTTGTTGTTATTTCTATACTTCTTTAGATATGTTCCCATAATTGCCACTCGAAGCTCCAAGCTTTGACACACTTATTCGAAACACTGCTTCTGCTACTTCGAAATATGACGCTTTACCTCATTTCGATCAAAACGTTTAATTTATTTGGCTTCTAATAACATTATCAAAATCTTCAGCCAACAATGACTTTCATGGATCATTATGGACCACCAAGACTACTCATGCCAAGTTTCAAGCCATGGATCACTCTTTTGCTCAGTCAATTAAACAGTTGACCTAAAAATCAGTTGTATTGGGGAAAAAGTCAACTATGGCCAATTTGCAGTCAAAATTCATAATTTTTTATCCATATCAACATTTTAGACTCATATGTATCATTTGATCAAGTTTTGACCACAATTCCTTAAGAAATTTGATCAAATCTCCAAAAGGGAAAAATGGTCAAAATTAGGGTTTTGATTGGGAAAGGGTAATTTCTGATTTTTGACCTAGCAAATGGTCAATTGGTTTAAGGCATGATCTCAATAGTCCAACTGCACCATTTTTACCTAATGACATGATTCAAAACATTGCAAATCCATTGGATTGATATATGAATTTTACAGTCAACTGATCAAAAGTCAATTATATACTGAAAAGTCAAACTTTGACTTTTTGGTCAAATTCAAGTGCCAAAGATCATAATTCATCAAAACATGTAAAAATATGAAACTTATTAATCAAGAAATCAAAAATTCAAGATTTCATTTTGAAAAGTCAAAATTTCTAAACTTAGAAATTTTTATAAGTGTTGGAAATTTCATGTTTTTTTATAATTTTGAGCCAAATTTTCACCATGATGCAAGATGATTCAAGAGAAACTTCCAACATGAAAGTTTTATATCTCCAAGAAATCTACAAGTTTGCTTCACACAACTTCTTTCAAAAGTGCTTGGATCTCAAGTTATAATTTTATAAACATAGGATCATGAAACTAAACACTTAGTGAAATTTTGCCCTAATTTGGTCAGGATTTTGACCCAACTTCATGGAACTTTTTCATATAGTTCCACGGTGAATCTTCAAAAGAAATTCAAATATGGGTTTTATAGCACATTGCAAGCTTTCCAAAATGTCCAAGAACTCCTTGAGATCATTCTTGAGTAGGGAGAATCGAAGAGATGAAGTTGGTGTTTTGTCACTTGAATTATAGGTCATTTTCATGATGAACACAAATGCAATTTCAATGTTAGGTTGCATAATATTTGCTTTGTAGGCCTCAAACTTGTTTTTCACTCCATAATTAATGGGTTACACAAATTTTTGAGCTATAATCCAAGTGATTTAAGCTTTATCCAATCCACATTACCATTTTGGGAAGAAAGTTAGCAATGCCATTCTTGTAAAGTTCACATTGAGCCTCTAACTTGTTCCCTCTGATCACACTTCATCCACAAAGTCAGAAGTAAGCTTGTTTAAAGCATAACCACTCTATCTTAGCAAGTACACAAAACTTTGAAACTTGTTTTTTCAAAAAATCACATGTTTAGCTTAAGGATGCAAATTTGAATTCTGATCAACTAGAACATCCCAAACTTATTACTTATAAATAGAAGCACTATTTGTGATCTAGGACACGAGCTTGAAGACCCTTAAACTCACTCAAACTCCCTCTAGCCAGAAATTATCTCAAAACACCATTATTGTGCAAGTTCTGACTTTACATAGCAAACTCCAAATCCCCATGTGCGTTCTTTGGCCTTTCACTTCCAAAATCTTCTAAACATAAAATACAAACCATCCAAAGTACATTTGCTCAACTGTAACACCTCCATCATCAAGTTCTGTTTTCAAACACAGGCGTCTGCAACTTGACTTCTGCAGAACTCCTCATCCACTCTCAGCTCAAGCCAACCATTGCATTAGCTTCCTAGAGGTCCAAGGAAGCTAACCTGATCATCAGCACTGCTTGAAACAAGCTCAAATCCATTTCACGATTTCCAGTTTTGAGGTATTTTTCTTAAACTTCTATCTCATTACTTAGGCATTGTTAGGCTTGCATTTGTGAAGATAAAATGTAGACATCATTACCCTGAAGTTGTACATGTCCATAGATTTCATTTATTTTGATTGAGCTAGGATAATTTTGGGTTTGAACTTTATAAAGTATTTAGGTCAAAATTTGGTACTGTTAAAAATTCTCATTCATCTTTGATTTATAGTTTATGATATTTATATTTTGGATTCGTGTGACAAAATGGAGCAATTTTCATGTTTACATTTTTAAAAATGGTTGAGAAATGAGCAAGATACAAATCCTTTGGCTGGAGGTTAAAGATGAAGTACAGCCAGGACGCGTTTTGTGTTATGTATTTATTATTTTATACAAGTTAACGGATGTATAACCACCCCAGTGGTAAAGCGCGCGCCTGTTAACCTATGGGATCTGGGTTCGAGCCCCAGTGGTACCCTTTTCATTTTCCATATTTTTTTCACTTTCTGTTTGTTTTTGTTTTTTGCAGGCGCTGGGCCCTCTGGGCCTGGCTTGTTTTTTTATTTTTACTAACTAACTCCAGGCCTTGCTTCAGCACCCCCCTGGCTCTTTGTTTTTATTATTTCATTTTTTTTCTTTTATTTTCATTCCATTTCATATTTTATTTTTATTATTATTATTATTATTATTATTATTATTATTATTATTATTATTTATTTCATTATTATTATTAATAAAAAATCCCAAAAATAATTTATTTATTATTTAGGCAATAATATATTCATTTTATTTTCTTCATAAAAACAAAAGATAAAAACATTTTTTTAACAATTAATTTCTTTTCTTAATTAAATAATATTTAGATAATTAGGTTTAATTACTATATTATCCTCTTGTAAATTAAAATTAATTTAGAACTTAGGTTTATTTTAATTAGTTTTATATTATTTTTAATTTAAAACCCTTTCTTAAAAAACCTAAAAATATTTTCTTAATTAATTTCTTTTCTTAATTAGTTTAAGTTAATTTAATTTTGATTAAATTATTTTTCTCTAATTAGGTTTAGGTTAAAACCCCTTTCATAAAAAATCCAAACAAAAATCATGTTTCTTCCCATTTGCATTTGTACTTTATATTTATTCATTTCCTTGTACATTGATATCAAATTCAATTTGTTTGTAATAAATTAATTAGGTTTATATTCTTGCAATCCCCATTCACATTTTGTATACCCCCTCCCATAAATGATGTAATAGCGTAATAATTGTATTTCCCACAATTTATCTCTTTATATAACAAATGCTAGTAATTAGGGTTTTGTATGGAAAGATTAAAACCAACCAAATAGCAAACCCTAAATCAAGACAAAATCAAGCATGAAAACAATAAACTTGCACACAAACACCCCTAGGGTTATCCCATTTGGTTTCCTTATACAAAATGGTCATATTACACATGTAAGGTATCTTAGCAAAAACAAGCAAATACAAGATCATAATTCCTCGATGACGCTATCTAAGTTGCCTTATAAATGATCTTTGTCCCTCAAAAAGAATGCTAAGATACCTTGAAATATTGCTAATCATGGTTATACGATGGCCCACGCCCATCCCGTTTACATCTAAAGATAGGGTTGCTTACCAAATCAATGGTAAGACAACAATGTCAAAGGAAAAGAAAATGAACAAGAAAGACATTTGAGTAGGTAGATTGCACCTAATTACTTTCTCCATTTCAAAACAAACATCTTTGCTATTTTCAAAACAAACACCTACACTTTTCAAAATATCTTACAAACTTGGAAACATTTTCAAAAGATCAACATCTTTGTATACATTCTTACAAACGAGAATCATTACAAAGATTGCCTAAGCAATGGCCTCTTTACAAAATACTTTCAAAAACCACACTAAGCACAATTTCAAACAAAATCAAGTGATCTAGCAAGTAACTAAGAGCCCATGGAAAACCATGGATGGAAAGGGTGTTAATACCTTCCCTTTTCATAATCTACCCCCCGAACTCAAGAAATAAATCTCAAAGGTCTTTCCTGTGCTTTTTCACCTTTCCTTTTGGATAAAAGAAAAGTCGGTGGAGACTCTTGCTAACCACAACATTTGCGATCAACGCAAAACATCTAAGTCACTTCTCCCGCCGTATCACAGAACTGGCAACTCTGCTGGGAAAATTCTAAAAGTGGGGTTACCTTAGGGATAGATCACATTTATTTGCTTACATTGTTTGACTGGTATGCTTTACATTATGGTTCTTTGTTTGGGTTTGAATCCTCTACCCGAATTTGGGATACATTATAGGTAAGTAGCAATACATTGTGGAAATTGTGTGGGGTATACCAACATGGTCTAAGCAATAGCTATGTTAGTGCGACATATTTGTAGGTACCGGTAGCCTTTGAGTTAATCAAAGAGAATATGAGGCCATTGAGTGATGTCAAGAAGCACTAATGAACTCTTAGAACCTTTACTTGACCAACATGGCCTTTAGGATGTAGTGAGATGACCGACTTTGGTGCAGTCCGAAGTTGGTAGATACTCGATACTACACTCATTGAGGTTTGGTTTCTTGGGATATTTCGGTCGCCATTAAAGAGGCTTGTGCTGAAACAATGACCAAGGAAACAAACCAGTGATATTGAGCTCCTTAGAATCCGGTTACTATTACTAGGACAAGTTTGAGCCAACTAAACTTCAAGAGGGTACTTACCTATAAAACCCCATGCAAGCCTAAACCTAAGGATTTGTTTTGTTTGTATATGCATACTTGTACATAACATCATGAACATCATGAACATCATATACATCCACTAACCATTTCAAGGATTTTTTGGATTCATCTTTGTTCTTGTTATGTAGGATATGGATTCACTTCGCAGGAAAACTATTCAAGTCAATCTTGTAAGGATCCCTCCACAATCCTGAAAACTCTCCATTTACCGAGAGACATGGTCTCCTACTCAACTTGGTCACTTCCAACACAGACGAGGATATGATGAAGGTGCTCTTTCAGTTCTTTGATCCTTTACACTATTGCTTCACATTCCCCGACTATCAACTTGTACCTACTTTGGAAGAATTCTCCCAACTCTTAAGGATTACCATTCTCAATCAACTACCTTTCAATGGTACAGAAAGAGACCCAAAGCTAGAAGAGATTGCTCAAGCTTTACACTTGCACTCATCTAATATCACAACTCATTGGGAAACAAGGAGTGGTGTCAAAGGTTTCTTAGCAAAATGCCTGTTTGAGAAAGCCCAAAATTGTTGGAATTCCTTGGACTTGAAAGCCTTTGAGGAAATTGTGGATCTCCTCATCTATGGGATGGTTTTGTTTCTAAATCCTGACCAACTCATAGATGTCAACACCGTCAAAATCTTCATATCCCGCAACCCGGTGCCTACATTGCTAGGAGATATCCTACACTCTTTTCACACTCGCACAATGAGGAAAAGAGGTGTCCTTATGTGTTGCACTCCTCTCTTGGCAAGATGGTTTATTTCGCATCTTCCCCAATCTGTATTAAAAAATGAGTAAGGTTCAAGGTGGTCACAAAGGTTGATGACGCTCTAACATTCAGATATTCATTGGTGCTCCCGATCCAAAGAGAATGTTATCATTGTCTACCGTTGTGGAGAATTCCCTAATGTCCCTTTACTTGTAATTGGGGGAGGTATCACCTACGACCCTTGCTTAGCCTTAAGACAATTTGGTTACGCCCGAAGGGATGTCCCGCATGAGATTCTGATTCAAGGTTTGGTATTTGACTACGACAACGATGATCAAGGACTTCGCCAGAGATTTATCCGAGCTTGAAGGATGTTAAACAAGGTGGATAGTGTTGTACCCAAAAATTTTCCCTCTCATATTCTTCAAGATTTGTCAAGAGTCATCCTCAAATGGTTCAAGACTTCTCAAGGGTTGCACAGTCCTAACATCTCCTAAGCCAGTCAAAAACTAGGGTTTTGGTTCTTGCAAAGAATTTGAGGTTTTCAATGGCTCAATCAAGTCCCATAGGCCTATATACATTGCCAAGCATCTACATGCCAAGTTTCAAGACTCACAGCATCAAATTGCACAGTCAAAAAGCCCATTTGCTTCACAGTCAACTGTAGGGGCAAAATGGTCATTTTACAGTCAACAGTCAAAAATTTTGGTCAACATCTTATTTTGAAGCCACAGTCATCATTTGATAAAGTCTTGATCATGATTCCACAAGAATGGCTCAAAAATCATCAAGATGCAAAAAGTTATTATTTTTGGACAGTAGAAAAGTCAACTGTAACTTGACCAAGGCATAACTTTTTCATGGTTCATCAGAAAAATCCCATACAATGCTCATTTTGAAGGGGATGACATTTCCTACAACTCATCTTCACATTCCAAGTCCAAGAAATGCTCTCACAAAAAGTTATCAATTTCTACATTATAGGTCAATTTCAAAAGTCAACAAAAAGGCACTTTAAGTCAAAGACCATAACTTAAGATTGGTAAATCCAAATGACATGGGACCAAATTAATTGGTTAGAGGACTTCAAGACCTTTCCAAAATGTCCAAGAACATGTTCATAGGATCAAAATTGAGCAAGATATGCATTGGAGAAGTTGGGAAATTTTTGGGAATTTGCAAAAGTCAACTTTGCCCAAAACACATCATTTTTGCTAATGGGCCTCAAATTCCTTCTTGAATCTTTACCCAAAGCATATGCACGACCCATTGAGCTCAAAATGATTTATTTTCTTATTTTTAATTAATTAATTGAATTTTTTATTAATATTAATTCATTTAATTGATTTAAAATGTAGAAAATATAAAGATATGGTTTTCAAATCTTTTTATGAAGCAAATAGGCTCAGGGCAAGCTGGCAATTTCGTGCATCCATCAAAGAGACAAAAATCTCCCAATTTGGCAAGGTTTTTCAATCAAAAAGATTGAAAATTATTTGATTGAAAATCAAATATTGAAAACATTATTTCATGGATTCTTGGACAAAGTTTTACCCTAATTCCATTCTACTACATATACATAACCTAAACCTAATGCCTCACACGTGAGGCTGCTGCAAAAAGCCATAAACTAATTCCAAAAAAATCAAGAACAAAGTCAAAACTGAATTCAACCTTCCAGGCCAATTCAAAGCCTTTTCTTGATTCCAACACCTTGCTGGGACACTCAGGAACGCATTGCAATCAAAATCAAGTGTTAACACCCAAGGAATCCTAAGAACAGATACGCGCGCGTGGCTCAGTGGAAGGTGAGGTGGACGTGAATCATTGGGACCTGGGTTCGATTCCTAGGTCCACCCAAAATAATTCTATTGTTTTTCTTAACATGCTCCTGTGCAGGCATCCTCAAAGCGTCCATCATGTACCTTCAATAATCAGCATGCCATCTGGCCACCATCACCAATCTGATGGCCAGGAGATGAAGAGTATGGTACTCCTGGTCAATCCACGCTCTAGGCTATCCAAAAAGTCAACGCAGGCTTGGCTTAATGGGCTGAAAAGTTACAAACAAAACCTCCATTAGGGTCATCACACCCGCCCTGGTTTGCTATTTTTTTTTATTTTCTTTTTCCTTTTAATTTCTTTCATTAATCATTATTGTTATTATTATTAATTAACAAATTATTTTTTATAATAAAAAAATCAGAAACTTAAAATATTTATATTATTATTATTATTATTAAATTTCACCTTAATTATTATTTTTGTAAATAAAATGTAAATTAATTAATCTAGTCTTTTAAAATTAGGTCAACTTTAATTTTTTCTCAATAACTTAAAATAGATTAGAATTAGGTTTTGTTCTCTTGACTTTTAATTCCTTTTATACTATTTTCATTAAAAACATAAAAATACACAAAAACATTTTTCTTTTAATTAATTAATTAATTAGTTTAGGATTAATATTTAATAAAATGCAAAGGACCAAAATTTCTTTATTTCTCAAAAAGGGTCACAACCCTAAGGACGTCCTGATTAAAATTCTATTCGCGCATTATTATTTATTTTGATCATATTGATGTACCTGTTTCCAAGGATGTAATAGTTAATTAGGATTTTACCGCTTTCTTTTACTTTCCGCATTTATTTTTTCAAACGGGTTATGTTTTTGGCGATGTATAGACCCGCGCCTTGTAATAGCGTAGATTTACCTTTTCCGCAATTTATTTTCCGCACTCTTAACTGTTAATATGCATGCAAGACTTGGATGAAAATTAAAAATAACTCGTAGATCACCATGATACATGTACAAGATAATATAACATGAAAACAACACACAAGCACATGCCACTCCTAGGGTACGCCTCACTGGTTGCCTCGAACGTGGTCGTCAAGTATAGGGTGTTTTTAGAGGTCGCCCTCCTGTCTAAAGATCCAATTGCCTCGAAACGGTTGCATCGGATAAAAAAGGATCTACGACGTTAGGGTTACCACTAAGGCGTCCTACCATTGCTTTGGTGACCACATTGTCCCTTAATCGAATTGACCCGAATACCTCCAACGACGGTGCTACCTACTTCTCAATAGTGGGATAGCACTGTCTAAAGGACTCTTACACAGCCTAATTCCTTAGAGTAGGTAGATTTCTCATGGGTACTTGCTCTCTTAAACAAACAAAACAACTTTTCGCACTCACACTTTCAAAAAGTTTTCAAACAAATATTTCATACACTCTTGAGGACAAATACAAGAGTTACTTAGAAATTTTTCAAATGAAACTTTTTCAAAACCCACATACACTTGAAAAGCAAACAATTTTTGAAAACATAAGAGCAAGTACCTAAGAGCCCGTGAATAACCACTGATAGAAAGGGTGCTAACACCTTCCCTTTCTATAAATCTACCTCCCGAACCGAGAAACATTCACAAAGAAGGAATTTTGCTGTGCTTTTGTCCTTTCCATGTTGGAGAACATAAAAGACGGTGGCGACTCTTGCTTACCGCGACATTTCGCGAACCAGCTTAAAAAAACAGTCAGTTCTATTTCCACCGATCACAGAACTGGCGACTCTGCTGGGGACTATTTATAAAAGTGAGGTGTACCTTAGGATTAGACCACTCTTATGTTTTCAATTGCTTGTTTTGATTGCTTTAAAATTGTGGGCCTGTTTTGGGAGTTTCATAGATCCTAACCCGGATCTAGGGGATACCTTCTTAGAAGTAGCAACAAACTGTGAGGGAACTGTGCATGGTATACCGACACGGTTGAAGCAGTTGCTACGTTGATGTGGCACTTTGGGGAGTACCGGTAACCCTTGAGTCAAGTCAAGGAGAGTACGGGGCCGCCGCGTGGTGTCGTGAAGCATCAACTGACCTTAGGAACCTTACTTGACCTTCCTGGCCTCTTTAGGGGTAGTGAGATGACCGACTTTGGTGCAGTCCGAAGTTGGTAGATACTCGATACTACACTCATTGAGGGTTGTTTTCTTGGAATATTTTGATTGCCATTTCAGTGGCTAAATCAAAACAATGAACACAGAAAACAATCCAATGATATTGAGCTCCTTAGAACCCGGTTACTTTTGATAGGACAGGTTTGAGCCCACCAACTTCAAAAGGGTAGTACCTAAACTTCATGCTGGCCTAAACTCTAAGGGCTCTCTGTGTGACTTGTGTGCCTTCGAACTTGAATTACTTGCATGCTTGTTATCTGACACATGAGTTTCTTGCAGGGTTTGTTTACAGTCCTTAATATGGACTTATAACAGGGTTTACCTACATTACTCCATGCATAGCATAACATCATACCATTGCATACATCCTGCATAAGGACTAACCCATTTCAAGGATCTCAAGGGCTTGTGATGCAGGTCATGATGAATCAAACTGTCTAGCAAGGGGCTAAGGGGATTTATTTTCCTCTAGCCAAGGTTGATAACTTGAGTCAGGGGCTATGACCCACTCGATATGGTGAGCTTTGACTCTTGAAGAAGGACTCTCAACAACATGAAGTTCCTTTAATCAAGCTACCAGATTCTAACAATTTTCTTCTTTACCCCGCGAGATCCTTGAAAACATTGCATGCATACATACACATCATTGCATAGCAGGTACCCTTGTTACAGGTCACTTACCTTCTTCGCTGTTTATTTCAGCAATCATCATGAATCCTGAATCATCCAATGAACAAGCTATCAAGGCCCTCCAGGCCCAGAATGCCCAGTTCCAAGAGATGGTTATGAGCCTAGCCCAGGGTCAACAAGATTTGAAGACTCTGCTTCTGAAAGAGAAGAAGAAGAAGAAGAGGACTGTTCTGTTCAACCCTAGACGCAGATCTGGGAATGGATTACCGAATGAGGCTAAGCTGACTACCTCATCTGTGGGCAAAGACAGTCCCTAAGAGAGGAGGGTTCCTAGTCCCGTAGTCTCTGACAACGAGACAGATTTCAATGATGAACAGTATCCTCCTGCCGAAGATAGGTACAAACAACTAGAGGACCGTCTGAGTGCCATGGAGATTCAACAGGTGCCTGGGTTGGATTTTGGGGATCTAGGTTTATCTTTTGGGGTGGTGATTCCACACAAGTTCAAGGCACCTTCTTTTGCGAAGTACGACGGGGCATCCTGCCCTAAGCTGCATCTCAGATCTTATGTAAGGAAGATCCAGCCCTACACGGTTGACAAGAACTTATGGATCCATTTCTTCCAGGAAAGTCTTTCAGGGACTCAACTCGAATGGTTCTATCAACTAGATGGAGCCATTATTCGTAACTGGGAGGACTTAGCTACTGCATTCTACAAGCAGTATCAGTACAATTCCGACCTCGCTCCTACGCGTACCCAACTCCAGGGTATGTCACTAGGGACGGGTGAAGGATTCAAGGAATATGCACAAAAGTGGAGAGATCTTGCTGGAAGGGTGCAACCACCTCTGACTGACCGGGAGCTTGTGGACTTGTTCTTGGGGACCCTGTCTGGTCCATCCTTCAACCATCTGATTGGGAATTCTTCTGCTGGGTTTACAGATCTGATCTTGACTGGGGAGAGAATAGAAGCTGGTATCAAGTCTGGGAAGATACAAAAGGGTTACTCCTCGAGCACTAAGAAGAAACCATCCAAGAAAGAATCTAGTGCTGTCAACGCGGTAGTTATTTCAAAACCGGCCAGTGCTCCTCAACATCGCAATCAACAAAGGGAAGAGAGACCTAAAAGGCAATTTACTCCCCTCGGCATGACCTTGTCCCAAATATTGCCACAGTTGCTGGAGACCAAGTTGGTAACTCTAAGGGACCCTCCTAAGAATCCCAACAGGACACCTTCAAGGTATAACCCCAACGTTCGCTGCAGCCCGGGGCATGCTACAGATGACTGTTGGACTCTGAGGAACAATATTCAGGATCTAGTCGATGCAAAGGAGGTCCAGTTCAAAGCGTCTGAGGCTCCCAATGTGATCACTGCTCCCTTGTCAAAACACGGCTAGGATTGGAAAAAAAACTTTTGTTCATTCGAATGTTCAAGTTGTATTTTTCTTTAATTGTTCAAACATTTATTCATGTCAAACGTTGTTATTTCATTAATGCATTACATGTGTCTGTTTTGAAGTAATTATGTTCACTATGCTTAAAACTGCTTTCATTTTTTTATGTTCAACTCTCGATTAATAATTCTAAGCCTCTTGAGGGAGGATGACAAAAACGATACCACGATATTTACAGTATGCTTTTGAACAGACCCCGCTGATGAGGTACAGGCATTGTTTCAATTCATAAACACTGGATTTATAGGGAAGATAATCCCTCGTCAACCTCTCTGAGCCAAAGAAGTAGGAGTTTTTCTTTTCGAAAATTAAAACCCTTAATCATAACCTGGGGCAGGGTAGTTCTCTCAGTGGATCCAAGTGCACAGCGAATAGCATCAAAGAAGTCCTTCTGAGACGAAAAGACAGTGATGGTTCCAAATAATCATAAAGACAGGCAGTCGTCATATCTCAGAAGCAAAAGCCCATTAAGTCAAAACCTATGAAGGAGACTTACAAAACTGGGGCATCCCGCTGACTGTAATTCCAAAAGAAACAGTTCAGGCAAAAAAAAAATAGGGATAACAAAATCAAAGAAGAAAGAGGTCCTACAAACCCTCAACCAAAAAAAAAAGGAATGACTGCCTATTCAAAATAAATTATCAATATCCGAACCATCATTGGAATATCAGGACAAAGACTCAAAACAAGGTCTAATGCATGATCAGCTGAGTTTAGGTTTGAAGAACATCACGAAGAACGGGTGGGTACAAATAAATTTTGAGCCTTTATCCTTTGTTTCTTAAACCGTGAATCAGGCCACGTTATAACCCTTAAAAGTCCTAGCTGAAGCATGGGTTAGTTCGAAAGCATACTGTTACGAAGGTATCCTGACTCCTTAAGGCTCGCTGTAAAATCTTGAGTGGACATCACATTTTACAAAATTTACTTGTTTTACTGAAAAATGCATTTTCAAAAACTTCAAGACAGACATAAGCTTCGCATTTTTAATATAACATTGTTTGCATATGACTTTTTGTTCGAACAACAGAGAAATTCGTACGAAGAATATCTAATGAACAAAAGCACTTCCAATCAAGGGGCATGGCATGATCATTGTCCATCATCTGGGGCAGTTAAGTCAAGATTCGGAGAATCTCTCAAAAGGCCAACCAGCTTGGGGCAAATCTCCACCTGAGTCACTTGGGGCATTGAACAGGAATTCCAGCTGCGAATCTTGCACGATCAAACGAAGATCTTCTGGTAGTAGGGCGACGTAACACTATTGACAGGGGAACCTCCCTACATCCTGAGAGCGTGGACATAGTCGAAAAAATACTACGCGCAATCAAAGACCCGCTAGGTTGACACACCTAGGCAAAAATAAGGGCTTCCCGACGAACCAAAAGGGTTCGGGCAAAATAAGGGATGAAAATGAAAATATGTACACCCGGCAAGTCGAAAACCTGAAAAGGCGGCTTGGGCAAAAAAGGGTATCCCGATGGACTGAAAACCCGAAAGGGCGGTCCAGGAAAAAATTAGGGATCAAAGCGTACGACTATGTCCCGTCATCTCGTCACTTGCCTACCATAAGAAGATTTGTCGATCGGCAGTTATCAAGGACCTCCACAGGTACCTTCTCCCACAGAAGCTGGGGCAATAAGAATTGACTGAACTGTACAGCTGCTCTGTCCACCAGGTACCAAGATAGGTTCAGCTGAAGAATGTAACCAATATATCTCCACTCCCCGCAGAGTAAGACAAGATTCGGCAATACTCTCCCCCAGCAGAGTTGGTCTCCAATCAGCCTAAAAAGGCACAGTATCTCCAGCAAGTCAGCAACACTCTCACCAAGCAGAGTTAGTCTACTGTCAGCCTTAAGGAAGTTGGGTATCCCCAGAAGATCTCAACATTCTCCAGCAGAGTACCCAGATATTCCTCAGCAAGTATCCCCGGTAATCTTAATGTAAGATTGTTCCCCGGTGGAATACCAGACATCCCAGTGGAGCCACTTCCCCAGTGCAGTCCAAAAGTTTCCCCAGGAGAGTTGAATCATCCTCCCCAGTAGATTCTGGAAGCTTATCCCCAGTAGATTCTGGAAGCTTGTCTCCCGCAGAGTACAATGTCTCTCCCCGACCATATTCAAAGGTTATTCCCCACCAGAGCTTCTAACTAGGTTATCCTCAGCTAATTACCACGGAAAGATCTTCCTCGGCGAAGTCCTTCCTATTCCCCAGCGGAGTTCATCAAATCCTCCAACAAAGCTTATCAATGGAATCCCCAGCGGAGTTCTCATTAAAATCTCAGCAAAGTATCTCTTCCCAAAGAATAATTCCCCGCAGAGTAACCTCTCCAACAAGTTTATTCCCCAACGGAGTCATCTTCTCCTACCGGTTTATTCTTACAATCATCATCCCCAGCGGAAATGAAGAACTCTATTCTTCAACATCAGCCCAGGATTCAACAAACTTCCCGGCATCCGTCAAGGATTTATTTTCCTAAGACGAAAATACATTCATAAACATCACATCTTCATACATTATAGCATGCATACGCATCATACAACACAAATCTCATTTATTTTTGAGAACATCTTAAAATCATGCAGTTCATGCATCATGACATTGCATACAACTGATGTTTTGCCTTTTCAGGAAAAAGGTCAATCCAAAGATGATTACTATCAACTGTCGCAATTCCATATTCGATACCTGTATCTAGCCAGGGCATATCTATGAGCGTTTGATTGTGGATTCGATACCTGTATCTAGCCAGGGCATATCTACGTTAAAGAGATTTCAGAGATAGCTTAGAGATGCTCCGGATATGGATGTTATTCTTTTGCTTATTCAAAGTTTCTCCTCAGAGATGGCTTAGAGATGCTCTGGACCCGGATGCTATTCTATCGCTTATTCAGAGTTTCTTCCCAGAAATAGCTTAGAGATGCTCCAACCACGGATGCTATTCTATTGTTTATTCAGAGATTCCTTCTAGATATAGTTCAGATGCGATCCAGACATGGCTACATTCTGATACTTATTCCAGACTTCCTTCTAGATATAGTTCAGATGCGACCCAGATATGGCTATATTCTGATACTTATTCCATATTCCCTTCTAGAGATGGTTCAGATGCGACCCAGATATGGCTACATTCTGATACTTATTCCATATTCCCTTTCAAAGATAGCTTAGAGATGCTCCCGGCGCGGATGATATTCTATTGCTTATTCAGATTCCCTTTCAGATATAGCTGGGAAATGCTCCAGATATGGATGTTGTTCTTTTGCTTATTCAAGAGTTTCCTTTCAGATATAGCTTGGAAATGCTCCTGATATGGATGCTATTCTTTTGCTTATTCAAGAGTTTCCTTTCAGATATAGCTGGGAAATGCTCCAGATATGGATGATGTTCTTTTGCTTATTCAGATTTTCTCTCCAGAGATAGCTTAGAGATGCTCCAGATATGGATGCTATTCTTTTGCTTATTCAGAGTTGCTTTTCAGAAATGGCCTAGAGATGCTCCAAACCCGGATGCTATTCTACTACTTATTCAGATTTCCTTCTAGAGATAGTTCAGATGCAACCCAGGCATGGCGACATTCTGATACTTATTCCAGATACCGTCTAGAGATAGTTCAGTTGTAACCCAGACATGGCGACATTCTGATACTTATTCAGATTTCCTTTCAAGAGATAGCTTAGAGATGCTCCTGACTCGGACGCTATTCTATTGCTTATTCAGATTCAAACTCCTAAAGATAACTTAGAGATGCTCCAACCACGGACGCTATTCTATTGTTTATTCCAGAGATAGCTCAGAGATGCTCCAGGCCCGGATGCTATTCTATTGTTTAGTCCAGATTCATTCAAAAGACATTCCAGATACGATCCAGATTTGGATGACACTCTGTCACTCACTCAGATATAATATGGATATACCCCAAACGCGGCGGTCATTCTACTATTTATTCAGACGTCATCAATTAGATATAGACTAGATATGCTCCAGACACAAAAGCTATTCTATTTCTTATTCAGATTCAACTATCCATTACACTTCCAAATGGCATCTATAAGCCCATTCCCGACAAGGTTATGTCACATCTTCATATGGCATCTATAAGCCCATCCTCCTATCCACCATCTCTCCAAATGGCATCTGTAAGCCCATTCCCGATGTCACGTTGCTGATACTCCACTATGTGAGTGCAAATTTCTGGGCACTCTAGTGTTCAATCATCTTCCACCTTCAGATCACGAAAGGCACGCAAGCCAATCTACATCCTCAGGTCTAAGAAGATTGAACAGGGGCAACTGTTGTACCCCAAAATTTTCCCTCCCATATTCTTCAAGATTTGTCAAGAGTCATCCTCAAATGGTTTAAGACTTCTCAAGGGTTGCACAGTCCTAACATCTCCTAAGCCAGTCAAAAACTAGGGTTTTGGTTCTTGCAAAGAATTTGAGGTTTTCAATGGCTCAATCAAGTTCCATAGGCCTATATACATTTCCAAGCATCTACATGCCAAGTTGCAAGACTCACAGCATCAAATTGCACAGTCAAAAAGCCCATTTGCTTCACAGTCAACTGTAGGGGCAAAATGGTCATTTTACAGTCAAAAGTCAAAATTTTTGGTCAACATCTTATTTTGAAGCCACAATCATCATTTGATCAAGTCTTGATCATGATTCCACAAGAATGGCTCAAAAATCATCAAGATGCAAAAAGTTATTATTTTTGGACAGCAGAAAAGTCAACTGTAACTTGACCAAGGCATAACTTTTTCATGGTTCATCAGAAAAATCCCATACAATGCTCATTTTGAAGGGGATGACATTTCCTACAACTCATCTTCACATTCCAAGTCCATGAAATGCTCTCACAAAAAGTTATCAATTTCTACATTATAGGTCAATTTCAAAAGTCAACAAAAAGGTACTTTAAGTCAAAGACCATAAATTGAGATTGGTAAATCCAAATGACATGGGACCACATGCATTGGTTAGAGGACTTCAAGACCTTTCCAAAATGTCCAAGAACATGTTCATAGGATCAAAATTGAGCAAGATATGCATTGGAGAAGTTGGGAAATTTTTGGGAATTTGCAAAAGTCAACTTTGCCCAAAACACATCATTTTTGCTAATGGGCCTCAAATTCCTTCTTGAATCTTTACCCAAAGCATATGCACGACCCATTGAGCTCAAAATGATTTATTTTCTTATTTTTAATTAATTAATTGAATTTTTTATTAATATTAATTCATTTAATTGATTTAAAATGTAGAAAATATAAAGATATGGTTTTCAAATCTTTTTATGAAGCAAATAGGCTCAGGGCAAGCTGGCAATTTCGTGCATCCATCAAAGAGACAAAAATCTCCCAATTTGGCAAGGTTTATCAATCAAAAAGATTGAAAATTATTTGATTGAAAATCAAATATTGAAAACATTATTTCATGGATTCTTGGACAAAGTTTTACCCTAATTCCATTCTACTACATATACAGAACCTAAACCTAATGCTTCACACGTGAGGCTGCTGCAAAAAGCCATAAACTAATTCCAAAAAAATCAAGAACAAAGTCAAAACTGAATTCAACCTTCCAGGCCAATTCAAAGCCTTTTCTTGATTCCAACACCTTGCTGGGACACTCAGGAACGCATTGCAATCAAAATCAAGTGTTAACACCCAAGGAATCCTAAGAACAGTCGTACGGTTTGCCCATTCTTTTTCATAATCGAAACTCACTTTTTATGCATCACTAACATGATATAATCATTGCTTTGCATTGCTATGACCTTTCTGAAGCTGATGGTATAGGTGAATTGAGTTATAGAGCCTTAAATCAAAAGATGCCATTGAAGAAATCTAGGGTTTCGAAGCTTTGATTTTAGGGCTTTCTTGACCAAGCAAAATTAGGACTAATGATGCCCATGGTTGAACTCATAAGATCAAGACGAATTGAACAGGACCATTGTGCCCTATTTATATAGATTACATACCTAATCGCTATTTTTGGCCATGCTATTTTGTGGGGGTTAAAACCCCCCGCTAATTGCTTTTGTTTTACAGGAAAAAGGATGAAGACGAAGGACGTGCAAGCCCCTGAATGGATGGTTCAAATATCGCACGCGTAATTGTTGTTTTATCCAGCATAATTGTTGTTGTCATATATTAATTCTTTTGATCATTATAATAACAGATACGCGCGCGTGGCTCAGTGGAAGGTGAGGTGGACGTGAATCATTGGGACCTGGGTTCGATTCCCAGGTCCACCCAAAATAATTCTATTGTTTTTCTTAACATGCTCCTGTGCAGGCATCCTCAAAGCGTCCATCATGTACCTTCAATAATCAGCATGCCATCTGGCCACCATCACCAATCTGATGGCCAGGAGATGAAGAGTATGGTACTCCTGGTCAATCCACGCTCTAGGCTATCCAGAAAGTCAACGCAGGCTTGGCTTAATGGGCTGAAAACTTACAAACAAAACCTCCATTTGGGTCATCACACCCCCCCTGGTTTGCTATTTTTTTTATTTTCTTTTTCCTTTTAATTTCTTTCATTAATCATTATTGTTATTATTATTAATTAACAAATTATTTTTTATAATAAAAAAATCAGAAACTTAAAATATTTATATTATTATTATTATTATTATTATTATTAAATTTCACCTTAATTATTATTTTTGTAAATAAAATGTAAATTAATTAATCTAGTCTTTTAAAATTAGGTCAACTTTAATTTTTTCTCAATAACTTAAAATAGATTAGAATTAGGTTTTGTTCTCTTGACTTTTAATTCCTTTTATACTATTTTCATTAAAAACATAAAAATACACAAAAACATTTTTCTTTTAATTAATTAATTAATTAGTTTAGGGTTAATATTTAATTAAATGCAAAGGACCAAAATTTCTTTATTTCTCAAAAAGGGTCACAACCCTAAGGACGTCCTGATTAAAATTCTATTCGCGCATTATTATTTATTTTGATCATATTGATGTACTTGTTTCCAAGGATGTAATAGTTAATTAGGATTTTACCGCTTTCTTTTACTTTCCGCATTTATTTTTTCAAACGGGTTATGTTTTTGGCGATGTATAGACCCGCGCCTTGTAATAGCGTAGATTTACCTTTTCCGCAATTTATTTTCCGCACTCTTAACTATTAATATGCATGCAAGACTTGGATGAAAATTAAAAACAACTCGTAGATCACCATGATACATGTACAAGATAATATAACATGAAAACAACACACAAGCACATGCCACCCCTAGGGTACGCCTCACTGGTTGCCTTGAACGTGGTCATCAAGTATAGGGTGTTTTTAGAGGTCGCCCTCCTGTCTAAAGATCCAGTTGCCTCGAAACGGTTGCCTCGGATGAAAAAGGATCTAGGACATTAGGGTTACCACTAAGGCGTCCTACCATTGCTTTGGTGACCACATTGTCCCTTAATCGAATTGACCCGAATACCTCCAACGACGGTGCTACCTACTTCTCAATAGTGGGATAGCACTGTCTAAAGGACTCTTACACAGCCTAATTCCTTAGAGTAGGTAGATTTCTCATGGGTACTTGCTCTCTTAAACAAACAAAACAACTTTTCGCACTCACACTTTCAAAAAGTTTTCAAACAAATATTTCATACACTCTTGAGGACAGATACAAGAGTTACTTAGAAATTTTTCAAATGAAACTTTTTCAAAACCCACATACACTTGAAAAGCAAACAATTTTTGAAAACATAAGAGCAAGTACCTAAGAGCCCGTGAATAACCACGGATAGAAAGGGTGCTAACACCTTCCCTTTCTATAAATCTACCTCCCGAACCGAGAAACATTCACAAAGAAGGAATTTTGCTGTGCTTTTGTCCTTTCCATGTTGGAGAACATAAAAGACGGTGGCGACTCTTGCTTACCGCCACATTTCGCGAACCAGCTTAAAAAAACAGTCAGTTCTATTTCCACCGATCACAGATAGCAAGACTTTGGGGCATAAAAATTCCATCCCTCTTGAGCCTTACCTCAAATGGGTACGAACTCGTGCTCAGAGTCTTATGATGCCTTACCCCTCCATTCTCTCGGTAATCATTGAGCCTGTCATGGAGGGAGATGTTCCATACACTATCCTACATTCTGATATTCCCACCTCTCTTGAAGACCTACAAAGAGATTGGATACAACTCAAGGGGGAGCGAGATACTTTCGAAGCCCAATTCTACACGAGCGAGAAGAAGGTTTTTGAACTCACTAGGCTACTTCATGAGGAGAAGACTCTGAATGCCTACATCGCACCAAAGAGGATGCAAACTACCTTTTCATCTTAGAGTTTTTGTATTATTTTGCCCGAAAAGGAATTGATGTACTCAAGCTTTAACTTATTAATATAACGTGTGTTTCCTTTTTGTCTAAAATAAATTTGAATCTTTGAAATCCTTGAAATTATTACATATGCATATACCATTCATCATAACATAAGAAGGTCTTTTTCAACAAGTCTCCTCATCTCTCTACTGTTTATTTCAGTAAGATGGATCTCGAGCAAACAGTGAAGGACCTCCAAGCTCAGAATACATAGTTTCAACAGTTGCTCTTGACCCTAGCCAAAGGACAAGAAGAGTTGAAGACTTTGCTGGCTGAGGAGAAGAAGAAGAAGACAAAGAAGGTAACCGAAGTCCTAAACATGGGAAGAAGATTTCATGGGAAGACAAGAAGGACCTTAGATTTTGCAACGACATATGGTGAGAGAGACAATCAAGATGGGAAAGGCAAGGAAACAGTTGTCCCTTCAGAATCAGAAGAGGAAGAGGAAGAAGAAGACTATTCTGAAGAACAATACCCTCCAGCTGATGACAAGTATAAACATCTTGAAGAGCGGTTGAGTGCGATGGAAATCTAAAAAGTGTCTGGCTTGGACTTTGAGGAATTGAGGTTAGTGTCGGGGATTGTAATTCCTCCCAAATTCAAATCAACTATGTTCGCCAAGTATGATGGAGTCTCATGTCCAAAAATGCATCTCCGATCCTATGTGAGGAAAATCCAGCCCCACACCGCTGACAAAGACTTATGGGTACACTTCTTCCAAGACAGCCTGTCTGGAACTCAACTTGATTGGTTTTACCAGTTAGAAAGAGCCAATGTTCATAACTGGGAAGATCTTGCTGCAGCCTTCTACAAACAATACCAATACAATACTGGCCTTGCACCTACCCGTACACAACTTCAGAGTATGGCCATGGGTTCAAATGAAGGCTTTAATGACTATGTGCAAAAATGGAGAGACTTGGCTGGAAGAGTTCAACCTCCTTTATCTGAGAGAGAGTTGGTAGACATGTTCTTGGGCACCTTGTATGGTCCCTTATTCAATCACCTAATTAGAAGTTCATCGGCGGGTTTTACTGAACTGATATTGACCGGAGAAAGGGTAGAAGCCGGTATAAAGAATGGAAAGATCCAAAAAGATACATCCTCTTCTGTAGCTGTAAGGAAGCCTTTCATCGGAAAGAAAGAGGTGGTTGTTGTATATCCGTAAAGAAATCAAGATAGGGTCGAGCGCCGACCAATGGTGGGGGCTGTTATGATTCCTAAACCGGTGCCTAATCAGCAAAGAAATAATCAATCGAGGATGGAAAGGCCAGTCAGACAATTCACCAGAATTAACATGACTTTATCTCAGGTATTACCGCATCTACTAAGATCTAATTTGGTGACCTTGAAAGAAGCTCCGAAAAACCACAATACAACCTCTCCTCACTATCATCCCAATGCCCGTTGCGCATATCACTCTGAAAATCCCGGCCATGACACTAATAATTGTTGGGCTCTAAAGAACAAAATACAATACCTCATTGAAGCAAAAGAGATTGAATTCGATGCGCCCGAAAAGCCAAATGTCATTTCTGCCTCTATGCCCAAACATGGCCATAATACCAATGCCATTGAAGAAGATATGTTTGTTACTTCAGTTGATGAACTTATGACCCCACTCCTGACTATTAAAGTGAACTTGTTGAATGCCGGTGTATTCTCGGGCTGTGATGAAGGCTGTCACTTCTGTTTATCTTCACCAACCAGCTGTCCTTTGTTGAAAGCAGGCGTTCAGTGCCTAATAGATAACAAAGAAATTTTGTTTGAAAAGACTTTTGTCCCACCTGTTCCTTTTGAAGAAGTTTCTATCATTACCATTTCCGCCAATTCTTCCAGGGTCTCCACCAAAAGACCCGTGAGAATTATATCAGTTCTGAAAGCAACTCCTTTGATAATTACAATGCCTGGACCAGTCCCGTATTCGTTAGACAAAACCATACCATGGAATTATGGAGAGGATGTCTACTACCACGGTATCAAGCAAGATTGGCCAGCCACCTAAAATTCAAGTTCTGAGAAGGTTAACTCTGATATCAGTAATATTGCAGGAACTAGCAAGATTACCCGAAGTGGAAGGATATTCTCTCCAGAAATTGCTCCCCCAAAAGCAGTTTCTGGACCCGTAATCATTCCTGTTGTTACTCCTCCAAAAGTTGTTCCCAGACCTACAATCATCCTCGTTAATACTTCAACTGACAAAGCTGTTACAATCCCTGTTATCATTCCTACCAATACTCCTGCTGCCAAGTTAACCGAGACTCGAGGAAAAGGTGTTCCGGTTGAGTCTGTCAAGATGAAGACACAATCATTGGCTATCCCTGAGACCTCCCGGAAAGAGATGGAGGAAATTCCGAAGATCATAAAAAGAAGCGACTACGATGTAGTTGAACAACTGGGGCAAAATCCCTCTAAAATTTCCATGCTGGCATTACTACTATGTTCAAAAGCGCATGAAAAATCCTTGGTAAAATTCCTGAAAACTGCCCATGTACGCCAAGAGACATTTGTCGATCAGTTTCAAGACTGCGTAGCCAGCTTAACTGCAGATAATGGTCACGGTTTTTCGGATGTTGATTTAACGATAAGAGGAAGGAAGCATAATGAGGCATTACATGTCTCAGTTGAATGTAGGGTCACAACCTTGGCTCATGTTTTGGTGGATACTGGTTCATCTCTGAATGTATTGCCTAAAAAAGCTCTTGATAGGCTTGACTGTGAGGGATTGACATTGAAGCCAAGTAACATAGTAGTAAGGGCTTTTGACGGCTCGAAAAGGATGGTGCATGGGGAGGTAGACATTCCCTTAAAAGTTGGAACACAAACATTTGATTCAACTTTTTACATAATGGATATTCGTCTCTCATATTCCTGCTTGCTAGGCTGACCATGGATTCACAATGCTGGCGCTGTCACTTCTACGTTGCACCAAATGCTGAAATATCCGACTCAAGGGAAGATTATCACCGTTCATGGAGAAGAAGAGTATATGATCAACCATCTCAATTCCTTCAGATATATGGAATTAGATGGTGAATTTATTGAAACTCCATTCTAACACTTTGAAGAGGTCCCGCAAGATGTGGTAGTAACCAAGGTTGTTCCCAAGATCACAAGGCCTCCACTCCGGATGTCATCTCTGAAGGATGCCAAAGAAGTGGTAGAAGAAGGTGGGTGCACTATCTGGGGACAACTCTCAGATATCCCATATAAGTATGACAAATTTGGCCTGGATTTCACTTCAGGTGCCCAGAAGGTTGTGCACCGCGCTCATGCTGGAGGACCACCCTTGAAGATCAGCAACCGTGAGGTCAACACCGTAGAAGATGATGAAGATAGTTGTGACTTGGATGACTGGATATTCCCAACTGCCAGTGGAGGGCTCAGCAACTGGGAGGCTAGAGATTTTGTCCCGATTACTTTTATCCCACAATAATCTGTCTTTATATTTTGTTAGATCTGTAATATTAAAACAATTTGCACTCTTAAAACCTTGTGTCTTACCCGAGGCACAATGGTCCATTTGTAAGGGTTATTATCTCATTTTCATATGACATCAATGAATTATGGACATTTTCTCATACAAACTTTTGTGCTTATTGTTTTTCTTTTTACATTTTTATTTCTTTCAAGGATAGTTATACCCTTACACACACTCACACTCACAATGCAGGTATACATCCATTCGGGATCCCATGGATAACGATACTGCTATGGCCTTTTGTGACTCTAAGAATCTAATCTACCAAGCCGAAGACGAAGGTGAGGAAGATTGTGAAGTACCAGGGGAACTTGCTAGACCACTACAACAAGAAGAGAGAACCATTCAGCCTCACGAGGAACCCGTGGATACAATCAACCTAGGTACCAAAGAAGACAAAAAAAAAGGTTAAGTTGGGTGCCAATCTGGATCCAAGTGTCAAGGAGCGTATGATTCAGCTGCTACACGAGTATGTTGAGGTATTTTCCTGGTCATACGAAGACATGTCGGGACTTGATGCAGATATTGTGGTACATCGTCTGCCTACAAGAGAGGATTGTCCATCAATAAAGCAAAAGGTCCGCCGCATGAGGCCTGATATGTCAGAAAAGATTAAAGCAAAAGTCATGAAGCAATTCAACGCTGGATTCTTGGCTGTCACCTCTTATCCCCAATGGGTTGCCAATATTGTTCCCGTGCCCAAGAAAGACGGAAAAGTGTGAATGTGTGTGGACTACGGAGATTTGAATAGGGCAAGCCCTAAGGATGATTTTACACTCCCCCACATTGATGTTCTAGTTGACAATAAGGCACAACACAAAGTGTTTTCCTTCATGGACGGATGCTCAGGTTACAATCAAATCAAAATGGCGCCTGAAGACACGGAGAAAACAATGTTTGTCACGCAGTGGGGCACATTCAGCTACAAGGTGATGCCATTCAGACTAAAGAATGCTGGGGAAACCTATCAGCGTGCCATGGTAGCTTTATTTCATGACATGATACATCACGAAATAGAGGTCTATGTGGACGATATGATAGCCAGATCTGAAACAGATGAAGAACATCTTGATCACTTACAAAAATTGTTTGAGAGACTGAAGAAGTACAAGCTGAGGTTGAATCCAAACAAATGCACATTTGGGGTACGATCTGGTAAACTCCTAGGCTTTATCGTCAGCAATAAAGGTATTGAAGTAGATCCTGCCAAGGTAAAAGAAATACAAGAGATGCCTGCTCCTCGTACTGAGAAGGAAGTCAGAGAGTTCTTGGGACGTTTGAACTACATTGCCAGATTCATCTCTCAGCTGACAACTACCTGTGAACCAATCTTTAAATTTTTGAAGAAAGATCAAGTAGTCAAATGGAATGACGAGTGCCACATTGCTTTTGACAAAATCAAAGAATACTTACAAGAGCCTCCTGTGTTGATGCCACCAGTCGAGGGAAGACCATTGATCATGTATCTGACTGTTTTAGAATACTCAATGGGGTGTATATTGGGGCAACATGACGAGTCTGGCCGAAAAGAGCATGCTATTTACTACCTGAGCAAAAGTTTACCGACTCTGAAACCAGATATTCACTGCTTGAGAAAACTTGTTATGCTCTGGCATGGGCTGATCGCCGGTTAAGACATTATATGCTGACTTATACTACTTTGTTGATATCTAAAATGGATCTGATAAAATACATCTTCGAGAAGCCTGCTCTTTCTGGGAGAATAGCGAGATGGCAGATGATCCTGAAGGAATATGACATATAGTATACTACCTAGAAATCTATAAAGGGCAGTGTATTAGCTGATCACCTTGCTCACCAAGATGTAGAAGACTACCAATCCATGAAGTTAGAATTCCCAGATGAAGACATCATGACGGTAAATAACTGTGAAGAATTCAGGCCATATGACGGACCTGAACAAGGATCCCGATGGACCATGTTCTTTGATGGGGCATCCAACGCACTTGGCAATGGTATCAGTGTTGTACTCATATCTCCAGAAGGGTGTCATACTCCCTTTACAGCAAGACTTTGCTTCAATTGTACAAACAACATGGCGGAATAGGAAGCATGCATATTTGGTCTCAGAGCTGCCATAGACTTGGGAATTAAATCCTTGGATGTATTCGGAGACTCAGCTTTGGTCATCAGTCAGATCAAAGGGGAATGTGACACCAAACACCCTAACCTTATCCCTTTCAAAGAACATGTTTTGACATTGCTACCACATTTTGAGCAGATTACCTTCGAGCATTTCCCGCGAGAAGAAAATCAGCTAGCAGACACTCTAACCACAATGTCATCAATGTTTAAACTTAATTGGGACAACGAGGCTCCCCAAATCACCATCAAACGAATGGAGGAACCAACACACTATCACGAGATTAATACTGAAGAAGTAGTGGACCAGCCTTGGTTTCACGAAGTCAAGAAGTATCTCGAGGCTCAGGAATATCCAGAAGGAGCTTAAATCAATGACAAGATGTTCTTAAGGAGATTATCCGCTAAGTTCTTCCTTAGTAATGGCTTTCTTTATAAACGCAACCGTGACTGTGTTACTTCGATGCGTAGATAAGGTTGAAGCTGAAAGGATCATGGCTGAGTTACATGAAGGCACTTTTGGCACCCATTCCAGTGGGCATACGATGCCAAAGAAAATCCTACGGGCAGGCTATTACTGGTCTACCATGGAAGCAGATTGCTATCAACACTCTCGAACTTGCCATAAGTGTCAGCTCTATGCTGACAAGGTGCACGTACCTCCAATTCCTCTGAATGTCTTGACAGCTCCTTGGCCCTTTGCTATGTGGGGGATTGACATGATTGGGGAAATCAAGCCAGCAGCTTCCAATGGACACCGCTTCATCCTAGTGGCCATTGACTATTTTACAAAGTGGGTGGAGGCAGCTTCCTTCGCTTACGTTACCAAGAATGTTGTTGCCCGGTTCATCAAGCAAAATCTCATTTGACGGTACGGTATCCCAGAGAGGATCATCACCGACAATGGTACAAATCTCAACAACACTATGATCACTTCCTTGTGCAAACAATTCAAGATTCAGCATCACAATTCTTCTCCTTACCGGCCTAAGATGAATGGTGTTGCCGAAGCTGCAAATAAAAACATTAAAAATATCATATAGAAAATGACAGTCACATACAAAGATTGGCATGAGATGCTACCATTCGCTCTCCACGGGTATCTTACCATAACTTTCACATCAACCGGGGCAACACCCTATTCTTTGGTTTACGACATGGAGGTTGTCTTGCCTATCGAGGTCCAGATCCCCTCATTGAGGATTATGAAGGATGCAAGGCTGAACTAAGACGATTGGATACAGACTCGACTTGATCAATTGAATTTGACTGATGACAAGAGACTTACCGCTGTATGTCATGGTCAAATGTATCAAAAACGGATGATCAAGGCTTTCAACAAGAAGGTAAGACGCCAAGTGTATCAAGTTGGGGATCTAGTGATCAAACGCATCATACTGCCACAAGGTGATCCCAGGGGCAAATGGACTCCTACCTATGAAGGACCATTTGTAATCAAAAACATTTCTCTGGTGAGGAAATGGTCTTGACCACCATGGATGGCGAAAACTTGCCGCATCCTGCGAACGCGGAGATAGTCAAAAGATACTATGCATAAGAGACCCGCTAGGTTGACATACCTAGGAAAAACAAGGGTATCCCGGGGAACCAAAAAGGTTCGGGCAAAAATTAGGGATAAAACAAAAAAAAATCTGTACACCCGGCAAGTTGAAAACCCGAAAGGGCGACTTGGGCAAAAAAGGGTTTCCTGGTGGACTGAAAACCCGAAAAGGTGGTCCAGGCAAAAATTAGGGAATTAAAGCGTATGACTATGTCCCGTTGGATCACCTTACAGACAACCTGCAAACTCAGAGGTTCTGATCAATTCAATCATCTTTGGACAAGGCAACAAATAGACAAGATGCTCAAAGATACAAAGGCTATAGCAGAATGGGAACCCCATGGGATAAATACACACAGCTATCTTTTCCTTGTATTAAACTTTTCATTTTTCTTACGACGGAGTTCTCCTACTAGAATGTTTGTCTCACTGTACAAAAATACATACTCAAAGTCAATACAAAGATATCCCTTTGAAAGTGCAAAAACTATCTATTTTTCTTTACGCTTGTGTTTTGTTTACAAAAACGTCCAATGATTCATTGTTGAACATATGCATTTGAACATAATTACTATTTACAAATAAACAAAATAAAAGACAATTACTGATGGCTTTAAGAGATAGGGAAATATATGTAAGCTATTTCCATAAATCCCCCATAATTTGCAGTTTAATTCCCAGCGGAACAAGCTTCCAATTATCTATCCCCAGTAGAAGTCGTTCAATTCTCAGGATTTCCCAACAGGATTTTACAAGCAGTACACGACATTTCCCTTACAACAGAGTTTGTTTCTCTAAGCGGAAATTCATCAACACTTCAAGTTCACAACATGAAGACTTACACTCCATATTCTCAGCAGTAGTCAGGGATTTATTTTCCCCAGTCCAACAGCAGTGTGGCATATTAGCTTGCATGCGCATACATCGCATCCATATATCATAAACATCGATAAAACAAATGCATTATATCATACATTTCATACAACATGACTTTGCATTTTAGCTAACATTTACCCTTTTTAGGATAAGATTAACAGTTATCATTAACAATGTTTAGAGTTTTCAGATACAGTTCAGATACGCTCCAGACACGGATGCCATTCTAATACTCATTCAGACTCACCTTTCAAATACAATTCAGGTACGCTCCAAACACTGATGCAATTCTGATACTCATTCAAGTTCAACTTTTAGATACAGTTCAGATACGCTCTATACACGGATGCCATCCTGATACTCATTCAGATTCAACCTTTTGATACAGTTCATATACGCTCCAGACACGGATGCCATTCTGACACTCATTCAAAACTAGCTTTCAGATACAATTCAGATACGCTCTAGACACGGATGCCATTCTGATACTCATTCAAGTGCAACTTTCAAATACAGTTTAGATACGCTCCAGACACAGATGCCATTCTGATACTCATTCAAGTGCAACTTTCAGATACAGTTCAGATATGCTCTAGACACTGATGCCATTCTGATACTCATTCAGACTCAACTTTCAAATACAGTTCAGATACGCTCCAGACACGGATACAATTCTGATACTCATTCAGATTCAACTTCACAGATACAGTTCATATATGCTCCAGACACGAATTCCATTCTGATACTCATTCAGATTCAACTTCTCAGGTACAGTTCAGATACGCTCCAGATACGGATGCCATCCTGATACTCATTCGGATCCAACTTTTAGATAGAGTTCAGATACGCTCCAGACACAGATGCCATTCTGACACTCATTCAAAACCAACTTTCAGATACAGTTCAGATACGCTCCAGACACGGATGCCATTCTGATAATCATTCAAAATCACTCCTAGATACGGTTCAGATACGCTCCAAACACGGACGCCATTCTGATACTCGGTCTTTCAGCTTACAAATTACAATACAAACAATCACTTTTGGATGGCATCATTAAGCCCATCTCCTACAGATTTCTATCACCTCACCAAATGGCATCTTTAAGCCCATTCCCTCAACCATCACATCACCGAGTGCATATTTCTGGGCACTCTAATGTCCAATCATCTTCCACCTTCGAGTCACGAATGGAAAAACTTGCCAATCTAACTCATCGGGCTTAAGAAGATTGAACAGGGGCAGCTGTTGTACCCCAAAATTTTTCCTCTCACTTATTAATAATTTGCTCACAAGATCTCCTTGGGCTCAAGACTGCACTAGAGTGTGATCAGCTCAAGACACCTCTTTATGCACTGATGACCAAAATTAAGGTTTGAGTTTGCACAAGGATTTTTGAACTTCCAATGCCCAATATGACTTTCATGGATCATTATGTACCCCCAAGACTACTCATGCCAATTTTCAAGCCTTGGATCACTCTTTTGCTCAATCAATTAAACAGTTGACCTAAAAATCAGTTGATTTGGGGAAAAAGTCAACTATGGACAATTTACAGTCAAACTTCATAATTTTTGATCCACATCAACATTTTAGACTCATATGTATCATTTGATCAATTTTGGACCATAATTCCTCAAGAAATTTGATCAAATCTCCAAAAGGGAAAAATGATCAAAATTAGGGTTTTTACTAGGAAAGGGCAATTTCTGATTTTTGACCTAGCAAATGGTCAATTGGTTTAAGGCATGATCCCAAGAGTCCAATTGCACCATTTTTACATAATTACATGATTCAAAACATTGCAAATCCATTGGATTGACAGATGAATTTTATAGTCAACTGATCAAAAGTTAACTGTATATTGAAAAGTCAAACCTTGACTGTTTGGCCAAATTCAAGTGCCAAAGATCATAATTCATCAAAACATGTCAAAATATGAAACTTATTCATCAATAAATCAAAAAGTCAATATTTCATTTTGAAAAGTCAAAATTTCTAAACTAAGAAATTTTTCTAAGTCTTGGAAATTTCATGTTTTTTTATAACTTTGAGCCAAATTTTCACCATGATGCAGAATGATTCAAGAGAAACTTCCAACATGAAAGTTGTAGATCTCCATGAAATGTAAAACTTTTATTCACACAACTTCTTCTAAAAGTTCTTGGATCTCAAGTTATAATTTTATGAACATAGGATCATGAAACTAAACACTTAGTGAAATTTTGCCCTAATTTGGTCAGGATTTTGACCTAACTTCATGGCACTTTTTCATATAGTTCCAAGGTTAATCTTCAAAGGCAATTAAAAGATGGGTTTTAGAGCACATTTCAATATTTCCAAAATGTCCAAGAACTCCTTGAGATCATTCTTGAGTAGGGAGAATCGAAGAGATGAAGTTGGTGTTTTAACACTTGAATTATAGGTCATTTTCATGATGAACACAAATGCAATTTCAATGTTAGGCTACATAATCTTTGCTTTGCAGACCTCAAATTTGTTTGTCACTCCACAATTAATGGATTACACAAACTTTTGAGCTATAATCATGTGATTTAAGCTTTATCCAATTCACATTTCCATTTTGGGAAGAAAGTTAACAATGTCATTCTTCTAAAGCAAGCTTTTCGCATAAAGTTCACATTGAGTCTCTAACTTGTTCCCTCTGATCACACTCCATCCACAAAGTCAGAAGCAAGCTTGTTTAAAGCATAACCACTCTATCTTAGCA
Source organism: Vicia faba (assembly GCA_948472305.1). Taxonomy (NCBI): domain Eukaryota; kingdom Viridiplantae; phylum Streptophyta; class Magnoliopsida; order Fabales; family Fabaceae; genus Vicia; species Vicia faba. The sequence continues at coordinate 776,956,356 of OX451737.1, forward strand.
AGTACACAAGACTTTAAAACTTGTTTTGTCAAAAAATCACATGATTAGCTTAAGGATGCAAATTTGAATTCTGATCAACTAGAACATCCCAAACTTGTTGCTTATAAATATAAGCACTATTTGTGAGCCAGGACACGAGCTTGAAGACCCTTAAACTCACTCAAACTCCCTCTAGCCAAAAATTGTCTCAAAACACCATTGTTGTGCAAGTTCTGACTTTACATACCAAACTCTAAATCTCATCGTGCGTTCTTTGGCCTTTCACTTCCAAAAGCTTCTAAAAATCAAATACAAACCATCCAAAGTCCATTTGCTCAAATGTAACACCTCCATCATCAAGTTCCATTTTCAAAAACAGGGGTCTGCAACTTGACTTCTCCAGAACTCCTCAGCCACTCTCAGCTCAAGCCAACCATTGCATTAGCTTCCTAGAGGTCCAAGGGAGCTAACCTGATCATCAGCACTGCTTGAAACAAGCTCAAATCCATTTCACGATTTCCAGTTTTGAGGTATTTTTCTTAAACTTATATCTCATTACTTAGGCATTGTTAGGCTTGTATTTATGAAGATAAAATGTAGACATCATTACCCTGAAGCTGTACATGTCCATAGATTTCATTTATTTTGATTGAGCTAGGAGAATTTTGGGTTTGAACTTTTTGAAATATTTAGGTCAGAATTTGGTAATGTTAAAAATTCTCATTCATCTTTGATTTATAGTTTATGATATTTATATGTTTGGATTCGTGTGACAAAATAGAGCAATTTTCATGTTTACATTTTTGTAAATGGTTGAGAAATGAGCAAGTTACAGATCCTTTGGCTGGAGGTTGAAGATGAAGTACAGTCAGATCGTGTTTTGTGTTATGTATTTATTATTTCATACAAGTTACGGATGTATAGCCAACCCAGTGGTAAAGTGCGCGCCTGTTAACCTATGGGACCTGGATTCGAGCCCCAGTGGTACCCTTTTCATTTTCCATATTTTTTTCACTTTCTGTTTGTTTTTGTTTTTTGCAGGCGCTGGGCCCTTTAGGCCTGACTTGTTTTTTTTATTTTTACTAACTAACTCCAGGCCTTGCTTCAGCACCCCCCTGGCTCTTTGTTTTTATTATTTCATTTTTTTTTCTTTTTTTTTCATTCCATTTCATATTTTATTTTTATTATTATTATTATTTATTTCATTATTATTATTATTAATAAAAAATCTCAAAAATAATTTATTTATTATTTAGGCAATAATATATTCAATTTATTTTCTTCATAAAAACAAAAGATAAAAACATTTTTTTAACAATTAATTTCTTTTCTTAATTAAATAATATTTAGATAATTAGGTTTAATTACTATATTATCCTCTTGTAAGTTAAAATTAATTTAGAACTTAGGTTTATTTTAATTAGTTTTATATTATTTTTAATTTAAAACCCTTTCTTAAAAATACCCTATTCACAATTCACAATTTAAATCCTCTTGCAATCCCCATCTACAATTTGTATACCCCCTCCCCTAAATGATGTAATAGCGTAGTAATTTTAATTCCCGTAATTTATCGCTTTATATAACAAATGCTAGCAATTAGGGTTTTGTATGAAAAGATTAAAACCAACCAAATAGCAAACCCTAATTCAAGACAAAATCAAGCATGAAAACAATACATTTGCACACAAACACCCCTAGGGTTATCCCGTTTGGTTGCCTTATACAAAATGGCCATATTACGCATGTAAGGTATCTTAGCAAAAACAAGCAAATACAAGATCATAGTCCCTCGATGACGCTATCTAAGTTGCCTTACAAATGATCTTAGTCCCTCAAAAAGAATGCTAAGATACCTTCTAATATTTCTAATCATGGTTATACGATGGTCCACGCATGTCCCATTTACATCCAAAGATAGGGTTGCTTACCAAATCAATGGTAAGACAACAATGTCAAAGGAAAAGAAAATGAACAAGAAAGACATTTGAGTAGGTAGATTGCTCCTAATTACTTGCTCCATTTCAAAACAAACATCCTTGCTATTTTAAAAAAAAAACACCTACACTTTTCAAAATATCTTACAAACTTGGAAACATTTTCAAAAGATCAACATCTTTGTATACATTCTTACGAACGAGAATCATTACAAAGATTGCCTAAACAATGGCCTCTTTACAAAATACTTTCAAAAACCACACTAAGCACAATTTCAAACAAAAGCAAGTGATCTAGCAAGTAACTAAGAGCCCACGGAAAACCATGGATGAAAAGGGTGCTAATACCTTCCCTTTTCATATTCTACCCCTCGGACTCAAGAAATAAATCTCAAAGGTCTTTCCTGTGATTTTTCACCTTACCTTTTGGATAAAAGAAAAATCGGTGGCGACTCTTGCTAATCGCAACATTTGCGATCAAACGCAAAACATCCAAGTTAGATCTCCCATCGTATCACAGTCTCCTTCAGGACTTGAGCTAATGCTCTCTGGTAGAGTTAGTGCAGGATGCAAAACTCGTTCTTTTTCTACCACTGGAGCGGGTGCAGTGGCAGAAGTGGCCTTTTTTTAGACAACCTCCTGTCGAGTTGACTGAGATTTTTTAGATTTTTTAGGAATGACAGGCGAAGACGCATCGTCGGCTTGTTTCTCTTGGTTAGAAGAGTGTTTCTCTCTCTTCGAGGATGGTTCAGGAGGGACGACAATGTTAGCTTCAGGGGCCTACGAATCTGTCAATGTAATCATAGGGTTAGAAAGGGAATGAAAACAGTTAGTAAACCATCAAATTAGCAAATTACTATAGAAGAAGTTCCAAGGGCTTCATTGGTTGAGGGATAAACAGCCGCACCACTAATAGCTTCCCTGGCGCGTTTCTTGTGCTCAACCGCTGAATGAGGCAATAACATAAGATGAAACGTTAGAAGTCAAAACATAAAGAAACAAGAGGGCGACTGGTAGTCACAATAGTAAGACATACATTTCCTAAACTTTTGCTGCATAGCTTCTAAATCATGGTTCAGTAGAGCCTTGAAGGACTTGAGAGTCCCATTACTTTGCACGAATTACACAATCCACCAATCATAGAACTCCTTAGTGGTGTAGAAGATGGGTTCGAAGGCGACATGAGTGGGAATGTCAGCAGTAAAATGTTGAAGTCGTTGAGCATATTCTCCTTCACTGTAGCTGGTGGACGAAAGGCACATTTTATCTGATGGATTATAAAAGTTATGAGGCAAAGGTTGGAACAATCCAAACTGCCTAGCCACCAGATTAGGCTAATAACACAAGAGTGTTACGCCATCATTAGCTCCTACCCTAAATGCTATGATCCCAGGGGTTAAAAAATCTTGCCAAATGGCTTTAGATCCAGGGATCTGCGTAGGACCGACAGAAGGAAATGGTCGAGTGAACCACTCAGGACCATGAGGTCTAGAAGCAAAGGGCGCCATGCTTGGCTGAAAAGAAGTGCACCTAAAGAAAAACTTTAGGTATTTCTCAAGAGACTCCTCTCGAGTCATGTCATTGTTAGAAGGCATCATTGCAGCAAGACGAAGGCTTTCATTGGCACGTTGGGCAAACACAATCTCCCGTGCTTCAGAAAGGCGGGGTTTGAGCTGGCTCACAAAAGTGGCAATTAACCATAATTGAAGCAGCCAAAAAGGCCCAGCAAGAAAATAGCTGGCAGTAGATGAAAGTTATGTCATATGATCGACCCCCACCATGAGCGATTCAGAGAGCGACCCCAAAATAAGTTTGCTCATGCATATGTTTCGACCCATATGGAGGTGATGAGCTAACGCAATGAATCGTTTAGCTACCTTCAGAGATCGACTGTAGAAGACATACTCGGAAAGCCACAAGGCCAAGAAGGCAATGTGCCCTTCGTCAAACATAGTGTCGACATCTTTAGCATGAAAACTCTCTATATATTTGGTGAAGCCAGCAATTTCCTTTTTAAAAAGGATGACATTTTTGTCTTCTTCAGTGGGAAAGAACGCTTCACCTGTGGGGCGGAGACTAGTGATGGCCGCAGTGTTGAGCAGGGTAAGAGTAATTATCCCAGCTGCAAAGTGGAAAGTGTTTATGCAGCCTTCCCAAAAATAGAATGCAGAAATCAGCATGTGATTGCAATAACTAGGGCCAATCCTAGAAAGCTGAATCAAGACAAAAAGGCCTTGGGCCATCCAAATGTCAACCTTAACTTTCTCCACTTTATTCAAAGATGCAATGTAATCTTGGTTAACAACATAATAAGCCAAAAGACTTTAGATATTTGATAGATGTGTTAAAAATCTATAGGGAAATCTTTGTTGATAGGGGGTTTTGTAGTTTTGTGAGTGGGAAGCAACTTTCCAATTGTCCGGGTGCCCTAATCTCATCAGGAATAGGACCTAATAGAGCGTAAGAAATGTTGTTACAGATGAAGGGGAGCAACAGTTAGGAGCAATGTGGTAATAGTAATTAGGTTTTAATTGCTTTCATCCCCATTTACAATTTGTATCCCCATCCCCTAAATAATGTAAAAGCATAGGACTTTAATTTTCACAATTTATCGCTTTTAATATAATTGTTAGTAATTAGGGTGTGTATGGCAAGATAAAATCAATCTTAGAGAACCCTAATATCAAGACAAAAATGTATGCAATCAAAACACAATTCACACATGCACCTCTAGGGTAACCCACACTTGTTGCCTACGAATAAAAAGTCATGTCCCTCGAACGTGGGATACTCTAGCAAAGAACCTCAAATACAAGATCGTAGTCCCTCGATGAACCTTTGATGTTGCCTTCGGTAAACGATCTTAGACCCTTACGACAAATTGCTAAAGCATCCTACAATGTTTCCTTATATGACTGTACGACGACCCACGCATGTCCTTTCACATCCAATGATAAGGCTTCTTATCAATCAATGGTAAGATAGCAATATCTAAAGGAGGAGGAAATGAAAAAATATTTGTTTGAGTAGGTAGAACGTTCATAGTTACTTGCTCACAACCATTTCTAAAACATCTTTCAAAAACACATCAACACTTTCAAGTGAAATATTTTTTCAAAGTCAACATTTTGTATGCATTCTTATAGAGACGAGAATCATTACAAAGTTCGCCTAAACGAAGGAACTTTTCAAAATTACTTTCAAAACCCATCACAAACATATTTCAAATAAAGCATTTCAAAGTGAGCTAGCAACTAAGTGCCCGTAGATAACTACGGATGAAAAGGGTGCTAACACCTTCCCTTTTCATAACTTACCCCCCGAACTCAAGAAAAAATTCTCAAAAGGTTTTTCCTGTTCTTTTCACCCTTTCCTTTATTAGATAAAAGAAAATTCAGTGGCGACTCTTGCTATCCGCAACAATTGCAATCAAACACAAAACACCCAAGTCAATTCTCCCACCGTACCACAGAACTGGAAACTCTGTTGGGGAATCATAACTTAAAAGTGGGGTTACCTTAGATATTGGATCACCTTTAAATGCTCTCATTGTTTGACTTGCTTGCTTTACATTTTGGGTCCTTGTTTAGATTTTGTATTGATCCTCTACCCGGATCTAGGAACATTATTAGGTAAGTAGCAAAGACTGTGGAGAATGTACGGTGTAGACTGATATGGTTCAAGCAATAGCTATGTTAGTGTGACACATTTGTGGGTACCGGTATCCTTTGTGTTGAATCAAGGAGAATATGGGGCCGATGTGTGGTGTCATGAAGCCCTAACTGACCATAGAACCTGTAGTTGAACAACTTGGCCATTAGGAAGTAGTGAGATAGCCGACTTAGGTGCAAAGCTGAAGATTAGTTGATACTCGATACTACGCTCATTGAGATTGAAATTTTGGGATATTTCGGCCGCAAGAAAAGATTGATTGTGCTGAGACAATGCCCAATGAAAAAAGATCAATGATATTAAGATTCCCTAGAACCCGATTACTTTGTAGGACAGGTTAAACTAACTAAACTTCAAGAGGGTGTTTACCTATGAACTCCATGCAAGCCTAAACCTAAGGATTTGTTTGCTTTTCTTGTATATGTTTATTTGCACATAACATCATGACATCATACTATAGCATTTTCAATAACCATTTCAAGGATCTCAAGGGTTTGTGATGCAGGGTTATATTGAATTAGACGGTAAAGAGGATTTATTTTCCTCTAGCCAAATGTTGTCAAAAAGCCAAATAGTCAAGGGCTATGACCCACTTGACATGGTGAGCTTGATTCTCGTAGAAGGGCATTCAATGACACGAAGTTCTCTAATCAAAGTTGTGATCAAAGTTCAACTTCTGAAATTTTCTTGTGTTTACCCCATGAGATGCTTGAAAACGTTGCATTCACATTACATGCATCATAAGATAAGTAGGTTTTATGACACAGGTTTCCTCATCTTTCTACTATTTATTTCAGTAAGATGGATATCAAGCAGACCGTAAAAGACTTGCAGACACATAATTCTCAATTTCAAGAAACCTTGATGACCTTGGCCAAAGGACAACAAGAGCTGGTGTCACTTTTGGTGGCCAAAAATAAGACCAAGAAGAAGGCCCTGATCAACATGGGGGAAAAGGTTTAAAGTTCCCACCCGTCAAGTGCAAGTGGTTAAAGAGTCATCTGAGGAAGACGAGAACCAGGATGAAGATGCAAGGAGCACCCATGTTGGAGGTGCCAACAATCAAGATTCTGAGGATGAAGATTACTTTGATGAACATTATCCACCGGCTGAGGATAAGTATAAGCAACTGGAAGATAGGTTAAAAGCTATGGAAATTCAAGCCGTACCTGGCTTGGATTTTGGTTATTTAGGATTGGTTTCTGGGGTAGTTATTCCCCACAAGTTCAAAATTCCAAACTTTTCTAAGTACGACGGTGTTTCATGCCCAAAGCTTCACTTAAGATCCTATGTTCGCAAGATACAACCGCATACCACTGACAAGAAGTTGTGGGTGCATTTATTTCAAGAGAGTCTGTCTGGGACTTAGTTAGAATGGTTTTATCAGTTGGAGAGTTTAAACATTCATACCTGGGAAGATCTGGCCACTGCTTTCTACTGTCAATATCAGTACAATGATGATTTGGCACCGACTAGAGTTCAGTTATATGGAATGGCAATGGGTTCCGGTGAAGGCTTTAAAGAGTACGCGCGGAAATGGAAAGACCTTGTTGGTAGAGTACAACCACCATTGACTGATAGGGACCTGGTGGATATGGTCATGGAAACATTAACTGGACCATTTTTTAACTCGTTAATTAGGAGCTCATCGTTTGGTCTCACCGAGTTAATCTTAACTGGTGAAAGGGTCGAGAGCAGTATCAAAAGTGGAAAAATTCCCATGGCTTCCGCCTCTACATCAAACACTATGAAGAAGACCTTTACTGGCAAGAAGGAAACCAATGTCATATATGGGTCAAGAAGCCATGTCAAGAAAGACCACGACCAATCTGTTAATGTTGTTTTAATCTCCAATTCACCCTCTACTTAAAGACAACAACAAGCCAACCTCAAAGACCTGAGGTTCCAAGAAGATAATTCAAAAGGATTAACATGCCGCTATCCCAAACCTTGCAACACCTGTTGAAGGCTAACTTGGTAACATTGCATGATCCACCATCAAATCCCAATGTTTCATCTGTGAAATACAATCCTGACGCCAAATGCGCTTATCACTCCAATAGCCCCGGACATGATACTGATCAATGTTGGGCTCTAAAATACAAGATTCAAGACCTCATCGGCAACAAGACTATTGAGTTTAATCCACCTACAACTTCGAATGTTATAACTGCACCAATTCCAAATCATGGCAAAGGTGTCAATGCAATTGAAGACATTGCTTTTGTTTCCTCCGTTGAAGATTTGACTACTCCACTGACCATTGTAAAGGAAAATTTGCTGAGAGCTAGGGTTTTCCCTGGTTATTTAAAAGACTGTAATTGATGTGCTCTACAAAATAATGGATGTGAATGGCTGAAAAAAGGTGTTCAACACCTGATAGATAGTCATGAGATCCTGTTTGAAAGAACTCCGGCCATAAAAAGTTTGACTGAAAAAGCCGAAGACATATCCATCATAACCATTTCCAATAAACCTATTAGGATCACCTCAAAAGGTCCTATTAGGATTTCCAATGAACCGACAATCCCACCATTGATAATCATACGCCAAGGCCAATACCTTATTCTTCCGATAAGGCAATACATTGGAATTATGGAGCTGAAGTATACAATCATGTAACTAAACAAGACTCTTGGATTGACGAAGAAAAAAATGATGACATTACCAATATTACTGGATCTAGCAAGGTGACAAGAACGGAAAGGATCTTCTCCCCTAACATTTCACCTCCAAATACTACAACTACACCAGTTTGCATTACCATGGAAAAAACTTGTACTAACACTAGGGGCAAAGAAAAGATGGTTGAGCTTGCTAGGATAAAGGCGCATGGCAAAGACATTTCTACTGAGGAACCTTCAACCCAAGAAATGGAGGAGATTTTGAAGATCATAAAGAAGAGTGATTTTAAGATAGTATAGCAGCTGGGGCAAACCCCCTCCAAGATCTCTATGTTATCCTTGTTACTCTACTTTGATGCTCACGCTCAAGCATTTGAAAACCACAGTCGATCAATTTGAAAATTGCATGGTGAGTTTGACTGCCGACAATGGATTGGGGTTTATGATCGGTGGAAATATAACTGACTGCTTTTGAAATGCTGGTTCGCGAAATGTCGCGGTAAGCAAGAGTCGCCACCATCTTTTATGTTCTCCAACATGGAAAGGACAAAAGCACAGCAAAATTCCTTCTTTGAGAATGTTTCTCGGTTCGGGAGGTAGATTTATAGAAAGTGAATGTGTTAGCACCCTTTCTATCCATGGTTATCCATGGGCTCTTAGGTACTTGCTCTTATGTTTTCAAAAATTGTTTGCTTTTCAAGTGTGTGTGGGTTTTGAAAAAGTTTCGTTTGGAAAATTTCTAAGTAACTCTTGTATCTGTCCTCAAGAGTGTATGAAATATTTGTTTGAAAACTTTTTGAAAGTGTAGGTGTGAAAAATATTTTGTTTGTTTTTGAGAGAGCAAGTACCCATGAGAAATCTACCTACTCTAAGGAATTAGGTTGTGTAAGAGTCCTTTAGATAGTGCTATCCCACTATTGAGAAGTAGGAAGCACCGTCGTTGGAGTTATTCGGGTCAATTTGATTAAGGGACAATGTGATCACCAAAGCAATGGTAGGACGCCTTAGTGGTAACCCTAATGTCCTAGATCCTTTTTTATCCGAGGCAACCGTTTCGAGGCAACTGGATCTTTAGACAGGAGGGCGACCTCTAAAACACCCTATACTTGATGACCACCTCGAGGCAACCAGTGAGGCGTACCCTAGGAGTGGCATGTGCATGTGTGTTGTTTTCAGTTTATATTTATCTTTGAACATGTCATTTGTGGTGATCTACGAGTTGTCTTTAATTTGTCATACAAGTCTTTCATGCATATTAACAGTTAAGAGTGCGGAAAATAAAGTGCGGAAATATGAATCTACGCTATTACAAGGCGCGGGTCTATACATCACCAAAAACATAAACCCGTTTGGAAATAAATGTGGAAAGTAAAAGAAAGCAATAAAATCCTAATTAACTATTACATCCTCTGAGCAGATACATGAATAATGATCAAAAGGAATTAAAGCGCGAATAAAAATTAAATCGGGAACGTCTTAGGGTTTTGACCCTTTTTGAGAGAAAGAAAGAAAATTGTCTTTTTAGCAATTAAATTAAATATTAAACCTAATAACTAATTAATCAATTAATTAAAGAAAAAAAATGTTTTTTTAATGTTTTTTTATATTTTAATGAAATAAAAGGAATTAAAAAGTTAGCAAACAAAACCCTAATTCTAAGCTAATTTTATTTATTGTAAAAAAAGAAATTAAAATTACCTAGTTAAACTAAATCAATTTATTAGTATTTTATTTACAAAAATAATTAAATTAAGGTGAAAATAACAAAAATATTTAATTTTCTGAAGTTATTGTGAAAATAATTATTTGTGAGTTAATTAAATAAGAGTAATAATAACTATAATTAATAATTAAATAGAAATAGAAATAGAAAAGAAAAAAAAAAGAATGAAGAAAACCAGGGGGGTGCTGGGCCTTTTTGGAGGTGTGAAGCCTGGAATTTCTGGCCCATTAAGCCAAGCCCTTCTGACTTTTGTAATTGTCCACGTGCATGTTGACATGGAGCATGGTGTCCAGCATCTCATAGCCATTGGATTGAGCTTTGTGTCCACTTGGCAAGCTGCATCGTGAGGTCTATGGTGGAGCCTTTCATGAAGCCTGCATGAGATTGTATAAGAAAAAATATGAAACAAATGTTTGGGGGACCTGGGAATCGAACCCAGGTCCCAATGCTTGCCATCCATGTCATCGTCCACTAAGCCAAACGCTTGTAATTGTTATTATAATAAATAATGAAAATATTATATAAACAACAACGCGTATGCTGAGAAAACAAACAAAGCGCGCCTTTTATTTGAATAGACCAATAGCCTGCTTCCACGTCTTGTCTTCTTCGCTTGGCCTGCAGAAAAACAAATCAAATAGTGGGGGTTTTTAACCCCCACAATATGGCCTGAGGAAAAATAACGATTAGGCCTATATGCAATATAAATTGGGCGCGAGGGTAGCTTTGTGTTCGTCACGTTCAGACGGTTTCAACCATGGGTATGGGAGGTTCCAATTTTTCCTGTGCTGTAAAGCCCTAATTCAAGACCTTAAGAACCCTAAGATTCATTAATGGCAAGTCACGATCCTGTGCGTTATAATCCAATTGATTAATATCATTAGCTTCATGTGGACTCAAGCAATGCAAGACAACCAACAAATCATGTTAAATGCGCATGGAATATGAATTATGATTACGAACAAAAATGCCAAACCGTGAGTCTGTTTGAGGTGATTCCTGGAGCTTTAAGGCTTGTTTTCGATTGCAGTGTGTTCCCGGAGACTTATGCAATGTGTTAGAATCAAGAAGATGCCTTGAATTGGCCTGGAAGTGAGAAAACGATTTGGCAATTTTCTTGAAAAAAACTCAATATGGTTATGGCTTCTGCAGCAGTTTTGCACGTTTACAACATTAGGGTTAGCTTTAGTATATGTAGTGAAATGGAATTAGGGTAAAACTTTGTCAAAAAATCCATGGCTTTATGATTTCAATATTTGATTTCAATCAAATCTTTTTCAACCTTTTTTATTGATAAAACTTGCCAAAATTGGATGATTTTGTCTCCTTGATGTGTACACGAAATCTTCAGCATGTGTTGACCTCTTTTGCATCACAAAAAGATTTGAAAACCATATCTTTGAATTTCCTACATTTAAAACAATTAAATGAATTAATATTAATAAAAAATTCAATTAATTAATTAAAAATAGGAAAATAAATCAATTTAAGCTCATTGGGTCGTGCATAGGCCTTGGACAATGTTTCAAGAAAGAATTTGAGGCCCATTAGCAAAAATGAGGTGTTTTGGGCAAAGTTGACTTTTGCAAATTCCCAAAAATTTCCCAACTTCTCCAATGCATATCTTGCTCAATTTGGATCATATGAACATGTTCTTGGACATTTTGGAAAGGTTTTGAAGTCCTCTAACCAATTCCCTTGGGCCCATATCATTTGGATTTACCAATCTCAAGTTATGGTCTTTGACTTAAAGTGCCTTTTTGTTGACTTTTGAAATTGACCTATAATGTAGAAATTGATAACTTTTTGTGAGAGCATTTCTTGGACTTGGAATGTGAAGATGAGTTGTAGGAAATGTCATCCCCTTCAAAATGAGCATTGGATGGGATTTTTCTGATGAACCATGAAAAAGTTATGCATTGGTCAAGTTACAGTTGACTTTTCAACTGTCCAAAAATAACAACTTTTGCATCCTTGATGATTTTTGAGCCATGCTTGGGGAATCCTGATCAGTAGTTGATCAAATGATGATTGTGGCTTCAAAATAAGATGTTGACAAAAAAATTTGACTTTTGACTGTAAAATGACCATTTTACCCCTGCAGTTGATTGTGAACCAAATAGGGCTTTTGACTGTGCAACTTGATGCTGTGAGTCTTGAAACTTGACATGTGGATGCTTGGCAATGTTTATAGGCCTATGAGACTTGATTGAGCCCTTGAAAACCTCAAATTCTTTGCAGGAACCAAAACCCTACTTTTGACTGGCTTAGGAGGATGTTTAGACTGTGCAACCCCTTGATCCATTTGAAGATTGATCTTGACAAATCTTGAAGAATATGGGAGGGAAAATTTTGGGGTACAACAGTTGCCCCTGTTCAATCTTCTTAGACCTGAGGATGTAGATTGGCTTGCGTGCCTTTCGTGATCTGAAGGTGGAAGATGATTGAACACTAAAGTGCCCAGAAATTTGCACTCGCATAGTAGAATATCAGCAGTGTGATGGCGGGAATGGGCTTACAGACGTCATTTGGAGAGGTGGTGGATAGGAGGATGGGCTTATAGATGCCATCTGGATATGTGACAGAATCTTGTCGGGAATGGGCTTATAGATGCCATTTGGAAATGTAAGGGATGGTTGAATCTGAGTAAGAAATAGTATAGCTTCCGTGTCTAGAGCATATCTATATCTAATTGCTGACGTCTGAATAAACAGTAGAATGACCGCCGCGTCTGGGGTATATCCATACTGTATCTGAGTGAGTGACAAAATGTCATCCGAATCTGGATCGTATCTGGACTGTCTTTTGAATGAATCTGGACTAAACAATAGAATAGCCTCCGGGTCTGGAGCATCTCAAAGTTGTCTTTAGAAGTTGGAATCTGAATAAGCAGTAGAATATCATTCGGGTCAGGAGCATTTCTAAGCTATATCTGAAAGGAACTCTAGAATAAGTATCAGAAAGTCGCCATGCCTGGGTCGCAACTGAACTATCTCTAGAGGGAATCTCTGAATAAGCAATAGAATAACATCCGGCTCTGGAGCATCTCTAGGCCATCTCCGGAGAGAAATCTGAAGAAGGAATCTCTGAATAAGCAAAAGAATAGCATCCATATCTGGAGCGTTTCCAAGCTATCTCTGAGAAGAAACTTTGAATAAGCAATAGAATAGCATCCGGGTCCGGAGCATCTCTAAGCCATTTCTGGGAAGAAACTTTGAATAAGCAAAAGAATAGCATCCATATCTGGAGCATTTCCAAGCTATCTCTGAGAAGAAACTTTGAATAAGCGATAGAATAGCATCCGTGTTTGGAGCATTTCTAAGCTATCTGAAAGGGAATCTGAATAAGCAATAGAATATCATCCGCGTCGGGAGCATCTCTAAGCTATCTCTGAAAGGGAATTTGGAATAAGTATCAGAATGTAGCCATATCTGGGTCGCATCTGAACCATCTCTAGAAGGGAATCTGGAATAAGTATCAGAATGTAGCCACATCGGGGTCGCATCTGAACCATCTCTAGAAGGGAATCTGGAATAAGTATCAGAATGTAGCCATGTCTGGATCGCATCTGAACCATCTTTAGAAGGGAATCTGGAATAAGTATCAGAATGTAGCCACATCGGGGTCGCATCAGAACCATCTCTAGAAGGGAATCTGGAATAAGTATCAGAATGTAGCCATGTCTGGATCGCATCTGAACCATCTCTAGAAGGAATCTCTGAATAAGCAAAAGAATAGCATCCATATCTGGAGCATCTCTAAGCTATCTCTGGAGAGAAAATCTGAATAAGCAAAAGAACAACATCCATATCTGGAGCATTTCCCAGCTATATCTGAAAGGAAACTCTTGAATAAGCAAAAGAATAGCATCCATATCAGGAGCATTTCCAAGCTATCTCTGAAGAGAAAATCTGAATAAGCAAAAGAACAGCATCCATATTTGGAGCATTTCCCAGCTATATCTGAAAGGAAACTCTTGAATAAGCAAAAGAACAGCATCCATATCTGGAGCATTTCCAAGCTATCTCTGAAAAGAAACTTTAAATAAGCGATAGAATATCATCCGCGTCGGGAGCATCTCTAAGCTATCTCTGAAAAGAAACTTTGAATAAGCAAAAGAATAGCATCCCCGTCTGGAGCATTTCCAAGCTATCTCTGGGATCTCTTTAATGTAGATATGCCCTGGCTAGATACAGGTATCGAATCTGGAATTATTCGTCTACAGATACGCCCTGGCTGGGTACAGGTATCGAATCTGGAACTGTGACAGTTGATAGCGATCATCTTTGGATTAACCTTTTTCCTGAAAAGGCAAAACATAAGTTGTATGCAATGTCATGATGTATGAATTGCATGATATTTAAGATGTTCTCATGACTAAATGAGATTTATGGTGTGTGATGCGTATGCATGTCATAATGTAAGCAGGATGTATGAAATGTGAAATGTCTATGACTGTGTTTTCGTCTGGGAAAATAAATCCTTGACGAACGCCGGGAAGTTAACTCCTGGGCTGATGCTTGAAGAGCAGAGTTCTTCATTTCCGCTGGGGATGATGGTTGCAAGAATAACCAGTAGGAGAAGACGACTCTGTTGGGGAATAAACTTGATGGAGTGATTACCCTGCGGGGAATTACTCTGTGGGAAGAGATACTTCGCTGAGGTTTTGATGATAACTCCGTTGGGGATTCCATTGATAAGCTCTGTTGGAAGATTTGATGAACTCCGTTGGGGGATAGGAAGAACTTCGTCGAGGACGGTCTTTCCGTGGTAATTAGCTGGGGATAACCCAGTTATAAGCTCTGGTGGGGGATAACCTTCTGAATAAAGCTGGGGAGAGATATGTACTTTGCAGGTGGGTAAGCTTCCAGGATCTACTGGGGATAAGCTTCCAGAATCTACTTGGGGAGGATGATTCAACTCTCCTGGGGAAACTTTGGACTGCACTGGGGAAGTGGCTCCACTGGGGTGTCTGTATTCCGTCGGGGAACGATCTTATACCAAGACTATCGGGGATGCTTGTTTAGGAACATCTGTATACTCTGTCAGGGAATGTTGAGATCTTCTGGGGATACCCAACTTCCTTAAGGCTGACAGTAGGCTAACTCTGCTTGGGGAGAGTATCGCTGACTTGCTGGAGATACTGTGCCTTTTCGGGGCTGATGGGAGACCAACTCTGCTAGGGGCGAGTATTGTTGAATCCTGTCTTACTCTGCGGGGAGTGAAGGTATCTTGGTTACGTTCTTCAGCTGAACTTACCTTGGTATCTTGGTGGACAGAGCAGCTTGTACAATTCGGATCATTTCTATTGCCCCCGTTTCTGTGGGAGAAGGTACCTGTGGAGGTGCTTGATGACTGCCGATTGACAAACTTTCTTCTGGCATGCAAGTGACGAGGTGACAGTGACATAGTCGTACCCTTTGATCCCTAATTTTTGCCTGGACCACCCTTTCGGGTTTTCAGTCCACCGGGATACCCATTTTTTCCCAAGCCGCCTTTTCAGGTTTTCGACTTGCCGGGTGTACAGATTTTTCATTTCATCCCTTATTTTTGCCCGAAACCTTTTGGTTCGCCGGGAAGCCCTTATTTTTGCCTAGGTGTGTCAACCTAGCGGGTCTTTGATTATGCGCAGTATTTTTTTCGAATATGTCCACGTTCTCAGGATGTAGGGAGGTGCCCCTGTTGTTGTGCTGCCATATGACCAGAAGATGTTTGGTCATGCAAGATTCGTTGCTGGAATTCATGTCCAATGCCCCAAGTGACTCAGGCGGAGATTTTCCCTTAGCTGGTTGGCCTTTTGAGAGATTCTCTGAATCTTGACTTAACTGCCCCAGATGATGGACAATGATCATGCCATGCCCCTTGGTTGGAAGTACTTTTGTTCACTAGATACTCTTTGTGCGAATTCCTCTGCTGTTGAACAAAAAGTCATATGCAAACAATGTTATCTTTAGAAATGCAAAGCTTATGTCTGTCTTGAATTTTTTGAAAATGCATTTTTCATAAAACAAGTGAATTTTTTGTAAACTGTGATGTCAACTCGTTATTTTACCGCAAGCCTTAAGGAGTCAGGATACCTTTCGTAACAGTATGCTTTCGAACCAAACCATGCTTCAGCTAGGACTTTTGAGGGTTATAACATGGCCTGGTTCACGGTTTAAGAAACAAAGGATAAAGGCTCAAATTATATTTGTACCCACCCGCTCTTCGTGATGTTCTTCAAACCTAAACTCAGCTAATCGTGCATTAGACCTTGTTTGAGTCTTTGCTCTGATATTCCGGTGATGGTTCGGATATTGACAATTTATTTTGAATAGGCAGTCATTTTTTTTTTGTTGAGGGTTTGTAGCACCTCTTTCTTTTTGATTTCGTTATCCCTGTTTTTTGCCTGAACTGTTTCTTTTTGTTTTTACAGTCAGCGGGATGCCCCAGTTTTGTAAGTCTCCTTCATAGGTTTTGACTTAATGGGCTTTTATTCCTGAGAGATAATGATTTCCTGTCCTTATGATTATAGAGAACCATCATCGTCTTTTGTTTTGTAAGGACCTCTTTGGTGCTATTCGTTGTGCACCTGGATCAACTGAGAAAACTACCCTGTCCCAGGTTATGATTAAGGGTTTTAATTTTTGAAAAGAAAAACTCCTACTTCTTTGGCTCAAAGGGGTTGACGAGGGATTATCTTCCTTATAACTCCAGTGTTTAGGAATTGAAACAATGCATGTACCTCATCAGCGGGGTCTATTCAAAAGCATACTGTAAGGATCGTGGTATCGTTTTCGTCATCCTCCCTCAAGAGGCTTAGAATTATTAACCGAGCGTTGATCATCACAAAAAATATGAAAGCAATTTGAATATAGTGAATATAATTGGATTAATTCAAAACAGACATATGCAATGCATTAATGGAATAAACAAGTTTGCTATGACATTAATTGTTTGTATAAGCAAAGAAAAATACAACTCGGAAATTCAAATAAACAAAAGCCTTCAGTGATTTGGCAAAGGAGCAGTGATTATGTTTGGAGTCTCTGGTGCTTCAAACTGGATTTCCTTGGCCTCAATCATGTCTTGGACCTTGTTCTTCAGGGCCCAGCAGTTGTCTGTAGTATGCCCCGGGCTATCAGAGTGGTATGCACACCTTTCGTTGGGATGATAGTTAGGAGCAGAAGTGTTTGGATTCCGGAGAGGAGCCCTTAAGGTGATTAGCCCTGCCTTCACCATTTGCTGTAGCGCTTGATCCAGTGACATGTTGATCTTAGTGAACTGTCGTTTGGGTGCGACCTCCTTACGTTGATGCCCCTGTCTTTGCTGAGCTGGCATAGGATTAGAGATATGGGTTGCCCCTACATGTTGATCACGACGACTCTTTTTACCATGCACAACATTGGACTCTTTTTTTCCATGGTAAGGCTTTTTCTGAATGTCAGAAGGTGTAGCTTCTTGAATCTTTCCAGCCTTGATACCAGCTTCAATCCTCTCCCCGGTCAAGATCAAATCTATAAACCCAGCAGAAGAATTCCCAATCAGATGGTTGAAGAAAGGCCCAGACAGGGTCCCCAAGAACATATCAACGAGCTCACGGTCGGTCAAAGGTGGCCGCACCCTGCCATCCAGGTCTCTCCACTTTTGCGCGTACTTCTTGAATCCTTCACCCGTCCCTAGTGACATACCCTGGATTTGGGTGCGCGTAGGAGCGAGGTCGGAATTGTACTGATACTGCTTGTAGAATGCAGTAGCCAAGTCATCCCAGTTACGAATACTGGCTCCATCTAGTTGATAGAACCATTCGAGTTGAGTCCCTGAAATACTTTCCTAGAAGAAATGGATCCATAGATTCTTGTCAGTCGTGTAGGGTTGGATCTTCCTTACGTATGAACAGAGGTGCAGCTTGGGACAGGAAGCCCCATCGTACTTTGCAAAAGCAGGTGCCTTGAATTTATGGGGAATCAACACCCCAGAGGATAGACCTAGATCTTCGAAGTCCACACCGAGCACTTTCTGTATCTCCATAGCACTTAACCGGTCTTCGAGCTGTTTGTACTTATCCTCAGCAGGAGGATATTGTTCATCATTGAAATCCGTCTCGTTGTCGGAGACCACAGGACTAGGAACCCTTCTCTCTTGGGGACTGTCTTTCCCTACAGAGGAAGTAGCCAGATCATCCTCATTTTGTGATCCATCCCCAGATCTACGTCTAGGGTTGAACAAAACAGTCCTCTTCTTCTTCTTCTTCTTCAAAAGCAGAGTCTTCAATTCCTGTTGACCCTGGGCTAAGCTCATGACCAGCTCTTGAAACTGGGCGTTCTGGGCCTAGAGGGCCTTGATAGCTTGTTCATTGGACGATTCAGGATTCATGATGATTGCTGAAATAAACAGTGAAGAAGATTAAGCAACCTGTAGAAAAAAAGGGTACCTGTTATGCAATGATGTGTATGTATGCATGCAATGTTTTCAAGGATCTCGCGGGGTAAACAAGAAATCGTTAGAATTTGAATTCGGTAGCTTGATTGAAGGAACTTACTGTTGTTGAGAGTCCTTCTTCAAGAGTCAAGGCTCACCATATCGAGTGGGTCATAGCCCCTGACTCAGGTTATCAACCTTGGCTAGAGGAAAATAAATCCCCTTTGCCCCTTGCTAGACAGTTGATTCATCCTGACCTGCATCACAAACCCTTGAGATCCTTGAAATGGATTAGTCCTTATGTAGGATGTATGCAATGGTATGATGTTATGCTATGCATGGAGTGATGCAAGTAGGCCCTGTAATGAGTCCCAACTAAGGACTGTAAACAAAACCTGCAAGGAACTCGTGTTGTTAGATAACAAGTATGCAAGTAGTTCAGGTTTGAAGGCACACAAGTCACACAGAGAGCCCTTAGAGTTTAGGCCAGCATGAAGTTTAGGTACTACCCTCTTTCAGTTTCGTTGGTTAAGACCTGTCCTAGAAAATAGTAACCAGGTTCTAGAGGATCTCAATATCATCGACTACCCTCAATCGGTCATAACTCCAGCATCGCAATCTTTCCTTGCGGCCAGAACCATCGCAAGAGTTTAGCCTCAATGAGTGTAGCATACTGCTACTATTCTATGGCCAAGTTGGGTCAAATTAGGGTTCTAAGGTCGGTTGGTGCTTAATGACTCCTCAGAAGACCCATATTCTCCTCGTTGCAACACAAGGGATATCGGTACAGACCAAGGTGTCACACCAACGTAGCCACTGCTTCACCCGTGTCGGTCTACGCCGGACAGGTCCCTCACAGCTTATGCTACCTAAAAGGGTATTCCCCAGACCCGGGTTAGGATCTATGAAACTCCGATGCAAGCCCACAAATATAAAAGCAATCAAGACATACAATTGAAAACATAGAATGATCTAATCCTAAGGTACACCTCACTTATAAAATATCCCCAGCAGAGTCGCCAGTTCTGTGATCGGTGGAAATAGAACTGACTGTTTTTGAAATGCTGGTTCGCGAAATGTCGCGGTAAGCAAGAGCCACCACCGTCTTTTATGTTCTCCAACATGGAAAGGACAAAAGCACAGCAAAATTCCTTCTTTGAGAATGTTTCTCGGTTCGGGAGGTAGATTTATAGAAAGGGAAGGTGTTAGAACCCTTTCTATCCATGGTTATCCATGGGCTCTTAGGTACTTGCTCTTATGTTTTCAAAAATTGTTTGCTTTTCAAGTGTGTGTGGGTTTTGAAAAAGTTTAGTTTGGAAAATTTCTAAGTAACTCTTGTATCTGTCCTCAAGAGTGTATGAAATATTTGTTTGAAAACTTTTTGAAAGTGTAGGTGTGAAAAGTATTTTGTTTGTTTTTGAGAGAGCAAGTACCCATGAGAAATCTACCTACTCTAAGGAATTAGGCTGTGTAAGAGTCCTTTAGATAGTGCTATCCCACTATTGAGAAGTAGGAAGCACCGTCGTTGGAGTTATTCGGGTCAATTCGATTAAGGGACAATGTGATCACCAAAGCAATGGTAGGACGCCTTAGTGGTAACCCTAATGTCCTAGATCCTTTTTTATCCGAGGCAACCGTTTCGAGGCAACTGGATCTTTAGACAGGAGGGCGACCTCTAAAACACCCTATACTTGATGACCAACTCGAGGCAACCAGTGAGGCGTACCCTAGGAGTGGCATGTGCATGTGTGTTGTTTTCAGTTTATATTTATCTTTGAACATGTCATTTGTGGTGATCTACGAGTTGTTTTTAATTTGTCATACAAGTCTTTCATGCATATTAACAGTTAAGAGTGTGGAAAATAAAGTGCAGAAATATGAATCTACGCTATTACAAGGCGCGGGTCTATACATCGCCAAAAACAGAAACCCGTTTGGAAATAAATGCGGAAAGTAAAAGAAAGCAATAAAATCCTAATTAACTATTACATCCTCTGAGCAGATACATGAATAATGATCAAAAGGAATTAAAGCGTGAATAAAAATTAAATCGGGAACGTCTTAGGGTTTTGACCCTTTTTGAGAGAAAGAAAGAAAATTGTCTTTTTTGCAATTAAATTAAATATTAAACCTAATAACTAATTAATCAATTAATTAAAGAAAAAAAATGTTTTTTTAATGTTTTTTTATATTTTAATGAAATAAAAGGAATTAAAAAGTTAGTAAACAAAACCCTAATTCTAAGCTAATTTTATTTATTGTAAAAAAAGAAATTAAAATTACCTAGTTAAACTAAATCAATTTATTAGTATTTTATTTACAAAAATAATTAAATTAAGGTAAAAATAACAAAAATATTTAATTTTCTGAAGTTATTGTGAAAATAATTATTTGTGAGTTAATTAAATAAGAGTAATAATAACTATAATTAATAATTAAATAAGAGTAATAATAACTATAATTAATAATTAAATAGAAATAGAAATAGAAAAGAAAAAAAAAGAATGAAGAAAACCAGGGGGGTGCTGGGCCTTTTTGGAGGTGTGAAGCCTGGAATTTCTAGCCCATTAAGCCAAGCCCTTCTGACTTTTGTAATTGTCCACGTGCATGTTGACATGGAGCATGGTGTCCAACATCTCATAGCCATTGGATTGAGCTTTGTGTCCACTTGGCAAGCTGCAGCGTGAGGTCTATGGTGGAGCCTTTCATGAAGCCTGCATGAGATTGTATAAGAAAAAATATGAAACAAATGTTTGGGGGACCTGGGAATCGAACCCAGGTCCCAATGGTTTCCAGCCATGTCATCGTCCACTAAGCCAAACGCCTGTAATTGTTATTATAATAAATAATGAAAATATTATATAAACAACAACGCGTATGCTGAGAAAATAAACAAAGCGCGTCTTTTATTTGAATAGACCAATAGCCTGCTTCCACGTCTTGTCTTCTTTGCTTGGTGTTGTACCCCAAAATTTGCCCTCCCATATTCTTCAAGAAATTGCCAAGTCAAGTCACAAAATTCCCCAAGGGTTGTGCAACTCAACTGTCTCCTATACAGTCAAAACTAGGGTTTGTGTTCTGATCAAAGAAAGGAAGTTTTCAAGGACCCAATCAAGTCTCATATGCCTACAAAGATGGTCAAGTATCCTCATATCAAGTTTCAAGGCATTCAGCTCAAAATTGTACAGTCAAAACCCTAAATTACACTACAGTCAACTGTAGGGGCAAAATGGTCATTTGACAGTCAAAAGTTCAAATTTTTGGTCAACATATCATTTTGAAGCCACAAACATCATTTGATCAATGCTTGATCATGATTCTCAAAATTTGGCTCAGAAATCATCAAAGATGCAAAAGTTGCTATATTTGGACAGCTGAAAAAGTCAACTGAAATTGACCAGGGCATAACTTTCACATGGATTATCAGAAAAATTCCATCCAAAGCTCATTTTGAAGAGAAAGACATTTCCTACAACTCATCTTCATATTCCAAGTCCAAGAAATGCTCTCACAAAAAGTTATCAATTTCAACATTATAGGTCATTTTCAAAAGTCAACAAAAAGGGACTTTAAGTCAAAGGCCATAACTTGAGATTGGTAAATCAAAATGATATGGGACCAAAGGCATTGGTTAAAGGACTCAAAGACCTTTCCAAAATGTCCAAGAACATGTGAAAAGCTTGAAAATTGAGCAAGTTATGCCTTGTGGAAGTTGGGAAATTTTTGGGAATTTTGAAAAGTCAACAATGGTTCAAATGACCTAAAAATGCAAATGGGCCCATTTTTCTTCCAAGTTTCTTCATGCCAAGCCTATGCACGACCATTAGGCCCAAAGGGAAGTATTTTCTCATTTTTTAATTATTTATTTGAATTTATATTAATATTCATTCATTTAAATTATTTTAATACATGAAAAATATAAAGCTTGACCTAAAAAATCTTTTTGTGCACATTCTACTCTCAAGATTTCGTGTACAATTAAATATGGCAAGTTTTGGTGTGATTGGAGCATGATTGAACCAAATAACATGAAAAAAGATTCAAAAAAGATCTTACAAAATCAAAGATTGAAATCATCAATGCCATGGATTTTGTTCAGTTTTCTTGACCTAATCACCTCACTACATAACCCTGATGGCAAACCTAATGTTTTTAGACACTCAGCTGCGCTCAGAAACCATATACAAAGTTGAAAAATTCTCAAAAAAGGTCAATACTGAAAACCAGTCTCTAGTTCGATTCAAGCCCCAATTCTTGTTCTATCATCATCCTGAGACATCATTGAACGATTCTCAATCACTAACATCAACCAAAACGCCCTGAATTGGTATCCATAAGTCAAACTGTAAAGCAAAATTTCTGAAATCGTATAGCATGATTCAAGCATCTTTTTGCATTTTTATTTATGTATTCATGCTCATAATGATGTTTCTAAGCTAACCATTGCGTTTGATTGCATTTTTGTTGACCATACGCGATTTCACCATGCTTAAAAATTAGGGTTGCAGGTTTTTTTGAATTAGGGCTTTTACAACGAAGCAAAATTAGGGTTCAAGACTATGGCCATTGGATTGAGCAGGTTGAGACGAAGGATAAACACTACTCGCGCCCAATTTATTGGTCCTATAGCGCTAGTCGCTATTTTCCTAAAAGCTACTTTAACCCACGCGTGAAAACTGTTGCCATAGGGTTTTGTTTTACAGGGTGAGGAAGAAGACGGTTTCGTGTCCATCAGCCATTGGCCATTTTGAATCTCGCGCGTTTTTCATCCACTAACACCATGTTTTATTTATTATATTTATGTGTTATTATATGTTAAATCAAAAGCGTTTGGTTCAGTGGCACAGGTGTTAAGCTTGCATTGTCTAAGACCTGGGTTCGAGTCCCAGGTCTGTATAAGTTTCATATTATTTTTCAACACTAAATCCTGTGCAGTGCCAACATGGAGGGTGCATCACACGCCTCAAAGTCAGATCACACACGCGTCCATCCCACCCAGATCAATGGCCAGGATTCAAAGAACGCTGTAAGCACCAGTCAACGCATCACACCTAATTCAAAAGGTCAACGAATTCAAAGCTAATGGGCCAGAAATCACCAGGCCTGTACCTCCAATTTGGGGCTACCCCCCCTGGTTTGCATTTTTCTATTTTTCTTCTTATTTTATTCTTGCTATTTTTATTTATTTTATTTGTTTTAACATAATTAATTTATTTTCATAAAAATATAAAAACATTCAAAAATTCAGAAAAGACCAAAAAATAATATTTACTTTATTATAATTATTTTCTTAGCATGTAAATAAACTTAGTTTTAATTAGGTTATAATTTCATTCTTTTTAACAATTAAAAATCCAAAATATAGAATTAGGTTAATTAGCAATTTTTATACCTTTTAATTTTCCCCTTTTTTTCCACAGTAATAATTATTTATTTATTTATTTTTATAATTAAATTTGTACATAAATAAATTAGATTTAAATTAGGTCAAATTTCAATATTTTTGCAACAAACTTAAAAAAACATTAGAACTAGGGTTTAGCATCTCATTTTAATTTTATTTAATTTTTCTTTTTCTCCTTAAATCTTAAAAAAAAAAAACATAAAATACCAAAAAACATTTAATCTTTAATTCCAATTAATTCATCAATTTTAATCTTTTGCAAAAGGGTCCAACGCCCATTGTTTTTAATTATTTTGTTCTGCGCATTTATTTTATGTCATTTATTATAATTTTGTATCTCTCCCAAAGCACTGTAATTTAAATTTCTCGCACTTTTATTTATTCGCTTTATTTATTTTTCAGTCAAATCGGGTCCGGTTTAATTTTGGCGATGTGGACCCGCGCCATTTGTAATAGCCTTAGATTTATTTTTCGCAAACTTTATAACTGTTAAAAAGCATGCAAGAATGAATGTCCTAATTAAAATCAAGCGTAGATCACAAATAAACATGACAAGACAAATAACTGAAGCATGACACACAATTCGCACACACCACCCCTAGGGTACGCCTCACTGTTGCCTTTCGAAAGATGATCGTCGAGTAGAGGATGTCTTAGTAAGTCCTCATGATCCGGGAACCTGGCATGAGGGTAGCTTCTAAGGTGTCTTCCCATTGCTCTGGTGATCACCATGTCCCGAACCTCGAATTGACCCGAACACCTCCAACGGTGGTGCTACCTACCTCTCAATGGTGGGATGGCACTACTTTAAAGGACATTTACACAGACGAATTCCTTAGGGTAGGTAGGTTCTCAAGGATACTTGCTCTAATTTCAAACAAAAACACTTTTCACATCAACACATTTTCAAAAGCTTTCAAAGCAAATTTTTCAAACACTCTGACGCACGAGTCGAACTGAAATTTTTCAAAGAAACTTTTTAAAACCCACAGTTGAAAAGCAAACAAACAATTTTGAAAACACATTGAGCAAGTATCTAAGAGCCCATGGATAACCATGGATAGAAAGGGTGCTAACACCTTCCCTTTCTATAACCTACCTCCCGAACCGAGAGCAATCTCTTTAAAGGAATTTTTCTGTGCTTTTGTCCTTTCCATTTGGAGAAAATAAAAGACGGTGGCGACTCTTGCTTCCGCGACATTTCGCGAACCAGCGTTAAACAGTCAGTTCCAGATCCACCGATCACACTTGGCCTGCAGAAAAACAAATCAAATAGCGGGGGTTTTTAACCCCCACAATATGGCCTGAGGAAAAATAACGATTAGGCCTATATGCAATATAAATTGGGCGCGAGGGTAGCTTTGTGTTCGTCACATTCAGACGGTTTCAACCATGGGCATGGGAGGTTCCAATTTTGCCTGTGCTGTAAAGCCCTAATTCAAGACCTTAAGAACCCTAAGATTCGTTAATGGCAAGTCACGATCTTGTGCGTTATAATCCAATTGATTAATATCATTAGCTTCCTCTGGACTCAAGCAATGCAAGACAACCAACAAATCATGTGAAATGCGCATGGAATAT
This sequence comes from Vicia faba, assembly GCA_948472305.1. NCBI lineage: Eukaryota > Viridiplantae > Streptophyta > Magnoliopsida > Fabales > Fabaceae > Vicia > Vicia faba. Next base: position 776,981,676 of record OX451737.1, read on the forward strand.
GAATTATGATTACGAACAAAAATGCCAAACCGTGAGTCTGTTTGAGGTGATTCCTGGAGCTTCAAGGCTTGTTTTCGATTGCAGTGTGTTCCTGGAGACTTATGCAATGTGTTAGAATCAAGAAGATGCCTTGAATTGGCCTGGAAGTGAGAAAACGATTTGGCAATTTTCTTGAAAAAAACTCAATATGGTTATGGCTTCTGCAGTAGTTTTGCACGTTTACAGCATTAGGGTTAGCTTTAGTATATGTAGTGGAATGGAATTAGGGTAAAACTTTGTCAAAAAATCCATGGCTTTATGATTTCAATATTTGATTTCAATTAAATCTTTTTCAACCTTTTTAATTGATAAAACTTGCCAAAATTGGATGATTTTGTCTCCTTGATGTGTACACGAAATCTTCAGCATGTGTTGACCTCTTTTGCATCACAAAAAGATTTGAAAACCATATCTTTGAATTTCCTACATTTAAAATCAATTAAATGAATTAATATTAATAAAAAATTCAATTAATTAATTAAAAATAAGAAAATAAATCAATTTAAGCTCATTGGGTCGTGCATAGGCCTTGGACAATGTTTCAAGAAAGAATTTGAGGCCCATTAGCAAAAATGAGGTGTTTTGGGCAAAGTTGACTTTTGCAAATTCCCAAAAATTTCCCAACTTCTCCAATGCATATATTGCTCAATTTCGATCATATGAACATGTTCTTGGACATTTTGGAAAGGTTTTGAAGTCCTCTAACCAATGCCTTTGGTCCCATATCATTTGGATTTACCAATCTCAAGTTATGGTCTTTGACTTAAAGTGTCTTTTTGTTGACTTTTGAAATTGACCTATAATGTAGAAATTGATAACTTTTTGTGAGAGCATTTCTTGGACTTGGAATGTGAATATGAGTTGTAGGAAATGTCATCCCCTTCAAAATGAGCATTGGATGGGATTTTTCTGATGAACCATGAAAAAGTTATGCATTGGTCAAGTTACAGTTGACTTTTCAATTGTCCAAAAATAGCAACTTTTGCATCCTTGATGATTTTTGAGCCATGCTTGGGGAATCCTAATCAAGACTTGATAAAATGATGATTGTGGCTTCAAAATAAGATGTTGACCAAAAAATTTGACTTTTGACTGTAAAATGACCATTTTACCCCTGCAGTTGATTGTGAACCAAATAGGGCTTTTGACTGTGCAACTTGATGCTGTGAGTCTTGAAACTTGACATGTGGATGCTTGGAAATGTTTATAGGCCTATGAGACTTGATTGAGCCCTTGAAAACCTCAAATTCTTTGTAGGAACCAAAACCCTACTTTTGATTGGCTTAGGAGGATGTTTAGACTGTGCAACCCCTTGATCCATTTGAAGATTGATCTTGACAAATCTTGAAGAATATGGGAGGGCAAATTTTGGGGTACAACAGGGTTCTCTGATGTTAAATTGACACCAGTTGGAAGAAATCATATCAAGGATTTGCATGTTTCTATTAAATGCAAAGGAATTACTCTGGCCCATCTCTTGGTGGATACAGGGTCCTCTATAAATGTATTACCCAAAGGTGCCTTAGATCGGTTGGATTGTGAAGGTCTGGTGTTAAAGCCAAGTGATATAGTCATAAGGGGTTTTGTTGGATCCAAGAAGATGGTGCATGGAGAAGTAGACCTCCCCACTAAGGTTTGTTCACAAGTTTTCAAGTCTACTTTTTATGTGATGGACATCCGCCCCACTTACTCTTGTTTACTTGGGTGACCTTGGATACATGGGGTAGGAGCAGTGACGTCCACCCTTCACTAAAAATTGAAATATCCAATCAAGGGAAAGATCATTACAGTCTGTGGTGAAGAAGAGTTCATGGTGAGCCACCTCAATTCATTCAAATATGTGGAAATGGATGGTGAGTTTATAGACACTCCTTGCCAAGCCTTCGAAGTGGTTCCTACCATGGTTATCGTGGCTACTCCTGATGTTCCAAAAGATGATGAAGTTATGCCAAGGATGGTTTCACTCAAAGACGCTCGCGCTGTGGTCGAAGATGGAAGTTATACTATTTGGGGAAAACTCCTTAACATTCCGTTCAAAGCGGACAAGTTTGGGCTGGGTTTCACAGTCAAAGCTCAAAAGGAGGTTAGACATGCTCGCATAGGAAAATCACCTCTTCGCATTAGTAATCATGAAGTGAATGCTATTGAAGACTCTAAGGATGACTATAACTTTGATGAATGGATCTATCTAACTGCCGGAAAAGAGATCAACAACTGGCGTGCCAAGGATTTCATTCTCATCTCCTTCAACAAGGAGTAATTACTATTTACTGTTTTTATCAGTTCAAGAACTTTTTCTGTAATTTAATTTCAAACAATGACTTTAAGCCATGTGCCCTGCCCAAGGCACTATGGTCCATTTGTTAAGGGTTTGTTCATTTCCATATGCCATATGATCATTTAATGAAAACCATTGGACTTTTTGCATGCATGCACACACTTGCAAATCCTCATCCACTCTAGATCTCATTGCCAACGACTCTGCTATTTCCAGCTACGACTTTGAACATCCAATCAACCAAGCCGAAGATGGAGGTGAAGAAGATTGTGTAATACCAGTGGAATTATCCAGACTACTGATGCAAGAGGAGAAATCCATTCAACTTCATGAAGAGCCAGTTGAAGTGATCAACCTAGGTGTCGAGGCAGACAAGAAAGAGGTCAAGATCGGCGCCAAATTGGAAGATGGTATCAAAGGCAGATTGGTCCAGATGTTACATGACTATGTTGAAGTGTTTGCTTGGTCGTATGAATATATGCAAGGCTGGATACTAATATTATGGTTCATTGTCTACCAACAAAGGAAGATTTTCCTCCAGTCAAGCAAAAAAGTGTGTCGTATGCGGCCAGACATGTCTAAAAAGATAAAAGCTGAGGTAATGATGTAATTCAATGCAGGTTTTCTGGCTGTGACACCATATCCTCAATGGGGGGTGAATGTGGTCCCCGTGCCAAAGAAGGATGGAAAGGTCAATATGTGTGCAGACTATAGGGATTTGAATAGGGCAAGCCACAAAGATAATTTCCCACTACCATATATTGACGTCTTGGTCGACAACACTGCTCAACATAATTTTTTCTCCTTCATGGATAGATTCTCCGGTTACAACCAGATCAAAATGGCTCCCGAGGACATGGAAAAAACCACTTTTGTTACACAGTGGGGCACTTTTTGTTATAAGGTCATGCCTTTCCGTTTGAAGAATGCAGGAGCAACCTATCAAAGAGCTATGGTAGTCCTATTTCATGATATGATCCATCATGAGATAGAAGTCTATGTAGATGATATGATTCAAAGGCCGCAAACTGAGGAACAACATATTGATCATATTCACATGTTGTTTGAGAGGTTGAAGAAGTACAAGCTAAGAATAAATCCCAACAAATGCACCTTCGGGGTAAGGTCTAGAAAACTATTAGGATTTGTCGTCATTGGAAAAGGTATTAAGGTCGAACCAACAAAAGTAAAAGCCATACAAGAGATGTCAGCTCCCTGTACTGAGAAGGAGGTCAGGGGTTTCTTAGGTTGACTCAACTACATTGCTCGACTTCTACTTGTGAGCCAATTTTCAAACTCTTAATGAAAGATCAAGTAGTCAGATGGATCAATAACTGCCAAGCACCTTTTGACAAGATGGAACGATGATTGACATGTGTCAAACAGGTGACGATTAAGTTGAAGGAGTTGGTTAGTTGGGTGGTACGATTATCCTAGGAAGTTGAAGCTAGAAAGTGGGGAAGTGGCTATGTGATCGTTGATGTAAAGTTTGAGGGAAAAGGTCATGATTACAATGACGTCACTTCGCACTAAGAGAAAAGGATTAAAATGCTTGTTTCTGTTCTTTCAGTCGAAAAGGACATTTTGGGGGGCAACTGGTTGGCTAGGATTTTCATAAAGGGTTAAAATACAACCAAAACAAAAAGGTTATTTGAGAACATTGAATTATAGGAAGTCGATTACAGAAGCGGTCGACTGGAGAGAGATTTCACAAATAGTCTATTGGGCTTGTGGATGTAGTCGACCAGAAAAGAGGCCTCATGAGGAATAGATTGGGCCCAAGAATGTTAAAAATCCCAAAGAGTGCATAACTAGCCAAGCAAAGTGTTATGAATGAAGAACATGGGTTCGATAGCAGGGATGGAGAACATGGGTTCATGGAGGGAAGTTACAAGTGACACGTGGCTTATAAAGAAACGAAACCCGCTGAAAATTAGTAATTTTTGTGTATTATAAATAAAGCATTTAGTGTATAGTGTAAAGGGTTCAAACTTTTACATTCCTATACGCTATTCACTCAGAGTACCCAAGCGAACGAGCGAAATGAGTCAAGCTAGGGAAATGTACGTTTGAATAAACCCATTTTCAACTATTCTGATGTTAGGTTATCTATTTTTACAATTTAAAATGTATTTTATTTTATTTTACAAGTCCTGCTTTATTGCTTTTAAATTCATTTCGCCTTAGTTGAACGAACCCTTTTGAACATACTTTGTGAAAACACTCGAAAAATAAAGCATTGTACTGAGATTCCCTAGTCGATCTCGCCAGTAAACTTTCTACTAAGAGACCAATGTTGTTTGCAAAAACCAGAGGTAAAAAGACGTCATTAGGTTCTGAACTCAACACTCTCTAATTTTGGAAAAAAACCATTTATGTTTACAATGACCCAGTCAAGTTCTAGAATGCTTCAATAACAATTATTCTGATGAACGTTAGTGATAGAGCTTTTGACGTGACTTTTCTGGAAGAGCTTCTGAAGACTTATCAAGCCCTGATTTTCTTTGTCCAAGTTTTGAAGATTATGAAGACAAGGTTCTGGAAGAACAAGTTTTGAAAATTTTGAAGACAAAGACTCTAAAGACTATGTTCTGAAGACTTTGAAGACAAGATTCTAGATGAACAAGTTCCGAAGATTCTGAAGACTTAGGTTCTGAAGATTCTAGTTTTGGTCCTTCTAAGAGTGCTTCATCATCGATCATCAAAAGCCTCTAAAGATTAGAAGATAAGATCAAAATTGATTTACGTAAGAGAATAATACAAGGTGTAAATGTTCCCAGTACCCTGATATGATGGTGCAAGGACAATACTATGGTATTATGTTGTCTACCACTCCCTCACTAATCATTATGGACAAAACAACTGGAATTAAGTATTCTTGTTATACCCTCCAATAAATTTCTTTTTTACTATAAAAGTAAGAGTTGGAAGATTGAAGAAAACAACTAATTCTCTACAAAACTTATGTCGAAACGCTGCTCAACTCTATTTCAAATATTATTTTGTAAAATTTTGTAAACACAAGGAACAGTTGTTCGTTAACTTGCAAGAAAAGATCTTTTATTCATTAACTTACTTTTAACACTATTTTGTTATTTCATGGAACTCAAATTTGTGTAATCTGCTTTCAAGAAGCAACTATGTAAACACGCTCTTTGTATTTTAACTTTTAAGTTGATAATTCCATGAGAGACTAGGGCTTTAGTCATGGTTCTCAAAAAGACATTGATGGGTAGTCTTTGTTGTTTTTAACATTGATAAATGGTCTTTGTTGGGTTTGTAATCAGTTCAATTATAATGGATTAAGTCCTTGTTTGAGAAGGCAAAATCACCTTGACGGGTGGTCTGGATTAACTTTGTTAACAGTGAACCAAAATAAAAATATCTGTCATTTATTTTTGTTCTTGTGTTCTTTGTTTTGTCTTGGGACGAATTTGTTTTAAATCTAGAAACCCAATTCAAACATCCATTTCTTGTGTTTCTCAAACCTTCAAGAACTCTTGTTCTTCAAAGCTTTCACTTGGTCGAATCTGAATTGCGAAATCTTGTCAAAATCCCCAAATCAACACTTTGATCTTGGTGGAAAACCCTCATAGTTTTTCAATGGATGAACACCCTCAAAGATTCTCAACCCAATTTACAACTCAACAACCTAAATTTTAAGTTATCAACATCGATTCTAGATGGCACCTAAACAATGAATGGTCATGTATACTTTGTTTTTGTGTATTCATAGAACATGAGAGATGAAGATGAAGAGCGGTCTTTTGTATATTTATGGTTTTATCAACTTGGAAATGATGCATGTATGAAGTATTTATATATGTGCAAGTTGTAGGCAAAATAGAAACCTAAAATTTTGAAAACAAATGCAATTTTTCAGAAAAATTACAGCACGTGTCGACACATATAAGTCATCTATCAAGCTTGCACAAGGATTGACTAGGTCAAGACATCTCCTCAACACTGATGCCTCAAATTAAGGTTTGAGTTTTCACAAGGTAAATTGGACTTTTAATGCCTCATATGACTTTCATGGAGCATTGTGGACTTTCAAGATTGCTCATGTCAAGCTTCAAGTCTTGCAGTTCAAGTTTGCTCAGTCAATTGATTGGATGACATAAAATAAGCTATATTGGGTAAAAAGTCAACTATGGTCAACTTACACTCAAACTTCAATATTTTTGACCCATATAAACATTTTTGAACTCACATGTATCATCTGATCAAACCTGGATCACAATTCCCCAATAAAATTACTCAGATCATCAAAAGGGCAAAATAGTCAAAATTAGGGTTTTTACTGAGCAGGCTTGTTTTTTTACTTTTGACCTAATACTTGACTTATTGGTTTGAAACATGATATCATGGATTCAAATGCATCATCTTGACCTAATTTCATGGCTCAAAACATTTCTCAACATCAGTGGATTGATAGATAAAATTTGGTCAACTGATGAAAAAGTCAACTGTACACTGAAAAGTCAAACTTTGACTTTTTGGTCAACATTAAGTTTCAAAGATCAAATTCATCAAGAAATTAAAGAATATCAAGCTTGATCATCAAGAAGTCAAGAAGTCAAGAAAGTCAAAAGTGAATTTGTAAAGTCAAAACTTTTCAAGATTTAGAAATTTTTCTAAGTGTTTTTATACATGTTTATTTCATAACTTCATACCAATTTTTCACCATGATGAAAAATGATTCAAAGGAAATTTTCAACATGAAATTTGTAGATATTTATGAATTCTACAACTTTGTATTAGAGAGTTGATGTCCAAAAAATTCTTAGATTTGAAGATATGAGCCCATGCAGTCATGATATTTTTGTATAAACACTTAGAGAAATTTTCAACAGATTTTGGTCAGTTTTTATCTCAACTTCTTGGCCATTTTTCATCAAGATCCAATTTGATTCATCCAAAATGGTCAACATGAAAGTTGTAGACAATGTTTCAAGATTTCCAAAATGTCCAAAAGCATGAAATTATCATACTTGAGCTAGGAGATTCAAGGGCATGAAGTTGGGCATCCATTCTTGAATTGCAAGTCATTTTGTTGAAGAACATATAACAAAATCCTCATGCCGTACTGCATAATTTTAATTATCAGGCCTTTTGACTTGCAAATCTATCCATAATCAGAGTTTTACACAATTGACTGAACCATTATCCAAGTGATTCAAGCATTGTCCATTGCATCATTCATTTATGGCACAAAGGCACCATTGCCATTCACATAAAGCAAGCTTTATGCAATTTTCAACTCCTTGAGACTCTCAATTGTTTTCTCTGCACATACACAATGTCAAATCAAGAAGCAACGTGCCTTAAAGCCTCTAGCAACTTCAGACCATGCTTGCATCATGCATTGGAACGCCAATTTTCATAATAACTTGGTTGTTTCATCTCAACCAAACCAAAATTCCATAGCTTGTAAAACAAAATCTCTCATCCTCTCAAATCTTCTCTACAAATAGAGAGGTCAGTTGCAAGCTGAAACCCCCCAAGTTTTTGCATTGGCAAGCCCTCAAACCCCCTAACACTCTCAAAAGACCATAAATTTTCTCAAAACCACCATTGAAGCAAGGTTTCAAGCCTTAAACATCTATCTTTCAATCCACTCGTGCATTCTCTGAGTTTCCACTTCAAATACTTCATAAACATCATTTAGAATTCATACATACCCTTGTTAAACTTATGTAATCACTCCATGATCATACACCATTTCAACTTTTCACCATTGCAACTTGACTAGGACAGAGCATATCAAATACTTTCAACACAAATCAAGGATTGGAATAGCTTTAGTAAGGTCTAAGAGAGCCTAATCAATCGTAGTACTGCACCCGGAACATCTAGAAGAGGCTTCATACTTTCTGCTTCAAGAGGTAAGTTTTTATTAAACTATGATATCCTTATACATACATCATTTGTTTTTGTTTTCAAAAGAATAAAACAGGACAAAAGAGTAGAAGAGTTGCAAACATTCAAAACCACAGAAAATGCTTCTCGAAGCCTGACACGATTGGACGTGTCACCTGACATGGGCCATGTCAGGGAGAAAACTGGACAAAATGGTAAGGAAGGGTTCTGACACAGGTGCCCGTTCACAGGACACAGCCCGTGTCCCTCTTACTGGGAGAAAACTGGACAAAATGGCAAGGCCGGGTTCTGACACGGGTGTCCGTGTCACAGGACACGACCCTTGTCCCTCTTACTAGGATTAAAAACTTGACAAAGTGGCAGGACAGGGTTCTTACACGGGTGCCTGTGTCACAAGACACGACCCGTGTCAGATCAGCTTGGACAAAAAAGACATGCATGGAGTTTTACAGGGGTTCTGACACGGGTGCCCGTGTCATAGGATAAGGATCGTGTCATCCTAAACACCAAAAATCTTGATTTTTTTGAGACTTTTTGCTATTTATTTTTATTCAATTTGGTTTTAATAGTAATTAGGTTTTAATTGCTTTCATCCCCATTTATAATTTGTATCCCCATCCCCTAATTAATGTAATAGCGTAGGACTTTAATTTTTGCAATTTATCGCTTTTAATATAATTGTTAGTAATTAGGGTGTGTATGGCAAGATAAAATCAATCTTAGAGAACCCTAATCTCAAGACAAAAATGTATGCATTCAAAACACAATTCACACACGCACCTCTAGGGTAACCCACACTTGTTGCCTACGAATAAAAAGTCATGTCCCTCGAACGTGGGATACTCTAGCAAAGAACCTCAAATACAAGATCTTAGTCCCTCGATGAACCTTTGATGTTACCTTCGGTAAACGATCTTAGACCCTTACGACAAATTGCTAAAGAATCCTACAATGTTGCCTTATATGACGGTACAACGACCCACGCCTGTCCTTTCACATCCAATGATAAGGCTTCTTATCAATCAATGGTAAGATAGCAATATCTAAAGGAGGAGGAAATGAACAAAGATTTGTTTGAGTAGGTAGAACGTTCATAGTTACTTGCTCACAACCATTTCCAAAACATATTTCAAAAACACACCAACACTTTCAATGAAATATTTTTTCAAAGTCAACATTTTGTATGCATTCTTATAGAGACGAAAATCATTACAAAGTTCACCTAAACAAGGGAACTTTTCAAAAGTACTTTCAAAACCCATCACAAACATATTTCAAACAAAGCATTTCAAAGTGAGCTAGCAACTAAGAGCCCGTAGATAACTACGGATGAAAAGGGTGCTAACACCTTCCCTTTTCATAACTTACCCCTCGAACTCAAGAAAAAATCTCAAAAGGTCTTTCCTGTTCTTTTCACCCTTTCCTTTATTGGATAAAAGAAAAGTCGGTGGCGACTCTTGCTATCCGCAACAATTGCAATCAAACCTAAAACACTCAAGTCAATTCTCCCACCGTACCATAGAACTGGCGACTCTGTTGGGGAATCATAACTTAAAAGTGGGGTTACCTTAGAGATTGGATCACCTTTAAATGCTTTCATTGTTTGACTTGCTTACTTTACATTTTGGGTCCTTGTTTGGGTTTTGTATTGATCCTCTACCCGGATCTAGGAACATTATTAGGTAAGTAGCAAAGATTGTGGAGATTGTACAGTGTAGTCTGATATGGTTCAAGCAATAGCTATGTTAGTGTGACACATTTGTGGGTACCGGTATCCTTTGTGTGGAATCAAGGAGAATATGGGGCGGCTGTGTGGTGTCATGAAGCCCTAACTGACCATAGAACCTGTAGTTGAACAACTTGGCCATTGGGAAGTAGTGAGATAGCCGACTTAGGTGCAAAGCTGAAGATTAGTTGATACTCGATACTATGCTCATTGAGATTGAACTTTTGGGATATTTTGGCCGCAAAAAAAGATTGATTGTGCTAAGACAATTCCCAATGAAAAAAGATCAATGGTATTGAGACTCCCTAGAACCCGATTACTTTGTAGGACAGATTAAACTAACTAAACTTCAAGAGGGTGCTTACCTATGAACTCCATGCAAGCCTAAACCTAAGTATTTGTTTGCTTTTCTTGTATATGTTTATTTGCACATAACATCATGGCATCATACTATAGCATTTTCAATAACCATTTCAAGGATCTCAAGGGTTTGTGATGCAGGGTTATATTGAATCAGACGGTAAAGAGGATTTATTTTCCTCTAGCCAAATGTTGTCAAAAAGCCAAATAGTCAAGGGCTATGACCCACTTGACATGGTGAGCTTGATTCTCGTAGAAGGGCCTTCAATGACACGAAGTTCTCCAATAAAAGTTGTGATCAAAGTTAAACTTCTGAAATTTTCTTGTGTTTACCCCATGAGATGCTTGAAAACATTGCATTCACATTACATGCATCATAAGATAAGTAGGTTTTCTGACACAGGTTTCCTCATCTTTCTACTATTTTTTTCAGTAAGATGGATATCAAGCAGACCGTAAAAGACTTGCTGACACAGAATTCTCAATTTCAAGAAACCTTGCTAACCTTGGTCAAAGGACAACAAGAGTTGGTGTCACTTCTGGTGGCCAAAAAGAAGACCAAGAAGAAGGCCCTGGTCAACATGGGGGAAAATGTTTAAAGGTCCCATCCGTCAAGTGCAAGTGGTTGAAGAGTCATCCGAGGAAGACGAGAATCAGGATGAAATGCAAGGAGCACCCGTGTTGGGAGTGCCAACAATCATACTTCCGAGGATGAAGATTACTTTGATGAACAATATCCACCGGTTGAGGATAAGTATAAGCAACTGGAAGATAGGTTAAAATTTGTGGAAATTCAAGCCGTACTTGGCTTGGATTTTGGTGATTTAGGCTTGGTTCCTGGGGTAGTTATTCCCCATAAGTTCAAAATTCCAAACTTTTCTAAGTACGACGGCGTTTCGTGCCTAAAGCTTCACTTAAGATCCTATGTTCGCAAGATACAACCGCATACCACTGACAAGAAGTTGTGGGTGCATTTCTTTCAAGAGAGTCTGTGTGGGACTTAGTTAGAATGGTTTTATCAGTTGGAGAGTTCAAACATTCATACCTGGGAAGATTTGGCCATCGCTTTCTACTGTTAATATCAGTACAACACTGATTTGACACCGAATAGAGTTCAGTTACATGGAATGACAATGGGTTCCGATGAAGGTTTTAAAGAGTAAGCGCGGAAATGGAAAGACCTTGCTGGTAGAGTACAACCACCATTGACTGATAGAGATCTGGTGTATATGGTCATGGGAACATTAACAGGACCATTTTTTAACTCGTTAATTAGGAGCTCATCGTTTGGTTTCACCGAGTTAATCTTAACTGGTGAAAGGGTCGAGAGTAGTATCAAAAGTGGAAAAATTCCCATGGCTTCCGCCTCTACATCAAACACTATGAAGAAGACCTTTACTGGCAAGAAGGAAACCAATGTCATATATGGGTCAAGAAGCCATGTCAAGAAAGACCACGACCAATCTGTTAATGTTGTTTTAATCTCCAATTCACCCTTTACTTAAAGACAACAACAAGCCAACCTCAAAGACCTGAGGTTCCAAGAAGACAATTCATAAGGATTAATATGTCGCTATCCCAAAACTTGCAACACATGTTGAAGGCTAACTTGGTAACATTGTGTGATCCACCATCAAATCCCAATGTTTCATCTCCGAAATATAATCTTGACGCCAAATGCGCCTATCACTCCAATAGCCCCGGACATGATACTGATCAATGTTGGGCTCTGGAATGCAAGATTCAAGACCTCATCTACAACAAGACTATTGTGTTTAATCCACCTACAACTTCGAATGTTATAACTGCACCAATTATAAATCATGGCAAAGGTGTTAATGCAATTGAAGACATTGCTTTTGTTTCCTCCATTGAAGATTTGACTACTCCACTGACCATTGTTAAGGAAAATTTACTGAGAGCTAGGGTTTTCCCTGGTTATTTAAAAGACTGTAATTGATGTGCTCTACAAAAGAATGGATGCGAATGGCTGAAAAAAGGTGTTAAACATTTGATAGATAGTCATGAGATCCTTTTTGAAAGAACTCCGGCCATAAAAAGTTTGACGGAAAAAGCCGAAGACATATACATCATAACCATTTCCAACAAACCTATTAGGATCACCTCAAAAGGTCCTATTAGGATTTCCAATGAACCGACAATCACGCCATTGATAATCACACTCCAAGGCCAATACCTTATTCTTCCGATAAGGCGATACCTTGGAATTATGGAGCTGAAGTATACTATCATGTAATTAAACAAGACTCTTGGATTGATGAAGAAAAAACTGATGACATTACCAATATTACTGGATCTAGCAAGGTGACAAGAACAGAGAGGATCTTCTCCCCTATCATTTCACCTCCAACTACTACAACTACACCAGTTTGCATTACCATGGACAAACCTTGTACTGACACTAGGGGCAAAGAAAAGATGGTTGAGCTTGCTAGGATAGAGGCGCCTGCCAAAGACATTGCTACTGAGGAACCTTCCACCCAATAAATGGAGGAGATTTTGAAGATCATAAAGAAGAGTGATTTTAAGATAGTATAACAGTTGGGGCAAACCCCCTCCAAGATCTCTATGTTATCCTTGTTACTCTGCTCTGATGCTCACGCTCAAGCATTGATCAAATTATTAAAGAAAGTGCATGTTCCTTAAGAAATTACAGTCGATCAATTTGAAAATTGTATGGTGAGTTTGACTGCCGACAATGGATTGGGGTTATCTGATGTTAAATTGACACCAGTTGGAAGAAATCATAACAAGGCTTTACATGTATCTATTGAATGCAAAGGAACTACTCTGGCCCATGTCTTGGTGGATACAGGGTCCTCTCTAAATGTCTTACCCAAAGTTACCTTAGATCGGTTGGATTGCGAAGGTCTGGTGTTGAAGCCAAGTGATATAGTCATAAGGGGTTTTGTTGGATCTAAGAAGATGGTGCATGGAGAAGTAGACCTCCCCACTAAAGTTGGTTCACAAGTTTTGAACTCTACTTTTTATGTGATGGACATCCGTCCCGCTTACTCTTGTTTACTTGGGCGCCCTTGGATACATGGGGTAGGAGCAGTGAGGTCCACCCTTCACTAAAAATTGAAATATCCAATCAAGGTAAAGATCATTACTGTCTGTGGTGAAGAAGAGTTCATGGTGAGCCACCTTAATTCATTCAAATATATGGAAATGAATGGTGAGTTTATAGAGACTCCTTGCCAAGCCTTCGATGTGGTTCCTACCATGGTTATCGTGGCTACTCCTGATGTTCCAAAACATGATGAAGTTATGCCAAGGATGGTTTCACTCAAAGACGCTCGCGATATGGTCGAAGATGGAAGTTATACTATTTGGGGAAAACTTCCTAACATTCCATTCAAAGCACACAAGTTTGGGCTGGGTTTCACAGTCAAAGCTCAAAAGGAGGTCAGACATGATCGCATAGGAAAATCACCTCTTCGCATTAGTAATCATGAAGTGAATGTTATTGAAAACTCTAAGGATGACTATAACTTTGATGAATGGATCTACCCGACTTCTGGAAAAGAGCTCAATAACTGGTGTGCCAAGGATTTCATTCCCCTCTCCTTCAACAATGAGTAATTACTATTTACTGTTTTTATCAGTTCAAGAAATTTTTCTGTAATTTAATTTCAAACAATGACTTTAAGCCATGTGCCCTACCCAAGGCACTACGGTCCATTTCTTAAGGGTTTGTTCATTTCCATATTCCATATGATCATTTAATGAAAAGCATTATACTTTTTGCATGCACACACACACACACACTTACAGATCCTCATCCACTCCGGATCTCATTGCCAATGACTCTGCTATTGCCAGCTATGACTTTGAACATCCAATCAACCAATCCGAAGATGAAGGTGAAGAAGATTGTGTAATACCAGTGAAATTAGCCAGACTTCTGATGCAAGCGGAGAAAGCCATTCAACCTCATGAAGATCCAGTTGAAGTTATCAACCTAGGTACTGAGGCAGACAAGAAAGAGGTCATGATCAGTGCCAAATTGGAAGACTGTATCAAAGGCAGATTGGTCCAGATGTTACATGACTATGTTGAAGTGTTTGCCTGGTCATATGAATATATGCCAGGGATGGATACTGATATTGTGGTTCATTGTCTACCAACAAAGGAAGATTGTTCTCCAGTCAAGAAAAAGTGTGTCGTATGCAGCTAGACATGTCTGAAAAGATAAAAGCTGAGGTAATGAAGCAATTCAATGCAGGTTTTCTGGCTGTGACATCATATCCTCAATGGGTGGCGTATATGGTCCCCGTGCCAAAGAAGGATGGAAAGGTCCATATGTGTGTAGACTATAGGGATTTGAATAGGGCAAGCCCCAAAGACAATTTCCCACTACCATATATTGATATCTTGGTCGACAACACTGCTCAACATAAAGTTTTCTCCTTCATGGATGGATTCTCCTGTTACAACCAGATCAAAATGGCTCTTGAGGACATGGAAAAAACCACTTTTGTTACACAGTGGGGCACTTTTTGTTATAAGGTCATGTATTTCCGTTTGAAGAATGCAGGAGCAACCTATCAAAGAGCTATGGTATACCTATTTCATGATATGATCCATCATGAGATAGAAGTCTATGTAGATGATATGATTGTAAGGTCGCAAACTGAGGAACAACATCTCGATCATATTCATATGTTGTTTGAGAGGTTGAAGAAGTACAAGCTAAGACTAAATCCCAACAAATGCACCTTCGGGGTAAGTTCTGGAAAACTCTTAGGATTTGTCGTCAATGGAAAAGGTCTTGAGGTCGAACCAACAAAAGTCAAATCCATACAAGAGATGTCAGCTCCCTGTACTGAGAAGGAGGTCAGGGGTTTCTTAGGTCGCCTCAACTACATTGCTCGACTGCTACTTGTGAGCCAATTTTCAAACTCTTAATGAAAGATCAAATAGTCAGATGGAACGACGACTGCCAAGTAGCTTTTGACAAGATTAAGGAATATTTACAAGAACCTCCCAACCTGATGCCTCTAGTTGAAGGAAGACCTATGATTATGTATTTGACTATATTAGAGAATTCAATGGGGTGTGTGTTGGGACAACATGACGAGTCTGGCCGAAAAGATCATATAATATACTACCTGAGCAAAGAGTTTACCGACTGTGAAACAAGATATTCACTGCTCGAGAAAACTTGTTGCGCTCTGGCATGGGCTACTCGCCGGCTAAGACAGTATATGCTGACTCACACCACTCTATTGATTTCTAAGATGAACCCCATCAAATATATCTTTGAGAAGCCAGCTCTCTCCGGACGAATAGTTATATGGAAAATGATCTTGACCGAATACGACATCCAGTATACCACACAAAAAGCAATCAAAGGAAGTGTACTGGCGGATCATTTGGCCCATCAAGCTGTTGATGACTACCAATCCATGAACTTTGAATTCCCGGATGAGAATATCATGCTGATAATTGATTGTGAAAAGCCTTGACCGTATGATGGACCTGAACAAGGATCCCGATGGACTATGGTTTTTGATGGGGCTTCCAATGCTTTGGGTAATGGAATTGGTGTTGTGATAATTTCTCTCGAAGGTTTCCATACACCTTTCCTGCTAGACTATACTTTGATTGTACAAACAACATGGCCGAGTATGAAGCGTGCATCTTGGGTCTTAAGGCTGCCATTGACTTAAGAATCCAATGCTTAGGCATATATGGAGATTCAGTTTTAGTAATATGTCAAGTTAAAGGAGAATGGAATACTAAGCAATCAAATCTAATCCCCTGCAAAGAACTTGTATTGATCTTGATCTCATACTTTGAGGAGATCACCTTTGAACACTTCCCAAGGGAAGAAAATCAGTTAGCAGATGCCTTAGAAACAATGTCATCCATGTTCAAGGTCAATTGGGACAATGAGGCTCCGAGAATTACAATCAAAAGATTTGACGAACCTGCACATTATTGTGAGATCGACACTGACGAGGAGAAACCATGGTACCATGAAGTGAGAAGATATCTTGAAGAACAAGAGTATCCTGAAGGAACTTCCATCAATGATAAAAAATTCCTACGAAGGTTTTCAGCCAAATTCTTCCTAAGCAATGGAATCATGTACAAGCACAACCATGATTCAAATATACTCTGGTGTGTGGAAAAGAAGGAGGCAGAGAAGATCATGGAGGAAATGCATGATGGCCTCTTTGGAACTCATTGTAGTGGGCATACTATGGCCAAGAAGATGCCGAGGGCCAGTTATTATTGGTCAACAATGGAAACTAATTGTCACCATCACTCGAGGACTTGCCATAAGTGTCAAATCTATGCCTACAGGGTTCATGTGCCTCTAATTTCTTTGAATGTCATGACTGCTCCGTGGCCATTTTCAATGTGTGGCATTGACATGATTGGAGAGATCAAGCCCAATTCCTCTAATGGACACCGCTTCATCCTTATTATCATTGACTACTTCACCAAATTGGTCGAAGCTGCCTCATTTTCCTCTGTTACAAAGATCGTGGTAGCCCGGTTTATCAAGCATAACCTCATATGCTGATATGGTATCTCTGAAAGGATCATCATTCACAACGGTACCAAACAATGCTATGAATACGGAACTCTGCACTCAGTTCAAAATCAAGCACCACAATTCTTCTCCATACAGACCTAAAATGAATGGCACAGTGGAAACCGCTAATAGGAACATTAAGAAAATTATGTAAAAGATTGTGGTGACCTATAAAGACCGGCATGAGATGCTACCGTTTGCTCTTCATGGCTATCGTGATTCAACTCGAAATTTAACTGGGGCAACCCCTTTCTCTTTAGTCTATGGCATGGAAGATGTCCTACCTGTTGAAGTGCAGATTCCTTCTCTAAGGATTATGAAAGAAGTAGATTTAGGTGAAGATGAGTGGATTAAAACTAGATTGGATCAGTTGAACTTGATTGATGGGAAGAGATTGGATGCTATTTGTCATGGTTAAATGTATCAAAAACGTATGATCAAGGCTTTCAACAAAAAGATCAAACCTCGAGTATATCAGACTGGTGATTTGGTAATAAAGCGCATCATTCTTTCTTAAGGCGGTCCCAGGGAAAATGGACTCCCACTTATGAAGGGACTTTTATTGTTAAGAAAGTATTCTCTGGTGGTTCCATGATGCTAACTTTTATGGACGGCGAAGATTTTCCACATCCTGTGAGCGCGGACATAGTCAAAAAATACTACACAAAAAAATGACTCGCTAGGTTGATATACTTAGGCAAAAATAAGGTCATCCCGGCGAACCAAAGAGGTTCGGGCAAAAATTAAGGATATATACAAAAGTTTGTACACTCGGCAAGTCGAAAACCCGAAAGGGCGGCTTGGGAAAAAAAAGGTATCTTGGTGGGCCAAAAACCCGAAAGGGCGGTCCTGGCAAAAGTAAAGGATTAAAGTGTATGACTATGTTCTGTGAAATCACTACAACTAGCTTTAGTACCAAGGTCCAAGTTCTTGGGTGTAAGATCAATTCAATCAACTTCTTTCAACGGAAAGGGATGATGTTCGAAGACATAGGGGTAATAGCGGAGTTGGAACACAATGAGATCACTTTCACATGGCTATTATTTTTGTTTTCACTTTGTATTCTTTCAACGATTTCCTCTTACTAGGATCTTTGTATCCTTATAAAAAGCGCCTATTTATAGGAAAAACATCAATACAAATATACTTTGAAGTGCAAACTTTTTGTTTTTCTGTTTTGAGTGCAAAAACGTCCAATGACTAAAATTGAATGAACATATGCATATGAACATGATTAATTGTTGTCAAATGTATGTTTAAAAACAGTAATAAACATTTTCTTAGGGATTCGGGGTATCCCCACAAGAGTTACTTCAACAAAGATTATCCCCACATAGTTGAATTAATACAGTATTCATCCAGAGTTCCAATCTCCTGACAATCCCCGGATAAGTTGGCCTTAACTAAAAAAGGAAATTTTGCGGAGCTCTTCCCCAAAAGAAGTCATCTCTCTAATAAGGACACCAAAATATCCTTCTCAACAGGGTTTATTTCCCCAACAGACTACAAATTCCCCAGCTCGAGTTCTTTTCACAGACCATTACAAATCAATGGACAAAACCCCTTGTCAGCAACGGAGTCGATACTATCCCCAGTAAGTTGTTGCGAAGCCTGGAATCTGACCAGATAACAGTTAACTTTAGGAAGTTGTTGCGAAGCCTGGAATCTAACCAGATAACAATTAACTTCAGTAAGTTGTTGTGATGCATGGAATCCGACCAGATAACAACTAACTTCATCTATCTCAGAAAGTTGCTGTGAAGCCTGGAATCCAACCAGATAACAGTTTAACCTCAAAAAGTTGTTGCAAAGACTGGAATCTGACAAGATAACAGTTAAATTTAGTAAGTTATTGCAAAGCCTGGAATTCGACCAGATAATAATTAACTTCATCTATCTCAGAAAGTTGTTGCAAAGCCTAGAACCAGACCATATAACAGTTAACCTCATAAAGTTGCTGCGAAGCCTGGAATCCGACCAGATAACAGTTAACTTCGGTAAGTTGTTGTGAAGCCTGGAATCTGACCAGATAACAATTAACTTCATCTATCTCAGAAAGTTGCTGTGAAGCCTGGAATCTGACCAGATAACATTTAACCTTAGAAAGTTGCTATGAAGCCTGGAATCTGACCAGATAACAGTTAACTTCAGTAAGTTGTTGTGAAGCTTGGAATTCGACCAGATAACAATTAACTTCAACTATCTTAGAAAGTTGTTACGAAGCCTAGAATCCGACCAGATAACAGTTAACTTCAGTAAGTTATTGTGAAGCCTGGAATCCGACCAGATAACAATTAGCTTCATCTATCTCAGAAAGTTGCTGCGAAGCCTGGAATTCGACCAGATAACAATTAACCTCAAAAAATTGATGCGGAGCCTGGAATCCGACCAGATAACATTTTAACTTCATTTTCCTCAAGATGTTTCCGTGAAGCCTGGAATCCGACCAGATAACAGTTAACTTCAGAAAGTTATTGCAAATCCTGGAATAAGACCAGATAACAGTTAACTTTATTTTCCCCAGCAAGTTGCTGCGAAACCTGGAATCCGACCAGATAACAACTAACTTTTATTCTGCCCAGTAGAGCAGTGGACAACTAAAACTCCTGAACTCTATTCCCCAAGCAGAAATGAACACTTCCCACAGAGTTTTCTCAATCAAAGTCAATGTTCCCTAGTGGAATTCTCCTCAAACAACAAAGCAGGAATCCCCAGTAGAAACACTCTAAACAAGGTTTGAAGATGCACATACTCTTCATCCCCAACAGCAATCAGAGATTTAACTTCCCAAAACTCCATATCATTTGTCAAGAATTTATTTTTCAGACAAATATACGCTTCAACAATATTTCATATTCATACATCATACTACATACATGAAAAATGCATACACCATAATCTCATTTATTTTGAGAATATCATTATGCCATGCATACATATGTATACAACTAACCCTCTTCCTTGCAGGAAAAATCAGTCAACAAAATAAAAGTCTTCTTCTGGATAGATTTACTTCTTCCAGTTAATGATAGGCAATCAACAGTCCTCTTCAGGATGGATTTACTTCTACCAGTTAATAATAGGCAATCAACAGACATCTTTTGGCTAGATTCACTTCCTCCAGTTAATAATAGGAAACCAAAAGGCCTCTTATGGTTATATTTGTTTCCCCAGTGAAGTCACCATCAAAAGACCTCTTATGGTTAGATTTATTTCTCCCAGTTAAGGACAGGAAAAAGACATCTACAATTTCAGTATAAATCGACCAAAGATTTATTCAGACGCTTCTTCCAATCTCTATCAACAGTCACTCTGTATGGCATCTATAAGCCCATCTCCGGCAAACTCTTCATCATTTCTCTAAATGGCATCTTTAAGCCCATTCCCAATATAATCAACTAACAAATCATCGAGTGCAAATTTCTGGGCACTCTAGTGTTCAATCATCTTTCACCTTTAAGTCACGAATGGCAGACCCGCAGATCTAACCCTTCAGGTTAAAGAAGATTGAACAGGGGAAACTGTTGTACCCCAAAATTTTCCCTCTCATTTCTCAAAACATTTTTCACAAGATCTTCAAAAGCTCAAGCTTGCACATGGATTGACTAGGTCAAGACATTTCCTCAACACTGATGCCTCAAATTAGGGTTTGAGTTTTCACAAGGACAATTGGACTTTTAATGCCTCATAATACTTTCATGGATCATTATGGACTTTCAAGATTGCTCATGTCGAGTTTCAAGTCTTGCAGTTCAAGTTTGCTCAGTCAGTTGATCAGATGACATAAAATCAACTATATTGGATAAAAAGTCAATTGTGGTCAACTTACAGTCAAAATTCAAGATTTTTGACCCATATCAACATTTTTGAACTCACATGTATCATCTGATCAAGTCTGGATAACAATTCCCCAAGAAAATTACTCAGATCATCAAAAGGGCAAAATAGTCAAAAATTAGGATTTTGATTGAGAAGGCTTGATTTTTGACTTTTGACCTAATACTTGAATTATTGGTTTGAAACATGATATCAAGGATTCAAATGCATCATCTTGACCTAATTTCATGGCACAAAACATTTCTCAACATCAGTGGATTGATAGATGAAATTTGGTCAACTGATGAAAAAGTCAACTGTACACTGAAAAGTCAAACTTTGACTTTTTTTCAACATTAAGTTTCAAAGATAAAATTCATCAAGACATTCAAGAATATAAAGCTTGATCATCAAGAAGTCAAGAAAGTCAAAATTCAATTTGTAAAGTCAAAACTTTTCAAGATTT
The DNA here is from genome assembly GCA_948472305.1 of Vicia faba. Classification (NCBI taxonomy): domain Eukaryota; kingdom Viridiplantae; phylum Streptophyta; class Magnoliopsida; order Fabales; family Fabaceae; genus Vicia; species Vicia faba. Next base: position 777,002,815 of record OX451737.1, read on the forward strand.
AGAAATATTTCTAAGTGTTTGTATACAAGTTCATTTCATAACTTCATACCAATTTTTCACCATGATGCAAAATGATTAAAAGGAAATTTTCAACATGAAAGTTGTAGATCTTGATGAGTTCTAAAACTTTGTATTATAGGGTTGATTTCCAAAAAATGCTTAGATTTGAAGATATGGCCCATGCAGTCATGACATTTTTGTATAAACACTTAGAGAAATTTTCAATAGATTTTGGTAAGTTTTTATCTCAATTTCTTGGTTATTTTTCATCAAGTTCCAATTTTATTTATCCAAAATGGTCAACATTAAAGTTGTAGACAATGTTTCAAGCTTTCCAAAATGTCCAAGAGCATGAATTTATCATACTTGAGCTAGGAGATTCAAGGGCATGAAGTTGGGTATCCATTCTTGGATTGCAAGTCATTTTGTTGAAGAACATATAACAAAATCCTTATGCCATGCTGCATAATCTTACTTTGCAGGCCTTTTGACTTGCAAATCTATCCATAATTAGATGTTTACACAATTGATTGAACCATTATCCCAATGATTCAAGCATTGTCCATTGCATCATTCCATTTATGGCACAAAGGCACCATTGCCATTCACATAAAGCAAGCTTTATGCAATTGTCAACTCCTGGAGCCTCTCAATTGTTTTCTCTGCACATACACAATGTCAAATCAAGAATCAATATACCTTAAAGCCTCTAGCAACTTCAGACCATGCTTGTACCATTCATTGGAACACCAATTTTCGTAATAACTTGGTTGTTTCATCTCAACTAAACCAGAATTCCATAGCTTGTAAAAAAAACTCTCTCATCCTCTCAAACCTTCTCTATAAATAGAGAGGTCAGTTGCAAGCTGAAACCCCCAAAGTTTTTGTATTGACAAGCCCTCAAACCCACTCACACTCTCAAAAGACCAGAAATTTTATCAAAACCACCATTGAAGCAAGTTTTCAAGCCTTAAACATATATTTTTCAATCCACTCGTGCATTCTCCGAGTTTCCACTTCAAATACTTCATAAACATCATTTAGAATTCATCCACACCCTTGTTACACTTCTGTAATCACTCCGTCATCATACGCCATTTCCACTTTTCACCATTGCAACTTGACTTGGACAGAGAATTTCAAATACTTTTAGCATAAAGCAAGGATTGGAATAGCTTTAGTGAGGTCCAAGAGAGCCTAATCAATCATAGTACTGCACCCAGAACAGCTAGAAGAGGCTTTATACTTTCCTCTTCAAGAGGTAATTTTTCTCAAATTGTGATATCCTTATACATATATCATTTGTTTTCATTTTCAAAAGAATAAAACAGGACAAAAGAGTAGAAGAGTTGAAAACATTCAAAACCACAGAAAAATGCTTCTGGAAGCCTAACACGGCCGACCTTGTCACCTGAAATGGGCCGTGTCAGGGAGAAAATTGGACAAAATAGCAAGGCAGGGTTCTGACACGGGTGCCCGTGTCACAGGACACGGCCCGTGTCCCTCTTACTAGGAGAAAACTGGACAAAATGGCAAGGCATGGTTCTGACACAGGTTCCTATGTCACAGGACATGGCCCGCGTCCCTCTTACTGGGATTAAAAAGTTGACAAAGTGGCAGGACAGGGTTCTGACACGGGTGCCCGTGTCACAGGACACGACCCGTGTCAGCTCAGCTGGGACAAAAAAGACATGCATGGATTTTTACAAGGGTTCTGATACAGGTGCCCGTGTCACAGGACACGGCCCATGTCATCCTAAACACCAAAAATCTTGATTTTTTGAGACTTTTTGCTATTATTTTTATTCAATTTGGTTGTAATAGTAATTATTTTTTTTGAGACTTTTTGTAATTATTTTTATTCATTTATAATTTGTATCCCCATCCCCTAAATGATGTAATAGCGTAGGTTTTTAATTTCTGCAATTTATCACTTTTAATATAATTGTTAGTAATTAGGGTGTGTATGGAAAGATAAAATCAATCTTAGAGAACCCTAATCTCAAGACAAAAATGCATGCAATAAAAACACAATTCACACACGCACCTCTAGGGTAACCCACACTTGTTGCCTACAAATAAACAGCCATGTCCCTCGAATGTGGGATACTCTAGAAAAGACCCTCGAATACAAGATCGTAGTCCCTAAATGACCCTTCGATGTTGCCTTCGGTAAACGATCTTAGACCCTTATGACAAATTGCTAAAGAATCCTACAATGTTGCCTTCTATGATTGTACGAAGACCCATGCCCGTCCTTTCACATCCAATGATAGGGATTCTTATCAATCAATAGTAAGATAGAAATATTTAAAGGAGGAGGAAATGAACAAAGACTTTTTTGAGTATGTAGAACGTTCATAGTTGCTTGTTCACAACCATTTCCAAAACATCTTTCAAAAACACACTAACACTTTCAAATAAAATATTTTTCAAAGTTAACACTTTGTATGCATTCTTATAGAGACGATAATCATTACAAAGTTCGCCTAAACGAAGGCACTTTTAAAGAATATTTTCAAAACCCATCACAAACACATTTCAAACAAAGCATTTTAAAGTGAGCTAGAAACTAAGAGCCTGAAGATAACTATGGATGAAAAGGGTGTTAACACCTTCCCTTTTCATAAATTACCCCCCGAACTTAGGAAAAATTCTCAAAAGGTATTTCCTGTTCTTTTCACCCTTTCCTTTATGGGATAAAAGAAAAGTTGGTGGCGTCTCTTGTTATCCGCAACAATTGCGATCAAACACAAAACACCCAAGTCAGTTCTCCCACCATATCATAGAAGGCAATCAAAGGAAGTGTACTGGCAGATCATTTGGCTTATCAAGCTGTAGATGACTATCAGTCTATGAATTTTGAGTTCCCGGATGAGAATATTATGCTAGTTAATGATTATGAAGAACCTGGACCGTATAAAGGACCTCATCTAGGATCCCGATGGACTATGGTTTTTGATGGAGCTTCCAATGCACTTGGTAATGGAATTAGTGTTGTGATTATTATTACTAAGGGTTTCCATACGCATTTCACTGCCAGATTATGCTTTGATTGTACCGACATCATGGCAGAATACGAAGCGTATATTATGGGCATCAAAGATGCTACCAATCTGAGAATCAAGTTCTTGTATGTATACGAGGACTCAGCCCTGGTGGTCAGTCAGATTAAGGGAGAATGGGGCACGAAGCACCCGAATCTCATTCCTTATCGGGAACATGTGTTAACCTTAATATCGTACTTCGAGGAAATCACTTTTGAACATATCCCACGAGAAGAGAACCAGTTGGTAGACGCATTGGCTACCATGTCATCTATGTTCAAAGTCAGGTGGGACAACGAAGCTCCTCGAATTACCATTGAAAAACTAGATGAACCAGCACATTGCTACGAAATTGACACCAATGGAGTAGAGGAAAAGCCTTGGTTTCATGAAGTGAAAAGGTACCTAGAGGCTCAAGAGTACCCCGAGGGGGAATCTATTAATGATAAGAAATTCCTACGGAGGTTCTCTATTAAGTTCTTCCTAAGAAACAGAATTTTGTACAAGCACAACCATGATCCGACTCTGCTTCATTATGTAGACAAGAAGGAAGTGGAGAAAATTATGGAGGATATGCAAGAAGGTGTCTTTGGTACTCATTCCAGTGGGCATACGATGGCTAAGAAGATTCTGAGAGAAAGTTACTATTGATCTACTATGGAAACAGATTGCCATCATCATTCAAGAACCTGTCACAAATGCTAAATCTATGCTGACAAAGTACATGTACCCCAGGTTCCCCTAAATGTCTTGTCTTCTCCTTGGCCATTCGCAATATGAGGCATTGATATGATTGGAGAGATTAAGCCTACTTCATTGAATGGGCACCACTTCATCCTCATCACTATTGATTACTTCACGAAGTGGGTTGAAGCAGCCTTGTTTGCCTCCACTACCAAGAATGTTATGGCCCAGTTCATTAAGCATAACCTTACATGTTGGTACGGCATCCCCGAGAGGATTATCACGGACAATGGTACCAATATTAACAAAAATATGATCACAGAACTCTGCACACAGTTCAAAATTAAGCACCACAATTCTTCTCCATATCGAACAAAGATGAATGGCACAGTGGAAGCCGCCAATAAGAACATCAAGAAGACTATACAGAAGATGACGGTGATGTATAAAGATTGGCATGAGATATTACCATTTTCTCTTCATGGCTATCACACTTCAGTATGAACATCGACTGGGACAACCCCATTCTCTCTAGTCTATGGTATAGAAGTTGTCCTACCTGTCGAAATCCAGATTCCTTATCTAAGGATTATGAAAGACGCAGGTTTAGACGAAGACGGGTAGATTCAGACTAGGCTGGACTAGTTAAATTTGATTGACGAGAAGAGGCTTGCGGTTGTTTGTCATAGTCAGATATATCAGAAGCGTATGGCCTTTAACAAGTCAAGCATCGGGTATATCAGGTCGGTAACTTGGTAATAAAGTGCATCATCCTGCCACAAGGTGATCCCAGGGGCAAATGGACTCCCACCTATGAAGGGCCATTTGTGATCAAGAAGATATTTTTTGGCGGTGCTATGATGCTTACCACCATGGACGGTGAAGATTTTTCGCACCCTGTAAACGCGGACATAGTAAAAAATACTACGCCTAAGAAAGACCTGCTAGGTTGACTGGCCTAGGAAAAAATAAGGGCATCCCAGTGAACCAAAAGGGTTCGGGAAAAAATTAGGGATATATATATATATATATATAAATTGTACACCCGACAAGTCGAAAACCTGAAAAGGCGGCTTGGACAAAAAGGGGTATCCCGGTGGACTGAAAACCCGAAAGGGCAGTCCAAGAAAAAGTTAGGGATTAAGGCGTACGACTATGTCCCTTTGGATCACCTACATACGACAAACTTTATTATCAACGGCAAGTTCAATTGGTGCTGTGATACAGTGGGAGAGAACTGACGGTTTTTTTGGAATGCTAGTTTGCGTTTTGCATTTGTTTTCGCAAAATGTCGCGGAAAGCAAGAGTCGCCACCGTCTTTTATTTTATCCAACAAGGAAAGGAAAAAAGCACAGAAAAATTCCTTTTTCGAGATGTTTCTCGGGTTCGGGGGGTAGATTATAGAAAGGGAAGGTGTTAGCACCCTTTCTATCCGTGGTTATCCACGGGCTCTTAGGTACTTGCTCAAATGTTTTCAAAATTGCTTTTCTTTGTGTTTGTGGGTTTGAAAGAGTTTTTGTTTGAAAGATGTAAGTGTGAAAAGTTTTTTTTTTTTGGAAAAAGCAAGTACTTAAGAACCATCTACCTACTCGAAAAAGGAATCGTTCTATGTTATCTTCCTTTAGACAATGCTATCCTACTATTGATGAGTAGGTAGTACTGTCATTGGAGTTTAAGGGTCAATTCGATTTAAGGGACGTGCGGTCACTAAAGCAATGTAAGGACGCCTTAGCAATAACCCTAATGTCTTAGATCATTTTATCTGAGACAACCGTTTCGAGGCAACTATGATCTTTGGACGAGAGGGCGACCTCTAAAACTTCCTATACTCAATGATCGCGTTACGAAGGCAACCAAGTGGGTGTACCCTAAGAGTGCGCATGTGCGAGTGTGTTTTTTTCAGTTAATCTTGTCTTTGTACATGTCAATGGTTATCTAAGTTGATTTTAGGTTAAACATCCATTCTTGTCATGCATACCTATTATCAAACATCTAACAGTTTATAAGTTGCGGAAATTAAATTGCGGAAATTTAACTAACTATTACAAGGCGTCGGGTATTTACATCGCCAAAAGCAACCCTTTGAAATTTAAATGCGGAAAATAAATAAAGCGATAAAAATATTTAAAGTCCTATTAAGCTATTACATTCCGGAAACAAATACAATATTGAATAAAATGGAACGCATGCGGGAAATTAAATCGGGCGCAAGTTTTTAGGGTTTTGACCCTTTAATTGTTAAAGAAATGATTTTTTTTTGGTTATTTTTGAATTAAGAAAGAAATTAATCTAGGTTAATTATTAAATTAATAAATTAATTAATTAATAAAAATATTTTTGGTTTTTTTGATATTTAAAGAAACAAAAATAAATTTAATCAATGTTAACATAAACCTAATTGTCTAAGCTAATTTTAATTATTGCAAAAATATATTAAAGTTATTCCTAATTAAAACTAAATTAATTAAATTAATATTGTTAAAAAATAAAATACTGAAATTTAATTTAAATAAGAAAATATTTTTTGGTTTTTAATTTTATGAAGAAAAAGATTTGATTGGTTGGTTAATAATTAAATAAAAATAATTAAACAAACAAATAAATAAAATAAATATGAAATAGAAAGAATTAGAGGTTTGGGCCTGATTGGGGAGTCTGAATAGCAAATTCCATGGCCCAATTATGCAGGTCTGGTTGACTTTCCTGATTCCATGTGTATGCGCTGACTTTTGCCCATGGTAGACCTCCAAGTCATAGCCACCAAATTTGGCCTTTGGCCATCTGGCCATTGAATGATTGAGAGACTATAGTGGGCTGCACGCTTGGAATTGTATTGGATCACCTGAATGAAAAATATAACAAATAATATGGGGACCTGGGATTCGAACCCAGGTCCTGTTGGTCATTGGATACACGCCACTACCACTCAGCCATTGTGTGTTGATTGTTAGTGTAATGGAAAATAATAATAATAAGAAAAAATGGATCAATATGCCAAAACAAAAAAATAAAGCGTGCTAAGTTTGAACCGGCCACTAAGAGGGGGACACGTTTGTCGTCCCTGACCTTCAGACCCTGTAAATTTACCTGCGGATTTACATCTGCAGCTAAATTCGCAGGATGTTCCCAAAATCAATTCTAGGCCATGAAAATTTAATCCAAGCGCATGGTTGAGTTCGTCCTTCTCCCCCGGTCATGTCTATGGCCATCAATGGAGCTAATTTTGCCTGTAAAAGAAATGCCCAAAAAATAAACCACCAAACCCTAGATTCGGCTATGGGGTTACAGTCCATATAAATGAAATCAAATATTGCCAAAAGTTCAGAAATCTCACAAGCATTACAAATATGTCCATGATTTGCCAAAATGATGCGAAAATATAGAGTTACGATTTTGAATACAGGGCCAAGAATCGTGATGCTTACAGTGCGTTTTGATGCGTATGAGAGCTTGCTAGGGGGCAGTTCTGACTCAGTGAACCTCCAGCAATTGATTGGTGTTGAGTTTCGCTTCTGAAAATGCCTCCAAGGATGATTTCAGTTTCACACTTTTTGTCAATTTTGCAAGTTTGGTTCTTGGTGTTTTTGCAGCCTCTAACCTCCAATTTCGTGCCTTTTGCCTTCTATATGTAATATGCAATGTATTAGGTTAACATTTGTGGATTGAATCCTTGCACATCAATGCCATGAGATTTGATTTGATCCACCATTGAAAGCTTGCCTAATTTGCCAAAAATCCAATCTTTTTGCACATGGAATGCTTGATACGAGTTTGATGCTGGTCATGATGATGATTAAGTCCTAAAATGGCCAAAAAGATATCAAGCAATCAATATTTGGATTTTATTTGATTTAATTTGATTTAAAATGAAATAATTCAATAAAAAACCAAATAAAATAATAAAATTGATAAATGGACACAAGGCTGAAGCTAGGATACGTGTGCAATGTGGAAAGTCCAAATCAAGTGAAAAAGAATGGGCCCATTTGACAAAATTTGAAGTTTTGGGGATAGTTGACTTTTGGAAATTTTGCAAAAATGCCCAACTTCAACAATGCATAACTTCTTCAATTTTGAACTTTTGGAAGTGTTATTGGACTTTTTAGAAAGCTTGAGATGTCCTCTAACCAACTCTTTTGGTATCATATCATTTTGATATTCCATTCTCGAGTTATAAGCTTTGGAAAAAAAAGGTGTTTTTGTTGACTTTCAAAAATGACCTATAATGTCCAAATTTATAACATCTTGTGAGTGCATTTTCTGATCTTGGGGTATGAATATGTATTGTAGGAAATTGCATCATCTTAAAAATGAGCTTTGGATGGGTCATTTCTCATAAAGTATGAGAAAGTTATGCTTGGTCAAAGTTGAGTTGACTTTTCCTACAAAACCCTAATTTATCAACTTTTGAGTCTTGATGAATTTTGAGAAATCCTTGATGAATCATGATCAATCCTTGATAAAATGATGAAATATCCTTAAAAATGAGAATGTTGACAAAAAAATCTTGATGTTTGACTGTTTATAGGTCACAATTGACTTTTTCCCTAGCACAGTCGATTTTTAGACCCTTTGAGCAATTGACTGAGCAAACTTCCTCTGCAAGGCTTGAAATTTGACATGGATGACCTTGAGGACATATTAGGACATTGGTGAGCACTTGAGGTCATTTGTATTCAAGGATATTGATGCAACACAAAACCCTAATTTGGGGTTAACTGTCTTAGGAGATGATTTGTCTGACCCACTCTTGAGCAAACTTGAACAACTTGGAGATTTTTCTTGCAATGTTTTGAGAAATATGAGAGGGAAAATTTTGGGGTACAACATCTGCGCATGTTCAATATTCTTAAACCTGAGGATGTAGATTGGCTTTCGTGCCTTTCGTGATCCGAAGGTAGAAGATGATTGAACACTAGAGTGCCCAGAAATTTGCACTCGCATGAAGTGGTATCAGCCTTGTGATGTCGGGAATGGGCTTACAGATGCCATTTGGAGATTTTTGATAGGAGGTCTTCGACTGGAATAAGAATGAGGGAGATCTTAGCGTCGATCTGACTGAACCAGAGAAGGTCTTGGATTAACTTTAACTGGATAAGAATCAGAAAAATCTTAGAATTGATTTAACTGAACCAGACGAAAGTCTTGGAATATCTTCAACTGGAATAAGAATCAGGGAGATCTTAGCATCGATCTGACTGAACCAGAGAAGGTCTTGGATTAACTTTGACTAGATAAGAATCAGAAAAAAATCTTAGAATCGATTTAACTGAATCAGACGAAAGTCTTGGAATATCTTCAACTGGAGTAAGAATCAGGGAGATATTAGTGTAGATCTGACTGAACCAGAGAAGGTCTTGGATTAACTTTGACTGGATAAGAATCAGAAAAAAATCTTAAAATCGATTTAACTGAACCAGACGAAAGTCTTGGAATATCTTCAATTGGAATAAGAATCAGGGAGATCTTAGCATCGATCTGACTGAACCAGAGAAGGTCTTGGATTAACTTTGATTGGATAAGAATCAGAAGAATCTTAGAATCGATTTAACTGAACTAGAAGATAGTCTTGGAATATCTTCAACTGGAGTAAGAATCAGGGAGATCTTAGCGTCGATCTGACTGAACCAAAGAAGGTCTTGGATTAACTTTGACTGGATAAGAATCAGAAGAATCTTAGAATCGATTTAACTGAACCAGACGAAAGTCTTGGAATATCTTCAACTAGAGGAAGAATCAGGGAGATCTTAGCATCGATCTGACTGAACCAGAGAAGGTCTTGGATTAACTTTGACTGGATAAGAATCAGAAAAATCTTAGAATCGATTTAACTGAACCAGACGAAAGTCTTGGAATATCTTCAACTAGAGTAAGAATCAGGGAGATCTTAGCATCGATCTGACTGAACCATAAATGGTCTTGGATTAACTTTGACTGGATAAGAATCAAAAAAATCTTAGAATCGATTTAACTGAACCAGACGAAAGTCTTGTGAGAGTATCTTTCTGAGGAATCCGCTGAAACAGCCCTCAATAGATGTAGTTTTTAAGGGGACTACCAGGTCATATAAGTAGTCAACGGTGTTTATTGATTCGTCTTTCCCTGAAAAGGTAAAGAGTTAGTCATATGCAATGTCATGATGTATGAAATGCATGATATATATCAAGCAATGATGCTCTCAAAATAAATGAGATTGTGTGGTATGATGCATATATGTCTGTATCATGATGTATGGAAATGTAATGTTTCTAGCTGGGGAAAATAACTCCCGGATAGCTGCTGAAGAATAGAGCTGGATTCTTCGTTTCCACTGGGGATGGCGAACGAAAAGAATAAACATGCGAGAGAGGATGACTCCGTTAGGGGAATAATCTGATGAGGATATTACTATGTGGAGAAGAGATGTTCTGCTGAAGATTCCACTGATAAATTCCGTCGGGATGAATTATTGTTGTTGGTGATATTGAATCATATTTGGGATTGAATTCCTGTTGGTGAAAGGAAAGAAATCCGCTGGGGATGATCTTTGGTTGCGACTTCTCTGGGAATAACCTTTTAGACTCTTATGGGGATAATCCTCTGAGTTCTACTGGGAATGATCCTCTGAACTCGGTCGGGGAGATTTATTTTTGTACTCCGTTAGGGATAAACTTCCAGAATCTACTGGGAATGATTCTTCAACTCCGTTGGGGAAGCTTTTTCAGACCGTGCTGGGAAAATTTTAAATCCACTGGGGATATCTTGTACCCTGTCGGGGAGCATTCTTATATTCCGTTGGGGAATATTAAGACTGTCAGAGATATCAAGCATTTTCAGTGTTGATGATAGATAAACTCTGCTTGGGGAGAATATTACCGATTCGTTCACAGTTACAAGTCTCAGCTGGGGAGAGCTATCATTATTGTCTTACTCCGTGGGGAGTGAAGGTATCTTGGTCATATTCTTCAGTTGAATTTACCTTGTACCTGGTGGACAGAGCAACTATACAGCTTGTACAATTCTCATTTGCCCCTATTTCTGATATTACCAGTAATCATCTTTTGTTTCACATGTAAATATTTATGAGCAGCAATTAATGTCAAGTGCATATATAAGAAATGAACATTGAACGTTCTTTGTAAAACAAAACAGATAAAGGAAAAACAGTTTGAAATTTCTTTGAAAATGAATTGTATTGATTTGAAGTTTGGCCTGTAAATAGGCGCTTTTGTACAGGAGGCTGACGTCCTAGTAAGAGAACGCCGCCGAATAATAGAATTTACACAATTTGTGTAAAAAAAACTAAACAAAACAGCTATATGAATAATCCCACTGGGTTCCAACTCTGCTATTGCCCTTATGTCCTCAAGCATCTCTTCACTTTGCTGTTGGTTGAAGGTAGATCAGATTGATTAGTGTCGTCCGAGCTTGAAAGTCGATACCGAAGTCTGGATGCAGAGTGATCCACTGAGACATAGTGTTACGTTGATCCCTAATTTTTGCCTGGACCGCCCTTTCGGGTTTTCAGTCCATCGGGATACCCTTTTTTGCCCAAGCTGCCTTTTCAGGTTTTCGACTTTCTGGGTGTACAGTTTTTTTTATTTTCATCCCTTATATTTTCCCGAACCCTTTTGGTTCGCCGGGAAGCCCTTATTTTTGCCTAGGCCAGTCAACCTAGCGGGTCTTTGATTATGCGTAGTATCTTTTTACTATGTCTGCATTGACGGGGTGAGGAAGGTCGTCACCATCCATGGTGGTTAGAATCATAGCTCATCCTGAGAAAATATTCTTAACCACTGTAATCGGTGGGAATAGAACTGACTGTTTTGGAATGCTGGTTCGCGTTTGCGTTTCGCAAAATGTCGCGGTAAGCAAGAGTCGCCATCGTCTTTTATTTTATCCAACAAGGAAAGGACAAAAGCACAGCAAAATTCCTTTTCGAGATGTTTCTCGAGTTCGGGAGGTAGATTATAGAAAGGGAAGGTGTTAGCACCCTTTCTATCTGTGGTTATCCACGGGCTCTTAGGTACTTGCTCACTATGTTTTCAAAAAGTTTTTCTTTTCTTGTGTTTGTGGGTTTTGAAAAGAGTTTTGTTTGAAAACTTCGATTTAACTCTTGTTTCTGTCCTCAAGAGTGTATGAAGTGTTGTTGAAAACTTTGTTTGAAAAGTGTAAGTGTGAAAAATTTGTTTTGTTTTGAAAGAGCAAGTACCTAAGAACCTCTACCTACTCAAAAGGAATTAAATTGTGAAAATGTCCCTTTAGACAATGTTATCCCACTATGAAGGAGTAGGTAGCATCGTCGTTGGAGTTTTCGGGTCAATTTGATTAAGGAACGTGTGGTCACTAAAGCAATGTTAGGACGCCTTAGCGGTAACCCTAATGTCTTAGATCATTTTATCCGAGGCAACCGTTTCGAGGCAACTATGATCTCTAGACAGGAGGGCGACCCCTAAAACATCCTATACTCAATGGCCACGTTCGAGGCAACCAAGTGAGGCGTACCCTAGGAGTGGCATGTGCAAGTGTGTCAATTTTCAGTTATGTTATCTTTACATCTCATGGTGAGCTACGGTTGATTTTAATTTAAGATAGATCTTGTCATGCATAGCCTAGTTAGCATACATCTAGCAGTTAGTGGTTGCGGAAATTAAAACTAAGCTATTACAAGGCGTCGGGTATTTACATCGCCAAAGACAAACCCTTAAAAGTAAATGCGGAAAGTAAATAAAAGCGGTAAAGAAAATCCTAAGTTAAAACTATTACATCCTCGGAGCAATTACAATATATGGATCAAAATAATACGCGCGAGAAAAGTTGAATCAGATTGTCCTTTAGGGTTTTGACCCTTTTTGAAGAAAGCATGTTTTTGGTCTTTTTTGAATTAAGAATCAAGTCTAAATTAATAATGGATTTAAAGAAAAGGTGTTTTTGAGTTTTATTTTAATTAAGGCAGTAAAATAGGAGTGATTAAAAAAGTTAATAAAATCCTAATTCTAACTCAATTTTAATTTAATGCAAAAATTGTTAAAATTAAACCTAATTAGAACTAAATTAATTGGTCACAATTTATTTACAAAAATAAGTAATAAAATTAAAATAAAAGTATTTTTGTTGTTTCTGATTTTTTTATGAAAAAGAGTTAATTAATTAATTATGGTGAGTTAGTTTTTAATAATAATAATAAGAGCAAAAAAAATATGAACAGAAAAGAAAAAAACAAAAGCAAACTGTGGGGCGCTGGGCCTGAAGAAGGGAGGTTTGGTCAGCATTTTTTTCAGGCTCAGCACGCTGGCCTTTGGATCTAGCTCGAAGCCACTGGGTACGTTGAGATCTGAGGACGTATGGTGTTCCCTGCCTTCAGCGCTGCATCTGAGTACCTGAAGAAAAAAACGTAACAAAGTTTTGGGGGGACCTGGGATTCGAACCCAGGTCCAAAGGGGTTTTGCCATAGCGTGCTTGCCAACTCGTCCAATCTGCTTCATTCGTTAGTTAAATAGAACATAAATATTATATCAAACAATAATTATGCCTGGCCTGAAAAAATAAAAGGACGCGCAATTGGTTCAAACGAACCAATCACGCCCAGCCACGTTATCATCTTCCTCACAATAGCCTGGTTCGTTTACCTACAGATTTTGTTCTGCAGGAAGTTTCGTGGGGTCATTCGAACGTCTCTTCTATGCCATGAAAATAAAATCTAAGAGTACCAGCGTACTCGTCTCTTCCTCTTGGCCATCCCTGTAACCATGGTTTGCGCTGATTTTTCCTGTGACACAAACGCCTAAAAAACCAGAACCGGAACCCTAGGTTCTATATATGGGGTTAGAAGCCATGAAAATTAAATTGGATAATGCCAAAACATTCTAAATCAAGTAACAATCACAAATATGTAAATATTTTAAAGAAAAGATGCAAGCATGGATGTTTTCGATTTCATGTTCAGAGGCGTTTTCTAGAACACTTACAGTGAGATTTAGATGATGAAAAGCTTGGTTTTTGATTGGCCTCGCTTCAGGAGGTTGATGGCAAGAGAGTTGCGTCTTTCTTTGGGTCGGAATCTGCCTCCAAACTAAAACCTGATCACCACTTTTCAAGCTTTTCTTTTCAAGGTTGGGGCGCCGTTTCTGCAGAGTTTGTGTAGGTATTTTTCACGTCTTTCTGCAAGGGTTTTTCGTGTGTGATTTGTTTATGAGCAGCAGGTTTATATAGGCAAAGAAATTAGGTTAACAAATGTGTATCAAATCTTGGTCCATTATGGTGGAGAGATTTGATTTGATCTTCATGAAAACTTACCAAATTTGATTCAATCATGCGTTTCTGCCAGCTTGCTCTGAGTTGTTTGGGCCTCCAACTTGATGGAAATCAAAAACTGACTTACCCCTTCGATTTTGCCTTCTTTGCCAGTTTCGATTGCTTCAGAGTCCCAATTCGAATCTATTCCTTATTAGACAACCTCGACCAGCCCTTGGCCTTGTGATGAGTCTAAGTTCTGATTCGAAGTATTCAGAACTTCCTTTATCAGATCATCTTAGGTTGAGAGAAACTCTGCACTGAAATTCCATTCGAAAATCATTTCGTTCTGATGTTCTTATTCAGGGAAATTCTGCACTGAAATGCCATTCGAAGGGCATTTGTCCATATACCATTCGAAGGGTATTAATTGAAACTTCAATCGAAAGACACTGTTGACAGGCCAATCGAAAGGTCTTGTTCATGCTAATCGAATGATCTTGAGTTGCCTCCTTCGAATGGACTTCTTATGTACCGTTCGAATGGGCCTTCTGAGTGCTTCTTCGAATGAGTCATTTACATGCTCTTCGAATGAGCTTCTTGCCTGGTGAGTCGAAGGTAAGCCTGAAGTATCTAGTGCATAGTCGAAACATTGTGATATTGACTTGATCGAAGGAGGGTCCAGCGCTCAATTGAAGACATGCAGACCAAAGCTTGATCGAAGAGTTCCAAATGTTCAATCGAAGACTGGTGAACCAAACCTGATCGAAAGGTTCCGAACGCTTAATCGAAGCCTTTTCCCAGATGCCGATCGAAAGACACTTTGTATATCTTCAAAAACTTTATTTTTGTTAGGCAAGTGTTTGTGACTAACTATGTAAGGGAAGACCTTTGGAAACATGAGAGGGCAAATTTTGGGGTACAACCGTTGCCCATGTTCAATTTTCTTAACCGTGAGGTACAGATTGGCTTTAGAGCCTTTCGTGATCCGAAGGTGGAAGATAATTGAACACTAGAGTGCCCAGAAATTTGCACTCGCATGGTGTAGTATCAGCATTGTGACGTCGGGAATGGGCTTACAGATGCTATTTGGAGACTGTAGGTAGGAGGATGGGCTTATAGATGCCATCTGCAGGAGTTTCGATCGCATAAGAGATTCCTTAGCGAGAACTTGCATACCTGAGAAAGAAAGATGGTCTTCCTGGCTTGTTACAGGTGTTCAACTGGGACTTGAAGAGGTTGGTCGAGGAGATAGATGTCCTGGCTGGTTTCAGGTATTAATCTCTGACCTGAGAAAGAAAGATGGTCTTCCTGGCTTGTTACAGGTATTGGTCTTCAATCTCTTCATGTAGATAACTTTCCTGGCTTGTTATAGGTATTGATCTACGATCAGTCGTCCACAGATATTTTCCTGGCTTGTCACAGGTATTAATCTGGAACTTAAAAAGGTTGATGGTAGAGTCTTTCTGGATATGGGCTTAAAGATGCCATCTAGAAATGATTGTTGGACTGTATTTGAATGAGTGACAGAATTACATCCGAATCTGGATCGTATCTGGACTATTATTTGAAGGTCTCTGATTGCCTGTCATTAACTGGAAGAAATAAATCTAGCCAGAGGAGGTCTTTTTGATAATGATATGATGAAGGAATCTGAGATGATTGCTACTCCAAACAGATGATGAAGGAATCTGGGACGATTGCTACTCCAAACAGATGATGAAGGAATCTTGGACGATTACTACCTCAGCAGGATGATGAAGGAATCTAGGACGATTACTACCTCAGTAGGATGATGAAGGAATCTTGGACGATTACTACCTCAACGGGATGATGAAGGAATCTTGGATGACTTCTACCTCAGCAGGGTGATGAAGGAATCTTGGATGACTTCTACCTCAGCAGGATGATGAAGGAATCTAGGATGATTACTACCTCAGCAGGATGATGGAGGAATCTTGGATGATTACTACCTCAGCAGGAATGGTGAAGGAATCTTGGATGATTTCTACCTCAGCAGGATGATGAAGGAATCTTGGACAACTGCTACTCCAAAAGGTAATGACTTTTATCTGTCGATCGATCTTTCCTGAATAGGTAAAGAGTTAGTTGTATGCAATGTCATGATGTATGCATTGTGTAATGATGTTCTCAAAATAAATGAGATTTATGTTATGTATTTTGTATGCATATGTTATGAATGTTGTTGAAGTGTAATTTTGTCTTGGACTTTGCTCAAAATGTTTCCATCGGGGATCCCTGCTTTGTTGTTTGAGGAGAACTCCGCTGGGGGATATTGAAAACTATGTGGGGAGTATGTTTATTTCTGCTTGGGAAAAGAATTTAGGAGTCTTAGTCGTCCATTGCTCTACTAGGGAGTCGAAGTTGAACTGATATCTGGTCAGGTCCAGGTTTCACAGTAACTTGCTGGGGATTGTAGAGTAGTCTACTGGGAAAGAGGAGTTGTGGTCCTTATTTGTAGTAGTCGGAGAGGCAAACTCAAGCTGGGGAATCCTGGTGTTGTTGGGGAAATAAACCATGTCGTCAGTCTGCTAGAGAGGTGACATCTTCGTTGGGGGAAGTCCTCGAGGATTCTTGAGGTTGATTCAGTTGGGGAAAGGTTTTCAGAGATTAAACCTTTGCTGGGAGTCATCCTATGAGAAGGATTTTGGGGAGATTTGTCATTGCCCCTAATAGCAAGTGTTTGTGACATTGCCAGAAGATGTTTAATTGTACGTAACCCTTCGCTGAGATTGATGTTCAATGCCCCAAGTGACGGAGATGGAGACTTGCCCCTGGTTACACTGCACTTCTTCAGAGATTTCTTGAAATCTTGACTGGACTTCCCCAGGTGTGCTGGATAGTGACATGTCAAGTCCCCTTATTGATAGGAGATTTGTCAATGGAAGTGTCATCCTTTTTGAAGTGATTTTGTTCACTGAGGGGGCTTTCGTTCATCGGATATTCGTTGTGTGAATTTCTCCGCTGTCAAACAAATATCCAAATGCAAACAGTGACATTCAAATAATGCAAAGTTTATGCTTGTCTTGAAGTTTTGAAAAATGCGTTTTTTAGCAGAAAACTCTTTATAAGACAATTTCAACACAAGATTTATGGCAAAGCCTTACAGGAGTCAGGATACCTTTTGTAACAGTATGCTTTCTAACTAACCCATGCTTCAGTTAGGACTTTTGAAGGGTTGTAACGTGGCTTGGTTCACGGTTTTAAGAAACAAAGGATAAAGGCTCAAAATATATTTGTACCCACCCGCTCTTCGTGATGTTCTTCAATCCTAAACTCAGTTAATTGTGCGTCGAACTCTATTCGAATTTGGAACGACGTTTTGGTGATGGTTCACACAAATTGGATTTTGGAAGGCAGTCATCATTTTTTTGCAACATTTTTCATGTTGTCTAGGATTTTTAATGACCTCGTTATTTTGATTGGTTATCCCTAATTTTTGCTTGACTGTTCCTGTTTTCGAGATTACAGTCAGCGGGATGCCCCAGCTTTCTTAAGCCTCCTTTATAGGTTTTGGCTCAGTGGGCCTTTTTTTTTTGAGAGATTGATTTCCTATGAGATAAGGAACCACCACTGTCTTTTGATTCCAGAGGAATGCTTTTGATGTCGTTCGTTGTATTATGAACTGAGAGTTTTGCGACTTCAACGCGCATCTTTTGAATTAACTGAGAGACTACCCTGCCCCAGGTTTAAATTAAAGGTTTCAATTTGTGTTTAAAACAGAAAACTCCTACTTCTTTGGCTCGAAGGGGTTGACTAGGGATTATTTTCCTTATAACTCCAGTGTTTAGGATTTGAAAGAAACGCCTGTACATCGTCAGCAAGGTCTGTCCAAAAGCATATTATATGAGATTATGGCATTGTTTCGTCATCCTCCCTCTAAAGGCTTGTAACTTTTAGCAAGAGTTGAATGTCATAAGGAGAGTAAAAAGCACAATTTAAATGTAACGAAAGGATGAATTCAAGACAAACATATGCAATGCGTTAATGAAATAGAGTTTGACATTAATAGATAATTGTTTGAATAACAAAAGAAATTACAACTTGAAAATTCAAATGAAACAAAGGCATTCTCAATGATTTGGTGTAGGATCAGTGATCAAACTTGATCTCCTTGGCATCAATCAAGTCTTGGATCTTGTTCTTCAAACTCCAACAGTCGTCGGTGTCATGTCCAGGACTGTCAGAATGGTAGGCACATCTCACACTCGGGTTATACTTAGAAGAGGAAGTATCAGGATTTTGAGGAGGATCCTTTAGCGTGATTAGCTTCAACTCCAACAAATGTTGTAACGCTTGAGACAAAGGCATGTTGATGTTAGTATACTGCCTTTCTTGATATCTTACCCTACGCCTATTGCTCTGTCTTTGTTGAACAGGCGTGGGATCGGAGATCAGGGTTGCCCCTATATGTTGATCATGACGACTCTTTTGACCAGTCACTGCATTGGACTCTTTCTTCCTATTAAAAGGCTTTTTCTGATCATCAGAAGGTGTTTCTTCTTGAATCTTCCCACTTCTGATGCCAGCTTCGACCCTTTTGCCGGTCAGTATTAGCTTGGTGAATCCGGCTGAAGAGCTTCCGATCAAGTGGTTGAAATAAGGACCAGACAAAGTCCCGAGAAACATATCCAGCAACTCCCTATCAGACAGAGGGGGTTGGACTCTTCCAGCAAGATCTCTCCACTTCTGAGCGTAATCATTAAAGCCTTCGCTTGTACCCATAGACATACCCTGAAGCTGAGTATGTGTGGGAGCAAGGTCGGCATTATACTGGTATTGTTTGTAAAAAGCAGTAGCAAGATCCTCCCAGCTGCGAATGTTAGCTCCTTCCAGTTGACAGAACCATTCAAGTTGAGTCCCTGACAGACTATCTTGAAAGAAATGAACCCAGAGATATCTATCAGCAGTATAGGGTTGGATCTTCCTCACATATGACCGGAGGTGTAGCTTTGGACAGGAAGCTCCGTCGTACTTGGCAAAGACAGGTGCCTTGAATTTATGGGGAATCACCACCCAAGAGGATAGACCTAGATCTCCGAAGTCCAGACCGGGCACCTTCTGTATCTCCATAGGGCTCAAACGGTCTTCCAGTTGTTTGTATTTATCCTCAGCAGGAGGATACTGTTCTTCATCATAGTCTGTCTCGTTGTCGGAGACCATAGGGCTAGGAACCCTCCTTTCTTATGGACTGTCTTTCCCTACAGATGAGGTGGTCAGATCAACTTCATTCTGCAGCCCGTTTTCAAACCTGCGTCCAGTGTTGAACAGGACGGTCCTCTTTTTCTTCTTCTTCCTCTCTTTCAGCATCAGGGTCTTCAGGTCCTGCTGACCCTTAGCTAGACTCATGACCAACTCTTGAAATTAGGCATTCTGGGCCTGGAGGGCCTTGATAGCTTGCTCGGTTGAAGGTTCAGTAGACATGATGATTGCTGAAATAAACAGCGAAGAAGATAAGAGACCTGTACTGAGAGACCTGTTATGCAATGATATGTATGATATATGTATGCAATGTTTTCAAGGATCTCGCGGGGTAAACAAGAAACCGTTAGAATCTGAATCTGGTAGCTTGATTGAAGGAACTTCATGTTGCTGAGAGTCCTTCTTTAAGAGTCAAGATCACCATATCGAGTGGGTCATAGCCCCTGACTCAAGTTATCGTGTTTTGATTTCTAAACAACCTTGGCTAGAGGAAAATAAATCCCCTTTGCCCCTTGCTGGACATTTGATTTACCATAACCTGCATCACAAGCCCTTGATATCCTTGAAATGGTTAAGGAAATGTTAAGGCATGATGTTATGATGTGTATGCTATGCGTTTAAGCAAAAGTGTGAGGTGATGTAAGTAAGCCCTGCAATAAATCCAGATTATTGGATAAGGACGGTAAACAAAACCTGCAAGGAACCCATGTTGTCAGATAACAAGAATGTGCAAGTAGTTCAAGTTTGAAGGCACACAAGTCACACAAAAGAGCCCTTAGATTTCAGGCTGGCATGGAGCTTAGGTACTACCCTCTTTCAGTTCAGTCGGATCAAAACTTGTCCTATAAATAGTAACCGGGTTCTAAGGAGCTCAATATCATTGGATTGTTTTCTATGTTCATCGTTTCGGTTTAGCCACTTAACTGGCGACCAAAATATTCCAAGAAAACAATCCTCAATGAGTGTAGTATCGAGTATCTACCAACTTCGGACTGTACCAAAGCCGGTCATCTCACTACCCCTAATAAAGGCCAAGATGGTCAAGTAAGGTTCTAGGTCATTAGTGCTTAGTGACATCACTCAGCGGCCCCGTACCCTCCTTGACTTAACTCAAGGGTTACCGGTACTCACAAATATGTCGCACTAATATAGCTATTGCTTCAACCGTTTCGGTATACCCTGCACAGTTTCCATAACGTATTGCTATCTATGAATGTCTCCCAAATCCGGGTTAGGATTTATAGAACTCCGATACAAGCCCACAATTAAAAGCATACAAAGTAATACAATTGAAAACACAAGTGATATAATCCTAAGGTACAGCTCACTTATAAAATCCCCAGCAGAGTCGCCAGTTCTGTTATCAGTGGGAATAGAACTGACTGTTTTGGAATGCTGGTTCGCGTTTGCGTTTCACAAAATGTCGCGGTAAGAAAGAGTCGTCGTCGTCTTTTATTTTATCCAACAAGGAAAGGACAAAAGCACAGCAAAATTCCTTTTCGAGATGTTTCTCGGGTTCGGGAGGTAGATTATAGAAAAGGAAGGTGTTAGCACCCTTTCTATCTGTGGTTATCCACGGGCTCTTAGGTACTTGCTCACTATGTTTTCAAAAAGTTTTGCTTTTCTTGTGTTTGTGGGTTTTGAAAAGAGTTTTGTTTGAATAATTCGATTTAACTCTTGTTTTTGTCCTCAAGAGTGTATGAAGTGTTGTTGAAAACTTTGTTTGAAAAGTGTAAGTGTGAAAATTTTGTTTTGTTTTGAAAGAGCAAGTACCTAAGAACCTCTACCTACTCAAAAGGAATTAAATTGTGTAAATGTCCCTTTAGACAATGCTATCCCACTATGAAGGAGTAGGTAGCATCGTCGTTGGAGTTTTCGGGTCAATTCGATTAAGGGACGTGTGGTCACTAAAGCAATGTTACGACGCTTTAGCGGTAACCCTAATGTCTTAGATCATTTTATCTGAGGCAACCGTTTCGAGGCAACTATGATCTCTAGACAGAAGGGCGACCCCTAAAACATCTTATACTCAATGGCCACGTTCGAGGCAACCAAGTGAGGTGTACCCTAGGAGTGGCATGTGCAAGTGTGTCAATTTTCAGTTATGTTATCTTTACATGTCATGGTGAGCTACGGTTGATTTTAATTTAAGATATATCTTGTCATGCATAGCCTAGTTAGCATACATCTAGCAGTTAGTGGTTGCGGAAAACAAAACTAAGTTATTACAAGGCGTCGGGTATTTACATCGCCAAAGACAAACCCTTAAAAGTAAATGCGGAAAGTAAATAAAAGCCGTAAAAAAAATCCTAAGTTAAAACTATTACATCCTCGGAGCAATTACAATATATGGATCAAAATAATACGCGCGAGAAAAGTTGAATCAGATTGTCCTTTAGGGTTTTGACCCTTTTTGAAGAAAGCATGTTTTTGGTCTTTTTTGAATTAAGAATCAAGTCTAAATTAATAATGGATTTAAAGAAAAGGTGTTTTTGAGTTTTATTTTAATTAAGGCAGTAAAATAGGAGTGATTAAAAAAGTTAATAAAATCCTAATTCTAACTCAATTTTAATTTAATGCAAAAATTGGTAAAATTAAACCTAATTAGAACTAAATTAATTGTTCACAATTTATTTACAAAAATAAGTAATAAAATTAAAATAAAAGTATTTTTGTTGTTTCTGATTTTTTTATGAAAAAGAGTTAATTAATTAATTATGGTGAGTTAGTTTTTAATGATAATAATAAGAGCAAAAAAAATATGAACAGAAAAGAAAAAAACAAAAGCAAACTGTGGGGCGCTGGGCCTGAAGAAGGGAGGTTTGGTCAGCATTTTTTTCAGGCTCAGCACGCTGGCCTTTGGATCTAGCTCGAAGCCACTGGGTACGTTGAGATCTGAGGACGTATGGAGTTCCCTGCCTTCAGCGCTGCATCTGAGTACCTGAAGAAAAAAACTTAACAAAGTTTTGGGGGGACCTGGGATTCGAACCCAGGTCCAAAGGGGTTTTGCCATAGCGTGCTTGCCAACTCGTCCAATCTGCTTCATTCGTTAGTTAAATAGAACATAAATATTATATCAAACAATAATTATGCCTGGCCTAAAAAAAATAAAAGGACGCACAATTGGTTCAAACGAACCAATCACGCCCAGCCACGTTATCATCTTCCTCACAATAGCCTGGTTCGTTTACCTGCAGATTTTGTTCTGCAGGAAGTTTCGTGGGGTCATTCGAACGTCTCTCCTATGCCATGAAAATAAAATCTAAGAGTACCAGCGTACTCGTCTCTTCCTCCTGGCCATCCCTGTAACCATGGTTTGCGCTGATTTTTCCTGTGACACAAACGCCTAAAAAACCAGAACCGGAACCCTAGGTTCTATATATGGGGTTAGAAGCCATGAAAATTAAATTGGATAATGCCAAAACATTCTAAATCAAGTGACAATCACAAATATGTCAATATTTTAAAGAAAAGATGCAAGCATGGATGTTTTCGATTTCATGTTCAGAGGCGTTTTCTAGAACACTTACAGTGCGATTTAGATGATGAAAAGCTTGGTTTTTGATTGGCCTCGCTTCAGGAGGTTGATGGAAAGAGAGTTGCGTCTTTCTTTGGGTCAGAATCTGCCTCCAAACTAAAACCTGATCACCACTTTTCAAGCTTTTCTTTTCAAGGTTGGGGCGCCGTTTCTGCAGAGTTTGTGTAGGTGTTTTTCACGTCTTTCTGCAAGGGTTTTTCGTGTGTGATTTGTTTATGAGCAGCAGGTTTATATAGGCAAAGAAATTAGGTTAACAAATGTGTATCAAATCTTGGTCCATTATGGTGGAGAGATTTGATTTGATCTTCATGAAAACTTTCCAAATTTGATTCAATCATGCGTTTCTGCCAGCTTGCTCTGAGTTGTTTGGGCCTCCAACTTGATGGAAATCAAAAACTGACTTACCCCTTCGATTTTTCCTTCTTTGCCAGTTTCGATTGCTTCAGAGTCCCAATTCGAATCTATTCCTTATTAGACAACCTCGACCATCCCTTGGCCTTGTGATGAGTCTAAGTTCTGATTCGAAGTGTTCAGAACTTCCTTTATCAGATCATCTTAGGTTGAGAGAAACTCTATGTAACACCCCAGTTTCAATTTTTTGATTTATTTAAATTTGGGAAATTATTTTATTAGAATTAATAAAATAAAAAGGGATTATTTATTTTGAAATATGGAGGAAAATAAAAGAAATAAGAAAATGCTGAGTTTTTAAGTTATTGGGCTTGGATGTTGTTAGTAAAGAGTGGGGGTGCAAAAGAAGTAAAGTTATGTTTTGGAACTCAAGTTAGTTTTCTCATTTTTCACGATAAACAGAAGTTGGGAATTTGGGGAAATAGAGCTCTGAAGGTACGAAGAACGAAGAACGAAGAACATCGCTCAAAAAGATCAAAGCTGCTAATTGATAAGGTAAGGGGGGCTATTACTCGGTTTACCTTTGTTTATGGGTTTATGTATGGTTAATTTAGATAATCGTAGGGAGAACCCCAATTGTTAGATGTTATTAGGAATCGATACCCTTAGGATTGAACCTTGATAGAAAAGGGTTAGGTTCCCAATTGTTATGAATCGATTAGGAATTTTAGGTTCCAAATGGTGGATTGGGAGTATAACTGCATGATCGTGAATTTACCTTGGAAGTTATAGGGATAATCTCAATGTTAGTAGATTTCCCAAAAAGAACGAGTAATCACTGTTAAGGTTACTATAATAATTGTTGGAATTTAGGAAATTGAGGTGTTGTTTTGATTTATACAAACTCGATGTCGTTAGGTACCGAAATGCGCGTTTTGGCTGGCGTTTTCTCGCGTTTGGCTGCTGTTTCTGAGCTGCTGCAGATACAGGAAATTTCTGTACGCGCTCAGCAACACGGGCCGTGTTGCACAACACGGGCACCCGTGTTGCTCTTCTGGTTGCTCTTCTGGTTGCACAACACGGGCCGTGTTGCACAACACGGGCACCCGTGTTGCTCCCCCTGTACTGATAAGGATGATGTGTTTTTCTTTTTTCTGAATATGTTACAACACGGGCCGTGTTGCACAACACGGGCACCCGTGTTGCTCTTCTGTGTTGCCCAACACGGGCCGTGTCGCACAACACGGGCACCCGTGTTGAGGCTACTGTGTTGATTTTTCTGGACTTTGTTTTCAGTGCTTGATTTTGGATTTTGTTGCCATGCTTTTGGATAATGTTATCGAGCATGAATTTATGATATGACTTGATATGATTGATGTTTAAATAGTATGCTGAGTGATTACATGCTATCCATATCTTGTTATGATTTGATGTTGTTGATGTGCATGATATGTTGATTGATGTTCATAGTATGCTGAGTGTTACATACTTACATATCATGTTGCATTTGTTAATTCCCATTGTGTGGAATTAACATGGTGGCCAATATACGTGTCCGCGATTTAATGGAACGTTGAGGTGGTAGCCGTGTCCGCGATATAATGGAACGGTGAGTTATCCGTGACCCAAGATTTAATGGGGCGGTAAAGTGGTACCACATGCATGGGTGTGTTGCATTACCTTGAATATAACATGGATGGATGATTTTTCCAATGTTGTATTTGATTGTTTGTATGCACGTATGGTTGCTAAATGGTTGACGATGTTTGATGTTAATTGCAAATATGAAAAGTAATATATCATGGGTATGTGAATTGTAAAGGTTTTTGTAAACTATGAAATATGCTAATTATTGGGTGATGCTTATGATTTCCTGAATTGATTGTTATGAACGTATAATCAAATGTATAATTGAGATGCTCACCCTTACTGTGGAATATTTCAGATTGAGGAGCTTCGTTCAGGTGCTTGGCGAAGGCTTGTCGTTCTAGTTTATGTTCGTTTTAGTATTGTCCGGGTCATGCTCTGATAGTTGTAACTCCGGGAACGTTTGTTTGTCGAGCTGCTTTAGTCAGACTCGTTTATTTCCTTAGTATTTGGTTATAATATGATGTTGATATATTCCAGGTGTTAATCCCTGATGATTGAAAATATTATAACTTTGGTTTTATTAAATAAATTATTCCGCTGTGTAAACATGTATGAGTTACTACTAAGATTATGCATGACAGGAATTTGTGTTATTTAAAGAGAATTGTAGCATCCTCGATTATACATGTACTCTGAAATTACAATTTTAATTATTCGCGAAAATTTTATGCGGGGTTTTAGAGGGTGTTACATTAGTGGTATCAGAGCATAGTCGGTCGTTACGACCAGAGTCTTGAGTCAGTCATCCCTTTTGTATGCGATTAGTGTAAGGTAACACTGTCGATACTGTATTCTAATGAAGAGTATGTTTTAATTCTCAGGAATATGGCTGGAGGAGGTAACGGACGAAATGATGCTGCACTAGCTGAGGCTTTGGGGATGTTAGCTGGTGTACTTGCTGGAAACCCAACTGGAGGCGTGATTGGTGCTGATAGGCAATTGGGAAATTTCCAAAGGAACAATCCTCCGTTGTTCAAAGGTACACATGACCCTGAAGGTGCTCAGAAGTGGCTGAAGGAAATCGAAAGGATTTTCCGTGTGATTGATTGTGCTGAAGATCTGAAAGTCAGATATGGTACGCATATGTTGGCAGAAGAGGCCGACGACTGGTGGGTTGCCACAAGGACCGAGATGGTTCAGGATGGAGAGGCACTGACTTGGGCTAACTTCAAAAGAGCTTTTCTGAGGAGGTACTTTCCTGAAGATGTTCGGGGAAGAAAGGAAATTGAGTTTTTGGAGCTTAAGCAGGGCAATCTGACTGTTAGTGAGTATGCTACTAAGTTCACTGAGCTGGCAAAGTATTATGCACACTACAACAATGATGAGGCTGGAGAATTCTCTAAATGTATCAAATTTGAGAATGGTCTCCGAGATGAGATTAAGCAGGGAATCAGGTACCAGCGTATTCGTAGATTTTCTGATCTGGTGGATTGTAGCAGAATCTTGGAAGAAGATATTACCAAGAATAGGTCGTCTCACTCTCGTGGGGCTGTGGATAAAAGAGGAAAGCAACATATGGACCGTGGCAAGCCATATGGTAGAGATAACCAGAAATCAGGTGGATGGAAAAGGCCTAGTGGGGGAGATTCTAAGGCTCCTATCAGATGCTACAGGTGTGGTGAGTTTGGTCATCATATTCGAGATTGCAAGAGTGATGAGAAGAAGTGCTATAAATGTGGAAAGGCTGGTCATTTGTCTATTGATTGCAAAGGGAAGTCTGTTACTTGTTACAATTGTGGCGAAGAAGGTCACATTCGTCCGCAGTGTCCTAAGCCTAGGAAGGATCAGTCAGGTGGAAAAGTGTTCGCTTTGTCTGGATCTGAGACTACTCCAGAGGACCGATTGATTAAAGGTACGTGTTTTATTCATGGCACACCTTTAGTTGCAATTATTGATACTGGTGCAACTCATTCTTTCATTTCTTTGGATTGTGCTGAGAGGTTGAAACTGGACATATCTGGTATGCGAGGTAGCATGGTTGTTGATACTCCTGCATCGGGTTCAGTGACAACTTCACTTGTATGTAGGAATTGTCCTATTGAGATTTTTGGTAGAGGTTTCGATATGGATTTAGTGTGCCTACCGCTTGAACAAATTGATATTATCCTTGGGATGAACTGGTTGGAATTCAACCGGGTTCATCTGAACTGCTTTGCTAAGACGGTGATTTTTCCAGAAGCAGTTGGTGTCGAGAACTTGACTATGACTGCTAGGCAGGTACAAGAAGCAATGGAAGACGGTGCTAATGTGTTTATGTTACTTGCGTCGTTAGATGCAACAGGAAAGGTCAGGAGTGGCGAATTGCCAGTGGTGTGTGATTTTCCAGAAGTCTTTCCGGATGATGTTGGTGAGTTACCTCCAGAGAGAGAAGTGGAATTCTCTATAGATTTGATTCCTGGTACGAGACCGGTGTCGATGGCGCCATATCGTATGTCTGCGTCTGAGTTGGCTGAATTGAAGAGTCAGTTGGGAGATTTACTGGAGAAGAAGTTTATTCGTCCAAGTGTTTCACCTTGGGGTGCTCCGGTATTGTTGGTTAAGAAGAAAGAAGGTTCTATGAGACTGTGTGTTGATTACAGGCAATTGAACAAGGTAACCATTAAGAATCGGTATCCATTACCGAGGATTGATGATTTAATGGATCAGCTAATTGGATCCAGTGTATTCAGTAAGATTGACTTGAGATCTGGATATCATCAGATTCGTGTGAAAGCGGAAGATATACAAAAGACTGCTTTTCGAACAAGGTATGGGCATTATGAATATTCTGTTATGCCGTTCGGGGTTACTAATGCACCTGGTGTTTTCATGGAATATATGAACAGGATTTTTCATCCGTATCTGGATAAGTTTGTTGTGGTTTTTATTGATGACATTCTGATTTATTCCAAGAATGACGGAGAGCATGCGGAACATCTCAGAATTGTGTTAGAGTTGTTGAAAGATAGGAAGTTGTATGCAAAGTTATCCAAATGTGAGTTATGGCTGAATGAAGTTAGTTTTCTTGGACACGTGATTTCTAAGAATGGGATTGCAGTGGATCCTACAAAGGTAGAAGCAGTATCTCAGTGGGAAGCGCCGAAGACTGTTTCTGAAATCAGAAGTTTTCTTGGTCTTGCAGGTTATTACAGAAAGTTTATCGAAGGATTCTCAAAGTTAGCTTTGCCGTTGACGAAGTTGACTCGTAAAGGACAAGCGTTTATTTGGGATTCGGAATGTGAGAAAGGTTTCCAAGAATTGAAGCGGAGATTGACTAGTGCTCCTATTCTGATTTTGCCGAATCCGGTGGAATCTTTTGTGGTTTATTGTGATGCATCTCTGTTGGGTTTAGGTGGTGTTTTAATGCAGAATCAACAGGTAGTTGCGTATGCTTCGAGACAGTTGAAGGTTCATGAAAGGAACTATCCTACTCATGATTTAGAGTTGGCAGCAGTTGTGTTTGTCTTGAAATTGTGGAGACATTATCTGTATGGTTCGAGATTTGAAGTGTATAGCGATCATAAGAGTTTGAAGTATCTTTTCGATCAGAAAGAGCTCAATATGAGGCAAAGAAGGTGGTTGGAATTTCTCAAAGATTATGATTTTGGTTTGAATTACCATCCTGGTAAGGCAAATGTGGTTGCGGATGCTTTGAGCAGGAAATCCTTGCATATGTCTATGATGATGGTTCGTGAATTGGATTTAATTGAACAATTCCGAGATTTGAGTTTAGTTTGTGAAAGTGCTCCGAAGTGTGTTCGTTTGGGTATGTTGAAACTTACTAGTGGTATTCTAGAAGAGATCAGGATCGGGCAAAAATCTGATGTTAATTTAGTTGATAAATTGACATTGATCAACCAAGATCAAGGTGGTGAGTTTAGAATTGATGAAAATGATGTTATGAGATTTGGCGATAGAGTTTGTGTTCCTGATGTCGCAGAAATCAAGAAGAGTATATTAGAGGAAGGACATCGCAGTGGGATGAGTATTCATCCGGGTGCCACGAAAATGTATCATGATTTGAAGAAATTTTTTTGGTGGCCGGGAATGAAAAAGGAAATAGCTGAATTTGTGTATGCATGTTTAATCTGTCAGAAATCGAAGATTGAGCATCAGAAGCCGTCTGGATTTATGCAACCAATGTTTATTCAAGAATGGAAGTGGGATAGTATTTCTATGGATTTCGTATCTGGGTTGCCGAGGACTCCTATGAATTGTGAAGCAATATGGGTCGTTGTGGATAGGTTGACTAAGTCTGCTCATTTTATACCGGTGCGAATGGATTACTCAATGGAGAGATTGGCACAGTTATATATTGAGAAAATAGTGAGTTTGCATGGAGTTCCTTCTAGTATTGTGTCGGATAGAGATCCGAGATTCACTTTGAAATTTTGGGAAGGATTGCAGAAGGCTTTGGGTACTAAATTGAGGTTGAGTTCAGCTTACCATCCTCAGACTGATGGACAGACGGAGAGGACGATCCAATCGTTAGAAGATTTATTGCGTGCTTGTGTTTTAGAGCAGGGTGGAGCTTGGGATAGCTATTTGCCGTTGATTGAATTTACTTATAACAATAGTTACCATTCGAGTATTGGTATGGCTCCGTTCGAGGCATTGTATGGTAGACGGTGTAGAACACCTTTGTGTTGGTATGAATCTGGAGAGAGTTCGGTAGTTGGGCCAGAGATTGTTCAGCAGACTACTGAAAAGATCAAATTGATTCAAGAGAAGATGAGAGCTTCTCAGAGTCGTCAGAAAAGTTATCATGATAAGAGGAGAAAGAATTTAGAATTCAGTGCTGGAGATCATGTGTTTATGAGAGTTACTCCGATGACGGGTATTGGTCGAGCGTTGAAATCTAAGAAATTGACTCCGCGTTTTATTGGTCCGTTTCAGATTACGGAAAGAGTTGGAGAAGTTGCTTATCGTATTGCTTTACCTCCGAGACTTGCGAATTTGCACGATGTTTTTCATGTTTCTCAGCTGAGGAGATACATTCCAGACCCATCTCATGTAATCCAAATAGATGATGTACAGGTGAGAGATAACCTGACAGTAGAAACATTGCCTATGAGGATAGAAGATCGGGAAGTGAAACAATTAAGAGGTAAAGAGATAGCATTAGTGAAGGTTACTTGGGGAGGTCCAGCAGATGGAAATATCACTTGGGAGCTGGAGAGCCAGATGAAAGAGGCTTATCCGGAGCTGTTCGTCTAAGGTATGTTTTCGAGGACGAAAACTCTTTTAGTGGGGGAGAGTTGTAACACCCCAGTTTCAATTTTTTGATTTATTTAAATTTGGGAAATTATTTTATTAGAATTAATAAAATAAAAAGGGATTATTTATTTTGAAATATGGAGGAAAATAAAAGAAATAAGAAAATGCAGAGTTTTTAAGTTATTGGGCTTGGATGTTGTTAGTAAAGAGTGGGGGTGCAAAAGAAGTAAAGTTATGTTTTGGAGCTCAAGTTAGTTTTCTCATTTTTCACGATAAACAGAAGTTGGGAATTTGGGGAAATAGAGCTCTGAAGGTACGAAGAACGAAGAACGAAGAACATCGCTCAAAAAGATCAAAGCTACTAATTGATAAGGTAAGGGGGGCTATTACTCGGTTTACCTTTGTTTATGGGTTTATGTATGGTTAATTTAGATAATCGTAGGGAGAACCCCAATTGTTAGATGTTATTAGGAATCGATACCCTTAGGATTGAACCTTGATAGAAAAGGGTTAGGTTCCCAATTGTTATGAATCGATTAGGAATTTTAGGTTCCAAATGGTGGATTGGGAGTATAACTGCATGATCGTGAATTTACCTTGGAAGTTATAGGGATAATCTCAATGTTAGTAGATTTCCCAAAAAGAACGAGTAATCACTGTTAAGGTTACTATAATAATTGTTGGAATTTAGGAAATTGAGGTGTTGTTTTGATTTATACAAACTCGATGTCGTTAGGTACCGAAATGCGCGTTTTGGCTGGCGTTTTCCCGCGTTTGGCTGCTGTTTCTGAGCTGCTGCAGATACAGGAAATTTCTGTACGCGCTCAGCAACACGGGCCGTGTTGCACAACACGGGCACCCGTGTTGCTCTTCTGGTTGCACAACACGGGCACCCGTGTTGCTCCCCCTGTACTGATAAGGATGATGTGTTTTTCTTTTTTCTGAATATGTTACAACACGGGCCGTGTTGCACAACACGGGCACCCGTGTTGCTCTTCTGTGTTGCCCAACACGGGCCGTGTCGCACAACACGGGCACCCGTGTTAAGGCTACTGTGTTGATTTTTCTGGACTTTGTTTTCAGTGCTTGATTTTGGATTTTGTTGCCATGCTTTTGGATAATGTTATCGAGCATGAATTTATGATATGACTTGATATGATTGATGTTTAAATAGTATGCTGAGTGATTACATGCTATCCATATCTTGTTATGATTTGATGTTGTTGATGTGCATGATATGTTGATTGATGTTCATAGTATGCTGAGTGTTACATACTTACATATCATGTTGCATTTGTTAATTCCCATTGTGTGGAATTAACATGGTAGCCAATATACGTGTCCGCGATTTAATGGAACGTTGAGGTGGTAGCCGTGTCTGCGATATAATGGAACGGTGAGTTATCCGTGACCCGAGATTTAATGGGGCGGTAAAGTGGTACCACATGCATGGGTGTGTTGTATTACCTTGAATATAACATGGATGGATGATTTTTCCAATGTTGTATTTGATTGTTTGTATGCACGTATGGTTGCTAAATGGTTGACGATGTTTGATGTTAATTGCAAATATGAAAAGTAATATATCATGGGTATGTGAATTGTAAAGGTTTTTGTAAACTATGAAATATGCTAATTATTGGGTGATGCTTATGATTTCCTGAATTGATTGTTATGAACGTATAATCAAATGTATAATTGAGATGCTCATCCTTACTGTGGAATATTTCAGATTGAGGAGCTTCGTTCAGGTGCTTGGTGAAGGCTTGTCGTTCTAGTTTATTTTCGTTTTAGTATTGTCCGGGTCATGCTCTGATAGTTGTAACTCCGGGAACGTTTGTTTGTCGAGCTGCTTTAGTCAGACTCGTTTATTTCCTTAGTATTTGGTTATAATATGATGTTGATATATTCCAGGTGTTAATCCCTGATGATTGAAAATATTATAACTTTGGTTTTATTAAATAAATTATTCCGCTGTGTAAACATGTATGAGTTACTACTAAGATTATGCATGACAGGAATTTGTGTTATTTAAAGAGAATTGTAGCATCCTCGATTATACATGTACTCTGAAATTACAATTTTAATTATTCGCGAAAATTTTATGCGGGGTTTTAGAGGGTGTTACACTCTACACTGAAATGCCATTCGAAAATCATTTTGTTCTGATGTTCTTATTCAGGGAAATTCTGCACTGAAATGCCATTCGAAGGGCATTTGTCCATATACCATTCGAAGGGTATTAATTGAAACTTCGATCAAAAGACAATGTTGACAGGCCAATCGAAAGGTCTTGTTCATGCTAATCGAATGATCTTGAGTTGCCTCCTTCGAATGGACTTCTTATGTACCGTTCGAATGGGCCTTCTGAGTGCTTCTTCGAATGAGTCATTTACATGCTCTTCGAATGAGCTTCTTGCCTGGTGAGTCGAAGGTAAGCCTGAAGTATCTAGTGCATAGTCGAAACATTATGATATTGACTTGATCGAAGGAGGGACCAGCGCTCAATCGAAGACCTGCAGACCAAAGCTTGATCGAAGAGTTCCAAATGTTCAATCGAAGACTGGTGAACCAAACCTGGTCGAAAGGTTCTGAACGCTTAATCGAAGCCTTTTCCCAGATGTCGATCGAAAGACACTTTGTATATCTTCAAAAACTTTATTTTTGTTAGGCAAGTGTTTGTGACTAACTATGTAAGGGAAGACCTTTGGAAACATGAGAGGGAAAATTTTGGGGTACAACAACCACAAATGGCCCGTCGTAAGTAGGGGTCCATTTGCCACTGGGATCACCTTGAGGTAGTATGATGCGCTTGATAACCAGGTCCCCAACTTGATACTCTTGTCGTCTAACTTCTTGTTAAATGCCTTGATCATCCGTTTTTGATACGTCTGTCCATGACAAATAGCAGTAAGTCTCTTTTTGTCGATTAGGTTCAGCTGATCAAGTCGGGTCTGAATCCAGTCACCTTCGCTCAAACCTGCATCCTTCATGATCCGAAGAGAGGGTATCTGAACTTCAATGGTCAAGACTGCCTCCATGCCATATACCAATGAATAGGGTGTTGCCCCTGTTGACGTCCGTGCCGAGGTACGGTACCCATGAAGAGCAAATGGTAACATCTCGTGTTAGTCTTTGTATGTCACAGTCATCTTTTGCACAATCTTCTTAATGTTCTTATTAGCTGCTTCTACAGCCCCATTCATCTTCGGTCGATAATGAGAAGAGTTGTGATGTTGTATCTTGAATTACTTGCAGAGCTCAGTGATCATCTTGTTGTTGAGATTTGTACCATTGTCCGTAATGATCCTCTCTGGTACACTGTACCGACAGATTAGATTGTGCCGAATGAACCGTGCCACGACATTCTTGGTTACGGTAGCAAAGGAAGCTGCTTCAACCCACTTTGTAAAGTAATCAATAGCTACCAAGATGAAACAATGTCCGTTGGATGTTGTAGGTCTGATCTCGCCGATCATATCAATGCCCCACATTGCAAAAGGCCAAGGTGCCGTCAAGACGTTCAGAGGGACAGGAGGTATGTGCACCTTATCAGCATAGACCTGGCACTTGTGACATGTCCGAGAATGCTGATAACAGTTGGCTTCCATTGTGGACCAATAATATCCTGCCCGTAGGATTTTCTTTGCCATGGTATGTCCACTGGAATGAGTTCCGAAAGTACCTTCATGTAACTCTGCCATGATCCTTTCTGCTTCATTCTTATCCATACATCGTAGTAAGGTTAAATCATGGTTACGCTTGTAAAGAATGCCATTTCTGATGAAGAACTTTGCCGCGAACCTCCTCAGAAACTTCTTGTCATTAACAGATTCACCCTCGGGGTATTCCTGAGCCTCAAGATACCTCTTCACCTCATGAAACCAAGGTTTATCTGCTACCTCTTCAGTCTCAATGTCACAGTAATGTGCAGGTTCGTCTAATCTTTCAATGATAATCCGGGGAGCTTCATTGTCCCAATTGACTTTGATCATAGAAGATATCGTAGCCAGCGCGTCCGCTAATTGATTCTCCTCTCTCGGGAAGTGTTCAAAGGTTATCTCCTCGAAGTGAGGAAGCAATGTCAACACATACTCCTTGTAAGGAATAAGATTCGGGTATTTCGTATCTCACTCGCCTTTGATCTGACTGATCACGAGAGAGGAATCTCCAAAAACACTTAGAAACTTAATCCTTAGGTCAATTTCTGCTCGAAGACCCATGATGCACGCTTTATACTCCGCCATGTTGTTGGTGTAGTTGAAACATAGTCGGGAGGTAATGGAGTATGAGAGCCTTTAGGAGATATGATTACGGCGCCAATGCCATTACCCAAAGCGTTTGAAGCTCCATCAAAGTACATAGACCATCGGGATCCTTCCTCAGGTCCTTCATCTGGTCCAGGTGTCTCACAGTCAGTTACCAACATGATATTCTCGTCCGGGAATTCAAAGTTCATATACTGGTAATCATCCACTGCCTGATGTGCCAAATGGTCTGCTAACACACTTCCCTTGATTGCTTTTTGAGTCGTGTATTGGATGTCATACTCAGTCAAGATCATCTGCCATCTTGCTATCCTTCCGGACAAAGCAGACTTTTCGAAGATATACTTGATTGGATCCATCTTCGATATCAATAGAGTAGTGTGAGTCAGCATATACTATCTCAGCCGGTGAGCAGCCCATGCCAAAGCACAGCAAGTTTTCTCAAGCAACGAGTATCGAGTCTCGCAGTCGGTAAAATTTTTGCTAAGGTAATAAATAGCATGCTCTTTTCGGCCAGACTCGTCATGCTGACCCAGCACACACCCCATTGAGTTGTCGAGTACTGTCAAGTATAGGATTAAGGGTCTCCCTTCAACTGGAGGCATCAGAATGGGTGGCTCTTGGAGATACTCTTTGATCCTTTCGAAAGCGGCCTGGCATTCATCGTTCCAACGTACTACTTGATCTTTCTTCAGTAACTTGAAGATTGGTTCACAAGTAGCGGTCAGGTGTGAGATGAATCGAGAAATGTAGTTTAGTCATCCCAGAAAGCCTCTGACTTCTTTCTCTATTTGGGGAGCTGGCATCTCTTGTATGGCCTTCACCTTTGCCGCATCCACTTGAATACCTTTATCGCTTACGAAGAAGCCCAGCAACTTACCAGATCTCACCTCGAAGGTGCACTTGTTCGGGTTTAACCTCAGCTTGTATAACTTCAACCTGTCAAACAGCTTCTGAAGGTGGTCAAGATGTTCTTCCTCCGTCTGGGATCTTGCAATCATGTCGTCGACGTATACCTCAATCTCGTGATGGATCATGTCATGAAACAAAGCAACCATGGCACGCTGATACGTTGCCCCAGCATTCTTCAATCCAAAGGGCATGACCTTGTAGCAAAAGGTACCCCATTGAGTAACAAAAGTTGTCTTCTCCATGTCTTCGGGAGCCATTTTAATCTGATTATAACTGGAGAAACCATCCATAAAGGAGAATACCTTGTGATGAGCGGTGTTGTCAACCAGAACGTCGATATGAGGCAGAGGGAAATCATCCTTGGGACTTGCCCTGTTCAGATCCCTATAGTCGACACACATTCGAACTTTACCATTCTTCTTCGGCACTGGAACCACGTTGGCCACCCACTGTGGGTAAGAAGTAACTGCTAGAAAACCGGCGTCAAACTGTTTCATAACTTCAGCCTTGATTTTCTCAGACATCTCCGGGCGCATTCGGTGGACCTTCTGTTCTACTGGAGGACAGTCTTCCTTGGTAGGAAATCGGTGAACCACAATATCGGTATCCAACCCAGGCATATCTTCATAAGACCAAGAAAATATCTCAACGTAGTCACGCAGGATCTGAATCAACCGTTGCTTCACACTAAGCTCCAGATTTGCCCCGATCTTGACCTCTTTCTTGTCTATCTCTGTACCCAGATTTACTGATTCTACCGGCTCTTCATGTGGTTGTATAACCCTCTCTTCTTGGATTAACAGTCTTGCAAGTTCACCAGGAACTTCGCAATCATCTTCACCTTCATCTTCAGCTAAGTTGATCGGACTTTCGAAGTCATAACTGGCAGTAGCAGAGTCGTTACTAGTGAGATCCAGAGTGGATGTAGACCTGTATATGTGAGTGTGTGTAAAATAGTTGTTTTGCAATATGTAATAAAAGAAAAACAAGGAGCGCAAAGTTTGAAATACAAGAAACATCCAATGCTTTTATTAATGATATATGAAAATGACACACATAAAGCCCTTACAAATGAAGCCACTGTGCCCCTGGTAAGACACCGGGCCATAAAGTTTAAAACATTGACTGTTACAAATTCAAAACAAAAAGTCTCATTACTGGGTGATAACAAAAACGGGCATAGAATCCTTCGCTGTCTAGTTGCTTAGTCTGCCATCGGTAGTAGGATAGATCCAACTGTCAAGGTCAAACTCTTCATCATCGTCATCCCTGATAGCATTCACTCCCACATCCTGTTTGGCCTTTTCCGGTGCTCCGAACTCAATCTCTTTCGCATCAATTAAATCATGTATTTTGTTCTTCAAAGCCCAACAATCATCTGTATCATGTCCCGGGCTATCAGAGTGAAAAGCACAGCGGGCATTAGGGTTGTACTTAGGTGATGCAGTGTTGGGATTCTGCGGGGCCTCCCTTGGAGTTACTAGATTGGTTTTTAATAACTGCGGCAAAATCTGAGACAAAGTCATGTTGAGATGGGTGAATTTCCTTCGAGGTCTCTCGGTCTTTTGTTGATTATTGCGCTGAGGAGCCCCAACAGGTCTTGAAATAACAACCGTATTAACAGATTGGCGACGTTCAGGTCTATTCTGGCTTTTCGAACTGTAAACAACACTGGACTCCTTCTTAAAAGGATTTTTCTCGGTGCTCGATGAAGCACCCTTCTGTATTTTACCAGACTTAATACCAGCCTCAATCCTTTCACCGGTCATAATTAGCTCTGTAAACCCAGACGAAGAGCTTCCAATTAGATGGTTAAAAAATGGACCAGACAAGGTCCCCAGAAACATATCAACTAGCTCCCTATCAGCCAAGGGTGGTTGCACTCTTCCAGCAATATCCCTCCACTTTTGAGCATAATCTTTGAAACCTTCACCCATTCCCATAGACATACCCTGGAGTTGGGTACGCGTGGGAGCGAGGTCGGCATTGTATTGGTACTGCCTGTAGAAAGCAGCGGCCAAATCTTCCCAACTGCGGATACTGGCTCCTTCTAACTGGTAAAACCATTCAAGCTGAGTCCCTGAGAGACTGTCTTGAAAGAAGTGGATACATATGTTCTTATCAGCGGTGTACGGCTGAATCTTCCTTACATACGACTGGAGGTGAAGTTTCGAGCAAGAAACTCTGTCGTATTTAGCAAAGGCTGGTGCTTTGAATTTGTGGGGAATCACCACCCCAGATGATAGACCCAGATCACCAAAGTCCAGACCAGGCACTTTCTGAACTTCCATCGCATTCAAACGTTCTTCCAGTTGTTTGTATCTATCCTCGACCAGAGGATACTGGTCTTCGTCGAAGTCTGTCTCGTTGTCTGAAACCACAGGGCTAGGAGCCCTCCTTTCTTCCTGACTATCTTTCCCTCCATATGAGGTAGTCAAATCAACTTCATCTCGTAGCCTGTTTCCAAACCTGTGACCTGTGTTAAACAGGATTGTCCTCTTCTTCTTCTTCTTCTTCTTCTTCTTCTCTTTCAGAATAAGGGTCTTCAGATCTTGCTAACTCTTAGCTAGATTCATGAACAACTCTTGGAAATGGGCGTTCTGAGCCTGCAAAGCCTTGATTGCTTGTTCAGTCGATGGTTCAGAAGACATGATGCTGAAATAAATAGCGAATAAGATAAGAGACCTGTAAGGGTACCTATTGTGAAGTTCATGGGATGAAATGAGTATGATATGATTTCAAAGACATCGATAGATTCAAATTCATAAACAAGAAATGAAACACACTTTTATTAGATAAACTTTGAAATTCAAATTGTTCAACAAATTGCCCTTAAGGCGTTACAAGAAAGGAAATACTGAAAAGCAAATAAAAACTGGAAAGGAAATAATCAAAGGACAACCAGTGCTCCCATGGTCGCTTCTTGTCGGTGCGGACATAATCATTGAGGATCTGCTCGTTCTCCAGTTGTCTTGTCAACTTCTGAATCTTCTGGTCTTGCTCGTTAAACTTTTCTCGGTAAGCATCCCGCTCTTCTCTCAGCTGCATCCAAGACCTTTTCAGTGCCCCAATGTCAGTGGGCATATGAGGATGGAGGATGGTCGGAAGAACCCCTTCTTCATTAGCAACTTCAACAATGATAGGCAAGACGGCTTCATACGGCATACCCAACTTTTGGGCACGGATACGAACCCATCTGAGATATGTCTCCATCGAAAGTGAAGTCTTTGGACCCAGCTCGTGTGGATCAGATATGTGAACTCTATCCCAAGCCCTTATGAATCTGCGGTGTTGCTCGTCACTATCCCCTTGAAAATCAAAGATGATACTAGGCATTAACAGCTCATGAGGTCCTTCCCTTCTGGCTCTCCCAAACTGACGTAAGGCCAAGCATGGATTATAAGAAATTCCTCCATTGGTTCCTATCAGTGGAACATTGGGGTACTCCCCACATCGATCAATAATAGCCACCTCGTCCATACCCTTGATAGTCCAGATGATGTCATTATGAGAGAGAGACATAATCCTATAGGCCCAACCCATGCCTTCTTTGTTCTTCAGCACTGATTTGGGGAGGTGCAAAATAAACCACCTCACCAATAATGGAGCACAGCACATCAGGGTTCCCCGCTTCCGAGCAGTACGGGTATAAAGCTGATGAAGAATATCACCCAAGAGAGTGGGTACAGGATTATGAGAGATGAAGATTTTCACCGCATTCACATCAACAAAGGAGTTAGGGTTCGGAAACAATACCAAGCCATATATCAGAAGAGCCAGAATATCTTCGAATGCCTTGAAGTCTAGACTATCCCAGAAATAATTAGCCTTACCAACCAAGAACTTAGTAAGAAAGCCCTTTGCTCCACTTCTAGTCTCCCAATTGGACATTACCTCATCCTTTGTCATATGAAGGGCTGAAGCAATCTCTTCTGGATTAAGGATCTTCTCCCAACCAGTAAACAGGGTCTGCTCCAGAATAGAGATACCAAGCAGATCAGAGAACTCTTCTAAGGTGGGGACCAACTAGTAGTCCTGAAAAGTAAAGCAATGGTACAATGGATCATAGAACTGGACTAGGACACTCATCATCCGTTCTTCCAATTTGGAGGTGACCAAAATGAGAAGATGCCCATGTCTTCTGATGAAAGAAGTAGTATCAGACATCTTTGCAACCAACTCTTTAAGCATAGTGGGAACTTGGACAAAGTTGGGTGCCATGACCTACAAAACAGAATAAAGATGAATCCCTCCTGTCTTTGAAATAGGTTAGTCCAATGCAATATGTATGAAATGTCATGATGTCATGATGTCATGATAGAAAGCACACCACAGGTATCCACAAATAGCAAACATGGTAAAGGCACACAAGTCACAGAGAGCCCTTAGATTTCAGGCTGGCAAGGAGTCTAGGTACTACCCTCTTTCAGTTTAGTTGGTTCAAACCTGTCCTAAAAATAGTAATCGGGTTCTAGAGGATCTCAATATCACTGACTACCCTCAATCGGTCATAATTCCAGTTTAGCAACCTTTTCTTGCGGCCAGAATCATCGCGAGAGTTTAGTCTCAATGAGTGTAGCATACTGCTACTGTTCTATGGCCAAGTTGGTCAATTTAAAGGTTCTAAGGTCAGTTGGTGCTTAATGACCCCTTAGAAGACCCATATTCTCCTCGTTCCAACACAAGGGATATCGGTACAAACTAAAGTGCCACACCAACGTAGCTACTGCTTCAACCGTATCGGTCTACGCTGTACAGTTCCGTCACATTTTATTGCTACTTACCTAAAGGGTATCCCCCAGATCCGGGTTAGGATCTATAGTAACACCGATTCAAGCCCACAAATATAAAGCACACAAAGCAAACAATTGAAAACACAATGATCTAGTCCTAAGGTACACCCCACTTATTA
Organism: Vicia faba; assembly: GCA_948472305.1. Taxonomy (NCBI): domain Eukaryota; kingdom Viridiplantae; phylum Streptophyta; class Magnoliopsida; order Fabales; family Fabaceae; genus Vicia; species Vicia faba. The sequence continues at coordinate 777,042,808 of OX451737.1, forward strand.
AGCGTCCCCAGCAGAGTCGCCAGTTTTGTGATACGGTGGGAGAGAACTGACGGTTTTTTGGAGTGGTGGTTTGCGTTTTGCGTTTGTTTTTGCAAAATGTCGTGGTAAGCAAGAGTCGCCACCTCCTTTTATTTTATCCAACAAGGAAAGGAAAAAAGCACAGAAAAATTCCTTTTTCGAGATGTTTCTCGGGTCCGGGGGGTAGATTATAGAAAGGGAAGGTGTTAGCACCCTTTCTATTCGTGGTTATCCACGGGCTCTTAGGTACTTGCTCAAATGTTTTCAAAATTGCTTTTCTTTGTGTTTGTGGGTTTAAAAGAGTTTTTGTTTGAAAGGTGTAAGTGTGAAAAGTTTATTTTGTTTTGGAAAGAGCAAGTACTTAAGAACCATCTACCTACTCGAAAAAGGAATCGTTCTATGTTATCTTCCTTTAGACAATGATATCCTACTATTGATAAGTAGGTAGCACTGTCGTTGGAGTTTAAGGGTCAATTCGATTTAAGGGACGTACGGTCACTAAAGCAATGTTAGGATGCCTTAGCAGTAACCCTAATGTCTTAGATCATTTTATCCGAGGCAACCGTTTCGAGGCAACTATGATCTTTGGACGAGAGGGCGACCTCTAAAACTTCCTATACTCAATGACCGCGTTACGAAGGCAACCAAGTGGGTGTACCCTAAGAGTGCGCATGTGCGAGTGTGTTGTTTTCAGTTAATCTTGTCTTTGTACATGTCAATGGTTATCTAAGTTGATTTTAGGTTAAACATCCATTCTTGTCATGCATACCTATTATCAAACATCTAACAGTTTATAAGTTGCAGAATTAAATTGTGGAAATTTAACTAACTATTACAAGGCATCGGGTATTTACATCGCCAAAAGCAACCCTTTGAAATTTAAATGCAGAAAATAAATAAAGCGATAAAAATATTTAAAGTCCTATTAAGCTATTACATTCGGGAAACAAATACAATATTGAATAAAATGGAACGCATGCGGGAAATTAAATCGGGCGCAAGTTTTTAGGGTTTTGACCCTTTAATTGTTAAAGAAAAGATTTTTTTTTGGTTATTTTTGAATTAAGAAAGAAATTAATCTAGGTTAATTATTAAATTAATAAATTAATTAATTAATAAAAATATTTTTGGTTTTTTTGATATTTAAAGAAACAAAAATAAATTTAATCAATGTTAACATAAACCTAATTGTCTAAGCTAATTTTAATTATTGCAAAAATATATTAAAGTTATTCCTAATTAAAACTAAATTAATTAAATTAATATTGTTAAAAAAATAAAATACTGAAATTTAATTTAAATAAGAAAATATTTTTTGGTTTTTAATTTTATGAAGAAAAAGATTTGATTGGTTGGTTAATAATTAAATAAAAATAATTAAACAAACAAATAAATAAAATAAATATGAAATAGAAAGAATTAGAGGTTTGGGCCTGATTGGGGAGTCTGAATAGAAAATTCCATGGCCCAATTGTGCAGGCCTGATTGACTTTCCTGATTCCATGTGTATGCGCTGACTTTTGCCCATGGTAGACCTCCAGGTCATGGCCACTAGATTTGACCTTTGGCCATCTGGCCATTGAATGATTGAGAGACTATAGTGGGCTGCACGCTTGGAATTGTATTGGATCACCTGAATGAAAAATATAACAAATAACATGGGGACCTGGGATTCGAACCCAGGTCCTGTTGGTCATTGGATACACGCCACTACCACTCAGCCATTGTGTGTTGATTGTTAGTGTAATGGAAAATAATAATAATAAGAAAAAATGGATCAATATGCCAAAACAAAAAAATAAAACGTGCTAAGTTTGAACCGGCCACTAAGAGGGGGACACGTTTGTCGTCCCTGACCTTCAGACCCTGTAAATTTACCTGCGGATTTAGATCCGCAGCTAAATTCGCAGGACGTTCCCAAAATCAATTCTAGGCCATGAAAATTTAATCCAAGCGCATGGTTGAGTTCGTCCTTCTCCTCTGGTCATGTCTATGGCCATCAATGGAGCTAATTTTGCCTGTAAAAGAAATGCCCAAAAAACAAACCACCAAACCCTAGATTCGGTTATGGGGTTACAGTCCATATAAATGAAATCAAATATTGCAAAAAGTTCAGAAATCTCACAACCATTACAAATATGTCCATGATTTGCCAGAATGATGCGAAAATATAGAGTTACGATTTTGAATACAGGGCCAAGAATCGTGATGCTTACAGTGTGTTTTGATGCGTATGAGAGCTTGCTAGGGGGCGGTTCTGACTCAGTGAACCTCCAGCAATTGATTGGTGTTGATTTTCGCTTCTGAAAATGCCTCCAAGGATGATTTCAGTTTCACACTTTTTGTCAATTTTGCAAGTTTGGTTCTTGGTGTTTTTGCATCCTCTAACCTCCAATTTCGTGCCTTTTGCCTTCTATATGTAATATGCAATGTATTAGGTTAACATTTGTGGATTGAATCCTTGCACATCAATGCCATGAGATTTGATTTGATCCACCATTGAAAGCTTGCCTAATTTGCCAAAAATCCAATCTTTTTGCACATGGAATGCTTGATACGAGTTTGATGTTGATCATGATGATGATTAAGTCCTAAAATGTCCAAAAAGATATCAAGCAATCAATATTTGGATTTAATTTGATTTAATTTGATTTAAAATTAAATAATTCAATAAAAAATCAAATAAAATGATAAAATTGATAAATGGACACAAGGCTGAAGCTAGGACACGTGTGAAATGTGGAAAGTCCAAATCAAGTGAAAACGAATGGGCCCATTTGACAAAATTTGAAGTTTTGGGGATAGTTGACTTTTGGCAATTTTGCAAAAATGCCCAACTTAAACAATGCATAACTTCTTCAATTTTGAACTTTTGGAAGTGTTCTCAGACTTTTTAGAAAGCTTGAGATGTCCTATAACCAACCCTTTTGGTCGCATCTCATTTTTATATTCCATGATCAATTTATAAGCTTTGGAAAAAAAAGGTTTTTTTGTTGACTTTCAAAAATGACCTATAATGTCCAAATTTATAACTTCTTGTGAGTGCATTTTCTGATCTTGTGGTATGAATATGGATTGTAGGAAATTTCATCCTATTCAAAATGAGCTTTGGATGGGTCATTTATCATAAAGTATGAGAAAGTTATGCTTTTTCAAAGTTGAGTTGACTTTTCCTACAAAACCCTAATTTAGCAACTTTTGAGTCTTGATGAATTTTGAGCAATCCTTGATGAATCATGATCAACCCTTGATCAAATGATGAAATATCCTTAAAAATGAGAATGTTGACAAAAAAATCTTTATGTTTGACTGTTTATAGGTCACAGTTGACTTTTGCCCTAGCACAGTCGATTTTTAGACCCTTTGAGCAATTGACTGAGCAAACTTCCTCTGCAAGGCTTGAAATTTGACATGGATGACCTTGAGGTCATATTAGGACATTAGGGAGAACTTGAGGTAATTTGGATTCAAGGATCTTGATGCAACACAAAACCCTAATTTGGGGTTGACTGCCTTAAGAGATGATTTGTCTGACCCACTCTTGAGCAAACTTGAGCAACTTGGAGATTTTTCTTGCAATGTTTTGAGAAATATGAGAGGGAAAATTTTGGGGTACAACAGGTGCAGATCAATTCAGTAAACTTCTTCTGACAGCAAGGGATGAGATCCTCAAAGACATAAGGGCAATATCAGAGATGAAACCCAATGGGATCGTTTCCACATAGCTGTTTTTCTCTATTTTACTTTGTACTCTTTTCATTTTACGATGATTTCATCTTACTAGGATCTCTGTATCTTTGTACAAAAATGTTCGTTTATAGGAAAACTTTCAATACAAATACAATTTCAAAATTCAAAATTGCTTTACTTTCTCTGTTTTGTTTGCAAAAACGTCCAATGACTAATTTGAATGAACATATGCATATAAATATGATTACTGTTAACAAATATGAGCATAAAAATAGGAATAAGCATTTACTAAAGACTCTAGGAGTTGGGATAATGTTCAAGTCGTCCACAAAATCCCCATAGAAAAATCCCCGCATAGCTACCTTCACAAGCTCATCCCCGGCGGAGATACATTCCCTAGTGAGTCTAATATGCCCACAGACAGGAATTGAGGCATCTTCCAGCATTTCATATGGTAATCTCACCCAATAGGTCCCCTAGAGTATAAAGAAGTTTGATCATTTCCCCAATATATAGTGGGAACTTCCCTCGCACAACCTACAAAATTTGAATCCTCATCAGAGATTATTTTATCAACACAGTTCATAGTAATTTAATTCTCCAGCTAAGTTTATTTCTCCAACACTGCAAAATCCTCTGCAAAATTCTCTTCTCCAGCAGGGTTTATTTCCCCAGTAGGGTTTATTTCCCCAGCAGGGTTTATTTCCCCAACAAAGTCTATTTCTTCGATTACTGAAAAACCCTGACAAGATTCTCTTCTCCAGCAAAGTATAGTCAAGGTTGCTATCCCCAGAGAGTTGCTACGGAACTTGAAATCGGGCCATATATCATTTAACTTTGTCCTCCCCATGAAGAGTTGGTATCCATATCAGAAACCCGGTTAGACAACACCTCAGAAGGTTATCCATCTCTTTTATCCCCAAGTCATGGTATATAAGAACTAAATTCCCTAGTAGAGCGATGAACGACCAATGTTCTGGAACTCTTCTATCCCCAAGCAGAATTCAAACATTCCCAGTGGAGTATCCTCAAAGCAGAAAGCAGGAATCCCCAACAGAGATGTTCTAAACAATATTGAAGATTCATATTCTTCATCCCCCACAGTCAAGGATTTATTTTCCCCATCCAAGATGTTACCTGTGATCGGTGGAAATAGAACTTACTGTTTTGGAATGCTGGTTCGCGTTTGCGTTTCGCAAAATGTCGCGGTAAGCAAGAGCCGCCACCGTCTTTTATTTTCTCCAACAAGAAAAGGACAAAAGCACAACAAAATTCCTTTTTGAGATATTTCTCGGGTTCGGGAGGTAGATTATAGAAAGGGAAGGTGTTAGCACCCTTTCTATCCGTGGTTATCCACGGGCTCTTAGGTACTTGCTCACTATGTTTTCAAAATGTTTTGCTTTTCTTGTGTTTGTGGGTTTTGAAAAGAGTTTTGTTTTGAAAACTTCGATTTAACTCTTGTATCTGTCCTCAAGAGTGTATGAAGTGTTTGTTTGAAAACTTTTGTCAGAAAAGTGTAGGTGCGAAAAGTATTTTTATTTTGAAAGAGCAAGTACCTGAGAACCTCTACCTACTCAAAAGAAATTAAGTTGTGTAAATGTCCTTTAGACAGTACTATCCCACTATTGAGAAGTAGGTAGCACCGTCGTTGGAGTTTCGGGTCAATTTGATTATAGGGACATGTGGTCACCAAAGCAATGGTAGGACGCCTTAGCGGTAACCCTAATGTCCTAGATCATTTTTTCCGAGGCAACCGTTTCGAGGCAACTTTGATCTTTAGACAGGAGGGCGACCTCTAAAACACCCTATACTCAATGACCACGTCGAGGCAACCAAGTGAGGCGTACCCTAGGAGTGGCATGTGCGAGTGTGTCAAGTTTCATGTTAAGTTATCTTTGTACATGTTATGGTGAGCTACGGGTTGATTTTAATTTCAGAGATAAGTCTTGTCATGCATAGCCTAATTAGCATACATCTAGCAGTTTAAAGGTTGCAGAAAATAAATCTACGCTATTACAAGGCGTCGGGTATTTACATCGCCAAAAAACAACCCTTGAAAAGTAAATGCGGGAAATTAAAGAAAAGCGATCAAAAGTCCTAATTAACGCTATTACATCCTCGGAGCAATTACATCATAATGGATCAAAAATAATAGGAATCAAAAATCACACGCGCGAGGAAAGATTGAATCGGGGAGTCTTTAGGGTTTTGACCCTTTATTAGGAAAGAAAGAAGTTTTTTTTATCATTTAATTAAATTAAATTAAACCTAGACTAATTAATTAATAAAATAAAAGAAATATATTTTTTTGAGTTTTTTATGTTTTTAAGGAAAAAATAAAAGATGGTTAAAATTGTCAAGAACCCTAATTCTATGTTGATTTTAAATTATTGCAAAAAAAGTTAGAATTAACCTAATTAAAACTAAGTTAGTTAATTATATTTATTTACAAAAATAATAAATTAAGGGTGAATTTAATAAATAATAATAAAAAATATTATATTTTAGTTTTCTGATTTTATTATGAAAAAATTAATTTGGTTAGTGAAAATAATAATTATAATAATTAATAATAATTAAGTAAAAAATATAAAAGAAGAAAATAATAGAAAATAACCCAGGGGGTGTTGGCCCAATTAGGAGGTGTGTTTGGAAATCTGAAGCCCATTGACAATTCCAGCCACGTTTGACTTTTCTGGATTGTCCATGCATGTGTTGACTAAGGACCATGATAGTCCCTCCATCTAGGCCATTGGATTTCAGTCTGAAGACATCTGGCGCATTGAGGTTTGAGGTATATGGTAGACCTCACTTTGAATCTTGCACGTGAACACCTGGAAAATAAAAGCAACAATGTTTTGGGGGACCTGGGACCTTGGAAATTTAATCAATATGCTGTGAAACACAAAACCACGCGCGCTTTTTTCAAACTGTCCAATGGCATGCTAACACCTCATCATCTTCTTCGTTGTACCTGCAAAAACATAAACAGATAGTGGGGGTTTTTAACCTCCACGTGGAACTGTAATGAACGATTCCTTGAGCTTTGGTACTGGAATTCGATTGCAACACGTTCCTGGAACCTCCTACAATGTGTTTGAATGATCAAAAACCCTTGAATCAACCTAGAATGCCAAAATCAGTTTTCAATTTTCTTGGAAATTTCTTGAATTGGCTATGGTTTTTTCTGCAGCTTTCTCCCGTCCATTTGATCAGGTTAGCTTGCATCCATATAAAGGAAACAAATTAGGTCAAAAAATTGGATCCAATCCATGTGCATTCAAGTTTAAATCTTTGATTGGAAATCAAATATTTTTTATTCTTCATGATTGAATAATGTTGCCAAATTTGGATATTTTTGTATCTTTGACTTGTGCACGAATTTGCCAGCATATCTTGACCATATTTGCTTCACAAATTGATTGAAAAATCCAATCTTGCATTTTCCTACAATTTAAATTAATTAAATGAATTAATATTAATTAAAAATCCAATTAATAAATAAAAATAAGAAAATAAATTCCATTAAGCTTGATGGGTCGTGCATAGGTCATGGGTGAAGTTTCAAGAAGAGATTTGAGGCCCATTAGCAAAAAGAAGGTGTTTTGAGCAAAGTTGACTTTTGCAAATTCATGAAAATTTCCCAACTTCTCCAATGCACATCTTGCTCAATTTTGATCATATGAACATGTTCTTGGACATTTTGGAAAGCTCTTAAAGTCCTCTAACCAATGCCTTTGGTCCCATGTCATTTGGATTTACCAATCTCAAGTTATGGCCTTTGACTCAAAGTGCATTTTTGTTGACTTTTGAATTTGACCTATAATGTAAAAATTGGTAACTTCTTGTGAGAGCATTTCTTGAACTTGGAGTGTGAAGATGGATTGTAGGAGATTGCATCCTATTCAAAATGAGCATTGGATGGGATTTTTCTGAGAAACCATGAAAAAGTTATGCCCTGGTCAAGATACAGTTGACTTTTTTGCTGTCCAAAAATAGTAACTTTTTGCACCTTGATGATTTTTGAGCTATGCTTGTGGAATCATGATCAAGACTTGATAAAATGATGATTGTGAACTCAAAATAAGATGTTGACCAAAAATTCTGACTTTTGACTATAAAATGACCATTTTGCCCCTGCAGTGAACTGTGGATCAAATGGAGCTTTTGACTGTGCAAATTGACATCGTGAGTCTTGAGACTTGGCATGTAGGTGCTTGAGAATGTATATAGGCCTATGAGACTTGATTGAACCATTGAAAACCCCAAATTCTTTGAAAGAACCAAAACCCTAATTTCAGCTGTCTTAGGAGGTGGTTTGACTGTACAATCCTTGAGCTGATTTGAGTAATTTGAAGCTCATTCTTGACAAATCTTGAGGAATGTGGGAGGGAAAATTTTGGGGTACAACATTACCCAAATCTACCGATACGCTTCAACAATATATTGCGTCCATGCATCATTTACAAGTATCATAGCATATACATATGAAACGCATATAACACACTCTCATTTAATTTGAGAGCATCATCACGCAAAGCATTACATACATCATGACATTTCATAAAACTAACTTTGTTTATTTCAGGTTAGTTCACAAGCAGATGAATATCATCAATAATTTCCAAATAGGTAAGAGATTAATTCCCGAAACAAGACGGGGAAACTATCCATACGACCAGGCAATATGAATTCCCGAAACAGGACGAGTTTACCAACAAAAGGAAGGTCAAAGATTAATTTCCAAAACAGGACATGGCAACTATCTATATGACCAGGCCAAGTTTAATTCCATAAACAAGACGGGGCAACTATCTATACAACCGATAAAAATCCAGGCAAAAATTAATTCCCGAAATAGGACGGGGAAACTATTTATATGACTAGGCAAAGATTAATTCCTGAAACAAGATGGGGCAACAATCTGTATGACCAGGCCAAGATTAATTCCTGAAACAAGACGGGGAAACTATCTATACGACTAATAAAAATCCAGGAAAATATTAATTCCCAAAACAAGACGGGGCAACTATCTATATGACCAGGCAAAGATTAATTCCCAAAATAGGACGGGGCAACTATCTGCATAACCAATCAAAGATTAATTCCCGAAATAGGACGAAGTAATTATCGATATAACCAGGTTGTATGAATTCCTGAAATAGGACGATTTTTCCAACAAAAACAAATTATGGATCAATTCCCGAAACAGGACGGAGCGACTATCTATATGACGAGAATTTACCTCAGAAGCTAAATCTGACAAGCAGCTACATAAGCACTCTCCCCAGAGATTCATTCAGAAAAGCATTCTTCAGATATAGTCAAGCGTAGACTTATTCTGATACTCCTATCAATAATCAATTTAATGACATCTATAAGCCCATCTCCGACGATGCTCCGTCACCTCTCCGAAAGGCATCTTTAAGCCCATTCAAGCAATATTATCAACCAAAAGCGTTACTGCATGCACATGCGAGTGCAAATTTATAGGTACTTAAGTGTTCAATCCTCTTCTACCTTCAGATCACGAATGGCGGACATGTCAATCTAACTCTTCAGGTTTAAGAAGATTGAAAAGTGGAAATTGTTGTACCCCAAAATTTTCACTCCTATTTTCTTCAAGACATCTTCTCATTCTCCTAGGGTCTTCATTTGCTCAAGGTTACTCAAGAATTTATCAGACAAATTCTCCTCCTAGGCAATTGACCTACAACTAAGGTTTCATTTTTCTCAAGGAAGATTGTATTTCTAAGGCCTCAAGTGAATGTCATAGTTTATCATATGTCTCCAAGAATGCTCATACCAAAATTCAAGCCTTGCATCACAAGTTTGCTCAGTCAATGGCTAAGATGACTGGAAATCAATTGTATTGAACAAAAAGTCAATGGTGGTCAACATACAGTCAAACTTCAAGATTTTTGGTCAACATCAAGATTTTGAAGTCATGTTCATCATTTGATTAAGGATTGATCACGATTCATCAAGAAAACTCTCAAATCATCAAAAGTCAAAAGTTGCCAAATTAGGGTTTTCTTAAGATGATGTCAACTAAACTTTGACCCAGCATAACTTTCATATGCTTCATCAGATTTTCCTCAACCAAAGCTCATTTTAAAGGAAATTCAATTCTCTATAACTTTGTCTCTCTAAGCTCAAGTCCAAAAAATGATTCATTTGAAAGATATGAGCCAATACATTATAGGTCATTTCAAAAGTCAACAAAAAGACACTTTTTATCAAGGAAACTTACATCAAGATAAAGTCTTCAAATGAAAAAAATGATCAATGTAGAGATTGTAGAGGACGTCTTGACCTTTCCAAAAAGTCCAAGATCACCTTCATATAATAAAAATTAAGAGAGTTATGATTGGTGCAAGTTGGAAAATTTTGAGCAAATGCATGAAACCAAAAGTGATAAAACTTGGAATTTTATGCTATTGGGCTTGTGATTCAAAGTTCATGCGTGTTGTATACCTCAAGATGAACCTATGAGCTTACTCCTACACCTCTTGGCCTTTTTATTCTATTTATTTTGATTTTGATTTTTTTTAAGTCAAAATAAATAAGATAAAGTCAAGGCTTTCTTACAAAGTCCAAGCCCAGACCTTTTTTTACCTAATTCATCATTATATATTCCATATGTTTCAGACATCAAATGCCACAAATCCTTGCAAGAAGAAACACTCCAAAATTCTCAGAGAACTAGGGTAACTTGTAAACCCTAATTGCATCCACTCTCAAGGAAACCCAACCTTTCCATTCACTTCCAGGAACACTATAGGATAAGGTTGGATCGATTGCAATGATCAAAAGGGTATAAAAACTCATATACGTGCCTCACTAGTTTTGTTATTCCATGAATTTCATACATTCATTTTCTTTGTATTTTTATGCATATTAACTTTGCTAACGTGTTCATGAGGTTTAATAGTGCAGGAATAACCCAAAGCGTGATCCCCATGATGGCTAAATCATGAACTTCCATGCTTGGTCTGATCCATGATATTTTTGTTATACCTCATAAACCAGCGCAATTTGGCCAAAAATAATAATCCCATTGAACTAGCAAGGCTTGATTTAGGGAGGTAGGGTCCCTTTGGATCTCTAATATTTGCTATTTTGCAGGAACACGAAACGTGCTCACCAGAGAAGACGACTGAAGCTAAGGCTTCGGCGCTTCTCCTGTCCACTCATGCTATTTTTATTATTTAATTATTTTTGTTTCAATTATATCACTGGATGTATCACAACCCCAGTGGTAGAAGCGCGCGCGTTAAGGTCTTAATATGCAAGGGTGTGGGTTTGATCCCTATCTTTTGTGCTTTTGTTATATTTTTCTGATTTTATAGATCACATGCAGCGCGTCCCACCCAACAACCATGTGCTTGGATACTTCTCACCATCAGATCTTCACAGACCTGATCCAACATTTCCAGGCGCGCAACTCATGATGAAGCTCCTGGAGCTGCCCACACGAGATCAAGCGTTAAGTCAGTTGGGCCTATACCTCCTTTTTCCATTTACGCCCCCCTCATTTTGCTGATTTAGGCCCAACTGCCTCCTTTTATACTTTCTTTTTTTCTTTTATATTTTTATTATTTATTTTGCTTAATTAAAATACAAAAAAAAAGTTTTTTAGGTTTTCTTAATTAAAATAAATTAGATTTAGTTTTTTAATTAATTTTTAATAATTAAATTAATTAATTATTATTTTTAATTAAAATTAATTAGATTTAATAGGATTTATTAATTATTACAAACCATATTTTTCATAAAAATCATCAAAAACATTTATTTTTCCTTCGAATGTAATAGCGTAGCTTTATATTCCGTTTTTTTCATTATTATGTATCTGCTTATAGTATGTAATAGCTTAGGATTTTCTTTTCCGCTTTCACTATTATGTATCTTCTCTGAAGCGATGTAATAATTTAGGTTTATATTCTCTGCCTTTATTTTCCGCACTTTTACTGTTTTCTATATTTGCTATTACTGCTTAGTAATTAGAGTTTGCATGAAAAGATAAAAAACCTGACGTTAGAAAACCCTAATTGCAAAGATAAAATAATTGAATACAAATCACTTGCACACTTACACCTCTAGGGTAACCTCCCTTGTTGTCTTCGAAAAATAAACAGTCATGTCCCTCGAACGTGAGGACGCTTTAGCAAAGTCCCTCGATACAAAGATCATAGTCCCTCAATGATCCTTTGACGCTGCTTTTCAGTAAATGATCTAGTCCCTTACGAAAATTGCTAAAATGTCCTTACCAGTTGCCTTCAATGATTGTACGATGACCCTCGTCTATTCCTTCACATCCAACGATATGGCTTCTTACTAACTAATGGTACGGATAACACTATCTAAAGGAGGAAGAAAATACAAGAACAACCTTGAGTAGGGTAGAATTCATAATCGCTTGCTCACAAAGCTCTTTAAAACAAAACATTTCTCACAATCACACTTTTCAAAATATTTTCAAACACTTTGTGCGCATTCTCGAGGACATATACGAGAATCATTACAAAGTCTCGCCTTACATTGGCAACATTTCAAAATATTTTCAAATACACAACACAAAGCAATTTTCAAAAGTGAGCTAAGCGATTAAGAGTTTGTAGATAACTACGGATGAAAAGGATGCTAACACCTTCTCTTTTCATAACCTACCCCCTGAACTCAAAATCTTCAAGATCTTTCCTGTTCTTTTCACCCTTTCTTTAGTGGATAAAAGAAAAGTCAGTGACAACTCTAATTATCCACACATTTGCGATAAAATGCAAAACAAATCAGTTCTCCCACCGTATTACAGGTTGTATGTGTCGGCACATAGAAACATAGGTTACATACTTTAATATTAACCTGCGTGTGTCGACTCATACCTCATATACGCCGATACATAGACATATTTTTCGTACAGAAAGTAATTTTTAATGTATGATACTTTTTCCAAACATATTTTAAAGTATGAGTTTTATATGTTCAAAAGGATGAGATTTACATGTCCCAAAGGAAATATACATTGAACTTACTTCAAAAAACATAGATACTTGGATGTAAGACAACAAATACTCCAATGAAATCAACAAATTAGAATTTTTAAGATGCTGATAACTCTCCAATTGATATATATTCTAACTAAAGTTCTTTCCAAAAGCACAATTAAAGACATAAGAACTAATCTAAGAGTGATAGACATCTATCACCAAGATTGAGGGAAAATGTAGAATATGTAAAAGATTATGAATATCTGAATCATGCAATTCTATCATATACTTATACATCTTCATTTATTTTATTTCTTAGTTATTTCAGCATTTATAATAAATAGTTAATCCCTGATTTTAAGGTATAAATTGATTATACATAATAATATTGTAACTCAATTTACACTAACATTTATAATTATTTTAATCTTCAAAAAGAATAAAGAATAATCCTTTCCGCACATCTAAAGAAGGAGTTTGTGACAAGCTCGCTTTCTCGTCTACCACATGACCTCGTCCAAGATCTGTTTGGTAGTATCTATGCTAGTATTTGCAAGTTGGAAGAGTTAATGGACGTAACTTGTATTTATTAGAGCTACATTATACTAAAACGATCTATACTCCCTCAAACATGAGATTAATAAATGCAAAGTGGTTAAACAAGAAGACCTTTTAGTCCAACTATTTTTTCAAAATAAGGAATATGATTACTAGTACCCTATCCTATTCATATCGACCCCTTGTCGAATTTGTCTTTAGTTTTTGAGCTATACTATCTCTACACTCTGTTTCTAACACACACACCATCCAATATATTAGGATAGATAAAATTGAACCGTCCGATTCAAACTGATCAATTGATTATTATTTTTGTATAAATGGATTGAGTTGAATTGGATATTGGGTTGATCAAATTATTTGATTTAAATAGTATAAAATTGAGTTGGTTGGACTCGGATGATTATTTTAAATCCGTTAAAAACTGAACTCAATTAATATTCATCTTATTTATTTTTATTACTATAGTGGTGATCCATTATAAAAATAAAATTCACGATATTTTCAGATTATTATCATTTTTATAATCTAATGATAATATTTATACTTGTAAAATGAAATTAAATGTTATGTAGTTTGAAATTTAAGATATGTTAATGAACAAATTATTATTAAATGATATTGAAAATATTATCATAATAATAAGGTTTTATCAATAATAAAAGAAAATAGTTTATTTTGGACTATTCTAAAATTTTGATAGTTTTTTTAAAAAATCTAAAAATAATGTGAATTTTATTTAAAAAAATTGATCATGAATTTAACTCAATAAATATTAAACCGACTAAAATCATCTGATTTATTTGCCAAACTAATTTAACTGAATTTGTCGAAAACTAAAACTTTATTAGTTGGAAAAATAAAACTACAGTTTACGTCAAATTTAAATTTTAAACCCGATATCAATTTAAACTAATCAATTATTCACTCCTACAATATATCTTCCGAATAATATTATAAACAATTTTTTCTTTTTTAGTACATTTAACTATTAACGTTGTGATCCATATATAAATCAAATACAATAGTTAAATATATATAATAAAAAAAAATATTTATAATATTATTTAGAGTGTGTGCTTTTTATACCTTATACCTACATTTCTTTTAGTTTTGTATCTAAACTCCGAAAGAAACCTAAACTTGTATTGTATCCAAACTCTCCAACTTTTGAATTGACTACAATTGACAGAAACAGGATTATAGACCGTAGTGCATCGCTCTCATAGTATTCCAAACGCACCCACTTGTTAGTTATCGTGCAAATTTGGTTGTTTTCAGAACCCAAAACCAACCCACCGACAATATTTTAATGTCAAACTTCAAGCAACATCTCTCTCTCTCTTAACGTATAAGGCAGTCTTCTGTCTATTATCCAGTTATAGCAGCAAGTACTCAGTCTATCAAATAACCACGTTACCCTCACCACACTTTCATCTCCACTTTTTTATGTCTTCGTGCGTTTTATATATTTGTTTTAAATATATATTATGTAATATGGAAGTGTTTAATTACTCGTAAAAAAATAATAATTAAATGTATAATTAATAAAAAAGGTATTTTGATCTGTAATTTTATATTTTCGTTAATATTTAATATTTTGATAAATAATTTCATATTTTTGCATGGGTACTGGTCTAGACCTCGACATTACCACCATTTTAGTTTTAAAATTTAAATAAAATAGAAAATATTTAAATTTAATTATAAAAAATAAAAATAAAAAATTAGTCAAAAATGAATATATAAGTTAATCAAAAATAAATATTTAAATGAAAAACATATTTTTAAAATAAAAACAAAATTGTATTAATTTTTTAATTTTTAAAAGAAATACATCAACAATATATATTTTAATTATTCATATATTATCTTTAAAATTATTGTATTTTTAATTTAAAATAATTTTATAATAAAAATCTTAGATAAATAAATAATTAAAAAAGAATATAACTTTCTTGTGTTTGAATTCATATATTATTTTAAATGTATTATTTTTATTTTGTTTAATTGTGAAAAATATAATAACTCGTTCGGACGTGTACCAGTATGTTACGCGAATATGTTTACAAAATTTAATAAAAATTAAAATAAGAAAAAATTATTTAATTAAAAGAGTTTATTATTTTTAAAAAAGAGGCATGATTTGATTCATATTTGAATCATAAATATAATTTTTTCATATATAAAAATAATTTGATTAACCGTATATTTTCCTGTATGTAAATATTATTTTTATTTTAAAATTTATTATAAAAAATATTTGAATCAATTGTTCTCATTTAAAAAATAATATTTAAGATTCAATGCTTTATTTAAAAATACATTTTATTAAATTATAAGAAACATGTGTTTCTCTTATTTACATTAATAATATATATTAGTGAAATAATTACATCAATAATATATAAATAAAATTTTTATTTATTTTCTTAAAAAATATTATTTGTTAAATTTAAAATAATTTAAAATAAAACTATTAGTAACATAAATAATTTAAAAAAATACATTTTTTTGAATTTTTTTAGCAATAACCAAGTATTGAAAAAAAATACACAAATAATCATGTTTCAGGGAAAATTACGCAAATAACCATGTTTCAGAAAACCCCACAATAGAGGCGTCAAGTTAGATGGCGCATGCACCTAAATTTAAGAAGGAGGCGCCAAGTGAGATGGCGCCTAGATGCAACATGTTTTCCCTAAGCCATCTCAGACGACACCTAGGTGCAATTGAAGTGCAATTTTTTTGCTTTCTATTTTAAATACGAGACAATAGGTAAACGATATAGCTTCACGAAACTTCGACTTTTCATTAACAAAATATGATTACATAATGAAAAAAAACCATACATATTAATTAGTGGTCCCCCGAAACTCGGTAACGACCTGTGGTTCTGCATCCGTGTCCTCGCTTATCTCGTGGTGGGTTTCATCGATTTTCCTGCTGCGGTTGAGTCGATGGCCCAACGAAGTCAATGCGTTCAGGATCCATGAAATCGGTCAGATCACCATATCTGGAAGATCCGCTTTGGTGCATTCGGTTACCCATGCCCTCAAAGTTTGATCGTCTTGGTGGAGGGTGGGGTTCTATGGATGGTCTATAGCACTGGTCGTCTGAGTAAGGGGGTCAAAAGGAAATGAATCTTGGGGTGTTTGGTATTACGACTGTTGGGTGCTATGGTGATGTGGTGGTTGATGGTAAGTTGGGTCAGTTGGGTCATATTATTCGGGAAATCCCAGATCAGGGCTAAGGTGGGATGATGAGAGGCCCACATTGGGATATGGAGAAGATTGGAATTGTGTGTAGGGCATGTGGGTGTATTTGTATTGCGATTGAGATTGGGGTTGGGTGTGGGGCATATGGGGTATTGATATTGAGGTGGTGATTGTGGTTGGGTGTGGGGCATATGGGTGTATTTGTATTGAGGTGGTGATTGTGGTTGGGTGTGAGGCATATGAGTGTATTCATATTGAGGTGGTGATTGCGGTTGGGTGGTTGTGGATTTGTATCGTCGGGGTGGTTGGTGGGAGGTTGATGTGTGTTGGGTTTGTTGTTGGGGATTTGAGGTTTGTGCCCATTGTGTTCATGGATTAACCAAATACCTCAGATGAGACACGTGCATTTATGGGTTACTAACCGGTCTGTACCAATCAAAATATTGATTTGTGTGTCGCATATTATTCTGGTTGAGGAAAACATGGAATTGCAAGACATGTTGGTGACGCCTATGCCACATCTTACACCATTCTGGAGCAAAATCTTTCTAATTAGTAAGACCCCATTGGGCGTTAACCCTTTTGAGATGCTAGGGAGACAAACAAGTTGGATCGCATGGTATCTCTTGATGCATTCTGAATTTCATCTCGACACGCTCGTTGTGGTGCATCTCAACAATGTTGAACCATATGATTAGAGTCTTTGTAGTCTAAACTGCTGCATCCTCGGGGTTTGGTTCATGGTCCAAATCCAAATATGGTCTCCAGATAAACTGTGGATAAAATTAAATCAGTATAATGAAAACGTAATAAATAAATAATTTAAAAGTAGAAAAGATCAAAGGCACCATGTACATCATCCGAACTAAGGTGATCCAATAGATTACGATATAAAGCGACATTTAATCTTGGATTCTTGCCATAATCCATACCCGTTACGCAGTACCTAAAGGAATTGTAAAATAGTTTATTTTAAACATATATTTGGCGAAAGGATGAATAATAAATTATTTAAGTTCTTGACTTACTTTGTTGCGTAAGAGAAAATGAATGTGTTGTTTTTGACGGGGTTTAGGAACTCCGTTCTCCACCAACCCCAGGCTTGGCGTAAGAAAGCGCATCCATAAAAAGTACATTTGTCCTTTGTTTCATTTTTACACAAAGAATTGTATAGATGGGCTAAAACAACAGAACGCCAACTATACTTTCTTGTTTTTTCAAAGTTCCTAAGCAAACTTAAATACATAAAATTTACATTATTCCCTGTACTTTCGGTAAATAACAAGCTTCCAAATAGTATCATCATGTAATTTCTAGCTTTTAATACTCTTGCTAGCTCAGACGAATTTTCATTCAACTCAAGAGTCGCATAATATTTTTTGAGTTCAGTTAGTAATATACCTTGGCCTCTAGCACCACTACCTTCTACCATATCTTTGCCCAACAATTCCTCGCATAGAGAATTGAGTTGTTGAACCAACCCATTAACCGCCTTACCATCGATAGGGAGACCCAATAATATGTACATGTCCTCTAGTGTGACGGTATATTTACCTATTGGTAGATGAAATGTGTGTGTCTCAGGTATCCACCTTTCCAACATTGCAAGTATAAACTTGGAATCAATCGTGCAGTTTGAGATTTTTATAACATTTCCAAAACCCGCATATTCGAGATAGGGAACGATCAATGGGTCGGGAGCAATGTAGTTGTGTGAGCGAATTCTAAATCTTTTAGTATCCTAAATTTAAAATGTAAAAAGTGTAAGAGTCCATAAGATTACTAAATCAATAATAATTTTATAAAAAACATATAAATATACAAGAATATTTGAGAATTTATAAAAACTTACAAACGCCACCCTTGTGCCTCTGTGAGAATCGTCCATTGTGAGAAGAGCCATATTTGAAATTATATAAGACAATGAAAGATTTTGTATTAGAGAGTGAGATGATTGTTGATGCAAAACAAGTATATAAAGCGCTGTATTTATAGGCAAAATTGTATCAGAGAGTGGATAAATGAGGTGGTTGGTGGTTGCATGCATGATACGTGCCACTCATGCGCCAAGTCAAATGGCGCCTACATGCAATTTAGAGAGCATGCGCCATTCAACTTGGTGTGGGACATGCCTAGTTGTAGCATAGGTGGCAGCGTAGTTGGCAGGCTTGGTGGCAGGCTAGAGGCAGGCTTTTCTGCATGCATGTAAGATGATTGGACATGTAGGAAGGCGCCATTTGACTTGGTGAATGAGTACAAAATTGAAAGGTGTCGCTATCTCAATTGGAGAATTAGTGGTGGCTTACTTTTGTATTGTTCAAATTTAATGCAACCTATTTAATCATACATGTATCTAAAGGCCTATAGACTCAACCACTCAAACATTTAAACATTCAAACAATCAGACACTCAAACACCCAAACCTTCAAACATTCAAACACAATGGCCTCTACACCATAATATGTTATTAGTGCACATTTCAACGGTGAGACGTACATTTGTCCCACCTCTGGGTTTTTGTTTAGATACACTGAGAACATCAGATTTTTTTTAAACAGGAAAGCCAATTTCTTGTATTTCAAAAAACGATTGGAGGTCAAACTTGGACGAGGTCCTGTGACACAAATCTTCTATCAAAATCCGGTTCTTTTTGTGAGAACCAAATAATATATTATAAGGTAGAGGTTCAAGATGACGAGGACCTTCGTAATACATTTTCCAGTCATGAGTATTCTGTGTACGACTTGATTGAGTTGTACATTGTATTGTGGAAGCCTCAACTGTCATGACCAACTCAGTCACAAGTGGTTGATCCTCTCGAAGACGAACAAGCAGAAGCAGATGTCGTTGACGAAGAAGAGGAAGATGAAGAGTTAGAGTTTGACGACATGGTCAATGATGATTCTGAAGACAATGGGATACCTGAAATACCTCTGAATGAGATCTACATACCACCTCCACACATGACAAACTTTAACATAGGCGGAGATGAATCGTCGTTTGATGTTTTTTTCAATCCGTATATGCAGTCAGATGAAAATTTAAAAGAGAAAGACAAATTTCGTAACAGAGAAGATTGTATCCGAGCCATAAAGGTACAAGCTCAGGTGTGTTCACCCAGATTGTATGTCCAGGCTCACTACATCATACAGGTTAAGAGGTGATTGTTGGGTGATAGGTTCTATATACACCCACATGTGCGTCAATTCTACTCAATCACAGTATCATTGTAAACTAAATTATGATCTCATATGTTAAGAAATCCTACCTCTCATCAGCAATGATCCGTCATTGAAGGTGAAAACGATAATCTCTCACATCACTACGGTATACAACTATACTCCATCATACCGAAAGGCGTGGTTAGCAAAGACCAAGGTGATTGAAAAAGTATATGGAAACTGGGAGGAGTCATACAAAGAACTTTTGCGCTACCTACATGCATTTCAGACGTATTCTCCGAGAACTATTTATATTATGGAAACATTACTGGCGTACCCCAGATGGTACTCATGTCACTAGAAATGGAATATTCAGTCGACTATTCTGGGATTTTCAACCTTGCATCACAGGGTTTGTGTCATGCAAGCTGTTGTACCCCAAAATTTTCCCTCTCATTTCTCAAGTAATCTCACAAGATCTCCTTTGGTTCAAGACTGCACAAGGGTTGATCAGCTCAAGACACCTCCTCAAGCACTGATAGCTGAAAAATTAGGGTTTCAGTTTGCACAAGGACAAATAGACTTTGAATGCCCTATATGACTTTCATGGACCATTTTGGACTCTCAAGATTTTGGACCATTTTGGACTCATCAAAAGGACAAAATGGTCAAAATTAGGGTTTTGACTAAGAAGGTGCAATTTCTGATTTTTGACCTAGAAAATGACTTATTGGTTCAAGGAATGATCTCAAGGATTCAAATGCATCATTTTGACCTAATGGCATGGCTCAAAACATTCCTCAAGATCAATTGATTGACGGATGAATTTCAGTCAATTGATGAAAAGTCAATTGTACACTGAAAAGTCAAACTTTGACTTTTTGGTCAGAATTAAGTTTCAAAGATCACAATTCATCAAAACATGTCAAAATATGAAACTTTTTCATCAATAAATCAAGAAAGTCAAAATTCATTTTGAGAAGTCAAACTTTTCAAGACCGAAATTTTTCTAAGTGTCTTTTATACATGATAATTTCATTACTTCATGCCACTCTTTCACCAAGATGCAAAATGATTCATGGAAAACTTCCAACTTGAAATTTGTAAATCTCAATGAGATATAAAACAATGTAGAGAAGGAATTTTCTAGAAATGCTTGTATTTTAAGTTATAAATTCATGAAGTCATGGCATTTTTGAACAAACACTTAGAAATTTTCAGCAGTTTTGGTCAGGTTTTTATCCCAACTTCTTGGCCAATTTTCATCAAGTTCCAGTTTGATTTAACAAAAGTGGTCAACATGAAAGTTGTAGAGGGTGTTTCAAGCTTTCCAAATCATCCAAGAGCATGGATTTATCATATTTTAGCTAAGAGATTCAAGGGCCTGAAGTTGGGCATTTATTCTTGAATTGTAAGCCATTTTTGTTGAAGAACACATAATCCAATTGGCATGATGTGCTGCATAATCTTACTTTACATGCCTTGTGACTTGCAAATCTTACCATAATTTAATGTTTACACAAAATTTTGAGCTATGGTCCATTTGGTTTAAGCATTGTCCAAGTGATCTTTCCATTTTTGGCACAAAGTTGACATTACCATTCTTGCAAAGTAGCTTTAATCACAAATTCAACTCTCCTTGAGCCTCTAACTTATTCCTTCTACACACACTCAACATACAAAATCAGAAGGGGGATGCTTAAAGTATCCAACAATTCTATGCAACAAAGTACAAAGCATTAGAACTATGATCGTCAAGCTTGCTTCATGTACAATCTAACCTAGCCATAACATGTGATTCAAAATCTGAGTTTGTTTCAAGTCTCAAACCTTCTCTATAAATAGAGAGGCCAATTGCAAGAGAAAGGGGCCAGAAAAATAGAAGGAGAAACAAACACTCAAACTCATTTTTGCTGTCAAAAAACCAGATTTGTCCATAAAACCTCCATTTTTGAGCTTTGAAGTTCAAATCTTTGAATCTCATGCCTTGCAAGTTTTATCCAAATAAACCATCCAAACACTTCACATACACCATATAGAAGTTGTTCAAACATAAGAATAACTTCTGTAACATCACTATCACCATCTTCTAAATTCAAAAACATACATTGCAACTTGACTTGGTTGGAGCAGTTCAAGCATTTTCAGTACAAAAGGATGGTTAAAGTTACTTCAAGAAGGTTCAAAGGAGCTCGATCAATCACCACTTTACACCCGGAAACATCCATACGTGTTCTAAAGCTTCCGCTTCAAGAGGTAAACTTTCTCGAACTGTGATATCATTGTTCATACATCATTTGCTTTTGCGCTCAAAAGATATAACAAGACAGAAAGAGAAAAAACTAACAAAAAGCCAAACCAGAGGCTGACACGGGTTCCCGTGTCACACGACATGGCCTGTGTCAGCTTAGTTGGGTTGAAAAACATAGTAAAATGCAGGGACAGAGGCTGACACAGGTGCCCATGTCACACGACACGGCCCGTGTCAATGTTACTGGTGCGTACACGAGCAGAAAAAAGATGGACAGGGGCTGACACGGGCACCCGTGTCATATGAAACAGACGTGTCAGATTGGCTGGAACCAAAAAATGCAGAAAAGTTATGGACAGGTCCTGACACGGGTGCCTGTGTCAGCTCAGGCACCAATTTTCTTGATTTTTGAGATTTTTTAGCTTATTTTGGACATATTGCAATACTTGGAAATGACCTAACACTATAAAACCTTTGTTTTCAAATGAAACCTCAAATTTTTTTTTCCCAAACAATTAGTTTTTTTTAAAGTTAATTTAGACTTTGGTTTTTCTTCAATGAAATTAATTACAAAACCTTTTCTATAAAAAACAATTTCTCTCACTTTACATATTCTTGCATATTTTAATATTTTATGTAATTGTAAAAGCCTTGTAATAGTAATTAGGGTTTACTTTACTTGTCATCCCCATTTGTAAATTTGTATACCCCCCCTAATGATTTAATAGCGTAGTAATTTTACTTTCCGCAATTTATCGCTTTATATAAATGCTAGTAAATTAGGGTTTCTATGGAAAGATAAAATTAATAAGTAGCAAACCATAATTCAAGATAAACAATGCATGTAAATCAAACACACTTGCACACTTGTACCCTTAGGGTAAACTCCACTTTGTTGCCTTATAAAACTGTTCATGTTATGCATGTGGGATGTCTTAGCAAACAAAAATACAAGATCATAGTCCCTCAATGACGCTACAAAATATTGCCTTTCAAAATGATCTTAGTCCCTCAAAGAGAAATTCTAAGATATCTCACAACATTGATATCATGGCTATACAATGACCCACGCCCATCCCTTTACATCCAAAGATAAGGTTTATTATCAATAAATAGTAAGATAGCAATATCAAAGGAAAGGAAGAAATGAACAAAGACATTTGAGTAGGTAGATTGTTCCTAGTTGCTTGCTCATTTCCAAATCAAACATCCTTGGTATTTTTCAAAACAAACACCAACACTTTCAAAATATTTTCCAAACATGAAACATTTTCAAAAGATCAACACTTTGTATACGTTCTTACGAACGAAAACTATTACAAAGTTTGCCTAAACAATAGCATCTTTTCAAAATACTTTCAAAAACCACACAAAGCACATTTTCAAACAAAAGCAAGTGATCTAGCAAGAAACTAAGAGCCCATAGATAACTATGGATGAAAAGGGTGCTAACACCTTCCCTTTTCATAATATACCCCCGAACTCAAGAAACAATCTCAAATGTCTTTCCTGTTCTTTTCAGCCTTTCCTTTTGGATAAAAGAAAAGTTGGTGGTGACTCTTGCTAACCGTAACATTTGCGATAAAACACAAAACACCCAAGTCATTTCTCCCACCGTATTACAGAACTGGCGACTCTGCTAGGGATATTTTAAAAGTGGGGTTACCTTAGGGCTATATCACCTTTATTTGCTTTCATTGTTTGATATGTTTTCTTTACATTTTGGTTCCTTGTTTGGGCTTGTTCTAATCCTCTACCCGGATTTGGGATACCTTATAGGTAAGTAGCAATACGTTGTGGAAACTGTGCGGAGTATACCGACATGGTCTAAGCAATAGCTACGTTAGTGTGACATATTTGTGGGTACCGGTAGCCCTTGAGTAGTCAAGGAGAATACGGGGCCGCTAGTGATGTCATGAAGCACTGACTGACTTTTAGAACCTTTACTTGACCAACTTGACCATTAGGACGTAGTGAGATAACCAACTTTAGTGTAGTACGAAGTTGGTTGATACTCGATACTACACTCATTGAGATTTGATTTTCGGGATATTTCAGTCGTCGTGAAAGAGGCTTGCGCTGAAACAATGCCCGAGAAGACAAATCAGTGATATTGAGATCCCTTAGAACCCGGTTACTATTTCTAGGACAGGTTTGAGCCAACTAAACTTCAAGAGGGTACTTACCTATGAGACTCCATGCAAGCTTAAACCTAAGGACTTGTTTGCCTTGTTTGTATATACTTACTTGTACATGACATCATAAACATCATAACATCATACTCATTCTAACCATTTCAAGGATTATTGGGATTCATCTTTGTTCTGTTTTGTAGGACATGGCTTCTATCCACAGGAATACTATCCAAGTCAATCTCGTAAGGATTCCTCCTCAACTCAAAGATTTAGCATCAAGGGTTCTTGAGAATTCTCCATTCACCGAAAGACATGGTCGTCTCCTAAACTTGGTTCCTCCAACACTGATGAAGATATGATGGAGATGCTCTTCCAATTCTTTGATCCTCTACACCATTGCTTCACTTTTCCTGATTATCAACTTGTGCCTACTCTAGAAGAATTTTCACAACTCTTGAGGATTCCCATTCTCAATCAACTACCCTTCAATGATACTGAAAGAGATCCAAAACCTGAGGAGACTTCCCAAGCACTACACTTGCCACAATATGATATCACAACTAATTGGGAAACAAGGACTGGTGTCAAAGGTTTCTTAGCCAAGTTCTTGTTTGAGAAAGCTCAAGATTGTTGGAACTCTTTGTACTTACAAGCTTTTGAAGAAATCTTATCCCTTCTCATCTATGGGATGGTTTTGTTTCCAAACCTGGACCAACTCATAGATGTAAACGTTGTCAAAATCTTCATGTCTCATAACCCGATGCCTACCTTGTTGGGAGATATCCTACATTCTTTTCACTCTCGCACTATGAGGAATAGAGGGATCCTCATGTGTTTCACTCCTCTCTTGGTAAGATGGTTTATTTCATATCTTCCTCGATTTGTTTTGAAGAACGAGAAAGGTTCAAGATGGTCCCATAGGTTGATAACGCTCAGACATTCAGATGTTCATTGGTGTTCCCGATCCTTGGAGAATGTTACTATCATTGACCATTATGGTGAATTCCCTAATGTCACTTTACTTGGCATTATAGGAGGTATCACTTACAACCCCTGCTTATCCGTACGACAGTTTGGTTGCGCCCAAAGGGATGGTCCATATGAGATGCTTATCCAAGGAGTGGTATTCGACTATGAGAGCGACGATCAAAGCTGAAGGGTGAGAAAACACTTAGAAGGGGGGTTGAATAAGTTTTTCTTTTTCTTCTTCTTACTAGTTCAACAATAATGGAAAGACACAATTATTTTTATCCTGGTTCGTTTGAACTCAAACTACTCCAGTCCACCCGCCAAGGTGATTTCGCCTTTCTCAACAAGGACTTAATTCACTATAATCAAACAGATTACAAACATACAACCAAACTATTGTGACTAACAATTCAAAGCACAAGTAAACTTACAAGTGCTAACACCACTAAGACTCAAACTATTCCTAGCCTTCTTGAGAAATATGACCAGGCTTGGTCTCTCAAGGAACAAATACAAGAATTAAATCTTTACAATAGTGAAACAAATTGCTTCTTAGAAAGCTATATCACAAACTGTGATTTATCACTAAGATAAGTTTAGCACTTGAGAAAGTAACAAAGTGTTTGCGAGCAGCAGAATATTTTTCACGTAGTTAGGGTAGTTGGCTTGCAATAAATGATCTTCTATTTATAGCATCAAGAAAACGGCCTTTGTTGCCTTCAAAAGTGTGGAGCAATTAATGTTTACGTGTTTGCTTGTAGTATTGTTTTTTTTCAATGAACTAGCGTAGACACTTGAGTGCTTTTAGCCGTCTTTGCATTAAATGAACAAACGGAACTTGTCAGAGCATGTTTCCTGAAACTTGACAAGACTTGTTAGCTTCTTTATTCTTTTAGAACTAGCTTCACATCTTGCTTCAGAATTTGCTTGCAAATAACTTCTCATCAGCGCTTGCTTGTAAAATACTTCTGAACATAGTTTGCATGGAAACTTGCTTAGGATTAGAAGATGCATTTAATAGTTTCTTATCAGAGTCAACATCAGAACTTGCGCTAAAACAAATAGTTCTTTTATCAAAGAACTTCTTCATTTATTTTCAGCTCAACACGTAAAAATGATTTTCATCTAAGAAAATACTTCAGTCAGAACATTATCTGAAACAAAGAAATATGTTCATCAGAGTATCAATTATATAAAATATATTTTATTGTTATCATCAAAACTCTGAGATATGATCAGAACCAATCTTGTTCTAACAATCTCCCCCTTTTTGATGATGACAAAAATATTCAGGTTTTGAAATAAAATTGAATAAGAGATAATAATCTCCCCCTGAAATAAATATTTCTTCTTCTGAAAAAAAAGATGTAAAGAAAAACTTCCTGAGAATTTTCTTCAGAGCTTTGAGATTTTTCTTTTAGAATTTTTTTCAACAAGTCTTTTGAAGATGATGTTCAGATGATTAAAACTTCCAGAGTTTAATGATACCTGCAAAAATCTTTTAAACAGAGAAAGAAATCTTTGTATTTTGTTAATAATGTTTGAGACTTAGTCCCATAATTGTTAATCAGAGATTAGATCAAAATACTCATTTTCTCCCCCTTTTTGTCATAATCAAAAAGTATAAATAGAATTAAAAAGTGTAAAGGTTTTCATAAAAAGATTTAGAGGTACCAAACAAAACAAAAAACAAGAAACAGAATGACACTTAAGATTTTATAGAAACAAGAGACAAAAGAAGATTCTTGATTTTAGATGAAGATTCCTCTTGCTTCATCATCCAGTTTCTGATTTCCTTGTTTGTCTCATCCTGCTTGTCCAAGCACTCATGAATAGCTTCATTTTCCTTCTTGAGCTCGTTCAGAGTATCCATAATTAGTGAAGAAGGATCAGAGGATGAAGTAGCTTCAGCAGATATAGCCTTTGGAGTAGATGCAGTTGAGTCAGAATGAACAAAATTTGAGAGAAGAGTGCCCAGATCAACCATAAGAGTTGGTACAGGTTCTGGTGCAGCTTTAGCAGAAGGTTGATTACACAGAATTATTGCCAGAGGATTTGAATCTTCAGAGGCATCTTCAGACTCATCTTCTGAAATATCCATATGATCAGCATGAGCATTGGCAATCAGCAGAGAAGACTTCTTGTCCCAAATATCAGCAACTTCTGATTGGAAAGCATGCAAATGTTTGGAGAAATTCTCAAGCACTTGAGAATGACACAAGTCTTGCAGTTTCAGTGATTCAGCATCTAAAGTTCTTCTGAACGTTTCCCATAAAAGATATGTTGCTGCTGGATTCACGTTGCTGGTTCAGTCTTCCTTCAGCAGGTCTATCCAAGCTTGTACTTCTGTTAAAAAATTCTGAAAACATATATTTACATCTGGCTGGACAGGTTTGGGAACAGCCTTTTGTATGTTTTATTTTTCAGAAATTGTAGGGATTCAAAATCAACTACAGTTTTCAGAAAGTCAGATGGTTCAGGAGTTTCTACTTGTTCAGGTGTTTCTGATTGGTCAGGATTATCAGATGGTTCAGGTGTTGCTGATGGTTCAAGTGTTTCAGATGGTTCATGTGTTTCTGATGGTTCATGAGATGGAT
Source organism: Vicia faba (assembly GCA_948472305.1). NCBI lineage: Eukaryota > Viridiplantae > Streptophyta > Magnoliopsida > Fabales > Fabaceae > Vicia > Vicia faba. Next base: position 777,070,395 of record OX451737.1, read on the forward strand.
TGAGGGTATGTTCTGGAGATTCAGGAGGTGAAAGTGTTGTTGAGTTAGGTGTTGGAAGTTCTGGAGATATGGGTGGTGTGACGTCAGGAGAAATGATGATGGTGTTTTCAGCAGTGGGGGTAGGATTTTATGGTTGAGTTTTATTCATAGCAAAGATATTCTCAGAGGGTAGGGTGAAAGATGGCTTTTCCGTGGCCAGAGGTACGTTAATTCCAGGTATTATCCACGAGCCAGCATCATACCATTCAGTAGGTCTTGGTGATAAAGGTCTGGGAGGTGTTTGAGAAAAGTTTTTATGAGGGTTATTTTGAGAGATAGGTGTTTGAGATGGTTGTGTTTTAGTTTCAAGAGAGTCATCAGAATCAAAATCAATTATGTTTGATAAAGCTAGATCTATTAAAGGGTTTGTAGAAAGAGGTTCAGAGGGAATGGTTAAATCTATGTCTATATCTATGTCACCTAATGTTTGAGGTCCAGTATATGTATATATATGTACAAAATCATAAACAAGAATAGTCTCAGAAGATGTACCTGAAGTCTTTTTCTTCTTCTGGGGTCTAGCAGAGGGTCCTTCAACTGTTTTCCTTTTCATTGGCTGCTGGAAGACAACTTCTAGAGCTGCTTCATTTCTACCTTGAAGCCAGGCAGGATCAATTGGAGTTCCACTTTCTTTGCAAATTTGAATGTAAGCAGAATGATACGTGGGTGATCTCCTGAGTTGAAAAGTGGAAAGTCAGCAATTGGAATTCTTCTTCTGGTAACGGTTGCTGACACGTAAGGGGTAGGTTCTACCAGCAGTTTATCAATGATCTTTCTCTTCACCAGATTCTTTCCTGTCAGAGCTTTCCCACACGTAGGCTCTAACTCCCCCAGCAGGTTTGCTTCGTCCAAGTGTGCAATCAGATCATTCTCAGACAGAATGTCTAAAATCAATCTTCCCATTGGAATCCAGTTCCTCTTGGATTTAGGGTTCTTCACTCTTTCTGCTTCCCTTGTGTTGTACCCCAAAATTTGCCCTCCCATATTCTTCAAGAAATTGCCAAGTCAAGCTTCAAAATTCCCCAAGGGTTGCACAGTGTAAGGGCCTCCTAAACAGTCAAAATTAGGGTTTTGGTTCTGGAAAAGAAAATGAAGTTTCCAAGGGTCCAATCAAGTCCCACATGCCTATAAATATGGTCAAGCATCCTCATACCAAGTTTCAAGACTTTCAGCACAAAATTGCACAGTCAAAAACCCTAATTGCACTACAGTCAACTGTAGGGGCAAAATGGTCATTTGACAGTCAAAAGTTCAAATTTTTGGTAAACATCTCATTTTGAAGCCACAAACATCATTTGATCAATGCTTGATCATGATTCTCAAAGCTTGGCTCAAAAAGTCTCAAGATGCAAAAGTTTCCTTATTTGGACAGTTGGAAAAGTCAACTGTAAATTGACCAGGGCATAACTTTCACATGGATTATCAGAAAAATTCCATCCAAAGCTCATTTTGAAGAGAAAGACATTTACTACAACTCCTCTTCATACTTCAAGTCCAAGAAATTCCCTCACAAAAAGTTATCAATTTCAACATTATAGGTCATTTTCAAAAGTCAACAAAAAGGGACTTTAAGTCAAAGGCCATAACTTGAGATTGGTAAATCAAAATTACATGGGACCAAAAGCATTGGTTAAAGGACTCAAAGACCTTTCCAAAATGTCCAAGAACATGAGAAAAGCTTAAAAATTGAGCAAGTTATGCCTTGTGGAAGTTGGGAAATTTTTGGATATTTTGAAAAGTCAACATTGATTCAAATAACCTAAAATTGCTAATGGGCCTCTTTTTCTTCCACAATTCATTATCCAAGGCATGTGCACGACCATTTGGCCCAAAGGGAAGTTTTTTATCATTTTTATTTATTTATTTGGATTTTTTATTATTAATAATTCATTTAAATTAATTAAAATACATGAAAAATGTTAAACCTAATGTTTCAAATCTTTTTGTGCATAAAACATCTCCAAGATTTCGTGCAAATCAGATTAGGGAAGAATTGAAGGTGATTGGATATGATTGAGAGCAAATGTGCATGAAAAGATTGGAAAATATTTTGCCATAAAAATCAATATCCATACATCAATTCCTTGATTCCTTGGACAAGAAAACTTAACCTAAATCATTCACCTATACATACACAAGCAAACCCTCGTGCAAAAGGACTGGAAGCTGCGCCATATCAAAAGAACAAAACTTGAATTTTCTCAAAAAAAGTCAAACACTGAAAACTGTTTTCCAGGGCGATTCAAGCTGAGATAATCATCTCATCACCTTCCTGAGACCTTAAGCAACGTTCCTGAATAGGTTTCCACGTCCCTAACTCCTTGAATCGGTATCCAGAAGTCAAACTTTTTCATATAATATGCATAATCGTATTATGGTTTTCAAGCACATTCATTGCATTTTTCTTATGGATTATTACTAATTGATGGATTCTGATGCTAACTGTATAATTTAATTGTGTTTTTGTGCATTCTATGCGATTTCACCATTGTTGGATATTAGGGTTTTCCAAGCTGTGAATTGGGGTTTCCCATTTAAGGAAAAATTAGCACTCGAGACCTGGACCATTGAAATAAGCATGCTTGGACGAAGAGAAACCAACCCTCGCGCCTAATTTATGAGGCCATGTGGCCTATTCGCTATTTTCTGGAATAATGCCTTTTAGAACGGTTCAAAACCGTTGCCAATGTTTTTTGTGTTTCAGGAAATAAACAAGCGAGGAGGACGATGACTCGGTGGCAAGCTATGACTGGTTGATTCAAATTTTCGCGCGCGGAGGCCCTACTAACCATTGTTTATTTTATATTCATTGTTTGTTGTTTAATATACAAGACGCGCGTTTGGCTTGATTGGTTAGGCATGTGTGTGGTGACCTTCAGGACCTGGGTTCGATCCCAGGTCCCCCACCCTTTCCATGTTATTTTTTCATTAACGCTCTTGTGCAATTTCAATGCTAAGGTGTATCATACACCCTCAAAATCAAGCCATCCACTTGGCCAATGGAAACGATCAGAAGGCCATGATCTGAAGAACATGGTAAACTGCAGTCAAAGGTGCCACATGCTAGTGTCAGAATCAACGAGGCCTAAGGCTTATTGGGCTTAAATTGCTAACCATTCACCTCCTACTGGGGACAGACACCCCCTAGGTTTGCAAGTTTTTTTTACATTTTTTTATTCTTTTTATTTATTTCAATTGTTATTTTTAATTAATTCTTTAATTAATTATTTTCACAATAACATAAAAACACAAAAAATTAGAAAGGACAAAATTAAAATATATTTATTTAATTAATATTTTTTGTGAATAAAATTCATTAATTAACTTAGTTTTTAATTTAGGGTTTAATCTTAACATTTTTCAATAAAAATCTAAAATTGGTAGAATTAGGGTTTCAAGCATTTTTCATCCTCTTTTTATTTTTACTATATTAATTATTAATTCTTAATTAGTTATTTTTATAAATCAAGTTGCAATTAATTAATTAGGTTTAAGTTTAGATAATTGTCATATTTTCTTAATAAATTAAAAAATGTAGAATTAGGTTTTAATTTCATTAAATTCTCATAAATACAAAAAACTAAAAAAATAATTTCTTTTTTCTTTTAAATTAATTAATTTAATAATCATTTAATTTAATTTCGTTAAAAGGGTCCAACGCCCTCGTTTCTAATTTTAATTCAATTCGCGCGTTTTATTTCGTTTCTTATAATTTTTATGTACCTCTCCCAAGGCCATGTAATATTTACCTTTCGCATTTTTAATTCTTTATTTTCTGTCAAATCGGGTGCTGGAAATTTTGGCGATGTGGACCCGCGCCTTTTGTAATAGTTTAGAACTTTACGTTTCTCGCAAATTTTTTAACTGTTAATCAATGCATGCAAGAATGAATGGCCTTAAATAAAAACAAACGCGTAGATCACCAATAACATGACAAGATAAAATATCTGAATCTGACACACGAATCACACACCACCCCTAGGGTAGGCCTCACTGTTGCCTTGCCTCGAAAGGTGATCGTCGAGTAGAGGATGTCTTAGTAAGTCCTCATGATCCGGGAACCTGGCATGAGGGTAGCTTCTAAGGTGTCTTCCTATTGCTCCGGTGATCACCATGTCCCGAACCTCGAATTGACCCGAACACCTCCAACGGTGGTGCTACCTACCTCTCAATGGTGGGATGGCACTACTTTAAAGGACATCTACATAGACGAATTCCTTAGGGTAGGTAGACGACTCTAGATACTTGCTATAAACTTCAAAACAAATCAAAAAAATACTTTTCACACCAACACATTTTCAAAAAGCTTTCGAAAGCAATTTTTCAAACACTCTTGAGGACCGATACAAGAGTCGAATTGGAATTTTCAAAGAAACTTTTTAAAACCCACATTGAAAAGCAAACAAACCATTTTTGAAAACACAAATGAGCAAGTATATAAGAGCCCATGGATAACCATGGATAGAAAGGGTGCTAACACCTTCCCTTTCTATAATCTACCTCCCGAACCGAGAGCAATCTCTATAAGGAATTTTTCTGTGCTTTTGTCCTTTCCATTTGGAGAAAATAAAAGACGGTGGCGACTATTGCTTCCGTGACATTTCGCGAACCAGCGTTAAACAGTCAGTTCCAGATCCACCGATCACAGAACTGGCGACTCTGCTGGGGACTTATTATAAAGTGAGGTGTACCTTAGGACTAAGATCACTGTGTTTTCAATTGCTTTCCTTGCTTGCTTTATTATTGTGGGTTGCTTGGGAGTTCCTAACCTGGATCTGGGGATACCTTTCTTAGAAAGTAGCAACAAGGCTGTGAGGGAACTGTGCGGGGTATACTGACATGGTTGAAACAGTATGCTACGTTGATGTGGCACTTTGGTGTGTACCGGTAACCCTTGAGTTCAGTCAAGGAGAGTACGGGGCCTCCGCGTGGTGTCGTGAAGCATCAACAGACCTTAGGAACCTTAATTGAACTATCTTGGCCTCTTTAGGGTAGTGAGATAACTGACTTTGGTGCAGTCCGAGGTTGGTTGATACTCGATACTACACTCAATTGAGGGTTGCTTTCCTGGAATATTTCGGTCGCCAGTTCAGTGGCTAAATCGAAACGATGAACAATGAAAGCAATCCCGTGATATTGGGACCCTTAGAACCCGGTTACTTCTAATAGGACAGGTTGAACCCACCAACTTCAAGAGGGTACTACCCAGACCCCATGCTGGCCTTAAACCCTAAGGGCTTGTCTTGTGTGCCTTGTGTGCCTTACATGTTTGTCTTTGTAAATATCTGTGGTGTGTTTAATCATAGCATCATGACATCATCCAGCATCATATGCATTGACTAACCATTTCAGGGGTTCAAATCTTCATCTTTGTTCTTGTTTTGTAGGACATGGAAACTGTTCGTAGAAAGACAATTCAAATCAGTCTTGTAAGGATCCCTCCTCAGCTTAAGGAACTTATATCCAGGATTCCCGAGAGCTCTTCATTCAGTGAAAGACATGGAAGACTCATCAGCTTGGTCAACACCAACATTGAGGAAGACACGATAAAGGTCCTGTTCCAGTTCTTTGACCCTCTGCATCACTGTTTCACCTTCTTGGACTATCAGCTGGTACCTACATTAGAGGAGTTCTCCCGGCTCCTGAAGATCCCTATCCTTGATCAACTACCCTACAACGGTACGGAAAAGGAACCCAAGCTTGAAGAGATTGCTAAAGCCTTACACCTACAGTCATCTGACCTCAAGGGACATTGGGAACTTAGAAGTGGTATCAAAGGGTTCTTAGCCAGGTTTCTGTTTGAAAAGGCCCATGAATGTTGGAACTCCCTTGATTTGCAGGCTTTTGAAGAAGTTGTGGCCCTCCTTGTCTATGGTTTGGTGTTGTTTCCTAACCCAGATCAGCTTATTGATATCAGTGCTGTCCAGATCTTCATGTCCAGGAATCCTATACCTACATTGCTGGGGGACATCCTTCACTCATGTTACACTCGAACCATGAGAAAAAGAGGTGTCCTTATGTGTTGCACTCCTCTCCTGGGAAGGTGGTTTATTTCGCACCTTCCACAATCAGTTTTGAAGAACGAGCGGGGTTTAAGATGGTCACAACGGTTGATGACTCTCACACATGCAGATATACATTGGTGCCCTCGGTCCAGAGAAGATGTCACTATCATTGATCGTTGCGGGGAGTACCCTAATGTTCCTTTACTTGGAATCAGAGGAGGTATTACTTACAACCCATGCCTGGCTTGGAGACAGTTTGGTTATGCTCGGAGGGATGATCCTCATGACATGTTAATTCCTGACATAGTTTTTGACTTCGACAACGATACACAAGGACTTCGCCAGAGATTTATCAGAGCTTGGAGGATGCCCAGTAGGATAGACAGCAAGACACTGGGGCACAGGAATTCCATCCCGTTGGAACCTTATCTCAAGTGGGTACGAGCCCGCTCCCAGAAGTTAGTGATGCCTTATCCCCATATGCTCCCTGTGATCAAAGAGCCAGTCTTGGAAGGAGAAGTGTCCTGCACTATTCAGCACCCTGATATGCCCACATCCTGGGAAGAGATGCAGAAGAGCTGGACCCAGCTTAAGGAAGAACGAAATTCTCTTGAGACCAGTCTACATGCCAGTGAAAAGAAGGTCTTGGAGCTCACCCGCCTGTTGCATGAGGAGAGGAATCTCAACACCTACATAGCTCCAAAGAGGATGCGCAGTGTATTTTGGGATTGATTTTCTTTTGTATTATTTTGCCCGTGAGGCTTTGATGTACCAAACTATTTCCTTAATGATAACGTGTGTTCCTTTTTGTCTACAACAAATTTGAACTTTCGAACCCCTGAATGCATTGCATAAACACATATCATTCATCATGTGCATAACAGGTTTTCCTCTTTTCAGGTTGCTTACAGTTCTTCGCTGTTTATTTCAGCATCATGAATCCTGACTCATCATCAACTGAGATGTCCATCAAGGCTCTTCAGGCGCAGAATGCGCAATTTCAGGAATTAATCATGGGTCTGGATCAGGGCCAAGAAGAGCTGAAGGCTCTGCTCCTGAAGAAGGAAAAGAAGAAGAAGATAAGAACTGTTCTGTTCAGCTCGGGCCGAAGGTTTGGCAACACTCTGCAAAATGAAGAGGCTGGTTCTTCTATTGGCAAGAGTACTCCTCAAGCAGAAAAAGGTCCTAGTCCGGTAGTCTCCGACAACGAGACTGATTTTGATGAAGAGCAATATCCTCCGGCAGAAGACTGTTACAAGCAGTTGGAAGACAGGTTGAATGCTATGGAGATCCAACAGGTACCTGGGCTGGATTTTGGAGATTTGGGTTTATCTACTGGTGTAATCATTCCTCGTAAATTCAAAGCACCATCTTTCACTAAGTACGACGGGGCGTCGTGTCCCAAGCTACATCTCAGGTCCTATGTTCGGAAGATTCAACCATACTCAGCGGATAAGAATTTGTGGATCCACTTCTTCCAGGAGAGTCTTTCAGGGACTCATCTCGAATGGTTCTATCAGCTGGATGGGACCAAGGTTTGTAACTGGGAGGAGTTGGCTACTGCTTTCTATAAGCAGTATCAATATAATGCCGACCTTGCCCCTACACGTACCCAACTCCAGGGTATGTCGTTAGGTTCAAGTGAAGGTTTTAAGGAGTACGCTCAGAAGTGGAGGGATCTGGCTGGCAGGGTGCAGCCTCCGTTGACTGATCGGGAGTTGGTAGACATGTTCTTGGGGACCCTATCTGGGCCATTTTTCAACCATCTTATCGGTAACTCGTCTGCAGGGTTTACTGATCTTATTCTGACTGGAGAGAGAATTGAGGCTGGGTTGAAGTCTGGTAAGATTCCGAAGGGTGCATCTACAAGTTCTGAGAAGGAACCCTTCAAGAAGGAGGCTAGTGCTGTATATGGCTCCCGGAGACCAGAGAAATCTGAGCGCCGCCAATCTGTCAGTGCGGTAATGATTGCCAAGCCTGCTGCCACTCCTCGGCCAACCAATCCTCAAAGGGCTGAAAGACCCCGGAGAGAGTTTACCCGGTTAAGTATGACTTTATCGCAGATCCTGCCACAGTTGCTATCCACCAACCTAGTGACTGTCAGAGAGGCCCCCAAAGGTGTAAACACTGCTTCCCCCAAGTACAACCCAAATGCCCGATGTGCGTACCATTCTGATAGCCCGGGGCATTCCACTGATGACTGTTGGGCATTAAGGAATAAACTGCAGGACCTTATTGACGCCAAGGAGGTAAAATTTGAGGCATCTGAGAAGCCTAATGTAGTGACAGCTCCCCTGCCTGCTCATGGAGTGAATGCTATTAGGGACGAGGATGAAGTGGATGAAGCTGAGTTTGATAGCTGGATCTACCCGGCAACCGACAGTGGACTTCGCAATTGGAGTGCAAAGGACAATCTACCTGTTTCTCTTGTTACTAAGTAATGAATTCCTATGTTTTTGGTATCTGTAATAAACAATAAATTGAACTTTATGGCCCGGTGTCTTACCCGAGGCACCGTGGTTTCGTTTGTGAGGGCATATAAATTGTCATTTCATATATCATAAATGAAAATCTTTGACGTTTTCTCGCATTGCAAATCTTATGCTCCTTTTCTGTCTTTCTTTCCTTTACATATATTTCAAAACAGTTGTATTTATACACACACTCACTCATACAGGTTTCAATCCACTCTGGATCTTGCTGGTAACGACTCTGCTACTGCCAGTTATGACTTCGAAAATCCGATCAACTTAGCCGAAGACGAAGGTGAAGATGATTGCGAAGTGCCTGGCGAGCTTGCAAGACTGTTGCTTCAGGAAGAGAGGGAAATTCAACCACATGAAGAGCCAGTGGAAACAATAAACCTGGGTACTGAAGCAGACAGGAAAGAGGTAAAGATTGGTGCCAACCTAGAGCTCAGCGTGAAGCAACGGTTGACTAAAATGCTACATGATTATATGGAGATATTTGCCTGGTCCTACGAAGACATGCCCGGGTTGGATACCGATATTGTGGTCCATCATTTGCCTACTAAGGAAGACTGCCCTCCGGTTAAGCAAAAGGTCCGTCGTATGTGTCCAGAGATGTCTGAGAAGATTAAAGCCGAGGTTATGAAACAGTTTGATACCGGATTCCTTGCAGTGACTTCTTACCCGCAGTGGGTTGCTAATGTGGTGCCAGTACCAAAGAAGGACGGAAAGGTCAGAATATGCGTTGATTACAGGGATCTGAACAGGGCCAGCCCCAAGGATGACTTCCCTCTACCTCACATTGACGTCCTGGTGGATAATACTGCTCAGCATAAGGTGTTCTCTTTCATGGATGGCTTTTCAGGGTACAATCAGATCAAGATGGCACCTGAAGACATGGAGAAGACTACCTTTGTTACTCAGTGGGGTACCTTCTGCTACAAGGTCATGCCATTCGGGTTGAAGAACGCTGGGGCAACCTACCAACGTGCCATGGTTGCTTTATTTCATGACATGATCCATCATGAGATAGAAGTGTATGTTGACGACATGATCGCAAGGTCCCAGACTGAGGAAGAGCACCTAGATCATCTGCAGAAGTTGTTTGACCGGTTGAAACTGTACAAGCTGAGGTTGAACCCGAACAAGTGCACCTTTGGGGTTAGATCTGGGAAGTTGCTGGGCTTCGTGGTAAGTGACAAGGGCATTCAAGTGGACCCTGCCAAAGTTAAAGCTATTCAAGAGATGCCAGTTCCTAAGACAGAGAAGGAAGTCAGAGGCTTTTTAGGACGCCTGAATTACATTGCTCGATTCATCTCACACCTGACTGCTACCTGTGAACCAATCTTCAAGCTGCTGAAGAAAGATCAGGTAATACGTTGGAATGATGAATGTCAGGCTGCTTTTGACAGAATCAAAGAGTATCTCCAAGAACCACCCATCCTTATGCCACCGGTTGAAGGGAGACCTCTGATACTATACCTGACAGTACTTGACAACTCAATGGGGTGCGTGCTGGGGCAGCATGACGAGTCTGGCCGAAAAGAGCATGCCATTTATTACCTTAGTAAAAAGTTTACCGACTGTGAGACCCGATACTCACTGCTCGAGAAAACTTGCTGCGCTTTGGTATGGGCTGCTCGCCGGCTGAGACAGTATATGCTGACTCACACTACTTTGTTGATCTCAAAGATGGATCCTATAAAGTACATATTCGAAAAGCCTGCTCTGTCAGGGAGAATAGCAAGATGGAAAATGATCTTGACGGAATACGACATTCAGTACACTACCCAGAAAGCCATCAAGGGGAGTGTATTGGCAGACCACTTGGCACATCAGGCCGTAGATGACTATCAGTCAATGAACTTCGAGTTTTCGGATGAAAGCATCATGATAGTAACTGATTGTGAAGTACCTGGACCGGATGAAGGACCTGAGGAAGGATCCCGATGGTCTATGCACTTTGACGGAGCCTCCAACGCTTTGGGAAACGGTATCGGCGCTATAATCATATCACCGCAAGGCACTCATACTCCACTCACTGCCCGACTATGTTTCAACAGTACCAACAACATGGCAGAGTATGAGGCATGCATCATGGGTCTTCAAGTTGCGATCGACCTAAGGATCAAGTTTCTGAGTGTCTTCGGAGATTCAGCTCTCGTGATCAATCAGATCAAAGGAGAGTGGGATACGAAACATCCGAATCTTATCCCTTACAGAGAATGTGTGTTGACCTTGATCCCCCACTTCACGAAGATAACCTTTGAACACTTTCCGAGAGAGGAGAATCAGTTAGCGGACGCGTTAGCTACAATGTCTTCTATGTTCAAAGTTAAATGGGATAATGAGGCTCCCCGGATCATCATCTGGAAACTGGACGAACCGGCATACTGTTGCGATCTCGAGACTGAATTGGTGACTGAGAAGCCTTGGTACCATGAGGTGAAGAGATATCTGGAAGCTCAGGAATACCCTGAAGGTGCCTCTGTCAATGATAAGAAGTTCCTGAGAAGGTTCGCGGAAAAGTTCTTCCTTAGCAACGGCATCTTGTACAAGCGAAACCATGATTCAACCTTACTGCGTTGTGTGGATAAGACTGAAGCAGAAAGGATCATGGAAGACCTACATGAAGGGACCTTTGGTACACATTCCAGTGGACATACAATGGCAAAGAAGATCCTTCGGGCAGGGTATTACTGGTCCACAATGGAAGCTGACTGCTACCAACATTCCAGGACATGCCACAAGTGCCAGATTTATGCAGACAAGGTGCATGTTCCTCCAGTTCCTCTGAATGTTCTGACTGCGCCTTGGCCGTTTGCAATGTGGGGCATAGACATGATCGGTGAAATTAAACCTACGACATCTAATGGGCATCGCTTCATCCTAGTGGCGATTGATTATTTTACAAAGTGGGTTGAAGCAGCTTCCTACGCTACGGTAACCAAGACTGTTGTGGCACGGTTCATTCGACAAAATCTGATTTGTTGGTACGGCGTCCCTGAAAGAATCATTACAGACAATGGTACCAATCTGAATAACAAGATGATCACTGAGCTCTGCGAGCAGTTCAAGATACAGCACCATAATTCTTCTCCTTACAGACCGAAGATGAATGGGGCTGTAGAAGCAGCAAATAAAAATATCAAGAAAATCGTGCAGAAGATGACAGTGACTTATAAAGATTGGCACGAGATGTTACCGTTCTCTCTACATGGGTACCGTACCTCAGCCAGGACGTCAACCGGGGAAACTCCTTTCTCTTTGGTTTATGGTATGGAGGCAGTCTTACCGATCGAAGTGAAAATACCCTCTCTCCGGATAATGAAGGATGCAAATCTGAACGAGGACGATTGGATCCAAACACGACTTGATCAGCTCAACCTTATTGATGAGAAGAGACTTGCTGCTATCTGTCATGGTCAGACGTATCAGAAACGGATGATCAGGGCATTTAACAAAAAGGTCAGACCACAGGAATATCAAGTTGGGGATCTGGTAATCAAGCGAATCATCCTTCCTCAGAGTGATCCAAGGGGCAAATGGACCCCTACGTACGAAGGGCCATTTGTGGTTAAACATGTGTTCTCAGGAGGGGCCATGATTCTAACCAACATGGATGGTGACGACCTTCCTCACCCCGCCAATGCAGACATAGTAAAAATATACTACGCATAATAAAGACCCGCTAGGCTGACATGCCTAGGCAAAAATTAGGGCTTCCCGGCGAACCAAAAGGGTTCGGGCAAAATGAAGGGATGAAATGAAAAAATATCTGTACACCCGGCAAGTCGAAAACCTGAAAAGGCGGCTTGGGCAAAAATGGGTATCCCGGTGGACTGAAAACCCGAAAGGGCGGTCCAGGAAAAAGTTAGGGATAAAGCGTAATACTATGTCTCATTGGATCACCTTGCATCCAGAATCCGGTATCTACATCAAATTCAGACGGCATCGATCAGTCAGCTTCATCTTCGTTTAGGTCATCAAGTGATGAGACGCTCAGAGTTATAAAGGCAATAGCAGAGTTGAAACCCAGTGGGATCGTTCATTTCACACAGCTGTTTTATTTTTTCTTGTACAAATTTGTATAAACTCTTCTGTTCGGCGGCGTTCTCTTACTAGGACGTCAGCCTCTTGTACATAAATGCCTATTTACAGGCCATTCAAAAATCAATACAAATATATTTTTCAATTAAAAGTGCCAATTGTTTTTCTTTTTCTGTTTTGTTTTGCGAAGAACGTCCAAGGTTCAATTTGTGATATATGCATTGACAATAATTTGCTAACTCATGAATATTTGCATACGAAACAAAGGATTAATTACGGATAACATTAGAAACAGGGGCAATAAAAGAGTTGTCTAAGTAATCTAATTGTTCTGTCCTCCAAGGTATCAAGGTAAGATCAGCCGAAGAACATAACCAGTACATCCCAATTCCCCAGAGAGTGTGTCAGCAAATCAATACGCTCTCCCCAGGCAAAGCTACTATCAGTCTTAAGGAAGTTGGGTATCCTCCAGCAGATCTCAGACATTCCCCAACACATCATACATATATTCTTAACAAACATCCCCGACAATCTTGGTCTAAAGATTGTTCCCCGACGGTATACCAGCATTCAGTGGAGTCATCTTCCCGACACAGTTCAAAGCTTCCCCAAGAAAATCCAATCTAGTTCCCCAGGAAAGTTGGAATCCATCTCCCCAAGCAGTAAGCTTATCCCCAGTAGATTCTGGAAGCTTATCCGTGCAGAGCACGAACGCGTCGCCCGGCTTTATTCAAAGAGTTATTTCCTTACCAGGATATAACTGGGTTATCCTCAGCCAAAAGCCACGGAAAGTTCATCCTCGGCAAAGTCTTCTTATCCCCAGCGAAGTCTATTAACACTTCCAATACAACAATGGTATCCCCAGCGAGTTATTATCAACAACTCAGCAAAGTATCTCTCTCCCCACAGAGTATTGCTTCCCAGCAAGATCGTTAGAGTACTTTCCTCCCCTCAGAGTTATTCCATTCGCCAAGTTTATTCCCCAACGGAGTCATCTTCTCTTACCGGTATTCTTGCAATTATCATCCCCAGCGGAAGCAAAATCTATTCTCCAACATCAGCCCAGGAGTGACTTCCCGGCACCCGTCAAGGATTTACTTTCCTAGACGAAAAATACATTCCTAAACATCGCACTTCCATACATCATTATAGCATGCATAGACGCATCATATCTCACAAATCTCATTTATGTTGAGAACATCATTGCTTGGTCCATATCATGCATTGCATATGACTGACCTTTACCTTTCAGGAAAGATTCAGTTAAATTCTCAATCACATTCCAAGACCTAGACCGGTTCAGTTAATCGACTCCAAAGATTTCTTATCCAGTCAAAGGCCTTCTCTGGTCCAGTTAAATCGACCCCAAACAGATTTTTCTGATAAAAACCCAGTTGAAGACATTCCAAGACCTAGACCGGTTCAGTTAATCGACTCCAAAGATTTCTTATCCAGTCCAAGGCCTTCTCTAGTCCAGCTAAATTGACCCCAAACAGATTTTTCTGATGAAGACTCAGTGGAAGTTATCCAAGGTTTTCCCAATGATTGCTATTGAGATTGTAATCGCCTATGGTTCTCTCCCTGATACTGCGGAGATGATAATTCCATCCAAGGTTTTCTCGATGATTGCTATTGAGATTGTAATCGCCTATGGTTCTCTCCCCGATACTGCGGAGATGATAATTCCATCCAAGGTTTTCTCGATGATTGCTATTGAGGTTGTAATCGCCTATGGTTCTCTCCCCGATACTGCGGAGATGATAATTCCATCCAAGGTTTTCCCAATGATTGCTATTGAGGTTGTAATCGCCTATGGTTCTCTCTCCGATACTGCGGAGATGATAATTCCATCCAAGGTTTTCTCAATAATTGCTATTGAGGTTGTAATCGCATATGGTTCTCTCCCCGATACTGCGGAGATGATAATTCCATCCAAGGTTTTCTCAATGATTGCTATTGAGGTTGTAATCGCCTATGGTTCTCTCCCCGATACTGCGGAGGTGGTAATCCCAGGCTTCGCTCAACGATTGCTGTTGAAGTTGAAGTTATCCAAGGTTTTCTCAATGATTGCTATTGAGGTTGTAATCGCCTATGGTTCTCTCCCCGATACTGCGGAGATGATAATTCCCACCAAGATTCTCTCAATGTTTGTTGTTGAGGTTGTAGTCGCCTATGGTTCTCTCCCCGATCCTACGGAGTTGGTAATCCCAGGCTTCTCTCAACGATTGCTGTTGAAGTTGAAGTTATCCAAGGTTTTCTCAATGATTGCTATTGAGGTTGTAATCGCCTATGGTTCTCTCCCCGATCCTGCGGAGTTGGTAATCCCAGGCTTCTCTCAACAATTGCTGTTGAAGTTGAAGTTATCCAAGGTTCTCTCAATGTTTGCTGTTGAGGTGGTAATCGCCTATGGTTCTCTCCCCGATACTGCGGAGTTGGTAATCCCAGGCTTCTCTCAACGATTGCTGTTGAAGTTGAAGTTATCCAAGATTCTCTCAATGATTTCTATTGAGGTTGTAGTCGCCTATGGTTCTCTCCCCGATACTGCGGAGGTGGTAATCCCAAGATTCGCTCAACGATTGCTGTTGAAGTTGAAGTTATCCAAGATTCGCTCAACGATTGCTGTTGAAGTTGAAGTTATCCAAGATTCTCTCAAAGTTTGCTGTTGAGGTGGTAATCGCCTATGGTTCTCTCCCCGATCCTGCGGAGTTGGTAATCCCAAGATTCGCTCAATGATTGCTGTTGAGGTTGAAGTTATCCAAGATTCTCTCAATGTTTGCTGTTGAGGTTGTAGTCGCCTATGGTTCTCTCCCCGATCCTGCGGAGGTGGTAATCCCAAGATTTTCTCAACAATTGCTGTTGAAGTTAAAGTCACCCAAGGTTCTCTCACCGTTCCTGTTGAGGTAGTAACCATCCCTGGTTCATTCATCACCGTTTGAAGCTCCATACCCAGCTCCTGTAACCAGTCAGGACACATCTACACAAAGAATTTGAAAACCAGCTCCCGTAACAGGTCAGGTACTCATTTTTCTTTTGCAGGTACGCAAGTTCTCGCTAAGGAATCTCTTATGCGATTGACATCCAGATGGCATCTATAAGCCCATCCACCTATCCATCATCTCTTAGCATGGCATCTATAAGCCCATCATCCTATTCATCAATCTCCAAATGGCATCTATAAGCCCATTCCACCACCACACTACTATGTGAGCGCAAATTTCTGGGCACTCTAGTGTTCAATCATCTTCCACCTTCGGATTACGAAAGGCACGTCAACAAATCTTCATCCTCAGGTCTAAGAAGATTGAACAGGGGCAACTGTTGTACCCCAAAATTTGCCCTCCCATATTCTTCAAGAAATTGCCAAGTCAAGCTTCAAAATTCCCCAAGGGTTGCACAGTGTAAGGGCCTCCTAAACAGTCAAAATTAGGGTTTTGGTTCTGGCAAAGAAAATGAAGTTTCCAAGGGTCCAATCAAGTCCCACATGCCTATAAATATGGTCAAGCATCCTCATACCAAGTTTCAAGACTTTCAGCACAAAATTGCACAGTCAAAAACCCTAATTACACTACAGTCAACTGTAGGGGCAAAATGGTCATTTGACAGTCAAAAGTTCAAATTTTTGGTCAACATCTCATTTTGAAGCCACAAACATCATTTGATCAATGCTTGATCATGATTCTCAAAGCTTGGCTCAAAAAGTCTCAAGATGCAAAAGTTTCCTTATTTGGACAGTTGGAAAAGTCAACTGTAAATTGACCAGGGCATAACTTTAACATGGATTATCAGAAAAATTCCATCCAAATCTCATTTTGAAGAGAAAGACATTTCCTACAACTCCTCTTCATACTTCAAGTCCAAGAAATGCCCTCACAAAAAGTTATCAATTTCAACATTATAGGTCATTTTCAAAAGTCAACAAAAAGGGACTTTAAGTCAAAGGCCATAACTTGAGATTGGTAAATCAAAATGACATGGGACCAAAGGCATTGGTTAAAGGACTCAAAGAACTTTCCAAAATGTCCAAGAACATGAGCAAAGATTAAAAATTGAGCAAGTTATGCCTTGTGGAAGTTGGGAAATTTTTGGATATTTGAAAAGTCAACATTGATTCAAATGACCTAAAATTGCTAATGAGCCTCTTTTTCTTCCACAATTCATTATCCAAGGCATGTGCACGACCATTTGGCCCAAAGGGAAGTTTTTTATCATTTTTATTTATTTATTTGGATTTTTTATTATTAATAATTCATTTAAATTAATTAAAATACATGAAAAATGTTAAACCTAATGTTTCAAATCTTTTTGTGCATAAAACATCTCCAAGATTTCGTGCAAATCAGATTAGGGAAGAATTGAAGGTGATTGGATATGATTGAGAGCAAATGTGCATGAAAAGATTGGAAAATATTTTGCCATAAAAATCAATATCCATACATCAATTCCTTGATTCCTTGGACAAGAAAACTTAACCTAAATTATTCACCTATACATACACAAGCAAACCCTCGTGCAAAAGGACTGGAAGTTGCGCCATATCAAAAGAACAAAACTTGAATTTTCTCAAAAAAAGTCAAACACTGAAAATTGTTTTCCAGGGCGATTCAAGCTGAGATAATTATCTCATCACCTTCCTGAGACCTTAAGCAACGTGCCTGAATAGGTTTCCACGTCCCTAACCCCTTGAATCGGTATCCAGAAGTCAAACTTTTTCATATAATATGCATAATCGTATTATGATTTTCAAGCACATTCATTGCATTTTTCTTATGGATTATTACTAATTGATGGATTCTGATGCTAACTGTATAATTTAATTGTGTTTTTGTGCATTCTATGCGATTTCACCATTGTTGGATATTAGGGTTTTCCAAGCTGTGAATTGGGGTTTCCCATTTAAGGAAAAATTAGCACTCGAGACCTGGACCATTGAAATAAGCATGCTTGGACGAAGAGAAACCAACCCTCGCGCCTAATTTATGAGGCCATGTGGCCTATTCGCTATTTTCTGGAATAATGCCTTTTAGAACGGTTCAAAACCGTTGCCAATGTTTTTTGTGTTTCAGGAAATAAACAAGCGAGGAGGACGATGACTCGGTGGCAAGCTATGACTGGTTGATTCAAATTTTCGCGCGCGGAGGCCCCACTAACCATTGTTTATTTTATATTCATTGTTTGTTGTTTAATATACAAGACGCGCGTTTGGCTTGATTGGTTAGGCATGTGTGTGGTGACCTTCAGGACCTGGGTTCGATCCCAGGTCCCCCACCCTTTCCATGTTATTTTTTCATTAACGCTCTTGTGCAGTTTCAATGCTAAGGTGTATCATACACCCTCAAAATCAAGCCATCCACTTGGCCAATGGAAACGATCAGAAGGCCATGATCTGAAGAACATGGTAAACTGCAGTCAAAGGTGCCACATGCTAGTGTCAGAATCAACGAGGCCTAAGGCTTATTGGGCTTAAATTGCTAACCATTCACCTCCTACTGGGGACAGACACCCCCTAGGTTTGCAAGTTTTTTTTACATTTTTTTATTCTTTTTATTTATTTCAATTGTTATTTTTAATTAATTCTTTAATTAATTATTTTCACAATAACATAAAAACACAAAAAATTAGAAAGGACAAAATTAAAATATATTTATTTAATTAATATTTTTTGTGAATAAAATTCATTAATTAACTTAGTTTTTAATTTAGGGTTTAATCTTAACATTTTTCAATAAAAATCTAAAATTGGTAGAATTAGGGTTTCAAGCATTTTTCATCCTCTTTTTATTTTTACTATATTAATTATTAATTCTTAATTAGTTATTTTTATAAATCAAGTTGCAATTAATTAATTAGGTTTAAGTTTAGATAATTGTCATATTTTCTTAATAAATTAAAAAATGTAGAATTAGGTTTTAATTTCATTAAATTCTCATAAATACAAAAAACTAAAAAAATAATTTCTTTTTTCTTTTAAATTAATTAATTTAATAATCATTTAATTTAATTTCGTTAAAAGGGTCCAACGCCCTCGTTTCTAATTTTAATTCAATTCGCGCGTTTTATTTCGTTTCTTATAATTTTTATGTACCTCTCCCAAGGCCATGTAATATTTACCTTTCGCATTTTTAATTCTTTATTTTCTGTCAAATCGGGTGCTGGAAATTTTGGCGATGTGGACCCGCGCCTTTTGTAATAGTTTAAAACTTTACGTTCCTCGCAAATTTTTTAACTGTTAATCAATGCATGCAAGAATGAATGGCCTTAAATAAAAACAAACGCGTAGATCACCAATAACATGACAAGATAAAATATCTGAATCTGACACACGAATCACACACCACCCCTAGGGTAGGCCTCACTGTTGCCTTGCCTCGAAAGGTGATCGTCGAGTAGAGGATGTCTTAGTAAGTCCTCATGATCCGGGAACCTGGCATGAGGGTAGCTTCTAAGGTGTCTTCCTATTGCTCCGGTGATCACCATGTCTCGAACCTCGAATTGACCCGAACACCTCCAACGGTGGTGCTACCTACCTCTCAATGGTGGGATGGCACTACTTTAAAGGACATCTACACAGACGAATTCCTTAGGGTAGGTAGACGACTCTAGATACTTGCTCTAAACTTCAAAACAAATCAAAAAAATACTTTTCACACCAACACATTTTCAAAAAGCTTTCGAAAGCAATTTTTCAAACACTCTTGAGGACCGATACAAGAGTCGAACTGGAATTTTCAAAGAAACTTTTTAAAACCCACATTGAAAAGCAAACAAACCATTTTTGAAAACACAAATGAGCAAGTATCTAAGAGCCCATGGATAACCATGGATAGAAAGGGTGCTAACACCTTCCCTTTCTATAATCTACCTCCCGAACCGAGAGCAATCTCTATAAGGAATTTTTCTGTGCTTTTGTCCTTTCCATTTAGAGAAAATAAAAGACGGTGGCGACTCTTGCTTCCGCGACATTTCGTGAACCAGCGTTAAACAGTCAGTTCCAGATCCACCGATCACACCTTGTTTCCATGACATGTGTCCAGAGGTGATCAAACAGAAGGTAGGGTAAATCAATCTTAACATTTTTTCCTAGACAGAACAGAAGGTATTACTGGTCAACATTTATATAGTCAGGAGAACTTGTTTCCTTTCTATGATGAATATAGCCATGGATGATTCTAGCCCATATCTTGTACTGATTTTTCAAATCTCTGACTTTTGAAGAAGCTTGCCCAGTTGTAAAAATTTCAGCATGAACTCTTGACATGTCTGTTATAGCATTTGAGTCTCTAGTTACTCCATTTCCTTCAAAACCCGGTAATTTTCTGATGAGATTTTCAGTTATTGAGATTTCCTTACCCATTACAAATGAGAGAATAACCTTTGGAGATGCAATGGCGTGTATCCAAAATTCCTTAACAAGGTGTGGAAAAACAGGGCCAACAAGACGATTAAAGAAGTTTCCCCATCCTTGAAATTCCACAGCAGGAAGAAGGTCAAACCCATTTGCTTTTAGGTTTTCAAAATCCACCAT
The DNA here is from genome assembly GCA_948472305.1 of Vicia faba. Classification (NCBI taxonomy): domain Eukaryota; kingdom Viridiplantae; phylum Streptophyta; class Magnoliopsida; order Fabales; family Fabaceae; genus Vicia; species Vicia faba. The sequence goes on from OX451737.1 coordinate 777,090,479, forward strand.
CAATTCACTGATAACTTCTAAACTATCAACTGGAATAAGAGTGGTTCTCTCAGGGATGATGTACTGTTCAGTTTGGGTGTTTCCAGAATGAGTAGAGGAAGAAGCCATTTGAGCACTTAGGTTGAGAGAAAAAAATGGGTTGCAGAAAAAAAATACACAAAGACGGTTGAAGTTTGAAAGAGAAGGTAAAAAGTGAGAAACAGGTTTTACAAAAGTATTTATATGAAAACTTTTGAGAAAAAGGTTTTAAAAAAAAACTTAAAAGATTTTAAGAAAAAATTAATTAAAAAGAATCTAATCATTACTTAGCATTTAATGACATTGAAAAATGAGGGGAAACATGAGATTTTGAACAAATCATAACAGTTACCTAGGAGCGGTGTCAATAGCATAGCACGCATGACCTTTCAGAAATACAACACGTGTTCATCTCCTGAAGGTTGCATGAGACAATTGTTTGATATAATGAACTGCTGAACTATACTTGTAATGAAACGTTAGAACATTTAAGAACCTTATATATAGTTTCTGATGTAACTTCTCTTCTAACTTCTGAAGAGTTGTTAATCAGAACATTCATTTCAGAACATTCTGAAGGCAAACACAGAAGATAAATACAATTTTATTCAGGACATAATTCCATACTAATATTTTTCAAAATAAATTTAAATCTATCTTCTGAAAGGGGTTTGGTAAAAATATCAGCCTATTGATGGTCTATTTTTACAAAGTTTAAATTTAAAATTCCTTTATGAATGTAGTCCCTTATAAAATGATATTTAATTTCTATGTGTTTTGCTTTAGAATGTAAAATGGGATTTTTAGAAAGACAAATTGCAGAGGTATTGTCACATAAGATAGGAATCTTACTTTCATAAAGATTAAAATCTTCTAGCTGACTTTTCATTCATATCACCTGAGAACTACATCCAGCAGCAAATATATACTCAACTTCTGTTGTTGAAAGTGCTATGGTAGCTTGCTTCTTGCTGTACCACGAGATAAGGTTGTCACCCAGAAACTGACAGCTTTCAGAGGTGCTCTTACGTTCAATTCTATCTCCAGCTAAGTCAGCATCACAATAACCTACTAGTCTGAATTCTTTTGATCTTCTGTAACACAGACCCAGATTAGTAGTACCTTTCAGATACCTCAGAATTCTCTTAACAGCAGTTAAGTGAGATTCTCTAGGATCTGATTAGAATCTAGCACATAAACATACGCTGAATAATATATCAGGTCTAGATGCAGTCAGATAGAGAAGGGATCCAATCATACCTCTGTAGAGTTTCTGATCTACCTTCATACTTACCTCATCTTTTCCCAGAATGCATGTTGGATGCATTGGTGTCTTAGCATATTTGTTTTCTGACATCTGGAATTTCTTCATAAGTTCTTTAACATACTTCGTCTGATGTATGTAAGTACCTTCTGGAGTCTGATTTATTTGTATTCCCAGAAAGAAATTTAATTCTCCCATCATGCTCATCTCAAATTCTGCCTACATGGTCTCAGCAAATTCTTTTCGAAGAGAGATATTAGAGGTTCCAAAAATAATATCATCAGCATAAATTTGACAAATTAAAATGTCATTTTTAAATGTTTTTCGGAATAAAGTTGTGTCCACTTTCCCTCTGGTAAAATCTTTTTCTAAAAGAAAATTACTCAAACGTTCATACCAAGCTCTGGGAGCTTGTTTCAGACAGTATAAAGACTTTTTTAGTTTGAAAACATGTTCTGGATACTTTGAGTCATTAAAGCCAGAAGGTTGATGGACATAAACTTCTTCTTCTATATAGCCATTTAAAAATTCACTTTTAACATCCATTTGATATAATGAAATGTTATTTTGAACAGCAAAAGAAATTAATAATCTAATAGATTCTAACCTGGCGACTGGGGCAAAGGTTTCATTATAATCAATTCCTTCTTGTTGACTATAACCCTGTGCAACCAGTCGTGCTTTATTTCTGACCACCTCTCCTTGCTCATTTAGTTTGTTTCTGAAAACCCATTTAGTTCCTATAATGTTGAATCCTTTAGGTCTTGGAACTAGATCCCATACATCATTTCTGGAAAATTGATTGAGTTCATCTTGCATGGCTAGGATCCAATCATTGTCTTCCAGAGCTTCATCAATAGAGGTTAGCTCAATCAGAGATACCAATCCAAACAATGATTCTTCATTGATTCTGAGAGAGGATCTTATTCTGATGGGATCTTCTTTCCTTCCAATAATCACGTCTTCTTTATGAGCTGGAGAGATTATGGGAAACCTTTTCTGAGAGGGTTGTTCAGAGATTCTGAGATTATCCAGAGCATTATCAAGAGGAGGATCTTCTGAGTCTTCCTTTGCTTCTGACTTTTCAGAGTTTGAGAGATGATCTTCTGTACCTACAGAAATATCAATTTGCTTTGGCTGTTGCTGGCCAAGCTTATCATCAAACCCGACTTTGATTGATTCTTCAACAATCAGAGTTTCGGTGTTGTATACTGTATAGCCTTTTGAGCGTTCAGAATATCCAAGCAGAAAACACTTTTGTGCCTTAGAATTAAACTTGTTCATATTTTCTTTAGTGTTCAGAACAAAACAAGTACATCCAAAAGGATGGAAATATGAAATGTTGGGTTTTCTGTTTTTCCATAATTCATAGGGAGTCTTTTCAAGAATAGGTCTTATAGAGATTCTATTCTGAATATAACATGTTGTGTTCACAGCTTCTGCCCAAAAGTGCTTAGCCATATTTGTTTCATTGATCATGGTTTTGGTCATTTCTTGTAACGTTCTATTTTATCGTTCTGCAACTCCATTTTGTTGGGGAGTTCTAGGACAGGAGAAGTTATGAACAATACCATTTTCTTTAAAATATTTTTCAAAATAATGGTTTTCAAATTCTCCTCCATGATCACTTCTAACTTTTATAATTCTAAAATCTTTTTCGTTTTGCACTTGGTTACAGAAGTTAATGAACACAAAATGTGACTCATCCTTGTGTTTTAAAAACTTAACCCATGTCCATCTGCTGTAGTCATCAACAATGACCAATCCATACTTCTTGCCTCTGATGGATGTAGTTTTAACTGGCCCAAACAGATCAATGTGAAGTAGTTCTAATGGCCTAGAGGAAGAAACAACATTTTTTGATTTAAAGAAGGTTTTGAAAATTTTCCTTTTTGACATGCTTCGCACAGAGCTTCTGAGTTGTACTTCAGATTGGGAAGTCCTCTGACTAAATTCAGTTTATTTATTTGAGATATTTTTCTCATGCTGACATGTCCCAATCTTTTATGCCATACCCATTGCTCATCGCTAACAGACAAAAGGAATTTTACATTCAGAGTTTTAAGATCTGACAAATCAATTTTATAGATGTTGTTCTTTCTCTTGCCAGAAAAGAGGATTGTTCCATCTTTTTGACTAATAGCTCTACAGGAATTTTGATTAAAGATAATGTCATAACCGTTGTCACTTAATTGACTTATGGACAACAGGTTATGCGCTAATCCTTCAACTAATATAACATTAGAGATAGAAGGAAGGTTACCATTTCCAATGGTTCCAAAACCAATAATCTTCCCTTTCTGATTACCTCCAAACTTGACGTCTCCTCCAGATTTAAATTCCAGGTTTTGGAACATAGACTTTCTTCACGTCATGTGTCGTGAGCATCCAGAGTCCATGTACTATGACTGGTGTCTCAATTGAGCTGTTAAGGACATCTGTAACAAATATTATTTCTCCTTAGGTACCCATATCTTTTTGGGTCCTCTTTGGTTAGAGTATTTAAAGTTCTGTTTAAACTTTGGATTATCATAAGAATTTCCATAGTGAGATGTATATTTAATATCATGTGTGTGCCCAAAACTAAATTGTTTATTCAGAGGTTTATATATGAAAGTCATCTTAGCAACAGGTTTTGGTATATATGTTTCCTTCCCTTTGGGAGTTTCATATCCAATTCCTCTTCTGTTGTTCCCACTAACTCCATAGATCATTGAAGCTATTTTGCTTCTATCTATGCTTTTAGTAAGAAAAGTTTGAAAGCTACAGTCATATTCTTTAAGAATATCTTTTGAACTTGACGCAGAATCTGAAATAGAAATTTTTTGAACTTTTTGAATTTCCTCTTTAAGTTTAAAATTATTTTCTTTGAGTTCAGATTTTTCTGTTTCATGTTTCTCAAGATCAGATGCAATACTCTTTTTGAGTTTCTTGTATTTGATTTTGAGTTGACTATAGTTTTCCAGAAGTTCTGATAAACTTTCAGCAAGTTCAGCTCTAGTAAATTCAGAGAATACCTCTTTTGATTCTGACTCATAGTCTGAGTCATCTACTGTGATAGCCATAAGAGCTAGGTTGGCATTCTCATCTTCAGAATCAGATTCATCTTCAGAGGATTCTGAATCGTCCCAGGTGGCCATCATGCCTTTTTTTCTACCAAAATTTTTCTTTGGTCTTTCTCTTTGCATTTTTGGACAATCACTCTTGTAGTGTCCAGGTTCTTTACATTCATAACATATTATCTCTCTCCTATTTAAATTCTTGTGTCCAGAAGATTCTGGTTTATCTTCTGACTTCTTGAAGTTTCTGAACTTCTTCTGTCTGTGCTTCCACATCTGGTTGATCCTTCTGGAGAGCAAGGATAGTTCATCGTCTTCTGACGCAGATTCTTCAGAGTTTCCTTCTTCTTCCTAAAAAGCATTAGTTTCACATTTTTTATAGATTTCTTACCTTTCTTCTGAGGCTCGTGTTCATCAAGTTCTATCTCATGACTTCTTAAAGCACTGATGAGTTCTTCAAGAGACACATTGTTCAGATCTTTTGATACTTTGAAAGCAGTGCCCATAGGTGCCCATCTTCTGGGTAAACTTTTGATAATCTTCTTAACATGGTCTTCCTTGGTGTATCCCTTGTTTAGAACTCTCATGCCAGCGATCCGAGTTTGGAACCTTGAGAACATAGCTTCTATAGATTCACTTTCTTCCATTTTGAAGGCTTCATACTTCTAGATGAGAGCCAGAGCTTTAGTCTCCTTCACTTGAGCGTTTCCTTTGTGAGTCATTTTGAGAGACTCAAACATATCATGTGCTGTATCTCTATTTGTGATCTTCTCATATTCCATTTTAGAGATGGCGTTTAGAAAAATATTTCTAGCTCTGTGGTGATTTTTGAAATCAGCTTTTTGTTGTCTATCCATATTTTTTCTATCAATTTTGTTTCCTTATGAGTCTATAGGATGTGTGTAACCATCCAAGACTATATCCCATAAATCACTATCATGACCTAGAAATAAACTTTCTAGTCTATCTTTCCAATATTCAAAATCTTCTCCATCAAACACATGAGGTTTGGTGTAGTTATTGTTGTTTTGTTCAATTGCCATTTGTGTTTTCCTTCTGGATCTTTTCCTGACACGGTTAAGTGTTTGCGCTATGAGTCAAGCTCTGATACCAATTGAAGGGTGAGAAAACACTTAGAAGGGGGGTGAATAAGTTTTTCTTTTTCTTCTTCTTACTAGCTCAACAATAATGAAAAGACACAGTTATTTTTATCCTGGTTCGTTTGAACTCAAACTACTCCAGTCCACCCGCCAAGGTGATTTCGCCTTTCTCAACAAGGACTTAACTCACTATAATCAAACAGATTACAAACGCACAACCAAACTGTTGTGACTAACCATTCAAAGCACAAGTAAACTTACAAGTGACTAACACCACTAAGACTCAAACTAGTCCTAGCCTTCTTGAGAAATATGACCAGGCTTGGTCTCTCAAGGAACAAATACAAGAATTAAATCTTTACAATAGTGAAACAAATTGCTTCTTAGAAAGCTATATCACAAACTGTGATTTATCACTAAGATAAGTTTAGCACTTGAGAAAATAACAAAGTGTTTGTGAGCAGCAAAATATTTTTCACGTAGTTGGGGTAGTTGGCTTGCAATAAATGATCTTCTATTTATAGCATCAAGAAAACGACCGTTGATGCCTTCAAAAGTGTGGAGCAAATAATGTTTGCGTGTTTGCTTGCAGTATTGTTTTTTTCTAATGAACTAGCGTAGACACTTGAGTGCTTTTAGCCGTCTTTGCATTAAATTAACAAACGGCACTTGTCAGAGCATGTTTCATGAAACTTGACAAGACTTGTTAGCTTCTTTATTCTTTCAAAACTAGTTTCACATCTTGCTTCAGAATTTGCTTGCAAATAACTTCTTATCAGCGCTTGCTTGCAAAATACTTCTGAACATAGTTTGCATGGAAACTTGCTTAGGATTAGAAGATGCATTAAATAGTTTCTTATCAGAGTCAGCATCAGAACTTGCACTAAAACAAATAGTTCTTTTATCAAAGAACTTCTTCATTTATTTTCAGCTCAACACGTAAAAATGATTTTGATCTAAGAAAATACTTCAGTCAGAACATTATCTGAAACAAAGAAATATGTTCATCAGAGTATCAATTATATAAAATATATTTTATTGTTATCATCAAAACTCTGAGATATGATCAGAACCAATCTTGTTCTAACAAAAGCTACCGTCAGAGGTTTATCCGAGCTTGGAGGATGGTAAGAAAGGTGGATAGTAAGACGCTAGGACACAAGAATTCCATTCCCCTCGAGCCTTACCTTAAGTGGGTACGAGCTCATGCTCAGAAACTTGTGATTCCTTATCCCTCCATCTTGCCAGTCATCATGGAACTTGTGGTCGAAGGAGATGTCTTGTACACCATCCTCTATCCTGACATGCCTACCTCTCTTGAAGACTTGCAAAAGGGTTGGATTCAGCTGAAGGAAGAACGAGATACTTTCAGAGCTCAATTCTATGCTAGTGAGAAGAGGGTCTTGGAGCTTACGAAGCAGCTACAAGAAGAGCAAAGTGTGAATGCCTACCTTGCACCGAAGAGGATGCATTCAGTCTTTTTATCTTAGAGAGTTATTTTGTAAGCCCAAGAGGCATGTTGTAATCTTTTCAAACTAATTAATGAAAATTGACGTTTGTTCACTCTTTTGTCTATACAAATTTAAATTTCAATAAATCCTTGAAATCATTTGCATATACATCTCCCATGCATCATAACATGACATGTTTTTACATAATAGGTTTCCTTATCTTTCTGCTGTTTATTTCAGCAAGATGGATCTAGAGAAAACTGTGAAGGATCTTCAGGCACAAAACTCTCAATTCCAAGAGACTCTACTGGCCCTAGCCAAGGGGTAGCAAGATATGAAGGCATTGCTGGCAGTTAAGAAGAAGCCCAAGAAGAAAGCTTTACTCAACATGGGAAGAAGGTTCAAGGAAACAATCCGTCAGATCCCGATAAGGGAAGACTCATCTGAAGAAGACGAGAATCAAATTGGTGAGGTTAAGAGTACCCAAGATGACTGTGTTAATGATCAAGCGTCTGATGATGATTATTTTGACGAGCAATATCCACCCGCCGATATCAAGTATAAGCAGTTAGAAGGCATATTGAAAGCTGTTGAAATCCAAGCCGTCCCTGGTTTAGATTTTGATGATCTGGGTTTGATCTCTAGGGTTGTCATTCCCCACAAATTCAAAATACCAGTCTTTGCAAAGTACGATGGAGTTTCTTGTCCAAAACTTCACCTAAAATCTTATGTGGGCAAGATACATCCGCACACTGCTGATAAGAAACTTTGGGTTCACTTTTTCTAAGAGAGCTTGGCCGGAACGCAACTTGAATGGTTTTATCAGTTATATGGTTCCTGCATAAATACTTGGGAAGATTTAGCTACCGCCTTCTACCATCAGTATCAGTATAACGCCGACTTGGCTCCAACGAGGATTCAGTTGAAAGATATGACTATGGGAAAGAATGAAGGATTTAAATAATATGCACAAAAGTGGAGAGACCTCGCCAGTAGGGTTCAACCACCTTTGACTGATAGATAGAACATTGACATGTTTATGAGCACCTTGTCTGGTCCATTCTTTAATCTATTGGTTGGCTGCTCTTTTTCTGGTTTTACCGAGTTAATCTTAACCAGTGAAAGAGTTGAAAGCGGCATAAAAAATGGGAAGATCTTTGTGGCATCTGCCTCCACTTCCAATCATGTCAAGAAACCTTTTGCTGCAAAAAAGGAAATCAATGTTGTGTACGGGGCAAGGGCTCGTACCAAGAAGAATGATCATCCGTCTGTTAATGCTGTCTGAATCTCCAATCCAACTTCTACTCCAAGACCATCTGCAAATCATCAACATTTTGAAACTCTGAGAAGCCAATTCATGAGATTAGGCATGTCACTATCTCAAGCCCTTCAACATTTGCTAAAGGCTAATTTAGTGATATTGCGCGATCCTCCTGCCAACCCTGATACCTCTTCACCAAAGTATAATCCGAATGCTAAATGTGCTTACCACTCAAGCAGCCCTGAGCATGAGACTAACCAATGCTGGGCCTTGAAGAATAAAATCCAGGATTTGATTGATAACAAGACTATTGAGTTAGACCCTCCTCCAACTTCGAATGTAATCACAACACCTATGCCGAAGCATGACAAGGGTGTCAATGCTGTTGAAGATACAATTTTTATTGCCTCTGTTGAAGAATTGACTACTCCGCTGAATATCATCAAAAAGAATCTGTTGAAAGTTGGGATCTTCCCTGGTTGTGTAAAGGGTTGTGTGTGTTGTACCAAACAACTCAATGGATGCGAATGGCTGAAGGAATGCATTCAACACCTGATGGATAGCCACGAAATTCTATTTGAGAAGACCCCACTTGTCAAAAGTTTGATTAAAAAATGTGAAGATCTCTCCATTATCACCATCTCAAACAAGCCTCTTAGGATCACCTTTAAAGGTCCTATTAGGATTTCAAATGAACCCACTGTTGCTCCCTTAATAATTACCAATCCCAGACCAATTCCCTTTTCTTCAAACAAAGCAGTGTCGTGGAACTATGGTGCTGAGGTGTTCTATCATGGGATTAAACAAGACGCTTGAATCGAAGAAGAAAAAATGGATGATGTTAGTAACATAACTGGCTCAAGCAAAGTAACCAGAACTGGGAGAATATTTTCACCCAATATCTCACCACCAGTTGTTACAAAGGCGCCCATCCACATTACTGCTGCCAAGCCAAGTACTAATACGAGAGGGAAGGAGAAGGTTGTTGAGCCGGTCGTGACAGAAATGTCTGTAAAGGATGTTGCTGATGGAGAACCCTCCGCTTGTGAGATAGACGAGATCTTGAAGATAATAAAAAAGAGTGACTTCAAGATTTTGGAACAGTTGGGATAAACCCCTTCTAAGATTTCTGTGTTGTCATTACTACTCTATTCTGATGCCCATGCTCGGAAATGAATCAAATTCTTGAAAAAAGCTCATGTCCCCCATGAGACAACAACGAACTAATTTGAGAATTGCATGGCAAGCCTGACAGCTGATAATGGTTTGGGATTTTCAGATGCTGACTTAACACCGCTTGGGAAAAATCACAACAAAGCTCTACATGTTTCTGTCGAGTGCAAGGGGACCACCCTAGCACATGTTCTAGTCGACACTGGTTCTTCTCTGAACTTACTACCCAAGGGGGCGTTAGACCGTCTAGACTGTGAAGGTTTAGTCTTGAAGCCAAGTGATATCATTGTAAGGGCCTTCGATGGATCAAAAAGAACAGTTCATCGGGAGGTAGATCTTCAAATCAAGATGGGCTCCCAAATCTTCAACTCTACCTTCTACATCATGGATATCTGTCCTGCCTATCTTGTATGTTGGGTCGACCTTGGATCCATAAAGCTGGGGCAATAACCTCGACTCTCCATCAAAAACTCAAATATCCTATCAAGGGAAGAATTGTCACCGTCTGTGGTGAGGAAGAGTTTATGGTAAGTCACCTTAACTCTTTAAAGTATGTAGATATGGATGGGGAATTCATTGAGACCCCGTGTCAAGCCTTTGAAGTCGTGCCACCGATGGTTGTTGCTACCAAATATTCCTCTGATGAGTCCAAAGCTATTAAATTCATACCGAAGATGGTCTCAGTCAAAGATGCTCATGCTGTAATTGAAGAGGGAAGTTGTGATACTTGGGGGAAACTTCTCGATATCCCATTCAAAGCGGACAAGTTTGGTTTGGGCTTCACCATCAAAGCTCAGAAGGAAGTGAGGTGTGCTCGTGCAGGAAAGCCACCTCTCCGCATTGGAAGCCATGAAGTTAATGTTGTGGGTGATTCAGATGAAGAAGCTGCATTTGAAGATTGGGTGTATCCAACTACAACAGAGCTGAAGAATTGGCATGCCAAGGAATTTGTACCCATCTTCTTCATTAAGGAGTAATCTACTTGTTTATTTCTTTTTATTGAATTCAAGAACATTTTGTCTATAATATTTAACAATGACTTTTAAGCCATATGCCTGGCCCGAGGCACTTTGGTCCATTTGCCAATAGTTTTATTTATGCTCATCTAATCATATGATCATTCAATACAAATTATTGGACTCTTTTGAATTCAAATCTTTGTGTTTATTGTCTTTCTTTTCCTTCAAATACATTTTTCAAAATAGCCATGTATCTTACATGCACACACACACACTCTTGCAGGTCCTCATCCACTATGGATCCTATTGCCAATGGCTCTATTATTGCCAACTATGACTTCGAATATCCAATCAACCAAGCCAAAGACGAAGGCGAGGAAGATTGTGATATATCGAGAGAACTAGTCAGACTTCTATTACAAGAGGAAAAATCTATTCAGCCGTACGAAGAGTCAGTCGAAGTCATTAATTTGGGTACTGAGTCAGATAAGAAGGAAATCAAGATCGGCGCTAACTTGGAAAATAGTGTCAAGAGCAGGTTGGTTCAAATGTTGCATTATTATGTGGAAGTATTTGCTTGGTCTTATGAAGATATGCCAGGGTTGGATACCGACATCGTAGTTCATCGTCTGCCGACAAAAGAAGATTGTCCTCCTGTCAAACAAAAGGTTCGTCGCATGAGGTCTGATATGTCTGAAAAGATAAAAGCTGAAGTGATGAAACAATTTGAGGCGGGGTTCCTAGCTATGAAATCCTATCCCCAATGGGTTGCTAATGTGGTTCCAGTGCCAAAGAAAGACGGAAAAGTTTGCATGTGCGTAGACTATAGGGACCCGAATAGGGCAAGCTCCAAAGATGACTTCCCTCTACCACACATTGACGTCTTGGTCGATAACACTGCTCATCATAAATCTTCTCTTTCATGGATGGCTTCTCTGGCTATAATCGGATAAGGATGGCTCCCGAAGACATGGAGAAGACAACTTTCGTTACGCAATGGGGCACCTTTTGCTACAAGGTTATGTTGTTCAGATTGAAGAATGCAGGGGCAACATATCAAAGGGCTATGGTAGCTTTGTTTCATGACATGATACATCACGAAATAGAGGTATATATGGATGATATGATTTCCAGATCACAAACTGAAGAGGAACATATCGATCAGATGTACAAGCTATTCGAAAGACTGAAAAAGTACAAGTTGAGGTTAAACCCTAACAAGTGCACATTTGGAGTATGATCTGGAAAGCTTCTAGGTTTTGTTATCAGCGATAAAGGCATTGAAGTTGATCCTGCCAAGGTAAAGGCCATCCAATAAATTTCAGTCCCTCATTCCGAAAAGGAAGTTAGAGGATTCTTGGGTTGTCTCAATTACATCGCTCGCTTCATATCTCACTTAACTGCTACTTATGAGCCAATCTTCAAACTTTTGAAGAAAGATCAAGTAGTCAGATGGAATGATGAATGCCAAGCTGCCTTCGACAAAATAAAAGAATATCTACAAGAGCCTCCTACTCTCATGCCTCCGGTTGAAGGAAGACCCTTGATCATGTACTTGACAGTACTAGAGAACTCTATGGGGTGTGTTTTGGGCCAACATGATGAGTCTGGCCGGAAAGAGCATGCTATTTATTACCTGATCAAAAAGTTTACCGACTGTGAAACCAGATATTCATTGCTCGAGAAAACTTGCTGCGCTCTGGCATGGGATGCTCGCCGGCTAAGACCGTATATGTTGACTCATACCACTCTGTTGATTTCTAAGATGGACCCAATCAAGTACATCTTCGAGAAACCTTCCCTTTCCGGATGAATAGCCAGATGGCAAATGATCTTGACTGAGTACGAGATTCAATACACGACTCAAAAGGCCATCAAAGGAAGCGTACGAGCAGATCATTTGGCCCATCAAGCTGTGGATGATTACCAGTCCATGAACTTCGACTTCCCTGATGAGAACATCATGCTAGTAACTGACTGTGCGAAACTTGGACCGTATGACGGACCTGAACAAGGATCCGGATGGACTATTGTATTCAATGGGGCTTCCAACACTTTGGGTAATGGAATTGGTGTTGTGATCATATCTCCTGAAGGTTTCCACACTCCTTTCACTACCAGACTATGCTTCGATTGCACGAACAATATGGCTGTGTACGAAGCGTGCATTTTAGGTCTGAAGGCTGCCATTGACTTGAGGATCAAACATTTGAATGTGTTTGGGGATTCCGCTCTAATGATTAGCCAAGTAAAAGGAGATTGGGACACTAAACATCCTAATCTTATCCCTTACAAGGAACTTGTGCTATCCCTGATTCCCTATTTCAAAGACATCACCTTTGAGCACTTCCCTAGGGAAGAAAATCAGTTGGCTGATGCCTTGGCAACGATGTCTTCAATGTTTAAAGTCAGATGGGACAACGAATCCCCTACGATTACAATTGAGATATTCGACGAACCTGCACAATGTTGTGAGCTTGAAACTAATACAGAAAAGCCATGGTACCATGAGGTGGTGAGATATCTAGAAACACAAGAGTATCCCAAGGGAGCATCCATCAATGACAGAAAGTTCTTACGAAGATTTTCAGTTAAATTCTTCCTAAGTAACGGTATACTGTACAAGCGCAATCATGATTCTACTCTACTCCGATGTGTGGACAAGAAGGAGGCAGAGGAAATTATGGAAGACATGAACGATGGTCTCTTTGGAACTCACTCAAGCGGACATACAATGGCCAAGAAAATTTTAAGAGCTGGCTATTATTGGTCAACAATGGAGACTGATTGCCATCAACATTCAAGAACTTGTCACAAATGCCAAATCTATGCCAACAAGGTCCATGTGCCGCCTATCCCTCTGAACGTCATGACCGCTCCGTGGCCATTTGCAATGTGGGGCATCAACATGATTGGAGAGATCAAGCCAACCGCTTCCAACAGACATCGCTTCATTCTTATCGCTATTGACTATTTCATCAAATAGGTCGAAGCCGCCTCTTTTGCCTCAGTCACCAAGAATGTGGTAGCCAGATTTATCAAACATAACCTCATCTTCCGCTATGGTATCCCCGAAAGGAACATCACCGACAATGGAACTAACCTCAACAATGCTATGATTACCGAGCTTTGCACTCAGTTCAAGATCAAGCATCACAATTCTTCTCCATATAGACCTAAAATGAACGGCACTGTTGAAGCAGCCAACAAAAACATTAAGAAGATTATGCAAAAGATGGTAGTAACCTATAAGGACTGGCATGAGATGTTACCGTTTGCTCTACATGGCTACCGTACTTCAGCTAGGACATCAACTAGGGCAACTCCCTTTTCTCTAGTCTATGGCATGGAAGTTATTTTGCCAGTGGAAGTTCAGATTCCCTCACTAAGGATCGTGAATGAGGTAGGCCTAGGAAAAGACGGGTGGATTCAGACAAGATTGGATTAGTTGAACATGATCGACAAAAAGCGATTGGCTGTTGTTTGTCATGGTCAGACGTACCAAAAACGTATGATTAAGGCTTTCAACAAAAAGATCAAGCCTCAAGTATATCAAGCTGGTGACTTGGTGATAAAGCGCATCATTTTGCCACAAGGCGATCTCAGAGGCAAATGGACTCCCACTTACGAAAGGCCATTTGTTGTCAAGAGAGTGTTCTCTGGCAGTGCCATGATGTTGACTACCGTGGATGGTGAAGACTTCCCACATCCTATAAACGCGTACATAGTTAAAAAATACTACGCATAAATGACCCGTTAGGTTGACACACCTAGGAAAAATAAGGGCATCCCGATAAACCAAAAGGTTTGGGCAAAAATTAGGGATATATGCAAAAGATTTTACACCCGAAAAGTTGAAAACCCGAAAGGGAGACTTGGGCAAAATGGGTATCCTGGTGGTCTAAAAACCCGAAAGGGCGGTCCAGGCAAAAGTTAAGGATTGAAAGCGTATGACTATGTCCCGTGGAAACGCCACAATCAAATTTATCACCAAGGTCCGAGTTCAAACGGTGCAAGATCAGTCCAATCAACTTCTGTCAACGGCAAGGGGCATTCGAAGACACTGGGGCAATAGTAAAGTTGGAATGCAATGAGATCATTTCACATGGCTATTATTTTTGTTTTCAATCTTTGTTTTCCTTTCAACGATTTCCTCTTACTAGGATCTCCGTCTCTTTGTACAAAAAACTCCTATTCATGGGCAAAATATCAATACAAATATACTTTGAAGTGCAAACTTTCTATTTTTGTTTTGAATGCAAAATTGTCCAATGACTAAAATTGAACGAACATATTCATATGAACATGATTAAAACTATTTGGCACATGTGACCTGCTAAGCAGTAGCAAGCATCTCTTTAATGTATATGGAATATCCCCACAGAGTTATTTCATTAACATTATCCCCGCAGATCGGCTACAATAAACCAATCCTCAACAGAGTTGCCCACAAAGTTTCTTTGCCCATATTGATCTCCAGCCAAAGTCCCAATCTCTTGGCAGCTTTCTCTCCCAGCTAAGTTGGTCTTACAAGAAGAAGAACTCACCTCTTCAGCAGTTCATCAACAGGGTTTATTTCCCCAACAGACAACGAGGTAGCATAACTCCCCATCCGAGTTTAAATTTCCCCGGCATAGTCTATTTTCCCCAGCTGAGTATATCCTCCCCAGCTGAATCTGTTATCCCAAAACAGAGTCTATCCTCCCCAGATGAGCCTGTCTTCCCCAGCTGAGTTTATCCTCTCCAGCTTGAGTTTGCCTTTTAGACTATTGCAAATCATAGTGCCACAACCCCTAATCCCCAGTAAAGTCATCAACAAAACCTTTATTATCTCCAAAAGATACTATGAAGCCTGGACCCAACCAGATATTAGTACAATTTTCAAGTTACTATGAAGCCTGGACCCGACCAGATAATAGTCAATTTCTCAAATCACTATAGAGCCTGGACCCGACCAAATAATAGTGAAAATCTTTCAGAATACTATGAAACCTGGACCCGACCAGATAATAGTTTAACTCTTCAAAGATATAGAAGAACCTGGACCCAAACAAACCAGGATTTAACTTCTTTTCCACAATAGAGTTTGCCTCTACCCTAGCAAGTTACTGTGAAGCCTGGATCCGACCAGATATCAGTTTTCAACTTCATCTTTTCCAAGATAGTTATTGTGAAGCATGGATCCGGCCAGATAGCAATTCCCCTCAGAAGTTTGTTGTGAAACCTGGAATCCGGCCAGATAACAACTAAATTACAAAACAAGTTACTGTAAAGCCTGGACCCGACCAGATATCAATTCAACTCTATCTTTTCAGACAAGTTTATTGTGAAGATTGGACCCGGCCAGACAACAACTAACTTTATCCACCTCAAAATCTGTGAAGCATGGATCCGACCAGATATCAGTTGATCAAGCAAGTTATTGTGAAGCCTGGAGCCCTGACTAGATAACAACTAGCTACAACTTCAGTAAGACACTATAAAGCCTGGACCCGACCAGATAATAGTATAACTTTTCAAAAACTATGGAGCCTGGACCCGACCAGATAGTAGTTACCACTTCAAGTTACTAGGAAGCCTAGACCCGACCAGATATCATTTCAACTTTATCCTTTCTAGAAAGTTACTGCAAAGCCTGAAATCTGACCAGATAACAGTTAACTCCCTTATCCCCAGCAAGTTGTTGTGAAGCCTGGATCCGACCAGATAACAATTCAATTTCAAGAAATTTTCTACGAAGCCTGGAATCCGACCAGATAACAATTAATTTTTTCTTCCCCAGTAAGTTACCATGAAGCCTGGAATCCGACCATATAGCAGTTGACTTCCTCATCCTCAGCAAGTTGAAGCCTGGATCCGACCAGATAACAACTAACATACAAGAGATATTCCCCAGCAGAAGCATCCTTTCAATAAAGTTTGAAGATATATATACTCTTCATCCCCAACAACAATCCAGGATTCAAAACTCCTCAACAACAGTCAGGGATTTATTTTCCCAGATAAACATCCATATCACATTCATACATCATAACATATACATACAAAATGTATTTAGTATGATCTCATGCATACATCTGCATTTGACTAACCTATTTTTCCCACAGGTAAAAAATCAAGTTTTAGTAGAAATCAACCAAATATTGGTGCCGATACTTCTTCCAGTGTTCACCATCATTCCTCCAAATGGCATCTATAAGCCCATTCACAATACATCTTCAAGTGCAAACTTAAGGGCACTCTAGTGTTCAATCATCTTCCACCTTCAAGTCACGAATGGCCGATCCGCCAATCTAATTCTTCAGGTTTAAGAAGATTGAACAAGGGAAGTTGTTGTACCCCAAAATTTGCTCTCTCATTTCTCAAGTAATCTTACAAGATCTCCTTTGGTTCAAGACTGCACAAGGGTTGATCAGCTCAAGACACCTCCTCAAGCAGTGATAGCTGAAAAATTAAGGTTTGAGTTTGCACAAGGACAAATTGACTTTTAATGCCCCATATGACTTACCATTTTGGACTCTAAAGATTGCTCATGTCAAGTTTCAAGTCTTGGATCACATTTTTGCTCAGTCAATTGATCAGTTGACCTAAAATCAGCTATATTGGGGGAAAAGTCAATTGTGGTCAATTTACAGTCAAACTTCATAATTTTTTATCCATATCATCATTATGAACTCATATATGTCAATTTATCAAGTTTGGATCACAATTCCTCAAGAATTTTGATTAAATCATCAAAAGGGCAAAATGGTTAAAATTAGGGTTTTGATTGAGAAGGTGCAATTTCTGATTTTTGACCTAGCAAATGACTTATTGGTTCAAGGCATGATCTCAAGGATTCAAATGCATCATTTTGACCTAATGGCATGGCTCAAAACATTCCTCAAGATCAATTGATTGACAGATGAATTTCAGTAAATTGACGAAAAGTCAACTGTACACTGAAAACTCAAACTTTGACTTTTTGGTCAGAATCAAGTTTCAAAGATCACAATTCATCAAAACATGTTAAAATATGAAACTTGTTCATCAAGAAATCAAGAAAGTCAAAATTCATTTTGAGAAGTCAAATTTTTCAAGACAAAAATTTTTCTAAGTGTCTTTTATACATGATAATTTCATTACTTCATGCCACTCTTTCACCAAGATGCAAAATGATTCAAGGAAAACTTCCAACTTGAAAGTTGTAGATATCAATGAGGTCTAAAACAATGTAGAGTATGACTTTTTCTAGAAATGCTTGGATTTTAAGTTATAAATTCATGAAGTCATGGCATTTTTGAATAAACACTTAGAGAAATTTTTAGCAGTTTTGGTCAGGTTTTTATCCCAACTTCTTGGCCAATTTTCATCAAGTTCCAATTTGATTTAACAAAAGTGGTCAACATGAAAGTTGTACATGGTGTTTCGAGCTTTCTAAAACATCAAAGAGGATGAATTTATCATATTTGAGCTAAGAGATTCAAGGGCCTGAATTTGGGCATTTATTCTTGAATTGCAAGCCATTTTTGTTGAAGAACACATAATCCAATTGGCATGATGTGCTGCATAATCTTACTTTACAGGCCTTGTGACTTGAAAATCTTACGATAATTTAATGTTTACACAAACTTTTGAGCTATGGTCCATTTGGTTTAAGCATTGTCCAAGTGATCTTTCCATTTTTGGCACAAAGTTGCCATTGCCATTCTTGCAAAGTAGCTTTAATCACAAAGTCAGCTCTCCTTGAGCCTCTAACTTATTCCTTCTACACACACTCAACATACAAAATCATAAGGTACATGCTAAAAGTATCCAGCAACTCTATGCAACAAAGTACAAAGAATTGGAACTATGATCTTCAAGCTTGCTTCATGTACAATCTAACCTAGTCATAACATGTGATTCAAAATCTGAGTTTGTTTCAAGTCTCAAACCTTCTCTATAAATAGAGAGGCCAATTGCAAGAGAAAGGGGCCAGAAAAATAGAAGGAGAAACAAACACTCAAACTCATTTTTGTTGTCAAAAAACCAGATTTGCCCACAAAACCTCCATTTTTGAGTTTTGAAGTTCAAATCTTTGAATCTCATACCTTGCAAGTTTTCTCCAAACAAACCATCCAAACACTTCACATACACCATATAGAAGTTGTTCAAACATAAGAATAACTTTTTTAACATCACTATCACCATCTTCATAATTCAAAAACATACATTGCAACTTGACTTGGTTGGAGCGGTTAAACCATTTTCAGTACAAAAGGAAGGTTGGAGTTACTTCAAGAAGGTTCAAAGGAGCTCGATCAATCACCACTTTACACCTGGAAACATCCGTACGTGTTCTAAAGCTTCCGCTTTGAGATTTAAACTTTCTTAAATTGTGATATCATTGTTCATATATCATTTTCTTTTACGCTTAAAAGATATAACAAGATAAAGCAAAGAGAAAAAACTAACAAAAAGCCAGACCATAGGCTGACACGGGTGCCCGTGTCATACAACACGGCCCGTGTAAGCTTAGTTGGATTTAAAAACATAGTAAAATGCAGGAACAGAGGCTGACACGGGTGCCCATGTCACACAACACGGCTCGTGCCAATGTTACTGGTGCGTACACGAGCAGAAAAAAGATGGATGGGGGCTGACACGGGCGCCCGTGTCACGTGACACGACCGTGTTAGATTGGATAGAAACAAAAAATTCAGAAAAGTTATGGACAGGTCCGGACACAGGCGCCCGTGTCCACTGACACGGCTGCCCGTGTCAGCTCAGGCACCAATTTTCTTGATTTTTGAGATTTTTTAGCTTATTTTGGACATATTGCATTGCTTGGAAATGACCTAACACTATCAAACCTTTGTTTTCAAATGAAACCTCAAAAACATTTTTCCAAACAATTAGTTTTTTTAAAAGTTAATTTAGACTTAAGTTTTTCTTCAATGAAATTAATTACAAAACCTTTTCTATAAAAAACCCTAAAAAACAATTTCTCTCACTTTACATCTTCTTGCATATTTTACTATTTTATGTGATTGTCAAAGCCTTGTAATAGTAATTAGGGTTTACTTTACTTGTCATCCCCATTTGTAAATTTGTATACCCCCTAATGATATAATAGCGTAGTAATTTTACTTTCCGTAATTTATCGCTTTATATAAATGCTAGTAAATTAGGGTTTGTATGGAAAGATAAAATCAATAAGTAGCAAACCCTAATTCAATATAAACAATGCATGTAAATCAAACACACTTGCACACTTGCACCCTTAGGGTAAACTCCACTTTGTTGCCTTATAAAACTGGTCATGTTATGCATGTGGGATGTCTTAGCAAACAAAAATACAAGATCATAGTCCCTTGATGACGCTACAAAATTTTGCCTTTCAAAATGATCTTAGTCCCTCAAAGAGAAATGATAAGATATCTCACAACATTTATATCATGGCTATACGATGACCTACACCCGTCCCTTTACATCCAAAGATAAGGTTTCTTGGTAGATAGCAATATCAAAGGAAAGGAAGAAATGAACAAAGACTTTTAAGTAGGTAGATTGTTCCTAGTTGCTTGCTCATTTCCAAATCAAACATCCTTGATATTTTTCAAAACAAACACCAACACTTTCAAAAAACACTTTCAAAACATTTTCCAAACATGAAACATTTTCAAAAGTTCAACACTTTGTATACGTTCTTACGAACGAGAACTATTACAAAATTTGCCTAAACGATGGTGCCTTTTCAAAATACTTTCAAAAACCACACAAAGCATATTTTCAAACAAAAGCAAGTGATCTAGCAAGCAACTAAGAGCCCATAGATAACTATGGATGAAAAGGGTGCTAACACATTCCCTTTTCATAATCTACCCCCCGAACTCAAGAAACAATCTCAAAGGTCTTTCTTGTTCTTTTCAGCCTTTCCTTTTGGATAAAAGAAAAGTCGGTGGCGACTCTTACTAACCGCAACATTTGCGATAAAACGCAAAACACCCAAGTCAGTTCTCCCACCGTATCACACAAACCTATTATTAAAATTGATGGAACGTGGTTGTACGGGAAATACAAAGGCACACTACTGATGGGAGTTGCACAAGATGGGAATAACAACATTTTCCCAATTTCCTTTGATCTAGTCGAGGGAGAGACTGGTGGTGCTTGGAGTTTCTTTCTCAGGAATATTCGAACACATGTGGCTCCTTAACTTGATCTCTGTTTGATCTCCAACAAACATGCATCTATTGAGAGTGCATACAATAATTCGGTAAACGATTGGCACGACCCTCCTTCTATGCATGTCTACTGCATTAGACATATCGTATAAAATTTCATGAGGGAGATCAAAGACAAGGCTCTTAGAAAAACAGTTATGAAGGCGGGTGTTGTACCCCAAAATTTTCCCTCTTATTTTACCAAGATTTCTCATCACAAGGCTCCTTGAACTCAAGACCAAGTTAGGGTTTGCACTGCTCAAGACATCTCCTTGCACTGTTGACCTAAATTAGGGTTTGAGTTTGAACAAGGGATTTTGGAATTCTAATGCTCAAAATGACTTTCATACTTCATTTTGGACTCCTAAGTTTGTCCATACCAAGTTTTAAGCCTTGAATCAAATTTTTGCCCAGTCAATTGGACAGTTGACCTAGAAATCAGTTGTATTGGGGAAAAAGTCAATTGTGGCCAATTTACAGTCAAACCTCACAATTTTTGATCCACATCAACATTATAGACTCATATGAACCATTTGATCAAGTTTGGACCACAACTCCACAAGAAATTTGATCAGATCACCAAAAGGGCAAAATGGTCATTTTTAGGGTTTTGACTGCACAAAGGCAATTTTTGATTTTTGACCTAGCCAATCGCAAATTGGGATCAAGCATGGACTCAAGGACTCAATTGCATCATCTTGACCTATTCACAAGGTTCAAAAGATCTCAAGTGCATTGGATTGACAGATGAATTTTTCAGTCAACTGATCAAAATTTGATTGTACACTGAAAAGTCAAACTTTGACTTTTTTGTCAAAATCAAGTGCCAAGGGTCATTTTTCATCAATATGTGTCAAAACATGAAACTTGTTCATCAAGAAACCCATTTTTGCAAATTAGGGTTTAAAGTTGAAAATTTTCATAACTTAGAATTTTTCCAAGTTATGAAATTTTCTTAATTTTTCCTAACTTTGCCCAACATTTTCACCATGATGCAATTGGATTCAAACAAAACTTCTAACATGAAAGTTGTAGTCCTCCACAAAGTCTACAACTTTGATTCACAAAGTTTTCCTAAAAGAATCTTGGATCTCAAGTTATTATTTTTGGAACAAGGGTCCCTAAAACTTTTAACTTAGTGAAATTTTGCCCTAGTTTAGACAGGATTTTGACCTATCTTCATGGCCATTTTTCACATAGTTCCACTTGGAATCTCAAATTGCATTTAAAATATGGATTGTAGAGAATGTTGCAAGCTTTCCAAAATGTCCAAGAACTATCCAAACTCATTTATGGTTAGGGAGAATCGAAGGCTTGAAGTTGGCAAAAACTCACTTTTCATCCATGGCATGTTCATTGTGATACAAGTTGCAAATTCAAATCAGCTTGCTTTGCACGAGATTACAGGCCTCAAAACCATTCCACACTAAATAATTAAGTGCAAAACCATTGGTCTAAGGCATTGTTTTGGTCATTAGAACATTGCACATTAGATTAATCC
Source organism: Vicia faba (assembly GCA_948472305.1). Classification (NCBI taxonomy): domain Eukaryota; kingdom Viridiplantae; phylum Streptophyta; class Magnoliopsida; order Fabales; family Fabaceae; genus Vicia; species Vicia faba. Next base: position 777,112,452 of record OX451737.1, read on the forward strand.
TTAAGTAGAAAAAGGTACATTACCATTTTTGCCATAATCTTGCTTTATGTCAAACCACAATCTTTGAGCATTAGGCAAGATCTTATGCAGTAAATCAAATCCACAAATGAGAGGGGCCAAGATCAGAGGGTGCAAGCATATGGATAGCCTGTACAGGCCTGTTTCACATCACTTCACACACTTTGCTTCATAACCAAGAAATTTGTCCAAAACACAAGAATTTGAACATCTGGGAAAACCAACCTTTACAAGCATTTGAGACAACTTTCTCACATCCCCTTGAGCCTAAAACACGACCCTTTGAGCCCTAAAACATCCCATAGCTCAAAATCACCTTCCATTGGCAAAACAGGGCAACATCTGCATCTTGACTTCCATAGCACAATTTGCTCGTGCGTTTTTCCCTAAACCGGTTCAAACACCTTCCATACAACTCATCCAAGCTATCCCAAACCTTAAACACTAACAGTAACTCCATTTACAGGGTTTTCCATTTTCAATTTGAGCTTGTGCAGGTTGAGTTCTGTAGGCTTGTTCAAGAGCATTCAAGGCAAGCTAGACATTGGAGAAGGTCAAGTGAAGTTCAAGCAAGCTCCCAAACATCTCAGGCCTTGTTGAAAAGCTCCACATTGCCATACACGAAGTCAGCTGAAACAGGTTTTTATCAACTTCCTATCTCTCTATTTAGGAAAATTTAGCCTTAGGTTTGTGAATAAGAAATGTAGTATTCATAGCCACGAAGTTGTACATATGCTCAATTTTCATTTTTATTAAGCATGCTAAGAGAATTTGGTCCATGAACATACTGAAAAAATTAGGTTAGGATTTGGGGCCAGAGAAATTCTCTCTGGTCTTTGAGAGTTAGGAAAAGTTTTTTATATGGTTGAATTCGTCTTGATGAGCTCTACAACTTTGATGTTATGTGTTTTTGCAATAGAGCTCGTATACAGGTTGTTCATGTTTGGCAACAGGCGCGCGCGTTTTTTTGAAGACAAAGGTTGAAGATAAAGTGTGGTGGGCTGGGCTTGGTCCTGGCTCACTATTTGCACCCTCATTTTGCTGAATGCACCCCCCTGGCCCATTTTCTTTACATTTTTTATATTTTTATATTTATTTTCATTTTTTGATTTTGTTTTATATTTTCCAAACATAAAAATATCCAAAAATATTTTCATAAAATTTTCACATTTATTTTTATTATTTTTGTTATTTTTTTAGACATAAAAATAATTATTAGGTAATATATACTTTTATTTTATTTAATGAAAACTTATAAATATTATATATTTTGTTTTTATTATTCATACCAATAAAAATAATATTTTTCTCATATACTATCATTTTTCCTAAATACTTGTATATATTTTATTTTATTTATTGTACATAATTAATATAATTAATACATATATACATACTTTTATTTTATAAACATTTGAGAATAAAAACATGAAAAATATACTTTTATTTTTATTATTATTTATACTTAAATAATACCTTTTTTTTCTCTAAATATTTTTATACACACTATTTTATTTTATTATATATAAATAATATAGTCAATATATTTATATTCTTAAAAATTAGGGTTTACCCTTAATAATTTAATAATAATCCTTTTTTATTATTCTTTTCTTTTACATTAAATATTTTTACATACATAAAAATAAACAAAAACCTTTTTCTGCATATTCATATTATTTTGTATATTTACTTAATTTCTTTAAATATTGTTCATTTATTATTTATGTCATTTGATTCAATTTGGATGTAATAGTAAAAATTAGGGTTTTTATTTTCTTGTCAAATAATCCTCATTCAAAAATTGTACCCCCATCCCCATAATCTTGTTGTAATAGTGGTAGGTTTATTTTTACGCATTTTACGCTTTCAAATATGCCATGATTAGAGATTAGGGTTTGTATGCGAAAATCCAAAATCAACAAGTAGCTTGACTAATACAAAGACAAAAATGCATGAAAATCAATACACAATGCACACATGCACCCCTAGGGTTACATCCACTTGTTTCCTTAAAAATGGGCCATGTTATGCATGTTGGGTACTTTGGCAAACAAAAACAAAACAAAAGATCATAGTCCATCGATGACGCTGATCGCACTAAATCGCACTATGTTTCTGACTCAAATATCACATGTTTTCCTTAGTTTTTATTATCATTTTCTCGTATTATGTTCCTTTTTCCTTTGTTTTCAGGATTCTTGTCATTTCAGAGCCTTCTGTGAAGAAACGAGCCAAAATGCCAAGAAATTAGGGTTTTTCAAGATATTCTGCACTTATGGCGTTCAGCGCCGCGCTGGCTACAGGGAACGCGATGACGTGGCCCACTTTCACCCAGAGACCAACTGCCACGTTCCCACGATCTGGCAGTTCCAGCCACCGCGCCCGCGACCACTGCCACCGCGCCCGCGGCCTTCACAAAAGTTTCCCGCTCAGAAGAAGTTGAGGGGCATGCTGGTCTTTACGCATCTCAAGGATCCTCTATAAACAGTTTTCGATTTTCATTTTTTTAGTTTCATCCAAGCTTAGTACAATCTTAAGCCATATACTATCAGTTTCTGTAAAGTAATAATCTCTTCACATCGGGGAGTTATTGCGGTGTAGATTGAGTTGTAATCGAGTCTTGGAGCACTTTGGTTGAAGTTCATCATACCAGCCTTACCATTCCGCAGATTTGTATCAGATTCAAGTCTCCGACTGGAGCAAGGTTCTATTTTATTGCATTTCTTTACTTATAATTGCTCTTACCATAGTCTACACGTTTTATAGACTCTAAATGCTCTTACCATAGTCTACACGTTTTATAGACTCTAAATGCTCTTACCATAGTCTACACGTTTTATAGACTCTAAATGCTCTTACCATAGTCTACACGTTTTATAGACTCGCACTCTTTTACTTACTCGCTCTTATCATAGTCTACACGTTTTATAGACTCGCACTTATTATGTCTGGCTAAACTATAAAGGTTTGGATGTAATGATTGTCATCATGGTCGTGTTCCAATTATCATGCTAGTGAAAATACTCTGGGGATGTTTTGCTTTTAACTTAAGTCAATTATGTTTAAATGTTTATTGGGTAAGATCGAAAGCCGTCCAAACTAATGATACGACTTGATTATTATTTAACCAAACGAAAAGAGCGAAAGCCGTTGATTGGTTAAATAGGAATCATTGACCTTTTTAGAAAACGATTTTGAAACTATTTTCGGACGCGTTTGTAGGTTTGAAATCTGACTCTTGGTCAAAAGCCAAAAGTCTCTTTAAGTTAATCTTTCCAAGTAAAATTACTTTTCTGTTAAGTCAAAACTATCAATTTCTTAAAAATAGGTTTACCTCTTTAACGCGGAAGGCACCCTTTATATGTGACAATAAAGGAATTTAATTTAAAGAGTAAATTCGGTTCTTAGTAGTCAAAAGCTACAAGTTCCCGTTAAATTGATTCTTTGCTATCAATAGAAAATACTGCCCCATAAGTAGTTTCATCTACGCATGACCGAACCAATATCTGATTACATGATTTACATTCCAACCTGTCTTTTAAACTGCTATTTACCTCGCTCATTTACTTTGTTGCACTGCACTCACATCAATATTCTTGTTCACCTTAGATAAGCACCTTAGCAATAGAGTTGATAGATTGACAATTGGTCTCTGTGGTTCGATAATCTTATATATTACTTTGATAGGCTGTGCACTTGCAGTACTATATTTAGGCTATACGTTACAGATAACCCATCAAGTTTTTGGCGCCGTTGCCGGGGACAAACTTCGTCAAATTTCGTACCCTATTGTTATCCCGTTTAGACTAAGGCTATTCTAGCCGGTAGATGCATAGAAATCGTAGCACCGGTAACCTAATAGATCCTTTAGTAGAACCTGAACGTTACGCTCATGCCCGTCTTTTTATACGCAAGATAAGAAGAGCTATGGCAGAAGATCGTAACCAAAGACCACTCAAGGAATTCGCCCAACCATCTAACGAGGAACCTAGTTCTAGTATAGTAAACCCTACTATAACTACCAACAACTTTGAACTAAAGCCCTCATTATTACAATTAGTACAACAAAACCAATTCGCTGGTCTCGCTACCAAGAACCCGAATCAACATTTAAAGGTATTTATCCAGTTAGCTGACACCCTTAAGGCAAATGGAGCCACACCCGAAGCCATCCGTTTGAGACTGTTTCCTTTTTCCCTTAGAGGTAAAGCTCACGACTGGTTAGACGCCCTTCCATCTAACTCAATAACAACTTGGGAAGACCTTAGGAGAGCTTTTCTTGCGAGATATTTTCCACCAAGCAAGACCGCTATTCTTAGGAACCTGATCACTTGTTTCACCCAAAACCAAGGCGAATCACTTTTTGATGCCTGGGAGAGATATAAAGAACTTTTAAGAGCTTGTCCGCACCATGGCCTGGAGCAATGGTTAATCATACATACCTTCTATAATGGACTCCATTACAACACAAAGATGTCCATAGACGCTGCCGCTGGCGGAGCGTTGATGAACAAACCTTACCCTGACGCTTGTGCCCTAATAGAGGACATGGCCCAAAACCATGCCTAGTGGGGATTAGAACGAGCGACAGTAGAGAAAAAGGAGAGCCATGGAGGAAAGCATGAGGTAAGTTGCATGGACATGATTAATGCCAAGATGGACGCCCTAGCTTTGAGAGTCGAGAACATGTCTCAAAACCCAACCACAGTAGCAGCAACCCAATCGGAATGCGAACTCTGTGGAACTCAAGGACATCAAACCGTTGACTGTAACCTTTTGAACGAATCTAGCTCAGACCAAGTTAACTATACCCAAGGGAACCCTTTCTCGAATACCTTCAATCCTGGATGGAGGAACCACCCGAATTTCTCTTACAAAAACAATAACCCTATCCAAAATCCCGGACCTTCGAGACCTCAAGGATTCCAAACGCAAAAACAAAACCAACCTATGCAAATAGTGCCCCCAAGACCAAACCTTAAAGAAACCATAGACACCTTTATTCAGACTCAAACTCAGCAAAATAAGGAGTTTATGAACCAACACATTCACACGAACGAACTAGTTACTCAACTGGCAACCAAGTTTGACCAGATGATAACCCACACCAAAATGCTTGAGACTCAGATTTCCCAAGTAGCACAAAACACCTCTGTACAAGTTGCACCTGGAGGACAATTTCCTGGACAAACTCAACCAAATCCAAAAGGCCAAGCAAATTCTATCACCTTAAGAAGTGGAACTGCTTATGAAGGGCCTAGAAATCCTAACTTAAGCACATCAGAAAAACCTATGGAAGATGCTACACCTAAAGACCAGGTAGAGGAACCAGAGAAACCAGAAAAGCAATCAAAACCAGAAGTAGGGAATAACACTCAACAACCTTATAAACCACCTATTCCGTTCCCACAGAGGCTGAAAAACACCAAAGTAGAAAACCAGTACCAAAAGTTTATTAAGGTAATAGAGAAACTCCATGTAGAGATTCCTTTTACTGAAGCTATAACCCAGATACCATCATATGCTAAGTTCTTGAAAGATATTTTGACCAATAAACGGCGACTCGATGATCCCAAGCCTTTAGAATGTCATTCTATATCCGAAAATAAACTCGCCAAGAAAGATAAAGACCCTGGAAGTTTTTCTATCCCTTGCATCCTAGGTAACCATATGATAGACAAAGCATTTTTAGACTTAGGAGCAAGCGTAAGTCTGATGCCTCTGGCCGTCTGTAAGAGGTTAAAATTAGGAGAACTTCAACCTACTAAGATGTCCTTACAACTAGCTGATAGATCTGTCAAATATCCCATGGGTATTTTAGAAGACATACCTATCAAGATTGGTCAGTTGTACATTCCGACCGACTTCGTCGTAATGGATATCAAAGAAGATGAAGACATCCCAATCCTCTTAGGAAGACCATTCCTATCGACCGCCGGAGCTATAATAGATGTTAAGAAAGGGAAACTGACTTTCGAGGTAGGAGATGAAAAGATTGAGTTCATTTTATCAAAGTTTCTAATGGCACCAGTGATAGGAGATGCGTGTTATGCCATCGACGTCATTGACGAATGTGTAAATGAGCTCGAACAAAACGAATCTTTAATCAAATTACCATCAACCCCTATTATAGAGGATGACGGATTTAAGAGTATCGAACCGTACATTGACGACAACCTTTTCGAATGCTTAGCTCTTGCCCCTGACCTTATGCCGCGTACTGAGAAACCCACTATAGAACTTAAGGAACTACCCAAGAATCTAAGATATGAGTTTTTGGATGAGGAGATGAATAGACCTGTTATAATTAGCGCCGCTCTAAACCAAATAGAAACAAATCAACTCTTAGATACCTTGCGAAAATATCCCTCAGCTTTAGGGTATAAAGTTTCAGATTTAAAAGGTATAAGCCCATCCGTATGCATGCATCGGATTATGCTAGAAGAAGATTCAAAACCCTCAAGAGAACATCAAAGAAGAATAAACCCTATCATGAGTGATGTAGTCAAGAAAGAAGTTCTTAAGTTATTAGAAGCTGGTATCATATACCAAATTTCGGATAGTGAATGGGTAAGCCCAGTCCATGTGGTACCCAAGAAAGGAGGTATCACTGTTATGAAAAATGAGAAAGGTGAGCATGTGGCAAAACGAACAGAAGGAGGATGGCGTATGTGTATAGATTACAGAAAGTTGAATAAGGCAACGAGAAAAGACCATTTCCCTCTCCCATTTATAGATCAGATGCTTGAACGTCTAGCAAGACACTCATATTTCTGCTATCTTGATGGGTATTCGGGGTTTTTCCAAATCCCTATTCACCCAGAGGACCAAGAAAAAACCACATTTACTTGCCCTTATGGAACATTCGCTTATAGCCGAATGCCCTTTGGACTCTGTAATGCACCTGCCACTTTCCAACGTTGTATGATGTCAATTTTCGCAGACTACCTAGATGGAATTATGGAAGTATTTATGGACGATTTTTCAGTGTGTGGGTTTGATTTCAAAAACTGCCTCTCAAACTTAGAGAAAATCTTAAAAAGATGTGTGGAAGTAAACCTTGTGTTGAATTGGGAAAAGTGCCACTTTATGGTAAATGAAGGGATAGTCTTGGGACACATTATTTCTGAAAGAGGTATAGAAGTCGATAAGGCCAAGATAGAAGTTATAGAAAACCTAAACCCACCTAAGACCGTTAGGGAAGTAAGAAGTTTTCTAGGACATGTCGGGTTCTACCGACGTTTCATCAAGAATTTTTCCGGAATAACAAAACCTTTAACTAACTTATTGATGAAGGATGTCGAGTTTGAATTCGACCAAAAATGTCTTGAGGCCTTTGAAGTTTTAAAGCAAGCTCTTATTTCAGCACCTATCATAAGACCACCTGATTGGACACAACCCTTTGAAATCATGTGCGATGCTAGTGATTTCGCTGTAGGAGCTGTACTAGGGCAAAGAAAAGACAAGAAACTGCATGCTATTTACTACGCTAGTAGAACACTAGACGCTGCCCAGCTAAATTATACAACCACAGAAAAGGAATTTCTAGCCGTAGTTTTTGCTATTGATAAATTTCGATCTTATTTGGTGGGAGCAAAAATAATAGTATACACAGATCATGCAGCAATCCGGTACTTGTTGAGTAAGAAAGATGCTAAGCCTAGATTGCTCAAATGGGTTCTTTTACTCCAAGAATTTGACTTGGATATTAAGGATAAAAAAGGAGCTGAAAACTTAGTAGCTGATCATCTCTCTAGGTTAGAACACCTTAAACCTGAACTTATACCTATAGACGATCACTCTACTTATGAAAGATTAATAGCTGGGATAAACTCAACTGAAGAAGAGACCTATGAGGAAATCTCAACCCTGAACAACATACCATGGTACGCAGATATTGTGAATTATCTGGCCGCTGATATCATACCCCCTGACTTAAGCTACCAACAGAAGAAGAAGTTTTTTAGTGATGTTAAACACTTCTTTTGGGATGAACCCCTCCTATTCAAAAGAGGAATAGATAATATATTCAGACAATGTGTGCCGGAAGAAGAAGTAGGCAACGTCATTAAACATTGTCATGTTGCACCTTATGGTGGACATGCAAGCACATCTAAAACATGCGCCAAAATATTTCAAGCAGGTTTTTATTGGCCTACTGTATGGCGCGATGTCCACACTTACATTACAAAATGTGACCGATGCCAACGCACTGGGAACATCTCAAGACGTGATGAAATGCCTTTAAGTAACATCCAAGAAGTGGAAATATTTGATGTCTGGGGTATAGATTTCATGGGACCTTTTCCTTCCTCAATGGGTAACAAGTATATCCTAGTAGCTGTCGATTATGTCTCAAAGTGGATAGAAGCTGTTGCATCACCCACAAACGATACCAAGGTAGTTATCAAACTGTTTAAGAATATTATTTTTCCTAGGTTTGGAACCCTGAGGTTAGTCATAAGTGATGGAGGATCGCATTTTATATCTAAGATATTTGACAAGCTTCTAAGCAAATACGGAGTAAAACATAGAGTAGCAACACCATATCACCCGCAAACCAGTGGCCAAGTAGAAGTATCGAATAGGGAGATTAAGCAGATCCTAGAGAAAACCGTATCATTATCCAGAAAAGACTGGTCTGGAAAACTTAAAGACGCCTTATGGGCTTATAGAACGACTTATAAAACCCCTATTAGAACAACTCCTTATCAATTGGTTTATGGAAAGTCCTGTCATTTACCCTTCGAACTAGAACATAAAGCCTATTGGGCCATTAAATCCTTGAATCTAGATTACCTAAAAGCCGGAGAAAAACGTATCCTGGACATTCACAAGCTGGAAGAGCTTCGCTTGAATGCCTATGAGAATGCCATCATATATAAGGAAAGAACCAAGATGTGGCATGATAAAAAAATCATCAAGAAAGATTTCAACATTGGTGACCCTGTTCTCCTATTTAACTCAAGGTTACGACTTTTTCCTGGTAAGCTTCGTTCAAGATGGACAGGTCCATTTGAAGTGTCAAAAGTTCTAAAGTCTGGAGCAGTAGAAATCAAAAACAATTCATGCGCTCCATTTGTGGTAAATGGACAAAGACTGAAGCTATACAAAGGAGGCGATTTGCCTGTTGACTACTCTAGTCATATTCTTATAGACCCACCAATACCCACATAAAGTAAGATCCAATCGTCAAGCTAAAGACGTTAAACAAGCGCTGCATGGGAGGCAACCCATGGTTTATTCTTTATTTTATTTTATTTTATTAATTTATATATGTTTTATCTGGACTAATTTCTTGTGTTTATATTTTCAGGATGCATTACCCCGATGGTATGGTTGTGATTTTCAGGGATGAAGCACAAAAAGCCCGATTTGCTACCTTATCTGCTAGACCTATGGTACCCACTAGGTACCCCGATCAGAGCTGCATGGAGACACTCGGGATTGAGCCAAGTATTAGGTATCTGTGCAACCAACTTGGCTGGGATTATTATGCTGATGATGTCCACAAAACCTACAGGAACCTTACTCTGGAGTTTCTTAGCTCTGTGGATTATAACCCATGGGTGGGTGAAGGAGATGAGCGAGGATGCCTAAGTTTCAGATTGTTTGGTACCGAGTATACCCTGACCATCAAAGAATTTGGGGATTTGCTTGGTTTCCAAACTGGACCGACCGCTATCACTGAGTTACCATTGAGTTACTATATGGACAGAGATATTGATAAATTTTGGCAGGACATTACTGATGGAGCCAGCCTTGACCCCTCTACCCAGCTGTCCAGGAAGATCCATAACCCGGCTTTCCGATACTTCGAGATGATTCAGTGCCACACTTTCTTTGGGAGGAGTTACTGTGACCACTTAGTCACCGCTGAGGAGATCCTTTTCCTATACTGTGCCAGTCAGTCCAGACCTATAGCTAGTGGAGGTTTTCTGATAGAGAGCCTCGAGCAGACTGCTCGATCCGCCGTAGGACTCATTCATTCCGGAGGGAATGTGACACAGATAGCTTCTGCTTTGGGTTTGGACAGTATGATAGCACAGATGACCCCATACTGTGGATATACTTTCCTGGATTTAGACTTTTGCATGGATCGTGGGCTCATGAGGAGGGCCTCTTTCCACCCATATCAGTACAGATTGCTCATCGATGACCAGACAGTTTACACCTTCACACTGCCAGACCCTCAGATGACTTGTGTTTCCAACCCTGCTAATTGGAACTATTCTGTAGAAGGTTGGGGTGAGATATCAGAGTATGCCCCAGAATATACTCCTGCTTCCGAAGATCCCACTCCAGAATACACTCCTGCTTCCGAAGATCCTACTCCTGAATACACTCCTGCTCCCGAGGACTCTACTCCAGATCACACATCCCGACCCGAGGTTACACGCACTACTGTTCTTACTAATAACCTCAGCTTGCAGGAACCTGATATTCGCACTCTGTTGACTGCTATGCGCACTGAGATAGCCACTCTCCGCAATGAGGTGGCTGACCTTCATTTACAGTTGGAACTGAATGATGTTACCTTTGCTGGTGAGTTAGATGAATTAGCTCACGAGGTGGCAGAGATTCGACGCCAGCTGACTGAGCTGCATGGCCCAGACACTCCTGCAGAGCATCCTCCCGGTTGGCGATAGATCTGTGTTATTCATAAGATCTCTAGTTCTAGTATTATTAGTATTATGTTGATTTCCTTTTCAGACTCATTTTTATTTTCATTATCTGTTTCCTGTATTATTAATAACTATTTTGGTGACCCGATGTCCGTACCTATATATATATATATATATATATATATATATATATATATATATATATATATATATATATATATATGCATATGTGTTTTTTTTCTCTATATATACCTTTCATTTACTAATGTTTTTGTTTTTCTGGTCACCATAATGAAAATTTTGATATAAAAATAAATAAATATACATGTATATATGTATTCACATACATATATGCACGTTCGTAAGAAAACTAGGTACACCTCCAAAAATTGAAGCTAATGGCAAGGAAGGAAAAGCCCAATGGAAAGGAAGCAAGACCGGCCCAACTTGGCTCGCCCTGACCGCGCCCGCGGTGATCCCTGCCGCGCCCGCGGTGACGTAACGGTCACCTAACGGCTAGTGGCTCGGTTTTCCCCCCATTTTGCCTCTTTTTCCACTTCCAATCCCATTTTCTTCCATTCTTAAACCCCCATAACTTCCTTTATTATCCATACCTACCCCACCACATTTATTCCCATCATAAATATTCATCAACCACCATTTTTCTTCACTACCTATAAATACCCCCACTATTTCATTTTCTTCCTCACACCTTCACTACTTCTACATCCCATTCTTTCTCTTTATATTCATCCACAAGAAAATCCTATGGAGTATCACGGCTACATTTTGCGAGATGGCCAACCCGGAGAAAGACAACAAAAGCGGCTTGAGAAATTGCTGACGACACCAATACACTCTACCAGGTATATCGATGAAAACTGTCTATATTCATTAGGTATATACCATAGTGTATTTTTCCTTCTCGACAAACTAGGCATGCATGATATTTTTGCTACTCAAGCACCAACCTACCCTAGGCTGACGTTCGAATTTTTGAGTTCTTTAATTTATAACGTCTCTCCTAACACTGCTAGCGCCGTAGGTGGAGTAAAATTTAGAATGTTTAATGTTGAATATGACTACTCCACTGACGGTCTAGCTGCCATGTTAGGATGGCCTTATAGGGATGGTGCCGTTTGTGAAGCACCTTTAGACACGGATTGGGCATTTGAAGCATTTTGGGCCAGGATTACTAAACAAAATGCAACATCTTTTGATGGCCTACTTGCTTCTCATATCCACAATCCTGCCCTTCGTGTTTTTAGATTTCTTTTAGCATCCACCATCTTTGCTCGGGAAAACCCAAACAAGGTGAATGCTAAAGAATTAATTATCATGCAGAGCTGCCTCACAGACACCAAAGTTAATCCAGTCCCATTTATGATTGCCCACATGCACCATGTTTTAAGAAAAGGTGGGCCGATTTCCTTTGGTGGACTGATTACTACTATTGCCCGTGCCATAGGATTGGATACAGAACTTGCCACCCTTGAGCCACTTCCTCCTCGTATTGCAAATCTTAAATTTTTAAGGGATATGCGTTTATGCAAGACGAGGAGGGACGGTGGTTACTTCCTCATGGTTGGAGGTGCCGCTGTACCCAGTGTTGTTATTCCTTGCACCCGTCATACTGATATCAGATTTGAGCGTAACTGGACCTACGATCTCAATGCTCCTGCTTGTATTGGTCCGTTGCCCCCAAATCTACCTTTAAATGAGGGTAACAACACTGATGATGAGTACGATTTCCATACGGAAGAACCACCCCACTTTTCACCACCACACACGACACCATCTACGTCTAACCCACATGCAGGTACAGCTCCTAGTTTCCATGTCACTGAGGACATGTGGCGTGAGCATATGGCCCGAGAGGCCCAGCGGGACACCCTCCTTGCTACTTTGCAGCAACAGGCGACCGATAACATGGCCTTCATGCAAGCATCCCAACAGCAAAATGCTAGCTCTCTGCGCACTATTATGGAAAGTCAGCTGGCTTTCCAGAGACAACAGCACCTTAACCAGACCACATACGCTCGTCACTTCCAATTGATGGAGGCAACCCAAGGCACCCTCATTGGTAGGACCCAAGAGCTACAAGCGGCAAATGCCGCCTTGACAGAGAGAATGGAGCAGCTAGTTTTGGACCGAGAGAGCCGTCGTCGCAGTCGTAGCCGCCGTTCCGGTCGTACCAACCAGGATGGTGAAGGTCCTAGTGGCCTCCACTAGCGTTTTCAGGTACCTCCTCCTACCTTATTTTGGAACATTGAGGACAATGTCCGATTTAAGTGTGGGAGGAGCATTTATCGCTTTTATTTTCCGTTTTTCCTGCTTTTATTTCCCTTCCGCATTTTTCCTTTTAGGTATGTTATATTCGTAGTTAATAAAATGCATGTGATAGGCGAGTCTTTCTGCGTAGTGTACCCTTTCATTTCCCCCACTTTTTAGCCTTACAAAAATTTTACAAAATCTTTTTCAAAGAATTGTGGTTGTTTTTAAGGATTTGGGCTATGAGACAGGTCCTAGATAGGGTCTATTTCTTGGGCACTCACTTTTTGAAAAATTCGTTATCGTTTTAACACCGTAAGCCTTTTTGAACATTTAGATTAGATCCTTTCTTCCCAATATGCTATGATTTTGAATAAAACTGTACAAATAGGTCTTCAAGTAGTTTATCTAAGCAGTCAGCTCCGGCCTAAGCATGCTCTAAGTGTAGGATCGATGAATATAAGTGGATGATCTCTATTTTGCCTTAAAAGTTTATAAAATAAAGTATGAATACGACTACGAGTTGGGTGATCCTCACAAAGATTACTCAACTCAAGAAAGTTGTAAGCACTAATAAAAACAAAGAAAAAAAAAATATATATATATAAGGCACATCCGTTGTAGTTGGTCCAGAGGTATCTGGTGCTGGACTTGGTAGGGCGGACTACGGTCCGATCCCCCGCAACTGCAAATGGGTAAAATAAAAAGGGGTTAAACCAACTCTTGTACCAGAATCCCATCACTTGAGATCAGAGTCACTAACCAGTCACTACACCATGAGTATGTACGGATAACGGGCTTAATGTGATTGCGCCTGAATGAAAAAGGACCTCGTACAAAAAGAAGTCTTAGCATAGTAAGGATATTAGGATCGATCTGTATACTTATGAGGTTTATGTCCGCATTTCTGCGAGTAGTGTAATTACGATACCCTTGGTTCAGATAGTTAGTGCCTGACAACACACCCTTACTCGAACTTAGAAGCCCTCTTTGCCCAAAACTTGTATACACCATAATTTTCTTTCATCTACTTCTAAGAGTTGTTGCTTGAGGACAAGCAAAGGTCTAAGCGTGGGAGGATTTGATCGCACTAAATCGCACTATGTTTCTGACTCAAATATCACATGTTTTCCTTAGTTTTTATTATCATTTTCTCGTATTATGTTCCTTTTTCCTTTGTTTTCAGGATTCTTGTCATTTCAGAGCCTTCTGTGAAGAAACGAGCCAAAACGCCAAGAAATTAGGGTTTTTCAAGATATTCTGCACTTATGGCGTTCAGCGCCGCGCTGGCTACAGGGAACGCGATGACGTGGCCCACTTTCACCCAGAGACCAATTGCCACGTTTCCACGATCTGGCAGTTCCAGCCACCGCGCCCGCGGCCACTGCCACCGCGCCCGCGGCCTTCACAAAAGTTTCCCGCTCAGAAGAAGTTGAGGGGCATGCTGGTCTTTACGCATCTCAAGGATCCTCTATAAATAGTTTTCGATTTTCATTTTTTTAGTTTCATCCAAGCTTAGTACAATCTTAAGCCATATACTATCAGTTTCTGTAAAGTAATAATCTCTTCACATCGGGGGGTTATTGCGGTGTAGATTGAGTTGTAATCGAGTCTTGGAGCACTTTGGTTGAAGTTCATCATACCAGCCTTACCATTCCGCAGATTTGTATCAGATTCAAGTGTCCGACTGGAGCAAGGTTCTATTTTATTGCATTTCTTTACTTATAATTGCTCTTACCATAGTCTACACGTTTTATAGACTCTAAATGCTCTTACCATAGTCTACACGTTTTATAGACTCTAAATGCTCTTACCATAGTCTACACGTTTTATAGACTCTAAATGCTCTTACCATAGTCTACACGTTTTATAGACTCTAAATGCTCTTACCATAGTCTACACGTTTTATAGACTCGCACTCTTTTACTTACTCGCTTTTATCATAGTCTGCACGTTTTATAGACTCGCACTTATTATGTCTGGCTAAACTATAAAGGTTTGGATGTAATGATTGTCATCATGGTCGTGTTCCAATTATCATGCTAGTGAAAATACTCTGGGGATGTTTTGCTTTTAACTTAAGTCAATTATGTTTAAATGTTTATTGGGTAAGATCGAAAGCCGTCCAAACTAATGATACGACTTGATTATTATTTAACCAAACGAAAAGAGCGAAAGCCGTTGATTGGTTAAATAGGAATCATTGACCTTTTTAGAAAACGATTTTGAAACTATTTTCGGACGTGTTTGTAGGTTTGAAATCTGACTCTTGGTCAAAAGCCAAAAGTCTCTTTAAGTTAATCTTTCCAAGTAAAATTACTTTTCTGTTAAGTCAAAACTATCAATTTCTTAAAAATAGGTTTACCTCTTTAACGCGGAAGGCACCCTTTATGTGTGACAATAAAGGAATTTAATTTAAAGAGTAAATTCGGTTCTTAGTAGTCAAAAGCTACAAGTTCCCGTTAAATTGATTCTTTGCTATCAATAGAAAATACTGCCCCATAAGTAGTTTCATCTACGCATGACCGGACCAATATCTGATTACATGATTTACATTCCAACCTGTCTTTTAAACTTCTATTTACCTCGCTCATTTACTTTGTTGCACTGCACTCACATCAATATTCTTGTTCACCTTAGATAATCACCTTAGCAATAGAGTTGATAGATTGACAATTGGTCTCTGTGGTTCGATAATCTTATATATTACTTCGATAGGCTGTGCACTTGCAGTACTATATTTAGGCTATACATTACAGATAACCCATCAGACGCTATCTTGGTTGCCTAAACAAAATGATCAAGTCCCTCAAAAATTTGCTAAAAATACCTAACACAATTGCTATCATGGTCTATACGATGACCCACGCCTGTCCCGTTTAACATCCTAATACAAGGTTGTTTACCAAATGCAATGGTAAAACAACACTGTCAAAAGGGTTAAAAACGTATAAGAAAGATCTTTGAGTAAAATAGGGTAGACAACTCTTAGTTACTTGATCAAAACTTGAAAAACATCCTTGCTATTTTCAAACACACCTCACAACACAATTTCAAAACATTTCCCAAAACAAACTGTCAAACATTGAAACATCTTTTCAAAAAGACAATACATCTTTGTATACATTCAAATAAGAATCATTACAAAGGTTGCCACAACGATGGCCTCTTTTCAAAACATCTTTCAAAACCACACACAAAGCACCATTTCAAACACCTTTCCAACACTTTGAAGAGGTTTCTCCTGAGGTCGCGGTAGCAAAGACAATGACTGATGTACCCATCATTACCAAGCCTGTGTCCCGGATGTCATCCCTTAAAGATGCGGAGGCTGTAATCAAGGAGGGAGGAAGTACAATATGGGGTCAGCTGCCAGATTTTCCTTACAAGACAGACAAGTTCGGATTGGGTTTCACTGCTGCTAGTCAGAAGGCTATGCGTCGCTCCCGGGCTGGAGGACCACCCTTAAAGATCACTCATCATGGATTTCATGCTTTAGAAGATGATGAAGAAGGAAGCAATTTTGAAGATTGGATCTTCCCAACCATTGAAGGAGGATTGAACAACTGGGAGGCGAAAGACTTCGTCCCCATTACTTTCATCAATCAGTAATTTATCTTTTGAACATTTATGTTGGTCTGTAATAACTTTTAAACAATTCATACACTCTTTTGCCTTGTGCCTTTCCCGGGGTACATAGGTCCATTTGTAAGGTTTTTGATTCTTCATTTTTCATAAGCCATTTTTAATGAATCATGGATGTTTTCATCTATAAACTTTTGTGTTCATTTTCTTTCCTTTTACATTTTATTTTGTTTAAGGATGGCTATCCCTTACACACACCCACACTCACAAAATGCAGGTACCCATCCACTCCGGATTCCATGGGAAACAATTCTGCTATGGCCTTCAGTGACTCTGAAGATCTGGTCAATCATGCCGAGTACGAAGGCGATGGAGACTGTGAAGTGCCTGGAGAGTTGGCTAGACTTTTGCAACAAGAAGAAAGGGCTATTCTGCCCCACGAAGAGTTGTTAGAGACTATCAATTTGGGTACTGCCGAAGACAGAAAAGAGGTTAAAGTGGGTGCCAACCTGGAGCCAAGTGTCAAAGAGCGCTTAGTTCGGCTGTTGAATGAGTTTGTTGAGATCTTCGCCTGGTCCTATGAAGATATGCCGGGACTGGATACATATATTGTGGTTCATCGTCTCCCTACAAGAGAAGACTGTCCACCAATCAAACAGAAAGTCCGCCGAATGAGGCTCGACATGTCCGAAAAGATCAAAGCTGAAGTGATGAAGCAGTTCAATGCTGGCTTTCTGGCTGTTACTTCCTATCCATAATGGGTTGCTAACATTGTGCCCGTGCCTAAGAAGGACGGAAAAGTCAGAATGTGTGTGGACTATAGAGACTTAAACAGGGCTAGCCCTAAGGATGATTTTCCACTACCACACATTGACATCTTGGTTGACAACACAGCTCAACACAAGGTATTCTCTTTCATGGACAGATTTTCAGGGTACAACCAGATCAAGATGGCCCCCGAAGACATGGAGAAGACTACTTTTGTTACACAGTGGGGTACCTTCTGCTATAAAGTGATGCCCTCCGGACTGAAGAATTTTGGGGCAACCTATCAGCGAGCCATGGTAGCTTTGTTTCATGACATGATACATCATGAGATCAAAGTCTACGTAGACGACATGATAGCCCGTTCACAAACAGAAGAAGAACACCTCGACCATCTGCAAAAGCTGTTTGTCAGATTGAAGGAGTACAAGCTCAGACTGAACCCTAGCAAGTGCACTTTCGGAGTCAGGTCTGGTAAACTCTTGGGATTCATCGTTAGCAACAAAGGCATTGAGGTTGACTCTACTAAAGTCAAAGCTATACGAGAAATGCTTGCCCCCCGCACTGAAAAGGAGGTCAGAGGTTTCTTGGGACGCCTAAACTACATTGCAAGGTTCATTTCTCACCTAACATCTACATGTGAACCAATCTTCAAGCTGTTGAAGAAAGATCAGGTGGTTGAATGGAACAATGATTGTTAAGTTGCTTTCGATAAGATCAAGGAATATTTGTTGGAACCTCCTATCTTGATGTCACCCGTCGAAGGAAGGCCGTTATCATGTATCTGACTGTTTTGGATAATTCAATGGGGTGCATACTGGGCCAACATGACGAGTCTGGTCGAAAAGAGCATGCCATTTATTACCTTAGAAAAAAGTTTACCGACTGTGATACTCGCTACTCATTGCTCGAGAAAACTTGTTGCGCTTTGGTATGGGCTGCTCGCCGGCTAAGGCAGTATATGTTGACACATACCACTTTGCTGATTTCCAAAATGGATCCGATCAAGTACATCTTCGAGAAGCCTGCTTTATTCGGAAGAATCGCTAGATGGCAGATGATCCTGACTGAATATGATATCCAGTACACAACTCAAAAAGCTATAAAGGGGAGTGTACTAGCCGACCATCTAGCTCATCAAGCCGTCGAAGATTACCAATCCATGAGGTTCGACTTCCCTGACGAGGACATTATGACATTGGACAACATTAAAGGTAATAGACCGCATGACGGACCTGAACAAGGATCCCGATGGACCCTGTACTTTGATGGTGCTTCAAATGCACTTGGCAATGGTATCGGCGCGGTACTTATATCTCCAGAAGGTTGCCATACACCTTTCACTGCTAGACTATGCTTTAGCTGCACCAACAACATGGACGAGTATGAAGCTTGTATCTTTGGTCTCAAGGCCGCTATTGACTTGGGAATCAAATCTATGATTGTATTTGGGGACTCAGCTTTGGTTATCAGTCAAATCAAAGGAGAGTGGGATACTAAACACCCTAACCTCATCCCTTACAAAGAACATGTCCTGACATTGTTACCACATTTCGAGCAGATAACCTTCGAGCACTTCCCGCGAGGAGAGAATCAGCTAGCATACGCGCTAGCTACAATATCATCCATGTTTAAACTTATATGGGATAACGAGGAACCTCAAATCACCATTGAACGAATGAATGAACCTGCTCATTGTCACGAGATCAATACCGAAGAAGTGGTGGACCGACCTTGGTTTCATGACGTCAAAAGGTATCTCGAAGCACAAGAATACCCTGAAGGAGCTTCAGTCAATGAAAAAAAGTTCTTAAGGAGGTTCGCAGCCAAGTTCTTTCTGAGCAATGGTATCCTATACAAGCGTAATCTTGATTGTGTCCTACTCCGTTGTGTGGACAAGATTGAAGTCGAGCAGATCATGGCTGAACTGCATAATGGCACCTTTGGAACCCACTCGAGTGGTCATACGATGGCTAAGAAGATTCTAAGGGCAGGCTACTACTGGTCTACCATGGAAGCTGATTGTCATCAATATTCCCGTACTTGTCATAAATGCCATATCTATGCTGACAAGGTACATATTCCTTCAGTTCCTCTCAATGTCTTAACAGCTCCTTGGCCATTCGCGATGTGGGGAATCGACATGATTGGAGAGATCAAGCCTACAACATCCAATGGACACCGTTTTATCCCGGTGGCCATTGATTACTTTACCAAGTGGGTCGAAGCAGCTTCTTTCACTTCCGTTACAAAGAATGTGGTTGCCTGCTTCATCAAGCAGAATCTCATATGCCGGTATGGTATCCCCGACAGGATCATTACGGACAACGGTACAAATTTGAACAATACTATGATCACCGCTCTGTGCGAGCAGTTCAAGATTCAACATCACAATTCATCTCCCTATCGGCCTAAGATGAACGGTGTTGTCGAAGCTGCGAACAAAAATATCAAGAAAATCATTCAAAAGATGACAGTCACTTACAAGGACTGGCATGAGATATTACCGTTTGCTCTGCACGGGTACCGTACCACGACACACACTTCAACTAGGGCAACACCCTTTTCTTTGGTATACGGCATGGAGGCTGTTTTACCTATGGAAGTTCAGATTCCTTCCTTAAGGATCATGAAGGATGCTGGTTTGAGTGAAGAAGATTGGATTCAGACCCGGCTTGATCAACTTAACTTGATTGACGAAAAGCGACTTACTGCTGTTTGCCATGGTCAGATGTATCAAAAACGTATGATCAAGGCCTTCAACAAGAAAGTCAAGAGACAAGCATATCAAGTCGGGGATCTTATAATCAAGCGGATCATCTTGCCGCAAAGTGATCCCAGGGGCAAGTGGACTCCTACTTACGAAGGACCATTTGTGATCAAAAACATCTCTTCCGGTGGGGCAATGATCTTAACCACCATGGACGGCGACGACCTGCCGCACCCTACGAACGCAGACATAGTCAAAAGATACTACGCATAAAACGACCCGACAAGTTGAAAACCCGAAAGGGCGACTTGGGCAAAAATGGGCATCCCGATGGATCGAAAACCCGAAAGGGCGGTTCGGGCAAAATTAGGGATAAATAAAATTGTATACCCGGCAAGTTGAAAATCCAAAAGGGCGACTTGGGCAAAAAAGGGTTTCCCGGTGGATTGAAAACCCGAAAGGGCGGTCCAGGCAAAAGTTAGGGAATTAAAGCGTATGACTATGTCTCGTCAGATCACTTTAAGGACAATCTCTTCACCGACAAGCTCCAAGTTTCTGATCAATCCAATCATCTGCGGACGAAGTAACGAATGGACAAGAAATTCAGAGTTGTGAAGACTATAGCAGAATGGGAACCCCGTGAAATTGTTACACATAGCCATCTTTCTTTGTATAAAATTTTCTCATTTTTATGACAACATTCTCTTACTAGGATGTCTGTCTCCTTTGTACAAAATACTTACACAAAGTTAATACAAAGATATTTCAAAGTGCAGAAATTTGTTTGTATTTTCTTTCTTTTTTACACTTGTGTTTTATTTGAAAACGTCCAATGATTTATTAAATGAGCATATGCATTTGAATATAATCACTGCTTACAAATAAAACGGAATGAGAAAGGATAATTACTGATAGGTTGAAAGTATAGGAAGACATCTTTATGCTATTCCTGAGGAAATCCCCTGCAGTATGTCATCCAGATTCTCAACAGAGCTAAAACCTTGAAATACACATCCCTGGCGAAATTAAGTTTCAAAATTCCCATCAAAGTTAAGTTTCTAAACTCCCAATCCCCAGCGGAGCCAGAAGACTTTAAACTATAAATCCCCAGCGAAGATAAAACTTTCTTCCCGAACGGAGTCCAAAACTTTAACCTCTAAACCCCGATGGAGTACTATCCAACTTCCTCCCATTCCCCAAGTAGAGCGGCATACAACCCAAGCTTTTGAAAAATTCTCCAACAGGATAAACATTTCCCCACAGAGTTATTTCCCAGCAAAACGAAGATTCTTGTTCTCATTTCTCCAGTTGAAGCCTCCCAGGTTTTAATTCCCCAGTAGAGATCGTCAGAGTTTTCCTTATTTCCCAGGAAAGTCATGAAGGATTCTCAATTCCCCGCAGAAGTTGTCAAAGTTCTTGTTATTCCCCACAAGTCACCAAGGATTTTCAATCCTCAGCAGTAGTCCAAAGGACATTCTCAATCTCAACAATCAAAGGTTTTGAATCTCCAACAACAGTCAAGGGTTTATTTTCCCCAGCAGCAGTCAAAGATTTCATTATCTCCAGTTATCAAGGATTTATTTTCCTCAGCAAGACAACTAATCAGCTTACATGCGCATCCATTACATGCATATATCATAAATATTGATAGAACACATTTCATTGCATCATACATGTCATGCAACATAACTTTGTGTTTTTGTTAACATTTTACCCTTTTCCGGATAAGATTGAAAGCTACCTTTAACAAATGTTCAAAGATTTCAGATACAGTATGGATACACCCCAGACACAGCGGTCATTCCATTACTCATTCAGAATTTCAAAGTCAAGATACAGTATGGATACACCCTAGACACGGAGGTCATTCTATTACTTATTCAGACTTCAGCAATCGGATATAGACTAGATACACTCCAGACACGAAAGTCATTCTGTCACTTATTCAGATCTCAGTTACAGTTCAGATACACTCCAGACACGGAAGTCATTCTGCTACTCATACAGATCTCAACTTCAGATACGCTCCAGACACAGTTGCCATTCTGTCACTCATTCAGACCTTTTCCCCAGCCCAGAGATGCTCCAAACACGTATGTCATTTTGTCGCTTATTCAGATTTCGGATTCAGATACAATACAGATACACCCCAGACACGGAAGTCATTCTATTATTAATTCAAGAATCAAATACATTTACAGCTCGGATACGCTCCAGACACAGACGCCATTCCATTGCTCATGCAGATCTAATCTCCAGATACAACTCAAATACGTTCCAGACACAGATACCATTCTGACATTCATTCTCCTGATTTTCAACAAACAAATATTGGATGGAATCTTTAAGCCCATCTCCAGCAAGATTCTACCATCTCCAAATGGCATCTTTAAGCCCATTCCATCAGCTACATTTTGACGAGTGCAAATTTATGGGCACTCTAGTGTCCAATCCTCTTTTACCTTCGAGTCACGAAAGACAGATTCGCCAATCTAACTCTTCAGGTTCAAGAAGATTGAACAGGGTCAACTGTTGTACCCCAAAATTTTCCCTCTTATTTTACCAAGATTTCTCATCACAAGGCTCCTTGAACTCAAGACCAAGTTAGGGTTTGCACTGCTCAAGACATCTCCTTGCACTGTTGACCTAAATTAGGGTTTGAGTTTGAACAAGGGATTTTGGACTTATAATGCTCAAAATGACTTTCATACTTCATGTTGGACTCCTAAGTTTGTCCATACCAAGTTTTAAGCCTTGAATCAAATTTTTGCCCAGTCAATTGGACAGTTGACCTAGAAATCAGTTGTATTGGGGAAAAAGTCAATTGTGGCCAATTTACAGTCAAACCTCACAATTTTTGATCCACATCAACATTATAGACTCATATGAACCATTTGATCAAGTTTGGACCACAACTCCACAAGAAATTTGATCAGATCACCAAAAGGGCAAAATGGTCATTTTTAGGGTTTTGACTGCACAAAGGCAATTTTTGATTTTTGACCTAGCCAATCGCAAATTGGGATCAAGCATGGACTCAAGGACTCAATTGCATCATCTTGACCTATTCACAAGGTTCAAAAGATCTCAAGTGCATTGGATTGACAGATGAATTTTTCAGTCAACTGATCAAAATTTGACTGTACACTGAAAAGTCAAACTTTGACTTTTTTGTCAAAATCAAGTGCCAAGGGTCATTTTTCATCAATATGTGTCAAAACATGAAACTTGTTCATCAAGAAACCCATTTTTGCAAATTAGGGTTTAAAGTTGAAAATTTTCATAACTTAGAATTTTTCCAAGTTATGAAATTTTCTTAATTTTTCCTAACTTTGCCCAACATTTTCACCATGATGCAATTGGATTCAAACAAAACTTCTAACATGAAAGTTGTAGTCCTCCACAAAGTCTACAACTTTGATTCACAAAGTTTTCCTAAAAGAATCTTGGATCTCAAGTTATTATTTTTGGAACAAGGGTCCCTAAAACTTTTAACTTAGTTCCACTTGGAATCTCAAATTGTATTTAAAATATGGATTGTAGAGAATTTTGCAAGCTTTCCAAAATGTCCAAGAACTCTACAAACTCATTTATGGTTAGGGAGAATCGAAGGCTTGAAGTTGGCAAAAACTCACTTTTCATCCATGGCATGTTCATTGTGATACAAGTTGCAAATTCAAATCAGCTTGCTTTGCACTAGATTACAGGCCTCAAAACCATTCCACACTAAATAATTAAGTGCAAAACCATTGGTCTAAGGCATTGTTTTGGTCATTAGAACATTGCACATTAGATTAATCCTTAAGTAGAAAAAGGTACATTACCATTTTTGCCATAATCTTGCTTTATGTCAAACCACAATCTTTGAGCATTAGGCAAGATCTTATGCAGTAAATCAAATCCACAAATGAGAGGGGCCAAGATCAAAGGGTGCAAGCATATGGATAGCCTGTACAGGCCTGTTTCACATCACTTCACACACTTTGCTTCATAACCAAGAAATTTGTCCAAAACACAAGAACTTGAACATCTGGGAAAACCAACCTTTACAAGCATTTGAGACAACTTTCTCACATCCCCTTGAGCCTAAAACACGACCCTTTGAGCCCTCAAACATCCCATAGCTCAAAATCACCTTCCATTGGCAAAACAGGGCAGCATCTGCATCTTGACTTCCATAGCACAATTTGCTCGTGCGTTTTTCCCTAAACCGGTTCAAACACCTTCCATACAACTCATCCAAGCTATCCCAAACCTTAAACACTAACAGTAACTCCATTTACAGGGTTTTCCATTTTCAATTTGAGCTTGTGCGGGTTGAGTTCTGTAGGCTTGTTCAAGAGCATTCAAGGCAAGCTAGACATTGGAGAAGGTCAAGTGAAGTTCAAGCAAGCTCCCAAACATCTCAGGCCTTGTTGAAAAGCTCCACATTGCCATACACGAAGTCAGCTGAAACAGGTTTTTGTCAACTTCCTATCTCTCTATTTAGGAACATTTAGCCTTAGGTTTGTGAATAAGAAATGTAGTATTCATAGCCATGAAGTTGTACATATGCTCAGTTTTCATTTTTATTAAGCATGCTAAGAGAATTTGGTCCATGAACATACTGAAAAAATTAGGTTAGGATTTGGGGCCAGAGAAATTCTCTCTGTTCTTTGAGAGTTAGGACAAGTTTTTTATATGGTTGAATTCGTCTTGATGAGCTCTACAACTTTGATGTTATGTGTTTTTGCAATAGAGCTCGTATACAGGTTGTTCATGTTTGGCAACAGGCGCGCGCGTTTTTTTGAAGACAAAGGTTGAAGATAAAGTGTGGTGGGCTGGGCTTGGTCCTGGCTCACTATTTGCACCCTCCTTTTGTTGAATGCACCCCCCCTGGCCCATTTTCTTTACATTTTTTATATTTTTATATTTATTTTCATTTTCTGATTTTGTTTTATATTTTCCAAACATAAAAATATCCAAAAATATTTTCATAAAATTTTCACTTTTATTTTTTTTTATTTTTTTTATTTTTTTAGACATAAAAATAATTATTAGGTAATATATACTTTTATTTTATTTAATGAAAACTTATAAATATTATAGAAATATTATATATTTTGTTTTTATTATTCATACCTATAAAAATAATATTTTTCTCATATACTATCATTTTTCCTAAATACTTGTATATATTTTATTTTATTTATTGTACATAATTAATATAATTAATACATATATACATACTTTTATTTTATAAATATTTGAGAATAAAAACATGAAAAATATACTTTTATTTTTATTATTATTTATACTTAAATAATAACTTTTTTTTCTCTAAATATTTTTTATACACACTATTTTATTTTATTATATATAAATAATATAGTCAATATATTTATATTCTTAAAAATTAGGGTTTACCCTTAATAATTTAATAATAATCATTTTTTATTATTCTTTTCTTTTACATTAAATATTTTTACATACATAAAAATAAACAAAAACCTTTTTCTGCATATTCATATTATTTTGTATATTTACTTAATTTCTTTAAATATTGTTCATTTATTATTTATGCTATTTGATTCAATTTGGATGTAATAGTAAAAATTAGGGTTTTTATTTTCTTGTCAAATAATCCCCATTCAAAAATTGTATCCCCGTCCCCATAATCTTGTTGTAATAGTGGTAGGTTTATTTTTACGCATTTTACGCTTTCAAATATGCCATGATTAGAGATTAGGGTTTGTATGCAAAAATCCAAAATCAACAAGTAGCTTGACTAATACAAAGACAAAAATGCATGAAAATCAATACACAATGCACACATGCATCCCTAGGGTTACATCCACTTGTTGCCTTAAAAATGGGTCATGTTATGCATGTTGGGTACTTTGGCAAAACAAAAACAAAATAAAAGATCATAGCCCCTCGATGACGCTATCTTGGTTGCCTAAACAAAATGATCAAGTCACTCAAAAATTTGCTAAAAATACCTAACACAATTGCTATCATGGTCTATACGATGACCCGTTCCTGTCCCGTTTAACTTCCTAATACAAGGTTGTTTACCAAATACAATGGTAAAACAACACTGTCAAAAGGGTTAAAAACGTATAGGAAAGATCTTTGAGTAAAATAGGGTAGACAACTCTTAGTTACTTGATCAAAACTTGCAAAACATTCTTGCTATTTTCAAACACACCTCACAACATAATTTCAAAACATTTCCCAAAACAAACTGTCAAACATTGAAACATCTTTTCAAAAAGACAATACATCTTTGTATACATTCAAATAAGAATCATTACAAAGGTTGCCACAACGATGACCTCTTTTCAAAACATCTTTCAAAACCACACACAAAGCACCATTTCAAACAATTGAAAAGCAAAAGCAAGTGAGCTAAACAAGTAACTAAGAGCCCATGGATAACCATGGATGAAAAGGGTGCTTGCACCTTTCCTTTTCATAATCTACTCCCCGAACCCAAGAAAACATCTCAAAGGTCTTTCCTATGCTTTTTGACCTTTCCTTTGGATAAAATAAAAAGTCGGTGGCGACTCTTGCTAAACCGAAACATTTGAGAACACAAACGCAAAACCTCAAGTCAGTTCTCCCACCGTATCACAGCGGGGTATGCATTAACGCAACCTACGTTCAAACACCATCACAACAAGATCAGATTGTCAAATCTGGACGCATGTAGGTGGATCGATAATATTCCGGTGGAAAAACGGACAAGGTCATACGATAATGGACAATGATGGGGCCACATGACAAAAAATCTTATCAAATCCATGAACGGTGTATTCAAAGGCATATGAAACCTCTCAGTAACCACTTTCGTCAAATCAACATATTTTAGGATGGCTTTGTTGTTTGCCAAAAGAGGTGAAATGTGGAATGTGGTCTTACAATCGAGACAACTATGAAGTGAAAGTTGCATGAAGTATATTAAGGCAGAAAGATTCAAAGCCAATACCCATATGGTTATAAGGTTCGATCGACACGACCATAACTTCATTGTCAAAGAGACAACCGATCACAATAAGGGGCTGCCAAGACAAGAGTATAGGATTATACTACCATCTTGTTGGTGCGATTGTGGCAAGTTTTAAGCCTTTTGTATACCTTGCTCTCATGTTATTGCGGCATGTGCGTATACTCATCAAGACGCATTATAACTTCTATCTCCCATTTACAAGTCTGAAACCTTGCTCGATGTATACAACAATGGCTTCCCATTGGTAGCGAAACCTGATTATTGGCCTGGATACGATGAGGAAATAGTATGGCACAACAATAAAATACGAAGGAATAAAAAGGGTCGTCCCAAAAGCAAGCGTATCACAACTGAAACGGACCCCCTTGACAAGCTAGAAAGAAAGTGTGGTTTATGTCATCAGGTCAGACACAATCGAAAAAATTGTCCCACTCGGGCTACAAGCTCGACAACATAAAAATTGTACGCAAACCATCTACACTTTTTTAAGTTCTAAACATTATTGTTTTTCATTATTAGCATTTGTTACAACAAACCATACACAAACAACAAATAAAAACACGATAAAATGTCTAAGAAATTACAACCGTCAAAACAATTTCATCTGAGCCATGCATCATCACCATTACGTCTCTGTCTGTTCTGACTTCCTCCAACCAAAATATAGGTCTTCCAGTTGCAAGTGAGGTGGCCTTTCTTCTTCTCTGGATCCTTCTAATTTGTTTCCCACCCTCGATGTCTCCCTCTAGCCATTGTATCAACTCTCTCTTCAGACGCTCCATGGAGTGAATGTGTCAAAATTTCATTTTCATCGGAGGTTTGGTGACCGAGAAAATAACGTATCCGTCTCTGGTAAAAATCATGGGAGATGTCATGACGCAAATAACAGAGAAAAAATAAGAAGACAATGCGAGAAACTGTGAAGACTAATGGAGAAATGGGTGATTTATTTATAGAAAACACAATTGCACGTAGTAGCCAAGTGAGATGGTGCCCCCTCTCTTTTTTATAGGGCATGCGCCATCTCACTTGGCTAAAATAAAGTGCATGCGCCAAGTGAGATGGCGCCTAGGGAAAAAAGGTGACTGCATGCGCCATCTCACTTGGCTCCTCCATTGTGGGGTTTTCTGAAATATGTTTATTTGTGTAATTTTCTCCGAAACATGATCATTTGTGTATTTTTTCAATACTTGATTATTGCTAAAAAAAAATTCCATTTTTTCCGTGTTTAGTTTTATAGATTATTTTAAAAATATTTACTTTGATTTTATTTTAATTATACAAAAAATTGTACAATCATTGTACCATAAATTTAAAATATAATACCAATTATTATGTTTTATTAATTTTTTAGTAAAGTTATTTTTATGGAAATATTTGTATTAATCAATAACTTATGAGTTAAATTATTTTTTGATAAAATATAATGAAGATATAAGTTAAACTATTTTTTTTATATAATAAATTATTTTTCATATCATAATTTTATATGTCAATGTCAAAAAAAAATATTCTGTATTTTAATCAATGACAGATATTGTTTATTTTAAAATTTATTAGAATGTGAAAAACTATCTTTTAATTAATTAATTTGTGAAAATATTTTTATCATGTTTAATTTCTTCAAGTGAATGAAGAAAGAAATTATAAAATGCAATTATTCAACGATAACTATAATTTATGTTTATAAATATAATAGTATAAATATAAAAACCAATAATAATTTTAATGTATTTTCACTCTTAGCCACGATTATTATTGTCAATGGTCATGAATCAATTTAAGATATAAAATATGAAACAGGATCTATAATGCTAGAGTTTAGTGATATTTTTTAGCATATTGTAAACCTGATGAGTATTTGTTATATTTGGAAGGTAAGCCCTCTTAAGGTCTTGGTAAAGCTAGATTTCCCATGGAAAATGTATTCTTCCTCTCCAACATATGTGTTATCAAGAGAAGTGTTTACATTATTCATGATGCTTACCTATCATTCATGAAGAGAAGAATTTAGTGGAACTGAATATAATATATACACATAATTTGAAAATAGGTTAATAAGATAAAATATCTACACACAAAATAAGAGATAGTTAAATTCAACTATAACAATTTAAAAAAAAGAATATGCTTGTCATAAAATTCTTGAAGTACACCCATCCATAAAACTAAAGTGTTAATAATTACATTGATTAGATCCCTTACATAACCCCTTCATTGTTTTTGCCATCCCACATAAAAAATTAAAAGCATGATTTAGTGAGCATAATTCAATACCAAGCGTCTTCAAACAACCCAAACAATAGTTCGGTCAGCATCAGTTCACCTCAACATCAGTTTATAAAAAATAAATAGTGCTAGAATACAAAGATAATGTAAATCAGGCCAAACACAATCATATAATCCCCTGCTTCCAACAAAAGCAAACATCAACTGCTGCTAAAGTTCCAAAAAATAGGCCTAAAAACCAATTGTCATAACTATTGAAAATTCATCAAATATATATGATAAATTTCAAACAATCTTGATGAACAAGATTGATATCACCACACAATGACAATGAATTATGAGAAAAGAAAAGAAAAGAAAGAAGACAATTATTTTCTGTAGAGTTTCTTTCTGCCCACAAACTGTGGAAAACTTTATTAATCACTTGCAACTGCAAATTCTGTGATTACAATGAATTGACTTAATTACAAAATTAGGGGTTACTCTCTCTATTTATAGATTTAGGTTAGCTTGTTCCCTAAACCAAATCCTAAAACTATAAAAGCCCAAAATACCTATTTTGGTACTAAATCAGATCTATCTAAATATAAAACCAATCAAATTTGTGTGTAGCTTGCTTCGATCCACAAGCACTTCGACTGAGCAACCTCCCTTCGACACACACATTGTTTTGACACAATCGAATTACAATTTAACACACAACCTAATTCATTGTGTCTAAACTATCTATATTCATCATGGTTCTTAGTCTTCGAAATACTTTGACCCGCACACCCTTCGTCATGATGTCTGCAATCTGATTCTCAATTCTGCAGTGTTCCAAATTCATCTTCCCATCTGCTACCTGCTCTCGAAGATAGTGGAACCTCATTTCGATGTGCTTGCTTCGACCATGTGCTATCGGGTTCTTCGCCAGATTGATAGCTGACATGCTGTCGATCTTCATGGTAATTGCTCCATGATCTTTCCATGTTATCTCTTCGACCAATTTCACCATCCAAGTTGTTTGACATGCACAAAGAGAAGCAACTATGTATTCCGCTTTGCATGATGATAATGGCACTACTGGTTCCTTTCTTGAACTCCAAGCAACTGGTGCACCACCTAACATAAACACATATCCTGCTGTTGATTTTTGATCTTCAGCATCACTACACCAACTCGAACTAGTGTATCCCATTAACTTGCATTCTTTTCCTTTATCAGCTGCAGGAAACAAAATGTCATAGTCGAGAGTTCCTTCGAGATACCTTAGTATCCTCTTCACTGCTGCTAGATGTGATACCTTTGACTTCTGCATGAATCTACTTACCATACCTACACTATATACTAAGTCAGGCCTTGTATGACAAAGGTATCTCAATGGCCCAATAAGTCTTCTATATTGGGTTGGGCCGACATCATCTTCATCTTCATCTTTTGACAGTTGCAGTCTTGGTTCTGCAGGTGTCGAAGTTGAGTTGCATTCTTCCATCTCAAATCTCTTGAGAATTTCTCCTGCATATCTTCTTTGATGCATCATCAAACCTCCACTGCTCTTGTAGAATTTGATGCCAAGGAAATATAAAATCTCATCCAGATTAGACATTTTGAATTCCTTTCTGAGATCACCTTTGAAGTCTTCGATCTCACTTTTGCAGCTACATGTTATCAACAAATTATCGACATAGAGACATAATATAAACAATTCACTATTTCTTCTTCTTACATATACTCCATGTTCAGTTGTGCACTTCACAAATTCCTTCTCCCTTAGGAAACTATCAATTTTCTTATTCTAGGCTCTTGGAGCTTATTTCAATCCATACATGTCTTTATGCAACCTGTACACCTTTCTCTCTTCGTCATGTTTCATAAACCGATCTGGTTGTTTAACATAAAATTCTTCGTCTAAGGGTCCATTCAGGAATGCACACTTCACGTCCATTTGACATATGTGCCATCTATTTATTTCTGCTAGACCAACAACCAACCTGATTGTTTTGATCCTAGCCACAGGTGCAAAAACTTCATCGAAGTCTATTCCTTCTTTCTGTAGAAATCCTTTCACCACAAGCCTTACTTTGTGTCGAGTTACTTCCCCTTTGGAATTCATTTTCACTTTGTATACTCACTTGACATCAATTTCCTTCTTGCCTTGAGGCAATTCGACAAGTGACCAAGTGTTGTTGTCATCGATAGACTTCACTTCTTCGTTCATTGCTTTCACCCACTTCGAATCCTTCAATGCTTCAGCTACATTGACAAGTTCGACATGTGCATAGAAACCATAATTTACCAACTCACCTTAATTATCTATCACATCATCTGATATAATCACACAATCTTGAAATCTTGTAGGCATGTGTCTTGTTCTTTAAGGTCTGCTTGTACTTGGTTGATCTATAACTACTAGTTCCTCTTGCCGAACTTCTCTTTCGACTTGAGATTCTGGTTCTTCAAGTAGGATTCCCACCGAATTTTTATTGACATTTTTAGTCCAATCCCATTCTTTAAGCTCATCTATGATCACGTCCCTGCTGATCATAATCTGCTTGTTCACTGAGTCGAACAACTTGTAACCTCCTATCGAATGATATCCAACTAGAATCATTTGACTCGACTTGTCATCAAGTTTTCTTCTCAACTAATCTGGCACATGTCTATGTGCAATAGATCCAAATACCTTCAAGTGACTCAAGCTAGGCTTCATACCAGACCAACATTCTTCTGGAGTAATTCCTTCTAGCTTCTTTGTAGGACATCTGTTCAAAATGTATGTTGCAGTCGACACAACTTCATCCCAAAACTCTTTAGGTAAATTCCTGCCTTTCAACATACTTCTCACCATATTCATGATGGTTCAATTCTTCCTTTCTGCAGTTCCATTATGTTATGGAGTATAGGGTGGCACCACCTCATGCACAATCCCTTCCTTTTCACATAACTTGTCGAAGTCTTTCAACACATACTCTCCACCACCATCAGTTCTCAAAACTTTGATCTTTCAACCACTTTGTCTTTTAACCATAGACTTAAACTTGGCAAATACCTCGATCATTTCACTTTTCTTCTTGATCAGGTAAGTTCACAACTTTTGACTGAAATCATCTATGAATGTAACAAAGTATTTGTTACCTTCCATCGAATCCACCTGGATTGGTCCATATACATCAGATTATATGACTTCAAGAATAACCTTCAACTTGCTTCTTGCATCCTTGCTGAAGCTATTCTTGTGCTGCTTCGCCTGCACACATTCCTCACATACCTTGTTTGGAATGTCAATTTTTGGAAATCCTGAAACCATATTTCTTCTCTTCAGATCTATGATGTCTCTGAAGTGAGATGGCCTAGTCGATAATACCATATCCATTCATCTCTACTAGCTGCAGTCGAAAGGCACTTGTGCTCCATCACATTTAGTTCGATCTTGAAGGTTCTATTCTGAGACATAGGAGCCTTCAAGATTAATCTTCCATTTGCATCGACGACTCTCATCATCTTATCTTCGATCGACACTTTATAATTATTTTCGGCCAACTGCCCTATATTGAGAAAATTGCTCTTCATGTCTGGTATGTACAACACATTGAAAATTACTGACCTCTTGTAATCTTTCATCATAATCATAACATCACCAATACCTTAAGCTGCTAGGGTATTGTTATTTGCGAATTTTACCATATTTTTCATTGAGGGCTTTATGTTGAATCTATCTTCATCTCTTGTTGTGACCATCAGCATCATCTCTTTTTCTTCATGTTTTTCAAACATTGCATCACTTTCTTGATTCTTTCTCTTTTCTGGAGAATCACTCGAATAGTGACCATACTTCTGAAAATTGTAACATTGAATGTGACTCTTGTCAGGTTTTCGACCACCACCTCTTCCTTTATTTGCAACACCACCTCTTTGGTTACCTTGGTATGGTCTTCTCTAATTCGATATGTTTCCTTCGTTCTGGTTTCCTCTACCAGACGATTTGTTGTAGCCGCCTCTACCTCTGTCGAACCACTTTCCTTTGCCTTTGGTTTCTTTTACTGAATGTGTCTATAAAGCCACATCACTCTTCGACTTGCCTGCAACTCTTTTAGTCATTCTTTGTTCATGAGATTCAATCATCCCTTGAAGCTCTTCCTTTGTCAATTTCTACAAGTCTTTCCCCTCTTCTATAGCCACCACCACATGGTCGAACTTAGGAGCCAAAGATCTCAATATCTTTGAAACAACAACTCTTGTTGTTAATTTTTCTCCATATACCTTGATTTGATTCACTAGTTTTGTAACCCTAGTGAAGAAATCAAATATGCTCTCACTATCTTCCATCTGAAGCAATTCATACGTTCTCTTGTAAGTTTGTAACCTCACTTCTTTCACCTTTTCTGCACCACCAAAAGACTTCTCAAGAACCTTCCAAGCTTCTTTTGCAGATTCTGAATCACTCACTTTTTCAAAATTTTCTGGACTCAGACATTGATGAATTATAAAGAGTTCTTTATAGCTCAGCTTCTCAGATTCTGTGTGTTTCTTATTTTCTTCTTCTGAAGCGTTTTCTCCAAGCGCTTCTAATCCATCCTTTACAAGATCCCAAAGACCTTGACACCTGAATAAATCTCTTGCTAATGTGGTCCTCCCAATTCATTATTTCACCCACCTTATTACCTGTTGGCAAAAGATTGAGGGATGAAGATGCCAACAAACAATAACATCAACATAGATCCATGAATACAGTAGTGAAAAAAGCCATATCAAAAGACAAACCATATCCTCTACCTGCTTATAATGTTTTTATGTTCTAATCCACACAAATATATTAAATGACATGCAACACTAACAATAGTAACTTTATCATGTGGAGTGACTTTATTGAAACTATCCCTTAGATCTCTTGGAAAAGCATACTCGTTATGAAACTGCAAAACAAAACAAAAACTTACCCAACTTCGGCAACACAAAATATTAAATATTGAGTACATAAGAAAAATTGAAAAACATGAAAAAAATAACCAATAAAAACATGCCTGGTATAGATTCCTCCTTCGAATGCACAGATCCGCAAACACCATGACCACACAAAATAAAAAATAGTTTACATGATGGTTGAGTAACCAGCTGTGTGTTTTCTTCAACCAAACTCATAAATATCGCTTATAACCCCAACTAACCTTCCATATCCATCAATGTTCCAAACCCTAACTTCACCTACCTTTATCTAAATCATCATGAAGATGTAGATATTACTGATGAAGATGAAGAGAAAGGAAAGTAGGAGTTGATTTTCAGATTTGGAGAAGATGAAGTAGGAGTTCCAGCAACATCGTTATCAATTTCCAAGAAAAACTGTCACAACACAATTAGTTCCATGAATTCAATTTACTATGAAAAATTTGGCCAAACCAATATCAAGTAATCAACAAACATACACATTCAATGGGAGACAACAAAGTTTCAATATAAATAAAAATTTTAATTTGGGTTTTTTTGTATAATCAACAAATAGTCACAATGATTAAAATGAGAACATCAAAACCCTCTTCAATACCACTTAGTAACAACAACAAAACCCCAAATTCGAAGAAGAAGAAGAAGAAGCTCACCTTATGCTCAGATAAGTCACATCCGTTGTTTCGGAACCAAACAAAAACCATAAAATCAATGTTAGAGATGTTGATTAAATAAACAAATGAAACTACTGAAAATGAAAAATCATACAAGTTTGTATCTTTTACCCTTTACAGATCTGAATCTGAATCGTTGAAATTTTTTGTTGCATTGATGACAATAAAGAGACATGATAGTGGCGGTGGCTGTGATGACAATAGCGTCAGCGACATGAAAGATAAGGAGAAGGAAGAAGAGGTTTAGGGTTAGGGATTTGAAAGAAAAAATGAGAATTCAGATAAAGAGATACCATGAAGTCCTTGGTGTTGTTGATGTTGTAAATCTTCTCCAACGATCTAGCCATGTATGAAAGACGGAGGAACCTTGAGCTGAAGATGCAAGAAGGAAACCTTGAAAATGCAAACATAAGCGTGCAAAGAATAAAGAAGAAAGAAAGAAGAAAGAAGAAAGAAAGAACAAAGAAGAAAGAAAGAACAAAGTATAAGATATGTTGGAATACCTGATGGGAAGAAGAAGCGTGTAAAGAAGAGCAAAGTAGTGTTGATGTGATAGGTTAGCAGCTCAAGAAGCTTTTGAAGGATATTTGAAATTTGAAAAGGTAAAATGTGGTATAGGAAATAAAACAAAAGCGTTGAAGCAGAATGTTGGATGAATAAGCTATACACATGGTCAAATTTATGTTGAAAATAATTTATATTTTAGGAATATCTTGTTGACTAAGTCTGTTAGAGGGTATTTTAGTATTTTATTATACCTTAATATTATGTATAAATAGCATAGTAGTAGTGTGATACGGTGGGAGAACTGACTATGGTTTTGCGTTTGTTTTCGCAAATGTTTCGGTTGAGCAAGAGTCGCCACCGACTTTTTATTTTATCCTAAGGAAAGGTTTAAAAAGCACAGCAAAAACCTTTGAGATTTTTTCTTGGGTTCGGGGAGTAGATGATAGAAAGGGAAGGTATTAGCACCCTTTCTATCCATGGTTATCCATGGGCTCTTAGGTACTTGCTTAGATCAACTTGCCTTGGTTTTAAATTGTTTGAAATGGTTCTTTGTGTATGGTTTTGAAAATGTTTTGAAAAAGATGCCTTGTCTAGGCTAACCTTGTAACAATTCTTTACTCGAATGTTTTACAAAGGTGTTTGTCTTTTTGAAAAGATGTTTCAAGGTTTTTTTGAAAGTTTGTTTTGAAAGTGTTTGTGAAGTGTGGTTTGAAAAATAGGCAAGTGTTTTGTTTTGCAAGTTGACAAGTACTTAAGAGCTATCTACCTTAAAGTTCTCAAAGATTTTTGTTATGTTTTAACCCTTTTAACAATTTTGTTCCACCATTGCATTTGGTGGACAATCTTGTGTTAGAATGTGAAAGGGACGGGCGCGGGTCATCGTTTAGACCATAATTGCAATGGTGTTAAGTATCTTTGGGCAATTTTTCCTTGAAAGGGACTTGATCATTTTAGGTAAGTTTTCGAAAGCGTCATCGGGGGACTATGATCATTTGAATTGTTTATTTTTACCCAAAGAAACCTAACATACAATATGGCCCATTATTGAAGGCAACAAGTGGAATACCCTAGGGGTGCAAGTGTGATATGTGTTGTCCATTTTCATGCTTGATTATCTTGAAATTAGGTCAAACTATTTTGTTCTTTTTATTTGCATACAAACCCTAATTCTAACATGGTATATTTAGAAAGCATTAAAGTGCGAAAAATAAAGCTCTAAACTATTACAACACAATATGGGAAGGGGGGTACAAATGTTAAAATGGGGGATTTGACAAGGAATTTAAACCTAACTATTACATCAATTTTGGAATATTTACAAAGTAATTAATTGCATAAATTAAATGGAAATAAAATAAATGTGCAAAATGTAAAAAAAAAAAAAGGGTTTTTATGTGTATGAAAAAAGGTATTTTTTATGTCAAATAAACAAAATAAAAAAAATATTATTTTTGGAGCTTTTTAATGTTTAGGGTAAAACCCTAATTTATTAGGTAAAAGATACTATTTATTTAATATGTACCATAATTAATAATTATATACAAAAATAAAATAAAAAAATGAAGTATATTTATAAAAGAGTATTTTTATGTCAAATATTAATAGAATAAAAAAATGTATATATTTGTGTATTTTAACCTAAATATACTAATATATATATATATATATATATATATATATATATATATATATATATATATATATATATATATATATATATATATATATATATATATATATATATATATATATATATATATATATATATATATATATATATATATATATATATATATATATATATATATATATATATATATATATATATATATATATCTTTATTATTTACTAAATATATATTATATATACAAGAATAATAATATTTAATATTTATAAAAAAAGTATATTTTGTATAAAATATTTTCAAAAGAAAAAAATGAAATAAAAATCAGAAATAAAATATATTTGCATTATTTTTCTAGTTTTTCTAAATAATAGTATATATATATTATTTATGTACAAATGGTTCATATAAACAAATAAATGCCTAAAAAATATAAAAATGGTGTAAAAAATGTTTTTTATGTTTTTAATATTATTAGGAAAAATAAATAAGTCAGAATAAAAAAAGAAAAGTCAAAAAATCATTAAAACAAACAAAATGGGCCCAGGGGGTATGAAAGCAAAAATAGGGTGTGAAGAGAAATGACACAACAGGCCCAGCCCATGAAGACCTTTCTTCAACCTTCAGACAGCTTCTTGTTCAAAAACACGCGTCTGTACTCAAGTTCAAACATCTGGATTCCTTGACTTTTTGCACAAACTTTCAACATAAGAAATGTTAATCATCAAGCCACGATTCTAAATATGTAAAGAACTCATCCTAACTCTCAGAAATGAGAGAGAATTTTATCATTCCCAAATCCTAACCTAACTTTTTATCAACATTCAGACCTTAAATTCTCATAGCTCAGGCAAAATAAATGAAAAGTAAAAGTATGTACAGATTCAGGGGCATGAGTAGAACACTTCTTATTCACAAACCTAGAGCTAACAATGCCTACATTAAGAGTTAGAAGTTCAAGAAGATACCTGTTCAGTTGAAGTTGTATCTGGCAATGGGGGAGCTTTCAGGGCAAGATGATGATCTGTATAGCTTTCCTGAAGTGTAGTGATGTTATTCCAATGCTTACTTTGCTTTGAAACACCTTGAATCGAGCTATGGACCTTCAACTGCAAAACAAGAAAGTGAAAATGGTGGAACTGATTAGAGGAGTTACAGGTCGTGTTTTATGTTTGGATTAGCTTCAGGGGATGTTGTAGGATGTGTTTGATGTGGTTTTAGCAAGAGTGTATGAAAGGGATGAGAGTTGGAACTCAAACTGCAGCAAGCCCTGTTCTTGTGCAGTTCAATGGTGATTTTGAGTTTGTGGAGGTATTGTAGGTGAAAGGCTCGTGTTCTAGCTCAGTTAGGATGTCTTGAATATGTACAAAATATTTGCTTAAGGGTTCTCTTGCTGAGATGAAAGTTGTGTTTAGTTATGCCATATTTCTTACACTTTAAGCAACCAAAAGCCCAGTTGGTGTTTAGACAGGTAGAGGCCCCCATAACATGCTGCAAACCTTGGCATTGATCAGTGTGATTAGTCCCTAAACTTGTGCCAAGGGGATTTGATTTGTACTTCTTGGATTTTCATTTTGACATAAAGCTTACTTTTGCAAAAATGGTTAAAGTGCTTTATCTATTTTGGGATTAATCCATCATGCAATGCTTGAACACATAGAACATGGTCTTGGCACAAAGAGTTTGCATTAAATTTATGAGTGTTGAATGGGTTAGAGGCCTGTAATTAAGTTGCATGCTGATTTGAGAAATTTGCACAAGTTATGAACATGGAAATTGGCCAATTCAAAAGTGAGTTTTTGCCATATTGCAAAATTCGATTCTCTCAAGTCATGAGGTTGTTTAATGAGTTTTTGGACATTTTGGAAAGCTTGGAATGTATACTAAAATCTATATTTGAAGTGCAAATTGAAATTACAAGTGGAAGTATGTGAAAAATGGTCTTGAAGTTAGGTAAAAACCTTGCCTAAAAAGGTCAAAATTTCACTAAGTTAAGAATGGTTTAGTACCCTTGTTCCAAAAATTGTAACTTGAGCTACAAGCCTCTTTTGGGAAAACTTTGTGAATCAAAGTTGTAGACTATGCAATAGGCTACAACTTTCATGTTTTGACTTTTGCTTGAATCCAAATGAATCTTGGTGAGAAAGTGGGGCAAAATTTGGGAAAAAATTAGGGTTTTTCATAACTTAGAAAAATTCTAAGTTATGAAAAATTCTCATTTCAAACCCTAATTTGCAATTTTTGATTTCTTGGTGAACAAGTTTCATGATTTGGCATGTTTTGATGAAAAATGAATCTTGACTCTTGATTTTGACCAAAAAGTCAAAGTTTGACTTTTCAGTATACAGTCAAAATTGATCAATTGACTGGGAAATTCAACTGTCAATCTTGTGTACTTGGGATCTTTTGAACTTGTTGAGCATGTCAAGACAATTCCATGGGGTCCTTGAGTCCATATGTGAGCTTGGTTTGACATTGGCTAGGTCAAACAGTCAAAAGTTGCCTTTGTGCAGTCAAAACCCTAAAAATGACCATTTTGCCCTTTTGGTGATCTGATCAAATTTCTTGTGGAATTGTGATCCAAACTTGATCAAATGATCCATGTGAGTTCATGATGTTGATGTGGGTCAATTTTCATGAGGTTTGACTGTCAATTGGCCACAGTTGACTTTTTCCCCAATACAACTGATTTCTAGGTCAACTGTCCAATTGACTGGGCAAAACTTGGAATCAAGACTTGAAACTTGATGTGGATAAACTTGGGAGTCCAATATGAAGCATGAAAGTCATCTTAGGCATTTTAGGTCAGAACATCTTTGTGCAAACACAAACCCTAATTTGGGTCAACAATGCAAGGAGAAGTCTTGAGCAGATGAAACCCTAACTGAATCTTGATCTTCAAGGGCTTTGTGATGAGAAATCAATGAGAAATGGGAGGGCAAATTTTGGGGTACAACAGTTGCCCCTGTTCAATCTTCTTGAATCCGAAGAGTTAGATTGGCAAGTTTGCCTTTCGTGACTCGAGGGTAAAAGGAGATTGGACACTAGAGTGCCCTTAAATTTGCACTCGTCAAAGCAAGGGATGCGGGAATGGGCTTAGAGATGCCATTTGGAGATGGGCTTAACGATGCCATCGGGAGGAATGACAGAAACTTGTCGGGGATGGGCTTAAAGATGCCATCTAGAATGAGTATTAGGAAGGTGTCCATGCTTGGGACCATCTCTAAACTAGGGGTCTGAATAAGCAATAGATTGACATCCGTTGTTGGGAGGAATCCGTAAACTGTTTTCAAAAATTGCATCTGAACAAGTTGATAGATTAACATCCGTTGTTGGGAAGAATCCATAAACTGTTTTCAGAAGTCTGAAGAAGAATCTGAACAAGCGATAGGTTAACATCCGTTACTTGGAGAACCCGTGAACTGTTTTCTGAAATCTTGAAGTTGAATAAGCAATAGAGCAGCATCCGTTGTTGGGAAGCATCCGTAAACTGTTTTCAAAAATTGAGAAGAGTCTGAACAAGCGATAGATTAACATCCGTTGTTGGGAAGAATCCGTAAACTATTTTCAGAAATTTGGAGAAGAACCTGAACAAGTGATAGGTTAACATCCGTTACTTGGAGAACCCGTGAACTGTTTTCAGAAATCTTGAAGTTGAATAAGCAATAAAGCAGCATCCGTTGTTGGGAAGAGTCCGTAAACTGTTTTCAAAAATTGAGAAGAGTCTGAACAAGCGATAGATTAACATCCGTTGTTGGGAAGAATTCGTAAACTGTTTTCAGAAATCTTGAATTTGGAGAAAGAACCGGCGTAGGGTTCCCTGATGATGAGCTCGTGTAAAACTGCATCTGGATAAATCTGGAATAAGCATTAGAATGTTGCCATGTCTGGGTCATATCTGAACTATTCCTGGAAAGAATCTCGGAAGATAATGATTTTAGTCTGTCGACTAGTCTTACCTGAAAAGGTAAAGAGTTAGTTGTATGCAATGTCATGATGCATGATACAATGTATTTTATATGATATGAATGTAAATGGATGCGCATGTAAGCTGGAGAGCTGTCTTGCAAAGGATAGATGAATCCGGGATGGCTGAAGATAAAAGTATCTTGACTGCTGCTGGGAAGAATAATTCCTGGTTGTTGCTGGAGAATAAAGAGCTTGGGTTGCATACCAATCTTCTGGGGAATTCCTGATGACTTCTACTGGGGAGTTCCAATCTAATAGACTCTGTTGGGGATGTAAGACTGAGAATCTTCAGTTTGGTGGGAAGTATCTCTGGCGACTTCACTGGGGAACTCAAGATTTGCCCTCCCAAAACTCTGTGGGGAGAAGGTTCATTAGTCTGGCTTCGCTGGGGATTGATAATTTGAAGTTTTAGCTTGGCTGGGGATACTGAAACTTAAATTCTGAGGGGAATTGAGTTCTGGAGGATTCTCTGGCTGGGGATAACAAAGATAAACTCCTCTGGGGATTGTATTGATAAGTTATGTTGGGGAACTTTGATGAACTCCGCTGGGGATAGGAATAAATTTGGCGAGTGCGATCTTCCGTGGCAATAATCTGAGGATAACCCAGTTATAAGCCCCTGTGAGGAATAACCTTGAATAAATTTCGGGAGAGACGTCCGTACTCTGCAGGGGATAAACTTCCAGAATCTACTGGGGATAAGCCTCAAGACTTGTTGGGGGATATGGATTCCAAATCTCCTGGGGGTTTCCTTTGAAAGGGTATCAAGATATCCAACTGTATCTTCAACCTATCAGTAATCCTCTTTCTTAATTCATAAGGAAATGATTATGTTCAAATGCATATGCCTTTTTAACAAAACATTGGACGTTTCTCAAAATAAAACAAATAGTGCAAGAGAAAAAGTGAAAGGAAATGACACAAATTTCTGGGAAAAGTATTTGTATTAACTTTCTCTGAGTATATTTGTACAAAGGAGACAATCATCCTAGTAAGAGGATTTTGTCGTAAATATTTGAAAGATTTATACAAAATAAAGATGGCTATGTGAAATAATTCCATGGGATTCCATTCCGCTATAGCCTTCACAACTATGAATATATGTCCATTCAATGCTTCGTTTGCCGATGACTGGATTGTTCTGAAACCTAGAACTGGTTGATGAAGAGATTGTCTTCGAAGTGATCCGACGAGACATAGTCATAAGCTTTAATTCCCTAACTTTTGCCTGAATCGCCCTTTCGGGTTTTCAATCCACCGGGAAACCCTTTTTTGCCCAAGCCGCCCTTTCGGGTTTTCAGCTTGCCGGGTGTACAGATTTTTTTTAAAATTTTTATCCCTAATTTTTGCCTGAACCGCCCTTTCGGGTTTTCGGTTCACCGGGATGCCCATTTTTGCCCAAGCCGCCCTTTCGGGTTTTCGACTTGTCGGGTTATTTTATGCGTAGTATCTTTTGACTATGTCTGTGTTCGCAGGGTGCGGCAAATCGTCGCCGTCTATGGTGGTCAGAATCATTGCACCACCAGAAAATATGCTCTTGATCACAAATGGTCCTTCATATGTAGGAGTCCATTTGCCCCTGGGATCGCTTTGCGGCAAGATAATCCGCTTGATTACGAGATCCCCGACTTGATACACTTGACGTCTGACTTTCTTATTGAAGGCCTTGATCATCCGTTTTTGATACGTCTGACCATGGCATATAGCAGCGAGTCGCTTCTCGTCGATCAAATTGAGTTGATCAAGTCGGGTCTGCATCCAATCATCTTCATTCAAACCTGCATCCTTCATAATCCTTAGAGAAGGAATCTGGACTTCCATAGGCAAGACAGCTTCCATGCCATATACCAAAGAAAATGGGGTTGCCCCTGTTGAAGTACGTGCCGTCGTTCGGTATCCATGTAGAGCAAACGGTAACATCTCATGCCAGTCTTTGTAAGTGACTGTCATTTTCTGAATGATCTTCTTAATGTTTTTGTTCGCAGCTTCAACAACACCGTTCATCTTCGGACGATAGGGAGATGAATTGTGATGATAAATCTTGAATTGTTCGCACAATGCGGTGATCATCGTGTTATTCATATTTGTACCGTTGTTTGTGATGATCCTGTCTGGAACACCATACCGACATATGAGATTTTGCTTGATAAAGCGGGCAACCACATTTTTAGTAACAGAGGCGAAGGAAGCTGCTTCGACCCAATTAGTGAAATAGTCAATGGCAACCAGGATGAAGCGATGTCCATTGGAAGCCGTGGGCTTGATCTCTCCAATCATGTCAATGCCCCACATTGCAAATGGCCAAGGAGCAGTCAGAACGTTGAGAGGAACCGGAGGGATATGAACTTTGTCAGCGTAGACTTGGCATTTGTGGCAAGTACGGGAATGTTGATGGCAGTCAGCTTCCATGGTAGACCAGTAATAGCCTGCCCTTAGGATCTTCTTAGCCATTGTATGCCCGCTCAAGTGAGTGCCAAATGTGCCGCTGTGTATATCAGTCATGATCAACTCTGCTTCAGCTTTGTCTACACATCGGAGTAATACACAATCATGGCTTCGTTTGTAAAGGATGTCGTTGCTCAGGAAGAACTTAGCAGCAAATTTCCTTAAGAACTTCTTGCCATTTACGGAAGCTCCTTCGGGATAATCTCTAGTCTCGAGATACCTTTTGATTTCATGGAACCAGGGTTGTTCCACTACTTCTTCGGTATTAATCTCATGACAATGCGCAGGTTCATCCATTCGCTCGATGGTGATTTGGGGAGCCTCGTTATCCCAGTTGAGTTTAAACATGGAAGACATTGTAGCTAGGGCATCTGCTAGCTGATTCTCTTCTCACGGGAAATGCTCGAAGGTAGTTTGCTCGAAATGAGGCAACAATGTCAAGACATGTTTTTTGTATGGGATAAGATTAGGATGCTTGGTATCCCACTCTCCTTTGATTTGACTGATAACCAAAGCTAAGTCCCCAAATACGATCAAAGATTTGATCCCCAAGTCTATAGCATCCTTGAGACCAAAGATGCAAGCTTCGTATTCAGCCATGTTGTTTGTGCAGCTGAAGCAAAGTCGGGCCGTGAAAGGTGTGTGACAACCTCCCGGGGAGATGAGTACCGCACCGATACCGTTTCCAAGTGCATTTGAAGCACCATCAAAGTACATGGTCCATCGGGATCCCTTTTCGGGTCCGTCATACGGTCCGTTACTTTTAATGTTGTCCAAATTCATGATGTCCTCGTCTGGGAAGTCAAATCTCATGGGTTGATAATTCTTGATAGCTTGATGAGCCAGATGGTCAGCTAGTACACTCCCTTTTATAGCTTTTTGGGTGG
Organism: Vicia faba; assembly: GCA_948472305.1. Lineage (NCBI taxonomy): Eukaryota > Viridiplantae > Streptophyta > Magnoliopsida > Fabales > Fabaceae > Vicia > Vicia faba. The sequence goes on from OX451737.1 coordinate 777,156,681, forward strand.
TGTACTGGATGTCATACTCAGTCAGGATCATTTGCCATCTAGCTATTCTTCCAGATAAAGCGGGCTTTTCGAAGATATACTTGATAGGATCCATTTTGGAAATCAACAAGGTAGTATGAGTCAACATATACTGCCTTAGTCGGCGAGCAGCCCATACCAAAGCGCAGCAAGTTTTCTCGAGCAGTGAGTAGCGAGTCTCACAGTCGGTAAACTTTTTGCTAAGGTAATAAATAGCATGCTCTTTTCGACCAGACTCGTCATGCTGGCCCAAAACACACCCCATTGAGTTATCCAAGACGGTCAGATACATGATCAATGGTCTTCCTTCGACGGGCGGCATCAGAATAGGAGGTTCTAGCAAATACTCCTTGATCTTATCAAAAGCAGCTTGGCAATCATCGTTCCATTCGACTACCTGATCTTTCTTCAAGAGTTTGAAAATTGGCTCACAGGTAGAAGTCAGATGCGAGATGAATCTGGCAATATAGTTTAAGCGCCCCAAGAATCCTCTAACCTCCTTTTCAGTACGGGGAGCAGGCATCTCTTGTACTGCTTTCACTTTTGCGGGATCGACTTCAATGCCTTTGTTGCTCACAATAAATCCTAGAAGTTTACCAGACCTAACTCCAAAAGTGCACTTACTTGGATTCAGCCTGAGTTTGTATTCTTTCAACCTGGCAAACAGCTTTTCTAGATGTTCAAGGTGCTCTTCCTCTGTTTGTGACCGAGCTATCATATCGTCTACGTAAACTTCGATCTCATGATGTATCATATCATGAAATAAAGCTACCATGGCGCGTTGATAAGTTGCCCCTGCGTTCTTCAGCCCGAACGTCATCACCTTGTAACAGAAAGTGCCCCATTGTGTGACAAAAGTTGTTTTCTCCATATCCTCGGGGGCCATTTTGATTTGATTGTAGCCCGAGAATCCATCCATGAAGGAAAACACTTTGTGCTGAGCTGTGTTGTCGATCAAAATGTCAATGTGTGGAAGTGGAAAATCATCTTTGGGGCTGGCCCTATTCAAATCCCGGTAGTCCACACACATCCTGACTTTGCCATCTTTCTTAGGTACTGGCACGATGTTAGCGACCCATTGAGGATAGGACGTAACAGCCAGAAAGCCCGCGTCAAATTGCTTCATCACTTCTGCTTTGATCTTTTCATACATGTCAGGCCTCATTCGGCGGACTTTTTGCTTGATCGGTGGACAATCCTCTCTTGTGGGGAGACGGTGAACCACGATGTCTGTGTCTAAACCCGGCATGTCTTCATAAGACCAAGCGAAGATTTCAACATACTCATTCAACAACTGTATCAGGCGTTCCTTGACACTTGGTTCCAGATTGGCACCCACTTGCACCTCCTTCCGGTCTTCCTTGGTCCCTAAGTTGACAGTTTCCAATTACTCTTTGTGAGGTAAGATGGCCCTTTCCTCTTGCTGTAGAAGTCTGGCTAGTTCCCCTGGTACTTCACAACCTTCGTCATCTTCATACTCGGCTTGATTGACCAAATCTTCAGAGTTATTGAAAGATATAGCAGAATCGTCACCCATGGAATCCGGAGTGGATGGGTACCTGCATTTGTGAGTGTGGGTGTGTGTAAGGGATAGCCATCCTTAAACAAAAAATGCAAAAGGAAAGAAAATGAACACAAGCAGTTTATCAAATGAAAAACGTCCAATGAATCATTAAATATGGCATATGGATATGAAAAATAATCAAAACCCTTACAAATGGACCTACATGCCCCGGGCAAGGCATGAGGTGAAAAGATAGTGTACGGATTGTTCGGAAATAAATATTACAGACCAAATAGGAAATGTTTGACAGATAAATTACTGATGAATAAAAGTGATGGGGACAAAGTCTTTTGCCTCCCAGTTGCACAATCCTCCTTTGACAGTTGGGTAAATCCACTCTTCAATGTTACTCTCTTTGTCTTCGTCCTCCAAAGCGTTGATTCCGTAGGGAGAAATTTTGACTGGCGCTCTTTCAATCTTCGAACGACGCATAGCTTTCTGGCCTGCGGTAGTGAACCTTAATCCAAATTTGTCGGTTTTATGTGGAATGTCAGGTAACTGCCCCCATGCTGAATTCTTCCCTTCCTTTATTGCGGCCCTTGCGTCCTCCAGAGATGCCATCCTGGCCATTTGCCTCGGTGTCTCAGCTGCCAACTTTGCTACTGTTATCTCAGGAAGGACTTCTTCGAAATGCTGAAAAGGCGTCTCAATGAACTCCCCTTCAACCTCCACATATCGGAAAGAGTTCAAGTGGCTAATCATGTACTCCTCTTCGCCATGGACAATAATGATCTTTCCCTTGACAGGATACTTCAACATCTGATGTAAGGAGGAGGTGACTTCCCCAGCACGGTGTATCCAAGGCCTACCCAACAAGCAAGAGTATGACGGACGGATGTCCATCACATAGAAAGTAGACTTAAACACCTCAGTGCCTATCTTGATGGGAATTTCAACCTCCCCATGGACCATTCTCTTCGAACCATCGAAAGCTCTGACAACAATATCACTCGGCTTCAGCTCCAACCCTTCACAATCTAGTCGGTCCAAGGCCTTCTTAGGCAATACATTCAGCGACGAACCAGTGTCGACCAAGACATGTGCGAGAGTGGTCCCTCGACACTCGACTGAAATGTGCAAAGCATCATTGTGGTTTCTACCTTTAGGAGTTAGGTCGGCATCAGAGAAACCTAATCCATTGTCCGCAGTCAGGCTAGCCACGCAATTTTGAAATTGATCTACGGAGGTTTCCTGGGGCACATGGGCTGCCTTCAGGAATTTTATCAGAGCTTTAGCGTGCGCTTCCGAGCAAAGTAGCAGTGCCAGCATGGAGATCTTTGAGGGGGTTTGCCCCAGTTGTTCTACCACATCATAATCACTCCTTTTGATTATCCTCAAGATCTCATCCATTTCCTTCTTGGAGGTCTCCGGGATGACTAAGGGTTGAGCCCTCGTCCTGACGAGCTCATCTTGGATTCCCTTACCTTTGTCAGCAGTGGTAGGAGGGACAGTACTAGGAACAACAACATCTTCAATCAAAGGTGCTCTAGCAGAGAGTTTTATTGGTGCAGGGATGACCTTGTCGGCAGATGAGGGTCCAAAGATTGCTCTTGGAGGGGCAATCTCTGGAGAAAAAATTCTCCCGCTCCGGGTGATTTTGCTCGTGCCTGCAATGTTACCAATGTTGGCTTCTTCATCATCCAAACTTTCTTCAGTTATTTCGATTTGTTTAATACCATGGTAGTAGACGTCGCCGCCGTAGTTCCATGGTATCGACTTCTCAGAAACATAGGGGACATGCCCTGGCATTGTTATCTTCAAAGGAACAGATTTCGTAGCTGGTGTAATCTTAACAGGCTTTCTGACGGCCTTGGAAAGATTGGCGTGAATGGTTATGATCGAGACATCTTCGATATAGGTTGGAACAGCAGAAACTTTTTCAAACAAAATTTGTCGACTATCCATAAGGCCTTGGATGCCTTTCTTCAATAACGGACAATCAAACGGCAGAGAGTAACAACAATAGCAGTCTTCTTTACATCTCGGGAAGATCCTGGCCCTTAACAGATTCAACTTGATGGTTAACAATGGAGTTATCAGATCATTGACATCAACAACATACAAATCTTCTTCAATGGCATTGACATTTCGGCCGTGCTTCGGCATGGGAGCAGATATCACATTAGGCTTTTCCGGAGCGTCGAACTCCACCTCCTTCGCCTCTATCAGGTCTTGGATTTTATGCTTGAGTGCCCAACAATCATTGGTGTCGTGCCCGACACTGTCAGAATGGTAAGCGCATTTAGCATTAGGATGATAATGCAGAGAGGACGTATTCACATTTTTTTGTGCCTCCTTGATAGTGGCGAGATTCAACTTTAACAGATGGGGAAGCACTTGCGCTGGAGTCATATTAATGCGGGTGAACTGTCGTTGTGGCTGTTCCACCCGTTGCTGATTTGGTCTGGACTGGTTATAGCGAGGCTGCTCACTTGAAGGGTTTTGAATCATTACGGCCCCCACTGTCGGTCGGCGCTCAGTCTTCCCTGCTCTTCTCTGAGAATATACCACAGTCGTTTCCTTCTTAAAAGGCTTCTTCTCAACACTTGCAGCAACACCCTTCTGAATCTTTCCTGACTTGATGCCAGCTTCTATTCTTTCGCCTGTTAAGATCAAATCGGTAAACCCCGCGGAAGAGTTACCAATCAGATGATTGAAAAATGGCCCAGATAGGGTCCCCAGAAACATATCAACAAGTTCGCGGTCGGTTAAAGGAGGCTGCACCCTGCCAGCCAAATCCCTCCATTTTTGTGCATATTCTTTGAATCCTTCGCCTGTTCCTAGTGACATACCCTGAAGTTGGGTACGAGTAGGAGCAAGGTCAGAATTGTACTGATATTGTTTGTAGAAGGCGGTGGCCAAGTCTTCCCAATTTCGGACGCTAGTTCCCTCTAGCTGATAAAACCACTCCAATTGAGCCCCAGAAAGACTGTCTTGAAAGAAATGAATCCAAAGGTTTTTATCTTCCGTATAGGGTTGGATCTTTCTCACGTAGGACCTGAGATGCATTTTTGGACAGGACAGCCCATCATACCTCACAAAAACTGGCACTTTGAATTTTGGGGGAATCACAATCCCGGCGACCAAACCCAAGTCTTCAAAATCCAAACCCGGTACTCTTTGTAGCTCCATGGCGGCCAACCTGTCTTCTAGCCCTTTGTATTTATCATCAGCTGGAGGGTATTGCTGATCAGAATAGTCTTCATCCTCTTCGACCTCTTCTTCTTCCACATCGGACTCGGAAGGTACCGCAGCCCCACCTCCTTTACTGGTTCCTTCATCAGAAGTAGGAGGAAATTCAAGCACTCTCCGAGCTTCTCCGTTAAATCTTCTCCCTAAAGTAGCCACCCCGAGTCTCTTTTTATTCTTTTTCACTGGGTCTTTATTCCCCAGCAAGGTCTTGAGATCCTCCTGACCTTTAGCCAAGGTCGTCAGGAGTTGCTGGAACTGTGCATTTTGAGCTTGCAGGTCTTTGACTGTTTGCTCGAGATCCATCCTACTGAAATAAACAGCAGACAGATAAGGAAACCTGGAGTGAGACCTGCTTATGCATATGATGAATGATATGCTTATGTATGCAATGCATTCAAGGATTTAGAACATTCAAAATTATTGCAGACAAAGAAGAACGCACGTCATATTAATAAGAAGAAATTTGTTAGTACATAAATGCCCCATGGGCCAAATATTACAAAAACAACTTCTCAAGGTAAAAAGACATTGCGCATCCTCTTTGGTGCGATGTAGGTGTTGAGGGCCTCTTGCTCATGGAGTCGGCGGGTAAGCTCTAGAACCTTCTTCTCACTGGCGTAGAAGCTAGCTTCAAAAGTGTTCCGTTCCTCCTTGAGCTGAATCCAACTTTTCTGCATTTCCTCCCACGATGTAGGCATGTCAGGATGTAGGATGGTGTAGGGAACCTCTCCTTCCTCGACGGGCTCTTTAATCACGGGGAGTACATGAGGATAAGGCATCATTAGACTTTGGGCTCGGGCTCGTACCCACTTGAGATAAGGCTCAAGAGGGATGGAGTTCTTGTGTCCCAGAGTCTTGCTATCAACCTTGTTGGGCCTCCCCCAAGCTCTGATGAATCTTTGGCGAAGTCCTTGCGCATCGTTGTCGAAGTCAAAAACTAGGTCAGGAATCAACATATCATGAGGGCCATCCCTCCGTGCATATCCAAATTGCCTCAAAGCTAGGCAAGGGTTGTAGGTGATACCTCATCTGATTCCAAGTAAAGGAACATTAAGAAACTCTCCACAATGATCGACGATGATGACATTTTCTCTGGACCGAGGACACCAATGTACATCAGAGTGAGTAAGAGTCATCAACTGTTGGGACCACCTTGAGCCTTGGTCATTCTTCAAGACAGATTGTGGAAGGTGCGAAATAAACCACCTTGCAAGGAGAGGAGTACAGCACATGAGAACACCCCTCTTTCTCATTGTTCGTGTGTAAAATGAGTGAAGAATGTCCCCAAGAAATGTTGGTATTGGATTTCTGGACAAGAAGATTTTGACGGCGTTGACATCTACCAATTGGTCAGGATTTGGGAACAAGACCAACCCATAGATAAGGAGTGCCACAATCTCTTCAAAGGCTCGTAGGTCCAATGAGTTCCAACATTCTTGTGCCTTCTCAAACAAGAATTTTGCTAAGAATCCCTTGACGCCGCTTCTGGTTTCCCAATGCCCCTTGATGTCGGATGGTTGTAGATGTAATGCTCGAGCAACATCTTCCGGCTTTGGTTCCTTTTCCGTACCGTTGAAGGGTAGTTGATTAAGGATAGGAATTCTCAGGAGTTGAGAAAACTCCTCCAAAGTGGGCACCAACTGGTAATCAGGGAAAGTGAAACAGTGGTGAAGAGGGTCAAAGAACTGGAATAGCACTTTCATCATGTCTTCTTCAATGTTGGTGTTGACTAGGCTGAGCAGTCTGCCATGTCTTTCACTGAAAGATGAGCTTTTCGGAATTCTTGAGGTGAGCTCCTTGAGTTGAGGAGAAATTCTCACAAGGTTGACTTGGATGGTTTTTCTGCGAGCAATTTCCATGACCTACAAAACAAGAACAAAGATGAAGATCTAAACCCTTGAAATGGTTAGTGAATGCATATGATGCTTTATGATGTTTATGATGTATGCACAAACATATGTACAAGTAAATCACACCAAACCCTAGTTTCAAGCTTGCATGGGGTTTCATAGGTAAGTACCCTCTTGAGTGTAGTTGGCTTAAAAACCTGTCCTATAAATAGTAACCGGGTTCTAAGGAGCTCAATATCATTGGATTGTTTTCATTGTTCATTGTTTCGGTTTAGCCACTTAACTAGCGACCAAAATATTCCAAGAAAACAACCCTCAATGAGTGTAGTATCGAGTATCTACCAACTTCGGACTGCACCAAAGCCGGTCATCTCACTACCCCTAATAAAAGGCCAAGATGGTCAAGTAAGGTTCTAGGTCATTAGTGCTTAGTGACATCACTCAGCGGCCCCGTACTCTCCTTGATTGAACTCAAGGGTTACCGGTACTCACAAATATGTCGCACTAATATAGCTATTGCTTCGACCGTGTCGGTATACCCTGCACAGTTTCCACAACGTATTGCTATCTATGAAATGTTTCCCAAAATCCGGGTGTAGGATTTGCAAACCCAAACAAGAGAGCAAAAATATAAAGCAATCAAATCAAACAATTAGTCATGCAAGAGGGTGATCTAAGCCCTAAGGTTACTCCACTTTTAAATTATCCCCAGCAGAGTCGCCAGTTCTGTGATACGGTGGGAGAACTGACTATGGTTTTGCGTTTGTTTTCGCAAATGTTTCGGTTGAGCAAGAGTCGCCACCGACTTTTTATTTTATCCTAAGGAAAGGTTTAAAAAGCACAGCAAAAACCTTTGAGATTTTTTCTTGGGTTCGGGGAGTAGATTATAGAAAGGGAAGGTATTAGCACCATTTCTATCCATGGTTATCCACGGGCTCTTAGGTACTTGCTTAGATCAACTTGCCTTGGTTTTCAATTGTTTCAAATGGTGCTTTGTGTATGGTTTTGAAAATGTTTTGAAAAAGATGTCTTGTCTAGGCTAACCTTGTAACAATTCTTTACTCGAATGTTTTACAAAGGTGTTTATTTTTTTGAAAAGATGTTTCATGGTTTTTTTGAAAGTTTGTTTTGAAAGTGTTTGTGAAGTGTGGTTTGAAAAATAGGCAGGTGTTTTGTTTTGCAAGTTGACAAGTACTTAAGAGCTATCTACCTTAAAGTTCTCAAAGATTTTTGTTATGTTTTAACCCTTTTAACAATTTTGTTCCAACATTGCATTTGGTGGACAATCTTGTGTTAGGATGTGAAAGGGACGGGCGTGGGTCATCGTTTAGACCATAATTGCAATGGTGTTAAGTATCTTTGGGCAATTTTTCCTTGAAAGGGACTTGATCATTTTAGGTAACTTTTTGAAAGCGTCATCGGGGGACTATGATCATTTGAATTGTTTATTTTTACCCAAAGAAACCTAACATACAATATGGCCCATTATTGAAGGCAACAAGTGGAATACCCTAGGGGTGCAAGTGTGATATGTGTTGTCCATTTTCATGCTTGATTATCTTGAAATTAGGTCAAACTATTTTGTTCTTTTTATTTGCATACAAACCCTAATTCTAACATGGTATATTTAGAAAGCATTAAAGTGCGAAAAATAAAGCTCTAAACTATTACAACACAATATGGGAAGGAGGATACAAATGTTCAAATGGGGGATTTGACAAGGAATTTAAACCTAACTATTACATCAATTTTGGAATATTTACAAAGTAATTAATTGCATAAATTAAATGGAAATAAAATAAATGTGCAAAATGTAAAAAAAAAAAGGGTTTTTATGTGTATGAAAAAAGGTATTTTTTATGTCAAATAAACAAAATAAAAAAAGTATTATTTTTGGAGCTTTTTAATGTTTAGGGTAAAACCCTAATTTATTAGGTAAAAGATACTATTTATTTAATATGTACCATAATTAATAATTATATACAAAAATAAAATAAAAAAATGAAGTATATTTATAAAAGAGTATTTTTATGTCAAATATTAATAGAATAAAAAAATGTATATATTTGTGTATTTTAACCTAAATATACTAATATATATATATATATATATATATATATATATATATATATATATATATATATATATATATATATATATATATATATATATATATATATATATATATATATATATATATATATATATATATATATATATATATATATATATATATATATATATATATATATATATATATATATATATATATATATATATATATATATATATATATATATATATATATCTTTATTATTTACTAAATATATATTATATATACAAGAATAATAATATTTAATATTTATAAAAAAAGTATATTTTGTATAAAATATTTTCAAAAGAAAAAAATGAAATAAAAATCAGAAATAAAATATATTTGCATTATTTTTCTAGTTTTTCTAAATAATAGTATATATATATTATTTATGTACAAATGGTTCATATAAACAAATAAATGCCTAAAAAATATAAAAATGGTGTAAAAAATGTTTTTTATGTTTTTAATATTATTAGGAAAAATAAATAAGTCAGAATAAAAAAAGAAAAGTCAAAAAATCATTAAAACAAACAAAATGGGCTCAGGGGGTATGAAAGCAAAAATAGGGTGTGAAGAGAAATGACACAACAGGCCCTGCCCATGAAGACCTTTCTTCAACCTTCAGACAGCTTCTTGTTCAAAAACACGCGCCTGTACTCAAGTTCAAACATCTGGATTCCTTGACTTTTTGCACAAACTTTCAACATAAGAAATGTTAATCATCAAGCCACGATTCTAAATATGTAAAGAACTCATCCTAACTCTCAGAAATGAGAGAGAATTTTATCATTCCCAAATCCTAACCTAACTTTTTATCAACATTCAGACCTTAAATTCTCATAGTTCAGGCAAAATAAATGAAAAGTAAAAGTATGTACAGATTCAGGGGCATGAGTAGAACACTTCTTATTCACAAACCTAGAGCTAACAATGCCTACATTAAGAGTTAGAAGTTCAAGAAGATACCTGTTCAGTTGAAGTTGTATCCTGCAATGGGGGAGCTTTCAGGGCAAGATGATGATCTGTATAGCTTGCCTGAAGTGTAATGATGCTATTCCAATGCTTACTTTGCTTTGAAACACCTTGAATCGAGCTATGGACCTTCAACTGCAAAACAAGAAAGTGAAAATGGTGGAACTGATTAGAGGAGTTACAGGTCGTGTTTTATGTTTGGATTAGCTTCAGGGGATGTTGTAGGATGTGTTTGATGTGGTTTTAGCAAGAGTGTATGAAAGGGATGAGAGTTGGAACTCAAACTGCAGCAAGCCCTGTTCTTGTGCAGTTCAATGGTGATTTTGAGTTTGTGGAGGTATTGGAGGTGAAAGGCTCGTGCTCTAGCTCAGTTAGGATGTCTTGAATGTGTACAAAATATTTGCTTAAGGGTTCTCTTGCTGAGATGAAAGTTGTGTTTAGTTATGCCATATTTCTTACACTTTAAGCAACCAAAAGCCCAGTTGGTGTTTAGACAGGTAGAGGCCCCCATAACATGCTGCAAACCTTGGCATTGATCAGTGTGATTAGTCCCTAAACTTGTGCCAAGGGGATTTGATCTGTACTTCTTGGATTTTCATTTTGACATAAAGCTTACTTTTGCAAAAATGGTTAAAGTGCTTTATCTATTTTGGGATTAATCCATCATGCAATGCTTGAACATATAGAACATGGTCTTGGCACAAAGAGTTTGCATTAAATTTATGAGTGTTGAATGGTTTAGAGGCCTGTAATCAAGTTGCATGCTGATTTGAGAAATTTGCACAAGTTATGAACATGGAAATTGGCCAATTCAAAAGTGAGTTTTTGCCGTATGCAAAATTCGATTCTCTCAAGTCATGAGGTTTTTTAATGAGTTTTTGGACATTTTGGAAAGCTTGAAATGTATACTACAATCCATCTTTGAAGTGAAAATTGAAATTCCAAGTGGAAGTATGTGAAAAATGGTCTTGAAGTTAGGTAAAAACCTTGCCTAAAAAGGTCAAAATTTCACTAAGTTAAGAATGGTTTAGTACCCTTGTTCCAAAAATTGTAACTTGAGCTATAAGCCTCTTTTGGGAAAACTTTGTGAATCAAAGTTGTAGACTATGCAATAGGCTACAACTTTCATGTTTTGACTTTTGCTTGAATCCAAATGAATCTTGGTGAGAAAGTGGGGCAAAGTTGGGAAAAAATTAGGGTTTTTGATAACTTAGAAAAATTCTAAGTTATGAAAAATTCTCATTTCAAACCCTAATTTGCAATTTTTGATTTCTTGGTGAACAAGTTTCATGATTTGGCATGTTTTGATGAAAAATGAATCTTGACTCTTGATTTTGACCAAAAAGTCAAAGTTTGACTTTTCAATATACAGTCAAAATTGATCAATTGACTGGGAAATTCAACTGTCAATCTTGTGTACTTGGGATCTTTTGAACTTGTTGAGCATGTCAAGACAATTCCATGGGGTCCTTGAGTCCATATGTGAGCTTGGTTTGCCATTGGCTAGGTCAAACCGTCAAAAGTTGCCTTTGTGCAGTCAAAACCCTAAAAATGACCATTTTGCCCTTTTGGTGATCTGATCAAATTTCTTGTGGAATTGTGATCCAAACTTGATCAAATGATCCATGTGAGTTCATGATGTTGATGTGGGTCAATTTTCATGAGGTTTGACTGTCAATTGGCCACAGTTGACTTTTTCCCCAATACAACTGATTTCTAGGTCAACTGTCCAATTGACTGGGCAAAACTTGGAATCAAGACTTGAAACTTGATGTGGATAAACTTGGGAGTCAAATATGAAGCATGAAAGTCATCTTAGGCATTTTAGGTCAGAACATCTTTGTGCAAACACAAACCCTAATTTGGGTCAACAGTGCAAGGAGAAGTCTTGAGCAGATGAAACCCTAACTGGATCTTGATCTCCAAGGGCTTTGTGATGAGAAATCAATGAGAAATGGGAGGTCAAATTTTGGGGTACAACAAGTAGGTAGGTCATTGTATTCATTACTCCTTATTTTGTAGCTGTCATTTAATATATTCCTTTTGTCTTTTATCTCTCATTTGTGCACCAACAATTGATATTTAGAGCCCCGGTTCGAAATCCACGGGGAAACACAGGAAACACAAATGAACAGTGAGGTGTTGTGTGATTGAGAATCACATTTTTTCTAATTTTGTGGGATTTGGGAAACACTGTGTTAGTGAGTTTTGAGTGAACTGCACAAGGTTAAAGATGAACAGAAACAACGATATTAGTTCCAAGCTTCCAATGTTTGATGGCAAAAACTGGATCCAGATGCGTATGTTGTTCGGTTCTCAAGATGTGTTAGATATTGTCACCGATGGCTATGCTTCATTAGTGATAGACGTGACGGAGGCACAAAAGACAACACAGAAGGTGATAAGGAAGAAAGATTAGAAAGAATTATTCTAAATCCATCAGTGTATGGATGTGAATATGTTTGAGAAGATTGTTGACTCTGAAATAGAAAAGGCTATGTGGGACACACTGGCCAGATGTTACGATGGTGATGCATCCGTGAAGAAGGTGAAGCTTCAGTCCCTAAGAAATCTATATGATAATCTCAACATGAAGGACAACAAGAAGGTTTATGAGTACATATCTAGAGTGATTCTGAACACTAATAAGATGAAATCTTGTGGAGAAACGGTTGTACCTTATCCCAGGCTCGTATGAACCTGCGGCGTTGCTCGTCACTATCCCCTTAGAAGTCAAAGACAATGCTCGGCATCAGCAACTCATGAGGTCCTTCCCTCCTAGCTCGCCCAAACTGACGTAAGGCCAAACACGGATTATAAGTGATCCCTCCATTGATACCTAGAAGTGGGACATTGGGGTATTCCCCACAACGATCAATAATAGCCACATCTTCCATGCCCTTAATAGTCCAAATGATATCCATGTGAGAGAGGGACATAATCCTGTAGGCCCAACCCATGCCTTCCTTGTTCTTCAAAACTGATTTGGGGAGGTGAGAAATAAACCACCTCGCCAGCAATGGTGCACAGCATATAAGGGTTCCCCGTTTCCGAGCAGTACGGGCATAAAGAGAGTGCAAAATGTTACCCAAGAGAGTGGGCACAGGATTACCGGACATGAAAATCTTCACTGCATTCATGCTGACGAAAGAATATGAGTTAGGAAACAACACCAAACCATATATGAGAAGAGCCAAAATGTCTTCAAATTCCTGAAAGTCTAGACTATCCCATAACTGATTAGCCTGATCAACCAAGAATTTAGCCAAAAAGCCTTTTGTCCCACTACGAGTTTCACAATTAGACATTACCTCAGCCTTTGTCAGATGGAGGGCTGAAGCAATCTCTTCCGACCTAAGGATTTTCTCCCAACCTGTGAACGGGGTCTGCTCTAGAATGGAGATGCCAAGCAGATCAGAGAATTCTTCCAAGGTAGGGACCAACTGGTAGTCCGAAAAAGTAAAGCAATGGTACAGTGGATCAAAGAACTGGACTAAGACACTAATCATCTGTTCATCCATCTTGGAGGTGACCAAACCAAGTAGGCTCCCATGTCTTCTGATGAAGGAGGAAGTATCTGGAACCTTTGCAACCAATTCCTTAAGCTGAGTGGGAATCTGGACAAAGTTAATCTGAATAGTGTTTCTACGCATGGGTGCCATGACCTACAAAACAGAACAAAGATGAATCCCCTCTGTCTTTGAAATGGGTTAGTCCAATGCAAGATGCATGCAATGTCATGATGCATGATGTCATGATATAAAACACACCACAAGTATCCACAAATAGCAAACATGGTAAGGGCAAACAAGTCATACAGACAACCCTTAGATTTTAGGCTGACAAGGAGCTTAGGTACTACCCTCTTTCAGTTCAGTTAGTTCAAACCTGTACTATAAATAGTAACCGGGTTCTAGAGGATCTCAATATCACTGACCACCCTCGATCGGTCATAATTCCAGTTTAGCAACCTTTTCTTGCGGGCGGAATCATCGCGAGAGTTTGGTCTCAATGAGTGTAGCATACTGCTACTGTTCTATGGCCAAGTTGGTCAATTATAGGTTCTAAGGTCAGTTGGTGCTTAATGACCCCTTAGCAGACCCATATTCTCCTCGTTGCGCCACAAGGGATATCGGTACAAACTAAAGTGCCACACTAACATAGCTACTGCTTCAACTGTATCGGTCTACGCCGTACAGTTCCCTCATAGTTTATTGCTACTTACCTAAAAGGTATCCCCCAGATCCAGGTTATGATCTATAGTAACTCCGATTCAAACCCACAAAGATAAAGAATACAAATCAAACAATTGAAAACATTATGATGAACTAGTCCTAAGGTACACCCCACTTATTCATCCCCAGCAGAGTCGTCAGTTCTGTGATACGGTGGGAAGAACTGACTGTTTTTTTGGAATACTGGTTTGCGTTTTGCATTTTGTTTTCGCGAAATGTCACGGTAAGCAAGAGTTGCCACCTTCTTTTATTTTATCCAACAAGGAAAGGAAAAAAGCACAGAGAAATTCCTTTTTTGAGATATTTCTGAGTACGGGGGGGTAGATTATAGAAAGGGAAGGTATTAGCACCCTTTCTATCCGTAATTATCTACGAGCTCTTAGGTACTTGCTCAATTATTTTCAAAATTGTTTTCTTTGTGCTTATGGGTTTGAAAAAAGTTTTTGTTTGAAACTTCGATTTAACTCTTGCTTCTGTCCTCAAGAGTGTAATGAAGTGTTTTTGAAAAACTTTGTTTGGAAAGGAGTGTAAGTGTGAAAGAGTTTTGTTTTGAAAGAGCAAGTATCTAAGAGCTAATCTACCTACTCGAAAAAGGAATTGTTCTATGCTAATTTCCTTTAGACAATGCTATCCCACTATTGATGAGTAGGTAGCATCGTCGTTGGAGTTTAAGGGTCAATTCGAATGAGGGACTTACGGTCACTAAAGCAATGTTATGACGCCTTAGCGGTAACCCTAATATCTTAGATCATTTGTTTGAGGCAACAATATCCGAGGCAACCATTTCGAGGAGACTATGATCTTTTAGACAAGAGGACGACCTCTAAAACGACCTATACTCAATGACCGTGTACGAAGGCAACAAAGTGGGGGTGTACCCTAAGAGTGTGCATGTGCGAGTGTGTCGTTTTCAGTTATTTTTATCTTTGTACATGTTAAGGGTGACCTAATTTGATTCTAAGATTTAAACATTCAGTCTTGTCATGCAAACCCTATTATCAAACATCTAACAATTATAATTTACGGAAATTAAAGATGCGGAAATTAAATTACAATGCGTCGGGTATTTACATCGCCAAAAGCAAACCCTTTGAAAAATAAAATAAAGCGATAAAAATAATTAAATGTCCTATTTAACTATTACAATCCGGGAGCAGATACATTAATATGATAAAAATAAATAAAGCGCGCAAGAAATTAAATCGAGTGCGAAATTTAGGGTTTTGACCCTTTTGAAAGAAAATGCCATCTTTTTGTTGTTTTTTATTTGAGAAAAGAAATTAATCCTAAATTAATTACTAAATTAATTATAAAATAAATTAATTATAAAATAAATTAATTAATGAAAAATAAATTATGACATATTTTTGGGTTTTTGTTATTTTAAGAAAGAAAATAAAATTAATTAAATTAGTAGTTAAAACCTAATAGAATCTAATTAATTTTAATTATTTACAAAAATAAGTTAGAATTTTCTAGAATTAAAAACCTAGTCAATTAATAAATTTATTAAGAAAAATAAAAGTTTAAAATTTGGTTGAATAAAAAAATATTTTTGTGATTTTATTTGATAAAAAGAATTTTGTTATTGGTTAGAAAATTAATTAAATAAAATAAAACAATTAAATAAAAATATAACAAAATAAATAAAAGAGAGAGGAGTTGGGTCTGATTAGGAGGGTGTGATTAGCAAATCTGTTGGCCCATTTGATGCTGGTCCAGATTGACTTTTTGGATCCTGTGTATACGCATTGACCAGCGCTTTGGTGGACTTCCAACGTGGACCACCGGATCTGGCTCCTTAGCCATCTGGCGCTTGGATCATGAGGGAGCATGGTGGGTTGCAAGCTTGAGCGCGCATGTAATAACCTGAAAAGAAATAAGAAAATACAAAGTGTTGGAGGCAGGGATCGAACCCCTGACCTCCAGCCACTAATGCCTTGGAAGCTGACGTGTTGACCACTGGGGCACGTTTTTGTGTTTGTTATAACAATATAAACAATATATATTATATAAAAACAAAACAATTGCCAGAAAAGAAGAAAAAACGCGCGTAATATTTGAATGGTCCAATAGAGGGATTCCACGCATCATCCCTAACCTCTCGTCCATGGTTAAAAGGTCAAACACCTATACCAACGGACAGAAGTCCATAGCTATAGGCATGCCCATCTCCAAAATCATGTACAGGCCATAAAAATGAATTTCAAGGGCATGGTCGTGTTCGTCTCACCCTCCCGGTCACAACCATGTCTTTCATGGAGGTAAATTGTACCTGAAATAAAAATGCCCAAAAACGCAGACCAAACCCTAACAATGGTGGTTTTCTATTCAGGCCAGATAAATGCAATTGAATGATACCAAACGCTTGCAAATGGTTTGTAGATTCAAAATATGTTATTAGTTTGTTCAATAGATTCCAGAATGATTCAAATCGAAATCAAGAACAGGGGTGAATAGCGTGAGACTTACAGTGCATTTAAGGACCTGATAATGCTTGGTTTGGATCCAGTTAGCTTGTGTGAATGACCAGGAATCGATTGGAACAAGTCTCGACCTCTGAAAATGACTCTAACCTAGATTTCAACCTCAATCTTTTTGTGATTTTTTCAGTTCTTGTTCTGCCTCTTCCAACGATTTTCAACCCTTATTTCGTGTCCTTCAGCTTGCTTATGTATCACTCAGTGCATTAGGTTAATAAAATTGGTTCAAATCTCTCCACATTGATGTTTGGATATTTGATTTGATTCCCCATGAAAACCTTTCCAAACTTGGCTTAAATCATATCTTCTTGTAACCAATCCCTTTGATACGAATTTGATTCACATAACAGCTGTATTCAAAGCCTAAAGCAACCAAAAAATCATGAGTTATTAATGCCTTGGATTTTATATGATTTTATTTGATTTAAAACGAATAAATTCAAATAAAAATCAAATTAAATAATAAAAATGAGATATAGGCACATGGCTGAAGCTAGGGCACGTGGGAAATAATGAAAACTCAAATCAAGTGAAAAAGAATGGGCCCATTTGGCAAAATTTGAAGTTTTGGGGATAGTTGACTTTTGGCAATTTTGCAAAAAAGTCCAACTTCAACAATGCATAACTTCTTCAATTTTGAACTTTTGGAGATGTTATTGGAATTTCTAGAAAGCTTGAGATGTCCTATAACCAACCCTTTTTGTCTCATCTCATTTTGATATTCCATGCTCAAGTTATAAGTTTTGGAAAAAAAGGTGTTTTTGTTGACTTTCAAAAATGACCTATAATGTCCAAATTCATAACTTCTTGTGAGTTTATTTTTTGATCTTGGGATGTGAAGATGGATTGTAGTAAATGTAATACTCTTCAAAATGAGCTTTGGATGGGTCATTTCTCATAAAGTATGAGAAAATTATGCTTGGCAAAGTTGGGTTGACTTTTGCTACAAAACCCTAATTTAGCAACTTTTGAGTCCTAATGAATTTTGAGCAATCCTTGATGAACCATGATCAAAACTTGATCAAATGATGAAATATACTTCAAAATGAGAATGTTGACAAAAAAACTTGAAGTTTGACTGTATTTGGGTCACAGTTGACTTTTGCCCTAGCATAGTCGATTTTTGGACCTTTGGGCAATTGACTGAGCAAACTTCCTCTGCAAGGCTTGAATTTTGACATGGGTGATCTTGAGAACATATTAGGACATTGGGGAGCACTTGAGGTCATTTAGACTCAAGGATCTTGATGCAACACAAAACCCTAATTTGGGGTTGACTGCCTTAGGAGAGAGCTTGTCTGACCATCTTTGAGCAACCTTGAGCCCGTTGGAGATTTTTCTTGCAATGTTTTGATAAATATGGGAGGGAAAATTTTGGGGTACAACAGAAACCCTTTATGAACAAGTAATCATAGATAAGGTATTGAGATCTTTAACTTCTAAGTTTGATTACATTGTGGTAGCAATTGAACATTCTAAATATCTGAGCACCATGCGAGTTGAAGAGCTTTAAAGTAGTCTAGAGGCACATGAGTTGCGTATGACTGAGAGAACTTCTGAGAGGGAAGTAGAGCACCAGGATCTGAAAGCAACTTCTAGTAAGAAGTATCATAAGCAGACTTAGCTAGAAGTCAGAAAGAAAACTAATGATGGTCAGAGGTCAGAAGCTTTAACCTCTGATAGGAAGAAGAATGTCCAGAAGGGAAAGGAGAAGTCTGACAAGAAGAATGTTCATTGTTACTGTTGCAAGAACTTTGGTCACTATGCCAAATATTATTGGTCAAACAAAAAAAGGAAGTCATAAGAAGCAAATATAGCCAGAGGAGAGTCTGATGATGAACCTGTGCTATTGCTGGCTTTTGATTATGATGATATGAATTCATCAGAATGGTGGTATATGGACACAGGGTGTTCAAAACATCTTATTGGAAACAAGAAATGGTTGGTTGATTTTGACTCTGGGAAGAGTACAAAGATCAGATGCGCTCATGATAAATACCTCAATGCAGAAGATATGGGAAATGTGAGAGTCATTCTAAACAATGGGGAAGCAACAGTGATCTAGAATATGTAGTATGTACCTGGAAGTAAAAGCAATTTGATGAGTGTGGGACAACTGATTGAGAAAGGTTTTTCAGTTACCATAAAGAACAGACTTCTGAAGCTGTATGAGTGTAATCAGAAGCTGATTATGGAGTCAGAACAGAGAAGGAACGGAACATTGAAGGTAAATGTTAGAATTGTAGACTATGAATGTCTTATTGCAACAAGTGTTATCAAGGAGAGTGAGTTATGGCTTAGAAGATTTGGTCATCTAAATTTCAGAAGCTTAGGGAATCTGAAATCGAAGAAGCTGGTACATGGAATTCCTACAATCAAGAAGCCTGAGAAGTTATGCAAGGTATGCATGGAAGGGTAGTAACCAAGATTTCCATTTGCGTTAGAAGTAGCTCCAAGAGTAAAGTATGCCTTGAGAGTAGTGCATTCTGATGTGTGTGGTCCATTTCCAGTAGCATCGATTGGAGGGAATAAATACTTTGTGCAATTTGTTAATAATTTCACCATAATGACACGGGTATCTCTCATAAAGTTCAAACACGAGGTGTTTGCTGAATTCAAAAAGTTCAGACTGGAGGTTTATAATCAGAGTGGTCAGACTCTGAAGATTCTTAGAACTGATGGTGATGGTGAGTATAACTCCACAAAGTTCAAAAGGTTATGTGAGGAGAATGAAATTGAGCATGAGGTTGCTTCTCCCTGTACTCCTCAACACAATGGTATTGCTAAAAGAAGAAACAGTACTTTGATTGATATAGTGAGAAGCATGCTGAAAGAGAAGAAGCTTCCTCATACTTTTTGGGGAGAAGTTGTTGCCACTGCATGTTATGTGCTTAACAGATGTTCAACGAAGAAGCTAAAGGAAATCGTTCCTATTCAGAAGTAGACTGAGAAAAGAAAAATGTTAGTCATCTGAAGGTGTTTGGTTTTGTATGTTACAAACATGTCGCAGAAGCCAGAAGACAGAAGTTGGATGATAGAAGTAAGTAATGTCTGGTGGGGTACCACAGTAAAGGTTCGTACAAACTTTATTGTCCAAAAACTAACAAAGTTGAGTTCAGTAGAGATGTCATTGTAAAAGAATCAGAAGTCTGGAATTGGGAAAAATCTCGTTCTGACTCTGATGAGAGAACTCTTGAAGAAAAGTCAGAAACACATGTTTCTGAAGCTGGAAAAGATTTTGACTCTGAAGATGAGTCTGATGGTGACTTTGACTCTAAAGAAGATTCAGAAGGTGAATATGATTCTGACTCTGACTCTGATGGTGATTCAGACACTGGTAATTTTCCATACTCTGAAGATAGTCACGGTTCTAGAGAAAGTCCAATTTCTGAAGCAAGAGCTTCTAGAGGGGAAAGTTCTGGTGTTTAAGGTTTTGAAGTGCAAGTTCAGAAACAACAAAGAGTCAGAAGCATCCCAAGAAGATTTGCAGAGTTTGACATGCTGCAAGACACTGAAGTAGACTCTGAAGGAGAAGTTATTCAGTGTGCAATGTTAGTAGACTCTGAACCCATGCGTATGGAAGAGTCTCTTAAGCAGTAAGTCTGATTGTAGGACATGAAAGAAGAACTTGATGCTATAGAAAAAAACAAGACTTGGAAGTTGACAGAACTTCCAAAAGGCAAGAAAACCATCAGCGTCAAATGGGCTTTCAAGCAGAAGCTAAATCCAGATGGATCAATTGGCAAACACAAAGCAAGATTAGTAGCAAGATGTTTTCTACAAAAGCCTGAGTTGGATTACTCTGAAGTGTTTGCACCTGTAGTGAGACATGAAATAATAAGACTAGTGATTGCATAGATGCTAACAAGAATTGGCCTCTGATGCATTTAGATGTAAAATATGCATTTCTGATTGGTCCATTACAAGAAGAGGTATACGTGTCACAATCTCCTGGATTTAAGAAAAAGAATCAGGAAGGGATGATGTTCAGATTACACAAAGCCTTCTTTGGATTAAAGAAAACGCCCAGAGCCTAGAATCTGGAGATTGATTCGTTTTTCAAGGAATAAGGGTTTCATAAGTGTGAGATGGAGTATGGTGTTTATGTTCACCACACTTAAGAATTGAAATATGATGTTGGTATGTTTGTATGTTGATGACATATTGCTAAAGGGAAGTTCTGAACAAGAGATAGCTAAGTTCAAGAAGGTTCTGATGAATGAGTTTGAGATGATAAATCCTAGGAAAATGAGTTACATTCTAAGGGTGGAGTTTATGTACTCTGAGAAAGGAATCATTTTGCATAAGATAAAATATAAACTTGAGCTTATGAAGAGATTTAAGGTGGAGAATTGCAAAATTGTTATCACAATTGTTAATACGAATCAGAATTTGGACT
The DNA here is from genome assembly GCA_948472305.1 of Vicia faba. Lineage (NCBI taxonomy): Eukaryota > Viridiplantae > Streptophyta > Magnoliopsida > Fabales > Fabaceae > Vicia > Vicia faba. The sequence continues at coordinate 777,177,492 of OX451737.1, forward strand.
CTAATTCTAATGGAGAGGACGTGGATACTACAACCTTCAAACAATTGGTTGGTTCTTTAAGGTTTTTGTGTAATACCAGACCTGATATTTTCTATGCAGTTGGAATGGTTAGAGGATTTATGAGTAAACCAAAGTGGTCTCATTACCAAGATGCTGTCGGGATTCTGAGGTGTGTGAAGGGAACTCTGAAGTATGGAGTGTTATTTCCTTCTGGAAGAAAGATTGAATTAGAACTTCTGAGATATTCAGACTCTGATTGGTGTGAAGACAGAGTTGATAGAAGAAGTACTTCTAGGTACTTATTCAAATTTCTGGGAGGTCTTATTTCTTGTTGTTCAAGGAAGCAACCTGTTGTTGCACTGTCAACCTGTGAAGCTGAATATATTGCAGGCACTCTGACTGTATGTCAAGCTGTGTGGATTCTAAACTTGTTGCAGGATCTGAATATTGGGGTAAACAAGCCTCTGAAGTTGATGATTGATAACAATTATGCAATAAATCTTTCCAAGATCCCAGTGCTTCATGGTAGAAATAAGCATATTGAGACTAAGTATCACTTTCTGAGGAATCAGGTTCAAAGTGGAATATTAGAAGTTATGCATTATAGCACCCAGAAGCAGTTGACGGACGTTCTAACAAAGGCTATCAAGACTGATCAATTTCTTCGTTTGAGAGATGGAATTAGTGTGGTCAGTTTTGTGTAAATATGAATTAAGGGATGGTGTTGGAAATAATTTATATTTTAGGAATATCTTGTTGACTAAGTCTATTAGAGTGTATTTTAGTATTTTACTAGTAGGAGACTCGTCCGCCCGGACGGGTAAATTCATATCTTAAGGTGTATATTGTAGTACAAAAGAAATTTAAAACCTTTAACATTCCAAATGAAAGAAATTGAATTAAGATTCACAAAATATAGTAGATATGAAATAAATATTAAGTGCTTTTGTATTTGAGAACATTAATGTCTCAATTCTTAAAGAAAAGTATAACAACAATAATAAAAAAGTGTCTTTGAAATAACTTCAAAACAAAATGACATAATATCTCCAAGTTTTTGATAGACTCCTGAAAATAATAGAAATACAAGAATAAGAATAATTTTAATATAATGATAGTGCTATTGAGATATAAAATATAAATCCAAAAATAATGTTGTTTTTGAAACAATAATAAATATGAGTGTACATGAGCACATATACCTTAATGTTTCTTAGGATTACACTTTTAATTGTTTATTGTGAAACATCATCCTTGGTAGTCTAATATTATATGAAGATTGTAGTAAAAAAATAATAGGACGTTAGTATTATAAATGACAACTATATATAATAGTAATAAATGCATAAATATGAAACAATGGTTGAGCATGAAAGAGAATACATATACAACATTATGGAAAACTTCTTTGAAACCACATTTATTGTTTCATGTAATGGAAATTTGTCTTTGTCATAAATTAAGATTTTCAAACCTGCTTTGCTTTTGACTCTTGACATTGCAACATAAAGTTGCCCATGGTTGAAGATGTCTTTTGGAAAATATAAACCAACATAGTCTAATGATTGAACTTGAGATTTATTTATTGTCATTGCAAATGAAACAATAATGGAGAATTATCTTCTAATAAGTTTGAATGGCCAAGGGGATTGTGAAGGAGACAAAGACATTCTAAGAATGTATATAGTGTTTCCTATATGTGTACCTGAAATCATCTTTGCCTCAATGACATGATTTGCTAGCCTTGTTACCGTCAATCTTGTACCATTACAAAGTCATTATGATTGATCCAAATTTCTTATCAACATAATGATTGTGCCAATCTTCAATTTCAAGAAATGGTTAGGCAAACCAGATGTTTTTAAACAGCTTAAAAACTCCGGAGTCAAATACTCAAAAACCTCATTTTCATTTGCTTCTGATATGTCAATAGTATCACTACTCAAAAACTCCTTTTCATCAACTATAAAAAAGTTAGAGTTACAAAGTTGGTAGATGAAAATAGAATGATTAAGTCATGTATAAAGTATAGTAACCTGGAAGAAGATTAGTAATGTAATCATTTATTTCATCCACAATTTCTATAGTTGAAGCTAGAATAGCTCTACTTTAGAGGAAATCCGGATTTGTGAAATTTTCAAGTAGGTTTGGTTAAGTACTTGTAACAATTTTCTCAATTGGATCCATAAAATTCGTTAATAGAAATTCAGGTGGAATAGTAATTTCCGCATATCCATTATTTGGTTCCGAGATTTTGCCATCTCCCATATCTAAAATCCATTTAGAGAAACTCTCAATCTCTTGAGCATTTGAAGAATTTAATGCTGAATCCCAACACATGTTTTTTGTGAGTGTTAAAACCTTGCAATATTCCCAAATATATGAGGCATTTATTGTAGAATGAACTATATCAAAACGGGTTCTACTCGGCACAACTGGTAGAATTTGTCTAAAATCAACACGAAACCTGTTGGTGTAAGCCCTAGAGGCCAATACTTTTGGTACTTGTATCGAATTATTTATTAATAATAAAAGGCATTTCTTTATTATGTTTGCTTTCCAAAATAATAAAGTCCCTAGAATGGTTTATTTGTTTAATAAAATGTTAAGTGTGACTTAATCATGAGATCCCATTAAACATAAGACACTATTCTTAAAGTATCCGTAGTCAAGCTTTAATGTGAAGTGGGATAGCATTAAAGCATTAAGATTATTATGAAGATAGATTGATGATCACATCTCATGGATCATAGATAAGGAGTTATCAAGTCTTGACATAGGTATGAATATTAGGAGTAATATTTATACTGGATTGACCCCTATGAGAATACTACATAGAATGTTATGCAAAGTGTCATAAGTTATTCTCATGATGATAATGGTGTATACCACCCTTCGACCTGAAACCACTATGGACCCTAGATGTAGAGTCAAGTACTTTATTGCTGATCAAACATCATCCGTAACTGGATGACTGTAAAGACAGTTGATGGGTACTTCACAAAGCATGCTAAGGGACATGAGTGACCTAGATGGAATTTGCTCATCCTGCATAACAGGATAAATGTCTAAGGGCCCAATATTGAACTTGACAAGGGTGACACAGTGTATGCCTTGTGTTCAATATAGACATGAGGGCAAAAGGGTAATTGTACAACACAAATATTATCACGGAAAAGGTTTGGTCAGATCACATGACATTTTCGTGACTTGGGTAACAATGATGTGTTGCTAGATACCGCTCACTGTTTATTATATTAAATGTGTGATTTAATATAATTGCCAACGTCGCGAAAACCTACAGGGTCACACACATAAGGACAGGTTGATGAGAGATAGAATAAATAAGGAACACCGTAAGGTACGGTGCACTTAAGTGTAATATGGAAAATGGTAAGGTACCACGTGGATAAGTGATATATGGTACATCATAAGGTATGATGTCCATAAGCTTAATTGGGCTTTTAGCTTATAGCCTTAATTGGGCTTTTAGCTTGTATCCCACACGAGTGATTCTATAAATAGATCCCTTGTGATGAAGCAATTTCACTTGATGCATTTTCGTTTTTGACTCTCTCTCTCACTCAAGGTTTCCGTTCGTGATCAACTAGCACTGTGACCGGAAGCGATTTGTTCGTGTGGACTGAGTAGAGGCGTTGTTCTTCATCAACGCTCGTGATCACAACATCAAAGTTCTGAATCGCCACAGGAGGTGAATATTTCTATCACTGACCATGCTCATTCGTAAGGATCGCTAAAGGAAAATTTTAAATTCCACTTCACTTTTGGTCGCAATTTTCCTTCAAAACCCCACAATCTTCTCTCCAAATATTTGTTCACAAGGATTATCTTTAGTACCCATGATATCTTTCAATAACTTGCCAAGAGATTCGAAACACCACTTTTTTGCCATAGGAGCCTCATCCTAAATAATCAACTTAATAATTTTCAACAAACCGACAAGGTCATCCTTTTTGTCAATGTCATAAATTGATGTTTCAATGCATGGAACTGTAATTTTGAATCTTAAATGCACTATTCTTCCACCAGGTAGAAGTAGACTTGCTATACCACTTGACGTGACATTTAATACAATGTCGCGATTAGAATGTAAAGCTGCTGAAAGGGTATTCCACATGAAAGTTTTTCCAGTACCATCAAAACCATATAAAAAATACTCCTCCTTTATCTTCGGTAACATCTTGCATAATTTCATTAAAAATTTGCATATGTTCATCTTTGTAAGACATGGAAAAAATTAGTGTGTTAGTCATGAAAAAACATGAAACTATAATAACAAAATAGGTTATAAATTAATAACAAAAGAGGTTATAAATTATACATTTAATATATGTAACTTATAAACACTACACATTGTGAAACCACCACACGTATGTCAATGCTCTGTGTTGAGAGACCAACATATGTGGAGGCCCCCAAGACACTTGTCCAACCCAATGACCCACCTTTGAAACCCATAACTTTCCTTTTTAAAGGAGAAAATCAATATATATCAACTTATAACTATTGTTTCGAAGAGAATATTATCTCTGAAAACTGTGAAAATGGCTTCTCAATATTCAGTTTTGGAAATGAGTGGTGGCCCATCTCAACCTATTTATCTTTCTTCCAGTAGCAAGTAAACACAAACATTATTGCTGAAAATCTATTTACCGGTTCAACTGATAATTTTTTTTTTGCATGTGTTATGTTAAACTTGCTTCCAATGTTTGCATGTGCACCATAATACTCTAAAAATATGAAACACGGTGTTTGCATGTCCTTTGTTCACTGATAGTCATTACATTTCATGTTTATTCAAAGTGATGGATGAATGGTTAAATAGTTTGAGTGTTATATTGAAAATAACTAAGTGTTAAGTTTTATGTTAAATAAATCTGTTAAGGTTGATCTGACATGATACTTTATTTTTCTCACATTGATTTTATAGTGGAAGCGATGACAGCTACACAAGAAAATCCAGTGAGGAGAGTCTTTCTTCCAATGACAGTTTCTCATCGGAAGAAAGTTATGGCCCTGATCCTAATGCAACACAGTACAACAACAATGGAGATTATTGTTGGGATGTGAAAATAAAGTCAGCTGCTAAAGCCATGAAGAATGTGTTGGTAAGTTGATAGTTGGATACTTTTCAAGCTAGGCTTATATTCAGAAAATGTTTGTGTAAACACAATTTATTTAATGTACAGAATTTTCCTAGATACACATCAGAAGAATGCTTATTATGGAGCCAGTGGCGTATCGAAATGCTAGACTTGGACACTGGAAGACCATATGGATGTGATATCCTTAAAGCAAAAAGGAATGAAGATGAAAAATTCATTTGGAAGAGTTGGACTTATTTTGAAAGAAGACGTCAATTAAGAGAGGAGGTGTCGTGCACCTCACTTTGGTTAATCTGTATGATAGGTTGACTGTGTCCGTAACAAAGAGTTTAACATGATGTGGATTTATATAGACAAATGTTAAAATTTGCTGGAGTCAAAAAGTGGGCAGTATTTTGTGGATGATATTTGTTATCATTTTGGTTGTTTTAAGACTTAAGTCTTAGTTATATGCTTTGTATTGCTACTGATCTAAAGACATTTTGAAGTTAAGTTAGAAATTGTAGGATAACTATGTTGGTTATTTTAAGTGATTAGTTGGTGTGTTGATAATTTGGTTCTGATACGTAGCAATAGTTAAGATCATTTGTTGATGTATGTTTTGTATTGCTACTGATCTGAAGACATTTTGAAGTTAAGTTAGAAATTGTATGACAACTATGTTGGTTATTTTAAGTGATAAGTTTGTGTGTTGATAATTTGGTTCTGATACGTAGCAATAGGTAAGATCATGTGTTAGACGGTATGAAACATTTAAGTTAGCAGGTCAAAGGTTGGTAGATTAATAAGTTTAATTGACCTAATCAATGGAATTGTATTGTTGTAGTTGAAATGATAATAGATTTAATGTTTTATAAGGAATGGTATAATGTAGCAGAAAATTAGGTGCAACATTAATGGTATAAGTTAATAGTGGATGTTGCAGAGTTATTGTAGAAAGAAACAGTCATTTCAATGGTTACATCAGTGAAGCTTCATAATATTATAAGTATGCATATGTTGTTTTAAGTTGGGGTTGTGTCTACGTTTGCATAGTGTAACGAAATTAAAATAAAATTTTGCAAGGAAATGAGTATATAGGATCAACATTTTGTAAAAAAACATAACAGGAAATATAACATATATGAACAAATATTATAAGTAATATAAAAAGGAAATGTTTTTTGTCTAAAACCTCAGAATGGAATATAATATAAGGACCAGAAATGCAAGTTAAGAAATGAATATAGTTATTGAATTGACTTGTTAAGGATTTAAACAAATGTTGGAATTTAGCTTTCTCAGTTGGAATATCATATTGTCGTTCATCATATACCAAGAGATTGCCAAGAAAATCCATAACATAATTATCTGGATATGACATTGGCTTAAACTCTTTTAAGCTCCTTCTGTTTTTTGTAATTGCTTCTCAATTTCCATCAAAGTAAGTTGTTTTAATTCTTTCTCTGATAGTGATAATTCTAATTTAAAAGTTATAGTAATCAAATTAATAAAATATATAGACAACATAAAGATGATTCTATTAGTAAAATTAGATATAGAATAAAGTATCTGGATTCATTGACAAAACTCTTTGTTCATATAGTATTTCGTCAGATAAGTAAATCCAACTGTTGCAACCAACATGATCAGGTCGATTCATAGAAGTTGATAACAACATGTTAACAAAGAGTTTCCGTAGAAAGACACCAGAACCCTAACTATACGCCTATTTTATTTCCTCAATGAACTACTTGTCATCTTTTAGAAACCCCATTACAAAACATGTCTCTCGAAAAATTTTATGTTTAAAACCTTCAATAGTTTTGAGATCTTCATAACTTGTTGGTCCCTTTTTAACAGTTAACAACATCCTCATATAATACAATTCTCCCTTTGAGGGTGGGACCCATACTAATCTACCAATTATGTAACCTCTTTTCCTTGGTTTCCAAGTTCTTTTTTTTACATAAACAAATTTAGAGACAAATTGGCCATATGTCAACAATTTTTCTTCCTCATATTCATTATTTGCAACAAACCATGAAGTAATCATTGATTCAGTTACACTTGCTTTAAGTAGGACATTTCCAATTTGTTCAAAGTCTTTGTAGTACACTGAACTTTCTCCTTCCAAGTGAAAAAAACAATCTTTCAATAGTCGTTTTCCTTCCATGAATAGAATATGAAAAGATTCTCCAACATGCTTCACCTGGATACACATATCTACAATCAATGTATTGTTTGATTTCATCAACATCACTGACACATGTGCTATCAGTTGGAACTATTACAGCTGATATTCTATCGGAACCCTTGTTGATGTACTTGAAGAGATACTTAATTGAAGTACTTTTATTGCACCATTTCATATTTATGTGTGCTTCACACTTCATTAGTAAACTTGGATTGTGGGGTACAACATGACCACTGTGAATTTTTATTCCATTCTTCTCAATTGTATACCCATTATCTCTTCTTCTGTATACAAGATATCCACATTGATCGACTATGGTCACATCTTGGAACTTCTTTGGATAAAACTTGCTACACTTTCCATTCTTCATGCATGGACATTTAGGATTTTCCAAACCACAAGGTCCATGTACCATGTGGTTCTTCACCAAATTATACAACCTTGGGTGTTTCAGGGGATCTGGAACCTCAACTAATATTATTTTTTCGATATCACTTGGTTCTGCATATTTATTAGATGGATGCAAAAATATAAGAATGTGGGCATGCGGCAAGCCTCTCTTTTGGAATTCGACTGTGTACATATCTGAAATATTATTTGATAAAACATGGAAACTATTAAACAATAGTAATATATAAATAATAGGTATGTTTTATAGAAAGTATATATGACTTACAAGCAAGGACTTTGCCTAAAACACCTGTTTTTGTGACGCCTGTCAAAAGGCTATCAAACTTCATTTTAAAGACCCTAGCAATGATGTCAGGTCTATCATGTGCCTTCAAGTTGAGAGGATTCAAAGCTCTTTGAATTTATGGCCAATTCGAGTTGCAAGTGAAAGTAATAAATAGGTCTGGAAATCCCACTTTACTGCATATAACCATTCCGTCATAGTACAATTAATCCATAAATCTCCCACTACCAACATAGGATGACAGTAAAATGAATCTTTTTCCAGTACTTGAACCTTTGGTTTGACTTTCATCTCTATCTTGATTTAGATTTTTATATTTAGACACTCTAAGTTTAGACTGGTTGTTTCTAAGCCATTTCAACCTCTCTCCTTCAAGCATTGTGTAACCATCAACTAAAAATTGTTGAAACAACCTCCTTGATGATAAAAGAGTTTTGCCTTCTTGTATCCGTGTTTGAATTCGAAAAGCAATCCATTCTCAAATAGTCAGCCTATTTCTTGAATTATCATCAAATATGTTAAGATCTCTATGAGCAACATTTGGTCTATAAGCATCTTCACCATATGGAAATATTAAAAGATATTGGAAAGCGAGATAGCTAGCATGGAACTCATCAATGCGTTTAAGTTTGCCTCCTTGTTTTTTCATAATAATGTCTCTCTCTTCAGCCGTATCAATGTCCCCAACAATCAAGCCTGCCACCTCAGAAATGGTAGGTTGGTTGTACACTCTCCCATCAGTAGTTCTATTTGCTATTAACCTGAGCTTTAGATTGTGCACATTCCCTTGGTTAAGTATTTTGTCTTTCCATCAAGAATCTCTTTGCATGTATGTCATATTTATACAACATGTCAGACAAATTCTTAACAATATGTGGATCACTGTTGCTCTTGTTGTTGTAATGAAATATAGAATAAGCCATTAAAAATTTGTGAAAGAGCAGGTATGTCATATTTTTTGTTATTGTAGTTAAAAGTTTGTGCATATATTGTAAAGAAATAAGTATATAGGAAAAGAAAATTGTAAGAAAACAGAACAACAATGACTACATACCGTACGTCATCCATTCTATTTGAAACTTCATTCTCCATGTCATAAATGTAAAGTTAAGCAAATTTGGGGGGCTATCCTTCGGTTGGAAATAAACTCCCAATTCTGTGACAGGATTGCCTTTGGATGAAGATCATTGGTGGGCCACGAACATTGTTGAATTTGTTGTCTAACTTAGCACCGGGAGATGTGAAAGCAAACATCATGTTGTATGTTCGCAATTGAGTTTGAAAACTTTTACTACCTTTTGCATTTTTATCAAATAAAAAACATGTTAAGATTTATGGTGGATGTTTCAAGAATGGTAGTTCAACTTTTCCATTTCCACAACATAAGCTGAAATTTGGATTTGCATAATGTTTGTGCTTGTCCTTCCTATCTTGGTACCACATCCAAGCGTTGCAATATCCATATTCCATTCGTGCATCACCAAGATCATAATATTTTGTGTATAAAAGAAAGAATCCAGATAAGTATGATATTATTCATGTTGGCCTTGAGATCAGAATTTAGCTATTATTCAAGTTCTATAACTGGTGCACCTTCACTGTTACATCTAGGTTGGTTAGCAGTTGAGAATGGAGGACATGGATCGTCATCTCCGAGGCTTTCGTCATCAGATGATCCTTGTACTATTGTATAAAAACCAAAGTCGTAGTCATATACATTACAGTTAATATGTTTGGTTATGGGAATATATATGTTTGCATAAGGATTATGTTGAAACCTGATAACCATACTTTAATATATAAAGCAAGAGTTTAATATGGAAAGTGTCAATATGATGTAACCGTAAAGAAATAATATAACCTTTAAAGAGACAAATATTAATAACTACCTAATAAAAGATCATAATCAGAATCATTATCGTCATCACTATCACCATCACTTTCAAAATCCCAGTTAACCATAGGTTTAAAAACATTAAATTTGTTTGGCCTTGAGAATGTTTGTGAAGTTTCACCAATATTTACTGTCGGAGAAACAAAAGTTACAGAGCTGTAAATAATGAAATGATCATAAGTCGGAATCAACATCAAATTAAAAAAACCGGGTGTTTGGTAATACATAGATACATTACATAGGAGGATTGGGAGGAATTAAATTTTGGACCTCTGCAGATTTATTTAGTGGAGTTAAATTAATCTGATCTATGCGCATAAGGTTGTATACTCTATCTGGAACTCCAAAAGTCTCTTTTGGACGACCCCTCCCATGTTTGTTGTGTGTAGTGTTTGGACAATTTGGCTTTGTAGGTGAATTGTTGTATATTTAGATAAGATTAATTATCTATTAATAATAAAATAAATTTATGTAACATTGTATCATAACTTACATGGGTGTAACTGATGAAAATTTGATATCCTATTGATTAATTGATGTTTGGCCAGATTGAAGTAGTATGGAAGGGTTTTGATTTTCTTTCCCTGTTTTAGTTGCAACTGTGGAAAAGACTGAAAGTAGGTTTGTCCATTATTGAAATTCTGGCTGCAGATACTCAATGTCACGTTCAATGTTATGACACCGTATCTGACTTACTATATGACAGTAAATACAAAAGCAATAAAGAACACAGTCAATTGTTTACCCAGTTCAGTGTGCAACAACACCTACTCTGGGGGCTACCAAGCCAGGGAGGAAATCCACTATAAGAGATGTTAATTCAGGAATAAACCAACCAGTTTATCTCCTTCACTTAAGACCTACCCAATGCAATTCCAATCTAAGTACAACTTAAACCTGAGTTCCTACTCACTCCCCCTCAATCACAGCAGTGATACATAAACCAATTTGACTTAAAAATTGATGAAGACACTCTTCAAAACAAACACTTGATTAAGCTTCACAGCTTTTTAATCAAGCAACACAATCACTCGTGCTTCACAGCTTTGAGTGATGCACACAACTAACTTGACTCTGCTTCACAGCTTTAGTCAAGGAACATTCAAACACTCTTGCTTCAAAGCTTTGAGTGCTACACAGCCCTTACAATTAGAAACCTATTCCAAGTCACTTATCACAATGATAATTGCTTGGAGTACAATAATCAAATCTATACAGATTACAAATGATCTTCTGATCAATAAAAGGGATACTTTGAAAAACAGCAGCTCTGTTGAATATATAGCAGCTGCAACTTCAGTTAGGGTTTCCACAAAAACCTAGGGTTAATTCCGTTTGACCTAAAGACCAGGTCACATGACTTTATTAACCAGGTTAGGGTTGAGCTAGGTTACCCCTCAGAAAACGCAGGATTCTGTTCAGGAAAGACTGAGTTATTTCCTGAAAAAACTCAGACTTATCCAACCTGCAAACCTGTTAGTTCAGAACAGGATGTCATGACATCTGTTATGACATCTGAGAAAACCTGTCTACTGATTTAGCAAAATGTGATCATTTTGCAAAATGCTCAGATACACACTTATAAACATCAGTACTTGAATTACAATATTTTTCTGCAAAGGTACCTAATGAGTCAGTACAAACTAAACTAGAATGTTATGACATCAGTCATGACATTCACACATACACTTGGGATTTACCAAAAATGCAAGCCAATACCTAAACACCTACAAACTCCCCCTTTGGCAGATTTTTGGCTAAAGACCCTAAGCAATCAGAGATAGATAGCAGCAGAAATAAGTGACAGCAGAAAAATAGAATGTCAAGTACTAACTTGAATTAAGTAAGTACCAAAATATTCTCCCCCTCTTTAGCCACAAATGGGCCAAAGATACATGTTCATAAAATTATACAGTTATCCAAAACAAAATAATAAGAGCAACAGCAGAAAACAACTGAATACACTTCCAAACTCCACCAGATATCAGCACCAACCAGCAACACCACCAAACAGCAATCAACCTTCAAGCACTGTCATCAGACTCAGAGGAGCTAGTTTCTTCAATGTTGAGATGCCCTTCAGCTTCTTCCTTTTCTAGCCTGGCAATTAGAATTTCTAGGGTCCTTTTTCTAGCATCCAGCTCTTTGCAAGTTTCTTTTAAAATAGTTATGACATCTGATGTCTTGGACCGGGTCTTCACAGACGATGTCTCAGCTGATGTTATGACAATGTCTGGAGCATGAGATCCCTGAAACAGTTTGTAGTGCAAGCCAAGGGCAGGAGCTCTTTTGCAGACTGTATCTCTTGCCACAAGGATATCAGGGTATTGTGCAAGGATGATTCCACAAAGGAGGGAGGGAAAGGCAATTGGTCCTTTGACAGCATAACTGCCAGCATGCTTTAAAGTTTGTTCAAAGATGTACCTCCCATAGTCAAAAGCAGTCTTGGTTCCCACAGCATAGATAAATCTCCCCAATCCTGTGGAGATAGTTGATTTATGATTTGTAGGCACCCAGTTGGCTGCACCTATTTTATGCAAGATGGCAAATTTCATGCTGAGTTTACTAGCATTCAGCTTGCCTTTCAAGGGCCAGCACTTTACTTGCCTGGCTGTGATGGTTTGACAGACTTCATTGTCAGTTGCCTCTAGATCAGGACAGTCCTCATTTGTTCTTCCAAGAAACTTGTTGATTTCTGATGGAGAGAACTTGACCCTTCTTCCTCTAACAAAAACACTTTCAAAGTCAGCTGACCTTCCATCAGCACAATCATTAGACAAGTTCACTACAAACTCCTTGACCAGATTTTCATAACATTTGTTAAACTTTATCACTGTCTTCATTAGTCCAGCATTCTTGATCAGGTCCATGATGTCTTTGCACTCCAAGGCATCATTGTTGAGTTCTCTCTCTAAGGCTATTCTCTTTAAGCAAACATACTTCCATCTGTTTGCATTGTCAGGATGATGAAAAGAGATATTGTCTGTTGGCACTTCAGGCACTCTAGCAATTTTGCTGGAGGGGAGCTTCCTTCTGATGGGAGTTTCTTCAATATCAATCTCAAATTCTGATTCCTCATCAGAATCAGAAGATTCAGGTTCTTTACTCTTCTTAGAGATTGGTTGTCTAGCAGTATGCACCTGGGCCTTCTTCCCTTTTGTCTGAATACTTTTCTCAGCCATGCCTTCAGCCTTGGATTTCTTAGCATTAGGTTTATCATTCTGACTACTCTTTCTTTTCATCAATCTCCTAGCTATGCTAGGGTTCACATTAGCAATCAGATCATTATCTGAGTAATCCTCATCCACATCAATGATAGATGGATCAGCAGCCTTTTCTGAAGGGTTCTGAATGTTGTCTTTTTGTTTCACAACATTCTCAGTGACATCTACATTTTCAGAAACTTCCACATTTGGACTTTCTGATTGATTTAAAGGGACAGAAATCCCCGGTACAGATTGGTTGCCACTCAGTATACTAGTAACCAGCCTAGCAATAGCTTGGTGAACTTGAACTGATCCTTCTCTATTAGGTACAGAAGACGAAGGATGAGAAGAATTACCAGAGGCTGTAGCTTGAGCTCTTCCTGCATGTATGGTTCTGAGCTTTTTGACTTTGGCTGGGTCAGTTGCCATCTCTCTGAGAGGAGTGACCTCAAGAACTTCAGATTCTATGCATGTGGTGATTTCCCTAGAATCTTGGTCAGATGATGACGATGATGAGGATGACGAAGTTGCCATGGTTGAAGACGATGTCTAAGACATTTTGATTGACTTTGAGTAATGGTAGCAGTTTGAGAAAGATCTTTGATTGAGAGGAGAAAACAGGTTGCAAGGACGAGAGAGGTAGAGGGTAAAAGGGAGTCTTTTCAACTTCTTAAAGATTTTGAAAGAATTGTGAAAGTATAAGATTAACCCACTAACGATAGACTTAATCAAGTTAATTCCTTCAACCTTTGTTTTAAGCAAAATTAATTGCTATAATTTCTTATGTTGGTGAATACCCAACCTGCCCCTCAAATTTTCAAGTTTATTTCCAACAAGAGCCTTGGTAGAAGAATCAGTCAACTGAAGCTTAGAGAAACTATGTTCCAGTTTAAATGACTTCTTATCTTCAAAGTCAATAGGGTTCAAGGAAATGTTGATTGTTTTCAGATTGTCACAACACAATGTCACAACATCTTGTGTAACATTGTACTCAGGGAGCATCTGTTTTGACCAGATGTTTTGAGAACAAAATTTATTAGACTTGTTATTTCCAACATCCTTGTCAAGATGACTTAAGGTTCTGACAACACATCCTTCTTCAAGTTTATTTGCCACATCACAGATATTATCAACCTGTAGTTTTGGAGTTCTTCTGACAGCTCCCATAGAAATAGCTCTTTTCATTCTTCTTAGATGAAGGAGACCAAGCTTATGCTGCCACAGTTTCATCTCTTTTTCTTCTTTGATGATTTGACACATAGTGGAGATATCAGTGTTCTCAGGCTGCCACACGTAACAGTTATCTTTGGATCTGATTCCTCTCATTACAACTTCTAGTTTTTCATTAATTACTAGACATTCAGATCTTGAGAAGTTGACCTTGAATCCTAGATCACATAATTGACTGATACTAATGAGATTAGCAGTCAACCCTTTTACCAGCAGTACTTTATTCAGACTTGGAACTCCAGGGCAGTCCAAATTACCAACTCCTTTAACTTCACCTTTAGCACCATCTCCAAAGGTCACAAAACTGGTGGTGTGAGGCATAACATTATTGAGGAGATTTTTGAATCCAGTCATGTGTCTGGAACATCCACTGTCAAAGTACCAATCTTCCTTTGCAGAGACCCTCAGGGAAGTGTGAGCTATCAGTGCAGTAGCCTTTTTCTTCCATTTAGGAGCATGTGGTACCTTTTTAGACTTAGGTTTGACACCTGAGTTCTGATTAGGATATCCATGTAGTCTGAAGCAGAAGGGCTTTATGTGACCATATCTCCCACAATGATGACATTTCCATCTTTGGTACCTTTTCTTCATATGTCTCTGTTCCTGATGTTGAGAGTTGTGTTGAGACATCTGTTTTGACATTTGCTTACCAGTACCAGATTTCTTTGCTTCCATAAATCCTAGTCCAGATTTATTTCCCACATTTTGTCCAACCTGAAGGATCTCTTCCAATTTGTCTGTTCCATTGGTCAACATCTTGAAAGATTTGGTCATTTGATTTAGTTGTGAGTTCAGCAATTGAACTTCTCCTTCTAGATGACTTATAGTTTCAAGATTTGCCCTTTTTTCAGCCTCCAGCTTTATAATGAGTTTTGATTGTTTCTCATTCTGCACACAGACTTCAGCACTTCTGATACACAATTTCTTGTAGGTATCAGCCAGTTCTTCAAATGTCACTTCTTCATCACTAGTGTCACTTTCAGAAGTACAAACACTAGTTAGGGCAGTAACTAGTTTGGCAGATTCTTCTTCAGAATTACTTTCTGAATCATAGTCAGACCAAGTAACAGTCATTCCTTTCTTTTGTTTCTTAAGAAAGGTAGGACATTCAGCTCGAATATGTCCATATCCTTCACATCCATGGCATTGAATACCTCTGCCTTGGTTTCCCTTATCTTCTGACCTTGGTCTTCTGCTGGAACTGTCATTGTCAGAGGGAATGTTATGAACATTAGACCTTGACTTTGGATCCATTCTTTTGATGAGCTTGTTGAACTGTCTTCCAAGCATGGCTACAGCTTCTGAAATGTTTTCTTCAACATCAGTGTTGGACATAAGTGTTATGCTCTTGTTCTTCTTGACACCATTATCAGTGATTCCCATCTCAAAAGTCTGAAGAGACCCAATAAGTTCATCCACTTTCAACTTGCTAATGTCCTGGGCTTCCTCTATGGCAGTTACCTTCATTGCAAATCTTTTAGGCAAGGATCTGAGAATCTTCCTCACCAGTTTTTCTTCTGACATCTTTTCTCCCAGTGCTCCTGAGGTGTTGGAAATCTCCAAGATGTTCATGTGAAACTCATGAATGGTTTCATCTTCCATCATTTTTAGATTCTCAAACTTGGTGGTCAACATCTGAAGCCTTGACATTTTTACTTTGGAAGTGCCCTCATGAGTAGTTTTGAGAGTGTCCCAAACTTCCTTGGCCAGTTCATATTGATGTACTAGTCTGAAAATGTTTCTATCAATTCCATTGAACAAGGCATTTAAAGCTTTTGAATTTCCCAGAGCTAACTCATCTTCTTCTTTACTCCAATCTTCCTCAGGCTTCAGACTGATTGTCCCATCTTTCTCAGTTATGGTGGGATGAATCCATCCTTTGTTAGCAGCTCTCCAAGCCTTTTTGTCCAGAGATTTTAGGAAGGCAATCATACGAGGTTTCCAGTAGTCATAATTAGTTCCATCCAGAATGGGTGGTCTATTTCCAAAAACTCCTTCTTTGTCCATAGTGCCAGAAAGTGATATCCCTAGATCTCACCCAGTAATACAGGCAGGGTGCCTGCTCTGATGCCAATTGAAATTCTGGCTGCAGATACTCAATGTCATGTTCAATGTTATGACACCGTATCTGACTTACTATATGACAGTAAATACAAAAGCAATAAAGAACACAGTCAATTGTTTACCCAGTTCAGTGTGCAACAACACCTACTCTGGGGGCTACCAAGCCAGGGAGGAAATCCACTATAAGAGATGTTAATTCAGGAATAAACCAACCAGTTTATCTCCTTCACTTAAGACCTACCCAAAGCAATTCCAATCTAAGTACAACTTAAACCTGAGTTCCTACTCACTCCCCCTCAATCACAGCAGTGATACATAAACCAATTTGACTTAAAAATTGATGAAGACACTCTTCAAAACAAACACTTGATTAAGCTTCACAGCTTTTTAATCAAGCAACACAATCACTCGTGCTTCACAGCTTTGAGTGATGCACACAACTAACTTGACTCTGCTTCACAGCTTTAGTCAAGGAACATTCAAACACTCTTGCTTCAAAGCTTTGAGTGCTACACAGCCCTTACAATTAGAAACCTATTCCAAGTCACTTATCACAATGATAATTGCTTGGAGTACAATAATCAAATCTATACAGATTACAAATGATCTTCTGATCAATAAAAGGGATACTTTGAAAAACAGCGGCTCTGTTGAATATATAGCAGCTGCAACTTCAGTTAGGGTTTCCACAAAAACCTAGGGTTAATTTCGTTTGACCTAAAGACCAGGTCACAGGACTTTATTAACCAGGTTAGGGTTGAGCTAGGTTACCCCTCAGAAAACGCAGGATTCTGTTCAGGAAAGACTGAGTTATTTCCTGAAAAAACTCAGACTTATCCAACCTGCAAACCTGTTAGTTCAGAACAGGATGTCATGACATCTGTTATGACATCTGAGAAAACCTGTCTACTGATTTAGCAAAATGTGATCATTTTGCAAAATGCTCAGATACACACTTATAAACATCAGTACTTGAATTACAATATTTTTCTGCAAAGGTACCTAATGAGTCAGTACAAACTAAACTAGAATGTTATGACATCAGTCATGACATTCACACATACACTTGGGATTTACCAAAAATGCAAGCCAATACCTAAACACCTACAAACTCCCCCTTTGGCAGATTTTTGGCTAAAGACCCTAAGCAATCAGAGATAGATAGCAGCAGAAATAAGTGACAGCAGAAAAATAGAATGTCAAGTACTAACTTGAATTAAGTAAGTACCAAAATATTCTCCCCCTCTTTAGCCACAAATGGGCCAAAGATACATGTTCATAAAATTATACAGTTATCCAAAACAAAATAATAAGAGCAACAGCAGAAAACAACTGAATACACTTCCAAACTCCACCAGATATCAGCACCAACCAGCAACACCACCAAACAGCAATCAACCTTCAAGCACTGTCATCAGACTCAGAGGAGCTAGTTTCTTCAATGTTGAGATGCCCTTCAGCTTCTTCCTTTTCTAGCCTGGCAATTAGAATTTCTAGGGTCCTTTTTCTAGCATCCAGCTCTTTGCAAGTTTCTTTTAAAATAGTTATGACATCTGATGTCTTGGACCGGGTCTTCACAGACGATGTCTCAGCTGATGTTATGACAATGTCTGGAGCATGAGATCCCTGAAACAGTTTGTAGTGCAAGCCAAGGGCAGGAGCTCTTTTGCAGACTGTATCTCTTGCCACAAGGATATCAGGGTATTGTGCAAGGATGATTCCACAAAGGAGGGAGGGAAAGGCAATTGGTCCTTTGACAGCATAACTGCCAGCATGCTTTAAAGTTTGTTCAAAGATGTACCTCCCATAGTCAAAAGCAGTCTTGGTTCCCACAGCATAGATAAATCTCCCCAATCCTGTGGAGATAGTTGATTTATGATTTGTAGGCACCCAGTTGGCTGCACCTATTTTATGCAAGATGGCAAATTTCATGCTGAGTTTACTAGCATTCAGCTTGCCTTTCAAGGGCCAGCACTTTACTTGCCTGGCTGTGATGGTTTGACAGACTTCATTGTCAGTTGCCTCTAGATCAGGACAGTCCTCATTTGTTCTTCCAAGAAACTTGTTGATTTCTGATGGAGAGAACTTGACCCTTCTTCCTCTAACAAAAACACTTTCAAAGTCAGCTGACCTTCCATCAGCACAATCATTAGACAAGTTCACTACAAACTCCTTGACCAGATTTTCATAACATTTGTTAAACTTTATCACTGTCTTCATTAGTCCAGCATTCTTGATCAGGTCCATGATGTCTTTGCACTCCAAGGCATCATTGTTGAGTTCTCTCTCTAAGGCTATTCTCTTTAAGCAAACATACTTCCATCTGTTTGCATTGTCAGGATGATGAAAAGAGATATTGTCTGTTGGCACTTCAGGCACTCTAGCAATTTTGCTGGAGGGGAGCTTCCTTCTGATGGGAGTTTCTTCAATATCAATCTCAAATTCTGATTCCTCATCAGAATCAGAAGATTCAGGTTCTTTACTCTTCTTAGAGATTGGTTGTCTAGCAGTATGCACCTGGGCCTTCTTCCCTTTTGTCTGAATACTTTTCTCAGCCATGCCTTCAGCCTTGGATTTCTTAGCATTAGGTTTATCATTCTGACTACTCTTTCTTTTCATCAATCTCCTAGCTATGCTAGGGTTCACATTAGCAATCAGATCATTATCTGAGTAATCCTCATCCACATCAATGATAGATGGATCAGCAGCCTTTTCTGAAGGGTTCTGAATGTTGTCTTTTTGTGTCACAACATTCTCAGTGACATCTACATTTTCAGAAACTTCCACATTTGGACTTTCTGATTGATTTAAAGGGACAGAAATCCCCGGTACAGATTGGTTGCCACTCAGTATACTAGTAACCAGCCTAGCAATAGCTTGGTGAACTTGAACTGATCCTTCTCTATTAGGTACAGAAGACGAAGGATGAGAAGAATTACCAGAGGCTGTAGCTTGAGCTCTTCCTGCATGTATGGTTCTGAGCTTTTTGACTTTGGCTGGGTCAGTTGCCATCTCTCTGAGAGGAGTGACCTCAAGAACTTCAGATTCTATGCATGTGGTGATTGCCCTAGAATCTTGGTCAGATGATGACGATGATGAGGATGACGAAGTTGCCATGGTTGAAGACGATGTCTAAGACATTTTGATTGACTTTGAGTAATGGTAGCAGTTTGAGAAAGATCTTTGATTGAGAGGAGAAAACAGGTTGCAAGGACGAGAGAGGTAGAGGGTAAAAGGGAGTCTTTTCAACTTCTTAAAGATTTTGAAAGAATTGTGAAAGTATAGAGTCATGAAAAGATGCATTAAGGAGTTATTTTGCTGTAGCACAGAAATCGAAGTCAGGCTATAGTTTATATAGCAAGTAGGATGTTTTGATGATAGTCACTGTTATTAAGCAGGAAAGTACCTTTAATACCAGCCAAAAAAGTTTACTCGTTATCCTTTGGAGATAAAGTCATATGTTTGGACTGCAATGTAACTTTTTAATAGTATAAATTTATTCATTTTAAGGTGTAGACGGTACAACTGTAAATAAAAAAGGTACATATAAATTGTTGTGAAAGTTATAGTTTGGACTCTATAGGTAAAATTTAATGTAACATGTACAAAATATAAGCTGTTAATGGATATATAGTTTCATTGGATATAATTTAAAAGCTGAGATAATGTAACCGTATACTTTAAAAGTTTGAAAATTTAAAAATTTGTTCCGCTTAAAGTATACTGAGTTGATCTCCCTAAGCAGGTCAGGTTAAATGGACTTTGTTAATGAAAATTGTACGGATTAATACGTGTTGAATATAAGTCCCTCTTACCAAACTGAAGCATTAATAATGAAACATTGTGAATATAAATACCAATATTATACAAATAATGGTGGGACATGAAAATATAAAAGGTATCAAATCTTCAATTAACTTAAGGATGACACCATTAACCATGAGTTGTTAATAAATACAATTTTGTTAATTGTCTGGTAAGTAGTGAAAAGATAACTAAAACATTGTTCCAAACAGAAGTTAACATAAAACATTTGTTCAACAAATACATGATTACTAAAAATATATGTTTTTCATGGAAGATCCCAAAATAAAAGCTTGTGTCCCAAACATTTTGCATGGCGATCACAAAAAAGGCAGAATTGATCTTTACATGTTTTTGGTGTTCCTTCCAGACTTGGTCTTTGCCGCTTTTGTTGCAGAAAGCTTTGGTGATAAAAGATCAGGGCCCTCTGGATTTAGAACTAAATTAGGTGACAACCTCTTTGAAGGGATGTTAGAAATGCTGGCTTCGGGGCTCTAATTCTATGTTGCAGATGTAGTTGTCTGAAACATATGCAGCAATGTATGTTAGTGTGTTCAAAATGATCGTACAAGGAGGTTTCATTAGCTTAAATTCAGAATTCATAAAGACTTACTTTGGAATGAGTAACATTAGTCTACGTGTTTATAACATTGTTGTCTTCCAAGCAGAGTACGACCTTTCCCTTAGGAGATCCAACCTTATTGGTGATGGTTAGACAAGCCTAAAAGCAAGTGCGCAATATGTTAGCATATTGGACTTACAAAAATAAATTGAGTTGGATTGTTAATTTGCATATCTGAGCAGGTGTAATAACTTCTTCTATCTGCCACATCACCTCACGATCTTGAGTTAGTCTAACTACAAATGCTTGTCTGTAGTAAGGCTGGTATTTAGCACGAAAAGCAAAGTCTTTGTCCAACAGACGGTCAAGATGTTCCGGATAAATCAAAGGATGGTTCTCATTTGTCTATGAAGTATAATGCAAGAAGTATAAGTAAGAGTTGTCATGTATAATATTGAGTAATATGCAATATGTACAATGATGGAAATTAGGATTTGCAGCCTGTATTGTCCAAGACTTTTGTAAATATAGAATGGGGCTTTAGTAAATCAGGAATAAGACTAAAGCATTACAGGCTGAAGTAAATAGTAAAGCTGAAGTAAATAGAATTATATGATCATATAAGAGAAAACCATGATATGTCTAAAAATATTTTACATTGGATTGAAGATTTATTTCATAACAGAAGCAAAACAGGCTGATCAGATAAGACTTATTCATGATTAAAATTAAAATAATGGGATGACTTATAGAATGTAATAGTTTGGTTGCAAATATAGTTTGTATCAGTAGCAATATGGTGAAATGTAAATTTCAGATGGCAATGAATTATAGTATGAGCACATTTGATGTAAAATAAAAAGTATATTTTGGTTGACAAAATAGTTTGTACTAGGAGAAGTATTTTCAAATGTAAATTTCATATGCCAATGGTGATGTAAAGTACAAACCTTTTTCATTATCTGTCTTAGTGCATGAGCCGACATGCCAACATAAGGAATACACTCCTTGTCCCAAAACACAACATCAGCAGTCTTGGATTCGTGTTTGACCTTAATATCAATTTTATACCTATACGGGGGGACATAAACAATAATAAGGTATACTACAAATATCTTTCGTTGATATGCATAAAATTTAAAATATGACAGTGTTGTTTAACGAAGCTTACTTAGTTATCGAGGTTGAATTGTTATCAGAACATTTGCATTGGAATGGGGAGCCTGGAGATTGGTTGGTTTTGTTACAAGTTTAACACAACTCATAATACCACCCGAAAGGGTTATCCTTGAACCTCACTGTCTTTTCAACCGTATTGCAGAAGGTTTCCTACATAAATTAAAGTAGTGATTACAATACATGGATAACAAAAATATAGTAGCCGTCAGGTGAAGTAAAAGAAATGCCAAAAAGGTAACAAACTTCAGTAAGAGTTGTGATCTCAGCAATGCTTTTAACATCCTTGGTGAATGAGAAATCCTTGTCGTCAACTGCTCCTTGTGAACATGAATTCAGAGAAATTGACTGGGTAGCTGCCTGATCTTGATTACCTTTCAAAAATCTGTGATATACACAAGTTTCCATCAAAATTATATAGTAAGGATATTAACATTATATTAGTAATAGAAAAATGATATCATATTACTATACTTTATTTTGAACTCCTCAACTTGTGGATGGTCAAGGTTCAGAAGTAGTCTTGAGCCATTCCATGCATTAGAAATAGTAAGCTTTCTGTTGGCTGCAAAAAATAGGCAGTCATTCTAATGTAATTACAACACGACATTTTGACGAAAATAGTTTTACAAAACCTGAACTCTAACAACATCATGCGTGAGTAAGGATGAGGAACACATGTCCATTTTTAGCAGCATAATTCATAAACTGGTTTGCATATGCTTTCCATAGAGTAACATCCATTTCAGCCCCACTACAAATACAAGTATAAATCAGTGTTACTTTGAAAACCTAATTTGTATAAATTAGTTGAAGTAAAAAAGTAATGTAAAATTAAAGTAAGAGACCATTCATCAGATAATGTGAGGTTTACGCATGCCTTTTTTCCAGCACCCGATACTTGAGTTCTAACAACTTGCTGGACTGCACCTATTACATCTGAAAGAAATATCATTGAAGGTTAGAATGGTGACAATAAATAAATGAACTTTGTTAAGAAGAGAGTAGGACATTAAATACCGTAAAGGCGATCAACAATGAAATCTTCGTTTTGGAAATCAGTAAAGGACTTAAAGTAGAAGTTGTGTTGTGGAATGTCTAGTATGTCAACAGTAGTGATAGTTGTGGAACGATTAAAAAACAGCTTGTATTTGTTATCACAAACTTTCATAGGCATGTCATACAACATCGTTTCACCGTTATAGACCATGTAGGTTTGATTTTCTTGCAAGTTATTCTTCCAAACATCAAGGTCACGAAAGTGAGTTACAACATGGATCTGCTCAGCCTGTAAATAAAAAAATATTGAAACAATGTATAAAACTTTCACACATTCAGGTTTAACACATATGATATAAACAATGAAAAATGCATATGCATCTTGAATAATAGCTTCAAGACAAGATGCTACTGGCCATTGCATTCCTTGACGTTCCAGACACCGACGACACAAATAGTTATTTTCCATACGTTTTGTTCAGGTTTCAGGTCGTAAATCATAATAGGTGGTCGCGACATGGTTGATCGCTAAACTGAAAAACAAACCAGATTTACACGATAATGAAACCTTTATAAAAATCAAATCTTTATAAAACAGAAAAGTGAAAAAAACCTTTATAAAATCAAACCTTTATAAAACTGAAAACTAAAGAAAAAAAATTAATCAAACCTTTATAAAAATCAAACATTTATATAACTCTTAGCTTTATAACAAATAAATCGGAGTTTCTAACATCCTAAGAAATGTGTTACACACTCACAAATATAAGCATACGAAAATATAGACAAGTAGAAACATGAAAATATAATCAGACAAGTCAAAATATGAAAAGAAGATGAACATGTTAACACGATTTTGAAAGATAAAAACATAAAAAAGTCATTAGAAATCAAAACTCTAACAAGAAGATTATAAAAAGAAAACGTTATAAATGGTGAAACTTTACAAAAATCAGAATTTTATAATTGTCACAACTTTAGAAATCTCACAACTTTGTTAAATCAACTCAGGATCGTGGCAATAAAACATGATAAACAACAAGAATATTGATGTGTTACCTGTGGAAGGCGGTTGGAAAGAGAGAAGAAGAAGCCGAAAATGCTCTGGCCGAGAATATGTGGAGAGAGATTAGGGAGCAAACATGAAGTGAAGAATGAGAGGGAATGGTGTTTTGTAAAGGGGTATTCGAATGGTGCATGGAAATGTCTACCGGGTAAAACATAGTTTCAATAAAGGTGAAGGGAAACCCAATAGTTAATGTTGTATTAGCAAAGAACAAATAGAAATGTTGGGAAAAGGGTGTCACTTGGAGGAATGGTTAATTGTGATTGGGGGAGGTTGTAATTGATTTAGCAAATTATCATCAAGTGCAATTCTTAGTGCAATTAAATTGTGAAATAAGGGTAATTTAGGGTGTTTAGGGGTATGCTATTTTCTTAGTTAGGTAGTTGATTATATATTAATATTGTGTATAAATAACCTAGTAGTAAGTAGGTCAATATATTTATTATTTTGTAACCGTCATTTAATATATTTCTTTTGTCTTTCATCTATTCTTTATGCACCAACCATATGGAACAACTAGGATATATTGATATTTTCCAGCCCACTAAATTTTTTTATATAGTAGATATCCCCTTTTTCATTCTATTCAACTAACTTCTTCAATAACTTCATAACTACCACCTCAAAAAATAAAAACCCCACTTGATAAATAAAACTCCAATATTCTTACGATAATTTATGGGCATTTATGGAATTTAAGATAGTTTGTTCGTTTTTCAATAAATAAAACTCCAATATTCTTACGATAATTTATGGGCATTTATGGAATTTAAGATAGTTAGTTCGTTTTTCAATTAATGCAGCAACTGGGTTTGTTTAGTTTTTGGATTTCATTCATTCATAAAGTTTAGAACTTTGTTCTCAGTTTTGGGTTTTAGTAACAAAACTATGAAGGGTAAATGTAATGTTTGGATCTTAGTTTCTTTCAGTGTGTTACTCACAACTGGGTCTTTGATTTCCTTCATGGTAGTCCTTTCATGGATTTACTCATATGCATTTTCTAGTCCTAGCTCAGTGATTAAGTGTTATGAGAGTATTGCTAACACTAGTAGTTCTCATTTACATGTTCAGAGCTATGTTGAGGCTTTGAATTTTAATGTTTCAAGGGATGCATGTGATGTGTTTGATGGAAGTTGGGTTAGGGATGATAGTTATAGTTACCCTTTATATGATGCTGATGAATGTCCATTTGTGGAAAGAGGTTTTAATTGTTTTGCTAATGGACGTAAAGATAGAGATTATACGAAATGGAGATGGAAACCGAATGACTGTGATATTCCAAGGTTTGATGCAAGGGGAATACTCGAACAGCTTCGCGGGAAACGGGTTGTTTTTGTTGGTGATTCGTTGAGTAGGACTCAATGGGAATCTTTGATATGTTTGTTAATGACGGGAGTTGATAATAAGACGAGTGTTTATGAAGTCAAAGGCAATAAGATTACGAGACAGATTAGGTTTCTAGGTGTGAGATTTAGTTCTTTTGATGTTAGGATTGATTTTTATCGGTCTGTTTTTTTGGTGAAGCCTGGCCGGGGTCGTAGATTTGCGCGGAAAAGGGTGAAGACAACACTGAAATTGGACAAGATAGATGATATTAGTCATGAATGGGTTGATTCGGATGTTCTTATATTCAATTCAGGTCACTGGTGGACAAGGACCAAGCTTTTTGATATGTGAGTAACATAATTCTACAAATAGAAATGCATCTTTTTTATGTGAATATTATATGAACAATTTAAGGATTTAATGCTATATTTATTTCAAAAGTATTAGATTTGATTCACTCCTCTGCATATTTTGTTTGCTTCTTTTCAACTTAATTTCATATTTGGGGCTGGATAGTGCACGTTTTACTGGCTGTTTGCAAATCAAACATTTTCATTAGTGAGTTGCAAGAAGATGAATGTCTCATTGTAATTTTGTGTTCAAAAATCTTCGACTAGCGCTAGCTTTTCTTCAAATGACAGCATTATGCATGAAATTTTTTTGTTCTTATGTGTGCACTTGTATTGTAATAGAATTTCCATGCAGGGTAGTATTGAAAAATTCATGAAACCAATCAACCATTTGCTGTTAATTTCTAACTTGATACCAGACAGGGGCTGGTATTTTCAGGTTGGTAGCTCACTGAAGCTTGGAATGCCAATTAATTCAGCTTTCAAAACAGCTTTACATACATGGGCATCTTGGGTGGAGAATAATATTAACACAAACAGAACAAGAGTATTCTTCCGTACTTTCGAATCAACACATTGGAGGTGGGTTGGTTGTAATTGTAACCGTATTTATTCCTTTCATTTTGCAATTTCCTAAATTGATTAGACAATGGCTAGCTAAACATGAATTAAATAGAGAATTTATTTCACTAATCCATTGGTACTACAGCTATTGAACTTGCCGAAAAGAGCTTAACATGTTTTTCTTTTTTGTACCAGTGGACATAACCACAATGCTTGCGAAGTGACTAAAAAGCCTTGGAACAAAACAAATGGCAAGGATCGAAACCCAATATCAGATATGATCAAAAGTGTAGTAAAAAACATGAATGTTCCTGCTACGGTTCTTCACGTGACACCGATGGATGCATATAGGAGTGATGGCCATGTGGGGACTTGGAGCGACAATCCGTCTTTACCTGATTGTAGTCATTGGTGTTTACCTGGAGTTCCTGATATGTGGAACGAAATTCTATTCTCATATTTGCTACAAAAAGATGGAGCAGGTTCACATTAAACCTGGTAACATGTTACTAAGTTAGTTAGTCCTTGTATTACTAAAATTCATCTGGATTGGCATTCAATGGTTTACTTCACATCATTTAGCTTTTGAAATGAGAGCTTAATGGAGGGACCAATCAATGTATATATGATATAAAAAAAATACTAGGACTGAAGTGTTGCTAATATTTCTGTTTTTTCATTAATATTTTGTATATATGGGCTAAGGTTTGGGCTGTTGTTATCCGTTATTCTGGCTCTGATGCCCTCACCTATTTATTTTACACAATTAGATATGAATTCTCACAAATTATGTACGAGTGTTCAAAATTTTATATGTCTAATATTTGAATGTGAAATTCGATGTGGTGGTAACTGGACGATTTTATGTCTTATATGTGTCTTTTAGTTGTTGGAATGGTGAGCCTATACCATCGCAAACAAGGTACACATTTAGAGAGAAACCCTCAGAAACGATAATCACTGTAGCAAATATAATGAGTGAAAATATAACGATGCCTAAACACTTGATGCAACATTTCTTTAGTCATTTGTCTACACATTTCTTCAGTGGTACAACGAATTAGAGTGTACACCATTAGTGACTATATTGATATTTTGGATTTTTTTTATTAAACAATGAAGATTGAAGAAGTAAGACGATAACATGAACAAGAGATCGTGTTTGAGCTTGCACCCGAAATTAAGAGGCTACAAGAGTGTATAGATGGAAGGATGCGAAAGATGAAGCCTATGTTTAGTTGGATCTTCGATAAAGAAACATCCTTATGAAAGTATGCAAAACAAATTTCAAAAATAAGTACTCTTAAAAAGCAATGACCGTGTCATTTATAATTTCTCAAAACTCTAGTGTTTGCTTATCATATATTATTTATAAAGTTTTTTTATAGGAAAACTATGTAGACTATTGTTCAACAATATGCATTGAGAGAATGTGTGGTAGGTGCTCTTTAATACGTGAGTCTTACGAGACTAGATATTATTTTTAAGGGTTAATACCTATTTTCACCTCTGACATATGGGGGGTATTTGAAAAAAACCTCTGCCAAAAAAAAAAGTTTCAATTGTTACCTTGACAAATTTTAAAAGTTTCAGTTTTTACCTTGAGGATGCCACATCACCTAAAAGGCTGATGTGACTTATATTTTTGTTACATTTGTAAGTTTTTGTTATGCCATGTCACACAATACCAAATAAAATATCCAGAATGCCCTTTTCTTAAAATCCCAAATTATTTGGCAAATGTTATGTTTCAATTCAGACCCTCCAAATTAGGACGCAGCCATCCATCTTCATTTATTTGCAAAATTATTTTACAAAAAAAGCCAGTTTCAATTCAGACCCTGCGATTAGGGTTCTTCATCCTTGCAAATGGGTGTGTTTAATTTAGTGTTTCATCATGGAGAAAGTTTCGTGCAAGACGGCCATACGTATTATAGAGGAGGTAGTGAGACTACTGTTGAAGGTCAGGACGAAGATAAATGGAGCTTTTTTGAAGCTGTTAGTCTGGTTAAAGACGGGGGTTATGAAGGTTTTAGGCTATGGAGAAAGATTCCGCAAACGGATGAAGGGTTTACAAATGTTGTTGATGATGCAGGAGCTGTAGAAGTTGCTAAGCATTGTATGTCTTGTAGGGTTCACGATGATCTTTGGGTAGAGCACGGTGTAGAAGACATGATGACCAAGGTTCTGGTACCTAATGTTGATGACTTCAGCACCTCTAGTGGAGATGATAGTACTGGTGACTATGTTGATGCAAGCCAATGTTTCAATGACAGTGAAGAGGAAAGAGTAATTGACGTAGAAGAAGCCAATGTTCAAGACTATGTTGTTTCTGCATTACAGTATCAAAACTTAGATCCTGAGAAATATGTCGACCCTTGTTACATGAGAGAAGCTTACAGGGTATGTTATGAAAACAATGTTAGTCCAATAAATGACATGGACATGTGGCCAACTGTGGATGCTGAAGAATTGTTGCCACCACAATACAAGAAGGGGCCTGGAAGGCCTAAGAAACTGAGGTTTAGAGAGTTGGATGAGAATGGTTCAAGGATGAGGAGGGTAGGTGTAGCATATAGATGCACGCATTGTGACAAATTTGGCCATAATTCTAGGAAGTGTCAAGCTAAGGAGCAAGATCCTAATGCACTAAAGAGAAAGGTATTGTGTTCATGAATCTGTTACTGAATAATATTGTGTTCAGCATATTGAAATGTCTTTATTTATATCTGTTTCTGAATAATGCAGAGAAAGACACCCAGGACCAAAGTGTCAAAAAAATCTGATGGGACTGTGGATGAAGGCCCAGAGATGGATGCAAATGTTGATACAACTGCAACTGGAGGTGGAACTGTGGATGAAGACCCAGAGATGGATACAAATGTTGATACAACTGCAACTGGAGGTGGAACTGTGGATGAAGACCCGGAGATGGATGCAAATGTTGATACAACTGCAACTGGAGGTGGAACTGTGGATGAAGGCCCAGAGATGGATGCAAATGTTGATACAACTGCAACTGGAGGTGGAACTGTGGATGAAGACCCAGAGATGGATGCAAATGTTGATACAACTGCAACTGGAGGTGGAACTGTGGATGAAGACCCAGAGATGGATGCAAATGTTGATACAACTGAAACTGGAGGTGGAACTGTGGATGAAGGCCCAGAGATGGATGCATTGCTGAATAATATGATGGATCTTTATGAAGAACAACAATCACAAGTTGACAATCCCACACAACCTACTGCTATGCAACCTCCCCCAACACATGAATCACAACCTGCTGCAATGCAACCTCCCCCAACACATGATTCACAACCTGCTGCAATGCAACCTGGCCCTGCTGCTACTAATGTCAAAAAACCTTCAGCTAGGAAAAAGGTCGTGGCCGTGCCTTGGAAGCGATCAAGAAAGAGAGTCAGTGAAAGATTGAAGGAAGTGAGGAATTCCAAAAGACATGGTGGGCCTGGATCAACACCTGATGCACCTTTGACCATAGGTGAAGAAACTGGTGGTAGTACCTCAAAGAAGATATCAAGGAAGAAGAGGAAGGGCATTGATCAGTAGTTGTGCACATAGTGTGCTATTTTGTAAAATTCAATTTGAAAGTTTCCTGTGTCATTTTGTTACTTTGACTTATTATCAGAACATGCTTGGCTTAAGTTATGTATCATGTTATTGTCATTTTGTATCACAGATGTACTTGACTATGTATCACAACAGATTTGCTTGACAATGTTAAAGTCATTTTGTATCACAGATGTACTTGACTATGTATCACAACAGATTTGCTTAACAATGTTAAAGTCATTTTGTACAACAGATTTGCTTGACTATGTATCACAACAGATTTGCTTAACAATGTTAAAGTCATTTTGTACAACAGATTTGCTTGACTATGTATCACAACAGATTTGCTTAACAATGTTAAAGTCATTTTGTACAACAGATTTGCTTGACTATGTATCACAACAGATTGGCTTAACTATGTTATTGTCATTTTGTACAACAGATTTGCTTAAGAACAGAATTACTTAACAACAGATTTGCTTAACAACAGATTTTGTACAACAGAATTACTCAACAGAATTGCTTAAGAACAGATTTCCAAAATATCAGAACAGATTTCCAAAATATTCCAAAACAGTTTTACTTAACAATATATCAGAGCAGAATTAAGCAAATATATTCCATAAGAAACCATAAGAAAGAAATATATTCCATATTCCATAACTCAACTAACCAAAACTCATGAGAGTAATATATTCCATATTCCATAACAAAGAAATATAATTCATGAACTAAATTTTACATAGGTTACAACTTCCTAGAACATAAGCCACAGCTTCATGAATTTTTACATGAACTAAGTAAGAAATGAACCAAAAGACAAATAAACCCAACTAAAACATAATTCAGCTTCTTTTTTAACTCATCCATTTTTTTCTCCATGGCTTCCATCTTCAGTGCGATATCTCTCTCCAGTTTGCTCATCAGTTCTACTGAAACTACATCCGAATGGCCGTTATCACCGAAATCATCAGAAAATTCATCATCCCAAACAAATGCGTTGCAGTCATATCCTTTACCCCAGAACTTACACTTCCAGTATTTTCTCCCGGGATTTGCAACCGATTTTGAAACAAATAACTTCATGGAGACATTGTGGCCGCATTTGGGAGTTACTCTACCATTTGAAGATAAGCTTGAATTAGAACAATTTGGTTGACTCATGTTTATGAAATCAAAGAAAACTTAAAGATGAAGAGGAAAGCAAAAGTTGGGTTGCTGAGATGAAGATGGTTGCGCCCTAATTTGGAGGGTCTGAATTGAAACATAGCATTTGCCAAATAATTTGGGATTTTAAGAAAAATGTAGAAAGGGCATTCTGGACATTTTATTTGGTATTGTGTGACATGGCATAACAAAAACTTACAAATGTAACAAAAATATAAGCCACATCAGCCTTTTAGGTGATGTGGCATCCTCAAGGTAAAAACTGAAACTTTTAAAATTTGTCAAGGTAACAATTGGAACTTTTTTTTTGGCAGGGAGGTTTTTCAAATACACCCCATATGTCACGGGTGAAAATAGGTATTAACCTTATTTTTAATGTAAACAAGACTTGTCGATTTACAGCTTCTTTTAAACTCCCATTGGTTTGCTGTCAAGAGGAATATAAGATATATGTGGTACTATTACACATGACTGGCTCCTTTCTCCATCTCCCTTGACACATAAATTTTCTCTAAGGGCCTATAGGGATTTGGATTGGGCAAGTGATCAAGAATATTGCAAGTCTACCTTGTATCATGGAGCTTCAAAAAGAAACCTCTTGTTTCTAGATCAATTATTGAGGTAGAGTATCGTGCCTTAGCACACACGACTTCAGAGGTATTCTGGTTAGAATCTCTTCTCATTGAACTTTCAGTCCATTTCTTGCCTCCAACTCTTCTTTGTGACAACCTTAGTGTTGTGCTTCTGTCACACAATCCAATACTTCACGTGCATACGAAACATACTGAGCTCAACATATATTTTGTGAGGGAGAGGATCATAGCCAAGAAGATAGATATTCAACATGTTCCTAATAGTGTGTAGGTTGCAGATACCAAGGTTGTCAGAATTGAGTGTTTACCTTGACTCGTTTTTCCTAGTTAAAATTGAAACGTAAAGTCAAAACGTAAAATCATAGAGTTTATCTCATATTAAAATAATATTAAATTTTTATACACGACATATATATACTTATATAATATTGTAAATGCATCAATAATTTAAATTTTTAACTTAATTATAAATAAAAAATACACTATATCACCATAATAAAGTGTGATACTCACAAACTTGTATCAAACTACTTAAATTATCCAACAAATCATAAAAAGTAACATCCAAAAGATTATCCCAAAAAACAAGAATTTCATAAGTTTCTCAAGTTCAAAGAAACAAGTGTTTTCGTCTTCATCTTTAATTTAATCAAAAGTTCAATTCATTTACAACATCTTCTTCATTAGTGTATTCATATTCAACTTGATTAAATTTATATCTAGATGATAAAGGTTCTTCAATACTATAACTAAGATATGAATGTGAATAAAATTAAAAAGCATAAGAGAAGTTTTCATGGGGGGGCAAAAATATCAAATTTGTTTTTTAAAATTTGACAAAAAAAGGTAAAATCGGGTCAAAAGAGTAATATCCAACGATTTTACATGATTCCAGTGATTTTAGAGCGATCTAAATCATTTAAAATCGTCCCAGAATACGATTTTACATAAAAAGTTTTTTACCTATGTGTTGTACCCCAAAATTTGCCCTCTCATATTTCTCAAAACATTGCAAGAAAAATCTCCAAGTGGCTCAAGCTTGCTCAAAAGTTGGACAGACAATCATCTCCTAAGGCAGTCTTCCCCAAATTAGGGTTTTGTGTTGCATCAAGATCCTTGAGTCCAAATGACCTCAAGTGCTCTCCATTGTCCTAATATGCTCTCAAGATCATCCATGTCAAATTTCAAGCCTTGCAGAGGAAGTTTGCTCAGTCAAATGCTCAAAAGGTCCAAAAATCGATTGTGCTAGGGCAAAAGTCAACTGTGACCCAAATACAGTCAAACTTCAAGATTTTTTTGCCAACATTCTCATTTTGAAGGTTATTTCATCATTTGATCAAGGTTTGATCAAGATTCATCAAGGATTGCTCAAAATTCATCAAGACTCAAAAGTTGCTAAATTAGGGTTTTGTAGGAAAAATCAACTCAACTTTGACCAAGCATAACTTTCTCATACTTTATGATAAATGACCTATCCAAATCTCATTTTTAAGAAGATGCAATTTCCTACAATCCATCTTCATACCCCAAGATCATAAAATGCACTCACAAGAAGTTATAAATTTGGACATTATAGGTCATTTTTGAAAGTCAACAAAAACACCTTTTTTTCCAAAGCTTATAACTTGAACATGGAATATCAAAATGAGATGAGACCAAAAGGGTTGGTTAGAGGACATCTCAAGCTTTCTAAAATGTCCAAGAACACTTCCAAAAGTTCAAAATTGAAGAAGTTATGCATTGTTGAAGTTGGGCATTTTTGCAAAATTGACAAAAGTCAACTATCCCCAAAACTTCAAATTTTCTCAAATGGGCCCATTCTTTTCCACTTAATTTGAGCTTTCACCATTGCACACGTGTCCTAGCTTCAGCCTTGAGATTATATTTCTTTTTTTATTATTTTATTTGATTTTTTATTGAATTATTTCATTTTTAAATCAAATTAAATCAAATAAAATCCAAATATTGATTACTTGAGATCTTTTTGGTTGTTTCAGATCTTAATTATCATCATGATCATAATCAAACTCGAATCTCACCATACCATGTGCAAAAAGATTGAAAAATTGGAAAATTTGGCAAGTTGGTAATGGTGAATCAAATCAAATATGCAATGCATTGATGTGAAAAATTCAAGCCATATTTGTTAC
The DNA here is from genome assembly GCA_948472305.1 of Vicia faba. Classification (NCBI taxonomy): domain Eukaryota; kingdom Viridiplantae; phylum Streptophyta; class Magnoliopsida; order Fabales; family Fabaceae; genus Vicia; species Vicia faba. The sequence goes on from OX451737.1 coordinate 777,211,212, forward strand.
CCTAGCACATTCCACAATACATAAGCAAGAGAGGCACACGAAAATAAGGGTTGGAGGCTGCAAGAACAAGCAGAACCAAGTTTGAAAAAAGTGACAAAAAGTTGGAATTCGAAATCATAGCAAGAGAGATTTTCAGAAGCCAAAAGTTATCCCAATCGATTCCTGGGTGTCCACTCAACCTTCTTGAATCAAAAGCACGCATTTTCCAACCTCCTAGAGCGCTATCCAAGCGCGAAGCCCACCATACACCCTCAAGCATCTAATGGCCAGATGGCCATAGGCCAAATCTGGTGGCCAGAAGTTGATGGTCTACCATAGACCAAGTCAACGTGCACCCACTGGATCTCACAAAGTCAAACAAGGCCAGCTCGTTTGGGCCCTGGGATTGCTTCTCAAACACCCTTTTCAGGCCCATACCCTTTCTCTCTTTCTATTATTTATTTGTTTATTTTAATTATTTGTTTTATTATTTTTATTTTCACACACTAACCAATTAAAATTCTTTTCTTTAAAAAATAAAATCACACAAAAATATTTTTCTTTATCAAATTAAATTCTAACTTTTATTTTTATTAATAAGCATTAATTAATTGATTTAGATTTTTAATTAGAATAACTTTCACATTTTTGTAAATAATTAAAACTAACTAGACTTAATTAGGTTTTCACTAACATTCAATTAATTTTATTTTCATTCTTAAAATAACAAAAAATAACAAAAATATTTATTTTTATTAATTAACTTATTTAATTTAATTTAATAATTAACTTAGTTAATTTCTTTCTTAAAATAAAAACCACAAAAAATCTTTTCTTTAACAAAAAGGGTCAAAACCCTAATCTTTGCGCTCGATTTAATTTCCCGCACGCGATTTATTTTCCTTTATCCATTATGTATCTGATTCCAGTTTGTAATAGCTTAATAGGACTTTTATTTATTTTTTGTCGCTTTATTTATTTTTAAAGGGTTTGTCTTTGGCGATGTAAATACCCGACGCCTTGTAATTTAAATTCCGCATTTTATTTCCGCAATTTATAACTGTTAGATGTTTGATAATAGGGATGCATGATAAGACTGAATGTTTTAACCTAAAATCAACATAGATAACCCTTAACATGTACAAAGATAAAATAAACTGAAAACGACACACCCGCACATGCGCACTCTTAGGGTACACCCCACTTGGTTGCCTTCGTACACGGTCATTGAGCATATGTCACTTTAGAGGTCGCCCTCTTGTCTAAAGATCATAGTCTCCTCGAAACGGTTGCCTCAGATATGATTGCCTCAAACAAATGATCTAAGACATTAGGGTTACCGCTAAGGTGTCTTAATTTTGCTTTAGTGACCGTATGTCCCGCATTCGAATTGACCCTCAAACTCCAACGACGATGCTACCTACTCATCAATAGTGGGATATCATTGCCTAAAGGAAGATAGAATAGAACGATTCCTTTTTCGAGTAGGTAGATAACTCTTAGATACTTGCTCATTCAAAAAACAAAACCTTTTTCACACTTACACTCCTTTTCAAACAAAGTTTTTCAAAAACACTTCATTACACTCTTGAGGACAGAAGCAAGAGTTAAATTGAAGTTTCAAACAAAAACTTTTTCAAACCCACAAACACAAAAGAAAACAATTTTGAAAACAATATGAGCAAGTACCTAAGAGCCCGTGGATAACCACAGATAGAAAGGGTGCTAACACCTTCCCTTTCTATAATCTACCCCCCGAACCCGAGAAATATCTCGAAAAAGGAATTTTTCTGTGCTTTTTTCCTTTGCTTGTTGGATAAAATAAAAGACGGTGGTGACTCTTGCTTACCGTGACATTTTGCGAAAACAAACGCAAAACGCAAAACCATCATTCCAAAAAACAGTCAATTCTTCCCACCATATCACAAAACTGGCGACTCTGCTGGGGAACAATTATAAAAGTGGGGTGTACCTTAGGAATAGTTCATAATGTTTTCAATTGATTGAGTTGTATGCTTTATATTTGTGGGCTTGTATTGGAGTTTCTATAGATCCTAACCCGGATCTGGGGGATACCCTTTAGGTAAGTAGCAATAAACTGTGAGGGAACTGTACGGCGTAGACCGATATAGTTGAAGCAGTAGCTACGTTGGTGTGGCACTTTAGTATGTACCGATATCCCTTGTGGTGCAACGAGGAAAATATGGGTCTGCTAACGGGTCATTAAGCACCAACTGACCTTAGAACCTTTAAATTGACCAACTTGGCCATAGAACAGTAGCAGTATGCTACACTCATTGAGACTAAACTCTCGCGATGATTCCGACCACAAGAAAAGGTTACTAAACTGGAATTATGACCGATCGAGGGTAGTCAGTGATATTGAGATCCTCTAGAACCCGATTACTATTCTAGGACAGGTTTAAACTAACTAAACTGAAAGAGGGTAGTACCTAAGATCCTTGCCAGTCTGAAATCTAAGGGCTATCTGTGTGACTTGTGTGCCCTTACCATGTTTGCTATTTTTGGATACTTGTGGTGTATTTTCCATCATGACATCATGACATCATGACATTGCATGCATCTTGCATTAGACTAACCTATTTCAAAGACAGGAGGGATTCATCTTTGTTCTGTTTTGTAGGTCATAGCACTCATGCGTAGAAACACTATTCGGATCAACTTTGTCCAGATTCCCACTCTGCTTAAAGAATTGGTTGCAAAGATGCCAGATACTACTTCCTTCATCAGAAGACATGGGCACCTCCTTGGTTTGGTCACCTCCAAGATGGATGAACAGATGATAAGTGTCCTAGTCCAGTTCTTTGATCCACTGTACCATTGCTTTACTTTTCCAAACTACCAGTTGGTCCCTACCCTGGAAGAATTCTCTGATCTGCTTGGTATCTCTATTCTGGAGCAGACTCCGTTCACAGGTTGGGAGAATATCCTTAGGCCGGAAGAGATTGCTTCAGCCCTCCATTTGACAAAGGCTGAGGTAATGTATAATTGGGAAACTCGTAGTGGAACAAAGGGCTTCTTGACTAAATTCTTGGTTGGTAAGGCTAATCATTTCTGGGACAGTCTAGACTTCCAGGCATTTGAAGACATTCTGGCTCTGCTCATATATGGTTTGGTGTTGTTTCCTAACTCTGATTCCTTTGTCGACGTCAATGCGGTGAACATCTTCATATCCGGTAATCTTGTACCCACTCTTTTGGGTGACATTCTTCATTCTCTTTATGCCCGTACTGCTCGGAAGCGGGGGACCCTTATGTGCTGTGCTCCATTGTTGGCGAGGTGGTTTATTTCTCACCTCCCCAAATCAGTTTTGAAGAACAAGGAAGGCATGGGCTGGGCCTATAGGATTATGTCTCTCTCTCATAATGACATTGTGATACGGTGGGAGAACTGACTTGAGGTTTTGCGTTTGTTTTCGCACTTGTTCGGTTTAGCAAGAGTCGCCACCGACTTTTATTTTATCCTAAGGAAAGGTCAAAAAGCACAGGAAAGACCTTTGAGATGTTTTCGTGGGTTCGGGGGGTAGATTATGAAAAGGGAAGGTGCTAGCACCCTTTTCATCCATGGGCTCTTAGTTACTTGTTTTAGATCACTTGCCTTTGCTTTTCAATTGTTTGAAATGGTGCTTTGTGTGTGTGGTTTTGAAAATGTTTTGAAAAAGATGCCTTGTCTAGGAAACCATTGTAATGACTCTTGTTTGAGTATATACAAAGGTGTGTGTCTTTTTGAAAAGATAATTCAATTTTTTGTTTTGAAATTGTTTTTTGAAGTTGTGTTGTGATGTGTGTTTGAAAGTTGGCAAGGATGTTTTGCAAGATTTTTGATCAAGTAACTAAGAGTTGTCTACCCTATTTTACTCAAAGATCTTTCTCATGTTTTAACCCTTTTAACAGTGTTGTTTCACCATTGTGTTTGGTGAACAACCTTGCGTTAGGATGTTAAACGGGACAGGCGCGGGTCATCGTATACAATCATTGAAGGCAACTTGTGAGGCGCTCTAGCAATTTTGTAAGGGACGAGATTGTTTTATCGAAGGCAACATCGAGGGTCATCGAGGGACTAACGATCTTTGTTTATCGAAGGGACATTTGCTAGAGTGTCTCATACTCGAGGGACATGATTGCATTTTTCCGAGGCAACAAGCGAGGTTACCCTAGAGGTGCAAGTGTGAATTGTGTATTAATTTTCATGCATTTATCTCGTATTAGGTTATCTAGCGGTTGATTTTGAATCTTCGCATACAAACCCTAATTACTATACAGTATATGAAAGGCGATAAATTGCGGGAATTTAAAGTCTAAGCTATTACAAATAAATATCCGGGGATGGGGGTACAAATGTTTACAAATGGGGATGAGTCTTATCAGAATAGTAGTGTCCAAATGTTATTTACAACCAAATCGAATCGTCGCATTCTCAATGTAAAAATATAGCAAGGTATAATAATCAAAGAAAATCAAAAGTATTGCGAAATGCATATGATTATTTACAAATGATCAAAATGTTAACCTAATGCAAATTAAGTATTTTATTATTATTTTTGTGTTTTTGTTAATTATATATAAACAAAAGGTTTTTTTAAAGAAAGAAATATTTTAACTTAATAGATCTATTATTTATGTATTTCAAGTGTAATAAAAATAAAAAAAGTATTGTTAATAAAAATGTAATATGAAAAATTAATATATTATTTTTATTTAACAAGAATGAATTAGGAATTAAGTTATATAAAAAAGAAAATAAGGTGATAAAAAAAAATATTGATTTGTAAACATAAAAAATAAATAAAAAGGAATTAAATGGGCTTTAGGGGATATGTTCTTGGCCCAAATGAAAAACAAACAAGATAAAAAAAGGGGTATGCGCCAGAATGTTTGGGCTTAGCGTTCAGTGGGGCAGAGGCCCAAATGCATTATTCAAGTTTTTGTTAGGGTTTGTAAATGTTGTGCTCAGAACTAGGTTTTACAGCTTGAACGACGCCGCTCTCCTCTCCTTTCTTCGTCCTCTTCATCATTTCTCAAACGTGAGCTTCTGATGCCCTTCAGCCCTCCAGTTGCCAGAGCGCCACCACCCATCTTCTCTTCCACGACAGCACATAATGATGGTTCGAAAGGTAACCTTTTCTTATCTTATTCTGGATGTGTTTTAGGTTTAGATTTTGACCTTGCATGTTATTATTTTACAATGTTTTAACCATGGATGTTCGTGTTTGTGTGAGGTGTGAAGCAGAAAAAGGAAGGGGGAAAATGATACCTTGCTGATCTCGTTCTTGGAGAGGCGATGGAAAGGGAGTTTGGGATGGAGGCGCTCTAGGGTGGCCGAGGCGGAGGGAGTATGATGACAAGAGCTTTGCGTTCCGGTATTTTGTATCTTTAACTTCCTTTTGACTGTTTAGTGATGATAATGTTTCTGAAAACCCTAGGACATCCGTTTCTGAATCTTCTTTTCTTCTTCTGATTTTGTTGATTCTGATGTTGATGAACTTTTTTGTTCTGATGTTGAAGAACTTTGTTGTTCTGATGTTTGTTGTTTGATTCTGAGGATGCTTGTTAGTTAGATTTTGTCTCTCTTCCTCTCTTTCTTGTCAATGATGAGTTTAGTTCTGAGATGCTTTTGATATGTTCTTCTTTCTAAACATTTTGTTGACTTGAATTGATTATGTGAGGACTTTGTTCTGAGAATGCTTTTGATATGTTTCTGACTCTCTTCCTCTCTTGGATTTTGTTGACTTTTTCTGATGTTGATGGTTTTGCCTATGATGAACTTGGTTCTGAGGCGCTTGTCAGTGTTGTTTTGATATTTGGACTTGCTTGAGTTTGGTTGTTTGATTCAGGCAAGCTTGAAGTTTTTAGCAGGTTTGTATGGTACAGGTAGGCTTCTGGAGGTTTGCTATGCTTGAGTTTGGTTGTTTGATGCAGGCCGGGGTGAGACTGGTTTTTGACAGGCTTTTTGGTTACAGGCTTCAAGGCTTGTTGCCTTAGGCTTGCTTCTGGTTTGAGTTTTATGCAGGTGGATGCAGTTTTGTGGTTTCCTGTAGGTTACAGGTTTGAGTTGTGTTTTGGACAGGTTTTCTGGTTCAGGCTTGAAGGCTTGCAGCTTTGAGGCAAGCTTGTGCAGTTAGCTTGCTGACTTGCAGCTTTGAGGCAAACTTGTGCAGTTTAGCTTGCTTTTCTGGTACAAGCTTTTTGATATTTTTGTTGTTTTGGAGGTTTTATTATAAATTTGCAGGTTTTGGTAATGGAAGGCAGGCTTGGTGTTTACAATTTTTTGGTTTCCTGTGTTCTTTGTATTCTCTTTCCTTTTTATGAACTGAACTCTTGTTATATTTATCTATTCTTTCTTCCTGCTCTGCATAGCCTGCCAAACTGTAAAGCCTACTTCTCTCTCTCTTTCTCTCTCCATTTAAAAAGCATATTTTATTGCTTAATATGTCTTTTTATTCTGAAAAGGTGTTGGCTAGAAAATGATGAAAAGGTTTTTACAAGTTGCTTGCATCTTTGGTTTTCCTCTGCATATTTTCTTATCTTCCAAATTTTCTGCATTGCTTTTTGTGTACTTGTATGCAGCTTTTCTGTTTGATAGCTTAGTTGACAATTTGTTGACAGCTTAGTTGACAGTTACAGCTTGGTTGACAGTTTGGTTTGCCTAGTTTACATTGTGCAACTTGTTTGTTCAGTTTGCAATTTGGTTTGCCTCTTTGACAGTTTGGTTTGCCTCTTGGACAGTTTGAATTTATGCAGCTTTGTGCATTTTGTTTAATTGATTCATATGCTTGCAAACATTTAATTTTACTTTTCCTCTTTGTGAACCAAGAAGAGAAATCTTCTTGCGATTTGCAAAGAGGACGAGCAAAATACGATGAAAACCAAAACAAACTGATTCTGGCCAACAACCTTTAATGATGAACTTTTTGATTAACTGTCTGAAAATGCTTTTCCAATTTAACTGTTATTGACTTCTATTTTTCTGTCTTTGCAGGTAAATACCAGTTGGGGCAAGGGATGCAGCAGTAGAAAATGGAGACTTCAAGAGATTTAGAACATAGATTTATTTTATTTTTAACCATTGTAATAAACATCATTGTAAATACTGTAAATAAATTTACTGTATTCAAATAACACTTGTAACAACAATTGAAAATGAATAAAAAATCTTTTGCCAGATAATTCTTTATTTCTTCTGCATTTGTTTATTTAATTATTTAAATTTCTTGAATTATAATAATTGGAAATGCATCCCAATAATTGTAACTTAGAAATTATAAATAATCAACAAACGTCGCAGTCTCACAGCCTTGTGTTAACCAACAATAAGCCCGGCATTCCAAATAACCAAAAGCATTGCACAATTAAACAAACAAACGTCCATACGTCTTTTACCTCACTGATCAAACTAAAACTTCAAACTTTCAATCAGAAGCCTCAACTCATATCCCAGATGTTTAGACTTTGAGAAACAAACAGAAATCTCGAACAAGCGTTAAAGCAGTGTGACAGTCAATTTGAAATACTGTAGATTCAAACTCTTCTGAGAATGCGTGTGCAAACCCTAATTTTGGATTTACTGTCAAAGAAACGTCCGCTTGATCAAACCCTGAGCCAAACTCAACCAAATCAATAGAAACCCTAATAATCTGTTTGACTGATTCAAAAGTTAATGGAAACCCTAATTTTGTTTGACTGATAAGAAAAGTCTGTTTGACCGATTCTTGAGCCAATCTGAAAAATCAGGAAAAGCCCGAAGCTGTGATTTATTGTGAAAAAAGAAGAGGGCAAATTTTGGGGTACAACAGTTGCCCCTGTTCAATCTTCTTGAACCTGAAGAGTTAGACTGGCAGGTTTTCCGTTCACGACTCGAAGGTAAAAGGAGATTGGACACTAGAGTGCCCAAAAAAATTTGCACTCGGTGATGTGATGGTAGAGGGAATGGGCTTAAAGATGCCATCTGAAAATGTGACAGAATCTTGTCGGAGATGGGCTTAACGATGCCATCTGGAGGTGTGAAAGAAGTCTTACTGGAGATGGGCTTAAAAATGCCATCAGGAGGTGCGACAGAATCTTGTCGGAGATGGGCTTAAAGATGCCATCCAAGAATGATTGTTGAATTGTTATTTGTAAGTTGAAAGAAGGAACCTGTGTAGGGGCTCCTGATGATGAGTCCGTGTAAAACTGCATCTGAATTCGAGAAGGAACCGGTGTAGGGTTCCCTGATGATGAGTCCGTGTAAAACTGCATCTGAATTTGAGAAGGAACCGGTGTAGGGTTGCCTGATGATGAGTCCGTGTAAAACTGCATCTGAATTTGAGAAGGAACTGGTGTAGGGTTGCCTGATGATGAGTCCGTGTAAAACTGCATCTGAATTCGAGAAGAAACCGGTGTAGGGTTGCTTCAAGATGGTCAAGTAGATAATTGTCCTGTCTGGTTTCAGGTATTAATCTTTGACCTGAGAAAGAAAGATAGTTTTCTTGGCTTGTTTCAGGTATTAATATCTAACCTGAGAAAGAAAGATAGTTTTCCTGGCTTGTTACAGGTATTGATCTTCAATCCCTCGTCCACAGATGGTTTTCCTGGCTTGTTACAGGTATTAATCTGGAACTTGAAACAAATTTTTGTCGATCTTTTGCTGAAAAAGGTAGATTGTTAGTTGAAACACAAAGTTATGTTGCATGAAATGCATGATGCAATATATGTGTTTTGTCAATGTTTATGATATATGAATGTAATGGATGTGCATGTAAGCTGAGTAGCTGTCTTGCAGAGGAAAATAAATCCTGGATAATGAAATCTTTGACTGCTGCCGGAGAAAGTAAATCCTTGACTGCTGCAGGGGATTGAAAATCCTTTGATCGTTGAAAATGAGAAGTCCTGGGACCGCTGTTGGGGAATCAGGAGTTTGGGTTGTATGCCAATCTACTGGGGATTCCTGTCTTGAGGAGATCTTCACTGGGGAATATCTGAATACTCTGTGAGGAACTGAGAATGAGAGTCTTCGTTCTGCTTGGGGAATTAATGTTTGTGGGGAATAGCCATATTTTTGAAAAGTAGTTATCTTGTTGGAGAGTAAGCTCAGGGCTCCGGGAAAAGCTTATTCCCATTTGGAAGAAGTTCAGGAGTTTAAGTTGTTTTCCACTTTGAGAATGAGAATCTTCATTCTGTCGGGAATATCAGGAACTCAGGTTATATGCCACTTTGAGAATGAGAATTTCCATTCTGTCGGGAATATCAGGAATTCAGGTTATACGCCACTTTGAGAATTTTCATTCTGTCGGGAATATCAGGAATTCAGGTTATACGCCACTTTGAGAATTTTCATTCTGTCGGGAATATCAGGAATTCAGGTTATATGCCACTTTGAGAATTTTCATTCTGTCGGGAATATCAGGAATTCAGGTTATACGCCACTTTGAGAATTTTCATTCTGTCGGGAATATCAGGAATTCAGGTTATACGCCACTTTGAGAATTTTCATTCTGTCGGGAATATCAGGAATTCAGGTTATACGCCACTTTGAGAATTTTCATTCTGTCGGGAATATCAGGAATTCACGTTATACGCCACTTTGAGAATTTTCATTCTGTCGGGAATATCAGGAATTCACGTTATACGCCAATTTGAGAATTTTCATTCTGTCGGGAATATTAGGAATTCAGGTTATACGCCACTTTGAGAATTTTCATTCTGTCGGGAATATCAGGAATTCAGGTTATACGCCACTTTGAGAATTTTCATTCTGTCGGGAATATCAGGAATTCAAGTTATACGCCACTTTGAGAATTTTCATTCTGTCGGGAATATCAGGAATTCAGGTTATACGCCACTTTGAGAATTTTCATTCTGTCGGGGATATTATGAAGTTGAATTGTATGTTATAGGTGGAAGTATGAGAAGCAAGAAGGTATCTGCGTTTGGAGCATCTCTGGGCTGAGGATAAATTCTGAATGGGTGACAGAATAGCAACCGTGTCTGGAGCATATCTGGACCGTATCTGGAGTTTAGATCTGTATGAGTAGCAGAATGACTTCCGTGTCTGGAGTGTATCTGAAACTGTAACTAGGATCTGAATAGGTGACAGAATGGCAACCGTGTCTAGAGCATATCTGGACTGTATCTTGGAATTGAGATCTGTATGAGTAGTAGAATGACTTCCGTGTCTGGAGTGTATCTGAAACTGTAACTGGGATCTGAATAAGTGACAGAATGGCAACCGTGTCTGGAGCATATCTGGACTGTATCTTGGAGTCGAGATCTGTATGAGAAGCAGAATAACTTCCGTGTCTGGAGTGTATCTGAAACTGTAACTGGGATCTGAATAAGTGACAGAATGGCAACCGTGTCTGGAGCATATCTGGACTGTATCTTGGAGTCGAGATCTGTATGAGAAGCAGAATGACTTCCGTGTCTGGAGTGTATCTGAAACTGTAACTGGGATCTGAATGAGTGACAGAATGGCAACCGTGTCTGGAGCGTATCTGGACTGTATCTTCCAACAGGTGATGAAGGAAATTTTGATGATGACAGCAACTTCCAGTAGGTGATGAAGGAAATTTTGAACGCTCTTGAATTCCAGCAGGTGATGAAGGAATTTTTGATGATGACCGCAACTTCCAGCAGGTGATGAAGGAAATTTTGAACGCTCTTGAATTCCAGCAGGTGATGAAGGAATTTTTGATGATGACCGCAACTTCCAGCAGGTGATGAAGGAAATTTTGAACGCTCTTGAATTCCAGCAGGTGATGAAGGAATTTTTGATGATGACCGCAACTTCCAGCAGGTGATGAAGGACATTTTGAACGCTCTTGAATTCCAGCAGGTGATGAAGGAATTTTTGATGATGACCGCAACTTCTAGCAGGTGATGAAGGACATTTTGAACGCTCTTGAATTCCAGCAGGTGATGAAGGAATTTTTGATGAGATTGACATTTAAATGCCCCAAGTGATGGTGAGGGAGACTTGCCCCAGGTTAACTGAACTTTGAAAGATTTGTTGAAATCTTGACTGGACTGCCCTAGGTTAACTGAACTTCAAAAGATTTGTTGAAATCTTGACTGGACTGCCCCAGGTTAACTGAACTTTGAAAGATTTGTTGAAATCTTGACTGGACTGCCCTAGGTTAACTGAACTTCGAAAGATTTGTTGAAATCTTGACTGGACTGCCCCAGGTTAACTGAACCTTGAAAGATTTGTTGAAATCTTGACTGGACTACCCCATGTTTACTGGACAATACCATATAAAATCCCCTTTTGTTGACGGGAGATTTTTGCAACGGGAGTATCATCTCCCTTGAAGTGATTTTAACTCGCTGAGAGAGCTTTCGTTCTTCCGAACATTCACTGTATGAATTTCTTTGCTGTTTAAACAAGTAAACCATGTGCAAACAACGATATTCAAATAATGCAAAGTTTATGCTTGTCTCGAAGTTTTGAAAAATGCATTTTTTAGCAGAAAACTTTTTATAAGACAAATTCAACACAAGATTTAGGGCAAAGCCTTACAGGAGTTAGGATACCTTTTGTGACAGTATGCTTTCGAACTAACCCATGCTTCAATTAGGACTTTTGAAGGGTTGTAACGTGGCTTGGTTCACGGTTTAAGAAACAAAGGATAAAGGCTCAAAGTATATTTGTACCCACCCGCTCTTCGTGATGTTCTTCAATCCTAAACTCAGTTAATTGTGCGTTTGAACTCCAAATGAGTCTGGAACGACGTTTTGGTGATGGTTCACACAAGTTGGATTTTGGAAGGCAGTTACCATCTCCCTTTTTTTGCAACATTTTTCATGTTGTTGAGGATTTGTAATGACCTCGTTCTTTTGATTTATTATCCCTAACTTTTGCCTGACTGTTCCTGTTTTCGAGGTTACAGTCAGCGGGATGCCCCAGCTTTCTTAAGCCTCCTTTGTAGGTTTTGGCTCGGTGGGCTCTTCTCTTTTGAGAGGTAATGAATGCCTATGAGATAAGGAACCATCACTGTCTTTCTGATCCGCATGAGCTGGGTGCAAAGACTTCTCTTCCGATGAAGCCATATCTCTGATGGGTTCAAATCCGTACCCAAAAGTTGGGAATGCCATACGAAGCCGTCTTGCCTATAACTCTTGAAGTTGCTGATGAGGAAGGGGTTCCTCCTACCATCCTACACCATTACATGCCTACTGACATTGGGGCATTGAAGAGGTCCTGGATGCAGCTGAGGGAGGAATGGGATACTTATAGAGAAAAGTATCACGAGCAAGAGCAGAAGATTCATAAGTTGACAAGGCAGTTGGAGAACGAGCGGATCCTCAACGACTATGTCAGCACCAAGGGCAAACGACCATGGGAGCGCTGATTATCTTTTGATTTATTTTCTAGTTTTGATTTACCTTTTAGTTTTTCTTTCTTGTAACGCCTTAAAGGCATTTGTTGAACAATTGAATTTCAAGTTTATCTAATAAAAGTGTGTTTCATTTCTTCGTTTACGAATTTGAATCTCTCGACGTCTTTGAAATCATATCATACGCATTTCATTCCATGCACCTCATAACATGTACCCTTACAGGTTTCTCATCTTCTTCGCTGTTTATTTCAGCATCATGTCTTCTGAAACATCAACGGAATAAGCAATCAAGGCTCTGCAAGCCCAAAACACCCAGTTCCAGGAATTGTTCATGAGTTTGGCTAAGGGTCAGCAAGATCTGAAAGCCCTTATCTTGAAAGAGAAGAAGAAGAAGAAGAAGAAGACTGTCCTGTTTAATATGGGTCGCAGATTCGGAAATGATTTGCGAGAAGAGGTTGATTTGACCCCCTCATCTAGAGGGAAAGATAATCAGGAAGAAAGGAGGGCTCCTAGCCCTGTGGTTTCAGACAACGAGACTGACTTCGACGAAGACCAGTATCCTCCGGCTGAGGATAGATACAAGCAACTGGAAGACCGATTGAGTGCGATTGAGATTCAGAAGGCCCCTGGTTTGGACTTTGGTGATCTAGGTTTGTCATTTGGGGTGTTGATTCCCCACAAATTCAAAGCACCAGCCTTTGCTAAATACGACGGAGTTTCTTGTCCGAAGCTGTATCTCCGGTCGTATGTTAGAAAAATTCAGCCATACACCATTGACAAGAACCTCTGGATCCACTTCTTTCAAGACAGTCTCTCAGGGACTCAGCTTGAATGGTTTTACCAGCTGGAAGGAGCTAGTATCCATAATTGGGAGGACTTGGTTGCTGCGTTCTATAAGCAGTACCAATACAATGCCGACCTCGCTCCCACGCGTACCCAACTCCAGGGTATGTCTATAAGTGCGGGTGAAGGTTTCAAAGATTATGCTCAGAAGTGGAGGGACCTTGCTGGAAGAGTGCAACCTCCCTTGGCTGATAGGTAGCTAGTAGATATGTTTCTGGGGACCTTGTCTGGTCCGTATTTCAACCATCTGATTGGAAGTTCATCGTCCGGGTTTACAGAGCTAATTATGACCAGGGAAAGGATTGAGGCTAGTATCAAATCTGGTAAAATATAGAAAGGTGCTTCGTCGAGCACCGAGAAGAAGCCTTTTAAGAAAGAGTCGAGTGTTGTTTACAGTTCAAAGAGCCAGAATAGACCTGAACACCGCCAAGCTGTTAATGCGGTTGTTATTTCAAGACCTGCTGTTACACCTCAGCACAACAATCAGCCAAGGGCCGAGAAACCTCGAAGACAGTTCACTCAGCTCAATATGACTTTATCCCAAATTATGCCGTAGTTATTAAAGACCAATCTAGTGATTCCAAGGGAGGCCCCGAAGAATCCAAATACAACATCACCGAAGTACGATCCGAATTCCCGCTGTGCTTTTCACTCTGATAGCCCGGGGCATGATACAAATGATTGTTGGGTTTTAAAGAATAAGGTACAGGACCTGATTGATGCCAAGGAGATCGAGTTTAGAGCACTAGAAAAGCCTAAACATGACGCAGGGGTGAATGCTATCGGGGATGACGATGATGAAGAGTTTGATATTGACATCTGGATATACCCAACTGTCGATGGTGGATTAAGAAACTGGACAACGAAGGATTCTATGTCCGTTTCTGTTATCACCCAGTAATGAGACTTTTGTTTTGAATTTGTAACAAACAATGTTTTAAACTTTACGGCCCGGTGTCTTACCCGGGGCACCGTGGCTTCACTTGTGAGGGCTTTATGTGTGTCATCTACATATATCATTAATAAAAGCATTGGACATTTCTTGCATTTCAAATTTTGCGCTCCTTGTTTTTATTTTATTATATGTTGCAAAACAACTATTTTACACACACTAACATATCATGATCCACATCCACTCTGGATCCTACTGATAACGGCTCTGCTACTGCCAATTATGACTTCGAAAGTCCAATCAACTTAGTCACAGATGAAGGTGAGGATGATTGCGAAGTGCCTGGTGAACTTGTTAGACTGCTACTACAGGAAGAAAGAGCCATACAACTTACAAAAGCCACCAATTCTGATGCCTCCAGTTGAAGAGAGACCCTTAATCCGATACTCGATAATGCAATGGGGTGCGTGCTGCACCAGCATGACGAGTCTGGCCGAAAAGAGCATGCTATTTACTACCTTAGCAAAAAGTTTACCGACTGTGAGATCCGATACTCACTGCTCGAGAGAACTTGCTACGCTTTGGCATGGGCTGTTCGCCGGCTGAGACAGTATATGCTGGTTCACACTACCCTTTTTGATACCAAAAGTGGTGAATGTCTTGACAGCTCCGTGGCCTTTTGCAATGTGGGGTATTGATATGATCGGCGAGATCAGACCTACAACATCTAACGGGCATCGTTTCATCTTGGTAGCAATTGATTATTTTACAAAATGGGTTGAAGCAGCTTCCTTTGCTACAGTAACCGAGAACGTCATGGCACGTTTCATTCGGCACAATCTGATTTGTCAATATGGTGTACTAGAGAGGATCATTACGGACAATGGTACCAACCTCAACAATAAAATGATCACTGAGCTCTGCAAGCAGTTCAAGATACAGCATCACAACTCTTCTCCCTACCGGCCGAAGATGAATGGGGCCGTAGAAGCGGCTAATAAAATATCAAGAAGATTGTACAGAAGATGACAATGACATACAAAGATTGGCACGAGATGTTACCATTTACTCTTCATGGGTACCGTACCTCAACGCAGACGTCAACAGGGGAAACCCCTTATTCCTTGGTTTATGGCATGGAGGCATTCTGGCCCATTGAAGTTCATATACCCTCTCTTTGGATTATGAAAGATGCAGGTTTGAGCGAAGATGACTGGACTCAGACCCGACTTGATCAGCTGAACCTAATCGACAAGAAGAGACTTACTGCTATTTGTCATGGTCAGACGTACCAAAAACGGATGATCAAGGCATTTAACAAGAAAGTTAGACGATAAGAGTATCAAGTTGGGGACCTGATTATCAAGTGCATCATACTACCTCAAGGTGATACTAGGGGCAAATGGACCCCTACTTACGAAGGGCCATTTGTGGTTAAGAACATTTTTTCAGGAGGAGCTATGATTCTAACCACCATGGATGGTGACGACCTTCCTCACCCCGTCAATGCAGACATAGTGAAAAAATACTACGCATGATCAAAGACCCGCTAGGTCGACTGGCCTAGGCAAAAATAAGGGCTTCCCGGCGAACCAAAAGGGTTCGGGCAAAAATTAAGATCCCCTCAGTCAGTGGTCAGTCAGTCAAAGGTCAGTCAGTTTCTCTCTCCCTTTTTATTCATAATATGCCAAATAAAACATGCATTCAAGAGAATAGCAGTAATAAAATATGCCAAATAAGTACAAACCATAGAATCCAAGCACATACAAGTGCCAAAAAGAAACAATGGGGTCAAACAAATAAATAGAAAATAATCTAACTATCTTCAGGACCAGTAGACTTGGCATAGTCAGAACTTCCTTCATCACTAGACTTTCCTCCTTTAGAGCTCACTCTATCATAAAAGTTATTGTCCTTCTGCAGCTCCTTGATCATCTTTTCAAAAGTTAGCTTTCTTGTTGAGCTAACTCTTATCACATTATCCAGTTCTTTGTAGGCTTCCCTTAATTCAGTAATCATGCCATCCTTGGCTGAGGTCTTGTTTTCAGCAGATGCAGATGTCAAAACAATGTTTGGGACATGTTTTCCTGAAAACAGTTTGAAGTGAAGGGTTAGAGCAGACTCCCTCTTGCAAGCTACATCATTACCACTCAGAATCCCAGGATGTTGATTAAGAATAATTCCACAAATAATGGATGGAAAAGCAATAAGCATCTTGATGGCACATGTTCCTTCATGCTTAATAGTCTGATAAAAAATGTAAGTACCATAATCAAACAGTTTCTTATTTCCAATAGCATAAATAAACTTTCCTAAGCAAACAGTGATGGTTGAGGTATGATTGGTAGGAACCCAGTTTGCAACTCCAATTATATGCAAAATATCATATTTCACACTTAGCTTGCTAACAGGAAGCTTATTCTTCATGGGCCACTCACTCACTTGGTTAGCAGTGATGACTTTGTGTTGTACCCTAAAATTTTCCCTCTCATTCTTCAAGGCCTTTCTCACAAGGATTCTCAAGGTTCAAGCTTTCACAAGTACTTTGGAATTTTCCAGTACCAAAATTAAAAGGAAACTGTCAAAAAGGGAGAAAACAGATAAAAATAATATTTTGACAAAATTTGGAGAAATACAAGTGTTCTTCGTTTCAGTTCCTTCGATTGGCCTTTTGGCCTCTTTTGATGCAAGCTTGGCTTGCATCCTTCGACTGGGCATGGGCCTCTGGCACATTGGTTTGGATTCACAAGGAAAAAAGCCTCTTGTAATCTATTTCATTTCCAAGGCAAAAGGCTCTCTTTTAGCATCCTTCGATTTTCACTTTTCGTTCCCTATATGCCTCTTTCGAATCTGAACATTTGGTCCTCCTACATGCACCTTTCGTTTGGACATGTTGGTTCCCTTTATACAAGCTTTGTTTGAACATAGATCTTTTACATGTTGGCATGAAGTCACAAGACAGGGACCCTCTATGTACACTCTTTCGTTTGACCACATGTAACCCCTGGCATGCAAGCCTTCGATTGGACATGAGCCACCTTCACATAAAAGCTGCGATTGGAGTTTTGGTTCCCTTGGAATCAGCATCTTTCAAACCCAACTCTGAATCCTTCGACGCAGTCTTCTTTAGTACATTTCTAGGACTCTTTGACACAAGTGGAAAATAGGATTTTGAAAGAACACTGATCAAATCTTTGGACCATGCTACATGATCTTACTTTACAGGCCTTAATGCTTGTATTTAACTCCATAATTAATTGCTTACATTATGGATTAACTTATTCTCCAGGTGATTAAGCCTTTGTCCAGAAGATTATTTTCTTGAAAGTGAACTTGTCAGTACAAATCCTGTCCTAAGCCCATGCTTTGCTTAAATCCTATTTGTACTTCACCATAAGTCAGGGGAGTCATCCCCTTTTAACCAACAACTTCAGTACTTCACCTTGGGATCTTGGAAAATCTGACTTAGCTTAATATTCACGTTTCAGCCAAGCCACTTTTTTGTTTAAACTCCCAAACCTTTTCTCTATAAATAGAGCAATCATTGACAAAGAAAGGGTCCAGATTTTTGCTAGAGAAAAAAATCATAAAAAATCCTCAAAACACTCAAACTCTCCCATATTCTCAAACTCTCCAACATTCTCAAACCTTCAAAACTCTAAGATTTTTTCATAAAAAAGCCTCAGTAGTATACCTTTCTATTCACTTCCCCTAAGCTGTAGCAACCTTCGATTCACGCATCACCATCATATACTCTCTTTCGATTCAGTGACTGCCCAAACCAAGCTGTAACAGAACTAGCTTCAGGAAGATCCCCGCAAAGCTCCCTCCACCATCAAAGAAGTCACCTACAACTCTTTTGGTTAAACACTTCAAGAGGTAAGTTCTCTCTAAACTTGGAACTCTTTCATTTAAACATCATATGCACACGCCAATAAAGAAAAATGTAGATATTTCTAGACCATGTTTTAGCATTAGATTCTGACTGCCCATATGCTGAAAACTCAACCTTAATTAGTTATACTTTGGACTTTGAGACCCATTGTTTTTTGTGCTAACCCCTAGACTGTAGTTATATTTGGATGTTGCATTTTAAGAACTTGAGACAGGTTTGTTATACCCTTCGATTGGCTAAATGCACAAGCCTTTCGAATCACAATTTGAGGACCTAATATGCTTACAAGGAGTCAGCAAGGAGCCTGTGGAAAAGCCAGAACCTTGTTGTTTCTAGGCCTCAGACGAAATCCATAACCTTTCCGTTTCCAAGCCTCAAACGAAAGGTAGAACCCCACTGACTCCAACCCCCAGTCGAAGGAGACAAAGGAAAATCGAAGGGCATAACCTCACTGACTCTAACCCCCAGTCGAAGGAGACAAAGGAAAATCGAAGGGCATAACCTCACTCACTCCAACCCCCAGTCGAAGGAGACAAAGGCTAATCGAAGGGCAAGACTCCACTGACTCCAACCCCCAGTCGAAGGAGACAAAGGATAATCGAAGGGCATGACTCCACTGACTCCAGACCCTAAATCGAAGGAAACCAAATGTTGTACCCCAAAATTTTCCCTCCCATATTCTTCAAGAATTGCAAAGAGCATGCTTCAAAATCTCCCAAGGGTTGCACAGTCCAATGGCCTCCTAACAGTAAAAAATTAGGGTTTTGGTTCTGACAAAGAAATTGAAGTTTCCAAGGGCCCAAACAAGTCCCACATGCCTATAAACATTGTCAAGTATCCTCATGCTAAGTTTCAAGACTTACAACACAAAATTGCACAGTCAAATGCCCTAATTGCTCAACAGTCAACTGTAGGGGTAAAATAGTCATTTGACAGTCAAAAGTTCAAATTTTTGGTCAACATCTTATTTTGAAGCCACAAACATCATTGGATCAATTCTTGATCATGATTCTCAAGGCATGGCTCAAAAAGTCTCAAGATGCAAAAGTTTCCATATTTGGATAGTTGAAAAAGTCAACTGTAACTTGACCAAAGCATAACGTCCACATGGTTTATCAGAAAAATTCCATCCAAAGCTCATTTTGAAGAGAATGACATTTTCTACAACTCCTCTTCACACTTCAAGTCCAAGAAATGCTCTCACAAAAAGTTATCAATTTCAACATTATAGGTCATTTTCAAAAGTCAACAAAAAGGCACTTTAAGTCAAAGACCATAACTTGAGATTGGTAAATCAAAATGACATGGGACCAAAGGAATTGGTTAGAGGACTTCAAGACCTTTCCGAAATGTCCAAGAACATGATCAAAGCTTAAAAATTGAGCAAGATATGCCTTGTGGAAGTTGGGCAATTTTTGGGAATTTTGAAAAGTCAACTTTGCTTCAAATGCCTCAAAATTGCTAATGGGCCACATTTTCTTCCAAGAATCATCATCCAAAAGCTAGGCACGACCCATTGACCCAAAGGGGAGTTATTTTCTTATTTTTAGTTAATTAATTGAATATTTAATCTATTTAATTCATTTAATCAAAATTAATTATAAGAAAAATACTAAAATAAGGTTTCAAATCTTTTTGTGCAGTACAATCTCTCATCAAGGCCTAAAGATCTCGTGCACATAAAAAAAGGAAAGATTTGGTGCAAATTGGCATGTTCTTCATGAAGAAAATATTGAAAAAGATTCCATGGAAATCAAATATTGGATTCATCAATGCAAAGGGTTTTGGACTCAATTTCTTACCCTAATTCGTCACATACATATACAGGATGCTAAACCTAATCACAACAACCTGGAAGCTGCACCTAAAAACTCATACACACTTTGCAATTTTTTTGTGAAAAAGTCAAAACTGAAAACTGCATTAGAGGACAACTCAAAGCGAAATAAGGATTCCAATAGCTTTCCAAAGCATCAAGGAAGCTTTCTGCATTATTTTCCAGTCCCCACGCATCAAGAAGTGGTATAACAAAGTCAAAATTTCTCATACTTTATGCATAATCGTATCTGAATTTCTGGACATTTTTCATACACTTTGATTGCTGTTTTCTACTAATATGGACCTTCTGAGTCCATTGATATTGTTTAATTGAGTTTTCATAGCCTATATGCAAAGTTACCATTGGAGCTTGTTAGGTTTTCGAAGCTGTAAAATTAGGGCTTTGCGTTTGGGGAAAAATTGGCCAACAAGACCTGGACCACTGAACTCACGACCTTCATACGAATTCATTGCACATATCGCGCTCAATTTATGAGCAACGATGGCCTAATCGCTATTATCCTGTTCTTCATTTAGTGGGGGTTTAAAACCCCCGCTATCCATTTGTTTTTTTTTCCAGGCTAAAGCAAACGAGTGGAGAAGAAGATCATGTGGCAAGATATGGTTGGATAGTTTGAATCCCAACGCGCGTTTTTTTTATTTCTATGTCATTAACGTCAATTTTCTTTTATATTATTTGTTCTTTATTCTATGTACAACGCGTTCAAATGGCACAGTTGGTGGAGAAGAGCATTGGTAAGCCTTGGGACCTGGGTTCGATTCCCAGGTCCCCCATATTTCTTTCTATTTTTCCTTACAATGTGATTAGGTGCCTAACATGTCCTGAAGACCACCATGCATCCCACGCTGACGCTGGCCACATGGCCACTAAGATCAATCCAAGAGCCAAAAATCAAGGTCCAGGGAACACCCCAGTCAACGCATATGCACGTGGCCAGAAAAGTCAAAAGAGGCCTCCAATAATTGGGCCTAATTGCTCACAACATAACCTCCAAATTGGGGTCAACACCCCCCATTGGTTTGCTTTTTCATTCTCTTTATTTTTTCTATTTTATTTGTTTTATTTAGTTTTAGTTTAATTCTTTAAATTAATTTTTTTTTCTTTAACATAAAAAAATAATAAAAAATCAGAAAGACAAAAAATATAAATATATTTTATTTAAATGTTTTTGTAAATAAACTTTGTTAATTAATTTAGTTTTTTAATTCTAGGTTTAATTCTAATATTTTTCTTAATAAACTAAAAAAATGTAGAATTAGGGTTTTAAATACTTTTATCCTTTTTCTTTTATTTTCACCATATTTAATAATTAATTATTTATTTTGTAAATAAATTTGCCATTAAATAATTAGGTTAAAACTAGGTTAAATTTAAACATTTTTTTTATAAATTAAAAATAGTTTAGAATTAGGGTTTTAATTTCATTTAATTTTCTTACTAAATTCCATAAATACAAAAAACTCAAAAATAATTTTCTTTTCTCATTTAACTTAATTAATTTATTAATTGTAATTTAATTTCCTTAAAAGGGTCCAACGCCCTCGCATTCGATCATAATTCTATTTCGCGCGCTTATTTTATTTCCTTTTTATAAATTTCATGTAATTATCCCAAAGCCATGTAATAGATTAATTAGGATATTTATGTTTCCGCATTTTTATTTTATTTCAAATCGGGTCTTGGATTAATTTGGCGATGTAGACCCGCGCCTTTGTAATAGCGTAGGACTCTTAAATTCCGCATCTTTTAAACTGTTAATAATTTGCATGAAAGAATGAATGCCAAAATAAAAGCAACGCGTAGATCACCAATGTATGAACAAGATATACATAAATGAATATGACACACAAATCACACACCACCCCTAGGGTACGCCTCATTGTTGCCTTGCCCCTCGAAAGGTGGTCGTCGAGTAGAGGATGTTTTAGTAAGTCCTCATGTCCATGAACATGGCATGAGGGTAGCTTCTAAGGTGTCTTCCTATTGCTCTGGTGGTCACCATGTCCCGAACCCTCGAATTGACCCGAACACCTCCAACGGTGGTGCTACCTACCTCTCAATGGTGGGATGGCACTACCTTAAGGACATTTACACAGACGAATTCCTTAGGGTAGGTAGACGACTCGTAGATACTTGCTCTAATTTCAACACCAATCAAAAATACTTTTCACACCGACACCTTTCAAAAAGCTTTCGAAAGGAACTTTTCAAATACTCTTGAGGACTGATACAAGAGTCGAACTGAAATTTTCAAAGAAACTTTTTTAAACCCACAGTTGAAAAGCAAACCAATAATTTTGAAAACACAAATGAGCAAGTATCTAAGAGCCCATGGATAACCATGGATAGAAAGGGTGCTAACACCTTCCCTTTCTATAAATCTACCTCCCGAACCGAGAGCAATCTCTATAAGGAATTTTTCTGTGCTTTTGTCCTTTCCATTTGGAGAAAATAAAAGACGGTGGCGACTCTTGCTTCCGCGACATTTCGCGAACCAGCGTTAAACAGTCAGTTCCAGATCCACCGATCATAGAACTGGCGACTCTGCTGGGGAGAGAAGTACTCTAACGATCTTATAAGTGAGGTGTACCTTAGGATTAGTTCATAACTGTGTTTTCAATTGTTTTGACTTATCTGCTTTAAAATTGTGGGTTGCATGGGAGTTACATAGATCCTAACCCGGATCTGGGGATACCCTGTTAGGTAGCATAAGCTGTGAGGGACCTGTCCGGCGTAGACCGACATGGGTGAAGCAGTGGCTACGTTGGTGTGGCACCTTGGCTGTACCGATATCCCTTGTGTTGCAACGAGGAGAATATGGGTCTTCTGAGTAGTCATTAAGCACCAACAGACCTTAGAACCTTAAATGACACAACTTGGTCATTAGAACAGTAGCAGTATGCTACGCCCATTGAGGCTAAACTCTCGTGATGATTCTGGCCGCAAGAAAAGATCGCGATGCTGGAGTTATGACCGATTGAGGGTAGTCAGTGATATTGGGATCCTCTAAGAACCCGATTACTTTTGATAGGACAGGTATGAACCAACAAACTGAAAGAGGGTAATACCTAGACCCCATGCTGGCCTAAACTTTAAGGGTTTATCTTGTGTGACTTGTGTGCCTTCCAACTTGACTACTTGCATGCTTGTTATCTGACACTTGAGTTTCTTGCAGGTTTTGTTTATAGTCCTTAATCGGGACTCATAACAAGGTTTACTGAGTTTCTTGCAGGTTTTGTTTATAGTCCTTAATTGGGACTCATAATAAGACACACTGGTTTCTTGCAGGTTTTGTTTATAGTCCTTAATTGGGACTCATAACAGGGTTTACCTACATTACCCCATGCATAGCATAACATCATACCATTGCATGCATCCTGCATAAGGACTAGCTCATTTCAAGGATCTCAAGGGCTTGTGATGCAGGTCATGATGAACCAACATGTCTAGCAAGGGGCAAAGGGGATTTATTTTCCCCTAGCCAAGGTTGTCAGGGGCTATGACCCACTGGATATGGTGAGCCTTTGACCCTTGATGAAGGACTCTCAGCAATATGCAGTTCCTTCAATCAAGCTACCCAAATTCAAATGCTAACAATTTTCTTGTTTACCCCGCGAGATCCTTGAAAACATTACATGCATATCATACATATCATTGCATTACAGGTACCCTTATTACAGGTCACTTACCTTTCTCGCTGTCTATTTCAGCAATGGCTTGCCCACAAGACAACCAGGACCTTCATGCTTAAGAGACTCGGTTCGAGGAAATTCTCCTGAATCTATCCAAGGGGCAGGAAGAGCTGAGAACCCTTCTCATGGGGACCTTGGTCAGGAACAGTGCTGAGGATGATAAGGACGAACGGCTGAAACATCTGCAAGCTGAAGTGGATGCAATGAGAGCCCAGATGTTGGGGCAGGTGACTATCATTCAAGACTTAGCTCAAAGACAAGATGAGCTCGGGGTTCTCGTAAACCAACTGCTTCAGGGTAACCAGCTGGGGCAAACATCTAAGGTTGAAGGGCCAGTCATCATTCAACCACCTTTGAGACAAGAAGATAAGGGGAGAGCTCCTCAAAGGGCTTCAGTGTCACAAATTCAGCATCAACCTCACCAGCTTCAGCCAGACAAGCCCAGGAGGCAATTCACCCAGCTCAACATGTCGCTGTTTCAAGCTTTACAACGCCTGTTGAGATTGAATCTGATCACATTAAGGGCTCATCCCCGGAACCCCAACACATCATCTCCTACCTATCATCCCAATAAAAGGTGTGCCTACCACTCTGCCAGTCCAGGACATGATACAAATGAGTGTTGGGCTCTGAAGAACAAAATCCAGGACCTGATCGATGAAGGGGCATTGGAGTTCACACAAGATGGTCAGGCTGAATTTTTCTACCATCCCTCCAAGGCTCACCAGTTGAAGTAACAAGCCCTGAGATGAAAAGACTTTTGTTCATTAGGATTTTCAAGTTGTAATTTTCTTTTGTTCAAACATTTACTCATGTTAAACGTTGTTATTCCATTAATGCATCGCATACGTCTGTTTTGAAGCAATATATTCGTATTCACTATATGCAAATTATTTTCATATTTTTTCTGATGATCAACGCTCGATTAATAATTCTAAGCCTCTTGAGGGAGGATGACGAAAACGATACCACAATCTACAGTATGCTTTTGAACAGACCCCGCTGATGAGGTACAGGCATTGTTTCAATCCCTAAACACTGGAGTTATAAGGAAGATAATCCCTCGTCAACCATCCTGAGCCAAAGAAGTAGGAGTTTTTTCTTTTGGAAATTTAAAACCCTTAATCATAACCTGGGGCAGGGTAGTTCTCTCAGTTGATCCAAGTGCATAACGAATGGCACCAAAGAGGTCCTTACAAAACAGAGGACAGTGATGGTTCAGAACAATCATAAGGACAGGCAGTCATTATCTCTCAAAATAAAAGCCCAAAAAGTCAAAACCTATGAAGGAGACTTACAAAAACCGGGGCATCCCGCTGACTGTAATCACAAAAAGAAAGAAAAAAAAAACAGTTCAGGCAAAAAATAGGGATAATAAAATCAAAAAAGGAAAGAGGTCCTACAAACCCTCAACAACAACAAAAATGACTGCCTATTCGAAATAAGTTATCAACATCTGAACCATCACCGGAAAATCAGAGCAAAGACTCAAACAAGGCCTAACGTATGATCAACTGAGTTTAGGTTTGGAGAACATCACGAAGAGCGGGTGGGTACAAATAAAATTTGAGCCTTTATCCTTTGTTTCTTAAACCATGAACCAGGCCACGTTATAACCCTTAAAAGTCCTAGCTGAAGCATGGGTTAGTTCGAAAGCATGCTGTTACGAAAGGTATCCTGACTCCTTAAGGCCTACGGTAAATACGTGGTTGACATCATGTTTTACAAACATTCACTTGTTTTATGAAAAAGAATGCATTTTCAAAATCTTCAAGACAGACATAAGCTTTGCATTTTTGATATAATATTGTTTGCATATGACTATTTGTTTGAACAACAGGGAAAGTCGCACGATGAATACCTAGTGAACAAAAGCACTTCCAATCAAGGGGCACGACATGATCATGGTCCATCATCTGGGGCAATCCAATCAAGATTCGGAGAATCTCTCAAATGCCAAATAGCCAGGGGCAAATCTCTGCCTGAGTCACTTGGGGCACCCCAGTAACGAATCTTGCCTGATCAAATATCTTCTGGTAGCGTGGCAATACAATAACAATGGCACCTCCCTACATCCGGAGGGTGTGGACATAGTCGAAAAAATACTACGCACAATCAAAGACCCGCTAAGTTGACACACCTAGGCAAAAATAAGGGCTTCTCGGCAAACCAAAAGAGTTCGGGCAAAATAAGGGATGAAAATGAAAAATCTGTACACCCGGCAAGTCAAAAACCTGAAAAGGCGGCTTAGGCAAAAATGGGTATCCCGGTGGACTGAAAACCTGAAAGGGCGGTCCAGGTAAAAATTAGGGATCAGAGCGTACGACTATGTCCTGTCATCTCGTCACTTGCCTACCAGAAGAAGATTTGTCAAATCAACAACTATCAGCACCTCACAGGTCTTCCTCTCCCTCAGAAACAGGGGCAATGATGAGTTGTCCAAACGATCTAATGGCTCTGTCCGCCAAGGTATCAAGGTAAGTTCAGCTGCAGAACATGACCAGTATACCTTAATTCCCCAGAGAGTAAGCCAGCAAGTCAAAGCACTCTCCCAAAGCAAAGCTATACTTTCAGCCTTAAGGAAGTTGAGTATCCTCCAGCAGATCTCAACATTCCCCAGTGCAATATACATGCATTCTTGACAAGCATCCCCGACAGTCTTGGTCTAAAGATTGTTCCCCGGCGATATACCAAACATTCAATGGAGTCACTTCCCTGATATAGTTCAAAGTATCCCCAGGAGAATCCAATCAAGAGTTCCCCAGGAAAAGTTGGGATCCATCTCCCCAAGCAGTAAGCTCATCCCCAGTAGATTCTGGAAGCTTATCCCTCGCAGAGCGCGAACGCGTCCCCCGACTTTATTCAAAGGTTATTTCCCTACCAGGATATAACTGGGTTATCCTCGGCCAATTGCCACGGAGAGATCGTCCCCGGTGAAGTCTTCCTATCCCCAGCGGAGTTCATCAGATCTCCCAACATGACTTACCAATGGAATCCCCAGCGGAATTATCATCAACCTCAGCGAAGTATTCCTCTCCCCACAGAGCATTCCCCGCAGAGTAATCTATTCACCAAGTTTATTCCCCAACGGAGTTATCTTCTCCTACCGGTATTCTTGCAACTATCATCCCCAGCGGAAGTAAAGATCTATCCTTCAACATCAGCCCAGGAGAGACTTCCCGGCACCCGTCAAGGATTTATTTTCCTAAAACGAAAAGATACATTCATAAACATCGCATTTTCATACATTATAGCATGCATATACGCATCATATATTACAAATCTCATTTATGTTGAGAACATCATTACTTGATCCATATCATGTATTGCATATGACTGACCTTTACCTTTCAGGAAAGATCCAGTTAAGTTCTCCGCTATATTTCAAGACCTTGCCCGGTTCAGTTAAATCGACCCTAAGATTTTTTTGATTCTTATCCAGTCAAAGGCCTTCTCTGGTTCAGTCAGATCGACCCTAAGATCTCCCTGATTCTTATCCAGTTGAAGATTCCAAGACCTTGTCCGGTTCAGTTAAATCGACCCTAAGATTTTCCTGATTCTTATCCAGTCAAAGGCCTTCTCTGGTTCAGTCAGATCGACCCTAAGATCTCCCTGATTCTTATCCAGTTGAAGATTTCAAGACCTTGCCCGGTTCAGTTAAATCGACCCTAAGATTTTC
Source organism: Vicia faba (assembly GCA_948472305.1). Taxonomy (NCBI): domain Eukaryota; kingdom Viridiplantae; phylum Streptophyta; class Magnoliopsida; order Fabales; family Fabaceae; genus Vicia; species Vicia faba. Next base: position 777,238,366 of record OX451737.1, read on the forward strand.
CTAATTCTTATCCAGTCAAAGGCCTTCTCTGGTTCAGTCAGATCGACCCTAAGATCTCCCTGATTCTTACCCAGTTGAAGATTTCAAGACCTTGCCCGGTTCAGTTAAATCGACCCTAAGATTTTCCTGATTCTTATCCAGTCAAAGGCCTTCTCTGGTTCAGTCAGATCGACCCTAAGATCTCCCTGATTCTTACCCAGTTGAAGATATTCCAAGACCTAGCCTGGTTCAGTTAAATCGACTCCAAAGATTTCTCTGATTCTTATCCAGTCAAAGGCCTTCTCCGGTTCAGTCAGATCGACCCTAAGATCTCCCTGATTCTTATCCCAGTAGAAGACATCCAAGATTCTCTCATCGTTACTGTTGAGGTAGTAATCACCCCGGATTCTCTCATCGTTACTGTTGAGGTTAAAATCGTCCAAGGTTCTCTCAGCGTTCCTGTTGAGGTAGTAATCATCCAAGGTTCTCTCACCGTCCCGTTGAGGTAGTAACCATCCCTGGTTCATTCATCACCTTTTGAAGTTCCAGATCCAGCTCCTGTAACCAGTCAGGGCACATCTACATAAGAGTTTGAAGACCAGCTCCTGTAACAGGCTAGGTAATCATTTTCTTTTTCAGGTACGCAAGCTCTCGCTAAGGAATCTCTTACGCGATCGACACCCAGATGGCATCTATAAGCCCATCCATATATCCATCATCTCTTAGCATGGCATCCATAAGCCCATCATCCTATCCATCAATCTCCAAATGGCATCTATAAGCCCATTCCCACCATCACACTACTATGTGAGCGCAAATTTCTGGGCACTCTAGTGTTCAATCATCTTCCACCTACGGATTACGAAAGGCACGTCAGCCAATCTGCATCCTCAGGTCTAAGAAGATTGAACAGGGGCAACTGTTGTACCCCAAAATTTTCCCTCCCATATTCTTCAAGAATTGCAAAGAGCATGCTTCAAAATCTCCCAAGGGTTGCACAGTCCAATGGCCTCCTAATAGTAAAAAATTAGGGTTTTGGTTCTGACAAAGAAATTGAAGTTTCCAAGGGCCCAAACAAGTCCCACATGCCTATAAACATTGTCAAGTATCCTCATGCTAAGTTTCAAGACTTACAACACAAAATTGCACAGTCAAATGCCCTAATTGCTCAACAGTCAACTGTAGGGGTAAAATAGTCATTTGACAGTCAAAAGTTCAAATTTTTGGTCAACATCTTATTTAGAAGCCACAAACATCATTGGATCAATTCTTGATCATGATTCTCAAGGCATGGCTCAAAAAGTCTCAAGATGCAAAAGTTTCCATATTTGGACAGTTGAAAAAGTCAACTGTAACTTGACCAAGGCATAACTTCCACATGGTTTATCAGAAAAATTCCATCCAAAGCTCATTTTGAAGAGAATGACATTTCCTACAACTCCTCTTCACACTTAAAGTCCAAGAAATGCTCTCACAAAAAGTTAACAGTTTCAACATTATAGGTCATTTTCAAAAGTCAACAAAAAGGCACTTTAAGTCAAAGACCATAACTTGAGATTGGTAAATCAAAATGACATGGGACCAAAGGCATTGGTTAGAGGACTTCAATACCTTTCCGAAATGTCCAAGAACATGATCAAAGCTTAAATATTGAGCAAGATATGCCTTGTGGAAGTTGGGAAATTTTTGGGAATTTTGAAAAGTCAACTTTGCTTCAAATGCCTCAAAATTGCTAATGGGCCACATTTTCTTCCAAGAATCATCATCCAAAAGCTAGGCACGACCCATTGACCCAAAGGGGAGTTATTTTCTTATTTTTAATTAATTAATTGAATATTTAATCTATTTAATTCATTTAATCAAAATTAATTATAAGAAAAATACTAAAATAAGGTTTCAAATTCTTTTGTGCAGTACAATCTCTCATCAAGGCCTCAAGATCTCGTGCACATCAAAAAAGGAAAGATTTGGTGCAAATTGGCATGTTCTTCATGAAGAAAATATTGAAAAAGATTCCATGGAAATCAAATATTGGATTCATCAATGCAAAGGGTTTTGGACTCAATTTCTTACCCTAATTCGTCCCATACATATACAGGATGCTAAACCTAATCACAACAACCTGGAAGCTGCGCCTAAAAACTCATACACACTTTGCAATTTTTTTGTGAAAAAGTCAAAATTGAAAACTGCATTAGAGGACAAGTCAAAGCGAAATAAGGATTCCAATAGCTTGCCAAAGCATCAAGGAAGCTTTCTGCATTATTTTCCAGTCCCCACGCATCAAGAAAGTGTATAACAAAGTCAAAATTTCTCATACTTTATGCATAATCGTATCTGAATTTCTGGACATTTTTCATACACTTTGATTGTTGTTTTCTACTAATATGTACCTTCTGAGTCCATTGATATTGTTTAATTGAGTTTTCATAGCCTATATGCAAAGTTACCATTGGAGCTTGTTAGGTTTTCGAAATTGTAAAATTAGGGCTTTGCGTTTGGGGAAAAATTGGCCAACAAGACCTGGACCACTGAACTCACGACCTTCATACGAATTCATTGCACATATCGCGCTCAATTTATGAGCAACGATGGCCTAATCGCTATTATCCTGTTCTTCATTTAGTGGGGGTTTAAAACCCCCGCTATCCATTTGTTTTTTTTTCAGGCTAAAGCAAACGAGTGGAGAAGAAGATCATGTGGCAAGATATGGTTGGATAGTTTGAATCCCAGCGCGCGTTTTTTTTATTTCTATGTCATTAACGTCAATTTTCTTTTATATTATTTGTTCTTTATTCTATGTACAACGCGTTCAAATGGCACAGTTGGTGGAGAAGAGCATTGGTAAGCCTTGGGACCTGGGTTCGATTCCCAGGTCCCCCATATTTCTTTCTATTTTTCCTTACAATGTGATTAGGTGCCTAACATGTCCTGAAGACCACCATGCATCCCACGCTGACGCTGGCCACATGGCCACTAAGATCAATCCAAGAGCCAAAAATCAAGGTCCAGGGAACACCCCAATCAACGCATATGCACGTGGCCAGAAAAGTCAAAAGAGGCCTCCAATAATTGGGCCTAATTGCTCACAACATAACCTCCAAATTGGGGTCAACACCCCCCATTGGTTTGCTTTTTCATTCTCTTTATTTTTTCTATTTTATTTGTTTTATTTAGTTTTAGTTTAATTCTTTAAATTAATTTTTTTTTCTTTAACATAAAAAAATAATAAAAAATCAGAAAGACAAAAAATATAAATATATTTTATTTAAATGTTTTTGTAAATAAACTTTGTTAATTAATTTAGTTTTTTAATTCTAGGTTTAATTCTAATATTTTTCTTAATAAACTAAAAAAATGTAGAATTAGGGTTTTAAATACTTTTATCATTTTTCTTTTCTTTACACCATATTTAATAATTAATTATTTATTTTGTAAATAAATTTTCCATTAAATAATTAGGTTAAAACTAGGTTAAATTTAAACATTTTTTTTATAAATTAAAAATAGTTTAGAATTAGGGTTTTAATTTCATTTAATTTTCTTACTAAATTCCCTAAATACAAAAAAATCAAAAATAATTTCCTTTTCTCATTTAACTTAATTAATTTATTAATTATAATTTAATTTCCTTAAAAGGGTCCAACGCCCTCGCATTCGATCATAATTCTATTTCGCGCGCTTATTTTATTTCCTTTTTATAAATTTCATGTAATTATCCCAAAGCCATGTAATAGATTAATTAGGATATTTATCTTTCCGCATTTTTATTTTATTTCAAATCGGGTCTTGGATTAATTTGGCGATGTAGACCCGCGCCTTTGTAATAGCGTAGGACTCTTAAATTCCGCATCTTTTAAACTGTTAATAATTTGCATGAAAGAATGAATGCCAAAATAAAAGCAACGCGTAGATCACTAATGTATGAACAAGATAAACATAAATGAATATGACACACAAATCACACACCACCCCTAGGGTACGCCTCATTGTTGCCTTGCCCCTCGAAAGGTGGTCGTCGAGTAGAGGATGTTTTAGTAAGTCCTCATGTCCATGAACATGGCATGAGGGTAGCTTCTAAGCTATCTTCCTATTGATCTGGTGATCACCATGTCCCGAACCCTCGAATTGATCCGAACACCTCCAACGGTGGTGCTACCTACCTCTCAATGGTGGGATGGCACTACCTTAAGGACATTTACACAGACGAATTCCTTAGGGTAGGTAGACGACTCGTAGATACTTGCTCTAATTTCAACACCAATCAAAAATACTTTTCACACCGACACCTTTCAAAAAGCTTTCGAAAGTAACTTTTCAAATACTCTTGAGGACTGATACAAGAGTCGAACTGAAATTTTCAAAGAAACTTTTTTAAACCCACAGTTGAAAAGCAAACCAACAATTTTGAAAACACAAATGAGCAAGTATCTAAGAGCCCATGGATAACCATGGATAGAAAGGGTGCTAACACCTTCCCTTTCTATAAATCTACCTCCCGAACCGAGAGCAATCTCTATAAGGAATTTTTCTGTGCTTTTGTCCTTTCCATTTGGAGAAAATAAAAGACGGTGGCGACTCTTGCTTCCGCGACATTTCGCGAACCAGCGTTAAACAGTCCGTTCCAGATCCACCGATCACACCAAAGAACACAGAATCGAAGGGTGTTCCTGCCTGAATCGAAAGACCTTTTTTTTCTTGCCTTTATTTTATTTTTGCCTTTATAATTTCATGCTATTCAATATGGTTATAATAGTGTAGGTTTTTATCTTTTTGTATTTTATTATTTTTGTATGCTTGCTAGTAAAATAGGAAATGTATGGCAAGATAAAATCAACAAGTAGACAACCCCTAATCAAAGACTAAATGCATGCGAATCAAACACACTATTCATACATGCACCCCTAGGGTAATTCCACTTGGTTGCCTTGAACAAAATGGCCATATTACGCATGTAAGGTATCTTAGCAAAACAAACAAAAAAACAAGATCATAGTCCCTCGATGACGCTATTCAAAGTTGCCTTACAAAAATGATCTTAGTCCCTCAAAATGCTAATATACTTTGCAACATTGCTAATCATGGTCATACGATGACCCACACCCGTCCCTTCACATCTAACGATGGGGCTTCTCACAAAATATTTGGTAAGATAGCAACATCTAAAAGAGGAGGAAAAGAACATCTAAGACCTTTTGGGTAGGTAGGTGTGATCGGTGGATCTGGAACTGACTGTTTAACGCTGGTTTCGCGAAATGTCGCGGAAGCAAGAGTCGCCACCGTCTTTTATTTTCTCCAACATGGAAAGGACAAAAGCACAGAAAAATTCCTTATTGAGATTAGTTCTCGGTTCGGGAGGTAGATTATAGAAAGGGAAGGTGTTAGCACCCTTTCTATCCATGGTTATCCATGGGCTCTTAGATACTTGCTCATTTGTGTTTTCAAAAATGGTTTGTTTGCTTTTCAACTATGGGTTTTGAAAAAAGTTCGTTTTGAAAACTTCTAGGTAACTCTTGTATCAGTCCTCAAGAGTGTATGAAGTATTGTTTGAAAACTTTTCGAAAGTGTAAGGTGTGAAAAGTATTTTGTTTGTTTTGAAATTTAGAGCAAGTACCTACGAGAACCTACCTACCCTAAGGAATTCGTCTGTGTAAATGTCCTTTAAAGTAGTGCCATCCCACCATTGAGAGGTAGGTAGCACCACCGTTGGAGGTGTTCGGGTCAATTCGAGGTTCGGGACATGGTGATCACCAGAGCAATGGGAAGACACCTTAGAAGCTACCCTCATGCCAGGTTCCTGGATCATGAGGACTTACTAAGACATCCTCTACTCGACGATCACCTTTCGAGGGGCAAGGCAACAGTGAAGCGTACCCTAGGGGTGGTGTGTGTATTGTGTGTCATTTTCAGTTTATTGTTTGTCTTGTCATGCATTGGTGATCTACGTTTTGATTTTATTTTTGGGCATTCATTCTTTCATGTTATTGCTTAACAGTTAAAAGTGCGGGAATTTAAAGTGCGGAAAAGATAAAAGGTCCTACGCTATTACAAAGGCGCGGGTCTACAACGCCAAATTAATCCAGACCCGATTTAAAATAAAGTGCAGAAAATAAATGTCTAATTAACTATTACAGGGATTTGGAACAAATACATTATATTTACATCAAAGAAATAAATAAAACGCGCGAAAAGAGAATATAATCGAATGCGAGAGGGCATTGAACCCTTTGAAGGAATTAAAATAAAATTATTAAATAATTAAGTTAAATAAAAAGAAAGAAACTTATTTTTTATGTTTTTTTTTTGTATTTATTTTTTATGTTTTTTTTTTTGTATTTATGACATTAAAGAAAATTAAATTAATTAAAAGTCAAATAATTCTAATTCTATTTTTTTTAATTTATTAAAGAAAATGCATTAAAGTTAAAACCTAGAATTAAAACTAATTAATTATAAAATTTATTTACAAAATTAATGGTTAATGATACTTATAATAAAAATATTTAATTAATTAAAAAAAAGATAAAAAGTGCTAAAGGTCTATTTTTTTGTTATTTTTGGTTATTGAGAAAAAGAATTAAATTAACAATCTAAAATTAAAACTAAATTTATTATGGGATTTATTTACAAAATTAATACTAAAATAAAATATTTATTATTTTTATCTTTTCTGATTTTTTATTGTTTTGTGTTTTTATGAAAATAAATAAATTAATCAAAAAAAACAATAATTAAAAGAAAATAAACATAATAAAAAATAAAGAGATAAAAAGGATTTGCAAACCTAAGGGGGTGAGGCCCCTAATTTGGAGGTTGGTCTTTAGTAATTTGGGCCCAATTACTCTTGGCCTTGTGGACTTTTCCAGGACACGTGTGGATGCATTGACTCAGGTCTATGGTGCTCCTCTGATCAGAGCCACTGGATCAATCTCCATGGGCGCGTGTCAATCTGGATCAAGGGGTGCATGATGGTCTTCAAGGTTTGAACTGCACAGGAATGTTAAATAGAAAATAATATGAAAGGGGGTGAGGACCTGGGGCTCGAACCCAGGTCCTGAGGCTTATGAACGTCCTTCTCAACCAACTGAGCTGCATGCATATTCATTAACATAATGGCAAACAAATTATATAATAGAAAATTGGAATTAGTGCCCTTCTCGCGCGCGAACTTTTAAACTGGCCAACCATCTCTTTACAACTCAGCATCTTCTTCCTCACTTATTTTTTTTCTGAAAATATAAAAGAAACAGGCAACGGTTTTACAAACGTTCCCTTAGGCACGTTTCTGGAAAATAGCGAATAGGCGTCCTCGCATTAGAAATTAGGCGCGAGGGTGCCATTGTGTTCGTCTAAGAACGCTGAGTAGGATAGCCTAGGTCCCATGAGCCAATTGTTCCTTAATCAAAAGACCCTAATTCGAAGCTTCACAAACCCTAAAAAAACAACAATGGCATATTTGCATATAGGGTATAAAAATGCAATTACTCCATATGGTTAGCTTCAGAATACATTACTCAATACGAATACACAATCAAAATGCCATGAAAATGCATAAATTATAAAATGCGATTATGAGAAAAAGTGAGAAAAGTCTGGCTTCTGTACAGTGATTCAAAGGGTTAGGGATGATGTTCTTGATTGGAAAAGTCCTCTTGAAGCCTCGGGAAGCTAATGAGATAAGAATCTTGTCTTGAATCGTACTGCAAGTATGCTTTCAGATTTGAGTTTTCAAGCTAAAAGTGTGAGTTTGCTTTGAGTGTTCTTGCGCAGCTTCCGTCTCAATTTGGTTCTGTATCACTTGTATAGGCATTAGGCAATGTGTATCAAGAAGAATTATGGCCTCTTAATGCAAAGCAATCAATTTCAAAATCTTCCATAAACCTCCATAACCAAACTTCCATTTTTGACTCATTTTTTGAATTCTTGCTTCTTTGAGCCTTGGCACGAAAATGGGATGTACATAATGGTGCTTCAAGGTTAATCAAAGCCAAATATTCCCTTAAATTAATTTTTTTGAATTTCTCTTGATTTTAAAAGATTTAAAATTAATTAAATCCAATAAAATCAATAAAAAATGAAAAAATTAATTAAAAAATCTGAAATAAAAGTTGGGACACGTGGGAAGCATGGCCAAGTTAATTCAAGTGGAAAAAGTGGGCCCCTTTTGTCAAAAATGAAATTTCAAGGATAAATGATTTTGGCCATTTCACAAAAATTTCCCAACTTCTCCAATGCATATCTTGCTCAATTTTTAATATTTGATCATGTTCTTGGACATTTTGGAAAGGTATTTGAGTCCTATAACCAATGTCTTTTGTCCCATGTCATTTTGATTTACCAATCCCAAGTTATGGTCTTTGACCTAAAGTCCCTTTTTGTTGACTTTTGAAAATGACCTATAATGTTGAAATTTGATAACTTTTTGTGAGAGCATTTCTTGGACTTGGAGTGTGAAGATGAGTTGTAGGAAATGTCTCCCCCTTCAAGATGAGCATTGGATGGAATTTTTCTGATAATCCATGTGAAAGTTATGCCCTGGTCAATTTACAGTTGACTTTTTCAGTTGTCCAAATAAGGAAACTTTTGCATCTTGATGATTTTTGAGCCAAGCTTTGAGAATCATGATCAAGCATTGATCAAATGATGTTTGTGGCTTCAAAATGATATGTTGACCAAAAATTTGAACTTTTGACTGCCAAATGACCATTTTGCCCCTACAGTTGACTGTAGTGCAATTAGGGTTTTGACTGTGCAATTTTGTGCTGAAAGTCTTGAAACTTGGTATGAGGATGCTTGACCATATTTATAGGCATGTGGGACTTGATTGGACCCTTGGAAACTTCATTTTCTTGATCAGAACCAAAACCCTAATTTTGACTGTTTAGGAGGCCCTTGAACTGTGCAACCCTTGGGGAGATTTTGAGGCTTGACTTGGCAATTCTTTGAAGAATATGGGAGGGAAAATTTTGGGGTACAACAGTTGCCCCTGTTCAATCTTCTTAGACCTGAGGATGCGGATTGGCTAACGTGCCTTTCGTAATCCGAGGGTAGAAGATGATTGAACACTAGAGTGCCCATAAATTTGCGCTCTCATAGTAGCAGTGTGATGATGGGAATGGGCTTATAAATGCCATTTGGAGAGTGATGGATAGGATGATGGGCTTATAGATGCCATCTGGATGTTGATCGCGTAAGAGATTCCTTAGCGAGAACCTGCGTACCTGCAAAAGAAAAAAAACGAGTACCTGACATGTTGCAGGAGCTGGTTTTCAGATGCTTGGTATAGATGTGTCCTGGCTGGTTACAGGAGCTGGATTCGGATCTTCAAAAGGTGATGAATGAACCATGGATGGTTACTACTTCAGCAGGAACGGTGAGAGAACCTTGGGCGACTTCAACTTCAACAGCAATTGTTGAGAGAATCTTGGTGGGGATTTACCATCTCCGCAGTATCGGGGAGAGAACCATAGGAAATTATAATCTCAAAAGCGGTCATTTGAGAAAAACCTGGAATGGAATTATCGTCTCCGCAGCATCGGGGAGAGAACCATAGGAAATTATAATCTCAAAAGCGGTCGTTTGAGAAAAACCTGGAATGGAATTATCGTCTCCGCAGCATCGGGGAGAGAACCATAGGAAATTATAATCTCAAAAGCGGTCGTTTTGAGAAAAACCTGGAATGGAATTATCGCCTCCGCAGCATCGGGGAGAGAACCATAGGAAATTATAATCTCAAAAGCGGTCGTTTTAGAAAAACCTGGAATGGAATTATCGTCTCCGCAGCATCGGGGAGAGAACCATAGGAAATTATAATCTCAAAAGCGGTCGTTTGAGAAAAACCTGGAATGGAATTATCGTCTCCGCAGCATCGGGGAGAGAACCATAGGAAATTATAATCTCAAAAGCGGTCGTTTGAGAAAAACCTGGAATGGAATTATCGTCTCCGCAGCATCGGGGAGAGAACCATAGGAAATTATAATCTCAAAAGCGGTCGTTTTGAGAAAAACCTGGAATGGAATTATCGCCTCCGCAGCATCGGGGAGAGAACCATAGGAAATTATAATCTCAAAAGCGGTCGTTTGAGAAAAACCTGGAATGGAATTATCGTCTCCGCAGCATCGGGGAGAGAACCATAGGAAATTATAATCTCAAAAGCGGTCGTTTGAGAAAAACCTGGAATGGAATTATCGTCTCCGCAGCATCGGGGAGAGAACCATAGGAAATTATAATCTCAAAAGCGGTCGTTTAAGAAAAACCTTTGATAACTTCTACTGAGTCTTCATCAGAAAAATCTGTTTGGGGTCGATTTAGCTGGACTAGAGAAGGCCTTGGACTGGATAAGAAATCTTTGGAGTCGATTAACTGAACCGGTCTAGGTCTTGAAATATGATTGAGAATTTAACTGAATTTTTCCTGAAAGATAGAGGTCAGTCATATGCAATGCATGATATGGATCAAGCGATGATGTTCTCAACATAAATGAGATTTGTATGATGCGTTTATGCATGCTATAATGATGTATGTGATGTTTAGGAATGTATGTTTTCGTCTAGGAAAGTAAATCCTTGACGGGTGCCGGGAAGTCACTCCTGGGCTGATGTTGAAGAATAGATTTGCCTCCGCTGGGGATGATAGTTGCAAGTATACTGGTAGGAGAAAATGACACCGTTGGGGAGTAAACTTGGCGAATGGATTACTCTGCGGGGAGAAAATTACTCTAGCGATCTGGCTGGGGAACAGAACTCTGTAGGGAGAGAGGTACTCTGTTGAGTTGTTGGTAATAACTTGCTAGGGATATTCTTGCTGTTGTTGGAAGTGTTGACAGACTTCGCTGGGGATAAGAAGACTCCGTCGAGGACGCTCTTTCCGTGGCTTTTGGCTGAGGATAACCTAGTTATATCCTGGTAGGGAAATAACTCTTTGAATAAAACCGGACGACGCGTTCGTGCTCTGCGAGGATAAGCTTCCAGAATCTACTGGGGATAAGCTCACTGCTTGGGGAGATGGATTCCAACCTTCCTAGGGAACTGGATTGGACTCTCCTGGGGGAAGTTTTGAACTGCGGGGGAAGTGATTCCTTTGAATGTTTGATGTACCTCCGGGGAATAATCTTGAGACCAAGACTGCCGGGGATGCTTGTTAAGAATATATGCTGCCGGGGAATGTTGATATCTGCTGGAGGATACCCAACTTCCTTAGGATTTGATAACTTTGCTTGGAGAAGAGTGCACCGATTTGTTGGCTCCTTCTCTGGGGACTTGGGATATACTGGTTACGTTCTTCCGCTGAACCCATCTTGGTACCCTGGAGGACAGAACAATTAGATTGCTTTTAGACGGCTCTTTATTGCCCCTGTTTCTGAGGTGGGAGAGGAAGACCTAAGAGGTGCTGATAGCTTGTTGATGGACAGACCTTCTTCTGGTAGGCAGGTGACAAGATGACAGGACATATTCGTACGCTTTGATCCCTAACTTTTGCCTGGACCGCCCTTTCGGGTTTTCGGTCCACCGGGATACCCATTTTTGCCCAAGCCGCCTTTCCAGGTTTTCGACTTGCCGGGTGTACAGATTTTTTCATTTCATCCCTTATTTTTGCCCGAACCCTTTTGGTTCGCCGGGAAGCCCTTATTTTTGCCTAGGTGTGTCAACCTAGCGGGTCTTTGATTTTGCGTAGTATTTTTCGGCTATATCCATGTTCTCAGAATGTAGGGAGTTGCCCCTGTTTAGAAGTGTTTTGTTGCCCTGCTACCAGAAGATGTCTGATCAGGCAAGATTCGTTGTTGAAATGCCCCAAGTGACTCAGGCGGAGATTTGCCCCAGGCTGTTTGGCTTTTGAGAGATTCTCCGAATCTTGATTGGATTGCCCCAGATGATGGACAATAATCACGTCTGCCCCTTGATTGGAAGTACTTCTGTTCATTAGGCATTCGTCGTGCGAATTTTCCTGCCGTTCAAACAAAAGTCATATGCAAACAAAATTATGTTAAAAATGCAAAGCCTATGTCTGTCTTGAAGATTTTGAAAATGCATTCTTTTTCATAAAACAAATGAATGTTTGTAAAGCGTGATGTCAACTCCTTCTTTACAGTAAGCCTTAAGGAGTCAGGATACCTTTCGTCACAGTATGCTTCCGAACTAACCCATGCTTCAGCTAGGACTTTTAAGGGTTATAACGTGGCCTGGTTCACGGTTTAAGAAACAAAGGATAAAGGCTCAAATTTTATTTGTACCCACCCGCTCTTCGTGATGTTCTCCAAACCTAAATTCAGTTGATCATATGTTAGACCTTGTTTGAGTCTTTACTCTGATTTTCCGGTGATGATTCGGATGTTGATAACTTATTTTGAATAGGCAGTCATTTCTTTTTTTGTTGAGGGTTTGTAGGACCTCTTTCTTTTTGATTTTGTTATCCCTGTTTTTTTTCCTGAACTGTTTCCTTTTTTTGGAATTACAGTCAGCGGGATGCCCCAGTTTTGTAAGTCTCCTTCATGGGTTTTGACTTAATGGGCTTTTTTTTATGTTTATTTTGAGAGATATAATGACTGCCTTTCTTTATTGATCATTCGGAACCATCACTGTCTTTCTTCGTTTTGTAAGGACTTCTTTGGTGCCATTCGTTATGCACTTGGATCAACTGAGAGACTACTCTGCCCCAGGTTATGATTAAGGGTTTTAAATTTCGAAAAGAAAAACTCCCACTTCTTTGGCTCAGAGGGGTTGACGAGGGATTATCTTCCTTATAACTCCAGTGTTTAGGGATTTGAAACAATGCCTGTACCTCATCAGCGGGTCTGTTCAAAAGCATACTGTAAGAATCGTGGTATCGTTTTCGTCATCCTCCCTCAAGAGGCTTAGAATTTTATATCAAGAGTTGACATCAGAAAAAATATGAAAATAATTTGCGTATAGTGAATACGAATATATTGTTTCAAAACAGACATATGCGATGCATTAATGAAATAACAATGTTTAACATGAGTAAATGTTTGAACAAAAGAGAATTGCAATTTGAACATTCGAATGAACAAAAATTTCTCAATCCTAGCCATGTTTTGGCAAGGGAGTAGTGATCACGTGGGGAGTCTTGGGTACTTTAAACCGAATCTCTCCAGCGTCGATCATGTCTTGGATCTTATTTTTCAAGCTCCAACAATCATCTGTAGTATGCCCCGGGCTATCAGAATGATAAGCGCAGCGGGCGTTGGGGTTGTACTTCGGTGACATTGTATTTTGGCTCTTCGGAGCTTCTTTTAGAGTTACCAGCTTGGTCTCCAGCAACTGTGGCAATATCTGGGATAAGGTCATGCTGAGCCGAGTGAACTGCCTTCTCTCACTCTTTTGTTGGTTGTGATGTTGAATTTGTGATACTGGAGCCATTTGAGGAGCTCTCCCCTTACCTCCTTGTCTCAAAGGTGGTTGAACGATGACTGGCTTTTTACCCTTAGACTTTTGCCCCAGTTGGTTACCCTGAAGCAGTTGGTTGACGAGAAACCAGAGCTCATCTTGTCTTTGAGCTAACCCTTGAATGGCAGTCACCTGCCCCAGCATCTGGACCTTCAATGCATCCACCTCAGCTTGTAGGTGTTTCAGCCTTTCATCCTCAGCACTGTTCCTGACAAAGGTCTCCATGAGAAGTGTCCTTAGCTCTTCCTGCCCCTTGGATAGATTCAGGAGGATTTTCCCGAATCTGGTCTCTTGAGCAAGAAGGTCCTGGTTGTCTTGTTGGGAAGCCATTGCTGCAATAAACAGCGGGAAAGGTAAATGACCTGCAACAAGGATACCTGTTATGCAATGATGTGTATGTATGTATATGCAATGTTTTCAAGGATCTCGCGGGGTAAACAAGAAAAAAGTTGTCAGAGTTTGAATCCGGTAGCTTGAGTGAAGGGGCCTCATGTTGTTGAGAGTCCTTCTTCAAGGATCAAAGGCTCACCATATCCAGTGGGTCATAGCCCCTGACTTTAGTCCTCATGTCTGGTTTTGGTTTCCAAACAACCTTGGTTAGGGGAATCTTCTTCAAGAGTCAGAGCTCACCATATCAAGTGGGTCATAGCCCCTGACAACCTTGGCTAGAGGAAAATAAATCCTCTTTGCCCCTTGCTGGGATAGTTGATTCACCATGACCTGCATCACAAGCCCTTGAGATCCTTGAAATGGATTAGGATGTATGCAATGGTATGATGTTATGGTATGCGTGGGGTAATATGAATAAACCCTGTTATGAGCCCTTATAAAGGACTATAAACAGAAACGTGCAAGAAACCCAAGTAAAACCTGTCATGAGTCCCAGTTAAGGACTAAAAACAAAACCTACAAGAAACTCGGTAAACCTTGTTATGAGTCCTAATTAAGGACTGCAAACCAAAACCTGTAAGAAACTCGGTAAAACCTGTCATGAGTCCCAATTAAGGACTAAAACAAACCCTGCAAGAAACTCGGTAAACCTTGTTATGAGTCCTAGTTAAGGACTAAAACAAAAACCTGCAAGAAACTTAGTAAGCCTTGTTATGAGTCCTAGTTAAGGACTAAAACAAAAACCTGCAAGAAACTTAGTAAGCCTTGTTATGAGTCCTAGTTAAGGACTATGAACAAAACCTGCAGGAAATTCAGTAAACCCTGTTATGAGTCCTAGTTAAGGACTATAAACAAAACCTGCAAGAAGTTCAGATGTCAGATAACAAGCATGCAAGTAATCCAAGTTTGAAGGCACACAAGTCACACAAAAGAGCCCTTAGAGTTTAGGCCAGCATAAAGTTTGGGGTACTACCCTCTTGAAGTTGGTGGGCTCAAAACCTGTCCTATCAAAGTAACCGGGTTCTTAGAGGATCCCAATATCATTGACTACCCTCAATCGGTCATAACTCCAGCATCGCAATCTTTTCTTGCGGCCAGAACCATCACAAGAGTTTAGCCTCAATGGGCGTAGCATACTGCTACTGTTCTAATGGCCAAGTTGTGTCATTTAAGGTTCTAAGGTTGTTGGTGCTTAATGACTCCTCAGAAGACCCATATTCTCCCCGTTGCAACACAAGGGATATCGGTACAGACCAAGGTGCCACACCAACGTAGCCATTGTTTCACCCGTGTCGGTCTACGCCGGACAGGTCCCTCACAGCTTATGCTACCTAAACAGGGTATCCCCAGATCCGGGTTAGGATCTATGTAACTCCCATGCAACCCACAAATTTAAAGCAGACAAGTCAATACAATTGAAAACACAGTTATGAACTAACCCTAAGGTACACCTCACTTTATAAGTTTAGTCCCCAGCAGAGTCGCCAGTTCTGTGATCGGTGGATCTGGAACTGACTGTTTAACGCTGGTTTCGCGAAATGTCACGGAAGCAAGAGTCGCCACCGTCTTTTATTTTCTCCAACATGGAAAGGACAAAAGCACAGAAAAATTCCTTATTGAGATTAGTTCTCGGTTCGGGAGGTAGATTATAGAAAGGGAAGGTGTTAGCACCCTTTCTATCCATGGTTATCCATGGGCTCTTAGATACTTGCTCATTTGTGTTTTCAAAAATGGTTTGTTTGCTTTTCAACTATGGGTTTTGAAAAAAGTTCGTTTTGAAAACTTCTAGGTAACTCTTGTATCAGTCCTCAAGAGTGTATGAAGTATTGTTTGAAAACTTTTCGAAAGTGTAAGGTGTGAAAAGTATTTTGTTTGTTTTGAAATTTAGAGCAAGTACCTACGAGAACCTACCTACCCTAAGGAATTCGTCTGTGTAAATGTCCTTTAAAGTAGTGTCATCCCACCATTGAGAGGTAGGTAGCACCACCGTTGGAGGTGTTCGGGTCAATTCACCAGAGCAATGGGAAGACACCTTAGAAGCTACCCTCATGCCAGGTTCCCGGATCATGAGGACTTACTAAGACATCCTCTACTCGACGATCACCTTTCGAGGGGCAAGGCAACAGTGAAGCGTACCCTAGGGGTGGTGTGTGTATTGTGTGTCATTTTCAGTTTATTGTTTGTCTTGTCATGCATTGGTGATCTACGTTTTGATTTTATTTTTGGGCATTCATTCTTTCATGTTATTGCTTAACAGTTAAAAGTGCGGGAATTTAAAGTGCGGAAAAGATAAAAGGTCCTACGCTATTACAAAGGCGCGGGTCTACAACGCCAAATTAATCCAGACCCGATTTAAAATAAAGTGCAGAAAATAAATGTCTAATTAACTATTACAGGGCTTTGGAACAAATACATTATATTTACATCAAAGAAATAAATAAAACGCGCGAAAAGAGAATATAATCGAATGCGAGAGGGCGTTGAACCCTTTGAAGGAATTAAAATAAAATTATTAAATAATTAAGTTAAATAAAAAGAAAGAAACTTATTTTTTATGTTTTTTTTTTTGTATTTATTTTTTATGTTTTTTTTTTTGTATTTATGACATTAAAGAAAATTAAATTAATTAAAAGTCAAATAATTCTAATTCTAATTGTTTTTTAATTTATTAAAGAAAATGCATTAAAGTTAAAACCTAGAATTAAAACTAATTAATTATAAAATTTATTTACAAAATTAATGGTTAATGATACTTATAATAAAAATATTTAATTAATTAAAAAAAAGATAAAAAGTGCTAAAGGTCTATTTTTTTGTTATTTTTGGTTATTGAGAAAAAGAATTAAATTAACAATCTAAAATTAAAACTAAATTTATTATGGGATTTATTTACAAAATTAATACTAAAATAAAATATTTATTATTTTTATCTTTTCTGATTTTTTATTGTTTTGTGTTTTTATGAAAATAAATAAATTAATAAAAAAAAACAATAATTAAAAGAAAATAAACATAATAAAAAATAAAGAGATAAAAAGGATTTGCAAACCTAAGGGGGTGAGGCCCCTAATTTGGAGGTTGGTCTTTAGTAATTTGGGCCCAATTACTCTTGGCCTTGTGGACTTTTCCAGGACACGTGTGGATGCATTGACTCAGGTTTATGGTGCTCCTCTGATCAGAGCCACTGGATCAATCTCCATGGGCGCGTGTCAATCTGGATCAAGGGGTGCATGATGGTCTTCAAGGTTTGAACTGCACAGGAATGTTAAATAGAAAATAATATGAAAGGGGGTGAGGACCTAGGGCTCGAACCCAGGTCCTGAGGCTTATGAACGTCCTTCTCAACCAACTGAGCTGCATGCATATTCATTAACATAATGGCAAACAAATTATATAATAGAAAATTGGAATTAGTGCCCTTCTCGCGCGCGAACTTTTAAACTGGCCAACCATCTCTTTACAACTCAGCATCTTCTTCCTCACTTATTTTTTTTTCTGAAAATATAAAAGAAACAGGCAACGGTTTTACAAACGTTCCCTTAGGCACGTTTCTGGAAAATAGCGAATAGGCGTCCTCGCATTAGAAATTAGGCGCGAGGGTGCCATTGTGTTCGTCTAAGAACGCTGAGTAGGATAGCCTAGGTCCCATGAGCCAATTGTTCCTTAATCAAAAGACCCTAATTCGAAGCTTCACAAACCCTAAAAAAACAACAATGGCATATTTGCATATAGGGTATAAAAATGCAATTACTCCATATGGTTAGCTTCAGAATACATTACTCAATACGAATACACAATCAAAATGCCATGAAAATGCATAAATTATAAAATGCGATTATGAGAAAAAGTGAGAAAAGTCTGGCTTCTGTACAGTGATTCAAAGGGTTAGGGATGATGTTCTTGATTGGAAAAGTCCTCTTGAAGCCTCAGGAAGCTAATGAGATAAGAATCTTGTCTTGAATTGTACTGCAAGTATGCTTTCAGATTTGAGTTTTCAAGCTAAAAGTGTGAGTTTGCTTTGAGTGTTCTTGCGCAGCTTCCGTCTCAATTTGGTTCTGTATCACTTGTATAGGCATTAGGCAATGTGTATCAAGAAGAATTATGGCCTCTTAATGCAAAGCAATCAATTTCAAAATCTTCCATAAACCTCCATAACCAAACTTCCATTTTTGACTCATTTTTTGAATTCTTACTTCTTTGAGCCTTGGCACGAAAATGGGATGTACATAATGGTGCTTCAAGGTTAATCAAAGCCAAATATTCCCTTAAATTAATTTTTTTGAATTTCTCTTGATTTTAAAAGATTTAAAATTAATTAAATCCAATAAAATCAATAAAAAATGAAAAAATTAATTAAAAAATCTGAAATAAAAGGTGGGACACGTGGGAAGCATGGCCAAGTTAATTCAAGTGGAAAAAGTGGGCCCCTTTTGTCAAAAATGAAATTTCAAGGATAAATGATTTTGGCCATTTCACAAAAATTTCCCAACTTCTCCAATGCATATCTTGCTCAATGTTTAAGCTTTGATCATGTTCTTGGACATTTTGGAAAGGTCTTTGAGTCCTATAACCAATGTCCTTGGTCCCATGTCATTTTGATTTACCAATCCCAAGTTATGGTCTTTGACTTAAAGTCCCTTTTTGTTGACTTTTGAAAATGACCTATAATGTTGAAATTGATAACTTTTTGTGAGAGAATTTCTTGGACTTGGAGTGTGAAGATGAGTTGTAGGAAATGTCTCCCCCTTCAAGATGAGCATTGGATGGAATTTTTCTGATAATCCATGTGAAAGTTATGCCCTGGTCAATTTATAGTTGACTTTTTCAGCTGTCCAAATAAGGAAACTTTTGCATCTTGATGATTTTTGAGCCAAGCTTTGAGAATCATGATCAAGCATTGATCAAATGATGTTTGTGGCTTCAAAATGAGATGTTGACCAAAAATTTGAACTTTTGACTGCCAAATGACCATTTTGCCCCTACAGTTGACTATAGTGCAATTAGGGTTTTGACTGTGCAATTTTGTGCTGAAAGTCTTGAAACTTGGTATGAGGATGCTTGACCATATTTGTAGGCATGTGGGACTTGATTGGACCCTTGGAAACTTCATTTTCTTGATCAGAACCAAAACCCTAATTTTGACTGTTTAGGAGGCCCTTGAACTGTGCAACCCTTGGGGAGATTTTGAGGCTTGACTTGGCAATTCTTTGAAGAATATGGGAGGGCAAATTTTGGGGTACAACAGTAGGTTCTCTCTTAGTTACTCGCTTTCTCACAACAAAAACATTTTTATACCAACACTCTCATTTGAAACATTTTCAAAAAATAACACTTTGTATGCGTTCTTATAGAGACGAGAATCATCACAAAGACACCTTTTCAAAATAACTTTCAAAAACACATCTCACAAACACCTCTTTGAACTATTTTCGAAACAAACACTTGGTATGCGTTCTTATAGAGACGAGAACCATTACGAAGTTCCATTTTCAAAATACTTTCAAAAATCACCACCACAAGCAAACATTAAAACAAAAGCAAGTGATCTAGCAAGTAACTAAGAGCCCATGGAAAACCATGGATGAAAAGGGTGCTAATACCTTCCCTTTTCATAATCTACCCCCCGAACTCAAGAAAATATCTCAAAGGTCTTTCCTGTGCTTTTTCACCTTTCCTTTTGGATAAAAGAAAAGTCGGCAGCGACTCTTGCTAATCGAAACCTTTGCGATAAAACGCAAAAACCTCAAGTTAGTTCTCCCACCGTATCACAGAACCGGCGACTCTGCTGGGGAATCCTATAAAAGTGGGGTTACCTTAGGGCTAGATCATATTTATTTGCTTACATTGTTTGACTTGTATGCTTCACATTATGGTTCTTTATTTGGGTTTGAAATCCTCTACCCAGATTCAGGATACATTATAGGTAAATAGCAATACATTATGGAAATTGTACGGGGTATACTGACATGGTCTAAGCAATAGCTATGTTAGTGTGACATATTTGTGGATATCGGTAGCCTTTGAGTTAATCAAAGAGAATACGGGGCCGCTGAGTGATGTCATGAAGCACTAATGAAATTTTAGAACCCTTTACTTGACCAACTTGGCCTTTAGAATGTAGTGAGATGACCGAATTTGGTGCAATCCGAAGTTGGTAGATACTCGATACTACACTCATTGAGGGTCGGTTTCTTGGGATATTTCGGTCGCCATTAAAGAGGCTTGAGCTGAAACAATGGCCAAGGAAACAATCCGGTGATATTGAGCTCCTTAGAACCCAGTTACTATTATTAGGACAGGTTGAGCCAACTAAACTTCAAGAGGGTACTTACCTACAAACTTCATGCAAGCCTAAATCTAAGGACTTGTCTGCTTTGCGTGTATATGATTATTTGTATAAGCTTGTTTACTTTGCATACTTGTGCATAACATCATAACATTATACCATAGCATTTTCAAATAACCGTTTCAAGGATCCCAAGGGCCTATGATGCAGGGTCAAGTTGAACCAGACGTCTAGCAAGGGGCGAGAGGATTTATTTTCCTCTAACCAAACACCATGAAAGATCAAGTACAACAATTTGAGTCAAGGGCTATGACCCACTTGACATGGTGAGCTTAATTCTTGTGGAAGGACATCCACTGATACAAAGTTCTCCAATCAAAGATGTTGATCAAAATTCAATCTCTAACTTTTCTTGTGTTTACCCCGCGAGATCCTTGAAAACATGCATCCACATATCATGCATCATATCATGACAGGTTTCTCCCATATAGGTCTCCTTATTTTCCTACTGTTTATTTCAGTAAGGTGGATATGGAACAAACAGTGAAATATCTCCAAGCTCAAAATGCTCAATTCCAACAAATGTTTCTGGCTATGGCTAAGGGGCAAGAGGAAATGAAAGCTCTCCTTCTCAAAGACAAGAAGAAAAAGTCCAAGAAGTCAACAGGCGTCCTAAACTTGAGAAGAAGACCTGGAGGAACAGTCAAAAGAGCTCTAGATCTTTCAACTCCATCCAACACGGGGAATAGTCTTGAAGAAGACCATAATTTAGAGATTGATGAAGTTGAAGCCGACTACTCTGAGGAACAATATCCTCCCGCTGATGACAAATACAAACAGTTGGAGGATCGCCTCAGTGCTATGGAGGTTCAACAAATACCTGGCTTTGATTTAGGAGACATGGGTTTGGTTTCTGGAGTGGTAATCCCTCCAAAGTTCAAAGTCCCTACCTTTTCCCTGTACGATGAAGTCTCTTGCCCTAAGATGCACTTAAAGTCTTATGTCCGCAAGATTCAACCATACACAACTGATCCAAAGCTTTGGATCCATTTCTTCAAAGAAAGCCTGGCAGGGACTCAACTCGAATGGTTCTATCAATTGGAGAGTTCTCGAATCCACACCTGGGAGGATTTAGTTGCTGCTTTCTATAAACAGTATCAGTACAATGCTGATCTTGCACCAACTCGTGTGCAATTGCAGAACATGACCATGGGTTCCAACGAGAGATTCAAAGGATACGCCCAAAAGTGGAGAGATCTGGCTGGTAGGGTGCAACCCCCTTTAACTGACAGGGAGCTGATTGACATCTTCATGGGAACTTTAACAGGGCCTTTCTTCAAACACTTGATCATAAGCTCTTCAGCCGGGTTCACCGAGCTAATACTAACCGGCGAAAGGGTCAAAGATGGCATCAAAAGTGGGAAGATTCAAGAAGCTACACCTTCTGATGCTCAGAAAAAGCCCTACAATGGGAAGAAAGAGTCCAATGTTGTGTATGGTCAAAAGAGTCGTCATGACCAACACGTAGGAGCAACCTTGATCTCTAATCCTACGCCTGCTCAACAAAGGTAGGGGAATCAGCGTAAGCAGGTCACGCCTAAAAGACAATACACTAAGATCAACATGTCACTGGCTCAAGCGCTACAACACATGTTGAAGGCAGAGTTGATTACGTTAAAGGCTCCTCATCCGAACCCTAAGACTTTTTCTCCTAACTACAACCCGGATGCAAGGTGTGCTTATCATTTTGGTAGCCCAGGGCATGACATAAACAACTGTTGGGCTCTGAAGAACAAGGTCTAAGACATGATTGATGCCAAGGAGATCGATTTTGACCCTCCGGAGACTCCAAAAATCAGTGCTCCTATGAAGAATCATTGAAAGCTTTTGTTCATTTGAATTTTCAAGTTGTAATATCTTTTGTTATTCAAACAATTATCTATTAATGTCAAACTTTGTTTTCATTAATGCATTGCATATGTTTGTCTTGATTTGATCCACTCATTTTCATTAAATTTAAACTATGCTTTTTACTCTCTTTATGACATTCGACTCTTGCTAAAAGTTACAAGCCTTTAGAGGGAGGATGACGAAAAAAATGCCATAATCTCATACAGTATGCTTTTGGACAGACCTTGCTGACGATGTACAGGCGTTTCTTTAAATCTTAAACACCGGAGTTATAAGGAAGATAATCCCTAGTCAACCCCTTCGAGCCAAAGAAGTAGAAGTTTTCTGTTTTAACACAAATTGAAACCTTTAATCAAAACCTGGGGCAGGGTAGTCTCAGTTAATTCAAACACGCGTTTAGCCGCAAACTCTCATTTCATAATACAACGAATGACATCAAAAACATTCCTCTGGAATCAAAAGACGGTGATGGTTCCCTATCACAAAGGAAGTCATTATCTCTCAAAAAAAGAAGAGCCCACTAAGTCAAAACCTACAGAGGAGACTTAAGAAAAACTGGGGCATCCCGCTGACTATAATCTCAAAAAAAGAACAGTCGGGCAAAAATCAGGGATAACAAATCAAGAAGAGGTCACTACAAATCCTCAACAACATGAAAAAGGTTGCAAAAAATTATGAATGCCTTCCGATAAACTTAACTTGTCTGAACCATCACCAAAACGTCATTCCAGACTCAATTGGAGTTCAAACGCACAAGTAGCTGAGTTTAGGACCAAAGAACATCACGAAGAACGGGCGGGTACAAATACACTTCGAGCCTTTATCCTTTGTTTCTTAAACCATGAACCAAGCCACGTTATAACCCTTCAAAATTCCTAATTGAAGCATGGGTTAGTTCGAAAGCATACTGTTACAAAAGGTATCCTGACTCCTGTAAGGCTTTACTCAAAATCCTGAGTTGAATTTTTCTTACAAAACTTCTTTACTTGCTAAAAATGCATTTTTCAAAACTTCAAGACAAGCATAAACTTTGCATTACTTGAATGTCACTGTTTGCATATGGCTATTTGTTTGAGAGCAGAGAAATTCACACAACGAATATCCGATGAACGAAAGCTCTCTCAGTGAACAAAATCAATTCAAGAAGGATGACACTTCCATTGACAAATCTCCTATCAACAAGGGGGAATGACATGTCACTATCCAGCACACCTGGGGCAGTCCAGTCAAGATTTAAAGAAATCTCTCAAGAATTGCAGAGTAACCAGAGGAAAGTCACCTCTCCAAACAGATCGATGACAGGATTTATTTCCCCAACAAACGGCAGGATTCTCCAGCTTGAGTTTGCCTCTCTGACTACTACAAATCAAAGGACCACAACTCCTCTTCCCCAGTAGACTATTATACAATCCCCGTCAAGTTACTGTGAAACCTGGACCCGACCAGATATCAGTTCAACTTCGATTCCCCAGTAAGAGCAACGGACAATCGAGACTCCTGAACTCTTTCCCCAAGCTGGAATAAACATACTCCCCACAGAGTTTTCAATATTTCCCATCGGAGTTCTTCTCAAACAACAAAACAGGAATCCCTGGTGGAAACATTCTAAGCAAAGTTTAAAGACACACATACTCTTCAACAGCAGTCCAGGATTTAACAAACTCCCCGACATTTGTCAAGGATTTATTTTCCCAGACAAAAATACATTCATAAACATTTCACATTTCATACCTCCTATTTACATACATGATAAAGTGCATACAACACAATCTCATTTATTTTTCAGAACATCATGACATCATGCATTTCATACATCATGACATTGCATACAGCTAACGTTTTACCTTTTTCAGAAAAAAAGGTCAGTCAACAGATGGCTACCAGCAACCTTTTCAAGTTCCAGATTAATACTTGTAGCAAGCCAGGAAAACTATTTGTGGACGACTGATTGTAGATTAATACCTGTAACAAGCCAGGAAAACTATCTACATGAAAAGATTGAAGATTAATACATGTAGCAAGCCAGGAAAACTATCTTTCTTTCTCAGGTCAGAGATTAATACCTGAAACCAGACAGGACAACTATCTCGTCGACCAACCTTTTCAAGTTCCAGATTAATACTTGTAGCAAGCCAGGAAAACTATTTGTGGACGACTGATTGTAGATTAACACCTGTAACAAGCCAGGAAAACTATCTACATGAAGAGATTGAAGATCAATACCTGTAGCAAGCCAGGAAAACTATCTTTCTTTCTCAGGTCAGAGATTAATACCTGAAACCAGACAGGACAACTATCTCGTCGACCAATCTTTTCAAGTTCCAGATTAATACCTGTAGCAAGCCAGGAAAACTATTTATGGATGACTGATTGTAGATTAACACCTGTAACAAGCCAGGAAAACTATCTTTCTTTCTCAGGTCAGAGATTAATACCTGAAACCAGACAGGACAACTATCTCGTCGACCAACCTTTTCAAGTTCCAAATTAACACCTGTAACAAGCCAGTAAAACTATCTTTCTCAGGTCAAATATTAATACCTGAAACTAGACAGGACAAATATCTACTCGACCAACTCATTCTAATTCAACTTCAGATACAGTACAGATACGCTCCAGACACGGATGCCATTCTGATACTCATTCAGATTCAAACTTTAGATACAGTACAGATACACTCCAGACATGGATGCCATTCTGATACTCATTCAGATTCAGATACATCACAGATACGCTCCAGACATGGATGCCATTCTGATTCTCATTTAGACTTCAAGTCCAGATACAGTTCAGATACGCTCCAGACACGGACGCCATTCTGATACTCATTCAGCTTTCAGATACAATACAGAACGCTTCAGACATGGACGCTATTCTGATACTCATTCAGCTCTCAGATACAGTTCAGATACGCTTCAAACATGAATGCCAATCTGATACTCATTCAGTTTCTCTTTCAGATTCAGCAATCACTTTTGGATGGCATCTACAAGCCCATCTCCAACAACTTTCTATCACCTCTCCAAATGGCATCTTTAAGCCCATTCCCTCTACCATCACATCACCGAGTGAAAATTTTTGGGCACTCTAGTGTCCAATCATCTTCCACCTTCGAGTCACGAATGGCAAAACCCGCCAATCTAACGCTTCAGGCTTAAGAATATTGAACAGGGGCAGCTGTTGTACCCCAAAATTTTCCCTCTCATTCTTCAAGGCCTTTCTCACAAGGATTCTCAAGGTTCAAGCTTGCACAAGTACTTTGGAATTTTGCAGTACCAAAATTAAAAGGCATATGTCAAAAAGGGAGAAAACAGATAAAAATAATATTTTGACAAAATTTGGAGAAATACAAGTGTTCTTCGTTTCAGTTCCTTCGATTGGCCTTTTGGCCTCTTTTGATGCAAGCTTAGCTTGCATCCTTCGACTGGGCATGGGCCTCTGGCACATTTTGGTTTGGATTCACAAGGAAAAAAGCCTCTTGTAATATATTTCATTTCCAAGGCAAAAGGCTCTCTTTTAGCATTCTTTGATTTTCACTTTTCGTTCCCTATATGCCTCTTTCGAATCTGAACATTTGGTCCTCCTACATGCACCTTTCGTTTGGACATGTTGGTTCCCTTTATACAAGCTTCGTTTGAACATAGATCTTTTACATGTTGGCATGAAGTCACAAGACAGGGACCCTCTATGTACACTCTTTCGTTTGACCACATGTAACCCCTGGCATGCAAACCTTCGATTGGACATGAGCCAACTCTGAATCCTTCGACGCAGTCTTCTTTAGTACATTTCTAGGACTCTTTGACACAAGTGGAAAATAGGATTTTGAAAGAACACTGATCAAATCTTTGGACCATGCTACATGATCTTACTTTACAGGCCTTAATGCTTGTATTTCACTCCATAATTAATTGCTTACATTATGGATTAACTTATTGTCCAGGTGATTAAGCCTTTGTCCAGAAGATTATTTTCTTGAAAGTGAACTTGTCAGTACAAATCCTGTCCTAAGCCCATGCTTTGCTTAAATCCTATTTGTACTTCACCATAAGTCAGGGGAGTCAGCCCCTTTTAACCAACAACTTCAGTACTTCACCTTGGGATCTTGGAAAATCTGACTTAGCTTAATATTCACGTTTTAGCCAAGCCACCTTTTTGTTTAAACTCCCAAACCTTTTCTCTATAAATAGAGCAATCATTGACAAAGAAAGGGTCCAGATTTTTGCTAGAGAAAAAAATCATAAAAAATCCTCAAAACATTCAAACTCTCCCATATTCTCAAACTCTCCAACATTCTCAAACCTTCAAAACTCTAAGATTTTTTTTCATAAAAAAGCCTCAGTAGTATACCTTTCGATTCACTTCCCCTAATCTGTAGCAACCTTCGATTCACGCATCACCATCATATACTCTCTTTCGATTCAGTGACTGCCCAAACCAAGCAGTAACAGAACTAGCTTCAGGAAGATCCCCGCAAAGCTCCCTCCACCATCAAAGAAGTCACCTACAACTCTTTCGGTTAAACACTTCAAGAGGTAAATTCTCTCTAAACTTGGAACTCTTTCATTTAAACATCATATGCACACTCCATTAAAGAAAAATGTAGATATTTCTAGACCATGTTTTAGCATTAGATTTTGACTGCCCATATGCTGAAAACTCAACCTTAATTAGTTATACTTTGGACTTTGAGACCCATTGTTTTTTATGCTAACCCCTGGACTGTAGTTATGTTTGGATGTTGCATTTTAAGAACTTGAGACAGGTTTGTTATACCCTTAGATTGGCTAACTGCACAAGCCTTTCAAATCACAATTTGAGGACCTAATATGCTTACAAGGAGTCAACAAGGAGCCTGTGGAAAAGCCAGAACCTTTTTGTTTCCAGGCCTCAGACGAAAGCCATAACCTTTTCATTTCCAAGCCTCAAACGAAAGATAGAACCCCACTGACTCTAACCCCAGTCGAAGGAGACAAAGGAAAATCGAAGGGCATAACCTCACTGACTCCAACCCCCAGTCGAAGGAGACAAAGGAAAATCTAAGGGCATAACCTCACTGACTCCAACCCCCAGTCGAAGGAGACAAAGGAAAATCGAAGGGCATAACCTCACTGACTCCAACCCCCAGTCGAAGGAGACAAAGGAAAATCGAAGGGCATGACTCCACTGACTCCAACCCCCAGTCGAAGGAGACAAAGGAAAATCGAAGGGCATGACTCCACTGACTCCAGACCCCAAATCAAAGGAAACCAAAGAACACAGAATCGAAGGGTGTTCCTGCCTGAATCGAAAGACCTTTTTTTTCTTGCCTTTATTTTATTTTTTCCTTTATAATTTCATGCTATTCAATATGGTTGTAATAGTGTAGGTTTTTATCTTTTTGCATTTTATTATTTTTGTATGCTTACTAGTAAAATAGGAAATGTATGGCAAGATAAAATCAATAAGTAGACAACCCCTAATCAAAGACTAAATGCATGTGAATCAAACACACTATTCATACACGCACCTCTAGGGTAATTCCACTTGGTTTCCATGAACAAAATGGCCATATTACGCATGTAAGGTGTCTTAGCAAAACAAACAAAAAAACAAGATCATAGTCCCTCGATGACGCTATTCAAAGTTGCCTTACAAAAATGATCTTAGTCCCTCAAAATGCTAAGATACTTTGTAACATTACTAATCATGGTCATACGATGACCCACACCCGTCCCTTCACATCTAACGATGGGGCTTCTTACCAAATCAATGGTAAGATAGCAACATCTAAAAAAGGAGGAAAAGAACATCTAATACCTTTTGAGTAGGTAGGTTCGCTCTTAGTTACTCGCTTGCTCACAACAAAAACATTTCTATACCAACACTCTCATTTGAAACATTTTCAAAAGATAACACTTTGTATGCATTCTTATAGAGACGAGAATCATCACAAAACACCCTTTCAAAATCACTTTCAAAAACACATCTCACAAACACCTCTTTAAACTACTTTCGAAACAAACACTTGGTATGCGTTCTTATAGAGACGAGAACCATTACGAAGTTCCATTTTCAAAATACTTTCAAAAATCACCACCACAAGCACACATTAAAACAAAAGAAAGTGATCTAGCAAGTAACTAAGAGCCCATGGAAAACCATGGATGAAAAGGGTGCTAATACCTTCCCTTTTCATAATCTACCCCCCGAACTCAAGAAAATATCTCAAAGGTCTTTCTTGTGCTTTTTCACCTTTCCTTTTGGATAAAAGAAAAGTCGGTGGTGACTCTTGCTAACCGCAACATTTGCGATAAAACGCAAAAACCTCAAGTCAGTTCTCCCACCGTATCACACTTTTCATACTTGATTATCAGTTACTTCCAGCTTACAACAATCACCTTCAGACCTATCCAAGAATCTATTGATGATAGCAGAGGAAAATTTTACACATCTACCTCTAACAAACACCTTTATATACTCCTTACTTTATGATCAGAACAGTCAATAGAAATATTAACAATAAATTTCTTAACAAGAGTCTCATAGCATTTTGCAAACCTGGTAACAATTTTCATTAATCCAGCAGAAGATATCAGCTCCATAATTTCTTTGCACTCTAGTGCACCAGCTCCCAATTCTCTTTCAAGGGAAATTCTTCTTTGAAATACATATTTTCACTTTTCAGCATTCTCAACAGAATGGAAGGAAATGTTGTCAAGAGGGGCATCAGGTACCCTAACAGAAAGCTTCTTGCTTGCAGACTTTTTCATAGGAGAGATGTCATGGACATCTTCCTCGACATTATAATCAGAGTTATCCTCTTCTACCAATTCAACTTTCTTCTTACCTTTGGATCTCTTTACAGCATCATCATCATCATCATCATCATCATCATCATCATCTGTGGAGGTATCAGGTCTAGCTTTTCTTTTGCTAAAGGGAGGAACCACTTTATTTCCGGACTTTAGGAGACCATACATAGTTTTCTTCTTGATTATCTTGGCAGAGGGTGTGATATTCACATTCTTTATTTTTCTAGTCTTGAGCCTTTTAGCAATTCCAGGCGCCACATTAGAAATGAGCTCATTATCATAAAGCTCATCACCATTAACCACATTCTCAACTTTTAGATTCTCTGCAGCTTTGGAGCCAACAGCATCTTCCTTAGCAGGAGAGTCCTTCTTAGCATATGATGTCTCAACATCTTTCTCAACATTTTCTTCCACTTCTTCTAGAACAAAAGTATAAAGCTTGCCAAGTTTACTTTCAGCAACATCTTTCTTGAAGGTGGATGATTTAGCAGCATTTTTAGGATCATTTCCTTTGTTAGTCGGAGTAGGCACTCAGGCAAGAGGAGTTAAAATTCTAGGCACAACAGAACCTTCATTTAACACCCTATCTACCAGCCTTCTAATACTTCTATCAACATCAACAATGTCTTCTTATGTCCTATCATCAGTAGCAGTAGAAGCATTGCCTTTAGAAGTGTCAAACTCATCTTTGGATTTCTTTGCAGGAGACGATCTGGGTTTCTTGACCTTCTTCTCAAGAGGTGGAATTGTTGTTAGAGTAGTAACGTCAAGTACCATGTCAAGGGAGAGCTCCTCAGGATGGTTGACAGATTTTAAGGGAGACGATGCATGATGTTGAGACATCTTTGAAGATTTCTGAGCAAGGAGATAAAGAATGACACGGGTTCTTTTTCTGTAAAGGAAAATGAAGAGTTTGTGAAAATAGAAGGAAGTGATTTCGTAGCGTGTGGGAAAAAATTTGAGACATTCTTGAAATGATTGCTTTCAAATTTTGATTTGTTGGAAACATAAGTAATATAATATCACTTTAATGATATTCCTACACGCCCTAAATTGCTACAAACCCTCATATATGCAGATCCCTAGTTTTTCTCTTAAGTTCTCAAACTGGTTTGCATCCAAAGCCTTAATGAAAATGTCAGCCAGTTGTAATTCAGTAGCTACATGTTCTAAGGCAACAATCTTTTCTTCCACAATCTCTATTATAAAATGATGACGGATATCAATGTGTTTGGTCCTGCTGCATTGAATATGATTTTTTGATATGTTTATGGCACTTAGATCGTCATAGAATAATGTCATGACATCTTGTTTGACATTATATTCTGTTAACATTTGTTTCATCCAAACCAACTGAGAACAATTACTTCCTGCAGCAATATACTCAACCTCAGCAGTGAGCAGAGACACATAATTTTGCTTCTTAATAAATCAAGATATAAGATTATTTCCCATTAATAAACATCCTCCTGATGTACTTTTTCTATCATCAGTACTTCCTGCCCAATCGACATCACAATAACCAATTAAGGCAAAGCTAGATCCATGAGAATATATCATACCATAGTCACTTGTCCTATTCACATATTTAAGAATTCTCTTCACATGGTTGGCATGGCTAACTTTAGGACCAGCTTGATATCTAGCACACACCCTACAACAAAGGCAATGCCAGGTTTACTAGCTGTGAGGTATAGAAGATTGCCTATCATACTTCTGTAAAGACTTTGATCCACACTTACTCCTTTTTCATCTTTAGACAATTTCAGATGTGCGGGAGCAGGAGTTCTTTTGTGACTGGCATTTTCCATCCCAAATTTCTTTACTATATTATTAGCATACTTGCTCTGAGATAAAAATATGGAATCTTCCATTTGTTTAACTTGCAGACCAAGAAAGTAGGTTAACTCGCCAACAAGGTCCATCTCAAATTTTGACTGCATTTGCTTGACAAATTGTTGAACCATCTCATTTGACATCCCACCAAACACAATATCATAAACATAAATTTGTACAATCATGATCTTCCCTTCTTCTTCCTTGACAAAAAGAGTTTTGTCTATTACACCTTTCTTATATCCATTCTCACCAAGAAATTCTGTCAATATCTCATGTCAAGCTCTTGGAGCCTTCTTTAATCCATACAAAGCTTTCTTTAGTTTGTACACATGTTTAGGAAAACTTGGATCAACAAATCCCTTAGGTTGTTCCACATAAACTTCTTCATTCATATAGCCATTTAAGAAGGCACTCTTTACATCCATTTGAAACAATTTAAATTTCAGTATGCAAGCAACTCCCAAGAGTAGTCTGATTGATTCAAGTCTGGCCACATGGGAAAAGGTTTCATCAAAGTCAACTCCTTCAATTTGAGTGTATCCTTGTGCAACTAACCTTGCCTTATTTCTAGTGACCACCCCTTTTTCATCAGATTTATTTTTGTACACCCATTTAGTGCCAATCACATTTGTCCCTTCAGGTCTTGGAACTAGATCCCAAACTTCATTTCTACTGAATTGTTCTAGCTCTTCCTGCATAGCATTAATTTAGAACTCGTCAATTAGAGCCTCTTTGACATTCTTAGGCTCAATTTTTGACACAAAGCAAGAGTTTGATATCCCTTCTCTTGATCTGGTAGTAACTCATTTATTTAGATCTCCTATGATAAGCTCCTTAGGGTGATCTTTATAAGTTCTAATTGAAGGCCTTTTATTAATATTACTGGGCTTAGGGTCTTCTTGAGGGAGATTAGAATCAATACTTCTGTCATTGGATTCTGTTGGAATATCAGATAAAGATGTTCCAACATCTTCTAAGACATCTTCTTCATCATTCCTCCTTTATCATCAATAATAACATTTATGGATTCCATCATAACCTTGGTTCTGGAGTTAAAGACTCTGTAAACTCTGCTATTTATGGAGTAACCTAGGTGTAAAACGGTGGGAGAACTTACTTGGGTGTTTTGCGTTTGATCACAATTGTTGCCGATAGCAAGAGTCACCACCGACTTTTCTTTTATCCAATAAGGAAAAGGTGAAAAGAACAGAAAAGACCTTTGAGATATTTTCTCGAGTTCGGGGGGTAGGTTATGAAAAAGGAAGGTGTTAGAACCATTTTCATCCATAGTTATCTACGGGCTCTTAGTTGCTTGCTAGATCACTTTTGAAATTGCTTTGTTTGAAATGTGTTTGTGGTGGGTTTTAAAAGTATTTTTGAAAAGCGCCTTTGTTTAGGAAAACTTTATAATGATTCTCGTCTCTATAAGAATGCATACAAAGTGTTAGACTTTTGAAAATATTTCATGTTTTGAAAGTGTTTTGTGTGTTTGAAAAGATGTTTTTTTTTAAGATGGATTGTGAGCAAGCAACTAAGAACGTTCTACCTACTCAAAAGTCTTTTATTCATTTCTCTCTTCCTTTGATATTGTTATCTTACCATTGATTGGTAAGAAGCCCCATCTTTGGATTTGAAGGGACGGGCGCGGGTCATCGTATAGTCATGGATAGCAATATTGTGAGATATCTTAGCATTTCTCTTGAGGGACTAAGATCATTTGTAAGGAAACATTCGTAGCGTCATCGAGGAACTATGATCTTGTATTTTCTATTGTTTTTGCTAAGATGTCTCACATGCATATCATGGCCATTTTTTAAGGCAACAAGTGGAGTTATCTCTAGAGGTGCAAAGTGTGCAAGTGTCTATTTTTCATGCATTATTTTGTCTTGGATTAGGGTTGTCTAAGATTGATTTTAGTCTTACCATACACACCTTAGTTACTAACATTTGTATTGAAAACGATAAATTTGCAGAAATTAAAATCCTACACTATTACATCATTAGGGGGGTGGGGGTACAATTTACAAATGGGGATGAAATAGGAGCTTAAATATTACAACCATATTGAATAGCCATGAATAAAATATGTAGAAAGTATAAAAACAGTGTAAAAAGGAAGAAAATTGCATTTTTGAATATTATATGTCGACACATGCTCTTTTTCCTCGACACATAACCTTCCCTTGCCCCTGTATTGCCAAATCAACTCAGTATGAGTCGATACATATGGGTATGTGTCGACTCATTCCCTGCATGTGTTGACTCATACGTGTTTTGTGTCGACTCGTACGTGTTTTGTGTCGACTCATGAGCCTTTTTTCTTTTTGTTTTATGCCTGTTATAGCAGTATGTTTCGACTTATGATGCTTTGTGTCGACTTATAGCCTATTTTTCCACTAAGATGTGTCGACTCATATAGGTATGTGTCGACTCATACTATCATTTTTTCACTTTAACATTGTTTTGCTGCATACATGGATTAGTTCTCAACACATAAATGAAAAGAATGGAAGACAAACAAAGGGTTAGCTTCAAGGGTGTTGTACCCCAAAATTTACCCTCTCTTTTTCAATTCATCTCCTGAGATCAGTGAATTGATAGACAGAATTCAGTCAACTGGTGGAAAAATTCAAATGTACACTAAAAAGTCAAAATTTGACTTTTTGACCAAAATTGAGTCCCAAAAATCACATTTCTTCAAGATATCCAAATATGAAATCTGATCATCAAAAATCAAGAGATTCAAAAATCCAACTTTGCAAGACTTGGAAAATTTTCTAAGTATTTTCTATACTTGTTAATTTCATTGCTTCATGACATCTTTTCATTACAATTTAAGATAATTCAAGATGTTACAAATAATTCAAGTTATTATAAAGTTTCATTTTTGCAAGATTACAAATCCCAAGCTTTGTCTTGCTTGAATTTTTCCCTTTGACTCAATGTCCAAACTTTGCCACTATACTGTCCATAAAACCAAACTTGTGTCATGCTACAAACAATGTTATCTAAATTACTGCTGAACAAAGCCCTATATGCTGCCAAATCCAAGCCTGTTATACTGTCCACATAATAACCCAAAACCATGTCAAAAATAATCTGTTGCATTGCTATTGTGATACGGTGGCAGAACCGACTGTTTATGTACTATTTTTTGTGTTTTTTTTGTTTGCAAATGTGCGGTAAGCAAGAGTCGTCACCTTCTTTTCTTTTATCGAACCAAGGAAAGGGTGAAAAGAACAGAAAAAGACATTTTCAAGAATTTTTTGAGTAAGGGGAGTAGGTTATGGAAATGGAAGGTGTTAGAACCCTTTTCATCTGTGGTTTTCCACGGGCTCTTAGAGGTTTGCTCATTTTGAAATACTTTTGTGCTTTGTGTGTTTAAAAATGTTTTGAAAAGCCTTAGTGCGGCGATTTGCTTTGTGTTTTAACTCTTGTATCGGTCTTCAAGAGTGTTAACAAAGCAAATGTTTTGAAATTGTTTTTTTTTAAAAAGTAGTTTTCCGTGTAAGTGCAAAAAAGTAATTTTTTTTTAGCAAACTTCTAACAGCTATCTACTTTTATACTCGAAAAGTTAGTTCTTTTCCTCTTTTCCTTTAGACAGTGCTATACTACTATTAGTGAGTAGGTAGCATTATCGTTGGATGTTTGGAGGTACAATCAAAGGGACGTTACAGTCACGAAGGCAATTATGGAGATGCTTTAGCAATTCTGTTTTAGGGACTAGATCATTTACCGAGAAGGCAACTGTAGGGTCATTGAGGAACTATGATCTTTTGATTTTATGAGTCTTTGCTAAAGCATTCTTACCCCATGATTGTTTTATTGAAGGTAACCAAAGTGGGCGTACCTTAGAGGTGTATATGTGCAATAATGTTGTGTTTCAGTTATTTTTTGTCTTTTTGTTAAGTTTACTAGCGTTTGATTATTAGTCTTTTTATACAAGCCTAATTACTAGCAGTTAATATGAAAAGCAGTAAAATGCAAAAAATTGAGGTCCTACGCTATTACAATGCTTCGGGGAGGGGATTTACATTATACAAGGATAATGGGGATAAAGCAGTAAATGTCCTTATTTATGTATTACATCCAGTAAACATATACAATAAATGTAAAATATTGAATTAAATAAACGCGCGCAAAGTAAAAGAAAATCCTTTTGTTGTTTTTGGTATAAAAGAAAACAAGGCCTAAGTCTATTTAATTTTAATTTTAAGAGAACAATGTTAAAATAATTAATTTATTTATTTACAAAATTAATTTAATTGGAAAAAACAACTAACCTAATATTTTTGTGATTTTGATTTTAATGTTAATTAAAAAAGATGAAAATAGAGAAATGAACCAAAAAGTAAAAATACAAATGGGGGCACCCTTCGATTGCAGGGAAAGGCCGACTTCGATCCCAGGAAAATTATAGTCTTCGATCTAGGGGAGATATGGCCTTCGATCCAAAGGGAGAGGTGATGGTATTTCGACCCAAGGGAGGAAGATATCTTCTTCGATCCAGGGGGGGAAGTCGTCTTCTTCGATCCAAGGGTGAAAGCAATTCTCGATTCTAGACCTGCAAGACAAATATTAGTAAACAATAACCTGGGTGTCAAACCCAGGTCCTTCGATCCTGCATGTATTGGTTTTATTTAGGCCAGATCTTCAACAAATGTTAGTAAACTAAGAACACGACCTAGGTGCCAAACCCAAGCCCTTTGATTTTGTCTAGAACGGAAAATCAAAGGGTACAACAAATATGGAGGTGTTATGCATATGCAAAGTTTTAACAATTTACCCTTTCTTACCAACAAAATGAATCTTTGATTTGGGTACTGGCTGGATGTGAGAACTTTTGATCTAAGGGCTTCTAGGCGTGGGCACCTTCGATCTGAAGGACTGCTTTTTGCTTGGAAAATTTTGACAACCTTTGATGGATTCTGTGGGCAGCGTCTCTCCAATTTTTTCCTCTTTTTTTGCAACACTTATGATCTCTTTATATAGCGGGGGTAGAGGGGACAAGAAGGCAAAGATTTAAACATCCTTGATTATGTTTGAAAGCCATGAATAGGAATTTGTAATGTTGGCCAAACACATGGGATCTTGTCTCCCTTTTTGCATTTGCTATTGTGTAACTGTCCTTCGAATGCCCTCCTTCGAATGGGATGCTAGCCTCCTTCGAATGGACCTTTGCAAGCTTCTTCAAATGGACTCTTGCAAGCTTCTTCGAATGGACTCTTTTGGAATGTCAATCGAAGGGCCTTTGCTCTGGTGTTTCAATCGAAGGAAACTCTGATGCTCCAATCAAAGGAAGCTCTGATGCTCCAATCTAAGGAAGCTATGATGCTCCAATCGAAGGAAGCTATGATTCTCCAATCGAAGGAACCTTTAGGAATTCCAATCGAAGGATCCTATTGCAAGGACAATTGAAAGGCTTTGCTGAAATGTCAATCGAAGGGCATTTTGGAGATGCCAATCGAAGGAAACTTGAAAACACTACTCACAAATTTTCCTTTTCCTTAGGCAAGGGTTTGTGACCATTCATGTAGGGGAAGACCTTGGAAAACATGAGAGGGAAAATTTTGGGATACAACAATTTCCCTTGTTCAATCTTCTTAAACCCGGGGATGTAGATTGGCTTGCCTGCCTTTCGTGATCTGATGGTGGTAGATGATTGAACACTAGAGTGCCCAAAAATTTGCACTCGTCTGAAGTAACACTGATTATTGATGATGGCGGGAATGAGCTTACAGATGCCATTTGGATAAGATGGCAGAGAGTTGTCGGAGATGGGCTTAAAGATGACAACCGCAGAGCATGACAAAGAGTCATCAGAGATGGGCTTAGAGATGCCATCCAGAAGACTGTTGATTTCATGAGATACTCCTTTGTGGGGATTCCTGTTCCTGCTGTCTGAGGAGGAGTCCGTTGGGAATGTTTTTTAGGGGAATATAGTCTAGGAGCTTCGGTTGTCCATTAATCTACTGGGGAGTCATATCTTGACTGAAGAGATTGAAGTGAACTGCTATCTAGTCAGGATCCAGGCTTTGCAGTGACTTGCTGAAGATGATAAGTCTGACTGCTATCTAGTCGTATTCCAGGCTTCACAGTGACTTACTGAGGAAATGAGATTAAACTATTATCTGACCGTACCCAGGCTTCAGTGATTTGAAGAAGTTAAGTTGTTATCTGGTCGGATCTAGGCTTTAACTTGAATCTGAGGTGTACCGTTATCTGGTTGTATCTAGGCTTCAGTGATTTGAAGAAATTAAGCTGTTATTTGG
Organism: Vicia faba; assembly: GCA_948472305.1. NCBI lineage: Eukaryota > Viridiplantae > Streptophyta > Magnoliopsida > Fabales > Fabaceae > Vicia > Vicia faba. Next base: position 777,275,240 of record OX451737.1, read on the forward strand.
TCGGATCCAGGCTTCAACTTGAATCTGAGGTGTACCGTTATCTGGTTGTATCCAGGCTTCGGTGATTTGAAGAAATTAAGTTGTTATCTGGTCGGGTCCATGCTTCAACTTAAATCTGAGGTATACTATTATCCGATTGAATTCATGCTTCATAGTAACTGACAGAGTAAACTTCTATTTGGTCGGATTCCAAGCTTCACAATGCTTTATACTGTTATCTGGAAAAATCCAAGCTTCACAGTGTCTTTGAAGAAGTGAACTACTATCTGGTCGGATTCCAGGCTTTGCAGCACCTTATACTGTTATCTGGTCGAAATCCAGGCTTTACAGTTTCTGAAGAAGTAAACTACTATTTGGTCGGATTCCAGGCTTTGCAACACCTTATACTATTATCTGGTCGGAATCCAGGCTTCACAGTGTCTTTGAAGAAGTGAACTACTATCTGGTCGAATTCTAGGCTTTGCAGCACTTTATACTGTTATCTGGTCGAAATCCAGGCTTCACAGTTTCTTCAATTGGATTGAATATTATGCAGTCGGGTTCTGGGTTTCATAGTAACTAACAGGGTAGACTACTATCTGGTCGGATTCCAAGCTTTGCAGCGCTTTATACTATTATCTGGTCGAAATCTAGGCTTCATAGTGTCTTAAATTGTTGATTGACTATTATCCGATCGGGTTCCGGGCTTCATAGTAACTAACAGGGTAGACTACTATCTGGTTGGATTCCATGCTTCGCAACCCTTTATACTGTTATCTGGTCGAAATCCAGGCTGCACAATGTCTTAAATTGTTGATTGACTATTATCTGGTCGGGTTCCGGGCTTCATAGTAACTGACAGGGTAAACTGCTATCTGGTTGGATTCCAGGCTTCGCAGCGCTTTATACTATTATTTGGTCAAAATCTAGGCTTCACAGTGTCTTAAATTGTTGATTGACTATTATTCGGTCGGGTTCTGGGCTTCATAGTAACTGACAGGGTAAACTGCTATCTGGTCGGATTCCAGGCTTCGCAGCGCTTTATACTGTTATCTGGTCGAAATCCAGGCTTCACAGTTTCTTCAATTGGAATGGAAATCAGAGAGATCTTAGTGTCGATCTGACTGAACCAGAGAAGGTCTTGGGAGGATATCTTTCTGAGGAAATTGCTGAAATAGCCCTTCTTCAGATGTAGCTTTTGAGAAGACTACCAAGTCACATAAGTAGTGATATTTGTTGATTTGATCTTTCCCTGAAAAAGGTAAAGAATTAGTCATATGCAATGTCATGATGTATGAAATGCATCGTGATGATGTTCTTAAAATAAATGAGATTATGTTGTATGCGATGTATATGCATATGCCATGTGTGATACGGTGGGAGAACTGACTTGGGATTTGCATTTGTGTTCGCATTTGTTCGGTTTAGCAAGAGTCGTCATCGACTTTTTGTTTTATCCTAAGGAAAGGTCAAAAAGCACAGGAAAGACCTTTGAGATGTTTTCGTGGGTTCGGGTGGTAGATTATGAAAAGGGAAGGTTCTAGCACCCTTTCCATCCATGGTTATCCATGGGATCTTAGTTACTTGCTTAGATCACTTGCTTTGATTTTCAATTGTTTGAAATGATGCTTTGTGTGTCCGGTTTTGAAAATGTTTTGAAAAAGATGCCTTGTCTAGGCAACCTTTGTAATGATTCTTGTTTAAATGTATACAAAGGTGTATGTCTTTTTGAAAGGTTTTCAATGTTTTGAAAGTTGTTTTGAAATTGTGTTGTGGAGTTTGTTTTGAAAAATAGCAAGGATGTTTTGCAAGATTTTTGATCAAGTAACTAAGAGTTGTCTACCCTATTTTACTCAAAGATCTTTCTTATGTTTTTAACCCTTTTAACAGTGTTATTTCACCATTGTATTTGGTGAACAACCTTGTGTTAGGATGTTAACAGGACAGGCGCAGGTCATCGTATAGACCATGATTAGCAATTTTGCAAAGTATCTTAGTATTTTTTGAGGGACTAAGATCATTTTTGTAAGGCAACTTTTGAATAGCGTCATCGAGGGACTATGATCTTTTGATTTTTTTTGTTTTACCAAGATACTTTGCATGCGTAACATGGCCATTTTAAATTTAGGCAACCGAGTGGAGATACCTAAAGGGGTGTTTGTGTGCAAGTGTGTTTTATTGCATACAAGAGTTTATCTTTGAATTAGGATTTTCTATTTCATTGATTTTATCTTGCCATACATACCTAATTAACATTTATATGAAGGTAATAAAAGAGTGAAAAAGATAAATCCTACACTATTATAACCATATTGAATTGCATGAAAATATAAAGGCAAAAATAAGGTAAAAGCAAGAAAAATGGATCTTTCGACTTAAGGTAGTAACCCTTCGATTCTGCCATTTTTGGCCTTCTTCGACCTTACTTGAAAAAGGGTGAAAGAATGAGTTTCGACTGGGGCCTAGATGACAGCATATTTTGGCTTTCGATTGGGGCCTGGAGGCCAGCATGTTGTGCCTTTCGACTGCCTCTTTCATTTGGCCTGAAGGTTAGTATGGAAGCCAGAGGCTTCGTTTCTAACTTTTCTGTCTCCTGTTTCTTTCATTTGAGTTTGGATAGCAATATGGCCCAAGGCCATCACCTTAAGACTAGATTAATTCTTTAAAGCGTATTTAAATGTACCAAGAGCAAAAGCCAAGAAGATGGTTAACCATGACACATATTAAGAGAGTGAAAACAAAACAAAAAGAAGAAAATAGTATGAACATGTTTTAAATGAAAAAGAAAACTTATTTACATGCTATGCTGGAAACGAAGGGGCAAAGGTTAGAAATGGCTTACCTTGCTGGAGGTTGGAGCGTGTTCTGGACTTTGAAGCGGTTGCTTTGAACGCCTCTGGATTCGAAGGAAAAGACCCAGGGTAGGCCTTCATCACTGGATTCAAAAGAGCAAAACAAGTGAAATATCCTTCTTTGCTGGATTCAAAGGAAAGAACAAATGGGATGCTCCTTGAGTCGGAGGAAACTGGAATGTGTTGTTTGAAGGAGGTAACGGTGATTCTAGTTTCCAATTTCACAAGTGTTGAAGTGTTTGAGAATTTTATGGTGTGTGAGAATTTTAAGATACGTTCCTCTTCCCTCTTCTTTCTTTTTTCTTCTGTGCAAATGAACTCTCTATTTATAGAGAAAGGCTTGGGGAGCAAAAATAATAAAATAAGGTTTAGTCTGGAAAGTAAGTGCCCACTTGTGCCATAAAAGTAAAATGAATGGTTCAGATGGGGTTGCTTCCTTATGAAGTAAAACAGGCGCAAGGCTCAAGACAAACCTTTCTAAAAGGTAGTATTATGTTGTTAAGTGCAAGTGGTCTTGGACAACAAATGGGTAAAGGCCTATTTTAGCTTGCATAAACAAATGAGTATAGGGTGAGTCATAGGTTTGAGGTTTGAAAAGGGAAAACACGTAGCCTAGCCTATGGGTCTAAATGTTCAACTTGATCTTTTGAGTCGAATCCTCCATATTTCTACACCTTTCGACCAGACTAGAACAACACAACATTCGTTTTCACCAGTTGTGTGTCATGATGCAGGACTATGGCGTGTCGAAGGGTTTGCAGATGGATTCGAAGGTGATATGAGGGTGCATTCGAATCCTACATGAAGATGAATTTGAAAGTCACAGGAAGGTAGCCATTCATCCAATCGAAAACTTATGAATCCAAGGCCAATAGGTGAGGGGCGAATGGTGCAGTCGAATGACACTTTTCAGAAGGTTATTAACTTCTGAATCGAAGGAAGCTTTCAAAAGATTATTGACTTTTTGAATTGAAGAAAACCAAAAGGAGACCTTTACTTCCTGAGTCGAAGGACATTCCTGAGTCGAAGGACATTCCTGAGTCGAAGGACATTCCTGAGTCGAAGGACATTCCTGAGTCGAAGGATATTCCTGAGTCGAAGGATATTCCTGAGTCGAAGGACACTGTTTCAAAGGGAAACAAAAACTCAATTGAAGCTTGTATGAAGATCATTTCCTTCTGAATCGAAGGAGACCTATTTGACGTCACATGCCCAGACGAAAGAGGCAAGCTAGCAACAACTTTTGAGCAATCGAAGGAGGTGCAAATTCAATCGAAGGGTGCTGAATCGAAGGAGATCTGTTTTCCTCCAAATTTGTCAAAATGTTATTTTTATCTGTTTTCTCCATTTTTGACAGTTTCCTTTTAATTTTGGTATTGGAAAATTCCAAAGTACTTGTGTAAGCTTGAACCCTTGAGAATCCTTGTGAGAAAAGCCTTGAAAAAATGAGAGGGAAAATTTTAGGGTACAACAACTGCCCCTGTTCAATCTTCTTAAACCTGAAGAGTTAGATTGGCGAGTTCTGCCATTCGTGACTCGAAGGTGGAAGATGATTGGACACTAGAGTGCCTAGAAATTTGCACTCGGTGATGCGATGATAGGAGGAATGAGCTTAAAGATTCCATTTGGATAGGTGATATAATCTTGTTGGAGATGGGCTTGTAGATGCCATCCATGAATGCTTGTTGAATTGTAATTTGTAAGTTGAAAGAATGAGTATCAGAATTGCGTCCATGTCTGGAGTGTAACTGAATTGTATCAAAAGGTGGGTTGTTTGGTGATGAGTCCATGTAAAACTGCATCTGAAATTTCCTGAGAAGGAACCTGTGTAGGGTTGCCTGATGATGAGTTCGTGTAAAAATTCATCCTATGTAGGGTTTCCCGATGATGAGCCCGTGTGAAACTGTATCTTGGAAGGAAGGAAACTGTGTAGGGTTGCCTGATGATGAGTCTGTGTGAAATTGCATCTTGGAAGGAAGGAACCTATGTAGGGTTGCCTGATGATGATCCCGTGTGAAACTGCATCTTGGAAGGAAGGAACCTGTGTAGGGTTGCCTGATGATGAGTCCGTGTGAAACTGCATCTTGGAAGGAAGGAACCTGTGTAGGGTTGCCTGATGATGAGTCCGTGTAAAACTGCATCTTGGAAGGAAAGAACCTGTGTAGGGTTGCCTGATGATGAGTCCGTGTAAAACTGCATCTTGGAAGGAAGGAACCTGTGTAGGGTTGCTTCATGATGAGTCCGTGTAAAACTGCATCTGGACTTGAGAAGGAACTGGTGTAGTGTTACTTCATGATGAGTCCGTGTAAAACTACATCTAGAATTGAGAAGGAACCGGTGTAGGGTTGCCTGATGATGAGTCAGTGTAAAACTACATCTGGAATTGAGAAGGAACCGGTGTAGGGTTGCCTGATGATGAGTCCGGGTAAAACTGCATCTGAATTTGAGAAGGAACCGGTGTAGGGTTGCCTCATGATGAGTTCGTGTAAAACTGCATCTGGAATTGAGAAGGAACCGGTGTAGGGTTGCTTCATGATGAGTCTGTGCAAAACTGCATCTGGAATTGAGAAGGAACCGGTGTAGGGTTGCTTCATGATGAGTCCGTGTAAAACTGCATCTGGAATTGAGAAGGAACCGATGTAGGGTTGCTTCATGATGAGTCTGTGCAAAACTGCATCTGGAATTGAGAAGGAACCGGTGTAGGGTTGCTTCATGATGAGTCTGTGTAAAACTGCATCTGGAATTGAGAAGGAACCGGTGTAGGGTTGCTTCATCATGAGTCCGTGTAAAACTACATCTGGAATTGAGAAGGAACCAGTGTAGGGTTGATTCATGATGAGTCCGTGTAAAACTACATCTAGAATTGAGAAGGAACCGGTGTAGGGTTGCTTCATGATGGTCAAGTAGATAGTTGTCCTGGTTTGTTACAGGTGTTAATCTGGAACTTAAAAAACTGTTGTCAACCTTTTGCTAAAGAAGGTAAATTGTTAGTTGAAACACAAAGTTATGTTGCATGAAATGTATGATACAATATATGTGTTTCATCAATGTTTATGATATATGAATGAAATGGATGCGCATGTAAGCTGAGTAGCTGTCTTGCTGAGGAAGATAAATCCTGGATAATGAAATCTTTGACTGCTGCCGAGGAAAGTAAATCCTTGACTGCTGATGGGGATTGAAAATCCTTTGATCGTTGAAAAATGAGAAGTCTTGGGGACCACTATTGGGGAAACAGGAGTTTGGGTTGTATGCCAATCTACTGGGGATTCCCGTTTCGAGGAGATCTTCACTGGGGAATATCTGAATACTCATTGAAAAGTAGCTATCTCTGTTGGGGATATCAGGAAGTTGAATTGTATGTTATAGGTGAAAGGATGAGAAGCAGGAAGGTATCTGCGTTTGGAGCATCTCTGGGCTGAGGATAAATTCTGAATGAGTGATAGAATGGCAACCGTGTCTGGAGCGTATCTGGACTGTATCAGAAGTTGAGATTTGTATGAGTAGCAGAATGACTTCCGTGTCTGGAGTGTATCTGAAGTTGAGATCTGTATGAGTAGCATAATGACTTCCGTGTCTGGAGTGTATTTGAAACTGTAACTGGGATCTGAGTAAGTGACAGAATGGCAACCGTGTCTAGTGCGTATCTGGACTGTATCTGGTGTTGAGATCTGTATGAGTAGCAGAATGACTTCCGTGTCTGGAGTGTATCTGAAACTGTAACTGGGATCTGAATGAGTGACAGAATGGCAACCGTATCTGGTGCGTATCCGGACTGTATCTGGTGTTGAGATCTGTATGAGTAGCAGAATGACTTCCGTGTCTGGAGTGTATCTGAAACTGTAAATGGGATCTGAATGAGTGACAGAATGGAAACCGTGTCTGATGCGTATCTGGACTGTATCTGGTGTTGAGATATGTATGAGTAGCAGAATAACTTCCGTGTCTGGAGTGTATCTGAAATTGTAACTGGGATCTGAATGAGTGACAGAATGGCAACCGTGTCTGGTGCGTATCTGGACTGTATCTGGTGTTGAGATCTGTATGAGTAGCAGAATGACTTCTGTGTCTGGAGTGTATCTGAAACTGTAATTGGGATCTGAATGAGTGACAAAATGGCAACCGTTTCTGGTGCGTATCTGGACTGTATATGGTGTTAAGATCTGTATGAGTAGCAGAATGACTTCCGTGTCTGGAGTGTATCTGAAACTGTAACTGGGATATGAATGAGTGACAGAATGGCAACCGTGTCTGGTGCGTATCTGGACTGTATCTGGTGTTGAGATCTGTATGAGTAGCAGAATGACTTCCGTGTCTGGAGTGTATCTGAAACTGTAACTGGGATCTGAATGAGTGACAGAATGGCAACCGTGTCTGGTGCGTATCTGGACTGTATCTGGTGTTGAGATCTGTATGAGTAGCAGAATGACTTCCATGTCTGGAGTGTATCTGAAACTGTAACTGGGATCTGAATAAGTGACAGAATGGAAACCGTGTCTGGAGCGTATCTGGACTGTACGTAACCCTTTGATAAGATTGACATTTAAATTCCCCAAGTGATGGTGAGGGAGACTTTCCCCAGGTTGATCTGTAATTGAGAGATTTCTTGAAATCTTGACTGGACTGCCCCAGGTTTAATGGACTTTGAAAGATTTGTTGAAATCTTGACTGGACTGCCCCAGATTTGTTGGACAATACCAAACCAAGTCTCTTTTTGTTGACGGGAGATTTTTGCAACGGGAGTATCATCCCACTTGAAGTGATTTTACTCACTGAGAGAGCTTTCGTTCCTCCGAACATTCACTGTATGAATTTCTTCGCTGTTTAAACAAGTAAACCATGTGCAAACAACGATATTCAAATAATGCAAAGTTTATGCTTGTCTCGATGTTTTGAAAATGCATTTTTTAGCAGAAAACTTTTTATAAGACAAATTTAACACAAGATTTTAGGGCAAAGCCTTACAGGAGTCAGGATACCTTTTGTAACAGTATGCTTTCGAACTAACCCATACTTCAATTAGGACTTTTGAAGGGTTGTAACGTGGCTTGTTTCACGGTTTAAGAAACAAAGGATAAAGGCTCAAAGTATATTTGTTCCCACCCGCTCTTCGTGATGTCCTTCAGTCCTAAACTCAGTTAATTGTGCGTCGAACTCTATTCGAGTTTAGAATGATATTTTGGTGATGGTTCACACCAGTTGAATTTGTTGGAAGGCAGTCATCATTTTGCAACATTTTTCATGTTGTTGAGGATTGGTAATGACCCTTTTTTATTTGTTATCCCTAACTCTTGCCTGACTGTTCCTGTTTTCGAGATTACAGCCAGCGGGATGCCCCAGCTTTCTTAAGCCTCCTTTGTAGGTTTTGGCCTAGTGGGCTTTTTTTTAATTATTTTAAGAGGTAATGACTGCCTATGAGATAAGGAACCATCACTGTCTTTTGGTTCCAAAGGAACGTTTTTTATGTTATTCGTTATATTACGAACTGAGAGTTTGCGACTTCAATTCGTATCTTTTTTGAATTAGCTGAGAGACTACCCTGCCCCAGGTTTAATCAAAGGTTTCAATTTGTTTAAAAATAGAAAACTCATACTTCTTTGGCTCGAAGGGGTTGACTAGGGATTATCTTCCTTATAACTCCAGTGTTTAGGATTTGAAAGAAATGCTTGTACATCGTCAGCAAGGTCTTGTTCAAAAGCATATTGTGTGAGATTACGGTATTGTTTCGTCATCCTCCCTCTAAAGGCTTGTAGCTTTTTATCAAGAGTTAAATATCATAAAGAAAGTAGAAAGCATAGTTTAAGAATAGTGAAAACAAATGGATGAATTCAAGACAAACATATGCAATGCATTAATGAAAGAGAGTTTGACATCAACAGATAATTGTTTGAATAACAAAAAGAAGTTACAACTTGAAAATTCAAAGAAACAAATACGCTCTCAATGATTCATCAAAGGAGCAGTGATTATGCTAGAGTCTCCAGAGGACCAAACTCAATCTCCTTGACATCAATCAAATTCTGAATCTTGTACTTCAATGCCCAACAATCGTTAGTATCATGCCCGGGACTGTCAGAATGATAAGCACATGTCGCATTAGGATTGTAGTTAGGAGAAGAAGTCTTGGGGTTTGGATGAGGTCCTATCAATGTAATTAGATTCATCCTTAACAAGTGTTGCAACGCTTGAGACAACGGCATGTTGATGTTGGTGAACTGTCATTTAGGCTCATCTGGCCTTCATTGATTTCCCTTTTGCTGTTGTCAGTGTGACACAGAACCAAAGACCAGGACTGCCCCTACGTGTCGGTCGCAATGACTTTTTTGACTGTTCACAGCATTGGACTCTTTCTTCCCATTATAGGGTATTTTCTAGGCGTCAGAGGGTGTAGGTCCTTGGATCTTTCCACTTTTGATGCCAGCTTCGACCCTTTCGCCGGCTAGTATTAGCTCGGTGAACCCGGCTGAAGAGCTTCCAATTAAGTGATTGAAGAAAGGCCCTGTCAAAGTTCCCATGAAGATGTCAATCAGCTCCCTGTTAGTTAAAGGAGGTTGTACCCTACCAGCCAGATCTCTCCACTTTTGAGCGTATCCCTTGAAGTTCTCGTTGGAACCCATGGTCATGTTCTGCAATTGCACACGAGTTGGTGCAAGATCAGCATTGTACTGATACTGTTTGTAAAAATCAGCAGCTAAATCCTCCCAGGTGTGGATGCGAGAACTCTCCAGTTGATAAAACCACTCGAGTTGAGTCCCTACCAGGATTTCTTGGAAGAAATGGGTCCAAAGCTTTGGATCAGTTGTGTATGGTTGAATCTTGCGAACATAAGACTTTAAGTGCATCTTAGGGCAAGAGACTCCATCGTACACGGCAAAGATAGGGACTTTGAACTTTGGCGGGATGACCAACCCAGAAACTAAACCCATGTCTCCTAAATCCAAGCCAGGTATTTGTTGAATCTCCATAGTACTGAGGCGATCCTCCAACTGTTTGTACTTGTCAACAGCGGGAGGATATTGTTCTTCGGAGTAGTCAGCTTCAACATCATCGATCTCCAAATTGTGGTCTTCTTCAAGACTATCCCTTATGTTGGATGGAGTTGAAATATCTAGGGTTTTAGGTCTTCTTTTCAAGTTCAGGATGCCCGCTGCCTTCTTGGACTTCTTCTTCTTGTCTTTGAGAAGGAGAGCTTTCAGATCCTCTTGCCCTTTACCCATAGCCAGAAGCATTTGTTGGAATTGAGCGTTTTGAGCTTGGAGATCTTTCACTGTTTGTTCCATATTCACCTTACTGAAATAAACAGTAGGAAGATAAGGAGACATGTATGGGAGAAACCTGTCATGATGCGATGCATGATATGTGGATACATGTTTTCAAGGATCTCGTGGGATAAACACAAGAAAATGTTAGAGATTGAACTTCGATCAACATCTTTGATTGGAGAGCTTTATATCGGTGGATGCCTTTCCATTAGAATCAAGCTCACCATGTCAAGTGGGTCATAGCCCCTGATTCAAGTTGTTGCACTTGATCTTTGACGGCGTTTGTTTAGAGGAAAATGAAACCTCTTACCCTTTGGTAGATGTATGGTTCAACGTGACCCTGCATCAAAAGACCCTCGAGATCCTTGAAATGGTTATTGAAAATGCTATGGTATGATGTTATGATGTTATGTACATGTATGCAAAAGTAAGCAAGTGTATATACAGACAGTCATATTCACACAAAGCAAACAAGTCCTTTGGTTCAGGCTTGCATGGGGTTTGTAGGTAAGTACCCTCTTGAAGTTAGTTGGCTCAACTTGTCCTAAAATAGAAACCGGGTTCTAAGGAGCTCAATATCACTGAATTATTTTCTATGTTCATTGTTTTGGTTTAGCCACTTAACTGGAGACCAAAATATCCCAAGAAAACAATCCTCAATGAGTGTAGTATCGAGTATCTACCAACTTCGGACTGCACCAAAGTCAGTCATCTCACTACCCCTAAAAAAAAGGCCAAGATGGTCAAGTAAGGTTCTAAGGTCAATTGATGCTTCACGACACCACGTGGCGGCCCCGTACTCTCCTTGATTCAACTCAAGGGTTACCGATACCAACCAAAGTGCCACATCAACGTAGCTACTGTTTCAACCATGTCGGTATACCCCACACAGTTCCGTCACAGTTTGTTTGCTACTTACCTAAAAAGGTGCCCCCAAATCCGGATGTAGGATTTACAACAAACCCAAACAAGGAACCCAAAAAGTAAAGCAATCAAAGCAATCAAAGTAAGCATGTATAGGTGATCAAAAACCCTAAGGTAACCCCACTTTAAGCTTATCCCCAGCAGAGTCGCCAGTTCTGTGATATGGTGGGAGAACTGACTTGGGATTTGCGTTTGTGTTCGCATTTGTTCGGTTTAGCAAGAGTCGCCACCGACTTTTTGTTTTATCCTAAGGAAAGGTCAAAAAGCATAGGAAATACCTTTGAGATGTTTTCGTGGGTTCGGGGGGTAGATTATGAAAAGGGAAGGTGCTAGCACCCTTTCCATCCATGGTTATCCATGGGCTCTTAGTTACTTGCTTAGATCACTTGCTTTGATTTTCAATTGTTTGAAATGATGCTTTGTGTGTGCGGTTTTGAAAATGTTTTGAAAAAGATGCCTTGTCTAGGCAACCTTTGTAATGATTCTTGTTTAAATGTATACAAAGGTGTATGTCTTTTTGAAAGGTTTTTAATGTTTTGAAAGTTGTTTTGAAATTGTGTTGTGGAGTGTGTTTTGAAAAATAACAAGGATGTTTTGCAAGATTTTTAATCAAGTAACTAAGAGTTGTATACCCTATTTTACTCAAAGATCTTTCTTATGTTTTTAACCCTTTTAACAGTGTTGTTTCACCATTGTATTTGGTGAACAACCTTGTGTTAGGATGTTAACGGGACAGGCGCAGGTCATCGTATAGACCATGATTAACAATTTTGCAAAGTATCTTAGTATTTTTTGAGGGACTAAGATCATTTTTGTAAGACAACTTTTGAATAGCGTCATCGAGGGACTATGATCTTTTGATTTTGTTTGTTTTACCAAGATACTTTGCATGCGTAACATGGCCATTTTAAATTTAGGCAGCCGAGTGGAGATACCTAAAGAGGTGTTTGTGTGCAAGTGTGTTTTATTGCATACAAGAGTTTATCTTTGAATTAGGATTTTCCATTTCATTGATTTTATCTTGCCATACATACCTAATTAACATTTATATGAAGGTAATAAAAGAGTGAAAAAGATAAATCCTACACTATTACAACCATATTGAATTGCATGAAAATATAAAGGCAAAAATAAGGTAAAAGCAAGAAAAATGGATCTTTCGACTTAGGGTAGTAACCCTTCGATTCTGCCATTTTTGGCCTTCTTCGACCTTACCTGAAAAGGGGTGAAAGAATGAGTTTCGACTGGGGCCTAGAAGACAACATATTTTGGCTTTCGATTGGGGCCTGGAGGCCAGCATGTTGTGCCTTTCGACTGCCTCTTTCATTTGGCCTGAAGGTTAGTATGGAAGCCAGAGGCTTCGTTTCTAACTTTTCTGTCTCCTGTTTCTTTCATTTGAGTTTGGATAGCAATATGGCCCAAGGCCATCACCTTAAGACTAGATTAATTCTTTAAAGCGTATTTAAATGTACCAAGAGAAAAAGCCAAGAAGATGGTTAACCATGACACATATTAAGAGAGTGAAAACAAAACAAAAAGAAGAAAATAGTATGAACATGTTTTAAATGAAAAAGAAAACTTATTTACATGCTATGTTGGAAACGAAGGGGCAAAGGTTAGAAATGGCTTACCTTGCTGGAGGTTGGAGCGTGTTTTAGACTTTGAAGCGGTTGCTTTGAACGCCTCTGGATTCGAAGGAAAAGACCCAGGGTAGGCCTTCGACACTGGATTCGAAAGAGCAAAACAAGTGAAATATCCTTCTTTGCTGGATTCAAAGGAAAGAACAAATGGGATGCTCCTTGAGTCGAAGGAAACTGGAATGTGTTGTTTGAAGGAGGTAACGGTGATTCTAGTTTCTGATTTCACAAGTGTTGAAGTGTTTAAGAATTTTATAGTGTGTGAGAATTTTAAGATACGTTCCTCTTCCCTCTTCTTTCTTTTTTCTTCTGTGCAAATGAACTCTCTATTTATAGAGAAAGGCTTGGGGAGCAAAAAAATAAAATAAGGTTTAGTCTGGAAAGTAAGTGCCCACTTGTGCCATAAAAGTAAAATGAATGGTTCAGATGGGGTTGCTTCCTTCTGAAGGAAAACAGGCGCAAGGCTCAAGACAAACCTTTCTAAAAGGTAGTATTATGTTGTTAAGTGCAAGTGGTCTTGGACAACAAATGGGTAAAGGCCTATTTTAGCTTGCATAAACAAATAAGTATAGGGTGAGTCATAGGTTTGAGGCCTGAAAAGGGAAAACACGTAGCCTAGCCTATGGGTATAAATGTTCAACTTGATCTTTTGAGTCGAATCCTCCATATTTCTACACCTTTCGACCAGACTAGAACAACACAACATTCGTTTTCACCAGTTGTGTGTCATGATGCAGGACTATGGCGTGTCGAAGGGTTTGCAGATGGATTCGAAGGTGATATGAGGGCGCATTCGAATCCTACATGAAGATGAATTTGAAAGTCACAGGAAGGTAGCCATTCATCCAATCGAAAACTTATGAATCCAAGGCCAACAGGTGAGGGGCGAATGGTGCAGTCGAATGACACTTTTCAGAAGGTTATTAACTTCTGAATTGAAGGAAGCTTTCAAAAGATTATTGACTTTTTGAATTGAAGAAAACCAAAAGGAGACCTTTACTTCCTGAGTCGAAGGAAATTCCTGAGTCGAAGGACATTCCTGAGTCGAAGGACATTCCTGAGTCGAAGGACATTCCTGAGTCGAAGGACATTCCTGAGTCGAAGGACATTCCTGAGTCGAAGGATATTCCTGAGTCGAAGGACACTGTTTCAAAGGGAAACAAAAACTCAATTGAAGCTTGTATGAAGATCATTTCCTTCTGAATCGAAGGAGACCTATTTGACGTCACATGCCCAGACGAAAGAGGCACGCTAGCAGCAACTTTTGAGCAATCGAATGAGGTGCAAAGTCAATCAAAGGGTGCTGAATCGAAGGAGATCTGTTTTCCTCCAAATTTGTCAAAATGTTATTTTTATCTGTTTTCTCCATTTTTGACAGTTTCCTTTTAATTTTGGTACTGGAAAATTCCAAAGTACTTGTGCAAGCTTGAACCCTTGAGAATCCTTGTGAGAAAAGCCTTGAAAAAATGAGAGGGCAAATTTTAGGGTACAAGATGTTCCCACTCTAGGAAAATAAATCCCAGATTACTGTTGGAGAGTATTGGGAAGCTGAATCCTCCATTTCTGCTGGGGACGATGAATGGATATGATTCGCCGGGGATTTCCTCTTTATGTTTGAGGTGAACCTACTGGGTATTGACTCGGCTTTGAGAATTGATTCTGCTTGAGAATAACTCTGTGGAGAGAGATGCTTGTTGGAAGATTCTGCCGATTAAGAGAAATAAACTCTGTTGGGGAATGAACTTCCGCAGCATGAGAAATAAACTCTATCTGGGAAGAGGTTTTATAACTGTTTGAAATTATAAAACTCGGCTGGGGGATACATATTTCAGCTCTCTAAATGAACTTCGCTGGAGGAAGTTTGTTGGAGGAGATGATTCCTTCTTGGGGTAGAATAAGGAAAAACTCTGGTTGTTTATGCTCTGTGGGGAACATAGATGTCATGGACGTATGCTGAGGATACGATGATGACTTTGCATCAAGACGTTTCTGCCCCTGTGCCTGCTGAAGAAAGTACCTGCGGAGGCTTTGTGGATGGATCTATGTCGTGACCTGAACATGTATTGAATAAGTGTCAGAATGACATTCGTCTTTGGATCGTATCTGCACTGTACTTGGAACATGTGATGAATGAGTGTCAGAATGACATCCATCTCTAGATCATATCTGCACTGTACTTGAAACATGTGTTGAATGAGTGTCACAATGACATTTGTCTCTGGATCATATCTGCACTGTACTTGAAACATATGTTGAATGAGTGTCAGAATGAAATCTATCTCTGGATCATATCTGCACTGAACCGTTTCTAGAAGATGATTTGAATAAGTATCAGGATGATATCCGTCTCTGGATCGTACCTGAACTGTTTCTGAACTGTTGCTAGAAGATAGTATGGAATAAGTATCAGGATGATATCCATCTCTGGATCATACCTGAACCATTTCTAGATGATAGTCTGGAATAAGTATCAGGATGATATCCGTCTCTGGATCGTACCTGAACTGTTTCTAGACGAGAACCATTTCTAGATGATAATCTGCTTTGTTCAGAATGTTTCTGCTAGGAATTCTTGTTTTATTGTTTTGAGAAGAAATCCGTTGAGGAACATTGATTTTGCTTGATTGTACGTGATTCATTGTCGGAATTCATGTCTAATGCCCCAAGTGATTCAAATGGAGATTTCCCCGGGTTGTTTGGCATTTTTGAGAGATTCCTTGAATCTTGACTTGACTGCCCCAGATGATGGACAATGATCATGCCGTGCCCCTTGGTTGGAAGTGTTTTTCCACTTGAGGTGAACCTTTTCATTGAGGAAGTTTTCGTTCACTAGATATTTGTCATGCGAATTTCTCTGCTGTTGAACAAATAGTCATATGCAAACAATGGTATTTTAAGAATGCAAAGCTTATGTCTGTCTCCAAATTTTGAAACTTCATTTTTTTAGTAAAACAAATTTTGCAAGAGAGTGATATCAACTCAGGATCTGTAGCAAACCTTACAGGAGTCAGGATACCTTTGTAACAGTATGCTCTCGAACTAACCCATGCTTCAACTAGGACTTTTAAGGGTTGTAGTGTGTCCTGGTTTACGATTTAAGAAACAAAGGATAAAGGCTCAAAATTTATTTGTACCCACATGTTCTTTGTGATGTTCTTCAGTCCTATGCTCAGCTAATTGTGCGTTCAGATCCCAATTGAGTCTGGCATCTTGTCCTTGATGTTCTGATGATGGTTTGGATACTGAAAGTTTCTTTTGATGAGGCAGTCATTTTTGTAATATTTTATTTTTGTCGAGGATTTCTAGGACCTCTTTGTTTTTTATTTTACTATCCACGTCTTTTGCCTGAACTATTTCTTTTTGTGATCACAGTCAGCAGGATGCCCCCGTTTTTTCTTAAGTCTCCTTCATAGGTTTTGACTTAATGGGCTTTTATTGTGAGAGATAATGATTGCCTGTCTTGACGATTATGCGGAACCATCACCATCTTTTGATTTGGAAGGACGTCTTCGATGCCTCCATAATCAAGGGGCATAACATGATTATTGTCCGACATATTTGGGGTAGTCAAGTCAATATTCCAAGAAATCTCTCATGGTCGGAGGCAGGTCTCCATTCGAATCACTTTGGGCATTGAACATGAATCCCAGCAAAGGGTCATGTACGACCAAGCAAACATTTTCTGTTAGTTCTACAACACTTACTATTATGGACAATGATAAACCCTCACGAAGTACTTTTTCATAAGATGATCCTAGTGAAGTCACCAGAGCCACCTCTATAAGGTTATCCCCATAGAATAATCTTCACAGATAAGGGTCCAAGCCCCCACAAGGCCAAATTCATGGATATCTACACAAAATTATCTCCACAAAGTTGGATTCATGCAACGCCCAACCAGAATCCCAATCTCTCGAAAACCCTCTCCCTAGCTGAGTTGGTCTTAAAAAAGAGCCTTGTGGATTCCTCCCTAAAGAAAACACCTCCCCAGCAGGTCGTCAAAATATTCTCAACAGGGTTTATTTCCCCAACAAACTGCAAAATCCCCAACTTGAGTTTGCTTCTCATACTATTGCAAATCAATGAACGAAACCCCTTAGCCCCCGGCAGAATCATTGCAATCCCCAATGGAGTCGTTACTATCCCCGAAAGTGACTGTGAAGCCGGGAACCCAACCAGATAATAGTTGACTCCATTCCTCCAAAGCAAGTTACTGGAAAGCCTGAACCGACCAGATAACAGTTCAACTTCATCCTTCTCGGTAAGTACTGTGAAGCCTGGATTCCGACCAGATAACAATCAACTTCAGCAAGTGGTTGCAAAGCCTGGAATCCAACCAGATAGCAATTGACCTCATCAATTACTGTGAAGCCTGGAATTTGACCAGATAACACTTAACTTCACCGTGAAACCTGGAATTTGACCAGATAACAGTTAAATTCAGTAAGTTATTGCGAAGCCTGGAAACCGACCAAATAACAATTACTTCAATTTGCTGCAAAGTGTGGACCCGACCAAATACCAGTTAACCTCAAGATCGAGTTGCTGAAACCTAGACCCGACCAGATAACAGTTAACCTCAAGATCAATTTGCTGAAACCTGGACGCAACCAGATAACAGTTCGAGTTGCTGAAACCTGGACCGAACCATATACCATTTAACCTCAAGATCAATTTGCTGAAACCTGGACCCGACCAGACAACAGTTCGAGTTGCTGAAACCTGGACCCGACCGGATACGAGTTAACCTCAAGATTAAATTGTTGAAACCTAGACCTGACCAGATAACAGTTCGAGTTACTACGAAACTTGGACCCGACCAGATAATAGTTTAACTTCTTTAAATCACTAACAAAACTCCTCCTCCCCAGTAGAGTTTTCCAATATCCCTAGTGAGTTGCTGCAAATCCTAGAATCTAACCAGATAACAGTTAACTTCTTTATCCACAGCAAATTGTTGTGAAGCTTGGATCCGACCAGATAACAGTTAACTTCCTTTCTCTCCAATCAAGAGATAACCCCCCAGTAGAGTAACAAACAACTAAAACTCTTGAAATTTTTCCCTCAAGCAGAAATCAACACTCTCCACAGAGTTTCCCTCAAGTAGAAATCAACACTCTCCACAGAGTTTCCCTCAAGCAGAAATCAACACTCTCCACAGAGTTTCCCTCAATTCAATGATGCTACAAAGAACAACTGATTAGTTCATATATTACATTCATAGATTATTTTACAAACATCATAGCATATGCATACAAAATACATATTTATTTTGAGAACATCATTATACAATGAGTGTCATGCATCATGACATTGCATACAGCTAATTCTTTACCTTTTCAGGAAAGATCAACAAACAAATATCATCATCAATTTTCAACAAAAAGTGGGTTCTGAATTAATACCTGAAACAAGACAGGACAACTATCTGTGAATAATTGATTGTAGATTAATACTTGGAACAAGACAGGCAAACTATCTACATTAGCAGATTGAAGATTAACTCCCGAAACAAGACGGGGAAACTAGCTTTCTTTCTTTTTGGTAAGAGATTAATTCCTGAAACAAGCCAGGGCAACTATCTCTACAACCAAAAAAAGGCGGGTTCCGGATTAATACCTGGAACAAGATAAGACAACTATATGTGAACAACTAATTGTAGATTAATACATGGAATAAGACAAGAAAACTATATAAATGAGCAGATTGAAGATTAACTCCCGAAACAAGACGGGAAACTATCTTTCTTTCTTTTTGGTCAAAGATTAATTCCTGAAACAAGTCAGGGCAACTATCTCTACAACCAACAAAAGACGGGTTCCGGATTAATACCTGAAACAAGACAAGACAACTATCTGTGAACAACTGATTGTAGATTAATACCTGGAACAAGACATGAGAACTATCTACATGAGAAGATTGAAGATTAACTCCCGAAACAAGATGGGGAAACTATCTTTCTTTCTTTTTGCTCAGAGATTAATTCCTGAAACAAGACAGAGCAATTATCTCTACAACCAACAAAAGGTGGGTTCCAGATTAACACCTGAAGCAAGACAGGACAACTATCCATGAACAATTGATTGTAAATTAATACCTGGAACAAGACAAGAAAACTATCTACATTAGCAGATTGAAGATTAACTCCCGAAACAAGACGGGGAAACTAGCTTTCTTTCTTTTTGGTCAGATATAGATTAATTCCTGAAACAAGCCAAAAATGCATGTCAAGATAAAAACAATCGCTAGAAAACCCTAATCTCAAAGATAAAAATACATGCAATTAAACACACTATTCACACGTGCACCTCTAGGGTAATCTCCCTTGTTGCCTCGAAAAATAGTCATGTCCCTCGAATATGGGCTTTCAAGCAAATACCCTTGATAAAAAATATCATAGTCCCTCGATGTCCCTCGATGTTGCCTTCGATAAACGATTTAGTCATTTACGAAAATTGCTAAAACGTCTTATAAGTTGCCTTCTATGACTATACGATTGGCCCGTGCTTGTCCTTTCACATCCAATGATGGGGCTTCTTACTAATCAATGGTAAGATAGCAACATCTAAAAGAAGAGGAAAAGAACAAAGACCTTTTAAGTAGGTAGAACACTCGTAGTTGCTTGCTCACAAATCAAAACTATTTTCACACTTACACTTTTAAAACATCTTCAAAACCAAACATCTCTTTGAATCATTTTCAAAACCAACACTTTGTATACATTCTTATAGAGACGAGAATCATTACAATGTTTTCTGAAACAAAGGCGTTTTTAAAATACTTTCAAAACCCCCCACAAACACATTTCAAACAAAGCAATTTCAAAAGTGATCTAGCAAGCAACTAAGAGCTCGTAGATAACTACGGATGAAAAGGGTGATAACACCTTCCCTTTTCATAATCTACCCCACAAACTCAAGAAAATATCTTAAAAGTTCTTTCTTTTTATTTTCACCCTTTCCTTTATTGGATAAAAGAAAAGTCGGTGGCGACTGTTGCTATCGGAAATAATTATGATAAAACACAAAACACCAAGTCAGTTTCTCCCACCGTATTACAGAGGGAAATAGTTACTACATTTTATCTTCAAAAATGAATCACTAATGATGTTTGGAATGAAAAGTTAAAGTCAAGAAGACTTATGTTGAAGCTGGATTTTATACTTTGAGCTTGAGTTATTGTCTTGACTGTTCTTGAACTTGAAAAAATAGAGGTGTTACAGAAGCTTGTTCTTGAGTTTTAACAACTTCTAGGTGATGTATGTGAAGTGCTTATATGTTTGGACAGAACTTGCAAGGTATGTAGAGTCTAGGATTTGGATTTCAAATTTCAAGAGTGGAAACTTTGTGGACTGTTATGGCTTTTGTGAATATGGGATTTTGAGGGTTTATCAACAAAACTTCTGGCTTTTCTCTCTGTTTTTCTTACTTCTTTCCCTTACAAATGCTTCTCCTATTTATAGGCAAAGGGTTTGTGAACAAGGGCTGAATAGGTTTACAAGACAACATGTTATGGTTTGGTTGGGATGCAAATATCAAACTATGTCAAGTACTCCATGGTTCCAAGTTGAAGTACCAAAGTTGCTGGTTTAGAGGGGTTTATTTCCATGATTTATGGTGGAGTAAAATCAGGAAAAAAAACAAAGTATGGGCTCAAGACAAACTTTATACAAAAATCTTGCTTTTCAAGAATAGCAATGGTGCCTTTATGCCATAAATGGAAAGATCTTTTGGATAATGGCTTACACACTTGGGTAATAGCTCAAGAGTGAGTGTAAGCATTAAATTATGGTGAGATTTTCAAGTAAGAAGGCCTGCAACACAAGATTATGCAGCATAGCATAAGGGTTTTGTTATGTGTTCTTCACTAAAATGACTTGCAATTCAAGAATGGATGCTCAACTTCATGCCCTTGAATCTCCTAGCTCAAGTATGATAAATTCATGCTCTTGGATGTTTTGGAAAGCTTGAAACATCCTCTATAACTTTCATGTTGTCTATTTTGAGAAAATCATCTTGGAACTATGTGAAAAAATGGCAAGAAGTTGGGATAAAATTATGACCAAAATCTGTTGAAAATTTATCTAAGTGTTTTATGAAAATGTCATGAATTTAGGAATTTATAAGTCAAAATCCAAGCATTTATAGAACTTGTTCTGACCTACAAAGTTTTAGACCTCATTGAGTTCTACAACTTTCATGTTGGAACTTTTCCTTAAATCATCTTGCATCTTGGTGAAAAGTTGGCATGAAGAAATGAAATTATCATGTATAAAAAACACTTAGAAAAATTTCTAAGTCTTGAAAAATTTGACTTTTCACATTGACTTTTAACTTTCTTGATTTCTTAATTTCTTAATTTCTTGATGATCAAGTTTGATATTCTTGAATGTCTTGATGAATTTTGATCTTTAAAACTTAATGTTGACCAAAAAGTCAAAATTTGATTTTTCAGTGTACAATTGACTTTTTCATCAGTACAGTTGATCTTTGGTCATCTGGTCAATTGACCTTGTGCAAACTTAAACCCTAATCTTGAGATATCGGTGTTGAGGAGATGGCTTGACCTAGTCAATCCTGGTGCAAGCTTGAGCTTTTAAAGATCTTTGTGAGAAATGTCTTGAGAAAAGAAAGGGCAAATTTTAGGGTACAACAGTTGTCCCTGTTCAATCTTCTTAAACCCGAATGTTAGATTGGCAAATCCGCCATTTGTGACTTGAAGGTGGAAGATGATTGAACACTAGAGTGCCCAGAAATTTGCACTCGACTATGTGTTAGTTAATTTTGTAGGGAATGGGCTTAAAGATGCCATTTGGAGAGATGATGGAGAGTTGTCAGAGATAGGCTTATAAATGCCATCCAAAGGTGATTGTTGATAGAAATTACACTAAGTCTAAGCTTGATTGTTACTGGGAGAAGTATTAGAATAAATCTTTGGTCGATTTAATTCTGAATGATATGCTGGAATGGAACCGTGTTAAGTCGTGTTTGGAAATGTATTAGAAGGAGTCCATGTAAGATTGCTTCAGGATGAACCCGCGTGAAAATGTATCTGGAAATTCATGAGAAAGAGCCTGCGTAGGGCTGCTTCGGGATGAGTCAGTGTGAAACTGCATTTGGAAATATATAAGAAGGAGCCTGGGTAGGGCAGCTTCGGGATGAGTCCGTGTGAAACTATATCTGGAAATGTATGAGAAGGAGCCTGTGTAGGGCTGCTTCGAGATAAGTCCGTGTGAAACTACATTTGGAAATGTATGAGAAGGAGCCTGGGTAGAGCTGCTTCAGGAGGAGTCTGTGTGAAACTGCATCTGGAAATGTATGAGAAGGAGCCTGGGCAGGGCTTCTTCGGGATGAGTGCGTATGAAACTGCATTTGGAAATGTATGAGAAGGAGCCTGAGTAGGGCTGCTTCGGGATGAGTCTGTGTGAAACTTCATCTGGAAATATATCAGAAGGAGCCTGGGTAGGACTGCTTCAGGATGAGTCCGTGTGAAACTTCATCTGGAAATATGAGAAGCATGGGTAGGGAGGCTTCGGGATGAGTCCATGTAAAATTTCATCTGGAAATGTATAAGAAGGAGCCTGGGTACGGATGCTTCGGGATGAGTCTGTGTGAAACTTCATCTGGAAATGTATGAGAAGGAGCCTAGGTAGGGCTTATTTGGGATGAGTCCGTGTGAAACTTCATCTTGAAGTGTATGAGAAGGAGCCTGGGTAGGGCTGCTTCTGGATGAGTCTGTGTGAAACTTCATTTGGAAATGTATGAGAAGGATCCTGGGTAGGACTGCTTCGGGATGAGTCCGTGCGAAACTTCATCTGAAAATATATGAGAATGAGCATGGGTAGGTATGCTTCGGGATGAGTCCATGTGAAACTGCATCTGGAAATGTATATAAAGAAGCCTGGATAGGGCTGTTTCGGGATGAGTCAGTGTGAAACTTCATCTAGAAATTTATGAGAAGGAGTCTGTGTAAGATTGCTTCATGATGAGCCTGTGTAAGATTGCTTCATGAAGAGCTTGTGTGAAGTTGCATCTGAAAATTAGAAGGAACTCGTGTAAGATTGCTTCATGATGAGCCCGTGTGAAGCTACATCTGGAAATTAGAAGGAATCTGTGTAAGATTGCTTCATGATGAGCCCGTGTGAAGCTGCATCTGGATCTTAGAAGGAACCGTGTAGGATTGCTTCATGATAAGCCCGTGTGAAACTACATTTGGAAATTAGAAGGAACCAGTGTAAGATTGCTTCATGATGAGCCCGTGTGAAGTTGTATCTGGAAATTAGAAGGAACCCGTGTAAGATTGCTTCATGATGAGCCCGTGTGAAGCTGCATCTAGAAATTAGAAGGAACTCGTGTAAGATTGCTTCACGATGAGCCTTTGTAAAGCTACATCTAAAAATTAGAAGGAACCCGTGTAAGATTTCTTCATGATGAGCCCGTGTGAAGTTGCATATGGAAATTAGAAGGAACCCGTGTAGGATAGCTTCATGATGAGCCCGTGTGAAGCTACATCTGGAAATTAGAAGGAACCCGTGTAAGATTTCTTCATGATGAGCATGTGTGAAGCTACATTTGGAAATTAGAAGGAACCCGTGTAAGATTGCTTCATGATAAGCCCGTGTGAAGATGCATCTGGAAATTAGAAGGAACCTGTATAGGATTTCTTCATGATGAGCCCGTGTGAAGCTAAATCTGGAAATTAGAATGAACCCGTGTAAGATTGCTTCATGATGAGCCCGTGTGAAGCTGCATCTGGTCGCGTAGGTAGTTACTCTGTCTTGTTTCAGGAACTATTCTTGGACCTGTTGAAAATTGTTGATGATAATTATTTGTTGATCTTTCCTGAAAAGGTAAAAAGTTAGTTGTATGCAATGTCATGATGTATGAAATGCATTGTGTAATGGTGTTCTAAAAAATGAAGTTGTGCTATATGCACTTCATATGCATATGCTATGATTGTTGTTGAAATGTATCTTTGCCTTGGAAAATAAATCCTTGAAAAATGCTGGGGAGCCTTGGGAAATTAAATCCCGGACTGTTGTTGGGGATGAAGAGTATGCACATCTTAAGACCTTGTTTTAGAATGTTTCTGTTGGGGATTTTGTTGTTTGAGGAGAACTCCGTTGGGGAATGTTGACTTTGCTTGTGGGAAACTCTATGGAGAGTGTTGATTTCTGCTTGAGGGAAAGAGTTCAGGAGTTTTAGTTGTTCGTTGCTCTACTGGGGAGTTATCTCTTGATTGGAGAGAATGGAAGTTAGTTGTTATCTGGCCGGATCCAGGATTCACAACAATTTGCTGGGGATAATAGAGTTAATTGTTATCTGGTAGAGACTTACTGGGGATATTGGCAAACTCTACTGGGGAAGAGGAGTTTTGTTAAACTATTATCTGGTCCGGTCCAGGTTTCGTAGTAACTCGAACGGTTATCTGGTCGAGTCTAGGTTTCAACAACTCGAACTGTTATCTGGTCGGGTCCAGGTTTCGGCAACTCGAATTGTTATCTGGTCGGGTCTAGGTTTCAGCAATTTGATCTTGAGGTTAATTGGTATCTGGTCGGGTCCAAGTTTCAGCAACTCGAACTTTTATCTGGTCGGGTCCAGGTTTCATAGTAACTTTTGGAGATAGTAATGACTCCGTTGGAGATTGCAATTAATCTACCGAGGGTTAAGCGGTTTCGTCTTTTGATTTGTAATCGTCTGAGAAGCAAACTCAAGTTGGGGAATTTGAAGTTTGTTTAGGAAATAAACCCTATTGAAGAGAATATTTTAACGACCTGCTGGGAGGTGTTTTCCTTAAGGAGAAATCCACAAGGCTCTTTTTTAAGACCAACTCAGTTGGGGAAAGGGTTTTCGAGAGATTGGAACTCTGGTTGGGGATTGCATGAATCCAACTTTGTGGGGATAATTCTGTGGAGATATCCACGAATTTGGCCTTGTGGGGCTTGGACCCTCACCTGTGAAGATTATTTTGTGGGGATAACCTTATAGAGGTGACTCTGGATACTTCACTGGGAATCACCTTATGAAAGGGACTTTGTGAGGATTTTCCATTGTCCATAATAGTAAGTGTTATAGCATTGCCAAAAAATGTTTGCTTGGCCGTGCGTGACCTTTTGCTTGAATTCATGTTCAATGCCCCAAGTGATTCAGATGCAGACATGCCCCTGGTTATTCAGCACTTCTTGAGATATTTATTGGAATCTTGACTTGACTGCCACATATTAGTTGGACAGTAACATGTCATGCCCCCTTGCTTATGGGAGATTTGTCATTGGAAGTGTTTTTCAATTTGAAGTGATTCTGTTTCTTAAGAGAATTTCCGTTCATTGGATATTCGTCGTGCGAATTTCTCTGTTTGTCAAACAATTAGCCATATGCAAACAATGGTACACAATGCAAAGTTTATGTCTGTCTTGAAGTTTTGAAAATGCATTTTTATCAAATCAAAGAATTTTGTAAGAATATGAATTCTACTCAGAATTTATAGTAAGCCTTACAGGAGTCAGGATACCTTTTGTAACAGTATACTTTTGAACTAACCCAAGCTTCAATTAGGACTTTTAAAGGGTTGTAACGTGGCCCGGTTCATGGTTTAAGAAACAAAGGATAAGGCTCAAAGTTTATTGGTACATAACCTGTTCTCCATGATGTTCTCCAGTCCTAAACTCGGTTAATTGTGCGTTTGAACTCTTGTTGAATCTGGAATGATATTTTGGTGATGGTTCAGATAAATTAAGCTTATTTATGAAGGCATTCATTTTTGCAACATTTTGTAGCGACCTCTTTTGATTTATTATCCCTAATTTTTGCCTGACTATTCTTGTTTTGAGATTACAGTCAGTGAGATGCCCCAGTTTTTCTTAAGTCTCCTTCATAGATTTTGACTTAGTGGGCTTTTCTTGTGAGAGATAATGACTGCATATTTTATGAGGAACCATCGCCGGCTTTTAATTCAAAAGGATGTTTTTGATGTCGTTCATTGTGTATGAAGATAAAGCTTGCGACTGAACGCGCATTTGAATTATCTGAGAAATTACCCTACCCCAGGTTTTGATTAAGGGTGTGAAAAAGAAAACTCCTACTTCTTTGGCTCAAAGGGGTTGACTAGGTATTATCTTCCTTACAACTCCATTGTTTAGGAATTGAAAGAACGCTTGTACACCGTCAGCAAGGTCGGTCCAAAAGCATACTGTATGAGATTATGATATTGTTTTCGTCATCCTCCCTCTAAAGGCTTATAACTTTTAACGAAAGTTGAATACCACAAAAGGGAGTAAAAAGCACAATTTGAATATAGTGAAAACGAATGGATTAATTCAAGACAAACATATGCAATGCATTAATGAAACAAAGTTTGACATAATAGATAAGTGTTCGAGCAACAAAAGAAATTACAATTGAAAATTCAAAATGGACTGGACGCTCTCAATGATTTGGTATGGGAGCGGTGATCACATTGGGAGTCTCAGGAAGTCCGAATTTAATCTCCTTGGCATTAATCATATTTTAAATCTTGTATTTCAGCATCCAACAATCGTTAGTATCGTGCCCAGGACTGCCGGAATGATAGGCACATATTGCATCGGGATTGTAGTTAGGAGAAGAAGTTTTGGGGTTTGGATGAGGTCCTATCAACGTAATCAGATTCATCCTTAACATGTGTTGTAATGCTTGATACAGTGGTATGTTGATATTGGTAAATTGTCTCTTGGGCTCGTCATGCCTTCGTTGATTTCCCCGTTGTTGTTGTCGCACTGATGCAGGACTAGAGATAAGGATTGCCCCCACATATTAGTTGTGGTTACTTTGGTCACGATCCTTTTAGCCGTACACAGCATTGGACTTTTCTTCCCATTTTATGGCTTCTTCTGAGTACCGAAGGATGTAGCGCCTTGGATCTTTCTGCTTTTGATTCCATTTTCAACTTGTTCTCCAGTTAGAATCAGCTCGGTGAACCCGGCCGCAGAGCTTCCGATCAGTTGATTGAAGAAAGATCCTATCAAAGTTCCCATAAAGATATCAACCAGTTCCCCGTCAGATAAAAGGGGTTGAACCCTTCCAGCTAGGTCCCTTCACTTTTGGGCATACTCTTTAAAGCCTTCATTTGAACCCATGGTCATATTTTACAACTGCACATGAGTTGGTGTATTGGCACTGCTTGTAGAAAGCACTAGCTAGATCCTCCCAGGTGTGGATATTGGTCCCTTCCAATTGGTAAAACCACTCCAACCGTGTCCCAGATAGACTCTCTTGGAAAAAGTGAACCCACAACTTCTGATCAGTGGTGTGTGGATGAATCTTGTGGACATAGGATCTTAGATGCATCATAGGACAAGATACCCCATCATACTTGGCAAAGATATGGATCTTGAATTTGTGGGGAATGACTACCCCAGGGACCAACCTTAAATCTCCAAAGTCTAGGCTATGCACTGCTTTGATTTCCATAGCCTTAAGTCGGTCTTCAAGTTGTTTGTATTTTTCATCCGCCAGTGAATACTGATCCTCAGAATAGTCCCCGTCCTCAGTAGCTTGGTTATCCCTAGCTCTAGTGCTTCTAGCTTCCTCTTCTTGATTGTCTTCTTCCTCAGAAGAAGCATCTTCTTTTTGAGCTAGTTGAGCAGGCCCCTTGAACCTTCTTCCTATGTTAAGGATAACAACCTTCTTCTTAGTCTTCTTCTTGCCCCCTTTGGTTAAGAGTGCTTTCAGATCTTCCTACCCCTTGGCTAAGTTCAGGAACATTTGTTCGAACTGGGTATTCTGAGCTTGGAGATCTTTAATTGTTTCCTCTTGCCCCTTGATAGACGTCTGGTTCAATATAACCATGCATCACAAACCCTTGAGGTCCTTGAAATGGTTATTGAAAATGCTATGGTATGATGTCATGATGTAATGTACAAGTAAACATACACACAAAAAGCACACAATTCCTTAAGTTTAGGCTTGCATGGGTTTCATAGGTAAATACCCTCTTGAAGTTTAGTTGGTTCAACCTGTCCTAGAAAGTAATCGGGTTCTAGGGAATCTCAATATCACCGATCTTTCTTCATTGGGCATTGTCTCAGCATAATCAATCTTTTCTTTCGGCCGAGATATCCCAAAAGTTCGATCGCAATGAGCGTAGTATCAAGTATATACCAATTTTCAACTTTCCACCAAAACTAGCTATCTCACTACTTCCTAATGGCCAAGTTGTTCAATTAAAGGTTCTAAGGTCAATTAGTGCTTCATGACACCGCTCAGCAGTCCCGTATTCTCCTAGATTCAATACAAGGGATATCGATACCAACAAATGTGTCACACTAACATAGACATTGCTTCAACCATATCGGTCTACACCGTACAGTTTCCACAATCTATTTCTACTTACCTAATGATGTTCTGAGATCTGGGTAGAGGATCAATACAAACCCAAACAAGGACCCATAAATATAAAGCAAACAAATAAAACAATGAAAGCAATTAAAGGTGATCTAGTCTCTAAGGTAACCCCACTTTTAAGTTATGTTCTCTAGTAGAGTCACCAGTTCTGTAATACGATGAGAGAACTGACTTGGGTGTTTTGCGTTTGATCGCAATTGTTGCGGATAGCAAGAGTCGCCACCGGCTTTTCTTTTATCCAATAAGGAAGAGTGAAAAGAACATGAAAGACCTTTGAGATATTTTCTTGAGTTCGGGGGGTAGTTTATGAAAAGGGAAGGTGTTAGCACCCTTTTCATCAGTAGTTATCTACGGGCTCTTAGTTGCTTGCTATATCACTTTTGAAATTACTTTGTTTGAAATGTGTTTGTGGTGGGTTTTGAAAGAATTTTTGAAAAGTTCATTTGTTTAGGAAAACTTTGTAATGATTCTCGTCTCTATAAGAATGCATACAAAGTGTTGGACTTTTGAAAATATTTCATGTTTTGAAAGTGTTTGGTTTGTTTGAAAAGATGTTTGTTTTTGAAGATGGATTGTGATCAAGTAACTAAGAACGTTCTACCTACTCAAAATTCTTTTATTCATTTCTCTCTTTCTTTGATATTGTTATCTTACCATTGATTGGTAAGAAACCCCATCTTTGGATGTCAATGGACGGGCGCGGGTCATCGTATAGTCATAGATAGCAATATTATGAGATATCTTAGCATTTCTCTTAAGGGACTAAGATTGTTTGTAAGGCAACATTCGTAGCGTGATCGAGAGACTATGATCTTGTATTTTTTATTGTTTTTGCTAAGATGTCTCACATATATATCATGACCATTTTTTAAGGTAACAAGTGGAGTTATCCCTAGATGTGAAAAGTGTGCAAGTATTTATTTTTCATGTATTATTTTGTCTTGGATTAGGGTTGTCTAAGATTTATTTTAGTCTTACCATACACACCCTAGTTACTAACATTTGTATTGAAAATGATAAATTTGCGGAAATTAAAATCCCAGGCTATTACATCATTAGGGGGTGGAGGTACAATTTACAAATGGGAATGAAATATGAGCTTAAATATTACAACCATATTGAATAGCCATGAAGAAAATATGTAGAAAGTATAAAAACAGTGTAAAAAGGAAGAAAATTGCATTTTTGAATATTATGTGTCGACACATGCTCTTTTGCATCGACATATAACATTCCCTTGCCTATGTATTGCCAAATCAACTCAGTATGAGTTGATGCATATGGGTATGTGTCGACTCATTCCCTGCATGTGTCGACTTATGCATGTTTTGTGTCGACTCATGAGCCTTTTTTCTTTTTGTTTTGTGCCTGTTATAGCAGTATGTGTCGACTCATGATGCTTTGTGTCGACTCATAGCCTGTTTTTCCACTAAGATGTGTCGATTCATATAGGTATGTGTCGACTCATACTATCATTTTTTCACTTCAGCATTGTTTTGCTGCATACATGAGTTAGTTCTCAACACATAAATGAAAAGAATGAAAGACAAAAAAAGGGTTAGCTTCAAGGGAAATGGTTACTACATTTTATCTTTAAAAATGAATCACTAATGATGTTTGGAATGAAGAGTTAAAGTCAAGAAGACTTACCTTGAAGCTGGATTTAATACTTTGAGCTTTAGTTGTTGTTTTGACTGTTCTTGAACTTGAAAAAACAGAAGTGTTACAGAAGCTTGTTCTTGAGTTTGAACAACTTATAGGTCATGTATGTGAGGTGCTTAGATGTTTGGACATAACTTGCAAGGTATGTAGAGTTCTAGGATTTGGATTTTAAAGCTCAAGAGTGGAAGCTTTGTGGACTGTTATGGCTTTTGTGAATATGAGATTTTGAGGGTTTATCAACAAAACTTATGGCTTTTCTCTCTATTTTTCTGACCACTTTCCCTTGCAAATGCTTCTCCTATTTATAGGCAAAGAGTTTGTGAACAAGGGCTGAATAGGTTTACAAGATAACATGTTATGGTTTGGTTGTGATGCAAATATAAAACCATGTCAAGTACTCCATGGTTCCAAGATGAAGTATCAAAGTTGCTGGTTTAGAGGGGTTAATTTCCATGATTTATGGTGGAGTAAAATCAAAAACAAACAAAGTATGGGCTCAAGACAAACTTTGTACAAAAATCATGCTTTTCAAGAATAGCAATGGTGTCTTTATGCCAAAAATGGAAAGATCTTTTCGATAATGGCTTAAACACTTGGATAATAGCTCAAGAGTGGGTGTAAGCATTAAATTATGGTGAAATTGGCAAGTAAGAAGGTCTACAACACAAGATTATGCAGCATAGCATAAGGGTTTTGTTATGTGTTCTTCACTAAAATGACTTGCAATTCGAGAATGGATGCTCAACTTCATGCCCTTGAATCTCCTAGCTCAAGTATGATAAATTTTTGCTCTTGGATGTTTTGGAAAGCTTGAAACATCCTCTATAACTTTCATGTTGGCCATTTTGACAAAATCATCTTGGAACTATGTGAAAAAATACCAAGAAGTTGGGATAAAATCCTGACCAAAATCTGTTGAAAATTTCTCTAAGTGTTTTATGAAAATGTCATGACTTTAGAAATTTATAAATCAAAATCCAAGCATTTCTAGAACTTGTTCTGCCCTACAAAGTTTTATACCTCATTGAGATCTACAACTTTCATGTTGGAAGTTTTCCTTGAATCATCTTGCATCTTGGTAAAAACTTGGCATGAAGAAATGAAATTATCATGTATAAAAAACACTTAGAAAAATTTCTAAGTCTTGAAAATTTTGACTTTTCACATTGACTTTTGACTTTCTTGATTTCTTGATGATCAAGTTTGATATTCTTTAATGTCTTGATGAAAGAGAGGGTAAATTTTGGGGTAAACACCAGGAATATTTCTTCATCACTCTTGGGATCCATCTTCCTCCTTTGTTCACAATCAACTAAGATGTAACATTTACTTCCAAAAACATGAAAGTATTTGATATTTGGTTTTCTTCCCCTCCATATTTCATACAAGGTGGCTGAAGTGCCTTTCCTTAGAGTGACTCTATTATGGATATAGCATGCAATATTCATAGCTTCGGCCCAAAAGTGGTGGGGTAACTTCTTAAGCATGAATCATAGCTCTGGAAGATTCTTGAAGGGTTATGTTTTTACGTTCCACAATCCCATTTTGTTGAGGAGTAATGGGAGAAGATAATTCATGACTGATTCCTTCAGAAGAGCACAAGTCAGCAAATTTATTGTTCTCAAATTCCTTTCCATGATCACTTCTAATTCTGATGACATGACTATCTTTTTCCCTTTGAAGTTTTTGACAGAGATCTTTAAACACTTCAAAAGTTTCTGATTTTTCTCTAATAAACTTATCCATGTGTACATAGAGAAGTCATCTACAACAACATATGCATACTTCTTTCCACCAAGAATTTCAACCTGCATAGGTTCCATCAAGTCCATGTGAAGAAGTTCCAAAACTTTTTATGTAGTAAGATGTTAGATCTTCTGATGTGACATCTTAGTTTGCTTTCCAATCTGGAAGTCACCACATACTCTTCCTTCTTCTATCTTGAGCTTAGGAATCCCTCTCACAGCCTCTTCAGATATAATTCTTTTCATTCCTTTCAGATGCAAATGTCCCAATTTTTGATGCCATAGTTTAACTTCATTTTTCTTTGTCTAAAACACATGTTGAGGAGACGTTCAACTCTTGGGAAACCCATAAATAACAATTTTCTTTAGATCTGATTCCTTTCATAATAACGTCATTCTTTTCATTGCAAACAAGACATTCTTCCTTGGTGAAGTTAACTTTGAATTCTTGATCACACAATTGGTTTATACTTATCATGTTAGCAGTTAACCCTTTAACAAGTAACACATCATCAAGCTTAGGGACTCCCGAACATCCCAACTTGCCAACTCCTTTGATTTCACCTTTGGCTCCATCACCAAAAGTCATATAACTGGTGGAATGAGATTTGATATCTATCAACAGATTATTGACACCTGTCATGTGTTTAGAACAACCATTATCAAAGTACCAGTCATCTTTGGTTGATACTCTGAGAGAGGTATGAGCTATGAAACTATCAACATTAGACTTGGGAACCCACTATTTCTTCTTTTTGCTATTTTGGGAAATCTGATCAGTTTTGGAAAGAGGAGTAGTTTTAGGATACCCATACAACTTGAAATAGAAAAGCCTTATATGACGAAGCCTTCCACAGTGATGACATCTCCAGGGCTGGGAATTCTCTCTGATGTGATTAAACTTTTTCTTGCCATGATATTTTCCATGATGTCCTTTCTTGCCATGATGTTTAGACATTTAATTCGACATCCTTGGTTTAGACTTGGCATAAGTGGAATCTAATGAAGGTTCTTCTGAATTTGGTTCCTTTTTCTCATTAAACCATAGATCACTCTTGTCTCCTGTCACTCTTCCTGCTTGAAGAATTTCATCTAATGTGTCATACCCATTATTCAGCATCTTGAGAGATTTGACCATTCTATCAAGGTTTGAATTTAGAGAAGTCACTTCCCTTTCCAGATTATAAATAGATTTTAGATTCTCTTCCCTTTCTGCCTTCAGCTGAGTTATGAGGACTTTCTGTTTCTCCCCTTCTTGACACACTTCTGCACTTCTGAGACATAATTCTTTGTATGAAGCAGCAAGCTCATCAAAGGTTAGTTCTTCATCACTAAACTCTTCATCAGAGACATACTTGTTTGTCAATGCTTTAACATATTTGAAAGATTATTCAAGATCACTCTCTGAGTCCTCTTCAGACTAAGTAACAGATAGATTCTTCTTCGGTTTCTTAAGATATGTAGGACATTCAGATCTAATGTGATAAAAGCCTTCACATTCATGACATTGTATTCCCTTCCCTTGAGTGGATTTTTCTTCATCCCTTTTTCTTCCAAACTCAATTCATAGACCCTTAGTAAATAACCAGTTTACGATCTAATCACTTAATCACTACCCGTGTTATACTTCTACCTAAGACACACCTAGGTATGAGGCCCTCCTCAAATCCCATCAACCATTAACAGTGAAGAACAACATAATTATTAATTTTAAAGACTTCAATCATTCAATACTTAAAAGCTTATGAATGATCCACAATTAACAACTCAAATAACAACTCAAGTATTACATCAATACTAGAGTGTATTACAACTAAAAGACTTAGACTTCTAAAATAGAAAGAATGTATTCTTCTTCAAAAGTTGCAGTCAAATGAATAAGGATGCAAGTCCTTATAAAAGCGTAGCAGTGGACTGAAAAACAAATATTCCAATCTTTTGAATATTTCCACGAAAACAGACCAAGATATAATCCATAAGGATAATGCAAATAGAAAAACATTCCTCCATTTTCGCAACCTATGAGTCACAAATCCTGAATAATGGCGCGCATAAAAACAGGAAACAAAAAAATTAAACCAGATACGAAGCTCGTTCAGCTCAGGAGGCAGATGTCAAGACATCTACTTTGACATCATTTAAAACAGTTTGCTTCAAATGTCAAGACATTTAACAAAACATTATCAAGTCATTGTTTTATCAAAATTGCTACCAACAAACACTTACAACAATTAAAACACAAACTGAGAGCCCTTCGCTCTTGCAATTCGGCTGGGGAAAAGCGTTCACGGGTAGCCTGTTAGGAGGGGTTGTGGAAGGAATTTTGGGCGGAATGAAACTTTGTTGTGTATTGACATAAGCTGGTTTGGAGGAAGATTGTGTGGAATAATTGGGGTTAGGTTTTGTGTACGTGTTAACATAAGGATCGGTGAACTTTGATTTGGCTTCTTTGATTTTTGACTCTATCAATTTCGTAAGGCCAATAGCTTGTGATATGGTGTTTGGTTTATGAATGGCCATTTCGTTACGAATTTCAGTAGATAATCCAGAAATAAAAATTTAAAATTACTTCGGGAGACAAACCAACAACTTGATTTCCTAATTTTTCAAACTTAGTTTGGTATTGTTGATTTCCTAATTTTTCAAACTTAGTTTGGTATTCAACAACCGAACCATCTTGTTTTAATTTGAATAACTCAGCTTGATGATTCTCAAAAGAAGAAGGACCAAAACGTAATTGCAAAGCATTTGTGAATGAGTCCCAATTTGTCAATAATAAATTTTGATACATCAATTTAAACAAATCCAAAGCATCATCTTTCATATAAAATGAAATTAATGATAATCTATTTTCTGGTGGAAGATTACAGAAATTAAAAATTTGATCAGCTTGGAATAACCATTCTAATATATTTGAACCATCAAACATAACAAGTTCAAGTTTAGGGATACAAAAGAGTGATAATGAGGGAATATGTGGCATTTGTGAGTAAGATTGTTGCTGGAAAAGGGGAATATTATAAGGTGAAGTGTGTTGAAAAACTGTTTGGAAAGGTATATAGTTTGAGAAAGGAGGTGGTGGCTGAACAATTTGGGACTATATAGTGTGATAAAGGAGGCGGTGGCTGAACAGTTTGGGACAATATATACGGTGGGAAAAGAGGTGGTGGTTGAGTAGCTGTGTTTCTCATCATGGCTATTACTGTGGGTTGTGAGGGTGAGTTAGAGAAAGTGGCAGTTTGTATTGACAGGGGAACTAACATGCATAAGAGGGATGAAATTCATAGGTGTGGAGAAAAGGTGTTTAGTAATACCTGACGAACTTGCTGCTGACAGAATAGTGGAAGGTTGTTGCTGCTCCTTGAGCAATTTTTGGAGGGTAGACATAAGAGACTCATACCTAGACTCATAAATCTGTCTTTCATTGTCCATTTCGGTATGGATTTTATCAATATATTGTTCCAGATCTACATTCACCTTGTCATACCGTTCATCCATCTGTTCTTGAATTTGATTTGAATTTGATTTGATTTATAGCGCTGTTCAGTTGAAGTTGAGCAGTGTGGACATCTTTTTCCACTATGTCTTTAGAAGAAGGGTTGATGAATTTGGGAGGAGCCATGAGAACAAGAGATAGACAACTTCTTCCACTATGTCTTTGGAAGAAGGGTTGGTAGGTTTGAGAGAAGCCATGGAAGAAGGGTTGGTAGGTTTGAGAGAAGCCATGAGAACAAAAGATTGAAAGCACCAAATGATAGACTAAACTAGGTTAAGATTAGATCAAAGTTGCATTAAAAGAAATAGCATAAGATAAAATTTCAGATCTTTCATTAAGTCTCAAACTTCCAAGAACTTATTTAGCTAGGGTTAAATAAGCTAAACGGGTCATGGGCCTAAAATAACAAGACAACATCCAAAAATAAAATAAAGCATATTACTAACTGAAGCCCCTTTTATTAGATGAAATCATTAAATCGAATGGGTTTCTTCTTCTCTCTAGTGGACCTGGTCATTTTCTTATCATGATTACTATAAAAACAAAGACTATGTATCTTATAATCTCTCCCTACCCTAGTGTTTGCTTATCCTGTACTTCTTAGTCCTATGAGATTGTAATGAGTCTATATAGAGAGGAAGATGTACTGTTATTGCTTCACTGACAAAGGCAAGTTCAACTTCCAATAGTGCAGCACCTTCAAGGAAGTTGAAATGCTGAAAAAATGTGTTTCTAGTAAATCACTGCCCTCAATGTTGAAACTCAGCTGAACAAATTTATAATCTCGGCATAGTGAAACCATAGAGCCATATCGTTTTCATGTCGTTAAAGAGAACCATGTGGTTTTGAGATAGGACTTGCAGTATAGTTAGAGATGTCCATATCAACTTGTCCCAAAAAATGCAGGGATCAGCAGACTTGTAAAGATGTCACAAGAGAAATCAAATGGGATAACAGACAGTTTACCCATTTTCCTCACCATATATTAAAACCATTAAAATATAACACCATCAACAACAACAAAATCTAAATCTAACTTATAATATAGTATTATAACATCCCAGCAGCACAATTCTTAAAATACAAAATTAACAAATTCTCACAAACTCAATAATCCAAAAAGGATTATTTATGAAATTTATTTTCACACAACTAGAGAGTGACCTCAGTCCCCCAGTAGGGACTATTACAAGACAGTTTTAGAAATTTACTCATCCATTTTGATGATACACCTAATAGACTCCCCTTTGAGCATGTAATCAAAAGCTTTGTTTATCTCTGAAAATGGTATTCTGTGAGTAATGAATTTCTCCAGTTCCAGCTCCTGCAGTAAGTATTAACACATTAACAATGCAAATAACATATCATTCTGCAATACTAGTTAATCCTCCTACAATAATGCAGAATACAATATATAGAAGCTTACCCCTTTCATGTACTTCTCTACAACATTAGGAAGATCCGTGCGGGGTTTGTAGTTTCCATAGAATGTACCCTTAAGAGTCCTCTCATTCAAGAAATTCATAGGATGAGTTTTGAAGGCATCATCTTTGTTTGGAACTCCAACAAGTACAGCAACACCCCAACCCTAATAATAAGAACAAATGAAGGTTCAGCTTTAGCCTTAGTAAGATTTATAATTTCTTTAGCAACAAGTAAGAGTAAAAGAAGTTTATTTTGCATACATCATGGACACATTCAAATGCTGAGGTCATGGCCTGAATGCTACCAGTACATTCAACAGCACGGTCAACACCTCCGTTAGTCATTTCAGCAATTACCTGCAAACCAATTTTCACATCTCAATCTCTTTGTATAAAAAAATCAAACAGCATTTTAACCCATAGGATCATACTCAAAATTATAATAGAAAACAAAAATATAATAAATTATTAATGAACTAACCTGTTGCACAGGTTTGTCGTGATCTTTTGGGTTTACAAACTCGTTTACCCCAAACTTCTTAGCTGCAAACAAGAAAAGAATAAGAAAATTTTTATCAATAAAAGAGCAGCCATTGAATTTATGTTGACTCATATCTTCAAGTATTTGAAAGATAAAAGCATTGTACCTAATTCAAATCGGCTGGAAACTAAATCAACTCCAATGATTCTTGATGCACCAGAAATCCTTGCCCCTTCAGCAGCCTAAATTTTGGTTTAAAGAAAAGTGGAGAAGTTAATATTGGATCATTTCACTTCCAATCGTAACTGCAACACATACATATAAAGTCAAATGTGTAAGAGGTAACATACAGCAAGGCCAACAGCTCCAAGTCCAAAGATAGCAACAGAAGAACCGGGTTTTGGTTTAGCAACATTGATGGTAGCACCAAGACCTATAAGCATCAATGCAGATTGAATTAGGAAAACATAGATTCAGCCTAGTTATATATTAATTTCTCAAGTTAGAGACATTCTATATACCTGTGCATATTCCACAACTGAGAATGCAAACTTTGTCAAGTGGTGCTTCAGGGTTTATCTTTGCAACACATCCAGCATGTACCACAGTGTACTCACTGAATGTAGAGGTGCCGACGAAATGGTGTACAGGTTGTCCCTTGATAGAAAATCTGGACTTGTTGTCATTGAGCATGACACCCCTATCAGTGTTGATCCTAAGAAGATCACACATGTTGCTCTCCTCTGACTTACAGTGTGGACAATCCCCACACTCCCCTGTGAACACCGGCAGGGCATGATCCCCTGGTTTGAGGTGAGTCACACCCTCACCTACACTCTCCACAATCCTGATTAACACCATCCCAACAATTATCAATAACATACATTCAAATTACATAACGTACATCAGATAATCACAGGATTCAACCGATAATACATAATCAACTTTGAATATTGAGAAGAGAAACATACCCTCCAGCTTCATGACCAAATATACGAGGAAACAATGGAGTCTGACCCTGAAACAGTGGCAAAAAATAGAAAACCATGTTAAGCTATTGCGATTTAAAACAACAGAAAAAGAAACAAAACACACTATTTTCTTTATAATCTACCTTAGCTTCCCAGAAGTAAACATCAGTGTGGCAAAGGGAGGTGAAGAGTATCTTGAGACGAACTTCACCGGTCTGTGGCGGCGCCACCTCTACTTCTTCAATCACCAGCGGCTTCCCAGCCTCCCATGCAACCGCAGCTACAATTATAATACAAATTTTCAAAACACAATCAACAAACCGATGATTAAAACATAATTTGAAAAAAAAAAAGAAATAAATGGTAGACCTCTGCACTTGATGATCTGACCAGCGGTGTTCGACATGATTAACAATAGTAATTAAAGTAATTGAGAATATTGAATGTATGAGTGGGTTGTTTGGTTTGATTTGATTTTTGCTATGTCTGTATGTGGAACAATGAACGTGTTAGTGATCTTTATTTATAGTAGTGGGAAAGGAAATAAAGTTGAACACGGGATGATGTTTTTTCTAAACAAACAAATACTACTAGTACTGTACTTTTAATAAATCAATAAAACAGAATACTGCTTTGGTTTTGTGGGTTACCGCTGTCGCTGTTGGTTTATTGACAGGTATGTTTTGACATACACATACCACACTAGGTAGCCGCCAACTGTACCTGGTTTTCCAATATCTTTTTGTATTATTTCTCTTTTTCCTCCAAAATTTTTAATCAACTCTCTTATTTAAGAAAATTAACTACCACTTCTATCACTTCATCTTTTCTCTTATCTCTCTTATCTCTCCCATTTATATCTATCTTCATTTTTAATAAGAAGCGGATTCATATTAATGTGGATAAACATGAAAGAAAATATAAATTAAATTATATTGAAAATAATATAATATATTTTACAATAAAAATTGTTTATTAGTGAAAATGAGTTAAATTAACATCATTGTTAATTGTTTCAAGAATATTTATTTTTATAAAAGTTTTAAGATGATCATTTAATTATTGATCATTCATTTTATTATATAGTTGATTCTTTACAAATTTAATAACTTAAAAAACATGTTTTACGTCTGCAGTTGTTATTTATCGGCAAGATTAAAGTCAAATTTAAAAACTTATAAACTGATCAGAAAATTAGCATGTATACTAATTTGTCTATGTAGTTTAATAATAGAAAAATTTCCTGAATATCGATCTCGAGGACTGCATATATGTATGGAGCTTAATTCTTGGTTCAATTAAATAAAAACTTAATTTTAGATTTGATTTGGAATATATCCTTGACAATAATCAAAATAAGCAGAATGTAAAATTTGACTTTTTCACAAATATGAGTAACATGCTAGGGTCAATATTGTTTTCTCTATAATAATTTTCAATCCTGATTTCCTCAACAAGTTCATAACATTCAATCATCAGATCTTTAGTTTATTTTCTCCTAAATCCTTAGTGAAAAAACCTTTGGCCATTCATCCTAAAACCTAAGTCCTTAGAAAATTATGATGAAACCAAATTGTTATTTTATCAATATTTAATCGGTAATTATTGTGGGTGCACAAGGAAGATAAAAGACAAAAGAAATATTTATTGATAGCTTCAAAATAAGGATTTACAATGAATTTACAATAACCTATTCCACTAGGCTATTTATACACAAAATTAAATCTAAAATATATCTTCTACAAAGATCTAAGAAGATCTAAGATATATATCTTCTAACAAAGATATAAACAATCTAAAAGATATTCCTAAATATAAATTAATATCTAATTAAATCTAAATTAATTCTAACACCATCCCTTAATTTAAATTTATCCAAAACTGACAACACCAATTTCATCCCTTAAACCAAGAAATTGATCAGTTTTAATAGCCTTTGTCAGAACATCTGTCAGCTGCTTCTGAGTGCTATAGTGCACAACCTCTAATATTCCATTCTGAACTTGATTCCTCAGAAAATGATACTTGGTCTCAATATGCTTGCTTCTCCCATGCAACACTGGATTCTTGGCAAGATTGATTGCATACTTGTTATCAATCATCAGCTTCAGAGGTTTATTTACCTCAATCTTCAGATCTTTTAGCAAGTTCAGAATCCACACAGCTTGACATGCAGTCAGAGCACCTGCAATATATTCAGCTTCACAAGTTGACAGAGCAACAACAGGTTGCTTATTGGAACACCAAGAAATAAGACCTCTCAGAAATTTGAATAAGTATCCAGAAGTACTTCTTCTGTCAACTCTATCTCCGCACCAATCAGAATCAGAATAAATCAGAAGTTCTGATTCGATCTTTCTTCCAGACAGAAATAACACTCCATATTTCAGAGTTCCCTTCACATACCTCAGAATCCTGACTACAGCTTGGTAATGGGACCACTTTGGTTTTCTCATAAATCTTCTAACCATTCCAACTGCATAGCAAATATCAGGTCTGGTATTACACAAATACCTTAGAGAACCAACCATCTGTTTGAAGGTTGTAGCATTCACATCCTCTCCATCATAATTAGAGTCCAACTTCTGATTCGTATCAGCAGGTGTGATAACAACCTTGCAGTTTTCTAGCTTAAATCTCTTTAGAAGCTCTAGTTCATACTTCATCTGATGTAAAATGATTCATTTCTCAGAGTACATAAATTCCATCCCTAGAAAGAAACTCATTTTTCCAAGATCTATCATCTCAAATGCATTCATCAGAATTTTCTTGAACTCAACTATCTCTTGTTTAGAACTTCCTGTAAGTAGTATGTCATCAACGTACAAACAGACCAAAATCATATTATCTTCTGAAGTATGCTGAACATAAACACCATACTCCACCTCACACTTCTGAAACCCTTGTTCCTTGAAAAACAAATCAATCTTCAAATTCCAAGCTCTGGGCGCCCGCTTCAATCCATACAATGCTTTATGTAATTTGAACACCAATCCTTCCTGATTATTTTTCTCAAATCCAGGAGGTTGTAAAACGTACACCTCTTCTTGTAATGGAACATTCAGAAATGCAGATTTTACATCTAAATGCATCAGAGGCCAATTCCTGTTAGCAGCTATTGCAATCACTAGTCTGATTGTTTCATGTCTCGCTACAAGTGCAAACACTTCAAAATAATCCAGCCCAGACTTCTGTAGAAAGCTTCTTGCTACTAATCTCGCTTTATGTTTTCCAATTGATCCATCTGGCTTTAACTTTTGCTTGAAATCCCATCTGATGCTGATGGCTTTCTTGCCTTTTGAAAGTTTTGTCAGCTTCCAAGTCTTGTTTCTCTCTATAGCATCAAGTTCTTCTTTTATGGCCTGTAACCAAACTTGATGCTTAAGAGCCTCTTCTGTACTCACGGGTTCAGAGTCTACTAACATTGCACACTGAATAACTTCTCCTTCAAAGTATACTTCAGTGTCTTGCAACATGTCAAACTCTACAAATCTTCTTGGGATGCTTCTGACTCTTTGTTGCCTCTGAACTGGACCTTCAGAACTTTGGACACCAGAAATTTCCCCTTCATAAGCACTTGCTTCAGTAATTGGACTTTCTCCAGAACCTTGACTGTCTTCAGAGTCTGGATCACTATCGCAGTCAGAGTCATAATCATCTTATCCTTCTGTATCTTCTTCAGAGTCAGAGTCTTTACCAGCTTTAGAAACACATGTTTCTGACCTTTCTTCAGAAGTTATGTCATCAGAGTCAGGACGAGACGTTTCCCAATTCCAAACTTTTGATTCCTCTACAATGACATTTCTGCTGAACTCAACTTTGTTAGTTTATGGAAAATAAAGTTTGTACGAACCTGTACTATGATACTCCACCAGTAACATCACTTTACTTTTATCATCCAACTTTTGTCTTCTGGCTTCTGGGACATGTTTGTAACATACAAAACCAAATACATTCAGATGACTATCACTTTGCTTATCTCCAGTCCACTTCTGGATAGGAACTATTTCCTTTAATTTCTTTGTTGGACATCTGTTGAGCACATAACATACAGTTGCAACAGCTTCTCCCCACAGAGT
Organism: Vicia faba; assembly: GCA_948472305.1. Classification (NCBI taxonomy): domain Eukaryota; kingdom Viridiplantae; phylum Streptophyta; class Magnoliopsida; order Fabales; family Fabaceae; genus Vicia; species Vicia faba. Next base: position 777,317,132 of record OX451737.1, read on the forward strand.
ATGAGGAAGCTTCTTCTCTTTCAGCATGCTTCTCACCATATCTAGCAAAGTACGATTTCTTCTTCCAGCAAGACCATTGTGTTGAGGAGTATATGGAGAAGTAACCTCATGCTCAATTCCATTCTCCTCACAGAAACTTATGAATTTTGTGGAGTTATACTCACCACCACCTCAGTTCTAAGAATTATCAGAGTCTGGCCACTCTGATTCTCAGCCTTCAGTCTGAACTTTTTGAATTCAGCAAACACCTTGTGTTTGAACTTTATGAGAGATACCCATGTCGTTATGGTGAACTCATCAACAAATGACACAAAGTATTTATTCCCTCTAGTCGATGCTACTGGAAACGGACCGCACACATCATAATGTACTACTCCCAAGGCATGTTTTTCTCTTGGAGCTACTTCTGATGCAAAGGATAATCTTGGTTGCTTGCCTTCCATGCACACCTTGCATGACTTTTCAGGCTTCTTGATTGTAGGAATTCCATGTACCAGATTCTTTGATTTCAGATGCCCTAAACTTCTGAAATTCAGATGACCAAATCTTCTGTGCCACAACTCACTCTCCTTGACAACACTTGTTGCACTAAGACATTCAGAGTCTGCAGTTCTAACATTCACCTTGAATGTTCTGTTCCTTCCTTTCTATGACTCCATAATCAACTTCTGATTACAGTCATACAACTTCAGAATATTTTCCTTCATTGTAACTGAAAAACCTTTCTCAACCAGTTGTACCACACTCATCAAATTGCTTTTCATGCTAGGTACATACCAAACATTCTGGATAACTTCTACTTTCCCATTGTTTAGAATGATTCTGACATTTCCCATACCTTCTGCATTGAGGTATCTATCATCAACACATCTGATCTTTGTACTCTTCCCAGAGTCAAAGTCAACCAACCACTTCTTGTTTCTAGTAAGATGGTTTGAACACCCTGTGTCCATATACCACTATTCTGATGAATTCAGATCATCAGGTTCAGAAGCCAACAATAGCACGGGTTCATCATTAGAGTCTCCTCTTACTATATTTGCTTCTTCTGACTTCCTTTCTTTGTTTGACCAGCAATCTTTGGCATAGTGACCAAAGTTCCTGCAACATTAACACTGAACATTCTTCTTGTCAGACTTCTCCTTTCCCCTCTGGACATTCTTCTGCCTATCAGAGTTTGAAGCTTATAACTTTTGACCACCATTAGTTTTCTTACTGGCTTCTAACCAAGTCTGCTTCTGATGTTTCTTACCAGAAGTTACCTTCAGAGCCTACTACTCTACTTCCCTCTCAGAAGTTCTTGCAGTCACACGCAACTCATGCGCCTCTAAACTACTTTGTATCTCTTCAACTCTCATGGTGCTCAGATCTTTGGAATGTTCAATTGCTACCACAATGTAATCAAAATGAGAAGTTAAAGATCTCAAGATCTTCTCAATAATTACTTGTTCAGACAGAGTTTCTCCACAAGCTTTCATCTCATTAGTGATCCGAATTACTCTAGAGATGTATTCAGAAACCTTCTCGTTGTCCTTCATGTTGATATTCTCATATTGCTTTTTGAGAGACTGAAGCTTCACTTTCTTCACTGTTGCGTCACCACCGTAACATCTGACCAGTGTGTCCCATGCAGCCTTCGCTGTTTCAGAATCAGTAATCTTCTCAAACACATTCGCACCCACACATTGATGGATGTAGAACAACGCCTTCTGATCTTTCTTCCTCAGCGCCTTCTGTGCTATCTTCTGGGCCTCTGTTGCATCTGCTTCTAACAGATTATAGCCATCAGTAACAAGTTCTAACACATCTTGAGAACCAAATAACATGCGCATCTGGATCTTCCAACAATTCTAGTTTTTGCCATCAAATACTGAAAGCTTGGAATGAATATCGCCACCGTTTTCGTTTATCTTCTACCTTGTACAATTTACACAGAGTTTCCCAAATCAATGTTTTCTCAAAACCCCCCGAGAATCAGAATATTGTAATTCTTAATCACAATACTTCTTTTCCCGTGGATTTTGAACTGGAGCTCTAGATACCAATTATTGGTGCACAAGGAAGATAAAAGGAAAAAGGAATATTTACTGATAGCTTCAAAATAAGGATTTACAATGAATTTACAATAACCTACTCCACTAGGCTATTTATACACAAAATTAAATCTAAAATATATCTTCTACAAAGATCTAAGATATATATCTTTTAACAAAGATATAAACAATCTAAAAGATATTCCTAAATATAAATTAATATCTAATTAAATCTAAATTAATTCTAACAACTATAAGATATCCATAGTCCTAGGTGATTATCTACTATAGTTTAATCGTACAAAAATCTTAACAACCGCGGACCAACTAATTATTAACCGTAGAACAATTATTATTTGTCTGATAAAGAAAGCATTACAAACCTTGTACAATTGAATTGAATAATAAAAACCATGATACTAATGAAATTATAAATTCAAAGTCATTACACGATCAAATCAGGAACACCTCATAGCATTGGGCGGTTTAGCTACTTGTTGCTGCTGTAAAGCGGCAAGCAAAAATTAAGTTATTAATTTACCGGGTGATATAGGTTATACCGTATCGTGTCCACAGAGATTGGTTATTGATTCACCATTTGACAATTCTCTCATTAATGAGTTAGGGGATAAATGAGTTGAAAGTAAAAGTATCAATAAAAAATAAATGTATAAAAAGGAAAAAGATAACTTATCAAGCATGCATATATACTACTTCTCGTAAACTTGAATCTATCGACCTGTTATACTCAACCTACAATATTCATCAATGTCATCACATGTCACTCACAACCTAATTCATTTCTAACCCAAATTGAGAGGCCAATTGCATCACCTCGGTAGAAATCTCTCAACCACCTCAACAATATAGAAGTCAACTGTGCTCGCTTGCATCGACGATCTCTTAGAGCGACACAAACAACCCAGAGGCATTAATCTCAAACACCCTAAGTGAATAATAACGCTAAATCTATCTCTAGAATTCAGACACTATTAGATAATCATTCTAGATAAGAATCTAAGTAGTATATGTCTATAATGATTCAAATCCCTAGCACAGAGCAAAAATCTAGAACAACAATCCATAAAGATTCGTAAATCAAGTTTTATATAATGCCAAGGGCGACAAATATACATCAGTTCAAAGAAAATATACATATAAATCCAACCAATAGAGAATACACAAAGAAAAAGAGAAATGAATCGCAAATCTACCAATTTGTCAGCGTCGATAAAAGAGCAATCCACCCCAGATCATCCGTATGCAAGCTCCATAGTTGTTATCTAAGCTAATCCTAACAAAATTAAAGATTGATGGAGTTGGGAGCAAAAACTTCCCCAAAAATATAACCTAAAAAATGAATGAAATAAAGTTATAAAACAAATCCCAGCATACCGCGCTAAGCGACCCTGGCGTGCTAAGCGCGACTTCTTTATTTTACACATCAAACTGACCTAAACCGCGCTAAGCATACTTAAAAACATTGGTTCTGCCAAAGTGTCAAACGCAAGCAGTGCGCTATAAAATATGTTGAGTGCATTCATGCTTAGCGTCCTCTGCGCGCTAAGCGGGATCTCCTGGACAGAACGTCCCAAAACTGGTCTTTTATTCCAAAAATGCGTATCCGGATTCGTGCCTTCGACACTTTGTTCCTCAATGCTAAAAAATGCAACAAATACCTACATAATGAATGGAAAAACATCAAACGATACACTATATACACAAAAACAGAAATAAACACAAACTAAACGTATTTACACAAAAGTCGAGTTTATTCAACGATATTTACAATAAAAAGTAGATAAGTGCAATAAAATGTATATACAAAAATAGATACAATTTGACCTTATCAAACTCTCCCCAACTTGAACTTGTTTTTCCTCAAACAAAGCCAAACAACTCAAAGAACCAAAAGTAATCAACCAAAATATCATGAATCAACAAGTTTTGAAAATGGACAACAAATGCAATGGTTCAAATGAAAAACGGTACACACGAAGAAACATACTTACCACTAAACTATGACGATAACATAAACATGAAACAAATGCTAAATACAAAGAACATGCTAAATATTCTAAAACAATACTAGTTCACAAATGAATCACACCTAGCAAAATCAATCATTGGTAGATGAAAACACACACAAAGTAAGGTATTTTCACTCATCCACAATCTTGTAAACAAAAGACTAAATTATGCATTCATCCAAAAATTCACATTGAAAATACAAAGGCAAGAATCTCAAGGGCTTTTCAAGGTTGTAATGTGGCTTGGTTAACAAACAAGGGATAAGTCCTAAAGCTAATCGAAACAAAAACTTGCCTAAACCTAAGGGAGTGATCAACTCACAAAGTCTCAAGAAAAATAATTTCAATCAAACTTCTTCTTCATTCTAAATTTTAAACCAAAACACATCACTTATTAGCACAATTATTCGGATTCTTTTTGTTTTTGTTTTTAAAAACTTTTCTCTTTTTTCTTACTTTTTATTTTCTTTCTTTTTCACATCTTTTTTTCTTTTCTTTTCACAACCTCATAGCAATCACAACATAAGCACATAAACAATTCTCTCCTCAACTTGAATTCAACCATCATCATAATGTGAACACTCCCTACTTTCTAAGGCAAGGTAAAAATTCAACTAAAAATCATAGTTGAGTGTTCAAGAAAATAAAAGAATCAATATCCATATAAAAATATGAAATAAACACTCATAGACAAGCATTTAGCAAAAACAACATGGATATCGACAAAAAGGGATACTAATGATCACACACTCACAAGGTGAATTGACTATTTGGCCAAGGTAGTTGTGCTCAAAATGGAATAAAAAATGCCTTGATCATGTTCAAGCTTTCATACAATCAATACAAACAAAAAATTAAACATAATAAAATCCAGTTAAAACAAGAATTGTGGCCTCCAGCATATGTGAACAATGAAAAGTTGCCTCACAAAAAGAATAGGAACTAAAGTGATTCACAAATGAACAAGTATACAAAAGAATGGATGGCATAAAAATTGTAAAAAGTCTAAGTATCATGAATATGCTAAAGTTTAGAAAGCGATAAACACATACCTCAAATGTGTACAAAAATTTAACAAAATCATTACCATGCATACGCAAGTTGAAACACTCAAACTTGGAAAATCACCAAAAGCGACTTAAAGTTATCGAACCAAAATTGAGTCCAAACAATAACAAAAGAATTAGTTATACTAATATTATTTACTATTTAAAGCCTAAGTGGAAGTGGAAAAAAGGAAAGCCAAGTGATAAATTAAAAAGAATTCATTGGCTCTGCACAGCAGGGCGCGCTACACCAGAACAACAAAAACTAGTTCAATAAACAACAATGCAGCCTCCATATTCACCTACAAAATCTCAAACAATTGTAAAATATTTACAACATACAAACACACTTCCACAAGCTAAACACGACAAGCTTTCCGAAAAACACAAATTGACATAACGAAACAAACGAGTGAAAGTGAATTAACAAGTTGAAAAGTGAAAATTTGAGAATTTAAAACAGGTTCAATTTCAACTTGTTAAAGCACAAGTCAACACATACATAAACGAATACAAAAAAAATATTGCTTGTTTTACGTCGTAAGCTCGACACCTTTATTGTGCGAGCTAGTAACCTCCTCTCGTCATGCCATGGTATTTTCACACCGTATAAACCTAAAGAAAGTGTCCTAACATTCACACAACAAACGTTACAAAAATAAGACAATTCACAACAATACGTGAAAACAAAGAAAAAACACATATATGCACAAGTATTTAAAATAAACACAAAACATGTACAAGTAAAAATAGACAAGTTAATGTACACATTCTATACAACATATACATTAATTACAAAAATCAAAAACAAAAGAATTATCGCAATACGAAAACAATAGAACTAATCCCCGGTGATGGTGCCATTTTGTTGTTGTTGTAAAGCGGCAAGCAAAAAGTAAGTTATTAATTTACTGGGTGATATAGGTTATATTGTATCGTGTCCACAAAGATTGGTTATTGATTCTCCATTCGACAATTCTCTCCTTAATGAGTTTGGGGATAAATGGGTTGAAAGTAAAAGTATCAACAGAAAATAAATGTATAAGAAGGAAAACGAAAATAATAACTTATCAAGCATGCATATATACTACTTCTCACAAACTTAAACATATCAACCTGTTATACTCAACCTACAATATTCATCAATTCCATCAAGTGTCACTCAAAACCTAAGTCATTTCTAACCCAAATTGAGAGGCTGACTGCATCACCTCGGTAGCCATCTCTTAACCACCTCAATAATACAAAAGTTAACTGTGCTCGCCTGTGTCGACGATCTCTCAGAGAGACATAAATAACACATATGCATTAATATCAGACACCCTAACTGAATAGCAATGTTAGATCTATCTCTAGAATTCAGACATTATTAGATAATCATCCTAGATAAGAATCTAAGCAGTATATGTCTATAGCCACTCAAATACCTAGCCCAGAGCAAAACTCTAGGACAACAATCCACAAAGATTCGTAAAGCAAGTTTTATATAACGCCAAGGGTTACAAATATACATCAGTTCAAAGAAAATATACATACAAACCCAACCAATAGAGAATACACAAAGAAAAAGATAAATGAACCGCAAATCTACCAGTTTGTCAGTGCCGATCGAAGAGCAATCCACCCCAGATCATCTTAATGCAAGCTCCATAGTTGTTATCTAAGATAATCCTAACAAAATTAAAGGTTGATGGAGTTGGGAGAAAAAATTTCCCCAAAACCATAACCTAAAAAGTGAATGAAATGAAGTTATAAAACAAATCTCAACAGACCGGGCTAAGCGGGTCTGCCGTGTTAAGCGTGACTTCCTTATTTTACACATCAAACCGACCTAAACCGCGCTAAGAGGGCTTCAAAACATTCGTTCTACCAAAATGTCAAACGCAAGCAGCGCGCTACAAAATGCGTTGAGCGCACTCGCGCTTAGCGGCCTCTGCGTGCTAAGCAGGCTCTCCTGGATAAAACGTCCCAAAAGTGGTCTTTTATTCTGAAAACACACATCCGGAGCTATGCCTTCGACACTTTATTCCTCAATGCTTTAAAATGCAACAAATAACTATAAAATAAATGGAAAAATATCAAATGGTACACTATATACACAAAAACACAAATAAACACAAACTAAACGTATTTGCACAAAAGGCAGGTTTATTCAACAATATTTACAACAAAAAGTCGATAAGTGCAACAAAAAGTATATACAAAAATAACTATAATTTGCACTTATCACTACTCATATTGCTCAAAAGAATTACAAATACATTAAAGATAAACATTATAGATAATTAAGGAATTTTTTTATCTTCAATTGCGTCGGCTCATGAAAGATCTTCGTTCTTCAATAATCTCATGTATTGCTCTCTTCAATCGTCTGAATTATTCATATCCAAAAAAAATGTTCTTTCTTCATCATAGAAACTGTCTCAAATAGTGTAAAACCCTTGGTTCCGGTCCAAAATGTCAAAAATGGCCTTTCGGGTCACACGTAGTGGAAAAATCACAAAAAACATGAAAAATTAGCGCCTTGGCCAACACGACTCGTGTTAGCTGACATGGGTGGCCGTGTTGGCTCTCCTGTAACTTCAAAAAACTTGGCCTTTTAAATCACGACCCATGTCAGGTGACACGGCCTGTGTCTGGTGATATAGGTGGCCGTGTTAGCCTCATAAGTTTCCTTCTTCTTCTAAGCTTCCCACCTGACACGACCCGTGTCAGGTGAAGTAGGTGGCTGTGTCAGGCCTCCTAATACTTTATTTTTTCCCACGAAACTTATGATTTATTGACTTCCTTACACCGAGTACCTTGGATATTTCACCTGAACCTGGAACAATCACAACAACTAACCAAAGCGTAACACACAAAAATACTCGAAATAAAACTAAAAATTAAAATTACTGAAGAAACTTAATAAACCTAAAATCGACTTAAACTATAACAAAGTGCGACACAAAGTGATGTAGAATACCTGGATTACCGTCGGATAAGTGACATAAACATAGTGAAAATGGTGACCGATCACAACCCAAACTTAGCTCGTTGCTTGTCCTCAAGCAATATTCGGGACAAAAGAACCGGTTACACCAAAATTATCAACTTACCACAATACTGTTGAGATCCTTCGCAACTTAACTTTGATTCCTTTTCAAAGTTCTTCGCTTACCCGACTCGAATGTTCCACCACACTTCCACATCAAGGAACTACTTTACCTGTCAACTTATGTCACACTCTCACCAAATCTCTCGAGGTTAAAGTGTTTCACTCAATATTTCAAAGCATGTAATATCAACTCATAAGCTTGAATAAATTTTAAATTCATGTCACATACACACAACACACACTTTTGAGGTCTTTGGGTTGTAACTGGGCTTAGGTTATGGTGGAATAAACAATAAAAATGGGAAAACAAATGGTTTTGGGCTTATAATCAATGTTGTCATTCCATTCATTGTGTTCCTCTTGCATTTGTTCATCAAGTGGGATTTTCGTACACCTTTTTCATTGACTCCTTAGTTTCTACTCAAGTGCTTCTTTTGAGTGTATGCTTTGATTTACAATTGAGTCTCTTCTGCTAGGTAAGTGTTTTTTCTTTTTGTACAATGACAACTTTTCTCTTTTCTTTTAATTTTTTATTTTCTTTCCTCTTTTTTTATTGCACTTACCTATTCTATTCTAGGTGTACCATCCCAAACTTAGAATTTGTTAGAGTCAAGGCTAACAACACCTATCTGAGCAGGATAAGGAAGTATTTGGGCTAATGGTTATATAGATGTGGTGATAAAAACAAACAAAGGGTATAAAGGGTCAAATGGGTTAACAAGGTATAATCATACAAATGAGATAGCTAGAAAGGCTCAAGAGTAAAAACAAATAACATGCCCAGTGTGTGTGAAAACACTATCTGTGAAAAAAATTGTAGATCAATTCCAAAAACATGACAAGGCGACTATCTACATGAACAGGTTGAAGATTAACTCCTGAAACAGGACGGGGAAACTATCTATACAACCAAGCAAAGATTAACTCCCGAAAAAGGATGATGAAACTATCTTTATATCTTTATGGCCAGATGAAGATCAATTCAAGAAATAGGATGGGGCAACCATCTTTATCACCAAGTGGCGTGAATTCCCGAAACAGGACGTGTTTACCAAAAAAAACATATTGTAGATCACTTCCCTTTAGAGACTGAATTCTGAAAAGCATCTTACTTCATAGATTTATTCCGAAAAAGCATTTCCCTCATATATGATCGAATATATTCATTCTGAAAAGCATTCCTCAGACACAATCAAGTGTAGACTTATTCTGATACTTCTATCAATAGTTACTTTGGATGGAATCTATAAGCCCATCTACGACGACTCTCCGTCACCTCTATGAATGGCATATTTAATCCCATTTAAGAAATATTATCAATTGTTGTACCCCAAAATCTTCGCTCTCATTTTATCAAGATTTTCCCCACAAGACTCTTTGGACTCAAGACCAGATTAGGGTTTGCTCAGCTCAAGACATCTCCTTGCACTAATGACCTGAAATTAAGGTTTGAGTTTGCACAGGGATTTTTGGACTTCCAATGCTCAATTTGACTTTCATACTTCATGTTGGACTTCTAAGATTGCTCATACCAAGTTTCAAGCTTTGAATCAAATTTTTGCCCAGTCAATTGGACAGTTGACCTAAAAATCAACTATATCGGGGAAGAAGTCAACTGTGGCCAATTTACAGTCAAACCTCATAATTTTTGATCCACATCAACATTATAGACTCATATGAACCATTTGATCAAGTTTAGACCACAACTCCTCAAGAAATTTGATCAGATCATCAAAAGGGCAAAATGGTCATTTTTAGGGTTTTGACTATAGAAGGGCAATTTCTGATTTTTCACCTAGCCAATGGAAAATTGGGTTCAAACATGGTTTCAAGGACTCAATGGAATCATCTTTAACTAATCACAAAGGTCAAAAGATCTTAAATGCATTGGATTGACAGATGAATTTCTGAGTCAACTGATCAAAAATCAACTGTACACTGAAAAGTTAAACTTTGACTTTTTGGTCAAAATCAAGTGCCAAGGGTCATTTTTCATCAAGATGTGTCAAAACATGAAACTTGTTCACCATGAAACCTAATTTTGGAAATTAGGGTTTAAAATGGAAATTTTTCATAACTTAGAAATTTTCTAAGTTATGAAAATTTCTTATTTTTTTCCAAATTTTCCCAACTTTTTCACCATGATGCAACTGGATTCAAAGAAAACTTCCAACATGAAAGTTGTAGTACTACATAAAATATACAAATTTGAATCACAAAGTTTTCCCAAAAGATTCTTGGATCTCAAGTTATGATTTTGTGAACAAGGGTCCATGAAACTTTTAACTTAGTGAAATTTTGCCCTAGTTTAGGCAGGATTTTGACCTATCTTCATGGAAATTTTTCACATAGTTCCAAGTGGAATCTCAAAATGCATTTCAAATATGGATTGTAGAGAATTTTACAAGCTTTCCAAAATGTCCAATAATTCTCCAAGATCATTTGCGGTTAGGGAGAATCGAAGGATTGAAAATGGAAAATTATCACTTTTGGCCAAGGCATTTTGCACATTGATACAAGTTGCAAATCTGTTTGGATCATGCTTGTACTTAGTTTACAGGTTATAATCCTTTCTGCACTCATAAATTAAATGCAAACACATTGGATTAAGGCTTTGTTCTAAGCTTTAGAGCATTGTACAAAGAACTATTCCAAAAATGGCAAAAAGTTAACATTGCCACTTTGATAAAGCATGCTTTTGGCAATTTTGTTTGTCTTGAGCCATGGACCTGATTTCTTTATGCAAACAACATCCATAAACATCAGGAAAAGTTCACCAACTCTCAACAGGCCTCAAGCTAGCAAGTACAACCCTTAAGCTTTGTCATTTCAACTTTTGCTTCAAAAGCAAGTAACTTGCAAAAGTCAAAATATCTTTGGTATCTGATAAAACCAAGTCTTGTGAACATTTCAAACAACTTCAACATATCACACTAAGCCTGAAACATGATTGCCAAGCCTCTCAAACACCTTTAAGTACCAAAACACCAACTTCTGCCCAAAACAGGGCAACCCCTGCAGAATCTTAGCCATTTTGAATTCCACTCGTGCGTTTTGTCCCAAACCACTTCAAACACATTCTAAACAATACACCTAGACTATCCAAGCACCTGTCCAGCCACTGTAACTCCATTTTCACACTTCACCATTTTTGCTTTGAAGCTTTGCAGGTTGAGTTCTACAAGCATATTCAGGCAAGTTCAAGGCAAGCCAAGCATTGGGAAAGGTTGAGTGAACTTCAGGCAAGCTAACACGACCTTCAGGCCTCATCCAAAACTCCTACATTGCCATATCCAAACTTGGTTGAAACATGTATTTTCTAAACTTCTATCTCCTTATTTAGGAATCAATAGGCTTAGGTTTGTGAAGCAAAAATGTAGCCCTTAATGTCCTTGAACTGTACATGTGCATAGAATTCATTTATGTTAGCTGAGCTAGGAGAATTTGGATGTTGAAGTTACTGAATTTTTTAGGTTAGAAATTGGGGGTGATAAATTTCTCCTTGGTTTCTTAGAGTTAGATCAAGTTTTTTATATGGTTAGAATCGTGTGATGATGAGCTATAACTTTCATGTTGCAAGTTTTTGTTTTTAAGCACGTATACATGAGATACAGATTTGAAGAACAAGGCGCGCGTTTTGTCGTTCAAAGGACAGGGATGAAGTGAGTTGGGTTGGGCCTGGCTTGCTTCTGCTTTTGACACCCCCATTCTGCTTTTTGCACCCCCTTGGCCCATTTCTTTATTTTTGCATATTTTTCATTTCCATTTTTCTCCTGACTTTATTATTTTTTCTTGAACATTTAAAATCACAAAAAATATTTTCTTTATTTTTGGCATTTTATTATATTTTTATTTGCATAATAAATAATTATTAGGTTAATATTACTTTATTTTCTTAATTAAAACTTGTAAATAATATTGAAATACTTAAATATTTTATTTTTATTATTTATACACTTAAAATAATATTTTCTCACATAATTTAATTTTTGACATTTTGTATATATTTTTATTTATTTTCTTGTACATAAAAAATGAATAAATAAATAATTAGAATATATATTTTCTTAAAACAAAACTAGGGTATCTTCACCCTTTCCAAAAATAATCATATTATTTTCCTTTTTTAAGACATTAAATAATTTCATCTTTACATACATAAAAATAAATACAAAAATATTTTGCATATTTATATTTAATTGTCCATTTAAATATTTGCTTATTCATTTATTTGTACAAATAAATTCAATATGGTTGTAATAGTTTTAGGGCTTAATTTTTGAGCAATATCCCCCTATTCAAACTTGTATCCCCCTCCCCATATCAATGTTGTAATAGTCTTAGATTTACTTTTATGCATTTTATCACTTTAATATGCCATGATAGTAAATTAGGGTTTGTATGCAAAAGACCAAAAAAAAAAAATAGCATGACTAAATACAAGACAAAATGCGTGTAAAATGACAACACAATGCACACAAGCACCCCTAGGGTTTCATCCACTTTTGTTGCCTTAAAATGGCCATGGTATGCATGCTAGGTATCTTGGCAAAACAAAAACAAAACAAAAAGATCATAGTCCCTCGATGACGCTATCTTGGTTGCCTATACAAAAATGATCTAGTCCCTCAAAAAGTTGCTAAGATACTTGGCAATATTGTTATCATGGTCATACGATGACCCACACCCGTCCCGTTTAACATCCAAATACAAGGTTGTTTAACAAATACAATGGTAAAACAACAATGTCAAAGGGTTAAAAATATGTAGGAAAGATCTTTGAGTAGGGTAGACAACTCCTAGTTACTTGATCTCTTGCAAACCATCCTTGCTAATTTCAAAAACACACAATTTTAAAACATTTCCCAAAACAAAACTCTCAAACATTTTGAAACATTTTTCAAAAGACAAACACCTTTGTATATATTCAAACAAGAATCATTACAAAGGTTTCCTAAACAAAGGCCTCTTTTCAAAATACTTTCAAAACCACACACAAAGCACCATTTCAAACAATTGAAAAGCAAAAGCAAGTGATCTAAACAAGTAACTAAAAGCCCATGGAAAACCATGGATGAAAAGGGTGCTAGCACATTCCCTTTTCATAATCTACCCCCCGAACCCAAGAAAACATCTCAAATGTCTTTCTTGTGCTTTTTGACCTTTCCTTTGGATAAAATAAAAAGTCGGCGGCGACTCTTGCTAAACCGAAACATTTGCGAACACAAACGCAAAACCTCTAGTCAGTTCTCCCACTGTATCACAGAACTGGCGACTCTGCTGGGGAAATATCTAAAAATGGGGTTACCTTAGTGTTTAGATCACCTTTACATGCTTATTTTGTTTGCTTTGATTGCCTTACATTTGGTTCTATTGTTTGGGTTTGAATCCTCTACCCGGATTTGGGAAACATTCATAGGTAAATAGCAATATGTTGTGGAAACTGTGCGGGGTATACCGACATAGTCTAAGCGACAGCTATATTAGTGCGACATATTTGTGGGTACCGGTAGCCTTTGAGTTAACCAAAGAGAATACGGGGCCGCTGAGTGATGTCATGAAGCACTAATAGACTTTTAGAACCTTTACTTGACCATCTTGACCTTTTAGGATGTAGTGAGATGACCGGCTTTGGTGTAGTCTGAAGTTGGTAGATACTCGATACTACACTCATTGAGGGTTGTTTTCTTGGAATATTTCGGTCGCCAGTAAAGTGGCTAAACTGAAACAATGAACACAAAATAATCCAGTGATATTGAGCTCCTTAGAACCCGGTTACTATTTATAGGACAGGTTGAGCCAACTAAACTTCAAGAGGGTACTTACCTATGAAACCCCATGCAAGCCTGAAACTAGGAACTTGTGTGATTTGTTTGTACATATATACTTGTGCATAACATCATGAACATCATGAAGCATCATATGCATCCACTAACCATTTCAAGGATTTTGGATCTTCATCTTTGTTCCTGTTTTGTAGGTTATGGAATCACTTCGCAGGAAAACTATTCAGGTCAACCTTGTGAGAATTCCTCCTCAACTCAAGGAGCTTGCTTCCAAGATTCTAGAGTATTATCCATTCACTGAAAGACATGGTCGACTTCTCAACTTGGTCAACTCCAACACAGAGGAAGACATGATGAAAGTTCTCTTCCAGTTCTTTCACCCCTTACACCACTGTTTCACATTTCCTGACTACCAGTTAGTTCCTACTTTGGAGGAATTTTCTCAACTCCTGAGGATTCCTATTCTCTATCAACTACCCTACAACAGTACGGAAAGAGATCCAAAGCCCGAAGATGTTGCTCAATCCCTACACTTGCAACCATCTGATGTCATAGGTCACTGGGAAACCAGAAGTGGTGTCAAGGGTTTCTTGGCAAAGTTCTTGTTTGAGAAAGCTCAAGAATGCTGGAATTCTCTAGATCTTCAAGCTTTTGAGGAGATTGTAGCTCTTCTCATCTATGGGTTGGTCTTGTTCCCAAACCCTGACCAGCTTATAGATGTGAATGCTGTCAAGATTTTCATGTCACGGAATCCTGTGCCTATTTGCTTGGGGACATCCTACAATCATTTCACACTCGAACAATGAGGAAAAGAAGTGTTCTCATGTGTTGTACTCCTCTTCTAGCAAGGTGGTTTATTTCTCACCTTCCCCAATCAGTCTTGAAGAATGAGCAAGGATTGAGGTGGTCACAACGATTGATGACTCTTACACATTCAGATGTTCATTGGTGTTCTCGATCCAGAGAAAATGTTATCATCATTGATCGTTGTGGGGAATTCCCTAATGTCCCACTACTTGGCATTAGGGGAGGCATTACCTACAACCCCTGCTTGGCTCTGAGACAATTTGGGTATGCCCGAAGGGATGGACCACATGACATGCTGATTCCAGACTTGGTTTTTGACTTCGACAACGACGATCAAGGACTTCCACAAAGGTTCATCTGAGCTTGGAGGATGCTAAACAAGGTAGAAAGTAAGACCTTGGGACAAAAGAATTCCATCCCCCTTGAGCCTCACCTCAAGTGGGTACGAATCCACGCCCAAAGTCTTATGATGCCTTACCCCTATATTCTCCCTGTGATCAAAGAGCCTGTTACGGAAGGAGAGGTTCCATACACCCTCCTACATCCTGACATGCCGACATCACTAGAAGATTTACAAAGGAGTTAGATACAACTCAAGAGAGAACACGATACGTTTGAAGCCCAATTCTACGCCAGTGAGAAGAAGGTTTTAGAACTTACTCGTCAACTTCATGAAGAGCAGACTCTCAACACCTATATTGCACCAAAAAGGATGCGCAACGTCTTTTTACATTAGAATTTTGTATTATTTTGCCCATGGGGCATTGTTGTACTAACAAATTCTATCTTATTAATATGACGTTTGTTACTTTTTGTTTAAAACAAATTTGAATTTCTGAATCCTTGAATGCATTACATGAATACATTTCATTCATCATATGCATAAACAGGTCTTCACACCAGGTTTCCTTATCTCTCTGCTGTTTATTTCAGCAAGATGGATATTGAGCAGACAATCAAAGAATTGCAAGCGCATAATTCACAGTTCCAACAACTACTCATGACCTTGGCTAAGGGTCAGGAGGATCTCAAAACTTTGCTGGAAAAGGAAAAAGAAAAAAAAGAAAAAGAAGAGAGTTGGTGTGACTACCTTGGGCAGAAGATTTGAAGGTCAAGGCAGAAGGGTCCTGGATTTCCCATCAACATCTGAAGAGGGGGGTAAAGGAGCTGCTGTGCCATCTGAATCCGAAGCTGAAGAAGAGGAAGATGAGGATTACTCAGAACAATAGTATCCTCCTGCAGATGAGAAATACAAGAACTTGGAAGAACGTCTGGCAGCCATGGAGATTCAGAGAGTGCTTGGGCTGGACTTTGAAGAGTTGGGGTTGGTTTCTGGAATTGTCATTCCTCCCAAGTTTAAAGTACCTATTTTTGCTAAATACGATGGGGTGTATTTCCCAAAGATGCACCTACGGTCCTATGTCAGGAAAATTCAACCACATTCTTCTGACAAAGACCTTTGGGTCCATTTCTTCCAGGACAGTCTTTCGGGGACGTAGTTAGATTTGTTCTACCAGCTAGAGAGGTCTGATGTGCACAATTGGGAGGATTTGGATGCTGCCTTCTACAAGCAGTATCAGTACAATACGAACTTAGCACCTACCCGTACTCAATTACAGAGTATGGGCATGGTCTCAAATGAAGGTTTTAAGGAGTATGCCCAAAAATGGAGAGACTTGGCGGGACGAGTAGAACCACCTCTATCTAAGAGGGAGCTAGTAGATATGTTCTTAGGGACTCTGTCAGGGCCTTTCTTCAATCACCTGATAGGAAGTTCGTCTATAGGGTTCACCGAGTTGATTCTAACTGGTGAAAGAGTTGAAGCCGGAATCAAAAGAGGTAAAATTCAAAAAGATGCATCTGCTTCCGCTGCCACCAAAAAGCCTTTTCCAGCAAAGAAAGAAGTCTCATCTGTCTACTCTCAAAGAGGTCAAGGAATAGTTGAGCGCCGGACAGCGGTGGGGGCCGTAATGATTCAGAAGTCTGCAGCTGATTAGCCCAGAAACAATCAACCCAGAACCAACCAAGCAAGGGTGGAAAGGCCTGTACAGCAATTCACCCAGATAAACATGACTCCTGCTCAGGTTCTCCCCCATCTCTTGAAATTAAATCTTGCTAGTCTGAAAGAGGCACCAAAGAATCCGAATACAACTTCTCCTTATTACCATTCGAACGCCAAGTGTGCTTATCATTCAGGGAGCATAGGGCATGACACCAACAATTGTTGGGCCCTCAAGAATAAGATTCAGGATTTGATAGATGCTAAAGAAGTGGAACTCGACGCCCCTGAAAAGCCGAATGTGATATCTACTCCAATGCCAAGGCATGGCCACAATGCCCATGTTGTTGAAGAGGATCTTTTTGTTGCTACTATTGATGATTCAATGACTCCGTTACCGATAATCAAATTGAATTTGTTGAAGGCTGGGGTTTTCCCAGGTTGTGAAGAAGATTGTTGCCTTTGTTCATCCTTACCAACCGACTGTCCGTTGTTGAAGTTAGGCATCCAACGCCTAATGGATAACCAAGAAATCCTTTATGAAAAGACTCCTATTACACTGACTCCCGTCAATGATGTTTCTATAATTACCATATCCGCCAATCTTTCCAAGGTCTCCAAAAGACCTGTTAAGATTACATCCGATCCGAAGACCGTACCTCTGAAGATAACTATGCTAGGGCCTATCCCGTACAAGTCCAACAAATCAATACCGTGGAACTATGGTGGAGAGATCTTCTACCACAATATTAAACAAATTGAATCAACTGAAGAAAGTTCTGATGAAGAGACTTCCGACATTGGAAACATTGCCGGAATGAGTAAAATCACCCGCAGCCGAAGAATTTTCTCTTCGGAGATTGCTCCTCCAAAGGCGATTTTCGGACCCTCAAAAGCTCCTAAGGTTACCCCTATGCCGGTCAATATATCTGAGAGAACTCCAATTATTGAATAAATTGTCACTCCTGTGGTCGTCCCCTCTGTTGTTGCTGATGATAGAGGGAAAGGGATCCAAGAAGCGCCCGTCAGGACGAGGACTCATCCTTTGGTCATCCCTGAGGCTACTCAAAAAGAAATGGAAGAGATTTTGAAAATAATCAAGAAAAGCGATTATGATGTTGTGGAGCAACTGGGGAAAACCCCCTCAAAGATCTCAATGTTGGCCTTGTTGCTTTGTTCCGAAGCTCATGCTAAAGCACTGTCAGATTCTTGAAGACGGCCCACGTGCCACAGGAAACCTCCGCGGATCAGTTCCAGGAATGTGTAGCTAGCCTAAAAACTGACAATGGTCTAGGATTCTCCGATGCCGATTTAACATCTAAAGGGAGAAAGCATAATGACGTTTTGCATGTCTCGGTGGAATGCAGAGGGACTACTCTAGCACACGTTCTGGTTGATACTAGGTCGTCTTTAAATGTCTTGCCGAAAAAAGCCTTGGATAGAGTGGACTGTGAAGGCCTAACCCTGAAGCCCAGCAATATCATTGTCAGAGCCTTTGATGGTTGTAAAAGGATGGTCCACGGGGAGGTGGACATCCCGATTAAAGTGGGAACCGAAACCTTCAACTCCACATTTTATGTGATTACATCCGTCCTTCCTATTCTTGCTTATTGGGAAGACCTTGGATTCACCATGCTGGAGCCGTCACTTCAACTCTGCATCAAATGCTCAAGTACCCTGTCCAAGGGAAAATTATAACAGTTCACGACAAAGAGGAATACATGATAAGCCATCTAAATTCTTTCCGCTATGTAGAATTGGATGGTGAATTCATCGAGACCCATTTCCAACACTTTGAAGAGGTAGCTCAGGAGATTACGGCAACCAAGACAGTGTCTTCTATACCCATGATTACCAAACCTGTGCCTCAAATGTCATCCCTCAAAGATGTAAAGACTGTGATTGAAGAAGGAGGAAGTACAATCTGGGGTCAACTACTAGACTTTCATTTCAAATCTGATAAATTCGGCTTGGGTTTCACTGCTTCTGCTCAAAAGGCTGTACGCCGCACCCGGGATGGGGGGCCACCAGTGAAGATCATCCATCATGGAGTAAATTCTTTGGAGGATAGTTAAGAGGAGAGAAACCTGGAAGACTGGATTTTCCCTACTGTTGACGGAGGACTGTGCAATTGGGAGGCAAAAGACTTTGTTCCGATTACTTTCATAAATCAGTAATTTATCTTTCAAACATTTCTGTTGGTTTGTAATAATTCTCAAAACAATTCGTACACTTTTAGCCTTGTGCCTTACCCGAGGCACATAGGTCCATTTGTAAGGGTTTGATTTTTCATCTTCATATGCCATTTTAATGAATGATGGACGTTTTCACATATAAACTTTTGTGTTCATTTTCTTTCTTTTTACATTTTATTTGTTTAAAGGTGACTATCCCTTACACACACCCACACTCATAAATGCAGGTACCCTTCCATTCAGAATTCCATGGGTAACAATTTTGCTATGGCCTTTAGTGACTCTGAAGATCTGGTCTACCATGCCGAATACGAAGGTGATGAAGACTGTGAAGTTCCGGGAGAATTGGCTAGGCTGCTACAACAGGAAGAAAGGGCTATTCTTCCCCATGAGGAGCTGTTAGAGACAATCAACTTGGGTATTGATGAAGACAGAAAAGAAGTCCGAGTGGGTGCCAACCTAGAGCCAAGTGTCAAAGAGCGTTTAATTTAGCTGTTGAATGAATATGTTGAGATCTTCGCTTGGTCCTACGAAGACATGCCAGGACTCGACACAAATATTGTGGATCACTGTCTCCCTACAAGAGAAGACTGTCCACCAATTAAACAAAAAGTCCGCCGAATGAGGCCCGATATGTCTGAAAAGATCAAAGCAGAAGTGATGAAGCAGTTCAATGATGAGTTTCTTGCTGTTACCTACTATCCACAATGGGGCGCTAACATTGTGCCCGTGCCTAAGAAGGACGGCAAAGTGAGAATGTGCGTTGATTACAGAGACTTAAACAGGGCTAGCCCTAAAGATGACTTTCCACTACCGCACATTGACATCTTGGTTGACAATACGGCTCAACACAAGGTATTTTCTTTCATGGATGGATTTTCAGGTTACAACCAGATTAAAATGGCACCTGAAGACATGGAGAAAACTACTTTTGTTACACAGTGGGGTACGTTATACTATAAAGTGATGCCATTCAGACTGAAGAATGTCGGGGCAACCTATCAGCGCGCCATGGTAGCTTTGTTTTATGACATGATACATCATGAGATTGAAGTCTACGTAGACAACATGATAGCCCGTTCACAAACTGAAGAAGAACACCTTAACCATCTGCAAAAGCTGTTTGTCAGGTTGAAGGAGTACAAGCTCAGACTGAACCCTAACAAGTGCACTTTCGGAGTCAGATCCAGTAAACTCTTGGGTTTCATAGTCAACAACAAAGGCATCGAGGTTGATCCTGCCAAAGTCAAAGCTATACAAGAAATGCCTGCCCCTCGCACTGAGAAGGAGGTTAGAGGTTTCTTGGGATGCCTAAACTACATTGCAAGGTTCATTTCTCACCTAACATCTACCTGTGATCCAATCTTCAAGTTGTTAAAGAAAGATCAGGTGGTTAAATGGAATGATGACTGTCAAGTTGCTTTCAATAAAATCAAGGAGTATTTGCTAGAACCTCCTATCTTGATGCCTCCCGTCGAAGGAAGACCGCTAATCATGTATCTGACTGTTTTTGATAACTCAATACGGTGCGTACTGGGCCAACATGACGAGTCTGGCCGAAAAGAGCATGCCATTTATTACCTTAGCAAAAAGTTTACCGACTGTGAGACCCGATACTCATTGCTCGAGAAAACTTGTTGCGCTTTGGTATGGGCTACTCGCCGGCTAAGGCAGTATATGTTTACTCATACCACTCCGCTGATATCTAAGATGGATCCGATCAAGTACATCTTCGAAAAGCCTGCTTTATCTGGAAGAATAGCTAGATGGAAAATGATCCTGACTGAGTATGATATCCAGTACACAACCCAAAAAGCTATAAAGGGAAGTGTACTAGCTGACCATCTGGCTCATCAAGTTGTCGAAGATTACCAATCCATGAAGTTTGACTTCCCCGACGAAGACATTATGACCTTGGACAACATTAAAGATTTCAGACCATATGATGGACCTGAACAAGGATCCCGATGGACCCTGTACTTTGATGGTGCCTCCAATGTACTTGGAAACGGTATCAGTGCTGTGCTCATCTCTCCAGAAGGTTGCCATACACCTTTCAGCTCCAAACTTTGCTTCAACTGCACTAACAACATGGCCGAGTATGAAGCTTGTATCTTTGGTCTCAAGGCTGCAATAGACCTGGGAATCAAATCTTTGGTTGTGTTTGGAGACTCAGCTTTGGTCATCAGTCAGATCAAAGGAGAGTGGGACACTAAGCATCCCAACCTCATCCCTTACAAAGAATATGTCCTGACATTGTGACCACATTTTGAGAAGATTACCTTCGAGCACTTCCCGCGAGAGGAAAATCAGCTAGCAGATGCTCTAGCTATAATGTCATCCATGTTTAAACTTAACTGGGATAATGAGGCTCCCCAAATCACCATTGAGTGGATGGACGAACCTGCGCATTGTCACGAGATTAATACCGAAGAAGTAGTGGACCAACCTTGGTTTCACGAAGTCAAAAGGTATCTCGAGTCTCAAGAATATCCTGAAGGAGCTTCAGTCAATGACAAAAAGTTCTTAAGGAGATTATCAGCTAAGTTCTTTTTGAGCAATGGTATCCTATATAAGCGCAATCATGATTGCATTCTGCTCCGTTGTGTGGACAAGGTTGAAGCTGAGCAGATCATGGCTGAACTGCACAATGGTACTTTTGGCACCCTATCAAGTGGGCATACGATGGCTAAGAAGATTCTACGGGCAGGCTATTACTGGTCTACCATGGAAGCTGACTGCCATCAACACTCCCGTACTTGTCACAAATGTCAAATCTATGCGGACAAGGTACACATACCTCTAGTGTCAAATCATCTTTTACCTTCGTGTCACGAACGACAAACTCGCCAATCTATCTCTTCAGGTTCAAGAAGATTGAACAGGGGAAGCTGTTGTACCCCAAAATTTTCCCTCTCATTTTATCAAGATTTTCCCCATAAGACTCTTTGGACTCAAGACCAGATTAGGGTTTGCTCAGCTCAAGACATCTCCTTGCACTGATGACCTGAAATTAGGGTTTGAGTTTGCACAGGGATTTTTGGACTTCCAATGATCAATGTGACTTTCATACTTCATGTTGGACTTCTAATATTGCTCATACCAAGTTTCAAGCTTTGAATCAAATTTTTGCCCAGTCAATTGGACAGTTGACCTAAAAATCAACTGTATTGGGGAAGAAGTCAATTGTGGCCAATTTACAGTCAAACCTCATAATTTTTGATCCACATCAACATTATAGACTCATATGAACCATTTGATCAAGTTTGGACCATAACTCCTCAAGAAATTTGATCAGATCATCAAAAGGGCAAAATGGTCATTTTAGGGTTTTGACTGTAGAAGGGCAATTTATGATTTTTCACCTAGCCAATGGAAAATTGGGTTCAAACATGGTTTCAAGGACTCAATGGCATCATCTTTACCTAATCACAAAGTTCAAAAGATCTCAAATGCATTGGATTGACAGATGAATTTCCGAGTCAACTGATCAAAAATCAACTGTACACTAAAAAGTCAAACTTTGACTTTTTGGTCAAAGTCAAGTGCCAAGGGTCATTTTTAATCAAGATGTTTCAAAACATGAAACTTGTTCACCAAGAAACATAATTTTGGAAATTAGGGTTTAAAATGGAAAATTTTCATAACTTAGAAATTTTCTAAGTTATGAAAATTTCTTATTTTTTCCCAACTTTGCCCAACTTTTTCACCATGATACAATTGGATTCAAAGAAAACCTCCAACATGAAAGTTGTATTCCTCCACAAATTCTACAACTTTGATTCACAAAGTTTTCCAAAAAGATGCTTGGATCTCAAGTTATGATTTTATGAACAAGGGTCCATGAAACTTTTAACTTAGTGAAATTTTGCCCTAATTTAGGCAGGATTTTGACCTATCTTCATGGCAATTTTTCACATAGTTCCAAGTGGAATATCAAAATTCATTTCAAAGATGGATTGTAGAGCATGGTACAAGCTTTCCAAAATGTCCAATAATTCTCCAAGATTATTTGCGGTTAGGGAGAATCGAAGGATTGAAAATGGAAAATTATCACTTTTGGCCAAGGCATTTTGCACATTGATACAAGTTGCAAATCTGTTTGGATCATGCTTGTACTTAGTTTACAGGTTATAATCCTTTCTGCACTCATAAATTAAATGCAAACACATTGGATTAAGGCTTTGTTCTAAGCTTTAGAGCATTGTACAAAGAACTATTCCAAAAATGGCAAAAAGTTAACATTGCCACTTTGATAAAGCATGCTTTTGGCAATTTTGTTTGTCTTGAGCCATGGACCTGATTTCTTTATGCAAACAACATCCATAAACATCAAGAAAAGTTCACCAACTCTCAACAGGCCTCAAGCTAGCAAGTACAACCCTTAAGCTTTGTCATTTCAACTTTTGCTTCAAAAGCAAGTAACTTGCAAAAGTCAAAATATCTTTGGTATCTGATAAAACCAAGTCTTGTGAACATTTCAAACAACTTCAACATATCACACTAAGCCTGAAACATGATTGCCAAGCCTCTCAAACACCTTTAAGTACCAAAACACCAACTTCTGCCCAAAACAGGGCAACCCCTGCAGAATCTTAGCCATTTTGAATTCCACTCGTGCGTTTTGTCCCAAACCACTTCAAACACATTCTAAACAATACACCTAGACTATCCAAGCACCTGTCCAGCCACTGTAACTCCATTTTCACACTTCACCATTTTTGCTTTGAAGCTTTGCAGGTTGAGTTCTACAAGCATATTCAGGCAAGTTCAAGGCAAGCCAAGCATTGGGAAAGGTTGAGTGAACTTCAGGCAAGCTAACACGACCTTCAGGCCTCATCCAAAACTCCTACATTGCCATATCCAAACTTGGCTGAAACAGGTATTTTCTAAACTTCTATCTCCTTATTTAGGAATCATTAGGCTTAGGTTTGTGAAGCAAAAATGTAGCCCTTAATGTCCTTGAACTGTACATGTGCATAGAATTCATTTATGTTAGCTGAGCTAGGAGAATTTGGATGTTGAAGTTACTGAATTTTTTAGGTTAGAAATTGGGGGTGATAAATTTCTCCTTGGTTTCTTAGAGTTAGATCAAGTTTTTTATATGGTTAGAATCGTGTGATGATGAGCTATAACTTTCATGTTGCAAGTTTTTGTTTTTAAGCACGCATACAGGAGATACAGATTTGAAGAACAAGGCGCGCGTTTTGTCATTCAAAGGACAGGAATGAAGTGAGTTGGGCTGGGCCTGGCTTGCTTCTGCTTTTGACACCCCCATTCTGCTTTTTGCACCCCCTTGGCCCATTTCTTTATTTTTGCATATTTTTCATTTCCATTTTTATTTTCTGACTTTATTATTTTTTCTTCAACATTTAAAATCACAAAAAATATTTTCTTTATTTTTGGCATTTTATTAAATTTTTATTTTATTTTTATTTGCATAATAAATATTTATTAGGTTAATATTACTTTATTTTCTTAATTAAAACTTGTAAATAATATTGAAATACTTAAATGTTTTATTTTTATTATTTATACACTTAAAATAATATTTTCTCACATAATTTAATTTTTGACATTTTGTATATATTTTTATTTATTTTCTTGTACATAAAAAATGAATAAATAAATAATTAGATATATATTTTCTTAAAACAAAATTAGGGTTTCTTCACCCTTTCCAAAAATAATCATATTATTTTCCTTTTTTATGACATTAAATAATTTCATCTTTACATACATAAAAATAAATACAAAAATATTTTGCATATTTATATTTAATTGTCCATTTAAATATTTGCTTATTCATTTATTTGTACAAATAAATTCAATATGGTTGTAATAGTTTTAGGGCTTTATTTTTGAGCAATATCCCCCTATTCAAACTTGTATCCCCCTCCCCATATCAATGTTGTAATAGTCTTAGATTTAATTTTACGCATTTTATCGCTTTAATATGCCATGATAGTAAATTAGGGTTTGTATGCAAAAGACCAAAAATCAAAACAAATAGCATGACTAAATACAAGACAAAATGCATGTAAAATGACAACACAATGCACACAAGCACCCCTAAGGTTTCATCCACTTTTGTTGCCTTAAAATGGCCATGGTATGCATGTTAGGTATCTTGGCAAAACAAAAACAAAACAAAAAGATCATAATCCCTCGATGACGCTATCTTGGTTGCCTATACAAAAATGATCTAGTCCCTCAAAAACTTGCTAAGATACTTAGCAATATTGTTATCATGGTCATACGATGACCCACGCCCGTCCCTTTTAACATCCAAATACAAGGTTGTTTACCAAATACAATGGTAAAACAACAATGTCAAAGGGTTAAAAATGTGTAGGAAAGATCTTTGAGTAGGGTAGACAACTCCTAGTTACTTGATCTCTTGCAAACCATCCTTGCTAATTTCAAAAACACACACAATTTCAAAACATTTCCCAAAACAAAACTCTCAAACATTGAAACATTTTTCAAAAGACAAACACCTTTGTATATATTCAAACAAGAATCATTACAAAGGTTGCCTAAACAAAGGCCTCTTTTCAAAATACTTTCAAAACCACACACAAAGCACCATTTCAAACAATTAAAAAGCAAAAGCAAGTGACCTAAACAAGTAACTAAGAGCCCATGGAAAACCATGGATGAAAAGGGTGCTAGCACCTTCCCTTTTCATAATCTACCCCCCCAAACCCAAGAAAACATCTCAAAGGTCTTTCCTGTGCTTTTTGACCTTTACTTTGGATAAAATAAAAAGTCGGTGGCGACTCTTGCTAAACCGAAACATTTGAGAACACAAACGCAAAACCTCTAGTCAGTTCTCCCACCATATCACATCAACCAATAGTGTTACCACCTGCACATGCGAGTGCAAATTTCTGGACACTTAAGTGTTCAATCATCTTCTACCTTCAAGTCATGAATGGTGGACATGCTAATCTAACTCTTCAAGTTTTAGAAGATTGAACAGGGGAAGTTTTTGTAACCCAAAAATTTCCCTCCCATTTCTTCAAGGAACTCTCCTAGGGTTCTCAAAATGCTCAAGGATGCTTAAGAGTTGGTCAACAAATTCTTCTCCTAAGCAAGGGGTTCACAACTAGGGTTTCACTATTCACAAGGAGATTTAGGTTTCTAAGATATTAAATGGAATTCATGGTTTCTTATATGTCTTCAAGAATTCTCATACCAAATTTCAAGCCTTGCATCACAAGTTTGCTCAATTAATTGCTCAGATGACTAAAAATCAACTATATTGGGTAAAAAGTCAATTGTGGTCAACATACAGTCAAACTTCAAGATTTTTGATCAACATCAATATTTTGAAGTCACATTCATCATTTGATCAAGGTTTGATCATGATTCCTCAAGAAAACCCCTCAAATTATCAAAAGTTAAAAGCTGCTAAATTAGGGTTTCCTTAGGAGAAGTCAAATCAACTTTGACCAAGCATAACTTTCACATGCTTCATCAATTTTGCCCCAACCAAAGATAATTTTTAAGGAAATTCAATTCTCTACAACTTTTAATCGCTAAGCTCAAGTCCAAAAAATGCTTCATTTGAGAGATATGGGTCAATACTTTACAAGTCATTTCAAAAGTCAACAAAATGATACTTTTTGTCAAGGCAACTTACATCAAGATAAATTCTCCAAAATCAAAAATGATCAAAAGATATATTATAAAGGATATCTTGAGCTTTCCAAAAAGTATAAGATCACCTTCAATAGATGAAAATTGAGAGAGTTATGACCAGTGTAAGTTGGGAAATTTTGAGCAAATGCATGAAGATCAAATTGAGCAAACTTGACATTTTGCGCTATTGAGCCTTTTTTAAGGTCCAAACGTGTGTTAAACTCCACATACACCTAAAATCTTGTTCATACACCCCTTGACCTATTTTTATTTTAATTATTTTAATTATTTTTTATTTATTCATTAATAATGCAAAATAAATAAGATAAAATTATATCTTCTCACACAAGGTCCAAGTCCACAAATATTTGACCTAATTCCACATTATATAATCTCATTCTCTTTATACAAGCCAGCCACTAAACCTTGCCTCAAATATTTGTCAAAATATCAAACTTTTTTTCAAGAACCTTAGACAATTCAAAACCCTTATCACAAACCCTTTCACTACAAAACAACCATCCCATTCACTCCTAGCAATCATACAGAGTAAGGTTGGATCGATTTTGATGTTCTAAAACATATGAAATACAATGCATTCATCTCCGATCCCATAATTCTTCACAAATTTCATATTTTGACTTTCGCTTTGTGTTAAGCCATGCTAATATCATTATTATGTTTTTGAGATATCTCTGTTCAGGTCTGGATCATCGTGGAGGTCCCATGCAATCAAAACCATGAAACACTATGGTTACCACGATTCCACATCGTTTTTGCTATAGCAGACAAACCAATCAGTTTTAGCTCCAAATAATCCTTCCATTGGTTTCGTAGCCCTCGATTTAGGGGGGTAGGGTGTTTTTCACTTGCTAACTTTTTATATTCTTGCAGGTTGAATAAATAGGCTATCAGAGAAGATGACCCGAGCTAGGGCTCCAGCATCTCTCTGGTCAATACATTAATGATTTATATTTATTTTATTTGTTTCATTTAAACTAACGAATGTATCATTGCCACAACGCTAGAAGCGCACGCTATAAGTAATTGGTGTCAAAGGGCATGGGTTCTATCCAGGCTTTTGCCACTTATTTTCCTAACATTTCCATATTTTGCAGGGTTAATTACAAAACACGTTAAACATGTTTCCTATCACCAAGGCGCGCTTGGCTCAATGGTGAAGGTGTTGGTTCAAGGTTTCAAGGGCGTCGGTTTAACACCCATCCCTACCCCTTTGGTTATTTTACACATTCTCTATTCTTCTTGCTCTTGCCTTTCCTTTTCTTCATTATTTTCACAAAAAACCGAACATTTTTCACAAACCATTGATTTTTATTAGCAAACCCTAATTTAATTTTAGATTTTTTTTAAAATTTAATCAACCCTAATTTAATTTTTTAGGTTTTCTTAATTAAATTAAAATCAACTTAGATTTTAGGGTTTTGTTTAATTTAATTAACTAACTTTTTTTAATTAATTAAAATCAATCAGGTTTAAGGTTAATCATCAAACTTTTTCATCAAAATGATCACAAAACAATTTTCTCTTTTCTTTTCCTTTTTATCACTTCGCGTACTTTATTACTTTCGCATTCTTTTTCCAATTATGTATCTGCTTACAATTTATAATAGTTTAATTAATATTTACTATTTTCCCCATTTTTTACTATTTGTACCCCTATTTCCGAAACCTTGTAATAGCGTAGGATTTTATTTTTTCTGCACTTATACTTGTATGCTTTATATATATTTGTTAGATGTATGCTAATAGGGTTTGTATGAAAAGATTAAAAATAATCGTAGAAAATCCTAATTTCAAGATAAAAATAACGGAAAGACAAATCACTCTTCACACTCGCACCTCTAAGGTAACCTCACTTGTTGCCTTCGAAACGAAACACAGTCATGTCCCTCGAATGTGGGGATTGTAGGTGTTTAGGTATTGGCTTGCATTTTTGGTAAATCCCAAGTGTATGTGTGAATGTCATGACTGATGTCATAACATTCTAGTTCAGTTTGTACTGACTCATTAGGTACCTTTGCAGAAAAATATTGTAATTCAAATACTGATGTTTATAAGTGTGTATCTGAGCATTTTGCAAAATGATCACATTTTGCTAAATCAGTAGACAGGTTTTCTCAGATGTCATAACAGATGTTATGACATCCTGTTCTGAACTAACAGGATTGCAGGATTGGATAAGTCTGAGTTTTTTCAGGAAATAACTCAGTCCTTCCTGAACAGAATCCTGCGTTTTCTGAGGGGTAACCTAGCTCAACCCTAACCTGGTTAATAAAGTCCTGTGACCTGGTCTTTAGGTCAAACGGAATTAACCCTAGGTTTTTGGAAACCCTAACTGAAGTTGCAGCTGCTATATATTCAACAGAGCTGCTGTTTTTCAAGGATTTTTTTTTTGGTTAGAAGATCATTTGTAAGCCTCACATAATGTAAAATTGGGGGTGTTCTGTTAGGTAAACCTGTCGGTCTGTGGCAAGGTTACCATGTGTATAACTCGATACCTGTAGGTAAGAGTTTGAGTGTTCTTGGACGAAGCTGTGAAGCAAGTCTAAGTATTTTTGCATTACTTCATATTCATTGTAATGTAGGAAACCAAGTGGGAGGGCACTACTTCTTGAGTAGGAGTAAGACTTCTGTTGTTGCGACAATAGGAATGGAAACTGGTAGGTTTCTATCTAGGAGTTCCTAGGTATAGGTTGCACTGGGTAAATGATTAAGTGAGGGATGGGAACTTGTGAAGTTTAGTCCTGAATTAATATTGCTGATAGTGGATCTTCTTCCTGGCTTGGTATGCCCCCAGAGTAGGTGTGTTTCACCGAACTGGGTCAACAACTGATTTGTGTTTTTACCTTCAACACTTTATAATTCTGTCCGTTATATATCAAGGTAAAACTGTAATGATGTAACAGATGATGTCTCAGAACATGTTAAGACATCATGCTGATATCTGTGCAGGAGAAACAAAACTGTGAAGGTTGTTTGCTCTCTGCTGATCATGTGTAACAGATGAACAAAACTAGGTACATCGTGTGTTCTATCCTCTGCACCTTCAAAGTATATCTGGCACAGCTTGGATAAAACTGTGCTTATGTTATTCTTTAGTACTGAATCACGAAACATTGGGTATCTACCTTGCAGTGTATTTATTATGTCATATCAGATGTCTAGACATTGAGTATAACATCTGAAGACTGGCATACACCAGAATTTCAATTGGTATCAGAGCAGGCATCCTGTTCTGTTTCTGGATGAGATCCATGGGTGATACTTTCTGGTATCTGCAAGGTCAATTTTAGTACTGGAGATCGTAACTTGGAAAGGTTTGTTATTTCCCTGAATGGTCCCTTAAAGTGGGAGGATGGACTATTCATGACAGGAACTGTGTGTACCTGTCTTTGGTGATTGGCATTTGACCTTGTTGTGTGTTAGCTGCTCTAGGTTTGATTTATTTTCAAACCTAGGATTTGTGTACGCCTAAAGTGTGTGCAAAGATTGAGTTGTATTATGTTCTTCCGCTGCATAATACTTGGCAAAACTCAAGCTCTGATGTGTTTCCCCTCTTGTGGATTGAAGGCTACTGTATTCAAGATTTCAACATAAGCTATTGAAGATGTCACAGATACTTGAGTCCTCTCAAGTCCACTCATGAAGACGTTCTTCGTTCAGGATGGTAAGAGTCACATAATCACGGATTAGTGTTATACGAAGACCTTGAAGAATTTCAAGGAGGGCTTTGTTCCAAGGTGATGGAACTGATGTTCTATGTGATGGTGGAACATGTGTTCAACAAGTATGCAGCTACTAGTTGAAGAGCATATGTTTTGGGTGTCAAACAAAGGGATACTTTTGTTTGGAACCTACTCCTGACCTGGAAGAGGAGACATCTGTGTGTGCAAAGTTGACAATGGTAGAGTCAACTATGTCTGTGTGCTCCCGAAGGTTACTTTTAGAAGTCAGAACTCTAGAAGTGGAGCTGGTTGAGATGTGACATTGTGCAATCCCTATTGGTGGGCTTATTCCTGAAGATTGATCAGGGCTGAGCAGGTGTTCCCTGGAGTACTATGGTGTGAAGAAAGACAAGCCCATTGGTTAATAAAAGTCAATGATGGTGCAGCATTATTGCTCCTTCATAGAAGTAGATTGGGATCATGAATCTTGTCATTTAAACATCATGATTAGAAGTGGAAGATCTTTCAAGATGTGAGAATATGAAGACTCAGAGTTTGGTTAAGGTAGTATGTTCTGGCAATACATATCTGTTGATGATTGGTGTTGTTGTCTTCACTGAAGTACTTAAGGTCAGCTGATTGGTGTGATTGGAGTATGAACAGGTATAACTCTTGGAGTTACTTGAATCTGGTAGGGATGTCATAAGTCATGTCGAGACATTTGTGTACAATGCATGGATATTTTGTGTGGAGCTTCCATGATTGGTAGTTTGAGGGGGAGATTTGGTTAACCTCCTCACATTAGTTCAGCCTGGTGTTTAGCTGGCTGTTGACCTGTGTCACATGGGTTCTGGGTGTTGTGTGACATATTTGCAATGAAGGATTCATCTCTCTCATTCCTAAGGATGAATCTGATCTGGAAGGAGTGTCAAATCTGTTAAGGTGAGTAGAGTTTGTTCAGAGAAAATTCTATTTACCTGAGTCAAGGGTGGCAACCTAGATATCTCAACTCTTTGGTCTCTCAAAGAAAGTGCTTGCAAGAAGAAGATATTAACACACGAAGAGTTTGTCAAAGTATTCAAATGGTGAAAGTATCTTACAGGATAATGGGAAGGATTTAAGATCAATTGCTATTTGTGACAAGTACAAGTATTTAATTGATTATCCTTGGAATTCAAGATAACTGATGTTCTTAAAGATGTGGGAACATTCCTTCTTCTAGACCCTGTGAAGAATCACAGGAAGAGTGATGCTTTAGAGCTATCTCTTTGGTAACAGCAAAATCATTTGATCTCTGAAAAAGTTTCCTGGAAACGTTTTCAGACTTGAAGCTACAAGAAGAAGAAGACATCATAATCTTGATGGTGGTTACTTGGATCAGTCTGGTTCTGATCTAGGTAAGGAAGTGAATTAGCTAATAAACATGGAGAAGTCAAAAGGTGGCATTTGATTTTTTCATATGAGGATTCATGAAGGAGATAATCAAACAGTGGGATTTGGTCTATCTCAGCAGTGGATTCGGAGAATCAAGATAATCAACATGTGGCAGCTGATTATTGAGGTTAGTCTTAGACAGATTACTTTTGGGCAGAAGAGTAATGAGTTGAATACAAAGAGGAGGTGGCTTTTATTCATCTCTTGGAGCTTGTGGTAGAAGTTATGAGTCATCTATAGTAGATTATCTCTTGTAATGGGATGAGAAAGTTGGTGTCCCTATTTGTGTGTTTGATTTTGTTCTGATCAAGCTGGTAGCGCAGTAAGGTCTGAATATTGTCTGAGGATGGTCTGAAGATGTCAGAGTAATTTCTAAAGATTTTCAGAAGATGTCCTTTGTATGATGTGACTCAGAAAGGTTGACTTAGACCAAGGATGTTCTAACTTGTTCTGGTCTGAAGAAAGTTTGATTCAGAGTATGAATGCGTTGTTGAACAGAGGGTGCGCTCTTGAAGACATGAAGATGCGTCTTATGTTTTCCATTCATCAAGGGGTCTTATTTACTTTGAATCAGAAGGTGTCTTGAAGATCCAACTGAGTATTGAATGTGATCTACTTGTTTCCATGAGGAGAAGTGATTGTCCCTAACAGGGGGAGTATTGGTTTGTACGGAAAGTCTTCATCAGACTCGTAGGATATAAAGTGTGGCACTTTATTAACTATTGGGATGATGTGTTCAAGACTGAAGAGGACTATGTCTGACCGAATGTCATCACATTGCCTAATGACATTGTTCCCAATTTCCTCTAAAACTACATACAGGAGGAAAATTGGATGAAGTGTGGATTACTATTAATAAACCCATGTGTGTACAGTTGTATGACTCAGAGGGAGTAACCATCATCTTTGTGTAAATGGAATGGTTTCAAGCTGCTAATATGAAAATAGCAGAATGTATGACGACATAGGATTTGAGCATGTTTTCATCTGCTAAGAAAACAGGGCGTTTGTGTCTCATTATGAAGCATTTTAGTGAGCTGGAATGTTTAGGTGATAACTTGTCATCTAATAAAGGTATTATATAACTGAGGCAGAGTGTGATTTCTAGTAATTGGTGGAGTGGGGAGTAGTCCTTTAAATCAAGAAAGTTCAAATGCTGTTCCTTTAAATCCAGATGTCTCTAAGGATGTTGAGACATCAGACAAAGAAAAGAATGTTGACATTGCTCACAAGAAAAGGAAGAAGCCAGAATCCTCCGAGCCTGATGACAGTGCTTAAAGGTTGGTTGCTATTTGGTGGTGTTGCTGGTTGGTGCTGATATCTGGTGGAGTTTGGAAGTGTGCTGCTGCTCTTGTTATTTGTTTTGGATAACTGTATAATCTTTTTGAACATGTATCTTTGGCCCATTTGTGGCTAAAGAGGGGGAGAATATTTTGGTACTTGCTCAATTAGACATTCTATTTTTCTGCAGTCATTTCTTTCTGCTGCTATCTATCTCTGATTGTTTAGGGTCTTTAGCCAAAAATCTGCCAAAGGGGGAGTTTGTAGGTGTTTAGGTTTTGGCTTTCATTTTTGGTAAATCCCAAGTGTATGTGTGAATGTCATGACTGATGTCATAACATTCTAGTTCAGTTTGTACTGACTCATTAGGTACCTTTGCAGAAAAATATTGTAATTCAAATACTGATGTTTATAAGTGTGTATCTGAGCATTTTGCAAAATGATCACATTTTGCTAAATCAGTAGACAGGTTTTCTCAGATGTCATAACAGATGTTATGACATCCTGTTCTGAACTAACAGGATTGCAGGATTGGATAAGTCTGAGTTTTTTCAGGAAATAACTCAGTCCTTCCTGAACAGAATCCTGCGTTTTCTGAGGGGTAACCTAGCTCAACCCTAACCTGGTTAATAAAGTCCTGTGACCTGGTCTTTAGGTCAAACGGAATTAACCCTAGGTTTTTGGAAACCCTAACTGAAGTTGCAGCTGCTATATATTCAACAGAGCTGCTTTTTTTCAAGGATTTTTTTTTGGTTAGAAGATCATTTGTAAGCCTCACATAATGTAAAATTGGGGGTGTTCTGTTAGGTAAACCTGTCGGTCTGTGGCAAGGTTACCATGTGTATAACTCGATACCTGTAGGTAAGAGTTTGAGTGTTCTTGGACGAAGCTGTGAAGCAAGTCTAAGTATTTTTGCATTACTTCATATTCATTGTAATGTAGGAAACCAAGTGGGAGGGCACTACTTCTTGAGTAGGAGTAAGACTTCTGTTGTTGCGACAATAGGAATGGAAACTGGTAGGTTTCTATCTAGGAGTTCCTAGGTATAGGTTGCACTGGGTAAATGATTAAGTGAGGGATGGGAACTTGTGAAGTTTAGTCCTGAATTAATATTGCTGATAGTGGATCTTCTTCCTGGCTTGGTATGCCCCCAGAGTAGGTGTGTTTCACCGAACTGGGTCAACAACTGATTTGTGTTTTTACCTTCAACACTTTATAATTCTGTCCGTTATATATCAAGGTAAAACTAATGATGTAACAGATGATGTCTCAGAACATGTTAAGATATCATGCTGATATCTGTGCAGGAGAAACAAAACTGTGAAGGTTGTTTGCTCTCTGCTGATCATGTGTAACAGATGAACAGAACTAGGTACATCGTGTGTTCTATCCTCTGCACCTTCAAAGTATATCTGGCACAGCTTGGATAAAACTGTGCTTCTGTTATTCTTTAGTACTGAATCACGAAAAATTGGGTATCTACCTTGCAGTGTATTTATTATGTCATATCAGATGTCTAGACATTGAGTATAACATCTGAAGACTGGCATACACCAGAATTTCAGGGATGCTTAGCACTATCCCTCGATTAAAATGATTGTAGTCCCTCGATGACACTCTCGATGCTGCCTTCGGTAAACGATCTTAGTCCCTTAACAAAATTGCTAAAGCGCCCCCACAAGTTGCCTTTATGACTATACGATGACCCGTGCATATCCCTTCACATCCAACGATAGGGCTTCTTACTAATTAATGGTAGGATAATACTATCTAAAGGAGGAGGAAACCAATGCGAAAGACCTCGAGTAAGGGTAGAATAATGTTAATCGCTTGCTCACACGTTTCAAAACAAAAACATTTCTCACAATCACATTTTCGAAAATATTTTTCAAATAAACACTTTGTACGCATTCTCGTGGACAGATACGAGAATCATTACAAAGTTTGCCTCACTATTGGCATATTTTCAAAACATTTTCAAACACATACACAAAAGCATTTTCAAAACAAAATGAGCTAGCGATTAAGAGCCCGTAGATAACTATAGATGAAAAGGGTGCTAACACCTTCCCTTTTCATAATCTACTCCCCGAACTCAATGAAATCTCGAAGGTCTTTCCTGTTCTTTTCACCCTTTCCTTATTGGATAAAAGAAAAGTCAGTGGCGACTCTTTCTATCTGCAACATTTGCGATAAAAAGAAAAACCAAAAGTCAGTTCTCCCACCGTATTACACATATGCAGGAAAAATCCAACGTAGGAGTCCCATGATGATCGAATCATGAATTGCCATAACCACATTGATCCATGATATTTTTGATATATCTCCAAAACCAGCACGATTCAGCCCAAACTAACCATTTCATTGAATTCGCAGGCCTTGATTTAGGGGGGTAGGGTCCCTCTGGATCTCTAATATGTGTTTATTTTGCATAAATGAAAAAGGTCCACCGGAGAAGACGAACAAAGCTAGGACTTTGGCGCCTCTCTGGTCATGCAATATTTTTTGATGTTATGTTTATTTTGTTTCACTGATAACATTGGATGTATCACCACCCCAGTGGTTAAAATGCACGCGCTAAGTCACTACTA
The DNA here is from genome assembly GCA_948472305.1 of Vicia faba. Lineage (NCBI taxonomy): Eukaryota > Viridiplantae > Streptophyta > Magnoliopsida > Fabales > Fabaceae > Vicia > Vicia faba. The sequence goes on from OX451737.1 coordinate 777,352,764, forward strand.
TACCAGGGTGTGGGTTCGATCCCTGGTTTTGGAATTTTTTTTCATATTTTCTAATTTTGCAGGTTAACATACAAAGCGTGTTGATGCTATCCCTTGTACACAAGCGCACGCTTGACACAATGGTGAAGGTTTTGGCTGAAAGAGCTAAGGGTGTGGGTTCAGTACCCACCCCTGGCAGTACTTTTTAAACCTTGTTATTTTTCATGTTTTCCTTATTTTTCATTTACAAATCATAAATTCTTAAACCATAAACCTTTTTAGACAAACTTAATTTTTCAAAACCTTTTTACAAACCCTAATCAAATCAGGTTTTAGGTTTTTTATTAATTTAATTCATTAATTTCCTTTAATTAAAATTAATTAGGATTTTTTAGGTTAATCATCAAAACCTTTCGTTTTTATCAAAGATCACCAAAAAACCCTTTTGCTTTCCTATTTCCTATTTTTACATTGTTGCGTAGTTTATTCTTCTCGCCTTTGTTCATTATTATTGTAATTGTTTCCCGGTTTGTAATAGTAATTAGGGTTTACCATCCGCATTTCTATTATGTAGTTACCCCGAAGCCTTGTAATAGTCAAGGGTTTACATTTCCACTTTTATTTTTTGCACTTTACTGCTTTTCATTATTGTTATGCTTACTGCTTATTAATTAGGCTTGTATGGAAAGACTAATAACAAAATGATGGCTAATCCTAATTTCAAAAATAAGCATAACTGAAAACAAATCACTCGCACACCCGCACCTCTAGGGTAAACTTCGTTGTTTCCTTTCGGAAAACAGTCATGTCCCTCGAATGTGGGGATGCTTTATCAAAGTCCCTCGAAATCAAATATCATAGTCCCTCGATGACCTCTCGACATTGCCTTCAGTATGATCTAGTCCCTTAACGAAAAATTGCTAAAGCGTCCTTACGAGTTGCCTTCAATGACTGTGCGATGACCCATACGTGTCCCTTCACATCAAATGATATGGCTTCCTATTAACTAATGATAGGGTAGAATTATCTAAAGGAAAAGGAAAGTACAAAAAAGGCATTTGAGTAGGTAGAACGCTATTAATCGCTTGCTCACAAAGCTCTTCAAAACAAAACACTCTCACAATCACACTTTTCAATAAACATTTTCAAACAAATGTTTTGTACGTATTCTCGAGGACAGATACGAGAATCATTATAAAATTCATCTTTTAAAAAATGTTTTTAAACACACACACAAAAAGCAAAATTTCAAAGTGAGCTAAACGATTAAGAGCCTATAGATAACTACTGATGAAAAGTGTGCTAAAACCTTCCCTTTTCATAACCTACCCCCCGAACTCAAAAATCTCGAAGGTTTTTTCTGTTCTTTTCACCCTTTCCTTATTGGATAAAAGAAAAATCAGTGGCGACTCTTACTATCTGTAACATTTGCGATAAAATGAAAAATCAAGTTAGTTCTCCCACCGTATTACCGAACTAGCAACTATGCTGGGGACTTTACTAAAAGAGGGGTTACCTTAGAGTTAGATCACTTAAAATTTTTTTCTTTGTCTACTTTATCTTTATTGGGTTTCTCGGGTTTACTTTTCTTGCAAAGATCCTACACCCGGATCTGGGGACCTTAGGTAAGTAGCTATAGATCATGGAAACTATACGACATAGACCGATATGGTTGAAGTGATGGATACTTTAGTGCGACATTTTTGTTTGTGTTGGTGTTCCTTGAGTCAGTCGAGGAGAATAATAGGCTGCTGCGTGGTGTCATAAGCACTAACTAACCTTTAGAACCTTAATTGACCTAACTTAGCCATTAGAAGGTAGTGAGATGGCCGACTTTAGTGTAGTCCAAAGTTGGTTGATACTCGATGCTACACTCATTTTGATTCAACTCTCGAGATATTTTGGTGGCAAGTTAGTTGCTCTGCTGAAACTAAGCCTGGGAGAAAGATCGGTGATATGAGATTCCTAGAACCCGGTTACAATTCTTTAGGGCAGGTTAAGCCAACTAAACTTCAAGAGGGCACTTACCTACGAGCCCCATGCAAGCCTTAAACCTAAGGCTCTTGTGTTCTTTGTTTATGTTTTTTAACTGTTCAAACATGACATCATACCATATCATTTCCACTGATTATTTCAAGGATCTCAAAGGCCTGTGATATAGGTTTATTATGAACTAGACGCCTATAAAGGGCAAGGGGATTTATTTTCCTCTAACACTGTTGTGATCGGTGGATCTGGAACTAACTGTTTAATGTTGGTTCGCGAAATGTCGCGGAAGCAAGAGTCGCCACCGTCTTTTATTTTCTCCAAATGGAAAGGACAAAAGCACAGAAAAATTCCTTATAGAGATTGCTCTCGGTTCGGGAGGTAGGTTATAGAAAGGGAAGGTGTTAACACCCTTTCTATCCATGGTTATCCATGGGCTCTTGGGTACTTTCTCATTTGTGTTTTCAAAAATGGTTTGTTTGCTTTTCAATGTGGGTTTTAAAAAGTTTCTTTGAAAATTCCAGTTCGACTCTTGTATCAGTCCTCAAGAGTGTTTGAAAATTTGCTTTCGAAAGCTTTTGAAAATGTGTTGGTGTGAAAAGTATTTTTTGAATTTGTTTTATTTTGAATTAGAGCAAGTATCCACGAGTCGTCTACCTACCCTAAGGAATTCGTCTGTGTAAATGTCCTTTAAAGTAGTGCCATCCCACCATTGAGGGGTAGGTAGCACCACCGTTGGAGGTGTTCGGGTCAATTCGATGTTCGGGACATGGTGATCACCAGAGCAATGGGAAGACACCTTAGAAGCTACCCTCATGCCAGGTTCTCGGATCATGAGGACTTACTAAGACATCCTCTACTCGACGATCACCTTTCGAGGCAAGGCAACAGTGAGGCGTACCCTAGGGGTAGTGTGTGCGATTCGTGTGTCGTTTTCATTTGCATTTATATTGTCATGTTATTGGTGTTCTACGCTTGTTTTTATTTTGTCCATACATTCTTTCATGCCTTTGATTAACAGTTAAAAAAGTTTGCGAGAAAAGTAAATTCTAAGCTATTACAAATGGCGCGGGTCCACATCGCCAAAAGTTTCTCGAACCCGATTTGACAGAAAATAAATAAAGTAAAAAAATAAAAGTGCGAGCAATTAGTTACAAGGCTTCGGGAGAGTTACATAATTATTTAAACGGAAAAGAAAATAAATATGCGAATTAATAATTAAATCGAAACGAGGGCGTTGGACCCTTTTTGCAAAATATTAAAATTACATGAATTAATTAATTAAGAAAAGAAATTGTTTTTTTTGTTTTTTTGGTATTTTATGATTTTTAAGATTTAATATGAAAGGGGAGAATTAATTAAAATCAAAATAAGATGCAAACCCTAATTCTAGTTATTTTTTAATTTATTAAGAAATATTGAAATTTTTAACCTAAATTAAACCTAATTTTTACATGCACATTTGATTATAAAAATAAATAAAATAAATATTTAATTACTTGAAAGAAAAATAAAAAAGGATGAAAAATTATTAATTAAACCCTAGTTCTACATTTTTTTAGATTTTTTGTTAAAAGTATTAAAATTACAACTTAAATTAAAACTAAATAATTACATGCACATTTATTTATAAAAACATTAAAATAAAAAGAATTTATTGTTTTTCCTCTTTTTTATGATTTTTTGTGATATTTTATATTTTGTGAAAATAATTAATTTAATTAAACAAATAATAATTTTAATAAGAATAGAAATAATGCAAAGAAGAAATATTAAAAAAAAGCAAACCTAGGGGGGTGTCAGTCCCCAATATGGAGGTTAAGTCCAAGCATTTTGAGCCCAACTCAATTCATGGCCTTGTGGACTTTTTACTCATGTGCAGAGGCGTTGACCAAGATGCACCATGTTCCTGGGATCTGAGTCGTTGATTTGATTCCAATATGCACGTGGGCAGTTTGATCTGGAGGGTGTATGGTGCGTCTTGATGTTGGCACTGCATGGGAACGTGGATTGCAAAATAATATGGGAAATAATACAGACCTGAGGCTCGAACCCAGGTCTTGGACGTTAACACACACAACGCTTGCCAGCTGAGCCAATGAATCATTTTGTTAAATAAATAAACAACAAACATTATAATATGAAACAACGCGTTAGTGGATTTTGCGCGCAAAAATTCAAATGCACCAGTCAAGCCTCGCCACCTAATCATCTTCCTCGTTTGGTTTTATTTTCCTAAAACGAAAACACATTAGCAACGGTTTTCATGGCGTTTTCTTAGGCCAGCTATTAAAAAATAGCGATTAGCCCTCAGACACTCATAAATTGAGCGCGAGGGTTGGTTCTTGTTCGTCCCAACGCGTTGATTTGAATGATGGTGGTCATAAGTCTCAATTTTTCCTTGGGTGAAAAGCCCCAATTTGGAATCCTGTGAACCCTAGAAATTAACCATGGTGAAATCGTACACAATGCATAATAATTCAATCAAAACATTGGGTTAGCTTCAGAACAAAGTAATTAACATGAATCAAACTTTAAAATTCTCAAAGAATGCATGGAATGAGATGCACGACTCTGAAATTTTTCATGCACAGGTCCGGTTCAATATACCAATTCTTTAAGCTTTGAGGAATGATATTGATTGGAAATCGTTCAGTGAGGCTTGAGGAAGCTAATGGAATAGTTTTTGTGCCTTGAATCGCCCTGGAAGTGAGTTTTCAGAATTGACTTTTTAGAGAAAATTTTCAAGTTTGATTTTCAGTTTTTTGAGCAGCTGCGTATGTTCTTGCATTAGGGTTTCATTCTAGCTTATGTAGTGAGTCCATTAGGTCAAGAAAAATAGAACAAATCCATTGCATTCATTGATTTTGAAAATTTGATTTTTAAGGATCTTTTTCAATCTTTTCCATGTGTTCTTGTATCAATTATGATCAATTTACTCCAAATCTTTCCTTATTTGATTTCACACGAATTATTGATTTGATTTTGTGCACAAAGAGATTATAAAACCTAGATTACATATTTTTCATATATTTAATTTGATTTAAATGAATTATTATAAATAAAAATTCAAATAAATAAATAAAAAATGAGAAAATACTTCCCTTTGGGCCAAGTGGTCGTGCATATGCCATGGATGATTATTTGTGGAAGAAAAATGGGCCCATTAACAATTTTAGGTCTTTTGGATCAATGTTGACTTTTCAAAATATCCAAACATTTCCCAATTCCACAAGGCATAACTTGCTCAATATTTAAGCTTTTCTCATGTTCTTGGACATTTTGGAAAGGTCTTTGAGTCCTCTAACCAATGCCTTTGGTCCCATGGCATTTTGATTTACCAATCTCAAGTTATGGCCTTTGACTTAAAGTCCCTTTTTGTTGACTTTTGAAAATGACCTATAATGTTGAAATTGATAACTTTTTGTGAGAGCATTTCTTGGACTTGAAATATGAAGATGAGTTGTAGGAAATGTCTTTCTATTCAAAATGAGATTTGGATGGAATTTTTCTGATAATCCATGTGAAAGTTATGCCCTGGTCAATTTCAGTTGACTTTTTCAGCTGTCCAAATAAGGAAACTTTTGTATCTTGATGATTTCTGAGCCAAATTTTGAGAATCATGATCAAGCATTGATCAAATGATGTTTGTGGCTTCAAAATGATATGTTGACCAAAAATTTGAACTTTTGACTGTCAAATGACCATTTTGCCCCTACAGTTGACTGTAGTGCAATTAGGGTTTTTGACTGTGCAATTTTGTGCTGAATGTCTTGAAACTTGGTATGAGGATGCTTGACCATATTTGTAGGCATATGAGACTTGATTGGACCTTTGAAAACTTCATTTTCTTGATCAGAACAAAAACCCTAATCTTGACTGTATAGGAGGCTCTTGCACTGTGCAACCCTTGGGGAACTTTGAAGCTTGACTTGGCATTTTCTTGAAGAATTATGGGAGGGAAAATTTTGGGGTACAACAGTTGCCCCTGTTCAATCTTCTTAGACCTGAGGATGCAGATTGGCTGGCGTGCCTTTCGTAATCCGAGGGTAGAAGATGATTGAACACTAGAGTGCCCAGAAATTTGCGCTCACATAGTAGCAGTGTGATGATGGGAATGGGCTTATAGATGCCATTTGGAGATTGATGGATAGGATGATGGGCTTATAGATGCCATCTGGACGTTGATCACATAAGAGATTCCTTAGCGAGAACCTGCATACCTGCAAAAGAAAAATGAGTACCTGACACGTTGCAAGAACTGGTTTTCAGATGGTTGGTATAGATATGTCCTGACTGGTTACAGGAGCTGGGTCTGGAGCTTCAAAAGATGATGAATGAACCAGGGATGGTTACTACCTTAGCACGAACGGTAAGAGAACCTTGGGTGACTTTAACTTCAACAACGCTAGTCGAGAAAATCTTGGTGGGAATTACCATCTTCGCAGGATCGGGAAGAGAACCATAGGAAATTATAATCTGAAAAGGACTTATCACCTCACACACCGTCGGAGAGGGAACCATAGGAAAATGAATTATCACCTCACTCACCGTCGGAGAGGGAACCATCTGAAAAGGAATTATTACCTCACTCACCGTCGGAGAGGGAACCATAGGAAAAGGAATTATTACCTCACTCACCGTCGGAGAGGGAACCATAGGAAAAGGAATTATCACCTCACTCACCGTCGGAGAGGGAACCATCTGAAAAGGAATTATCACCTCACTCACCGTCGGAGAGGGAACCATTTGAAAAGGAATTATCACCTCACTCACCGTCGGAGAGGGAACCATCTGAAAAGGAATTATCACCTCACTCACCGTCGGAGAGGGAACCATCTGAAAAGGAATTATCACCTCACTCACCGTCGGAGAGGGAACCATCTGAAAAGGAATTATCACCTCACTCACCGTCGGAGAGGGAACCATCTGAAAAGGAATTATCACCTCACTCACCGTCGGAGAGGGAACCATCTAAAAAGGAATTATCACCTCACTCACCGTCAGAGAGGGAACCATAGGAAATTATAATCTTAAAGAAAACCCTAAAATGGAAATCTCATGCACCGTCGGAGAGAGAACCAATAGGAAATTATAATCTGAAAGAAAGACCTACAATGGAAATCTCATGCACCGTCGGAGAGAGAACCAATAGGAAATTATAACCTGGGATAATTTCTACTGAGTCTTTATCAGAAAAATCTGTTGGGAGTCGATTTAGCTGGACTAGAGAAGGCCTGGGACTGGATAAGAAATCTTTGGAGTCGATTAACTGAACCGGTCTAGGTCTTGAAATATGATTGATAATTTCAACTGCATTTTTCCTAAAAGGTAAAGGTCAGTCATATGCAATGCATGATATGGATCAAGCAATGATGTTCTCAACATAAATGAGATTTGTATGATATAATGCGTCTATGCATGCTATAATGATGTATGTGATGTTTTATGAATATATGTTTTCGTCTAGGAAAGTAAATCCTTGACGGGTGCCGGGAAGTCATATCCTGGGCTGATGTTGAAGAATAGATTTTGCTTCTGCTGGGGATGATAACTGCAAGAATACCGGTAGGAGAAGATGACTCTGTTGCGGAATAAACTTGGCAAATGGAAGATTCTGCGGGGAGAAAAGATACTCTAGCGACCATGCTGGGAAGCAATACTCTGTGGGAAGAGGGATGCCTTGCTAAGTGTTGATAATAATTTGCTGGGGATACCCTTGTTGTTGGAAGTGTTAATGGACTTCGCTGGGGTAAGAAGACTTCGTCGAGGACGCTCTTTCCGTGGCTTTTGGCTGAGGATAACCCAGTTATATCCTGTTAAGGAAATAACTCTTTGAATAAAGCCGGGAGACGCGCTCGTACTCTGCGAAGGATAAGCTTCCAGAATTTACTGGGGATAAGCTTACTGCTTGAGGGAGATGAATTCCAACTTTCCGGGGGAGCTAGATTAGACTTTTCTGGGGAAGTTTTGAACTGCAGGGGAAGTGATTCCTTTGAATGTTGATATACCGCCGGGGAACAATCTTTAGACCAAGACTGCCGGGGATGCTTGTTAAGAATATGTGTATTGCTGCTGGGGAATGTTGCTATCTGCTAGAGGATACCCAACTTCCTTAAGATTTGATGACTCTGCTTGGAGAAGAATGTACTAGCTGCTGATTCACTCTCTGGGGAATTAGGATGTACTGGTCGTGTTCTTTAGCTGAACCTACCTTGGTACCCTGGAGGAGAGAACAATTTTGATTGCTTAGACAACTCTTTATTGCCCCTGTTTCTAATGTTGCCTGTAATAAATCCTTTGTTTCGTATGCAAATATTTATGAGTTAGCAAATTATTGTCAATGCATATATCACAAATTGAACCTTGGACGTTCTTTGCAAAACAAAACAGAAAAAGAAAAACACTTGGCACGTTTAACTGAAAATATATTTGTATTGATTTTGAATGGCCTGTGAATAGGCGTTTTGTGTACAAGAGGCTGACGTCCTAGTAAGAGGAACGCCGCCGGACAAGAGAGTTTATACAAATTTTGTACAAAAGAAAATAAAACAGTTGTGTGAAATGAATGATCCCACTGGGTTTCAACTCTGCTATTGCCTTTATAACTCCGAGCGTCTCATCACTTGATGACCTTGGTTGAAGGTGAAGCTGACTGATCGATGCCGTCTGAACTTGATGTAGATACCGGATTCTGGATGCAAAGTGATCAATGAGACATAGTATTACGCTTTATCCCTAATATTTGCCTGGACCGCCCTTTCGGGTTTTCGGTCCACCGGGATACCCATTTTTGCCCAAGCCGCCTTTTCAGGTTTTCGACTTGCCGGGTGTACAGATTTTTTTCATTTCATCCCTTCATTTTGCCCGAACCCTTTTGGTTCGACGGGAAGCCCTAATTTTTGCCTAGGCATGTCAGCCTAGCGGGTCTTTTTTCACGCGTAGTATTTTTTTACTATGTCTGCATTGGCGGGGTGAGGAAGGTCGTCACCATCCATGTTGGTTAGAATCATGGCTTCTCTTGAGAACACATGCTTAACCACAAATGGCCCTTCGTACGTAGGGGTCCATTTTCCCCTTGGATCACTCTGAGGAAGGATGATTCTCTTGATTACCAGATCTCCAACTTGATATTCCTGTGGTCTGACCTTTTTGTTAAATGCCCTGATCATCCGTTTCTGATACATCTGACCATGACAGATAGCAGCGAGTCTCTTTTCATCAATGAGGTTGAGCTGATCAAGTCGTGTCTGGATCCAATCATCTTCATTCAGGTTTGCATCCTTCATTATCCGGAGAGAGGGTATTTGCACTTCGATCGGCAAGACTGCCTCCATGCCATAAACCAGAGAGAAAGGAGTTGCCCCGGTTGACGTCCTAGCTGAGGTACGGTACCCATGTAGAGCGAACGGTAACATCTCGTGCCAATCTTTATAAGTCACTGTCATCTTCTGCACGATTTTCTTGATGTTCTTATTTGCTGCTTCTACAGCCCCATTCATCTTCGGTCTGTAAGGAGAAGAATTGTGGTGCTGTATCTTGAACTGCTCGCAGAGCTCAGCGATCATCTTGTTATTCAGATTGGTACCGTTGTCTGTAATTATTCTCTCTGGGACCCCGTACCGACAGATCAGATTGTGTCGAATGAACCGTGCCACAACAGTCTTGGTTACCGTAGCATAGGAGGCTGCTTCGACCCACTTTGTAAAATAATCAATCGCTACCAGGATGAAGCGATGTCCATTAGATGCCGTAGGTTTAATCTCGCCGATCATGTCTATGCCCCACATTGCAAACGGCCACGGCGCAGTCAGAACATTCAGGGGAACTGGAGGAACATGCACCTTGTCTGCATAAATCTGGCACTTATGGCATGTCCTGGAATGTTGGTAACAGTCAGCTTCCATTGTGGACCAGTAATATCCCGCCCGTAGGATTTTCTTAGCCATAGTATGTCCACTGGAATGCGTACCAAAGGTCCCTTCATGTAGCTCTTCCATGATCCTTTCTGCTTCAGTCTTATCCACACAACGCAGTAAGGTTGAATCATGGTTTCTCTTGTACAAGATGCCGTTGCTAAGGAAGAACTTTGCTGCGAACCTTCTCAGGAACTTCTTATCATTGACAGATGCACCTTCAGGGTATTCCTGAGCTTCCAGATATCTCTTCACTTCATGGTACCAAGGCTTCTCAGTCACCAATTCAGTTTCGAGATCACAACAATATGCGGGTTCGTCCAGTTTCCAGATGATGATCCGGGGAGCCTCATTATCCCATTTGACCTTGAACATAGAAGACATTGTAGCTAACGCGTTCGCCAGCTGATTCTCTTCTCTTGGAAAGTGCTCGAAGGTTATCTCCGTGAAGTGGGGGATCAGGGTCAATACACATTCTCTGTAAGGAATCAGGTTTGGATGTTTCGTATCCCACTCTCCTTTGATCTGATTGATCACAAGAGCGGAATCTCCGAAGACACTCAGAAACTTGATCCTTAGGTCGATCGCAGCTTGAAGACCCATGATGCACGCCTCATACTCCGCCATGTTGTTGGTACAGTTGAAGCATAGCCGGGCAGTGAGTGGAGTATGAGTACCTTGAGGAGATATGATGATGGCGCCGATACCGTTACCCAAAGCATTGGAGGCTCCGTCAAAGTGCATAGACCATCGGGATCCTGGTTCAGGTCCTTCATCCGGTCCAGGTACTTCACAATCTGTCACTATCATGATGCTCTCATCCGGAAATTCGAAGTTCATGGACTGATAGTCGTCTACAGCTTGATGTGCCAAGTGGTCTGCCAATACAATTCCCTTTATGGCTTTCTGGGTTGTGTACTGAATGTCGTATTCCATCAAGATCATTTGCCATCTTGCAATTCTCCCAGACAGAGCAGGCTTTTCGAATATATACTTTATAGGATCCATCTTTGAGATCAACAAGGTAGTGTGAGTCAGCATATACTGTCTCAGCCGGCGAGCAGCCCATACCAAAGCGCAACAAGTTTTCTCAAGCAGTGAGTATCGAGTCTCACAGTCGGTAAACTTTTTGCTAAGGTAATAAATGGCATGCTCTTTTCGGCCAGACTCGTCATGCTGCCCCAGCACACACCCCATTGAGTTGTCAAGCACTGTCAGGTATAGTATCAGAGGTCTCCCTTCAACCGGTGGCATAAGGATAGGTGGTTCTTGGAGATACTCTTTGATTTTGTCAAAAGCAGCCTGACATTCATCGTTCCAACGTACTACCTGATCTTTCTTCAGCAGCTTGAAGATTGGCTCACAAGTAGCAGTCAGATGTGAGATGAATCGAGCAATGTAATTCAGGCGTCCTAAAAAGCCTCTGACTTCCTTCTCTGTCTTAGGAACTGGCATCTCTTGAATAGCTTTGACCTTAGCAGGGTCTACTTGAATTCCTTTATCACTGACCACGAAGCCCAGCAACTTCCCAGATCTCACCCCGAAGGTGCACTTGTTAGGGTTCAATCTTAGCTTGTACAGTTTCAACCGGTCAAACAACTTCTGCAGATGATTTAGGTGCTCTTCCTCAGTCTGGGACCTAGCGATCATGTCGTCAACATACACTTCTATCTCATGATGGATCATATCATGAAATAAAGCAACCATGGCACGTTGGTAGGTTGCCCCAGCGTTCTTCAACCCGAAGGGCATGACCTTGTAACAGAAGGTGCCCCACTGAGTGACAAATGTAGTCTTTTCCATGTCTTCAGGTGCCATCTTGATCTGATTGTAACCTGAAAAGCCATCCATGAAAGAGAACACCTTGTGCTGAGCTGTATTATCAACAAGGACATCAATGTGAGGTAAAGGGAAGTCATCTTTGGGGCTGGCCCTGTTCAGATCCCTATAGTCGACACACATTCTGACCTTACCGTCCTTCTTAGGTACCGGCACCACATTAGCAACCCACTGCGGGTAGGAAGTCACTGCAAGAAACCCGGCATCAAACTGTTTCATGACCTCGACTTTAATCTTCTCAGACATCTCTGGACGCATCCGACGGACCTTTTGCTTAACTGGAGGGCAGTCTTCCTTAGTTGGCAAATGATGGACCACAATATCGGTATCCAATCCGGGCATGTCTTCGTAGGACCAGGCAAAGATCTCCATATAGTCATGTAACATCTTGGTTAATCGTTGCTTCACGCTGAGCTCTAGGTTGGCGCCAATTTTTACCTCTTTCCTGTCTTCTTCGGTACCCAGGTTGATTGTTTCCACTGGCTCTTCATGGGGTTGAATTGCCCTCTCTTCCTGAAGTAATAGTCTTACAAGCTCGCCAGGCACTTCGTAATCATCTTCACCTTCGTCTTCGGCTAAGTTGATCGGATTTTCGAAGTCATAACTGGCAGTAGCAGGGTCGTTACCAGTGGGATCCAGAGTGGATTGAAACCTGTATGAGTGAGTGTGTGTGTAAATACAGCTGCTTTGAAATATATGTAAAGGAAAGAAAGACAGAAAAGGAGCACAATATTTGCAATGCGGGAAAACGTCCAAGATTTTCATTCATGATATATGAAATGACAATTTATATGCCCTCACAAATGAAACCACGTACCTCGGGTAAGACACCGGGCCATAGAGTTTATTATTGTTTATTACAAAATAGCAAAACAAAGAAATTTATTACTGCGTCACAAAGGTAACAGGGGTATGGTCCTTAGCAACCCAATTGTTCAATCCGCCTTCGGTCGTCGGATAGATCCAGCTATTGAATTCCGCTTCATCCACTTCGTTGTCTTCCCCAACAGCATTCACTCCTGGATTTGTAATGAATACAGGAGGTCTTCCGATCTTCGCTTTCCTCATAGCTTTCTGACCCTCTGCGGTGAAACCCAGCCCAAACTTATCAGTCTTCTGTGTGAAGTCTGGAAGTCTGCCCCAGTTAGCACATTCACCCTTTTGAACCACAGCCCGGGCATCCTTCAGGGAAGCCATCTTCAAAGGAACACTTTCTTCCGCTGCTGTTTCTGCTGCTGCTGTAATTGGAAGCACCTCCTCGAAATGCTGAAATGGGGTTTCAATAAACTCCCCGTCCATCTCAATGTATCTGAAGGAGTTTAGGTGGCTCACCATATATTCCTCCTCTCCTTGCACAGTGACAATCTTCCCTCTGACGGGGTATTTCAGCTTCTGGTGCAAGGTAGAGGTCACTGCCCCAGCCTTATGTATCCAAGGTCGACCCAATAGACAAGAGTAAGATGGACGGATATCCATCACATAAAATGTAGAGTCGAACACCTGAGAGCCCACACGAATCGGAATGTCAACCTCTCCATGAACCATCCTCTTTGAACCATCAAAGGCCCTAACAATGATATTACTGGGTTTTAATTCCAGACCTTCACAATCTAGACGGTCTAAAGCCTTCTTGGGTAGCACATTCAAGGACGAACCAGTATCCACCAACACATGTGCCAAGGTAGTGCCCCTGCATTCGATAGAGACATGCAGAGCATCATTATGATCTCTTCCCTTCGCGGTCAAGTCAGCATCTGAGAAACCCAAGCCATTGTCTGCTGTCAGATTTGCTACGCAATCAGTGAACTGGACTGCAGACGTCTCATGTGGCACGTGGGCCGTCTTGAGGAACGAGATTAAGGCCTTGGCATGGGCCTCGGAGCACAGCAATAAAGAGAGCATGGAGATTTTGGAGGGCGTGTGCCCCAGCTGTTCCACAACATTAAAGTCACTCTTCTTTATAATTTTCAGAATCTCCTCCATCTCTTGTTGGGAGGCCTCAGCAGTTATAGGTACAGGTGCTTCCATCTGGGCAGGCTCAACTTCAATTCCTTTGCCCCGAGCATTGGATGACTCAGCAGCAGGAGGAATAATTGGATCAGCAGTAGGAATAGGTACACTGGTAGGAGTTATGAGAAGCGGTCGTCGAGCAGCAGGAGGTGCAATGTCAGGCGAGAAGAGCCTGCCACTGCGGGTAACCTTGGCTGGGCCAGTGATGTCACAGATGCTGGCACCAGCGTTGAACTCTTGTTTAATCCCATTTACATATATATCTGCCCCATAATGCCAGGGGACAGCTTTATCAGATACATAGGGCAGGGGCCCTGGAACAATGATAATAACGGGTGCAACGGTCATGATTTGAACGGGCTTCTTCGGGAGAGCCGGGATTGGATTATTGAAGATAGTCACCACAGAAACTTCTTCCACTGGAACTAACTGAACAGTAGACTTCTTAAACAGAATTTCCTTGCTATCCATTAGGCTTTGGATGCCTAACTTCAGCAAGGGACAACCAGATAGGGATACAGCACAGAACAGGCAACCCTCACTACAACCCGGAAATAAACCGGCCAGCAGCAGGTTCTTCTTGACAATCTTCAGAGGAGTGGCCAGATCATCCACAGAAACAGCATAAACATCTTCGTCAACAGCATTTACCCCATGTTGAGGCATAGGAGCAGTAACTACATTCGGCCTCTCAGGCGCTTCGAACTGTATCTCCTTCGCGTCGATAAGGTCTTGCACCTTACTCTTTAACGTCCAACAGTCATCGGTAGAGTGCCCCGGGCTATCTGAATGGTAAGCACAATGAGCATTCGGGTTGTACTTAGGAGATGCAGTATTGGGGAACTTCGGAGCCTCCCTGACAGTCACCAAATTGGTGGATAGCAACTGTGGCAGGATCTGCGATAGGGTCATGCTTAACCGGGTAAACTCCCTCCGGGGTCTTTCAGCCCTTTGAGGATTGGTCGGCCGAGGAGCGGCAGCAGGCTTAGCAATCATTACTGCACTGACAGATTGGCGGCGCTCAGGTCTCTCTGATCTCTTGGAACCATACACGGCACTAGCCTCCTTCTTGAAGGGTTTCTTTTCGGAACTAGATGATGCACCCTTCGGAATCTTCCCAGACTTTAACCCAGCCTCAATTCTCTCTCCAGTCAGAATCAGATCAGTGAACCCTGCAGACAAATTCCTGATGAGATGGTTGAAGAATGGCCCAGATAGGGTCCCCAAGAACATGTCTACCAACTCCCGATCAGTCAATGGTGGCTGCACCCTGCCAGCCAGGTCTCTCCACTTCTGAGCGTACTCTTTAAAACCTTCACTTGCACCTAACGACATACCCTGGAGTTGAGTACGTGTAGGGGAAAGGTCGGCATTATATTGATACTGCTTATAGAAAGCAGTAGCCAACTCCTCCCAGTTACGAACCTTGGTCCCATCCAGCTGATAGAACCATTCGAGATGAGTCCCTGAAAGACTCTCCTGGAAGAAGTGGATCCATAAATTCTTATCCGCAGAGTACGGTTGCATTTTCCGAACATAGGACCTGAGATGTAGCTTGGGACAAGACGCCCCGTCATATTTAGAAAAGGATGGTGCTTTGAACTTATGAGGGATAATCACACTAGTTGACAAACCCAGATCTCCGAAATCCAGCCCAGGTACCTGTTGAATCTCCATAGCTTTCAGCCTATCCTCTAGTTGCTTGTATCTGTCTTCTGCAGGAGGGTACTGCTCTTCATCAAAATCAGTCTCGTTGTCGGAGACTACCGGACTAGGAACCCTTGCTTCTGCCTGAGGACTACTCTTGCCAACAGAAGAACCAGCCTCTTCCTGCTGCAGAGTATTGCCAAACCTTCGGCCTGAGTTGAACAGAACAGTTCTTCTCTTCTTCTTCTTCTCCTTCTTCAGGAGCATAGCCTTCAGTTCTTCTTGGCCCTGAGCCAAACCCTTGATTAATTCCTGGAATTGTGCATTCTGCACCTGAAGAGCCTTGATTGATGTCTCAGTTGATGCAGAGTCAGGATTCATGATGCTGAAATAAACAACGAAGAACTGTAAGCAACCTGAAAAGAGGAAAAACCTGCTATGCACATGATGAATGAGATATGTTTATGCAATGCATTCAAGGGTTCGAAAGTTCAACTTTGTTGTAGACAAAAAGGAACACACGTTATCATTAAGGAAATCATTGTTTAATACATCAAAGCCTCATGGGCAAAATAATACAAAAATCAAATCAATCCCAAAATATGCTACGCATCCTCTTTGGAGCTATGTAAGTGTTGAGATTCCTCTCCTCATGCAACAAGCGGGTGAGCTCCAAGACCTTCTTTTCACTGGCATGTAGACTAGTCTCAAGAGAATTCCGTTTTTCCTTAAGCTGGATCCAACTCTTCTGCATCTCTTCCCAGGATGTGGGCATATCAGGGTGCTGAATAGTGCAGGACACTTCTCCTTCCAAGACTGGTTCTTTGATCACAGGGAGCATATGAGGATAAGGCATCACTAACTTCTGGGAGCGGGTGCGTACCCACTTGAGGTAAGGTTCCAACGGGATGGAGTTCCTGTGCCCCAGCGTCTTGCTGTCTATCTTACTCGGCATCCTCCAAGCTTTGATAAATCTCTGGCGAAGTCCTTGGGTATCATTGTCGAAGTCAAAAACTATGTCAGGAATTAACATGTCATGAGGACCATCCCTCCGAGCATAACCAAACTGTCTCCAAGCCAGGCATGGGCTATAAGTAATACCTCCTCTGATTCCAAGTAAAGGAACATTAGGGTACTCCCCGCAACGATCAATGATAGTGACATCTTCTCTGGACCTAGGGCACCAATGTATATCTGCATGTGTGAGAGTCATCAACCGTTGTGACCACCTCAAACCCCGCTCATTCTTCAGGACTGATTGTGGAAGGTGCGAAATAAACCACCTTCCCAGGAGAGGAGTGCAACACATAAGGACACCTCTTTTTCTCATGGTTCGAGTGTAACATGAGTGAAGGATGTCCCCCAGCAACGTAGGTATAGGATTCCTGGACATAAAGATCTGGACAACATTGATATCTATAAGCTGATCTGGGTTAGGGAACAACACCAAACCATAGACAAGGAGGGCTACCACTTCTTCAAAAGCTTGCAAGTCAAGGGAGTTCCAACATTCATGGGCCTTTTCAAAAAGAAACCTGGCTAAGAACCCTTTGATACCACTTCTGACTTCCCAATGTCCCTTGAGGTCAGATGACTGCAGGTGCAAGGCTTTAGCAATCTCTTCAAGCTTAGGTTCCTTTTCTGTACCGTTGAAGGGTAGCTGATCAAGGATAGGGATCTTCAGGAGCCGGGAGAACTCCTCCAATGTAGGTACCAACTGATAGTCCAAGAAGGTAAAACAGTGATGCAGAGGGTCAAAGAATTGGAACAAGACCTTAATCATATCTTCCTCAATGTTGGTGTTGACCAAGCTGATGAGGCTTCCATGTCTTTCACTGAATGAAGAGTTCTCAGGAATCCTGGATATAAGTTCCTTAAGCTGAGGAGGGATCCTTACAAGATTGACTTGAATTGTCTTTCTACGAGCAGTTTCCATGTCCTACAAAACAAGAACAAAGATGAAAATTCGAACCCCTGAAATGGTTAGTCAATGCATATGATGCTGGATGATGTCATGATGCTATGATTAAACACACCACAGATATTTACAAAGACAAACATGTAAGGCACACAAGGCACACAAGACAAGCCCTTAAGGTTTAAGGCCAGCATGGGGTCTGGGTAGTACCCTCTTGGAGTTGGTGGGTTCAACCTGTCCTAATCAAAGTAACCGGGTTCTAAGGTTCCCAATATCACGGGATTGCTTTCATTGTTCATCGTTTTGATTTAGCCACTGAACTGGCGACCGAAATATTCCAGGAAAGCAACCCTCAATTGAGTGTAGTATCGAGTATCAACCAACCTCGGACTGCACCAAAGTCAATTATCTCACTACCCTAAAGAGGCCAAGATAGTTCAATTAAGGTTCCTAAGGTCTGTTGATGCTTCATGACACCACGCGGAGGCCCCGTACTCTCCTTGACTGAACTGAAGGGTTACCGGTACACACCAAAGTGCCACATCAACGTAGCAGACTGTTTCAACCATGTCGGTATACCCCGCACAGTTCCCTCACAGCCTTGTTGCTACTTTCTAAGAAGGTATCCCCCAGATCCGGGTTAGGATCTATAGAACTCCCAAGCAACCCACAATAATAAAGCAAGCAAAGAAGACAATTGAAAACACAATGATCTTAATCCTAAGGTACACCCCACTTTATAAGATAGTCCCCAGCAGAGTCGCCAGTTCTGTGATCGGTGGATCTGGAACTGACTGTTTAACGCTGGTTCGCGAAATGTCACGGAAGCAAGAGTCGCCACCGTCTTTTATTTTCTCCAAATGGAAAGGACAAAAGCACAGAAAAATTCCTTATAGAGATTGCTCTCGGTCCGGGAGGTAGGTTATAGAAAGGGAAGGTGTTAGCACCCTTTCTATCCATGGTTATCCATGGGCTCTTGGGTACTTGCTCATTTGTGTTTTCAAAAATGGTTTGTTTGCTTTTCAATGTGGGTTTTAAAAAGTTTCTTTGAAAATTCCAGTTCGACTCTTGTATCAGTCCTCAAGAGTGTTTGAAAATTTGCTTTCGAAAGCTTTTGAAAATGTGTTGGTGTGAAAAGTATTTTTTGAATTTGTTTTGTTTTGAATTAGAGCAAGTATCCACGAGTCGTCTACCTACCCTAAGGAATTCGTCTGTGTAAATGTCCTTTAAAGTAGTGCCATCCCACCATTGAGGGGTAGGTA
Source organism: Vicia faba (assembly GCA_948472305.1). Classification (NCBI taxonomy): domain Eukaryota; kingdom Viridiplantae; phylum Streptophyta; class Magnoliopsida; order Fabales; family Fabaceae; genus Vicia; species Vicia faba. The sequence continues at coordinate 777,371,321 of OX451737.1, forward strand.
GCACCACCGTTGGAGGTGTTCGGGTCAATTCGATGTTCGGGACATGGTGATCACCAGAGCAATGGGAAGACACCTTAGAAGCTACCCTCATGCCAGGTTCCCGGATCATGAGGACTTACTAAGACATCCTCTACTCGACGATCACCTTTCGAGGCAAGGCAACAGTGAGGCGTACCCTAGGGGTAGTGTGTGCGATTCGTGTGTCGTTTTCATTTGCATTTATATTGTCATGTTATTGGTGTTCTACGCTTGTTTTTATTTTGTCCATACATTCTTTCATGCCTTTGATTAACAGTTAAAAAAGTTTGCGAGAAAAGTAAATTCTAAGCTATTACAAATGGCGCGGGTCCACATCGCCAAAAGTTTCTCGAACCCGATTTGACAGAAAATAAATAAAGTAAAAAAATAAAAGTGCGAGCAATTAGTTACAAGGCTTCGGGAGAGGTACATAATTATTTAAACGGAAAAGAAAATAAATATGCGAATTAATAATTAAATCGAAACGAGGGCGTTGAACCCTTTTTGCAAAATATTAAAATTACATGAATTAATTAATTAAGAAAAGAAATTGTTTTTTTTTGTTTTTTTGGTATTTTATGATTTTTAAGATTTAATATGAAAGGGGAGAATTAATTAAAATCAAAATGAGATGCAAACCCTAATTCTAGTTATTTTTTAATTTATTAAGAAATATTGAAATTTTTAACCTAAATTAAACCTAATTTTTACATGCACATTTGATTATAAAAATAAATAAAATAAATATTTAATTACTTGAAAGAAAAATAAAAAAGGATGAAAAATTATTAATTAAACCCTAGTTCTACATTTTTTTAGATTTTTTGTTAAAAGTATTAAAATTACAACTTAAATTAAAACTAAATAATTACATGCACATTTATTTATAAAAACATTAAAATAAAAAGAATTTATTGTTTTTCCTCTTTTTTCTGATTTTTTGTGATATTTTATATTTTGTGAAAATAATTAATTTAATTAAACAAATAATAATTTTAATAAGAATAGAAATAATGCAAAGAAGAAATATTAAAAAAAAGCAAACCTAGGGGGGTGTCAGTCCCCAATATGGAGGTTAAGTCCAAGCATTTTGAGCCCAACTCAATTCATGGATTTGTGGACTTTTTACTCATGTGCAGAGGCGTTGACCAAGATGCACCATGTTCCTGGGATCTGAGCCGTTGATTTGATTCCAATATGCACGTGGGCAGTTTGATCTGGAGGGTGTATGGTGCGTCTTGATGTTGGCACTGCATGGGAACGTGGATTGCAAAATAATATGGGAAATAATACAGACCTGGGGCTCGAACCCAGGTCTTGGACGTTAACACACACAACGCTTGCCAGCTGAGCCAATGAATCATTTTGTTAAATAAATAAACAACAAACATTATAATATGAAACAACGCGTTAGTGGATTTTGCGCGCAAAAATTCAAATGCACCAGTCAAGCCTCGCCACCTAATCATCTTCCTCGTTTGGTTTTATTTTCCTGAAACGAAAACACATTAGCAACGGTTTTCATGGCGTTTTCTTAGGCCAGCTATTAAAAAATAGCGATTAGCCCTCAGACACTCATAAATTGAGCGCGAGGGTTGGTTCTTGTTCGTACCAACGCGTTGATTTGAATGATGGTGGTCATAAGTCTCAATTTTTCCTTGGGTGAAAAGCCCCAATTTGGAATCCTGTGAACCCTAGAAATTAACCATGGTGAAATCGTACACAACGCATAATAATTCAATCAAAACATTGGGTTAGCTTCAGAACAAAGTAATTAACATGAATCAAACTTTAAAATTCTCAAAGAATGCATGGAATGAGATGCACGACTCTGAAATTTTTCATGCACAGGTCCGGTTCAATATACCAATTCTTTAAGCTTTGAGGAATGATATTGATTGGAAATCGTTCAGTGAGGCTTGAGGAAGCTAATGGAATAGTTTTTGTGCCTTGAATCGCCCTGGAAGTGAGTTTTCAGAATTGACTTTTTAGAGAAAAATTTCAAGTTTGATTTTCAGTTTTTTGAGCAGCTGCGTATGTTCTTGCATTAGGGTTTCATTCTAGCTTATGTAGTGAGTCCATTAGGTCAAGAAAAATAGAACAAATCCATTGCATTCATTGATTTTGAAAATTTGATTTTTAAGGATTTTTTCAATCTTTTCCATGTGTTCTTGTATCAATTATGATCAATTTACTCCAAATCTTTCCTTATTTGATTTCACACGAATTATTGAGTGGATTTTGTGCACAAAGAGATTATAAAACCTAGATTACATATTTTTCATATATTTAATTTGATTTAAATGAATTATTATAAATAAAAATTCAAATAAATAAATAAAAAATTAGAAAATACTTCCCTTTGGGCCAAGTGGTCGTGCATATGCCATGGATGATGATTTGTGGAAGAAAAATGGGCCCATTAACAATTTTAGGTCTTTTGGATCAATGTTGACTTTTCAAAATATCCAAAAATTTCCCAACTTCCACAAGGCATAACTTGCTCAATTTTTAAGTTTTTCTCATGTTCTTGGACATTTTGGAAAGGTCTTTGAGTCCTATAACCAATGCCTTTGGTCCCATGTCATTTTGATTTACCAATCTCAAGTTATGGCCTTTTACTTAAAGTCCCTTTTTGTTGACTTTTGAAAATGACCTATAATGTTGAAATTGATAACTTTTTGTGAGAGAATTTATTGGACTTGAAATATGAAGATGAGTTGTAGGAAATGTCTTTCTCTTCAAAATGAGCTTTGGATGGAATTTTTCTGATAATCCATGTGAAAGTTATGCCCTGGTCAATTTCAGTTGACTTTTTCAGCTGTCCAAATAAGGAAACTTTTGTATCTTGATGATTTCTGAGCCAAATTTTGAGAATCATGATCAAGCATTGATCAAATGATGTTTGTGGCTTCAAAATGATATGTTGACCAAAAATTTGAACTTTTGACTGTCAAATGACCATTTTGCCCCTACAGTTGACTGTAGTGCAATTAGGGTTTTTGACTGTGCAATTTTGTGCTGAATGTCTTGAAACTTGGTATGAGGATGCTTGACCATATTTGTAGGCATATGAGACTTGATTGGACCTTTGAAAACTTCATTTTCTTGATCAGAACAAAAACCCTAATCTTGACTGTATAGGAGGCTCTTGCACTGTGCAACCCTTGGGGAACTTTGAAGCTTGACTTGGCATTTTCTTGAAGAATTATGGGAGGGAAAATTTTGGGGTACAACAACTGTCAAAGATCAAAGTACCTTCGCTTAAGTCAAAGGCTAGGACTCACTCGAAACGGTGAGCTTGATTCTCATAGAAGGACGTTCAAAGACGCAAAGTTCTCCAGTCAAAACTGCAGCTGTTGTACCCCAATTTTTTGCCCCTAAGATCCCTTCATCATACCATTTTGATTTCATTACAATAAGATCACACTAGGATTCTTGGTTCCCCTCCCTATATTTAGCTTTGCACTTTGAGGAATCACCAAGCACCTTGACTTGTGTTCTTTTGTGATCATGAATATTTTTTGTCTTGATTTCTTCTTTTAATTAATAAAATGCAATGTTGGTTTGTCTTGCTTGTTATCCATGTAGGTAAAGGCAATGAGATTTAACAAGTTGCCCCATGGATTCATGATTTTATTTCCATGCCCTAGTCAATAAAGCTTGAGAAGTTCAAGCCTCACCATTAAATTTGTTTTGGAGCAAATGGCATGGCAAGTTTATTTTGGTCCACCATATTTCAAGATTATAAAATTTGGTCCAAAAAGTGCAAGGGGTTGATTGAAAAAAGTAGTCATGTTTGGACAAGATTTTATTCCTTTTGGTCACAAGTGCATGTTCCTCTAAATTCTAAAGATATGGAAGTGGTTGTGGTTTCTATGAGTTCTAATTATCATCCTCAACAAATTATATTTACAAAGCATGTGTGTTGGTACAAGAAGTTTGTTCAAAATTGTCAAAGTTACTCAAGGCATGTTTCTTAGTCTAAGAGCTAGGGTTTTGAACTTCAAAGGAGTATATCTTGCTCATCTTTTGGTATTTTTGAGTGATTCCAAAGACATCATTCTCTTCAAAGGATTATTAACAAATCACTTCAAAATTTCCAAGGAGTTTCATGTGGAAGAAACTTGACGAGGAAGAAAGATTACAAGTCCTCCAGATGAATCCCCAATTTTCCATGTGTGACTTCAAATGATCATAATTTGGTCAATTTTTATCACCTTGAGCCCATTATTTTTCCATAATGATCTTGAAGATGTGAACTTTATTCCTTATTTTATGTGCAAAGTGAGAAAATAGATGCAAGTTGCCTTAAGGATACAAAAGATTATAGGTCATTTTATGAAATTTTTCCAACTTCAACAAGTCATAACTTTATCAATTTTTGGAGATTTTGAATGGTTTAAGTTTCAAAATGTCGTTAAATAGATCTACTTCATTCCATATTTTTTTGTCAAGAGCAAATTCTAAGTGGAAGACTATGTTTGGAAGTAAGACATTATAGGTCACTTTTGAAGAAAAAATTGAAATATTTCTAAGTATGGAAAGTCAACCCTTTTTCTCCAACTTTGACTCGTAACAAATTTCAGCTCAAGCATCCATTTATCTCCATTCTTTTCACATTGCAAAGCTTGTAACCTCATTTTTCTGAAGCATCAAGAATCATGCCCTAAGACCCCTTGAGTTGAGAATGCCATTGGTCAGAAGTTGGCACTTTGAAACTGAATTTTTCACCAAGTCAGGAGTTTGAAATCCTTGATTTGGCTTCTAAACACTTTGATTCTGCGCGTTTATGCCTCTAAACATGTTTAATGAAGTTCCAGAAGTGATTAGCATAGCAAAACGCACGTTTTGGATGAGTTTTAATCAAATTGGATGTCACGTTTTTCTTGTTTGCAACTTCACACGATTTCTCTCCATACTTCATCATTTCACACGCTTGGACATTCCATTTGATTCCCTATAAATAGAGGGTCATTCCCCATTCATTTCCTCAAGCTTGGATAGCCAGAATCACCCTGCCAAACTTGTCCCATAACTCAGAATTCAACAACTTCGAAATCCATACACAAGCCTTTTTCAATCCAATTTTTTCATCAATTCACCTTCCTTGATCTTCCCTGAAGCTAACCATATAATTACATTCAAGAATCGTGCCCTATATTTCTCCATAGAAGTACAGTTTTAGAACTCTGCAACTCAACTTCAATAGGTAGATTCCTTCATCAATTCTTTAAAACTTTGATATCATTGTGATGCTCTCATTGCACTGGTTCTAGTCGCAACACTTTCTTTTTACTGGAAACACGTTTTGACCATGAAATTTCAAATCCCTTTTCAAAACTTTCCTTCCAAATTGCTTGAGCTACAATTTATATAAATTTGGCGCGAGGGTGTGGTTGTCTTCGTCTTGAAGAGACGAAGCGAATGGCATAGGTCTGAGCTTCTGATTTTACAGTTTGAGAGACCAGCAATTCATGTTGGCTGGAGGTTAAAGATGACCAACGTGTCATCTTCCAACCAATGATGGCGTACCACTTGTTTTTTTTAATTCTGATTTTATTTTTGATTCTATGCTTTATTCACTAATGACCATGATATGCACAGCGCGCCAGATCCCTTGGATTTGATTACTAATGCGTTTTGACTCTCATCCAATGTTTCACATATTTTTACTTCTACTTTCTTTTCTGATTTTTTATATTTAATTGTTTTAAACTTCAAAAAATCATAGAAAATTCATTTTAAGTCCAAAAAATCTGAAAAAATTATGAAAAATATTTTTGATTATTCTCTTTCTGATTTTTATTAATTCACAATTTAATTTTTGTGTTTTGGCATTTTTTTATAAATTTTCACTTTATTTGAATTGATTTAAATGTTTAAAAATACTTTTATGCATTTTTAAATTCTGAAAAAATTATGGAATGATCCAATGATATCGTGACAAATATTGGTGACCTTATTTTATTTTTGTTTTTGACTTTGCTATTTTTTTAATCATTTTTGGTTTATTTTACCCATTTCCTTTAATTTTAAAAATAGTTTCTGACTTTAAAAAAATTATCAAAAAATTTATAAAATCATTTGAGCCCTTTTCTGATTTTTCTATGGTCTTACTTTTATATCTTGATTAATTTGAACATAATTGATATTTTTCTCTTTTATTTCTATTTTTAAACATTATTTTTTAATCTTTTGCATATATTAAAATGTAATATTATTTTGTGATTATTTTCTGGTTGATCTTGGGTTAAATTTTTTATCATGAGCTTTATTAACATCATTGGATCCATGGTGTTGAGTCTAATTCCACAAAAATGGATGAATGATTTTAATAATAGTTTGATTAAATTTAATCCAAAAGTGGTTTATATTTTCTCTCCCACCCCACTTCATCTCATCCCCTTCTTATTGTACTAAATTTTGTTGGAGCATGATATCTATATCATGTCTCACAACAAATGGTGCATAGATTGCTATTGATCGCCCTCAAAATAGGTGCGACTTCTATATAAGTCCACTTACGATTGCTTAACATAGCGCTAAATTTTGTCCCGATTCGAATAAATGATCATTCGTGGCCCAAACTTATGTTTGCAAGCTCAAGTATGTTAATTTGATCTCTTTGATCCAATAACCTTGAGTTTCATTGTGTTGAGGCTTTGGTTCTACCAATCCTCTAATGGATCTACAACACCTTTGGTCAACGCGGATCACTTAAACATTGTTGATCATTAAATGGTACTCATGAGGATTCCAAATGGATGATATACTTGACAAAAATCAAATGCAACTTGTTGTGTGGAGGCTTTGGTTCTACCAATCCTCTAATGAGTTCCAAATGCAATTTTCAAGATGATCATCCAACTAACACTAATCACTAATAATTGACTTTATACTTTATTCTTTTATTATATGCCCCTTTTATTTTTATGCACTATTTACTTTTAGCATTTACATTTCATGCCATTTTCATCTTTGCTCATTTGAGTATTTACTTTCTTGTCATTTTTATTTTTGCTCACTTGAGTTTTACTTTTCTTTTTAAAACACCTAATAATCAACACAAACCCTAAAAATCTTTAATGATACTTGGACTATTTGGTTACTATCCTTTGCATTATGGAGCATTGGACTTCTTAGACTTAGGATTAGAAACCTTGGCATATGTTGGAGACCTTGTGACCTTAATTGATATTTTGTCTGGAGCTCTTGAGGTTTATCTCAAGACATTGGGTTGTTTGTTTGTTTTGTGTGTAGGTTATTGAGATTACACTCATTGTTTGTAATCTGGAATTCACCCGTATATAGTCGTTACTCTGCCCAATTTTTGTGAAGACTTAATACACTTGAAGTTTGGTTCTCTCAAGAGGTCTAGTATCTTTGCTTGCTTGGTTTAAGTCCAAAGAATTGTAAATCTATCTCGACTCATAATGTCAAGTATTTTCTTCTTGTTGGTTAGATGGTTCTTATCCCTATCTTTTACCTTATGCTTTAGGATAGTCTCTTCTTCCTCCCATCTTCTTTAATTTCAAAAATCTTCTCCCTTATTTTGAAAACTTTTCTTATTTTAAACTTGAACCACTTCCATAATAAACTTGGACTTAGGTCCATGCATTTTCAAACATTTTCATAAATAAACTTCAATCAACTTAAATAAGACCTTGACATTTTTTGTGAGATGACTAAAAGTCAATCAATCTCATTTCAAACCATTTTGCCACTTTGGCTTTTTACTTTAAAATTTTATCAAAAGATTAGATTTTTGTCAATCCTTGTAGTGATGCAAACAACTATACTTCTATAATATGTAGTGAAGAGAGATATTTTCCACTTAGGTGTTGAGTGAGACATTGTTGATTTTAAAATCCAAGCCATATCCTCCACTTTGAGATGATGCAAATTCTCATTTCTCATGATTGTAGGTAGTAAGTATATTTTCCACACGGACAATGACAATGATGTCTTATCTTATAAAATTAACTAACACACTTATGTTTTAAAATTTTTAAAGAGGAACTACGTGTATCCCGATCCCCTATTGAATGAAAGGTGGTATGTAGGAACTAAAGGTTCACAACCGCGGCAGGTGCAAAAATCATAAAAAATATATATTTCTTTTCTCACCTCCACCATCTATTTTATACAATATTTTTTTTCATAGCCAAAATATACAAATTTTACAAAGAGGTTCCTGCAGAGTACCATAGATGTTTAGGGTGCTAATACCTTCCCTTTGCATAACCATCCCCCTTACCTTGAATCTTTCCCCCTTTTTTTTGGGTTATTCTCTCTTTTCCCATTCCTTTGGAAACAATAAAGCGCGGTGGTGATTTTGATTTTAATTTGTATAAGTCTAGTCAATCCAATGGCTTAGTCTTAAACATTTCTACCGCTACAGAAAAATGGCGACTTCACTGGGGAAAGATTGATCTCTTGCTGGTCCATCCCTAAATGGGTTGAGCCTATCTTTGTTTATATCTGTATATGTGTTATCATTGTTTTTGTGTTATATGTTGTATATATGTTTGTCTGGATTTTCCTGGTTTTTAGGGTGCTTGGTGATTACTCATAAGTCCTATACCCGGACTTGGGCAAACTTTAAGATAGGACGAGAGGTATAGTCATGTTAACTTTGAGGGAGTAATCCCAAAAAAGGAGGCATGAGATCCCCACTCAGTGGAGGCCCCTTTGACTGTAGTGTCGTTTACCGAGTAATCGGGAAAATGTACTACTTTCGACCTAGGAGCCTACTAGAACTGAGGACCATAGAATACCAAACCCATCTTGGCCTTTTAGGTGTAGTGCGGAAGCTATGACGGAGTAATATGGAAATATTTGTCACACGATACTATGCTCGGACGAGTTTTTCTTGAGAATATTACTAATTACTAAGTTAATCGAGAAGTTGGTAATATCCGAAGGAAGGATGTAGAATCTGGGGACCTCTAGAACCTTGTTCGACAGGTGATAACTTTTAGACCAACACCTTATGGGTAGTACCTTCAAACTCATGCTCGTGACGTTGAACCTATGAACCTTATTTGTGTGATCTTGTATGTGATTGCTGCATCATGTATCCGTGCACCCATAAGCATCTTTTGGAGAGATCTTATTTCAAGGGATTTAAAAGTTGACCATTTGTGAATATCTCAGGTACTTTTTAACCATGGATTCTGGAAAGAGAAAGACTGGGAAGTACAGTTTCAAGGATCCTAAGATAGATGAGTTGATCAGTCTAATTCCCGAGATTGAGTGTTCTGCAGATTTTCGGAAGAAGTATGGATCCATTATTCCTCTCATGAAGCTGAAGATGAAGGAGGGAATTCTCTCGACCTTGGTCCAGTTCTATGATCCGACGTATCATTGCTTTACTTTTCCCGACTATTAGTTAATGCCCACACTGGAGGAGTATTCTTATCTGTTGGATTTACTTGTTACCGATCGTGTTCCTTTTACTGGTTTGGAGGGTAAGCCAAAAACACATGAGATTTTTGCTTTGATTCATCTGGGGAAGTGTGAGGTGGAAGCCCATATGACTACTAAATGAGGGATTAGAGGATTACCAACTCAGTTCTTATTGGAGAAAGCTCGTTACTTTGCCAGGATGAAGAGTACAGTCGCTTTTGAGGCCATCTTTGCTCTACTTGCTTACAGGTTGTTCTTATTTCCTAATGTAGACAAGTTTGTTAACATTAATGCTATCAGGATCTTCATGATTGGAAACACAGTTCCTACCTTGTTAGGTGATGTGTATTACTCTATTCATCTTCGGAATTCTTATCATGGGGGGATGACTATCTGTTGCACGCCCCTGTTGTAACGATGGTTTATCTCTCATATGCCTCAATCTGATGCTTTTTGGGATGTCAAAAAGGAACCCCGTTGGGCTCCTAAGATCATGGAACTTACTCACTCGAATATTGATTGGTATCACCGAGCTTACCAGGATATAGAAATTATTGACAGTTGTGGTAGTTTCCCCAATGTACCTCTTCTTGGTACAAAGGGAGGAATTAACTATAACCCTATCCTTGCACGACGATAACTTGGTTATCCAATGAGGGATAAACCAAATAATATTCATTTGAGTAGTTTATTTTTGAAGGAGGGAGAAGACCATAGGGAAGCTAGGGAGCAGATTGCAAAGGCATGGCGTCACATTCATAAGAAGAGTAGAAAGGATTTGGTACCTAGGGGTGTTGTTTCTTTGGAGCCATATCTTCAGTGGGTCCAAACGAGAGCTATTTAGTTGAAGATGCCGTATTCCCGGGAAACACCTATGCCTTATCTATTTGTGAAGACCTCTCCTCCCTTATTATATGATCTAGAAGAGCTGCAACTTACTTTGGTTAGGATGCAACAGGAAAAGGATGCTTGGTAGAACAAGTGCCAAACTTTAGAGATTTTCTATAGAGCAGATTTGAAGGAGAAAGACGACTTGATTGAGATCCTTGAGAGTCGAGCGGTAGAGACTATGGAGAGGAAAGGGGATTTATTTTCTCCTAAGCCTCAATCAGATGCTGATTACTCACTTCCTGATTCAGGTGATTGGAAGGAGGTTACCACCAGATATGCAGAAGAAAACCAGAGGTTGAAGGCTCAGATTTCTAGGCTTACAGGGAAGCGCCAGCGTATAGAGTGATCTCCATCAGTTTTACTTCTCAGGGTTTTAGATTTTATTTTCATCTTGTACTTGGGATCGTTGAAACTTGTAATCCATTTTGGAGTTGTTATAATAAATTTTTTCAGTATTTCAAATGCGTTATTACTTTAATATTTGCAAAATGTCCATAAATTTTAAATCCCTTGAAATATTAAATAATAAAAATAAATCATGTGCACCACATATCATGCATCATATTACACATATTTCTTGCATTTGTTATGCATATCTAGGTGTCTTACCAAGCTTCTTTACTTCGTTCAGCAAGCTGACTCACCACTACAACACTCGGGCTAATTTCAGAAAGAAGATGTACAACTTAGAATAAGAGAATCGCGAGCTGCGCGAGGAGGTTTCTGCTTTGAAGGTCGGCATGGCCAATCTGACTGCTCTGATGGAAGCTCTGGTGGCTGCTCAGAATCAGCCACCGAGTGTCCAACCTCAACCAATAAGGGCAACTACTGAAGTTTCGACTGTTCCTGTGTCTGCTACTCCAGCTATTGATCAGAATCGCATGCCTCAAGGTTACCCTTGGGGAATGCCGAAGAATTTTGCACATGAAGGTTTCAATCTTGGTCCTCAAGATACTCCAATTGTTCAGACTATTGTTAATCCGGCACCTCCTGCGGTGTATGCTGCTCATGCTGCACCTCCTTCGATGAATATGGTTCCGTTTGTTAACGATGATGTGTGCCGTCCTTTCCCTCCACCGAGTGAAGACTTGGGTCTTTATGACAGAATGGATGATTTTCAAGAGTAGTCTGACAAGATGCAAAGAGAGATGAAGGCCCTCAGGAGAAAAGATCTATTTGGGAAGAATGTGAATGAGTTATGCTTGGTCCCGAATGTTAAGATACCTGCTAAGTTTAAGGTCCCAGAGTTTCATAAGTACAAGGGCAACACTTGCCCTCGTGCTAATCTAGTGATGTACGTGAGGAGAATGTCTACCCATACTGATGATCAACGTCTGCTGATTCACTTTTTTTAGGATAGTTTGACCGGTGCTGCACTGAAGTGGTATATGAGTTTGGACAACACCAATATCCATACTTTCAATGATTTGGGAGAAGCATTCATCAAAAAATACAAGTACAACATGGACATGGCGCCTGACTGTAACTCAGGGACATGGTTCAGAAAGACTGGGAATCATTCAAAGAATATGCACAGAGATGGTGTGAGGTAGCCGCCCAAGTGATTCCTCCCATGGAAGAGAAGGAGATGACTAAGATTTTCTTGAGAATGCTGGGTTCTTTCTACTACGAGAGGATGGTAGCAAGTACGCCAAGTGATTTTACTGAAATGGTAGGAATGGGTATCCGCTTAGAAGAGGCTGTAAGAGAGGGCCGTTTAACGAAGAGTGAAAGTTTTGGAGGTGTGAAGAAACCATCTTATGGGTTTACCAAGAAGAAGGAAGGAGATGCAAATGCTATTATGTAAGAGAGGAGGGTTAATACTCCTAGAAGGAATTATCAGCATCATTAGCAAGTCGCCTCAGTTACTCCAATTGTGGGTGCAGCTCCAACTACCGTTGCTTATCAGAGACCGTCCCAGCAGGGGAATCAAGGGTATAATCAGAGAAGGGAGAGTTATGACCCTATTCCTATGAGATATACAGAGTTACTATGGACATTGATTCAGAAGAAGCTGGTTCGGACCCGACCACCTCCCGCCGTACCATCACCATTGCCTTGGTATTACAAGGCAGACCAAACATGTGCTTTTCATCAGGGAGCACCAGGGCATAATATTGAGAATTATTATCCTTTGAAGACTGAGGTGCAGAAGTTGGTGAAGTCTGGTGTTCTATCTTTCAAGGACGTGGGACCTAATGTGAAAAATAATCCTCTACCCAAGCACGGGGGAGTAAATGCTGTGAATATGGTGGCCGATTGTCCAGGCGACTTCCAGAATTTTGATATTACTCTGGTTAGAGGAGATTTAGTGAAAATGCATGCAAACCTTTATGAATTTAGATACTATACACATGACCATTCCGATTGTGCTATTTGCAGTACAGACATACAAGGTTGCGATAAGATAAAGGCTGATTTACAAGAGATTATGGATGAGGGCCTCATCCACATAACCAGGCCTAGGGCAGAGTATGAAGAGGAGGTGAATATGGTTTCTGGATGTTCTAGAGAATTCAAATTTTTTGATGTAGAGTATATAAATGAGGACCTTGTACAATTGCATGCTACTTCCTGCCATATGACTGGTCAGGTGGAGCACCAATATGGATCTTGCCGAGTTTGCTGTCGAGATTCCTGAGGATGTTCAATCGTGAAGAATGGTGTTCAGTTGTTGTTAGATAATGGAATTATCAAGGTTACAAGTCAAAGGGATGACTACCATGAAGTTGATATGGTTGAGGTTTGTTTGACTGAGGAAGAGTCAGATGAAGAGTATGCCTCCGCAGATGAGTATTTCTCTTTAAATGAGGATTTGTTTTCCAGAAATGACTCAATAATGACTGATTGTGTTGAAGAAGGGGTAAACGTCATTGTACCTTGTTTTGGGGAACCCGCCCATCTTGAAGTTGAGTATTATAACAAGCCAGCTGTTACCCATTGGTGATTAGTTTGCCGGGTCCTATCCCCTACAAGTCAGATAAGGCTGTGCCTTTCAAATACAACGCTACAATCTTAGAGGATGGAGTGGAAGTTCTCATCCAGCCAATGCCTGATGTTGGGAATATTACTGAAAATAGCAGGGTAACTCGTAACGGTCGTGTGTTTGCACCAGTTGTTCGAAGATATGTTAGTGTTGGAAAGAAAATTGCTGAGAATGTTGAACCCAAGAAGGGTACGGGTGAGACTATTGGAGCTGCGTTAGAGAAAGAAGTGGATTATATTTTAAAGATAATCAAGATGAGCGACTACAGAATTATAGATCAGCTACTGCAAACTCCTTCAAAAATATCTATCTTGGTGTTATTGAGGAACTCCTCTACTCCCAGAGAATCCTTGATGAGGGTACTGGACCAAGCTTTTGTGGAGAGTAATATGCCAATAGACCAATTCAACAGTGTAATAGGGAACATTACATCATGTAATAACTTGAGTTTTTGTGATGATGAATTACCAAATGAAGGAAGGAATCATAACCTGGCCCTCCACATCTCCATGAACTGCAAGAATGATTTACTATCCTATGTGCTGATTGATAATGGATCCGCGTTGAATGTTATATCGAGGAGCACTCTTATGAAGTTGAAATATCAAGGAACTCCTATGCGCCCGAGTGGCATCATTGTGAAAGCATTTGATGGATCATGGAAATCTGTTATTGGTGAAGTGGACTTACCTATTCATATAGGACCACATTTGTTTCAGGTAACTTTCTAGGTCATGGATATTGTACCCGCTTATAGCTGTTTGTTAGGAAGGCCGTAAATACATGAGGCAGGGGCTGTCACTTTAACTTTACACCAGAAACTGAAGTTTGTACGTGAAGGGAAAGTAGTGATCATAAATGGGGAACATACATTATTGATATCTCATTTATCTTCTTTCAGCATTGTGGAGGCGGATGAAGCTGCTGTTGGAACCCAATTCCAAGCCTTATCCATTGACAATATAAGAGGAAATGAGAATTCCATGGTTTCACTTAAGGATGTGCAGCAGGTTGTGCGTAAGGGTCATAGTGAAGTATGGGGACAAATTATGGATCCGCCTGTGAACAAGAACAAAGCTGGCTTGGGGTTCTCTTTGAAGAATGACAAAGGTAAGGGAATGAAGTCGGAGTTTGCTGCGAACAAGTATCAAGACATCTTCCGTAGCGGGGGTTATCTTCATCCAATTGTTTCCAGGATTAATGCCATTGTAGAAGATGAAGTAGAGCAGGAAATTCTGAATTATGTGACGTACGGAGTTAGGGTTCAGAACGGATCACCATTGATGTTCCCTTTTGCATACATGTTTCAAAGTAATTTATTTTGTTAATCTTTTTGAAAAAAGCTTTCACTTTTCCCAAGGTAGAAGTATTAATGTTGTAGGGCTTATCTGTTTGCTGTGACTTTTAAAATCAATAATAAAAGTTGTCTTTGTTTCCCAAATTGTGTTTTTATTTTTCGCTTTTTCTTGGAAAATGGTAATAAAAAAAACCCTTCAAAATAAATAATAACTGAAATTCAATATGCATGATCACTTGTTATATGTGTCAGTTTCTAAAAGAAATCATAAATTATATGTGCAGATTAATTAAAAAACCTGTTGAATACAATGACCCTGCACCCTCTCCCAACTTTGAATGTCCTGTGTATGGGGCTGAAGAAGAAGATTATGATGAGATTCCAGAGGAGGTCTCACGGTTTCTTGAGTACGACGAAAATACCATTCAACCATATAAAGAGCCATTGGAAGTGATCAATTTGGGTTCATAAGAAGATCAGAAGGAAGTCAAGATTGGAGCATTGCTGCATCCTGATGTGAAGAGCAGGTTGATTGAGCTGTTGAAGGAGTATGTGGATATTTTTGCTTGGTCTTATCAAGATATGTCTGGTCTAGATACAAATATTGTAGAGCACCGTTTGCCGTTGAAGCCAGAGTGTCCGCCAATTAAACAAAAATTGAGAAGGACTCACCCAGATATGGCAGTGAAAATTAAAGAGGAGGTTCTAAAGCAGATTAATGCTGGTTTTCTTGTGACGTCAGTGTATCCTTAATGGATTGCCAATATTGTCCCAGTACCAAAAAAAGACAAAAAAGTTCGCATGTGCGTAGATTACAGAGATCTAAATAAAGCTAGTCCAAAAGATGATTTTCCATTGCCACACATTGATATGTTAGTGGATAGCACAACAAAATTCAAAGTATTCTCGTTCATGGACGGATTTTCCGGGTATAATAAAATAAGAATGGCTCCGGAGGACATGGAAAAAACAACGTTTATCACACCCTGGGGAACATTCTATTACAGAGTGATGCCCTTCGGGTTGAAGAACGCTGGTGCAACGTACCAGAGGGCTATGACAACCCTATTCCATGATCTGATGCACAAGGAAATCAAAGTATATGTTGATGGTATGATTTCCAAATCCCAGACTGAAGAAGGGCATGTAGAATATTTGTTGAAGTTGTTTCAACATTTGAGGAAGTATCGTCTCTGCTTGAATCCAAATAAATGCACCTTCGGTGTTCGATCAGGGAAATTGTTGGGTTTCATTGTTTGCCAGAAAGGAATTGAAGTTGACCCTAATAAAGTCAAAGTAATTTAAGAAATTCCAGCGCCAAGAACTGGAAAGTAAGTCAGAGGTTTCCTCGGGCGTTTGAATTATATTTCCAGATTCATTTCCCACATGACTGCAACATGTGAATCGATCTTTAAGTTGTTAAGGAAAGATCAATGTTATGTATGGACGGATGACTGCCAAAGGGCATTTGAAAGTATTAAAGAATATCTGCTTGAACCTCCTATCTTGCTCCCTCCTATTGAAGGAAGACCTTTGATTATGTACCTGACAGTGTTAGATAAATCCATGGGTTGTATTCTGGGACAACAGGATGAAATAGGGAAGAAGGAGTTCACTGTTTATTATCTCAGTAAAAAATTCACTGATTGTGAGTCGCGGTATTCCATGTTGGAAAAGACATGTTGTCTTTGGCCTGGGCGGCAAAACGTTTGCGGCAGTATATGTTGAATCACACTACTTGGTTGATCTCCAAAATGGATCCAATCAAGTACATTTTTGAAAAGCCTGCTCTTACTGGGAGAATTTCCCGCTGGTAGATGTTGTTATCTGAATATGATATTGAATACTGCACTCAAAAAGCTATTAAAAGCAGTGTGTTGGCAGATTATCTTGCTTACCAACCAGTGGAGGATCACCAGTCTGTAGAATATGAATTCCCCGATGAGGATGTGATGTTCCTGAAAGTGAAAGATTGTGATGAACCATTGCTTGAGGAAGGTCCTGACCCTGAATCTCGTTGGAGTATGATATTTTATGGAACTGTGAATGCTTATGGTAAAGGAATTGGTGCCATGATTGTCATTACTCATGGATCGCACATTCCTTTTATCGCAAGGTTAACATTTGATTATACTAATAATATGGCAGAATACGAGGCTTGCATCATGGGTCTCAAAGAAGCTATTGATCTCAGAATTAAAATTCTAGATGTGTATGGTGATTCAGCTTTGGTAATAAATCAGATTAAAGGAGAATAGGATACTCGTCACCCCGGCTTGATCCCTTACAAAGATTATGCTAGAAGATTGTTACCCTTCTTTAACAAAGTTGAATTCAATCACATTCCTAGAGATGAAAATCAAATGGTGGACGCTCTGACAACTCTGGCTTCTATGTACCAAGTAAATACTTGGAATGATATACCTCGAATTACGGTT
Organism: Vicia faba; assembly: GCA_948472305.1. Lineage (NCBI taxonomy): Eukaryota > Viridiplantae > Streptophyta > Magnoliopsida > Fabales > Fabaceae > Vicia > Vicia faba. The sequence continues at coordinate 777,388,362 of OX451737.1, forward strand.
TGGCGACTGGATAGGCCCACTCACGTGTTCACAACAGAGGAGGTAGCATATGAAAAACCTTGGTAACATGACATCAAGCATTTTCTTCAGACTCAGGAATACCCGATTGGTGCTTCAAAGAAAGATAGAAAGACATTGAGAAGATTGACATGCAGTTTCTTCCTCAGTGAAAATGTGTTGTATAAGAGAAATTATGACATGGATTTCTCAGATGCGTGGATAGACATGAAGCAGGCATGATGATGCATGAGGTTCACGAAGGTTTGTTTGGAACTCATGCCAATGGACATTCGATGGCTAAAAGGATGCTAAGGGCAGGTTACTATTGGCTGACAATGGAATCTGACTGTTACAAATTTGCATTGAAGTGTCATAAATGTCATATTTATGCAAATAAGGTCCATGTGTCTCTGACACTTCTCAATGTGATCTATTCCCCATGGCCTTTCTCTATGTGGGGTATTGACATAGAACCCAAAGCTTCGAATGGACACAATTTTATCTTGGTAGCAATTGGTTACTTCACCAAGTGGGTGAAGGCTGCTTCATATGCCAATGTTACTAAGCAGGTGGTTGTATGCTTCATCAAGAATAATCTTATATGTCGGTATAGTGTGCCGAGTAGAATTATCACCGACAATGGCTCGAATCTGAACAATAAGATGATGACAGAACTTTGTGAGGAATTCAAGATTGTCCATCACAATTCATCTCCGTACATGCCAAAGATGAATGGGGCTGTTGAATTTTCTAATAAGAATATCAAGAAGATTATCTAGAAAATGTTTGTTACTTATAAGGATTGGCATGAAATGCTCCCTTTTTCTTTGCATGGATATCGAACATCTGTCCGCACTTCAACATGAGAAACCCCATTCTCCCTTGTGTATGGAATGGAAGCTGTGCTCCCAATTGAGGTTGAGATTCCCTCTTTGCGTGTGATAATGGAAACCAAGTTGACAGAGGCTGAATGGGTCCAGAACAGGTTTGACTAGTTGAATTTGATTGAGGAGAAGAGGATGACGGCTTTGTGTCATGGCCAATTATATCATAAAAGGATGAAGAAGGCTTTTGATAAGAAGGTCAAACCTCGTGAATTCAGAGAAGGAGACCTCGTGCTCAGGAAGATCATGTATTTCAACACTGATTCTAGGGGAAAGTGGACTCCCAATTTTGAAGGCCCATATGTTGTCAAGAAAGCCTTCTCTGGCGGTGCATTAATTCTTGAAACTATGGATGGCGAGGAGTTCCCACATCCCATGAATGCTGATGCAGTCAAGAAATACTTCGCCTAAAGGAATAAAAGAACAACTCGCTAAGTTGAAAACCCGAAAGGGAGGCTTAGGCAAAAAAGAGCGTCTCGGTAGGCTGAAAACCCGAAAGGGCGGTCTAGGAAAAAATTAGAGACATAAACAAAATAAATTTCCCGCTAAGTTGAAACCTCGCAAGGGCATCTTAGGCAAAAGTTAGGGACTTTCTTGGCAAGTAACTGCATCATGCAAGATCTGATCATTGAAGCAACAATCTTCTCGAATCCTCATCATACTTCAACGAAAGATACTGCTCAGAATTTCAAAAGTTGTTAGAGGGGATAGTGGTTATTGTATCTCAATGTATCTTTTCCATTATATATTACCATTTTCCGAACTTTGTAATTATCCATGGAGTCTCGCCATTTGCAGACTACCATTCTATTAATGAAATTTGAGCTTTTACCCAATTCTTTGTATTTCTTATTTTATTTAGCTTGCAAAGACTCCATTTATTATTGATAATAACTTTCAAAGAAAAAAGATTAAATAACAAAATCGATTTTTCAAAAAGAATTTACAATTTGCTCTTACTGGGGAATTTGTGATGAAACAACAACAACAAAAATGGTGATCCCAGAAATGGACAAACTCCAGTTTGTTTTAAGAAGTTTTTTCCCCTCGGGAAGGTTTACTCAAGAGGATTCTCCGTATTGGGTTTGTGACTCCGGTATCCTCGATCAAGTTTGGATTCATTTCTCCTCTTTTATGAGTTTTCATGATGTGAAGTTTCAATCCGAGATTTCTCCAATGAAGTTTTCGTTTGGTCTGATGGAAGTTCTTTTTCCCGAGAAGTTCGTACCATAATCATTCTTAAAGAACGCAGGTCCCTGGTTTCTCTAGTGAATAATGTATTGTGGTTTTCCCTTTGAGGATGTGGTGTTAACCTCCCCAATGAAGTAGGCTTGAATTCCCCAGTGAATATTTTGATGATTTGGTGTCCATCTGCTTTAATTGAGATTGGTTTTGCAATCCCCAGTAGAAGTGTTACTTTTGAAAACATTTGTTTCCCCAGTGAAGCCTGGAGAGGGATGTTCTATCCCTGTATCAGTACTATTCTATCACTTTGTTTTGTTTACTTCTGGATTGTGTTTCTCCCCGGTAAAGCTAAATCAGGAAGTAGGTTTTGTTTCCTCAATTGGCATTTACTTTTTCTTGGAATGATCATCTTGGATGTGGTTTAGCCAAGTTTTGTTTTTGCCAGAGTTGGTTTTGTCTGGTTACTCCCAGTGTTGTATATCTGTTTTGTCAGCATACGCACGATAACACTCATACATTCATACATATATCATGCATAGCTAAAATTGGAAAATCATTGTTCATTAACATTTGTTAATATTTTTGTTGACATATCACTCTGTTTTATAGATGTTATGTTGTCCTCTCTTCAATAGAGTGTTGGCCTTAAGCAGAAAGCGTATATTCTTTCAGCTTCCCCATTGAGTTATCCCTCGTGGAAGATTTTTACTTCATCCTTCTTGTACAGCTCTTTCTCTGGATGATTTGGGTTTTCCTCTTGAGTTTATTTCTCAAAGGATGTATTTTGGACGACTGTCTTATTCCAGTTTATTTCTGGTTTGAATTTTTGATCCTCGACAATATTATTACTTTGGATTTCTGCAAGCTTCAAGAATTGGTTTGAGAATGTGCATTTATTTTGCACGAGAAGACCTTTATCTGCTCAAGCAAGAATATATTGGCATCTCCCCAGGAAGTCATATTTATTTCCCCAGGAAGTCATATTTCTTTCCCCAGGAAAACATATTTCTTTCCCCAGAAAGTCTTTGTTTTTACAATCCTCCATAACAGTAAGTGGCAGGTCTCTTTATTTGAGCAATTTGTACTTCCCTGTAAAAGTCGACGTAACTATTTTTTTTTGCTATCTTCTCTATGAGTGGATAGTTTGCAGCTCGTTGTTAAATTACTCCAGTGGATGGCAAGTCGTTCAATGTCGTTGAAACAGTTCGTTAAGAAATCTTTGTAAGTGGTAGTCTCTTTATTTGAGACAACTTATACTTTACCCTTTCCAGGCAGAGTGCCTCAGTTAAAGAAGAAGTTGAGACCCTTTCTAGGTGAAATGCGAGAAAATTTTAGGGAAACTTGTTATCTTTTTGCTACCCTCAGTGAACGTTGGTAGTTCATCGTCAGTGAACGACGATGCTATGATATATTTTCTCTCTACCTTCAGTGAAAGTTGGTAGGTCATTGGCAGTGAACTTTGATGATTGTTATCTTTTTGCTACCCTCAATGGACATTGGTAGTTCATCGTCAGTGAACGGTGGTGCTATGATATATTTTCTCTCTACCTTCAATGAAAGTTGGTAGGTCATTGGCAGTGAACTTCGATGATTGTTATCTTTTTTATACCCTCAGTGAATGTTGGTAGTTCATCGTCAGTGAACGGCGGTGCTATGATATATTTTCTCTCTACCTTCAGTGAAAGTTGGCAGGTCATTGGCAGTGAACGTCAATGATTGTTATCTTTTTTCTACCCTCAGTGAACGTTGGTAGTTCATCGTCAGTGAACGATGATGCTATGATATATTCTCTTTCTACCTTTAGTGAAAGTTGGTAGGTCATTGGCAGTGAACGTCGATGATTGTTATCTTTTTTTCTACCCTCAGTGAATGTTTGTAGTTAATCGTCAGTGAAGACGATGCTATGATATTTATTTTCCTTCTACCTTCAATGAATGTTGGTAGCTCACCATCAATGAACGTCAGTGTTGTTTTTTCTTTTCCTTCTACCTTCAGTGAACGTTGGTAGCTCACCGTCAGTGAACGTCGGTGTTGTTATTTCTTTCCTCTTTCTACCTTTAGTGAAAGTTGGTAGCTTTACCTCCAATAGGAGTTGGTGTATCCTTTTACCATTTTACCATCCTCTATGAGTCGTGTCTTTTGATCCACCAGTGATTTATTTTCCTGGTCGGGTCACTCTCTTGTTTCTTTATTATTGTTATATACCCAATGGTGTTTTGCGTCTCTTTGGTCTTGTTAACATGCATTCATGCTCATAAACATTGCATGGCATATTAGGGCCAAAAATAGGGTTTGTTTTATATTTAAGTATCTTCGATCACGTCGACACAAAGATTTTTAACCTTCGTATCTCTAGATAGAAGAAACTTAAATAAGAGCAGCTGTTGTACCCCAATTTTTTGCCCCTAATATCCCTTCATCATACCATTTTGATTCCATTACAATAAGATCGCACTAGGATTCTTGGTTCCCCTACCTATATTTAGATTTTCACTTTAAGGAATCACCAAACACCTTGACTTGTGTTCTTTTGCGATCATGAATATTTTTTTGTCTTGATTTCTTCTTTTAATTAATAAAATGCAATGTTGGTTTATCTTGCTTGTTATCCACGTAGGTAAAGGCAATGAGATTTAACAAGTTGCCCCATGGGTTCATGAGTTTATTTCCATGCCCTAGTCAATAAAGCTTGAGAATTTCATGCCTCACCATTGAAGTTGTTTTGGAGGAAATGGAATGGCAAGTTTATTTTGGTCCACCATATTTCAAGATTATCAAATTTGGTCCAAAAAGTACAAGGGGTTGATTGAAAAAAGTAGTCATGTTTGGATAAGATTTTATTCCTTTTGGTCACAAGTGCGTGTTCCTCTCAATTCTCAAGATATGGAAGTGGTTGTGATTACTATGAGTTCTCATTATCATCCTCAACAACTTATATTTACAAAGAATTTATGTTGGTACAAGAAGTTTGTTCAAAATTGTCAAAGTTCCTCAAGGCATGTTTCTTAGTCTAGGAGCTAGGGTTTTGAACTTCAAAGGAGTATATCTTGCTCATATTTTGGTATTTTTGAGTGATTCCAAAGACATAATTATCTTCAATGGGTTATTAACAAATCACTTCAAAAGTTCCAAGGAGTTTTCATGTGGAAGAAACTTGATGAGGAAGAAAGATTACAAGTCCTCTAGATGAATCCCTAATTTTCCATGTGTGACTTAAAATGATCATAACTTGGTCAATTTTTATCACCTTGAGCCCATTATTTTTCCATAATTATCTTGAAGATGTGAAATTTATGCCTTCTTTTATGTGCAAAGTGAGAAAATGGATGGAAGTTTCCTTAAGAATACAAAATATTATAGGTCATTTTATGAAATTTTGCCAACTTCAACAAGTCATAACTTTCTCAATTTTTGGACATTTAGAATGGTTCAAGTTTCAAAATGTCATTCAAGAGATCTACTTTATGCCATTTTTTTCCGGTCAAGAGCAAATTCCAAGTGGAAGGCTATGTTTGGATGCAAGACATTATAGGTCACTTTTGAAGAAAAATTTGAAATATTTCTAAGTATGGAAAGTCAACCCTTTTTATCCAACTTTGACTCGTTACAACTTTCAGCTCAAGCATCCATTTGTCTCCATTCTTTTCACATTGCAAAACTTGTAACCTCATCTTTCTGAAGAATCAAGAATCATGCCCTAAGACCCCTTAAGCTGAGAATGCCATTGGTCAGAAGTTGGCACTTTGAAACTGAATTTTTCACCAAGTCAGAAGTTTGAAATCCTTGATTTGGCTTCTAAATACTTTTATTCTGTGCGTTTATGCCTCTAAACATGTTTAATGAAGTTCTAGAAGTGATTAGCATAGCAAAACGCGCGTTTTGGATGAGTTTTGATCAAATTGGAAGTCACATTTTTCTTGTTTGCAACTTCACACGATTTCCCTCCAAACTTTATCATTTCACACACTTGGATATTCTATTTGATTCCATATAGAGGGTCATTCCCCATTCATTTCCTCAAGCTTGGATAGCCAGAATCACCCTGCCAAACTTGTTCCATAACTCAGAATTCAGCAACTTCGAAATCCATACACAAGCCTTTTTTAATCCAATTTTTTCATCAATTCACCTTCCTTGATCTTCCCTGAAGCTTACCATATAATTACATTCAAGAATCGTGCCCTATATTGCTCCATAGAAGTACAGTTTCAGAACTCTGCAACTCAACTTCAATAGGTAGATTCCTTCAACAATTCTTCAAAACTTTGATATCATTGTGATGCTCTCATTGCCCTGGTTCTAGTCGCAACACTTTATTTTTACTGGAAACACGTTTTGACCATGAAATTTCAAATCCCTTTTCAAAACATTCCTTCCAAATTGCTTGAGCTACAGTTTATATAAATTTGGCGCGAGGGTGTGGTTGTCTTCGTCTTGAAGAGACGAAGCGAATGGCATAGGTCCGAGCTTCTGATTTTACAGTTTGAGAGACCTATAATTCATGTTAGTTGGAGGTTGAAGATGACCAACATGTCATCTTCAAACCAATGATGGCGTGTCACTTGTTTTTTTTTTAATTCTGATTTTATTTTTGATTCTATGCTTTATTCACTAATGGCCATGATATGCACAGTGCGCCAGATCCCTTGGATTTGATTACTAACGCGTTTTGACTATCATCCAATGGTCCATATATTTTTTACTTTTATTTTCTTTTCTGATTTTTTATATTTAATTGTTTTAAACTTCAAAAAATCATAGAAAATTCATTTTAAGTCCAAAAAATCTGAAAAATTATGATAAACATTTTTGATTATTCTCTTTCTGATTTTTATTTTTTCACAATTTAATTTTGTGTTTTGGTATTTTTTTAAATAAATTTTCACTTTATTTGAATTGATTTAAATGTTTAAAAATACTTTTATGCATTTTTAAATTATGAAAAAATTATGGAATGATCTAATGATATCGTGACAAATATTGGTGACCTTATTTTATTTTTGTTTCTGACTTTGCTATTTTTTTAATCATTTTTGGTTTATTTTACCCATTTCTTTTAATTTTAAAAATAGTTTCTGACTTTAAAAAAATTACAAAAAAATTTATAAAATCATTTGAGCCCTTTTCTGATTTTTCTATGGTCTTACTTTTTATTTCTTGATTAATTTGAACATAGTTGATATTTTTCTCTTTTATTTCTATTTTTAAACATTATTTTTTTAACCTTTTGTATATATTCAAATATAATATTATTTTGTGATTATTTTCTGGTTGATCTTGGATTAAATTCTTGATCATGAGCTTTATTAACATTATTGGATCCATGGTGTTGAGTCTAAATCCACAAAAATGGATGAATGATTTTAATAATAGTTTGATTAAATTTAATCCAAAAGTGGTTTATATTTTCTCTCCCACCCCACTTCATCTCATCCCCTTCTTATTGCACTAAATATTGTTGGAGCATGATCTCTATATCATGTCTCAAAACAAATGGTGCATAAATTGCTATTGATCGGCCTCAAAATGGTGCATAATTTGTGTTTTAAATTTTTTAAAGAGGAACTACGTGTACCCTGACCCCCCATTGTACGAAAGGTGGTACGTAGGCACTAAAGGTTCACAACCGCGACGGGTGCAAAAATCATAAAAAATATATATTTCTTTTCTCACCTCCACCATCTTTTTTATACAACATTTTTTTCATAGCCAAAATATACAGATTTTACAAAGAGGTTCCTGCGGAGTACCGTAGATGTTTAGGATGCTAATACCTTCCCTTTGCATAACCAACCCCCTTACCTTGAATCTTTCCCCTTTTATTTTGGGTTATTCACTCTTTTCCCATCCCTTTGGAAATAATAAAGCGCAGTGGCGATTTTTATTTTGATTTGTATAAGTCTAGTCAATCCAATGGCTTAGTCTTAAACATTTCTACCGCTACTTCAGCCAGGCTCAACTTCTAACATTTCCTTTTGTTTATCCCGAGAGATCCTTGAAAACATTGCATCCATATATCGTGCATGTCATTACATAACATGTATTTTCTAAGACATGCTTTCTCATCTTCTTGCTGTTTATTTCAGTAAAAGATGGCTCTTGAACTAACTGTGAAAGACCTTCAAGCTAAAAACACCCAATTCTAAGAGACGCTCCTGAACTTAGCCAAGGGAAAGAAAGAACTAATGGTGCCCATCACCAAAAAGAAAAAGACTAGGAAACCGACTGGTATCCTTAACATGGAGAGAAGATTCAAAGGTCCCGCCAAACAGGTTCAAGATTCTGATATTCCATCATATGAAGATGACAATCAAGAAGAATAAGACCGAAGTATAAAAGCTGAGGAGGGGAGCAACCTTGGTTCTGTTAGAATTCCTGATGAAGAAGACTATTCTGATGAGCAATATCCTCTCGCTGATGACAGATACAAACAACTAGAAGATCATCTGAATGCCATGGAATTCTAGAAAGTGCCCGGGTTAGATTTTGAACAACTGGGTCTTATCTCGGGGGTTGTGATCCCTCACAAATTCAAGATCCCTAATTTTGCAGAATATGATGGTGTTTCCTGTCCTAAACTGCATCTGAGGTCTTATGTCCATAAGATCTAAACCCATACTGCCGACAGAAAGTTATGGATTCACTTATTTCAAGAGAGTTTATCTGGACACAACTGGAATGGTTCTATCAGTTGGAAGGAACCAATATATGTACTTGGTAAGACTTGGTTGCTACCTTTTATAAACAATACCAATACAATATGGATCTTGCACCAACTTGTGTGCAACTATAGAGTATGACTATGGGCTCTCATGAAGGGTTTAAGGAGTATACCCAGAAGTGGAGAGATTTAGCTGGGAAGGTACAACCTTTTCTATCTGATAGGGAGCTGGTTGACATGTTCATGGGTACTTTAATAGGACATTTCTTTAATCATTTGATCGGAAGCTCTTCATCTGCTTTTACCGAGTTGATAATAACAAGAGAGCATGTCAAAAGTGGTATCTGAAGTGGAAAGATTCAAGTGGCTGCATCTTCAAGTACTTTAAAGAAGACGTTCAACAGTAAGAAGGAAACAAATGTTGTTTATGGCCAGAAGAGTCGTACTAGAAGTGATCGCAACCAATCTGTGAGAGTTGTGCTAATTTCTAATCATGCGCCTGTGCAACAACAACATGGAAATTAACGTAGGTCAAAGGCACCTAGAAGGCAGTTTACAAAGATCAACATGCCATTATCTCAGGCATTACAACACTTACTGAAAGCAGAGCTGATTATAGTAAGGGATCCTCCTCAGAATCCCAACACCTCCTCTCCTCATTATAATCCTAATGTGAAATGTGCTTGCCATTCCAATAGCCCCGGGAACAACACCAATAGCTACTGAGCTTTGAAGAATAAAATTTAGGACATGATTGACAATAAAGAAATTGATTTTGATCCTCCCGAGATCCCCAATGTAATTATTGCACCTATGCCGAAGCATGACAAAAGTATCAATGCAATTGATGATGTTCCATATATTTTTACTGTAGATGAATTAACTACTCCCCTCTCCATAATTAAGAAGAATTTGTTGCAAGCTGGTTTATTTTTGGGTTATATTGAAATATGTTACTGCTGTGCAGCCCAACCCAATGGCTGCAGGTTGTTGAAAGAAGGTATTCGGTGTCTGATGAACAACCATATCATTATAGTTGAGAAGATTCATTCTATTGAGAATTTATTTCAAGACTTATCTGTAATTTCCGACACTCCTATCAGGATCACTACCAAAGGCCCTGTGAAGATTAAGGCTGAACCCAAAATCGCTCCTCTGATAATCACTTCACCCGGACCAATTCCATATTCCTTGGACAAAGCTGTCCCTTGGAACTATGGAGTCGATGTCTACTACCATGGCATCAAAAAAGATCTATTGACTACTGAAAATGAAGATACTGAAGTGGCTGATCCCACTGTTGACAATATTGCTGGGACCAATAAGGTTACTATAAGCGGAAGGATTTTCTCTTTGGAAATCTCTCCAAAGACTACTGCTACGCTAGTTCGTGTTACTTCTACCGAGTCAACTGCTGAGACTCGGAGCAAAGAAAAGATGAATGAGCCTTCCCAGACCAAGGCTATTGGACGATGTGATCGATCTAGAAGGGGGGGTTGAATAGATATCTTAAAATAGTTTATGCTTTTTAAAATTGTTTTTCAGAAATCTATGCGAAAGCTTCCCAAAATCTCCAATCGCCTAAATGATCCTCTATTGAAAAGGTCAGATATGCGTAACTGTATGGGATAGAATGGCAAAGTAAGAATCAATGCGTTTTACTCAATTGGTCAATCACTTATACACCCTCAATGAATATGAATTACTTCCAATGAGTTGAATGAGATAAATCTAAACACAATGAATAATTTGTGGATTAGTCAATTTTTCAAACACCTTATAAGCAAAGCACTTTAGGTTTGATTTTACTAAATTGTAGTGGTGAGTTTTATTGGGTATCAATCAAATGTGTTGTTACCAATGTTGTGAAATGATCTCAATATACCACAATTTCAGTACATGTAGATTTGACAAGTTAATTTTCACAAACTATATTAATCAAGTATGGAGATAAAGAAACAGAAGAAGAACCACTACGCCAAACAAGACTTTAGACAACGCTTTTTTTGGCTTTAGACAACGCTTTTATTGTCTTTAGACAACCCTTTAAAGTGTTGTCTATTCCAATGCTGTAGTAGGTAAAGACAAAACTTTGTTAAAAGTAAAAGGGCTGCTAATTCCCACCTTTAGGCAACCCTTTTACTTATAAAGCGCTGCTAAAGGTCCCCTTTAGCCAGCGCTTTTACTTTTAAAGCACTGCTAAAGGCCCTATTTAGCCAACACTTTTACTTTTAAAGCGCTGCTAAAGGCCCCCTTTAGCCAACGCTTTTACTTTTAAAGTTCTGCTAAAGGCCCCCCTTTAGCCAGCACTTTTACTATTAAAGCGCTACTAAAGGCCCCCTTTAGCCAGCGCTTTTTTTGAAACAAAAAAAATTAAAAATAAAAAGCCCCTTTAGGCAACACTTTTAATGTTAAAGCGCTATCTAAAGCCCCCTTTAGGCAGCGCTTTTTTTGAAACAAAAAAAATAAAAAAAGAGCCCCTTTAGGCAGCGCTTTTACAGTAAAAGCGCTGTCTAAAGGGGGCTTTAGACAACATTTTTTAAAGCGCTATCTAATGTCTACAAAATTTTTTATATAACCTTTTTGAAAAAAAAGTGGTTTTTTTATATACAATTTTATATGCATAGATTTTAACCATATTTGCACCAGGTTTTCACCATATTTTGCACCTGTATATACCATTACAAATTTCACCAGATTTTCACTAATATTGGAGCTTCAATCCAATAAAAAATAATACCAAAAGATACTATACATTTGCACCAATGTACTTATATATACTATTACTCTTGTACATATATACTTTTACAAAAAAACAACACCATTATATACCATTACAAAATCTACTCATCTCTATCTTCTACATATGCACACATAACCTGAAACAACACCAAAATATCGTAATTCATACTGTGATACAAACAAAATATATATAATTTACCACATGACAAACAACTACAAAATTGAAACACTTGAATATACTCAAAATTCTCATCAATTAAAGTAAGATTACAATATACCTTATATAACTTCCGTCTCAATAATGCATTGACACCAATTCTCCTTAAGTTCATCCAACTGAGAACTTGAGTAAAAAGCACAATTGAATTCATCAAAGTACTACATAATCATATAACATAGTATGTTTAAGTTAAAACTATTTAATTATATGAGAAATATGTGTTAAATATTAAAATAACTCCTAAGTTAAAAATCCATACCTTAGGTGGAATCTCTATTCAATCCAAAAGAAGGATTTCTCTCATAAACCTCAACATGTAAAAACCGCAATCTACTTCATTACGCTGCCGAGGACACTACACATGAAAAAAAAATATGGATAAGGTCTAAGTTTTATCAAGTATCATCACTATTAATATAATCAAAATTGTGATAATTAATTAATATACCTCCACTATAATCCATATAATGTTGTTGGCTTTACTCTTTGGTACTTGAACACCTCTTTGTGCTCGAAAAACTTGTATAATGCTAATAAAACATAAATGCATATTTAGAACAATTCACATAAATAAATAAATAAATAAATATACACACGAATATTTAAAACAATCTCACTCACGTATCAACCATATTCTTCATATCTTGGTATGTACTTAGATCATTGCATAAAGAATCTAGATGATATACAACTTCTCTGATATGATTAATCGCGACCAACAACCAATGTCCACTATAAGATTAAACAAATGTGAGATGAAAATTTTCTACACAATGTCAAAATATGAAAAATTATAATAGATAAATTTAGAATGAAAATCTAACCCGTTTCCGGTATTAAGCGGTAAAAAGAACAACTTTTCGGTATCTTTGTCGGCCATAAAGCGCTCCAGTACATACGCCATGACTTCATTTGGTTTATGTAAGATTAACCCTAAGTTGGTAGTGAAATGAGATAAGAAAGCAAATCTTTTCTCCAATCCACTCGGGCGTATAAATTTTTCATGCAAAAACCTGAAATAAAAGTCCTCATTAATATTTGAAATGAATAAATGAACTGATCAATTAACTAGACAAAGTAGATCGGATATACCTTATGTATGTATTAACAACACCGAGGCTTAATTGTGTATGTTGTAAAACTTGATCAAAATCCTCCATACCAATTGTTTCAGAATATTCAAAACCAAAAATACAAAACTCCATAGGTAGAAGACGAGTATTTCCTTCCGGAATATCAAACATTTCTAAAAATGTCCCAAGCCACGACCTAAACTTGGAAGTAGGTTTTTTTAGCCGCGGTCTTCTTAGCAATAACCTTTTTTTCAGGATTCTTACCCCTACCGACATCTTCATTCTCTTTAGCATGAATCTAAAGATCATATAATTAGTTATGTGAAGTATAAGATCACGAATTAACATTTTTCATGCATAAATATCATATAATTGTGATTACCTCTTTTATTGATGCAACTGACTTGGTTTGCCACAGAATCCCCTTGTCTTTTGCTTTGGATTTTGTTGGAGTCTAATTAACATAACCATGTAAAAACAAATGCACGTAAGATGCACGTAAAAACTTTGAATACTCAAGTGTTCATATATATGGTTTTAACCATACCTCATCATCTACACTAATGAGGCTTGACGACCATGCAACAAACGAACCTATTGCGTCTCCCACCAGTGTGGCATCCGAAACATCGTCAGGATGTGGTAATAACGCATCATTCTCCAAAGCAATGTCAACCGATACTTTCAAACATCCAGTAGGTAGAGGTTTAGTGTGAAGTAGTTCTCCCAAAGTGTTATGAACTTTTCCCTTCCCAACCATCCGATAAGTCGGTGACGATAAGTAGAGTTGACAAGGTGAATTGCCCTAAAACCAATAATAAATTTCAAATTGTTATTGTGCATATATTTCAATTAAATTAAGCTACTTTAATTTCATAATGATATATATAATTACCTCTGGAAGATTCGATTGAAAATTACAACCGATACTACCTTTATCACTAGTAGCTTTAAAACCTGAAGCTTTCTCTCTTAATTCTTTTTCCCTTCTCAATTCACGGACTTCAGCTTGTAGTTCTTCCAAGGTTTCATGTAGTTCTTTATTTCTAAGAGTCTTTTGTGTTTTCATCTTCAAGGATTTTGGAGTAACTCCAAATCCCTTACCCCTCACCCTACCAGAATACTCACGAACATCTAATGCTTAACTAAGTATGCTCCTGCAATCATTGTCTTCATCTGGACATATAAACTGAGATAGAGTCTCTTGAAATTCATATCAATATTGAAATTTTTTCTTAATTATATGTTACTAAACTTTTTATTTAATTAAAGAAATAATGCTATACTTACAAATTTCTCAAAAGCTTTTTGAACATCTTCTTTGACAACTCCATCCTTACCCACATGGGCTTCCTTCCACAAAACATGTGCCGAAAGAGATGTTTCAGAACTATTCTCCCTTGTTAACTACACATTAAGCCAAATAATATGATCAAATATAATTCATGATGAACAAGTATATCATTGCAATTTATAGATACTTATGATAGACTGTTCTAAGTGTCCATATCCAATATGCCCTTTTGTGTATGGATACGCGGGACTTGATGCTCTTTGCTGATTTGTTTCACTTACAGTCTGAAATTCTTGGGTTTTTCGTTTGGCTTTAAACGTTTCCCATTCTTTAGGTGAAACCAAACTTGCATATTTAGATGGAAGCTCTGCATCAACAAAAATTTTATCCTCATCCTTAAGAAACTTGATATTTAAAAAATTCCTAAACCCTCTTAGTAGTTTTTCGACCAATCGGAGACAAAAAGTTCTTCTAGTATCATCAATGTTGTTGAAATACCTATACGAAAAACATACACAGAGTGTGTTAATACAAGTAATTTAAAGACATAATCATCATTAAAAACAAATTGGAACTTTATTAAATATGGTACCTGTATCTCACTCCAAATTTTTTCTTTAGCTTCTTTCAACTCTCATTTTCTCCAATCATCACAAGTAATTGGAACTTCATTCCTTACAAGTGCACCAATAAAACTTGTCACTGTTGAAATGTTAGGCTCAATTAGTTGGCCACTTTGGCTCCAATGCGCATCTAATTTTATGCCTCGGTCTCTATCACGAATGACTTTCTTCATAACTGTTATTCCCCGTCTAATTTCTGCTTCCTGAGAAATAACGGTCTCATGATCTCCATCATCAATAGCATCATCATATGGGTGATCCTTGTTACTAGCCATCTAACCTGTAATAAAGAAAAACATAAACCCAATATAAAAATCCATAATCAATTGAATATATAACAAATGACAAATAAAGAAGAGCATATAAATTTATTGAAAATGACATAATATATAACATTTTACTATATTACCTCTTTCACTAACATCTCTTTCTTTTCTTGGTTGGAATATGAATTACTTGTTTCTTAGAAATGCGGACGTCACAATTGATCCAAATTCCCTCGTTATGATCGTTTCTAATATACGATTCATCAGCTATAATATTCTCATCTTGATCATTCCGTCTAATACATGACTGATTCTCAACATCAATATCACCTTGATCTACACCTGTATCATCAATCACTTTGTTAGGTAAAATCACTATAGACCATTTCGTACTCGTCGGGTCAGTGACATAGAACACTTGTTTAGCTTGAGATGCTAGAATAAAAGGCTCGTCTTTGTACCCCACCCTATTAAGATCAACTTACAGAAATCTTGACTTATCCATTCGTATGCCACTATTATTTACCCACTTGCAACCAAAGATAGGAATCTAAAAATTCTCGTAACCAAACATCCAAATGTGCTCAATAACCCCAAAATATGATAGATTTGCATATTTGGGGTTTAAGTCCTTCATACTTGATATGTGCATTACTTCAGCTAGAACGG
Organism: Vicia faba; assembly: GCA_948472305.1. Classification (NCBI taxonomy): domain Eukaryota; kingdom Viridiplantae; phylum Streptophyta; class Magnoliopsida; order Fabales; family Fabaceae; genus Vicia; species Vicia faba. The sequence continues at coordinate 777,403,979 of OX451737.1, forward strand.
TGACACCACTATTTTGCATAGTACTTTTATCATCTTGTTCTTTGGTATAAAATGTGTATCCATTTATTGCATATGCGCTATGAGAAAACACATGGAAACTTGGACCATATGCCAAACATCTCAACCTTTATGTTATTGAAGCGGGATCTGAAAAGCGCTTTGAATAAATATGATCCTTAAACCATTGTATAAAACTTTGATTGTGCTCTCGTACTATCCAATTTTCATTTCTGTTCTGATTTAACCCTCGGAGTACAACCTTGTGCATTTCAACATATGGCTCAACCTCACTGTCATTGTGTAGAACATATAATGGCACATGCTCCCGTTCATCCCTTGATACTATCTCAATTTTATTTCCAATTAATTTTTTACCTTCCTTTTTTTCAAAAATATGAGTTTTGGGGAGCCCAACGGATTGAACATTAGACAAATATTCAGTACAAAACTCAACCGCTTCTTCAACAATGTATCGTTCAATAATACAACCCTCTAGGCGACTTCAGTTTTTCACGTACCCTTTTAATATTTTCATATAACGTTCAGCAGGGTACATCCATCTCATATAAGCTGGTCCACACAACTGTGTCTCTTTCATAAGATGAACAACTAGATGTACCATTATGTCAAAAAAGAGGGAGGAAAATACATCTCAAGCTCACACAAGGTAATAACTATTTCTTTTTGCAGTGTTGGTAAGACCTCAGGATCGATCACCTTACTACAAATTGACCTAAAGATAAAACACATTTTAGTTATGGCGCTTCTTACTTTTTTTGGCTAAATAGAACGTATACCTATTGGTAGAAAATGCTCCATTATAACTTGACAATCATGTGTCTTTAAACTCTTTAACTTGAGGTCTTTCATAGACACAAGTCTTCTAATATATGAAGAGTATCCTTCTGGAACTTTAACTTCACTTAGAAACTTGCACAATATTTTTTTCTCCTTTCTAGATAGAGTAAAAGCAGAAGGTGGTAGATATGTTCGTCTTACTTTCTTCACGGGTCCTAATTCAATTCTTATTCCCATCTTTAACATGTCCTCCCTTGCTTTAAGGCCATCCTTATACTTTCCTTTTATATTGAGTAACGTACCAATAACACTTTCGAATATATATTTTTAATATGCATAACATTGAGAAAATATCTCACATACAAAGACTTCCAATATGGCAATTAGAAAAAAATCGACCTCTTCTTCCACCTATCTTTGACAACCTTATGTGAAAAAGGCTTGGCAAACTGAGTACACATATCTTTCACCTTTAAAAAAATTTGGTTACCTGACAATGCAGGTGGAGCTTTACGTTGTTCGATGTCTCCATTGAATGCTTTTCTCCACCCACGGTAGTGATGTTTAGAATGTAAGAATCTACGATGATTGAGAAACACATTCTTCTGACAAAGTTCCAATCATGTCGTATTGATTCCATCTTCACAAATAGAACACGCACGTTGACCTTTAATGTTATACCCAAATAGATTCCCGTATGCTAGAAAATTATTAATTGTTCCAAACAACATCGCCCTTAAATTGAAACTTTCTTTCCTATATCCATCATAAACCTCCACACCGTTCTCCCACAAAATCTTTAAATCTTCGATCAAAGGTGTCTAGTATACATCTATCTTATTCCCCGGTTGTTTAGGCCCAGAAATTAACATAGATAACATCAAGTACTTACGCTTCATACATAGCCATGGAGGTAGGTTATAAATCATAAGAATCACAGGCCATGTGGTATGTGAGATACTTTGAAGACCAGTTGGGTTCATTCCATCAGTAGATAATACCAAGCGAAGGTTTCTTGCTTCTTCTCCAAAATCAAGATAATCATCATCAATTTTCGACCATTGTGGTGAATGTTCCGGATGTCGATACTTTCTATCAATAATTATTTCATTTGCATGCCAAGTCAAGTGTCTTGCATCTGTTTCACTATGAAACATGGGCCTAAATCTCGTAATTATAGGAAAATACCATAAGACTTTTGCTGGAGACAATTTTTTCTTATATCGAGATAAACCGCATTTAGGACACTCATTTAACGATGCATATTCGCTTCAAAACAAAACACAATCGTTTGGACAAGCATGTATCTTATCATAGCTCATGCCAATAGAGCACAACATTTTTTTGGCCTCATAGGTTTGATTAGGAAGAACATTATCCTCCGAAAGCATATCTCTCATAAGGGCTAATAACTCTGTGAAACTTTTATCCGACCATCCATTGCCCACCTTTAAGTTGTACAACTTTAATACCGTAGACAGTCTTGTGAATTTAGTGCAACCTTTATATAACGGCTTCTTTGCATCGCTTACTAACCTCTCAAACATGTTGGGACAATCCTTAATACCTTCTTCAAGTGCTTCTGCAATCTCTTCGACGTGATCACAATCGTATGTATCCGTGTCATTATCGTCTGGAGCATAGGTTGTCATATGAATTTTCTCCCCCGGTTCAACATTCTTGTTAATTTTATCACCATGATCTATACAACACTTATAACTTAGATCAATCCCACGCATCAGTAAATGCGATTTCAATCCATCTGCGTCAACCCGACTCACATAACAACAACCCAAACAAGGACATTTCATTCCACTGGAGTATTTGACGTTTTCAATAGCAAACTTATCGAATTCCAATACCCCATTATCGTACTCTTCTGAAAATTGATCGGCAGTCATCCATTTTTTATCCATGGAATTACTACTAATTAAGGTAAACAAAAACACTATAATTATTCATGCAACTATTTCAAAAGAACATAAAGAAAAACACTTTCGGGACACAAAAATAATATTAATACAAACTTTTAGAAATATTTCGTAAGATTTAATCGGATTAGTTCTAGATCGATATAGACTAAAATTAATTATTTCTATATAAAATTAATTGTGCTTTTCAATTGATATAGATAGACTATTTTATAATTTAGGAAGCAGATAGTAAATAAATAAACGAGTCGGTAATGTTGAATTTGAACTTGACTTACCAAAGAAAGAAGAGGGGTTATTGGTGCCGACGACGGATGATGCTGCTTTGATGTTCTTCGAATCGGTGATGGTCTTCGACTAACTACACTAATACAAAAAAGTCTTAGCCAACTTTTTAGTAAGCACACTAACATTGAAAATGCATAGAGTTGAGAATAAAATCACGATACTAATCCTCAAATGAAAATAAAATCAAATAACTCATTTTGTTACACAATTTAAGAATCGGAACATGAAAAATTGATTTCAAAACATGATTTATTCGATTAAACAAACATCGGGCAACAACTATAACAAGTTATGAATGCTCGATAGTTTCAACTCAAGAAGATTCGAAACAAAATGGGAAAGCATCCGATGTCACAACCATGCGAACTTTTGAATTTAAATCAAATTACATAATACATTTGTCTGAATCTCAAAGCTACGGTAAAAGATGAATTTCTGCCCCATGAATGGTTCTCGACTATATCTTATGCAAATAACGCGACATAGACATCAAGCGCTTAAATTATCAACTTATGTGAATATCGTTTCAACTTTACATTATCATCAAATAACCACTTATATTATCAACTTTACACCATCAACTATATGAGTTCTTTCAATTTCATTTTCAATTATATGTGAAGTGCTTTCAATTTCAACACTACAAGTGTTATTACGACAACCTCTCAAACCAAAATGTATAGCTCGATTAATTGTATAGGAACATATTTTCTCTCATTCAATACATGTAATATTCATGTGACATTTACACAAACACCTTACATGCAAAACTCATTGTGACATTTTCACAAACACCTTACATGCCACATAAAACACAACATAAACATTATCATCACTAAATCAACACTATCAACTAAACCAAATGTAACATTATATATCAACATTATCAAATATATCAAAAGTCATACCTAGTGGAGAAAATAACCTTGGTTGTGAATGGAAGAAAGGATGAAATGGTCTTGAATGGAAGAAGGATGAGAACCTTGAATGATGTGGAACAAATAGGAGAGATTATCGTTTAGATGGAAACGAAAAAAAGAGAACTTCAGGCGTCGAATGGTCTTGCGAGAGAGCGAAGAGGGTTCGTGTGAGAAGAGCTTATGGAAATGTTAACATTAATGTGTGTTTGGGCATGTTTTATTTTTTTTTAATAACAGGACTTTAGGCAGCGCTTTTGTGAAGTGCTGTCTAATGTGGGCCTTTAGCAGTGCTTTCTAATATGGGCCTTTAGCAACGCTTCATACGTAGGCCTTTAGCAGCGCTTTTAAGAAGCGCTGTCTAAGGTGGGCCTTTTAGCAGCGCTTTAGCGCTTCATATGTAAGTCTTTAGCAGCGCTTTTAAGAAGCGTTGTCTAAGGTGGGCCTTTTAGCAGCACTTTGAAGAAGCGCTTTCTTATATAGGCCTTTAGTAGTGCTTCATACGTGGGCCTTTAGCAGCACTTCTAAGAAGCGCTGTCTAATATGGGCCTTTGGAGATACGCTTTCTAAAGTGGGCTTTTTAGCAGCGCTTTGGAAAAGCGCTGTCTAAAGTGGGCCTTTTATCAGCGCTTTTGCATAGTCTCATTAATACTTTCCGTGTTTTATTTTTTATTTAACTTATAGCAGCGCTTTTGGAATAAAGCACTATCTAAGGTGTGTTGCCTAAAACCCTTTTTGGCATAGTGAACACGCGATTTGTTAAGGCAGTTCCCCTTGTCGTCCTCACGTAGGGTATGTCTGCCCCCAATTCTAGAATCTAGAATTGAGATACTTTATACTATGTTGCAAATGTTACAAGAGAAGAGATAGTTCAAAATACAAATAAACCAATGTTGCTGATGTAACAGTCTTTTTCCCTTTCCTTAGTTTGAGCGAAACCAAGTGCCAAATTCTTCGAACAAACCTCTAGTTACCGCTACTTGATTAAGAAAACCCATTGTTTCTTAATCCTTTCACTCAACTAATTTCGATTGCAAGCAATTTGACCCCAAATCAATCTTCACAATCCTACAATTACCGCTACTTGATTAAGCAAACCCACTGTTTCTTAATACTTTCACTCGACTGAATTCAATAAAGCAAAGACTTGTGGGAAAAAAACCCCGCACCAATAGGAATCTTGGAGGAGAAAATCCAAATGATTTTATTCAAGAACAACCCACAATTGCTCAACCCAAATTTGAATTGAATCCTTGATTTGAACGTTATCACCACAACAATTTTCTTGAATCAACAACCATGATTATGTGTAGATGTTGATTTTTGAGAAGAGAGGATGAAGATGATGAGCATAATGTGTATCTTTCACTAGTTCTTGTTCACTTCAAATGATGATGCATAATGAATATATATATATATATATATATATATATATATATATATATATATATATATATATATATATATATATATATATATATATATCTGTGTGTGTGTGTGTGTGTGTATGTGTGTGTGTGTGTTACCTAATAGTCAAGACCCACAATCATAGCAGAAAAACATATGAAGGCAGCGAGCGGTCGACTCAAATTGAAAGGGGGTTGGTGCGACACAATCCGCAGACAAGGGGAAAAATTATTTTGAAGTGTAATGCATCATCTGCTTCAGGAGTTGCGTCGATGCAAGCTTTGAATATTTTGATTCCTAGGTTGAGTCGATCGGAAGGGTCGACGTGACACATCCAGCAGTTTGAGGAAAATCCATTATGTAGTATAGTGCATCGACCGCTACAGGGCTTGCGTCGATGCAATAGTTGAATATTTTGATTCCCAAGTTTAGTTGACCGAAAATATCGACCTGATACATCCAGGGCTTGGTTGAAGTTGATGATTCGACCCCACATATCTTTGAGTCAACGCACAGACTGAGTTTTCTCAAAAATAAGTGTTTATGGAGATCTTCATTCCAACTATTATCTTCATTCCAACTATTCCACAGTAAGATTGTTCATAGGACTGACTCAAATTGAGAGTGAGTAATAAGCATTTTGACATCATTAAAATACTTATAGAGGGACCTTTTCCTCACATACTCCCCCTTTTTGATGATGGTAAAACACTGCTCAAATATACTCAAATATGCTCCCCCTAAGTTTATGCGTTCCTTAAAGCACCTCTTGTAAGCTTCATATAATCTTCAAAGCTACATATAATCTTGTGTATGTTCACTTCTCCCCCTTTGACAACATCAAAAAATAGAAAAAAGCACAAGTTCAAGGGTGACAAAATTATTCAAATACAAAATCATCTTCAATTTGCAACTTAATATACTAACAATCATTCACATAAAATGAGATTAGTGCGGATCATAAAGTGCAATAATTAGATAAACGGATGTAGCATATTACAAACCAGTTAATAAAGATAAGTTCATAAATTTAACAAAAATGAAACTTAAGGTCTTAAGCATAATTACACATAAATATGAATCAATTATCTAGGTTGTCGTTATCATGGTTTTCTGGAGCATCTGGTGAAAGGTTTGGAAAATGCTAAAGGAAGGTGTAATGAAGGGAGGCAAGGTTTTCAGCTTGTGATTGAAGCATGCCTTGTAACGTGAGTACCTCTGAGCTTGAACGTTTGAATATGTTGAAAATTTTTCATTTTGGACTTTAACAAGGTTGTAGAGATTTGAAATCCTCTCATTTTGAAGGAATGCGTCTTCCTTTTGTTGGATATGCATTTTCTCCAAAAGAGCTATCATATTTGCATTGTTCTCTTGGGGCGCCTGGGCATCCTCGTCCATATTTGCTTCACTTTCTTCTTCCTCGTACTCTTCTTCTTCATTATCATCCTCTTCACCATCACTATTTTGGAACGTAACAGAAGTACTTCTCACAACATAACGGTATCTTTGTTATTTGTGATCCCATTGTAAGCCTATCAAAGTAAGTGATTTCTTTGTAAATTCAAGATCAGAAGTCATAACAACATAAGGAATTCCTGGAACTTTAATCTTTTCTCGATTCAGAACTCTTTGAATGAAAGAAGGATATCATAGTGTGGTGCATCTTCCAGAGTTGTGCAGATCAAACATTCTACTAGCAAAATAATGTGGCCAATGAACCTTTATCTTATGTTTCAAAACATAAAGCAGTTGAACCTCAACTTTATCCACACGAGAGAGACCTCCCTTCTTAGGTCGAATAATGTGGCAAACGATCCAAAAGAGAATTATGTCAAATGGAGCTAGGGCACCAGTAGTTACAGATCTTGGAAATAAATCACTGTTTATAATTCTATCACTATAAGGCTTCTTAAGCATGGAGTTTAAAGCAGACTTGAATTCATAGTTAGGAGCAAGAACAGTATCAGAAATTTTAATAGCATCAAATTCAACTGGCCACATACCAAATAGGTCTTTCCATACATGCGAGCTCAACATATAATATTTGTTGTTGATTCTATATTTAAATTCAAATCCTTCAAACTTTCCTTGCATGCCAGCATAGAACATTTTGACTAAATCCTCATTATAAGGTGTATCACATTCAAGAAATAAGTGGAATTTTTGAAATCTTAACAATTCTATAATTTCAGGAAGATGCATGTGACCCAAAGTCTTCACGTATAAAGTTGATTGTCTAACTATGTTTCTCTTACCAAAAGTGTCTGCAAAAGTACCAACAATATCATCAGAGAGAACTGAAAGAGCAGTTACCGAAATATCAGAAGGAGCATTAGAGGAGCTGCCTCTGAAAGTTCTCTTTTTAGTTACCCTTGAATCCATTAGAGAAGTTTCTTGAGAGAAATGGGTATGTGAGGGATATTTTGAGAGAAATGGGTTTTTAGGGTTTTGAGAGAAATGGGTGTTTTTAGAAAACAAAAGAACAATATGATATAAAACCATTAGAATCCGATTTTTTAAGGGATGCATCGACCGCTCACAGAGCTTTGAGTCGACGCGGGCATAATTCTAATTAATGCTAGTGAGTTATAAGGTACGCGTCGACATATTCATGCTATGAGTCGACTCAAAAATAAATATTTTTGATTTTATGCATCTTTTTCAATTGGTTTCATGCAATTAATATAACACGTAAAAGTCCTATGCACTTAAAAATAAGGAATGGTAAGTTTAGCAATTACACACAGTTAAGAATAGAAAATAGACGAGAACTATATTACCTTTATGAAGATTGATTAGAGCTTTCACTAAAACTATCCATAAGTGCATCAAGCATTAAGAGAATAAGTCCAATAAAATAAGGAGCATGCAACTTAATTAAGTTGCAACCTATCCGAGATATCGAGAACACCAAGTTCCCTTTGGATGTGAAAGAAGGGTTCTGTAGCGAGTGGTTTAGTAAAAATGTTAGCAAGTTGGTTTTTGCTTTTAACATGCTCGAAAATGACATCACCATTTTCCACATGATCCCTTAGGAAATGCTTCCTTATCTCAATATGTTTTGTGCGAGAGTGCAAAATCAGATTTTTGGTTAGGTTGATGGCACTGGTATTGTCACAAAAAATAGGAATGTGATCAAGTCGGACATTGAAGTCGAGCAATTGTTGTTTGAGCCACAAAATTTGGGCACAACAATTACCAGTTGCAACGTATTCCACTTTAGCAATTGACGAGGCAACTAAAACTTGCTTTTTGCTATGCCAATTGACCAAAGAGTTTGAAAAGAAATGACAGGTACCACTAGTTCTTTTCCTATCCGATTTGCAACCGAAAAAATAAGAATCAAAATAGCCAGCCAAGGAACAATCACTACCCTTGGAGTACCAAAGTCCATACTTAGTTGTACCACTAAGGTATCTAAGTATGCACTTTACGACTTTTAAATATGACTCCTTAGGACATGATTGAAACCGAGCACACATGGAAACACTAAACATGATATATGGACGAGAGGCCGTAAGATAGAGAAGAGAACCAATCATACCTCTATACCTTTTTATATCGACAGGCTTACCATTATCATCTCGGTCTAAGTTCACAACCATGGGCATAGGAGTATCGATGGCTTTTGAGTTTACCATGTCAAATTGCTTGAGTAGGTAAAGATAATATTTATTTGACTCACGAATTTTCCTTCATTTAATTGTTTGATTTGAAGTCCAAGGAAATAGTTTAACTCCCCCATCATGCTCATCTCAAATTCTCTATGCATTAGCTTAGAGAATTTCTTGACCAAAGATGTGTTAGAAGAACAAAAAATAATGTCATCTACATAAACTTGAACTAAAATAAAATGTTTTCCTTCATGCTTAATAAAAAGGGTTGTATCAACCTTTCCTCTTGAGAATCCTTGATCTAGTAAGAATTTTCTAAGACGTTCGTACCAAGCCCTAGGAGCTTGTTTGAGATCGTATAACGCACGCTTAAGTTTGTAAACATAGTTAGGATTCTCAAAATTCTCAAAACCGGGAGGTTGAGATACATAAACCTCTTCATTAATGTATCCATTTAAGAAGGCACTTTTTACATCCATTTGGAATAATTTTAAGTTTTGTGAGCATGCATATGCAAGTAACAGGCGTATAGCCTCGAGTCGAGCAACCGAAGCATAAGTTTCCTCATAATCGATGCATTCCTCTTAGTTATACCCTTGGGCAACAAGTCGAGCCTTGTTGCAAGTTATAATTCCGTTTTTGTCTAGTTTGTTCCTAAAAACCCATTTAGTTCCAATAACTCGATGATCTTGCAGAGGGGGGACAAGGTCCCAAACCTCATTTCTTTTAAATTGATTTAGTTCCTCTTGCATGGCTAAAAACCAATGTTTATCTAGTAAGGCAACTTTAGAGTTTTTGGGTTCAATTTTAGAGACGAAATCAAAATGATAACAAAATTTACTTAACTTAGATCGAGTGGTGACTCCCTTTGATATATCTCCTAGCATGTTGTCGATGGGATAATCCTTAGAGGTTTTCCATTCCAAAGAAATATCATTTTATTGCTTTTATGATCTTCCCCTATTTCTTAGGATACTTGATCCAACTCTTCTTCAATTTTAGTAGATCCCGAGTCCTTTTCTTTGGGATCTTGTAGTATGCTTTCCGAAGATACACCTACACCATCATAAACACTACCCTTTCCGAATATTTTCAGATCGAATTCATCAAAGGAAACATGCACATACTCTTCGACTATATGTAATCTTTTATTAAATACTCTATAAGCTTTATATGATTGAGAGTATCCGAGAAAGATACCTTCACCAGCTTTCAAATCAAAGTTACCTAAATTTTCCTTACCATTATTTAACACAAAGCATTTACATCCGAAGACATGAAGATGAGAAATATTTTGTTTTCTTCCTTTCAAAAGTTCATAGGGAGTTCTGTTTAGAATAAGACGTATTAGAACCCTATTAAACACATAACATGTCGTGTTAATATCATCAACCCAAAAGTATTTTGGAAGACGGTGTTCATTAATCATAGTTCATCCGACTTCTTCTAAAACACGGTTTTTATGTTCCACCACTCCATTTTATTGTAGAGTAAGTGGGGCGGAAAAATTATGATCAATCCCGTATTTTTCACAAAATTTATCAAAGATATCATTCTCAAATTCACCACCGTGATCACTTCGAATAGTAACTATGCTAGTGTTCAATTTGTTTTGAGAAAACTTGGCAAAATTTTCAAATGCTGAAAAGGTGTCACTTTTATTTGCTAAGAAAATTATCCAACAAAATCTCCAGTAGTCATCTATAATAACGAATCCATAGTAGTTACCACCTAGGCTTTTAATTCTAGATGGTCCAAAAAGGTCCATATGGAGAAGTTCAAGAGGTCTCGTTGTAGAAACAATGTTTTTAGATTTAAACAAGATTCTTGTTTGCTTTCCCATTTGGCAAGCATCACAAAAGTGATCCTTGGAAAATTTTAGTTTTGGTAAACCTACTACTAAATCTTTTGAGACAATTTTATTTAACAAATCAAAATTCAAGTGAGTTAGACGTCTATGCCACAACCATGAATCCTCATTTAAGGTGACTAGACATTTCGCTCCGGTTAGGGATACATTATTCAAATCAAGCATGTATACATTATTTACCCTCAAGCCTTTGAACATATCATCTTTCTTATCATTGTGTTCAATTATGCAACAATATTTTGAAAAAGAGACATTGTATCCTTTGTTGCATAATTGACTAATGCTTATAAGATTATGTTTAAGACCATCAACTAATAGGACATCTGAGACAGTAGTAGAAGAGGGATTACCTACACTACCTTTACCGAATATTATTCCCTTGTTGTTGTCGCTATAGGTAACAAATCCTTTCTTTTTCGCCACAAATTTAAAAAATAGGGAGATGTCGCCCGTCATATGTCTTGAGCACCCACTATCGAGAAACCATCTTTTCTCCGTAGTCTCAAGACTTTCCACCTATAAATTTAAACAAGGGAAATAGGTACCCAATTTTTATTGGGTCCTTGTGTGTTAGTGATACTTGAGTTTCATTTTGGCAACCATTTGAAAATGCCCCGAGGAACTAAAAACCTCCTAAGTCGATATTTTCCAATGGTATGCCCCCTTTTGCAACAATATAAACAAGTTAGAGTTTTGGGTAAGTTACTTTTGCTTGGAGGATATCTTATTTCATAAGTGTATTTTTGATATGAATTAATCATACTACTTATGAAATTTGATCTATCGATGCTGAAAGTAATTTTGGGTTGTAAAGCCTTGTGAAGTTTGGCTTTAAGATTTTTTGGTTCTCTTTGCCAAATATAACAAGTTTCACATCCAGCCCAATCATGCCAAGAAAACTTATCATCTATGCTATTAGTTTTGATTTTCTCTACCATGGATGCCTTGAGAGCTTCCAACTCCTTTTAGGAATTGGACACTTTTTGCTCATGGTATGAAGAGATTTTCTTGTTTGAGGCTAATCGTTTAAAATCTTCTTTAGCCTCATTTTGCATAGTATCAAAAGCTCTTTGCAATTCTATGTAATACATTTTATCAATATGATCATATTTAAAGTGACTTACATTGCTTTTCTTCTTTTGATGAGCCATAAGACAAAGGTTGACTATTTCTTCTTTGTCACTAGAGTCACTTTTGCTTGAGGCTTCACTATCACTATCATAAGCAATGTATGTTCTTCTAGCTTTGTTAGGTCTCTTTTGGAATTTGTCTTTTCCTTTGTCTTTCTTGAGCAATGGGAAATCCGGTTTGTAGTGACCGGGTTTTCCGTAGTTAAAACATGATCCTCTTGATTTAGATTTCTTACCTTCATCTTGTCTTGACGGTTTTGATTGGCTTCTATAATTGATGAGATTTTTGTCTGAGTGTTAGACTTTATTCTTTCGGAGATATCTATGATATTTTCTCACAAACAACCCCATGTCTTCACTTGAGCTTTCATCATCATCACTAGAATCACTCGCACATAAGTTATTGGTGGAGGTCTTTGAGCTTGAAGCCTTTAATGTAATATACTTCTTTTCCGTGTATTTTGGTTTTTCTTTATTTTCCTTTTTCTCGTGCTTGTTTAGATATATGAGCTCTTGCTCATGTTCTTGAAGTTTTCCAAACAATGTTGTTATGTCGAGTGTAGCTAGATTGTTGGCTTCCTTGATTGCTGTAACTTTAGGTTGCCATTTCCTATTAAGACATCTTAAAATTTTGTTAGTAGCAACAACATTGGGAGTATCATGACCAAGAGTGTGTAAGCGATTGATTATATGAGAAAATCCCTTTTGCATATCAACAATGGTTTCACCATGCTTCATGTGAAAGATATAAAACTCTTGAGTCAAAGTATTGATTCTATCAAGTTTAACATCATTTTCCCCTCATGGCCAATTTGTAGAGCATCACACATTGCTTTAGCAGTAGCACAATGTGACACTCTAAAATATTCGTCAACACCTAAAGAAGCAATAAGCATATTTCTACCTTTCCAATCATAACTATACTTTTTCTCGTCTTCATCATCCCATAGTGCTTCTGGTTTGGGTATGGTGATGTTATCCTCATTGGTCATGGTTATTTGCATAGGACCATCCTCGATAACTTTCCATATCTTTCTATTAACAGAGTTAATATGCACACGTATACAATCTTTCCAATAACTATAGTTTTCACCAGTGAAAATGGGAGCTCTTGTATAAGCCCCTTTTGGATCATTCTCCATATTCTACAAAGTAATATGTGAAGCACCAGATGAACCAGTACTCTAATACCACTTGTTAGACGATGTGATCGATCTAGAAGGGGGGTTGAATAGATCAACTAAAATAGTTTGCTCTTTTTAAAATTGTTTTTCAGAAATATATGCAAAAGCTTCCCGAAATCTCCAATTGTCTAAACGATCCTCTATTGAAAAGATCAGATATGCGTAACCGTATGGGATAGAATGACAAAGTAAGAATCAATGCATTTTACTCAATTGGTTAATCACTTATACACCCTCAATGAATATGAATTACTTCTAATGAGTTAAATGAGATAAAGCTAAACACATTGAATAATTTATGGACTAGTCAATATGTCAAACATCTTATGAGCAAAGCACTTTAGGTTTGATTTTACTAAATTGTCGTGGTGAGTTTTATTGGGTATCAATCAAACGGATTGTTACCAATGTTGTGAAATGATCTCAGCACACCAAAATTTCAGTACATGCAGATTTGACAAGTTAATTTTCACCAATTATATTAATCATGTATGGAGATAAAGAAAAAGAAGAAGAACACACGATTTGTTAAGGAAGTTCCCCTTGTCGTCCTCGCATAAGTTACGTTTGCCCCCAATTCTAGAATCTAGATTTGAGATACTTAATATTAAGTTACAAATGTTACAAGAGAAGAGATAGTTCACAATACAAACAAACCAATGTTGCTGATGTAACCGTCTTCTTCCCTTTCCCTGGTTTGAGCGAAACCAAGTGCCAAATTCTTCGAACAAACCTCCGGTTACCGCTACTTGATTAAGCAAACCCACTGTTTCTTAATCCTTTCACTCGGATGATTTTGATCGCAAGCAATTTGACCCGAAATCAATCTTCACAATCCCCCGGTTACCGCTACTTGATTAAGCAAATTCCACTATTTCTTAATCCTTTCACTCAGCTGAATTTAGTGAAGCAAAGACATTTGCAAAAAACTCCAGCACCAATAGGAATATTGGAGGATAAAATCTAAATGATTTTATTCAAGAGAAACCCACAATTTCTCAACCCAAATCTGAATTGAATCCTTGATTTGAACATTATCACCACAACTGTTTTCTTGAATCAACAACCATGATTATATGTAGATGTTGATTTTTGAGAAGAGAGGATGAAGATGATGAGCATAATGTGTATCTTTCACTAGTTCTTGTTCACTTCAAATGATGATGCATAATGAATATATATATGTTACCTAATAGTCAAGACCCACAATCATAGCAGAAAAATAGATGAAGGCAGTCAGCGGTCGACTCAAACAGAAAGGGGGTCAGTGCGACACAACCCACAGACTAGGGGAAAAATTATTTTGAAGTGTAATGCATCGACCGCTTCAGGACTTGTATCGACATAAACTTGGAATATTTTGATTCCCGGGTTGAGTCGACCGGAAGGGTCGACGTGACACATCCAGCAGTTTAAGGAAAATCTATTATGTAGTACAATGCGTGGACCACTACAGGGCTTGCGTCGATGCAATAATTGTATATTTTGATTTCCAGGTTGATTCGACCGAAAATATTAACCTGATACATCTAGGGCTTGGTTGAAGGTGATGAGTCGACCGCGCATATCTCTGAGTTGACGCCCAGACTGAGTTTTCTCAAAAATAAGTGTTTTTGGAGATCTTCATTCCAACTATTATCTTCATTCCAACTATTCCACAACAAGATTGTTCATAGGACTGACTCAAATTAAGAGTGAGTAATAAGCGTTTTGATATCATTAAAATACTTATAGAGGGACCTTGCCCTCACAAAGGCATATAAAGAAGTTATAGTTGAAGATACCTCGAGATAGGAGTTAGAGGAAGTTTTGAAAATTATCCGGAAAAGTGATTACAAGATTGTTGAACAGCTGGGGCATACTCCCTCAAAAATATCCATGTTATCCCTATTACTGTGTTCAGAAGCCCATGCACAAGTGTAATACAGTGGGAGAACTGACTTTTGGTTTTGCATTTTATCGCAAATATTGCGAATAACAAGAGTCGCCACCGACTTTTCTTTTATCCAATAAGGAAAGGTGAAAAGAACAGGAAAGACCTTTTAATATTTTGAGTTCGAGGGGTAAGTTATGAAAAGGGAAGGTGTTAGCACCCTTTTCATCAGTAGTTATCTATGGGCTCTTAGTTGCTAGCTCACTTTTTTGAAAATGCTTTGTGTTTGTGTGTTTTAAAAATATTTTCAAAAATGCCTAAGTTTGGCAACTTTGTAATGATTCTCGTATCAGTTGAGAACGCATACAAAGTGTTTGTTTGTAAAATATTTCAAAAAAGTGTTGGTTGTAAGTACGAAGTGCGCCTAAGAGGGGGGGGGGGTGAATTAGGTACTTTTAAAAAAATCTGGTTTTTAGTGATGATGGTTCTTATTTTTCTGGTTATAAGAGATTTTAGGAAAGCTTAAAAGTGCAGAAAAATAAAGAGACACGGGCAATATATCCTGGTTCCCCTCACAGTCCGAGAGTACTCCAGTCCCCTTTCAACATGAAAGAGATTTCCTTATTATGGCAAACTTACATAAGAACTACCAACCAAACCAAGAACAATCCTATTGGACCAAGAACAATCCTCTTGGATTTTCACTAAGTTACCTATGACAACAATCCTCTCAATGTAACTACACTTGTATCCAACAACTTGGAGAAACAAGATTTCAATAAAAACACTTAAACTTAATTCCAACAATTCTGGAAAATAAGTAAGTAAAAACAATTTATGAGTTTGAGTGAGTAGAGTATATTGATCACTTAAGAGTGATTTTGACAATGTATAATCTTCTTCTTTCAATAATAATATTGTACAAAGACTCAAGATATATTTACTCAAAGTTTTCTGTTTTAAAGTATGAAAATAAATGCAGAAAACTTATGCATGAAAATGAAGAATGCTTGAGTTTGTATTTTTAAAGTTCAGAAAAATATTATGAAAGAAGGTTTTGATATGAATTTGAAATTGGATATTTATATGTTCATAACACCCTTTTGAAACATCATGAAGATCTGGAAATGTATCATGAACAAATGCCAAGTTTGAGTGAAAAGATGTAATGAAAAGGCATGATCAAAAGGTATGAACAAAGCTGTAAATTTTCAAATTCGTGCAGTGTGTAATCGATTGCACCTTTAGTGTAATCGATTGCACAAGGTTTTTAACAGCTATATTTTCAAAATTTTAAGAGTGCAATCGATTGCATCAACAATGTAGTCGATTGCAGGCTAAGTAAGTAGCAAAATTTAACTGAGTGCAATCGATTGCACCAATTATGTAATCAATTGTATGCTAAGACAAAATCAATTGTTTTGAAAATTTTAAGTGTGCAATCGATTGCAAAAACTATGTAATCAATTGCATCAAGAAACAGAAGCAAAAGATTTGGAATTTTTAAAGAGTGCAATCGATTGCACTGAGATGTAAATCGATTGCATGCATATGAAAAGTGAAATTTTATCTTTGAAAAGCTTGAGTAATGATTCTTAAACATTTATTTTTCATTTTTGAGCATCTATATCTTAAGATCAAAGTAGATGATAT
Source organism: Vicia faba (assembly GCA_948472305.1). Classification (NCBI taxonomy): domain Eukaryota; kingdom Viridiplantae; phylum Streptophyta; class Magnoliopsida; order Fabales; family Fabaceae; genus Vicia; species Vicia faba. The sequence continues at coordinate 777,420,644 of OX451737.1, forward strand.
TATTGTACCTTCAAAAGATGTTGAGAGCTTTGATTGAAGATATCATCCTTAGATCCAAAATCTTTGCCTTCTTTGTTAGCCATGGTTTGTCTTCATTAAAACAAAAGGTTTATTTGAGACGCTTGATTTCACATTCTCCCCCTTTTTGATGATGACAAACAATCTTTCTTTATGCGATGTACTTTCCAGAAGAGCTTCTCCCCCTGAGATGAAAAACTCCCCCTATGTAGGAGAGGGTTGAAATCCTTTGCAATTATTCATCTTGAACGGAGAGTACCTTGATAAATAAGACAAGGAAAATACAAGCATAAAATACCATACATATTTCTCCCCCTTTGACATTATCAAAAAGAAGGGAAATATGCTTCAAGCAAAATAATAAAAGAGCAATATTTTGACAAGAAATAATAGAATAAAAACATTAACAAACATTTTTTAAGAGTTACACAGATGGAACAATGAAAGAGTAAGATAACAACATAACAGAAACAACAATAGCATCCAGAACATTAGGGGTGATGAATGTCTGAATGATTGTAAGGCCATGAGCCTAGGTTAGGAAATTGTTGTTGAAGTGGAGGTTTTGTGTAATGAGGAGGAGGTACAGCTGGGTTGTTTGGGTCATATGGTGGGATATGCAGGTGAGAATAAAGGTATGAGAATTTTTGGTTCATATCCGAGCGAAAATCATTTATCCGGGTTGTAGTGGAGTCATTTATTGCACTCCATTGACTGTTGGTGTTCATAGAAGCAACCTGTTGAGCCATGTAGTCCATGAGTTCTTGGTTGCTTGGACCAGAGGGAGCAGTAGGAGAAGGAGGCATAGCTTCATCGCCTTCAACTTCTTGGTCATTATCTTCATTGCCAACAACATCTTCACCAATATAGGTGATGGTCTTTGTCTCCGGATTAAAGTGTACGCCCATCCTTGAGTCAACATTCTTAATTGAAATTCTGTTTAAAATAGGATCAATATCCACCTTTTCAAAACAGCAAAAATATACACCAAATTCCTCCATAATCAATGTGATAAAATAAACATAAGGAAGGAATTTTGATTTTTCATCCACTCTCAGCATATGCATCATCATCATTCTTGCCCAGTTTACATTAATCCCTTTCTTCCTTGCATAAATAAGCTGTATCTCGAAGTCGGTAACTGTGCAATGGTTTCCAGCCATTGGGAAAAGTATATAGACCAAGAAATAATGAAATAAATGATCGCCTATATAGAGATTACCTTCACTCCAAGAATCTCTGGAAGGAATTAATCCGCCAAGACCACGTATCTGTTTGGCGCGAATTCAGCTTCACTTAACCGCCCAATGCTGTAAAAGAATCCCTTTTTCGTATAGCCATCCCATATCTCGTCTTCAGGATCATATAGGAAGCTTCCGGTGAAAGGAATATGTAAGATCTCACCAACAACCTGAGGAGTTAGAGAGATATGAGTGCCCAACATATATGTGACAATCTTTTCCTTGTAGGGGGTTAGATTACTGAAAAACATTCTTACCAGATCCGGGTAGTATGGACCATACGAAGAAATCAATGGTTCCAGACCATAAGCAGCTAGATCGTTCTGAAATGAAAAACATTTTTCAGGGAAGGAGGAGAGAATACCATACTTAGGGTTGGAAACAATTTTCCTTTGGAAGTCTTTGACAAATCTGGCTTCTTGTTGCTCAGTGAGAGTTGACAGCAGTGGATTGGATGATGAGTCAATCTTCTTTTTCCCTTTATCTGAAGCTGATGCCTTTCTCTTGGTCCTTGAAGCCATAAAAATGGTGTTTTAGATTTTGTGTTTTTAGGGTTTATGTGAGAGAGATAAGGTTTTGGGAAAGAGAAAGCTTTTATGATTTTGGTAGGTATGAGATGAGTTATTAGAATTGAAGTGTATTTGTCTTGGGAAGATGAGAGATAAATTCTGACCAATATTAATTTTCTGTCATAAAAGCAACTTTCAGTGCGTGCAATCGATTGCATTACCTTGTGCAATCGATTTGCACACAAACAGAACCAAAAATTAAAGCAAAAATCACATAGTGCAATTGATTGCAGTAAAGGTGCAATCGATTTGCACATGAAACAGAATGGACAGAACTGAAAAATTTCTTTGTGCAATCGATTACACTCTTTGTGCAATCGATTTGCACTCACAAAAATTGTCCAAAACCAAATTTTTCTTGAAAATATAAGTATCACATAGCATAAAAACATATATGGCAAATATAAAAGCATATATAAGAGAAATATCAAGGGTAGAATGCACCTTTTACGTCGCGTTTGTCAAGAATGTCGAGCTCTCGCCGAATTTTATAGAATGGTTCTTTTGCCAAAGGTTTGGTGAAGATATCGGCAAGTTGATTATGAGTATCTACAAAGGTTACCTCGACATCTCCTTGAAGAACATGGTCACAGAGAAAATGATGTCGAATGTCTATATGTTTGGTCCTTGAATGCATGACGGGATTCTTTGTGATGTTGATTGCACTTGTGTTGTCGCATCTTAGAGGAATGCACCCTAGATCGAGTCCGTAGTCACGAAGTTGTTTTTTTAGCCACAAAATTTGAGCGCACCTACTACCCGCTACAATATATTCAGCTTCGGCCGTGCTTAGAGCAACACATGCTTGTTTCTTGCAGGCCCAAGATACTAATGCATTACCAAGAATGTTACAAGTTCCACTTGTGCTCTTTCTATCTGTTTTACATCCTCGATATTTAGTGATGTCAATGGAAATGCCTGATTCATCTTGATCAACATAAGAACCAGAACCCATAGGTGTAGACATTTCTTTGCAACTATCCATGTCAAAACTTTTCAAGAGTTCTTTGTAATATTTGGATTGGTTGATGAAGATGCCATCTTTAAGTTGTTTGATTTGAAGTCCAAGAAAATAGTTCATTTTTCCCATCATGGACATTTCAAATTCTCCTTGCATCATTGATGAGAACTCTTCACACATTTCTTGATTTGAAGAACCGAAGATGATGTCATCAACGTAGACTTGTGCTAGCAAAGTGTCGCCTTTGATTTTCTTGATAAATAGAGTCTTGTCAACTTTGCCTTTTTCGAAACCCTTTTCGTATAAGAAGTTGCTTAAATGATCGTACCATGCCCTTGGTTCTTGTTTCAGTCCATAGAGAGCTTTTCTTAATTTAAATACATGAGATGGATTCTTGAAGTCTTCGAAACCCGGGGGTTGCTTGACGAATACTTCTTCAGTGATATATCCATTCAAGAATGCGCTTTTGACGTCCATTTGGAAAATCTGAAAATTTAATGAACAAGCATAGGCAAGTAAGAGACGAATAGCTTCTAACCTTGCAACTGGAGCGAAAGTTTCTTCAAAGTCTATTCCTTCTTCTTGATTATAGCCTTGTGCTACCAATCTTGCTTTGTTGCGAACAATTATTCCATTCTTGTCAAGTTTGTTTTTGAACACCCATCTTGTTCCTATAATGTGTTTGTTGCTTGGCTAGGAACGGGTTCCCAAACTTGATTCCTTTAAAATTGATTCAATTTTTCTTGCATAGCTATGATCCATTGATCATCGCCTAAAGCTTCATCAATTTTGGAGGGTTCAATTTGAGAGACAAACGCCATGTTTAGGCAAGCATCCTTGAGATTTAATCTTGTAGACACGCCTTGACTTATATCACCAATTACTTTATCAATAGGATGATCTCTATGAGTTCTCCATTCTTTTGGTAGATCATTGAGATTCGATTCTTGTTGAGGTGATTTTTCTAGTTGAATGGATTGATCCTTGGAAGAATTTTCTTGAGGACCTTCTAAAATTTCATCATCATTATCACAAACAATATTATCCTCCTTGGAGGGGTTAGTTTCATCAAACGAAACATGCATAGATTCTTCAGTAGTCAAAGTTCTTTTGTTGTAAATTCTATATGCTTTACTAGAAAGTGAGTAACCAAGGAATATACCTTCATCGGATTTCTCATCAAACTTACCCAAATTATCTTTGTCATTGTTAAGGACAAAGCATTTACACCCAAAGATATGAAAGAAAGCAATATTTGGTTTTCTCCCTTTGAAAAGTTCATATGGAGTTTTCTTTAAGATTGGTCTAATGTTAACTCTATTGCTAACAAAACATGCCGTGCTCACCGCATCCACCCAAAAGTATTTTGGAAGATTTGAGTCGCTAAGCATGGTTCTAGCAAGTTCCACAAGAGACCTATTCTTTCTTTCAACCACTCCATTTTGTTATGGGGTCCTTGGTGCCGAGAAGTTGTGAGATATTCCATGTTCTCCACAGAATTCTTCAAATAGAGCATTTTGGAATTCTCCGCCATGGTCACTTCTTATTGAGGTAATTGTTAAAGACTTCTCATTCTGAATTTGTTTAGCATACTTCTTGAACGCCTTGAATGCATCACTTTTCTGCACTAAAAAGAATGTCCAAGTATATCTAGAGAAATCGTCAACAATAACCAAAGCATATACATTACCTCCGAAACTCCTTGTTCTCGATGGACCAAATAGATCCATATGTAACAATTGTAGTGGCCTAGTAGTGGACACCACATTCTTAGATTTGAAAGTTGATCTAGTTTGTTTCCCCTTTTGACAAGCATCACATAGTCTATCTTTGACGAAATTTATTTTAGGCAATCAAATGACAAGATCATGCTTGATTAACTTATTCAAGTGTTCCATATAAATATGAGCAATTCTTTTGTGCCAAAGCCATGAATCATCGTTGTTCGCCATGAGACATTTAACCTTCAAAGATGGATCATCAAGGGAAATCATAAATATATTATTGATTCTTTTACCTTTAAGTATAACCTCATGAGTGACTTCATCTTCTATCAAACATTCATCCTTGGTGAACTTGATTTTGAAGCATTTGTCACAAAGTTGGCTAATACTTAGAAGATTGTGCTTTAGTCCTTCAACATAAAGAACATCTTCAATGGATGTGAAAGGTGGAGCACCAACTTTGCCTTTGCCTAGGATTCTTCCCTTATTATTGTCTCCATAAGTGACAAAACCCTTGGCCTTTAACGCTAGATGTGAAAATTGGTTTATATCTCCTGTCATATGCTTTGAACAACCACTATCAAGATACCAAAGATTGCATGTGGTCTTCAAGCATACCTGCAAAAAAAAAGGTTTTGTTAGGTACCCAAGTTGCTTTGGGTCCTTCATAGTTAGTGCCTTTCTTTACCCACACATAATGCCCACTTGCCACACTGAAGTTTCTAACATAGCAAGCATTAGGTGTATGGCCTTTAATACCACAATAAAAATAAGTAGGTTCAAATTTACTTCTATATATAGAAGGATAAGATTTCTTCTTAGGAAATGTTTTCTTTTTTGGATAGTGATGAACTATTTTAGGTTTGTTCACTTTATCTTTGGAAGATTGATCACTTGCCTTAACAAAGATAGTTTTGTTAGAACTTGGTTTTGAGAACTTTGAATATCCAAGTCCACTTTTATCATTGGAGTATCTTTGTTGGCTAAGAACACCTTCCAATCCAATTTGCCCTTTTTCATATCTTTCAATGACTATTTTTAATTGGACAATTTGGAAAGAGAGTGAATCACAATTTTTGCATACAAAATTCTGTTTTTGTTCATCACTTGATTTTTGTTTTTCTTCTTTGAAATATTTTTCCATTGAAACATATTTTTCTTCTAGAGATGAAATTTGTTTCTTTTGTGATGAAATGGTTTTACAGAATTTTTCATTCATTCAATAGTTTATCTATAGCACCTTGTGCATCACTATCAAAAAGAGAAAATTCATTACTAACCTCATTGTCTTCATCATCGGAATGGTGTGAGGCCATCAATGCTAGATTTGAACTTTCATCACTATCGGAACCAGATGAGGAACTTATTTCATTGTCCTCCCATGCTACATAAGCCTTTTTGTTCTTGAATCCCTTCTTGCTTTTGAAGCCACCTTTCTTGGAGAGTTTTGGACAATCTGGCTTGATATGACCTTGCTTACCACATTCATAACATGTGATTTCTTGTGTTGATGTAGAGCCTTCCTTTTTCTGAAAATGTTTCTTTCCTTTTGAATGACAAAAAGGTTTGTCATTTCTACCGAAGAACTTACCAAGCCGTTTAACAAGAAGCATGAAGTTTTCATCTTCTTCTGGATTGTTTTCCTTTTCAACTTCCTTGGAGTCTATCTTCAAAGCAATATTCTTGGATTTCTTCTATTGATTTTCATGCTTTTCAAGTATTCCGAGTTCCGTTTCGTATTCTTGAAGTTTTCCAAATAGAGTTGCGGATGTCATGTTGGAGAGACTTTTCTTTTCTGAAATTGCCGTTACCTTTGGTTGCCATTCCTTTGTTAAGGACCTAAGTACTTTCAGATTCAATTCATCATTTGTCAAAGTTTTACCAAGAGCACTTAGATGATTTGTCAAGTGAACAAATCTCTTTTGTAAGTCAAGAATGGATTCTCCAGGCTGCATTCGAAATAGTTCGTATTCTTGACTTATGGTATTTAGCCTTGATCTTTTTAGTTCAGCCGTTCCTTCATGAGTTTGTACCAAGGTATCCCATATTTCCTTTGCTGTTTTGCATGTCGATACACGGAAGAATTCTTCCATACTAAGTGCACCTTGAAGAAGGTTTATTGCCTTTTTGTCATAGAGAACTTTCTTTTTATCATCATCGTCCCATGCAGTTTTAGGCTTTGAAGAGCCAACACCATTGATTACCGTAACCGGGATAAATGGACCATTTTCGACGGCATCCCAAATTTCTTCTCCTTGTGCTTCTAGATGCGCATTCATGTGTATTTTCCAGAAGTCAAAATATTCACCACAGAATAGAGGAGGTTTGTTGTTACTACCACCATCTCTGAAAACGGGATTATGATTTGCGGAAGCCATTCTGGATCTTTTAGGAGCAGGTTACCTATAACCTGCTCTGATACCAATTGTAAGTACGAAGTGCGCCTAAGAGGGGGGGGGGGGTGAATTAGGTACTTTTAAAAAATCTGGTTTTTAGTGATGATGGTTCTTATTTTTCTGGTCATAAGAGATTTTAGGAAAGCTTAAAAATGCATAAAAATAAAGAGACACAGGCAATATATCCTGGTTCCCCTCACAGTCCAAGAGTACTCCAGTCCCCTTTCAACATGAAAGAGATTTCCTTATTGTGGCAAACTTACATAAGAACTACCAACCAAACCAAGAAAAATCCTCTTTGGAAAGAACAATCCTCTTGGATTTTCACTAAGTTACCTATGACAACAATCCTTTCAATGTAACTACACTTGTATCCAACAACTTGGAGAAACAAGATTTCAACAAAAACACTTAAACTTAATTCCAATAATCCTGGAAAATAAGTAAGTAAAAACAATTTGTAAGTTTGAGTGAGTAGAGTATATTGATCACTTAAGAGTGATTTTAACAATGTATAATCTTCTTCTTTCAATAATAATATTGTACAAAGACTCAATATATATTTGCTTAAAGTTTTCTGTTTTAAAGTATGAAAATAAATGCAGAAAACTTATGCATGAAAATGAAGAATGCTTGAGTTTGTATTTTTAAAGTTCAGAAAAATATTATGAAAGAAGGTTTTGATATGAATTTGAAATTTGATATTTATATGTTCATAATACCCTTTTGAAACATCGTGAAGATCTGGAAATGTATCATGAACAAATGCCAAGTTTGCGTGAAAAGATGTAATAAAAAGGCATGATCAAAAGGTATGAACAAAGCTGTAAATTTTCAAATTCGTGCAGTGTGTAATCGATTGCACCTTTAGTGTAATTGATTGCACAAGGTTTTTAACAGCTATACTTTCAAAATTTTAAGAGTGCAATCAATTGCATCAACAATGTAGTCAATTGCAGGCTAAGTCAGTAGCAAAATTTAACTGAGTGCAATCGATTGCACCAACTATGTAATCAATTGCATGCTAAGACAGAATCAATTGTTTTGAAAATTTTAAGTGTGCAATGGATTGCACAAACTATGTAATTGATTGCATCAAGAAACAGAAGCAAAAGATTTGGAATTTTTTAAAGAGTGCAATCGATTGCACTGAGATGTAAATCGATTGCATGCATATGAAAAGTGAAATTTTATCTTTGAAAAGCTTGAGTAATGATTCTTAAACATTTCTTTTTCATTTTTGAGCATCTATATCTTAAGATCAAAGTAGATAACATTATTGTACCTTCAAAATATGTTGAGAACTTTGATTGAAGATATCATCCTTAGATGCTTAGATGCTTGACCAAAATCTTTGCCTTCTTTGTTAGCCATGGTTTGTCTTCATCAAAAAAAAGGTTTATTCGAGACGCTTGATTTCACATTTGTGTGAAAAGATATGTTTTTGTGAGCAAGCGATTAAAAGCTATCTACCTACTCAAAAGTATTTTGTTTTATTTTCCTTTTCCTTGAGATAGTGCTATCCTACCATTAGTTAGTAGGAAGCCTTATCGTTGGATGTTTGAGGGACAAGCGGGGGTCATCGTACAATCATAAAGGCAACTCATAGGAAACTTTAGCAATTTATCGTAAGGGACTAAGATCATTTATCGAGGCAGCATTGAAGGGTAATCGAGGGACTACAATCTTTTAACCAAGGTTCTTTGCTAAAGTGTCCCACGTTCGAGGGACATGATTGTTTTATCCGAAGGCAACAAGTGGAATCACCCTAGAGGCGCGTGTGTGAACAATGATTTATTTTCAGTTAATTTGTCATGATTAGGTTTTCTATGTTTTGGTTTTATACCAATCCATACATGCCTAGTTACTATACAGTTATATACATACATGCAAATAATTATAAATGCGGAAAAATAAAGTCTTACGCTATTAAAGGGCCTTGGGAAAATTTCATAAGAAAAAATGCGGAATTTAAACCTAAGCTATTACATCCCATAAACTGTTACATGATAGGAAAAATGCGGGAAAATAAACTAAGCTATAAGAAAAATACCCGTGCAACATATACATCTATTTCTAGAAAATAAATAGCAAAAGTAAATACAAAATATTTGCAAAATTATTTTTAAATGTCTTAACATTTAAAAGATTAGAAATTAAATTTTTTGTGCATTTTTGGTTTGATTTGAATTATAAAATAAATAGACTTTAAACCTAAGTTAAAGATTTAATTAATTATAAAAGAAACCTATGTCTAATTAATTAATTAAGAAAAATATTTTCTATAAATTAAATTAACCTATTAAAAGTCTAGTTCTAATTTTACTATATTTTTTGTGATTTTATGGATTAAAGACAATGATTAAAAATAAAAATTAAATTAATTAGACAAAATGAAAAAGAAAAATAGAAAATGGTTAAAAAGTATTGAAAAGAAGAAAAGAAAAGTGTGTGCGCTAGGGTTTGAACCCACACCACTCTATTTATGGTCTCCATCCTTTGTCATCTGAACCATGCACACTTGGTGTTTAAAAAATGGGATTTGACCATTATATGATAAACCTGCAAAGATTGGAAAATAATAACAAAAATATATCATGTATTGTTGTACCCCAGAATATCATTAGTGGTGGTAGTATGCAATAAAATAAAATGAAAACAGAAATATGAATTTGCATGAAATAAAGAAAAATGGCGTATCATGTATGCTCATTTAAAGCTCTTTGGATCATTACAAATGATCCAAACTTACCCTATAATTCTCTTGGAATTGAATGGAAAGGCTGGTTTGTTTTGATCGTGGCAGCAACTAGAGTTTACAGCTTATAATAGTTTTGAGAATTTTGGAAATTTTGGAGTGTTTTTTTTGGGAGAAGACTTTTGTGTCCTTTGCACTTGAGTATTGAATGTATTTATAGAGGAATGACATGGAACAAGAACAAGACAAGAATCTTGTACCATCATGTCACAATTCATTGCAAAAAAACACATTGAAATCTTTCCAAAATTGTTAAAAATATTCCAAACTTGAAGATTATCGTTAGTAACATGTTTTCACGGTTTTGGCATGTTTGTCATGTGTTATTGGTCCTCCATGTGATTGAAATCAAAAGCCCATGAGCCTTGGCCCATTGATTTTATATTTTATTTGATTTACTTGCATTTAAATGAATAACAATTCAAATAAAAGAAATAAAAATCATAAAAAATATATGAATGGATATATAAGTCTTCTAACCCATTATGAACATGATTTAACATAAAAAATTAGGCCCATTAGTCTAGAATTTCAAGTTTGCTCACTTTGCATTTCATGCATTTTACCAAAATTTCCCAATTTGTAATGGTCATAACTCTCTCAATTTTCATCTTTTGAAGATGATCTTTAACTTTATGAAAAACTCAAGATGTCTTCTGCAATTTCTCTTTTTATCATATTTGCATTTGGATACTTTATCTTGATTTAATTTGCCTTGACAAAAAGTATCTTTTTGTTGACTTTTGAAATGACCTGTAATGTATGCGCTCATATCTCTCAAATGAAGCACTTTTTGGACTTGAGCATACATATATATATAGTTCTAGAGAAATGAATTTCCTTAAAAATGGGATTTGGTTGGGTAAAATTTGATGAAGCATGTGAAAGTTATGCTTGGTCAAAGTTCATTTGACTTCTCCTAAGGAAACCCTAATTTGACAACTTTTGATTTTTGATGATTTGAGGGCTTTCCTTGAGGAATCATGATCAACTCTTGATAAAATGATGAATATCACTTTAAAATGTTAATGTTGACCAAAAATCTTGAAGTTTGACTGTATGTTAACCATAGTTGACTTTTACCCAATACAATTGATTTTCAATCATCTAAGCCATTGACTGAGCAAACTTGTGATCCAAGACTTAAAACTTTGACATGAACATTGTTGAAAACCTATGGAGAATCATGGAAACCACTTGAGCCTTTGCAAACCAAACTTCCTTGAAAAACACAATACCCTAGTTATGGACCCCTTGCTTAGGAGGAGAATTGATTGGTCAACCCTTGAGTACTTGAGAGCCTTAGAAGAATGTTTTTTGAAGAAAATGGGAGGGAAAATTTAGGGGTACAACGGCTGCCACTGTTCAATCTTCTTAAACCCGAAGAGTTAGATTGGCACGTCCGCTATTCATGACTTGAAAGTGGAAGATGATTGAACCCTTAAGTACCCAGAAATTTGCACTCGCCTGTGCAAGAATTAACATTGTTGGTTTATTGTACCAGGAATGGGCTTAAAGATGCCATTTAGAGAGGTTATAGAGAGTCGTCGGAGATGGTCTTATAGATTCCATCCAAAGTGAATGTCGATAGAAGTATCAGAAGGAGTCTATGCTTAACTGCATCTGAGGAATGCTTTTCAGGATGAACCTATTTGGTCGTGTTTGAAGGAGCTGCTTCTCATAATGATTTTTTGAAGGAAAGTGATTTTCAGAATGAATATCCTGGAGGGAAGTGTTTGTCATGTAGATAGTCACCCCTTCCTATTTCGGGAATTGATCTACAGTCTGTTTATTGGTAAACATGTCCTGTTTCGGGAGTTCATACCACTTGGTGATAAAGATAGTTTCCCCATCCTATTTCGAGAATTAATCTTCTATCAATTTGTTGGTAAACTTGTTCTATTTTGGGAGTTCATACTATTGGTGATAAAAATAGTCGCCCCGTCCTGTTTCGGAAATTGATCTTTATCTGACCATAAAGAAAGAAAGATAGTTTCCCCGTCCTATTTCGGGAGTTAATCTTCGATTTGTTTATGTAGATAGTCGCCACGTCCTATGTCAGGAATTGATCTATAATCAGTTTGTTGGTAAACCCGTCCTGTTTCGGGAGTTCATACCATTGGTGATAAAGATAATCACCCCATCCTATTTCAGGATTTGATCTTTATCTGACCATAAAGAAATAAAGATAGTTTCACCGTCCTGTTTAGGGAATTAATCTTTGATCTATTCATGTAGATAGTCGCCTCGTCCTGTTTCGGAAATTGATCTACAATCAGTTTGTTGGTAAACCCGTCCTGTTTTGGAAGTTCATACCATCGGTGATAAAGATAGTTGCCTCGTCCTGCTTCAGGAATTGATCTTTATCTGACCATAAAGAAAGAAAGAGAGTTTCCCCGTCCTGTTTTGGGAGTTAATCTTCGATCTGTTCATGTAGATAGTCGCCCCGTCCTATTTCGAGAATTGATCTACAATCAGTTTATTAGTAAACCCATCCTGTTTCGGGAGTTCATACCATTGGTGATAAAGATAGTCTCCCCATCCTGTTTAGGGAATTGATCTTTATATGACCATAAAGAAAAAAAGATAGTTTCCCCATCCTATTTCGGGAGTTAATCTTCGATCTTTTCATGTAGATACTCGCCCCGTCCTATTTCAGGAATTGATCTACAATCAGTTTGTTGGTAAACCCGTCCTGTTTCAGGAGTTCATACTATTTTGATAAAGATAGTCGCCCCATCCTGTTTCAGGAATTGATATTTATTTGACCATAAGTAAATAAAGATAGTTTCCTCTTCCTATTTCAAGAGTTAATATTCGATCTGTTTATGTAGATAGTCGCCCCGTCCTATTTCACGAATTGATCTACAATCAATTTGTTGGTAAACCTGTCCTGATTCGGGAGTTCATACCATTGGTGATAAATATAGTCTCCCCGTCCTGTTTCAAGAATTGATCTTTATCTGACCATAAAAAAAGAAAGGTAGTTTCCTCGTCCTGTTTCGGGAGTTAATCTTCAACCTGTCTAAAAATTGTTGATGATGTTTGTCTGTTGGTAGACTTTACCTGAAAGGATAAAGAGTTAGATGTATGCAATATCATGATGTATGAATTGCATTGTGTAATGATGTTCTCAAAGTAAATGAAATTGTGCCATATGCGTTTCGTATGCATATGCTATGATGTTTTTAAATGATGGATGAATGTCAAATATCGTTGAAGTGTAGCTCTGTATAACACCTCGTTGGGGAAAATGAATCCCTGAATGGTGTTGGGGATGAAGATTATGTGTAATCTTCAATCTCGTGTAGAATGTTTCTGCTAGGGATTCTTACTTTTTGTTTGAGGATACTCCGTCGGGAAACGTTGATTTCTGCTTGAGGAGAAGAGTTCAAAAACATTGATCGTTCATCGCTCTACTGGAAAATTTAATTCTTATATACCCCGACTGGGGATAAATCGAGTTTGGAGAGAATAAGGTTGAACAATATTTGATCCGGTTTCAAATTCAGAAGCAACTCTCTGGAATAGGCTCAAGCTAGGGAGAGTGTTTTCTGTTGGGGAAATAAACCCTGTTGGGGAAATAAACCATGTTGGGGAAATAAAACCTAATCCTGTTGGAGAAACACTTTGCTGAGGAATACTCCTGTTGAGGAAATAAGCTCTGCAGGAGAAAATAATTCTACAGGGGATTTTATAGTTTCGGAGGAATATTCTCGGCTGGGGAGGAGAATTCCTATGAATTATGCTGACGATCTGATCTCTGATGAGGGTTGGGACTCCGTAAGTTGGTGTCATACTCCAAATTTGTTCGCCCTCAGTGCTACCATCAAGTTTATTTTCAAACTTTGATTTTTATAAAATTCTTTTGATTTACATTAATAATTTATTTCAAATTATTTATAATTTTAAATAGAAAATAATTGAGCGTCTTCATATGTTTTCAACTGATTTTTTATTCCAAATGAATAACGTAGCACAATTGGTAAGAGATTAGAGCTTACAAGTGGAAGGTCTTGAGTTCAAGTCCCGTTATACTACTTTTTGGTATTTATATTCTTTTGTGTGTTTTTTTAATAAAAAGGATAAAAAAGTCATTTTTGAATTATTTTATTATTTTCGTTTTCTATTTTAAGGGTATTTTAATTTTATTTTTTATTTTTTTTTAAATCTTTGATTTTATACATTTAATAGTCAAGATGTTAAAAATAATTCAAATCTTTCAAAAACCAATTTTTATTAATCACGAAATCAATCACAATATTGAGAAAATTACAAAAGTGTCTAGGTTCATAATCTTGTCCTCCAAATTTCAATCAAGTCTCAATTTATGTAAATCTTTCCAAAAATATCATAAAAAATATGTTTTTTATTTATTTAAATAATATTTTCGTTTTCCTATATTTTATATATTTTAAAATATTATTATTATTTTATTAAAATCATTATTTTATACAAAAAATAGCCAAAAAGTCTAGTTATAAATAAAATCTTATTTAGTTTAAATATTTTTCAAATCTATATTGTATTTGGTCACAAATAAGACCATGTTCTTAGAGTTGTTGACCAAGATAGAATTATAAACTTTTGGGCTTTTTTTGGTGTGGACTATTTCCTTTTTGGGGTGTCTTTAACCTAATTTCAAATCTATAAATAGACCACTCTTTCACACTATTTTTCATCTACAATTTCATAATCATCCATAATTCACTAGAGTTCTCCTAAACTTATTGCTCTTCATATTGAAGAACAACAACAAAGAAACTCTGAAGCCTCCATTAGCAGTCACTTATTTTAGGGTTTTGAACATAACATCTAAAATTTTTCTATCAACAATTTTTTAAAACCTTGTTGTTGTCTCCAACATCTATCTAACGAGGATCTCGCCTCAAGGGAAAAAAGAGGAGAACGACGAAGGAAAGAAAGAATTTCTATCATTTGCTAACCAAGGGAATCCTCGCTCCCGTAGGTTGGTCTCTCTTAAAAATCTCCATCGTGAAATTTCTTGAATTGTTTATATTTTATTTCTATTGAGTGTTTTATTGTTGAGATTTATTGCTTGTGTAAAATCTCCATGTTTGCTGTCTTGATGTTTATTCTTTTTCAATTTAATTAATAAAACAAAAATTTCAATATCTATTATAATTTGTAATATGGATATATAATTTGGGTCACGTAGAAACATGTTCACTTTGCAAATAAAACAACAATTTTCATACATGTTCTTTCTTTTAATTATTATTATTAGGTTAATTATTGCATTACAATTTTCTAATAGTTTTGTTTCTCTTGTTTTTGTTTGTCACTTTTTAATAAAAAAATACAAAAATATGTTAGTTTTATTATTAGGTTAAGTGAAAAGTCGAGAATAACAAAAATATTCCTTATACATAATTATTGGGATTTTTCAATCAATTTAATAATTCAAATCATTGATCTTATACATAAATCCAAACAATTTCATAATTAAATTAATATTTTACAAAGATATTAAAATCTTCAGTCTATTGGGCCCAGTTCAATATCTGAACTTGGCCCCTATTCTTTATACACCCATTTTTACTGCGTGAACAAAAAAGCACACCTCCTGCCTTTTGGGCTTGAATTCAATATTTGAATTCAGGCCCTTATTGTTAACAACTCCTATTTTACCACCTTAACCTAATTAACACCCCCTTTGCATTTTATTTTATTTTTCTTTTTATTTTATAATTTTTTTATTATATATTTCCTATTTTTATAATTTTAGTATTATATTAATTATTACTATTAATTGTTATCGAATCAAATATCATTTTTTTAATTCATCCAAATATATTTTGCCTATTGCATTAAAATATCTTTTACCATGCATTTAAATAAGAGTTTTTATAATTAGTATATAAAAAACATTTAACCAACACCAAATTATTTTTCATAAATAAATTAATTTAACAATTAATTTTCAAAAAGGATTACGAAGCATATTTTGATTAACTGCGCATTTGGTCCAAAATCTCCACTATTCACACACCTGGGCTAAGTATGAGGGGAATCAAAATGTCTGCGTAATCTATAAAAAACACCAACTCATACGAACTACGAATTGGGACTCCGATTCCTCATAAGAGGTAGGGGTGTTCGCGGTGCGGTTTGGGCGGTTTTGAAGCAAAAAATCATCCGAACCGCAAGAGAAAAAAACATGCGGTTCGGTTTGGTTCGGTTGGCTTTTAAAAATAAATCCGAACCAAACCAAACCAAACTAATGCGGTTTGGATTAGTTCGGTTGTTTCGGTTTTTTACAAAAATAATTATTATGTCATACATACAAATATATAGGAAAATATAATTTTATATTTAATTGTTCATACATTACCATAAAAAATTTATAATTGTCAAAATAAATTTATAATTTGATACATAAAATTGCGTATTATAATTTTATCTAAATCTAAATAATGATATCAATAAGATTGCATTCTTAAATAAATATTATACAAAGAATATGATAAAATATATTTTGTGAAAATAGTATTTATAAATGAATAATATTTTATTTTTTATGATTTGTAAATTAAAATGAATATAATACAAAGTATGATAAAATATACACATAATACATGTTGATTTCTCTAAAGAATTATAGAAATATATATTGGTTAGTAAGATTTTATAACATAATGCGGTTTTGTTTAGTTTGGTTTGGTTTGTAAAATACAAACTGCAAACCGAACCGAACCATGCGGTTCCACGAGAAAATGACCCAAACACATCCGAACCAAATGCAGTTTTTTGCGGTTTCGGTTTGGTTCGGTTCGGTTTTGCGGTTTTCTATTGGGCCGGTTTGGTTTTGAACACCGCTAATAAGAGGATACGTAGGCATACGATCAAAAATCGTGACGAGTCTTTCTAATTAAAACTTAAAATCCAGTTTACCCCAAACCTAAACCTAGAGTCTAATATCCTTGTGAACAAGGTGGATGAAAGGTGCCTAACACCTTACTTTCGTCTAATTGAGTCCGAAACCTAGAATCTTTGTCCGTGAATTAGGGTTTACTGTTAGGTTCCCTTCCCTAGGATAAAAACTAATAGTGGCAGCTCTTGATTAAAAACCAGTCGCGTCAGTTGGTGACATTATCGGGGAGAAAATCATACTCCTTTATCCGTTAGGGGGATCTGTTGGTGAGTACGATTATGTTAACAACTAGAAGATGCCCTACTTTCTTTCGTGAAGGCATATTAGACTTGCGGGGAATGTATCTCTTGTTGAAGATGAACTTGTGCAGATAGCTCTGTAGGGATAATTCCGTGGAAACTGCTCTGTGGGGCTTTGTGGATGACTTGAATATCATCTCAACTTCTAGAGCCCTTGGTAAATATTTATCAAGGTGATAAGTCTTCTACCGATAGACAAGAGATACCGAGACATAGTCGTACACTTTAATCCCTAACTTCGGCCTGGACCGTCTTTTCAGATTTTTAGTCCATCGGGATACCCTTTTTTGTCCAAGCCGCCTTTTCAGGTTTTCGACTTGCTGGTTGTACAATTTTATTTATATATCCATAATTTTTTCCTGAACTCTTTGGTTCGCCGGGATGCCCTTAGTTTTTCCTATGCCAGTTAACATAGCGGGTCTTTTTTTCATGTGTAGTATTTTCCGACTATGTTCGCGCTCAAAGGGTGCAAATAATTGTCATTGTCCATAGTAATAAGTGTTGTAGCACTGCTAGAAAATGTTTTCTTGATTGTACGTGACCCTTTGCTGGAAGTCATGTTTAATTACCCCATGTGGTTCAAATGGAGATCTGCCCTGGCTATTCAGCACTTTTGAGAGATTCTTTGAATCTTGACTCGACTGCCACAAATGAGTTGGATAATAACATGTCATGCCTCTTGACTATTGAAGGCTTGTTATTGGAAGTTTCTTTCCATTTTAAGTGATTATGTTCATTGAGAGGATTTCCGTTCATTGAATATTCATCGTTTGAATTTCTCTGCTGTCGAACAATTAGTTATATGCAAACAGTTGTATTAAAAATGAAAAGCTTATGTCTGTCTTGATGTTTTGAAAATGCATTTTTAATAAACAAATTTTTTTTGGTAAGAATATGTATTCAAATCAGGATTTATAGTAAGCCTTACAAGAGTCAGGATACTTTTTGTAACAATATGTTTTCGAACTAACCTATGCTTCCGTTAGGACTTTTAAGGATTGTAACATGGACTAGTTCACAATTTAAGAAACAAAAGATAAAGGGTCAAACTTTATTTTTACCCAACCCGTTCTCCGTGATGTTCTTCAGCCCTATACTCAGTTAACTGTGTGTTTAGATTCCAATTGAGTATGGATTGACATTTTGGTGATGGTTCGGATACTGGAAGTTTATTTGAGAAGGAATTCATTTTTTGTAATATTTTTCTGTTGTCGAGTATTTGTAGCGACCTATTTTTGATTTTATTATCCCTGCCTTTTGCATGAACTGTTTCTTATGTGATTACAGTCAATGGGATGCCCTAGTTTTTTCTTAAGTCTCCTTCACAGGTTTTGAATTAGCGGGCTTTTCTTTTGAGAGATAATGACTGTCTGTTTTACGGGGAACCATCACCGTCTTTTAATTTGGAAGGATGTCTCTGATACTATTCGTTGTGTATGAAGTAAAAGCTTGCGACTGCTTGTGCATTTGAATTAACTGAGAAACTACCCTGCCCTAGGTTATGATTAAAGGTTTCAATTTGCATGGAAAAGAAAACTCCTACTTCTTAGGCTCAAAGGGGTTGACTAGGGATTATCTTCCTTATAACTCCACTGTTTAGGATTTAAAACAACGCCTATACATCATCAGCAAGGTCCGTTTAAAAGCATAATGTAGAGATTATGGTATTGTTTTCGTCATCCTCCCTCTAAAGGCTTATAACTTTTAATCGAGAGTTGAGTATCACAAAAAGGAAGTAAAAGCATAGTTTAAGTATAGTGGAAACGAATGGATTAATTCAAGACAAACATATGCAATGCATTAATGGGGACAACCAAAATCTGACATAAAGAAAAGTGTTTGAACAAACAAATAAATTACAAATGAAAATTCGAATGAACAAAGAGCTTCTCCGCCTAAATTTGTCACTTCAGGTGGTGTGCCTTTGAGGGGTGATAGAAAAGCTCAATCTGACCATCTTGTGTGAATTCCAACACTCCTTCGTCAATCAAGTCTTAAATCTTATATTTCAACATCCAACAACTATCAGTATAATGCCCCAGACTGATGGAGTGATATGCACATCTTGCATCGGGATTGTAGCTAGGAGCGGAAGAATTGGGATTCTGAGGAGGATCTTTCAACCTGACCAAATTCATATTTAACGTGTGTTGCAAGGCTTGTGACATCGACATGTTGAGTTTGGTATATTGCCTTTTGGATATATCCTGCTTACACTAACTACTCTGTTGTTGTTGTTGGCAGGGTCATTGTTGGGCTTGCGATGTAGTAGCAATCCAGAAAGACCTACTTTCAACCAAGCCATCTTCCTATCTTATCGGAGGTTGATTGATGGTTTGATCTCCCATTCTAACTGTTCATGCTATATTGTTGTATTAGTCTTGATGAAGTTTGCTGATGAGAATTCTCAACTCTTCTTGTCCCCGAGCTAAGTTTTGGATAAGAGCCATATGACCCATCATCTGGATTCTCATATTTTCCATCTCAGCTAACGGTTGTTCCAATTGATCCTCCTTGTTGTCTTCAGGATTCTTCTTGGTCATGTTCCTAGTGAAGAGTGCTTTCAATTCCTCTTGCCCCTTGGCTAAGCTTAGGAACATCTCCTGGAATTGTGCATTTTGTGTTTGTAGATCTCTGACGGTCTATTTGAGAGTCATTTTTCTGCTGAAATAAACAGCGAGAAAATGAGAAACATGTCTTGAGAACTACCTGTTAGTAATGATATGCATGATATGTAAATGCAATGTTTTTAAGGATCTCGTGGGATAAACAGAAGAAAATGTTAGAATCCGACTGCAGCTTTGATTGAAGAACTTCATATCATTGAATGTCCTTCTATGAGAATCAAGCTCACCATGTCGAGTGGGTCCCAGCCTTTGACTCAAGATAATGTACTTCGTTCTGTGATGGCATTTTGTTAGAGGAAAATAAATCCTCTTGCCCCTTTGCTAGATGTCTAGTTTATGATACTTCAACGACATTCAGTTAGAGGGAAATAAATCCTCCTGCCCCTTGCTAGACGTCTGGTTCATAATAAACCTGCATCACAGACTTTTGAGGTCCTTAAAATGGTTAACGAAAATGCTATGGCATGATGTCATGATGTGTATGGTATGCACCAAACAAAAGTGTAAGGTGGTGAAAATAAGTAAGTCTTTCAAGAAGTCCAAATTTTTGGATAACAGATACAAACAATTCCTGCAAGGAATTCACGTCGTTAGATGATGAATACAAAAAATCCCTATAAGGAATTCAAGTTGTTAGATAATGAATGCAAACAAATCACACAAGTAGCCTTAGGTTTAGGCTTGCATGAAGTTTGTAGGTAAGTACCCTCTTGAGTTTTAGTTGGCTCAACCTGTCCTAAGAAAAGTAATCAGGTTCTAGGAGCCTCAATATCAATGATCTTTCTCTCAGGCATTATTTCAGCATAAACGTCTAATTTGCAACCAAAATATCTTGAGAGTCCGACCTTAATGAGTGTAGTATCGAGTATCAACCAACTTCAGTCTGCACCAATGTCGGACATCTCACTACTTTCTAATGGCTAAGTTGTGTCAACTAAGGTTCTAAGGTCAGTTAGTGCTTTATGACACCACACAACAAACCATCATTCTCCTTGACTTAACTCAAGGGACACTGATAACAACCAATGTGTCACACTAACATAGCCATCACTGCAACCGTATGGGTATACACCGTACAATTTTCACGATCTATTGCTACTTACCTAAAATTCCCCAGATCCGGGTATAGGATCTTTACAAAAAAACCCGAGCAAAACCCTGAAATGTAAAGCATACAAATCAAGCAAGTAAAGCATTTAAATGTGATCTAACTCTTAAGGTCACCCCAATTTTAGTTCTCCCTAACAGAGTCTCCAGTTCTATAATACAGTGGGAGAACTGAATTTTGCTTTTGCATTTTATTACAAATGTTATGGATAGCAAGAGTCACCACCGACTTTTATTTTATCCAATAAGGAAAGGTGAAAAGAACAAGAAATACCTTTTAATATTTTGAGTTCAGGGGGTAAGTTATGAAAAGGGAAGGTGTTAGCACCCTTTTCATCCGTAGTTATCTATGTGCTCTTAGTCGATAGCTCACTTTTTTGAAAATGCTTTGTGTTTGTGTGTTTTGAAAATATTTTGAAAAATGCCTAAGTTCGGCAACTTTGTAATGATTCGCGTATCAGTTGAGAACATACACAAAGTGTTTGTTTTGAGAATATTTCAGAAAAGTGTTTGTGTGAAAAGAGATGTTTTTGTGAGTAAGCAATTAAAAGCTATATACCTACTCAAAAGATTTTCGTGTTATTTTCCTTTTCCTTTAGATAGAGCTATCCTATCATTAGTTAGTAGGAAGCCCTATCATTGGATGTTTGAGGGACAGGCGCGGGTCATCATACAATCATAAAGGCAACTCGTAGGGCACTTTAGTAATTTATCTTAAGGGACTGAGATCTTTTACCGAGGTAGCATCAAAGGGTCATCGAGGGACTACGATCTTTTATCCGAGGGTCTTTGCTAAAGCATCCCACGTTCGAGGGACATGACTGTTTCATCCGAAGGCAACAAGTGGAATCACCCTAGAGGTGTGTTTGTGTGTGTGTGTGTGAATAGTGATTTATTTTCAGTTAATTTGTCTTGATTAGGTTTTCTACGTTTTGGTTTTAGATCTTTCCATACATGCCTATTTACTATAAAGTTATATACATACAGGAAAACAATTATAAGTGCGGAAAATCAAAGTCCTACGCTATTACCAGACCTTGGGGCAATTACATAAGAAAAAGTGCGGAATGAAAATTGTGGAATTTAAACCTAAGCTATTACATCTCATAAACAGTTACATGATGGGAAAAATGCTGTAAAATAAACTAAGCTATTACAAAAATATTCGTGCGACCTATACATTTATTTCTAGAAAATAAATAGCAAAAGTAAATACAAAATATTTGCAAAATTATTTTAAAAAGTCTTAACATCTAAAAGATTAGAAATTAAATTTTTTTGTGCATTTTTGGTTTGATTTGAATTATAAAATAAATAGAATTTAAACCTAAATTAAAGATTTAATTAATTATAAAAGAAACCTATGTCTAATTAATTAATTAAGAAAAATATTGTCTATAAATTAAATTAACCTATTAAAAGTCTAGTTCTGATTTTACTATATTTTTTTTAATGATTTTATTGATTAAAGAAAATGATTAAAAAGAAAAATTAAATTAATTAGAAAAAATGTAAAAGAAAAATTGAAAAGGGTTAAAAGTATTGAAAAGAAGAATAGAAAGGTGCAATTGCTGGGGTTTGAACCCACACCCTTCTATTTACAGTCTCCATCCTTTGCCTTCTGAACCATGCACGCTTGGTGTTTGAAAAATGGGATTTGATAATTATATGATAAACCTACAAAAATTGGAAAATAATAGCAAAAATATATCCTGCATTTCATAAGATCATTAGTGGTGGTAGTATGCAATAAAACAAAATGAAAACAGAAAAATGAATTTGCAAGAAATAAAGAAAAACAGCGTAGCATGTATGCTTATTTCATGCTCTTTGGATAATTACAAATGATACAAACTTACCCTATAATACTCCTAGAATTGAATGGAAAGGCTGATTTGTTTTGATCGTGGCTGCAACTAGAGTTTACAGCTTGTCCTATTTTTGAGAATTTTGGAAATTTTGGAGTGTTTTTTGGGAGAAGCCTTTTGTGTCCTTTTCACTTAAGTATTGCATGTATTTATAGAGGAATGAAATGGAACAAGAACAAGACAAGAATCTTGTACCATCATGTCACAATTCATTGCAAAAAAACACATTGAAATCTTTCCAAAATTGTTAGAAACATTCAAAACTTGAAGATCCTTGTTCCCAACATGTTTTCACGGTTTTGGCATGTTTGTCATGTGTTCTTGGGCCTCCATATGATTGAAATCAAAAGCCCATGCGCCTTGGCCCAATGATTTTATATTTTATTTGATTTACTTACATTTAAATAAATAAAAATAAAAATAAATAAAAATCATAAAAAATATATGAATAGATTTAGAGGTCTTCTACACATTGTGAACATGTTTTAACATCAAAAGTTAGGCCCATTAGTCTAGAATTTCAAGTTTGCTCACTTTTAATTTTATGCATTTTACCAAAATTTCCCATTTTTCATTGGTCATAACTCTCAATTTTTATCTTTTGAAGATGATCTTCTACTTTTTGAAAAGCTCAAGATGTCTTCTTAAATTTATCTTTTTCTCATTTTTGCATTTAAAGACATTATAATGATGTAAGTTGCCTTGACAAAAAGTGTCTTTTTGTTGACTTTTGAAATGACCTGTAATGTATGGACTCATATCTCTCAAATGAAACACTTTTTGGACTTGAGCATACATATACAAAGTTGTAGAGAATTTAATTTCCTTTAGAATGGGCTTTGGTTAGGGAATATTTGATGAAGATGTGAAAATTATGCTTGGTCAAAGTTCAGTTGACTTCTCCTAAGGAAACCCTAATTTGGTAACTTTTGACTTTTGATGATTTGAGGACTTTCCTTGAGGAATCATGATAAAATATTGATCAAATAATGAATATCACTTAAAAATGTTGACGTTGACCAAAAATCTTGAAGTTTGACTGTATGTTGACCATATTTGACTTTTTACCCAATATAGTTGATTTTCAATCATCTGAGCCATTGACTGAGCAAACTTGTAATGCAAGACTTGGAACTTTGACATGAACATTGTTGAAAAACTATGGAGAATCATGTAAACCACTTTATACCTTTACAAACCAAACTTCCTTGAAAAACACAAGACCCTAGTTGTGGACCCCTTGCTTAGGAGGAGAATTGACTGGTCAACCGTTGAGTACTTGAGAGCCTTAGAAGAATTTTTTTTGAAGAAAATAGGAGGGAAAGTTTTGGGTACAACAACAGGTTTTGGTGAAGTTCTTAAAATCCACTCACGTGCCACAAGAAATTTCTGCTGATCAATATGGAAGTTATGTTGCTAGCCTAACTACTGATAATGGGCTAGGCTTCTCTGATGCCGATTTGACCCCTGAAGGAAGAAACCATAACAAGGCCCTGTATGTCTCTATTGAATGCAGGGGAACTACTTTAGCGCATGTATTGGTTGATACAAGTTCCTCATTAAATGTTTTACCGAAGGGTGCTCTCGAATGGGTTGATTGTGAAACAGTTGTACTGAAACCCAATAATATTATAGTCCGAGCCTTTGACGGGTCAAAGAGGATGGTACACGGAGAGGTGGATCTCCCGATTGAAGTGGGTTCATAGGTTTTAGATTCTACCTTCTATGTGATGGATATCTGATCGGCTTATTCTTGTTTACTTGGACACCTCTGGTTTCACGAGACAGGCGCCATTACTTCAACCCTACACAAGAAGCTGAAATATCCCGTGAAAGGAAAGGTTGTTACAGTTTGTGGCGAAGAAGAGTATATGGTGAGTCACTTAAAATCATTCAGGTATGTTGATATGGATGAAGAATTCATTGAAACTCCTTTCCAGACTTTTGAAGTTATCTCTCATAGTGCTACTGAAGACGTTTTTGCTATTCTCAAGGTTACTGGGGTTCCACCCAGGATGGCTTCATTGAAGGATGCTAGAGCTGTAGTAGAAGAAGGTGGTTGTACTACTTGGGTCAGCTTCTTGACATTCCGTATAAATCTGACAAATTTGGTTTGAGTTTTACTGCAGAGTCTCAAAGGGATGTTCGTCGTGCGCATGCTGGAAGACCACCATCCGCGCTAGCAATAATGGAGTCAATGCTATAGAAGATGATGACAATGATTATGACCTTGATAGCTGGATATTTCCTACCATAGGTAACGGGCTCAACAATTGGAAGACTGGAGATCTTATCTCAATCTCCTTTAGTCAGGAGTAAATGCCATTTTCTGTTTCTTGTTGCTTTTGAAGTTTTGGTTATGTAATTTTAAACAATAACTTAAGCCTTGTGTCTTACTCGGGGCACAATGGTTCATTTGTTAGGATTGTCATTTCATTAACATATTTTCATTCAATAAATCGTTGGACGTTTTGCATTCAAATTTTACGCTCTTTGTCTTTCTCTTTACTTTATCACACTGAAAATAGTTATGTGTTCTTACACACACCCACACAATAAATTGTTGATCCACGTCCACTCTGGATCCCGTTGATAAAAATTCTGCTATTACAACTTATGATTTCGAGAATCCAATCTACCAAGGCGAGGACGAAGGTGAGAAAGATTGTGAAATACCTGGAGAACTTGTCAGACTGTTAATGCAAGAGGAAAAGGCTATACAACCGCATGAAGAGCCAATTGAGGCTGTAAACTTGAGTATTGAAACATACATGAAAGAAGTCAAGATGGGTGCCAACCTAAAGGACAATGTCAAGAACAGATTAATCCAGCTGTTACGTGACTATGTTGAGATCTTTGCTTGGTCATACGAAGACATGCCATGGCTCGATACTGATATTGTGGTTCACCGTCTGCCAATGAAAGTGGGTTGTTCTTCGATAAAGAAAAAGGTTCGTCGCATGCATCCCGAGATGTCAGAGAAGGTCAAGGATGAGGTTATGAAGCAATTCAATGCAGATTTCTTAGCAGTTACATCACATCCTCAGTTGGTTGTAAATGTGGTGTCTTTACCTAAAAAGGATGGAAAAGTACGTATGTGTGTAGACTACAGGGATCTGAACAGGGCGAGCCCTATGGATGACTTCCCACTTCCACATATCAATGTTCTGGTCGACAAAACCGCTCAACACAAGGTATTCTCCTGCATGGGCGGTTTCTAGGGTTATAATCAGATCAAGATGGCACCTGAAGACATGGAGAAGTCTACTTTCGTTACACAGTGGGGAACTTTCTGCTACAAAATTACGCCTTTAGGGTTGAAGAACGTCGGTGCAACATATCAACGTGCTATGGTAGCTTTGTTCCATGACATGATTCACCACGAGATAGAGGTTTACATCGATGAAATGATAGCCAGATCTCAGACTGAAGAAGAACATCTTGACCATCTACACAAGCTGTTTGAGAGATTGAAAAAGTACAAGCTAAGGTTAATTCCGAACAAGTGCACTTTTGGGGTGAGATCCAATAAACTCCTAGGTTTCTTTGTCAGTGGTAAAGGTATTGAAGTTGATCCTGTGAAGGTCAAAGCCATTCAAGAAATACCAGCTCCACGTATCGAGAAGGAAGTTAGAGGGTTCTTGGGACGATTGAACTATATTGCCCGATTTATTTCTCATTTGACCGCTACTTGTGAGCCGATCTTCAAGTTGCTGAAGAAAGATCAGGTAGTGAAGTGGAATGATGACTGCCAAGTAGCCTTTGGAAAAATCAAGGATTACCTCCAAGAACCTAATATTCTGATGCCACCAGTCGAAGTAAGAACTCTGATCATGTACCTAACAGTGTTAGAGAACTCAATAGGGTGTGTACTGGGCCAACATGACGAGGCTAGTCGAAAAGAGCATGCAAAATACTACCTTAGAAAAAAGTTTATCGACTGTGAAAAAAGGTACTCACTGCTCAAGAAAACTTGTTGTGCTTTGTTATGGGCTTCTCACCGACTAAGACAATATATGTTGACTCATACTACTTTGTTGATCTCTAAAATGGACCCCATAAAATATATATTCGAGAAATTCGATCTATCCAGAAGAATAGCCCGATGGAAAATGGTCTTAACAGAATACAACAGTCAATACACCACTCAGAAGGCAATCAAAGGAGGTGTACTGGAAGATCATTTGGCTCATCAAGCTGTAGACGACTATCAATCTATGAATTTCGAGTTCCCGAATGAGAACATTATGCTAGTTACATATTATGAAGAACCTGGACCGTATGAAGGACCCGAGACAGGATCCTGATGGACTATGGTTTTTGGTGGAGCTTCCAACGCACTTGGTAGTGGAATTGGTGCTGTGATTATCTCTCCTAAGTGTTTCCATACACCTTCCACCTCCAGATTGTGTTTTCACTATACCAACAACATGGCCGAATATGAAGGGTGCATCGTGGGTATCAAAGCTGCTATTGACCTGAGAATCAAGTTCTTAAATTTATACATGGACTTATCCCTGGTAATCAGTTAGATTAAGAGAGAATGGGATACAAAGCATCCAAATCGCATTCCTTACCGAGAGCATGTGTTGACCTTAATTCCATACATCGAGGAAATCACTTTTGAACATATTCCACGGGAAGAGAATCAGCCGTAAGATGAACTGGCTACCATGTCATCTATGTTCAAAGTCAGATGGGACTATGAGGCTCTTCGAATTACCATTGAGAGACTGGACGAACCGAAACACTGTTATGAAGTTGACACTGACGGAGTAGAAGAGAAGCCTTGGTTTCATGAAGTGAAGAGATACCTCGAGGCTCAAGAGTATCCCGATGATGCATCTATTAATGACAATAAAATTACTACGGAGGTTCTCTACTGAGTTCTTCCTGAGAAACACAAATTTCTACAAGCCCAACCACGATTTGTTTTTGCTTCGTTGTGTAGACAAAAAGGAAGCGGAGAAATTTTCGGAAGATATGCATGAGGGGATCTTCGGTACTCATTCTAGTGGACATACGATGGCTAAGAAGATTCTAAGAGCGAGTTACTATTGGTTGACTATGGAGACCGATTGCCATCACTACTCAAGAACTTGTCACAAATGCTAGATCTGTGGTGACAAAGTACATGTGCCACCGGTCCCTCTAAACGTCTTGACTGCTCTTTGTCCATTCACAATGTGGGCATTAATATGATTGGATAAATTAAGCCTACTGCGTATAACGAGCATTGTTTCATCCTTGTCGCCATTGATTATTTTTTAACCAAGTGGGTTGAAGCAGCTTCACTTGTCTCTGTTACGAAGAATGTCGTCGCTCGATTCATTAACCATAACCTTATCTCTTGGTATGGAATCCCCGAGAGGATTATCAAAGACAATGGTACCAATCTCAATAACACTATGATCATGGAACTTTGCATACATTTCAAGATCAAGCACCACAATTCTTCTTCATATAGACCGAAGATGAATGGCACAGTGGAAGCCGCCAATAATAACATCAATAAGATTATACAAAAGATGATGATAACATATACAGATTAGCATGAGATGCTACCATTTGCTCTTCATGGCTATCTCACTTCAGCACGAATATCAACTGGAGAAACCCCATTCTCTCTAGTCTATGTCATGGAAGCGGTCATACCCGTCGAAGTACATATTCCTTCTCTAAGGATTATGAAAGAAGCCGGTTTAGACGAAGACGAGTGGATTCAGACTAGGCTGGACCAGTTGATTTTGATTAATGAGAAAAGGCTTCCGGCTGTTTGTCATGGTCAGACGTATCAAAAGCGTATGACCAAATCCTTCAACAAGAAAGTCAAATGTCGGGTATATCAGCCTAGTGACTTGGTAATAAAGCACATCATCCTACCGCAAGGTGATCCTAGGGGAAAATGGAATCCCTCCTACGAAGGGCCATTTGTAATCAAAAAGATATTTTATGGCGGTGCTATGATACTTACCACCATGGATGGTGAAGGTTTTCCGCACTCTGTAAACGCGGACATAGTAACAAAATACTACACCTAAAAAAGACCCGCTAGGTTGACTGCCTAGGAAAAAATAAAGGCATCCCAGTGAACCAAAAGGGTTCGGGAAAAAATTAGGGATATATATAAAGATTGTACACCCGACAAGTCGAAAACCTGAAAAGGCGGCTTGGGCAAAAAAGGGTATCCCGGTGGACTGAAAACCCAAAAGGGAAGTCCAGGAAAAAGTTAGGGATTAAATCATACGACTATATCCCATTTGATCACCTACATACAACAAGCTTTATTATCAATGTCAAGTTCAAATGGTACAGATTGATTCTGTGAACTTCTTCCGACAGCGAGGGATGATATGCTTGAAGACATAGGGGCAATAGTAGAGTTGAAACTCGATGGGATCATTTACACATAGCCATACATTTTGTTTTTACTTTGTAATCTTTTCATTTTTTGATATTTCCTCCACCTCCTTGTACAAAACCGCCTGTTTATAGGCAAATTATCAATACAAATATCATTCAAAATTCAAATCTATTTTACTTTCCCTGTTTTGTTTGCAAAAACGTCCAATGATTAAATTGAATGAGCATATGCATATGAATATGATTACTGTTAACGAATATATGCATAAAAACAGGAATAAGCATTTTCTAAAGACTCTAGGAGTTGGGATAACGTTCAAGTCATCCACGAATCCCCACAGAAAAATCCCCGCAGAGTTTGCCTTCCCAAGCTCGTCCTTGACAGAGACACATTCCCCAATAAGCCTAGTATGCCTTCGGACGAGAATTGAGGCCCCTTCCAACTATTAACATAATCATACTACCTAGAAAATCCCCCTAGCGGATAAAGGAATCTGACCATTTCTCCAACATATATTGGAAATTCCCTCAGCACAGTTCACAAGAATTTAGTTCCCCAGTGGAGTTTATTTCTCCAACATTG
Organism: Vicia faba; assembly: GCA_948472305.1. Classification (NCBI taxonomy): domain Eukaryota; kingdom Viridiplantae; phylum Streptophyta; class Magnoliopsida; order Fabales; family Fabaceae; genus Vicia; species Vicia faba. Next base: position 777,450,053 of record OX451737.1, read on the forward strand.
CAAAATCCTTTGCATAATTCTCTTCTCTAGTAGGGTTTATTTCCCCAACAAGATCCATTTCCCCAACAGAGTTCATTCCTCCGATTATTGAAAATCCCCGATAGATTCCTCTTCTCCAGCAAAGTGTAGTCCAGGAAACTGTCCCCAGAGAGTTGCTATGGAATCTGAAATCATGGCAAACGTGATTTAACTTTGTCCTCCCCAGAAGAGTTAGCATCTAAATTAGAAACTCAGTCAGACATCACCTCAGAAGGTTATTCATATATTTTATCCCCAGTAAGGGTATATAAGAATTAAATTCCCCAGTAGAGCGATGAAAGACCAATGTTCCTAAACTCTTCTATCCCCATGAAGAAGTTAAACATTCCTAGCAGAGTATCCCCAAAACAACACCAGAATCCTCAGCGGAGACATTCCCAACAAGATTGAAGAGATATATCCTTCATCCCCGACAACAGTCAGGGATTTATTTTCCCCAACTAGAGTTGTTACACAAAGCTACTGATACACTTCAACAACATCTTACATCCATACATCATTTACAAATATCATGGCATATGCATACAAAGCACATATAACACACTCTCATGTAATTTGAGGACATCATTACGCAATGCATTACCTGCTTCATGACATTGCATGAAACTAACTTTGTTTCTTTCTGGTTAGTTCATAAACAGACGAATATCATCAACAATTCACAAATAGGTCGCAGATTAATTCCCAAAACAAGACGGGGCAACTATCTATACGGCCGATAAAATGCAGGTCAAAGATTAATTCCCAACAAAAAGCAGGTCCTAGATTAACTCCTAAAATAAGACGGGGAAATTATCTATATGTCCAAGCAAAGATTAACTCCCGAAACAGGACAGGGAAACTATCTATATAACCAGGCAAAGAATATCTCCCAAAATAGGATGTGGAAACTATCGACATGACCAGGTGGGATGAACTCCCGAAGCAGGACGAGTTTACCAACAAAAACAGATTATGGATCAATTCCCAAAACAGGACGGAGCGACTATATACATGACAAGAATTTCCATCAGAGACTAAATATGATAAGAATTTTCCTCAGAAACTAAATCTGACAAGCAGCTACTTAAGCACCTTCCCCAGAGGTTCATCCTGGAAAGCATTGTATGGATACAATCAAGCGTAGACTCATTCTGATACTTCTATCAACAATTACCTTGGATGGAATATATAAGCCCATCTCCAATGATATTCCTTCACTTCTAAATATGTCATCTTTAAGGCCATTCAAGCAATATTATCAATCGACAAGCGTTACATTCTGCATACACGAGTGTAAATTTTTAGACACTTAAGTGTTCAATCCTCTTCTACCTTCAGACCACGAATGGCTGACATGCCAATCTAACTCCTCAGGTTTAAGAATATTGAACAGGAGCAGCTGTTGTACCCGAAAATTTCCCTCCCATTATTCAATAATATTCTCCTAGGGTTTTCATTTACTCAAGGTTGCTCAAGAATTGATCAGACAAATTTGCCTCCTAAGCAATATACTTACAACTAGGGTTTTACTTTTCACAAGGAATATTGGGTTTTTAAGGTCCCAAGTGGATTTCATGGTTTCTTACATGTCCTCAATAATTCTCATACCAAGTTTCATGCTTTGCATCATAAGTTTGCTCAGTCAGTTGCTCAGATGACTGAAAATCAACTGTATTGGACAAAAAGTCAATTGTGGTCAACATACAGTCAAACTTCAAAAATTTTGGTCAACATCATGTTTTTGAAGTTATGTTCATCATTTGATCAAGTTTTGATCATGATTCATCAAGAAAAACTCTCAAATCATCAAAAGTCAAAAGTTGCCAAATTAGAGTTTTCTTAAGGAGAAGTCAACTAAAATTTGAACAAGCATAACTTTTACATGCTTCATCATATTTTCCTCAACCAAAGCTCATTTAGAAAGAAATAAATTCTCTACAACTTTGAATATCTAAGCTCAAGTCCAAAAAATGCTTCATTTGAGAGATATGGGCCAAAACATTATAGGTCATTTCAAAAGTCAACAAAAAGACACTTTCTGTCAAGACAACTTACATCAAGATAAAATATTCAAATGTAAAACTTATCAAAATAGAGATTGTAGAGGACATCTTGAGATTTCCAAAAAGTCAAATATCACCTTTAAATGATAAAATTTGGGAGAGTTATGATTCGTGCAAGTTGAGAATTTTTGAGCAAATGCATGAAGTTCAAATTGAACAAACTTGAATTTTTGGGCTAATGGGATTTTTATTCAAGGTCTAAACGTGTTCTACACTTCACATGTACCTCATATCTTATTCATACACTCCTTGGATTTTTATTTTATTTATTTTTTATTTTTATTTATTTAAAATTCAAAATAAGTGAAATAAAACAAAAGCTTTTAGACAAGGTCCAAGCCCACTCTTGGTTTGACCTAATTCAATGCTATATATTCCATGCATTCAGACAAGAGCCACACGAAAAACCCTTGTGCAAGAAACTCCCAAAAATTCACAAAATTACTCAAAATTAGGGCAACCTTAGAACTCTAGTTGCAGCCACCTTCATCACATACCAGCGCTTCCATTCACTTCGAGGAAGATCATAGGGTAAGATGGGATCGTTTACAATGATCCAAAGGATTGGAAACACACGAGCATGCATCACCAATTTCTCTTTATTGCATGAATTTTGTTTTGCTATTTCCTTTAAGTTTTTGTGCACACTGACTTTTCTAATATGTTCATGAGGTATCCATATGCAGGAAAAATACAACATAGGAGTCCCATGATGATCGAATCATGAATTTCCATAACCATACTAATCCATGATATTTTTTATATATCTCCTAAACCAGCACGATTCAACCCAAACTAACTATTGCATTTAATTCGCAAGCCTTGATTTAGGGGGGTAGGGTCCCTCTAGATCTCTAATGTGTGTTTGTTTTGCAGAAACAAAAAAGGTCCACTGGAGCTAGGGCTTCGACGCCTCTCCGATCATTCAATATTTTTTGATGTTATGTTTATTTTGTTTCGCTGATAACATTAGATGTATAACCACCCCACTGGTTAAAACGCGCAAGCTAAGTCATTATTATACCAGGGCGTGGGTTCGATCCCTAGTTTTGGCAAAAAATTCATATTTTATGATTTTGCAGGTTAACATACAAAGCGTGTTGATGTTATCCCTTGTACACAAGCACGCGCTTGGTGCAATGGTGAAGGTGTTGGCTGAAAGAGCTAAGGGCTCAGGTTCAACACCCACCCCTGGAAGTATTTTTTAAACCTTGTTATTTTTCATATTTTCCTTATTTTTCACTTATAAACCATAAATTCATAAATCATAAATCTTTTTAGACAAACTTAATTTTTCAAAACCATTTTACAAACCCTAATCAAATTAGGTTTTAGGTTTTTGTTAGTTTAATTCATCAATTTCCTTTAATTAAAATTAATTAGGGTTTTTAGGTTAATCATCAAAACCTTTATTTTTTATCAAAGATCATCAAAAAACCCTTTCACTTTCCTGTTTCCTATTTTTACATTGTTGCGTAGTTTATTCTTCTCGCCTTTGTTCATTATTATTGTAATCGTTTCCCGGTTTTTAATAGTAATTAGGATTTACTTTCCGTATTTCTATTATGTAATTTCCCCGAAGCCTTGTAATAGTCTAGGGTTTACATTTCTGCTTTTATTTTTCACACTTTATTGTTTTTCATTGTTGTTATGTTTACTTCTTAGTAATTAGGATTGTATGGAAAGACTAATAACGAAACGATAACTAACTCTAATTTCAAAGATAAACGTAACTGAAAACAAATCACTCGCACACTTGCACCTCTAGGGTAACCTCCCTTGTTGCCTTTCAGAAAAAAGTCACGTCCCTCGAACGTGGGGAGGCTTTAGCAAAGTCCCTCAAAATCAAAGATCATAGTCCCTCGATGACCCTCTTGACGTTGCATTCAGTAAATGATCTAGTCCCTTAACGAAAAATTGCTAAAGCGTCCTTACGAGTTGCCTTCGATGATTGTGCAATGACCCACACTTGTCCCTTAACATCCAACGATATGGCTTCTTACAAACTAATGGTAGGGTAACACTATCTAAAAGAAAAGGAAATTACAAGAAATACCTTTGAGTAGGTATAACGCTATTAATCGCTTGCTCACAAAGCTATTCAAAACAAAACACTCTCATAATCACACTTTTCAATAAACATTTTCAAATAAACACTTTGTACGCATTCTCGAGGACAAATACGAGAATCATTACAAAATTCAGCTTTTCAAAAATGTTTTCAAACACATACACAGAAATTAACTACGGATGAAAAGGGTACTAACACCTTCCCTTTTCATAACCTACCCCCGAACTCAAAAATCTTGAAGGTCTTTCCTGTTCTTTTCACCCTTTCCTTATTGGATAAAAGAAAAGTCGATGGCGACTCTTTCTATCTGCAACATTTGTGATAAAATGAAAAATCAAGTCAATTCTCCCACCGTATTACACCCCCAAACCTGCACTAAAGATTGACCTCAATGTTTTAGAACAATATAGAGAGGGGTAACTCACATTGCCTACTGAGGAGGAGGAGAAGGATATGGCAACATCAATTGTCGCATCATGGTGTGCATTTCATCCAACATATTTTCTTGCCTAGTCTTCTCTTCTACTTATCGTGATTGCTCTGTCCGAAGGTCACCTATCTCTGTTTGCACCCATGCCCACTGGTTTTGGGAAAATGAACAGGACTCGGCACCCTGTTGGGTGTAGTCTTAGTGAGGAGGTACAAACTACTCCTGAACGAGATCATCTTTGTTCATATCTTTACCTGCAAAAACATGATCAACATTGTGTCCGCCCTCTTCTTCAGGGTCGAGACTCATATATAACCAGTTAGCATAATCAGAAATCCTAACTCTATCAGGGTTAGGCAATGCAATGATAAATCTACCATGACTCATCACACCATAAAAATCTCAAGACACATAAATCATCCCTTACTGAATAAGGGAAACCATATGAATTTTACTCTTACCTCCCACAGTGGGTTCCTCAAACAAAACCCTATCATAACCAAAATGGCCATCTATCTGGGTAATCATACCCCCTATCGAAATACCACATGAGTTGGCATGACCAACTCGCCCCAAATAGTAGGCCACAAAGGCAGCCACATTAACCTGCTCCTTCTGGGCCATACAATATAAGATGAATAACTATCTTTGAGTTGCTACCTCAGTATTGTCACCTCGTCCAAATAAGGTATAAGCTAAGCCCTTTTAAGAATACCTAAAACATGGATTCTGAATACCAGATGCCTCTCCCCTTTTTGTGACATAGTCAATCTTACATGTAATCGTTGTCTAAAAGTCTTTCGGGGCAAAAGTATCTAGAACAGTTTCAGGGCCAACTAGTGGAAGATGGAGGATGCCCCCTAACTCCGAAATAGACAACCTATGATCATTATTAAACAGGAGGAATGTGAGATCGCCGTGGTATTCTCTTGCAGAGCCAGTCCACCTATTTTCTATTTTGAACTCAATCGTACTTAGAAACTCAAGAGTAATGCACTCATATGTTGGCGCTTCCAGTTGCATAAATTCCAACATACCCAAAGTATGAAACGTACAGTGAATCTCGAATTTTAAGCCTAAATCAGTTAAATTTTGTGATAGATATACTTGTTCGGCGTACGCTTATGCTTTACAAGAAAGGAATAACTCCTCTTGTGCTCAGGGGTATAAAAAACAATGTCATGTGCATTTGGAGTGCGGCTGCCCTGCTTCCATGGTCGTGAAGAATCACCCACTTGCTGCTTTCCTTTGACAACCCTCTTTGGGGGCATTTTCGTACCTGTAAGAAAAGAGAGAAACCACAAAAAATTGAACAGTGAAATTAGCGAAAACAGACCCCGAAATATGGTTGGGGCAGATGAATGGGGAAGGTTTCATGAATGAAGTTTTAGAAATGGAGTGGGGGTGATGATAAAGGTAGGAGCTTTATGTTGGTATTTTAATGGTGGATAAGGGTTTTTAGAGAGAAAGGATGAAGAAGACAAGGGAAATAATATGAAATCTGATTTTTGGAAGTGGTAGATGAGTGATAAAGGTAGTTAAAGTGTATAAAAACGAGATGGGGTCCACGAGATATATAAATAAAAACTCAAAAATTTTCCGCGAACGCTTGACACGAGCTGTGTCAGTCCATACGGCCGGCCATGTCAGTCCACACGGCCGGCCATGTCAGGCTACACCAGTCGGTCGTGTCAGGTTTTTGTCTTTTTAAAAAAACACATCCTTCAGGGAGACTGACACGGGTCGTGTCACCTAACACGAACGATCGTTTCTGTTGTACCCCAATTTTTGCCCCTAAGATTCCTCTATCATCTCATATCAACTCAATCATAACAAGATCACACTAGGGTTTGGTTCTTCTCCCTATCTCTAGGTTTGCTCATGAGGAATCACCAAGCACCTTGATTTGTATATTGTGATCATATGTGTTTTGTATTGATTAACTTTTAACTAACATACAATGAATGTTTTATCTAATTGATAATAATGTAGGTGTGATACGGTGGGAGAACTGGCTTAGGTGTTTTGCATTTTATAGCAATTGTTGCAGATAGCAAGAGTTGTCACCGACTTTTCTTTTATCCAATAAAGGAAAGGGTGAAAAGAACAGGAAATACCTTTTGAGATATTTTCTTGAGTTTTGGGGGTAGGTTATGAAAAGGGAAGGTGCTAGCACCCTTTTCATCCATAGTTATCTACATGCTCTTAGTTGCTAGCTGTGATACGGTGGGAGAACTGACTAGGGTTTTGCGTTTGTTTTCGCAAATGTTTCGGTTGAGCAAGAATCGCCACCGACTTTTTATTTTATCCTAAGGAAAGGTTTAAAAAGCACAGCAAAAACCTTTGAGATTTTTCTTGGGTTCGGGGAGTAGATTATAGAAAGGGAAGGTATTAGCACCCTTTCTATCCATGGTTATCCATGGGCTCTTAGGTACTTGCTTAGATCAACTTGCCTTGGTTTTCAATTGTTTGAAATGGTGCTTGGTGTGTGGTTTTGAAAATGCTTTGAAAAGATGCCTTGTATAGGCTACCCTTGTAACAATTCTTTACTCGAATGTTTTACAAAAGGTGTTTGTCTTTTAAAAAGATGTTTCAAGGTTTTTTGAAAGTTGGTTTTGAAAGTGTTTGTGAAGTGTGGTTTGAGATTAGGCAAGTGTTTTCTTGGCAAATTGACAAGTACTTTAAGAGTTATCTACCCTAAAGTTTTCTCAAAGATTTTTGTTATGTTTTAAACCTTTTGACAATTTTGTTCCACCATTGAATTTGGTGGACAATCTTGTATTAGGAGGTGAGAGGGACGGATGCGGGTCGTAGTTTAGACCATAATTGCAATAGTGTTAAATGTCTTTGGGCAATTTTTCTTTAGAAGGGACTTGATCATTCATTTAGGCAACATTTTGAGGGACTATGATCATTTGACTGTTTGTTTTACCCAAAGAAATCTAACATGCAACATGGCACAATTATTTGAAGGCAACAAAGTGGAATACCCTAGGGGTGCAAGTGTGGAATGTGTTGTCCATTTTCCATGCTTTTTTGTCTTGTATTAGGTCAAGCTATTTTGTTCGTTTTATTCGCATACAAACCCTAATTCTAGCATAGTATGTTTAGAAAGCATTAAAGTGCGAAATTTAAATTCCTACACTATTACAACACAATAATATGGGGGGGGGGGGTACAATGTTTCAAATGGGGTATATTTAGACAAGAATTTAAATCTAACTATTACATCATTTTCTTTGAATATTTACAAGACAAATAATTGTATAATTAAATGGAAATTGAAATAAATATGCAAAATGTAAAAAGAATTTTTATGTGTATGGAAAAAAATATATTATTTATGTGAAATAAAAAGAGAAATAAGAAGGTATTATTTTTTGGAATATTTTCAAATTTAGGGCAAAACCCTAATTTTAATCAAAATGGTATTAGTTATTTAATATTTGTAATATTTACTATTTATATACAAAAAAATAAGATAAAAATATAATATACTTATAAAAATGTATTTTCAATGTTAAATATTAATAAAATAAAAATATATATATTTTGGTATTTTATTCCAAGTATGTTAATGTATAAGTATATTTATTTACATTATTTACAAAATATGTATTATATTAATTAGCAATTTTTAATATTTAATAATAATAATAATAAAAAAAAGTATTTTTTCTATAAACTATTTTCAGAAAGTAGAATCAAAATAAAAGTGTGTAAAATGTATTTCCAATATTTTAATATTTTAAACAAAACATATATATTTATTTATTTATGTTCAAACTAAGAGAAAAATCAACTAAATACCTAATAAATTCAAAAATGGTGAGAAAAAATATTTTTAAATTTTTAATATGCTGAGAAAAAATAAATGAGTCAATTAAAAAAAGAAAAAGTCAAAAAGCAATAAAAATAAAGCAAATGGGCTCAGGGGGTTCAGAACAGATTGTATGGTGCAAAAAGAAAACACAAAGCAAGCCCAGCCCAATGCAACCTTTCTTCAACCTCTGAACTATGTCATTCAAAAAACGCGCGCCCTGTTCTCAATCTTCTAACTCCTGATTCCTGGCTTATTAATGAAAACTCATAACATAAAAATTGTTCAGCATCAAGAGACGAATCCAACCATATGCAGAACTTGATCTAACTCTCTAAGATGAGGGAGAATTTCTTCTCCCCCAAATCCTAACCTATATTTTCTACCATTTTCAAACCTCAAATTCTCACAACTCAAGCAAAAGAAATGAAAAGTAAAAACATGTACATGTTCAGTGGCATGAGTAGAACATTGTTTATTCACAAACTTAGAGCTAATGATGCTTAATAAGAGAGATAGAAGTTCACCAAAATACCTGTTCAGTTGAAGTTCTATCTGGCAATGAGGAAGCTTTCAGTGCAAGGTGATGATTGGAAAAGTTTCCTTGAGGTCCAGGGATGCTATTCCAATGTTTACTTTGTCTTAAAAGCTTTTGAATCGTGCTAGAGCACTTCACCTGCAAAACAAGAAACTGAAAATGGTGGAACTGGTTAGAGGGATTACAGGTCGTGTTTCAAGTCATGGTTAGCTTGCATAGATGCTAGGGAATGTATGTGAACTGGTTTGGGCAAGAGAGCTTGAGGGAAATGGAAGATGGCACTCAAACTGCAGGCCTGGCCCTGTTTTTGCAGTTTGAAGATGATTCTGAGATTGGGAGTGTATGAGAGGTGTTAGGGTCGTGCAATAGCTTGGTTGAGATGTCTTGAGTGTGTTTCACAAGTTCACTTAAGTGTGTGCAAGCTGATATGAGAGTTGTTGTAAGTTATGATGTGTTTCTTACACTTTAAGCAAGCAATGGTTACCTTGTGCCTCTAGCCTGTACAGGCCCTCATACTATGCTGCATAATCCCTCCTTGATTAGTGTGATTAACTCATAAACTTGTTCCAATTAGATATGGACTGTACTTCTTGGATTTGTAATTGGACATAAAGCTACCTTTTGCAAAAATGGAAGAAATGCTTTATCTATTTTGGGATTAATCCTTTATGCAATGCTAGAACACAAAGAACATGGCCTTGGCACAAAGAATATGCATTAAATTTATGAGTGTTGGATGGTTTAAGGACCTGTAATCAAGATATGCAAGCTGAGATTGAAATGCATAGTGTTATGAACATGTACATGGCCAAGAACAAAAGTGACTTTTTCCCATTTTGCAAAATTCGATTCTCCCTAACCATGAGGTTGTTTGAGAAGTTCTTGGACATTTTGGAAAGCTTGGAATGTGTACTACAATCCATATTTGAAATGTAAATTGAAATTCCAAGTGGAAGTGTATGGAAAATGGCCTTGAAGTTGGGTAGAAAACCTTGTCAAAATAGGTTAAAATTTCACTAAGTTAAGAATGGTTTAGTGCCCTTATTCAAAAATTTGTAACTTGAGATACAAGCCTCAAATGGGAAAACTTTGTGAATCAAAGTTGTAGATTATGCAACAAGCTACAACTTTCATGTTTTGACTTTTGTTTGAATCCAAATGGATCTTGGTGAAAAAGTGGGGCAAAGTTGGGAAAAAATTAGGGTTTTTTATAACTTAGAAAAATTCTAAGTTATGAAATATTCTAATTTCTAACCCTAACTTGCATTTTGTGATTTCTTGGTGAACAAGTTTCATGATTTGGCATGTTTTGATGAAAAATGAATCTTGACTCTTGATTTTGACCAAAAAGTCAAAGTTTGACTTTTCAGTATACAGTCAAAATTGATCAATTGACTGGGAAATTCAACTGTCAATCTTGTGTACTTGGGATCTTTTGAGTTTGTTGAGCATGTCAAGATAATTCCATGGGGTCCTTGAGTCCATATATGAGCTTGGTTTGCCATTGGCTAGGTCAAACAGTCAAAAATTGCCTTTGTGCAGTCAAAACCCTAAAAATGACCATTTTGCCCTTTTGGTGATCTGATCAAATTTCTTATGGAATAGTGATCCAAACTTGATCAAATGGTCCCTATGAGTTCATAATGTTGATGTGGGTCAATTTTCATGAGGTTTGACTGTCAATTGGCCACAGTTGACTTTTTCCCCAATACAGCTGATTTCTAGGTCAACTGTCCAATTGTCTGAGCAAAACTTGGAATCAAAGCTTGAAACTTGGTATGGATAAACTTGGGAGTCCAATATGAAGCATGAAAGTCATCTTAGGCACTTTAGGTCAAAACATCTTGGTGCAAACACAAACCCTAATTTGGGTCAACAGTGCAAGGAGAAGTCTTGAGCAGATGAAACCCTAACTGGATCTTGGGCTTTAAAGGTTTTGTGATGAGAAATCATTGAGAAATGGGAGGGCAAATTTTGGGGTACAACACTAGCTCACTTTGAAATGCTTTGTTTGAAATGTGTTTGTGATGGGTTTTGAAAGTATTTTTAAAAAGTGCCTTCATTTAGGCGAACTTTATAATGATTCTCGTCTCTATAAGAATGCATACAAAGTGTTGACTTTTGAAAATATTTTCTTTGGAAATGTGTTGGTGTATTTGAAAAGATGTTTATTTTGAAGATGGTTGTGAGCAACCAACTATGAACGTTCTACCTACTCAAAAAGTATTAGTTCTTTTCCTTCTCCTTCAGATATTACTACCTTACCATTGATTGATAAGAAGCCCTATCATTGGATATGAAGGGACGGGCGTGGGTCGTCATGTAGTCATAGAAGGCAACATTGTAGGATACCTTAGCAATTTGTCATAAGGGTCTAAGATCATTTACCGAAGGAAACATTTGAAGGGTCATCGAGGGACTACAATCTTATATTTGAGGGTCATTGCTAAAGTATCCCACATTCGAGGGACATGACTATTTATTCGTAGGAAATAAGTGTGGGTTACCCTAGAGGTGCGTGTGTGAATTGTGTTTTGATTGCATGCATTTTTGTCTTGAGATTAGGATTCTCTAAGATTGATTTTATCTTGCCATACTCACCCTAATTACTAATAATTATACTTGAAAGCGAAAAATTATGGAAATTAAAGTCCTACACTATTACATCCTTTAGGGGACGGGGATACTAATTATAAGTGGGGATGAAATAAATTAAAACCTAATTACTATTACAACCAAATTGAATAAAAATAATAGCAAAAATTCTCAAAAATCAAGATTTTTGGTGTTTAGGATGACACGGGCCGTGTCCTGTGACACATGCGCCCGTGTCAGAACCCTTGTAAAGATCTATGCATGTCTTTTTTTATCCCAGCTGAGCTGACACGGGTCGTGTCCCGTGACACGGGAACCCGTGTCAGGACCATGTCCTGCCACTTGGTCAAGTTTTTAATCCCAGTAAGAGGGACACGGGCCGTGTCCTGTGACACAGACACCCATGTCAGAACCCTGCCTTGCCATTTTGTCCAGTTTTCTCACAGTAAGAGGGACACGGGCCATGTCCTGTGACACAAACACCCATGTCAGATTCCTGCCTTGCCATTTTGTCCAGTTTTCTCCTTGACACAACCCGTGTTAGGTGACACGGCCGACCGTGTCAGGCTTCCAAAAACATTTTTCTTTGGTTTTGAATGTTTGCAACTCTTCTACTCTGATTTGTCATGTTTTGTTCTTTTGAAAACAAAAGTAAAATGATGTATGAACAAGGATATCACAGTTTGTGAAAACTTACATCTTGAAGTGAAAATACAAAATGTGTATGGATGTTTCCAGGTATAATGTGATGATTGATTATGCTTCCTTAGATCTCCTTGAATTTATTCCAATCCTTACTTTACGCTGAAAGTGTTTGAATCTCTACAACCAAGTCAACTTGCAAAATAATGTTTCTCATTTTGGGGGGTGGTGATAGTGATGTTACAAAAGTTGTTCTTATGTTTGGAAAACTTCTATATGATGTATGTGAAGTATTTGAATGGTTTTTTTTGGGTAAAACTTGCAAGGTGTGAGAGGTTCAAAGATTTGGACTTCAAAGCTCAAAATGGAGGTTTTTGTGGGCAGTTCTGGTTTTTTGTGAGTGAAGGGATTTTGAGAATTTGTCAACACAAAAGAACTTCTGGCCCTTTATCTTGCAAATGGCCTCTATACTTATAGAGAAGGTTTGAGAGAGTGAGAGAGTTTGTTTCACAAGATATGAAAATTCTGGTTTGGTTGAGATGAAACAACCAAGTTATGTGAAGTTTGAGGTCCCAATGCATGGTACAAAAGGGATCTGAAGTGGCTAGGAGTTTTTAGGCATGTTGCTTCTTACTTTGACATTGTGTGTGTAGAAAAAAAACAGTTGAGAGGCTCAAGGAGAGCTGACTTTGTATAAAACATGGTTTATGTGAATGACAATGGTGCCTTTGTGGCATAAATGGAATAATGCAATGGACAATACTTGAATCACTTGGTTAATGGTTCAATCAATTATTTAAACATCTGATTATGGATAGGTTTGCAAGTTAAAAGGTCTTCAAATTAAGATTATGTAGCGCATCATGCAAATTGGATTATGTGTTCTTCAACAAAATAACTTGCAATTCAAGAATGGATGCCCAACTTCATACCATTGAATCTCCTAGCTCAAGTATGATAAATTCATGCTATTTGACATTTTGGAAAGCTTGAAACGTGGTCTACATATTTCATGTTGACCATTTTGGATAAATCAAATTGGAACTTGATGAAAAATGGCTTATAAGTTGAGATAAAAACTGACCAAAATCTGTTGAAAATTTCTCTAAGTGTTGGATGAAAATGTCATGACTTCATGAGCTTATATCTACAAATCTAAGCGTTTTTTGGACATCAACCCTCTAATAAAAAGTTGTAGAATTCAAAAAGATATACATCTTTCATGTTGAAATTTTTCTTTGAATCATCATGCATCTTGATAAAAAATTGGCATGAGGTAATCAAATTATCATGTATAAAAAACACTTGGAAAAATTTCAAGTCTTGAAAACTTTGACTTTCCAAATTGACTTTTGAATTTCTTGATTTCTTGATGGTCAAGCTTTATATTTTGAATGTCTTGATGAGTTGTGATCTTTGAAATCAAATTTTGACCGAAAAGTCAAAGTTTGACTTTTGGTGTATTAGTTGACTTTTTATCAGTTGACCAAATTTCAACTATCAATCCACTGTTCTTGAGAAATGATTTAAGCCATAGAATTGGGCTAACATGTACTGGAATCCTTGAGAACATGTTTCAAACCAGTAAGTCATGTACTAGGTCAAAAGTCAAAGATTGGTCATTCTCAACGAAAACCCTGATTTTGACCATTTTGCCCTTTTGATGATTTAAACAATTTTCTTGGAGAGTTGTGATTTGATCTTGATAAAATGATACAAATGACTTCAAAATTTTGATATTGGTCCGAAATCTTGAAGTTTGACTATAGGTTGACCATAATTGACTTTTACCCAATACATTTGATTTTAGGTCATCTGATCAATTGTCTGGGCAATTTTTGTGATCCAAAACTTGAAACTTGACATGAGCAATCTTGAGGGTCCATAATGATCCATTAAAGTCATTTGAAGTATTAGAAGTCCAACTGTCATTGTGAAAATCAAAACCCCTAATCTGAGGCATCAATGTTTAGTAGATGGTTTGACCTAGTCAACACTTGTGCAAACTTGAGCTATTGGAGATCTTTGTAAGAAAAGTCTTGAGAAAAGAGAGGGAAATTTTTGGGGTACAACATCTGCCCCAGTTCAATCTTTTTAAACCTGAAGAGTTAGATTGGCGAGTATGCCATTCGTGACTTGAAGGTGGAAGATGATTGAACACTAGAGTGCCCCGAAGTTTGCACTCGATGATGTGTTAGTTGATTGTGTCGGAAATGGGCTTGAAGATGCCATTCAGGAAGGTGATGAAGAGTTGTTAGATATGGGCTTAGAGATGCCATCCAGGGTGATTGTTGATAGAGATTGGAAGAAGTATCAGGATAAATCTTTGCTCGATTTATATTGAAACAACAGATGTCCTTTGTGATTTTTAACTAAGCGATGAATCAGCATAAATATTCGGAGCGATTTAACTGAACCAGAGAAAGTATTTACCAGAATGGAATCAGGATAAATCATTGGTCGATTTAAACTGAACCAGCAGAAGCCTTGAATAATTCTTTAACTGGATAATGAATCAGTATAAATCTTCGGAGCGATTTAACTAAACCAGAGAATAGTGTCTATCGGAACGAAATTAGGATAAACCATTGATCAATTTAAACTGAACCAGCAGAAGTCTTGAATAATTCTTTAACTGTATAAAGAATTAGTATAAATCTTTGAAGTGATTTAACTGAACTAGAGAAAGTGTCTACGGGAACAAAATCAGGATAAATCATTTGTTAATTTAAATTGAACCAGTAGAAGCCTTGAATAATTCTTTAACTGGATAATGAATCAATATAAATCTTCAGAGAGATTTAACTGAACTAGAGAATAGTGTCCACCGGAACAGAATCAGTATAAACCATTGATCGATTTAAACTGAACCAGCAAAAATCTCGAATAGTTCTTTAACTGGATAACGAATCAGTATAAATCTTTGGAGCAATTTAACTGAACTAGAGAAAGTGTCTACCGAAACAGAATCAGGATAAATCGTTGGTGAATTTAAACTGAACTGACAACAATCTTTGAATAATTCTTTAACTGGATAACGAATCAATATAAATCTTTGGAGCGATATAACTTAACCAGAGAAAGTGTCTACCGGAACGGAATCAGGATAAATCATTGGTCGATTTAAACTGAACCAACATAGGTCTGTTTGTTGCTGATGATATTTATTTGATGACTGACCTTTCCTGAAAAGGTAAAGGATTAGTTGTGATGCAATGTCATGATGCACGCATTGCATAATGATATTCTCAAAATAAATGAGATTATGCTACATGCATTTTGGACGCATATGTCATGACACATGAATGTGAAATGTTACTGAAATAAATATTTGTCTGGGAAATAAATCCTTGACAACTGTTGGGGAGATTTGGGAAGTTAAATCCCGAACTACTGTTGGAGATGGAAAATTTGTGTATCTTCGAATTTGTTTAGAGTGTTCTGTTGGGGATTCCTATCTCATTGTTTTGAGGAAATTCTGCGGGGAGTGTTGATTTCTTCTTGGAGAATTAAGTTCAGGAACTTTGATTGTCCATTACTCTACTGGGGAATTATAACTTGAATGGGGAGAAGTAAATTTAACTGATATCTGGTCGAACTCCAGGCTCTATAGCAACTTACTGGGGATAGTATCGACTCTGTTGGGGACACGGGGTTTTGTCCATTGATTTGTAATGGTTTGAGAAAATAAATCGAGCTGGGGAATTTGTAGTTTATAGTTTGTTGGGGAAATAAACCCTGTTGAGGAAAGCATTTTGAAGACTTTATTGGGGAGGTGAATCCTTATGGAGACGAACTCTGCAAGGTTTCTCTTGTAGTTTAGGACCAACTCAGCTGGGGAAATGATTGTTAGGAGAATGGAACTCCGGGTGGATATTGTATGAATTCAAATCTGTGGGGATAATTTTGTTGAAATAACTCTTTAGGGATACTCCGAATCCTTAAGTAAATGTTTTATTACTGTTCATTCATTCATTTATTAATAGTTAATCGTATTCATATGCATATGCTCATTCAATTTTAGTTATTGGACGTTTTTGCACTCAAAACAGAAAAAAAATAAAAAGTTTGCATTTCAAAGTATATTTGTATTAATAATTTTCCTAAAAACAAGCATTTTTGTACATGGAGACAGAAATCCTAGTAAGAGGAAGTCGTCGAAAAATGAAAAGAGTACGAGGTAAAAAACAAAAAGTTATAGCCATGTGGAAGTGATCTCATTGGGTTCCAACTCCACTATTGCCCCTATGTCTTCGAACATCATCCCTTGTCGTCGAAAGAAGTTGATTGGATTGATCTTATACCATTGAGCTTGGACCTTGGTAACAAAGCTAGCCATAGTGAATTCACGGGACATAGTCATACGCTTTAATCCTTAACTTTTTCCCGGACCTCCCTTTCGGGTTTTCAGTCCACCAAGATACCCTTTTTTGCCCAAGCCGCCCTTTCAGGTTTTCGACATGCCAGGTGTATAATTTTATATCCCTAACTTTTGCCCGAACCTTTTGGTTCGCTGGGATGCCCTTATTTTTGCCTAGGTATGTCAACCTAGCGGGTCATTCTTTATGCGTAGTATTTTTTAACTATATTCGCGTTCATAGGATATGGAAAATCTTCGCCGTCCATAGTAGTTAGCATCATGACACCTCCAGAGAATACTTTCTTAACAATAAATGGCCCTTCATAAGTGGGAGTCCATTTTCCCCTGGGATCGCCTTGAGAAAGAATGGTGTGCTTTATTTCCAAATTTCCAGTCTGATACACCCGAGGTTTGATCTTCTTATTGAAGGCCTTGATCATATGATTTTGACACATTTGACCATGACAGACAGTAGCCAGTCTCTTCTCGTCAATTAAGTTCAACTGATCCATCCTAGCCTTAATCCAATCATCTTCGCCTAAGTCAACTTCTTTCATAATCCTTAAGGAAGGAATCTGAACTTCCACAGGCAGGAAAACTTCCATGTCATAGACTAGAGATAAAGGGGTTACCCCAATTGAAGTTCGAGCTGAAGTACGGTAACCATAAAGAGTAAACGGTGGAATCTCATGCCAGTCTTTATAGGTCACCACCATCTTTTGCATAGTCTTCTTTATATTTTTGTTGGCAGCTTCCACTGCGCCATTCATCTTAGGTCTATATGGAGAAGAATTGTGATGCTTGATCTTGAATTGCATACAAAGCTCAATACTCATGGCATTATTGAGGTTGGTACCGTTGTCAGTGATGATCCTTTCAGGGATACCATACCGGCAGATGAGGTTATGCTTGATAAACCGAGATACAACGTGTTTAGTGACTGAGGTGAATGAAGCAGCTTCGACCCATTTAGTGAAGTATTCAATGGCAACGAGGATGAAACGATGTCCATTAGAGGCAGTGGGCTTGATCTCTCTAATCATGTAAATGCCTCACATTGCAAATGGCCACAGAGCAGTCATGACATTCAAAGGAATTGGAGGCACATGAACCTTGTTGGCATAGATTTGACACTTATGGCAAGTCCTTAAGTGATGGTGGCAATCGGTTTCCATAGTCGACCAATAGTAATCAGCCCTTAGAAACTTTTTGGCCATAGTGTGTCCACTAGAGTGGGTCCCAAAGATACCATATGCATGTCTTCCATGATTTTCTCTGCCTCCTTCTTTTTCACATAATGGAGCAGAGTAGAATCATGGTTGCGCTTGTACAAGATTCCATTGCTTAGGAAAAATTTGGTTGAAAACCTTTGCAGGAATTTCTTATCATTGATGGAAGCTCCTTTAGGATACTCTTGTGATTCCAGATATCACATCACTTCATGATATTAAGGCCTCTCTTTGTTAGTGTCAATCTCACAATAGTGTGCCGGTTCGTCAAATCTTTCAATTGTAACTCTAGGAGCCTTGTTGTCCCAATTGACCTTGAACATGGATGACATTATTGCTAAGGCATCTTCTAACTGATTTTCTTCCTTTAGAAAGTCTTCAAAGGTAACCTCTTCAAAGTATGGGATTAGGGTTAACACAAGCTCTTTGTAGGGGATCAAATTAGGATGATTGGTATCCCATTATCCTTTAAATTGATTGATTACTAAGGCTGAATCTCCATATACGTCCAAGAATTTGATCCTTAAGTCAATAGCATCTTTTAGACCCAAGATGCATGCTTCATACTCAGCCATGTTTTTCGTACAGTCGAAGCACAATCTAGTAGTGAAAGGTGTATGGAAACCTTCTGGAGAAATAATCATAGCATCGATTCTGTTTCTCAAAGCGTTGGAAGCTCCATCAAAAACCGTAGTCCATTAGGGTCCTGGTTCAGATCCTTCATACGATCCAGGCTTCTCACAGTTGGTCACTAGCATGTTATTCTCATCCAAAAATTCAAAGTTCATGGATTGGTAATCATCAACAACTTGATGAGCAAAATGATCTGCCAATACACTTCCTTTGATTTCTTTTTATGTAGTATACTGGATATCATATTCAGTCAAAATCATTTACCATCTAGATATTCATCCGAAGAGAGCTGGCTTCTTGAAGACGTACTTGATAGGATCCATCTTAGAAATCAACAAAGTGGTGTGAGTCAACATATACTATCTTAGTCGACGAGCAACCCATGCCAGAGTGCAGCAAGTTTTCTCGAGCAGTGAATATCTTGTTTCACAGTCGGTAAACTTTTTGCTCAAGTAGTATATTACATGCTCTTTTTGGCCAGACTCATCATGTTGGCCCAACACACACCCCATTGAATTCTCTAATACTGTCAAGTACATAATTAGAGGTCTTCCTTCAACTGAAGGCATCAAGATGGGAGGTTCTTGTAAATATTCCTTGATCTTGTCAAAGGAAGCCTGGCAGTCGTCATTCCATCTGACTATTTGATCTTTCTTCAAGAGTTTGAAGATTGGCTCACAAGTAGCAGTCAAGTGAGATATGAATAGATAAATGTAGTTGATTCGACCTAAGAAACCCCTAACCTACTTCTCAGTACAGGGAGCTGACATTTCTTGTATGGCCTTAACTTTTGCAGGGTCGACCTCAATTCCTTTTCCACTGACGACAAACCTTAGGAGCTTTCCAAACCTCACCCCGAAGGTACACTTGTTGGGATTCAGCCTCAGCTTGTATTTCTTCAACCTCTCAAACAGCTTATGAAGATAATCAAGGTATTGTTCCTCAGTTTGAGATCTTGCAATCATGTCATCAACATAGACTTCTATCTCATGATAAATCATGTCATGAAATATGGCTACCATAGCTCGTTGATAGGTTTCCCCTACATTCTTCAAACCGAAAGGCATGACCTTGTAACAGAAGGTCCCCTATTGTGTAACAAAAGTGGTCTTCTCCATGTCCTCAAGAGCCATTTTGATTTGATTATAGCCAGAGAAGCCATCCATGAAGGATAAGACTTTATGTTGAGCTGTGTTGTCGACTAAGACGTTAATATGCGGCAGTGGGAAATCGTCTTTGGGGATTGCCATATTCAAATCCCTATTAGTCTACGCACATACGGACCTTACCATCTTTCTTAGGCACTGGGACCACATTTTCCACCCATTGAGGGTATGCTGTTACTTCCAAGAAACCTGCATCGAACTGTTTCATTACCTCGGCCTTTATCTTCTCAGACATATTTGGTCGCATGCGACGAACCTTTTTCTTGATTGGAGGATAATCTTCCTTAATTGGTAGACGATGAACTACAATATCAGTGTCAAGCTCTGACATATCTTCATATGACCAAGCAAACACTTAAAAATAATCATGCAACATCTGGACCAACCTCCCTTTGACACTTTCTTTTAGGTTAACGCCAATCTTGACCTCTTTCTTGTCTGCCTCAGTACCTAGGTTGATCACTTCAACTGGTTCTTCATGAGGTTGAATGGCTTTCTCCTCTTGCATCAGAAGTCTGGCTAATTCCCCAGGTATTTCACAATCTTCCTCGCCTTCGTCTTTAGCATGGTAGATTGGATGTTCAAAATCATAGGTGGAAATAGAAGAGTCATTGTCAATGAGATCCGGGATGGATGTAGATATGCATATGTGTGTGTGTGCATGTAAGATCACATGGCTTATTTGAAAATCTAATGAAATAAAAATAAAGGCAAAGAGCAAAAAATTTGAATGCCAAACAGTCCAATGTTTCATTAAAATGAGCATATGGCATATGAAAATGACAAACCCTTAAAAAATGGACCATTGTGCCCTGGGCAAGGCACACGGTTTAAAA
Source organism: Vicia faba (assembly GCA_948472305.1). Classification (NCBI taxonomy): domain Eukaryota; kingdom Viridiplantae; phylum Streptophyta; class Magnoliopsida; order Fabales; family Fabaceae; genus Vicia; species Vicia faba. The sequence goes on from OX451737.1 coordinate 777,470,457, forward strand.
GTCATTGTTTAAATGGGAATTACAGATAAATTTCTCAAGGAAAATAAAACAGTAAATGGTAATTACTCCTTGTGGAAGGAGATGGGAATGAAATCTTTGGCACGCCAGTTGTTGAGCCCTCCATTAGCAGTCGGGTAGATCCAATCAAAATCAGAGTCTTCAAGAGCATCAACTTCATGGTTAGTAATGCGGAGAGGTGGTTTCCCTGCATGAGTACGTCGAACCTCTTTTTGAGCCTTGTAAGTGAAGCCTAATCCAAACTTGTTTGACTTGAAAGGGAAATCAGGGAGTTGTCCCCAAATGGTGCAACCTCCTTCTTCAACAACAACACGTGCATCTTTGAGAGAGGCCATCCTTGGTGTATCTTTAGCAGCTCCGGGAGTGTCAGGAGTGGCCTTGGTAACAACAACCATGAGAGAGACCACTTCAAAGTCTTGACAAGGAGTTTCTATGAACTCTTCATCCATTTCAATGTATTTAAATGAATTTAGATGACTAATCATAAAGTCTTCTTCACCACAGATGGTAACAATTTTCCCCTTGACCGGATAATTCAACTTTTAATGTAGTGTGGAAGTTACCTCACCTGCCCCATGGATCCATGGGCGTCCAAGAAAGAATGAATAAGCAGGATGGATATCCATCACATAGAATGTTGAGGTGAAAACTTGAGACCCAACTTTGATAGGGAGATCAACTTCCCCATGAACCATCCTCTTATAACCATCGAAAGCCCTTACTATAATGTCACTTGGTTTCAACATCAGTCCATCATAGTCTAGCATGTCCAAAGCTCCTTTGGGTAAGACATTGAGGTAGGATCCAATGTCCACCAATACATATGCCAGGGTAGTACCCTTGCATTCTAGGGAGATGTGGAGAGCTTTGTTGTGATTCTTCCCCATCGGGGTCAAATTTGTATCGGAGAACCCTAAACCATTGTCGGTAGTCAAGCTTGCTACACTGTTTTCAAATTGGTTGGCCATAGTTTCTTGAGGGACATGTGCATTTTTCAGGAATTTTATTAGTGCTTGAGCATGTGCCTCAGAACACAACAATAAAGACATCATAGAAATCTTCGAGGGTGTTTGCCCTAACTGTTACACTATCTTGTAATCACTCTTTTTGATAATTTTCAGGATCTCCTCCATCTCTTGGGTGGATGGGTCTTTAATGGTAATGTCTTTTGTGGGTACCTCGGTCCTGGCAGGCTCAATTATTTTTTCCTTGCCCCTAGCATCAGTACTAGGTTTGTCAACAATAATGCGAACAAGTTTAGTTGTGGTAGTTCGAGGTGAAATGTTAGGAGAGAAAATTCTCCCAGTTCTAGTCACCTTGATAGACCCAGCAATGTTGGTAATTTCAGCAGCTTTATCTTGATCAATCCAGGAGTCTTGCTTAATACCATGGTAGTATACTTCAGCGCCATAATTCCAGGGTACCTCCTTATCGGAATAATAAGGGATTGGACCCTATGTGGTAATTATCAGTGGATCGATCTTTGGTTCATTGGAAATCCTAATAGGACCTTTTAAGGTGATCCTAATAGGTTTCTTGGAGATAGTGATGATGGATATGTCTTCAACTTCTTGAGGTACAATTTTAGTCAAACTTTTTATAGATGGAGTTCTTTTGAATAAAATATCATGGTTATCCATTAGGTGTTGGATACCTTTATTAAGCCATTCACAACCATTAACTTGTACAGCACAATAGCAATAATCTTCAAGGAAACTAGGGAATATCCCGACTTTCAGCAGATTCTCTTTGACAATCTTTAAAGGAGTGGTTAAATCATTGACAGAGGAAACAAAAGAGGCATCTTCAATAGCATTGACACTCTTACCATGATTTGGCATAGCTGCAGTGATTACATTGGGAGTTAACAGAGGGTCAAATTCAATTATATTATTATCAATAAGGTCTTGGATTCTATTCTTTAGAAACGAACAATCATTGGTATCATGACCAGGACTGTCTCAGTGGTAAGCACATTTGGCGTTGGGGTTGTACTTTGGGGAAGTAGTGTTAGGATTAGAAGGGGGATCTTGCAAGGTCACCAAATCAACTTTCAATAGGTGTTGTAGATATTGAGATAGTGACATGTTTATTATAGTAAATTGTATTCTTTGGACATCCGGTCTTTGTTGATTATTTTGTTGACGCGGTCGTTGAGTTGGGGTTGGATTGGAGATTAGTACAACCCCTACTGAATGATGACGATTATTCTTAGCATGGCTTCTTGACTCATACACAACATTAATCTCTTTTTTACCAATAAATGGTTTTTTCACCTCACTTTAGGTGGAGGCCCTATGTATCTTCCCGCTTTTAATTCCACTTTCTATCCTCTCACCAGTTAAGATCAATTCAGTAAATCCGGATGATGAGCTCCCAATCAGCAAGTTAAAAAATGGTCCAGTTAATGTTCCCATAAACATATCTACCAATTCTCTATCAGTTAAAGGTGGTTGCACCCTACCAGCCAAGTCTCTCCATTTTTGTGCATATTCTTTGAAGCCTTCACTGGAACCCATGGTCATTCCTTGTAACTGAACTCTGGGTTGTGCTAGATCAGCGTTGTACTGATATTGACGGTAGAAAGAGGTTGCCAAGTCCTCCCATGTATGAATGCTGGAACCTTCTGACTGGTAAAACTACTCCAATTGAGTCCCAGACAAACTCTCTTGAAAGAAGTGCACACACAACTTCTTATCAGTAGTATGCGGTTGAATTTTTCAGACATAAGATCTCAAGTGAAGCTTTTCACGAGACACCGTCATACTTGGCAAAAACTAGAATCTTGAATTTGTGGGGGATCACTACCCCAGGAACCAAACCCAAGTCACCAAAGTCCAAGCCAGGAACAACTTGAATTTCCACAACCTTCAATCTATCCTCCAGTTTCTTATACTTTTCCTTGGCGGGTGGATATTGTTCCTCAAAATAATCCTCATCCTCAAAAGTTAGATTGTTACCACCCCTAGCACGAGTGCTCCTTGCATCTTCATCCTGATTCTCATCTTCCTCGGATGACTCTTCTACCACTAGAACTTTTCTTACGGGGCCCTTGAATATCTTCCCCATGTTGATTACAACTTTCTTCTTTGTCTTCTTCTTCATAACCAGTAGTGACATCAGTTCTTGCTGCCCTTTGGCCAAGTTGAGCAAGGTTTCTTGAAATTGAGAATTTTGTGTCTGCAAGTCTTTCACGGTCTTCTCGATATCCATCTTACTGAAATAAATAGTATAAAGATGAGGAAACCTGTGTTAGAAAACCTGCTTATGATATGATGCATGTTATGCAAATGCAATGTTTTCAAGGATTTAAAGAAATTTAAATTTGCTAGACAAGGAGAAGACAACAAACATTAATTGTATTAATAAAATTCAGGAATTACAAATGCCTCTTGGGCTTACAATGGAAGAAACAAAGAGAAAATAAACTCCTAAAAAAGGACTCAAGTTTCCCATGGGCGCATCCTCTTTGGTGCAATGTAGGCATTCAAGTTCCGCTCCTCATGAAGTTGCCTCGTGAGCTCTAAAACCTTCTTCTCGCTTGCGTAGAATTGTGCTTCAAAGATGTCTAGTTCCCTTTTGAGTTGAATCGATGATCTTTGCAATTATTTGAAGTTGGTAGGCATGTCACGATGAATAAGAGTGAAAGGGGTGTCTCCCTCGACAACGGGATCCATAATCACAGGTAGGATGGCGGGGTAAGGCATCACGAGACTTTGAGCACGAGTTCGTATCCACTTGAGGTAAGGCTCGAGAGAGATGGAATTTTTATTCCCCAAAGTCTTGATATCCACTTTATTTACCATTCTCCAAGCTTGTATGAACCTTTAACGATAGCCTTGGTTGTCGCCCTCGTAGTCGAATACCAAACCTTGGTTGAGTGCGTCATGGGGACCACCTCTTCGTGCATTCCCAAACTGTCGTAATGCAAGAGAAGGGTTATAGGTGATACCTCCCCTAATGCCCAAGAGTGGGACAATAGGAAATTCCCCGTAACGATCAATGATGGTGATAGCCTTTAAAGATCAAGAACACCAATGAATATCCGAGTGTGAGAGTGACATCATCCTCTAAGATCATGTCAAGCTTTGCTCATTCTTCAATGTTGATCGAGGTAGGTGCGAAATAAACCACCTAGACAGTAATGGAATGAAACACAAAAGAGTACCCATTTTTTTCATGGTGCGAGTGTGTAAACAATGTAGAATGTCTCCAAGCAAAGTAGGTACGGGATTAAGACAAAAGGGAAACCTTGACGAAATTCACGTTTATGAGTTGGTCAAATTAGGTGGTACGTAGGCACTAAAGGTTCGCAATCGCGGCAGGTGCAAAAATTGTAAAAAGTATTTCTTTTCTCACCTCCACCATCTATTTTTGTATACAACAATTATAGCCAAAGAACAAAAAAATTCAAAGAGGTTCCTGCAGAGTACCATATATGTTTAGGGTTCTAATACCTTCCATTTGCATAACCAACCCCGAACTTAGATTCTATCCCCCTCTTTTTTGGTTATTCGTTGTTTTCCCATTCCTCAGGAAACAATAAAGCGCGGTGGTGATTTTTATTTGATCTGTGCGAGTCAAGTTAATCCAATGGCTTAGCCTTAACATTTCTACCGCTACAGTGTCATGCCCCTGAGTTTTAAATTTTCCTTGTTTTTTTGTGCAAGCCTTAGGTAGGCTGCTACGAGCCGTGTCAGGGACCTGATTTTTCTTCAATTTGTTTTACTTTTTCAATTTTTTTCCGTTTCTCCCGGTACAGCTTCCTTCACTTATGCTTTCTCAAATTTTTGTATCCTCTTTCCTGTACATGGAATTTTGTAAACCTAAACACAACCTAAAAATACTTAACAAAAGCAAAGAAAAAGTTAGAATAAAAATGTGTGGGTTGCCTCCCATGAAGCGCTTCGTTTAACATTCGCATTCCTCAACGGTCGTCCATCTCATCAAGTAAGAGGAACATCATCTATTAAGCCACTATCTTGGCCTTGATAGTATGGTTTTAACCGCCACCAATTCTCTTTAAAAATGTCCCCGTTGTTTGGATTTTTCTGTAATATCGCTCCATGGAGAAACACTTTGTGAACCACAAATGGTCTGAACCATCTCGATCTCAATTTTCCAAGAAACAACTTCAACCTAGAATTAAACAAAATGACCAATTGTCCTTCCCAAAATTACTTCCTCAGGATATTTCGATCATGCCACTTTTTTTTTTGTTCCTTATAAAGTTTGGCATTCTCGTAAGTTTGAATCCTAAATTCTTCTAACTCGTGGAGTTGAAGAATTCGGGATTCACCAGCTTTGAAAAGATAAAAATTCAGGAATTTGGAGGCCCAAAATGCTTTGTGCTCCAATTCGAGCGGAAAATGACAAGCTTTACCATAAACTAACTAATAAGGGGACATACCTATTAGAGTTTTGAACATTATTCTATATGCACATAATGCATCTTCCAACTTCACTACCAGTCTTTTCGAGGCACACTGAGAATCGTTTCAAGAATCTGCTTTATCTGCCTATTAGACACTTCAACCTGACCACTCGTCTTAGGATGATACGAAATGGAAATCTTGTGCTTCACATTGTACTTCTTCAACAGATTCTCCATAAACTTGTTCAAGAAATGGGTGCCTTCATCACTGATGAGTGCTCTTGGCACCCCAAACTTTGAGAAAATGTAGTTCTTCAGGAAATTTACTATAACCCTAGAATTACTAGTGGGCAGAGCTACCACTTCCACCCACTTTGACATATAATCCATTGTTACCAAGATGTAATTCTTCCCAAATGCGGGTGGAAACGGTCCCATAAAGTTTATCCCCCACACATCAAACAATTCTACCTCCAATATAGCATTTTGAGGCATTTGATTCCTCTTTGAAATGTTACATGTCCTCTGACATCTATCACATTCTTTTACAATGTCTTGAGCATCCTTGAACAATGTAAGCCAATACAACCCGGCCTAGAGGACTTTTGATGTTGTTCTATCTCCACTAAAGTGTACTCTATAGTCTGAGTCATGGAAAGATTTTAGAACGTGCCTGTGTTCTTCCTCTGGGACACATCTTCAAACTAACTCGTCTATTCCTTTTTTATACAGGAATGGTTCATCCCACAAATAAAACTTGCAATCATGTAAAAACTTTCTATTTTTGTTAGAATCAAAATCGTCAGGTATTGTTCCATGTACTAGATAATTTGCATAGTCTGTGAACCACAGAGCACCAGTAACAGCTAGGATTCATTCGTCGACAAACTCATCCTTGATTGGGTGTTTATCCTTTGTTTCGTCTATCGGGGACATTCGAGATAAGTGACCAGCAACTGTATTTTCACATCCCTATTTTCCCAGATTTATATATCAAAATTTTGCAGAAGTAGAATTCATCTCAGTAACCTTGGCTTCGATTCATGTTTAGAAAAAAGATATTTCAAAGCATCATGGTTAGTATAAACAATTATCTTCGATTCCAACAGGTAAGACCTGAATTTTTCAAAAGCATGCACCACTGCTAGAAACTCTTTTTCAGTGGTTGCATAATTCATTTATGCAGGATTCAATACATGGCGTGCATAGTAGATCACATGCAAGAGCTTTTCGTTTCTCTGTCCTGGTATTTCCACCACTGCTATATCACTTGCATCGCACATGATCTCAAAAGGAAGAGACAAATCAGATGAAATTACTATTGGAGAAGATACCAACTTACTCTTCAAAGTTTCAAAAGCCTCACTACACTTTTTCAAATAGAAACTATGTATCTTTCACTAGCAAGCTAGTCAACATTTGGCAATCTTCAAAAAATCTCTTATGAACCTGCGGTAAAAACCAGCATGTCCCAAGAAACTTCTTATACCTTTCTCATTCACCGGTCGTGGTAAATTTTCAATTACCTCCACTTTTGCTTTGTCAACTTCAATTCCCTTATGGGAAATTTTGTGCCCTAACATTATGCCTTCACGCACCATGGAATGGAACTTCTCCCAATTGAGAATCAAATTGGTCTGCTAACATCTTTCTAGCACAAGAGAAAAGTTAATCAAACAATTATCAAACAAATAACCAAAAATTGAAGAATCATCCATAAACACTTCCATGTGCTTTTCAAGCATATCAGCGAATATGGACGTCATACATCTCTGGAAAGTAGCAGGAGCATTGCATAACCCAAATGGAATTCTCCTATAGGATAAAATACCATAAGGACTTGTGAATTCAATCTTCACTTGATCTTCTGGAGCCACTGCAATCTGATTGTATCTAGAGTAACCATCAAGGAAACAATAATAGTCATGACCAACCAACCTTTCCAACATTTGGTCAATGAATGGTAAAGGAAAATGGTATTTTCTTGTAGCAGTGTTCAATCTTTGGTAGTCAATGCAAACTCTCCAACCTGTAACTGTTCTTGTAGGAATTAACTCATTCTTCTCATTCATGATGGAAGTTGTTCCTCCCTTCTTTGGTAACACGTGAATATGACTCACCCATGAGCAATCAGATACAAGGTAAATAAGACCCGCATCTAACAACTTCATAACTTCTTTTAAAACAATTTCCTTCATGGGAGGGTTGAGTCTTATTTACAGTTTAACAACCGGTTTATGATCATCTTCCATTAATATCTTTTGCATGCAAATTGTGGGACTAATACCTTTCAAGTCTTCAATGGCCTCTCCAATAACACCCTTGTATTTCTTGAGAAATTTGATGATATTTTATTCTAGAACTTCTTTTAAGCTTGAGTTGATGATAGCTAGACATTTCTTTTCAGTATTAAGAAAAATATATTTGATATTTTCAGGCATCTGTTTCAACTCTGTCCCCTTTTCAACTTCTTTCTTCTCTCCAGGAGGTTGTTGTGGTCGTAAATCTTCCCACCACTGTGGTTTTGATCTATTCCATAGAGTTTGTGCTTCAAACATGGCTAGCACTTCTGCCTCTCTCTCATCTCTTTCTTCATTTTTTTTCAAAAATTGAAAAGCTAAGAACTCTCTCCAAAGGTAATTCGGGAATCTTACTCTGAGCTGACTGAATGAACACTGTGTCCAACACTTCAATATTTTTATTTATACCTTCATCATCTTTAAATTTAATGGTGTCCCTCACATTAACTTTCAGCTCTTCATCATAGACTTTGAGGGTCATGGTGTCTTCCTCAATATCTATCATGTATCTTCCTGTCTCTAGAAAAGGTTTTCCCAAAATTAGCGGGATTTCCTCATTTTCTGGCATCTCTAGAACCACAATATCAACCGGGAACACAAATTTGTATTTCTTCCCAAGAACATCAATTGTAATACTATACGGTCTTTTTATCGAATAATCTTTAAATTAAAGCGTCATGTGAGTGTCTTGCACTTCTCATAGTTCAAGGTTTTAAAAAATAGACAATGGCATAAGGCTTACACTAGCCCCCAAATTGATAAGTGTCTTTTTGAATGATTTATCCCCGATGATGCAAGGAATACTGATTGTGCCTCTATATTTCTTCTTCATTGGAATTTTTAAACATTGTAAAATAGTATTACATGTTTTAGTTAGCATTACGGACTCAGTGTCGATGAAACGCTTCTTGGATATGATGTCTTTCATGAATTTGACATAAGTTGGCATATGTTCCAAAGTTTTCGCAAAAGGAATGTTAATTTCAAGCTTCTTGAACAATTCCTGGAATTGCTCAAAAATTTTCTCATTAAGATCTTTCTTCCTTGCTATTGTAGGATAAGGAAGTAATATTTTTGGGTTCAGATCTTTCTGCTTTTTCTTCTCAATCACTACAGATATACAAACTTCTTCACCTTGCTTTGGATGATCTTTGATCTCTAAATCCACCTCTAACAAACCTTCCTCTTCAATGACCTTTTCTTCAGCATTTCCAGCTAACTTACTACTTCTGGTCACAATTGCATTCACAGTGTGATTATATATTGGATTCGTAACTATTGCACTCGGCAGAGAGCCTGGTGCTTGAGTATTAGCCAACTATTGTACTATCTACCCCATATGAATCTCTATATTCTTAATAGAAGCGAAAGTGTTCTTCTGATTATTTCTTGTCTCTTCTTGGAAATGAATATTGTGATATGTCATATTTTCAATGACCAACTCCCAATCTGATTTCTTAGGAGCTTGTTGTTGTTACTTATAATATTGGTTCGAATATTGGCTTTGACTCTATTGCTGAACAATCCCTTTCTGATCCCTCTAGGAAAAATTTGGATGACATTTCCACCAAGGATGGTAAGTATTTGAATAGGGATTATTCTGCTTCAAGAACTTTATATCCTCAATTTGCTACGGAGTTGCAAAACAATGTACAATATTGTATGGTCCATTACAAATTTCACAAATAGCATTTTGTTCCTGTTGAACTTGAGCCACCTGTTGAATACCTATATTCATTGCCTTCAGCTTTTTCTCCACCTTTTCAACAATTGTTTCTTCGATTTTGATATGTTTGTTGGCTTCCAACTTCAAATCAATTACTCCCTCTGGTTTTCTTGTAACCCTGTCATATAGCTCTAAATGCTCATTTGCAACAATTGCTTCAATTAACTTCTTAATGCCAGTGGATGTTGAAAAATTTGATGAGCCACCGGCTGTTGTGTCAATCAACTGATTCATCTTAATTCTAAGACCATTCACAAACATTTGCAATTTCTCAGTTTGATCCAAATTGTGAGTAGGACAAGCCACTAGGAGTCTTTTGAATCTTTTATAGGCGTCCCCTAGCGACTCACCCCCTTTCTGCTTGAAATTGAGGATCTCACATCTTTTTCTCATGAATAATGATGCTATAAAGTACTCATTCAGGAATGTTGTTTCCATCTCTTCCCAAGAAGTAATGCTACCAGCCAGAAGGGAATAAAACCACTCTCCAGCCTCATCAGCTAAGGTGAACAGAAACATCTGCAACTTTTTCGCTTCATCAGTATGCCCATCTATCTTCAAGGTAGTGCTCATAGTCAGAAACCTTTATAAATGATTGTTAGCATCTTCATTCACCCTTCCAAATAAGGATCTCCTCTCAAGTTGAGTGATCGTGCTAGGATGCAGCTGAAAGTTTTGTACATTAACCAGTTGGTTCACAATTATCAGTCTACCAGCCAGTACATTTGTTCCACCATAGCCACCAAGGAGTCTCTCATGTGCTGGTGGATTTTCACCCATAGTTTCGGTTCTGATTCTGAATCTGAATGAACTAAACTTTTTTCTTCATCTGATGCCAGTCTAGCTTGTCAAGCTCTTGTATGTTTGGTGTAAAAAGTTCTTTTTATCTATGAGTTAAAAGGAAATTCAGCTGAGGCCTTACCTTACATAAACAGATTAGACAAAAATTAGTAAAATTATAAAAATAATAGAAAAATAAAATTTTAGTTGTAGAGTAACAAAATTTCAATTGAACTACAATTAAACTCTATATATTGGCAGTCCCCGGAAATGGCGCCAAAAACTTGATCGAAAAATTAGCAAGTGTACTAATTTGCCTAAGTAGTTTAATAATAGGGAAATTCCCCAAATACCGACCTCGAGGACCACATATACATATGGATCTTAATGCTTGGTTCAATTAAACAAAAAAATTAATTTTAGGTTTATTTTGGAATATATCCTTGACAATAATCAAAATAAGCAGAACGTAAAATTTGACTTTTTCACAAATATGAGGAACATGCTAGGGTCAGTGTATGATTTTCCAAGTAATAACCTTGAATCCTGATTTCTTCAATAAGTTCATAACATTCAATTACCAGATCATTAGTTTAGTTTCTCCTAAATCCTTAGTGAGAAAACAATTGGTCATTCATCCTAAAACCTAAGTTAGAAAATTATAATGAAACAAAGTTGTTATTTTATCAAGATTTAACGGATAACTATAGGGTATCCCTAGTCCTTGGTGATATCTACTATAGTTTAATCATACAAAAACCTTAACAACAGCGATTCAACTAATTTTTAACCGTAGAACAATCCTTATTTGTTTGATAAAGAAATCATTAAAAACCTTGTACAATTAAATTGAATAATAAAAACCATGGTATTGATGAAATTAGAAATCAAAGTCATTACACAATTAAATCAGGTACACCCCCTAGCATTGGGGGGTTTCGCTACTCATATTATTCAAAAGAATTACAAATACATTAAAGATAGAAATTACAGATAATTGAGGAATTTTTTTATCTTCAATTGTGTCAGCTCATGAAAGATCTCTGTTCTTCAATAATCACATGTGGTGCTCTCTTCAATTGTTTTAATTCTTCGTATCCAAAAAAAGGTCTTTTCTTATTCGTAGAAACTGTCTTAAATAGTGCAAAACCCTTTGTTCCAGTCCGAAATGTCAAAAATACCCTCTAGGGCCACACGTAGTGGAAAAATCACAAAAAACATGAAAAATTATTGGCTTGGCCAACACGGCCTGTGTCAGCTGACAAAGGTGGTCGTGTTGGCTCTCATGTAACTTTACAAAACTTAGCCTTTTAAATCTGCTAACACGGGCCATTTTAGGTGACACGGGTGGCCGTGTTAGCCCCCTGAGTTTCCTTCTTCTTCCAAGATTACCACCTGACACGACTCGTGTCAGGTGACACGGGTAGTCGTGTCAGGCCTCCTGGTACTTTAGTTTTTTCCCATGAAACTTATGATTTCTTGACTTCCTCGTACTGAGTACCTTGGATCTTTCACCTGAACCTGGAACAATCATAACAACCAACCAAAGCGTAACACACAAAAATACTCGAAATAAAACTAAAAATCAAATTACTGAAGAAACTTAATAAACCTAAAACCGGCTTAAACTGTAACAAAATGCAACACAAAGTGATGCAGAATACCTGGATAATCGTCGGATAAGTGACATAAACATACTGAAAATAGTGACCGATCATAAACCATACACTTATTTATTTCCATAAGTTTTGCACAAAGATATGAAAGTCCTTTCAGCTTTGCAAATTCTAGGTCACATCGAACATTTCTAACATAATTATGAAGTTGATGCCGCATCACCACTTCTGCTACATCTACAAAATCATTTGGATAACATTCAATCATCCTCAATAATGTTTTCACATCAAAAGATTCAAATAACAATGAGTGACTCAAACATGAAACACATTGTAAAATTTCAGTATTCTCTTCATCAAACCTAGCATTGAGCCCGTGCAACTGCAAATCTAAAACAATAAACAAACAATCATGCTTATAATAATTCAAATTAGAAACACTAGATTTGTAGCATGTCGTCTAGGTTTCTTCCATTGCACATATGATGCATCCATATCAGCTACATCAATATCATGCTTATTGCAAATTTCCATAACCTTATATATAAGTTATTCCCATCCATAATTCCTCATTTCTTGTAATTCTTGTTTAGTATATTTGATAAGTCATAAAGCATTCAAAAAATCTTGATCACACTTTTGTAGGGCTACACTCAAAGCACTGGTAAATCCTAAAATATCTGCCATCATGTATAACATGAAGATAAAATCAAAGGATTGAAGCACATCTAGTAAAAGCATAATTTCACAATATTTTTCAAATGAAGTATCCTTCTCGACTTCTTCAAATACCTCAACAATGGCACCATATAAAGTCATAAAACTAGTGAGAGTCCTAAAGTGGGAACCCTAACGAGTATCATCTGCTCTAGCAATAAATTAATTTTGATTTAATCCATTACCAGTCTTTATCTAGCCCTCTCCAATCAATTTAAAAAACTGAGATACTTGTTTGTCCCAAACACTTTTTGTCTCTTGTTAGAAGATCGTATGAAATTAACAAGCATATGACCTTACCAAAAAAACTAATAACATCTTTGTAGTCTTAGCATTTGAAACAAGTGCCAATTGAAGTTGATGGACAAAATAATACACATAATAAGCAAATGGATTTTCATTTTGGATTAAGTTCTCAAACCACCAAACTTACCTCGCATATTTCTAGCTCCATCATATCCTTGCCCCCTTATTCTAGATAAACTCATGCCTATAATAGACAACAACGTCTCAAGTTCCTCCTTAAATGGCTTTGCATTTGTTTCATTAACACTTACAATGCCAAGAAACATTTATTTTACCCAACCTTCACTATTAACATAGCGAATAAGAACAAACATTTGCTCTTTACCACCAACATCACCAAATTCATCAACCAAAACACAAAACACATTATTCACAATATGACATACAATTTGTTGAGTTATTTCATATACACAAGCAGTAGAAAGATCCTTTTGAATCTTAGGGGAAGTCATAAATTTATTTCCCAGAGCATAATTAATTACACTAGTTATCTTTGGGTTAATTTCCTTTAGAGTGTCCACCATCTCAATAAATGGCTCCTTAAATAAATAAGTAAAGGACTCATAACTCCCTTTAAATGGTTGATATTGTGTATCAAAAGTAAGTATTTTGTTTTTATTGTATCCACAGGGACTGAAGCGATATCAAAATGATTCAACAATTTCTATGATTCTAAGTGGAAGTTTGCAATATAATTGTTTTGTAAGTTACCAAATATAAAAATAGATAATTAATAAAGATAGTTATCAGAGGAATAAGCTTGCTGGGATTGGATTTCATTCCCCGATTAAATGTGCAAATCGTATATCAGTTATACACAATCTAAACATGTTTCAATATCATCACATATTGCTCACAAACAAAGTTTATTTCTAAACATCTGATGAGATTTCTACCTTATGGTTTAATTGACGATTTCTCAGCCTATTAAACAATACAATAGCATTAAGATTCAATACACATGGTTAATATTAAACCTTAACCTATGTCTAGCATTTAGAGTTTAATAGATGATTATCTTGGATCAAGATTAGAATCATATTTCTCAATATCAATTCATATCCATGAAGTTAAACGGTAAAACAAAGATAACATTAATAATGGTTCATACATAAATTGCATATAATTCCATGATCAATTATAATACATACTGTTACGATGAACTACGAACAATCCCAACATGCGAGAGATTTAGCTACTCATGGTAGCTTGATGCACAATGGAAGAATTGACTTGAACGAGCATCAACGACAATTTCCCGACTCTTGATGCGTATCCATTTCCTCCTCCTCTAATCCTCTCTCTTATTTCCTATTCTAAACTTCTGTTACAAGTATTACAAGATTACAAGATGATTGTTCTTCTGAACTTGCAGTCCCATTTTATAGCCATTATGGCCGACAGAGTTTGCTAAGTGAACTCACCTTTCTTCTTCCTTAAGTTTCAAATTCAAAGTTCCCTTCAGAAGCCACCAAAGTTTGCTTAGCGAAATAAGTTCTCTTAGAGAACTTTCCTACATTTATCCTCGCTTCTAGCGATACTGGGTGAAAAGTTTCTGCCTCCACTTTTCTTAATGTTCGCTAAGCGAACTTTTCACAGCAACTTTCGCTTAGCGAAGTGTCTGATTCCTGGTTATTGTTTAACAACCAATACCTGCACAAATGCAAACCAAATCCAAGTAAACTTGCACAATACTACTTTTATTCATTAGTTGAGGTTTTTATCTTAGAATATTGTAATTTAAGTAAGATAAATGCTATGTTTTGATATGATAATTCACTATGAATCAAAAAGTTATCAACCACTCCCCAACTTGAATCTTTGTTTGTCCTCAACCAAAGCTATACAAAAGCAAGAGTTTCTATACCACCTTTCATATGACCGACCATATTTTTCAAAGAAGTAATCAAGGTACATGGTTTAAATGTAAAATTACACATCCAAGTGTGTTATACTTAGTACTTTCCTAGCCTTTAGACATATTTATGATAAAAGTCTTCCACATAAAGTTCATGTCAAGTGATAACTCGAAATTTCATCGTATTTTTGACTCGACTAGAAAGGATTATTTTACCGCTTTTAGCCATTTATGCCATTTTATGTTGGTAGTGTTTATGTATTTCAGGTGTTTTTCCTCCTTGAGGCTTGCATGAGAAAAGAAGAGGAGTTGGCAAAGAAAGAGCAAGAAAACATGAAGAAACAGAAGAAATAATGGAAATCTGCACACAAAAGGTTGTGGCCCTCGCCAGACATGTTTAGTCCGTGGCCCTCGCCACACTTCATGTGGCCACCTCCACATGTTGTTTTATAACCTGCCCATTTTCCTCCCACGTCAGACCCACGAGTCCCTCATTTTTTCTATTTCCTCTCTGTAAGACCAGACATGACGAGAATATCTCCACAAAGGAAGTTGTTCCTGATTTTTCTCGAGGGAGTTACGTGAATACATCATTCTATAAAAGGAGGAAGAATAGACAGTTACAGGGTCGAAGAATTTTCCATTGTTCAGAGCACTTTTATTTCTAGAATCTAAGAAGAAAAATAACCATCTTAAATTGATAGATTTTCACATCAGGGAGTTATTGCAACACTAGTTTAGATTTACATTTTAGTTTTTTCCAATTCTGTACTTTTGGAAGTGAATCCTGCCGACATCTGTGGAGGATCGTGAAGATTAATTTTCAAGTTGAAGTAAATTCTTTTTGTACTAGAGATTTATTTCCAAGTTTTTAATATAAGCTTTATTTATATTTACGTTATAGAAATCATGTTATATTTTATGATTAATTACTGTAATAACATGTCTCTGTTAAAGACTATGTCCAACTAAGTCCATGAGATACCGATATGTAACATAATCTAACCGAAGGGATTCTAAAACCTATTGGTATAAATATTTATAAACTACTTTCCTGGTTTTGGTTTCTAATTTATTTAATAAAACTCTTTTTGTTACGAGAGTAAAAAAACCAACAAAGGTTAAAACCAATACAATGAGAGTTTGAGATTTTTAATTGGATAGTAGTAACTAAACATTGATTCTAAATACAATGAGGGCGCTTTAGGATCAATTAGATTTTATTGGTTTCCAAAAAGTGTTTTTAAATTCAAATGAGATAGCGAGAGCAAACATTTAGATTTAAGAATACAGTGTGTCAGTAAACACGAGAGTGTGAGATAAGGATTTTTAAACTAATATTTTCTACTAAAAAGTGTTTTTGAGAAAAAAAAACCAATGGTTAGTCGCATCCCTGAAGTCGGACAAATTACATAATGGTATCCTTTATTTTGAATATTTTATTAAAATTGAATTTACTCTATATTTCCCTCAAAAACCTAAGATTAATTTTCAGCCTTAGATTACATAGTAACATTAGATATCATTAGTTTGATTAACAATCCTTGTGGGTTCGGTATATTTTTAAATCTACGTGATTAGACTGTGCACTTACAGTCAGTAATTCCGACAAACTCATAAATTCGAGATCAAGTTTTTGGCGTCGTTGTCGGGGACTGATTTAGTCAATATTGTGATTCCTCTATTACACAATATAGACTAAGGTAACAAATTTCATTCCATTTTATCCGTTGATTGTATGCCAAACACTCGCTCTCAAGGCGAAGAATTAGAGCAACCAATCGACGAGGTCGAGCTTTTGTTAGTATAAGACGCCGAATTAGAGAATACCAAATTAAGTACAATCTTTCCAAATTCAATCTTCCTAGTTTATCTCTTCCTGAACCTGAACGGAGAATGGCTGAAGGACCCCAAAACTGAGAACAACAATGCTACCCTCGCTATCGCTTGGAACAATTTCGAGTTGAAACCTTCGTTGCTACAAGTTGTCCAACAAAATCAGTTTTCGAGATGTACTATGGACGATCTGAACTTATATCTGTCCATGTTCGTGCAGTACGTAGACACAGTAAAATAAATTGGTGTCAGATCTGAAGCAATAAGAATACGTCTTTGCACTTTCTCATTATGAGATAGAGCTAGAGCTTGGCTCCAGTCTCTGCCATCCAACTTTGTTACCACATGGAACAAGTTGAAGAAAGTTTTCCTAGCGCAATATTTTTCGTCGAGTAAGACGATTATGCTAAGAGCCAATATCAATGGTTTTATATAAAAGGAAAGCGAATCTATTTTTGAAGCATGGGAAAGATACAAAGAAATATTACGACTTTGTCCATATCACGATCTAGAAGAATGGCTGATCATCCACATCTTTTACAATGGTCTCTTGTATAACACAACTAACAATTGACGATGCGGCTAGCGGCACGCTGAGGGATAAACCTTATCATGACGCTTATCATCTTATCAAAAGTATGGCTCAAAATCATTACCAGTGGGGAAGCAATAGAGCAATTATGGAGAAACCTCAAACCAAAGGTGGCATGTACGAAGTTAGAAGTTTAGACTAAGTTAACGCTAAGGTAAAATCTCTTACCCAAAAGATAGAAAACTTGACCACAACTCTCGCAACCATAGTGGCTGCAGTAGCTCTAACCTGTGATCTATGCGGACTTCACACATATGTTGCTCCCATATGTCCACTTTTAACAGGAGTACCAGCTGATCAAGTGAATTATGCTCAAGGGAATTGTTGTACCCCAAAATTTTCCCTCTCAGTTATCAAGATTTTCCTTACAAGACTTCTTGCACTCAAGACAAGATTAGGGTTTGGTCAGCTCAAGACACCTCATCTTGCACTGATAACCTAGAATTAGGGTTTGAGTTTGCACAAGGATTTTTGGACCACCAATGCTTCATGTGACTTTAAAACACCATCTTGGACCCATAAGATTGCTCATGTTAAGTTTCAAGCCTTGAACCACATTTTTGATCAATCAATTGGACAGTTGACCTAAAAATCAGCTGTATTAGGGAAAAAGTAAACCATGGCCAATTTACAGTCAAACTTAATAATTCTTGATCCAAAACAACATTTTAGACTCATATGTACCATTTGATCAAGTTTGGATCACAACTCCTCAAGAAATTTGATCAAATCATCAAAAGGGCAAAATGGTCAAAATTAGGGTTTTGACTGAGAAAGGGCAATCTCTGATTTTTAACCTAGACAATGACCAATTGGGTTCAAGAATGATTTCAAGGGTTCAATGGCATCATCTTGACCAAATTACATGGTTCAAAATATCTCAAGTTCATTGGATTGACAGATGAATTTTACAGTCAACTGATCAAAAGTCAACTGTACACTGAAAAGTCAATCTTTGACTTTTTGGTCAAAATCAAATGCCAAGGGTCATAATTCATCAAGATATGTAAAAATATGAAACTTGTTCACCAAGAAAACCAATTTTGAAAATTAGGGTTTTGAATTTGAAAAATATCATAACTTAGAATTTTTCTAAGTATGAAAATTTTCTTATTTTTTCCCAACTTTTCACCGCTTTTTCACCATGATGAAATTTGATTCAAAGAAAACTTACAACATGAAATTTGTAGTCCTCCATGAAATATACAACTTTACTTCACAAACTTTTCCCAAAAGATGCTTGGATCTCAAGTTATGAATTTGTGAATATAGGTCCATGAACTAAATAACTTCGTGAAAATTTGCCCTAATTTAGTAGGTTTTTGGCCCAACTTCATGGACATTTTTCACCTAGTTCCAATAGGTATCTCAAAATTCATTTCAAATATGGATTATATAGAACATTTCAAGCTTTCCAAAATGTCCAAGAACTCTCCAAGATCATTTGTGGTTAGGGAGAATCGAAGAAGAGAAATTGGCATTTTATCCGTTTTGTTCATGCCATTTTGACAAAGTACCAAGTTGCAAATCAGATCCATGATGCTTGTACCTTGCATTACAGGTCCTAAACTCATTCTACACTCTATAATTAAATGCAAACTCAGAGGTTAAAGACTTTATTTTCACTTTTGAAGCATTGTACAAGATACATTTCCATTTTTGGCCAAACGTGCACAATGCCATTTTCATAAAGTGAGCTTTTGCAAATTTGTCCATCTTGAGCCTTGGACCTGTCCCTTTGGTGCAAACAATTTCTATAGGTCACAAGAAATGTATACCAACTCTCTGTAGCTCTCAAACTAGCCAGTACATGCATGGTTGCATTGGTTACTTCACTTTTCTTCAAATACAAGAAAAGTGGCCAAAAGGTAAAAGCATGCACATCTGTTGAGGAGTGGACTTTGTATCCATTCTATACAAGTATACAAACTTGTCACAATGTAAAACACGATTTCTTAGCATCCAAAACACTCTTAAACTCAAAAAACACAAAATTTTGCCCAAACATCCAGTTTCTGCAAAACCATAGCAAACTCATTTTTTGCTCGTGCGTTTTGTGGCCTGACACTTGAAACATCTTATCCTTATCATATCAAAGCTATCCAAGCCCTTGTCCTTGTTCTGTAAGCTCTATTTCAGCCATTTCCATTTTCAAACTTGGAGCTTGCAACTTGACTTGTGCAGAGACTTCTGGCCATCCACAAAGCAAGCTAGGCGTTGGAATAGCTTACAGGAAGTTCAAGGAAGCTCACACGATCCTCATGCCTCCCTCAAAGTCCCCACATTGTCATATCCAAATCCAACTGAAGGAGGTATTTTTCAAAACTCTATCTCTCTATTTAGGCATCCTCAATCCACGATTTGTGAAGAAAAGATGTAGTCTATAACATGGTGAAGCTGTACATATGCATACTTTCCATTTATATTAACTGAGTTGAGAGAATTTGAAGTTTGAACATGCTAAAATTTTTAGGTCACGAATTAGGGCTGACAAAATTCTCTCTGATCTTTGAGAGTTAGGTTACAAATTTTATATGGTTGAAATCGTGAGATTAAATACTACATGTTTTATGTTATGAGATTTTGTTTTTATGCAAGCATGTGAAAGATACAGTTTTAACTATGAAGCGCACGCAGAAGAGAAGTTGGAGGAAAGGGATGATGGTTCTGGGCCTTTGGCGCCTTGGGCCTTCTGTTTTTGATTTTCACACCCCCTGACCACTATTTGCACCCCCTGACTTATCTTGTTATATTTTCATATTTTATCATATTTTTATATTTATTGCTTTTAATTATTTTTTCTGAACATTAAAAAATCATAAAAAATAATTTCTTTATTTTTTGCAATTTTAATTTTATTTTATTTATTATTTTTTGCATAAAAAATAGTCTTATTAGGATAATAGATTTTATTTTCTTA
Source organism: Vicia faba (assembly GCA_948472305.1). Lineage (NCBI taxonomy): Eukaryota > Viridiplantae > Streptophyta > Magnoliopsida > Fabales > Fabaceae > Vicia > Vicia faba. The sequence goes on from OX451737.1 coordinate 777,490,500, forward strand.
AATAAATTTGTAAATACATTTCAATAATACTTAATATTTTTATTATATTATTTATACACATAAAATATTATTTTCTACAAATACTTAATTTTAAATATTTATATATTATATTATTTATTATTTTTTATACAAAAATGGACAAAATAATAATAAAGAACATATATTTTCTTTTAATTGAAAATTAGGGTTTCACCCTTCCAAAAAATAATAATACTTTTTTCTCTTATTTCTAGGGTTTAAATAACTTATTTTCTCATACAAAAAACAAAATACAAAACATTTTTACATAAATACATTTGCATTGCATTTTAAATATTTGTACATTTATTTAATTCGCACAATATTCAATTGGGTTGTAATAGTATTTTTAGGGTTTATTTTGTGCAATATCCCCATTCAAAAACTTGTATCCCCTCTCCCATAATAATTAATGTAATAGCTTAGTTTACATTTACGCAATTTATCGCATTTATACCATGTTTAGTAAACTAGGGTTTGCATGACAAGACCAAAAACAAAACAAATAGAAAAGACCTAATGCAAGACAAAAGCATGAAAAATGACACACTTTGCACAAAAGCACCCCTTAGGGTTTCACCCACTTGGTCGCCAAAAAAGAAAATGGCCATGTTACACATGTGAAGTATCTTGGCAAAACAAAACAAAAATAAGATCATAGTCCCTCGATGACGCTATCAAAAGGTTGCCTAAAAAAATGATATTGGTCCCTCAAAATGCTAAGATACTTGGCAACATTGCTATCATGGTCATACGATGACCCACGCATGTCCCGTTTAACATCCAAAGATAGGGTTGTCTACCAAAACAATGGTAAGTCAACAATGTCAAAGGAATAAAAATGCAAAAGAAAGACATTTGAGTAGGTAGATAGCTTCTAAGTTGCTTGCTCCATTTCAAAACAATCCTTGCTATTTTCAAAAACAAACACACACACACATTTCCAAACAACTTTCAAAACATTGAAACATTTTTCAAAAGACAAACATCTTTGTATACATTCTTACGAACGAGAATCATTACAAAGATTGCCTAAACAAATGACCTCTTTTCAAAATACTTTCAAAACCACACCAAACACTAAGCACCATTTCAAACAATTTCAAAAGCAAAGCAAGTGATCTAAGCAAGTAACTAAGAGCCTATGGAAAACCAAGGATAAAAAGGGTGCTAGCACCTTCCCTTTTCATAATCTACCCCCCGAACTCAAGAAAACATCTCAAAGGTATTTCCTGTGCTTTTTCACCTTTCCTTTTGGATAAAATAAAAGTCGGTGGCGACTCTTGCTAAACCGCAACATTTGCGACGAAACACAAAACCTCAAGTCAGTTCTCCCACTGTATCACAGAACTGGCGACTTTGTTGGGGAATATTCTAAAAGTGGGGTTACCTTAGGGTTTAGATCACCTTTATTTTCTTACAATTGTTTGACTTGTTTACTTTACATTTTGGTTCTATTGTTTGGGTTTGAATCCTCTACCCGGATTTGGGAAACATTATAGGTAAATAGTAATACGTTGTTGAAACTGTACGGGGTATACCGACACAGTCTAAGCAATAGCTATGTTAGTGTGACATATTTGTGGGTACCGGTAGCCTTTGATTCAATCAAAGAGAATACGGGGCCGCTGAGTGTTGTCATGAAGCACTAACAAACTTCTAGAACCTTTACTTGACCAACTTGGCCTTTTAGGATGTAGTGAGATGACCGACTTTGGTGCAGTCCGAAGTTGGTAGATACTCGATACTACACTCATTGAGGGTTGGTTCCTTGGAATATTTCGGTCGCCAGTAAAGAGGCTTGAATTAAAACAATGAACAAGGAAACAATCCAGTGATATTGAGCTCCTTAGAACCCGGTTACTATTTACTAGGACAGGTTGAGCCAACTAAACTTCAAGAGGGTACTTACCTATGAAACCCCATGCAAGCCTAAACTAGGAACTTGTGTGATTTTCTTGTACATATATACTTGTGCATAACATCATGGACATCATGAAGCATCATATGCATCCACTAACCATTTCAAGGATTTTGGAAATTCATCTTTATTCTTGTTTTGTAGGATATGGATTCACTTCGCAGGAAAACTATCCAAGTCAACCTTGTAAGAATTCCTCCACAACTCAAAGAGCTAGCTTCAAGGATTCTTGAGAATTCTCCATTCACCGAGAGGCATGTTCGTCTACTCAATTTTCTCACCTCCAATACAGAGGAAGACATGATGAAAGTTCTCTTCCAGTTCTTTGACCCTTTGCATCATTGCTTCACATTTCCCGACTACCAGCTTGTGCCCGCTTTGGAAGAATTATCTCAACTCTTGAGGATTCCTATTCTCAATCAACTACCTTTCAACGGTACAGAAAAAGATCCAAATCCAGAAGAGATTTCTCAAGCCCTGCACTTGCACTCATCTGATGTCACAACCCATTGGGAAACTAGAAGTTGTGTCAAAGGCTTCTTGGCAAAGTTCTTGTTTGAGAAGGCCCAAAGCTGTTGGAACTCCTTGGACTTGCAAGCTTTTGAGGAGATTGTAGCTCTTCTCATCTATGGGATGGTCTTGTTCCCTAATCCTGACCAACTCATAGATGTGAGTGCTGTCAAAATCATCATGTCTCGCAACCCCGTGCCTACTTTGCTTGGAGATATCTTACACTCTTTTCACACTCGTACAATGAGGAAAAGAGGTGTTCTCATGTGTTTCACTACTCTCCTAGAAAGATGGTTTATTTCTCATCTTCCCCAATTAGTCTTGAAGAATGAGTAAGGTTTGAGGTGGTCACAACAGTTGATGACACTTACACATTCAGATATTCATTGGTGTTCTCGATCCAAAGAGAATGTTATCATTGTCGACCGTTGTGGGGAATTCCCTAATGCCCCTCTACTTGACATTAGGGGAGGCATCACCTACAACCCCTGCCTGGCTTTAAGACAATTTGGTTATGCCCGAAGGGATGGCCCACATGACATGCTGATTCGGGGTTTGGTTTTTGACTTCAACAATTACAATCAAGGACTTCGTCAAAGGTTCATCCGAGCTTGGAGGATGCCAAACAAGGTAGATAGTAAGACCTTGGGACACAAATATTCCATCCCCCTTGAGCCTTACCTCAAGTGGGTATGAACCCGCGCCCAAATTCTTATGATGCCTTACCCCTCTGTTCTCCCAGTGATTATAGAGCCTGTTAAGGAAGGAGAGGTTCCATACACCCTCCTACATCCTGACATGCCGACATCACTCGAAGACCTACAAAGGAGTTGGATACAACTCAAGGGAGAACGCAATAATTTCGAAGCCCAATTCTACGCAAGCGAGAAGAAGGTTTTGGAACTCACTCGTTTACTTCATGAAGAGCAGACTCTCAACACCTACATTGCACCAAAGAGGATGCGCAATGTCTTTTTATCTTAGAATTTTGTATTATTTTGCCCTAGAGGCATTGATGTACTCAAATTCTATTTTATTAATATAACGTGTGTTTCTTTTTTGTTTACCACAAATTTGAATTTTCAAATCCTTGAAAACATTGCATGAATACATATCATTCATCATGAGCATAAACATGTCTTTGCAAGAAGTTTCCTCATCCCTCTGCTGTTTATTTCAGCAACATGGATCTCGAACAAACGGTTAAAGACTTGCAAGCTCATAATTCACAATTTCAACAGTTACTCTTGACCTTGGCCAATGGGCAGGAGGAACTAAAGACTCTGCTAGATAAAGAGAAAGAGAAAAAGAAGAAGAAGCTAGCCGGTGTGGTTATCATGGGCAGAAGGTTTCAGGGACAAGCCAGATGGACCTTAGAATTTCCAACAACCTCCGAGGAAGGGGAAAGAAAAGGAAAGGAAATGGCAGTGCCATCAGATTCTGAAGCAGAAGAAGAGGAGGAAGAGGAATACTCTGAACAACAATACCCTCCAGACGATGACAAATATAAACACCTTGAAGAACGTCTAACTGCTATGGAGATACAGAGAGTACCGGGGCTAGACTTTGAGGAGTTATGGTTGGTGTCTGGAATAGTAATCCCGCCGAAGTTTAAAGTTCCACTATTTGCTAAGTATGACGGGGTGTCTTGTCCCAAGATGCACCTCCGGTCTTATGTCAGGAAGATTCAGCCACATTCTGCTGACAAAGACTTGTGGGACCACTTTTTCCAGGACAGTTTGTCAGGAACGCAACTTGATTGGTTCTACCAGTTGGAAAGGGCTGATTTCAATAATTGGGAAGACTTGGTAGCAACCTTCTATAAACAGTATCAATACAATGCCGATTTGACACCAACCCGTACTCAACTCCAGAGTATGGCCATGGTATCCAATGAGGGCTTCAAAGACTATGCCCAAAAGTGGAGGGATTTAGCCGGAAGGGTGCAACCACCTTTATCTGAAAGGAAGTTCGTGGACATGTTCTTGGGAACTCTGTCAGGTCCTTTCTTTAATCATCTTATTGGGAGTTCCTCTGCAGGGTTTACTGAGTTGATTCTAACTGGCGAGAGGGTGGAAGCCGGTATAAGAAGCGGGAAAATTCAAAAAGACGCATCTGCCTCTTCAGTTGCAAAAAAGCCCTTCACCGGAAAGAAGGAAGTGTCTGCTGTCTATGCCAAGAGGAATCAGGGAAGAACTGAACGAAAACCAACAGTGGGGGCCATTATGATTCAAAAGCCTGCATCAGACCAGCCAAGAAACAACCAACCGAGAAATAATCAGCCAAGGGTGGAAAGGCCAGTACGACAATTCACCAAGATAAACATGACTCCAGCTCAAGTCCTACCACATCTTCTGAAGTTGAATCTGGTCATGCTAAAAGAGGCCCCTAAAAATCCCAATACTGCATCTCCATATTACCATCCGATTGCCAGGTGCGCTTACCATTCTGAAAGTCCAGGGCACGACACCAACAACTGTTGGGCTCTGAAGAACAAAATTCAAGACCTGATAGACGCTAAGGAAGTTGAATTTGAAGCGCCTGAGAAACCGAATGTTATTTCTACTCCGATGCCTAGGCATGGACACAATGCCAATGCTGTTGTGGAAGACTTATTTGTTGCCACAGTGGATGAACTGTTAACTCCACTCCTGACCATCAAGTTGAATTTGTTGAAAGCTGGTATCTTCCCAGGATGTGAAAAAGATTGCCATGTTTTCCGATCCTCATCATTTGACTGCCCTCTGTTAAAAAAAGGTACCCAACAATTGATCGATAACTAAGAAATTTTGTTTGAGAAAGCTCCTATTTCACTCGTTCCAGTTAAAGAAGTTTCTATAATAACCATCTACGCCAGTCCTTCCAGGGTCCCTAAAAGACCCGTTAGGATTACATCTGCTCCAATGACTACTCCGTTGAAGATAACAATTCCCGGGCCAGCCCCATACAAATCAGATAAAATAGTACCATGGAATTATGGTGGAGAAATCTACTACCATGGTGTCAAACAGATTGAACAAACTGCCAAAGGGGAGAGCTCCGAAGAGGACAATTCTGACATCAGTAACATTGCCGGAACAAGCAAAATTACCCACAGTGGGAGAATTTTCTCTCCAGAGATTGCCCCTCCAGAGGCATTCTTTGGACCCGTGGTCGTTCCGAAGATTACATCTGTACCAGTGATTGTACCTGCAAGTGTACCTACCAACAAAGACAACACAATTCCTATCCCTACTTCCACTGCTGAGAATAAAGGAAAGAATGTTCAAGAGGAGCATGTCCTGACGAAGGCTCAATCACTAGTTATTCCTGAAACATCCAACAAGGAGATGGAAGAAATCCTGAGGATAATTAAGAAAAGTGATTATGATGTGGTTGAACAACTGGGGCAGACCCCCTCCAAAATCTCTATGTTAGCATTGCTGCTGTGCTCTGGGGCACATGCTAAAGCTTTGGTAAAGTTTCTGAAGATAGCTCATGTGCCGTAAGAGACGTATGCCGATCAATTCCAAGAGTGTGTGGCCAGTTTGACAGCTGACAATGGCCTGGGTTTCTCTGATGCTGACTTGACATCCAAAGAGAGAAAACACAATGACGCACTACATGTCTCAGTGGAGTGTAGGGGAACCACCCTATCCCATGTCTTGGTTGATACTGGATCATCTTTAAATGTCTTGCTAAAGAAAGCCCTTGATAAGTTGGATTGCAAGGGGCTGACATTAAAACCCAGTAATATAATTGTGAGAGAATTTGACGGCTCTTAGAGGATGGTCCATGGGGAGGTGGACATCCCGATCAAGGTGGGAACTCAGACGTTCAATTCAACATTCTATGTGATGGACATCCGTCCTTCTTACTCTTGTCTGTTGGGACGCCCCTGGATTCACAATGCCGGTGCGATCACCTCCACTTTGCATCAAATGCTGAAGTACCCCGTCCAAGGGAAGATCATAATTGTCCATGGTGAAGAGGAATACATGATTAGTCATCTGAATTCTTTCCGATATGTAGAGTTGGATGGCGAATTCATTGAAACCCCTTTCTAACATTTTGAAGAAGTCTCTCAGGAAATAGCAGCGACCAAGGCGGTATCCTCAGTTCCTATGATCACAAGACCTCCACCTCGGATGTCATCTCTAAAAGATGCAAAGGCAGTAGTGGAAGAGGGAGGAAGCACCATCTGGGGGAAGCTTCCAGACATTCCCTACAAATTAGACAAGTTCGGCTTGGGGTTTAACTCGACTGCTCAGAAGGCCGTGCGTCGCGCCCGTGTCGGAGGGCCGCCTGTGAAGATCAGCCATCAAGGGGTTAATGCACTAGAGGACATAGAATAAGATGGAAGCCTGAAAGATTGGATATTTCCTACTGTCGGCGGAGGACTGTGCAACTGGGAAGCAAAAGACTTTGTTCCGATTACTTCCATATCGCAGTAATTTATCTTTTACATTTTTGTTGGATTTGTAATAACTCGCAAACAATTTGTACTTTTTCAACCTTGTGTCTTACCCGAGGCACAACGGTCCATTTGTAAGGGTTCTTATTTCATTTTCATATGTCATTTAATGAATCATGGACGCTTTTTCATATAAACCTTTTGTGCTCATTGTCTTTCTTTTACATTTTGTTTGTTTCAAGATGGTTATACCCTTACACACACCCACACTCAAAAATGCAGGTACCCTTCCATTCCGGATCCCATGGGTAACGGTACTGCTATAGCCTTCAATGACTCTAAAGATCTGATCTACCAAGCCGAATACGAAGGTGAGGAAGATTGTGAAGTGCCAGGGGAATTGGCCAGATTACTACAACAAGAGGAAAGAGCTATTCAGCCTCATGAGGAGTTTTTGGATACAATTAATCTGGGTACTGAGGAAGATAAAAAGGAAATCAGAGTGGGTGCCAACCTAGAGCTGAGTGTCAAGGAGCGCCTAATTCAGCTGTTACATGATTATGTTGAGATCTTTTCCTGGTCATACAAAGACATGTCGGGACTCGATACAAACATTGTGGTACACCGTCTACCCACAAGAGAAGACTGTCCACCAGTTAAACAGAAAGTACGCCGCATGAGACCTGACATGTCAGAGAAGATCAAAGCAGAAGTTATGAAGCAGTTCAATGCTAGATTTATTGCTGTTACTTCCTATCCATAATGGGTTGCTAACATTGTGCCCGTGCGTAAAAAGGATGGCAAAGTCAGAATGTGCATGGACTATAGAGATTTAAACAGGGCCAGCCCTAAAGATGATTTTCCACTTCCGCACATCGACATCCTGGTTGACAATACAACTCAGCACAAATTATTTTCTTTCATGGACGGATTCTCAGGCTATTACCAGATAAAAATGGCACCTGAGGACATGGAGAAAACTACATTTGTTACACAGTGGGGTACGTTCTGCTACAAAGTGATGCCATTCGGACTGAAGAATGTCGGGGCAATCTATCAACGCGCCATGGTAGCTTCGTTTCATGATATGATACATCATGAGATAGAGGTCAACGTAGATGACATGATAGCACGATCACAAACTGAAGAAGAACACCTTGATCACTTGCAAAAGCTGTTTGTCAGGTTGAAGGAGTACAAACTAAGGTTGAACCCAAACAAGTGCACATTCGGAGTCCGGTCTGGTAAGCTCTTATGTTTCATCGTCAACAACAAAGGTATCGAGGTTGATCCTGCCAAAGTCAAAGCGATACAAGAAATGCCTGCTCCTCGCACTGAGAAGGAAGTCCGAGGGTTCTTGGGATGCCTAAAATACATTGCTAGGTTCATTTCTCACCTAACATCTACTTGTGAGCCAATCTTCAAACTGCTGAAGAAAGATCAAGTAGTTAGATGGAATGATGACTGTCAGATTTCTTTCGACAAAATCAAGAAGTATTTATAAGAGCCTCCTGTCTTGATGCCACCAGTCGAAGAGAGACCGCTAATCATATATTTGACCGTTTTAGAGAACTCAATGGGGTGCGTATTGGGGCAGTATGACGAGTCTGGCCGAAAAGAGCACACTATTTATTACCTGAGCAAAAAGTTTATCGACTGTGAAACCAAATATTCACTGCTCGAGAAAACTTGCTGCGCTCTAGTATGGGCTGCTCGCCGGCTAAGACATTATATGTTGACTCATACCACTTTGCTGATATCTAAGATGGATCCGATAAAGTACATCTTCGAGAAGCCTGCTTTGACTTGAAGGATAGCTAGATGGCAGATGATCCTAACAGAGTATGACATACACTACACGACCCAAAAATCTATAAAGGGCAGTGTGCTAGCTGATCATCTGGCTCATCAAGCTATAAAAGATTATCAATCCATGAAGTTCGAATTCCCTGACGAAGACATCATGACATTGGATAACATTAAAGAAATAAGACCATACGACGGACCTGAACAAGGATCCCGATGGACCCTGTTCTTTGATGGGGCCTCCAATGCACTTGGTAACGGTATCGGTGCTGTACGTATATCTCTTGAAGGTTTCCATACTCCTTTCACTTCCAAACTTTACTTCAACTGTACGAACAACATGGCAGAGTACGAGGCATGCATCTTTGGTCTCAAGGCTGCCATAGACTTGGGAATCAAATCTTTAGTTGTGTTTGGGGATTCAGCTTTCGTCATTAGTCAGATCAAAGGAGAGTGGGACACTAAGCACCCAAACCTCATCCCTTACAAAGAACATGTTTTGACATTTGTGATACGGTGGCAGAACCGGGACTGTTTTTGGAATGCTGGTTTGCGTTTTGTGTTTGTGTTTGCAAAATGTCGCGGTAAGCAAGAGTTGCCACCGACTTTTATTTTATCCAACAAGGAAATGAAAAAAGCACAGAAAAATTCCTTTTTCGAGATATTTCTGAGTACGGGGGGTAGATTATAGAAAGGGAAGGTATTAGCACCCTTTCTATCCATAGTTATCTACGGGCTCTTAGGTACTTGCTCATTATTTTCAAAAATTGTTTTCTTTGTGTTGTGGGTTTTGAAATTTTTTTATTTTAACTTCGATTTAACTCTTGCGTCTGTCTTCAAGAGTGTAATGAAATATTTTTGAAAACTTGTTCGTAAAAAAGTGTAAGTGTGAAAAATTTGTTTGGAAATGATATCCGAGGCAACCTTTCCAAGGCAACTTATGATCTTTTAGACAAGAGGGCGACCTCTAAAGAAACCTATACTCAATGACCGTTACCAAAGGCAACCAAGTGGGGTGTACCCTAGGAGTGCGCATGTGCGAGTGTGTTGATTTCAGATTATTATCTTTGCACATTTAGGGTGATCTAACTGTTTTAAATTTAGCCATACATTCTTGTCATGCAAACCCTATTATCAAACATCTAACAGTTGAATATTTAGAGAAATTATAGTGCGGAATTTAAACTAAACTATTACAAGGCTTCGGGTATTTACATAGCCAAAAACAAACCCTTTGAAATTTAAAAGCGGTAAAAATAAATAAATGTCCTAATTTAATTATTACAAATCGGGAGCAGATACAATAATTGGATAAAAATAAAGCGCGTGAGAAAATTATATCGAATGCGAGAACTAGGGTTTTGACCCTCTTAATTAAAAGAAAATGTTTTTGTTGTTTTTAATATTTTTTAAGAAAAGAAATTAAGTCTTAAAATTAAATGCTAAATTAATTAGTTAATTAAATTAATAAATGAAAAATAATTAAATGACATATTTTTGGAGTTTTTGTTATTTTAAAAAATAAAGAAAATCAAGTTAGTAATAAAAACCTATTGATTCTAATTAATTTTAGATATTTACAAAAATAAATTAAAGTTATCTAATTAATCAACCTAATTAAATTAATTAATTTATTGCTAAAAATAATATTCTAATTTTAATTGGACATGAAAATATTGTTTGTGATTTTTTTTTTGATAAAAAAGAAAATTATTTAATTGTTAGTAAAAATAATAAATAAATTAATTAAAGGAAAATATAGAAAAGAAATAAAGAGTGAGAAATGGGCCTGATTAAAGGGGTGCGAATAGCAGGAATTTGGGCCCATTAGTGATGATTCGTTTGACCTTTGCAATTCTATGCGCACGCGTTGACTCTGGATTATGGTGCACTCCCAATGGTGGCCACCAGATCTGGCCATCTGGCGCGTTTATGATGAAGGCATATGGTGGATCTCCTGGCCTCGCTTGCACTGAATCACCTGAAAATGAATGGGAAAACAGCAAATGCTGGAGGCAGGGATCGAACCCCTGACCTCCAGCCTCTAACGCCTCTAGAACCTACGTGGCCACCACTACGCCACTTGGTTCTGATTGTCATCATATATCCGAATAATAATAATATACAAAAACAAATGTTAGTGGACAAATTTAGAAAAACGCGCGCCAACGTTTGAACAGGCCAGTAGGGGAGCCACACTTCATCGTCTCCTTCCTCTCTCGGTGGGTAAAAGCAAAATACTTTTACCAACGGACGTTTTGTCCGTCGCTACAGGCCATGTCCGTTCCAAAATCTTCTACAGGCAACATAAACGAAACCTAACACCATGGTTGCGTTCTTCTCGTCCTTGTGAACCTAAAGGTACCACTCATGAAGGCAAATTGTTCCTGAAAACAAAAACCCTAAAACCAAGCTCGAAAACCTAAAAATGGTGATTTACAACACAAGCCATATAAATGAAATTGAATAATGCCAAAATTTTGCAAATGTTATGGTGATCAAGAATGTACAATTATTTCAACCTAACAATGCATAAATCGTGAGTTTCGAATTCAAGAACAAGGGTGTAACGTGAACAACTTATAGTGCGATTAGGGACCGGAACGGGCTTGTTCTTGATAGCTTTAGGCTCCTGAGAGTGCCAGGAAATGATTGGAATCGGTCACGAGCCTTGAGAATGCCTCTAAGTGGGATTTTGATCTCACACTTTTTCCTTGATTTTTCAGTTTTTGTTCTCCTTCTCACGCCTGCTTCTGACCTCTTTCTAGGTCTGGCCGCACTCCTTATGTAACAAAGAATGAATCAGAGTCCATAATTGATCCAAATCTCCCTCCTTTAATCCTTTTTGATTTGATTTGATTTGCTTTTTTAAAACCTTTCCAAACATGGCTTTTTCAATCTTTTTGTCCACTCTATGCATTTGCACGAATTTGAATGCTTGCAATCTGTACTTTAAGACCTAAAATAATCACAAGATCCTTTGTTATCAATATTTTGGATTATATTTGATTAATTATGATTTAATTTAAATTAATTCAAATAAAAATCAAAATAAATAATAAAAATAAAATATGGACAATGGAAAGGGCTAGAGCACGTGGTCTATGTTGCCAACTCAAAACAAGTGAAAAAGATTGGGCCCATTTGGCAAAATTTGAAGTTTTAGGGATAGTTGACTTTTGGCAATTTTGCAAAAACAGTCAACTTCACCAATGCATAACTTCTTTAATCTTGACTCTTTGGATGTGTTCTTGGACTTTTTAGAAATATTGAGATGTCCTCTAAGCAACCCTTTTGGTCTCATCTCATTTTGATATTCCATGCTCATGTATGAAGCCTTGATAAAAAAGGTGTTTTTGTTGACATTTCAAAATGACCTATAATGTCCAAATTCATAACTTCTTGTGAGTGCATATTTTAAACTTGGGAGCTGAAGATGGATTGTAGGGAACTGAATCCTCTTCAAAATTAGCTTTAGATGGGTCATTTCTCATAAATTATGAGAAAGTTTTGCTTTGTCAAAGTTGAGTTGACTTTTCCTACAAAACCCTAATTTAACAACTTTTGAATATTGATGAATTATGAGCATTCCTTGATGAATCATGATCAAAACTTGATCAAATGATGAAATATACTTCAAAATGAGGATGTTGACCAAAAATATTGAAGTTTGACTGTATGTAGGCCACAATTGACTTTTGCCCTAACACAGTCGATTTTTGGACTTTTTAGCAATTGACTGAGCAAACTTTCTCTGCAAGGCTTGAAACTTGTCATGGATGATCTTGAGAACATATTAGGACATTGGTGAGCATTTGGGATCACTTAGACTCAAGTATCTTGATGCAACATGAAAGTCTAATTTGAAGTAGATTGCCTTAGGAGAGAGCTTGTCTGGCCAACCCTTGGGCTACTTTGAGCAACTTGGAGATCTTTCTTGAGATGTTTTGAGAAATATGGGAGGGAAAATTTTGGGGTAAAACAGCTGCCCCTGTTCAATCTTCTTAAACCTGAGGATGTAGATTGGCTTTCGTGCCTTTCGTGATCCGAAGGTGGAAGATGATTGAATACTAGAGTGCCCAGAAATTTGCACTCGCATGACGTGGTATCCGCCTTGTGATGTCGGGAATGGGCTTACAAATCCATTTGGAAATTGTTGACAAGGGGATGGGCTTAAAGATGTAATCTGAAGGAGTGTCGATCGCATAAGAGATTCCTTAGCGAGAGCTTGTATACCTGTTGTTGTGGAAGATTCCGCTGGGGAAGTCTGATCTTTGTTGAGAGAAGTAGAAATTTAGGAGCTTTGGTTGTCCATTATTCTGCTGGTGAGTCGTCTCTATTTATACTTAGGAACTCCGATCATCCATACTCAACGGAGGAATCATCTTTGCTGATATTTAGGAACTTCGATCGTCCGTACTCAACGGATGAATCATCTCTGCTGATATTTAGGAACTTTGATCGTCCGTACTCAACTGAGGAAATAATTTTGCTGAGATTTAGGAACTCGTCCATAATTCAACTGAGGAAACATCTCTGTCAATATTTAGGAACTCGTCCGTAATTCAACTGAGGAAACATCTCTGTTGAGATTTAGGAACTCGCCCGTAATTCAACTGAGGAAACATCTCTGCTGAGATTTAGGAACTCGCCTGTAATTCATTTGAGGAAACATGTCTGCTGAAATTTAGGAACTCGTCCGTAATTCAACTGAGGAAACATCTCTGTCAAGATTTAGGAACTCGTCCGTAATTCAACTGAGGAAACATCTCTGTCAAGATTTAGGAACTCGTTTGTAATTCAACTGAGGAAACATCTCTGCTGAGATTTAGGAACTCGCCCGTAATTCAACTGAGGAAACATCACTATTGAGATTTAGGAATTCGTCCATAATTCAACTGAGGAAACATCTCTGCTGAGATTTAGGAACTCGTCCGTAATTCAACTGAGGGAACATCTCTGCTGAGATTTAGGAACTCTTCCATAATTCAACTGAGGAAACATCTCTGTCGAGATTTAGGAACTCATCCGGTAATTCAACTGAGGAAACATCTCTGCTGAGATTTAGGAACTCGTCCGTAATTCAACTGAGGGAACATCTCTGCTGAGATTTAGGAACTCGTCCGTAATTCAACTGAGGAACATATTTGTCGAGATTTAGGAACTCGTCTGTAATTCAACTGAGGAAACATCTCTGCTGAGATTTAGGAACTCGTCCGTAATTCAACTGAGGAACATCTTTGTCGAGATTTAGGAACTCGTCCATAATTCAATTGAGGAAACATCTCTGCTGAGATTTAGGAACTCGTCCGTAATTCAACTGAGGAAGCATCTCTGCTGAGATTTAGGAACTTGTCTGTAATTCAACTGAGGAAACATTTCTGTTGATATTTAGGAACTCGTCCATAATTCAAATGAGGAAACATCTCTGCCGAGATTTAGGAACTTGTCCGTAATTCAACTGAGGAAACATCTCTGTTGAGATTTAGGAACTCATCCGTAATTCAACTGAGGAAACATCTCTGCTGAGATTTAAGAACCCGTCCGTAATTCAACTGAGGAAACATCTCTGCTGAGATTTAGGAACTCGTCTATAATTCAACTGAGGAACATCTTTGTCAAGATTTAGGAACTCGTCCGTAATTCAATTGAGGAAACATCTCTGCTGATATTTAGGAACTTCAATCGTTCGTACTCAACCGAGGAATCATCTGTGCTGATATTTAGGAATTCAATCGTCCGTACTCAACTGAGGAAACATATCTGCTGAGATTTAGGAACTCGTCCGTAATTCAACTGAGGAAAAAGCTTCATAGCTTGAATTTTGTGAGAATTTGATTGTATCTTTCCTGAAAGGTAAAGATTAGTTGTATGTAATGCATGATATGTATCAAGCAATGATGTTCTCAAAATAAATGAGATTGTGTTGTGTGATGCGTATGCATGTCATGATGTATGGAAATGTGATGTTTTTAGTTGGGGAAAATAAATCCTGGATTACTGCTGGAGAAAAAAAAAAAGATGAATTCTTCGCTTCCGCTGGGGATAGTGAATGAAGATGATTGTAAGGATAAACCTGCAGGAGAGGATAACTTCGCTGGGGAATAAACTGATGAGGAGATGGATCTGTGGGGAGGACATGCTCTGTAGAGGATTCTGCTGATTAATTAAGCTAGGGATGAACTACCGTTGCTGGTGATACTGAATCCTTTTGGGGATTGAGTTTCCATTTGTGAAAGGAATGAACTCCGCTGAGGATGATCCTTTAGTTGCGTCCTCACTGGGGATAACCTTTTAGACTTTACTGGGGACAATCTTCCAGAGTCTACTGGGGATGATCCTCCAAACTTCATTGGGGAAGATTTTCCAGACTGCGCTGGGGATAATTGTCTAGTGCTAATGACGGATAAATTCTGCTTGGGGAGAATGTTACCGACTCATTTGCGGTTGCGAGCCTCATCTGGGGAGAATTAACATTATTGGTCTTTTTCTTACATTGCAGGGAGTGAATGTTATTGAGACGCGTGCTAAGGATATGACGATGGCTTTGCATCGAGACTTTTCTGCCCCTGTATCTGCGGGAGAAGGTAACTGCGGAGGCCTTGCAGATCGAGTATTATCCCAACCTATGAGGTGCTTGGTAATTATTGATTGAAATGACAAATATTCTTCTGGTAGGCTAGTGACAAGATGACGGGACATAGTCGCACGCTTTGATCCCTAATTTTTGCCTGGACCGCCCTTTCGGGTTTTTAGTCCATCGGGATACTCTTTTTTGCCCAAGCCGCCTTTTCAGGTTTTTGACTTGCCGGGTGTACAAACTTTTTCATTTTCATCCCTTATTTTTGCCCGAACCCTTTTGGTTCACCGAGAAGCCCTTATTTTTTCCTAGGCCAGTCGACCTAGCGGGTCTTTATTCATGCGCGGTATTTTTTGACTATGTCCACGCTCTAAAGGTGTAGGGAGTTGTCACTGTCAGTAGTGTTGTGTTGCCACGATACCATAAGATGTTTGTCTGATCGTGCAAGATTCGTTGCTAGAATTCATGTATAATTCCCTAAGCGATTCAGATGGAGATTTGCCCCTGGCTATTTGGCATCTTTGAGAGATTCCTTGAATCTTGACTTAACTGCCCCAGATGATGGACAATGATCATGTATGTCTCTTGGTTGGAAGTTCTTTTTTTCCACTTGAGGTAATCCTTTTTATTGAGAAGGTTTTTTGTTCACTAGATATTCATCGTGCGAATTTCTCTGTTGTTTGGACAAATAGTCATATGCAAACAATGTTATTTTAAGAATTCAAAGCTTATGTCCGTCTTAAAATTTTTTGAAAATGCATTTTTCCGTAAAACAGGCAAATTTTGTGATGTCAACTCAGGATGTACAGCAAGTCCTACAGGAGTCAGGATACCTTTTGTAACAGTATGCTTTCGAACTAACCCATGCTTCAGCTAGGACTTTTAAGGGTTATAACGTAGCCTGGTTCACGGTTCAAGAAACAAAAGATAAAGGCTCAAAATGTATTTGTACCCACCCATTCTTCGTGATGTTCTTCGACCCTAAACTCAGCTAATTGTGCATTTAGATCCCGTTTGAGTCTTTGCTCTGATACTCCAGTGATGGTTCGAATACTGACAGATTCTTTTGAACAGGCAGTCATTTTGTTGAGATTTTGTAGGACCTCTTTCTTTTTGATTTTATTATCCCCGTCTTTTGCCTAAAATGTTTCTTTTGTGATTACAGTCAGCGGGATACCCCAGTTTTGTAAGTCTCCTTTATAGGTTTTGACTTAGTGGGCTTCTATTTCGAGAGATGCTGACTGCCTGTCTTGACGATTATAGGGAACCATCACCATCTTTGTTCTGGAAGGACTTCTTTGATGCCATTCATTGTGCACCTGAATTAACTGAGAAAACTACCCTGCCCAGGTTGTGATTAAGGGTTTTAATTTGTGTGAAAAGAAAACTCCTACTTATTTGGATCAAAGGGGTTGACGAGGGATTATCTTCCTTATAACTCCACTGTTTAGGATTTGAAACAATGCCTGTACATCGTCAGCGGGGTCTGTTCAAAAGCATACTGTAGAGATTTTGGGTATCATTTTCGTCATCCTCCCTCTAAAGGCTTAGAATTTTTAAATCGAGAGTTGAACATCACAAAAATGAAAGCAATTGAATATAGTGAATACGAATAGATTGATTCAAAACAGACATATGCAATGCATTGATAAAGTAACAAAGTTTGACATGAATAAATGTCTAAACAATCAAAAGAAAATTACAAATTGAAAATTCTAATGAACAAAAAGTCTTCTCGTCTCAGGACTTGTCACTTCAAATGGTGAGCCTTGGAGGGATGGGAGAAGAACTCAGCCTGACCATCTTGTGTGAATTCTAATGTTCCTTTATTGATCAGGTCTTGAATTTTGTTTTTTAATGCCCAACAGTCATCAGTATCATGCCTCGGGCTGTTGGAATGGTATGTACACATTGCATCAGGATTGTACCTTGGGGAGGTTATGTAGGGATTTTGAGGAGGGTCCCTTAACGTCACCAGATTCAATCTCAACAAGTGTTGTAAAGCTTGAGTCAGTGGCATGTTGAGCTCGGCGAACTGCCTTTTGGGCGTATCTGGCTTACTCTGATTAACCTGTTGCTTTTGGTGAGGTTGTTTTTGGGCTTGTGAGATGGTAGCAACTTGGAGAAGTCCATTCTTCACCAAACCAAACTCTTGTCTTTTTAGAGGCTGATTAATGACTTGGTCCCTGGCCTTGACCGTTTGCTTCATGCTGTTGTATCTGTCTTGATGAAGCTGGCTGATAATAGTTCTCAGCTCTTCTTGTTCCCGGGCTAAGCTTTGGATAAAGGCCATCTACCCCAGCATTTGGGTTCTTATTGCATCTATCTCAGCTTGTAGTTGTTCCAGACGCTCTTCTTTATTGTCTTCAGGACTTTTCTTGACCAAGTTCTCGACGAGTAATGTTTTCAACTCTTCCTTCCCCTTGGATAGGTTTAGGAAGATTTCCCTGAACTGAGTCTCTTGAGTATGAAGATCTTGGTTGTCTTGTTGGAGAGCCATTGCTGAAATAAACAGCGAGAACATGAGAGACCTGTACCAGGAGACCTGTTATGCAATGATATGTATGATATATGTATGTAATGTTTTCAAGGATCTCGCGGGGTAAACAAGAAACTGTTAGAATTTGTTTGAAGAAACTTCGTTTCATTAAGAGTCCTTCTTCAAGAGTCAAGCTCACCATATCGAGTGGGTCATAGCCACTGACTCAAGTTATCATGTTTTGATCTCTAGACAACATTGGCTAGAGGAAAATAAATCCCCTTTTCCCCTTGCTGGACGTTTGATTTACCATAACCTGCATCACAAACCCTTGAGATCCTTGAAATGGTTAAAGAAATGTTAAGGCATGATGTTATGATATGTATGCTATGCGTTTAGGCAAAAATGAGAGGTGATGCAAACAAGTAAACTCAGCAAGAAATCCAAGTTATTGGATAAGGACCGTAAACAAAACCTGCAAGGAACTCATGTTGTCAGATAACAAAAATGTGCAAGTAGTTCAAGTTCGAAAGCACACAAGTCACACAATAGCCCTTAAATTTCAGGCTGGCATGGAGTTTAGGTACTACCGTCTTTCAGTTTAGTTGGTTCAACCTGTCCTAGCAATAGTAACGGGGTTCTAGAGGTTCTCAATATCACTGACCATCCTCGATCGGTCATAATTCCAGTTTAGCAACCTTTTCTTGCAGCCAGAATCATCGCGAGAGTATGGTCTCAATGAGTGTAGCATACTGCTACTTTTCTATGGCCAAGTTGGTCAATTATAGGTTCTAAGGTCAGTTGGTGCTTAATGACCCTTTAGCAGCCCTATATTCTCCTTGTTCCTCCACAAGGGATATCTGTACAAACTAAAGTGTCACACCAACGTAGCTACTTCTTCAACCGTATCGGTCTACATTGTACAATTCCCTCATAGTCTATTGCTACTTACCTAAAAGGTGTCCCCAGATCCGGGTTAGGATCTATAGTAACTCTGATACAAAGCCCACAAATATAAAGCAAACAGATCAAACAATTGAAAATAATATGAACTAATCCTAAGGTACACCCCACTTATTAATTCCCCAGCAGAGTCGCCAGTTCTGTGATACGGTGGCCAGAACCGGGACTATTTTTGGAATGTTGGTTTGCGTTTTGCGTTTGTGTTCGCAAAATGTCGCGGTAAGCAAGAATCGCCACCGACTTTTATTTTATTCAACAAGGAAAGGAAAAAAGCATAGAAAAATTCCTTTTTCGAGATATTTCTGAGTACGGGGGGTAGATTATAGAAAAGGGAAGGTATTAGCACCCTTTCTATCCGTAGTTATCTACGGGCTCTTAGGTACTTGCTCATTGTTTTCAAAAATTGTTTTTGTGTTTGTGGGTTTTGAAAAGTTTTTGTTTTAACTTCGATTTAACTCTTGTGTCTGTCTTCAAGAGTGTAATGAAGTGTTTTTAAAAACTTGTTCGTAAAAAAGTGTAAGTGTGAAAAATTTGTTTAGAATGAGAAAGTACTTAAGAACTAATCTACCTACTCGAAAAAGGAATCGTTCTATGTTTGTTTCCTTTAGACAATGCTATCCCACTATTAGCGAGTAGGTAGCACCATCGTTGGAGTTTAAGGGTCAATTCGAAAGAGGGACATACGGTCACTAAAGCAACGTTAGGACATCTTAGGGGTAACCCTAATGTCTTAGATCATTTATCCGAGGCAAAGATATCTGAGGCAACTTATGATCTTTTAGACAAGAGGGCGGCTTCTAAAACAACCTATACTCAATGACCGTTACCGAAGGCAACCAAGTGGGGTGTACCCTAGGAGTGCACATGTGCGAGTGTGTTGATTTCAGATTATTATTTTTGCACATTTAGGGTGATGTAACTGTTTAAAATTTAGTTGTACATTCTTGTCATGCAAACCCTATTTTCAAACATCTAACAGTTGAATATTTGCAGAAACTAAAGTGCCGAATTTAAACTAAACTATTACAAGGCTTCGGGTATTTACATAGCCAAAAACAAACCCTTTGAAATTTAAAAGCGGTAAAAATAAATAAATGTCCTAATTTAATTATTACAAACCGGGAGCAGATACAATAATTGGATAAAAATAAAGCGCGCGAGAAAATTAGATCGAATGCGAGAACTAGGGTTTTGACCCTCTTAATTAAAAGAAAATGTTTTTTGTTGTTTTTAATATTTTTTAAGAAAAGAAATTAAGTCTTAAAATTAAATGCTAAATTAATTAGTTAATTAAATTAATAAATGAAAAATAATTAAATGACATATTTTTGGAGTTTTTGTTATTTTATGTAAAAAATAAATACAATCAAGTTAGTAATAAAAACCTATTGATTCTAATTAATTTTAAATATTTACAAAAATAAATTAAAGTTATCTAATTAATCAACCTAATTAAATTAATTAATTTATTGCTAAAAATAATATTCTAATTTTAATTGGACATAAAAATATTGTTTGTGATCTTTTTTTGATAAAAAAGAAAATTATTTAATTGTTAGTAAAAATAATAAATTAATTAATTAAAGGAAAATATAGAAAAGAAATAAAGAGTGAGAAATGTGCCTGATTAAAGGGGTGCCAATAGCAGGAATTTGGGCCCATTAGTGATGATCCGTTTGACCTTTGCAATTCTATGCGCACGCGTTGACTCTGGATTATGGTGCACTCCCAATGGTGGCCACCAGATCTGGCCATCTGGCCATCTGGCGCGTTTATGATGAAGGCATATGGTGGATCTTCTGGCCTCGCTTGCACTGAATCACCTGAAAATAAATGGGAAAATAGCAAATGCTGGAGGCAGGATCGAACCCCGGACCTCCAACCTTTAACGCCTTGAGAACCTACGTGGCCACCACTACACCACTTGGTTCTGATTGTTATCATATTACAAAATAATAATAATATACAAAAACAAATGTTAGTTGACAAATTCAGAAAAACGCGCGCTAACGTTTGAACAGGCCAGTAGGGGAGCAACACTTCATCGTCTCCTTCCTATCTCTGTGGGTAAAAGCAAAATACTTTTACCTACGGACTTTTTGTCCGTCGCTACAGGCCATGTCCGTTCGAAAATCTTCTATAGGCAACATAAACGAAACCTGACACCATGGTTGCGTTCGTCTCGTCCTTGTGAACCTAAAGGTACCACTCATGAAGGCCAATTGTTCCTGAAAACAAAAACCCTAAAACCAAGCTCGAAAACCTAACAATGGTGATTTACAGCACAAGCCATATAAATGAAATTGAATAATGCCAAAAGTTTGCAAATGTTATGGTGATCAAGAATGTACAATTATTTCAACCTAACAACACATAAATCGTGAGTTTCGAATTCAAGAACAGGGGTGGAACGTGAACGACTTACAGTGCGATTAGGGACCGGAACAGGCTTGTTCTTTGATAGCTTTAGGTTCCTGAGAGTGCCAGGAAACGATTGGAATCAGTGACGAGCCTTGAGAATTCCTCTAAGTTGGATTTTGATCTCACACTTTTTCCTTGATTTTTCAGTTTTTGTTCTCCTTCTCACGCCTGCTTCTGACCTCTTTCTAGGTCTGGCCGCACTCCTTATGTAACAAAGAATGAATCAGAGTCCATAATTGATCCAAATCTCCCTCCTTTAATCCTTTTTGATTTGATTTGATTTGATTTTTAAAAACCTTTCCAAACATGGCTTTTTCAATCTTTTTGTCCACTCTATGCATTTGCACGAATTTGAATGCTTGCAATCTGTACTTTAAGACCTGAAATAATCACAAGATCCTTTATTTTCAATATTTTGGATTTTATTTAATTTATTATGATTTAATTTAAATTAATTCAAATAAAAATCAAAATAAATAATAAAAATAAAATATGGACAAGTGGAAAAGGCTAGAGCACGTGGGCTATGTTGCCAACTCAAAACAAGTGAAAATGATTTGGCCCATTTGGCAAAATTTGAAGTTTTAGGGATAGTTGACTTTTGGCAATTTTGCAAAAAGGGTCAACTTCACCAATGAATAACTTCCTCAATCTTGACTCTTTGGAGGTGTTCTTTGACTTTTTAAAAATATTTAGATGTCCTCTAAGCAACCCTTTTGGTCTCATCTCATTCTGATATTCCATGCTCATGTATGAAGCTTTGACAAAAAAGGTGTTTTTGTTGACTTTTCAAAATGACCTATAATGTCCAAATTCATAACTTCTTGTGAGTCAATATTTTGAACTTGGGAGCTGAAGATGGATTTTAGGGAATTTGATCCTCTTCAAAATGAGAATTGGATGGGTCATTTCTCATAAAGTATGAGAAAGTTATGCTTGGTCAAAGTTGAGTTGACTTTTCCTACAAAATCCTAATTTAGCAACTTTTGAATCTTGATGAATTATGAGCAATCCTTGATGAATCATGATCAAACCTTGATCAAATGATGAAATATAATTCAAAATGAGGACGTTGACCAAAAATCTTGAAGTTTGACTGTATGTAAGCCGCAGTTGACTTTTGCCCTATCACGGTCGATTTTTGGACTTTTGAGCAATTGACTGAGCAAACTTTCTCTGCAAGGCTTTAAACTTGTCATGGATGATCTTGAGAACATATTAGGACATTGGTGAGCATTTGTGATCACTTGGACTAAATTATCTTGATGCAACATGAAACCCTAATTTGAAGTAGATTGCCTTAGGAGAGAGCTTGTCTGGCCAACCCTTGGGCTACTTTGAGCAACTTGGAGATCTTTCTTGAGATGTTTTGAGAAATATGGGAGGGAAAATTTTGGGGTACAATAACATTGCTACCACATTTTGAGAAGATTACCTTCGAGCACTTCCCGCGAGAAGAAAATCAGCTAGCAGATGCTCTAGCTACAATGTCATCCATGTTTAAACTTAATTGGGATAATGAGGCTCCCCAAATCACCATTGAACGAACCAGCACACTGTCACGAGATTAATACTGAAGAAGTAGTGGACCAGCCTTGGTTTCATGAAGTCAAAAGGTATCTCGAGGCTCAAGAATATCCCGAAGGAGCTTCAATCAATGACAAAAAGTTCTTAAGGAGATTCTCGGCTAAGTTCTTCCTAAGTAATGGCATCCTGTACAAACGCAATCATGATTCTATTCTGCTCTGTTGTATGGACAAGATTGAAGCTGAAAGGATTATGGCTTAATTGCATGAAAGTACCTTTGGCACTCACTCTAGCGGGCATACGATGGAGAAGAAAATCCTACGGCCAGGCTACACTGGTCTACCATGGAAGCAGACTGCTATCGACACTCCCGTACTTGTCATAAATGTCAAATCTATGCAGATAAGGTACACGTTCCACCGGTTCCTCTAAATGTCTTAACAACTCCTTAGCCCTTCGCTATGTGGGGAATCGACATGATTGGGGAGATCAAGCCTACAACCTCCAATGGACACCGCTTCATTCTAGTGGCCATTTATTAATTCACAAAATGGGTCGAAGCAGCTTGCTTCGCCTCCGTTACTAAGAATGTTGTTGCCCGCTTCATCAAGCAGAATCTTATTTGCCGGTACAGTATCCCAGAAAGGATCACCACTGATAACGGTACAAACCTTAACAATACTATGATCACCGCCCTGTGCGAGCAGTTCAAGATTCAACATCACAATTCATCCCCCTATCAGCCAAATATGAATGGTGCAATCGAAGCTTCTAACAAAAACACCAAAAAGATCATACAGAAAATGACAGTCACCTACAAGGACTGGCATGAGATGTTACCGTTTTATCTCCATGGGTACCGTACCACGGCTCGCACATCAACTAGGGCAACACCCTATTCTTTGGTTTATGGCATGGAGGCTGTTTTACCAATTGAGGTTCAGATTCCCTTCTTAAGAATCATGAAGGATGCAAGTTTGAGTGAAGACGATTGGATTCAAACCCGACTTGATCAGTTGAACTTAATTGACTAAAACAGACTTACTGCTGTTTGCCATGGTCAGACGTATCAAAAGCGGATGATTAAGGCTTTCAACAAGAAAGTCAGGCGCCAAGTGTATCAAGTTGGAGATCTAGTGATCAAGCGCATCATCTTGCCACAAAGTGATCCCAGGGGCAAATGGACTCCTACCTATGAAGGACCATTTGTAATCAAGAACATCTTTTCTGGTGGGACAATGATCTTAACCACCATGGACGGTGATGACCTGCCACACCCTGCGAACACAGACATAGTCAAAAGATACTATGCATAAGAGACCCTCTAGGTTGACACACCTAGGGAAAACAAGGGAATCCCGGTGAACCAAAAGGTTCGGGCAAAAATTAGGGATAAAATATAAAAAATTTGTACACCCGACAAGTTGAAAACCCGAAAGGGGGACTTGGGCAAAAAAGGGTTTCCCGGTGGATCGAAAACCCGAAAGTGCGGTCCAGGAAAAGTTAGGGAATTAAAGCGTATGACTATGTCTCATCGGATCACTTTAAGGACAATCTCATCACTGACAAACCTGGAGCTTCTGATCCATCCAATCATCTTCGGACGAAGCCATAAATGGACAAGATATTCGGAGATACGAAGGCTATAGCAGAATGGGAACCCCATGGGATTTTTTACACATAGCTATCTTTCTTTGTATAATTTTTTCTTACTTTTATGGCACCATCCTCTTACTAGGATGTCTGTCTCCTTTGTACAAAATACTTATTCAAAGTAAATACAAAGATATCTCTTTAAAGTGCAGAAAACCATTTGTCCTTTTCTTTTTTACACTTGTGTTTTATTTGCAAAAAAGTCCAATGATTCATTAATGAACATATGCATTTGAACATAATTATTGTTTACAAATAAACAGAAATGGAAAAGAACAATTATTGACAGGTTGAGAGAATAGGAAAACGTCTTTAGGCTATTCCAGGAGCAATCTCTACAGTACGTCGTTAAGATCCCCAGCGGAGCCAAAACTTTGAACTACAGATCCCCAGCGGAGCTAAAACTTCAAACTATCAATCCCCAGTGGAAACCATTCAGTTGCTCCAAATTCCCCAACAAGTTATCTTGAAGCCTGAAAACTAACCAGACAACAACTTTTGATAATCCCCAGTAGATTGGCAGATAACCCAAACTCCTGAACTTTTTCTAAACAGGAATAAGCTTTTTCCCACAAAGTATTCACCACTCCCCAGCAGGATAGCTTTCTTCCCCACAGAGTTTTCATTGCTCCCCAACAGAATGAAGATTCTCATTCTTAATTCCCAGCAGAAGTCATCAAAGTTCTCTGGATTCTCCAAGCAGATTCTTCAGGAAGTACATGTCATTACTCTCAACACAGAATTTTTGTCAATATTCCAACTTCAAGACATGAAGGATCCCTATATCCCCAGAGAAGTCGCCAAGGACTTCTTATCCTCAGCAATCAAGGATTTATTTTCCCTGGAAGCAGTCAAGGATTTATTCTCCTCAGCAATACAGTGAATCAGCTTACATGTGCATACATTACATCCATATATCATAAACATTGATAAAGCACATTTATCGCGTCATACATTTCATGCAACATAACTTTATGTTTCAGCTAACATTTTACCCTTTTCAGGATAAGATTAACAGTTATCATTAATAATGTTCAAAGATTTCAGATGCAGTACAAATACACTCCAGACACGAAAGTCATTATGCTACTCATTCAGATTCCAAGTTCATGATACAGTTCAGATACACTCCAGACACGGAAGTCATTCTGCTACTCATTCAGATTCCAAGTTCATGATACAGTTCAGATACGATCCAGATACGGATGCCATCCTGATACTCATTCAGATTCAACTTCAAGATACAGTACATATACACTCCAGACACGAAAGTCATTATGCTACTCATTCAGATCTCAATATTCAGATACAGTCTAGATACGCTCCAGACAATGGATTCCATTCTGATACTCATTCAGATCTAAATATTCAGATACAGTCCAGATATGCTCCAAACAAGGATGCTATTTTGATACTCATTCAGATCTCAACATCTTTCAGATACAGTTCAGATACGCACCAGATGCGAAATCCATCCTGATACTTATTTAGATTTCAATTTCAGATTCCAGTACAGATACACTCCAGACACGGAAGTCATTCTGTAACTTATTTAGATCCTAGTTCAGATACGCTCCAGATACGGATGCCATTCTGTTACTCATTCAGACACCAACTTCAAGATACAATACAAATACACTCCAAACACGGAAGTCACTCTGTTACTTATTCAGATTCATGCTCGGATACGCTCCAGACACGGACGCTATTCCATTGCTCATATAGATTCAGTCTCCAAATACAGTTCAGATACGTTCCAGATACGGACACCATTCTGATACTCACTCTTCTGACTTACAACTTACAATTCAACAAACATTATTGGATGGAATCTACAAGCCCATCTCCAACAAGATTCTATCACCTCTCCAAATGGCATCTTTTACCTTCGAGTCACGAACGACAAAGCTCGCAAATCTAACTCTTCAGGTTCAAGAAGATTGAACAGGGGCAGCCATTGTACCCCAAAATTTCCCTCTCATTTATCAAGATTTTCCTCACAAGACTTCTTGCACTCAAGACAAGATTAGGGTTTGGTCAGCTCAAGACACCTCATCTTGCACTGATAACCTAAAATTAGGGTTTGAGTTTGCACAAGGATTTTTGGACCACCAATGCTTCATGTGACTTTCATACACCATCTTGGACCCATAAGATTGCTCATGTTAAGTTTCAAGCCTTGAACCACATTTTTGATCAGTCAATTGGATAATTGACCTAAAAATCAACTGTATTGGGGAAAAAGTCAACCATGGCCAATTTACAGTCAAACTTTATAATTATTGATCCACAACAACATTTTAGACTCATATGTACCATTTTATCAAGTTTGGATCACAACTCCTCAAGAAATTTGATCAAATCATCAAAAGGGCAAAATGGTCAAAATTAGGATTTTGACTGAGAAAGGGCAATTTCTGATTTTTAACCTAGCCAATGACCAATTGGGTTCAAGAATGATTTCAAGGGTTCAATGACATCATCTTGAACTAATTACATGGTTCAAAAGATCTCAAATTCATTTGATTGACAAATGAATTTTGCAGTTAACTGATCAAAAGTCAACTGTACACTGAAAAGTCAAACTTTGACTTTTTGGTCAAAATCAAATGCCAAGGGTCATAATTCATCAAGATATGTAAAAATATGAAACTTGTTCACCAAGAAAACCAATTTTGAAAATTAGGGTTTTGAATTTGAAAATTTTCATAACTTAGAATTTTTCTAAGTATGAAAATTTTCTTATTTTTTCCCAACTTTTCACCACTTTTTCACCATGATGAAATTTGATTCAAAGAAAACTTCTAACAAGAAAGTTGTAGTCATCCATGAAATATACAACTTTGCTTGACAAACTTTTCCAAAAAGATGCTTGGATATCAAGTTATGAATTTGTGAATATAGGTCCATGAACTAAATAACTTAGTGAAAGTTTGCCCTAATTTAGGCAGGTTTTTGACCCAACTTCATGGAAATTTTTCACCTAGTTCCAAGAGGTATCTCAAAATGCATTTCAAATATGAATTATAGAGCACATTGAAATATTTCCAAAATGTCCAAGAACTCTCCAATATCATTTGTGGTTAGGGAGAATCGAAGAAGAGAAGTTGGCATTTTATCACTTTTGTTCATGCCATTTTCACAAAGTATCAAGTTGCAAATCAGATCCATGATGCTTGTACCTTGCATTACAGGTCCTAAACTAATTCTACACTCTATAATTAAATGCAAACTCAGAGGTTAAAGGCTTTATTTTCACTTTTGAAGCATTGTACAAGATACATTTCCATTTTTGGCCAAAAGTGCACAATGCCATTCTCATAAAGTGAGCTTTTGCAACTTTGTCAATCTTAAGCATTAGACCTGTCCCTTTGGTGCAAACAATTTCTACAGGTCACAAGCAATGTATACCAACTCTCTGCAGCTCTCAAACTAGCCAGTACAAGCATGGTTGCATTGGTTACTTCACTTTTCTTCAAATACAAGAAAAGTGGCCAAAAGGTAAAAGCTTGCACATCTGTTGAGGAGTGGACTTTGTATCCATTCTATACAAGTATACAAACTTGTCACAATGCAAAACATGATTGCTTAGCATCCAAAACACTCTCAAACTCAAAAAACACAAAATTCTGCCCAAACATCCAGTTTCTGCAAAACCATAGCAAACTCATTTTTTGCTCGTGCGTTTTGTGGCTTGACACTTGAAACATCTTATCCACATCATATCAAAGCTATCCAATCCCTTGTACTGGTTCTGTAAGATCTGTTTCATCCATTGCCATTTTCAAACTTGGAGCTTGCAACTTGACTTGTGCAGAGACTTCTGGCCATCCACAAAGCAAGCTAGGCGCTGGAATAGCTTGAAGGAAGTTCAAGGAAGCTCACACGATCCTCAGGCCTCCCTCAAAGTCCCCACATTGTCATATCCAAATCCAACTGAAGGAGGTATTTTTCAAAACTCTATCTCTCTATTTAGGCATCCTCAAGCCACGATTTGTGAAGAATATATCTAGTCTATAACATGGTGAAGCTGTACATATGCATACTTTCCATTTATATTAACTGAGCTGAGAGATTGAAGTTTGAACATGCTGAAATGTTTAGGTCACGAATTAGGGCTGACAAAATTCTCTCTGATCTTTGAGAGTTAGGTTACAAATTTTATATGGTTGAAATCGTGAGATTAAATGCTACATGTTTTATGTTATGAGATTTTGTTTTTATGCAAGCATGTGAAAGATACAGTTTGAACTATGAAGCGCGCGCAGAAGAGAATCTGGAGGACAGGGACGATGGTTCTGGGCCTTTGGCTCCTTGGGCCTTCTGTTTTTGATTTTCACACCCCCCTGACCACTATTTGCACCCCCTGACTTATTTTGTTATATTTTTCATATTTTCTCATATTTTTATATTTATTGCTTTTAATTATTTTTTCTGAGCATTAAAAAATCATAAAAAATAATTTCTTAATTTTTTGCAATTTTATTTTATTTTTTTTATCATTTTTTGCATAAAAAATAGTCTTATTAGGATAATAGATTTTTATTTTCTTAAATAAATTTGTAAATACTTTTAAATAATACTTAATATTTTTATTATATTATTTATACACATAAAATATTATTTTCTACAAATACTTAATTTTTAATATTTATATATTATATTATTTATTATTTTTTTATACAAAAATGGACAAAATAATAATATAGAACATATATTTTCTTTTAATTGAAAATTAGGGTTTCACCCTTCCAAAAAATAATAATACTTTTTTCTCTTATTTCTAGGGTTTAAATAATTTATTTTCTCATACAAAAAACAAAATACAAAACATTTTTACATAAATACATTTGCATTGCATTTTAAATATTTGTACATTTATTTAATTCGCACAATATTCAATTGGGTTGTAATAGTATTTTTAGGGTTTATTTTGTGCAATATCCCCATTCAAAAACTTGTATCCCCTCTCCCATAATAATTGTTGTAATAACTTAGTTTACATTTATGCAATTTATTGCATTTATACCATGTTTAGTAAACTAGGGTTTACATGACAAGACCAAAAACAAAACAAATAAAAAAGACCTAATGCAGGACAAAAGCATGAAAAATGACACACTTTGCACACAAGCACCCCTTAGGGTTTCACCCACTTGGTTTCCTAAAAAGAAAATGGCCATGTTACACATGCGAAGTATCTTGGAAAAACAAAACAAAAATAAGATCATAGTCCCTCGATGACGCTATCAAAAGGTTGCCTAAAACAAAATGATCTTGGTCCCTCAAAATGCTAAGATACTTGGCAAAATTGCTATCATGGTCATACGATGACGAACGCCAGTCCCGTTTAACATCCAAAGATAGGGTTGTCTTCCAAAACAATGGTAAGTCAACAATGTCAAAGGAATAAAAATGCACAAGAAAGACATTTGAGTAGGTAGATAGCTTCTAAGTTGCTTGCTCCATTTCAAAACAATCCTTGCTGTTTTCAAAAACAAACACACACACATTTCCAAACAACTTTCAAAACATTGAAACATTTTTCAAAAGACAAACATCTTTGTATACATTCTTACAAACGAGAATCATTACAAATATTTCCTAAACGAATGGCCTCTTTTCAAAATACTTTCAAAACCACACCAAACACTAAGCATCATTTCAAACAATTTCAAAAGCAAAGAAAGTGATCTAAGCAAGTAACTAAGAGCCCATGGAAAACCATGGATGAAAAGGGTGCTAGCACCTTCCCTTTTCATAATCTACCCCCCGAACTCAAGAAAACATCTCAAAGGTCTTTCCTGTGCTTTTTCACCTTTCCTTTTGGATAAAATAAAAGTCGGTGGCGGCTCTTGCTAAACCGCGACATTTATGACGAAACGCAAAACCTCAAGTCAGTTCTCCCACCGTATCACAGGAACCCATACAGAAATACCTATAATCCTACCTAGAAGAACCATCCAAACTTTTCGTACAAGAATAATAATGCATTATATGCACCTGGGAAAGCTCATACTACACCACCAGGATACCAAAAAGCCGCCCCGATTGCTCCAAATGTTCCTAGGAAGTCCAATATAGATCTCATGATAGAAAATTCCGTAGCCACTAAAGCTCAACAAAACAAACATTTTCTAAATTAAAACATACACACCAGTGAATAACTAAAGCAACTATCAAACAAGGTATACGCCCTAGCCACTCATAACAAAATGCTTGAAACGCAAATCTCTCAAGTGGCTCAACAGCAAGCAGATACAACTGCTCTAGTTGGCACTTTTCCTGGCCAACCACAACTAAATCTGAAAGGTCATGCTAATGCTATAATACTTCAAAGTGGAACAGAAGTAGATGGACAAACTAACCCGAGAATCAAAAGTCCAACCATGTACCAGAGTACTGGTAAACCAACTGAGAAGAAATACGAACCAAAATAATATGAGAAGGAAAATGAAAACGCAAAGGCAGAAGAGAGATAAAAACCCTATGTGCCTCCTCCACCATACAAACCACGGACACCGTACCCTCAACGGTTAGATAAATCTAAAAATATAGGGCAGTTTAAGAAATTCGTTGAACTTCTAAAACAATTGAATATCACTATACCTTTTATAGAAGACATCACACAAATGCCCTCCGATGCTAAGTTCCTTAAAGAAACTTATCCAATAAGAAAAATCTCGAGGACAATTAAACTGTTATGGTTATTGTAAAGTGTAGCGCTATAATCCAAAACAAATGGCCCCTATGCTAAAAGACCCTGATAGTTTTTCTATACCATGTGTAATCGGAAAATTTGTCATAGACAAAGCTCTATGCGACTTAGGAGCCAATATTAGTCTAATGCCTTTATCAATGTGCAAAAGGCTAAATATGGGAGAATTACGACCAACAAGAATGTACGTGCAACTAGCTAATCATTCAGTGAAGTTTCCTTTAGGAATGCTAGAAAATGTTCCAGTACGTATTGGACAATTCTATATTCCCACTGATTTCATTAATATGGACATCAAGGAAAACTCCAACATCCCTATTACATTAGGAAGACCATTCCTCGCCACCGTCGGAGCCATCATAGATGTAAAAAGAAGTAAACTCACATTTAAGGTTGGCGAAGAAAAGGTCGAATTTATTCTCTTACAATTCTTTAAGGCACCAACTATAGATGATTCATGTTGTTTCTTGGATGTCATTGATGAGTATTTTAAAGAAATGGAGAAACAACAGATCAAATATTCAGAAGATTTAAAAATTCCAATACCTCATATCCTTGAAGACGATAATTGGTTTAATGAATATAAAGATGACAATCTAAGTGAATGTCTTGCGCTAAATCCTAACTTTATTCCTTGCCTAAGGAAACCAACTGTCGAACTTAAAACATTACCAAAACATCTAAGATATGAGTTCCTAGATACAGAACTCGAACAACCTGTTATAGTCAACTAGATTTAGGACATATAGAAACAGAAAAATGATTACATGTCCTAAGGAAATACCCGACTGCTTTATTGTAAGTATAAAAGTGCGCCTAAGAGGGGGGGTGAATTAGGACTTTTAAAATTATTTCTGGTTTTATGAATCTTTGATCTTTATTTTATGAATTTTTGGTTAAGTGATGAAAGTGATAAAATGCGGAAAGTAAATGAACACCATATGTATATTGGTTCCCCTCATAGGCCGAGAGTACTCCAATCCTCTTCCCAACACGGAAGAGATTTCACTATAGTTTAGAATGATTGTACAAGCCTAATCACACCAAAGATGATGTCTTACTATCTAATATATAGGGAGATCAAATTCTCTTAAAACCTTTAAGATCTAAACATTAAGTGCAAGAAGAACAATCCTCTTCAATGCATACACTTGTTTCCAACAATCTTGAAAACAAGGTAACCAATACAAAGTAAAAAGAGAAAAATCCTCCCTTAATAATCTCTTGCTTCCAACAATCCTAGACAGTAAGGTGACACCACAATCACTTAGGAAAAATGATTAGAAACAACTTCTTGAAGTAGATATGGAAGTTTATAATCAACATCAATACAAAGTATTAATCTCTTCTCTTTCAAGACAGAAATTCAATGAATATATTACACAAGTGCTCAATGCATATTATGAAACTTTTCTAATGGTGTATTTGAAAATGTAAGATTAAAAGTTTCATTCAATATCACAATATTAATTAATGAACTTGTTTGAAAATGATAAACAAAATGTTAAATTGTATGTTGTGATTGTTGTTATTTTGTATGTGTTTTTTTCTACTTCAGAAACATTTGAATTATATACATGTATTGTACCTTTTCAAAATGGTATGATTCAATAGAAAGATGCCATGCTTCACAAACAAAAACACACAACTTTTCTAGACAAGAGTCATATACATTTTTCATATTGTTTCGGTGGTAACCGGTTCCCATAAGTGGGTACCCGGTTACCATCTTTCTCAATGTTACAGAATTTCAAAATTAGTGTTGGGTAACCGGTTCCCATAAGTGGGTGAACGAGTTCCCCAAGACAGAAGCTATTATTTTTGGAAATTGATGCAGGGTAACCGGTTACCATATCTGGGTAACCGGGTTTCCTAAGATTTTTCTGAAAAATTACTTTTGAGAAAAGATGTGAAACATCAAGTTGTAATTTCTAAAACTTGTTTGAAGATTTATGGTATGCATGAAACATTGTTATGAATAATTTTAGAAATATTTTGAGCACTATAGTAACATACTATATTGAATTGGAGTCTTGTACTATAATGAAGATCAAATACCAAAGTCTTCTTTAGGAGTAACTTAACATGCAAGCCAAGAGTCCGTTTTGAGTAAATACTTTTTCTTTTTATTTTTTATAATGCCTTTTGCCTTGATCATCATGTTTGTAATCATCAAAACATAAACTTTTTGAAGCATGACTCTACATTCTCCCCCTTTTTGATGATGACAAACACTTGTTATGTGAAATGCTTTAGATCGCTTGAAAATTCAATACGTTCCCCCTATTAATGATAACTCGCCCTTGATCAATGTTTATCCTTGATCAATAGAGCATGTTGACAATTTCAGCAAGAGATAAAGACAAAGCATACACATATATCTTCTCCCCCCTTTTTCATTAGCAAAAAGGAAGGGAAAAAGACACAACATAATATCATAATCAAAATAGAAGAATAGAATGATATTAGTTAACTTATCCTTTAGAAGATCTTGTCTTAATCCTTCATCATGAAGTACTTCTTCATTAGATATGAAAATCATTGCTTATCTTTTCCTTGCCAATAATCTTTCATTTTATGTTGTCATCATATGTGACACATCGCTTGGCCTATTTAATTTAAAAATTTGCTTATTTCTCTAATCATATGCTTGGATCAACCACTTATTAAGATATCAAAGATTTTAAACCAGTCTCCAAGAAAACCTACAAAACAAGTTAAGTTTTTCTAGGTACCCAAAGTGATTTGGGTCCTTCATGGTTAGTTCCTTTCTTGACCCACACATAATTCTCACTAGTAACATTAAAATTTCTTGCATGACAAGCATTATGTGTGTGACCAATAATACCAAAATATAAACAAGTAGGAAGAAAGTTGCTTGTAACATAAGTTTTCTTTTTAGAAACTCTTTTCGTAGGATAAAAATTAGTAACCTTTTATTCCTTCTTACAATCAGAAAGTTGTAATGCCATAAATGCAAGATTTTTATGTTTACCGCTTTTCAAATCAGATGAAGAACTTGTATTACTTTCTTCAATGTAATCCTTTTTGGATTTTGAGATTTTTCTTCCCTTGTAAGCAATTTTTTGAACATATTTGGGCACTTCATCTTTTTGTGTCCCCCTTTTCCATATTCATAGAATTTGACATTGTGTAGTGACGAAGAGCCTTCTTTCTTTCTGAGAAGTTTCTCGCTTTTTGCAAAGTTGAAAGATTTATCATTATTGGCGAAAAACTTATCGAGCCTTTTTACAAGATGCATGAATTCCTCTGAATCATCTTCGTCAATTTCTTTCGTTGAGTTAACTTTCAAAGAAACACCCTTGGAATCTTCATCTTGAATCTCATGTTGTTCTAGCTTTCCAAGTTCAATTTCGTGTTCTTGAAGTTTACCAAACAATTCCGCGGATGTCATTTTTGAAAGTCTTTTATTTTCTGATATAGCCGTCACTTTTGGTTGCCATTCCCTGGACAATGATATAAGCACTTTAAGATTTAATTCATCATTAGTAAAAGTCTTACTGAGTGCCATCAAATGGTTTTTCAGATGAACAAATCTCTTTTGCAAGTCGAGAATTGTTTTTCGGGGCTGCATTATGAAAAGTTCATACTCTTGGCTTAAAGTATTCAATCATGACCTCTTAACTTCAATGGTTCCTTCATGAGTTTCAACCAAAGTATCCCAAATTTTCTTTGTCGATGTACATGTTGAAATGCGAAAGAACTCGTCCATACTAAGTGCACTTTGTAGAAGATTGATTGCCTTTTTGTCATAGAGGACCTTTTTCTTATCATCTTTATCCCATGAACCTTTAGGCTTTGAAGATCTAACACCGTTGACAACACTTGTAGGAACAAATGGACCATTTTCGACAGCATCTCATATTTCTTGTCCTTGTGCTTCTAAATGAGCCTTCATGCGAATTTTCCAAAAATCGAAGTATTCACCACAAAACAGTGGATGCTTGTTATTGCTACCACCATCTCTAAAAATAGGATTTTGATTTGAGGAAGCTATTCTAAATCTTTAGGAACAGATTACCTATAACCTGCTCTAATGAAAATTGTAAGTATAAGAGTGCGCCTAAGAGGGGGGGGGGGGGGGTGAATTAGGACTTTTAAAATTATTTCTAGTTTTATGAATCTTTGATTTTTCTTTTATGATTTTTTGGTTAAGTGACGATAAAATGCGAAAAGTAAATGAACACCAAATGAATACTGGTTCCCCTCATAGGTCGAGAGTACTCCAGTCCTCTTACCAACACGGAAGAGATTTGACTATAGTATAGAATTATTGTACAAGCCTAATCACACCAAATGCGGTGCCTTACTATCTAATCTATAGGGATATCAAAGGCTCTTAAAACTTTTAAGATTTAAATATTAAGTGCAAGAAGAAAAATCTTCTTCAATGCACACACTTGTTTCCAACAATCCTAAAAACAAGGTAACCAATACAAAGTAAAAAGATAACAATCCTCCCTTAATAATCTCTTTCTTCCAACAATCCTAGACAGCAAGTTTACACTATAATTACTTTGGAAAAATGATTAGAAACAACTTCTCGAAGTAGATATGAAAGTTGATAATCAATGTCAATACAAAGTACTGATCTCTTTTCTTTCAAGATAACAATTCAATTAATATATTACACAAGTGCTCAATTCATATGATGAAACTTTTCTAATTATGTATTTGAAAATGTAAGAGTAAAAGTTTCATGCAAGATCACAATATTAATCAATGCACTTGTTTGAAAATGAGAAGCAAAATGTTGAATTGTTGTTATTTTGTGTGTGTTTTTTTTTCTACTTCAGAAACATTTAAATTATATACATGTATTGCACCTTTTCAAAATGGTATCATTTAATGGAAAGATGCCATGCTTCACAAACAAAAACACTTAACTTTTCTGGACAAGAGTCATATACATTTTTCATAATGTTTCGGTGGTAATCGGTTTCC
The DNA here is from genome assembly GCA_948472305.1 of Vicia faba. Taxonomy (NCBI): domain Eukaryota; kingdom Viridiplantae; phylum Streptophyta; class Magnoliopsida; order Fabales; family Fabaceae; genus Vicia; species Vicia faba. Next base: position 777,526,454 of record OX451737.1, read on the forward strand.
ATAATTGGGTACCCGATTACCATCTTTCTCAATGTTACAGAATTTCAAAATTAGTGTTGGGTAACCGGTTCCCATAAGTAGGTGACCGGGTTCCCCAAGACAGAAGCTATTACTTTTGGAAACTGATGCAGGGTAACCAGTTACCATATCTGGGTAACCAAGTTCCCTAATATTTTTCTGAAAAATTACTTTTGAGAAATGATGTGAAACATCAAATTATGATTTCTAAAACATGTTTGAAGATTTATGGCATGCATTAAATATTGTTATGAATGATGTTAGACATATTTTGAGAAATATAGTAACATACTATATTGAATTGGAGTCTTGTACCATAATGAAGATCAAATACCAAAGATTTCTTTAGAAGTAACTTAGCATGCAAGCCAAAAGTCCATTTTGAGTAGATACTTTTTCTTATTCTTTTTGATAATTCCCTTTTCCTTGATCATGATGTTTGTAATAATCAAAACATAAACTTATTGAAGCATGACACTACATGCTTTAGGCTATAACATCTCTGATCTAAAAGGAATAAGTCCCTCAATTTGCATGCATCACATTATGCTTGAGGAAGACTACAAGACCTCGAGAACTTATCAGAGAAGAATAAATCCAGTTCTGAGTGATGTAGTTAAGAAAGAAGTACAAAAGTTATTAGAAGCAGGAATCATATACCCGATATCCAACAGTAAATGGGTTAGCCCAGTACATGTTGTCCCAAAGAAGGGATGTGTTACAGTCGTCAGCAATGAAAAATGCAAATCTATGGTCCAACATACTCAAACCGGATGGAGAATATGCATTGACTGTAGGAAATTAAACAAACCCACTCGAAAAGATCATTTTCCTTTACCTTTCATTGATCAAATACTTGAACGACTTGCTAAGCACTTCCACTTCTGCTATTTAGATGGTTATTCGGGATTTTTCCAAATCCCTATACACCCCGAAGACCAAGAAAAGACTACTTTCACTTGCCCTTATGGTACATTTACCTATCGATGAATGCCGTTTGGACTATGTAACGCTCGCAACATTCCAAAGATGCATGATGTCAATTTTTGCTGATTTTATAGATGACGTCATGGAAGTATTTATGGACGATTTCTCTGTTTGTGGGCAAAGTTTTGAAGGATGATTATCGAACTTAGAAATGGTACTTGAACGATGCGTAAAAGTTAACCTCGTATTAAATTGGGAAAAATGCCATTTCATGGTCCGACAAGGAATCGTGCTTGGACACATTGTGTTCGATAAGGGGATTGAAGTTGACAAAGCGAAAATAGAAGTTATAGAAAACCTTCAACCTCCAAAAACCGTAAGAGAAATACAAAGTTTCTTAGGACACACCGATTTCTACTGACGATTCATTAAAGATTTCTCTAAAATTACCAAACTGCTAACTGGCCTGTTAATGAAAGACGTTGAATTCAATTTTAATGACAAATGCTTAAAATCATTCGAATAATTAAAAACAACTCTTATTACCACACCTATTATGCAACCACTTGATTGTAGATTATCGTTTGAAATCTTGTGTCACGCTAGTGACTATGTCGTAGGCGTAATTTTAGGACAAAGAAAGGATAAAAAGCTTCATTCAATTTATTATGCTAGTAGAACCCTAGATCCTGCGCAGATGAACTACACCACCATTGAAAAGGAACTTTTAGCTGTCGTGTTTGCACTAGATAAATTTCAATCTTACTTAGTAGGAGAAAAGATAATCATCTATACCGATCATGCTGCAATTTGATAGCTATTAAGCAAAAAGGATGCCAAACCAAGATTACTCAGGTGGATCTTACTCCTACAAGAGTTTGATTTAGAAATCAAAGACAAAAAAGGAACTGAAAATATAGTAGTTGATCACTTATCTAGAATGGAAAGCATTAAGCCTGAACAAGTTCCTATCAATGATGATTTCCCTTACGAACAACTCATAGCCCAGTTGGAAAACATCACCATTGAATGCTCTGTAACTTATAACAATGTCGAAACAAATGAAGTTGTAGAGGCAATCTACACTAAAACCACACTGCCATAGTATGCTGACTTTGTTAACAACTTAGCAGCTTGAGTGCTTCCACCAGATCTAACTTACCAACAAAATAAGAAATTCTTCCATGATCTTAAAAATTATTACTAGGATGAACCTCTGCTTTTCAAGAGAGGCGCCGATGGTATTTTTGTCGATGTGTCCCCGAAGATGAAGTTGAAAGTATCATTTCCCATTGTCATTCTTTGTGCTAAGATCCTACAAGCTGGTCTCTTTTAGCCTAATCTGTGGAAGGATGTCCATGTCACAGTCACAAATTGCGTCCGGTGCCAACGCACTGGAAACAACTCTAGACAAGATGGGATGCCACAAAAAGGCATTTTAGAAGTAGAAGTCTTTGACGTGTGGGGAATAGATTTCATTGGACCATTCTCATCTTCTTTTAGTAACCAGTACATACTCGTTACTGTTGATTATGTATCAAAATGGATCGAAGCTATTGCTTCTCCCACAAATGACACATGATTAGTTATCAAGCTCTTCAAAAATATAATTTTTCCTAGATTCGGTGTTCTGAGACTTATCGTCAGTGATAGTGGTGCCCATTTCATTTCAAAGATCTTTGTAAAGGTATTACTGAAATACAGAGTCCGACACTGCGTAGAAACACCCTCTCACCCACGAACGAGTGGGAAAGTAGAGGTCTCAAATATAGAAATTAAACAAATTCTAGAAAAAACTGTTTCCACCTCTAGGAAAGATTGGTCTTCAAAGTTACACGAAGCTCTATGGGCATATTGGACAGCCTATAAGACCCCAATTAGAACCACATCATTTAAGCTAGTTTATGGTAAACCGGGTCATATGCCAGTAGAATTAGAACATAGAACTTATTAGGCTACTAAGACCCTTAATTTAAATTATACTACCGTAGGCGAGAAGAGAATTTTAGACATTCATGAACTAGAAGAACTTATATTAGGAGCATATGAGAATGCCCGTATCTATAAAGAAAGAACTAAAAAATGGCACGACAAGCGTATATCGAGGAAAGAGTTTAATGACGGTGACATAATAATTCTTTTTAATTCTCTACTTAAACTTTTCCCTGGTAAGCTTCGTTCTAGGTGGTCTGGTCCCTTTGAAATTACCAAAGTTTTTCCAAATGGCGCAATAGAAATAAAGGGTAAATCTAGTGAACCATGTATCATAAACAGACAACGCTTGAAACATTATCAATACATTAACAACAAAGACTAAAACTGTAGTATAAAGCTCATGGAGCTTCCCAGTAACTCCCATAATTAATATTTAATTCAGTCGAGCTTACAACATAAAACAAAGCGCTTAGTGGGAGACAACCTGCATTTTTAACTTTAGTGTTAATTTTCTTTTGTCATTTCTTATTGTTTCCCTTTTTATTTTTTTATCCACAATATTATTCTTGAGAATTTGTCCCTACTAACTTAGTATCATCGTCTACTTACTTCCAGGCTAACTTAACTTTAGCTAACTAACTAACTCTCAAGATGCAACAAGTGGACTATATGGATATCACTTTCAGAGGCAGAGCTCAGAGGCAGCAATTTGAAGTTTTAGCTAAAAGAGATATGGCACTAACCATCTACCTAGATGGCCGCACCATGACCTCTCTAGGCATTAGAGATAGTGTCATGTTTCTACTTGACCAAATTGGGTGGGGAAATTTCATGGTAGGAAGAAGATTTAGTTCTTATTGTAGGATGAACCTTGAGTTCCTTAGTTCACTTACTTTCATGCCTGACCATGGATTAGGATTTAACCAAGGTCTGATTATTTTTAGAATGTTTGGTATCGATTTCTATTATAATAGCAGAGAGTTTGCTAGCCTTTTAGGAGTTCCTGGTGGCCCGCATGTCTTTGATAGTACCCCAGAAGACGGTCTTTTAGACCTTGAACTTGAATATTTTTAGGATAGCATAACTGGAGACAACAACCCCGACCATAATAACATGTTTTTTTGAGAATATCTATAACCCTTCTATGTGTTATTTCCATAATATCCTTGCTCACACCCTATTCGCAAAAGAATAAAACATTACCTCTAGGTCCAAAGATGAACATTTATTCATGTATTGTGCCTTCCAAAACCGCTCTGTTAATGTTGCTACATTTATGTTGACTAACTTCACTCGTGTTTCACAAGCTAATTATGAACTGGTCTTAATAGGAGGGTTAGTGACCATGATTGCAAATGACATTGGGTTGAGACAACTACTAGTCAGCCTTGACCCTCTAGGAGGACTACGTCCCATGAACATCCAATTCTATTTCACTACCAGCTTCATTAGAAACCTAGGCCCGAATGAGTTTGAACTCCTTAACAATAATCAAATTTTGCACCTTTTTACCTTGCCAAATCCCAAGACTAGCGTACATGACAGAAATAAATGGTTGTTTGAATTACACGAACCCCGAAATGTCCCATAAATTCCTCCCGAGACTCATCAAGTCTATGACCATTTTGATATTTCTGAAGCTAAAACTGATCCTGAAACCCCTCAATTCTACCATAACCTTCCATCCCAAGACCATACCAACCTTGCAGATATCCCTCAAATCATTGCACCACTTCCACATGAGGACCTTCAGCCTAACACAACCTCTTGTACCTCCACTGCAACATTTGCTCCGCCTCCTAATCACACTATTACCATCACCACCCTCCAGATTGACATTGCTAACATTAGAGCCGACCTCGCTTCTTTGTGCGTCGACTTTTACGGGTTTATGGATGTAGTGACAGAGAAGTTTGATAATATCTATGAATATATTTATACTATTTCTCCTCATCTTGGACGTAGTGGCTAATTTTATGAATAATATTGTTTTCTTAATATTAGGAATTTCCTGCTTTCTTAATTAGATTTGATTTTTTTAGGTTATTTTGTAATTTTCTTGCATTCTTTTGTTACGGTAAGAGTTTTTCACATTTTTAGTATTTAATCTTTTGGCCTTTTATTATTTCAATTTATGTTTTTCATTTTTATGTTATTTATCTGCTATTGTGTGTATGAGTTTATGTTGAAGTTTGTTTAAAATATCAAAATGTTCATGTTTTACCCTTATGGCGCTCACCACAAGGTCGTGGCCCTCGCCACGGCATCTAAACTACATGGCCCACACCATAGTTTGTGTGGCTCTCGCCACGCTCTTCATAAAACAAAAACAGAAGTGTTTTTCTAAAACACTCCTTGTTTCCCCATCTTCCTTCATTCGACCCAACCCTTTCCTTTCTCAACCCTTTACAACTTCTACTAAGCACTCATTATCACCCACTCACGTTTCACTTTCCAAATTCATTTAACCCTTTAAATTCCTTGAATCGCTCCGCATATCATACTTCTCCACTCATAGTGACCGAAGCAAACTAAACCCTATTGTATCAATCAATCTCATCGCTCCCAATTGTTATACCCCAAAATTTTCCCTCCCATTTTCTTCAAGACAGTCTTCAAAGCTTCTCAAAATACTAAAGAATCTCAAGGGAAGACCAGTCAACTCACCTCCTAAGCCAAAGGTCTACAATTAGGGTATTGAGTTTCTTAAGGAAATTTGTGTTTCAAAGGTCTCAAGTGGCTTCCATGGTTCTTCATAGGTCCCCAATAAGGTTCATGTCAAGTTTCAAGTCCTACATCACAAGCTTGCTCAGTCAATGACTCAGATGATTGAAAATCAACTATGTTGGGTAAAAAGTCAACTATGGTCAACATACAATCAAACTTCAAGATTTTTGGTCAACATCAACATTTTGAAGTGATATTATTAATTTTATAAATGGTTGATCATGATTCACCAAGGAAAGTCCTCAAATCATCAAAAGTCAAGAATTGTCAAATTAGGGTTTCATTAAAAGAAGTCAACTGAACTTTGACCAAGCATAACTTTCACATACTTCATCAACTTTTCCCCAACCAAAGATCATTTTGAATAAAATTCAATTCTCTACAACTTTGTATTTATTCTCAAGTACAAAAAATGCATCATTTGAAAGATATGAACTAATACATTATAGGTCATTTTCAAAAGTCAACAAAAGACACTTTTTGTCAAGGCAACTTACATCAAGATAATATCTACAAATGCAAAAATGATCAAAATAGAAAGTGTATAGGACATCTTGAGATTTCCAAAAATTCAAAGATCACCTTCAAAATATGAAAATTGAGCAAGTTATGAGTTGCACAAGTTGGGAAATTTTGAGGAAATTCATGAAATGTAAAATGAGCAAACTTGAGATTTTAAACTAGTGGGCCTAACTTTTGATGTTCAAACTAGTTCATAAGATGTTAGAGGACCTCTAAAAATCATTCGTACATTTTTATGATTTTTGTGTATTTTATTTGAATTTTTATTCATTTAAAAATAAATAAAATCAAATAAAAATGAAAACTATGTATAAAGGCTTGGGCCTTTGGATTTCACTCCCTTTGCAGGCCCAATAATGCATACAAGCCTATCACAACATGTCCAGATTCGTGCAAGCTCAAAAAGGCAAGGATTTTTCATGTTTGGCAAGTTATAAAGGTGTTTTATCCTTGTTTAAACCATGGCTTCATGGACTTGATTCCATTCCATATTGGTCAGCTCAAGTCATTCCTCTATATATATGCAAGCAAGGTAGAGCAAAAGGCATGATTACACTGCATACATAAGCTAGCAAAAATTATCCAAAATTCCTCAAAACCCTCGAGCCTCAAAAATCTGTCCACAAGCACTTTCATCCCATAATTCAAGTATCATTCCCCTCCCGGAATATCCAAAGGTAATATTGGGTCATTCATGTTGAGATTGCACGCATGAAACCATACATCATGGCTTTGCTGGTTTCATACCTTTTTTAATTTTATATCTTTAATTTCACTTTTTTTGTGATGATTGGATGCCTCTGATGTGATCTGGAGATATGGTTGAACATGTTCTGACCATTAATACATTCCCATGCACGCATAATGGTTAGATGTCATTTTTTCTCTGATCTTTAGTTTTAAACGAAGCGCATGATCCATGAATTTTTAGCTAAAAATAATGCCAGATTCGGATTCAGGGGGAAATTTTAAGGGGGTTAGGGTTAATTTGAGGCTTTAATTCTTTTTTTACAGGTTTGAGTTTTAAGCCAACCAAAGGAGACAACCGGAAGGTTGACTCCGATGTGCTGACTCCGGTGGCCTAGGTGCCATCATTTGAGTGGTTTATTCAAATCCACCTGGGCATGCGCGTTTTGTAAATAAGAATACAATTGATTTTATATTATATTTATTCAGTTGCATTTATATACCGGATTATCACGCCATCCCAGTGGCAACACACATGCACATAAGATACTCGTACGTCTGGTCCTGGGTTCGATCCAGGCGCGAGGCATTTTATTTTTTCCCCAATTTTTCATTTCAGATCTAGTGTAGGCAGTCCCAACGCGCGCATCGTGCAACTCCAGCCACCTCCATCAGATCTCATCAAGCTAGATCTGAAGGCCTCAAACGCGCATTCCCACGGCGTACCTCTCAAGACCAACCACGTAGGATCCAGTGCAAGCTTCTGGGTTCATTTGGTATTGGGCCTGGAATTCTATTTTCACCCCCCCCCCCCCCCCCATTTTATTTTCATAACGCAACCCATAGATTTTTTTTTTATATTTTTAATTCTTTTATTTATTTTTATTTTTTTAATTCTTTTATTTTTTAATAATAACTACTTTTCATTAAAAAATTCATAAAATCAAAAAAAGATTAGATTTAGGCTGCTTTGATTAATTAGTTTTATTTTCACAATAAAAATTAATTAATTTAATCACTTGGTTTTATTTCATTAATTAAAATATAATTAGAATTAGGCTTTAATTATCATTCAATTATTTTTTTCCTAAACAATAAAAACTCCAAAAAAAACATTTTCTTATACTTAGATTATTTTTTAGGGTTTTCTAGATACCTTTTCCCTTTTCAATCTCCGCGCGTTTATTTACATTTTTGCATTATTATTTTTCACAATTTTGTAATTGTCCATAGTTTTTAATAGATAATTAGGATCCTTTATATTTTCCTTCCCCTATTCTTGTTTTGTATTCCCCCCATCCCCGAAGCGATGTAATAGTGTAATTTACTTTCAGCACTTTTATTTTCTGACCTTATGTATATATCTAATTGCTAGATTAAATAGGCGTGCATGGCAAGATTTAAAAGCAAATGGTAGAAAACCTAATATCTAAGATAAACGTAACTGAAACACAACACACTTTGCACAGGCACACCTCTAAGGTACCCCCACTTGTTGTCTTCGGAAAATAAACAGTCACGTCTCTCGAACGTGAGAAGTTTTAGCAAAGAACCTTTGGTTAAAAGATCATAGTCCCTCGATGACCCTTCGATACTACCTCGGTAAATGATCTTAGTACCTTAGGGTAATTTCCAATGTGTCATATGAGTTGCCTTCGTGACTGTATGATGACACTCGCCTGCCCCTCAAACATATAATGATAGGGTTACCTATTAACTAATGGTAGGATAGTACTATCTAAAGAAAAAGAGGAAAATAACAAAGATCTTTTGAGTAGATAGATATCTTATAGTTTCTTTCTCATAAAAACAAAACAAATTTCACATACACTCTCTTTTCAAAATATTTTCAAAGACAAAAACACTTTGTATGCGTTCTCAACGATACGAGAATCATTACAAAGTTTTCCGCACTAAGGCATCTTTTCAAAATATTTTCAAAATACACTTACACAAAAAGCATTTTAAAAAGTGAGCTAGCAACTAAGAACCCATAGATAACTATAAATGAAAAGGGTGCTAACACCTTCCCTTTTCATAACTTACCCCTCGAAATAGAAAAATTCTCGAAAGGTCTTTCCTGTTCTTTTCACCCTTTCCTTTATTGGATAAAAGAAAAGTCAGTGGCGACTCTTGCTAACCGTAACATTTGCGATAAAACAAAAAACCAGTAAAGTCAGTTCTCCCACTGTATTACAAAACTGGAGACTCTGATGGGGAAACACTTAAAGTGGGGTTACCTTAGAGATAGTTTACATTTAAATGCTTTCATTGTTTGACTTGTTTGATTTATTCTTAAAGGGTTGTTTGGGTTATTCTTGTAAAGATCCTATACCTGGATCTGGGGAATTTAGGTAAGTAGCAATAGATCGTGAAAATTGTATGGCGTACACCGATATGGTTGAAGCGATGGCTATGTTAGTGCAACACATTGGTTGGTGTCGGTGTCCTTTGAGTTAAGTCAAGGAGAATACTGGGCTACCGCATGGTGTCATAAAGAACTAACTGACTGTAGAACCTTAGTTGACACAACTTAGCCATTAGAAAGTAGCGAGATAATCGGTTTTTGTGCAGACTGAAGTTGGCTGATACTTGATGCTACACTCATGGAGGTCGGACTCTCGGGATATTTTGGTCTCAAATCAGATGCTTGAGCTAAAACAATTCTCGAGAGAAAGATTATTGATATTGAGACTCCTAGAACCCGGTTACTTTCTTTTAGGACAAGTTGAGCCAACTAAAACTTCAAGAGGGTACTTACCTATGACTCCATGCAAGCTTTAACCTAAGGCCTTGTGTGTTTTGCTTGTGTATGATTAAATTGTTCAAACATAACATCATGCATCATAACATTAATACCATTTCATTTCTACTAACAATTTCAAGGACCAAGGAATTTATCTTTGTTCTGTTTTGCAAACTATGGCCTGCGCTCGCAGAAACACTACTCGGGTTAATTATGTAAGGGTGCCTCCTCAACTTAAATAGTTAGTCTCAAGGGTTCCAGAAAGTTCTTCATTTATCAAGAGGCATGGTCGACTACTCAGTCTGGTTACTCTGAGTTTTGATGAAAACATGATGAGTGTTCTCTTCCAGTTCTTTGACCCTGCACATCATTGCTTCACCTTTCTCGATTATCAGTTGGTACCTGTGATACGGTGGGAGAACTGACTTGGGTTTTGCGTTTGTGTTCGCAAATGTTCGGTTTAGCAAGAGTCGCCACCGACTTTTTATTTTATCCTAAGGAAAGGTCAAAAAGCACAGGAAAGACCTTTGATATGTTTTCGTGGGTTCGGGGGGTAGATTATGAAAAGGGAAGGTGCTAGCACCCTTTTCATCCATGGTTATCCATGAGCTCTTAGTTACTTGTTTTAGATCACTTTCCTTTGTTTTTCAATTGCTTAAAAGGGTATTTGTGTGTGTGGTTTTGAAAATGTTTTAAAAAATATGCCTTGTCTAGGCAACCTTTGTAACAATTCGTTTGAATGTTTTACAAAGGTATTTGTCTTTTTGAAAAGATGTTTCAATGTTTTTGAAAGTTGTGTTGTGGAGTGTGTTTTGAAAAATGGCAAGGATGTTTTTGCAAGTTTTTGATCAAGTAACTAAGAGTTGGTCTACCCTATTTTACTCAAAGATTTTTCTTATGCCTTTTAACCTTTTTAACAGTGTTGTTTCACCATTGTATTTGGTGAACAACCTTGCATTAGGATGTTGAACGGGACGGGCGCAGGACGTTTGTATAGTCATAGAAGGAAACATATGGGACATTTTAGCAATTTCGTTTTAGGGACTAGATCGTTTGCCGAAGGCAACATCGAGGGTCATCGAGGGACTACAATCTTTTATCGAGGGTCTTTGCTAAAACTCCGATGCTCGAGGGACATGACTATTTTCCGAGGCAACAAGTGAGATTACCTTAAGGGTGCATGTGTACAAAGTGTGTTTTATTGCATGCATTTGTCTTTTATTTTTAGGTTGTCTACTTGTTGATTTTTATCTTGCCATACACGCCTATTTACTAGTATTTGTACAAAAGCAATAAAAACGCAAGAAATAAATACTACACTATTACAACCATATTGAAAGGCAAGAAAATGTAAAGGCAAAAACAAAATAAAAGCAAGAAAAATGAGGGTTTCGACCCAGGAAGCAACACCCTTCGATTTGCCTTCTGCTGGCCTCCTTCGATTTGGGCAGGAGCAACCTTAGATTTGCATTCTGTTGGCCTCCTTCGATTGGGGCTGGCAACAACAAAGTCACATCTTTCGATTAGGCCTTGGCAGGGGCGAGGTCATGTCCTTCGACTGGGCAAAGGCAGCAGCAAGTTGTATCCTTCGACTGGAAGTCAGTGAGGGAATATCTTTCGATTAGGGGATGGAAGTCAGTGAAGGCATGCTTTTCGTTTGGGCCTAGAAGTCAACATGGTTTTCCTCCTGGTTGTCTCTTTCGTTTGACCTGGAGAAAGAAGGTAGAAGCCAGAAGCTTCGTTCCCTATTTCCTATTTCCTGTTTCTTTCATTTCAAGCATTAAATGACAACATGGCCTGAGGCCATGCTAGTATTTATCTTTCAAACAGTTTAATAACTAAAGCTAGTTCAGGCAAACAGCAAGCAAAAACGAAAGGGTTTAGCTCTGAAAACATGTTAAAAGAGTGGAAACGAAAAGAACAGTGGTATGTACATGTTTCAAACGAACGTAAAGATTATTTACATGTTATGTCATGAAACGAAAAGTTCAAAGGTAAGAATAACTTACCTTGCTTCAGGACTTGAATGGATGTTGGACCTTGAGTGGAGGTCCAAGGTTCTGGATTTGACAGAGGGGGCCAACAGTTATGCTTGGACTGCTGGATTCGAAGGAAGGAAAGAAACAAGTCTTGTGTTTCTTTCCAAACTGGATTCGAAGGATACTGAAGAATATTTGTTCTTCAGAATCGAAGGAAGCAAGTGTTTGGGATTCTGGGTTTTGATTTCTCAAGTGTTGATGAACTTGAGAGTTTTTCTGTGTTTGAAGTGTTTAAGTGTTTTTGAGAATTTTCTGAGGGTTCGTTTTCCTGGCCAAAAGATCCTCCTCAGCTTTGCATAAATTCCTCTATTTATAGAGAAAAAGAAGGGATATGTTTGAAAACAGCCAGCCTTGCAAAAATAATAAAATACTGTAATGTGACAGTACAAGTGGGGACCTGTTGGCAGCAGCAGCAGTGGGGTGTAGGAGATGTGACTGAGGCTTCTAACGTTGCTTGTGCTCAGACCAAATTCAGTTTGAAAGCTGCTTTTGTGATAAAGTACTTTCTGTTTGAAGAAAAAGTATGTAGCCTTTAACCCAGAACAGTAGTATCCAGAAGGTAAAGTTTAAAACCATTGTACAAGCTTCTGACTATGTAAAGATCTGGATGCAACACAGCCTGGCAAACAAGACTTGGTCCTGTGTCCAACGCAAGAGTGAGATCGAAGCACACCTGTTTGAAGGAAGCCTTTGCCTCTTTCGAAGCTTGTGGTCAAAACAAGCTAACTCGAAGGAAGCTATTTCCCAATCGAAAGCTCATGCTCGAAGGAAGCATATTGCCCAATCGAAACCTGGGTCGAAGCAAACATATTTCCCAATCGAAAGTCCGCGTTCGAAGGAAGCTTAGAGTTCAACATGAAGGACATATCCAAGTTGCATTCGAAAGAGGCTTTTGCTCAACTAAAGTTTTCATCCAGGCACACAGAAGGTGAGTGCCCAAACAAAGACTTGCCTTGAAGGGGGGGTACATGTGACCAGTAGGTCATGGCCTTCGATTGCTAGCATGCAGGCAGCAAAAGACACAAACGAAAACTGCAACAAGAAGTCACATGCCCAGGCGAAAGAGGCCAAAAGGCCAATCGAAGGATGCAAGCCAAGCTTGTGTCGAAAGAGGCCAAAAATCCAATCGAAGGATGCAAGCCAAGCTTGTGTCGAAAGAGGCCAAAAACCAATCGAAGGATTCAAGCCAAGCTTGTGTCGAAAGAGGCCAAAAGGCCAATTGAAATAGCTGAAACGAAGTACATTTGTATTCCTCCAATTTTTGTCAAAATCATATTTTTATCTGTTTTCTTCCTTTTTGACAAGTTCCTTTTGATATTGGAAAATCTCAATGCACTTGTTTAAGCTTGAACCTTGAAATCCTTGTAAGAAAAGCCTTGAGAATTGAGAGGGCAAATTTTGGGGTACAACAATTGCCCCTGTTCAATTTTCTTAAACCTGAGTATATAGATTGGCTTTCGAGCCTTTCGTAATCCGAAGGTGGAAGATAATTGAACACTAGAGTGCCCAAAAAATTTGCACTCGAAGATGTGTTAGTTGATTATGTGGGGAATGGGCTTAAAGATTCCATTTAGAGAGGTAATGGATAATTGTGGAGATGGGCTTAAAGATGCCATCCAGAGGTGTGACAGAATCTTGTCGGGGATGGGCTTAAAGATGCCATCCAAGAATGTTTGTTGTAAGTGCAATGTTGTAGGTCAGAAGAATGAGCATCAAAATGGTATCCATGTCTGGAATGCACTTGAACTGTATCTGGAGACTGAGTCTATATGAGCCAAAGAATGGCGTCCGTGTCTGGAGCATATCTGAAATGTATTTGAATGAGTGACAGAATAACATCCGAATCTGGATCATATCTGGACCGTATTTTGAATGAGTGACAGAATGACATCCGAATCTAGATCGTATCTGGACTGTATTTTGAATTTGAGATCTGTATGAGTAGCAGAATGACTTCCGTGTCTGGAGTGTATCTGAAACTGTAACTGGGATCTGAATGAGTGACAGAATGGCAACCGTATCTAGAGCGTATCTGGACTGTATTTTGAATGAGTGACAGAATGACATCTGAATCTGGATCGTATCTGGACTGTATTTCGAATGAGTGACAGAATGACATCCGAATCTGGATCATATCTGGACTGTATTTTGAATGAGTGACAGAATGACATCCGAATCTGGATCGTATCTGGACTGTATTTTGAATGAGTGACAGAATGACATCCAAATCTGGATCGTATCTGGACTGTATTTTGAATGAGTGACAGAATGACATCCTAATCTGGATCGTATTTGGACTGTATTTTGAATGAGTGACAGAATGATATCCGAATCTGGATCGTATCTGGACTGTATTTTGAATTTGAGATCTGTATGAGTAGCATAATGACTTCCGTGTCTGGAGCGTATCTGAAACTGTAACTGGGATCTGAATGAGTGACAAAATGGCAACCGTATCTGGAGCGTATCTGGACTGTATTTGGAGTTGGGTTGTTTGAGCTGGTCGAGTAGATAGTTGTCCTGTCTGGTTTCAGGTATTAATCTCTGACCTGAGAAAGAAAGATAGTTTTCCTGGCTTGTTACAGGTGTTAATCTTCAATCTCTTCATGTAGATAGTTTTCCTGGCTTGTTACAGGTATTAATCTACAATCAGTCGTCCACAGATAGTTTTCCTCGCTTGCTACAGGTATTAATCTACAATCAATCGTCCACGGATAGTTTTCCTGGCTTGCTACAGGTATTAATCCGGAACTTGAAAAGATTGATGGTAGCCATCTGTTGATTGACCTTTTCCTAAAAAGGTAAAACGTTAGCTGTATGCAATGTCATGATGTATTAAATGCATAATGTCATGATGTTCTCAAAAGTAAATGAGATTGTGTTATATGCACTTATCATGTATGTAAATAGGATGTATGAAATGTGAAGTGAATGCATTTTTGTCTGGGAAAATAAATCCTTGACAAGTGTTGGGGAGTCATTAAATCCTAGACTGCTGTTGAAGAGTATGTGTGTCTTCAAACTTTGCTTAGAATATTTCCAATGGATTCCTGTTTTGTTGTTTGAGGAGAACTCCGCTGGGGGATATTTAAAACTCTGTGGGGAGTATGTTTATTTCTGCTTGGGAAAGGAGTTTAAGAGTCTTAGTCGTCCGTTGCTTTACTGGGGAGTCGAAGTTGAACTGATATCTGGTCGGGTCCAGGTTTCGCAGTAACTTGCTGAAGATTGTAGAGTAGTCTACTGGGGAAGAGGAGTTGTGGTCCTTTGCTTTGTAGTAGTCGGAGAGGCAAACTCAAGTTGGGGAATCCTGGTATTGTTGGGGAAATAAACCATGTCGTCAGTCCGCTAGAGAGGTGACATCTTCGTTGGGGGAAGTCCTCGAGGATTCTTGAGGTTGATTCAGCTGGGAAAAGGGGGTCAGAGATTATACTCTTGATGGGGAATCAACCTATGAGAAGGATTTTAGGGAGATTTGTCATTTCCCCTAGTAGCAAGTGTTTGTCGCACTGCCTGAAAACGTTTGACTGTATGTAACCCTTTGTTGGGGTTGACGTTCAATGCCCCAAGTGACGGAGATGGAGACTTGCCCCTGGTTACTCTGCACTTCTTCAGAGATTTCTGGAAATCTTGACTGGAATGCCCCAGGTGTGCTGGATAGTGACATGTCATGCCCCCTTGTTGATAGGAGATTTGTCAATGGAAGTGTCATCCTTTTTGAAGTGATTTTGTTCACTGAGAGAGCTTTCGTTCATCGGATATTCATTGTGTGAATTTATCCGCTGTTAAACAAATAGCCAAATGCAAACAGTGATATTCAAGTAATGCAAAGTTTATGCTTGTCTCGAAGTTTTGAAAAATGCGTTTTTTAGCAGAAAAATTTTTATAAGACAAATTCAACACAAGATTTAGGGCTAAGCCTTATAGGAGTCAGGATACCTTTTGTAACAGTATGCTTTCGAACTAACCCATGCTTCCATTAGGACTTTTGAAGGGTTGTAATGTGGCTTGGTTCACGGTTTAATAAACAAAGGATAAAGGCTCAAAGTATATTTGTACCCACCCGCTCTTCGTGAGGTTCTTCAATCCTAAACTCAGTTAATTGTGCATTTGAACTCCAAATGAGTTTGGAACGACGTTTTTGGTGATGGTTCACACAAGTTGAATTTGTCGGAAGGCAGTCATTTTTTGAACCATTTTTCATGTTGTTGAGGATTTGTAGCGACCTCGTTCTTTTGATTTGTTATCCCTAACTTTTTCTTGACTGTTCCTGTTTTTGAGATTACAGTCAGCGGGATGCCCCAACTTTCTTAAGTCTCCTTTGTAGGTTTTGACTTAGTGGGCTTTTTCTTTTGAGAGATAATGACTGCCTATGAGATAAGGAACCATCACTGTCTTTTGGTTCCAAAGGAATGTTTTTGATGTCGTTCGTTGTATTATGAACTGAGAGTTTGCGACTTAAAGCGCATTTGAATTAACTGAGAGACTATCCTGCCCCAGGTTTTTATTAAAGGTTTTAATTTGTGTTAAAATAGAAAACCTCCACTTCTTTGGCTCGAAGGGGGTGACTAGGGATTATCTTCCTTATAACTCCAGTGTTTAGGATTTGAAAGAAATGCCTGTACATCGTCAGCAAGGTCTGTTCAAAAGCATACTGTGTGAGATTATGGCATTGTTTCGTCATCCTCCCTCCAAAGGCTTGTAACTCTTAGCAAGAGTTGAATATCATAAAGACAGTAGAAAGCATAGTTTAAATGAAATGAAAACGAATGAAATAATTCAAGACAAATATATGCAGTGCATTAATGAAACAAAGTTTGACATTAATAGATAATTGTTTGAATAACAAAAGAAATTACAACTTGAAAATTCAAATGAAACCAAAAGCCTTCAATGATTTGGCATAGGAGCAGTGATGCGTTTGGAATCTCCGGAGGGTCAAACTCGATCTCCTTGGCATCAATCATGTCTTGGACCTTGTTCTTCAAGGCCCAACAGTTGTTTGGGTCATGTCCCTGACTGTCAGAGTGGTATGCACACCTTTCATTGGGATGATAGGTAGGAGCGGAAGTATTTGGGTTCCGGAGAGGAGCCTTTAATGTAATCAGCTCTGCCTCCAACATGCGTTGTAGCGCTTGACCCAGTGACATGTTGATCTTAGTGAATTATCTTTTAGGCGCGACCTCCTTACGCTGATGCCCCTGTCCTTGTTGAGCAGGCGTAGGATTAGAGATCAAGATTGCTCCTACGTGTTGGTCATGACGACTCTTTTGACCATACACAACATTGGACTCTTTCTTCCCATTGTAGGGCTTTTCTGAGCATCAGAATGTGTAGCTTCTTGAATCTTCCCACTTTTGATGCCATCTTCGACCCTTTCGCCGGTCAGTATTAGCTCGGTGAACCCAGCTGAGGAACTTCCGATCAAGTGTTTGAAGAAAGGCCCTGTCAAAGTTCCCATGAAGATGTCAATCAGCTCCCTGTCCGTTAAAAGAGGTTGCACCCTACCAGCCAGATCTCTCCACTTTTGGGCGTATCCTTTGAAGCTCTCGTTGGAACCCATGGTCATGCTCTACAATTGCACACGAGTTGGAGCAAGATCAGCATTGTATTGATATTGTTTGTAAAAAGCAGCAGCTAGATCCTCCCAAGTGTGGATGCGGGAGCTCTCCAATTGATAAAACCACTCGAGTTGATTCCCTACCAGGCTTTCTTGGAAGAAATGGATCCAAAGCTTTGGATCAGTTGTGTATGGTTGAATCTTGCGGACATAAGACTTTAGATGCATCTTAGGGAAAGAGACTCCATCGTACAGGGCGAAGGTAGGGACTTTGAACTTTGGCGGGATGACTAATCCAGAAACTAAACCCATGTCTCCTAAATCCAAGCCAGGTATTTGTTGAATCTCCATAGCACTGAGGCGATCCTCCAACTGTTTGTACTTGTCATCAGCGGGAGGATATTTATCTTCGGAGTAGTCAACTTCATCATCATCAATCTCCAAATTGTGGTCTTCTTCAAGACTATCCCCTATGTTGGATGGAGTTGAAAGATCTAGAGCTCTCCTGACTGGTCCTCCAGGTCTTCCTCTCAAGTTCAGGATGCCCGTTGCCTTCTTGGACTTCTTCTTCTTGTCTTTGAGAAGGAGAGCTTTCAGATCCTCTTGCCCCTTAGCCATAGCCAAAAGCATTTGTTGGAACTGAGCGTTTTGATCTTGGAGATCTTTCACCATTTGTTCCATATCCATCTTACTGAAATAAACAGTAGGAAGATAAGGAGACCTGTATGGGAGACCTGTTATGCAATGATATGTATGATATATGTATGCAATGTTTTCAAGGATCTCGTGGGGTAAACACAAGAAAATGTTAGAAGTTGAACTTTGATCAACATCTTTGATTGGATAACTTTGTACCGGTGGATGTCTTTCCACGAGAATCAAGCTCACCATGTCGAGTGGGTCATAGCCCCTAATTCAAGTTGTTGCACTTGATCTTTGACGATGTTTGTTTAGAGGAAAATGAAACCTCTTGCCCTTTGGTAGACGTCTGGTTCAACGTGCCCCTGTATCAAAAGACCCTTGAGATCCTTGAAATGGTTATTGAGAATTCCATGGTATGACGTTATGATGTTATGTACATGTATGCAAAATTAGGCAAGTGTATATACAGACAATCATATTCACACAAAGCAGACAAGTCCTTAGGTTTAGGCTTGCATGGGGTTTGTAGGTAAGTACCCTCTTGAAGTTAGTTGGCTCAACCTGTCCTAAAATAGAAACCGGGTTCTAAGGAGCTCAATATCACTGGATTATTTTCTATGTTCATTGTCTTGGTTTAGCCACTTATTGGAGACCAAAATATCCCAATAAAACAATCCTCAATGAGTGTAGTATCGAGTATCTACCAACTTCGGACTGCACCAAAGTCGGTCATCTCACTACCCCTAAAAAGGCCAAGATGGTCAAGTAATGTTCTAAGAGTTCGTTAGTGCTTCATGACATCACTCAGCGGCCCCGTATTCTCCTTGACTACTCAAGGGCTACCGGTACCCACAAATATGTCACACTAACATAGCTACTGCTTCAACCATGTCGGTATACCCCGCACAGTTCCCTCACAGTTTTTTGCTATTTACCTAAAAGGTGCCCCCAAATCCGGGTGTAGGATTTACAACAAACCCAAACAAGGAACCCAAGAAGTAAAGCAATCAAAGCAATCAAAGTAAGCATGTATTACTTGTATAGGTGATCTAAAACCCTAAGGTAACCCCACTTTTAGATATAATCCCCAGCAGAGTCGCCAGTTCTGTGATACGGTGGGAGAACTGACTTGAGGTTTGGCGTTTGTGTTTGCAAATGTTCGGTTTAGCAAGAGTCGCCACCGACTTTTTATTTTATCCTAAGGAAATGTCAAAAAGCACAGGAAAGACCTTTGAGATGTTTTCGTGGGTTCGGGGGGTAGATTATGAAAAGGGAAGGTGCTAGCACCCTTTTCATCCATGGTTATCCATGGGCTCTTAGTTACTTGTTTTAGATCACTTGCCTTTGTTTTTCATTTGCTTAAAATGGTGTTTGTGTGTGTGGTTTTGAAAATGTTTTAAAAAAGATGCCTTGTCTAGGCAACCTTTGTAACAATTCGTTTGAATGTTTTACAAAGGTGTTTGTCTTTTTAAAAAGATGTTTCAATGTTTTTGAAAGTTGTGTTGTGGAGTGTGTTTTGAAAAATGGCAAGCATGTTTTTGCAAGTTTTTGATCAAGTAACTAAGAGTTGGTCTACCCTATTTTACTCAAATATTTTTCTTATGCCTTTTAACCCTTTTAACAGTGTTGTTTCACCATTGTATTTGCTGAACAACCTTGCGTTAGGATGTTGAATGGGACGGGCGCGTGACATTTCTATAGTCATAGAAGGCAACATATGGGACGTTTTAGCAATGTCTTTTTAGGGACTAGATCGTTTGCCGAAGGCAAAATAGAGGGTCTTTGCTAAAACTCCCATGCTCGAGGGACATGACTATTTTCTGAGGCAACAAGTGAGATTACCTTAAGGGTGCATGTGTGAAAAGTGTGTTTTATTGCATGCATTTGTCTTTGATTTTTAGGTTGTCTACTTGTTGATTTTTATCTTGCCATACACGCCTATTTACTAGTATTTGTACAAAAGCAATAAAAACGCAAGAAATAAATACTACACTATTACAACCATATTGAAAGGCAAGAAAATGTAAAGGAAAAAACAAAATAAAAGCAAGAAAAATAAGGGTTTCGACCCAGGCAACAACACCCTTTGATTTGCCTTCTGCTGGCCTCTTTCGATTTGGGCAGGAGCAGCCTTCGATTTGCATTTTGTTGGCCTCCTTCGATTGGGGCTGGCAACAGCAAAGTCACATCTTTCGATTAGGCCTTGGCAGGGGCGAGGTCCTGTCCTTCGATTGGGCAAAGGCAGCAGCAAGTTGTATCCTTCGACTGGAAGTCAGTGAGGGAATATATTTCGATTAGGGGATGGAAGTCAGTGAAGGCATGCTTTTCGTTTGGGCCTAGAAGTCAACATAGTTTTCCTCCTGGTTGTCTCTTTCGTTTGACCTGGAGAAAGAAGGTAGAAGCCAGAAGCTTCGTTCCCTATTTCCTGTTTCCTATTTCTTTCATTTCAAGCATTAAATGACAACATGGCCTGAGGCCATGCTAGTATTTATCTTTCAAACAGTTTAATAACTAAAGCTAGTTCAGGCAAACAGCAAGCAAAAACGAAAGGGTTTAGCTCTGAAAACATGTTAAAAGAGTGGAAACGAAAAGAACAGTGGTATGTACATGTTTCAAACGAACGTAAAGATTATTTACATGTTATGTCATGAAACGAAAAGTTCAAAGGTAAGAATAACTTACCTTACTTCAGGACTTGAATGGATGTGGGACCTTGAGTGGAGGTCCAAGGTTCTGGATTTGACAGAGGGGGCCAACAGCTGTGCTTGGACTGCTGGATTCGAAGGAAGGAAAGAAACAAGTCTTGTGTTTCTTTCCAAACTGGATTCGAAGGATACTGAAGAATATTTGTTCTTCAGAATCGAAGGAAGCAAGTGTTTGGGATTCTGGGTATTGATTTCTCAAGTGTTGATGAACTTGAGATTTTTTCTGTGTTTGAAGTGTTTAAGTGTTTTTGAAAATTTTCTGAGGGTTCGTTCGCCTGGCCAAAAGATCCTCCTCAGCTTTGCATAAATTCCTCTATTTATAGAGAAAAAGAAGGGATATGTTCGAAAACAGCCAGCCTTGCAAAAATAATAAAATACTGTAACGTGACAGTACAAGTGGGGGCCTGTTGGCAGCAACAGCAGTGGGGTGCAGGAGATGTGACTGAGGCCTCTGACGTTGCTTGTGCTCAGACCAAATTCAGTTTGAAAGCTGCTTTTGTGATAAAGTACTTTCTGTTTGAAGAAAAAGTATGTAGCCTTTAACCCGGAACAGTAGTATCCAGAAGGTAAAGTTTAAAACCTTTGTACAAGCTTCTGACTATGTAAAGATCTGGATGCAACACAGTCTGGCAAACGAGACTTGGTCCTGTGTCCAATGCAAGAGTGATATCGAAGCACACCTGTTTGAAGGAAGCCTTTGCCTCAGTTGAAGCTTATGGTCGAAACAAGCTAACTCGAAGGAAGCTATTGCCCAATCGAAAGCTCATGCTCGAAGGAAGCATATTGCCCAATCGAAACCTGGGTCGAATCAAACATATTTCCCAATTGAAAGTCTGAAGGAAGCTTAGAGTTCAACATGAAGGACATATCCAAGTTGCATTCGAAAGAGGCTTTTGCTCAACTGAAGTTTTCATCTAGGCACACAGAAGGTGAGTGCCCAAACGAAGACTTGCCTTGCAGGGGGGGTACATGTGACCAGTAGGTCATGGCCTTCGATTGCTAGCATGCAGGCAGCAAAAGACACAAATGAAAACTGCAACAAGAAGTCACATGCCCAGGCGAAAGAGGCCAAAAGGCCAATCGAAGGATGCAAGCCAAGCTTGTGTCGAAAGAGGCCAAAAATCCAATCGAAGGATGCAAGCCAAGCTTGTGTCGAAAGAGGCCAAAAAACCAATCGAAGGATGCAAGCCAAGCTTGTGTCGAAAGAGGCCAAAAGGCCAATCGAAATAGTTGAAACGAAGTACACTTGTATTCCTCCAATTTTTGTCAAAATCATATTTTTATCTGTTTTCTTCCTTTTTGACAGTTTCCTTTTGATATTGGAAAATCCCAATGCACTTGTTTAAGCTTGAACCTTGAAATCCTTGTAAGAAAAGCCTTGAGAATTGAGAGGGCAAATTTTGGGGTACAACAATACCCACTATAGAGGAGTTCTCTCAATTACTGGGATTACCTATTCTTGATTAGATTCCCTTTATTGGTTTAGAGGAAGCTCTGAAGCTAGAAGTTACTGCATCATCCTTACATCTGACGCAGTCCGACATTATATCCAACTGAGAAACAAGAAGCGGAGTCAAAGGTTTTTTGGTTAAATTTCTGTTGGAGAAGGCTCAACTGTTCGTAGATGTTATGAGTTTCCAGGATTTTGAGGGTATCTTGGCTATTCTAATCTATGGGATGGTACTATTCCCTAATCCAGACCAACTCATAGATGTGAACACAATCAAAATTTTCCTCGCTTGTAATCATGTGCCTACCTTGCTCGGAGACATTCTGCATTCTCTTCACACTCGTACCATGAAGAGGCGAGGAACTATCATGTGTTGTATTCCTCTGCTATCCAGGTGGTTTATTTTCCACCTTCCCCACTCGGTGATGAAGAATGAACAAGGTCTGAGGTGGTAGCAAATAATAATGTCACTTTCTCATACATATATTTACTGATGTTCCCAATCTCACGAGAATATCACTATCATTGATCATTGTGGGAAATTCCCCAATGTTCCACTCCTTGGCATTATGGGAGGTATTACTTACAAACCCTCCTTGGCTTTACGTCAGTTTGGTTACGCTCGAAGAGATGGTCCTCATGACACACTTATCCAGGGTATTGTGTTCGATTATGAAAGTGATCTTAAAGGTTATCGTTGGAGGTTCATACGTTCTTGGGGCATGGTAAGTAAGATTAATAGTAAGTCTTTAGGGAATAAGAACCGTCCCTCTGGAGCCTTATCTCAAATGGGTATAAGCTTGCGCTCAAAACCTTATGATGCCATATCCATCTATCTTACCAGTGATCATGGAGCCTGTTGTCGAAGGAGACGTCTCTCGCACCATCCTCCATCCAGACATGCCTACTAACCTTGAAGAATTGTAGAAGTATTGGATTCAAATGAAGGAAGAACGAGACACCTTTGAGACTCAATTCTATGCAAGTGAGAAGAAAGTGTTAGAGCTCACCAGGAAACTTCATGAGGAGCAGAGTCTTAATGCATACATCAACACAAAGAGGAATCATCCATGGGAGATTTGATTCTTAGATTTTAGGAGTTCATTTATTTATTTTTTTGAGAGATTTTGTTGTCATTGTAAGCCTAAAAGGCAGTTGTAATTTGAAGTTTGCTAATAAAATCTTTGTTTTTGTTTCCTCTTGGTTAGAAAATTTAAATCTCCTAAAGTCTTTAAAATCATTGCATTTACATATCATGCATCATCTCATAACAGGTTTATCATACAAGTTTCTCATTTTCTCGCTGTTTATTTCAGCAAAAAAGTTGCCCTCGAACAAACTGTTAAGGATCTTCAGGCTGAACATGCACAATTCCAAGAAACTCTCATGAATCTGGATCAGGGACAAAAAGAGTTGTTTGTGCTCCTCGCCAAGAAAAAGAAGACCAAGAAGACGATTGTTGTCCTCGATATGGGGAGAAGGTTCAAAGGTCCTGCTCAACTCGTCCAAGTGGAAGATATCTTCTTTGAAGAAGATGACAACCATGATGAAGATGGTAGAAGCATCAAGAATGAAGGCAGGAAGTATCGGGGCTATGAGAATGCTCCTGAAGACGAAGACTTTTCTTATGAATAATATTCTCCTGCGGATGACTGATATAAGTAGCTGGAGGACAGACTCAAGGCAATGGAAATATAGAAGGTTCCTGGATTGTATTTTGGTGAATTAGGTTTGGTCCTGGGGGTGGCCATCCCACCTAAGTTTAAGGTCCCTGTCTTTGCCAAATACAATGGGGTCTCTTGTCCTAAACTCCATTTGAGGTCATATGTTCGGAAGATACAACCTCACACTGCTGACCAGAAATTGTGGGTCCATTTCTTCTAAGAGTGTTTGGACGACACTCAACTGGAATGGTTCTATCAGCTGGAGGGAACCAACACTCATACTTGAGAAGACTTGGTTGCTGCTTTCTATAAGCAGTATCAATACAATGCTGACTTGGCACCAACTCGAGTGCAACTGCAGAATATGTCCATGGGCTCTAATGAAGGGTTCAGGGAATATGCATAGAAATGGAGGGACTTGTCCAGAAGAGTGCAACCTCCCTTGACTGATCGAGAAATGGTGGATATGTTTATGGGCACTCTGACAGGCCCGTTCTTTAATCTGTTGATCGGAAGCTCTTCATCGGGTTTTACAGAGATGATTTTGATAGGGGGAAGAATTGAAAGTGGAATTAAGAGTGGGAAGATCATGATGGTTACATCTTCGAATGTTGTAAAGAAGCCATTTGGAGGTAAAAAGGAAGTCAATGTTGTTTATGGCCAGAAGAGCCATAATAAAAGTAGTCGCCAGTAATCTGTAGGAGCAGTGTTAATTTCCAAACCAACGCATGTTCAACAACAACAACAACAAAAACAATAACAACAGGGTAATAAACAAAGGCCAAATGCTCAGTCGAGGAAGTTTACCAAAATTGGAATTCCTCTATCTCAAGATTTACAAAATTTGTTGAAGGCTAAACTCATTTCACTGCAGGATCCTCCTCAGAATCCCAAGACCTCCTCTCCAAAGTATAATCCAAATGCGAGTGTGCTTATCATTCAAACAATCCTGGTCATGACACCATCAATTTTACGGGCTCTGAAGGGCAAGATTCAAGACATGATCGATAATAAAGAAATTGAGTTTGATCCTCCAGAGACTCCAAATGTGATTACCGCACCTATGCCCAAGCATGACAAGGGCATAAGTGTTATTGAAGATGTGTTGTATATTACCTCTATCAATGATATGTTTACTCCCCTATCTACAATCAAGAAGAATTTGTTATAGGCCGGTTTATTTCTGGGCTATATTTAAGGATGTTATTGTTGTGTGGTCCAACCTAATGGCTGCAGGTTGCTGAAGGAAGTTGTTCAACGCCTGATGGATGAACACGTGATTTTGATTGAGAAAATTCTGAATTTATGCCAAGATTTGTCTATTATCTCCGGCACTCCTTTTAACATCCCTTCCAAAGGTCCTATAAGGATTATCGCCAATCCGAAAGCTTCTCCTTTGGGTATTAAAACGCTCGGGCCTATCCCATATTCCTCAGAAAAAACTATTCCGTGGAATTATGGGTCTGACGTCTATTACCATGGCGTTAATCATGAGTTGTCCGATGAAGATGATAAAGAAGTTGATCCCAGTATTTTCAATATTGCGAGGACCAGTAAAATTACAAGAAATGGAAGGATTTTCTCTCCGGTAATCTCTCCACCTGCTCAAGCTACAACCACCAAGAAAACTGTTGAGGCTCGGGGTAAAGAGCCAGTAATAGGACCTGCCCAGACGGAGGCGCCAAAGGAAGCTCCGGTCAAAGATACCTCTGGAAAGGACTTGGAAGAGGTTCTGAAGATTATTTGCAGTATTGATTATAAAATTGTGGGACAGCTGAGGCAAACCCCGTCTAAAATTTCCATGTTATCTCTGATGTTATATTCTGAAGCCCATGCACAAGCTTTAATTAAATTTATGAAGACTGCTCATGTGCTGCAAGAGATTTCGGCTGATCAATTTGGAAGTTACGTGGCTAGTCTGACAACCGAAAATGGTTTGGGTTTCTCCGATGCTGACTTGACTCCGGAGGGGAGAAATCACAATAGGGCCCTGTATGTCTCCATTGAATGTAGGGGCACTACGTTGGCCCATGTATTAATTAATATTGGTTCTTCTCTAAATGTCCTGCCCAAAGGCGCTCTTGACCGATTAGATTGTGAAGGGGTGGTGCTGAAGCCCAACAATATCATAGTTCGAGCCTTTGACGGATCGAAAAGAATGGTACATGGAGAAGTGGACCCCTAATCAAGGTGGTTTCATAGATATTTGAATCCACTTTCTACGTGATGGACATCTAGCCGACCTATTCTTATCTATTGGGACATCCTTGGATCCATGGGGAAGGTGTTGTCAACTCCACTTTGCACTAGAAACTCAAGTATCCGGTAAAAGGAAATGTTGCTACTGTCTGTGGAGAGGAGGAATACATGGTCAGCCACCTCAATTTTTTCTGATACGTAGAGATGGACGAAGAATTTATTGAAATAACCTGTCAAACCTTTGAAGTGATTTCTCCTACTGTTGTTGAAGACATTTCTGCCATTCTGAAGATCACCAAAACTCCACATGAGATGGCCTCTTTGAAAGATGCTAAGGCTTCTATAGAAGAATGTGGTAATACTATTTGGGGTCAGCTCCCTGATATCCCTTATAAATCTAACAAGTTTGGTTTGGGCTTTATTATAGAAGGTCATAGGTCTGTTCGTTGCACTCGTGCTAGGAGACCCCCATTCCACATCAGCAACAACGAGGTCAATGATATAGAGGATGCATATAGTGATTGTGACTTCAATAGTTAGATATTCCCTATCGTTGGTGATGCACTGGATAACTGGAAGGCAGAAGACATCTTTCCCATCTCCTTTAGTCAGGAGTAATAGATATATTCATGTCTTATTGTTTTCAAAAAGTTTTTGTCTATGTAATAAACAATAACTTTAAAACCTTGTGTCTTACCCGGGGTACAATGGTTCATTTGTAAAAGGGTCGATAGTTCATAAACATTTGTTCATTCAATAAAAATATTTGACGTATTGCATGAAAATTTTGTGATCTCTGTCTTTCTTTTATCTTATTGAATTTTCAAAATAGTTATGTGTTCTTACACACACCCACACACTATATTGCAGATCCTCATCCACTATGGATCTCGTTGATAAATATTCTGCTATTACCGCATATGACTTAAAAAATATGATCTACCAAGCCGAGGACAAAGGTGAGGAAGATTGTGAAATACCTGGAGAACTTTCTAGACTCTAGATACAAGAATAAAATGCCATCCAACCACATGAAGAGTCGGTCGAAGTTGTAAACTTGGGTACCGAGGCAAACAAGAAAGAGGTCAAGATTGGCGCCAATTTAAAGGGAAGTGTCGAGAGCAGACTAATCCAGATGTTGCATGAATATGTTGAAATCTTTGCTTGGTAATACGAAGAAATTCCAGGGCTCGATACCAATATTGTGGTTCACCTTCTACCAATGAAAGAGGGTTGTGCTTCTATAAAACAGAAGGTTCGTCACATGCATCCTGAAATTTCAGAAAATATCAAAGCCGAGGTTAAGAAACAATTTAACGCAGGGTTCTTAACAGGGACGTTATATCCTCAATGGGCCGTTGATGTTGTTCTGGTGCCAAAGAAAGACAGAAAGGTATGTATGTGTGTGTGTAGATTACAGTGATCTGAATAGGGCAAGCCCCGAAGATGACTTCCCACTACCACATATCGATGTTTTGGTTGACAACACCGCTCAGCATAAGGTATTCTCTTTCATGGATGGTTTCTCGGGTTATAACCAGATTAAGATGGCGCCTGAAGACATGGAGAAAACTACCTTCGTCATACAGTGGGGCACTTTCTGCTACAAAGTCATGCCTTTTGGGTTTAAAAACGCTGGGGCAACTTATTAGCATGCCATGGTAGCCTTATTTCATGACATGATTCACCATGAAATAGAGGTCTATGTTGACGACATGATAGCCAGGTCAAAAACTAAAGAAGAGCATCTTGATCACCTGCACAAACTGTTTTAAAGACTGAGGAAGTATAAATTGAGGCTAAACCCGAAAAAGTGCACCTTTGGGGTGAGATCTGGTAAACTCATGGGTTTCATCGTTAGTGGTAAGGGTATTGCGGTTGATCCAGTAAAAGTTAAAGTTGTTTAGGAGATTCCATCTCCTCGTACCGAAAAAGAAGTCACAGGTTTATTAGGACGACTAAATTACATTACCCGTTTCATTTCTCATTTGACTGCTACTTGTAAGCCAATCTTCAAGCTGCTGAAGAAAGATCAAGTAGTAAAATGGAACGACGACTGTCAAATAGCCTTTGATACAATTAAGGAGTACCTACAAGAACCTCTTATTCTGATGCCACCAGTTGAAGGACGACCTCTACTCATGTACTTAACAGTTCTAGAGAACTCAATGGGGTGTGTATTGTGGCATCATGACGAGTCTGGTCGAAAATAGCATGCAATATACTATCTTAGAAAAAAGTTTACCGACTGTGAAACAAGATATTCACTCCTCGAGAAAACTTTCCGCATTTTGGCATGGGCTGCTCGCCGACTAAGATAATATATGTTGACCCATACTACCTTGTTGATTTCTAAAATGGATCCCATCAATTACATATTCGAGAAGCCATCTCTCTCCAAAATAATAACTCGATAGGAGATGGTCTTAACATAATACGATATCTAGTACACCACTAAAAAGGTAATCAAAGGAAGTGTATTGGCCGACCATTTGGCACATTAGGTTGTAGACGACTATCAGTCTATGAACTTCAAACTCCCGGATGAGAACATTATGCTAGTAACAGATTATGAAGAACCCGGACCGTATGAAGGACATGAGTCAGGATCCTGTTGGACTATGGTTTTTGATGGAGCTTCTAATGCACTTGGAAACAGAATCGATGTTGTGATTATCTCCCTTGCAGGTTTCCATACGCCTATCACCGCCAGACTTTGCTTTGATTGCACTAATAATATGGCTGAATACGAAGCGCGCATCATGGTTCTTAGGGATGCTATTGACCTAGGAATTAAGTTCTTAAGCGTGTGTGGAGACTCAGCCTTGATGACCAGTCAGGTTAAGGGAGATTGGGATATGAAACACCCAAATCGCTTTCCTTATAAAGAGCATGTGCTAACCTTGATCCTGTATTTCGAGGAAATCACTTTTGAGAATATGCCAAGGGAAGAGAATTAGTAGGCGAGCGCATTGGCTACCATATCATCCATGTTCAAGGTCAGATGGGACAATGGGGATCTCATAATTACCATTGAAATATTAGACGAACCGATACACTGCTATGAAATCAACACTGATGGAGTAGAAGAAAAACCTTGGTTTCATGAGGTGAAAAGGTACCTTGAGGCTTAAGAATATCCTGAAGGGGAATCCATCAATGACAAGAAGTTCATGTGGAGGTTCTCGACTATGTTCTTCTCGAGCAATGGAATTCTATATAAACACAATCATGATTCAACTCTGCTCCGTTGTATGGACAAGAAGGAAGCAGAAGAAATTATGCAAGATATGCACGAAGGAGTCTTCGGTACTCACTCCAGTGGGCATACTATGGCTAAAAATATTTTGAGAGTTGGTTACTATTAGTCGACTATGGAAACTGACTGTCACCACAACTCAAGAACTTATTATAAGTGCCAAATCTACACTGGTAAAGTTCATGTGCCTCCAAGACCTTTGAACTTCATGACTGCTCCTTAGCCATTTGCAATGTGGGGCATTGATGTGATCGGAGAAATCAAGCCTACTGCCTCTAACAGATATTTCTTCATCCTCGTCGCCATTGATTACTTTAAAAAATGGGTGGAAGCGGCTTCGTTCGCCTCTGTTACCAAGAATGTGGTTGCCCGATTCATAAAGCATAACCTCATATGTCGGTATGGCATCCCCGAGAGGATTATCACAGATAACATTACTAATCTCAACAATACCATGATCACTAAAATTTGCATGCATTTCAAGATCAAGCATCATAACTCTTCTTCGTATCGCCTAAGATGAATGGCGCAGTGGAAGCCGCCAATAAAAACATAAATAAGATCATACATAAGATGGTTGTGACATACAAATATTGGAACGAGACGATTACTGTTTGCCCCGACACTTACAACCCACTCTATTACCAAAGTCAAAGTTCAAACGATACAGATCAATTCACTCACTTTCTTCCGACAACAGGGGATGAGATGCTTGAAGACATAGGGGCAATGGCAGAGTTGGAACCCGACGGGATTATTTCCATATAGATATTATCTTACTTACACTTTGTATTCTTTTCATTTCATGACAATTTCCCCTTATTGGGATCTCTGTCTCTTTGTACAAAATTTCTCGCTTATGGGAAAACTATCAATAAGAAATTCAATATCAAAATTCAAACTCTTTGTTTTTACTTTTTCTGTTTTGTTTGCAAAACGTCCAATGACTAAAATGGAATGAGAATATGCATATGAATACAATTGACTGTTAATAAATATAAGCATAAAAATAGGAATAATAATTTACTCAAGACTTTATGAGTTGGGATAACATCCAAGCCATCCACAAATCCCCATAGATCCACTTCCATGAGATTATCCCTACAAATTAATCTTCACAAGATGATACATTCCCCGCAGTTTCCCCATCATATCGCTCTAGCGGATAAAGGAACATAATATTTTCCCAACAATATCACCCATCTACGGAATCCCAATTATTACAGTTTATGGAAATTCTTCTCCCCAACAGAGTTTTCAAAACTGTAAAATCCCTTGTAGACTACTTCCATCCAGTAAAGCTCATTCTCCTCAACAAGGATTTTCCCTCAGCAGAGTGTTCCTCCGTCAAACAGGGTTTACTTCCCCAGTGAAGTTTAGATTTCCATCAACAAGGTTTATTTCCCCAGCAAAGTCCAATCTCCCTAGCTTGGGTCTATTTCTACCATAGATTACCGACAGAATTCTTGTCTCTAGTAAAGGACATCACGGATTGTAATCCCCAGAGATTTGCTACGGAACCTGGAATCGGACCAGATATCTGTCAACTCTATCTTTCCCAGAAGATTCGGAAGATTATCAATCACTTTTATCCCCAGTCAGGGAATACAAGAATTATAATCCCTAGTAGAGAAAGGAACAACCAAAATTTTGAACTCTTCTCCCCCATGTAAAAACCAACATTCCCCAGTGGAGTTTTCTCAAATGGAGAGCAGGAATCCCCAGTGGAAACAATCCCCAGAAGATCGAAGATACACATAATATTCATCCCCAACAACAGTCAGGGATTTATTTTTCCTCAGAAAAAAATGTTGTCCGAATTTACAAAAAATACTTCAACAACATTTCATATTCATATATCATTTACGAACAGCATAGCATATGCATACATAACGCATATATCACAGTTTAATTTATTTTGAGAACATCATTACGCAATGCATTTCATACATCATGACAGTACATACAGCTAACTCTTTACCTTTTCAGGAAAGATCAATCAAACAGAGAAACATCATCAACTACTTGTATGACCAGACAATCTTCTCAAAGACAACATATTCTGGCTCAGCTAAAATCGACCATAGATTTATTTTGATACTTCTCTTAGTTGAAGACGAGCATGGACATCTTCTGTCTCAGAATAAATCGACCATAGATTTATTTGGATACTTCTTCCAGTTGAAGACGGCCGTAGACAGTTCTGGCTCAGATTAAATCAAGCATGGATTTATTCTGATACTTCTTCCAGTAGACATTGTTCTGGCTTAGCTTAGATCAAGTGTAGATCTATTCTGATACTTCTTCCAATCGAAAACGTTTTCTGGCTCAGTTTAGATCAAGCTAGATTTATTCTGATACTTTTTCTAGATAAAAACAAGCACAAGTATCTGCTGGCTTGGATTAAATCGACCAACGGTTTATTCTGATACTTCTCCTAGCGGACCTTTTTCGGGCTCAGATTAAATAGACCAATGATTTATTCTGATACTTATCCCAATTAAAGACAAAAAGAAATTTTCTGGCTCAGAAAAAACCTAGTATAAGTTTAGTTTGATACTTCTTCTAGATAAAGACGAGCATAAACATCCTCTGGCTCATATTAAATCAACCAAAGATTTATTCGGATACTTCTTCTAGCGGGCCCTTTTTCCGCCTCAGATTAAATCGACCAAAGATTTATTCTGATACTTCTTCCGGTTATAGACAAAGAGACCTCTCCTGGCTCAAATTAAATTGACCAAAGATTTATTCTGATACTTCTTCCAGTTCAAGACGGTCACAGATATCTTCTGGCTCAAATTAAATTGACCAAAGATTTATTTTGATACTTCTCCCAATTGAAGACATTTTCTGGATCAGGTTAAATCAAGCATGGATTTATTCTGATACTTCTTTCATTTAAAGTCAAGCATAAATATCTGTTGGCTCAGTTTAAATCAAGCATAGATTTATGCTGATACTTCTTCCAACAGACATTCTTCTGGCTCAGATTAAATTAACCATAGATTTATTCTGATACTTCTTCCAGTTGAAGTCAACATTTACTTTGGATGGCATTTATAAGACCATTTTCGACGACTTTCCGTCACCTTTCCAAATGACATATGTGATGCGGTGAGAGAACTGACTTGATGGTTTTATGTTTGATCGCAAATGTTGCGGTTAGCAATAGTCACCACCGACTTTTATTTTTTCCAAAAGGAAAGGTGAAAAAGCACAGGAAATACCTTTGAGATTGTTTCTTGAGTTCGGGGGGTAGATTATGAAAAGGGAAGGTATTAACACCCTTTTCATCCATGGTTATACATAGGCTCTTAGTTACTTGCTAGATCACTTGCTTTTGTTTGAAATTGTGCTTTGTGTGGTTTTTGAAAGTATTTTGTAAATAGGCTATTGTTTAGGCAATCTTTGTAATGATTCTCGTTCGTAAGAATGTATACAAAGATGTTTGATCTTTTGAAAATGTTTTCAATTTTGTAAGATGTTTTGAATTTTGATATGATTGTTTTGAAAATATCAAGGATGTTTGATTTAAAATGGAGCAAGTAACTGAAAGTAATCTACCTACTCAAATGTCCTTCTTGTTCATTTTCTTTTCCTTTGACATTGTTGTCTTACCATTGATTTGGTAAGAAACCCTATCTTGGGATATAAACGGGACGGGCGTGGGTCATCGTATAGCCATGATTAGCAATGTTGCAAGGTATCTTAGAATTTTTGAGGGACTAAGACCATTTTGTAAGGCAACTTTGAATAACGTCATCGAGGGACTATGATCTTGTATTTGTTTGTTTTTGCTAAGACACCTTACATGCGTAATATGGCCATTTTTGTATAAGGAAACCAAGTGGGATAACCCTAGGGGGGTTTTGTATGCAAGTGTGTAATTTTCATGCTTGGTTTTGTCTTAGATTAGGGTTGTCTATTTGATTGGTTTTATCTTGCCATACAAACCCTAATTACTAGCATGTTATATAAAAGCGATAAATTGCAAAATTTAAATGTCCTACGCTATTACAACATTTGTGGGAGGGGGTATACAATTTATGAATGGGGATTACAATAATATAAACCTAATTAATTTATTACGTCAAAATTGAATATGTAAAAATATTGGAATAAATAATATACAAAAATGAATTAAACATGCAAAGGTATGTAAAATGCAAAGAAGATTTTTTTTGGTTTTTTATGTGAAGAAAAGTTTTAACCTAAACCTAATAAATAAAGCAAGATTAACTTAAATAAATTAAGAAAAGAAATTATTTTTTAGAAAATATTTTTGAATAAACCCTAATTCTATTTGATTAAAAGAAAATAAATTTCTTTAAGAAAAAAAAGTATTTTTGTATTTTTTGTCTTGAAAATAATACATGGCATTATGGGGTGTTTTGGTCCTTTTATATTAAAATAAATATTTAATGGGAATAAAGAAAAAATAAATATTAAACTAGTTCTAATTTAATTTAAAATTTTAATTAATAAAAATGGATAATATATATAACTAATAAAATATTTTTTATGAGAAAAATAAAATAAAATAAGCTAAAATATAAATCTATCATTTTTATATTTTTTATGATTTTTAATATTAAGAAAAATATATTTAAGAAAATAAAATGAAAACAAAATAAATAAATAAATAAATGATAATAGGCCAGGGGAGTCATAAGCAATCAGGAGGTGAGTATTAGAAAAAATCACAAGGCCCAAAGTTCAGAGGTCCACGCTGCAAAGGGACAAAAATAAGTGGAAAAAATATGAAAAATTACAAAAGGAAGGCGTTGAGGCTCGAACCCATGACCTATAGCATTTTTGTGCGCTACCTTACCACTGGGGTGGCTGTACATCAGTTCATATAAACAAAAGCATAAATATATATTAGAAAACGCCTCCTTAAGGAAACTTCATCTTCAACCTTGAGCCATGGCCGGACCACCTGTATCTCTCTCATTTCTCCATAAAAATGGAAAGTTCAAACATGAAAATTACAGTGTTTCTTCTCACGAGTTCAAACATATAATTTATGTAAACTAAAAGTCAAAGATCAAAGCTAATTTTACTTGCCCTAATTTGAAACCTAATTTTTACAGAAATTTCAAATCCAAAATTCTCTATGCACAGTTAATATAAATGAAAACTATGAACATGGTTAGCTTTAGTGCAAGGATGTCTATATTTTGTTTTCACAAATTAGGACCAAAGGATGCTTGTATGAAGAGATAGAAGTTTAAATTTTTACCTCTTTCAGCTGAGATTGTGAATGGAGTTTGAGCAAGTTTTGAGAAGGCCTGAGGATATGTTTAGCTTACCCGGACCTCCCTGAGTGTATTACAATCCTTACTTTGTCTTGAAACCCCTTGAATCTCACTACTCAAGTCAACCTGCAAGCTTGATATTTGAAAATGGTGGATAGAGGAGGAGGAGTTATAGTGAGGAAACAGGGGTCTAGATCACTTAGGTGTGATGTATAGTAAGTGTTTAGATGGTTAAAACTCAAAACGCATGAGTGGATTTGGAGATGGCTGAGTAAGGTTTAAAACTATCATGCTATGGTAGATTTTAAATGGAAAAGTGTTTGGTAGTGTTTCTGAGTCTTAGCATTCGTGTGTTAGGTTGCAATACACTTATGTATAAGTATGAAGGAGGTTAGACATCAAGCTTTCTCAAGATTTCTGAGTTATAGCCTTTTGGCTCAATTACTTGCTTTTGAAGAAAAGTGAGGAGACAAGTCCCTAAGTTTTGTACAAGCATGGTCTGGTTTTTGAGAGGCCTTAGATAATTCCTTTTGGTTTTGACTTTTCTTATATGCAGAGAAAACAATTGAGAGGCTCAAGAAGTTGACAAAGGAAAAAGTTATGCTTTATCAAAATGGAAATGACACCTTTGTGCCATAAATGGAATTATAGCTTGGATAAAGGCTCTAATGCTTGGATTAAAGCTCTATCAGTTGTTAAAACATTTAATTATGGAGTGATAAACAAGTTTGAGGCTTGCAAAGCAAAGATTATGCAGCCTAGGCTTGGATTTTAATTTTTGTTCATCATGAAATGGCTTGAAATCAAAGTGATAAATTGCTAACTTCATCTCTTCGATTCTCCCTACTCAAGAATGATCTCAAGGAGTTATTGGACATTTTGGAAATCTTGAAATATGCTCTACAAATCATCTTTGAATTTATTTTAAAAATTCCCTTTGGAACTATGTGAAAAAATGCCATTAAGTTAGGTCAAAAATCTGCCTAACTAGGGCACAATTTCACTAAATTATTTTAGTTCATGAGCATGTACTCACAAAATTATATCTTGAGATCCAAGAATTTTTAGGAGAAATTGTATGAATAAAAGTTGTAGATTTCATGGAGATCTACAACTTTCATGTTGGAAGTTTCCTTTGAATCATCTTCCATCATGCTGAAAATTTGGCTCAAAGTTGAGAAAAAATAAGAAATTTCTATACTTAGAAAAATTTCTAAGTTAAGAAAATTTCAACTTTCCAAACTAAAATATTGAATTCTTGATTTCTTGATGAACAAGTTTCACATTTTGACATGTTTTGATAAATTGTGATCCTTGGTACTTGAATTTGACCAAAAAAGTCAAAGTTTGACTTTTCAGTATACAGTTAACTTTTGATCAGTTGACTGAAAAATTCATCTGTTAATCCAATGGATTTGTAATTTTTTGAACCATGTCATTAGGTCAAGATGATGCAATTGAACTCTTGAAATCATGTTTCAAACCAATTGATCATTTGGTAGGTCAAAAATTAGAAATTTCCCTTTCTTAGTCAAAACCCTAATTTTGACCATTTTGCCCTTTTGGTGATTTGATCAAATTTCTTGAGGAATTGTGGTCCAAACTTGAT
Source organism: Vicia faba (assembly GCA_948472305.1). NCBI lineage: Eukaryota > Viridiplantae > Streptophyta > Magnoliopsida > Fabales > Fabaceae > Vicia > Vicia faba. The sequence continues at coordinate 777,562,401 of OX451737.1, forward strand.
AAAATGATACATATAAGTCTAAGATGTTTATGTGGATAAAAAATTATGAAGTTTGACTGTAAATTAGCCATGGTTGATTTTTTCCCCAATACAATTGATTTTTAGTTCAACTGTCTAATTGACTGATCAAAAATGTGATTCAAGGCTTGAAACTTGACATGAGCACTTGAAATGAGATGTCTTGAGTTGGTCAAACCCTAATGCAGTCTTGAGTCAAAGAGATCTTGTGAGGAAATTCTTGATAAGTGAGAGGGAAAATTTTGGGGTACAACAGCTGCCCATGTTCAATCTTCTTAAACTTGAAGAGTTAGACTGGAGAGTTTTTCCATTCGTGGCTCCAAGGTGGAAGATGATTAGACACTAGAGTGCCCAGAAATTTGCACTCGGCGGTGCGACGATAGAAGGAATGGGCTTATAGATTCCATTTGGAGAGGTGATAGAAAGCTGTAGGAGATGGGCTTAAAGATGCCATCCAAGAGTGATTGTTGAATTGCAATTTGTAAGCTGAAAGAATGAGTATCAGAATGGCATCCATTCCTGGAGCGTATTTGAAATGTATCTGAATAGTTAAATCTGAATGAGTATCAGAATGGAATTTGTATCTGGAACGTATCTGTACTGTATCTGAACTGTAACTGAAAGTTGAGTCTGAATGAGTATCAGAATGACATCCGTGTCTGGAGCGTATCTGAACTGTGTCTGAAAGAGGTCCTGAATGAGTATCAGAATGGAATCCGTGTCTGGAGCGTATCTGAAATTTATCTGAGAGTTGATAATGAGTATCAGAATGGCATCTGTATTTGGAGCGTATTTGAACTGTATCAAAAGTTGAAATCTGAATGAGTATCAGGATGGCGTCCGTGTTTGGAGCGTATCTGAACTGTGTCAAAAGGTTGAATCTAAATGAGCATCAGAATAGCGTCCGTGTCTAGAGCGTATCTGCACTGTATCTAAAAGTTGAATCTGAATGAGTATCAGAATGGCATCCGTGTTTGGAGCGTATCTGCACTGTATCTAAAAGTTGAATCTGAATGAGTATCAGAATGGAATCTATGTTTGGAGCGTATCTGAATTGTCTCAGGTTTTGAATATTGTTAATGGTAGTTGTTAATCTTATCCTGAAAAGAGTAAAATGTTATCTAAAATGCAAAGTCATGTTGCATGAAATGTATGATGTGATGCATTTTCTTTATCAATGTTTATGATATAAGGATGCAATGTATGCATATGTGATCTGATTCGTTGTATTGTTGTTGGGTTGAGGAAAATAAATCCCTGAATATTGCTGAGGTTGTGTAAGCCTTCATGTCTTGAAGCTGAAATATTGGTGAATTACTACCGAGAGAAATAAACTCTGTTATAAGGGCAATGCCATGTGCTGTTTGTAAAATCTTATTGGGGAATCCTGAGAAATTTGACGACTTCTACTGGGGATCAATAATTTGAAACTTTGCTCCGCTGGGGATTTAAACGATGTACTGTAGGGGATTACCTATGGAACAACCTAGAGATATTTTCCTATCCTTTCAACCTATCAGTAATTGCCTCTTTTCATTTTGTTTATTTGTAAACAGTAATTATGTTCAAATGCATATGTTTAACAATGAATCATTAGACGTTTTTGTAAACAAAACAAGCATAAAGAAAAGACAAATAGTTTTTTCACTTTCCAAGGGATATTTTGTATTGACTTTGAATAAGTATTTTTTGTACAAGGAGACAAACATTCTTGTAAGAGAATGTTGTCATAAAAGAGAAAATTTTGATACAAAGGAAAGATAGCTATATGTAATAATCCCATGGGTTTCCATTCTGCTATATCCTTCGTATCTCTGAGCATCTTGTCTATTTGTTGCCTCGTCCGAAGATGATTGAATTGATCAGAACCTCTGAGTTTATCAGTGGAAACTAAAGGTTGTCCATAAAGTGATCCAACAGGACATAATCATACGCTTTAATTCCCTAACTTTTGCATGGACCGCCCTTTCGGGTTTTCAGTCCACCGGGAAACCCTTTTTTGCCCATGTCGCCCTTTCGGGTTTTCAGTCGACCAAAGAATAGGGTGTTGCCCCAGTTGATGTGTGAGTCGTGGTAAGATATCTATGGAGAGAGAATGGTAACATCTCATGCCAGTCTTTGTATGTGAATGTCATTTTCTGTATGATCTTTTTAATGTTCTTATTTGCATCTTCGACAACACCATTCATCTTCGGCCGATAGGGAGAAGAATTATGATGTTGAATCTTGAATTGCTCGCATAATGCGGTGATCATAGTGTTGTTGAGATTTGCACCATTGTCAGTGATGATCCTTTCTGGGATGCCGTACCGGCAAATAAGGTTTTGTTTGATGAAATGGGCAACAACATTCTTGGTAACGGAAGCGAAGGAAGCTGCCTCCACCCATCTTGTAAAATAGTCGATGGCCACTAGGATGAAGCGGTGTCCATTGGAGGATGTCGGCTTGATTTCCCCAATCATATCAATTCACCATATAGCAAAAGGCCAAGGAGCTGTCAAGACATTCAGAGGAACCGGAGGTACATGTACTTTGTCAGCATAAATTTGACACTTATGGCAAGTTCGAGAGTGTTGATAGCAATATGCTTCCATGGTAGACCAGTAATAGCCTGCTCGTAGGATTTTCTTTGCCATCGTATGCCCACTGGAGTGAGTGCCAAAAGTGCCATCGTGCAATTCGACCATAATCCTTTCAGCTTCAATCTTATCTATCCACCTAAGTAACACAGAGTCATGATTGCGTTTGTACATGATTCCATTACTAAGGAGGAACTTAGCATAGAACCTCCTTAAGAACTTTTTGTAATTGATTGAAGCTCCTTCAGGATATTTTTGAGCCTCGAGATACCTCTTGACTTCGTGAAACTAAGGTTGGTCCACTACTTCTTCAGTATTAATCTCGTGACAGTGTGCTGGTTCATCCATTCGTTCGACGGTGATCTGGGGAGCCTCGTTATCCCAATTAAGCTTAAACATATATGACATTGTGGCTAGAGCGTCTGCTAGCTGATTTTCCTCTCGCGGGAAATGCTCGAAGGTAATCTTCTCAAAATGTGGTAGCAATGTCAAAAACATGTTCCTTGTAAGGGATAAAGTTTGGGTGTTTGGTGTCCCATTCTCCTTTGATCTGACTGACGACAAAGCTGAATCTCCAAACACATATAAGGATTTGATTCCCAAATATATGGCAGCTCTAAGACCGAAGATGCACGCTTCATATTCCGCCATGTTGTTTGTACAGTTAAAGCAAAGTCTGGAAATAAAGGGAGTATGACAACCTTCTAGAGATATGATTACAATACCAATAGCATTTCCGAGTGCATTGGAGGCTCCATCAAAGAACAGGGTCCATCGGGATCCTTGTTCAGGTCCGTCACATGGCCTGATTTCTTCACAGTTGTCTAATGTCATGATGTCTTCATCCGGAAATTCGAACTTCATGCACTGGTAGTCTTCTACAGCTTGGGGAGTGAGGTGATCAGCTAGTACACTCCCCTTTATAGCTTTCTGGGTAGTATATTGTATTCCATATTCTGTCAAAATCATCTTCCATCTCGCTATTCTCCCAGAAAGAGCAGGCTTCTCGAAGATGTATTTTATCAGATCCATCTTAGATATCAACAAGGTAGTATGAGTCAGCGTATACTGTCTTAGCCGGAGAGCACCCCATGCTAGAGCACAACAAGTTTTCTCGAACAGTGAATATCTGGTTTCACAGTCGGTAAACTTTTTGCTCAGGTAGTAAATAGCGTGCTCTTTTTGGCCAGACTCGTCATGTTGCCCCAATACACACCCCATTGAGTTTTCTAAAACAGTCAGATACATGATCAATGGTCTTCCCTCGACTAGTGGCATCAATACAGGAGGCTCTTGCAAGTATTCTTTGATTTTGTCAAAAGCAACTTGGAATTCATCATTCCATTTGACTACTTGATCTTTCTTCAACAGTTTGAAGATTGGTTCACAAGTAGCTGTCAGGTGAGAGATGAATCTGGAAATATAGTTCAAACGCCCCAAGAATCCTCTGACTTCCTTCTCAGTACAAGGAGCATGCATCTCTTGTATTGCTTTAACTTTGGCAGGATCGACCTCGATACCTTTGTTGCTAACGATAAAGCCTAGGAGTTTACCAGACCGTACCCCAAATGTGCATTTGTTTGGATTCAACCTCAGCTTGTACTTCTTCAGTCTATCAAATAGTTTTTGTAAGTGATCAAGATGCTTTTATTCTGTTTGAGATCTGGCTATCATATCGTCCACGTAGAGTTCTATTTCATTATGTATCATGTCGTGAAATAGAGCTACCATGGCACGCTGATAGGTTGCCCCAGCGTTCTTCAGTTTGTATGGCATCACCTTGTAGCAGAATGTGCTCCACTGTGTGACAAATGTTGTTTTCTCCATGTCCTCAGGCGCCATTTTGATTTGGTTGTAACCTGAGAATCCTTCCATGAAGGAAAACACTTTGTGTTATGCCACATTGTCAACTAGGATATCAATGTGGGGGAGTGGAAAATCATCCTTAGGGCTAGCCCTATTCAAACCTCTGTAGTCGACACATATTCGCACTTTGCCGTCCTTTTTGGGTACGGGGACCACATTGGCAACCCGTTGGGGGTAAGAGGTGACAGCCAAGAATCCATCATTGAATTGCTTGATGACCCCTGCTTTAATCTTTTCTGACATATCAGGCCTCATGCGGTGAACCTTTTGCTTTACTGGCAGAAAATTCTCTCTTGTAGGAAGACGATGTACCGCAATATCTTCATCAAGTGTTGGCATGTCTTCATACGACCAGGCAAATACTTCGACATAATCATGAAACAACTGAATTAGACGCTCCTGGATACTGGGTTCCAGATTGGCACCCACCTTGACCTCTTTTTTGTCTTCTTTGGTACCTAGGTCGATCGTATCCACGGGTTCCTCGTGAGACTGAATGGTTCTCTCTTCTTGTTGTAGCAGTCTGGAAAGTTCCCCCGGTACTTCACAATCTTCCTCACCTTCGTCTTCGGCTTGGTAGATCAGATTCTCAGAGTCACAAAAGGCCATAGCAGTATTGTTACCCATGGGATCCAGAATGGATGTATACCTGCATTATGAGTGTGGGTGTGTGTAAGGGTATAGATATCTTTGAAAGAAAGTAAAATGTAAAATAAAAACAATGAGCACAAAAGTTTGAATGCGAAAATGTCCATGATTCATTGATGTCATATGAAAAATGAGATAATAACCCTTACAAATGGACCATTGTGCCTCGGGTAAGACACAAGGTTTTAAGAGTGCGAATTGTTTTGAATATTATAGATCCAACAAAATGTAAAGACAAATTACTGAGGGATTAAAGTGATCGGGAAGAAGTATCTAGCCTCCCAATTGCTGAGCCCTCCATTGATATCCGAGAAGATCCATTCCTCTAGGTTGCAACAATCTTCACCATCTTCTATTGCGCTGACTTTGCGGTTGCTGATCTTCAAGGGTGGCCCTCCAGCACGGGCACGACGTACAACCTTTTGAGCACTTGAAGTGAAACCTAGGCAAACATTTTCAGACTTATATGGGATATCTGGGAGTTGTCCCCAGGTAGTGCATCCAACTTCTTCCACCACTGCTTTAGCATCTTTTAGTGACGACACCCGGAGTGGAGGCCTTGTAATCTTGGGAGCAGCCTTGGTCACTTCCACCTCTTGAGGGACCTCTTCAAAGTGTTGAAATGGAGTTTCAATGAATTCACCATCTAATTCCACATATCTGAAGGAATTGAGATGGTTGCTCATGTATTCTTCCTCTCCAAGGACGGTGATAATCTTCCCTTTAACCGGGTACTTCAGCATCTGGTGCAATGTAGAGGTAACAACGCTAGCATTATGGATCCATGGTCGGCATAGCAGGCAGGAGTATGAAGGGCGGATGTCCATCACATAAAAAGTTGAATTGAAAGTTTGGGTTCCAACCTTTATGGGAATGTCTACCTCCCCATGTACCATCCTCTTCGAACCGTCAAAAGCCCTTACCACTATGTTGCTTTTCTTCAAAGTCAACCCTTCACAGTCAAGTTTGTCAAGATATTTTTTGGGTAATACATTCAAAGATGAGCCAGTGTCCACCAAAACATGCGCCATAGTGGTGCCCCTACATTCCACTGAGACATGCAACGCCTCATTATGCTTTCTTCCCCTTGGCATTGGATCAGCATCTGAAAAACCTAAACCATTGACTGCAGTTAGGCTGGCCACGAAGTCTTGAAATTGATCAGCAGATGTCTCTTGAGGTACATGGGTAGTTTTTAGGAACTTCACCAAGGCTTTTGCATGTGCCTCGGAACACAGTAATAATGTCGGCATGGAGATCTTATAGGGAGTTTTACCTAATTGTTCAACTACATCATAGTCACTTTTCTTTATAATTTTTAAGATCTCCTCCATTTCCTTCTTGGAGGTCTCAGGGATAGTCAATGACTGAGCCTTCATCCGGACAAGCTCAACCATAACACCTTTTCCTCGAACCTCGGTTAACTCGGCAGCAGGAGTGTCAGTAAGAATGATTACAGGGGTTGTAACGGCTTTGTCAATTGGAGTACTTGCAGAGATGATTACGGGTGTAGGAGTAACCTTTGGAGCAACCACATGGATAATTAGGGGTGCATAAACTGTTTTTGGGGGAGTAATTTCTGGAGAAAAGATCCTACCACTTCGGGTAATTTTGTTAGTTCCAGCAATATTACTGACGTCTGAGTCTTCTTTCTCGGAATTTATCTCTTCGGCGGCCGACCAGTCTTGCTTAATACAATGGTAATAGATGTCCCCTCCATAATTCCATGGTATGGTTTTGTCTGATTCATATGGGACTGGCCCTGGCATTGTGATTATTAACGGAGCTGCTTTCGGAACTGATGTAATTCTAACGGGTCTTTTGGTGGAGACCCTGGAAGAATTGGAAGAAATGTTAATGATAGAAATATATTCAACAGGAATAGGTGGGACAAGAGTCTTTTCAAACAAAATCTCTTTGTTATCTATCAGGCACTGAACGCCTACTTTCAACAAAGGACAACCAGTTGGTGAGGACAAGCAGAGATGGAAAACTTCATTACAGTCCGGGAACACACCGGCTTTCAACAAGTTCATTTTAACAGTCAGAAGTGGGGTCATGAGTTCATCAACGGAGGTACCAAACAAATCTTCTTCAATGGAATTAGTATTGTGGCCATGTCTGGGCATAGGAGCAAAAATTACATTTGGCTTTTCGGGCGCATCGAACTCAATTTCTTTTACTTCAATGAGGTCTTGTATTTTGTTCTTCAAGGCCCAACAATTATTAGTATCGTGACTAGGACTTTCAGAGTGATATGCGCAATGGGAATTGGGATGATAATGAGGGGATGTTGTATTGGGGTTTTTCGGAGCTTCTTTCATGGTTACCAAATTAGATCTCAGAAGATGCGGTAATTCTTGAGACGAAGTCATGTTGATTCTGGTGAATTGCATGATTGGCCTTCCCACCCTTGGTTGATTACTTTTTTGTTGATCAGATGTAGGTTTGGGGTCATAACAACCCCCACTATTGGTCGGTGTTCGTCCGTATCTTGGTTTCTTTGCGGATATACTGCGGCCACCTCTTTCTTTCTGATAAAGGGCTTCCTTACAACTGTTGAAGAAAATGTGTCTTTCTGGATTTTTCCATTCTTTATACCGGCTTCTATCCTTTCTCCGGTCAGTATTAGTTCAATAAAGTCTGCAGATGAACTTCCAATTAAATGATTGAAGAAGGGACCATATGAGGTACCTAAGAACATGTCTATCAATTCTGTCTCAAACAGAGGGGGTTGAACTCTTCCAGCCAAATCTCTCCATTTTTGTGCATAGTCCTTGAAACCTTCATTGGAAACCATGGCCATACTCTGGAGTTGAGTACGGGTAGGCTCCAAATCAGCATTGTATTGGTATTGCTTGTAGAAAGTTGTGACAAGATCTTCCCAATTGTGAACATTGTCTCTTTCTAGTTGGTAGAACCAGTCGAGTTGAGTACCAGACAGACTGTCTTGGAAGAAATGTACCCATAAGTCTTTGTCAGTGGTATGGGGTTGGATTTTCTTCACGTATGACCGAAGGTGTATTTTAGGGCATGAAACTCCGTCATATTTGGCAAATATAGGCACTTTGAATTTCGGAGGAATCACAATCCCCGATACTAGCCCCAATTCTTCAAAGTCCAAGCCTGTCACCTTTTGGATTTCCATCGCGCTCAACCGCTCTTCAAGATGTTTATACTTATCATCAGCTGGAGGGCATTGTTCCTCAGAGTAGTCCTCCTCTTCTTCCTCCTCTTCCGATTCCGACGGGACAACTGTTTCCTTTCCTTTCCTCTCTCCTTCACCGGATGTTGTTGCAAAGTCTAAAGTCCTTCTTGTCTGTCCATGAAATATTCTTCCCATGTTTAAGACTTCGGTTACCTTATTTGTTTTCTTTTTCCTCTCTTCAGCCAGCAGAGTCTTCAACTCTTCTTTCCCCTTGGCTATGGTTATGAGCAACTGTTGAAACTGCATATTCTGAGCTTGGAGGTCTTTCACTGTTTGCTCGAGATCCATCTTACTGAAATAAACAGTAGAGAGATGAGGATAATTGTTGTAATAGACTTGTTTATGTTATGATGAATGGTAAGATCATATGTAATGTTTTCAAGGATTTCAAAGATTCAAATTTGTTTTAGACAAAAAAGAAACACACATTATATTAATAAGATAAAGTTTGGGTACATCAATGTCCCTTTGGCAAAATAATACAAAACTCTAAGAAAGATAAGTAGTGCGCATCCTCTTCGGTGTAATGTAGGCATTCAGAGTTTGCTCCTCATGAAGTAGCCTAGTGAGCTCCAAAACCTTCTTCTCGCTTTCATAGAATTGGGCTTCGAAAGTATCTCGCTCTCCTTTGAGTTGTATCCAATCCCTTTAGAGGTCTTCAAGAGATGTGGGCATGTTAGGATGTTGGATAGTATATAGAACGTCTCCCTCCATGACAGGCTCAATGATTACCGGGAGAATTGAGGGGTAAAGCATCATAAAACTCTGAGCGCGAGTTCGTACCCATTTGAGGTAAGACTCAAGAGGGATGGAATTCTTGTGCCCCAAAGTCTTGCTATCCACCTTGTTTATCATCCTCCAAGCTCGAATGAATCTCCGGCAAAGACCTTGATCGTCGTTGTCGTAGTTGTTATACCCCAATTTTCTCCTATAAGACCCCTTCATCATACCATATTGTTTCAATCACCACAAAATCACATTAGGGCTTTTGGTTCTTCTACTTATCTTTAGCTTTTCTCTATGAGAAGTTGCCAAGCACCTTAACTTGTTTTCTCTTGTGATCATGGATATTTTGCTTTGATTCTCTCTAATTAACAAAATGCAATATTGGTTTGTCTTACTTGCTAATAATGTAGGTAAAAGCAATGAGGTCTAGCAACTTGCATCATGGGTTCATGAGTTTATTTCCATGCCCTAGTCAAAGCTTGAGAGATTCAAACCTCACCCATGAAGTTGTTTCGAAAGTAGTTTTGGTGTCCATGATTCCTCATAATCATCCTCAACAATCTCTATTCAAAAAGGAAGAGCATTGGCACAAAAAGTTTGTTCAAACTTGGCAAAGTTCCACCAAGCTTTTTCTTGATCTAGAGGCTAGGGTTTTGGAATTCAAAGGGGGCATATCTTGCTCATATTTTGGTATTTTTTGAGTGATTCCAAAAAATTTATTCTATTCAAAGAGTTACCAACAAATCACTTCAAAAGTCCCAAGGAGTTTTCATGTGGAAGGAACTTGGTGAAGAAGAAAGATTACAAGTCATCCAGATGAATCCCCAATTTTCCATATGTGACTTCAAATGATCATAACTTGGTCAATTTTTATCACCTTGAAGCCATTCTTTTTTCATGATGATCCTAAGGATGTGTACTTCATGCCTTCTTTTATTTGCAAAGTGAAAAAATGGATGGAAGTTTCCTTAAGAATGCAAAATATTATAGGTCATTTCTTAATTTTTGGCCAACTTCAACAAGTCATAACTTGCTCAATTTTTTGATATTTTGAGTGGTTCAAAATTCAAAATGTCATTCAAGAGGTCTACTTCATTCCATCTTTTTTTATCAAGAGCAAACTCTAAGTGCAAGGCCGTGTTTTAAAGTAAGAGATTATAGGTCATTTTTAAAGAAGAATTTGAAATATTTCTAAGTATGGAAAATCAACTCTTTTTCCTCAACTTTGACTCCATGTAACTTTCAGCTCAAGCATCCATTTGATTCCATTCTTTTTCCATTACAAAGCTTGTAGCATCATATTTCTAAAGCATCAAGAATCTTGCCCTAAGACCCCTTGAGGTGGAAATGCCATTGGATTGAACTTGATAACTTGGAATTGAAGTTTTAATGAGTCAGAATTTGAAATCCATGTTTTGGCCTTTAAACATCAAATTAGCACGCGTTTGTGATCTAAACATGTTTAACCAAGTTACCAAAGTGGATTAGAGCCTTGAAACGCAAGGATTTGATGACTTTTGATGCAAATCAGATCACACTATGCTCGTGTATCAGGTTCACACGATTTCCCTCCAATTTGCATCATTCCACACGCTTGAGCATTCCATTTGATTCCCTATAAATAGAGGGTCATCCCCCATTCAAATTCCCAAGCTTAGATAGCCAGAATCACCCTGCCAAACTTGCTTCACAACTCATAATTCAGCTACTTCGAATCCTATTCTCAAGCCTTTTTCAATCCATTTTCTCCATCAATTCACCTTCCTTGATCTTTATTGAACCTAACCATACATTTACATTCAAGAATCGTGCCCTACATTACTCCATAGAAGTCTAGTTTCAGAGCTCTGCAACCTAACTTCAATGGGTAGATTCCTTCATCAATTCTTCAAAACTTTGGTATCATTGTGTTGCTCTCATTGCCCTGGTTCTAGTTGCAACAGTTACTTTCATCTGGAAGCTCGTTTTGACCATGATTTTTCAAATCCCCTTTCAAAACTTTCTTTCCAAATTGCTTGAGTTATAGTTTATATAAATTTGTCGCGAAGGTTTGGATGTGTTCGTCTTGAAGAGACGAAGCGAATGGCATAGGTCCGAGCTTCTAATTTTACAGTTTGAGAGACCTGTAATTCGTGAGGGCTGGAGGTTGAAGATGACCAACATGTCATCTTCTAACCAATGAAAGCGTGACACTTGTTATTTTCAAATCCTGATTTATTTAATGATTCTGTATATTATTAAGTAAAGACCATGATATGCACAGCGCGCCAGATCCTTTGGATTTGATTACTAACTCATTTTGACTCTCATCAAATGGTCCACATCTTTTTCTTTTATTTTCTTTTTCTGATTTTTATATTTTAATTGTTTTAAATTTCAAAAAATCATAGAAAATTCATTTTTAGTCAAACAAATCTGAAACAATTATGAATAATATTTTTGATTATTCTCTTTCTGATTTTTATTTTTCACAATTTATTTTTGTGTTTTGGTGTTTTTTATGAATTTTACACTTATTTGATTTGTTTAAAATGTTTAAAAATACTTTTGCACATTTTTTAATTCTAAAAAAATTATGAAATGATCCAATGACATTGTGACAAATATTGGTGACTTTATTTTATTTTTGTTTCTGACTTTACTATTTTTTATTATTTTTGATTATTTTACCCATTTATTTTAATTTTTAAAAATAGTTTCTGACTTTTAAAAATTCCCAAAATTTTTATAAAAATATTTTGACCCATTTTTGATTTTACTGTGGTTTTATTTTTCATTTCTTGATTAATTTGAATATTATTGATATTTTCCCGATTATTTTTTTTAATTTATTTTAACATTTTTCATCCTTTAATATATATTAAATATTATATCATTTTGTGGATATTTTCTGGCTGTCTTGGGTTGATTTTTTGGTCATGGCTTTATTAACATCATTGGATTCATGGTGTTGAGTCTAACTCCACAAAAATAGATGAATGATTTTAATAATAGTTTGATTAAATATTAATTCAAATGTGGTTTTCTTTTTTACCCTAATTCCCCTTCATCTCATTCCTTTCTTCCTGTACTAAATGTTGTTGGAGCATGATCTCTATATCATGTCTCAAAATAAATGGTGCATAGATTGCTATTGACCGGCCTCAAAATAGGTGCAACTTCTATATAAGTCCACTTACGATTGCTTAACATAACGCTAAATTTTGTCCCGATTCGAATAAATGATCATTCGTGGCCCAAACTTATGATTGCAAGCCCAAGTATGTTAATTTGATCTCTTTGAATCAATAACCTTGAGATTCATTGTGTGGAGGCTTTGGTTCTACCAATCCTCTAATGGATCTACAATACCTTTGGTCAACGCGGATCACTTAAACATCGTTGATCATTAAATGGTACTTATGAGAATTCCAAATGGATGATATACTTGACAAAAAGAAAATGTAACTTGTTGTGTGGAGGCTTTGGTTCTACCAATCCTCTAATGAGTTCCAAATGCAAGTTTCAAGATGATCATCCAACTAACCACTAATTATTAACTTGCTTTATTTTATGCTTTTTATTCTTTTATGCTTTATGTATTATTTATCTTTTAGCATTTTCATTTCATGCCATTTTCATCTTTGCCCATTTGAGCATTTATTTTCTTGTCCTTTTTATTTTGCTCACTTGAGTTTTCCTTTTTTTTTAAGATACTTAATAATCAACATAAACCCTAAAATAAACTTTTAATGGTACTTGGACTATTAGGTTACTATCCTTGGCATAATGGAGCAGTGGACTTTTTTCTTGGACTTAGGATTAGAAACCTTGGCCTATCTTGGAGACCTTGTGATCTTATCTAATTATTTTGTCTGGAGCTCTTGAGGTTTACCTCAAGACATTGGGTTGCTTGTTTGTTTTTGGGTGCATGTTTTTGTGATTACACTCTTTGTTTTGTAACCTAGAATCACCCGCATACAGCCGTTAATCTGCCCAATTTATGAGAAGACTTAATACACTTGAAGAGGTCTAGTATCTTTGCTTGCTTGGTTTCAATCCAAAGAATGAGAATTTTACCTTGGCTCATAATGTCAAGCCTTGGCTTCATGTTGGTTAGATGGTCCTTATCCTTAGCCTTTACCTTATGCTTTAGGATAGCCTCTTCTTCTCCTCCCATCTTCTTTAATTTTAAAAATCTTCTCCCTCCTTTTAAAAACCCTTCTTGTTTTGAAACTTAAACCCCTTTTATAATAAACTTGGGCTTATGTCCATGCATTTTCAAAAATATTTTCATAAATAACTCCAATCAATTTAATAATACCTTGACAATTTTTGTGAGAAGACTAAAAGTCACCCAATCTCATTTCAAACTATTTTTCCACTTTGGCTTTTATCTTTAAAACTTTTCTCAAAAGATTAAGGCTCTTGTCAATCTTTGTAGTGATGAAAACAACTATACTTCTACAATATGTAGTGAAGTGGGATATTTTCCACTTGGGTGTTGAGTGAGGCATTATTGATTTTAAAATCCAAGCCATGATCCTCCACTTTGAGATGATGCAAACTCTCCTTTCTCATGATTGTGGGTAGTAAGTATGTTTTCCACACGGACAATGACGATGATGTCTTATCTCTTAAAATCAACCAACACACTTGTGTTTCAAACTTTTAAAGGAGGAACTACGTGTACCCTGATCCCCTATTACACGAAAGGTGGTAGGTAGGAACTAAAGGTTCGCAACCGCGGCGGGTGCAAAAATCATAAAAATAATATATTTCTTTTCTCACCTCCACCATCCATTTTATACATAACACATTTTATAGCCAAAATATACAGATTTTACAAAGAGGCTCATGCGGAGTACCGTAGATGTTTAGGGTGCTAATACCTTCCCTTTTCATAACCAACCCCCTTACCTTGAATCTTTCCCCCTCTTTTTGGGTTATTCGCTCTTTTCCCATTCCTTTGGAAACAATAAAGTACGGTGGTGATTTTTATTTCTGATTTGTATAAAGTTTAGTCAATCCAATGGCTTAGTCTTTAACATTTCTACCGCTACAGAAAAATGGTGACTTCACTGGGGAAAGATTGACCTCTTGTTGGTCCATCCCTAAGTGGGTTAAGCCTATCTTTGTTTATATATGTATATGTTCTATTGTTGTTTATGTGTTATATGTTGTATATATGTTTGTTTGGATTTTCCTGGTTTTCAGGGTGCTTTGTGATTACTCATAAGTCCTATACCCAGACTTGGGCAAACTTTAAGATAGGACGGGCGATATAGTCATGTTAACTTTGACGGGGTAATCCCAAAAAAGGAGGCATGAGATCCCCCACTCAGTGGAGGCCCCTTTGACTCTAGTGTCGTTTACCGAATAATCGAGAAGACGTCTTGCTTTCGACTTGGGAGCCTGCTGAAACTGAGGACCGTAGAATACTAAGCCCATCTTGGCCTTTTAGGTGTAGTGCAGAAGTTATGACGGAGTAATCCGGAAATAGTTGTCACGCAATACCACGCTCGGACGAGTCTTTCTTGAGAATATTACTAATTATCGAGTTAATCAGGAAGTTGGTAATATCCGAAGGAAGGATGTAGACTCTGGGAACCTATAGAACCTTGTTCGGCAAGTGATAACTTTTTAGACCAACACCTTATGGGTAGTACCTTCGACCTCATGCTTGTGACGTTGAACCTATGAACCCTATATGTGTGATCTTGTGTGTGATTGTTGCATCATGCATGGATGCACTCATAAGCATCTTTTGAAGACAATATTTCAAGGGATTTAAAGGTTGACTATTTGTGAATATCTCAGGTACTATTATCCATGGATTCTGAAAAGAGAAAGACCGGGAAATACAGTTTCAAGGATCCCAAGGTAGATGAGTTGGTCAGTCTGATTCCAGAGATCGAGTGTTCTGCAGACTTTCGGAAGAAATATGGATCCATTATTCCTCTCATGAAGCTGAAGATAAAGGAGGGTATTCTCTCGACCTTGGTCCAGTTCTATGATCCGGTGTATCACTGCTTTACTTTTCCCGATTATCAATTGATGCCTACACTGGAGGAATATTCTTATCTATTGGATTTACCTGTTACCGATCGTGTTCCTTTTACTGGTTTGGAGGGTGAGCCAAAACCACATGAGATTGCTACTTTAATTCATCTGGGGAAGTCTGAGGTGGAAGCCCATATGACTACTAAAGGAGGGATTATAGGTTTACCAACTCAGTTCTTATTGGAGAAAGCTCGTTACTTTGCTAGAATGAAGAGTACGGTTGCCTTTGAGGCCATCTTTGCTTTACTGGCCTATAGATTATTCTTATTTCCTAATGTGGACAAGTTTGTCGACACTAATGCCATCAGGATTTTCATGATTGGAAACCCAGTTCCTACACTGTTGGGTGATGCTTATTACTCTGTTCACCTTCGGAGTTCTTATCATAGGGGAATGATTATCTGTTGCACGCCTTTGTTGTACCGGTGGTTCATCTCTCATATGCTTCAGTCTGATGCTTTTGGGGATGTCAAGAAGGAACCTCGTTGGGCTCCTAAGATCATGGCACTTACTCACTCGGATATTGATTGGTATCATCGAGCTTATCAAGATATAGAGATTATTGAAAGTTGTGGTAGTTTCCCCAATGTACCTCTTCTTGGTACAAAGGGAGGAATTAACTATAACCCTGTTCTTGCATGGTGATAGCTTGGTTATCCGATTAGGGATAAACCAAACAGTATTCATTTGAGTAGTTTATTTCTGAAGGAAGGAGAATACCACAGGGAAGCTAGGGAGCAGATTGCGAAGGTCGGGCATCACATTCATAAGAAAAGTAGGAAAGATTTGGGACCTAGGGGTGCTGTTTCTTTGGAGCCATATCTTCAGTGGGTCTGATCGAGAGCCATCCAGTTGAAGATGTCGTATACTTGGGAGACACCCATGCCTGATCTGTTTGTGAAGACCACTCCTACTTTATTAGATGATCTAGAAGAGTTGCAGCTTGCTTTGGTTAAGATGCAACAGGAAAGGGATGCTTGGAAGAACAAGTTCCAGACTTTAGAGAGTTCCTATAGGGAAGACTTAAAGGAGAAAGATGATTTGATAGAGATTCTTGAGTGTCGAGCAGTAGAGTCTATGGAGAGGCAAGGAGATTTATTTTCCCCTAAGCCTCAAATAGGTGCTGGTCGTTCACTTCCTGATTCAGATGATTGGAAAGAGGTTGCCATCAGACATGTGGAAGAAAACCAGAGGTTGAGAGCTCGGATTTCCAGGCTCACTGGGAAGCGCCAGCGTACAGATTGATCTCTATCAATTCCTTTTCTCAGGATTTTAGATTATATTCTCGTCTTGTACTTGGGATCATTGAAACTTGTAACCCATTTTTAAGTTATTATAATAAAAGTTTTCAGTATTTCAAATCATTATTATTTGGATGTTTGCAATATGTCTATAAACGTTAAATCCCTTGAAATATTAAATAATAAAGTAAAAATAATCATGTGCATTAAATGTCATACATCATATTGCACATATTTCTTGCATTAGTTATGCATACCCAGGTGTCTTACCAAGCTTCTTTACTTTGTTTAGCAAGCTGACTCATCACTACAACACACGGGCTAATTTCAAAAAGAAGATGGACAACTTGGAACAGGAGAATCGCGAGCTACGCGAAGAAGTTTATGCTTTGAAGGCCGGCTTGGCCAATTTGACTACTCTGATGGAAGATCTGGTGGTTGCTCAGAATCAGCCACCGAGTGTTCAACCTCAACCAACAAGGGCGAATGCTGAAGTTCCTATTGTCCCGGTATCCGCTACTCCGACTGTTGTTCAAAACCGTATGCCCCAGGGTTATCTGTGGGGAATGCCAGAGAATTTTGCACCTGAAGGTTTCAATTTGGGCCCCCAAGATGCTCTAGTGGTTCCAAATGTTGTTACTCCAGCACCTTCTGTGGTGCATATTGTTCCTGCTGCACCTCCTTCGGTGAATTTGGCTCCATTTATTAATGAAGATGTGTGTCGTCCTTTCCCTTCGCTGAGTGAAGACTTGGGTATTTTTGACAGAATGGATGATTTCCAAGAGCAGTTTGATAGAATGCAAAGAGAGATGAAGGCTCTTAGGGGAAAAGAGTTATTTGGGCAGAATGTGAATGAGTTGTGTTTGGTCTCGAATGTTAAAGTGCCTGCTAAGTTCAACGTCCCAGAGTTTGAGAAGTACAAGGGAAAAACTTGCCCTCGTGCTCACTTTGTGATGTACGTAAGGAGAATGTCTACCCACACCGATGATCAGCGTCTGCTGATTCACTTTTTCCAGGATAGTCTGATCGGTGCAACGTTGAAATGGTACATGAGTTTAGACAATGCCAACATCCATACCTTTAATGATTTGGGAGAAGCATTCATAAAACAATACAATTACAATGTGGACATGGCGCCTGATCGTGACCAGCTTAGAGCCATGGTTCAGAAAGACAGAGAATCATTCAAAGAGTATGCGTAGAGATGGCGCGAAGTGGCTGCACAAGTGATTCTTCCTATGGAGGAGAAGTAAATGACTAAAAATTTTATAAAGACGCTGAGTTCTTTCTACTACGAAAGAATGGTAGCAAGTGCCCCGAGTGATTTTACAGAGATGGTAGGAATGGGTGTCCGCCTAGAAGAGGCAGTAAGAGAAGGCCGTTTGACAAAGGTTGAAGGATTCGGAGGTGTCAAAAATCCAGCTTATGGGTTTACAAAGAAGAAAGAGGGGGATACCAATGATGTCATAAAAGAGAGGAGAGTGCATGCTCCTAGAAGAAATTATCTGCGTCACCAGCAAGTTACTTCAGTTACTCCTGTTATGAATGTCGCTCCGACTACCGTTGCTTATCAAAGACAGTCCTAGCAGGGGAACTAGGGGAATAATTAGAGAAGGGAGAACTATGACCCTATCCTCATGAGTTATGCAGAGCTACTACCAGCATTGATCCAGAAGAAGTTGGTCCAGACACGACCACCTCCAGCAATACCATTTCCATTGCCTTGGTATTACAAAGCAGACCAGACGTGTGCCTTTCATCAGGGAGAACCAGGGCATAGTGTTGAAAATTGTTATCCTTTAAGGATGGAAGTGCAAAGGTTGGTGAAGTCAATAATTTTATCTTTCAAAGACATGGGACCTAATGTGAAAGACAATCCTCTGCCCAAGCACGGGGGAGTGAGTACTGTGAATATGGTGGCCGGTTGTCCAGGTGACTTCCGGATTTTTGACATTAATCTAGTTAGAGGGGATTTGGTAAAGATGCACATAGACCTCTGTGAATTCAGTTATTATACGCATGACCACGCCGGTTGTGCTGTTTGCAGTACAAATATACAGGGTTGCAAGAAGATAAAGGCTGATTTGCAGGAGATGATAGATGAAGGTTTAATCCATATAATCAGGCCTAGGGCAGAGTATGAAGAGGAAGTGAATACGGTTTCTGGATGTCCTGGTGAATTCAGAATTTTTGATGTGGAGTATTTGAATGATGATCTCGTACAGTTGCATGCTACCTTCTGCCGTACTGCTGGTCAGGTGGAACACCAATATGGATCTTGCATAGTATGTTGTCAAAACCCCCGAGGATGTTCTATTGTGAGAGAGGGTGTTCAATTGCTGTTAGACAATGGGACTATCAAGATCACAGGTCAGAGAGTTGATTATCACGAGATTGATATTGTTGAAGTTTGTTTGATGAGAGAAGAGTCAGAGGAAGAGTATGCCTCCACGAATGAGTATTTCTCTTCAGACGAAGATTTGTTTGCCAAAAATGGTCTTTTGAGGGCTGATTGTGTCGAGGAAGGTGTAAACGTCATTGTACCTTATTTTGGTGCACCCGCTTACCTTAAGGTAGAGTACCATAGCAAACCAGCTGTTACCCCATTGGTAATTAGTCTGCCAGGACCTGTTCCCTATAAATCAGATAAGGCTGTGCCTTACAAATACAATGCTACAATCTTGGAAGATGGGGTGGAAGTTCCCATTCAGCCAATGCCAGATGTTGGAAATATAGCTGATAGTAGCAGGATGACCCGTAGTGGTCCTGTGTTTGCACCGATTATTCGAAGAGATGTTGTTGCTGGAAAGAAAATTGCTGATAATGATGAACCGAAGAAGACTGCAGGAGAGACTAGTAGAGCTACATTGGAGAAAGAGGTGGATGATATCTTGAAAATAATTAAAATGAGCGACTAAAAAATTGTGGACCAGCTATTGCAGACTCCTTCAAAGATATCCATCCTAGCTTTATTGATGAATTCCTTAGATCATATAGAATCACTAATGAGAGTACTAGACCAAGCTTTTGTGGAGAATGACATGCCATTGGAACAGTTTAGCAACGTAATTAGAAACATTACGTCATGTAACAACTTGAGTTTCTGCGATGATGAGTTACCAGATGAAGGGAGAAATCACAACTTGGCCCTCCAAATTTCTATGAATTGCAAGAATGATTCGTTGTCCAATGTGCTAATTGATAACAGATATGTGTTGAATGTTATACCGAGAAGTACTCTCATGAAGTTAAAGTATCATGGAACACCTATGCGCCCGAGTGGCATCATTATGAAGGATTTTGATGGGTCGAGGAAATATGTCATCGGTGAAGTGGACTTGCCCATCCATATAGGACCACACTTGTTCTTGATAACTTTCCAGGTAATGGACATTATTCCCGCATATAGTTGTTTGCTAGGACAACCATGGATACACGAAGTAGGGGATTTCACTTCAACTCTGCATTAGAAGCTAAAATTTGTGCGTGAGGGAAGGTAGTGATCATAAATGGGGAGCAGGCATTGTTGATATCCCATTTATCCTATTTCATTATTGTAGAAGTAGATGAGGCTGCTGTTGGAACCCAGTTCCAAGCCCTATCCATTGACAACATAAGGAAGAATGAGAATTATGTGGTTTCCCTAAAGGATGCGCAGTAGGTGGTGCGCAATGGTTATAATGCAGTTTGGGGACGACTTGTGGATCCACCTGTGAATAAAAACAGAGCTGGTTTGGGTTTCTCTTCAAGGAGTGTCAAAGGCGAAAGTCTGAAGTTGAAGTCTACTGTGAGCAGTTATCAGGATGTTTTCCGCAGTGGAGGCTATCTCCATCCGATTGGGTCTGGAATTAATGTTGTTGAAGAGGATGAAGCAGAGCAGGAAGTACCGAATTATGTGACGCATGGAGTCCGAGTCCAGAATTGGGTCACCATTGATATTCCTTCTTGCATACATGTTTCAAAGTAATTTGTTTTGCTAATCTGTCTCTTTCTTTTGAAAAACTTTCACTCTGCCCAAAGTGGAAGTATTAATGTTGTAGGGCTTATTTGTTTGCTATAACTGTTAAGATCATTAATAAAAGTTGTCTTTGCTTCCAAAAATTATGTCTTTTATTTTCTGCCTTT
Organism: Vicia faba; assembly: GCA_948472305.1. Taxonomy (NCBI): domain Eukaryota; kingdom Viridiplantae; phylum Streptophyta; class Magnoliopsida; order Fabales; family Fabaceae; genus Vicia; species Vicia faba. Next base: position 777,582,854 of record OX451737.1, read on the forward strand.
TTCTTGGGAAATGGTAATGATAAAAAAAAACCTTTCAAAATAAATAATAACTGAAAATTAATCTGCATGATCACTTGTTATATGTGTCAGTTTCTAAAAAGCAATCATATGTGCAGATTAATTAAAAAACCCATTGAATACAATGACCCTGCACCCTCTCCCAACTTTGAATGTCCTGTGTTTGGGGCTGAATAAGAAGACTATGATGAGATCCTGGAAGAGGTCTCATGGTTTCTTGAGCACAAGGAAAATACCATTCAACCATATAAAGAGCCTTTGGAAGTGGTTAATTTGGGTTCAGAGGAAGATCCGAAGGAAGTCAAGATTGGAGCATCGTTGCATCCTGATGTAAAGAGCGGGTTGATTGAGATATTGAAAGAGTATATGTATATTTTTGCTTGGTCTTATCAAGATATGCCTTGTCTAGATACACACATTGTCGAGCATCGTTTGCCATTGAAGCCAGAGTTTCCGCTAGTTAAACAAAAGTTGAGAAGAACCCACCCTGATATGGCAGTAAAGATCAAAGAGGAGGTCCTAAAGAAGATTAATGCTGGATTTCTTGTGACGTCAGTGTATCCTCAATGGATTGCCAATATTGTCCCAGTACTGAAAAATGACGGAAAAGTCCGCATGTGCATTGATTACAAAGATCTAAATAAAGCTAGTCCAAAAGATGATTTTCCATTACCTCACATTGATATGTTAGTGGATAGCACAGCAAAATTCAAGGTATTCTCGTTCATGGACGGATTTTCCGGGTATAATCAAATAAGAATGGCTCCAGAGGACATGGAAAAAACAATGTTTATCACACCCTGGGGAACATTATGTTACAGAGTGATGCCCTTCGGGTTAAAGAACGCTGGTGCAACGTACCAGAGGGCTATGACAACCCTATTCCATGATCTGATGCACAAAGAAGTCGAAGTATATGTTGATGATATGATTGCCAAGTCCCATACTGAAGAAGGGCATATAGAAGATTTGTTGAAGTTGTTTCAGCGTTTAGGGAAATATCGTCTCCGCTTAAATCCAAATAAATGCACCTTCAGAGTTAGATCGGGGAAATTATTGGGTTTTATTGTTAGCCAGAAAGGAATTGAAGTTGACCCTGACAAAGTCAAAGCAATTCAAGAAATGCCAGCACCAAGAATTGAAAAGCAAGTCAGGGGTTTCCTTAGGCGTTTGAATTATATCTCCAGATTTATTTGCCACATGACTGCAACGTGTGAACCGATCTTTAAGTTGTTAAAGAAATATCAAGGTTGTGTATGGAAGGAGACTGCCAAAAGGCATTTGAAAGTATTAAAGAGTATCTGCTTGAACCTCCTATCTTGCTCCCTCCCGTAGAAGGAAGACCGTTAATTATGTATCTAACAGTGTTGGATAAATCCATGGGTTGTATTCTGGGACAACAGGATGAAATGGGAAAGAAAGAGTTCGCCATTTATTATCTCAGCAAAAAGTTAACTGATTGTGAGTCGCGGTATTCCATGCTAGAAAAAACATGTTGTGCTTTGGCCTGGGCGGTAAAGCGTTTGCGGTAGTATATGTTGAATCATACCACTTGGTTGATCTCCAAAATGGATCCAATTAAGTATATTTTTGAAAAGCCTGCTCTTACTGGGAGAATTTCCCGTTGGCAGATGTTGTTGTCTGAATATGATATCGAATACCACACTCAAAAAGCTATCAAAAGTAGTGTGTTGGCAGATTACCTTGCTCACCAGCCGGTGGAAGATCATCAGTCTGCAGAGTATGAATTCCCCGATGAAGATGTGATGTTCTTGAAAGTGAAAGATTGTGATGAACCTTTGCCCGAGGAGGGCCCCGACCCTGAATCTCGTTGGAGTATGGTATTTGATGGAGTTGTGAATGCTTATGGTAAAGGCATTGGTGTTGTGATTGTTACTCCTCATGGATCACATATTCCTTTTACTGCGAGGTTAACATTTGATTGCACTAATAATATGGCAGAATATAAGGCTTGCATCATGGGTCTTGAAGAAGCTATTAACTTCAAAATCAAAATTCTAGATGTATATGGCGATTCAGCATTGGTAATAAATCAGATTAAAGGAGAATGGGATACTCGTCACTCTGGCTTGATCCCTTACAAAGATTATGCTAGAAGATTATTACCCTTCTTTAATAAAGTTGAATTCCATCACATTCCTAGGGATGAAAATCAGATGGCGGATGCTCTGGCAACTCTTGCTTCCATGTACCAAGTGAATACTTGGAATGATATACCCCGAATTATAGTTCTACGGCTCGATAGGCCCGCTCACGTGTTTGCGACAGAGGAGGTAGCAGACGAGAAACCTTGGTATTATGATATTAAGCATTTTCTTCAGACTCGGGAATACCCATTTGGCGCGTCAAAGAAAGATAGAAAGACACCGAGAAGGTTGGCATGCAGTTTCTTCCTCAGCGAAAATGTGTTATACAAGAGGAATTTTGACATGGTCTTTCTCAGATGCGTGGATAGACACGAATCAGACATGTTGATGCATGCGATCCATGAAGGTTCATTTGGCACTCATGCTAATGGACATTCAATGGCTAAAAGGATGCTAAGGGCAGGTTATTATTGGTTGACAATGGAATCTGATTATTACAAGTTTGCAAAGAAGTTCCATAAATGCAAGATTTACACAGATAAGATCCATGTACCTCCAACACTGCTCAATGTGATTTCCTCCCCGTGGCCTTTCTCTATGTGGGGTATTGACATGATTGGGATGATAGAACCTAAAGCTTCGAATGGAAACCATTTTATCTTGGTAGCAATTGACTACTTTACCAAATGGGTAGAGGATGCTTCATATGCCAATGTTACCAAACAGGTGGTTGTGTGTTTCATCAAAAACAATCTTATATGTCGGTATGGTGTGCCGAGCAGAATCATCAGTGACAATGGCTCGAATTTGAATAACAAGATAATGAATGAACTGTGCGAAGAATTCAAGATTGTCCATCACAATTCATCTCCATACAGGCCAAAGATGAATGGGGTTGTTGAAGCTGCTAATAAGAATATCAAGAAGATCATCCAGAAAATGGTTGTCACTTATAAGGATTGGCATGAAATGCTCCCTTTTGCTCTACATGGATATCGAACATCTGTTCGCACTTCAACAGGAGCAACCCCGTTTTCTCTAGTTTATGGGATGGAAGTTGTACTCTCAGTAGAGGTAGAGATTCCCTCATTACGTGTGATAATGGAAACCAAATTGACAGAGGCTGAATGGGTTTAGAACAGGTTTGACCAATTGAAATTGATTGAAGAGAAGAGGATGATGTCTTTATGTCATGGGCAGTTATATCAGAAAAGAATGAAGAAATCATTTGATAAAAAGGTCAAACCTCGTGAATTCAGAGAAGGCGACCTCGTGCTCAGGAAGATCATGTCTTTCAACACTGATTTTAGGGGCAAGTGGACTCCCAATTTTGAAGGCCCATATGTTGTCAAGAAAGCCTTCTCTAGTGGTGCATTAATTATTGAAACTATGGATGGTGAAGAGTTCCCACGTCCCATGAATGCTGACGCAGTCAAGAAATACTTTGCCTAAAGAAATAAAAGAACAACTCGCTAAGTTGAAAAACCGAAAGGGCGGCTTAGGAAAAAAGGAGCGTCTCGGTAGGGCGAAAACCCGAAAGGGAGGTCTAGGCAAAAATTAGAGACATAAACAGAATAAATTTCCCGCTAAGTTGAAAACCCGCAAGGGAAGCTTTGGCAAAAGTTAGGGACTTTCTTGGGAAGTAACTACGTCAGACAAGACCTGATCGTTAAAGCAAAAATCTTCTCGAATCCTCACCATACTTCAACAAAAATCTACTGCTCAGGATTTCAAAAGTTGTTAGGGGGGATAGTGGTCATTGTATCTCAATGTATCTTTTCTATTATGTATTACCATTTCCCAAACTTTGTAATCATCCATGGAGTCTTGCCATTCGCAGACTACCATTCTATTAATGAAATTCGAGCTTTTGCCCAACTTTTTGTGTTCTTATTTTTATTTAGCTTGCAAAGACATCATTTATTACTGATAATAACTATTAAAGCAAAAGGATTAAAAATAAAAATTGACTTTTCAAAAAGAAGAGAGATCTTTACAATTCAATTTACTTTGGAATTTGTGATGAAACAATGACAACGAGGGTGGTGATCCCAAGAATGAACAAACTCCGGTTGTTTTAAGAAAGTTTACTCCCTTCATGAAAGTTTTCTCAGGTCATTTTGCTGGTAGATGCGCAATCCTTGTGTGTTTCTCAGATGGTTAAAGACGATATCAGTAGGTGCAAGGTGCAGTATTGGGTTTGTGACCCCACTATCCCTAGTCGAGTATTGATTTCCCAGGAAGTTTATCCCATGGCATCTCTTGTTGGTAATGAGTATTCGTGATGAAAGTTTTCTCCAGGGAGGTAGGCTTGAATCCCCCAATGAAGTTTGGTTGTGTCAGTGTCAGTCCACTTTGTTTGAGGCTGGTCTCACAATCTCCAATAGGCATGTTGCTTTTGAAAAGTTGTTTTCTCCGATGAAACCGGAAGAAAGATGTTTTATCCCGATATTTGTTTAACTTGGTTACATCCGGATTATGTTTCTCCTCAATAAAGTTAAGGCAGGCAGTGGGTTTGGTTTCCACCGTTGCTTTTACCCTTTTGGATTGATCTTTCTGGTTGAAGTTAGCCTATTATTGTTAGTACCTGAGGCGGTTTTGTTTCTGTGTTCCGATTATGTATCCTTTTATCAGCATATGCATGATAGCACTCATACATTCATACATGCATCATGCATAACTAAAAACCATCATTCATTAGCATTGTGTTCTAACCTTTTCTGCAGCGTTCTTGGCTCAATTGATTTTGGTTGTCCCTCTTGAGTTTATTTCTCAAAGGATGTATCTACACTGGCCGTCTTGCTCTAGTTTATTTCCGAATTGGATTTATGGATCTCTGAAAACTTTGAGTTTTGGTTCATGCATTTATTTTGCACAGGAAGACTTTATCTCCTCAGCAGGAATATCATGGCATGTCCTCGGGAAGTCATGTCGCTATTCCCAGAAAGTCATTTCTCTTTGCAATTCCCCTTGACGATAAGTGGAAGTCTCTTTATTTGAGACAGATTATGTATTACCCTTTCCAGGAAGATTTCTTTGGTTAAAGAAGAGGTTGGGACCCGTTCTCGGCAAAACACCAGAATCTTGGGGAAACTTGATAGGTTTTCTCTTTCTACCTTCAGTGAACATTGGTAGTACATCGACAGTGAACGTCGGTGTTTGTTATCTTTTTGCTATCTTTAGTGAACGTTGATAGTTCATCGTTAGTGAACGGCGGTGATATGATATGTTTTCTCTTTCTACCTTCAGTGAACGTTGGTAGTACATCGGCAATGAACGTTGGTGTTTGTTATATTTTTTCTATCTTCAGTGAACGTTGATAGTTCATCGTCAGTGAACGGAGGTGACATGATATGTTTTCTCTTTCTACCTTCAATGAACGTTGGTAGTACATCAGTAGTGAACATCGGTGTTTGTTATCTTTTTGCTATCTTTAGTGAACGTTGATAGTTCATCGTCAGTGAACGGTGGTGATATGATATGTTTTCTATTTCTACCTTCAGTGAACATTGGTAGTATATCGACAGTGAACGTTGGTGTTTGTTATATTTTTTCTATCTTCCGTGAACGTTGATAGTTCATCGTCAGTGAACGGCGGTGATATAATATATTTTCTCTTTCTACCTTCAATGAATGTTGGTAGTACATCGGCGGTGAACGTCGATGCATGTTATCCTCCTCTCTGATTCTTTTCTTGTGGTTTACCAGTGATTTATTTTCCTGGTGGGATTGCTCTTCTGTTGTTACATTTCGTGTTGCATTCCCAATGCTACTTTGCATCTCTTTTGTTCCATTCATATGCATTCATATCCATAATTGTTTACATGGCATCTTAGGGCCAAAAACAGTGTTTGTTTTATATTTAAGTGTCTTCGATCACGTCGACACAAAGATTTTTAACCTTCGTATCTTCGAATAGAAGAAACTTAAATAAGGGCAGCTATTGTACCCCAAATTTTGCCCCTAAGATCCCTTCATCATACCATATTATTTCAATCACCACAAAATCACATTAGGGATTTTGGTTCTTCTACTTATCTTTAGCTTTTCTCTATGATAAGTTGCCAATCACCATAACTAGTTTTCTCTTGTGATCATGGATATTTTGCTTTAATTCTCTCTAATTAACAAAATGCAATATTGGTTTGTCTTACTTGCTAATAATGTAGGTAAAAGCAATGAGGTCTAGCAACTTGCATCATGGGTTCATGAGTTTATTTCCATGCCCTAGTCAAAGCTTGAGAGATTCAAACCTCACCCATGAAGTTGTTTTGAAAGTAGTTTTGGTGGCCATGAGTCCTCATCATCATCCTCAACAATCTCTATTCACAAAGGAAGAGCATTGGCACAAAAGTTTGTTCAAACATGGCAAAGTTCCACCAAGCTTTCTCTTGATCTAGAGGCTAGGGTTTTGGACTTCAAAGGGGCATATCTTGCTCATCTTTTTGGTATTTTTTGAGTGATTCCAAAAACATTCTTCTCTTCAAAGATTTACCAACAAATCACTTCAAAATTCCCAAGGAGTTTTCATGTGGAAGGGACATGGTGAAGAAGAAAGATTACAAGTCATCCAGATGAATCCCCAATTTTCCATATGTGGCTTAAAATGATCATAACATGGTCAATTTTTATCACCTTGAGCCCATTCATTTTTCATGATGATCCTAAGTATGTGTACTTCATGCCTTCTTTTATGTGCAAAGTGAAAAAATGGATGGAAGTTGCCTTAAGAATGCAAAAGATTATAGGTCATTTCTTGATTTTTGGCCAACTTCAACAAGTCATAACTTGCTCAATTTTTGGATATTTTGAGTGTTTCAAATTGCAAAATGTCATTCAAGAGGTCTACTTCATTCCATATTTTTTATCAAGAGTAAATTCTAAGTGCAAGGCCATGTTTGAAAGCAATAGATTATAGGTCATGTTTAAAGAAGAATTTGAAATATTTCTAAGTATGGAAAGTCAACTCTTTTTCCTCAACTTTGACTCCATGTAACTTTCAGCTCAAGCATCCATTTGATTCCATTCTTTTTCCATTAGAAAGCTTGTAACATCATCTTTCCAAAGCATCAAGAATGTTGCCCTAAGACCCCTTGAGGTGGAAATTAAAATGGATTGAACTTGGTAACTTGGAACTGAAGTTTCACTATGAGTCAGAATTTGAAATCCATGTTTTGGCATTTAAACATCAAATTAGCACGCGCTTGTGATCTAAACATGTTTAACCAAGTTGCCAAAGTGGATTTGAGCCTTAAAATGCAAGGATTTGATAAGTTTTTATGCAAATTAGATCACACTATGCTCGTGTATTAGGTTCACATGATTTCCCTCCAATTTGCATCATTCCACACGCTTGAGCATTCCATTTGATTCCCTATAAGTAGAGGGTCATCCCCCATTCAAATTCCCAAACTTAGATAGCCAGAATCACCCTGCCAAACTTGCTTCATAACTCAGAATTCAGCTACTTAGAATCCTATTCTCAAGCCTTTTTCAATCCATTTTCTCCATCAATTCACCTTCCTTGATCTTCCCTGAACCTAACCATAGATTTACATTCAAGAATCGTGCCCTACATTGCTCCATAGAAGTCCAGTTTCAGAGCTCTGCAACTCAACTTCAATAGGTAGATTCCTTCATCAATTCTTAAAAACTTTGGTATCATTGTATTGCTCTCATTGCCCTGGTTCTAGTCGCAACAGTTACTTTCATCTGGAAGCACGTTTTGACCATGAATTTTCAAATCCCCTTTCAAAACTTTCTTTCCAAATTCCTTGAGTTATAGTTTATATAAATTTGTCGCGAAGGTTTGGTTGTCTTCGTCTTGAAGAGACGAAGCGAATGACATAGGTCTTAGCTTCTAATTTTACAGTTGGAGAGACCTGCAATTCGTGAGGGCTGGAGGTTAAAGATGACCAATGTGTCATCTTCTAACCAATGAAAGCGTGACACTTGTTATTTTCAATCCTGATTTATTTAATGATTTTGTACATTCAGTAAAGACCATGATATGCACAGTGCGCCAGATCCTTTGGATTTGATTACTAACGCGTTTTGACTCTTATCCAATGGTCCACATCTTTTTCTTTTATTTCCTTTTTCTGATTTTTATATTTTAATTGTTTTAAATTTCAAAAAATCATAGAATATTCATTTTTACTCAAAAATCTTAAAAAATTATGAAAAATATTTTTGATTATTCTCTTTCTGATTTTTATTTTTTCATAATTTATTTTTGTGTTTTGGTATTTTTTATGAATTTTACACTTATTTGATTTGTTTAAAATGTTTGAAAATACTTTTGCACATTTTTTAATTCTGAAAAAATTATGAAATGATCCAATGACATTGTGACAAATATTGGTGACTTTATTTTATTTTTGTTTCTGACTTTACTATTTTTAATTTTTAAAAATAGTTTCTGACTTTTAAAAATTCCCAAAATTTTTATAAAAATATTTTGACCCATTTCTGATTTTTCTATGGTTTTATTTTTCATTTCTTGATTAATTTGAATATTCTTTATATTTTCCCCATAATTTTTTAGTTTATTTTAACATTTCTCATCCTTTAATATATATTAAATATTATATCATTTTGTGAATATTTTCTGGCTGTCTTGGGTTGATTTTTTGGTCATGGCTTTATTAACATCATTGGATTCATGGTGTTGAGTTTAACTCCACAACAATGGATGAATGATTTTAATAATAGTTTGATTAAATATTAATTCAAATGTAGTTTTCTTTTTTACCCTAATTCCCCTTCATCTCGTTCCCTTCTTCTTGCACTAAATGTTGTTGGAGCATGATCTCTATATCATGTCTCAAAACAAATGGTGCATAGATTGCTATTGATCGGCCTCAAAATAGGTGCGACTTCTATATAAGTCCATTTACGATTGCTTAACATAGCACTAAATTTTATCCTGATTCGAATAAATGATCATTTGTGGCCCAAACTTATGATTGCAAGCCCAAGTATGTTAATTTGATCTCTTTGATCCAATAACCTTGAGATTCATTGTGTGGAGGCTTTGGTTCTACCAATCCTCTAATGGATCTATAATACCTTTGGTCAACGCGGATCACTTAAACATCGTTGATCATTAAATGGTACTTATGAGAATTCCAAATGGATGATATACTTGACAAAAAGCAAATGCAACTTTTTGTGTGGAGGCTTTGGTTCTACCAATCCTCTAATGAGTTCCAAATGCAAGTTTCAAGATGGTCATCCAACTAACCACTAATTATTAACTTACTTTATTTTTTGCTTTTTATTCTTTTATGCTTTATGTATTATTTATCTTTTAGCATTTTCATTTCATGCCACTTTCATCTTTGCTCATTTGAGCATTTATTTTCTTGTCCTTTTCATTTTTCTCACTTGAGTTTTCCTTTTTTTTAAGATACTTAATAATCAACATAAACCCTAAAAAAACTTTTAATGGTACTTGGACTATTTGGTTACTATCCTTGGCATAATGGCGCAGTGGACTTTTTTCTTGGACTTAGGATTAGAAACCTTGGCCTATCTTGGAGACCTTGTTATCTTATCTAATTATTTTGTCTGGAGCTCTTGAGGTTTACCTCAAGACATTGGGTTGCTTGTTTGTTTTTGTGTGCAGGTTTTTGTGATTACACTCTTTGTTTTTAACCTGGAATTCACTCGCATACAGCCGTTACTCTGCCCAATTTTTGAGAAGACTTAATACACTTAAAGAGGTCTAGTATCTTTGCTTGCTTGGTTTCAATCCAAATAATGGGAATTTTACCTAGGCTCATAATGTCAAGCCTTGGATTCTTGTTGGTTAGATGGTCCTTATCCTTAGCCTTTACCTTATGCTTTAGGATAACCTCTTATTCTCGTCCCATCTTCTTTAATTTCAAAAATCTTCTCCCTCCTTTTGAAAACCCTTCTTGTTTTGAAACTTAAACCCTTTTCATATTAAACTTGGGCTTATGTCCATGCATTTTCAAAAATATTTTCGTAAATAAACTCCAATCAATTTAATAATACCTTGACATTTTTTATGAGAAGACTAAAAGTCACCCAATCTCATTTCAAACCATTTTTCCACTTTGGCTTTTATCTTTAAAACTTTTCTCAAAAGATTAAGGCTCTTGTCAATCCTTGTAGTGATGCAAACAACTATACTTCTACAATATGTAGTGAAGTGAGATATTTTCCACTTGGGTGTTGAGTGAGGCATTGTTGATTTTAAAAACCAATCCATAATCCTCCACTTTGAGATGATGCAAATTCTCCTTTCTCATGATTGTGGGTAGTAAGTATGTTTTCCACACGGACAATGATGATGATGTCTTATCTCTTAAAATCAACCAACACACTTGTGTTTCAAACTTTTAAAGGAGGAACTACATATACCCTGATACCCTATTGCACAAAAGGTGGTACGTAGGCACTAAAGGTTCGCAACCGCAGCGGATGCAAAAATCATAAAAATAATATATTTCTTTTCTCACCTCCACCATCCATTTTATACATAACACATTTTATAGCCAAAATATACAGATTTTACAAAGAGGCTCCTGCAGAGTACCGTAGATGTTTAGGGTGCTAATACCTTCCATTTGCATAACCAACCCCCTTACCTTGAATCTTTCCCCCTCTTTTTGGGTTATTTGCTCTTTTCACATTCCTTTGGAAATAATAAAGCGCGGTGGCGATTTTTATATCTGATTTGTATAAAGTCTAGTCAATCCAATGGCCTAGTCTTGAACATTTCTACCGCTACAGTAGTCAAATACCAAACCTTGAATCAACATCTCGTGAAGGCCATCCCTTCGGGCGTAACTAAACTGTCTTAAGGCTAAGCAAGGTTTGTAGGTGATTCCTCCCCTAATTCCAAGTAAAGGGACATTAGGAAATTCTCCATAATGGTCAACAATGATAACATTCTCCTTGGATCGGGAGCACCAATGAATGTCTGAATGCTTGAGCGTCATTAACCTTTGTGACCACCTTGAACCTTGCTCATTATTTAATACTAATTGGGGAAGATGAGAAATAAACCATCTTTCCAAGAGAGGAGTGCAACACATAAGGACACCTCTTTTCCTCATTGTGCGAGTGTGAAAAGAGTGTAGGATATCCCCTAGCAATGTAGGCACCGGGTTGCGTGATATGAAGATTTTGACGGCGTTCACATCTATGAGTTGGTCATGATTTTAAAAAAAAACCATCCCATAGATGAGGAGAGACACAATTTCCTCAAGAGCTTGCAAATCTAAATAATTCCAACAGTTTTGGGCTTTCTCAAACAGAAACTTTGCTAGGAAGCCTTTGACACCACTCCTTGTTTCCCAATAAGTTGTGATATCATATGAGTGCAAGTGTAGAGCTTGAGAAATATCTTTTGGCTTTGGATCTCTTTCTGTACCGTTGAAAGGTAGTTGATTGAGAATGGGAATCCTCAAGATTTTGGAGAATTCTTCCAAAGTAGGCACAAGTTGATAGTCGGGAAATGTGAAGCAATGGTGCAAAGGATTAAAGAACTGAAAGAGCACCTTCATCATGTCCTCATCTGTATTAGAGGTTACCAAGTTGAGTAGACGGCCATGTCTCTCAGTGAATGGAGAGTTTTTATGAATCCTTGAAGCTAGCTCCTTAAGTTGTGGAGGGATTCTCACAAGGTTGACTTGAATAGTTTTCCTGTGAAGTGAGTCCATATCCTACAAAACAAGAACAAAGATGAATCCCAAAATCCTTGAAATGGTTAGTGGATGCATATGATGTTCATGATGTCCATGATGTTATGTACAAGTATGAATATACAAACAAAGCAAACAAGTCCTAGGTTTAGGCTTGCATGGAGTTTTATAGGTAAGTACCCTCTTGAAGTTTAGTTGTCTTAAACCTGTCCTAGTAATAGTAACCGGGTTCTAAGGAGCTCAATATCACTGGATTGTTTCCTTGGTTATTGTTTCAGCTCAAGCCTTTTTAGTGGCGACCGCAATATCCCTAGAAACCAATCCTCAATGAGTGTAGTATCGAGTATCTACCAACTTCGAACTGCACCAAAGTCGGTCATCTCACTACATCCTAAAGGCCAAGTTGGTCAAGTAAAGGTTCTAGAAGTTCATTAGTGCTTCATGACATCACTCAGCGGCCCCTTATTCTCTTTTATTAACTCAAAGGCTACCGGTACCCACAAATCTATCACACTAATGTAGTTATTGCTTATACCATGTCGGTATACCCCGCGCAGTTTCCACAACATATTGCTACTTCCCTGTAATGTATCCCCAAATCCGGGTAAAGGATTTAAACCCAAACAAAAAACCATAATGTAAAGCATACAAGTCAAACAATGTAAGCAAGTAAATGTGATCTATCCCTAAGGTAACCCCACCTTTAGAATTTTCCCCAGCAGAGTCGCCAATTCTGTGATGTGGTGGGAGAACTGACTTAATGGTTTTGCGTTTGATCGTAAATGTTGCCGTTAGCAAGAGTCTCCACCGACTTTTCTTTTATTCAAAAGGAAAGGTGAAAAAGAATAGGAAAGACCTTTGAGATTGTTTGTTGAGTTCGGGGGGTAGATTATGAAAAGGAAGGGTATTAGCACCCTTTTTATCCATGATTATCCATAGGCTCTTAGTTACTTACTAGATCACTTGCTTTTGTTTGAAATTGTGTTTCGTGTGGTTTTTGAAAGTATTTTGTAAAGAGGCCATTGTTTAGGCAATCTTTGTAATGATTCTCGTTCGTAAGAATGTATAAAAAAATGTTTGATCTTTTGAAAATGTTTTCAATTTTGTAAGATGTTTTGAATGTGGATGTGATTGATTTGAAAATAGCAAGGATGCTTGATTTGAAATGGAGCAAGTAACTGAAAGTAATCTACCTACTCAAATTTCTTTCTTGTTCACTTTCTTTTCCTTTGACATTGTTGTCTTACCATTGATTTGGTAAGCAACCCTATCTTGGAATGTAAACGGGACGGGCGTGGGTCATCGTATAGCCATGATTAGAAATGTTGCAAGGTATCTTAGCATTTTGAGGGGCTAAGATCATTTTGTAAGGCAACTTTGAATAGCGTCATCGATGGACTACGATCTTGTATTTGTTTGTTTTTGCTAAGACACCTTACATGCGTAATATGGCCATTTTTGTATAAGGAAACTGTTGTACCCCAAAATTTGCCCTCCCATTTCCTCAACATTTTCTCATCACAAAACCCTTGAAGATCAAGATCCAGTTAGGGTTTCCTCTGCTCAAGACTTCTCCTTGCATTGTGGATCCAAATTAGGGTTTGTGTTTAAACAAAGATGTTTTGACCTAAAATGCCTAAGATGACTTTCATGCTTCATATTGGACTCCCAAGTTTATCCATACCAAGTTTCAAGTCTTGATTCCAAGTTTTGCCCAGTCAATTGGACAGATGACCTAGAAATCACCTGTATTGGGGAAAAAGTCAATTGTGGCCAATTGACAGTCAAATCTCATGAAAATTGACCCACATCAACATTATGAACTCATATGGACCATTTGATCAAGTTTTGATCACAATTCCACAAGAAATTTGATCAGATCATCAAAAGGGCAAAATGGTCATTTTTAGGGTTTTGACTGCACAAGGGTGATTTTTGACTATTTGACCTATCCAATGGCAAACCAAGCTCACATTTGGACTCAAAGACCCCATGGAATTATCTTGACATGATCAACAAACTCAAAAGATCCCAAGTACACAAGATTGACAGTTGAATTTCCCAGTCAATTGATCAATTTTGACTGTATACTGAAAAGTCAAACTTTGACTTTTTTTGGTCAAAATCAAGTGTCAAGATTCATTTTTCATCAAAACATGCCAAATCATGAAACTTGTTCATCAAGAAATCAAGAAATGCAAATTAGGGTTTGAAATGGGAATCAAACAAGATTCATTTGGATTCACTTTCTTTGCCCCAAACAAGTTAATTGCCCAACTTTGCCCCACTTTCTCACCAAGATTCATTTGGATTCAAACAAAAGTCAAAACATGAAAGTTGTAGCTTGTTGCATAATCTACAAATTTGATTCACAAAGTTTTCCCAAATGAGGCTTTTATCTCAAGTTACAAATTTTTGAATAAGGGCACTAAACCATTCATAACTTAGTGAAAATTTGACCTTTTTGACAAGGTTTTCTACCTAACTTCAAGGCCATTTTCCATACACTTCCACTTGGAATTTCAATTTTCATTTCAAAGATGGATTGTAGTACACATTCCAAGCTTTCCAAAATGTCCAAGAACTTCTCAAACAACCTCATAACTTGAGAGAATCGAATTTCACAATATGGCAAAAATCCACTTATGAATGGTTCATGAACATGTTCATAACTTAGGCCATTTTCAAATCAGCATAGTTTGTGCTACATTACAGGTCCTAAAACCCTTTGACACTCATAAATTTAATGCTAATACATTGTGCCAAGATGTTATTCTTTGAGTTTGGTCATTGGACAAAGATTTAAGCCTTAATTGGAAAAAGTGATTTATCCATTTTTGTAAAGTAGAACTTTATGTCAAGTTTGCAAATCAAATGGTACAATGCATATCTTTGGACACAAGATTCATGGACATAACACACTGATCAAGACTAAAAGATGCAGCATAGTGTGAGGGCCTGTACAGGCTAGAATGATCAAGTGGCCATTGCTTGCTTCAAATTCAAGTAAGGTAGCATAACTTGTACCAACTTCCATCTCAGCTTACAAACACTTAGACAAACTTATCAAACACATTCCACACATCTCAACCAAGCTATTGCACGAGCCTTTTACCTCCAATCTCTCCCAAAACTCAGAATCACCTTGAAACTGCTCAAACAGAGCAACCTCTGCAGATTGAGTTCCAACTCTCAATCCCTTCAAGCATTCTTGCCCAAACCAGCTCACATACATTCCCTAACATCTATGCAAGCTAACCAAAAGCAAAAACACGACCTATAATCCCTCTAACTGGTTCCACCATTTTCACATTTCTGATTTGCAGGTGAAGTGCTCTAGCTCGATTCAAAAGCTTTCAAGACAAAGTAAACATTGGAATAGCATCCCTGGACCTCAAGGAAGCTTTTCCAATCATCACCTTGCACTGAGAACTTCTCCATTGCCAGATAGAACTTCAACTGAACAGGTGAGTTTTTGAATTCGTATCTCTCTTATTAGGCATTGTTAGCTTTAGGTTTGTGAAGAGAAGATGTCATAATCATTTCCCTGAACATGCCCATATAATTAGATTTTATTTATATTATGTGTGTTGCAAGAATTTGATGTCTGAACTTTGAACAAAAATTAGGTTAAGAATTGGGAGAGAAGAAATTCTCTCTCATTTCTGAGAATTAAAACATGTTTTTTATATGTGTGAATTCGTGGGAAGATGCTTAACAGTTTTGATGTTAGAAGTTTTTGCTAAAACTCAAGGAATCAGGACCTTGCAATGGAGGAAAGTGGCGCGCGTTTTGTTCAAACAGAAGGCTGGAGGTTGAAGAAAGGTCTTCATGGGCTGGGCCTGTGTTGACTTTTCTTTTTGCACCACATAATTGCTTCTGAACCCCCTGAGCCCATTTTTCTTATTTCTTTGACTTTTTGACTTTTTCTTTTTTTGATTGACTTATTTATTTTTTCTCATGACATTAAAAAAATAAAAATATTTTTTCTCACCATTTTTGATTTTATTAGGCATTTATTTAGTTTTCTTTTAGTTTATACATAAATAGATAAATGCATATATTTTGTTTAAAATACTAAAAAATTGTGCAAATGCATTTCTATACATTTTTATTTTTGTTTTACTTTCTGAAAATATTTTATAGAGAAAATACTTTTTATTTATTATTATTAAATATCAAAAATTGTTATTTTTTATATATAATACATATTTAGAATTTAATACATATATATATATATATATATATATATATATATATATATATATATATATATATATATATATATATATATATATATATATATATATATATATATATATATATATATATATATATATATATATATATATATATATATATATATATATATATATATATATATATATATATATATATATATATATATATATATATATATATATATATATATATATATATATATATATATATATATATATATATATATATATATATATATATATATATATATATATATATATATATATATATATATATATATATATATATATATATTAGTCTATTTAAGTTAAAATACAAAAATACCTATATTTTTCATTTTATTAATATTTGACATAAAAAAAATACTTTTTATAAATATACTTCACTTTATTTTATTTTTGTACATAATAAATTAATAATGTATTTTATTTAATAAAATTAGGGTTTTACCCTAAATATGAAAATACTCCAAAAAATACCTTTTTATTTCCTTTTTTTTTATTTTCACATAAATAATATTCTTTTTGTTATACACATAAAAATTCTTTTTACACTTTGCATATTTATTTCAATTTCCATTCAATTATACAATTATTTGTCCTGTAAATATTCAACATTGATGTAATAGTTTTAGGTTTAAATTCCTTGTCAAAATCCCCATTTGAATATTTGTACCCCCTTCCCATATTTGGTTTTGTAATAGCTTAGTAAATTTATTTTCGCACTTTATTGCTTTCTAATTATACCATGTTAGAATTAGGGTTTGTATGCGAAAAACGATAAAATAGTTATGACCTAATCTCAAGACAAACAAGCATGAAAATGAACACACAAATCACACTTGCACCCCTTAGGGTATTCCACTTGTTGCCTTTCAAAATTGGGCCATATTGCATGTTAGGTCTCTTTGGGCAAAACAAACAAATCAAATGATCATAGTCCCTCGATAACACTTTCAAAATGTTGCTTAAACAAATGATCAAGTCCCTTAAAGAAAATGCCCAAAGATACTTGGCACCATTGCAATTATGGTCTAAACGATGACCCGCGCCTGTCCCTTTCACATCCTAAACATGAGATTGTCCACCAAATGCAATGGTGGAACAAACTTATTAAAAAGGGTTTAAAACATAGCAATAAACTTTGAGAAATTTAGGAGTAGATAACCTCTTAGTTACTTGAATCAAACTTGCAAAACAAAACACTTGCCTATTTTCTAAACCACGCATCACTATACCTGCAAAACAACTTTCAAAAACAAATGAAAACCTTTTCAAAAGACATACACCTTTGTATACATCCCCACATGGATCATTACAAAGGTTGCCACCACAATGGCTTCTTTTTCAAAACATTTTTCAAACCCACACACACACAATCACCATTTCAAACAGTTGAAAATAAAAGGCAAGTGATCTAAGCAAGTAACTAAGAGCCCATGGATAACCATGGATAAAAAGGGTGCTAATACCTTCCCTTTCTATAATCTACTCCCCGAACCCAAGAAAACATCTCAAAAGGTTTTTGCTGTGCTTTTTAAACCTTTCCTTAGGATAAAATAAAAAGTCGGTGTCGACTCTTGCTCAACCGAAACATTTGCGAATACGAACGCAAAACCACAGTCAGTTCTCCCACCGTATCACAGAACTGGCGACTCTGATGGGGATGAAATTAAAAGTGGAGTAACCTTAGGGTTTAGATCACCTTTGTTTTCAATTATTTGCTTTGTTTGCTTTTATATTTGTGGGCTTTGCATCGGAGTTTCATAGATCCTAACCCGGATCTGGGAAATACCCTTTTTAGGTAGCATAATCTGTGAGGGACCTGTCCGGCGTAGACCGACATGGGTGAAGCAGTGGCTACGTTTGGTGTGGCATCTTGGTCTGTACCTATATCCCTTGTGTTGCAACGGGGAGAATATAGGTCTTCTAAGGAGCCATTAAACACCAACCAACCTTAGAACCCTAAATTGACCAACTTGGCTATTAGGACAGTAGCAGTATGTTACACTCATTGAGGCTAAACTCTCGAGATGGTTCTGGCCGCAAGAAAAGATTGCGATGCTGGAGTTATGACCGATTGAGGGTAGCCAATGATTTGAGATCCTCTAGAAACCGGTTACTCTTGATAGGACAGGTTTTAACCAACGAAACTAAAAGAGGGTAATACCTAAACTTCATGCTGGCCTGAAACCTAAGGGTTGTCTTGTGTGACTTGTGTGCCTTACCATGCTTGCCTATGTGAATACTTGTGGTGTGCTTCATCATAACATCATGCCATCATACCATTGCATTCATCCTGTATAAAGGACTAACCCATTTCAAAGACAAAAAGTTTCATCTTTGCTCTGTTTTGTAGGACATCATGATGCCCGTGCGTAGGAATACTATACGGCTCAACTTTGTTCAACCACCAGTTTTGCTCAAGGATCTGGTTGGCAGGATTCCAAACACTTCTTCCTTCATCAACAGACATGGTTCTCTCCTTGGCTTGATCACTGCAAAATGGGACCAACAACTGATAAGTGTTCTGACCCAGTTTTATGACCCTCTGTATCATTGTTTCACCTTTCAAGACTTCCAGCTGGTTCCTACCCTGGAAGAATTCTCTTACCTGCTTGGGATCCCTGTCTTGGAACAAACTCCATTCACTGGTTTGGAAAAGACTCCTAGGCCTGAAGAGGTTGCTGCAGTCCTCTCCTTGACCAAAGAAGAGGTATTGGCTAACTGGGAAACTAGAAGTGGAGTTAAGGGATTTTTGGTCAAATTTCTGGTTGGCAAGGCTAATGATTTCTGGAATGACTTGGACTTCAAGGCGTACGAGGATATTCTGGCTCTTTTGATCTATGGTCTGGTATTATTTCCCAATCCTGACACCTTTATCAGTATCCATGTCATAAGGATCTTCATGTCTCGGAATCCTGTACCCACTCTTTTGGGCGATATCCTGCAACAACTCTATGCTCGTACTGCTCGAAAACGGGGAACTCCGTGGTGTTGTGCTCCTTTACTAGTGAGGTGGTTTATTTCGCACCTTCCTAAGTTCGTGCTGAAGAATGAAGAAGGAAAAGGTTGGGCTTGGAGGTTAATGTCTCTCACAGATAATGACATCACTTGGACTCTCAGAGGTTTGGATGAGGTAGCTGTTGTTGACCGTTGCGGAGAATACCCTAATGTTTCGTTGATTGGTATCCAAGGAGGAATCTCTTATAATCCATGCTTAGCTCTCCGTCAGTTTGGAAGAGCCAGAGGAGATGGGCCTCATGAAATGCTGGTTCCTCACTTCCATTTTGAGTTTCAGGCAGACAGTGACAAACTACGCCATGAATTCATTAGAGCTTGGGACAGAATTCACAAAGCTGACCCACATGAGTTGGGACCAAAGACTTCTCTACCATTGGAGCCCTATTGCAAATGGGTCCACGTCCGTGCTCAGAGGTTAGGTATGCCGTACGAAGCTGTTAGACCTCTCATTCTTGAATCTCCTGATGAAGATGGGGTTCCTCCAACTGTCCTCCCTCCTCAGATACCTACTGATTTTGACACAATGAAGAGATCTTGGGCGCAGCTAAAGGAAGAACGGGATTTCTATCGGGAGAAGTTCAACGAGCAGGAACGGAAGATCCAGAGGCTGACTAAGCAATTGGAGGAAGAGCGGGTCCTGAACAACTACATCAGCACTAAGAAGAGGAGGCCATGGGAGCATTGATGAGCTTTGGATATTTCCTTTTATAGTTTTTATTTCCTTCATTCCTGTAAAGCCTAAGGGCAAATTGTTGAACAATTGAAAATTTTAAATCTAATGAAGTGTGTTTCCCTTTTTGTCTACAAAGTTGAATCTTGTTTTTCTTTGAAAACATAAAACATACGCATTCCATTGCACCATATACATAGCAGGTACCCTATTTCACAGGTTGCTTAATCTCCTTCGCTGTTTATTTTGAACAGTCATCATGAATCCAGACTCATCCAGTGAGCAAGCCATCAAGGCCCTACAGGCCCAAAGTGCCCAGTTTCAAGAAATGGTCCTGAGCCTGGCCCAAGGTCAGCAAGAGTTGAAGACTCTACTCCTGAAGAAGAAGAAGAAAAAGAGGACTGCGTTGTTCAACACTGGACGCAGATTTGGGAACACACTCCATAATGAAGCTGAACCAACTACTTCTTCTGCTGAGAAAAACAGTCCCCAAGGGGGAGGAGCTCCTAGTCCCGCAGTCTCCGACAACGAGACGGACTATAACGACGAACAATACCCACCTGCTGCTGACAGATACAAGCAATTGGAGGACCGCTTGAGCGCCATGGAAATTCAGAATGTGCCGGGGCTGGATTTCGGAGATCTGGGGTAGTAATTCCACACAAGTTTAAGGCGCCTGCCTTCGCCAAGTATGATGGGGTTTCCTGCCCAAAGCTGCATCTAAGGTCATACATAAGGAAGATCCAACCCTACACGGCGGATAAGAACCTTTGGATTCACTTCTTCCAAGATAGCCTTTCGGGGTCACAGCTTGAATGGTTCTACCAATTAGATGGAACTAGCATCCGACACTGGGAAGATTTGGCAACCGCATTCTACAGACAATACCAATACAATTCTGATCTCGCTCCTACGCGTACCCAACTTCAGGGTATGTCTCTAGGAACGGGTGAAGGGTTCAAAGAATATGCACAAAAATGGAGAGATTTGGCTGGCAGGGTGCAGCCTCCATTGACTGATCGTGAGCTGGTTGATATGTTCCTAGGGACTTTGTCTGGTCCATTTTTCAATCATTTGGTTGGTAACTCCTCCGCTGGGTTTACGGATTTGATTCTAACGGGAGAAAGAATTGAAGCTGGCATCAGGTCAGGCAAGATACAAAAGGCTGCCTCTACAAGTACTAAGAAGAGGCCGTTTAAGAAAGAAGCAAGCGCCGTCTATGGTCCTAGACGACAAGTCAAGCCCGAAAGTCGCCAAGCCGTCAATGCTTTGGTCATTTCAAAACCTGTTGCTGCTCCTCAGCAGTACAATCAACAAAGAGGTGAAAGGCCCAAAAGGCAGTATACTCGGCTGAGTATGACCTTATCTCAAATTTTACCCCAACTGTTATCAACCAACTTGGTGACCCTCAAAGAAGCTCCTAAGGTCGTCAACACTGCGTCTCCTAAGTATAACCCAAATGCCCGGTGTGCTTATCATTCTGATAGTCCCGGGCACACCACTGATGATTGCTGGGCCCTGAGAAACAAAGTGCAAGATCTTATCGACGCGAAGGAAATTCAGTTTGAAGCGCCTGAGAGACCGAATGTTGTAACTGCTCCTATGCCCCAACATAGAGTAAATGCCATTGAGGAAGAGTTGTATGCTGTTTCGGTGAATGAAGTTGTTACCCCTCTTTTGACTGTTAAGAGGAACTTGCTACTAGCCAGTTTATTTCCGGGTTGTGGCAAGGGTTGCCTCCTGTGTGCTGTTATCCCTACCGGTTGTCCACTGCTGAAATCAAGCATCCAAAGTCTGATGGATAGCAAGGAGATTCTGTTCAAGAAAACTGCTATTCCGTTTGTTTCCATTGAAGAAATTTCTGTTATCACAATTTACAATCCTGCCAAAGCTCCCGTGAAGAAACCAGTCCAAATTATGTCTGTTGCACCCATTACTATTATTGTTCCAGGGCCTCTCCCATATGAGTCTGATAAAGCGGTCCCATGGCATTATGGAGCCGACGTGTATGTGCTTGGGGTGAAGCAGGAGTTCAACACCAATACCAGTATCAGTAGCATCACTGGTCCCGCCAAGATTACCCGCAGTGGCAGGCTCTTCTCGCCTGACATTGCACCGCCAGTTATCCGAAAACCTCTCACCATCACACCCGCAAGTGTGCATGTTCCAGTTCAAGTTCCTGTGTCTACTCCTGCCGCCGAGTCCTCTGATACTCGGGGCAAAGAAGTTGCTACCGATTCGCCTTCCAGGACGGAGGCACCAAAGAAGAAGACTGCTATGGAAGCCTCCCAACAAGAAATGGAGGAAATTCTTAAAATCATCAAAAAGAGTGACTTTAACGTTGTTGAACAGTTGGGGTATACTCCCTCCAAAATCTCTATGCTATCATTACTGCTATGCTCAGAGGCCCATGCAAAAGCCCTGATTTCATTTCTAAAAACGGCCCATGTGCCGCAAGAGACCTCCGCGGATCAATTCACCGACTGTGTGGCTAATTTGACGGCTGACAATGGCTTAGGGTTCTCGGATGCTGACCTTACCGCCAAAGGGAAAAATCACAATGATGCCCTGCATGTTTCCATAGAATGCAGGGGTACTACTCTCGCACACGTGTTAGTGGATACCGGCTCTTCCCTGAATGTTTTTCCCAAGAAAGCACTGGATCGCTTGGATTGTGAGGGCCTGGAGTTGAAACCTAGTAACATCGTTGTTAGAGCCTTCGACGGTTCTAAGAGGATGGTGCACGGTGAAGTAGACATTCCTATTCGTGTGGGTTCCCAAGTTTTCAACTCAACGTTCTATGTAATGGATATTCGTCCATCTTATTCCTGCTTGTTGGGTCGACCCTGGATTCACAAAGCTGGGGCAGTAACATCCACTCTACACCAAAAGCTCAAATACCCTGTCAAAGGGAAGATTGTTATTGTGCAGGGTGAGGAGGAATACATGGTTAGTCACTTGAATTCATTCCGGTATATCGAGATGGACGGGGAGTTTATTGAAACCCCCTTTCAGCATTTTGAGGAAGTACCCCCAGTGTTGGCATCAGCTGAGGCGGTAGTTGAAGAGGAATTTCCGTTGAAGATGACGTCCTTGAAGGATGCCCGGGCTGTAATCGAGAAAGGCAATTGTGCAAACTGGGGTCAGCTTCCTGACTTCACTCAAAAGAATGATAAGTTTGGGCTGGGCTTCACTGCGGAGGCTCAGAGGGCTGTGCGCAAGGAAAAGATCAGAAAGGCTCCGATGTTCATCTCCAACCCAAGGGTGAATGCTATTGAGGAGGATGTAGAGGAAGCAGAGTTTGACAGTTGGATCTACCCGACTGCCAGCAACGGACCAAGCAACTGGACGACAAAGGATTTTACACCTATCACATTTGTCACGCAGTAATTAATTTCTTTGGATTTCCAATTTGTAACAAACAATATGTTAAAACTTTCTTGGCTCGGTATCCTACCCGGGGCATCGTAGCTCCATTTGTGAGGGCTTTTTGTATGGCATTTCCATATATCATCAATCAAAACATTGGACGTTTGTTGCATTTCAAATCTTGTGCTCTTTTTCTTTCTGTGTTATATATATTGCAAAACAGCTATATTGACACACACTCACTTATACAGGTTTCAATCCACTCTGGATCTCACTGGTAACAGCTCTGCTACCGCCAGTTATGACTTCGAGAATCCGATCAACTTGGCCGAAGACGAAGGTGAAGATGATTGCGAAGTGCCTGGTGAACTCGCAAGACTGCTACTCCAGGAAGAGAGGGCTATTCAACCACATGAAGAGCCGGTAGAAACGATTAACCTGGGTACTGAGACAGATAGGAAAGAGGTCAAGATTGGGGCTAATCTAGAGCTCAGCATGAAGCAATGATTGATCCAGATGCTACGTGATTACATGGAGATATTTGCTTGGTCCTATGAAGACATGCCTGGTTTGGATGCCGACATTGTAGTTCACCACCTGCCAACCAAGGAAGACTGCCCTCCGGTAAAGCAAAAGGTCCGCCGTATGCGCCCAGAGATGTCTGAAAAGATCAAGGCTGAGGTCATGAAGCAGTTCGATGCCGGGTTTCTAGCGGTAACTTCTTATCCTCAATGGGTGGCCAATGTGGTGCCAGTGCCGAAAAAGGATGGTAAAGTCAGGATGTGTGTCGACTACAGGGACTTGAACAGGGCAAGCCCCAAGGATGACTTCCCCTTACCTCACATCGACGTTCTTGTTGACAATACTGCTCAACACAAGGTTTTCTCCTTCATGGATGGTTTTTCAGGGTATAATCAGATCAAGATGGCTCCGGAGGATATGGAGAAGACTACCTTTGTGACTCAGTGGGGCACCTTCTGTTACAAGGTCATGCCATTCGGATTGAAAAATGTTGGGCCAACCTATCAACGTGCCATGGTTGCTTTATTTCATGATATGATCCATCATGAGATTGAGGTATACGTTGATGACATGATTGCAAGGTCTCAAACTGAGGAGGAGCACCTTGATCATTTGAGGAAGCTGTTAGACCGACTCAAGTTATACAAGCTAAGGTTGAATCCCAACAAATTCACCTTTGGGGTAAGATCCGGAAAATTGCTAGGTTTCATTGTAAGTGATAAAGGTATTCAGGTGGACCCTGCCAAGGTAAAAGCCATATAAGAGATGCCGACTCCAAAGACAGAGAAAGAAGTCAGAGGTTTCCTGGGACGACTGAATTACATTGCCCGATTCATCTCACATCTGACTGCTACTTGTGAGCCAATCTTCAAATTACTGAAGAAAGATCAAGTAGTACGCTGGAACGATGAATGTCAGGCTGCCTTTGAAAAGATAAAGGAATATCTCCAAGAGCCACCCATTCTTATGCCACCAGTGGAAGGAAGACCTCTGATATTATACTTGACAGTACTTGACAATTTAATGGGGTGTGTGCTGGGGCAGCATGACGAGTCTTGCCGAAAAGAGCACGCTATTTATTACTTGAGCAAAAAGTTTACCGACTGTGAGTCTCGTTACTCACTGCTTGAGAAAACTTGCTGCGCTCTAGTATGGGCTGCTCTCCGGCTGAGACAGTATATGCTGACTCACACTACTCTATTGATTTCAAAGATGGATCCCATCAAGTACATATTTGAAAAGCCTGCTCTGTCTGGAAGAATAGCGAGATGGCAAATGATCTTGACAGAATATGACATCCAGTATACAACTCAGAAAGCTATTAAAGGAAGTGTACTGGCAGATCATTTGGCACACCAACCTGTGGACGATTACCAATCATTGAACTTTGATTTTTCGGACGAAGACATCATGGTGGTAACTGACTGTGAAGTACCTGGACCGGATGAAGGACCTGAGGAAGGATCCCGATGGTCTATGCATTTTGACGGAGCCTCCAATGCTTTGGGTAACGGCGTCGGCGTTGTAATCATATCTCCCAAAGGAACTCATACTCCGCTCACCGCCCGGTTATGTTTCAACTGCACCAACAACATGGCGGAGTATGAGGCATGCCTCATGGGTTTACAAGCTGCAATCGACTTAAGGATCAAGTTTCTGAGTGTCTTCGGAGATTCCGCTCTCGTGATCAATCAGATCAAAGGCGAGTGGGATACGAAACACCCAAATCTTATTCCTTACAGGGAGTATGTGTCAACCTTGCTTCCCCACTTTGAAGAAATAACTTTTGAGCACTTCCCAAGAGAGGAGAATCAGCTAGCGGACGCACTAGCTACGATGTCTTCAATGTTCAAGGTTAAATGGGACAATGAGGCTCCCTGGATCACTATCTGGAAGTTGGACGAACCGGCATACTGCTGCAAGCTTGAGGCTGAAAAGGTGACTGAAAAACCCTGGTATCATGAGGTGAAGAGGTATTTGGAAGCTCAGGAATACCCTGAAGGCGCATCTGTCAATGACAAGAAGTTCATGAGGAGGTTTGCGGCAAAATTCTTCCTCAGCAACGACATTCTCTACAAACAGAATCATGATTCGACTCTACTACGTTGTGTGGATAAGGCTGAAGCCGAGAAGATCATGTTAGAACTGCATGAGGGTACATTCGGGACACATTCCAGTGGACACACCATGGCAAAGAAAATCCTTCGGGCAGGATATTTCTGGTCCACAATGGAAGCTGATTGTTACCAACACTCCCGAACTTGTCACAAATGCCAGATCTATGCTGACAAGGTGCATGTTCCTCCGGTTCCTCTGAACGTCCTGACGGCACCTTGGCCTTTTGCAATGTGGGGGATTGATATGATCGGTGAGATCCGACCAACGGCATCCAATGGGCATCGCTTCATCTTAGTGGCGATCGATTACTTCACGAAGTGGGTTGAGGCAGCTTCCTACGCCACAGTAACCAAGAGCGTCGTGGCGCGTTTCATCCGGCATAATCTGATCTGTCGGTACGGCGTCCCAGAAAGAATCATTACGGACAATGGTACCAATCTCAATAACACGATGATCACTGAACTCTGTGAACAATTCAAGATACAGCACCACAATTCTTCTCCCTACCGGCCGAAGATGAATGGGGCTGTAGAGGCGGCAAATAAGAATATCAAGAAAATTGTGCAGAAGATGACAGTGACCTATAAAGATTGGCACGAGATGTTACCATTCGCTCTTCATGGGTACCGTACCTCAGCAAGGACGTCAACCGGGGCAACTCCTTTCTCCTTGGTCTATGGCATGGAGGCAGTCTTGCCAATTGAAGTCCAGATACCCTCTCTCCGAATAATGAAGGATGCGGATTTGAATGAAGATGACTGGATCCAGACTCGACTTGATCAATTAAATCTGATTGACGAAAAGAGGCTCACTGCTATCTGTCATGGTCAAACGTATCAAAAACGGATGATCAGGGCATTTAACAAGAAAGTCAAGCCACAAGAGTATCAAGTTGGGGACCTGGTAATCAAACGCATCATCCTTCCTCAAAGTGATCCCCGGGGCAAATGGACCCCTACGTACGAAGGGCCATTTGTGGTTAAACATGTGTTCTCAGGAGGAGCCATGATCCTAACCACCATGGATGGTGACGACCTTTCTCACCCCGCTAATGCAGACATAGTGAAAAAATACTACGCATAAATAAAAGACCCGCTAGGTTGACATACCTAGGCAAAAATAAGGGCTTCCCGGCGAACCAAAAGGGTTCGGGCAAAAATAAGGGATGAAATGAAAAAAATCTGTACACCCGGCAAGTCGAAAACCTGAAAAGGCGGCTTGGGCAAAAATGGGTATCCCGGTGGACTGAAAACCCGAAAGGGCGGTCCAGGCAAAAGTTAGGGATAAAGCGTAACACTATGTCTCATTGGATCACTTCGCATCCGGAATTCGGCATCAACTATCTGGCTCAGACTTCGGCATCGACCAATCAACTTCATCTTCAACTAGGCAGCAAAGCGATGAAACGCTTGGCGACATAAAGGCGATAGCAGAGTTGGAACCCAGTGGGATTGTTCACATAGTTGTTTTGTTTTCTTTTCAAAATTGTAAACTCTATGTTATTTGGCGGCGTCCTCTTACTAGGATGTCAGCCTCTTGTACAAAAACGCCTATTCACAGGCAAAATTCAAATCAATACAAATTCACTTGTCCATACAAATTGCCATTGCTTTTCCTTTTTTCTGTTTTGTCTTGCGAAGAACGTCCAATGTTCATTTTGATATATGCATTTGACATTAAAATTGTTGATTCATAAATATTTGCATATGAAACAAAAGATTAACTACAGGTGACATCAGAGACAGGGGAAATGTGAAGTTGTCTGATGCAGTCTGGTTGCTTTGTCCGCCAAGGTACCAAGGTAGGTTCGACTGGAGAATGCGACCAAATCATCACAACATTCCCCGGCAGGTCTTAAAGCTTATCCCCAGTAGATTCTGGAAGCTTGTTCCCTGCAGGTACAGACGTCTCTCCCGAGCTTTATTCAGAGTTATTCCTCACAAGGGCTTATAACTGGGTTATCCTCAGCTAATCACCACGGAAGACCGCCCTCGGCAAGGTTCTTTCAATCCCCGGCAGGAGTTTATCTTTGGTATTCCCCAGCGGAGTTTATCATCATTATCCCCAGCGGAATCTATCATTGAAGTCCTCAGCAGGCCTCTCATCAAAACTTCAGCAAAATATCTCTGCCACAGAGCAATTCTTCGGTCGTTCGTCAAGGATTTATTTTCCTAAGACGGAATTACATTCATAAACATTTCACATTTTCATACATCTTGCTTACATACATGATAAAGTGCATACAACACTATCTCATGTTGAACATTATGACATCATGCATGTCATACATCATGACATTGCATACAACTTATGTTTTTGCCTTTTCAGGGAAAAAGACAATCCCAAAGATAACTACCTTCAACTGTCACAATTCCAGATTCGATACCTGTACCTAGCCAGGGCACATCTGAGAGTGATCAGTTTCCAGACTCGATTCCTGTATCTAGCCAGGGCACGTCTGAAGAGTTCGAAGATTCGATTCTTGTATCCAGCCAGGGCACATCTCTCAACTACAACATTTCCAGACTCGACTCCTGTATCTAGCCAGGGCACGTCTGAAGAGTTCGAAGATTCGGTTCCTGTATCCAGCCAGGGCATATCTGTTGACGACTATTTCCGGATTCGATTCCTGTATCCAGCCAGGGCACATCTGTGAGCAACCGATTGTAGATTCGATACCTGTATCCAGCCAGGGCATATCTGCATGAGGAGATTGAAGATCAAACACCTGTAACAAGCCAGGAAAACATCCGTCTTTCTCAAATACACAAGTTCTCGCTAAGGAATCTCTTATGCGATCAACACTTCCAAATGGCATCTATAAGCCCATTCCCGACAAGATTCTGTCACATCTACAAATGGCATCTATAAGCCCATCACCCTATCCACCTATCCAAATGGCATCTATAAGCCCATTCCCGACATCACATTGATGAGACTCCAACATGCGAGTGCAAATTTCCAGGCACTCTAGTGTCTAATCTCCTTTTACCCTCGAGTCACGAAAGGCAAACTTGCCAATCTAACTCTTCAGGTTCAAGAAGATTGAACAGGGGCAACTGTTATACCCCAAAATTTGCCCTCCCATTTCCTCAACATTTTCTCATCACAAAATCCTTGAAGATCAAGATCCAGTTAGGGTTTCCTCTACTCAAGACTTCTCCTTGCACTGTGGATCCAAATTAGGGTTTGTGTTTAAACAAAGATGTTTTGACCTAAAATGCCTAAGATGACTTTCATGCTTCATATTGGACTCCCAAGTTTATCCATACCAAGTTTCAAGTCTTGATTCCAAGTTTGCCCAGTCAATTGGACAGATGACCTAGAAATCAGCTGTATTGGGGAAAAAGTCAATTGTGGCCAATTGACAGTCAAATCTCATGAAAATTGACCCACATCAACATTATGAACTCATATGGACCATTTGATCAAGTTTGGATCACAATTCCACAAGAAATTTGATCAGATCATCAAAAGGGCAAAATGGTCATTTTTAGGGTTTTGACTGCACAAGGGTGATTTTTGACTGTTTGACCTAGCCAATGGCAAACCAAGCTCACATATGGACTCAAAGACCCCATGGAATTATCTTGACATGATCAACAAACTCAAAAGATCCCAAGTACACAAGATTGACAATTGAATTTCCCAGTCAATTGATCAATTTTGACTGTATACTGAAAGTCAAACTTTGACCTTTTTTGGTCAAAATCAAGTGTCAAGATTCATTTTTCATCAAAACATGCCAAATCATGAAACTTGTTCATCAAGAAATCAAGAAATGCAAATTAGGGTTTGAAATGGGAATTTTTCATAACTTAGAATTTTTCTAAGTTATGGAAAACCCTAATTTTTTCCCAACTTTACCCCACTTTCTCACCAAGATTCATTTGGATTCAAACAAAAGTCAAAACATGAAAGTTGTAGCTTGTTGCATAATCTACAACTTTGATTCACAAAGTTTTCCCAAATGAGGCTTGTATCTCAAGTTACAAATTTTTGAATAAGGGCACTAAACCATTCATAACTTAGTGAAAATTTGACCTTTTTGACAAGGTATTCTACCTAACTTCAAGGCCATTTTCCATACACTTCCACTTGGAATTTCAATTTGCATTTCAAAGATGGATTGTAGTACACATTCCAAGATTTCCAAAATGTCCAAGAACTTCTCAAACAACCTCATAACTTGAGAGAATCGAATTTCACAATATGGCAAAAATCCACTTATGAATGGTTCATGAACATGTTCATAACTTAGGCCATTTTCAAATCAGCATAGTTTGTGCTACATTACAGGTCCTAAAACCCTTTGACACTCATAAATTTAATTCTAATACATTGTGCCAAGATGTTATTCTTTGAGTTTGGTCATTGTACAAAGATTTAAGCCTTAATTGGAAAAAGTGATTTATCCATTTTTGTAAAGTAGAACTTTATGTCAAGTTTGCAAATCAAATGGTACAATGCATATCTTTGGACACAAGATTCATGGACATAACACACTGATCAAGACTAAAAGATGCAGCATAGTGTGAGGGCCTGTACAGGCTAGAATGATCAAGTGGCCATTGCTTGCTTCAAATTCAAGTAAGGTAGCATAACTTGTACCAACTTCCATCTCAGCTTACAAACACTTAGACAAACTTATCAAACACATTCCACACATCTCAACCAAGCTATTGCACGAGCCTTTTACCTCCAATCTCTCCCAAAACTCAGAATCACCTTGAAACTGCTCAAACAGAGCAACCTCTGCAGATTGAGTTCCAACTCTCAATCCCTTCAAGCATTCTTGCCCAAACCAGCTCACATACATTCCCTAACATCTATGCAAGCTAACCAAAAGCAAAAACACGACCTGTAATCCCTCTAACTGGTTCCACCATTTTCACATTTCTGATTTGCAGGTGAAGTGCTCTAGCTCGATTCAAAAGCTTTCAAGACAAAGTAAACATTGGAATAGCATCCCTGGACCTCAAGGAAGCTTTTCCAATCATCACCTTGCACTGAGAACTTCTCCATTGCCAGATAGAACTTCAACTGAACAGGTGAGTTTTTGAATTCGTATCTCTCTTATTAGGCATTGTTAGCTTTAGGTTTGTGAAGAGAAGATGTCATAATCATTGCCCTGAACATGCCCATATAATTAGATTTTATTTATATTATGTGTGTTGCAAGAATTTGATGTCTGAACTTTGAACAAAAATTAGGTTAAGAATTGGGAGAGAAGAAATTCTCTCTCATTTCTGAGAATTAAAACATGTTTTTTATATGTGTGAATTCGTGGGAAGATGCTTAATAGTTTTGATGTTGGAAGTTTTTGCTAAAACTCAAGGAATCAGGACCTTGCAATGGAGGAAAGTGGCGCGCGTTTTGTTCAAACAGAAGGTTGGAGGTTGAAGAAAGGTCTTCATGGGCTGGGCCTGTGTTGACTTTTCTTTTTGCACCACATAATTGCTTCTGAACCCCCTGAGCCCATTTTGCTTATTTCTTTGACTTTTTGACTTTTTCTTTTTTTGATTGACTTATTTATTTTTTCTCATGACATTAAAAAAATAAAAATATTTTTTCTCACCATTTTTGATTTTATTAGGCATTTATTTAGTTTTCTTTTAGTTTATACATAAATAGATAAATACATATATTTTGTTTAAAATACTAAAAAATAGTGCAAATGCATTTCTATACATTTTTATTTTTGTTTTACTTTCTGAAAATATTTTATAGAGAAAATACTTTTTATTTATTATTATTAAATATCAAATATTGTTATTTTTTATATATAATACATATTTAGAATTTAATACATATATATATATATTTATTAGTATATTTAAGTTAAAATACAAAAATACCTATATTTTTCATTTTATTAATATTTGACATAAAAAAAATACTTTTTATAAATATACTTCACTTTATTTTATTTTTGTACATAATAAATTAATAATGTATTTTATTTAATAAAATTAGGGTTTTACCCTAAATATGAAAATACTCCAAAAAATACCTTTTTATTTCCTTTTTTTTTATTTTCACATAAATAATATTCTTTTTGTTATACACATAAAAATTCTTTTTACACTTTGCATATTTATTTCAATTTCCATTCAATTATACAATTATTTGTCCTGTAAATATTCAACATTGATGTAATAGTTTTAGGTTTAAATTCCTTGTCAAAATCTCCATTTGAACATTTGTACCCCCCTTCCCATATTTGGTTTTGTAATAGCTTAGTAAATTTATTTTCGCACTTTATTGCTTTCTAATTATACCATGTTAGAATTAGGGTTTGTATGCGAATAACGATAAAATAGTTATGACCTAATCTCAAGACAAACAAGCATGAAAATGAACACACAAATCACACTTGCACCCCCTAGGGTATTCCACTTGTTGCCTTTCAAAATTGGGCCATATTGCATGTTAGGTCTCTTTGGGCAAAACAAACAAATCAAATGATCATAGTCCCTCGATAACACTTTCAAAATGTTGCTTAAACAAATGATCAAGTCCCTTAAAGAAAATGCCCAAAGATACTTGGCACCATTGCAATTATGGTCTAAACGATGACCCGCGCCTGTCCCTTTCACATCCTAAACATGAGATTGTCCACCAAATGCAATGGTGGAACAAACTTATTAAAAAGGGTTTAAAACATATCAATAAACTTTGAGAAATTTAGGAGTAGATAACCTCTTAGTTACTTGAATCAAACTTGCAAAACAAAACACTTGCCTATTTTCTAAACCACACATCACTACACCTGCAAAACAACTTTCAAAAACAAATGAAAACCTTTTCAAAAGACATACACCTTTGTATACATACCCACATGGATCATTACAAAGGTTTCCACCACAATGGCTTCTTTTTCAAAACATTTTTCAAACCCACACACACACAAGCACCATTTCAAACAGTTGAAAATAAAAGGCAAGTGATCTAAGCAAGTAACTAAGAGCCCATGGATAACCATGGATAGAAAGGGTGCTAATACCTTCCCTTTCTATAATCTACTCCCCGAACCCAAGAAAACATCTCAAAAGGTTTTTGCTGTGCTTTTTAAACCTTTCCTTAGGATAAAATAAAAAGTCGGTGGCGACTCTTGCTCAACCGAAACATTTGCGAATACGAACGCAAAACCACAGTCAGTTCTCCCACCGTATCACAGAAACCAAGTGGGATAACCCTAGGGGGTTTTGTGTGCAAGTGTGTCATTTTCATGCTTGGTTTTGTCTTAGATTAGGGCTGTCTATTTGATTGGTTTTATCTTGCCATACAAACCCTAATTACTAGCATGTTATATAAAAGCGATAAATTGTGAAATTTAAATGTCCTACGCTATTACAACATTTGTGGGAGGGGGTATACAATTTATGAATGGGGATTACAATAATATAAACCTAATTAATTTATTACAACCAAATTGAATATGTACAAATATTGGAATAAATAATTTACAAAAATGAATTAAACATGCAAAGGTATGTAAATGCAAAGAAGATTTTGTTTGGTTTTTTATGTGAAGAAAAGTTTTAACCTAAACCTAATAAATAAAGCAAGATTAACTTAACTCAATTAAGAAAATAAATTATTTTTTAGAAATTTTTTTTGAATAAACCCTAATTCTATTTGATTAAAAGAAAATAAATTTCTTTAAGAAAAAAAAAGTAAGTATTTTTGTATTTTTTGTCTTGAAAATAATACATGGCATTATGAGGTGTTTTGGTCCTTTTATATTAAAATAAATATTTAATGGGTATAAAGAAAAAATAAATATCAAACTAGTTCTAATTTAATTTACAAATTTAATTAATAAAAATGGATAATATATAACTAATAAAATATTTTTTGTGAGAAAAATAAAATAAAATAAGCTAAAATATAAATCTATCATTTTTATATTTTTTTATGATTTTTAATATTAAGAAAAATATATTTAAGAAAATAAAATGAAAACAAAATAAATAAATAAATGATAATGGGCCAGGGGAGTCATAAGCAATAAGGAGGTGAGTGTTAGAAAAAATCACAACGCCCAAAGTTCAGAGGCCCACGCTGCAAAGGGACAAAAAAGTGGAAAAAATATGAAAAATTGCAAAAGACAGGCGCTAAGGCTCGAACCCATGACCTATAGTATTTTTGTGCGCTGCCTTACCACTGGGGTGGCTGTACATCCGTTCATATAAACAAAAGCATAAATATATATTATAAAACGCCTCCTGAAGGCAACTTCATCTTCAACCTTGAGCCATGGCCGGACCACCTGTATCTCTCTCATTTTTCCATAAAAATGGAAAGTTTAAACATGAAAATTACAGTGTTT
Source organism: Vicia faba (assembly GCA_948472305.1). NCBI lineage: Eukaryota > Viridiplantae > Streptophyta > Magnoliopsida > Fabales > Fabaceae > Vicia > Vicia faba. The sequence goes on from OX451737.1 coordinate 777,616,936, forward strand.
CTTATCACGAGTTCAACCATATAATTTATGTAAACTAAAAGTAAAAGATCAAAGCTAATTTTACTTGCCCTAATTTGAAACCTAATTTTTACAGAAATTTCAAATCCAAAATTCTCTATGCACAGTTAATATAAATGAAAACTATGAACATGGTTAGCTTTAGTGCAAGGATATCTACATTTTGTTTTCACAAATCAGGACCAAAGGATGCTTGTATGAAGAGATAGAAGTTTGAGTTTTTACCTCTTTCAGTTGAGATCGTGAATGGATTTTGAGCAAGTTTTGAGAAGGCCTGAGGATCTATTTAGCTTTCATGGACCTCCCTGAGTGTAATCCAATCCTTACTTTGTCTTGAAACCCCTTGAATCTCCCTACTCAAGTCAACCTGCAAGCTTGATATTTGAAAATGGTGGATGGAGGAGGAGGAGTTACAATGAGGGAACAGGGGTATGGATCACTTAGGTGTGATGTATATTAAGTGTTTAGATGGTTAAAACTCAAAACGCACGAGTCGATTTGGAGATGGCTGAGTAAGGTTTAAAACTGTCAAGCTATGGAATATTTTCAATGGAAAAGTGTTTGGGAGTGTTTTTGAGTCTTAACATTCATGTGTTAGGTTTCAATACACTTGTGTATAAGTATGGAAGAGGTTAGACATCAAGCTTTCTCAAGATTTCTGAGTTATAGCATTTTGGCTCTATTACTTGCTTTTGAAGAAAAGTGAGGAGACAAGTACCTAAGTGTTGTACAAGCATGGTCTGGTTTTTGAGAGGACTTAGACAAGTTTCTTTTGGTTTTGACTTTGCTTGTGTGCAGAGAAAATAATTGAGAGGCTCAAGAAGTTGAAAAAGGAAAAAAGTTGTGCTTTATCAAAATGGAAATGGCACCTTTGTGCCATAAATGGAATTATAGCTTAGATAAAGGCTCTAATTCTTGGATTAAAGCTCTATCAGCTGTGCAAACATTTAATTATGAAGTGAGAAACAAGTTTGAGGCCTGCAAAGAAAATATTATGCAGCCTAGGCTTGGATTTGAATTTTTGTTCATCATGAAATGGCTTGAAATCAAAGTGATAAATTGCTAACTTCATTTCTTCGATTCTCCCTACTCAAGAAGGATATCAAGTAGTTACTTGACATTTTGGAAAGCTTTCAATATGCTCTACAACTCATCTTTGAATTGCTTTAGAAAATTACCTTTGGAACTATGTGAAAAAATGCCATAAAGTTAGGTCAAAAATCTGCCTAACTAGGGCAAAATTTCACTAAGTTATTTTAGTTCATGAGCATGTATTCACAAAATTATATCTTGAGATCCAAGCATTTTTAGGAGAAATTGTGTGAAGAAAAGTTTTAGGTTTCATGGAGATCTACAACTTTCATGTTGGAAGTTTCCTTTGAATCATCTTGCATCATGGTGAAAATTGGGCTCAAAGTTGAGAAAAAATAAGAAATTTCTATACTTCAAAAAATTTCTAAGTTAAGAAAATTTCAACTTTCCAAACTAAAATCTTGAATTCTTAATTTCTTGATGAACAAGTTTCAAATTTTGACATGTTTTGATGAATTGTGATCCTTGGCACTTGAATTTGACCACAAAGTCAAAGTTTGACTTTTCAGTATACAGTTGACTTTTGATCAGTTGACTGAAAAATTCATCTGTTAATCCAATGGATTTTTAATTTTTTGAACCATGTCATTAGTTCAAGATGATGCAATTGAACTCTTGAAATCATGTTTCAAACCAATTGATCATTTTCTAGGTCAAAAGTCAGAAATTGCCCTTTCTCAGTAAAAACCCTAATTTTGACCATTTTGCCCTTTTGGTGATTTGATCAAATTTCTTGAGGAATTATGGTCCAAACTTGATCAAATGATACATATGAGTCTAAGATGTTGATTTGGATAAAAAATTATGAAGTTTTACTGTAAATTGGCCATGGTTGACTTTTCCCCTAATACAGCTAATTTTTAGGTCAACTGTCCAATTGACTGATCAAAAATATGATTCAAGGCTTGAAACTTGACATGAGTAATCTTGGGGGTCCATAATGATTCTTGAAAGTCATATGAAGCATTGATAGTCCAAAAATCCTTGTGCAAACTCAAACCCTAATTTTGGTCATCAGTGCGTGAGGAGATGTCTTGAGTTGGTCAAACCCTAATGCAGTCTTGAGTCAAAGAGATCTTGTGAGGAAATTCTTGATAAGTGAGAGGGAAAATTTTTGGGTACAACAACATCTATAATACCATTCTCGGTACAATCAACCAACAACGTTACCTCTTGCACGGGCGTGTGCAAATTTATGGGCACTTAAGTGTTCAATCATCTTCTACCTTCAAGTCACGAATGGCGGACATGCCAATCTAACTCTTCAGGTTTAAGCAGATTGAATAGGGGCAGATGTTGTACCCCAAAATTTTCCCTCCCATTTCCTTCAAGACATTCTTCAAAGCTTCTCAAAATATTCAAGAATCTCAAGGGATAACCAGTGAACTCACCTCGTAAGCCAAAGGTCTATAATTAAGGTTTTGAGTTTCTTAAGGAAATTTATGTTGCAAAGGTCTCAAGTGGCTTCCTCGGTTCTTCATAGTTCTTCAATAAGGTTCATGTCAAGTATCAATTCCTACATCACAAGTTTGCTCAGTCAATGGCTCAGATGATTGAAAATCAACTGTGTTGGGTAAAAAGTCAACTATGGTCAACATACAGTCAAACTTCAATATTTTTTGTCAACATCAACATTTTTAAGTGATATCCATCATTTGATTAAGGGTTGATCATGATTCCCCAAGGAAAGCCCTCAAATCATCAAAAGTCAAGAATTGTCAAATTAGGGTTTCCTTAGGAGAAGTCAACTGAACTTTGATCAAGCATAACTTTCACATACTTCACTAACTTTTCCCCAACCAAAGTTCATTTTAAATAAAATTAAATTCTATACAACTTTACTTTTATGCTCAACTCCAAAAAATGCTTCATTTGAAAGATATGAGCTAATACATTATAGGTCATTTTCAAAAGCAAACAAAAGACACTTTTTGTCAAGGCAACTTACATAAATATAATGTCTCCAAATGCAAATATTATAAAAATAGAAAGTGTAGAGGACATCTTGATCTTTCCAAAAAGTCAAAGATCACCTTCAAAAGTTGAAAATTGAGAAAGTTATGAGTTTCACAAATTGGGAAATTTTGAGGAAATTCATGAAATGTAAAATGAGCAAACTTGAGATTTTAAACTAGTGGGCCTAACTTTTAATGTTCAAACATGTTCATAAGATGTTAGAGGACCTATAAAAAGAATTCATACATTTTTATGATTTTTATTTATTTTTATTTTAATTTTTATTCATTTAAAAATAAATAAAATCAAATAAAAATGAAAACTATGTATAAAGGCTTGGGTCTTCAGATTTCATTCCCTTTGCAGGCCCAATAATGCATACAAGCCTGTCACAACATGTCCAGGTTCGTGAAAGCTCAAAAAGGCAAGGGCTTTTCAAGTTTGGAAAGTTTTAAAGGTGTTTTATCCTTGTTTAAACCATGGCTTCATGGCCTTGATTCCATTCCATATTGGTCAGCTCAAGTCATTCCTCTTTATATATGCAAGCAAGGTAGAGAAAAAGGCATGATTACACTACATACAGAAGCTAGTAAAAATTATTCAAAATTCCTCTAAACTCTCGAGCCTAAAAAATATGTCTACAAGCACTTTCATCCCATAACTCATGTCTCATTCCCTTCCTGGAATATTCAAAGGTAATATTGGGTCATTCATGTTGATCTTGCACGCATGAAACCATACATCATGGCCTTGCCAGTTTTATATTGTGATATGGTGGTAAAACTGACTGTTATACTGGTTTTGCATTTGTGTTCGCAAACATTGCAGTAAGCAAGAGTCGCCACCGACTTTTCTTTTATCCAAATTAAGGAAAGGGTGAAAAGAACTGAAAAAGACCTTTTTGAGAATTTTATGAGTAATGGGGGTAGATTATGGAAAGGGGAGGTGTTAGCACCCTTTCCATCCGTAATTATCTATGGGGTCTTAGATGCTTAGCTCATTTTAAAAGTACCTCGTCATTTGTGTGTTTTGAAAAAATGTTTTGAAATTCCTTAGTGTGGCAATTTGCTTCATGATAACTCTTGTATCAGTCCTCAAGAGTGTTGAAAAATAAAATGTTTTTGAAAGTTGTTTTTGAAATGTGTATGTGTAAGTGTGAAAATTTGTTTTGAGCAAGGATCTAGGAACTATCTACTTATACTCGAAAAGGTTTGTTCTTTTCCTCCTATCCTTTATACAGTGCTATCCTACTATTAGTGAGTAGGTAGCCCTATCGTTGGATGTTTGAGGAACATTCTGAAATTCCTGGTATGTCACAGACTCAGAATGTCGAATGGAATGTTAAGACCTCTGATCTGACATTAAGTGCTGTACAGGTAGAAGAGGCTGTACTTTTGATATTTGTTCTACAACAGTCACTGGACTAACATACCAGAGCCAACAACACGCAGGTTCTGATTTACTGAAGTTCAGAACAGTTAAGGTTAATCTTACACATTGATGTTGCGAGGAATGCTGTGACATCAAACAGATAACCAATACAGAAAGTAAATAACACACAGAATTGTTCACCCAGTTCGGTTCAACCAACCTACATCTGGGGGCTTCCAAGCCAGGGATAAAGTTCACTATTAGTAGTATCAATTCAAAGACCCTACAGCCAACACACCCGTTGACAGCCTTCTCACTTAATCACTACCCAATGACACTTTTACCTAAGATCCAATCCTAGATATGAGACCCCTCTCACTCCCCTTCAATCACCGCAGTGATAACTTTCTATAGTACATAGACTGTTCAGAAGATACACTTCCATTACACATCTTGATCATGCTTAAAAGCTTCAATCAAGTACAATGCATACATCCCTTAACCTACAGGTTTCAAGGAGTATGGTGACCATCCCACAGCCCGGGTGGTTCACAACAAAACTAGTCCTAATGATCACATCTTGACAATAACCAGCCTGCTTAAATTAGGTTACAATACTTCTTATTTATAACCCTTTTTACCCAACTGGATTTGGGCCTTCATGTGACAGCAATGCAGCTTTAACGATCTGCATAAAGTAAGCAGAAAACTTCTGCTGTAAGTTAGGTCTTCAATCGAGCTTTTCTCCTTATCCTTAGCTTCTGATTGAATCTTCTAGGGCTCCACGTATGTCTTCAATTTTCGCTACTTGTTATGCATTCTATTTGGCAGAATATTCTGCATAACTTTAGGAACAGAACTGCATCAGTCTTGACAGTTCAGTAGCTTGATGTCTGGTATGATGTTATGACATCTCTTGAGACATGTTGTTCCAGATGTTGATCAACATGTTTTAGGCATTTACAATAGAATTTTCAGGCTGTTCCTATTGTACATTACATTACATTATTGTTGTTGCTATTTGTTTTACAAGAGATGAGCCAATCCCAAACGAAGGCGCTTACAATCTCCCCCTTTGGCTAATTTTGGCTAAAACAAATACAACAATAATACTCACCATTCAGGACCTCTTGAGGCACAGGAGGAAGAGGATGCACCTCATTCCTTTTTAGACCACGAACCATTTCTTGTCACTGATGGTGGAAAAAGAGGACCGTGGGAGATAAACTATCCTTTCAGAGGCATCAGAGAACCTTTAAGGAGTGACCAGAATATCTCCCTTGTAACTCAGAACACAGGTCACAACTGTGTTCATAACTCAGATCACAAGTCACAAAGAAATTCACGCCATTTGAATTTCTGCTGAGTTTGTGACAAGTCTTTGTGATCAAAATTTTGAGTAGTAGCTGCTGCAACGAGGACAGTTTCTAGCAGTACTCCTTTCTCCCCCTTTTTGGCCAAAAATTGCCAAAGAAAGCCCTCACAAAACCAGATCCAAGAACAGTTTTCCCAAATCCGTATAAACCCCATGATGGTTGTGAGAGAAAAGAATGTGTGGCAGGAGGTTATATAAGGAGATACCAGGTTCAAGAAGATGGTAATATAAAATCTTGGTCAAGGATACCTGTTAAAGCATGTGCATATTTCAGACTGACTGTGCATGTATTTTAGACGTATTTGTTTGCTTCCATAAAAAGAACCAGTCCTAATACATGCATAAGTTTAGGTCAAAGCAATTCCTGAATAAAATCAGCCTTTGACCCATTTTCGGGACTGAGGATATATTCCTTCTAGGAAACAGAATACCAATGACGTGGCGAAGTTATTTTCCCGTATTCTTCTTGATTTCCACAAGATTGCAATGTCGTTGGTAATGTCATGACACTTACTTAGACATTACCTTGCATTCTTATTTTTACTTCTCTTACTCATGCTTTGTGTTGCTGAGATCCAATACACCAGAAGACTCCAACATGCTTCACAGGACATCACACAAATTTAGATGCCACTTTTATTTCTTGTAGTAAAAGAACCTCTTGAACATATGCTGAATATATCTGGTTTACTTCTTCTGATCTTCCATTCACTAGTAGTTGTTGGAGCTAGTGAAGTCTGATTTGCTAGACCAATTTGCTATTGATAAGAGCAATTCTTCAATCTCCTGTTGTTGAGACATTATTCATGACTTCACAATGTCATATTATCAGAACACATAAACATCAGCATACCACTGCCCTCTTCTGACTTCTGATCTTCCGATTAAGTCCAACATTACAGAGTCTCCCTTCAATGTATATTGTAATTGAAAAAGTGCAACACTCAGTGACTTCCCTTGTTAAGGCCAATTAAAACAGTGGCGTGGAAACCAGTAGCACTAGCTCTGAGGTGGTAACTTCAAGCACCCTGAACTAGTCTTAGAATAGTAAGGACATCTCTGATTCATGCCCTTCCGCTTCCACACTTATCATGACTCTCATGTAGCCATAGTCTGAAACCAACCTCCAACCTTCTTAGTGTGCTTACAAGCTTTACTAAGATTTAGACGTTCTAGAAGGATTATCCTTTGATCATGTCATCCTTCTGTATAATATATTTACTAGTAGTTGCTAATACTAGTAAATTCTTCAGACCACAACAGTAGTTATGCGTTGTTAAGCATACTTCTTTTAAACACAAGTAGAATCTACTTATTCCAAACCAACAATAAAACTGCCACACTAGAATATTAAGATTCACAGTTCCAAGTCTCTGCCACGGACTTCTAACAATAAATGATGTTACAGCATGAACCTATCTGCTTGGATTCTGAAGTTAACATCCAGGGGATTGATGCCCTTTTATATTCCCCATAAGAAAGGTATGATTACTCACCAGAATATTCTTAGAGAGAAATAAACTCTCTACCAAGTTCTGAGAATTAGGTTCAGAATACAGCCTTGCATACATATTAGACAAACAATTAGTCTCCCATCGAAGTGCATATATATATCTTTATGCAAGATCCTAATGAATACTTAGTCTCCCGTCAAAGTATTCATTATTAGTTAGATTATGTCATCTTCTCAAGGTAGGATCATTATTCTAACAATCTTCTGTTCCATGCATGAAGAACCACAACAACCACATAACCATGCAGCAACTAGCATGGATCACCTTCACCTTGTCTGCTGACCCTTGAACAGTACAAAGGAGTTAATTGTACCATACTCCTGTAGACAAGAGCAAACCAAGTTGTTCACATAAATGTACTTCAAGCAAGAAGAGGATCTTCTCAGGAACCCATGATCTTTTGAAGATAACTCCTCCTTGCTACATACAACTAACAAGTTCATCCTAGGTGATGGGAATGACTTGTCAAAGTGCAGATATCCACCATTTGACTTTGGTCCAGGATGTCAAGACATTTTGTAAGACATGTCTTCCAAGATCCTCAGGTTAAGGACTCCCCCTGAAACTCAGCTCAGATCTTTGTAGAGAATTAAGTGAATTCTCCTTCACATGCTGCAGTTTATGTGATTGGTAGACATAACCTGTTCTATTCCTCTCTTCCTTGGAAATCACTAAGATCATGAGAAGTAACCTCAAGTATCTTATAGAACAAGGTAGGATGAACTCCCTTTCACATCAGCTTGATCATACTACTTCCTCCGAACAAACTGTTATCCAACTTCCCTCTTTATGGATACAGTGTAGAGCTCTTTACTTTAGACACATAGTAAATATTCTTTATTTGGAATTTGCCACAGGTTCCAAATTAAGAGTCTTTGGTTTGCTTGCTGTACAAGGTTCAGGTTGCCACATTCTGTAACTTGTACAAGAAGAAACTTCATTATCAATCTGGGACTTATCCATCTTTCCTCAACAACTGATGTCTTTAACAGTTGTGATGTTGTACATTCTTTATCATCACAAGCTTTAGATTTAACACATAAAGATTCTGCTTCCATCATTTATTCAATTAGAATTATCTAATCACACTAGACTGATTACTTCTTCATGCTTGCTGAGCATATTTACTTGGCTGAAGACACAGAAATGATTTCCATCATCCACAGCTTTACAGTCCTTTTAAGTGCATTTAGCTCAGCACATATACTCCCTTAAACTCACAACTGGAGTAGATGACCTGTTGATCGTGTCCTGATCAATTATTTCAAAACAGATGTCTCCTCTTCCAGATCAGGAGTAGGTTCCAAACATATGTACTCACATTACATGTGTTTAGCACCCAGAACATCTGTTCTTCAACTGGCAGTTGCATGATGTTCTAACATCCTTACGAACATTAGTTGCATCTTCTTGGAACACATCATCCTTGATAATCTTCAAGGTCTTCAAGTGGCTTGCAGAAGCATATGAGAATCATTGATCAATTAACAACAAAAATAATAGCTCTAGAGTTCTTCTTTCACTTTTAGGAGTTGTATCAGAAGCTATGCAGCGGAATAGCAGTATTTCACCAGAACTTACACAGTGCTTACTCCATATAGTAAGCATGACACATAAGGATTGAAAATAAATCAATCCCACAAGTTGTTTGCTTCTTCACCGAACAACTTTCTAAACCCAACTCTACAGCCCTGTTAAAAGAAGGCTTTGTAAACACATGTGATGCCTTATCAATATCTTCACTCCCGCATGAAGATTTTGATAATATTCTTCTCTGTGCTGAATACAGGTTGAACAATGCATTCCAAAATCTTCACTCTCGCATGAGGTCTTTGAATTTTTTTCAAACACTTTCATCTTCCTTCAACATAGCTGATCTAGTTTCTCCCAAATTGGTCCATCCTCCACTCCTAGGGACCAAACAATATGAACACTACTGGTTCAAACAATATTCTACCTTGTACACAACCGGAAAGTATCCCCCATGGATCTCATCCAGAGACAGACAGGATGCCTGCTCTGATACCAATTGAAATTCCTGGTATGTCACAGACTCAGAATGTCGAATGGAATGTTAAGACCTCTGATCTGACATTAAGTGCTGTACAGGTAGAAGAGGCTGTACTTTTGATATTTGTTCTACAACAGTCACTGGACTAACATACCAGAGCCAACAACACGCAGGTTCTGATTTACTGAAGTTCAGAACAGTTAAGGTTAATCTTACACATTGATGTTGCGAGGAATGCTGTGACATCAAACAGATAACCAATACAGAAAGTAAATAACACACAGAATTGTTCACCCAGTTCGGTTCAACCAACCTACATCTGGGGGCTTCCAGGCCAGGGATAAAGTTCACTATTAGTAGTATCAATTCAAAGACCCTACAGCCAACACACCCGTTGACAGCCTTCTCACTTAATCACTACCCAATGACACTTTTACCTAAGATCTAATCCTAGATATGAGACCCCTCTCACTCCCCTTCAATCACCGCAGTGATAACTTTCTATAGTACATAGACTGTTCAGAAGATACACTTCCATTACACATCTTGATCATGCTTAAAAGCTTCAATCAAGTACAATTCATACATCCCTTAACCTACAGGTTTCAAGGAGTATGGTGACCATCCCACAGCCCGGGTGGTTCACAACAAAACTAGTCCTAATGATCACATCTTGACAATAACCAGCCTGCTTAAATTAGGTTACAATACTTCTTATTTATAACCTTTTTTACCCAACTGGATTTGGGCCTTCATGTGACAGCAATGCAGCTTTAACGATCTGTATAAAGTAAGCAGAAAACTTCTGCTGTAAGTTAGGTCTTCAATCGAGCTTTTCTCCTTATCCTTAGCTTCTGATTGAATCTTCTAGGGCTCCACGTATGTCTTCAATTTTCGCTACTTGTTATGCATTCTATTTGGCAGAATATTCTGCATAACTTTAGGAACAGAACTGCATCAGTCTTGACAGTTCAGTAGCTTGATGTCTGGTATGATGTTATGACATCTCTTGAGACATGTTGTTCCAGATGTTGATCAACATGTTTTAGGCATTTACAATAGAATTTTCAGGCTGTTCCTATTGTACATTACATTACATTATTGTTGTTGCTATTTGTTTTACAAGAGATGAGCCAATCCCAAACGAAGGCACTTACACATTCGAAGGGACGTACAGTCATAAAGGCAACATATGGAGACGCTTTAGCAATTTTGTTTAAAGGACGAGATCATTTACCGAAAGGCAACACTGTAGGGTCATCAAGGGACTTTGATCTTTTGATTTACAAGTCTTTGCTAAAGCGTCCCCATTTTCGACTAACATGACTGTTTTATTTCCGAAGGCAACCAAAGTAGGCGTACCTTAGAGGTGCATGTGTGCAATGATTCAATTCAGTTCGTTTATCATAGTTATTAAGTTGTCTAGCGTTGGATTTTAGTCTTTCCATACAAGCCTAGTTACTAACAGTTAATAGGTACAGGAATTTAAATTGCAGGAATTTAAATCTACGTTATTACAATGTTTTTTGGGGAGGGGGTATTTACATGTCCAAATGGGGGAAAGAAAAATAAAGAAAGTGATAAAGTTAAATCCTAAATTAAGCTATTACATTCCATCAGCAGATACATAAATATAAAAAATGTGAAAAGTAAAATAACGCGTGCAAAAAGGAACGAGACGTCTAAAAACCTAGAAAAAGAATCTAAGTAAAAGAAAATCTTTTTGTTATTTTTTATTTATTTAATCAAAGAAAATTAAGCCTAAGTCTATTTAATTTTAATTTTAAGAAAGATGTTACAATAATTTATTAGTTAGCTTAAAGAGATTAATTTTAATTATAAAAGACTAAAAACTAATTTTTTGTGATTTTTGTTTTAATATTAATAAAAAAGAAAACAAAAATAAAAGAAATAAAAAAAGGGAATATGGAAAGAGGTCTTTAGATCCATGAAAGGAAATGATTTGTTTCGATCCAAGGAAGGAAGTGATTCCTTTCGATCTAGGGGAGGGTGGTTATCCTCCGATTCAGTAAAGGCAGTTGTCCTTTGATACAGTAAAAGGTGTTACCCTTCGATCCAATGAAGGATGTGGCTTTCGATCCAGAGGGCATTGTCGAAAATGCCTGATAGATCACCTGTGAGGGCACTGAATTTGCAAAGATATGTTAGCAAAAATAAAAGCATGACCTGGGTGCCAAGCCCAGGTCCTTCGACTATGTGCATACTGGCCTTATTTATGCTGGATCTACAACATAAACGTTAGAGACAAAAAGAAACAAATACATACCTGGGTACCACACCCAAGTCCTTTGATCATGAATGAAAATCGAATGACTATGACATGTAAAGAAAATGTGGAATTTGATTCCTTACTTTTTCCTTACCAACAGTGGTGTATGAATCTGTGGTGTTAGAGATGTCTATTGCTTGGGCACGTTCTCTGTAAACTTCAAGGAGTGAGTTAAGTGTTGTTGAAGATTCCTTCGATTTGGATTACTCAGGAGATTTTTGACAATTTTGGTGTGGCTTATGAGGCAGCGTGTGCGTATAGTGTGTATGTTCTCTAGTGTATGTATCTATCCTTCGTAATATGCTTTGGGCCTGTATTTATAGGGATGAGAGGGTGCATGAAAATGGAAAGGGACAACCATTTAACTAGGCTTTGAAAGCCATGAGACAAGAATCCAACACATTAACAGACTTCCATTTTTGAAATATTCATGCCTCTTTGAAATCTTAAATGAACCTGGACACCTTTGACTTTCGAATGACTTCAGGCAATGCCCTTCGATTGGCCTTAAGTTGCCTCCGTCGAATGGACCTCTTATGTACCCTTCAAATGAACCTTCTGAATGCTTATTCGAATGGACCTTTTGTTACTTCATTCGAATGGAACACCTATACATCCTTCGAATGGAACACCTGTACATCCTTCGAATGGAACACATGTGCATCCTTCGAATGGAACACATGTGCATCCTTCAAATGACCCTTTTGTGTGTCTTTTGAATAGCGCGCATGTATGTCTCATGCATTCTTTTAATGGTTCACCAATGTGGGCTCATAATATGGCAATCATATGCTGAAAGGTTCAGAGATAGAGTAGCCGCAAGCAGTTTCGAAGGGAACCATTGCCCAGTCGAAGCTAGCACTAAGGAAGCCAATGCCTTGCGTGTGTTAGCAAGAGGAGGTTATTTCTCTGTGAATCGAAGGCCAGATGAATGGGTATTGGCCTTGTGCATTGAAAGCAAGCACATGGGAAGCCCCTGCCCTTTTGAATCGAAACAAACTTGTAGGGGGTTCTTGCCTTGCGCAGTCGACGCCTTGTGAACTTAACTCTATCTAAGGAGGCCCAGCGCTCAATCGAATACCTTGTGAACTTATCTTGATCGAAGGAGGCCCAGTTCCCAATTAAAGACTTGCAGACCAAAGCCTGATCGAATGGTTTTAGATGCCCAATCGAATCTCCTTGTCTAGATGACAATTGAAAAAACAAACTACCCAGGGGCTAATCGAAAACACCCTATCTCAAAGCCAATCGAAGACACGTTGTTTATCTTCAAAAATTTTATTTTTCTTTAATTAAGTGTTTGTGACCACCCATATAAGAAAAAACCTTGGAAAACATGAGAGGACAAATTTTGGGGTACAACAGCTGCCCATGTTCAATCTTCTTAAACCTGAGGGTTTAGATTGGCTAGTCTGCCTTTCGTGATTTGAAGATGGAAGAGGATTGAACACTAGAGTGCCCAGAAATTTGCACTCGTATGGAGTAACACCGATGGTTGATGATGGAGGGAATAGGCTTACAGATTCCATTTGGAGAAAATGACGGAGAGTCGTCGGAGATAGGCTTAAAGATGCCATCCAAAGTAGATGATGACTTCCTAAGAGGTCTCCTTGTGGGGATTCCTGTTCCTGTTATCTGAGGAGGACTCTGTTGAGTAATGTGGGTTTTTGTTGTTATCCCAGTTGAGGAAACTCTATGGGGAATAGATTCTAGGAACTTCATTTGTCCAAGGCTCTGCTGAAGATTCATCTCTGGAGAGATGAAAGTTTATTGTTTTCTGGTTGAAATCCAGGCTTCACAGTAACTTGTTGGGGATAATGGAATTATCCGTTACCAGAAAATAATATTAGAAATGGCCTGTGTAAGGCTTTTCTAGGATGAGTCTGTGTTAGTCTGCATTCGTAGATATATGAGAAGGAGCCTATGTGGGATTGTTTTAAAATGAGTTTGTGTTAGACTGCATTTGGATGATGAGAAGTAACCCGTGTAAGATTTCTTCGTCAGGTTGTGTAGATAGTTTTCTTGTCGGGTTTCGGGGGTTAATCTACAAATCAGTTGTTCATAGATAGTTGTCCTGTCTAGTTTCAGGTATTAATCTGGAACTTGAAAATTGTCGGTCACTGAGATAGTTGTCCTGGCTAGTTTCAGTTATTAATCTCTGACCTGAGAAAGAAAGATAGTTTTCCTGGCTTGTTACAGGTGTTAATCTTCAATCTCCTTATGTAGATAGCTTTCCTGGCTTGTTACAGGTATTAACCTACAATCGATCGTCCACATATAGTTCTCCTAGCTTGTTACATGTATTAATCTACCACTACTACAAATAAGGGAAAAGAGAACGATTTTTTTGGCTTTTAATAGCGCTCTAAAGAACTGCCTAAAGCAGCGCTGCTAAAATAAAAGACATCGCTTTTTTTTCAATGTAAAAGCGCTTTCTTATGCCCACGTTAGACATCGCTTTTAGAATAGACTGCGCTTTTTTATATACCCCTTTAGCAGCGCTTTTGCTTTAGACAGCACTTTTTTATTTTTTAAGTTAGGCTTTAGACAGTGCTTTCCTTTAAAAGTGTTGTCTATTCCCCCACTTTAGACAGCGCTTTTCCACTTTAGGCAGCGCTTATTTTTGAGTTTTTACAGCGCTTTTCTCTTAAAGCATTGTCTATTGTTCACAATTTTTTTAAATAAAATACCTATTTTGACTTACAAAAGCGCTGTCCAATATATATAATGCATTTTAATCAGAATTTTAACCATATTTGAACAAGGTTTTCACCATATTATGCACCATATTTGGTAGCTTCATTCCAATAAAATATGCATATATAAAAATTACACACACATATATATATATATATATATATATATATATATATATATATATATATATATATATATATATATATATATATATATATATATATATATATATATATATATATATATATATATATATATATATAAATTGATGATATATATAACAACAACTACAAAATTTATGATACAAGTTAAAATTCTACAAGTTAAAAATCCTAAAATTCAAAATTGATGTTACATCTATACATCTTACTATCTTCAAGAATTCTCATGAAACAACAACAACATGAATATCTTAGTTCTATCTTCTACACATGCACCTATAAACCTGGGAAAAAAACCAAATGATCGAAATTCATAACATGATAATATTAATGTTTCACTTTATTCGAATTTAATTTATACTCAAAACTCGAAAGTTCTCATCAAAGGAAATAAGACAATATACCTTAGCTTATAAAATTCGCAACCCGATAATGAATTGACACCATTCCTCCATAAGTTCATCCAATTGATCTTTTGAGTAATGTGCATAATTGAATTCCTCAAAGTACTACATATATAATAATATAACATAGTATGTGATTTAGTTAAAACAATATGTCATTTCATGAGAAACACAAAATATGAAAATAGTATGTAATTCCTAAGTTAGAAATCCATATTGTGGATGGAATCTCTA
This sequence comes from Vicia faba, assembly GCA_948472305.1. Lineage (NCBI taxonomy): Eukaryota > Viridiplantae > Streptophyta > Magnoliopsida > Fabales > Fabaceae > Vicia > Vicia faba. The sequence goes on from OX451737.1 coordinate 777,632,059, forward strand.
ATCGATCCAAAATAATAGTTTCTTTCATAAACCTCAACATGAAGTAGCCGCAATCTATACTGTTACGCTGACGAGGACACTACACATGGAAATAAAATATGAATATATATCAAGATATACCCCTTAAATTGTTTTATCAAGTATCATCACTAATGTAATCAAAACTGAATATCTCTTTGTGAAAATATACCTCCACTCTAATCCATGTAACGTTGTTGGCTCTACTTTTTGGCACTTGAATATCTCTTTGGGAGCGAAAAGCTAGTAGAACGCTATAATAAAATATAAACGATTGTTTAGAACAATCTCACATAGAAACATAAACATAAACACAAATCCAGATATGTTGACCATAAACATAAACATAAACATAAACTTGAATATCTCTTTGGGAGCGAAAAACTTACGTGTAAATCATCTGCTTCAAATCTGGATATGTTGACCAATCATTGTATAACGAATCCAGATAATACACAGTTTCTCTCATAGAATTAATCGCAACCAATAACCAGTGTCCACTGTAAGATTAAACAAAGATTAAACAATGGCCAAAAATGGAAAATTATAATAGGTCAAGTTAGGATTAAAATCTAACCCGTTGCCAGTATTATATGGAAAAAAGAACATCTTCTCAGTATCTTTGCTGGCCACGAATAAACCGAGTACATATGCTATGACATTATCTGGTCTTGTTACAATTAACCCTGAATTGACAGTGTTGGGAGCTAAGAAGCCAAATCTTAGTTCTAATCCATGTGGGCGCACAATGTTGTCATACATAAACCTTAAATTAAAACATCATTAACATTATACTATATTCATTGAAATGAGGAAATAAATTGTTCATCTAATTAAACAAAGTTGATCGGATTATACTTGATGTATGTACCGATAACACCGAGGCCTAATTCCAAATGTCTAAAAACTTGCTCCATATCCTCTCTACCAATTGCCTCCAGGTATTCAAAACCAAAGATGTCTGCACTCATAGGTATAAGGCGGTTATATAATTAATAAATATGGTTACATAATTAATAAATATGGTTATATAATTTATAAATATGGTATATAATTACCTCGGGAATATTTTGTCCAAAGTTATTATTGATACTACCTTTGTCACTAGTATCTTTAAAACGTGTAGCTTGATCTATTTCTTTTTCCTTTCTCAGCTCATAAACTTGTTGTAACTTTTCCAACTTTTCCTGAAGTTATTTATTGCTAGGAGCTTTTGTCTTTGATTTTTTCTTCAAGGATGTTGGAGTGATCCCAAATCCCTTACCCCTCACCCGACCATAATACTCATGAATATCTAATGCTCGTGAGAGTATTCTTCTGCAATCATTATCTTCATCTGGAGGTATAGACTGAGAAAGAGTCTCCTGAATTTCATAAAAATATTGTAATTAAAGAATGATATGTTAATAAAAGAATGATGTAATTAAATAAATAAAAGTATGATGTAATTAAATAAATAATGTTATACTTACACATCTCTAGAAAATTTGTTGAACTTTTCTTCAACAGCTCCATCCTTACACACACGGACTTCCTTCCACAAAATGTGTTCCGGAAGAGATGTTTTAGAACTATTCTCCTTTGTTAGCTACACATTAAGCCAAATAACATGATCAAATATAAGCGTGCATATATTATAGACACTTTGAAATTTATAGATACTTACAATAGATTGTTGTGAGCGTGCATATCCCATACGCCCTCTTCTGTATGGATATGCTGGACTTGATGCTCGTTGTCGATTTACGACACTTAAACTCTCAAATTTCTGGGTATTTCTTTTGGATTTAAAAGTTTCCCATTCTTCAGCTGTAATCAAATCTGCATATTTCTTTGGAAGCTCTGCATCAACAAAAAATTTATCTGCATCCCTAAGAAACTTAAGAAAGCTCTAAATCCTCTATGTAGTTTACCAGCTAATTTGAGAATATAATCTCTTCTGGTATCCTCAATGTTGAACGACCTCTATGAAAATCATACACAAAGTGCATTAGTATAAGTAATTTAAAGACATAATCGTCATTAAAAACAAATAACATCACATATGCTACCTGTATCTCACTCCATATTGTATCTTTAGCATCGTCCAACAGTCTTGCTCTCCAATCTTCACATGTAATTGGAATTTCTCTCCTTACCACCAAACTGAGATAACTCGTCAACATTGAACCGTTAGGCTCAATTAGTTGGCCTTCTTGACTCTAATGCACATCATACTTTATGCCTTGGTCTCTATCTTGAATGATTCTCTTCATTATTGTTATTCCTCATCTATATTCCTTTTCAGTTTTATTAACGGCCTTATCTCCATCATGCCCAGAATCATCATGTGGGTGATCCTCGTTAGTAGCCATATAACCTGTAATAAACATAAACATAAACCCAATATAAAATTCCATAGTCATTTAAATATATATAAAATGACAATGCCAAAAGTTAACATAAACATAAACTTAAACATAAACACAAACATAAACATAAACATTTTAATATGCTACCTCTTTCACTAACATCTCTTTCTTTTCTTGGTTGGAACATGAATTACTTGTTTCTTAACAATGCGACTCATTCCGTCTAATACATGACTCATTCTCATCATCAATATAACCTTGGTCTACACTGTTATCATCAACCACTTTGTTAGATAAAAGCACTATAGACCATTTTGTACTCATCGGGTCAGTGACATAGAACACTTGTTTAGCTTGAGAGGCTAGAATAAAAGTCTCATCTTTGTACCCCTCCCTATTAAGATCTACTTGCAAAAATCTTGACTTATCCATTCGTATGCCACTACTAGTTACCCACTTGCAACTAAAGATAGGAATCTGAAACTTCTCGTAATCAAACACCCAAATATGCTCGATAACCCCAAAATATGACAGATTTGCATATTTGGGGTTTAGGTCCTTCATACTTGAAATGTGCATTGCTTCAGCAAGCACAGTGACACCACTATTTTGCATAGTACTTTTATCATCTTTTTCTTTGGTATAAAATGTATATCTGTTGTACCCCAAAATTTTCCCTCTCATTTATCAAGGTTTTCCTCACAAGACTTCTTGGACTCAAGACAAGATTAGGGTTTGGTCAGCTCAAGACCTCATCTTGCACTGATAACCTTAAATTAGGGTTTGAGTTTGCACAAGGATTTTTGGACCATAAATGCTTCATGTGACTTTCATAAACCATCTTGGACCCCTAAGATTGCTCATTTTAAGTTTCAAGCCTTGAATCACATTTTTACTCAGTCAATTGGACAGTTGACCTAAAAATCAGCTGTATTGGGGAAAAAGTCAACCATGGCCAATTTACAGTCAAATTTCATAATTTTTGATCCACAACAACATTTTAGACTCATATGTACCATTTTATCAAGTTTGTATCACAACTCCTCAAGAAATTTTATCAAATCATCAAAAGGGCAAAATGGTCAAAATTTGGGTTTTGACTGAGAAAGGGCAATTTCTGACTTTTAACCTAGCCAATGACCAATTGAGTTCAAGCATAATTTCAAGGGTTCAATGGTATAATCTTGACCTAATTTCATAGCTCAAAAGATCTCAAGTTCATTGGATTGACAGATGAATTTTGCAATCAACTGATCAAAAGTCAATTGTACACTGAAAAGTCAAACTTTGACTTTTTAGTCAAAATCAAATGCCAAGGGTCATAATTCATCAAGATATGTCAAAATATGAAACTTGTTGACCAAGAAAACCAATTTTGAAAATTAGGGTTTTGAATTTGAAAATTTTCATAACTTAGAATTTTTCTAAGTATGGAAATTTTCTTATTTTTTCCCAACTTTCCACCACTTTTACACCATGATGCATTTTGATTCAAATAAAACTTCCAACATGAACGTTGTATTCCTCCATGAAATCTACAAATTATATTCACAAAGTTTTCCCAAAAGAGGCTTGGATCTCAAGTTATGAATTTGTGAATAGAGGTCCATGAACTAAATGACTTAGTGAAAATTTGCCCTAATTTAGGCAGGTTTTGGACCCAACTTCATGGACATTTTTCACATAGTTCCAAGAGGTATCTCAATATTCATTTCAAAGATGGATTGTAGAACATATTGCAAGCTTTCTAAAATGTCAAATAACTCTCCAAGATCATTTGTGGTTAGGGAGAATCGAAGAAGAGAAATTGGCATTTTATCACTTTTGTTCATGCCATTTTCACAAAGTATCAAGTTGCAAATCTGATCTTGGATGCTTGTACCTTGCATTAAAGGTCCTAAACTCATTCTACACTCCATAATTAAATGAAAACTCAGAGGATAAGGGCATTATCTTTACTTTTGGAGCATTATACAAGAAATAATTCCATAAATGGCCAAAAGTTCACAATGCCATTTCCATAAAGCAAGCTTTTTGCAACTTTATCATTATTGAGCCTTGGAGTTGTCCCTTTGGTGCAGGAAATTTCCATAGATCACAAGAAATGTACACCAACTCTTTGCAGCCCTAAAACTAGCCATTACAAGCATGTTGCACAAGTCATCTCACTTTTCTTAAAATGCAAGAAAGTTGGCCAAAAGTTCAGAACTTGTACAAGCTGATAAGGAGTGGACTTTGTATCATTATATACATATTCACAAACTTGTCACAACAAAAGAACACGAATGCGAAACATCTGAAACTCTCCAAAATTTCAAAACATCATTTTTCTGCCCAAAATATACAGTTCTGCAAAATCCTATCCAAGTCATTTTTTGCTCGTGCGTTTTGTGGCTTGACACTTCAAACATCTTTTAAATATCATACTAAAGCTATTCAAGCCTTTACATTGTTGTTGTAACCCCTGTTTCAGCCATTGCCATTTTTACTTTGGAAGCTTGCAGCTTGACTTGTGCAAAGAGTTTCAGCCGTCCACAAAGTCAGCTAAGCATTGGAATAGCTTGAAGGAACTTCAAGGAAGCTCACACGATCCTCAGGCCTCACTCAAAGTCCCCACATTGCCATATCCAAATCCAGCTGAATGAGGTATTTTTCAAAACTCTATCTCTCTATTTAGGCATCCTCAAGCCACAATTTGTGAAGCAAAAATGTAGTCCTTAACATGGTTAAGTTGTACATATGCATACTTTTCATTTATGTTAACTGAGGCATGAGAATTTGAAGCTTGAAGTTGCTGAAATAATTAGGTCACGAATTAGGGCTGATTAAATTCTCTCTGATCTTTGAGAGTTAGGTTACAAATTTTATATCATTAGAATCGTGAGATGAAATGCTACATGTTTTGTGTTATATGTTTTTGTTTTTATGCAAGAAATAGAGAGTTAAAGGTTTGAACCATAAGCGCGCGAAGGAGAAGGAACCAAGGATAGGGACGAAGCTGATGTTCTGGGCCTTGGCGCATTGGGCCTGTTTGCTCCTGTTATTCACACCCCCCCTGACCACTATTTGCACCCCCTTGCATATTTGTTTTATTTTTAATATTTCTTTTTATATTTTTGTATTTATTGCTTTTATTTATTTTTCTGAATCATAAAAATCATGAAAAATATTTTCTTTATTTTTTGCATTTTATTTTATTTTTTTATATAGAAAATAGCTTATTAGAATAAATAGAACTTATTTTCTTAAAATAAATTGTAAATACATTTAATAAATACTATACATTTTTATTTTATTATTTTCCATATAAAATATTTATTTTCATACATATTTTAATTTTTTAATATTTGTACATAATATTATTTATTATTTACTTGTACAAAAAATGGACAAAATAATAATATAAAAAATATATTTTCTTTTAATCAAAAAATTAGGGTTTCCCCATTTCAAAAAATAATACTATTATTTTTCCTTTTTCTAGGGTTTACATGAATCATTTTCTCATACAAAAATCAAATACCAAAACATTTTTACATAAATACATTTTTATTGCATATTTAAATATTTGTATATTTATTTAATTTGCACAATATTCAATTGGGTTGTAATAGTATTTTTAGGGTTTATTTTGTGCAATATCCCCATTCAAAAACTCGTATCCCCTCTCCCATAATAATTGTTGTAATAGCTTAGTTTACTTTTACGCAATTTATTGCTTTCATATACCATGTTAGTAACCTAGGGTTTGCATGATAAGACAAAAAACAAAAACAAATAGAAATGACCTAATACAAGACAAATCAAATGCATGTAAAATGACACACATTGCACACAAACACCCTTAGGGTTTCACCCACTTGGTTTCCTAAAACAAAATGGCCATGGTATGCATGCAAAGTATCTTGGCAAAATAATACAAAAATAAGATCATAGTCCCTCGATGACGCTATCAAAAGGTTGCCTAAACAAATGATCTTGGTCCCTCAAACATGCTAATATGCTTGGCAACATTGCTATGATGGTCATACGATGACCCACGCCCGTCCCGTTTAAACATCCAAAGATAGGGTTGTTTACCAAATCAATGGTAAATCAACAATGTCAAAGGAATAAAAATGCACAAGAAAGACATTTGAGTAGGTAGATAGCTTCTAAGTTACTTGCTCCATTTCAAAATAATCCTTGCTATTTTCAAAACAAGCACACACACATTTTCAAAACATCTTACAAAACATTGAAACATTTTTCAAAAGACAAACATCTTTGTATACATTCTTACGAACGATAATAATTACAAAGATTGCTTAAACAAATGGCCTATTTTCAAAACCACACCAAACACAAAGCACAATTTCAAACAATTTCAAAAGCAAAGCAAGTGATCTAAGCAAGTAACTAAGAGCCCATGGAAAACCATGGATGAAAAGGGTGCTAGCACCCTACCTTTTCATAATCTATCCCCCGAACTCAAGAAAACATCTCAAAGGTCTTTCCTGTGCTTTTTTATCTTTCCTTTTGGATAAAATAAAAGTCGGTAGCGACTCTTGCTAAACTGCGACATTTGCGACGAAACGCAAAACCTCAAGTCAGTTCTCCCACTGTATCACAGAGCTGGCGACTCTGCTGGGGATAATTATAAAAGTGGGGTTACCTTAGGGTTTAGATCACCTTTATTTGCTTACCATGTTTGCCTTGTTTGCTTTACACTTTGGTTCTATTGTTTGGGTTTGAATCCTCTACCCGGATTTGGGAAACATTATAGGTAAATAGCAATATGTTGTGGAAACTGTGTAGGGTATACCGACACGGCCTAAGAAATTGCTATGTTAGTGTGACATATTTGTGGGTACCGGTAACCTTTGAGTCAATCAAAGAGAATACGGGGCCGCTGAGGGATGTCATGAAGCACTAACGAACTTCTAGAACCTTTACTTGACCAACTTGGCCTTTTAGGATGTAGTGAGATGACCGGCTTTGGTGCAGTCCGAAGTTGGTAGATACTCGATACCACACTCATTAAGGGTTGGTTCCTTGGAATATTTCGGTCGCCAGTAAAGAGGCTAAATTGAAACAATGAACAAGGAAACAATCCAGTGATATTGAGCTCCTTAGAACCCGGTTACCATTTCTAGGACAAGTTGAGCCAACTAAACTTCAAGAGGGTACTTACCTATGAAACCCCATGCAAGCCTAAACTAGGAACTTATGTGATTTGCTTGTACATATATACTTGTGCATAACAGACATCATGAGCATCATATGCATCCACTAACCATTTCAAGGATTTTTGGAAATTCATCTTTGTTCCTGTTTTATAGGTTATGGATTCACTTCGCAGGAAAACTATCCAAGTCAACCTTGTAAGGATTCCTCCACAACTCAAGGAGCTAGCTTCAAGGATTCCTGAGAATTCTCCATTCACCGAGAGGCATGGTTGTCTACTCAACCTAGTCACTTCCAACACAGAGGAACACATGATGAAGGTTCTCTTCCAGTTCTTTGACCCTTTGCATCACTACTTCATATTTCCTAACTACCAGCTTGTGCCTACTTTGGAAGAATTCTCTCAACTCTTGAGGATTACTATTCTCAATCAACTACCTTTCAACGGTACGAAAAGAGATCGAAAGCCATAAGAGATTGCTCAAGCCCTGCACTAGCACTCATCTGATGTCACAACCCATTGGGAAACTAGAAGTGGTGTCAAAGGCTTCTTGGCAAAGTTCTTGTTTGAGAAGGCCCAAAGCTGTTGGAACTCCTTGGACTTACAAGCTTTTGAGGAGATTGTATCTCTTCTCATCTATGGGATGGTCTTGTTCCCTAATCCTGACCAACTCATAGACGTGAGTGCTGTCAAAATCTCCATGTCTCGCAACCCGGTGCCTACATTGCTTGGAGATATCTTACACTCTTTTCACACTCGTACAATGAGGAAAAGAGGTGTTCTCATGTGTTGCACTCCTCTCCTCGAAAGATGGTTTATTTCTCATCTTCCCCAATCAGTCTTGAAGAATGAGCAAGGTTTGAGGTGGTCACAACGGTTGATGACTCTTACACATTCAGATATTCATTGGTGTTCTCGATCCAAAGAGAATGTTATCATTGTCAACCGTTGTGGGGAATTCCCTAATGTCCCTCTACTTGGCATTAGGGGAGGCATTACCTACAACCCCTGCTTGGCTATAAGACAGTTTGGTTATGCCCAAAGGGATGGGCCACATGATATGTTGATTCAAGGCTTGGTTTTCGACTTCGACAAACGACAATCAAGGACTCCGACAAAGGTTCATCCGAGCTTGGAGGATACCAAACAAGGTAGACAGTAAGACCTTGGGACACAAGAATTCCATCCCCCTTGAGCCTTACCTCAAGTGGATACGAACCCGCGCCCAAAGTCTTATGATGCCTTACCCCTCCATTCTCCCAGTGATTATAGAGTCTGTTAAGGAAGGAGAGGTTCCATACACCCTCCTACATCCTGACATGCCAACATCACACTAAGATCTGCAAAGGAGTTGGATACAACTCAAGGGAGAACGTGATACTTTTGAAGCCCAATTCTACGCAAGCGAGAAGAAGGTTTTGGAACTCACTCGGTTACTTCACGAAGAATAGACTCTCAACACCTACATTGCACCAAAGAGGATGCGCAACGTCTTTTTATCTTAGAATTTTGTATTATTTTGACCTAGGGGCATTAATGTACTCACAAATTCTACTAATATAACGTGTGTTCCTTTTTGTTTAACACAAATTTGAATTTTCAAATCCTTGAAAACATTACATGAATACATATCATTCATCATGTGCATAAACTGGTCTTTGCAAGAAGTTTCCTCATCCCTCTGCTGTTTATTTCAGAAAAATGGATCTCGAACAAACGGTTAAAGACTTGCAAGCTCAGAATTCACAATTTCAATAGCTACTCTTGACCTTAGCCAAGGGGCTGGAGGAGCTCAAGACTCTGCTAGAGAAAGAGAAAGAGAAAAAGAAGAAGAAGCTAACCGGTGTGGTTATCATGGACATGAGGTTTCAGGGACAAGCCAGAAGGACCTTGGAATTTCCAACAACCTCTGATGAAGGGGAAAGAAAAGGAAAAGAGACGGCAGTGCCATCATATTCTGAAGTAGGAGAAGAGGATGAAGAGGACTACACTGAACAAAAATACCCTCCGGCCGATGACAAATACAAACACTTGGAAGAGCGTCTAGCTGCTATGGAAGTGCAGAGAGTACCGGGGATGGACTTTGAGGAGTTAGGGTTGGTGTCTGGAATAGTAATCCCTCCTAAGTTTAAAGTGCCACTATTTTCCAAGTATGACGTGGTGTCTTGTACCAAGATGCACCTCCGCTCATATGTCAGGAAGATGCAGCCACACTCTGCAGACAAAGACTTGTGGGTTCACTTTTTCCATGATAGTTTATCAGGAACGCAGCTTGATTGGTTCTACCAATTGGAGAGGTCTGATGTGCATAATTGGGAAGACTTGGCAGCATCCTTCTATAAACAGTATCAATACAACGCCGGTTTGGCACTAACCCGTACTCAACTCCAGAGTATGGCCATGGTATCCAATGAGGGCTTCAAATACTATGCCCAAAAGTGGAGGGATTTAGCCTGAAGGGTGCAACCACCTTTATCTCAAAGGGAGCTAGTGGACATGTTCCTGGGAACTCTGTCGGGTCCTTTCTTTAATCACCTAATTGGGAGCTCCTCTGCAGGATTTACAGAATTGATCTTGACTGGCGAGAGGGTGGAAGCCGGTATTAGAAGCGGGAAAATTCAGAAAGACGCGTCTACCTCTACTGCTGTAAAAAAGCCCTTCACTAGAAAGAAGGAAGTGTTTGCTGTCTATGCATAGAGGAATCAGGGAAGAACCGAGCACCGTTCAACGGTGGGGGCCATTATTATTCAAAAGCCTGCATCAGACCAGCCAATAAATAATCAACCGAGAAATAATCAGCAAAGGGTGGAAAAGCCTGTACGGCAATTCACCAAGATAAACATGACTCTAGCTCAAGTCCTACCACATCTTCTGAAGTTGAATCTGGCTATGCTAATAGAGGCCCCTAAAAATCCAAATACTGCATCTCCACACTACCATCCGAATGCCAGGTGCGCTTACCATTCTGAAAGTCCAGGGCACGACACCAACAACTGTTGGGCTCTAAAGAACAAGATTCAAGATCTTGTAGACGCAAAGGAAGTTGAATTTGAAGCGCCTGAAAAACCGAATGTTATCTCCGCTCCAATGCCTAGGCATGGACACAATACCAATGCTATTGAGGGAGACGGTGATGAGGATGGCAGACTGGAAGACTGGATATTTCCTATCGTCGGCGGAGGACTGTGAAACTAGGAAGCAAAAGACTTTGTTCCGATTACTTTCATACCGCCGCAATTTATCTTTTACATTTCTGTTGTATTTGTAATAATTCACAAACAATTCGTACTTTTTCAACCTTGTGTCTTACCCGAGGCACAACGGTCCATTTGTAAAGGTTTTTATTTCATTTTCATGTGTCATTTCAATGAATCATGGACGATTTTCATATATAAACCTTTTGTGCTCATTGTCTTTCTTTTACATTTTGTTGTTTAAGATGGATATACCCTTACACACACCCACACTCATAAATGCAGGTACCCTTCCATTCCAGAACCCATGGGTAACGATACTGCTATAGCCTTTAGTGACTCTGAAGATCTGATCTACCAAGCTGAATACGAAGGTGAGGAAGATTGTGAGGTGCCAGGGGAATTGGCCAGACTTCTACAACAAGAGGAAAGAGCTATTCTGCCTCATGAGGAGCTGTTGGATACAACCAACTTGGGTACTGAGGAAAACAAGAAGGAAATCAGAGTGGGTGCCAATCTAGAGCCGAGTGTCAAGGAGCGCCTAATTCAGCTGTTGCATGATTATGTTGAGATCTTTGCCTGGTCATACAAAGACATGCCGGGACTTGATACAGACATTGTGGTACATCATTTACCCACAAGAGAAGACTGTCCACCGGTAAAGCAAAAGGTCTGCCGCATGAGACCTGACATGTCAGAGAAGATCAAAGCAGAAGTTATGAAGCAGTTCAATGCTGGATTTCTAGCTGTTACTTCCTATCCACAATGGGCTGCTAACATTGTACCCGTGCCTAAAAAGGACGGAAAAGTAAGAATGTGCGTGGACTATAGAGACTTAAACAGGGCCAGCCCTAAAGATGAATTTCCACTTCCGCACATCGACATCCTGGTTGACAATACAGCTCAGCACAAAGTATTTTCTTTCATGGACGGATTCTCAGGCTATAACCAGATCAAAATGGCACCTGAGGACATGGAGAAAACTACATTTGTTACACAGTGGGGTACGTTTTGCTGCAAAGTGATGCCATCCAGACTGAAGAATGTCGGGGCAACCTATCAACGCGCCATGGTAGATTTGTTTCATGATATGATACATCATGAGATAGATGTCTACGTAGATGACATGATAGCCCAATCACAAACTGAAGAAGAACACCTTGATCACTTGCAAAAGCTGTTTGTCAGGTTGAAGGAGTATAAGCTAAGGTTGAACCCGAACAAGTGCACATTCGGAGTCCGGTCCGATAAACTCTTGGGTTTCATTGTCAGCAACAAAGGCATCAAGGTTGATCCTGCCAAAGTCAAAGCTGTATAAGAAATGCCTGCTCCTCGCACTGAGAAGGAAGTCAGAGGTTTCGTGGGACACCTAAACTACATTGCTAGGTTCATTTCTCACCTAACATCTACTTGTGAATCAATCTTCAAGTTGTTGAAGAAAGATCAGGTAGTTAGATGGAATGATGACTGTCATATTGCTTCGATAAAATCAAGGAGTATTTACAAGAGCCTCCTGTCTTGATGCCGCCCGTCGAAGGAAGACCACTAATCATGTATCTTACCGTCTTAGAGAACTCAATGGGGTGCGTATTGGGGCAGCATGACGAGTCTGGACGAAAAGAGCATGCCATTTATTACCTTAGCAAAAAGTTTACCGACTATGAAACCAGATATTCACTGCTCGAGCAAACTTGTTGCGCTCTAGTATGGGCTGCTTGCCGACTAAGACAGTATATGTTGACTCATACCACTTTGCTGATATCTAAGATGGATCCGATAAAATACATCTTCGAGAAGCCTGCTTTGTCTGGAAGGATAGCTAGATGGAAGATGATCCTAACAGAATATGACATACAGTACACGACCCAAAAAGCTATAAAGGGCAGTGTGCTGGCTGATCATCTTGCTCATCAAGCCGTAGAGGATTATGAATCAATGAAGTTTGACTTCCCTGACGAAGACATCATGATATTTGACAATGTTGAAGATTTCAGACCATATGACGGACCTGAAGAAGGATCCCGATGGACCCTGTACTTTGATGGGGCATCCAATGCACTGGGTAACGGTATCGGCGCTGTGCTTATATCTCTGGATGGATGCCATACTCCTTTTATAGCCAGACTTTGCTTCAACTGTACGAACAACATGGCAGAGTACGAAGCATGCATCTTTGGACTCAAGGTTTCCATAGACTTGGGAATCAAATCTTTGGTTGTGTTTGGGGATTCAGCTTTGGTCATCAGTCAGGTCAAAGGAGAATGGGACACTAAGCATCTAAACCTTATCCCTTATAAAGAACATGTTTTGACATTGTTACCACATTTCGAGCAGATTACCTTCGAGCACTTCCCACGAGAAGAAAATCAGCTAGCAGATGCTCTAGCTACAATGTCATCCATGTTTAAACTTAATTGGGATAATGAGGCTCCCCAGATCACCATTGAATGAATGGACGAACCGGAACACTGTCACGAGATTAATACCGAAGAAGTAGTGGACCAGCCTTGGTTTCATGAAGTCAAAAGGTATCTCGAGGCTCAAGAATACCCAGAAGGAGCTTCAGTCAATGACAAAAAGTTCTTAAGGAGATTCTCAACTAAGTTCTTCCTAAGTAATGGCATCCTGTACAAGCGCAATCATGATTCTATTCTGCTCCATTTATGGACAAGCTTGAAGCTGATAGGATTATGGCTGTATTGCATGAAGGTACCTCCGGCACTCACTCTAGCGGGCATACGATGACAAAGAAAATTCTACGGGCAGGCTATTACTGGTGTACAATGGAAGCTGACTGCTATCAACATGCCCGGACTTGTCATAAATGTCAAATCTATGCAGACAAGGTGCACGTGCCTCCGGTTCCTCTAAATGTCTTAACAGCTCCTTGGCCTTTCGCTATGTGGGGAATCGACATGATTGGAGAGATCAAGCCTACAGCCTCCAATGGACACCGCTTCATTCTAGTGGCCATTGATTATTTAACAAAGTGGGTTGAAGCAGCTTCCTTCGCATCCGTTACAAAGAATGTGGTTGCCCGCTTCATCAAGCAGAATCTTATCTGTCGGTACGGTATCCCAGAAAGGATCATCACTGATAACGGTACAAACCTTAACAATACTATGATCACCACCTTGTACGAGCAGTTCAAGATTCAACATCACAATTCATCCCCCTTTCGGCCAAAGATGAATGGTGATGTCGAAGCTGCGAACAAAAACATTAAAAAGATCATATAGAAAATGACAGTCACCTACAAGGACTGGCATGAGATGCTACTGTTTTCTCTCCATGGGTACCATACCACGGCTCACACGTCAACTGGAGCAACACCCTACTCTTTGGTTTATGGCATGGAGGTTGTTTTACCTATTGAGGTTCAGATCCCCTCTTTGAGAATCATGAAGGATGCAGGTTTGAGTGAAGACGATTGGATTCAAACCCGACTTGATCAGTTAAACTTAATTGATGAAAAGAGACTTCCTACTGTTTGCCATGGTCATACGTATCAAAAGCGGATGATCAAGGCTTTCAACAAGAAAGTCAGACGTCAAGTGTATCAAGTTGGGGATTTGGTAATCAAGCGCATCATCTTGCCACAAAGTGATCCCAGGGGCAAATGGACTCCTACCTATGAAGGATCATTTGTAATCAAGAACATATTTTCTGGTGGGGCAATGATCTTAACCACCATGGAAGGTGATGACCTGCCACACCCTGCGAACGCAGACATAGTCAAAAGATACTACACATAAAAGACCCGCTAGGTTGACACACCTAGGCAAAACAAGGGCATCCCGGCGAACCAAAAGGTTCGGGCAAAAATTAGGGATAAATGAAAAAAAATCTTACACCCGACAAGTTGAAAACCCGAAAGGGCGACTTGGGCAAAAAAGGGTTTCCCGGTGGATCGAAAACCCGAAAGCGCGTTCCAGGCAAAAGTTAGGGAATTAAAGCGTATGACTATGTCTCGTCGAATCACTTTAAGGACAATCTCTTCACAGACAAACCTGGAGCTTCTGATCAATCCAATCATCTTCGGACGAAGCAATAAATGGACAAGATATTCGGAGATACGAAGGCTATAGCAGAATGGGAACCCCATGGGATTTTTTACACATAGCCATCTTTCTTTGTATAAATTTTTCTCATTTTTTATGACACTATCCTCTTACTAGGATGTTTGTCTCCTTTGTACAAAATACTTATTCAAAGTAAATACAAAGATATCTCTTTAAAGTGCAAAAAGCTAAATGCCTTTTTCTTTACACTTCTGTTTATTTGCAAAAACGTCCAATGATTCATTAATGAACATATGCATTTGAACATAATTATTGTTTACGAATAAACATAAATGAAAAAGAAAGATTACTGATAGGTTGGAAGAATAGGAAAACGTCTTTAGGCTATTCCATGAGCAATCCCTGCTGTATGTCATTAAGATCCCCAACAGAGCCAAAATTTCCAACTACAGATCCCCAGCGGAGCTAAAACTTCAAACTACCAATCCCCAACGAAGCTGAAACCTTCAATCCCTAGCGGAGTCAAAACTTCAAACTATCAATCCCCAGCGGAAACTATTCAGTTTCTCCAAAATTTCCCAGCAAGTTATTTTGAAGTCTGAAAAGCAACCAGATAACAGTTAACTTTTGTTTCTCCCCAACCTAGGGTGATTCCCCAGTAGAGTGGCATACAACCCAAACTCTTGAACCTACTCCCCAGCAGGATAGCGTTCCTCCCCATAGAGTTTTTATTGCTCCCCAATAGAATGAAGATTCTCATTCGTATTTCTCAGTAGAATTCATCAAAATTCTCTGGATTCTCCAGGCAGATTACTCAAGCAGTATTTGGCATTACCCTCACAATGCAATTTTTGTCAATACGCCAACTTCAAGACATGAAGGATCCCTATATCCCTAGGAAAGTCATCGAGGATTTTTAATCCCCAACAGTCGCCAAGGATTTCTCATCCTCAGCAATCAAGGATTTTTAATCCCCGGCAGCAGTCAAGGATTTATTTTCCTCAACAAAACAACTAATTAGCTTACATGCGCATACATTACATCCATATATCATAAACATTGATAAAGCACATTTATTGCATCATACATTTCATCCAACATAACTCTGTGTTTCAGCTAACATTTTACCCTTTTCAGGATAAGATTAACAGCTATCATTAACAATGTTCAAAGATTTCAGATACAGTACAGATACACTCCAGACACGGAAGTCATTCTGATATTTATTCAGATTTCAAGTCAAGATACAATTCAGATATGCTCCAGATACGGATGCCATCCTGATACTCATTCAGATTCAGCTTTTAGATTCAAGTTCAGATACACTCCAGACACGGAAGCCATTTTGTTACTTATTCAGTTTCTAGTCCAGATACACTCCAGACACGGAAGTCATTCAGCTACTTATTCAGATTCCAGTCCATATACGCTCCAGACACGGAAGCCATTCTATCACTCATTCAGATTCATTCCAGATACAGTCCAGATACGCTCCAAACACGGTTGCCATTCTATCACTTATTCTGATTTTCCCCAGCTTAGATACGCTCCAGACACGGTTGCCATTCTATCACTTATTCAGATACAGCTCATATATGTTCTAGATACGGACACCATTCTGATGCTCATTCTTTTGACTTACAACAAGCATTCTTGGATGGCATCCTCAAGCCCACAAGATTCGATAACCTCTCCAAATGGCATCTTTAAGCCCATTCCCTCAACTACACTTTGACGAGTGCAAATTTACGGGCACTCTAATGTCCAATCATCTTTTACCTTCGAGTCACGAACGACAAAACTCGCCAATCTAACTCTTCAGGTTCAATAATATTGAACATGGGCAGTTGTTTTACCCCAAAATTTTCCCTCTCATTTATCAAGGTTTTCCTCACAAGACTTCTTGGACTCAAGACAAGATTAGGGTTTAGTTAACTCAAGACCTCATCTTGCACTGATAACCTGAAATTAGGGTTTGAGTTTGCACAAGGATTTTTGGACCATAAATGGTTCATGTGACTTTCATACACCATCTTGGACCCCTAAGATTGCTCATGTTAAGTTTCAAGCCTTGAATCACATTTTTACTCAGTCAATTGGACAGTTGACCTAAAAATCAGTTGTATTGGGGAAAAAGTCAACCATGGCAAATTTACAGTCAAACTTCATAATTTTTTATCCACAAAAACATTTTAGACTCATATGTACCATTTTATCAAGTTTGGATCACAACTCCTCAAGAAATTTGATCAAATCATCAAAAGGGCAAAATGGTCAAAATTAGGGTTTTGACTGAGAAAGGGCAATTTCTGAATTTTAACCTAGCCAATGACCAATTGAGTTCAATCATGATTTCAAGGGTTCAATGGTATCATCTTGACATAATTGCATAGCTCAAAAGATCTCAAGTTCATTGGATTGACAGATGAATTTTGCAGTCAACTGATTAAAAGTCAACTGTATACTGAAAAGTCAAACTTTGACTTTTTGGTCAAAATCAAATGCCAAGGGTCATAATTCATCAAGATATGTCAAAATATGAAACTTGTTGACCAAGAAAACCAATTTTGAAAATTAGGGTTTTGAATTTGAAAAATATCATAACTTAGAATTTTTCTAAGTATGGAATTTTCTTATTTTTTCCCAACTTTCCACAACTTTTACACCATGATGCAATTTGATTCAAAGAAAACTTCCAACATGAAAGTTGTAGTCCTCCATGAAATATACAACTTTTATTCACAAAGGTTTCCCAAAAGATGCTTGGATTTATGAATTTATGAATAGAGGTCCATGAACTAAATGACTTAGTGAAATTTTGCCCTAATTTAGGCAAGTTTTGGACCTAACTTCATGGACATTTTTCACCTAGTTCCAAGAGGTATATCAAAATTCATTTCAAATATGGATTTTAGAACACATTGCAAGCTTTCTAAAATGTCAAAGAACTCTCCAAGATCATTTGTGGTTAGGGAGAATCGAAGAAGAGAAATTGACATTTTATCACTTTTGTTCATGCCAAAAGTTCACAATGCCATTTCCATAAAGCAAGCTTTTTACAACTTTATCATTCTTGAGCCTTGGAGATGTCCCTTTGGTGCAGACAATTTCCACAGATTACAAGCAATGTACACCAACTCTTTGCCGCCCTAAAACTAGCCAGTACAAGCATGTTGCACAAGTCATCTCACTTTTCTTAAAATGCAAGAAAGTTGGCCAAAAGTTCAGAACTTGTACAAGCTAATAAGGAGTGGACTTTGTATCATTATATACATATTCACAAACTTGTCACAATAAAATAACACGAATTTTAAACATCTGAAACTCTCTAAAACTTTAAAACATCATTTTTCTGCCCAAAACATACAGTTCTGCAAAATCCTAGCCAAGTCATTTTTTGCTTGTGCGTTTTGTGGCTTGACACTTCAAACATCTTCTACATATCATACTAAAGCTATCCAAGTCTTTACATTGTTGCTGTAACCCCTGTTTCAGCCATTGCCATTTTTACTTTGGAAGCTTGCAGCTTGACTTGTGCAAAGAGTTTCAGCCATCCACAAAGCCAGCTAAGCATTGGAATAGCTTGAAGGAACTTCAAGGAAGCTCACACGATCCTCAGGCCTCACTCAAAGTCCCCACATTTCCATATCAAAATCCAGCTGAAGGAGGTATTTTTCAAAACTCTATCTCTCTATTTAGGCATCCTTAAGCCACGATTTGTGAAGCAAAAATGTAGTTCTTAACATGGTGAAGCTGTACATATGCATACTTTTCATTTATGTTAACTGAGCCATGGGAATTTGAAGCTTGAAATTTCTGAAATAATTAGGTCACGAATTAGGGCTAATTAAATTCTCTCTGATCTTTGAGAGTTAGGTCACAAATTTTATATTATTGGAATCGTGAGATGAAATGCTACATGTTTTGTGTTATAAGTTTTTGTTTTTATGCAAGCAATATAGAGTTACAGGTTTGAACCATAAGTGCGCGAAGGAGAAGGAACCAAGGACAGGGACGAGGCTGATGTTCTGGGCCTTGGCGCATTGGGCCTTTTTGCTCCTGTTATTCACACCCCCCTGACCACTATTTGCACCCCCTTGCATATTTGTTTTATTTTTCATATTTCTTTTTATATTTTTGTATTTATTGCTTTTATTTATTTTTGTAAATCATAAAAATCATGAAAAATATTTTCTTTATTTTTTGCATTTTATTTTATTTTATTTTTTTACATAAAAAATAGCTTATTAGAATAAATAGAACTTATTTTCTTAAAATAAATTGTAAATACATTTAATAAATACTATACATTTTTATTTTATTATTTTCCATATAAAATATTTATTTTCATACATATTTTAATTTTTTAATATTTGTACATAATATTATTTATTATTTACTTGTACAAAAAATGGACAAAATAATAATATAAAATATATATTTTCTTTTAATAAAAAAATTAGGGTTTTCCCCTTTCAAAAAATAATACTATTATTTTTCCTTTTTCTAGGGTTTACATGAATCATTTTCTCATACAAAAATCAAATACCAAAACATTTTTGCATAAATATATTTTTATTGCATATTTAAATATTTGTATATTTATTTAATTTGCACAATATTCAATTGGGTTGTAATAGTATTTTTAGGGTTTATTTTGTGCAATATCCCCATTCAAAAACTTGTATCCCCCCTCCCATAATAATTGTTGTAATAGCTTAGTTTACTTTTACACAATTTATTGCTTTCATATACCATGTTAGTAACCTAGGGTTTGCATGACAAGACAAAAAAACAAAAACAAATAGAAATGACCTAATACAAGACAAATCAAATGCATGTAAAATGACACAAATTGCACACAAATACCCTTAGGGTTTCACCCACTTGGTTGCCTAAAACAAAATGGCCATGGTATGCATGCAAAGTATCTTGGCAAAACAATACAAAAATAAGATCATAGTCCCTCGATGACGCTATCAAAAGGTTGCCTAAACAAATGATCTTGGTCCCTCAAACATGCTAAGATGCTTGGCAATATTGCTATCATGGTCATACGATGACCCACGCCCATCCCGTTTAAACATCCAAAGATAGGGTTGTTTACCAAATCAATGGTAAATCAACAATGTCAAAGGAATAAAAATGCACAAGAAAGACATTTGAGTAGGTAGATAGCTTCTAAGTTACTTGCTCCTTTTCAAAACAATCCTTTCTATTTTCAAAACAAGCACACACACATTTTCAAAACATCTTACAAAACATTGAAGCATTTTTCAAAAGACAAACATCTTTGTATACATTCTTACGAACGAGAATCATTACAAAGATTGCTTAAATGAATGGCCTCTTTTCAAAATATTTTCAAAACCACACCAAACACAAAGCACCATTTCAAACAATTTCAAAAGCAAAGCAAGTGATCTAAGCAAGTAACTAAGAGCCCATGGAAAACCATGGATGAAAAGGGTGCTAGCACCTTCCCTTTTCATAATCTACCCCCCGAACTCAAGAAAACATCTCAAAGGTCTTTCCTGTGCTTTTTTACCTTTCCTTTTGGATAAAATAAAAGTCGATGGTGACTCTTGCTAAACCGCGACATTTGAGACGAAACACAAAACCTCAAGTCAGTTCTCCCACCGTATCACAGTATCCATTAATTGCGTATGCGCTATAAGAAAACACATGCAAACTTGGACCATATGCCAAACATCTCAACCTTTCTGTTATTGAAGCGGGATCTAAATGAAGCTTTGAAAAAATATGATCCTTAAACCATGGTATATAAATCTGATTGTGCTCCCGTACTATCCAATTTTCATTTCTATTATGATTTAACCCTCAGAGTACATCCTTGTGCATTTCAACATATGGCTCAACCTCACTTCATTATGCAGAACATACAGATGCACTTGATCCCATTCATCTTTTGATATTGTCACAATTTTATTTCCTATTAATCTTTTACCTTCCTTTTTTTTCAAAAATATGACTTTTGAGGATTCCAATGGATTGAACTTTGGACAAATATTCAGTACAAAACTCAACCGCTTCTTCAACAATGTATCGCTCAACAATACAACCCTCTAGGCAACTTCGATTTTTCACGTACCCTTTTAATACTTTCATATAACGTTTAGCAGGGTACATCCATCTCATATAAGCTAGTCCGCAAAACTGTGTCTCTTTCACAAGATGGACAACTAGATGTACCATTATGTCAAAAAATAAGGGAGGAAAATACATTTCAAGCTCACACAAAGTAATAACAATTTCTTTTTGCAATGTTGTTAAGATCTCGAGATCAATCACCTTACTACAAATTGACCTAAATAAAAAACACAACTTAGTTATCGTGCTCCTTACTTTATCTGGAAAAATAGAATGTATACCTATTGGTAGAAAATGCTCCATTATAACATGGCAATCATGTGTCTTTAAACTCCTTAGCTTGAGGTCTTTCATAGACTCAAGTCTTCTAATGTCAGAATAGTATCCTTCTGGAACTTTAACTTCACTTAGAAACTTACACGATATCTTTTTCTCCTTTATAGATAGATTAAAAGCATCAGGTGATAGATATGTTCGGCTTCCTTTCTTCACGGGTCCTAGTTCATTTCGTATTCCCATCTTTAACATGTCCTCCCTTTCTTTAAGGTCATCCTTAGACTTTCCTTTAATATTGAGTAATGTACCAATAACACTTTCAAATACATTTTTTCAATATGCATAACATCAAGAAAATGTCTCTGATACAGAGACTTCCAATATGGAAATTCAAAAAAAATCGATCTCTTCTTCCACCCACCTTTGACAACCGTATGCACAAAAGGCTTGCCAAACTGAGCACACACATCTTTCACCTTTTAAAAAATTTGCTCACTTCACAATGCAGATGGAGCCTTACGTTGTTCGGTGTCTCCATTGAATGCTTTTCTCCATGCACGGTAGTGACATTTAGAATGTAAGAATCTATGATGACTGAGAAACACATTCTTCTAAAAAAGTTCCAAATGCACCGTATCGGTTCCATCTTCACAAATAGGACATGCACATTGACCTTTAATGCTATACCCAGATGATTCCCGTATGCTGGAAAATCATTAATTGTGCCAAACAACATCACCCTCAAATTGAAACTTTGTTTCCTATATCCATCATAAACCTCCACCTCGTTCTCCCACAAAATCTTTAAATCTTCGACCAAAGGTGTCAAGTATACGTCTATGTCATTCCCAGGTTGTTTACGCCCAGAAATTAACATATATAACATCATGTACTTACGCTTCATACATAGCCATGGAGGTAGGTTATAAATCATAATAATTACAGGCCATGTGGTATGTGAGATACTTTGAAGACCATGCGGGTTCATTCCATCAGTAGATAAAGCCAAGCGAAGGTTTCTTGCTTCTTCTCCAAAATCAGGATAATCATTATCAATTTTCGACCACTATGGTGAATCTACCGGATGTCGATACTTTCCATCAATAATTATTTCATTTGCATGCCAAGTCAGGTGTCTTGCATCGGTTTCACTATGAAACATGCGCCTAAATATCAAAATTATAGGAAAATACCATAAGACTTTTGCTGGAGACAATTTTTTCTTATATCGAGACAAACCGCATTTAGGGATCTCATTTAATGATGCATATCTGTTTCAAAACAAAACACAATCGTTTGGACAAACATGTATGTTATCATAACTCATGCCAATAGAGCATAACATTTTTTTGGCTTCATAGGTTCGATTAGGAAGAACATTATCCTCCGGAAGCATATCTCTCATAAGGGCTAATGACTCTGTGAAACTTTTATCTGACCATCCATTGCCCGCCTTTAAGTTGTACAACTTTAATACAGCAGACAGTCTTGTGAATTTAGTGCAACCTTTATACAATGGTTTCTCTGCATCGCTTATCAATCTCTCAAACATTTTGGGACAATCCTGAAGATCTTCTTCAAGTGCATCTGCAATCTCTTCGACTCGATCAAAATCGTATGTATCTGTGTCCTTGTCATCTGAAGCATAGGCCGTACTACTTTTCTCCCCCGGTTCAACATTGTCGTTACTTTTTTCACCGTGAAATATCCAACACGTATAACTTCTATCAATTCCATGCATTAGTAAATGCGATTTCAATTCATCTGCGTCAACCCGACCCACATAACAACAACCCAAGCAAGGACACTTCATTTGACTGGGTTCTTTGGCATGTTCAACAACAAGCTTAACGAATTCCAATACCCCATTCTCGTACTCTTGTGACAATCGATTGGCAGACATCCATTTTTTATACTAATTCAAGTAAACAAAAACACTATAAACGGATTATTTCCTTTTTGTTTGAATTAAAAGAATCATTTCTAGAAATTTATTTCTAGAGTTAATAACATGGACTAAAAATAAATATATCTATATAAAAATAATTGTGTTTTTTAATTGATCGATACAGATAGAATTTGAACTTGACTTACCAAAGAAAGAAAAGGGGTTATTCGTGTTGACGGCGGATGATGCGGCTTTGATGTTCTTCGAATCGGTGATGGTCTTTGGCTAACTACACCAATACAAAGGGATCATCAAAAACAAGTTATATATATATAGGGCTATAATAGCTTAAATCCACACCCTTAAGAATTTGTTCTTAGACAAGTTTTTTGTGAAAAATTGTATGAGAAACAAATCACTTATGAATCTTTTCTATCATATTATATTTCTTTCCAACAGAAACATAGTATTTAGGAGTAATAATGCTTAACCAATTCTGAAATTTATATCAGTAAAATAGTATTAAAAGTAAAGAAACCAAGCAACCAACAAGTAAAAAAATACTAGTTCATGGAGAATGTAAACATGATAAACAATTCAGAAACCAATTAAAATAACAAAAAAACCCATCATCATCTTTTTTATTTTAAAACAAAGAACCAAAAGAAAATGCAATAATGCTAAATGCTAAAAGTGTTGTTGTTATATATCAAGCCCTACCAAGAACCGAAAAATCAAAATGCATACCTATAACTCAGTTATGCATATCTATAACTCATTTTGGACATCAATAGGAGGATAATGTACTATATGTTAGCATAGTACATTATCAATAGGAGGATAACTCAGTTTAGACATCAATGGAGATAAAGACATTTTCAAGAAAGAATCTACCTTGAGAACTTGTCGGTGTGGGTGGAGGACAACTGAGAGAGACGGTGAAGGACGGGGGAGGGTTGGTTCGACGGCGACGGAATGGGTTTCTGTTTGTGAGAATTAGAGGGAAAGGGTTTTTGTTCGTGAGAATTAGAGGGAAAGGGTTTCTGCTCGTTCGTGAGTCTGTGAAAGAGAAACAGTAGACACTAATTCTATTTTTTAATTTTCATTTATATGGCTTTAGACAGCGCTTACTAGAAGCGATGGCTAATACGGGCCTTTAGCGGCGCTTTTGAAAAGCGCTGGCTAATAGGGTCCTTTAGCAGCGCTTTTCAGATTTTTTTATAATTTTATATGACTTTAGACAGCACTTTCTTAAAGCGCTGTCTAAAGTGGTCCTTTACCATCGCTTTTGATAAAGCGCTTTCAAAAGCAATACTTTAAGCAGCACTTTTTAAAAGCGTTGTCTTAGATCACATTTTTAGCAGCGCTTTTACTTATTATTTTATACAATTTCTATGTTTTTTTTAAATTCACTTATAGCAGCGCTTTTATATAAAAGAGTTGTTAAATGTACGCTGTTAAAAGTCATTTTTGGCGTAGTGTACAGTCGGTCATCAACAAATAGTTCTCCTGTCTTGTTACAGGTATTAATCTATGATTTGAGAAAGAAAGATAGTTTTCCTGGCTTGTTACAAGTATTAATCTACAATCTCCTCATGTAGATAGTTCTCCTGGCTTGTTATAGGTATTCATCCACAGTCGGTCGTCCACAAATAGTTGTCCTGGCTTATTACAGGTATTAATCTGGAACTTGGCAATGTTGGTCACATAGATAGTTTTCCCGTCTGGTTTCGGGCATTAATCTGTGGCATGTTGTATTTTTTGGTAAACCTGTCTTGCTTCGGGAATTCATACCACTTGGTCGCGTAGATAGTTTCCCCATCTGGTTTCGGGCATTAATCTTTAACCTACTGTATAAGTTGATAGTGTTTGTATTTCTGCAAACTCAACCTGGAAAGTTAAAGTCAGTTTCGTGCGATGTCATGATGTATGAATTGCATGATGCTCTCAAAATAAATGAGACTGTGGTATACGCATTTGTGATGCATATGCTATGATTTTTTGTAGAAATGATGTATGAATGCAATGTATGAACGTGTCAGTTGTTCCATTGTTGTATTTTTGAACCAGGGAAAATAAATCTCTGATTGTTACTGGGGGTGAAGAATGTAGGTCTTCAAATATGTTAAAGTAAAAACACTGGGAGATGAATTTTCGTTGTTAGAGAAATAAACTTTGTTGGGGAAAGGAAAACTCTATGCATTGCTTGGGGATTTTGTTGAAATCCTGTTGGGGAATCCTGAGAAGCTTTGGCGACTCCACTGGGAAATTTTTAGATGTTGGAGCAGTAGTTTGGAGATTCTTGCTCCACTGGGGATATGAGAACACTTGACACCATTAGGCTGCATGCTGAGAATATGGCGGTGACCTTGTAGAAATATGCCCCTGCCTCTGTACATGCTAGAGAAAATATATGTCGAGGATTTTGTAGATGATTTGACTGTTATCCCAACAACTGGAGTCATTGGTGAATGTTGATCAGGGTAATAAACCTTCTACTGATAGACAAGTGACGAGATGATGGGACGTAGTCGTACACTTTAATCCCTAACTTTTGCCTGCACTGTCCTTTCTGATTTTCAGTCCATCGAGATACCCTTTCTTTCCCAAGCCGCCTTTTCATGTTTTCGACTTTCCAGGTGTACTGACTTTTTTCATATGTATATCCCTAATTTTTTCCCGAACCCTTTTGGTTCGCCGGGATGCCCTTATTTTTTCCTAGGCCGGTTGACCTAGCGAGTCTTTGTTTATGCGTAGTATTTTCCGACTATGTCTATGTTCGTCGAGTGCAGATAATTGTCACTGTCCATAGTAGTAAGTGTTGCCATATTTCTAGAAGATGTTTGCTTGATCGTACGTAATCAGTTGCTGGAATTCATGTCCAATGCCCCAAATGACTCTGATGGAGATCTGCCCCTGGCTATTTGGCATTTTAGAGAGGTTCCTAGAACCTTGACTTAACTGCCCAAAGATCAGTAGGACACCATGCTATGCCCCTTGATTATGAAAGGCCTGTTATTGGAATGTCTTTACATCTGAGGTGATTTTGTCCACTGAGAGGATTTCTGTTCATCGAATACCAGTCGTGCGAATTTCTCTGTTGTTGAACAAATAGTCATATGCAAACAATGGTATTTTAAGAATGCAAAGCTTATGTCTGTCTTAAATTTTGAAAATTCATTTTTTTTAGTAAAACAAAATTTGCAAGAATGTGATATCAACTCAGGATTTATAGCAAACCTTACATGAGTCAGGATACCTTTTGTAACAGTATGCTTTCGAACTAACCCATGCTTCAGCTAGGACTTTTAAGGGTTGTAACGTAGCCTGGTTCACGGTTTAAGAAACAAAGGATAAAGGCTCAAAATTTATTTGTACTCAACTCCTTCTTCGTGATGTTCTTCAGTCCTAAACTCAGTTAATTATGTGTTTAGATTCCAATTGGGTCTGGAATCATTGCTCTGATACTGGGTGATGGTTTAGAAATTGAATGTTTGTTTGAAAAGGCAGTCATTTTTTAACCTTTTCTTTTTGTCGAGGATTTGTAGGACCTATTTTTTTTTATTTTGTTATCCCTACTTTTTCCTGAACTATTTCTTTTGTGTTTACAGTCAGCGGGATGCCCCAGTCTCTTTCATAGGTTTTGACTTAGCGGGATTTTATTTCAAGAGATAATGATTGTCTGTCTTGACAATTATGCAGAACCATCACCATCTTTTGGAAGGCATCTTTTACACTATTTGTCGTGTATGAAGGATGAGCTTGCGACTGAACGCATCTTCGAATTAACTAAGAAAGCTACCCTGCCCCGGGTTATGATTAAGGGTTTTAATTTGTATGAAAATATAAAACTCCTACTTCTTAGGCTCAAAGGAGTTGATTAGGGATTATATTCCTTATAACTCCACTATTTAGGATTTGAAATAACGCATGTACATCGTCAGCGGGGTGTGTTCAAATGCATATTGTAGAGATTGTGGTATCGTTTTCGTCATCCCCCCTCTAAAAGCTTAGAGCTTTTAATCGAGAGTTGAATATCACAAAAGGAAGTAAAAACACAGTTTGAAATAATTCAAGACAAACATATGCAATGCATTGATGAAATAACAAATTTTGACATTAATAAATGTTCGAACAGTCAAAAGAAATTACAAATTGAAAATTCTAGATGAACAAAAAGCCTCTTTGTCTTGGCTTGTCACTTCAGATGGTGTGCCTTTGAGGAATGGCAGAAGAATTCCAATTGACCATCTTGTGAAAATTCCCATGCTCCTTCATCGATCAGGTCTTGAATTTTATATTTCAACATCCAATAGTTATCAGTATCATGCCTCGGGTTGTTGGAGTGATATGCACACCTTTCATTAGGATGGTAAGTAGGAGCGGAAGTATTAGGATTCCGAGGAGGATCCTTCAATGTGACCAAATTCAACTTCAACATGTGTTTCAAGACTTACGACATTGGTATGTTGAGTTTGGTATATTGCCTAGTGAATGCATCTCGCTTACGTCGATTACCTTGTCGTTGTTGGCGAGCTGGAGGTTGGGTTTGTGACGTGGCAGTAATTTGGAAAGGTCTACCCTCCACCCAGCCAACTTCTTGTCTCATCAGAGGCTGATTAATGACCTCATCCCTAGTCTCGACTGTGTGCTTCATACGGTTGCACCCGTCTTGATGAAGCTTGCTGATGAGAAACGTCAACTCTTCTTATTCACGAGATAAACTTTGGATAAGAGCCATTTAATTACTCATCTGGATTCTCATCCTTTCCATTTCAGCTTGCAGTTATTCCAACTGGTCATCCTTATTGTTGTCAGGATATTTCTTGGTCAAGTTCCCGTTGAGGAGTGCTTTTAATTCTTTTTGCCCCTTGGATAGGTTGAGGAACATTTCCATGAACTGAGCATCTTGAGTTTGGAGATATCTGTTGTTCTGTTTGAAAGCCATTTTCCTTGCTGAAATAAATAGCGAGAACATGAAAGACCTGTACTGGAAGACCTGTCATGATATGATGCATGATGTGTGGATGCAACGTTTTCAAGGATCTCGCGGGGTAAACACAAGAAAATGTCAAAAGTTGAATTTTGACTGCAAATTTGACGGAAGAACTTTGTATCGTTGAATGTCCTTCTGAAAGAATTAAGCTCACCGTGTAGAGTGGGTCATAGCCTTTAACTCAAGTTATCGCGCTTTGGTCTTTTAACAACATTGTATAGAGGAAAATAAATCCTCTTGCTCCTTGCTAGACATCTGGTTCATCATAACCTGCAGCGCAGGCCCTTTAGATCCTTGAAATGATTAAGGAAATGCTATGGTATGATGCTATGATGTGTATGTTATGCATCAAGCAAAAGTGTAAGATGATGAAGACAAGTGAGTCTTGCAAGAAGTTCAGGTTAATGACTATAAACAACCCCTGTAAAGAGTTCAAGTTGTTAGATGATGAAAGCAAACAAGTCACGCAAACAGCCTTAGGTTCAGGCTTGCATGGATTCCATAGGTAAGTACCCTCTTGAAGTATAGTTGGTTCAACCTGTCCGATCAATAGTAAACGGGTTCTAGGGAATCTCAATATCATTGATTTTTCCCACAAGTTTCGTTCCGATCGACAACTGACTTGCCACCAAACAAAACTCGGGAGTCAAATCTCAATGAGTGTATTATCGAGTATCAACCGACTTAGGACTACACCAAAGACAACTATCTCACTACTTCCTAATGTACAAGTCTTTCAATTAAAGGTTCTAAGGTCAGTTGATGCTTCATGATACCACCCAGTGGCCCCGTATTCTCCTTGACTACTCAAGGGCTACCGGTACCAACCAAAGTGTCACATCAATGTAGCTATGGCTTCAACTGTGTCGGTATACCCCATACAGCCCCCATGATCTATTGCTACTTACCTAAAAGGTTCCCCAGATCCATGTGTAGGATCTAAAGTAACAACCCAAACAAACCCTCCAAGGATAAAGCATACAAAGCAAGCAATTAAAACAATTTTAAAATGAACTAACTCTAAGGTAACCCCACTTTTTATAATTCACCAGCAGAGTCGCCAGTTCTGTGATATGGTGGCAGAACCGACTGTTGTATTGGTTTTGCGTTTGTGTTCGCAAATTTTGCGGTAAGCAATAGTCGCCACTGACTTTTCTTTTATTCAAATTAAGGAAAGAGTGAAAAGAACAGAAAAATACCTTTTTGATAAGGTGTTATCACCCTTTCCATTCGTAGTTATCTACGGGCTCTTAGATGCTTAGCTCATTTTAAAAGTACCTTGTGCTTTGTGTGTTTTGAAAAAATGTTTGGAAATGCCTTAGTGCGGCAATTGATTCATGATAACTCTTGTATCAGTCCTCAAGAGTGTTGACAAGGAAAATTTTTTTGAAAGTTATTTTTGAAAAGTGTATGTGTAAGTGTGAAAATTTGTTTTGAGCAAGCATTTCGGAACTATCTACTTATACTCGAAAAGGTCAGTTATTTTCCTCCTATCCTTTAGAAAGTGCTATCCTACTATTAGTGAGTAGGTAGCCTTATCATTGGATGTTAGAGGGGCATTCGAAGGGACGTACAGTCGTAAAGGCAACATATAGAGACACTTTAGCAATTTTATTTAAGGGGCGAGATCATTTACCGAAAGGCAACACCGTAGAGTCATCGAGGGACTTTGATCTTTTGATTTACAAGTCTTTGCTAAAGCGTCCCTATTTTCGAGGGACATGATTGCTTTATTTCTGAAGGCAACCAAAGTGGGTGTACCTTAGAGGTGCATGTGTGCAATGATTCAATTTGGTTCGTTTATCTTAGTTATTAGGTTTGCTAGCGTTGGATTTCAGTCTTTCCATATAAGCCTAGTTACTAACAGTTAATAGGTACATGAATTTAAATTGCAAGAATTTAAATCTACGCTATTACAATGTTTTTCGGGAAGGGGGTATTTACATGTCCAAATGGGGAAAATAAAAATAAAGAAAGTCATAAAGGTAAATCCTAAATTAAGCTATTACATTCCATTAGCATATACATAAATATAAAAAATGTGAAAAGTAAAATAACGCGTGCAAAATGGAACGAGACGTCTAAAAACCTAGAAAAAGAATCTAAGTAAAAGAAATTTTTTTGTTGTATTTTTTAATTTAATAAAAGAAAATAAATCCTAAGTCTATTTTATTTTAATTTTAAGAAAGATGTTAAAATAATTAATTAATTAGCTTAAAGAGATTAATTTTAATTATAAAAGACTAAAAACTATTTTTTTTGTGATTTTTGTTTTACTATTAATAAAAAAGAAAACAAAAATAAAAGAAATAAAACAAAACAAAAAAAGGGAATATGGAAAGAGGTATTTCGATCCAGGGAAGGAAATGATCTATTTCGATCCAGGGAAGGAAGTGATTTCTTTCGATCTAGGGGAGGATGGCTATCCTCTGATCCAGTAAAGGCAGTTGTCCTTAGATCCAGTAAAAGTTGTTATCCTTCAATCCAATGAAGGATGTGGCTTTTGATCCAGAGGGCATTGTCGACAATGCCTGATAGATCACTTGTGATGGTACTGAATCTCCAAAGATATGTTAGCAAAAATAAAAGCATGACCTATGTGCCTAGCCCAGGTCCTTCGATTTTGTGCGCACTGGCCTTATTTATGCTGGATCTATAACATAAAAGTTAAAGACAAAAAGAAACAAATACATACCTATGTACCACACCCAGGTCCTTCGATCATGAATGAAACTTGTGGGAAAAATCAACAGTGGTGTTGGATATGTCTAGTGCTTGGGCACGTTCTCTGCAAACTTCAAGGAGTGAGTGGAGTGTTGTTGAAGATTCCTTCGATTTGGATTACTCAGGATACTTTTGACAATTTTGGTGTGGCTTATGAGGCAGCGTATGCGTATAGTGTGTATGTTCTCTAGTGTATGTATTTAACCTTCGTAATATGCTTTAGGCCTGTATTTATAGGGATGTGAGGGTGCATGAAAATTGCAAGGGACATCCATTTAACTAGGCTTTGAAAGCCATGAGACAAGAATCAAACATATTAAAAGACTTCCATTTTTGAAATATTCATGCCTCTTTGAAATCTTGAATGAACCTGGACACCTTTGACTTTCGAATACCTTCAGGTCATGCCCTTCGATTGGTCTAAAGTTTCCTCTTTCAAATGGACCTCTTATGTACCCTTCAAATGGACCTTATGAATGCTTCTTTGAATGGACCTTTTGTTACTTCTTTCGAATGGAACACCTGTACATCCTTCGAATGGAACAAATGTACATCCTTCGAATGGAACACTTGTGCATCCTTTGAATGGAACACCTGTGCATCCTTCGAATAACCCTTTTGTGTGTCTTTTGAATAGCGCGCTTGTATGCCTCGTGCATTCTTCGAATGGTTCACCAATGTGGGCTCATAATGTGGCAATCATATGCTGAAAGGTTATGAGATAGAGTTGTCGCAAGCAGTTTCGAAGGGAACCATTTCCCAGTCGAAGCTAGCACAAAGGAAGCCAATGCCTTGTGGATGTTAACATGAGGAGGTCATTGCTCTGTGAATCAAAGTCTAGTTGAAAGGGTCTTGGCCTTATGCATTGAAAGCAAACACATGGGAAGCCCTTGCCCTTGTGAATCAAAACAAACTTGTAGCGGGTTCTTGCCTTGCACAGTTAAAGCCTTGTGAACTTAACTTGATCGAAGAAAGCCCAGCGCCCAATCGAAGACCTTGTGAACTTATCTTGATCGAAGGAGGCCCAGTGCCCAATTGAAGACTTGCAGACCAAAGCCTGATCGAAGGGTTTTAGATGCCCAATCGAATCTCCTTGTCCAGATGACAATAAAAAAAAACAAATTTCTCAGGGGCTAATCGAAAACACCCTGTCTCAAAGCCAATCAAAGACACCTTGTTTATCTTCAAAAAAATCATTTTTCTTTAATCAAGTGTTTGTGACCACCCATATAAGAAAAACCTTGGAAAACATGAGAGGGCAGATTTTGGGGTACAACACATACCTTTTGTAATTTTATATCTTTAATTTCACTTTGTTTTGTGATGATTGGATGCCTCTAATGTGATCTGGAGGTATGGTTGAACAAGTTCTGAATATCAATACATTCCCATACACATAGAATGGTTAAATGTCATTTTTTCTCTGATACGTGGTTTTGAATCGAAGCACATGATCCAGGAATTTTTAGCTAAAAATAATGCCAAATTCATATTCAGGGGGTTAGGGTTAATCTAAGGCTTTAATTCTTTTTGTTTTGCAGATTTGACTTTTAAGCCAATCGAAGAAGACAACCGGAAGGTTGACTCTGATGTGATGGCTCTGGTTGCCTAGGTGCCATCATTTGAGTGGTTCATTCAAATCCACCTAGGCGCGCACATTTTGCAAATAAGAATAAAATTGATTTTATATTATATTTATTCATTTGCATTTATATACCGAATGATCATGCCATCCCAGTCGCAATATACATGCATAAAAGACACTCGTACGCCTGGTCCTGGGTTCGATCCAGGCGCGAGGAATTTTATTTTTTTCATATTTCTCATTTCATATCCAGTGTAGGCAGTCCCAGCATGTGCATGGTGCAACTCCATCCACCTCCATCAAATCTCATCAAGCTAGATCTGAAGGCCTCAAACGCGCATTCCCACTGTATACCTCTCAAGACCAGCCATGCAGGATCGAGTGCAAGCTTTTGGGTTCATTTGTTATTGGGCCTGGAATTCTGTTTTCAACCCCCCCCCCCCCCCCCCCCCCCCCCATTTTCTTTTCATAAAGTAGCCCATAGATTATTTTATTATTTTATTTTTTTAATTCTTTTCTTTTTTTAATAATAACTAATTTTCATAAAAAATCATAAAATCAAAAAAGATTAGATTTAAGTTGCTTTGATTAATTAATTTTATTTTCACAATAAAAATTAATTAATTTAATCACTTGGTTTTATTTCATTAATTAAAATAGAATTAGAATTAGGCTTTAATTATCATTCAATTATTTTTTTCTAAATAATAAAAACACCAAAAAAACATTTTCTTATACTTAGATTATTTTTTAGAGTTTTCTAGATACCTTTTCCCTCTTCAATCTCCACGCGTTTATTTATATTATCGCATTAATATTTTTCACAATTTTGTAATTGTCCATAGTTTGTAATAGATGATTAGGACCCTTTATACTTTCCTTCCTCAATTTTTGGTTTGTATTTCCCCCCATCCCCGAAGCAATGTAATAACATAGTTTACTTCCTACACTTTTATTTTCCGCCCTTATGTATATATCTAGTTGCTAGATTAAATAGGCGTGCATGGAAACATTTAAAAGCAAACGGTAGAAAACCTAACATCTAAGATAAACATAACTAAAACACAACACACTTTGCTCACACACACCTCTAAGGTACCCCCACTTGTTGCCTTCGGAAAACAAACAATCACGTCTCTCGAACGTGAGAAGTTTTAGCAAAGACCCTTTAGTTAAAAGATCATAGTCCTTCGATGACCCTTCGATGCTGCCTAGGTAATTGATCTTAGTACCTTAGGGTAATTTCTAAAGTGTCCTACGATTTTCCTTCATGATTGTATGATGACCCTCGCTTGTCCCTCAAACATCGAATGATAGGGACACCTACTAACTAATGGTAGGATAACACTATCTAAAGAAAAAGAGGAAAAGAACAAAAACCTTTTGAGTAGGTAGATAGATTATAGTTGCTTTCTCATAAAAACAAAACAAATTTCACATACACTCTCTTTTTTAAATATTTTCAAAGACAAAAACACTTTCTATGCATTCTCAATGATACGAGAATCATTACAAAGTTTTCTGCACTAAGGCATCTTTTCAAAATATTTTCAAAATACACTTACACAAAAAGCATTTTCAAAAGTGAGCTAGCAACTAAGAGCCCGTAGATAACTACAGATGAAAAGGGTGCTAACACCTTCCTTTTTCATAACTTAGCCCCCAAACTTAGAAAAAATCTCGAAAGGTCTTTCCTGTTCTTTTCACCCTTTCCTTTATTAGATAAAATAAAAGTCAGTGCTGACTCTTGCTATATGCAACATTTGTGATAAAACACAAAACCAGTAAAGTCAGTTCTCCTATTGTATTACACCAACAATTAAACATAAGGGCAAGACCATCACCGGATTTATCAACAATCGTCTTCCACACTGAGGATTCTGGTTTGCAAAGAGATAAGTACCTTAAGTTCTACCAACGTTCTGTCATCCCCATAAGGTACGTTGATGACTCTTGTTTGCATGAACTAGGACTCTTAGATAGTGTTCAATGGATGCTGACTAATTTGAGTCTAACTCATATCTGCTCGTTAAACCATCGAACCTACGAACCCTTGACTCTAGAGTTCTTTAGTTCGTTTATTTACGAAACCCCTATGGAAGAACCATATCTTACCGTAACTGCTAGGTTTAGGCTGTTCAACAATGAATATTCATTAAGCCAAGATACAGTAGGTGATATGTTACATTTTCTGCATGTACAGAATGTATCTTGTAGAGT
Organism: Vicia faba; assembly: GCA_948472305.1. Taxonomy (NCBI): domain Eukaryota; kingdom Viridiplantae; phylum Streptophyta; class Magnoliopsida; order Fabales; family Fabaceae; genus Vicia; species Vicia faba. Next base: position 777,666,611 of record OX451737.1, read on the forward strand.
TCCTTTTGAGGCGGATTAGAAAACCATAGTGTTTGATCTTTGGGAAAATTTAACATGTGAAATGACCCTAAATTGGGAAGGCCTTAATGCCTCCCTAATCCATAACCCAACCATCGCTACTTTCACTACATTCTTGCAAGCACAATTTTTGGTGGGATTAACAACCACAAGGTTAATTCTAAAAAGTTGTTCTTTCTGCATTGCATCTTTACTCCGACAAAAATCAATGTCACTCCCTTTTTGCTGGCACACATTCATTCAATTTGTGCATGAGGAACCAATAGTTTCTGTATAGGGGGGATAGTCACACTCATTGCTCTTGCCTTGGTCCTAGGCAACAAACTCACTGATTTGCCATCAATACCAGCCATATACCTTGACATCTACAACTGTCGATCAGCTCATTTGATTAAAGTTAGAGAAGATGGTAAGTATTATCTGATGGTCCAAAATAAAGTGGTCAAGAGTGTCGTCTTGCCCTGTCTTAACCAAACTAATGCATAAAATATGGCTAATTGGTTTTATGATCTATCTTCCCCTAAGCCCAATGCGCCTACACAAGGTGCACGAGGAGGCCAGACTGACGATGAGTTTGATAAGATGGAGCATAGTGCCTCTGGAATTTAATTGTAACCCACACAAGTTCCTTCTGAAAGCGTTGTTGGAATGTCATCAAGACACCGAAGAAGACATGAAGACACTTCTAGCCCATCTGATGACATTCTTGCTGAAATGAGGCGGTGTAATGATATGGATGCTCAGCGCAACCAAAGACTTCAGGATATTCATACTCAGCAGACTGAGATGATGCTCCTCATTCAACAAATTCATCAGGATCAATGTGACTATAATTACATGAATGACAATGTCAGGCATGATCGACCAGATGACAACTTTGACAGTGCGTGTGGATGGCTTACAGAAGTATATTCATCATGTAGGTATGCCACCTCACCAGCCTCAAAATGGTGGTCGTGGATGAGCATGTGGCAGAGGCCACCAGTAGCAGATATCACAGGTTTTACATTTCTTTTTCACTTATTTTGAAACATTGGGGACAATGTTCGATTTAAGTATGGGGGAGAAAGCTTTACTGCTTTTGTTTTTTGTCTTTCGTTTTTTGTTTTCTAGGTAGTTTTATTTTCCCCCTTTTTCTCATTTAGTGTTAGTGTTAGTTGAGTCGAATTCTTAAGATGTCGATTCTCTGTGTTAGTTGAGTTGAATTCTTGTGATGTCGAGTCTCTATGCGTGTTTTTCTGCTATTTATTGATTCCCTAATTTTCTTGAGCCATAACAAAATTTTCTACTATGACCCATAACACGACACCTTAATAAGTATATAGGTTGTTTTACACTTAGGCTATGTTGGATTGATTTGAGAAAGACTCACCAAAATAGATACCGTTTTGACACCCTAAACTCCTTAGTTATTTACGATCAATTTGAATACCTATTATACCGAGACCATAAGTTTGAGTTTTTAAGTAGCCCCGAGTAGTTTATACTAGGAGTCAGCAGCATCTTAAGTACAAACTACATAGGGTGTTGATAAACATAAGTGAATGATCCAAAAATTTATATATATATATATATATATATATATATATATATATATATATATATATATATATATATATATATATATATATATATATATATATATATATATATATATATATATATATGTCATAACTTAATGAAAATAGGGAATGCACCTATTAAGTTAGGTGACCCTCACCTGGTCACTTAACCCAACGGTTGTGGAACCTATAAAAGTTTTCATAAAAATTCGTTGTTAGTTGGTTCAGAGGTGTCTGGTGCTAAACTTGGTAGGCTGGTCTACGGTTCAATCCCCTGCAACTTGCAATTGGTTAAATAAAGGGGTTACCAAACTCATGTACCAGAACCCCGTGCTAAAGGATCAGAGTCACAAACCAACTACTCTATTATGTGTGTGCAAGGATAAAGGGCTTAATGTGATTGCGCTCGAGTGAAAGTGGGTAAAATAAAATGAAAGAAATAGGTTGAGCTATAATAGAATGATTCAAACTGGTTTGAGTTAAGAAGGGAGGTTTTGATCGTGTTTGTAGTTTTGTGTCACTACAATACCCTTAGTATTGAATTCAAGTATCTATCATTCTAACAAAATGTCTCTTAACCACATATGATTTGAGTTATGTCGTGTATTTGTGTCGAACCCGTTTTTAAATTGATTTTCATGAAGATTATTTGTTTGAGGACAAGCAAAGGTTCAAGTGTAGGGGAGTTTGATAACGCAAAATTATAGTATTTTCGACTCAACTAGCAAGGATTATTTTACCATTTTTAGCCACTTATGTCATTTTATGTTGGTTGTGTTTCAGTATTTCAGGTGTTTTTCCTCCTCAAGGCTTGCGTGGGAAAATAATAGGAATTGGCAAAGAAAGAGCAATAGAACATGAAGAAACAAAATAAATAATGGAAATCTGCGCACAGAAGGCTGTGGGCCTCGCTGTAATACCCCAAATTTGTCTTACCCTTCCGCTTCTTTATGGACTATGCATCTCATTCTCACCATTGTATATACCCTCCATTAGGTCAATTAATACCTCATGCATCCACTAACCATAAAGTTTGATAGGGAATCAAGGATATTGAGGAATTAGGATTTCTTTTTGCTGTTAGGCTCTTACCTTCATTCAGCTTGAATCAACATGTTTCATTAATAATCATGGTTTCATCTGAGCTTAAATTGAGCTAGGGTTTTGGTCCTTCGCTATGAGTTTCTTTCGCATCAAGATATATTTCTATTCTTTGTTAAGTTTCATCATCATCTAAAGGCTTTGCTAATACAAGATTCTTCTTGTGTTAATATCATCAGAGGATTTTGTCTAGACAAAAGTCACATTGGGATTTCTCTTAAGGATCCATTGATCATCAGTTCAAGAATTCTTATTGTTTAGGATTACAAGAATGAGTCATGGTACAAAGGATGAGAATACATTTATTATTTCCCCCATGTGTTTGAGGCTTGTCGATTCAGATTTGAGATTAAAGTTCGGATTTGAGAATTGGATTGAATTTGGATTTATTGGTTAAAATTGTTCATTTGATGCCAAAAGTTCAAGATATTCAAGTGTGTTAAGACGAAATCAAAGCTACATTTTATCCACTAAGCATATATGGCATATTCATCCATTTGAGTATTAATCAAAACAATTCAAAGGTTCAAGAGATATCAAGATGCTTCCATTTTACAAGTTACATCACATCATCCTTTTCCAAGAGGGAAGGAAATGTATTTTGGAAGAAGAAAATTGTGTTACATATACAAAGTTTTCTCATTTGATTATAAATTCATCACCAAATTACAAGATCCCCATCAATTCTACACTATGTTACACTTGACATTACATCACGGTTAAAAAGATGAGTTAAATGAGAAAACCTAAAATTCTAAGCTAATGCCAAACTTGTTCTTGAAACTTCATGTTCACTTCCTTTCACAAATTTTTTGTCGCAATAAATTAAAGTCGTATCTATTCAAATATGACCCGCACCTTCACATGCCTTGACTAAGCAACCCTGCACTTAAGTAAAGTAAACCAAAATGCTCATCAAAACCAGTAAAAAATATAAATCTGTTTCAAACCGAATCATTCAATGACAATATAGGATATGGAAAGTAAGTTGGACATGTTATTCAAGAAAAACCTATATACAGTAGCACTGAATCTTGTTCAGACTCAACAAGCAAATGTTGCAGCTACTTCTGAAGTTTTGAGAAAACACGGGGGCCACATATACAGCAAGCAAGACTATGATGAGGCAATGTCCCAGTACATACATGCTATTGGTCACCTTGAACCTTCTTAAGTGATGCAGAAGGTTTTGGATGCTCAGAGAACTTACAATCTCAAAAATTACTTGGAAAAGCTACGTGAGAAGGGTCTTGCTTCTAAAGATCACACCACGCCTCTATTAAACTGTTACACCAAATTGAAAGATGTTGAAAAATTAAATCTACTCATTAAAAGTGAAGATAGTATTGGGGAACTTAAGTTCGACGTGGAAACACAAATCAGGGTTTACTGTGCTGCCAATTACCATGAGCATCCAATGTATGTGTGATACGGTGGGAGAACTGACTTGGGTGTTTTGTGTTCTATCGCAATTGTTGCGGATAGCAAGAGTCTCCATCGAATTTTCTTTTATCCAATAAAGGAAAGGGTGAAAAGAACAAGAAAGACCTTTGGAGAATTTTCTTGAGTTCAGGGGGTAGGTTATGAAAAGGGAAGGTGTTATCACCCTTTTCATCCATAGTTATCTACGGGCTCTTAGTTGCTCGATCACTTTGAAATGCTTTGTGTTTGTGTAAGTTTGAAAATATTTTGAAAACGCCTAAGTTTGGAAAACTTTGCAATGATTGACGTATCGTTGAGAATGTATACAAAGTGTTGGTTTTGAAAATATTTGTTGAAAGGAAGTGTTTGGAAATATGTTTGGAAATGCCAATGTAAGGCCATTTTTGTAATGATTCTCGCATCGTTGAGAATGTATACAAAATGTTTGTTTGAAAAGTGTTTTTGAAAGTGTGATGTGTAAATGGTTTTGTTTGTGAGCAAGCAATTACGAACAATCTACCTACTCAAAAAAAAGTTATTTGTTATTTTCCTCCTCCTTTAGATAATGCTTATCTACCATTGATTGATAGAGAGCCTTATCATTGGATTTGAGGGACGGGCGTGGGTCGTCGTACAATCATAGAAGGCATCTTGTAATAATTCTTTTAGTAATTATTGTAAGGGACTAAGATCATTTAACCAAGGCAACATTGAAGGGTCATCGAGGGACTATGATCTTTTCATCGAGGGTCTTTGCTAAAATCATCTCACGTTTGAGGGACATGACTATTTTTTATCCGAGGCAAGAAGTGTGGGTTACCCTAGAGGTGCATGTGTGCAAAGTGTTTTGTTTTCATGTATATTATCTTGGAATTAGGGTTGTCTAATGTTGATTTTAAATCTTGCCATACATACCATAATTACTAGCAATAATATGGAAAGCGATAAATTGCGGAATTTAAATGTCCTACGCTATTACAATACTTTTGGGAATGGGGGTACAAATTTATAAATGGGGGAGGAAAGAAATAAAGCCCTAATTACTATTACAAACCATTGATCATGAATTAAAATAATAATACAAAAAAATGTAAAGATGAAGAAGAAAAGAAAGCAATTGTGTTTTAGGGTTTTTGATGAAAGAGAGGTTTTAATTATCCTAATTAAACTACTTGATTTTAATCACAAAAGAAATTAATTGATTGTCTTAAATAAAAGCCTAAAATCTAAGTTAGTTAAATTAAGAATAGAAAATGAAACCTAATTCTATTTATTTAGAAAATAATTTGAAAGTTGATTTAAAAATATTTGAAGCATGGACAATAAATAAAACCTAGTTCTAAATATTAACTAAAATAAAGGAAGTGTTTAAATTAAAATATTTAATAATTTAATTCTTTAAAAAAAATGTATTTTTGGTTAAATAAAATAAATAAATAAATAAAATATAGAAAAATATAAAGACAATAAAAGAGTTTTGGGCTGGAGTGTTAAAAAAGTATAATGGAGGTATGAGGAAGTATTTTGGTTTTAGGTCTAAAACAGTTTTTGTTTTAGTCAGAAATAAAAATAAAAAAAGAATACTTGGGCTTACGCTGAATGAGTAAAATGGGAGGTGATGTAAAGTAAAGAGGTCAGGGCCCAGGGTTGGAAAGGCCCAAAAGCACTAGCAAACAAACAAACAAAAAACAAAATGATGTGAAAAATATCAAAATGTGGCGCTGGGGCTCGAATCCAGGTCACAAGGGTGAGAGGCGCACTCTTTACCCATTGGGGGTGGTGATACATGTTGTAGTTAAGGCAACTATCACTAAATTTATTTTAAACTCGTTCCTGAATGTGTCATCTTCTTCTTCCTCGCACCAGAAGCCATGGATACATTTTTGAAATTTCAATCTTGCTTATTTCGCAACCATTTCAGAAAATGTAAACATCAAACTTGTTAGAAACTTTATCATGATTTCAAATATGTAAATAACTTGAACTAACACTCAAATATGAACACGAATTTCTATTGGTACCAAATTCTGACCTAATTTTTCTGTAAGTTCAACTTTAAAATTCGCATCACTCAGGCAAGATAAATGAAAACTAAGGGCATGGTTAACTTCAGGGCTATGATGTCTACATTTTTTCTTTACAAAATAACTATTAATGATGCTTGTATGAGAAGTTCCAAGTTTGAAAAACTTACCTCAAAACTGGAAATTGTGTTTGATGATTCGACACTGTGATACGGTGGGAGAAATGACTTGGGTGTTTTGCGTTTGATCGCAAATTTTGCAGTTAGTAAGAGTCGCCACTGACTTTTCTGTATCCAAAAGGAAAGGCTGAAAAGAACAGGAAAGACCTTTGAGATTATTTCTTGAGTTCGGGGGGTAGATTATGAAAAGGGAAGGTGTTAGCACCCTTTTCATCCATAGTTATCTATGGGCTCTTAGTTGCTTGCTAGATCACTTGCTTTTGTTTGAAAATGTGCTTTATGTGGTTTTTGAAAGTATTTTGAAAAGGTGCCTTTGTTTAGGAAAACTTTGTAATAGTTCTCGTTCGTAAGAACGTATACAAATTGTTGAGCTTTTGGAAAATATTTCATGTTTGAAAAAGGTTTAGAAAGTGTTTTGAAAGCGTTGGTGTTTGTTTTTGAAAATAAGCAAGGATGTTTTATTTTAAAATGAGCAAGCAACTAGGAATAATCTACCTACTCAAAAGTCTTTGTTCATTTCTTCCTTTCCTTTGATACTACTACCTTACCATTGATTTGGTAAGAAGCCTTATCTTTGGATGTAAAGGGACAGGCGTGGGTCATCGTATAGTCACAATAGCAATGTTGTGAGATATCTTAGCATTTCTCTTTGAGGGACTAAGATTATTTTGAAAGGCAACATTGATAGCGTCCCTTTACATCCAAAGATAAGGTATTAGCACAACATTGATATCTCACATTGATAGCAACTATGATCTTGTATTTTTTATTGCTTTTTGCTAAGACATGTCACATACATAATATGGCCATTTTTGTAAGGAAACAAAGTGGAATTACCCTAAGGGTTCAAGTGTTTAAGTGTGTTTGATTTACATGCATTGTTTTATCTTGAATTAGGGTTTGCTACTTGTTGGTTTTAGTCTTTCCATACAAACCCTAATTACTAACATTTATATAAAGCGATAAATCGCGGAAAGTAAAATTAGTAAGCTACTACATCATTAAGGGATGGGGTATACAAATTTACAAATGGGGATTTTGCAAGAAAAGTAAACCTAATTATCTATTACAACCATATTGAATATTGTCCAAGAATTGAAAATATAATGCAAGAATATAAATGGAAAAATAAATGATTTTTGTTTGTTTTTTTTTATGAAAGGGTTTGGTCTTGACCTAATTAAGAAAATGATTAGTTAAAAATAAACAAAATTTAATCTAAACTAGTTAATAAAGAAATTAAGTTAAAACATGATTTTTAGGGTTTTTATAAAAAAAAAGGTTTTAATTTAATAAAATAAATTTGAAAATAAATTAATTAAAAGAAACCTAAATTCTAAGTTAATTTTAATTTAAAAGAAAAATAATTAAATAATAATTAAACCTAAATCTAAATATTAATTATTTAAGAAAAATAAATTAATTTGTTTAAGAAAATGTTTTTTTTTCTTTTTGTCTAAATAAAATTATAGCTAGGTGAAAATTGGTCAAGAAGTTAGGTAAAAAATCTGCCTAAACTAGTTAAAGATTTCATTAAGTGTTTTATGAAAAGTGTCATGTCTTTATGAGCTTATATATTCAAATCTAAGCACTTTTTGGACATCAACCCTCTAATACAAAGTTGTAGAATTCTTCAAGATCTAAAACTTTTATGTTGAAAGTTTTCCTTGAATCATCTTCCATCTTTGTAAAAAATTGTCATGAAATAATGAATTTATCAAGTATAAAAACACTTAGAAATTTTCTAAGTCTTAGAAATCTTGACTTTTTTATTGACTTTTTAACTTTCTTGATTCTTGATGATCAAGTTTGATATTTTTGAGTATCTTGATGAATCTTGCTCTTTGAAACTCAATGTTGATAAAAAAGTCAAAGTTTGACTTTTTGTGTATCAGGTGACTTTTCATCAGTTGATCAAAAATTCAACTATTAATTCATTGATCTTGAGAAATGATTTGAGCCATGAAATTAGGTCAAGATATTGTTTTTGAATCCTTGATATTATTCTTCAAACCATTAGGTCATGTACTAGGTCAAAAGTTAATGATCACTCATTATTAGTCAAAACCCTAATTTTGACCATTTTGCCCCTTTGATGATTTGAGTGTTTTTATTGAAGAATTGTGATAAACACTTGATCAATTGATGAATATAACTTTAAAAAGTTGATGTTGGCTAAAAATCATGAAGTTTGACTGTATGTTGACCACAATTGACTTTTTACCCAATACAGCTGATTTTCAGTCATCTGAGCAATTGACTGAGCAAATTTGTGATGCAATGCTTGAAACTTGGTATGAGAAATCTTGGAGATCTATAATGAACCATGAAAGTCGTTTAAAGAATTAAAATTCCAATTTTCCTTGAGAAAACCAAAACCCTAATTTGGACCTAGTGCTTAGAAGGTGAGCTTGTTTGATAAACTCTTTGAGAATCCTTGAGCATTTGAGATCTTTTGTGAGAAATGTCTTGAAGAAAAGGGAGGGAAAATTTTGGGGTGCAACAACTTCCCCTTTTCAATATTATTAAACCTAAAGAGTTAGATTGGTTTGTTCGCCATTCGTGACTTGAAGGAAGAAGATGATTGAACACTTAAGTGCCTAAAATTTGCACTCGCTCGTGCACGAAGTGAAAACTGTTTGTTGATTATATTAGGAATGGGCTTAGAGATGCCATTTGGAGGGGAAATAAATATTTGTCGGAGATGGGCTTATAGATGCCATCAAAAGTAACTGTTGATAGAGAAAATAGACTGAGTCTACGCTCAACTTTAACTAGGAGATGTATCATAATAAATCTTTGGTCGATTTATTCTGAGCCAAAAAATGTCTACTAGAAGAAGTATCAAAATAAATCTTTGGTCGACTTAATCTGAGCCAGAAGAGGTCTTTTGTCTGTCTTTAACTGGGAGAAGTATTAGAATAAATCTTTGGTCGATTTAATCTGAGCCAGAAAAGGTCTATGGGGAGAAGTATCAGAATAAACCTTTGGTCGATTTAATCTAATCCAGAAAAAGGTCTACTGAGGGAAGTATTAGAATAAATATTTGATCGATTTAATCTGAGCCAGCAGATGTTTGAAAATCTTTAACTGAGAGAGGTATCAGAATGAATCTTTGGTCGATTTAATCTAAGCCAGAAAAAGATCTATTGAGGGAAGTATCAGAATAAATCTTTGGTCAATTTAATCTGAGCCAGTAGATGTTTGAAAGTATAATCCATCATATAGATATTTGCCTTGTCTTGTTTCAAGGAATGACCTATAATTTGTTTTGACAGTTGTTGATGATATTCATCGGTTGATTGATTTTTCCTGAAAAGGTAAAGAGTTAGTTATATGCAATGTCATGATGTATGAAATGCATTTCGTAATGATGTTCTCAAAATAAATGAGATTGTGCTATATGCATTTCGTATGCATATGTTATGATGTATGACTGTGTAATGTTGTTGAAGTGTATCTTCGTATGGGAATATAAATCCCTAACTATTACTAGGGAGAAGAATTTTGTCAGTGATTTGTAGTACTCAAGCAGGGGAATCTGTAGGTTGTTGGGGAAATAAACCATGTTGGGGAAATAAACCCTGTTGGGGGAATAAACCCTTGTTTGATGGAGAGGTGCTCTACTGAAGAAACTAACTCTCTTGGGGAGATTGAATTTTCTAAAGAGAAGAAACTCCGCAGGGTCTCTTTCTTCAATTTTGGAGGAACAAACTCAGTTGGTGAAGAAAATTTCCATGAATTGTACTGATTGGGACTCCCTGGGGAAATTTCATAGGGAGGAAATTATATTCCTTTATTTGTTAAAGTGACCTGCCGGGAGAATGTGGGGGATGTACCCTTATTTTTTTAAATTACTCTGTGGGGGATTATCTTATAGAGGCGGCTCTGCCGACTTTACTGGTGATAACCTTATGAAAGGGATTCTGTGGGGATTTATAGACATCTCGAGCGTCATCCAAACTCCTAGAGTTTTGAGTAAATATTTAATCATGTTCTTATGCGTATATTTGTTAACAGTTAATCATGTTCATATGCATATGCTCATTCTATTTTAGTCATTGGATGTTTTTGCCATCAGAAGAAGTTGATTGCACTAATCTTGTACCTTTTGAACTTTTGATCTGGGTAATAAAGTTGACATGTAAGTGATCCAACGGGACATAGTCGTACGCTTTCAATCCCTAATTTTTCCTGGACCACCCTTTCGAGTTTTCAATCCACCAGGATACCCTTTTTTGCCCAAGCCTCCCTTTCGAGTTTTTGACTTGTCGGGTGTACAGTCTTTTATATATATCCCTAACTTTTGCCCGAACCCTTTTGGTTCGCCGGGATGCCCTTATTTTTTCCTAGGTATGTCAACCTAGCGGGTCATTCTTATGCGTAGTATTTTTTGACTATGTCCGCATTCACAGGGTGCGGTAAATCTTCACCATCCATAGTGGTTAGCATCATATCACTGTCCAATAATTTTTTAACAACAAATGTCCCTTCATAAGTGGGAGTCCATTTTCCCCTGGGATCGCCTTGTGGCATAATGATGTGCTTTATTACCAAGTCACCAGCCTGATATACTAGATGCTTGATCTTTTTGTTAAAAGCTTTGATCATGCGCTTCTGGTACATCTAAGCATGACAAATAACAACTAATCTCTTTTCGTAAATCAAATTTAACTGATCCAACCTAGTCTGAATCCATTCGTCTTCATCTAAGTTTTCTTCTTTCATAATCCTTAGATAAGGAATTTGAACTTCAACAGGCAGGACAAATTCCATGCCATAGACCAAAGAGAAAGGGGTTTCTCCAGTTGATGTTTATGCCGAAGTACAGTAGCTATGAAGAGAAAATGTTAGCATCTTATGCCAGTATTTATAGGTCACAACCTTATTTTGCACAATCTTATTTTTGTTCCTGTTAGCAGCTTCGACCGCGCCATTCATCTTAGGTATGTATGGAGAAGAGTTGTGATGCTTGATCTTTAATTTTGTGCAGAGTTCAATGATCATGGAATTGTTAAGGTTGGTGCCATTGCCAGTGATGATCCTCTCAAGGATACCACACCAGTAGATGAAGTTATGCTTGATAAACTGGGCCACGACGTTCTTGGTAACTGAAGCGAATGAAGCTGCTTCAACCCACTTGGTAAAGTAGTCAATGGCGACAAGAATGAAACGGTGTCCATGAGAGGAAGTAGGCTTGATCTCTCCAATCATGTCAATACCCCCACATTGCGAATGACCAAGAAGAAGTCATGGCGTTCAAAGGAATTGGAGGCACATGGACCTTATCAGCATAAATTTGGCACTTATGGAAAGTTCTTGAGTGGTGATGACAATCAGTTTCCATGGTTGACCAATAGTAACCGACTCTCAGAATCTTCTTGTCCATAGTATATCTGCTAGAATGAGTACGAAAGATACCTTCATTCATATCCTCTGTGATCTTCTCTATTTCCTTCTTGTCCATACAACAGAGAAGAATTGAATTATGGTTGCGTTTGTATAAGATCCCATTGCTCCGGATGAACTTGGATGAGAACCTTCGCAGGAATTTCTTGTTCTTGACTGACGCCTCTTTAGAATAATCTTAAGCTTCGGGATATCTTTACACCTCATGAAACCAAGGCTTCTCCTCTACACCGTCAGTGTCAATTTCATAGCACTTTGTCGGTTCATCAAATCTTTCAACAATAATTTAGGGAACTACGTTGTCCCATCTGACCTTGAACATAGAAGACATGGTAGTCAAAGATTCTTCCAATTGATTTTCTTCCCTCGGAATGTGTTCAAAGGTAACCTATTTAAAGTACGGGATCAAGGTTAGCACAAACTCTTTGTAAGGGATAAGATTTGGGTGTTTTGTATCCAACTCTCCTTTAACTTGACTGATGACTAAAGCTGAATCTCCATATACACTTAAGAATTTGATTCTTAGGTTAATATCAGCTTTAAGACCCAAGATACACGCTTCGTATTCGGCCATATTGTTGGTACAGTCGAAGCAAAGTCTGGCAGTGAAATACATATGGCAACCTTCAGGGGAAATGATCATATCACCAATTCAGTTACCCAGTGCGTTGGAAGCTCCATTAAAAACCATAGTCCATAGGGATCCTTGTCCAGGTCCTTCATACGGTCCAGGCTTTTCACAATCCATAATCAGCATGATATTCTCCTTCGGGAATTCAAAGTTCATAGATTGGTGTTGTACCCCAAAATTTGCCCTCCCTTTTTCACAAAAAATCACAGCTTCGGGCTTTTCCTGATTTTTCAGATTGGCACGAATTGGTCAAACAGGCTTTTCTTATCAGTAAATCCAAAATTAAGGGTTTGCACACGCATTCTCAAAAGGAATTGAATCCACAGTATTTCAATTGACTGTCACACTGCTTTGACGCTTGTTCAAGATTTCTGTTTGTTTATCAAAGCCTAAAACATCTGGAATAGAAGCTGAGGCATTTGAATTGAAAGTTTGAAGCTTTAGTATGGACGTTTGTTTGATTAATTGTGCAATGCATTTGGTTATTTGGAATGTCGGGCTTATTGTTGGTTAATGCAAGGCTGTGAGACTGCGACATTTGTTGATTATTTATAATTTCTAAGTTAAAATTATTGGGATAATTTCCAATTATTATAATTCAAGAAATTTAAATGATTAAATAAACAAGTACAGAAGAATTAAAGAACTATCTAACAAAAGATTTTATTTATTTTAATTATTGTTACAAGTGTTATTTGAATACAGTAAATTTATTTACAGTGTTTATAATGATGTTTATTACAATGGTTAAAAATAAAATAAATCTATGTTCTAAATCTCTTGAAGTCTTCATCTTCTACTGTTGCTTCCCTTGCCCCAACTGGTATTTACCTGTAAAGACGGAAAAAGAAATCAGTACAGATGAATTAAAAAGGCATTCTCAGACAGATAATCAAAAATTCATCATTAAAGGTTGTTGGCCGGAATCAGTTTGTTTTGGTTTTCATCGTATTTTGCTCGTCCTCTTTGGAAATCGCAAGAAGATTTCTCTTCTTGGTTCACAAAGAGGGAAAGTAAAATTATTTTTCAAACATACAAATCAATTAAACAAAATGCACAAAGCTGCATAAGTTCAAACTAAACAAGCTAAGTTACAAATTCAAATAAAGCAAATCAGGTTGCATAAGAAGCCAACCAAACTGTCAAAGAGGCAAACCAAACTGTCAAAGAGGCAAACCAAATTGTCAAAAAGAGCTGTCAACAAAACTGTCAAAAAGCTGTCAACAAAGCTGCACACAAGTACACAAAAGGCAATGCAGAAAATCTGGGAGATAAGAAGATATGCAGAGGAAAACCAAATTGCAAGAAAGCTTGTAAAAACACTTTCATCATTTTCCATGCCAACACCTTTTCAGAATAAAAGTACAGTTAAGCCATAAAATATGCTTATGGAGAGAGAGAGAAAGAGAAAAAGAAAAGCAGGTTTGCAGTTTGGCAGGCAAAAAGATATAGATAAATATAACAAGAACAGAACAGTTCAAAGGAGGGAAGAACACATAAAGAAAAATATACCACAAAACTGTAAATAGATAACACAAGCCTTGAGGCCTGTACCAGTAAGCCTGCCTGCCCATACCAGAAGCAAACCAACAAAAACCTTCTAGCCTACATAAGAACCTGTTTCAAGTTTGCAAACAACAGAAGCACAAGCCTTGAGGCCTGCTTCAAGCCTTCAAGCCAAAAACCTGTTCAAACACCAAAGCCAAAGACCTGCATAAAACTTCAAACGAGTTCAAACTGTAAACGCATAACAACAACAAGCTTGTAACTAAACGAGCAAGTCTTGCAGCCTGCTTCAAGACTGCCTCAAACCTGTTACAGAGGCAAGCCTCAAGCCTGTAACCAAAACAAGCATGTAGCCTCAAAACTGCGTCAAGCCAAAGCCCAGCAAGCCTGTCAAAACAATAAAACTCCAACAAGCCTGTCAAAACAATAAAACTCCAACAAGCCTGTCAAAACAACAAAACTCCAACAACCCTGTCAAAGCCTTACACATACAGAAGCAAGCAATCTCAGAATTATTATCATCATTGATAAAGACCAAGAGAGGAAGATAGTGAAACAAACAACAACAGCGTTTCCAGAAACAGTTTCATCACTAAACGAAGGAGAAAGATACAAGTACCAGAAAGCATCGTCACGATCCCTCCGCCTTGGCCACCTGAGAGCGCCGCCGTCCACTCCTTCGTTTCCTCTCCAAAACTAAACCCAAATGTATTGTCCCCTCTTCCTTTTTTACACCTCATACAAATATAACACAAAGATCAGAACATGTAAAAGTTTAAACATGCAAAGAGTAAAAACTTGAAACCCTAAAACGCGATAGAACGAAATAATACCTTTTTATCACCGCCTGAGCAATCGTGGAAAGAGGAGAGTGGAGGTAGCGTCTGGCGGCCTAAGGCATGGAGAGCATCAGAAGCCATGGTTGAGAACGAGGAAGAGGCGATGAAGAAGATGGAAAGCAGCACCGCTCACAAAACATTGCAACCCTAATTCTGAGACAAACAAAACAAACCTAAAAACTTTGTCAATACGTTTGGGCCTGCCCCACACACGAACCCTAAGCCCAATTGAAACTAGCGCATGCACCCCCCTCTTGTCCCTTTTTTAATTTTATTTTTGGGCCCAACATGTTCTTAAGAGCCCATTTAACTTTCTTTTTCTTACATACAAACTAATACTTCTTTTTATTATTTTATTTTCACCTTATTTCTTTTTTTTCATAACTTATTTTGTTAAGTAAAATAATATACTAACTTTTTGTATAAATTTTTATTAATGTTTTCATTACCTTAAAAAAAACCAAAAATACATAAAAATAGATTTTATTAAGTTAATTGATTTTCTCTTTAAAACCTTTTTTTTGTTTATATAACACTAACAAAAACACAAAAATATAAAAATACTTAATTTGCATTAGGTTAACATTTTGATCATTTGTAAATAATCATATACATTTCACAAATACTTTTGATTCTCTTTGATTCTTATACCTTGCTATATTTTTACATTGAGAATGCGACGATTCAATTTGGTTGTAAATAATACTTGGACACTACTATTCTGATGAGACTCATCCCCATTTGTAAACATTTGTACCCCCATCCCCGAATACTTATTTGTAATAGCTTAGACTTTAAATTCCCGCAATTTATCGCTTTCCATATACTATATAGTAATTAGGGTTTGTATGCGAAGATTCAAAATCAATCGCTAGATAACCTAATACAAGATAAATGCATGAAAATCAATACACAATTCACACTTGCACCTCTAGGGTAACCTCGCTTGTTGCCTCGGAAAAATTCAATCATGTCCCTCGAGCATGAGACACTATAGCAAATGTCCCTTCGATAAACAAAGATCGTTAGTCCCTCGATGACCCTCGATGTTGCCTTTGATAAAACGATCTCGTCCCTTACAAAATTGCTAGAGAGTCTCACAAGTTGCCTTCAATGATTGTATACGATGACCCGCGCCTGTCCCGTTAAACATCCTAACGCAAGGTTGTTCACCAAACACAATGGTGAAACAACACTGTTAAAAGGGTTAAAAACATAAGAAAAATCTTTGAGTAAAATAGGGTAGATAACTCTTAGTTACTTGATCAAACTTGCAAAACATCCTTGCCATTTTTCAAACACACTCCACTACACAACTTCAAAAACAATTTCAAAACAAACTTTCAAAAACATTGAAACATCTTTTCAAAAAAGACATACACCTTTGTATATACTCAAACAAGAGTCATTACAAAGGTTGCCTAGACAAGGCATCCTTTTTTTCAAAACATTTTCAAAACCACACACACAAAGCACCATTTCAAACAATTGAAAAGAAAAGGCAAGTGATCTAAAACAAGTAACTAAGAGCCCATGGATAACCATGGATGAAAAGGGTGCTAACACCTTCCCTTTTCATAATCTACCCCCAAAACCCATGAAAACATCTCAAAGGTCTTTCCTGTGCTTTTTGACCTTTCCTTAGGATAAATAAAAAGTCGGTGGCGACTCTTGCTAAACCGAACAAATGCGAAAACAAACGCAAAACCTCAAGTCAGTTCTCCCACCGTATCACAGAACTGGCGACTCTGCTGGGGACTCTTCTAAAAGTGGGGTTACCTTAGGGTTTTAGATCACCTTTACATGCTTGCTTTGATTGCTTTGATTGCTTTACTTTTTGGGTTCCTTGTTTGGGTTTGCTGTAAATCCTACACCCGGATTTGGGGGCACCTTCTTAGGTAAATAGCAATAAACTGTGAGGGAATTGTGCGGGGTATACCGACATGGTTGAAGCAGTAGCTATGTTAGTGTGACATATTTGTGAGTACCGGTAGCCCTTGAGTAGTCAAGGAGAATACGGGGCCGCTGAGTGATGTCATGAAGCACTAACAAACTCTTAGAACCTTACTTGACCATCTTGGCCTTTTTAGGGGTAGTGAGATGACCGACTTTGGTGTAGTCCGAAGTTGGTAGATACTCAATACTACACTCATTGAGGATTGTTTTCTTGGAATATTTTGGTCGCCAGTTAAGTGGCTAAACCAAAACAATGAACACAGAAAATAATCCAGTGATATTGAGCTCCTTAGAACCCGGTTTCTATTTTAGGACAGGTTGAGCCAACTAACTTCAAGAGGGTACTTACCTACAAACCCCATGCAAGCCTAAACCTAAGGACTTGTTTTCTTTGTGTGAATTTGATTACCTGTATATACACTTACTTGCTTTTGCATACATGTACATAACATCATAACATCATACCATAGCATTTTCAATAACCATTTCAAGGATCTCGAGGTTTTTTTTGATGCAGGGTCACGTTGAACCAAACGTCTACCAAAGGACAAGAGGGTTCTCCTCTAAACAAACGACGTCAGAGATCAAGTGCAACAACTTGAATCAGGGGCTATGACCCACTTGACATGGTGAGCTTGATTCTCGTGGAAAGACATCCACCATTACAAAGTTCTCCAATTAAAGATGTTGATCAAAGTTCAACCTCTAACATTTTCTTGTGTTTACCCCGCGAGATTCTTGAAAACATGCATCCACATATCATGCATTGTATAATAACAGGTTTTCCTTTTCAGGTTTCCTTATTCTCCTACTGTTTATTTCAGTAGAGATGGCTCTAGAGCGGACTGTCAAAGACATCCAGGCTCAAAACGCTCAACTTCAAGAGATGTTCTTGAACCTATCCAAGGGACAAGAAGAGATCAAGGCGCTCCTCACCAAGGGAATCATCGTGGGAAATCCTGGGGACGACAGAGATGACCAATTGGAGCTACAAATTGAGATAGCCATATTGAAGGGGCAACTGGTGAGTCAGATGGCTCTCATCCAGGACTTGGCTCAAAGACAAAAAGAGCTCGGGGTTCTCATCAACAAACTGCTTCGAGATAACCAAGTGGGGCAGACAACTGGGGCTGAAGATCAAATCATCATTCAACCTCCTCTGAGACAAGAAGGCAAGGGAAAAGCCCCTCAACTTGCTTCAAGGTCATAAGCCCAACAACATCTTACGCCTGCTCAACAAAGACAGGGGCATCAGCGTAAAGAAGTCGCGCCTAAAAGACAATTCACCAAGATCAACATGTCGCGATCTCAGGCTTTACAGCACCTGTTGAGATTGAATCTGGTGACGTTAATGGACCCTCCTAAGAATCCCAATGTAGCCTCCCCAAGGTACAATCTTGATGCAAGGTGTGCATATCACTCCAACAGCCTGGAGCATGATACTAACAACTGTTGGGTGTTGAGCAACAAAATCCAAGACCAGATTGATGAAGCAGCATTGGAACTCGCACAAGACGGTCACAGTGAATTCTTCTACCAATCCCCTAAGGTTTTCCATTTGAAATGACAAAGCTTGAACTGAGAGACTTTTGTTCCATTTGAATTTTCAAGTTGTAATTTCTTTTGTTATTCGAACAATTATTTGTTGATGTCAAACTCTGTTTCATTAATGCATTGCATATGTTTGTCTTGAATTCATCCATTCGTTTTCACTATTCTTATGCTTTCTTTATGACATTTAACTCTTGCTAAAAGTTACAAGCCTTTAGAGGGAGGATGACGAAATAATACCATAATCTCATACAATATGCTTTTGAACAGACCTTGCTGACGATGTACAGGCGTTTCTTTCAAATCCTAAACACTGGAGTCATAAGGAAGATTATCCCTAGTCAACCCCTTCGAGCCAAAGAAGTAGAAGTTTTCTGTTTTAAACACAAATTGAAACCTTTAATCAAAACCTGGGGCAGGGTAGTCTCTCAGTTAATTCAAAAGATGCGCATTGAAGTCGCAAAAACTCTCAGTTCGTAATACAACGAATGACATCAAAAACATTCCTCTGGAATAAAAAGATAGTGGTGGTTCCCTATCACATAGGCAGTCATTATCTCTCAAAATAAAATCCCACTAAGTCAGAACCTACAAAGGAGACTTAAGAAGGCTGGGGCATCCCGCTGACTGTAATCTCGAAAAACAGGAACAGTCAGACAAAAGTTAGGGATAACGAATCAAAAGAAAGAAGTCATTATAAATCCTCAATAACATGAAAAATGTTGCAAAAATGATGACTTCCCTCTAAAATTCAACTGGTGTGAGCCATCACCAAAAAGTTGTTCCAAACTCGAATAGAGTTCGACGCACACTTAACTGAGTTTAGGATTGAAGAACATCACGAAGAGCGAGTGGGTACAAATATACTTTGAGCCTTTATCCTTTGTTTCTTAAACTATGAACCAAGCCACATTACAACCCTTTAAAAGTCCTAATTGAAGCATGGGTTAGTTCGAAAGCATACTGTTACAAAAGGTATCCTGACTCCTGTAAGGCTTTGCTCTAAATCTTGTGTTGAATTTGTCTTATAAAAAGTTTTCTGCTAAAAAATGCATTTTTCAAAACTTCGAGACAGACATAAACTTTGCATTACTTGAATATCACTGTTTGCATTTGGCTATTTGTTTGACAGCGGAGAAATTCACACAATGAATATCCGATGAACGAAAGCTCTCTCAGTGAACAAAATTACTTCAAAAAAGGATGACACTTCCATTGACAAATCTCCTATCAAGAAAAGGGGACTTGGCATGGCATTGTCCAATAAACCTGGGGCAGTCAAGTCAAGATTCCAACAAATCTTTCAAAAGTTCAGTTAACCTGGGGCAGTCCAGTCAAGATTTCAAGAAATCTCTCAATTGCAGAGTAACCTAGGGCAAGTCTCCATCTCCATCGCTTGGGGCATTAAACGTTAATCTCATCAAAGGGTTACGTACAGTCCAAATTACATACAATGCCGCAAACATTCGCTACTAGGGGCAATGACAAGTCTCCCCAAAATCCTTCTCATAGGATGACTCCTCAGTAATGGTTTAATCTCTGAAAACCTTTCCCCAGCTGAATCAACCTCAAGAATCCTCGAGGACTTCCCCCAACGAAGATGTCACCTCTCCAGCAGACCAACAACAGGGTTTATTTCCCCCACAACACCAGGATTCCCCAGCTTGAGTTTGCCTCTCCGACTACTACAAAATCAAAGGACCACAACTCCTCTTCCCCAGTAGACTACTCTACAATCCCCAGCAAGTTACTGCGAAACCTGGACCCGACTAGATATCAGTTCAACTTCGACTCCCCAGTAGAGCAACGGACGACTAAGACTCCTGAACTCTTTTTCCAAGAAGGAATAAACATTCTCCCCACAGAATTTTCAACTTCCCCCAGCGGAGTTCTCCTAAAACAACAAAATAGGAATCCGTTGGAAATATTCTGAGCAAAGTTTGAAGACACACATACTCTTCAACAGCAATCCAGGGTTTAACGACTCCCCAACACTTGTCAAGGATTTATTTTCCCAGACAGAAATACATTCATTAAACATTTCACATTTCATACATCCTATTCTCATACATAATAAATGCATATAACATAAATATCATTCATTTTAAGAACATCATTATGCATTTCATACATCATGATTTTGCATACAAATAACGTTCTACCTTTTTTTTAGAAAAGATCGATCAACAGATGGCTACCATCAACCTTTTCAAGTTCCAGATCAATACCTGTAATAAGCCAGGAAAACCATATGTGGACGAGGGAGTGAAGATCAATACCTGAAACCAGCCAGGACAAATATCTACTTGACCAACTCATGCTTATTCAACTTCAAGACCTCTGAAAACAGTTTACGGGTTCTCCAGATATGGATGCTAATCTATCGCTTGTTCAGATTCCAGACCTCTGAAAACAGTTTACGGGTTCTCCAGATATGGATGTTAATCTATCGCTTGTTCAGATTCCAGACTTCTGAAAACAGTTTACGGGTTCTCCAGATATGGATGTTAATCTATCGCTTGTTCAGATTCAAGACCTCTGAAAACAGTTTACAGGTTCTCCAGATATGGATGTTAATCTATCGCTTGTTCAAATTCAAGACCTCTGAAAACAGTTTACGGGTTCTCTAGATATGGATGTTAATCTATCGCTTGTTCAGATTCCAGACTTCTGAAAATAGTTTACGGGTTCTCCAGATATGGATGTTAATCTATCGCTTGTTCAGATTCCAGACTTCTGAAAACAGTTTACGGGTTCTCCAGATATGGATGTTAATCTATCGCTTGTTCAGATTCCAGACTTCTGAAAACAGTTTACGGGTTCTCCAGAAATGGATGTTAATCTATCGCTTGTTCAGACTCAAGACTTCTGAAAATAAATTACGGGTTCTCCAGATATGGATGTTAATCTATCGCTTGTTCAGATTCAAGACCTCTGAAAACAGTTTACGGGTTCTCCAGATATGGATGTTAATCTATCGCTTGTTCAGATTCAAGACTTCTGAAAACAGTTTACAGGTTCTCCAGATATGGATGTTAATCTATCGCTTGTTCAGATTCAAGACTTCTGAAAACAGTTTACGGGTTCTCCAGATATGGATGTTAATCTATCGCTTGTTCAGATCCCAGGCCTCTGAAAACAATTTACGGGTTCTCCAAATATGGATGTTAATCTATCGCTTGTTCAGATTCAAAACTTCTGAAAACAGTTTACGGGTTCTCCAGATATGGATGTTAATCTATCGCTTGTTCAGATTCCAAACTTCTGAAACAGGTTTACGGGTTCTCCAGATATGGATGTAAATCTATCGCTTGTTCAGATTCAAGACTTCTGAAAATAGTTTACGGGTTCTCCAGATATGGATGTTAATCTATCGCTTGTTTAGATTCAAGACTTCTGAAAACAGTTTACGGGTTCTCCAGATATGGATGTTAATCTATCGCTTGTTCAGATTCCAAACTTCTGAAAACAGTTTACGGGTTCTCCAGATATGGATGTTAATCTATCGCTTATTCTGATTCCAAACATCTAAAAACAGTTTACGGGTTCTCCAGATATGGATGTTAATCTATCGCTTGTTCAGATTCAAGACCTCTGAAAACAGTTTACGGGTTCTCCAGATATGAATGTTAATCTATCGCTTGTTCAGATTCAAGACCTCTGAGAATAGTTTACGGGTTCTCCAGATATGGATGTTAATCTATCGCTTGTTCAGATTCCAGACTTCTGAAAACAGTTTACGGGTTCTCCAGATATGGATGTTAATCTATCGCTTGTTCAGATTCAAGACCTCTGAAAACAGTTTATGGGTTCTCCAGATATGGATGTTAATTTATCGCTTGTTCAGATTCCAGACTTCTGAAAACAGGTTACGGGTTCTCCAGAAATGGATGTTAATCTATCGCTTGTTTAGATTCAAGACTTCTGAAAAAAGTTTACGGGTTCTCCAAATATGGATGTTAATCTATCGCTTGTTTAGATTCAAGACTTCTGAAAACAATTTACGGGTTCTCCAGATATGGATGTTAATCTATCGCTTGTTCAGATTCAAGACCTCTGAAAACAGTTTACGGGTCTCCAGATATGGATGTTAATCTATCGCTTGTTCAGATTCCAAACTTCTGAAAACAGTTTACAGGTTCTCCAGATATGGATGTTAATCTATCGCTTGTTCAGATTCAAGACTTCTTAAAATAGTTTATGGGTTCTCCAGATATGGATGTTAATCTATCGCTTGTTCAGATCCCAGAGCTCTGAAAACAATTTACGGGTTCTCCAGATATGGATGTTAATCTATCGCTTGTTCAGATTCAAAACTTCTGAAAACAGTTTACGGGTTCTCCAGATATGGATGTTAATCTATCGCTTGTTCAGATTCCAAACTTCTAAAAATAGTTTACGGGTTCTCCAGATATGGATGTTAATCTATCGCTTGTTCAGATTGAAGACTTCTGAAAACAGTTTACGGGTTCTCCAGATATGGATGTTAATTTATCGCTTGTTCAGATTCCAGACTTCTGAAAACAGTTTACGGGTTCTCTAGATATGGATGTTAATCTATCGCTTGTTCAGATTACAAACTTCTGAAAACAGTTTACGGGTCCTCCAGATATGGATGTTAATCTATCGCTTATTCAGATTCCAAACTTCTGAAAACAGTTTACGGGTTCTCCAGATATGGATGTTAATCTATCGCTTGTTCAGATTCAAGACCTCTGAAAACAGTTTACGGGTTCTCCAAATATGGATGTTAATCTATCGCTTGTTCAGATTCAAGACCTCTGAAAATAGTTTACGGGTTCTCCAGATATGGATGCTAATCTATCGCTTGTTCAGATTCCAGACTTCTGAAAACAGTTTACGGATTCTCCAGGTATGGATGTTAATCTATCGCTTGTTCAGATTCAAGACCTCTGAAAACAGTTTACGTGTTCTCCAGATATGGATGTTAATCTATCGCTTGTTCAGATTCAAGACTTCTGAAAACAGTTTACAGGTTATCCAGATATGGATGTTAATCTATCGCTTGTTCAGATTCAAGACTTCTGAAAACAGTTTACGGGTTCTCCAGATATGGATGTTAATCTATCGCTTGTTCAGATACCAGGCCTCTGAAAACAATTTACGGGTTCTCCAAATATGGATGTTAATCTATCGCTTGTTCAAATACAAGACTTCTAAAAATAGTTTACGGGTTCTCCAGATATGGATGTTAATCTATCGCTTGTTCAGATTCCAAACTTCTGAAACAGTTTTACGGGTTCTCCAGATATGGATGTTAATCTATCGCTTGTTCAGATTCAAGACTTCTGAAAACAGTTTACGGGTTCTCCAGATATGGATGTTAATCTATCGCTTGTTTAGATTCAAGACTTCTGAAAACAGTTTACGGGTTCTCCAGATATGGATGTTAATCTATCGCTTGTTCAGATTCCAAACTTCTGAAAACAGTTTACGGGTTCTCCAGATATGGATGTTAATCTATCGCTTATTCTTATTCCAAACTTCTAAAAACAGTTTACGGGTTCTCCAGATATGGATGTTAATCTATCGCTTGTTCAGATTCAAGACTTCTGAAAACAGTTTACAGGTTCTCCAGATATGAATGTTAATCTATCGCTTGTTCAGATTCAAGACCTCTGAAAATAGTTTACGGGTTCTCTAGATATGGATGTTAATCTATCGCTTGTTCAGATTCCAGACTTCTGAAAACAGTTTACGGGTTCTCCAGATATGGATGTTAATCTATCGCTTGTTCAGATTCAAGACCTCTAAAAACAGTTTATGGGTTCTCCAGATATGGATGTTAATCTATCGCTTGTTCAGATTCCAGACTTTTGAAAACAGTTTACGGGTTCTCCAGAAATGGATGTTAATCTATCGCTTGTTTAGATTCAAGACTTCTGAAAACAGTTTACGGGTTCTCCAGATATAGATGTTAATCTATCGCTTGTTCAGATTCAAGACTTCTGAAAACAATTTACGGGTTCTCCAGATATGGATGTTAATCTATCGCTTGTTCAGATTCAAGACTTCTGAAAACAGTTTACGGGTTCTCCAGATATGGATGTTAATCTATCGCTTGTTCAGATTCCAAACATCTGAAAAAAGTTTACGGGTTCTCCAGATATGGATGTTAATCTATCGCTTGTTCAGATTCAAAATTTCTGAAAACAGTTTACGGGTTCTCCAGAAATGGATGTTAATCTATCGCTTGTTCAGATTCAAGACTTCTGAAAACAGTTTACGGGTTCTCCAGATATGGATGTTAATCTATCGCTTGTTCAGATTCCAGACATCTGAAAACAGTTTACAGGTTCTCCAGATATGGATGTTAATATATCGCTTGTTCAGATTCAAGACTTCTGAAAACAATTTACGGGTTCTCCAGATATGGATGTTAATCTATCGCTTGTTCAGATCCCTGGCCTTTGAATACAATTTACGGGTTCTCCAGATATGGATGTTAATCTATCGCTTGTTCAGATTCAAAACTTCTGAAAACAGTTTACGGGTTCTCCAGATATGGATGTTAATCTATCGCTTGTTCAGATTCCAAACTTCTGAAACAGGTTTACGGGTTCTCCAGATATGGATGTTAATCTATCGCTTGTTCAGATTCAAGACTTCTGAAAACAGTTTATGGGTTCTCCAGATATGGATGTTAATCTATCGCTTGTTCAGATTCAAGACTTCTGAAAACAGTTTACGGGTTCTCCAGATATGGATGTTAATCTATCGCTTGTTCAGATACCAGGCCTCTGAAAACAATTTACGGGTTCTCCAAATATGGATGTTAATCTATCGCTTGTTCAAATACAAGACTTCTAAAAATAGTTTACGGGTTCTCCAGATATGGATGTTAATCTATCGCTTGTTCAGATTCCAAACTTCTGAAACAGGTTTACGGGTTCTCCAGATATGGATGTTAATCTATCGCTTGTTCAGATTCAAGACTTCTGAAAACAGTTTACGGGTTCTCCAGATATGGATGTTAATCTATCGCTTGTTTAGATTCAAGACTTCTGAAAACAGTTTACGGGTTCTCCAGATATGGATGTTAATCTATCGCTTGTTCAGATTCCAAACTTCTGAAAACAGTTTACGGGTTCTCCAGATATGGATGTTAATCTACCGCTTATTCTTATTCCAAACTTCTAAAAACAGTTTACGGGTTCTCCAGATATGGATGTTAATCTATCGCTTGTTCAGATTCAAGACTTCTGAAAACAGTTTACAGGTTCTCCAGATATGAATGTTAATCTATCGCTTGTTCAGATTCAAGACCTCTGAAAATAGTTTACGGGTTCTCTAGATATGGATGTTAATCTATCGCTTGTTCAGATTCCAGACTTCTGAAAACAGTTTACGGGTTCTCCAGATATGGATGTTAATCTATCGCTTGTTCAGATTCAAGACCTCTAAAAACAGTTTATGGGTTCTCCAGATATGGATGTTAATCTATCGCTTGTTCAGATTCCAGACTTTTGAAAACAGTTTACGGGTTCTCCAGAAATGGATGTTAATCTATCGCTTGTTTAGATTCAAGACTTCTGAAAACAGTTTACGGGTTCTCCAGATATGGATGTTAATCTATCGCTTGTTCAGATTCAAGACTTCTGAAAACAATTTACGGGTTCTCCAGATATGGATGTTAATCTATCGCTTGTTCAGATTCAAGACTTCTGAAAACAGTTTACGGGTTCTCCAGATATGGATGTTAATCTATCGCTTGTTCAGATTCCAAACATCTGAAAAAAGTTTACGGGTTCTCCAGATATGGATGTTAATCTATCGCTTGTTCAGATTCAAAATTTCTGAAAACAGTTTACGGGTTCTCCAGAAATGGATGTTAATCTATCGCTTGTTCAGATTCAAGACTTCTGAAAACAGTTTACGGGTTCTCCAGATATGGATGTTAATCTATCGCTTGTTCAGATTCCAGACATCTGAAAACAGTTTACAGGTTCTCCAGATATGGATGTTAATATATCGCTTGTTCAGATTCAAGACTTCTGAAAACAGTTTATGGGTTCTCCAGATATGGATGTTAATCTATCGCTTGTTCAGATCCCAGGCCTTTGAATACAATTTACGGGTTCTCCAGATATGGATGTTAATCTATCGCTTGTTCAGATTCAAAACTTCTGAAAACAGTTTATGGGTTCTCCAGATATGGATGTTAATCTATCGCTTGTTCAGATTCCAAACTTCTGAAACAGGTTTACGGGTTCTCCAGATATGGATGTTAATCTATCGCTTGTTCAGATTCAAGACTTCTGAAAACAGTTTACGGGTTCTCAAGATATGGATGTTAATCTATCGCTTGTTTAGATTCAAGACTTCTGAAAACAGTTTACGGGTTCTCTAGATATGGATGTTAATCTATCGCTTGTTCAGATTCCAAACTTCTGAAAACAGTTTACGGGTTCTCCAGATATGGATGTTAATCTATCGCTTATTCTGATTCCAAACTTCTAAAAACAGTTTACGGGTTCTCCAGATATGGATGTTAATCTATCGCTTGTTCAGATTCCAGACCTCTGAAAACAGTTTACGGGTTCTCCATATATGGATGTTAATCTATCGCTTGTTCAGATTCAAGACCTCTAAAAATAGTTTACGGGTTCTCCAGATATGGATGTTAATCTATCGCTTGTTCAGATTCCAGACTTCTGAAAACAGTTTACGGGTTCTCCAGATATGGATGTTAATCTATCGCTTGTTCAGATTCAAGACCTCTGAAAACAGTTTATGGGTTCTCCAGATATGGATGTTAATCTATCGCTTGTTCAGATTCCAGACTTCTGAAAACAGTTTACGGGTTCTCCAGAAATGGATGTTAATCTGTCGCTTGTTTAGATTCAAGACTTCTGAAAACAGTTTACGAGTTCTCCAGATATGGATGTTAATCTATCGCTTGTTCAGATTCAAGACTTCTGAAAACAATTTACGGGTTCTCCAGATATGGATGTTAATCTATCGCTTGTTCAGATTCAAGACTTCTGAAAACAGTTTACGGGTTCTCCAGATATGGATGTTAATCTATCGCTTGTTCAGATTCCAAACATCTGAAAAAAGTTTACGGGTTCTCCAGATATGGATGTTAATCTATCGCTTGTTCAGATTCAAAATTTCTGAAAACAGTTTACGGGTTCTCCAGAAATGGATGTTAATCTATCGCTTGTTCAGATTCAAGACTTCTGAAAACAGTTTACGGGTTCTCCAGATATGGATGTTAATCTATCGCTTGTTCAGATTCCAGACATCTGAAAACAGTTTACAGGTTCTCCAGATATGGATGTTAATATATCGCTTGTTCAGATTCAAGACTTCTGAAAACAGTTTATGGGTTCTCCAGATATGGATGTTAATCTATCGCTTGTTCAGATCCCAGGCCTTTGAATACAATTTACGGGTTCTCCAGATATGGATGTTAATCTATCGCTTGTTCAGATTCAAAACTTCTGAAAACAGTTTACGGGTTCTCCAGATATGGATGTTAATCTATCGCTTGTTCAGATTCCAAACTTCTGAAACAGGTTTACGGGTTCTCCAGATATGGATGTTAATCTATCGCTTGTTCAGATTCAAGACTTCTGAAAACAGTTTACGGGTTCTCAAGATATGGATGTTAATCTATCGCTTGTTTAGATTCAAGACTTCTGAAAACAGTTTACGGGTTCTCTAGATATGGATGTTAATCTATCGCTTGTTCAGATTCCAAACTTCTGAAAACAGTTTACGGGTTCTCCAGATATGGATGTTAATCTATCGCTTATTCTGATTCCAAACTTCTAAAAACAGTTTACGGGTTCTCCAGATATGGATGTTAATCTATCGCTTGTTCAGATTCCAGACCTCTGAAAACAGTTTACGGGTTCTCCATATATGGATGTTAATCTATCGCTTGTTCAGATTCAAGACCTCTAAAAATAGTTTACGGGTTCTCCAGATATGGATGTTAATCTATCGCTTGTTCAGATTCCAGACTTCTGAAAACAGTTTACGGGTTCTCCAGATATGGATGTTAATCTATCGCTTGTTCAGATTCAAGACCTCTGAAAACAGTTTATGGGTTCTCCAGATATGGATGTTAATCTATCGCTTGTTCAGATTCCAGACTTCTGAAAACAGTTTACGGGTTCTCCAGAAATGGATGTTAATCTGTCGCTTGTTTAGATTCAAGACTTCTGAAAACAGTTTACGAGTTCTCCAGATATGGATGTTAATCTATCGCTTGTTCAGATTCAAGACTTCTGAAAACAATTTACGGGTTCTCCAGATATGGATGTTAATCTATCGCTTGTTCAGATTCAAGACTTCTGAAAACAGTTTACGGGTTCTCCAGATATGGATGTTAATCTATCGCTTGTTCAGATTCAAGACCTCTAAAAACAGTTTATGGGTTCTCCAGATATGGATGTTAATCTATCGCTTGTTCAGATTCCAGACTTTTGAAAACAGTTTACGGGTTCTCCAGAAATGGATGTTAATCTATCGCTTGTTTAGATTCAAGACTTCTGAAAACAGTTTACGGGTTCTCCAGATATGGATGTTAATCTATCGCTTGTTCAGATTCAAGACTTCTGAAAACAATTTACGGGTTCTCCAGATATGGATGTTAATCTATCGCTTGTTCAGATTCAAGACTTCTGAAAACAGTTTACGGGTTCTCCAGATATGGATGTTAATCTATCGCTTGTTCAGATTCCAAACATCTGAAAAAAGTTTACGGGTTCTCCAGATATGGATGTTAATCTATCGCTTGTTCAGATTCAAAATTTCTGAAAACAGTTTACGGGTTCTCCAGAAATGGATGTTAATCTATCGCTTGTTCAGATTCAAGACTTCTGAAAACAGTTTACGGGTTCTCCAGATATGGATGTTAATCTATCGCTTGTTCAGATTCCAGACATCTGAAAACAGTTTACAGGTTCTCCAGATATGGATGTTAATATATCGCTTGTTCAGATTCAAGACTTCTGAAAACAGTTTATGGGTTCTCCAGATATGGATGTTAATCTATCGCTTGTTCAGATCCCAGGCCTTTGAATACAATTTACGGGTTCTCCAGATATGGATGTTAATCTATCGCTTGTTCAGATTCAAAACTTCTGAAAACAGTTTACGGGTTCTCCAGATATGGATGTTAATCTATCGCTTGTTCAGATTCCAAACTTCTGAAACAGGTTTACGGGTTCTCCAGATATGGATGTTAATCTATCGCTTGTTCAGATTCAAGACTTCTGAAAACAGTTTACGGGTTCTCAAGATATGGATGTTAATCTATCGCTTGTTTAGATTCAAGACTTCTGAAAACAGTTTACGGGTTCTCTAGATATGGATGTTAATCTATCGCTTGTTCAGATTCCAAACTTCTGAAAACAGTTTACGGGTTCTCCAGATATGGATGTTAATCTATCGCTTATTCTGATTCCAAACTTCTAAAAACAGTTTACGGGTTCTCCAGATATGGATGTTAATCTATCGCTTGTTCAGATTCCAGACCTCTGAAAACAGTTTACGGGTTCTCCATATATGGATGTTAATCTATCGCTTGTTCAGATTCAAGACCTCTAAAAATAGTTTACGGGTTCTCCAGATATGGATGTTAATCTATCGCTTGTTCAGATTCCAGACTTCTGAAAACAGTTTACGGGTTCTCCAGATATGGATGTTAATCTATCGCTTGTTCAGATTCAAGACCTCTGAAAACAGTTTATGGGTTCTCCAGATATGGATGTTAATCTATCGCTTGTTCAGATTCCAGACTTCTGAAAACAGTTTACGGGTTCTCCAGAAATGGATGTTAATCTGTCGCTTGTTTAGATTCAAGACTTCTGAAAACAGTTTACGAGTTCTCCAGATATGGATGTTAATCTATCGCTTGTTCAGATTCAAGACTTCTGAAAACAATTTACGGGTTCTCCAGATATGGATGTTAATCTATCGCTTGTTCAGATTCAAGACCTCTGAAAACAGTTTACGGGTTCTCCAGATATGGATGTTAATCTATCGCTTGTTCAGATTCAAGACTTCTGAAAACAGTTTACGGGTTCTCCAGATATGGATGTTAATCTATCGCTTGTTCAGATTCCAGACTTCTCAAAATAGTTTACGGGTTCTCCAGATATGGATGTTAATCTATCGCTTGTTCAGATTCCAAACTTCTGAAAACATTTTACGGGTTCTCCAGATATGGATGTTAATCTATCGATTGTTCAGATTCCAAACTTCTGAAAACAGTTTACGGGTTCTCCAGATATGGATGTTAATCTATCGCTTGTTCAGATTCAAAATTTCTGAAAACAGTTTCGGGTTCTCCAGAAATGGATGTTACTCTATCGCTTGTTCAGATTCAAGACTTCTGAAAACAGTTTACGGGTTCTCCAGATATGGATGTTAATCTATCGCTTGTTCAGATTCCAGACATCTGAAAACAGTTTACGGGTTCTCCAGATATGGATGTTAATCTATCGCTTGTTCAGATTCAAGACTTCTGAAAACAGTTTACGGGTTCTCCAGATATGGATGTTAATCTATCGCTTGTTCAGATCCCAGGCCTCTGAAAACAATTTACGGGTTCTCCAGATATGGATGTTAATCTATCGCTTGTTCAGATTCAAAACTTCTGAAAACAGTTTACGGGTTCTCCAGATATGGATGTTAATCTATCGCTTGTTCAGATTCCAAACTTCTGAAACAGGTTTACGGGTTCTCCAAATATGGATGTTAATCTATCGCTTGTTCAGATTCAAGACTTCTGAAAACAGTTTACGGGTTCTCCAGATATGGATGTTAATCTATCGCTTGTTCAGATTCCAGACTTCTCAAAATAGTTTACGGGTTCTCCAGATATGGATGTTAATCTATCGCTTGTTCAGATTCCAAACTTCTGAAAACATTTTACGGGTTCTCCAGATATGGATGTTAATCTATCGCTTGTTCAGATTCCAAACTTCTGAAAACAGTTTACGGGTTCTCCAGATATGGATGTTAATCTATCGCTTGTTCAGATTCAAAATTTCTGAAAACAGTTTACGGGTTCTCCAGAAATGTATGTTAATCTATCGCTTGTTCAGATTCAAGACTTCTGAAAACAGTTTACGGGTTCTCCAGATATGGATGTTAATCTATCGCTTGTTCAGATTCCAGACATCTGAAAATAGTTTACGGGTTCTCCAGATATGGATGTTAATCTATCGCTTGTTCAGATTCAAGACTTCTGAAAACAGTTTACGGGTTCTCCAGATATGGATGTTAATCTATTGCTTGTTCAGATCCCAGGCCTCTGAAAACAATTTACGGGTTCTCCAGATATGGATGTTAATCTATCGCTTGTTGAGATTCAAAACTTCTGAAAACAGTTTACGGGTTCTCCAGATATGGATGTTAATCTATCGCTTGTTCAGATTCCAAACTTCTGAAACAGGTTTACGGGTTCTCCAGATATGGATGTTAATCTATCACTTGTTCAGATTCAAGACTTCTGAAAACAGTTTACGGGTTCTCCAGATATGGATGTTAATCTATCGCTTGTTTAGATTCAAGACTTCTGAAAACAGTTTACGGGTTCTCCAGATATGGATGTTAATCTATCGCTTGTTCAGATTCCAAACTTCTGAAAACAGTTTACGGGTTCTCCAGATATGGATGTTAATCTATCGCTTATTCTGATTCCAAACTTCTAAAAACAGTTTACGGATTCTACAGATATAGATGTTAATCTATCGCTTGTTCAGATTCAAGACCTCTGAAAACAGTTTACGGGTTCTCCATATATGGATGTTAATCTATCGCTTGTTCAGATTCAAGACCTCTAAAAATAGTTTACGGGTTCTCCAGATATGGATGTTAATCTATCGCTTGTTCAGATTCCAGACTTCTGAAAACAGTTTACGGGTTCTCCAGATATGGATGTTAATCTATCGCTTGTTCAGATTCAAGACCTCTGAAAACAGTTAATGGGTTCTCCAGATATGGATGTTAATCTATCGCTTGTTCAGATTCCAGACTTCTGAAAACAGTTTACGGGTTCTCCAGAAATGGATGTTAATCTATCGCTTGTTTAGATTCAAGACTTCTAAAAACAGTTTACGAGTTCTCCAGATATGGATGTTAATCTATCGCTTGTTCAGATTGAAGACTTCTGAAAACAATTTACGGGTTCTCCAGATATGGATGTTAATCTATCGCTTGTTCAGATTCAAGACCTCTCAAAACAGTTTACGGGTTCTCCAGATATGGATGTTAATCTATCGCTTGTTCAGATTCAAAATTTCTGAAAACAGTTTACGGGTTCTCCAGAAATGTATGTTAATCTATCGCTTGTTCAGATTCAAGACTTCTGAAAACAGTTTACGGGTTCTCCAGATATGGATGTTAATCTATCGCTTGTTCAGATTCCAGACATCTGAAAATAGTTTACGGGTTCTCCAGATATGGATGTTAATCTATCGCTTGTTCAGATTCAAGACTTCTGAAAACAGTTTACGGGTTCTCCAGATATGGATGTTAATCTATCGCTTGTTCAGATCCCAGGCCTCTGAAAACAATTTACGGGTTCTCCAGATATGGATGTTAATCTATCGCTTGTTGAGATTCAAAACTTCTGAAAACAGTTTACGGGTTCTCCAGATATGGATGTTAATCTATCGCTTGTTCAGATTCCAAACTTCTGAAACAGGTTTACGGGTTCTCCAGATATGGATGTTAATCTATCACTTGTTCAGATTCAAGACTTCTGAAAACAGTTTACGGGTTCTCCAGATATGGATGTTAATCTATCGCTTGTTTAGATTCAAGACTTCTGAAAACAGTTTACGGGTTCTCCAGATATGGATGTTAATCTATCGCTTGTTCAGATTCCAAACTTCTGAAAACAGTTTACGGGTTCTCCAGATATGGATGTTAATCTATCGCTTATTCTGATTCCAAACTTCTAAAAACAGTTTACGGATTCTACAGATATAGATGTTAATCTATCGCTTGTTCAGATTCAAGACCTCTGAAAACAGTTTACGGGTTCTCCATATATGGATGTTAATCTATCGCTTGTTCAGATTCAAGACCTCTAAAAATAGTTTACGGGTTCTCCAGATATGGATGTTAATCTATCGCTTGTTCAGATTCCAGACTTCTGAAAACAGTTTACGGGTTCTCCAGATATGGATGTTAATCTATCGCTTGTTCAGATTCAAGACCTCTGAAAACAGTTTATGGGTTCTCCAGATATGGATGTTAATCTATCGCTTGTTCAGATTCCAGACTTCTGAAAACAGTTTACGGGTTCTCCAGAAATGGATGTTAATCTATCGCTTGTTTAGATTCAAGACTTCTAAAAACAGTTTACGAGTTCTCCAGATATGGATGTTAATCTATCGCTTGTTCAGATTGAAGACTTCTGAAAACAATTTACGGGTTCTCCAGATATGGATGTTAATCTATCGCTTGTTCAGATTCAAGACCTCTCAAAACAGTTTACGGGTTCTCCAGATATGGATGTTAATCTATCGCTTGTTCAGATTCCAAACTTCTGAAAACAGTTTACAGGTTCTCCAGATATGGATGTTAATCTATCGCTTGTTCAGATTCAAGACTTCTGAAAACAGTTTACGGGTTCTCCAGATATGGATGTTAATCTATCGCTTGTTCAGATCCCAGACCTCTGAAAACAATTTACGGGTTCTCCAGATATGGATG
This sequence comes from Vicia faba, assembly GCA_948472305.1. Taxonomy (NCBI): domain Eukaryota; kingdom Viridiplantae; phylum Streptophyta; class Magnoliopsida; order Fabales; family Fabaceae; genus Vicia; species Vicia faba. The sequence continues at coordinate 777,700,514 of OX451737.1, forward strand.
TTAATCTATCGCTTGTTCAGATTCAAAACTTCTGAAAACAGTTTACGGGTTCTCCAGATATGGATGTTAATCTATCGCTTGTTCAGATTCCAAACTTCTGAAAACAGTTTATGGGTTCTCAAGATATGGATGTTAATCTATCGCTTGTTATGATTCAAGACTTCTGAAAATAGTTTACGGGTTCTCCAGATATGGATGTTAATCTATCGCTTGTTCAGATTCCAGACTTCTGAAAACAGTTTACGAGTTCTCCAGATATGGATGTTAATCTATCGCTTGTTCAGATTCCAAACTTATGAAAACAGTTTACGGGTTCTCCAGATATGGATGTTAATCTATCGCTTATTCAGATTCCAAACTTCTGAAAACAGTTTACGGGTTCTCCAGATATGGATGTTAATCTATCGCTTGTTCAGATTCCAAACTTCTGAAAACAGTTTACGGGTTCTCCAGATATGGATGTTAATCTATCGCTTGTTCAGATTCCAAACTTCTAAAAACAGTTTACGGGTTCTCCAGATATGGGTGTTAATCTATCGCTTGTTCAGATTCAAAATTTCTGAAAACAGTTTACGGGTTCTCCAGAAATGGATGTTAATCTATCGCTTGTTCAGATTCAAGACTTCTGAAAACAGTTTACGGGTTCTCCAGATATGGATGTTTATCTATCGCTTGTTCAGATTCCAGACATCTGAAAACAGTTTACGGGTTCTCCAGATATGGATGTTAATCTATCGCTTGTTCAGATTCAAGACTTCTGAAAACAGTTTACGGGTTCTCCAGATATGGATGTTAATTTATCGCTTGTTCAGATCCCAGGCCATTGAAAACAATTTACGGGTTCTCCAGATATGGATGTTAATCTATCGCTTGTTCAGATTCAAAACTTCTGAAAACAGTTTACGGGTTCTCCAGATATGGATGTTAATCTATCGCTTGTTCAGATTCCAAACTTCTGAAACAGGTTTACGGGTTCTCCAGATATGGATGTTAATCTATCGCTTGTTCAGATTAAAGACTTCTGAAAACAGTTTACGGGTTCTCCAGATATGGATGTTAATCTATCGCTTGTTTAGATTCAAGACTTCTGAAAACAGTTTACGGGTTCTCCAGATATGGATGTTAATCTATCGCTTGTTCAGATTCCAAACTTCTGAAAACAGTTTACGGGTTTTCCAGATATGGATGTTAATCTATCGCTTATTCTGATTCCAAACTTCTAAAAACAGTTTACGGGTTCTCCAGATATGCATGTTAATCTATCGCTTGTTCAGATTCAAGACCTCTGAAAACAGTTTACGGGTTCTCCATATATGGATGTTAATCTATCGCTTGTTAAGATTCAAGATCTCTAAAAATAGTATACGGGTTCTCCAGATATGGATGTTAATCTATCGCTTGTTCAGATTCCAGACTTCTGAAAACAGTTTACGGGTTCTCCAGATATGGATGTTAATCTATCGCTTGTTCAGATTCAAGACCTCTGAAAACAGTTTATGGGTTCTCCAGATATGGATGTTAATCTATCGCTTGTTCAGATTCCAGACTTCTGAAAACAGTTTACGGGTTCTCCAGAAATGGATGTTAATCTGTCGCTTGTTTAGATTCAAGACTTCTGAAAACAGTTTACGAGTTCTCCTAATATGGATGTTAATCTATCGCTTGTTCAGATTCAAGACTTCTGAAAACAATTTACGGGTTCTCCAGATATGGATGTTAATCTATCGCTTGTTCAGATTCAAGACCTCTGAAAACAGTTTACGGGTTCTCCAGATATGGATGTTAATTTATCGCTTGTTCAGATTCAAGACTTCTGAAAACAGTTTACGGGTTCTCCAGATATGGATGTTAATCTATCGCTTGTTCAGATCCCAGACCTATGAAAACAATTTACGGGTTCTCCAGATATGGATGTTAATCTATCGCTTGTTCAGATTCCAAACATCTGAAAACAGTTTACGGGTTCTCCAGATATGGATGTTAATCTATCGCTTGTTCAGATTCCAAACTTCTGAAAACAGTTTACGGGTTCTCAAGATATGGATGTTAATCTATCGCTTGTTAAGATTCAAGACTTCTGAAAACAGTTTACGGGTTCTCCAGATATGGATGTTAATCTATCGCTTGTTCAGATTCCAGACTTCTGAAAACAGTTTACGGGTTCTCCAGATATGGATGTTAATCTATCGCTTGTTCAGATTCCAAACTTCTGAAAACAGTTTACGGGTTCTCCAGATATGGATGTTAATCTATCGCTTATTCAGATTCCAAACTTCTGAAAACAGTTTACGGGTTCTCCAGATATGGATGTTAATCTATCGCTTGTTCAGATTCAAGACCTCTGAAAACAGTTTACGGGTTCTCCAGATATGGATGTTAATCTATCGCTTGTTCAGATTCAAGACCTCTGAAAACAGTTTACAGGTTCTCCAGATATGGATGTTAATCTATCGCTTGTTCAAATTCAAGACCTCTAAAAATAGTTTACGGGTTCTCCAGATATGGATGTTAATCTATCGCTTGTTCAGATTCCAAACTTCTTTAAACAGTTTAAAGCTTCTCCAGATATGGATGTTAATCTATCGCTTGTTCAGATTCAAGACTTCTGAAAACAGTTTACGGGTTCTCCAGATATGGATGTTAATCTATCGCTTGTTCAGATTCCAGACTTCTCAAAATAGTTTACGGGTTCTCCAGATATGGATGTTAATCTATCGCTTGTTCAGATTCCAAACTTCTGAAAACATTTTACGGGTTCTCCAGATATGGATGTTAATCTATCGCTTGTTCAGATTCCAAACTTCTGAAAACAGTTTACGGGTTCTCCAGATATGGATGTTAATCTATCGCTTGTTCAGATTCAAAATTTCTGAAAACAGTTTACGGGTTCTCCAGAAATGGATGTTAATCTATCGCTTGTTCAGATTCAAGACTTCTGAAAACAGTTTACGGGTTCTCCAGATATGGATGTTAATCAATCGCTTGTTCAGATTCCAGACATCTGAAAACAGTTTACGGGTTCTCCAGATATGGATGTTAATCTATCGCTTGTTCAGATTCAAGACTTCTGAAAACAGTTTACGGGTTCTCCAGATATGGATGTTAATCTATCGCTTGTTCAGATCCCAGGCCTCTGAAAACAATTTACGGGTTCTCCAGATATGGATGTTAATCTATCGCTTGTTCAGATTCAAAACTTCTGAAAACAGTTTACGGGTTCTCCAGATATGGATGTTAATCTATCGCTTGTTCAGATTCCAAACTTCTGAAACAGGTTTACGGGTTCTCCAAATATGGATGTTAATCTATCGCTTGTTCAGATTCAAGACTTCTGAAAACAGTTTACGGGTTCTCCAGATATGGATGTTAATCTATCGCTTGTTCAGATTCCAGACTTCTCAAAATAGTTTACGGGTTCTCCAGATATGGATGTTAATCTATCGCTTGTTCAGATTCCAAACTTCTGAAAACATTTTACGGGTTCTCCAGATATGGATGTTAATCTATCGCTTGTTCAGATTCCAAACTTCTGAAAACAGTTTACGGGTTCTCCAGATATGGATGTTAATCTATCGCTTGTTCAGATTCAAAATTTCTGAAAACAGTTTACGGGTTCTCCAGAAATGGATGTTAATCTATCGCTTGTTCAGATTCAAGACTTCTGAAAACAGTTTACGGGTTCTCCAGATATGGATGTTAATCAATCGCTTGTTCAGATTCCAGACATCTGAAAACAGTTTACGGGTTCTCCAGATATGGATGTTAATCTATCGCTTGTTCAGATTCAAGACTTCTGAAAACAGTTTACGGGTTCTCCAGATATGGATGTTAATCTATCGCTTGTTCAGATCCCAGGCCTCTGAAAACAATTTACGGGTTCTCCAGATATGGATGTTAATCTATCGCTTGTTCAGATTCAAAACTTCTGAAAACAGTTTACGGGTTCTCCAGATATGGATGTTAATCTATCGCTTGTTCAGATTCCAAACTTCTGAAACAGGTTTACGGGTTCTCCAAATATGGATGTTAATCTATCGCTTGTTCAGATTCAAGACTTCTGAAAACAGTTTACGGGTTCTCCAGATATGGATGTTAATCTATCGCTTGTTCAGATTCCAAACTTCTGAAAACAGTTTAGGGGTTCTCCAGATATGGATGTTAATCTATCGCTTGTTCAGATTCAAGACTTCTGAAAACAGTTTACGGGTTCTCCAGATATGGATGTTAATCTATCGCTTGTTCAGATTCAAGACTTCTGAAAACAGTTTACGGGTTCTCCAGATATGGATGTTAATTTATCGCTTGTTCAGATCCCAGGCCATTGAAAACAATTTACGGGTTCTCCAGATATGGATGTTAATTTATCGCTTGTTCAGATTCAAAACTTCTGAAAACAGTTTACGGGTTCTCCAGATATGGATGTTAATCTATCGCTTGTTCAGATTCCAAACTTCTGAAACAGGTTTACGGGTTCTCCAGATATGGATGTTAATCTATCGCTTGTTCAGATTAAAGACTTCTGAAAACAGTTTACGGGTTCTCCAGATATGGATGTTAATCTATCGCTTGTTTAGATTCAAGACTTCTGAAAACAGTTTACGGGTTCTCCAGATATGGATGTTAATCTATCGCTTGTTCAGATTCCAAACTTCTGAAAACAGTTTACGGGTTTTCCAGATATGGATGTTAATCTATCGCTTATTCTGATTCCAAACTTCTAAAAACAGTTTACGGGTTCTCCAGATATGCATGTTAATCTATCGCTTGTTCAGATTCAAGACCTCTGAAAACAGTTTACGGGTTCTCCATATATGGATGTTAATCTATCGCTTGTTCAGATTCAAGATCTCTAAAAATAGTATACGGGTTCTCCAGATATGGATGTTAATCTATCGCTTGTTCAGATTCCAGACTTCTGAAAACAGTTTACGGGTTCTCCAGATATGGATGTTAATCTATCGCTTGTTCAGATTCAAGACCTCTGAAAACAGTTTATGGGTTCTCCAGATATGGATGTTAATCTATCGCTTGTTCAGATTCCAGACTTCTGAAAACAGTTTACGGGTTCTCCAGAAATGGATGTTAATCTGTCGCTTGTTTAGATTCAAGACTTCTGAAAACAGTTTACGAGTTCTCCAGATATGGATGTTAATCTATCGCTTGTTCAGATTCAAGACTTCTGAAAACAATTTACGGGTTCTCCAGATATGGATGTTAATCTATCGCTTGTTCAGATTCAAGACCTCTGAAAACAGTTTACGGGTTCTCCAGATATGGATGTTAATTTATCGCTTGTTCAGATTCAAGACTTCTGAAAACAGTTTACGGGTTCTCCAGATATGGATGTTAATCTATCGCTTGTTCAGATCCCAGACCTATGAAAACAATTTACGGGTTCTCCAGATATGGATGTTAATCTATCGCTTGTTCAGATTCCAAACATCTGAAAACAGTTTACGGGTTCTCCAGATATGGATGTTAATCTATCGCTTGTTCAGATTCCAAACTTCTGAAAACAGTTTACGGGTTCTCAAGATATGGATGTTAATCTATCGCTTGTTAAGATTCAAGACTTCTGAAAACAGTTTACGGGTTCTCCAGATATGGATGTTAATCTATCGCTTGTTCAGATTCCAGACTTCTGAAAACAGTTTACGGGTTCTCCAGATATGGATGTTAATTTATCGCTTGTTCAGATTCCAAACTTCTGAAAACAGTTTACGGGTTCTCCAGATATGGATGTTAATCTATCGCTTATTCAGATTCCAAACTTCTGAAAACAGTTTACGGGTTCTCCAGATATGGATGTTAATCTATCGCTTGTTCAGATTCAAGACCTCTGAAAACAGTTTACGGGTTCTCCAGATATGGATGTTAATCTATCGTTTGTTCAGATTCAAGACCTCTGAAAACAGTTTACAGGTTCTCCAGATATGGATGTTAATCTATCGCTTGTTCAAATTCAAGACCTCTAAAAATAGTTTACGGGTTCTCCAGATATGGATGTTAATCTATCGCTTGTTCAGATTCCAAACTTCTTTAAACAGTTTACAGCTTCTCCAGATATGGATGTTAATCTATCGCTTGTTCAGATTCAAGACTTCTGAAAACAGTTTACGGGTTCTCCAGATATGGATGTTAATCTATCGCTTGTTCAGATTCCAGACTTCTCAAAATAGTTTACGGGTTCTCCAGATATGGATGTTAATCTATCGCTTGTTCAGATTCCAAACTTCTGAAAACATTTTACGGGTTCTCCAGATATGGATGTTAATCTATCGCTTGTTCAGATTCCAAACTTCTGAAAACAGTTTACGGGTTCTCCAGATATGGATGTTAATCTATCGCTTGTTCAGATTCAAAATTTCTGAAAACAGTTTACGGGTTCTCCAGAAATGGATGTTAATCTATCGCTTGTTCAGATTCAAGACTTCTGAAAACAGTTTACGGGTTCTCCAGATATGGATGTTAATCTATCGCTTGTTCAGATTCCAGACATCTGAAAACAGTTTACGGGTTCTCCAGATATGGATGTTAATCTATCGCTTGTTCAGATTCAAGACTTCTGAAAACAGTTTACGGGTTCTCCAGATATGGATGTTAATCTATCGCTTGTTCAGATCCCAGGCCTCTGAAAACAATTTACGGGTTCTCCAGATATGGATGTTAATCTATCGCTTGTTCAGATTCAAAACTTCTGAAAACAGTTTACGGGTTCTCCAGATATGGATGTTAATCTATCGCTTGTTCAGATTCCAAACTTCTGAAACAGGTTTACGGGTTCTCCAAATATGGATGTTAATCTATCGCTTGTTCAGATTCAAGACTTCTGAAAACAGTTTACGGGTTCTCCAGATATGGATGTTAATCTATCGCTTGTTCATATTCCAAACTTCTGAAAACAGTTTAGGGGTTCTCCAGATATGGATGTTAATCTATCGCTTGTTCAGATTCAAGACTTCTGAAAACAGTTTACGGGTTCTCCAGATATGGATGTTAATCTATCGCTTGTTCAGATCCCAGACCTATGAAAACAATTTACGGGTTCTCCAGATATGGATGTTAATCTATCGCTTGTTCAGATTCCAAACATCTGAAAACAGTTTACGGGTTCTCCAGATATGGATGTTAATCTATCGCTTGTTCAGATTCCAAACTTCTGAAAACAGTTTACGGGTTCTCAAGATATGGATGTTAATCTATCGCTTGTTAAGATTCAAGACTTCTGAAAACAGTTTACGGGTTCTCCAGATATGGATGTTAATCTATCGCTTGTTCAGATTCCAGACTTCTGAAAACAGTTTACGGGTTCTCCAGATATGGATGTTAATCTATCGCTTGTTCAGATTCCAAACTTCTGAAAACAGTTTACGGGTTCTCCAGATATGGATGTTAATCTATCGCTTATTCAGATTCCAAACTTCTGAAAACAGTTTACGGGTTCTCCAGATATGGATGTTAATCTATCGCTTGTTCAGATTCAAGACCTCTGAAAACAGTTTACGGGTTCTCCAGATATGGATGTTAATCTATCGCTTGTTCAGATTCAAGACTTCTGAAAACAGTTTACGGGTTCTCCAGATATGGATGTTAATCTATCGCTTGTTCAGATCCCAGACCTATGAAAACAATTTACGGGTTCTCCAGATATGGATGTTAATCTATCGCTTGTTCAGATTCCAAACATCTGAAAACAGTTTACGGGTTCTCCAGATATGGATGTTAATCTATCGCTTGTTCAGATTCCAAACTTCTGAAAACAGTTTACGGGTTCTCAAGATATGGATGTTAATCTATCGCTTGTTAAGATTCAAGACTTCTGAAAACAGTTTACGGGTTCTCCAGATATGGATGTTAATCTATCGCTTGTTCAGATTCCAGACTTCTGAAAACAGTTTACGGGTTCTCCAGATATGGATGTTAATCTATCGCTTGTTCAGATTCCAAACTTCTGAAAACAGTTTACGGGTTCTCCAGATATGGATGTTAATCTATCGCTTATTCAGATTCCAAACTTCTGAAAACAGTTTACGGGTTCTCCATATATGGATGTTAATTTATCGCTTGTTCAGATTCAAGACCTCTGAAAACAGTTTACGGGTTCTCCAGATATGGATGTTAATCTATCGTTTGTTCAGATTCAAGACCTCTGAAAACAGTTTACAGGTTCTCCAGATATGGATGTTAATCTATCGCTTGTTCAAATTCAAGACCTCTAAAAATAGTTTACGGGTTCTCCAGATATGGATGTTAATCTATCGCTTGTTCAGATTCCAAACTTCTTTAAACAGTTTACAGCTTCTCCAGATATGGATGTTAATCTATCGCTTGTTCAGATTCAAGACTTCTGAAAACAGTTTACGGGTTCTCCAGATATGGATGTTAATCTATCGCTTGTTCAGATTCCAGACTTCTCAAAATAGTTTACGGGTTCTCCAGATATGGATGTTAATCTATCGCTTGTTCAGATTCCAAACTTCTGAAAACATTTTACGGGTTCTCCAGATATGGATGTTAATCCATCGCTTGTTCAGATTCCAAACTTCTGAAAACAGTTTACGGGTTCTCCAGATATGGATGTTAATCTATCGCTTGTTCAGATTCAAAATTTCTGAAAACAGTTTACGGGTTCTCCAGAAATGGATGTTAATCTATCGCTTGTTCAGATTCAAGACTTCTGAAAACAGTTTACGGGTTCTCCAGATATGGATGTTAATCTATCGCTTGTTCAGATTCCAGACATCTGAAAACAGTTTACGGGTTCTCCAAATATGGATGTTAATCTATCGCTTGTTCAGATTCAAGACTTCTGAAAACAGTTTACGGGTTCTCCAGATATGGATGTTAATCTATCGCTTGTTCAGATCCCAGGCCTCTGAAAACAATTTACGGGTTCTCCATATATGGATGTTAATCTATCGCTTGTTCAGATTCAAAACTTCTGAAAACAGTTTACGGGTTCTCCAGATATGGATGTTAATCTATCGCTTGTTCAGATTCCAAACTTCTGAAACAGGTTTACGGGTTCTCCAAATATGGATGTTAATCTATCGCTTGTTCAGATTCAAGACTTCTGAAAACAATTTACGGGTTCTCCAGATATGGATGTTAATCTATCGCTTGTTCAGATTCCAAACTTCTGAAAACAGTTTAGGGGTTCTCCAGATATGGATGTTAATCTATCGCTTGTTCAGATTCAAAATTTCTGAAAACAGTTTACGGGTTCTCCAGAAATGGATGTTAATCTATCGCTTGTTCAGATTCAAGACTTCTGAAAACAGTTTACGGGTTCTCCAGATATGGATGTTAATCTATCGCTTGTTTAGATTCCAGACATCTGAACACAGTTTACGGGTTCTCCAGATATGGATGTTAATCTATCGCTTGTTCAGATTCAAGACTTCTGAAAACAGTTTACGGGTTCTCCAGATATGGATGTTAATCTATCGCTTGTTCAGATCCCAGGCCTCTGAAAACAATTTACGGGTTCTCCAGATATGGATGTTAATCTATCGCTTGTTCAGATCAAAACTTCTGAAAACAGTTTACGGGTTCTCCAGATATGGATGTTAATCTATCGCTTGTTCAGATTCCAAACTTCTGAAACAGGTTTACGGGTTCTCCAGATATGGATGTTAATCTATCACTTGTTCAGATTCAAGACTTCTGAAAACAGTTTACGGGTTCTCCAGATATGGATGTTAATCTATCGCTTGTTTAGATTCAAGACTTCTGAAAACAGTTTACGGGTTCTCCAGATATGGATATTAATCTATCGCTTGTTCAGATTCCAAACTTCTGAAAACAGTTTACGGGTTCTCCAGATATGGATGTTAATCTATCGCTTATTCTGATTCCAAACTTCTAAAAACAGTTTACGGGTTCTCCAGATATAGATGTTAATCTATCGCTTGTTCAGATTCAAGACCTCTGAAAACAGTTTACGGGTTCTCCATATATGGATGTTAATCTATCGCTTGTTCAGATTCAAGACCTCTAAAAATAGTTTACGGGTTCTCCAGATATGGATGTTAATCTATCGCTTGTTCAGATTCCAGACTTCTGAAAACAGTTTACGGGTTCTCCAGATATGGATGTTAATCTATCGCTTGTTCAGATTCAAGACCTCTGAAAACAGTTTATGGGTTCTCCAGATATGGATGTTAATCTATCGCTTGTTCAGATTCTAGACTTCTGAAAACAGTTTACGGGTTCTCCAGAAATGGATGTTAATCTATCGCTTGTTTAGATTCAAGACTTCTGAAAACAGTTTACGAGTTCTCCAGATATGGATGTTAATCTATCGCTTGTTCAGATTCAAGACTTCTGAAAACAATTTACGGTTTCTCCAGATATGGATGTTAATCTATCGCTTGTTCAGATTCAAGACCTCTGAAAACAGTTTACGGGTTCTCCAGATATGGATGTTAATCTATCGCTTGTTCAGATTCCAAACTTCTGAAAACAGTTTACAGGTTCTCCAGATATGGATGTTAATCTATCGCTTGTTCAGATTCAAGACTTCTCAAAACAGTTTACGGGTTCTCCAGATATGGATGTTAATCTATCGCTTGTTCAGATCCCAGACCTCTGAAAACAATTTACGGGTTCTCCAGATATGGATGTTAATCTATCGCTTGTTCAGATTCAAAACTTCTGAAAACAGTTTACGGGTTCTCCAGATATGGATGTTAATCTATCGCTTGTTCAGATTCCAAACTTCTGAAAACAGTTTACGGGTTCTCAAGATATGGATGTTAATCTATCGCTTGTTAAGATTCAAGACTTCTGAAAATAGTTTACGGGTTCTCCAGATATGGATGTTAATCTATCGCTTGTTCAGATTCCAGACTTCTGAAAACAATTTACGAGTTCTCCAGATATGGATGTTAATCTATCGCTTGTTCAGATTCCAAACTTCTGAAAACAGTTTACGGGTTCTCCAGATATGGATGTTAATCTATCGCTTATTCAGATTCCAAACTTCTGAAAACAGTTTACGGGTTCTCCAGATATGGATGTTAATCTATCGCTTGTTCAGATTCCAAACTTCTGAAAACAGTTTATGGGTTCTCCAGATATGGATGTTAATCTATCGCTTGTTCAGATTCTAAACTTCTGAAAACAGTTTACGGGTTCTCCAGATATGGATGTTAATCTATCGCTTGTTCAGATTCAAAATTTCTGAAAACAGTTTACGGGTTCTCCAGAAATGGATGTTAATCTATCGCTTGTTCAATTCAAGACTTCTGAAAACAGTTTACGGGTTCTCCAGATATGGATGTTAATCTATCGCTTGTTCAGATTCCAGACATCTGAAAACAGTTTACGGGTTCTCCAGATATGGATGTTAATCTATCGCTTGTTCAGATTCAAGATTTCTGAAAACAGTTTACGGGTTCTACAGATATGGATGTTAATCTATCGCTTGTTCAGATCCCAGGCCTCTGAAAACAATTTACGGGTTCTCCAGATATGGATGTTAATCTATCGCTTGTTCAGATTCAAAACTTCTGAAAACAGTTTACGGGTTCTCCAGATATGGATGTTAATCTATCGCTTGTTCATATTCCAAACTTCTGAAACAGGTTTACGGGTTCTCCAGATATGGATGTTAATCTATCGCTTGTTCAGATTCAAGACTTCTGAAAACAGTTTACGGGTTCTCCAGATATGGATGTTAATCTATCGCTTGTTTAGATTCAAGACTTCTGAAAACAGTTTACGGGTTCTCCAGATATGGATGTTAATCTATCGCTTGTTCAGATTCCAAACTTCTGAAAACAGTTTACGGGTTTTCCAGATATGGATGTTAATCTATCGCTTATTCTGATTCCAAACTTCTAAAAACAGTTTACGGGTTCTCCAGATATGGATGTTAATATATCGCTTGTTCAGATTCAAGACCTCTGAAAACAGTTTACGGGTTCTCCATATATGGATGTTAATCTATCGCTTGTTCAGATTCAAGACCTCTAAAAATAGTTTACGGGTTCTCCAGATATGGATGTTAATCTATCGCTTGTTCAGATTCCAGACTTCTGAAAACAGTTTACGGGTTCTCCAGATATGGATGTTAATCTATCGCTTGTTCAGATTCAAGACCCGTGAAAACAGTTTATGGGTTCTCCAGATATGGATGTTAATCTATCGCTTGTTCATATTCCAGACTTCTGAAAACAGTTTACGGGTTCTCCAGAAATGGATTTTAATCTATCGCTTGTTAAGATTCAAGACTTCTGAAAACAATTTACGAGTTCTCCAGATATGGATGTTAATCTATCGCTTGTTCAGATTCAAGACTTCTGAAAACAATTTACGGGTTATCCAGATATGGATGTTAATCTATCGCTTGTTCAGATTCAAAACTTCTGAAAACAGTTTACGGGTTCTCCAGATATGGATGTTAATCTATCGCTTGTTCATATTCCAAACTTCTGAAACAGGTTTACGGGTTCTCCAGATATGGATGTTAATCTATCGCTTGTACAGATTCAAGACTTCTGAAAACAGTTTACGGGTTCTCCAGATATGGATGTTAATCTATCGCTTGTTTAGATTCAAGACTTCTGAAAACAGTTTACGGGTTCTCCAGATATGGATGTTAATCTATCGCTTGTTCAGATTCCAAACTTCTGAAAACAGTTTACGGGTTTTCCAGATATGGATGTTAATCTATCGCTTATTCTGATTCCAAACTTCTAAAAACAGTTTACGGGTTCTCCAGATATGGATGTTAATATATCGCTTGTTCAGATTCAAGACCTCTGAAAACAGTTTACGGGTTCTCCATATATGGATGTTTATCTATCGCTTGTTCAGATTCAAGACCTCTAAAAATAGTTTACGGGTTCTCCAGATATGGATGTTAATCTATCGCTTGTTCAGATTCCAGACTTCTGAAAACAGTTTACGGGTTCTCCAGATATGGATGTTAATCTATCGCTTGTTCAGATTCAAGACCCGTGAAAACAGTTTATGGGTTCTCCAGATATGGATGTTAATCTATCGCTTGTTCATATTCCAGACTTCTGAAAACAGTTTACGGGTTCTCCATAAATGGATTTTAATCTATCGCTTGTTTAGATTCAAGACTTCTGAAAACAGTTTACGAGTTCTCCAGATACGGATGTTAATCTATCGCTTGTTCAGATTCAAGACTTCTGAAAACAATTTACGGGTTCTCCAGATATGGATGTTAATCTATCGCTTGTTCAGATTCAAGACCTCTGAAAACAGTTTACGGGTTCTCCAGATATGGATGTTAATCTATCGCTTGTTCAGATTCCAAACTTCTGAAAACAGTTTACAGGTTCTCCAGATATGGATGTTAATCTATCGCTTGTTCAGATTCAAGACTTCTGAAAACAGTTTATGGGTTCTCCAGATATAGATGTTAATCTATCGCTTGTTCAGATCCCAGACCTCTGAAAACAATTTACGGGTTCTCCAGATATGGATGTTAATCTATCGCTTGTTCAGATTCAAAACTTCTGAAAACAGTTTACGGGTTCTCCAGATATGGATGTTAATCTATCGCTTGTTCAGATTCCAAACTTCTGAAAACAGTTTACGGGTTCTCCAGATATGGATGTTAATCTATCGCTTGTTAAGATTCAAGACTTCTGAAAACAGTTTACGGGTTCTCCAGATATGGATGTTAATCTATCGCTTGTTCAGATTCCAGACTTCTGAAAACAGTTTACAGGTTCTCCAGATATGGATGTTAATCTATCGCTTGTTCAGATTCCAAACTTCTGAAAACAGGTTACGGGTTCTCCAGATATGGATGTTAATTTATCGCTTATTCAGATTCCAAACATCTGAAAACAGTTTACGGGTTCTCCAGATATGGATGTTAATCTATCGCTTGTTCAGATTCAAGACCTCTGAAAACAGTTTACGGGTTCTCCAAATATGGATGTTAATCTATCGCTTGTTCAGATTCAAGACCTCTAAAAATAGTTTACGGGTTCTCCAGATATGGATGTTAATCTATCGCTTGTTCAAATTCCAGACTTCTGAAAACAGTTTACGGGTTCTCCAGATATGGATGTTAATCTATCGCTTGTTCAGATTCAAGACCTCTGAAAACAGTTTACGGGTTCTCCAGATATGGATGTTAATCTATCGTTTGTTCAGATTCAAGACCTCTAAAATAGTTTACAGGTTCTCCAGATATGGATGTTAATCTATCGCTTGTTCAGATTCAAGACCTCTAAAAATAGTTTACGGGTTCTCCAGATATGGATGTTAATCTATCGCTTGTTCAGGTTCCATACTTCTGAAAACAGTTTACGGGTTCTCCAGATATGGATGTTAATCTATCGCTTGTTCATATTCAAGACCTCTGAAAACAGTTTATGGGTACTCCAGATATGGATGTTAATCTATCGCTTGTTCAGATTCCAGACTTCTGAAAACAGTTTACAGGTTCTCCAGAAATGGATGTTAATCTATCGCTTGTTTAGATTCAAGACTTCTGAAAACAGTTTACGAGTTCTCCAGATATGGATGTTAATCTATCGCTTGTTCAGATTCAAGACTTCTGAAAACAATTTACGGGTTCTCCAGATATGGATGTTAATCTATCGCTTGTTCATATTCAAGACTTCTGAAAATAGTTTACGGGTTCTCCAGATATGGATGTTAATCTATCGCTTGTTCAGATCCCAGACCTCTGAAAACAATTTACGGGTTCTCCAGATATGGATGTTAATCTATCGCTTGTTCAGATTCAAAACTTCTGAAAACAGTTTACGGGTTCTCCAAATATGGATGTTAATCTATCGCTTGTTCAGATTCCAAACTTCTGAAAACAGTTTACGGGTTCTCCAGATATGGATGTTAATCTATCGCTTGTTCAGATTCAAGACTTCTGAAAACAGTTTACGGGTTCTCCAGATATGGATGTTAATCTATCGCTTGTTCAGATTCCAAACTTCTGAAAACAGGTTACGGGTTCTCCAGATATGGATGTTAATTTATCGCTTATTCAGATTCCAAACATCTGAAAACAGTTTACGGGTTCTCCAGATATGGATGTTAATCTATCGCTTGTTCAGATTCAAGACCTCTGAAAACAGTTTACGGGTTCTCCAAATATGGATGTTAATCTATCGCTTGTTCAGATTCAAGACCTCTAAAAATAGTTTACGGGTTCTCCAGATATGGATGTTAATCTATCGCTTGTTCAAATTCCAGACTTCTGAAAACAGTTTACGGGTTCTCCAGATATGGATGTTAATCTATCGCTTGTTCAGATTCAAGACCTCTGAAAACAGTTTACGGGTTCTCCAGATATGGATGTTAATCTATCGTTTGTTCAGATTCAAGACCTCTAAAATAGTTTACAGGTTCTCCAGATATGGATGTTAATCTATCGCTTGTTCAGATTCAAGACCTCTAAAAATAGTTTACGGGTTCTCCAGATATGGATGTTAATCTATCGCTTGTTCAGGTTCCATACTTCTGAAAACAGTTTACGAGTTCTCCAGATATGGATGTTAATCTATCGCTTGTTCATATTCAAGACCTCTGAAAACAGTTTATGGGTACTCCAGATATGGATCTTAATCTATCGCTTGTTCAGATTCCAGACTTCTGAAAACAGTTTACAGGTTCTCCAGAAATGGATGTTAATCTATCGCTTGTTTAGATTCAAGACTTCTGAAAACAGTTTACGAGTTCTCCAGATATGGATGTTAATCTATCGCTTGTTCAGATTCAAGACTTCTGAAAACAATTTACGGGTTCTCCAGATATGGATGTTAATCTATCGCTTGTTCATATTCAAGACTTCTGAAAATAGTTTACGGGTTCTCCAGATATGGATGTTAATCTATCGCTTGTTCAGATCCCAGACCTCTGAAAACAATTTACGGGTTCTCCAGATATGGATGTTAATCTATCGCTTGTTCAGATTCAAAACTTCTGAAAACAGTTTACGGGTTCTCCAAATATGGATGTTAATCTATCGCTTGTTCAGATTCCAAACTTCTGAAAACAGTTTACGGGTTCTCCAGATATGGATGTTAATCTATCGCTTGTTCAGATTCAAGACTTCTGAAAACAGTTTACGGGTTCTCCAGATATGGATGTTAATCTATCGCTTGTTCAGATTCCAAACTTCTGAAAACAGGTTACGGGTTCTCCAGATATGGATGTTAATTTATCGCTTATTCAGATTCCAAACATCTGAAAACAGTTTACGGGTTCTCCAGATATGGATGTTAATCTATCGCTTGTTCAGATTCAAGACCTCTGAAAACAGTTTACGGGTTCTCCAAATATGGATGTTAATCTATCGCTTGTTCAGATTCAAGACCTCTAAAAATAGTTTACGGGTTCTCCAGATATGGATGTTAATCTATCGCTTGTTCAAATTCCAGACTTCTGAAAACAGTTTACGGGTTCTCCAGATATGGATGTTAATCTATCGCTTGTTCAGATTCAAGACCTCTGAAAACAGTTTACGGGTTCTCCAGATATGGATGTTAATCTATCGTTTGTTCAGATTCAAGACCTCTAAAATAGTTTACAGGTTCTCCAGATATGGATGTTAATCTATCGCTTGTTCAGATTCAAGACCTCTAAAAATAGTTTACGGGTTCTCCAGATATGGATGTTAATCTATCGCTTGTTCAGGTTCCATACTTCTGAAAACAGTTTACGAGTTCTCCAGATATGGATGTTAATCTATCGCTTGTTCATATTCAAGACCTCTGAAAACAGTTTATGGGTACTCCAGATATGGATGTTAATCTATCGCTTGTTCAGATTCCAGACTTCTGAAAACAGTTTACGGGTTCTCCAGAAATGGATGTTAATCTATCGCTTGTTTAGATTCAAGACTTCTGAAAACAGTTTACGAGTTCTCCAGATATGGATGTTAATCTATCGCTTGTTCAGATTCAAGACTTCTGAAAACAATTTACGGGTTCTCCAGATATGGATGTTAATCTATCGCTTGTTCATATTCAAGACTTCTGAAAATAGTTTACGGGTTCTCCAGATATGGATGTTAATCTATCGCTTGTTCAGATCCCAGACCTCTGAAAACAATTTACGGGTTCTCCAGATATGGATGTTAATCTATCGCTTGTTCAGATTCAAAACTTCAGAAAACAGTTTACGGGTTCTCCAAATATGGATGTTAATCTATCGCTTGTTCAGATACCAAACTTCTGAAAACAGTTTACGGGTTCTCCAGATATGGATGTTAATCTATCGCTTGTTCAGATTCAAGACTTCTGAAAACAGTTTACGGGTTCTCCAGATATGGATGTTAATCTATCGCTTGTTCAGATTCCAAACTTCTGAAAACAGTTTACGGGTTCTCCAGATATGGATGTTAATCTATCGCTTATTCAGATTCCAAACTTCTGAAAACAGTTTACGGGTTCTCCAGATATGGATGTTAATCTATCGCTTGTTCAGATTCAAGACATCTGAAAACAGTTTACGAGTTCTCCAGATATGGATGTTAATCTATCGCTTGTTCAGATTCAAGACTTCTGAAAACAATTTACGGGTTCTCCAAATATGGATGTTAATCTATCGCTTGTTCAGATTCAAGACCTCTGAAAACAGTTTACGGGTTCTCCAGATATGGATGTTAATCTATCGCTTGTTCAGATTCCAAACTTCTGAAAACAGTTTACAGGTTCTCCAGATATGGATGTTAATCTATCGCTTGTTCAGATTCAAGACTTCTGAAAACAATTTACGGGTTCTCCAGATATGGATGTTAATCTATCGTTTGTTCAGATTCAAGACCTCTAAAATAGTTTACAGGTTCTCCAGATATGGATGTTAATCTATCGCTTGTTCAGATTCAAGACCTCTAAAAATAGTTTACGGGTTCTCCAGATATGGATGTTAATCTATCGCTTGTTCAGGTTCCATACTTCTGAAAACAGTTTACGGGTTCTCCAGATATGGATGTTAATCTATCGCTTGTTCATATTCAAGACCTCTGAAAACAGTTTATGGGTACTCCAGATATGGATGTTAATCTATCGCTTGTTCAGATTCCAGACTTCTGAAAACAGTTTACGGGTTCTCCAGAAATGGATGTTAATCTATCGCTTGTTTAGATTCAAGACTTCTGAAAACAGTTTACGAGTTCTCCAGATATGGATGTTAATCTATCGCTTGTTCAGATTCAAGACTTCTGAAAACAATTTACGGGTTCTCCAGATATGGATGTTAATCTATCGCTTGTTCATATTCAAGACTTCTGAAAATAGTTTACGGGTTCTCCAGATATGGATGTTAATCTATCGCTTGTTCAGATCCCAGACCTCTGAAAACAATTTACGGGTTCTCCAGATATGGATGTTAATCTATCGCATGTTCAGATTCAAAACTTCTGAAAACAGTTTACGGGTTCTCCAAATATGGATGTTAATCTATCGCTTGTTCAGATTCCAAACTTCTGAAAACAGTTTACGGGTTCTCCAGATATGGATGTTAATCTATCGCTTATTCAGATTCAAGACTTCTGAAAACAGTTTACGGGTTCTCCAGATATGGATGTTAATCTATCGCTTGTTCAGATTACAAACTTCTGAAAACAGTTTACGGGTTCTCCAGATATGGATGTTAATCTATCGCTTATTCAGATTCCAAACTTCTGAAAACAGTTTACGGGTTCTCCAGATATGGATGTTAATCTATCGCTTGTTCAGATTCAAGACATCTGAAAACAGTTTACGAGTTCTCCAGATATGGATGTTAATCTATCGCTTGTTCAGATTCAAGACCTCTGAAAACAGTTTATGGGTTCTCCAGATATGGATGTTAATCTATCGCTTGTTCAGATTCCAGACTTCTGAAAACAGTTTACGGGTTCTCCAGAAATGGATGTTAATCTGTCGCTTGTTTAGATTCAAGACTTCTGAAAACAGTTTACGAGTTCTCCTAATATGGATGTTAATCTATCGCTTGTTCAGATTCCAGACTTCTGAAAACAGTTTATGGGTACTCCAGATATGGATGTTAATCTATCGCTTGTTCAGATTCCAGACTTCTGAAAACAGTTTACGGGTTCTCCAGAAATGGATGTTAATCTATCGCTTGTTTAGATTCAAGACTTCTGAAAACAGTTTACGAGTTCTCCAGATATGGATGTTAATCTATCGCTTGTTCAGATTCAAGACTTCTGAAAACAATTTACGGGTTCTCCAGATATGGATGTTAATCTATCGCTTGTTCATATTCAAGACTTCTGAAAATAGTTTACGGGTTCTCCAGATATGGATGTTAATCTATCGCTTGTTCAGATCCCAGACCTCTGAAAACAATTTACGGGTTCTCCAGATATGGATGTTAATCTATCGCTTGTTCAGATTCAAAACTTCTGAAAACAGTTTACGGGTTCTCCAAATATGGATGTTAATCTATCGCTTGTTCAGATACCAAACTTCTGAAAACAGTTTACGGGTTCTCCAGATATGGATGTTAATCTATCGCTTGTTCAGATTCAAGACTTCTGAAAACAGTTTACGGGTTCTCCAGATATGGATGTTAATCTATCGCTTGTTCAGATTCCAAACTTCTGAAAACAGTTTACGGGTTCTCCAGATATGGATGTTAATCTATCGCTTATTCAGATTCCAAACTTCTGAAAACAGTTTACGGGTTCTCCAGATATGGATGTTAATCTATCGCTTGTTCAGATTCAAGACATCTGAAAACAGTTTACGAGTTCTCCAGATATGGATGTTAATCTATCGCTTGTTCAGATTCAAGACTTCTGAAAACAATTTACGGGTTCTCCAAATATGGATGTTAATCTATCGCTTGTTCAGATTCAAGACCTCTGAAAACAGTTTACGGGTTCTCCAGATATGGATGTTAATCTATCGCTTGTTCAGATTCCAAACTTCTGAAAACAGTTTACAGGTTCTCCAGATATGGATGTTAATCTATCGCTTGTTCAGATTCAAGACTTCTGAAAACAGTTTACGGGTTCTCCAGATATGGATGTTAATCTATCGTTCGTTCAGATTCAAGACCTCTAAAATAGTTTACAGGTTCTCCAGATATGGATGTTAATCTATCGCTTGTTCAGATTCAAGACCTCTAAAAATAGTTTACGGGTTCTCCAGATATGGATGTTAATCTATCGCTTGTTCAGGTTCCATACTTCTGAAAACAGTTTACGGGTTCTCCAGATATGGATGTTAATCTATCGCTTGTTCATATTCAAGACCTCTGAAAACAGTTTATGGGTACTCCAGATATGGATGTTAATCTATCGCTTGTTCAGATTCCAGACTTCTGAAAACAGTTTACGGGTTCTCCAGAAATGGATGTTAATCTATCGCTTGTTTAGATTCAAGACTTCTGAAAACAGTTTACGAGTTCTCCAGATATGGATGTTAATCTATCGCTTGTTCAGATTCAAGACTTCTGAAAACAATTTACGGGTTCTCCAGATATGGATGTTAATCTATCGCTTGTTCATATTCAAGACTTCTGAAAATAGTTTACGGGTTCTCCAGATATGGATGTTAATCTATCGCTTGTTCAGATCCCAGACCTCTGAAAACAATTTACGGGTTCTCCAGATATGGATGTTAATCTATCGCTTGTTCAGATTCAAAACTTCTGAAAACAGTTTACGGGTTCTCCAAATATGGATGTTAATCTATCGCTTGTTCAGATTCCAAACTTCTGAAAACAGTTTACGGGTTCTCCAGATATGGATGTTAATCTATCGCTTATTCAGATTCAAGACTTCTGAAAACAGTTTACGGGTTCTCCAGATATGGATGTTAATCTATCGCTTGTTCAGATTACAAACTTCTGAAAACAGTTTACGGGTTCTCCAGATATGGATGTTAATCTATCGCTTATTCAGATTCCAAACTTCTGAAAACAGTTTACGGGTTCTCCAGATATGGATGTTAATCTATCGCTTGTTCAGATTCAAGACATCTGAAAACAGTTTACGAGTTCTCCAGATATGGATGTTAATCTATCGCTTGTTCAGATTCAAGACTTCTGAAAACAATTTACGGGTTCTCCAGATATGGATGTTAATCTATCGCTTGTTCAGATTCAAGACCTCTGAAAACAGTTTACGGGTTCTCCAGATATGGATGTTAATCTATCGCTTGTTCAGATTCCAAACTTCTGAAAACAGTTTACAGGTTCTCTAGATATGGATGTTAATCTATCGCTTGTTCAGATTCAAGACTTCTGAAAACAGTTTACGGGTTCTCCAGATATGGATGTTATTCTATCGCTTGTTCAGATCCCAGACCTCTGAAAACAATTTACGGGTTCTCCAGATATGGATGTTAATCTATCGCTTGTTCAGATTCAAAACTTCTGAAAACAGTTTACGGGTTCTCCAGATAGGGATGTTAATCTATCGCTTGTTCAGATTCCAAACTTCTGAAAACAGTTTACGGGTTCTCCAGATATGGATGTTAATCTATCGCTTGTTCAGATTCAAGACTTCTGAAAACAGTTTACGGGTTCTCCAGATATGGATGTTAATCTATCGCTTGTTCAGATTCCAAACTTCTGAAAACATTTTACGGGTTCTCCAGATATGGATGTTAATCTATCGCTTGTTCAGATTCCAAACTTCTGAAAATAGTTTACGGGTTCTCCAGATATGGATGTTAATCTATCGCTTGTTCAGATTCAAAACTTCTGAAAACAGTTTACGGGTTCTCCAGATATGGATGTTAATCTATCGCTTGTTCAGATTCCAAACTTCTGAAAACAGTTTACGGCTTCTCCAGATATGGATGTTAATCTATCGCTTGTTCAGATTCAAGACTTCTGAAAACAGTTTACGGGTTCTCCAGATATGGATGTGAATCTATCGCTTGTTCAGATTCCAGACTTCTCAAAATAGTTTACGGGTTCTCCAGATATGGATGTTAATCTATCGCTTGTTCAGATTCCAAACTTCTGAAAACATTTTACGGGTTCTCCAGATATGGATGTTAATCTATCGCTTGTTCAGATTCCAAACTTCTGAAAACAGTTTACGGGTTCTCCAGATATGGATGTTAATCTATCGCTTGTTCAGATTCAAAATTTCTGAAAACAGTTTACGGGTTCTCCAGAAATGGATGTTAATTTATCGCTTGTTCAGATTCAAGACTTCTGAAAACAGTTTACGGGTTCTCCAGATATGGATGTTAATCTATCGCTTGTTCAGATTCCAGACATCTGAAAACAGTTTACGGGTTCTCCAGATATGGATGTTAATCTATCGCTTGTTCAGATTCAAGACTTCTGAAAACAGTTTACGGGTTCTCCAGATATGGATGTTAATCTATCGCTTGTTCAGATCCCAGGCCTCTGAAAACAATTTACGGGTTCTCCAGATATGGATGTTAATCTATCGCTTGTTCAGATTCAAAACTTCTGAAAACAGTTTACGGGTTCTCCAGATATGGATGTTAATCTATCGCTTGTTCAGATTCCAAACTTCTGAAACAGGTTTACGGGTTCTCCAGATATGGATGTTAATCTATCGCTTGTTCAGATTCAAGACTTCTGAAAACAGTTTACGGGTTCTCCAGATATGGATGTTAATCTATCGCTTGTTTAGATTCAAGACTTCTGAAAACAGTTTACGGGTTCTCCAGATATGGATGTTAATCTATCGCTTGTTCAGATCCCAGGCCTCTGAAAACAATTTACGGGTTCTCCAGATATGGATGTTAATCTATCGCTTGTTCAGATTCAAAACTTCTGAAAACAGTTTACGGGTTCTCCAGATATGGATGTTAATCTATCGCTTGTTCAGATTCCAAACTTCTGAAACAGGTTTACGGGTTCTCCAGATATGGATGTTAATCTATCGCTTGTTCAGATTCAAGACTTCTGAAAACAGTTTACGGGTTCTCCAGATATGGATGTTAATCTATCGCTTGTTTAGATTCAAGACTTCTGAAAACAGTTTACGGGTTCTCCAGATATGGATGTTAATCTATCGCTTGTTCAGATTCCAAACTTCTAAAACAGTTTACGGGTTCTCCAGATATGGATGTTAATCTATCGCTTATTCTGATTCCAAACTTCTAAAAACAGTTTACGGGTTCTACAGATATGGATGTTAATCTATCGCTTGTTCAGATTGAAGACCTCTTAAAACAGTTTACGGGTTCTCCATATATGGATGTTAATCTATCGCTTGTTCAGATTCAAGACCTCTAAAAATAGTTTACGGGTTCTCCAGATATGGATGTTAATTTATCGCTTGTTCAGATTCCAGACTTCTGAAAACAGTTTACGGGTTCTCCAGATATGGATGTTAATCTATCGCTTGTTCAGATTCAAGACCTCTGAAAACAGTTTATGGGTTCTCCAGATATGGATGTTAATCTATCGCTTGTTCAGATTCCAGACTTCTGAAAACAGTTTACGGGTTCTCAAGAAATGGATGTTAATCTATCGCTTGTTTAGATTCAAGACTTCTGAAAACAGTTTACGAGTTCTCCAGATATGGATGTTAATCTATCGCTTGTTCAGATTCAAGACTTCTGAAAACAATTTACGGGTTCTCCAGATATGGATGTTAATCTATCGCTTGTTCAGATTCAAGACCTCTGAAAACAGTTTACGGGTTCATATGGATGTTAATCTATCGCTTGTTCAGATTCCAAACTTCTAAAAACAGTTTACAGGTTCTCCAGATATGGATGTTAATCTATCGCTTGTTCAGATTCAAGACTTCTGAAAACAGTTTACGGGTTCTCCAGATATGGATGTTAATCTATCGCTTGTTCAGATGCCAGACCTCTGAAAACAATTTACCGGTTCTCCAGATATGGATGTTAATCTATCGCTTGTTCAGATTCAAAACTTCTGAAAACAGTTTACGGGTTCTCCAGATATGGATGTTAATCTATCGCTTGTTCAGATTCCAAACTTCTGAAAACAGTTTACGGGTTCTCAAGATATGGATGTTAATCTATCGCTTATTAAGATTCAAGACTTCTGAAAACAGTTTACGGGTTCTCCAGATATGGATGTTAATCTATCGCTTGTTCAGATTCTAAACTTCTGAAAACAGTTTACGGGTTCTCCAGATATGGATGTTAATCTATCGCTTGTTCAGATTCCAAACTTCTGAAAACAGTTTACGGGTTCTCCAGGTATGGATGTTAATCTATCGCTTATTCAGATTCCAAACTTCTGAAAACAGTTTACGGGTTCTCCAGATATGGATGTTAATCTATCGCTTGTTCAGATTCAAGACCTCTGAAAACAGTTTACGGGTTCTCCAGATATGGATGTTAATCTATCGTTTGTTCAGATTCAAGACCTCTAAAATAGTTTACAGGTTCTCCAGATATGGATGTTAATCTATCGCTTGTTCAGATTCAAGACCTCTAAAAATAGTTTACGGGTTCTCCAGATATGGATGTTAATCTATCGCTTGTTCAGGTTCCAGACTTCTGAAAACAGTTTACGGGTTCTCCAGATATGGATGTTAATCTATCGCTTGTTCATATTCAAGACCTCTGAAAACAGTTTCTGGGTACTCCAGATATGGATGTTAATCTATCGCTTGTTCAGATTCCAGACTTCTGAAAACAAGTTACGGGTTCTCCAGAAATGGATGTTAATCTATCGCTTGTTCAGATTCAAGACCTCTGAAAACAGTTTACGGGTTCTCCAGATATGGATGTTAATCTATCGCTTGTTCAGATTCCAAACTTCTGAAAACAGTTTACGGGTTCTCCAGATATGGATGTTAATCTATCGCTTGTTCAGATTCAAGACCACTGAAAACAGTTTACGGGTTCTCCAGATATGGATGTTAATCTATCGCTTGTTCTGATTCCAAACTTCTGAAAAAAGTTTACAGGTTCTCCAGATATGGATGTTAATCTATCACTTGTTCAGATTCAAGACTTCTGAAAATAGTTTACAGGTTCTCCAGATATGGATGTTAATCTATCGCTTGTTCAGATCCCAGACCTCTGAAAACAATTTACGGGTTCTCCAGATATGGATGTTAATCTATCGCTTGTTCAGATTCAAAACTTCTGAAAACAGTTTACGGGTTCTCCAGATATGGATGTTAATCTATCGCTTGTTCAGATTCCAAACTTCTGAAAACAGTTTACGGGTTCTCCAGATATGGATGTTAATCTATCGCTTGTTCAGATTTAAGACTTCTGAAAACAGTTTACGGGTTTTCCAGATATGGATGTTAATCTATCGCTTGTTCAGATTCCAGACTTCTGAAAACAGTTTACGGGTTCTCCAGATATGGATGTTAATCTATCGCTTGTTCAGATTCCAAACTTCTGAAAACAGTTTACGGGTTCTCCAGATATGGATGTTAATCTATCGCTTATTCAGATTCCAAACTTCTGAAAACAGTTTACGGGTTCTCCAGATATGGATGTTAATCTATCGCTTGTTCAGATTCAAGACATCTGAAAACAATTTACGAGTTCTCCAGATATGGATGTTAATCTATCTCTTGTTCAGATTCAAGACTTCTGAAAACAATTTACGGGTTCTCCAGATATGGATGTTAATCTATCGCTTGTTCAGATTCAAGACCTCTGAAAACAGTTTACGGGTTCTCCAGATATGGATGTTAATCTATCGCTTGTTCAGATTCCAAACTTCTGAAAACAGTTTACAGGTTCTCCAGATATGGATGTTAATCTATCGCTTGTTCAGATTCAAGACTTCTGAAAACAGTTTACGGGTTCTCCAGATATGGATGTTATTTTATCGCTTGTTCAGATCCCAGACCTCTGAAAACAATTTACGGGTTCTCCAGATATGGATGTTAATCTATCGCTTGTTCAGATTCAAAACTTCTGAAAACAGTTTACGGGTTCTCCAGATATGGATGTTAATCTATCGCTTGTTCAGATTCCAAACTTCTGAAAACAGTTTACGGGTTCTCCAGATATGGATGTTAATCTATCGCTTGTTCAGATTCAAGACTTCTGAAAACAGTTTACGGGTTCTCCAGATATGGATGTTAATCTATCGCTTGTTCAGATTCCAAACTTCTGAAAACATTTTACGGGTTCTCCAGATATGGATGTTAATCTATCGCTTGTTCAGGTTCCAGACTTCTGAAAACAGTTTACGGGTTCTCCAGATATGGATGTTAATCTATCGCTTGTTCAGATTCAAAACTTCTGAAAACAGTTTACGGGTTCTCCAGATATGGATGTTAATCTATCGCTTGTTCAGATTCCAAACTTCTGAAAACAGTTTACGGCTTCTCCAGATATGGATGTTAATCTATCGCTTGTTCAGATTCAAGACTTCTGAAAACAATTTACGGGTTCTCCAGATATGGATGTTAATCTATCGCTTGTTCAGATTCCAGACTTCTCAAAATAGTTTACGGGTTCTCCAGATATGGATGTTAATCTATCGCTTGTTCAGATTCCAAACTTCTGAAAACATTTTACGGGTTCTCCAGATATGGATGTTAATCTATCGCTTGTTCAGATTCCAAACTTCTGAAAACAGTTTACGGGTTCTCCAGATATGGATGTTAATCTATCGCTTGTTCAGATTCAAGACTTCTGAAAACAGTTTACGGGTTCTCCAGATATGGATGTTATTTTATCGCTTGTTCAGATCCCAGACCTCTGAAAACAATTTACGGGTTCTCCAGATATGGATGTTAATCTATCGCTTGTTCAGATTCAAAACTTCTGAAAACAGTTTACGGGTTCTCCAGATATGGATGTTAATCTATCGCTTGTTCAGATTCCAAACTTCTGAAAACAGTTTACGGGTTCTCCAGATATGGATGTTAATCTATCGCTTGTTCAGATTTAAGACTTCTGAAAACAGTTTACGGGTTTTCCAGATATGGATGTTAATCTATCGCTTGTTCAGATTCCAGACTTCTGAAAACAGTTTACGGGTTCTCCAGATATGGATGTTAATCTATCGCTTGTTCAGATTCCAAACTTCTGAAAACAGTTTACGGGTTCTCCAGATATGGATGTTAATCTATCGCTTGTTCAGATTCAAGACTTCTGAAAACAGTTTACGGGTTCTCCAGATATGGATGTTAATCTATCGCTTGTTCAGATTCAAGACATCTGAAAACAATTTACGAGTTCTCCAGATATGGATGTTAATCTATCGCTTGTTCAGATTCAAGACTTCTGAAAACAATTTACGGGTTCTCCAGATATGGATGTTAATCTATCGCTTGTTCAGATTCAAGACCTCTGAAAACAGTTTACGGGTTCTCCAGATATGGATGTTAATCTATCGCTTGTTCAGATTCCAAACTTCTGAAAACAGTTTACAGGTTCTCCAGATATGGATGTTAATCTATCGCTTGTTCAGATTCAAGACTTCTGAAAACAGTTTACGGGTTCTCCAGATATGGATGTTATTTTATCGCTTGTTCAGATCCCAGACCTCTGAAAACAATTTACGGGTTCTCCAGATATGGATGTTAATCTATCGCTTGTTCAGATTCAAAACTTCTGAAAACAGTTTACGGGTTCTCCAGATATGGATGTTAATCTATCGCTTGTTCAGATTCCAAACTTCTGAAAACAGTTTACGGGTTCTCCAGATATGGATGTTAATCTATCGCTTGTTCAGATTCAAGACTTCTGAAAACAGTTTACGGGTTCTCCAGATATGGATGTTAATCTATCGCTTGTTCAGATTCCAAACTTCTGAAAACATTTTACGGGTTCTCCAGATATGGATGTTAATCTATCGCTTGTTCAGATTCCAAACTTCTGAAAACAGTTTACGGGTTCTCCAGATATGGATGTTAATCTATCGCTTGTTCAGATTCCAAACTTCTGAAAACAGTTTACGGCTTCTCCAGATATGGATGTTAATCTATCGCTTGTTCAGATTCAAGACTTCTGAAAACAATTTACGGGTTCTCCAGATATGGATGTTAATCTATCGCTTGTTCAGATTCCAGACTTCTCAAAATAGTTTACGGGTTCTCCAGATATGGATGTTAATCTATCGCTTGTTCAGATTCCAAACTTCTGAAAACATTTTACGGGTTCTCCAGATATGGATGTTAATCTATCGCTTGTTCAGATTCCAAACTTCTGAAAACAGTTTACGGGTTCTCCAGATATGGATGTTAATCTATCGCTTGTTCAGATTCAAGACTTCTGAAAACAGTTTACGGGTTCTCCAGATATGGATGTTATTTTATCGCTTGTTCAGATCCCAGACCTCTGAAAACAATTTACGGGTTCTCCAGATATGGATGTTAATCTATCGCTTGTTCAGATTCAAAACTTCTGAAAACAGTTTACGGGTTCTCCAGATATGGATGTTAATCTATCGCTTGTTCAGATTCCAAACTTCTGAAAACAGTTTACGGGTTCTCCAGATATGGATGTTAATCTATCGCTTGTTCAGATTCAAGACTTCTGAAAACAGTTTACGGGTTCTCCAGATATGGATGTTAATCTATCGCTTGTTCAGATTCCAAACTTCTGAAAACATTTTACGGGTTCTCCAGATATGGATGTTAATCTATCGCTTGTTCAGATTCCAAACTTCTGAAAAAAGTTTACGGGTTCTCCAGATATGGATGTTAATCTATCGCTTGTTCAGATTCAAAACTTCTGAAAACAGTTTACGGGTTCTCCAGATATGGATGTTAATCTATCGCTTGTTCAGATTCCAAACTTCTGAAAACAGTTTACGGCTTCTCCAGATATGGATGTTAATCTATCGCTTGTTCAGATTCAAGACTTCTGAAAACAATTTACGGGTTCTCCAGATATGGATGTTAATCTATCGCTTGTTCAGATTCCAGACTTCTCAAAATAGTTTACGGGTTCTCCAGATATGGATGTTAATCTATCGCTTGTTCAGATTCCAAACTTCTGAAAACATTTTACGGGTTCTCCAGATATGGATGTTAATCTATCGCTTGTTCAGATTCCAAACTTCTGAAAACAGTTTACGGGTTCTCCAGATATGGATGTTAATCTATCGCTTGTTCAGATTCAAAATTTCTGAAAACAGTTTACGGGTTCTCCAGAAATGGATGTTAATCTATCGCTTGTTCAGATTCAAGACTTCTGAAAACAGTTTACGGGTTCTCCAGATATGGATGTTAATCTATCGCTTGTTCAGATTCCAGACATCTGAAAACAGTTTACGGGTTCTCCAGATATGGATGTTAATCTATCGCTTGTTCAGATTCAAGACTTCTGAAAACAGTTTACGGGTTCTCCAGATATGGATGTTAATCTATTGCTTGTTCAAATCCCAGGCCTCTGAAAACAATTTACGGGTTCTCCAGATATGGATGTTAATCTATCGCTTGTTCAGATTCAAAACTTCTGAAAACAGTTAACGGGTTCTCCAGATATGGATGTTAATCTATCGCTTGTTCAGATTCCAAACTTCTGAAACAGGTTTACGGGTTCTCCAGATATGGATGTTAATCTATCGCTTGTTCAGATTCAAGACTTCTGAAAACAGTTTACGGGTTCTCCAGATATGGATGTTAATCTATCACTTGTTTAGATTCAAGACTTCTGAAAACAGTTTACGGGTTCTCCAGATATGGATGTTAATCTATCGCTTGTTCAGATTCCAAACTTCTAAAACAGTTTACGGGTTCTCCAGATATGGATGTTAATCTATCGCTTATTCTGATTCCAAACTTCTAAAAACAGTTTACGGGTTCTCCAGATATGGATGTTAATCTATCACTTGTTCAGATTGAAGACCTCTTAAAACAGTTTACGGGTTCTCCATATATGGATGTTAATATATCGCTTGATCAGATTCAAGACCTCTAAAAATAGTTTACGGGTTCTCCAGATATGGATGATAATCTATCGCTTGTTCAGAGTCCAGACTTCTGAAAACAGTTTACGGGTTCTCCAGATATGGATGTTAATCTATCGCTTGTTCAGATTCAAGACCTCTGAAAACAGTTTATGGGTTCTCCAGATATGGATGTTAATCTATCGCTTGTTCAGATTCCAGACTTCTGAAAACAGTTTACGGGTTCTCCAGAAATGGATGTTAATCTATCGCTTGTTTAGATTCAAGACTTCTGAAAACAGTTTACGAGTTCTCCAGATATGGATGTTAATCTATCGCTTATTCAGATTCAAGACTTCTGAAAACAATTTACGGGTTCTCCAGATATGGATGTTAATCTATCGCTTGTTCAGATTCAAGACCTCTGAAAACAGTTTACGGGTTCTCCAGATATGGATGTTAATCTATCGCTTGTTCAGATTCCAAACTTCTGAAAACAGTTTACGGGTTCTCCAGATATGGATGTTAATCTATCGCTTGTTCAGATTCAAGACCACTGAAAACAGTTTACGGGTTCTCCAGATATGGATGTTAATCTATCGCTTGTTCTGATTCCAAACTTCTGAAAAAAGTTTACAGGTTCTCCAGATATGGATGTTAATCTATCACTTGTTCAGATTCAAGACTTCTGAAAATAGTTTACAGGTTCTCCAGATATGGATGTTAATCTATCGCTTGTTCAGATCCCAGACCTCTGAAAACAATTTACGGGTTCTCCAGATATGGATGTTAATCTATCGCTTGTTCAGATTCAAAACTTCTGAAAACAGTTTACGGGTTCTCCAGATATGGATGTTAATCTATCGCTTGTTCAGATTCCAAACTTCTGAAAACAGTTTACGGGTTCTCCAGATATGGATGTTAATCTATCGCTTGTTCAGATTTAAGACTTCTGAAAACAGTTTACGGGTTTTCCAGATATGGATGTTAATCTATCGCTTGTTCAGATTCCAGACTTCTGAAAACAGTTTACGGGTTCTCCAGATATGGATGTTAATCTATCGCTTGTTCAGATTCCAAACTTCTGAAAACAGTTTACGGGTTCTCCAGATATGGATGTTAATCTATCGCTTATTCAGATTCCAAACTTCTGAAACAGGTTTACGGGTTCTCCAGATATGGATGTTAATCTATCGCTTGTTCAGATTCAAGACTTCTGAAAACAGTTTACGGGTTCTCCAGATATGGATGTTAATCTATCGCTTGTTTAGATTCAAGACTTCTGAAAACAGTTTACGGGTTCTCCAGATATGGATGTTAATCTATCGCTTGTTCAGATTCCAAACTTCTAAAACAGTTTACGGGTTCTCCAGATATGGATGTTAATCTATCGCTTATTCTGATTCCAAACTTCTAAAAACAGTTTACGGGTTCTCCAGATATGGATGTTAATCTATCGCTTGTTCAGATTGAAGACCTCTTAAAACAGTTTACGGGTTTTCCATATATGGATGTTAATATATCGCTTGATCAGATTCAAGACCTCTAAAAATAGTTTACGGGTTCTCCAGATATGGATGATAATCTATCGCTTGTTCAGAGTCCAGACTTCTGAAAACAGTTTACGGGTTCTCCAGATATGGATGTTAATCTATCGCTTGTTCAGATTCAAGACCTCTGAAAACAGTTTATGGGTTCTCCAGATATGGATGTTAATCTATCGCTTGTTCAGATTCCAGACTTCTGAAAACAGTTTACGGGTTCTCCAGAAATGGATGTTAATCTATCGCTTGTTTAGATTCAAGACTTCTGAAAACAGTTTACGAGTTCTCCAGATATGGATGTTAATCTATCGCTTATTCAGATTCAAGACTTCTGAAAACAATTTACGGGTTCTCCAGATATGGATGTTAATCTATCGCTTGTTCAGATTCAAGACCTCTGAAAACAGTTTACGGGTTCTCCAGATATGGATGTTAATCTATCGCTTGTTCAGATTCCAAACTTCTGAAAACAGTTTACAGGTTCTCCAGATATGGATGTTAATCTATCGCTTGTTCAGATTCAAGACTTCTGAAAACAGTTTACGGGTTCTCCAGATATGGATGTTAATCTATCGCTTGTTCAGATTCAAGACCTGTGAAAACAGTTTACGGGTTCTCCAGATATGGATGTTAATCTATCGTTTGTTCAGATTCAAGACCTCTGAAAACAGTTTACAGGTTCTCCAGATATGGATGTTAATCTATCGCTTGTTAAGATTCAAGACTTCTGAAAACAGTTTATGGGTTCTCCAGATATGGATGTTAATCTATCGCTTGTTCAGATTCCAGACTTCTGAAAACAGTTTACGGGTTCTCCAAATATGGATGTTAATCTATCGCTTGTTCAGATTCCAAACTTCTGAAAACAGTTTACGGGTTCTCCAGATATGGATGTTAATCTATCGCTTATTCAGATTCCAAACTTCTGAAAACAGTTTACGGGTTCTCCAGATATGGATGTTAATCTATCGCTTGTTCAGATTCAAGACCTGCGAAAACAGTTTACGGGTTCTCCAGATATGGATGTTAATCTATCGTTTGTTCAAATTCAAGACCTCTGAAAACAGTTTACAGGTTCTCCAGATATGGATGTTAATCTATCGCTTGTTCAAATTCAAGACCTCTAAAAATAGTTTACGGGTTCTTCAGATATGGATGTTAATCTATCGCTTGTTCAGATTCCAAACTTCTTTAAACAGTTTACGGCTTCTCCAGATATGGATGTTAATCTATCGCTTGTTCATATTCAAGACTTCTGAAAACAGTTTACGGGTTCTCCAGATATGGATGTTAATCTATCGCTTGTTCAGATTCCAGACTTCTCAAAATAGTTTACGGGTTCTCCAGATATGGATGTTAATCTATCGCTTGTTCAGATTCCAAACTTCTGAAAACATTTTACGGGTTCTCCAGATATGGATGTTAATCTATCGCTTGTTCAGATTCCAAACTTCTGAAAACAGTTTACGGGTTCTCCAGATATGGATGTTAATCTATCGCTTGTTCAGATTCAAAATTTCTGAAAACAGTTTATGGGTTCTCCAGAAATGGATGTTAATCTATCGCTTGTTCAGATTCAAGACTTCTGAAAACAGTTTACGGGTTCTCCATATATGGATGTTAATCTATCGCTTGTTCAGATTCCAGACATCTGAAAACAGTTTACGGGTTCTCCAGATATGGATGTTAATCTATCGCTTGTTCAGATTCAAGACTTCTGAAAACAGTTTACGGGTTCTCCAGATATGGATGTTAATCTATCGCTTGTTCAGATCCCAGGCCTCTGAAAACAATTTACGGGTTCTCCAGATATGGATGTTAATCTATCGCTTGTTCAGATTCAAAACTTCTGAAAACAGTTTACGAGTTCTCCAGATATGGATGTTAATATATCACTTGTTCAGATTCCAAACTTCTGAAACAGGTTTACGGGTTCTCCAGATATGGATGTTAATCTATCGCTTGTTCAGATTCAAGACTTCTGAAAACAGTTTACGGGTTCTCCAGATATGGATGTTAATCTATCGCTTGTTTAGATTCCAAACTTCTGAAAACAGTTTACGGGTTTTCCAGATATGGATGTTAATCTATCGCTTGTTCAGATTCCAATCTTCTGAAAACAGTTTACGGGTTTTCCAGATATGGATGTTAATCTATCGCTTATTCTGATTCCAAACTTCTAAAAACAGTTTACGGGTTCTCCAGATATGGATGTTAATCTATCGCTTGTTCAGATTCAAGACCTCTAAAAACAGTTTACGGGTTCTCCATATATGGATGTTAATCTATCGCTTGTTCAGATACAAGACCTCTAAAAATAGTTTACGGGTTCTCCAGATATGGATGTTAATCTATCGCTTGTTCAAATTCCAGACTTCTGAAAACAGTTTACGGGTTCTCCAGATATGGATGGTAATCTATCGCTTGTTCAGATACAAGACCCGTGAAAACAGTTTATGGGTTCTCCAGATTTTGATGTTAATCTATCGCTTGTTCAGATTCCACTTCTGAAAACAGTTTACGGGTTCTCCAGAAATGGATTTTAATCTATCGCTTGTTTAGATTCAAGACTTCTGAAAACAGTTTACGAGTTCTCCAGATATGGATGTTAATCTATCGCTTGTTCAGATTCAAGACTTCTGAAAACAATTTACGGGTTCTCCAGATATGGATGTTAATCTATCGCTATTTCAGATTCAAGACCTCTGAAAACAGTTTACGGGTTCTCCAGATATGGATGTTAATCTATCGCTTGTTCAGATTCCAAACTTCTGAAAACAGTTTACAGGTTCTCCAGATATGGATGTTAATCTATCGCTTGTTCAGATTCAAGACTTCTGAAAACAGTTTACGGGTTCTCCAGATATGGATGTTAATCTATCGTTTGTTCATATTCAAGACCTCTGAAAATAGTTTACAGGTTCTCCAGATATGGATGTTAATCTATCGCTTGTTCAGATTCAAGACCTCTAAAAATAGTTTACGGGTTCTCCAGATATGGATGTTAATCTATCGCTTGTTCAGATTCCAAACTTCTGAAAACAGTTTACGGGTTCTCCATATATGGATGTTAATCTATCGCTTGTTCAGATTCAAGACCTCTGAAAACAGTTTATGGGTTCTCCAGATATGGATGTTAATCTATCGCTTGTTCAGATTCCAGACTTCTGAAAATAGTTTACGGGTTCTCCAGAAATGGATGTTAATCTATCGCTTGTTTAGATTCAAGACTTCTGAAAACAGTTTACGAGTCTCCAGATATGGATGTTAATCTATCGCTTGTTCAGATTCAAGACTTCTGAAAACAATTTACGGGTTCTCCAGATATGGATGTTAATCTATCGCTTGTTCAGATTCAAGACCACTGAAAACAGTTTACGGGTTCTCCAGATATGGATGTTAATCTATCTCTATTTCAGATTCCAAACTTCTGAAAACAGTTTACAGGTTCTCCAGATATGGATGTTAATCTATCGCTTGTTCAGATTCAAGACTTCTGAAAACAGTTTATGGGTTCTCCAGATATGGATGTTAATCTATCGCTTGTTCAGATCCCAGACCTCTGAAAACAATTTACGGGTTCTCCAGATATGGATGTTAATCTATCGCTTGTTCAGATTCAGAACTTCTAAAAATAGTTTACGGGTTCTCCAGATATGGATGTTAATCTATCGCTTGTTCAGATTCAATACCTCTAAAAATAGTTTACGAGTTCTCCAGATATGGATGTTAATCTATCGCTTGTTAAGATTCAAGACTTCTGAAAACAGTTTACGGGTTCTCCAGATATGGATGTTAATCTATCGCTTGTTCAGATTCCAGACTTCTGAAAACAGTTTACGGGTTCTCCAGATATGGATGTTAATCTATCGCTTGTTCAGATTCCAGACTTCTGAAAACAGTTTACGGGTTCTCCAGATATGGATGTTAATCTATCGCTTGTTTAGATTCAAGACTTCTGAAAACAGTTTACGAGTTCTCCTGATATGGATGTTAATCTATCGCTTGTTCAGATTCAAGACTTCTGAAAACAATTTACGGGTTCTCCAGATATGGATGTTAATCTATCGCTATTTCAGATTCAAGACCACTGAAAACAGTTTACGGGTTCTCCAGATATGGATGTTAATCTATCGCTTGTTCAGATTCCAAACTTCTGAAAACATTTTACGGGTTCTCCAGATATGGATGTTAATCTATCGCTTGTTCAGATTCAAGACCTCTGAAAACAGTTTACGGGTTCTCCAGATATGGATGTTAATCTATCATTTGTTCAGATTCAAGACCTCTGAAAACAGTTTACAGGTTCTCCAGATATGGATGTTAATCTATCGCTTGTTCAGATTCAAGACCTCTAAAAATAGTTTACGGGTTCTCCAGATATGGATGTTAATCTATCGCTTGTTCAGGTTCCAGACTTCTGAAAACAGTTTACGGGTTCTCCAGATATGGATGTTAATCTATCGCTTGTTCAGATTCAAGACCTCTGAAAACAGTTTATGGGTTCTCCAGATATGGATGTTAATCTATCGCTTGTTCAGATTCCAGACTTCTGAAAACAGTTTACGGGTTCTCCAGAAATGGATGTTAATCTATCGCTTGTTTAGATTTAAGACTTCTGAAAACAATTTACGAGTTCTCCAGATATGGATGTTAATCTATCGCTTGTTCAGATTCAAGACTTCTGAAAACAATTTACGGGTTCTCAAGATATGGATGTTAATCTATCGCTTGTTCAGATTCAAGACCACTGAAAACAGTTTACGGGTTCTCCAGATATGGATGTTAATCTATCGCTTGTTCAGATTCCAAACTTCTGAAAACAGTTTACAGGTTCTCCAGATATGGATGTTAATCTATCGCTTGTTCAGATTCAAGACTTCTGAAAATAGTTTACGGGTTCTCCAGATATGGATGTTAATCTATCGCTTGTTCAGATCCCAGACCTCTGAAAACAATTTACAGGTTCTCCAGATATGGATGTTAATCTATCGCTTGTTCAGATTCAAAACTTCTGAAAACAGTTTACGGGTTCTCCAGATATGGATGTTAATCTATCGCTTGTTCAGATTCCAAACTTCTGAAAACAGTTTACGGGTTCTCCAGATATGCATGTTAATCTATTGCTTGTTCAGATTCAAGACTTCTGAAAACATTTACGGGTTCTCTAGATATGGATGTTAATCTATCGCTTGTTCAGATTCCAAACTTCTGAAAACAGTTTACGGGTTCTCCAGATATGGATGTTAATCTATCGCTTGTTCAGATTCCAAACTTCTGAAAACAGTTTACGGGTTCTCCAGATATGGATGTTAATCTATCGCTTGTTCAGATTCCAAACTTCTAAAAACAGTTTACAGGTTCTCCAGATATGGATGTTAATCTATCGCTTGTTCAGATTCAAGACTTCTGAAAACAGTTTACGGGTTCTCCAGATATGGATGTTAATCTATCGCTTGTTCAGATCCCAGACCTCTGAAAACAATTTACGGGTTCTCCAGATATGGATGTTAATCTATCGCTTGTTCAGATTCAGAACTTCTGAAAACAGTTTACGGGTTCTCCAGATATGGATGTTAATCTATCGCTTGTTCAGATTCAAGACCTCTGAAAACAGTTTATGGGTTCTCCAGATATGGATGTTAATCTATCGCTTGTTCAGATTCCAGACTTCTGAAAACAGTTTACGGGTTCTCCAGAAATGGATGTTAATCTATCGCTTGTTTAGATTCAAGACTTCTGAAAACAGTTTACGAGTTCTCCAGATATGGATGTTAATCTATCGCTTGTTCAGATTCAAGACTTCTGAAAACAATTTACGGGTTCTCCAGATATGGATGTTAATCTATCGCTTGTTCAGATTCAAGACCACTGAAAACATGTTACGGGTTCTCCAGATATGGATGTTAATCTATCGCTTGTTCAGATTCCAAACTTCTGAAAACAGTTTACAGGTTCTCCAGATATGGATTTTAATCTATCGCTTGTTCAGATTCAAGACTTCTGAAAACAGTTTACGAGTTCTCCAGATATGGATGTTAATCTATCGCTTGTTCAGATTCAAGACTTCTGAAAAAAATTTACGGGTTCTCCAAATATGGATGTTAATCTATCGCTTGTTCAGATTTAAGACCTCTGAAAACAGTTTACGGGTTCTCCAGATATGGATGTTAATCTATCGCTTGTTCAGATTCCAAACTTCTGAAAACAGTTTACAGGTTCTCCAGATATGGATGTTAATCTATCGCTTGTCCAGATTCAAGACTTCTGAAAATAGTTTAAGGGTTCTCCAGATATGGATGTTAATCTATCGCTTGTTCAGATCCCAGACCTGTGAAAACAATTTACCGGTTCTCCAGATATGGATGTTAATCTATCGCTTGTTCAGATTCAAAACTTCTGAAAACAGTTTACGGGTTCTCCAGATATGGATGTTAATCTATCGCTTGTTCAGATTCCAAACTTCTGAAAATAGTTTACGGGTTCTCAAGATATGGATGTTAATCTATCGCTTGTTAAGATTCAAGACTTCTGAAAACAGTTTACGGGTTCTCCAGATATGGATGTTAATCTATCGCTTGTTCAGATTCCAGACTTCTGAAAACAGTTTACGGGTTCTCCAGATATGGATGTTAATCTATCGCTTGTTCAGATTCCAAACTTCTGAAAAAAGTTTACGGGTTCTCCAGATATGGATGTTAATCTATCGCTTATTCAGATTCCAAACTTCTGAAAACAGTTTACGGGTTCTCCAGATATGGATGTTAATATATCGCTTGTTCAGATTCAAGACCTCTGAAAACAATTTACGGGTTCTCCAGATATGGATGTTAATCTATCGTTTGTTCAGATTCAAGACTTCTGAAAACAATTTACGGGTTCTCCAGATATGGATGTTAATCTATCGCTTGTTCAGATTCAAGACCACTGAAAACAGTTTACGGGTTCTCCAGATATGGATGTTAATCAATCGCTTGTTCAGATTCCAAACTTCTGAAAACAGTTTACAGGTTCTCCAGATATGGATGTTAATCTATCGCTTGTTCAGATTCAAGACTTCTGAAAATAGTTTACGGGTTCTCCAGATATGGATGTTAATCTATCGCTTGTTCAGATCCCAGACCTCTGAAAACAATTTACAGGTTCTCCAGATATGGATGTTAATCTATCGCTTGTTCAGATTCAAAACTTCTGAAAACAGTTTACGGGTTCTCCAGATATGGATGTTAATCTATCGCTTGTTCAGATTCCAAACTTCTGAAAACAGTTTACGGGTTCTCCAGATATGGATGTTAATCTATTGCTTGTTCAGATTCAAGACTTCTGAAAACATTTACGGGTTCTCTAGATATGGATGTTAATCTATCGCTTGTTCAGATTCCAAACTTCTGAAAACAGTTTACGGGTTCTCCAGATATGGATGTTAATCTATCGCTTGTTCAGATTCCAAACTTCTGAAAACAGTTTACGGGTTCTCCAGATATGGATGTTAATCTATCGCTTATTCAGATTCCAAACTTCTGAAAACAGTTTACGGGTTCTCCAGATATGGATGTTAATCTATCGCTTGTTCAGATTCAAGACCTCTGAAAACAGTTTACGGGTTCTCCAAATATGGATATTAATCTATCGCTTGTTCAGATTCAAGACCTCTGAAAATAGTTTACGGGTTCTCCAGATATGGATGTTAATCTATCGTTTGTTCAGATTCCAGACTTCTGAAAACAGTTTACGGGTTCTCCAGAAATGGATGTTAATTTATCGCTTGTTTAGATTCAAGACTTCTGAAAACAGTTTACGGGTTCTCCAGATATGGATGTTAATCTATCGCTTATTCAGATTCAAGACCTCTGAAAACAGTTTACGGGTTCTCCAGATATGGATGTTAATCTATCGTTTGTTCAGATTCAAGACCTCTGAAAACAGTTTACGGGTTCTCCAAATATGGATGTTAATCTATCGCTTGTTCAGATTCAAGACCTCTGAAAATAGTTTACGGGTTCTCCAGATATGGATGTTAATCTATCGTTTGTTCAGATTCCAGACTTCTGAAAACAGTTTACAGGTTCTCCAGAAATGGATGTTAATCTATCGCTTGTTTAGATTCAAGACTTCTGAAAACAGTTTACGGGTTCTCCAGATATGGATGTTAATTTATCGCTTATTCAGATTCAAGACCTCTGAAAACAGTTTACGGGTTCTCCAGATATGGATGTTATCTATCGCTTGTTCAGATACAAGACTTCTTCTGAAAACAGTTTATGAGTTCTCCAGATATGGATGTTAATCTATCGCTTGTTCAGATTCAAGACTTCTGAAAACAATTTACGGGTTCTCCAGATATGGATGTTAATCTATCGCTTGTTCAGATTCAAGACCTCTGAAAACAGTTTACGGGTTCTCCAGATATGGATGTTAATCTATCGCTTGTTCAGATTCCAAACTTCTGAAAACAGTTTACAGGTTCTCCAGATATGGATGTTAATCTATCGCTTGTTCAGATTCAAGACTTCTGAAAACAGTTTACGGGTTCTCCAGATATGGATGTTAATCTATCGCTTGTTCAGATCCCAGACCTCTGAAAACAATTTACGGGTTCTCCAGATATGGATGTTAATCTATCGCTTGTTCAGATTCAAAACTTCTGAAAACAGTTTACGGGTTCTCCAGATATGGATGTTAATCTATCGCTTGTTCAGATTCCAAACTTCTGAAAACAGTTTACGGGTTCTCCAGATATGGATGTTAATCTATCGCTTGTTCAGATTCAAGACTTCTGAAAACAGTTTACGGGTTCTCCAGATATGGATGTTAATCTATCGCTTGTTCAAATTCCAAACTTCTGAAAACATTTTACGGGTTCTCCAGATATGGATGTTAATCCATCGCTTGTTCAGATTCCAAACTTCTGAAAACAGTTTACGGGTTCTCCAGATATGGATGTTAATCTATCGCTTATTCAGATTCCAAACTTCTGAAAACAGTTTACGGGTTCTCCAGATATGGATGTTAATCTATCGCTTGTTCAGATTCAAGACCTCTGAAAACAGTTTACGGATTCTCCAAATATGGATGTTAATCTATCGCTTGTTCAGATTCAAGACCTCTGAAAATAATTTACGGGTTCTCCAGATATGGATGTTAATCTATCGCTTGTTCAGATTCCAGACTTCTCAAAATAGTTTACGGGTTCTCCAGATATGGATGTTAATCTATCGCTTGTTCAGATTCCAAACTTCTGAAAACATTTTACGGGTTCTCCAGATATGGATGTTAATCTATCGCTTGTTCAGATTCCAAACTTCTGAAAACAATTTACGGGTTCTCTAGATATGGATGTTAATCTATCGCTTGTTCAGGTTCAAAATTTCTGAAAACAGTTTACGGGTTCTCCAGAAATGGATGTTAATATATCGCTTGTTCAGATTCAAGACTTCTGAAAACAGTTTACGGGTTCTCCATATATGGATGTTAATCTATCGCTTGTTCAGATTCAAGACTTCTGAAAACAGTTTACGGGTTCTCCAGATATGGATGTTAATCTATCGCTTGTTCAGATCCCAGGCCTCTGAAAACAATTTACGGGTTCTCCAGATATGGATGTTAATCTATCGCTTGTTCAGATTCAAAACTTCTGAAAACAGTTTACGGGTTCTCCAGATATGGATGTTAATCTATCGCTTGTTCAGATTCCAAACTTCTGAAACAGGTTTACGGGTTCTCCAGATATGGATGTTAATCTATCGCTTGTTCAGATTCAAGACTTCTGAAAACAGTTTACGGGTTCTCCAGATATGGATGTTAATCTATCGCTTGTTTAGATTCAAGACTTCTGAAAACAGTTTACGGGTTCTCTAGATATGGATGTTAATCTATCGCTTGTTCAGATTCCAAACTTCTGAAAACAGTTTACGGGTTCTCCAGATATGGATGTTAATCTATCGCTTATTCTGATTCCAAACTTCTAAAAACAGTTTACGGGTTCTCCAGATATGGATGTTAATCTATCGCTTGTTCAGATTCAAGACCTCTGAAAACAGTTTACGGGTTCTCCATATATGGATGTTAATCTATCGCTTGTTCAGATTCAAGACCTCTAAAAACAGTTTACGGGTTCTCCAGATATGGATGTTAATCTATCGCTTGTTCAGATTCTAGACTTCTGAAAACAGTTTACGGGTTCTCCAGATATGGATGTTAATCTATCGCTTGTTCAGATTCAAGACCTCTGAAAACAGTTTATGGGTTCTCCAGATATGGATGTTAATCTATCGCTTGTTCAGATTCCAGACTTCTGAAAACAGTTTACGGGTTCTCCAGAAATGGATGTTAATCTATCGCTTGTTTAGATTCAAAACTTCTGAAAACAGTTTACGAGTTCTCCAGATATGGATGTTAATCTATCGCTTGTTCAGATTCAAGACTTCTGAAAACAATTTACGGGTTCTCCAGATATGGATGTTAATCTATCGCTTGTTCAGATTCAAGACCTCTGAAAACAGTTTACGGGTTCTCCAGATATGGATGTTAATCTATCGCTTGTTCAGATTCCAAACTTCTGAAAACAGTTTACAGGTTCTCCAGATATGGATGTTAATCTATCGCTTGTTCAGATTCAAGACTTCTGAAAACAGTTTACGGGTTCTCCAGATATGGATGTTAATCTATCGCTTGTTCAGATCCCAGACCTCTGAAAACAATTTACGGGTTCTCCAGATATGGATGTTAATCAATCGCTTGTTCAGATTCAAAACTTCTGAAAACAGTTTACGGGTTCTCCAGATATGGATGTTAATCTATCGCTTGTTCAGATTCCAAACTTCTGAAACAGGTTTACGGGTTCTCCAGATATGGATGTTAATCTATCGCTTGTTCAGATTCAAGACTTCTGAAAACAGTTTACGGGTTCTCCAGATATGGATGTTAATCTATCGCTTGTTTAGATTCAAGACTTCTGAAAACAGTTTACGGGTTCTCCAGATATGGATGTTAATCTATCGCTTGTTCAGATTCCAAACTTCTGAAAACAGTTTACGGGTTCTCCAGATATGGATGTTAATCTATCGCTTATTCTGATTCCAAACTTCTGAAAACAGTTTACGGGTTCTCCAGATATGGATGTTAATCTATCGCTTGTTCAGATTCAAGACCTCTGAAAACAGTTTACGGGTTCTCCATATATGGATGTTAAAATATGGCTTGTTCAGATTCAAGACCTCTAAAATAGTTTACGGGTTCTCCAGATATGGATGTTAATCTATCGCTTGTTCAGATTCTAGACTTCTGAAAACAGTTTACGGGTTCTCCAGATATGGATGTTAATCTATCGCTTGTTCAGATTCAAGACCTCTGAAAACAGTTTATGTGTTCTCCAGATATGGATGTTAATCTATCGCTTGTTCAGATTCCAGACTTCTGAAAACAGTTTACGGGTTCTCCAGAAATGGATGTTAATCTATCTCTTGTTTAGATTCAAGACTTCTGAAAACAGTTTACGAGTTCTCCAGATATGGATGTTAATCTATCGCTTGTTCAGATTCAAGACTTCTGAAAACAATTTACGGGTTCTCCAGATATGGATGTTAATCTATCGCTTGTTCAGATTCAAGACCTCTGAAAACAGTTTACGGGTTCTCCAGTTATGGATGTTAATCTATCGCTTGTTCAGATTCAAGACTTGTGAAAACAGTTTACGGGTTCTCCGGATATGGATGTTAATCTATCGTTTGTTTAGATTCAAGACTTCTGAAAATAGTTTACGGGTTCTCCAGAAATGGATGTTAATCTATCGCTTGTTCAGATTCCAAACATCTGAAAACAGTTTACGGGTTCTCCAGATATGGATGTTAATCTATCGCTTATTCTGATTCCAAACTTCAGAAAACAGTTTACGGGTTCTCCAGATATGAATGTTAATCTATCGCTTGTTCAGATTCAAGACCTCTGAAAACAGTTTACGGGTTCTCCATATATGGATGTTAATCTATCGCTTGTTCAGATTCAAGAACTCTAAAAATAGTTTACGGGTTCTCCAGATATGGATGTTAATCTATCGCTTGTTCAGATTCCAGACTTCTGAAAACAGTTTACGGGTTCTCCAGATATGGATGTTAATCTATCGCTTGTTAAGATTCAAGACCTCTGAAAACAGTTTATGGGTTCTCCAGATATGGATGTTAATCTATCGCTTATTCAGATTCCAGACTTCTGAAAACAGTTTACGGGTTCTCCAGAAATGGATGTTAATCTATCGCTTGTTCAGATTCAAGACCTCTGAAAACAGTTTACGGGTTCTCCAAATATGGATGTTAATCTATCGCTTGTTCAGATTCAAGACCTCTGAAAATAGTTTACGGGTTCTCAAGATATGGATGTTAATCTATCGCTTGTTCAGATTCCAGACTTCTGAAAACAGTTTACGGGTTCTCCAGATATGGATGTTAATCTATCGCTTGTTC
Organism: Vicia faba; assembly: GCA_948472305.1. Taxonomy (NCBI): domain Eukaryota; kingdom Viridiplantae; phylum Streptophyta; class Magnoliopsida; order Fabales; family Fabaceae; genus Vicia; species Vicia faba. The sequence continues at coordinate 777,744,270 of OX451737.1, forward strand.
AGATTCAAGACCTCTGAAAACAGTTTACGGGTTCTCCAGATATGGATGTTAATCTATCGCTTGTTCAGATTCTAGACTTCTGAAAACAGTTTACGGGTTCTCCAGATATGGATGTTAATCTATCGCTTGTTCAGATTCCAAACTTCTGAAAACAATTTACGGGTTCTCCAGATATGGATGTCAATCTATCGCTTATTCAGATTCCAAACTTCTGAAAACAGTTTACGGGTTCTCCAGATATGGATGTTAATCTATCGCTTGTTCAGATTCAAGACCTCTGAAAACAGTTTACGGGTTCTCCAAATATGGATGTTAATCTATCGCTTGTTCAGATTCAAGACCTCTGAAAATAGTTTACGGGTTCTCCAGATATGGATGTTAATCTATCGCTTGTTCAGATTCCAGACTTCTGAAAACAGTTTACGGGTTCTCCAGATATGGATGTTAATCTATCGCTTGTTCAGATTCAAGACCTCTGAAAACAGTTTACGGGTTCTCCAGATATGGATGTTAATCTATCGTTTGTTCAGATTCAAGACCTCTGAAAACAGTTTACGGGTTCTCCAGATATGGATGTTAATCTATCGCTTGTTCAGATTCAAGACCTCTAAAAATAGTTTACGGGTTCTCCAGATATGGATGTTAATCTATCGCTTGTTTAGATTCCAGACTTCTGAAAATAGTTTACGGGTTCTCCAGATATGGATGTTAATCTATCGCTTGTTTAGATTCAAGACCTCTGAAAACAGTTTATGGGTTCTCCAGATATGGATGTTAATCTATCGCTTGTTCAGATTCCAGACTTCTGAAAACAGTTTACGGGTTCTCCCGAAATGGATGTTAATCTATCGCTTGTTTAGATTCAAGACTTCTGAAAACTGTTTACGGGTTCTCCAGATATGGATGTTAATCTATCGCTTGTTTAGATTCAAGACTTCTGAAAACAGTTTACGGGTTCTCCATATATGGATGTTAATCTATCGCTTGTTCAGATCCCAGACCTCTGAAAACAATTTACGGGTTCTCCAGATATGGATGTTAATCTATCGCTTGTTCAGATTCCAAACTTCTGAAAACAGTTTACGGGTTCTCCAGATATGGATGTTAATCTATCGCTTGTTCAGATTCAAGACTTCTGAAAACAATTTTACAGGTTCTCCAGATATGGATGTTAATCTATCGCTTGTTCAGATTCAAGACTTCTGAAAACAGTTTACGGGTTCTCCAGATATGGATGTTAATCTATCGCTTGTTCAGATCTCAGACCTCTGAAAACAATTTACGGGTTCTCCAGATATGGATGTTAATCTATCGCTTGTTCAGATTCCAAACTTCTGAAAACAGTTTACGGGTTCTCCAGATATGGATGTTAATCTATCGCTTGTTCAGATTCCAAACTTCTGAAAACAGTTTACGGCTTCTCCAGATATGGATGTTAATCTATCGCTTGTTCAGATTCAAGACTTCTGAAAACAGTTTACGGGTTCTCCAGATATGGATGTTAATCTATCGCTTGTTCAGATTCCAAACTTCTGAAAACAGTTTACGGGTTCTCCAGATATGGATGTTAATCTATCGCTTGTTCAGATTCAAGACTTCTGAAAACAGTTTACGGGTTCTCCAGATATGGATGTTAATCTATCGCTTGTTCAGATCCCAGGCCTCTGAAAACAATTTACGGGTTCTCCAGATATGGATGTTAATCTATCGCTTGTTCAGATTCAAAACTTCTGAAAACAGTTTACGGGTTCTCCAGATATGGATGTTAATCTATCGCTTGTTCAGATTCCAGACTTCTGAAACAGGTTTACGGGTTCTCCAGATATGGATGTTAATCTATCGCTTGTTCAGATTCAAGACTTCTGAAAACAGTTTACGGGTTCTCCAGATATGGATGTTAATCTATCGTTTGTTTAGATTCAAGACTTCTGAAAATAGTTTACGGGTTCTCCAGAAATGGATGTTAATCTATCGCTTGTTCAGATTCCAAACTTCTGAAAACAGTTTACGGGTTCTCCAGATATGGATGTTAATCTATCGCTTATTCTGATTCCAAACTTCTGAAAACAGTTTACGGGTTCTCCAGATATGGATGTTAATCTATCGCTTGTTCAGATTCAAGACCTCTGAAAACAGTTTACGGGTTCTCCATATATGGATATTAATCTATCGCTTGTTCAGATTCAAGACCTCTAAAAATAGTTTACGGGTTCTCCAGATATGGATGTTAATCTATCGCTTGTTCAGATTCCAGACTTCTGAAAACAGTTTACGGGTTCTCCAGATATGGATGTTAATCTATCGCTTGTTAAGATTCAAGACCTCTGAAAACAGTTTATGGGTTCTCCAGATATGGATGTTAATCTATCGCTTGTTCAGATTCAAGACTTCTGAAAACAGTTTACGGGTTCTCCAGATATGGATGTTAATCTATCGCTTGTTCAGATCTCAGACCTCTGAAAACAATTTACGGGTTCTCCAGATATGGATGTTAATCTATCGCTTGTTCAGATTCCAAACTTCTGAAAACAGTTTACGGGTTCTCCAGATATGGATGTTAATCTATCGCTTGTTCAGATTCCAAACTTCTGAAAACAGTTTACGGCTTCTCCAGATATGGATGTTAATCTATCGCTTGTTCAGATTCAAGACTTCTGAAAACAGTTTACGGGTTCTCCAGATATGGATGTTAATCTATCGCTTGTTCAGATTCCAAACTTCTGAAAACAGTTTACGGGTTCTCCAGATATGGATGTTAATCGATCGCTTGTTCAGATTCAAGACTTCTGAAAACAGTTTACGGGTTCTCCAGATATGGATGTTAATCTATCGCTTGTTCAGATCCCAGGCCTCTGAAAACAATTTACGGGTTCTCCAGATATGGATGTTAATCTATCGCTTGTTCAGATTCAAAACTTCTGAAAACAGTTTACGGGTTCTCCAGATATGGATGTTAATCTATCGCTTGTTCAGATTCCAGACTTCTGAAATAGGTTTACGGGTTTTCCAGATATGGATGTTAATCTATCGCTTGTTCAGATTCAAGACTTGTGAAAACAGTTTACGGGTTCTCCAGATATGGATGTTAATCTATCGTTTGTTTAGATTCAAGACTTCTGAAAATAGTTTACGGGTTCTCTAGAAATGGATGTTAATCTATCGCTTGTTCAGATTCCAAACTTCTGAAAACAGTTTACGGGTTCTCCAGATATGGATGTTAATCTATCGCTTATTCTGATTCCAAACTTCAGAAAACAGTTTACGGGTTCTCCAGATATGGATGTTAATCTATCACTTGTTCAGATTCAAGACCTCTGAAAACAGTTTACGGGTTCTCCATATATGGATGTTAATCTATCGCTTGTTCAGATTCAAGAACTCTAAAAATAGTTTACGGGTTCTCCAGATATGGATGTTAATCTATCGCTTGTTCAGATTCCAGACTTCTGAAAACAGTTTACGGGTTCTCCAGATATGGATGTTAATCTATCGCTTGTTAAGATTCAAGACCTCTGAAAACAGTTTATGGGTTCTCCAGATATGGATGTTAATCTATCGCTTGTTCAGATTCCAGACTTCTGAAAACAGTTTACGGGTTCTCCAGAAATGGATGTTAATCTATCGCTTGTTTAGATTCAAGACTTCTGAAAACAGTTTACGAGTTCTCCAGATATGGATGTTAATCTATCGCTTGTTCAGATTCAAGTCTTCTGAAAACAATTTACGGGTTCTCCAGATATGGATGTTAATCTATCGCTTGTTCAGATTCAAGACCTCTAAAAACAGTTTACGGGTTCTCCAGATATGGATGTTTATCTATCGCTTGTTCAGATTCCAAACTTCTGAAAACAATTTACGGCTTCTCCAGATATGGATGTTAATCTATCGCTTGTTCAGATTCAAGACTTCTGAAAATAGTTTACGGGTTCTCCAGATATGGATGTTAATCTATCGCTTGTTCAGATCCCAGACCTCTGAAAGCAATTTACTGGTTCTCCAGATATGGATGTTAATCTATCGCTTGTTCAGATTCAAAACTTCTGAAAACAGTTTACGGGTTCTCCAGATATGGATGTTAATCTATCGTTTGTTCAGATTCCAAACTTCTGAAAATAGTTTACGGGTTCTCCTGATATGGATGTTAATCTATCGCTTGTTCATATTCAAAACCTCTGAAAACAGTTTATGGGTTCTCCAGATATGGATGTTAATCTATCGCTTGTTCAGATTCAAGACCTCTGAAAATGGTTTACGGGTTCTCCAGATATGGATGTTAATCTATCGCTTGTTCAGATTCCAGACTTCTGAAAACAGTTTACAGGTTCTCCAGATATGGATGTTAATCTATCGCTTGTTCAGATTCAAGACCTCTGAAAACAGTTTACGGGTTCTCCAGATATGGATGTTAATCTATCGCTTGTTCAGATCCCAGACCTCTGAAAACAATTTACGGGTTTTCCAGATATGGATGTTAATCTATCGCTTGTTCAGATTCAAAACTTCTGAAAACAGTTTACGGGTTCTCCAGATATGGATGTTAATCTATCGCTTGTTCAGATTCCAAACATCTGAAAACAGTTTATGGGTTCTCCAGATATGGATGTTAATCTATCGCTTGTTCAGATTCAAGACTTCTGAAAACAGTTTACGGATTCTTCAGATATGGATGTTAATCTATCGCTTGTTCAGATTCAAGACTTCTAAAAACAGTTTACGGGTTCTCCAAATATGGATGTTAATCTATCGCTTGTTCAGATCCCAGACCTCTGAAAACAATTTACGGGTTCTCCAGATATGGATGTTAATCTATCACTTGTTCAGATTCCAAACTTCTGAAAATAGTTTACAGGTTCTCCAGATATGGATGTTAATCTATCGCTTATTCAGATTCAAGACTTCTGAAAACAGTTTACGGGTTCTCCAGATATGGATGTTAATCTATCGCTTGTTTAGATCCCAGACCTCTGAAAACAATTTACGAGTTCTCCAGATATGGATGTTAATCTATCGCTTGTTCAGATTCCAAACTTCTGAAAACAGTTTACGGGTTCTCCAGATATGGATGTTAATCTATCGCTTGTTCAGATTCAAGACTTCTGAAAACAGTTTACGGGTTCTCCAGATATGGATGTTAATCTATCGCTTGTTCAGATTCCAGACTTCTGAAAACAGTTTACGGGTTCTCCAGATATGGATGTTAAATTATCGCTTGTTCAGATTCCAAACTTCTGAAAACAGTTTACGGGTTCTCCAGATATGGATGTTAATCTATCGCTTGTTCAGATTCAAGACTTCTGAAAAGAGTTTACGGGTTCTCCAGATATGGATGTTAATCTATCGCTTGTTCAGATCTCAGACCTCTGAAAACAATTTACGGGTTCTCCAGATATGGATGTTAATCTATCGCTTGTTCAGATTCAAAACTTCTGAAAACAGTTTACGGGTTCTCTAGATATGGATGTTAATCTATCGCTTGTTCAGATTCCAAACTTCTGAAAACAGTTTACGGGTTCTCCAGATATGGATGTTAATCTATCGCTTGTTCAGATTCAAGACTTCTGAAAACAGTTTACGGGTTCTCCAGATATGGATGTTAATTTATCGCTTGTTCAGATTCCAGACTTCTGAAAACAGTTTACGGGTTCTCCAGATATGGATGTTAAACTATCGCTTGTTCAGATTCCAAACTTCTGAAAACAGTTTACGGGTACTCCAGATATGGATGTTAATCTATCGCTTGTTCAGATTCAAGACTTCTGAAAAGAGTTTACGGGTTCTCCAGATATGGATGTTAATCTATCGCTTGTTCAGATCTCAGACCTCTGAAAACAATTTACGGGTTCTCCTGATATGGATGTTAATCTATCGCTTGTTCAGATTCAAAACATCTGAAAACAGTTTACGGGTTCTCCAGATATGGATGTTAATCTATAGCTTGTTCAGATTCCAAACTTCTGAAAACAGTTTACGGGTTCTCCAGATATGGATGATAATCTATCGCTTGTTCAGATTCAAGACTTCTGAAAACAGTTTACGGGTTCTCCAGATATGGATGTTAATCTATCATTTGTTCAGATTCCAGACTTCTGAAAACAGTTTACGGGTTTTCCAAATATGGATGTTAATCTATCGCTTGTTCAGATTCAAGACCTCTGAAAATAGTTTATGGGTTCTCCAGATATGGATGTTAATCTATCGCTTGTTCAGATTCCAGACTTCTGAAAACAGTTTACGGGTTCTCCAGATATGGATGTTAATCTATCGCTTGTTCAGATTCAAGACCTCAGAAAACAGTTTACGGGTTCTCCAGATATGGATGTTAATCTATCGTTTGTTCAGATTCAAGACCTCTGAAAACAGTTTACGGGTTCTCCAGATATGGATGTTAATCTATCGCTTGTTCAGATTCAAGACCTCTAAAAATAGTTTACGGGTTCTCCAGATATGGATGTTAATCTATCGCTTGTTTAGATTCCAGACTTCTGAAAATAGTTTATGGGTTCTCCAGATATGGATGTTAATCTATCGCTTGTTTAGATTCAAGACCTCTGAAAACAGTTTATGGGTTCTCCAGATATGGATGTTAATCTATCGCTTGTTCAGATTCCAGACTTCTGAAAACAGTTTACGGGTTCTCCCGAAATGGATGTTAATCTATCGCTTGTTTAGATTCAAGACTTCTGAAAACTGTTTACGGGTTCTCCAGATATGGATGTTAATCTATCGCTTGTTTAGATTCAAGACTTCTGAAAACAGTTTACGGGTTCTCCATATATGGATGTTAATCTATCGCTTGTTCAGATCCCAGACCTCTGAAAACAATTTACGGGTTCTCCAGATATGGATGTTAATCTATCGCTTGTTCAGATTCCAAACTTCTGAAAACAGTTTACGGGTTCTCCAGATATGGATGTTAATCTATCGCTTGTTCAGATTCAAGACTTCTGAAAACAGTTTACAGGTTCTCCAGATATGGATGTTAATCTATCGCTTGTTCAGATTCAAGACTTCTGAAAACAGTTTACGGGTTCTCCAGATATGGATGTTAATCTATCGCTTGTTCAGATCTCAGACCTCTGAAAACAATTTACGGGTTCTCCAGATATGGATGTTAATCTATCGCTTGTTCAGATTCCAAACTTCTGAAAACAGTTTACGGGTTCTCCAGATATGGATGTTAATCTATCGCTTGTTCAGATTCCAAACTTCTGAAAACAGTTTACGGCTTCTCCAGATATGGATGTTAATCTATCGCTTGTTCAGATTCAAGACTTCTGAAAACAGTTTACGGGTTCTCCAGATATGGATGTTAATCTATCGCTTGTTCATATTCCAAACTTCTGAAAACAGTTTACGGGTTCTCCAGATATGGATGTTAATCTATCGCTTGTTCAGATTCAAGACTTCTGAAAACAGTTTACGGGTTCTCCAGATATGGATGTTAATCTATCGCTTGTTCAGATCCCAGGCCTCTGAAAACAATTTACGGGTTCTCCAGATATGGATGTTAATCTATCGCTTGTTCAGATTCAAAACTTCTGAAAACAGTTTACGGGTTCTCCAGATATGGATGTTAATCTATCGCTTGTTCAGATTCCAGACTTCTGAAACAGGTTTACGGGTTCTCCAGATATGGATGTTAATCTATCGCTTGTTCAGATTCAAGACTTCTGAAAACAGTTTACGGGTTCTCCAGATATGGATGTTAATCTATCGTTTGTTTAGATTCAAGACTTCTGAAAATAGTTTACGGGTTCTCCAGAAATGGATGTTAATCTATCGCTTGTTCAGATTCCAAACTTCTGAAAACAGTTTACGGGTTCTCCAGATATGGATGTTAATCTATCGCTTATTCTGATTCCAAACTTCTGAAAACAGTTTACGGGTTCTCCAGATATGGATGTTAATCTATCGCTTGTTCAGATTCAAGACCTCTGAAAACAGTTTACGGGTTCTCCATATATGGATGTTAATCTATCGCTTGTTCAGATTCAAGACCTCTAAAAATAGTTTACGGGTTCTCCAGATATGGATGTTAATCTATCGCTTGTTCAGATTCCAGACTTCTGAAAACAGTTTACGGGTTCTCCAGATATGGATGTTAATCTATCGCTTGTTAAGATTCAAGACCTCTGAAAACAGTTTATGGGTTCTCCAGATATGGATGTTAATCTATCGCTTGTTCAGATTCAAGACTTCTGAAAACAGTTTACGGGTTCTCCAGATATGGATATTAATCTATCGCTTGTTCAGATCTCAGACCTCTGAAAACAATTTACGGGTTCTCCAGATATGGATGTTAATCTATCGCTTGTTCAGATTCCAAACTTCTGAAAACAGTTTACGGGTTCTCCAGATATGGATGTTAATCTATCGCTTGTTCAGATTCCAAACTTCTGAAAACAGTTTACGGCTTCTCCAGATATGGATGTTAATCTATCGCTTGTTCAGATTCAAGACTTCTGAAAACAGTTTACGGGTTCTCCAGATATGGATGTTAATCTATCGCTTGTTCAGATTCCAAACTTCTGAAAACAGTTTACGGGTTCTCCAGATATGGATGTTAATCGATCGCTTGTTCAGATTCAAGACTTCTAAAAACAGTTTACGGGTTCTCCAGATATGGATGTTAATCTATCGCTTGTTCAGATCCCAGGCCTCTGAAAACAATTTACGGGTTCTCCAGATATGGATGTTAATCTATCGCTTGTTCAGATTCAAAACTTCTGAAAACAGTTTACGGGTTCTCCAGATATGGATGTTAATCTATCGCTTGTTCAGATTCCAGACTTCTGAAATAGGTTTACGGGTTTTCCAGATATGGATGTTAATCTATCGCTTGTTCAGATTCAAGACTTGTGAAAACAGTTTACGGGTTCTCCAGATATGGATGTTAATCTATCGTTTGTTTAGATTCAAGACTTCTGAAAATAGTTTACGGGTTCTCTAGAAATGGATGTTAATCTATCGCTTGTTCAGATTCCAAACTTCTGAAAACAGTTTACGGGTTCTCCAGATATGGATGTTAATCTATCGCTTATTCTGATTCCAAACTTCAGAAAACAGTTTACGGGTTCTCCAGATATGGATGTTAATCTATCGCTTGTTCAGATTCAAGACCTCTGAAAACAGTTTACGGGTTCTCCATATATGGATGTTAATCTATCGCTTGTTCAGATTCAAGAACTCTAAAAATGGTTTACGGGTTTTCCAGATATGGATGTTAATCTATCGCTTGTTCAGATTCCAGACTTCTGAAAACAGTTTACGGGTTCTCCAGATATGGATGTTAATCTATCGCTTGTTAAGATTCAAGACCTCTGAAAACAGTTTATGGGTTCTCCAGATATGGATGTTAATCTATCGCTTGTTCAGATTCCAGACTTCTGAAAACAGTTTACGGGTTCTCCAGAAATGGATGTTAATCTATCGCTTGTTTAGATTCAAGACTTCTGAAAACAGTTTACGAGTTCTCCAGATATGGATGTTAATCTATCGCTTGTTCAGATTCAAGACTTCTGAAAACAATTTACGGGTTCTCCAGATATGGATGTTAATCTATCGCTTGTTCAGATTCAAGACCTCTAAAAACAGTTTACGGGTTCTCCAGATATGGATGTTAATCTATCGCTTGTTCAGATTCCAAACTTCTGAAAACAATTTACGGCTTCTCCAGATATGGATGTTAATCTATCGCTTGTTCAGATTCAAGACTTCTGAAAACAGTTTACGGGTTCTCCAGATATGAATGTTAATCTATCGCTTGTTCAGATCCCAGACCTCTGAAAGCAATTTACTGGTTCTCCAGATATGGATGTTAATCTATCGCTTGTTCAGATACAAAACTTCTGAAAACAGTTTACGGGTTCTCCAGATATGGATGTTAATCTATCGTTTGTTCAGATTCCAAACTTCTGAAAATAGTTTACGGGTTCTCTTGATATGGATGTTAATCTATCGCTTGTTCAGATTCAAAACCTCTGAAAACAGTTTATGGGTTCTCCAGATATGGATGTTAATCTATCGCTTGTTCAGATTCAAGACCTCTGAAAATGGTTTATGGGTTCTCCAGATATGGATGTTAATCTATCGCTTGTTCAGATTCCAGACTTCTGAAAACAGTTTACAGGTTCTCCAGATATGGATGTTAATCTATCGCTTGTTCAGATTCAAGACCTCTGAAAACAGTTTACGGGTTCTCCAGATATGGATGTTAATCTATCGCTTGTTCAGATCCCAGACATCTGAAAACAATTTACGGGTTTTCCAGATATGGATGTTAATCTATCGCTTGTTCAGATTCAAAACTTCTGAAAACAGTTTACGGGTTCTCCAGATATGGATGTTAATCTATCGCTTGTTCAGATTCTAAACATCTGAAAACAGTTTATGGGTTCTCCAGATATGGATGGTAATCTATCGCTTGTTCAGATTCAAGACTTCTGAAAACAGTTTACGGATTTTTCAGATATGGATGTTAATCTATCGCTTGTTCAGATTCAAGACTTCTGAAAACAGTTTACGGGTTCTCCAAATATGGATGTTAATCTATCGCTTGTTCAGATCCCAGACCTCTGAAAACAATTTACGGGTTCTCCAGATATGGATGTTAATCTATCACTTGTTCTGATTCCAAACTTCTGAAAATAGTTTACAGGTTCTCCAGATATGGATGTTAATCTATCGCTTATTCAGATTCAAGACTTCTGAAAACAGTTTACGGGTTCTCCAGATATGGATGTTAATCTATCGCTTGTTTAGATCCCAGACCTCTGAAAACAATTTACGGGTTCTCCAGATATGGATGTTAATCTATCGCTTGTTCAGATTCCAAACTTCTGAAAACAGTTTACGGGTTCTCCAGATATGGATGTTAATCTATCGCTTGTTCAGATTCAAGACTTCTGAAAACAGTTTACGGGTTCTCCAGATATGGATGTTAATCTATCGCTTGTTCAGATTCCAGACTTCTGAAAACAGTTTACGGGTTCTCCAGATATGGATGTTAAACTATCGCTTGTTCAGATTCCAAACTTCTGAAAACAGTTTACGGGTTCTCCAGATATGGATGTTAATCTATCGCTTGTTCAGATTCAAGACTTCTGAAAAGAGTTTACGGGTTCTCCAGATATGGATGTTAATCTATTGCTTGTTCAGATCTCAGACCTCTGAAAACAATTTACGGGTTCTCCAGATATGGATGTTAATCTATCGCTTGTTCAGATTCAAAACTTCTGAAAACAGTTTACGGGTTCTCTAGATATGGATGTTAATCTATCGCTTGTTCAGATTCCAAACTTCTGAAAACAGTTTACGGGTTCTCCAGATATGGATGTTAATCTATCGCTTGTTCAGATTCAAGACTTCTGAAAACAGTTTACGGGTTCTCCAGATATGGATGTTAATTTATCGCTTGTTCAGATTCCAGACTTCTGAAAACAGTTTACGGGTTCTCCAGATATGGATGTTAAACTTTCGCTTGTTCAGATTCCAAACTTCTGAAAACAGTTTACGGGTTCTCCAGATATGGATGTTAAGCTATCGCTTGTTCAGATTCAAGACTTCTGAAAAGAGTTTACGGGTTCTCCAGATATGGATGTTAATCTATCGCTTGTTCAGATCTCAGACCTCTGAAAACAATTTACGGGTTCTCCTGATATGGATGTTAATCTATCGCTTGTTCAGATTCAAAACATCTGAAAACAGTTTACGGGTTCTCCAGATATGGATGTTAATCTATAGCTTGTTCAGATTCCAAACTTCTGAAAACAGTTTACGGGTTCTCCAGATATGGATGATAATCTATCGCTTGTTCAGATTCAAGACTTCTGAAAACAGTTTACGGGTTCTCCAGATATGGATGTTAATCTATCATTTGTTCAGATTCCAGACTTCTGAAAACAGTTTACGGGTTCTCCAGATATGGATGTTAATCTATCGCTTGTTCAGATTCCAGACTTCTGAAAACAGTTTACGGGTTCTCCAGATATGGATGTTAATCTATCGCTTATTCAGATTCTGAACTTCTGAAAACAGTTTATGGGTTCGCCAGATATAGATGTTGATCTATCGTTTGTTAAGATTCAAGACCTCTGAAAACAGTTTACGGGTTCTCCAGATATGAATGTTAATCTATCGCTTGTTCAGATCCCAGACCTCTGAAAGCAATTTACTGGTTCTCCAGATATGGATGTTAATCTATCGCTTGTTCAGATACAAAACTTCTGAAAACAGTTTACGGGTTCTCCAGATATGGATGTTAATCTATCGTTTGTTCAGATTCCAAACTTCTGAAAATAGTTTACGGGTTCTCCTGATATGGATGTTAATCTATCGCTTGTTCAGATTCAAAACCTCTGAAAACAGTTTATGGGTTCTCCAGATATGGATGTTAATCTATCGCTTGTTCAGATTCAAGACCTCTGAAAATGGTTTATGGGTTCTCCAGATATGGATGTTAATCTATCGCTTGTTCAGATTCCAGACTTCTGAAAACAGTTTACAGGTTCTCCAGATATGGATGTTAATCTATCGCTTGTTCAGATTCAAGACCTCTGAAAACAGTTTACGGGTTCTCCAGATATGGATGTTAATCTATCGCTTGTTCAGATCCCAGACATCTGAAAACAATTTACGGGTTTTCCAGATATGGATGTTAATCTATCGCTTGTTCAGATTCAAAACTTCTGAAAACAGTTTACGGGTTCTCCAGATATGGATGTTAATCTATCGCTTGTTCAGATTCTAAACATCTGAAAACAGTTTATGGGTTCTCCAGATATGGATGTTAATCTATCGCTTGTTCAGATTCAAGACTTCTGAAAACAGTTTACGGATTTTTCAGATATGGATGTTAATCTATCGCTTGTTCAGATTCAAGACTTCTGAAAACAGTTTACGGGTTCTCCAGATATGGATGTTAATCTATCGCTTATTCAGATTCAAGACTTCTGAAAACAGTTTACGGGTTCTCCAGATATGGATGTTAATCTATCGCTTGTTTAGATCCCAGACCTCTGAAAACAATTTACGGGTTCTCCAGATATGGATGTTAATCTATCGCTTGTTCAGATTCCAAACTTCTGAAAACAGTTTACGGGTTCTCCAGATATGGATGTTAATCTATCGCTTGTTCAGATTCAAGACTTCTGAAAACAGTTTACGGGTTCTCCAGATATGGATGTTAATCTATCGCTTGTTCAGATTCCAGACTTCTGAAAACAGTTTACGGGTTCTCCAGATATGGATGTTAAACTATCGCTTGTTCAGATTCCAAACTTCTGAAAACAGTTTACGGGTTCTCCAGATATGGATGTTAATCTATCGCTTGTTCAGATTCAAGACTTCTGAAAAGAGTTTACGGGTTCTCCAGATATGGATGTTAATCTATCGCTTGTTCAGATCTCAGACCTCTGAAAACAATTTACGGGTTCTCCAGATATGGATGTTAATCTATCGCTTGTTCAGATTCAAAACTTCTGAAAACAGTTTACGGGTTCTCTAGATATGGATGTTAATTTATCGCTTGTTCAGATTCCAAACTTCTGAAAACAGTTTACGGGTTCTCCAGATATGGATGTTAATCTATCGCTTGTTCAGATTCAAGACTTCTGAAAACAGTTTACGGGTTCTCCAGATATGGATGTTAATTTATCGCTTGTTCAGATTCCAGACTTCTGAAAACAGTTTACGGGTTCTCCAGATATGGATGTTAAACTATCGCTTGTTCAGATTCCAAACTTCTGAAAACAGTTTACGGGTTCTCCAGATATGGATGTTAAGCTATCGCTTGTTCAGATTCAAGACTTCTGAAAAGAGTTTACGGGTTCTCCAGATATGGATGTTAATCTATCGCTTGTTCAGATCTCAGACCTCTGAAAACAATTTACGGGTTCTCCTGATATGGATGTTAATCTATCGCTTGTTCAGATTCAAAACATCTGAAAACAGTTTACGGGTTCTCCAGATATGGATGTTAATCTATAGCTTGTTCAGATTCCAAACTTCTGAAAACAGTTTACGGGTTCTCCAGATATGGATGATAATCTATCGCTTGTTCAGATTCAAGACTTCTGAAAACAGTTTACGGGTTCTCCAGATATGGATGTTAATCTATCATTTGTTCAGATTCCAGACTTCTGAAAACAGTTTACGGGTTCTCCAGATATGGATGTTAATCTATCGCTTGTTCAGATTCCAGACTTCTGAAAACAGTTTACGGGTTCTCCAGATATGGATGTTAATCTATCGCTTGTTCAGATTCTAAACTTCTGAAAACAGTTTATGGGTTCGCCAGATATGGATGTTGATCTATCGTTTGTTAAGATTCAAGACCTCTGAAAACAGTTTACGGGTTCTCCGGATATGGATGTTAATCTATCGCTTGTTCAGATTCCAAACTTCTGAAAACAGTTTACGGGTTCTCCAAATATGGATGTTAATCTATCGCTTGTTCAGATTCAAGACTTCTAAAAACAGTTTACGGATTCTCCAGATATGGATGTTAATCTATCGTTTGTTCAGATTCCAGACTTCTGAAAACAGTTTACGGGTTCTCCAGATATGGATGTTAATCTATCGCTTGTTCAGATTCCAGACTTCTGAAAACAGTTTACGGGTTCTCCAGATATGGATGTTAATCTATCGCTTATTCAGGTTCCAAACTTCTGAAAACAGTTTACGGGTTCTCCAGATATGGATGTTAACCTATCGCTTGTTCATATTCAAAACCTCTGAAAACAGTTTACTGGTTCTTCATATATTGATGTTAATCTATCGCTTGTTCAGATTCAAGACCTCTACGGGTTCTCCAGATATGGATGTTAATCTATCGCTTGTTCAGATTCCAGACTTCTTAAAACAGTTTACGGGTTCTCCAGATATGGATGTTAATCTATCGCTTGTTCAGATTCAAGACCTCTGAAAACAGTTTACGGGTTCTCCAGATATGGATGTTAATCTATCATTTGTTCAGATTCCAGACTTCTGAAAACAGTTTACGGATTCTCCAGAAATGGATGTTAATCTATCGCTTGTTTAGATTCAAGACTTCTGAAAACAGTTTACGGGTTCTCCAGATATGGATGTTAATCTATCGCTTGTTCAAATTCAAGACCTCTGAAAACAGTTTACGGGTTCTCCAAATATGGATGTTAATCTATCGTTTGTTCAGATTCCAGACTTCTAAAAACAGTTTCGGGTTCTCCAAATATGGATGTTAATCTATCGCTTGTTCAGATTCTAGACTTCTGAAAACAGTTTACGGCTTCTCCAGATATGGATGTTAATCTATCGTTTGTTCATATTCAAGACCTCTAAAAACAGTTTACGGGTTCTCCAGATATGGATGTTAATCTATCGCTTATTCAGATTCCAAACTTCTGAAAACAGTTTACGGGTTCTCCAGATATGGATGTTAATCTATCGCTTGTTCAGATTCAAGACTTCTGAAAATAGTTTATGGGTTCTCCAGATATGGATGTTAATCTATCGCTTGTTCAGATCCCAGACCTCTGAAAACAATTTACGGGTTCTCCAGATATGGATGTTAATCTATCGCTTGTTCAGATTCAAAACTTCTGAAAACAGTTTACGGGTTCTCCAGATATGGATGTTAATCTATCGCTTGTTCAGATTCCAAACTTCTGAAAACAGTTTACGGGTTCTTCAGATATGAATGTTAATCTATCGCTTGTTCAGATTCAAGACTTCTGAAAACAGTTTACGGGTTCTCCAGATATGGATGTTAATCTATCGCTTGTTCAGATTCCAGACTTCTGAATACAGATTACGGGTTCTCCAGATATGGATGTTAAACTATTGCTTGTTCAGATTCCAAACTTCTGAAAACAGTTTACGGCTTCTCCAGATATGGATGTTAATCTATCGCTTGTTGAGATTCAAGACTTCTGAAAACAATTTACGGGTTCTCCAGATATGGATGTTAATCTATCGCTTGTTCAGATCCCATACCTCTGAAAATAATTTACGGGTTCTCCAGATATGGATGTTAATCTATCGCTTGTTCAGATTCAAAACTTCTGAAAACAGTTTACGGGTTCTCCAGATATGGATGTTAATCTATCGCATGTTCAGATTCCAAACTTCTGAAAACAGTTTACGGGTTCTCCAGATATGGATGTTAATCTATCGCTTGTTCAGATTCAAGACTTCTGAAAACAGTTTACGGGTTCTCCAGATATGGATGTTAATCTATCGTTTGTTCAGATTCCAGACTTCTGAAAACAGTTTCGGGTTCTCCAGATATGGATGTTAATCTATCGCTTGTTCAGATTCCAGACTTCTGAAAACAGTTTACGGGTTCTCCAGATATGGATGTTAATCTATCGCTTGTTCAGATTCCAAACTTCTGAAAACAGTTTATGGGTTCTCCGGATATGGATGTTAATCTATCGTTTGTTCAGATTCAAGACCTCTGAAAACAGTTTACGGGTTCTCCAGATATGGATGTTAATCTATCGCTTGTTCAGATTCCAAATTTCTGAAAACAGTTTACGGGTTCTCCAGATATGGATGTTAATCTATCGCTTGTTCAGATTCGAAACTTCTGAAAACAGTTTACGGGTTGTCCAAATATAGATGTTAATCTATCATTTGTTCAGATTCAAGACCTCTGAAAACAGTTTACGGGTTCTCCAGATATGGATGTTAATCTATCGCTTGTTCAGATTCAAGACCTCTGAAAACAGTTTACGGGTTCTCCAGATATGGATGTTAATCTATCGCTTGTTCAGATTCCAATCTTCTGAAAACAGTTTACGGGTTCTCCAGATATGGATGTTAATCTATCGCTTGTTCAGATTCAAGACTTCTGAAAACAGTTTACGGGTTCTCCAAATATGGATGTTAATCTGTCGCTTGTTCAGATTCCAAACTTCTGAAAACAGTTTACGGGTTCTCCAGAAATGGATGTTAATCTATCGCTTTTTAGATTCAAGACTTCTGAAAACAGTTTACGAGTTCTCCAGATATGGATGTTAATCTATAGCTTGTTCAGATCCCAGACCTCTGAAAACAATTTACGGGTTCTCCAGATATGGATGTTAATCTATCGCTTGTTCAGATTCAAAACTTCTGAAAACAGTTTACGGGTTCTCCAGATATGGATGTCAATCTATCGCTTGTTCAGATTCCAAACTTCTGAAAACAGTTTACGGGTTCTCCAGATATGGATGTTAATCTATCGCTTGTTCAGATTCAAGACTTCTGAAAACAGTTTACGGGTTCTCCAGATATGGATGTTAATCTATCGTTTGTTCAGATTCCAGACTTCTGAAAACAGTTTACGGGTTCTCCAGATATGGATGTTAATATATCCCTTGTTCTGATTCCAGACTTCTGAAAACAATTTACGGGTTCTCCAGATATGGATGTTAATCTATCGCTTGTTTAGATTCCAAATTTCTGAAAACAGTTTACGGGTTCTCCAGATATGGATGTTAATCTATCGTTTGTTCAAATTCAAGACCTCTGAAAACAGTTTACGAGTTCTCCAGATATGGATGTTAATCTATCGCTTGTTCAGATTCCAGACTTCTGAAAACAGTTTACGGGTTCTCCAGATATGGATGTTAATCTATCGCTTGTTCAGATTCCAGACTTCTGAAAACAATTTACGGGTTCTCCAGATATGGATGTTAATCTATCGCTTGTTCAGATTCAAGACTTCTGAAAATAGTTTACGGGTTCTCCAGATATGGATGTTAATCTATCGTTTGTTCAGATTCTAGACTTCTGAAAACAATTTACGGGTTCTCCAGATATGGATCTTAATCTATCGCTTGTTCAGATTCAAAACTTCTGAAAACAGTTTACGGGTTCTCCAGATATGGATGTTAATCTATCGCTTGTTCAGATTCGAAACTTCTGAAAACAGTTTACAGGTTCTCCAGATATGGATGTTAATCTATCGCTTGTTCAGATTCAAGACTTCTGAAAACAGTTTACGGGTTCTCCAAATATGGATGTTAATCTATCGCTTGTTCAGATCCCAGACCTCTGAAAACAATTTACGGGTTCTCCAGATATGGATGTTAATCTATCGCTTGTTCAGATTCTAAACTTCTGAAAACAGTTTATGGGTTCTCCAGATATGGATGTTAATCTATCGCTTGTTCAGATTCCAAACTTCTGAAATCAGTTTACGGGTTCTCCAGATATGGATGTTAATCTATCGCTTGTTCAGATTCAAGACTTCTGAAAACAGTTTACGGGTTCTCCAGATATGGATGTTAATCTATCGCTTGTTCAGATTCCAAACTTCTGAAAACAGTTTACGAGTTCTCCAGATATGGATGTTAATCTATCGCTTGTTCAGATTCCAGACCTCTGAAAACAGTTTACGGGTTCTCCAGATACGGATGTTAATCCATCGCTTGTTCAGATTCAAGACCTCTGAAAACAGTTTACGAGTTCTCCAGATATGGATGTCAATCTATCGCTTGTTCAGATTCCAAACTTCTGAAAACAGTTTACGGGTTCTCCAGATATGGATGTTAATCTATCGCTTGTTCAGATTTCAAACTTCTGAAAACAGTTTACGGGTTCTCCAGATATGGATGTTAATCTATCATTTGTTCAGATTCCAGACTTCTGAAAACAGTTTACGAGTTCTCCAGATATGGATGTTAATCTATCGCTTGTTCAGATTCCAGACTTCTGAAAACAGTTTACGGGTTCTCAAGATATGGATGTTAATCTATCGCTTGTTTAGATTCCAAACTTCTGAAAACAGTTTACGGGTTCTCCAGATATGGATGTTAATCTATCGTTTGTTCAAATTCAAGACCTCTGAAAACAGTTTACAATTTCTCCAGATATGGATGTTAATCTATCGCTTATTCAGATTCCAGACTTCTGAAAACAGTTTACGGGTTCTCCAGATATGGATGTTAATCTATCGCTTGTTCAGATTCCAGACTTCTGAAAACAGTTTACGGGTTCTCCAGATATGGATGTTAATCTATCGCTTGTTCAGATTCCAAACTTCTGAAAACAGTTTACGGGTTCTCCAGATATGGATGTTAATCTGTCGCTTGTTCAGATTCCAAACTTCTGAAAACAATTTACGGGTTCTCCAGATATGGATGTTAATCTATCGTTTGTTCAGATTCAAAACTTCTGAAAACAGTTTACGGGTTCTCCAGATATGGATGTTAATCTATCGCTTGTTCAGATTCCAAACTTCCGAAATCAGTTTACGGGTTCTCCAGATATGGATGTTAATCTATCGCTTGTTCAGATTCAAGAATTCTGAAAACAGTTTACGGGTTCTCCAGATATGGATGATAATTTATCGCTTGTTAAGATTCCAAACTTCTGAAAACAGTTTACGGGTTCTCCAGATATGGATGTTAATCTATCGCTTGTTCAGATTCAAGACCTCTGAAAACAGTTTACGGATTCTACAGATATGGATGTTAATCTATCGCTTGTTCAGATTCAAGACCTCTGAAAACAGTTTACGGGTTCTCCAGATATAGATGTTAATTTATCGCTTGTTCAGATTCAAGACTTCAGAAAACAGTTTACATGTTCTCCAGATATAGATGTTAATCTATCGCTTGTTCAGATCCCAGACCTCTGAAAACAATTTACGGGTTCTCCAGATATGGATGTTAATCTATCGCTTGTTCAGATTCAAAACTTCTGAAAACAGTTTACGGGTTCTCCAGATATGGATGTTAATCTATCGCTTGTTCAGATTCCAAACTTCTATAATCAGTTTACGGGTTCTCCAGATATGGATGTTAATCTATCGCTTGTTCAGATTCAAAACTTCTGAAAACAGTTTACGGGTTCTCCAGATATGGATGTTAATCTATCGCTTGTTCAGATTCCAAACTTCTGAAATCAGTTTACGGGTTCTCCAGATATGGATGTTAATCTATCCCTTGTTCAGATTCAAGACTTCTGAAAACAATTTACGGGTTCTCCAGATATGGATGATAATCTATCGCTTGTTAAGATTCCAAACTTCTGAAAACAGTTTACGGGTTCTCCAGATATGGATGTTAATCTATCGCTTGTTCAGATTCAAGACCTCTGAAAACAGTTTACGGATTCTACAGATATAGATGTTAATCTATCGCTTATTATGATTCAAGACCTCTGAAAACAGTTTACGGGTTCTCCAGATATGGATGTTAATCTATCGCTTGTTCAGATTCCAAACTTCTGAAAACAGTTTACGGGTTCTCCAGATATGGATGTTAATCTATCGTTTGCTCAGATTCAAGACCTCTGAAAACAGTTTACGGGTTCTCCAGATATGGCTGTTAATCTATCGCTTGTTCAGATTCAAGACCTCTGAAAACAGTTTACGGGTTCTCCAGATATGGATGTTAATCTATCGCTTGTTCAGATTCAAGACCTCTGAAAACAGTTTACGGGTTCTCCAGATATGGATGTTAATCTATCGCTTGTTCAGATTCAAGACTTCTGAAAACAGTTTACGGGTTCTCCAGATATGGATGTTAATCTATCGCTTGTTCAGATTCAAGACTTCTGAAAACAGTTTACGAGTTCTCCAGATATGGATGTTATTTTACGGGTTCTCCAGATATGGATGTTAATCTATCGCTTGTTCAGATTCAAAACTTCTTAAAATAGTTTACGGGTTCTCCAGATATGGATGTTAATCTATCGCTTGTTCAGATTCCAAACTTCTGAAAACAGTTTACGGGTTCTCCAGATATGGATGTTAATCTATCGCTTGTTCAGATTCAAGACTTCTGAAAACAGTTTACGGGTTCTCCAGATATGGATGTTAATCTATTGCTTGTTCAGATTCCAGACTTCTGAAAATAGTTTATGGGTTCTCCAGATATGGATGTTAATCTATCGCTTGTTCAGATTCCTAACTTCTGAAAACAGTTTACGGGTTCTCCAGATATGGATGTTAATCTATCGCTTGTTCAGATTCCAAACTTCTGAAAACAGTTTACGGGTTCTCCAGATATGGATGTTAATCTATCGCTTGTTCAGATTCAAGACTTCTGAAAATAGTTTACGGGTTCTCCAGATATGGATGTTAATATAACCCTTGTTCAGATTCAAGACCTCTGAAAACAGTTTACGGGTTCTCCAGATATGGATGTTAATCTATCGCTTGTTCAGATTCCAAACTTCTGAAAACAGTTTACGGGTTCTCCAGATATGGATGTTAATCTATCGCTTGTTCAGATTCAAGACTTCTGAAAATAGTTTACGGGTTCTCCAGATATGGATGTTAATCTATCGCTTGTTGAGATCCCAGACCTCTGAAAACAATTTACGGGTTCTCCAGATATGGATGTTAATCTATCGCTTGTTCAGATTCAAAACTTCTGAAAACAGTTTACGGGTTCTCCAGATATGGATGTTAATCTATCGCTTGTTCAGATTCTAGACTTCTGAAAATAGTTTACGGGTTCTCCAGATATGGATGTTAATCTATCGCTTGTTCAGATTCAAGACTTCTGAAAACAGTTTACGGGTTCTCCAGATATGGATGTTAATCTATCGTTTGTTCAGATTCCAGACTTCTGAAAACAGTTTACGGGTTCTCCAGATATGGATATTAATCTATCGCTTGTTCAGATTCTAGACTTCTGAAAACAGTTTACGGGTTCTCCATATATGGATGTTAATCTATCGCTTGTTCAGATTCTAAACTTCTGAAAACAGTTTACGGGTTCTCCAGATATGGATGGTAGTCTATCGTTTGTTCAGATTCAAGACCTCTGAAAACAGTTTACGGGTTCTCTAGATATGGATGTTAATCTATCGCTTGTTCAGATTCAAGACTTCTGAAAACAGTTTACGAGTTCTCCAGATATGGATGTTATTTTACGGGTTCTCCAGATATGGATGTTAATCTATCGCTTGTTCAGATTCAAAACTTCTTAAAATAGTTTACGGGTTCTCCAGATATGGATGTTAATCTATCGCTTGTTCAGATTCCAAACTTCTGAAAACAGTTTACGGGTTCTCCAGATATGGATATTAATCTATCGCTTGTTCAGATTCAAGACTTCTGAAAACATTTTACGGGTTCTCCAGATATGGATGTTAATCTATTGCTTGTTCAGATTCCAGACTTCTGAAAATAGTTTATGGGTTCTCCAGATATGGATGTTAATCTATCGCTTGTTCAGATTCCTAACTTCTGAAAACAGTTTACGGGTTCTCCAGATATGGATGTTAATCTATCGCTTGTTCAGATTCCAAACTTCTGAAAACAGTTTACGGGTTCTCCAGATATGGATGTTAATCTATCGCTTGTTCAGATTCAAGACTTCTGAAAACAGTTTACGGGTTCTCCAGATATGGATGTTAATATATCCCTTGTTCAGATTCAAGACCTCTGAAAACAGTTTACGGGTTCTCCAGATATGGATGTTAATCTATCGCTTGTTCAGATTCCAAACTTCTGAAAACAGTTTACGGGTTCTCCAGATATGGATGTTAATCTATCGCTTGTTCAGATTCAAGACTTCTGAAAATAGTTTACGGGTTCTCCAGATATGGATGTTAATCTATCGCTTGTTGAGATCCCAGACCTCTGAAAACAATTTACGGGTTCTCCAGATATGGATGTTAATCTATCGCTTGTTCAGATTCAAAACTTCTGAAAACAGTTTACGGGTTCTCCAGATATGGATGTTAATCTATCGCTTGTTCAGATTCTAGACTTCTGAAAATAGTTTACGGGTTCTCCAGATATGGATGTTAATCTATCGCTTGTTCAGATTCAAGACTTCTGAAAACAGTTTACGGGTTCTCCAGATATGGATGTTAATCTATCGTTTGTTCAGATTCCAGACTTCTGAAAACAGTTTACGGGTTCTCCAGATATGGATATTAATCTATCGCTTGTTCAGATTCTAGACTTCTGAAAACAGTTTACGGGTTCTCCATATATGGATGTTAATCTATCGCTTGTTCAGATTCTAAACTTCTGAAAACAGTTTACGGGTTCTCCAGATATGGATGGTAATCTATCGTTTGTTCAGATTCAAGACCTCTGAAAACAGTTTACGGGTTCTCTAGATATGGATGTTAATCTATCGCTTGTTCAGATTCCAAATTTCTGAAAACAGTTTACGGGTTCTCCAGATATGGATGTTAATCTGTCGCTTGTTCAGATTCCAAACTTCTGAAAACAATTTACGGGTTCTCCAGATATGGATGTTAATCTATCGCTTGTTCAGATTCAAAACTTCTGAAAACAGTTTACGGGTTCTCCAGATATGGATGTTAATCTATCGCTTGTTTAGATTCCAAACTTCTGAAATCAGTTTACGAGTTCTCCAGATATGGATGTTAATCTATCGCTTGTTCAGATTCAAGACTTCTGAAAACAGTTTACGGGTTCTCCATATATGGATGATAATCTATCGCTTGTTAAGATTCCAAACTTCTGAAAATAGTTTACGGGTTCTCCAGATATGGATGTTAATCTATCGCTTGTTCAGATTCAAGACCTCTGAAAACAGTTTACGGATTCTACAGATATGGATGTTAATCTATCGCTTGTTCAAATTCAAGACCTCTGAAAACAGTTTACGGGTTCTCCAGATATGGATGTTAATCTATCGCTTGTTCAGATTCCAAACTTCTGAAAACAGTTTACAGGTTCTCCAGATATGGATGTTAATCTATCGTTTGCTCAGATTCAAGACCTCTGAAAACAGTTTACGGGTTCTCCAGATATGGATGTTAATCTATCGCTTGTTCAGATTCAAGACCTCTGAAAACAATTTACGGGTTCTCCAGATATGGATGTTAATCTATCGCTTGTTCAGATTCAAGACCTCTGAAAACAGTTTACGGGTTCTCCAGATATGGATGTTAATCTATCGCTTGTTCAGATTCAAGACTTCTGAAAACAGTTTACGAGTTCTCCAGATATGGATGTTAATCTATCGCTTGTTCAGATTCAAGACTTCTGAAAACAGTTTACGGGTTCTCCAGATATGGATGTTAATTTATCGCTTGTTCAGGTCCCAGACCTCTGAAAATAGTTTACGGGTTCTCCAGATATGGATGTTAATCTATCGCTTGTTCAGATTCATAACTTCTGAAAACAGTTTACGGGTTCTCCAGATTTGGATGTTAATCTATCGCTTGTTCAGATTCCAAACTTCTAAAAACAGTTTACGGGTTCTCCAGATATGGATGTTAATCTATCGCTTGTTCAGATTCAACACCTCTGAAAACAGTTTACGGGTTCTCCAGATATGGATGTTAATATATCCCTTGTTCAGATTCAAGACCTCTGAAAACAGTTTACGGGTTCTCCAGATATGGATGTTAATCTATCGCTTGTTCAGATTCCAAACTTCTGAAAACAGTTTACGGGTTCTCCAGATATGGATGTTAATCTATCGCTTGTTCAGATTCAAGACTTCTGAAAATAGTTTAAGGGTTCTCCAGATATGGATGTTAATCTATCGCTTGTTGAGATCCCAGACCTCTGAAAACAATTTACGGGTTCTCCAGATATGGATGTTAATCTATCGCTTGTTCAGATTCAAAACTTCTGAAAACAGTTTACGAATTCTCCAGATATGGATGTTAATCTATCGCTTGTTCAGATTCCAGACTTCTGAAAATAGTTTACGGGTTCTCCAGATATGGATGTTAATCTATCGCTTGTTCATATTCAAGACTTCTGAAAACAGTTTACGGGTTCTCCAGATATGGATGTTAATCTATCGTTTGTTCAGATTCCAGACTTCTGAAAACAGTTTACGGGTTCTCCAGATATGGATATTAATCTATCGCTTGTTCAGATTCTAGACTTCTAAAAACAGTTTACGGGTTCTCCATATATGGATGTTAATCTATCGCTTGTTCAGATTCCAAACATCTGAAAACAGTTTACGGGTTCTCCAGATATGGATGTTAATCTATCGTTTGTTCAGATTCAAGACCTCTGAAAACAGTTTACGGGTTCTATAGATATGGATGTTAATCTATCGCTTGTTCAGATTCAAGACCTCTGAAAATAGTTTACGGGTTCTCCAGATATGGATGTTAATCTATCGCTTGTTCAGATTCCAAACTTCTGAAAACAGTTTACGGGTTCTCCAGATATGGATGTTAATCTATCTCTTGTTCAGATTCAAGACTTCTGAAAACAGTTTACGGGTTCTCCAGATATAGATGTTAATTTATCGCTTGTTCAGATTCAAGACTTCAGAAAACAGTTTACATGTTCTCCAGATATAGATGTTAATCTATCGCTTGTTCAGATCCCAGACCTCTGAAAACAATTTACGGGTTCTCCAGATATGGATGTTAATCTATCGCTTGTTCAGATTCAAAACTTCTGAAAACAGTTTACGGGTTCTCCAGATATGGATGTTAATCTATCGCTTGTTCAGATTCCAAACTTCTATAATCAGTTTACGGGTTCTCCAGATATGGATGTTAATCTATCGCTTGTTCAGATTCCAAACTTCTGAAAACAGTTTACAGGTTCTCCAGATACGGATGTTAATCCATCGCTTGTTCAGATTCAAGACCTCTGAAAACAGTTTACGAGTTCTCCAGATATGGATGTTAATCTATCGCTTGTTCAGATTCAAGACCTCTGAAAACAGTTTAAGGGTTCTCCAGATATGGATGTTAATCTATCGCTTGTTCAGATTTCAAACTTCTGAAAACAGTTTACGGGTTCTCCAGATATGGATGTTAATCTATCGTTTGTTCAGATTCAAGACCTCTGAAAATAGTTTACGGGTTCTCCAGATATGGATGTTAATCTATCGCTTGTTCATATTCAAGACCTCTGAAAGCAGTTTACGGGTTCTCAAGATATGGATGTTAATCTATCGCTTGTTCAGATTCCAAACTTCTGAAAACAGTTTACGGGTTCTCCAAATATAGATGTTAATCTATCGTTTGTTCAGATTCAAGACCTCTGAAAACAGTTTACGGGTTCTCCAGATATGGATGTTAATCTATCGCTTGTTCCGATTCAAGACCTCTGAAAACAGTTTACGGGTTCTCCAGATATGGATGTTAATCTATCGCTTGTTCAGATTCCAAACTTCTGAAAACAGTTTACGGGATCTCCAGATATGGATGTTAATCTATCGCTTGTTCAGATTCAAGACCTCTGAAAATAGTTTACGGGTTCTCCAGATATGGATGTTAATCTATCGCTTGTTCAGATTCAAGACCTCTGAAAACAGTTTACGGGTTCTCCAGATATGGATGTTAGTCTATCGCTTTTTCAGATTCAAGACCTCTGAAAACAGTTTAGAGGTTCTCCAAATACGGATATTAATCTATCGCTTGTTCAGATTCCAGACCTCTGAAAACAGTTTACAGGTTCTCCAGATATGGATGTTAATCTATCGCTTGTTCAGATTCCAAACTTCTGAAAACAGTTTATGGGTTCTCCAGATATGGATGTTAATCTATCGCTTGTTAAGATTCCAAACTTCTGAAAACAGTTTACGGGTTCTCCAGATATGGATGTTAATTTATCGCTTGTTCAGATTCAAGACCTCTGAAAACAGTTTACGGATTCTACACATATGGATGTTAATCTATCGCTTGTTCAGATTCAAGACCTCTGAAAACAGTTTACGGGTTCTCCAGATATGGATGTTAATCTATCGCTTGTTCAGATTCCAAACTTCTGAAAACAGTTTACGGGTTCTCCAGATATGGATGTTAATCTATTGTTTGCTCAGATTCAAGACCTCTGAAAACAGTTTACGGGTTCTCCAGATATGGATGTTAATCTATCGCTTGTTCAGATTCAAGACCTCTGAAAACAGTTTACGGGTTCTCCATATATGGATGTTAATCTATCGCTTGTTCAGATTCAAGACCTCTGAAAACAGTTTACGGGTTCTCCAGATATGGATGTTAATCTATCGCTTGTTCAGATTCAAGACTTCTGAAAACAGTTTACGGGTTCTCCAGATATGGATGTTAATCTATCGCTTGTTCAGATTCAAGACTTCTGAAAACAGTTTACGGGTTCTCCAGATATGGATGTTAATTTATCGCTTGTTCAGATCCCAGACCTCTGAAAATAGTTTACGGGTTCTCCAGATATGGATGTTAATCTATCGCTTGTTCAGATTCAAAACTTCTGAAAATAGTTTACGGGTTCTCCAGATATAGATGTTAATCTATCGCTTGTTCAGATTCCAAACTTTTGAAAATAGTTTACGGGTTCTCCAGATATGGATGTTAATCTATCGCTTGTTCAGATTCAAGACTTCTGAAAACAGTTTACGGGTTCTCCAGATATGGATGTTAATCTATCGCTTGTTCAGATTCCAGACTTCTGAAAATAGTTTATGGGTTCTCCAGATATGGATGTTAATCTATCGCTTGTTCAGATTCCTAACTTCTGAAAACAGTTTACGGGTTCTCCAGATATGGATGTTAATCTATCGCTTGTTCAGATTCCAAACTTCTAAAAACAGTTTACGGGTTCTCCAGATATGGATGTTAATCTATCGCTTGTTCAGATTCAAGACCTCTGAAAACAGTTTACGGGTTCTCCAGATATGGATGTTAATATATCCCTTGTTCAGATTCAAGACCTCTGAAAACAGTTTACGGGTTCTCCAGATATGGATGTTAATCTATCGCTTGTTCAGATTCCAAACTTCTGAAAACAGTTTACGGGTTCTCCAGATATGGATGTTAATCTATCGCTTGTTCAGATTCAAGACCTCTGAAAACAGTTTACGGGTTCTCCAGATATGGATGTTAATCTATCGCTTGTTCAGATTCAAGACCTCTGAAAACAGTTTACGGGTTCTCCAGATATGGATGTTAATCTATCGCTTGTTCAGATTCAAGACCTCTGAAAACAGTTTACAGGTTCTCCAAATACGGATGTTAATCTATCGCTTGTTCAGATTCCCGACCTCTGAAAACAGTTTACGGGTTCTCCAGATATGAATTTTAATCTATCGCTTGTTCGGATTCCAAACTTCTGAAAACAGTTTACGAGTTCTCCAGATATGGATGTTAATCTATCGCTTGTTCAGATTCCAAACTTCTGAAAACGTTTTACGGGTTCTCCAGATATGGATGTTAATCTATCGCTTGTTCAGATTCAAGACTTCTGAAAACAGTTTACGGATGCCTCCAAATACGGATGTCAATCTATTGCTTATTCAGACCCCCAGCTCAGAGATTTTCCAAACATGGATGCCTTTCTGATACTCATCCACTCACCAACAACATAACAGTTCAACATACATTCCAGATGGCATCTTTAAGCCCATCCCCCGAAAAGATTCTGTCACATTCCAGATGGCATCTTTAAGCCCATCTCCAAATGGCATCTTTAAGCCCATTCCATCTACCATCACATCACCGAGTGCAAATTTCTGGGCACTCTAGTGTTCAATCATCTTTCACCTTCAAGTCGCAAATGGCAGATTCGCCAATCTAACTCTTTAGGTGTAAGAAGATTGAACAGGGGCAACTGTTGTACCCCAAAATTTGCCCTCCCTTTTTCACAAAAAATCACAGCTTCGGGCTTTTCCTGATTTTTCAGATTGGCAAGAATTGGTCAAACAGGCTTTTCTTATCAGTAAATCCAAAATTAAGGGTTTGCACACGCATTCTCAAAAGGAATTGAATCCACAATATTTCAATTGACTGTCACACTGCTTTGAAGCTTGTTCAAGATTTCTGTTTGTTTCTCAAAGCATAAAACATATGGGATAGAAGCTGAGGCATTTGAATTGAAAGTTTGAAGCTTTAGTATGGACGTTTGTTTGATTAACTGTGCAATGCATTTGGTTATTTGGAATGCCTGGCTTATTGTTGGTTAATGCAAGGCTGTGAGACTGTGACGTTTGTTGATTATTTATAATTTCTAAGTTAAAATTATTGGGATAATTTCCAATTATTATAATTCAAGAAATTTAAATGATTAAATAAACAAGTACAGAAGAATTAAAGAACTATCTGACAAAAGATTTTATTTATTTTAATTATTGTTACAAGTGTTATTTGAATACAGTAAATTTATTTACAGTGTTTATAATGATGTTTATTACAATGGTTAAAAATAAAATAAATCTATGTTCTAAATCTCTTGAAGTCTTCATCTTCTACTGCTGCTTCCCTTGCCCCAACTGGTATTTACCTGCAAAGACGGAAAAAGAAATCAGTACAGATGAATTAAAAAGGCATTCTCAGACAGATAATCAAAAATTCATCATTAAAGGTTGTTGGTCAGAATCAGTTTGTTTTGGTTTTCATTGTATTTTGCTCGTCCTCTTTGCAAATCGCAAGAAGATTTCTCTTCTTGGTTCACAAAGAGGGAAAGTAAAATTATTTTGCAAACATACAAATCAATTAAACAAAATGCACAAAGCTGCATAAGTTCAAACTGAACAAGCTAAGTTACAAATTCAAACATAGCAAATCAGGTTGCATAAGAAGCCAACCAAACTGTCAAAGAGGCAAACCAAACTGTCAAAGAGGCAAACCAAATTGTCAAAAAGAGCTGTCAACAAAACTGTCAAAGAGCTGTCAACAAAGCTGCACACAAGTACATAAAAGGCAATGCAGAAAATCTGGAAGATAAGAAGATATGCAGAGGAAAACCAAATTGCAAGCAAGCTTGTAAAAACACTTTCATCATTTTCCAGGCCAACACCTTTTCAGAATAAAAGTACAGTTAAGCAATCAAATATGCTTATGGAGAGAGAGAAAGAGAAAAAGAAAAGCAGGTTTGCAGTTTGGCAGGCAAAAAGATATAGATAAATATAACAAGAACATAACAGTTCAAAGGAGGGCAGAACACATAAAGAAAAATATACCACAAAATTGTAAACAGATAACACAAGCCTTGAGGCTTGTACCAGTAAGCCTGCCTGCCCATACCAGAAGCAAACCAAAAAAAACCTTCTAGCCTGCATAAGAACCTATTTCAAGTTTGCAAACAACAGAAACACAAGCCTTGAGGCCTGCTTTAAGCCTTCAAGCCAAAAACCTGTTCAAACACCAAAGCCAAAGACCTGCATAAAACTTCAAACGAGTTCAAACTGTAAACGCATAACAACAGCAAGCCTGTAACCAAACGAGCAAGTCTTGCAGCCTGCTTCAAGCCTACCTCAAACCTATTACAGAGGCAAGCCTCAAGCCTGTAACCAAAACAAGCCTGTAGCCTCAAAACTGCATCAAGCCAAAGCCCAGCAAGCCTGTCAAAACAATAAAACTCCAACAAGCCTGTCAAAACAATAAAACTCCAACAAGCCTGTCAAAACAACAAAACTCCAACAAGCCTGTCAAAGCCTTACACATACAGAAGCAAGCAATCTCAGAATTATTATCATCATTGATAAAGACCAAGAGAGGAAGATAGTGAAACAAACAACAACAGCGTTTTCAGAAATAGTTTCATCACTAAACGAAGGAGAAAGATACAAGTACCAGAAAGCCAGCAAGCATCGTCACGATCCCTCCTCCTTGGACACCTGAGAGCGCTTCCATACACTCCTTCGTTTCCTCTCCAAAACTAAACCCAAAGGTATTGTCCCCTCTTCCTTTTTTACACCTCATACAAATGTAACGCAAAGATCAGAACATGTAAAAGTTTAAACATGCAAAGAGTAAAAACTTGAAACCCTAAAACGCGATAGAACGAAATAATACCTTTTTATCACCGCCTGAGCAATCGTGGAAAGAGGAGAGTGGAGGTAGCGTCTGGCGGCCTAAGGCATGGAGAGCATCAGAAGCCATGGTTGAGAACGAGGAAGAGGCGATGAAGAAGATGGAAAGTAGCGCCGCTCACAAAACATTGTAACCCTAATTCTGAGACAAATAAAACAACCCTAAAAACATTGTCAATACGTTTGGGCCTGCCCCACACATGAACCCTAAGCCCAATTGAAACTGGCGCATGCACCCCCCTCTTGTCCCTTTTTTTAATTTTATTTTTGGGCCCAACATGTTCTTAAGAGCCCATTTAACTTTCTTTTTCTTACATACAAACTAATACTTCTTTTTATTATTTTATTTTCACCTTATTTCTTTTTTTTCATAACTTATTTTGTTAAGTAAAATAATATACTAACTTTTTGTATAAATTTTTATTAATGTTTTCATTACCTTAAAAAAAAACCAAAAATACATAAAAATAGATTTTATTAAGTTAATTGATTTTCTCTTTAAAACCTTTTTTTGTTTATATAACACTAACAAAAACACAAATATATAAAAATACTTAATTTGCATTAGGTTAACATTTTGATCATTTGTAAATAATCATATACATTTCACAAATACTTTTGATTCTCTTTGATTCTTATACCTTGCTATATTTTTACATTGAG
Organism: Vicia faba; assembly: GCA_948472305.1. Classification (NCBI taxonomy): domain Eukaryota; kingdom Viridiplantae; phylum Streptophyta; class Magnoliopsida; order Fabales; family Fabaceae; genus Vicia; species Vicia faba. Next base: position 777,775,607 of record OX451737.1, read on the forward strand.
AATGCGACGATTCGATTTGGTTGTAAATAATACTTGGACACTACTATTCTGATGAGACTCATCCCCATTTGTAAACATTTGTACCCCCATCCCTGGATACTTATTTGTAATAGCTTAGACTTTAAATTCCCGCAATTTATCGCTTTCCATATACTATATAGTAATTAGGGTTTGTATACGAAGATTCAAAATCAATCGCTAGATAACCTAATACAAGATAAATGCATGAAAATCAATACACAATTCACACTTGCACCTCTAGGGTAACCTCGCTTGTTGCCTCAGAAAAATGCAATCATGTCCCTCGAGCATGAGACACTCTAGCAAATGTCCCTTCGATAAACAAAGATCGTTAGTCCCTCGATGACCCTCGATGTTGCCTTCGATAAAACGATCTCGTCCCTTACAAAATTGCTAGAGCGTCTCACAAGTTGCCTTCAATGATTGTATACGATAACCCGCGCCTGTCCCGTTAAACATCCTAACGCAAGGTTGTTCACCAAACACAATGGTGAAACAACACTGTTAAAAGGGTTAAAAACATAAGAAAAATCTTTGAGTAAAATAGGGTAGATAACTCTTAGTTACTTGATCAAACTTGCAAAACATCCTTGCCATTTTTCAAACACACTCCACTACACAACTTCAAAAACAATTTCAAAACAAACTATCAAAAACATTGAAACATCTTTTCAAAAAAGACATACACCTTTGTATATACTCAAACAAGAGTCATTACAAAGGTTGCCTAGACAAGGCATCTTTTTTTTCAAAACATTTTCAAAACCACACACACAAAGCACCATTTCAAACAATTGAAAAGCAAAGGCAAGTGATCTAAAACAAGTAACTAAGAGCCCATGGATAACCATGGATGAAAAGGGTGCTAGCACCTTCCCTTTTCATAATCTACCCCCCGAACCCACGAAAACATCTCAAAGGTCTTTCCTGTGCTTTTTGACCTTTCCTTAGGATAAATAAAAAGTCGGTGGCGACTCTTGCTAAACCGAACAAATGCGAAAACAAACGCAAAACCTCAAGTCAGTTCTCCCACCATATCACAATTGGTAATTATTGTACCCCAATTTTTCCCCCTAAGATTCCTCTATCATCTCATACCATCACAATGCAACCAGATTACAATCTAGGGTTTGAGGTTTTTCTCCTATTGCATCATATCTTTAAGTCTGCTCTTGAGCGATCTCCAAGCACCTTTAGTTGTGTATTTTTCATATGTGTTGTTGACTAACTTCTGATCAAAATACAAGAAATATTTTTCTTTTCTTTGTATATTTTCGTTTTGTAGGTATCGAGTCAAAGCATCTGACAAATAAGGTTTTCCAATATTATTTCCCTAAAATCTCTATTTGCAAAGAAAAAATAATTAAAATTTTTCAATTTTTTCACTGTACAATCGATTGCTCTTAGAGTGCAATTGATTTCACAAAGTGCATTTAGCACAATATTTAAAAAAAACTCATTGTACAATCGATTGCTCCCAGAGTGAAATCAGTTGTTGTGATACGATGGGAAAGAACTGACTGTTTTTGGAATGTTTGTTCGTGTTTTGCGTTTGTTTTCGCAAAATGTCGTGGTAAGCAAGAGTCGATACCGACTTTTATTTTATCCAACAAGGAAAGGAAAAAAGCACAAAAAAATTCCTTTTTCGAGATATTTCTCGGATTCGGGGGGTAGATTATAGAAAGGGAAGGTATTATCACCCTTTCTATTTGTGGTTATCCACGGGCTCTTAGGTACTTGCTCATATTGTTTTCAAAATTGCTTTATTTTGCTTGTGGGTTTGAAAAAGTTTTTGTTTGAAACTTCGATTTAACTCTTGCTTCTGTCCTCAAGAGTGTAATGAAGTGTTTTGAAAACTTGTTTGCAAAAGTGTAAGTGTGAAAAGTTTTTATTTTTTGAAAGAGCAAGTACTTAAGAACCATCTACCTACTCGAAAAAGGAATCGTTCTATGCTAATGTCCTTTAGACAATGCTATCCTACTATTGATGAATAGGTAGCACAGTCGTTGGAGTTTAAGGGTCAATTCAAATTAGGGACTTACGATCACTAAAGAAATGTTAGGACGCCTTAGCGGTAACCCTAATGTCTTAGATCATTTGTTTTGAGGCAACAATATCTGAGGCAACCGTTTCGAGGCGACTATGATCTTTAAACAAGAGGGCGACCTCTAAAGTGACCTATACTCAATGACCGCGTTCGAAGTCAACCAAGCGAGGTGTACCCTAAGAGTGCGCATGTGCGAGTGTGTTGTTTCAGTTAATTTTATCTTTGTACATGTCAATGGTGAGCTATGTTGATTTTAGGTTCATACATTCGATCTTGTCATGCATTCCCAATTATCAAACATCTAACAGTTTATAAGCTGCAGAAATTAAATTGCGGAAATTAAATCTAACTATTACAAGGCGTCAGATATTTACATCGCCAAGAACAACCCTTGAAATTAAAATGCGGAAAGTAAAATAAAACGATAAAATAAGTTAAAGTTCTATTAAACTATTACATTCCGGGAAACAATTACATCAATATGATAAATGGATCGCATGGAGAAATTAAATCGGGCGAGTTTTTAGGGTTTTGACCCTTTTTTGAAAGAAAGTGATTTTTTTGGTTATTTTTGAATTAATGGAAGAAATTAAATTAAGTTAACATTAAATTAATAAACAAATTAATTAAGAAAAAGATATTTTGGATTTTTGGATATTAAAAGAAATAAAATAAAATTAGTCAAAGTTAGTAAAAACCTAATCATCTAAATTATTTTTAATCATTGCAAAAATATTAAAGTTATTTCCAAATTAAAACTAGATTAATTGAATTAATATTTATTTACAAAAATAAAATGCTGAATTTAATTTTAATAAATAAAATATATTTTTTGATTTTTTTGATTTTATGAGGAAAAATTCTAATTGGTTAGTGATTTAAATAATAAAAATAATAACAATAAAATAAATAAAGAAAGAAATAGAAAAAGAAATAACCAAGGGGGGGGGGGGGGCCTGACTGGAGGTGAGAATTGCAATTTTTTGGCCCAATTACACGTAGGCCTGGGTTGACTTTCTGATTCTCCACGCGCTGGTTGACTTGAGAGCATGATGGACATTCATTCTTGACCACCAGATCTGGCCTGGGGCAATCTGGCAAGCATCTAGGTGATGGTGTATGATGTGATGCCCCTTGGATATTGCATTGGAATACCTGTTGAAAAATAATAACATGCAATTGGGGGACCTGGGATTCGAACCCAGGTCCTATGAGTCACTGAACAACGCGCTTACCACTACACCACTGCCTTTCAATCGTTAGTGGATTAGATAGCAATTATTATATGGGAAACAAATAAAATGCCAGAATTAAAAAAATAAAAAGCGCGAAAGTTTGAATGGTGCAATAGGATGGGGACACGTCTTCGTCCCTGTCCTCAAGTTTATACAGATATTTCCTGCGGATTTGAATCCGCAGCAAAAGGCGTAGGTTGATTCAATAATCCTTCTCAGGCCATATAAATGATGAACTCGTCTCTTCATCCCGGTCTCAACCATATCCAGGAGAAAGCCTAATTTCACCTGCATCAAAAACCCCTAAAACAAACCTAGGAAACCCTACAATGGCGTTTTGGATTATAGCACAGATAAATGCAATCAAATAATATGGAAAGCATGGAAATTGTTTGGTGATTGCAAATATGCCATTAGTTTCTTGTAATGATGCGTAAATCTTGAAACACGAAAGCAAGTTCAGAGGGAGGTCGTGTATCACTTACAGTGCATTTTAGGAGGTGAATGGCCTTGCTTTTTATTGCTACTGACTCAGTGGATGCCCAACAATTGATTCACGATGAGTTTTTGTGTTGAAACTGCCTCTAAGCACGATTTCAAATTCAAGCTTTTTTTGCAATTTTTCCAAGTTTTGTTCTTGTGATTTAGCAGCCTCTAACCTTTGATTTGTGTGCCTCTAGCTTGTATATGTACATGGAGTGAATTAGGTCAAGTTTTTTGGGCTGAATCCTTATGCATTGATGTTTGGAGATATGATTTGATTCTCCATTGAAAATCTTCCAAATTTGCAAAAAATCCAACTTTTTGTTCATGATATGATGAGATACGAGTTAGATCATGTCCATGATGACAATTAAGGCCTGTATCAATCAAAAAGATACTAAATGATCAATATTTAGATTTTATTTGGATTTAAATTGATTTAAAATGAATTAATTCAATAAAAATCAAATAAAATAGAAAAGTTAATAAATGGACACAAGGCTGAAGCTAGGATACGTGTGTAGTGTGACAAGATCAAATCAAGTGGAAAAAAGTGGACCCATTTGACAAAATTTGATGTTTTGGGGATAGTTGACTTTTGGCAATTTTGGAAAAATGCCCAACTTCAACAATGTATAACTCCTTAAATTTTGAACTTTTGGAATTGTTCTTGGACATTTTAGAAATCTTGAGATGTCCTCTAAGAAACCCTTTTGGTCTCATATCATTTTGATATTCCATGCTCACGTTATAAGCTTTGGCAAAAAAAGGTGTTTTTGTTGACTTTTAAAAATGACCTATAATGTCCAAATTTGTAACTTCTTGTGAGTGCATTTCTTGATCTTGTGGTGTGAATATGGATTGTAGGAAATTTCATCCTCTTAAAAATGAGATTTGGATGGGTCATTTCTCATAAAGTATGAGAAAGTTATGCTTTGTCAAAGTTGAGTTGACTTTTCCTACAAAACCCTAATTTAGTAACTTTTGAGTCTTGATGAATTTTGAGCAATCCTTGATGAATCATGATCAAACTTTGATCAACTGATGAATTATCCTTCAAAATGAGAATGTTGACAAAAAATCTTGAGGTTTGACTGTATTTGGGTCACAATTGACTTTTGCCCTATCACAGCCGATTTTTGGACCTCTTGAGCAATTGACTGACCAAACTTCCTCTGCAAGGCTTGAAATTTTCCATGGATGAACTTGAGAACATATTAGGACATTGGGGAGCATTTGAGGTCATTTGGATGCAAGGACCTTGATGCAACACAAAACCCTAATTTTGAATTGATTGCCTTAGGAGATAGCTTGACTGTCCAACTCTTGAGCAATCTTGAGCCACTTGGAGGTTTTTCTTGCCATGTTTTGAGAAATATGAGAGGGCAAATTTTGGGGTACAACAGCTGCCCCTGTTCAATCTTCTTAAACCTGAGGATATAGATTGGCTTTCGGGCCTTTCGTGATCCGAAGGTGGAAGATGATTGAACACTAGAGTTCCCAGAAATTTGCACTCGCATGAAGTGGTATCAGCATTGTGATGTCGGGAATGGGATTACAAATGCCATTTGGAGATTATTGATAGGTGGTCTGAACTTCAACTGGAATATGAATCAGGGAGATCTTATCGGCGATCTAACTGAACCAGAGGAGGTCTTGGATTGACTTTGACTGAATTGGCATCAGAGAAATCTTTAGGAATCGATTTAACTGGACCAGACAAGGTCTTGGATTAACTTAAACTGGATCGGCATCAGAAAAAATCTTTAGGAATCGGTTTAACTGGACCAGAGGAGGTCTTGGAATAACTTTGACTGGATCGGCATCAGAAAAATCTTTAGGAATCGATTTAACTGGACCAGACAAGGTCTTGGATTAACTTCAACTGGATCGGCATCAGAAAAAATCTTTAGGAATCGATTTAACTGGACAAGAGGAGGTCTTGGAATAACTTTGACTAGATCGGCATCAGAAAAATATTTAGGAATCGATTTAACTGGACCAGACAAGGTCTTGGATTAACTTCAACTAGATCGACATCAGAAAAATCTTTAGGAATCGGTTTAACTGGACCAGAGGAGGTCTTGGAATAACTTTGACTGAATCGGCATCAGAAAAATCTTTAGAAATCGATTTAACTGGACCAGACAAGGTCTTGGATCAACTTCAACTGGATCGGCATCAGAAAAATCTTTAGGAATCGATTTAACTGGACCAGAGGAGGTCTTGGAATAACTTTGACTGGATCGGCATCAGAAAAATCTTTAGGAATCGATTTAACTGGACCAGACAAGGTCTAATAACTTCAACTGGATCGACATCAGAAAAATCTTTACGAATCGATTTAACTGGACCAGAGGAGGTCTTGGAATAACTTTGACTGGATCGGCATTAGAAAAATCTTTAGGAATCGATTTAACTGGACCAGACAAGGTCTAATAACTTCAACTGGATCGGCATCAGAAAAATCTTTAGGAATCGATTTAACTGGACCAGAGGAGGTCTTGGAATAACTTTGACTGGATCAGCATCAGAAAAATCTTTAGGAATCGATTTAACTGGACAAGACAAGGTCTAATAACTTCAACTGGATCGGCATTAGAAAAATCTTTAGGAATCGATTTAACTGGACCAGAGGAGGTCTTGGAATAACTTTGACTGGATCGGCATCAGAAAAATCTTTAGGAATCGATTTAACTAGACCAGACAAGGTATTTGACATAGCTGAGGACTTTAACTGTATCTTTCCTGAAAGGTAAAGGTCAGTCATATGCAATGCATGATATGGATCAAGCAATGATGTTCTCAAAATAAATGAGATAGTGTTATATGATGCGTATATGCATGTATCATGATGTATGGAAATGTAATGCTTTAGATAGGGAAAATAAATTCCGGATAGCTGCTGGAGAATAGAGTTAAATTCTTCGTTTCCGCTGGGGATGGTGAACGAAGGTGATAAGCCTGCAGGAGAAGATAACTCCATTAAGGAATAAACTGATGAGGAGATTACTATGTGGGGAAGAGATGCTCTGTTGAGAACTTCACTGATAAGCTCCGTTGGGGATGGATTACCGTTGCTGGTGATACTGAACTTATTGAGGATTGAATTCCTGCTTGTGAAAGGAAAGAACTTCGTTGGGGATGATCTTTCAGTTTCAACTTGTTGGGGATAACCCTGTTAGACTCTTGTAGGGATAATCCTCTGAATTCTTCTGGGAATGATCCTTTGAACTCGGTTGGGGAGATTTATTTTCATACTTCGCTGGGGATAAACTTCCAGAGTCTACTGGGGATGATGCTTCAACTCCGTTGAGGAAGCTTTTTCAGACCGTGCTGGGGAAATATTGACTCCACTGGGGGTATTTTGTATTCTGCCAGGGAACATTCTTATGCTTTGATGGGGAATATCCTTATACTCCGATGGGGAATATTAAGACTGCCGGGGATATCGGCCTTTTTTGATGCTGATGGTAGATAACCTACTTGGAGAGAGCATTGCTGATTTGTTCTCGGTTGCTAGTCTCAGCTGGGGGAGAGCTACCATTACTATCTTAATCTGCGGGGAGTGAAGGTATCTTAGCCATATTCTTCAGCTGGATCTACCTTTGTAACTGGTGGACAGAGCGACTATACAGCTCGGACAATTCTTGTTGCCCCTGTTTCTGATATTACCCGTAATCGTCTTTTTGTTTCTTATGTAAACATTCATGAGCAACAATTAATGTCAAATGTATATATCAAAAATGAACATTGGACGTTCTTTGCAAAACAAAACAGATAAAGGAAAAATAGTTTGAAATTTCTTTTGGAAATGAATTGTATTGATTCTGAAGTTTAGCCTGTAAATAGGCGTTTTTGTACAAGAGGCTGACGTCCTAGTAAGAGAATGCCGCCGAACAAATAGAATTTATACAATTTGCGAAAAGAAAACAAAACAGCTATGTGAATGATCCCACTGGGTTCCAACTCTGCTATTGCCCTTATGTCTTCGAGCATATCATTGCTTTGCTGCTTGGTTAAAGATGAATCAGATTGATTAGTTTCGTCCGAGCTCGATAGTCGATACCAAAGTCTGGATGTAAGGTGATCTAATGAGACATAGTGTTACGCTTTGATCCCTAAGTTTTGCCTGGACCTCCCTTTCGGGTTTTCAGTCCACCGGGATACCCTTTTTTGCCCAAGCCGCCTTTTCAGGTTTTCGACTTGCCGGGTGTATAGTTTTTTTTTCATTTTCATCCCTTATTTTTGCCCGGACCCTTTTGGTTCGTCGGGAAGCCCTTATTTTTGCCTAGGCCAGTCAACCTAGCGGGTCTTTGTTTATGCGTAGTATCTTTTCACTATGTCTGCATTGACGGGGTGAGGAAGGTCGTCACCATCCATGGTGGTTAGAATCATAGCTCCTCCTGAGAAAATGTTCTTAACCACAAATGGCCCTTCGTAAGTAGGGGTCCATTTGCCCCTGGGATTACCTTGAGGTAAGATAATGCGCTTGATTACCAGATCCCCAACTTGATACTCTTGTCGTCTAAATTTCTTGTTAAATGCCTTGATCATTCGTTTTTGGTACGTCTAACCATGGCAGATAGCAGTAAGTCTCTTTTTCTCGATTAGGTTCAGCTGATCAAGTCGGGTCTGAATCCAGTCATCTTCACTCAAACCTGCATCCTTCATGATTCGGAGAAAGGGTATCTGAACTTTGATAGGAAAGACAACCTCCATACCATATACCAAGGAATAGGGTGTTGCCCCTGTTGACGTCTGCGCTGAGGTACGGTACCCATGAAGAGTGAACGGTAACATCTCATGCCAATCTTTGTACGTCACTGTCATCTTCTGCACAATCTTCTTAATGTTCTTATTAGCCGCTTCTACAGCCCCATTCATCTTCGGCCGGTAGGGAGAAGAGTTATGATGTTGTATCTTGAATTGCTCGCAGAGCTCAGTGATCATCTTGTTGTTAAGATTGGTACCATTGTCCGTAATGATCCTCTCTGGTACACCGTATCAACAGATCAGATTGTGCCGAATGAATCGTGCCACAATGTTCTTGGTTACGGTAGCAAAGGAAGCTGCTTCAACCCACTTCGTAAAGTAATCAATTGCTACCAGGATGAAACGATGCCCGTTGGGTGCCGCAGGTCTGATCTCGCCAATCATATCAATGCCCCACATTGCAAAAGGCCAAGGTGTCATCAAGATGTTCAGAGGTACTGGAGGTATGTGCACCTTATCAGCATAGATTTGGCATTTGTGACATGTCCGAGAATGTTGATAACAGTCAGCTTCCATTGTGGACCAATAATATCCTGCCCGAAGGATTTCCTTTGCCATGGTATGTCCACTGGAATGGGTTCTGAACGTACCTTCATGTAAATCTGCCATGATCCTTTCTGCTTCATTCTTATCCACACAACGCAATAAGGTCGAATCATGGTTACGCTTGTAAAGAATGCCATTGCTGATGAAAAACTTCGCCGCGAACCTCCTCAGAAACTTCTTGTCATTAACAGATGCACCCTCGGGGTATTCCTGAGTTTCAAGATACCTCTTCACTTCATGAAACCAGGGCTTTTTTATTACCTCTTCAGTCTCGATGTCACAGCAATGCGCAGGTCCGTCTAATCTTTCAATGATGATCCGGGGAGCCTCATTGTCCCAATTGACTTTGAACATAGAAGACATCGTAGCCAACGCGTCCGCCAACTGATTCTCCTCTCTAGGGAAGTGTTCAAAGGTTATCTCCTCGAAATGGGGAAGCAACGTCAATACATACTCCTTGTAGGGAATAATACTTGGGTGTTTCGTATCCCACTCGCCTTTGATATGACTGATCACGAGAGCGGAATCTCCGAAAACACTTAGAAACTTAATCCTTAGGTCAATAGCAGCTAGAAGACCCATGATGCACGCTTTATACTCTGCCATATTGTTGGTGCAGTTGAAACATAGTCGGGCAGTAAATGGAGTATGAGAGCCTTTACGAGATATGATCACAACGCCAATGCCATTACCCAAAGCGTTTGAAGCTCCATCAAAGTACATAGACCATCGGGATCCTTCCTCAGGTCCTTCATCCGGTCAAGGTATCTCATAATCAGTTACCAACATGATATTCTCGTCCGGAAATTCAAAGTTCATAGACTGGTAATCATCCACTGCTTGATGTGCCAAATGGTCTGCCAATACACTTCCTTTGATTGCCTTTTGGGTCGTGTACTGGATGTCATACTCAGTCAAGATCATCTTCCATCTTGCTATTCTTCCGGACAAAGCAGGCTTTTCGAAGATATACTTGATTGGATCCATCTTTAATATCAATAGAGTAGTGTGAGTCAACATATACTGTCTCAGCCGGCGAGCAGCCCATGCCAAAGCACAACAAGTTTTCTCGAGCAGTGAGTATCCGGTCTCATAGTCGGTAAACTTTTTGCTAAGGTAATAAATAGCATGCTCTTTTCGGCCAGACTCGTCATGTTGACCCAGCACACACCCCATTGAGTTTTCGAGTACTGTCAAGTATAAGATCATAGGTCTCCCTTCAACTGGAGGCATCAGAATGGGTGGCTCTTGGAGATACTCTTTGATCCTTTCGAACACGGCCTGGCATTCATCGTTCCAACGTATTACTTGATCTTTCTTCAGCAACTTGAAGATTGGCTCACAAGTAGCAGTCAGGTGCGAGATGAATCGGGCAATGTAATTCAGTCGTCCCAGGAAGCCTCTGACCTCCTTTTTTGTTTGGGGAGCTGGCATCTCTTGTATGGCTTTCACTTTTGCCGGATCCACTTGAATACCTTTGTCACTTATGATGAAACCCAGTAGTTTACCAGATCTCACCCCGAAGGTGCACTTGTTCGGGTTTAACCTCAGCTTGTACAACTTCAACTTGTCAAATAGCTTCTGAAGGTGGTCAAGGTGTTCCTCCTCAGTTTGAGATCTTGCAATCATGTCATCAACGTATACTTCAATCTCATGATGGATCATATCATGAAAGAAAGAAACCATGGCACGCTGATATGTTGCCCCAGCATTCTTCAATCCAAAGGGCATGACATTGTAGCAAAAGGTACCCCACTGAGTAACAAAGGTCGTCTTCTCCATGTCATCGGGAGCCATTTTAATCTGATTATAACCGGAGAAACCATCCATGAAGGAAAAGACTTTGTGCTGAGCGGTGTTGTTAACCAGAACATCGATATGAGGTAGAGGAAAATCATACTTGGGGCTTTCCCTGTTCAAATCCCTGTAGTCAACACACATTCGGACCTTACCATCCTTCTTGGGTACAGGAACCACATTAGCCACCCACTGAGGGTAAGAAGTAACTGCTAGAAAACCGGTGTCAAACTGTTTCATCACTTCAACCTTGATTTTCTCAGACATCTCTGGGCGCATTCAGAGAACCTTCTGTTTTACTGGAGGACAGTCTTCCTTGGTAGGCGGACGATGAACCACAATATCGGTATCCAACCCAGGCATATCTTCGTAAGACCAGGCAAAGATCTCAACATAGTCACGCCGCATCTGAATCAACCGTTGCTTTACACTAAGCTCCAGATTTGCACCGATCTTAACTTACTTCTTGTCTATCTCAGTACCCAGATTCACTGATTCCACTGGCTCTTCATACGAATGAATAACCCTCTCCTCCTGGAGTAACAGTCTTGCAAGTTCACCAGGCACTTCGCAATCATCTTCACTTTCGTTTTCGGCTAAGTTGATCGGATTTTCGAAGTCATAACTGGCAGTAGCAGAGTCGTTACCAGTAGGATCCAGAGTGGATGTAGACCTGTATATGCGAGTGTGTGTAAATAGCTGTTTTGCAATATATAAAAAGAAAAACAAGGAGCTCAAAATTTGAAATGCAAGAACGTCCAATGATTTTATTAATGATATATGTAGATGACACACATAAAGCCTTCACAAATGAAGCCACGGTGCCCCGGGTAAGACATCGGGCCGTAAAGTTTAAGACATTGTCTGTTACAAATTCAAAACAAAAAGTTTCATTACTGGGTAATAAAAGTAATAGGGATGAAGTCCTTTGTTGTCCAGTTGCTTGGTCCACCATCAGTCGCAGGGTAGATCCATCTGTCAAACTCAGACTCTTCAACATCGTCTTCAATGGAATTCACTCCCGAGTTGCTGATGAACACGGGAGGTCTTCCGATCTGTGCATTCCGAACAGCCCTTTGAGCTTCTGCAGTGAAACCCAAACCAAACTTGTTAGTCTTCTGTGTAAAATCAGGGAGTCGTCCCCAATTTGCACACCCACCTTTCTCAATAACAGCCCGGGCATCCTTAAAGGAAGTCATCTTCATAGGAGAATCTTCAACAACAGTCTCAGCTGACGCTAGTGTCTGGGGAACCTCTTCAAAGTGCTGAAATGGAGTCTCAATGAACTCCTCATCCATCTCTACATACCGGAAAGAGTTGAGATGGCTCACCATGTACTCTTTCTCTCCCTGCACTTTCATAATCTTCCCTTTGACCGGGTATTTCAGTTTCTGGTGAAGCGTTGAGATTACGGCCCCAGCTTTGTGGATCCATGGATGACCCAACAAACAAGAATAAGATGGCCAAATTTCCATCACATAGAATGTATAGTTAAAAACCTGAGAACCAACTTTAATCGGGATATCAACCTCTCCATGCACCATCCTCTTAGACCCATCAAAGGCCCTGACAACAATGTTGCTTGGCTTCAGCTCCAACCCTTCACAGTCCAACCGGTCTAGAGCTTTCTTAGGCAGAACATTCAATGAGGAACCAGTATCCACTAATACATGAGCAAGAGTAGTGCCCCTGCATTCAATGGAGACATGCAAGGCATCGTTGTGATTCTTCCCCTTAGCAGTCAAGTCGGTGTCAGAGAAACCCAACCCATTATCAGCAGTCAAATTGGCCACGCAATCTGTAAATTGATCAGCTGATGTCTCTTGTGGTACATGGGAAGTCTTTAAGAAGGTAATCAGAGCCTTGGCATGGGCTTCTGAGCATAGCAACAGTGACAACATAGAGATCTTGGACGGGGTTTTCCCCAGCTGTTCAACTACATTGTCGTCACTCTTTTTGATGATTTTCAGAATCTCTTCCATCTCTTGTTTAGAATCTTCAACAGTAATCGTCTTTGGTGCCTCCATCTGGGCAGGCTCACTGGTGATACCTTTGCCCCGAGTGTCAGATGACTCGGCGACAGGGGTAAGGATAGGAACTTGAACATAAATAGTAGTAGGTACACTGGCAGGTGTAATAACAACAGGTTTTCGGATATTTGGCGGAGAGATATCAGGTGAGAAAAGCCTTCCGCTGCGGGTGACTTTAGCAGGTCCAACAATATTGCTGACATCAGGATCCAATTCTTGTTTAACTCCATGAAAATAAACATCAGTCCCATAGTGCCAAGGGACAGCTTTATCAGAGGTATAGGGAATAGGCCCCGGAACAGTGACGATCACAGGTGCGATTCTTGGAACAGATGTAATTCTAACAGGCTTCCTCGAGGGAGCCTTGGAAGAATTTTCGAAAATGGTGATAATGGTAACTTCTTCAGTATGAACTAGAGGAACAACGGTCTTCTCAAACAGAATTTCTTTACTATCCATCAGGCGTTGGACACCTGATTTCAAAAGATGGCAACCGGTAGGTAGAGCAGAACACATACGGCAACCTTCGTCATAGCCCGAAAATAAACCGGCTAGCAAAAGGTTCTTCTTCACAGTCAGCAAAGGGGTAACAATGTCGTTTACAGAAACCACAAATGAGTCTTCATCTATAGAATTCACTCTATGCTTGGGCATAGGAGCAGTCACAACATTAGGTCTTTCTGGCGCCGCGAACTCAATCTCCTTAGCATCAATTAAGTCCTGTATCTTATTCTTCAAAGACCAACAATCATCTGTATTATGCCTCGGGCTATCAGAGTGAAAAACACAGCGGGCATTGGGGTTATACTTTGGTGATGTTGTGTTTGGATTCTTCGGGGCCTCCCTTGGAATCACCAGATTAGTTTTCAATAGCTGTGGCAGAATCTGAGACAACGTCATGCTGAGACGGGTGAATTGCCTTCGAGGTTTCTCGTCCTTTTGTTGATTGTTGTGCTGAGGAGCACCAACAGGTCTTGAAATAACAATCGCATTAACAGCTTGGCGGTGTTCAGGTCTGTTCTGCCTTTTCGAACTGTAGACAACACTGGACTCTTTCTTAAAAGGATTTTTCTCGGTGCACGATGAAGCACCCTTCTGTATCTTACCAGCCTTAATACCAGCCTCAATCCTCTCACCGGTCAAAATTAGCTCCGTAAACCCAGACGAAGAGCTTCCAATCAGATGGTTGAAAAATGGACCGGACAAGGTCCCCAGAAACATATCCACAAGCTCCCGATCAGCCAAGGGTGGTTGCACTCTTCCAGCGAGATCCCTCCACTTCTGAGCATAATATTTGAAACCTTCGCCCGTTCCCATTGACATACCCTGGAGTTGGGTACGCGTAGGAGCGATGTCGGAATTGTATTGATACTTCCTGTAGAAAGCAGTAATCAAATATTCCCAACTATGGATGCTGGCTCCATCCAACTGATAGAACCATTCAAGCTGAGTCCCTGAGAGACTGTCCTGAAAGAAGTGGATCCATAGGTTCTTATCAGTGGTGTACGGTTAAATTTTCCTTACATATGACCGGAGGTGCAACTTCGGACAAGAAACTCTGTCATACTTAGCAAAGGCTGGTGCTTTGAATTTGTGGGTAATCACCACCCCAGATGATAGACCCAGATCACCAAAGTCCAGACCAGGCACTTTCTGAACTTCCATCGTGCTCAACCGGTCTTCCAGTTGTTTGTATCTATCATCAGCAGGAGGATACTGGTCTTCGTCGAAGTCCGTCTCGTTGTCGGAGACCACAGGGCTAGGAGCCCTCCTTTCTTCCTGACTATCTTTCCCTCCAGATGAGGTAGTCAAGTCAACTTCATTCTGAAGCCTGTTTCCAAACCTGTGCCCTGTGTTAAACAGGATTGTCCTCTTCTTCTTCTTCTTCTCTTTCAGAATCAGGGTCTTCAGATCTTGCTGACCCTTAGCTAGATTCATGAACAACTCTTGGAATTGGGCATTCTGGGCCTAGAGGGCCTTGATGGCTTGCTCAGTTGAAGGTTCATCAGACATGATGAGTGCTGAAATAAACAGCGAAGAAGATAAGAGCCCTATAATGGGTACCTGTTATGAAGTGCATGGGATGAAATGCATATGACATGATTCCAAAGACAATCGGGAGATTCAAATTTGTAAACAAGAAATGAAACACACTTTATTAGATAAACTTTGAAATTCAAATTGTTTAACTGATGCCATTAAGGCGTTACAAGAAGGGAAATACTGAAAAGTAAATAAAAACTGGAAAGGAAATCATCAAAGGACAATCAGTGCTCCCATGGTCGCTTCTTGTCGGTGCGGACATAGTCATTAAGAATCTGTTCGTTCTCCAGCTGCCTAGTCAACTTCTGGATCTTCTGCTCTTACTCGTTGAACTTTTCTCGGTAAGAATCTCGTTCCTCTCTCAGCTGCATCCAAGACCTTTTCAGTGCCCCAATGTCAGTGGGCATATGAGGATGGAGGATGGTTGGAAGAACCCCTTCTTCATTAGCAACTTCAACAATGATAGGCCGGACGGCTTCATATGGCATACCCAGTTTTTGGGCACGGATACGGACCCATCTGAGATATGGCTCCATTGGAATAGAAGTCTTTGGGCCCAACTCGTGTGGATCAGATCTGTGAACTCTATCCCAAGCCCTTATGAATCTGCGGCGTTGCTCGTCGCTATCCCCTTGAAAATCAAAGATGATGCTAGGCATTAACAGCTCATGAGGTCCTTCTCTTCTGGCTCTCCCAAATTGACGTAAGGCCAAGCACGGATTGTAAGAAATTCCCCCACAGGTTCCTATCAGTGGAACATTGGGGTACTCCCCACATAGATCAATAATAGCCACCTCATCCATATCCTTGATAGTCCAGATGATTTCATTATGCGAGAGAGACATAACCCTATAGGCCCAACCCATGCCTTCTTTATTCTTCAGCATTGATTTGGGGAGGTGTGAAATAAACCACCTCGACAATAATGGAGCACAGCACATCAAGGTTCCCCGCTTTGGGGCAGTACGGGCATAAAGCTGATGAAGAATGTCACCCAAGAGAGTGGGTACAAGATTACGAGAGATGAAGATTTTCACCGCATTCACATCAACAAAGAAGTAAGGATTTGGAAACAATACCAAGCCATATATCATAAGAGCCAGAATATCTTCGAATGCCTTGAAGTCTAGACTATCCCAGAAATAATTAGCCTTACCAACCAAGAACTTAGTCAGAAATCCCTTTGCTCCACTTCTAGTCTCCCAATTAGCCATTACCTTATCCTTTGTCATATGAAGGGCTGCAGCAATCTCTTCCAGCCTAAGAATCTTCTCCTAACCAGTAAACGGGGTCTGCTCTAGAATAGAGATACCGAGCAAATCAGAGAACTCTTCTAGGGTGGGAACCAACTGGTAGTCCTGAAAAGTAAAGCAATGGTACAGCGGATCATAGAACTAGACTAGGACACTCATCATCTGCTCGTCCAATTTGGAGGTGACCAAACTAAGAAGATAACCATGTCTTCTGATGAAGGAGGTAGTATCAGGCATCTTTGCAACCAACTCTTTAAGCATAGTGGGAACTTGGACAAAGTTGATCCGGATGGTATTCCTACGCATGGGCATCATGATGACCTACAAAACAGAACAAAGATGAATCCCTCCTATCTTTGAAATAGGTTAGTCCAATGCAAGATGTATGCAATGTTATGATATCATGATGTCATGATAGTAAGCACACCACAAGTATCCACAAACAATAAACATGGTAAAGGCACACAAGTCACACATAGAGCTCTTAGATTTCAGGCTGACAAGGAGCTTAGGTACTACCCTCTTTCAGTTCAGTTGGTTTATACTTGTCCTAAAAATAGTAACTGGGTTCTAGAGGACCTAAATATCATTGACTATCCTTGATCGGTCATAATTCTAGTTTAGCAACCTTTTCTTGCGGCCAGAATCATCGCGAGAGTTTAGTCTCAATGAGTGTAGCATACTGCTACTGTTCTATGGCCAAGTTGGTCAATTTAAAGGTTCCAAGGTCAGTTGGTGCTTAATGACCCCTTATAAGACCCATATTCTCCTCGTTCCAACACAAGGGATATCGGTACAGACTAAAGTGCCACACCAACGTAGCTGCTGCTTCAACCGTATCGGTCTACACCGTACAATTCCCTCACAGTTTATTGATACTTACCTAAAGGGTATCCCCCAGATCCGGGTTAGGATCTATAGTAACTCTAATACAAGCCCACAAGTATAAAGCATACAAAGCAAACAATTGAAAACACAATGATCTAATCCTAAGGTACACCCTACTTATTAAGTCCCCAACAGAGTCGTCAGTTCTGTGATACGGTGGGAAAGAACTGATTGTTTTTGGAATGTTGGTTCGCGTTTTGCGTTTGTTTTCGCAAAATGTCGCGGTAAGCAAGAGTTGCCACCGACTTTTATTTTATCCAACAAGGAAAGGAAAAAAGCACAGAAAAATTCCTTTTTCGAGATATTTCTCGGATTCGGGGGGTAGATTATAGAAAGGGAAGGTATTAGCACCCTTTCTATCCGTGGTTATCCACGGGCTCTTAGGTACTTGCTCATATTGTTTTCAAAATTTCTTTCTTTGTGCTTGTGGGTTTGAAAAAGTTTTTGTTTGAAACTTCGATTTAACTCTTGCTTCTGTCCTCAAGAGTGTAATGAAGTGTTTTAAAGACTTGTTTGCAAAAGTGTAAGTGTGAAAAGTTTTTATTTTTTGAAAGAGCAAGTACTTAAGAACCATCTACCTACTCGAAAAAGGAATCTTTCTATGCTAATGTCCTTTAGACAATGTTATCCTACTATTGATGAATAGGTAGCACAGTCGTTGGAGTTTAAGGGTCAATTCGAATTAGGGACTTACAGTCACTAAAGCAATGTTAGGACGCCTTAGCGGTAACCCTAATGTCTTAGATCATTTGTTTTGAGGCAACAATATCCTAGGTAACCGTTTCGAGGCGACTATGATCTTTAAACAAGAGGGCGACCTCTAAAGTGACCTATACTCAATGACCGCGTTCGAAGGCAACCAAGCGAGGTGTACCCTAAGAGTGCACATGTGTGAGTGTGTTGTTTCGGTTAATTTTATCTTTGTACATGTCAATGGTGAGCTATGTTGATTTTAGGGTCATACATTCGATCTTGTCATGCATTCCCTATTATCAAACATCTAACAGTTTATAAGTTGCGGAAATTAAATTGCGGAAATTAAATCTAACTATTACAAGGCGTCGGGTATTTACATCGCCAAGAACAACCCTTGAAATTAAAATGCGGAAAGTAAAATAAAACGTTAAAATAAGTTAAAGTCCTATTAAACTATTATATTCCAGGAAACAATTACATCAATATGATAAATGGATCGCATGCGAGAAATTAAATTGGGCGAGTTTTTAGAGTTTTGACCCTTTTTTGAAAGAAAGTGATTTTTTTGGTTATTTTTGAATTAATGGAAGAAATTAAATTAAGTTAACATTAAATTAATAAACAGATTAATTAAGAAAAAGGTATTTTTGGATTTTTGGATATTAAAAGAAATAAAATAAAATTAGTCAAAGTTAGTAAAAACCTAATCATCTAAATTAATTTTAATCATTGCAAAAATATTAAAGTTATTTCCTAATTAAAACTAGATTAATTGAATTAATACTTATTTACAAAAATAAAATGCTGAATTTAATTTTAATAAATAAAATATATTTTTTTGTTTTTTTGATTTTATGAGGAAAAATTCTAATTGGTTAGTGATTTAAATAATAAAAATAATAACAATAAAATAAAGAAAGAAAGAAATAGAAAAAGAAATAACCAAGGGGGGGGGGGGGGAGGGGTTGGGCTTGACTGGAGGTGAGAATTGCAATTTTTGGCCCAATTACATGCAAGCCTGGGTTGACTTTCTGATTCTCCATGCGTTGGTTGACTTGAGAGCATGATGGACATTCATTCTTGACCACCAGATCTGGCCTGGGGCCATCTGGCAAGCATCTGGGTGATGGTGTATGATGTGCTGCGCCTTGGATATTGCATTAGAATACCTGTTGAAAAATAATAACATGCAATTGGGGGACCTGGGATTCGAACCCATGTCCTATGAGTCACTGAACAACGCGCTTACCACTACACCACTGCCTTTCAATCGTTAGTGGATTAGATAGCAATTATTATATGAGAAACAAATAAAATGCCAGAATTAAAAAAATAAAAAGCGCGAAAGTTTTAATGGTGCAATAGGATGGGGACACGTCTTCGTCCATGTCCTCAAGTTTATACAGAGATTTCCTGCGGATTTGAATCTGCAGCAAAAGGCGTAGGTTGATTCAATAATCCTTCTCAGGCCATATAAATGAAAGATGATGCCATGGATGAACTCGTCTCTTCATCCCGGTCTCAACCATGTCCATGAGTAAGCCTAATTTCACCTGCATCAAAAACCCCTAAAACAAACCTAGGAAACCCTACAATGGCGTTTTGGATCATAGCACAGATAAATGCAATCAAATAATATGGAAAGCATGGAAATTGTTTGGTGATTGCAAATATGCCATTAGTTTCTTGTAATGATGCGTAAATCTTGAAACACGAAAGCAAGTTCAGAGGGAGGTCGTGTATCACTTACAACACGTTTTAGGAGGTGAATGGCCTTGCTTTTGATTGCTACTGACTCAGTGGATACCCAACAATTGATTCACGTTGAGTTTTTGTGTTGAAACTGCCTCTAAGCACGATTTCAAATTCAAGCTTTTTTTGCAATTTTTCCAAGTTTTGTTCTTGTGATTTATCAGCCTCTAACCTTTGATTCGTATGCCTCTAGCTTGTATATGTAACATGGAGTGAATTAGGTCAATTGTTTTGGGCTGAATCCTTATGCATTGATGTTTGGAGATATGATTTGATTCTCCATTCAAAAGCTTCCAAATTTGCCAAAAATCCAACTTTTTGTTCATGATATGATGATATACTAGTTTGATCATGTCCATGATGACAATTAAGGCCTGTATCAATCAAAAAGATACTAAATGATCAATATTTAGATTTTATTTGGATTTAAATTGATTTAAAATGAATTAATTCAATAAAAATCAAATAAAATAGAAAAATTAATAAATGGACACAAGGCTGAAACTAGGACACGTGTGTAGTCTGACAAGATCAAATCAAGTGGAAAAAAGTGGGCCCATTTGACAAAATTTGAAGTTTTGGGGATAGTTGACTTTTGGCAGTTTTGGAAAAATGACCAACTTCAACAATGCATAGATCCTTCAATTTTGAACTTTTGTAAGTGTTCTTGGACTTTTTAGAAATCTTGAGATGTCCTATAAGAAACCCTTTTGGTCTCATCTCATTTTGATATTCCATGATCAAGTTATAAGCTTTGGCAAAAAAGGTGTTTTTGTTGACTTTCAAAAATGACCTATAATATCCAAATTTGTAACTTCTTGTGAGTGCATTTCTTGATCTTGGGGTGTGAATATGTATTGTAGTAAATTGAATACTCTTCAAAATTAGATTTGGATGGGTCATTTCTCATAAAGTATGAGAAACTTATGCTTAGTCAAAGTTGAGTTGACTTTTCCTATAAAACCCTAATTTAACAACTTTTGAGTCTTGATGAATTTTTAGCAATCCTTGATAAATCATGATCAAAATTTGATCAAATGATGAATTATCCTTCAAAATGAGAATGTTGACAAAAAATATTGAGGTTTGACTGTATTTGGGTCACAGTTGACTTTTGCCCTAGCATAGCCGATTTTTGGACCTCTTGAGCAATTGACTGACCAAACTTCCTCTGCAAGGCTTGAAATTTGCCATGGATGAACTTGAGAACATATTAGGACATTGGGAGCACTTTAGGTCATTTGGATGCAAGGACCTTGATGCAACACAAAACCCTAATTTTGAATTGACTGCCTTAGGAGATAGCTTGATTGTCCAACTCTTGAGCAATCTTGAGCCACTTGGAGGTTTTTCTTGCCATGTTTTGAGAAATATGAGAGGGAAAATTTTAGGGTACAATAATTGCACATAGTTATTTTTTGAAAAAATCAGCAATTTCAAGCTTGTCATTCTTTTGGCTCCAATTTTTCTTCATTTTTTTAAAGATATATCATGAATTCAAATTTTGGCTCCAAGAATCAATTACCAAGCATAATTTCATTTCCCAAACCAAACTCTAAACCACCATTAATCCCAAGCCTAAACTCTATAAATAGAGACTTCATTTCATTCAAATCTCAAGCTTTTGATAGCCAAATTCACTTTGCTAAAAAATCTCTCAATTCCCTCCATCTACCAAATTCACTCAAAGCTCCATTTTAAAAAAAAAAGTTAGTAAGCTTTGCATTGAAGCTTACTGATTTTTGAGCAAAACCTTCATCCAAACACTTCTTCTTTATCAATTCTCTACATCCAAGCTTGGTAAATTGATTCTTGGGGATAAATTGAAGCAAATTCTTGAAGTTGTTTTGATAATTCTCTATATCTACCTTTGGTAAGTTGGATTCTTCATCTTTCACAATGTGATCTCTTGTTGATCTTTGGATTTGATTCATTGAGCATTGTTTTGTGATTCCATTGGTTCTATTTTCTCATAATTCAATGGAATTTTTGTGCTCAATTAAATCCATGATCATAAGGTGTTTGATGAAAAGTTTGAACAAGATTTTGGCTTTTTGAAATGCTGATTTGCTGTTTTTCACAAGGTGCAATCGATTGCTCCCAGAGCGCAATCGATTGTCACAGAATGATTTTACGTATTTTTTTGAAAAAAACACTGATGCAATCGATTGCTCCCAGAGTGCAATCGATTGTAACATAGCCAAAATGTATTTTCTGCCTTGTTTTGGGGTTGTTTTGATCCATCTCTCTTTTTCTACTCACTCCTTTTGATTGTTGATTTGGGTTGCAATTTTAAATGTCCAGTTTCTCTTTAAATTGGGTGTAGATGAAGTTGGATAAATGTTCATTAATTCAAATCTATCGAAGAGTGATTTATTTAATTCATTTTTGGTGCTTTGGATTAATGATATGTTTAATACTTTAATCCATCGAGATGCGTGATTGAATTTAAAGATGAAAGAAATTTGAGGTAGTGACCCAAATTATCTTATCATTCCCCTCCCTCTTCATCTTACCCCCCTTTCTTATTTTATTACATGTTAAGGGATGATGATCTCTATATCATTTATCCAAACATGAAGTGCATAGATTGCTATGGACCGGCCTCAAAATAGGTGCGTCTTCTACATAAGTCCACTTACGATTGCTTAACATAGTGCTAAATTTTGTCCCGATTGAGAAAATGATCATTCGTGGCCCAAACCTATGTTTGCAATCCCAAGTATGTTAATTTGAACCCTTTGATCCAATAACCTTGAGATTCATTGTTAGGAGGCTTTGGTTCTACCAATCTTCTAATGGATCTTCATCAATTTTGATTAATGCGGATCACTTAAACATCATTGATCATTAAATGTTGCCTTGAGGACTCTTAAATGGATGATATACTTGACAAAAAGCAAATTCAACTTGTTGTTGAGAGACTTTGGTTCTACAAATAATCTAATGAGTTCCAAATGCAAGTTTCAAGATGGTCATCCAACTAACCATTAACTTCTAACAATTGACTTTATTTTATGCTTTTATTTTATGCTTTTACTTTATGTACCATTTACTTTAGCATTTACATTTCATGATATTTTCATCCTTGCTCACTTGAGCATTTACTTTTATGTCATTTTTATTTTTTTCTCACTTGAGCTTTTCTTTTCCTTTTGAAGACACTTAATAATCAACACGAACCATAAAAAACTTTAATGTTACTTGGACTATTTGGTTACTATCCTTGGCATTATGGAGTATTGGACTTGGGAATAAAAAGCTTGACTTATGTTGGATACCTTGTGACCTTGATTGATATTTTGTATGGAGTTCTTAATGTTTACCTCAAGACATTGGGTTGTTTGTTTATTTTGTGCGCAGGTTATTATGACTACATACTTTCTTTGTAATCTGGAATTCATCTGTATACAGCCGTTACTCTGCTCAATTTTTGTGAAGACTTAATGCATTTGAAGTTTGGTATTCTCAAGAGGTTTAGTATCCTTGCTTGGTTTCAATCCAAAGAATGAGAACTCTATATTGACTCATAATGTCATGTGTTGGCTTCTTGTTGGTTAGATGGTTCTCTTCCCTAGCTTTTACCTTATGCTTTAGGGTTATCCCTTCATCTTCTCCCATCTTCTTTAATTTCAAAAATATTCTCCCTCCTTTTGAAAACTCTTCTTGTTTCTAATCTTGAACCACTTTCATAATAAACTTGGACTTAGGTTCATGCATTTTCATAAATAAACTTCAATCAACTTAATAATACCTTACCATTTTTGTGAGAAGACTAAAAGTCAATCAATTTCATTCAAACCATTTTCCATTTTGGCTCTTATCTTTAAAACTTTTCTCAAAATATTGGACTCTTGTAAATCCTTGTAGTGATGCAAACAACTATACTTCTACAATATGTAGTGAAGAGGGATATTTTCCACTTGGGTGTTGAGTGAGGTTTTGTTGATTTTAAAATCCAAGCCATATCCTCCACTTTGAGATGATGCAAATACTCTTTTCTCATGATTGTGGGTAGTAAGTATGTTTTCCACATGGACAATGATGATGATGTCTTGTCTCATAAAATTAACCAACACACTTGTATTTTAAAATTTTCAAAGATGAACTACGTGTACCATGATCCCCTATTGCACGGAAGGTGGTACGTAGGCACTAAAGGTTCACAATCGCGGCTGGTGCAAAAATCATAAAAAAATATTTCATTTCTCACCTCCACCATCTATTTTTATACAACATTTTATAACCAAAATACATAGATTTTTACAAAGAGGTTCCTGCGGAGTACTGTAGATGTTTAGGGTGCTAATACCTTCTCTTTGCATAACCAAACCCCTTACCTTGAATATTTCCCCCTCTTTTGGTTTATTCGCTCTTTTCCCATCCATTCAAAAGATACTTATGGCTAGTAACTTTTGAAGAAATTTTATTTCAAGGGACTTAAAAGTTGACCATTTGTGAATATCTCAGGTACTTTTTGACTATGGATTCTAGAAAAAGAAAGACCAGAAAATACAATTTCAAGATTCCAAGATAGATGAGTTAATGAGCCTGATTCCCGAGATTGAGTGTTCTGCAGATTTTCAAAGGAAGAATGGGTCCATCATTTCTCTCATGAAGCTTAAGATGAAGGAGGGTATTCTCTCGACTTTGGTCCAGTTCTATGATCTGATGTATTGATGCTTTACTTTCCTTGACTATCAGTTGATGCCTACACTAGATGAGTATTCTTATCTGCTGGGTTTACCTATTATCGATCATATTCCTTTTACTGGTTTGGAGGGTGAGCCAAAAGCACATGAGATTGCTGCTTTGATCCATCTGGGGAAGTCTAAGGTTGAAGCCCAAATGACTACTAAAGGAGGTATTAGAGGATTACCAGCTCAGTTCTTGTTGGGAAAAGCTCGTTACTTTGGCAGGATGAAGAGCACGGTCGCTTTTGAGGCCATTTTTCTCTACTTGCTTAAGGTTGTTCTTATTTCCTAATGTGGACAAATTTGTTGACATTAATGCCATCAGGATCTTCATGATTGGAAACCCGATTCCTATATTGTTGGGTGATGATTATTACTCTATTCATCTTCGGGATTCTTATCATGGGGGATGGTTATCTGCTGCACGCCTCTATTGTATGGGTGGTTTACTTCTCATTTTCCTCAGTCTGATTCTTTCTGGGATGTTAGGAAGGAACCCCATTGGGCTCTTAAGATCATGGCACTTACTAACTTAGATATTGTTTGGTACCATCAGGCTTACCATGATGTAGAGATTGTCGAAAGTTGTGGGAGTTTCCCCAATGTACCTCTTCTTGGTACAAAGGGGGGAATTAACTATAACCCTGTTCTTGCAAGATGATAGCTTAGATATCCGATGAGGGATAAACCAAATAGTATTCATCTGAGTAGTTTCTTCGTGAAAGAGGGAGAAGACCATAAGGAATCTAGAGAACAGATTGGAAAGGCCTGGTGTCATATTCATAGGACGAGTAGGAAGGACTTGGGACCTAGGGGTTGTTTCTTTGGAGCCTTATCTACAGTGGGTACAAGCCAGAGCTATTCAGTTGAAGATGCCATATTCTCGGGAAACACCTATGCCTGATTTGTTTGTGAAGACCACTCCTACCTTATTGGATGATGTTGAAGAGCTGCAACTTGATTTAGTCAGGATGCAGCAGGAAAAGGAAGCTTGGAAGAATAAGTGCCAAACTCTAGAGATTAACTCAGAGCAGACTTGAAGGAGAAAGATGACTTGATTGAGATTCTTGAGAGTTGGGATGTAGAGACGATGGAGAGGCAAGGGGATTTATTTTCCCCTAAGCCTCAGTCAGATGCTAGTTGCTCACTTCCTGATTCAGATGATTGGAAGGAGGTTGCCACCAGATATGAAGAAGAAAACCAGAGGTTAAAGGCTCAGATTCCCATCCTTATAGGGAAGCAGCAGCGTATAGAGTGATCTCCATCAGCTTTTCTTCTTAGGATTTTAGACTTTACTTTCATCTTGTACTTGGGATTATTGAAACTTGTAATCCATTTTGAAGTTATTATAATAAAAAAATTTCAATATTTCAAATGTGTTATTACTTTGATATTTGCAAAATTGTCTAAGTCCATTGAAATATTAATAATACAATAAATCATGCGCATTGCACATCATGCATCATATTTTACATACTTCTTGCATTTTTTATGCATATCCAGGTGTCTTACCAAGCTTCTTTACTTTGTTCAGCAAGTTGTCTCACTGGTACAATACTCGAGCTAATTTCTGAAGGAAGATGGACAACTTATAATAAGAGAGTCGCAAGCTACGCGAGGAAGTTTCTGTTCTAAAGGCCAGTATGGCCAATCTCACTGCTCTGGTGGAATCTTTGGTGGCTTCTCAGAATTATCCACCGATTGCTCAGACTCAACAAATAATGGTTACTACTGAAGCTCTGACTGTTCCTTTGTCTGTTATTCCAGCTAGTGTTCAAAATCGCATGCCTCAAGGTTATCCATGGGGAATTCCACAAAACTTTGTTCCTGAAGGTTTCAATCTTGGTCCTCAAGTTACTCTAGTTGTTCAGACTACTGTTACTCCCATACCTCCTGTGGTGTATGTTACCCATGT
This sequence comes from Vicia faba, assembly GCA_948472305.1. Classification (NCBI taxonomy): domain Eukaryota; kingdom Viridiplantae; phylum Streptophyta; class Magnoliopsida; order Fabales; family Fabaceae; genus Vicia; species Vicia faba. The sequence continues at coordinate 777,801,783 of OX451737.1, forward strand.
TGCTAGAAACGAGATTCATTATGCTGCACCTCCCTCGGTGAATGTGGTCCCGTTTGCTAATGATGATGTGTATCATCATTTTCCTCCACCGAGTGAAGGCTTGGGTCTCTATGAGTGAATGGATATTTTCAGGATCAATTTGACAAGATGCATAGGGATATGAAGGCCCTCAGAGGAAAGGAATTGTTTGGGCAAAATGTGAATGATTTATGCTTTGTCCCTAATGCCAAGATACCTGTAAAGTTTAAAGTTCTGGAATTCGAGAAGTATAAGGGAAATACTTGTCCTCTCTCTCATATGGTGATGTATGTAAGAAGAATGTCTACCCATACTGATGGAAAAAAGGTAATGATGACTCTGAATACTAGCAGTGGTTGGTAAAAGGCGAAAAGCACACAAGTGATTTCTGTGGTCAAAGAAAAGACATGTGTCGAATGGGAATCTCAAAGAATGATCATTTCTCCTTGCGTCAAAACTGATATTATTGGGGGGAAATTTGTTAGCTCCTAAATTCGACACCTACAACAAGTTGGTCTTATGGGCCAAAAATAGATTGAACAAGTCTAAGTTGGAAAGGCTTCTACAGAATGGAAAAATACTTAGAGAAATTTCTAAGTTAAAATGAATCTTCGACCAGAAGGTTCTCACACCCTTCGACTGAAAGGATTCCAGGGTCTTTGACCAGAAGGAAACTTTGTATCTGCAACAGAAGATTTTGAACCTGAAGAAAGGAGGGAAAAGCAGTTCACTTGGCAGTTAAGGAAAGCAACATGGCGTGAAGATAAGGGTCGAAGCGCATGCAGAAGACACTTGTCTTCATCCTAGAGCAAGGAAACTTCTCGACGGTTACCTAGTTTTAGTATAAATATAGGAAGTTTATGTAGATTTCTATGTGTTCAACTGATCGTACAAATTATTCAATTCTATTCAAGTACCCGCTGCATGAGAAAGAATACTGAAAATGTACATCTGAAACACCACATTTTATAATCAAAGTCTTTTATTTCTATCTTTACATTTCTTTCCTTTTTATCTTGTTTGCACTTTATCTGCACTTTTTCCCAGATTGCTGCACTTAAACTCTTCTCAACCCCTTTTTTATTTACTTTCTGCACTCAAACTCATCCCTTTCCCATTCGAACGTGCGTTCTTCACTTACATTAGCATTTATGTCCAAACAACACCAAAAATTATCATATATCCTAGGATCAAACTGATCGATCCTGCGAGTAACCAAAAATTTACCCTTTTGGAAGATCAACGGTTGTTTACCAGAAAACACGGCGAACAAATTGGCACACCTAGTGGGACGTTGCTAATTGTTTTTGTTTGTTTATTTTTGTCTTCCGTTTTTGCTTATTTATCTTAACATAAATGCTTTGCATAAATTTCTTTCTTGTATGAAGTTTTGCATGCTATTAAGAAGTGGTAAATTAACCACCAAAGAGTGTACAACTAGAAAGAGAAATAGTGAAAGCAACATGGCTAATCAGCCAAATAATGGAGAAATACCTCCACCAATTACTACGGGAACAGAGGTAACACCAACTGTTAGTGAAATTGTCTCGTCAACTGTTGGCTCGATACCAACATTAACAGCAACCCAAACGGGACCAATACTTTTATATGCTGGTCCTAGGTGTCCATCAGGAACACCCCCACCAAGGGTGAATCATGGATCTCGACCATAAGCTCCCCTAAGATTTTCGACAACCTGGATGGGTCGAGACCAACCTTATGGCATGCCAACTACTGAAATGGCTAGCCTCATGAATGTTGCGTCTACATTTTCAGAACCTTTGGTAAGTGCGCCTTCAGCATTACAGGGATATGGAACTGGTATGGGTAGGAACCAACTTTTAGGAGGGACATCCCATGCAATGCCAAGCCTCACAAACGCTTCCACAATAATTTTGAGGCAATAGATGGATGAAAGCAACCATGACATGGTACATATGTTGGCCCAAACTCTAAGTATAATATTGAACCCTCTAATACAAAATACCACTCAGTCGAATTAACAAATGACAGCGCAAATGTCACGCATGACTGAATTTTTTGAGGTGCCCTAACCTATTCGACAACCCCAGAGAGCTCCTATGAGAGAGGATCAAGGTATAGTCTTAGAAGAAGATGTAACTATTAACCAAAATCCATAACTAAATAGGAGGAACCACAAAGTGGAAATCGAAAAACCTAGGATTGTAATACCCATACTTCCCCCACAGATCCCTAGAGATGGTGATCAAGGTGTAATGGTGGTAAATAGGAACCAAAATGCTGACGAACTGATACAGCAAGTTCGACACCATAATTATGGCACAGAAAATAATATGACAACCATGATCGAAAGAATCATGATACAAAATGGAATGAATATTGGCTTTCATAGGCCAAATTTTACATCCCCATTGTCGGAGTATATCTTGCAAACAGATTTACCCCCTTGGTGGAAAGTTCCAAAGTTCACTAAGTTTTCAGGGGATACTACGGAATCTACTATCGAACATATAGCGAGATATTTGATAGAAGATGGGGAAATATCAAATAATGAGAGCCTTAGGATTAAATACTTCCCAAGTTCTCTAACAAAAAATGCTTTTACTTGGTTTACCACCCTCTCAGCCAATTCGATCCACAATTGGAATCAATTGGAGAGATTGTTCCATGAAAAATTTTACATGGGACAAACCAAAATAAGTCTAAAAGAAATGGAAAGCGTGAAAAGAAGATTCACCAAGCCAATAGACAAATATCTAAATAGATTTTGACTGCTCAAAGCCAGATGCTTTACACAAGTGCCTGAGCATGAATTGGTCGAAATGGCTACAGGGGGCCTAGATTATTCTATTAGGAAGAAACTAGATACCCAATACCTGAGGGACGTGGCCCAATTGGCCGATAGAGTTAGACAGGTAGAATGTCTTAAAATTGAAAAAGCTAAGGCAACTAAAACTCATCAAAGAGAAAGGATAGCCTATGTCAAAATGGATGATAATAATCCAGAGACATCTAGTGATCCTATAGCTGTCGAAGAAAGCGAAATAGATTTAGAAGAATTAAAACAAGGTCCTCCCTACTCTTGTAGATTGTTAGTTCCCTCAGATGGGAAGAATCCTACTGAGTCTGAAAAGAATAGTGATAGATTCACAAAGAAAACATATAGTTTCGACGTCACAAAATGTGACGAGATATTTGACTTGTTAGTTAAAGATGGCCAAATGATAGTGCCCCCAGGGGGAAAAATGCCTCCTTTAGAACAAAGAAAGAAAAGAGGTTTTTGTAAGTATCATAATCTTTTGGGCCATAAAACTTCACAATGTTTTCTTTTCAGGGATCTCGTTCAAGGAGCGGTCAAAGAAGGCAGACTCAAATTTGCTGACAAACCCCAAATGAAAATTGATGCAAACCCACTGAGAGCTGATGCCCACTATGCTGAACCAGCAGTCATCAACATGGTAGAATCTTCTGAAGACTTAGTCAATATGCCGGTTTTTGGCAGTTTCACTAGGAACATCTCCAGAAAGACCGCTAGAGCGGTGAGAAAGGCTGCTGAAGGCCTAAGCAAAAAGGCTACTGAAAGCCTAAACAAAGAGGCTACTGAAGGCCTAAGAAAAGGAGTTACTGAAGACTCAAACAAAAGGACTACTGCAAGTTCTTATTTGGATGCCGTCAAGGGTTCAACAGAGGACCTTGAAGCCAAAATGCAAAAAATGAATCTCGCTGCCAAGAGCAACGTATAAGTCAACATGGTTGAAGTATCTGAGGCAAAGGCTTCGGAAGAAGCCATTAGACAAGAGGAAGTGAATAAAACTGCATTTCCTAAAGAAAATGAGAATCTGGTTGACTTTCTGCAACGATGCCAGAAGAAGAAGTCTGAATTGATGTTGTGTCCAAGATGTAGCTCCATCTTTGACAAAGAGGCTGCAGAACAGATACATGGCATAAGGGCAGTGAAGGAGAAAAGGGCCACCAATGCCTAACCCCACATGGTTTCTGAGGTTAGATACGATCCCAGAAGAGGACCAATGAACCAGGTGAAGAGGCCATCAACTTTCAGGCCTCCAACAAATATCCCGGTGGACACTTGGCTAAAAACATAAAATAGGCAAAGACCAAGTGAAGAAAAATGGCGAATATTCGATGTGCCAAGAGGTTCATCCTTGGCATATAGGAAGGAGTTCCAAACTACAACTACAAACAAAGTGGCTCATGTGTCGAGAAACTATAAGGGGAAGAAACCCATGTCTCGCTCCCAGTGGAGAAGATTTCAAAGACAGTGAAAAGCCGAAAGAGAGGTTGCAGAAGAGCCTTAACCAGAGTCAAGCACCAACGTACAACAAAGAATGGACAACGGAAAACAAAGAAAGCCTTTGGAAAGGAAACCAATTGCTAGAAGATTGGAGTGGCCAAATCGAGGCGAATCAGATGACGAAGGTAACTCTGAATCTGATACTACTTTAGACATTATGGTAAATGTAGTATCAGTGCTACCTAGAGAATACGACCACCAAGTCGAAGTCGAAGAGACCGACTGGGAAATTGAACAGGAAATGTCCAAACATAGGCCAGTGTGCTATTATATGATGAACAATGGTTGCATTGAAGAGCAAAATGCCTTCTTCGAGCCACCTATTGAGGCGATGAAAAATCACCTAAAACCCTTATTCATAAAGGAAAAGATAGGGGAAATAATAATCAACAAAATTCTGGTTGATTGTGGGGCTACAATAAATATAATTCCCCAATCTATGCTGAGGAAAATAGGCAAAGGAGATGGAGATATCAAACTCTACAACATGGTTTTGTCGAACTATGAGGGAGGTACTGGAACTACTATGGGGGTGATACAATTAGACCTCAAGGTGGGAACAATACTTCGACCAACTATGTTCATGGTCATTTCAGTGAAGCCCAACTATAATCCACTCTTAGGTAGAGAGTGGATACATGGAATAGGTGCAGTGCCATCTTCGATGCATCAACGGGTCACAATTTGGCGCCCTGATAGAATTGTAGAGAATATTGAAGTCGACCAAAGTTATTAATTAGGTGAAGTTAATAACGTTGGAAAAAATAGCTTCCACAGAAACTTGGCTCACATAGGGCCATGCAATCCTCCTGAGTTCGATTTGGCACCAGCACCAAATTCCTTTTGCTCCCTCTACCTACATTCCGACCATGGTTTCCAGTGGGATAGAGAAGATTTATCAAACATTGACTATGGAGGAGTTGATGACATACAGCCAACGGGCTGGGGAAGTGAATTTGGTGATGATGACTGAATCACAAGCTTTACAAAAGATTTGGGCATATGTAGCCGAAACTGGAATGATAGCTGCCTTAGAGGCTAAATTCAAATACATGGCTCTTTAAGCCAATGAACGAGTATTTCTTATAGAAGGTCCTGGGAAAGACTTCAAACCAGAACCACCTAACGCGAAGGACAAAGAAATGAAAAACCAGAGGTTATATGCTATCTATGATAATGAGCCTTTGGGTTTTGAAAAGGATCCGTTGGTGAACAGTGTTAAAATGCTAGCACAAGATCCTTTGGAAGAAATAGATCTGGACGAAGGATTCGTGAAAAGACCAACATACATTAGCACGAAGATAGATCCAGAGCTCAGGATCGAAATAATCCAATTGTCGAAGGAGTTCAAAGACTGTTTTGCATGGGATTATGATGAACTGCATGGTCTCGACGGGGAATTGGTAGAGCTTCAACTGCCAATAAAGCCTGGGAAAAAGCCTGTCAAGCAAACTCCAAGGTATTTTGCACCAGAGGTCTTGTCGAAGATCAAGACGGAAGTCGAAAGACTGTTGAGATGCAAGTTCATCCGAACAACTAGGTATGTCGAATGGATTGCAAATATAGTACCTGTTATAAAGAAAAATGGTACCTTAAGGGTGTGCATTAATTTTAGAGATTTAAATGCTGCAACACCCAAAGATGAATATATAATGCCTGTGGTGGAAATGCTTGACGATTCTGTTGCTGGCTTCGAATACATGAGTATGCTTGATAGATACTCAGGGTATAATCAAATTTTCATTGCTGAAGAGGATATGTCAAAAATAGCCTTTCGATGCCCTGGGGATTTTGGCTCTTACGAATGGGTAGTGATGCCTTTTGGCCTAAAAAACGCAGGGGCAACATATCAAAGAGCAATGAATTCTATCTTCCATGATTTTATTGAAGCTTTTATGAAGATTTATATTGATGATATTGTTGTTAAATCTGTTTCAAGGAAGAATCATATAGACCATCTTCGACAATCCTTCGAAAGGATGAGACGCTATGGTCTGAAAATGAATCCTCTAAAATGCGCTTTCAGCGTAAGAGCATGGGACTTCTTAGGCTTTATGGTCCATAAAAAGGGAATTAAAGTAAACCAGAACAAGACCAAAGCCACTTTGGAAGCGAAAGCGCCAACTAACAAGAAGGAGTTGCAATCTCTACTTGGTAAGATAAATTTCCTGAGGAGATTTATTTCCAACTTAAGTGGAAAAACGCAAGCCTTCTCACCACTACTTCGACTCAACAAAGGAGGCTTCAAGTGGGGGAAAGAACAACAAGAGGCTTTTGAGAAGATCAAAGAATACCTCGCCAAACCACCTATTATGGTACCTCCTTGTAGAAATAGAAGTATGAGATTGTATATAGCTGCATCCGATAAAACTTTAGGAAGCATGTTAGCTCAAGAGGGTGAGAATGGTGTCGAGAGACCCATATATTACCTTAGTAGAGTTTTAAATGATGCAGAAACTAGATATAACGAAGTTGAAAAACTATGTTTATGTCTTTACTTCTCGTGTACAAAGCTCAATCAATATATTAAACTAGTTGATGTTTTTGTTTCGTCTCATTTTGATGTTTTCAAATATATGTTGTCGAAACCCGTCTTACACAGTCGAATTGGAAAATGGGAACTTGCATTAACTGAGTATTCATTAACCTTTACTCCTCTAAGGCTGTAAAAGGTCAAGCGATAGCAGATTTTATAGTTGACCACTCAATAAATGTGGAATCAATCAACTACCTAGAGATCGAACCCTGGAAGTTATACTTAGACGGTTCTAGTCATAAAGATGGAACTGGGGTAGGAGTTCTAATTATTTCTCCAAATAAAATTCCAACAACATTCAAGTACAAGATCGAAGGTTCTTGTTCAAACAATGAGGCTGAATACGAAGCTCTAATCGTAGGCCTTGAAATATTGTTGGAATTGGGGGCAACTCGAGTCGAAATAATGGGAGACTCGGAGTTAGTTATAAAACAAGTTACAAAAGAATATAAATGCATAAGAGAAAATCTTATCAAGTATTTTGTAATAGTCAATCTTTTGTTGAAAAACTTTGAAAAGATTAACATTCGATATATACAAAGACAGCAAAATCAAGTGGCTAATGACTTAGCACAAATTGCATCCGGGTATAAAATTTCAAAAGAGAAATTACAACAAGTAATCGAAGTTAGAGGGAGAGTGACATTAACTAAGTTGTCTCCAACAAATTTGAAAACAACAAAGTTGGGGTACGCTGATCACAAAAACTTCGAAATTTCGTTCATAGATAATCTAATAGAACAAGATTAGAGAAAGCCTATAGTGGATTATTTGCAAAATCCAGTAGCTTCGACAGAATGAAAGATAAAGTATAGGGTGTTGATTTATACCCTAATGGGAAACGAGTTATTTAAAAAGACGCCTGAAGGGGTGCTATTAAAATGCCTAAATGAAACAGAGGAATACATAGCCCTTTCAACTACACATGCTGGGGCATGTGGAGCACATCAAGTAGGCCATAAAATGAAATGGTTATTGTTTTGACAAGGACTATATTAGCCCACTATGTTGAAAGATTGTGTTAAGTTTACAAAGGGATGTCAGGAATGTCAAGTACATACAAGTATCCAATACGTACCTGCAAGCGAGCTTCACTCAATTGTGAAACCTTGGCCTTTTAAGGGATGGGATTTGGATCTTATTGGAAAGATTCGACCAGCGTCATCTAAAATCCAGAAATACATATTGGTGGGCATTTATTATTTTACTAAATGGATTGAAGCAATTCCTTTAGTCAATGTAAACCAGGAAAATGTCATTGAATTCATTCAAACGCACATTATATATAGGTTTAGAATCCCTGATACAATAACAACTGATCAAGGGTCAATCTTTATTGGTCGAAAAATGCAAGAGTTTGCTACAGAAATGGGGTTCAAATTATTAACATCTACGCCTTACTATGCACAAGCCAATGGTTAAGTAGAAGCGGAAAACAAGGTAATAATCAGCTTAATAAATAAGCATGTAGGAAAGAAGACAAAAAATTGGCTCAAGACTTTAGATCAAATTTTATGGGCTTGTCGAACTTCTCCTAAGGAAGTTACCGGAACAACACCTTTTCGACTAACTTACGGCCATGACGTAGTGTTGCCAGTAGAAATTTGTCTACAATCAACAAGAATTCAGAAACATCAAGACATCCCTTCTGAAGTTTATTGGAATATGATGTTAGACGAATTGGTTGATTTGGACGAAGAAATACTGATGGATTTGGATCTCTTAAGGTCACAAAAGAGAAGAGTGGAAAGATCTTACAATAAAAGAGTAAAACCCAAGACATTCTTGCCTGAGGACCTGGTATGGAAATTAATCCTCCCAATGGATCGAAAGGATAGAAATATGGGGAAATGGTCTCCTAAATGGGAAGGACCTTTTAAGATCATCCAAATGTTATCTGGTGGCGCATATGAGGTCGAAGAGTTAAATGAAGACCAAAGGATCTTGAGAGTAAATGGTAAATACTTAAAAAATTATAGACCTACACTTTAAGAGGTTAGAATAACCAATTATTAATCTTAATCAAGTTAAAAAAGCCAAGATGGAAAATATATTACAAAGCCAAAATGGCTTAAATTCATTACAAAAAATATATAATTACACAACTGAAAAATAAAGTCAAAATCAAAACGGGAGGTTGGCCTTGATTTGGAGGTATTTTATCTTCTGTAGCTCAATGATTCTTTCACATAAAGATTTCGACTAATGAAGAGTCTCGATTTTGGAATCCAATGCTTGGGATCGTTCAGCATATGCTAACCCTTCGTTGAGTTCCTCTTGACTTTCTGAATCAGTGCTGACAGCAAGAAGTTCTTCCTTTCGTTTATCGTTGGCAGCAATCTTGGCTTCTAACTCTCTGATTTGAGCCTTCATACTGGCTGTATTTTGATCGAGTTCTTCGACTTCTTTTTTCCAAGCTTCTTGCACCCTTAACAACTTCTTCAACTTTGAAGCGGATTCAGCAGCAGCACCCCAGGAAGCAGCTACATGGCCATTGGCCTCCTTAATTTCGCGAGTGGGAGTCCTTCGACGATTGTAGTCAGTTGAAACCTGATCGATGATGTAAGTCAAATCCAAAATAACGCTGGCAATGTCAGGAGAAGTAGCAAGAAGGTCGACAGCTCTTAAAGTAATCTTCAAAAAGGAAGGAGTTGTAGGTTCTCCCTCTAAGGTCAGCATTAAATCTATTTTGAAAAGCCTCGCCTTAACCTTTTGAAGTGCTTCTTCAAGAGGATATGTTGAAGTGGATTTGCTAGACACAGTCGAAGCACTCTGATCAGAGGAACTTTCTCTACCCTCAAGAGTGGCGGTCAAGTAGCCAAGAGGATTTTGCTGTTTCAGTAATGCCAAATCTTCCTTAGTATGAGACCCATACGAAGTAACCCTCTCGTTTGCAACACGAGCCACATTGGCTTCGACAAGCATCTACACAGGGACACCTTCAACACGTGCAGAGTTTCCTGCTCCCCCTGTGAGGTTTTCTCTTTCATCAGTCGCCAGAATATCTTCAGTCATATTCCCTCCCGCTGGTGTGTTTTCCTTCTTCGTTTCGATTATATCATCAGCAACCTCTTCTTCTCCATCCTTACGTCCATCATCGTTAGCTTGCGGAGTCCCAAGATTCACATGTTCTTCACTAGGAGCTTCTTCATTAGGCTTCCCAACGACTTCATGCCCAGAAGTTTGGTTCACTTTGCTAGCAGAGCTCACAAAAGATCCTTTTGCTGAAGAAGGCCTATAAGTAGGATCACCCTCACTGTTTATTAAGGTGACAGATTCTTCTACAAGGACCTGTTTTGAAGTGCCAGCAGTGTCCTGAAGATTACAAGATGGTTATCAGAATCATTTAAAAAAGAAAAAGAAGTCAAAGTAAGTAAACAATCTTGAAGGGTCGAAGTAATTACCTTATGCGGAACTTCAGCGCCAGGACTTGAGTTATCGCTCTCACTAGGATTTTTTAGACTAGCAGCTATCTCTTGCTCCGTTTGTTCTCTGATGATGACAGGAGGAGGTCTCAACCCAATAACTTTAACCTTGACCTTGGTTTTTGGATGAGGCTCAAGAATAGTGGATGGTTTCTTAACTTGTGCCTCTTTAGGGGGACAGGAGGAGATTCTTCTTCTTCATCACTAGAAATTTCAATTTCTTGAACTTTCCTTTTCTGCGGATTGATTTCAAATACCCAGAAAGAAAGGAGTCAAAGGCATTAGCGTCAAAATTAATATGTCAAGAAGAAAGATATAGCAGAAAGTGTTTACCTTTTGTGAAGGTTTCACAGAAGGGTCTCCTCCCTTTGCGCTTTCAGCGACTTTCTTGGTGACGATCCTCTTGACCGCTAAAAGATGAACAAGTATAAATTAGATGTAGAATGATTAAATCGAAGACGATAAAGACATTTTCTTTGAGAAAGAAGATTACCCTTTTTTATCTTGTCAGAGACTAGCGTAAACGCCTCTTGAAGGTGAGCAGCAAAGTCTTTTTCGTCAAAAAATTCTTCATTGTAATACTGCTTCCACCAGTCTTCAAAAAGAGGCGAACACAGGAAATTGAGATTGAAGTCGAACAGAGTTAGTACGGTTCGACCAACGTACCTACCAATATGCTCGGTAGCAGCATCCTCTGAATAGTCTGCATTGTAAAATAGCAGAAGCTTTTTCTCGGGAGTAGATTGGTGAAGGGAGCATCTGGATAATACCAAATTATTGAGAGATAAGATTTGGTTGATAAGCAATTAAGCTAAGTTAATTCTTCGAACTCTTGAATCTCATAGGCATGATTCTTGGTTGAAGAAATGACTCCCAGATAGCCACATATTCATCCACATGGTCATCTTTGTTAGACGAAGGATATGGTCGAATGAAGCAATCCGGGCCAACCTTTCTACTAGCAAAGGGAGCCATGGTCGAAACAAATTCCTTCCACTTTGAAAAAATCATTACAAAGCTTGTAAATTCTTTTTGGAATTGTTGACCTTCGTCAGTTGGAGTCAAAAAGACTAATCTAGTCCCTTCGACCCTTCTGTTCAGGACCTCTGGGTCCCTCTCACTAATCTTATTCTTCTGCGGAAGAAAAGATTCAAAAGTGGCATTTAGCCAAAGTTGCAGAAGCCAAAAGGAGCCAGAAAGGAGTAAAGTCGCCTTCTCTCCAATAACCTTAAGTTGAGTCACACCATTGCTGATGGACTCATACAGGTTGGCTAGAATCAACTCATCCAGACAAAGAGGATAGCCATGGTGAAGCTGGGTTGCAAGAGTATGCATTTTCTTAGTCACTTGAAGTGACTTAGTGCAAAAAATGAAACGAGATAACCACAAAGCCAGAAAAGCTATGTGTTTTACTTCAGAGACAGTGGTACTCAATTTTTTGTGGAAATGGTTGATGAATATAGTATACATGGGCTTCGTGGCCGAAAACCCAATAGAATATCCAGACAAATCCTCAGGGTCGAAGTAGTCACCTGTTGGTCGAAGACCAGTAATGGCGACTATATCGAAGAGCATTGGGGTTACCATTCCACAAGGCAAATGGAAGGTAAAACGTGTGTGGTCCCAGAAATACAGTGAAGATACCAACATGAGAGGGAAATAAGCTAACCCAGTCTTCGATAACATGATCAAGTCATAGATCCCCATATCTTTCCAGATTTGGGCTTGTAATTTTTCCATCTTACTCAGCCATTCTGAGTATTCTGAAGTAAGACTAGGGAAAGATCGAAAGATCCTATTGCCCTTGTTCATGAACTAAAGGTTGATATCTTCCTTCGTTTGATAATGTTGCTGGTTGGCAGGAGTTGCATTTTCAAGATCATTCTTGAGTTTCTTTGCACAACCTATAGGCTTGAGCCTAGGGTGAGTTGGGAAGAAGTTGTTATTTTGTTTTGGGCTCTCAAAACATGTAGATAATGGGCTAGACATGGCATACATCTGCCCAAAATACCTAACAGGGATAAGCAATTGGGAGTCATAAGCCTCACGCCACTCTTTGGCCATGGGTTCATATATGACCCTTCGTTCCCCAGTCGAGACAGGTACAGGGTTAGTGGAGAAAACCTTTGGTTGTCTTTGTAGATCAGAAACGTTCTTAGTTTTTGGGTTGTTGGGTGCATTGGAACGGAAAGCCATGGTTGAAAGTAGTGAAAGAATGAAGAAGAATGAAGTTGTTAAGACTTTTTCTTTGCAAGGAAGTGAAGAATACTAGGAGTTGTAAAAGAATTCCAAATAGAGGATTCGTCTATTTATAGTGTTCGGGGAAGAGTGTTTTCCCTCAAGATCATTTAATGTTGCAGAGTTAGTGGGGCACATGGCGAGCGTTGGAGCAGTTATCGTACGAGTAATGAAAATGTTTTCCATTCCTTCCTAGGCTGTAGGGATAATGACCATCATGGCAGTGTGGTAACGGCTGATTGACAGTGACGTGTTGGAAAAAAGGTAATGATGACTCTGAATACCAGCACTGGTTGGTAGAAGGAGAAAAGCACACAAGTGATTTCTGTGGTCAAAGAGAACACAGGTGTAGAATGGAAATCTCAAAGAATGATCATTTCTCCTTGCGACAAAACTGATATTCTTGGGGGGAAATTTGTTAGCTCCTAAAAATTAGACACCTACAACAAGTTGGTCTTATGGGCCAAAAATAGATTGAACAAGTCTAAGTTGGAAAGGCTTCGACATAATGGAAAAATACTTAGAGAAATTTCTAAGTTAAAATGAATCTTAGACCAGAAGGTTCTCACACCCTTTGACTGAAAGGATTCCAGGGTCTTCGACCAGAAGGAAACTTTGTATCTGCAACAGGAAGAAAGGAGGGAAAAGCAGTTCGCTTGGAAGTTAAGGAAAGTAACATGGCATGAAGATAGGGGTCGAAGCGCATGAGGAAGACACTTGTATTCATCCTAGAGCAAGGAAACTCCTCGACGGTTACCTAATTTTAGTATAAATATAGGAAGTTTAGGTAGATTTTTGTGTGCTCAACTGATCGTACAAATTATTCAATACTATTCAAGTACCCGCTGCGTGAGAAAGAATACTGAAAATGTACGTCTGAAACACCACATTTTATAATCAAAGTCTTTTATTTCTCTCTTTACATTTCTTGCCTTTTTATCTTGTTTGCACTTTAGAGCACTTTTTCCCAGATTCCTGCACTTAAACTCTTTTCAGCCCCTTTTCTATTTACTTTCTGCACTCAAACTCATCCCTTTCCCAATCGAACGTGTGTTCTTCACTTAGTTTAGCATTTATGTCCAAACAACACCAAAAATTAGCATATGTCCTAGGATCAAACTGATCGATCCCGCGAGTAACCAAAAATTTACCCTTTTGGAAGATCAGCGGTTGTTTACCAGAAAACACGGCGAACAATGGTTTTGCCAAAAAGAAGGAAGGAGATACAAATGTTGTTATTCAAGAGAGAAGGGCTAATCCTCCTAAAAGAAATTATCAGCATCATCAATAGGTCGCCTCAGTAACTCCAGTTATTGGTGTGGCTCCAACCATAATTGCTTATCAGAGACCATCCCATCAGGGGAATCAAGGGAAGAATCAGAGGAGGGAGAGTTATGACCCTATCCCTATGAGCTATGCAGAATTACTCCTGGAGTTAATTCAAAAGAAGTTGGTTCAGACCAGACCACCTCACATTATACAATCATTGTTGCCTTGGTATTATAAGGCACACCAAACATGTGCTTTTCATCAGGGAGCACCAGGGCACAATGTCGAGAACTACTATCCTTTGAAAACTGAAGTACAAAAATTAGTGAGGTCTGGTTTCTTATCCTTTAAAGATGTCGGCCCTAATGTAAAAGATAATCCTTTGCCAAAGCATGGAGGAGCAAATGTTGTGAACATGGTGGTTGGTTGTCCAGGCGATTTCCAGATTTTCGATATTAAATTGGTTAGAGGAGATTTGGAAAAAATGCATGCAGAACTTTATGAGTTTAGTTACTATATGCATGATCATGCTGGTTGTTGTATTTGCAGCATGGATATACAGGGTTGTGACAAGATAAAGGCTAATTTGTAAGAGATAATGGATGAGGGCCTCATCCATATAAGCAGGCATAGGGCAAAGTATGAGGAGGAAGTAAACATGGTTTCTAGATATCCTGGAGAGTTGAAAATATTTGATGTGGAATATATGAATGATAACTTGGTGTAGTTGCATGCTACCTTCTGCTATATGGAAGGTCAAGAAATGCACCATTATAGATCTTGCCGGATCTGCTGCAGAGATTCGCGTGGTTGTTCCATTATGAGAAAGGGTATTCAGTTATTGTTGGACAACAGTACCATCAAGGTTTCAAGAAATAGGGATGCTTATGTTAATATGATTGAAGATTGTTTGGATGGGACTGCGTCAGATGATGAGTATGAATCCGCAGAAGAGTTCTTCTCCTCAGATGAAGATATATTTTCCAGAGATGACTCTGTAATGACTGAATGTGTTGAAGAGAGAGTTAATGCTATTGTGCCTTGTTTTGGTGCTCCCACCCATTTTGAAGTTGAATATCATGGCAAGCCAGCTATTTCTCCATTGGTGATTAGCTTGTCGGGTCATGTTCCCTACAAGTAAGATAAGGTTATACCCTATAAGTATAATGCTACAATTTTAGAGGATGGTGTGGAAGTACCCATCCAACCTATGTCCAATGTGGTAAATATTGATGAGGCCAGCCGAGTGACCCGTAGTGGTCGTGTGTTTGCGTCTGTCATTAGAAGAAGTGTTGATGCTGATAAGAAATTTTTTGAAGATGTTGAACCCAAGAAGGAAGTAGGGGAATCTAGTGGATCTACGCTAGAAAAAGAGGTGGATGATATATTGAAGATTATAAAGATGAGTGACTACAGGATCGTAGACCAATTGTTGCAGACTCCATCAAAAATGTCTATTCTGGCCTTACTTATGAACTCCTCTGCTCACAGAGAATCTTTAATGAGGGTATTGGACCAAGCTTTCATGGAAAGTGATATTCCAGTAGACCAATTCAGCAATGTGGTAGGGAATATTACATCATGTAATAACCTGAGTTTCTGCAACAATGAATCGCCCGATGAAGGAAGAAATCACAACTTGGCCCTCCATATCTCTATGAACTGCAAGAATGATTCATTATCAAATGTGTTGATTGATAATGAATCTGCATTGAAAGTCATACCGAGGAGCACGCTCATGAAGTTGAAATATTAATGAACGCCCATGCGTCTGAGTGTCATTATTGTGAAAGCGTTTGATGGATCAAGGAAATCTGTTATTGGTGAAGTGGACTTGCCTATTCATATAGGCCCACATTTGTTTCAGATTACTTTCCAGGTCATGGATATTATACCCGCTTACAGCTGTTTGTTAGGACAACTCTGGATACATGAGGTTGGGGATGTCACTTCGACTTTACACCAGAAGTTGAATTTCGTGCGTGAAGGAAAAGTGGTCATCATAAATGGAGAGCAGACATTATTGATATCTCATTTGTCCTCTTTCAGTATTATGGAAGCGGATGAAGTTGTTATTGGAACCCAGTTCTAAGCTTTATCCATTGATAATATAAGAGGAAATGAAAATTCTATAGCTTCGTTTAAGGATGCTCTGCAGGTTGTGCGTAATGGCCATAGTGAAGTATGGGGACAAATTGTTGATCCACTTGTAAACAAGAATAGATATGGCTTGAGATTCTTTGTGAATAATGGTAAAGGTAAGAACATGAAGCCAAAGTCTTCTGCAGGCAAGTATCAGGATATCTTTCATAGCGGGGGTTATCTTCATCCAACTGTTTCTGAGATTAATGCCATTGTGGAAGATGAAGCAGAGCCAGAAATGCCAAATTATGTGACGCACAGAGTTAGGCTTCAGAACTGGATCACCATTGATGTTCCCTCTTGCATACATGTCACAAAGTAATTTGTGTTTGTCAATCTTTTCAAAAAGCTTTCACTCTGCCCAAGGTGAAAGTATTGATATTGTATGGGCTTGTCTGTTTGCTTTGATCTTTAAAATCAATAATAAAAGTTGTCTTTGTTTCCCAAATTGTGTTTTTACTTTCTGCTTTTTCTCGGAAAATGGTAATCAGAAAAAAAACCTTTCAAAATAAATAATAACTGAAATTGAATCTGCATAATCACTTGTTATATGTGCCAGTTTCTAAAAACAATCATAAATCATATGTGCATATTAATTAAAAAACCCGTTGAATACAATGACCCTGCACCCTCTCCCAACTTTGAATGTCATGTGTATGGGGCCAAAGAAGAAGACTATGATGAGATTCTGGAAGAGGTATCACGGTTTCTTGAGCGCGAGGATAGTGCCATTCAGCCATATAAAGAGCCATTAGAAGTAATCAATTTGGGTTCAGAAGAAGATCCGAAGGAAGTCAAGATTGGAGAATTTCTACATCCTGATGTGAAGAGCAAGTTGATTGAGATGATGAAAGATTATGTGGATATCTTTTATTGGTCTTACCAAGATATGCCTGGTTTAGATACAGATATTGTAGAGCACCTTTTGTCGCTGAAGCCAGAGTGTCCGCTAATCAAACAGAAGTTACGAAGAACTCACCCAGATATGGAGTAAAAATCAAAGAAGAAGTTATGAAGCAGGTTAATGTCGGTTTTCTTGTGACATCAGTGTACCCTCAGTAGATTTCCAATATTGTCCTAGTACCAAAGAAAGACGGAAAAATTCGCATGTGCGTAGATTACAGAGATCTAAATAAAAGCTAGTCCAAAAGATGATTTTCCATTTCCGCACATTGATATGTTAGTGGATAGCACAACAAAATTCAAAGTTTTCTCGTTCATGGACAGATTTTCCAGATATAATCAAATAAGGATGGCTCCTGAGGACATGGAAAAAACAACATTTATCACACCCTAGGGAACATTCTGTTACAGAGTGATGCCCTTCGGGTTGAAGAACGTTGGTGCAACGTACCAGAGGGTTATGACAACCCTATTCCATGATCTGATACACAAGGAAATTAAGGTATACGTTTACGATATGATTGCTAAATCCTATACAGTAGAAGGGCATGTAGAAGATTTGTTGAAGTTGTTTCAGCGTTTGAGGAAGTATCGTCTCTTCTTGAATCCAAATAAACGTGCCTTCGGTGTTCAATCAGGGAAGTTATTGGGTTTCATTGTCAGCCAAATAGGGACTGAAGTCGACCCTGATAAAGTCAAAGCAATTCAAGAAATTCCAGCACTGAGAATTGAAAAGCAAGTCATAGGTTTCCTCGGGCGTTTGAATTACATCTCCAGATTCATTTCCCACATGACTAAAATGTGTGAATCGATCTTTAAGTTGTTAAAGAAAGATCAAGGTTGTGTGTGGATAGATGACTGCCAAAGGGCATTTGAAAGTATTAAAGAATATCTACTTGAACCTCCTATCTTGCTCCCTCCTGTTGAAGGAAGACCATTGATTATGTATCTGACAGTGTTAGATAATTCTATGGGTTGTATTCTGGGATAACAAGATGAAACAGGGAAGAAAGAGTTTGCCATTAATTATCTCAGTAAAAAGTTTACAGACTGTGAGTCACAATATTCTATGCTAGAAAAGACATGTTGTGCTCTGGCCTGGGCGGAAAAATGTTTACGACAGTATATGTTGAATCATACCACTTGGTTAATCTCCAAAATGGGTCCAATCAAGTACATTTTTGAAAAGCCTGCTCTCACTGGGAGAATTTCCCGTTGGCAGATGTTGTCATTTGAATATGACATTGAATACCGCATTCAAAAAGCTATTAAAAGCAGTGTGTTGGAAGATTATCTTGCTCACCAACCAGTTGATGATTATCAATCTGTGAAGTAGGATTTCCCAGATGAGGATGTGATGTTTCTGAAAGTAAAAGCTTGTGATGAACCATTGTCTGAGGAAGGTCCTGATCCTGAATCTCACTGGAGCATGATATTTGAGGGAGATGTGAATTCTTATGGTAAAGGAATTGGTGACGTGATTATCATCCTCATAGATCACACATATCTTTTACTGCAAGGTTGACATTCGATTGCACCAATAATATGGCACAGTATGAGGCTTGCATCATGCGTCTCGAGGAAGATATCAATCTTAGAACTAAAATTCTAGATGTGTATGGCGATTCAGTTTTGGTAGTAAATCATATTAAAGGAGAGTGGGATACTCGTCACCCCCGTTTAATCCCTTACAAAGATTATGCTAGAAGATCGTTACCCTTCTTTAATAAGGTTGAATTCCATCATATCCCCAGAGATGAAAATCAAACGGCAGATGCTTTGGAAACTCTGGCTTCTATGTATCAAGTGAATACTTGAATTGATATACCTCGAATTATAGTTCGGCGACTGGATAGGCCTGCTCATGTGTTTACAACAGAGGAGGTAGCAGATGAGAAACCTTGGTATTATGATATCAAGCATTTTCTCTAAACACAGGAATATCTGATTGGTGCATCGAATAAAGATAGAAAGACATTGAGAAGGTTGGCTAGCAGTTTCTTCCTCAATGAAAATGTGTTGTAGAAGAGAAATTATGACATGGTTTTGCTTAGATGCGTGGATAGACACAAAGTAGACATGTTGATGCATGAAATTTATGAAGGTTCCTTTGGCACTCATGCCAATGGACATTCGATGGCTAAGAAGATGCTAAGGGCAGGTTATTATTGCCTGACAATGGAATTTGACTGTTACAAATTTGCAAAGAAGTGCCATAAATGCCATATTTATGCGCACAAAATTCATGTGCCTCCGACACTTCTCAATGTTATTTCTTCCCCGTGGACTTTCTCTATGAGGGGTATTGACATGATTGGAATGATTGAACCCAAAGCTTCAAATGGACATTGTTTTATCTTAGTAGCAATTGATTACTTCACCAAATGGGTGGAGGATGCTTCCTAAGCTAATGTTGCCAAGCAGGTGATAGTGTGCTTCATTAGGAATAATCTCATATGTCAGTATGGTGTGCCGAGAAGAATTATCACCGACAATGGATCCAATCTGAATAACAAGATGATGATAGAAATTTATGAAGAATTAAAGATTGTCTATCACAATTCATCTTCGTACAGGCCAAAGATGATAGGGCTATTGAAGCTGGTAATAAGAATATCAAGAAGATCATCCAGAAGATGGTTGTTACTTATAAAGATTGGCATGAAATGCTCCCTCTTGCTTTACATGGGTATCAGACATTTGTATGCACTTCAACAGGAGCAACCTCGTTCTCCCTTGTGTATGGTATAGAAGCAGTGCTCCCAATAGAGGTTGAGATTCCCTCTTTATGTGTGATAATGGAAACCAAGTTGTCAGAGGCTGAATGGGTTCAAAATAGGTTTGACCATTTGAGTTTGATTGAAGAGAAGAGAATGACGACTTTGTGTCATGGGCAATCATATCATAATAGAATGAAGAAAGCATTTGATAAGAAGGTCAAACCTCGTGAATTCAGAGAAGGATACCTCGTGCTCAGGAAGATCATGTCTTTTAACATTGATTCTAGGGGCAAGTGGACTCCCAATTTTGAAGGCCCATATGTTGTCAAGAAAGCCTTCTCTAGCGGTGCAATAATTCTTGAAACTATGGATGGCGGGGAGTTCCCACGTCCCATGACTGTTGATGCAGTCAAGAAATACTTCGCCTAAAGAAATAAAAGAACAGCTCACTAAGTCGAAAACCCGAAAGGGCGGCTTAGATAAAAAGGAGCGTCTTGGTAGGCCGAAAACCCAAAAGGGAGGTCTAGGCAAAAATTAGAGACATAAACTGAATAAATTTCCCCACTAAGTTGAAAACCTGCAAGGGCAACTTAGGAAAAAGTTAGGGACTTTCTTGGCAAGTAACTACATCAGACAAGACTTGATCATTGAAGCAACAATCTTCTTGGATCCTCACCATACTTCGACAAAAGCTGCTACTCAAGATTTCAAAGTTGTTAGAAAGAATAGTGGTCATTGTATTTCAATGTATATTTTCAATTATATATTACTGTGATATGGTGGCAGAACTGACTGTTTTTACTGGTTTACGTTTTGCATTTTTTGTTTGCAAAATGTCGCGGTAAGCAAGAGTCGCTGCCGACTTTTATTTCATCCAATCATGGAAAAGGAAAAAAGAACAGAAAAAACATTTTTTCGAGATGTTCTGAGTACAGGGGGTAGATTATAGAAAGGGAAGGTGTTAGCACCCTTTCTATCCATGGTTATCCATGGGCTCTTAGGTACTTGCTCACTTTTCAAATTTCTTGTGCGTGCTTGTTTTGAAAATGCTTTTACTTCGTGATAACCCTTGTATCAGTCCTCAAGAGTGTGATGAAGTTGTTTTGAAGAAAAAAATTGAAAGGTGTTTGTGTAAAAAGTTTTTATTGAGCAAGTACTTAAGATTCTACCTACTCAAAAAAAGGTTGTTCGTTCTATTTCCTTTAGATAGCACTATCCTACTATTAAGGAGTAGGTAGCACCATCGTTGGAGTTGTAAGGGACATTTGAAAGGGACAAATACAATCACTAATGAAATAGTTAGAAAACCTTAGTAGTAACCCTAGAGTCTTAAGATCTTTTCAAGGCAACATTTCCGAGGCAACATTTCTGAGGCAACATTCGAATGGGACATTTGATCTTTTAGACAGGAGGGCGACCACTAAAACTTCCTATGCTTAATGACTGTTTACCGAAGGCAACCGGAGTGAGGCAAACCCTAGGAGTGAACATGTGCATGTGAACTTTTTTCAGTTATTTAGTCTTTGCACATTAGGTGATCTACCGTTTTAAATTTCAAGCATTCTTTTCATCCAATCCTATTGGCCATGCATCAAAACAGTTAAAGATTGCAGGAATTTAAAGTGTGAAAAATAAAACCTAGCTATTAAAAGGCTTTGGGGAGGGGGATTAATTACATAACCAAAAGTGGGGGAAAAAGCGATAAATAAAAACCCTAGTTTTAACTATTACAAACCAATAAGCAGTTACATAATTATGGACAAATAATTAACAAGCGCGTGGCAAATTAAATGCGAGGACGATTGAAATAACCTAAAACCCTAATTGAGAGAAAAAGTGTTTTTGTGGATTTTTATTTGAGAAAACATTTAAATTACAAATCAATAAAACCTAATTTCTAATTGGTTTTAAATTATGAAAGAAATTAAATTAACCTAATTTTCTCATTTAATTAATTAATTAAAGAAATAGATATTTATGAGAAAAATGATTTTTGATGTATTTTTAAAGAAAATTAATTAAATTATGTAC
Organism: Vicia faba; assembly: GCA_948472305.1. Lineage (NCBI taxonomy): Eukaryota > Viridiplantae > Streptophyta > Magnoliopsida > Fabales > Fabaceae > Vicia > Vicia faba. Next base: position 777,823,359 of record OX451737.1, read on the forward strand.
AACTAAAATCCTAATTCTAATTATTTTTAATTATAAAAAGATTAAATTTCCCTAAGTTAATTAAACTAACTAATTTTAAAAAATAAAAATATTATTAAAAAAAGAATTTTGTGATTTGTGATTTGTTAATAAAAAATAATTTTGTGTTAATTAAAAGAAAAAGAAAATAATTAAAGAAAATAAACAAAGAAACTAAAGAAAAAAAGAATAGAAAAATAATAAAATGGGCATGTTGTTGAATTGCTGAAGGGGTGTGAAGCTGAAATTCCAAGCCCAATAATGATGAGCCCAGTCAACCACGTTGGATCCTGTGGAGCTGGCCTTCATGAGGTCCATCATGAGGATGCAATCTAGAGATCTTGGATCTAGGTAGCGTGCCATCCAATGGTGATGAGGTGTAGGTCCATGGTATGCTTGTTTGATGAGAAACACCAGGTTTGCCTGAAATAAATAGGAAAATAACAAAACGCACATGCCTGGGATCGAACCCAAGATGTGTGCATCAAAGGCGCGCCTCTCAACCATCTGTGCTGCTTGTTCTTTTGTTAACATAGATAAATGAAATATAATATAATACAAAAGCACATGATGCCCAAAAAATATGCGTGAGCTCAAATGGACCAGTGGGATGGTGACAAGTCATTATCTTCTTCCCTGTCTGTCGTATTAGGTTATTGACCTATACCTATAGATGTTTGTTGTAACTATAGCCCTGCAAAACTAAAAAGTTCATATCAAGCATGATAAATCAATTCCATCTATACCAATAAACTCGTCTTGGCCTCACGAGCATCATGGTATCATTTTCTTGGCCTAATTTTTTATGTATCAAGAAACCCCAAAAACTTCTCACAAACCCTAACAATGGCAAGTGTGGATCCCTTCACTATTAATACAATTAAAGGATATAAAAAATTTTCAAACACGATTATGAACAAGAATATATGAATAGAATGGATTTATAATGCGTAAAACATAGTAAACGATTTTGAGAATTTTGGGTAAACTGTGATGTGTCTAGGTGATGGTTCTTGATGTTTTGAAGGCTGCAAATGACGTTGTTGGCTTCAGGAGATGGCCAGGAAGTGATTAGGGTCTTTGAATTTCCTGGAATCGTCCTCTAGGTCAGAAATCAAATGCACACTTTTTATCCAATTTTTGAGTTTTTGTTCTTGCTCCCCACGACTGCAAAACCTCTCCTTTTGATCTGCAATTATTATGCACTTATAGTAGACTGAATTAGGTCAATAAAATTGGCATGAATCTTGAGCAATAATGGAAATTGGATTTGATTTGCTCTTGTATGATATATTTCTAAAACAAGCTTCAATCCAAATCCACTTTGCACGAATTGGGTGGCATGTTAGTTGTACATGGACTCAAAATGTGCATAAAAAATCAAAGATTTTATTTTATTTCATTATTTTACTATTTTATATTGATTTGTTTTGATTTAAATGAAATAAAATCAAAATAAATAATAAAAATAATAGAATAATAGGTGGAAAATCTCAGGGGTCGTGGGTCCTATTAGAAAAATGTTTCAAACAAGAAAACATGGGCCCTTTTGGAAAAAATGCAAATTTGATCAATGTTGACTTTTGACAATTTTCCAAAAAATGCCAAATTTGGCAATGCATATCTCTCTCAATTTTTACCCTAAGAAGCTTTGACCCAAAAGGTGTTTTTGTTGACTTTTCAAAAGGACCTATAATGTAGAAATTCATATCTTTTGATGAGTGCATATTTTGAACTTGTGGGCTGAAGAGGAATTGTAGGGAATTGCATCCTCTTCAAAATGAGCCTTGGATGGAAAATTTCTGATAAAGTATAAAGAAGTTATGCTTGGTCAAAGTTTGGTTGACTTTTCCTAAGAAACCCTAATTTAGCAACTTTTGGGTTTTGATAAATTTGGAGCATTCCTTGGGGAATCATGATCAACCCTTGATCAAATGATGAAATTAATTTCAAAATGTTGATGTTGACCAAAAATCTTGAGGTTTGATTGTATGTAGGCTACAGTTGACTATTGACATAATACAATTAATTCTCCAGCATTTGAGCAGTTGATTGAGCAAACTTCTTGTGCAAGGCTTGAAATTTGACATGGAGAATATTGGGAACATATTAGGACCTTGAAAAGCATTTGGGGCCTTTGTGATCCACACATCTTGATGAAAGTAGAAACCCTAATTTGAGACACACTACTTTAGGAGAGAGTTTGTCTGGTCAACTCTTAGGCAAACTTGAGCAAATTGAGGACCTTTAGGAGTATATATTGAGTAAAATAAGAGGGAAAATTTTGGGGTACAACAGCTGCCCCTGTTCAATCTTCTTAAACCTGAGGATGTAGATTGGCTCGTCTTTCTTTCGTGATCTGAAGGTGGAAGATGATTGAACACTAGAGTGCCCAGAAATGTGCACTCGCATGAAGTGGCACTGGATTTGGTGATATTGGGAATGGGCTTACAAAATCCATTTGGAGGTTGATGATAGAAGATTGTCGGAGATGGGATTAAAGATGCCATCCTGGATATGACGGAGAATCGTCGGAGATGGGCTTAAAGATGCCATCTAGATAATGTTGATTTCCTGAGACATTCCTTCGATGAGAGTTCCTGTTGTTATTGTCGACGAGGAATCTGCTGAGGAACATTGGTATCTGTCTTGGGAGAAATAGAATTTTAGGAGCTTCAGTTGTCCGTTACTCTACTGAGGAGATGCGAAACCAATCGTGTTTGATCAGATTCTAGTCTTACAGTGTTGTGGACTATTATTTGGGGATAAGAGAGGAGGAACCTGGATAATAAGGTTATGAGAAGGAACCTAGATAGTAGGGTTGCTTCGATATGAAAAGCCTGGATAGTAGGGATGTGAGAAGGTACCTGGGTCGTAGGGTTATGAGAAGGAACCTGGATAGTAGGGTTACTTCGAAATGAAAGCCTGGCGAGTAGGGCTTATGGGAAGCAACCTGGGTAAGGTTGTTGTTGTACCCCAATTTTTGCCCCTAAGATTCCCCTTTCATATCATGTCAACTTGATCATAACAAAATCACATTAGGGTTGGTTCTTCCTCTTTTTTCTATCTCCTATCTTTAAGTTTGCTCTTGAGGAATCTCAAAGAACCTTAGTTGTATATTTTGTATATGCGTTGATAATTAACCTCTAACCAAAATACAAAAAAATATTTGTCTTCGTCTTTGCAAAATTGTGTTTTCTAGGTACCGAGTCAAAGCATCCGACAAATAAGGTTTTCTGGTATTATTTCCCTAAAATCTCTATTTGCAAAAAGAAAATAATAATAATAAATTTTTCATTCTTGTTTTCCTGTACAATCGATTGCTCCCATAGTGCAATCAATTGCACAGTGTATTGTGCACAATCTTTGAGAAAAGTGTATTTTTAGCCTTCAAAAAAATAAATTTTTTTAGTATGTGTCGACACATACATGTTATGTGTCGACTCATGCAAATTAATTTGATTTTGTATTGTGTCGAAAGGCAGCATGTATCGACACATACATGTTATGTGTCGACTCATGCAAAATTGATTGATTCTGTATTATGTTGAAAAGCAGTATGTGTCGTCCCATAGAGGCTTGTGTCGACTAATACTGTTTTATATAACTAGCATGTGTCGACGCATGCATGTTATGTATCGACTCATCCTTCTTTGTATAACTAGCATGTATCGACACATACATGTTATGTGTCGACTCATGCAAGTTGATTGCTTATGTATTGTGTCGAAGTAGTAGCTTGCATCGACCCATAGAGGCATGTATCGACACATGTTGTGTTATACAACTAGAATGTGTCGACGCATACGACTCTTGTGTCGACACATAGCAGCAAAATACACGTGATTTTTGAAAAAAAGCCAGCAATTTCAAAACTGTCATCTTTTTGGCTCCAATTTTTCTGCATAATTTGAAAATTATATCATTAATTCAATTTTTGGCTCCAAGAATCAATTACCAAATTACCACTAATCCCAATCCTAAAACTCTATAAATAGAGACCTCATTTCATTCAAATCACAAGCTTTTGATAGCCAAAATCACTTTGCTAAAAAATCTCTCAATTCTCTCCATCTACCAAATTCACTCAAAGCTCCATTTTCAAAAAGTTAGTAAGCTTTGCATTGAAGCTTACTAATCTTTGAGCTAAACCTTCATCCAAACACTTTTTTCTTCATTAATTCTCTACATCCAAGCTTTGGTGATTGATACTTGTGGTTGAATTGAAGCAAATTCTGGAAGTTGTTTGAGAATTCTCTAATTCTACCTTTGGTAAGTTAGATCATCATCTTTCACAATGTGATCTCTTGTGGATTTCTGGTTTTGATTCATTGAGCACTATTTTATGACTCCATTAGTGCTATTTTCTCATAATTTGATGGAATTTTCATGCTTAATTAGATCCATGATCATAAGGTGTTTGATGAAAAGTTGGAATAAGAATTTGATCCTTGAGATGCTGTTTTCGACTGATTTTAATAGGTTGCAATCAATTGTTGTAACATTGCAATTGTTTGTCACAGAAAGTTGATTTGAAAAAAAATTGCACTGATGCAATTGGTAGCTGTCGAAGCATAATTTATTGTAACAGTGTCGAAAATACTTTTTCTGCCTTATTTTGGGGCTGTTTCGACTCAAATATTTTTTTCTACTCACTCTCTTTGATGGATAATTTGGATTACAATTTTAAATGTCCAATTTCTCTTTAAACTCAATGGTCTTTGTGATGTAGATGAAGTTGAATAAATGTTCATCAATTCAAATCTACCTAAGAGAGAATTATTTAATTCATTTTTGGTGCTTTGGATTAATGATATGTTTAGTGCTTTAATCCATCTAGAGGAGTGGTTGAATTTAAAGATGAAAGAATTTTGAGATGGTGATCCAAATTAACTTATCATTCCCCTCCCTCTTCATCTTATCCCTTTCTTTTTAATTGTGCTACATGTTAAGGGATGGTGATCTCCATATCATTTATCCAAACATGAAGTACATAGATTTCTATTGACCAGCCTCAAAATAGGTGTGACTTCTACATAAGTCCACTTACGATTGCTTAACATAGCGCTAAATTTTGTCCCAATTCGAATAAATGATCATTCGTGGCCCAAACTTATCATTGCAAGCCCAAGTATGTTAATTTGATCTCTTTGATCCAATAACTTTGAGATTCATTATGTGGAGGCTTTGGTTCTAGCAATCCTCTAATGGATCTATAACATCTTTGGTCAACGCGGATCACTTAAACATCGTTGATCATTAAATGTTACTTTTGAGGATTCCAAGATGGATGATATACTTGACAAAAAGAAAATGCAACTTGTTGTGTGGAGGCTTTGGTTCTACCAATCCTCTAATGAGTTCCAAATGCAAGTTTCAAGATGGTCATCCAACTAACCACTAATTTCTAACAATTGACTTTACTTTATGCTTTTATTTTTATGCTTTATGTACCATTTAATTTAAGCATTTACATTTCATGCCATTTTTTTATTTTTGCTCACTTGAGCATTTACTTTTATGTCATTTTTATTTTGCTCACTTGAGCTTTTCTTTTCCTTTTAAAGACACCTAATAATCAACATGAACCATAAAAATCTTTAATGATACTTGGACTATTTGGTTACTATCCTTGGCATTATGGAGTATTAGACTTCTTGGACTTAGGGTTAGAGACCTTGGCCTATCTTGGAGACTTTGTGACTTTATTTGATATTTTGTCTGAAGTTCTTGAGGTTTACCTCAGGACATTGGGTTGTTTGTTTGTTTTGTTTGCAGGTTATTGTGATTACATACTTTATTTGTAATCTGGAATTCACCCGTATACAGCCGTTACCCTGCCCAATTTTTGCAAAGACTTAATACACTTGAAGTTTGGTTCTCTCAAGAGGTCTAATATCTTTGCTTGCTTGGTTTTAATCCAAAGAATGGGAATTTTATATTGACTCATAATGTCAAGTATTGGCTTCTTGATGGTTAGATGGTTATTATCCCTAGATTTTACCTTATGCTTTAGGATAGTCTCTTCATCTCCTCCCATCTTCTTTAATTTCAAAAATCTTCTCCCTCCTTTTAAAAACTCTTCTTATTTCTAAACTTGAAACACTTTCATAATAAACTTGGACTTAGGTCCCAGCATTTTCAAAACATTTTCATAAATAAATTTCAATCAATTTAATAATACCTTGACATTTTTTGTGAGAATACTAAAAGTCAATCAATCTCATTTCAAACCATTTTTGCCCCTTTGGATTTTTATTTTAAAACTTTTCTTAAAATATTAGACTCTTCTCAATCTTTGTAGTGATGCAAACAATTATGCTTCTACAATATGTAGTAAAGAGAGATATTTTCCACTTGGGTGTTGAGTGAGGCATTGTTGATTTTAAAATCCAAGCCATATCCTCCACTTTGAGATGATACAAATTCTCCTTTCTCATGATTGTGGTTAGTAAGTATGTTTTCCACACGGACAATGACGATGATGTCTTATCTCATAAAATTAATCAACACACTTGCGTTTCAAATTTTTAAAAGAGGAACTACGTGTACCCTGATCCCCTATTGCACGAAAGGTGGTACGTAGGCACTAAAGGTTCGCAACCGCGGCGGGTGCAAAAATCATAAAAATATTTATTTTCTCACCTCCACCATCCATTTTATATACAACACATTTTTATAGCCAAAATATACAGATTTTTTCAAAGAGGTTCCTGCGGAGTACCGTAGATGTTTAGGGTGCTAATACCTTCCCTTTGTATAACCAACCCCCTTACCTTGAATCTTTCCCCCTCTTTTTGGGTTATTCACTCTTTTCCCATTCCTTTGGAAAACAATAAAGCGCGGTGGCAATTTTTATTTTGATTTGTATAAAGTCTAGTCAATCCAATGGCTTAGTCTTGAACATTTCTACCGCTACATAAAAATGGCGACTTCACTGGGGAAAGATTGACCTCTTGCTGGTCCATCCCTAAGTGGGTTGATCCTATCTTTGTTTATATTTGTATATGTGTTATTGTGTTTATGTGTTATATTTTGTATATATGTTTGTCTGGATTTTCCTGGTTTACAGGGTGCTTGGTGATTACTCATAAGTCCTATACCCGGACTTGGACAAACTTTAAGATAGGACGGGCGGTATAGTCATGTTAACTTTGAGGGAGTAATCCCAAAAAAGGAGGCATGAGATCCACCACTCAGTGGAGGCCCCTTTGACTGTAGTGTCGTTTACCGAGTAATCGGGAAGACGTACTGATGTCGACCTGGGAGCCTGCTGAAGCTGAGGACCGTAGATTACCTAACCCATCTTGGCCTTTTAGGTGTAGTGCGGAAGCTATGACGGAGTAATCCGGAAATAGTTGTCACGCGATACTACGCTCGGAAAAGTCTTTCTTGAGAATATTACTAATTACCAAGTTAATCGGGAAGTTGGTAATATCCGAAGGAAGGATGTAGACTTTGGGAACCTCTTAGAACCTTTTTCGATAGGTGATAACTTTTTAGACCAATACCTTATGGGTAGTACCTTCGGCCTCATGCTTGTGACGTTGAACCTATGAACCCTATATATGTGATCTTGTGTGTGATTGTTGCATCATGCATCTATGCACTCATAAGCATCTTTTGAAGAAAACAATATTTCAAGGGATTTAAAGGTTGACTATTTGTGAATATCTCAGGTACTTTTAAACCATGTATTCTGGAAAGAGAAAGACCGGGAAATAAAGTTTCAAGGATCCTAAGATAGATTAGTTGATCAGTCTAATTCCAGAGATCGAGTGTTCTGCAGACTTTCGGAAGAAGTATGGATCCATTATTCCTCTCATGAAGATGAAGATGAAGAAGGGTATTCTCTCAACTTTGGTCCAGTTCTATGATCCGGTGTATCACTTCTTTACTTTTCCTGATTATCAGTTGATGCCAACACTGGAAGAGTATTCCTATCTATTGGACTTACCTGTTACCGATCGTGTTCCTTTTACTGGTTTAGAGGGTGAGCCAAAACCACATGATATTGCTGCTTTGATTCATCTGGGGAAGTCTGAGGTGGAAGCCCATATGACTACCAAAGGAGGGATTCAAAGATTACCAGCTCAGTTCTTATTGGAGAAAGCTCGTTACTTTGCCAGGATGAAGAGTACGGTTGCTTTTGAGGCCATCTTTGCTTTACTCGCCTATGGATTATTCTTATTTCCTAATGTGGACAAGTTTGTCGACATTAACGCTATCAGGACTTTCATGATTGGAAACCCGGTTCCTAGGCTGTTGGGTGATGCTTATTACTTTGTTCATCTTCGTAGTTCCTACCATGGGGGAATGTTTATCTGTTGCACGCCTTTGTTGTACCGGTGGTTTATCTCTCATATGCCTCAGTCTGATGCTTTTTGGGATGTCAAGAAAGATCATGGCACTTACTCACTCAGATATTGATTAGTATCATCGATCTTATCAGGATGTGGAGGTTATTGACAGTTGTGGTAGTTTCCCCAATGTGCCTCTTCTTGGTACAAAGGGAGAAATTAACTATAACCTTGTTCTTGCACGGCGATAGCTTGGTTATCCGATGAGGGATAAACCGAATAGTATTCATTTGAGTAGTTTCTTTCTGAAGGAAGGAGAAGACCATAGGGAAGCTAGGGAGAAGATTGCGAAGGCCTGGCGTCACATTCATAAGAAGAGTAGGAAGGATTTAGGACCTAGAGGTGTTATTTCTTTGGAGCCATATCTTCAGTGGGTCCGATCAAGAGCCATTCAGTTGAAGATGTCGTATGCTCGGGAGACACCTATGCCTAATTTGTTTGCGAAGACCACTTCTCCCTTATTAGATGATCTAGAAGAGCTGAAGCTTTCTTTGGTTAGGATGCAACAGGAAAGGGATGCTTGGAAGAACAAGTTTCAGACTTTAGAGAGTTCCTACAGAGCAGACCTGAAGGAGAAAGATGATTTGATCGAGATCCTTGAGAGTCGGCGATGGAGTCTATGGAGAGGCAAGGGGATTTATTTTCTCCTAAGCCTCAAACAGGTGTTGATTACTCAATTCCTGCTTCAGATGATTGTAAGGAGGTTTCCATCAGACATGTGGAAGAAAACCAGAGGTTGAGAGCTCAGATTGTCCGGCTCACAGGGAAGCGCCAGCGTACAGTTTGATCTCCATTAGTTCCTCTTCTCAGGATTTTAGATTGTATTTTCATCTTGTACTTGGGATCATTGAAACTTGTAATCCATTTTGAAGTTATTATAATAAAAAAAGTTTCAGTATTTCAAAAGCTTTATTACTTGGATGTTTGCAATATGTCTATAAATCATAAATCCCTTGAAATATTAAATGATAAAGTAAAAATAACCATATGCATTTTATGTCATGCACATATTTCTTGCATTTGTTATGCATATCCAGGTGTCTTACCCAGCTTCTTTACTTCGCTCAGCAAGCTGACTCATCACTACAACACTCGGGCTAATTTCAACAAGAAGATGGGCAACTTAGAACAGGAGAATTGCGAGCTACGCAAAGAAGTTTCCGCTTTGAAGGCTGGCTTGGCCAACTTGACTACTCTGATGGAAGCTATGGTGGTTGCTCAGAATCAGCCACCGAGTGTTTAACCTCAACCAACAAGGGCAAATGCTAAGTTCCTACTGTTCTTGTATTCGCTACTCCGGTTGTTGTTCAAAACCGTATGCCTCAAGGTTATCCATTGGGGAATGCCAGATAATTTTGCACCTGAAGGTTTCAATCTTGGCCCTCAAGATGCTCCAGTGGTTCAAAATGTTGTTACCCCTGCACCTCCTGTGGTGCATACTGTTCCTGCTGCACCTCCTTCGGTGAATTTAGTTTCGTTTGTTAATGAAGATATGTGTCGTCCTTTCCCTCCGCCGAGTGAAGACTTGGGTCTTTATGACAGAATGGATGATTTCCAAGAACAGTTTGATAGAATGCAAAGAGAGATCAAGGCTCTTAGGGGAAAAGAGCTATTTGGGCAGAATGTGAATGAGCTATGTTTGGTCCCAAATGTTAAAGTTCCTGCTAAGTTCAAGGTCCCGGAGTTTGAGAAGTATAAGGGAAACACTTTCCCTCGTGCCCATTTGGTGATGTATGTAAGAAGAATGTCTACCCACACCGATGATCAGCGTCTGCTGATTCACTTTTTCCAGGATAGTCTGACCGGCGCAGCGTTGAAATGGTACATGAGTTTAGACAGCTCCAGCATCCATACTTTTAATTATTTGGGAGAAGCATTCATTAAACAATACAAGTACAATGTGGACATGGAGCCTGACTGTGACCAGCTTAGGGCCATGGTTCAGAAAGATAGAGAATCGTTCAAAGAGTATGCACAGAGATGGCGTGAAGTGGCTGCACAAGTGATTCCTCCCATGGAGGAGAAAGAAATGACTAAGATTTTTCTGAAGACGCTAGGCGCTTTCTACTACGAAAGAATGGTAGCAAGTTCCCCAAGTGATTTTACTGAGATGCTAGGAATGGGTGTCCGCCTAGAAGAGGCAGTAAGAGAAGGTCGTTTGACAAAGGGTGAAGGATCCGGAGGGGTGAAAAAGCCAGCTTATGGGTTTACAAAGAAGAAAGAGGGGGATACAAATGATGTTATGTAAGAGAGAAGGGTAAACGCTCCTAGAAATAATTATCAGCGTCGTCAGCAAGTTGCCTCAGTTACTCCTGTTATGAATGTCGCTCCGACTATTGTTTCTTATCAGAGACCGTCCCAGCAGGGGAATTAAGGGTATAATCAGATAAGGGAGAACTATGATCCTATTCCCATGAGCTATGCAGAGCTACTACCAGCATTGATTCAGAAGAAGTTGGTCCAGACACGACCACCTCCCGCCGTACCATCACCATTGCCTTGGTATTACTAAGCAGACCAGACGTGTGTCTTTCATCAGGGAGCACCAGGGCATAGTGTTGAAAATTGTTATCCTTTGAGGACTGAAGTACAAAGGTTGGTAAAGTCTGGAATTTTATCTTTCAAAGACGTGGGACCTAATGTGAAAGACAATCCTCTACCCAAGCACGGGGGGGTGAATGATGTAAATATGGTGGCCGGTTGTCCAGGCGACTTTCGAATTTTTGACATTAATCTGGTTAGAGGAGATTTGGTGAAGATGCATGCAGACCTCTGTGAATTCAATTATTATACGCATGACCATGCCGGTAGTTCTATTTGCAGTACAAATATACGGGGTTGCGAGAAGATAAAGGCGGATTTACAGGAGATGACGGATGAAGGTTTAATCCATATAATCAGGCCTAGGGCGGAATATGAAGAGGAAGTGAATATGGTTTCTGGATGTCCGGGTGAATTCAGAATTTTTGATGTGGATCATTTGAATGAGGATCTAGTGCAGTTTCATGCTACCTTCTGCCGTACTGTTGGTCAGGTGGAACACCAATATGGATCTTGCATAGTTTGTTATCGAAATCCCTGAGGATGTTCTATTGTAAGGGAAGGTGTTCAGTTGCTGTTAGACAATGGAACTATCAAGATCACAGGTCAGAGAGATGATTATCATGAGATTGATATGGTTGATGTTTGTTTGATGGAAGAAGAGTCAGAGGAAGAGTATGCCTCTGCAGATGAGTATTTCTCTTCAGACGAAGATTTGTTTGCCGGAATTGAATTTTTGATGGATGATTGTGTTGAGGAAGGGGTGAATGTCATTGTACCTTGTTTTGGTGCACCAACTCATCTTGAGGTGGAGTACTATAGCAAACCAGCTGTTACCCCATTGGTAATTAGTCTGCCAGGTCCTGTTCCCTATGAATCAGATAAGGCTGTGCCTTACAAATACAACGCTACAATCTTAGAAGATAGGGTAGATATTCCCATCCAGCCAATTCCAGATGTTGGAAATATAGCTGATAATAGCAGAGTGACCCGTAACAGTCGTGTGTTTGCGCCGGTTATTCAAAGAGATGTTGTTGCTGGAAAGAAAATTACTGAGAATGATGAGCCTAAGAAGGCTACATGAGAGACTAGTGGAGCTACATTAGAGAAAGAAATGGATGATATTTTGAAGATAATTAAGATGAGCGACTACAAAATTGTAGATCAGCTATTGCAGACTCCTTCAAAGATATCTATCCTAGCCTTATTAATGAATTCCTCTGCTCATAGAGAATCACTGATGAGAGTACTAGACCAAGCTTTTGTGGAGAATAACATGCCATTAGATCAATTCAGCAGCGTAATTGGAAACATTACGTCATGTAACAATTTGAGTTTCTGTGATGATGAATTACCAGATGAAGGGAGGAATCACAACCTGGCCCTCCACATATCTATGAACTGCAAGAATGATTCGTTGTCTAATGTGCTAATTGATAACGGATCCATGCTGAATGTTATACCGATGAGTACCCTCATGAAGTTAAAGTATCAAGGAGCACCTATGCGCTCGAGTGGCATCATTGTGAAGGCTTTTGATGGGTCGAGGAAATCTGTCATCGGTGAAGTGGACTTGCCCATCCATATAGGACCACATTTGTTCTTGATAACTTTCCAAGTCATGGACATTATTCCCGCATATAGTTGTTTGCTAGGACGGCCATGGATACACGAAACAGGGGTTGTCACTTCAACTCTGCATCAGAAGCTAAAGTTTGTGCGCGAAGGGAAGGTGGTGATCATAAATGGGGAGCAGGCATTGTTGATATCCCATCTATCCTCTTTCAGTATTGTAGAAGCGGATGAGGCTGTTGTTGGAACCCAGTTCCAAGCCATATCTATTGACAACGTAAGGAGGAATGAGAATTCTGTGGTTTCGCTGAAGGACGCGCAGCAAGTTGTGCGCAATGGTCATAATGAAGTTTGGGGACAACTTGTGGATCCACCTGTGAACAAAAACAAAACTGGTTTGGGTTTCTCTTCGAAGAATGGCAAAGGCGAAGGTTTGAAGTCAAAGTATTCTGTGAACATTTATCATGATGTTTTCCGCAGCGGAGGCTACCTCCATCCAATTGGTTCTGGAATTAATGCTATTGAAGAGGATGAAGCAGAGCAGGAAGTACTGAATTATGTGACGCATGGAGTCCGAGTTCAAAACTGGGTCACCATTGATGTTCCTTCTTGCATACATATTTCAAAGTAATTTGTTTTGTTAATATGTTTCTTTCTTTTGAAAAGCTTTCACTCTGCCCAAGGTGAAAGTATTGTATGGGCTTATCTGTTTGCTTTGATTTTTAAGATCATTAATAAAAGTTGTCTTTGCTTCCAAAAATATGTCTTTATTTTCTTCTTTTTCTTGGTAAATGGTAATAAAAAAGAACCCTTTTCAAAATAAATAATAATTGAAAATTAATCTGCATGATCACTTGTTATATGTGTCAGTTTCTAAAAGCAATCATAAATCACATGTGCAGATTAATTAAAAAACACGTTGAATACAATGACCCTGCACCCTCTCCCAACTTTGAATGTCCTGTGTTTGGGGCTGAAGAAGAAGATTATGGTGAGATTCCAGAAGAGGTCTCACGGTTGCTTGAGCACGAGGAAAATACCATCCATCCATATAAGGAGCCTTTGGAAGTGATTAATGTGGGTTCAGAAGAAGATCCGAAGGAAATTAAGATTGGAGCATCGTTGCATCCTGATGTGAAAAGCGGGTTGATTGAGCTGTTGAAAGAGTATGTGGATATTTTTGCTTGGTATTATCAAGATATGTCTGGTCTAGATACAGACATTGTCGAGCATCGTTTGCCGTTGAAGCCAGAGTGTCCACCAGTTAAATAAAAGTTGAGAAGAATCCACCCAGATACGGCAGTAAAGATCAAAGAGGAGGTCCTAAAACAGATTAATGCTGGTTTTCTTGTGACGTCAGTGTATCCTCAATGGATTGCCAATATTGTCCCAGTACCGAAAAAATACGGAAAAGTCTGCATGTGCGTAGATTACAGAGATCTAAATAAAGCTAGTCCGAAAGATAATTTTCCATTGCCTCACATTGACATGTTAGTGGACAGCACAAAAAAATTCAACGTATTCTCGTTCATGGATGGATTTTCCGGGTATAATCAAATAAGAATGGCTCCAGAGGACATGGAAAAAACAACGTTTATCACACCCTGGGGAACATTCTGTTACAGAGTGATGCCCTTCGGGTTGAAGAACGCTGGTGCAACGTACCAGGGGGCTATGACAACCCTACTCCATGATCTGATGCACAAGGAAATTTAATTATATGTTGATGATATGATTGCAAAATCCCAAACTGAAGAAGGGCATATAAAAGATTTGTTGAAGTTGTTTCAGCGTTTGGTGAAGTATCGTCTCCGCTTGAATCCAAATAAATGCACCTTCGGAGTTAAATCGGGGAAATTGTTGGGTTTTATCGTTAGCTAGAAAGGAATTGAAGTTGACCCTGATAAAGTCAAAGCAATTCAAGAAATGCCAGCACCAAGAACTAAAAAGCAAGTCAGGGGTTTCCTCGGGCGTTTGAATTATATTTCCAGATTCATTTCCCACATAAATGCAAAGTGTGAACCGATCTTTAAGTTGTTAAAGAAAGATCAAGGTTGTGTGTGGACGGATGACTGCCAAGGGGAATTTGAGAGTATTAAAGAGTATCTGCTTGAACCTCCTATCTTGCTCCCTCCGGTAGAAGGAAAACCGTTGATTATGTATCTAACAGTGATAGATAAATCCATGGGTTGTATTCTGGGACAACAGGATGAAACAGGGAAGAAAGAGTTCTCCATTTATTATCTCAGCAAAAAGTTCACTGATTGTGAGTCGCGGTATTCCATGCTAGAAAAAACGTGTTGTGCTTTGGCCTGGGCGGCAAAGCGTTTGTGGCAGTATATGTTGAATCATACCACTTGGTTGATCTCCAAAATGGATCCAATCAAGTATATTTTTGAGAAGCCTGTTCTTACTGGGAGAATTTCCCGCTGGCAGATGTTTATATCTGAATATGATATTGAGTACCGCACTCAAAAAGCTATCAAAAGTAGTGTGTTGGTAGATTACCTTGCTCACCAGCCGGTGGAAGATCATCAGTTTGCAGAATATGAATTCCCTGATGAGGATGTGATTTTCCTGAAAGTGAAAGATTGTGATGAACCATTGCCTGAGGAAGGCCCCGACCCTGAATCTCGTTGGAGCATGATATTTGATGGAGCGGTGAATGCTTATGGTAAAGGAATTGGTGTTGTGATCGTCACTCCTCATGGATCGCACATTCCTTTTACTGCAAGGTTAACATTTGATTGCCCTAATAATATGGCAGAATATGAGGCTTGCATCATGAGTCTTGGGGAAGCTATTGATCTCAGAATCAAAATTCTAGATGTGTATGGTGATTCAGCTTTGGTAATAAATCATATTAAAGGAGAATGGGATACTCATCACCCTGGCTTGATCCCTTACAAAGATTATGCTAGAATACTATTACCTATTGTACCCCCAAAATTTTCCCTCCCATATTCTTCAAGATTTGACAAGCATCACCCCAAATGGATCAAAATCTATTCAAGGGCTACACAGTCAACCATCCTCCTAAGGCAGGCAAAATTAGGGTTTTGGTTCTTGCAAGGAAGCTGAGGTTTTCAAGGGCTCAATCAAGTCCCATATCCTCATATACATTGTCAAGCACCTACATGTCAAGTTTCAAGGCTCACAAAGGTCAAGTTGCACAGTCAAAAGTCCCATTTGCTCAACAGTCAACTATAGGGGCAAAATGGTCATTTGGCAGTCAAAAGTCAAAAATTTTGGTCAACATCTCATTTTGAAGCCACAATCATCATTTGATCAATTCTTGATCATGATTCCACAAGTCTGGCTCAAAAAGTCTCAAGATGCAAAAGTTTCTATTTTTGGACAGCTGAAAAGTCAACTGTAACTTGACCAAGACATAACTTTTTCATGGTTCATCAGAAAAATCCCATCCAATGCTCATATTGAAGGGGAAGACATTTCCTACAATTCATATTCACATTCCAAGTCCAAGAAATGCTCTCACAAAAAGTTATCAATTTCAACATTATAGGTCATTTTCAAAAGTCAACAAAAAGGCACTTTAAGTCAAAGACCATAACTTGAGATTGGTAAATCAAAATGACATGGGACCCAAGACATTGGTTAGAGGACTTCAAGACCTTTCCAAAATGTCCAAGAACATGTTCATAGCTTCAAAATTGAGCAAGATATGCATTGGAGAAGTTGGGAAATTTTTGTGAAATGGCCAAAGTCAATTATCCTTGAAATTTCATTTTTTGACAAAAAGGGCCCACTTTTTCCACTTGATTCAGCTTGGCCATGCCTCCCACGTGTCCCACAATTTATTTCAAGATTAAAAATTAATTTTTCCATTTTTATTTAATTTTATTTGATTTAAATCATTTTAAATCTTTAAAATTCAAATAAAAATCAAGAAAGTTAATGGAGGGATATCTTTGAGTTTGAATAGCTTTGATACACCATCATTCACCTTCCAAATTCGTGCAAGGCCTATTCCAAGCAAGAAATTCAAATTTTGACAAGAATGGCAAGTTGCTTTAATGGAGGTTATGGCAAAATCTCAAGCATAATTGCAATGGTTAAAGGCTCATCATGTGACTGATTCTCATTCATTACTATATATACAAGCCTTCCCAACCTCATTCAAAAAATAGTGTGTGCAGAAACGGCCAAGAGCAAAACCAAAAATTATTCAAAAAGTGAGAGTTCTAAAACATAGTTGCGAGCATCTTCAGATCAAAACAAGCACGTGGTTCTATTCCTTGCCACACCCTGAAGCTAAAGCAACCTTTGCCAAGTCCTGAGGCTCATACCGCGCTGTAAGTTCTTCCCAGGTCCCCCATAATTCAAATGTTATTTTTTCCAATATGTTCTTGTGCAGATTCCCAAGCGTTGAACACCATAAACCTCACAGATCCAAGTGCCAGGTGGCCATGATCATAGATCCAAAGGACAAAAAGTGATGAATACCATGTGCTCAGTCGAAGCATGCTGCAGGCAATCCAAGAAGTCAACGTGGCTGAAGATTCAAATGGGCCAGAATTCAACAATACACCTCCTATTTGGCCCAAAACCCTCCCCTTGGGTTTGCTCCTTTTTTATTATTTTGTCCTTTTCTTTTTTTATTTTATTATTTCTTATCCCTTTTTTTGTTGACAATTAACCAACTAACATTTTCATAAAAAATAAAAAAAAATAGAATTAACATTATTATTATTATTATTTTATTTTGTAAATAAACATTGACTAAAATAGTTTAATTAGGCAATTTTAATTCCTTTTCTTAAATAATTAAAATAGATCTAAAATTAGGTAAAGTTAACCTTTAATTTTATTCCATTTCTTTTATTTCATAAAAAACATAAAAACAAAAAAATATTTTCTTTTAATTAAATTAATTAATTAGTCATTAATTAGCTTTAATTTCATTTTAATTACAAAAAAAGACCAAAAAAATTCAATTTCTTTTCTTAAAAAGGGTCAACACCCTTAGACATTCCCGATTAATTTATTCGCGCGCATTTACTTTATTTGATTATTATGTAATTGCCTTCAAGAGTGTAATAGTTAAATAGGTTTATCGCTTTATTTAATTTCCGTACTTATTTACCAAAAAACGGGTCTTTGTAATTTTTGGCGATGTATAGACCCGCGCCTTGTAATAGCGTAGGATTTATTTTCCCGCAATTTACTTTCCGCACCCCTTAAATGCTAAACTTGCATGAAAGAATGTATGTAAATAAAAACAATTCGTAGCTCACTAATTACAAAGACAAACATAACGTGAATACAACACACAATGCACACACCACTTCTAGGGTACGCCTCACTCGTTGCCTTCGAAACGTGGTCGTCAAGTATAAGACGTTTTAGCAGTCCTTATGTCCATGATCCAGTTGCCTCGGAACAGTTGCCTCGAAACAGTTGCCTCGGAACAGTTGCCTCGAAACGGTTGCCTCGGATTAAAAAAGGATCAAGGACATAAGGGTAGCTTCTAAGGTGTCCTACTGTTGCTTCGGTGACCACACTGTCCCTACAATAGAATTGACCCGAACACCTCCAACGGTGGTGCTACTTACCTCTCAATGGTGAGATGGCACTACCTAAAGGACACTTACACAGCTTAATTCCTTAGGGTAGGTAGATGACTCATAGATACTTGCTCTTTTCAAAAACAAACAAAATACTTTTCACACCTTACACTTTCAAAAGCTTTCAAAATAAATTTTTCAAACACTCTTCAGGACAGATACAAGAGTTATTCAGAAATCTTTCAAAGAAACTTTTTCAAACCCACTCACACTTTGAAAAGCAAACATTTTGAAAACATAAGAGCAAGTACCTAAGAGCCCATGGATAACCATGGATAGAAAGGGTGCTAACACCTTCCCTTTCTATAAATCTACCTCCCAAACCGAGAAACATTCTCATAAGGAATTTTGTTGTGCTTTTGTCCTTTCCATGTTGGAGAAAATAAAAGACGGTGGCGACTCTTGCTTCCGCGACATTTCACGAACCAGCGTTAAACAGTCAGTTCTAAATCCATCGATCACACTACCCTTCTTCAATAAAGTTGAATTCCATCACATTCCTAGATATGAAAATCAAATGGCGGATGCTCTGGAAACTCTGGCTTCCATGTACCAAGTGAATACTTGGAATGATATACCCTGTATTACAGTTCGATAGTTGGATAGGCCCGCTCATGTGTTTATGACAAAGGAGGTAGCAGATGAAAAACCTTGGTATTATGACATCTAGCATTTTCTTCAGACTCAGCAATACCTGATTGGTGCATCGAGGAAAGATAGAAAGACACTGAGAAGATTGGCAGGCAGTTTCTTCCTCAGTGAAAATGTGTTATACAAGAGAAATTATGACATGGTCTTGCTCAGGTGCGTGGATAGACACGAAGCAAACATGTTGATGCATGAGATTCATGAAGGTTCATTTGGCACTCATGCTAATGGACATTCAATGGCTAAAAAGATGCTAAGGGCATGTTATTATTGGTTGACAATGGAATCTGACTGTTACAAATTTGCAAAGAAGTTCCATAAATGCCAGGTTTATATAGACAAGGTCCATGTGCCTCTGATACTTCTCAATGTGATTTCCTCCCCGTGGCCTTTCTCTATGTGGGGTATAGACATGATCGGGATGATAGAACCCAAAGCTTCGAATGGATACTGTTTCATCTTGGTAGCAATTGACTACTTTACCAAATGGGTAGAGGCTGCTTCTTATGCCAATGTTACCAAACAGGTGGTTGTGCGTTTCATTAAAAACAATCTTATATTCCAGTATGGTGTGCCGAGTAGAATCATCACTGACAATGGCTCGAATTTGAACAACAAGATGATGACAGAACTGTGTGAAGAATTCAAGATTGTCCATCACAATTCATCTCCATACAGGCCAAAGATGAATGGGGTTGTTGAAGCTGCTAATAAGAATATCAAGAGAATTATCCAGAAAATGGTTGTTACTTATAAGGATTGACATGAAATGCTCCCTTTTGCTCTGCATGGATATCGAACATCTGTTCGCACTTCAACAGGAGCAACCCCGTTCTCCCTGGTATATGGAATGGAAGTTGTACTCCTTGTTGAGGTAGAGATTCCCTCGTTACGTGTGATAATGGAAACCAAATTGACAGAGGCTGAATGGGTCCAGAACAGGTTTGACCAATTGAATTTGATTGAAGAGAAGAGAATGACAGCTTTGTGTCATGGGCAGTTATATCAGAAAAGAATGAAGAAAGCATTTGATAAAAAGGTCAAACCTCGTGAATTCAGAGAAGGCGACCTCGTGCTCAGGAAAATCATGTCTTTTAACATTGATTCTAGGGGCAAGTGGACTACCAATTTTGAAGGCCCGTATGTTGTCAAGAAAGCCTTCTCTGGTGGTGCATTAATTCTTGAAACTATGGATGGCGAGGAGTTCCCACGTTCCATGAATGTTGACGCAGTCAAGAAATACTTTGCCTAAAGAAATAAAAAAATAGCTCGCTAAGTTGAAAACCCGAAAGGGTGGCTTAGGAAAAAAGGAGCGTCTCGGTAGGCTGAAAACCCGCTAAGTTGAAAACCCGCAAGGGCAGCTTAGGCAAAAGTTAGGGATTTTTCTTGGCAAGTAACTACGTCAGACAAGACTTGATCATTGAAGCAACAATCTTCTCGGATCCTCACCATACTTCAACGAAAGCTGCTGCTCAGGATTTCAAAAGTTGTTAGGGAGAATGGTGGTCATTGTATCTCAATGTATCTTTTCCATTATATAGTACCATTTCCCAAACTTTGTAATCATCCATGGAATCTCGCCATTCGCAGACTACCATTCTATTAATGAAATTTGAGTTTTTGTCCAATTCTTTGTGTTCTTATTTTTATTTAGCTTGCAAAGACTCCATTTATTACTGATAATAATTTTTAAAGCAAAAAGATTAAAAAGCAAAATTGACTTTTCAAAAAAAAAAGGAGATCTTCACAATTCAATTTACTTTGGGATTTGTGATGAAACAATGACAACAAAAATGGCGATCCCAGGAATGAACAAACTCTGGTTGTTTTAAGAAGATTTACTTCCTTCATGAAGGTTTTTCTCAGGTCATCTTGTTAGTATGTGCGCAATCTTTGTGTGTTTCTCAGATAGTTAAAGACGATACCAGTGGGTGCAAGGTACGGTATTAGGTTTGTGATCCCATTATCCCCGGCCAAGTCTTGGTTCGCTTTTGATTTTGGGTTTGAATGGTCAGAAGCCTCCGTCCCAGATTCCTCAACGATGTTTTCCCTCATATGATGAATGGTTTTATTCCCTTGGTGTGCTAAGATATCGCTCTTTTTGCAGTATTGGCATTAGTGTTGACTTCTTGATTTCCCAGGAAGACTATACCAGGGCATATTTTGTTGGAATAGGTTTGTATGATATGAAGACTCAATCCAATGTTCTCCAATGAAGGCCTCGTTTATTTGATAGAAGTCCTTTCTCCCCAAAGAAGTTGGTGCAATAATTACTCTCGAAGAACACGTATCTCTGGTTTCCCCAGTGAAGAACGTATCTCCGGTTTCCCTAGTGAAGAACGTATCTTGGTTTCCCCTCGATGATGTGGTTTTGACCTCCCCATTAAAGTCAGCATGAAGTCCCCAGTAGATGTCTCGATGATGAAGCATTGTCTCCCTTAGTGAAGTCTGTATGTTTTTCCTCCTTCAAAGTGGGTTTGAATTCCCCAATGAGGTTTGATTGTCTCGGCATCAGTCTGCTTCATTTGAGGCTGGTCTTGCAATCTCCAGTAGGTATGTTGCTTTTGAAAAACTGATTTCTCCGATGAAACCGGAAGAAAGATGTTCTATCCCGGTATCTGTTTGATTTAGCTACATCCGGATTATGTTTCTTCTCAGTGAAGTTAGGACAGGCAATAGGTTTCGTTTCCGCAGTTGCTTTTACCTTTCTTGGATTGATCTTTCTGGTTGAAGTTTAGCCCAATGTTGTTGGTACCTGAGGCAGTTTTGTTTGTTTGTACTGATTATGTATCCTTTTACCAGCATATGCACGATATCACTCATACATTTATACATGCATCATGCATTGCTACAAATCATTTTTTATTGACATTGTGTTCTAACCTTCCTGAAGCGCTCCTTGCTTAGGTGGATTTGGTTTTCCCTCTTGAGTTTATTTCTCAAAGGATGTAACTTCGTTGGCCGTCTTGCTCCAGTTTGTTTCTAATTGGATTCGTGGTTGCATGAGGATATTATTTACTTTGGATTTCTTAGAATTTTGAGTTTTGGTTTGTGCATTTATTTTGCACGAAAATACTTTATCTCCTCAGTAGAAATAACGTGGAATTTCCCCAGGAAGTCATATTTCTATCCCCAGGAAGTCATATCTCTTTCCCCAGGAAGTCATATCTCTTTCCCCAGGAATCCATATTTCTACCCCCAGAAAGTCATTTCTCTTTGCAATTCCTCTTGACAATGAGTGGAAGTCTCTTTATTTGAGATAAGCTTACATATTACCCTTTCCAGGCAGAGTGCCTTGGTTAAAGAATAAGTTGAGACCCGTTCTAGGTGAAACACCAGAATTTTGGGGAAAACTTATGATATTTTCTTTCTACCTTCAGTGAACGTTGGTAGTACATCGGCAGTGAATGTCGGTGTTTCTTATATTTTTGCTATCATTAGTGAACATTGATAGTTCATCGTCAGTGAACGGCGATGGTATGATATTTTCCCTCTACCTTCAGTGAATATTGGTAGTACATCGGCAGTGAACGTTGGTGTTTCTTATCTTTTTGCTATCATCAGTGAACGTTGATAGTTCATCGTCAGTGAACGACGGTGATATGATATTTTCCCTCTACCTTCAGTGAACGTCGGTGTTTCTTATCTTTTTTCTATCATCAGTGAACGTTGATAGTTCATCGTCAGTGAACGGTGGTGATATGATATTTTCCCTCTACCTTCAGTGAACGTTGGTAGTACATCGGTAGTGAACGTTGGTGTTTCTTATCTTTTTGCTATCATCAATGAACGTTGATAGTTCATCATCAGTGAACGGAGGTGATATGATATTTTCCCTCTACCTTCAGTGAACGTTGGTAGTACATCGGCAGTGAACGTTGGTGTTTGTTATCTTTTTTCTATCATCAGTGAACGTTGATATTTCATCGTCAGTGAACGGCGGTGATATGATATTTTCCATCTACCTTCAGTGAATGTTGGTAGTACATCGGCAGTGAACGTTGGTGTTTGTTATCTTTTTGCTATCATCAGTGAACATTGATAGTTCATCGTCAGTGAACGGCGGTGGTATGATATTTTCTTTCTACCTTCAGTGAACGTTGGTAGTACATCGGCAATGAACGTCGGTGTTTCTTATATTTTTGCTATCATCAGTGAATGTTGATAGTTCATCGTCAGTGAACGGAGGTGGTATGATATTTTCTCTCTACCTTCAGTGAATGTTAGTAGACATCGGCAGTGAACGTCGGTGTTTCTTATCTTTTTGCTATCATCAGTGAACGTTGATAGTTCATCGTCAGTGAACAGCGGTGGTATGATATTTTCTCTCTACCTTCAGTGAACGTTGGTAGACATCGGCAGTGAATGTCGATGCTTGTTATCCTTCTCTCTAATTCAATTCTTTTGGTCCACCAGTGATTTATTTTCCTGGTGGGGTTGCTCCTCTATTTCTTCATTTTTGTGGCATCCCCAGTGATACTTTGCGTCTCTTTTGTAATGTTCATATGCATTCATAATCATAAGCATTGCATGGCATCTTAGAGACAAAAGTAGGGCTTGTTTTATATTTAAGAGTCTTCAATCGCGTCGACACGAATATTTTTAACCTTCATATCTCCGGATAGAAGACACTTAAATAAGGGCAGTTGTTGTACCCCAATTTTTGCCCCTAAGATTCCCTTATCATATCATGTCAACTTGATCATAACAAAATCACATTAGGGTTGGTTCTTCATCTTTTTTCTATCTCCTATCTTTAAGTTTTCTCTTGAGGAATTTCCAAGCACCTTAGTTGTATATTTTGTATATGCGTTGATAATTAACCTCTAACCAAAATACAAAAAAATATGTGTCTTCGTCTTTGTAAAATTGTGTTTTGTAGGTACCGAGTCAAAGCATCCGACAAATAAGTTTTTCCGGTATTATTTCCCTAAAATCTCTATTTGCAAAAAGAAAAAAATAATAATAAATTTTTCATTTTTGTTTTCCTGTACAATCGATTGCTCCCATAGTGCAATCGATTGCACAGTGTATTATGCACAATCTTTGAGAAAAGTGTATTTTTAGCCTTCAAAAAAATAAATTTTTTTAGTATGTATCGACACATACATGTTATGTGTCGACTCATGCAAATTAATTTGATTTTGTATTGTGTCGAAAGGTAGCATGTATCGACACATACATGTTATGTGTCGACTCATGCAAAGTTGATTGATTCTGTATTGTGTCGAAAAGCAGTATGTATCGACCCATAGAGGCTTGTGTCGACTCATCCTGTTTTATATAACTAGCATGTGTCGACGCATGCATGTTATGTATCGACTCATCCTTCTTTGTATAACTAGCATGTATCGACACATACGTGTTATGTGTCGACTCATGCAAGTTGATTGATTATGTATTATGTCGAAGTAGCAGCTTGCATCGACCCATAGAGGCATGTATCGACACATATTGTGTTATACAACTAGAATGTGTCGATGCATACGACTCTTGTGTCGATATATAGCAGCAAAATACACGTGATTTTTGAAAAAAAAAGCCAGCAATTTCAAAACTGTCATCTTTTTGGCTCCAATTTTTCTGCATAATTTGAAAATTATATCATTAATTCAATTTTTGGCTCCAAGAATCAATTACCAAATTACCACTAATCCCAAACCTAAAACTCTATAAATAGGTACCTCATTTCATTCAAATCACAAGCTTTTGATATCCAAAATCACTTTGCTAAAAAATCTCTCAATTCTCTCCATCTACCAAATTCACTCAAAGCTCCATTTTCAAAAAGTTAGTAAGCTTTGCATTGAAGCTTACTAATCTTTGAGCTAAACCTTCATCCAAACACTTTTTCTTCATCAATTCTCTACGTCCAAGCTTTGGTGATTGATTCTTGTGGTTGATTTGAAGCAAATTCTGGAAGTTTTTTGATTATTCTCTAATTCTACCTTTGGTAAGTTGGATCATCATCTTTCACAATGTGATCTCTTGTGGATTTCTGATTTTGATTCATTGAGCACTGTTTTATGACTCCATTAGTTCTATTTTCTCATAATTTGAGGGAATTATCATGCTCAATTGGATCCATGATCATAAGGTGTTTGATGAAAAGTTGGAACAAGAATTTTATCCTTGAGATGCTATTTTCGACTGATTTTAACAGGTTGCAATCAATTGTTAACATTGCAATTGCTTGTCACAGAAAGTTGATTTGAAAAAAAAAACTGCACTGATGCAATTGGTAGTTGTCGAAGCACAATTGATTGTAACAGTGTGGAAAATACTTTTTCTGCCTTATTTTGGGGCTGTTTTGACTCAAATATTTTTTTCTGCTCACTCTCTTTGATGGATAATTTGGATTACAATTTTAAATGTCCAATTTCTCTTTAAACTCAATGGACTTTGTGATGTAGATGAAGTTGGATAAATGTTCATCAATTTAAATCTATCTAAGAGTGAATTATTTAATTCATTTTTCGTGCTTTGGATTAATGATATGTTTAGTGCTTTAATCCATCTAGAGGAGTGGTTGAATTTAAAGATGAAAGAATTTTGAGATGGTGATCCAAATTAACTTATCATTCCCCTCCCTCTTCATCTTATCCCTTTCTTTTTAATTATGCTACATGTTAAGGGATGGTGATCACCATATCATTTATCCAAACATGAAGTACATAGATTGCAATTGACCGGCCTCAAAATAGGTGCGACTTATACATAAGTCCACTTACGATTGCTTAACATAGCGCTAAATTTTGTCCTGATTCGAATAAATGATCATTCGTGGCCCAAACTTATGATTGCAAGCCCAAGTATGTTAATTTGATCTCTTTGATCCAATAACCTTGAGATTCATTGTGTGAAGGCTTTGGTTCTACCAATCCTCTAATGGATCTATAACACCTTTGGTCAACGCGGATCACTTAAACATCGTTGATCATTAAATGTTACTTTTGAGTATTCCAAAATGGATTATATACTTGACAAAAAGCAAATGCAACTTGTTGTGTGGAGGCTTTGGTTCTACCAATCCTCTAATGAGTTCCAAATGCAAGTTTCAAGATGGTCGTCCAACTAACCACTAATTTCTAACAATTGACTTTACTTTATGCTTTTATTTTTATGCTTTATGTACCATTTAATTTAAGCATTTACATTTCATGCCATTTTTTTATTTTTGCTCACTTGAGCATTTACTTTTATGTCATTTTTATTTTGCTCACTTGAGCTTTTCTTTTCCTTTTAAAGACACCTAATAATCAACATGAACCATAAAAATATTTAATGATACTTGGACTATTTGGTTACTATCCTTGGCATTATGGAGTATTGGACTTCTTGGACTTAGGATTAGAGACCTTGGCCTATCTTGGAGACTTTGTGACTTTATTTGATATTTCGTCTTGAGTTCTTGAGGTTTACCTCAGGACATTGGGTTGTTTGTTTGTTTTGTGTGCAGGTTATTATGATTACATACTTTGTTTGTAATCTGGAATTCACCCGTATACAGCCGTTACCCTGCCCAATTTTTGCGAAGACTTAATACACTTGAAGTTTGGTTCGCTCAAGAGGTCTAGTATCTTTGCTTGCTTGGTTTTAATCCGAAGAATGGAATTCTATATTGACTCATAATGTCAAGTATTGGCTTCTTGTTGGTTAGATGGTTCTTATCCCTAGCTTTTACCTTATGCTTTAGGATAGTCTCTTCATCTCCTCCCATCTTCTTTAATTTCAAAAATCTTCTCCCTCCTTTTAAAAACTCTTCTTATTTCTAAATTTGAAACACTTTCATAATAAACTTGGACTTAGGTCCCAGCATTTTCAAAACATTTTCATAAATAAATTTCAATCAATTTAATAATACCTTGACATTTTTTGTGAGAAGACTAAAAGTCAATCAATCTCATTTCAAACCATTTTTGCCCCTTTGGCTTTTTATTTTAAAACTTTTCTTAAAAGATTAGACTCTTGTCAATCCTTGTAGTGATGCAAACAACTATGCTTCTACAATATGTAGTAAAGAGAGATATTTTCCACTTGAGTGTTGAGTGAGGCATTGTTGATTTTAAAATCCAAGCCATATCCTCCACTTTGAGATGATGCAAATTCTCCTTTCTCATGATTGTGGGTAGTAAGTATGTTTTCCACACGGACAATAACGATGATGTCTTATCTCATAAAATTAACCAACACACTTATGTTTCAAATTTTTTAAAAGAGGAACTACGTGTACCTTGATCCCCTATTGCATGAAAGGTGGTACGTAGGCACTAAAGGTTCACAACCGCGGCGGGTGAAAAAATCATAAAAATATTTCTTTTCTCACCTCCACCATCCATTTTATATACAACACATTTTTATAGCCAAAATGTAAATATTTTTTCAAAGAGGTTCCTGCAGAGTACCGTAGATGTTTAGGGTGCTAATAGCTTCCCTTTGCATAACCAACCCCCTTACCTTGAATCTTTCCCCCTCTTTTTGGGTTATTCGCTCTTTTCCCATTCCTTTGGAAAACAATAAAGCGTGGTGGCGATTTTTATTTTGATTTGTATAAAGTCTAGTCAATCCAATGGCTTAGTCTTAAACATTTATACCGCTATAGTTGCTTTGTGTGGAGTTTGGGTAAAACTGCATCTGAACTGAGAAGGAACCTGGGTAAGGTTGCTTTGGGAGGAGTTTGGGTAAAATTGCATCTGACTTTTTCCTGGACAGCCCTTTCGGGTTTTCAGTCCACCGGGATACCCCTTTTTTCTCAAGCCGTCTTTTTAAGTTTTCGACTTTCCGGGTGTACATATCTTTTTTTGTTTTTATCCCTAATTTTTTCTCGAACCCTTTTTGTTTGCCAGGATGCCCTTATTTTTGCCTAGGCCAGTCAACCTAGCGGGTCTTTTTTCATGTGCAGTATTTTCTGACTACGTCCACACTCTCAGGGTGTAGGGAGTTGTCACTGTCGGTAGTGTTGTGTTGCCAAACTACCAGAAGATGTTTATTTGATCGTATAGGATTTGTTGCTGGAATTCATGCCCAATTCCCCCAAGTGATTCAGATGGAGATTTTCCCCTGGCTATTTGGCATCTTTGAGAGATTTCTTGAATCTTGACTTGACTGCCCCAGATGATGGACAATGATCATGTTGTGCCCCTTGGTTGGAAGTGTTTTTCCACTTGAGGTGATCCTTTTTATTGAGAGGGTTTTTGTTCACTAGATATCCGTCATGCGAATTTCTCTCTGTTGAACAAATAGTCATATGTAAACAATGTTATTTTAAGAATGCAAAGCTTACGTCTGTCTTGAAGTTTTGAAAATGCAGTTTTTTTTATAGAAAAAATAGAATTTTGCAAAGATATGATATCAACTCAGGATTTGTAATGGACCTTCAGGAGTCAGGATACCTTTTGTAACAGTATGCTTTCGAACTAACCCATGCTTCAGCTAGGACTTTTAAGGGTTATAACGTGGCCTAGTTCACGGTTTAAGAAACAAAGGATAAAGGCTCAAATTTTATTTGTACCCACCCGTTCTTCGTGATGTTCTTCAATCCTAAACTCAGCTAATTGTGCATTTAGATCCTGTTTGAGTCTTTGCTCTGATATTCCAGTGATGGTTCAGATACTGACAGTTTATTTTGAATAGGCAGTCATTTATTTTTTGTTGAGGGTTTGTAGGACCTCTTTATTTTTGATTTTATTATCCTTGTCTTTTGCCTGAACTGTTCCTTTTTGTGATTACAGTCAGCGGGATGCCCCAGTTTTTTTCTTAAGTCTCCTTCATAGGTTTTGACTTAATGGGATTTTATTTCGAGAGATAATGACTGCATGTCTTGATGATTATAGGGAACCATCACCTTCTTTTGTTTAGGAAGGATATCTTTGATTCCATTCATTGTGTACGAAGCGGCAGATTATGACTGAATGCGCCTCTGAATTAACTGAGAAAACTACCCTGCCCCAGGTTGTGAGTAAGGGTTTTAATTTGTGTGAAAGAAAAACTCCTACTTCTTTGGCTCAAAGGGGTTGACTAGGGATTATCTTCCTTATAACTCCACTGTTTAGGATTTGAAACAATGCATGTACATCGTCAACAAGGTCTGTTCAAAAGCATACTGAAGAGATTATGGTATCATTTTCGTCATCCTCCCTCTAAAGGCTTACAGTTTTTTAGTCTAGAGTTGAATATCATGAAAAGGAAATATAAAGCAATGTAAGCATAATGAAAAAAAAATTAATTCAAGACAGACATGTGTAATGCATTAATGAAATAATAGAGTTTGACATGACAATAATTGTTCGAATAAGCAAAGAAAATACAACTTCAGAATTTAAATGAACAAAAATGATTTTAATCCTAGCCATGTTTTGGCAAGGGAGCAGTGATCACGTTGGGAGTCTCAGGAGGGTCGAATTCAATCTCCTTGGCGTCAATCATATTCTGAATCTTGTATTTCAGCGCCCAACAATCGTTAGTATCATGCCCCAAGCTACCAAAATGATAAGCACACCTTGCATCCGGGTTGTAGTTAGGAGAAGAAGTCTTAGGGTTTGGATGAGGGTTTATCACTGTAATCAGCTTCATCTTTAACATGTGTTGCAATGCTTGTGACAGTGGCATGTTGATTTAGGTGAACTACCTTTGAGGTATTTCCACCCTTGGCTGATTGTTTCGTTGTTGTGGTTGTTGTGTGCATTCCGAATTAGAGATCAGCACTACCCCCACAGACTGGTGGTAGTCTGCCTTGCTACGCCCCTTCTGGCCGTGCGCAGCATTGGCTTCCCTATTGCCACCAAATGACTTCTTCTCTGTAGTCGAAGAGGTCTTTTTAGGATCTTGCCACTCCAGATCCCATCTTCTACTCTTTCTCCAGTCAATATCAGCTCTGTGAAACCAGTTGAGGAGCTACCAATCAAGTGATTGAAGAAAGGACCAGACAACGTACCAAGGAACATATCCACCAACTCCCTATCAAACAACGGGGGTTGAACTCTCCCAGCCAAGTATCTCCATTTTATGCATAATCTTTAAAACCTTCACCTGTACCCATGGACATACTCTGGAGTTGAGTACGAGTGGGAGCAAGCTCAGCATTGTACTGATACTGCTTGTAGAAAGCAGCATCCAGATCTTCCCAATTTCGGATATTGGCTCCTTCCAGCTGGCAGAACCATTCAAGCTGAGTCTCTGACAGACTATCTTGAAAGAATTGAACCCACAGATTTCTATCAACTGTGTGGGGCTGGATCTTCCTGACATAAGAATGGAGATGGAGTTTTGGGTCGGACACCCCATCATACTTAGCAAAAACTAGAGCTTTGAACTTATGCGGAATGACCACTCCCGACACCAATCCCAGTTCTTCGAAATCTAGTCTAGGTATCCTCTGAACTTCCATGGCACTCAGACGGTCTTCTAGTTGTTTGTATCTATCCTCAGCGGGAGGATATTATTCATCGTTATAATCAGTATCATTGTTAGAGACTGCATGACTAGGGTCCTTCTCTTCTTCCTGATTCTCCCCTTCCTTGGATGAAGAGGTCAGATCAGTTTGTCGCTTAAACCGCTCTCCAAACCTCCTGCCCATATTCAGAATACCGACAACCTTCTTCTCTTTCAAAATGAGGGCTTTCAAATCCTCTTTCCCTTTTGCCAGACTTATGAACATTTGTTGGAACTGGGCGTTTTGTGCCTAAAGATCCTTGATGCTTTGTTCAGAAGACATTTCTGCTGAAATAAACAGCGAAGAAGATGAGAAACCTGTAATGGTACCTATTTATGCAATGTCATGGATGATATGCGTATGCAATGATTTCAAGTATTCTTAAAGGCTCAGATCCAAAAGAAACGCACGTTAATTGCATTGATAAGTTCGAATTATTACAAAGAATTCCCTTTAGGATTACAAATAAACAAAACAAAACTAAAAGTAAAAAGAAACTATGTCTCCCAAGAGTGCATCCTCTTTGGTGCGATGTAGGCATTTATGTTCCTTTCTTCATGAAGTAGCCTAGTGAGCTCCAGGACCTTCTTCTCGCTTGCATAGAACGGAGCTTCAAACGTGTCCCGCTCTTCTTTGAGTTGAACCCAAGACTTCTGTAATTCTTCATGATCAGTTGGCATGTCAGGGTGATAAACAAAAGAATCAGTGTCTCCTTCAGCAACTGGTTCCACAATTATTGGTAGGACATCATCAGACTTTGGGCGCGAGCTCGTACCCATCGGAGATAAGGCTCAAAAGGAATGGAATTCTTATGCCCTAGCATCTTGCTATCAAATTTTTATACCATGCCCCAAGCTTTTATGAACCTTCTACGATAGCCTTGAACGTCGTTCTCATAATTGAAGGCGATTCCTTGGATAAGCGTATCATGAGGACCATCTCTTCTCGCATAACCAAACTGATGCAGTGCCAAACAAGGGTTGTAAGTGATTCCTCCCCTAATGCCTAAGAGGGGGACATTAGGGAATTCACCACAGCGATCGATGATGGTAACATCTTCCAAGAACCATGAAAACCAATGAATGTCTGAATTCTTAAGGGACATCAGCCTGCGAGACCATTTCAAACCTTGATCATTCTTCAAAATAGACATGGGTAGGTGCGAAATAAACCACCTAGCCAATATAGGAGTGCAACACAGGAGGGTTCTCCTTCTATTTAGAGTGTGAGCATGCAAAGATGCAGAATATCCTCGAGTAATGTAGGTACTGGATTATGAGACAGGAAAACCTTGATAGTACTCACATCTACGAGTTGATCAGCATTAGGGAAAAGTACCGTCCCATAAACGAGAAGTGCCAGCACCTCTTCGAAAGCTTGTAAATCTAAGGTATCCCAAAAGTGATAGGCCTTCTCAAATAGAAACTTAACCGTAATTCCTTGGACACTCCCTCTAGTCTCCCAATTTGCCACTATGTCAGACCGTTGTAAAGACAAAGCTCTAGCAATTTCTTCAAGCTTTGGATGTTCTTCCATACCATTGAAAGGCAGCTGGTCAAGAATAGGTACCCTCAACAACTAAGAAAACTCCTCCATAGTAGGTACTAGTTGGTAATCTGGGAAGGTGAAACAATGGTGCACCGGATCGAAGAACTGAAACAACACTTTTAACAACTCTTCATCAGGTTTTGCAGTGACCAAATTGAGCAACTGACCGTGCTTTCTAGTGAAATGAGAACCTTCGAGAACCCTTAATTCCAGATCCTTTAGTTAGAGAGACACTTTCACAAGGTTGATTTGTATAGTGTTCCTACGGGAAGATGCCATGTCCTACAAAACAGAACAAAAATGAGCCCTAGGGAATCCTTGAAATGGTTAGTCATGATATGATATGCTTATGATGTCATGATTAGGTTAGAAAATCACAGGAATAGCAAACAAAAAACAAGTCACACCAAGTACTTAGGTTTAAGGCTTACATGAGTTTTAAGGTCATACCCTCTTGAAGTTGGATTGGTTCAACCTGCCCTATAAATAATAATCGGGTTCTAAAATGAATCTCAATATCACTGATCTTTCCCCCAGCTTCGTTCAATAGGCGATGGACTCGCAACTAAAAAAAACTCAAGAGTCAAACCTCAATGAGTGTAGCATCGAGTATCTTTCGACCTTGGGCATACACCAAAGTTGGCCATCTCACTACGTCCTACTGGCCAAGTTGTGCAATTAAAGTTTCTAAGGTCAGTTGATGCTTCACAACACCACGCGGCGGCCCCGTACTCTCCCTAATTGACTCAAGGGTTACCGGTACCAACCAAAGTGCCACATCAACGTAGCTACTGCTTCAACTGTGCCGGTATACCCCAACATAGTTCCCTCACAGTTTATTGCTACTTACCTAAAAGGTGTTCCTCCGATTCGAGTGTAGGATCTATAGTAACCCCGAACAAACCCTCAAAAGTAAAGCAATCAAGACAATCAAGAGAAGCAATTTTAAAATGATCTAAATCCTAAGGTATACCCCACTTTATAGAATTCCCCAGCAGAGACGCCAGTTCTGTGATACGGTGGCAGAACCGACTATTTTTACTGGTTTGCGTTTTTTGTTTGCAAAATGTCGCGGTAAGCAAGAATCGCCACCAACTTTTATTTCATCCAATCATGGAAAAGGAAAAAAGAATAGAAAAAAACCTTTTTCGAGATGTTCTGAGTACGGAGGGTAGATTATAGAAAGGGAAGGTGTTAGCACCCTTTCTATCCATGGTTTTCCATTGGCTCTTAGGTACTTGCTCATTTTTCAAATTGCTTGTGCTTGCTTGTTTTGAAAATGCTTTTACTTCGTGATGACCCTTGTATCAGTCCTCAAGAGTGTAACGAAGTTGTTTTGAAAATTTGTTTTGAAAGTTGTTTGTGTGAAAAGTTTTTATTGAGCAAGCACTTAAGATTCTACCTACTCGAAAAAATATTGTTCGTTATATTTCCTTTAGACAGCGCTATCCTACTATTAAGGAGTAGGTAGCACCGTCATTGGAGTTGTAAGGGACATTCGAAAGGGACAAATACAATCACTAAAGCAATAGTTAGAAAACCTTAGTAGTAACCCTAGAGTCTTAAGATCTTTTCGAGGCAACATTTCTGAGGCAACATTTCCGAGGCAATATTCGAATGGGACATTTGATCTTTTAGACAGGAGGGCGACCACTAAAATTTCCTATGCTTAATGACTGTTTACCGAAGGCAACCGGAGTGAGGCAAACCCTAGGAGTGAACATGTGCATGTGAACTTTTTCCAGTTATTTAGTCTTTGCACATTAGGTGATCTACCGTTTTAAATTTCAAGCATTCTTTGCATACAATCCTATTGGCCATGGATTTAAACAGTTAAAGATTGCGAAAATTTAAAGTGCGAAAAATAAAACCTAGCTATTACAAGGCTTTGGGGAGGGGAATTAATTACATAACCAAAAGTGGGGGAAAAGCGATAAATAAAAACCCTAGTTTTAACTATTACAAACCAATAAGCAGTTACATAATTATGGACAAATAATTAACAAGCGCGCGGCTAATTAAATGTGAGGACGATTGAAATAACCTAAAACCCTAATTGAGAGAAAAAGTGTTTTTGTGGATTTTTATTTGAGAAAACATTTAAATTACAAATCAATTAAACCTAATTTCTAATTGTTTTTAAATTATGAAAGAAATTAAATTAACCTAACTTTCTAATTAAATTAATTAATTAAAGAAATAGATATTTATGAGAAAAATGATTTTTGATGTATTTTTAAAGAAAATTAATTAAATTATGTACAACTAAAATCCTAATTCTAATTATTTTTAA
Source organism: Vicia faba (assembly GCA_948472305.1). Taxonomy (NCBI): domain Eukaryota; kingdom Viridiplantae; phylum Streptophyta; class Magnoliopsida; order Fabales; family Fabaceae; genus Vicia; species Vicia faba. Next base: position 777,857,358 of record OX451737.1, read on the forward strand.
TTATAAAAAGATTAAATTGCCCTAAGTTAATTAAACTAACTAATTTTAAAAAATAAAAATATTATTAAAAAAAGAATTTAGTGATTTGTTAATAAAAAATAATTTTGTGTTAATTAAAAGAAAAATAAAATAATTAAAGAAAAATAAATAAAGAAATTAAAGAAAAAAATAATAGAAAAATAATAAAATGGGCCTGTTGTTGAATTGTTGAAGGGGGTGTGAAGCTGAAATTCCAAGCCCAATAATGCTGAGCCCAGTCAACCACGTTGGATCCTGTGGAGCTGGCCTTCATGAGGTCCATGATGAGGATGCAATCTAGAGACATTGGATCTAGGCAGCATGCCATCAAATGGTGATGAGGCTTAGGTCCATGGTATGCTTGTTTGATGAGAAACACCAGATATGCCTAAAATAAATAGGAAAATAACAAAATGCACACGCCTGGGATCGAACCCAGGACGTGTGCATCAAAGGCGCACCTCTCAACCATCTGTGCTGCTTGTTCTTTTGTTAACATAGATAAATGAAATATAATATAATACAAAAGCACATGATGCCCAAAAAATGCACGTGAATTCAAATGGACCAGTGGGATGGTAACAAGTCATTGTCTTCTTCCATGTTCGTCGTCTTAGGTTATTGACCTATACCTACAGACGTTTGATGTAACTACAGCCCTGTAAAACTCAAAAGTTCATATCAAGCATGATAAATCAATTACATCTATCCCAATCAACTCGTCTTGGCCTCACGAGCATCATGGTATCATTTTCTTAGCCTAATTTTTTCTGTATCAAGAAACCCCAAAAACTTCTCACGAACCCTAACAATGGCAAGTTTGGATCCCTTCACTATTAATACAATTAAAGGATATAGAAAGTTTGCAAACACGATTATGAACAAGAATATATGAATAGAATGGATTTATAATGCGTAAAACATAGTAAACAATTTTGAGAATTTTGGGTAAACCGTGATGTGTCTATGCGATGGTTCTTGATGTTTTGAAGGCTGCAAATAATGTTGTTGGCTTCAGGAGATGGCCAGGAAGTGATTAGGGTCTTTGAATGGCCTGGAATCGTCCTCTAGGGAAGAAATCAAATGCACACTTTTTATCCAATTTTTGAGTTTTTTTTCTTGCTCCCCACGACTGCAAAACCTCTCCTTTTGATCTGTAATTGTTATGCACTTATAGTAGACTGAATTAGGTCAATAAAATTGGCATGAATCTTGAGCAATAATGGAAATTGGATTTGATTTGCTCTTGTATGATATATTTCTAAAATAAGCTTCAATCCAATCTTTTTCAATCCAAATCCACTTTGCACGAATTGGCTGGCATGTTAGCTGTACATGGACTCAAAATGTGCATAAAAAATCAAAGATTTGATTTGATTTCATTATTTTACTATTTTATATTGATTTGTTTTGATTTAAATGAAATAAAATCAAAATAAATAATAAAAATAATAGAATAATAGGTGGAAAAGCTCAGGGGTCGTGGGTCCTATTAGAAACATGTTTCAAACAAGAAAATATGGGCCCCTTTAGAAAAAATGCAATTTTGATCAATGCTGACTTTTGACAATTTTCCAAAAATTGCCAACTTTGACAATACATATCTCTCTTAATTTTGACCCTAGGAGGGTGTTCTTGGAATTTTTAAAAATATTAGGATGTACCCTAACCAACCCTTTTGGTTTCATTTCAATTGGGTCTTCCATGTTCATGTAAGAAGCTTTGACCCAAAAGGTGTTTTTGTTGACTTTTCAAAAGGACCTATAATATAGAAATTCATATCTTTTGATGAGTGCATATTTTGAACTTGTGGGATGAGGATTAATTGTATAATTTCATGATCTTCAAAATGAGTCTTGGATGGAAACTTTCTGATAAAGTATGAAGAAGTTATGCTTGGTCAAAGTTTGGTTGACTTTTCTTGAGAAACCCTAATTTAGCAACTTTTGGGTTTTGATGAATTCGGAGCATTCCTTGGGGAATCATGATCAACCCTTGATCAAATTATGAAAGTCATTTCAAAATGTTGATGTTGACCAAAAATCTTGAGGTTTGACTGTATGTGGGCTACAATTGACTTTTTACCTAATATAGTCGATTCTCCAGCATTTGAGCAGTTGACTGAGCAAACTTCTTGTGCAAGGCTTGAAATTTGACATGGAGAATCTTGGGAACCTATTAGGACCTTGGAAAGAATTTGGGGCTGAAATTCTGGCTGCAGATACTCAATGTCACGTTCAATGTTATGACACCGTATCTGACTTACTATATGACAGTAAATACAAAAGCAATAAAGAACACAGTCAATTGTTTACCCAGTTCAGTGTGCAACAACACCTACTCTGAGGGCTACCAAGCCAGGGAGGAAATCCACTATAAGAGATTTTAATTCAGGAATAAACCAACCAGTTTATCTCCTTCACTTAAGACCTACTCAATGCAATTCCAATCTAAGTACAACTTAAACCTGAGTTCCTACTCACTCCCCCTCAATCACAGCAGTGATACATAAACCAATTTGACTTAAGAATTGATGAAGACACTCTTCAAAAACAAACACTTGATTAAGCTTCACAGCTTTTTAATCAAGCAACACAATCACTCTTGCTTCACAGCTTTGAGTGATGTACATAACTAACTTGACTCTGCTTCACAGCTTTAGTCAAGGAACATTCAAACACTCTTGCTTCAAAGCTTAGAGTGCTACACAACCCTTACAATTAGAAACCTATTCCAAGGCACTTATCACAATGATAATTGCTTGGAGTACAATAATCAAATCTATACAGATTACAAAATGATCTTCTAATCAATAAAAGCCATCCTTGAAAAACAGCAGCTCTGTTGAATATATAGCAGCTGCAACTTCAGTTAGGGTTTCCAAAAACCTAGGGTTAATTCCGTTTGACCTAAAGACCAGGTTACAGGACTTTATTAACCAGGTTAGGGTTGAGCTAGGTTACCCCTCAGAAAACGCAGGATTCTGTTCAGGAAGGACTGAGTTATTTCCTGAAAAAACTCAGACTTATCCAATCCTGCAATCCTGTTAGTTCAGAACAGGATGTCATAACATCTGTTATGACATCTGAGAAAACCTGTCTACTGATTTAGCAAAATGTGATCATTTTGCAAAATGCTCAGATACACACTTATAAACATCAGTATTTGAATTACAATATTTTTCTGCAAAGGTACCTAATGAGTCAGTACAAACTGAACTAGAATGTTATGACATCAGTCATGACATTCACACATACACTTGGGATTTACCAAAAATGCAAGCCAATACCTAAACACCTACAAACTCCCCCTTTGGCAGATTTTTGGCTAAAGACCCTAAACAATCAGAGATAGATAGCAGCAGAAATAAGTGACAACAGAAAAATAGAATGTCAAGTACTAATTAAGTAAGTACCAAAATATTCTCCCCCTCTTTAGCCACAAATGGGCCAAAGATACATGTTCAGAAAATTATACAGTTATCCAAAACAAAATAATAAGATCAGCAGCAGAAAACAACAGAATACACTTCCAAACTCCACCAGATATCACCAACCAACCAGCAACGCCACCAAACAGCAATCAACCTTCAAGCACTGTCATCAGACTCAGAGGAGCTAGTTTCTTCAATGTTGAGATGTCCTTCAGCTTCTACACCTTCTTCCCTTCTGCTTTCTTCAGCTTCCTCCTTTTCTAGCCTGGCAATTAGAATTTCTAGGGTCCTTTTTCTAGCATCCAGCTCTTTGCAAGTTTCTTTTAAAACAGCTATGACATCTGATGTCTTGGACTGGGTCTTTACAGACGATGTCTCAGCTGATGTTATGACAATGTATGGAGCATGAGATCCCTGAAACAGTTTGTAGTGCAGGCCAAGGGCAGGAGCTCTTTTGCAGACTGTATCTCTTGCCACAAGGATATCAGGGTATTGTGCAAGGATGATTCCACAAAGGAGGGAGGGAAAGGCAATTGGTCCTTTGACAGCATAACTGCCAGCATGCTTTAAAGTTTGTTCAAAGATGTACCTCCCATAGTCAAAAGCAGTCTTGGTTCCCACAGCATAGATAAATCTCCCCAATCCTGTGGAGATAGTTGATTTGTGATTTGTAGGCACCCAGTTGGCTGCACCTATTTTATGCAAGATGGCAAATTTCATGCTGAGTTTACTAGCATTCAGCTTCCCTTTCAAGGGCCAGCACTTTACTTGCCTGGCTGTGATGGTTAGACAAACTTCATTGTCAGTTGCCTCTAGATCAGGACAGTCCTTATTTGTTCTTCCAAGAAACTTGTTGATTTCTGATGGAGAGAACTTGACCCTTCTTCCTCTAACAAAAACACTTTCAAAGTCAGCTGACCTTCCATCAGCACAATCATTTGACAAGTTCACTACAAACTCCTTGACCAGATTTTCATAACATTTGTTAAACTTTATCACTGTCTTCATTAACCCAGCATTCTTGATCAGATCCATGATGTCTTTGCACTCCAAGGCATCATTGTTGAGTTCTCTCTCTAAGGCTATTCTCTTTAAGCAAACATACTTCCATCTATTTGCATTGTCAGGATGATGAAAAGAGATGTTGTCTGTTGGCACTTCAGGCACTCTAGCAATCTTGCTGGAGGGGAGCTTCCTTCTGATGGGAGTTTCTTCAATATCAATCTCAAATTCTGATTCCTCATCAGAGTCAGAAGTTTCAGGTTCTTTACTCTTCTTAGAGATTGGTTGTCTAGCAGTATGCACCTGGGCCTTCTTCCCTTTTGTCTGAATACTTTTCTCAGCCATGCCTTCAGCCTTGGATTTCTTAGCATCAGGTTTATCATTCTGACTACTCTTTCTTTTCATCAATCTCCTAGCTATGCTAGGGTTCACATTAGCAATCAGTTCATTATCTGAGTAATCTTCATCCACATCAATGATAGGTGGATCAGCAGCCTTTTCAGAGGGGTTCTGAATGTTGTCTTTTGGTGTCACAACATTCTCAGTGACATCTACATTTTCAGAACCTTCCACATTTGGACTTTCTGATTGATTTAAAGGGATAGAAATCCCCGGTACAGATTGGTTGCCACTCAGTATACTAGTAACCAGCCTAGCAATAGCTTGGTGTACTTGAACTGATCCTTCTCTATTAGGTACAGAAGACGAAGGATGAGAAGAATTACCAGAGGCTGTAGCTTGAGCTCTTCCTGCATGTCTAGTTCTGAGCTTTTTGACTCTGGCTGGGTCAGTTGCCATCTCCCTGAGAGGAGTGACCTCAAGAACTTCAGATTCTATGCATGTAGTGATTGCCCTAGAATCTTGGTCAGATGATGACGATGATGAGGAAGACGAAGTCGCCATGGTTGAAGACGATGTCTGAGACATTTTGATTGACTTTGAGTAATGGTAGCAGTTTGAGAAAAATCTTTGATTGGGAGGAGGAAACAGGTTGCAAGGAACTGAGAGGTAGGGGATAAAAGGGAGTCTCTTTAACTTCTTAAAGCTTTTGAAGGAATTGTGAAAGAATATGATTAACCCACTAAATATAGACTTAATAAAATTAATCCCTTCAACCCTTGTTTTAAGCAAAATTAATTGCTATAATTTCTCATGTTGGTGAATACCCAACCTGCCCCTCAAATTTTCAAGTTTATTTCCAACAAGAGCCTTGGTAGAAGAATCAGTCAGCTGAAGCTTAGAGAAACTATGTTCCAGTTTAAATGACTTCTTCTCTTCAAAGTCAATAGGGTTCAAGGAAATGTTGATTGTTTTCAGATTGTCACAACACAATGTCACAACATCTTGTGTAACATTGTACTCAGAGAGCATCTGTTTTGACCAGATGTTTTGAGAACAGAATTTATTTGACTTGTTATTTCCAACATCCTTGTCAAGATGACTTAAGGTTCTGACAACACATTCTTCTTCAAGTTTATTTGCCACATCACAGATATTATCAACCTGTAGTTTTGGAGTTCTTCTGACAGCTTCCATAGAAATAGCTCTTTTCATTCTTCTTAGATGAAGGAGACCAAGCTTATGCTGCCACAGTTTCATCTCTTTTTCTTCTTTGATGATTTGACACATAGTGGAGATAACAGTGTTCTCGGGCTGCCACACGTAACAGTTATCTTTGGATTTGATTCCTCTCATTACAACTTCTAGTTTTTCATTAATTACTAGACATTCAGATCTTGAGAAGTTGACCTTGAATCCTAGATCACATAATTGACTGATACTAATGAGATTAGCAGTCAACCCTTTTACCAGCAGTACTTTATTCAGACTTGGAACTCCAGGGCAGTCCAAATTACCAACTCCTTTGACTTCACCTTTAGCACCATCTCCAAAGGTCACAAAACTGGTGGTGTGAGGCATAACATTATTGAGGAGATTTTTGAATCCAGTCATGTGTCTGGAACATCCACTGTCAAAGTACCAATCTTCCTTTGCAGAGACCCTCAGGGAAGTGTGAGCTATCAATGTAGTAGCCTTTTTCTTCCATTTAGGAGCATGTGGTACCTCTTTAGACTTAGGTTTGACACCTGAGTTCTGATTAGGATATCCATGTAGTCTGAAGCAGAAGGGCTTTATGTGACCATATCTCCCACAATGATGACATTTCCATCTTTGGTACCTTTTCTTCATATGTCTCTGTTCCTGATGTTGAGAGTTGTGTTGAGACATCCGTTTTGACATTTGCTTACCAGTACCAGATTTCTTTGCTTCCATAAATCCTAGTCCAGATTTATTTCCCACATTTTGTCCAACCTGAAGGATCTCTTCCAATTTGTCTGTTCCATTGGTCAACATCTTGACAGATTTGGTCATTTGATTCAGTTGTGAGTTCAGCAATTGAACTTCTCCTTCTAGATGACTTATAGTTTCAAGATTTGCCCTTTTTTCAGCCTCCAGCTTTATAATGAGTTTTGATTGTTTCTCATTCTGCACACAGACTTCAGCACTTCTGATACACAATTTCTTGTAGGTATCAGCCAGTTCTTCAAATGTCACTTCTTCATCACTAGTGTCACTTTCAGAAGTACAAACACTAGTTAGGGCAGTAACTAGTTTGGCAGATTCTTCTTCAGAATTACTTTCTGAATCATAGTCAGACCAAGTAACAGTCATTCCTTTCTTTTGTTTCTTAAGAAAGGTAGGACATTCAGCTCGAATATGTCCATATCCTTCACATCCATGGCATTGAATACCTCTGCCTTGGTTTCCCTTATCTTCTGACCTTGGTCTTCTGCTGGAACTGTCAATGTCAGAGGGAATGTTATGAACATTAGACCTTGACTTTGGGTCCATTCTTTTGATGAGCCTGTTGAACTGTCTTCCAAGCATGGCAATAGCTTCTGATATGTTTTCTTCTTCATCCTCCTTGTATTCAACATCAGTGTTGGATATAAGTGCTATGCTTTTGTTCTTCTTGTCACCATTATCAGTGATCCCCATCTCAAAAGTCTGAAGAGACCCAATAAGTTCATCCACTTTCAACTTGTTAATGTCCTGGGCTTCCTCTATGGCAGTTACCTTCATTGCAAATCTTTTAGGCAAGGATCTGAGAATCTTCCTCGCCAGTTTTTCTTCTGACATCTTTTCTCCCAGTGCTCCTGAGGTGTTGGCAATCTCCAAGATGTTCATGTGAAACTCATGAATGGTTTCATCTTCCATCATTTTTAGATTCTCAAATTTGGTAGTCAACATCTGAAGCCTTGACATTTTTACTTTGGAAGTGCCCTCATGAGTAGTTTTGAGAGTGTCCCAAACTTCCTTGGCCAGTTCATATTGATGTACTAGTCTGAAAATGTTTCTATCAATTCCATTGAACAAGGCATTTAAAGCTTTTGAATTTCCCAGAGCTAACTCATCTTCTTCTTTACTCCAATCTTCCTCAGGCTTCAGACTGATTGTCCCATCTATCTCAGTTATGGTGGGATGAATCCATCCTTTGTCAGCAGCTCTCCAAGCCTTTTTGTCCAGAGATTTTAGGAAGGCAATCATACGAGGTTTCCAGTAGTCATAATTGGTTTCGTCCAGAATGGGTGGTCTATTTCCAAAAACTCCTTTTTTGTCCATAGTTCCAGAAAGTGATATCCCTAGATCTCACCCAGTAATACAGGCAGGGTGCCTGCTCTGATGCCAATTGAAATTCTGGCTGCAGATACTCAATGTCACGTTCAATGTTATGACACCGTATCTGACTTACTATATGACAGTAAATACAAAAGCAATAAAGAACACAGTCAATTGTTTACCCAGTTCAGTGTGAAACAACACCTACTCTGGGGGCTACCAAGCCAGGGAGGAAATCCACTATAAGAGATTTTAATTCAGGAATAAACCAACCAGTTTATCTCCTTCACTTAAGACCTACCCAATGCAATTCCAATCTAAGTACAACTTAAACCTGAGTTCCTACTCACTCCCCCTCAATCACAGCAGTGATACATAAACCAATTTGACTTAAGAATTGATGAAGACACTCTTCAAAAACAAACACTTGATTAAGCTTCACAGCTTTTTAATCAAGCAACACAATCACTCTTGCTTCACAGCTTTGAGTGATGTACACAACTAACTTGACTCTGCTTCACAGCTTTAGTCAAGGAACATTCAAACACTCTTGCTTCAAAGCTTAGAGTGCTACACAACCCTTACAATTAGAAACCTATTCCAAGGCACTTATCACAATGATAATTGCTTGGAGTACAATAATCAAATCTATACAGATTACAAAATGATCTTCTAATCAATAAAAGCCATCCTTGAAAAACAGCAGCTCTGTTGAATATATAGCAACTGCAACTTCAGTTAGGGTTTCCAAAAACCTAGGGTTAATTCCGTTTGACCTAAAGACCAGGTCACAGGACTTTATTAACCAGGTTAGGGTTGAGCTAGGTTACCCCTCAGAAAACGCAGGATTCTGTTCAGGAAGGACTGAGTTATTTCCTGAAAAAACTCAGACTTATCCAATCCTGCAATCCTGTTAGTTCAGAATAGGATGTCATAACATCTGTTATGACATCTGAGAAAACCTGTCTACTGATTTAGCAAAATGTGATCATTTTGCAAAATGCTCAGATACACACTTATAAACATCAGTATTTGAATTACAATATTTTTCTGCAAAGGTACCTAATGAGTCAGTACAAACTGAACTAGAATGTTATGACATCAGTCATGACATTCACACATACACTTGGGATTTACCAAAAATGCAAGCCAATACCTAAACACCTACAGGGGCCTTTGTGATCCACACATCTTGATGAAAGTGGAAACCCTAATTTGGGACACACTGCCTTAGGAGAGAGTTTGTCTGGTCAACTCTTGGGCAAACTTGAGCAAATTGAGGACCTTTAGGAGTATATAATGAGTAAAATTAGAGGGAAATTTTGGGGTACAAAAATTACCATTTTCCGAACTTTGTAATCATATGTGGTGTCTCGCCATTCGTAGACTACCATTTTATCAATAAAGTTTGAGCTTTTATCCAATTCTTTGTAATTCTTATTTTATTCTGCTTACAAAGACTCCATTTATTATTGATAGTAATTTTCAAAGCAAAAATATTAAATAACAAAATTTTTTCTCGAAAAGAATTTATAAATTATTTTTACTTTAGATTATGTGATTCAAGAGGAAAACAAAAATGGTGATCCCAGGAATGGACGAACTCCAGTAATTTTGGGAAGTTTTGTTTCCCCCAGGAAGGTTCTCTCAGGTAGTTTTTGTTGGTATACGTATGATCTTCTTGTGTTTCTCAGATAGTTAGAGATGATACCAATTGATGTAAGGTGCGTTATCGGGTTTGTGATCCCATTGTCCCCAGTCAAGTCTTGGTTCATTTTTGATTTTGGGTTTGCATGGTCTGAAGCCTCTATCCCAGATTCCCCAGTGAGGTCTTCACTCATATTACGAAATTTCCTTCTCCCCTTGCATACTGAGATGGAACTATTTGCAAAATGTCGCTCTTTTTTATAGTGTTGCCATTGTTGTTGGTATTTATTTCCCAGGAAACTAGGCCAGGGCAATATATTTTCTAAGTGTTGAGACAATTGTCAACTTTTTGGGTTTTCACCTGCCAAGTGTTGGCTTTGATTTAAAATCCCCATAAGTGTGATTTCTTGCTATAATGTTTGACTTCTTAACTCCTCAAGTTGTTATCCCCATGAGGTTTCATACTTTTTCCCTCAGAGAAGTTGGTGCAATAAGCACTCTCAATATTGAAGAATGTATCTTAGTTTTCCCTCGACGATGTGGTGTTGTCCTCCCCAATGAAGTCAGCGCGAGGTCTCCAGTTGATATCTCGATGATGAGGCATTATCTCCCCTAGTGAACTCTATATGATATTTCCCTAATGAAGTCAGCACGAGATCCTCAGTTGATGTTTTAACGATATGGTTTTCATTTGCCTTATTGAAATCAGTATTGTATTTCCCAGTAGAAGTACAGACCGTGAAACATTTGTTTTCCCCATTGAAGTCTGTGTGATATCCCCTGGTGAAGCCTGGAGGAGGATGTTATATCCCTGTATTTGTACTGATTTGTTGCTATGATTTGATTATTTTCGAACTATGTTCCTTCCCATTGAAGTTAATCTGTGAAACGGGAATTTGTTTCCTCAGTTGGTGCTTACTTTCTTATGAGATTTTCATCGTGGATGTGATTTAGCCGAGTATTAAATGTACCCGAGTTGGTTTTGTCTGGTTATCCCTGGTGTTATATGTCTGTTTTGTCAGCATATACATGATAACATTCATACATTCATATATACATCATGCATAGTTGAATTTATCAAATCATTGCTCACTTGCATTCATTAATTTTATATTAGCATATTACTCTATTTTGTAGAGTTGTGTTATCCTCTCTCCAATAGAGTGTCAATCTTAAGAAGAAAGTGTATATTCTTTCAATTTCCACACTGAGTTATCCCTCGTGGAAGATTTTTGCTTTAGCCTTCCTGTACAGCTCTTTGTCTGGATAGAATGTGATTCCCCTTTGAGTTTATTTCTCACGAGATATTATTTTGGTTTACTGATTCATTCTGGTTCATTTCTGGTTTGAATCTATGATCCCCAGCAATATTATTACTTTGGATTTCTGCAACCTTCGAGTCCTAGTTTGAGAATGTGCATTTATTTTGGCACGAGAAGATTTTATCTCTTCAGCGGGAATATGTTGGCTTTCCCCAGGAAGCCATATTTCTTTCCCCAAGAAGCCATATTCCTTTCCCCAGGAAGTCTTTTTTACAATCATTCCCATAACAGCAAGTAGCAGGTCTCTTTATTTGAGCAACTTGTACTTCCCCGGTAAGTCTGTTATTTCCCTAAGAAGATTAGTTTGTACTCTGATGAATGGTAGTCTCATCATTATGGGAGATAGTTTTTCGCTGAGATCTCTTTCCGATGGATGGTAGTCTCGTCATTATAGGAGATAGTTCATCGTTGAGATTCACTTTGCTCTGAAGAAGTTCTTTTGTTTCCAGTGATAAATACTGCTGCCAATCATTTATTACCACCCCTAATGTTGGTATTTATCGGTATTATCTTACCATTCCTATTCGGTAAAAGTTGATGTTACCTTTTTTACTATCTTCTCTATGAGTGGATAGTTTGCAGTTCGTTGTCAAATTACTCCAATTGATGGCAATTCTTTTCAATATAACAGAGACAGTTCGTTGAGAAATCTCTACAAGTGGCTGTCTCTTTATTTGAGACAATTTATATATTACCCTTTACAGGCGAGATGCCTTGGTTAAAGAAGAAGTTGAGACTCGTTCTAGGTGAAACACCATAATTTTGAGGAAACTTGTTATTATCAATACATTTTTCTACCTTTAGTGAATGTTGGTAGTTCACCTTCAGTGAATGTTGGTGTTATTATTTTCTCTCTACCTTCAGTGAATGTTGGTAGTTCACCTTTAGTGAATGTTGGTGTTATTATTTTCTCCCTACCTTCAATGAACGTTGGTAGTTCACCTTCAGTGAATATTGGTGTTATTCTTTCCTCTCTACCTTCAGTGAACGTTGGTGTTTTTCTTTTCTTTCTACCTTCAGTGAATGTTGGTAGTTCACCTTCAGTGAACGTTGGTGTTATTCTTTTCTCTCTACCTTCAGTGAACATTGGTAGTTCACCTTCAGTGAACGTTGGTGTTATTCTTTCCTCTCTACCTTCAGCAAATGTTGGTAGTTCACCTTTAGTGAACGTTGGTGTTTTTCTTTTCTTTCTACATTCAGTGAACATTGGTAGTTCACCTTCATTGAACGTTGGTGTTATTCTTTTCTCTCTACCTTCAGTGAACGTTGGTAGTTCACCTTCAGTGAACGTTGGTGTTTTTATTTCCTTTCTACCTTCAGTGAATGTCGGTGTTATTCTTTTCTTTCTACATTCATTGAACGTTGGTAGTTCACCTTCAGTGAACGTTGGTGTTATTCTTTCCTCTCTACCTTCAGTGAGTGTTGGTAGTTCACCTTCAGTGAACATTGGTTTTATTCTTTTCTTTCTACCTTCAGTGAACGTTGGTAGTTCACCTTCTGCGAACGTTGGTGTTATTCTTTCCTATCTACCTTCAGTGAACATTGGTAGTTCACTTTCAGTGAATGTTGGTGTTTTTGTTCTCTCTCTCTCTCTACCTTCAGTAAACTTTGGTAGTTCACCTTCAGTGAACGTTGGTGTTATTCTTTCATCTCTACCTTCAGTGAACATTGGTAGTTCACCTTCAGTGAATGTTGGTGTTATTTTTTTCTTTCTACCTTCAGTTAACGTCGGTAGTTTCACCTCCAGTGAACATTGGTGTCATCTTTCTTTTCTACCTTCAGTGAACGTTGGTAGTTTACCTTCAGTGAAAGTTGGTGTATCCTTTGATCTTCTACCTTTAAATATTGAGTTGGCAATTTACCTTCATCTATGAGTCGGTATCTTTTTTATCTTCTACCTTCAACTATTGAGTTGGTAGTTTACCGTCATTTGTGAGTCGGTATCTTTTTTATCTTCTACCTTCAACTTTTGAGTTTGTAGTTCACAGCTACATGTCGGTCGTTATCATCCTTTATTATTTCCTCAATATTTGAGTCGACGATATTGTATCTCCTCTTTCGGCTTTACCCCAATAGAGTCAGATCTTTTGTTCACCAGTGATTTACTTTCCTGGTCGGGTTTCTTTTTTTATCCTTGTTTCCTTTGCTACATCCCCATTTGTGTCTTGCGTCCTTTTGAATTTGTTCATCTGCATTCACAATCATAAGCATTACATGGTATCTTAGGGCCAAAAATAGGGCTTGTTTTATATTTAAGTATCTTCAATCGCGTCAACAAAGAGATTTTTAATCTTCGCATCTTCGGATAGAAGACACTTAAATAAGGGCAACTGTTGTACCCCAATTTTTTCCCCTAAGATTCCTCTATCATCTCATACCATCACAATGCAACCAGATCACCAACTAGGTTTTGAGGTTTTTCTCCTATTGCATCTTATATTTAAGTATGCTCTTTAGGGATCTCCAAGCACCTTTAGTTGTGTATTTTGCATATGTGTTGTTGACTAACTTCTGATCAAAATACAAAAAATATTTGTCTTTGTCTTTGTCTTTGTATATTTGTGATTTGTAGGCACCGAGTCAAAGCATATGACAAATAAGGTTTTCTGGTATTATTTCCCTAAAATCTCTATTTGCAAAGAAAAAATAATTAAGAATTTTCATTTTTTTTCATTGTACAATCGATTGCTCTTAGAGTGAAATCGATTGCATAAAGTGCATTTTGCGCAATATTTGAAAAAAAACTCATTGTACAATCGATTGCTCCCAGAGTGAAATCGATTGCACATAGTAAATTTTTGAAAAAAACAACAATTTCAAGCTTGTCATTCTTTTGGCTCCAATTTTTCATCATTTTTTGAAAGATATATCATTAATTCAAATTTTGGCTCCAAGAATCAATTACAAAGCCTAATTTCATTTCCCAAACCAAACTCCAAACCACCACTAATTCCAAGCCTAAACTCTATAAATAGAGCCTCCATTTCATTCAAATCTCAAGCTTTTGATAGCCAAATTCACTTTGCTAAAACATATCTCAATTCCCTCCATCTACCAAATTCACACAAAGCTCCATTTTCAAAAAATAGTTAGTAAGCTTTGCATTGAAGCTTACTAATCTTTGAGCTAAACCTTCATCCAAACACTTCTTCTTTATCAATTCTCTACATCCAAGCTTGGGAAATTGATTCTTGGGGCTGAATTGAAGAAAATTCTTGAAGTTGTTTTGATAATTCTCTAGATCTACCTTTGGTAAGTTGGATTCTTCATCTTTCACAATGTGATCTCTTATTGATCTTTGGATTTGATTCATTGAGCATTGTTTTGTGATTCCATTGGTGCAATTTTCTCATAATTTGATGGAATTTTCATGCTCAATTAAATCCATGATCATAAGGTGTTTGATGAAAAGTTTGAACAAGCATTTGGCCTTCTGAAATGCTGATTTGCTGTTTTTCACAGAGTGTAATCAATTGCTCCCAGAGCACAATCGAATGTCACATAATGATTTTACGTATTTTTTTGAAAAAACACTGATGCAATCGATTTCTCCCATAGTGCAATTGATTGTAACAGAGCCAAAATGTATTTTATTCCTTGTTTTGGGGTTGTTTTGATCCATCTCTCTTTTTCTACTCACTCCTTTTGTTTGTTGATTTGGGTTGCAATTTTAAATGTCCAATTTCTCTTTAAATTCAACGGACTTTGGGTGTAGATGAAGTTGGATAAATGTTCATTAATTCAAATCTACTGAAGATTGAATTATTTAATTCATTTTTGGTGCTTTGGATTAACAATATGTTTAGTACTTTAATCCATCGAGATGAGTGATTGAATTTAAAGATGAAAGAAATTTGAGGTAGTGACCCAAATTAGCTTATCATTCCCCTCCATATTCATCTTATCCCCCTTTCTTATTGTATTACATGTTAAGGGATGATGATATCTATATCATTTATCCAAACATGAAGTGCATAGATTGCTATTGACCAGCCCTAAAATAGGTGCGACTTCTACATAAGTCCACTTACGATTGCCAAAGTAGCGCTAAATTTTGTCCCGATTGAGAAAATGATCATTCGTGGCCCAAACCTATGTTTGCAAGCCCAAGTATGTTAATTTTAACCCTTTGATCCAATAACCTTGAGATTCATTGTTAGGAGCCTTTGGTTCTACCAATCTTCCAATGGATCTTCATCAATTTTGGTCAACGCGAATCACTTAAACATCATTGATCATTAAATGTTGCTTTGAGGATTCTTAAATGGATGATATACTTTACAAAAAGCAAATGCAACTTGCTGTTGATAGGCTTTGGTTCTACCAATCCTATAATGAGTTCCAAATGCAAGTTTCAATATGTTCATCCAACTAACCATTAAGTTCTAACAATTGACTTTATTTTATGCTTTTACTTTAGCTTTTACATTTCATGCTATTTTCATCTTTGCTCACTTGATCATTTACTTTTATGTCATTTTTATTTTTTCTCGCTTGAGCTTTTCTTTTCCTTTTGAATACACTTAATAATCAACATGAACCATAAAAAACTTTAATGGTTACTTGGACTATTTGGTTACTATCCTTGGAATTATGGAGTATTGAACTTCTTGGACTTAGGAATAGAAACCTTGACTTATGTTGGATACCTTGTGACCTTGATTGATATTTTGTCTGGAGTTCTTGAGGTTTAACTCAATACATTGGGTTGTTTGTTTATTTTGTGTGCAGGTTATTGTGATTACATACTTTGGCTGTAATCTGGAATTCATCTGTATACAGCCATTACTCTGCCTAATTTTTGTGAAGACTTAATGCATTTGAAGTTTGGTCTTCTCAAGAGGTTTAGTATCCTTGCTTGGTTTCAATCCAAAGAATGGGAATTCTATCTTGACTCATAATGTCAAGTGTTGGCTTATTGTTGGTTATATGGTTCTCTTTCTTAACTTTTACCTTATACTTTAGGATAGTCCCTTCATCTTCTCACATCTTCTTTAATTTCAAAAATCTTCTCCCTCTCTTTGAAAACTCTTCTTGTTTCTAAACTTGAACCACTTTCATAATAAACTTGGACTTAGGTCCATGCATTTTCAAAACATTTTCATAAATAAACTTCAATCAACTTAATAATACCTTGACATTTTTGTGAGAAGACTAAAAGTCAATCAATCTCATTCAAACCATTTTTCCATTTTGGCTCTTATCTTTAAAACTTTTCTCAAAAGATTGGACTCTTGTAAATCCTTGTAGTGATGCAAACAACTATACTTCTACAATATATAGTGAAGAGAGATATTTTCCACTTGGGTGTTGAGTGAGGTTTTGTTGATTTTAAAATCCAAGCCATATCCTCCACTTTGAGATGATGAAAATACCAATTTCTCATGGTTGTGGGTAGTAAGTATGTTTTCCACATGGACAATGACGATGATGTCTTATCTCATAAAATTAACCAACACACTTGTGTTTTAAAATTTTCAAAGATGAACTACGTGTACCTTGATCCCCTATTGCACGGAAGGTGGTACGTAGGCACTAAAGGTTCGTAACCGCGACGGGTGCATAAATCATAAAAAATATTTCTTTTCTCACCTCCACCATCTATTTTTATACAAAATTTTATAGCCAAAATATACAGAGATTTACAAAGAGGTTCCTGTGGAGTACCGTAGATGTTTAGGATGCTAATACATTCCCTTTGCATAACCAACCCCCTTACCTTGAATCTTTCCCTCTCTTTTGGGTTATTCTCTATTTTCCAGTTCCTTTGGAAACAATAAAGCACGGTGGCAATTTTATTTTGATCTATAAAAGTCTAGTCAACCCAATGGCTTAGTCTTAAACATTTCTACCGCTACAGTAATCATCCACAACTTGATCTGCCAAATGATCTATCAACGCACTTCCTTTGATTGCTTTTTGTGTAGTGTACTGGATGTCATATTCAGTCAAGATCATTTTTCATCGGGCTATCCTTCCAGAGAGAGTTGGCTTCTCAAAGATGTATTTGATGGGATCCATCTTAGAGATCAATAGTGGTATGGGTCAGCATATATTGTCTTAGTCGGTGAGCAGCCCATTCCAAAGCGCAACAAGTTTTCTCGAGCTATGAATATCTGGTTTCACAGTCAATAAACCTTTTGCTAAGGTAGTATATTACATGTTCTTTTCGACCAGACTCATCATGTTTCCCCAGTACACACCCTATTGATTTCTCTAAAACAGTTAAGTACATGATCAGTGGCATTCCTTCAATTGGTGGTATCAGAATCATTGGTTCTTGCAAGTATTCCTTGATAATGTCAAAAGCTATTTGGCAGTCGTCATTCCATTTTACCACTTGATATTTCTTCAGCAGCTTAAAGAGTGGTTCACAAGTAGAAGTCAGGTGAGAGATGATTCGGGAAATGTAGTTTAGACGTCCCAAGAAACCTCTAACCTCCTTCTCATTACAGGGAGTTGGCATTTCTGGGATAGCTTTGACTTTGGCAGGATCAACCTCAATTCCTTGGCCACTAACGACTAAGCCTAGGAGCTTTCCAGACCTTACCCCGAAGATGCATTTGTTGGGATTCAACCTCAGCTTATACTTCTTCAACCTTTCAAATAGCTTGTGAAGATGATTAAGATGATCTTCTTCAGTTTGGGATATTTTTATCATGTCATCCACATAGACTTATATTTCATGATGAATCATGTCATGAAATAAAGCCACCATAGCTCATTGATAAGTTACGCCTGCATTCTTCAGCCTAAAAGGCATGACTTTATAACTTAAGGCGCCATATTGTGTGACAAAAGTAGTCTTCTCCATGTCTTCAGCCGCCATTTTGATTTGTTTGTAACCCGAAAATCCATCCATGAAGGAAAACACCTTGCGTTGAGCAGTGTTGTCAACTAAGACATCAATATGTGGTAGTGGGAAGTCATCTTTGGGGCTTGACCTATTTAAATCCCTGTAGTTTACACGCATACGGACCTTACCGTCTTTCTTTGACACTGGAACAACATTTGCAACCCATTGGGGATACGACGTCACTGCCAAGAAACCTGCATTAAACTGTTTCATTACCTCAGTCTTGATCTTTTCATACATGTCAGGACGCATGAGACGAACCTTTTGTTTGATCGGAGAACAACCTTCTTTCATTGGTAGACGATGAACCACGATATCAGCATCGAGCCCTGGTATGTCTTTGTATGACCAGGCAAAGACCTCAACATATTCGTGCAACATTTGAACCAATCTGCTCTTGACACTATGTTCCAAGTTGGCGCCAATCTTGATTTCTTTCTTATCTACCTCAGTACCCAAGTTTATCACTTCGACTGGTTCTTTGTGCGGTTGGATGGCCTTTTCCTCTTGTATCAGGAGTCTGGCGAGTTCTCCAGGTATCTCACAATCTTTTTCACCTTCGTCTTAGGCTTGATAGATTGGATTTTCGAGGTTATAAATGACAATAGAATAATTGTTGTCAATGAGATCCAGAGTGGATATGGATCTTCAAATGTGTGTGTGTGCATGTAAGGTCACATGGTAATTTGAAAATGCAGTAAAGTAACAGAAAGACAAAGAGCACAAAATTTGAATGAAAAATCGTCCAATGTTTTCATTAAATGATAATATGATATATGAAATGACAAACCCTTAACAAATGGACCATTGTACCCCGGGCAAGGCACGTGGTTTAAAGTCATGGTTTTGAAGGAAATTATATAGACAAAGTTCTTAAAGCAATAAAAACAGGAAATAGTAATTACTCCTAGTTTAAGGAGATTGAGATGAAGTCGTTGGCCTTCCAGTTGTTAAGTCCACCGGTAGCATTTGGGAATATCCATTCGTCAAAGTCATCATTACTATCAGTGTCTTCTAGAGCATTAACTTCATCGTTGCTAATACAGAGAGGTGGTCCACCAACACGAGCACGTCGAACCTCTTTATGAGCCTTTGAAGTAAAACCCAATCCAAATTTGTCAGATTTGTAGGGGATGTCAGGAAGTTGTTCCCAGATAGTGCAACCTCCATCTTCTACCACAACCCTAGCATCCTTCAAGTAAGCCATCCTTGGTGTGTTCTTAGAGACCTCAGGAATAACATGAGTAACAACACCAACCATTGGATGGATTACCTCAAATTTTTGACTGGGGGTTTCAATGAATTCGCCATCCATCTCAACATATTTGAAAGAATTCAAATGACTGACCATATATTCTTCCTCTCCACGGACTGTAACAACCTTCCCCTTCACTAGGTAGTTCAGCATTTGATGTAATGTAGAGGTAACTGCACCTGCCCCATGAATCCATGGGCGTCCGAGAAAGCATGAATAGGCGGGGCGAATGTCCATTACATAGAAAGTTGAATTGAAGACTTGAGATCCCACCTTGATCGGTAGACCAACCTCTTCGTGGACCATTCTTGTCTAACCATCAAAGACTCTCACCACAATGTTGTTGGGTTTCAGCACCAACCCTTTACAGTCTAATCTGTCCAAAGCACATTTGGGTAAAACATTGAGGGAGGATCCAGTATCTACTAACACATGTGCCAGAGTGGTGCCTTTGCATTTAATAGAAATATGCAGAGCTTTATTATGATTCTTCTCCGCCATATTTAAATTTGCATCAGAAAATCCCAAGCCATTATCAACAGTTAGGCTTGCAACACAGTTCTCAAATTGATCAGCAGTGGTTTCTTGAGGTACATGGGCATTCTTCAAGAATTTCAGCAAAGCTTGGGCATGTGCTTCGGAGCACAACAACAAGGACAACATGGATATCTTTGAGGGTGTCTGCCCTAGTCATTCCACTATTTTGTAGTCACTTTTTCGGATGATCTTCAGAATTTCTTCCATCTCTTTTCTAGATGGGTATTCAATTTTCACTTCTCTTGAGGATACCTCCGCCAGGGTAGGCTCAACAACTTTCTCTTTACCTCGGTTATCAGTAGTTGGTCTAGCATCAGGAATATGAACATGTGTTGTAGTAGTTGTTGGAGGAAAGATCTCCGGATAGAAGACCCTTTATGTCCTAGTGACCTTACTAGTTCTAGCAACGTTTTTAATTTCAGGCTCTTTATTTTCAATAATCCATGCCACTTACTTGACACCATGATAATAAGCTTCCGCCCCATAGTTCCAGGGCACAACTTTGTCAGAGGTATAGGGGACTGGCCCTGGTGTAGTGATAATCAGACGAGCCACTCTTGGCTCAGCAAGAATCCTTATAGGGCCTCTAGAGGTGATTCTAATATGGATGTTGGAGGATGTGATTATGGAAACATATTAAGGTAAACTTTTCACGGATGAAGTTTTCTCAAACAGAATTTCATGGCTATCAATCAGGCGTTGGATAAATTTCTTCAGCCACATACATCCATTGGTTTGGGAGGCCCAATGGTAACAATTTTCAAGGCAGCCAGGAAATAAATCGGATCTTAGAAAATTCTTCTTAACAATCAATAATGGAGTAGTCAAATCATCGATGGAGGAGACAAAGGAGACATCGTCAATGGCATTGACACCTTTACCATGACTGGGCATAAGAGCAGTAATGACATTAGGGGTTTGTGGAGGGTCAAACTTAATCACCTTGTTATCAATCAAATCTCGGATCTTGCTCTTTAAGGCCCAACAATCATTGGTATCATGCCTAGAGCTATTGAAATGATAGGCACATTTTGCATTCGGGTTGTATTTCAGAGATGAAGTATTGGGGTTTTGAGGAGGATTCCTCAGTGTTACCAAATCTTCCTTCAACAGATGTTGTAAAGCTTGTGATAGTGGCATGTTGATTCTAGTGAATTTCCTCCTTGGGACATCGGGCCTTTGTTGATTATTTGATTATTGTGGTCGTTGAACTGGGGTTGGATTTGAAATCAATACAGCTTCTACTAACTGATAACGATCATTCTTGACACGGATCCTTTGTCTATAAACAACATTAGTTTCCTTCTGTGATCGGTGGGAATAGAACTGAATGTTTTTGGAATGCTGGTTCGCATTTGCGTTTGTTTTCGCAAAATGCCGCGGTAAGCAAGAGTCGCCATCGACTTTTATTTTATCCAACAAGGAAAGGACAAAAGCACAGAAAAATTCCTTTTCGAGATGTTTCTCGGGTTCGGGAGGTATATTATAGAAAGGGAAGGTGTTAGCACCCTTTCTATCCGTGGTTATCCATGGGCTCTTAGGTACTTTCTCACTATGTTTTCAAAAGTTTTGCTTTTCTTGTGTTTGTGGGTTTTGAAAAGAGTTTTGTTTGAAAACTTCGATTTAACTCTTGTTTCTATCCTCAAGAGTGTATGAAGTGTTGTTGAAAACTTTGTTTGAAAAGTGTAAGTGCGAAAAATTTGTTTTATTTTGAAAGAGCAAGTACCTAATAACCTCTACCTACTCAAAAGGAATTAAACTGTGTAAATGTCCCTTTAGACAATGTTATCCCACTATGAAGGAGTAGGTAGCATCGTCGTTGGAGTTTTCGGGTCAATTCGATTTTAGGGACGTGTGGTCACTAAAGAAACATTAGGACGCCTTAGTGGTAACCCTAATGTCTTAGATCATTTTTATCCGAGGCAACCGTTTCGAGGCAACTTTGATCTCTAGACAGGAGGGCGACCCCTAAAACATCCTATACTCAATGACCACGTTCTAGGAAACCAAGTGAGGCGTACCTTAGGAGTGGCATGTGCAAGTGTGTCATTTTTCAGTTATGTTATCTTTACATGTCATGGTGAGCTACGGTTGATTTTAATTTAAGATAGATCTTGTCATGCATAGCCTAGTTAGCATACATCTAGCATTTAGTGGTTGCGGAAAATAAAACTAAGCTATTACAAGGCGTCGGGTATTTACATCGCCAAAGACAAACCCTTAAAAGTAAATGCGGAAAGTAAATAAACGCGATAAATAAAAAATCCTAAGTTAAAACTATTACATCCTCGGAGCAATTACAATATATAGATCAAAATAATACGCGCGAGAAAAGTTGAATCAGATTGTCCTTTAGGGTTTTGACCCTTTTTGAAGAAAGCATGTTTTTGGTCTTTTTTGAATTAAGAATTAAGTCTAAATTAATAATGGATTTAAAGAAAAGGTGTTTTTGAGTTTTATTTTAATTAAGGAAATAAAATTGGAGTGATTAAAAAAGTTAATAAAATCCTAATTCTAACTCAATTTTAATTTAATGCAAAATTGTTAAAATTAAACCTAATTAAAACTAAATTAATTGGTCACAATTTATTTACAAAAATAAGTAATAAAATTAAAATAAAAGTATTTTTGTTGTTTCTGATTTTTTTTATGAAAAAGAGTTAATTAATTAATTATGGTGATAAAATAAAAAACAGTGAAAAGAAAAAAAATAAGGAAAACAAACTCAGGGGTGTTGGGCTCGAAAAGGGAGTATGAATTGCAGTTTCTAAGCCCAAACGTCCAGCCTGTTAGACTTTAAGATTGTTTGGGCATTCGTTGGCCAAGGTTCATGGTGAACTTCATCCTGGACCACAAAATCTGGATCTGGGACCACCTGGCGCGTGAGATCTGGAGGTGTATGATGCTCCCTGCCTGGAGCGCTGTATCTGAGCACCTGTAGAAAAATGTAACAAAGTTTTGGGGGGACCTGGGATTCGAACCCAGGTCCAAAGGGGTTTTGCCATAGTGTGCTTGCCAACTCGTCCAACCTGCTTCATTCGTTAGTTAAATAGAACATAAATATTATATCAAACAATAATTATGCCTGGCCTAAAAAAATAAAAAGATGCGCAATTGGTTCAAACGAACCAATCACGCCCAGCCACGTTATCATCTTCCTCACAATGGCCTGGTTCGTTTACCTGCAGATTTTGTTCTGCAGGAAGTTTCGTGGGGTCGTTCGAACGACTCTCCTAGGCCATGAAAATAAAATCTAAGAGTACCAATGTACTCGTCTCTTACTCCTGGTCATCCCTGTAACCATGGTTTGCGCTGATTTTTCCTGTGACATAAACGCCTAAAAAACCAGAACCGGAACCCTAGGTTCTATATATGGGGTTAGAAGCCATGAAAATTAAATTGGATAATGCCAAAATATTCTAAATCAAGTAACAATCACAAATATGTCAATATTTTAAAGAAAAGATGCAAGCATGGATGTTTTCGATTTCATGTTCAGAGGCGTTTTCTAGAACACTTACAGTGCGATTTAGATGATGAAAAGCTTGGTTTTTGATTGCCCTCGCTTCAGGAGGTTGATGGCAAGAGAGTTGCGTCTTTCTTTGGGTCGGAATCTGCCTCCAAACCAAAACCTGATCACCACTTTTCAAGCTTTTCTTTTCAAGGTTGAGGCGCCGTTTCTGTAGAGTTTGTGTAGGTGTTTTTTCACGTGTCTTTCTGCAAGGTTTTTTCGTGTGTCATTTGTTTATGAGCAGCAGGTTTATATAGGCAAATAAATTAGGTTAACAAATGTGTATCAAATCTTGGTCCATTATGGTGGAGAGATTTGATTTGATCTTCATGAAAACTTGCCAAATTTGATTCAATCATGCGTTTCTGCCAGCTTGCTCTGAGTGTTTGGGCCTCCAACTTGATGGAAATCAAAAACTGACTTACCCCTTCGATTTTGCCTTCTTTGCCAGTTTCGATTGCTTCAAAGTCCCCATTCAAATCTATTCCTTATTAGACAACCTCGACCAGCCCTTGGCCTTGTGATGAGTCTAAGTTCTGATTCGAAGTGTTCAGAACTTCCTTTATCAGATCATCTTAGGTTGAGAGAAACTCTGCACTGAAATGCCATTCGAAAACCATTTCGTTCTGATGTTCTTATTCAGGGAAATTCTGCACTGAAATGCCATTCGAAGGGCATTTGTCCATATACCATTCGAAGGGTACTAATTGAAACTTCAATCGAAAGACATTGTTAATAGGCCAATCGAAAGGTCTCGTTCATGCTAATCGAAGGGTCTTGTGTTGCTAGTCGAAGGGTCTTGCACTGCCTCCTTCGAATGGACTTCTTGTGTACCTTTCGAATGGGCCTTCTGAGTGCTTCTTCGAATGAGTCATTTACATGTTCTTCGAATGAGCTTCTTGCCTGGTGAGTCGAAGGTAAGCCTGAAGTATCTAGTGCATAGTCGAAGCATTGTGATATTGACTTGATCGAAGGAGGGTCTAGTGCTCAATCGAAGACCTGCAGACCAAAGCTTGATCGAAGAGTTCCAAATGTTCAATCGAAGACTGGTGAACCAAACCTGATCGAAAGGTTCCAAACGCTTAATCGAAGCCTTTTCCCAGATTCCGATCGAAAGACACTTTGTATATCTTCAAAACTTTATTTTTGTTAGGCAAGTGTTTGTGACTAACTATGTAAGGGAAGACCTTTGGAAACATGAGAAGGCAAATTTTGGGGTACAACAGTTGCCCCTGTTCAATTTTCTTAAATGTGAGGATACAGATTGGCTTTCGAGCCTTTCGTGATCCGAAGGTGGAAGATAATTGAACACTAGAGTGCCCAGAAATTTTCACTCGCATGGTGTAGTATCAGCATTGTGACGTCGGGAATGGGTTTACATATGCCATTTGGAGACTGTAGGTAGGGGGATGGGCTTATAGATGCCATCTGCGGGAGTGTCGATCGCATAAGAGATTCCTTAGCGAGAACTTGCATACCTGAGAAAGAAAGATGGTCTTCCTGGCTTGTTACAGGTGTTAATCTTCAATCTCTTTGTGTAAATGATTTTCCTGGCTGGTTTCAGGTATTAATCTATAATCAGTCGTTCACAGATTTTTTCCTGGCTTGTTACAGGTATTAATCTGGAACTTAAGGAGGTTGGCCGATGAGATAGTTATCCTGGATGGTTTCAAGTATTAATCTCTGACCTGAGAAAGAAAGATGGTCTTCCTGGCTTGTTACAGGTATTGATCTTCAATCTCTTCATGTAGATAACTTTCCTGGCTTGTTACAGGTATTGATCTACAATCAGTCGTCCACAGATATTTTCCTGGCTTGTTACAGGTATTAATCTGGAACTTAAGAAGGTTGGCCGATGAGATAGTTGTCCTGGCTGGTTTCAGGTATTAATCTCTGACCTGAGAAAGAAAGATGGTCTTCCTGGCTTGTTGAAGAAGTGAAAAACACAAGAAGGGGGGTTGAATTGTAAAACTTGAAATCAAATGCAGACAACACGTTATTTTTATCTTGGTTCGTTTGATCTCAAACTACTCCAGTCCACCCGTCAAGGTGATTTCGCCTCTCTCCAACGAGGTCTTAATCCACTATATTCAACTGAATATTACAACTGCTTTAACAACTGCTAAAGCCTTCTTGAGTCTAAACCACAGACCGGTTTCTCAAGGAAATTCTTTCTTACAGATAAATGAATATTATGTGTGTTGAATGTTTTCTACAAAAACTTTATATCACAACTGTGATAATACACAAATTAAGCTTATTTGAAACTAGGATGCTATAACTATAGAGTAAGCAATTTGAGAGATATAGCAAGCTGTATGAGTGAGGATGAAGATGATTTGCTTTAGGCGTGTAAAGAGTTGTAGAGCATTAGCCAATTCATTTCTCACTGACTTGTTTATATAGCCTTGGAAAAGATACGTTGTAGTCAATTATTCCATTTCAATGCCCATTACGTTCTTTCCATATTGAGAAGATCTTTGTCTTGGAATAAAGCCGTTGGTAATAAAGTGTATTGAATGCACAGTACCGTTGTCAATTCAGCGTGTTATTGGCTTTGGCTTATTCTGACGCTTCTAGGTGCTGATGATTTTGTTTTGGTCTTGATCAGAGTTTAGAGTATGTTAAGCGCAGATCTGTTCATCAAGCTTCAGCGTAAGCACATGCTTTGATCTTCTAATGCTGGCATATGATATTTCATCTTCTGATGCTGGCATATGATATTTCATCTTCTGATGCTGATGTTGACATTCTTATGCTGATATCAATTAGAGTTTCTGTAAATGCACAATATAATTTTTAGGTAGCATATATGTCTCATATGAATTATACAATTTATTTAATCTTGCATTTTGTTATCATCAAAACTTTAACTTAGGGTAGTAGATTCAAACTTTGTTCTAACAATCTCCCCCTTTTTGATGATGACAAAAACTGGATTTTTTTCAATTGAAATTTAAAGAAAAAAGTATCAGAGATAACCAAATAATAAATTGTATCAGAGATAAACAGAAAGGTATCAAAGATAAGAAGATAGGGAATAAAAAGGTATCAGAGTTATAATCAGAAAAACTCCCCCTGAGTTTATTACTTCCCTTTAATTCCTTGAGTCCTTTAGCATCAGATCTTTATTGAACTTTCTTTGACCATCAGATCTTTCCTTTACCAGAGCAGAGCTTCAGTGTATTAGAGTTCATCAGATTCTTGTACCTGTAAGCTTATGCAGAACAAAGAAACATTCAAGTATATCAGAGTGTTAGAATGTTTGAGACTTTTGTCTCAGTAATCCGTTATTGAAAAATATCATTCTTTCTCCCCCTTTTTGTCAGCAATCAAAAAGTGCAAATAATTGAAGTTAAAAATGATCAGTGCAGAAAAACGATTGTATTCAGTTCAGAGCTCAGAAAATATTACAGATAACATGTAAAGAAAACAATGAAAACATCAAGAAACAAAATCTAAGGATGGGGTGGAAGGCGTGTGAACAGAGCTTCTAGCATGTTCTTAATCTGATCAGTGGTTTCCTTCTGCTGATGCACCATGCTGGCTACTGAGTCAATCTTACTATCCTGAACATCCATCCTTTCCTTCATTCGTTGATCATTCTCATCCATTCTCTCCTGCAGTCGAAGATCATTTTGCTTTAGCTCTTCAAGAGTCTGCCTGTCCAATGCAGCTTGAGAGGTGTCAGAATCAGGATGCTTCTGAGAGCTTTCTGCAATAACTTCTTTATGACTTAAATCTTCAGCTGGAATCGTCTGTTCTTCTGCTGGTTGAACTGTTGAAGCTGGACGCTTTTCAGACCAAGGCTCACTGTCCAGATGAAGAACTTCATCCTTCAGCAGCTGACTCAAAACTGGACCTTCAATTTCTTTCAGCAGATTGCTGACGTTCTGTTGAGCCTGTCCATAGCTTTGGTCCTGCAGCTTAAAGGTTTCAGCGCATACCCATCTTCTGAAGAGTGTCCAGAGGTGGTCTGAAACAGCGGGATCAATCACTTCCAGACTAGCCTGTTTTAGAGAAGAAATCCACTTCTGCATATCTGTTTCAAAATTCAAGATGCTAGAACCAACATCTGGTTTTTTGGGTTTGGGAATGGCAGTTTTATTGATAATGGCAACAAGGCGTTCAAGGATTGTTAGATCAATGAAGGTCTTGCTGTGGTCATCTGGATTTTGCTTGGGTGAGGGAGTAGGAGAATCAGGAATGATTATTGGACTGGATGGGGTATTAGGTGGAGTAATTTCTGGTGAGGATGGTAGTTGAGGGATATTAACAGTGGTACCACCAGGAAATTGCATGGCTAAGGGTCGTGGTTCAGAGGATTCAGATGATTGAGGTTCAGGGGATTGAGCCTCAGAGTGTTGAGACTCAAGTTGTGGAGATGATTCGTGTTAAGGTGAAGGTGGATTAAGTTCTGGTTATGGAGATTGAGGTTGTGGAATTTCTGGTTCTGGTGAGTGTGGATCTTCTGGTATTGGTGAGAGTGTAGTTTCTGGTTGTGGTGAATGGGGAGTTTCTGGTTGAGGATTTGGATTTTCTGTATGGGGAGCGGAAGAGTGTTGATCTATTTCAGAAAGAACTTCTTCAAGTTCTGGTTTTGTTGAGGTTGTAGGTTTTGGATTATGAGGTTTGGCGCGGGATCTTCTGAGGGTTAATGACTCAGAAGGGTCAAACTCAGGTTCAGTATCATCAATGGTTGGAATGGGAATTGGGATTTCAAATGAAGCTGGGGTTGGAATAAATGTTGGAATAGCAGATGAATTTAAAACATTAACAGAAGACAGATTACCTCTCTTCTTTGGGGTCTGCTGAGACGATCCTTTTGATACAGCCTTTCTCTTCTTAGTCTTCTTCAGAGTAACCTCTGGTGTTTGCTGGTGCATATCTTTAATGTTCAGATCAGGATCTGTTCCATCAGCTTTACAAGCATCCAAGTATCTGAGAATAATGACTGGTTTAGAGTCAATCTCAGAGAATATAGGAAAGTTGTCCAGAGGGACTCTTCTGCTGGTGATTTCAGCATGAGGAGGACACTGGGCTCCTTCCTTATGTTCTCTATCAGCTTCATCTTCTTCAGATTCTTGGCATTCAGCTGCTTACCAACAGAAGGTTCTAGAGAGCTTATTTCCTGCGCCTCTGTCAAGTGTTCAATCAGCCTATTCTCCGTTAGAATATCTGATATCAATCTGCCGAAGGGTATCCAATCCCTTTTAGTCCTTTCTTCTTCTCTCGTTTCCTTGACGCTTGTCTTCAGATGATTGAACAGAAGATGAGCTAGGTTGATCTTGGACTTCTTTGCAATAAAATAAATCAGAAATTGTTGATCTATGTTTATATAGTCAGGAGAGCTTGTAGGCTTCCTGTGGTTGAAGCAGCCCAGAATAATCTTTGCCCAAATTCTGTGCTGGTCTTTCAAATCTCTTATTTTGCTGGAGGGAAACCCATGTGTGAAAATCTCTCTTGCAACTAGGGCAGAGTTTGCACATCTACCCGCCATGTCAATACAGCGAATACCACCACCATTGTATCCAATCAGCCTTGCAATGTGATCTTCAGTAATCACAATCTTCTTTCCCATGATATAGAAGTAACCTGATGAGTTGAGGAAGACGCATGTATCCAGAATTCTTTAACCAAAATGGGGAACGTTGGACCCACCAACCTATCAAAGTACATTTCCCAACCTTGTGCCTTAATTTCTTCAGACAAATCAAAGCCATTTTCCTTCAAACTGTTGAAATCTACTATCAATTCTGACAGAACTTCCAAGTTCTTGACCGGAGTGAGAAGCGTTCTGAAAGGAATCTGATACTGTTCAGAAGAAGCATCTTGCTGGGAACCTGCAGATGGAGTGCTAGAGGATGCCATGTTCACACAAGGGTTTTTTTTTGTTGAGAAAAAGCTTGAAAAGGGTTTCTTTGAGAAAAAAGATGAACACACAGTAAGAACACAGAAATATTTTGAAGATTGTAAGAGACGGTGAAAAGTGAATGAATGATGTTAAGGCGTTTAAATAGGTTTCAAAAAATGTTTTGAAAACATAAACGTTTTAAGAGAGAGAATTAAATCATGATTACTCGCATTTAATGTTGGCTAATTTTAGGGGATTTAGACAGATATTTGGAACGGTTACCCATGACATGTGTCTCAATGCATCCAATCAGCGCTTTGCCTTCTCAGAAGCGTGCACGCGTGTTTTGCCTTAGGAATTAGCTGATGACTGGATGACACTTGTTTGATTTAGTGAACAGAACATCTATCCTTGAAATGAAACGCTCAGATCTTTATGGATAGAATCTGATACAATCTGCATGTCTAAATTTCTGAAAGAAGATTGATCAGAAGTTCATAGTAAAATAAAGCAAATTCTGAAGGTTAATATATAAAATTAAAACATTTTCACTCTGGGCAGAGCTTCATGCTGAGATGTTTCAGAATGAAGTTGAACCTATCTTCAGAAAGTGGTTTTGTGAAAATATCAGCCCATTGATGGTCTGTATCAATAAATTTTAAGTTTAAAATGCCTTTCTGAATATAGTCCCTAATGAAATGATGTTTTATTTCTATATGCTTAGCCCTAGAATGCAAAATTTTATTTTTACTTAAGCAAATGGCAGAAGTGTTGTCACAGAGTATAGGAATGTTACTCTCAAATATCTGGAAGTCTTCAAGCTGACTTTTCATCCAGAGCATTTGTGTGCTGCATCCTGCTGCTGCTATGTATTCAGCTTCTGTTGTTGATAGCGCAATTGTGGATTGCCTTTTGTTGGACCAAGAGATCAGATTTTCTCCCAGAAACTGGAAGCTTCTAGAAGTACTTTTACGCTTTACTCTGTCTCCAGCAAAGTCAGCATCACAGTAACCTACTAAGCTGTAATCACTAGATTTTCTATAAAATAAACCCAGATTAGTAGTACCTTTCAGATACTTGAAAATTCGCTTAACAGTTGTTAAGTGAGATTCTCTAGGATCTGATTAGAATCTTGCACAAATGCATACACTGAATAAAATATCAGGCCTTGAAGCCGTCAGATAAAGAAGAGAACCAATCATACCTCTGTAGACCTTTTGTTCTACATTTTTTCTTACCTCTTCTCTTTCCAGAATGCACGTGGGATGCATTGGAATCTTTGATGACTTACATTCTGAGAGATCAAATTTCTTCAGAAGTTCTCTGACATATTTGCTCTGATGAATGTAAGTTCCCTCTGGAGTTTGATTGATCTGAATTCCCAGAAAGAATTTTAGTTCTCCCATGAGGCTCATCTCAAATTCTGCCTGCATACACTTAGCAAATTTTCTTCCAAAAGAAGGATTAGTAGATCCAAATATAACATCGTCAACATAAATCTGACACACTAAGATGTCATTCTTAACTGTCTTACAGAATAAGGTTGTGTCCATTTTCCCTCTGGTGAATTCCTTTTCTAACAGAAAGTTCATTAGTCTTTCATACCAAGCTCTGGGAGCTTGTTTCAGACCATACAGTGACTTCTTTAGTTTGAAAACATACTCTGGATTTTTTGTACTTTCAAAACCAGGGGGTTGGTGCACATAAACCTCTTCTTCTATATAGCCATTTAAGAATGCACTCTTGACATCCATCTGATATAGAGTGATGCCTTTATTAGCAGCAAAAGAAATTAAAAGTCTGATAGATTCTAACCTGGCGACTGGAGCAAAGGTTTATGTATAGTCTATCCCCTCTTGCTGACTATAACCTTGTGCTACCAGTCGTGCTTTGTTTCTGATGACTTCACCTTGTTCGTTCAGTTTGTTTCTGAACACCCATTTTATTCCAATGACGTTGAATCCTTTTGGTCTGGGAACTAGATCCCACACGTCATTTCTGGTGAATTGATTCAGCTCTTCTTGCATTGCTAGAATACATTCGTTGTCCAGAAGTGCTTCATCAATTGAAGAAGGTTCAATCAGAGAAACAAGTCCCATGAGGGATTCTTCAGAGTTTCTGAAGCTGGCTCTTGTTCTGATTGGATCTTCCTTTCTTCCTAAGATTGTTTCTTCTGGGTGATCCATGCTGCTTCTGGGTAGTCTTTTCTGAGGTTGATCAACAGATGTTGCTGGATTTCTCGCAGTGCCTCTTTCTGATGTTGAAGGAGTGTCTTTGTTGAGAGCTTCTGATGACTTGTCTTCAGAACCTGTGAACTCAACTTCCATACCTGCAAAGACTTCATTCTGCTTTGACTTTTCAGAGTCAAGCTTATCATCAAAACGAACACTGATTGATTCTTCCACAATCTGTGTTTCTGTATTGTATACTCTGTACCCTCTTGAGCGTTCAGAGTATCCTAACATAATACACTTTTGTGCTTTAGAGTCAAACTTATTCAAATAATTTTTTGTATTTAACATAAAACAAGTACATCCAAATGGATGAAAATATGAAATGTTGGGCTTTCTGTTCTTCCACAATTCATATGGAGTCTTTTCCAGAATAGGTCTTATGGAGATTCTATTCTGAATGTAGCACGCTGTGTTTATTGCCTCTGCCCAGAAGATCTTAGCAACGTTTGTCTCATTGATCAAGGTTCTGGCCATTTCTTGCAATGTTCTGTTCTTTCGTTCTACAACTCCATTTTGCTAGGGAGTTCTAGGACAAGAGAAATCATGCAGAATGCCTCTGTCATTAAAGAATGACTCAAAATCTTTGTTTTCAAATTCTCCACCATGATCACTTCTGACTTTAACGATTCTAAGATCCTTTTAATTCTGAACTTGGTTACATAAGGTGACAAACACAGAGTGTGACTCGTCCTTGTGTCTTAAGAACTTTACCCATGTCCATCTGCTATAGTCATCTACGATTCTAAAGCCACTTGAGGGAGGATGACGAAGACGATACCGCGATCATTACAGTATGCTTTTGAACAGACCCCGCTGATGAGGTACAGGCATTATTTCAATCCCTAAACACTGGAGTTATAAGGATGATAATCCCTCGTCAACCCATCTGAGCCAAAGAAGTAGGAGTTTTTCTTTTTGAAATTTAAAACCCTTAATCATAACCTGGGGCAGGGTAGTCTCTCAGTTGATCCAAGTGCATAACGAATGGCACCAAAGAAGTCCTTACAAAACGAAGAAAGACAGTGATGGTTCCGAATAATCAATAAAGAAAGGTAGTCATTATCTCAAAAAAAATAAAAAAAACCCATTAAGTCAAAACCCATGAAGGAGACTTACAAAACTGGGGCATCCCGCTGACTGTGATTCCAAAAAAGGAAACAGTTCAGGCAAAAAAAGAAAGGGATAACAAAAAAATCAGAAAAGAAAGAGGTCTTACAAACCCTCAACAAAAACAAAAATGATTGCCTATTCAGAATAAATCATCAATATCTGAACCATCATTAGAACATCCGGACAAAAACTCAAATAAGGTCTAACGCACGATCAGCTGAGTTTAGGATTGAAGAACATCACGAAGAGCGGGTGGGTACAAATAATTTGAGCCTTTATCCTTTGTTTCTTAAACTGTGAACCAGGCCACGTTATAACCCTTAAAAGTCCTAGCTGAAGCATGGGTTAGTTCGAAAGCATACTGTTACGAAAGGTATCATGACTCCTTAAGGCTTACTATAAAAAAGGAGTTGACATCACGTTTTACAAACATTCACTTGTTTTATGGAAAAAATGCATTTTCAAAAACTTCGAGACATACATAAGCGTGGCATTTTTAACATAACTTTGTTTGCATATGACTTTTTGTTTGAACAGCAGGGAAATTCGCACGATGAATACCTAGTGAACAAAAGCACTTCCAATCAAGGGGCACGACATGACTATTGTCCATTATCTGGGGCAATCCAATCAAGATTCAAGGAATCTCTCAAGATGCCAACCAGCCTGGGGAAAATCTCCGCCTAAGTCACTTGGGGCATTGGACAGGAATTCTAGCAACAAATCTTGCACGGTCAGACACCTTCTGGCGGCATGGCAAAATACTTCCAACAGGGGAAACTCCCTACATTCTGAGAGCATGGACATAGTCGGAAAAATACTGCGCATCATCAAAGACCCGCTAGGCTGACACGCCTAGGCAAAATAAGGGCTTCCCGGCGAACCAAAAGGGTTCGGGAAAAATGAAGGGATGAAATGAAAAAAAAACATGTACACCCGGCAAGTCGAAAACCTGAAAGGGCGGCTTGGGCAAAAATGGGTATCCCGGTGGACTGAAACCCGAAAGGGCGGTCCAGGCAAAAGTTAAGGATCAAAGCGTACGACTATGTTCCGGTATCTCATCACTTGTCTACCCGAAGATTCGTCAAATTACCCCCACAGGTATCCTCTTCCCTCACCTCCGAAGCAGGGGCAATAATGAGTTATCCAGGCGGTCCAATTGCTCTGTCAACCAAAATACACTAAGGTCAATATAAAGATGATTACCATTTACCTTTACAAATCCCAGATCAACATTAAAAATCAGGTAGCCTTACCCCGGTTCCTCCAGAAGTCTTACACGGATTTATCTCAAGTTTTACACGAACTTACCTCCAGGTAGCCTTACCCCGGTTCCTCCAGAAGTCTTACACGGATTTATCTCAAGTTTTACACGAACTTACCTCCAGGTAGCCTTACCCCGGTTCCTCCTAAAGTCTTACATGGATTTAGCTCAAGATAACCTTACCCCGGTTCGTCAAGAAGTTTTACACGAACTTATCCCAAAGCGACCTTACCCCGGTTCCTCCTAGAAATCTTACATGGGTTGATCCCGAGGTAACCTAACCCCGGTTCCTCCAGAAGTCTTACATGGACCTATCTCAAGATGACCTAACCCCGGTTCATCAAGAAGTTTTACACAAACTTACCCTGCCGTAACCTAACCCCGGTTCCTCCAGAAGTCTTACATGGACCTATCTCAAGATGACCTAACCCCGGTTCATCAAGAAGTTTTACCCAAACTTATCCTGCCGTAACCTAACCCCGGTTCCTCCAGAAGTCTTACATGGACCTATCTCAAGATAACCTTACCCCGGTTCATCAAGAAGTTTTTACACGAACTTATCCAAGTAACCTAACCCTGGTTCCTCCAGAAGTCTTACATGGATTTAGCTCAAGATAACCTCACCCCGGTTCATCAAGAAGTCTTACACGAACTAACCCCGAAGAAACCGTACACAGGTCCTCCTCCTCCAGACGTAGTTTTACACAAACTCGACATCAAGTAACCCTACACCGGTTCCCTCTCTTCAAGATGCAGTTTTACATGGACTCGTCACCCAGAAACCCTACACAGGTTCTCCCTTTCCAAGAACGAAGTTTTACACGAACTCATCATCAAAGTGACCCTACACAGGTTCCTTCTCCATTTCAGTCGCGGTTTTACACAAGCTCATCAGTAGGAAACCCTACATAGGTTCCCTCTTTCAACTTACAAAATTACAGTCCAAAATCTCCCCAGGAGAGTCCAATCTAATTCCCCAGGAAAATTGGAGTCCATCTCCCCAAGCAGTAAGCTTATCCCCAGTAAATTCTGGAAGCTTATCCTCGCAGAGCACGAACACGTCGTCCGGCTTTATTCAAAGAGTTATTTCCTTACCGGGATATAACTGGGTTATCCTCAGCCAAAAGCCACGGAAAGAGCGTCCTCGACGAAGTCTTCTTACCCCAGCGAAGTCCATCAACACTTCCAACAACAAGGGTATCTCCAGCAAGTTATTATCAACATTCAGCAAAAACCTCTCTCTCCCCACAGAGTATCACTCCCCAGCATGGTCGCTAGAGTATTTTTCTCCCCGCAGAATCTTCCATTCATCTTCTCCTACCGGTATTCTTGCAGTTGTCACCCCCAGCGGAAGCAAAATCTATTCTTCAGCGTCAGCCCAGGATATGACTTCCCGGCACCCGTCAAGGATTTACTTTCCTAGACGAAAGCATACATAAAACATCACATACATCATTATAGCATGCATAGACGCATCATATCATACAAATCTCATTTATGTTGAGAACATCATTGCTTGATCCATATCATGCATTACATACGACTGATCTTTACCTTTCAGGAAGGATTCAGCTAAATTCTCCATCACATTTCAAGACCTAGACCGGTTCAGTTAATCAACTCCAAAGATTTCTTATCCAGTCCAAGGCCTTCTCTAATCCAGCTAAATCGACTCCCAACAGATTTTTCTGATGAAGGCTCAGTAGAAGTTATCAGATTATAATGGTTCTCTCTCCGACGGTGCATGAGATTTCCATTTTTAGTTTTTCTTTGAGATTATAATTTCCTATTGGTTTTCTCTCCGACGGTGCATGAGATTTCCATTTTAGGTTTTTCTTTGAGATTATAATTTCCTATGGTTCCCTCTCCGATGGTGCGTGAGGTGATAATTCCTTTTTAGGTTATGATTTCCTATGGTTCCCTCTCCGATGGTGCGTGAGGTGGTAATTCCTTTTTAGGTTATAATTTCCTATGGTTCCCTCTCCGATGGTGCGTGAGGTGGTAATTCCTTTTTAGGTTATAATTTCCTATGGTTCCCTCTCCGATGGTGCGTGAGGTGGTAATTCCTTTTTAGGTTATAATTTCCTATGGTTCCCTCTCCGATGGTGCGTGAGGTGGTAATTCCTTTTTAGGTTATAATTTCCTATGGTTCCCTCTCCGATGGTGCGTGAGGTGATAATTCCCTTTTAGGTTATAATTTCCTATGGTTCCCTCTCCGATGGTGCGTGAGGTGATAATTCCTTTTTAGGTTATAATTTCCTATGGTTCCCTCTCCGATGGTGCGTGAGGTGATAATTCCTTTTTAGGTTATGATTTCCTATGGTTCCCTCTCCGATGGTGCGTGAGGTGGTAATTCCTTTTTGGATTATAATTTCCTATGGTTCCCTCTCCGATGGTGCGTGAGGATGTAATTCCCTTTCAGGTTATAATTTCCTATGGTTCCCTCTCCGATGGTGAGTGAGGTGGTAATTCCTTTTTAGGTTATAATTTCCTATGGTTCCCTCTCCGATGGTGCGTGAGGTGGTAATTCCTTTTTAGGTTATAATTTCCTATGGTTCCCTCTCCGATGGTGCGTGAGGTGGTAATTCCTTTTTAGGTTATAATTTCCTATGGTTCCCTCTCCGATGGTGCGTGAGGTGATAATTCCTTTTTAGGTTATAATTTCCTATGGTTCCCTCTCCGATGGTGCGTGAGGTGATAATTCCTTTTTAGGTTATGATTTCCTATGGTTCCCTCTCCGATGGTGCGTGAGGTGGTAATTCCTTTTTAGGTTATAATTTCCTATGGTTCCCTCTCCGATGGTGCGTGAGGATGTAATTCCCTTTCAGGTTATAATTTCCTTTGGTCCTCTCCCCGACGGTGCGTGAGATGCAATTCCCTTTCAGATTATAATTTCCTATGGTTCTCTTCCCGACACTGCGAAGATGGTAATTCCCACTAAGATTTTTCTCAACGAGCGTTGTTGAAGTTAAAGTCACCCAAGGTTCTCTCACCGTTCATGCTGAGGTAGTAACCATCCCTGGTTCATTCATCATCTTGTGAAGCTCCAGATTCAGCTCCTGTAACCAGTCAGGACACATCTGTACCAAGCGTCTGAAAATCGGCTCCTGCAACGTGTCAGGTACTCATTTTTCTTTTGCAGGTATGCAGGTTCTCGCTAAGGAATCTCTTACGCGATCAACATCCAGATGGCATCTATAAGCCCATCATCCTATCCGTCAATCTCCAAATGGCATCTATAAGCCCATTCCCATCATCACACTGCTACTATGTGAGCGCAAATTTCTGGGCACTCTAGTGTTCAATCATCTTCTACCCTCGGATTACGAAAGGCACGTCATCCAATCTGCATCCTCAGGTCTAAGAAGATTGAACAGGGGAAACTGTTGTACCCCAAAATTTGCCCTCCCATATTCTTCAAGAAATTGCTAAGCCATGCTTCAAAATTCCCCAAGGGTTGCACAGTGCAAGGGTCTCCTATACAGTCAAAACTAGGGTTTGTGTTCTGATCAAGAAATTGAAGTTTCCAAAGGTCCAATCAAGTCTCATATGCCTACAAACATGGTCAAGCATCCTCATATCAAGTTTCAAGACTTTCGGCTCAAAATTGCACAGTCAAAACCCTAAATTGCACTACAGTCAACTGTAGGGGTAAAATGGTCATTTGGCAGTCAAAAGTTCAAATTTTTGGTCAACATATCATTTTGAAGCCACAAACATCATTTGATCAATGCTTGATCATGATTCTCAAAGCTTGGCTCAAAAATCATCAAAATGCAAAAGTTTCCTTATTTGGACAGTTGGAAAGGTCAACTGTAAATTGACCAGGGCATAACTTTCACATGGATTATCAGAAAAATTCCATCCAAAGCTCATTTTGAAGAGGAAGAGATTTTATACAACTCATATTCATACTTCAAGTCCAAGAAATGCTCTCACAAAAAGTTATCAATTTCAACATTATAGGTCATTTTCAAAAGTCAACAAAAAGGGACTTTAAGTCAAAGGCCATAACTTGAGATTGGTAAATCAAATGGACATGGGACCAAAGGCATTGGTTAGAGGACTCAAAGACCTTTCCAAAATGTCCCAGAACATGAGAAAAGCTTAAAAATTGAGCAAGTTATGCCTTGT
The DNA here is from genome assembly GCA_948472305.1 of Vicia faba. Lineage (NCBI taxonomy): Eukaryota > Viridiplantae > Streptophyta > Magnoliopsida > Fabales > Fabaceae > Vicia > Vicia faba. The sequence goes on from OX451737.1 coordinate 777,895,156, forward strand.
GGAAGTTGGGAAATTTTTGGATATTTTGAAAAGTCAACATTGGCTCAAATGACCTAAAATTGCTAATGGGCCCATTTTTCTTCCATAATTCATCATCCATGACATATGCACGACTACTTGGCCCAAAGGGAAGTTTTTATTCATTTTTTATTTATTTATTTGAATTTTTATTTATAATAATTCATTTAAATCAATTAAATGTATGAAAAATACTTAACCTAAAGTTTTAAATCTTTTTGTGCATGTTTTACTCTCAAGATTTCGTGCATGTACCAATATGGAAAGATTTGGATTGATTGGCATGATTGAGAACAAAAAACACATGGAAAATATTTGGTTAAAGATCTTGAAAATCAAATTTTCAAAACGATCATTGCAAGAGATTTGGATCAATATTCTTAACCTAATTCACTCAGTATATGAGCCTGATCATAAACCTAATGCCACTACACACGCAGCTGCTCAAAAAAGCCATTATCAAACTTGAAATTTTTCTCTAAAAACTCAATTCTGAAAACTCACTTCCAGGGCGATTCAAGACATAATTTTTGTTCCATTGGCTTGCTGAAGGTCCATTGAACGTGTCCCAATCAAGAACATTCATCAAAGCTTAAGGAATTGGTATACAGAACTTGAAATATCTCATGAGAAATTCATAATCGTGTTTTCAAATCTATGCATTTTCATGACATTTTAATTATTGATTCATGTTCCTGGTATGATTCTAAAGCTAACCCATGCGTTTAATTGAGTTTTTGCAAGCTGTAGACGATTTCACCATTATCGTTTTCTAGGGTTTATAAGACCTTGGATTAGGGTTTTTTGAATGAGGAAAAATTGGCCCTCAAGACCACCACCATTCAACTCAGCGCGTCTGGACGATCTCAAACACACCCTCGCGCCTAATTTATGAGTGTCCTAGGCCTAATCGTTATTTTCCCAAAACTGGCCTAGGAGAACACGTGAAAAACCGTGGCTTAATGTGTTTGTGTTTCAGGAATGTGGAGAAGACGATATCGTGGCAAACGATGATAGGCTGATTCAAAAATTCGCGCGCAGACCCACTAACATTTTTGTGTTTCTTTTATAATATTTATCAGTTGTTTATTAATCAAACACGCGCATCTGGTTCAGTGGCAAGGCATACGAGCTGGCAACACACGTGACCTGGGTTCGAGCCCCAGGTCTTCAATAATTTCAATGTTATTTTTCAATTAACCATCACATGCAGTTTCGCTTACTGAAGACCATGATACACCTCCTCATCAGACCATCCACGTGCATATTGGAATCAAATCAAAGGCTCAGAATTGATGAACACCATAAACATGGTCAATGCTGCAGCACGCTATCTGGAAAAGGTCAAACGGACAAAGGTTATTGGGCCAGAATTTCATGATTTTACCTCCACATTGGGGACTGACACCCCCTAGGTTTGCCAATTTATTTCCTTTCTTTAATTTTTTTATTATTTATATTTTCTTTTAATTATTGCTTTATTAATTAATGTAATATTTTCATAAATATAAAAAATACACATAAAAATAAGAAAAGAATTAAAACAATAAATAATTTTTATTTTAGTATTTTCTTAAATAAATTTGCATGTAATTGAATTTAGGTTTAAATTAGGTTTGCAATTTTAATTCTTTTAATAAAAAATCTAAAAAATGTAGAAATAGGGTTAATTAATAATTTTTCATCTTTTTATTTTTTCTTTCATAAATAATTAAATAGTTAAATATTTATTTTTATAATTAAATTGCATGTAAAAATTAGGATTAATTTTAGGTTAAAAACTTCAATATTTTTTTTTTATAAATTAAAAGCCACTAGAATTAGGGTTTGCATCTTATTTTAATTTTAGTTAATTCTTTCTTTATGTATTAAATCCTAAAACATTAAAAAATACCAAAAAAAAACGAGTTCTTTCTTTCTTTTAAAATTAATCAATTCCATGTAATTTAACTTTGCAAAAGGGGTCCAACGCCCTCGTTCTTAATTTCTTATTAATTCGCATATTTGCTTTATTCCGTTTAAATATTTATGTATCTCTCCCAAGGCCTTGTAACATTTATATTTTCTCGCACTCTTTATTTACTTTATTTATTTTCTATCAAATCGGGTTCGAGAAACTTTTGGCGATGTGGACCCGCGCCTTTTGTAATAGCTTTAGATCTTTACTTTCCCGCAAATATTTTAACTGTTAATCAAATGACATGAAAGAATGTATGGACAAAATAAAAACAAGCGTAGAACACCAATAAACATGACAAGATAAATGCAAATGAAAACGATACACGAATCGCACACACCACCCCTAGGGTACGCCTCACTGTTGCCTTGCCTCGAAAGGTGATCGTCGAGTAGAGGATGTCTTAGTAAGTCCTCATGATCCGGGAACCTGGCATGAGGGTAGCTTCTAAGGTGTCTTCCCATTGCTCTGGTGATCACCATGTCCCGAACCTCGAATTGACCCAAACACCTCCAACGGTGGTGCTACCTACCTCTCAATGATGGGATGGCACTACTTTAAAGGACATTTACACAGACGAATTCCTTAGGGTAGGTAGACGACTCTAGATACTTGCTCTAAATTTCAAAACAAAACAAAATACTTTTCACACCAATACATTTTCAAAAAGCTTTCAAAAGCAATTTTTCAAACACTCTTGAGGACCGATACAAGAGTCGAACTGAAACTTTCAAGGAAACTTTTTAAAACCCACATTGAAAAGCAAACAAACCATTTTTGAAAACACAAATGAGCAAGTATTTAAGAGCCCATGGATAACCATGGATAGAAAGGGTGCTAACACCTTCCCTTTCTATAACCTACCTCCCGAACCGAGAGCAATCTCTTTAAGGAATTTTTCTGTGCTTTTGTCCTTTCCATTTGGAGAAAATAAAAGACGGTGGCGACTCTTGCTTCCGCGACATTTCGCGAACCAGCGTTAAACAGTCAGTTCCAGATCCACCGATCACAGAACTGGCGACTCTGCTGGGGACTATCTTATAAAGTGAGGTGTACCTTAGGGCTAGTTCATAACTATGTTTTCAATTGTTTTCCTTGTGTGCTTTAACTTTGTGGGTTGTATGGGAGTTACATAGATCCTAACCCGGATCTGGGGATACCCTGTCTAGGTAGCATAATCTGTGAGGGACCTGTCCGGCGTATACCGACATGGGTGAAGCAGTGGCTACGTTGGTGTGGCGCCTTGGCCTGTACCGATATCCCTCGTGTTGAAACGGGGAGAATATGGGTCTTCCAAGGAGTCATTAAGCACCAACAACCTTAGAACCTTAAATGACCCAACTTGGCCATTAGAACAGTAGCAGTATGCTACGCCTATTGAGGCTAAACTCTCGTGATGGTTCTGGCCGCAAGAAAAGATTGCGATGCTGGAGTTATGACCGATTGAGGGTAGTCAATGATATTGGGATCCTCTAAGAACCCGGTTACTTTGATAGGACAGGTATGAACCAACAAACTGAAAGAGGGTAATACCTAGACCCCTGCTGGCCTAAACTCTAAGGGTTTCTCTTGTGTGACTTGTGTGCCTTCGTACTTGACTATTTGCATGCTTGTTGTCTGACACTTGAGCTTCTTGCAGGTTTTGTTTGTAGTCCTTAACCAGGACTCATAACAAAGTTTACCAAGTTTCATGCAGGGTTTGTTTTAGTCCTTAATTGGGACTCCTGACAGGTTTACTAAGTGTCTTGCAGGTTTTAGTTTGCAGTCCTTAATAGGGATTCGTAACAGGGTTACCTACATTACCCCATGCATACCATAACATCATACCATTGCATACATCTTAACCCATTTCAAGGATCTCAAGGGCTTGTGATGCAGGTCATGATGAATCAAACATCTAGCAAGGGGCAAAGAGGATTTATTTTCCTCTAGCCAAAGTTGTCAGGGGCTATGACCCACTGGATATGGTGAGCCTCTGACCCTTGAAGAAGTGCTCAATAACATGGGTTTCCTTCAATCAAGCTACCGGTTTCAAATTTTAACAAATTTCTTGTTTACCCCGCGAGGTCCTTGAAAACATTGCATGCATGTCATACACATCATTGCATAACAGGTACCCTTGTTGCAGGTTACTTACCCTTCCCGCTGTTTATTTCAGCAATGGCTTTCCAACCAGACAACCAGGATCTTCTTTCTCAAGAGACTCGGTTCGGGGAAATCCTCCTGAATTTATCTAAGGGGCAGGAGGAGCTAAGGAAACTTCTCATGGGGACCTTTGTCAGGAACAGTGCTGAGGATGAGAGGCTGGAACACCTACAAGCTGAGGTGGATGCATTGAAAGCCCAGATACTGGGGCAGGGGACTGCCATTCAAGGGTTAGTTCAAAGACAAGAAGAGCTCGGAGTTCTCATTAACCAACTGCTTCAGAATAACCAACTGGGGCAAACGTCTAAGGGTAAAAAGCCTATCATCGTTCGACCATCTTTGAGACAAAGAGGCAAGGAGAAATCTCCTCATGTGGCTTCAGTATCACCAATTCAGTATCAATCTCACCAGCTTCAGCCAGACAAGCCCAAAAGGCAATTCACCAAGCTCAACGTGTTGCTGCCTCAAGCCTTACAACAACTGCTGAGGTTGAACTTGGTAACTCTAAAGGATCCTCCTAAGAATCCCAACAGGACACCTTCAAGGTATAACCCCAACGCTTGCTGCGCTTATCATTCTAACAGCTCGGGGCATGCTACAGAGGATTGTTGGACTCTGAAAAATAAGATCCAGGACCTGATTGAGGAAGGAGCTGTGGAATTCACCCAAGATGGCCAGGCTGAGTGCTTCTACCATCCCTACAGGAGGAACCATTTGAAGTAACAAGCCCTGAAATGAGAAGAATTTTTGTTCATTCGAATGTTCAAGTTGCAGTTTTCTTTTGTTCAAACATTTACTCATGTTAAACATTATTATCTCATTAATGCATCGCATATGTCTGTTCTGAAACAATATATTCGTATTCACTAAATGCAAATTATTTTCATATTTTTTCTGATGTCAACTCTTGATCTAAAAAATTCTAAAGCCACTTGAGGGAGGATGACGAAGACGATACCGCGATCATTACAGTATGCTTTTGAACAGACCCCGCTGATGAGGTACAGGCATTGTTTCAATCCCTAAACACTGGAGTTATAAGGATGATAATCCCTCGTCAACCCATCTGAGCCAAAGAAGTAGGAGCTTTTCTTTTCGAAATTTAAAACCCTTAATCATAACCTGGGGCAGGGTAGTCTCTCAGTTGATCCAAGTGCATAACGAATGGCACCAAAGAAGTCCTTACAAAACGAAGAAAGACAGTGATGGTTCCGAATAATCAATAAAGAAAGGTAGTCATTATCTCAAAAAAAATAAAAAAAACCCATTAAGTCAAAACCCATGAAGGAGACTTACAAAACTGGGGCATCCCGCTGACTGTGATTCCAAAAAAGGAAACAGTTCAGGCAAAAAAAGAAAGGGATAACAAAAAAATCAGAAAAGAAAGAGGTCTTACAAACCCTCAACAAAAACAAAAATGACTGCCTATTCAGAATAAATCATCAATATCTGAACCATCATTGGAACATCCGGACAAAAACTCAAATAAGGTCTAACGCACGATCAGCTGAGTTTAGGATTGAAGAACATCACGAAGAGCGGGTGGGTATAAATAATTTGAGCCTTTATCCTTTGTTTCTTAAACCGTGAACCAGGCCACGTTATAACCCTTAAAAGTCCTAGCTGAAGCATGGGTTAGTTCGAAAGCATACTGTTACGAAAGGTATCCTGACTCCTTAAGGCTTACTATAAAGAAGGAGTTGACATCACGTTTTACAAACATTCACTTGTTTTATGGAAAAAATGCATTTTCAAAAACTTCGAGACAGACATAAGTGTGGCATTTTTAACATAACTTTGTTTGCATATGACTTTTTGTTTGAACAGCAGGGAAATTCGCACGATGAATACCTAGTGAACAAAAACACTTCCAATCAAGGGGCACGACATGACTATTGTCCATTATCTGGGGCAATCCAATGAAGATTCAAGGAATCTCTCAAGATGCCAACCAGCCTGGGGAAAATCTCCGCCTAAGTCACTTGGGGCATTGGACAGGAATTCTAGCAACAAATCTTGCACGGTCAGACACCTTCTGGCGGCATGGCAAAATACTTCCAACAGGGGAAACTCCCTACATTCTGAGAGCATGGACATAGTCGGAAAAATACTGCGCATCATCAAAGACCCGCTAGGCTGACACGCCTAGGCAAAATAAGGGCTTCCCGGCGAACCAAAAGGGTTCGGGCAAAATGAAGGGATGAAATGAAAAAAAAACATGTACACCCGGCAAGTCGAAAACCTGAAAGGGCGGCTTGGGCAAAAATGGGTATCCCGGTGGACTGAAAACCCGAAAGGGCGGTCCAGGCAAAAGTTAGGGATCAAAGCGTACGACTATGTTCCGGTATCTCATCACTTGTCTACCCGAAGATTCGTCAAATTACCCCCACAGGTATCCTCTTCCCTCACCTCCGAAGCAGGGGCAATAATGAGTTATCCAGGCGGTCCAATTGCTCTGTCAACCAAAATACACTAAGGTCAATATAAAGATGATTACCATTTACCTTTACAAATCCCAGATCAACATTAAAAATCAGGTAGCCTTACCCCGGTTCCTCTAGAAGTCTTACACAGATTTATCTCAAGTTTTACACGAACTTACCTCCAGGTAGCCTTACCCCGGTTCCTCCAGAAGTCTTACACGGATTTATCTCAAGTTTTACACGAACTTACCTCCAGGTAGCCTTACCCCGATTCCTCCTAAAGTCTTACATGGATTTAGCTCAAGATAACCTTACCCCGGTTCGTCAAGAAGTTTTACACGAACTTATCCCAAAGCGACCTTACCCCGGTTCCTCCTAGAAATCTTACATGGGTTTATCCCGAGGTAACCTAACCCCGGTTCCTCCAGAAGTCTTACATGGACCTATCTCAAGATGACCTAACCCCGGTTCATCAAGAAGTTTTACACAAACTTACCCTGCCGTAACCTAACCCCGGTTCCTCCAGAAGTCTTACATGGACCTATCTCAAGATGACCTAACCCCGGTTCATCAAGAAGTTTTACCCAAACTTATCCTGCCGTAACCTAACCTCGGTTCCTCCATAAGTCTTACATGGACCTATCTCAAGATAACCTTACCCCGGTTCATCAAGAAGTTTTTACACGAACTTATCCAAGTAACCTAACCCCGGTTCCTCCAGAAGTCTTACATGGATTTAGCTCAAGATAACCTCACCCCGGTTCATCAAGAAGTCTTACACGAACTAACCCCGAAGAAACCGTACACAGGTCCTCCTCCTCCAGACGTAGTTTTACACAAACTCGACATCAAGTAACCCTACACCGGTTCCCTCTCTTCAAGATGCAGTTTTACATGGACTCGTCACCCAGAAACCCTACACAGGTTCTCCCTTTCCAAGAACGAAGTTTTACACGAACTCATCATCAAAGTGACCCTACACAGGTTCCTTCTCCATTTCAGTCGCGGTTTTACACAAGCTCATCAGTAGGAAACCCTACATAGGTTCCCTCTTTCAACTTACAAAATTACAGTCCAAAATCTCCCCAGGAGAGTCCAATCTAATTCCCCAGGAAAATTGGAGTCCATCTCCCCAAGCAGTAAGCTTATCCCCAGTAAATTCTGGAAGCTTATCCTCGCAGAGCACGAACACGTCGTCCGGCTTTATTCAAAGAGTTATTTCCTTACCGGGATATAACTGGGTTATCCTCAGCCAAAAGCCACGGAAAGAGCGTCCTCGACGAAGTCTTCTTACCCCAGCGAAGTCCATCAACACTTCCAACAACAAGGGTATCTCCAGCAAGTTATTATCAACATTCAGCAAAAACCTCTCTCTCCCCACAGAGTATCACTCCCCAGCATGGTCGCTAGAACATGAGAAAAGCTTAAAAATTGAGCAAGTTATGCCTTGTGGAAGTTGGGAAATTTTTGGATATTTTGAAAAGTCAACATTGGCTCAAATGACCTAAAATTGCTAATGGGCCCATTTTTCTTCCATAATTCATCATCCATGACATATGCACGACTACTTGGCCCAAAGGGAAGTTTTTATTCATTTTTTATTTATTTATTTGAATTTTTATTTATAATAATTCATTTAAATCAATTAAATGTATGAAAAATACTTAACCTAAAGTTTTAAATCTTTTTGTGCATGTTTTACTCTCAAGATTTCGTGCATGTACCAATATGGAAAGATTTGGATTGATTGGCATGATTGAGAACAAAAAACACATGGAAAATATTTGGTTAAAGATCTTGAAAATCAAATTTTCAAAACGATCATTGCAAGAGATTTGGATCAATATTCTTAACCTAATTCACTCAGTATATGAGCCTGATCATAAACCTAATGCCACTACACACGCAGCTGCTCAAAAAAGCCATTATCAAACTTGAAATTTTTCTCTAAAAACTCAATTCTGAAAACTCACTTCCAGGGCGATTCAAGACATAATTTTTGTTCCATTGGCTTGCTGAAGGTCCATTGAACGTGTCCCAATCAAGAACATTCATCAAAGCTTAAGGAATTGGTATACAGAACTTGAAATATCTCATGAGAAATTCATAATCGTGTTTTCAAATCTATGCATTTTCATGACATTTTAATTATTGATTCATGTTCCTGGTATGATTCTAAAGCTAACCCATGCGTTTAATTGAGTTTTTGCAAGCTGTAGACGATTTCACCATTATCGTTTTCTAGGGTTTATAAGACCTTGGATTAGGGTTTTTTGAATGAGGAAAAATTGGCCCTCAAGACCACCACCATTCAACTCAGCGCGTCTGGACGATCTCAAACACACCCTCGCGCCTAATTTATGAGTGTCCTAGGCCTAATCGTTATTTTCCCAAAACTGGCCTAGGAGAACACGTGAAAAACCGTGGCTTAATGTGTTTGTGTTTCAGGAATGTGGAGAAGACGATATCGTGGCAAACGATGATAGGCTGATTCAAAAATTCGCGCGCAGACCCACTAACATTTTTGTGTTTCTTTTATAATATTTATCAGTTGTTTATTAATCAAACACGCGCATCTGGTTCAGTGGCAAGGCATACGAGCTGGCAACACACGTGACCTGGGTTCGAGCCCCAGGTCTTCAATAATTTCAATGTTATTTTTCAATTAACCATCACATGCAGTTTCGCTTACTGAAGACCATGATACACCTCCTCATCAGACCATCCACGTGCATATTGGAATCAAATCAAAGGCTCAGAATTGATGAACACCATAAACATGGTCAATGCTGCAGCACGCTATCTGGAAAAGGTCAAACGGACCAAGGTTATTGGGCCAGAATTTCATGATTTTACCTCCACATTGGGGACTGACACCCCCTAGGTTTGCCAATTTATTTCCTTTCTTTAATTTTTTTATTATTTATATTTTCTTTTAATTATTGCTTTATTAATTAATGTAATATTTTCATAAATATAAAAAATACACATAAAAATAAGAAAAGAATTAAAACAATAAATAATTTTTATTTTAGTATTTTCTTAAATAAATTTGCATGTAATTGAATTTAGTTTTAAATTAGGTTTGCAATTTTAATTCTTTTAATAAAAAATCTAAAAAATGTAGAAATAGGGTTAATTAATAATTTTTCATCTTTTTATTTTTTCTTTCATAAATAATTAAATAGTTAAATATTTATTTTTATAATTAAATTGCATGTAAAAATTAGGATTAATTTTAGGTTAAAAACTTCAATATTTTTTTTTTATAAATTAAAAGCCACTAGAATTAGGGTTTGCATCTTATTTTAATTTTAGTTAATTCTTTCTTTATGTATTAAATCCTAAAACATTAAAAAATACCAAAAAAAAACGAGTTCTTTCTTTCTTTTAAAATTAATCAATTCCATGTAATTTAACTTTGCAAAAGGGGTCCAACGCCCTCGTTCTTAATTTCTTATTAATTCGCATATTTGCTTTATTCCGTTTAAATATTTATGTATCTCTCCCAAGGCCTTGTAACATTTATATTTTCTCGCACTCTTTATTTACTTTATTTATTTTCTATCAAATCGGGTTCGAGAAACTTTTGGCGATGTGGACCCGCGCCTTTTGTAATAGCTTTAGATCTTTACTTTCCCGCAAATATTTTAACTGTTAATCAAATGACATGAAAGAATGTATGGACAAAATAAAAACAAGCGTAGAACACCAATAAACATGACAAGATAAATGCAAATGAAAACGATACACGAATCGCACACACCACCCCTAGGGTACGCCTCACTGTTGCCTTGCCTCGAAAGGTGATCGTCGAGTAGAGGATGTCTTAGTAAGTCCTCATGATCCGGGAACCTGGCATGAGGGTAGCTTCTAAGGTGTCTTCCCATTGCTCTGGTGATCACCATGTCCCGAACCTCGAATTGACCCAAACACCTCCAACGGTGGTGCTACCTACCTCTCAATGATGGGATGGCACTACTTTAAAGGACATTTACACAGACGAATTCCTTAGGGTAGGTAGACGACTCTAGATACTTGCTCTAAATTTCAAAACAAAACAAAATACTTTTCACACCAATACATTTTCAAAAAGCTTTCAAAAGCAATTTTTCAAACACTCTTGAGGACCGATACAAGAGTCGAACTGAAACTTTCAAGGAAACTTTTTAAAACCCACATTGAAAAGCAAACAAACCATTTTTGAAAACACAAATGAGCAAGTATTTAAGAGCCCATGGATAACCATGGATAGAAAGGGTGCTAACACCTTCCCTTTCTATAACCTACCTCCCGAACCGAGAGCAATCTCTTTAAGGAATTTTTCTGTGCTTTTGTCCTTTCCATTTGGAGAAAATAAAAGACGGTGGCGACTCTTGCTTCCGCGACATTTCGCGAACCAGCGTTAAACAGTCAGTTCCAGATCCACCGATCACAGAACTGGCGACTCTGCTGGGGACTATCTTATAAAGTGAGGTGTACCTTAGGGCTAGTTCATAACTATGTTTTCAATTGTTTTCCTTGTGTGCTTTAACTTTGTGGGTTGTATGGGAGTTACATAGATCCTAACCCGGATCTGGGGATACCCTGTCTAGGTAGCATAATCTGTGAGGGACCTGTCCGGCGTATACCGACATGGGTGAAGCAGTGGCTACGTTGGTGTGGCGCCTTGGCCTGTACCGATATCCCTCGTGTTGAAACGGGGAGAATATGGGTCTTCCAAGGAGTCATTAAGCACCAACAACCTTAGAACCTTAAATGACCCAACTTGGCCATTAGAACAGTAGCAGTATGCTACGCCTATTGAGGCTAAACTCTCGTGATGGTTCTGGCCGCAAGAAAAGATTGCGATGCTGGAGTTATGACCGATTGAGGGTAGTCAATGATATTGGGATCCTCTAAGAACCCGGTTACTTTGATAGGACAGGTATGAACCAACAAACTGAAAGAGGGTAATACCTAGACCCCTGCTGGCCTAAACTCTAAGGGTTTCTCTTGTGTGACTTGTGTGCCTTCGTACTTGACTATTTGCATGCTTGTTGTCTGACACTTGAGCTTCTTGCAGGTTTTGTTTGTAGTCCTTAACCAGGACTCATAACAAAGTTTACCAAGTTTCATGCAGGGTTTGTTTTAGTCCTTAATTGGGACTCCTGACAGGTTTACTAAGTGTCTTGCAGGTTTTAGTTTGCAGTCCTTAATAGGGATTCGTAACAGGGTTACCTACATTACCCCATGCATACCATAACATCATACCATTGCATACATCTTAACCCATTTCAAGGATCTCAAGGGCTTGTGATGCAGGTCATGATGAATCAAACATCTAGCAAGGGGCAAAGAGGATTTATTTTCCTCTAGCCAAAGTTGTCAGGGGCTATGACCCACTGGATATGGTGAGCCTCTGACCCTTGAAGAAGTGCTCAATAACATGGGTTTCCTTCAATCAAGCTACCGGTTTCAAATTTTAACAAATTTCTTGTTTACCCCGCGAGGTCCTTGAAAACATTGCATGCATGTCATACACATCATTGCATAACAGGTACCCTTGTTGCAGGTTACTTACCCTTCCCGCTGTTTATTTCAGCAATGGCTTTCCAACCAGACAACCAGGATCTTCTTGCTCAAGAGACTCGGTTCGGGGAAATCCTCCTGAATTTATCTAAGGGGCAGGAGGAGCTAAGGAAACTTCTCATGGGGACCTTTGTCAGGAACAGTGTTGAGGATGAGAGGCTGGAACACCTACAAGCTGAGGTGGATGCATTGAAAGCCCAGATACTGGGGCAGGGGACTGCCATTCAAGGGTTAGTTCAAAGACAAGAAGAGCTCGGAGTTCTCATTAACCAACTGCTTCAGAATAACCAACTGGGGCAAACGTCTAAGGGTAAAAAGCCTATCATCGTTCGACCATCTTTGAGACAAAGAGGCAAGGAGAAAGCTCCTCATGTGGCTTCAGTATCACCAATTCAGTATCAATCTCACCAGCTTCAGCCAGACAAGCCCAAAAGGCAATTCACCAAGCTCAACGTGTTGCTGCCTCAAGCCTTACAACAACTGCTGAGGTTGAACTTGGTAACTCTAAAGGATCCTCCTAAGAATCCCAACAGGACACCTTCAAGGTATAACCCCAACGCTTGCTGCGCTTATCATTCTAACAGCTCGGGGCATGCTACAGAGGATTGTTGGACTCTGAAAAATAAGATCCAGGACCTGATTGAGGAAGGAGCTGTGGAATTCACCCAAGATGGCCAGGCTGAGTGCTTCTACCATCCCTACAGGAGGCACCATTTGAAGTAACAAGCCCTGAAATGAGAAGAATTTTTGTTCATTCGAATGTTCAAGTTGCAGTTTTCTTTTGTTCAAACATTTACTCATGTTAAACATTATTATCTCATTAATGCATCGCATATGTCTGTTCTGAAACAATATATTCGTATTCACTAAATGCAAATTATTTTCATATTTTTTCTGATGTCAACTCTTGATCTAAAAAATTCTAAAGCCACTTGAGGGAGGATGACGAAGACGATACCGCGATCATTACAGTATGCTTTTGAACAGACCCCGCTGATGAGGTACAGGCATTGTTTCAATCCCTAAACACTGGAGTTATAAGGATGATAATCCCTCGTCAACCCATCTGAGCCAAAGAAGTAGGAGCTTTTCTTTTCGAAATTTAAAACCCTTAATCATAACCTGGGGCAGGGTAGTCTCTCAGTTGATCCAAGTGCATAACGAATGGCACCAAAGAAGTCCTTACAAAACGAAGAAAGACAGTGATGGTTCCGAATAATCAATAAAGAAAGGTAGTCATTATCTCAAAAAAAATAAAAAAAAACCCATTAAGTCAAAACCCATGAAGGAGACTTACAAAATTGGGGCATCCCGCTGACTGTGATTCCAAAAAAGGAAACAGTTCAGGCAAAAAAAGAAAGGGATAACAAAAAAATCAGAAAAGAAAGAGGTCTTACAAACCCTCAACAAAAACAAAAATGACTGCCTATTCAGAATAAATCATCAATATCTGAACCATCATTGGAACATCCGGACAAAAACTCAAATAAGGTCTAACGCACGATCAGCTGAGTTTAGGATTGAAGAACATCACGAAGAGCGGGTGGGTATAAATAATTTGAGCCTTTATCCTTTGTTTCTTAAACCGTGAACCAGGCCACGTTATAACCCTTAAAAGTCCTAGCTGAAGCATGGGTTAGTTCGAAAGCATATTGTTACGAAAGGTATCCTGACTCCTTAAGGCTTACTATAAAGAAGGAGTTGACATCACGTTTTACAAACATTCACTTGTTTTATGGAAAAAATGCATTTTCAAAAACTTCGAGACAGACATAAGTGTGGCATTTTTAACATAACTTTGTTTGCATATGACTTTTTGTTTGAACAGCAGGGAAATTCGCACGATGAATACCTAGTGAACAAAAACACTTCCAATCAAGGGGCACGACATGACTATTGTCCATTATCTGGGGCAATCCAATGAAGATTCAAGGAATCTCTCAAGATGCCAACCAGCCTGGGGCAAATCTCCGCCTAAGTCACTTGGGGCATTGGACAGGAATTCTAGCAACAAATCTTGCACGGTCAGACACCTTCTGGCGGCATGGCAAAATACTTCCAACAGGGGCAACTCCCTACATTCTGAGAGCATGGACATAGTCGGAAAAATACTGCGCATCATCAAAGACCCGCTAGGCTGACACGCCTAGGCAAAATAAGGGCTTCCCGGCGAACCAAAAGGGTTCGGGCAAAATGAAGGGATGAAATGAAAAAAAAACATGTACACCCGGCAAGTCGAAAACCTGAAAGGGCGGCTTGGGCAAAAATGGGTATCCCGGTGGACTGAAAACCCGAAAGGGCGGTCCAGGCAAAAGTTAGGGATCAAAGCGTACGACTATGTTCCGGTATCTCATCACTTGTCTACCCGAAGATTCGTCAAATTACCCCCACAGGTATCCTCTTCCCTCACCTCCGAAGCAGGGGCAATAATGAGTTATCCAGGCGGTCCAATTGCTCTGTCAACCAAAATACACTAAGGTCAATATAAAGATGATTACCATTTACCTTTACAAATCCCAGATCAACATTAAAAATCAGGTAGCCTTACCCCGGTTCCTCTAGAAGTCTTACACAGATTTATCTCAAGTTTTACACGAACTTACCTCCAGGTAGCCTTACCCCGGTTCCTCCAGAAGTCTTACACGGATTTATCTCAAGTTTTACACGAACTTACCTCCAGGTAGCCTTACCCCGATTCCTCCTAAAGTCTTACATGGATTTAGCTCAAGATAACCTTACCCCGGTTCGTCAAGAAGTTTTACACGAACTTATCCCAAAGCGACCTTACCCCGGTTCCTCCTAGAAATCTTACATGGGTTTATCCCGAGATAACCTAACCCCGGTTCCTCCAGAAGTCTTACATGGACCTATCTCAAGATGACCTAACCCCGGTTCATCAAGAAGTTTTACACAAACTTACCCTGCCGTAACCTAACCCCGGTTCCTCCAGAAGTCTTACATGGACCTATCTCAAGATGACCTAACCCCGGTTCATCAAGAAGTTTTACCCAAACTTATCCTGCCGTAACCTAACCTCGGTTCCTCCATAAGTCTTACATGGACCTATCTCAAGATAACCTTACCCCGGTTCATCAAGAAGTTTTTACACGAACTTATCCAAGTAACCTAACCCCGGTTCCTCCAGAAGTCTTACATGGATTTAGCTCAAGATAACCTCACCCCGGTTCATCAAGAAGTCTTACACGAACTAACCCCGAAGAAACCGTACACAGGTCCTCCTCCTCCAGACGTAGTTTTACACAAACTCGACATCAAGTAACCCTACACCGGTTCCCTCTCTTCAAGATGCAGTTTTACATGGACTCGTCACCCAGAAACCCTACACAGGTTCTCCCTTTCCAAGAACGAAGTTTTACACGAACTCATCATCAAAGTGACCCTACACAGGTTCCTTCTCCATTTCAGTCGCGGTTTTACACAAGCTCATCAGTAGGAAACCCTACATAGGTTCCCTCTTTCAACTTACAAAATTACAGTCCAAAATCTCCCCAGGAGAGTCCAATCTAATTCCCCAGGAAAATTGGAGTCCATCTCCCCAAGCAGTAAGCTTATCCCCAGTAAATTCTGGAAGCTTATCCTCGCAGAGCACGAACACGTCGTCCGGCTTTATTCAAAGAGTTATTTCCTTACCGGGATATAACTGGGTTATCCTCAGCCAAAAGCCACGGAAAGAGCGTCCTCGACGAAGTCTTCTTACCCCAGCGAAGTCCATCAACACTTCCAACAACAAGGGTATCTCCAGCAAGTTATTATCAACATTCAGCAAAAACCTCTCTCTCCCCACAGAGTATCACTCCCCAGCATGGTCGCTAGAACATGAGAAAAGCTTAAAAATTGAGCAAGTTATGCCTTGTGGAAGTTGGGAAATTTTTGGATATTTTGAAAAGTCAACATTGGCTCAAATGACCTAAAATTGCTAATGGGCCCATTTTTCTTCCATAATTCATCATCCATGACATATGCACGACTACTTGGCCCAAAGGGAAGTTTTTATTCATTTTTTATTTATTTATTTGAATTTTTATTTATAATAATTCATTTAAATCAATTAAATGTATGAAAAATACTTAACCTAAAGTTTTAAATCTTTTTGTGCATGTTTTACTCTCAAGATTTCGTGCATGTACCAATATGGAAAGATTTGGATTGATTGGCATGATTGAGAACAAAAAACACATGGAAAATATTTGGTTAAAGATCTTGAAAATCAAATTTTCAAAACGATCATTGCAAGAGATTTGGATCAATATTCTTAACCTAATTCACTCAGTATATGAGCCTGATCATAAACCTAATGCCACTACACACGCAGCTGCTCAAAAAAGCCATTATCAAACTTGAAATTTTTCTCTAAAAACTCAATTCTGAAAACTCACTTCCAGGGCGATTCAAGACATAATTTTTGTTCCATTGGCTTGCTGAAGGTCCATTGAACGTGTCCCAATCAAGAACATTCATCAAAGCTTAAGGAATTGGTATACAGAACTTGAAATATCTCATGAGAAATTCATAATCGTGTTTTCAAATCTATGCATTTTCATGACATTTTAATTATTGATTCATGTTCCTGGTATGATTCTAAAGCTAACCCATGCGTTTAATTGAGTTTTTGCAAGCTGTAGACGATTTCACCATTATCGTTTTCTAGGGTTTATAAGACCTTGGATTAGGGTTTTTTGAATGAGGAAAAATTGGCCCTCAAGACCACCACCATTCAACTCAGCGCGTCTGGACGATCTCAAACACACCCTCGCGCCTAATTTATGAGTGTCCTAGGCCTAATCGTTATTTTCCCAAAACTGGCCTAGGAGAACACGTGAAAAACCGTGGCTTAATGTGTTTGTGTTTCAGGAATGTGGAGAAGACGATATCGTGGCAAACGATGATAGGCTGATTCAAAAATTCGCGCGCAGACCCACTAACATTTTTGTGTTTCTTTTATAATATTTATCAGTTGTTTATTAATCAAACACGCGCATCTGGTTCAGTGGCAAGGCATACGAGCTGGCAACACACGTGACCTGGGTTCGAGCCCCAGGTCTTCAATAATTTCAATGTTATTTTTCAATTAACCATCACATGCAGTTTCGCTTACTGAAGACCATGATACACCTCCTCATCAGACCATCCACGTGCATATTGGAATCAAATCAAAGGCTCAGAATTGATGAACACCATAAACATGGTCAATGCTGCAGCACGCTATCTGGAAAAGGTCAAACGGACCAAGGTTATTGGGCCAGAATTTCATGATTTTACCTCCACATTGGGGACTGACACCCCCTAGGTTTGCCAATTTATTTCCTTTCTTTAATTTTTTTATTATTTATATTTTCTTTTAATTATTGCTTTATTAATTAATGTAATATTTTCATAAATATAAAAAATACACATAAAAATAAGAAAAGAATTAAAACAATAAATAATTTTTATTTTAGTATTTTCTTAAATAAATTTGCATGTAATTGAATTTAGTTTTAAATTAGGTTTGCAATTTTAATTCTTTTAATAAAAAATCTAAAAAATGTAGAAATAGGGTTAATTAATAATTTTTCATCTTTTTATTTTTTCTTTCATAAATAATTAAATAGTTAAATATTTATTTTTATAATTAAATTGCATGTAAAAATTAGGATTAATTTTAGGTTAAAAACTTCAATATTTTTTTTTTATAAATTAAAAGCCACTAGAATTAGGGTTTGCATCTTATTTTAATTTTAGTTAATTCTTTCTTTATGTATTAAATCCTAAAACATTAAAAAATACCAAAAAAAAACGAGTTCTTTCTTTCTTTTAAAATTAATCAATTCCATGTAATTTAACTTTGCAAAAGGGGTCCAACGCCCTCGTTCTTAATTTCTTATTAATTCGCATATTTGCTTTATTCCGTTTAAATATTTATGTATCTCTCCCAAGGCCTTGTAACATTTATATTTTCTCGCACTCTTTATTTACTTTATTTATTTTCTATCAAATCGGGTTCGAGAAACTTTTGGCGATGTGGACCCGCGCCTTTTGTAATAGCTTTAGATCTTTACTTTCCCGCAAATATTTTAACTGTTAATCAAATGACATGAAAGAATGTATGGACAAAATAAAAACAAGCGTAGAACACCAATAAACATGACAAGATAAATGCAAATGAAAACGATACACGAATCGCACACACCACCCCTAGGGTACGCCTCACTGTTGCCTTGCCTCGAAAGGTGATCGTCGAGTAGAGGATGTCTTAGTAAGTCCTCATGATCCGGGAACCTGGCATGAGGGTAGCTTCTAAGGTGTCTTCCCATTGCTCTGGTGATCACCATGTCCCGAACCTCGAATTGACCCAAACACCTCCAACGGTGGTGCTACCTACCTCTCAATGATGGGATGGCACTACTTTAAAGGACATTTACACAGACGAATTCCTTAGGGTAGGTAGACGACTCTAGATACTTGCTCTAAATTTCAAAACAAAACAAAATACTTTTCACACCAATACATTTTCAAAAAGCTTTCAAAAGCAATTTTTCAAACACTCTTGAGGACCGATACAAGAGTCGAACTGAAACTTTCAAGGAAACTTTTTAAAACCCACATTGAAAAGCAAACAAACCATTTTTGAAAACACAAATGAGCAAGTATTTAAGAGCCCATGGATAACCATGGATAGAAAGGGTGCTAACACCTTCCCTTTCTATAACCTACCTCCCGAACCGAGAGCAATCTCTTTAAGGAATTTTTCTGTGCTTTTGTCCTTTCCATTTGGAGAAAATAAAAGACGGTGGCGACTCTTGCTTCCGCGACATTTCGCGAACCAGCGTTAAACAGTCAGTTCCAGATCCACCGATCACAGAACTGGCGACTCTGCTGGGGACTATCTTATAAAGTGAGGTGTACCTTAGGGCTAGTTCATAACTATGTTTTCAATTGTTTTCCTTGTGTGCTTTAACTTTGTGGGTTGTATGGGAGTTACATAGATCCTAACCCGGATCTGGGGATACCCTGTCTAGGTAGCATAATCTGTGAGGGACCTGTCCGGCGTATACCGACATGGGTGAAGCAGTGGCTACGTTGGTGTGGCGCCTTGGCCTGTACCGATATCCCTCGTGTTGAAACGGGGAGAATATGGGTCTTCCAAGGAGTCATTAAGCACCAACAACCTTAGAACCTTAAATGACCCAACTTGGCCATTAGAACAGTAGCAGTATGCTACGCCTATTGAGGCTAAACTCTCGTGATGGTTCTGGCCGCAAGAAAAGATTGCGATGCTGGAGTTATGACCGATTGAGGGTAGTCAATGATATTGGGATCCTCTAAGAACCCGGTTACTTTGATAGGACAGGTATGAACCAACAAACTGAAAGAGGGTAATACCTAGACCCCTGCTGGCCTAAACTCTAAGGGTTTCTCTTGTGTGACTTGTGTGCCTTCGTACTTGACTATTTGCATGCTTGTTGTCTGACACTTGAGCTTCTTGCAGGTTTTGTTTGTAGTCCTTAACCAGGACTCATAACAAAGTTTACCAAGTTTCATGCAGGGTTTGTTTTAGTCCTTAATTGGGACTCCTGACAGGTTTACTAAGTGTCTTGCAGGTTTTAGTTTGCAGTCCTTAATAGGGATTCGTAACAGGGTTACCTACATTACCCCATGCATACCATAACATCATACCATTGCATACATCTTAACCCATTTCAAGGATCTCAAGGGCTTGTGATGCAGGTCATGATGAATCAAACATCTAGCAAGGGGCAAAGAGGATTTATTTTCCTCTAGCCAAAGTTGTCAGGGGCTATGACCCACTGGATATGGTGAGCCTCTGACCCTTGAAGAAGTGCTCAATAACATGGGTTTCCTTCAATCAAGCTACCGGTTTCAAATTTTAACAAATTTCTTGTTTACCCCGCGAGGTCCTTGAAAACATTGCATGCATGTCATACACATCATTGCATAACAGGTACCCTTGTTGCAGGTTACTTACCCTTCCCGCTGTTTATTTCAGCAATGGCTTTCCAACCAGACAACCAGGATCTTCTTGCTCAAGAGACTCGGTTCGGGGAAATCCTCCTGAATTTATCTAAGGGGCAGGAGGAGCTAAGGAAACTTCTCATGGGGACCTTTGTCAGGAACAGTGCTGAGGATGAGAGGCTGGAACACCTACAAGCTGAGGTGGATGCATTGAAAGCCCAGATACTGGGGCAGGGGACGGCCATTCAAGGGTTAGTTCAAAGACAAGAAGAGCTCGGAGTTCTCATTAACCAACTGCTTCAGAATAACCAACTGGGGCAAACGTCTAAGGGTAAAAAGCCTATCATCGTTCGACCATCTTTGAGACAAAGAGGCAAGGAGAAAGCTCCTCATGTGGCTTCAGTATCACCAATTCAGTATCAATCTCACCAGCTTCAGCCAGACAAGCCCAAAAGGCAATTCACCAAGCTCAACGTGTTGCTGCCTCAAGCCTTACAACAACTGCTGAGGTTGAACTTGGTAACTCTAAAGGATCCTCCTAAGAATCCCAACAGGACACCTTCAAGGTATAACCCCAACGCTTGCTGCGCTTATCATTCTAACAGCTCGGGGCATGCTACAGAGGATTGTTGGACTCTGAAAAATAAGATCCAGGACCTGATTGAGGAAGGAGCTGTGGAATTCACCCAAGATGGCCAGGCTGAGTGCTTCTACCATCCCTACAGGAGGCACCATTTGAAGTAACAAGCCCTGAAATGAGAAGAATTTTTGTTCATTCGAATGTTCAAGTTGCAGTTTTCTTTTGTTCAAACATTTACTCATGTTAAACATTATTATCTCATTAATGCATCGCATATGTCTGTTCTGAAACAATATATTCGTATTCACTAAATGCAAATTATTTTCATATTTTTTCTGATGTCAACTCTTGATCTAAAAAATTCTAAAGCCACTTGAGGGAGGATGACGAAGACGATACCGCGATCATTACAGTATGCTTTTGAACAGACCCCGCTGATGAGGTACAGGCATTGTTTCAATCCCTAAACACTGGAGTTATAAGGATGATAATCCCTCGTCAACCCATCTGAGCCAAAGAAGTAGGAGCTTTTCTTTTCGAAATTTAAAACCCTTAATCATAACCTGGGGCAGGGTAGTCTCTCAGTTGATCCAAGTGCATAACGAATGGCACCAAAGAAGTCCTTACAAAACGAAGAAAGACAGTGATGGTTCCGAATAATCAATAAAGAAAGGTAGTCATTATCTCAAAAAAAATAAAAAAAACCCATTAAGTCAAAACCCATGAAGGAGACTTACAAAACTGGGGCATCCCGCTGACTGTGATTCCAAAAAAGGAAACAGTTCAGGCAAAAAAAGAAAGGGATAACAAAAAAATCAGAAAAGAAAGAGGTCTTACAAACCCTCAACAAAAACAAAAATGACTGCCTATTCAGAATAAATCATCAATATCTGAACCATCATTGGAACATCCGGACAAAAACTCAAATAAGGTCTAACGCACGATCAGCTGAGTTTAGGATTGAAGAACATCACGAAGAGCGGGTGGGTATAAATAATTTGAGCCTTTATCCTTTGTTTCTTAAACCGTGAACCAGGCCACGTTATAACCCTTAAAAGTCCTAGCTGAAGCATGGGTTAGTTCGAAAGCATATTGTTACGAAAGGTATCCTGACTCCTTAAGGCTTACTATAAAGAAGGAGTTGACATCACGTTTTACAAACATTCACTTGTTTTATGGAAAAAATGCATTTTCAAAAACTTCGAGACAGACATAAGTGTGGCATTTTTAACATAACTTTGTTTGCATATGACTTTTTGTTTGAACAGCAGGGAAATTCGCACGATGAATACCTAGTGAACAAAAACACTTCCAATCAAGGGGCACGACATGACTATTGTCCATTATCTGGGGCAATCCAATGAAGATTCAAGGAATCTCTCAAGATGCCAACCAGCCTGGGGCAAATCTCCGCCTAAGTCACTTGGGGCATTGGACAGGAATTCTAGCAACAAATCTTGCACGGTCAGACACCTTCTGGCGGCATGGCAAAATACTTCCAACAGGGGCAACTCCCTACATTCTGAGAGCATGGACATAGTCGGAAAAATACTGCGCATCATCAAAGACCCGCTAGGCTGACACGCCTAGGCAAAATAAGGGCTTCCCGGCGAACCAAAAGGGTTCGGGCAAAATGAAGGGATGAAATGAAAAAAAAACATGTACACCCGGCAAGTCGAAAACCTGAAAGGGCGGCTTGGGCAAAAATGGGTATCCCGGTGGACTGAAAACCCGAAAGGGCGGTCCAGGCAAAAGTTAGGGATCAAAGCGTACGACTATGTTCCGGTATCTCATCACTTGTCTACCCGAAGATTCGTCAAATTACCCCCACAGGTATCCTCTTCCCTCACCTCCGAAGCAGGGGCAATAATGAGTTATCCAGGCGGTCCAATTGCTCTGTCAACCAAAATACACTAAGGTCAATATAAAGATGATTACCATTTACCTTTACAAATCCCAGATCAACATTAAAAATCAGGTAGCCTTACCCCGGTTCCTCTAGAAGTCTTACACAGATTTATCTCAAGTTTTACACGAACTTACCTCCAGGTAGCCTTACCCCGGTTCCTCCAGAAGTCTTACACGGATTTATCTCAAGTTTTACACGAACTTACCTCCAGGTAGCCTTACCCCGATTCCTCCTAAAGTCTTACATGGATTTAGCTCAAGATAACCTTACCCCGGTTCGTCAAGAAGTTTTACACGAACTTATCCCAAAGCGACCTTACCCCGGTTCCTCCTAGAAATCTTACATGGGTTTATCCCGAGGTAACCTAACCCCGGTTCCTCCAGAAGTCTTACATGGACCTATCTCAAGATGACCTAACCCCGGTTCATCAAGAAGTTTTACACAAACTTACCCTGCCGTAACCTAACCCCGGTTCCTCCAGAAGTCTTACATGGACCTATCTCAAGATGACCTAACCCCGGTTCATCAAGAAGTTTTACCCAAACTTATCCTGCCGTAACCTAACCTCGGTTCCTCCATAAGTCTTACATGGACCTATCTCAAGATAACCTTACCCCGGTTCATCAAGAAGTTTTTACACGAACTTATCCAAGTAACCTAACCCCGGTTCCTCCAGAAGTCTTACATGGATTTAGCTCAAGATAACCTCACCCCGGTTCATCAAGAAGTCTTACACGAACTAACCCCGAAGAAACCGTACACAGGTCCTCCTCCTCCAGACGTAGTTTTACACAAACTCGACATCAAGTAACCCTACACCGGTTCCCTCTCTTCAAGATGCAGTTTTACATGGACTCGTCACCCAGAAACCCTACACAGGTTCTCCCTTTCCAAGAACGAAGTTTTACACGAACTCATCATCAAAGTGACCCTACACAGGTTCCTTCTCCATTTCAGTCGCGGTTTTACACAAGCTCATCAGTAGGAAACCCTACATAGGTTCCCTCTTTCAACTTACAAAATTACAGTCCAAAATCTCCCCAGGAGAGTCCAATCTAATTCCCCAGGAAAATTGGAGTCCATCTCCCCAAGCAGTAAGCTTATCCCCAGTAAATTCTGGAAGCTTATCCTCGCAGAGCACGAACACGTCGTCCGGCTTTATTCAAAGAGTTATTTCCTTACCGGGATATAACTGGGTTATCCTCAGCCAAAAGCCACGGAAAGAGCGTCCTCGACGAAGTCTTCTTACCCCAGCGAAGTCCATCAACACTTCCAACAACAAGGGTATCTCCAGCAAGTTATTATCAACATTCAGCAAAAACCTCTCTCTCCCCACAGAGTATCACTCCCCAGCATGGTCGCTAGAACATGAGAAAAGCTTAAAAATTGAGCAAGTTATGCCTTGTGGAAGTTGGGAAATTTTTGGATATTTTGAAAAGTCAACATTGGCTCAAATGACCTAAAATTGCTAATGGGCCCATTTTTCTTCCATAATTCATCATCCATGACATATGCACGACTACTTGGCCCAAAGGGAAGTTTTTATTCATTTTTTATTTATTTATTTGAATTTTTATTTATAATAATTCATTTAAATCAATTAAATGTATGAAAAATACTTAACCTAAAGTTTTAAATCTTTTTGTGCATGTTTTACTCTCAAGATTTCGTGCATGTACCAATATGGAAAGATTTGGATTGATTGGCATGATTGAGAACAAAAAACACATGGAAAATATTTGGTTAAAGATCTTGAAAATCAAATTTTCAAAACGATCATTGCAAGAGATTTGGATCAATATTCTTAACCTAATTCACTCAGTATATGAGCCTGATCATAAACCTAATGCCACTACACACGCAGCTGCTCAAAAAAGCCATTATCAAACTTGAAATTTTTCTCTAAAAACTCAATTCTGAAAACTCACTTCCAGGGCGATTCAAGACATAATTTTTGTTCCATTGGCTTGCTGAAGGTCCATTGAACGTGTCCCAATCAAGAACATTCATCAAAGCTTAAGGAATTGGTATACAGAACTTGAAATATCTCATGAGAAATTCATAATCGTGTTTTCAAATCTATGCATTTTCATGACATTTTAATTATTGATTCATGTTCCTGGTATGATTCTAAAGCTAACCCATGCGTTTAATTGAGTTTTTGCAAGATGTAGACGATTTCACCATTATCGTTTTCTAGGGTTTATAAGACCTTGGATTAGGGTTTTTTGAATGAGGAAAAATTGGCCCTCAAGACCACCACCATTCAACTCAGCGCGTCTGGACGATCTCAAACACACCCTCGCGCCTAATTTATGAGTGTCCTAGGCCTAATCGTTATTTTCCCAAAACTGGCCTAGGAGAACACGTGAAAAACCGTGGCTTAATGTGTTTGTGTTTCAGGAATGTGGAGAAGACGATATCGTGGCAAACGATGATAGGCTGATTCAAAAATTCGCGCGCAGACCCACTAACATTTTTGTGTTTCTTTTATAATATTTATCAGTTGTTTATTAATCAAACACGCGCATCTGGTTCAGTGGCAAGGCATACGAGCTGGCAACACACGTGACCTGGGTTCGAGCCCCAGGTCTTCAATAATTTCAATGTTATTTTTCAATTAACCATCACATGCAGTTTCGCTTACTGAAGACCATGATACACCTCCTCATCAGACCATCCACGTGCATATTGGAATCAAATCAAAGGCTCAGAATTGATGAACACCATAAACATGGTCAATGCTGCAGCACGCTATCTGGAAAAGGTCAAACGGACCAAGGTTATTGGGCCAGAATTTCATGATTTTACCTCCACATTGGGGACTGACACCCCCTAGGTTTGCCAATTTATTTCCTTTCTTTAATTTTTTTATTATTTATATTTTCTTTTAATTATTGCTTTATTAATTAATGTAATATTTTCATAAATATAAAAAATACACATAAAAATAAGAAAAGAATTAAAACAATAAATAATTTTTATTTTAGTATTTTCTTAAATAAATTTGCATGTAATTGAATTTAGTTTTAAATTAGGTTTGCAATTTTAATTCTTTTAATAAAAAATCTAAAAAATGTAGAAATAGGGTTAATTAATAATTTTTCATCTTTTTATTTTTTCTTTCATAAATAATTAAATAGTTAAATATTTATTTTTATAATTAAATTGCATGTAAAAATTAGGATTAATTTTAGGTTAAAAACTTCAATATTTTTTTTTTATAAATTAAAAGCCACTAGAATTAGGGTTTGCATCTTATTTTAATTTTAGTTAATTCTTTCTTTATGTATTAAATCCTAAAACATTAAAAAATACCAAAAAAAAACGAGTTCTTTCTTTCTTTTAAAATTAATCAATTCCATGTAATTTAACTTTGCAAAAGGGGTCCAACGCCCTCGTTCTTAATTTCTTATTAATTCGCATATTTGCTTTATTCCGTTTAAATATTTATGTATCTCTCCCAAGGCCTTGTAACATTTATATTTTCTCGCACTCTTTATTTACTTTATTTATTTTCTATCAAATCGGGTTCGAGAAACTTTTGGCGATGTGGACCCGCGCCTTTTGTAATAGCTTTAGATCTTTACTTTCCCGCAAATATTTTAACTGTTAATCAAATGACATGAAAGAATGTATGGACAAAATAAAAACAAGCGTAGAACACCAATAAACATGACAAGATAAATGCAAATGAAAACGATACACGAATCGCACACACCACCCCTAGGGTACGCCTCACTGTTGCCTTGCCTCGAAAAGTGATCGTCGAGTAGAGGATGTCTTAGTAAGTCCTCATGATCCGGGAACCTGGCATGAGGGTAGCTTCTAAGGTGTCTTCCCATTGCTCTGGTGATCACCATGTCCCGAACCTCGAATTGACCCAAACACCTCCAACGGTGGTGCTACCTACCTCTCAATGATGGGATGGCACTACTTTAAAGGACATTTACACAGACGAATTCCTTAGGGTAGGTAGACGACTCTAGATACTTGCTCTAAATTTCAAAACAAAACAAAATACTTTTCACACCAATACATTTTCAAAAAGCTTTCAAAAGCAATTTTTCAAACACTCTTGAGGACCGATACAAGAGTCGAACTGAAACTTTCAAGGAAACTTTTTAAAACCCACATTGAAAAGCAAACAAACCATTTTTGAAAACACAAATGAGCAAGTATTTAAGAGCCCATGGATAACCATGGATAGAAAGGGTGCTAACACCTTCCCTTTCTATAACCTACCTCCCGAACCGAGAGCAATCTCTTTAAGGAATTTTTCTGTGCTTTTGTCCTTTCCATTTGGAGAAAATAAAAGACGGTGGCGACTCTTGCTTCCGCGACATTTCGCGAACCAGCGTTAAACAGTCAGTTCCAGATCCACCGATCACAGAACTGGCGACTCTGCTGGGGACTATCTTATAAAGTGAGGTGTACCTTAGGGCTAGTTCATAACTATGTTTTCAATTGTTTTCCTTGTGTGCTTTAACTTTGTGGGTTGTATGGGAGTTACATAGATCCTAACCCGGATCTGGGGATACCCTGTCTAGGTAGCATAATCTGTGAGGGACCTGTCCGGCGTATACCGACATGGGTGAAGCAGTGGCTACGTTGGTGTGGCGCCTTGGCCTGTACCGATATCCCTCGTGTTGAAACGGGGAGAATATGGGTCTTCCAAGGAGTCATTAAGCACCAACAACCTTAGAACCTTAAATGACCCAACTTGGCCATTAGAACAGTAGCAGTATGCTACGCCTATTGAGGCTAAACTCTCGTGATGGTTCTGGCCGCAAGAAAAGATTGCGATGCTGGAGTTATGACCGATTGAGGGTAGTCAATGATATTGGGATCCTCTAAGAACCCGGTTACTTTGATAGGACAGGTATGAACCAACAAACTGAAAGAGGGTAATACCTAGACCCCTGTTGGCCTAAACTCTAAGGGTTTCTCTTGTGTGACTTGTGTGCCTTCGTACTTGACTATTTGCATGCTTGTTGTCTGACACTTGAGCTTCTTGCAGGTTTTGTTTGTAGTCCTTAACCAGGACTCATAACAAAGTTTACCAAGTTTCATGCAGGGTTTGTTTTAGTCCTTAATTGGGACTCCTGACAGGTTTACTAAGTGTCTTGCAGGTTTTAGTTTGCAGTCCTTAATAGGGATTCGTAACAGGGTTACCTACATTACCCCATGCATACCATAACATCATACCATTGCATACATCTTAACCCATTTCAAGGATCTCAAGGGCTTGTGATGCAGGTCATGATGAATCAAACATCTAGCAAGGGGCAAAGAGGATTTATTTTCCTCTAGCCAAAGTTGTCAGGGGCTATGACCCACTGGATATGGTGAGCCTCTGACCCTTGAAGAAGTGCTCAATAACATGGGTTTCCTTCAATCAAGCTACCGGTTTCAAATTTTAACAAATTTCTTGTTTACCCCGCGAGGTCCTTGAAAACATTGCATGCATGTCATACACATCATTGCATAACAGGTACCCTTGTTGCAGGTTACTTACCCTTCCCGCTGTTTATTTCAGCAATGGCTTTCCAACCAGACAACCAGGATCTTCTTGCTCAAGAGACTCGGTTCGGGGAAATCCTCCTGAATTTATCTAAGGGGCAGGAGGAGCTAAGGAAACTTCTCATGGGGACCTTTGTCAGGAACAGTGCTGAGGATGAGAGGCTGGAACACCTACAAGCTGAGGTGGATGCATTGAAAGCCCAGATACTGGGGCAGGGGACGGCCATTCAAGGGTTAGTTCAAAGACAAGAAGAGCTCGGAGTTCTCATTAACCAACTGCTTCAGAATAACCAACTGGGGCAAACGTCTAAGGGTAAAAAGCCTATCATCGTTCGACCATCTTTGAGACAAAGAGGCAAGGAGAAAGCTCCTCATGTGGCTTCAGTATCACCAATTCAGTAACAATCTCACCAGCTTCAGCCAGACAAGCCCAAAAGGCAATTCACCAAGCTCAACGTGTTGCTGCCTCAAGCCTTACAACAACTGCTGAGGTTGAACTTGGTAACTCTAAAGGATCCTCCTAAGAATCCCAACAGGACACCTTCAAGGTATAACCCCAACGCTTGCTGCGCTTATCATTCTAACAGCTCGGGGCATGCTACAGAGGATTGTTGGACTCTGAAAAATAAGATCCAGGACCTGATTGAGGAAGGAGCTGTGGAATTCACCCAAGATGGCCAGGCTGAGTGCTTCTACCATCCCTACAGGAGGCACCATTTGAAGTAACAAGCCCTGAAATGAGAAGAATTTTTGTTCATTCGAATGTTCAAGTTGCAGTTTTCTTTTGTTCAAACATTTACTCATGTTAAACATTATTATCTCATTAATGCATCGCATATGTCTGTTCTGAAACAATATATTCGTATTCACTAAATGCAAATTATTTTCATATTTTTTCTGATGTCAACTCTTGATCTAAAAAATTCTAAAGCCACTTGAGGGAGGATGACGAAGACGATACCGCGATCATTACAGTATGCTTTTGAACAGACCCCGCTGATGAGGTACAGGCATTGTTTCAATCCCTAAACACTGGAGTTATAAGGATGATAATCCCTCGTCAACCCATCTGAGCCAAAGAAGTAGGAGCTTTTCTTTTCGAAATTTAAAACCCTTAATCATAACCTGGGGCAGGGTAGTCTCTCAGTTGATCCAAGTGCATAACGAATGGCACCAAAGAAGTCCTTACAAAACGAAGAAAGACAGTGATGGTTCCGAATAATCAATAAAGAAAGGTAGTCATTATCTCAAAAAAAATAAAAAAAACCCATTAAGTCAAAACCCATGAAGGAGACTTACAAAACTGGGGCATCCCGCTGACTGTGATTCCAAAAAAGGAAACAGTTCAGGCAAAAAAAGAAAGGGATAACAAAAAAATCAGAAAAGAAAGAGGTCTTACAAACCCTCAACAAAAACAAAAATGACTGCCTATTCAGAATAAATCATCAATATCTGAACCATCATTGGAACATCCGGACAAAAACTCAAATAAGGTCTAACGCACGATCAGCTGAGTTTAGGATTGAAGAACATCACGAAGAGCGGGTGGGTATAAATAATTTGAGCCTTTATCCTTTGTTTCTTAAACCGTGAACCAGGCCACGTTATAACCCTTAAAAGTCCTAGCTGAAGCATGGGTTAGTTCGAAAGCATATTGTTACGAAAGGTATCCTGACTCCTTAAGGCTTACTATAAAGAAGGAGTTGACATCACGTTTTACAAACATTCACTTGTTTTATGGAAAAAATGCATTTTCAAAAACTTCGAGACAGACATAAGTGTGGCATTTTTAACATAACTTTGTTTGCATATGACTTTTTGTTTGAACAGCAGGGAAATTCGCACGATGAATACCTAGTGAACAAAAACACTTCCAATCAAGGGGCACGACATGACTATTGTCCATTATCTGGGGCAATCCAATGAAGATTCAAGGAATCTCTCAAGATGCCAACCAGCCTGGGGCAAATCTCCGCCTAAGTCACTTGGGGCATTGGACAGGAATTCTAGCAACAAATCTTGCACGGTCAGACACCTTCTGGCGGCATGGCAAAATACTTCCAACAGGGGCAACTCCCTACATTCTGAGAGCATGGACATAGTCGGAAAAATACTGCGCATCATCAAAGACCCGCTAGGCTGACACGCCTAGGCAAAATAAGGGCTTCCCGGCGAACCAAAAGGGTTCGGGCAAAATGAAGGGATGAAATGAAAAAAAAACATGTACACCCGGCAAGTCGAAAACCTGAAAGGGCGGCTTGGGCAAAAATGGGTATCCCGGTGGACTGAAAACCCGAAAGGGCGGTCCAGGCAAAAGTTAGGGATCAAAGCGTACGACTATGTTCCGGTATCTCATCACTTGTCTACCCGAAGATTCGTCAAATTACCCCCACAGGTATCCTCTTCCCTCACCTCCGAAGCAGGGGCAATAATGAGTTATCCAGGCGGTCCAATTGCTCTGTCAACCAAAATACACTAAGGTCAATATAAAGATGATTACCATTTACCTTTACAAATCCCAGATCAACATTAAAAATCAGGTAGCCTTACCCCGGTTCCTCTAGAAGTCTTACACAGATTTATCTCAAGTTTTACACGAACTTACCTCCAGGTAGCCTTACCCCGGTTCCTCCAGAAGTCTTACACGGATTTATCTCAAGTTTTACACGAACTTACCTCCAGGTAGCCTTACCCCGATTCCTCCTAAAGTCTTACATGGATTTAGCTCAAGATAACCTTACCCCGGTTCGTCAAGAAGTTTTACACGAACTTATCCCAAAGCGACCTTACCCCGGTTCCTCCTAGAAATCTTACATGGGTTTATCCCGAGGTAACCTAACCCCGGTTCCTCCAGAAGTCTTACATGGACCTATCTCAAGATGACCTAACCCCGGTTCATCAAGAAGTTTTACACAAACTTACCCTGCCGTAACCTAACCCCGGTTCCTCCAGAAGTCTTACATGGACCTATCTCAAGATGACCTAACCCCGGTTCATCAAGAAGTTTTACCCAAACTTATCCTGCCGTAACCTAACCTCGGTTCCTCCATAAGTCTTACATGGACCTATCTCAAGATAACCTTACCCCGGTTCATCAAGAAGTTTTTACACGAACTTATCCAAGTAACCTAACCCCGGTTCCTCCAGAAGTCTTACATGGATTTAGCTCAAGATAACCTCACCCCGGTTCATCAAGAAGTCTTACACGAACTAACCCCGAAGAAACCGTACACAGGTCCTCCTCCTCCAGACGTAGTTTTACACAAACTCGACATCAAGTAACCCTACACCGGTTCCCTCTCTTCAAGATGCAGTTTTACATGGACTCGTCACCCAGAAACCCTACACAGGTTCTCCCTTTCCAAGAACGAAGTTTTACACGAACTCATCATCAAAGTGACCCTACACAGGTTCCTTCTCCATTTCAGTCGCGGTTTTACACAAGCTCATCAGTAGGAAACCCTACATAGGTTCCCTCTTTCAACTTACAAAATTACAGTCCAAAATCTCCCCAGGAGAGTCCAATCTAATTCCCCAGGAAAATTGGAGTCCATCTCCCCAAGCAGTAAGCTTATCCCCAGTAAATTCTGGAAGCTTATCCTCGCAGAGCACGAACACGTCGTCCGGCTTTATTCAAAGAGTTATTTCCTTACCGGGATATAACTGGGTTATCCTCAGCCAAAAGCCACGGAAAGAGCGTCCTCGACGAAGTCTTCTTACCCCAGCGAAGTCCATCAACACTTCCAACAACAAGGGTATCTCCAGCAAGTTATTATCAACATTCAGCAAAAACCTCTCTCTCCCCACAGAGTATCACTCCCCAGCATGGTCGCTAGAACATGAGAAAAGCTTAAAAATTGAGCAAGTTATGCCTTGTGGAAGTTGGGAAATTTTTGGATATTTTGAAAAGTCAACATTGGCTCAAATGACCTAAAATTGCTAATGGGCCCATTTTTCTTCCATAATTCATCATCCATGACATATGCACGACTACTTGGCCCAAAGGGAAGTTTTTATTCATTTTTTATTTATTTATTTGAATTTTTATTTATAATAATTCATTTAAATCAATTAAATGTATGAAAAATACTTAACCTAAAGTTTTAAATCTTTTTGTGCATGTTTTACTCTCAAGATTTCGTGCATGTACCAATATGGAAAGATTTGGATTGATTGGCATGATTGAGAACAAAAAACACATGGAAAATATTTGGTTAAAGATCTTGAAAATCAAATTTTCAAAACGATCATTGCAAGAGATTTGGATCAATATTCTTAACCTAATTCACTCAGTATATGAGCCTGATCATAAACCTAATGCCACTACACACGCAGCTGCTCAAAAAAGCCATTATCAAACTTGAAATTTTTCTCTAAAAACTCAATTCTGAAAACTCACTTCCAGGGCGATTCAAGACATAATTTTTGTTCCATTGGCTTGCTGAAGGTCCATTGAACGTGTCCCAATCAAGAACATTCATCAAAGCTTAAGGAATTGGTATACAGAACTTGAAATATCTCATGAGAAATTCATAATCGTGTTTTCAAATCTATGCATTTTCATGACATTTTAATTATTGATTCATGTTCCTGGTATGATTCTAAAGCTAACCCATGCGTTTAATTGAGTTTTTGCAAGCTGTAGACGATTTCACCATTATCGTTTTCTAGGGTTTATAAGACCTTGGATTAGGGTTTTTTGAATGAGGAAAAATTGGCCCTCAAGACCACCACCATTCAACTCAGCGCGTCTGGACGATCTCAAACACACCCTCGCGCCTAATTTATGAGTGTCCTAGGCCTAATCGTTATTTTCCCAAAACTGGCCTAGGAGAACACGTGAAAAACCGTGGCTTAATGTGTTTGTGTTTCAGGAATGTGGAGAAGACGATATCGTGGCAAACGATGATAGGCTGATTCAA
Organism: Vicia faba; assembly: GCA_948472305.1. Lineage (NCBI taxonomy): Eukaryota > Viridiplantae > Streptophyta > Magnoliopsida > Fabales > Fabaceae > Vicia > Vicia faba. Next base: position 777,928,178 of record OX451737.1, read on the forward strand.
AAATTCGCGCGCAGACCCACTAACATTTTTGTGTTTCTTTTATAATATTTATCAGTTGTTTATTAATCAAACACGCGCATCTGGTTCAGTGGCAAGGCATACGAGCTGGCAACACACGTGACCTGGGTTCGAGCCCCAGGTCTTCAATAATTTCAATGTTATTTTTCAATTAACCATCACATGCAGTTTCGCTTACTGAAGACCATGATACACCTCCTCATCAGACCATCCACGTGCATATTGGAATCAAATCAAAGGCTCAGAATTGATGAACACCATAAACATGGTCAATGTTGCAGCACGCTATCTGGAAAAGGTCAAACGGACCAAGGTTATTGGGCCAGAATTTCATGATTTTACCTCCACATTGGGGACTGACACCCCCTAGGTTTGCCAATTTATTTCCTTTCTTTAATTTTTTTATTATTTATATTTTCTTTTAATTATTGCTTTATTAATTAATGTAATATTTTCATAAATATAAAAAATACACATAAAAATAAGAAAAGAATTAAAACAATAAATAATTTTTATTTTAGTATTTTCTTAAATAAATTTGCATGTAATTGAATTTAGTTTTAAATTAGGTTTGCAATTTTAATTCTTTTAATAAAAAATCTAAAAAATGTAGAAATAGGGTTAATTAATAATTTTTCATCTTTTTATTTTTTTCTTTCATAAATAATTAAATAGTTAAATATTTATTTTTATAATTAAATTGCATGTAAAAATTAGGATTAATTTTAGGTTAAAAACTTCAATATTTTTTTTTTATAAATTAAAAGCCACTAGAATTAGGGTTTGCATCTTATTTTAATTTTAGTTAATTCTTTCTTTATGTATTAAATCCTAAAACATTAAAAAATACCAAAAAAAACGAGTTCTTTCTTTCTTTTAAAATTAATCAATTCCATGTAATTTAACTTTGCAAAAGGGGTCCAACGCCCTCGTTCTTAATTTCTTATTAATTCGCATATTTGCTTTATTCCGTTTAAATATTTATGTATCTCTCCCAAGGCCTTGTAACATTTATATTTTCTCGCACTCTTTATTTACTTTATTTATTTTCTATCAAATCGGGTTCGAGAAACTTTTGGCGATGTGGACCCGCGCCTTTTGTAATAGCTTTAGATCTTTACTTTCCCGCAAATATTTTAACTGTTAATCAAATGACATGAAAGAATGTATGGACAAAATAAAAACAAGCGTAGAACACCAATAAACATGACAAGATAAATGCAAATGAAAACGATACACGAATCGCACACACCACCCCTAGGGTACGCCTCACTGTTGCCTTACCTCGAAAGGTGATCGTCGAGTAGAGGATGTCTTAGTAAGTCCTCATGATCCGGGAACCTGGCATGAGGGTAGCTTCTAAGGTGTCTTCCCATTGCTCTGGTGATCACCATGTCCCGAACCTCGAATTGACCCAAACACCTCCAACGGTGGTGCTACCTACCTCTCAATGGTGGGATGGCACTACTTTAAAGGACATTTACACAGACGAATTCCTTAGGGTAGGTAGACGACTCTAGATACTTGCTCTAAATTTCAAAACAAAACAAAATACTTTTCACACCAATACATTTTCAAAAAGCTTTCAAAAGCAATTTTTCAAACACTCTTGAGGACCGATACAAGAGTCGAACTGAAATTTTCAAGGAAACTTTTTAAAACCCACATTGAAAAGCAAACAAACCATTTTTGAAAACACAAATGAGCAAGTATTTAAGAGCCCATGGATAACCATGGATAGAAAGGGTGCTAACACCTTCCCTTTCTATAACCTACCTCCCGAACCGAGAGCAATCTCTTTAAGGAATTTTTCTGTGCTTTTGTCCTTTCCATTTGGAGAAAATAAAAGACGGTGGCGACTCTTGCTTCTGCGACATTTCGCGAACCAGCGTTAAACAGTCAGTTCCAGATCCACCGATCACAGCAGGTTCATCCAATTTCCAAATAATGATCAGGGGAGCCTCGTTGTCCCACTTGACTTTGAACATAGAAGACATCGTAGCTAACGCGTCCACCAACTGATTCTCCTCTCTTGGGAAATGTTCAAAGGTTATCTCCTCGAAGTGGGGAAGCAGCGTCAATACATACTCCTTGTAAGGAATAATATTTGGGTGTTTTGTATCCCACTCTCCTTTGATCTGACTGATCACGAGAGCGGAATCTCCGAAGACACTCAGAAACTTAATCCTTAGGTCAATTGCGGCTCGAAGACCTATAATGCATGCTTCATACTCTGCCATGTTGTTGGTGCAGTTGAAACACAGTCGGGCGGTGAGTGGAGTATGTGAGCCTTTAGGAGATATGATCACAGTGCCAATGCCATTATCTAAAGCGTTCGACGCTCCATCAAAATGCATAGACCATCGGGATCCTTCCTCAGGTCCTTCATCCAGTCCAGGCGTCTCACAATCAGTTATCAACATGATATTCTCGTCCGGGAATTCAAAGTTCATATACTGGTAATCATCAACTGCCTGATGTGCCAAATGGTCTGCCAATACACTTCCCTTGATTACTTTTTGAGTCGTGTACTGTATGTTATACTCAGTCAAGATCATCTGCCATCTTGCTATCCTTCCGGACAAGGCGGGCTTTTCGAAGATAAACTTGATTGGATCCATCTTTGAAATCAATAGAGTAGTGTGAGTCAGCATATACTGTCTCAGCCGGCGAGCAGCCCATGCCAAAGCGCAGCGAGTTTTCTCAAGCAGTGAGTATCGGGTCTCACAATCGGTAAAATTTTTGCTAAGGTGATAAATAGCATGCTCTTTTCAGCCAGACTCGTCATGCTGACCCAGCACACACCCCATTGAGCTGTAAAGTACTGTTAAATATAAGATCAGAGGTCTCCCTTCAACTGGTGGCATTAGAATGGGTGGCTCCTGGAGATACTCTTTGATTCTTTCAAAAGCGGCCTGACATTCATCGTTCCAACGTACCACTTGATCTTTCTTCAGTAGCTTGAAGATTGGTTCACAAGTAGCAGTCAGATGTGAGATGAATCGGGCAATGTAGTTCAGACGTCCTAGAAAGCCTCTGACCTCTTTCTCTGTCTTGGGAGCTGGCATCTCTTGTATAGCTTTCACCTTGGCAGGGTCTACTTGAATACCTTTGTTGCTCACGACGAAACCTAGCAGTTTGCCAGACCTCACCCCGAAGGTGCACTTGTTCGGGTTCAACCTCAGTTTGTACAACTTCAAACGGTCAAACAGCTTCTGTAGATGACCAAGGTGTTCCTCCTCAATTTGGGACCTCGCGATCATATCTTCAACATATACTTCAATCTCATGATGGATCATATCATGAAACAAAGCAACCATGGCACGCTGATACGTTGCCCCAGCATTTTTCAACCCAAAAGGCATGACCTTGTAACAAAAGGTACCCCACTAAGTAACAAAAGTGGTCTTCTCCATGTCTTCAGGAGCCATCTTGATTTGATTATAACCGGAGAAACCATCCATAAAGGAGAATACCTTATGCTGAGCAGTATTGTCAACCAGAACGTCGATGTAAGGCAGAGGGAAGTCATCCTTAGGGCTTGCCCTATTCAAATCTCTGTAATCAACACACATTCTGACCTTACCATCTTTCTTCGGCACTGGAACCACGTTTGCGACCCACTGAGGGTAAGAAGTTACTGCTAGAAAATCGGCGTCAAATTGTTTTATAACCTCAGCCTTGATTTTCTCGGACATCTCTGGGCGCATGCGGCGAACCTTCTGTTTTACGGGAGGACAGTCTTCCTTGGTGGGCAGGCGATGAACCACAATGTTGGTATCCAACCCGGGCATATCTTCGTAAGACCAGGCAAAGATTTCCACGTAGTCATGCAGCATCTGAATCAACCGCTGTTTCACACTAAGCTCCAGATTTGCACCGATCTTGACTTCCTTTTTGTCTGTCTTAGTACCCAGATTCACTCTTTCCACTAGCTCTTCATGTGGATGAATGGCCCTCTCTTCCTGGAGTAGCAGTCTTGCAAGTTCACCCGGCACTGCGCAATCATCTTCACCTTCGTCTTCGGCTAAGTTGATCGTATTTTCAAAGTCATAACTGGCAGTAGCAGAGTCGTTACCAATGAGATCCATAGTGGATTGAGACTGGGTAATATGTGAGTGTGTGTAAAATAGTTGTTTTGCAATATATAATAAAGAAAGACAAAGAGCGCAAGATTTAAAATGCAAGAACGTCCAATGCTTTTATTAATGATATATGAAAATGTCACATAAAAGCCCTCACAAATGAAGCCATGGTGCCCCGGGTAAGACACTGGGCCATAAAGTTTCACAATATTGTCTGTTACAAACTCAAAACAAAGAGTTCATTACTAGGTAATAAAAGTAATAGGGATGAAGTCCCTTGTTGTCCAGTTGCTTGGTCCACCGTTGGTCGTGGGGTAGATCCAGTTGTCGAATTCAGACTCCTCCACGTCATCTTCAATGGCATTTACTCCCGAGTTGCTAATGAACACAGGAGGTCTTCCAATCCTTGCACTACGAACAGCCCTTTGAGCTTCCTTCTCAATAACAGCCCGGGCATCCTTTAAGGAAGCCATCTTCAGAGGAGGATCTTCAACCACAGTCTCAGCTGACGCCAGTGTCTGAGGAACCTCTTCAAAGTGTTGAAATGGGGTCTCAATGAACTCCCCATCCATCTCTATGTATCGGAACGAGTTGAGGTGGCTAACCATGTACTCTTCCTCCCCCTGTACTGTCACAATCTTCCCTATGACCAGGTACTTCAGCTTCTGATGGAGCGTTGAAGTCACAGCTCCAGCTTTATGGATCCATGGACGACCCAGCAAACAAGAATAGGACAGTCGAATGTCCATCACGTAGAATGTAGAATTGAAGACCTGGGAACCAACTTTGATTGGAATATCAACCTCACCATGCACCATCCTTTTAGACCCATCAAAGGCCCGGACAACAATGTTACTTGGCTTTAGCTCCAACCCTTCGCAATCCAACCTTTCTAGAGCTTTCTTGGGCAAGACGTTCAATGAGGAACCAGTGTCAACCAACACATGTGCAAGAGTAGTGCCCCTGCATTCAATGGAGACATGCAGGGCATCGTTATGGTTCTTCCCTTTAGCAGTCAGATCAACGTCGGAGAAACCCAAACCATTATCAGCAGTTAAATTGGCCACACAATCGGTAAACTGATCAGCTGATGTCTCTTGTGGCACGTGGGCCGTCTTCAAGAAGGTAATCAGGGCCTTGGCATGGGCCTCTGAACACAACAACAGTGATAACATAGAAATCTTGGATGGGGTTTGCCCCAGTTGCTCGACTACATTATAATCACTCTTCTTAATAATTTTCAGGATCTCTTCCATCTTCTGTTTGGAAGCTTCAACAGTGGTTGTCTTTGGCGCCTCCGTCTGGGCAGGCATGTCAATGGTGATCCCTTTTCCCCGAGCGTTAGATGACTCGGCGACAGGGGTAGGACTAAGAACTTGATCAGGAACGGCAGTAGGTACACTTGCAGGTGAAATGACAACAGGTCTTCGGACAGCTGGTGGAGCAATATCATGTGAGAAAAGTCTACCACTGTGAGTGACTTTAGCAGGCCCAGTAATGTTGTTGATGCCGGTATCAGCACTAAACTCTTGCTTAACTCCAAGAACGTAAGCATCTGCCCCATAGTGCCAGGGGACAGCTTTGTCAGAGGTGTAGGGGATGGGCCCCGGAACAGTGATGATTATGGGTGCAATCTTCTGAACAGGCGTAATTTGGACAGGCTTCCTCGAGGGAGCCTTGGGAGAATTGTTGAAAATGGTAATAATGGAAACTTCTTCAGTAGGGGTGGAGGGAACAGCAATCTTTTCAAACAGGATCTCCTTGTTATCCATCAGGTTTTGGATGCCTGACTTCAAAGATGGGCAACCAGTAGGTGAAACAGAACACAGATGGCAACCTTCACCACATCCCGGAAATAAACCGGCTAGCAACAGGTTCCTCTTGACGGTCATCAGCGGGGTAACAATATCATCCACAGAGGCTACAAACAAGTCTTCCTCTACAGCATTTACTCCATGTTTGGGCATGGGAGCAGTCACAACATTAGGCCTCTCGGGCGCCTCAAACTCAATCTCCTTTGCATCGATTAGGTCTTGAACCTTGTTCTTCAAAGCCCAACAATCATCTGTATTATGCCCCGGGCTGTCAGAGTGATAAGCGCAGCAGGCGTTAGGATTGTATTTTGGGGATGTTGTGTTTGAAATCTTCGGAGCTTCTTTTAGAGTCACAAGATTGGCATTCAGCAATTGTGGCAACATCTGAGACAAAGTCATGCTGAGATGAGTGAATTGCCTTCGAGGTCTCTCGCCCCTTTGTTGGTTGTGATGCTGAGGAGCACCAGCAGGTTTTGAAATAACAACCGCGTTGACAGCTTGGCGGTGTTCAGATCTATTCTGTCTTCTTGAACTGTAGACAGCACTGGACTCTTTCTTGAATGGTTTCTTCTTGGTGCTCGATGAGGCACCCTTCTGTATCTTCCCAGCCTTGATACCGGCTTCAATCCTCTCACCAGTCAAGATAAGGTCTGTAAACCCGGCTGAAGAATTTCTAATCAAATGGTTAAAGAATGGACCAGACAAGGTCCCCAAAAACATATCAACAAGTTCACGATCAGTTAAAGGTGGTTGCACCCTTCCAGCAAGGTCTCTCCATTTTTGAGCATACTCTTTAAATCCTTCACCCATCCCTATTGACATACCCTGGAGTTGGGTACGCGTAGGAGCGAGGTCGGAGTTATATTGATACTGCTTATAGAACGTAGTAGCCAAATCTTCCCAGTTACAGATACTGGCTCCATCCAGCTGATAGAACCACTCAAGCTGAGTTCCTGAAAGACTGTCTTGAAAGAAATGGATCCACAAATTCTTATCAGCAGTGTAGGGTTGAATCTTCCTCACATATGACCGGAGGTGCAGCTTTGGACAGGAAGCTCCGTCATACTTGGCAAAGGCAGGCGCCTTGAACTTATGGGGAATCACCACCCCAGAGGATAGACCTAGATCTCCAAAATCCAGACCGGGCACCTTCTGTATTTCCATAGCGCTCAAACGGTATTCCAGCTGTTTGTACTTATCCTCAGCAGGAGGATACTGTTCTTCATCATAGTCCCTCTCGTTGTCGGAGACTATAGGGCTAGGGACCCTCATTTCTTGTGGACTATCTTTCCCTCCAGATGAGGTGGCCAGGTCAACTTCGTTTTGCAGCCCGTTTCCAAACCTGCGTCCAGTATTGAACAGGATGGTCCTCTTCTTCTTCTTATTCCTCTCTTTCAGAATCAGGGTCTTCAGGTCCTGCTGACCCTTGGCTAGGCTCATGACCAACTCTTGAAACTGGGCATTCTGGGCCTGGAGGGCCTTGATAGCTTGCCCAGTGGAAGGTTCAGCATACATGATGATTGCTGAAATAAATAGCGAAGGAGATAAGAAACCTGTAAAAGGGTACCTGTTTATGCAGTGCATGAGATGAAATGCGTATGATTTATGATTTCAAAGACAATCGGGATTTAAATTTGTAGACAAGAAAGGAAACACACTTTATTAGATTTAACTTCAGACTTTAAATTGTTCAACAAATTGCCCTTGGGCGTTACAAGAATGGAAATACTGAAAAGTAAATGAAATCGTAAAAGAAATCATCAAAGGTCCATCAATGTTCCCATGGCCTCTTCTTCTCAGTGAGGATATAATCATTCAGGATCCGCTCGTTCTCCAATTGCTTAGTCAGCTTCTGGATCTTCTGTTCTTGTTCGTTGAACCTCTCCCGATAAGAGTCTCGTTCTTCCTGCAGTTGCGCCCAAGACCTCTTCAGTGTGCCAACATCAGTGGGCGTATGAGGATGGAGAATAGTTGGAGGAACCCCGTCTTTATCATCAACTTCAAGAGTAATAGGCCTGACAGCTTCGTATGGCATACCTAACTTCTGGGCACGGATGCGGACCTATCTGAAATATGACTTCATTGGCAGAGAAGTCTTTGGTCCCAACTCATGTGGGTCAGATTTGTGAACTCTATCCCAAGCCCTGATGAATCTACGACGCAGCTCGTCGCTATCTCCCTGAAAATCAAAGATGATATGAGGTATCAACATCTCATGAGGCCTTTCTCTTCCGACTCTTCCAAACTGACGGAGAGCTAAACATGGGTTATAAGAGATTCCTCCATGGGTTCCGATCAATGGAACATTAGGATATTCTCCACAACGATCAATGACAGTCACCTCATCCAAGCCTTTGAGAGTCCAAATAATGTCATTATTAATAAGAGACATTATCCTATGAGCCCAGCCCATTCCTTATTTGTTCTTCAGTACGGGCTTAGGGAGGTGCGAAATAAACCACCTCGACAATAAAGGAGCACAGCACATCAAAGTTCCTCGCTTTCGTGCAGTACGAGCATAGAGCTGATGAAGGATATCACCCAAGAGAGTGGGTACAGGGTTCCGAGAGATGAAGATCCTTATGGCATTAACATCAACAAAGGTGTTAGGATTTGGAAACAATACCAGGCCATAGATTAAGAGAGCCAGAATGTCCTTGTACGCTTTGAAGTCTAAGTCATCCCAAAAGCAATTAGCTTTGCCAACCAGAAACTTAGCCAAAAAACCCTTAACTCCACTTCTAGTCTCCCAGTTAGCCATTACCTCTTCTTTGGTCAAGTGAAGGGCTGCAGCAATCTCTTCAGGCCTAAGAGTCTTTTCCCAACCAGTGAATGGAGTCTGCTCCAAAACAGAGATACCAAGAAACTCAGAGAACTCTTCTAGGGTAGGAACCAGCTGGAAGTCTTGAAAGGTGAAGCAATGGTATAGGGGATCATAGAACTGGACCAGAACGCTCATCATTTGTTGGTCCAACCTTGAGGTGACTAAACCGAGAAGAGAACCATGCCTCCTGATGAAGGAAGTAGTGTCTGGAATCCTGACAACCAACTCTTTAAGCAAAGTAGGTGCTTGAACAAAGCTGAGCCGGATAGTATTCCTACGCATGGGCATTATGAGGTCCTACAAAACAGAGCAAAGATGAAACCTTCTTGTCTTTTGAAATGGGTTAGTCCTTATGAAAGATGTATGCAATGTTATGATGTTATGATGTCATGGTAAAGGCACACCACAAGTATTCACAAAAGGCAAACATGGTAAAGGCACACAAGTCACACAAAAGAGCCCTTAGATTTCAGGCTGGCATGAAGCTTTAGGTATTACCCTCTTTCAGTTTTAGTTGGTTAAGACCTGTCCTAAAAATAGTAACCGGGTTCTAGAGGATCTCAATATCACTGACTATCCTCAATCGGTCATAATTCCAGTTTGGCAACCTTTTCTTGCGGTCGGAACCATCGCGAGAGTTTAGTCTCAATGAGTGTAGCATATTGCTACTATTCTATGGCCAAGTTGGTCAATTTAAGGTTCTAAGGTCAGTTGGTGCTTAATGACTCCTCAGAAGACCCATATTCTCCTCGTTCCAACACAAGGGATATCGGTACAGACTAAGGTGTCACACCAATGTAGCTACTGCTTCATCCGTGTCGGTCTATGCTGGACAGATCCCTCACAGTTTATTGCTACTTACCTAAAAAAGGGTACCCCCAGATCCGGGTTAGGATCTATAAAACTCTGATACAAGCCCACAACATTTAAAGCATACAAAGCATACAATTGAAAACATGGTGATCTAATCCTAAGGTACACCTCACTTATGAGAATTCCCCAGCAGAGTCGCCAGTTCTGTGATCGGTGGGAATAGAACTGACTGTTTTTGGAATGCTGGTTCGCATTTGCGTTTGTTTTTGCAAAATGTCGCGGTAAGCAAGAGTCGCCACCGTCTTTTATTTTATCCAACAAGGAAAGGACAAAAGCACAGAAAAATTCCTTTTCGAGATGTTTCTCGGGTTCGGGAGGTAGATTATAGAAAGGGAAGGTGTTAACACCCTTTCTATCCGTGGTTATCCACGGGCTCTTAGGTACTTGCTCACTATGTTTTCAAAAAGTTTTACTTTTCTTGTGTTTGTGGGTTTTGAAAAGAGTTTTGTTTGAAAACTTCGATTTAACTCTTGTTTCTGTCCTCAAGAGTGTATGAAGTGTTGTTGAAAACTTTGTTTGAAAAGTGTAAGTGCGAAAAATTTGTTTTATTTTGAAAGAGCAAGTACCTAAGAACCTCTACCTACTCAAAAGGAATTAAACTGTGTAAATGTCCCTTTAGACAATGCTATCCCACTATGAAGGAGTAGGTAGCATCGTCGTTGGAGTTTTCGGGTCAATTCGATTTTAGGGACGTGTGGTCACTAAAGCAACATTAGGACGCCTTAGTGGTAACCCTAATGTCTTAGATCATTTTTATCCGAGGCAACCGTTTCGAGGAAACCTTGATCTCTAGACAGGAGGGCGACCCCTAAAACATCCTATACTCAATGACCACGTTCGAGGCAACCAAGTGAGGCGTACCTTAGGAGTGGCATGTGCAAGTGTGTCATTTTTCAGTTACGTTATCTTTACATGTCATGGTGAGCTACGGTTGATTTTAATTTAAGATAGATCTTGTCATGCATAGCCTAGTTAGCATACATCTAGCATTTAGTGGTTGCGGAAAATAAAACTAAGCTATTACAAGGCGTCGGGTATTTACATCGCCAAAGACAAACCCTTAAAAGTAAATCCGGAAAGTAAATAAACGCGATAAATAAAAAATCCTAAGTTAAAACTATTACATCCTCGGAGCAATTACAATATATAGATCAAAATAATACGCGCGAGAAAAGTTGAATCAGATTGTCCTTTAGGGTTTTGACCCTTTTTGAAGAAAGCATGTTTTTGGTCTTTTTTGAATTAAGAATTAAGTCTAAATTAATAATGGATTTAAAGAAAAGGTGTTTTTGAGTTTTATTTTAATTAAGGCAATAAAATTGGAGTGATTAAAAAAGTTAATAAAATCCTAATTCTAACTTAATTTTAATTTAATGCAAAATTGTTAAAATTAAACCTAATTAAAACTAAATTAATTGGTCACAATTTATTTACAAAATGAAGGAGTAGGTAGCATCGTCGTTGGAGTTTTCGGGTCAATTCGATTTTAGGGACGTGTGGTCACTAAAGCAACATTAGGACGCCTTAGTGGTAACCCTAATGTCTTAGATCATTTTTATCCGAGGCAACCGTTTCGAGGAAACCTTGATCTCTAGACAGGAGGGCGACCCCTAAAACATCCTATACTCAATGACCACGTTCGAGGCAACCAAGTGAGGCGTACCTTAGGAGTGGCATGTGCAAGTGTGTCATTTTTCAGTTACGTTATCTTTACATGTCATGGTGAGCTACGGTTGATTTTAATTTAAGATAGATCTTGTCATGCATAGCCTAGTTAGCATACATCTAGCATTTAGTGGTTGCGGAAAATAAAACTAAGCTATTACAAGGCGTCGGGTATTTACATCGCCAAAGACAAACCCTTAAAAGTAAATCCGGAAAGTAAATAAACGCGATAAATAAAAAATCCTAAGTTAAAACTATTATATCCTCGGAGCAATTACAATATATAGATCAAAATAATACGCGCGAGAAAAGTTGAATCAGATTGTCCTTTAGGGTTTTGACCCTTTTTGAAGAAAGCATGTTTTTGGTCTTTTTTGAATTAAGAATTAAGTCTAAATTAATAATGGATTTAAAGAAAAGGTGTTTTTGAGTTTTATTTTAATTAAGGCAATAAAATTGGAGTGATTAAAAAAGTTAATAAAATCCTAATTCTAACTTAATTTTAATTTAATGCAAAATTGTTAAAATTAAACCTAATTAAAACTAAATTAATTGGTCACAATTTATTTACAAAAACAAGTAATAAAATTAAAATAAAAGTATTTTTGTTGTTTCTGATTTTTTTTTTATGAAAAAGAGTTAATTAATTAATTATGGTGATAAAATAAAAAACAGTGAAAAGAAAAAAAATAAGGAAAACAAACTCAGGGGTGCTGGGCTCGAAAAGGGAGTATGAATTGCAGTTTCTAAGCCCAAACGTCCATCCTGTTAGACTTCTAGATTGCCTGGGCATTCGTTGGCCAAGGTTCATGGTGAACTTCATCCTGGACCATAAAATCTGGATCTGGGACCACCTGGCGCGTGAGATCTGGAGGTGTATGATGCTCCCTGCCTGGAGCGTTGCATCTGAGCACCTGTAGAAAAATGTAACAAAGTTTTGGGGGGACCTGGGATTCGAACCCAAGTCCAAAGGGGTTTTGCCATAGCGTGCTTGCCAACTCGTCCAACCTGCTTCATTCATTAGTTAAATAGAACATAAATATTATATCAAACAATAATTATGCCTGGCCTAAAAAAATAAAAAGATGCGCAATTGGTTCAAACGAACCAATCACGCCCAGCCACGTTATCATCTTCCTCACAATGGCCTGGTTCGTTTACCTGCATATTTTGTTCTGCAGGAAGTTTCGTGGGGTCGTTCGAACGTCTCTCCTAGGCCATGAAAATAAAATCTAAGAGTACCAACGTACTCGTCTCTTCCTCCTGGTCATCCCTGTAACCATGGGTTGCGCTGATTTTTCCTGTGACATAAACGCCTAAAAAACCAGAACCGGAACCCTAGGTTCTATATATGGGGTTAGAAGCCATGAAAATTAAATTGGATAATGCCAAAATATTCTAAATCAAGTAACAATCACAAATATGTCAATATTTTAAAGAAAAGATGCAAGCATGGATGTTTTCGATTTCATGTTCAGAGGCGTTTTCTAGAACACTTACAATGCGATTTAGATGATGAAAAGCTTGGTTTTTGATTGCCCTCGCTTCAGGAAGTTGATGGCAAGAGAGTTGCGTCTTTCTTTGGGTCAGAATCTGCCTCCAAACCAAAACCTGATCACCACTTTTCAAGCTTTTCTTTTCAAGGTTGAGGCGCCGTTTCTGCAGAGTTTGTGTAGGTGTTTTTTCACGTGTCTTTCTGCAAGGTTTTTTCGTGTGTCATTTGTTTATGAGCAGCAGGTTTATATAGGCAAAGAAATTAGGTTAACAAATGTGTATCAAATCTTGGTCCATTATGGTGGAGAGATTTGATTTGATCTTCATGAAAACTTGCCAAAATTGATTCAATCATGCGTTTCTGCCAGCTTGCTCTGAGTTGTTTGGGCCTCCAACTTGATGGAAATCAAAAACTGACTTACCCCTTCGATTTTGCCTTCTTTGCCAGTTTCGATTGCTTCAAAGTCCCCATTCGAATCTATTCCTTATTAGACAACCTCGACCAGCCCTTGGCCTTGTGATGAGTCTAAGTTCTTATTCGAAGTGTTCAGAACTTCCTTTATCAGATCATCTTAGGTTGAGAGAAACTTTGCACTGAAATTCCATTCGAAAATCATTTTGTTCTGATGTTCTTATTCAGGGAAATTTTGCACTGAAATGCCATTCGAAGGGCATTTGTCCATATACCATTCGAAGGGTACTAATTGAAACTTCAATCGAAAGACACTGTTAACAGGACAATCGAAAGGTATCGTTCATGCTAATCGAAGGGTCTTGTGTTGCTAGTCGAAGGGTCTTGCACTGCCTCCTTCGAATGGACTTCTTGTGTACCTTTCGAATGGGCCTTCTGAGTGCTTCTTCGAATGAGTCATTTACATGTTCTTCAAATGAGCTTCTTTCCTGGTGAGTTGAAGGTAAGCCTAAAGTATCTAGTGCATATTCGAAGCGTTGTGATATTGACTTGATCGAAGGAGGGTCCAGCGCTCAATCGAAGACCTGCAGACCAAAGCTTGATCGAAGAGTTCCAAATGTTCAATCGAAGACTGGTGAACCAAACCTGATCGAAAGGTTCCAAACGCTTAATCGAAGCCTTTCCCCAGATTCCGATTGAAAGACACTTTGTATATCTTCAAAACTTTATTTTTGTTAGGCAAGTGTTTGTGACTAACTATGTAAGGGAAGACCTTTGGAAACATGAGAGGGCAAATTTTGGGGTACAACACCTTTCTACCAATAAATGGTTTCTTTACAGCAGTAGAGGTTGAGGCCATGGGGATCTTTCTGCTTTTGATTCCACTTTCGACTCGTCCACCAATCATAATCAACTCGGTAAACCCTGACAAAGAACTCCCAATCAGCAAATTAAAGAATGGACCAGTCAAGGTACCCATAAAAATGTCCATTAATTCTTTGTAAGTCAATAGGGGTTGCACCCTTCCAGCCAGGTCCCTCCATTTTTTAGCATACTCCTTAAAGCCTTCATTTGAACCCATTGTCATATTTTGTAATTGCATGTGAGTTGGTGCAAGATCAGCATTGTATTGGTATTATTTGTAGAAGGAAGCAGCTAGATCTTCCCAGGTATGGATATTAGTTCCCTCAAGTTGACAGAACCATTCCAACTATATTCCAGATAAGCTTTCTTGGAAGAAGTGCACCCGTAACTTCATATCGACGGTGTGTGGTTGAATCTTGCGGACATAAGACCTCAGATGTATCTTTGGACAGGAGACTCCATCGTATTTGGCAGAGACAGAAACCATGAATTTATGGGGAATGACCACCCAAGGGACCAGACCTAAATCTCCAAAGTCCAAACCAGACATTGTTTGGATCTCTACATCCTTAAGTCGGTCTTCCAAATGTTTGTACTTCACATCTGTCGGTGGATACATCTTTTCGGAATAGTCTTCGTCCTCAGTAATCTGGTTATTTCCACCCCTAACTCTAGTGCTTCTAACTTCCTCTTCTTGATTTTCTTCTTCCTCAGAAGAAGCCTCTTCTATTTGAGCCAGTCGGGCGGGCCCCTTGAACCTTCTTCCCATGTTAAGGATAACAGCCCTTTTCTTGGTCTTCTTCTTGGTGGCAAGGAGTTCCATCATTTCCTGACCTTTGGCTAGGTTGAGGAGAGTCTCTTAGAACTGTGTGTGTTAAGTTTGCAGGTCTTTGACGGTTTTCTCTAAATCCATCTTATACTAAAATAAACAGTAAAAAGATGAGGAAACCTGTATCGGAAAAACCTGCTTATGATATGATGCATGCTATGTGGATGCAATGTTTTCAAGGACCTCAAGGAATTTAAATTTTCTAGCCAAAAAGGAAAAAAAACACAACAATTGTATTAATAAGTTCAAAGATTACAATTTCCCCTTATGCTTACAACTGGAAAAGAAAAATGTCTCAAAGAGACAACAAAATGAAATCCTAACATAAAAGACTCAAGTCTCCCACGAACGCTTCCTCTTTGGTGCAATGTAGGCATTTGGGCTTTGCTCCTCGTGAAGTTTCCTTATGAGCTCCAACACTTTCTTCTTGCTTACATAGAATCGAGCTTCAAAGGTGTCTATTTTCCCCTTGAGTTGAATCTGATAACGAGAAATCGTATCGTATAATTGCTACGTTTTTAGTCCGTTTTCATACTGCATTAATCCATTTAACTCCCGATTGTTCCGAGTTTTTATGTCTTTTCACGGGTACAACATGTCTCAAGTCAATTTAGTGGAAAAAGATCATATGAAGAAATTTAACATGAAAACCAGAAGAAAAGGAACAATTCTGCAAAGTTCTGTAGTTTTTGATGCTGTGACGGTCATCACACATCACTTACGAACGTAACGCGCTGCTAAGCGACTTACGCCTGTCACCTTGGTGTTACGACTGTAACACGCTTATTACATGAAGAATTCCCGTAACACACTTGTGAAGACCGTTACACGCTTAATCCAACTTTATGAAGAACGTGAGGTGAAGACGTGGAGATATGGGCAACAAAAAGAAAGGAGTCTTCAGATACTCCTACAATCTCTCAACCTCACCAACACCCAGTCTTCCTGGCTTTTCTCCACAATTGAAATGAAAAGCCCACGTTCTTGTTTTTTTTAACTGTTAATTTCTCCTCTATAAATACGAGAGATTTCGATGAAGAACGGACAGAGTTTTATTTTCACAAATTTCTTGCGGAAGCTCTGCCGAATTTACGAACCATTTCCCAGTTTTCATTTTTCCTGCTGTTCTTGTTTTTATTTCCCTTTTACCATTTAATAGACATTTCCAACATTAGGAAATTGCTATCTTAGTTAGAATTTGTTTTTAGCCTTAGACTTCGTTTCGAGTTTCGATTCCGAAGGTTCCAATCTTGCCGACTTGTGGAAGAGGGAGCTTGAGGAATAGTATTATTATTCAGGTTTTAATCGCATTTAATTTAATTTTAAGTACAATTTTTTTACGTTCAATTACTGTTATTTATTTATCATGAATGTTTCACTGCTTTCCAATTATATTTCCTGTCTGTCTGTTTCAAGTACCATGGCTAGCTAAATTTCTAGAGTCAGGATGTGATAATAGTAACTGAATGGATTAAATTGTTCCTAAGCTAAAATCCAAATTAACTTAATTTCTGGCTGTGACTTTTTATAATTAAAATCAATCTTTTTGTTACGAGAGTAAGAAAAGTAGAATAGGTTAGGATCAAGATCACGAGAGTGAGAGGTTTTAACCGGATAGCTAAAGTTAGGCATTTGATTTAAATACAGCGAGAGCGCTTTAAAACGAATTAGACTTTATTAAGTTTTCAAAGAGTATTTTCTAAACACTTATGGGCTAGCGAGAGCAGGCATAGGGCTTTAGGGGTATAATCCGAGATAAGACCACGAGAGTGTGAGTTGAGGGTTTTTAAACTGATAATTTCTACAGAACCATTTAAGTTAAACATCTTTATATGCTTAGGTTCGATTAAATCCGCTTAGGTTCACTATATTACATACCGACTGCTTTATTATTATTATTTCCTTAGTTCGATTTAGTTTTCCTCTACTTTAACTTCTAAAAACCAAACGTGACAACATCCGCCTTAGCTAAACTAGCAAACCTTTATAGCACTAGAGTGATTACAAAGTCCCTGTGGGTTCGACATCTTTTTATTACTACCGCGATAGGCTGTGCACTTGCAGTTAAGATACCATTAGACACATTAGGTCGATCGCACATCAAGTTTTTGATCGTCATAGGTGTACTACGACCGTTACAGCTACAATATTTGCAATTCCAAACCGGACAGCACTTATTTCATAAATGAAGCAGATTAATTCCAACACACCTTATATTCCAACACAGTAATTCACCAATATATATATATATATATATATATATATATATATATATATATATATATATATATATATATATATATATATATATATATATATATATATATTAAACACAATATCAGTCAATTTGAGTACACATCCCAATTATCATACAACCAATCAATCGAAATAAAATTTGCAAAATGCCAGTATCAGTATAATAGGTTACTGATAATAAATATGCAGTGAATTGAATTTTGTTGTAGCATGCACTAAATTTAATGAAACTTGTAAATAAAAACAAACTGAAATTTGCATTGAAATGAATATTTGTTCTTTAACAGAAATTTAAAAGTTGCAGAAAGTAAACTTGTGCAAAATTAAAATGAAATCTTAAATTTGATAAAATTGCTCCACAGTTATGTCAGTCAAGCCTATTATGTCCAGACGCATGCTCTTCAATTCATCCTTGATTCCATTAATGTCAGTTTGATAAATATCCAGTGTGGTTAAGATTTTGTTCAAATTCTCAGTGTATTCTCCTTTGGTTATTTCAAGGGCTTCAGTATCCTCTGCAATGTTGTTAATGTCATAGTAACCAGGAGGGGTCTCAGGATCACTCTCATCAGACATCTTATCATCAGTAACTTGGTAAGATTGTGGTGTTTCAGGTGTTGAAGGATGGTCAGGAGGGTTTAGCTCATAAAGCCAGTTATCGCGATTGTGGACACTCACTTTAGCATGGTTTGGAAGGGTAAATAAAGTGACAACTTCATTCCTTATCAGGTATTCAAAAGGTGCAGGACCTAGATTTCCTATTATGCGTAGGTTGAAACAGAAATCAATATTCATAAGGCGAATCTAACCGAAGTATGTACACTTATGCAGTTGGTATCTAAGTCCGAGGGCATTGGCAATCATGGTGACTAGGCCTCCTACGATGATCAGTTCATTAGGGTCCTGAACAATGCGAGAAAAGTTTTGCATCATGAATGGCACAGCATTAATAGGTCGGCCTTGGGTCATACAGTGCAGTAAAAACATCTCATCCTTAGACACTGTAGTACGGTTCTGTTCCTTTCCGAATACAGTATGGGCTAGAATCTTATGAAAATAGCGGATAGCGGGGTTGTGTATTTCATTGTTGTCCATGTTATCCGGCTCAGGGTGATAGTTTCCGGTTAAGGTTCCCCAAAATTAATCTAGCTCGAAATCCATTAATTCCACTTGGGTGGTAGTAAAAGCAAAAGGTCCGCTAGGGAATCCTAGTAGGTCAGCTAATTCCTTATAGTTATAAACAAATTCAATACCGAATAGTCTGAAAGCTATAAATCCTTTTCTGGCTCCGAAACCGTGCTCAGGTATATGAACTAGGGAGCTCAAAAATTCAAAGGTAAGCTCGCGTATGTGACAAACTTAGACTTAATGTGGGCTTTTTCCCGTCCCAGTTGGTTAAATAGATAAAGGACACTATCCTTAATACCTAAGGTGTCCATGGTTGGTTCATCATAATACAGAGTCATACCGATGTTCCTTTGTGACAATTCCTC
The DNA here is from genome assembly GCA_948472305.1 of Vicia faba. Lineage (NCBI taxonomy): Eukaryota > Viridiplantae > Streptophyta > Magnoliopsida > Fabales > Fabaceae > Vicia > Vicia faba. Next base: position 777,946,805 of record OX451737.1, read on the forward strand.
AAATATCCTCATTTGGTTCCTTCCTCTAAAAATGGTTTCCATAAAGTTCTGTGGTTGTGGTTCCATAGTAAATGTTAAATGGGGAAACAAATTAGGGGAGAAGGTAAGATGGAAAAAAAAACTTTTCAGAAATCTTGTAGCAAGTAAAGTTGTTTTATAATCAGCAGTAGTTTTATAAATATTTTTAGAAAAATGGAAAAGAAAATAATGAAAATAAGGCTTTAAAAGAAATAAATGCAGAAACGGAAAAGAAAATCAAAAGTAATAAATGGAAACAAACGGAAACAATAAAAAAACAAATAGGTGGGTTGCCTCCCACTAAGCGTTGTTTTTAACGTCATAAGCCTGACGTAGTGCTTAGCAGTAGATCATTCAGGGGAAATAGTGGGTAATTCTAAAAGTTTTAGACTATTCGCATAGTCTCTATTCTCAATGTGATGATATTATTTTAATCGCTGTCTGTTCACTGTGAACGGGTCACTATTCCTATCCTTAATTTCTATTGCTCCGCTAGGGAATACTTTTGTAACTTCAAAAGGACCAGACCATCTGGATTTCAGTTTTCCAGGGAAGAGCCTAAGTCTAGATTTGAATAGTAGCACAATGTCTCCCACACTGAATTCTTTCCGGGATAAGCGCTTATCGTGCCATCTTTTGGTTCTTTCCTTGTATATCTTAGTGTTCTCATAAGCGTCTAATCTCAAATCTTCCAGTTCATTTAAGTCGAGGATTCGCTTCTCTCCAGCAGCAGTGTAGTTTATATTGAGCGTTTTGATTGCCCAATATGCCTTGTGCTCTAATTCTACTGGGAGATGACAGGACTTTCCGTACACAAGCTTGAAGGGTGTAGTTCCTATAAGAGTCTTGTAGGTTGTCCTATAAGCCCATAAAGCCTCGTTAAGCTTAGATGACCAATCTTTCCTAGATATGGCGACAGTTTTCTCTAGGATTTGTTTAATTTCTCTGTTCGAGACTACGACCTGCCCACTGGTTTGTGGATGATATGGTGTTTCTACGCGGTCTTTGACTCCATACTTAGATAATAATTTGTCGAATATCTTCGAAATGAAATGAGAGCCACCGTCACTAATGACAAGTCTAGGCACACCAAATCTTGGAAAGATTGTGTTTTTAAAGAGCTTAATTATTACTCGTATGTCATTTGTAGGAGAGGCTATAGCCTCAATCCATTTTGAAACATAATCGACAGCTACGAGTATATACTTGTTTCCGAAAGAAGATGGGAAAGGTCCCATGAAATCGATTCCCCAAACATTAAAGACTTCTACTTCTAGTATTCCTCTTTGAGGCATTTCATCGCGTCTTGAAATATTATCGGTGCATTGACACCGATTACAGTTTTTAACAGCGATGTGGACATCCTTCCATAGATTAGGCCAGAATAGGATGGCTTGTACGATCTTTGCACAGGTTTTAGAAGTGCTTGCATGTCCTCCATAGGGAGATGAATGATAGTGAGAAATAACATCTTCTATTTCTTCTTCAGGTATGCATCGGCAGAAAATTCCGTCCGGTCCTCTTTTAAATAATAAAGGTTCATCCCAATAATAATACTTGAGATCATCGAAGAATTTCTTTTTTTGTTGATAAGTTAAGTCCGGTGGGAGCACGCCTGCAACTAAGTAGTTGACTGTGTCAGCATACCATGGCAGTCCCATGGTTGTATGGATTGCTTCCATGGCTTCCTTGGCTTTTCGTTTGTTTAGATCCAGTTGAGCTAGATCGCTTCTTATTTGCGCTATCAGCTGTTCATACGGAAAATCGTTGTTAATTGATACTTGTTCGGGTTTTATACCTTCTAATCTTGACAAGTGGTCTGCTATGATGTTTTCGGTCCCTTTCTTATCCTTAATCTCTAGATCAAACTCTTGCAAAAGTAGGATCCATCTGAGGATTCTTGGTTTTGCATCCTTCTTGGTTAGTAGATATCTGATAGCAGCGTGGTCTGTGTAAATGATTATCTTCGCTCCTACTAGGTAAGAACGGAATTTGTCAAGCGCAAAGACAACTGTTAATAGCTCTTTCTCAGTTGTGGCGTAGTTCATTTGAGCTGAGTCTAGCATTCTACTGGCATAGTAGATTGCGTGAAGTTTCTTGTCCTTCCTTTGTCCAAGAACTGCGCCTACGGCGTAGTCACTCGCATCACACATGATTTCAAAAGGTAATCTCCAATCGGGTGGTTGCATGATTGGTGTGGTGATAAGGGCTGATTTTAGAATTTCAAACGCTTTAAGACAATCTTCATCGAATATGAACTCAGCATCTTTCATTAATAGATCGGTAAGTGGTTTAGTGATCTTCGAGAAATCTTTGATAAATCGTCGGTAGAAACCGGTGTGTCCTAAAAAAACTTCGTATTTCTCGAACGGTCTTAGGTGGTTGACGTTCTTTTATGACTTCTATCTTAGCTTTATCAACTTAAATTCCCTTATTAGATATAACATGTCCTAGTATGATTCCTTCTCTGACCATGAAATGACATTTTTCCCAGTTAAGCACGAGGTTTACTTTCACACATCTTTCTAAAACCTTTTCTAGGTTTGATAGGCATCCTTCAAAACTTTGCCCGCACACAGAGAAGTCGTCCATGAACACTTCCATGATGTTATCGATGAAATCTGCAAAGATTGACATCATACATCGTTGAAAGGTTGTTGGGGCATTGCACAATCCGAAGGGCATTCGTCTGTAAGCGAACGTGACATAGGGACACGTGAACGTAGTCTTCTCTTGATAATCAGGGTGAATAAGAATTTGGAAAAATCTAGAATAACCATCTAGATAGCAGAAGTAGGAATGTTTGGTTAATCGCTCTAACATTTGATCTATGAAGGGTAGAGGAAAATGGTCTTTTCGAGTAGCTTTGTTTAGTTTTCTATAATCAATGCACACTCTATGCCCATTAACCACTCTTTGTGTTATCACTTCGCCTTTTGCGTTCTTCACAATAGTGATACCTCCTTTCTTCGGTACAACGTGTACTGGGCTAACCCATTTACTGTCGGAGATTGGATATATGATTCCTGCTTCCAATAGCTTCTTAATTTCATCTCTGACTACAGTGCTAAGGATTGGGTTAATCCTTCTTTTAGGTTCTCTAGAGGTTTTGCAATTTTCTTCTAGCATAATACGATGCATACAAATTGAATGACATATTCCTTTCAAATCGGATATGTTATAACCTAATGCAGTCGGGTACTTCCTTAGGACGTCTAAAAGTTTCTTAGTTTCGAGCGTTTCTAAACTGGAATTGACTATTACTGGTCGCGTACATTCGGTATCTAGGAATTCATATCTTAGGTTCCTGGGTAAAGTTTTTAATTCTAAACCCGGTTTCTTTGGACATGGCATATGATCAGGTGTAAGTGCTAGACTTTCGCTTAGACTATCATCTTGATATAGTCCACGCCAATTGTCGTCTTCGAATATCAGAAGGGTTTGGATTTTCATTATTTTAGAGTATGTGGTTTGTTCTGCTTCCATCTCTCTTACGCACTAGTCTATAACGTCGATTAGATAACATGTGTCATTCATGGCCGGTGCTTGTAAGAATTGAGTGAGGATGAATTCCACTTTTTCCTCTCCAACTTCGAATGTTAGTCTGCCCTTCTTTACGTCAATTATAGCTCCAGTTGTGGCTAGGAAGGGTCTTCCTAATATGATAGGAGTAATTGAGTCCTCGGTAATTTCCATGATTATGAAATTGGTCGGGATATAGAATTGACTTATTCTAACTGGAATGTTTTCCAGTATACCTACAGGGTATTTAACTGATCGTTCAGCTAATTGAACGGGCATTTTTGTGGGTCTAAGTTCTCCCATCTCCAGCTTTTTGCAAATAGATAGGGGCATGACACTGATACTTTCTCCCAAGTTGCATAGAGCTTTGTCTATGACAAACTTTCCAATGTTACAAGGTATAGAGAAACTACCTGGATCTTTTAACTTAGGGGGGCATATCATTTTGAATAATAGCGCTACACTCAGCAGTAAGTGTAACTGTTCCATTGTCTTCTATCTTTTTCTTGTTAGATAGGATTTCCTTGAGAAATTTAGCATACGAGGGCATCTGAGTGATAGCTTCTGTAAACGGTATTGTGATATTCAGTTGTTTCAAAAGTTCAACGAATTTCTTGAATTGGCCCATCGTTTTGGAATTGGTAAGTCTCTGAGGGTACGGAATCGGCGATTTATAGGGTGGTGGAGGCACATAAGGCTTCTCTTTCTCCACTTCCTCTTGGTTTTCGTTTTCGTTTTCCTTTGGTTCATTCTCATTTTCAGTTGGCTTGTTCTGCTTTTGGTACATGGCTGGATTTTTGAGTCTTGGATCAACAGGTCCGTCAAGTTCTTTTCCACTTCTCAGTATCACAGCGTCAGCATGTCCTTTTGGGTTAGGTTGTGGTTGACCAGGGAAAATTTCAGCTGGGGCAGCAGTAGGTGCTTGTTGTTGAGCTACCTGTCAAATTTGAGTTTCAAGCATCTTATTATGGGTAGCTAAAGCGTCAACTTTACTAGATAATTGTTTAATCTGCTCATTAGTATGTAAATTCTGATTTAGAACATCTTTATTAGTCTGAGATTGAGAAGCAATGAAGTGTTCTATCATGATTTCAAGATTATATTTCCTAGGGACATTGGATGTATTAGGTCCATTATTAGGGTGATTTGGGATAACTTTTGGATAGCCAGGTGGCGTGGCAGGAGCTTGTCCAGGTGCGTACAATGCATTGTTGCTTTTATACAAAAAATTAGGATGATTCTTCCAACCAGGTTATAGGTATTACTATAAGGGTTTCCCTGTACGTAATTCGCTTGTTCCGCTGGAAATCCTGTTAGAAGTGGGCATTCTGGAGCAGGATGTGATTGAAGACCACATAGATCGCAAGTTTGAGCTACTGCAGCTACGGTAGCTGCGGGAGCGGTGGTAAGATTTTCTAGCTTTTGGGTAAGGGCTTCCACTTTAGCGTTGACTTGATCCAGACTATTCACTTCAACCATGCCACCTTTTGTTTAAGTTTTTTTCCATATTAGCCCTTTCGCTTCCCCATTGATAATGGTTCTGAGCCATGCTTTCAATAAGTTGATTTGCTTCGGTATACGGTTTATCCATCAATACGCCACCAGCAGCATCGTCTATAGTCAATCTTGTGTTGTACAAGAGACCGTTATAGAACGTATGAATGATCAGCCATTCTTCTAAACCATGATGAGGACAGAGTCTAATCATGTCCTTATAGCGTTCCCGCGCTTCGAAAAGTGATTCGTTATCTTTTTGTCTGAAACCATTGATGTTGGCTCTGAGCATAGCAGTTTTGCTTGGTGGGAAATATCTAGCCAAAAAGACCTTCTTCAACTCATCTCGTGTGGTGATTGAGTTTGAAGGAAGAGATTGGAGCCAAGCTCGAGCTCTGTCTCTTAAAGAAAAAGGAAATAGGCGCAATTGTATTGCCTCGGGGTTTACACCATTCGCTTTTACAGTGTCTGCGTACTGCACAAACACTGACAGATGCAGGTTTGGGTTGTCAGTTGGAGATCTAGAAAATTGGTTCTGCTGAATGGTGGATAAAAGCGAAGGTTTCAGCTCAAAATTGTTTCGAGCGATAGCAGGAGCGGAAATGTTGTTGTGAGGTTCCGCTTGAGAAGGAACTGCGTAATCCTTAAGAGGACGGGGTGGAGTTGGTGCGTCAGCCATCTTCGATTCTTCAATTAACTCATGGATTGAGATATCAGGAAGCTTAGTCGGAGGAAGATTGTTGAGATCACGGTATTATTGAATTCGGAGTCTTACTCTGAGATAGCGCTCGATATCGTTGATTTGTAGATGCAAAGGCTCGCTTCGGGAGCGAGTATTTGGCATATAACAGAGGGAAAAATAAATATTTGCCTTAGTCTATACAGTGCTACTTTATGAGTGCACTAGTGACTAAATCAAAGTCTATGGCAACGACGCCAAAAACTTGATGTGCGATCGACCTAATGTGTCTAACGGTATCTTAACTGCAAGTGCACAGCCTATCGCGGTAGTATTAAAAAGATGTCGAACCCACAGGGACTTTGTAATCACTCTAGTGCTATAAAGGTTTGCTAGTTTAGCTAAGGCAGATGTTGTCACGTTTGATTTTTAGAAGTTAAAGTAGAGGAAAACTAAATCGAACTAAGGAAATAATAATAATAAAGCAGTCGGTATGTAATATAGTGAACCTAAGTGGATTTAATCGAACTTAAGTGTTGTACCCTAAAATTTGCCCTCTCATCCTTCAGGAATTCATCCTGAACTCTCAGATTTTCTCTTAAACAAATTCGAGCTCTGTATTATCATTCCTTTCCAAGTAAACAGTTTACAAGAGCAAAATGGTCATTTGCAAGCTCAAAAGTCAAAACTTTTACCTTGGAAAAGTTAAATTCTAAAATACTTAGAATTTTTTCTTAAAAAGGGGAAAGGTGTTTAAGAAGAAAATGGCACTTCAGAGCTTCTGAACCAACCTCCAAGCAGAAACAGTCAGAAGTTGTAAACTTGGCTCAGCACATCACATTCAGTCAGAATATGGCTTTTCAGCAGCTACACCAACTCAGTCAGGGATTGTAAACGTGGTTCAGCACGTGATCTTTAAATAGAACATGGCTCTTCAGCAGTTATGCAAAGTTCAGCCAGAGTTTGTTGGAGAAGTGTAAAGAAGGCAACAAAACCTGAAACTCCTTCAGAACGTACAGAGATCAGAAGGTAATGGGATCAGTAGATTGGGTAAAATACTGAAGCAGGATCACTAAGTCCAGAGTTTTCAGAGGCAGATCAAAGGAGCATACTGGAAAGTCTGGAAAACTCTCAGAATTTGTTGAGGCAGCAAGAGGCCAAGGTTAGATCTTGGTTTACGTTGTTTTTTTGTAAAGCAGAATTGCTGGCTCAGGTTTTGGGTAATGATGCAAAATCTCCTATTACAAGATTTTGGATTTTGACAAATCTCATCACCATTTAATGCTCATTAATGCTCACAACCACTTTTGAGAATTCATCCAAGGGGTCTCTCCACGTGTGGCTTGGTAACACCTTTGTGCAGGTTTAGGCATGGGCCTATGTGCCACTTTTCGCCTATAGGTGTCACTTCTCCTTAATCCTTGCTTACTTTTCCAACCTAGGCTGAAAAGTTGTCCATCATCATAACTTTTCACGAACTTCCTTCAAAGATAAGTTAATCTCCACTACATAAGATTGGTGCCATTTAATGTTCAAAAATCCACAAAGCCTTGCCTATAAATAGGACACCATTGTCCATCACAAAGGGGACGAAAAAAAACATCCAGAAAAAATTGCTAGAAGAGGAACAGAAAACTCTAGTAAAGGAAATCTTGTGAAACTCTGTCAAAATTCCTAGTGCTCCATAACTTTGAACTTCCTGCCTCCAAACTTCATTGATATTCAGTTTGCTTCCTGACTAGAGAACACCCATACATTTTCTGACCATACATACCCATACCTTCTCCATCCACCCATTCTAGAGAGAACCTGTTCAGAACACCATTAGAGCTAAAGACTAGCTCCAACTCACAGACTTTCTTCCAACAGCAAGGTAAGCACCTGCTGACTCTCATCACGCTGTTGAGCATTATCAGCTTTGCATGCTCAATAAACACAATGTAAATATCATATTGCTGCTAAATGTGTTCTGAGGACTTTCATACCTCTGAATGCTTAAGTAGGAAGTGAATCAGTGTAGAACCTGTTTGTGACCTTGTTGGTTCTTCCTTCTAAAACACTTTGACACCTGCTGAGACTGTCCTAGACATGCCTTGTGTTTTGTGGAAAAATAATAAAACTGCAGATGTTCTGGCAAGCACAGGGGGAAGCCAAGTTTTGACTTTGACGCTAGCACCGCTGAAGCCTGTTTTGCTGTCAATAATATCAGAACTTCTAAAAATTATTGTGTTTCCAGCAGGGTCAGAACTTCTGACTTCCCCACTAACAAACTTTTGTTTTGCAGCGCATGGGGGTCAGAACTTCTGACCTTCCCACTAACAGGTTTCTGTTTTGCAGGTGCCAGAGTCAGAAGTTCTGACTCATACAGTTTCACCAACGGGTTGATAATCTTGCAGCAGGCCTGGGTCAAAACTTCTGACTTCCTCTCAGCAGTGTGCTAGTCCTCTCTCTCTTTCTTTTTTTCTTCCCCTTGTTATTTTCTTTTCTTATCTATTTTTCTCGTTGAACCACCCCCATGTACAAATGTGTGTCCCCCATCCCCTAAATATTGTAATAGCGTAGGATTTTACATTTCCGCATTTTATTGCTTTCAAATGTAAATGCTAGTAATTAGGATATGTATGGCAAGATAAAATCAATGAAATAGAAAATCCTAATTCAAGATAAAATCATGCATGCAATAAAACACACTTGCACACAAACACCCCTTAAGGTATCTCCACTTGGTTGCCTAAACAAATGGCCATGGTATGCATGCTGGGTATCTTGGCAAAACACATCAAACAAAAAGATCATAGTCCCTCGATGACGCTATCTTGATTGCCTATACAAAATGATCTAGTCCCTCAGAAAAGTGCTAACGATACTTGGCAATATTGCTACCATGGTCAACACGATGACACACGCCTATCCCGTTTAACATCCTAATACAAGGTTGTTTACCAAATACAATGGTAAAACAACACTGTCAAAAGGGTTAAAAATGTGTAGGAAAGATCTTTGAGTAAAATAAGGTAGACAACTCTTAGTTACTTGATCAAAAGCTTGCAAATCATCCTTGCTATTTTCAAACACACTTCACAACACAATTCAAAACATTTCTCAAAACAAACTTTCAAACAATGAAATATCTTTTCAAAAGACAATACACCTTTGTATACATTCAAACAAGAATCATTACAAAGGTTGCCACAACTATGGCCTCTCTTCAAAAGCATTTTCAAAAACCACACACCCAAAGCACCATTTCAAACAATTGAAAAGCAAACGCAAGTGATCTAAACAAGTAACTAAGAGCCCATGGAAAACCATGGATGAAAAGGGTGCTAGCACCTTCCCTTTTCATAATCTACTCCCCGAATCCAAGAAAACATCTCAAAGGTCTTTTCCTGTGCTTTTTTGATCTTTCCTTAGGATAAAATAAAAAGCCGGTGGCGACTCTTGCTAAATCGAAACATTTGCAAACACAAACGCAAAACCTCAAGTCAGTTCTCCCACCGTATCACACTAAGCATATAAAGATGTTTAAATTAAACGGTTCTGTAGAAATTATCAGTTTAAAAACCCTCAACTCACACTCTCGTGGTCTTATCTCAGATTATACCCCTAAAGCCCTATGCCTGCTCTCGCTAGCCCATAAGTGTTTAGAAAATACTTTTTGAAAACATAATAAAGTCTAATTCGTTTTAAAGCGCTCTCGCTGTATTTAAATCAAATGCCTAACTTTAGCTATTCGGTTAAAACCTCACACTCTCGTGGTCTTGATCCTAACCTATTCTACTTTTCTTACTCTCGTAACAAAAAGATTGATTTTAATTATGAAAAGTCACAGCCAGAAATTAAGTTAATTTGGATTTTAGCTTAGGAACAATTTAATCCATTCAATTACTATTATCACATCCCGACTCTAGAAATTTAGCTAGCCATGGTACTTGAAACAGACAGACAGGAAATATAATTGGAAAGCAGTGAAACATTCATGATAAATAAATAACAGTAATTGAACGTAAACAAATTGTACTTAAAATTAAATTAAATGCAATTAAAACCTGAATAATAATACTATTCCTCAAGCTCCCTCTTCCACAAGTCGGCAAGATTGGAATCTTCGGAATCGAAACTCGAAACAAAGTATGAGGCTAAAAACAAATTCTAACTAAGATAGCAATTTCCTAATGTTGGAAATGGCTATTAAATGGTGAAATTCTGGCTGCAGATACTCAATGTCACGTTCAATGTTATGACACCGTATCTAACTTACTATATGACAGTAAATACAAAAACAATAAAGAACAGAGTCAATTGTTTACCCAGTTCAGTGTGCAACAACACCTACTCTGGGGGCTACCAAGCCAGGGAGGAAATCCACTATAAGAGATGTTAATTCAGGAATAAACCAACCAGTTTATCTCCTTCACTTAAAACCTACCCAATGCAATTTCAATCTAAGTACAACTTAAACCTGAGTTCCTACTCACTCCCCCTCAATCACAGCAGTGATACATAAAACAATTTGACTAATGATTTGATGAAGACACTCTTCAAAAACAAACACTTGATTAAGCTTCACAGCTTTTTAATCAAGCAACACAATCACTCTTGCTTCACAGCTTTGAGTGATGTACACAACTAACTTGACTCTGCTTCACAGCTTTAGTCAAGGAACATTCAAACACTCTTGCTTCAAAGCTTTGAGTGCTACACAACCCTTACAATTAAAAACCTATTCCAAGTCACTTATCACAATGATAATTGCTTGGAGTACAATAATCAAACCTATACAGATTACAAATGATCTTCTGATCAAAAAGGGATTACTTGCAAAACAGCAGCTCTGTTGAATATATAGCAGTTGCAACTTCAGTTAGGGTTTCCACAAAAACCTAGGGTTAATTCCGTTTGACCTCAAGACCAGGTCACAGGACTTTATTAACCAGGTTAGGGTTGAGCCAGGTTACCCCTCAGAAAACGCAGGATTCTGTTCTGAAAAGACTGAGTTATTTTCCTGAAAAAACTCAGACTTATCCAACCTGCAAACCTGTTAGTTCAGAACAGGATGTCATAACATCTGTTATGACATCTGAGAAACCTCTCTACTGATTTAGCAAAATGTGATCATTTTGCAAAATGCTCAGATACACACTTATAAACATCAGTACCTGAATGACAATATTTTTCTGCAAATGTACCTAATGAATCAGTACAAACTAAACTAGAATGTTATGACATCAGTCATGACATTCACACATACACTTGGGTTTTACCAAAAATGCAAGCCAATACCTAAACAACTACAAACTCCCCCTTTGGCAGATTTTTGGCTAAAGACCCTAAGCAATCAGAGATAGATAGCAGCAGAAAGAAATGACTGCAGAAAAATAGAATGTCTAATTGAGCAAGTACATATTAAGTACCAAAATATTCTCCCCCTCTTTAGTCACAAATGGGCCAAAGATACATGTTCATAATGATTATACAGTTATCCAAAACAAATAATAAGAGCAGCAGCAGAAAAAAAAAACTGAACACACTTCCAAACTCTACCAGATATCAGCACCAACCAGCAGCACCACCAAACAGCAACCATCCTTTAAGCACTGTCATCAGACTCAGAGGATTCGGGCTTCTTCCTTTTCTTGTGAGCAATGTCAGCATTCTTCTCTTTGTTTGATGTCTCAACATTCTTAGAGACATCTGGATTTGTTTCAGCATTTGGACTTTCTTGGTTCAGAGGAACAGAAATGCCAGGAAATGAGTGGTTCTCGTTCAGAATTCTTGAAACAATTTTTGCTATTGCTTGATTAACATAGGCTGTCCCTTCCCTATTTGCAATTTCAGGGGGAACTGAAGAAGAAGGATGAGATGGATTACCAGAGGCAGAAGCTTGGGACTTTCCTGCATGTCTTGTTCTCAACTCTTTGACCTTGGTGAGGTTAGTTCCCACTTTTCTACGAGAAGAGATCTCCAGAACTTCAGAGTCCAGACAGGAAGAGATTGTCCTAGAATCTTGATCAGAGGAAGAGGTTGAAATAGTCGTATTGGATGATGATGGTGTTTGAGACATTTTGACAGTCCTAGAGGACCAACAGCAACTGAGGAGAAAATTCTGATTGAGAGACTGGGTTTTGATGAGGAGACGAGAGGGGAAGGAAGCAAAGGAGTGTCTATTCAACTTCTTAAAAGAATTGTAGGAAATGGGAAAATATAATTTTAACCCAATCAGAACAGGCATAACTCCTTTGATCCTTGTTTTAAGCAAAATTAATTGCTACAATTCCTCATGTTGGCAAATACTCAACTTACCCCTTAAGTTTTCAAATTGATTTGCATCTAGAGCCTTGGTAAAAATGTCAGCCAGCTGTAGCTCAGTGGCAACATGTTCCAATTTGATTGTCTTCTCTTCTACAAGGTCTCTGATAAAGTGATGTCGTATGTCAATATGTTTGGTCCTGCTATGCTGTATGGGATTCTTGGAAATGTTGATTGTACTCAGATTGTCACAGTACAATGTCATAACATCTTGTGTGACATTATACTCAATGAGCATCTGTTTCATCCAGATCATTTGAGAGCAGCTACTACCAGCTGCAATGTATTCAGCTTCAGCAGTAGAAAGAGACACACAATTCTGTTTCTTGCTGAACCAGGAAACCAGATTATTTCCCAAGAAGAAACATCCTCCAGAGGTGCTTTTTCTATCATCAGCACTACCAGCCCAATCAGCATCACAGTAGCCAGTCAGAGCTGGTTCACAGCCATGAGTATACATCAATCCATAGTTGTAAGTTCCACTTACATACTTCAAAATTCTCTTCACTTGATTGATATGACTGACTTTGGGATCAGCTTGGTATCTTGCACAAACTCCAACTGCAAAGGCAATATCAGGTCTGCTGGCAGTTAAGTACAACAAGCTTCCTATCATGCTTCAGTACAGACTTTGATCCACCTTAACCCCACTTGAATCTTTGGAAAGCTTTAGATGAGTAGGAGCAGGAGTCCTTTTGTGACTTGAATTCTCCATACCAAACTTCTTTACAATGTTCTTAGCATACTTGCTTTGAGATAAGAAGATTGAGTCCTCCATCTGTGAGACTTGCAGTCCAAGAAAATAAGTTAGTTCTCCCATGAGACTCATTTCGAATTCAGCCTGTATCTGGTCAGCAAAGTGTTTAACCATATGTTCTGACATTCCTCCAAACACTATGTCATCAACATATATTTGGGCAACCATCAACTTCCCTCCTTCAGTTTTGACAAAGAGAGTTTTGTCCAAGCCTCCTTTTCTGTAGCCTTTGTCTGAGAGAAACTTCGTTAACCTGTCATACCATGCTCTAGGAGCTTGTTTCAGGCCATATAGGGCTTTTCTCAATTTGTAGACATGATCAGGGTGGGTTGGATCCACAAAGCCTTTAGGTTGTTCCACATAAGCTTCCTCATTCAAGTACCCATTTAGAAAGGCACTTTTCACATCCATCTGAAATAACTTGAACTTCAGAAGACAAGCAATTGACAACAAGAGTCTGATTGATTCCAGCCTGGCTACAGGTGCAAAGGTTTCATCAAAATCAACCCCTTCAACCTGGGTGTATCCTTGAGCAACAAGTCTTGCCTTATTTCTGGTGACAACTCCTTCAGCATCTGACTTGTTCTTGAATATCCATTTTGTCCCAATGATGTTAGTTCCTTCAGGTCTAGGAACCAGTTCCCAAACTTCATGTTGCTTGAATTGGTTCAGTTCATCTTGCATTGCACCAATCCAATATTCATCAGTTAAAGCTTCCTTGACATTTCTTAGTTCCATTTTGGACACAAAACAAGAGTTTGAGATGATTTCTCTAGATCTTGTGATGACTCCACTATTGGGATCTCCTATGATGAGCTCTTTTGGATGATCCTTCTGAATTCTGATGGAAGGGATCTTGCTAGCTTCCTTTGATTCAGATTCTGTTGTGGTGGAGTTGGGTAGGTCATTCTGTTGGGTTGAAGTCTCAAAGAATGTCTCAACAGTACAAGGAACATCTATTTCTTCATGATAATCATCAATTATAACATTTATTGATTCCATCATGGTTTTGGTTCTGGAGTTGAATACTCTATAAGCTCTGCTGTTTCAGGAGTATCCTAGAAATATGCCTTCATCACTTTTAGGGTCCAGTTTTCTTCTTTGTTCACGATCAGCCAGAATATAGCATTTGCTGCCAAACACATGGAAGTACTTCACAGTTGGTTTTCTTCCTTTCCAGAGTTCATATATGGTGGATGAGGTTCCCTTCCTCAAGGTGACCCTGTTATGAACATAGCAGGCTGTATTCATAGCTTCAGCCCAAAAATACATAGGAAGTCTTTTGGCATGTAACATTGCTCTGGCAGATTCCTGTATGGTCCTGTTTTTTCTTTCCACAACTCCATTTTGTTGAGGTGTTATAGGAGAAGAAAACTCATGACTAATTCCTTCTGAAGAACAGAAATCATCAAACTTGTTGTTTTCAAATTCCTTGCCATGATCACTTCTGATTCTGACAATACTCCCTTCCTTTTCTCGTTGAATTCTTTTGCATAATTCTTTAAAAACTTCAAATACATCATATTTTTCCCTAATGAAATTAATCCAGGTGAATCTGGAAAAATCATCCACAACCACATAGGCATATCTTTTTCCACCAAGACTCTCTACTTGCATTGGTCCCATCAGATCCATATGAAGAAGTTCTAGAACCTTAGAGGTGGTCATATGTCTTGACTTTGGATGTGACATCCTAGTCTGCTTACCAACCTGACATTTACCACAAACTCTTTCTTCATCAATTTGTAGTCTTGGAATCCCTCTGACTACCCCCAAGGAGATAATCCTCTTCATACCTCTTAGATGAAGATGGCCAAGTTTTTGGTGCCACAGTTTCACCTCTTTTTCTTCTTTTGCAATGGAACACACAGATGAGAAATTAGTGTTCTCAGGCTCCCACAAGTAACAGTTGTCTTTGGATCTGACTCCTTTCATTACTATCTCTTGTTTGTCATTGATTACAAGACATTCAGATTTTGAGAAATTGACCTTGAATCCTAGATCACACAATTGACTGATACTAATGAGATTAGCAGTCAGTCCTTTTACTAGCAGTACTTCATTCAGACTTGGAACTCCAGGGCAGTCCAAATCACCAACTCCTTTGATTTCACCTTTAGCACCATCTCCAAAGGTCACAAAACTGGTGGTGTGAGGCTTAACATTATTGAGGAGGTTCTTGATTCCAGTCATGTGTCTGGAACATCCACTGTCAAAGTACCAGTCTTCCTTTGCAGAGACCCTCAGGGAAGTGTGGGCTATCAGGGCAGTAGCCTTTTTCTTCCATTTAGGAGCATGTGGTACCTTTTTAGACTTAGATTTGACACCTGGGTTCTGATTAGGGTATCCATGCAATCTGAAGCAGAAGGGCTTTATGTGGCCATATCTCCCACAATGATGACATCTCCATCTTTGGTACCTTTTCTTCATATGTCTTTGTTCCTGATGTTGAGAGTTGTGTTGAGACATCTGTTTTGACATTTGCTTACCAGTACCAGATTTTCTTGCTTCCATAAATCCTAGTCCAGATTTATTTCCCACATTTTGTCCAACCTGAAGGATCTCTTCCAATTTGCCTGTTCCATTTGTTAGCATCTTGACAGATTTGGTCATTTGATTCAGTTGTGAGTTCAGCAATTGAACTTCTCCTTCTAGATTACTTATAGTTTCAAGGTTTGCCCTTTTTTCAGCCTCCAGCTTTATGATGAGTTTTGATTGTTTCTCATTCTGCACACAGACCTCAGTACTTCTGATACACAGTTTCTTGTAAGTATCAGCCAGTTCTTCAAAAGTCACCTCTTCATCACTGATGTCACTTTCAGAGGTACAAATACCAGTTAAAGCAGTAACTAGTTTGGCAGATTCTTCTTCAGAGTTACTTTCTGAATCACAGTCAGACCAAGTAACTGTCATTCCTTTCTTTTGTTTCTTAAGAAAGGTAGGACATTCAGCTCGAATATGCCCATATCCTTCACAACCATGGCATTGAATTCCTCTGCCTTGATTTCCCTTCTCTTCTGACCTTGGTCTTCTGCTGGAACTGTCAATGTCAGAGGGAATGTTATGAACATTAGACCTTGACTTTGGATCTATTCTTTTGATGAGTTTGTTGAACTGTCTTCCAAGCATGGCTATAGCTTCTGAGATATTTTCTTCAACATCAGTGTTGGACACAAGTGCTATGCTCTTGTTCTTCTTGTCACCATTATCAGTGATCCCCATCTCAAAAGTCTGAAGAGACCCAATAAGTTCATCCACTTTCAACTTGCTGATGTCCTGGGCTTCCTCTATGGCAGTTACCTTCATTGCAAATATTTCAGGCAAGGATCTGAGAATCTTCCTCACCAGTTTTTCTTCTGACATCTTTTCTCCCAGTGCTCCTGAGGTGTTGGCAATCTCCAAGATGTTCATGTGAAACTCATGAATGGTTTCATCTTCCATCATTTTTAGATTCTCAAACTTGGTAGTCAACATCTGAAGCCTTGACATTTTTACTTTGGAAGTGCCCTCATGAGTAGTTTTGAGAGTGTCCCAAACTTCCTTGGCCAGTTCATATTGATGTACTAGTCTGAAAATGTTTCTATCAATTCCATTGAACAAGGCATTTAAAGCTTTTGAATTTCCCAGAGCTAACTCATCTTCTTCTTTACTCCAATCTTCCTCAGGCTTCAGACTGATTGTCCCATCTTTCTCAGTTATGGTGGGATGAATCCATCCTTTGTCAGCAGCTCTCCAAGCCTTTTTGTCCAGAGATTTTAAGAAGGCAATCATACGAGGTTTCCAGTAGTCATAATTAGTTCCATCCAGAATGGGTGGTCTATTTCCAAAAAGTCCTTCTTTGTCCATAGTGCCAGAAAGTGATATCCCTAGATCTCACCCAGTAATACAGGCAGGGTGCCTGCTCTGATGCAAATTGAAATTCTGGTTGCAGATACTCAATGTCACGTTCAATGTTATGACACCGTATCTAACTTACTATATGACAGTAAATACAAAAACAATAAAGAATAGAGTCAATTGTTTACCCAGTTCAGTGTGCAACAACACCTACTCTGGGGGCTACCAAGCCAGGGAGGAAATCCACTATAAGAGATGTTAATTCAGGAATAAACCAACCAGTTTATCTCCTTCACTTAAAACCTACCCAATGCAATTTCAATCTAAGTACAACTTAAACCTGAGTTCCTACTCACTCCCCCTCAATCACAGCAGTGATACATAAAACAATTTGACTAATGATTTGATGAAGACACTCTTCAAAAACAAACACTTGATTAAGCTTCACAGCTTTTTAATCAAGCAACACAATCACTCTTGCTTCACAGCTTTGAGTGATGTACACAACTAACTTGACTCTGCTTCACAGCTTTAGTCAAGGAACATTCAAACACTCTTGCTTCAAAGATTTGAGTGCTACACAACCCTTACAATTAAAAACCTATTCCAAGTCACTTATCACAATGATAATTGCTTGGAGTACAATAATCAAACCTATACAGATTACAAATGATCTTCTGATCAAAAAGGGATTGCTTGCAAAACAGCAGCTCTGTTGAATATATAGCAGTTGCAACTTCAGTTAGGGTTTCCACAAAAACCTAGGGTTAATTCCGTTTGACCTCAAGACCAGGTCACAGGACTTTATTAACCAGGTTAGGGTTGAGCTAGGTTACCCCTCTGAAAACGCAGGATTCTGTTCTGAAAAGACTGAGTTATTTTCCTGAAAAAACTCAGACTTATCCAACCTGCAAACCTGTTAGTTCAGAACAGGATGTCATAACATCTGTTATGACATCTGAGAAACCTCTCTACTGATTTAGCAAAATATGATCATTTTGCAAAATGCTCAGATACACACTTATAAACATCAGTACCTGAATGACAATATTTTTCTGCAAAGGTACCTAATGAATCAGTACAAACTAAACTAGAATGTTATGACATCAGTCATGACATTCACACATACACTTGGGTTTTACCAAAAATGCAAGCCAATACCTAAACAACTACAAATGGTAAAAGGGAAATAAAAACAAGAACAGCAGGAAAACTGTAAACTTCGAAATGGTTCGTAAATTCGGCAGAGCTTCCGCAAGAAATTTGTGAAAATAAAACTATGTCTGTTCTTCATCAAAATCTCTTGTATTTATAAAGGAGAAATTGTCAGTTAAAAAAAACAAGAACGTGGGCTTTGCACTTCAGTTGTGGAGAAAAGCCAGGAAGACTGGGCGTTGGTGAGGTTGAGAGATTGTAGGAGTATCTGAAGACTCCTTTCTTTTTGTTGCCCACGTCTCCACGTCTTCACCTCACGTTCTTCATAAAGTTGGATTAAGCGTGTAATGGTCGCCACAAGTTTGTTACGGGCATTCTTCATGTAATAAGCGTGTTACGGTTATAACACCAAGGTGACGGGCGTAAGACGCTTAGCAGCGCGTTACGTTCGTAAGTGATGTGTGACGACCGTCACAGCATCAAAAATTGCAGAACTTTGCAGAATTGTTCCTTTTCTTCTGGTTTTCATGTTAACTTTCTTCATATGATCTTTTTCCACTAAATTGACTTGAGACATGTTGTACCTATGAAAAGACATAAAAACTCAGAACAATCGGGAGTTAAATGGATTAATGCGGTATGAAAACAGACTAAAAATATATAAATTATACGATACGATTTCTCATTATCAAATTCCACCATACTTAAACCTTTGCTTGTCCTCAAGAAAATAATCATTTAGAAAGATCGGACAAGTTTTATCAGACGCACATGCATAACATACCTTTGGTTTTCAAAACAATTACAGGAAATCAATCGTTAGTTCGACCGATACTTAAGTAAAACACTAACGATACACTAATGACACAAGTAACAAGCTAAGTCGTGGACTTCCATTTTAAGCAAACTGTCCAATAATTCTGTTATAATTCTACCCAGAGTCTCTTGTACCTATTTCACCCGGTTTGTTCTAGCGCAATCACATTAAGCCCTTTGTCTTAGCACGCACGTAGTGGAGTAACCGGTTAGTAACTTTGATCCTTTTTAGCACGGGGTCTGGTACACGAATGTGGAAACCCTACACATATTATCCAAATTGGAGGTTGTGGGGGATCGAGCCGTAGCACGCCCTACCAAGTTCAGAACCAGATACCTCTGAACTAACCAACAATGGACTCCTTCATTATTTGCTCATCTCTTATATGCGACCTTGTACTTTGGTGCAAATTTTCCTTTTTAGCAGCGAGATAAGAAGGATATTTCATTGATTAGGCATCAAACACTTATATTCATCGGCTCCCCACGTGGTTTGTGTCTAGACGGTGCTGACTGCTAGTATAAACTACTAGGGGTTACTTTAGAACTAAAACTCAAGATATAGGTATAACGGTTATTGAAACGGATCGCGTAAGTAGGAAGTCTAAGGTGTTATAACCGTATCAATCTTGTTGAATCGTTCTCGGCTTCCTAACTAGGATTCTATTAAGGTAGGTATGTCGGGCTATGCGAAGATAAAGCAAAAAATTTCGGTATGGCTAAATAAAGAGGGGAAGAATTGAAACTGAGAAATATCGTAAAAATGACTTGTTTAATGGAAAATGTGGAAAGGGAAAGGTACCTCTCCCACACTATATCAGACATTGTCCTCAATGTTGTGGTATAGTAGCGGGGAAATACAAATACAAAAAGAAACAGCAAAAGCAAACTAATTAAGAATAAATACTACTGATGTCCACGTCCTCTGCTCCTGGTGCGTGATCGCCTGGTAGGCGTGGCTTCGGTATCAGTGTCATGGGAGCCAAGAGTGCTGACGTCCATCCTGAAAGCGCTTAGTTCAGACAAGGCCTCTTCTAACTTCTAGTTCATGCTCCGCTGGCCACTCAAAATCTGAGTGTTCTGTGCATATAAACTGTCATACTACTCCTGTTGTTTTCTTGCAAGTGCTGCACCCATTTGATTCTGCTGGTGGATGGCTCCGAGAATTTCTTCAAGAGTGATAGGAGGTGGTGCGGATGAAGTTTCCGGAATGTCATGAACAGGGGAAGCTCGGTCCAACTCTTCTTGTATCTCGTCCGCGGGGGCATCACGATGTTCTTCATGAATAGGAACATGGCCCTCGGGAGCTGCAGGATCGAATAGCCAATTGGCTCTGTTTTGAGGATCAATTCGGTCCCTGCAAGGCAAAATAATGTTATTATAAATGATGTTTCAGATCACAGGATGGAATTTGCCATCTTCCCGCTCATGGATGAGGTAGGCAGACTTGCAGTGGTCCAGAGTAAGCAATGTCGGTGCCATAGAAGGTGTATCAATGAGAGCGGCACCATGATTCAAAGCTAAAGCAAGAGAAGTGACAATCCCTCCGAAATAGAAGGGTTTGCCGCCTCTAGTGCAGATGGAGTGAATATGGGCCAATAGAAATGGAGCGGCGTTGATCTTCTGGCCGGTAAATGCACAGTGCATGAAGAAAAGCTCCTTAGAGTTGAGCTTGTGGTTGCTATCTCTGGCGAAGATGGTGTTGCAAAGGATGCGGTGAAAATATCTGATGGTTGGATTATGGATATGGGTGGCGTTGAGGTGGTCATAAGAGCTTGCACAATTGTTTGTCATGTTGTGCCATAAGTTGAATGCTTCCTCGCTGAAATTATCCGGCACACGAAGGTGGACACCTTCATCAGAACTGAAACCGAGAAGCCGTGCGATATCAGTTTGTGTTAGCTGATACTCAGTGCCGAACATGCAGAATTTGGTCACGCCAGAGAGTTAGTTGGTGGCTCCAGTAGGGGTGATGTAAGAAAATGAACTCAAAAACTCCAAAGTGAGAGTTTCATAGATAGGTTGTGGTTGGCTGCACAGATTCCACAAATTGACATTTTGCAGAAGCTGTTGGACGCTCTCAAGTAGTCCCAAATTTCTCAGACAGTCGAGGTCGACATACCGAGTTGGTTGGAGACCGCGGCGTTGGAATTTTTGGAACTTTGTTCTTTGGGTTTCTCCTTGGTCTCCTTCTCTGAGAATGATGTTAGGGATTTGCTGCTGGTTTTTGGCCATTGCATGCAAGGGGATTGAAACGTGAAAGGGGTTGGATTTGAGAGATATGGAAAATATTAAGAAATGGGTTGAATATATAGTGTAGGAAGAAATGTGGGAAGTTGGAATGTGAATGAGGAAGTGGAGTGGAGTAATGGAATTTAAATGTTGGAGTGGGTGACTAAAGAAAGAATTTGAATGGGTGGTGGACGGTTTTGGGAAAAGGAGGGAGAAGTGGGAAGGAGAAACTGCTTCTGGAATAGCAGAAGACGTGTTTCAGACGCGTGGCGATTGTCAGAATCTACGATCTTTGCGATTCTTCGAAATTCGTAGGCATGACAGGATCGAGAATGGTATAAAGAACATCCCCTTCGATAATAGGCTCCACAACTATTGGTAGGATAACAAGATATGGCATCATGAGGTTTTAAGCGCAAGCTCACACCCATTTGAGATAAGGCTTCAAAGGAATAGAGTTCTTATGCCCCAAAGTCTTGCTATCAACCTTTTTTACCAAGCCCCAAGCTCGAACAAACCTTTGAGGGTAACCTTGGACATCATTCTCATAGTCGAATATAATACCCTAGATAAGCGTGTCATAGGGACCATCTCTTCGAGCATAGCTAAATTGTCGTAGAGCCAAAGAAGGATTATAAGTAATGCCTCCCCTAATGCCAATGAGTGGGACATTAGGGAACTCCCCACAATGGTCAATGATAGTAACATCCTCTTGAGATTGAGAGCACCAATGGATATACGAATGAGAGAGAGATATTAACCTTTGAGACTAAATTAAGCCTTATTCATTCTTCAATACCAATCGGGGAAGGTGCGAAATAAACCACCTAGACAGAAACAATATGCAACACATAAGAGCCCTTCAGTTTATCATAGTACGAGTGTGAAGACAATGTAGAATGCCTCCAAGCAAAGTAGGCACGGGGTTACGAGAAAGAAAAACCTTGACAGTATTCACGTCTATAAGTTAGTCCAGATTAGGGAACAAAACCAAACCAAAGATTAGAAGAGCCAAGATATCTTCAAAAGCTTGAAAATCCATATCTTCCCAAAACAGTTTAGCCTTCTCCAACAGAAACTTAGCTAGAAAACCCATGACCCTACTCCTTGTTTCCCAATTAGCTATAATGTCAGATCTCTTCAAATGCAAGGCCTTGGAAATAACTTCAAGCTTTGGAGTTTCCTCTGAAACAGTGAATGGTATTTGATCAAGCACATGCACTCCTAATAGTTTATAGAATTCTTCAAATGTGGGCACCAATTGGTAATCGGGAAAGGTGAAGCAATGATGTATAGGATCAAAAAGCTGAAAGAGCACACACATCATTTCTTCTTGAAAGATTGAGGTAGCCAAACTAAGAAGTCGACCATATCTTTTGGTGAATGGAGAATCTTCAGGAACCCTTGATGCTAACTCTTTTAGTTGAGGATGCATTTTTGCGAAGCTGACTCGAATGGTATTTCTACGAGCGGAAGCCATATCCTACAAAACAGAAAAAAGATAAATTCTTAGATCCTTGAAATGGTTAGTGAGAATTCTATGGTATGATATCATGATGTTTATGATGTCATGAATAATTAATTACAAACAAAGCACACAATGACCTTAGTTTTAGGCTTGCATGGGGTTTATAGGTAAATACCCTCTTGAAGTTTAGTTTGTTCTACCTGTCGAAAAAGAAGTAATCGGGTTCTAAGGAACCTCAATATCATTGATCTTTCTTCATCGAGCATTGTTTCAACATAATTAATCTTTTCTTACAGCCAAAATATCCCAAAAGTCTGATCTCAATGAGTGTAGTATCGAGTATCAATCAATCTTCAGTTTTGCACCAAAGTTGGCTATATCGCTACTTTCTAATGGCCAGGTTGTTTAACTAAGGTTTTACGGTCAATTAGTGCTTCATGACACCACACAGCAGCCTCGTATTCTCCTTGATTCAACACAAGGGACACCAATACCAACAAATGTGTCACACTAATGTAGCCATCGCTTCAACCATATTGGTCTATGCCATACAGTTTCCACGATCTATTGCTACTTACCTAATGTGCCCCAGATTCGGGTATAGGATCTTTATAAGTAATAAACCCAAACATTACCCATAAATGTAAAGCAAACAAGGCAAACAAAATAAAGCAAATAAAGGTGATCTAACTCTTGAGGTAACCCCACTTTTAAGTTGTCTAGTCCCCAACAGAGTCGCCAGTTCTGTGATACGGTGAGAGAACTGACTTGGGTGTTTTGCATTTTATCGCAATTGTTATAGATAGCAAGAGTCGTCACCGACTTTTCTTTTATCCAATAAAGGAAAGAGTGAAAAGAACAGGAAAGAGCTTTCGAGAATTTTCTTGAGTTCGGGGGGTAGGTTATGAAAAGGGAAGATGTTAGCACCCTTTTCATCTGTAGTTATCTACGAGCTCTTCATTGCTTGATCACTTTGAAATGCTTTACGTTTGTGTAAGTTTGAAAATATTTTGAAAATGCCTAATTTTGGAAAACTTTGCAATGATTCTCGTATCGTTCATAATGTATACAAAGTGTTGGTTTTGAAAATATTTGTTGAAAGGAAGTGTTTAGAAAGATGTTTGAAAATACCAATGTAAGCCCATTTTTGTAATGTTTCTCGTATCGTTGAGAATGTATACAATATGTTTGTTTGAAAAGTGTTTTTGAAAGTGTGGAGTCTAACTGGTTTAGTTTGTGAGCAAGCAATTACGAGCAATCTACCTACTCAAAAAAAAGTCTTTGTTCTTTTCCTCCTCCTTTAGATAATACTTATCTACCATTGGTTGATAGAGAGCCTTATCATTGGATGTGAGGGACGAGCATGGGTCTTCGTACAGTCATAGAAGCAACTTGTAAGAATGCTTTTAGAAATTGTTGTAAGGGACTAAGATCATTTATCGAAGGCGGAATTGAAGGATCATCGAGGGACTATGATCTTTTCATCGAGGGTTTGTGCTAAAATCATCTCACGTTCGAGGGACATGACTGTTTTTTATCCGAGGCAAAAAGTGCGGGTTACCCTAGAGGTGCATGTGTGAAAGGTGTTTTGTTTTTATGTATATTATCTTGGAATTAGGGTTGTCTAATGTTGATTTTAAATCTTTCCATACAAACCCTAATTACTAACAATAATATGAAAAGTGATAAATTGCAGAATTTAAATGTCCTACGCTATTACAATAATTTTGGGAATGGGGATACAAATTTACAAATGGGGGAGGAAAGAAATAAAGCCCTAATTACTATTACAAACCATTGATCATGAATTACAATAATAATACACAAAAATGTAAAGATGAAGAAGAAAAGAAAAGAATTATTTTTTAGGGTTTTTGATGAAAGAGGGGTTTTAATTATCCTAATTAAACTACTTGATTTTAATCACAAAAGAAATTAATTGATTATTTTAAATAAAAGCCTAAAATCTAAGTTAGTTAAATTAAGAATAGAAAATGAAACCTAAGTCTATTTATTTAGAAAATGATTTGAAAGTTAGTTTTAAAATATTTGAAGCATGGATAATAAATAAAACCTAGTTCTAAATATTAACAAAAATAAAGGAAGTATTTAAATTAAAATTTTTAATTATTTAATTATTTTAAAAAAAATGTATTTTTGGTATTTTTTGGTTAAATAAAATAAATAAATAAAATATAGAAAAATATAAAGACAATAAAAGATTTTTGGGCTAGAGTGTTAGAAAAGTAGAATGGAGGTATAAGGAAGTATTTTGGTTTTAGGCCCAAAACTGTTTTTGTTTTAGTCAGAAATAAAAATAAAAAAAGAATACTTGGGCTTGCGCTGAATGAGTAAAATGGGGAGGTGATGAAAATTAAAGAGGTCAGGGCCCAGGGTTGGGAAGGCCCAAACGCGCTAGCAAACAAACAAATAAACAAAATGATGTGAAAAATATCAAAGTGTGACGTTGGGGCTCGAACCCAGGTCACAAGGGTGAAATGTGTGTGCTTTAACCACTGGGGTGGTGATACATCTGGTAGTTAAGGAAACTATCATTAAGTTTATTTTAAAACTGATCCTGAATGTGTCATCTTCTTCTTCCTCGCGCTAGAAGCCATGGATACATTTTTGAAATTTCAATCTTGCTCATTTCTCAACCATTTTAGAAAGTGTAAACATCAAACTTAGAAATTTCATCACGATTTCAAATATGTAAATAACTTGAACTAACACTCAAAGATGAACACAAATTTCTATTGGTACCAAATTATGACTTAATTTTTCTGTAAGTTCAACTTCAAAATTTGCATCACTCAGGCAAGATAAATGAAAACTAAGGGCATGGTTAGCTATAGGGCTATGATGTTTACATTTTATCTTTACAAAATAATTATTAATGATGCTTGTATGAGAAGTTCCAAGTTTGAAAAACTTACCTCAAAACTGGAAATCGTGTTTGATGATTAAGCACTCCTTGAGATACTGTGATAATCTGGATAGCTTCACTAAACCTCCAAGAAGATAATGAAATGATTACTTTGGATTGAGAGTGGTTGTATTGTTTTGTTGAAGTCAATGTGCAGAGCTATGTTTTTGGTTATGGAAGATGAGGAAGATGATATTACAGTTGTGTTGCAGGTGTTTGGATAGCTTCTATATGAGTTATAGAAGCTTGGTGATTGATTAAAATGGAAAACGCACGAGTGGATTATGAGATGGGTATTCAAAATCAAAATATGCCACAAAAATAGTGTTTTGGTGCAAGTTCTGATTTGAGAGAGTTTGGGAGAGTTTCAGGGCTTGTGAATTCGTGTCCTAGGTTGAAAATAGATGCCTCTATTTATAGGCAAATTTTTGAGGGCTTGAAGTGATCAAAAAACAAAGATCACATGTTTTGGTATTGAAACTTGTTTTTGAAGAAAAGTTCAAATTTATGGTTTCAATGTGAAGTACAAGAGCTTGTAGGGTGGTTAACAGGTGTAGATACGTTGCTTCTTGCTTTGAAATATTTAGGAGTCATAAGAAACAATGTATGGGCTCAAGAAGAGTTGACATTGTGATTAAAGTCACTTTTCCAAAATAGAAGTGGTGACTTTGTGCCAAAAATGGAAAATCAACTTGGAAAAAGCTTCAAACACTTGGATAATGGCTCCAACAGTTGTGTAAACATTTTATTATTGAGTGGTTAGCAAGTTTGAAGCCTGCAAAGCAAGATTTATGTAGCATGGCTTGAGATTTGTTCAAGTGTTCTTCATGAAAATGACCTATAATTAAAGAATGGATGCCCAACTTCTTCTCTTCGAATCTCCTAGCTCAAACATGATCTCTTCAAGTTCTTGGACATTTTGGAAAGCTTGAAAAATTTGATACAACTTTCATGTTGACCACTTTGGCTAAATCAAATTTTAGCTAGGTGAAAATTGGTCAAGAAGTTAGGTCAAAAATCTGCCTAAACTAGTTGAAAATTTCACTAAGTGTTTTATGAAAAGTGTCATGTCTTTATGAGCTTATATCTTCAAATCTAAGCACTTTTTGGACATGATCCCTGTAATATAAAGTTGTAGAATTCATCAAGATCTAAAACCTTCATGTTGAAACTTTTCCTTGAATCATCTTGCATATTTGTGAAAAATTATTATGAAGTAATGAATTTATCAAGTATAAAAACACTTAGAAATTTTCTTAAGTCTTAGAAATCTTGACTTTTTGACTTTCTTGATTTTTGATGATCAATTTTGATATTTTTGAGTATCTTGATGAATCTTGCTCTTTGAAACTCAATGTTGATCAAAAAGTCAAAGTTTGACTTTTTGTGTATTAGTTGACTTTTCATCAGTTGATCCAAAATTTAACTATCAATCTATTGATCTTGAGAAATGATTTGAGCCATGAAATAGGTCAAGATATTGTGTTTGAATCCTTGAGATCATGCATCAAACCATTAGGTCATGTACTAGGTCAAAAGTCAATGATCAGTCATTTTCAGTCAAAACCCTAATTTTGACCATTTTGCCCCCTTTGATGATTTGAGTGTTTTTCTTGAGGAATTGTGATCAACACTTGATCAATTGATGAATATGACTTTAAAATATTGATGTTGGCCAAAAATCTTGAAGTTTGACTGTATGTTGACCATAGTTGACTTTTTACCCAATACAACTGAATTTTAGTCATCTGAGCAATTGACTGAGAAAATTTGTGATGCAATGCTTAAACATTGGTATGAGAAATGTTGAAGACCTATAATGAACTATGAAAGTCATTTGAAGCATTAAAAGTCCAATTGTCCTTGAGAAAACCAAAACCCTAATTTGGACCCAGTGCTTAGGAGGTGAGCTTGTCTGATTAACTCTTTGAGAATCCTTGAGCATTTGAGATCTTTTGTGAGAAATGTCTTGAAGAAAAGGGAGGGAAAATTTTGGGGTACAACAATATGGTTCAAGCAAAAGAAGAAAAAAACAGAAGCAAAACTCAGAAAATTAGAAAACATAATTCATATCAGAGGAAGGTCTTATCAATAAAAATCAGAAGAAAGTTAACAAAAAAACTAACTAACAATTTCTATAACTAACATCTAACTGATTTTTTTCCAGCTCACCCCATAATTAACAGATGACAGAAAACAAAACTGTTTCTAACAGATTCACAACTTCCATGACTAACTTCTCTAACTCCTAACAGATTCTTGACAAACTTCTAGCAGGAGAGAATAAATAACAGTCCTAACCGAAACTCCCAGAAACAGAATTTAACAAACTCTCTAACCCCTAACCGAATTCCAACTACCATAACAGAACTTCTCTTAACCATCTCATAACCGAATCAAAACTTTTCCAACCTCTTCCCCAACTAACTCCTCAACAAACTAACCAATTATCTAACTGTCCTAACTAATTCTGTAACAAACTTCTAACAGAAGATATAACAGAAAACTGGGAGAAGAAAAGGATTGAGATTCATTAACGATTATTCAACAGAAAAAGTCACAGAAAATTAGAAAAAAAGTTCACCTCTCTCTCCCTGAACCGCATCAAGATCTTCCTCATCAAACTTCAATATTCAAGCTACTAAAATATCTTCATCACCATTCTCCAACAACAATCTTCATCTTTCTCTACAATCTTAAACATCATCTTCATCTTAACATGCTGCAATTGACATCATCAATATCTCTTTGTTTAAATCTTCACCATGTGAACATCAATAATAACAATATCAAGCTTCTTCGAGCAACGATTCACAGCAGCATCAAGCAACAACAACAACATCACAACTTGCTAACAACAAAGAAGACATAAGAAGAAAAGAGAAATCGAAAAGATAGTACCTAAGTTTGTCGAACTATCACCAAAATTGCACCATCATCCAGCCTTCACTGATTCTTCAATCATCATATTCATCGCGGAGCCAATCTCCAACTTCCATTTTCAACGGCCTTCATTCTCCTAAAAATCTTCATCGACAAATATGAAAAGATAATAGTGCATCAACAACAATTCAATTCACAGATGAAGAAGAAGTGATCTAAGCGGAGAAGAAGAAGAAAGTAGAAGGAATTAATACCTGATCAAGTGGAGGAATATCCTCTCTGGTTTTCGTTTTTTCATGCTTTCAAGAACTTAACCGTCACTTGAGGGTGATGAAGATGATGGCCAATTAGGTTGGTGTTGCGATTCTATTTGTCTCATGCTAGAGTTTGGAAATGAGATGGAATTGCAAAATGGAGATGAATCGAAGCTAATGAAGCAATTTCGGAGAAGGAAAAGTGAACAGTGGTGCAATGGTGATTTGGATCAGAGATCCATCTGTGCCGATTCAGAATGAAAGAGGGAAGAAGATGAGATTCTCCATGTGAAGTTGAACCGTCATTCATTAACCTATCTCAAAACTTTGAGTTATCCTCTCTCCATTCAATTGCTTTTTTGTTTATTTATTTAATGGATAAACATTAGAATGATGACCATTCATTCTCACTACCCCTTCCATTACCACTACATCCCAACAACATATAATTTTATTAAAGGCACATCAAACACCAAATAATTAAATAAGAAATATAAATAATTTAATCAAATTTGGGATGTTACACTTAGATCTCTTATCATCTTGTTCTTTCGGGTATAAATGTTGTATACTTGTTTGATATTTAAGACATTTTGCGATCTTTTCTGTTTCAAAATTGTAAGTATGTTTTTGGGCCGCACCATGTTCAATGACATGTCAGAAATAATTTCTTTCTCTTTAGGTTTAATGCAACATGCAATGGGATAACTGGTTAACTTTTAACACATGTCATGATTATGTATATCACAAATCACACTAAATCTCCATGTATTAGTCGTCGTAAGGTACCAGCGCAACTTATTAGGACACTCATATCTCCTTGAACCGGTGTCACCCCGTTTCAACTTCTAGATAGATTTTGTGTAATTGCCAATTCTTTCACATCTCACTGTCACAAATACATGTCTTCCCTCAGAACCATTTTCCGACCTTCCTATACAACGTCGAACCCCAATATGATAGCCTTTGTGTGGATCCATCGTATCATATGTTCATGAACAATAAACTCTTATTTATTTGTAAATTATTTATCAATTTCTACCTTGATATCAACTGATTTAACATTCGTAAACACAATAGCTTTGGAGACAACATCAGGGTGCACCATATCTAAGGCCAATCATAATAGAAAAAAATAAAATAAACACTGACCAAATTCAAAGTTGAACTAATTCGTAAATACAATTTTGTATCTCATTCAACAACAATCTAGAAATACATTTGTGAATGAAACATTCATTTTTTCAAACAAAAAACCAAATTATAACAAATAATGAGCAAGAAAATACGTGTATATTACCTTAAATTTTAACTTCTTTTGATTTGAAAAAAATATAGAAATGTTGTTTTAAAGTAGAAAAGTTGATTAAGTGTGGAAAGAAGTTTTGGTAGGATTTAAAGAAAAATTGATGATATGATCATGAGTGAAGCAAACATGCAAGGTGGAGTTTTATTAAATTTATAGCTTAACAATTCAAAAAACGCATTTCTGAAATATTCACCAAGTTGTGAAATACATAGTGTGAAATAGGATCGTTCGTAGGTGTACTTTTAAAATTAAAAGAGATATTTTTGGATTTCCAAAAGATGGCTCTTCACCACTGTAGGTGAGAAGAGAAATACTGAAAATATACTAATTATTTTGGATTGAATTTGATATTTTTATAAAGTCCAAACCAAATTAAACCGATAAATAACGGATTAGTTTGAGTTGGATTAATCATGTATATTAAAAAATTGCAAAAATACTTAAAAAGTAACTTATTTACTACAATTATTTTTTCATAACATTATAAAAATTATAATATTAATAGTGCAATTATAATTACTAGAATAAAAAAATTTCCTTAATAGATTTAAAAATATATAACATAAAATTTCTATTAAAAATATATAACATAAATTTTTTGAATATGCAATTGATCATCAAAGTTAACATGATAATAAAGGTGTTTCATATGTCTATGTTTCGATAGCGCAGTACACTAACAATTTTTCAATAACAACTTAAAATCAAATAAAAATAGTATAATTTATTTACAAATGACTTTTTACTTTTTTTCTTCCTCTTAAAGTTGAATGCTTATTACTAATTTCATGATAATTATGATATGAATTATGAAAATTAATTATAATTGATTCAAGTAGACTAATTTACAGATAAAATATTGAATATTTAATGCACGCACAAACTATCATCGATTTCATTTATTTGTTTTAGGTTTTACTCGAATTGAAAAAAAAAATTAAATCTAAATATCTTCATAGTTTAGTTTAGATTTTGATTTAGTTTGAATTTCCCTAAACTACTAAACACCCACAATCTCTTCTATATTTTATTTGGTTTTTGAATTATAATTCTTTTATTGTTTTTGAAACAGATAGTTGGTGGAATAACTTTTTACTTATAATTATTTATAATTTTTATCACATTTTGATTGTTTACTACTCTCTCCACTAAAAAGTTCTGCTTTTAGTGAAAACTAAGAAAAAATATTTTATAAAAAATTATGATGCTCCTCTTTCTAAAAACATACCGTTTACAATATTTTTTTTAAATATAATAAATAAAAATAAGTTAATGAAAAAAATAATAAATAATATATTAATATTATAAAGGAATAAATAATTTGAAATAAATAAAATAAAAAAATGGCACATATTTTGAGACGGATGGAAAAATATCTTTGCATAATACTTCCTCAGTATTTTTATTATAAATTGTTTTTTAAATAACACTAAGTTATAAATTATTAATATCATTATTATTTTTTATTTGAATTTTATAAATTTGTATTTTTCATATTATTATTCATAAAGAACTTCTTTTGTAAATGTTTTTATAATTTTTTCATATTTATTATAAATTGTTTTTTAAATAACACTAAGTTATAAATTATTAATATCATTATTATTATTTATTTGAATTTTATAAATTTATATTTTTCATAGTATTATTCATAAAGAACTTCTTTTGTAAATTTTTTTAGAATTTTTTTATATAACAATAATCATAAATTTTTAATATGTATAAAAGTGTCAAAACAATTTATAATGAAAAATTGAAACAATATTTGATAAAAAAAATTCATATTGGGCAGTTTCACTCTTAAACTCAACATTTATTTAAAAAGAAAGAAAAAAAAGAAAAAAAAGAGAAACAGAATAAAAGAAATAAAAGTTTTTAATTTTGCTAGATTAAACATGGCCAAACCCATGTCTTGTATGTTTGGTCTAAGAAGGTGTTATGATTCTAATATAAAACCATCAAAACAAAAACAACAACATATAAGAGGAAAAAAAACACGATATTTGTTAACACAGAAAAACAGTTTTGTTCTGCATTCTTGTATTGGAAACTGAAAATGCCAAGTTTATAGACTTAGCAATACAACTGACTGCCTAGAAATTAGGAAACTGACTCACACACTAACAGCACATCCTAAATGTGTGCAAGATAATAGGAATTAAATAGGAAACTGACTCACACACTAACAGTACATCCTAAATGTGTGCAAGATAATAGGAATTAAATGTAACTAACAATTAATTAAAAAACAAATAATAGAAATAATTATATACTTAAAACTGACTTATTCAACAATTCCTCCCTTAAACTGCATGCTCCTTGCAACAGTTTGTCTCAGACTCGTCAAGCATTCCTAGAGCACTTAACAAATGTTGGAATTCTTCAACTTTAAGTGGCTTCGTCATGATGTCTGCTAACTGATCTCTTGTACTGCAATAATTCAGCTCAATAGCACTATCATTACATAAATTTCTCAAAAAATGAAACCGAACATCAATATGTTTACTTCTTCCATGCAAAATTGGATTTTTAGATAATTTAATTGTTGAGATATTATCACAAAAAACCACAGTAGCTTCTTCTTGACAATGACTTAGATGTTCCAAAATTCTTCTCAGCCAAACACATTGGCAAGCACATAATGCGGCTGCTATAAACTCTGCTTCTATTGTGGATAAGCTAACAACCGGTTGTTTCTTTGACACCCAAGAAATCACACCACCTCCAAGAAGGCATAACCCGAAGTTCTCTTCCTATCATCAAGGTCTCCTGCATAATCACTGTCAGTATAGGCAATTAACTCTTTATTTCCTCCAGCCTTATAGAAAATTCCTAGATTTTGGGTGCCTTGTAGATATCTCAAAATTCGCTTTGCTGCCATGAAATGACTCTCCTTTGGCTCTTCCATGAAACGACTTATCAAACTGACAGAATATGCAATATTTGGTCTTGTAGCTGTAAGGTACATAAGACTTCCCACAAGTTGTTTAAATAGAGTCGTATCGACCTTCACTCCCTTGTCTTCTTTTAATAACTTGCAGCCTGAAACTATAGGACTCTTCACGGGATTACAATCATACATGTTAAATTTCTTTAATATATCCTTAATATATTTCTTTTGCCCAACAAAGATACCATTGCAACCTTGCAAAACTTCAATTCCCAAAAAATATCTCATCTTGCCTAAGTCAATCATTGCAAATTATTTCATCATCATAGTTTTGAACTCTTGAAACATCGACGTATCATTACCGGTATATATAAGATCATCTACATAAACACACACAATTAAAATTTCACCTTTCTCTTTCTTCTTCATAAATAAAGTGTGTTCATGTGGACATTTCAAAAAATTATTTGCTGCAAGATGAGATTCCAGCTTGCTGTACCAGGCTCTAGGAGCCTGCTTAAGGACATACAATGCCTTCTTAAGCTTGTATACTTTATGCTCACATCCTTGAAATACATAACCTGGCGGCTGCTCTAGGTAGACGTTTTCGTTGATTGCTCCATGTAAGAAAGCTGATTTAATATCAAGTTGATGAATACCCCACCTTTTTGTAGCTGCCAATGCAACAACAGTCCTGATGGTTTCAAGACGAGCAACCGGCGCAAAGATCTCACTATAATCTATGCCTTCCTCTTGAGTGTAACATTTTTCCACAAGTCTAGCCTTGAATTTGTCAATCTCCCCTGTCTCCTTCAGCTTAGTTTTGAAAATCCACTTGACTCCTACAACTTTGCAATTTGGTGGTGGATCAATTAGCTCCCATGTATCATTCCTTTGAATTGCTTGAATTTCAGCATCCATTGCATCCCTCCAATGCTGAATTTTTTATGCTTGTTTATATGTAACTGGATTTGAACCTGCAAACATGGCAAAATTCATTGCATCTTCCTCAGTTAAATCATCACCAGTGACATAATCTTTCATCCATATTGGTGGTCTTCTAGTCTGAAGATGTGAAAAACACAAGAAGGGAGATTGAATTGTTAAAACTTGAAATCAAAATGCAGACAACACGTTATTTTTATCCTGGTTCGTTTGATCTCAAAATACTTCAGTCCACCCGTCAAGGTGATTTTGCCTCTCTCCAACGAGGTCTTAATCCACTATATTCAACTGAATACAAAATTGCTTTAACAACTACTAAAGCCTTCTTGAGTCTAAACCACAGACCGGTTTCTCAAGTAAATTCTTTTACAGATAAATGAACAAAATGTGTGTTTGATGTTTCTAGAAAAACTATATATCACAACTGTGATAATACACAAAATGAAGCTTAGATGATACTAGATTGCTAGAGCTATAGAATAATCAATTGAGAGCTTTTAGCAAAAGTGAGAACGAGCTTGATGATGATAGGCTTTTGGCGTGTATATGCGTGTAGAGTATTGTAGAGCATTAGCCATTTCACTTCTCACTGATTCGTTTAAATAACCTTGGAATAGATACGTTGATGCCAATAATTCCATTTCAATGCTCATTACGTTCTTTCCATTTTGAGAAGATCTTTGTCTTGGAATAAAGCCGTTGGTAATTAATCTGCCTTGAATGCAGTAACGTTGACACTTCAGAATATTCTACTTGATTAAGATCATAGTGTTCTTGGCTTTAGCTTATTCCGGCGCTACTGATTGCTGATGACATAGTTAGGATCTTGATCAGAGTCAGATTATGTAAAGCGCAAATTCTGTTCATCAGACTTCAGCGTAAGCACATGTATTGATCTTCTGATGCTGACACATCTTCTGATGTTGATGTTGATACTGATGTTCTGATGCTGACTCCATTAGAGTTTCCTGTAAATACACAACATAATTTTAAGTAGCATCTATGTCTTATATAAAACTCATAATTCATTTAATCTTGTGTTTTGTTATCATCAAAACTCTAACTGAGGGTTGTAGAATCAAACTATGTTCTAACAATCTCCCCCTTTTTGATGATGACAAAAACTAGATTTTTTCAATTTAAATAAAGTGATGAAAGTATCAGAGTTTAAGAATAGAGAGGAAACAGTATCAGAGATAATCCATTAACGAGAAAAAGGTATCAGAGCTAAGAGAGTAAGGAATAAAAAGTATCAGAGTAATGATGAGAAAAACTCCCCCTGAGTTGATTATTCCCTTTTGATTCCTTGAGACCTTGAGCATCAGAACTTCATTGAACTTTCTTTGAGCATATCAGAATTTTGCTTTATCAGAGTTCTTCAGATTCTTGTACCTGTAAGCTTTTCAGAACAAAGAAATTCAAATATATAAGAATGTTAGAATGTTTGAGACTTTTGTCTCAGTAAACCGTTATTGAAAAATATCGTTTTTTCTCCCCCTTTTTGTCAGCGATCAAAAAGCATATATAATCAGAGTTAAAAAGATTTGAGCAAAACACGTTTGTATTGAAACAGAAGCAATGATAGTTTAGAACAAGTAGGAATATTACAGATAAACATGTAAAGAAAACAAGTAAAACACAAGAAAAATCTAAGAAGAAGGAGAAAGTCGAGTGAATGGTGTTTAAATAGATTTTGAAAAAGTTTTTGAAAACATAAACGCTTAAGAGAGAGAAATAAATCATGATTAATAGCATTAATTGATTGCTGATTTTAGGGGATTTCAGAAAGATACTTAAACGGTTACCAGTGACATGTGTCTCAATACATCCAATCAGCACTTTGCCTTTTCAGAAGCGTGAACGCGTGTTCAGCCTCAGGAAACAGCTGATGACTGGATGACACTTGTTTGCTTTGAGTGAACATTGAAATTCTGGCTGCAGATACTCAATGTCACGTTCAATGTTATGACACCGTATCTGACTTACTATATGACAGTAAATACAAAAGCAATAAAGAACACAGTCAATTGTTTACCCAGTTCAGTGTGCAACAACACCTACTCTGGGGGCTACCAAGCCAGGGAGGAAATCCACTATAAGAGATGTTAATTCAGGAATAAACCAACCAGTTTATCTCCTTCACTTAAGACCTACCCAATGCAATTCCAATCTAAGTACAACTTAAACTTGAGTTCCTACTCACTCCCCCTCAATCACAGCAATGATACATAAAACAATTTGACTTAAGAATTGATGAAGACACTCTTCAAAAACAAACACTTGATTAAGCTTCACAGCTTTTTAATCAAGCAACACAATCACTCTTGCTTCACAGCTTTGAGTGATGCACACAGCTAACTTGACTCTGCTTCACAGCTTTAGTCAAGGAACATTCAAACACTCTTGCTTCAAAGCTTTGAGTGCTACACAACCCTTACAATTAGAAACCTATTCCAAGTCACTTATCACAATGATAATTGCTTGGAGTACAATAATCAAACCTATATAGATTACAAATGATCTTCTGATCAATAAAAGGGATACCTTGCAAAACAGCAGCTCTGTTGAATATATAGCAGCTGCAACTTCAGTTAGGGTTTCCACAAAAACCTAGGGTTAATTCCGTTTGACCTAAAGACCAGGTCACGGGGCTTTATTAACCAGGTTAGGGTTGAGCTAGGTTACCCCTCAGAAAACGCAGGATTCTGTTCAGGAAAGACTGAGTTATTTTCCTGAAAAAACTCAGACTTATCCAACCTGCAAACCTGTTAGTTCAGAACAGGATATCATAACATCTGTTATGACATCTGAGAAAACCTGTCTACTGATTTAGCAAAATGTGATCATTTTGCAAAATGCTCAGATACATACTTATAAACATCAGTACTTGAATTACAATATTTTTCTGCAAAGGTACCTAATGAGTCAGTACAAACTAAACTAGAATGTTATGACATCAGTCATGACATTCACACATACACTTGGGATTTACCAAAAATGCAAGCCAATACCTAAACACCTACAAACTCCCCCTTTGGCAGATTTTTGGCTAAAGACCCTAAGCAATCAGAGATAGATAGCAGCAGAAATAAGTGACAGCAGAAAAATAGAATGTCAAGTACTAATTAAGTAAGTACCAAAATATTCTCCCCCTCTTTAGCCACAAATGGGCCAAAGATACATGTTCATAAAATTATACAGTTATCCAAAACAAAATAATAAGAGCAGCAGCAGAAAACAACTGAATACACTTCCAAACTCCACCAGATATCAGCACTAACCAGCAACACCACCAAACAGCAACCAACCTTCAAGCACTGTCATCAGATCCAGAGGATTCGGGCTTCTTTCTTTTCTTGTGAGCAATGTCAGCATTCTTCTCTTTGTTTGATGTCTCAACATTCTTAGAGACATCTGGATTTGTTTCAGCATTTAAACTTTCTTGGTTCAGAGGAACAGAAATGCCAGGAACTGAGTGGTTCTCGTTCAGAATTCTTGAAACAATTTTTGCTATTGCTTGATTAACATAGGCTGTCCCTTCCCTATTTGCAATTTCAGGAGGAACTGAAGAAGAAGGATGAGATGGATTACCAGAGGCAGAAGCTTGGGGCTTTCCTGCATGTCTTGTTCTCAACTCTTTGACCTTGGTGGGGTTAGTTCCCACTTTTCTACGAGAAGAGATCTCCAGAACTTCAGAGTCCAGACAAGAAGAGATTGTCCTAGAATCTTGATCAGAGGAAGAGGTTGAAATAGTCGTATTGGATGATGATGGTGTTTGAGACATTTTGACAGTCCTAGAGGACCAACAGCAACTGAGGAGAAAATTCTGATTGAGAGACTGGGTTTTGATGAGGAGACGATAGGGGAAGGAAGCTAGGGAGTGTCTATTCAACTTCTTAAAAGAATTGTAGGAAATGAGAAAATACAATTTTAAACCAATCAGAACAGGCATAACTCCTTTGATCCTTGTTTTAAGCAAAATTAATTGCTACAATTCCTCATGTTGGCAAATACCCAACTTACCCCTTAAGTTTTCAAATTGATTTGCATCCAGAGCCTTGGTAAAAATGTCAGCCAGTTGTAGCTCAGTGGCAACATGTTCCAATTTGATTGTCTTCTCTTCTACAAGGTCTCTGATAAAGTGATGTCGTATGTCAATATGTTTGGTCCTGCTATGCTGAATGGGATTCTTGGATATGTTGATTGTACTCAGATTGTCACAGTACAATGTCATAACATCTTGTGTGACATTATACTCAGTGAGCATCTGTTTCATCCATATCATTTGAGAGCAGCTACTACCAGCTGCAATGTATTCAGCTTCAGCAGTGGAAAGAGACACACAATTATGTTTCTTGCTGAACCAGGAAACCAGATTACTTCCCAAGAAGAAACATCCTCCAGAGGTGCTTTTTCTATCATCAGCACTACCAGCCCAATCAGCATCACAGTAGCCAGTCAGAGCTGGTTCACAGCCATGAGTATACATCAATCCATAGTTGTAAGTACCACTTACATACTTCAAAATTCTCTTCACTTGATTGATATGACTGACTTTGGGATCAACTTGGTATCTTGCACAAACTCCAACTGCAAAGGCAATATCAGGTCTGCTGGCAGTTAAGTACAGCAAGCTTCCTATCATGCTTCTGTACATACTTTGATCCACCTTAACCCCACTTGAATCTTTGGAAAGCTTTAGATGAGTAGGAGCAGGGGTCCTTTTGTGACTTGCATTCTCCATACCAAATTTCTTTACAATGTTCTTAGCATACTTGCTTTGAGATAAGAAGATTGAGTCCTCCATCTGTGAGACTTGTAGTCCAAGAAAATAAGTTAGTTCTCCCATTAGACTCATTTCAAATTCAGCCTACATTTGGTCAGCAAAGTGTTTAACCATATGTTCTGACATTCCTCCAAACACTATGTCATCAACATATATTTGGGCAACCATCAACTTTCCTCCTTCAGTTTTGACAAAGAGAGTTTTGTCCAAGCCTCCTTTTCTGTAGCCTTTGTCTGAGAGAAACTTTGTTAACCTGTCATACCATGCTCTAGGAGCTTGTTTCAGGCCATATAGGGATTTTCTCAATTTGTAGACATGATCAGGGTGGGTTGGATCCACAAAGCCTTTAGGTTGTTCCACATAAGCTTCCTCATTCAAGTACCCATTTAGAAAGGCACTTTTCACATCCATCTGAAATAAATTGAACTTCAGAAGACAAGCAATTGACAACAAGAGTCTGATTGATTCCAGCCTGGCTACAGGTGCAAAGGTTTCATCAAAATCAACCCCTTCAACCTGGGTGTATCCTTGAGCAACAAGTCTTGCCTTATTTCTGGTGACAACTCCTTCAGCATCTGACTTGTTCTTGAATATCCATTTTGTCCCAATGATGTTAGTTCCTTCAGGTCTAGGAACCAGTTCCCAAACTTCATGTTGCTTGAATTGGTTCAGTTTATCTTGCATTGCACCAATCCAATATTCATCAGTTAAGGCTTCCTTGACATTTCTTGGTTCCATTTTGGACACGAAACAAGAGTTTGAGATGATTTCTCTAGATCTTGTGATGACTCCACTATTGGGATCTCCTATGATGAGCTCTTTTGGATGATCCTTCTGAATTCTGATGGAAGGGATCTTGCTAGCTTCCTTTGATTCAGATTCTGTTATGGTGGAGTTGGGTAGGTCATTATGTTGAGTTGAAGTCTCAAAGAATGTCTCAACAGTACAAGGAACATCTATTTCTTCATGATAGTCATCAATTATAATATTTATTGATTCCATCACGGTTTTGGTTCTGGAGTTGAATACTCTATAAGCTCTGCTGTTTGAGGAGTATCCTAGAAATTTGCCTTCATCACTTTTAGGATCCAGTTTTCTTCTTTGTTCACGATCAGCCAGAATATAGCATTTGCTGCCAAACACATGGAAGTACTTCACAGTTGGTTTTCTTCCTTTCCAGAGTTCATATATGGTGGATGAGGTTCCCTTCCTCAAGGTGACCCTGTTATGAACATAGCAGGCTGTATTCATAGCTTCAGCCCAAAAGTACATAGGAAGTCTTTTGGCATGTAACATTGCTCTGGCAGATTCCTGTATGGTCCTGTTTTTTCTTTCCACAACTCCATTTTGTTGAGGTGTTATATGAGAAGAAAACTCATGACTAATTCCTTCTGAAGAGCAGAAATCACCAAACTTGCTGTTTTCAAATTCCTTGCCATGATCACTTCTGATTCTGACAATACATCCTTCCTTCTCTCTTTGAATTCTTTTGCACAATTCTTTAAAAACTTCAAATACATCTGATTTTTCCCTAATGAAATTAATCCAGGTGAATCTGGAAAAATCATCCACAACCACATAGGCATATCTTTTACCACCAAGACTCTCTACTTGCATTGGTCCCATCAGATCCATATGGAGGAGTTCTAAAACCTTAGAGGTGGTCAGATGTCTTGACTTTGGAT
The DNA here is from genome assembly GCA_948472305.1 of Vicia faba. NCBI lineage: Eukaryota > Viridiplantae > Streptophyta > Magnoliopsida > Fabales > Fabaceae > Vicia > Vicia faba. Next base: position 777,986,770 of record OX451737.1, read on the forward strand.
GTGACCTCCTGGTCTGCTTACCAACCTGACATTCACCACAAACTCTTCCTTCATCAATTTGCAGTCTTGGAATTCCTCTGACTGCCTCCAAGGAGATGATCCTCTTCATACCCCTTAGATGAAGATGGCCAAGTTTTTGGTGCCACAGTTTCACCTCTTTTTCTTCTCTTGCAATGGAACACACAGATGAGAAATTAGTGTTCTCAGGCTCCCACAAGTAACAGTTGTCTTTGGATCTGACTCCTTTCATTATTATCTCTTGTTTGTCATTGATTACAAGGCATTCAGATTTTGAGAAATTGACCTTGAATCCTAGATCACACAATTGACTGATACTAATGAGATTAGCGGTCAGCCCTTTCACCAGCAGTACTTCATTCAGACTTGGAACTCCAGGGCAGTCCAAATCACCAACTCCTTTGATTTCACCTTTAGCCCCATCTCCAAAGGTCACAAAACTGGTGGTGCGAGGCTTAACATTATTGAGGAGGTTCTTGATTCCAGTCATGTGTCTGGAACATCCACTGTCAAAGTACCAGTCTTCCTTTGCAGAGACCCTCAGGGAAGTGTGAGCTATCAGTGCAGTAGCCTTTTTCTTCCATTTAGGAGCATGTGGTACCTTTTTAGACTTAGGTTTGACACCTGAGTTCTGATTAGGATATCCATGTAGTCTGAAGCAGAAGGGCTTTATGTGGCCATATCTCCCACAATGATGACATTTCCATCTTTGGTACCTTTTCTTCATATGTCTCTGTTCCTGATGTTGAGAGTTGTGTTGAGACATCTGTTTTGACATTTGATTATCAGTACCAGATTTCTTTGCTTCCATAAATCCTAGTCCAGATTTATTTCCCACATTTTGTCCAACCTGAAGAATCTCTTCCAATTTGTCTGTTCCATTGGTCAACATCTTGACAGATTTGGTCATTTGATTCAATTGTGAGTTCAGCAATTGAACTTCTCCTTCTAGATTACTTATAGTTTCAAGGTTTGCCCTTTTTTCAGCCTCCAGCTTTATGATGAGTTTTGATTGTTTCTCATTCTGCACACAGACTTCAGTACTTCTGATACACAATTTCTTGTAAGTATCAGCCAGTTCTTTAAAAGTCACTTCTTCATCACTGATGTCACTTTCAGAGGTACAAACACCAGTTAAAGCAGTAACTCGTTTGGCAGATTCTTCTTCAGAATTACTTTCTGAATCACAGTCAGACCAAGTAACTGTCATTCCTTTTTGTTTCTTAAGAAAGGTAGGACATTCAGCTCGAATATGCCCATATCCTTCACAACCATGGCATTGAATTCCTCTGCCTTGAATTCCCTTCTCTTCTGACCTTGGTCTTCTGCTGGAACTGTCAATGTCAGAGGGATTGTTATGAACATTAGACCTTGAATTTGGATCTATTCTTTTGATGAGTTTGTTGAACTGTCTTCCAAGCATGGCTACAGCTTCTGAAATGTTTTCTTCAACATCAGTGTTAGACATAAGTGCTATGCTCTTGTTCTTCTTGACACCATTATCAGTGATTCCCATCTCAAAAGTCTGAAGAGACCCAATAAGTTCATCCACTTTCAACTTGCTAATGTCCTGGGCTTCCTCTATGGCAGTTACCTTCATTGAAAATCTTTTAGGCAAGGATCTGAGAATCTTCCTCACCAGTTTTTCTTCTGACATCTTTTCTCCCAGTGCTCCTGAGGTGTTGGAAATCTCCAAGATGTTCATGTGAAACTCATGAATGGTTTCATCTTCCATCATTTTTAGATTCTCAAATTTGGTAGTCAACATCTGAAGCCTTGACATTTTTACTTTGGAAGTGCCCTCATGAGTAATTTTGAGAGTGTCCCAAACTTCCTTGGCCAGTTCATATTGATGTACTAGTCTGAAGATGTTTCTATCAATTCCATTGAACAAGGCATTTAAAGCTTTTGAATTTCCCAGGGCTAAATCATCTTCTTCTTTACTCCAATCTTCCTCAGGATTCAGACTGATTGTCCCATCTTTCTCAGTTATGGTGGGATGAATCCATCCTTTGTCAGCAGCTCTCCAAGCCTGTTTGTCCAGAGATTTTAGGAAGGAAATCATACGAGGTTTCCAGTAGTCATAATTAGTTCCATCCAGAATGGGTGGTCTATTTCCAAAAACTCCTTCTTTGTCCATAGTGCCAGAAAGTGATATCCCTAGATCTCACCCAGTAATACAGGCAGGGTGCCTGCTCTGATGCCAATTGAAATTCTGGCTGCAGATACTCAATGTCACGTTCAATGTTATGACATCGTATCTGACTTACTATATGACAGTAAATACAAAAGCAATAAAGAACACAGTCAATTGTTTACCCAGTTCAGTGTGCAACAACACCTACTCTGGGGGCTACCAAGCCAGGGAGGAAATCCACTATAAGAGATGTTAATTCAGGAATAAACCAACCAGTTTATCTCCTTCACTTAAGACCTACCCAATGCAATTCCAATCTAAGTACAACTTAAACCTGAGTTCCTACTCACTCCCCCTCAATCACAGCAGTGATACATAAAACAATTTGACTTAAGAATTGATGAAGACACTCTTCAAAAACAAACACTTGATTAAGCTTCACAGCTTTTTAATCAAGCAACACAATCACTCTTGCTTCACAGCTTTGAGTGATGCACACAGCTAACTTGACTCTGCTTCACAGCTTTAGTCAAGGAACATTCAAATACTCTTGCTTCAAAGCTTTGAGTGCTACACAACCCTTACAATTAGAAACCTATTCCAAGTCACTTATCACAATGATAATTGCTTGGAGTACAATAATCAAACCTATACAGATTACAAATGATCTTCTGATCAATAAAAGGGATACCTTGCAAAACAGCAGCTCTGTTGAATATATAGCAGCTGCAACTTCAGTTAGGGTTTCCACAAAAACCTAGGGTTAATTCCGTTTGACCTAAAGACCAGGTCACAGGGTTTTATTAACCAGGTTAGGGTTGAGCTAGGTTACCCCTCAGAAAACGCAGGATTCTGTTCAGGAAAGACTGAGTTATTTTCCTGAAAAAACTCAGACTTATCCAACCTACAAACCTGTTAGTTCAGAACAGGATGTCATAACATCTGTTATGACATCTGAGAAAACCTGTCTACTGATTTAGCAAAATGTGATCATTTTGCAAAATGCTCAGATACACACTTATAAACATCAGTACTTGAATTACAATATTTTTCTGCAAAGGTACCTAATGAGTCAGTACAAACTAAACTAGAATGTTATGACATCAGTCATGACATTCACACATACACTTGGGATTTACCAAAAATGCAAGCCAATACCTAAACACCTACAAACATCACTTCTATCCTTGAATTGAAGAGCTCAGAGCTTCATGGATAGATCTGATACAATCTGCATTTCTAAAATTCTGAAAAGAGGATTGATCAGAAGTTCACAGAGAAATAAATATAATTTTGAAGGTTAATATATAAAATTAAAACAGTTTTATTCTGGACAGAGCTTCATGCTGAGATGATTCAGAATGAAGTTGAACCTATCTTCAGAAAGTGGTTTTGTGAAGATATCAGCCCATTGATGGTCTGTATCAATAAATTTTAAGTTTAAGATTCCTTTCTGAATATAGTCCCTAATAAAATGATGTTTTATTTCTATATGCTTAGCCCTAGAATGCAAAATTGGATTTTTACTTAAGCAAATGGCAGAAGTATTATCACAGAGTATAGGAATGTTACTCTCATAAATCTGGAAGTCTTCAAGTTGACTTTTCATCCAGAGCATTTGTGTGCTGCATCCAGTTGCTGCTATGTATTCAGCTTCTGCTGTTGATAGAGCAATTGTGGATTGTCTTTTGCTGGACCATGAGATCAGATTTTCTCCCAGAAACTGGCAGCTTCCAGAAGTGCTTTTGCGTTCAACTCTGTCTCCAGCAAAGTCAGCATCACAATAACCTACTAAGCTGTAATCACTAGATTTTCTATAAAACAAACCCAGATTAGTAGTACCTTTCAGATACTTGAAAATTCGCTTAACAACTGTTAAGTGAGGTTCTCTAGGATCTGATTGGAATCTTTCACAAATGCATACACTAAATAAAATATCAGGCCTTGAGGCTGTCAGATAAAGAAGAGAACCAATCATATCTCTGTAGACTTTATGTTCTACCTTTTTGCTTACCTCTTCTCTTTCCAGAATTCACGTGGGATGCATTGGAATCTTTGATGGCTTACATTCTGAGAGATCAAATTTCTTCAGAAGTTCTCTGACATATTTGCTCTGATGAATGTAAGTTCCTTCTGGGGTTTGATTGATCTGGATGCCCAGAAAGAATTTCAGTTCCCCCATTAGGCTCATCTCAAATTTTGCCTGCATACACTTGGAAAATTCTCTTCCCATAGAAGGTTTAGTAGATCCAAAAATTATATCATTAACATAAATCTGATAGACTAAAATGTCATTCTTAACTGTCTTATAGAATAAGGTTGTGTCCACCTTCCCTCTGATGAATTCCTTTTCTAACAGGAAGTTACTTAGTCTTTCATACCAAGCTCTGGGAGCTTGTTTCAGACCATACAATGACTTCTTTAGTTTGAAAACATATTCTGGATTTTTTGAGCTTTCAAAACCAGGGGGTTGGTGCACATATACCTCTTCTTCTATATAGCCATTTAAGAATGCACTCTTGACATCCATCTGATACAGAGTGATGCCTTCATTAACAGCAAAAGAAATTAAAAGTCTGATAGATTCTAACCTGGCGACTGGAGCAAAGGTTTCTGTATAGTCTATCCCCTCTTGCTGACTATAACCTTGTGCTACCAATCGTGCCTTGTTTTTGATGACTTCACCTTGTTCATTCATCTTGTTTCTGAACACCCATTTTGTTCCAATGACGTTGAATCCTTTTGGTTTAGGAACCAGATCCCATACGTCATTCCTTGTGAATTGATTCAGCTCCTCTTGCATTGCTAGAATCCAGTCATTGTCCAGAAGTGCTTCATCAATTGAAGATGGTTCAATCAGAGAGACAAGTCCCATGAGGGATTCTTCAGAGTTTCTGAAGCTGGCTCTTGTTCTGATTGGATCTTCCTTTCTTCCTAAGATAGTTTCTTCTGGGTGATCCATACTGCTTCTGGATGGTCTTTTCTGAGGTTGATAAACAGAAGGTGCTGGATTGCTTGCAGTGCCTCTTTCTGATGTTGAGTGAGTGTCTCTGTTAAGAGCTTCTGATGACTTGTCTTCAGTACCTGTGAATTCAACTTCCATACCTGCAAATACTTCATTCTGCTTTGACTTTTCAGAGTCAAGCTTATCATCAAAACGAACACTGATTGATTCTTCCACAATCTGTGTTTCTGTATTGTATACTTTATACCCTCTTGAGCGTTCAGAGTATCCTAACATAATACACTTCTGTGCTTTAGAGTCAAACTTGTTCAAATAATTTTTAGTATTCAAAATAAAGCAAGTACATCCAAATGGATGAAAATATGAAATGTTGGGCTTTCTGTTCTTCCACAATTCATATGGAGTCTTTTCCAGAATAGGTCTTATGGAGATTCTATTCTGAATGTAGCACGCTGTGTTTATTGCCTCTTCCCAGAAGATCTTAGCAACGTTAGTCTCGTTGATCATGTTTCTGGCCATTTCTTGTAATGTTCTGTTCTTTCGTTCTACAACTCCATTTTGCTGGGGAGTTCTAGGACAAGAGAAATCATGCAGAATGCCTTTGTCATTAAAAAATGATTCAAAATCTTTGTTTTCAAACTCTCCACCATGATCACTTCTGACTTTGACGATTCTAAGATCCTTTTCATTCTGAACTTGGTTGCAGAAGGTGACAAACACAGAGTGTGACTCGTCCTTGTGTCTTATGAACTTTACCTATGTCCATCTGCTATAGTCATCTACGATTACTAACCCATACTTCTTGCCACTGACTGAAGCAGTTTTAACTGGTCCAAATAAGTCAATGTGCAGAAGTTCTAATGACTTAGAGGTGGAAACAACATTTTTAGATTTGAAAGCTGGTTTTACAAACTTGCCTTTCTGACATGCTACACACAGAGCATCTGATTTTAACTTTAGGTTAGGAAGTCCTCTGACCAGATTGAGTTTGTTAATCTGAGATATTCTTCTCATACTAACATGCCCCAATCTTCTGTGCCAGATCCATTGCTCGTTGTTAACAGACAGAAGACACTTTACATTCTGACTTTTCAATTCAGAAGTTTGATTTTGTAAATGTTGTTTCTCCTCTTTCCATTAAACAGGATAGTCCCATCTTTCTGACTAACAGCTTTACATGAATTTTGATTAAAGATTATATCATAACCGTTATCACTTAATTGACTTATGGATAACATGTTATGCATTAATCCCTCTACTAATAAAACATTACTTATAAAGGGAAGATTTCTGTTACCTACTATTCCAGAGCCAATGATCTTTCCCCTCTGATTGCCTCCAAAGCCTACATGGCCTCCAGGCTTAAGTTCCAAGCTTTGGAACATATGCCTTCTTCCCTTCATGTGTCTTGAGCAGCCAGAGTCCAGGTACCATGACTGGTGTTTCTGCTTTGCTGCTAAAGATATATGCAACATGTATTATTTTATTCTTAGGTACCCATATTTTCTTGGGTCCTGATTTGTTAGTTTTACCAAAACTCTGGTTGAATTTTGGTTTGACAGAATAATTGCTACTAGTGTACTTGATGTCATGTGTGTGCCCATATACAAAGTGAGAATCAAGTGAAGTGCGTTTTATCACTAAATCCATGCCATTCTTAGGTGTAGGTACCTTACCTTGGTATCCTATTCCTTTTCTGCCATTTCTGCTAACTCCATAGATCATTGAAGCCATCTTTCTTCTATCTATGCTTTTAGCTAGAAACTTCTGAAAGTTGTGATCATACTCCTTGATGATCTCATCAGCACTACTGGGAGTTTCAGAAACTGTTTCCTTCTGAGAGTTTTGTAATTGATTTTCTAATTTTGAAATTTTATTTTTCAACTCAGAATTCTCCAATTTGAGACTCTCAGTTTTATCAGAGTCAGAAGCAAGATCCCTTTTCAGGTTTCTGAATTTGACTCTGATCTGCTGATATCGTTCCAGAATCTCATTGAGGCTTTCAGCTAGTTCAGCCTTAGTAAAATTAATAGCAAAGTCAGGAAATACCTCTTCTGTGTCTGATTCAGAAGCTTCACTGTCTTCTGCTATGTTCGCCATGAGAGCTATGTTTGCTCTCTCATCATCTGATTCTGAGTCAGCTTCAGATGTGTCAGAGTCATCCCATGTAGCCATGAGACTTTTCTTCTTTTCCTTGCCAAACTTTCTTCTGGGCTTTTCCTTCTGAAGCTTTAGGCAGTCACTCTTGTAGTGTCCTTGCTCGTTACATTCATAGCAGATGATGTCTTTGTTGTTTGGCTTTCTGCTTCCTGAAGAGCCTTCAGATCTTCTATGTCCAGAGGAGGATTCTGACCTTCTGTATCTGGAGGAGGATTCATTCTGGTTCTCAGATCTTCTGGGATTCCTGAACTTTCTTTGCCTCTGCTTCCACAGTTGGTTCACCCTTTTGGAGAGGAGAGATAGTTCATCTTCTTCTGATGAGGACCCATCAGAGGTTTCTTCAACAGCCTGCAAAACCTTGGAGTCAGATTTTCTGTTAGATTTTAAAGCTAAAGGCTTACCTTGCTTTTGAGGTTCATCAGCTTCTAGCTCTATCTCGTGACTTCTGAGGGAGCTGACAAGTTCCTCCAGAGAGATTTTGTTGAGATCCTTAGCTAGCTTCAACGCTGTGACCATTGGCCTCCACTGTTTTGGCAAGCTTCTGATGATCTTCTTCACATGATCAGCAGTAGAATACCCTTTGTCCAGAACTTTGAGACCAGCAACCAAAATCTGAAATCTTGAGAACATTGTTTCAATAGATTCACTTTCTTCCATCTTGAATGCCTCATACTTCTGAATGAGCGCAAGAGCTTTAGTTTCTTTGACTTGAAGGTTGCCTTCATGCGTCATTCTGAGAGAATCAAACATATTCTTTGCAGTGTCTTTGTTTGATATATTTTCATATTCAGAGTAAGAGATAGCACTGAGAAGAATTGTTCTGGCCTTGTGATGGTTTTTGAAATCACGCTTTTGTTGATCAGACATTGCTTTCCTGTCAATCTTCTGACCACTTGCATTCACTGGGTGCGTGTATCCATTTGTCACCATATCCCACAGATCAGCATCGTGGGCTAGAAAGAAGCTTTCAATTCTGTCTTTCCAGTAATCAAAGTTCTTTCCATCAAAGACTGGAGGTTTTCCACTGAATTTGTCTCTTTCTTCGTTGTTGTCATTGCTGATGTTTTGATGTGGTCCTACCATTGTGTTTTTCAAACACTGGATCTTGTACTGACACGGTTAAGTGTTTCCAATTGAAGATGTGAAAAACACAAGAAGGGGGGTTGAATTGTTAAAACTTGAAATCAAAATGCAGACAACACATTATTTTTATCCTGGTTCGTTTGATCTCAAACTACTCCAGTCCACTCGTCAAGGTGATTTCGCCTCTCTCCAACGAGGTCTTAATCCACTATATTCAACTGAATACAAAACTGTTTTAACAACTGCTAAAGCCTTCTTGAGTCTAAACCACAGACTGATTTCTCAAGGAAATTCTTTTACAGATAAATGAACAAAATGTGTGTTTGATTTTTCTAGAAAAATTATATATCACAACTGTGATAATACACAAAATGAAGCTTAGATGATACTAGATTGCTAGAGCTATAGAATAATCAATTGAGAGCTTTTAGCAAAAGTGAGAACGAGCTTGATGTTGATATGCTTTTGGCGTGTATATGCGTGTAGAGTATTGTAGAGCATTAGCCATTTCACTTCTCACTGATTCGTTTAAATAACCTTGGAATAGATATGTTGATGCCAATAATTCCATTTCAATGCTCATTACGTTCTTTCCATTTTGAGAAGATCTTTGTCTTGGAATAAAGCCGTTGGTAATTAATCTGCCTTGAATGCAGTAACGTTGACACTTCAGAATGTTCTGCATGTTTAAGATCAGAGTGTTCTTGGCTTTAGCTTATTCTGGCGCTACTGATTGCTGATGACATAGTTAGGATCTTGATCAGAGTCAGATTATGTAAAGCGCAGATTCTGTTCATCAGACTTCAGCGTAAGCACATGTATTGATCTTCTGATGCTGACACATCTTCTGATGCTGATGTTGATACTGATGTTCTAATGCTGATTCCATCAGAGTTTCCTGTAAATACACAACATAATTTTAAGTAGCATCTATGTCTTATATAAAACTCATAATTCATTTAATCTTGTGTTTTGTTATCATCAAAACTCTAACTGAGGGTTGTAGAATCAAACTATGTTCTAACATAGTCCTCCCTTCAGGTGAATTTTATGAAGCTCTTGAAATGGCGGAATCCAACATATTTGAGGTTGAGTTTGGAGCTGCATCACTTGTAGTTGTTGCTGTATCATTAGATTTTTTTTGGATTATCTCATCATCTTCTTGATTAGATTCTTCCAAAGGATTCAACTCATTTGTATCAATTGTTATGCCTGTTTTTGCGTCACCCCAATCCCAGGCAGCACCCTCCTGAAATTTAACATCTCTGCTGATCCAAATTATCTTCTTGATTGGATCATAAAGTTTGTAGGCCTTAGACTCCTCACTTACACCCAACAACACACATTTGATACTTTTATCATCAAGTTTGCTTCTTTTCTGATCAGGTACATGAACATATCCAATGCTACCAAAGATTCTAAAATATGACACATATGGCTTAATTCCACTCCATGCTTTCTCTGGTGTGACGTTCTTGACAGCAAGAGTTGGGCTTCTGTTTAAAATATGAATCACCCATTTTACAGCTTCTGGCCAAAATGATCTGGGGACTCCTTTTTCCACCAAAACGTTGCGAACCATATTTATAATAGTTTGATTTTTTCTCTCAGCTACGCCATTTTGTTGTGGCGTGTATGAAGCAGTGAGTTGCCTTTCAATACCATGTTTACTGCAAAATTCAGCAAACTCCTTAGAAAGATACTCTCCCCCTCTATCGGTACGCAAAATTTGAATGGGAGCACCAACTTGTTTTTCAACTAGTGCTTTAAACTCTTTAAATACACCAAAAGTTTCACCTTTCTCCATAAGAAAATATACCCATACTTTCCTACTTAAGTCATCAATGAAAGTGAGTATGTACCTTTTATTTCCATTGGATGTTGAATTGATATGACCACAAATATCAGAGTGAATTAACTGCAGCAACTGAGATGCTCGCCAATTACTTTGTCGTGGAAAAGGATCTCGTTGATGTTTCCCTTTGAGGCAATGTTCACAAAGTTGAGATGTTGGTTTGAAGGAAGGCAGCCCTTTCACCATATTGTGCTCCATTAAGGTTTTTAGTCCACTGTAGCTCAAGTGACCATAACGAGAGTGCCATACTCGAGCTGGTGGCGTAGAACTGGCCTGAAAGCAGGATTGGGAGACTCCGGATTTTACACTAATAGCAAACATACGATTAGTAGTCATGAAGGTTTCAAAAATAAGGCCATTTTCTTTAAACACTCTGCACTTGTTTTGCTTCATTTCAACCGTTAACCCTCTTTCCAGAAGTTTCCCCACGCTAAATAAATTATTTTTTAGCTCAGGCACATAAAATACATCATTTAAAAAATGCACGACTCCGTTTATCAAAAGTTTAACCATACCTTTTCCACCGACCTTTAGAGCATAGTTATTCCCTAATTTCACTTCATCTGAAAAACTTTCATCAATGGAGGAGAACCAATCCTTTCTTCCTGTCATGTGGTTGCTACATCCTGAATCGATGAACCACATGTCTTGTGTATTTGATTTTCCATCTGATGAAAGTTGTGCCATGAGTAACACTGCTTCCTCATTGGTCTTAGCATAATTTGCAATGTTGTTCTGTGGTTTCTTTGGGCATTCATACTGAAAATGTCCAAACTCATGACAGTAATAACATTCCACTGCTGCCTTATCTACTCGTTGTCTACCTCCTCTGCCTCTTCCTCGAGCAAATCCACTCCGAAAGCCACCTCTTCCACGACCACGACCACTATTTGTCTCATCTTGAGTTACTTTCAACACTTGCTCTTCATGTGAATTATGCCCATTCATTCGTTGTTCGTGTACCAACATACTACTTTGGAGTTCATCTACAGTCATGGAATCCAAAACATGAGATTCTTCGATAGAACACACTACATAATCATACCTCGAGGTCATTGAGCGAAGAATCTTTTCGACAACGGTAAGATCTAACATTTTTTCACCGTACATTCGCATCTTATTTGCAATAGTGAGAGTTCGAGCAAAATAGTCATTAACTGATTCTCCATTCTTCATCTGTAAAATCTCCCATTCGCGTCGTAGGGCTTGAAGTTGTGCTCGCTTCACTCTAGCAGTGCCTTGGTATTTCTGTTTTAAGGAATCCCATATCTCTTTCGATGTCTCCTTCTTTAAAATTGTTTCAAGCACAGATCGATCAATTGCTTGAAAGATGTAACTCTTTACCTTCAAATCTTTTAGTTTAAGCTCGTTCACTGTTTTCTTCTCGTTCTCCGTTAATACAGCACCATCAGCATGTTGAGGAATCCCTGGATCAATAAGATTCCAATACTCCTTTGACCTTAAAAAGTTCTCCATCAGCATTACCCAATGATCATAATGCTCGCTCAATTTTGGAATCGCAGGTTGCACGAAGTTGCCATCCGTGGTTGCTGCCATGATTGAAGTCCGATGCTTCTCTTTTCTTGTTACAAACCTAACTCTGATACCAGATGTTAACAGAAAAGCAGTTATGTTCTGCGTTCTTGTATTAGAAACTGAAAATGCCAAGTTTATAGACTTAGCAATACAACTGACTGCCTAGAAATTAGGAAACTGACTCACACACTAACAACACATCCTAAATGTGTGCAAGATAATAGGAATTAAATAGGAAACTGACTCACACACTAACAACACATCCTAAATGTGTGCAAGATAATAGGAATTAAATGTAACTAACAATTAATTAAAAAACAAATAATAGAAATAATTCTATACTTAAAACTGACTTATTCAACAGCATTTTGAGACAAGAAGAAGAAAATAGCTTTCGTGCGTATAGATGAGTGTGTGAATCTTAATGGTTTTTTGGTAAAAGCTACTTATGACAGAATTTTGGAGGGGATTTTTCGTAATTGGGTGTTGGATCTCAATTGTCTTTCTGTTTTGAATAATTTATGGAGGACGAAAGCTCTAAGTAAAGTGTTAATTTTTGGTTGGATATTGATTTCGAATAAACTCCTTTTTAAGAAGGAGTTGGCAAAGCGAGGAGTTTTAGTGGGGGTTTATAATTTGATTCGTCAGCTGTGTTTTATAGAAGAGGAGGATGTGGATCATTTTTTATTTATTTTTGTTTATCGTTGGTGTGGCGGCAGAAGATTTGTGAGTGACTCTAGATTGAAAGTTTTATGTTTACAAGTTTTATTATTGCTCGCCTTCAAACTTTAGAGTTTTTGTATAAGTCTCTTTTTATGTTTCATTTGGATTGATTATTTGGATTGGTTTTGTGTTGGGCTATCTGGTCTTTTAGAAATGAGATCCTTTTTAATAGATGTCTCTTGTGTAAGTTTGATGTCATAGGGATAACTAAGTTTTTAGTTTTGGAATGATTTATTTCATTTTTTAAGGTAGGAGATGATCTTATTTGACCGGATTGGTGTGTCGATCTGAGACATTATGCTGGAATCTCGTGAATAGTCGGTTTTAGCTGGTCTTTTGCGGGTGATTTGTCGCTTTTTTTTTTGTATTCACTCTCATGGATTCGGCACCCTTTGTACTAATTAATTCATATCCATTTGCTTATAAAAAAAATGAGTGTGTGATAAATTTTATTAATTTGAACTGCGAATTTAATGGGTTGTTTCTATCATTTAGGAATTATATTTAAATAATTAGTTAAATAGTTTTATCCCTTTTATTGTTTATTGATGAAGTTTATTGTCTTCTAGTATTATTATCAAGATTTTTGTACAACCATTATTTATATATTAAAAAGTTTTACTGAACTAGATCCTGTGAATTTTACTATCAGTTTGAAGAAAGTTTTTCATGTTAAAAAGTTTGATGTCTTTGCAATTTAATTTTTCTCTTAGTACTGTTGTATACTGAAGTTGAATTTGTTGTTTATTTATTTAAATTGCACATGTTTGAAAAAATATTTTGCTTTTTAGAGATCGGTTATTTGATTATTTTCTAATAAAGTAGTATCAGAACTTTAATTGACTGGAATCAAGAAAAACAAAAATTCTATATGTTTAAGTTCAACTCTACTAGTTATACACTAAAAAAACTTAATAGAAGACATGTTGTTATACATCCTAAAATATCAGAGAGTTACTGTTATTGTGCCGCTACGTCTCCCCATATAGCGGTCGCTATTTCCACTATCGCTATAGTGCATTAAGGACAACCTAACACATCCTAAAATATAGAAGGATTACCATGTTGACATAAGATAAAGAACATAAATGATTTGGGCACCACGTCTTTACATAAAAAATGAAAACATTAGATACATAGTTATTAATTTCACATTTATAAAATATTCAATATCTATTTTTTCATTCAATGTGAAATTCCTATTGACTTTTCTATATCAGTAATATCTCTCTTGTATATGTCAAATGTGATTATGTTCCTACTCACGCTTGAATATTGACAATAGGTTTAATGATCATGTGTGGTTTAGTGATATGTCAAACCCTTGTATAAAAAGTTATTGACAATTGTGGTCACTCATCAACAACTTTAAGTTCTGTATTTTCATACATAGAGATCAAATATTTTAATGGATACACGTTATGATCCAAATACTTAAACACTAAGCCAAAGTCCTATAAGATTTTTTTTAAGTGTGGTTGCATGTCGTCAAATATAGAAATGATCTAGATATATTTCATGAGTAGTTTGTTAGAGACTTAGAGTGTATTGAATATGTCAATTTTGTTATGTTTAACTTGTTTAAGTAGAAAATATGTGAAGAAAATAAAACACTAGAATAGTATTGACTGTTAGGCAAGCATAGTTAGTGTATATCAACTTTGAGATAAGTGAAGTTTCTTCTTAGTTCTTATTTTTTGTTTGATTGTTTATCAATTTTCCTTTACCATGGAATTAAATCACTTAAATTATCACACAACAATAACAAAGTTCACGAATCCTCACAAACTCAATAATCCCAACAGGATTATTTATAAAATTTATTTCGTCACCTAGTAGGGACTATTACATCGTTGTTTTAGAGTTTTATTCCTCCATTTTGATGATACATCTGATAGACTCTCCTTTGAGCATGTAATCAAAAGCTTTGTTAATCTCTGAAAATGGTATTCTGTGAGTAATGAATTTCTCCAGTTCCAGCTCCTGCAGTAAGTATTAATACATTAACATCGCATTAGTAATACATTTCTCCTAAAAACACTGCAGAATTCAATATATAAATGCTCACCCCTTTCATGTACTTCTCTACAATTTTAGGAAGATCGGCGCGGGGTTTGTAGTTTCCATAAGAGGTTCCCTTAAGAGTTCTCTCATCCAAGAAATTAAAAGGACTAGTTTTGAAGGCATCATCTTTGTTTGGAACTCCAACAAGTACAGCAACACCCCAACCCTAATAAGAATAACAAATGAAGGTTCAGCTTTTGTCTTTGTAAGATTTATAGTTTCTTTAGCAACAAGTAAGAGTAAAAGAATTTTATTTTGCATACATCATGAACACATTCAAATGCTGAGATCATAGCCAGGATGCTACCAGTACATTCAATAGCTCGATCTACACCTCCATTTGTCATTTCAACAATTACCTGCAAACCAATTTTCATATCTCAATTTATTTATACGAAAAATGAAACAAGATTTTAACCCATAGCAACAAAACATACTCAGAAATTATAATAGAAAACATAAATATATTTACTAGATTTTTAATAAACTAACTTGTCGCACAGGCTTGTCGTGATCTTTTGGGTTTATGAATTCGGTTACCCCAAACTTCTTAGCTACCAACGAGAAAAGAATAAGAAATTTCATCAATACTCGAATTGAATTTATGTAGATCCACATCTTGAAGGTTTGGATAAAGATAGAAACATTGTACCTAATTCAAATCGGTTGGAAATTAAATCAACTCCAATGATTCTTGATGCACCAGAAATCCTTGCACCTTCAGCAGCCTATATTATGGTTCATAAAGAAGAGCAAAAACTAATAGTCTCATTTCATTTACAATCATAACTGCAATGCAACACACATAGAGACATGCAGACAAAGGTACAAGAGCAACATTCAGCAAGGCCAACAACTCCAAGTCCAAAGATAGCAATAGAAGAGCCAGGTTTTGGTTTTGCAACATTCACAGTAGCACCAAGACCTACACAACCATATAATGCAAGTTGAATTAGAAAAATATAGACATATTTATATATTAGTATCTCAAGTTAGGGGATCTTGTATATATATACCTGTGCATATTCCACGGCTGAGAATGCAAACTTTGTCTAGTGGTGCATTTGGGTTGATCTTTGCTACACATCCAGCATGTATCACAGTGTACTCGCTGAATGTGGAGGTGCCGACGAAATGGTGAATGGGCTGTCCCTTGATAGAGAATCTAGACTTGTTGTCATTGATCATGACACCTCTTTCAGGGTTGATTCTGAGAAGATCACACATGTTACTCTCCTCTGACTTGCAATGTGGACACTGTGAATATTGGTAGGGCTTGATCTCCTAATTTGAGATGTGTTACACCTTCATCTACACTCTCCACAATCCTGATCAATAACATTCATTCACATTACATAGTAAATTACTAACACATTATTTAACCAAGTGATCCAATCAATAATACACAAAATTAAGATTTATAATAGGTGAATCAAATTTGAATATTGAGAAGAGAAAAATACCCTCCAGCTTCATGATCAAATATACGAGGAAACAATGGAGTCTGGCCATAGAACAAGGGAAAAGTGTATAAAAAATTTGACATTATAATCTACCTTAGCTTGCCATATATATACGAGGAAAAATTTATTTAGTGGATGTATTAGTCATTATAATCTACCTTAGCTTGCCAAAAGTAAACATCTGTGTGGCAAAGGGAGTTGAAAAGTATTTTGAGACGAACTTCACCGGCGCCACCTCTACTTCTTCAATCACCAGCAGCTTCCCAGCCTCCCATGCAACCGCAGCTACAATTATAATACAAATTTTCAAAACACAATCAATAAACCGATGATGAAGTTATTGTGGAAAACAAAATGAAAATGAGAAAAAACATAATTTGGAAAAAGAAAGAGATGGTAGACCTCTGCATTTGATGATCTGACCAGCAGTGTTCGACATGATTAGCAATCGTATAGAAAATGGTACAAATCTCAACAACACTATGATCACCGCCTTGTGTGAGCAATTCAAGATCCAGCATCACAATTCTCCCCCTTATCGGCAAAAGATGAATGGTGCTGTCGAAATTGAAAATAAGAACATTAAAAAGATCATACAGAAAATGACAGTCACATACAAAGACTGACATGAGATGTTACCATTCGCTCTCCACGAGTATTGTACCACAGCTCGCACATCAACCGGGACAACACCCTATTCTCTGGTTTACGGCATGGAGGCTGTCTTGCCTATCGAGGTCTAGATCCCCTCTCTGAGGATTATGAAGGATGCAGGGCTAAACGAAGACGATTGGATCCAGACTCGACTTGATCAATTGAACTTGATTGATGAGAAAAGACTTACTGTTGTCTGCCATGGTCAAATGTATCAAAAACGGATGATCAAGGCTTTCAACAAAAAGGTCAGACACCAAGTGTATCAAGTTGGGGATCTGGTAATCAAACGTATCATACTACCGCAAAGTGATCCCAGGGGAAAATGGACCCCTACGTACGAAGGACCATTTGTAATCAAAAACATTTTCTCTGGTGGGGCAATGATCTTGACCACCATGGATGGCGACGACCTGCCGCATCCTGCGAACGCGGACATAGTCAAAAGATACTACACATAAGAGACCCGCTAGGTTGACATACCTTGGCAAAACAAGGGCATCCCGGCGAACCAAAAAGGTTCGGGCAAAAATTAGGGATAAAACAAAAAAAAAATCTGTACACCCGACAAGTTGAAAACCCGAAAGGGCAACTTGGGCAAAAAAGGGTATCCCGGTGGACTGAAAACCAGAAAGGGAGGTCCAGACAAAAGTTAGGGAATTAAAGCGTATGACTATTTCCTATTGGATCACCTTACGGACAACCTTTGACTTCAACTGACAAACTCAGAGGTTCTGATCAATTCAATCATCTTCGGACGAGGCAACAAATAGACAAGATGCTCGGAGATACAGAGACTATAGCAGAATGGGACCTCCATGGGATTATTGCACATAGCTATCCTTTCTTTATATCAAAATTTTCATTTTTTACGACAGCATTCTCTTACTAGAATGCTTGTCTCATTGTAAAAATACTTACTCAAAGTCAATACAAAGATATTCCTTTGAAAGTGCAAAACTATCTGTTTTTCTTTACTCTTGTGTTTTGTTTACAAAAATGTCCAATGATTCATTGTTGAACATATGCATTTGAACATAATTACTATTTATAAATAAACAAAATAAAAGACAATTACTAATGGCTTTAAAAGGTAGGGAAATCTCTCTAAGCTATTTCCATAAATTCCCCACAGTTTGCAGTTTAATTCCCAGCGAAACGAGCTTCCAATTATCAATCCCCAGTAGAAGTCGTTCAATTTCTCAGGATTTCACAACAGGATTTTACCAGCAGTACACGGTATTTCCCTTACAACAGAGTTTGTTTCTCTAAACAGAAATTCATCAACATTTCGACTTCAAGACATGAAGACTTCCATATCCTCAGCAATATTCAGGGATTTATTTTCCTCAATCTAATAAACAGCGCAACAGGCTAGCTCACATACGCATATATTGCATCCATATATCATGAACATTGATAACACGAATGCATTATACTATGCATTTCATACAACATAACATTACATATTATCTAACATTTTATCTTTTTGAGGATAAGATTAATCAAACAGCTACCATTAACAATATTCAAAGTCTCAGATACAGTTCAGATACGCTCCAGACACGGATGTCATTCTGATAGTCATTCAAATTCAACTTCTCAGATACAGTTCAGATACGCTCCAGACACGGATGCCATTCTGATACTCATTCAGATTCAACTTCTCAGATACAGTTCAGATACGCTCCAGACACGGATGTCATTCTGATACTCATTCAGATTCAACTTCTCAGATACAATTCAGATACGCTTCAGATACGAACGCTATTCTGATACTCATTCAGATTCAACTTTCATATACAGTTCAGATACGCTCCAGACACGGATGTCATTCTGATACTCATTCAGATTCAACTTTCAGATACGCTCCAGACACGAATGTCATTCTGATACTCATTCAGATTCAACTCTCAGATACAGTTCAGATACGCTCCAGACACGGAGGCCATTTTGACACTCATTCAAAACTAGCTTTCAGATACAGTTCAAATACGCTCCAGACACGGATGCCATTCTGATAATCATTCAAAACCAGCTCCCAGATACAGTTCAGATATGCTTCAGACACGGACGCCATTCTGATGCTCATTCTTTCAGCTTACAAATTACAATACCAACAATCACTCTTGGATGGCATTTACAAGTCCATCTCCAAAAACTTTATATCACCTCTCCAAATGGCATCTTTAAGCCCATTCCCTCAACCATCACATCACCGAGTGCAAATTTTTGGGCACTCTAGTGTCCAATCATCTTCCACCTTCGAGTCACGACTGGCAAAACATGCCAATCTAACTCTGCAGGCTTAAGAAGATTGAACAGGGGCAGCTGTTGTACCCCAAAATTTTCCCTCTCAACTTATCAAGAATTTGCTCACAAATATTTCCTTGGGCTCAAGACTGCACTAGGGTTTGATCAGCTCAAGACAGCTCCTCAAGCACTGATGACTGAAAATTAGGGTTTGAGATTGCACAAGGATTTTTGAACTTCTAAGGATTCATATGAATTTCATGGACCATTATGGACCCCCAATATTACTCACGTCAAGTTTCAAGCCTTGGATCATATTTTTGCTCAGTCAATTGAGCAGTTGACCTAAAAATCAGTTGTATTGGGGAAAAGTCAATCATGGCCAATTTACAGTAAAACTTCATAATTTTTTATTCACATCAACATTTTAAACCCATATGTATCATTTGATCAAGTTTGAACCACAACTCTTCAAGAAATTTGATCAAATCTCCAAAAGGGCAAAATGGTCAAAATTAGGGTTTTGATTGGGAAAGGGCATTTTCTGATTTTTGACCTAGCAAATGGTCAATTGGTCTAAGGCATGATCTCAAGAGTCCAATTTCATCATTTTTACCTAATGACATGATTCAAAACATTGCAAATCCATTGGATTGACAGATGAATTTTGCAGTCAACTGATCAAAAGTCAATTGTATACTGAAAAGTCAAACTTTGACTTTTGGTCAAATTTAAGCACCAAAGATTACAATTCATCAAAAAATGTCAAAATAGGAAACTTATTCATCAAGAAATCAAGAAATCAAGATTTCATTTTGAAAAGTCAAAATTTCTAAACTTGGAAATTTTTCTAAGTGTAAAAAATTTCTTATTTTTTCATAACTTTGAGCAATTTTTTCATTATGATGCAAGATGATTCAAATGAAACTTACAACATGAAAGTTGTAGATATCCATGGAATCTATAACTTTTCTTCACACAACTTCTCCTAAAAGTGCTTGGATCTCAAGTTATAATTTTATGAATACATGCTAATGAACTAAAAAAGACTTAGTGAAATTTTGCCCTAGTTAGGCAGATTTTTGACCTAACTTCATGGCAATTTTTCACATAGTTCCAAGGGGAATATTCAAAAGAAATTCAAAGATAAGTTTTAGAGCATATTTAAATATTTCTAAAATATCCAAGAACTCCTTGAGATCATTCTTGAGTATGGAGAATCGAAGAGATAAAGTTGGTGTTTTGTCACTTGAATTATAGGTCATTTTCATGATGAACACAAATGCAATTTCAATGTTATGCTGCATAATCTTTACTTTGCAGGCCTAAAACTTGTTTTTCACTCCATAATTAATGGATTACATAAAATTTTGAGCTATAATCCAAGTGGTTTAAGCTTTATCCAATTCACATTGTCATTTTGGGAAGAAAGTTAACAGTACCATTCTTGTAAAGCAAGCTTTTTGCATAAAATTCACATTGAGCCTCTAACTTGTTCCTCCTGATCACACTCCATCCACAAAGTCAGAAGCAAGCTTATTTAAAGCATAACCAGTCTATCTTATCAAGTACACAAGACTTTGAAACTTGTTTTGTCAAAAAATCACATGTTTAGCTTAAGGATGCAAATTCAAATTCTGATCAACAACAAGTCTCCAAACTTGTTGCTTATAAATAGAAGCACTATTTGTGAGATAGGACACGAGCTTGAAGCCCCTGAAACTCACTCAAACTCCCTCTAATCAGAAATTGTCTCAAAACACCATTGTTGTGCAAGTTCTGACTTTACATACCAAACTCCAAATCCCCTCGTGCGTTCTTTGGCCTTTCACTTCCAAAAGCTTCTAAACATCAAATACAAACCATCCAAAGTCCATTTGCTCAAATGTAACACCTCCATCATCAAGTTCCATTTTCAAAAATAGGGGTCTGCAACTTGACTTCTCCAGAGCTCCTCAGCCACTTTCAGCTCAAGCTAATCATTGCATTAGCTTCCTGGGACCTCAAGAAAGCTAACCTGATCCTTGCAGCACTTTGAAACAAGATCATTTGCATTTCACAATTTCCAATTTTGAGGTATTTTTCTTGAACTTCTATCTCATTACTTAGGCATTGTTAGGCTTACATTTGTGAAGATAAAATGTAGACCTCATTACTACGAAGCTGTACATATCTATAGTTTGCATTTACATGGCCTGAGCTTAGAGAATTTTAGAGTTGAAGTTTCTGAAATTTTTAGGGTTCAAATTAGGGCCAGAGAAATTCTCATTTATCTTTGACTTTTAGTCTTAGTTATTTACATGGTTAGATTCGTGAGGAAGAATGAAACAACTTTCATTTTGTCATCTCCCATTTTTGTTGAGAAATGAAGAAGTTACAGGTACATCGGCTGGAGGTTGAAGATGAAGTCATCAGGACTTGATTTGCCTTACATATTTATTGTTTTGTTTATATAAACGGATGTATAGCCACCCCAATGGTAAAACGTGCGCCTGTTAACCTATGGGACCTGGGTTCGATCCCCAGTGGTACCCTTTTTTTTATTTTTCATATTTTTTGACATTTTTTATTTGTTTTGTTTGCAGGCGCTGGGCCCTTTGGGCCTGACTCTTTTTTTTTGCTGATTAACTCCCTGCCTACTTCACGCACCACCTGCCCCATTTGTATTTATTTATTTATTGTATTTTTTTCTTTTTTTATAGATTTTCTAAAATACTAAAAAAATTCATAAAAATACAAAAAATGATATATTTTATATTTTGACTTATTTTATTTTATTTTTCCATAAACAAAAAAAATATTTTATTTACTATACTTTATTTATTTTTATTAACTAAATCTTATAGACTTAATCAATATTATATTATTTATTTTTCTTCATACCATTTAAAAATATATTATTTTTTATATAAAAAAGACTAAAAATATTTCATGATGTCATAAATATTTTCAAGACAAAAATAACAAAAAAATGTTTTTCTTATAAACTTAATTTCTTTTAATCAACTAAATAATATTAGGGTTTTATTCAAAATCTTTTCTTAAATAAATTTAAACTTAATTAATTATTTTCTTTTAATTAATTAGGTTAAAACAAATTCCTTTTTCTCATAAAAAAATCCAAAAGATCCATTTTCTTTGCATTTACATGCTTGCATATTTATTTTTGTACATTTATTGTATAAATTCAATATGGTTCTAATAGACTAATTAGGCTTTAAATTCTTGCAATCCCCATTCAATTTGTATACCACCTTCCCACAAATCATGTAATAGCTTAGTATTTTTATTTTCCGCAATTTAAATGCTTTATATTCACATGCTAGTAATTAGGGTTTGTATGGAAAGAACAAAATCAATCAAATAGAAAACCCTAATTCAATACAAAATCAAGCATGAAAACAACACACTTGCACCCAAACACCCCTAGGGTAAACTCCACTTGGTTGTCTTATACAAAATGGCCATATTACGCATGTAAGGTATCTTAGCAAAAACAAGCAAATACAAGATCATAGTCCCTTGATGACGCTATCTAAGTTGCCTTACAAATGATCTTAGTCCCTCAAAAAAGAATGCTAAGATACCTTGCAACATTGCTAATCATGGCTATACGATGACCCACGCCCGTCCCGTTTACATCCAAAGATAGGGTTGCTTACCAAATCGATGGTAAGACAACATTGTCAAAGGAAAAGAAAATAAACAAGAAAGACATTTGAGTAGGTAGATTGCTCCTAATTACTTGCTCCATTTAAAAAAAAAACATCCTTGCTATTTTCAAAACAAATACACACGCTTTCAAACATCTTACAAACATCGAAAACATTTTCAAATGATCAACATCTTTGTATACATACTTATGAACGAGAATCATTACAAATATTTCCTAAACAATGGCCCCTTTACAAAATACTTTCAAAAAACCACACCAAGCACAATTTCAAACAAAAGCAAGTGACCTAGCAAGTAACTAAGAGCCCATGGAAAATCATGGATGAAAAGGGTGCTAATACCTTACCTTTTCATAATCTACCCCCCTAACTCAAGAAATAATCTCAAAGGTCTTTCCTATGCTTTTTCATCTTTCCTTTTGGATAAAAGAAAAGTCGGTGGTGACTCTTGCTAACCGCAACATTTGCAATCAAACGCATAACTCTCAAGTCAGTTCTCCCACCATATCACATACATTATCTTAAATTTCAATTTTTTTTAATTTAAAAAATAGAGAAATATTATTTTGAAGTAGAAAGTTGATTGAGTGTGGAAGGAAGTTTTAGTAGGGTATGAAGAAAAATGGATGGTATGATCATAAGTGAAGCAAACATGCAAGGTGGAGTTTTATTAAATTTATAGCTTAATTATTTTAGAAATGCACTTCTGAAATATTTACTGAATTGTGAAATACATGCAAAGTGGTGTTTTTTCAAATCTTCGCTTGACAAATCTGAAAATGCACTTCTGAGTAAATGAGGGTTATGAATTAAACAAAATCATGGTAGGGGTGTCTAAAGACATACTTCAGGACTACTTTTTAGGAAAATAGATGTGTGTTACACTTAGAACGTGTTTTAGTGTGGAATAGGATCGTCCATCGATGTACTTTCAAAATTAAGAGGGACATTTTGAGTTTCTAAATGGTGACTCTTTACCACTAAAGGTGAGAAGAGCAAATGAATTGATTTGGATTGAATTTAAATTTTTTTATAAAGCTCAAATCAAATCAAACCGATAACCAACAAGTTAATTTGAAATAGATTAATTAGGTACATTAAAAAAATACAAAAAGTTTTTAAAAAATAACTTATTTACTGGAATTAATCTTAATAATATAAAAATTATAGTATTAATAATATTCAACTATAATTACTAGTATAGAAAATTTTCCATAATAAATTCAATAATATCTAACATAAAGATTTTCCGAAAGATTATAAGGATACATTGTACATCGTTCCCGAGAGTGCAGAGAACATAGACACGGATGATGATGTATCATTTTACTAGAGTTTTGAACATAAGTTTTAATTGACTTAGATACGACGATGCAGATAACTCGTCAGTACCTAAAAACGATTATAGATTTTTTTCATGTATTTACCATAACCTAGGGGGTAAATAATAAATTTTTTAAAATTTACTGACTAATGCTTCGAGACTAATATAGTAAGCTTAAGACATAGAGTTTGTCTGTTCATCACAACTTAGGGGATGGATAAAACAAAGTTTGATAACAAATTGTCGTATGGAGACTGACGCAATGCAAATTTTGTTATGTTTACTACAACCTAGAGAGTAAACAATACGAGGATAAACTTGTGCATTAATCACGACCTAAAGGATAAATGACATGATAATATGCTTACCTATTCATCACGACCTAGAGGATGAATAGTATAACCCTGAAAATTTGCATACCTATCACAACCTATAGGATAGATACTTGAAGAGTTTGTGTGCTTACCATGACCTAGGGGATAAATGGCACGAAGATAGAGTCACATATTAGTTACAACCTAGGGAATGAATAATATGAATTCGATAATTCACACACCTACCACAACCTAGGGGATAGATGATTGAGAAGTTTTGTATGTTTATCACGGCCTAGAGGGTAAATGTCATGAGAATAGTCTTACGTATTTATCATGACCTAGAGGATAAATAACATAATCCTGAGAATTCGCATACCTACCACCACCTCGAGGGTAGATAATTGAAAAGTGTTTTAGTGATCGAATCTTAGATAACTAGATCAAAGATAAGATTGGAGTTTTTATTGATTGTGTTTGTTCTCAACCAAGGTATTAATTTGTTTTATGGACCAAATAATCCAATGATGAGCCCCAAGAAAACTCGTAGTTTTACCTAAAGTGTGTTTGAAAAATTCTATGTATGATTTATATGCATGATGTCTTAGATTGATATGGAACCCGAATGTATATACACTGAGTATTTTATATATGCCCCAAATGTATATGCATCAAGTGTTTGTATATGCCCCAAATGTTTGTTTATGCACCAAAAGTTTATTGTAAATGTTTTTGTATTTTCTCCCTTTTAAACCATTGGTTTTGTGTCACCGACTCCCCAATGTTGTACGTTTCTTTGTCGTGGTATTTTTGAGTTGATTTAAACAAAATGAATAAGTGTTAGCAAGATTTTGATAATTGTATTGTAGGCGCAGGCTTAGGCGTGGACATAGACATGGACGTAGGCGTGGATTTTCTTTTCATGTTTCTCTAACCAAAATGATTTTGATGTTATATCAAATGCTTTTATTTCTCAAATCCCCAAAATGATTTCAACACCGTATTCACAAGCAATAATCATAGTATTTGCAAACAAATCCGAAAAGGAAAAAACACATTTGAGAGATTGCAAAAGTAAGTGTTTTATTTTATAAATATGCCTATGAATAGGCGAGAGTACAAGATGTAATTCCTTAAAAGAGGTAATTACAGACATTTTTAAAACTGAAAATGGCAATGAAAATGATAATTGCTACTGTTGTTTCCCCAATGTCCTTGATAGCTCCAATCTCCTTTGCTTCCGAGTCACATGATTTAGATCAATATCTCTCCTTCGTGGTCGTAGTAATAGTTTTTAGATCATAGTCTTTTTGTTCTTTATTTTAAATAGGATCCCTAACTTTTGCCTGGATCTCCCTTTCGGGTTTTCAATCCACTGAGATAATTTTTTTGGTGTATGTCCCTAATTTTTATCTGGATCACCCTTTAGGATTTTCAATCCACCGGGACACTACTTTTTTACTAAGTCTCCCATTTAGGGTTCAAACTTAGTGAGCTATTTATACATAGTATTTTTTGAATGCGTCTGAATTTTCCGGATGTGGCAGTTCTTCCCCATCCATTATTGTGAGGATAATGCCACCACCAGAGAACGCCATTTTTACCATATATGGACCTTTGTAGTTGGGTGCCCATTTACCATGTGAATCAAGTAGTAGAATCTTCTTGAGAACTAAATCCCCTTCTTTGAACACTCGATGACGAACCTTTTTATCAAATGCTTTCTTCATCTGTTTTTGGTACAACTGACCATGGCACAAAGCTGTGAAGCATTTTTCTTCAATGAGGTTAAGCTGATCAAGTCGTGTCTGAATCCATTCTGCTTCTCAAGTTTTGTTTCTATTAGTACTCGAAGTGATGGAACCTCTATTTCAACTGGGAGTACCGCCTCTATTCCATATATCAGAGAGAAAGAAGTTGCACCTGTTGATGTACGTACGGAACTACGATAGCCATGTAGAGCAAAGGGAAGCATTTCATGCCAATCTTTGTATGTCTTTACCATTTTCTAAATTATTTTCTTGATGTTCTTATTAGCAGCTTCAACGGCCCCGATCATCTTGGGTCGACATTGTGAGGAATTATGATGCTCAATCTTGAAGTCATCGCATGACTCCTTCATCATTTTATTGTTCAAATTGGACCCATTTTCTGTAATGATCCTTCTAGGAACCTCATATATGCATATAAGATTTTTCTTGATGAACCGAGTAACTACCTATCTTGTCACATTTGTGTAGGATGCAGCTCCTGCCCACTTAGTGAAGTAATCAATGGAAACTAGTGTAACGCCCGTAATTTAATTAATTATTTAATTAAATTATTTTTGGATTATTTGTGAAGTTGTGTTATGATGATAGATGTTAAGTTGCGATTCTTTGAATTAATTTATTCAATTAAGTTGTAGAATAATATTAGAATAATACTATTATTTGATGTGGGCTTATTTTTAAGGATTAGAAGCAGTAGAAAGGGGGTGTAGAAGTTAAAGCCCATTAAGGCATAATGAGAATTATAGTGTTATGATATTAGTTATTTAGAAATAATAAGGAAAAAGAAGTAGCAGTAAGAAGAAAGGAAAATAAGGGTTGGAAGAGAGAAAGAGAATGTGAAAGTTGCAGAAAAGAAGGAAAAGAGGCAAAACAGAATTCAATCGGAAAATTATAGAGCAACCTTTAATCCAAGGTAAGGGTAGAGTTCTGACTCTATAATAGGGTTTATGATGAGTAGTATATGGGATTGGATTTGGAATAAATTGTTTTGTTTGTGATTGATATATATGTATTGTTGTTTGATGAGAAATCAATGATTTAGAGATGAATAATGATGCCCTAATGATGTATAATTGATGTAGAAACATAGGATTATCATAAGTGATGATTACCTATGTGTGATACGGTGGGAGAACTGACTTGGGTTTTTGCATTTGTGTTTGCAAATGTTTCGGTTTAGCAAGAGTCACCACCGACTTTTTATTTTATCCTAAGGAAAGGCCAAAAAGCACAGGAAAGACCTTTGAGATGTTTTCTTGGGTTCGGGGAGTAGATTATAGAAAGGGAAGGTATTAGCACCCTTTCTATCCATGGTTATCCATGGGCTCTTAGTTACTTGTTTAGATCACTTGCTTTGCTTTTCAATTGTTTGAAATGGTGCTTTTCAATTGTTTGAAATGGTGCTTTGTGTGTGGTTTTGAAAGATGTTTTGAAAAGAGGCCATCGTTGTGGCAACCTTTGTAATGATTCTTGTTCGAATGTATACAAAGGTGTTTTTGTCTTTTGAAAAGTTTTTCATGTTTGAAAGTAGGGTTTTGAAATTGTGTTGTGAAGTGTGTTTTGAAAATAGCAAGGATGTTTTGCAAGATTTTGATCAAGTAACTAAGAGATATCTACCCTATTTTACTCAAAAGATCTTTCTTATGTTTTTAACCCTTTTAACAGTGTTGCTTCACCATTGTATTTGGTGAACAACCTTGTGTTGGGATGTTAAACGGGACAGACGCGGGTCATCGTATAGACCATGATAGCAATTGTGTCAAGTATTTTTTGGCAATTTTCTTAAGGGACTTGATCATTTTGTTTAGGCAACTCAGATAGCGTCATCGAGGGACTATGATCTTTTGTTTTGTTTTTGTTTTGCCAAAGTACTTTTACTGCATACCATGGCTGATGGGATTTTACTGTATAGTCTAAATTATAACTGCAAGTGCACAGCCTATCGAAGTAATATATAAGATTATCGAACCACAGAGACCAATTGTCAATCTATCGACTCTATTGTTAAGGTGTTTATCTAAGGCAGATCAGTAAGGGATTGAGTTCAGTACAGGGAAATAAAAGTGAATAAAATTAAAGAGATAAAACAAACGGGATCGAATGTAAATCACGAGATCAGACAGTGTCCTAGCATGCATGTATAGTATTTACTTTTGGGCAATATTTTCCATTTATAGTAAAGAACTGTTTAACAGGAACTTGTAGCTTTCGCATACTAAGAACCGAGTTTACTCTTTAAATTAAATTCCTTTATTGTCACTTATAAAGGGTGCCTAACGCGTTAAAGAAGTAAACCTATTTTTAAGAAACAAGTTATTTTGACTTAGTGAAAAGTGTTTTAATTTGGAAAACTTAACTTAAAGAGATCTTTGGCTTTTGACCAAGAATCAGATTTTAATCCCACAAACGCGTCCGCAAATAGTTTCAAAATCGTTTTCTAAAATTATATCAAGTAATCCTACTTAACCAAACAAACTGCTTTCGCTCTTTTCGTTTGGTCAAGAACTAATCTGGCTTAATCTCAAGTATGGACGGCTTTCGATCTTACCCATGAACTTTTAAACACATTTAAACCAGTATTAAAAACTAAAACATCCCAAAGGTATTTCTAATAGCATGGCATGCAGAACATAGTTATGATTCGATCCTTACATTCTAACCCTAATAAATTTAGCTAGACATGGTAAGCATTTAAATTCTATAAAACGTGTAGACTATGATAAGAGCGTTTAGAGTCTATAAAACGTGTAGACTATGGTAAGAGCATTTAGAGTCTATAAAACGTGTAGACTATGGTAAGAGCATTTAGAGTCTATAAAACGTGTAGACTATGGTAAGAGCATTTAGAGTCTATAAAACGTGTAGACTATGGTAAGAGCATTTAAAGTCTATAAAATGTGTAGACTATGGTAAGAGCATTTAGAGTCTATAAAACGTGTAGACTATGGTAAGAGCATTTAGAGTCTATAAAACGTGTAGACTATGGTAAGAGCATTTAGAGTCTATAAAACGTGTAGACTATGGTAAGAGCATTTAGAGTCTATAAAATGTGTAGACTATGGTAAGAGCATAAAATAAATGAAAACAATTAAATTAGAACCTTGCTCCAATCGGAGGCTTGAATCTGATACAAGTCGTGGAAATGTAAAAGATAGTATGATAAACTTCAACCAAAGTGCTCCAATCTTGAATACAAACTCGCACACTCAAGTGTGATAACTTCTCGATGTGAGAAGATTATCACTTTACAAAGTAGTAATATATGCCTAAGCAGTAACTTGTCTGGATCTAAGTTTGCACCTAAGTTTAGATGAAAACGAAAATGAAATGAACTTGCTATTTATAGAAGATTCTGAATTTATGCAAAGACGAGCATGCCCCTCAACTCCTTCTGAGCGGGAAAAGGTTTGTGAAGGTCGCGGGCGCGGCCATCCTCCCCGCGGGCGCGGTGAGTGAAAAAGGAAAGATCATGGGAACGTGGTAGTTGGCCCCTGGGTGAAAGTGCGCCATGTCAGCGCGTCCCTTGTAGCCAGCGTGGAGCTGGACGCCATGTATGTATTTTCTTGGAAAAACCATATTTTTATGGCGTTTTTGCTCGTTTCTTCTCTGAAGGCTCTGAAAGGACATGTGACCTGAAAACAAAGGAAACAAGGGCATAATACTAGAAAAACAATAATAAAACTAAGGAAAACATGTGATATTCAAGTCAGAAACATAGTGCGATTCGGTGTTATCAAATTCTCCCACACTTAAACCTTTGCTTGTCCTCAAGCAAAACTCTCAGAAGTAGTCAAAGGGATACAAGTGTTTTTTCTAGTTATCGAGCTAAAGCAGTAAGGTTCAAGTGAGAGTGTGTTCGACAGGTACCAACTATTTGAACTAAGAACATCGAAGTGACACTTTACCGCAGAATGCCGACATAAACCTTATTCCTACACAAGTCAACTCTTATTACTCCCACTATGCTAAGACTTCTCTTCTAGGTAAGGTCCTTTTCATTAAGGTGTAATCACATTAAGCCCGTTATCCGTACATACTCATAGTGTAGTGACCGGTTAGTGATTCTGATCTTTGCAATGGGATTCTGGTACAAGAATTAGTGTAATCCCGTTATTACCCAATTATAGCTGTAGGGGATCAGATCATAATCTGCCCTACCGAGTTCAGCACCAGATACCTCTGTACCAGCCATAATGGGTAATGTCTTTTATTATTTTTCACTATTTATTTATAATAATTTTTTTGTGGATGCTCGCGACCAGTGGAATTAAATGATCGTGTGAGGATCACCCAATTCATGGTCGTAACCATACATTTTGATTATATATATATATATATATATATATATATATATATATATATATATATATATATATATATATATATATACTTTCAAGGCAAAAAGATCATTCACTTATTTTCATCGATCCTACACGTAGCGCATGTGTTGTACCCCAAAATTTGCCCTCCCATATTCTTCAAGATTTGCCAAGTCAAAGTTTCAAAATTTCCCCAAGGGTTGCACAGTTCAAGGGCCTCCTAACAGTCAAAAATTAGGGTTTTGGTCCTGACAAAGAAAATGAAGTTTCCAAGGGTCCAATCAAGTCCCATATGCCTACAAACATGGTCAAGCATCCTCATACCAAGTTTCAAGACTTACATCACAAAATTGCACAGTCAAAAACCCTAATTGCACTACAGTCAACTGCAGGGGCAAAATGGTCATTTGACAGTCAAAAGTTCAAATTTTTGGTCAACATCTCATTTTGAAGCCACAAACATCATTTGATCAATGCTTGATCATGATTCTCAAAGCTTGGCTCAAAAAGTCTCAAGATACAAAAGTTTCTATTTTTGGACAGTTGAAAAAGTCAACTGTAACTTGACCAAGGCATAACTTTCACATGGTTTATCAGAAAAATTCCATCCAAGGCTCATTTTGAAGAGAAATACATTTCCTACAACTCCTCTTCATACTTCAAGCCCAAGAAATGCTCTCACAAAAAGTTATCAATTTCAACATTATAGGTCATTTTCAAAAGTCAACAAAAAGGGACTTTAAGTCAAAGGCCATAACTTGAGATTGATAAATCCAAATGACATGGGACCAAAGACATTGGTTATAGGACTCAAATACCTTTCCAAAATGTCCAAGAACATGAGCAAAGCTTAAAAATTGAGAAAGTTATGCCTTAGGGAAGTTGGGAAATTTTTGGACATTTTGAAAAGTCAACATTGCTTCAAAAGTCTTGAAAATGCTAATGGGCCTCTTTTTCTTCCAAAATCCATCATCCAAGGCATGTGCACGACCATTTGGCCCAAAGGGAAGTTTTTCATCATTTTTTATTTTATTTATTTGAATTTTTAATTGCTAAATATTCATTTAATTAATTAAAATATATGAAAAATACTAAACCTAACTTTTTAAATCTTTTTGTGCATGGAATAGGCTTAAGATTTCGTGCATGATCAGATTTGGAAAGAATCCATGTGATTGAACATGATTTGGTAGCAAATATGCATGAAAAGATTGGAAAATTATGGCATGGAAAATCAAATATTTTCTCACCAATTCAAGGATTCTTTGGACCAAATTTCCAACCCTAATCATTCACACATATATACTAATGCCAACCCTAATGTTCATGACCACAAAGTTGCGCCAGAAAAGCACAACAAAGCTTGAGTTTTTTGTCAAAAAAGTGAAAACTAAAAACCCTATTCTAGCACGATTCAGAGGCCAAGAGTAATTCCAATAGCTTGCAAAAGTGTCAAGGAAGCTTCCTGCATTGTTTTTCAACCCTTACACGCCCAGAATTGGTATAGGGAATTCAAACTGTTTTCAATTTTATGCATGATCGTGTTCTAATATTCAAGCATTTCTATTGCATTTTTTTCATGGATTCATACTAATTGGGTGCTTCTGAAGCTAACTGCATACTTTGATTGAATTTTCGTGCACTATTGAAGAATTCACCATTAAAGGACATTAGGGTTCTTCAAGTTTTAAATTAGGCGTTTCTTAATACTGTAAAATTGAGACATTTCAAGGCCATGATTGAAATCAGCATGCTTGGACGAAAACAACACACCCCTCGCGCCTAATTTATATAGCCCCATGGCCTAGTCGCTATTTTTGAGAATGGCATATTTTGGGGGGGTTCAAAACCCCCGCTAACCTTTTTATATTTCAGGGTTCAACGAAGAAGAAAGGTAGGTGGCAAGCGATGGTTGGGTAGTTTGAATCCAACGCGCGTTTTTTATTTTTTCTATGTTATTAACCAATTTTCCATTATAATGTTTATGTGTCATATGATAAACAAAGTGTTCAGGTGGCTCAGCTGGCAGGCGTGTGATTGGTAACCTCCAGGACCTGGGTTCGATCCCAGGTCCCCATCCCTTTCCATGTTATTTTTCTAACAATGCTTTTATGTAATTTCCAAGCAAGCGTCCATCATACATCCACAATATCCAGCGCGCCACCTGGCCTGTAACCATTATCCAAGAGACCAGATGTGAAGAACATGATGGACATGAGTCAACGCCTATGCACGCAAGCTGAGAAGTCAACAAGGCCAAAGGGTCATTGGGCCTAAAATGTTACAATTATACCTCTCAATTGGGGACAGAACCCCCCAAGGTATGGTATTTCTTCTCTTTTATTTATTTTATTTATTTCAATTATTGCTTTTTTTAATTAATTCCTTTAATTTAATTATTTTCATAAAAATATAAAAAAATAGTAAAAAACAGAAAAGTCATAAAAATCAAACTTTATTTATTTAATTAATATATTTTTTGTAAATAAATTTCACTAATTAATTAGATTTAAATTTAGGGTTAATTTTAATATCTTTTCTTAATAAATTAAAAACTTGTAGAATCAGGTTTAATTATTTTAATTACTTTTTTTTCTTTTATTTTCTCATCACTAATTATTTAATATTATTTTTTATAAATCAAATTGCATTAATTAATTAGATTTAATTTTAGGTTTAAATTTTAACATGTTTTTCTTAATAAAATAAAAGTTGTAGAATTAGGGTTAGTTAGTTAATTTCATTTAATTCACTTAAAAAACCATAAATCCAAAAAATCTCAAAATAATTTCTTTTTTTCATTTTAATTTAATTAATTTAATAATTTAACTTAATTTCATTAAAAAGGGTCCAACGCCCTCGCTTGCGATTTTAATTCATATTCGCGCATTTTATTTATTTCCTTCTTTTAAATATTTATGTAATTCTCCCAAAGCCGTGTAAATTTTATTTCTCGCACTTTATTTACTTTCTGTCAAATCGGGTCCTGGACTTTAATTTTGGCGATGTGGACCCGCGCCTTTGTAATAGTTTAGAACTTTTTAATTTCCGCATCTTTTTTAACTGTTAATAAATGCATGCAAGAATGAATGGCCTAAAATAAAAACAAACGCATAGATCACCATACATGACAAAAGACAAAAAATATCTGAATCTGACACACAAATCACACACCACCCCTAGGGTACGCCTCACTGTTGCCTTGCCTCGAAAGGTGATCGTCGAGTAGAGGATGTCTTAGTAAGTCCTCATGATCCGGGAACCTGGCATGAGGGTAGCTTCTAAGGTATCTTCCCATTGCTCTGGTGATCACCATGTCCCGAACCCCGAATTGACCCGAACACCTCCAACGGTGGTGCTACCTACCTCTCAATGGTGGGATGGCACTACTTTAAAGGACGTCTACACAGACGAATTCCTTAGGGTAGGTAGACGACTCTAGGTACTTGCTCTAAATTTCAAAACAAATCAAAATTACTTTTCACACCGACACCTTTTCAAAAAGCTTTCGAAAGCAACTTTTCAAACACTCTTGAGGACTGATACAAGAGTCGAACTGAAATCTTTAAACGAAACTTTTTCAAACCCACTCACATTTTGAAAAGCAAACAAACATTTTGAAAACACAAATGAGCAAGTATCTAAGAGCCCATGGATAACCATGGATAGAAAGGGTGATAACACCTTCCCTTTCTATAACCTACCTCCCGAACCGAGAGCAATCTCTATAAGGAATTTTTCTGTGCTTTTGTCCTTTCCATTTGGAGAAAATAAAAGACGGTGGCGACTCTTGCTTCCGCGACATCTTCGCGAACCAGCGTTAAACAGTCAGTTCCAGATCCACCGATCACAGCATGCTTAGGCCGGAGCCGACTACGAGAATAAACTACTTAGGACTCGTTTTGTAAAATTAAAATCATAGCATGGGGAGAAGACGGAATTAACTCTAATATTTATAAGGTCTATGGTGTAAAAGACGATGTTGATTTTTTTCAAAAAGGGTACCTAAGACTAATCACACTCTATCCTAAACCTAAAAACTGTACTTATGGCTCAAAAAACTAACTAAAAACATGTTGTATTCATTTTTAGCAAAAAAAATTCTCAAGGCTAGGAAGTGGTGGAGAAATTAAGGATACACTGCGCAGAATGACTCGTCAATCACATGTAATTTATTTAACGGCTAAACTACTAAAAGGGAAATAACTAAAAGATATTGACAAATAAAGTACTAAAATGGGAAATAACGGAAAAAGAAATAACAGAAAGGAAATAAAAGCGATAAAATGCTCCTCCCACACTTGAATTGGACATTGTCCCCAATGTTCCAAAACAAGTCTAGGTAGGAGGTATCTGGTAAAACTAGTGAGGCCCACTAGTACCCTTGCCATCCTGAGGTGAACGTCCGGAACGGCGGCTACGACTATGGTGGCGGCGATCTCTATCGAGACTAAACTATGCCATGCGCTCAGTGAGAGCAGCATTTGCAGCTTGTAGCTCTCTAGTCCGACCAATTAATGTGCCTTGTGTGGCTTCCATTAATTGGAAGTGAGTAGCGAAGCTAGTCTGCTGACGGTGTTGCTCGTTCTGGAAAGCCAATTGACTTTCCATGATGGTAGTCAGAGAGCGGGCATTTTAAATTTGAGACGCCTGCATGAAAGCCATGTTGTCGGCAACCTGTTACTGGATCGTAGAAAGGAGGGCATCAAGCTTCTCCTCTCTGGCCATATGTTCTTTCCACATGTCCTCAGTGACATTGAAGCTCGGGGCGGTACCTGCAGGAGGGTTAGAAGAAGATGGTGCAGTGTGTGATGGTGTAAATCGTGGAGGTGACTCTGTTTGAAAGTCATACTCGTCATCAGTGTTGTTCCCCTCCTCTAAAGGAACATTTAGGGGTAACGGACTAGTGAAAGCGGAAGCGCTTAAATCATAGGTCCAGTTACGCTCCAATCTAACGTCAGTGCGATGGGTAAAGGGAAGGACAACACTTGGTACAACAACATTACCAATCATAAGGTAATAGCCACCTTCCTTTCTCGCTTTGCAGAGGCGCATATCTTTCAAAAACTTCAGGCATGCAGTACGAGGAGGAAGTGGCTCCAAAGTAGCAAGCTCGGTGGCCAAACCAAGGGCACGAGCGATAGTAGTAACAAGGCCACCAAAAGAAATCGGTGCCCCCTTTTTTCGGGCATAGCTCATGTGAGCAATCATAAAGGGCACCGGGTTAATTTTGGTGTCGATGAGGCATGCTTGCATAATAATTAACTCTTTAGCATTCACCTTGTTTGGGTTTTCCCGAGCAAAGATGGTGGATGCTAAAAGGTATCGGAAAACACGGATGGCCGGATTATGGACACTCGAGGCTAGCAGGCCATCAAAAGAATTTGCTTCTTGGTTTGTAAGTTTTTTCCAAAAAGCATAGCCAGTGGTTGTCCATTCCGTATCCAAGGGTGCTTCACAAATAGCACCTCCCCCAAAAGGTATCCCTAATAACTCAGCTAAATTGTCGGTGGAGTAACTATATTCATGGTTAAACATTCTAAATTGTACTCCACCTACGGTACTAGCAGTGTTAGGTGTGACATTATAAATAAGTGAACTTAAAAACTCATATGTCAACCTTGGGTAGGTAGGTTCTTTTGCAGAGAAAACATTATGCATGCCTATTTTATCTAATAAATGAAAAACACTATGATAAATACCTAAAGTGTAGAGACAGTCTTTGTCAATATACCTGGTTGAGTAAATTGCCGTAGACTGTAGCTTTTCAAGCAGCTTCCTTTGTGTGGATCCCGGTTTTCTGTTTCGCAGGACATACCCATTGAAGTCCATTTTGATTGTTTTGAATGATTTGGAGAAAGGAAAATAGTATGGTGGAGGAAGAAAATAGTGATTTTTATAGATTTGGAAGGATTCTAGTGGGAAAAGAAATATAATAGAGAATTAGTTGAAGTGGAGAAATTATGGAAGGTAAGGTATAAAAATGTGGGTAAAATGAGGAAGAAAATGGGGTTTAAATAGGAAAAAATGGAGTAAATGGTGAGTTTTCCGAAAAGTAGCCGTTTCTTTTACCGTTGGAGGTCCGCGGGCGCGGTCCCTCCCTCTGCGGGCGCGGCCTGTGGATGTTCTAACTGGGCTGGATTTTTGTTCTTCGGGCAATTGGGCTTCCAAAAAATGTCGGCTTGCTCTTGTCACTTGGGGTGTACCTAGCGTTTTAAGGTAAAAATATATTTTTGTAAAATATATGTGTATATCATACACATACATTTTATATTTCTTTTTATTTTGGCGAAAAATAAAATAAAACAAGTTAAGAGAAAAATAAAAATAAAATAAACACAATATATATATAAATATAAGTGAGTACGAAGTGCAACTGAACTGAAAAACAGAAAAAGTAAGTCTGCAAAAAATAAAAATAGTATAATAATAATAACAATGGTGGATGTCTTATGATCAGATATCAGCAAAATCACGTCCTCGCAGCTCAGCCACCTGGCGTCGGAGCTCAGCAATCTCGTGTGTCAAATCGTCGATCTCGCCAGCATATGTGGAGCCATCTAGCGCTACCTGTAGGATGAGATCAGCCACCTCCTGGCGAAGTGTAGCCATCTCAGCTCTCATGAATACCATCTGCGCTTTCATGTCGGGCTCCTGTAAGGTCAAGTTATTAGTATAAACAACGGTATGCTCAACCTTAGGTGCAGGCGTGTACTCTGGGGTAGGATTCTCTATAACTGGATCCTCAGTGATCGGGTCGTCTGACTCTGGCTCTGACTCCGGTGAATACTCTGGTTCTGGCTCTGACTCTGGTGAATAGTCTCGCTCTGACTCTGGTGAATAGTCTGGCTCTGGCTGGTCAGTGCTGTCTACAACTGTCTCGCCCCAACCCTCCAAAGTGTAGTTCCAGTTTGCTCGGTTGGAGACGCAGGTCATCTGTGGATCAGGCAGAGTGAAATAGTAGATAGTATGGTCGTCAATAAGGAGCCTTTACTGATATGGATGAAAAGAAGCTCGGTGCACAAGGCCATGGTCTATGCAGAAGTCAATGTCGATGCGTGTGCTACCACAGTATGGTGTCAGGCGGAGTAACTGGCTATCCAAGCCCAGAGCAGATGCAATCAGCGTCACATTCCCACCAGCGTGCAAGTATCCCTCAGAGGATAACGCAACCATATCTAGACTTTCTATAAAGAAAGCTCCACTTGCAATGGGACGTGACTGACTAGCGCAGTATAAAAATAGTATCTCCTCTGCAGTCACTAAATGATCGCAATAGCTCCTCCCGAAAAAGGTATGACAAAGAATCATCTCAAAGTGCCTGAGAGCTGGGTTATGAATCCTCTTAGATAGTTGCTCAGATGGGTCGAGGCTGCCCCCGTTGGTAATAGCTCTCTAGAATCTGTCTATATCACTGCTCATGAAATACCCTATAGGAAGCTCGGGGATGGAAGTAAGTGCAGTCTCGAATCCAAGCAGATCTCCAAACTGTCTCAAAGTAAAAACATACTCTACTACGAACATGCGAAAACTAATCCGCCCACGGTCCTCTCTGGTCCCAACATAGGGCTCATACTCCAGTGAGCTGAGGAACTCCAAGGTGAGGTTCCTGTAGGTCACGTGGATCTCGTCAGCATATGCATCCCAACTGACCTGATGGCACAGATGACGGACACTGGCTTCAATGCCTAGTACATCCATGCAAGCAGAATCAAGGTATCTAGTCGGAAGCATCGGTCGAGCAGACAGTGTAGCAAATCGCTCCCGCTGAGCATCGTCTCTGAAGATTACATCGAGTCCATCAATGAAATCCATCTAAAAAAGGTGATATAAGAGCACTTGGTCCTGAAAAAAGGTAGATGAGTCAGTTCAAAATTACAATTTTTAATTACGTAAAAGAAAATTTAAAATTAAAAGAAATAAAGAAAAAAAATCGTGGGTTGCCTCCCACGCATCGCTTGTTTAACGTTGTTAGCTTGACGATAAGATCTCACTTTTTAAGTTGGGATTGGTGGGTCTATCAGAGTCTGATTAGAGTAGTCAATAGGTAGGTCACCTCCTCTATACAACTTCATTCGTTGTCCATTTACCATGAAAGGAGTGCTTGAGTTATTCTTAATTTCTACAGCTCCTGATACTAACACTTTTGATACCACGAATGGACCTGTCCATCTTGAACGTAGCTTGCCAGGAAAAAGTCGTAATTTGGAATTAAATAGAAGAACAAGATCGCCTACATTGAATTCTTTCTTAGTAATTTTCTTATCGTGCCATGTCTTTGTTCTTTCTTTATAGATGATGGCATTCTCATAAGCATTTAGGCGGAGTTCTTCTAACTTATGAATGTCCAGAATCCGTTTCTCTCCAGCTTTTAGGTAGTCTAAATTCAAGGATTTTATAGCCCAATAGGCTTTGTGTTCTAACTCGAAAGGTAAGTGGCCGGATTTTCCATAGACCAATTGGTATGGGGTAGTTCCAATAGGGGTTTTGTAAGCTGTCCTATAGGCCCAAAGTGCATCTTTCAGCTTTCCGAACCAATCGTTTCTGGATATTGACACGGTTTTTTCTAGGATTTGCTTGATTTCCCTATTTGATACCTCCACTTGGCCACTGGTTTGAGGGTGATATGGTGTTGCTAATCTATGTTTGACTCCGTATTTGTTTAAAAGTTTGTTGAATATCTTGGATATAAAGTGCGATCCTCCATCACTTATGACTAGACGGGGTGTTCCGAATCTAGGGAATATGATGTTCTTGAACAATTTTATCACTACTCTCGTGTCGTTTGTGGGTGCCGCTATTGCTTCTATCCACTTGGATACATAGTCAAGTCAACTGCCACAAGAATATATTTATTTCCCATTGATGATGGAAAAGGCCCCATGAAATCTATACCCCATACGTCAAAGAGTTCTACCTCTTGAATATTTCTTAGTGGCATTTCGTCACGCCTTGAAATGTTCCCAGTGCGTTGACACTGGTCACACTTGGTGATGTAAGTGTGGACATCTCGCCATAAAGTTGGCCAGTAAAGGCCTGCTTGAAAGATTTTGGCACATGTCTTTGATGTGCTTGCGTGTCCACCATAAAGCGCGGCATGACAATGTTTGATGACGCTTTCCACTTCCTCCTCTGGAACACATTGTCTAAAGATGTTGTCTATTCCTCTTTTGAACAAGAGTGGTTCGTCCCAATAAAAGCTTTTGATGTCATTGAAGAACTTTTTATTTTGTTAAAAACTTAAGTCTGGGGGTATGATGTCAACAGCTAGATAGTTCACAATGTCTGCGTACCAAGGCACGTTTCTTATCATTGAGACTTTTTCCAGTTTACATTCTTTATAGGTTTCAGAGTCATCCTCGCTCATTGTGTTTATCCTAACTATCAATTCGTTGTAAGTGAAGTGATCATCTATTGGTATTAGATATGGTTTCAAATGTTCTAGCCTAGATAGATGATCGGCAACTAAATTCTCAGTGCCTCTCTTATCCTTAATGTCTAAGTCAAATTCTTGGAGTAAGAGAATCCACCTGAGCAATCTCGGCTTAGCGTCTTTTTTGTTTAACAGATATCGGATTACTGCGTGATCAGTATAAACTACAATCTTAGCTCCTACTAAATAAGATTGGAACTTATCGATTGCGAATACTACAACTAGCAATTCCTTCTCTGTAGTTGTGTAGTTAAGTTAGGCAGTATCTAGGGTTCTACTGACATAGTAGATGACATGTAATTTCTTGTCTTTTCTTTGCCCTAAGACCGCCCCAACTGCATAGTCACTAGCATCGCACATGATTTCAAATGGTTGCTCCCAGTCAGGGGGTTGAATGACAGGAGCTAAAATCAGTGCTTGTTTTAGAATGTTGAAGGCTTTAAGACACTTCTCATTAAAGTCAAATTCAACATCTTTCATAAGAAGGTTAGTTAAGGGTTTTGTTATTTTAGAGAAGTCTTTTATAAAGCGTCGGTAGAATCCAGCATGCCCTAGAAAACTTCGTACTTCCCTAACGGTTTTAGGTGGGTTGAGGTTCTCTATAACTTCTATTTTGGCTTTGTCAACTTCTATCCCTCTCTCGGTGATGATGTGCCCTAAGACTATTCCTTCGTTGACCATAAAGTGACACTTCTCCCAATTCAACACAAGGTTCACTTCCACACATCTTTCTAAGATTTTCTCAAGGTTCGACAAACAATTTTTGAAATCGAATCCACATACAGAAAAATCATCCATGAATACTTCCATAATTCTGTCGAGATAGTCCGCGAAAATGGACATCATACAACGTTGGAAGGTGGCAGGTGCATTACAAAGTCCAAAGGGCATCCGCCTATAGGCAAACTTTCCATAAGGACAGGTGAATGTAGTTTTTTCTTGGTCCTCTGGATGAATAGGGATTTGGAAAAACCCGGAATATCCATCTAGATAACAGAAATACAAATGCCTAGCTAGACGTTCGAGCATATGATCTATAAATGGAAGTGGGAAATGATCTTTCCTAGTCGCCTTATTCAGCTTTCTGTAATTGATGCACATACGCCATCCTCCTTCTGTTCGTTTTGCTACTTTGTCTCCCTTATCATTTTCAACAACCGTGATGCCTCCTTTCTTCGGCACCACATGTACAGGACTTACCCACTCACTATCCGATATCTGGTATATTATACCAGCTTCCAATAACTTAAGAACTTCTTTCTTAACTACATCACTCATAATAGGATTTATTCTTCTCTGATGTTCTCTAGAGGGATTCAAATTTTCTTCTAGCATGATCCGATGCATGCATATGGACGGGCTTATCCCTTTCAAGTCAGAGATTTTATATCCTAATGCTGAAGGGTATCTTCGCAAGGTATCTAAGAGTTGATTTGTTTCGTTTTGGCCTAGAGTGGCGTTAATT
Organism: Vicia faba; assembly: GCA_948472305.1. NCBI lineage: Eukaryota > Viridiplantae > Streptophyta > Magnoliopsida > Fabales > Fabaceae > Vicia > Vicia faba. The sequence goes on from OX451737.1 coordinate 778,027,982, forward strand.
ATAACTGGGCGATTCATCTCTTCGTCCAAAAACTCATATCTTATATTCTTGGGTAGTTCTTTGAGTTCGAGAGATGGCCCTTTAAGACACGGCATAGGATCAGGTGTAAGAGCTAAACATTCAAAGAGGTTGTCATCAATGTTAGGTTCTTTATATCCATCATCCTCTAGAATGGGTGTTGGTGGTAGTTTAATTAAGGATTCATCTTGATCAAGTTCGTTTACGCATTCATCAATGATATCGATTGCATAACATGCATCTCCTATCACGGGTGCCATAAGGAATTTAGAGAGGATAAATTCTATCTTTTCATCTCCTACTTCGAAGGTGAGTTTTCCTTTCTTAACATCGATTATAGCTCCGGCGGTTGACAAGAATGGTCTTCCTAAGAGAATCAGGATTTCGTCGTCTTCTTTAATATCCATTACCACGAAATCAGTTGGGATATACAACTGACCTATTCTAACCGGTATATCCTCTAATATCCCTGTGAGGTATTTGACAGATCTATCAGCTAGTTGTAAAGACATTTTGGTTGGTTGTAGTTCTCCTAAGTTTAACCTCTTGCAGTCTGCCAAAGGAATTAAGCTTACGCTTGCTCCTAGGTCTAAGAAAGCTTTGTCAATCATATGATTTCCTAGGATGCAAGGAATAGAAAAACTTCCAGGATCTTTGTCCTTTTTTGCAAGTTTATTTTCAGAGATGGAATGACATTCTAGGGGTTTGGGATCGTCGAGTCTGCGTTTGTTTGACAGGATGTCTTTTAAGAATTTAGCATATGATGGTATTTGGGCAATCGCTTCGATAAAGGGAATCTCTACATGGAGTTTCTCCATTACTTTGATGAATTTTTGGTATTGGCTTTCTATCTTGGTTTGTTTAAGTCTTTGTGGGTATGGTATTGGAGGTTTATAGGGTGGAGGTGGTGTATAAGTTTTATCGTTCGATTCTTCCACCTGGTTCTGTTGGGTTCTTGGTTCCTCTGGTTTCTCTACTTGGTTCTCATGTATGCTATCTTTTATTGGTTTTTTGGGTACACTCAACGTTGGAAGTTTCGGTCCATCGTAAGCGGTTCCACTTCTTAGAGTGATAGCATTTGCTTGTCCTTTAGGATTAGGTTAAGTTTGTCCAGGGAATTGTCCTCCGGGTGTGGTTTGCGTGGCTTGCGATTGAGCCACTTGTGAGATATGAGTCTCGAGCATCTTATGATGGGTCATCATTTGGTCAAACTTAGTTTCTAGTTGTGTTACTAGTTCGTTTGTATGGGCGCTCTGGTTCATAAATTCTTTGTTTTGCTGAGTCTGAGTTGTGATAAAAGTATCTAGGGTTTCCCTAAGATTTGGTCTTTGTGGCACAGCTTGCATAGGTTGGTTTGATTTTTGAGGTTGAAAACCTTGTGGTCTGGGTGTTCCAGGATGTTGGATTAGATTGTTGTTCTTATAGGAAAAATTCGGGTGTTTCCTCCATCCAGGGTTATAGGTGTTCGAGAACGGATTTCCTTGGGTGTAATTGGCTTGTTATGAGCTAGACTCATTTAACAGGTAACAATCTGAAGTTGGATGCCCTTGGGTTCCACAGAGTTCGCATTCCAAATGGAGTGCAGCTACTGTGGCAGGGTTTTGGGATATGTTATCTACTTTTAAGGCTAGGGCGTCCATTTTATCTTGCATCATGTCCATGCTACTTATCTCATGTACCCCTCCTTGGGTCTCCTTCTTCTCCATTGTCGCTCGTTCTGCCCCCTATTGGTAATGGTTTTGGGCCATATCTTCGATCAGGGCACAAGCTTCAGGGTAAGGTTTGTTCATCAGCGCACCACCTGCGGCAGCGTCGATAGACATTTTGGTATTATAATGGAGTCCATTATAGAAGGTGTGAATGATCAACCATTGCTCTAGGCCATGGTGTGGACAAGCTCTCAAAAGGTCTTTATATCTTTCCCAAGCTTCAAATAGAGATTCTCCCTGGTTTTGGGTGAATCTAGTGATCAGGTTTCTAAGAATAACGGTTTTGCTAGGGGGAAAATACCTGGCAAGGAACACTCTTCTAAGGTTCTCCCAAGTTGTTATGGAATTGGCAGGGAGAGAATCTAACCAATCGTGAGCTTTCCCTCTTAGAGAGAATGGAAACAATCTTAGGCGTATTGCTTCAGATGTGGCACCATTTGCTTTGAGGGTGTCGGCTAATTAGATAAATGCCTTCAAGTGTTGATTTGGGTTCTCGGTAGCGAGACCAGCGAATTGGTTTTGTTGAACTAATTATAATAGCGAGGGTTTTAGTTCGAAGTTGTTAGTTGTTATAGATGGATTTACTATACTAGAACTAGGTTCCTCGTTAGATGGTTGGGCAAATTCCTTAAGCGGTCTTTGATTACGGTCCTCGGCCATAGCTTTCTTTAACTTTCGTATAAAGAGACGGGCACGAGTGAAACGTTCAGGTTCTACTAAAGGATCAATTAGGTTACCGGTGCTACGATTTCTACGCATCAACCGGCTAAATAAGTGGCCTTAGTCTAAACGGGATAACGAAAAGGGTACGAAATTTGGCAAAGTTGGTCCCCGGCAACGGCGCCAAAAACTTGATGGGCTTTTACTGTATAGTCTAAATTATAACTGTAAGTGCACAGCCTATCGAAGTAATATATAAGATTATCGAACCACAGAGACCAATTGTCAATCTATCGACTATATTGCTAATGTGTTTATCTAAGGCAGATCAGTAAGGGATTGAGTTAAGTACAGGGAAATAAAAGTGAATAAAATTAAAGAGATAAAACAAACGGGATCGAATGTAAATCACGAGATCAGACAGTGTCCTAGCATGCATGTATAGTATTTACTTTTGGGCAATATTTTCCATTTATAGTAAAGAACTATTTAACAGGAACTTGTAGCTTTCGCATACTAAGAACCGGGTTTACTCTTTAAATTAAATTCCTTTATTGTCACTTATAAAGGGTGCCTAACGCGTTAAAGAAGTAAACCTATTTTTAAGAAACAAGTTATTTTGACTTAGTGAAAAAGTGTTTTAATTTGGAAAACTTAACTTAAAGAGATCTTTGGCTTTTGACCAAGAATCAGATTTTAATCCCACAAACGCGTCCGCAAATAGTTTCAAAATCGTTTTCTAAAATTATATCAAGTAATCCAACTTAACCAAACGAACTACTTTCTCTCTTTTCGTTTGGTCAAGAACTAATCTGGCTTAATCTCAAGTATGGACGGCTTTCGATCTTACCCATGAACTTTTAAACACATTTAAACCAGTATTAAAAACTAAAACATCCCAAAGGTATTTTTAATAGCATGGCATGCAGAACATAGTTATGATTCGATCCTTACATTCTAACCCTAATAAATTTAGCTAGACATGGTAAGCATTTAAAGTCTATAAAACGTGTAGACTATGGTAAGAGCGTTTAGAGTCTATAAAACGTGTAGACTATGGTAAGAGCATTTAGAGTCCATAAAACGTGTAGACTATGGTAAGAGCATTTAGAGTCTATAAAACGTATAGACTATGGTAAGAGCATTTAGAGTCTATAAAACGTGTAGACTATGGTAAGAGCATTTAGAGTCTATAAAACATGTAGACTATGGTAAGAGCATTTAGAGTCTATAAAACATGTAGACTATGGTAAGAGCATTTAGAGTCTATAAAACGTGTAGACTATGGTAAGAGCATTTAGAGTCTATAAAACGTGTAGACTATGGTAAGAGAATTTAGAGTCTATAAAACGTGTAGACTATGGTAAGAGCATAAAATAAATGAAAGCAATTAAATTAGAACATTGCTCCAATCGGAGGCTTGAATCTGATACAAGTCGTGGAAATGTAAAAGATAGTATGATAAACTTCAACCAAAGTGCTCCAATCTTGAATACAAACTCGCACACTCAAGTGTGATAACTTCCTGATGTGAGAATATTATCACTTTACAAAGTAGTAATATATGCCTAAGCAGTAACTTGTCTGGATCTAAGTTTGCACCTAAGTTTGGATGAAAACGAAAATGAAATTAACTTGCTATTTATAGAAGATTCTGAATTTATGCAAAGACGAGCATGCCCCTTAACTCCTTCTGAGCGGGAAAAGGTTTGTGAAGGTCGCGGGTGCGGCCATCCTCCCTGCGGGCGCGGTGAGTGAAAAAGGAAAGATCATGGGAACGTGGCAGTTGGCCCCTGGGTGAAAGTGCGCCATGTCAGCGCGTTCCCTGTAGCCAGCGCGGAGCTGGACGCCATGTATGTATTTTCTTAGAAAAACCCTATTTTTCTGACATTTTTGCTCGTTTCTTCTCTGAAGGCTCTGAAAGGACATGTGACCTGAAAACAAATGAAACAAGGGCATAATACTAGAAAAACAATAATAAAACTAAGGAAAACATGTGATATTCGAGTCAGAAACATAGTGCGATTCGGTGTTATCAGTGGCCCATTTTTTAAGGCAACAAGTGGATTGAAACCCTAGGGGTGCAAGTGTGTATTGTGCTTGTTTTTTTCATATATTTTTGTCTTTGATTAGGTCAAGCTAATTGTTAATTTGGTTTTTGCATACAAACCCTAATTCTCTAATCATGGCATAATTGAAAGCGTAAAAGTGCAAGAATTTAAACTCTAAGCTATTACAACATGATATAGGGAGGGGGGTACAAATTTGAATAGGGGATTATTTTGCAAGAAATTAAACCCTAAATTATTACAACCAAATTGAATTTGCAAGGCATAATATTTAAATGTACAATATTTAAATAAAATACAATAAATAAATATTAGATAAAATGTATTATGCAAAAAAGGTTTTTATTTGTTCATGTATGCAAAAAATATTTTTAATGTGAAAGGTATAAAGAAATAAATAAAAGATTAATTTTATTTGTTTCTTTTTTAGGACAAAAACCCTAATTCTTTAAGAAAATAAATATAATGTATTATTTATGTACAAAAATATATTAACATGTATAAAAATGGAATATATAAAAAAAGATGGTATTTTTTAGTATAAAATATCAATAAAAATAAAATGTATTATTTTTGTGTTTTTTTATTCTATGCTTTTAATAAAATAAAGTATATATATATATATATATATATATATATATATATATATATATATATATATATATATATATATATATATATATATATATATATATATATATATATATATATATATATATATATATATATATATATATATATATATATATATATATATATATATATATATATATATATATATATATATATATATATATATATATATATATATATATATATATATATATATATATATATATATATATATATATATATATTGAGTGTATAAAAAATAAAATAAATTATTTACAAAAATGAAATATTTTCAAGAAAATGTTTTCAATGTGAATAAAAATAAGAAATGAAATAAAAGTATTATTTTCATTATTTTTTTTAAATTTAAACAAAATAATATAAAAAGTATATAAAGTGTTTTAATGCTAGTAAAAATAAAAATAAATACCAAATAAATGTAAAAAGTTATAAAAATATTTTTAGATCATTTTTTATGTTTGAAAATAAAATATCAAAGTCAGAAAAGAAAATAAAAATGCAAAAATATCAAAATGCAAGAAAATGGGCCAGGGGGTGTGAAACTGAAAGTGGGGGGTGCCAAAAGCAGGAAGTAGCCAGACCCAGCCCAGCTACTTCATCTTCTTCCTCTGTCCAACAAGAACGCGCGCATGGCTTAGTTCAAACTTGTATCTCCTGATTCAGTGCTTTTTTGACAAAACTCAAAACATGAAACTTGTAGAGCATCAAACAACGAACCTAACCATATAAAAAACTTAAGCTAACTCTCAAAGACCAGAGAGAATTTCTCTGGCCCTAATTTCTAACCTAGTTTTTTCAGAAAGTTCATGGATGAAATTCTAATATAAATGAAAACTAAGCACATGTATGGTTTCAGGGCTATGAATACAACATCTTTCATTCACAAACCTAAGTCTAAATGTTCCTAAATAGAGAGATAGAAGTTCATGAAATACATGTTTCAGTTGAGTTCGAGCTGGACAATACAACAACTTTCAATGGGGCCTGAGGTTCTTTTGAGCTTGCTTGATGTCCTCTGATCCTTTCCCAATGCTTGGTTTGTTTTGAAGTGGCCTGAATCGTGCTATAGAACTCAACCTGCAAAGCTTCCAAACAAAAATGGTGATGTGTGTTAATGGAGTTACATCAACTTGTGAATGGTCTGGATAGCTTAGGTATATTGATTGGAATGTGTTTGAAGTGATTTTGGACAAAACACACGAGGGGATTTGATTGTGGCTTGTGATTTGCAGAACTGGCCCCGTTTTGCAAGAAAATGGAGATTTTGTGTACAAGGGGGTTAGAGAGGTCAAGAACTCGTGCTTCTGGCTTGCAAGGGTATGCAAAACTTGTTTGACAACTTTGCTTCAGTTGGTTTTATCAGATATGTGTGTTATGAGCTTTTTGCCCTTTGACTTGTTTTGAAAGCAAAGTTGGAAGTGAAGTGAGATAGGCCTGTACAGGCTATCTCCAAGCATGCACCAACGTCTTGTACTATGCCTGAGATTATGGAGCTTGTTTGCTGCAAGGAAAAAGGTCCAAGGCTCAAGAAAAAGCAATTTGACATAAAGTGCCCTTTATGAAAATGGAAGTGTGACCTTTATGCTCAAAATGGCAATGTTCATTGTACAATGCTCTCTTGATCAGAACAATGCCAGTGTCCAATGTATTTGCATTAAATTTTGGAGTGTAAATTGGTTTAGAGGCCTGTAATCATGTACTAAGCTAGTTTGGTCAGACTTGCAACTTGGTATGAACATGTATTGGCCATGGTTTCAAAGTGAGTTTTTGCCAACTTCAAGCATTCGATTCTCCCTAACCACAAAGGTGTTTGAGGAGTTCTTGGACAATTTGGAAAGCTTACAACATGTAATTTAATCCATCTTTGAAATTCAACTTGAAAATCCAAGTGGAACAATGTGAAAAATGGCCAAAAAGATGGGTCAAAATCCTGCGTAAACTAGGGCAAAATTTCTCTAAGTTAAAAGTTTTAGGTACCCTTGTTCTAAAAATCATAACTTGAGATCCAAGCTTCTTTTGAGAAAACTTTGTGAATTAAAGTTGTAGACTTTGTGATGTACTAGAACTTTCATGTTGTAAGTTTTGTTTGAATCTATTTGCATCTTGGTGAAAAAAATGGGACAAAGTTAGGAAAAAATAAGAAAATTTTATAACTTAGAAAATTTCAAAGTTATGAAATTTTTCCATTTTAAACCCTAATTTGCAATTTTGGATTTCTTGATGAACAAGCTTCATAATTTGACATGTCTTGATGAAAAATGACTCTTGGCACTTGATTTTGACCAAAAAGTCAAAGTTTGACTTTTTAGTGTACAGTTAAATTTTGATCAGTTGACTGAAAAATTCATCTGTCAATCCTATGCATTTGAGATATTTTGAACTTGTTGAATGGGTCAAGATGATTTCATTGAGTCCTTGAGTCCATGGTTAAGCTTGATTTGCCATTGGCTAGGTCAAATTGCCCTTGTGCAGTCAAAACCCTAAAAATGACCATTTTGCCCTTTTGGTGAGCTGATCAAATTTCTTGTGGAATTGTGATCCAAACTTGATCAAATGGTTCATATGAGTTCATAATGTTGATGTGGGTCAAAATTCATGAGGTTTGACTGTCAATTGGCCACAATTGACTTTTCCCCCAATACAACTGATTTCTAGGTCAACTGTCCAATTGACTGGGTAAAAATTTGAATCAAGGCTTGAAACTTGGTATGGACAAACTTGTGAGTCCAAAATGAAGTATGAAAGTCAATTTGGGCATTGAAAGTCAAAAAATCCCTATGCAACCTCAAACCCTAATTTAGGTCAACAGTGCAATGAGGTGTCTTGAGCAGAGCAAACCCTAGCTTGATCTTGAGTTCCAAGAGCCTTGTGATGAGAAATATGGATAAAATGGGAGGGAAAATTTTGGGGTACAACACTATGGTTAAATGATGTTTTTAGGACCTAGGGCAGGGAAATCACAGTGAAAATGCAGTGAAATCGCAGAATAACTTCAGCACAGATCAGTATGAGTCGATCTCAAAGGCCATACGTCGACTCATGCAGGATTAAAGACTCAGGATGAGTCGATACGAAGGATCATGCATCGACACATGCAGTGTTTCAGACTCAGTATGAGTCAACACAAGAGGATTATGCATCGACTCATGCAGGTTTCCAGACCAGTACGCGTCGACTCAAGGAAGTACGCGTCGACTCATGTAGTCCAAATTTTGACATATTTGTTTCCAAAGGCTGTAACTTGAGTTTCCGGACTCCGTTTAAGGTGACGTTTGAAGCTTTGGATAGCTAACACGATGAAATTAATTCATAAGGATTAAAATGAAGGATAAGAAGAATAATCCTAGTACCCAAATTAGGATAGAGTTAGCTTCTCGTGTTAATTGCTATAATGATTTTGTGAAGTATGATGAGGATAAGATGATATTAGATTATTGCTTGGTTCATAATAGTAAGATTAATAATAATAATAATAATGATGTATTATTATAGTATAATAATATTTAGAGGTTTAGTAATTAGAGATAAGCATTAAATGAGTGATTAATTGGCATAGTCGAGAATTGTCTGAATATTTATGGGCGATATTATGTTGTAGGCCTATGGCCAACATTGAGGGATTGTCGATCTGTCGTTGTATTGTTGGTATGGCTCAGTTGCTGTGGAATTACGTTGATGAATTATGTTGATGAATTATGTTAATGAATTATGTTGATGAATGACGTTGAGACGCCTCTTATAATTGGCAGCTATTAAGTTGTAGGCTTTTGGACAACGATGATGTTGTGTCGAGAAGTTGTTAGTTATGGTTGTTGTTACTACATTCATGATTGTGTCGCATACATTGCATATCAAGATGGAGTTGATGCTCGTTAAGATGGCATGTATGGCGAATATTGAGATGAAGGCTTATGCCTTGTTGATGCCTCTATTTATTGGCAATTATTTTAATATGGGAGTTCTGCTCCAATAGTACCACATGCATTTGCATAGTATTGAGTCACATTATATGATTGCATAAGGAAGTTGTGTATTAATGCGGTAAATGTTGTATGTTGTTGATGTCCCTTGGGATTATTGTTGTTTATAAGATGTGAAGTGGTGATATTATATGATATGATCAAATATATTATTTATCATACATTTTATTATATTATTAGATATCTCACCTCTTCTGTTTGAATGTTACCCTGATGTTGGTAACGTGCAGGTAATCCAGAGTGAAGGTGGTTTACCTTCAGTAGTTCGAGTTGGTATCATTGCTCTGATACGTAACACTCGGGGGGATAAACGCTTGTTTCCTTTAGTTATTGTTATTTCAGTTGTTGAACTTTAATTTGATTGTTGCTAAGTATGTGTTATTTTGAAGTTGTTGTAATGTTGGACAAGGATGTTATTATGATTCCGCTGCGTAGATGTTCAAGTTGTTGAATGAAGAGATTAAATTATTTTGTTGTTGGTTCATCCGAAGTTTTAAAGTGTTATGTATCCATGTTGAATGCAATGGTTTTTAAGTTGAATTGGTGGCATCCTGATTCAGTTGTATGAATTTTATAACTCTGATTTACATTTATAATTTCCGGGTAGAATTGGGGTGTTACAACTAGTATGAACCGGTGTCAGTTAGAAGCTTTCGGCTTAATCATTCCTACATATCAATTCCACATATTGAAAATGTCCAAGGAGAACTTAGGACATTGAGAAGAGTTGGTGGCACATTCATTTTGTTAGCATAGATTTGACATTTGTGACATGTCTTCGTGTAATAGTAGCAATCAGCTTCCATCTTCAACCAATAATAACCTGCTCGCGAGATCTTTTTGGCCATGGCATGTCCGTTTGTATGAGTTTCGAAAATGCCTTCGTGGATTTCCCTCATAAGTGTATCCGGTTCATGTTTCTCCACACACTTGAGTAATATCATATCATAGTTTCTTTAGTACAATACATTGTCGTTCAGAAAGAACATTGAAGCTAGCTTCCGCAGAGTTCGTTTGTCAATTATAGAGGCATTTTCTGGATACTCATGTTTCTCAAGGTACCTTTTAATGTCATAGAACCAAGGATTTTTATTTGGTCTTTCTTCAATAGAAAGGAAATGTGCAGGTTCTTCAAAATGTTTGATCGTGATGCGTGGTTCATGATTTGGCCAACTCACTTTGAACATGGCCGATAAAGTTGCCAAGGTGTCTGCCATCTGATTTTTCTCTCGTAGAATATGGCTGAAAGTAACCTCTGTAAACTTTACTACTAGCTTTAAAATATGATCCCGATATGGAATTAATCTAGGATGTTTAGTGTCCCATTCTTCGTTGACTTGGTATATGACTAACATTGAGTCTCCAAACACTTTGAGATGTTTGATTCTTAGATCGATAGCAGCTTCTAGACCTAGGATACAAGCTTCGTATTCAGCAATATTGTTGGTGCAGTCAAAACATAACCTTGCAGTATAAGGCTTGTGAAAATTCTTGGTAGAAGTCAAAACTTCCCCAATGTCGTGCCCCAGTGCATTTGAAGCCCCGTTAAACATGAGTGTCCAATGTGCCCCTGGATCAGGTCCTTCGTCGGGCCCTGGTATTTCGTAGTCACCTATAAACATGACATCTTCGTCTAGAAATTAGATCTTCATTGGATGATATTCTGGTAATGGCTGATGAGCTAGATGGTCAACTAGTACACTACCCTTGACGACCTTTTGAGTAACGTATTGGAGGTCTTACTCTGATAGTAACATCTGCCATCGGGAAATCCTACCTGTAAGAGCTGGTTTTTTGAAGACATACTTTAAGGGATCCATTCTTGCAATTAACCATGTCGTGTGAGTTAAGATGTACTGCCTTAATCGTTTAGTATCACAAGCAAATGCACAACATGTCTTCTCGAGAAGTGAGTACTTGGTTTCACAGTCGGTGAATTTTTTGCTGAGGTAGTAGATTGCATGCTCTTTTCTACCTATTTCTTCATGTTGTCCTAATACACATCCCATTGATCCTTCAAGCACTGTTAGATACATGATGAGCGGTCTTCTGGGAACTGGTGGCATCAAGATTGGTGGCTCTTGTAAATATTTCTTTATTGTCTCGAAGGTTATCTGACAATCATAGTTCCATACCACTGTCTGATCTTTTCGAAGTAATTTGAATATAGGCTCGTACGTAGAAGTTAGGTGCGATATGAACATTGAAATGTAATTCAACCATCCTAAGAAACCACGAACCTCCTTTTTTGTTCTTGGGGCTGGAATCCCATGTATGGCTTTCACTTTGTCGGGATCTACCTTAATACCACAATGACTTAGAATAAAACACAGTAGCTTGTCTGACCTGACACCAAATGTACATTTGCTCGGATTTTGTATTCTTTCGTCTCTATACAAAAATAGAAAGTGTGGTTTTGTTTTATTATTTGGAATGGGATGTTTTTAGCAATGAAATAAGGTGAGTTAACTGCAAAAGTTACAAAACCATAAGTTCCCATTGGAGTCCCTCTTTTCGTGCGTTATTTATTGTGAGATATTGAATCAAACTCTATTGGGTCGAAGAGTAGATTTTGGTTCAACAAAATTTATGTATGTTTTCGAAGTATGTTCACATGCTAGTGTCGAAGACCTACATACTATAGTTGAATCATGTTCTAGTATATGGGTGTCGAAATGCTAAAGTTGTTAGTATTTCGAATTGGACCTGTTTATCATGTCCAATTGCTTAAGTTAGCTTGCATACTAAGTTAGCTTGTAATGGGTATTTGTGAAACAACTCATTAGTTTAGTATATTAGGTTTATTATAAATAGAATACTAGTCTCTCATCATTGCATACTACAAATCTTAATTTATAGTGAGAGGGTTATTTATTATTCTTCAATAGTTGTAATCTGATTTAAAGAGAAAGTAAAGAATAGCAGTTAATAACAAATTCCTTGTGTTCTTTGTATTTTTCATTCTTTTCTATCCTTGTAGGTTTTTTGCCTTGAAGAACCCTGTTATACTTTATTTCAAAGGTATCGTGTTTCACAACCAATTGGTGTGCTGAGCATGGAGAAGATGCCTTCAACAAAGTATCAGATTGAAAAGTTCATCGGAGTGAACGATTTCGGTCTGTGGCGCATGAAGATGAAAGCCCTACTGATTCAACAGGGTTGTTTGGAAGTGTTGAAGGGAGCAGCGGCCATAGATGTTGCGTTAACGGAAAAAGAAAATACGGCCATGATAGAGAAAACGCACAACGCAGTCTTGTTGAGCCTTGGTGATCAAGTTCTTTGACAGGTATCAAAGAAGACGACGGCATCAAGGTTATGGGTGAAACTTAAAAGTTTGTACATGACCAAATCGCTGGTAAATCGACTCTACCTGAAGCAAGCTTTGTATTCATTCAAGATGATTGAAGACAAAGTGTTGGCTAAGCATTTGGATATGTTCAACAAGTTGATTCTTAATCTTGAAAATATTGATGTGAAGATCGATGATGAAGATCAAGCGTTGTTGTTGTTATTGTGCGCTTTGCCCATAACACATGCTCATTTCAAAGAAACTCTCTTGTATGGAAAGGAGTCCCTGACCTTTGAAGAAGTTCAATCAGCCTTGTATTCTAAGGACTTGAACAAACGAAAGGAGCATAAACCTTTTATGGTTGGTGAAGGTTTGACCGTTTAAGTAAAATTCTTGTGAAAGGATGGTAAGTTTAATAAGAAGAAAGGTAAAAGTCAGCTGAAGTCTTACAGTGGCGAAGCATATGTTATTCGATGCTATCATTGTAATAAGGAGGGTCACGCATGAAATATGTACCTTGAACGCCTGAAAGATCATGGAGGTAAGGATAATGGCAACACAACTATTGTTCAAGATGATTTTGACTTATCTGATGTTCTTGCGGTTTTGAGCAGCAACCCGTTAAAGGAGTGGATTATGGACTCTGGGTGCACTTGGCACATGACTCCAAACAAAGACTTATTCAAAGAGCTGTGTGATCAAGATGATGGATCTATATTTCTCAAAAACAACAAAGCTTGTAAGATTGCAGGTGTTGGATCTGTGAGATTCAAGCTCCATGATGAGTAAATAAAGTTGTTGATTGAAGTCAGGTATGTATCTGATTTGAAGAGAAATTTGATTTCTCTTGGTGGATTATACAAGAAAGGATATGTTTTCCAAGGAGAGAAAAGTATCCTAAGAGTCATGAAGGGGTCGAAGGAAGTCTTGAGAGGCGTGAAGAAGTAAGGCTTGTATACCCTTGAGGTTGAAGTTGTAAGTGGTTCGACAAATATTGCATCCACGAAACCTTTGTCGAAGACAAATATTTGGCACATCAGATTGAGCCATGTCAGTGAAAGGGGTCTGGTTGAATTAGGGAAACAAAATTTGCTTGGTGGTGACAAAGTCGAAAAGCTGAAATTTTGTGAACCCTGTATACTTGGAAAATATTGTAGAGTGAATTTCAATAGAGAAAAACAAAGAACACATGGATCCCTTGATTACATCCATGCTAATCTTTGGGGGCCTGCAAGGTGTCCATCAAATTCAGGAGCAAGGTCTTTTCTATCTATAGTAGATGTTTATTCTAGAAAGTTATGGGTATTCATTTAGAACACTGCTGATGAAACTTTTGAGAATTTCAATAGTTGGAAGACTCTGGTTGAAAATCAAACTGGCAGAAAGGTCAAGAGGTTGAGAACCGACAATGGCCTTGAATATTTCAATGAGGCTTTCAACAACTTTTATGCTGCCCCTGGTATTGCAAGGCACAGAACTACGACATGTACTCCATAACAAAATGGTTTGGCTAAAAGGTTTAATCAAACTACTTTGGAGAGAGTTAGATACATGTTGACTAGTGTTGGGTTAAAGAAGGTGTTTTGGACTGAGGTTGTTTTGACAACTACATATCTGATAAATAGATGTCCTTCGACTGTGTTAGATATGAAGACACCTGAAGAAGTTTGGTCGGGATATCCACCAGATCTTGACAAACTGATAGTATTTGGCTGTGTAGCCTATGCTCACATTAGGCAAGACAAGGTCGAACCTAGAGCTCTAAAATGAATGTTTATGGGATACTTTGAAGGAGTTAAAGCTTATAGGTTATAATGCCTAGATCCAGGTCACAAGAGGTGTATCACCAGTCGAGATGTAGTTTTCAATGAAGTTGAAATGACTTTCAAGAAAAATTATGATGTTGATCGAAATGCAGAAATATCTAACGAAGAGCTAGAACAGGGAGAGATTCCTGTTGAGGTGAAGCATGCTGATGCTGAATTGCGTATCCCAGATGAAGTCTAAGAAGAAGCAGAAGATGTTAAGAAAGTTGAGGAAACTGTCGATGACTACCTATTGGTAAGAGATGGGAGAGAAGAGTCATCAAGCCACCTCAGAGACTCGGGTATGCAAATCTTATAGCTTATACCTTAATCTCTACAAGTGAGGTTCTATACAAAGAACCTAGAGACCATAAGGAAGTTATGAGAAGTCGAAATAAGACTGAATGTATGAAGGTCGTGGATGATGAGATGAAATCTCCTCATGATAACAACACTTGGGAACTGATTAAGAAACCTGCTGGAGCCAGGTTAGTCAGTTGTAAATAGATTTTCAAAGTTAAGGAAGGAATCGAATGAGTGACGTCGAAAATATACAAGGCAAGGTTGGTTGCAAGGGGTTTCACTTAGAAAAAAGGTGTCGACTCCAATGATGTGTTTTATCCTGTTGTGAAGCATATGTCCATTCGAACATTGCTTGCTATGGTGGCACAGTTCGACCTTGAACTGAAACAAATGGATGTGAAGACTGCGTTCTTGTATGGTAATCTAGATGAGACAATCTTGATGAGACAACTTGAAGGGTATGTCGAAAAGGGAAAGGAAGATTATGTGTGAAATTTGAATAGATCTTTATATGGCCTGAAACAATCTCCTCGACAATGGCATAAGAGATTCGACAAGTTTATGGCACGCATAAGTTTCACTAGAAGTCAGTTCGACCACTGTGTTTACTTCAGATTTCGACCTAGTAATTCATTTACTATTTAGTTGCTTTATATTGATGATATTCTCATAGCAAGCAACAATATCGAAGATGTAATAAGGGTAAAGGTTGAACTCAATAAGGATTTCAACATGAAGGATCTGGGAGCTGAATTCAGGATTCTTGGGATTGACATTCGAAGAGATAGAAAGTAGTTGAAATTATTCTTATATCAAGAGGCATACCTACGAAAGATTCTTGACAAGTTTGGTATGTCGAATTCAAAATATGTTGTGACTCTAACAAACCCTCAATTCAAGTGTGGTATAGATTAGTGTCCCAGTATTGAGATCGAAAGAGCTTATATGAATAGTATTTCATATACTAATATAATAGGTTCTTTGATGTATGTTATAGTTTGTACTAGACCCGACACATCATATGCAGTAAGTCTTGTAAGCAGGTACATGGTGAATCCTGGAAAGGCTCACTGGAAAGCATTGAAGTGGATTCTAAGATACATAAATGGGCCTCTGAACAAAGTCTTAATTTATGGTGGATCCTTGGGTGAAGATAATAAAGCAGTGATCAAAGGATATGTCGACTCTGATTATGCAGGTTGTATGGATTCCAGAAATTCTATTTCTGGATATATTTTCACTTTGTTTGGTACAACAATTAGTTGGAAAGCAACACTTCAGAAGGTTGTCGCATTATCAACCACTGAAGTGGAATATATTGCTTTAACTGAAGTTGTAAAAGAGCATTATGGCTTGAAGGTTTTGCTAAGGAGCTGAAAGTTCAAGGAAAAATTATGACTGTTAAATGTGATAGTCAAAGTGCAATACACCTGTCGAAGAATTCAGCCTATCATGAGCAAATCAAGCACATTGATGTGAGTCTGTGTTTCGTCAAAGGGGTAATCGAGCGTGGAGAAGTCTAAGTGCTGAAGGTTTCGACATATCACAATGTTGCTGATATGATCATCAAGACATTGCCTAGTTGTGAGTTTTTCCAATGTATACAATTCATAAAGCTGCATGAAGAAAGCTAGTTTGTTTCTTGATATTAGAGTTTGTTCCAAGATGGAGATTTGTGAGATATTGGATCGAACTCTATTGGATTGAAGAGTAGCTTCTGGTTCGACGAGATTTATGCATGCCACGAAGTATGTTCACATGCTGGTGTCGAAGACCTACATACTGTAGTCAAAGTGTGTTCTAGTATGTGGGTTGTTAATATTTCAAATTGGGCTTGTTTGTTATGTCAAATTGTTTAAGTTAAATTGCACCCTAAGTTAGCTTGTAATGCGTATTTGTGGAAAAAAAACATTAGTTTAGTATGTTAGATTTACTATAAATAGCATACTAGTCTCTCATCATTGCATACTGCAAATCCGAATTTAGGGTGAAAGAATTATTTGTTATTTCTGAGCGCTTGTAATCTGATTATGTTGCAAAAACATATAAATTTTTATGTGTTATTATGCCTAACAAGTATCTCTATTTATAGAAAAACTTGTAACAATTAATAAGGAGAAATAATATCTTAATAATTTCAAAATGACTATGAGAAATAATTTTAGAATTCTCCACCTAAAACCTTAAAGTGATAGGTGAGTGGGTTCTCCCACTTATATATACTTAAGTCTCCACATTCCTATCCAATGTGGGACTATTTCTCCACTTACTCACATTTGCTATATTATTCCAACAAAATATTGGTTGGGTTTATAGGTTACTACACAGTTTTCTATGAGATCTTGTCAGAAATACATGGATAATTGTTGGTTTAAAAACGTTTGTTACTTACTGTGAGAGCGTTCTTTGCCTGCTACTTAGCATATGCTTGGTTTGGAGGCAGAAAAGGTAAAAGCACGGTGGAAAAATCACGGTAGCATAGAAGTGTACACTTTGTAGCTTGGTTTCCACCGTATATTGCTCTTCAAACGTGCGGTGGCGATGGAAAACAGTGAATCCAAACACACACACAAACTTACTTTTAATGCCAAATTTAAAAATATGAGGTATAATGTGGGATTTGGTGGTGAGAACATTTTTAGAATTTTTAATCAGTTATATGAATAATTGAATAATGTTGTTGGACTGTTTAAATGATCTGAATATAAAATATAATGTAAAAAATTCCGTGGTACTCATTAAAGAATCAAAATGAATTTAATGAATGTGGGTGCTCTAAAGTAAATAAAACACTAGAAGAGTATTGTCTGTTAGGCAAGCATAGCAAATTTTTTTTCTTTTGCTGCTTCCTGCACTAACTTCCTTACGCTAAGAGCTCTAGAATTCAACCTGCAATTGTTTGATTTTTACTTTGAGAGAAGTGAAGTTTATTTTTAGTTCTTATTGTTTGTTTGGACTGTTTATCAATTTTCCTTCACCATAGAATTAAATCACTTAAACTACCATACAACAATAACAAAACTCAATAATCCAAACATGATTATTTATTACATTTATTTCCTCATAACTAGAAAGTGACCACAGTCGCCCCAGTAGGGATTATTGCATCATTCTTATAGAATTTTACTCTTCCATTTTGATGATACATCTAATAGACTCCCCTTTGAGCATGTAATCAAAAGCTTTGTTAATCTCCGAAAATGGTATTGTATGAGTAATGAATTTCTCCAGTTCCAGCTCCTGCAATTAGTATCACATAACATAACATTAGCAACATAAATAACATATCAAAATGTAATGTTATTTTCTCCTAAAAGCATTGCAGAATTCAATATATAGAAGCTTACTCCTTTCATGTACTTCTCTACAACATTAGGAAGATCAGTGCGAGGTTTGTAGTTTCCGTAGAAGGTTCCCTTAAGAGTCCTCTCAGTCAAGAAATTCAAAGGATGAGTTTTGAAGGCATCATCTTTGTTTGGAACTCCAACAAGTACAGCAACACCCCAACCCTAATAAGAATAACAAATATTCAAGGTTCAGCTTTAGCCTTAGTAGGATTTATACTTTCTTTAGCAACCAGTAAGAGTAAATGAATTATATTTTGCATACATCATGGACACATTCGAATGCTGAGATCATGGCCTGGATGCTCCCGGTACATTCAACAGCACGATCCACACCCCCATTGGTCATTTCAGCAATTACCTGCAAACCAATTTTCACATCTCAACTTATTTATACGAAAAAGAAAAAAGATTTTAACCCATAGAAAACATAAATATATTTACTAAATTGTCAATGAACTAACTTCTTGCACAGGTTTGTCGTGATCTTTTGGGTTTATGAAATCAGTAACCCCAAACTTCTTAGCTGCCAACAAGAAAAGAATAAGAAATGCCATCAAAAAAAGAACATTCGTTGAATTTATGTTGATCCAAATCTTGAAGGATTTCAGACAAGTTAAAAAACAATGTACCCAATTCAAATCGGCTGGAAACTAAATCTACTCCAATGATTCTTGATGCACCAGAAACCCTTGCCCCTTCAGCAGCCTAAATTACGGTTTAAAGAGAAGAGCAGATGTTATTTTTGACTCATTTCATTTCCGACCATCACAACATCACACACTTAAAGTATAAGAGTAACAACATACAGCAAGGCCAACAGCTCCAAGTCCAAAGATCGCAACTACAGAGCCAGGTTTTGGTTTTGCAACATTCACAGTAGCACCAAAGCCTACAAGAATACATGCAAATTAAACTGAGAAAACATAGACTATGCCGAGTTATATACTAATATCTCAAGCTAGAGATCTTGTCTGTATATACCAGTGCATATTCCACAGCTGAGTATGCAAACTTTGTCAAGTGGTGCTTCAGGATTGATCTTTGCAACACATCCAGCATGAACCACTGTGTACTCACTGAATGTAGAAGTACCAAGGAAATGGTGTATGGGCTGTCCCTTGATAGAGAATCTAGATTTGTTGTCATTGATCATGACACCTCTGTCAGTGTTGATCCTAAGAAGATCACACAGGTTGCTCTCCTCTGAATTACAATGTGGACAATCACCACACTCCCCTGTGAATACTGGCAGGGCTTGATCTCCTGGTTTCAGATGAGTCACACCCTCACCTACACTCTCCACAATCCTGATCAACATCATCCCAACAATTATCAATAACATGCATTCAGATTACATTTACATACCAGTACATTAGATAATCAAAGGATTCAATCAATAATACATAAGATAAAGATCTATGAATATTGAGAAGATTCACATACCCTCCAGCTTCATGACCAAAAATACGAGGAAACAGTGGAGTCTGACCCTGAAACAGGGGAAAAGTTTACAGATCTAATTAAAATGATCTAAAAGTTCAGGATTCGATTGAAAAAAGATAGTTCATGGATCTACCTTAGCTTCCCAGAAGTAAACATCAGTGTGACAAAGGGAGGTGAAGAGTATCTTGAGACGAACTTCACCGGCCTGCGGTGGCGCCACCTCTACTTCTTCAATCACCAGTGGCTTCCCAGCTTCCCATGCAACCGCAGCTGCAAGTATAATACAAATTTTCAAAACAAAATCAATAAACCGATGATCAAAATATTGTTGGAAACAAAATAAAAATGAATAGAACATAGTTTGAAACCTCTGCACTTGATGACTTGACCAGCAGTGGTAGACATGATTAACAGATGATCTAGGGACAAGAGTGGAATGTATGAGTGAGTTGTTTGTTTTGTAATCTTATCTGTGAGGTACCAATGACTTGTGAGTGTCTCTATTTATAGTAGTGGGGAAGGAAACAGAGGTGAACACGATAAGACTTTTCTAAGTAACATAGTACTGCCACTATTGTACTTTGATAAATCAATGAAATAATACTATATCGTTTTGATTTGGTGGGTCATAGGCGTCGCTGTTGTTTTAATTTTTCTATTTATTTTTTACCAAAGCTATTAAATAATTCGAAAATTTGTTATTTGTATACATCATTTATCGTATATTATTGTTTATATTCAATTGATGATGGGGGTTTGGATAAGGGCTTGAAGTGTTAAATGAATGAGCCATTATATTTTCTCATCTCATCATAGGACAGTGAATTTCACCGAAAATAGAAGGTTGTTTGTTTCCAGTTCTTTTCCAAATTAAATTTCCCATATAATTGAATATAACATGTAATACACTTTATTAACCTTTATAATATTTTTATTTTATCCTATCTCTACTTTTTATTACAAATCATTTTGTCACTTTTGAAAGATATGAGATGGTTGTGTGGTTCAGAGGTGTGATGTTTGGTTGTATATTGGTTGGGTGTTATGACAGTAAGGAAATGTATCATATGTATCGTCGAAGTTGTGGTAAGATGTCTTAACAACATATTAGTGGCGGTCCAGGTCATACTCTTGATTTTGTGTTTGTGTATGTGGTATAAATTGTTGGCAGTTTTGGATGGATGTGGTGGTGTAAGGTTGTTGGATTTAGGTGGATTGACAGTGTTGTTGGGGTTTGTATTATTGTTGGGTTGGGTATTGGTGTTGGGGTTGGTATTGTTGTGGGGTTGGTTGTTGGGCATATGATGCAGCTCTTGTGCGTGGATCGATCAAATATGTCTCTTGAGACAAAAACAAATTTGTTGAAACCGACGTATATCATCTCATATATTAGAGAGTTGGTCTAACATCCTCCTACAATACTGGTTCATTTATGGTATGATCACATCAATGCCTCCATTGACGACACCCATCTCTAGCGAAGTCTCTAAATTTTGTAAATCTCAATTGGCCATTGAATCTGAGTTGATGTCATTGTCCTAAACACGTAGGGGGTCTGAGATAACTTGTTGCATGCCGAACAACAATTTCACGCAGTCACTATGGTTCATCTCCATAATAGTGAACCTGATGATTGTTGTTTTTGCAGTCCAAACTTCAGCATCCAAATGGTTAATATCATGGTTGAGACCCGTTAATTCTCTATTTTTGTGATTGGTATTATGTTTGGTAAAACTAACTTAGCAGAAACATGTTGAAATAAGATGTTCTATCAACTGGAGAAACATGTTGAACAAGATGTCCTATGCATGATCATTCAACATCACGCTTGTGTATAGCTGGACAGTTAGATGTTTTAGTTTATTTCACATACATAATATTCTTGGAATATTATGTTATCCTATGTGGCGCTCAGTTTAAGGATTAAGAGATTAAAGCTGAATTCAAGGAGTATTCTTAGTTTCTAATTATGGAGATGATTTAGGAAACTAATGATTGAAGTCCAATTCTTATGCAGAAGTTTCTGTAGACTTTTAGCAGCTGATTTGCTGTGTTTTTGAAGCCCAATCCACTCTAGAAGATTGCTTTAAATAGACTGTCACAAACCTAGTTTTAATGTGGACTTACTTGTGTTTTTTGTTAGGGTTTGTGTGTGTTAATTGTGAGTCTCTCTAATATCATCTTGATAAAAGAATATGACTATTTTTTGAGTTGTAAGTTCTGTCAGTCATTCTAAAGCTTTTAAGTAGTGAATGATTGTGTGTTTTTGAAGGTTGTCTTCTAATTCTTTTGAATTGTGTTCTTGTCATTGTTTGTGACTGAAAGGGATTTGAGAAAGGTCTCATACCTAGGTGAGTCTTAGGTAGAAGTTAAGCACGTGTGGTGATTAAGTGAGTAGATTGTAAACTAGTGAGAGTTTGTTATGGGTCTATAAATTGATACTACTTAGTTGATTTCGTCCTTGGCTTCGTAGCCCCCAGAGTAGATGTTGTTGTACATCGAACTGGGTTAACAATTCACTGTGTTCCTTTATTTTTGTTTCATTATTTATTGTTTGTAACTATTCATTGTGTTGTTGTTCAGAGATCAGTGTCTCGACATCTCTTAGGACATCTGAGATCTGAATATTAAAATTTCAATTGGTATCAGAGTAGGCATCCTACTCCGACTCTCTGAGATTTAGGGAAGATAATTTTTAGTATAATGGACAAGGAAGGAGGGTTTATGAATAGACCACCCATTCTTGATGGGACCAATTATGATTATTAGAAAGCTCGTATGGTGGTTTTATCAAGTCTTTGGACAACAAGGCTTGGTGTTGTACCCCAAAATTTTCCCTCTCACTTATCAAGAATTTGCTCACAAGATCTCCTTGGGCTCAAGACTGCACTAGGGTATGATCAGCTCAAGACACCTCCTTAGGCACTGATGACCAAAATTAGGGTTTGAGTTTGCACAAAGATTTTTTGAACTTCCAAAGCCCCATATGACTTTCATAGGTCATTATGGACCCTCAAGATTACTTATGTCAAGATTCAAGCCTTGGATCACACTTTTGACCAGTCAATTGAACAGTTGACCTAAAAATCAATTGTATTAGGAAAAAAGTCAACCATAGCCAATTTACAGTCAAACTTCATAATTTTTTATCCACATCAACATTTTAGACTCATATGTATCATTTGATCAAGTTTGGACCATAATTCCTCAAGAAATTTGATCAAATCTCCAAAAGGGCAAAATGGTCAAAATTAGGGTTTTGACTGGGAAAGGGCAATTTCTGATTTTTGACCTAGAAAATGGTAAATTGGTTTAAGGAATGATCTCAAGAGTCCAATTGCATCATTATGACCTAATGACATGATTCAAAACATTGCAAATCCTTTGGATTGACAGATGAATTTTGCAGTCAACTGATCAAAAGTCAACTGTATACTGAAAAGTCAAACTTTGACTTTTTGATCAAATTCAAGTGCCAAAGATCACAATTCATAAAAACATGTCAAAATATGAAACTTATTCATCAAGAAATCAAGATTCAATTTTGAAAAGTCAAAATTTCTAAACTTAGAAATTTTTCTAAGTGTTGAAAATTTCTTATTTTTTCATAACTTTGAGCCAAATTTTCACCATGATGCAAGATGATTCAAAGGAAACATCCAACATAAAAGTTGTAGATCTCCATGAAATCTATAAGTTTTCTTTACACAACCTCTCCTAAAAATGTTTGGATCTCAAGTTATAATTTTGTGCATACATGCTCATGAACTAAAAAAGACTTAGTAAAATTTTGCCCTAGTTAGGCAGATTTTTGATCTAACTCCATGGCAATTTTTCACATAGTTCCAAGGGGAATCTTCAAAATCAATTCAAATATGGGTTGTAGATAATATTTCAAGCTTTCCAAAATGTCTAAGAACTCCTTGAGATCATTCTTGAGAAAGGAGAATCAAAGGCAAGAAGTTAGGATTTTCAAACTTGAATTACAAGCCATTTTGTGAAGAACACTTGATCCAATCTTCAAGCATGATGTACAAATCTTGATTTTCAGGCTTCAAACTTGCTAATCACTCAATAATTTAATGTTTACACAACTGATGGAGCCATTGTCCAAGCATTTGAGTCATTATCCAAGTTGCATTTCCATTTTGGGAAGAAAGTCACCACTTCCATTTTGGAAAAGTGACTTTAATCACAATGTCAACTCTTCTTGAGCCCATACATTGTTGTTTCTGACTCAAAAACATTTAAAATCAAGAAGCAACATATCTACAGCCTGCTAACCACCCTACAAATCCTTGTACTTCATATTGAAACCATGTTTGTCAACTTTGCTTCAAAATCAAGTAACCAAGCCATAACATGTGATTTCAATTTCTGAGTTGTTTCAAGCCTCAAAACCTCTTGCCTATAAGTACATACACTATTTGAAAGCTAACACACAAGCTTGAGGACCCTAAAACTCTCCAAAACACCATTGCTGCACAAAACTGCCTAACTTGACAGTTTTGAGCCAAAACTCATCATCTTCATTTCCACTCGTGCGTTTTGAAAACCAATCATTCAAACACCTTCTATACATCATACCAAAGTAATCCAGGCCCCTGTTTCAAGACTGTAACTCCTCCATTACTATCCACCATTTTCAAACATCAAGCTTGCAGGTTGACTTGAGTAGAGAGATTCAGGAACTTTCAAGGAAAAGTAGGAGTTGGAATACACTCAAGGAGGTCCAGGAAAGCTAAACAGATCCCCATGCCATCTCAAAAGTTGCTCAAACTCCATTCATGACTCCAGTTGCAAGAGGTAAGTTTTCAAACTTCTATCTCTTCATACAAGCATCATTTGATCCTGATTTGTGAAGACAAAATATAGATATCTTTGCTCTAAAGCTGACCACGTTCATAGTTCCCATTTATATTGACTGTGTATAGAGAATTTTGGATTTGAAATTTTTGAGAAAATTAGGTTTCAATTTAGGGCCAGCAAAATTAGTTTTCATCTTTAACTTTTAGCTTACATACGTTATATGGTTGGATTCGTGAGGAAAAATAGCACAACTTTCATGTTTTCATTTTCCATTTTTATTGAGAAATGAATGAGATACAGGTGGTCCGGCTAGCTGAAGGTTGAAGATGAAGTACAGGCCATGGAAACGTTTTACCATATGTATTTATTCTTTCATTTAAGTTAACGGATGTACAACCACCCCAGTGGTAAGGCAGCGCGCGTTATTGATAGAGGTCGTGCGTTCAAACCTCAGCGCTACCTTTTACAAATGTTTTTACATGTTTATGAAGTGTTTCAAGTGTCAAGCCACAAAACGCACGAGCCAAAAATGAAATGGCTATGATTTTGCAGCAACTGTATGTTTTTGGCAGAATTTCAGTGTTTTTTGAGTTTGAGAGTGTTTTGGATGCAAGCCAATCGTGTTAAGCATTGTAATGACTTGGTATATTTGTATAGAAATGACACAAAGGTCAATCCTTACTAGCTGTATAAGTTCTAGCACCTTTTGCAACTTTTCTTGTATTTTAAGTAAAGTGAAATGACAAATGCAACATGCTTGTACTGAATACCTCAAGGGTTGATAAGAGTTGTTATACATTGCTTGAGACCTGTGGAAATTGTTTGCATCAAAGGGACAGGTCCAAGGCTCAAGGTTGACAAAATTGCAAAAGCTCACCTTTATGAAAATGGCAATGTGAACTTTATGCCTAAAATGGAATTACAACTTGTACAAAGCCTCAAAAGAAAAGATAAAGCCTTTATCTTCTGAGTTTGCATTTAATTATGGAGTGTAGAATAAGTTTAGGACCTGTAAAGCAAGGTACAAGCATCATGGATCTGATTTGCAACTTGATCTCATGTAAAAATGGCTTGAACAAAAGTGATAAAATGCCAACTTCCCTTCTTCGATTCTCCCTAACCAAAAATGATCTTGGAGAGTTCTTGGACATTTTGGAAAGCTTGAAATGTGTTCTATAATCCATATTTGAAATGCATTTTGAGATACCTCTTGGAACTAAGTTAAAAATGTCCATGAAGTTGGGTCAAAAACCTGCCTAAATTAGGGCAAAATTTCACTAAGTTAAGAAGTTCATGGACCTATGTTCACAAATTCATAACTTGAGATCCAAGCATCTTTTGGGAAAAGTTTATGAAGAAAAGTTGTATATTTAATGGAGGACTACAACTTTCATGTTGTAAGTTTTCTTTGAATCTAATTGCATCATGGTGAAAAAGTGGTGGAAAGTTGGAAAAAAATAAGAAACTTCTTATACTTAGAAAAATTCTAAGTTATGAAAATTTTCAAATTCAAAACCCTAATTTTCAAAATTGGTTTTCTTGGTGAACAAGTTTCATATTTTGACATATCTTGATGAATTATGACCCTTGGCACTTGATTTTGACTAAAAAGTCAAAGTTTGACTTTTGTAGTGTACAGTTGACTTTTGATCAGTTGACTGCAAAATTCATCTGTCAATCCAATGAACTTGAGATCTTTTGAACCATGTAATTAGTTAAAGATGATTCCATTGAACCGTTGAAATAATTCTTGAACCCAATTGGCCATTGGCTAGGTAAAAAATCAGAAATTGCCCTTTCTCAGTCAAAACCCTAATTTTGACCATTTTGCCCTTTTGATGATTTGATCAAATTTCTTGAGGAGTTGTGATCCAAACTTGATCAAATGATACATATGAGTCTAAAATGTTTTTGTGGATCAAAAATCATGAAGTTTGACTGTAAATTGGCCATGGTTGACTTTTTCCCCAATACAGCTGATTTTTAGGTCAACTGTCCAATTGACTGATAAAAAATATGGTTCAAGGCTTGAAACTTAACATGAGCAATCTTAGGGGTCCAAAATGATGTATGAAAGTCACATGAAGCATTGGTGGTCCAAAAATCCTTGTGCAAACTCAAACCCTAATTTTGGGTTATCTATGTAAGATGTAGTGTCTTGAGCTGACCAAACCCTAATCCTGTCTTGAGTCCAAGCAGTCTTGTGAGAAAAATATTAATAAATGAGATGGAAAATTTTGGGGTACAACGACTTCCCCTGTTCAATCTTCTTGAACCTGAAGAGTTAGATTGACGAGTTTTGCCGTTCGTGACTCGAAGGTAAAAGATGATTGGACACTAGAGTGCCCATAAATTTGCACTCGACAAAACGTAGTTGAGGGAATGGGCTTAAAGATGCCATTTGGAGAGATGATAGAATCTTGTTGGATATGGGCTTGTAGATGCCATCCAAGAATGTTTGTCTAATTGTAAGTTGTAAGTCAAAAGAATGAGTATCATAATGGTGTCCGTATCTGGAACGTATCTAAACTGTATCTGGAGACTGAATCTGTATGAGCAATGGAATAACGTCCGTGTCTGGAGCGTATCTGGGCTTTGTCTGTATTTGAATCTGAACGAGTAACAGAATGACTTCCGTGTCTGGAGTGTATCTGTACCGTATCTAGAATTTGAAATCTGAATAAGCGACAGAATGGCATCCGTGTCTGGAGCGTATCTGGACTGGAATCTGAATAAGTGACATAATGACTTCCGTGTCTGGAGTGTATCTGAACTTGAATCTGAAAGATGAATCTGAATGATTGACAAAATGACTTCCGTGTCTGGAGCGTATCCGCACTGTATCTGAAGTTGAGATCTGAATGAGTAGCAGAATAACTTTCGTATCTGGAGCGTATCTGAACTATATCTGAAAGCTGAATCTGAATGAGTAACAAAATGACTTCTGTGTCTGGAGCGTATCTGTACTATATCTGAAATCTTTGAATATTGTTAATGGTAGTTGTTAATCTTATCCTGAAAAGGGTAAAATGTTAGTTGAAACACAAAGTTATGTTGCATGAAATGTATGATGCAATAAATGCGTTTTATCAATGTTTATGATATATGGATGTAGTGTATGCGCATGTAAGCTGATGTGTTGTATTGCTGAGGAAAATAAATCCTTGACTGCTGCCGGGGACAATGAATCCTTGATTGCTGAGGATAAGAAATCCTTGGCGACTTCACTGGGGGTATAAGGATTCTTCATGTCTTGAAGTTGGAGTATTGAAAAAAATTCTGTTGTGAGAGTAATGCCAAATACTGCTTGAGTAATCTGCTTGGGGAATCCAGAGAATTTTGATGACTTCTGCTGGGAATTAAGAATGGGAATCTTCATTCTGTTGGGGAGCAATGAAAACTCTATGGGGAAGAAAGCTATACTGCTGGGGAGTAGGTTCAGGAGTTTGGGTTGTCTGCCATTCTACTGGGGAGTTATCCTAGGTTGGGGAGAGACAAAGTTAACTGTTATCCGGTTGCTTTTCAGGTTTCAAGATGACCTGCTGGGGAACTTGGAGAAACTGAATGGTTTCCGCTGGGGATTGATAGTTTGGAACTTTGGCTCCGCTGGGGATTAGTAGTTGGAAGTTTCAGCTCCACTTGGGACCTTAATGATGTACTGTAGGTGTTGTACCCCAAAATTTGCCCTCCCATATTCTTCAAGATTTGCAAAGAGCATGCTTCAAAATCTCCCCAAGGGTTGCACAGTTCAAGGGCCTCCTAACAGTCAAAAACTAGGGTTTTGGTTCTGGCAAAGAAATTGAAGTTTCCAAGGGTCCAATCAAGTCCCACATGCCTACAAATATGGTCAAGCATCCTCATACCAAGTTTCAAGACTTACAGCACAAAATTGCACAGTCAAAAACCCTAATTGCTCAGCAGTCAACTGTAGGGGCAAAATGGTCATTTGACAGTCAAAAGTTCAAATTTTTGGTCAACATCTTATTTTGAAGCCACAAACATCATTTGATCAATTCTTGATCATGATTCTCAAGGCATGGCTCAAAAAGTCTCAAGATGCAAAAGTTTCCATATTTCGACAGTTGAAAAAGTCAACTGTAACTTGACCAAGGCATAACTTCCACATGGTTTATCAGAAAAATTCCATGCAAAGCTCATTTTGAAGAGAAAGACATTTCCTACAACTCCTCTTCACACTTCAAGTCCAAGAAATGCTCTCAAAAAAAGTTATCAATTTCAACATTATAGGTCATTTTCAAAAGTCAACAAAAGGGGACTTTAAGTCAAAGGCCATAACTTGAGATTGGTAAATCAAAATGACATGGGACCAAAGGCATTGGTTAGAGGACTTCAAGACCTTTCCAAAATGTCCAAGAACATGATTAGAGCTTAAAAATTGAGCAAGATATGCCTTGTGGAAGTTGGGAAATTTTTGGGAATTTTGAAAAGTCAACTTTACTTCAAATGCCTCAAAATTGCTAATGGGCCACATTTTCTTCCAAGATTCATCATCCAAAGGCTATGCACGACCATTTGGCCCAAAGGGGATTTATTTCATCATTTTTTATTATTTATTTGAATTTTTAATTACTATTAATTCATTTAATTAAATAAAATATGAAAAAAAAATACTAAACCAATACATTTGAATCTTTTTATGCAGTGTAATCACTCATTGGCTACTCAAGATTTCGTGCATACCAAAATTGGAAGGTTTGGCCATGATTGACATCAAAATCACATGGAAAAAGATTTGAAAATATGCCATGAAAATCAAATATCTCTTTCATCAATGCAAGGATCTTTTGGCTCAAAACTCAACCCTAATTCATCCCATACATATACTGATGCAAACCCTAAAGCTCAAGACCCTGAAAGCTGCGCTCAAAAACCTCTCATACACTTTGCAATTTTTGTGAATTTTTTCAAAACTGAAAACATCATTCCAAAGCGTTTCAAGTCAAGATACCTATTCCATTGCACTCCCAAGGCATCAGGGAACATTTCTGGATCAAAACCACTGATTCTAACGCAAAGAATTGGTAGAAACATGTCTCACTTTTCATGAAAATATGCATAATTGTGTTTCAATTTCTGGGTATTTTTCATACCATTTAATTGTTGTTTTACACTAATCTAATCATGCTGAAGCTAACCATGTATTTTAATTGAGTTTTTGTGCATTGTATAAGAAATCACCATTGAAGCTTTCTAGGTTTTCAGAAGTCACGAATTGGGGCTTCCTTGTTCTGGAAAAATTGAGACATGAGACCCACGCCATTAGAACCAGAAGATCATGACCAATTGATTCCATACCTCGCGCCTAATTTATGAACCACGATGGCCTATTCTCTATTTTTCTGTTCATCATTTAGTGGGGGTTTAAAACCCCCGCTATTTAGTTTGTTTTTTTAGGCAAAATGCAGAACAAGTGGAGAAGAAGGCATGCTGTCAACCGGCCATTGGTCTATTCAAGTTTAGCGCATTTTTTGAATTAACGTCATTAGCGTGTTTTGTTTTATATATTATTTATTGTCCATTAATATTACAAAGAAAGCAAATGGCACAGTTGGTTAGTGCGTTGTCACATAAGCACTGGGACCTGGGTTCGATTCCCAGGTCCCCTCACTTCCTTAATACATTTTGTTTCCGTGAGATTCTATGCAGCTTGCTTCCTGAAGCCCACCATGCAACCTCAGATCCAAGCGCGCCACATGTCTCAGAGCATCAATTCAAGGGCCTTGATCTGAGGAGCACCATGTGCATAAGTCAACCAGGCCACGCACTCCCAGGAAAAGTCAAAAGGGCCAAGCTTCTTGGGCCTAATTACTCACCACATAACCTCCAGTTTGGGGTCAACACCCCCTTGGTTTGTCTTCTTTCACTCATTTTATCTTCTTTTTTTATTTTTATTTGTTTATTTAGTTTCAATGTAATTCTTTAAATTAATATATTTTCATAAAACATAAAAATAAAAAAATAAAAAAATCAGAAAAGACAAAAATAAAAATATATTTTATTTAAATGTTATTTTTTGTAAAAAAAGTCTTATTAATTAATTGCTTAATTCTAGATTTAAATTTTAATATCTTTTCTTAATAAATTAAAAAAATGTAGAATTAGGGTTTTAATTACTTTTATCTTTTTTTTTTTTTTTCTTTTTCACCGTATTAATTATTAATTATTTATTTTTGTAAATCAAATTGTATTAATTAATTAGGTTAACTTTAGGTTTAATTTTCACATTTTTAAAAAAAAACTAAAAATAGCTAGAATTAGGTTTTAATTCCATTAATCTCATTAAAATCCTTAAATACAAAAAACTCAAAAATAATTTCCTTTCCCATTTAATTTTATTAATTTCATAATTATAATTTAATTTCCTTAAAAGGGTCCAACGCCCTCGCGTTCCCGATTTTAATTCTCTCCGCGTTTTATTTCTTTTTGTAAATATTCATGTAATTCTCCCAAAGCCATGTAATAGATCAATTAGGGTTTTTATTTTCTCGCACTTTATTTTATTTCAAATCGGGTCCTGGATTAAATTTGGCGATGTGGACCCGCGCCTTTGTAATAGCATAAGACCTTTTAATTCCGCATCTTTTAAACTGTTAATTAATTTGCATGAAAGAATGAATGTCAAAATAAAAGCAATGCGTAGATCACCAATACATGACAAGACAAAAATATCTGAAAACGACACACAAATCACACACCACCCCTAGGGTACGCCTCACTGTTGCCTTGCCCCTCGAAAGGTGATCGTCGAGTAGAGGACGTTTTAGTAAGTCCTCATGTCCATGAACATGGCATGAGGGTAGCTTCTAAGGTGTCTTCCTATTGCTCCGGTGATCACCATGTCTCGAACCTTCGAATAGACCCGAACACCTCCAACGGTGGTGCTACCTATCTCTCAATGGTGGGATGGCACTACTTTAAGGACATTTACACAGACGAATTCCTTAGGGTAGGTAGACGATTCTAGATACTTGCTCTAATTTCAAAATAAATCAAAAATACTTTTCACACCGACACCTTTTCAAAAAGCTTTTGAAAGCAACTTTTCAAACACTCTTGAGGACCGATACAAGAGTCGAACTGAAATTTTCAAAGAAACTTTTTAAAACCACAGTTGAAAAGCAAACAAACCAATTTTGAAAACACAATGAGCAAGTATCTAAGATCCCATGGATAACCATGGATAGAAAGGGTGCTAACACCTTCCCTTTCTATAATCTACCTCCCGAACCAAGAGCAATCTCTATAAGGAATTTTTATGTGCTTTTGTCCTTTCCATTTGGAGAAAATAAAAGACGGTGGCGACTCTTACTTCCGCGACATTTCGCGAACCAGCGTTAAACAGTCAGTTCCAGATCCACCGATCACAGAACTGGCGACTCTGCTGGGGAAATTATAAAAGTGAGGTGTACCTTAGGACTAAGATCACTTGTGTTTTCAATTGCTCTGACTTGTTTGCTTTAAATTGTGGGACTGTCTTGGGAGTTCTATAGATCCTAACCTGGATCTGGGGATACCTTCTTAGAAAGTAGCAACAAGGCCGTGAGGGAACTGTGCGGGGTATACCGACATGGTTGAAACAGTCTGCTACGTTGATGTGGCACTTTGGTGTGTACCGGTAACCCTTGAGTTCAGTCAAGGAGAGTACGGGGCCTCCGCGTGGTGTCGTGAAGCATCAACTGACCTTAGGAACCTTAATTGAACTATCTTGGCCTCTTTAGGGTAGTGAGATAACTGACTTTGGTGCAGTCCGAGGTTGGTTGATACTCGATACTACACTCAATTGAGGGTTGCTTTCTTGGAATATTTCGGTCGCCAGTTCAATGGCTAAATCGAAACGATGAACAATGAAAGCAATCCCGTGATATTGGGACCCTTAGAACCCGGTTACTTCTGATAGGACAGGTTGAGCCCACCAACTTCAAGAGGGTAATACCTAGACCCCATGCTGGCCTAAACTCTAAGGGCTCCTTTGTGTGACTTGTGTGCCTTCGTACTTGACTATTTGCATGCTTGTTGTCTGACACTTGAGCTTCTCGCAGGTTTTGTTTGTAGTCCTTAATTAGGACTCATAACAAGGTTTACCGAGTTTCTTGCAGGTTTTGTTTTTAGTCCTTAATTGGGACTCATGACAGGTTTTACTTGAGTTTCTTGCAGGTTTTGGTTTGCAGTCCTTAATTGGGACTCATAACAGGGTTACTTACATTACCCCATGCATAACATAACATCATACCATTGCATACATCCTAACCCATTTCAAGGATCTCAAGGGTCTGTGATGCAGGTCAGGAGGAACCAACTGTCCAGCAAGGGGAAAAGGGGATTTATTTTCCTCTAGCCAAGGTTGTCAGGGGCTATGACCCACTGGATATGGTGAGCCTTTGACCCTTGAAGAAGAATTCTCAACAACATGGGTTTCCTTCAATCAAGCTACCGGATTCGAATTCTAACAAATTTCTTTGTCTACCCCGTGAGGTCTTTGAAAACATTGCATGCATACATACACATCATAACAGGTATCCTTGTTGCAGGTCACTTACCTTTCTCGCTGCTTATTTCAGCAATGGCTTCCCAACAAGATAACCAGGACCTTCTTGCTCAAGAGACTCGGTTCGGGGAAATCCTCTTGAATCTATCCAAGGGGCAGGAAGAGCTGAGGACACTTCTCATGGAGACTTTGGTCAGGAACAGTGCTGAGGATGAACGACTGAAGCACCTGCAAGCTGAGATGGATGCAATGAAAGCCCAGATGCTGGGGCAGGGGACTGCCATTCAAGGTTTAGCCCAAAGACAAGAAGAGCTCGGGGTTCTCGTCAACCAACTGCTTCGGCGTAACCAACTGGGGCAAACATCTAAGGTTGAAAGGCCAGTCATCATTCAACCATCTTTGAAACAAGGAGATAAGGGGAGAGCTCTCCAAATGGCTCCAGTGTCACAAATTCAGCATCAACCTCACCAGCTTCAGCCAGACAAGCCCAAGAGGCAATTCACCCAGCTCAACATGTCGCTGTTTCAAGCTTTACAACGCCTGTTGAGATTGAATCTGATCACATTAAGGGCTCATCCCCGGAACCCCAACACAGCATCTCCTACCTATCATCCCAATAAGAGGTATGCCTACCACTCTGCCAGCCCAGGACATGATACAAACGAGTGTTGGGCTCTGAAGAATAAGATCCAGGACCTGATTGATGAAGGGGCATTGGAGTTCACACAAGATGGTCAGGCTGAGTTTTTCTACCATCCCTCCAAGGCTCACCATTTGAAGTAACAAGCCCTGAGATGAAAAGACTTTTGTTCATTAGGATTTTCAAGTTGTAATTCTCTTTTGTCCAAACATTTACTCATGTTGAACGTTGTTATTTCATTAATGCATCGCATATGTCTGTTTTGAAGCAATATATTCGTATTCACTATATGAAAATTATTTTCATATTTTTTCTGATGTCAACTCTCGACTTAAAATTCTAAGCCTCTTGAGGGAGGATGACGAAAACGAATACCACAATCTACAGTATGCTTTTGAACAGACCCCGCTGATGAGGTACAGACATTGTTTCAATTCCCAAACACTGGAGTTATAAGGAAGATAATCCCTCGTCAACCCCTCTGAGCCAAAGAAGTAGGAGTTTTTTCTTTTCGAAATTTAAAACCCTTAATCATAACCTGGGGCAGGGTAGTTCTCTCAGTTGATCCAAGTGCATGACAAATGGCACCAAAGAAGTCCTTACAAAACAAAGAAAGACAGTGATGGTTCCGAATAATCATACAGACAGGAAGTCATTATCTCTCAAAGAATAAAAACCCAATAAGTCAAAACCTACGAAGGAGACTTACAAAACTGGGGCATCCCGCTGACTGTAATCACAAAAGAAACAGTTCAGGCAAAAAAAATAGGGATAATGAAATCAAAAAAAAGAAACAGGTCTTACAAACCCTCGACAAAAAATGACTGCCTATTCAAAATAAGTTATCAATATCCGAATCATCACCGGAAAATCAGAGCGAAGACTCGAACAAGGTCTAACGTATGATCAACTGAGTTTAGGTTTGGAGAACATCACGAAGAGCGGGTGGGTACAAATAAATTTGAGCCTTTATCCTTTGTTTCTTGAACCGTGAACCAAGCCACACTACAACCCTTAAAAGTCCTAGCTGAAGCATGGGTTAGTTCGAAAGCATACTGTTACGAAAAGTATCCTGACTCCTTAAGGCTTACGGTAAAACAACGAGTTGACATCGCATTTTGAAAAAAAAATTCACTTGTTTTTATGAAAAAAAAATGCATTTTCAAAAACTTCAAGACAGACATAAGCTTTGCATTTTTAAATAACATTGTTTGCATCTGACCTTTTGTTTGAACATCATAAGAGTTCGTACGACGAATGTATAATGGACAAAATCTCTTCCAACCAAGGGGCAGACATGATCATGGTCCATAATCTGGGGCAGTCAAGTCAAGATTCAGAGAATCTCTCAAATACCAAGATAACCAGGGGCAAATCTCCGCCTGAGTCACTTGGGGCATGGGACACGAATTCCAGCTATGAATCTTGCCTGATTAAACGAAGACCTTCTGGTAGTATGGCAACACTACACTAATGACAGGGGCACCTCCCTACATCCTGAGAGCATGGACATATTCGAAAAAAATACTACACAAAATCAAAGACCCGCTAGGTTGACACACCTAGGAAAAAATAAGGGCTTCCCGGCGAACCAAAAGGGTTCGGGCAAAATGAAGGGATGAAATGAAAAAAATCTGTACACCCGGCAAGTCGAAAACCCGAAAAGGCGGCTTGGGCAAGAATGGGTATCCCGGTGGACTGAAAACCCGAAAGGGAGGTCCAGGCAAAAGTTAGGGATCAAAGCGCACGACTATGTCCTGTCATCTTGTCACCTGCCTACCAGAAGAAGGTTGGTCCATCAATAACTATCAGCACCTCACAGGTCTTCCTCTCCCACCTCAGAAATAGGGGCAATGACGAGTTGTCCAAACGGTCTAATGGTTCTGTCCATCAAGGTACCAAGGTAAGTTCAACCGAAGAACATAACCAGTATACCTTAATTCCCCAGAGAGTGAGCCAGCAAGTCAGTGCACTCTCCCCAAGCAAAGCTATTATCAGCCTTAAGGAAGTTGGGTACCCCCGCAGATCTCAATATTCCCCAGCACATCATGCAGATATTCTTAACAAGCATCCCCGGCAGTCTTGACCTAAAGATTGTTCCCCGGCGGTATATCAAACATTCAGCGGAGTCACTTCCCGTACAGTTCAAAAACTTCCCCAGGAGAGTCCAATCCAGTTTCCCCAGGAAAAGTTGGAATCCATCTCCCCAAGCAGTAAGCTTATCCATAGTAGATTCTGGAAGCTTATCCTCGCAGAGCACGAACGCGTCTCCCGGCTTTATTCAAAGAGTTATTTCCCTACCAGGATATAACTGGGTTATCCTCAGCCAAAAGCCATGAGAGGATCGTCCTCGGCAAAGTCTTCTTATCCCCAGCGAAGTCTATTAACACTTCCAACGTAACAACGGTATCCCCAACAAAGTTACCATCAACATTCCAGCAAAGTACCTTTCTCCTTGTAGAGTAATCTGTTCGCCAAGTTTATTCCCCAACAGAGTTATCTTCTCCTACCGGTATTCTTGCAACTATCATCCCCAGCGGAAACAACAAAGCATTGTTCTTCAACATCAACCCAGGATTTGACTTCCCGGCACCCGTCAAGGATTTATTTTCCTAAGACAAAAGCATACACTCATAAACATCGCATTTTCATACATTATAGCATGCATATACGCATCATATCTTATAAACCTCATTTATGTTGAGAACATCATCGTTTGATTCATATCATGCCTTGCATATGACTGACCTTTACCTTTCAGGAAAGATCCAGTTAAGTTCTCAGCTATATTTCAAGACCTTGACCGGTTCAGTTAAATCGACCCTAAGATTTTTCTGTTTCTTATCCAGTCAAAGGCCTTCTCTGGTTCAGTCAGATCGACCCTAAGATCTCCTTGTTTCTTATCCAGTTGAAGATTTCAAGACCTTGACCGGTTCAGTTAAATCGACCCTAAGATTTTTCTGTTTCTTATCCAGTCAAAGGCCTTCTCTGGTTCAGTCAGATCGACCCTAAGATCTCCCTGTTTCTTATCCAGTTGAAGATTTCAAGACCTTGACCGGTTCAGTTAAATCGACCCTAAGATTTTTCTGTTTCTTATCCAGTCAAAGGCCTTCTCTGGTTCAGTCAGATCGACCCTAAGATCTCCCTGTTTCTTATCCAGTTGAAGATTTCAAGACCTTGACCGGTTCAGTTAAATCGACCCTAAGATTTTTCTGTTTCTTATCCAGTCAAAGGCCTTCTCTAGTCCAGTTAAATCGATCCCTAAAAGATTTTCCTGATGAAGACTCAGTAGAAGACACCCAAGATTCTCTCAGCGTTACTGTTGAGGTTGAAGTCGCCTATGATTCTCTCAGCGTTACTGTTGAGGTTGAAGTCGCCTATGATTCTCTCAGCGTTACTGTTGAGGTAGTAATCGTCCCCCGATTCTCTCAGCGTTCCTGTTGAGGTAGTAATCGCCCCAAGATTCTCTCAGCGTCCCTGTTGAGGTAGTAATCGCCCCAAGATTCTCTCAGCGTTCCTGTTGAGGTAGTAATCGTCCAAGGTTCTCTCAGCGTTCCTGTTGAGGTAGTAATCATTCAAGGTTCTCTCACCATCCTGTTGAGGTAGTAACCATCCCTAGTTCATTCATCACCTTTTGAAGCTCCAGATCCAGCTCCTGTAACCAGTCAGGACGCATCTATACAAAGAGTTTGAAGACCAGCTCCTGTAACAGGCCAGGTAATCATTTTCTTTTCAGGTACGCAAGTTCTCGCGAAGGAAACTCTTACGCGATCGACATCCAGATGGCATCTATAAGCCCATCCACCTTCCATCATCTCTTAGCATGGCATCTATAAGCCCATCATCCTATCCATCAATCTCCAAATGGCATTGTGATACGGTGGGAGAACTGACTTGAGGTTTTGCGTTTGTTTTCGCAAATGTTGCGGTTAGCAAGAGTCGCCACCGACTTTTTATTTTATCCTAAAGGAAAGGTTCAAAAAGCACAGCAAAAACCTTTTGAGATGTTTTCTTGGGTTCGGGGAGTAGATTATAGAAAGGGAAGGTATTAGCACCCTTTCTATCCATGGTTATCCATGGGCTCTTAGTTACTTGCTTAGATCACTTGCCTTTTGTTTTCAATTGTTTTAAATGGTGCTTGAGTTGTGAGTGGGTTTGGAAATATTTTGAAAAAAAGAGGCCAATGTGGTGGCAACCTTTGTAATGATCCATGTGGGGATGTATACAAAGATGTATGTCTTTTGAAAAGGTTTTCATTTGTTTTTGAAAGTTGTTTTGAAAGTGTTGTGAGGTGTGGTTTTGAAATTAGGCAAGTGTTTTGTTTTGCAAGTTTGATTCAAGTAACTAAGAGGTTATCTACTCCTAAATTTCTCAAAAGATTATTGCTATGTTTTAACCCTTTTAACAAGTTTGTTCCACCATTGTATTTGGTGGACAACCTTATGTTAGGATGTGAAAGGGACAGGCGCGGGTCATCGTTTAGACCATAATTGCAACGGCGTTAAATGTCTTTGGGCAATTTTCTTTAAGGGACTTGATCATTTATTTTTGTTTGTTTTGAAAAGTTTTATCGAGGGACTATGATCATTCAATTTGTTTGTTTTGCCCAAAGAGACCTAACATGCAATATGGCCCAATTTTGAAAGGCAACAAGTGGAGTACCCTAGGGGGTGCAAGTGTGATTTGTGTGTCCATTTTCATGCTTGTTTATCTTGAGATTAGGTCATAACTATTTTTGTTGTTTTTCGCATAGAAACCCTAATTCTAACATGTTATCATTAGAAAGCAATAAAGTGCGAAAATAAATTTACTAAGCTATTACAAAACCAAATATGGGAAGGGGGGTACAAATGTTCAAATGGGGATATTGACAAGTAATGTAAACCTAAATTATTACATCATTTTTGAATATTTGCAATTTAATCAATGTACAAAAATTAAATAAGAATGCAAGATGCAAAAGAAATGTTTTGTGTATGTATGAAAAATATTATTTATGTAAAAGAGAAAAGAAAATAAAAATATATTATATTTTTTTTTTGAGTAGTTTGAATTTAGGGCAAAAACCCTAATTTTATTAAGGAAAATGTATTATTGTTTAATTTAGTACAAACATTTATTTATTATGTACAAAAATAAAAATAAAATGAAGTGTATTATGAAAAAAGTATTTTTGTATCAAATATTAATAAAAATGAAAAATTCAAGTATTTTTATATTTTAACTTAAATATATTAACAAACATATATCTATATATATATATATTAAGTTCTTAAATATGCATTATGTGCAAAATATTTAATATTTAATAAAATAAATAATAAAAAAAATTATTTTTATGTGAAATATTTTCAGAAGGTAAACAAAAATAAAAAATGTATTTACACTATTTTTATATTTATTCTAAATAATAGTATATATAATATTTATGTTCAAACAAGAGAAATAAACAAATAAATATGCAATAAATACAAAAAATGATGGAAAAAATATTTTTATGTTTTTAATGTGCTGAGAAAAAATAAATGGACCAATCAA
Source organism: Vicia faba (assembly GCA_948472305.1). Classification (NCBI taxonomy): domain Eukaryota; kingdom Viridiplantae; phylum Streptophyta; class Magnoliopsida; order Fabales; family Fabaceae; genus Vicia; species Vicia faba. Next base: position 778,066,731 of record OX451737.1, read on the forward strand.
AAAAAGAAAAAGTCAGAAATCATTAAAAATAAAACAAATGGACTCAGGGGGTGTAAAAATAAATGTGTGGTGCAAAAAGAAAGATGACACAAGCCCAGCCCACTAAGCCTGTCATCTTCAACCTCAGAACACCTCCTTGTTCAAAAAACACGCGTTTTCTAACTTCTCATTCCTTGATCTTTTGCCAAATCTTCCAACATGAAACCTGTAGAGCTTGAAACCACGGTTCTAGACATATAAAGAAGTCAAGCTAACTCTCAGAAATGAGAGAGAATTTCTTCTCTCCCAAATCCTGACCTAAATTTTTACCCATGTTCAGACATAAAATTCTCTAAGCACACGAAATATAAATGAAATCTAATCATATGAGCATGTTCAGGGCTATGATTGTGACATATTTTCTTCACAAACCTAAAGCTAACAATGCCTAATAAGAGAGATACGACCCCATGAACTTACCTGTTCAGTTGGAATCGAGCTTTGCAATGGAGGATGTTTCAGAGTGAAATGATGACTTGTATAGCTTCCTTGAAGTGTAAGGATGCTTTTCCAAGTCCTACTTTGTCTTGAAACTCCCTGAATCGAGCTAGTGAACTCCAACTGCAAAACAGAAAATTAAAAATGGTGAAGTGGCTTGGAGGTGTTACAGGTCAGGTTTCAGGTCATGGTTAGCTTGCATAAGTACTAGGGAATGTGTGTGAACTGGTTTTGGCACAAGAACTTGAGGGAAATAGGAGTTAGCAATCAAACTGCAGAGGCAACTCTGTTTTTGCAGTTTGATGGTGTTTTTTGGTTTGAGATGTTTGGGAGGTCAATGGCTCGTGCAGAAGCTTAGATATGATATGTGTAATGTGTTTGATAACTTCTTTCTTGTGTCCTAATGCTGAGATTGAAGTTGGTACAAGTTATGGACTTTTTCTTCTCTCTTAAGCAACAAAGGCAAGTTGATGGTTTAGGTCAGTAGGGGGCCTCCTAATGTGCTGCATAATCTTCTCTTGATCAGAGCAACTTGTCCATAATCATGTGCCAAAAGGATTTTGCTTGTACTTGTTGGATTTCTAAATTGACATAAAGCTAATCTTTTCAAAAATGGAAAGTTCACTTTATCTAGTTTAGGATTAATCTTGCATACAATGCTTGCACTCAAAGAACAACACTTTAACACATTGAATATGCATTAAATTATTGAGTATGGAATGGTTCAAGGACCTGTAATCAAGCATAAAGCAAGCTGAGTTCAAATTTGCAAGATTATGAACATGTCTTGGTTAAGAACAAAAGTGAATTTTTGCCAACTTGTGAAATTCGAATCTCTCAAGTTATGAGGTTGTTTGAGAAGTTCTTGGACATTTTGGAAAGCTTGGAATGTGTACTACAATCCATCTTTGAAATGCAAATTGAAATTCCAAGTGGAAGGGTATGAAAAATGGCCTTGAAGTGGGGTAGAAAACCTTGTCAAAATAGGTTAAAATTTCACTAAGTTAGAAATGGTTTAGTGCCCTTATTCAAAAAATTGTAACTTGAGATACAAGCTTCAAATGAGAAAACTTTGTGAATCAAAGTTGTAGATTATGCAACAAGCTACAACTTTCATGTTTTGACTTTTGTTTGAATCCAAATGGATCTTGGTGAAAAGATAGGGCAAAGTTGGGAAAAAATTAGGGTTTTTCATAACTTAGAAAAATTCTAAGTTATGAAAAATTCCATTTTCTAACCCTAATTTGCATTTTGTGATTTCTTGGTGAACAAGTTTCATGATTTGGCATGTTTTGATGAAAAATGAATCTTGACTCTTGATTTTGACCAAAAAGTCAAAGTTTGACTTTTCAGTGTACAGTCAAAATTGATCAATTGACTGGGAAATTCAACTGTCAACCTTGTGTACTTGGGATCCTTTGAGCTTGATGAATGTGTCAAGACCATTTCATTGAGTCCTTGAGTCCATATGTGAGCTTGGTTTGCCATTGGCTAGGTCAAACAGTCAAAAATTGCCTTTGTGCAGTCAAAACCCTAAAAATGACCATTTTGCCCTTTTGATGATCTGATCCAATTTCTTGTGGAATTATGATCCAAACTTGATCAAATGGTCCATGTGAGTTCATAATGTTGATGTGGGTCAAATTTCATGAGGTTTGACTGTCAATTGGCCACAGTTGACTTTTTCCCCAATACAGCTGATTTCTAGGTCAACTGTCCAATTGACTGGGTAAAACTTGGAATCAAGACTTGAAACTTGGCATGGGTAAACTTGGGAGTCAAACATGAAACATGAAAGTCATCTTAGGCATTTTAGGTCAAAACATCCTTGGGCAAACACAAACCCTAATTTGAGTCCACAGTGCAAGGAGAAGTCTTGAGCAGAGGAAACCCTAACTGGATCTTGATCTTCAAGGGTCTGGTGATGAGAAAATGTTGAGGAAATGGGAGGGCAAATTTTGGGGTACAACAGTTGCCCCTGTTCAATCTTCTTGAACCTGAAGAGTTAGATTGGCAAGTTTGCCTTTCGTGACTCGAGGGTAAAAGGAGATTGGACACTAGAGTGCCCGGAAATTTGCACTCGCATGTTGAGGTCTCAGCAATGTGACGTCGGGAATGGGCTTATAGATGCCATTTGGAGAGGTGGTGGATAGGGAGATGGGCTTATAGATGCCATCTAGAGATGTGACAGAACCTTGTCGGGAATGGGCTTATAGATGCCATTTGGAAGTGTCGATCGCGTAAGAGATTCCTTAGCGAGAACTTGTATATTTGAGAAAGACGGATGTTTTCCTGGCTTGTTACAGGTGTTTGATCTTCAGTCTCCTTATGCAGATATGCCCTGGCTAGATACAGGAGTCGAATCTGGAAATAGTCGTTAATAGATGTGCCCTGGCTGGATACAGGAATCGAATCTTCGAACTCTTCAGACGTGCCCTGGCTAGATACAGGAATCGAGTCTGGAAACGTGGTCAACAGATATGCCCTGACTGGATACAGGAATTGAATCTGGAGATGTTGTAGTTGATAGATGTGCCCTGGCTGGATACAGGTATCGAATCTTCGAACTCTTCAGACGTGCCCTGGCTAGATACAGGAATCGAGTCTGGAAACGTGGTCAACAGATATGCCCTGGCTGGATGCAGGAATCGAATCTAGAGATGTTGTAGTTGATAGATGTGCCCTGGCTGGATACAGGTATCGAATCTGGAATTGTGACACTTGAAGGTAGTTGTTTTTGGGATTGTCCTTTTCCTGAAAAGGCAAAAACATAAGTTGTATGCGATGTCATGATGTATGATATGCACGATGTCATGATGTTCAACATGAGATGGTGTTGCATGCACTTTATCATGTAGGTAAGCAAGATGTATGAAAATGTGAAATGTTTATGAATGTAATTTCGTCTTAGGAAAATAAATCCTTGACGAACGGCCGGGGAGTTGCTCTGTGGTGAGAAAATTGGCCGAAGTTTTGATGAGAGGCCTGTTGAGGACTTCAATGATGGATTCCGCTGGGGATAATGATGATAAACTCCGCTGGGGATACTGTGATACACTCTGCCGAGGATTGAAGGAACTTTGCCGAGGGCGGTCTTCCGTGGTTTTTAGCTGAGGATAACCCAGTTATAAGTCCTTGTGAGGAAATAACTCTAAATAAAACTCGGGAGAGACGTCCGTACTCTGCAGGGGATAAGCTTCCAGAATCTACTGGGGATGAGCTTTTTCAGGATTGACGGGGAGTCAACTCCGCTTGAGGAAAGTATTGCTGAATCTTGTTTTACTCTGCGGGGAGTTGAGATGATTTGGCCACATTCTTCAGTTGAATCTACCTTGGTACCTTGGCGGACAAAACAACCAGACTGCATTAGACAACTTCACATTGCCCCTGTCTCTGATGTCACCTGTAATCAATCTCTTGTTTTATGTGTAAACATTTACGAATCAGCAATTTAATGTCAAATGCATATATCAAAAATGAACATTGGACGTTCTTCGCAAGACAAAACAGAAAAAAGAAAACAATGGTAATTTGTATGGACAAGTGAATTTGTATTGATTTAAACTTTGCCTGTGAATAGGCGTTTTTTGTACAAGAGGCTGACATCCTAGTAAGAGGACGCCGCCAAATAACATAGAGTTTACAATTTAAAAAAGGAAGCAAAACAGCTTATGTGAACAATCCCACTGGGTTCCAACTCTGCTATCGCCTTTATGTCTTCGAACGTCTCATCGCTTTGCTGCCTAATTTGAAGATGAAGCTGATTGGTCGATGCCGAAATCTGAGCCAGATAGTTGATGCCGAATTCCGGATGCGAAGTGATCCAATGAGACATAGTGTTACGCTTTTATCCCTAACTTTTGCCTGGACCGCCCTTTCGGGTTTTCAGTCCACCGGGATACCCATTTTTGCCCAGGCCGCCTTTTCAGGTTTTCGACTTGCCGGGTGTACAGATTTTTATTCATTTCATCCCTTATTTTTTCCCGAACCCTTTTGGTTCGCCGGGAAGCCCTTATTTTTGCCTAGGTATGTCAACCTAGCGGGTCTTTTATTTATGCGTAGTATTTTTTCACTATGTCTGCATTGGCGGGGTGAGGAAGGTCGTCACCATCCATGGTGGTCAGGATCATGGCTCCTCCTGAGAACACACGTTTAACCACAAACGGCCCTTCGTATGTAGGGGTCCATTTGCCCCGGGGATCACTTTGAGGAAGGATGATGCGTTTGATTACCAGGTCCCCAACTTGATATTCTTGCGGTCTGACTTTCTTGTTAAATGCCCTGATCATCCGTTTTTGATACGTTTGACCATGACAGATAGCAGTGAGCCTCTTTTCGTCAATCAGATTTAATTGATCAAGTCGAGTCTGGATCCAATCATCTTCATTCAAGTCTGCATCCTTCATTATCCGGAGAGAGGGTATCTGGACTTCAATTGGCAAGACTGCCTCCATGCCATAGACCAAGGAGAAGGGAGTTGCCCCGGTTGACGTCCTTGCTGAGGTGCGGTACCCATGAAGAGCGAACGGTAACATCTCGTGCCAATCTTTATAGGTCACTGTCATCTTCTGCACAATTTTCTTGATATTCTTATTGGCTGCCTCTACAGCCCCATTCATCTTCGGCCGGTAGGGAGAAGAATTGTGGTGCTGTATCTTGAATTGTTCGCAGAGTTCAGTGATCATTTTGTTGTTGAGATTGGTACCATTGTCCGTAATGATTCTTTCCGGGACTCCGTACCGACAGATCAGATTATGCCGGATGAAACGTGCCACGACGCTCTTGGTTACTGTGGCATAGGAAGCTGCCTCAACCCATTTCGTGAAGTAATCGATCGCCACCAAGATGAAGCGATGCCCATTGGATGCCGTCGGTCGGATCTCACCGATCATATCGATGCCCCACATTGCGAAAGGCCAAGGTGCCGTTAGGACGTTCAGAGGAACCGGAGGGATATGCACCTTGTCAGCATAGATCTGGCATTTATGACAAGTTCGGGAGTGTTGGTAACAATCGGCTTCCATTGTGGACCAGAAATATCCTGCCCGAAGGATTTTCTTAGCCATGGTGTGTCCACTGGAATGTGTTCCAAATGTACCTTCATGCAGTTCTATCATAATTTTCTCTGCTTCAGCCTTATCCACACAACGTAGCAGAGTTGAATCATGATTCCGTTTGTAGAGAACGCCGTTGCTGAGGAAGAATTTTCCAGCAAACCTCCTCATGAACTTCTTATCATTGACAGACGCACCCTCAGGGTATTCCTGAGCTTCCAAGTACCTCTTCACCTCATGATACCAGGGTTTTTCAATAACCTTCTCAGCCTCGAGCTCGCAGCAGTATGCCGGTTCATCCAACTTCCAGATAATGATTCGGGGAGCCTCATTGTCCCATTTAACTTTGAACATTGAAGACATCGTGGCTAGTGCGTCCGCTAGCTGATTCTCCTCTCTAGGGAAGTGTTCGAAAGTTATCTCTTCAAAGTGGGGAAGCAAGGTCGACACATACTCCTTGTAAGGAATAAGATTCGGGTGTTTCGTATCCCACTCGCCTTTGATCTGATTGATCACGAGAGCGGAATCTCCGAAGACACTTAGAAATTTTATCCTTAAGTCGATTGCAGCTTGTAAACCCATGATACATGCCTCATATTCTGCCATGTTGTTGGTGCAGCTGAAACATAATCGGGCGGTGAGGGGAGTATGAGTTCCTTTGGGAGATATGATTACAGCGCCGACGCCGTTACCCAAAGCATTGGAGGCTCCATCAAAATGCATAGACCATCGGGATCCTTCCTCAGGTCCTTCATTCGGTCCAGGTACTTCACAGTCAGTTACCACCATGATGTCTTCGTCCGGAAAATCAAAGTTCAATGATTGATAATCGTCCACAGGTTGGTGTGCCAAATGATCCGCCAGTACACTTCCCTTAATTGCTTTCTGAGTTGTATACTGGATATCATATTCTGTTAAGATCATTTGCCATCTCGCTATTCTTCCAGACAGAGCAGGCTTTTCAAATATGTACTTGATGGGATCCATCTTTGAAATCAATAAAGTAGTGTGAGTCAGCATATACTGTCTCAGCCGGCGAGCAGCCCATACAAGAGCGCAGCAAGTTTTCTCAAGCAGTGAGTAACGAGACTCACAGTCGGTAAACTTTTTGCTCAAGTAATAAATAGCGTGCTCTTTTCGGCCAGACTCGTCATGCTGCCCCAGCACACACCCCATTGAATTGTCAAGTACTGTTAAGTATAGTATCAGAGGTCTTCCTTCCACCGGTGGCATAAGAATGGGTTGCTCTTGGAGATATTCCTTTATTCTTTCAAAGGCGGACTGACATTCATCATTCCAGCGTACTACTTGATCTTTCTTCAGCAATTTGAAGATTGGCTCACAAGTAGCAGTCAGATGTGAGATGAATCGGGCAATGTAATTCAGTCATCCCAGGAAGCCTCTGACTTCTTTCTCTGTTTTTGGAGTCGGCATCTCTTGTATGGCTTTTACCTTGGCAGGGTCCACCTGAATACCCTTATCACTCACAATGAAACCTAACAATTTTCCGGATCTTACCCCAAAGGTGCACTTGTTGGGATTCAATCTCAGCTTGTACAACTTGAGTCGGTCAAATAACTTCCTCAGATGGTCAAGGTGCTCCTCCTCAGTTTGAGACCTTGCAATCATGTCATCAACGTATACCTCAATCTCATGATGGATCATATCATGAAATAAAGCAACCATGGCACGTTGATAGGTTGCCCCAGCATTTTTCAATTCGAATGGCATGACCTTATAACAGAAGGTGCCCCACTGAGTCACAAAGGTAGTCTTCTCCATATCTTCTGGAGCCATCTTGATCTGATTATACCCTGAAAAACCATCCATGAAGGAGAACACCTTGTGTTGAGCTGTATTGTCAACAAGGACATCAATGTGAGGTAGGGGGAAGTCATCCTTGGGGCTGGCCCTGTTCAGATCCCTGTAATCAACACACATTCTGACTTTACCGTCCTTCTTTGGTACTGGCACCACATTGGCAACCCACTGAGGGTAAGAAGTCACTGCAAGGAAACCGGCATCAAACTGTTTCATAACCTCGGCCTTGATCTTTTCAGACATCTCTGGACGCATCCGTCAGACTTTTTGCTTTACCGGAGGGCAATCTTCCTTGGTCGGCAGGTGGTGAACTACAATGTCGGCATCCAAACCAGGCATATCTTCATAGGACCAAGCAAAAATCTCCATGTAGTCTTGTAGCATCTGGATCAATCGTTGCTTCACGCTGAGCTCTAGATTGGCACCAATCTTGACCTCTTTCCTATCTGTCTCAGTATCCAGATTAATTGTCTCCACCGGCTCTTCATGTGGTTGAATAGCTCTCTCTTCCTGGAGTAGCAGTCTTGCGAGTTCACCAGGCACTTCGCAATCATCTTCACCTTCGTCTTCGGCCAAGTTGATCGGATTTTCGAAGTCATAACTGGCGATAGCAGAGCTGTTACCAGTGAGATCCAGAGTGGATTGAAACCTGTATAAGTGAGTGTGTGTAAATATAGCTGTTTTGCAATATATATAACACAAAGGAAAAGAGCACAAGATTTGAAATGCAACAAACGTCCAATGTTTTGATTGATGATATATGAAAATGTCATACAAAAAGCCCTCACAAATGGAGCTACGATGCCCCGGGTAGGACACCGAGCCAACAAAGTTTTAACATATTGTTTGTTACAAATTGGAAATCAAAAGAAATTAATTACTGCGTGACAAATGTGATAGGTGTAAAATCCTTTGCCGTCCAGTTGCTTGGTCCGTTGCTGGTAGTCGGGTAGATCCAACTGTCAAATTCTGCTTCCTCTACATCCTCCTCAATAGCATTCACCCTTGAGCTGGAGATAAACACCAGAGCCTTTCTGACCTTCTCCTTGCGCACAGCCCTCTGAGCCTCTGCAGTAAAGCCCAGCCCAAACTTGTCATTCTTCTGAGTGAAGTCAGGAAGCTGACCCCAGTTTGCACAATTACCTTTCTGAACCACAGCCCGGGCATCCCTTAGGGAAGCCATCTTCAAGGAAACATTCTCTTCGACCGTTGTTTCTGCCGCTGCTGAAATTGGATGCACCTCCTCGAAATGCTGAAAGGGGGTTTCAATAAACTCCCCATCCATCTCAATGTATCTGAAGGAATTCAAATGGCTCACCATATACTCCTCTTCTCCTTGCACAGTGACAATCTTCCCCCTGACAGGGTACTTCAGCTTCTGGTGCAAAGTAGAGGTTACTGCCCCAGCTTTGTGGATCCAAGGTCGACCCAGTAGACAAGAGTATGATGGACGTATATCCATCACATAAAACGTAGAGTCGAACACCTGAGAGCCCACACGAATAGGGATGTCAACCTCTCCATGAACCATCCTTTTTGAACCGTCAAAGGCCCTGACGATGATATTGCTGGGCTTCAGTTCTAGGCCTTCATAATCCAGACGGTCTAAAGCCTTCTTCGGTAGGACATTCAAAGAAGAACCAGTGTCCACCAATACATGCGCCAGAGTAGTGCCCCTGCATTCGATAGAGACATGCAGGGCATCATTGTGGTCTCTTCCCTTCGCAGTCAGGTCAGCATCTGAAAAACCCAAGCCATTGTCTGCTGTCAGATTTGCTACGCAATCAGTGAACTAGACTGCAGATGTCTCCTGTGGCACATGGGCCGTCTTGAGAAACGAGATCAAGGCCTTAGCATGGGCCTCGGAGCATAGCAATAAGGAGAGCATGGAGATCTTGGAGGGCGTATGCCCCAGCTGCTCGACAACATTGAAATCACTCTTCTTTATTATTTTCAGGATCTCCTCCACTTCTTGTTGGGAGGCCTCAGCATTTATAGGTGTCGGTGCCTCCATCTGGGCAGGCTCCTCTTCAATCCCTTTGCCCCGAGCATTAGATGACTCGGCAGCAGGGGGAACAACTTTATCAGTAGCGGGAACAGGTAAACTTGTAGGTGTTATAAGGAGGGGTCTTTGAATAGCGGGCGGTGCAATGTCAGGCGAGAAGAGCCTGCCACTGCGGGTGACCTTGGCTGGACCAGTGATATCGCAGATACTGGCGCCAGCGTCGAATTCTTGTTTGATTCCATTCACATATACGTCCGCCCCATAATGCCAGGGGACAGCTTTATCAGATACGTAGGGGAGAGGCCCCGGAACAGTAATAACCACAGGTGCAACAGTCATGATTTGAACAGGCTTCTTCGGGAGAGCCTTGATTGGATTATTGAAGATGGTAACCACAGAAACTTCTTTTATCGGAACCAACTGAACAGCGGACTTCTTAAACAGAATCTCCTTGCTATCCATTAGGCTTTAGACGCCTAACCTCAGCAAGGGACAACCAGATAGGGAAACAGCACAGAACAGGAAACCTTCACTGCAACCCGGAAATAAACCGGCCCGCAGTAGGTTCTTCTTGATGGTCTTCAGAGGGGTAACAACTTCATTTACCGAAACAGCATACAATTCTTCCTCAATGGCATTTACTCTATGCTGGGGCATAGGAGCAGTTACAACATTTGGTCTTTCCGGTGCTTCAAACTGAATTTCCTTTACGTCGATCAGATCTTGCACTTTGTTTCTCAAGGCCCAGCAATCATCAGTAGTGTGCCCGGGACTATCAGAATGATAAGCACACCGGGCATTTGGGTTATACTTAGGGGACGCAGTGTTGACGACCTTAGGAGCTTCTTTGAGGGTCACCAGATTGGTGGATAACAGTTGGGGTAAAATTTGAGATAAAGTCATACTCAGTCGAGTATACTGCCTCTTGGGCCTTTCGCTTCTTGGTTGATTGTACTGCTGAGGAGCAGCAACAGGTTTTGAGATGACCAAAGCATTGACGGCTTGGCGACTTTCGGGCTTGACTTGTCTTCTAGTACCATAGACGGCACTTGCTTCTTTCTTAAACGGCCTCTTCTCAGCACTTGTGGAGGCAGCCTTTTGTATCTTGCCTGACCTGATGCCAGCTTCAATTCTTTCTCCCGTCAATATCAAATCTGTAAACCCAGCGGAGGAGTTACCAACCAAATGATTGAAAAACGGACCAGACAACGTCCCTAGAAACATATCAACCAGCTCTCGATCAGTCAATGGAGGCTGCACCCTGCCAGCCAAATCTCTCCATTTTTGAGCGTACTCTTTGAACCCTTCACCCGTTCCTAGAGACATACCCTGAAGTTGGGTACGCGTAGGAGCGAGATCAGAATTGTATTGGTATTGTCTGTAGAATGCGGTTGCCAAGTCTTCCCAGTGTCGGATGCTGGTTCCATCTAATTGGTAGAACCATTCAAGTTGTGACCCCGAGAGGCTATCTTGGAAGAAGTGAATCCAAAGGTTCTTATCTGCCGTGTAAGGTTGGATTTTCCTTACGTACGACCTCAGATGCAGCTTTGGGCAGGAGACCCCATCATACTTGGCGAAGGCAGGCGCCTTAAACTTGTGTGGAATTACTACCCCAGAAGATAACCCCAAATCTCTGAAATCCAGCCCCGGCATGTTCTGAATTTCCATGGCGCTTAAGCGGTCCTCCAATTGCTTGTATCTGTCAGCAGCAGGTGGGTATTGTTCGTCGTTATAGTCCGTCTCGTTGTCGGAGACTGCGGGACTAGGAGCTCCTCCCCCTTGGGGACTGTTCTTCTCAGCAGAAGAAGTAGTTGGATCAGCTTCATTATGGAGTGTGTTCCCAAATCTGCGTCCGGTGTTGAACAACACAGTCCTCTTTTTCTTCTTCTTCTTCAGGAGTAGAGTCTTCAACTCTTGCTGTCCTTGGGCCAGGCTCAGGACCATCTCTTGAAACTGTGCATTTTGGGCCTGGAGGGCCTTGATTGCTTGCTCACTGGAGGAGTCTGGATTCATGATGACTGTTCACACAAACATCGAAGAAGATTAAGCAACCTGTGAAATAGGGTACCTGCTATGCATATGGTGCAATGGAATGCGTATGTATGTAATGCATTCAAGGATTTAGAATATTCAAAATTTGTTGCAGACAAAAAGGAACGCACATCATATTAATAAGGAGAAATTCGTTAGTACATAAATGCCCCATGGGCCAAATATTACAAAATGACTCCTCAAGGCAAAAAAACATTGCGCATCCTCTTTGGTGCGATGTAGGTGTTGAGATTCCTTTCCTCGTGCAGCAGGCGGGTGAGTTCCAGGACCTTCTTTTCACTAGCATGTAGACTGGTCTCAAGAGAATTCCGTTCTTCCTTAAGCTGGACCCAGCTCTTCTGCATTTCTTCCCAGGAGGTGGGCATGTCGGGATGTTGAATGGTGTAGGACACCTTTCCTTCCAAGACTGGTTCTTTGATCACAGGGAGCATATGAGGATAAGGCATCACTAACTTCTGGGAGCGGGCTCGTACCCACTTGAGATAAGGTTCCAACGGGATGGAGTTCCTGTGCCCCAGTGTCTTGCTGTCTATCCTACTTGGCATCCTCCAAGCTCTGATAAATCTCTGACGAAGTCCTTGAGTATCGTTGTCGAACTCAAAAACTATGTTAGGAATTAACATGTCATGAGGGCCATCCCTCCGAGCATAACCAAACTGTCTCCAAGCCAGGCATGGGTTGTAAGTAATTCCTCCTTTGATTCCAAATAAAGGAACATTAGGGTACTCCCCGCAACGATCAATGATAGTGACGTCTTCCCTGGACCTAGGGCACCAATGTATATCTGCATGCGTGAGAGTCATTAACCGTTGTGACCATCTCAAACCCCGCTCGTTCTTCAAAACTGATTGTGGAAGGTGCAAAATAAACCACCTTCCCAGGAGAGGAGTGCAACACATAAGGACACCCCTTCTTCTCATGGTTCGAGTGTAACATGAGTGAAGGATGTCCCCCAGCAACGTAGGTATAGGATTCCTGGTCATGAAGATCTGGACAGCACTGATATCAATAAGCTGATCTAGGTTAGGGAATAACACCAAACCATAGACAAGGAGGGCCATAACTTCTTCAAAAGCTTGTAGGTCAAGGGAGTTCCAACATTCTTGGGCTTTCTCGAACAGAAACCTGGCTAAGAACCCCTTGATACCACTTCTAACTTCCCAATGTCCCTTGAGGTCAGACGGTTGTAGGTGCAAGGCTTTAGCAATCTCTTCAAGCTTGGGTTCCTCTTCCGTACCGTTGTAGGGTAGTTGATCAAGGATAGGAACCTTCAGAAGTCGGGAGAACTCTTCCAATGTAGGCACCAATTGATAATCCGGGAAAGTGAAACAGTGATGCAGAGGGTCAAAGAACTGGAACAAGACTTTTATCATATCTTCCTCAATGTTGGTGTTAACCAAGCTGATGAGTCTTCCATGTCTCTCACTGAATGAAGAACCCTCGGGAATCCTGGACATAAGTTCCTTAAGCTGAGGAGGGATCTTTACAAGGCTAATCTGAATTGTCTTTCTGCGAGCAGTTTCCATGTCCTATAAAACAAGAACAAAGATGAAGATTCGAAACCCTTGAAATGGTCAGTCAATGCACATGATGTTGTATGATGTCATGATGTTATGATTAAATACACCACAAATATTCACAAAGGCAAACATGGTAAGGCACACAAGTCACACAAGACAAACCCTTAGGGTTTAGGCCTGCATGGGGTCTGGGTATTACCCTCTTGAAGTTTGGTGGGCTCAACCTGTCCTATTAGAAGTAACCGGGTTCTAAGGGTCCCAATATCACTGGATTACTTTCATTGTTCATTGTTTCGATTTAGCCACTGAACTGGCGACCGAAATATCCCAGGAAAGTAACCCTCAATTGAGTGTAGCATCGAGTATCAACCAACCTCGGACTGCACCAAAGTCAGTTATCTCACTACCCTAAAAAGGCCAAGATGGTTCAATTAAGGTTCCTAAGGTCAGTTGATGCTTCACGACACCACGCGGCGGCCCCGTACTCTCCTTGACTGAACTCAAGGGTTACCGGTACACACCAAAGTGCCACATCAACGTAGCAGACTGCTTCAACCATGTCGGTATACCCCGCACAGTTCCCTCACAGCCTTGTTGCTACTTTCTAAGAAGGTATCCCCAGATCCGGGTTAGGATCTATAAAACTCCGATACAAAGCCCACAAATGTAAAAGCAAACAAGACAATCAATTGAAAACAAAGGTGATCTAAGCCCTAAGGTTACTCCACTTTTTTTAAAAAATCTCCCCAGCAGAGTCGCCAGTTCTGTGATACGGTGGGAGAACTGACTTGAGGTTTTGTGTTTGTTTTCGCAAATGTTGCGGTTAGCAAGAGTCGCCACCGACTTTTTATTTTATCCTAAAGGAAAGGTTCAAAAAGCACAGCAAAAACCTTTTGAGATGTTTTCTTGGGTTCGGGGAGTAGATTATAGAAAGGGAAGGTATTAGCACCCTTTCTATCCATGGTTATCCATGGGCTCTTAGTTACTTGCTTAGATCACTTGCCTTTTGTTTTCAATTGTTTTAAATGGTGCTTGAGTTATGAGTGGGTTTGGAAATATTTTGAAAAAAAAGAGGCCAATGTGGTGGCAACTTTTGTAATGATCCATGTGGGGATGTATACAAAGATGTATGTCTTTTGAAAAGGTTTTCATTTGTTTTTGAAAGTTGTTTTGAAAGTGTTGTGAGGTGTGGTTTTGAAATTAGGCAAGTGTTTTGTTTTGCAAGTTTGATTCAAGTAACTAAGAGGTTATCTACTCCTAAATTTCTCAAAAGATTATTGCTATGTTTTAACCCTTTTAACAAGTTTGTTCCACCATTGTATTTGGTGGACAACCTTATGTTAGGATGTGAAAGGGACAGGCGCGGGTCATCGTTTAGACCATAATTGCAACGGCGTTAAATGTCTTTGGGAAATTTTCTTTAAGGGACTTGATCATTTATTTTTGTTTGTTTTGAAAAGTTTTATCGAGGGACTATGATCATTCAATTTGTTTGTTTTGCCCAAAGAGACCTAACATGAAATATGGCCCAATTTTGAAAGGCAACAAGTGGAGTACCCTAGGGGGTGCAAGTGTGATTTGTGTGTCCATTTTCATGCTTGTTTATCTTGAGATTAGGTCATAACTATTTTTGTTGTTTTTCGCATACAAACCCTAATTCTAACATGTTATCATTAGAAAGCAATAAAGTGCGAAAATAAATTTACTAAGCTATTACAAAACCAAATATGGGAAGGGGGGTACAAATGTTCAAATGGGGATATTGACAAGTAATGTAAACCTAAATTATTACATCATTTTTGAATATTTGCAATTTAATCAATGTACAAAAATTAAATAAGAATGCAAGATGCAAAAGAAATGTTTTGTGTATGTATGAAAAAATATTATTTATGTAAAAGAGAAAAGAAAATAAAAATATATTATATTTTTTTTTTGAGTATTTTGAATTTAGGGCAAAAACCCTAATTTTATTAAGGAAAATGTATTATTGTTTAATTTAGTACAAACATTTATTTATTATGTACAAAAATAAAAATAAAATGAAGTGTATTATGAAAAAAGTATTTTTGTATCAAATATTAATAAAAATGAAAAATTCAAGTATTTTTATATTTTAACTTAAATATATTAACAAACATATATCTATATATATATATTAAGTTCTTAAATATGCATTATGTGCAAAATATTTAATATTTAATAAAATAAATAATAAAAAAAGTATTTTTTATGTGAAATATTTTCAGAAGGTAAACAAAAATAAAAAATGTATTTACACTATTTTTATATTTATTCTAAATAATAGTATATATAATATTTATGTTCAAACAAGAGAAATAAACAAATAAATATGCAATAAATACAAAAAATGATGGAAAAAATATTTTTATGTTTTTAATGTGCTGAGAAAAAATAAATGGACCAATCAAAAAAAGAAAAAGTCAGAAATCATTAAAAATAAAACAAATGGACTCAGGGGGTGTAAAAATAAATGTGTGGTGCAAAAAGAAAGATGACACAAGCCCAGCCCACTAAGCCTGTCATCTTCAACCTCAGAACACCTCCTTGTTCAAAAAACACGCATTTTCTAACTTCTCATTCCTTGATCTTTTGCCAAATCTTCCAACATGAAACCTGTAGAGCTTGAAACCACGGTTCTAGACATATAAAGAAGTCAAGCTAACTCTCAGAAATGAGAGAGAATTTCTTCTCTCCCAAATCCTGACCTAAATTTTTACCCATGTTCAGACATAAAATTCTCTAAGCACACGAAATATAAATGAAATCTAATCATATGAGCATGTTCAGGGCTATGATTGTGACATATTTTCTTCACAAACCTAAAGCTAACAATGCCTAATAAGAGAGATACGACCCCATGAACTTACCTGTTCAGTTGGAATCGAGCTTTGCAATGGAGGATGTTTCAGAGTGAAATGATGACTTGTATAGCTTCCTTGAAGTGTAAGGATGCTTTTCCAAGTCCTACTTTGTCTTGAAACTCCCTGAATCGAGCTAGTGAACTCCAACTGCAAAACAGAAAATTAAAAATGGTGAAGTGGCTTGGAGGTGTTACAGGTCAGGTTTCAGGTCATGGTTAGCTTGCATAAGTACTAGGGAATGTGTGTGAACTGGTTTTGGCACAAGAACTTGAGGGAAATAGGAGTTAGCAATCAAACTGCAGAGGCAACTCTGTTTTTGCAGTTTGATGGTGTTTTTTGGTTTGAGGATGTTTGGGAGGTCAATGGCTCGTGCAGAAGCTTAGATATGATATGTGTAATGTGTTTGATAACTTCTTTCTTGTGTCCTAATGCTGAGATTGAAGTTGGTACAAGTTATGGACTTTTTCTTCTCTCTTAAGCAACAAAGGCAAGTTGATGGTTTAGGTCAGTAGGGGGCCTCCTAATGTGCTGCATAATCTTCTCTTGATCAGAGAAACTTGTCCATAATCATGTGCCAAAAGGATTTTGCTTGTACTTGTTAGATTTCTAAATTGACATAAAGCTAATCTTTTCAAAAATGGAAAGTTCACTTTATCTAGTTTAGGATTAATCTTGCATACAATGCTTGCACTCAAAGAACAACACTTTAACACATTGAATATGCATTAAATTATTGAGTATGGAATGGTTCAAGGACCTGTAATCAAGCATAAAGCAAGCTGAGTTCAAATTTGCAAGATTATGAACATGTCTTGGTTAAGAACAAAAGTGAATTTTTGCCAACTTGTGAAATTCGAATCTCTCAAGTTATGAGGTTGTTTGAGAAGTTCTTGGACATTTTGGAAATCTTGGAATGTGTACTACAATCCATCTTTGAAATGCAAATTGAAATTCCAAGTGGAAGGGTATGAAAAATGGCCTTGAAGTGGGGTAGAAAACCTTGTCAAAATAGGTTAAAATTTCACTAAGTTAGAAATGGTTTAGTGCCCTTATTCAAAAAATTGTAACTTGAGATACAAGCTTCAAATGAGAAAACTTTGTGAATAAAAGTTTTATATTATGCAACAAGCTACAACTTTCATGTTTTGACTTTTGTTTGAATCCAAATGGATCTTGGTGAAAAGATAGGGCAAAGTTGGGAAAAAATTAGGGTTTTTCATAACTTAGAAAAATTCTAAGTTATGAAAAATTCCATTTTCTAACCCTAATTTGCATTTTGTGATTTCTTGGTGAACAAGTTTCATGATTTGGCATGTTTTGATGAAAAATGAATCTTGACTCTTGATTTTGACCAAAAAGTCAAAGTTTGATTTTTCAGTGTACAGTCAAAATTGATCAATTGACTGGGAAATTCAACTGTCAACCTTGTGTACTTGGGATCCTTTGAGCTTGATGAATGTGTCAAGACCATTTCATTGAGTCCTTGAGTCCATATGTGAGCTTGGTTTGCCATTGGCTAGGTCAAACAGTCAAAAATTGCCTTTGTGCAGTCAAAACCCTAAAAATGACCATTTTGCCCTTTTGATGATCTGATCCAATTTCTTGTGGAATTGTGATCCAAACTTGATCAAATGGTCCATGTGAGTTCATAATGTTGATGTGGGTCAAATTTCATGAGGTTTGACTGTCAATTGGCCACAGTTGACTTTTTCCCCAATACAGCTGATTTCTAGGTCAACTGTCCAATTGACTGGGTAAAACTTGGAATCAAGACTTGAAACTTGGCATGGGTAAACTTGGGAGTCCAACATGAAACATGAAAGTCATCTTAGGCATTTTAGGTCAAAACATCCTTGGGCAAACACAAACCCTAATTTGAGTCCACAGTGCAAGGAGAAGTCTTGAGCAGAGGAAACCCTAACTGGATCTTGATCTTCAAGGGTCTGGTGATGAAAAAATGTTGAGGAAATGGGAGGGAAAATTTTGGGGTACAACAGGCATCTATAAGCCCATTCCCCACATCATACTACTATGTGAGCGCAAATTTCTGGGCACTCTAGTGTTCAATCATCTTCCACCTTCGGATTACGAAAGGCACGTCAGCCAATCTGCATCCTCAGGTCTAAGAAGATTGAACAGGGGCAACTGTTGTACCCCAAAATTTGCCCTCCCATATTCTTCAAGATTTGCAAAGAGCATGCTTCAAAATCTCCCCAAGGGTTGCACAGTTCAAGGGCCTCCTAACAGTCAAAAACTAGGGTTTTGGTTCTGGCAAAGAAATTGAAGTTTCCAAGGGTCCAATCAAGTCCCACATGCCTACAAATATGGTTAAGCATCCTCATACCAAGTTTCAAGACTTACAGCACAAAATTGCACAGTCAAAAACCCTAATTGCTCAGCAGTCAACTGTAGGGGCAAAATGGTCATTTGACAGTCAAAAGTTCAAATTTTTGGTCAACATCTTATTTTGAAGCCACAAACATCATTTGATCAATTCTTGATCATGATTCTCAAGGCATGGCTCAAAAAGTCTCAAGATGCAAAAGTTTCCATATTTGGACAGTTGAAAAAGTCAACTGTAACTTGACCAAGGCATAACTTCCACATGGTTTATCAGAAAAATTCCATCCAAAGATCATTTTGAATAGAAAGACATTTCCTACAACTCCTCTTCACACTTCAAGTCCAAGAAATGCTCTCACAAAAAGTTATCAATTTCAACATTATAGGTCATTTTCAAAAGTCAACAAAAGGGGACTTTAAGTCAAAGGCCATAACTTGAGATTGGTAAATCAAAATGACATGGGACCAAATGAATTGGTTAGAGGACTTCAAGACCTTTCCAAAATGTCCAAGAACATGATCAGAGCTTAAAAATTGAGCAAGATATGCCTTGTGGAAGTTGGGAAATTTTTGGGAATTTTGAAAAGTCAACTTTACTTCAAATGCCTCAAAATTGCTAATGGGCCACATTTTCTTCCAAGATTCATCATCCAAAGGCTATGCACGACCATTTGGCCCAAAGGGGATTTATTTCATCATTTTTTATTATTTATTTGAATTTTTAATTACTATTAATTCATTTAATTAAATAAAATATGAAAAAAATACTAAACCAATACATTTGAATCTTTTTATGCAGTGTAATCACTCATTGGCTACTCAAGATTTCGTGCATACCAAAATTGGAAGGTTTGGCCATGATTGACATCAAAATCACATGGAAAAAGATTTGAAAATATGCCATGAAAATCAAATATCTCTTTCATCAATGCAAGGATCTTTTGGCTCAAAATTCAACCCTAATTCATCCCATACATATACTGATGCAAACCCTAAAGATCAAGACCCTGAAAGCTGCGCTCAAAAACCTCTCATACACTTTGCAATTTTTGTGAATTTTTTCAAAACTGAAAACATCATTCCAAAGCGTTTCAAGGCAAGATACCTATTCCATTGCACTCCCAAGGCACCAGGGAACATTTCTGGATCAAAACCACTGATTCTAACGCAAAGAATTGGTAGAAACATGTCTCACTTTTCATGAAAATAAGCATAATCGTGTTTCAATTTCTGGGCATTTTTCATACCATTTAATTGTTGTTTTACACTAATCTAATCATGCTGAAGCTAACCATGTATTTTAATTGAGTTTTTGTGCATTGTATAAGAAATCACCATTGAAGCTTTCTAGGTTTTCAGAGGTCACGAATTGGGGCTTCCTTGTTCTGGAAAAATTGAGACATGAGACCCACGCCATTAGAACCAGAAGATCATGACCAATTGATTCCATACCTCGCGCCTAATTTATGAACCACGATGGCCTATTCGCTATTTTTCTGTTCATCGTTTAGTGGGGGTTTAAAACCCCCGCTATTTAGTTTGTTTTTTCAGGCAAAATGCAGAACGAGTGGAGAAGAAGGCATGCTGTCAACCGGCCATTGGTCTATTCAAGTTTAGCGCGTTTTTTGAATTAACGTCATTAGCGTGTTTTGTTTTATATATTATTCATTGTCCATTAATATTACAAAGAAAGCAAATGGCACAGTTGGTTAGTGCGTTGTCACATAAGCACTGGGACCTGGGTTCGATTCCCAAGTCCCCTCACTTCCTTAATACATTTTGTTTCCATGAGATTCTATGCAGCTTGCTTCCTGAAGCCCACCATGCAACCTCAGATCCAAGCGCGCCACATGTCTCAGAGCATCAATTCAAGGGCCTTGATCTGAGGAGCACCATGTGCATAAGTCAACCAGGCCACGCGCTCCCAGGAAAAGTCAAAAGGGCCAAGCTTCTTGGGCCTAATTACTCACCACATAACCTCCAGTTTGGGGTCAACACCCCCTTGGTTTGTCTTCTTTCACTCATTTTATCTTTTTTTATTATTTTTATTTGTTTATTTAGTTTCAATGTAATTCTTTAAATTAATATATTTTCATAAAACATAAAAATAATAAAATAAAAAAATCAGAAAAGACAAAAATAAAAATATATTTTATTTAAATGTTATTTTTTGTAAAAAAAGTCTTATTAATTAATTGCTTAATTCTAGATTTAAATTTTAATATCTTTTCTTAATAAATTAAAAAATGTAGAATTAGGGTTTTAATTACTTTTATCTTTTTTTTTTCTTTTTCACCGTATTAATTATTAATTATTTATTTTTGTAAATCAAATTGTATTAATTAATTAGGTTAACTTTAGGTTTAATTTTCACATTTTTTTTTAAAAACTAAAAATAGCTAGAATTAGGTTTTAATTCCATTAATCTCATTAAAATCCTTAAATACAAAAAACTCAAAAATAATTTCCTTTCCCATTTAATTTAATTAATTTCATAATTATAATTTAATTTCCTTAAAAGGGTCCAACGCCCTCGCGTTCCCGATTTTAATTCTCTCCGCGTTTTATTTCTTTTTGTAAATATTCATGTAATTCTCCCAAAGCCATGTAATAGATCAATTAGGGTTTTTATTTTCTCGCACTTTATTTTATTTCAAATCGGGTCCTGGATTAAATTTGGCGATGTGGACCCGCGCCTTTGTAATATCGTAGGACCTTTTAATTCCGCATCTTTTAAACTGTTAATTAATTTGCATGAAAGAATGAATGTCAAAATAAAAGCAATGCGTAGATCACCAATACATGATAAGACAAAAATATCTGAAAATGACACACAAATCACACACCACCCCTAGGGTACGCCTCACTGTTGCCTTGCCCCTCGAAAGGTGATCGTCGAGTAGAGGACGTTTTAGTAAGTCCTCATGTCCATGAACATGGCATGAGGGTAGCTTCTAAGGTGTCTTCCTATTGCTCCGGTGATCACCATGTCCCGAACCTTCGAATTGACCCAAACACCTCCAACGGTGGTGCTACCTATCTCTCAATGGTGGGATGGCACTACTTTAAGGACATTTACACAGACGAATTCCTTAGGGTAGGTAGACGATTCTAGATACTTGCTCTAATTTCAAAACAAATCAAAAATACTTTTCACACCGACACCTTTTCAAAAAGCTTTCGAAAGCAACTTTTCAAACACTCTTGAGGACTGATACAAGAGTCGAACTGAAATTTTCAAAGAAACTTTTTAAAACCACAGTTGAAAAGCAAACAAACCATTTTTGAAAACACAATGAGCAAGTATCTAAGAGCCCATGGATAACCATGGATAGAAAGGGTGCTAACACCTTCCCTTTCTACAATCTACCTCCCGAACCAAGAGCAATCTCTATAAGGAACTATTCTGTGCTTTTGTCCTTTCCATTTGGAGAAAATAAAAGACGGTGGCGACTCTTGCTTCCGCGACATTTCGCGAACCAGCGTTAAACAGTCAGTTCCAGATCCACCGATCACAGTAGGGATTGCTCATGGAATAGCCTAAAGACGTTTTCATATCCTTTCAATTTGTCAGTAATTGTTCTTTTCCATTCTGTTTATTTGTAAACAGTAATTATGTTCAAATGCATATGTTCATTAATGAATCATTGGACGTTTTTTGCAAATAAAAACACAAGTGTAAAGAAAAAGGAAAATAGTTTTCTGTACTTTGAAAGAGATATCTTTGTATTTACTTTGAATAAGTATTTGTGTACAAAGGAGACAAACATCCTAGTAAGAGGATGGTGTCATAAAAATAAGAAAATTTTATACAAAGAAAGATAGCTATGTGTAAAAAAATCCCATGGGGTTCCCATTCTGCTATAGCCTTCGTATCTCTGAATATCTTGTCCATTTGTTGCTTCGTCCGAAGATGATTGGATTGATCAGAAGCTCCAGGTTTGTCAGTGAAGAGATTGTCCTTAAAGTGATCCGATGATACATAGTCTTACGCTTTAATTCCCTAACTTTTGCCTGAACCGCCCTTTCGGGTTCTCAGTCCACCGGGAAACCCTTTTTTGCGCAAGTCGCCCTTTCGGGTTTTCAACTTACCGGGTGTACAGATTTTTTTTATTTTATCCCTAATTTTTGCCCGAACCTTTTTAGTTCGCCGGGATGTCCTTGTTTTGCCTAGGTGTGTCAACGTAGAGGGTCTTTTATGCGTTGTATCTTTTGACTATGTCTACGTTCGCAGGGTGTGGCAGGTCGTCGCCGTCCATGGTGGTCAAGATCATTTCCCCACCAGAAAAGATGTTCTTGATTACAAATGGTCCCTCGTAGGTGGGAGTCCATTTGCCGCTGGGATCACTTTGTGGCAAGATGATGCGCTTGATCACTAGATCTCCAACTTGATACACTTGGCATCTGACTTTCTTTTTGAAAGCCTTGATCATCCGTTTTTGATACGTCTGACCGTGGCAAACAGTAGTAAGTCTTTTCTCGTCAATTAAGTTCAACTGATCAAGCCGGGTCTGGATCCAATCGTCTTCACTCAAACCTGTATCTTTCATGATTCTTAAAGAGGAGATCTGAACCTCAATAGGTAGAACAACCTCCATGCCATAAACTAAAGAATAGGGTGTTGCCCCAGTTGATGTGCGAGCCGTGGTACGGTACCCGTGGAGAGCAAAAGGTAGCATCTCATGTCAGTCCTTGTCGGTAACTGTCATTTTCTGTATGATCTTTTTGATGTTTTTGTTCGCAGCTTCGACAACACCATTCATCTTTGGCCGATAGGGGGATGAATTGTAGTGTTGAATCTTGAACTGCTCACACAAGGCGGTGATCATAGTATTGTTAAGGTTTATACCATTATCAGTGAGGATCCTCTCTGGGATACCGTATCGACAAATAAGATTCATCTTGATGAAGCGGGCAATAACATTCTTAGTAACAGATGCGAAGGAAGCTGCTTCGACCCATTTGGTGAAATAGTCAATGGCCACCAGAATGAAGCGGCGTCCATTGGAGGCTGTAGGCTTGATCTCCCTAATCATATCGATTCCTCACATAGCGAAGGGCCAAGTAGCTGTTAAGACATTTAGAGGAACCGGAGGCACGTGCACCTTGTCTGCATAGATTTGACACTTATGGAAGGTCTGGGAGTGTTGATAGCAGTCTGCTTCCATGGTAGACCAGTAATAGCCTGCCCGTAGAATCTTCTTCGCCATCGTATGTCCGCTAGAGTGAGTGCCAAAGGTACCTTCATGCAGTTCAGCCATGATCTTTTCAGCTTCAATCTTGTCCACACAACGGAGCAGAATAGAATCATGATTGTGTTTGTACAAGATGCCATTACTTAGGAAGAACTTAGCCAAGAATCTCCTTAAGAACTTTTTGTCATTGACTGAAGCTCCTTCTGGGTATTCTTGAGCCTCGAGATACCTTTTGACTTCATGGAACCAAGGCTGGTCCACTACTTCTTTGGTATTAATCTCGTGACAGTGTGCAGGTTCGTCCATCCGTTCAATGGTGATCTGGGGAGCCTCGTTATCCCAATTAAGTTTAAACATGGATGACATTGTAGCTAGAGCATCTGCTAGCTGATTTTCTTCTCGCGGGAAGTGTTCGAAGGTAATCTGCTCGAAATGTGGTAGTAATGTCAAGACATGTTCTTTGTAAGGGATGAGGTTTGGATGCTTAGTGTCCCATTCTCCTTTGATCTGACTGACGACCAAAGCTGAATCCCCAAACACAACCAAGGATTTGATTCCCAAGTCTATGGCAGCCTTGAGTCTAAAGATGCACGCTTCGTACTCTGACATGTTGTTCGTATAGTTGAAGCAAAGTCTGGCGGTGAAAGGAGTATGGCATCCTTCTGAAGATATATGTACAACACCGATACCGTTGCAAGTGCATTGGAGGCCCCATCAAAGTACAGGGTCCATCGGGATCCTTGTTCAGGTCCGTCATATAGCCTGAATTCTTCAATGTTGTCCTATGTCATGATGTCTTTGTCAGGGAAGTCAAACTTCATGGATTGATAATCTTCTACAGCTTGATGGGCCAGATGATCAACTAGCACACTGCCCTTTATAGCTTTTTGGGTCGTGTATTGTATGTCATATTCTGTTAGGATCATCTGCCATCTAGCTATGCTTCCAGACAAAGCAGGCTTCTCGAAGATGTACTTTATCGGATCCATCTTAGATATCAGCAAAGTGGTATGAGTCAACATATACTGCCTTAGTCGGTGAGCAGCCCATACCAGAGCGCAACAAGTTTTCTCGAGCAGTGAATATCTGGTTTCACAGTCGGTAAACTTTTTGCTCAGGTAATAAATGGCGTGCTCTTTTCGGCCAGACTCTTCATGCTGCCCCAGTACGCACCCCATTGAATTCTCTAAGACGGTCAAATACATGATTAGTGGTCTCCCTTCGACGGGTGGCATCAAGACAGGAGGCTCTTGTAAATACTCCTTGATTTTATCGAAAGAAATCTGATAGTCATCATTCCATCTAACTACCCGATCTTTCTTCAACAGTTTGAAGATTGGTTCACAAGTAGATGTCAGGTGAGAAATGAACCTAGCAATATAGTTTATGCGTCCCAAGAAACCTCTGACTTCCTTCTCAGTGCGAGGAGCAGGCATTTCTTGTATGGCTTTGACTTTGGCAGGATCAACCTCGATGCCTTTGTTGTTGACAATGAAACCTAAGAGCTTACCGGAACGAACTCCGAATGTGCACTTGTTTGGATTCAACCTTAGTTTGTACTCCTTCAACCTGACAAACAGCTTTTGCAAGTGATCAAGGTGTTCTTCCTCAGTTTGTGATCGGGCTATCATGTCATCTATGTAGACCTCTATCTCATGATGTATCATATCATGAAACAAAGCTACCATGGCACGTTGATAGGTTGCCCTGGCATTCTTCAGTCTGAATGGCATCACTTTGTAGCAAAATGTACCCCACTGTGTGACAAAAGTAGTTTTCTTCATGTCCTCAGGTGCCATTTTGATCTGGTTATAGCCTGAGAATCCGTCCATGAAAGAAAATACTTTGTGCTGAGCTGTATTATCAACCAGGATGTCGATGTGCGGAAGTGGAAAATCATCTTTAGGGATGGCCCTATTTAAATCTCTATAATCCATGCAGATTCTCACTTTGCCGTCCTTTTTAGGCACGGGAACAATGTTAGCAACCCATTGTGGATAGGAAGTAACAGCCAGAAATCCAGCATTGAACTGCTTCATAACTTCTGCTTTGATCTTCTCTGACATGTCAGGTCTCATGCGGTGGACTTTTTGCTTCACTGATGGACAATCTTCTCTTGTGGTTAGACGGTGTACCACAATATTTGTATCAAGTCCCGGCATGTCTTTGTATGACTAGGCAAAGATCTCAACATAATCATGCAACAACTGAATTAGGCGCTCTTTGAAACTCGACTCTAGATTGGCACTCACTCTGATCTCCTTTTTATCGTCCTTGGTACCCAAGTTGATTGTATCCAACAGCTCCTCATGAGGCTGAATAACTCTTTCCTCTTGTTGTAGTAATCTGGCCAATTCCCCTGGCACCTCACAATCTTCCTCACCTTCATATTCGGCTTGGTAGATCAGATCTTCAGAGTCACTGAAGGCTATAGCAGTATCGTTACCCATGGGATCCTCAATGGAAGGGTACATGCATTTGTGAGTGTGTGTGTGTAAGGGATAGCCATCTTAAAAACAACAAAATGTAAAAGAAAGACAATGAGCACAAAAGGTTTATATATGAAAAAGCGTCCATGATTCATTGAATGACATATGAAAATGAAATAAAAACCCTTACAAATGGACCGTTGTGCCTCGGGTAAGACACAAGGTTGAAAATGTACGAATTGTTTGTGAATTATTACAAGTCCAACAGAAATGTAAAAGATAAATTACTGAGATATGAAAGTTATTGGGATGAAGTCTTTGGCTTCCCAGTTGCGAAGTCCTCCACTGACAGTAGGAAATATCCAATCTTCCAAGCTGCCATCTTCTTCACTGTCCTCTAGTGCATTGACCCATTGGTTGGTAATCTTCACAGGTGGCCCCCCAGCACGGGCGCGGCGCACAGCCTTCTGAGCAGTCGAAGTAAACCCCAAGCCAAACTTGTATGATTTGTACGGAATGTCTGGAAGCTGCCCCCAGATGGTGCATCCCCCTTCTTCCACTACTGCCTTTGCATCTTTTAGAGATGACATCCGAGGTGGAGGTCTTGTGATCAAAGGAATTGAAGATACCACCTTGGTCGCTGCTATTTCATGAGAGACTTCTTCAAAATGTTGGAAAGGGGTTTCGATGAACTCGCCATCCAATTCTACATATCGGGAAGAATTTAGATGACTAATCATGTATTCCTCTTCCACATGGACAGTTATGATCTTCCCTTGGACAGAGTACTTCAGCATCTGATGCAAGGTGGAGGTGAGAGCACCGGCGTTGTGAATCCAGGGGCGTCCCAACAGACAGGAATAAGAAGGACGGATGTCCATCATATAGAAGGTTGAGTTGAACGTCTGGGTTCCCACCTTGATCGGGATGTCCACCTCCCCATGGACCATCCTCTTAGAGCCGTCAAATGCTCACAATTATGTTGCTGGGTTTTAAAGTCAGCCCCTCATAATCCAACCTATTCAGGGCTTTCTTTGGCAAGATGTTCAAAGATGACCCAGTATCAACCAAGACATGAGCTAGGGTTGTTCCTCTACACTCCACTGAGACATGTAATGCGTCGTTGTGTTTTCTCCCTTTGGGTGTCAAGTCTGCATCAGAGAAACCCAGGCCATTGTCAGCTGTCAAACTGGCCACACACTCTTGGAATTGATCTGCAGACGTCTCTTACAGCACATGAGCTGTCTTCAGAAACTTTAGCAAAGCTTTAGCATGTGCCTCAGAGCACAACAACAATGCTAACATAGAGATTTTGGAGGGGGTCTTCCCCAGTTGTTCAACCACATCATAATCACTTTTCTTAATTATCCTCAGGATTTCTTCCATCTCCTTCTTGGATGTTTCAGGAATAACTAGTGATTGAGCCTTCGTCAGGACAGGCTCCTCTTGAACATTCTTTCCTTTATTCTCAGTAGTGGAAGTAGGGATAGGAATTATATTGTCTTTGTTGGTAGGTACGCTTGCAGGTACAATCACTGGTGCAGAGGTAATCTTCGGAATGACCACGGGTCCAAAGACTGCCTTTGGAGGGGCAATCTCTGGAGAGAAAATTCTTCCACTACGGGTAATCTTGCTTGTTCCGGCAATGTTACTGATGTCGGAATTGTCCTCCTCGGAGCTCTCTTCTTCGGCAGTCGATTCAATCTGTTTGATACCATGGTAGTAGATTTCTCCACCATAATTCCATGGTACTGCACTGTCTGATTTGTAAGGGGTCGGCCCAGGCATTGTTATCTTAAGTGGAGTAGTCATTGGAGCAGATGTAATCCTAACGGATCTTTTAGGTACCCTGGAAGGATTGGCGTAGATGGTTATTATTGAAACTTCTTTAACTGGAAAGGGTGAAATAGGAGCTTTCTCAAACAAAATTTCTTGGTTATCAATCAGTTGTTGGATACCTTTTTTCAACAGAGGGAAGTTAAATGATGGGGATAGGCAAATATGGCAACCTTTGTCACAACTTGGGAAAACACCAACTTTTAACAAATTCAACTTGATGGTAGGAAGCGGAGTCAACAATTCATCCATGATAGAAACAAACAGATCCTCCTCAACAGTATTGGCATTGTGGCCATGCCTATGCATCAGAGCGGAGATAACATTTGGTTTCTCAGGCGCTTCATACTCAACTTCCTTCGCGTCTATCAGGTCTTGAATTTTGTTCTTCAGAGCCCAACAGTTGTTGGTGTCATGCCCTGGACTTTAAGAATGGTATGCGCACCTGGAATTCGGATGGTAGTGAGGAGACGCAGTATTGGGATTTTTAGGGGCCTATTTCAACATGGCTAGATTCAACTTCAGAAGATGGGGTAGGACTTGAGCTGGAGTAATGTTAATCTTGGTGAACTACCGTACTAGCCTTTCCACCCTTGGCTGATTATTTCTCGGCTGGTTGTTTCTTGGCTGGTCTGATGTTGGCTTCTGAATTATAACGGCCCCCACTGTTGGTCGGTGCTCAGTTCTTCCCTGATTACTCTATGAATAGACAACAGACACTTCCTTCTTTCCAGTGAAGGGCTTTTTCATAGCAGCAGAGGCAGACGCGTCTTTCTGAATTTTCCCACTTCTTATACCGGCTTCCACCCTCTCGCCAGTTAGAATCAACTCAGTAAACCCTGCAGAGGAGCTCCCAATCAGATGATTAAAGAAAGGACCTGATAGAGTTCCCAGGAACATGTCCACTAGCTCTCTTTCATATAAAGGGGGTTACACCCTTCCAGCTAGATCCCTCCACTTTTGGGCGTAGTCTTTGAAACCCTCATTTGATACCATGGCCATACTCTGGAGTTGAGTACAGGTTGGTGCCAAATCAACGTTGTACTGATACTGTTTATAGAAGGCTGCTGCCAAGTCTTCCCAATTCTGGACATCGGCCCTCTCCAACTGGTAGAACCAATCAAGTTGCGTTCCTGATAAACTGTCCTGGAAAAAGTGGACCCATAAGTCTTTGTCAGCAGAATGCGGCTGAATCTTCCTGACATAAGATCGAAGGTACATTTTGGGACAAGACACCCCATCATACTTGGCAAATAATGGCACTTTAAACTTTGGCGGGTTTACAATTCCTGACACCAACCCCAATTCCTCGAAATCTAGCCCTGGTACTCTCTGTCTCTCCATAACAGTTAGACGCTCTTCTAGGTGTTTATATTTGTCATCAGCCGGAGGGTATTGTTGTTCAGAGTAGTCCTCTTCTTCCTCTTCTTCTGCTTCAGAATCTGATGGTACTGCCGTTTCTTTTCCTTTTCTCTCCCCTTCATCATAGGTTGTTGGAAAATCTAGGGTCCTTCTAGCATGTCTCTGAAACCTTCTGCCCATGATAACCACACCGGCTGGCTTCTTCTTCTTTTTCTCTTTCTCTTTCTCTAGAAGAGTCTTTAGCTCCTCCTGCCCCTTGGCTAAGGTCAAGAGTAACTGTTGGAATTGTGAGTTCTGAGCTTGCAAGTCTTTAACCGTTTGTTCAAGATCCATCTTGCTGAAATAAACAGTAGAAGGATGAGGAAACTTGTTGCAAAGACCTGTTTATACTCATGATGAATGATATGTATTCATGAAATGTTTTCAAGGATTTGAAAATCAAATTTGTTTCAAACAAAAAGGAAACACACGTTATATTAATAAAATAGAATTTGAGTACATCAATGCCCCTAGGGAAAAATAATACAAAATTCTAAGATAAAAAGACGTTGCGCATCCTCTTTGGTGCAATGTAGGTGTTGAGAGTCTGCTCTTCATGAAGTAACCGGGTAAGTTCCAAAACCTTATTCTCGCTTGTGTAGAATTGGGCTTCGAAAGTATCACGTTCTTCTTTGAGCTGTATCCAACTCCTTTATAGGTCTTCGAGTGATGTTGGCATGTCAAGATGTAGGATGGTGTATGGAACCTCTCCTTCCTTAACAGGCTCTATAATCACTGGGAGAATGGAGAGGTAAGGCATCATAAGACTTTGGGCGCGGGTTTGTACCCACTTGAGGTAAGGCTCAAGGGGGATGTAATTCTTATGTCCCAAGGTCTTACTATTTACCTTGTTTGGCATCCTCCAAGCTCGGATGAACCTTTGTCGAAGACCTTGGTCGTCGTTGTCGAAGTCGAAAACCAAGCCTTGAATCAGCATATCATGTGGGCCATCCCTTCGGGCATAACCAAACTGTCTTAGAGCTAAGCACGTGTTGTAGGTGATGCCTCCCCTAATGCCAAGTAGAGGGACATTAAGGAATTCCCCACAACAGTCGACAATGATAACATTCTCTTTGGATCGAGAACACCAATGAATATCTGAATGTTTAAGTGTCATCAACCGTTGTGACCACCTCAAACCTTGCTCATTCTTCAAGACCGATTAAGGAAGATGAGAAATAAACCATCTTGCCACTAGAGGAGTGCAACACATGAGAACACCTCTTTTCCTCATTGTACGAGTGTGAAAAGAGTGTAGGATATCCCCAAGCAAAGTAGGCACCGGATTGCGAGACATGAAGATTTTGACAGCACTCACATCTATGAGTTGGTCAGGATTAAGGAACAAGACCATCCCATAGATGAGAAGAGCTACAATCTCCTCAAAAGCTTGCAAGTCCAAGGAGTTCTAGCAGCTTTGGGCCTTCTCAAACAAGAACTTTTCCAAGAAGCCTTTGACACCACTTCTAGTTTCCCAATGGGTTGTGACATCAGATGAGTGCAAGTGTAGGGCTTGAGCAATCTCTTTTGGCTTTGGATCTCTTTCTGTATCGTTGAAAGGTAGTTGATTGAGAATAGGAATCCTCAAGAGTTGAGAGAATTCTTCCAAAGTAGGCACAAGCTGGTAGTCAGGAAATGTGAAGCAATGATGCAAAGGGTCAAAGAACTGGAAAAGAACTTTCATCATATCCTCCTCTGTGTTAGAGGTGACCAAGTTGAGTAGACGGCCATGTCTCTCAGTGAATGGAGAGTTCTCAGGAATCCTTGAAGCTAGCTCCTTGAGTTGTGGAGGAATTCTTACAAGGTTGACTTGGATAGTTTTCCTGCGAAGTGAATCCATATCCTACAAAACAAGAACAAAGATGAATCTCCAAAATCCTTGAAATGGTTAGTGGATGCAAATGATGCTCATGATGTCCATGATGTTATGCACAAGTATATATGTACAAGCAAATCACACAAGTTCCTAGTTTAGGCTTGCATGGGGTTTCATAGGTAAGTACCCTCTTGAAGTTTAGTTGGCTCAACCTGTCCTAGTAATAGTAACCAGGTTCTAAGGAGCTTAATATCACTTGATTGTTTCCTTGTTCATTGTTTCAATTCAAGCCACTTTACTGGCGACCGAAATATTCCAAGGAACCAACCCTCAATGAGTGTAGTATCGAGTATCTACCAACTTCGGACTGCACCAAAGTCGGTCATCTCACTACATCCTAAAAGGCCAAGTTGGTCAAGTAAAGGTTCTAGAAGTTCGTTAGTGCTTCATGACATCACTCAGTGGCCTCGTATTCTCTTTGATTGACTCAAAGGCTATAGGTACCCACAAATATTTCACACTAACATAGCTATTGCTTAGACCGTGTCGGTATACCCCGCACAGTTTCCACAATGTATTGCTATTTACCTATAATGTTTCCCAAGTCCGGGTAGAGGATTCAAACCCAAACAATAGAACCAAAATGTAAAGAAAACAAGTCAAACAAGGTAAGCAAATAAAGGTGATCTAAACCCTAAGGTAACCCCACTTTCATAATTTTCCCCAGCAGAGTCGCCAGTTCTGTGATGCGGTGGGAGAACTGACTTGAGGTTTTGCGTTTCGTCGCAAATGTCGCGGTTAGCAAGAGTCGCCACCAACTTTTATTTTATCCAAAAGGAAAGGTAAAAAAGCACAGGAAAGACCTTTGAGATGTTTTCTTGAGTTCGGGGGATAGATTATGAAAAGGGAAGGTGTTATCACCCTTTTCATCCATGGTTTTCCATAGGCTCTTAGTTACTTGCTTAGATCACTTGCTTTGCTTGAAATTGTTTAAAATGGTGCTTGGTGTTTGGTGTGGTTTTGAAAGTATTTTGAAAAGAGGCCATCATTTAGGAAATCTTTGTAATGATTCTCATTCGTAAGAATATATACAAAGATGTTTGTCTTTTGAAAAATGTTTCAATGTTTTGTAAGTTGTTTGGAAATGTTTTGAAAATGTGTGTGTGTGTTTTTGAAAATAGCAAGGATTGTTTTGAAATGGAGCAAGTAACTTAGAAGCTATCTACCTACTCAAATGTCTTTCTTGTGCATTTTTATTCCTTTGACATTGTTGAGTTACCATTGATTTGGTAAGCAACCCTATCTTTGGATGTTAACAGGACGGGCGTGGGTCATCGTATGACCATGATAGCAATGTTGCCAAGTATCTTAGCATTTTTGGAGGGACCAAGATCATTTTGTTTAGGCAACCTTTGTATAGCGTCATCGAGGGACTTTGATCTTTATTTTTGTTTTGTTTTGCCAAGATACTTCGCATGCGTAACATGGCAATTTTATTTTTAGGCAACCAAGTGGGTGAAACCCTAAGGGTGCTTGTGTGCAATGTGTGTCATTTTTCATGCATTTGATTTGTCTTGTATTAGGTCTTGTCTATTTGTTTTGTTTTTGGTTCTTGTCATGCAAACCCTAGTTTACTAAACATGGTATAAATGTGATAAATTGCGTAAATATAAACTAAGCTATTACAACAATTATTATGGGAGGGGGGATACAAGTTTTTGAATAGGGATATTGCACAAAATAAACCTAAATATATTTATTACAACCCAATTGAATATTGTGTGAATTAAATAAATATACAAATATTAAAATGCAATGAAAATGTATTTATATTAAAAAATGTTTTGTATTTGTTTAATGTATGAGAAAGTAATTTATTTAAACCCTAGAAATAATAGAAAAGATAATATTATTATTTTTGAAAGGGGGAAACCCTAATTTTTTGATTAAAGAAAATATATGTTCTATATTAATATTTTGTCCATTTTTTTGTACAAGAAAATAATAAATAATATTATGTGTCAATATTAAAAATTAAAATATGTATGAAAATAAATATTTTATGTATATAAATAACATAATAAAAAAATATTAAGTATTTTTATTGTTTTTACAAATTAAATAAGAAAATAAGTTCTATTTGTTAAAATAAACTATTTTTCATGTAAAAAAAATATAAAATATAATAAAATTGTAAAAAATTATTTAATTATTTTTTAGGATTTTTTAATGTTCAGAAAAAATAATCAAAAGCACTAAATATGAAAATGTAAAAAAAATATGAAAAATAAACAAAATAAGTCAGGGGGTGTGAAAATCAAAAGCAACAGGCCCAAGGCGCCAAAGGCCCAGAACCATCGTCCCTGTCCTCCAGCTTCTCTTCAGCACGCGTATTATGTTAAAAACCTGCAACTTTCAAATGCTTGCACAAAAACAAAAACTTATAACATGAAACTTGTGGCATTTGATCTCACGATTCCAACCATATAAAATTTGTAACCTAACTCTAAAAGATCAAGGAGAATTTTAATGGCCCTAATTCGCGACCTAAAAATTTCAGCAACTTCAAGCTTCAAATTCTATTAGCTCAGTTAATATAAATGAAAAGTATGCATATGTACAACTTCACCATGTTATGGACTACATATTTTCTTCACAAATCGTGGCTTGAGGATGCCTATTCAGAGAGATAGAGTTTTGAAAAATACCTCATTCAGTTGGATTTGGATAGAGCAATGTAGGGACTTTGATGGAGGCCTGATGATCGGGTGAGCTTCCTTGAACTTCCTTCAAGCTATTCCAGTGCCTAGCTTGCTTTGTGGATGGCCAGAAGTCTCTGCACAAGTCAAGCTGCAAGCTGCAAGTTTGAAAATGGCAATGGCTAAAACAGGGCTTACAAATGCAGGGTAAGGGCTTGGCTAGATTTGGTAGGATGTTTATGAAGTGTTTCAAGTGTCAAGCCACAAAACGCACGAGCCAAAAAGGAAATGGCTATGATTTTGCAGCAACTGTATGTTTTTGGCAGAATTTCAGTGTTTTTTGAGTTTGAGAGTGTTTTGGATGCAAGCCAATCGTGTTAAGCATTGTAATAACTTGGTATATTTGTATAGAAATGACACAAAGGTCAATCCTTACTAGCTGTACAAGTTCTAGAACCTTTTGCAAATTTTCTTGTATTTTAAGTAAAGTGAAATGACAAATGCAACATGCTTGTACTGGCTACCTCAAGGGCTGATAAGAGTTGTTATACATTGCTTGATACCTGTGGAAATTGTTTGCATCAAAGGGACAGGTCCAAGGCTCAAGGTTGACAAAATTGCAAAAGCTCACCTTTATGAAAATGGCAATGTGAACTTTATGCCTAAAATGGAATTACAACTTGTACAAAGCCTCAAAAGCAAAGATAAAGCCTTTATCTTCTGAGTTTGCATTTAATTATGGAGTGTAGAATGAGTTTAGGACCTGTAAAGCAAGGTACAAGCATCATGGATCTGATTTGCAACTTGATCTCATGTAAAAGTGGCTTGAACAAAAGTGATAAAATGCCAACTTCCCTTCTTCGATTCTCCCTAACCAAAAATGATCTTTGGGAGTTCTTGGACATTTTGGAAAGCTTGCAATGTGTTCTATAATCCATATTTGAAATGCATTTTGAGATACCTCTTGGAACTAGGTGAAAAATGTCCATGAAGTTGGGTCAAAAACCTGCCTAAATTAGGGCAAATTTTGGGAAAAGTTTGTGAAGCAAAATTGTAGATTTCATGGAGGACTACAACTTTCATGTT
Organism: Vicia faba; assembly: GCA_948472305.1. NCBI lineage: Eukaryota > Viridiplantae > Streptophyta > Magnoliopsida > Fabales > Fabaceae > Vicia > Vicia faba. Next base: position 778,101,350 of record OX451737.1, read on the forward strand.
GGAAGTTTTCTTTGAATCAAATTGAATCATGGTGAAAAAGTGGTGGAAAGTTGGGAAAAAATAAGAAACTTCTTATACTTAGAAAAATTCTAAGTTATGAAAATTTTCAAATTCAAAACCCTAATTTTCAAAATTGGTTTTCTTGGTGAACAAGTTTCATATTTTGACATATATTGATGAATTATGACCCTTGGCACTTGATTTTGACCAAAAAGTCAAAGTTTGACTTTTGCAGTGTACAGTTGACTTTTGATCAGTTGACTGCAAAATTCATCTGTCAATCCAATGAACTTGAGATATTTTGAACCATGTAATTAGGTCAAGATGATGCCATTGAACCCTTGAAATCATGCTTGAACCCAATTGGCCATTGGCTAGGTAAAAAAATCAGAAATTTCCCTTTCTCAATCAAAACCCTAATTTTGACCATTTTGCCCTTTTGATGATCTGATCAAATTTCTTGAGGAGTTGTGATCCAAACTTGATCAAATGATACATATGAGTATAAAATGTTGTTGTGGATCAAAAATCATGAAGTTTGACTGTAAATTGGCCATGGTTGACTTTTTCCCCAATACAGCTGATTTTTAGGTCAACTGACCAATTGACTGATCAAAAATGTGGTTCAAGGCTTGAAACTTAACATGAGCAATCTTAGGGGTCCAAAATGATGTATGAAAGTCACATGAAGAATTGGTGGTCCAAAAATCCTTGTGCAAACTCAAACCCTAATTTTGGGTTATCAGTGCAAGATGCAGTGTCTTGAGCTGACCAAACCCTAATCCTGTCTTGAGTCCAAGCAGTCTTGTGAGAAAAATATTGATAAATAAGAGGGCAAATTTTGGGGTACAACAGTGGTGAACATCGATGTCATCGTCGTAACTTTTTCCAGAGAAAGAAGAGAATCTTGTTTGTCTGAGAGAGATGAAGCCGCAATGTTGAAGGGAGATGATGATGAAGAGGAATTTGTGTTTGTCTTTGTTTGATGAAAAATGCAGAGAGAAAACCATTGAGAATATTTGAAAGAACAGAGGAATTGGTACAAAATTGTGAGAGGCTTGAGAGATTTGTTCCAGCGGCTACCCCTTTTGCGTTTAGGGTTCGCAACCCTCCTTCTACTTTCTCCAATAGATCCGGGTTATGGGCTTGGCCTTAAAGCCCAACCCAATCATCCTTATACCCTTTTTATTTCACTTGGAACATGAACAAATAAATAGATTGATGTAGTGTAGTGGTAATGCAGTCTCGTTGCAACCTTGGGGTTCTGAGTTCGACCCCTGATTTTGTTCTTTTAAGTTTATTTTAAGTGGTTTAGATTCATTTATAACAAATGCCAAAAAATACTAAAAAGAATTAGAGTAGGTTAATTATTTCTATCTTCATAAAAAGTACCCAAAAAAAAAAGAAACAAAATATATACAAACAATTTAATTTCCTTAAATCAATTATTTTATTTTCTATAATAGAATAAAATTTTATTTTTGTTTCCAAAATTTTCAAGCAAAACAAGAATTTTATTTCCATACTTTGTTAATTAATTTTTACTTCATAGATTGTTGTAGTTTCAATTAATTGCTCGTTTCGATTTGGTTGTATTGATTGCCTATTTGGACTTTAATCGCATTGATCCATCCTCACTTGTGAATTTGTACCCCCATTCCCGAAAGCTCTGTAATAGCGTAGAATTTTAATTTCTGCAATTTACTTTTTTCCTTATACTGTACAGTAATTAGGCGTGTATGGAAAGATTTAAAATCAACCGCTAAATAACCCTAATCAAAGACAAATTAACTTGAATTGAACATACTTTCACACGCGCACCTCTAGGGTAACCTCGTTTGTTGCCTCGGAAACACAGTCATGTCCCTCGAATATGGGACGCTTTAGCAAAGGCCCTTCGATAAAAAAGATCATAGTCCCTCGATGTCCCTCGATGTTTCCTTCGGTAAAAAGATCTAGTCCCTTACGAAAATTGCTAAAGCGTCTCACAAGTTGCCTTTTATAACTGTACGGTTGACCCGCGCACGTCCCTTCACATCCAACGATAAGGCTTCTTACCAAAATAATGGTAAGGTAGCAACATCTAAAGGAGGAGGAAAAGAAAATTTAATACCTTTTGAGTAGGTAGATTCGCTCTTAATTGCTCGCTTGCTCACAACAAAAACATTTTATACACCAACACTCTCATTTTGAAACATTTTCAAAAGACAACACTTTGTACGCGTTCTTATAGAAACAAGAGCCATTACAAAGAAGACACCTTTTCAAAATCACTTTCAAAAACACATTCCACAAACACCTCTTTGAACTATTTTCGAAACAAAACTTTGTACACGTTCTTATAGAAACGAGAACCATTACAAAGACATTTTCAAAATACTTTCAAAACCCATACCACAAGCACACTTTCAAACAAAAGCAAGTTATCTAGCAAGCAACTAAGAGCCCGTAGATAACTACGGATGAAAAGGGTGATAATACCTTCCCTTTTCATAATCTACCCCCCCGAACTCAGAAAACATCTCTAAAGGTCTTTCTTGTTCTTTTCATCCTTTCCTTATTGGATGAAAGAAAATTCGGTGGCGACTCTTTCTAACCGCACAATTGCGATCAAACGCAAAATAACCAAGTCAATTCTCCCATCGCGTTACAGAACTGGCGACTCTGCTGGGGGTATCACTTAAAAGTGGGGTTACCTTAAGGCTAGATCATCTTTACTTGCTTTCTTTGTTTGACTTGTATGCTTTACATTTTGGGTCCTTGTTTGGGTTACTGTTAAAGATCCTACACCCGGATCTGGGGAACCTTTTAGGTAAGTAGCAATAAATCATGGAGGTGGTACGGTGTAGACCGATATGGACGAAGTGATAGCTACGCTAGCGTGACACTTTGGCTTGTACTAATGTTCCTTGAGTCAGTCAAGGATAACATTAGGCTTCCTTAGCGTCATTAAATGTTAACTGACCTTTAGAACCTTTTAATTGACTCATCCTAAGCCACTAGAAAGTAGTGAGATGGTCGGCTTTGGTTCCAACCGAATATTGGTTGATACTCGATGCTACACTCATTAAGACCAGACTTTTGGGATATCTCGGCCGCAAGAAAAGATTGATTGAGCTGAGATAATGCCTAAAAGAAAGGTCAGTGATATTGAGATCCATTAGAACCCTGTTACTATTAACTAAGACAGGTTGAGCCAACTAAAATTCAAGAGGGTACTTACCTACAAACCTCACACAAGCATAAACCTAAGGACTTGTCTGCTTTGTGTGTATATGATTATTTGTGTATAAACTTGCTTACTTTGCATACTTATACATGACATCATACCATAGTGTTGTACCCCAAAATTTGCCCTCTCATTTCTCAAAGGATCAGCCTGGACCCTCAAGTTTGTTTCCATCCAGTTGCGAATCTGAAACTACAAATTTTCCAAGAGAATCATTCACAGGGGCAAAATGGTCATTTACACACCAAAGGAGTTAAATTTTGACTTTTAAATCAAAAGCAAGTTCCAAGAATCATATTCCATTAAGGAATGAAATTGGTTCATCAAAAAATCAGAGGTCAAAAGTTACTTTAAAAAAAATCAAATTTTTTAAACATTTAGAAAATTTTCTAAAGTGTCTAGAGAATGTGATACTTCAGAACTTCTGAGCCAGCCTCTATGTAAGCACCGTCAGAAGATAACGCTTCAATCAGAACATGCAGCAGCGTTGCTCTTTGGTTAGAACATAACGCTCCAGTCAGAACATGATTCTTCAGCGTGTAGAGGCTATGTTCAACGCTCTGGTCAGAAGATGCTCCTTCAGCGTTTTGAGGTTATGTTTCTAATGTTCTGCAATCAGAATATCACCAAACCCCAAACCTGAACCTTCTGCCCTGCTATGGCACAGTCCTGTAAACCAGCTGCCACAACACTCCAAGGTATTGCTGATCCAGTCCACGCCTGCATTTTTCTTGCACCAATTTAGCCTACAAAAACTGTGATTTAAAAACAAAGGGGCTGTATGCCAAAAATGTTTAAAAACTCATTTGTTCCCCCCCCCCCCCAAAACCACAGCAAAATCCATCTATAAATAGTTTGTTCCATCACACGTTGAAGAGGTTGGTTTTTGGAGAGAGGGAGAATCACCAAAAGAGAGAAAAAGACTTTGAATCTTTGCAAAATTCCAAGAATAAAAAAAAACAAACTGTAAACACCAAAAATACCAAAACCTTAACATTTGATTCCAACATCAAAACTCCATTGTTCCTTGACTAAAACCATCCCCACATTTGTTGGTTCATATACTAGAAGTTATCTTAAATTCTGTGTTCATATTGCTATACACTCTCCATTTACCTCCACCTCAAAGAAGTCAGAGTATCACCCCTTGGCTATTCCAGAAGTTGAAAACCTCCATCTTGCTGAGTACGTGAAGAAGCAGCTCAGAACATCATCCAAGTCCAGGACCAACCTCCAGCTTGCAGAATCTTTTCCAACTGAAAGTTAAGTTTCTGCTGACTCTTATCACATTGTTTCAACATTATCAGATTTGCGTGTCCAAAAATACAATGTAAATATCATGCTTCTGATGTTATACATATTCTGAGACTTCACTTGTTGGCTTGCCTAAGTAGGGATTAAATCAGTTTCAGAACTTCTGAAAGAGATTAGAACTCAGAATTAGGACTAGGAGATTCATACTTGTCACTGATTTATGGTTATGATATTTCTTGTTTCTGAAATGTTATGAAACCTGCAATATTTGTCATATGTATGTCTTCTATTTTTGTGGAGAAATGACCAAAAATGTAGATGTTCTGACTTCCATGAAGAGAGGGACCAAGTTCTTCCAGTGATATCAGAACATCTGAAATTTACTTTGTTGCTGATGGTCTCAGAATTTTTGGAAGATATTCTGTTGTTGGCGGTATCAGAACTTCTGAAAGCTAATGTGCTCCTGGTGGACTCAGAACTTCTGACTCTGCTTATGTTTTTTTTACTAATAGGAATTTTGTTTTGCAGTGCGCCAGGGTCAGAACTTCTGACCTCCCTTAATCAGCAGCACGCTGATTCTATTTTTACCTTTCTCATTGTCTTTGCCATCACTCTTTATTTCATTAATCAACAAACACCAAAAACATTTTTCATGCTTTGCTTTATTTCTTAAAACAAAAGACCAAAATATTTTCTTAAGCAAATTTATCTCTTTTCTTAAACAAATGAGTAATTTTTATTTCTTGCCCATTCTGATACATTTGATATGGTTGTAATAATAACTTAGGATTTAATATTACTTGCAACCCCCATTCATAAATATGTACCCCCATCCCCCTAAGGCGATGTAATAGCTTAGATTTTATTTTTTCGCATTTTATTCATTTTTTCATATATTGCTAGTAAATAGGATGTATGGCAAGACATGAAAACAACAAAATAGACAACCCTAATCAAGGTTAAAATGCATGCAATCAAACACACTATTCACACATGCACCCTTAGGGTGATCCCATTTCATTGCATATCAGAAAAAACAGTCATGTCCCTCGAATATGGGATGTTTTAGCAATGACCCTTCGATAAAAAGATCGTAGTCCCTCGATGACCCTCGACGTTGCCTTCGATAAAATGATCTCGTCCCTTACGACATGGCTAAAATGTCCCATAAGTTGCCTTCTATGACTATTCAAATGTCCCGCGTCCGTCCCTTCACATCCAACGATGAGGCTTCTTACCAAATCAATGGTAAGATAGCCATATCTAAAGGAGAAGGAAAAGCATGTTTAACACCTTTCGAGTAGGTAGATTCACTCCTAGTTACTCACGATAAAAACATTTTTACACCTACACTTTCATTTCAAAACATTTTCAAAAGACAAAACATTTTGTATTCATTCTTATAGAGACGAGAACTATTACAAAACATCTTTTTCAAAACCACTTTTGAAAACACATTCCACAAACAAATCTTTGAACTATCTTTCGAAACAAAACTTTGTACGCGTTCTTATAGAAACGAGAACCATTACAAAGAGATTTTTCAAAACACTTTCAAAGCCCACACCACAAGCACACTGTCAAATAAAAGCAAGTGATCAAAACCAGTAACTAAGAGCCCATGGAAAACCATGGATGAAAAGGGTGCTAATACCTTCCCTTTTCATAATCTACCCCCCGAACCTGAGAAATAATCTCGAAAGGTCTTTCTTGTGCTTTTTTACCTTTCCTTTTGGATAAAAGAAAAGTCGGTGGCGACTCTTGTTATCCGCACAAATGCGATTGAAACGCAAAACACCAAGTCAGTTCTCCCACCGTATCACAGAACTGGCGACTCTGCTGGGGAAAATAAAAAAAAAGAAAGAAAGTGGGGTTACCTTAGGGTTAGATCACCTTTACTCGCTTTCATTATTTGATTGGTGTGCTTTATATTTAGTTCTTTGTATTGGGCTTGCTTTGATCCTCCACCCGGATCTGGGGCACCTTTTTAGGGAAATAGCAATAGATTGTGGAGACTGTACGGCTTAGACCGATATGGTTGAGGAAATGGCTATGTTAGTGTGACGCATTTGTAGGTATCAGTATCCCTTGTGGTGAATCGAGGAGAATACGGGACCGCTGAGTGGCGTCATGAAACACTAATTGACCTTAGAACCCTAATTGAACAAACTTGGCCATTAGGACGTAGTGAGGTAGCCGGTTTCGGTGTAAAGATGAAAATTGGTTGATACTCGATACTACACTCATTGAGGCTAGACTTTTGGGATATCTCGGCCGCAAGAAAAGATTGTTGTGCTGAGACAATGCCTAAGAGAAAGGTCGGTGATATTGAGATCCTTTAGAACGCGATCGCTATTTCTAGGACAGGTTGAGCCAACTAGACTTCAAGAGGGTAGTTACCTACAAAACTCATGCAAGCCTAAAACATAGGGATCTGTTTGTTGTGTGTGCATATATTTACTTGTACATAAACATCATAAAAATCATCAACATCATATGCATACTCACTAACCATTTCAAGGATTTAGATATTTATCTTTGTTTTTGTTTTATAGGACATGAATTCTCTCCGAAGAAACACCATCCGAATCAGCTTTGTGAAAGCACATCCTCAACTTCAAGAGCTAGCCTCAAGAGTGCCCGGGGATTCTCCTTTTACCAAGAAATATGGTCGACTCCTCAGTTTGGCTACATCCAACTTCCAAGAAGAGATGATGTGTGTACTATTCCAATTCTTTGATCCCGTACATCGTTGTTTCACTTTCCTAGACTATCAGTTGGTACCTACACTAGAAGAGTTCTCTCTACTCTTAGGGGTGCCCGTGCTTAATCAGATACCATTCACCGGTCTAGAAGGGATTCCAAAACCTAAAGTCATCGCCGAAGCTTTACATGTGAAGAGGGCCGACGTCATAGCCAATTGGGAGACAAGAAGTGGGGTTAAAGGCTTTCTAGTTAAGTTTCTGTTGGAAAAACCTCGTTCATTCTGGGATGACATGGATTTCCAAGCTTTCGAAGATGTACTAGCTCTCCTCATTTATGGTTTGGTTTTGTTTCCCAATTCGGACCAATTCATAGACGTTAATGCCATCAAAGTCTTTCTCTCTCACAATCCTATACCTACTTTACTAGGAGACATCTTGGATTACCTTCATACCCGCACCATGAAGAAAAGAGGTACCCTTTTGTGTTGTACCCCCCTACTCGCTAAGTGGTTCACTTCACACATGCCTCAGTCAACATTGAAGAACGAGCAAAGATTGACTTGGTCTCAAAGGATGATGTCTCTCACCCACTCTGATATCCGTTGGTGCTCAAGATCCTTGGAAGACATCTCTATCATTGACCGCTGTGGGGAGTTCCCTAATGTACCTCTACTTGGTATTAGGGGAGGTATCACCTACAACCCGTGCTTAGCTCTTCGACAATTTGGGTATGCCCGAAGAGACGACCCTCATGAGATGCTCATCCAAGGTTTGGTGTTCGACTACGAAAAAGAAGACCAAGGTTACCGCCAGAGATTTACACGTGCTTGGGTAATGATGAACAAGGTGGACAGTAGGACTTTGGGACATAAAAACTCTATCCCTCTCGAGCCTTACCTTAAGTGGGTGCGGGCTCGTGCCCAGAGTCTCTTGATGCCTTACCCTTCCATCCTTGCTGTCATCATTGAGCCTGTTATTGAAGGAGACGTCCCATACACCGATCTTCATCCCGGCATGCCTACCTCTCTCGAAGACCTGCAGAGAGCTTGGGTTTAGTTGAAGGAAGAACGAGACACCTTTGAAACCCAGTACTACGCCAGTGAGAAAAAATTTCTGGAGCTCACCAAACTGCTTCATGAAGAGAAAAATCTGAATAACTACATTGCTCCAAAGAGGATGCGTTCGGTCTTTTTGTCTTAGGAGTTTTTTGTTGTATTTTTTTTCTTTCTTTGTAAATCCCAAGGAGGCATGATGTATTCAAACTTGGTTTTATTTAAAATGACGTGTGTTCTTTTTTTTGTTTGAACAAATTTAAATCTCTAAATTTCCTTGAAATCATTTGCATATTGCATCTTCATTCATCATAACATCATACAGGTTTCTCATAACAGGTCGCCTTATCCTTCTACTGTTTATTTCAGTGAGATGGATGTTGAACAGACTGTGAAAGATCTTCAGGCGCAGAATGCCCAATTTCAACAAATGCTCATGGCTCTGAAAAAAGGACAAGAGGAGTTAAAGACTCTGTTGGCCAAAGAGAAGAAGAAGAAAACGAAGAAACCAACTGGTGTTGTAATCATGGGAAGAAGGTTTAAAGGACAAACCAGACGAACTTTAGACTTTGCAACATCATCGGGCGAAGGAGATAATCAAGGAGCCGAGACCCAGGAAGTGAACAACGACCCAGTATCTGAAGGAGAGGAAGATCCTGATTACTCAGAGGAACAATATCCTCCTGCTAATGATAAATACAAACATATAGAGGATCGTTTGAATGCCATGGAGATTCAGAGAGTACCCGGTTTGGACTTCGAAGAATTAGGACTCATCTCGGGGGTTGTCATCCCACAGAAATTCAAGGTCCCAACTTTCGCCAAGTACAATGCTGTCTCTTGTCCGAAGCTACATCTAAGGTCATATGTCAGAAAGATTCAACCCCACACGGCTGACAAGAATTTGTGGGTGCATTTCTTCCAGGAGAGCTTATCTGGGACTCAGTTGAATTGGTTCTACCAATTAGAAGGGTCCAATGTTCGCAACTGGGAAGAGTTGGTCGTCGCTTTCTACAAGAAATATCATTATAATGCTGATTTGACTCCGAGTAGGACACAATTACAAAGCATGTCTATGGGAACAGATGAGGGTTTCAAAACCTATGCTCAAAAATGGAGGGATCTCGCAGGCAGGGTCCATCCCCCTTTATCCGACAGAGAATTAGTGGATATGTTCCTAGGCACCTTGTTAGGACCATTTTTCAATCACCTGATTGGGAGTTCCTCAGCTGGGTTTACTGAATTAATTATGACTGGTGAGCGGGTTGAGGCCGGTATAAAAAGCGGCAAAATTCAAAAAGATGCATCCTCAAGTATGGTGAAGAAACCCTTTGTTGGAAAGAAGGAGGTCAGTGCTGCATATAACCATAGGAATTAAAACAAAACCGACTGTCATCCGCAGTAGGGGCTGTTATGATTTCTAATCCTGCACCAAATCAGCAGCAAAATTATCAGCGCAAACCAGAAGCGCCCATGAGACGATTTACCCGGATTAACATAACTATGTCTCAAGTTTTGCCACACCTTCTCAAGACCAATCTGGAAACTTTAAAGGAAGCTCCCAAGAATCCTAATACTGCTTCTCCTCACTACAACCCAAACTCCCGATGTGCCTATCATTCTGAAAGCCCGGGGTACGATACAAATGACTGTTGGGCCTTAAAGAATAAGGTGCAGGACCTTATCGATGCGAAAGAGATTGAATTTGAGCCCCTAGAAATGCCTAATGTAATAACGGCACCAATGCCCAGACATGGCCAAGGTATCAACGCCATTGACGATGATCGTTTTGTTTCCTCTGTGAATGACTTGGTTACTCCTCTGTTGACCATTAAACAGAATCTACTGCAAGCCGGCCTGTTCCCAGGTTGCGATGAAGATTGTCACATATGCAAATCTCTACCAAATGGCTGTTTGTTACTAAAGATAGGCGCCTAGCGCCTGATGACTAGTAAAGAAATCCTATTTGAAAAGCTACCTGTTATCAAAAGCTCTTATCAAGATGTTTCGATAATCACCATTTCCGACAATCCTCCCGGGGTCTCCACCAAAAGACCCGTCAGGATTACATCCGCTCCCAGATATGCACCCTTAATCATCACTATGCCAAGACCAACACCATACTCCTCAGATAAAGTTATTCCCTAGAGTTATGAGGCTGACGTTTATTACTATGGTGTCAAGCAAGATCAGTTGGCTGTCAAGAATGAAATTGCGAGAGATATTGATCCCGATATCGGTAACATCACTGGAACCAGCAAAATAACAAGAAGTGGAAGAGTCTTCTCACCTGAGATTTCTCCAAAGACCGTTGCTACTCCTATGATCATTACTACTGCCGCTCCTACCAACACTCCCAGTGATACTCCTACTATTATCCCTGCTGCCGATACAAGGGGCAAGGAGGCTTTGGTTGAGCCTGCCCAAGCAAGAGAACGTCCCGAAGTCATCCTTGAAGCTTCTAGAAAAGAGATAGAAGAAATCCTGAAGATAATTAAGAAAAGTGACTACAACATTGTAGAACAATTGGGGCAGACCCCCTCAAAGATATCATTGTTGTCCTTACTTTTGTGTTCTGAAACTCACGCCAAAGCCTTGGTAAAGTTTCTTAAGACTGCTCACGTGCCCCAAGTGACCTCCATCGACCAATTTGAAGACTGTGTGGCCAGTCTGACTGCTGATAATGGATTGGGCTTTTCCGATGCTGATTTAACCTCTAAGGGAAGGAAGCACAACGATGCCTTACATATTTCCATCAAATGCAGGGGCACCACACTTGCCCATGTTTTGGTGGATACCGGTTCATCATTGAATGTCTTGCCCAAAAATGCCCTCGACCGACTGGATTGCGAGGGGCTCATCTTGAAACCTAGCAACATCATAGTAAGGGCCTTTGATGGTTCCAAGAGGACAGTGCACAGAGAAGTTAGTATCCCCATAAAAATTGGGACTCAGACTTTTGACTCATTTTTCTATGTGATGGACATCCGCCCTTCGTACTCTTGTCTATTGGGTCGACCCTGGATCCATGGTACTGGTGTCGTCACTTCCACCCTACACCAAATGCTAAAATACCCGATCAGAGGAAAGATTGTCACAGTTCACAGAGAGGAGGAGTACATGGTTAGCCATCTGAACTCTTTCAGGTATGTTAAAATGGATGGTGAATTCATAGAGACTCCCTGCCAAAACTTTGAGGAGGTTCCAGCAACGGTCGCGGCAACCAAGTCTACTCCGAAGGTCCCGAAGATTACCAGACCTCCACTAAAGATGGCCTCGTTGAAAGATGCTCGAGCAGTAGTTGAAGAGGGAGGATGTACTATCTGGGGTCAGCTTCCGGATATTCCCTACAAGTCCAACAAGTTTGGGTTGGGATTCACTTCAGAGGCTCAGAAAGCTATTCGACATTCTCGCGCTGGGGGACCATCTTTGCGTATCAGCAATCAAGGAGTCAATGCAATAGAAGATAGTGATGGCAACTGTGACATGGACGAATGGAGTTTTCCAACCATCGGTGGAGGGCTCAACAATTGGGAGGCCAAAGATTTCATTCCTATTACTTTTATTCAAGAGTAATTGTCTTTTAATATTTTCAGGCTTGTAATATTTAAACAATTCAGACTTTTTTAAAACCTTGTGTCTTACCCGAGGCACAACGGTCCATTTGTGAGGGTTGTCACTTCATTCTCATATGTCAGTAATGAATCATGGACGTTTTTGCATCAAATTTTGTTTTCTTCGTCTTTTCTTTCTTACATTTTATTTCTTTCAAAGGTAGCTATGCTCTTACACACACTCACATATTAAAAATGCAGATCTACATCCACTCAAGATCCCATGGGTAACAGTTCTGCTATGGCCAATTGTGACTTTGAAAATCCGATCTACCAAGTCGACGACAAAGGTGAGGAAGATTATGAAGTGCCATGGGAGTTGGCCAGGTTGTTGCAACAGGAAGAAAGGACCATTCAGCCACACAAAGAGCCGGTTGAAATAGTTAAAGGGAACTGAGGAAGACAAGAAGGAGGTCGAGGTGGGCGCCAATTTGGAGCCTAATGTCAAGGAGCATCTTATTCAACTATTGCACGATTATGTTGAGATCTTTGCCTGGTCGTACGAATACATGTCGGGACTTGATGCAGACATTGTGGTACATCGTCTGCCTACAAAGGAAGATTGTCCCCCAGTAAAGCAAAAGGTTCGTCGCATGAGGCCCGATATGTCTGAAAAGATCAAAGCAGAAGTCATGAAGCAATTCAATGCTGGATTTTTGGCTGTCACCTCTTATCCCCAATGGGTGGCCAATGTTGTTCCTGTACCTAGGAAAGACGGTAAAGTGCGGATGTGTGTGGACTATAGAGATTTAAATAGGGCAAGCCCCAAAGATGATTTCCCACTCCCCCACATTGACATCCTAGTTGACAATACAGCGCAACACAAAGTGTTTTCCTTCATGGACAGCTTCTCGGGCTACAACCAAATCAAAATGGTGCATGAGGATATGGAGAAAACGACCTTTGTTACACAGTGGGGCACTTTCTGCTATAAGCTCATGCCATTCGGATTGAAGAATGTTGGGGCAACCTATCAACGCGCCATGGTAGCTTTATTTCATGACATGATACATCATGAGATAGAGGTCTACATAGACGATATGATAGCCAGATCGCAGACGGAAGAAGAGCACCTTGATCACTTACAGAAGCTGTTTGAAAGGCTGAAGAAGTACAAGTTGAGATTGAATCCAAACAAGTGCACATTCGGAGTACGGTCTGGTAAACTCTTAGGCTTTGTCGCCAGCAACAAGGGTATCGAAGTTGATCCTGCCAAGGTTAAAGCGATACAAGAAATGACGTCTCCTCGTACTGAGAAAGAATTCAGAGGATTCTTGGGACGTCTGAATTACATAGCCAGGTTTATTTCTCACCTAACAGCTACTTGTGAGCCAATCTTCAAACTCTTGAAGAAAGATCAAGTAGTCAAATGGAATGATGAATGCCAAGTTGCTTTTGACAAAATCAAAGAATACCTGCAAGATCCTCCTATGTTGTTTCCACCTGTCGAGGGAAGACCTTTGATCTTATATCTAACTGTTTTAGAAAACTCAATGGGGTGTGTGCTGGGGCAGCATGACGAGTCTGGCCGAAAAGAGCATGCTATTTATTACCTGAGCAAAAAGTGAAGAAGTGAAAAACACAAGAAGGGGGGTTGAATTGTAAAACTTGAAATCAAATGCAGACAACATGTTATTTTTATCCTGGTTCATTTGATCTCAAACTACTCCAGTCCATCCGTCAAGGTGATTTCGCCTCTCTCCAACGAGGTCTTAATCCACTATATTCAACTGAATATTATAACTGCTTTAACAACTGCTAAAGCCTTCTTGAGTCAAAACCACAAACCGGTTTCTCAAGGAAATACTTTCTTACAGATAAATGAAATCTAAGTGTGTTGAATGTTTTCTACAAAACTGTTTATCACAATTGTGATACTACACAATTTAAGCTTATGAGAACTAGAGTGCTAAAACAATAAAGTAAGTAATTTGAGAGCTTTAGCAAACTTGGAATGAGGATGGAGATGAATCGCTTTAGGCGTGTAGAGTTGTAGAGCATTATCCAATTCGTTCCTCACTTGTTTGTTTATATAGCATTGGAAATGATACATTGGAGTCAGTTATTCCGTTTCAATGCCAATTACATTCTTTCCATATTGAGAAGATCTTTGTCTGGAATAATGCCGTTGATAATAAAGTATCTTGAATGCATAGTGTTGTTGCCAATAAAGCGTGTTCTGGCTTTGGCTTATTCTGACGCTGCTAGGTGCTGATGAATTGTTGTTGTCTTGATCAGAGTTTAGATTGTTACGCGCAGATCTGTTCATCAAACTTTAGCGTAAGCACATGCTTTGATCTTCTGATTTTGGCATCTGATATAACATCCTCTGATGCTGATGTTGATATTTCATCTTCTGATGCTGATGATGATATTCTTATGCTGATACTCATCAGAGTTTCTGTAAAGCACAATATAATTTTTAGGTAGCATATATGTCTTACATGAATCATACAATTTGTATATTCTTGCATTTTGTTATCATTAAAACTTTAACTTAGGGTAGTAGATTCAAACTTTGTTCTAACAATCTCCCCCTTTTTGATGATGACAAAAATTAGATTTTTTTCAATTGAAAACTAACGAGAAAAGTATCAAAGATAACCAAATGATAAATTGTATCAGAGATAGACATATAGGTATCAAAGACAAGGAGAAATAAAAGGTATCAGAGTTTAAGAAGATGAGAGAAAATTATCAGAGTTATGATCAGAAAAACTCCCCCTGAGTTTATTACTTCCCTTTTTAATTCCTTGAATCCTTTAGCATCAGATCTTTCTTGAACTTTCTTTGAGCATCAGATCTTTCTTTTACTCGAGCAAATCTTCAGTGTATCCGAGATAATTAACTTCTTGTACCTGTAAGCTTATGCAGAGCAAGGAAACATTCAAGTATATCAGAGTGTTAGAATGTTTGAGACTTTGTCTCAGTAATCCGTTATTGAAAAATATCATTCTTTTTCTCCCCCTTTTTGTCAGCAATCAAAAAGTGCAAGTAAATGAAGTTAAAACGATCAGTGCAGAAAAACCATTGTATTTAGTTCAAAGCTTAGAAGATAGTACAGAAGATATGTAAAGAAAACAATGAAAATATTAAGAAACGAAATCTAAGGTTGGGGTGGAAGGCGTGTGAACAGAGCTTCTAGCATGTTCTTAATCTGATCAGCAGTTTCCTTCTGCTGATGCACCATGCTGACCACTGTATCAATCTTACTATCTTGCACATCCATCCTTTCCTTCATCCGTTGATTATTCTCATCCATTCTTTTTTGCAGACGAATATCATTTTGCTTCAGCTCTTCAAGAGTCTGCCTGTCCAAAGCAGCTTGAGAGACGTCAGAATCACGATGCTTCTGAGAGCTTTCTGCAACATCTTCTGCTTGACTAAGGTCTTCAGATTGAATTGTCTAATCTTCTGCTGGTTGAACTGTTGATGCTGGACGCTTTTCAGACCATGGCTCACTATCCAGAAAGAGCACTTCCTCCTTCAGCAGCTGACTCATGACTGGACCTTCAACTTCTTTCAGCAGCTTGCTGAAGTTCTGTTGAGCCTGTTCATAGTTTATGTCTTACAGCTTAAAGGTTTCAGCGCGTATCCAATTTCTAAATTGTGTCCAGAGTTGGTCTGAAGCAGCAGGATCAATCATTCCAGGACACGCCTGCTTTAGAGAAGCAATCCAATTCTGCATGCCTGTTTCAAAATTCAAGATGCTAGAACCAACATCTAGTTGTTTGGGTTTGGGAATGGCGATTTTATTTTTAAGGTCAGCAAGGCGGTCAAGGACTGTTAGGTCAATGAAGGTCTTGCTGTGGTCATCTGTATTTTGTTTGGGTGAGGGAGTAGGGGAGTCAGAAATGATTATTAGACTGTGTGGAGTATTAGGAGGGGTAGTTTCTGGTGAGGATGGCAGTTGGGGTATGTTTACAGTTGTACCACAAGGCAGTTGAATTTCCAAGGGTTGTGGTTCAGAGGACTGAGGTGAATGAGGTTCAGGTGATGGAGTTTCAGAGTGTTGAGACTTAGGTTGTGGAGATGATGGTTGAGGTGAAGGTGGATTAAGTTCTGGTTGTGGAGAGGGAGGTGGAGTAGTTTCTGGTTCTGGTGAATGGGGATTTTCTGGTATTGGTGAGAGTGTATATTCTGGTTGAGGTGAGTGGGCAGTTTCTGGTTGAGTGTTTGGATTTTCTGAGAGGGGAGCGGAAGAACGTTGATCAATTTCAGAAAGAACTTTATCAAGTTCTGATTCTGTTGATGTTGTGGGTTTTGGATTTTGAGGTTTGGTGCGGGATCTCCTGAGAGTTAGTGACTCAGAAGGGTCAAACTCTGGTTCGGTATCATCAATGGTTGGTATGGGAATTGAGAGTTCATATGAAGCTGGGGTAGGAATCAATGTTGGAACAGCAGATGAATTTAAAACATTAACATCAGATAGATTACCTCTCTTCTTTGGAGTCTGCTGAGACGGTCCTTCTGATGCAACCTTTCTCTTCTTACTCTTCTTCAAAGTAACCTCTGGTGTTTGCTGGTGCAGATCTTTGATGTTCAGATCAGGATCTGTGCCATCAGCTTTACACGTATCCAAGTATCTGAGAATGATGACTGGTTTAGAGTCAATCTCAGAGAATATGGGAAAGTCGCTCAGAGGGACTCTTCTGCTGGTGATGTCAGCAAGAGGAGTGACGCTGGGCTCCTTTCTGATATTCTCTATCAGTTTCATCTTCTTCAGATTCTTGGCGTTCAGCTGCTTTCCAACTGCTGGTTCCAGAGAGCTTATTTCCTGTGCCTCTGTCAGGTGTTCTATCAGCCCATTCTTAGTTAGAATATCTGATATTAATCTTCCGAAGGGTATCCAATCCCTTTTAGTCTTTTCTTCTTCTCTCGTCTCCTTGACGTTGATCTTCAGATGATTGAACAGAAGATGAGCAAGGTTGATCTTGGTCTTCTTTGCAATAAAATAGAGCATAAATTGCTGATCTATGTTGATGTAGTCAGGAGAGCTTGTGGGCTTCCTGTGGTTGAAGCAGCCCAAGATGATCTTTGCCCAGATTCTGTGTTGATCCTTCAAATCTCTTATTTTTCTGCTGGGAACCCCATGAGTGAAAATCTGTCTAGCAACTATGCCAGTGTTTCCAACTCTTTCTGCCATGTCAATACAGCGGATGCCACCACCGTTGTATCCAATCAGCCTAGCAATGTGATCCTCAGTGATCACTATCTTCTTCCCCATGATGTATGAAGTAACCTGATGAGTTGAAGCAGACGCATGAATCCAGAACTCTTTAACCAGAATGGGGAATGTTGGACCCACCAACCTATCAAAATACCTCTCCCATCCTTTTCCCTAATTTCTTCAGTCAAATCGAAGCCATTTTCTTTCAGACTGCTGAAATCAACGATCAGTTCAGACAGAACTTCCAAGTTCTTCACCGGAGTAAGGAGTGTTCTGAACGGAATCTGATATTGTTCAGATGAAGCCTCTTGCTGGAAACCTACAGAAACAATGCTAGAAGTTGCCATGTTCACACTAGGGTTTCTTTGGGGAAAAAAAGGTTGAAAGAGGGTTTCTTTGGAAAAAGATGAACACACAAGTAAGAATGCAGAAAATATTTAGATGATTGTAAGAGACGGTAAAAATTTAATGAATGATGTTAAGGCGTTTAAATAGATTTCAAAAGATGTTTTGAAAACATAAACGATTTTAAGAGAGAGAATGAACTCATGATTACAATTTAACTCATGATTACACGTATTTAATGTTTGCTGATTTTGGGGGATTTGAGAAAGATATTTGGAACGGTTACCAGTGACATGTGTCTCAATGCATCCAATCAGCGCTTTGCCTTCTCAGAAGCGTGCACGCGTGTTCTGCTTCAAAGATTAGCTGATGACTGGATGACACTTGTTTGATTTGGTGAACAGCACATCTATCCTTGAAATGAGACGCTCAGATCTTTATGGATAGACTCTGATACAATCTGCATGTCTAACTTTCTGAAAGAAGATTGATCAGAAGTTCACAGTAGAATAAAACAAATTCTGAAGGTTAACATATAAAATTAAAACATTTTCACTCTGGGCAGAGCTTCATGCTGAGATGTTTTAGAATGAAGTTGAACCTATCTTCAGAAAGTGGTTTAGTGAAGATATCAGCCCATTGATGGTCTGTATCAATAAATTTTAAGTTCAAAATTCCTTTCTGAATATAGTCCCTAATGAAATGGTGTTTTATTTCTATATGCGTAGCCCTAGAATGCAAAATAGGATTTTTACTTAAGCAAATGGCAGAAGTATTGTCAGAGTATAGGGATGTTACTCTCAAAAATCTGGAAGTCTTCAAGCTGACTTTTCATCCAGAGCATTTGTGTGCTGCATCCTGCTACTGCTATGTACTCAGCTTCTGCTGTTGATAGCGCAATTGTGGATTGCCTTTTGCTAGACCAAGAGATCAGATTTTCTCCCAGAAACTGGCAGCTTCCAGAAGTACTTTTACGCTCTACTCTGTCTCCAGCAAAGTCAGCATCGCAGTAACCTACTAAGCTGTAATCACTAGATTTTCTATAAAATAAACCCAGATTAGTAGTACCTTTCAGATATTTGAAAATTCGCTTAACAGCTGTTAAGTGAGATTCTCTAGGATCTGATTGGAATCTTGCACAAATACATACGCTGAATAAAATATCAGGCCTTGAAGCCGTCAGATAAAGAAGAGAACCAATCATACCTCTGTAGACCTTTTGTTCTACCTTTTTGCTTACCTCTTCTCTTTCCAGAATGCACGTGGGATGCATTGGAATCTTTGATGACTTACATTCTGAGAGATCAAATTTCTTCAGAAGTTCTCTGACATATTTGCTCTGATGAATGTAGGATCCCTCTGGAGTTTGATTGATCTGAATTCCCAGAAAGAATTTCAGTTCCCCCATGAGGCTCATCTCAAATTCTGCCTGCATACACTTAGCAAATTTTCTTCCAAGAGAAGGATTAGTAGATCCAAAAATAATATCGTCAACATAAATTTGACAAACTAAGATGTCATTCTTAACTGACTTACAGAATAAGGTAGTGTCGACCTTCCCTCTGGTGAATTCTTTTTCTAACAGAAAGTTACTTAGTCTCTCATACCAAGCTCTGGGAGCTTGTTTCAGACCATATAGTGACTTCTTTAGTTTGAAAACATATTCTGGATTTTTTGTACTTTCAAAACCAGGGGGTTGGTGCACATAAACCTCTTCTTCTATATATCCATTTAAGAATGCACTCTTGATATCCATCTGATACATAGTGATGCCTTTATTAACAGCAAACGAAATTAAAAGTCTGATGGATTCTAACCTGGCGACTGGGGCAAAGGTTTATGTATAGTCTATCCCCTCTTGCTGACTATAACCTTGTGCTACCAGTCGTGATTTGTTTCTGATAACTTCACCTTATCCGTTCAGCTTGTTTCTGAACACCCATTTTGTTCCAATGACGTTGAATACTTTTGGTCTGGGAACAAGATCCCATACGTCATTTCTGGTGAATTGATTCAGCTCTTCTTGCATTGCTAGAATCCAGTCGTTGTCCAGAAGTGCTTCATCAATTGAGGAAGGTTCAATCAGAGAAACAAGTCCCATGAGGGATTCTTCAGAGTTTCTGAAGCTGGCTCTTGTTCTGATTGGATCTTCCTTTCTTCCTAAGATAGTTTCTTCTGGGTGATCCAAGCTGCTTCTGGGTAGTCTTTTCTGAGGTTGGTCAACAGATGTTGCTGGATTGCTAGCAGTGCCTCTTTATGATGTTGAAGGAGTGTCTTTATTTAGAGCTTCTGATGACTTGTCTTCAGAACCTGTAAGTTCAACTTCCATACCTGCAAAAACTTCATTTTGCTTTGACTTTTCAAAGTCAAGCTTATCATCAAAACAAACACTGATTGATTCTTCCACAATCTGTGTTTCTGTATTGTATACTCTGTACCCTCTTGAGCGTTCAAAGTATCCTAACATAATACACTTCTGTGCTTTAGAGTCAAACTTGTTCAAATAATTTTTTGTATTTAACATAAAGCAAGTACATCCAAATGGATGAAAATATGAAATGTTGGGCTTTCTGTTCTTCCACAATTCATATGGAGTCTTTTCCAGAATAGGTCTTATGGAGATTCTATTATGAATGTAGCACGCTGTGTTTATTGCCTCTGCCCAGAAGATCTTAGCAACGTTTGTCTCATTGATCATGGTTCTGGCCATTTCTTGCAATGTTTTGTTCTTTCGTTCTACAACTCCATTTTGTTGGGGAGTTCTAGTTGTTGGGGAGTTCTAGGACAAGAGAAATCATGCATAATGCCTTTGTCATTAAAGAATGACTCAAAATCTTTGTTTTCAAACTCTCCACCATGATCACTTCTGACTTTAACGATTCTAAGATCCTTTTCATTCTGAACTTGGTTACAGAAGGTGACAAACACAGAGTGTGACTCGTCCTTGTGTCTTAAGAACTTTACCCATGTCCATCTGCTATAGTCATCTACGATTACTAACCCATACTTCTTGCCACTGACTGAAGCAGTTTTAACTGGTCCAAATAAGTCAATGTGCAGAAGTTCTAATGGCTTAGAGGTAGAAACAACATTTTTATATTTGAAAGAAGGTTTTGCAAACTTGCCTTTCTGACATGCTTCACACAGAGCAT
Source organism: Vicia faba (assembly GCA_948472305.1). Taxonomy (NCBI): domain Eukaryota; kingdom Viridiplantae; phylum Streptophyta; class Magnoliopsida; order Fabales; family Fabaceae; genus Vicia; species Vicia faba. Next base: position 778,121,871 of record OX451737.1, read on the forward strand.
CTGAATTGAACTTTAGATTAGGAAGTCCTCTGACCAGATTGAGTTTGTTAATCTGAGATATTCTTCTCATACTAACATGCCCCAATCTTCTGTTCCAGATCCATTGCTCGTTGTTAACAGACAGAAGACACTTTACATTCTGACTTTTCAGTTCAGAAAGTTTGATTTTATAAATGTTGTTTTTCCTCTTTCCATTAAATAGGATAGTCCCATCTTTCTGACTAACAGCTTTACATGATTTTTGATTAAAGATTATATCATAACCGTTATCACTTAATTGACTTATGGATAACAGATTATGCATTAATCCATCTACTAACAGAACATTGTTTATAGAGAGAAGATTTACATTACCTACTATTCCAGAGCCAATGATCTTTCCCCTCTGATTGCCTCCAAAGCCTACGTGGCCTCCAGGCTTAAGTTCCAGGCTTTGGAACATATGCCTTCTTCCCGTCATGTGTCGTGAGCAGCCAGAGTCCAGGTACCATGACTGGTGTTTCTGATTTGCTGCTAAAGATATCTGCAACATGTATTATTTTATCCTTAGGTACCCATATTTTCTTGGGTCTTGATTTGTTAGCTTTACCAAAACTCTGGTTGAATTTTGGTTTCACAGAATAAATACTACTAGTATATTTAATGTCATGTGTGTGACCATACACAAAGTGTGAATTCAGAGGAGTGCGTTTAATAATTAAATCCATGGCATTCTTTGGTGTAGGAACCTTACCTTGGTATCCTATTCCCTTTCTGCCGTTTCTGCTAACTCCATAGATCATTGAAGCCATTTTGCTTTTATCTATGCTTTTAGCAAGGAACTTCTGAAAGCTATGATCATACTCCTTGATGATCTCATCAGCGCTGCTGGGAGTTTCAGAAATTGTTTCCTTCTGAGAGTTTTGTAAAACATTTTCTAGTTTTGAAATTTTATTTTTCCACTCAGAATTTTCCAATTTGAGACTCTCAGTTTTGTCAGAGTCAGAATCAAGATTCCTTTTTAGGTTTCTGAATTTAACTCTGATCTGCTGGTACCTTTCCAAAATTTCGTTAAGGCTTTCAGCAAGTTCAGCCTTAGTAAAATTAATTGCAAAGTCAGGAAATACCTCTTCGGTGTCTGATTCTGAGTCTGATTCAGAAGCTTCACTGTCTTCTGATATCTTGGCCATGAGAGCTATGTTTGCTCTCTCATCATCTGATTCTGAATCAGCTTCAGACGAGTCAGAGTCATCCCAGGTAGCCATGAGACTTTTCTTCTTTTCTCTTCCAAACTTCTTTTTGGGCTTTTCCCTCTGGAGCTTTGGACAGTCACTCTTATAGTGTCCTTGCTCGTTGCATTCATAGCAAGTGATGTCCTTGGTGTTTGGCTTTCTGCTTCCTGAAGAGCCTTCAGATCTTCTGTATCCAGAGGAAGAGTCTGACCTTCTGTATCTGGAAGAGGACTCATTCTGATCAGATCTTCTGGGATTCCTGAACTTCCTTTGCCTCTGCTTCCATAGTTGGTTCACTCTTCTGGAGAGGAGGGAAAGTTCGTCTTCTTCTGATAAGGACCCATCAGATGTTTCTTCAACTGCCTGCAAAACTTTAGAGTCAGATTTTCTGTTAGATTTTAATGCTAAAGGCTTACCTTGCTTCTGAGGTTCATCAGCTTCTAGCTCTATCTCGTGACTTCTGAGGGAGCTGATAAGTTCCTCCAGAGAAATTTTGTTGAGATCTTTAGCTAGCTTCAGCGCTGTAACCATTGGCCTCCACTGTTTTGGCAAGCTTCTGATGATCTTCTTGACATGATCAACAGTAGAGTATCCTTTGTCTAGAACCTTGAGACCAGCCACCAGAATTTGGAATCTTGAGAACATTGTTTCAATGGATTCACTTTCTTCCATTTTGAATGCCTCATACTTCTGAATGAGTGCAAGAGATTTAGTTTCTTTGACCTGAATGTTACCTTCATGCGTCATTCTGAGTGAGTCAAACATGTTCTTTGATGTGTCTCTGTTAGATATCTTTTCATATTCAGCGTAAGAGATGGCACTGAGAAGAATGGTTCTGACCTTGTGGTGATTTTTGAAGTCACGCTTTTGTTGATCAGATAATGCTTTCCTGTCAATCTTCTGACCGCTTGCATTCACTGGGTGCGTGTATCCATCTATCACCATGTCCCACAGATCAGCATCATGTGCCATAAAGAAGCTTTCGATTCTATCTTTCCAGTAATCAAAATTCTCTCCATCAAAGAATGGAGGTTTGCCGCTGAATCTGTCTCTATCTTCATTGTTGTCATTGTTGCTGTGTTGATATGTTCCTGCCATTGTGTTTTTCTGACGCTGGATCTTGTACTGACACGGTTAGGTGTTTTAGCTCAGAACCAGGCGCTCTGATACCAATTGAAGAAGTGAAAAAAACAAGAAGGGGGGTTGAATTGTAAAACTTGAAATCAAATGCAGACAACGCGTTATTTTTATCCTGGTTCGTTTGATCTCAAACTACTCCAGTCCACCCGTCAAGGTGATTTCGCCTCTCTCCAACGAGGTCTTAATCCACTATATTCAACTGAATATTACAACTGCTTTAACAACTGCTAAAGCCTTCTTGAGTCAAAACCACAAACCGGTTTCTCAAGGAAATACTTTCTTACAGATAAATGAAATCTAAGTGTGTTGAATGTTTTCTACAAAACTGTTTATCACAACTGTGATACTACACAATTTAAGCTTATGAGAACTAGAGTGCTAAAACAATAGAGTAAGTAATTTGAGAGCTTTAGCAAACTTGGAATGAGGATGGAGATGAATCGCTTTAGGCGTGTAGAGTTGTAGAGCATTAGCCAATTCGTTCCTCACTTGTTTGTTTATATAGCATTGGAAATGATACGTTGTAGTCAGTTATTCCGTTTCAATGCCAATTACATTCTTTCCATATTGAGAAGATCTTTGTCTGGAATAATGCCGTTGATAATAAAGTATCTTGAATGCACAGTGTTGTTGCCAATAAAGCGTGTTCTGGCTTTGGCTTATTCTGACGCTGCTAGGTGCTGATGAATTGTTGTTGTCTTGATCAGAGTTTAGATTGTTACGCGCAGATCTGTTCATCAAACTTCGGCGTAAGCACATGCTTTGATCTTCTGATTCTGGCATCTGATATAACATCCTCTGATGCTGATGTTGATATTTCATCTTCTGATGCTGATGATGGTATTCTTATGCTGATACTCATCAGAGTTTCTGTAAAGCACAATATAATTTTTAGGTAGCATATATGTCTTACATGAATCATACAATTTATATATTCTTGCATTTTGTTATCATCAAAACTTTAACTTAGGGTAGTAGATTCAAACTTTGTTCTAACAAAAAGTTTACCAACTGTGAAACAAGATATTCACTGCTCGAGAAAACTTGATGTGCTCTGGCATGGGCTGCTCGCTGGCCGAGACAGTATATGCTGACCTACACTACTTTGTTGATATCTAAAATGGATCCGATAAAGTACATCTTCGAGAAGCCCGCTCTTTCTGGGAGAATAACGAGATGGCAGATGATCCTGACAGAATATGATATACAATATACTACCCAGAAAGCTATAAAGGGTAGTGTATTGGCTGATCACCTTGCTCACCAAGCTGTAGAAGACTATCAGTCCATGAAGTTTGAATTCTCGGACGAAGACATCATGACATTAGACAACTGTGAAGAAATCAGGTCGTATGACGGACCTGAACAAGGATCCCGATGGACCCTATTCTTTGATGGGGCATCCAACGCGCTTAGAAATGGTATTGGTTCCGTACTCATATCTCCAGAAGGATTTCATACTCCCTTCACTACCAGACTTTGCTTCAACTATACAAACAACATGGCAGAATACGAAGCATGCATCTTCGGTCTCAAAGCTGCTATAGACTTGGGGATCAAATACTTGGGTGTATTTGGAGATTCAACTTTAGTCATCAGTCAGGTCAAAGGGGAATGGGACACCAAACACCCCAATCTTATCCCTTATAAAGAACATGTGTTGACATTGTTGCCGCATTTCGAGAATATTACCTTCGAGCATTTCTCGTGAGAAGAAAATCAGCTAGCAGACGCATTAGCTACAATGTCATCTATGTTTAAACTTAATTGGGATAACAAAGCTCCTCAAATCACCATTGAGCGGATGGATGAACCGGCTTATTGTCACGAGATCGGTACTGAAGAAGTAGTGGATCTACATTGGTTCCACGAAGTTAAAAGGTATCTCGAGTCTCAAGAATATCCAGAAGGAGCTTCGGTGAATGACAAGAAGTTCCTAAGAAGATTCTCAGCTAAGTTATTCCTTAGCAACAACATTTTATACAAACGCAGTCATGACTCTGTTTTGCTTCGGTGTGTAGACAAGGCTGAGGCTGAAAGGATCATGGTTGAATTGCACGAAGGCACTTTTGGTACCCATTCCAGTGGGCATACAATGGAAAAGAAAATCCTACGGGCATGCTATTTTTGGTCTACCATGGAGGCAGATTTCTACCAACACTCTCGGACTTTCCATAAGTGTCAAATCTATGCTGACAAAGTGCACGTACCTCTGGTTCCTCTGAATGTCTTGACGGCTCCTTGGCCCTTTTCTATGTGGGGAATCGATATGATTGGGGAAATCAAGCCAACGGCCTCCAATGGACACCGCTTTATCTTAGTGGCCATTGATTATTTTACGAAGTGGGTTGAGGCAGCTTCCTTTGCTTCCGTTACAAAGAATGTGATCGCTCGGTTCATCAAACAGAATCTCATCTGTCGGTACGGTATCCCAGAGAGAATCCTCACTGATAATGGTACGAATCTAAACAACACTATGATCACCACCTTGTGTGAGCAATTCAAGATTCAGCATCACAATTCTTCCCCTTACCGGCCAAAGATGAATGGTGTTGTAGAAGCTGCCAACAAAAACATTAAGAAGATCATACAGAAAATGACAGTCACATACAAAGACTGGCATGAGATGCTACCATTCGCTCTCCACAGGTATCATACCATATCTCGCACATCAACTGGGGTAACACCTTATTCTCTCGTATACGGCATGGAAGCTGTCTTGCCTATTGAGGTCCATATCCCCTCTCTAAGAATCATGAAGGATGCTGGTTTGAATGAAGAAGACTGGATTCAAACTCGGTTTGACCAACTAAACTTGATTGATGAGAAGAGGCTTACAGCCATCTGTCATGGTCAGATGTATCAAAAATGCATGATCAAAGCTTTTAATAAAAAGGTCAAACGTCAGGTATATCGGGTCGGTGACTTGGTAATCAAGCATATCATTTTTCCACAAGGTGATCCCAGGGGAAAATGGACCCCTACATATGAAGGGTCGTTTGTAATCAAAAGCATTTTGTCTGGTGGAGCAATGATCTTGACTACTATCAATGGCGACGACCTCCCGCACCCTGTAAATACGAACATAGTTAAAAGATACTACGCATGATCAAAGATCCGCTAGGTTGACTGGCCTAGGAAAAAATAAGGGCTTCCCGGCGAACCAAAAGGGTTCGGGCAAAAATAAGGGATGAAAAATAAAAAAAATCTGTACACCCGCAAGTCGAAAACCCGAAAGGGTGGCTTGGGCAAAAAGGGGTATCCCGGTGGACTGAAAACCCGAGAGGGCGGTCCAAGAAAAAGTTAGGGATTAAAGCGTATGACTATGTCCCGATGGATCATCTTGCAAACAAATCTTCAGCGTCGACCAATCAACTCAATTGGCTCTAAATTAATCCAATCGACTCCGCCGAGGCGACAAGCAGACAAGACATTCAGAGACATGAAGACTATAGCAGAATGGGAACCCCATGGGATTATTTCACATAACTATCTTTTCTCTGTATCAATTTTCAGTTTTTACGACGACATTCTCTCGCTAGAATGCTCGTCTCATTGTACAAAAAAATAATTATTCAAGTTAATACAAAGATATCCCTTTTGAAAGTACAAAACCATCTGTTTTTCTGTGTTTCTGCGTCTTGTTTACAAAAATGTCCAATGATTTATTTTTGAGCATATGCATTTGAACGTGATTACTGTTACAAATAAACAAAATAAACGGAAAGACAATTACTAATGACTTTAAGAAGTAAGATAATATCTATAAGCCATTCCATAAAACCCCCGCAGGTACTTTCTCCAGCCAAAGAGAAAGCAAATACATCCTATTACAGAATCATTAACATATCCCCAGTATGCAGTCTGTTGGTATCAAGCGTTCTCATTTTCCGGACAGAATAAAACTTCCAACCACCGCTCCAGAGTGTCCCCAGTAAGTTGCCCAACTTCTCGGATTTCCTCAGCAGGATTTCACGAAGTCTACAAGCAATGTCCGACTTTTCCTCTCTACAACAGAGGTTATATTTGGGAATTCACCCATCAGTGCTTCAAAAGGGATTTATTTCTCCGCTTCCAGCAACGCTACGGCACAAACAATCTTTAATTCCATACATTTGCAACTCAAGTACTTACCGTGAAATCTCATTCATTTTGAGAGGCAAATATCACCCCATGTATCGCATACATCATAGCATTGCATACAATTAACTCTTCACCTTTTGCAAGAAAGAGTCATTTGACAGGAAATCATCATCAACAAATTTCCAACAGACCAAGATTTTCAACAAGAAAAGACTGGTCGACCATCTACATAACAAAATATTTCTTCCAGATTCTCACTGGTTCAGATAAATCTCTCAACGGTTTATTCTGATTCATCTCCAGATTCTCACTGGTTCAGATAAATCTCTCAACGGTTTATTCTGATTCCTTTCCAGATTCTTACTGGTTCAGATAAATCTCTCAACGGTTTATTCTGATTCCTTTCCAGATTCTTACTGGTTTAGATAAATCTCTCAACGGTTTATTCTGATTCGTTTCTAGATTCTTACTAGTTCAGATAAATCTCTCAACGGTTTATTCTGATTCATCTCTAGATTCTCACTGGTTCAGATAAATCTCTCAACGGTTTATTCTGATTCATTTCCAGATTCTTATTGGTTCAGATAAATCTCTCAACGGTTTATTCTGATTCATTTCCAGATTCTTACTGGTTCAGATAAATCTCTCAACGGTTTATTCTGATTCGTTTCCAGATTCTTACTGGTTCAGATAAATCTCTCAACAGTTTATTCTGATTTGTTTCTAGATTCTTACTGGTTCAGATAAATCTCTCAACGGTTTATTCTGATTCATTTCCAGATTCTTACTGGTTCAGATAAATCTCTCAACTGTTTATTCTGATTCATTTCCAGATTATCACTGTTTCAGATAAATCTCTCAACGGTTTATTCTGATTCGTCTCCAGATTCTCACTGGTTCAGATAAATCTCTCAACGGTTTATTCTGATTCGTTTCCAGATTCTTACTGGTTCAGATAAATCTCTCAACGGTTTATTCTGATTCATTTCCAGATTCTTACTGGTTCAGATAAATCTCTCAACGGTTTATTCTGATTCGTTTCCAGATTCTTACTGTTTCAGATAAATCTCTCAACGGTTTATTCTGATTCGTTTCCAGATTATTATTGGTTCAGATAAATATCTCAACGGTTTATTCTGTTTCATTTCCAGATTATCACTGTTTTAGATAAATCTCTCAACAGTTTATTCTGATTCGTTTCTAGATTCTAACTGGTTCAGATAAATCTCAACGGTTTATTCTGATTTGTTTCCAGATTCTTACTGGTTCAGATAAATCTCTCAACGGTTTATTCTTATTCGTTTCCAGATTCGTACTGGTTCAGATAAATCTCTCAACGGTTTATTTTGATTCGTTTCCAGATTCTTACTGGTTCAGATAAATCTCTCAACGGTTTATTCTGATTCGTTTTTTGTTAAAATCAATATCAGACTTTTTGTCAACAATCACCTTTGGATGGCATCTATAAGCCCATCTCTGACAACTCTCCATCATTTCTCCAAATGGCATCTTTAAGCCCATTCCCTACACAATCAACCGACACATCATCAAGTGCAAATTTCTAGGCACTCTAGTGTTCAATCATCTTTTACTTTCAAGCCACGAACGACAAACACGTCGATCTCACTTTTCAAGTTTAAGAAGATTGAACAGGGGCAGCTGTTGTACCCCAAAATTTGCTCTCTCATTTCTCAAAGGATCAGCCTGGACCCTCAAGTTTGTTTCCATCCAGTTGCAAATCTGAAACTACAAATTTTCCAAGAGAATCGTTCACAGAGGCAAAATGGTCATTTACACACCAAATGAGTTAAATTTTGACTTTTAAAAGTGGGGTTACCTTAAGGCTAGATCATCTTTACTTGATTTCTTTGTTTGAATTGTATGCTTTACATTTTGGGTCCTTGTTTGGTTTACTGTTAAAGATCCTACACTCGGATCTGGGGAACCTTTTAGGTAAGTAGCAATAAATTATAGAGGTTCTACGGTGTAGATCGATATGGACGAAGTGATAGCTACGCTAGCGTGACACTTTGGCTTGTACTAATGTTCCTTGAGTCAGTCAAGGATAACATTAGGCTTCCTTAGCGTCATTAAACGCTAACTGACCTTTAGAACCTTTTAATTGACTCATCCTAAGCCACTAGAAAGTAGTGAGATGGTCGGCTTTGGTTCCAACCGAAGATTGGTTGATACTCGATGCTACACTCATTAAGACCGGACTTTTGGGATATCTCGACCGCAAGAAAATATTGATTGAGCTGAGATAATGCCTAAAAGAAAGGTCAGTGATATTGAGATCCCTTAAAACCCTGTTACTATTAACTAGGACAGGTTGGGCCAACTAAACCTCAAGAGGGTACTTACCTACAAACCTCACGCAAGCCTAAACCTAAGGACTTGTCTGCTTTGTGTGTATATGATTATTTGTGTATAAACTTGCTTACGTTGCATACTTATACATGACATCATACCATAGTGTTGTACCCCAAAATTTACCCTCTCATTTCTCAAAGGATCATCCTGGACCCTCAAGTTTGTTTCCATCCAGTTGCAAATCTGAAATTACAAATTTTCCAAGAGAATCGTTCACAGGGGAAAAATGGTCATTTACACACCAAAGGAGTTAAATTTTGACTTTTAAATCAAAATCAAGTTCTAAGAATCATATTCCATTAAGGCATGAAATTGGTTCGTCAAAAAATCAGAGGTCAGAAGTTACTTTGAAAAAATCAAATTTTTTAAACATTTAGAAAATTTTCTAAAGTGTCTAGAGAATGTGATACTTCAGAACTTCTGAGCCAGCCTCTATGTAAGCACTGTCAGAAGATAACGCTTCAATCAGGAGATGAAGCAGCGTTGCTCTTTGGTCAGAACATAACGCTCCAGTCAGAACATGATTCTTCAGCGTGTAGAGGCTATGTTCAACGCTCTGGTCAGAAGATGCTCCTTCAGCGTTTTGAGGTTATGTTTCTAATGTTCTGCAATCAGAATATCACCAAACCCCAAACCTTAACCTGTTGCCCTGCTATGACACAGTCCTGCAAACCAGCTACCACAACACTCCAAGGTATTGCTGATCCAATCCACGCCTACGTTTTTCTTGCATCAATTTAGCCTACAAAAACTGTGATTTAAAAACAAAGGGGCGGTATGCCAAAAATGTTTAAAAACTCATTTGTTTTTCCCCCTAAAACCACAGCAAAATCCATCTATAAATAGTTTGTTCCATCACACGTTGAAGAGGTTGGTTTTTGGAAAGAGGGAGAATCACCAAAAGAGAGAAAAAGACTTTGAATCTTTGCAAAATTCCAAGAATCCAAAAAAAAAATGTAAACACCAAAAATACCAAAACCTTAACATTTGATTCCAACATCAAAATTCCATTGTTCCTTGACTAAAACCATCCCCACATTTGTTGGTTCATATACTAGAAGTTATCTTAACTTCTGTGTTCATATTGTTATACACTCTCCATTTACCTCCACCTCAAAGAAGTCAGAGTATCACCCCTTGGCTATTCCATAAGTTGAAAACCTCCATCTTGCTGAGTAAGTGAAGAAGAAGCTCAGAACATCACCCAAGTCCAGGACCAACCTCCAGCTTGCAGAATCTTTTCCAGCTGAAAGGTAAGTTTCTGCTGACTCTTATCACATTGTTTCAGCAATATCAGATTTGCATGTCCAAAAATACAATGTAAATATCATGCTTATGATGTTATACATATTCTAAGACTTCACTTGTTTGCCTGCCTAAGTAGGGATTAAATCAGTTTCAGAACTTCTGAAAGAGATTAGAACTCAGAATTAGGACTAGCAGATTCATACTTGTCGCTGATTTATGGTTATGATATTTCTTGTTTCTGAAATGTTATGAAACCTGTTATATTTTTCATATGTATGTCTTCTGTTTTTGTGGAGAAATGACCAAAAATGCAGATGTTCTGACTTCCATGAAGAGAGGGACCAAGTTCTGCCAGTGATATCAGAACATCTGAAATCTACTTTGTTACTGATGGTCTCAGAATTTTTGGAAGCTATTCTGTTGTTGGCGGTATTAGAACTTCTGAAAGCTAATGTGCTCCTGGTGGACTCAGAACTTCTGACTCTGCTTATGTTTTTTTTACTAATAGGAATTTTGTTTTGCAGTGCGCCAGGGTCAGAATTTCTGACCTCCGTTAATCAGCACCATGCTTATTCTATTTTTACCTTTCTCACTATCTTTGCCATCACTCTTTATTTCATTAATCAACAAACACCAAAAACATTTTTCATGCTTTGCTTTATTTCTTAAAACAAAAGACCAAAATATTTTCTTAAGCAAATTTATCTCTTTTCTTAAACAAATGAGTAATTTTTATTTCTTGCCCATTCTGATACATTCGATATGGTTGTAATAATAACTTAGGATTTAATCTTACTTGCAACCCCCATTCATAAATATGTACCCCCATCCCCCTAAGGCGATGTAATAGCTTAAATTTTATTTTTTCGCATTTTATTCATTTTTTCATATATTGCTAGTAAATAGGATGTATGGCAAGACATGAAAACAACAAAATAGACAACCCTAATCAAGGTTAAAATGCATGCAATCAAACACACTATTCACACATGCACCCTTAGGGTGATCCCATTTCATTGCCTATCGGAAAAAATAGTCATGTCCCTCGAATATGGGACATTTTAGCAATGACCCTTCGATAAAAAGATCGTAGTCCCTCGATGACCCTCAACATTGCCTTCGATAAAACGATCTCGTCCCTTACGACATGGCTAAAACGTCCCATAAGTTGCCTTCTATGACTATTCAAATGTCCCGCGTCCGTCCCTTCACATCCAACGATGAGGCTTCTTACCAAATCAATGGTAAGATAGCCATATCTAAAGGAGAAGGAAATGCATGTTTAAGACCTTTCGAGTAGGTAGATTCGCTCCTAGTTACTCGCTTGCTCATGATAAAAACATTTTTACACCTACACTTTCATTTCAAAACATTTTCAAAAGACAAAACATTTTGTATACGTTCTTATAGAGACGAGAACTATTACAAAACATCTTTTTCAAAACAACTTTCGAAAACAAATTCCACAAACACATCTTTGAACTATCTTTCGAAACAAAACTTTGTACGTGTTCTTATAGAAACGAGAACCATTACAAAGAGATTTTTCAAAACACTTTCAAAGCCCACACCACAAGCAAACTGTCAACTAAAAGCAAGTGATCTAAACGAGTAACTAAGAGCCCATGGAAAACCATGGATGAAAAGGGTTATAATACCTTCCTTTTTCATAATCTACCCCCCGAACCTGAGAAATAATCTCGAAAGGTCTTTCCTGTGCTTTTTTACCTTTCCTTTTGGATAAAAGAAAAGTCAGTGGCGACTCTTGCTATCCGCACAAATGCGATCGAAACGTAAAACACCAAGTCAGTTCTCCCACCGTATCACACATAGCATTTTCAATAATCATTTCAAGGATCTCGAGGGCCTTTGATGCAGGGTTACATTGAACCAGGCATCTATCAAGGGGCAAGAGGATTTATTTTCCTCTAACCAAAACACCGCTAAAAATCAAAGTACAACAAACTTGAGTCAAGGGCTATGACCCACTTGATATGGTGAGCTTGACTCTTGTAAAAGGACCTTCAACGATACGAAGTGCTTCAATCAAAGTTGTAAACTTTAATGCCTAGCATTTTTCTTGTTTATCCCGCGAGATCCTTGAAAATATTTGCATATCATACATGTCATTGCATAACAAGTAGTCTCCAGTACATGTCTCTCATGTTCTCGCTGTTTATTTCAGCAATTGCTCTCCAACAAGACAACCGAGATCTTCAAACTCAAGAGGCTCAGTTCAGGGAAATGTTCCTTAACCTATCCAAGGGGCAGGAAGAATTGAAATCACTCCTCGCTGGGAATCTGACCAAGAAACATCCTGATGACGACAAGGATGGCCAGGTTGAACAGCTGTAGGTTGAGATGGAAGCAATGAGAATACAAATGTTGGGGCAGATGGCTCTTATCCAAAGCTTATCTCGGGGATAAGAAAAGATGAGGACCATTGTCAACGAGCTCCATCAAGACAGATGCAACCGTATGAAACAAATAGTCAAGGTTGGGAAGACCTTTCCAAATTGCTACTACCTCACGGGTCCAAAAACAATCTCGCCAACAACAAAAGGGTAATCGGCGTAAGCAGAATACATCTGAAGTACGCTTCACCAAAGTCAACATGTCATTGGCTCAAGCACTGCAACACATGTTGGAGGCCAAGCTGGTTACGTTAAAAAACCCTCCTCAGAATCCCAACACAACCTCTCCAAGGTACAATCCAAATGCAAAATGTGCGTACCACTCCAACAGTCCTGAACATGACACTAATAGCTGTTGGACGTTGAGAAATAAAATTCAAGACCTGATTGATGAAGGAACGCTAGAATTTGCACTAGATGGTCAACTGGAATTCTTCTGTTGTCCCTCAAAGGCTCACTATTGTACCCCAAAATTTGCCCTCCCATAATCTTCAAAGTTTTGCCAAGTATCACCTCAAATGGTTCAAGTCTACTCAAGGGCTACACAGTCAACCATCCTCCTAAGCCAGTCAAGTTAGGGTTTTGGTTCTTGCAAAGAAGTTGAGGTTTTTAAGGGCTTAATCAAGTCCCATATGCTCATATACATTGTCAAGCACCTACATGTCAAGTTTCAAGGCTCACAAGGTCAAGTTGCACAGTCAAAAACCCTAATTGCTCCACAGTCAACTGCAGGGGCAAAATGGTCATTTGGCAGTCAAAAGTCAAAATTTTTGGTCAACATCTTATTTTGAAGCCACAATCATCATTTGGTCAAATCTTGACCATGATTTCACAAGAATGGCTCAAAAATCACCAAGGTGTCAAAAGTTTCTATTTTTGGACAGCTGAAAAGTCAACTGTAACTTGACCAAGGCATAACTTTTTCATGGTTCATCAGAAAAATCCCATCCAATGCTCATTTTGAAGGGGAAGACATTTCCTACAACTCATCTTCACATTCCAAGTCCAAGAAATGCTCTCACAAAAAGTTATCAATTTCAACATTATAGGTCATTTTCAAAAGTCAACAAAAAGGCACTTTAAGTCAAAGAACATAACTTGAGATTGGTAAATCAAAATGACATGGGACCAAAGAAATTGGTTAGAGGACTTCAATACCTTTCCAAAATGTCCAAGAACATGTTCATAGCTTCAAAATTGAGCAAGATATGCATTGGAGTAGTTGGGAAATTTTTGTGAAATGGCCAAAGTCAATTATCCTTGAAACTTCATTTTTGACAAAAGGGGTCCACTTTTTCCACTTGTTTCAGCTTGGCCATGCCTCCCACGTGTCCCACAATTTATTTCAAGATTAAAAGTTAATTTTTTCATTTTTATTTAATTTTATTTGATTTAATTAATTTTAAATCTTTAAAATTCAAATAAAAATCAAGAAAATTAATGGAGGGATATATTTTGTGTTGAATTGCTTTGATGCACCTTGAAACACCTTCCAAATTCGTGCAAGGGCCTATTCTAAGCAAAAATTCAAATTTGACACAAAAATGGCAAGTTGTTTCAATGGAGTTTATGGCAAAATCAAGAACATTATTGCAAGGCTTCAATGACCATAATTTTGATTGATACACATTACATGACATATATGCAAGCATTACTTGTATCATTCACGGGCTAGAAAACACATAGACAGCATAAGCCATTTCCAAGTTTTGAAGAGAAAAACCACAAACTGAAAACCTAGTTACAGTACGATTCAAGCTTCCATTTTGATTCCAATACACTCCTTGCATCACCAGCAACCTTTGGCAATCAGAATCAAGCGCAGAACCTCAAAGAATCGCTCATCACCCCCCCCCCCCCCCCCACGGTTTGTCCAAATTTTGAGAAACTGAACTCCATTTCCATGCCTCTTTAATTCATTTTGAATGTTATTATGCATTGCTGATACCATTACAAAGCTTTATGTACATTTTAATTTGATTATGATGCTGTAAAACGCAAATCACCATTGACAATTTCTAGGTTTTTCAGAGCTTCGAATTAGGGGTTTTTATATACTGTAAAATTGAACCTTAAAACAGGCATGGTCAAACTCAGAAGCTCAAGACGGATTAGATGGACCTATCGCGTCCTTTTTATGTTGCCCCAATTTCTATTCGTTATTTTCTGCCATGGCACTTAGTGGGGGTTAAAAACCCCCGCTATCTTATTTCCTTTTTGCAGGTATGAAGAAGACGATGATGACGTGTTTGTATATGTCTGGTGGATTTAAATTAAAGCGCGCGTTTTGATAGCTCTAGCATGTATTGTCGCTTTTGCATATTATTTTAATTATCCATTATATTGACAAACACACGCAGTTGGCTGAGTGGTGGGAAACGTGTTCGTTCACCACTGGGACCTGGGTTCGATTCCCAGGTCCCCCATATTTCCAATTCTATTTTTTCTTAAATGTTCTTGTGCAGATTCCCCAAGCGCTGGACACCATAAGCCTCACACATCCAACACGCCATGTGTCATCAGTGCAGATCCAAAGGTCCAGAAGGCTAGCACACCATACTCTGGAGTCAACGTGGGCATAGGCTATCAAAAAGGTCAAACGAGCTGAAGCTTAATGGGCCACAATTTCAGCAATAAACCTCCATTTCAGCACACACACCCCCTTTGGTTTTACTTCTTTTTTTATTTTGTTTTGTCATTTTCTCTTATTTTAATTTCTAACCTTTCAAATATTTTTATTATTAACAATTAATTTAATTAACACATTTTCATAAAAAATCAAAAAAAAAAGAATTAACATCATTATTATTATTATTATTTTATTTTGGTAAATAAACAATAATTGAATTAGTTTTTTTAATTAGGCCATTTTGACTTTTCTTTTAACAATTAAAATAATTTAGAATTAGGTTAACTTAATTTTGTTTCTTTTTATTTTATTTTCATAAAAAAACATAAAAACAAAAAATATTTTCTTTTAATTAAATTAATTAATTAGTCATCAATTAGTTTCTAATT
This sequence comes from Vicia faba, assembly GCA_948472305.1. NCBI lineage: Eukaryota > Viridiplantae > Streptophyta > Magnoliopsida > Fabales > Fabaceae > Vicia > Vicia faba. The sequence continues at coordinate 778,137,358 of OX451737.1, forward strand.
TCATTTAATCACAAAAAGACCAAAAAAATCAATTTCTTTTCTAAAAAGGGTCAACACCCTTAGAACATTCCGATTTAATTTTTATTCGCGCTTAGTTTATTATTATGTAATTGCTTCCAAGACATGTAATAGTAATTAGGATTTTGCTGTTTTTATTTACTTTCTGTACTTAGTTACCAAAAACGGGTCTTTGTAATTTTTGGCGATGTATAGACCCGCGCCTTGTAATAGCGTAGGATTTATGTTTCCGCAATTTACTTTCTGCACCCCTAACTATTAACAATGCATGAAAGAATGTATGTGAATAAAAACAACTCGTAGCTCACTAATTACAAAGACAAACATAACATGAAAACAACACACAAATACACACACCACTTCTAGGGTACGCCTCACTCATTGCCTTCGAAACGTGGTCATCAAGTATAGGACGTTTTAGAGGTCACCCTTAGTCTAAAGATCCAGTTGCCTCGAAACAGTTGCCTCGAAACGGTTGCCTCGGATTAAAAAGGATCTAGGACATTAGGGTTACTTCTAAGGTGTCCTAACTGTTGCTTTGGTGACCACACTGTCCCTACAATCGAATTGACCCGAACACCTCCAACGGTGGTGCTACCTACCTCTCAATGGTGAGATGGAACTACCTAAAGGACACTTACACAGCTTAATTCCTTAGGGTAGGTAGATGACTCATGGGTACTTGCTCTTTTCAAAAACAAACAAAATACTTTTCACACCTTAAACTTTCTAAAAGTTTTCAAACAAAACACTTCATACACTTTTGAGGACTGATACAAGAGTTACTTAGAAGTTTTTTTCAAACGAACTTTTTTTCAAAACCCACACACACTTGAAAAGCAAACATCTTTTGAAAACATAAGAGCAAGTACCTAAGAGCCCATGGATAACCATGGATAGAAAGGGTGCTAACACCTTCCCTTTCTATAAATCTACCTCCCGAACCGAGAAACATTCTCGAATAAGGAATTTTGCTGTGCTTTTGTCCTTTCCATGTTGGAGAACATAAAAGACGGTGGCGACTCTTGCTTACCACGACATTTCGCGAAACCAGCTTAAAAAACAGTCAGTTCTATTTCCACCGATCACAAAACTGGTGACTCTGCTGGGGACATTTAAAGTGAGGTGTACCTTAGGATAGATCATACTTATGTTTTCAATTGCCTGATTTGTGTGCTTTAATATTATTGGGCCTATCTTGGGAGTTCTATAGATCCTAACCCAGGATCTGGGGATACCTTCTTAGAAAGTAGCAACAAGACTGTGAGGGAACTGTGCGGGGTATACTGACACGGTTGAAGCAGTCTGCTACGTTGATGTGGCACTTTGGTGAGTACCGGTAACCCTTGAGTCAAGTCAAGGAGAGTACGGGGCCGCCGCGTGGTGTCGTGAAGCATCAACTGACCTTAGGAACCTTAATTGAACCATCCTGGCCTCTTTAGGGGTAGTGAGATAACTGACTTTAGTGCAGTCCGAAGTTGGTTGATACTCGATACTGCACTCATTGAGGGTTGTTTTCTTGGAATATTTTGATCGCCAGTTCAGTGGCTAAATCGAAACAATGAACACAGAAAACAATCCAATGATATTGAGCTCCTTAGAACCCGGTTACTTTTGATAGGACAGGTTTTTGAGCCCACCAACTTCAAGAGGGTAGTACCCCAAACTTCATGCTGGCCTAAACTCTAAGGAATGTGGTGTGACTTGTGTGCTTTCAAACTTGACTACTTACATGCTTGTTATCTAACACATGAGTTTTCTGCAGGGTTTGTTTACAGTCCTTAATCTGGACTCATAACAGGGTTTACCTACATTACTCCATGCATAACATAACATCATACCATTGCATACATCCTGCATAAGGACTAATCCATTTCAAGGATCTCAAGGGTCTGTGATGCAGGTCATGATGAATCAAAATATCATCCAAGGGGCAAAAGGGGATTTATTTTCCTCTAGCCAAGGTTAATGACTTGAGTCAGGGGCTATGACCCACTCGATATGGTGAGCCTTGACTCTTGAAGAAGGACTCTCAATAACATGAAGCTCCTTCAATCAAGCAACCAGATTCAAATTCTAACAATTTTCTTGTTTACCCCGCGAGATCCTTGAAAGCATTGCATGCATACATACGTATCATTGCATTACAGGTACCCTTGTTACAGGTCACTTACCTTCTTCGCTGTTTATTTCAGCAGTCATCATGAATCCTGAATCATCCAACGAGCAAGCTATCAAGGCCCTCTAGGCCTAGAACGCCCAGTTCCAGGAGCTGGTCATGAGCTTAGCACAAGGACAACAGGAATTGAAGACTCTGCTCTTGAAAAAGAAGAAGAAGAGGACTATTTTGTTCAACCCTAGACGCAGATCTGGGAATACACTGCAGAATAAAGTTGAGAGGACTACTCCATTTGTTGGGGAAGGCAGTCACCAAGGGAGAGAGGTTCCTAGTCCTGTGGTCTCTGACACCGAGACAGATTTCAATGATGAACAGTACCCTCCTACTGAGGACCGGTACAAATAGCTGAAGGACAAGTTAAATGCTATGGATATCCAACGTGTGCCTGGGTTGGACTTTGGGGACCTAGGTTTATCTTCTGGGGTGGTGATCCCTCACAAGTTCAAGGCACCTGCCTTTGTGAAGTACGACGGGGCTTCCTGTCCTAAGTTGCACCACCGTTCCTATGCAAGGAAGATCCGGCCCTACACGGCAGACAAGAATCTGTGGATCCATTTCTTCCAGGAGAGTCTTTCAGGGACTCAACTCGAATGGTTCTATCAACTGGATGGAACCACTATTCGTAACTGGGAGGACTTGGCTACTGCTTTTTATAAGCAGTATCAGTATAATGCCGACCTCGCTCCTACGCGTACCCAACTCCAGGGTATGTCCCTGGGGACGGGTGAAGGTTTTAAGGAGTACGCACAGAAATGGAGAGACCTGGCTGGCAGGGTGCAGCCACCGTTGACGGATCGCGAACTAGTGGACATGTTCTTGGGGACCCTATCTGGTCCATTCTTCAACCATCTCATTGGTAATTCTTCTGCTGGGTTTACAAATTTGATCTTGACCGGGGAGAGGATTGAAGCTGGTATCAAGGCTGGAAAGATTCAAGAAGTTGCACCTGCTGATGCTCATAAAAAGCCTTACAGTGGGAAGAAGGAGTCCAATGTTGTGCATAGTAAAAAGGGTCGCCATGATCAACATGTAGGGGCAACCCAGATCTTTAATCCTAGGCCTGCTCAACAAGGACAGGGGCAGCAACGTAAGGAGGTCGCACCCAAGAGACAGTTCACTAAGATCAACATGACACTGGATCAAGCGCTACAGCAAATGTTGAAGGCAGGGCTGATTACCTTAAGGGCTCCTCTCCGGAATCCAAACACTTCTGCTCCTAACTATCATCCCAACGATAGGTGCGCATACCACTCTGATAGCCCGGGGCATACTACGGAGAACTGCTGGCCTCTGAAGAACAAGATTCAAGACATGATTGACGCCGGAGAGATTCAGTTTGAAGCACCAGAGACTCCAAACATAATCACTGCTCCTTTGCCCAATCATTGAAGGCTTTTGTTTATTTGAATTTCCGAGTTGTAATTTTTTTGCTTATACAAACAATTAATGTCATAGCAAACTCTTTTATTTCATTAATGCACTACATATGTCTGTTTTTGAATTAATCCAATTATTTTCGCTATATGCAAACTGTTTTCATTTTTTTATGATGACCAACTCTGGGTTGAAAATTCTAAGCCTCTTGAGGGAGGATGAAGAAAATGATACCACGACATTTACAGTATGCTTTTGAACAGACCCCGCTGATGAGGTACATGCATTGTTTCAATCCCTAAACACTGGAGTTATAAGGAAGATAATCCCTTGTCAACCCCTTTGAGCCAAAGAAGTAGGAGTTTTTCTTTTCGAAAATTAAAACCCTTAATCATAACCTGGGGCAGGGTAGTTCTCTCAGTTGATCCAAGTGCACAACGAATAGCACCAAAGAAGTCCTCACAAAACAAAAGACAGTGATGGTTCCGAATAATCATAAAGACAGGCAGTCATTATCCCTCAAAATAAACGCCCATTAAGTCAAAACCTATGAAGGAGACTTACAAAACTGGGGCATCCCGCTGACTGTAATCACAAAAGAAACAGTTCAGGCAAAAAACAGGGATAACGAAATCAAAAAGAAAGAGGTCCTACAAACCCTCAACAAAAAAAGAAATGACTGCCTATTCAAAATAAACTATCAGTATCCAAACCATCATTGGAATGTCAGGATAAAGACTCAAACAAAGTCTAATGCACGATCAACTGAGTTTAGGATTGAAGAACGTCATGAAGAACGGGTGGGTACAAATAAAATTTGAGCCTTTAACCTTTGTTTCTTAAACCATTGAACCAGGCCACGTTACAACCCCTAAAAGTCCTAGCTGAAGCATGGGTTAGTTCGAAAGCATACTGTTACCAAAGGTATCCTGACTCCTTAAGGCTTGCTGTAAAATACTGAGTTGACATCACATTTTACAAAATTTGCTTGTTTTACTGAAAATGCATTTTCAAAAATTTCAAGACAGACATAAGCTTTGCATTTTTAATATAACATTACTTGCATGTGACTATTTGTTTGAACAACATAGAAGTTCGCACGACGAATGTCTAAATGAACAAAAGCACCTCCAATCAAGGGGAAGGGCATGATCATTGTCCATCATCTGGGGCAGTCCAGTCAAGATTCAGAGAATCTCTCAAAAGGCCAACCAGCTAGGTGCAAATCTCCGTCTGGATCACTTGGGGCATTGGACGATCAAACGAAGATCTTCTGGTAGTAGGGCAACGTGACACTGCTGACAGGGGCACCTCCCTGCATCCTGAGAACACGGATATAGTCGAAAAAATACTACGCATAATCAAAGACCCGCTAGGTTGACACACCTAGGCAAAAATAAGGGCTTCCCGGCGAACCAAAAGGGTTCGGGAAAAAATAAGGGATGAAATAGAAAAATATGTACACCCGGCAAGTCGAAAACCTGAAAAGGCGGCTTGGGCAAAAATGGGTATCCCGATGGACTGAAAACCCGAGAGGGCGGTCCAGGCAAAAATTAGGGATCAAAAGCGTACGACTATGTCCCGTCATCTTGTCACTTGCCTACCAGAAGAAGATTTGTCAACCGGCAGTCATCAAGCGCCTCCACAGGTGTCTTCCCACATCAGAAACAGGGGCAATAATGAGTTGTCCAAGCGGTCTAGTTGCTCTGTCAACCAAGGTACCAAGGTAGGTTCGGCTGAAGAACATAACCCAGATACCTCCATTCCCCGAAAGTAAGACAGGAGTCAGCAATACTCTTCCCCGGGCAAAGTTGGTCTCCCATAAGCCCTACAAGGCACAATATCTCCAGCAAGTCAGCAAAACTCTCCCCAAGCAAGAGTTAGTCTACTGTAAGCCTCAAGGAAGTTGGATTATCCCCTAGAAAATCTCAATATTCCCCAGCGGAGTATACAGACATTCCGAACAGGCATCCCCGACAGTCTTGTTCTAAGATTGTTCCCCGGCAAAATCCAGACACTTCAATGGAGCCACTTCCCCAATACAGTCTCAAAAATTCTCCCCAGGAGAGTTGAATCCACCTCCCCAGTAGATTCAGGAAGCTTATCCCCAGTACATTCTGGAAGCTTATCCCCTGCAGAGTACGAAAGCATCTCCCCGGCTTTATTCAGAAGGTTATTTCCCCACCGGGATATAACTGGGTTATCCTCAGCCAATTGCCATGGAAAGATCGTCCCCGACGAAGTCTTCCTATCCCCAGCGGAGTTCATCAAGTCTTCCAACAAAACTTATCAATGGTATCCCCAGCGGAGTTATCATCAACCTCAGCAAAGTACCTCTCTTTCCCCACAGAGTATTTCCCCGCAGAATAATCTCTCCAACAAGTTTATTCCTCAACAGAGTCATCCTCTCCTACCGGTTTATTCTTGCAACCATCATCCCCAGCGGAAATGAAAAGCTCTACTCCCCAACATCAGCCCAGGATTCAATTTCCCGGCATTCGTCAAAGATTCACTTTCCTAGACAAAAATACATTCATAAACATATCATATTTCATACATCCTGCTTACATACACAATGCATGCACATACGCATCATATCACACAATCTCATTTCTCCCTGAGAACATCATGACATCATGCAATTCATACATCATGACATTGCATACAACTAACGCTTTGTCTTTTCAGGACAAAGGTCAATACAAAGATAATTACTATCAATCATCGCAATTCTAGATTTGATACCTGTATCTAGCCAGGGCATGTCTGTGAGCGACTATATTCCAGACTCGATTCCTGTATCCTGTCAGGGCACGTCTGAAGAGTTTGAAGATCCGATTCCTGTATCTTGCCAGGGCGTATCTGTTGACGACTATATTCTAGACTCGATTCCTGTATCCTGCCAGGGCACGTCTGAAGAGTTTGAAGATCCGATTCCTGTATCTTGCCAGGGTGTATCTGTTGACGACTAATTCCATACTCGATTCCTCTATCCTACCAGGGCACGTCTGAAGAGTTTGAAGATTCGATTCCTATATCTTGCCAGGGTGTATCTGTTGACGACTAATTTCAGACTCGATTCCTGTATCCTGCCAGGGCACGTCTGAAGAGTTTGAAGATCCGATTCCTGTATCTTGCCAGGGTGTATCTGTTGACGACTATTTTCCGGACTCGATTCCTGTATCCTGCCAGGGCACGTCTGAAGAGTTTGAAGATCTGATTCTTGTATCTTGCCAGGGTGTATCTGTTGACGACTATTATTCCAGACTCGATTCCTGTATCCTGCCAGGGCACGTCTGAAGAGTTTGAAGATCTGATTCCTGTATCTTGCCAGGGTGTATCTGTTGACGACAAATTCCGGACTCGATTCCTGTATCCTGCCAGGGCACGTCTGAATAGTTTGAAGATCTGATTCCTGTATCCTGCCAGGGTGTATCTGTTGACGACTATTTCCAGATCTGATTCCTGTATCTTGCCAGGGTGTATCTGTTGACGACTATTTTCCGGACTCGATTCCTGTATCCTGCCAGGGCACGTCTGAAGAGTTTGAAGATCCGATTCCTGTATCTTGCCAGGGTGTATCTGTTGACGACTATTATTCCAGACTCGATTCCTGTATCCTGCCAGGGCACGTCTGAAGAGTTTGAAGATCTGATTCCTGTATCTTGCCAGGGTGTATCTGTTGACGACTATTATTCCAGACTCGATTCCTGTATCCTGCCAGGGCACGTCTGAAGAGTTTGAAGATCCGATTCATGTATCTTGCTAGGGTGTATTTGTTGACGACTATTTCCAGATCCGATTCCTGTATCTTGCCAGGGTGTATCTGTTGACGACTATTTTCCGGACTCGATTCCTGTATCCTGCCAGGGCACGTCTGAAGAGTTTGAAGATCCGATTCCTGTATCTTGCCAGGGTGTATCTGTTGACGACTATTATTCCAGACTCGATTCTTGTATCCTGCCAGGGCACGTCTGAAGAGTTTGAACATCCGATTCCTGTATCTTGCCAGGGTGTATCTGTTGACGACTATTTCCAGATTCGATTCCTGTATCCAGCCAGGGCACGTCTGAAGAGTTTGTAGATTCGATACCTGTATCCAGCCAGGGCATGTCTGCATGAAGAGTTTGAAGATCAACCCCTGTAACAGGCCAGGTGTGATCGGTGGATCTGGAACTGACTGTTTAACGATGGTTCGCGAATTGTCGCGGAAGCAAGATTCACCACCGTCTTTTATTTTCTCCAACACGGAAAGGACAAAAGCACAGAAAAATTCCTTATTGAGATTGCTCTCGGTTCGGGAGGTAGATTTATAGAAAGGGAAGGTGTTAGCACCCTTTCTATCCATGGTTATCCATGGGCTCTTAGATACTTGCTCATTTGTGTTTTCAAAATTGTTTGTTTGCTTTTCAACTGTGGGTTTAAAAAAGTTTCTTTGAAAATTTCAGTTCGACTCTTGTATCAGTCCTCAAGAGTGTTTGAAAAGTTGCTTTCGAAAGCTTTTTGAAAGTGTCGGTGTGAAAAGAAGTTTTTGATTTGTTTTGAGTTAGAGCAAGTATCTATGAGTCGTCTACCTACCCTAAGGAATTCGTCTGTGTAAATGTCCTTAAAGTAGTGCCATCCCACCATTGAGAGGTAGGTAGCACCACCGTTGGAGGTGTTCGGGTCAATTCGAGTTTTGGGACAGTGTGGTCACCGAGCAACGGTAAGATACCTTAGAAGCTACCCTTATGCCATTGATCTTTTATTCCGAGGCAACTTATTTTGAGGCAACCAGATCAATGGGACATAAGGACTCACTAAGACGTCCTATAGTCGACGACCACGTTTCGAGGGACAAGGCAACAGTGTGGCCACCGGAGCAATAGGAAGACACCTTAGAAGCTACCCTCATGCCATGTTCATGGACACGAGGACTTACTAAAACGTCCTCTACTTGACGACCACTTTTCGAGAGGCAAGGCAACAATGAGGCGTACCCTAGGGGTGGTGTGTGATTTGTGTGTCGTTTTTAGTTATATTTGTCTTGTTCATACATTGGTGATCTACGCGTTGCTTTTATTTTGGCATTCATTCTTTCATGCAAATTATTAACAGTTTAAAAGATGCGGAATTTAAAAGTCCTACGCTATTACAAAGGCGCGGGTCTACATCGCCAAATTAATCCAAGACCCGATTTGAAATAAAATAAAAATGCGGAAAGATAAATATCCTAATTAATCTATTACATGGCTTTGGGATAATTAAATGAAATTTATAAAAAGGAAATAAAATAAGCGCGCGAAATAGAATTATGATCGAATGCGAGGGCGTTGGACCCTTTTAAGGAAATTAAATTACAATTACTAAATTAATTAAGTTAAATGAGAAAAGGAAATTATTTTTGAGTTTTTTGTATTTATGGAATTTAGTAAGAAAATTAAACGAAATTAAAACCCTAATTCTAAACTATTTTTAATTTGTAAAAAAAATGTTCAAATTTGACCTAATTTTAATTAATTATTTACATGGCAATTTATTTACAAAAAATAATTAATTATTAAATATGGTAAAAAAGGAAAAAAACAGAAATAAAAGTATAAAACCCTAATTCTACATTTTTTAGTTTATTACAAAAGTATTAAAATTAAAACCTAGAATTAAAACTAAATTAATTATTACATTTATTTACAAAACTATTAAATAAAATATTTTTGTTTTTTTGTCTTTTCTAATTTTTGGTATTTTTATAATATGAAAAATTAATTTAAAGAGTTAAAATAAAACTAAATAAGACAAATAAAATAGGAAAAATAAAAAGCATGAAAAATAGAATGCAAACCAATGGGGGGGGTGTTGACCCCAATTATGGAGGTTTTTGCACAGCAGTTAGGCCCACTGATTGGAGGCCTAGTTGACTTTTCTGGGACACATGTGGCTCCATTGACCAAGGCGTATGGTGTCCTTCAGATCATGGCCATTGGTTTGATCTTTATGTATAGATGGCAAGCACAGATATGGAGGCCTATGGTACTCCCTTGAGAACATGCTGCATGGAATTATGTTAGCAAGAAAAATATTGAAATAACGTGGGGGGACCTGGGGATCGAACCCAGGTCCCATTGCTTACCATGCCATATGCCTGACAACTGAGCCATTAGCGCGCTTTGTGTATAATATGGAAAATAAAGAATATAATGTAAAACAATGATTAATGGTGTATTTCGCGCGAAATTCAAACGCGCCTGTGAGCAATGGACATGTCCTCCATCTTCTTCATGCTGCCTGCAAAATAAAAAGAGATAGCGGGGGTTTTAAACCCCCACTAAATAGCATATGTGAAAATAGCGATTAGGCCACCGTCGCTCATAAATTGAGCGCGATATGTGTAATGAATTCGTATGAAGGTCGTGAGTTCAGTGGTCCAGGTCTTGTTGGCCAATTTTTCCCCAAGCGCAAAGCCCTAATTTTTGACCTTTGAAACCCTAAAGAACTTCCATGGCAACTTCCTATTCAGACCACCATTCTCCAATTGAATCACATCATTAGCTTTAGAATCATCACATTAGTATAGTTCAAACATTAAAATGCATGAAAAGTATGTATAAATTCAAACACGAATATGCAATTTTTAGAAGAAAGTCAAGTTCCCATCTACCAATTCTTTGAGTATGGAAGTGTGATTCTGATTGGAAACGATTCCTGGCAACCTTGGAAAGCTTTTGGAATAGTTCTTTCGCCTTGAAACTCCCTGCAATATCGTTTTCAGTTTTGAAAAATTTGATGAAAAATGCAAAGTTGGTTTTGGTTCTTAGGCGCAGCTTTCTCGTTGTATGCATTAGGGTTGTGATTAGCTTAAGTATGCCAATGGATTAGGGTCAGAATTCAAGCCAAAAGATCCATGTTTTGATGAATCAAATATTTGATTTTTAATGAAATCCTTTTCAATATTTTCTTCATGAAGAACATGCCAATTTGCACCAAATCTTTCCTTTTTTGATGTGCACGAGATCCTTAGGCCTTGATGAGATATTATACTGCACAAAAAGATTTGAAAACCTTATTTTAGTATTTTTGTCATATTTTATTTCATTAAATGAATTAATGGTGATAAAAAATTCAAATAAATAATAAAAAATGATGAAATAAATCCACTTTGGGTAAAATGGTCGTGCATGGCCTTTGGATCATGATTCTTGGAAGAAAATGTGGCCCATTAGCAATTTTGAGGCATTTGAAGCAAAGTTGACTTTTCAAAATTCCCAAACATTTCCCAACTTCCACAAGGCATATCTTGCTCAATTTTTAAGCTTTGATCATGTTCTTGGACATTTTGGAAAGGTCTTGAAGTCCTCTAACCAATGCCTTTGGTCCCATGTAATTTTCATTTACCAATATTAAGTTATGGCGTTTGACTTAAAGTCCCTTTTTGTTGACTTTTGAAAATGACCTATAATGTTGAAATTGATAACTTTTTGTGAGAGCATTTCTTGGACTTGAAGTGTGAAGAGGAGTTGTAGGAAATGTAATTCTCTTCAAAATTAGCTTTGGATGGAATTTTTCTGATAAACCATGTGGAAGTTATGCCTTGGTCAAGTTACAGTTGACTTTTTCAACTGTCCAAATATGGAAACTTTTGCATCTTGAGACTTTTTGAGCCATGCCTTGAAAATCATGATCAAGAATTGATCAAATGATGTTTGTGGCTTCAAAATAAGATGTTGACCAAAAATTTGGACTTTTGACTGTCAAATGACCATTTTGCCCCTGCAGTTGACTGTAGGGCAATTAGGGTTTTTGACTGTGCAATTTTGTGCTGTAAGTCTTGAAACTTGGCATGTGGATGCTTGACCATGTTTATAGGCATGTGGGACTTGATTGGACCCTTGGAAACCTCAACTTATTTGTCAGAATCAAAACCCTAGTTTTTGACTGTTAGGAGGCCCTTGAACTGTGCAACCCTTGAGAGCTTTTGAAGCATGCTCTTTGCAAATCTTGAAGAATATGGGAGGGAAAATTTTGGGGTACAACAGTTGCCCCTGTTCAATCTTCTTAGACCTGAGGATGCAGATTGGCTGACGTGCCTTTCGTAATCCGAAGGTGGAAGATGATTGGACACTAGAGTGCCCAGAAATTTGCGCTCACATGTTGGCAGTATGATGGGGGGAATGGGCTTATAGATGCCATTTGGAGATTGATGGATAGGACGATGGGCTTATAGATGCCATGCTAAGAGATGATGGAAGGTGGATTGGCTTATAGATGCCATCCGGGTGTCGATCGCGTAAGAGATTCCTTAGCGAGAACTTGCATACCTGAAAAAGAAAATGATTACCTGGCCTGTTACAGGAGCTGGTCTTCAAACTCTTTGTGTAGACGTACCCTGAATGATTACAGGGATTGGATCTGGAGCTTCAAAAGGTGATGAATGAACCAGGGATGGTTACTACCTCAACGGGACGGTGAGAGAACCTTGGACGATTACTACCTCAACAGGAACGCTGAGAGCACCTTGGACGATTACTACCTCAACAGGAACACTGAGAGAATCTTGGGGCGATTACTACCTCCACAGTAATGGGGAGAGAACCATAGGCGACTTCAACCTCAACAGTAACACTGAGAGAATCATAGGCGACTTCAACCTCAACAGTAACGCTGAGAGAATCATAGGCGACTTCAACCTCAACAGTAACGCTGAGAGAATCATAGGCGACTTCAACCTCAACAGTAGCGCTGAGAGAATCATAGGCGACTTCAACCTCAACAGTAACGCTAAGAGAATCTTGGATGTATTATACTGGGATAAGAATCAGGGAGATCTTAGGGTCGATCTGACTGAACCAGAGAAGGCCTTTGACTGGATAAGAATCAGGAAAATCTTAGGGTCGATTTAACTGAACCGGGAAAGGTCTTGGAACATCTTCAACTGGATAAGAATCAGGGAGATCTTAGGGTCGATCTGACTGAACCAGAGAAGGCCTTTGACTGGATAAGAATCAGGAAAATCTTAGGGTCGATTTAACTGAACCGGACAAGGTCTTGGAATATCTTCAACTGGATAAGAATCAGGGAGATCTTAGGGTCGATCTGACTGAACCAGAGAAGGCCTTTGACTGGATAAGAATCAGGAAAATCTTAGGGTCGATTTAACTGAACCAGACTAAAGTCTTGAAATATAGCTGAGAACTTAACTGGATCTTTCCTGAAAGGTAAAGGTCAGTCATATGCAATGCATGATATGAATCAAGCAATGATGTTCTTAACATAAATGAGATTTGTAAGATATGATGCGTATATGCATGCTATAATGTATGAAAATGTGATGTTTATGAATGTATGTTTTCGTCTTAGGAAAATAAATCCTTGACGGGTGCCGGGAGGTCACTCCTGGGCTGATGTTGAAGAATAATGCTTTGTTGCTTCTGTTGAGGATGATCGTTGCAAGAATACCGGTAGGAGAAGATAACTCCGTTGGGGAATAAACTTGGCGAATGGATTACTCTGCGGGGAGAGAAGTACTCTAACGATCTTGCTGGGCAACAATAACCCTGTGGGAAGAGAGGTACTTTGCTGGAATGTTGATGGTAACTTCGCTGGGGATACCGTTGTTATGTTGGAAGTGTTAATAGACTTCGCTGGGGATAAGAAGACTTCGCCGAGAACGATCTTTCCGTGGCTTTTGGCTGAGGATAACCCAGTTATATCCTGGTAGGGAAATAACCTTTGAATAAAGCCGGGGGACGCGTTCGTGCTCTGTAGGTGGCAAGCTTCCAGAATCTACTGGGGATAAGCTTACTGCTTGGGGAGATGGATTCCAACTTTCCTGGGGAAACTGGATTGGACTCTCCTGGGGAATTTTGAGATGGACTGGGAGTGACTCCACTGAATGCCTGGTATACCGCCGGGGAACAATCTTTAGGTCAAGACTGCCGGGGATGCTTGTTAAGAATGTCTGTACGATGTGCTGGGGAATGTTGAGATCTGCTGGAGGATACTCAACTTCCTCAAGGCTGATAATAGCTTTGCTTGGGGAGAGTACACTGACTGGCTGGTTCACTCTCTGGGGAATTGAGATGTACTGGTTATGTTCTTCAGCCGAACTCTCCTTGATACCTTGGAGGACAGAACAATTAGATTGCTTAGACAACTCTTTATTGCCCCTGTTTCTAATGTTACCTGTAATTAATCCTTTGTTTCGTATGCAAATATTCATGAGTTAGCAAATTATTATCAATGCATATATCACAAATTGAACCTTGGACGTTCTTCGCAAAACAAAACAGAAAAGAAAAAACAAATGGAAATTTGAGCTGAAAAGTGATTTTTATATTGATTCTTGAATTTGCCTGTAAAATAGGCGTTTATATACAAGAGGCTGACGTCCTAGTAAGAGAACGTTGCCGAACAAAAGAGTTTATACAATTTGTACAAAAGGAAAATAAAACAGCTGTGTGAAAAGGACAATCCCACTGGGTTCCAACTTTGCTATTGCCTTTATATCTTCGAGCGTCTCATCACTTGATGACCTAGTTGAAGATGAAGCTGATTGATCGATGCCGTTTGAACTTGATGCTGATACCGGATTCTGGATGCAAGGTGATCCAATGAGACATAGTATTACGCTTTATCCCTAACTTTTGCCTGGACCGCCCTTTCGGGTTTTCGGTCCACCGGGATACCCATTTTTACCCAAGCCGCCTTTTCAGGTTTTCGACTTGCCGGGTGTACAGATTTTTTCATTTCATCCCTTCATTTTGCCCGAACCCTTTTGGTTCGCCGGGAAGCCCTAATTTTTGCCTAGGTATGTCAACCTAGCGGGTCTTTTTCATGCGTAGTATCTTTTTACTATGTCTGCATTAGCGGGGTGAGGAAGGTCGTCACCATCCATGGTGGTCAAGATCATGGCTCCTCCTGAGAACACATGTTTAACCACAAATGGCCCTTCGTACGTAGGGGTCCATTTGCCCCTTGGATCACTCTGAGGAAGGATGATACGCTTGATTACCAGATCCCCAACTTGATATTCTTGTGGTCTGACCTTCTTGTTAAATGCCCTGATCATCCGTTTCTGATACGTCTGACCATGGCAGATAGCAGCAAGTCTTTTTTCATCAATAAGGTTTAATTGATCAAGTCGTGTCTGGATCCAATCATCTTCACTCAGATCTGCATCCTTCATTATCCGGAGAGAGGGTATCTGTACTTCGATCGGTAAGACTGCCTCCATACCGTAGACCAAGGAGAAGGGAGTTGCCCCGGTTGACGTCCTGGCTGAGGTACGGTATCCATGTAGAGTGAACGGTAGCATCTCGTGCCAATATTTATAAGTCACTGTCATCTTCTGCACGATTTTCTTAATGTTCTTATTTGCTGCTTCTACAGCCCCATTCATCTTTGGCCTGTAAGGAGAAGAGTTGTGGTGTTGTATCTTAAACTGCTCGCAGAGCTCAGTGATCATCTTGTTATTGAGATTGGTACCTTTGTCTGTAATGATCCTTTCTGGGACGCCGTATCGACAGATCAGATTATGCCGAATGAACCGTGCCACAACAGTCTTGGTTACCGTAGCGTAGGAAGCTGCTTCAACCCACTTCTTGAAGTAATCAATTGCCACTAGGATGAAGTGATGCCCGTTGGATGCCGTAGGTTTAATCTCACCGATCATATCTATGCCCCACATTGCAAACGGCCAAGGTGCAGTTAAGACATTCAGGGGAACTGGGGGGACGTGCACCTTATCTGCATAAATCTGGCATTTATGACACGTCCGAGAATGTTGGTAACAGTCGGCTTCCATTGTGGACCAGAAATACCCTGCCCGAAGGATCTTCTTTGCCATAGTGTGTCCACTGGAATGTGTTCCGAAAGTCCCTTCATGTAGCTCTTCCATGATCCTTTCTGCTTCTGTCTTATCCACACAATGCAGTAAGGTCGAATCATGATTTCGCTTGTACAGGATGTCGTTGCTAAGGAAGAACTTCGCTGCGAACCTTCTTAGAAACTTCTTATCGTTGACAGATGCACCTTCAGGGTATTCCTGAGCTTCCAAGTATCTTTTTACCTCATGGTACCAAGGCTTCTCAGTCACCAATTCAGTCTCAAGATCACAACAGTATGCCGGTTCGTCCAGTTTCCAGATGATGATCCGGGGAGCCTCATTGTCTCATTTGACTTTGAACATAGAAGACATCGTAGCTAACGCGTCCGCCAGCTGATTCTCCTCTCTTGGGAAATGTTCAAAGGTTATCTCTGTGAAGTGGGGGATCAATGTCAACACACATTCTCTGTAAGGAATAAGATTCGGATGTTTCATATCCCACTCTCCTTTGATCTGATTGATCACGAGAGCGGAATCTCCGAAGACACTCAGATACTTGATCCTTAGGTCGATCGCAGCTTGGAGACCCACGATGCATGCCTCATACTCCGCCATGTTGTTGGTGTAGTTGAAAGATAGTCGGGCAATGAGTGGAGTATGAGTGCCTTGAGGGGATATGATCACAGCACCGATACCGTTACCCAAGGCGTTGGAGGCTCCGTCAAAGTGCATGGACCATCGGGATCCTTCCTCAGGTCCTTCATCCGGTCCAGGTACTTCACAATCAGTTACTATCATGATGCTCTCGTCTGGAAACTCGAAGTTCATTGACTGATAGTCATCTACTGCCTGATGTGCCAAGTGGTCTGCCAATACACTTCCCTTGATGGCTTTCTGAGTTGTGTACTGGATGTCGTATTCTGTCAAGATAATTTGCCATCTTGCTATTCTCCCAGACAGAGCAGGCTTTTCAAATATGTACTTTATAGGATCCATCTTTGAGATCAACAAGGTAGTGTGAGTCAGCATATACTGTCTCAGCCAGCGAGCAGCCTATACCAAAGCACAGCAAGTTTTCTCAAGCAGTGAGTATCGGGTCTCACAGTCGGTAAACTTTTTGCTAAGGTAATAAATGGCATGCTCTTTTCGGCCAGACTCGTCATGCTTCCCCAGCACACACCCCATTGAGTTGTCAAGTACTGTCAGGTATAGTATCAGAGGTCTCCCCTCAACCGGTGGCATAAGAATGGGTGGTTCTTGGAGATACTCTTTGATTCTGTCAAAAGCAGCCTGACATTCATCATTCCAACGTACTACCTGATCTTTCTTCAGCATCTTGAAGATTGGCTCACAGGTAGCAGTTAGGTGCGAGATGAATCGAGCAATGTAATTCAGACGTCCTAAAAAGCCTCTGACCTCTTTCTCTGTCTTAGGAACTGGCATCTCTTGAATGGCTTTAACCTTGGCAGGGTCCACTTGAATACCCTTATCACTTACAACGAAGCCTAGCAACTTCCCAGATCTTACCCCGAAGGTGCACTTGTTCGGGTTCAACCTCAGCTTGTACAGTTTCAAACGGTCAAACAATTTCTGCAGATGATCCAGGTGTTCTTCCTCAGTTTGGAACCTTGCAATCATGTCGTCAACATATACTTCTATCTCATGATGGATCATGTCATGAAATAAATCAACCATGGCACGTTGGTAGGTTGCCCCAGCATTTTTCAGTCCAAAGGGCATGACCTTGTAGCAGAAGGTGCCCCACTGAGTAACAAAGGTAGTTTTTTCCATGTCTTCCGGAGCCATCTTGATCTGATTATAGCCTGAAAAACCATCCATGAAAGAAAACACCTTATGCTGAGCAGTATTGTCAACAAGGACATCAATGTGAGGTAGGGGGAAGTCATCTTTGGGGCTGGCCCTGTTCAGATCCCTGTAATCGACACACATCCTGACCTTTCCCTCTTTCTTTGGTACCGGAACCACATTAGCAACCCACTGAGGTTAAGAAGTCACTGCAAGGAACCCGGTATCAAACTGTTTCATAACCTCGACTTTGATCTTCTCAGACATCTCTGGACGCATACGGCGGACCTTTTGCTTAACCGGAGGGCAGTCTTCCTTAGTAGGCAGATGATGGACCACAATATCGGTATCCAACCCGGGCATGTCTTCGTAGGACCAGGCGAAGATCTCCACATAATCATGTAACATCTGAGTCAACCGTTGCTTCACGCTGAGCTCTAGGTTGGCACCAATCTTTACCTCCTTTCTGTCTGTATCAGTACCCAGATTTATCATTTCCACTGGCTCTTCATGTGGTTGAATTGCCCTCTCTTCCTGGAGTAACAGTCTTGCAAGCTCTCCAGGCACTTCGCAATCATCTTCACCTTCGTCTTCGGCTAAATTGATCGGATTTTCGAAGTCATAACTGGCAGTAGCAGAGTCGTTACCAGTGAGATCCAGAGTGGATTGAAACCTGTATGAGTGAGTGTGTGTAAATACAGATGTTTTTGCAATATATAAAGAAAGGAAAGAAAGAAAAGGAGCATAAGATTTGAAATGCGAGAAAACGTCCAAGGTATATGAAATGACAATTAATATACCCTCACAAATGAAGCCACGGTGCCCCGGGTAAGACACCGGGCCATAGAGTTTTAATTCATTGTTTATTACAAATAACAAAAACAAAAGGGTTCATTACTCAGTAACAAGAGAAACAAGTAGGTTGTCCTTTGCAATCCAATTGTTAGGTTCACTGTCGATTGCCGGGTAAATCCAGCTGTCGAACTCAGCTTCATCCACTTCATCATCCTCCCTGATAGCATTTACTCCATGGTTAGGCATGGGAGCAGTCACCACATTGGGCTTCTCATGTGCCTCAAACTGTACCTCCTTGGCGTCAATAAGATCTTGCACCTTATTCCTTAAGGCCCAACAGTCATCAGTGGAATGCCCCGGGCTATCGGAGTGATAAGCACAACGGGCATTTGGATTATACTTGGGAGAAGCCGTATTCACAACCTTCGGGGCCTCTCTAACAGTCACCAAATTGGTGGATAGCAACTGCGGCAAGATTTGCGATAAGGTCATACTTAGACGGGTAAACTCTCTTCTGGGCCTTTCAACCCTTTGAGGATTGGTTTGCCGAGGAGCGGCAGCAGGCTTAGCAATCATCACCGCGTTGACAGATTGGCGGCGCTCAGGTTTATCGTGTCTTTTAGGCCCATACACAGCACTGGCCTCCTTCTTAAAGGGTTTCTTCTCAGAAGTTGCAGATGCACCCTTCTGAATTTTGCCGGACTTCAATCCAGCCTCTATTCTCTCTCCAATCAGAATAAGATCGGTAAACCCTGCAGATGAGTTACCGATAAGATGATTGAAAAATGGCCCAGATAGGGTCCCTAAGAACATATCCACCAGCTCACGGTCAGTTAACGGAGGCTGCACCCTGCCAGCCAGATCCCTCCACTTCTGTGCATACTCTTTGAAACCTTCGCTTGATCCTAGCGACATACCCTGGAGTTGGGTACGTGTAGGAGCAAGGTCGGCATTATATTGATACTGCTTGTAAAAAGCAGTAGCCAACTCCTCCCAGTTACGAACCTTGGTCCCATCCAGCTGATAGAACCATTCAAGATGAGTCCCTGAAAGACTCTCCTGGAAGAAGTGGATCCACAAATTCTTATCCACTGTGTACGGTTGAATCTTCCGCACATAAGATCTGAGGTGTAGCTTGGAACAAGACGCCCCGTCATACTTGGTGAAAGATGGTGCCTTAAACTTGTGAGGAATAATCACACCAGTAGATAAGCCCAAGTCTCCAAAATCCAGCCCAGGCACTTGTTGGATCTCCATTGCATTCAGTCTGTCTTCCAACTGCTTATACCGGTCTTCAGCAGGAGGATACTGCTCCTCATTAAAGTCAGTCTCGTTGTCAGAGACTACCGGACTAGGACCTTTTCCCCCTTGGGGACTGCTCTTGCCTATAGAAGAACCAGCCTCTTCATTCTGCAGAGTGTTGCCAAACCTTCGGCCCGAGTTGAAAAGAACAGTTCTCTTCTTTTTCTTCTTCTTCTTCTTCTCCTTCTTCAGGAGTAAAGCCTTCAGCTCTTCTTGGCCTTGAGCCAAACCCATGATCAGTTCCTGAAATTGCGCGTTCTGCGCCTGAAGGGCCTTGATAGACATCTCGGTTGATGATGAGTCAGGGTTCATGATGCTGAAATAAACAGCGAAGAACAGTAAGCAACCTGAAAAGAAGAATACCTGCTATGCACATGATGAATGGAATGCGTATGATTTATGTTTTCAAAGACAATCGGGAATCAACTTTGTAAACAAAAGGGGACGCACTTCATTAGATTCAACTTTGAAACTTAAATTGTTCAACAGGTTGCCCTTAGGCGTTACATAAAAGGGAAATACTGAAAAGGGAAATAAAACTGCAAAAGAACATCCAGAGCTCCTTATTGATCCCATGGTCTCCTCTTCTCAGTACGGATGTAGTCATTCAGAGCTCGCTCATTCTCCAACTGCTTTGTCAGCTTCTGGATCTTCAATTCCTGCTCGTTGAACTTTTCCCGATAAGAATCCCATTCTTCTCGCAGTTGCGACCAAGACCTCTTTAATGTCTCATAATCTGTAGGTATCTGAGGAGGGAGGACAGTTGGAGGAACCCCATCTTTGTCAGGATACTCAAGAATGACGGGTCTGACAGCTTCGTATGGCATACCTAACTTCTGAGCACGGATGCGAACCCATTTGTAGTAGGCTTCCATAGGTAGAGAAGTCTTTGGCCCCAACTCTTGTGGGTCAGCTTTATGAACTCTGTCCCAAGCCTTGATGAACTTACGACGCAGCTCGTCACTATCCACCTGAAACTCAAAACTGATGTGAGGCACCAACATCTCATGAGGCCCTGCTCTTCTGGCTCTTCCAAACTGACGGAGCGCTAGACATGGATTGTAAGAGATTCCTCCTTGGATAGCAATCAAAGGAACATTAGGGTATTCCCCGCAACGATCAATAACAGCTATCTCATCCAAGCCTCTGAAAGTCCAAATGATGTCCTTATCGGTGAGAAACATTAACCTATGAGCCCAACCTCTTCCTTCTTGGTTCTTCAGTACGAACTTAGGGAGGTGCGAAATAAACCACCTCACTAACAAAGGGATACAACACCATAGGGTTCCTCGTCTTCGGGCAGTACGAGCATAAAGTTGTTGCAGGATGTCACCCAAGAGAGTGGGCACAGGATTCTGAGACATGAAGATCCTTCTGGCAATGACATTGATGAAGTTGTCAGGATTAGGAAACAAGACTAGCCCATAGATTAGGAGAGCCAAGATGTCTTCATATGCCCTAAAGTCCAAGTCATTCCAGAAACTGTTAGCTTTACCAATCAGAAACTTGGCCAAGAAACCCTTAACCCCGCTTCTAGTCACCCAGTTGTCCATTACTTCTTGATGTGTCAAGGGAAGAGCTGCAGCAACCTCCTCAAGCCTGAAGGTCTTTTCCCAACCATTGTAAGGAGTCTGATCCAAGATAGGGATGCCAAGTAAATCAGAGAATTCTTCCAGGGTAGGGACCAGCTGGAAGTCTTGAAAGGTGAAGCACTGGTACAGAGGGTCATAGAACTGGGTCAGGACACTCATCAACTATTGATCCCGCTTTGCAGTGACTAAACTGAGAAGAGAACCATGCCTCTGGATGAAGGAAGTGGTATTTGGAATCCTGCTAACCAACTCTTCAAGCAACTCAGGTGGGTGAACAAAGTTGAACCGGATAGTATTCCTTCGCATAGGCATCATGATGTCCTACAAAACAGAGCAAAGGTGAAATCTTCTTGTCTTTGAAATGGTCAGTCCTTATGCAGGATGCATGCAATGCTCATGATGTTATGATGTTATGATAAAGCACACCACAAATATTTACAAAGGCACACATGTAAGGCACACAAGTCACACAAGGCAAGCCCTTAAAGTTTAGGCCAGCATGAGGTCTAGGTATTACCCTCTTTCAGTTTGTTGGTTCATACCTATCCTATCAAAAGTAACCGGGTTCTTAGAGGATCCCAATATCATCGACTATCCTCAATCGGTCATAACTCCAGCATCGCAACCTTTTCTTGCGGCCAGAACCATCACGAGAGTTTAGCCTCAACGGGCGTAGCATACTGCTACTGTTCTAATGGCCAAATTGTGTCATTTAAGGTTCTAAGGTCTGTTGGTGTTTAACGACTCCTTGGAAGACCCATATTCTCCTCGTTGCGACACAAGGGATATCGGTACAGACCAAGGTGCCATACCAACGTAGCCACTGCTTCACCCGTGTCGGTCTACGCCGGACAGGTCCCTCACAGCTTATGCTACCTAAACAGGGTATCCCCAGATCCGGGTTAGGATCTATGTAACTCCCATGCAACCCACAATTTAAAGCAAACAAGTCAATACAATTGAAAACACAGTTATGAACTATCCTAAGGTACACCTCACTTTAAGATCTCCCCAGCAGAGTCGCCAGTTCTGTGATCGGTGGATCTGGAACTGACTGTTTAACGCTGGTTCGCAAAATGTCGCGGAAGCAAGAGTCGCCACCGTCTTTTATTTTCTCCAACACGGAAAGGACAAAAGCACAGAAAAATTCCTTATTGAGATTGCTCTCGGTTCGGGAGGTAGATTTATAGAAAGGGAAGGTGTTAGCACCCTTTCTATCCATGGTTATCCATGGGCTCTTAGATACTTGCTCATTTGTGTTTTCAAAATTGTTTGTTTGCTTTTCAACTGTGGGTTTAAAAAAGTTTCTTTGAAAATTTCAGTTCGACTCTTGTATCAGTCCTCAAGAGTGTTTGAAAAGTTGCTTTCGAAAGCTTTTTGAAAGTGTCGGTGTGAAAAGAAGTTTTTGATTTGTTTTGAGTTAGAGCAAGTATCTATGAGTCGTCTACCTACCCTAAGGAATTTGTCTGTGTAAATGTCCTTAAAGTAGTGCCATCCCACCATTGAGAGGTAGGTAGCACCACCGTTGGAGGTGTTCGGGTCAATTCGAGTTTTGGGACAGTGTGGTTACCGAGCAACGGTAAGATACCTTAGAAGCTACCCTTATGCCATTGATCTTTTATTCCGAGGCAACTATTCCGAGGCAACTTATTTTGAGGCAACCAGATCAATGGGACATAAGGACTCACTAAGACGTCCTATAGTCGACGACCACGTTTTGAGGGACAAGGCAACAGTGTGGCCACCGGAGCAATAGGAAGACACCTTAGAAGCTACCCTCATGCCATGTTCATGGACACAAGGACTTACTAAAACGTCCTCTACTTGACGACCACTTTTCGAGAGCAAAGGCAACAATGAGGCGTACCCTAGGGGTGGTGTGTGATTTGTGTGTCGTTTTCAGTTATATTTGTCTTGTTCATACATTGGTGATCTACGCGTTGCTTTTATTTTGGCATTCATTCTTTCATGCAAATTATTAACAGTTTAAAAGATGTGGAATTTAAAAGTCCTACGCTATTACAAAGGCGCGGGTCTACATCGCCAAATTAATCCAAGACCCGATTTGAAATAAAATAAAAATGCGGAAAGATAAATATCCTAATTAATCTATTACATGGCTTTGGGATAATTACATGAAATTTATAAAAAGGAAATAAAATAAGCGCGCGAAATAGAATTATGATCGAATGCGAGGGCGTTGGGCCCTTTTAAGGAAATTAAATTACAATTACTAAATTAATTAAGTTAAATGAGAAAAGGAAATTATTTTTGAGTTTTTTGTATTTATGAAATTTAGTAAGAAAATTAAACGAAATTAAAACCCTAATTCTAAACTATTTTTAATTTGTAAAAAAAATGTTCAAATTTGACCTAATTTTAATTAATTACTTACATGGCAATTTATTTACAAAAAATAATTAATTATTAAATATGGTAAAAAAGGAAAAAAACAGAAATAAAAGTATAAAACCCTAATTCTACATTTTTTAGTTTATTACAAAAGTATTAAAATTAAAACCTAGAATTAAAACTAAATTAATTATTACATTTATTTACAAAACTATTAAATAAAATATTTTTGTTTTTTTGTCTTTTCTGATTTTTGGTATTTTTATATTATGAAAAATTAATTTAAAGAGTTAAAATAAAACTAAATAAGACAAATAAAATAGGAAAAATAAAAAGCATGAAAAATAGAATGCAAACCAATGGGGGGTGTTGACCCCAATTATGGAGGTTTTTGGACAGCAGTTAGGCCCACTGATTGGAGGCCTGGTTGACTTTTCTGGGACGCATGTGGCTCCATTGACCAAGGCATATGGTGTCCTTCAGATCATGGCCATTGGTTTGATCTTTATGTATAGATGACAAACACAGATATGGAGGCCTATGGTACTCCCTTGAGAACATGCTGCATGGAATTATGTTAGCAAGAAAAATATTGAAATAACGTGGGGGGACCTGGGGATCGAACCCAGGTCCAATTGCTTACCATGCCATATGCCTGCCAACTGAGCTATTAGCGCGCTTTGTGTATAATATGGAAAATAAAGAATATAATGTAAAACAATGATTAGTGGTGTATTTCGCGCGAAATTCAAACGCGCCTGTGAGCAATGGACACGTCCTCCATCTTCTTCATGCTGCCTGCAAAATAAAAAGAGATAGCGGGGGTTTTAAACCCCCACTAAATAGCATATGTGAAAATAGCGATTAGGCCACCGTCGCTCATAAATTGAGCGCGATATGTGTAATGAATTCGTATGAAGGTCGTGAGTTCAGTGGTCCAGGTCTTGTTGGACAATTTTTCCCCAAGCGCAAAGCCCTAATTTTTGACCTCTGAAACCCTAAAGAACTTCCATGGCAACTTCCTATTCAGACCACCATTCTCCAATTGAATCACATCATTAGCTTTAGAATCATCACATTAGTATAGTTCAAACATTAAAATGCATGAAAAGTATGTATAAATTCAAACACGAATATGCAATTTTTAGAAGAAAGTCAAGTTCCCATCTACCAATTCTTTGAGTATGGAAGTGTGATTCTGATTGGAAACGATTCCTGGCAACCTTGGAAAGCTTTTGGAATAGTTCTTTCGCCTTGAAACTCCCTGCAATATCGTTTTCAGTTTTGAAAATTTTGATGAAAATGCAAAGTTGGTTTTGGTTCTTAGGCGCAGCTTTCTCGTTGTATGCATTAGGGTTGTGATCAGCTTAAGTATGCCAATGGATTAGGGTCAGAATTCAAGCCAAAAGATCCATGTTTTGATGAATCAAATATTTGATTTTTAATGAAATCCTTTTCAATATTTTCTTCATGAAGAACATGCCAATTTGCACCAAATCTTTCCTTTTTTGATGTGCACGAGATCCTTAGGCCTTGATGAGATATTATACTGCACAAAAAGATTTGAAAACCTTATTTTAGTATTTTTGTCATATTTTATTTCATTAAATGAATTAATGGTGATAAAAAATTCAAATAAATAATAAAAAATGATGAAATAAATCCCCTTTGGGTCAAATGGTCGTGCATAGCCTTTGGATCATGATTCTTGGAAGAAAATGTGGCCCATTAGCAATTTTGAGGCATTTGAAGCAAAGTTGACTTTTCAAAATTCCCAAAAATTTCCCAACTTCCACAAGGCATATATTGCTCAATTTTTAAGCTTTGATCATGTTCTTGGACATTTTGGAAAGGTCTTGAAGTCCTCTAACCAATGCCTTTGGTCCCATGTCATTTTGATTTACCAATCTCAAGTTATGGCCTTTGACTTAAAGTCCCTTTTTGTTGACTTTTGAAAATGACCTATAATGTTGAAATTGATAACTTTTTGTGAGAGCATTTCTTGGACTTGAAGTGTGAAGAGGAGTTGTAGGAAATGTCATTATCTTCAAAATGAGCTTTGGATGGAATTTTTCTGATAAACCATGTGGAAGTTATGCCTTGGTCAAGTTACAGTTGACTTTTTCAACTGTCCAAATATGGAAACTTTTGCATCTTGAGACTTTTTGAGCCATGCCTTGAAAATCATGATCAAGAATTGATCAAATGATGTTTGTGGCTTCAAAATAAGATGTTGACCAAAAATTTGGACTTTTGACTGTCAAATGACCATTTTGCCCCTACAGTTGACTGTAGGGCAATTAGGGTTTTTGACTGTGCAATTTTGTGTTGTAAGTCTTGAAACTTGGAATGTGGATGCTTGACCATGTTTATAGGCATGTGGGACTTGATTGGACCCTTGGAAACCTCAACTTCTTTGTCAGAATCAAAACCCTAGTTTTTGACTGTTAGGAGGCCCTTGAACTGTGCAACCCTTGAGAGCTTTTGAAGCATGCTCTTTGCAAATCTTGAAGAATATGGGAGGGCAAATTTTGGGGTACAACACCAGGTAATTATCTTTCTTTCTCAGGTACGCAAGTTCTCGCTAAGGAATCTCTTACGCGATCAACACCTAGGTGGCATCTATAAGCCCATCCTCCCATCACAGTTCCAAATGGCATCTGTAAGCCCATTCCCGACAAGGTTCTGTCACACTTCCAGATGGCATCTATAATCCCATCCTCCTATCCACCATCCCTCCAAATGGCATCTGTAAGCCCATTCCCGCTATCACACTGCTGATACTCTACTATGTGAGTGCAAATTTCTGGGCACTCTAGTGTTCAATCATCTTCCACCCTCGGATCACGAAAGGCACACAAGCCAATCTACATCCTCAGGTCTAAGAAGATTGAACAGGGGCAACTGTTGTACCCCAAAATTTTCCCTCCCATAATCTTCAAAGTTTTGCCAAGTATCACCTCAAATGGTTCAAGTCTACTCAAGGGCTACACAGTCAACCATCCTCCTAAGCCAGTCAAGTTAGGGTTTTGGTTCTTGCAAAGAAGTTGAGGTTTTTAAGGGCTTAATCAAGTCCCATATGCTCATATACATTGTCAAGCACCTACATGTCAAGTTTCAAGGCTCACAAGGTCAAGTTGCACAGTCAAAAACCCTAATTGCTCCACAGTCAACTGCAGGGGAAAAATGGTCATTTGGTAGTCAAAAGTCAAAAATTTTGGTCAACATCTTATTTTGAAGCCACAATCATCATTTGGTCAAATCTTGACCATGATTTCACAAGAATGGCTCAAAAATCATCAAGGTGTCAAAAGTTTCTATTTTTGGACAGCTGAAAAGTCAAATGTAACTTGACCAAGGCATAACTTTTTCATGGTTCATCAGAAAAATCCCATCTAATTCTCATCTTGAAGGGGAAGACATTTCCTACAACTCATATTCACATTCCAAGTCCAAGAAATGCTCTCACAAAAAGTTATCAATTTCAACATTATAGGCCATTTTCAAAAGTCAACAAAAAGGCACTTTAAGTCAAAGACCATAACTTGATATTGGTAAATCAAAATGACATGGGACCAAAGACATTGGTTAGAGGACTTCAAGACCTTTCCAAAATGTCCAAGAACATGTTCATAGCTTCGAAATTGAGCAAGATATGCATTGGAGAAGTTGGGAAATTTTTGTGCAATGGCCAAAGTCAATTATCCTTGAAACTTCATTTTTGACAAAAGGGCCCCACTTTTTCCACTTGTTTCAGCTTGGCCATGCCTCCCACGTGTCCCACAATTTATTTCAAGATTAAAAGTTAATTTTTTCATTTTTATTTAATTTTATTTGATTTAATTCATTTTAAATCTTTAAAATTCAAATAAAAATCAAGAAAATTAATGGAGGGATATATTTTGTGTTGAATTGCTTTGATGCACCTTGAAACACCTTCCAAATTCGTGCAAGGGCCTATTCTAAGCAAAAATTCAAATTTGACACAAAAATGGCAAGTTGTTTCAATGGAGTTTATGGCAAAATCAAGAACATTATTGCAAGGCTTCAATGACCATAATTTTGATTGATACACATTACATGACATATATGCAAGCATTCCTTGTATCATTCACGGGCTAGAAAACACATAGACAGCATAAGCCATTTCCAAGTTTTGAAGAGAAAAACCACAAACTGAAAACCTAGTTACAGTACGATTCAAGCTTCCATTTTGATTCCAATACACTCCTTGCATCACCAGCAACCTTTGGCAATCAGAATCAAGCGCAGAACCTCAAAGAATCGCTCATCACCCCCCCCCCCCACGGTTTGTCCAAATTTTGAGAAACTGAACTCCATTTCCATGCCTCTTTAATTCATTTTGAATGTTATTATGCATTGCTGATACCATTACAAAGCTTTCTGTGCATTTTAATTTGATTATGATGCTGTAAAACGCAAATCACCATTGACAATTTCTAGGTTTTTCAGAGCTTCGAATTAGGGGTTTTTATATACTGTAAAATTGAACCTTAAAACAGGCATGGTCAAACTCAGAAGCTCAAGACGGATTAGATGGACCTATCGCGCCCTTTTTATGTTGCCCCAATTTCTATTCGTTATTTTCTGCCATGGCACTTAGTGGGGGTTAAAAACCCCTGCTATCTTATTTCCTTTTTGCAGGTATGAAGAAGACGATGATGACGTGTTTGTATATGTCTGGTGGATTTAAATTAAAGTGCGCGTTTTGTTAGCTCCAACATGTATTGTCGCTTTTGCATATTATTTTAATTATCCATTATATTGACAAACACACGCAGTTGGCTGAGTGGTGGGAAACGTGTTCGTTCACCACTGGGACCTGGGTTCGATTCCCAGGTCCCCCATATTTCTAATTCTATTTTTTTCTTAAATGTTCTTGTGCAGATTCCCCAAGCGCTGGACACCATAAGCCTCACACATCCAACGCGCCATGTGTCATCAGTGCAGATCCAAAGGTCCAGAAAGGTAGCACACCATACTCTGGAGTCAACGTGGGCATAGGCTATCAAAAAGGTCAAACGAGCTGAAGCTTAATGGGCCACAATTTCAGCAATAAACCTCCATTTCAGCCCACACACCCCCTTTGGTTTTACTTCTTTTTTTATTTTGTTTTGTCATTTTCTCTTATTTTAATTTCTAACCTTTCAAATATTTTTATTATTAACAATTAATTTAATTAACACATTTTCATAAAAAATCCAAAAAAAAGAATTAACATCATTATTATTATTATTATTATTTTATTTTGGTAAATAAACAATAATTGAATTAGTTTTTTTAATTAGGCCATTTTGACTTTTCTTTTAACAATTAAAATAATTTAGAATTAGGTTAACTTAATTTTGTTTCTTTTTATTTTATTTTCATAAAAAAACATAAAAACAAAAAATATTTTCTTTTAATTAAATTAATTAATTAGTCATCAATTAGTTTCTAATTTCATTTAATCACAAAAAGACCAAAAAAATCAATTTCTTTTCTAAAAAGGGTCAACACCCTTAGAACATTCCGATTTAATTTTTATTCGCGCTTAGTTTATTATTATGTAATTGCTTCCAAGACATGTAATAGTAATTAGGATTTTGCTGTTTTTATTTACTTTCTGTACTTAGTTACCAAAAACGGGTCTTTGTAATTTTTGGCGATGTATAGACCCGTGCCTTGTAATAGCGTAGGATTTATGTTTCCGCAATTTACTTTCTGCACCCCTAACTGTTAACAATGCATGAAAGAATGTATGTGAATAAAAACAACTCGTAGCTCACTAATTACAAAGACAAACATAACATGAAAACAACACACAAATACACACACCACTTCTAGGGTACGCCTCACTCGTTGCCTTCGAAACGTGGTCATCAAGTATAGGACGTTTTAGAGGTCACCCTTAGTCTAAAGATCCAGTTGCCTCGAAACAGTTGCCTCGAAACGGTTGCCTCGGATTAAAAAGGATCTAGGACATTAGGGTTACTTCTAAGGTGTCCTAACTGTTGCTTCGGTGACCACACTGTCCCTACAATCGAATTGACCCGAACACCTCCAACGGTGGTGCTACCTACCTCTTAATGGTGAGATGGCACTACCTAAAGGACACTTACACAGCTTAATTCCTTAGGGTAGGTAGATGACTCATGGGTACTTGCTCTTTTCAAAAACAAACAAAATACTTTTCACACCTTACACTTTCTAAAAGTTTTCAAACAAAACACTTCATACACTCTTGAGGACTGATACAAGAGTTACTTAGAAGTTTTTTTCAAACGAACTTTTTTTCAAAACCCACACACACTTGAAAAGCAAACATCTTTTGAAAACATAAGAGCAAGTACCTAAGAGCCCATGGATAACCATGCATAGAAAGGGTTCTAACACCTTCCCTTTCTATAAATCTACCTCCCGAACCGAGAAACATTCTCGAATAAGGAATTTTGCTGTGCTTTTGTCCTTTCCATGTTGGAGAACATAAAAGACGGTGGCGACTCTTGCTTACCGCGACATTTCGCGAAACCAGCTTAAAAAACAGTCAGTTCTATTTCCACCGATCACACTCACCGCCTAAAGTGACAAGTTCAGACAAAGAGGCTTATGTTCATTTGAATTTTCAATTGTAATTTTGTTTGCTTGTTCAAACACTTATCTATTAATGTAAAACTTTGTTTCATTAATTCATTGCATATGTTTGTCTTGAATTCATCCATTCGTTTTCACTATATTTAAACTATGCTTTTTACTCTCCTTATGACATTTAACTCTTGCTAAAAGATACAAGCCTTTAGAGGGAGGATGACGAAAACAACTCCATAATCTCATATAGTATGATTTTGGATAGACCTTGCTGACGATGTACAGGGGCTCTTTCAAATCCTAAACACTGGAGTTATAAGGAAGATAATCCCTAGACAACCCCTTTTAGCCAAAGAAGTAGCAATTTTCTTTCTTACACAAATTGAAACCTTTAATCAAAACCTAGGGCAGGGTAGGCTCTCAGTTAATTCAAACGCGCGTTTAGCCGCAAACTCTCATCTCGTAATACAACGAATGAGATCAAAAACATTCCTCTGGAACCAAAAGACAGTGGTGGTTCCCTACCAAATAGGCAGTCATTATCTCTCAAGAGAAAAGCCCACTAAGTCAAAACCTACAAAGGAGACTTAAGAAAAACTGGGGCATCCCGCTGACCGTAATCTCAAAATAAGAACAGTCAGGAAAAAATTAGGGATAACAAATCAAAAGAAAGAGGTCACTACAAATCCTCGACAAGATAAAAAACGTTTCAAAAAATGACTTCCTTCGGACAAACTAAACTTGTCTGAACCATCACCAAAACGCCATTCCAGACTCAATTGGAGTTCAAATGCATAATTAATTGAGTTTAGGACTGAAGAGCATCATGAAGAGCGGGTGGGTACAAATACACTTTGAGCCTTTATCCTTTGTTTCTTAAACCATGAACCAAGCCACGCTACAACCTTTCAAAAGTTCTAATTGAAGCTTGGGTTCGTTCGAAAGCATACTGTTACAAAAGGTATCTTGACTTCTGTAAGGCTTTACTCTAAATCCTGAGTTTGAATTTTCTTACAAAACTTATTTACTTTCTAAAACGCATTTTCAAAATTTCAAGACAAGCATAAACTTTGCATTATTTGAATATCACTGTTTGCATATGGCTATTTGTTTGACAGCGGAGAAATTCACACAATGAATATCCAGTGAACGAAAGCTCTCTCAGTGAACAAAATCACTTCGAATGGAAAGACACTTCCAATGCCAAATCTCTCATAATCAAGGGGCACGACATGACCTTTGTCCAACACATCTGGGGCAGTCAAGTCAAGATTCAAAGAATCTCTCAAAGAATTGTTGAATAACCAGGGGCAAAGCTCCATCTGAGTCACTCAAGGGGCAATGTTATGTTGATCATGGGTTTGAACAATATCCACTATGAAAACTTCCAGTAGCATCAAATTTCTTGTCTATACCAATAGTATCAGATGGTGTCAGTATCATGTCTTCGGATCCTCCCATGACAGTTCTTAGAAAATTCTGAGACTTGACCAAAGATTTTGGGCACCACCAATTTGTTCGTCTGTGCCAGTAGTATCAGATGGTGTCAGTATCAGGTCTTCGGTTTCTTCCACAATAGTCTTAGAAAATATCTCTAGGAAGTTCAGGGCTACCGGAAATGTGATTAAAATCTCAAGCGTCGAGGTGCACCAGATTAACTCTGGGGGCAAACAGGCTCCCACATAAAGGGTCATGTGCAACCAAGCAAACATTTTCTGGCATTACTATAAGACTTACTACTAGGGGCAGTGACGAATATCCCCAAGATCCTTCTCATAGGATGACTCCCAGCCAGAGTTTCAATCTCTGAAAACTTCTCACCAGCTGAGTCGACCTCAAGAACCCTCGAGGATTTTCCCCAGTGAAGAAGACACCTCTCCAACAGACCGACAACAGGGTTTATTTCCCCAAAAAACTACAGATTCCCCAGTTTGAGTTTGCCTCTCTGACTACTATAAATCAAAGGACCACAACTCCTCTTCCCCAATAGACTACTTTACAATCCCTAGCAAGTTACTGTGAAGCCTGGACCGACCAGATATCAGTTCAACCTCGACTCCCCAGTAGAGCAACGAACAACTGAGAATCCTGAACTCTTTTTACCCAAGCAAGAATCAACACTCTCCACATAGTTTTCAACATTCCCCAACGGATCTCTCATCAAACAACAAAACAGGAATCCTTGGTGGAAATATTGTAAGCAAAGTTTGAAGACTCACCTACTCTTCAACAGTAGTACGAGATTTAATGACTCCCCGACATTTGTCAAGGATTTATTTTCCCAGACAAAGATACATTCAAATAACATTTCACCCTTCATGCATCATATTACATACATGACAAGTGCATACGACACAATCTCATTTATTTTGAGAACATCATTGCACCATGCATTTCATACATCATGACATTGCATACAGCTAACGTTTTACCTTTTTCAAGAAAAGGTTAATCAACAGATGGCTATTGTCAATAATTTTCAAAAGGTCAGAAATTAATACCTATAACAAGCCAGGGCAATTATCTACACGACCAACTGAAGCAATCCTACACGGGCTCCTTCCTATACACTCTTCTAGAAACAGTTCAGATGCGATCCAGATATGACTGAGATTCTGATACTTACTCCAGATTATCTTCTAAATACAATCCAGATATGATCCAGATTCGGATGTCATTCTGTCACTCATTCAAATACAGTCCAGATACAGATATCATTCTGATACTTCTTTCAACATACCTTTCCAATACAGTCCAGATACGATCCAGATACAGATGTCATTCTAAATCTCATTCAGTACATCTCTCAGATACGAGTCAGATACAATTCATTTATGAATATTATTCTGATGCTCATCCAGGACCTCTGTTGGTTCAGTTTAAATCTCTCAACGGTTTATCCTGATTCTTTCCGGTAGATATTTTCTCTTTTGTCTGGTTCAGTTGAATCAATCCTAAGATTCTTATGATTTCCATTCCAGTCAAAGTTAATCCAAGACATTCTCTGGTTCAGTCATATCGACACTAAGATCTCTCTAATTTCTATTCCAGTTGAAGATATTCCAAGACTTTTTTCTGGTTTAGTTAAATCGACACTAAGATTTTTCTGATTCTATTCCAGTCAAAGTTAATTCAATACCTTCTCTAGTTCAGTCATATCGACACTAAGATATCTCTGTTTTCTATTCCAGTTGAAGATATTCCAAGACTTTTATCTAGTTCAGTTGAATCGATCCTAAGATTCTTCTAATTTCCATTCCAGTCAAAGTCAATCCAAGACTTTCTCTAGTTCAGTCAGATTAACACTAAGATCTCTTTGATTTCTATTCTAGTTGAAGATATTCCAAGACTTTTGTCTGGTTCAGTTGAATCGATCCTAAGATTCTTCTGATTTCCATTCCAGTCAAATTTAATCCAAGTCTTTCTCTGGTTCAGTCAGATCGACACTAAGATCTCTCTGATATCTATTCTAGTTGAAGATATTCCAAGACTTTTGTCTGGTTCAGTTGAATCGACCCTAAGATTCTTCTGATTTCCATTCCAGTCAAAGTTAATCCAATACCTTCTCTGGTTCAGTCAGATCGAAACTAAGATCTCTCTGATTTCTACTCCAGTTGAAGATATTCCAAGACTTTTGTCTGGTTCAGTTGAATCGATCCTAAGATTCTTCTGATTTCCATTCCATTCAAAGTTAATCCAGACCCCTGTTGGTTAAGTTTAAATCTCTCAATGATTTATTCTGATTCTTTCCCACAGACATTTTCTCTGGTCCAGATAGATCGCTCCAAGATTTATTCTGGTTCTTCTCCAGACACCTGATGTTTCAGTTTAAATCTCTCAACGGTTTCTCCTGATACTTTCCAAATAGATATTTTCTCTCGTTCAGATAAATCGCTCCAGGATTTATTCCGATTATTTCCAGTCAAACAACATTCAAGACTTTTGCTAGTTTCAGTTTAAATCGACCAAAGGTTTACTCTTATTCTTTTCCAGTAGAAGTCAAGTTCAGACTTAGTCCAAATTCTGTCAACAATCACCTTTGGATGGCATCTATAATCCCATCTCCAACAACTCTCCATCATTTCTACAAAGATCATCTTTAAGCCCATTCCCTACACAATCAACCAACACATCATCGAGTGCAAATTTCTGGGCACTCTAGTGTTCAATAATCTCCCACTTTCAAGCTACGAACGACAAGCATGCCGATCTCACTTTTCAAGTTTAAGAAGATTGAACAGGGGCAGCTATTGTACACAAAAAATTTCCCTCTCATTTCTCATTCAAGATACTATCCTAGGATTTCTCGAGTACTCTATTTGGCTCAGAAGTTGATCAGACAGATTCTCTTCCTATGCAGTAAGTTAATAATTAGGGTTTGTTATTTCCCAAGAAAATTGAGTCTCCAAGGTTTCAAATGGTCTTCATAGATCTTCATTTCTCCTCAAGGATGTTCATACCAAGTTTCAAACCTCGCATTGCAAGTTTACTCAGTCAAGGGTTCAGATGACTAAAAATGACTCCATTGACCCAAAAGTCAAACTTTTGCGAGACCAAGTTCAAGGGATTGTAACTTCTTCATTATTAGATATTTTTGAGCGGTTCTTCTTGCGTATGACTTTCCTTAATGTCATCTCCAATTTCTCTTCACAAATCAAGAGCTGATTACGTGTGGAGGATCACCAAAATTTGAATACTTTAGAGGTCGCTTCATGGACTTTGACCTATCTTAAGTAATTGTCGTCTGATTTCTAAGAAATGTGATTTCCTCAAATTACAAGATCTTGAAACGATTATTTCTGCATATGGTCATAAGTGATGACACTTACGAGTTTATCTTCAAAGATCAAAGGAAAATTGTGTTTGGAAGACTTTGAAAGTTATCGAATCATTGCAAGTCATTTGTTTGATTTCGAATGTTCTTAACCACAATTGTTTTCTCAGGACTATGATTCTCACATTGAAGTTTGTTAATTTTACAAGATTGATGAATGTTCTTAAAACATGTTTATTTTGGTAATAAAGTTCCATTTTAATCGAGCATGGCGTGCGAGTTCATTTTGAATGCAAGTTTGATTTTGACATGATGTGAAGATTAAGATTTTCATTTAAATGACCATGGTTTTGGGTTCGAGTTAACCAAGTGGAATTGAATTCTTAAACATTCATTTTGTTTAGAAATTTGATTGGAGTACAAGGTGCATGATTTACTTGAAATACAAGTTACAAAATTCATTTGTGATTGCTTGAAGTTCAAGTTACAAAGTCAAGGTGTATCATTCAAACCATTCAATTTCAAGGTTCAAACAAAATCCAAGATTTGTCTAATTATTGTACAACAAATTTCATCATTCACAAATTTACTCAAGTTTTGTGTTCATTACATCACAAGGAAATTTCAAGTTTTCTATTCAGAGTTGTTACATTTACGACAAGAAATTGGAAAACTTCAAGATTCATCAACTTATGTTACAAAGATTACAAGTTAATACAAGCTACAAATTTTGTTTTGTTTACAAAGAAAGAAATTTTGTTTTGTTTATTCAAGTCTTATTTGCTTCATATTCAAGCAACTCATCCATTCCTTGCTAGCCATGGTTTTCTCTTCACCTTGCCTCGCTTGCCATCCATTCCTCGTGTTCATGAAACAAGAAAAGAAAATGTTAGCAAGCATGTGAAAATTCCAGAACATATGGTTATGAACAAGTTTGAATGCTCATCATTAGAATTTGTATTTAGGAATCAGATTTAAAGTTTGTTTGTTTTTAATCATAATCCCTCTTCTCCTATTTTACAATTCACAAGGTTTGGGCCTTGGTTCACAAAAAAGGAAAAGAAATTTTGCAAACATAGCATAAAGCCCAAGGCTGTCCAATAGCAACAAAATATTGCAACAAGCCAAATAAATGCAGCATAAATAAAGCCAAAACTGCAACCCAAAGGCAGGCTGCTAAAATAGCAGCAACATAGCAGCAACAGCAGGGCAAACAGCAACTAGGCTGGCAAGCAAAAGCAAGGTCAAACATGCAACAAAATATAACAACAATGCAAGTTGCCTAAATGCAGCAAACCTGCAACAAAATATTGCAACAAAATAGGAATTGATGTAAACATAGCAAGCAAGCTGCCCAAATGCTGCCAAACACATAAACCAACAAAGCAGAACAAATACAACATAAAGATAACAGCAACAACAAGTAAAACAAAACAAAACAAGGCAAAACAGCAAGCTAGCTTGCTCAACAATCTCAATTGCATCATCATTTTCCTAACCTATGCAAACCCTTCAGAATAATCATATAAAAAAAAGAAAAATGGATTTATATTTCATTGAAAGATAAAAGAGGAAAAGGGATAGGTGTGGAAAGATACCACCTAGCTCACACAACATGCCAAAGTCAGCTATGTCTAAATCTTCCCAAAACTCAGTCCAAATGTTGCACAAAATAGGCAACCTAAGGCTTGCACCTCAACATGTTCAAAGTCAGCATACCATAGATATTCCAAACCTCAAATTTCCCCCCCACTTTTCACCCTTATTTCCATAATATAACATCCATTCTTTCACTAAGAAAAGGGGGGAGAAACATTCACTAAGAAATTCACTCTCCAACTTCTGCTCAAGCCACTCAAAACTTTTTTTCTTTCATATACTGACACAAAAGCTACCATCTTTGTCCTTCATTCCCCTACCAAAATCGAACCTGATATGTCAATTACAATCCCTCCATAAACCTTAATCCATCTTCACTCCCTGCAACACTATTAGCCTTCCGTCTTCACTAAGTCTCACTTCTGAATAGCTTTCGCTTGCTAGCAGATCATACTGCATTTCTTCCTTGCAAACTCATCAACTCAGAACCTGCAAATTTTAATACTTCTACAGTCATCAATTTAATGGGGCATGAGTAAAAAGAAGAGAAGATCAGGATCAAGCATTCAAGTACAATCATACCTGACTGGAATCTTATCCTTGTTTTCCTGTTCTGTATCTTTAAGGAAATTACATGTAAGATCTCTACCACTTAAATGGCATCTGTTTGCTTTAAGCTTGTGTTGAATATAATCATGAATTCAGAACAGTAATAATAACAGTACCAAAAAACAAAGCAGTCAATTATTGTTATAACCTAAACCAAAAATAGAGTTAGGCGTTACTGGGTGAAACCGAATAGGCATATCGTGAGGAGGGATGAAATCGCGAAAGACCGAACATCGGAGATGAAGATATTTGAGAAGAGGTGTTGTTATTGTTGGTACCTCATAAAGTTGAAATAAAATAGTTGAGGGTTGGTGGTGAACATCGATGTCGTCGCCGTAACTTTTTCTAGAGAGAAAGAAGAGAATCTTGTTTGTCCGAGAGAGATGAAGTCGCGATGTTGAAGGGAGATGATGATGAAGAAGAATTTGTGTTTGTCTTTGTTTGATGAAAAATGCAGAGAGAAAACCATTGAGAATATTTGAGCGAACAAAGGAATTAGTACAAAATCGTGAGAGGCTTGAGAGATTTGTTCCAGCGGCTATCCCTTTTTATGTTTATGATTCGCGACCCTCCTTCTACTTTCTCCAATAGATCCGGGTTATGGGTTGGCCTTAAAGCCCAACCCAATCATCCTTATACCCTTTTTATTTCACTTGGAATGTGAACAAACAAAGAGATTGGTGTAGTGTTGTGGTAATGCAGTCTTGTTGCAACCTTGGGGTTCTGAGTTCGATCCCTGATTTTGTTCTTTTCAGTTTAATTTAAGTGGTTTAGATTCATTTGTAACAAATGCCAAAAAATACTAAAAATAATTAGAGTAGGTTAATTATTTCTATCTTCATAAAAAATACCAAAAAAAAAAGAAATAAAATATATACAAACAATTTAATCTCCTTAAATCAATTATTTTATTTTCTTTAATAGAATAAAATTTTATTTTTCTTTCCAAACTTCTCAAGCAAAACAAGAATTTTATTTCCATACTTTTTTAATTAATTTTTACTTTATAGATTGTTGTAGTTTCAATTAATTTCTCGTTTCAATTTGGTTGTATTGATTGCCTATTTGGACTTTTATTGGCATTGATCCATCCTCACTTGTGAATTTGTACCCCCATTTCCGAAAGCTCTGTAATAGCGTAGAATTTTAATTTCCGCAATTTATTGTTTTCCTTATACTGTATAGTAATTAGGCGTGCATGGCAAGATTTAAAATCAACCACTAGATAACCCTAATCAAAGACAAATTAACTTGAATCGAACACACTTTCCACACGCGCACCTCTACGGTAACCTCGCTTGTTGCCTCAGAAACACAGTCATGTCCCTCGAATATGGGACGCTTTAGCAAAGGCCCTTCGATAAAAAAGATCGTAGTCCCTCAATGTTGCCTTCGGTAAAACGATCTAGTCCCTTACAAAAATTGCTAAGGCGTCTCATAATTTTTCTTCTATGACTGTACGGTTGACCCGCGTCTGTCCCTTCACATCCAACGATAGGGCATCTTACCAAAACAATGGTAAGGTAGTAACATCTAAAGGAGGAGGAAAAGAACATTTAATACCTTTTGAGTAGGTAGATTCACTCTTAGTTGCTCGCTTGCTCAGAAAAAAAACATTTTATACACCAACACTCTCATTTTGAAACATTTTCAAAAGACAACACTTTGTACGTGTTCTTATAGAAACGAGAGCCATTACAAAGAAGACACCTTTTCAAAATCACTTTCAAAAACACATTCCACAAACACCTCTTTGAACTATTTTCAAAATAACACTTTGTACGCGTTCTTATAGAAACGAGAACCATTACAAAGATATTTTCAAAATACTTTCAAAACCCACACCACAAGCACACTTTCAAACAAAAGCAAGTGATCTAGCAAGCAACTAAGAGCCCTTAGATAACTACAGATGAAAAGGGTGCTAATACATTCCCTTTTCATAATCTACCCCCCGAACTTAGAAAACATCTCTAAAGGTCTTTCCTGTTCTTTGCAGACTTTCCTTATTGGATAAAAGAAAAGTCGGTGAGGACTCTTGCTAACTGTATAATTGCGATAAAACGCAAACTAACCAAGTCAGTTCTCCCACCATGTTACAAGTATCTTTCACTTTCTCCTTCAACTACTCGTATTAGCTCGACAGTCGACCACCAGGATTTGCTCAGTTTCTTTGTTCGCGGTCATCCAGCTTCGTCTCTTCTTCTTCTCTAGGTGAGTTTTCGTTCCTCCATAGTTGCATGTTTTAGCACTTTCATTTTTTGCTTCTTAGATATGCATGCGGTTAGGATTTAGGGTTCTATTAGGGAGGAGATGATTAGATACTCTAGGTGGCGGACGTTGTTCCTATGGTGCACGGTTGCTGGAGTCGTTGTGGGGCTCCCTCGGGGGGCCTGACACTGTGTTATAGGTGATCCGTTAGGGTTTTAGTTTTTCTGTAACTTGTGCCTGTTAGAATACCTCAGGGGACTTCTGGGTTTTTTTTGCGTTTTGTGCCCGGAGCGTACCTCAGTGAGGGTTCTGGTCTGGGACAGAATCCTCGTCTCCCAGTGCCCTTTCACATGTTTAGCGGTGGAAGGGTGGTTCTAGAATTAATGTCGAGCTAACCCTTTCCCCTGCTTCTTAGGTGTTATGGCTAATGATGCACATGTTGTCATTTCGAGCGAGTCTACGAAATCCTCTAGGAGCTCTTCGAGCGGGACTAGTGGTAGCTCGTCGAGCATATTAGGAATCTTTGGAGAGCAGCAAGACCAGATGGATCAACAGATGGGGGAGCCCGACATGGGGGCGACCTCTTCGGCTCGGGTGGCCTGTTTCCTCCTTGAGATGACGAGGATCCTCGAGATTGGGTAGCTAAAGACCCTTGGGAGTGGCGGTCATATTTTTATGAGTACGGGGAAGACATTTTCACCGATGTTTATATCCAGGAGGAAGGAGCCCGGGAGGAGTGGTCGTTGTACATCCCCGGGAAAGACAGCAGGATCTGCTCAAGATATGATAGGAGGCGGATTCCTATGTACGATATAGTTTTCCGGGAGATGGGTCTCCGCCTTCCTTTTTCTGATTTTCAAGTGGCCGTTTTCCAGCATCTACATGTAGCCCCCTCTCAGTTGCACCCAAACGAGATTGCATTTGTGCGGGTGTTCCAGATAGTGTGCGACTATCTGAAGATTGGGGCTACAATCCTGTTGTTCTTCTATTGTTTCCATATCCAGAGGAGCGGGATTGACGGGCGGTGGGGATGGGTCTCCCTCAAATAATGCAACGGGAAGCTGTTCAAAGCATACTTGGAGTCCGTGCGCCATTTTAAGGACAAGTACATTTTAGTGCAGCCCATGTCGACGAAGGCGTTGCTGGACGTTTTTAGGAGATAAGCGTCTCTTAACAAGGACGAGACTCCCTGTATTAAGGAGCTGGGGGAGCCTACCGCTTTGTTGGTCGCCAAGTTCCCGTTCCAATGGACCAGCAGACATTTCGAGAAGGAGTTGGGCTCCTATGTCTGGAGAGAGGGGGAGCTTGGGGATGAGGACCTGTCGAGCTTCACCACTTTGACCTTGTTTGTAGCTCGAATTCCTTCGGTCCAGCAAGTCGGTCGGGTAGGTAGACCAGTGCTAGATAGAAACGGGGAGCCCGTGTTTGAGCCGGGTCTCATAGACGTCCTGGAGCTCCTTGGGAGCGAGGATCCCGTTAGATATCTGGGTATAAATTTTCTTTTTCCAGTATGTGGTCGTCGTTTGTTTGAACCGTCATTTTACTGACTCTTGTTTTTTCTTTGTTTTGCAGAGAATATGAATCCTGCTCAAGAACTTCTGGCCAAGACACTCGCTGTTGGGGCGAGAAAGGCCAAGAAGGATGCCCCGACTGGTGCGGGGCCGGTTCCTGCTCCTAGATCAGGTGGGTCTTCCTTGACCCCGTCCACAACTGCTTTATCTCTGTCTGCTGTTTCCTCGAAGGTGAAGAGGCCTTGACCTGAGGGAAGCATTAACCTTACCAGGGAGACGGGAAAAGGGGTTTATGATCTGCCTCCTTGCTGGCTGGAGAGGTCTTTTTTTGGGAGCGCAGCACTTCGTCTTCCCAGGGCTGAATCTCTCCTCCTCGAGGGAATGAGTCGTTCGGAAAAGAGGGCGACGCTGGCCCAAGATGAGGGTGGCTTGATGCGGATCCTGGAGATGGCTGTGGCGTATACCGAGGGGAGTTCATCCTAGGAGATGGAAATCAAGAACCTCCGAGCCAAGTTAGAGGCGACTGAGAAGGCCTTGGTCGATAAAGACAAATCCCTAAAGCTGGCCGAGGTAGAGTCAGGGAAGTTAGCCGAGGAGCGTAGCGCTTTCATGCTCAAGAGTGAGAGTCTCGAAGGAAAGGTGGCGGCCTTGACTTCTGAGCTAGCACCGGCTGAGGAAGATCCAGAGGACACCAATGACCTGATGACTCGGGCCGAGCTAGTATCTTGTTTCCAGCTTGCAGTGGATAATGCTCAGGCTGCTTCCGAGGGGAGCTTCGACAATACGGTGAATCAGATACGTGTGTTGAATCCCGACGTTGAGCTCAACACTTCGGGCATGGGGGTCACCTACTATGTGGATGACGGACAAATTCTGGTTCTCGACTACCTGAAGGATGTCATCGATCAACCGGCTGGGGATCTTGCTCGACTGTCGCCTATCGTCGAAGGAGAAGCGGATGGGTGATCATCCATTTTTTCGGCCTATGTGCCGTTTTTTTGTAATATTTGTTATTTCCCGGGCTATTGCTCGTTTATGTAATATTCGCACAATTTTGGCCCAAGTGGTCGCTTTATTTATTTTCCGGCCATTGGTAGTTTTTCTTTGAATATTTAATGTGTTATTTGCATGATTGTTGACAAGTTAGTCCGGCTAGGACTTTTTTATTTTGCTAAGTTTATATCGAGCATGTGCTTGTTTTGTATGTTCGTCGGTGCGGGGAAACCGATCAAACTGTCAGGGAGAATGTCGGGTAGGGGCCGGAATCTAGGTCTCATTTTCGAGGGGGCCGGGTTCGGCGGCGTGAATTTCCCATCGTGATTCGGGAATTCTACCATCGTGGCTCAATGACTATGGAGCTCGTTCGAGTTATCTATGTCGGGCTGAGGGTACGCTTGTCAATAGAGTGGAACCTCGCCCCTTCTAAATACTTTGGGTGCTACGCTTGTGCCTAGGCCCGCACGCGTGGTCGGGTTCAGGTGAGTCTGTCTTGTCGACTGAACTAGCCGACAGCTTAGTGTTTTCAACTGTAGTATTGTTTTAGATTTTCAGCGTTCCATGATCGAACGAGTTGTTCCCCTTGTAAATTTTCTAAGTAATACGCTCTGGTTCCTATTTTGGAATAGACGCGATAAGGACCTTCCCAATTCGTCGCGAGCTTTCCCTAGCGAGATTCTTTGCAATTTCTCTTCAGGACATGGCTGCCAACTTTGAACTCTCGATGTATCACCTTGGTGTCGTAGCGCATGGCTATTGTTTGTTTGAGCGAGGCCTCTCGCAGGGCCGCTCCATTTCTGATTTCTTCTACCAGGTCGTGCTCTTCTTTGAGGGCGACATCATTCATCTCCTTGTCGAGAGGTGCCTCAGTTCGTCTGGAAGGTTCCCCTATTTCTATGGGGATAACGGACTTCGTCCTGTATGCTATCCAGAACGGAGATTCCTCTATAGACGAGTGAGTGGTTGTTCGATATGCCCAGAGCACGTGGTGCAGCTCCTCGACCCATCGCTTCTTGGTTTCGTCCAACCTTCACTTGAGGCCTCTGAGTATCATCCCGTTGGCAGCCTTAGTCTGGCCGTTAGTCTAGGGGTTCTCGATGGAAGCGAAATGTTGGCTCGTGCCAAGTTTTGTGACGAATTCGTGGAAGGTGTGATTCGTGAATTGGGTTCCATTGCCGGTGAATATCACTCGTGGGATGCCAAAACGAGCCAGAATATTTCTTTTGTAGAAACGAAGGACGTCCTGGGCAGTGATTTTGGACAGGGCTTCGGCTTCTATCATCTTGGTGAAGTAATCGGCCGCTACTATCAAATATTTGTTCTGATTGGTTTTGACCGCGAATGGGCCGAGGAGGTTTAGTCCCAACCAAGCGAATGGCCAGGGAGAGGATATGGATTTGAGCTCACTAGGAGGAGCTAAGTGCATGTCCCCATGTCTTTGGAATTTATCGTATTTCTTCACGTGTTCTCTTGTGTCGTGCTACATGATGGGCCATTAGTATCCCACCCGCAAGGCTTTCCTCACGAGGGATCTTCCGCCTAGATACTGATTGTCGATGCCCTCGTGGATTTTGAGCAATATACGTTCTGCTGCGCTTCGATCGACACACTTGAGGAGTGGGATGGAAAATACTCTTCTGTAGAGTTTTCCCTCGACCAATACGTACGAGCAGGCCCTTCGTCTGATGATGATCGACTCTTTCGGGTCGTCGGGGAGTTTGCCTTTAGTGAGGTAATCGTGTATGGGGGTCATCCAGCAGTCGCTGTCCCCAATGGAGAATACTCCTAGGGTGGCGGATGGTTTCTGGGTGCTCGACTGAGGGAGTACCTTTTGTATTACAGGTTTATTTACTCCCTTCTTCTTTGTGATCGCCAGTTTGGATAAAGTGTATGCGCAGGGTTGTACCCCAAAATTTGCCCTCCCATTTCACTCAACATATGCTCATTAAGACCCTCAACTTGCTCAAGGATGCTCAAGAGTTAACCAGACAAACTCTCTCCTAAAGCAATGAACCTCCATCTAAGGTTTCCATTTTCACTAAGAATGGTGAGCTCCAAAGGCCTCACATGCTCTCCATAGTCCTAATATGTCTTCAAGA
This sequence comes from Vicia faba, assembly GCA_948472305.1. NCBI lineage: Eukaryota > Viridiplantae > Streptophyta > Magnoliopsida > Fabales > Fabaceae > Vicia > Vicia faba. The sequence goes on from OX451737.1 coordinate 778,180,963, forward strand.
CCCTCCATGTCAAATTTCAAGCTTTGCACAAGAAGTTTGCTAAGTCAACTGCTCAGATGCTTGAGAATCGACTGTATTAGGTCAAAAGTCAATTGTGGCCCACATATAGTCAAACTTCAAAACATTTGGTCAATATAAACATTTTTAAGTTATATACATCATTTGATCACGGGTTGATCATGATTCCTCAAGAAATGCTCCTAATTCATCAAAACATAAAAGTTGCTAAATTAGGGTTTCTCTAGAAAAGTCAACCAAACTTTGACCAAGCATAACTTTCTCATACTTTATCAGAAATTTCTCATCCAAGTCTCATTTTTAAGGGAATTCAATTCCCTACAAAACATATTCATCCCTCAAGTTCAAAAAATGCACCCATAAAATGAAATGAATTTCTACATTATAGGTCCTTTTGAAAAGTCAACAAAAACACCTTTTGGGTCAAAGCTTCTTACATGTACATGGAAGACTCAATTGAAATGAGACCAAAAGGGTTGTTTAGGGGACATAATAAGATTTCTAAAAAGACCAATAACACCTCTCTAGGGTTAAAATTGGAAGAGTTATGCATTGTCAAAGTTGACCATTTTTGGAAAATTGTCAAAAGTCAAATATGCTCAAAAATATATTTTTTGCCAAAAGGGCCTAGCATTTTGGGTTTGTATCTTGTTAAGGACATGGTCCACGACCCAAATCAGCAGCCATATCTTATTTTCCCTATTTATTTATTTTATTTTGATTTTTATTTATTAAAAATCACATTAAATCAAATAAATAACAAAAAATGTCAAAGATTGTTTTGATGATCTGATTTTGATGGAAATCAAATCTAATAATAATGGCCTAATCAAGCCAAATCGAATCAAGGCAAAAAAGGCATGATTTGGTCAAGTTTGGAATGAAAGAATATGGCTTAAAGATCAAAGATTTTATCCATCAATTCTCAAGATTGGATCCAAAATTGTTACCCTAATTCTTCATACTACATATAATGAACAAAAACAAGGAAACAAACAAGGTTTTGCAGTCGTAAAAATGGAGAAAGAAACTTGAATTTTTTTGGCAAAAAGTGGTGATTCGTTTTCTCATATAGAGGGTGATTCAGGCCATTTCAAAGCTTCCAATCGCTTCCTGGACATCTCTTGGAGCTAACACAATCAATTGCAAGCATTCACAAGCCCGGAATCACCCCACAGTCTTCATATGGTTTGCTTCTTTTTTTAAAATCGATTACGTAAATTCTTGCATCTTAAGCATGTTTGAATGATACATTTGTGATTGTTAACGTATTTGTAACATGTTTGAATGGTTTAATTGATGTTTTGATGAATATACTGACGATTGCCATGGCTAGGGTTTAAGAAGCCATTTTGGGGCTTCTCTGTATAGGTGGAATTATGACAAGAAACTAATACCATGATACTTGTGAGACCAGGACGAATTGATTGGTATAGTTAGAATTGATTTATTGTGCATCATGTGAATTTTTGAAGCTTGCATGTGTGTAGCTATGGAGTTTTGTCCATAGGTATAGATATGAGATCTAAAACGACGGACGGGGAAGAAGACAGTGACTTGCCACCACCCCACTGGTCCATTTGAATTTCGCGCGTGTTTTCCAGCTCATCCATTCAGTTTCACATATTATGTTTTAATGTTATTATCATAACAATTAAGCAGCGTAGCACAGATGGCAGGGCAAGCGTGGAATGAGTGGAAGGACCTGGGTTTGATCCCAGGTCCCAACGTTTTATTTATTTTCTCAATGTGTAATTGCAGATCCCATACGCTCCAAAGCCTGATGTCCATCATGCGCCTCATTGATCCTGCCACTGGATTGTTGCCAACGCAGATCCAATGTTCAATCCAAGGAGAGACCATGGTGCACCTTTCAAGCGTGCCAGCACAGAATCAAGCGCAGGAGTGGGCCTGGCCATAATGGGCCTAACAAAATTAAGAAACACACCCCTCTGGGTTGCTCATACAAGCCCAAGTCTTTTTTTTTATTTTTCATTCTTTAATTCTTTTTATTTATTAATTATACCTTTTAATAACACCAAAAAATCATATATTTTTATTTAATCAAAACTCATAAAAAACATCAAAAATCTTTTTTTTTGTAAAAAATATTTTATTAATTAATTAGATTAAATTAGGGTAATTTAATGACTTTTTATTATAATTCAAAATAATTAGAATTAGGGTTTAATTTTATACTTAACCTAATTTTTCCTCAAAAACAACATAAATATTTTCTTAAATTAGATTTTTAGGTCGCCGAATTATTTCTCGCATTAATTTGCCACGCGCTTTGGATTTTCCTTTTTTATTATTATTATTTGTAAATGCTCCGAGTTTATAATAGATTTAAATATGGTTTTAATTCCGCATTTTATCTTCAGTCAAAATAATTATGTATCTGCCCAAAGCCATGTAATAGCTAGTGTTGTACCCCAAAATTTGCTCTCCCATATTCTTCAAGATTTTCAAAGAGCATGCTTCAAAATCTCCCCAAGGGTTGCACAGTTCAAGGGCCTCCTAACAGTCAAAAACTAGGGTTTTGGTTCTGGAAAAGAAGTTGAAGTTTCCAAGGGCCCAATCAAGTCCCACATGCCTACAAACATGGTCAAGCATCCATATGCCAAGTTTCAAGACTTACAGCACAAAATTGCACAGTCAAAAACCCTAATTGCCCTACAGTCAACTACAGGGGCAAAATGGTCATTTGACAGTCAAAAGTTCAAATTTTTGGTCAACATCTTATTCTGAAGCCACAAACATCATTGGATCAATTCTTGATCATGATTCTCAAGGCATGGCTCAAAAAGTCTCAAGATGCAAAAGTTTCCATATTTGGACAGTTGAAAAAGTCAACTGTAACTTGACAAAGGCATAACTTCCACATGGTTTATCAGAAAAATTCCATCCAAAGCTCATTTTGAAGAGAAAGACATTTCCTACAACTCCTCTTCACACTTCAAGTCCAAGAAGTGCTCTCACAAAAAGTTATCAATTTCAATATTATAGGTCATTTTCAAAAGTCAACAAAAAGGGACTTTAAGTCAAAGACCATAACTTGAGATTGGTAAATCAAAATGACATGGGACCAAAGGCATTGGTTAGAGGACTTCAATACCTTTCCACAATGTCCAAGAACATGACAAAAGCTTAAAAATTGAGCAAGATATGCTTTGTGGAAGTTGGGAAATTTTTGGGAATTTTGAAAAGTCAACTTTGCTTCAAATACCTCAAAATTGCTAATGGGCCACATTTTCTTCCAAAAATCATCATCCAAAGGTTATGCACGACCATTTGACCCAAAGGGGATTTATTTCATCATTTATTATTATTTATTTGAATTTTTATCACTATTAATTCATTTAATGAAATAAAATATGACAAAAATAGAAAACCATGTTTTTTAATCCCTTTTTGCAGCATATTCTCTCCATAAAACCTCAAGATTTCGTGCACACTCAATTTGGAAATATTTGGCCATGATTGGTATCAAAAGCACATGAAAAAGATTTGAAAAGATTTCATTAAAAATCAAATATTTGATTCATCAAAACATTGATTTCTTGGCTTGAATTTTCACCCTAAAACATTCCCATACATAAATAGAAGGCAACCCTAATGCCAAAAAACCTTCAAGCTGCGCCTCAGACCTCATCAAACTTGGCATTTTTTGTGAAAAAGTTCAAAACTGAAAACGCACTTAGAGTTGGTTTCAAGGCAAAGTGACCATTCCAATAGCTTGCCAAGGCCTCAAGGAAACTTTCTGAATCCTTTTCCACGCTTCTAACCTCAGGAATTGGTATATAGAAGTCAAACTTTCTCAAACTTTATGCATAATCGTGTTTCATAATTCATGCCATATTTTTGATTTCTAACGCTTGATTTGTATTAGTCTAATCATTCTGAAGCTAACCATGCCATTCAATTGAGTTTTCGTGCCCTATACATGAATCCACCATTGGAGCTCGTTAGGGTTTCAAAGCTGTAAAATTGGGGTTTCTCTCGTCCGGTAAAATTGAGACACAAGACTTATGCCATTAGAATCAGAAGCTTCACACGAATTCAATACACATGTCGCGCTCAATTTATGAGCAACGGTGGCCTAATCGCTATTTTCCAGTTTCAGGATTAGTGGGGGTTTAAAACCCCCGCTATTTGATTTTTGTTGCAGGTATAACATGGAGAAGAAGCCTGCGTGTCCTCTCGTGGTTGGATCGTTTGAATTTTTAGCGCGATTTTATCATTAGCGTGACTTATTATTTATTATATTTGTTTTGCATGATATTTACGAATGCGTTGAATGGTGTGGTGGTTGGGAACCTTGTTGGCAAGCCTTGGGACCTGGGTTCGATCCCCAGGTCCCCCATATTTCCTTCTATTTTTTCTCATAACGTGGTTAGGTACTCAACGTGTCCAGAATTCTACCATGCACCCAGCGCTGGAGCTTGCCACGCGCCCCATAAGATCAATCCAGTGGTCAGAAGCTGCAGACCACCATGTGCATAGGTCAACGCCTTCATACACAAGCCAGGAAAGTCCACGTGGGCTAGCGTTTCATGGGCCTAATTGATGTCCACAAACCTCCAAAAGGGTCAACAAACCCCCCCTTGTTTGTATTTCTTCCCTATTTTCTTTTCCTTTTTATTTTTGTTTTAATTATTTTCTTTTAATTCCTTAAATTAATAATTTTAATAATATAAAAATACCAAAAAAATCAGAAAGTCAAAAATAAAAATATATTTTATTATTTAATTCACTAATGTTTTTATTTTGTAAATAAATGTAATAATTAATTTAGTTCTAATTCTAGGTTTTAATTTAATACTTTTTGTAATAAACTAAAAAAAGGTAGAAATTAGGGTTTTAAGCTTTTATTCTTTTTTCCTTTTTCACCATATTTTAATAATTAATTATTTTTTTTGTAAATAAATTTGCCATTAAATAATTAGGTTAAAATTAGGTTAAACTTAAACATTTTTTTAATAAATTAAAAACAATTTAGAACTAGGGTTAATTAACTTTTTTAATTCCAATTTAATTTTCTCATTAAACTCCATAAATATAAAAACTCCAAAAAAAATTCTTTCTTTTTATTTAAACTTAATTAATTTATTAATTTCAATTCAATTTCTTTAAAAGGGTCCAACGCCCTCGCTTTCGATTATAATTCCGTTTCGCGCGTTTATTTTGTTTCTCTGTGTAAATTTCATGTAATTACTCCAAAGCCTTGTAATAGATTAATTAGGATATTTACTTTCCGCGTTTTATTTTATTCAAATTGGGTCTTGGATTAAGTTGGCGATGTAGACCCGCGCCTTTGTAATAGCGTAGGACTTTTAATTCCGCACCTTTTAACTGTTAATAACCACATGAAAGAATGAATGCCAAAAATAAAAACAAAGCGTAGATCACCAATGCATGAACAAGATAAACATAATTGAAAATGACACACAAATCACACACCACTCCTAGGGTACGCCTCACTGTTGCCTTGCCCCTCGAAAGGTGGTCGTCGAGTAGAGGACGTTTTAGTAAGTCCTCATGTCCATGAACATGGCATGAGGGTAGCTTCTAAGGTGTCTTCCTATTGCTCTGGTGACCACACTGTTGCCTTGTGTCCCATTGATCTGGTTGCCTCAAAACAAGTTGCCTCGGAATAAAAGATCAATGGCATAAGGGTAGCTCCTAAGGTGCCTTACCTTTGCTTGGTGACCACACTGTCCCAAAACCCGAATTGATCTGAACACCTCCAATGGTGGTGCTACCTACCTCTCAATGGTGGGATGGCACTACTTTAAGGACATTTACACAGACGAATTCCTTAGGGTAGGTAGATGACTCGTAGATACTTGCTCTAATTTCAAAACAAATCAAAACTTCTTTTCACACCGACACCTTTCAAAAAGCTTTCAAAAGCAATTTTTCAAACACTCTTGAGGACTGATACAAGAGTCGAACTGAAATTTTCAAAGAAACTTTTTCAAACCCACTCACCTTGAAAAGCAAACAAACAATTTTGAAAACACAAATGAGCAAGTATCTAAGAGCCCATGGATAACCATGGATAGAAAGGGTGCTAACACCTTCCCTTTCTATAAATCTACCTCTCGAACCGAGAACAATCTCTATAAGGAATTTTTCTGTGCTTTTATCCTTTCCCTTTGGAGAAAATAAAAGACGGTGGCGACTCTTGCTTCCGCGACATTTCGCGAACCAGCGTTAAACAGTCAGTTCCAGATCCACCGATCACAGAACTGGCGACTCTGCTGGGGATATCTTTAAAAGTGAGGTGTACCTTAGGACTAAGATCACTTGTGTTTTCAATTGTCTGAATGGCTTGCTTTATTATTGTGGGACTGTCTCGGGAGTTCTATAGATCCTAACCCGGATCTGGGGGATACCTTCTTAGAAAGTAGCAACAAGGCTGTGAGGGAATTGTGCGGGGTATACCGACATGGTTGAAGCAGTCTGCTACATTGATGTGGCATTTTTGTGTGTACCGGTAACCCTTGAGTTCAGTCAAGGAGAGTACGGGGCCGCCGCGTGGTGTCGTGAAGCATCAACTGACCTTAGGAACCTTAATTGATCTATCTTGGCCTCTTTAGGGTAGTGAGATAACTAACTTTGGTGCAGTCCGAGGTTGGTTGATACTCGATACTACACTCAATTGAGGATTGCTTTCCTGGAATATTTCGGTCGCCAGTTCAGTGGCTAAATCGAAACGATGAACAATGAAAGCAATCCAGTGATATTGGGACCCTTAGAACCCGGTTACTTCTAATAGGACAGGTTGGGCCCACCAACTTCAAAAGGGTAATACCCAGACCCCATGCAGGCCTAAACTCTAAGGGCTTCTCTTGTGTGACTTGTGTGCCTTACAACTTGACTACTTGCATGCTTGTTATCTGACACTTGAGTTTCTTGCAGGTTTTGTTTATAGTCCTTAATTGGGGCTCATAACAGGGCTTACTGAGTTTCTTGCAGGTTTTGCTTACAGTCCTTAATTGGGACTCGTAACAGGGTTTACCTACGTTACCTCATGCATAGAATAACATCATACCATTGCATACATCCCGCATAAAGACTAATCCGTTTCAAGGATCTCAAGGGCTTGTGATGCAGGTCATGATGAACCAACTGTCCAGCAAGGGGCAAAGGGGATTTATTTTCCTCTAGACAAGGTTGTCAGGGGCTATGACCCACTGGATATGGTGAGCCTTTGACCCTTGAAGAAGGACTCTCAACAACGTGAAGTTCCTTCAATCAAGCTACCAATTCAAATGCTAACAATCTTCTCGTTTACCCTGCGAGATCCTTGAAAGCATTGCATACATATCATACATCTCATTGCATTACAGGTACCCTCTGTACAGGTCACTTACCTCCTCCGCTGTTTATTTCAGCAATGGCTTCCCAACAATGCAACCAGGACTTCCATGCTCAAGAGACTCGGTTCGGGGAAATCCTCCTGAATCTATCCAAGGGGCAGGAGGAGTTGAGAGCACTTCTCATGGGGACTTTGGTCAGGAACAGTGCTGATGATGAACGGCTGAAACACCTGCAAGCTGAGATGGAGGCAATGAAAGCCCAAATGTCGGGGCAGGGGACTGCCATTCAAGGTTTATCTCAAAGACAAGAAGAGCTCAGAGTTCTCATCAACCAACTGCTTCAGGGTAACCAACTGGGGCAAACGTCTAAGGGTAAAGAGCCAGTCATCATTCAACCATCTTTGAGACAAGGAGATAAGGGGAGAGCTCCTCAAATGGCTCCAGTGTCACAAATTCAGCATCAACCTCACCAGCTTCAGCCAGACAAGCCCCGGAGGCAATTCACCCAGCTTAACATGTCGCTGTTTCAAGCTTTACAACGCCTGTTGAGATTGAATCTGATCACATTAAGGGCTCATCCCCGGAACCCCAACATAGCATCTCCTACCTATCATCCCAATAAAAGGTGTGCCTACCACTCTGCCAGTCCAGGACATGATACAAATGAGTGTTGGGCTCTGAAGAACAAGATCCAGGACCTGATTGATGAAGGAGCATTGGAGTTCACACAAGATGGTCAGGCTGAGTTTTTCTACCATCCCTCCAAGGCTCACCTTTTGAAGTAACAAGCCCTGAGATGAAAAGACTTTTGTTCGTTAGGATTTTCAAGTTGTAATTTTCTTTTGTTCAAACATTTACTCATGTTAAACGTTGTTATTTCATTAATGCATCGCATATGTCTGTTTTGAAGAAATATATTCGTATTCACTATATGCAAATTATTTTCATATTTTTTCTGATGATCAACGCTCGATTAATAATTCTAAGCCTCTTGAGGGAGGATGACGAAAATGATACCACAACACTTACAGTATGCTTTTGAACAGACCCCGCTGATGAGGTACATGCATTGTTTCAATCCCTAAACACTGGAGTTATAAGGATGATAATCCCTCGTCAACCCCTCTGAGCCAAAGAAGTAGGAGTTTTTCTTTTCGAAAAAAATAAAACCCTTTATCATAACCTAGGGCAGGGTAGTTCTCTCAGTTGATCCAAGTGCACAACAAATGACACTAAAGAAGTCCTTACGAAAAAAAGAGAAGACAATGATGACTCCGAATAATCATAAGGATAGGCAGTCATTACATCCCAAAAATAAAAAACCCAATAAGTCAAAACCTATGAAGGAGACTTACAAAACTGGGGCATCCCGCTGACTGTAATCACAAAAGAAACAGTTCAGGCAAAATTTAGGAATAGCGAAATCAAAAAAAGAGGTCGCACGAACCCTCAACAAAAACAAAAAAAATGACTGCCTATTCAGAATAAATCATCAATATCTGAACCATCATTGGAACATCAGGACAAAGATCAAACAAGGTCTAACGCACGATCAACTGAGCTTAGGTTTGAAGAACATCACGAAGAACGGGTGGGTACAAATAATTTGAGCCTTTATCCTTTGTTTCTTAAAACCGTGAACCAAGCCACGTTATAACCCTTAAAAGTCCTAGCTGAAGCATGGGTTAGTTCGAAAGCATACTGTTACGAAAGGTATCCTGACTCCTTAAGGCTCGCAGTAAAATAACGAGTTGACATCACGTTTTACAAACATTCACTTGTTTTATGAAAAAAGAATGCATTTCCAAAAACTTCGAAACAGACATAAGCTTTGCATTTTTGATATAACATTGTTTGCATATGATTATTGGTTTGAACAGCAGGGAAATTCGCACGACGAATGCCTAGTGAACAAAAGCACTTCCAATCAAGGGGCATGGCATGACCAGTGTCCATTATCTGGGGCAATTAAGTCAAGATTCGAAGAACCTCTCAAAAGGCCAAACAGCCTGGGGCAAATCTCCGCCTGAGTCACTTGGGGCGCTCCAGCAACGAATCTCGCCTGATCAAACATCTTCTGGTGGCAAGGTAAAACACTTCTAACAGGGGCAACTCCCTACATCCTGAGAACGTGGACATAGTCGAAAAAATACTGCACATAATCAAAGACCCGCTAGGTTGACATACCTAGGCAAAAATTAGGGCTTCCCGGCGAACCAAAAGGGTTCGGGCAAAAATGAAGGGATGAAATGAAAAAATCTGTACACCCGGCAAGTCGAAAACCTGAAAAGGCGGCTTGGGCAAAAATGGGTATCCCGGTGGACTAAAAACCCGAAAGGGCGGTCCAGGCAAAAGTTAGGGATTAAAGCGTATGACTATGTCCTGTCATCCTGTCACCTGCCTACCAGAAGAAGGTTTGTCCATCAACAACTATCAGCACCCCACAGATGCCTTCTCCCATAGAAACAGGGGCAGTAATGAGTCGTCCAAACGGTCTAATGGCTCTGTCCATCAAGGTATCAAGGTAGGTTCAGCTGAAGAACACAACCAGTATATCTTAACCCCCCAGAGAGTGAGCCGGCAAGTCAGTGCACTCCCCCCAAGCAAAGCTATACAATCAGCCTTAAGGAAGTTGAGTATCCCCCGCAGATCTCAACATTCCCTAGCACAATATACAGATATTATTAAACAAGCATCCCCGGCAGTCTTGACCTAAAGATTGTTCCCCGGCGGTATATCAAGCATTCAATGGAGTCACTTCCCCAATATAGTTCAAAATTTCCCCAGGAGAGTCCAATCAAGATTTCCCCAGGAAAGTTTGAATCCATCCTCCCAGCAGTAAGCTTATCCCCAGTAGATTCTGGAGGCTTATCCCTTGCAGAGCACGAACGTGTCTCCCCGGCTTTATTCAGAAAATTATTTCCCCACCAGGATATAACTGGGTTATCCTCAGCCAAGAGCCCCGGAAAGATCGTCCCCGACGAAGTCTTCTTATCCCCAGCGAAGTCTATTAACACTTCCAACATAACAACGATATCCCAGCAAAGTACCTCTCTCCCCACAGAGTATTGTTCCCCAGCGAGATCGCTAGAATAATTTTCTCCCCGCAGAGTAATCCATTCGCCAAGTTTATTCCCCAACGGAGTTATCTTCACCTTCCGGTATTCTTGCAACCATCACTCCCCAGTGGAAACAGAAGCTCTACATCATCCCAGGATTTAACTTCTCGGCACCCGTCAAGGATTTACTTTCCTAGACAAAAACATACGTTCATAAACATCACGTTTCCATACATTATAGCATGCATATACGCATCATATCTTACAATCTCACTTATGTTGAGAACATCATTGCTTGATCCATATCATGCATTACATATGACTGACCTTTACCTTTCAGGAAAGATCCAGTTAAGTTCCTAGCTATATTCCAAGACCTTGTCCGGTTCAGTTAAATCGACCCTAAGATTTTCCTGATTCTTATCCAGTCAAAGGCCTTCTCTGATTCAGTCAGATCGACCCTAAGATCTCCCTGATTCTTATCCCAGTAGAAGACATCCAAGATTCTCTCAGCATTACTGTTGAGGTTGAAGTCGCCCAAGATTCTCTCAGCATTACTGTTGAGGTTGAAGTCGCCCAAGATTCTCTCAGTGTTACTGTTGAGGTTGAAGTCGCCTATGATTCTCTCAGCGTTACTGTTGAGGTTGAAGTCGCCTATGATTCTCTCAGCGTTATTGTTGAGGTTGAAGTCGCCTATGATTCTCTCAGCGTTACTGTTGAGGTTGAAGTCGCACAAGATTCTCTCAGCGTTACTGTTGAGGTTGAAGTCGCCCAAGATTCTCTCAGCATTACTGTTGAGGTTGAAGTCGCCTATGATTCTCTCAGCGTTACTGTTGAGGTTGAAGTCGCCCAAGATTCTCTCAGCGTTACTGTTGAGGTTGAAGTCGCCCAAGATTCTCTCAGCGTTACTGTTGAGGTTGAAGTCGCCCATGATTCTCTCAGCGTTACTGTTGAGGTTGAAGTCGCCCATGATTCTCTTAGCGTTACTGTTGAGGTTGAAGTCGCCTATGATTCTCTCATCGTTACTGTTGAGGTTGAAGTCGCCTATGATTCTCTCAGCGTTACTGTTGAGGTTGAAGTCGCCTATGATTCTCTCAGCGTTACTGTTGAGGTTGAAGTCGCCCAAGATTCTCTCAGCGTTACTGTTGAGGTTAAAGTCGCCCAAGATTCTCTCAGCGTTACTGTTGAGGTTGAAGTCGCCTATGATTCTCTCAGCGTTACTGTTGAGGTTGAAGTCGCCCAAGATTCTCTCAGCGTTACTGTTGAGGTTGAAGTCGCCTATGATTCTCTCAGTGTTACTGTTGAGGTTGAAGTTGCCTATGATTCTCTCAGCGTTACTGTTGAGGTTGAAGTCGCCCAAGATTCTCTCAGCGTTACTGTTGAGGTTGAAGTCGCCCAAGATTCTCTCAGCGTTACTGTTGAGGTTGAAGTTGCCTATGATTCTCTCAGCGTTACTGTTGAGGTTGAAGTCGCCCAAGATTCTCTCAGCATTACTGTTGAGGTTGAAGTCGCCCAAGATTCTCTCAGCGTTACTATTGAGGTTGAAGTCGCCTATGATTCTCTCAGCGTTCCTGTTGAGGTAGTAATCGCCCAAGGTTCTCTCACCGTCCCGTTGAGGTACTAACCATCCCTGGTTCATTCATCACCGTTTGAAGCTCCAGATTCAATTCCTGTGACCAGTCAGGACGCATCTATACAAAGAGTTTGAAGACCAGCTCAGGTAACAGGCCAGGTATTCATTTTCTTTTTCAGGTACGCAAGTTCTCGCTAAGGAAACTCTTACGCGATCGACACCCAGATGGCATCTATAAGCCCATCTTCCTATCCATCACCTCTCAACATGGCATCTATAAGCCCATCTTCCTATCCATCAATCTCCAAATGGCATCTGTAAGCCCATTCCCACCACCACATTACTATGTGAGCGCAAATTTCTGGGCACTCTAGTGTCCAATCATCTTCCACCCTCGGATTACGAAAGGCACGCCAGCCAATCTACATCCTCAGGTCTAAGAAGATTGAACAGGGGCAACTGTTGTACCCCAAAATTTTCTCTCCCATATTCTTCAAGATTTTCAAAGAGCATGCTTCAAAATCTCCCCAAGGGTTGCACAGTTCAAGGGCCTCCTAACAGTCAAAAACTAGGGTTTGGGTTATGGCAAAGAAGTTGAAGTTTCCAAGGGCCCAATCAAGTCCCACATGCCTACAAACATGGTCAAGCATCCATATGCCAAGTTTCAAGACTTACAGCACAAAATTGCACAGTCAAAAACCCTAATTGCCCTACAGTCAACTGCAGGGGCAAAATGGTCATTTGACAATCAAAAGTTCAAATTTTTGGTCAACATCTTATTCTGAAGCCACAAACATAATTGGATCAATTCTTTATCATGATTCTCAAGGCATGGCTCAAAAAGTCTCAAGATGCAAAAGTTTCCATATTTGGACAGTTGAAAAAGTCAATTGTAACTTGACCAAGGCATAACTTCCACATGGTTTATCAGAATAATTCCATCCAAAGCTCATTTTGAAGAGAAATACATTTCCTACAACTCCTCTTCACACTTCAAGTCCAATAAATGCTCTCACAAAAAGTTATCAATTTCAACATTATAGGTCATTTTCAAAAGTCAACAAAAAGGGACTTTAAGTCAAAGACCATAACTTGAGATTGGTAAATCAAAATAACATGGGACCAAAGGCATTGGTTATAGGACTTCAAGACCTTTCCAAAATGTCCAAGAACATGACCAAATCTTAAACATTTAGCAAGATATGCTTTGTGGAAGTTGGGAAATTTTTGGGAATTTTGAAAAGTCAACTTTGCTTCAAATACCTCAAAATTGCTAATGGGCCACATTTTCTTCCAAAAATCATCATCCAAAGGTTATGCACGACCATTTGACCCAAAGGGGATTTATTTCATCATTTTTTATTATTTATTTGAATTTTTATCACTATTAATTCATTTAATGAAATAAAATATGACAAAAATAGAAAACCATGTTTTTAATCCCTTTTTGCAGCATATTCTCTCCATAAAACCTCAAGATTTCGTGCACACTCAATTTGGAAAGATTTGGCCATGATTGGTATCAAAAGCACATGAAAAAGATTTGAAAAGATTTCATTAAAAATCAAATATTTGATTCATCAAAACATTGATTTCTTGGCTTGAATTTTCACCCTAAAACATTCCCATACATAAACAGAAGGCAACCCTAATGCCAAAAAACCTTCAAGCTGCGCCTCAGACCTCATACAAACTTGGCATTTTTTGTGAAAAAGTTCAAAACTGAAAACGCACTTAGAGTTGGTTTCAAGGCAAAGTGACCATTCCAATAGCTTGCCAAGGCCTCAAGGAAACTTTCTGAATCCTTTTCCACGCTTCTAACCTCAGGAATTGGTATATAGAAGTCAAACTTTCTCAAACTTTATGCATAATCGTGTTTCATAATTCATGCCATATATTTGATTTCTAACACTTGATTTGTATTAGTCTAATCATTCTGAAGCTAACCATGCCATTCAATTGAGTTTTCGTGCCCTATACATGAATCCACCATTGGAGCTCGTTAGGGTTTCAAAGCTGTAAAATTGGGGTTTCTCTCGTCCGGTAAAATTGAGACACAAGACTTATGCCATTAGAATCAGAAGCTTCACGCGAATTCAATACACATGTCGCGCTCAATTTATGAGCAACGGTGGCCTAATCGCTATTTTCCAGTTTCAGGATTAGTGGGGGTTTAAAACCCCCGCTATTTGATTTTCGTTGCAGGTATAACATGGAGAAGAAGCCTGCGTGTCCTCTCGTGGTTGGATCGTTTGAATTTTTAGCGCGATTTTATCATTAGAGTGACTTATTATTTATTATATTTGTTTTGCATGATATTTACGAATGCGTTGAATGGTGTGGTGGTTGGGAACCTTGTTGGCAAGCCTTGGGACCTGGGTTCGATCCCCAGGTCCCCCATATTTCCTTCTATTTTTTCTCATAACGTGGTTAGGTACTCAACGTGTCCAGAATTCTACCATGCACCCAGCGCTGGAGCTTGCCACGCGCCCCATAAGATCAATCCAGTGGTCAGAAGCTGCAGACCACCATGTGCATAGGTCAACGCCTTCATACACAAGCCAGGAAAGTCCATGTGGGCTAGCGTTTCATGGGCCTAATTGCTGTCCACAAACCTCCAAAAGGGTCAACAAACCCCCCCTTGTTTGTATTTCTTCCCTATTTTCTTTTCCTTTTTATTTTTGTTTTAATTATTTTCTTTTAATTCCTTAAATTAATAATTTTAATAATATAAAAATACCAAAAAAATCAGAAAGTCAAAAATAAAAATATATTTTATTATTTAATTCACTAATATTTTTATTTTGTAAATAAATGTAATAATTAATTTAGTTCTAATTCTAGGTTTTAATTTAATACTTTTTGTAATAAACTAAAAAAAGGTAGAAATTAGGGTTTTAAGCTTTTATTCTTTTTTCCTTTTTCACCATATTTTAATAATAATTATTTTTTTTGTAAATAAATTTGCCATTAAATAATTAGGTTAAAATTAGGTTAAACTTAAACATTTTTTTAATAAATTAAAAACAATTTAGAACTAGGGTTAATTAACTTTTTTAATTCCAATTTAATTTTCTCATTAAACTCCATAAATATAAAAACTCCAAAAAAAATTCTTTCTTTTTATTTAAACTTAATTAATTTATTAATTTCAATTCAATTTCTTTAAAAGGGTCCAACGCCCTCGCTTTCGATTATAATTCCGTTTCGCGCGTTTATTTTGTTTCTCTGTGTAAATTTCATGTAATTACTCCAAAGCCTTGTAATAGATTAATTAGGATATTTACTTTCCGCGTTTTATTTTATTCAAATTGGGTCTTGGATTAATTTGGCGATGTAGACCCGCGCCTTTGTAATAGCGTAGGACTTTTAATTCCGCACCTTTTAACTGTTAATAACCACATGAAAGAATGAATGCCAAAAATAAAAACAAAGCGTAGATCACCAATGCATGAACAAGATAAACATAATTGAAAATGACACACAAATCACACACCACTCCTAGGGTACGCCTCACTGTTGCCTTGCCCCTCGAAAGGTGGTCGTCGAGTAGAGGACGTTTTAGTAAGTCCTCATGTCCATGAACATGGCATGAGGGTAGCTTCTAAGGTGTCTTCCTATTGCTCTGGTGACCACACTGTTGCCTTGTCCCTCGAAACGTGGTCGTCGACTATAGGACGTATTAGTGAGTCCTTGTGTCCCATTGATCTGGTTGCCTCAAAACAAGTTGCCTCGGAATAGTTGCC
This sequence comes from Vicia faba, assembly GCA_948472305.1. Lineage (NCBI taxonomy): Eukaryota > Viridiplantae > Streptophyta > Magnoliopsida > Fabales > Fabaceae > Vicia > Vicia faba. Next base: position 778,196,687 of record OX451737.1, read on the forward strand.
TCGGAATAAAAGATCAATGGCATAAGGGTAGCTATTAAGGTGCCTTACCTTTGCTTGGTGACCACACTGTCCCAAAACCCGAATTGACCCGAACACCTCCAATGGTGGTGCTACCTACCTCTCAATGGTGGGGTGGCACTACTTTAAGGATATTTACACAGACGAATTCCTTAGGGTAGGTAGATGACTCGTAGATACTTGCTCTAATTTCAAAACAAATCAAAACTTCTTTTCACACCGACACCTTTCAAAAAGCTTTCAAAAGCAATTTTTCAAACACTCTTGAGGACTGATACAAGAGTCGAACTGAAATTTTCAAAGAAACTTTTTCAAACCCACTCACCTTGAAAAGCAAACAAACAATTTTGAAAACACAAATGAGCAAGTATCTAAGAGCCCATGGATAACCATGGATAGAAAGGGTGCTAACACCTTCCCTTTCTATAAATCTACCTCCCGAACCGAGAGCAATCTCTATAAGGAATTTTTCCGTGCTTTTGTCCTTTCCATTTGGAGAAAATAAAAGACGGTGGCGACTCTTGCTTCCGCGACATTTCGCGAACCAGCGTTAAACAGTCAGTTCCAGATCCACTGATCATAGCTAGGACTCTAATTTCTCGCGTTTTAATTTCCGCAAACTATAAACTGCTTAGATGTATGTATAGGATTGTATGGAAAGACGAATTGGAATTAAAACAGTAGAAAACCCTAATTGTGCAAAGATTAATTAATTGAAAAAATACACTTGCACATGCTCACTCCTAGGGTTTGCCCCACTTGGTTGCCTCAGAAATATTGGTCATGTCCCTCGAACGTAGGGGTACCTTATCAACGACCCGCGATTCCAAAATTGTCATAAAGATCATAGTCCCTACTTGTCCCTCGAGTTTCCTACGAATTGATCTTATGACGATAGTCCCTTCGAAATTCTAAGGTATCTTTATTTGTTGCCTTCAGAGACCATTTCGTCCCTTCAAACGTCCCTTAAAACACTAACGACGATGCTACCTTTTCCTTAATTATAGGATAGCGCTGTCTAAAGGAAAACGAACAGACCTTTTTCGAGTAGGTAGATTAGCTCCTAGGTACTTTCTCAAACAAAAAATTTCACACAAACACTTTTTAAAACAATTTTCAAAACAACTTCGTCACACTCTTGAGGACTGATACAAGGGTTATCACGAAGTAAAACTTTTTCAAAACAAGCACACGCAAGCAATTTTAAAAATGAGAAAGTACCTAAGAGCCCGTGGAAAACCACGGATAGAAAGGGTGTTAACACCTTCCCTTTCTATAATCTACCCCCCGTACTCAGAAACATTCTCAAAAAAGGTTTTTTCTGTTCTTTTTCCTTTTCCTTTGTTGGATGAAATAAAAGTCGGTGGCGACTCTTGCTTACTGCGACATTTGCAAATACAAAATGCAAACCAGTATAACAGTCGGTTCTGCCACCGTATCCCAGAACTGGCAACTCTTCTGGGGAATTATTAATAAGTGGGGTACACCTTAGGATCTAGGTCATTTTTAAAATTGCTTTCTTGTTTGTTTTGCCTGCTTTATCTTTAAGGGTTTTTGCTTGGGTATTATCGAAGATCCTACACCCGAATCTGGGGACACTCTTTAGGTAAACATCAATAGATCATGGAGACTGTACGGCATAGAACAATATGGTTTAAGCGATGGTTGTGTTGGTGTGAAACTTTGGTCGGTACCGGTATCCTTCATGTTGAAACGAGGAGAATACGGAGCCGTCGCGTGGTGTCGTGAAGCACTAACGGACCTTAGAACCTTAGTTGAACAAACTTGGCCATTAGAAATTAGTGAGATAGCCGACCTCTGTATAAAGCTGAGGATTGGTTGATACTCGATGCTACACTCATTGAGATCAGACTTTCGGGATATTTCGACCGCAAGAAAAGATTGCCTGAGCTGAAACAATGCCTGATAAAGGATGATCAATGGTATTGAGAATCTTTAGAACCCGGTTACTTTTCTAAGACAGGTCTGAAACCAACTAAACTTCAAGAGGGTACTTACCCTTAACCTCATGCAAGCCTTTGAACCTAAGGTCTATTGTGTTCTTTGCTTGTGTGTGATTTATTATGTTTAAACATAACATCATGCATCATAACATAGCATTCATGCTTATTACACTAATCATTTCAAGGACCAAGGGAATTTATCTTTGTTCTGTTTTATAGATCATGGCTTCCGCTCATAGAAACACTATTCGAATCAGCTTTGTGAGAATTCCTCCCCAGCTTAAGGAGCTAGTATCAAGGGTTCCTGAAACTTCTGCATTCACTAAGAGACATAGTCGACTTCTCAACCTGGTTACTTTAAACTTTGATGAAAAGATGATGAGTGTACTCTTTCAGTTCTTTGATCCCAAGCACCACTGCTTCACCTTCCCAGATTATCAGTTGGTGCCTACCATGGAAGAATTCTCTCAACTGTTGGATTTACCCATTCTTGAACAGTTGCCTTTCACAGGTTTAGAAGAGGTTCCTAAGCCATAAGTCATTGCCTCGACCTTGCATCTGAAACGGTCCGACATGGTATCCAATTGGGAAACAAGAAGCGGAGTCAAGGGTTTTCTAGCCAAGTTCCTAATAGACAAATCCCAACTGTTTTAGGATGATATGTACTTTCAGGATTTTGAGGAGGTCTTGGCCCTTATAATCTATGGGTTAGTACTGTTCCCTAATCCAGACTTGCTCATAGATGTGAATGCTATCAAGATCTTCCTCTCTCGCAACCCCGTGCCTATCTTGCTCAGAGATATTTTGCACACTCTCCATACTCGTACATGAAGAGAAGAGGGGTTCTTATGTGCTGCATGCCATTGCTGTCGAGGTGGTTTATTTATCACCTCCCTAAGTCCGTACTGAAGAATGAAGAAGGTTTGGGTTGGTCGCAAAGGATAATGTCACTCGCTCACACGGATATTCTCTGGTATTCCCAAGCTATGGGAGATACTGCTATTATTGACCGATGTGGGGAGTACCCTAATGTCCCATTACTTGGCATCAGAGGAGGCATAACCTACAATCCTTGTTTAGCTCTGCGATAATTTTGTTACGCTCGAAGGGATGGTCCCCATGAGTTACTTATCGAGGGTATTGTATTTAACTATAAGGATGATGTTCAAAGGTATCGTCAGAGGTTCATACGAGCTTGAAGCATGGTAAACAGATCTAGCGCCAAGGCTTTAGGGTCAAAGGCTTCCATTCCTATGGAACCTTATCTCCAATGGGTACGAGCTCACGCCCAGAAACTTATGATGCCCTACATGGCCGTTTTACCAGTGATTATGGAACCCACTATTGAAGGGGGTATTCCTTACACGGATATCTATCCTGATATGCCCACTGATCTTGGAGAACTACAGAGGTCTTGGATTCAGTTGAAGAAAGAGAGGGAAACTTACAGGGATCGGTTCTATGCCCAGGAGAGGAGGGTTTTAGAGCTTACAAATCAGCTTCATGAGGAAAGAAGCCTTAATGTCTATCTCGGCACGAAGAGGAAGCATTCATGGGAAATTTGATTTTTCTAGTTTTTTAGAATCGTTTTAATTGTAACGCCAAAAAGGCAATTGAACTTTGAATTCTACTAATAAAATATTTGTTTCATTTTGGTACGCAAATTTAAATTTCCCAAAGTCTTTGAAATCATTGCATACGCATGCCATCCATAAACACTGCATATACAGGTACCATTACAGGCTTCTCATCTTCTTCGCTGTTTATTTCAACAGAAATGTCTTCTGAACAAAGCATCAAAGATCTTCAGGCACAAAATGCCCAATTCCAATAGATGTTCATAAATATGGCAAAAGGGCAGGAGGATCTGAAGGCCCTCATCCTGAAGGAGAAAAAGAAAAATAAGAAGGTCGTTGGTATTCTGAATATGGGCAGAAGGTTCAGGGGGCCGTTAAAACAGCAAGTCGATCTGACCTCTTCATCCAAGGAAGGGGAAAATCAAGAAGAAGAGATAAGGGAAAAGGACCCCAGTCCTGAGGTTTATGACAATGATACCGATTATAATGATGAGCAGTATTCTCCTACTGAGGATAGATACAAGCAGTTGGAAGACTGTCTGAGTTCTATGGAGGTCCAGGGGATACCTGGGTTGGATTTCGAAGAATTAGGATTGGTGTCGGGAGTGGTCATTTCGCAGAAGTTCAAGGCTCCAATTTTTGCTAAGTATGATGGGGTGTCTTGCCCAAAACTCCATCTTCGTTCCTACGTCAGAAAGATCCAGCCCCACACCGCTGATAAATATCTGTGGGTTCACTTATTTCAAGATAGTCTGTCAGGGACTCAGCTTGAATGGTTCTACCAACTAGAGAGAGCCAATGTCTGAAATTGGGAAGATCTGGATGTTGCTTTTTATAAGCAGTATCAATACAACGCCGACCTTGCTCCTACTCGTACTCAACTCCAGAGTATGTCCATGGGTGCAAGTGAAGGCTTTAAGGACTATGCATAGAAGTGGAGAGACTTGGATGGAAGAGTCCAACCCCCCGTTGTCTGATAGGGAGTTGGTCGATATGTTTCTGGGGACGCTATCTGGTCCGTTATTTAATCATTTGATCGGCAGATCATCAGCTGGTTTCACTGAGCTGATTCTAACTGGAGAGAGAGTAGAAGTTGGAATTCGGCGCGGTAAAATACAGAAGGATGCCTCTTCGAGTTCGATAAAGAAGCCTTTTACTGGTAAGAAGGAAGCCAATGCCATCTATAGCCCAAGAGGTCAAAGCAGAGCTGAACACCACCAGACAGTAAGTGCCGTAATGATACCGAGACCTGCAGTTGCTCCACAATGCAACAATCAACAAAGGGCGGAAAGACCACAACAAAAATTTACCCGAATCAACATGACGTTGGATGAAGTTCTACCCCATCTGTTGAGATCCAACTTGACGACCTTGAAAGAGGCTCCCAAGAATCCAAACACCACATCTCCCCGATATAATCCAAACGCTCGGTGTGCCTATCATTCTGAGAGTCCTGGCCACGACACCAACAACTGCTGGGCTCTGAGAAATAAGGTACAGGATCTAATCAAAGCCAAGGAGATTGAGTTTGATGCTCCGGAAAAGCCCAACGTCATAACTGCTCCCATACCTAAGCACGGTCGTGGAGTCAATGCTTTGGATATAGATCTGTTTGTGATCTTGGTGGATGAAGTTTCTACTCCTCTTATGACGGTTAAGAAGAATTTGTTGTCGGCCGGTTTATTTCCGGGTTGTGGTGAAGGTTGCCACATGTGTTCATCTCTGCCCTCTGATTTCCATTTGCTGAATTCAGGTGTTCAGCGCCTGATAGATAGCAAAGAAATTTTGTTCGAGAAAACTTTGATTCTCGTTGTTCCATTTGAAGACGTTGCTATTATAACCATTTCCGCCAATCCTTCCAAGGTCTTCTCGAGAAGACCTGTTAGGATTACATCTGTTCCAAGAGTCACTCTGCTAATAATCATCGTTCCTGGTCCTGTCCCGTATGCCTCAGAAAAAGCTGTTCCCTGGTATTATGGTGCCGATGTGTACTATCATGGCATCAAACAAGATCTGAAAAATGAAGAGGTTGATCTTAATGTCAGTAACATTGTCGGGACCAGCAAGGTTACCCGAAGTGGAAGGGTTTTCTCTACCTAGATTTCTCCGAAGACTGTTAATAGGCTCGTTGTTATTCCATCTGTTGTTCCTACTACTACTCCTGTTCTTACTCCAATTATTACCCCGGCCGGCGAGTCATATGGTACCCGAGGTAAAGAAGTTATAGGTGAGCCTGCCCGGACGGAGGCACCCAGAAAAATTATCGTGGAAGCCTCTAAGCAAGAGATAGAGGAAATTCTGAAAAAATCAAAAGGAGCAACTATAATGTGGTCGAGCAACTGGGGCATACCCCCTCAAAGATATCCATGTTGTCCCTGTTGTTGTGCTCTGAGGCCCATGCGAAGGCTTTAATTGCATTCGTCAAGACTCCACATGTGCCGCAGGAGACCTGAGCTGATCAATTCAAAGATTGTGTGGCCAGCCTGACTGCTGACAATGGGTTGGGTTTTTCAGATGCAGACTTGACACCGAAGGGGAGGAAGCATAATGATGCTCTGCATGTCTCAATTGAATGCAGGGGCACCACTATGGCTCATGTGCTGGTAGATACTGGGTCTTTGCTGAATGTCCTGCCTAAGAAGGCATTGGATCGGTTGGATTGCGAGGGATTGACCTTAAAGCCAAGTAACATTGTGGTGAGGGCTTTTGGTGGGTCGAAGAGAATGGTGCATGGGGAAGTGGACATCCCCGTCAAAGTAGGTTCCCATACTTTTGAGTCCACTTTCTATGTAATGGACATTCGGCCATCGTACTCTTGTTTGTTGGGTCGTCCTTGGATCCATGATGTTGGGGCAGTTACTTCTACACTGCACCAAATGCTGAAGTATCCAGTAAAAGGGAAGATTTTCACTGTGCATGGTGAGGAGGAGTATATGGTGAGCCACCTCAATTCCTTCAGGTATGTAGAGATGGACGGGGAATTCATAGAGACTCCTTGCCAGAACATTGAAGAGGTTCCCCAGATCTTGGCATCGGCTGAAACTACTACCAACAAACCTCCTCTGAAGATGGCTTCCCTCAAAGACGCCAGAGCAGTGGTTGAAGAAGGTGGGTGTACCAACTGGGGACAGCTCCCTGATTTTACTCATAAAACTGACAAGTTTGGTTTGGGCTTTACTTCAGGAGCTTAAAGTGTTGTTCGACGCACTCGGGCTGGAGGACCTCCCCTAGACATCAGTAATCGGGGAATTAATGCCATTGAAGACATCGAGGAAGACTCAAACATTGACAGCTGGATCTACCCAACTACCAATGATAGACCGAGTAACTGGACGGCTAGGGACTTTATACCAGTTTCTTTTATTCCGCAGTAATTGTTTTACTTGTTTTGAGATTTGTAATAAACAATTTAAAACTTTACAGCCTTGTGCCTTTCCCGAGGCACATTGGCTTTGTTTGTGAGGACTATTATTTGTCATTTCATATATCATCAATAAAACATTGGACGTTCCTTGCATACAAATTTTACGCTCTTTGTTTTTTCTTTTCTGTTTTCACTTTATCAAAACAACTATGCTCTTACACACACTCACATATCATACTGCAGATCCATATCCACTCTGGATCCCATTGATAACAGCTCTGCTACTGTCCGTTATAACTTTGAAAATCCGATAAACCAAGCCGAAGACGAAGGTGAGGATGATTGTGAGGTGCCTGGAGAACTTGCTAGACTATTACAACAGGAAGAAAGGGCTATACAGCCTCATGAAGAGCCGGTTGAGACGATAAACATGGGCACGGAGATAGACAAAAAGGAGGTCAAGATAGGTGCAAATTTGGAAGTTAAGGTCAAACAGCGGTTGATACAAATGTTGCACGACTACATTGAGATTTTTTCCTGGTCATATGAAGACATGCCAGGTTTAGACACTGATATTGTGGTTCATCGTCTTCCGACCAAAGAGGACTGTCCTCCGGTTAAACAGAAGGTCCATCGTATGCGCCCTGAAATGTCAGAGAAGATCAAGGCAAAGGTCATGAAGCAGTTCGACGCAGGGTTCTTAGCTGTCACTTCTTATCCACAATGGGTTTCTAACATCGTTCCAGTACCTAAGAAGGACGGTAAGGTACGGATGTGTGTGGTTTATAGAGATCTGAACAGGGCAAGCCCCAAGGATGACTTCCCACTTCCTCATATTGATGTTCTGGTTGACAACACCATGCAACACAAAATCTTCTCCTTCATGGATGGTTTCTCTGGCTACAACCAGATCAAGATGGCTCCTGAAGACATGGAGAAGACGACCTTCGTCATACAGTAGGGCACCTTCTTCTACAAGGTGATTCCTTTTGGGTTGAAGAATGATGGGGCAACTTATCAGCGCGCCATGGTCGCTTTGTTCCATGATATGATTCATCACGAGATCGAAGTTTATGTTGATGGCATGATATCCAGGTTTCAAACTGAGGAAGAGCACCTTGATCATCTACAAAAGTTATTTGACATGTTGAAGATATACAAGCTGGGGTTGAATCCAAACAAGTTCACCTTCGGGGTAAGGTCTGGTAAGCTTCTGGGTTTCATTGTTAGCGATAAAGGCATCCAAGTAGATCATGCGAAGGTAAATGCCATACAAGAAATGCCAGCTCCCCGTATAGAGAAGGAAGTTAGAGGTTTCTTGGGACGCTTTAATTATATCGCCAGGTTCATTTCACATCTGACTGCTACTTGTGAGCCCATCTTAAAGCTTCTGAAGAAAGATCAAGTGGTAAAGTGGAATGACGAATGCCAGACAACTTTCAAAAGAATCAAAGAATACCTACAAGAACCTCCGATTCTGATGCCTCCGGTTGAAGGAAGACCTTTGATATTGTACTTAACAGTGTTAGACAATTCAATGGGGTGTGTTCTGGGGAAGCATGACGAGTCTGGTCGAATAGGGCACGCGATATACTACCTTAGCAAAAAGTTTACCGACTGTGAGACAAGATACTTATTGCTCGAGAAAACTTGTTGCGCTTTGGCATGGGCTGCTCGCCGACTAAGACAATATATGCTGACCCATACTACTTTTTTATATCCAAGATGGATCCGATCAAGTACATCTTCGAGAAACCCGCTCTCTCCGGAAGAATATCAAGATGCAGATGATCTTAACTGAGTATGATATACAATATACAACCCAGAAAGCAATCAAGGGGAGTGTGTTGGTTGATCATTTGGCTCATCAGGCCGTAGATGACTACCAGTCCATGAATTTTGAGTTCCCGGATGAGAATATTATGCTGGTGACTGACTACGAAGAACCTGGACTAGATGAAGGACCCGAGGAAGGATCCCGATGGACTATGGTTTTTGATGGAGCTTCAAACGCACTGGGTAATGGCATCAACGCTATAATCATATCTCCTGAGGGGTGTCATACCCCTTTCACTGCCCGACTATGTTTCAACTGCACCAACAACATGGCGGAGTATGAAGCTTGTATCATGGGTCTCAAGGCCGCTATTGACCTCAGGATCAAGTTCTTGGACGTTTTCAGGGATTCAGCCATGGTAATAAGTTAGATCAAAGGCAAATGGGATACGAAGCATCTGAATCTCATCCCATACAAAGAGCTCGTACTGACATTGCTCCCACACTTTAAGGAGGTAACTTTTGAACATTTCCCGCGAGAGGAGAATCAGTTAGCGGACGCGCTAGCTACCATGTCTTCTATGTTCAAAGTTAGGTGGGACAATGAAGCTTCCCAAATCACCATTGAGAGGTTGGATGAACCAGCACACTGTTGTGAGATTTATACTGATGAGGTGGCAGAAAAACCTTGGTTTCACGAAGTCAAAAGGTATCTCGAGGCTCAAGAGTATCCCGAAGGGGCATCTGTCAATGATAAGAAGTTTTTGAGAAGGTTCGCTGCGAAATTCTTCCTCAGTAATGGAATCCTCTACAAGCGCAATCATGACTCTACATTACTATAGTGTGTAGACAAGAGCGAAGCAGAGAGGATCATGACAGATCTACATGAAGGTACCTTCAGAACCCATTCCAGTGAACATACCATGGCTAAGAAGATCCTATGGGAAAGATATTACTGGTCCACTATGGAAGCCGATTGTTATCTGCACTCTCGAACTTGTCATAAATGCCAAATCTATGCTGATAAGGTGCATGTACCTCCGATTCCCTTAAACATCTTGAAAGCTCCGTGGCCCTTTGCAATGTAGGGCATCGACATGATCGAAGAAATCAGGCCTACTGCTTGCAATGGGTATCGCTTCATCCTAGTAGCCATTGATTACTTCACGAAGTGGGTTGAGGAGGCCTCTTTTGCTACAGTAACCAAGAACATTGTGGCGCGGTTTATCCGACATAATCTAATATGTCGATATGGTATGCATAAGAGAATTATTACTGACAATGGTACGAATCTCAACAATACAATGATCACTGAATCTCTGTAAATAGTTCAAGATACAACATCATAATTCTTCTCCCTACTGGCCAAAGATGAATGGCGCTGTTGAAGCGGCTAACAAGAACATTAAGAAAATTGTATAGAAGATGACGGTGACATACAAAGATTGGCATGAGATGTTACCATTTGCTCTTCATGGATACTGTACCTCAGCACAGACATCGACAGGGGCAACACCCTAATCTCTGGTATAATGCATGGAAGCAGTCCTACCCATCGAAGTCCGGATGCCTTCTCTTAGGATTATGAAGGATGCGGGTTTAAATGAAGACGACTGGATCCAAACTCGACTTGATCAGCTAAATCTAATTGATGAGAAGAGACTTATTGCTATCTGTCATGGTCAGACATATCAAAAGCGAATGATCAAGGCTTTTAACAAGAAAGTCAGACGTCAAGAATATCAAGTCGGGGATCTAGTGATCAAGCGTATCATACTGCCGCAAGGTGATCCCAGGGGCAAGTGGACCCCCACATACGAAGGGCCATTTGTGGTTAAGAACATTTTCTCGGGTAGAGCTATGATTCTAACCACCATGGACGGTGACAACCTTCCTCACCCTGTCAATGCAGACATAGTGAAAAGATACTACGCCTAATCAAAAGACCCGCTAGGTTGATTGGCCTAGTAAAAAATAAAGGCATCCCGGTGAACCAAAAGGGTTCGGGAAAAAATTAGGGATAAAAACAAAAAAGATATGTACACCCGGCAAGTCAAAAACCTGAAAAGGCGGCTTGGGCAAAAAAGGGTATCCCGGTGGACTGAAAACCTGAAAGGGAAATCTAGGCAAAAGTTAGGGATGTAAAGCGTATCACTATGTCTCATTGGATCACTTTATGACCAGACTTCGGTATGAATTATCAAGCTCGAATAGCATCGATCAACCTAATCAACTTCGGACAAACAACAAAGTGATGAGACGATCGAAGACATATGGGCAATAGCAGAGTTGGAACTCAATGGGATTGTTTCACATAGCTGTTTTCTTTTACACAAATTTGTATAGCTTCTATTTTTACGGCGGCGTTCTCTTACTAGAACGCCAGCCTCCTTGTACAAAAACGCCTATTACAGGCCAACTTCAAAAATCAATATAAAATCATTTTCACAAGAAACTTTGAGTTTTTCCTTTTTTCTGTTTTGTTTTACAAGAACGTCCAATGATTTATTCTTGACATATGCATCTGAATATGATTGCTACTCATAAATGTTTATATAAGAAAAAAAAGACAACTACTAGTAATTCCAGAAACATGAGCAAAAGCAAGAAGTGTTAACACCCGATAGTTACTCTGCCCAGCAGGTACCGGGATAGAGACAACTTTGGAGCATAATCAGCAATGCATACACTCCCCACAGAGTAAAAGTATTCAAAAGCATTGATGTTGGCTTTCCCGAAACAAGACGTAACCTCCCCATCCAGGGTCATTCAGAAACCTGATAACTATATCCCCCATCCGAATTTCATAATCGTGAGCGGGTCAGTAAATTTCATCCCCCAAGTAGAGTTTATTTCTCTGGATGCAGAAGCTCAATCCCCGACAGAGCTTACTACTTCAGCTACAGAAATTCACTTTCTAAGTTTGTTCCCTGCAGAGTTTATTCTCAATCAGAATCTCTTCCTGACAGAATATTCATAAATCTCCAGCAGCAATCAGGGATTTATTTTCCCAGACTCGGACATACTCCGATAGCATTTCATGTACATACATCATGACATGCGCACATATATCATATATAGCATAATCTCATTTGTTTTTGAGAACATCATCCCACCATGCATTTCATGCATCGCATATAATTAACCCTGATATCTTTTCAGGAAAGACGATTAGCTTCAACAAATCCATCATTTATACAGGTCACGTCTGCAGACGACTAATGGAAACTCAGTTCCCAAAACCAAACGGGTAAACTAATCTACACTATCGCTTTGAAGTAACCCTACTATCCATGTTTCTTCCCATAAGCCCGACCATCCAGGCTTTCACCTTGAAGTAACCCTACTATCCAGGTTTCTTCCCATAAGCCCTACCATCCAGGCTTTCACCTCGAAGTAACCCTACTATCTAGGATTTCACCTTGAAGTAACCCTACTATCCAGGTTCCTTCCCATAAGCCCTACTATCCAGGCTTTCATTTCGAAGTAACCCTACTATCCAGGTTCCTTATCACAACCCTACTATCCAGGCTTTGATTTCGAAGTAACCCTACTATCCAGGCTCTCATCCCAAAGTAACCCTACTATACAGGTTCCTTCTCACAGCCCTACTATCCAGGATCTCATCCCGAAGTAACCCTACTATCCAGGTTCCTTCTCACAGCCCTACTATCCAGGCTCTCATCCCGAAGTAACCCTACTATCCAGGTTCCTTCTCACAACCCTACTATCCAGGCTCTCATCCCAAAGTAACCCTACTATCTAGGTTCCTTCTCATAGCCCTACTATCTAGGGTCTCATCCCGAAGTAACCCTACTATCCAGGTTCCTTCTCATAGCCCTACTATCCAGGCTCTCATCCCGAAGTAACCCTAATATCCAGGTTCCTTATCATAACCCTACTATCCAGGTTCCCTCTCCCTTATCTCTAGACAACAGTTTACAGTACTGTAAGACCTGGACCCGACCAGCTACGGTCGAGCTCACCCTTTCCCAGTAAGTCACCGTGCAGCACTGGACCCTGACCAGATATGCAATTCACTTCCACTTCCTCAATCAAGAATTAATTTCATAGTAGAGTAATGGACAACCGAGGCTCCTATACTTTACTCCCCAAGACATAAATCAACTTTCCTCGGTGAAGTCCCCCTCAGCGGCATGTACAGGAATTCTTGCAAAGGAATCTCTTATACAACCGATATCTTTTCTGGATGGCATCTTTAAGCCCATCTCTGACGATTCTCCGTCACCCTCCAAATGGCATCTGTAAGCCCATTCCCGATATTATCGATCGACATTCACTACGTGCGAGTGCAAATTTCCGGGCACTCTAGTGTTCAATCATCTCCCACCTTCAGATCACTAAAGGCAGACCAGCCAATCTAAATCTTCAGGTTTAAGAAGATTGAACAGGGGTAGTTGTTTTACCCCAAAATTTTCCCTCCCATTTCACTCAACATATGCTCATTAAGACCCTTAACTTGCTCAAGGATGCTCAAGAGTTGACCAGACAAACTCTCTCATAAAGCAATGAACCTCCAACTAAGGTTTCCATTTTCACCAAGAAGGGTGAGCTCCAAAGGCCTCATATTCTCTCCATAGTCCTAATATGTCCCAAAGACCCTCCATGTCAAATTTCAAGCTTTGCACAAGAAGTTTTCTCAGTCAACTACTCAGATGCTTGAGAATCGACTGTATTAGGTCAAAAGTCAACTGTGGCCCACATACAGTCAAACTTCAAAAAATTTTGTCAATATCAACATTTTTAATTGATATCCATCATTTGATTAAGGATTGATCATGATTCCTCAAGGAATGCTCCTAATTCATCAAAACATAAAAGTTGCTAAATTAGGGTTTCTTAGAAAAAGTCAACCAAACTTTGACCAAGCATAACTTTCTCATACTTTATTAGAAATTTCTCATACAAGGCTCATTTTGGAGGGAATTCAATTCCCTACAACTCAACTTCATCCCTGAAGTTCAAAAAATGCACCCATAAAAAGATATGAATTTCTACATTATAGGTCCTTTTGAAAAGTCAACAAAAACACCTTTTGGGTCAAAGCTTCTTACATGAACATGGAAGACTAAATTGAAATGATATCAAATTGGTTGTTTAGGGGACATCCTAAGCTTTCCAAAAAGTCCAAGAACACCTCTCTAGGGTTAAAATTGGAAGAGTTATGCATTGTCAAAATTGACCATTTTTGGAAAATTGACAAAAGTCAAATGTGCTCAAAAATGTATTTTTTGCCAAAAGGGCCTAGCATTTTGGGTTTGTATCTTGTTAAGGACATGGTCCACGACCCAAACCAACAGCCATATCTTATTTTCTCTATTTATTTATTTTATTTTGATTTTTATTTATTAAAAATCACATTAAATCAAATAAATAACAAAAAATGGCAAAGATTGTTTTGATGATCTGATTTTGATGGAAATCAAATCTAATTATGATGGCCTAATCAAGCCAAATCGAATCAAGGCAAAAAAGGCATGATTTGGTCAAGTTTGGAATGAAAGAATATGGCTTACAGATCAAAGATTTTATCCATCAATTCTCAAGATTGGATCCAAAATTGTTACCCTAATTCTTCATACTACATATAATGAACAAAAACAAGGCAAGAAACAAGGTTTTGCAGTCGTAAAAACAGAGAAAGAAACTTGAATTTTTTGGCAAAAAGTGGTGATTCGTTTTCTCATATAGAGGGTGATTCAGGCCATTCTAAAGCCTCCAATCGCTTCCTGGACATCTCTTGGAGATAACACAATCAATTGCAAGCATTCACAAGCCCAGAATCACCCCACAGTCTTCATACGATTTGCTTCTTTTTTTAAAATCGATTACGTAAATTCTTGCATCTTAAGCATGTTTGAATGATACATTTGTGATTGTTAACATATTTGCAACATGTTTGAATGGTTTAATTGATGTTTTGATGAATATACTAACGATTGCCATGGCTAGGGTTTAAGAAGCCATTTTGGGGCTTCTCTGTATAGGTGAAATTATGACAAGAAACTAATACCATGATACTCGTGAGACCAGGACGAATTGATTGGTATAGTTAGAATTGATTTATTGTGCATCATGTGAATTTTTGAAGCTTGCAGGTGTATAGCTATGGATTTTTGTCCGTAGGTATAGATATGAGATCTAAAACGACGGACATGGAAGAAGACGGTGACTTGTCACCACCCCACTGGCCCATTTGAATTTCTCGCGTATTTTCCAGCTCATCCATTTTGTTTCACATAATATGTTTTAATGTTATTGTCAAAACAACTAAGCAGCGTATCACAGATGACAGGGCAAGCGTGGAATGAGTGGAAGGACCTGGGTTCGATCCCAGGTCCCAGCATTTTCTTTATTTTCACAATGTGTAATTGCAGATCCCACGTGCTCCAAAGCCTGATGTCCATCATGCGCCTCATTGGTCCAGCCACTAGATTGTTGCCAATGCAGATCCAACGTTCAATCCAAGGAGAGACCAGGGTGCACCTTCCAAGTGTGCCAGCACAGAATCAAGCGCAGGAGTGGGCCTGGCCATAACGGGCCTAACAAAATTCAGAAACACCCCCCCTGGGTTGCTCATACAGGCCCAAGTTTATTTTTATTTTTCATTCTTTAATTATTTTTATTTATTAATTAAACCTTTTAATAACACCAAAAAATCATTTTTTTTATTTAATCAAAAATCATAAAAAACATCAAAAATATTTTTTTTGTAAAAAATAATTTATTAATTAATTAGATTAAATTAGGGTAATTTAATGACATTTTATTATAATTCAAAATAATTAGAATTAGGGTTTAATTTTATACTTAACCTAATTTTTCCTCAAAAATAACATAAATATTTTATTAAATTAGATTTTTAGCTCGCCGAATTATTTCTCGCATTTAATTTGCCACGCGCTTTGGATTTTCCTTTTTTATTATTATTTGTAAATGCTCCGAGCTTGTAATAGATTTAAATAGGGTTTTAATTCCGCATTTTATCTTCAGTCAAAATAATTATGTATCTGCCCAAAGCCATGTAATAGCTAGGACTCTAATTTCTCGTGTTTTAATTTTCCTAAACTATAAACTGCTTAGATGTATGTATAGGATTGTATGGAAAGACGAATTGGAATTAAAACAGTAGAAAACCCTAATTGTGCAAAGATGATTAATTGAAAAAAATACACTTGCACATACTCACTCCTAGGGTTTGTCCCACTTGGTTGCCTCAGAAATATTGGTCATGTCCTTCGAACGTAGGGGTACCTTAGCAATGACCCGCGATTCCAAAAACCTCATAAAGATCATAGTCCCTACTTGTCCCTCGAGTTGCCTACAAATTGATCTTATGACGGTAGTCCCTTCGAAATGCTAAGGTATCTTTACTTGTTGCCTTCAGAGACCATTTTGTCCCTTCAAACGTCCCTTAAAACTCCAATGACGGTGCTACCTATTCCTTAATAATAGGATAGCGCTGTCTAAAGGAAAACGAACAGACCTTTTTCGAGTAGGTAGATTAGCTCCTAGGTACTTGCTCAAACAAAAACTTTCACACAAACCCTTTTCAAAACAATTTTCAAAACAACTTCGTCACACTCTTGAGGACTGATACAAGGGTTATCACGAAGTAAAACTTTTTCAAAACAAGCACACATAAGCAATTTGAAAAATGAGCAAGTACCTAAGAGCCCGTGGAAAACTACAGATAGAAAGGGTGCTAACACCTTCCCTTTCTATAATCTACCCCCCGTACTCAGAAACATTCTCAAAAAAGGTTTTTTCTGTTCTTTTTCCTTTTCCTTTGTTGTATGAAATAAAATTCGGTGGTGACTCTTGCTTACGGCGACATTTGCGAATACAAAATGTAAACCAGTATAACAGTAGGTTCTGCCACCGTATCACACTCGGACATTGTGCTTGCGAGGAACATGTTGAACGGCCACATACCTGAATTTATTCTTTGCCTCCTGGACTAAGGCCCAATATTTGGCGAGTTGGTCGTTTTTGACCTGATATTCACCTCGGACTTGCGAGGCGACCAGTTGAGAATCGGTGAAGATTTTTACTTCCTCAACTCCCAGATCTTCGGCTAGCCGTAAGCCTGCAAGGAATGCATCGTATTCGGCTTGATTGTTAGAGGTCAGAAAAGACAGGGCGAGGGAAACTTCGATCAGGGTCCCTTCCTCATTCTCTAATATGATGCCAGCGCCGCTTCCGATTGTATTGGAGGCACCATCGACGAAGATCGTCCAGCAGCGTGAGCCTTCCGGATCCCCGGGTGAGGTCATTTCCGCTAAGAAGTCGGCTAAGGCTTGAGACTTAAGGGTTTTCCTACTTTCGTATTGGATATCAAATTCAGAGAGTTCTAGAGACCATTTCAGCATTCTTCCGGCCATGTCTGGTCTTCCGAGCAGTTGTTTTATTGACTGGTCCGTCTGGACCACTATGGTATGGGCCAGGAAGTAGTCTTAGTGTTGTACCCCAAAATTTTCCCTCTCATTTATCAATAATCTGCTCATAAGATCTCCTTTGGTTCAAGACTGCACTAGGGTTGATCAGCTCAAGACACCTCCTTAAGCACTAATGACCAAAATTAGGGTTTGAGATTGCACAAGTATTTTTGGACTTCCAATACCCTATATGACCTTCATGGATCATTATGGACCCTCAAGATTACTCATGCCAAGTTTCAAGCTTTGGAGCACACTTTTGCTCAGTCAATTGAGCAGTTGACCTAAAAATCAATTGTATTGGGGAAAAAGTCAATTGTGGCTAATTTACAGTCAAACTTCATAATTGTTTACCCACATCAACATTTTAGACTCATATGTATCATTTGATCAAGTTTGGACCATAATTCCTCAAGAAATTTGATCAAATCTCCAAAAGGGCAAAATGGTCAAAATTAGGGTTTTGACTAGGAAAGGGCAATTTCTGATTTTTGACCTAGCAAATGATAAATGGTTTAAGGCATGATCTAAAGAGTCTAATTGCATAATTTTTACCTAATTACATGGGTCAAAAAATTGCTCAAGTCTAAGGGATTGACAGATGAATTTTCAGTCAACTGATCAAAAGTCAACTGTATACTGAAAAGTCAAACTTTGACTTTTTAGTCAAATACAAATTCCAAAGACCACAATTCATCAAAGCATGTCAAAATATGAAACTTATTCATCAAGAAATCAAAAATTCAAAATTTCATTTTGAAAAGTGAAAATTTCTAAACTTAGAAATTTTTCTAAGTGTTGAAAATTTCTTATTTTTTCACAACTTTGAGCAAAATTTTCACCATGATGCAAGATGATTCAAGAGAAACTTCCAACATGAAAGTTGTAGATATCCATGAAATCTAAAAATTTTATTTACACAAATCCTTCCAAAAGTTCTTGGATCTCATGTTATAATTTTAAGAACACATGGTCATGAAACAAAATACTTAGTGAAATTTTTGCCCTAATTTGGTCAGGATTTTGACCCAACTTCATGGCACTTTTTCATATAGTTCCAAGGGGGATCTTCAAAAGCAATTCAAAGATGGGTTGTAGATCACATTACAATATTTCCAAAATGTCCAAGAACTTGTTGAGATCATTCTTAAGTAGGGAGAATCGAAGAGATGAAGTTAGGGTTTTATCACTTGATTTACAAGGCATTTTGTGATGAACAAAATTGAAATTCAAGGTTATGCTGCATAAACTCTACTTTGCAGGCCTCAAACTTGTTAGGCACTCCATAATTAATTGCTTGCACAACTGTTAGAGGTCTCATTCCAAGCATTCAATGCAAGGTCATGCTTTATATCCATTTTGGGAAGAAAGTGCACATTGCCATTTTGATAAAGTGACTTTTTGGACAAAACTTGTTCTTGAGCCTTGCACTTGTTCTCTTCAGATCATACATGTCTCATAACACAAGAGAAATTATTTAGACACTTACAATCACCCAGCCCATGCTTGTACTTAACATTGAAACTTGGTTTCACACTTTTCTTGAAAATCAAGTAACATAGCAAAAAGCTTGAAACTTGTACTTCTGACTTGCCAAACAATACAAGAATCTTTGCTTATAGATACACAAACCATTTTCCACAAAATACACACATGCTTGACCCCTAAGAAATCCCAAGAGCTCAGAACTGTTTCACATACCTCCATTGTTGCCCAACCTGACCAAAAGTTTGAAACTCACATCTCCCTCGTGCATTTTCAAGCCTTTTGGTTCCTAAAGTTTCTAAACATCATTTAGAACTCATATCACACCCTGTTACAGAACTGTAACACCATTAACACCATCCTCCGTTTTCAAAAACAGAGCTTTGTACTTGGACTTCTCCAAAACTCCTCAGGTACTTTCAGCTCAAGCTAAGCATCCCATTAGCTTCCTGGGAACTTGAGGAAGCTAACCCAATCATTGGAACTCACTGAAAGCTTCTCAAACTCCAAACCCGATACCCTCTTTCAAAGTAAGTTTTCTAACTTTGAAATTTTTCATACAGGCATCATCAATGATTTATTTGTAAATAAAACATGTAGATATCATTGCCCTAAAGCTAACCATGTCCATAGTTTCCATTAATTTTGCTTGAGCTTAGAGAATTTTAAAATTGAAGTTTCTGAGATTTTTAGGGTTCAGATTAGGGAAAATGAAATTCATGTTTGTCTTTGATCTATAGTTTTAATGCTTTACATTTCTGAAACCGTGAGGAAATTTGCTACAAGTTTCTTGTTTACAGTTTTCATTTTTGTTGAGATTTGAATAAGTTACAGAGGTTCTGGTTGGGCGTGAGGTTGAAGATGAAGTTGGCCTCAGGAACGTGCTTGCCATATATATTTATGCTTTGATTTATATAAATAGATGTATAGCCACCCCAGTGGTAGAAGCGTGTGTCTGTAACCAGAGGGACCTGGGTTCGAGCCCCAGTAGAAGTGCTTGCATTCTGACTTCTTTTTTTGGCAGGCGTTGCGCCTCGTTGGGCCTTGTTGTTTTTGTTTTTACTTGCTAACCCCCCTGTTTCATTTACACACCCCTGGCCCAGTTTTATTTTCTTTTCTTATTTTTATTTTATTTATTTTCTTAATCATTTTTCTAATACTAAAAAATCATAAAAAAACATAAAAAAATAGTAGATTTATATTTGGACATAGTTTATTTATTTTTCTCACACAAAAAATTATTTTATTTTATCATACTTCATTTATTTCACTAATTACTTTGTAGATTTAATTAAAAAAACTAGGTTTTTATTTATTTCTTTTACACCAATTAAAATATATTATTTTAATATAAAAAAGGCTAAAAATATTTTCTAATACTATAAATTATTTTTCAATACAAAAATACCAAAAATACTTTTCTTATAAACTTGATTTCTTTTATTTTAATTAATAGATTTAGGGTTTTATTTAAAATCTTTTCTTAGTAAATTTAGATTTTATTTTTTACTATTTTAATTAAATATTTTTCCCTTTAAATTAATTAGGTTAAAACAAATTCCCTTTTCCTAAAAAATCCAAACAAAAATATCCATTTACTTTACATTTGTATTCTTGTATATTTATTCATCATGTACATTATTTTATTTCAATTCTTGTATAAATTCAATATGGTTGTAATAGATTAATTAGGTTTATTTTCTTGCAATCCCCATTTATAATTTGTACACCTCCCTCCCACAAGTATTGTAATAGCGTAGTAACTTTAAATTCCGCAATTTATCGCTTTATGTATAACATACTAGTAATTAGGGTTTGTATGGAAAGGCTAAAACCAATGCCTAGAAAAACCCTAATCAAAGACAAAATCAAGCATGAAAACAATACACTCGCATACAAGCACCCCCTAGGGTAAATCCACTTGGTTGCCTTACAAAGTGGCCATATTACGCATGTGAGGTATGTTAGCAAAAATAAGCAAAGTATAAGATCATAGTCCCTCGATGACGCTATCTAAGTTTCCTTCCAAATGATCTTAGTCCCTAAAAGAGAAAGCTACGATACCTTGCAACATTACTAATCATGGTTATACGATGACCCGCGTCCGTCCCGTTTACATCCAAAGATAGGGTTACTTACCAAATCAATGGTAAGATAACAATGTCAAAGGAAAAAGGAAATGAACATGAAATACTTTTGAGTAGGTAGAATGCTCCTAATTACTTGCTCAATTTCAAAACATCCTTGCTATTTTCAAAAAAAACACCTACACTTTCAAAACCTCTTACAAACTTGAAAACATTTTCAAAAGATCAAACATCTTTGTATACATTCTTACGAACGAGAATTGTTACAAAGATTTCCTAAACAAAGGCCTCTTTACAAAATACTTTCAAAAACCATACAAAGCACAATTTCAAAGAGCCCATGGAAAACCATGGATGAAAAGGGTGATAATACCTTCCCTTTTCATAATCTACCCCCCGAACTCAAGAAATAATATCAAAGGTCTTTCCTGTGCTTTTTCACCTTTCCTTTTGGATAAAAGAAAAGTCGGTGGCGACTCTTGCTAACCGCAACATTTGCGATCAAACGCAAAACCTTTAAGTCAGTTCTCCCACCGTATCACAGAATTGGCGACTCTGCTGGGGAAAACTTAAAAGTGGGGTTACCTTAGGGTTAGATCATATTTACTTGCTTTCATTGTTTGACTTGATTTTTTTACATTATGGTTCTTTGTTTGGGTTTAAATCCTCAACTCGGATTTGGGATACCTTATAGGTAAGTAGCAATAAATTATGGAAACTGTGCGGGGTATACCGACATGGTCTAAGCAATAGTTATGTTAGTGAGACATATTTGTGGGTACCGGTAGCCCTTGAGTTAATCAAGGAGAATACGGGGCCGCTAAGTGATGTCATGAAGCAGTAATGAACTTTTAGAACCTTTACTTGACCAACTTGGCCATTAGGACGTAGTGAGATGACCGGCTTGGGTGCAATCCGAAGTTGGTAGATACTCGATACTACACTCATTGAGGTTTGGTTATTTGGAATATTTTGGTCGCCATTAAAGAGGCTTGTGCTGAAACAATGACCAAGGAAACAAATCAATGATATTGAGATCCTTAGAACCCGGTTACTATTGTTAGGACAGGTTTGAGCCAACTAAACTTCAAGAGGGTACTTACCTATGAGACTCCATGCAAGCCTAAACCTAAGGACTTGTTTTCTTTGTTTGTATATGAATACCTATACATAACATCATGAACATCATAATCATTCACTAACCATTTCAAGGATCCTGGGATTTATCTTTGTTCTGTTTTGTAGGACATGGATTCTATTCGCAGGAAAATTATTCAAGTCAGTATCGTAAGGATTCCTCCTCAACTCAAAGAGCTAGCTTCAAGGATTCCTGAAAATTCTCCATTCACCGAAAGACATGGTCGCCTACTAAACTTGGTCACCTCCAACACTGATGAAGACATGATGAAGGTTCTCTTTCAGTTCTTTGATCCTTTACACCATTGCTTCACATTTCCCGATTATCGACTTGTGCCAACTTTGGAAGAATTCCCCCAACTCTTGAGGATTCCCATTCTCAATCAACTACCTTTCAACGGTATGTAAAGAGACCCAAAGCCAGAAGAGATTGCCCAAGCTCTACACTTGCAACCATCTGATATCACAACTAATTTGGAAACAAGGAGTGGTGTCAAGGGTTTCCTAGAAAAGTTCTTGTTTGAGAAAGCCCAAAACTGTTGGAACTCTTTGGATTTGCAAGCTTTTGAGGAAATTGTGGCTCTACTCATCTATGGGATGGTTTTGTTTCCAAATCCTGACCAACTCATAGATGTGAACACCGCCAAAATCTTCATATCCCGCAACCCGGTGCCTACTTTGCTAGGGGACATCCTACATTCTTTTCACACTCGCACTATGAGGAAAAGAGGTATGCTTATGTGTTGCACTCCTCTCTTGGAAAGATGGTTTATTTTGCATCTTCCCCGATCTGTATTGAAGAATGATCAAGGTTCAAGGTGGTCACAAAGGTTGATGACGCTCAAACATTCAGATATCCATTGGTGCTCCAGATCTATAGAGTGTTATCATCGTCGATCGTTATGGAGAGTTTCCTAATGTCCCCTACTTGCCATTAGAGTAGGTATCACCTACAACCTCTGCTTAGCCTTAAGACAGTTTGGTTACGCCCGAAGGGATGGCCCACATGAGATGCTCATTCAAGGTTTGGTATTTGACTACGAGAACGACAATCAAGGTCTTCGCCAGATATTTATCTGAGCTTGGAGGATGTTGAACAAGGTAGATAGAAAGACATTGGGGCACAAGAATTCCATCCCTCTTGAGCCTTACCTCAAATGGGTATGAAATCGTGCTCAAAGTCTAATGATGCCTTATCCCTCCATTCTCCCGGTAATCATTGAGCCTGTTATAGAAAGAGATGTTCCACACACTATCCCTACATCCTGACATGTCCACCTATCTTGAGGACTTACAAAGAGATTGGATACAACTCAAGGGGGAGCGAGATACTTTCGAAGCCCAATTCTACGCCAGCGAGAAGAAGGTTTTGGAACTCACTAAGCAACTTCATGAGGAGCGGACTCTGAATTCCTACATCGCACCAAAGAGGATGAGTACTACCTTTTTATCTTAGAGTTTTTGTATTTGTTTTTACCAAAGAGGCATTGATGTACTCAAGCTTTAATTTATTAATATAACGTGTGTTTCCTTTTTGTCCAAAACAAATTTGAATCTTTAAAATCCTTGAAATCATTGCATACGCATTTACCATTCATCATAACATAAGCAAGTTTCTTGCAACAAGTCTCCTCATCTTTCTACTATTTATTTCAGTAAGATGGATCTCGAGCAAACGGTGAAGGACCTCCAAGCATAAAATGCTCAGTTTCAAACGATGTTCTTAACTCTAGCCAAAGGACAAGAAGAGTTGAAGACTTTGCTGGTTGAAGAGAAAAAGAAGAAAAAGAAAATAACCGGAGTTCTGAACATGGGAAGAAGATTCCAAGGGCAAGCAAGAAGAACCCTAGACTTTGCAACGTCATCTGGCGAGAAAGATAATCAAGATGGAAAAGGCAAGGAAGCAGTTGTTCATCCAGATTCAGAAGAGGAAGAGGAAGAGGAAGAGGAAGAAGAAGACTATTCTGAATAACAATATCCTCCGGTCGACGACAAGTATAAGCATCTAGAAGAACGGTTAAGTGCAATGGAAATCCAAAAAGTGCCTGGATTGGACTTTGAGGAGTTGGGGTTAGTATCTGGGATAGTCATTCCTCCAAAATTCAAAGCACCTATGTTCGCCAAATATGACAGAGTTTCATGTCCCAAAATGCATCTCCGGTCCTACGTGAGGAAAATACAGCCTCACACTGCCAACAAGGATTTATGGGTACACTTCTTCCAAGATAGTATTTATGGAACTCAACTTGATTGGTTTTATCAGTTAGAAAGAGCAAATGTTCACAACTGGGAAGATCTTGCTACTGCATTTTACAAACAATACCAATACAACGCTGATCTTGCGCCCACCCGTACTCAACTCCAGAGTATGTCCATGGTTTCAAGTGAAGGCTTTAAAGACTATGCGCAAAAGTGGAGGGACTTAGCAGGAAGAGTCCAGCCTCCCCTATCTGAAAGAGAATTAGTAGACATGTTTTTGGGCCCCTTGTCTGGACCTTTCTTCAATCACTTAATTGGGAGTTCATCGGTAGGTTTTACTGAATTGATATTGACCGGAGAAAGGGTGGAAGCCGGGATAAATAATGGGAAGATTTAGAAAGATGCATCCTCTGCTGCTGTAAGGAAAACATTCATTGGAAAGAAATAACTTGTTGTTGTATATCCTCAGAGAAATCAAGATAGGAATGAACGCCGTCCAATGGTGGGGGTTGTCATGATTCCTAAACCCGCACCTGCTCAGCAAAGAAACATCCAACCAAGAACGGAAAGACAAGTCAAACAGTTCACCTGAATTAATATGACACTATCTCAAGTATTGCCACATTTGTTAAGATTCAATCTAGTGACTTTGAAAGAAGCTCCAAAGAATCCTAACACAACCTCTCCTCACTATCATCCTAATGCCCGCTGTGCATACCATTCTGAGAGTCCCGGCCATGACACTAACAAATGTTGGGCTCTAAAGAACAAAGTACAATATCTTCTTGAAGCCAAAGAGATTGAATTCGACGCGCCAGAAAATCCCAATATCATTACTTCCCCTATGCACGGTCGTGATATCAACACTGTTGAGGAAGATATGTTTGTTACTTCAGTTGACGAACTTGTGAACCCACTCCTGACTATCAAAAAGAACTTGTTGAAGGTCGGGGTATTCCCAGGCTGTGATGAAAGCTGTCATTTATGTTTGTCCTCACCAACCAGCTGTCCTTTGTTAAAAGCAGGCGTTCAGTTCCTAATAGATAACAAGGAAATTTTGTTCGAAAAGACTTCTGTTCCAACTGTTTCTTATAATGATGTTTCCATCGTGACCATTTCCGATAATTCTTCCAGGGTCTCCACCAAAATACCTATTAGAATTACATCAGTTCCTAAGGTAGCTTCGTTGATAATCACAATGCCTGGAACAATCCTGTATTCGTCAGACAAAACTGTCCCATGGAATTATGGAGGTGATGTCTACTACCACGGTATCAAGCAAGATTGGCCAGCTGCTGAAGATTCAAGTTCTGAGAAAGTTGACTCTGATATCAGTAACATCGCAGGGACTAGCAAGACCACTTGAAGTGGAAGGGTTTTCTCTCTAGAAATTGCTCCTCCAAAAGCTATTTTTGGACCTGTATTCATTCATGTTGTTGCTGCTCCTCCAAAGGCTATTCCCAGTCCTACAATCATCTCTGCTAATACTCCTATTGACAAAACTGTTACAATCCTTATTATCACCCCTACTGACATTCCTACTGCTGAGTTAACCGATACTCGAGGAAAAGGTATTCTGGTTGAGCCTGTCCGGACGAAGGCGCAATCATTGGCTATCCCTGAGACCTCCCGAAAAGAGATGGAGGAAATTTTAAAGATCATAAAAAGAAGAGACTACAACGTAGTCGAGCAACTGGGGAAAACTCTATCAAAATTTTCCATGCTGGCTTTATTGTTATGTTCTGAGGCTCATGCAAAAGCCTTGGTAAAATTCCTTAAAACTGCCCATGTACCCCAAGAAACATCTGCCGATCAGTTCCAAGACTGCGTAGCCAGGTTGACTGCATATAATGGTTTAGGTTTTTCAGATGCCGATTTAACGCCAAGAGGGAGGAAGCATAATGAGGAATTGTATGTCTCAGTCGAATGCAGGGGCGCAACTTTGGCTCATGTCTTGGTTGACACCGGTTCATCTCTAAATGTATTGCCTAAAAAAGCTCTTGATAGGCTTGACTGTGAAGGACTGACCTTGAAGCCTAACAACATAGTAGTGAGGGCCTTCGACGGCTCAAAAAGAATGGTGCATGGGGAAGTGGACATCCCCACAAAGGTTGGAACCCAAGCATTTGATTCAACTTTTTATGTAATGGATATTTTCCCTTCATATTCCTTCTTGTTAGGCTGGCCGTGGATTCACAATGCCGGTGTCGTTACCTTCACGTTGCATCAAATGCTGAAATATCCAATTCAAGGGAAAATCATCACTATTCACGGAGAAGAAGAATATATGGTCAGCCATCTAAATTCTTTCAGATATGTGGAATTAGATGGTGAATTTATTGAAACTCCATTCCAGCACTTTGAAGAAGTCCTGCAAGATGTGGCAGTAACCAAGACTGTGTCTCAAGTCCCAAAGATTATAAGGCCTCCGCTCAAGATGTCGTCTTTGAAGGATGCCAAGGCAGTGATAGAAGAAGGTGGTTGCACTATTTGGGGACAACTCCCAGATATCCCATACAAATCTGACAAATTTGGTCTGGGTTTCACTTCAGGTGCCCATAAGGTTGTATGCCGCGCGCGTGTCAGAGGACCACCCTTGAAGATCAGTAACCGCGAAGTCAATGCAGTAGAGGGTGATGAAGACAGTTATGACCTAGAGGATTGGATTTTCCCAACTGTCAATGGAGGGCTCAGCAATTGGGAAGCTAGAGATTTTGTCCCGATCACTTTTATCCCACAGTAATTTGTCTTTAAATTTTGTCGGATCTATAATATTAAAACAATTCAGACTCTTAAAACCTTGTGCCTTACCCTAGGCACAATGGTCCATTTGTAAGGGTTATTATCTCATTTCCATATGACATCAATGAATCATTGACGTTTTTGCATACGAACTTTGTGCTCATTATTTTTATTTTTACATTTTCATTTCTTTCAAAGATAGTTGTACTCTTACACACACTCATACTCATAATGCAGGTCTACATCCATTCGGGATCCCATGGGTAACGGTTCTACTATGGCCTTCTGTGGCTCTGAAAATCTAATCTACCAAGCCGAAGACGGAGGTGAGGAAGATTGTGAAGTACCAGGGGAACTCTCCAGATTACTACAACAAGAAGAGAGGACCATTCAACCCCACGAAGAACCAGTGGACACAATCAACCTAGGTACCGAAGAAGACAAGAGAGAGGTCAAGGTAGGTGCCAATCTGGAACCTAGTGTCAAAGAGCGTCTAATTCAGTTGCTACACGATTATGTTGAGGTATTTGCCTGGTCGTATGAAGACATGCCGGGATTTGATGCAGATATCGTGGTACATCGTCTACCAATAAAAGAAGAATGTCCACCGGTAAAACAAAAGGTATGTCGCATGCTGTTGGCTCCTAAATTCGACACCCACGTTCTATTATCATATAGATCATTAATTATGAGTTAGAAGAGTTTCCTACACAAGAAGGCTTCGATCAGCTGATCACATCGAAGGCTTATCAAAGAATGACAAGATACTTAGAGAAATTTATCTAAATTGGAATCATGTTGTTTTCAATGTCGAAGGAGCAACCTTTCGACCAAGGTCCCTGATGCCCAAGATCGAACGGTTTGAATTTCAAATTGTTGGAGGGAAAACGGTTCCCAGTAGTTACCAAGCGCAACGTGGCGTGGAAGTAGGCGTCGAGGGTTGTGAACATGCCATGTGGTGTCACCTCGAAGCGATGTAGCTGCCCAACAGTTGCTTAGGATTTTTTAGTATAAATACTAAGTGTTCACATAGTTATTGAGGGTGTTCATCATTGTATACAAGTCACTCATTTAGATTCAAGTACCCAACGTGAGAGAAAGAATCATTGAGAATGTATGTGTGAAACACCATTTACCTTAATCAAAATCCTTTACATTCAAGCAATTTATCGCTTTCACTTATTTATCTCAAGTCGAAGTCATTTATTTAACAAGCCTTTAATGCTTTTATTTACTTTATCAAGCTTTTCTCCATGCAATTTACTTAAAGTGTCTCTACTTTACTTGCGTTAATCACCATTAGGATTAGTCGAAACTCTCTAAAATCAACCATGTCTTAGGATCAATCTGATCGATCCTGCGAGTCACCAAATAAGTCACCTTTTGGAAGATCAGTGGTTGTTTACCATTTTTCATGGTAAACAAATTGGCACACCCGGTGGGACCTTGTGTTGATTTTACGAGTTTAATCGTTTTTTATAAAATATACTCCTTTTTCGAAAGTATTGCATGCTATTAAGAAGTGGTAGAATATACACCAACGAAACCAATACTAGGAGAAGAAGTAGAGAAATGGCGAATCCTCCAAACAATGGAGAAATCCCACAAACAAACATGGGAGCGACGGTTATTCCAACCACAAGCGAAGTGGTAACCGCTGGTTCAACGCCAGCAGTAACGGTTACACAAACGGGGCCAATGCCTTCATTTACAGGCCCCAGAATGCCTTTGGGAACTCCCCTACCAAGGGGAAACCAAGGAACCAGACCATATGTTCCCCCAGGTTTTTCGACAGCCTGGATAAATCGAGAACCACCCTACGGCATGCCAACTTCTGAATTGACTAGCCTGACGAACGCTGCGTCCACCTTTTCAGAACCTTTAGTGAGCGCCTCTTCGCCACTCCAAGGCTCTAAAGTTGGTATGGCGAACATGGGTAGGAACCAACTCTTAGGAGGAACGTCCCACGTAATGCCTGGCCTTACGAATGCCTCAACAGCAGTTATGAGGCAACAAATGGATGAAAGCAACCACGACATGGTTCAAATGTTGGCGCAAACTTTAAGTACAATGCTAAATCCTCTAATACATAATACCGCCCAGTCGAACCAGCAAATGACAGCGCAAATGTCGCGTCTGGCTGACTTTTTTGGGGTACCCCAACCCATTCGACAGCCCCAAAGGGCACAGATAAGGGGAAACCAAGGCATACTTCTAGAGGAAGAAACCACTATTAACCAAGTCCAGCAGCCTGTAGAAGAGAACCTTAGGGTACAAATGGAACAACCCGGGGTCGAAGAGCCAAGAGTCGTAGCCCCGGAAATAAGGATGGTTAATAGAAACCAAAACGCTGACGAAGTAGTTCAGCAAATCCAATACTAGAATGTTGGTTTGGAGAATAACCTGACAGCCATGATTGAAAGAATCATGATGCAAAACGGGATGAATACGGGCTTCCGTAGGCCCAACTTCACATCCCCGCTGTCGGAATATGTGTTACAAACGGACTTGCCTCCTAGATGCAAAGTCCCTAATTTCACTAAGTTTTCAGGGGACACGACAGAATCCACTGTCGAACATGTGGCAAGATATTTAATCGAAGCGGGAGAAATCTCACACAATGAGAACCTAAGGATTAAGTATTTCCCAAGTTCCCTAACAAAGAATGCGTTTACTTGGTTCACAACTCTCCCCCCCAATTCGATCCACCATTGGACCCAGTTGGAGAGATTGTTCCATGAGCAATTCTACATGGGACAAACCAAGATAAGCTTGAAAGAGTTGGCTAGTGTAAAGAGGAGATTCACTGAGCCTATAGACGAATACCTAAATAGGTTTAGATTGCTCAAGGCAAGATGCTTTACGCAAGTGCCAGAGCACGAGTTAGTCGAAATAGCCGCCGGAGGTCTAGATTACTCCATTAGGAAGAAATTAGACACTCAGTACCTGAGGGACATGGCCCAATTGGCCGATACGGTTCGACAGGTAGAACGCCTTAAAGCTGAAAAAGCTAGGGCGACGAAAACTCATAAAAGAGAAAAGATAGCATATGTCGAAATGGACGATGAAGATCCAGAAACATTCGACGAACTTATAGCTGTCGAGGAGAGTGAGGTCGATTTACTTGAGTTAAAACAAGGGCCACCATACTCTTGCAAATTACTAGTCCCCTCAAGTGGGAAAAACACCACTGAGTCTGAAAAGGCCAATGATAGGTTCCCTAAAAAGACTTACATTTTCGATATTACGAAATGTGATGAAATTTTTGATGTACTTGTAAAAGATGGCCAAATGATAATACCCCCAGGGGTAAAAGTGCCTCCTCTTGATCAAAGAAAGAAAAGAGGCTATTGTAAATATCATAACTTTATGGGCCATAAAACATCTCAATGTTTTCTTTTCAGGGATCTCGTGCAAAATGCTATCACAGAAGGGAGGCTGAAGTTCACTGACAAGGCCCTCATGAATGTGGATTCAAGCCCTTTGCAGGCAGAAGCCCACTATGCTGAACCCTCAGGAGTAAATGTGATCGAAGCTTCCAGGAGTCAGGTGAAAAGGCCAGGGATAACTATGGTCGAAGTCACCAAAGATCATATCAATATGCCGATATTTGGCAGTTTTTCTGGGAACCTTTCTAGAAAAACAATCGAAGCAGTCCAAAAGGCCGCTGAGGGCCTAAAACTGGAAACAGGTGGAGTCTCAAAATGTGGAACTAAACCCACTTCCTACTTGGCTGCGGTGCAAGGCCAAACAAAAGACCTGAAGGCTCAAATGAAGCAAATGTCTCTTGCTACTAAAGACAACATGAATGTCAACATGGTCGAAATCTATGAATCGAAAGTTTCAGGGGAAGCCATTAGGCAAGATCAAGCAAACAGAACAGCGTTCCCCCGAGAGAACGAAAATTTGGCAGAATTCTTGCAACGATGCCAGAAGAAAAAATCAGAAGTAATGTTGTGTCCTCGATGCAGCTCTATTTTTGACAAGAAAGCTGCTGAACACATCGAAGGTGTGAGAGCAGCAAACAAAAAATGGAGCAGAAATGCCCAAACAAGTGAAGGCTCTAATGTTCGACACAATCCTAGAAAAACCTATCAAAAGGGTTCAAGTCAGGAAAAGAGGCCACTAACTTTCAGGCCTCCAGCCAATGTGCCAGTCGATACATGGCTCAAAACATCGAGTCGAAAGAGACCCAACGAAGAAAGGTGGCATTCCTTTGAAGTGCCAAGAGGTTCATCTTTGACACTCAAGAAAGAACCTCATGTAGGTGCCACCAAAGTTGCTCAAGTATCGAGTAACTACAAGGGAAAGAACCCAATGTCTCGATCCCAGTGGAGAAGGTACCAAAGGCAGCGCAAGGCTGAGAGAGAGGCTGCCAACGAACCAAAACCAGATTCGAGCTCAAATGTCCCCCAGCGAAAGCAAAGAAATCCTTTGGAGAGGGAACCAGTGACCAATAGATTGGTATGGCCTGATCAAGACGAAGCTGGTGACGAAGATAGCTCTGAGTCCGACGACACATTAGACATCATGGTAAATGTAGTTTCGGTCTTGCCAAGAGAATTCGACTGCCAAATGGAAGTCGAAGCAAACGACTGGGAAGTCGAACAAGAGATGGCCAAGCATAGGCCAGTATGCTACTTTTTCATGGGTAAGGGCTGCACTGAAGAGCAAAATGGTTTCTTCGAACCACCAACTGAGGCGATGAAAAGTCACCTCAAGCCTTTATTCATAAGGGCAAAGCTCGAAGAGGCCACTGTAAACAAAATCTTGGTGGACTGTGGGGCGACTATCAACATAATTCCCCACTTCATGCTAAGAAAAGTAGGCAAGAATGATGAAGACATTAAGCCTCATAATATGGTCCTATCGAACTACGAAGGCGGAATAGGGACCACCATGGGTGTGATTCAACTAGACCTCAAAGTGGGATCCATCCTTCGACCAACCATGTTCATGGTCATATCAGCTAAACCAAATTACAACCTACTGTTAGGCCGAGAATGGATACATGGTGTCAGAGCAGTACCATCATCGATGCACCAAAGGGTGATATTATGGCATCCAGGTGGGATTGTCGAGAATATAGAAGCAGCTCAGAGCTACTACTTAGGCGAAGTTAATCACATAGGGAGAGCTGACTTCGACAAAAATTTGGCTCACATTGGGCCATGTCCAGCACCTGACTTCGACATGGCGCCAACGCCAAATGCTTTTTGTTCTTTGTACCTACATCCTGATCATGGGTTTCAATGGGATAAAGAATACTTGTCTCACATTGATTTCAGTGGGCTAACTGACATCCAGCCTACTGGCTGGGGAAGAGAATTCAGTGATAATGACTGAGTCGCAAGTGTTACAGCGAATTTCGGCCTACATAGCCAAAACAAGAATGATAGCGGCTCTCGAAGCCGAAGTAAAATATATGGCCACCAAGGCCAATGACCAAGTACTACCTTCTGCAGGTCCTGGAAAAGATTTCGACCCAGAGCCACCTGATATAGGTCCTGGAAAAGATTTCGACCCAGAGCCACCTGATATAGGTCCTGGAAAAGATTTCGACCGAGAACTTCCCGATATCTCGACATAAGGAATGCAGGAACAGAGGCTCGATGCCATCTACGACGATGAGCCTTTGGGTTTCGAAAAGGACCCCCTGGCGAACAACATCAAAATGTTAGCACATGATCCTTTAGAAGAAATCGACTTGGGCGAAGGGTTAGATAAAAGACCCACTTACATCAGTGCCAAAATAGACCCAGAGCTCAGGGTCGAAGTGATCCAATTATTGAAGGAGTTCAAGGACTGCTTTGCATGGGATTACGACGAGATGCCTGGTCTCGACAGGAGATTGGTAGAACTTAAATTGCCAATCAAACCTGGAAAAAAGCCTGTCAAACAAACTCCAAGACGCTTCGCTCCAGAAATACTGTCGAAGATCAAAATGGAAGTCGAAAGACTGCTGAAGTGCAAATTCATACAAACTACGAGGTACGTCAAATGGATTGCAAACATTGTGCCAGTTATTAAGAAAAATGGTACATTGAGGGTGTGCATAGATTTCAGAGATCTGAATGCTGCAACACCCAAAGATGAATATCCTATGCCTGTGACGGAAATGCTTGTCGACTCTGCCGCTGGCCATGAGTACCTGAGCATGCTCGACGGTTACTCAGGATACAATCAAATTTTCATTACTGAAGAAGATGTGTCGAAAATAGCCTTTCGATGCCCTGGGGCCTTAGGCACTTACGAATGGGTAGTAATGCCTTTTGGCCTAAAAAACGCTGGGGCAACATATCAGCGAGCAATGAACTCTATCTTCCATGATTTTATTAACACTTTCATGCAAGTATATATTGATGATATTGTTGTAAAATCTGTTTCCAGGAAGAACCATATAGACCACCTTCGACAATCATTCGAAAGAATGAGAAAGCATGGTCTGAAGATGAACCCTTTGAAGTGTGCGTTCTGTGTGAAAGCTGGAGATTTCTTGGGCTTCGTCATCCACAAGAAAGGAATCGAAATCAACCAGAACAAGACGAAGGCAATCTTGGAAGCGAAAGTGCCAACGAACAAGAAGGAACTGCAATCTCTGTTGGGCAAGATAAACTTCTTAAGGAGATTTATATCTAACCTAAGTGGAAAAGCGCAAGCCTTCTCACCCTTACTTCGATTGAATAAGGAAGGGTTTGAGTGGGGGCAAGAGCAACAAGAAGCCTTCGACAAGATCAAAGGGTACCTCGCCAAGCCACCTATTTTGGTGCCTCCTTGTAGAAATAGGAGTATGAGATTGTACATAGCTGCATCCGACAAAACTTTGGGAAGCATGTTAGCCCAAGAGGATGAAAATGGAGTCGAAAGACCCATTTACTACCTTAGCAGAGTTTTGAACAATGCAGAAACTAGATATAACGAAGTTGAAAAATTATGTCTATGTCTTTATTTCTCTTGTACAAAGCTCAAACAATATATAAAACCAGTTGATGTGTATGTTTCATCCCATTCTGATGTTTTCAAATACATGTTGTTGAAACCCATCTTGCACAGTCGAATTGGCAAGTGGGCGCTAGCATTAACTGAGTATTCGTTAACCTTTATGCCTCTCAAGGCAGTAAAAGGACAAGTGGTAGCAGACTTTATAGTCGACCACTCAATTCAGGTACAAAATATAAATTAGTTGGAGATAGAACCCTGGAAATTTTACTTCGATGGTTCCAGCCATAAAGATGGAACGGGAGTAGGGGTCTTAATTATTTCTCCAGAAAAAATTCCAACAACATTCAGGTACAAGATATAAGGTATTTGTTCGAACAATGAGGCTGAATATGAAGCTCTAATTACTGGCCTTAAAATATTGTTGGAATTGGGGGCAACTCGAGTCGAAATAATGGGAGACTCAGAGTTAGTCATTAAGCAAATCACAAAAGAGTACAAATGTATAAGAGAAAATCTCATTATGTACTTTGTGATAGCAAATCGTTTATTGAAAAAATTCGAAGTGGTTAATATTCGACACATACCTAGATTGGAAAACCAAATAGCCAATGATTTGGCACAAATTGCATCTGGGTATAGGATTTCAAAAACAAAATTACAAAGAGCAATCAAAGTCCGAGAGAAAATGACAGCAACCAGCTTGTCTCCAACTGATTTGAAATCGACAAGACTAGGATATGCTGATCGAGGGGATTTCGAAATTTCGTTCATAGACAATTTATCGGAGCAAGATTGGAGGAAACCCATTGTAGATTATCTACAAAATCCAGCAGCTTTGACAGAACGAAAAATAAAATATAGGGCGTTAAGTTACGTACTCATGGGGAATGAGTTGTTTAAAAAGACGCCTGAAGGGGTATTATTAAAATTCTTAAGCGAAACCGAAGCATACATAGCCCTTTCGACTACGCATGTTGGAGCATGTGGGGCTCACCAAGTAGGTCATAAGATGAAATGGTTGTTGTTTTGACAAGGACTATATTAGCCCACTATCTTGAAAGATTGTGTCGAGTTCGCGAAGGGTTTCCAGGAATGCCAAGTCCATACTGGTATCCAACATGTACCAGCAAGCGAGCTTCACTCAATAGTGAAACCTTGGCCTTTTAGAGGATGGGCGTTAGATCTTATTGGAGAGATTCGACCAGCATCATCAAAGAGCCAGAAGTATATACTGGTAGGCATTGATTATTTCACTAAATGGATCGAAGTTATCCCTTTAGTCAACGCATACCAAGAAAATGTCATTGAATTTATTCAAAAGAACATTATCTACAGATTTGGAATCCCTGAGACTATAACAACTGATCAAGGGTCAGTGTTCACTGGTCGAAAGATGCAGGAATTTGCGCAAGAAACAGGCTTCAGACTCCTAACATCAACGCCTTATTACGCGCAGGCAAATGGTCAAGTCGAAGCGGCGAATAAAATAGTGATTGGCCTGATAAAAAAGCATG
This sequence comes from Vicia faba, assembly GCA_948472305.1. Lineage (NCBI taxonomy): Eukaryota > Viridiplantae > Streptophyta > Magnoliopsida > Fabales > Fabaceae > Vicia > Vicia faba. Next base: position 778,231,951 of record OX451737.1, read on the forward strand.
TAGGAAAGAAGCCAAAAAATTGGCATAAAACGTTAGACCATATCTTGTGGGCTTGTCGAACGTCCCCAAAGGAAGCCACAGGTACAACACCTTATCGGCTAACTTACGGTCATGATGCAGTACTGCCAGCAGAAATTTGTCTTCAATCAGCAAGGGTTCAAAGACATCAAGATATTCCCCCTGAGGTGTATTGGGATATGATGTTGGACGAATTGGTAGATTTAGACGAAGAAAGACTACGAGCTCTCGACCTACTAAGAATTCAGAAGAAAAGAGTGGAAGACTCTTACAATAAGAAAGTAAAACCTAAGGCATTCTCGCCTAAAGAACTAGTTTGGAAGGTAATTCTTCCCATGGATCGAAAAGATCGAAGCATGGGAAAATGGTCACCCAAATGGGAAGGACCCTTCAAAATTATTCAAACTTTTTCTGGTGGAGCATATGAGGTCGAAGAGTTAAGCGAAGATAAAAGACTCTTGAGAGTAAACGACAAATATTTGAAAAAATATAAACCTATGCTCTAAGAGATCAAAATAAATAACAATTAATGATTAAGTTAACAATAAAGCTAAAATGGAAAATAACATTGATAAGCCAAAATGGCTACAAAAATTACAGAGTATTCGAGTACATGGTCAATGAAGTACAAAGCAAATTAAAAAGGTACAGAATCTTTGAGACGAAGATATTTTGCTCGCTGTAACTCCATTCGTTTGTTGCACAAGGCATTCGCCTGGGAGATTTTGGCAATCTGGTCATCTAGAGCCTGGACCCTTTCAGCGAACTATAGGCCTCGAGCAACTTCATCTTGGCTCTCCGCGTCTGAAACAGTCGAAAGAAGTTCTTCCTTGCACTTAGTATTAGCGTTTAACCGGGCTTCCAACTCCTCGATCTGCACCTGTATAGAGACATTATCCTGATCGATGGCTTCGATTTCATGTTGCTTGGACATTCTCTGTTTCGACAACTCTTTAATCCGAGAGGTCGATTCAGCTACTTCAGTCCAAGCAGCAGAACTCTTGCCATGCATCGTTTCGAGTTGGTTGTTGAACCCCCTTCGACGATTGTAATCCGCAGAGGCTTGGTCAATAATGGAGTATAACTCCAAGATGAAGCCGGAAATCTCTGGAGAAACATCAAGCAAATCGACTGCACCCAAGACAGTCCCCAAAAAAGATTGGGCAGTAGGATCCCCCTCCAAAGCCTTCATTAGGTCCCTCTTGAAGAATTGAGCGTTAACTTTCTTCAAGACCTCATCGAGAGGAGAAGTCGAAGTAGACTTCCTTGATGCAGTAAAAGCATCATGACTAGGGTCAGATGAATTTTCCCTGCTCTCGACGATGGCGTTCAGATAGCCAATTGGATCATTTTGCTTCAAGAGAGCCAAGTCCTCTTTAGACCTGGGCTTTGTCGAGGTAACCTTTTCTGTTTCGATAGTGGTGGCTTGGGGCTGAACATTTTCAGCAGCATCAGCGTCAACATGACCCTCTTCAGCATGTTGCTCTTTTGTCTCGTTGACCACTTGAACCTCCTCCTGGTGGTGCTCCTCAGGGGCACCCCCTGTCTCAGCAGGTAACTCATCATCTACCAGTTCCTCTTCGCGTTGTCTGCTATAGTCAGCAGAGTCCCGCGGCTCCGAAGTTTGATTCACTTTGTTAGCAGAACTAACGAAAGAAGAAGGATTGTAGGTGGGTTCCCCTGCGCTTTTTACGAAGGTACCGGAACCTTCGACAGGATGCCCAGCTGGCGCTGAAGTGCCATCTGTTTCCTGAAAGTAGAAAAAAAAACTCTGATTAGAGAGATGCATAATCGAAGGTGATCATCGACACTTAAGTTAAAAGTGGTCGGAGACATTACCTGTAAAGGAACCTCAGCCCCAGGGCTAGAGTTGTCCCTCTCAACAGGATTACTGATCAAGACATTTAGCTCCTCCTCCGTGGGTTCTTCGATGATCACAGGGGGCGGCCTGGGTTTACTCCCTGTGACTTTAGTTTTTATCACAGGTCGAGGTTCAGGAACAGGAGCAGCCTTTTTCAGCTTTTTCCGTTTGAGAGGAATAGGAGGAGATTCCTCCTCTTCGCCACTCGAAGTTTCGACCGTTAATATGGGTTGCTTCTTAGGCGCAGGTTTCTGAAAATCCCAAACGGAGTCGATTTAAAACACAGCATTGAAAACCAGGATGTTTAAAACCAAAGAGGGAAACAAGGAAAAATTGTTACATGTACTGGAGGTTTTGCAGAGGGACCTCCACCCTGATTGCTGTCTGTGGCCTTCTTAGCCACAGGTTTTCGAACAACTGAAAGAGAAACGTTCCCAAGTTATAATTGACAGATATAAGTCGAAATGAAAAGACAAATATAATTTGAAGAGGGAACGTACATTTCTTTATTTTATCGAGGAGCATGACGAAGGACTTCTTGAGTTCGTCTGCAAAGTCCTTCTCGTCGAAGAACTCTTCAACGTAATATCTCTTCCACCAGTCTTCAAAGGCTAGTGAACAGAGGAAGTTGAGTTGGTAGTCGAACAATGATAGTACGGTCTGACCAACGTACCTACTAATATGCCTAGTAGCGGCGTCTTCAGAGTAGTCATTAGAAAAGAACAACAATGATTTCTCCCGAGGATAAATCGGAGAAGGAAGCGATTGGATAATGCCAAATTGTTGAGAGACAAGATTCGGCTGGTAGGCAATCAGGCTCAGCTGATTTTTCGAACTCTTGAAACGCAACGGCATTATCCTTGGGGTGAAAAACGCTTCCCACATTGTTGTATGCTCTTCGAAGTGAGGATCCTCTGGTGATTTAGGATGGGGCATGGTAAACCATCCTGGACCACACTTTCGACCGGCGAAAGGGGCCATGGTCGAAGTGAATTCCTTCCTCCCTGCAAACATCTGAACGAAGTTTGCGAAGGTCTTTTGTAGTTCCAACCCATCCTCAGTTGGAGTCAATAAGGCGAGCCTGGTGCCTTTAACGCGCCTTCTGGCTATCTCAGGAGCCTTTTCATTTATTTGAGTCTTCTGGGGTAGAAAAGACTCGAAAGTGGCATTCAGCCAGAGTTGAAGTAGCCAGAAGGGACCAGCAAGCAGCAGGCTGGCTCTATTTTCGATTACTTTTAATTGAGCCACTCTATTGCTTATCGACTCGTACAAGTTCGCCAATATTAATTTGGCCAAACAGATGTTTTGGCTGTGATGAAGCTGAGTAGCGAGGGTGACCATCTTCTTCGTCACCTGCAGGGATTTCGTGCAGAACACGAAGCGCGACAGCCAAAGGGCTAGAAACGCGATGTGTTCCACATCAGTCACCGCAGCCGTTGATTTGTCGTGGTAATGACTGGTGTAAGTGGTGTAGGTGGGTTTGGTAGCAGAAAACCCAATCTGGTCTTCATACATTTCCTCTGGGTCGAAGTAGTCCCCAGTTGGTCGAAGGCCAGCAATTGCGGCCACATCGAAGAGAGTGGGCGTAACCATTCCACAAGGCAGGTGGAAGGTATAGTGAGTATATTCCCAAAACAGCAATGAAGCTACCAGCATGTCAGGGCAGTAGTTAAGACCAGTTTTGGACAACATGACCAGGTCATAAATGCCCATGCCTTTCCAAATCGAAGCCTGGCTTTCCTCCATCTTGTTGAGCCAAGCGGTATATTCTAGTGTAAGGCTAGGGCTAGATCGAAAAGCCCTAACCCCCTGTTAAAAAACCGAAGATCTATTTTCTCTTTCGCAGGATCTTCAGTATCATCTTTCGCCTTCTTTGAGCACCCAATGGGTTTTAGTGCCTCATGCGCGGGGAAGAAACTCTCAATTTTTGTGGGGTCAGTAATGCATGTTGAAAGAGGGACTGACATGGCAAAAACCTGGTTAGAATACCTAACGGGAATCAGCAGTTGAGAGCCATAGGTTTTGCGCTCAGCATCGCCCATGGGTTCAGGAACCCTTCACATTCCCATAGAATTAACTACCGGAGCAGTTGAGAAGGTTTCTGGTTGAGCAGTCTTGGAGAGAATGCTAGCTCTTGGAGCATTGGGAGCACGAGTGCGTGAAGCCATTTTTGGTTTAAATGAGGGTGAATGAAGAATAAAGATTACTGGGTTTGGAGAGGAAGAAGCAAAAGAATGTTTGCAGGAGATTTCGTTCGATCGAAGGTTTGGATGCGAGAAAGCGTAAAGAGTCCAAATGAAGCACTTAGTGCTATTTATAGTGATTGGAAAATCACAGGGCTCGAGGTCATTTAATGCCACAGACAGGAGTGGGGCACGTGGCGCGCATTGGCGCTGTAACCGTTCTGAAAAACGGAAACGTTGCAGCATGCTTCCTCGGTTTCAGAGAATGGCCATGATGACAACGTATGAAAGGCTATCGTGCGTGCGAAGTGCCTTACTGAAGTGACATCTTGGGAAAAGTTGAAATGATGATTTTTTAAGATTGTCAGATGGTTGGTAGGAGACGAAAAGCGCACAAACTAATTTGTGGCTGAGAGTGAAGGACAGGTGTCGAATGGAATATCAAAGAATGCCTCTTTCTTCTAAGCGTCGAAATAAGACATTCTTGGGGGGCAATTTGTTGGCTCCTAAATTCGACACCCACGTTCTATTATCATATAGATCATTAATTATGAGTTAGAAGAGTTTCATACACAAGAAGGCTTCGATCAGCTAATCACATTGAAGGCTTATCAAAGAATGACAAGATACTTAGAGAAATTTCTCTAAATTGGAATCATGTTGTTTTCAACGTCGAAGGAGAAACCTTTCGACCAATGTCCCTGATGCCCAAGATCGAACGGTTTGAATTTCGAATTGTTGGAGGGAAAACGGTTCCCAGCAGTTACCAAGCGCAACGTGGCGTGGAAGTAGGCGTCGAGGGTTGTGAACGTGCCATGTGGTGTCACCTAGAAGCGATGTAACTGCCCAGCAGTTGCTTAGGATTTTTTAGTATAAATACTAAGTGTTCACGTAGTTATTGAGGGTGTTCATCATTGTATACAAGTCACTCATTTAGATTCAAGTACCCAGCGTGAGAGAAAGAATCATTGAGAATGTATGTGTGAAACATCATTTACCTTAATCAAAATCCTTTACATTCAAGCAATTTATCGCTTTCACTTATTTATCTCAAGTCGAAGTCATTTATTTAACAAGCCTTTAATGCTTTTATTTACTTTATCAAGCTTTTCTCCATGCAATTTACTTAAAGTGTCTCTACTTTACTTGCACTAATCACCATTAGGATTAGTCGAAACTCTCTAAAATCAACCATGTCTTAGGATCAATCTGATTGATCCTGTGAGTCACCAAATAAGTCACCTTTTGGAAGATCAGCGGTTGTTTACCATTTTTCATGGTAAACACATGCGACCAGACATGTCAGAGAAGATCAAAGCAGAAGTCATGAAACAATTCAATGCTGGATTTTTGGCCGTCACCTCCTATCCGCAATGGGTTGCCAATGTTGTTCCCGTGCCTAAAAAGGACGGCAAAGTACGAATGTGCAAGTCCTAAGGATGATTTCCAACTTCCCCACATTGATGTTCTAGTTGACAATACGGCACAACATAAAGTGTTTTCCTTCATGGATGATTTCTCAGGTTACAACCAAATCAAAATGGCGCCTGGGGACATGGAGAAAACAACCTTTATCACACAGTGGGGCACATTCTGCTACAAGGTTATGCCATTTGGACTGAAGAATGTCGAGGCAACCTATCAGCGTGCCATGGTAGCTCTATTTCACGACATGATACATCACGAAATAGAGGTCTATGTGGATGACATGATAGCTAGATCTCAAATAGAAGAAGAGCACCTCGATCATTTACAGAAACTATTTGAGAGGTTAAAGAAATACAAGCTGAGGTTGAACCCAAATAAATGCACATTTGGGGTGAGGTCCGGTAAACTCCTAGGCTTTGTCGTCAGCAATAAAGGTATTGAAGTAGATCCTGCCAAGGTGAAAGAAATTCAAGAGATGCCTGCTCCTCGTACCGAGAAGGAAGTCAGAGGATTCCTGGGACGTTTAAACTACATTTCCAGATTCATCTCTCACCTAATAGCTACTTGTGAACCAATCTTCAAATTACTGAAGAAAGATCAAGTAGTCAAATGGAATGATGAGTGCCAAACTGCTTTTGAGAAAATCAAAGAGTACCTGCAAGAGCCTCCTATTTTGATGCCACCAGTCGAGGGAAGACCATTGATCATGTATCTAACTGTTTTGGAAAATTCAATGGGGTGTGTGCTGGGGAAACATGACGAGTATGGCCGAAAAAAGCATGCTATTTATTACCTGAGCAAAAAGTTTACCGACTGTGAAACAAGATATTCACTGCTCGAGAAAACTTGCTGCGCTCTGGCATGGGATGCTCGCCGGCTAAGACAGTATATGCTGACCCATACTACCTTATTGATATCTAAAATGGATCCAATAAAGTACATCTTCGAGAAACCTTCCCTCTCTGGGAGAATAGCGAGATGGCAGATGATCCTGACAGAATATGACATACAGTATACTACCCAGAAAGCAATAAAGGGCAATGTACTAGATGATCACCTTGCTCACCAAGCTTTGGAATACTACCAGTCCATGAAGTTCGAATTCCCAGATGAAGACAGCATGATGGTAAACAACTGTGAAGAATTCAGACCATATGACAGACCTGAACAAGGATCCCGATGGACCCTGGTTTTTGATGGGGCATCCAACGCACTCGGCAATGGTATTGGTGTTGTACTCATATCCCCTAAAGGATGTCATACTCCCTTTACGACAAGACTCTGCTTTAATTGTACAAACAATATGGCAGAATACGAAGCGTGCATTTTTGGTCTCAAAGCTGCCATAGATTTGGGGATCAAATCTTTAAATGTATTCGGAGCTTCAGCTTTAGTCATCAGCCAGATCAAAGGAGAGTAGGACACTAAACACCCTAACCTTATCCCTTACAAAGAACATGCACTGACATTGATCCCACATTTTGAGAAGATTACCTTCGAGCATTTCCCGCGAGAAGAAAATCAGCTAGCAGACGCACTAGCCACAATGTCATCCATGTTTAAACTTAAATGGGATAACGAGGCTCCCCAGATCACCATCGAACGAATGGACGAACCAGCTCACTGTCACGAGATTAATACTGAAGAAGTAGTGGACCAACCTTGGTTTCACGAAGTCAAGAGGTATCTCGAGGCTCAAGAATATCTGGAAGGAGCTTCAGTCAATGATAAGAAGTTCTTAAGGAGATTCTCTTCTAAGTTTTTCCTTAGTAATGGCATTCTCTACAAACGCAACCATGAATGTGTTTTTCTCCATTGCGTAGACATGGTTGAGGCGGAAAAGATCATGGCGGATCTACATGAAGGCACTTTTTGCACCCATTCCAGTGGGCATACGATGACAAAGAAGATCCTACGGGCAGGCTATTACTGGTCTACTATGGAAGCAGATTTCTATTAACACTCTCAAACCTACCACAAGTGTCAGATTTATGCTGACAAGGTGCACGTACCTCCGGTTCCTCTGAATGTCTTGACGACTCCTTGGCCCTTTTCTATGTGGGGCATCGATATGATTGGGGAAATCAAAACAACAACCTCTAATGGGCACCTATTCATCTTAGTGGCCATTGACTATTTTATAAAGTGGGTTGAGGCAGCCTCTTTCTCTTCCGTGACCAAGAATGTTGTAGCCCGGTTCATTAAACAAAATCTCATCTGTTGGTATGGTATCCCGGAGAGGATCATCACAGACAATGGTATGAATCTAAACAACACTATGATCACCACCCAGTGTGAGCATTTCAAGATCCAGCATCACAATTCTTCCCCTTACCGTCCAAAGATGAATGGTGTTGTCGAAGCCGCAAATAAGAATATAAAAAAGATCATACAGAAAATGACAGTCACATACAAAGACTGGAATGAGATGCTACCATTCACTCTCCACAAGTATCGTACCACGGCACGCACATCAACTGGGGCAACACCCTACTCTCTGGTTTACGGCATGGAGGTTGTCTTGCCTATTGGGGTCCAGATCCTCTCTATGAGAATCATGAAGGATACAGGGCTGAATGAAGAAGATTGGATCCAGACTCAACTTGATCAACTGAAATTAATTTATGAGAAAAGGCTTACCGCTGTCTGTCATGGCCAAATGTATCAAAAACAGATGATCAAGGCTTTCAACAAAAAGGTCAGACGCCAAGTATATCAAGTCGGGGATTTGGTGATCAAGCGCATCATACTACCGCAAGGTGATCCCAGGGGAAATGGACTCCTACATATGAAAGACCATTTGTAATCAAAAGCATATTCTCCGGTGGAGCAATGATCTTGACCACCATGGATGGCGACGACCTGCCACACCCTGTGAACGCAGACATAGTCAAAAGATACTACGCATAAGAGACCCGCTAGGTTGACACACCTAGGCAAAACAAGGGCATCCTGGCGAACCAAAAAGGTTCATGTAAAAATTAGGGATAAAACAAAAAAATCTGTACACCCAGCAAGTTGAAAACCCGAAAGGGCGGCTTGGGGAAAAAAGGGTATCCCGGTGGACCGAAAACCCAAAAGGGCGGTCCAGGAAAAAGTTAGGAAATTAAAGCGTACGGCTATGTCCTGTTGGATCACCTTACGGACAACCTTTGGCTTCAACTGACAAACTCAACGATTTTGATCAATTCAATCAGCTTCGGACAAGGCAACAAATAGACAAGATGCTCAGAGACACGAAGGCTATAGCAAAACGGGAACCCCATGGGATTATCTCACATAGCTATCTTTTCTTTGTATCAAATTTTCATTTTTTTTACGACGACATTCTCTTACTAGAATGTTTGTCTCTTTGTACAAAAATACTTACTCAAAGTCAATACAAAGATATCCCTTTGAAAGTACAAAACTATCTGTTTTTCTTTACTCTTGTGTTTTGTTTACAAAAACGTCCAATGATTTATTTTTGGACATATGCATTTGAACATAATTACTGTTTACAAATAAACAAAATAGAAAGACAGTCACTGATGGATTTAAGAGATAGGGAAATCTCCCTAAGCTACTTCCATAAAATCCCCCGCAGTATGCAGTTTAATCCCCAGCAGAACAAACTTCCAGCTATCACTCACCAGTAGAAGTCGTCTAATTGCTCAAGATTCCTGGGTTTGATCCCCAGGTTTTTTGCATTTTTTCATTTCTTTCTTTTCAGATCCAGCGTAGCATTCCTACCATGCGTTCTCATTCTCAGCCACCAGTTCATTATGGATCCAGATCCAGCGCTCCAGAAGCACTCCCCAATGATGAATCCTCAAGGGGCCAGCCTCACAAGATCCAGCGCTGCTCCTGGGTCCTGGTTTGTTTGGGCCCAATGTTTTTAGATCATACCCCCCCTCCCATATTTGCTAATCAGTATCAGGCCCACTTATCCCTTTTTATTCATTCTTTTTTTAGTTTGTTAACTTCAAAAAAATATTTTCTTTATTTAATTATAAAAATAAAATAAAATAACAAAAAAATGTTAGGTTAGTATTTTTATTAATTAAGCTAATTTTGTGAATAAGTTAATTAATTACTTTAACATTTTGTTTAATTTAAAATAAATAGACTTAAGATTCTAATAAATTTTAGTTCTATTTCTCAAAAATACTAAAAAAATAAATTTTCTTAATACTTAAGGTTTCAGGACATTTTTATATTTGTTCTCATCTTTTTTTTCTATTTATTTGCCATTTAAATTCTAGAAAGACTATATAGGTTGCATGGGAAATTTTGTAATAGTTTACTTTTTTCATATTTTTCTATTATGTAACTGCCCACAGGATGTAATAGCGTAGGATTTAATTTCTGCACTTTATATTTTATGTACATATATTAACTACTTAGATGTATGATTAATAGGATTGTATAGCAAGAAATTAAAAATAAAACGTTAGCAAACCTAACATCATGATAAATAATTGAAGACAACATACTCTCATATGCACACCTCTAGGATACTCTCACTTTGGTTGCCTTCAGAAAAATAGTCACAACTCTCGAAGCATGAGAGACTTTAGTGGCTACTCTCCGGTTTAAAAGATCAAAAGCCCCTCGATAACTCTCTCGATGTTGCCTCGGTAAAAACGATATTAAAACCCTAGGATAGTTACTAAAATTTCTTGCCCAGTTGCCTTTGTGACTATAAACGTCCCTTCGAATGTCCCTCAAACATCCAACGATAGGGCTACCTACTCACTAATAGTAGGATAACATTGTCTAAAGGAAAAGAGGAAAAGAACGATCCTTTCGAGTAAAGTAGATAGATGTTGGATGCTTGCTCAAACAAATTTTTTACACTTACACAAAATAATTTTCAAAAACCTTTTCAAAACGCTTTATCAACACTCTTGAGGACTAATACAAGAGTTATCATAAAGCAAATCGCCTTACTATTGGCATTTCAAAATACTTTTCAAAAACACATAAAGCACAATGTATTTTTTCAAAATGAGCTAAGCATATAAGAGCCCGTAGATAACTACGGATGGAAAGCGTGCTAACACCTTCCCTTTCCATAATCTACCCCCCTTACTCAGAAAACTCTCGAAAGGTCTTTTTCTATTCTTTTCACCCTTTCCTTTGTTGGATAAAAGAAAAGTCGGTGGCGACTCTTGCTTATCGCAACATTTGCGAACACAAACGCAAAATTAGTATAACAGTCGGTTCTGCCACCGTATTACAATTTCCATTGTCACTCAAGCGAAAATCTGGCCACGAGTCAGGTAACTGGTCGCCCATCCTCCACGCGGGAGTATAGGGAGTCTATGGCCGCATCCGTCAAAGGTTTCATAATAAAGTACCTCTCTTTGAAGTGTCTGAAAGATTCAAGATAAGGCCTAAAAAGCTTCCCAAACTGTTTGAAGGACACCCACGCTTGCCCTCCTCCAATGGATTTTCTTTGAAGGTGAAAGATACAGAAGAAGAGGGGCAGCATAGCACCTATCTACAGATACTGACAGACGAGCTCAAATGCCCGCATAAATGCCAACGCGTTTGGGTGAAGTTGAGAGGGCGCCAATTGAAGCCACTGAAAAACCGACACTTGAAAATTGTTGAAGGGCAAATGCATCCTCTCCTCTTTAAATGAGAACTCGTACATAGGAAAAATTTTCCCGGATATGTCGAGCAGATCCTCTGGTTGCAATGGGGAGTTTGAAGAATCCAATTGGCGGGAGCCCCTTTGGCTCGAACCTCCGGACAGTTGAACGCATTTGTTGCATCGTGCGAAAAGCACGACCTTTTATTTTGAGGCTCAGGTGCGACCCAGGCCAAAGGATCCTCCTCGAAATTGATTTCGTCTTCGTAGTTGGCGGGCAGGACATCATCCTCGACCGAGTGTACCATTATACCTGAAAAGCAGGGGAAAACAGTGAATTCGACATTATCAAATTCACCCTTCCACCGCAGATCAAGTGAAAGGGCGATGAAGTTATTGAGAAGCGAACCTCGACCCAAGCCCCCGACTACACACTAAAACAAACTACACTTTCGTTGGGGATATCCAGTCAAACGGGCAAAAAGCCCCAGTCAACCCCAACTATTCGGAGATCGTCCCCGACATCATGACCACTGCTCAGGGAGATTCTCCCCGATATCATAAACTCATGAACTTCAATGAACATTCGTGAGTGTTCATCTCAGAATTCATGAATGTTCATCCAAGATTCATCCAGTCGAGGCAAAAACTAGGTATTTAATCTAGAGACAGTGAGGAAATACATTGTTAAGGATATATGACTTACTTGGTTGAAGGATTCTTGAAAGAAATCTGGTAAAGTTGAGAGGAGAGGATTCACGCGCGAGCAAGGGAAGTTGAAGGAGAAAAATTGAGAAATGACAAATGAAACCCAGTGGTCCCCTTTTTATAGGTGGCTCACACCCCACGAGATTCATCATGAAAAGTCATCATTGGATTGGGCCCATTTGGACTCCCTGTGAAGTGATGGCATCCCAAAGCAACAGCCACGTGGCCCAACAATTAGCCACATGTCCATTCTCAAGAGACGAACACGTCCCCGACTTCAATACAAAAATCCCTACACGAGCACGATTTAGACGCCTCACACGGGTGAATGCTCGATACCATGGCTAAGACATGTATACGGGCATATTCGTCGTGATCCACCTTGAGGGAAAAATAATGCTCGACATCGTGACAACCCCTTGAAGACGAACACATCGAAAGAGAATTCGTGAAAGCTACCCGTAACTTATTCGTTCCCGTCGGACAAACAATTGACCTAGTCGGTCTCACTGCTCATTTGTCCATAAGATCCCCGACAGGTTCAAATAGGTTATCCCCGACACATGCAACAACTCGCTTCCTTTCAGAGGACTTTCACCTTCCTTCCCGAGCGAATCCTCCCCGGCTATAAAATCTGAACTTAAGTCATCACCCTTTCACCTAAGGGAAATAACTTGGGGGGCTCCTGATCTGGACTGGGCCTGCACCTTCCCCACGGTTGGGAAGCCCAATCCAACACCCTTGTATAAGGCCCAAAGGCAAGCAGCCCAAGCTAGGGACTGTTGAGCAACTCCCCACGCATCTGTTGGGGAACGTGGCCCATGTGTTTGTGTCACTGTCATCTTAACTGCCCTCGGGAAATCACGGGTCCAACCCCTATTCTCACGGAGCAGTTGACCAGGGGGAGTCCACTTGCACGAATCCATACACACGTAAGCTCTGGAAGTCTTCATTATTGGTCCTCATCATGGCCCAATAATGGGGACCTTGGCCCAGCGCCGGGGGCTATAAACACCCTCTCATGTGAGAGGGCCAGGTATTCATTCTCATACTCATACTCACACTTTCTTGCACTTTCCCTGAAACTTACTTTGGCATCAGAGTGTCTTGCAGGTACCCCCTCCTCCATCTCACTTTCAACCTCAGCTCGACGTAAGGCCTTGACGATCACTCTGGTCAGGTACGATCAAAATGATTGGCGTATGGGCCTTGGAAACAGGGGGCGGAAATTAGAATGGCAAGGCCAAGTAACGAAAATCCCAACCCAATGCCCAGATTTATTATTTATTTGTTGTTACATCATTGTCACACTTAAATGAACAAGAGTTTAATTACTATGTACTGTCAGTGTAAAAAAATTTACACTAGCAGTGCATCACAACCACTCAATTATATTATTTTAAAATAAATTAAAATAAAAACTAAATATTTCCAATAAATTAACGGTTGTGATTAACTGACGGTGTAAAACTTTTTTACACCGTCGGTCTATTCCAATTAAATTCAATGAACAAGTATGTGGTATGCCTATGTTAATCGGTCGACATTACTTAAAATGAATAAGATAAATTTATGAGACAACCAATAACATCCCTACACGTATTCTTCTTCAACCTTGGAGCAACACAAAACCAACACAAACACGATATTTGCATGCCCTAATCCGATTTTCACCATGCAAACTTGAAATGATCATATCTCACTCATTTCTTGATGAAAATTCAAAATTCAAACATCAAAGTTGTAGTACTATTTGCATAGAAGAACATAGCATTAATTAAATCAACAAAAAAAAAACAAATATTCGCAGAGAAAATACAGCACGAAAGTCACCGATGCACACATTTCACAAAATATTCAGAGATGCATACAAGCTTATTTTCACAAATTTAACCACTTCATACTTAAGGTATGGCCAACTATATGCATATGAACCTGTCTACATCATTCTAAAGCATTTAAATCCATGGATGCAAGCATGACATGAAGAGTTATGGAGCTTACCAAGTGGATGATTTGTCCACTGGTTCTCTTAACTCCAAAGCTCCAAAAATCCAGAGACAAATAGACTTATGATCTTCAGGGAGCTAAAAATGAGTGAGAAAATGAAGCTTGCTCCAGGGAGAATGAAGATTGGAAGATAACTTTTCTTCTCGAGTAAAACGGCTCAGATCTTCTTTATCTCTCCTAAAACGCGTGTGTGTCTGAATGAGAGTGAAAATAATGGTACATATAGAGTGTGGAATGAGATAAAGTAGAGAAAAAGATTCAAAATCCGTTAGAGGATAGTTTTGGACAATTGGAAATGTTCGTGAGGTGGTGCTTCTTGCTGCATTTTGAGCTGTGTTGAGGTGTTGTCATTGTCGTTTTTGCTGAACAAATGAGGCAATAGAGGTGTCATGTGAATATGAGAGAGTGAGGTCGCGTGATAGTGAGTGAGGAAGAGTTTTGGCCAACTTTCAACATTACCTCTTTTGGTAAAATAGAGAGTGTGTGGCATGTATGAAGTATGCACGTTGATTGGTCTTTTAGGCAAATAAGAGAGTGTACGCGTGTTGGTGATGTATTTAAGGTCATGCTGCAAGCAAATGCGCGTAAGAAATCTGCAAAGTCTCTGCATGTAAACTTTAATGACCAGTCATGTTCAATTCCCCATAACTTCATGAGCTTTTGGCCAAATGGAATGGGATTAGAGCCATTGGAAAGCTAGAAGTATGGTGGACAATATTGATGTTGAGTGTATTTTGAATTAGGTCCTGGAGACAACCTAAAACTTCCCACGAGAACTGCCTCACGAAACTGTATATGAATGAGTACAACTTTCACTAAGTTATTGACATTCTGCATATCCAAACATCAAACTTTGGATGAGCAATAATGGACCATAGGATGAGATCTTGGGAGCATTAGAAAGAGGGAAACTTGATCTTCAAATTTCATGTAAATTGCAAAATCAAATGAAACTTGTATCATAGAGAAAGTCAACTTGCAAGACATGGAGATGAACTGACTGAAACTTTCAAAATATTCACTAAGTGTTGAAAATCAAAAGTTGAATGAACACAACACTTATTGATCAAATATCTTGCAAACCATGGACTTTTTGGAGATGAACCCTCTAGGTCAAAAATGTAGTATGTAACTTCCTCTTTCACTTGATCATGAGTTTGCAAATTTCCATGAACCATGAAGAAAGTTATGGATGGTGCAAGATGTCAATATGAACATGATTTTTACAACACTTAGTATACTTTTCAAAAAGTTGAAAAAGTCAACATTGGTCAAACTTTCTGATTTTCTTGATTTTGTTGATTCTATTTGGACCACTTCCGCCCATTGATCATCTTTGACTTGTAGAATCCAATTTTGACCATAAAATTTCAAGAGTTGACTTTTAGCTTGCACAGTTGATTTTTCCCAAATTCTATTGATTTACAATTATCTGATCAATTGAACTTCTTTTGAACAAAATTGAGAGTCAATCCTCCATCCATAGATGCTTAGGAACATGTAGAAGACCATGGAACCAAATTTTACTCAAAAAAGTCAATGATAGACTGACCTCGACCAAAATCCTAGTTTTCAGCCAAAATGATATGAGATGAGTACACAACTTCAAAACCCTAGTTTGACCAGATGGATGTCACTTGCCCCTGATGAATGACTATGTGAATGGGAATTCCTTTTGAATTTTATGTTACCAATGAGAACC
Source organism: Vicia faba (assembly GCA_948472305.1). Classification (NCBI taxonomy): domain Eukaryota; kingdom Viridiplantae; phylum Streptophyta; class Magnoliopsida; order Fabales; family Fabaceae; genus Vicia; species Vicia faba. Next base: position 778,247,439 of record OX451737.1, read on the forward strand.
CCAACCACTTGCTTGTCTAATGACTTGAGCCAAAAGAAAACCCTAGGAGCCTTGATCCCATGGGTTTAACAATGAGTATGACCTAATGGTAAGTGTGAAAATGCAATGCAATAAGCCAGATGAAAAGATATACGGGTAGGACAAATTTAAAATATGACATAAAGCACGCACAAAGAAAATCAGAGATGCTCTTGCAAATGCCACACGCGTGCTCTCGCAAACATTGTAACGCCCTAGGCTTCCTTTAGGATTATCGACTGACCCCACAAACTAACACTGGTCTTTTCAGCGTATTTTATCCTCACTCACACTCTTTTCGAGAAACTTCCCAGAAGGTCACCCATCCCAATACTACTCCAAGTCAAGCACGCTTAACTGTGGATGAATGAGCTACCGAAAAGAAGATGCATCTTATTGGTATAGGTAGCACCAATTAATCATTATAAGTTTTCCTTCAACCATGCAGTCCCATACCTGGAGATCCTCAAGATTCCTCTCATTCCAATGTGGTGACCACCTTTGCCCTCTTAGGCCTCGGGTGTTACATGTGGTGCAACCACCTTCTTCCCTCTTCGCCTCGGGTGTTACATGCCCATCAGCTTCCGCATGGTTCATCCTCGAACCACGTCATACTGGGAGAGGTCTGACTCTGATACCATTTGTAACGCCCCAGGTTGCCTTCAGGATTATCGATTGACCCCACAAACTAACCGGGTCTTTTCAGCGTGTTTTATCCTCACTCACACGCTTTCTGGGAAACATCCCAGAAGGTCACCCATCCTAGAATTGCTCCAAGTCAAGCATGCTTAACTGTAGAGTTCTTATGAATGGGCTACCGAAAAGAAGATGCATCTTGTTGGTATAGGTAGTATCAATTAATTCTTATAAGTTTTCCTTCAACCATGCAGTCTCATACCTGGACAGCCTCAGGATCCCTCTCATTCCGATGTGGTGACCACCCTTGTCCTCTTAGACCTCGGGTGTTACATGCGGTGCAACCACTTTCTGCCCTCTTCGGTCTCGGGGGTTACAAATGTTGTGTGTGTGCAACTACAACAATCAATTTCCCACAGCATAAAGCATCAAAAATAATGGTCCACCCCCATCTAGTAGCTAGCTACTCTAGAGACCGCGATGGTTTGACCACACGTCGATCTCAGACCGGATTTTCACTTGAACGGGAAAAGGGGAACCGACCTTTAATCGAAAATGACCTTAGAGACACCCAAACATACCTCACACAAGTATAAGAATATTTCCTAACAAATATATGCGCATATATTTTTCCATTACAAATATACTTCACATATAATACACACAGAAAAATTAATGGGACAAATTGAATCTAAAATTTAGTGTGAACACAAACTTTAGAATTTATTATATGCAACCTTTAATCATATTATTTTTATTTTATTATTCATGTTTTCCAACCGACTCCAATACAAAATCTAAAATGGCATTCGCTTACCTGATAAGCATTATAATAATCTTAACCTTGTAGAAGTACAAACATGATAAGAATTATAAAAATCTTAATTTTGTAGAAGTAAAAAAAGAATAATCCATTTATACCACTTGTGATTTTTGATGGCAAAACTATACTACACTTACATTTTCACACCAACAATACATATAAAGAAATGTTCTAGTTAGGTTTCTTGTGTAGTTTGTTAAGAGACTTTGGAGGGTACATAATAGTCGGTCAATTTTGTTATGTTTAACTTGTATAAGTATTAGCCAACAAAAAAAAAACTTTTATAAGTAAAAAATCTGTGAAGAAAATAAAACACTAGAAGAATATTGATTATTAGACAAATATATCTATTTTTTCTCTTTGGCTGTTTCTTGCACTAATTTCCTTACACTTCGAATTCTGGAACTCAAGCTGCAGTTGTTTGATGTTTAATTACAATTACATGTTCATTTTTCTCCTAGTGAATACTATCTTTCCGTGATAAAGTTTCTTCTTAGTTCTTATTGTTTGTTTGGACTGTTTAACAATTTTCCTTCAACATAGAATTAAATTACCATACAGCAACAATAAAATCAAAGTCTAATTTATGTCATGTATTGAAATATCCCAGCCCAGCATCACAATTCTATACATAAAAACATCACAAACCCTCACAAACTCAATGATCCAAAAGGGATTACTTAGGAAATTTATTTTTGCAAAACTATAGAGAGTGACCTCAGTCCCCCAGTAGGGACTATTACAAGACAGTTTTAGAAATTTACTCATCCATTTTGATGATACATCTGATGGACTCCCCTTTGAACATGTAATCAAAAGCTTTGTTTATCTCTGAAAATGGTATTCTGTGAGTAATGAATTTCTCCAGTTCCAGCTCCTACAGCAAGTATTAACACATTAACAATGCAAATCACATATCATTCTGCAATACTAGTTAATCCTCCTACAATAATGCAGAATACAATATATAGAAGCTTACTCCTTTCATGTACTTCTCTACAACATTAGGAAGATCAGTGCGAGGTTTGTAGTTTCCGTAGAAGGTTCCCTTAAGAGTCCTTTCATTCAAAAAATTCATAGGATGAGTTTTGAATGCATCATCTTTACTTGGCACTCCAACAAGTACAGCAACACCCCAACCCTAATAAGAAGAGCAAATGAAGGTTCAGCTTTAGCCTTAGTAAGATTTATAATTTCTTTAGCAACAAGTAAGAGTAAAAGAAGTTTATTTTGCATACATCATGGACACATTCAAATGCTGAGATCATGGCCTGGATGCTACCGGTACATTCAACAGCTCGATCTACACCTCCATTTGTCATTTCAGCAATTACCTGGAAACCAATTTTCCCATCTCAATCTCTTTGTATAAAAAAATCAAACAGCATTTTAATCCATAGGATCATACTCAAAATTATAATAGAAAACAAAAATATAATAAATTATTAATGAACTAACCTGTTGCACAGGTTTGTCGTGCTCTTTTGGGTTGACGAACTCATTTACCCCAAACTTCTTAGCTGCCAACAAGAAAATCATAAGAAATGCCATCAATAAAAGAACATTCATTGAATTTATGTTGATCCAAATCTTCCAAGTATTTCAGAGAAGTTAAAAGCGTTGTACCTAATTCAAATCGGCTGGAAACTAAATCAACCCCAATGATTCTTGACGCACCAGAGATCCTTGCCCCTTCAGCAGCCTAAATTATGGTTCAAAAAGAATAGAAGAAGTTAGTTAACATTGTTTCATTTCATTTCCAATCATAATTGCAACACACACACACATATACAGTCAAGGGTATAAGAGTAATAACATACAGCAAGGCCAACAGCTCCAAGTCCAAAGATAGCAACAGAAGAGCCAGGTTTTGGTTTTGCAACATTCACAGTAGCACCAAGACCTACACAACCATATAATGCAAGTTGAATTTTAGGAAATCACAGAGTAAGCTTAGTTATATATAAATATCTCAAGTTAGGGATCTTGTATATATATATACCAGTGCAGATTCCACAACTGAGAATGCAAACTTTGTCAAGTGGTGCTTCAGGGTTGATCTTTGCAACACATCCAGCGTGTACCACAGTGTACTCGCTGAATGTAGAGGTACCGACAAAATGGTGTACAGGTTGTCCCTTGATAGAAAATCTGGACTGGTTGTCATTGAGCATGACACCTCTGTCAGTGTTGATCCTAAGAAGATCACACATGTTGCTCTCCTCTGACTTACAATGTGGACAATCACCACACTCCCCTGTGAATACCGGCAGGGCTTTATCCCCTGGTTTCAGATGAGTCACACCTTCACCTACGCTCTCCACGATCCTGATAAACATCATTCATTCACATTACATACTAAATTACTAATACATTAAATAATCAAGACATTTTATCAGAGGAGAAGCGTATACCCTCCAGCTTCGTGACCAAAAATACGAGGAAACAACGGAGTCTGACCCTGAAACAGTGGCAAAAAAGATAAAACCATGTTAAGCTATTGCGATTCATAACAACATACAGAAACAAAACACACTATTTTCATTATAATCTACCTTAGCTTCCCAGAAGTAAACATCAGTGTGGCAAAGGGAGGTGAAGAGTATCTTGAGACGAACTTCACCGGCCTGCGGTGGCGCCACCTCTACTTCTTCAATCACCAGCGGCTTCCCAGCCTCCCATGCAACCGCAGCTGCAATTATAATACAAATTTTCAAAAACACAACCAATAAACCGATGATCAAAATATTGTATGAAAGAAAATAAAGGAGATGGTATACCTCTGCACTTGATGACCTGACCAACAGTGGTAGACATGATTAACAAGAGATGAATGATGAATCAACAGACAACGATCGTGTTCGAATATATGAGTGAATTGTTTTCTTTGCTTAGCTATGTACGTGTGGAATGAACTACTTGTTAGTGAACTCAATTTATAATGGCCAGTATGGGAAAGAAAACAGGGATACAATACCGCTTTTGGTTTGTTTCATTTCCAGGCGGCGCGGCGCCTTTTGGGTTTGACTTACCGGACCAGACTCCAACTGTAAATGATGGTTTTCGAATCTCACTTCCTTTTATATTTAGCGTCCACAGATAAAGATATTTAGATTGTAGATTTGATAGTGAAAAAATAAAGTGACGAATGAATCTAGAAAAGAATACAAATCACACATACTCTCGTTAAAATTTTCACATAAGTTTTAAAATATTTTACTTTTCTATTACTATTTTTTTCATCTATTCTTGTTACCTTGAGTGTGACACTATAATTCTCCTAGTGGAAAGTGTGGCCTATCAAATAGTTTATATTGCCAAAAGTTATTGTTTATTTGATATTAATAAGTGGATTCACTAAAATTCAATACAATGAACTCACTCGAATATGTTATATTTAAACATAATAGAATAAAATAAAATGCTAGGGAATATTCTCTCATTGTTTTTCCTTAAGTTCGATATGAAATCCAACCCATTTTCATTATAACCAGTAAAATATCTCTACGAACATACAATTCTTATTTATTACGATTAATAATATATTTTGAAGCACATCTAAATTTAAAATAAATTGTTTAGTTATGAAATCAACAATCAAAACTCAATTGTATTAAAAAAACCATACAAATAAATTTTGATTATACATAAAATATTACTATAATTGATTGAACCATTAAATTAAGTATACTAAAATATAATCCTCACCTTTTACACTTTATCCAACCTCTTCCATTAAAAAGAAGATTTCAAGTCTGACATGACAATTGACATTTAATTATAGGTTTGTTTGAAACATTTTTTTAGCAAATAAATTTTTAGTGTATTGAAACATTTTTCTCAAACCTATTAAAATTTTAAGAAAAAAGAGACCTGTTCGAAGAATGGGGGCTGGTTTGTTTGAAGAATGATAAAGGTGCACATGATACATGTTACTTAAATATAGTATGATTGTGAAGTAACGTGTACAATAGACCAAGACCAAGATTTTTCTTTTTGTTTGCTACGATATATTTTGAATTTTCTGAAATCCTTCAATGAATTATTTCATATTTTATTATTTGAAATTAAATTAAATATCTACTGAATGTTATATTAATTTTTTAGACATATGTTTTCAATTTTTCCGCGCCCCAAAGCATTTCCACCGTAAAAATACAGAAGCTACAAATAGTAGCTTCTACAAAAACATGACAATTTGAGGTGGTTTTGTTATATCTAACGCAGAATCAAACATACTATAGGTTGAATATAACAATATATGCAAAATATTTATAGACAATTTACTTCTAAACATGTCACCGTTGTTCTTAACATTGTTTAGTTGATGTTACTTTTTCAATTATGAAAACAAAATGGGCTAGAGAAAGAAATTATCCCTTCTCTCTAATTCCCACACTAAATTCTATCTCATCTCTTTTATCATTTATCTATATTACTTTGATCTAGTTTCGTATTAATATTATTCATCGATTTTCGTCGGTTTTATTTCGTGCGGAGAATCGAGTGAAAAAGAGTTAACAAAAAGACTTTCAACGGAAAAAGGAAGCAAACGTTCAAGTGTGATGTTTATCCGGACAAGGAGAAACCAGAAGGAGATGTTGGATCATGAAGCTCTTTAGTTTATTTCTCGAAGTTTACATATCACTTTGGGGCCAAAGATATTTTCGAGACTTTTAAGAAACATGTGGCATGTCGGAAGTTGTTATTCCTCCCAAGAGGAACAAGTTTGGAAAAAGGTTCGATTTTGGTAGCTGTTAGATTAGACAACATTTTCATCGAGGAAAAGAAGATCTACACAAATGTTCCCAGATTTGATAGAAAAACGTTAGCAAGGGGAGTAAGAAATCTCAGACCAAGGAAACAAGAAGGTGTCAGGACTAAAAGTAGGCCAACTCATGGTTTTCAAAGGGATTTGGGTGGTAAAGTGGGAGGGAGATCCTTTGCAGAGGTTGTAGGCAAAAAATATGTTGTTCAAGAAAGCTTTTTAAAAAAAAACAGAGGCCTTTATAGAATACTTTACAAAGGAGGAATATATAAAAAGATATAAAAAGGCTTATGTAGGTTTTATGGTTACACCAGGTTCGTCTTACAACATTCAGACACACTTTGAAATGGAAGTATATTTTTCTATCAAGGTTACTCCTTTAAGAGAAAACCCATGTTTGTTGGGAGAAATGAAAATAGGCGAAATCAGGGACCTCATCAGAGAAGAGAAGAGCTGGTGGAGTCAATGGTTTACCAAAATTAGGGAATAACGCGTAGTTGATATGGACAAGGAGAGAGTTACATGGATCAAATACTTTGGAATTCCCTGTCATGCATGGAACATCTATTTCTTTGAATTATTGGCAAAAATGATGGGAACGTTCATTTATGCTGATGAAAATAAGATGAAACTAGAATGCATGGACGTTGCAAGATTCATGGTAAAAAAAGGTGTGCTATAGCTCTAAATGAAACGTTTATCCGGAAGATTAACAGGGAGATTTTTAGAATCAAGATGGCAGAGGATTCACATGCTCCCATGTGTATTTCTGTGAGACACGTTGTGATTCCTTCGAGAAAGTCGGATGATAGTTCTGAGAAGATAACAAGTGAGGGGGAAAAATTTAAACGAAATGGAGGATTAGAAGTCAGAGAGAGGAGATTGCAATTCAGAGGGAGGGAAGAACTCTGATTTATTGCACGAGGAAGGTGAAACTCGGGAACATGGAGAAAAGCTTTTAATAGTCAATAAAGTGGTTAGGAAGAAAGAAATAAGATTATCTGCAAAAAGGGAGGAAAAGGGTGGGAGTTTCAATTTTGACTCTACAGTAAAGGCGGAAAAAGCGGCAAAAGATATTTTGAAAAATAAATGGTGGGGCCCATAGTGAAGAGATAGAGTTAGCAGAAGATAGGGACGGAGAGGATTACAATGATATAGAGGCTCAAAGCACACCTTAAAACACCATGGACCACTACAATGGATTAAAAGCAAACACACAGGTGATTTGGATACCATGTTTTCCCTTAAAAAATTTAGACATGTACATGAGTCCTTTCATAATTATATGCAACTGTAACACTAGTATGACCATAAAAGACTTAACTCAAACTAATATTGGATCAAGCACCATAAAAACATGTATCACATGGATAATATGAGACCAAAATCCTTTTAAGGGAAAACCGGGCATGAAACATTATCTAAAAGGGATAAACATAATGTAGAAAATCTACTAAACAAGATTTAGGGGGCACAAAAGCTACCTTTTAAAGTCATCTAAAAAGATAAGCATGTCATAAGATAAGGGTTCGAGAAGTATTAACGTGCCTTTATGATTCCGCACACCAGATTACTCATTTAGCTCATAGAACCACCTTTGCATATCTCGACCATCAAGCCACGTATATTTTATCTTAATATGACCTCAAAAATCACTTGAGTAAAGATAGTAAAAAAATAAGAGTGTGCAGGAGCTCAAATGCATTTTAAATTACTATAAATTATAAGTAAGAAATAGGTCCACCCTTCAGATATGACCATTCACTTCATATTTCACTAATAGTTTTAGTTCTATATGTTGTACAAGTAATAACGACAAATGGTTTTGGTGATGACAAATGTAAAATAGTTGTGGTGATGACAAATTTCAAATGGTTTTAATCATGACAACTCTTTCATAGGTTTATGATGATGGAATTTGAACAAGAAAGAGATATCACAAACCTCACCAGTCAAATGTTTCCACTTCCAATTGAAAATGTCAAACAATGTTGAATCAAGCAAAGATATTTGATGTCTTGAAGTTGTGATCTTGAATCTGTGAACTCACAATTGTGAAAGTGTAAATGCTTGCATGCTCACGTGCTTAACATTCTGTTTAGCTTTAATAAGTATATTGCAAAAGAAACAAAAGTAAGTCTTGAGGTACTAATTCAATTCGCACACACTCACACACACACAAAATCATTTCAAAACTTCTCTTCTCTTTTGATAAAACTTCTTAAAACCAATTCAGGTAAGTGTGTGATTAATTATAAGTTTTTTTAAACAATTAGGAAGATACAATATTGTTCCTGTGTAGAAAAAATATATGGCCGACTTCCAAGGAGGTTGCTAGGGAGAGCCCACTTGAGTTAGTTTATGAGATGATTGGGGATTTGGGAGCTACGACAGTGATGTGTGTGTTCTAAGATGAATGTCTTACTTATCCCTATGTCGGGAGCCCTTTTATATAGTGAGTATATTCACTTCATCAAGAGCCTCAGTTAATGAGTGACTATTGAGCTCCATAACCACGTAACCTCCGCCGTCTCCATGAATGAAGATGATTAGTGTTGCGTAACATAGTAATGAATGCACCATCGGCAGTTACTAGCTTTAATGAACCGAGATAATGATCAGTTACAGGCAGGTGCCTCCTGGCTACCTACTCTATCCGGGTCGATGGTAACGACGAGTTGCTACCCGGGTCCATGAGTTGTCGAACACTCCCTTAGCCGAGTTGCACCCTGGGTACCTTCACACTGAGTTGACTACTACTTTATCCTTTCTCCTTACCAATTACAATACCTGGTCGGTTCTATGATTTTTGGGATGTACATAAGTCCCATGAGTTCAAGTCCTCTCTTTGTGAGGACGCCGTATTTGGTCACATAGTCGTTGTTGTACCCCAAAATTTTCCCTCTCATTTCTCAAGGAATCACCTTGGACTCCCAAGTTTGCTTCCATCCAATTCCAAGCCTTGAACTACAAATTTCCCAAGAAAATCACTCACAAGGGCAAAATGGTCATTTGCACACTAAGAAGTCAAACTTTGACTTTTGGGTCAAAATCAAATCTCAAAAATCATATTTCATCAAGACATGTTGGAATACGAAGTTTGTTTCATCAAGAATTTCAAAAGTCAATTTTTACTTTGGAAAAGTCAAATTCTAAATACTTAGGAAATTTTTCTAAGTGTTTAAGGATTATGACAATTTCAGAACTTCTGACCAGATTATCACTAAAGCGCTCGACAAATTCTGGATATTCTCAAGACAAAGTTTGGTCAGAACTTCTTGGCAAGTTTTCACAAAAAAGCTTCAGTCAGAGGTTGCAAACATAGTTCAGAACATGATGCTTCAATCAGAATATATGGAAGCAATGTTCTCCTTCAGAGCATGCTGGAGCCAGAAGATACAAAGATCAGAGGTTGGATGTTACGCTGAAGAAGAACTTATGATCCAGAACTAAGCCTTGGTGTAGAATCTCACGTTACAAGATTTCTGGTTGTGATAAGTCTCATCATTATTCAATGCTCATTTAATGCTCACAACCACTTTTGAGTCTTTATCCAAAGGATTTCCACCACGTGTATCTCTACTATCTTGGGATAGCAAACTCGGATACTAGGCCCATGCTTTGCTTTTTGCTTTTTGCTTTTCCTTAATTCCTATTGACAACCACCATGCTTGCTTCAAGAACAAGGCAGTGCTTCAGCATATGAAGGTTATATTCAACGCTTTGGTCAGAACATGACCAAATCCCAAAACCTTGTCTATACAACCTGTTGCAGACCTATAACCAACAGCTAGGCCAGCCTACGCCTACATCTCATAATTGCACCAAACTGGCATACAAAAACAGTGATGAAAAAGCAAGATAACAGGGTGCCAAAAAAGTTCAAATCCCATTTGTCTTTCCCCCCAAAATCACAACAAATCCATCTATAAATACTTGGCTCCATCACACGTTTAAGGGGATGGCTTTTGGAGAGAGAGATTGGCCAAAAGAGAAAAAAGGGAGTTGTGAAACCTTCATGAAAATCTAGATTTCTCATACACAAAAACAAACCTTTATTCTTCCATTTGAATCAAAGAACTTGGCATTTTCTCTTCCATTACTCTTGCTGATTCCAAAACATCCAAAGGCAGCCACTCAAAGCTCCGAGTACGCTCCAGGTAAGTCTCTCTGACTTTGCTTATTTCATTATGAGCATCATTAACATGTAAATATCATAGTATTAATGTTGTACATTTCATTGCATGAATAGAAAAAATGTGGATCAGAGTTTCTTAATTAAGGCTAGACTCATATTTAGGATTAGAACTTCTGAAAATTGTTGTGCTTTTATCCTTCTGACTTGCTGATTGTTGAAAACTAAATAGATTGCTGATGTGCTGATTAAGAGTTAAAACATGGCATAAAACTTCCGATGTTCATTCATATTTTTAACATACAGAACTTCTATGATTTTCCTCACTGTTAAACACACACATAACTTTTGAGTTCTCTTCACTATTTTAACACACAGAACTTCTGATGATTCACTCACAGTCTTAGCACAACACAGAACTTCTGAGTCCTCCTTACATGTTAAATACACTGAACACTTAGAGTTTCTGATTTTTACATGCTGATAACACACTGAATTGCTGACGTTTGCTCACTATTTTAGTGTAATACAGAACTTCTGACTTTTGGTTCACTGGCTGAACACCACCCAGAACCTCTATTTTCCCCTCTAACATGTCTTGCAGGACCTCAGAGTTCACCAATCCAGAACTTCTGATTTCACTGACATCTCCTGCTAAGTCACAACGTTCTTGGCTTCAGAACTTATGATCCTAGTTCTTCTTCTTACGGTAATACGTTGTTTCTATCTTGCATTTATTTTCCTTTTTCATCATTTTTTTATTAACAAAAAAAACATAAAAATATTTTCCTTTTGATTCATTTCCTTAAGACAAAAACATTTTCTAAACAAGTCCATTTCTTTCTTATATTATGTATTTCAATATGGTTGTAATAGATAATTAGGACTTAAATTCCTTGCAATCCCCATTCGTACATATGTACCCCCATCCCCTAAATATTGTAATAGCGTAGGACTTTACATTTCTACAATTTATCACTTTCAAATGTAAATGCTAGTAATTAAGGTGTGTATGGAAAGATATAAAATCAACAAATAGATAACCCTAATCAAATATTAAATGCATGCAATCAAACACACTTGCACACATGCACCCTTAGGGTAATCTCACTTTGTTGCCTATCGGAAAAATAGTCATGTCCCTCGAACATGGGCATTTTAGAAAAAAAACATTGATAAAAGATCGTAGTCCCTCGATGACCCTCGATGTTGCCTTAGGTAAATGATCTAGTCCCTAAAACAACATTGTTAAAACGTCCCATATGTTTCCTTCTATGACTATACAAACGTCCCACGCCCGTCCCTTCACATCCAACGATAGGGCTTCTTACCAAATCAATGGCAAGGTAGCAACATCTAAAGGAGGAGGAAAAGCACATTTAAGACCTTTTGAGTAGGTAGGTTCTCTCTTAGTTACTCACTTGCTCACAACAAAAAACATTTTATACACTCACACTTCCATTTGAAACATTTTCAAAATATAACACTTTGTACGTGTTCTTATAGAAACGAGAGCCATTACAAAGAAAACCCTTTTCAAAATCACTTTCAAAAACATATCCCACAAACACCTCTTTGAACTATTTTCAAAACAAAACTTTGTACGCATTCTTATAGAAACGAGAATCATTACAAAGTCACATTTTCAAAATAATTTCAAAACCCACATCACAAAGCACATTTCAAAACAAAAGCAAGTGATCTAGCAAGTAACTAAGAGCCCATGGAAAACCATGGATGAAAAGGATGTTAATACCTTCCCTTTTCATAATCTACCCCCCGAACTCAAGAAAACATCTCTAAAGGTCTTTCCTGTGCTTTTTCACCTTTCCTTATTGGATAAAAGAAAAGTCGGTGGCGACTCTTGCTAAACTGCAACATTTGCGAACACAAACGTAAAATACCCAAGCCAGTTCTCCCAGCACATCACAGTCACAAAGGTAATACAAGCGTCATCGGGTTGCTTCTCTTTCGCGACACACGTGTCGCGGAGTGAAGAGTCGCCATTTTATCTTTCCGGAGGTAATGATGACTTCCAACTAAACCCCTGTTTATTGGGTGACGTTTCCCATGCCAAGTGCGTTGTTCACTGGACTCTATTAAAGACCCATTTTTTTCTTCTTTCCTTTTCTCTTTGGTAACTGCAGAAGGTGATTATTCTTTCAAGAGAGCATTTTAATCTCCCTCAAGTGTTTCTCCATTTTCTAGATATTTCCTCTTTACTCTTTTATTTACGTTTTGCCCTCTTAGGTCATGGTTGTCTTAAGAGAGTGTGGCAATGAGGGAAACATTGTGAAATCCTCTAGCGTTTAAGAAAGGAGAGAGTTATGGAACCAATGAACGCGAGAGATGAAGGGTGTTCTAGGTCAGGAGGAGTTTAATCGGATCATCCAGGAGGTTTATGGTTTCACCCTCTCTTTTTTGAGTGATTCTGACCACGATTCTTCCTCCTTAGGTTCTATAGAGTTTTCGATGGCTGCTACTGCCCCTTTTGACGCTGAAGTCATGAGATGCAAAAATAATGTACTCAACAACACAAATATTGTAAAAATTATGTCTTTGATGAAGGCAATAAAAATATCATCAATCTTGGGACAAAAAAGACAAGAAAGAGATCAAGATAGGTGCAACCTTGGAAGAAACCGTGAAGGAAAGGCTGGTCAAGTTCCTACATGAGTACGTAGATATATTTGCTTGGTCTTACCAAGATATGCCAGGGTTAGATACCAACATTATCGTACATAAACTACCACTCAAGGAGGGTTGTTATCCAGTTAGACAAAAGCTCAGAGGAACTCGTCTAGACATGGCTAGTGAAATTCGAGAATAAGTCCTCAAATAATTCGACACAAGCTTCTTAGCCATGGTAGAATATCCACCTTGGATTTCTAACATTGTTCCGATACCCAAGAAGGACGGTAAAGTGTGTCTGTATGTGTGGACTATCGAGATCTAAATAAAGCAAGTCCTAAAGACGATTTCCCGTTACCTCACATAGATGTTTTGGTGGACAATACAGCTCAAGCTTCAGTGTTTTATTTCATGGATGGTTTCTCAGGATATAATCAGATAAAAATGGCTCCCGAGGATATGAAAAAGACTACCTTCACGACTCCTTGGGGAACCTTCTGCTACAAAGTAATTCCCTTCATTCTGAAGAACGCGTGGGAGGCTTATCAATGAGCAATGGTCACGTTATTTCATAATATGATCCACAAAGAAGTTGAAGTTTATGTGGACAATGTGATCGTTAAATATTAAACAGAAGAGGAACATATCATTCATTTATAGAAACTATTCGAACGACTATGAAAATTCAGATTAACGTTGAATTCGAACAAATGTGCATTTGGTGTCAGGTCATGCAAACTATTGGATTTTATTGTAAGCAAACAAGGTATTGATGTGGATCCTGACAAAGTAAGATCCATACAAGAAATGCCATCTCCGAGGATAGAAAAAGAGGTTCATGGTTTCTTAGGACGACTGAATTACATCTCAAGGTTCATATCGCACCTAACTGCCACTTGCGAGCCTATATTCAAACTACTCAAAAAGGATCAATCAGTGGAGTGGAATGCAGACTACCAAACAACCTTTGAAACAATAAAGAAATATTTACAAGAACCACTTATTCTAATGCCACCTATTCCTAGAAGACCACTTATCGTGTACTTGACAGTTCTTGAAGGATTTATGGGATGTATATTGGGTCAACACGACGAAACATGTAAGAAAGAGCATGCCATCTACTACCTAAGCAAGAAATTTACTGACTGCAAAACCTGATACTCATTCCTTGAGAAGACTTATTGTGCTTTAGTGTGGGCTACTAAACGACTGAGACAATATATGTTAACCCACACCATGTGGTTAATAGCAAGAATGGATCCTTTTAAGTATGTGTTTGAAAAACCAGCTCTCACAAGAAGAATTTCCATACTGAAGATGTTTTTAACCGAATACGACATCCAATATGTTACTTAAAAGGCCATTAAAGGCACTGTACTAGCTGATCACCTAGCTTATCAACCATTGGCAGAATATCAGCCGATGAAGTTCGACTTTCCAGACGAAGACATCATGTTATAGGAGACTACAAAATACCAGGACCCAACGAAGGACGTGAACCAGGGGCACGATGGACACTCATGTTTGACGGTGCTTCAAATGCACTAGGACATGGTTTTGGAGTTGTATTGACTTCTCCAAAGAACTTTCATAAGCCTTATACTGTGAGGTTATGTTTTGATTTCACCAACAACATTTTTGAATACGAAGCTTGTATATTGGGTTTGGAAGCTACTATTGATCTAAGGATTAAATACCTCGAAGTATATGGAGACTCAGTGTTAGTTATATACCAAGTCAACGGTGAATGGAACACACGACATCCCAAATTAATTCCATATAGAGATTATGTTTTGGAGCTAGCTATAAAATTTACGGAGATTACTTTCACTCACATTCCCCGATAAGAAAATTAAATGGCAGATGCCTTAGCAACTATGTCAGCCATGTTCAAAGTAATTTGGCCTAATCAAGAACCACGCATCACGATCATACATTTCAAAGAGCCAACACACTATCTCGTAGTTGATGAAGGGTCGGATAACAAACCTTGGTTCTACGAAATCAAGAGATACTTAGAAAAGTAAGAATATCCAGGAGGTGACTCAACAATAGACAAGCGAACTTTACGAAAGCTAGCAGAAAAGTTCTTCTTAAATGCAGATGTACTGTACAAAAGAAACTACGACATGGTTCTACTCAGGTGCATGGAGAAATACGAAGCAGACACACTCATGAAAGAAATCCACGGAGGAACCTTCAGGACTCATACAAATGGATATGACATGGCTAGGAAAATCTTAAGAGCAGGTTACTATTGGTTGACAATGAAAGATGACTATTACTGTTATACGAAGACATGCCACAAGTGCCAAATTTATGTCGACAAGGTGCATGTGCCACCAACTCCAGCGAACGTCCTAAGTTCACCATGGCCGTTCTCGATGTGGGGAATTGATAAGATAGGAATGATTGAACCAAAGGCTTCTAATGGACACTGATTCATACTAGTTTCCATTGATTATTTCACCAAGAGGGTAGAAGTCGCTTCTTATGTAAACGTGACAAAGCAAGTAGTCACCTGATTCATCAAATAGAATATCATATGCAAATATAGAGTTCCTAGCAGAATCATCACAGACAATGGGTCCAACTTGAACAATAAAATGATGAAGGAGCTATGCGATGATTTCAAAATAGAGCATCATAATTCATCTCCTTATCGACCCAAGATGAGCGGGGTCGTTGAAGCTGCCAATAAAAACATCAAGAAGATTATTCAGAAAATGGTAAAGACATATAAAGATTGGCACGAAATTCTTCCTTTCGCACTACATGGCTACCGTACCTCAGTACGTACTTCTACAGGTGCAAATCTTTTCTCTCTTGTTTATGGCATAGAGGTTGTACTCACTGTTGAAGTTGATATTACATCACTATGAGTCCTCATGGAAACTAAGCTTGAAGAAGCAGAATGGTTCCATACACGACTTGATCAACTCAACCTCATTGAAGAAAATGCTTAACAAATGTATGCCTTAGTTAATTATATCAAAAGTGGATGAAGAAAGAATTCGATAAAAAGGTTTATCCTCGAGGGTTACAAGAAGGGGATCTGGTCCTCAAGAAGATTCTGCTGCCTTGACTAGATTCATGCGATAAATGGACACCTAACTACGAAGGTTAATATGTGGTTAAAACGACATTATCAGGAGGAGCTCTTATCCTTACAACAATGGATAGGGAAGAACTACCACATCCTCTAAATTTTGACGCAGTAAAAAAATACTATGTATAAAAAGCCCGTTAAGTCGAAAACTTGAAATTGTGACTTAGGAAAAAAGGGGTGTCCCGGTGGATTGAAAATCCTAAAGGGTGATCCAGGAAAAAATTAGGGACACCTACAGAAAATCATCATCCCGGTTGATTGAAAACCCGAAAGAGCGATCCAGGAAAAAGTTAGGGACTATATTCAAAAAATGAACAAATAGACTGCGATTCGAGAATTTATTTCATCTACGACTACGAAGGGGAAGAATTGATCTAATTGTCTTTCTTAGAAGCAAAGGGATTGGAGTTATCAAAAGACATTGGAGAAATAGCAGTATCGATTATTACTTTTCATTGCCATTTTCAGTTTTGTTTATCTTTTTGTAATCACCTCTTTTAGGGATTGTCTTGTACTTTGGCCTATTTAAAAGCATTATCATTAATAAAATAATTTATTTTTCAAATCTTTTTCAATTACGTTTTTCCTTTTCCGACTTGTTTGTAAAATACTACGATTATTTCTTGTAAACAATGCGTCGAGATTATTTTAGGGATTTTACAACATAAAAAGCATTGACAAAACATCAAAAAGCATTATGGTTAGAAAAAAGTCAAAAGAAATCCACACCTACGCCTACGATACAATTACCAACATCACACTGACACTATTCATAACGACATATCAAAATAAAAATCAACTTGGGGACGCCACGACAAAACAACAGAGAAACATACAATGTTGGGAAGTCAGTGACTCTAAGAACCCAATGGTCTAAAACGAGAAAATTATTCAAACATTCATAAACACTAGGTGCATTTACATACGAAGTACATATCAACAACAATTTCATTGGGGATCACATAGACATAGTCATTGGGCATCATACATAAACATGTCAATCATACATTGCATTGAAAACTTCAAAGGCCCAGGAATAATACGAGACATCATAAGGCATATTTACCAGTTAAGTTACCTGCGTGAATCCAAAATTCAAACCTTGGCATTTTTCACACTATTACAAATACCTCGGTTGAGAACAGACACAACATTTAGAGGTACTACAAACTAAGAATTACACTAGGCGGTATATCTACGAATCATATCCATGGCCTAGTTATTCAATTTCAAACTTTCCAATTTCAAATTCAAACATTTTCCCGTATAATTTATCCCCTAGGTTGTGATAAATATGCAAGTCTGCAATACAACTCGCTATGTTAGTCTCGAAGCTTTAGCTAATTTGTTATCAGACCCTTTTTTACTCTATTAGATTAGTCCCTTGTTATAAATAGAGTTGATATTCGCGTCGTCTACCCCCTAGGTAGTGGTAGATATGCAAATCAGATATACCTGCTCATATGAGTCCCTGTGCAATGATAGGTTATTTTCTAAAATTTTCAATCTTATTGGTTTAGTCCCTTGGCATAAATAAGATCGATACCATGTTATTTATCAACTAGGTTGTGATAAATATCGTAAATTTGAATTTCCACTTAATATGTTAGTCTCAAAGTTTTAGTAAGTTTATCCTCAAATCTTTTTCAACTCCATTGGTTTAGTCCATTGGCATAAATGGAGTTGGTACCTACGTCACTTATCCCCTATGTTGTGGTAGGGATGTGGAATCTGCGATATCGTCCCTTTTCATATCTATTAATTTAGTCCCTTGGTAAAAATAGATATGCGAACCCACGCTCTAAGAATTGATGAGTTAACTGAAGAAGTGAAAAACACAAGAAGGGGGGTTGAATTGTAAAACTGAAAATCAATGCAATGAACACGATATTTTTATCCTGGTTCGTTTGATCTCAAACTACTCCAGTCCACCCGTCAAGGTGATTTTGCCTCTCTCCAACGAGGTCTTAATCCACTATATTCAACTGAATATTACAATCTGCTTTAACAACTGCTAAAGCCTTCTTGATGCAAACCACAAACCGGTTTGTCAAGGAAACACTTTCTTACAAAGAATAGAAGTCTAGGTGTGAATGTTTTCTACAAAACTGTTTATCACAACTGTGATATTACACAACTTAAGCTTATTGAAACTAGATTGCTAAAGATAATTGAGTAATGAAATGTGGAGCTTTTTAGCAAACTGAGAATGAGAAGATGATGAATAGCTTTTAGGCGTGAAAATAGTTGTAGAGCATTAGCCAATTCAATCTTCATTGTCTTGTTTATATAGCACTAAAATTGGAATTTTTTTTATTAATAACCAAGTATTAAAAAAATATTTCGCGAATAACCGGGTTTCGGAAAAAATTACGCAAATAACCATGTTTGAGATGGCTCCATAAAGGAGGAGCCATCTCATTTGGCGCATCCTCCTCTTTTTATAAGGGAGGCGCCATCTCATTTGGCGCCTAAGGGCAAATGGCAAGCCCTAAGCCAAGTGAGATGGCGCCTATGTACAAAGCTAGGTCAAAAAAAAAAAAAATTTCTTTCCTGCGCGTTGCGTATTAGACAGAGATAAACAAAATTGATTTTTTATTTGATAAAAAATAATTACATTGAACTGTTTTACATTGAAATAACAGTAAAAAAAAAGATACAAAAAATACTGGAAAAAAAAAAGATACATCAATGATCCCCAGGAACCCGGTAATGACCCCCAGTTCCGCATCCCCGTCCTCGCCTTTCTCTTGCTGGGTGCCGTCTCGTTTCCTGTTGCGGCAAGGTCGATGGCCCAGCGAAGTCAATGCGATCCGAATCCATAAAATCAGTAAGATCTCCATATCTCGAAGATCTGCTCTGGTACAGTCGGTTACCCATACCCTCGAAGTTTGGTCGTGTTGGCGGTGGGTGGGGTTCCATGGTTGGTCGGTAGCATTGGTCGTCTGAATATGGGGGGTAGAAAGGAAATGGATCTTGGGGTGTTTGGTACTGTGGATGTTGGGTTGTTTGGTGATATGGTGGTTGATGGTAGGTTTGGTCGGGTTCGTCATAATCTTCTGACATTCCCATATCAGGGCTAAGGCTGGATGTTGAGGGCCCCATATTGGGATATGTGGAAGACTGAAATTGTGTATGGGGTATGTGGGTTTGCTGGTATTGGGGTTGGTATTGTGGTTGGGTTTGAGGGATATCTGGGTATTGGTAGTTTGGCGGTGACTGTGGTTGGTAGTACGGCATTTGGTTGTAGTTGTGTTGTGGTGGGGAATGTGGTTGTGTGTTTGTTGGTCTGTTTCTTCTAGGGGGTTGGTTTGAGGTTGATGGATTTTGGGTTTGTTGGTGGGGAATCGAGGGTTGTGCCCATTGTGTGCGTGGGTCAACCAAGTACCTCGGATGAGACACGTGCATATCTGGGTTACTAACCGACCTGTACCACGACATATATTGATCGGTGTGTCGCATGTTACCTTGAGTAAGGAAAATAGGGGATTGCAAGATGTAGCGGTGACGCCTTTGCCACATTTTACACCATTCTGGAGCAAAGTCTTTCCAGTTGGTTAGATTCCACTGGGCGTCGACCCTTTTTAAATGCCAGGGGGACAAATCTGTTGGATCACTTGGTATGTCTTGGATCATTCCGAACTGCATCTTCACACGGTCGTTGTGGTGCATCTCCACAATGTTGAACCGAATGAGTCATCTAACCTTCGAATCAGTCATCTAACCTTCAAACATTCCAGCATTCATACCTTCATATAATCAATAAACCCAAAACATTCCCACCTTCATACCTAAAACAATTCTACACAATGGCCTCTTCACCACAATTTGTTGTCAAAGCACATTTCAACGGTGAGACATACATGTGTCCCACAGTTGGGTTTTTGTTTAGAAACACCGACAATGTCCGATTTCTCTTAAACGGGAAAGCAAATTTCTCCTACTTTAAGAAAAGATTGGAGGCCAAACTTGAACGAGGCCCGATATCCCAGATATTTTATCAGAGTCCAGTCTTTTTTGGAAACAACCAAGTCATATTTTATAAGGTTGCAATTCAAGATGACGAGGATTTCCAGAACATGATTTCCAGCCATGTCTATTCTGGAAACGACTCTATTGAGTTGTACGTTCTGTTTCAAGAGCCTCCGGTGACACAGGAGGTAGAGCCTCCGGTGACACAGGAGGTTGATCCTTTGGAGAATGAGCAAGATGAGGTGGATGCAGTTGATGATGAAGAAGAAGATAACGAGTTAGAGTTCGATGAAATGGTGAACGACGATTCTGACGATGATGGCATCCCAAGTATTCCTACCGACAAAATCTACACACCACCTACGCACATGACAAACTTCAACATGGGCGGAGATGAACCTTCTACGGACTTGTTTTTCCAACCGTATATGCAATCAGATGAAAATTTAAAAGAGAAGGACAAGTTTCGTAATAGAGAGGAATGCATAAGGGCCATCAAAAAATTTCACATGCTCAACTCGGTTGATTATAAGGTGGATCGTGTAAACCCGGAAAGGTACAAGATCAAGTGTGTCCACCCTGACTGCATGTTCAAGCTGACCGCTTCATACAGACTAAGGGGTGACTGCTGGGTCATAGGTTCCATGACAACCCATACTTGTGTAAGTTCCACTCAATCACAAGACCACCGAAAACTCAACCATGATCTAATCTGTCAAGAAATCCTACCCCTGGTGAGCAACGACCCTTCTTTGAAGGTGAAAACAATCATCTCCCACATCACCACGGTTTTTAACTACACTCCGTCTTACCGTAAGGCGTGGTTAGCAAAGACTAAGGCGATTGAAAGGGTGTATGGAAACTGGGAGGAGTCATACCGAGAACTTCCCCGCTACCTCAATGCACTAAAGACATATTCTCCAGGTAGTGTTTATGTTCTGGAAACATTGCCCGCGTACGCCCAAGATGGTAGTGTACTACATGGCAACGGAATATTCAGTCGCGTCTTTTGGGCATTTCAACCATGCATCACAGGGTTTGCATCATGTAAACCAATTCTACAAATAGACGGGACTTGGTTGTATGGGAAGTACAAAGGCACTCTTTTGATGGCAGTTGCACAAGATGGCAACAATAACATTTTCCCCGTTGCGTTTGCCCTTGTCGAGGGGGAGACCGGTGGTGCTTGGAGCTTTTTCCTGAAAAATCTTCGTACACACGTGGCTCCTCAACCAGATCTATGTTTGATCTCGGACAGACATGCCTCCATTGAAAGTGCCTATAATAATCCGGCAAATGGTTGGCATGACCCTCCTTCTACGCATGTCTATTGCATCAGGCATATCGTCCAGAATTTCTCGAGGGAGGTCAAGGACAAAATTTTGAGGAAAGCGGTGATGAATGCGGGATACGCACTGACACAGCCCACATTCAAATATTACCGCAACGAGATCCGTTTGTCTAACCCAGAAGCCGGTACGTGGATCGACAACATACCGGTCGAAAAGTGGACTAGGTCATACGACAATGGCCAAAGATGGGGGCATATGACAACAAATCTTATTGAATCAATGAATGGGGTATTCAAGGGCATACGAAACCTCCCCATCACTGCCTTGGTGAAATCCACATATTTTAGGATGGCTGCGTTATTTGCCAAAAGAGGTGAAATGTGGTATTCGGTCTTGCAATCAGGACAACTATGGAGTGAAAGCTGTATGAAATACATTAAGGCTGAAAGTGCTAAAGCCAACACTCACATGGTTACACGGTTTGACCGCCATAGCCACAACTTCATTGTGAAAGAGACAATTAACCACAATGAAGGCCTGGCAAGACAGGAATACAGGGTCATTTTACCTTCTCAATGGTGCGATTGTGGTAGGTTTCAAGCTTTTCGTATGCCTTGCTCTCATGTCATTGCCGCTTGTGCGCATACCCATCAAGACGCGCTTCAACTGCTCTCAAACGTTTATAAATCTGAAACGTTGCTCACTGTTTACAACAACAACTTTCCTTTGGTGGCAAAACCGGACTATTGGCCTGAATACAACGGTGATATAGTTTGGCACAATGACCAAATGCGAAGGAACAAGAAGGGTCGTCCCAAAAGCAGGCGCATAACAACAGAAATGGACGATCTTGACAGGTTGGAAAGAAAGTGTGGTTTATGCCATCAGGTCGGACACAATCGCAAAAACTGTCCGAATCGGGCGTCTGGCTCGACCACATAAATTTTGTAATACAATAAATCTTTTCAATATTTGTGTTGTAAACATTATGGGTTTTCCGTTAATAAAACTGTTCACACAATTTAAGAAATTCAATATAGGAAATTACATTAGGGTTTTTGCGTACAACAATGATTAACGATAATCAATCTAGGAAATTACAACTGTTAACACAATTTCATCTGACCCATGCATCATCATCATTACATCACTGTTTGTTTTGACTTCCTCCAACCACACATTAGGTCTTCCTGTCGCATACGAGGTTGTTGTTCGTTTTCGCTGGATCCTTCGAATTTTTTCCCCCTCGACGATGTCTCCATCTAGCCACCGCATCAACTCCCGCTTCAGACGCTCCATGGAGTGAATGTGCCAGAATTTCATTTTCATCGCAGGTTTCGTGGCGGAGAATATAACGTAACCATCTCTGCTAAAAATAATAGGCGACGTCATTACGTAAATAAGGGAGTACAAAATAAAAATACAGTGCGAGAAAGTGTGAGAAATTTCAAAGAAACGGACGAATTATTTATAAAACAGCAAAAAACCCTAGTTTTGCCCTAGGCGCCAAGTGAGATGGCGCCTCCTCTCCTTTTTAAGGAGCATGCGCCATCTCACTTGGCTAAAAGCCAATGGAGGCGCCAAGTGAGATGGCGCCTAGGGCAAAACCCTAGGTGCATGCGCCAAATGAGATGGCTCCTCCTTTGTGGAGCCATCTCAAACATGGTTATTTGCGTAATTTTTTCCGAAACCCGGTTATTTGCGAAATATTTTTTTAATACTTGGTTATTAATAAAAAAAATTCCTGAAATTGTTGAACGTTGGAGCAATAATCTTGATTCAATGCCAATAACAAACTTTCCTTATTAAGCAGATCTTGTCTGGAATGATGCCGTTGGTAATAATTCGCCTTGAATGCACAGTACCGTTGCTACTTAAAGCGTGTTCTGGCTTTGGCTCATTCTGACTCTGCTTAAGTGCTGATGAACTGTTGTTGTCTTTATCAGAGTGTTGAGCGCAGTTCTGTTCATCAAGCTTCAGCATACGCGTGAATTGTTCTTCTTATTCTGGTATTCTGATATAGCATCTTCTGATGCTGATGTTGATATCCAATATTCTGATGTTGATTAAGATGTACTTTTGCTGATACCTATCAGAGTTTCTGCAAAACAGAAGGTAATATTTTAGGTAGCAAATAGTTCTTACATGAATCACATAATTAATATATCCTTTCATTTTGTTATCATCAAAACTTAAACTTAGGGTAGAAGATTCAAACTTTGTTCTAACAATCTCCCCCTTTTTGATGATGACAAAAACTAGATATTTTTAATTGAAAATAACGTGAAAAAGTATCAGAGATAACTAAATGATAAGATGTATCAGAGTAAGAAGTTATCAAAGATAAGGGATAAAGAGATATCAGAGTTGAGATCAGAGATACTCCCCCTGAATTTATTACTTCCCTTTTTAATTCCAAGAGTTCTTCAGGATCAGATCTTTATTGTCTTTCTTTGATCATCAGAATATCAGAGCTTTGACTATCAGAAGCTTTAGATCAGAATATCAGAGCAGAGCTTCAGATCAGAATATCAGAGCTTTATCAGAGCTTTGCTTTGGATCAGAGTATCAGAGCTTTAGTCTTCAGTGAGTTAGAGAGCATTCTTGTACCTGTAGACTTAAGCAAAAACAGAAGAAAACATTCAAGTATATCAGAGTTAGAATGTTTGAGACTTTCTGTCTCAGTAATCCGTTATTGAAAAATATCATTCTTGTTCTCCCCCTTTTTGTCAGCAATCAAAAAGTGTAAGTGATGTGCTAAAACATTTAGATCAGAAAAACTTTGTCATATTAAAATAGTCAGAACCAGACAAAACAGTACAGAAAATATGCAAAGAAAACATGAAAATGGCATGAATTAAAATCTAAGGTTGGGGAGGAAGGCGTGTGAACAGAGTCTCCAGCATTGCCTTAATCTGATCAGCAGTCTCATTCTGCTTGTGCACCATGCTGACTACTGTATCTCTCTTGCTATCCTGCACATCCATCCTTTCCTTCATCTTCTGATCATTTTCATCCATCCTTTGTTGCAGACAAATATCATTCAGCTTCAGCTCTTCCAGAGTCTGCCTGTCCAAGGCAGCTTGAGAAACATCAGAAGCAGGGAGCTTCTGAGAGCTTTCTGCAACATCTTCAGCTTGACTGGCTTCAGCTTGAATTGTCTGATCTTCTTCTGGCTGCACTTGTGAAGCTGGACGCTTCTCAGACCATGGCTCACTGTCCATAAGGAGCACGTCTTCTTTCAGCAGCTGACTTCCAACTTCGTTCAGAAGCTTGCTGAAATTCTGTTGTGCTTGCTCATAATTGATGTCTTGCAATTTTAGAGCTTCAGCACGTACCCAAATTCTGAATCGTGTCCAGAGCTGGTCTGAGGCAGCTGGGTCAATCATTCCAGGACAGACTTGCTTCAGAGAAGTAATCCACTGCTGCATACCTATTTCAAAATTCATAATGCCAGAGCCAACATCTGGCTGATTTGGTTTTGGAATGGCTATTTTATTTTTCAGATCAGCAAGACGGTCAAGGATTGTTAAATCTATGAAGGTCCTGCTGGGGTCTTCTGTGGTTTGTTTGGGAGCTGTTTGTTTGGGAGATGGAGTGGGAGAATTAGAAATAATGATTGGACTGTTTGGGGTTTTGGGAGTGTTTGGAGGGGTGGTTTCTGGAGAGGATGGCAGCTGGGCCATTGTTACCGTTGTTCCACATGGCAGTTGTATTGCCAGAGGTTGTGGCTCAGAGGATTGAGGAGAATGAGGTTCAGAAGGTGGAGGAGTTGGAGTTTCAGAGTGATGAAACTCAGGTTGAGGTGATGGTTGAGGTGATGGTGGATGAATTTCTGGTTGAGGAGAGGGAGAAGGAATTGCTGGTTGTGGAGAAGGAGGAGGAATTTCTGGTTGTTCAGGAATATGTGGTTCTTCTGGAATGGGTGAGAGAGGTTGTTCTGGTTGAGGAGAGTGGACAGTTTCTGGTTCAGTGTTTGGATTATTGGAGAGCTGATCAGAAGCATGTTGATCAATATCAGACAGAACTTTGTCAAGTTCTGATGATGTTGAAGTTGTTGGTTTGGGATGTTTGGTGCGGGGTCTTCTGAGTGTTAGTGCCTCAGAAGGTCATCTTCTGGTTCGGTTTCATCTATAGTTGGGATGGGGATTGGGATTTCATGAGAAGCTGGAGTTGGGATAGATGTTGGAATAGCAGAAGAATTTAAAACAGAAGCAGCAGATAAATTACCTCTTTTCTTGGGTGTCTGATGGGATGTTCCTTCTGAAGGAGCCTTCCTTTTCTTCGTCTTCTTCAGTGTAACTTCTGGTTGAGGTTGGTGCAGATCTTTGATATTCAGCTTGGGATCTGAACCATCAGCCTTGCACGCGTCCAAGTATCTGAGAACCACCACTGGTTTAGATTCCATCTCAGAAAATAATGGAAAGTCACTCAGTGGGACTCTTCTGCTGGTGATATCAGCAATAGGAGTAACGCTGGGTTCCTTTTTGATATTCTCTATTAATTTCATTTTCTTCAGATTCTTCGCGTTCAGAGGCTTGCCAACCGTTGGTTCAATGGTGCTTAACTCTTGAGCTTCTATTAGGTGCTCTATCAGCCTATTCTTAGTCAGAATATCTGATATTAACCTTCCAAAGGGTATCCAATCCCTATTTGTTCTTTCTTCTTCCCTGGTTTCCTTCACGCTTGTTCTGAGGTGATTAAACAGAAGATAAACCAAGTTGATTTTTACCTTCTGATTGATAAAATAGATCAGAAACTGCTGATCTATATTTATGTAATCAGGGGAACTTGTTGGCTTCCTATGATTAAAACACCCCAGAATGATCTTCGCCCAAACTCTGTGGTGATCCTTTAGGTCTCTAATTTTGCTGCTGGGCACCCCAAGGGTGAAAATCTGTTCTGCTATGACACCCACATCAGAGCATCTTTCAGCCATATCAATACAGCAGACGCCACTGTAACCAATCAACTTTGATATGTGATCCTCAGTGATCACAATCTTCATTCCCATTATGAAGGAGGTGACTTGATGCGTTAAAGCAGACGCATGAATCTAGAACTCCTTGACTAACATTGGGAACGTTGGTCCAACCAACCTGTCAAAATATCTCTCCCATTTATGTGCCCTAACTTCTTCTGTCAAGTCAAAACCATTCTCTTTCAGACTGCCAAAATCAATAATCAGTTCAGACAAAACTTCTAGATTCTTCACTGGTGTAAGGAGTGTTCTGAATGGAACTTGGTACTGTTCAGAGGAAGCTTTCTTTTGAGAACCTGCAGAAGCACTGCTGGAGGTTGCCATGTTCACAATTAGGGTTTTTTTGAGAAAACTGAGAAAAAGGGTTTAAGTTTGAAAGAGATGAACACAGAGAAAATGCAGAAAATATTTGAGAGATAATGTGAGAAGTTAACATGCTTAAATAGACTTCAGAATATTTTGAAAGAGTAAACGGTTTCAAGAAAGAGAAATAAAATCATGATTACGTTTTAAAAACATGATTACTGTCATTTAATGCTTGCTGATTTTGGGGGATTTGAGAAAGATACTTGAAACGGTTACCAGACATGTGTCTCAATGCACCCAATCAGCGTTTTGCCTTCTCAGAAGCGTGCACACATGTTCTGCTTCAGAGATTTGCTGATGATTGGATGACACTTGTTTGATTTAATGATCAACACGTCTATCCTTGAGCTGAAACGCTCAGATCTTTAAGACTAGCATCTGATACAATCTGCATGTTCTATCTTTCTGAAAAGAGATTGATCAGAAGTTCACAGTAAAACAAATACATTCTGAAGATAAATATATGGAATTAAAACATTTTCACTCTGGGCAGATTTTCATGCTGAGATGTTTCAGAATGAAATTGAACCTATCTTCAGAAAGGGGTTTAGTGAAGATATCAGCCCATTGATGGTCTGTATCAATAAATTTTAAGTTTAAATTTCCTTTCTGAATATAGTCCCTAATGAAATGGTGTTTTATTTCTATATGCTTAGCTCTAGAATGTAAAATAGGATTCTTACTTAAGCAAATAGCAGAAGTATTGTCACAGAGTATAGGAATGTTACTCTCAAAAATCAGGAAGTCTTCAAGTTGACTTTTCATCCAGAGCATTTGTGTGCTACATCCTGCTGCTGCTATGTACTCAGCTTCTGCTGTTGATAGCGCAATTGTGGATTGCCTTTTGCTGGACCAAGAGATCTGATTGTCTCCCAGAAACTGGCAGCTTCCAGAAGTACTTTTACGCTCTACTCTGTCTCCAGCAAAGTCAGCATCGCAGTAGCCTACTAAGCTGTAATCACTAGATTTTCTATAAAATAAACCCAGATTAGTAGTACCTTTCAGATACTTGAAAATTCGCTTAACAGCTGTTAAGTGAGATTCTCTAGGATCTGATTGGAATCTAGCACAAATACATACGCTGAATAGTATATCAGGTCTTGAAGCTGTCAGATAAAGGAGAGAACCAATCATACCTCTGTAGACCTTCTGTTCTACCTTTTTGCTTACCTCTTCTCTTTCCAGAATGCACGTGGGATGCATTGGAATCTTTGATGGCTTACATTCTGAGAGGTCAAATTTCTTCAGAAGATCTCTGATGTATTTGCTCTGATGAATGTAAGTTCCCTCTGGAGTTTGATTGATCTGAATTCCTAGAAAGAATTTCAGTTCCCCCATGAGGCTCATCTCAAATTCTGCCTGCATACACTTAGCAAATTTTCTTCCAAGAGAAGGATTAGTAGATCCAAAAATAATATCATCAACATAAATTTGACAGACTAAGATGTCATTCTTAACTGACTTACAGAATAAGGTAGTGTCCACCTTCCCTCTGGTGAATTCATTTTCTAACAGAAAGTTACTTAGTCTTTCATACCAAGCTCTGGGAGCTTGTTTCAGACCATACAGTGACTTCTTTAGTTTGAAAACATGTTCTGGATGTTTTGTATTTTCAAAACCAGGGGGTTGGTGCACATAAACCTCTTCTTCTATATAACCATTTAAGAATGCGCTTTTGACATCCATCTGATACAGAGTGATGCCTATATTAACAGCAAATGAAATTAAAAGTCTGATAGATTCTAACCTGGCGACTGGAGCAAAGGTTTCTGTATAGTCTATCCCCTCTTGCTGACTATAGCCTTGTGCAACCAGTCGTGCTTTGTTTCTGATGACTTCACCTTGTTCATTTAGCTTGTTTCTGAACACCCATCTTGTTCCTATGACGTTGAATACTTTTGGTCTGGGAACAAGATCCCATATGTCATTTCTGGTGAATTGATTCAGCTCTTCTTGCATTGCCAGAATCCAGTCATTATCCAGAAGTGCTTCATCAATGGAAGAGGGTTCAATCAGAGACACAAGTCCCATGAGGGTTTCTTCAGAGTTTCTGAAGCTTGCTCTTGTTCTGATTGGATCTTCCTTTCTTCCTAAGATAGTTTCTTCTGGGTGATCCAAGCTGCTTCTGGGTAATCTCTTCTGAGGTTGATCAGCAGCTGTCGTAGGATTGCTAGCAGTGCTCCTTTCAGACGTTGAAGGAGTGTCTGTGTTGAGAGCTTCTGATGACTTGTCTTCAGAACCTGTAAGTTCAATTTCCATACCTGCAAAAACTTCATTCTGCTTTGACTTTTCAGAGTCAAGCTTATCATCAAAACGAACACTGATTGATTCTTCCACAATCTGTGTTTCTGTATTGTATACTCTGTACCCTCTTGAGCATTCATAGTATCCTAACATAATACACTTTTGTGCTTTAGAGTCAAACTTGTTCAAATAATTCTTTGTATTTAACATAAAACAGGTACATCCAAATGGATGAAAATATGAAATGTTGGGCTTTCTGTTCTTCCACAATTCATATGGAGTCTTTTCCAGAATAGGTCTTATTGAGATTCTATTCTGAATGTAGCACGCTGTGTTTATTGCCTCTGCCCAGAAGATCTTAGCAACGTTTGTCTCATTGATCATGGTTCTGGCCATTTCTTGCAATGTTCTGTTCTTTCATTCTACAACTCCATTTTGTTGGGGAGTTCTAGGACAAGAGAAATCATGCAGAATGCCTCTGTCATTAAAGAATGACTCAAAATCTTTGTTTTCAAATTCTCCACCATGATCACTTCTGACTTTAACGATTCTAAGATCCTTTTCATTCTGAACTTGGTTACAGAAGGTAACAAACACAGAGTGTGACTCGTCCTTGTGTCTTAAGAACTTTACCCATGTCCATCTGCTATAGTCATCTATGATTACTAACCCATACTTTTTGCCACTGACTGAAGCAGTTTTAACTGGTCCAAATAAGTCAATGTGCAAAAGTTCTAATGGCTTAGAGGTAGAAACAACATTTTTAGATTTAAAAGAAGGTTTTGCAAACTTGCCTTTCTGACATGCTTCACACAGAGCATCTGAATTGAACTTAAAATTAGGAAGTCCTCTGACCAGATTGAGTTTGTTAATCTGAGATATTCTTCTCATACTAACATGCCCCAATCTTCTGTGCCAGATCCACTGCTCGTTGTTAACAGACAGAAGGCATTTTACATTCTGACTTTTCAATTCAGAAAGTTTGATTTTGTAAATGTTGTTTTTCCTCTTTCCATTAAATAGGATAGTCCCATCTTTCTGACTAACAGCTTTACATGATTTTTGATTAAAGATTATATCATAACCGTTATCACTTAATTGACTTATGGATAACAGATTATGCATTAATCCATCTACTAGCATAACATTATTAATAGAGGGAATATTTCCATTACCTACAGTTCCAGAGCCAATTATCTTTCCCCTCTGATTGCCTCCAAAGCCAACGTGGCCTCCAGGCTTAAGTTCCAGGCTTTGGAACATATGCCTTCTTCCCGTCATGTGTCGCGAGCAGCCAGAGTCCAGGTACCATGACTGGTGTTTCTGATTTGCTGCTAAAGATATCTGCAACATGTATTATTTTATCCTTAGGTGCCCAGATTTTCTTGGGTCCTGATTTGTTAGATTTACCAAAACTCTGGTTGAATTTTGGTTTCACAGAGTACTTACTGCTAGTGTATTTAATATCATGTGTGTGACCATACACAAAATGTGAATTCAGAGGTGTGTGTTTAATGGTTAAATCCATGACATTCTTTGGTGTAGGAACCTTACCTTGGTATCATATTCCCTTCCTGCCGTTTCTGCTAACTCCATAGATCATTGAAGCCATTTTGCTTCTATCTATGCTTTTAGCAAGGAACTTCTGGAAACTGTGATCATACTCCTTGATGATCTCATCAGCGTTGCTGGGAGTTTCAGAAATTGGTTCCTTCTGAGAGTTTTGTAAAGTATTTTCTAATTTTGAAATTTTATTTCTCAGCTCAGAATTCTCCAATTTAAGACTCTCAGTCTTATTAGAGTCAGATTCAAGATTCCTTTTCAGGTTTCTGAATTTAACTCTAATCTATTGATACCTTTCCAGAATTTCATTAAGGCTTTCAGCAAGTTCAGCCTTGGTAAAATTAACTGCAAAGTCAGGAAATACCTCTTCTGTGTCTGATTCTGAGTCTGATTCAGAAGCTTCACTATCTTCTGAAATGTTAGCCATGAGAGCTATGTTGGCTCTCTCATCATCTGATTCTGAGTCAGCTTCAGACGAGTCAGAGTCATCCCATGTGGCCATGAGACTTTTCTTCTTTTCTCTTCCAAACTTCTTTTTTGGCTTTTCCCTCTGAAGCTTTGGGCAGTCACTCTTGTAGTGTCCTTGCTCATTGCGCTCATAGCAGATGATGTCCTTGGTGTTTGGCTTTCTGCTTCCTGAGGAGCCTTCAGATCTTCTGTATCCAGAGGAAGAATTTGTCCTTCTGTATCTGGAAGAAGACTCGTTCTGATCAGATCTTCTGGGATTCTTGAATTTCCTTTGCCTCTGCTTCTACAGTTGATTCACTCTTCTGGAGAGGAGGGAGAGTTCGTCTTCTTCTGATGAGGATCCATCAGATGTTTCTTCAACTGCCTGCAAAACTTTAGATTCAGATTTTTTGTTAGATTTTAATGCTAAAGGCTTACCTTGCTTCTGGGGTTCATCAGCTTCTAGCTCTATCTCATGACTTCTGAGGGAGCTAATAAGTTCCTCCAGAGAAATTTTATTGAGATCTTTTGCTAGCTTCAGAGCTGTGACCATTGGCCTCCACTGCTTTGGTAGGCTTCTGATGATTTTCTTGACGTGATCAGCAATAGAGTAACCTTTGTCCAGAACCTTTAGACCAGCTACCAGAATCTGGAATCTTGAGAACATTGTTTCAATGGATTCACTTTCTTCCATTTTGAATGCCTCATACTTCTGAATGAGCGCCAGAGCTTTAGTTTCTTTGACCTGAACGTTGCCCTCATGCGTCATTCTGAGTGAGTCAAACATGTTCTTGGCTGTGTCTCTGTTGGACATCTTTTCATATTCAGCATACGAGATGGCGCTAAGAAGGATGGTTCTGGCCTTGTGGTGATTCTTGAAGTCACGCTTTTGTTGGTCAGACATTGTTTTCCTATCAATCTTCTGATCGCTTGCATTCACATGATGCGTGTATCCATCTGTCAACATGTCCCACAGATCAACATCATGTGCCAGAAAGAAGCTTTCAATTTTGTCTTTCCAGTAATCAAAATTTTCTCCATCAAAGACTGGAGGTTTGTCGCTGAATCTGTCTCTGTCCTCATGGTTGTCATTGCTGGTGTGAGAGTAAGTTCCTGCCATTGTGATTTTCTGACGCTGGATCTTGTACTGACACGGTTAAGTGTTTTAGCTCAGAACCAGGCGCTCTGATGCCAATTGAAGAAGTGAAAAACACAAGAAGGGGGGGTTGAATTGTAAAACTGAAAATCAATGCAATGAACACGATATTTTTATCCTGGTTCGTTTGATCTCAAACAACTCCAGTCCACCCGTCAAGGTGATTTCGCCTCTCTCCAACGAGGTCTTAATCCACTATATTCAACTGAATATTACAATCTGCTTTAACAACTGCTAAAGCCTTCTTGATGCAAACCACAAACCAGTTTGTCAAGGAAACACTTTCTTACAAAGAATAGAAGTCTAGGTGTGAATGTTTTCTACAAAACTGTTTATCACAACTGTGATATTACACAACTTAAGCTTATTGAAACTAGATTGCTAAAGATAATTGAGTAATGAAATGTGGAGCTTTTTAGCAAACTGAGAATGAGAAGATGATGAATAGCTTTTAGGCGTGGAAATAGTTGTAGAGCATTAGCCAATTCAATCTTCATTGTCTTGTTTATATAGTATTGAAATTGTTGAACGTTGGAGCAATAATCTTGATTTAATGCCAATAACAAACTTTCCTTATTAAGCAGATCTTGTCTGGAATGATGTCGTTGGTAATAATTTGCCTTGAATGCACAATACCGTTGCTACTTAAAGCGTGTTCTGGCTTTGGCTCATTCTGACTCTGCTTAAGTTCTGATGAACTGTTGTTGTCTTTATCAGAGTGTTGAGCGCAGTTCTGTTCATCAAGCTTCAGCATACGCGTGAATTGTTCTTCTGATATAGCATCTTCTGATGCTGATGTTGATATCCAATATTCTGATGCTGATTAAGATGTACTTTTGCTGATACCTATCAGAGTTTCTGCAAAACAGAAGGTAATATTTTAGGTAGCAAATAGTTCTTACATGAATCACATAATTAATATATCCTTTCATTTTGTTATCATCAAAACTTAAACTTAGGGTAGAAGATTCAAACTTTGTTCTAACATTAACTGTGTCATTATTACCCTTTTTACTTTTTGATTTATTGTATAGATTGTCTTTCAAAAGTTTTTGGTCAAAATTTGGGGTCTTCCATTATTTAATAATCCTCCAATCTGAATGTGTGAGAACTTTGTATTCTCACACCCTTCAATTGAAGAGTAATTAAATAGGGGCAGCTGTCATACCCTAAATTTTCCCGCATTAATGCTAACAGTTAAATTTGTTTTATTAGGTATATCTAGTCATTTTCCTACTATTTTTTTGTGCTATTATGTTTGTTTAAAATATTTTATTCTAATACTAACATTTAGTTATGTTATATTTAACTTAGATATAGATAGAATTAATTGATTTTATTTTATAAAACTTATGGTCATTATATATATATATATATATATATATATATATATATATATATATATATATATATATATATATATATATATATATATATATATATATATATATATATATATATATATATATATATATATATATATATATATATATATATATATATATATATATATATATATATATATATATATTCATTTTGGTCTTTTAACTATAGGTTATGGTTCACTTTGGTCCCTTATCTTTTTTTCGTGTCAAATTGGTCCCTTAATTTTCAAAACGATGCAAACAAGTCCATGTCGTCTACTCTGTTAGTCAAACTCTATTAAAAGTCTACGTGACACATTTGACCAACTATTGTAATGGAGTTAGCGTCGGAAAAACCGACGCTAAAAACTATTTCTGGGTTTTAATTAATGTTGTTCATCTCCTTCCCCAAATTTAATCCATAATGAAACCCATAACAAAAGTTTAACCCCTTTTCCTTACAAAAACACAGAAATTTAGGGATAACAACAAAAACCTAGAATTTCTTACTAAATTGCATCATTTTCTTACTGAATTTCTTACAAAAACCCATAATTTATTTCATTCATTCTTCCAAATCTTAGTAAGAATGAAATTACGGGGAGGAACATAAATTTAGAAAAAGAGAGAAAAGGATTATATGATATTCTGTGTACAAAAACATTATAATCAACACAAGTAATAAATCATCAATCAATACAATAAAATAATAAGCAACCACAACAGTGAGCTTAAATATAACCTCGTGGTGTGAATCTGAAACTAAATCCATAACAAGTGTTGTACCCCAAAATTTGCCCTCCCATTTCCTCAACATTTTCTTATCACAAGACCCTTGAAGACCAAGATCCAGTTAGGGTTTCCTCTGCTCAAGACTTCTCCTTGCACTATGGACTCAAATTAGGGTTTGTGTTTGCCCAGGGATGTTTTGACCTAAAATGCCTAAGATGACTTTCATGCTTCATATTGGACTCCCAAGTTTACCCATGCCAAGTTTCAAGTCTTGATTCCAAGTTTTACCCAGTCAATTGGACAGTTGACCTAGAAGTCAACTGTATTGGGGAAAAAGTCAACTGTGGCCAATTGACAGTCAAACCTCATGATTTTTGACCCACATCAACATATTGAACTCATATGGACCATTTGATCAAGTTTGGATCACAATTCCACAAGAAATTTGATCAGATCACCAAAAGGGGCAAAATGGTCATTTTTAGGGTTTTGACTGCACAAAGGCAATTTTTGACTGTTTGACCTAGCCAATGGCAAACCAAGCTCACATATGGAATCAAGGACTCAATGAAATGATCTTGACACATTCATCAAGCTCAAAAGATCCCAAGTACACAAGATTGACAGTTGAATTTCCCAGTCAATTGATCAATTTTGACTGTACACTGAAAAGTCAAACTTTGACTTTTTGGTCAAAATCAAGAGTCAAGATTCATTTTTCATAAAAACATGCCAAATCATGAAACTTGTTCACCAAGAAATCACAAAATGCAAATTAGGGTTAGAAAATGGAATTTTTCATAACTTAGAATTTTTCTAAGTTATGAAAAACCCTAATTTTTTCCCAACTTTGCCCCATCTTTTCAGCAAGATCCATTTGGATTCAAACAAAAGTCAAAACATGAAAGTTGTAGCTTGTTGCATAATCTACAACTTTGATTCACAAAGTTTTCTCATTTGAAGCTTGTATCTCAAGTTACAATTTTTTGAATAAGGGCACTAAACCATTTTTAACTTAGTGAAATTTTAACCTATTTTGACAAGGTTTTCTACCCCACTTCAAGGCCATTTTTCATACCCTTCCACTTGGAATTTCAATTTGCATTTCAAAGATGGATTGTAGTACACATTCCAAGCTTTCCAAAATGTCCAAGAACTTCTCAAAAAACCTCATAACTTGAGAGATTCGAATTTCACAAGTTGGCAAAAATTCACTTTTGTTCTTGACCAAGACATGTTCATAATCTTGCAAATTTGAACTCAGCTTGCTTTATGCTTGATTACAGGTCCTTGAACCATTCCATACTCAATAATTTAATGCATATTCAATGTGTTAAAGTGTTGTTCTTTGAGTGCAAGCATTGTATGCAAGATTAATCCTAAACTAGATAAAGTGAACTTTCCATTTTTGAAAAGATTAACTTTATGTCCAATTGCAAATCAAGAAAGTACATGGAAAATCTGCTTGGCACAAGATTATGGGCATAACACACTGATCAAGAGAGGATTATGCAGCACATTAGGGGGTCCTCTACTGACCTAGAAAGCCAAGTTGCATTTGTTTGCTTCAAGTTCAAGAAAAGTGCATAACTTGTACCAACTTTAATCTCAGCATTAGGACACAAGAAAGAAGTTATCAAACACATTCCAAATAATATATCCAAGCTAACACACGAGCCTTTGGCCTCTAAAACACTCTCATTGCCATAATCACCTTGAAACTGCTCAAACAGGGGAACCCCTGCAGATTGAGTGCTATCTCTCAATCCCTTCAAGCATTCTTGCCCAAACCTGTTCCTCTACCTTCCTTACAACCTATGCAAGCTAACCATGACTTGAAACCTGACCTGTAACACCTCCAAGCCACTTCACCATTTTTAAATTTCTGTTTTGCAGTTGGAGTTCACTAGCTCGATTCAGGGAGTTTCAAGACAAAGTAGGACTTGGAAAAGCATCCTTACACTTCAAGGAAGCTATACAAGTCATCATTTCACTCTGAAACATCCTCCATTGCAAAGCTCGTTTCCAACTGAACAGGTACATTCATGAAGTTCTATCTCCCTTATTAGGCATTGTTAGCTTTAGGTTTGTGAAGAAAACATGTCACAATCATAGCCCTGAACATGCTCATATGATAGATTTCATTTATATTTCGGTGTGCTTAGAGAATTTTATGTCTGAACATTGATGAAAAGGTAGGTCAGAAATTGGGGGAGGAGAAATTCTCCCTCATCTTAGAGAGTTAGGTCAAGTTCTTTACATGGTTGAAATCGTCTCTTGATGCTCTACACTTTTCATGTTATGAGTTTTGCTTGAAAGTCCAGGAATCCAGAGATAAAAAAACGCGTGTTTGCTTGAAGGATATTGTTCAGAGGTTGAAGAAGATAGGTCTTCTGGGCTGGGGCCTGGAATTTTTTCTTATTTGCACCACTTCATTACTCATGAACCCCCCTGAGCCCATTTGCTTCATTTTTTG
The DNA here is from genome assembly GCA_948472305.1 of Vicia faba. Lineage (NCBI taxonomy): Eukaryota > Viridiplantae > Streptophyta > Magnoliopsida > Fabales > Fabaceae > Vicia > Vicia faba. Next base: position 778,284,152 of record OX451737.1, read on the forward strand.
ACTCTTTTTGACTTTTTCTTTTTTGATTGACTTTGTTTATTTTTTCTCATGACATTAAAAAAATAAAAATATTTTTTCCATCATTTTTTGAATATATGGCATATTTTATTTGATTGTTTTCTTTTGTTTGTATATAAATATTATATATATCTATTATTAGAATAAAATAGAAAAAAGTGTAATACATTTTATTTTTATTTACCTTCTGAAAATATTTCACATAAAATACTTTTTTTATTTATTTTGTTAAATATTAATATATATTATTTATGTGTATAATACCTATTTAAGACTTTATATATATAATAATAATATATATATATATATATATATATATAATATATATATATAATATATAGTATATATATATATATATATATATATATATATATATATATATATATATATATATATATATATATATATATATATATATATATATATATATATATAATATATATATATATATGTTTATCATATATTAAGTTAAAATATAAAAATACTTGAATTTTTTTCATTTTTATTAACATTTGATACAAAAAATACTTTTTTCATAATAAACTTCATTTTATTTTATTTTTGTACATAATCAATAAATACTTGTATTAAATTAGATAGCATTTTTTTTTAAAATTAGGTTTTTTGCCCTAAATTCAAAATACTCCAAAAAATAATATATTTTTATTTTCTTTTCTCTTTTACATAAATAATATTTTTCATACATATACAAAACATTTCTTTTGCATCTTGCATTCTTATTTAATTTTTGTACATTATTTACATTGCAAATACTCAAATTGATGTAATAATTTAGATTTAAATTCTTGTCAATATCCCCATTTGAACTTTGTACCCCCCTTCCCATATTTGGTTTTGTAATAGCTTAGTAATTTAAATTTCGCACTTTATTGCTTTCTAATGATACATGCTAGAATTAGGGTTTGTATGCGAAAAAACGATAAAAAATAGTTATGACCTAATCTCAAGATAAACAAGCATGAAAATGGACACACAAATCACACTTGCACCCCTAGGGTATTCACTTGTTGCCTTTCAAAATTGGGCCATATTGTATGTTGAACTTCTTTGGGCAAAGCAAACAACTTGAATGATCATAGTCCCTCGATAAAACTTTTCAAAACAAACAAAAATAAGTGATCAAGTCCCTTAAAGAAAATTGCCCAAAGACATTTAAGTCGTTGCAATTATGGTCTAAACGATGACCCGCGCCTGTCCCTTTCACATCCTAACATAAGGTTGTCCACCAAATTCAATGGTGGAACAAACTTGTTAAAAGGGTTAAAACATAGCAATATCTTTTGAGAAATTTAGGAGTAGATAACCTCTTAGTTACTTGAATCAAACTTGCAAACTAAAACACTTGCCTAATTTCAAAACCACACCTCACAACACCAAAACAACTTTCAAAAACAAATGAAAACCTTTTCAAAAGACATACATCTTTGTGTACATCCCCACATGGATCATTACAAAGGTTGCCACCACATTGGCCTCTTTTCAAAATATTTTCAAACCCACTCACACTCAAGCACCATTTCAAACAATTGAAAACAAAAGGCAAGTGATCTAAGCAAGTAACTAAGAGCCCATGGATAACCATGGATAGAAAGGGTGCTAATACCTTCCCTTTCTATAATCTACTCCCCGAACCCAAGAAAACATCTCAAAAGGTTTTTGCTGTGCTTTTTAACCTTTCCTTAGGATAAAATAAAAAGTCGGTGGCGACTCTTGTTCAACCGAAACATTTGCGAATACGAACGCAAAACCTCAAGTCAGTTCTCCCACCGTATCACAACAAGGATCTGATTGTACAATGAATAAGTATCAAAATAAACAGTTCCAACCCGATCAACATGTATTAACTCCATCTTTGCAATCATTAGTTAAATTATAGAACGTTTCAACCCGAGTCTTTCCACGGTAAAAGACTTACGTATCCACCGCAACTCTCATGTACCCATCAAACTCAATAGACTTTCCATTATTGAGAAGACTGGTTTCATTGTACCATTCACTTGAATTTCCCACCGTTCCTTATAATCTTCAAGCAAATGGACTTTGAAACTCGAAATCAACTTATCAAAGTAATTATAATAGGGCTCATTAGTAGCAACATACAAATTCCTCCAAGGCTGAACCATCCCTTTGAACTTCTCAAGATAGTATCCGGCGATGTATCAAAATCCAAATGAGGCCATAACTCCTTATTCTGAGCTTTCTCCTCGCGAACCACATGAACTGCATCAAAATCCCAGTCCATCCTTCCACTAATCTCGGCAACAATGTTCATCAACCTCAGTAACAATGTCCATACAAATTATGGGTTTTTGTAAGAAATTCAGTAAGAAAATGATGCAATTTAGTAAGAAATTATGAGTTTTTGTTGTTATACCCAAATTTCTGGGTTTTAGTAGGGAAAATGGTTAAACTTTGGTTATGGGTTTCATTCTGGGTTAATTTGGGGAAGGAGATGAATAACATTAATTAAAATTCAGAAATAGTTTTTAGCGTCGATTTTTCTGACGCTAACTCGTCACAATAGTTGATCAAATGTGCCACGTAGACTTTTAACAGAGTTTGACTAACATAGTAGACGACATGGACTTATTTGCATCGCTTTGAAAATTAAAGGACCAATTTGACACGAAAAAAAGATAAGGGACCAAAGTGAACCATGACTTATAGTTAAGAGACCAATATATATATATATATATATATTATATATATATATATATATATATATATATATATATATATATATATATTATATATATATATATATATATATATATATATATATATATATATATATATATATATATATATTATATATATATATATATATATATATATATATATATATATATATATATATATATATATATATATATATATATATATATATATATATATATATATGGTGTTAAGGTTGACCCGGAGTTAACATTTTATTATTATTTAAATTTTTGTTTTATTTTAGAGATTAGTTTACTAAGTCAAGTAGGGTTTTAACCCTTATATGTAAGTTGCGCCCAGATCAAGGTTGTCTTCAACCCTAAGTCATACCAAGGTCCAAATTCCAGAATTTCATATCAGATTTCATATGAAAATCGAATTAAAGATTGAAAATATTTTTATTAATTGATGAATTTGTATACAGAAATAGTCCAAGTACATTACAAGATCTGAAACCCAAATTCTAATTTTTAAACAAATCTATACTAATTTCTAAATCAAATCTCCAATCAATCTTTAATAGAATCAATCAACAATCTGATTGATTTGTAACAACAATTAACTTAAACTAATTTCCTAATTAATCTATTCCTAAAAACTATATAAACCTAATCCTAAGACTCAGAAGAGGACCGAAACTTAGAGATTGGAGAAGAAGAAGGAGTAGAGATTGGAGAAGAAGAAGGAGAAATTGAAGTCCTTGCTGCGAGTTCATCATCATCCTTGTACCTGCAAACCAAAACAGAGAAAGATGATTAGAACGAGAACGAGGGGGGGATTTAAAGGAAATCACAAAAAGTATCACTGCACGGACGGTAAACCTAAATCACTTAGCTTATGATTTTTGCTCTGGTTGTTGTGATGTTGTTGAATTTCTAGAAATTTGGGGATTAGGCTTCTTGTTTGGGGGTAGGGTTCGTAGGTTTAGGGTTAGGGTTCATGTGGTTTAGGGTTAGGGTTCATCCTTTCTTTTGTTCTAGGCTAGGGTTCTTGGAATTGGGGCATAAGTTCATATGGTTCTTGGGCTGTTCTGCGTTTATGGATGATGTCTCTGGCAGACATTCATCCTTCACAGCAGCCTCAATGGCCGCCCACGGTGGCTAAGGGTTTTAGGTTCTAAGGGTTTGGATGGGTTTATGGGTTGGTTAGTTGAAGATACGAAGATCCTGATTGAAGATCAACTGGAGATCTGGGTCTGGCGGTGGTGCTTGGGGTGGTATAGGGAGGCGCCGCCAGCGGGGCAATTTTTGGCGAGCCACGAAGCTAGAGAGAAGCTAGAGCTTCTCACTCTTCGTTTGTGAGTAGAGAGAGGTAGTATGGCTAGAGAGATGGAAAGAAGAAGAAAAATGAAACAAGGTGTGGGAAGTTCGTTTAAATACTTTATTCCTCACTCATCAGATGTGCAACGCGTGACCACTTGCTGGCCATGCGATAGAAGGACCATTGACTGGCCTCTGTGCACTCTCTCTCACCATGTGTTGCAATGAATCTTCAATCCTGGCCCTTTGTTTGTTATACTTCATATCAAAGTCCAAGGATTAACTCCTCGAGACCTTGTGATCTGAATCTAACGCTCCTAATCACGCTAATGCACTGTAACACTATAGAACTCACCTTACAATGTCCAAATGGATTAAAAAAATTATTCTAGGCCAAGCCTAACGCTATTTACACCCCTGGATTGATAACTTCAACCATGATTCATACCCCCTCTGTGTTTTGGGCTTAATGATCGGGACTTTATGAGTCTATCGGGATACTAACTGCAAGTATACAATTTAGTCGTTCTAGTTTTAAATGATTATCGAACCCACAGAGACTGAGGATCAATCACATACGATCTAATGTTACAATTGTTTAACTAAGCGATGAATATTTGGTTTTAGGGGAAAAAGATTTTAATTAAAAACAATAGTAATAGTTATACCGGTATGTGATAGTCGGACTTCAGGAACTCGGTGAATCACTTGGCATATAAAGTATTTCGGTAAAAACGAATTGTTTAAAAACCTGAGACATACACTCTCGTGTTCATGAAATAAGTTATGCTATTAAACCTAGTGGATGCACTTTAAATTTAATAACACTTTTTGAAAATGACTTGAGTTTAATTAATTTGTTAAAACACTCTCGTGTATTTAAAAATTAATGTTTCGTTACCACTATCTGGGTCGAACCCCAGCTCTCGCATGCAGGTCCTTGCCTTAATTAATTTCCCACTCTCGTGGCAAAATCGTGTTAAATATCCTTTCACTCTCGTGACAAGGGTAGTTAAATTAAATATGAAAATTGGAAACCATAAATTCTTTATAAAAGTTTTTAGCCAAGTTATCACCAAATTCCTTCGGTGCTTAGGAGTCACATACCGGTACAAACGAAATCAGCCAGACATAATGTATTTAGTAACCATGCAACGTAAAATACAGTTCATAAAAATAATTAACATGGCATATGAACAATAAAAAAAAACCAATTGCATAAAAAACCAATAATTATGTTGTTGTGGTAATCTTGAGTTCGTACAGTAGCCTTGCAATTAATTGAAATATAGGACTAACCGTGTTAATCCTTCGATGAAGAATTAACACTTTTGGAAACTACTTTTGGAAACTGAACGTTACAGAGGCTATAATGGTTCAAAATCAAATAAACAAAATAATGCAGAAAGGAAAAAGTATGGTTCTGTAGCAAAATCTCTGACCCCCTTCAAAGTGAATTCTTCAAGATATATATAGGCCTTTGGTTGTAACTGTCTTCTTCCATTAATTTCGTACGTGCGCTAAATTCTTGGCTGGTGGAACGAGGTGCCAAAAACTTCGCGTGGACTTCGTGTGGCCGCTTCGTGGTTTACTGCGTAGACTGGGTATTTAAAACGTTACGTTTGTAATGATATTCATTACGTTCGTAACAACATAGGATTTTTGTTACGTCCGTAACACGTTGTGTTACGTTCGTAACGGTGTTGGCTGGGTGTTGCGTTCGTAACGCTAGACGTTGCGCTCGTAACACCCTTCTGGAGTGAGCTTCTTAACAGACTACTCTTTTTCTTCTTTCTTCTTGCCATTTTCTAGCTTGTATTACTCCTTTTAACTAATTTGCCATCTTATTCCTTGGAAAATATAGTTTACCTGAAACAAGTAAAAATACCTTCGTGATACATATTATTCTATAAAAACGTACAAATAACTCGTGTAAATTAGACCTAAAAAGCGATACATTTTCGTATTATCACTTAACTTATCCTGCGCTTAAGCCTATAACTATTGATACCTCCTGTTTACTACGTTCAAAACAAAATACACCCCCTTTTGTCATTTAAAATTCTTTTTATTTTTATTATTTTGACATTTTATTTATTTTTCTTTTCTAAATTCTTTTATATTTTTTTTGTATTAAAATAATAAATAATATTTTTAACATATATATTTTTTTTTGGCAAATGTATTATATATTTTTGGTAGAAAAATGATAAACTTTTTTTATATAATAGTATTATTAACTATTTTTTAAATTACTAACCATTTTTTATTAATTCAATTAAATAATTTTTACTAACTTCAAATATTTTTATCAATTAGGCATTTAAAATAGCTAACCAACTTTAAAATTTTTATTAACTTAATCAAAATTCAATTAAAAAAAGAAGATTGTGAACTTGCTTTCAAATTAAACTTCGAACTACATCTACAACTGCACAACTTTCAAACACGGACGAATTTCAAAGAACCGTTTGAAAGCAATTACACAATCCTATAAAAAAAACTAACCAAACACATAACGAACTACGAAATGGACTCTGATTTTTCGCAAGAGGATACGTAGGCACACGGTTAAAATCAAGGAGAGTCCCATAACTAAAAAAATTAAACATTTTCTTGTACACATGATAATAACATACTTTAAGTAGAAATTCCTAATCTATCCTAAAACCTAAATGGGAAGCCCCTTGAGAACAAGGGAGATGAAGGGTACCTAACACCTTCCATTTGTTTAACCAACTCGCGAATTTAGAATCTCTGAAAAATTTAGGGTTATCCGTTCTTTCCGGTCATTAGAACAAAAAGTAGTGGTGGCGACTCTTATTTTTTACCAGTTACGATATATATATTTTCACTATGTTTGTCACATCAATTAGTTGGAAAGCGACACTTCAGAAGGTTGTAGCCTTATCAACCACTGAAGTTGAATATATTTCCCTCACTGAAGCTGTAAAAGAGGTATTGTGGCTTGAAGGGTTTGCGAAGGAGCTGAAACTTCAAGGTCAATCTATCACTATTTAATGTGATAGTCAAAGTGATATACATCTGTAGAAGAATTCAACCTACCATGAGAGAACAAAACACATCGATGTTAGGCTACATTTCGTCAGGGAGAAAATCGAAAGTGAAGAAGTCAAAGTGATTAAGGTTTTGACTGATCAGAATGTTGCAGATATGGTCACCAAGTTTTTTCCAAATAATAAGTTCTTCCACTATAAGCAGTTGATAAAGTTGCATGATGATCAAAGCTAGTTTGTTCCCTTGATGTTGTAGAGTTTATTCTAAGGTAGAGATTTGTGGTATTTTGAATCGAACTCTAGTCTTGACAGGGGTAGCTTCATGGTTCGACTCAAAAATGCATGTTGTAATTGAAGTCTGTTCAAACATGCAACACTCGAAGTGCATGTTTTAGTCGAAGTATGTTCTAGTATGCAATATTCTATGTTAACTTTATTATGTATGATGTTGTAAATATGCATGTCATGTATTTATGCTATCATCATACATAGGCTAGTAGTCTATAAATAGACTGGTTCTCTCACTTGTTAGAAAGACTGCTTCTTCTTCCCTCTTCTCTCTCTTCCCTCTTTCGTAAAATTGAACGGTTTCTTGGTTGTTCAAGAAACTTTCTCTTTCTCACATGTTTACATCATTAGTTGGTATCGTTTGTTACTAATAGAATTTAATAAGTCAATTTTGTTATGTTTAGCTTGTATAAGTAGAAAATCTGTGAAAAATAAAACCCTAAATAAATATTTTGCTGCTTTCTGCACTAATTTCCGTACACTTTGGGCTCCGGAATTTGTTTGTTGTTACATTACAATCACCTGTTCATTTTCTCATGGTGTATATCATCTTTGGGATTAGTAAATTTTTTGTTAGTTCTTATTGTTTGTTTGGACTGTTTACGAATTTTCCTTCACCGTTGAATAAAATGACTTAAATATCCATATAAACAACAGCAACAGACTCAATGTCTAATTTATCATCATTAGACTATCCCAGCACATCAACACAGTTCCTTACGTACAAACTTCACAAACTGTATAATCCAAAAGGGATTATTTATTACATTTATTCTTATAAAACTAGAGAGTGGCCTCTGTCCCCTAGTAGGGACTATTACATCACAGTTTTAGAGTTTTACTCATCCATTTTGATGAGACATCTGATGGACTCCCCTTTCAGCATGTAATCGAATGCTTTGTTAATCTCTGAAAATGGTAGTCTGTGTGTAATGAATTTCTCCAGTTCCAGCTCCTACAGTAAGTATTCACAGTAACATCACATTAACAACACAAATAACATATAATTCTGCAATATTTGTTTATCCTTCTAAAAACACTGCAGAATTCAATAAATAGAAGCTTACTCCTTTCATGTACTTCTCTACAACATTAGGAAGATCAGTGCGGGGTTTGTAGTTTCCGTAGTAGGTACCCTTCAGAGTCCTTTCACTTAAGAAATTCGCAGGATGAGTTTTGAAGGTATCATCTTTGCTTGGAAGTCCAACAAGTACAGCAACACCCCAACCCTAATAAGAACAAATCAAGGTTCAGCTTTTGCCTTGGTAAGATGTATAATTTCTTTAGCAACAGGTAAGAGCAAATGATTTTTGTTTTGCATACATCATGGACACATTCTAATGCTGAGGCCATGGCCTGGATGTTTCCGGAACATTCAACAGCACGATCCACACCTCCATTTGTCATTTCAGCTATTACCTGTACAGCAACATCATTTTAATCCATAGAATCATACTCAAAAAGTTAGAAAAGGCATATAGATTAGAAATATAATAAACTATTATTGATGAACTAACTTGTTGAACAGGTTTGTCATGATCTTTAGGGTTTATGAAATCGGTTACCCCAAACTTCTTAGCTGCCAACAAGAAAATCATAAAAAATGCCTTCAATAAAAGAATAGTATTGAATTTATGTTGAACTCAATCTTAAAAAATTTGATGGAAGATAAAAACAATGTACCTAATTCAAATCGGTTGGGGAATAAATCTATTCCAATGATTCTTGATGCACCAGAGATCCTTGCCCCTTCAGCGGCCTACATTATTAAAGAGAAGAGCATGCGTTAATAATATTGACTCATTTCATCTCCAGTCATAACTGCAACATACACATGCAGACAAAGGTACAAGAGCAACATACAGCAAGGCCAACAGCTCCAAGTCCAAAGATAGCAACAGAAGAGCCAGGTTTTGGTTTTGCAACATTCACAGTAGCACCAAAACCTACATAACCATCAATGCAAATTACACTGAGGAAACATAGATTCGGCCTAGTTATATGTTAATATCTCAAGTTAGGGATCTTCCATATATATACCTGTGCATACTCCACAACTGAGAATGCAAACTTTGTCAAGTGGTGCATTAGGGTTGATCTTTGCAACACATCCAGCATGTACCACAGTGTACTCGCTGAATGTGGAGGTGCCGACGAAATGGTTTATGGGCTGTCCCTTGATAGAGAATCTAGATTTGTTGTCATTGATCATGACACCTCTCTCAGTGTTGATCCTAAGAAGATCACACAGGTTGCTCTCCTCTGACTTACAATGTGGACAATCCCCACACTCTCCTGTGAATACTGGCAGTGCTTGATCCCCAGGTTTGAGATGAGTCACACCCTCACCTACGCTCTCCACAATCCTGATCAACATCATCCCAACAATTATCCATAACATGCATTCCCGTTACATAATCCAAATAAATGATAAAAAAACAGTCTCTGTCAAAATATATAAAACTAAGATTTATAATAGGTGATTCAGCTTTCAATGTTGAGAAGAGAAGCGTACCCTCCAGCTTCATGACCTAATATACGAGGAAACAATGGAGTTTGACCCTGAAACATGAAAAAAAAAAAAGAAAACCATGTTAAGCTATTGCGATTCATAACAACAGCAAGAAACGAAACACACTATTTTCATTATAATCTACCTTAGCTTCCCAAAAGTAAACATCAGTGTGGCAAAGGGAGGTGTAGAGTATCCTGAGACGAACTTCACCGGCCTGTGGTGGCGCCACCTCTACTTCTTCAATCACCAGCGGCTTCCCAGCCTCCCATGCAACCGCAGCTACAATTATAATACAAATTTTCAAAACACAATCAATAAACAGAAGATAAAACTATCGTAGGAAACAAAAGGAAAATGATCAAAAGAGAGATTGTAGACCTCTGCACTTGATGACTTTACCAACAGTGTTCGACGCCATGTTAACAGATGATGATGGTAATGTATGAGTGAGTTTCTTTTGGTATATCTGTGTGTGGAATGAACTACTACTTCATGAGCGAGCTCTATTTATAGCCGGGGGAAGGGAGTGAAATAGGAACACGGAGAGATACACCTGTTGCTGTTTGTTTTATTTTCAGGCGGTACATTTTGGCTTTGACTAACCGGACACAGCTGTATCTGGTTTTCGAATCTCCTCTTCTTATATTCTTATCTTTTCAAGATAACCTTTTTTTTTTTGTAAACTTCAAGATAAACTTTTAGCAGCATTGCTATATATTACGAAGCATGTGCCAGTGAAACACGAGAACAATTACTTGTCATTTTTATAATAAAAGTTTAAAAAAAATTGGTGGAATTTGACATAATACATAGGTGGGGTATTGGTGAAGGAGTGGGTGAAATTGGCCATGGAAACTCATTCTTAGCTATCCTTAAAAAAAAATCCTAAATAATAGCATTTTCCAAATTTTAATTTCATCTCTCAACCATCGTACTACTTTATCGGTTTCTAAATATATGCACTTTATGTGGAACTTGTAATTATAAGGTTGAATAAAATAATTGAGTAATTGAGTATGGAAAGGAGAGAGTGAGAGAGAATTAGAGGAAGAGAATTGAGTGTGAAAATATGTATTAGTTTATTCACAACATATTTTAGTGGTATTTATATATTATAAGTTTAAATATGTTTTTGATTTTTATAAATATTTTAAATTTTAATTAAAAATTGATATATTTTGATCTACGAAATTTATATTTATGTAGTTTTAATTTCTACTATAAAATCTTTATTTATCAGATTTTAGAATTTTTTAAATTAGATGAATTAAATATGAATTTTTTAAATTTTAAAAGATATTGATGAAAGTAACGAAAATTTCAACTTAGAAATAAAATTTTGAGTTCCTTTTTTTTCAAGAAACTTTTTATAAAGTTCTAATCATATCTGTAAAATAATCATTCAAAAATACACATCAGTTTAACAACAAGGACTATACTACGTGCATAATAATTTTGTAGGGACTAAAGTTTGTCATGTTTTTTTAGAGACCAAAAATCATATTTAACCCTACATTATATGTTAAGGTACAATTATCAAACAAAATAAAAATTGAAAACTCTCCGGTGTAATCGGTTGACATGTTATGTCATTTATAACACCCCAAAAATTATAGTTAATTAATTAATTAATTATACATTATTGATGAATATATGTGATTTTGTGGAATAATGTGTGTCGTGATAATATGTTGTGGGGTAGTGATGAAATTATATGATAGTTAGAAGTAATTATTTTATTTAAATAATTTAGTTGAGATTATTTAAATTTAATAATAATAAAAATAATAATAATAATAATAATAATAATTGATCTGACCTGATCAGAAATGGACCGTCACGGCTGGCTCCGAGCAGAAAGCTTTTTGAACGAAGTGGGGGGGTACCTACAAGGCACTCCGATGCTGAAGTAAGTAGGAGTACGAGCAGATAATAGCAAGTGTAAGGTTAGAATGATGAATACCTGACCCTCTGGAAACAGAGGGTATTTATAGCCCCCAGCGCTGGGCCAAGGTTCCTTCATTGGGCCGGGCAGGTTTGGCCCAATGGAGGAACTGCCAGGTTCTACGTGCGTAGTGGGGACCCGCACGTGGTCCCCTTCCTGGATGTTCTGCGTGAAGTGCGGGCGGACGGAGACGCGGTCTTTTCGGGGTATCGTTGGGGGAACAGTGGACTGAATCTGCCCTAGATGGGGTGCTCGAGGTAATGTCGAGCTGGACCTCAGGATGTGGTGCTGGACCGCAGCATGTCGAGCTGGAGGTGTGCTGTCGAGCCCGCGACTACCCGTCGGGCACAGTCGTGCTCTTTGGTCGGCGTGGCCCTTGTAAGTCCATTTGGACTGGGCCTTTGCAATGCTTTTGGGCCTGTCGGGCCCAGTCCAGAACAGGAGCCCCCCAAGTCGTGGTTCCTTTGTGAGGAGCCATGGCTTGAACTCAGGTCGTTTCCTCATCGAGGTCTCGTGCCCGGGACAGAGGTGCAGACCCTCGAGGGCCTCCTCGTGCCGTGCTCGGGGACATCTTCCGCGGTGGATACCTGGAGGATCCTCACCGGGGCGCGTCTGTCGAGCATACGAGGTATCTTTCGGGAACTGTGTCGCCACCCTATGGGGATAGGGTCATCATTGCGTTGGGAGCAGCGCGTCGGGGAGAGAGACTCTGTGGTTGCCCGAGGTGACGTTTGGTATTCCACGTCATCACTATAAATAGGAACCTTGGGCCCCATAACACGTTTCTATTCTTTGTGCTCTCTCTGCTGTTGCTCTTCCAGATTTTTCCCAGTCGCGATCTTCTGTCACATATTCTTCTACTCCGTAGCCGAATCCTACTTTTTGATCCAAGTAAGTGGTTTATCTTCTTCATTTTCCTGTTAAAATGCATGATTTTTGGCGTTTGTAGATGTCTTAGGGACTGTGCGCGTGGGATTAGCCCAGTAAACTCATACTTAGCTCGACATATTCATGCTTAGGACCGGCAAACGCATGTTTGTGGTCGGCGTATTCATAGTTTTAGGTGATAAACTTCAGCGCTGCCCGGGGTCTTCATGATCCAGGGCGCCTGATTCATGATCGCGCCCGGTATGTTCATGGTCTTGGCCGTAGGCTTCATGATGTGGCTCGCCATGCTCATACCTTGGGTCGACATGTTGGAGAGTGGCCGCGTAGTTGGTTTGAGGAAGAACACATCGAGTTTCAGGATGTCGGGGAGGCAACTACTCGTGTAAACTGACTATGTGGTCGTGCGTGGGATGACGTGGTTTGTCGAGCGTATGGCTTCGTGCCCAATTGACTGGTTTCCCGTGCTCTGCAGGTAACCATGGCGGACGAGTCGTGCTCCTCCGGGCGCCACGATCGTGAAGAACAAAGTGCCGATGAGTCGGTTAGCTTGATTGATACTGTCGACGACCCTTTGCTGGATTGGGTGGGCGCCGAGCCCCGAGGGATCGCGTCGATCTACAGTCGGGGCGACCGAAATCCATATGCTGTCCTCGAAGCGGGCCAGGGCCAACCCGACTTCCAAAAGAATTTCGTTGTCATGCACCCGTCTTCCCGTTCAAGGATCTGCTCGGTGTATCCAGAATATAGCTTCGCGATGTACGAGATCGCGTTCAAAGATCTTGGGCTGCAGCTGCCCTTCACTGATTTCCAGGTCGGGGTCTTCACTCACCTAGAGCTGGCCCCGTCCCAGCTACATCCAAACTCACTCGCCATCATCCGGGCGTTTGAGCTGACGTGTCGCTATCTGAGGATCGGGGCGACCATACCGCTCTTCTTCCGGATTTTTCATCTGCAGCGCCAGTCTCGAGGAGGGAAACACAGCTGGGTCTCCTTGAAGCAGTCGAGGAGACTCTTCAAAATGTATATGGACTCCGTAAGGGGTTTTTAAGACAAGTGGTACGTTGTGCGGCTAGTTACCACCTCTGCTTTAGGATCTCTTTACGAGGAGGAGGAGCCCCTAAGCGATGATGACGGGGAGGCGGTTTTGGGCGACGATGGGAATCCTGTGTTGGCCCGTACGGCTAAGTTCCCTGTGCACTGGATGTTCCGGCACTACGAGCACGGGACTGGTTACTATCATACTGCTGCCGGGGACATGTGCTCGGAGGACGAGGAGGCGTACGCCACACTTTGTCGGTTTGTCGATAGCTTCCACCCTGCCCGGTGGGCTACGAGGGAAGGGGACAATATCTTGGACGCAGATGGTTACCCGACGTTTGAGTCCCGGCCGATTGATACTAAGGCGCTCGTGGAGTGCCAGACGTACAGGCAGGCTGCCCGTCTGCTAGGTTGTTTATTGCTTGAATTTCTTTGCTCGTCATTTATTTATGAGCTTGCTCGATACTAACCCATCTTTTATTTTGTGCAGGTTCGATGGCCGGTCGACGGGAAAGGCTTTTGAAATTGTCTTGCGACCAGAAGCGAGGCAGGAGGGTCGTGAAGGCCCCCCAGGTGACGAGGATGGGCCCGCCACACAGTCCAAGTGCTCCTCAGCCGGTGAGGGTGGACCCGCCGCCAAGCTCGGGGGCCGCGTCGGATGGGACCCCAGAAGTTGAAGAGGTCGACCCTAGCGCCGTCCTGATGCAGAGGAAGAGGACCCGGGTGGAAAGTGGTCCGACTGTTGGCGAGGACGCCAGTGCTGTTAGGTCTTTCGCGTTCCCCCCTTGCTTCAAAGAGGAGGGCTTCTTCGAGAGATTCCCTCTGACAGTGGTTGCCGACGAGGCTGAAGCTATAAAAAGGATGAGCAAAGAGGATCGGAAGATGTATCTGGCCGCCAGCATGGACGGGCTGGTGAAAATGGCCGAGATGGCCCTGGTGCTATCCGAGGAAGGGGGGGATCCTGCCCGTATCGAAGAACTCGAGCAGGAGAAAGCGGCCCTTACCTCGAGCTCGCGGAAGTTGAAGACCGCTCTGGAACGCTCCGAGGAGATGTTCCGCGAGCAGACGGCGATGCTGGATGCTGAGAGGGAGATGTTGACCCTGGAGAAGGAAAAGTCGGGGAAGTTGGCCGAGGAGGGGGAGCTTCTCCGGGAAGACAGGGATCGTCTGGGAGCCGAAGTCGGACGCTTGGCCCAGCAGATCGAGGAAATGAACGCTGCCATGCAACCTGCCGAGGACGAGCCGGAGGACATAGCGGCTTTGAAGAGTCGATCGGAGCTGGTCGCCCATATCCGGCTCCTCGAGGCAGATTGCGTCGATGCTCTGGAGGAGGGGTTCGACTCTGCCGTCGGTCAGCTCTCCTTGTTAAACCCTGGTCTGGTCACTGAGGGTATCGGCCACACACATCAGATCGTGGATGGTGTGATCGTTCCTCCGCCCGACTCTCCCGGCGTCGACAATGATGGTTCTGGGGAAACCTGACTAGGATAGCGGGCCTGCGTGCCTTTGACATTTGTATTCTTTGGGCCTGCGTGCCCGTCTGTTGTACGTTACGAACATCGCCGGCCTTCTTGGTCGATTTATAATTGCTTTGTCGCCTTCGGGCATTTTTATCTGAATGCTGTTTTACATTTTGAATGTTTTGCCCTTGCTTGAAATCTTATATATTTGCATAAAATTTTAGCTTAAGTCATGGGCCCGAGGCGTGCCCGTAAGTGGCTGTGATTTGGCGAGCGAGTTTGCCCGCCTTCCGTTTGTATACGTGCCCGGCACTCTTTCGCTGGCCAGAGTCACCTAAGTGTTGTGCTCGAGGGGAGAGACTTCCCTTTGACCCTTTTAGATGGCCCGTCATTCTTGACGACTTGTCGGGCATTTGGAGCGAAGTTGCTCAGTCGGGCGTGAAGCCCGGTAGGGACTATTCGCCCTTGGCGTGAACTGCCCATCGCGAGCTGGGTGTTCTGCCTTATGGGTACAACGACGGTGGTGCTCGGTATAGCTGTCCACGTCGGGCACTATCGATCGTCATCGTTTGTCGTGCGATGTTGTGCGATTTAGCCGTATGTCGGGCTTGTACCTTAGCCTTTATACGAAGTCGGACGTTTTTCCTCGTTGACCGAGCGCGGGTGTCGTTGGTCGAGGGTCCCAGGTGTTGGTAGTTTCTAACTGTAGTATTGCTTTAGCTTAGCAGCGTTCCAGGGTCGTGGTAATGGCTCTCCGTCTAATTGCTCGAGGTAGTACGCCCCGGTACCCGTGGTGCCGTGGACGCGATAAGGTCCTTCCCAGTTCACGGCCAGCTTCCCTTCGCGGGAATCTTTCTGGTTCCTGCGTAATACCAGGCTGCCGATTTCGAACTCGCGCTTGATGACCTTGTCGTTGTGGCGTAGAGCCACTCGTTGTTTTAGGGTGGCTTCGCGCAGGGCTGCACCCGATCGGATTTCCTCGACTAGGTCGAGTTCATCCCTTAGTGCTTCGTCGTTCATTTCTTCGTCGAGGGGGTCCTCCGTTCGTCGGGATGGTTCCATGATTTCGACTGGGATGACAGCCTCGGTGCCATATGTCAGTCGAAATGGTGTCTCACCCGTCGTTGAGTGGGGTGTGGTGGGGTATGCCCACAAGACGCTGTGGAGTTCCTCGACCCATCCTCTCTTGGCTTCGCCGAGCCGACGTTTGAGCCCTCGGAGGATGACTCTGTTCGCGGCTTCGGCTTGCCCGTTGGTCTGAGGGTGCTCGACTGATGTGAAATGTTGTTTTGTCCCCAGTTTGGTGACGAAGTCCTGAAACCCGTGGTCGGTGAACTGGGTACCGTTGTCGGTCACCAGGACCTGCGGAATTCCGAACCTGGCGAGGACGTTTCTTT
The DNA here is from genome assembly GCA_948472305.1 of Vicia faba. NCBI lineage: Eukaryota > Viridiplantae > Streptophyta > Magnoliopsida > Fabales > Fabaceae > Vicia > Vicia faba. The sequence goes on from OX451737.1 coordinate 778,300,716, forward strand.
TGTAGAAACGGAGGATATTGTGCGAGGTGATTTTTGCGAGGGCCTCGGCCTCGATCCATTTTGTGAAGTAATCCACGGCGACGATGAGAAATTTGTTCTGGTAGGTTCCTTGTACGAAGGGCCTGAGGATGTCCATGCCCCACCAGGCGAACGGCCACGGGGACGACAATATGCTCAGCTCGTGCGGGGGGGCGAGGTGCATATCCCCGTGCTTCTGGCACTTGTCACATTTTTTTACGTGTTCCTTGGCATCTTGTTGCATCGTCGGCCAGTAGTATCCTGCTCGAAGGGCTTTCCGCGCTAAGGATTTACCGCCCATGTGCTGGGCGTTGATCCCTTCGTGTATCTCCCGTAGTACGTCGGGGATGGTGGACTCGTCGATGCATTTCAGGAGGGGGATGGAGAATCCTCTTCGGTACAGTTTCTGCTCGAGAACCACGTAGGAACATGCTCGTCGTTTGATAATGGCAGCTTCGGCCTGGTTCGACGGGAGTTCTCCTTTTGTCAGGAAATTATAAACCGGGGTCATCCAGGACGTGGCATCCCCGATGGCATGGATCTCGACTGTAGTCGAGGGTGGTTCGATGCTTGGACGTGCTAGAGATTCCTGGATGATGGATTTATTTCCGCCCTTCTTTCGCGTGCTCGCAAGTTTGGACAATATGTCTGCCCTCGTGTTTTGCTCGCGGGGAACATGAGAAATTTCTGCTCGTACGAACTTTGTCATGTGTTTTTTGACTAAGTTCAAATACTCGATGAGGTTGTCGTTTTTGGCCTGGTAGCTCCCCTGTACTTGAGAGGCGACGAGCTAGGAGTCGGTGTAAATTTGTACCTCGCGGGCTCCCAGGTCCTCGGCTAGTCTCAGTCCTGCGAGCAGGGCTTCGTATTCTGCCTGGTTGTTTGACGTCGGGAAGGAGAGAACTAAGGAGTGCTCGATTACTATGCCTTCTTCGTTTTCCAGGAGGATTCCTGCGCCGCTACCGGACGAGCTGGATGCTCCGTCGACGAAGATGGTCCACTTGTGTTCCTTCCCAGGGGGAAGGTCGTGAGTGGTCATCTCCGCGACAAAGTCGGCCAAGGCCTGTGCTTTCAGGGCTTTCCTGCTTTCGTATTAAATGTCGAATTCGGAGAGTTCCAAGGACCACTTCAGCATCCTGCCCGCCATATCTGGCCGACCCAGGGGTTGCCTCACCGGCTGATCGGTTCGCACGACGATGGTATGGGCTAGAAAGTAGTGTCTGAGCCTCCTCGCAGCGTTGACGAGGGCCAGAGCAACCTTTTCGATCTGCTGATATCTGCTTTCGGGCCCTTGTAAGGCTTTGCTCGTGAAGTAGACAGGTTTCTGCCCGTCGGGGGTCTCGCGGACAAGGGCCGCGCTGATGGCTTCGTTTGAAACGACCAAGTATAAGTACAGCGGTTCCCCGTCGTCTGGTCGAGACAGCACGGGCGGCTGAGACAGGCTCTGCTTCAGATGGCGAAGTGCGTGCTCGCATTCCTCGTTCCATTCGAAGGCTGCTTCCTTTCGAAGGAGTTTGAAGAAGGGGAGGGCGTGCTGAGCGGACTTCGCGACGAAGCGGGATAGTGACGTAAGCATGCCGTTCATGATTTGTATCGACTTCTTCGACATCGGTGTTGGGAGGTCGGAGAATGCCCGACATTTGTCGGGGTTGGCTTCAATCCCTCGTTCTGTTAGATAGAATCCAAGGAATTTTCCTGCCTTAACCCCGAACGTGCATTTCTCGGGGTTGAACCTCATTTTGCATTGTCTTGCTTGGGCGAAGACTGTCTTGAGATGAGCTGCGTGATCGGTGTCTGCTCGGGATTTGACGATCAAGTCGTCCATATATACCTCGAGCATGTCGCCGATCTGTTTGTTGAAAACTCTGTTCATCATACGTTGGTAAGTTGCTCCGGTGTTTTTCAGTCCGAAGGGCATTACGTTGTAGTAATAGTTGCCCGAGCTGGTCATGAATGCCGTGCAGTGTTTATCGCCCAGAGCCATTGGGATTTGGTTATATTCCGAGTAGGCATCCATGAACGACAAAGTTTTGTAGTCGGCCGAGTTGTCGACCAGCATGTCTATGTTAGGTAAGGGGAAAGCATCTTTCGGGCAAGCCCGGTTGAGATCGGTGTAGTCAATGCATATTCTCCATTTTCCATTATTCTTTTTCACAAGTACAACATTTGACAGCCAGGTGGAATACCGGGCTTCAGAAATAAAATTTGCCTCTAGGAGGTCTTTTACAGCTTTTTCAGCAGCCTCCGTTTTTTCTGGAGACTGCCTACGCCTACGTTGTACTACGGCCTTGGCGGCTGGATCAATGGCGAGGTGGTGACAGGCGACCTCAGGGTCGAGTCCGGGCATCTCTGCAGCGCTCCAGGCGAAGAGATCAGCATTCTCGCGCAGACAGGCCTTGATTTTCTTCCTGGCCAAGTCGGGGAGGTCCTTACCAATCTTTACTCCCTTGGTCGGGTCTGTGCCGAGGGGAACGAGTTCAAAATCCCCGTCCGGAATTGGTCGGAGTGGGATTTGCTCGCTGCTGGATGGCTCGTCCTGATCAAAGCGGGCGTCGAGGGCTATGGAGTCGACCTTTGGTGGAGCCTTCTGGACTTCTTCCTCGGGGGATGCTTTCCTGTCGGGCTCCTGTTTTGTCCTTTTGGTGGGTCTGGTCCCTATGTCGACGGTATCCCGTCCCTTTGAAGCAGCGTTGAAGCACCTGCGGGCAGCGGCCAGGTCTCCTTGGATGATGGCTACCCGTGCCCTTTTGGTGTAGAACTTCATTTTCAGATGGACAGTCGAGGGCACCGCTGTCAGCTCTGCCAGTGTCGGTCTCCCCAAGATGCAATTGTATAGAGACGGGCAGTCAATGACGAGGAATCAGACCTTAACTTGTCTTGTAGCCGTTCCTTCGCCGAACGTAACCAGGAGCTCGACATAACCCCAAGGTTTGGAAGTCGAGCCGTTGAAGCCTTGTAGATCCGACCCCACATACGGAGAGAGATGTGAGTCGTCCAGTTGTAAGGTCCGGAATAGCTGGCTGTACATCACGTCGACGGAACTCCCTTCGTCGACCAGGATGCGATGCACGTCAAAATTGGCCATTTTTTCCCTTATCAGTAAGGGGATGACCGCGTTCGGGGCTCCGCCGGGGAGTTCTTCTAGGTAGAAGGTGATGGGCTCTGACCTGCCCTTCACCCTTTCAAACGTTACAGTTTGCGGGGGAGCTATGTCGACCAGCTCGTCCAACTTCCTCTTAGCTGAATTGATGGTGAGGTCGTTGAACCCGCCCCCGTTGATGACCATGGCGGAAGGAAAGTATTCCCACCTGTTGTGCGTTGTCAGCGGCTCCTGCAGGAGCTCGGGAATGTCGAAATCCTCGGGCCTGGTTACCGAGAAGGCGGTCTGGATAGGCACCGACTCGTCTGATGGTCGGGCGTCTTCTTCGGGTTCCTTGGTCTCATGGGCGTCACGACGGGGAGCGTCGCTTCGCCTGTACTGCGCGAGCCTCCCTCCCTTGATGAGGGTTTCAATGGTGTCCTTGAGGTGGACGCAGTCCTCTGTCAAATGACCATGACTCCTATGGTATTGACAGTATTTATTTTTATCCTCCCCTGGCTTAGCGGGAGTAGGTCGGGGACGCTTGACGCCACCGTCTCTGAAATCTGTACTGGCACACTCCGCCAAAATACGCTCGCGGGAAGCTGTGAGCGGAGTGTATTCGGTGAAACGGCCCTAGGGGCCCCTTTGTTCCCGGACTTCCCGAGGTCGATCTTCTTTCCTTTTCTCCCCGGTACGTCGGGGAGGAGCCTCTTGTCGCGAGCTGCTGCTGTTGTTGGGACCTCGAGCCCTGGAGTCTCGGGCCCTGTTGGCAGCTTCCCTCTCCTCGTAGTCTATGTATGCTCGGGCCTTGTCGAGGAGGGCATCAAAAGTCGGAGGTGGCTCAATACCCACAGCCTTTCTGAATTCTGTGCCGGGGAGGAGACCCCTCTCCAGCAAGTATCTTTTCATGTGGTCCGCGCAGGGGACCTGTATTGCTTCTCGGTTGAAGCGGTTGATGAACTCCCTCAAGGTTTCATCCTGTCTTTGGATGATGGCCTCGAGGGCCGCCTCGGTCTTCGGATGGCGCCGAGAAGTTGTGAAGGAACTGATGAACTGGTTCTTCAGGTTCCGCCACGACGTGATTGAGCCCGGGGCGAGTCCTTTATACCAGTCCATGGCCGCCTTCCTGAGAGTCGTGGGGAAAAGACGGCACTTGATGGGCCCCCCGACATTATGATAGTGGAGCATGGCTTCGAACCCGTCAATGTGGTCGACCGGGTCCGCTACTCCGTCATATTCCTTGAGATGCGGGGGCTTCTCCATGCCCGGGGGGATGGGTGCATCCATGATGGCCTGCGACAGGGGACCGCGGGGGTCATCCTCGTCGCTCCTGTCCGGAGAAAGAGATGGGGACCTGTAGTTTTGTCTGGCACGGTGGTCGTGCTGAGTTTCCCTCGAGCGTGATGCTCGGCGGTTGAATGTCACACGCCCGTCCCTGGCGTGCCTCTTGTCGTGCCTTGACGGGTCGCGACTGGGTTCTCCGGCAGGGATGGTGGGATGTCTCTCATAGTAGGGCCGCCTCTGCTTTGGCCGGGGAGAGGGGCTCCTGGAGTTCTCCCTGTAGTGTCTCCGCGGGGGAGAAGGGTCTCGAACTTCTGTGACCCGAGGAGGTGGAGAATGTGGCCTCTGATGCCTCCTCGGGGGTCGTCGATCATCTTCAAGTGCCCTTAGTCTTTCTCCTTGGGAGAAGATGAGATAGTTTGTCTGATTAATGGCCGCGAACAGTGCCTGAGTCGTGGCATCTGCCCCGGCGGAAACTGGGACTTCGTGGAACCGGGCAGCTCTGTAATGAGCGAGAGCTGTCGGGTCGTCTTCAAGTGGTGGTGGGATTGGGGAGGATGATGCAGTAGCCCCGTCCCTGTAGGAGGAAGTTCCAGTGGCGGTCGTCACAGGAATGGTGTTGTGGCCGGGATCACCGGGGTTACCGAGGTGTCCATTCTTGTCCGCGGTGCCGTTATTAGTGTCGGCGACACGGACGTGCTGCTCGTCGCGAGCTGGATCAGCCATGACAGGCAGTTGAATTGAGCTTTGGTCTTTTGAGTTGTTTGTTAGACGGGGAAGCTAGTTTCCCACAGACGGCGCCACTGATCTGACCTGATCAGAAATGGACCGTTACGGCTGGCTCCGAGCAGAAAGCTTTTTGAACGAAGTGGGGGGGGTACCTGCAAGGCACTCCGATGCTGAAGTAAGTAGGAGTACGAGCAGATAATAACAAGTGTAAGGTTAGAATGATGAATACCTGACCCTCTGGAAACAGAGGGTATTTATAGCCCCCAGCGCTGGGCCAAGGTTCCTTCATTGGGCCGGGCAGGTTTGGCCCAATGGAGGAACTGCCAGGTTCTACGTACGTAGTGGGGACCCGCACGTGGTCCCCTTCCTGGATGTTCTGTGTGAAGTGCGGGCGGACGGAGACGCGGTCTTTTCGGGGTATCGTTGGGGGAACAGTGGATTGAGTCTGCCCTAGATGGGGTGCTCGAGGTAATGTCGAGCTGGACCTCAGGATGTGGTGCTGGACCGCAGCATGTCGAGCTGGAGGTGTGCTGTCGAGCCCGCGACTACCCGTCGGGCACAGTCGTGCTCTTTGGTCGGCGTGGCCCTTGTAAGTCCATTTGGACTGGGCCTTTGCAATGCTTTTGGGCCTGTCGGGCCCAGTCCAGAACAATAATAATAATAATAATAATAATAATAATAATAATAATAATAATAATAATAATAATAATAATAATAATAATAATAATAATAATAATAATAATAGAGGTAATATTGGTGTAGAGATATTGAGGGCTTGTTGGTAATTTTAAGAGTAATAAGTGAGGACATAATGAAGATAACATGGAAAGGGTCCAAAGGTTAAATTAGTAAAAACAAGGAAGAGAGGAATCAATTTTGTTTTATTGGGCGATCATGAAAAAGAGAGAAGAGAAGACCGTGTTTTGGAGAAAAGAGAGAAGAAGAGGTTAGGGCTCAAAAGAAGAGGAACCTCCATTGCTAAGGTTGAAGCTTTGGAAAGAACTCTAAGGTAATGGTGGGATTTTCAATTTCATTGGGGTTGTATAATACCATGTGATATGGTAGTATCATGTGTAGGTTCATCTTTCCCTACTTTTGCTTATTTCTAATTGAGTATGAATGTATGCATGAATTGGTTGTTTGATTGATGAAATTGATGATAAATATTGTATGATCATGATGATGCGTGTGAGAGTGAAATTTGTGCAAACCATGTAATTGTATGTGTGATACGGTGGGAGAACTGACTTGAAGTTTTTGCGTTTTATCACAAATGTTGCGGTTAGCAAGAGTCGCCACCGACTTTTCTTTTATCCAAAAGGAAAGGTGACAAAGCACAGGAAAGACCTTTGCTATTTTTTTCTTGAGTTCGGGGGGTAAATTATGAAAAGAGAAGGTATTAGCACCCTTTTCATCCATGGTTTTCCATGGGCTCTTAGTTACTTGCTAGATCACTTGCTTTTTGTTTGAAATTGTGCTTGGTGTAGTTTTTTGAAAGTATTTTGTAAAGAGGTCATTGTTTAGACAATCTTTGTAATGATTCTTGTTTGTAAGAATGTATACAAAGATGTTTGATCTTTTGAAAATATTTTCAAGTTTGTAAGATGTTTGAAAGTGTAAGTTTTTGTTTTGAAAATAACAAGGATGTTTGTTTGAAATTGAGCAAGTAATTAGGAGCATTCTACCTACTCAAAAATCTTTCTTGTTCATTTTCCTTTTCCTTTGACATTGTTATCTTACCATTGATTTGGTAAGTAACCATATCTTTGGATGTAAACGGGACGAGTGTGGGTTATCGTATAACCATGATTAGCAATGTTGCAAGGTATCTTAGCATTCTCTTTTAGGGACTAAAATCATTTGAAAGGCAACTTAGATAGCGTCATTGAGGGACTATGATATTGTATTTGCTTGTTTTTGCTAAGATACCTTACATGCGCAATATGGCCATTTTGTATAAGGCAACCAAGTGGAATAACCCTAGGGGTGTTTGTGTGCAAGTGTATTGTTTTCATGCTTGTTTTTGTCTTGAATTAGGTTTTTCTAAGTATTGGTTTTAGTCTCTCCATACAAACCCTAATTACTAGCATTTGTATATAAAAGCGATTAAATTGCAGAATTTAAAGTTACTACGCTATTACAACATTTGTGGGAGGGGTGTACAAATTGAATGAGGATTGCAAGAATGTAAACATAGTTAGTCTATTACAACCATATTTAATTGGACTCATAATATGCTCATAAAATCAAATCTTTGATTTTATTTGATTATTCTACTATTTAAATTGATTTATTTTAATTTAAATGGATAAAAAATCAAAATAAACATAAAAATAAAATAATAGGTGGATAATCTCAGGGGTCGTGGGCCATCTTAGGAACAAGTTTCAAACAAGAAAACATGGGCCCATTTGGAAAAAAAGTCATTTTGATCAATGTTGACTTCATGCACATTTCCAAATATTGGTCAATTTTGACAATACATATCTCCCTCAATTTTAACCCTAAGAGGGTGTTCTTGGACCTTTTAGAAAGCTTAGGATGTCCCCTAAACAACCCTTTTGGTTTCATCTCAATTGGGTCTTCCATGTTCATGTAAGAAGCTTTGACCCAAAAAGTGTTTTTGTTGACTTTTCAAAAGGACCTATAATGTAGAAATTAATATCTTTTGATGAGTGCATATTTTGAACTTGGGGGATGAATATGAATTGTATGGAATTGCATCATCTTCAAAATGAGCCTTGGATGGAAAATTTCTGATAAAGTATGAAGAAGTTATGCTTGGTCAAAGTTTGGTTGACTTTTCCTAAGAAATCCTAATTTAACAACTTTTGGATTTTGATGAATTTGGGGCATTCCTTGAGGAATCATGATCAACCCTTGATAAAATTATGGATATAACTTCAAAATGTTGATGTTGACCAAAAATCTTGAAGTTTGACTGTATGCTGACCACAGTTGACTTTTGACCTAGTATAGTTGATTTTCAGGCATCTGGGCAATTGACTGAGCAAACTTCTTGTGAAAGGCATGAAACTTGACATGGATGATCTTGAGAACATATTAGGACCATGGAGGTAATCTGGGACCTTTGGAGCTCCCCCACCCTGATGAAAATGGAAACCCTAATTTGAGGTACATTGCCTTATGAGGGAGTTTGTCTGATCAACTCTTGGGCATTCTTGAGCAAGTTGAGGACCTAAATGGGCATGTGTTGAGTAAAATGAGAGAGTAAATTTTGGGGTACAAAAGCTTCCCCTGTTCAATCTTCTTAAACCTGAGGATGTAGATTGGTTGTCTGCCTTTCGTAGTCTAAAGGTGGAAGATGATTGAACACTAAGTGTCCAGAAATTTGCACTCGTCTAAGATGGTGCTGGACTGTGTAGGTAGTATCGAGAATGGGCTTACAGATGCCATTTGGAAAAGATGATGGAAGATCGTCGGAGATGGGCTTAAAGATTCCATCCAGGAAGATATGACAAAGAATCGCCGGAGATGGGCTTAAAGATGTCATCAAGAAGAATGTTGATTTTATGAGATATTCCTTCAATGGGAATTCCTGTTCCTGTCGTCGAGGAGGGATCTGCCGAGGAATGTTGGTTTCTGTCCTGGGAGAAATAGAATTTTAGGAGCTTCGGTTGTCCGTTACTCTACTGGGGAAACATCTCTTAATCGAGGAGGTGAAAGTGAACTGTTATCTGGTTGTGCTCCAGGCTTTACAACAATTTGCTGAGGATAATAAGATTAACTATTATCTGGTCGTGCTCCAGGTTTCAGTGACTTACTGGGGAGATGAGACCTAAACTATTACATCGCTTTGGGGCAGATACATAATAAACAGTGCGGAAAAGAAATCTTAAGCTATTACATCCAGGAACAGTTACATAATAATGAAACAAAAGAAAGCGACAAATAAAGATTACAATTGCGCAACTTATACAGTTGATCTAAAAATGCAAAATGAAAATAGAATCGAAGGAAAAAGAAGTTTTTTTGATGTTTTTTATGAAAAAGAAACTTTGATGATAATTAATTAATTAAACCTAAAAAACTAGTTGATTTTAAAATTGCAAAAAAGGTTGATTGATTAAATTAAATGGTTAATAAAAAAACCTAAAAAAAATTAATTAATTTTGGTTAGTAAAAAAAGATTAATTTAAAAATTGATTAAAAACCTAAAACCTAATTTAATTAGGGTTTGTGAAAGAAAAGGTTTTGTTTTATGGTTAGGTGAAATTAGGGTTTAAAAGAGAAATTAAGAAAAAAAACAAGTTATAAACAAAACAAAACAAATATGTCAGGGGTGAGTGTTGAACCCACGCCCCTTGGATCAATGACATGCCTCCTTTGTCACCTGATTTGCTTATCATCAATGTTAGTGATTCAGGAATCATTCAAAATATAAATAAACCAAATGAATGCGCATGAATAAAAAAGAATGGAAAACGGTTGGGATCGAACCCATGCTCTTCCTGTCACCAACCTTTCTCCTTACCAACTGAGCCATGTGTGTTGCTTGTCATTTCATTAACCATAAATCATTAAATAATAAACAATAATATTAAAAATTAGACAACAAAAGCGCGCATATGAGTGGGCCCAGGAGTATTTGAATGGGCGAATCATATGGCTCATAATTGCCACGCCAGCCCTTGACCGGCTTGTAAAAGTCAGACTGGTCGGAGGTGGTGGAAACCACCGTCTTCTCCGGTGGTCACCCTGTTGTTTACAGTGATTTCTGGTAAACAACCGCTAGTCCTCCAAACTATCGAATAATCTTAATGACTGTTATTCAATCTCTCTGGTAACTCGCAGGATCGACTAGATTGATCCTACGATGTATTGGTCATTTGGATAACTCTCATTATAGAACTGGTATTCATGGTTGGTATTTAGAATGTTGTGCAGGTGTTTAACTTACTTCGATTACTCTATTAAAGATCTAAAGGCGTGATCAAGTAAATGCGCGCGAAACTAAATTGCATGAATAAAGTTCAATTGTAAAGACATGTAAAACTGTAGAAAAGACAAGTAAATGACTTCGAAGCATAAAAACATGTAATGTAAAAGATTCTATGGAATGTAAAAGATTCGAAATATGAAGAAAGCGTTTAAATGCAAGAAAACAGTAAAATGACTTTAAGTGAAAAAAGGCGTTCGAATGATAAAAGCTTGAAGATAAAGGCATGTAATGTGCAAAAGTTTCTGAAATGTAGAGTACTTGAAATGGAAAGAAAGCATTTAAATGTAAGGCATCAGTAAAAGATTTCAAATGAAAACATTTTAGTGCAAAAGCTTTTGAATGATATCGACATGAAGATAAAGGAAAATACTGGAAATGATAAAGAGTTTGATTAAATCATAAATACTTGGTGTTATCATACGTACATTGCTCGTGCATTCGTTTCCCTAGCCATGTGGTATTTTGAATGTTTATTGAGTTTTTTGTACAATAGATATGACACACGAAATCCTAATGCTAAGACTTCTATTTATACTACTTCGACCATAACGGTCTTGTTATAAGATTCTGCCACGTTCAGAACATGCAAAGCAATGCCTCTCTCTAGCTTCCACGCGTCTTCGAATGCTCCAGCGCATATATTTTAAATTTCGAACATCCCGCTTATATTTGAATTTCAAATGTTTTGGCACTTCTTCGCTTCGAACGCATTTCTTGGACACAGCCTTGTTATCATTTCGAGACTTCTTTGAATATATTCTCATAACTGTCACTCGAAGCTCCAAGCTTTGATATGCCCATTCGAAGCACTGCTTCTACCATTTCGAAACATGACATCTTGCTTTATTCCAATCGAAACGTCCAATTTGCTTCGCTTCTAATAATATCATCAAAATCTTCAGCCAACAAAATGCCCCTTTAAAATATGTATTTCGATTCCTTTGAGAAATACTTATTTTAAACATATACACAAGATTTTGATGTGACCTTCGAATCATCGTAACATTTATTGCATATGACTCCAGTCACGTCAATCATGACGCTTTTCAGATTCCTTAACCGCCTTGAACCATTTCACAGCATGGTGCAGTTACAAAACAATGATTATCATTTAATCACGCCTATTACCAATATTAACTTTACGCCACCTCCTTCTCAAACCAACCCACGACTGCCACGTATCACAATCTTACTCAGTGGATGTTTAAACTTCCACACTATAAAAACCCATCAACTTAGTCTTTTCTTTTCTTCCCACATTCTGAATCTTTTCTTCCTCTTTTCTCACCGAAACCCTAAACTTCCAACATTCTTCCAACAATGTCTTCTTCAACTTCATCTCAACTGAAAAAAGCTTCCAAAAAGAAAGGAAAGAACACAGGAACCATAATGGAAAGCAAGGTTGGCACCTACCAAGGTCAATCGATTCTTATTCCTCAGATGATCTCAAAAGAGAAGGAAATGCTCTATGCATCCCAGGTACTAATTCCTACTAACGCCGCTGGCAAGAGGTTAGCTTTAATGGGCCCTCTTACAGTTTTTGAAATCTTAAAAGACACCAGAAATTTTTTCCCTGTTTGCTATAATTTTAAACCTTTGTTTAATAAAATGGATACCCCTAAGACAGTAGAGTCTTCTGATTCGACCACCGTGGAAAATCCAATCATTCCCCCTAAGGACCCTTTTATGCTAGATTATGTAAAGAGTAACTTCAAACCATTTCGATCTTGCCCCACCTCCGACACAGCTTATCACAACTGGTTTACTAAAGTAGAAGCTAAGAAATCCCAGCAATGGGAAGAATTAGGTATTTACAACTTAATTAAACTATCGAAACCAGGCTTTACCTATAGCCACCCATTATTATTCGCATCCTTATATTTCTGGGACAGTACTTACAATACTTTCCATCTCCCTGGTGGAATGATTACACCCACCTTTTTTGACATAGCGGCCATTACTGGGTTATCACCAATAGGAGAAACCTATATTCCTCAGAACTGGCTCTGGCTTGGTTTCCTCCATACCCTTGGTGGTTCACTTGCAAAGAAATGTTCAAATATCTTCAAAAGAAACCAAAGCCATCTGAGACTGTGACATGGGCTCGACATTGGCTCCACGATTTCCCAGGACATCTTCGCTATGACCTTTCTGCCATGTCGATTAAATCTGATCAAGGCACAGGTGCGAATGCTTGGGAAAATCCCAAATGTTTCTCATTTTCTACATTTTAAACTTTTGCCTTAATTGTTTCGATTTTCAGCCATCAGGATAAAGACTGATGCTTCAAAGTCAAAAGAAGGGAGCGCCTCTCAGGCCTCTGTCGAAACCATTGATACTGTGACTCTATCCAAACCAACAACAACTGATGCAACCACAACAACAACAACAACACCAGTAATAACCAGTGCTCCAACTCCACAGGTAATCACTTAGTCTTAATGTTTCGAATACACTAATGTTTCATGATTTGCATCTAACTTATTGTTTAAATCTTTTCAGACTAACAAACTCCCACCAACCACTCCAAAGAAACGAAAAACAAACACTACTGGGGAAGACCCCAATGTTGGAGGGAATTTACCAGCTGCTTCGAAGAAGAAGCAGAAGAAGGAAATTTCCAAAAGTGCTGTACCAACTAGTGTCTCTGGACTCGATTCCAGGGATGCTGCTCCCTCACCGAAATCCAAAATTCCATCTTCGACCTCCAACATAATGTTGGAACGCATAGCTAGTAATCTCTCTTCTGAGAGTCCACAGGTAAATTGAACTTTAAATCTTTGACAAAATAATTATTCACTACCTTGGTGCATGCTTTTAATATTCTTTTGCCTCTGTAGGATATTTTGAATCCAGCTCTTACCACTTCGACTTCACCATCAAAAACTGCTGCTCCGATCAACTCTTCTCCTCAAGGGGATTCCAGCAACCTTGTGCATAACAAAGGTTCCTCCAATATGGCGGTTCTGGCTGGGGCTTCAGAGCAGGAAGATGATCAGAGTACTTATCCTCCTCTAAAAGAAACAAATGAAGCAACGCTTCATGAATCTGCATAGACTTTACAAAGAACTTCTCTTCAAAAGTCCCCTCTTGAAACCCTTCAAGAGGATCCAAAGGACATTCACGCTGAAGGAGAGAAAGTTGATTCTGATCAAAGAAACGAAGAATCTACAGAAGAAGGGTCTGAGGAAGAAGATGCCAACGATGCTTCGACTGCTGGGACAGAGTCAGATGCAAACAGAAGCGAGAACGAAGATATCGAAGTGGTGGATTTGGATGATAATGAAGAAGACAATGAGCATGAAACGAATGAAGGTGACGGTGACGCGACCAATAAACCCATGGAAGTCGAAATGGATGTGACTCCCCTGCGCGTGGAACTCCCTCAACCGTCTATATCCCGAATGACTGAAGAGGAGCTTGCTCTCCTGAGACGAAATGACCCTATTGGGTACATGAAGGCGAAGCTGGCTCAAAGGGATATTCCACCTGCTAGGGCTGGTACAAGCTCGACTAGCCATCTGTTGCCCACAGATGATAGAATTGTACTTCTTAACATGATTAGGAGAACAATTCTTGATGTGGATTTGTTCGAAGTGCTCAAACAGGATAGCACAGCTTGCTACACTATGAAGGAGTTACTTACAAAAGTCAACCTTACTACCTGCTCCTTGCCAGTTAGCACTATCTTGTTCGATCTTCAATCTTTGCTAGACAACGTGATTGGGTACCTTCTCCAAGATGAATTTGCTGCCAGAAAGGTTCAAGAAAAACGAACTGCAATGGATGCTGCTTATGAGCATGCTTCGAAACTCTCTCAAGAAGCTGAGGATCAAGCCATGCATCTAAAGCAAGCAAAAACTGATTATGAGGCTCGAGCTGAGTCCATCCTTCTCTGGGAAAGGCAAATTCAGGAACTTCAACAGAAGGTTAAAGAGGCTCAAGAACAACAATTAGCCTACGAAGCCAATACTGCTGGCAACCAATTCGAAGAGCTCCTCAACAAGGGGCTTGCAGAAATGGAAACTGCAGAACAACTCAAAGGAGAAGTGGCTACCTTAGAGGGAGCAAGACGTTTTGCTCAACAAAGGCTTGAGTCTTTTCGAAGTACCTTTAACAGATTGAAGAATAATGCCTATTTCTAAATCTTAGTGTTGATTTGGTTGAAATTGGTTTTTTGTATGTAACATTTGAACAACGCCATTTTGGCAACCCCATATTGCCATTTTGGCATTTTTATGATATTCTGATTACGTTGTTACTATTCGAATCTCCTGCAGGCGTGGCTTATATTTCTTTAAATATTTCCCATTAACCTTTAGGATACGTTTATCATCCATCAGCTCTTCGATTTCATATGCATTGTTTGAGAATACCTTTATTATTCGAAAAGGCCCTTCCCAATGAGGTGACCATTTACCTAACGATTTATTTTTCTTGTCCATGGGCAATATGACTTTCCAGACTAAGTCATTAATAGTAAATGCTTTTTTCTTCACCCTTTTGTTATATGCCCTGGCCACTCTTTCTTTTTGTCTCATCAGGATTTCCAATGCATGCAGTCTAACTTCGTCCAATTCCACTAACTCATTCATCATCATCTCCCAATATAATGCAGCTGGAATTTCGTTTTGTCTTTGAATTTGAACTGATTGTAGATGAATTTCTACTGGCAGAACTGCATCATGACCAAATGTGAGTTGGAAAGGTGTGGTGTTAGTAGCTTCTTTAGGAGATGTTCTACAGGCCCATAATATTTGGTCCAAAGTTTTGTGCCAGTTCCTTGGCTTTTTACCAATATGTTTCTTGATTAACCCTATTATCACTTTATTAGCTGCTTCGACCTGACCATTTTCTTGAGCATAATATGGCGTTGATGTTAGTAATCTAAACCCCATTTCTTGAGCAAATTCTTGCATCTTTCTACCAGTAAACACATAACCTTGGTCTGTGGTTATGCTCTCTGGCAATCCGAACCTATAGATAATTTGTTTCTGTATAAACTCAATAATAGCCTCTTGATCAGCAACTATTAATGGTATTGCTTTGATCCACTTGGTAAAATAATCTATTCCTACCAAGATATATTTCTGTCCTTTAGACGAAGCAGGATTTATTTCTCCTATTAAATCCAATGCCCATCCTCTAAATGGCCATGGTTTAATGATTGAATGCAACTCACTTGCAGGAGCATGTTGAATCCCTGCATGTTTTTGACATTCTTCACAACCTTTAGCAAAGTCTATACAATCTTTGAGCATGCTGGGCCAATACATGCCATATCGAAATAACAGCCATTTCATTTTATGACCTGCTTGATGTGCCCCACATGCCCCATTGTGGACTTCTGACAATGCTAAGTATGCCTCACTTTCTCCTAGGCATTTCAGTAATATGCCTTCTTGGGTCTTTTTGAACAATTCGTTTCCCATGAGGACATATGACAATGCTCTATATTTTATCTTCCTATCAACATTCAGAGTGGGGTTTGTTAAATAACTCACAAGTGGACTTCGCCAATCTGCATCTGATAAAGTGTTTATGGCTAATACTTCGAATCCCTGTTTCTCAGCATAACCCAATTTCAAATTCTCTAGATCTGATGGTGTGAATCTAGTAGCCATAACTCTACCCCTTAATTCAACTAAATCCTCAAAGTTTCTGGCAGAAACTTTATAACCTGAAGCCAACTGTGCTAAGTCATTTGCTTCTTGGTTTTCCATTCTTGGTATATGTTGAATATCCATGTATTCAAATTTTCTAAGTAGCCTGTTAACTATGACGAAGTATATCATCAGGTTTTCCTTTATGCATTTATACTCCTTTGTTATTTGCTTGACCACTAATTCTGAGTCTCCTTTAATTTCGACTCTAGTTACCCCCAATTCCAACAAAGCTTCAAGTCCAACAATGAGCGCTTCATACTCAGCTTCGTTGTTCGAGCAACGAGGACCATCTAATTTATACTTGAATTTTGTTGGAATTCCTTCAGGAGAAATTATAAGGACTCCAACACCACTTCCATTCCTGTGGGTCGAACCATCAAAGTATAATTTCCATGGTTGCACTTCGACGTAACTCATGACAATCTGTTCAACCAATGAATGGTCCACAATGAAATCAGAAATCACTTGGCCTTTCACAGCTTTTAAAGGCATGAAAGTCAAAGAATATTCTGTTAAGGCTAAAGCCCATTTGCCAACTCTGCTATGCATTATTGGTTTTGAAAGCATGTGTTTAATGACATCGAAATGAGATGAAACATAAATGTCAACAGGCTTTATATAATACTTGAGTTTCATACAATAGAAGTACAAACAGAGACATAGCTTTTCTAAATTGCTATATCTGGTCTCTGCATCATTCAATACTCTACTTAAATAGTATATGGCTCTTTCGATGCCATTGCTATCTTCTTGTGCTAGCATACTACCTATACTAACTTCTGAGGCAGATATGTACAATCTCATGGGATTTCCCCATGAAGGTGGAGACAAGATGGGAGGCTGAGAGAGGTATCTTTTTATCTTGTCAAATGCCTCCTGATGGGCTTCATTCCACTCGAAGGCTTGGCCTTTCTTCAAACGAAGCAACAGAGAGAAAGCTTGGGTTCTTCCACTCAGATTCGAAATGAACCTTCTGAGAAAGTTAATCTTCCCTAGCAAAGATTGCAGCTCCCTTTTTGACGTAGGTGCTTTCGTCTCCATTATGGCTTTGGTTTTGTTTTGGTTGATCTCAATTCCTTTCTTGTGAACCACAAAGCCAAGGAAATCTCCAGCCTGCACAAAAAATGCACATTTAAGGGGATTCATCTTTAAGCCATGTTTTCTCATTCGTTCGAATGATTGGCTCAAATGATGCAAATGGGTTTCTGCAGATATAGATTTGATGACTATATCATCAATATACACCTTCATAAAGGTTTCAATGAAATCATGGAAAATCAAATTCATTGCCCTTTGATAAGTTGCCCCAGCGTTTTTTAAACCAAAAGGCATCACCACCCATTCGTAGGTGCCTAAGGCTTCTGAGCAACAAAATGCTGTCTTGGCAACATCTTCTTCAGCAATAAAAATCTGATTATACCCAGAGTATCCATCTAACATACTTAAATATTCGAATCCTGCAGCAGAGTCTACTAGCATTTCTGCCACAGGCATGGAGTACTCATCCTTAGGGGTTGCAGTGTTTAAATCCCTAAAATCTATGTAGATTCTCAAAGAACCATTTTTCTTAATAACAGGCACTATATTTGCTAACCATTCGACATACCTTGTGGTTCTGATGAATCTGCAACGCAGCAACCTTTCGATCTCAGCTTTGATCTTTGTGAGAACCGCTGGTGCGAATCTTCTAGGAGTTTGCTTGATGGGCTTCTTGCCATCTTTGATTGGAAGTCTGTGTTCGACTAACTCCCTCTTTAAACCAGGCATTTCGTCATAATCCCACGCGAAGCAATCTTTTTTTTTCTTGAGGACTTCGATCACTTCCTGCTTGAGGCCTGGGCTAAGTTTTGCACTTATGTAGGTTATTCTTTTCGTGTTTTCATCCCCTAAGTTCACTTCTTCGAGTGGATCATGCGCCAGCATTTTGGCACCTGAGTCTATGGGGTCCCTCTCGAAGCCTAAGGGTTCTTTATCATAGATGGCGTCCAGCCTTTGATCTATCTCAAGTTTTTTAAAGGGTGAGCCTTTCGAGCTATCCCCATTTATTTCGTTCATCTTTACAGCCAGTTTATTCATTTCAGCCTCTAAGGCCGCCTTTGATTCGTTCTCAGCCATATAGGCCGAAATCCTTTCGAAAAAGGAGGACTCAGTCATGAGTAAGGTTGTCGAATTCCCAACCTGCTGGCCGTCTTTGTATAGTACTTTCGACTCCTTCGTCTTCACTGATTATTCTTCTGTCCCAATATAGGCCATCATGGCGAAGGGTCATATAGTAGTGGGCGTTTCTGGTTTCGTTGATTTCATCATTTGGGACACAAGGAGCAATCTTTGCCAGATGTTTGTCATAATTCCTCTTGTCAACTAAGTTGACTGCTGACATGAAGTAACTCTGATCCGCTTCAATGTTTTCCACGATCCCATCTTCTCTCCATAAAACTAATCGCTGGTGCATTGACGAAGGAACTTCCCCTACGCCATGGATCCACTCCCTTCCCAGCAGCAAGTTATAGTTGGCCTTGGCTTCGATCACCATGAACATGGTGGGCCTACAGCTTGAGCCCATTGTCAAGTGCAATTGAACCACCCCCAGTGTTTTGCCTACTTTCCCTTCATAATTGGATAGAACCATGTTGTGTGGCTTGATGTCTCCTTCGCGTATTTCTAACCTTTTCAGCATGAAATGGGGTATTAAGTTGACTGCAGCGCCCCCATCCACTAGAACCTTATTCACGCCATGGGCACCAACCTTTGCCCGAATAAATAGTGGCTTAAGATGGTTCTTCATAGCTGGTTCTGGACGCTCGAAGAACGCATTATGCTCCTCGACAGCTCCATTATCCATCACATAGTAGCACACAGGCCCATGCTTCATCAGATCTATGGTATCTTCTTC
Organism: Vicia faba; assembly: GCA_948472305.1. NCBI lineage: Eukaryota > Viridiplantae > Streptophyta > Magnoliopsida > Fabales > Fabaceae > Vicia > Vicia faba. Next base: position 778,319,348 of record OX451737.1, read on the forward strand.
CTCATATTCGTCAATTTCAGTTTCCTGTCCAAACTCACAAGGAAGCACAGATACCATGTTACAATTGATGTTGAACGAAGACTCCCCCTCTGATTCGAAGTTGTCCGTTATCATATCTTCGTCTTCTTCTGGACCTGGAGTGTATTCCTTTGGTTCACTTGGTTGTACTTTAGAGAAGAGCCTCCTATTAACTGGGGGTTTGTCTTCAGTTTGATTTTTGGTGTGGGTTTGTTGGTTCTAGATTCACCTTGGTTTTTTGTTGAAGTTGCCCATTTATTTGCCACAGCTTCCCTTTCAGCCTTTCGAATTCTCTGTTGCCTTCGCCACTGAGATCTTGACATGGGGTTTCTTCCTTTGTAGTTCTCTAATCTCACCTCTTCCCTCTTCGCTATGTTGAACTTCCTTCTATATGTCATAGCATGGCGTGTGTTTCGTTCAGTGTTTCTCCATTTGTCTTTGCCTTTGTCATTTCTGACTTGCAGCCATCTGTCTGTTGGCACTTCAGCAGGGATTTTGAACGTCACTCTTCGAGCACCCTTGGGATGAGGACTATCAGGCCTTCGTTGTTTGTATTTGTTATCGAAACGTGGGCCCATCTGAACAGTTTCTTGATGGTTCCAGCAAGGGGCGAAAGGGATTATTTCGAAGGCTCTGGCCATGCTTTGATCATACACAGCGGAACACCTTGGGAATATCAAGCACTTGGTTGCCCCTTTGTAGCAGCGAAACACAAATTCCAGCAAACTTTCTCCAGCCTTAGGATAACACCTGAATAACTGGTTATCCTGGCGCCAGTTGTTGCCAGTTCGCGCCCTTTGTACCCTCTCAAAGTTTGCAGTGATTCTCTGATTGCAGAGGATGTTGCACCTAGGGCATAGTATCATTCCCGTATCTCCTTTGTGGCACATCATGAGGTAATCCTTGAGACTAGCATCTCCAACATGATTATCCTCCATTTTATATTTCTCTTTTTCTAAGTATCTCTCTACCTCCTCCATCTCAGAGCGAGGTCTCTCCATATCCACCATGTTTACCTCAACATCCTCCCCCTTAGCGTCATCATCTCCCCATCCTGTGGGTTTTATATCTTCAATGTGGACCTTTGAACTCTCTGGGGCAGAATATTTGACCAAGTAGTCAAACTTTCCACTGGGTTCCCCTAAAGTATCCCATATTTCTTTCTGAGGGGAAGTTGGCTTCGTGATTTGGACTTTCTCCAATTCTAGCCTCAGGCCTTCAGTAACCTGTGTCAACTCTTGGTTTTCCTGGCCTTCAGTAGCCTGGATTTCCTTTGCAACAGCTAAAGGTGTTGCTTCAATCGAAATCTCTGGTTGCTTGTGGACATCTTCAGTGACCCCCTTATTGACTTCGACTATCACCCAGCTTTCATTTTCAGTACCTTTCTCTCCTATTGGAGCGTCACTTTGGTCAGCTTCCACCATGTTAATTTCTCCAATGCACGCAGGCTCAGAGTAATTGGTGTCTGTGATGTCCAAAGGGTCTTCGTCCACTTTCATTTTTGCTTTATCAGCAAACTTCAGTCTGCCATCTTTAATTGCATTCTGAATTAGGTCCCTGAAAAGAAAACACTGTGAGGTTTTGTGGCCTAGGAAACTATGATATTTGCAAAATCCTCTTTTCTTTCTTTGATCTAAAGGAGGTATTTTGACATTTGATGGCACAATGAGTTGGCCATCTTTGACAAGTAAGTCAAAAATCTCGTCATATTTAGTGACATCGAAGGTATAAACCTTCTTTGGGAATTTGTCACTTTTCTCATTTTCAACAATTTCTTTCCCTTTTGTGGGAACTAATGATTTGCAGGAGTAAGGTGGTGCCTGTTTTAATTCAGCGAGGTCGATTTCGACCTCTTCGAATTCGAATTCAGGATAATCTTCTGCTTCCTCAGTTCCAACATAGAAGATCCTTTCCTTCTTGTTATTTTTAAAGACTCTGGCCTTTTCGGCCTTTAGCCTTTCGACCTGTCGAACCCTATCGACTAATTGAGCCATATCCCTCAAGTATTGAGTGTCTAATTTCTTTCGAATAGAGTAATCCAGGCCGCCAGCAGCCATTTCGACTAACTCATGTTCAGGCACTACTGTAAAGCATCTAGATTTCAAGAGCCTGAATCTATTCAGATAATCATCTATGGGCTCAGTGAACTTCCTCTTGACACTGGCTAGTTCCTTCAGACTGATTTTTGATTGTCCCATGTAGAACTGTTCATGGAATAATCTCTCCAAAAGAGCCCAAGTATCAATGGACCCAGGAGGCAAAGTGATGAACCATGTGAAAGCGTTCTTAGTCAGGGAACTTGGGAAATATTTGATTCTGAGGTCTTCATTATTGGCTATATCTCCTGCTTCGGTTAGATACCTGGCTATATGTTCGACTGTTGATTCATTGGTATCCCTAGCAAACTTTGTAAACTTAGGGACTTTATATCCCCTTGGTAAATCAGTGTGCATTATGTAATCTAATATAGGGGAGGCATAATTTGGCCTTCTAATTCCTGTGTTGAGGCCATTTTGGGCCATGATTCTCTCTATCATGGTGGTTAAATTATTTTCTGCCAAGATGTTATCGTTTCGAATTCTATAAACGACTGCATCAGCATCTTGATTTCGACCCACCATGACAACCCCTCTAGGTTGTTCTTCTCGAAACTCTTGGACTTCTAGCCTTTCGACCCTTGCCCCTGGTTCCATAATTTCCATTTGTGGGCCTTGGATCATTGGGGCTTCTAGCCTTTGTGCCCTTGCCCCCAAATTAACCTCCTCTCTGGCTGGTCTATAGGGTGGGTCGTTAGCAACTTGTTCTATAATAGGTACGTTCGCTCGAACTCCCACCTGATTCTGCCTACGCCTCTCTGGGGGAGCGAAAAAATCTACTATTCGACTCATATTATCTGCGTTTTCTCTGTTTGTCACAGTCACATTTTGTACTATTGGGACAAATATCTCCTGCATAGTTTGTGCTAATACTCCTATCATATTATGGTTACTGTCATCCATCAATTGCCTAAAAGCCAACTGATTTTATGTGGTTAAGATAGGCATTGCACTATAGCCCACTGACCCTTGGTTATTTGTCATAAACTGATTTTCCCCAGACCCAGACTCTAATTGTGGTGATGAATTCGATGTGGAATTGTGTAAGCCTGCCATAAAAGATGTTGGCATTCCATAAGAGGAATTTCTGGTTCTATTACCATCGAAATCGGGTGGTCTAGTTAGTGGGGTGGCGAAATGGGTTTGTGTCCCTGATGGTGGGACGAATCCCCCAGGATAACCAATGGTTCCAGTGTTTCCTGGGATCGAACTATTAGTTGACATGCCACTTATTCCATTAGTGGCTATATTACTGGTAGAGGATGCAACAGATTGTGCATTCGAAGGGGTCACATTAGATGTTCCCATCGAGGCGGACATATTAGTGCCTGTTGTATGTGGGATATTTTGTTCCCCTTATTGATTGTCAGAATTAGACATCTTGTTTAAACGTTTTCTTCTGGATAAGGGTTGGTTACTATTGGTTATTCTACCACTTCTAAGGTTCATAAAACAACAAACTTATCACTCAGAGGGTATTTTTACAATGGTTACGTCTCAACAATTTTTTATTCTGTTCTAAATTTCGCAATGGCCAATGATGGGTCCCACCAGGTGTGCCAATTTGTTTACAGTGATTTCTGGTAAACAACCGCTAGTCCTCCAAACTATCGAATAATCTTAATGACTGTTATTCAATCTCTCTAGTAACTCGCAGGATCGACTAGATTGATCCTAGGATGTATTGGTCATTTGGATAACTCTCATTATAGAACTGGTATTCATGGTTGGTATTTAGAATGCTGTGTAGGTGTTTAACTTACTTCGATTACTCTATTAAAGATCTAAAGGCGTGATCAAGTAAATGCGCGCGAAACTAAATTGCATGAATAAAGTTCAATTGTAAAGACATGTAAAACTGTAGAAAAGACAAGTAAATGACTTCGAAGCATAAAAACATGTAATGTAAAAGATTCTCTGGAATGTAAAAGATTCGAAATATGAAGAAAGCGTTTAAATGCAAGAAAACAGTAAAATGACTTTAAGTGAAAAAAGGCGTTCGAATGATAAAAGCTTGAAGATAAAGGCATGTAATGTGCAAAAGTTTCTGAAATGTAGAGTACTTGAAATGGAAAGAAAGCATTTAAATGTAAGGCATCAGTAAAAGATTTCGAATGAAAACATTTTAGTGCAAAAGCTTTTGAATGATATTGACATGAAGATAAAGGAAAATACTGGAAATGATAAAGAGTTTGATTAAATCATAAATACTTGGTGTTATCATACGTACATTGCTCGTGCATTCGTTTCCCTAGCCATGTGGTATTTTGAATGTTTACTGAGTTTTTTGTACAATAGATATGACACACGAAATCCTAATGCTAAGACTTCTATTTATACTACTTCGACCATAACGGTCTTGTTATAAGATTCTGCCACGTTCAGAACATGCAAAGCAATGCCTCTCTCTAGCTTCAACGCGTCTTCGAATGCTCCAGCGCATATATTTTAAATTTCGAACATCCCGCTTATATTTGAATTTCAAATGTTTTGGCACTTCTTCGCTTCGAACGCATTTCTTGGACACAGCCTTGTTATCATTTCGAGACTTCTTTGAATATATTCTCATAACTGTCACTCGAAGCTCCAAGCTTTGATATGCCCATTCGAAGCACTGCTTCTACCATTTCGAAACATGACATCTTGCTTTATTCCAATCGAAACGTCCAATTTGCTTCGCTTCTAATAATATCATTAAAATCTTCAGCCAACACCTGTAATAATTCCTCAAATTGAAAAAAGAAAGATTCTATCTTGCTTAAAATTTACTCTTGAACTCAAATCTGGACTCAAAAAGGGAAAAAAAAGTTAGTGGAACGAGAGATTCAAATGCAAGTTCAATGGATGCCTTAACTATGGCACCTCACTATCTGCGTGTGCATTCTTTATACTAACCATCCATATTTATTCCAAACACGCATTAGAGTATAAATCGACAGTTACATGGCCTTGAAAACGCTTAAAACAAATAGTTTGAACTTAAGTTTTATATCTCAACCGGCGATGATGATTCTTCCTGATCTGGTACTTGCACCTTGTAGAAAAGGCTTGGGTCTGCTCCTTGGATACTCAGAAAGAGATTGCAATGCTTGACTTTGAGTGAAACTGACTGAGGATGATGATTCGATGGTTTGGTATCTTTGGAATTTTTCTCCTTCAAACCCTATTATTTCTTGTTGTAAAAACCACCCCCCTTGGTATGACTATGTTGAGCATATATAGAGTGTATTAGGTTAAGATTTTTATGGGCTTGGATCTCATAATTTAATGGATATCTTATTTAGTTTACTTTTGATTTTAAATTGAATAAAATCATAATAAAAGAAATAAAAGTCACAAAAAATATGTGGATAGGCTTAGAGGTTCCATAATGTGTTATGAACATGTTTGGACCTTGAAACAATAGCCCATTAGTCCAAAAATTCAAGTTTGGTCAATTTAGGTTTCATGCATTTTCTCAAAATTTCCCAACTTGCACCAATCATAACTCTCCCAATTTTTATCATTTGAAGGTGATCTTGGACTTTTTGGAAATATCAAGATGTCTTCTACAATCTCTATGTTGATTATTTTTGCATTTGAAGACTTTATCTTGATGTAAATTATCTTGATAAAAAGTGTTTTTTTGTTGACTTTTGAAATGACCTATAATATTTTGGCCCATATCTCTCAAATGAAACATTTTTTGGACTTTTGATAGATCGAACTAAACTCTTGATATCAAATATTAGAATTTGACACCACTAGATTGATAAATAATTAAGTGTGGAAAGAAACTAGATGAAAATTCTATATTGACATTAATCATCAATGAATTAACAAAAAGATATTTATACAACATACCATACCATGATTGAGATACAATTAACAAATTGCAAAAACTAAATTTTAACAGCAATAACAGTTACACTAAAGCTGTAACCAATTACAAATCGATTCTGCCCAACATACAATTTCAACTGCCTTTTATTGTTAACAAAATTAGTTGGCAATATTATGACTGATTTGTTAGATTAGTTAAGAATTTTATTATAAATTTCCCTTTACATGGTTATATTAATTCTTTTTCTTAATGAAAGAGATACATAACTAATAATGATCAACATTTTATTTGAACTTCTCTCTCAGCGAGTACCATCAACCAGATTCAACTTTAACAAAGGTTGGAACAAAATATTAAATCTCAAAGGGAAGAGCTACTATATCTAATGCTCAAATAATCACAAATAAGGTTATCTTTAAAAGAAACCTATGGATAATGAAATAATAAAAGAAAATTCATAGTCACAATTATATCTAATTTTTTGAATCCACAATCATTTTAACTGATAAAATTTGTTCTAAAAATCAAATAAGACTATTTTATACCTTAAGTTTTTGCTAAACACCGCGCTAGACTTAGACTAATTTTTTTAATTGTTTTATATCTTTAGAGTTTTTATATTCCAATATAAATATTGAAAAACTTATTAAACAAAACAAAAACAAATTAACAATCAACAAAGAGTCATGAACAACAAATTACCAAAAAAATTTTTTTATTATTTTGTAACTAGTGGTACATCATAATCCCAGCAAAACAACAAAAATGTCACAAATTCCACTATTTATTTTTTCAACATCCAGATAGAAAATTCAGTCCCCTAGTAGAGACTGTTTCAACAATGTTTTAGAGTTTTTTACTCCTCCATTCTGATGATACACCTAATAGACTCCCCTTTAAGCATGTAATCAAAAGCTTTGTTGATCTCTGAGAATGGTACTGTGTGAGTAATGAACTTCTCTAGCTCCAGCTCCTACAATATCACAGGAACATCACATTAGCAATACATCTCATATGAAGTAGTTACAAAATAGTCATTTGTGTGGCCTTATTAATAAACTTACTCCTTTCATGTACTTCTCTACAACAGTAGGAAGATCAGTGCGAGGCTTGTAGTTTCCATAGAAGGTGCCCTTAAGAGTCCTTTCATTCAAGAAATTCATAGGATGAGTTTTGAATGCATCATCTTTGTTTGGCACTCCAACAAGTACAGCAGTACCCCAACCCTTAGAATAATAACAAGTCAAGGTTCAGCATCAGTAAGTAGTATTAATATAAAAAATTTAGCAACAAATCATAAAAATAAAAAAAACAATGTTTTACTTACATCATGTACACATTCAAATGCTGAGATCATAGCTTGGAAGCTGCCGGTACATTCAACAGCGCGGTCTACACCTCCATTTGTCATTTCAGCAATTACCTGTTGTACAGGTTTGTCGTGATCTTTCGGGTTCACGAACTCATTCACTCCAAACTTCTTAGCTGTGAACAAGATTGATTATTACTAAAGTTAGTCCTTGAATTTATGTTGTTGACCAAAATCTTAAATCATTAGATGGAACACAGAAAGTGTTGTACCTAATTCAAATCGGCTGGAAACTAAATCAACTCCAATGATTCTTGATGCACCAGAGATCCTTGCACCTTCAGCAGCCTACATTATGGTTTAAAAAGAAGAGCAAAAATTAATATTGTCTCATTTCATTTCCAATCATAGCTGCAATGCAACACACACATGCAGAGAAAGATATAAGAGTAATAACATACAGCAAGGCCAACAGCTCCAAGCCCAAAGATAGCAACTGAAGAACCTGGCTTTGGTTTTGCAACATTCACAGTAGCACCAAGACCTATAAGCATCAATGGAAATTGAATTAGGAAATCACAGACCAAGCCTGGTAATATATAAATATCTGAAGCTAGGGATCTTGTATATATGTACCTGTGCATATTCCACAACTGAGAATACAAACTTTGTCAAGTGGTGCTTCAGGATTGATCTTTGCAACACATCCAGCATGAACCACTGTGTACTCACTGAATGTAGAGGTGCCCACAAAATGGTTTATGGGCTCTCCATTGATAGAGAATCTGGATTTGTTATCATTGAGCATGACACCTCTGTCAGTGTTGATCCTAAGAAGATCACACATGTTGCTCTCCTCTGACTTACAATGTGGACATTCACCACACTCCCCTGTGAATACTGGCAGGGCTTTATCCCCTGGTTTCAGATGAGTCACACCTTCACCTACGCTCTCCACAATCCTGATAAACATCATTCATTCACATTACATACTAAATTACTGATACACTAAATAATCAAGAGATTTTATCAGAAGAGAAGCATATACCCTCCAGCTTCATGACCAAAAATACGAGGAAACAATGGAGTCTGACCCTGAAACAGTGGCAAAAAAGAGAAAGCCATGTTAAGCTATTGCGATTCAAAACAACAGAAAGAAACAAAACACACTATTTTCATTATAATATACCTTAGCTTCCCAGAAGTAAACGTCAGTGTGGCAAAGGGAGGTGAAGAGTATCTTGAGACGAACTTCACCGGCCTGCGGTGGCGCCACCTCTACTTCTTCAATCACCAGTGGCTTCCCAGCTTCCCATGCAACCGCAGCTGCAATTGTAATATACAATGTAACAAATTGATTATTGATACTAGATGTAAAAAAACTAAAATAGTGAATAAATGTTGATACCTTTGCATTTGATGACTTGACCAGCAGTACTCGACATGATTAACAGAGATTGCAATAAACGAGTGAAAATTAAAGCAAACGAACAAGTTGTGAGTCCTTGTTGTTGGTGGTGTGTGTTTATTTATAGTGTAAGAAAAATCAACCAATGATGTTCCAAATGTAATAGAAGTAGGTACAAAACCATTTGCTGTTTTTTGTGTCCGTATTGCGCCTTTGGTTTTGGACACGTTGGCACACAGGTTGAATTGAATAAGAATGAGTAGAAGTTGAAAAGAGTATTTTCCATTTTAAAAATTTTCTTTTTCAGTATTTGACTACCGACTTCTCTAATTCGATTGTATCTTGTTTTTGTATGGAATTAATTTCTTTAGGAAAATACTAGTTGTCCAATAGCAGCTAGTTTCTTTATTTTCTTAGAGGAAGAGAAATGATTTTTTTAACACAAAAACAAGCATATGTAGCGTTATTAGTTTGTTTCAGTTTTTTAATGTTATAGTGTTTTAATTTTAAAAAAAATAGAATTTTTAAAATTCAAATAAAAAATTGGGTAAAATAGTTGTTTTTTTTTTTAAATATTAGGGTCACTGGAATATGAACACTAGTCAAATATTATTCTCATCAAAAATTAAAATCGATATTTCTCGAATATCGTTCTTTACAAGAAATCATTTACGACTGGAGTCTAAGTGTTTGGTTCAAAGATATTATTTTAGATAATTTATTCTTTTTATTATAATTTTATTTTACTATCAAAAAATTTCACAAAAAATTTTAAATTTAAAGAAATTTTGAATTGATTTTTATTTAAAAAATTCAAATATATTTATTTTAAATATAATTTTGACTATGCTTTAATTTTTAATAATAAATATTTATTTTATTTTATGTTAAAATTAGTCTCTAAATTTATTAAAAATCATTTTTGTAAAAAATTATTTAAAATAAATTTTACCATTAATGATATTTTTTTCAAATTTTAAATAATATTTATATATTAAATATTATTTTTATAAAATTATAACAAATTAAAAAATCAAAAAAATAATTGGTTAATTTTTTTTCATAAAATACTATTTTAAATTTTAGATATAAAATACTATTAGTCTTAAAATTTATTTAGAAAAAATTAGAAAAAGTAAGTTTTACTATTATTGAAATTTCTTTATTAAAATTATTTTTTTAATTAGAAAAGAAATCTCTTTTTTAAAATCAATAGAAAACATACCCATAATATATACACTAAATACGTATTTATATTTTTAATAATTCTTTACTTCACAAGTGCAACACTAAAACAACAGGTAATATATGTCTCATTATATATGATGTTCTAATTAACTATGATAAAATGGATCGTTCGTTCGGTTATGTTTCACTCTGTTATGTGTCATTCCGTTTTAAACTCGTTAAAAAAAATAGAGTAGACAAATTCGTCAAATAAAAATAAATATAAAAGTCTATTTTATTTTGTCGAGGTGGCGGGCTTGTTCGCTTACTTTTTAATTTATTTTTTTAATATATTAAAAGACTTTTTTTTAACTTCAATTAGATTTTTATTTATTTTTTTAAAATAATTTTTTATAAAGTATTTTTTTAACAAAATTTACTTAAAAAATATTGTTTTATTCAGAAATAAATATATAAATAAAATCATCAAAAATTTGACCTACTAGAATTAACAAAAAAATAACAGATTTAAAGTCGGATAAACTAAACGAATAAGTGCGACGGGATTTGACGGACGAAGGGTTTTTGCGAGACTTGCAGCAGTCTTTAGTGGGACAAACATTGATAGACGACAGGTACAAAATCTCAATCCAACCTATCATTTTTAACGGGTGTACGTGCCGATCCGACGCACCATGACCCATTTTACCACCCCAATCTCAATCATACTTGTGTATTATATAGCTAGTTGTAGAGGAAATAATTTAATTAGTGTTATTTGTATTTATGGAAATTCAATTTCTATAAAATATTAAGTGGTAATCTATATTCACTCGTATTAATTATTTACTTACTTAAAATAATTAGGAGATGGTCCGTGCGTTCTTATGGGTGCCTCTAATTATATCTTAGATCATTTGATAAAGTTTGATCAGTCAAAAAAATAAATTTTATAGTGATAGTGACTCGCGCACCCGCACAGATAAATTCAATTATATCTTTTATTTGATAAAGTTTGATCACTTAAAAAAACTAAGTATTATGATGTTAACGATTCGTGAAATTAAAAGTTTAATTATATTTATTAAAGTATTATAATAAAATATTTATGTATTTACTATTAATATTATTATAATATAAATAATTATTGTATAAAATACAATTAAATGCAAATTTAAATTTGAAATAAATTATTTAATTATAAAATAAATAATTATTATATAGACTCAATTACATTAACCAAATAAAATTGAGATCAAAATTATTATGGTAATAGTGACCCGTGAAAATATTAAGTTTTAATAATAAAATTTACAGGAGATAATATAATTTAATTCAATATACAATATATTTAATTACACATATAAATTTAAAATTAATTGTAGAAGAAACACTTTATATGAAGGAAGAAAAACATAGACAATATATTAAAAAAATAATTGGGGAAGCTTTCTACTTACTTTTGGCCTTTTTTTTCAAGTTCTTCGTGTCTCATCTAACTATGATTATAGCATTTCATATATACAACTAATAAAAAATTAGAGCAAGTGGCCTTAACTCATCCACACAGATCTAAACAATTTCCTATAAAAACATGGAAACGTGATTTTCCAGTTTATGCACCAAGAAAATTGAGAAACAACCTACACCAACAAAAGTGATGTATGTGCTTTCAAGAAGTGACATTGATGACATTAACTTTGATGGTGAAAGTTTTCACAATCATTTTGAGTGTTGGATGGTTGAGCAAAACAAATATCTGGATGAACTTGTAGCGGAGAATTCAGCTCAACCTCAGTTCACAGATGATATAATGCATACCCTAATTGATAAGGTTGTTTAGCATCATGAGTATTTCTATAGAGAAAAGGCTCGGTGTACAAAGAAAGATGTTTTTTCCATGTTTTCACCATCATGGTTAAGCTCTTTAGAAACAGCTTTTCTTTGGATCGGTGGTTGGAGACCAAGCATGACATTTCATTTACTATATTCAAAATGCAGTATGCAGTTTCAAGCTAAGCTGAATGAACTTATTCAAGGACAAAAAACATGTGACCTGGAAGATCTCTCAGCGTTTAGCTCGCGAGTTTGATGGTTTGCAAAGGAGGACTATTAGAGAGGATAGGGAAATCACTAATATGATGGCCGAGCATCAGGAAACAATGTCGATGCTTCGATGGTGGAGTTGTCTCATGTGATTTCTGAAATAATTGGTAGACCAATATATTATTGGGTAAACGGTTTCCAACTTTCTTGTCTTATTCATGAGTCCATGTGCCATATATAGGCTTCAAGGAATGTACAATACAAATAAATGGGCCAAAACTAACTAGGCCCAACAAGCCTAATACATAACAAAACTCTCCCTTAAGTTGATCTTTATACAACAAATGATCAACTAAGCCAACAAGAGAGACAAAAGAATAAGAAACAAAACAAAGCAGAACAAAACAGGAACAACATCATATTGACATAAACAACAGCATATCAACAGATCACATAATGTTGGTTGAGTCACACATTCCTAAGCCCTCCCTTAGTTTGAAAAAGGCTTCAACCTTTAGAGCCTTAGTCATAATGTCTTCTAATTGATCTTGTGATTTGCAAAATTTTAATTCAACAACTCTATCATTGCTAAGTTCTCTCAGAAAATGATATCTTACATCTATATGTTTTCATCTTCCATGCAAAATGGGGTTCTTGGGTAGCTTGATCGAGGAACTGTTGTCACAGTTAATAGTAGTGCATCCGTTTTGCTTCAGATCCAAATGATTTAACACATTCCTCAACCAAATACATTGACAAGCACTAGAGGTAGCTGACACAAACTCAGCTTCAATTATGGACAATGTGATAATGGACTGTTTTTTTGATGACCAACATACTGCACTTAGTCCCATAGTGCAAACATATCCAGATGTGCTTTTTCTATCATCATAATCACATGCATAGTCAGAATCAGTCCAGCCCCGCATTATCAAATCACCATTATCTTCTCTTTTGTACAAAATGCCAAAACTCAAAGTTCCCTTCAAATATCTGAGAATTCTTTTGACAGCGGCAACATGCATTTCAGTAGGTCTCTCCATGTATCTTGAAGCTAAGAAAACTACAGAGGTCATTTCAGGTCTTGTAGATAACAAATACATTAGGCTGCCAATCATCTTCTTGTACACTGTAGCATCTGTAGCCTTTCCTTTTTCATCTTTCACAAGCTAGCTTCTAGGAACAATAAGACTGATGACTTTATTGCATTCTTCCATGCCAAACCTTGTCAGAATTTCAGAGGCATATTTTTTTTTGATGAATGAATATTCCTTGATCACTTTGATTGACCTCCACTCCCAAAAAATACTTCATTTTTCCTAAGTCAGTCATGAAAATTTTACTTTTCATGGACTGTTTGAATGCATCCCTCATTTCTTCATCATTGTTAGTGTAGATAAGATCATCTACATACAAGCTAACAATTAGAATACTTCCTTTTGTTCCATGTTTGACAAGCAGGGTTGGTTCATGTGAGCATTTCACAAATTGTTCTATGTTAAAGTAAGATTCAATCTTACTGTATCAGGCTTTGGGTTCCTGCCTTAACCCATATAGAGCCTTTCTCAGTTTGTAGACTTGATTATTTTCACCTTTGTGATACCCCAATAGTTGTTGCACATACACATCCTCAATTAGGTCCCCATGCAGAAAAGCACTTTTTATATCTAATTGAAATACACATCAGTTGTTGTGTGCTGCCAAAGCAAGAATTGCTCTTATAGTATCCCACCTTGCCACAGGGGCAAATACCTCACTGTAATCAATTCCATACTTTTGTGTGTATCCCTTTGCAACCAGCCTTGCTTTGTATTTCTCCACTTGTCCCTTCTCATTGTATTTAGTCTTGTAAATCCACTTTACACCTATTGCTTTCATCCCTTGAGGAAGTGTTGTGAGCTCCCAAGTATTATTGTCTTCAATAGACTGCATCTCACTATCCATAACTTTCCTCCAAGTAGCTGATTTCACTGCTTCTTCATAGGAGCTTGGATCCTCATGAGAACTAAACATAGAAATGGCTAAATTCTGAAGATGATCAGTCTGGTTCTCCATGTTCCCCAAGTCAGTCACATAATCTGAGATACCCAGGAGGTTTTCTTCTCCTTGCAGATGGACCATGTGTATTTTCTTCCTCAATATCAGCCTCATCGTGTATATGTTCACCAACAGGACTTCCTTCATGACTGCTTCCTACCCCATCATTGCTGACCAACTCATCCCCATCATTTTGCATCTCAGTATCCTCGATGTCTTCATCATCACTTATTTGATCACCCTGTTTGATTTTATTTGGCTTGTTCCAATTCCATCATTTTGATTCCTCAAAAATAACATCTCTACTAACAAGTACCTTCCTTTCAATTGTATTGTAGAGTTTGTAGGCCTTTGACTCTTCACTAACACCAAGTAGAAAGCACTTGATGCTCTTGTTATCCAATTTCCTTCTGTGAACATCAGGGACATGGACATGAGCTAAGCAACCAAAAATCCTGAAATGATGCACAGAGGGTTTCATTCCACTTCATGCCTCTTCTGGTGTAACATCCTTCACAACATATGTGGGACATCTGTTCATTACATATCCTGCCCATTTTAATGCTTCAGGCCAGAATTCCTTAAGTACACTTCTAACGTTCATCATGCTTCTTACCATATTGAGTAATGTTCTGTTTTTTCTCTCAGACACCCCATTTTACTGAGGGGTGTATGCTGCAGTTAATTGTTTTTTCACCCCATTTGAATCACAAAAACTGTTGAATTTAGTTGATGTAAATTCACCTCCCCTATCAGTACTAAGACACAAAATAAGGCATCCAGACTCATGTTCAACTAGGGATTTAAATCTTTTAAAGACATCTAAGGTTTCATATTTATTTTCAAGATATAAATCCAAGTCTTCCTACTGTAGTCATTAGTAAAGGTAATAAAATACATGTTTCCAGCATTTTATTTGGGAGTGATAGGTCCACAGATGTCTGAATGAATCAGTTCAAGCTTCTTGGAGGCTCTCCAATTTGATTGCTTTGGTATGCTATTTCTGTGTTGCTTTCCAACTAAGTACTCATCACACTTGCCCTTGATGTCATCCATTTTTGGTAGACCTTTAACCATCTATTTTTGATGCAAAGTCTTCAGGCCCTTTATGCTGAGGTGAGCATATTTGTTATGCCATAGATTTGTTTCTTCCAAGGATGAGACTTGAAAACATTTGGAAGTCATAACTGGTATTCTGACAACATACATCCTATTACTTGTCATTTCAGTTTTCAGAATCAAGCCATTTTCTTCATGGAATAATTGACACATATTGTTCTTGAATACAATTGTGATATTCTTCTGTTGTAACTGACCTACACTGAGCAAGTTGTTAGCCAGACCTGGTATTTAATACACATCAGTTATCACATGTATTCTTCCTTCAAGGCACAACTTCACATTTCCTCTTCCCATAACTGCCATCTTTGAATCATTTCCAAGTCTCACATATTATCTGAACTTGTCATTAAAGTCAAAGAACCAATCTTTAATTCCCACCATGTGATTGATACAAGCACTATCGATGTACCACATTTCTTCCTTGCATGCTCTATTTCCTTCATAATATGCCATCAACATGATTTCTTCTTCTTTAAATTTTACATAGTTTTCATTTTCTTCCCACTCAGGACATTCATTGCGATAATGTCCGAGCTTGTGGAACCTGTAGCATTCAACAAATTATTTACTTTGTCTTCCTCGACCACGACTTCTTGAAGCATTTCTTCCTCTGCCTCTACCAGCATTACTCATCTTGAGATCTTGTTCTTCAACATGTTCCTTTTGCCCATGCATTCTTTGTTCATGTACCAGAAGACTGCTCTGGAGCTCGTCGATTGACATGACTGTTACATCATTGGATTCTTCAATAGAACACATTACGTAATTGAATTTTGCAGGCATGGATCTCAGAATTTTTTCTACCACCGCTACCTGCTCCATTATTTCTCCTTGTGCAGTCATGTGATTTTCAATAGCTAGGGTTCTTGCGAAGTAATCATTGACGGATTCACCCTCCTCCATTGCAAGAATCTCAAATTCCTGGCGCAAAGATTGCAAATGAGAGCGTTTGACCTTTGTTAAACACTGGTACTTCCTTCGCATTGCCTCCCAAATGTCTTTTGTCGTGTCCCGAACCAAGATTGTTTCAAGAATTGTTCTATCAATAGATTGAAACAGATAATTCTTGGCCTTAAAGTCCCGCAATTTGCTATCTTCAGCAGCTTTGCGTTGTTCCGGCGTGGCATCCGCCGGTGATGTGATAACGCCTATTTCAATCAAACTCTAATATACCTTGAAGCGGAGAAGATTCTACATGAGCATGGACCGGTGTTCATAATATCCATCGAATTTAGGGACGGTGGGGTGAGAGAAATTGGAAGATTCTGCCATGGAAATGACGGAGAAAGAAGAAAAAAGGATCAGAGAAAGAAAAAAATTACATCTTTGGTTTGAAAGAAGAAGGTTTGGATCAGAACGCGGGATTTCACTGATACCATTTGTTGGGTAAACGGGTTCCAACTTTCTTGTCTTATTCATGAGTCCATGTGCCATATATAGGCTTCAAGGAATATACAATACAAGTAAATGGGCCAAAGCTAACTAGGCCCAACAAGCCTAATACACAACATATATATATATATATATATATATATATATATATATATATATATATATATATATATATATATATATATATATATATATATATATATATATATATATATATATATATATATATATATATATATATATATATATATATATATATATATATATATATATATATATATATATATATATATATATATATATATATATATATATATATATATATATATATATATATATATATATATATATATATAAACCTAAACCAATGTAATTAAAAAGCTGAATTAAGAATTTATATGTCTAAGCATAAATTTTAGGTTTTAAACACCCATTTTTTTCATCCTAATCTATCCCAAAATGAACCCCAACATGTATCAATATTCTAAGGCATGCAAGGATATCAAAAGAACACATTTTACAGCAATTAATCAAGCATGCAAGATGTAACTCATCATCTAAACCCTTGATCATACAAAGTTCCCAATTTCCTACCCAAGTTCTAACTATGGAACTCACCTTAATTTACTTGGAGATTATGATTTGCATGATGAGAATGAAAATGAGGATGATGAATCTGTAATAATCGACAAAAATATAGAGTAGCTACCATTATTTTTTATCCTAAGACGGGAATCTAACAGAATAACCCTAATTGATGATACACAAATTTTAACTTCTTGACTCACTTTAAACGAAGAGAATGTGTTAGGCACCATTCATCTACCTTGTTCACAAAGATACTAGGGTTTAGGTTAAAAGGGTTAGAATAGGGTTTTAATTTTGTAATTAGGGGAACCTACCTAAATATAATACATATTATTTATAGTTTTGTATTTTTATTGTTTCTTTTGATATTTTTGATAGTAAGATAAAATGACTTAAATAAAACTAATTAATTAGTTAATTAATCTAGATCTTAAACTGATTGATCAGGAGTGTAATAAGGAATGGAGTGATATAATATAAAATTAATAATTAAGTCCATCCAATTTAAAAAATTATTTCTAATTTACATTTTTTTATTAATCAAATAAATAATAAAAAAATTATCAAAAGAAAACTAACTGAAAGTTGGACGCTACATGGTGTAATTTTCGTTAACGGCAATGTGGGCATGCTCGGACGGAGGGACCGCATGGTGAGATGAGCGTGAAGGATCTCCGGCATTGAGGGCAGTGGTCGGACCTGTATCGTTCGTGGTAGTTCAGTTCGCTGGATCTACAAAGGGCTTGTCGGAGTCTGGGCGGTGTCGGTCTGAGTTAATTGTGTGCTTCAGATATTCTTCTACTTCTTTACCTATAAACAATTCGAAACTGATAGTGGCGGCGATGAAAGGAAATGGTGTCTGGAAGTCTTACACGGTGTAGTGACAAAGCTTTACAGACAGAATGGTGGAGCGGAATCATGCAATGGTTGAACTAGCGACGTACGGTGGAAACGGGAGACGAGCGTGAATGTTTGAGTGCCGGTGTCGACAAGGTTCATCATCGGATCTTCTTTCGCCTTTTTTGTGGCTTTCTCTTCATCTTTGTTTTTCCATAATTTTGAATTTGATATTATTTGTGAGTGTGACTATGTCATTGTTGTGATGTTAGTGAGAAGCATGTTTTGGTGTCGTGAAATATGGTGTGTGAAGGTGATGTTAGAAGTTACATGTTTTTGTTTTGTAAAGAGAAGATTTTGTTAATAAGAACGATGGTGAGATAATTTGAATATGGTGTAAGTTTTAGTTTATTTACAGTAAAATTAAACATATTTATGTATTTCTAAGGATGGTGATTAATATTGTTGAATGGAGATGAGGATTTATGAAGAAAAGTTTTATTCATATGCTCTTGAAAAGATGATGATGGTGTACTATAATTTTGGGTTTGTTATTGTAAGAAAATTTAGTAATTACATACTAAAAAAAATTGTGCATAAAGGTAGTATTATTAAGAACATAATCAGTAAATATAAATTGATCTAAAGTGATTTTTTGTTCTAATCTGTAGTAACGTGAATCTTATCGTGAATGGGAGATTGGTGTGTAAAAATTAGCCTCTACAAAAGGTTAGTAAAAAAATATAATTAAACAAACAATTATCAAACAATATATTCATATGGTAGAAATAATCAATAAATTTAAAAGGGACCACCATCATGTTCATCATTTGGTGTAAGCAAGTTAAAATAAAAAGGGGCCTCATATATAATCATCGGCCAAAAACACCAATAGCAAAAGAGATTTTTGAAAACAAGAAATTTGTTAAAATAAAAACCAAAGTGTGAGTGAAATTCGTAGAACTGTGAGAATCGTGTTGTTGATGAGATTGTTCTTTGGTTCTTGTCTGATATAGTCAATAATCCTAGAATAAACTAAAAAGATGTGTAGAAGCAAGTTATCAAGTTTGTGGATGGTGTTGGAAATTTTTGGATCCCCCAAATTATGTTGCACAAAAATCCTATTTATAGACTTAAAATTAGGTTAAAAATAAATCTTAGAAAGTAAGTTATCCAAAAACCAAAAGAAGTCCAAAGTATGATCTATAAAAAAGGAAAGAAAATTAGTAACAAAAAATAGAAGAAAAAAATGTTAAAAGTGCAACACAGGAGATTCAAACCCACTACCTCATACTTGCAAGCTTCATTCCTTACCAACTGTGTTATGTTACTTGTGACACCCCAATTTAATTCAATTGTTAAATAATTAGGAATTTAATTATTAAGTTAATTAAAGGCTTAATTTATAATATTTTGGATTAAATGAATGAATTAATTATGGAATTAAAAAGGAAGACCGGGGGTGTAAAGTTGAATTAGAGGTGGGTGTAGTAAAAAGCTCTATTAAAATAATTACTAATTATTATTATTATTTGGCAAATAATAAAAGGAATATAAAAAGAAGGATAAAAAGGAAAAGAAAGAAAAAGAAGGTTATTTGGAAAGAAGTCATTGTACGTGAAATTGGAGAAGAGAAGAGAAGAGAGGAAAAAGCCAAACGCCGTGAATTCGAAGGATCATCGCGAGGTAAGGGGTGATTTCGATTATTTAATATGCCTTATAGATTTTGGGATCAATAGAATTGATTAGGCATGTTAGGAATCCCAATTTAGGATTTATGAAATTCAAACCCCAATCCCATGAAATTATGTTTTGATTCAATTTGAGGTTATGAGGAAATTGTATGATGTTATGGTGTGTTATAATCTCATTAGAATCATGTACTATAACTTGTTTTGGAATTTCTGTGAGTTGGATTCGTATGGGTATGAATTAGATGGGATTTGGAATGAATAAATGCTGTCAAATAGCAGTTTTTGACTTTTCAGGTCGCAGGAACCGGTTCCCAGTGGGGAGGAACCGAGTTCCCAGTGTAAATTTGTGAAGAAACTGACTTTTTCAACTCAGGAACCGGTTCCTGTATAGGTAGGAACCGGTTTCCAGTACATTTTCCAGAATGGGTGTTTTCTGAACTTCGCAGGAACCGGTTCCTGTATATGTAGGAACCGGGTTCTGCTGTAACTTTTTGAAAAATACTAAACTTTGAAAATTCATAACTTTCAAACCGTAAGTCCGTTTTGAGTGCCGTTTTGGATGTTATTTATTAAATTAAATACTCTATCTTATAAAATAAGAAAAATATTAGTTTATGAAAATTATTTTAAAAAGAGACGAATTTCAAATTTTTGGTAAATCCTGGTATTTTGAGAATGATGTAGAATCGTTGTGAAGTGTTCTGATTTGGTGAATGAGAATTGATACTCATGTGTTGTGCTTGCTATCCATTATAATTTAGATGTGATCCTGTGGTATATTGGTTTTGGCATTATTTGGAATTATGTTGTGATCATATTCCGTTGATTGATATGGCATGTTAGTGATGTACATGCATATGCATTATTTTGGTGAAGTTAATTCCCATTGTGTGGAATTTGACTTGTATTGCCGTTAATCGATACCCGAGAGTGATGGGTGGTTAGGATGGATTCATGGTCCGAGTGTGATGGACGAATCGATGATTGCTTCGGCTGGATTCATGTCCGAGTGTGATGGACGAATCGATGGTTACTGTATCACAGTGTGATGGATCAGTGATGGTGACTTGGTCACGTGTTGGTACCACATGCATTGTGTCTGCATTTGTGTTTGCATGGAATTGTAACATGATAGGATGTCTTCCAGTGTTACAATTCTTTGGTTGATCCTTGAATTGTGCATAATGACTTGTATGATTGTAACTGTGTGTTGAATATGAATTTATGCTAAAATGGGTGAAATAATATGCTTGTGATATAATGTTGATTGAGAAACTTATAATGCATGTTAATTATGAGAAATCTCACCCTTACTTTAATGATTTCAGATTAAAGTTAGTAGTTCAGGAGTTGGTGAAGATGGCTCTAGAGCTATGTTATTTTGAGTCCGCGTGTCAGTGTTGTGCTCTGATAGGTTGTAACACTAGGGGAAACGTTTGAATGACGAGTTTCATTTTCTATTGTTTAATTTATGTTGGGAATACTTATGAAGTGAAGTTATTCCGGTTTTGAGATATTTCCGCTGTGTAGAACATGATGTTGATTTAAATATTTATTTTAATAATTCCTTCAGTAAAGCATGACAACTGTAAAAAATTGAGGTTTTATATTTATCTTGAATTGTGACATCCCTGATTTTTCATGTTACTATGATTTAATTAATATATTCGCGGGTTATTTAGAAGGGGTGTTACAATAGTGGTATCAGAGCATAGTCGGTCTTGTCTTGTGTCGTTATCCCTGTTGTATGCGACTAGTGTAAGATGACACCGTCGATACTTGTGTGCTGATGAGGTTGTTTTGTAATGTTACAGAACAATGGCCGGAAGAGGTAACGGAAGAAACGACGATGCTCTTGCTGAAGCATTGGGAATGTTGGCTGGAGTACTCGGAGGGAACCAGCAGGAAGCTGTGATTGGTGCTGACCGACAATTGGGGAATTTTCAGAGGAATAATCCTCCGTTGTTCAAGGGTGCACATGATCCCGAAGGTGCTCAGAAGTGGTTGAAGGAGATCGAGAGGATCTTCAGATTAATTGACTGTGCTGAAGGGCTGAAGGTGAGATACGGAACTCACATGTTAACAGAGGAAGCTGATGACTGGTGGGTTGCTACCAGAACTGAAATGGAAGAAGATGGTATTGCGTTAACTTGGGCTGTGTTTAGGAGGGCTTTTCTGAAGAGGTACTTTCCTGAGGACATCAGGGGCAAGAAGAAGATTGAGTTTCTGGAACTCAAGCAGGGTAACAATACTGTCAGTGAGTATGCTTCGAAGTTTACTGAGTTAGCGAAGTATTATGCTCATTATGCTAACGATGCAGATGGAGAATTTTCCAAATGTATCAAGTTTGAGAATGGTCTTCGTGATGAGATTAAGCAGGGTATTCGGTATCAGCGTATCCGAAGATTTCCTGATCTGGTTGACTGTAGTAGGATTTTAGAGGAGGATCTTACTAGCACTAAGTCGAATGCTCGAGGGCATGTCGATAGGAAGGGTAAGCAACATATGGATCGTGGTAAGCCTTATGATAGAAATAATCAGAAATCTGGTGGTTGGAGGAAGCCTAGTGAGGGAGACTCTGGTTCTTCCATTAAGTGTTACAGATATGGTGAAAGGGGGCATAAAGCTAATGAGTGCAAGAATGATGCAAAGAAGTGTGACAACTGTGGGAAATTTGGTCATGTAGCTGCTTAGTGCAGAGTCAGAAGGGTAACTTGTTACAACTGTGGTGAAGAAGGTCATACTCGTCCTCAGTGTACAAAACCCAAGAAGGAACAAGCTGGTGGTAAAGTGTTTGCATTATCTGGGTCAGAGACTAAGCCAGATGATCGACTGATTAAAGGTACATGTTTTATTAATGACATACCTTTGATTGCGATTATTGATACTGGAGCTACGCATTCTTTTATTGCTTTGGATTGTGCTAAAAGATTGAATTTGGAAATTTCTAATATGGATGGAAGTATGGTTATTGATACTCCTGCGTCGGGTTCAGTGACTACTTCGTATGTTTGTAGGAATTGTCCTATTGTGATTTTTGGTAGGGGTTTCGGTATGGATTTGGTGTGCCTACCGTTAGAGCGACTTGATATCATCCTTGGAATGAACTGGTTGGAATTCAACCAGGTTCATATCAACTATTTTGCAAAGTCGGTTATTTTTCCTGAAGAGGTTGGTGTCGAAGATGTGACTATGTCGGTTAAACAGATGAACCTAGCTGTGAAAGATAGTGTTGTGGTATTTATGTTGTATTCTGCAATAGAAGCGGAGGGAAAAGCAAAGAGTGATGGATTACCAGTGGTGAATGAATTTCCAGAGGTGTTTCCGGAAGACTTTAGTGAATTGCCACCTGAGAGGGAGGTAGAATTTACTATAAATTTGATTCCTGGAACTAGTCCGGTGTCAATGGCGCCTTACCGTATGTCGGCATCTGCATTAGCGGAGTTAAAGAAACAATTGGAGGAGTTACTTGAGAAGAAATTTATTCGTCCGAGTGTTTCGCCGTGGGGTGCTCCGGTGTTGTTGGTTAAGAAGAAAGAAGGTTCAATGAGATTATGTGTTGATTACAGACAGCTGAATAAAGTTACAATCAAGAATCAGTATCCTTTGCCGAGGATTGATGATTTGATGGATCAATTAGTTGGAGCTTGTGTATTTAGTAAGATTGATCTGAGATCTGGATATCATCAGATTCGTGTGAAGTCGGATGATATTCAAAAAACTGCATTTAGAACGAGGTATGGACATTACGAGTATTCTGTTATGCCGTTTGGAGTTACTAATGCACCTGGTGTTTTCATGGAGTATATGAACAGGATATTTCATCCGTATCTTGATAAGTTTGTGGTGGTATTCATTGATGATATTCTAATTTATTCGAAGAGCGATGAGGAGCATGCAGAACATCTCAGAGTTGTGTTGGAATTGTTGAAAGAGAAGAAGCTTTATGCGAAGTTGTCCAAGTGTGAATTCTGGTTAAGTGAAGTAAGTTTTCTTGGCCATGTAATTTCCAAGAATGGAATTGCTGTGGATCCTACGAAGGTAGAAACAGTATCTCAGTGGGAAGCGCCGAAGAATGCTTCTGAGATCCGTAGTTTTCTGGGTCTTGCAGGTTATTACAGGAAGTTTATAGAAGGATTTTCCAAATTAGCGTTACCGTTGACTAAGTTGACCAGGAAGGGTCAGATGTTTGTTTGGGATGTTGAATGTGAGAAAGGATTTCAAGAGCTGAAGAGGAGGTTGACAAGTGCTCCGATATTGATTTTGCCAAATCCGACTAAGTCTTTTGTTGTGTATTGTGACGCATCATTAATGGGATTAGGTGGTGTGTTGATGCAAGATAAGCAGGTGGTGGCTTATGCTTCGAGATAATTGAAAGTACATGAAAGGAATTATCCGACTCATGATTTGGAGTTGGCAGCTGTTGTGTTTGTTTTGAAGTTGTGGAGGCATTATTTATATGGTTCTCGGTTTGAGGTGTTCAGTGATCACAAAATTCTGAGGTATCTCTTTGATTAGAAAGAGTTGAATATGAGGCAGAGGAGATGGTTAGAATTTCTAAAGGATTATGATTTCGGTTTAAATTACCATCCTGGTAAGGCAAACGTTGTTGCGGATGCCTTGAGTAGGAAGTCCTTGCATATGTCGATGTTAATGGTCCGTGAGTTAGATTTGGTTGAGCAGTTCAGAGATTTAAGTTTGGTATGTGAAACTACTCCGAATAGTGTGAAATTAGGTATGTTGAAACTGACTAGTGGAATTCTGGAAGAAATTCGGAATGGACAGAAGTCCGATGTTGGGTTAGTTGATAAATTGACATTGATCAACCAAGGTCAAGGAGGCGAGTTCCGGATTGATGAAAATGGTGTTATGAGATTTGGTAATAGGGTGTGTGTCCCGGATGTTGCAGAGATTAGGAAGAGTGTCTTGGAAGAAGGACATCGTAGTGGATTGAGTATTCATCCTGGTGCTACTAAAATGTACCATGATTTGAAGAAGTTGTTTTGGTGGCCGGGAATGAAAAAGGAAATTGCTGAGTTTGTGTATGCTTGTTTGGTTTGTCAGAAGTCGAAGGTTGAGCATCAGAAACCGTCAGGATTGATGGAACCGTTGTTTGTTCCGGAATGGAAATGGGATGGAATCTCTATGGATTTTTTGTCTGGTTTGCCAAGGACATCGAAGAATTGTGATTCTATCTGGGTTATTGTTGATCGGTTGACGAAATCTGCTCACTTTATTCCGATAAGAATGGATTATCCGATGAAAAGGTTGGCCGAATTATATGTGGAAAAGATTGTGAGTTTGCATGGTATTCCTTCTAGTATTGTATTGGATCGAGATCCGAGGTTTACATCTAAATTCTGGACGGGATTGTAAGAAGCTTTAGGTACTAAGTTACGTTTGAGTTCCGCTTATCATCCACAGACAGATGGTCAGACGAAGAGAACGATTCAGTCGTTAGAAGATTTGTTAAGAGCTTGTGTGTTGGAGAAAGGTGGAGCTTGGGATAGTTATCTACCATTGATTGAGTTTACCTACAACAATAGTTTTCATTCGAGCATTGGTATGGCTCCATTTGAGGCATTGTATGGTAGGAGGTGTCGGACACCGTTGTGTTGGTATGAATCTGGAGAGAGTGCTATGATTGGACCGGAAATTGTCCAACAGACTTCGGAAAAGATTAAGATGATTCAGGAGAAGATAAGGACTTCTCAGAGTCGTCAGAAAAGTTATCACGATAAGAGGAGGAAAGATCTTGAGTTTAGCGAAGGAGAACATGTTTTCATGCGAGTTACTCCGATGACTGGTATTGGTCGAGCTTTGAAGTCAAAGAAGTTGACTCCACGTTTTATTGGTCCGTTTCAGATTACCAAGAGAGTTGGGAAAGTTGCTTATCAGATCACTTTGCCGCCGTCACTTGCAAATTTGCATGATGTCTTTCATATATCCCAGTTGAGGAAGTACATTGCTGATCCGTCTCATGAGATTCGGGTAGACGATATACAGGTACGAGAGAATTTGACTGTGGAAGCGGTACCTGCGAGAATTGAGGATCGGAAGTTGAAACAGTTGCGAGGCAAGGAGATCGCATTGGTAAGAGTAGCTTGGGGAGGACCAGCAGATGGAAATGTCATTTGGGAGCTGGAGAGCCAGATGAAGGACTCGTATCCCGAACTATTCGTCTAAGGTATGTTTTCGAGGACGAAAACTCTTTTAGTAGGGGAGAGTTGTGACACCCCAATTTAATTCAATTGTTAAATAATTAGGAATTTAATTATTAAGTTAATTAAAGTCTTAATTTATAATATTTTGGATTAAATGAATGAATTAATTATGGAATTAAAAAGGAAGATCGGGGGTGTAAAGTTGAATTAGAGGTGGGTGTAGTAAAAAGCTCTATTAAAATAATTACTAATTATTATTATTATTTGGCAAATAATAAAAGGAATATAAAAAGAAGGATAAAAAGGAAAAGAAAGAAAAAGAAGGTTATTTGGAAAGAAGTCATTGTACGTGAAATTGGAGAAGAGAAGAGAAGAGAGGAAAAAGCCAAACGCCGTGAATTCGAAGGATCATCGCGAGGTAAGGGGTGATTTCGATTATTTAATATGCCTTATAGATTTTGGGATCAATAGAATTGATTAGGCATGTTAGGAATCCCAATTTAGGATTTATGAAATTCAAACCCCAATCCCATGAAATTATGTTTTGATTCAATTTGAGGTTATGAGAAAATTGTATGATGTTATGGTGTGTTATAATCTCATTAGAATCATGTACTATAACTTGTTTTGGCATTTCTGTGAGTTGGATTCGTATGGGTATGAATTAGATGGGATTTGGAATGAATAAATGCTGTCAAATAGCAGTTTTTGACTTTTCAGGTCGCAGGAATCGGTTCCCAGTGGGGAGGAACCGAGTTCCCAGTGTAAATTTGTGAAGAAACTGACTTTTTCAACTCAGGAACCGGTTCCTGTATAGGTAGGAACCGGGTTCCAGTACATTTTCCAGAATAGGTGTTTTCTGAACTTCGCAGGAACCGGTTCCTGTATATGTAGGAACCGGGTTCTGCTGTAACTTTTTGAAAAATACTAAACTTTGAAAATTCATAACTTTCAAACCGTAAGTCCGTTTTGAGTGCCGTTTTGGAAGTTATTTCTTAAATTAAATACTCTATCTTATAAAATAAGAAAAATATTAGTTTATGAAAATTATTTTAAAAAGAGACGAATTTCAAATTTTTGGTAAATCCTGGTATTTTGAGAATGATGTAGAATCGTTGTGAAGTGTTCTGATTTGATGAATGAGAATTGATATTCATGTGTTGTGCTTGCTATACATTATGATTGAAATGTGATCCTGTGGTATATTGGTTTTGGCATTATTTGGAATTATGTTGTGATCATATTCCGTTGATTGATATGGCATGTTAGTGATGTACATGCATATGCATTATTTTGGTGAAGTTAATTCCCATTGTGTGGAATTTGACTTGTATTGTCGTTAACCGATACCCGAGAGTGATGGGTGGTTAGGATGGATTCATGTCCGAGTGTGATGGACGAATCGATGATTGCTTCGGCTGGATTCATGTCCGAGTGTGATGGACGAATCGATGGTTACTGTATCCGAGTGTGATGGATCAGTAATGGTGACTTGGTCACGTGTTGGTACCACATGCATTGTGTCTGCATTTATGTTTGCATGGAATTGTAACATGTTAGGATGTCTTCCAATGTTATAATTCTTTGGTTGATCCTTGAATTGTGCATAATGACTTGTATGATTGTAACTGTGTGTTGAATCTGAATTTATGCTAAAATGGGTGAAATAATATGCTTGTGATATAATGTTGATTGAGAAACTTATAATGCATGTTAATTATGAGAAATCTCACCCTTACTTTAATGATTTCAGATTAAAGTTAGCAGTTCAGGAGTTGGTGAGGATGGCTCTAGAGCTATGTTATTTTGAGTCCGCGTGTCAGTGTCGTGCTCTGATAGGTTGTAACACTGGGGGAAACGTTTGAATGACGAGTTTCATTTTCTATTGTTTAATTTATGTTGGGAATACTTATGAAGTGAAGTTATTCCGGTTTTGAGATATTTCCGATGTGTAGAACATGATGTTGATTTAAATATTTATTTTAATAATTCCTTCAGTAAAGCATGACAACCGTAAAAATTGAGGTTTTATATTTATCTTGAATTGTGACATCCCTGATTTTTTATGTTACTCTGATTTAATTAATATATTCGCGGGTTATTTAGAAGTGGTGTTACATTACTCATTTGAAATAAAAAACCCAATTGAAAGTATATGAAAGTGAACAAGTATTTTCTATTTAAAATACAAATAATTTGAAATAAACTATTATACATTTTTAAATCATCGAAATAAATTATTGTTAAAATATTAGTAAAATTGAACCAAAGAATATTATAAAAACTAATTTTGAAAATATTTTTGACTGTAGAAATAAAAGGCGGACAAATTTGGGGTATGACAGAATCAAAGCTATCTTGTTGCTCCTACCTCAAGGTTCACAAAACTCCAACATGCATCCCTGGTGGTTGGGGAAGAAGGTTGATTTGAGCAATTCCTCTTTCTATCTTCAATTTCACGTTCTCCCTACTCTTCTTCTCTCTTCAAAACTGGTTTTTGAAATGAATAAGAATTAGAAATCAACCAAACAACCCTTAAGTTTTCCTCCCCTTTGTCGCACGCGCAAATCAGAACAAAGAGAGAACGAAGTTATGACAGTAATGATAGGAAAATAAATGCAGCGGTAAAGATTTGAGATTTAAGTCATCAATTGACTTATCTCAATACAATGAAGTCACCACCACACTTTATTGTTTCCAAAGGAAAATGGGAAAAAAAGCGAACAAAACCCATAATAAAGTAAAAGATCAGAGATCGAGGTACGGGGGTCGGTTATGCAAAGGGAATGTGTTAGCACCCTAAGCATCTACAGTACTCCGCAGGATCCACTTTGTTTGGTTTCTTTTAAAAGTAGTGTCATGTAAATGTTTACTTGCTAGAGGAAAAGAATGAATGTGTATTTGTAAACAAAAGAAAATGAAATGTTTTTTTATTATTTTTGTTGCTCGCCTTGGGTCGTAAGACTTAGTGCCTACGTACTCCCTCGTGCAATGGGAAAGTTAGAGCACCGTAGTTTGGCTAGAAAAGACTTGTCTGTTAATTGTTTTTAAACGAAGAGACAAGCCATCATTGTTAGGAGAGAAATCTCGACTAACACCCACAAGGTGTGGGAAAGATGGACCATGCGTCAGCAAGAGTGAGGGTTTGAGAATGCCTCTAGTACTCAAGTAGAAAAGTCGACACCTTTATAACCATGGGGATAAGAGAATGTTACTCGACTATCAATGAATCATGTCTCATCTTGAAAAAAGGTTTGAATTGTAAAGGTGCTCAAGCGCACAAAAGGGTTTGAATGAGTTGGAGTGTTTTTGTTAATTTTGAAAGATATCGAAGTATGATTAAGTGGACTGAAGTTTGTTTAAAGAAAAGAAGTTTTAAAAGAAAAGGAACTCGACAAAGTCTAGGTTTGTTATGAAAGTGGTTCGATTTTATAAACAAATAAGATTTTGAAAAAGATGAGAAGATTTTGAAAATTAAAGAAGATGGGGGGAGATAAAGGGACTATCCTAAAGCATAAGATAAAAGCTAAGGAAAAGAATCATCTAACCAACAAGAAGTCAATTTTTTATATTATGAGTCAAGATAGAATTCTCATTCTTTGGATTGAAACCAAGCAAGGATACTAAACCTCTTGAGAAAACCAAGCTTTAATTGCATTAAGTCTTCACAAAAATTGGGCAGAGTAACGGCTGTATACAGATGAATTCCAGATTACAGACAAAGTATGTAATCACAATAACCTGCACACACAAAAAAAACAACCCAATGTCTTGGGGTAAACCTCAAGAACTCTAGAAAAAATATCAATTAAGGTCACAAGGTCTCCAACGTGAGCCAAGGTTTCTATTCCTAAGTCCAAGAAGTCCAATACTCCATAATACCAAGGATAGTAACCAAGTAGTCCAAGTATCATTAATGTTTTTTTATGGTTCATGTTGATTATTAAATATCTTCAAAAGGAAAAGAAAAGCTCAAGTGAGTAAAAAAAATGGCATAAAAGTAAATGCTCAAGTTAGCAAAGATGAAAATAGCATGAAATGTAAATGCTAAAGTAAAGGGTGCATAAAGTATAAACATAAAATAAAAGCATAAAATAAAGTCAACTATTAGAAATTAGATGTTAGTTGGATGACCATCTTGAAACTTGCATTTGGAACTCATTAGAGGATTGGTAGAACCAAAGTCTCTCAACAACAAGTTGCATTTGCTTTTTGTCAAGTATATAATCCATTTAAGAATCTTCAAAGCAACATTTAATGATCAACGATGTTTAAGTAATCCGTGTTGACCAAAACTAATGAAGATCTATTGGAGGTGTGGGATATTGGATCGAACTCTAGTATGATCGAAGTACATGCTGTAGTCGAAGAAAGGGTCTAGCATGTATTTGTCGAAGATGCTTGTTAAATTAGGTTTTAGTGTTTAAACCCTAATTTGTTAAGTTAGCTTGTTTCTTAAGTTAGCTTGTATAATGGGCCTTGTGGAAAAAGCCCATTAGTTAGTATGTTAGGTTTTATTATAAATAGCATACTAGTCTCTCATCATTGCATCACAGCAAATCCTAATTTAGGGTGAGAGGGTTATTTGTTATTCTTGTAAACTTGTAATCTTGTTTTCTAAGAGAAAGTAAAGAATAGCAGTTATAACCAATTCTTGTGTTCTTCTTCCTCCTTGTTTGATATTCCTCCCTTATTCTATACTTTGTTATTGGCATTGAATTCACAACAAATTGGTGCGGTGAGCGTGGAGGAGATGCCTTCAACAAAGTATGAGATTGAAAAGTTCACCGGAGTGAATGATTTCGGTCTATGGCGCTTGAAGATGAAAGCCCTACTGGTTCAGCAGGGTTGTTTGGAAGCGTTGAAGGGAGCGACGGCGATGGACACTGCGTTAACAGAAAGAGAGAAGACGGCCATGATCGAGAAAGCACACAGCGCAATTTTGTTGAGCCTTGGTGATAAGGTTCTTCGACAGGTATCAAAGGAGACGACGGCATCAGGGTTATGGGTGAAACTTGAAAGTTTGTATATGACCAAATCTCTGGTAAATCGACTCTACCTGAAGCAAGCTTTGTATTCATTCAAGATGATTGAAGACAAAGTGTTGGCTGAGCAGTTGGATATGTTCAACAAGCTGATTCTTGATCTTGAAAATATTGATGTAAAGATTGATGATGAAGATCAAGCGCTGTTATTATTGTGCGCTTTGCCCAGATCACATGCTCACTTCAAAGAAACCCTCTTGTATGGAAGAGAGTCCCTGACCTTTGAAGAAGTTCAATCAGCTTTGTACTCTAAGGACTTGAACGAACGTAAGGAGCATAAACCTTCGACGGTTGGTGAAGGTTTGGCTGTTAAAGGAAAATTCGACAAGAGGAAAGGTAAAAATCAGTCGAAGTCTTATAGTGGTGATGCATCTGGTATTAGATGCTATCACTGTAAGAAAGTAGGTCACACAAGAAAGGTGTGCCCTGAACGCCTGAAAGATCATGGAGGTAAGGATAATGGTAATGCAGCTATTGTCCAAGATGATTTCGAATCATCTGATGTTCTTGTGGTTTCAAGCAACAACTCGTCGAAGGAGTGGATTATGGATTCTGGATGCACTTGGCACATGACTCCAAACAAAGACTTGTTCGAGGAATTATGTGATCAAGATGGTGGATCTGTATTGCTGGGAAACAACAAAGCTTGCAAGATTGTAGGCGTTGGATCTGTGAGATTCAAGCTCCATGATGAGTCAATAAGATTGTTGACTGAAGTCAGGTATGTACCTGATTTGAAGAGAAATTTGATTTCTCTTGGTGAATTCGACAAGAAAGGATATGTTTTTCAAGGAGAGAAAAGTATCCTAAGAGTCATGAAAGGGTCGAAGGAAGTCTTGAGAGGCGTGAAGAAACAAGGCTTGTATACCCTTGAGGCTGAAGTTGTAAGTGGTTCGACAAATGTTGCATCCACGAAACCTTTGTCGAAGACAGAAATTTGGCACATGAGATTGGGCCATGTCAGTGAAAGGGGTCTGGTCGAATTAGGGAAACAAAATCTGCTTGGTGGAGATAAAGTCGAAAAGCTGAAGTTTTGTGAACCCTGTGTACTTGGAAAGTCCTGTAGAATGAAGTTCAACAAAGGCAAACAAAGAACACATGGATCCCTTGATTACATCCATGCTGATCTTTGGGGGCCTGCAAGGTGTCCATCACATTCAGGAGCAAAGTATTTTCTATCCATAGTAGATGACTATTCCAGAAAGTTATGGGTATTCATCCAGAAGACTAAGGATGAAACTTTTGAGAATTTCAAAAGTTGGAAGACTCTTGTCGAAAATCAAACTGGCAGAAAGGTAAAAAGGTTGAGAACCGACAATGGCCTTGAGTTTTGCAATGAGGCGTTCGACAGTTTTTGTGTTGCCTCTGGTATTGCAAGGCACAGAACTACCGCAGGTACTCCACAACAAAATGGTTTGGCTGAAAGGTTTAATCGAACTATTTTGGAGAGAGTTAGATGCATGTTGACTAGTGCGGGATTAAAGAAGGTGTTTTGGGCTGAGGCTGTTTCGACAGCAGCATATCTGATAAACAGATGTCCTTCGACAGCGTTAGATATGAAGACACCTGAAGAAGTTTGGTCGGGACATCCACCAGATCTCGACAAACTAAGAGTATTTGGTTGTGTAGCCTATGCTCACATTAGGCAAGACAAGGTCGAACCTAGAGCTCTGAAATGCATGTTTATGGGATACCCTGAAGGAGTGAAAGCTTATAAGCTATGGTGCCTAGAGCCAGGTCACAGGAGGTGTATCACCAGTCGAGATGTAGTTTTCAATGAAACTGAAATGGCTTTCAAGAAAACTGATGATGTTGACGAAGAGCTGGAACAGGTAGAGATTCCTGTTGAGGTGGAGCATGTTAATGCTGAAATACGTATCCCAGATGAAGTCGAAGAAGAAACAGAAGATTCTGATGATATTGAGGAAACTGTTGATGACTACCTATTGTCGAGAGATAGGCAAAGAAGAGTCATAAAACCACCTCAGAGACTTGGATATGCAGATCTTGTAGCTTATGCCTTAATCTCTGCAAGTGAAGTTCTAGACGAAGAACCTAGAGATTATAAGGAAGTTATAAGGAGTCGAATGAAGACTGAATGGCTAAAGGCCATGCATGATGAGATGAAATCTCTTCATGATAATCACACTTGGGAACTAATCAAGAAACCTGTTGGGGCAAGGTTAGTCAGCTGTAAGTGGATTTTCAAAGTTAAGGAAGGAATTGAAGGAGTAATGTCGAAGAGGTACAAGGCAAGATTAGTCGCAAGGGGTTTCACTCAGAAAGAAGGTGTCGACTTCAATGATGTATTTTCCCCTGTTGTGAAGCACAGATCCATTCGAATGTTGCTTGCCATGGTGGCTCAGTTCGACCTTGAACTGGAACAAATGGATGTGAAGACTGCGTTCTTGTATGGTGACTTAGATGAAACGATCCTGATGAGGCAACCTGAAGGGTATGTCGAAAAGGGGAAAGAAGATTATGTGTGCAAACTGAAGAAATCTTTATATGGACTTAAACAATCTCCTCGACAGTGGAATAAGAGATTCGACAAGTTCATGGAACACATAGGTTTCATTAGAAGTCAGTTCGACCATTGTGTTTACTCCAGATTTCGACCTGAAAATTCATTTGTTATTTTGTTGCTTTATGTTGATGATATTCTGATAGCAAGCAACAATGTCGAAGATGTAATGAGGGTGAAGGCTGAACTCAATAAGGAGTTCGACATGAAGGATCTGGGAGCTGCATCTAGGATTCTTGGAATTGACATTCGAAGAGATAGAAAGCAGTCGAAATTATGCTTATCTTAAGAGGCATACCTACGAAAGATTCTTGACAAGTTTGGTATGTCGAATTCAAAGCCTGTTGTGACTCCAACAAACCCTCAATTCAAGCTGAGCATTGATCAATGTCCCAGTACTGATGTCGAAAGAACCTATATGAACAGCATCCCATATGCTAATATAGTTGGTTCTTTGATGTATGCTATGGTCTGTACTAGACCCGACATAGCATATGCAGTAAGTCTTGTAAGCAGGTACATGGCGAATCCTGGAAAGGCTCACTGGCAAGCGTTAAAGTGGATTCTAAGGTACATAAATGGGTCTCTGAACAGAGTCTTAATTTATGGTGGATCCTTGGGTGAAGATAGTAAAGAAGCTGTCGAAGGCTATGTTGACTCTGATTATGCAGGCTGTATGGATTCCAGAAAATCTATTTCTGGATATGTTTTCACTATGTTTGGTACAGCAATTAGTTGGAAAGCAACTCTTCAGAAGGTTGTTGCCTTATCAACTACTGAAGCAGAATATATTGCCCTAACTGAAGCTGTGAAAGAAGCATTGTGGCTTGAAGGTTTTGCAAAGGAACTGAAACTTCAAGGTCAAGGTATCACTGTTAAATGTGATAGTCAAAGTGCAATACACCTGTCGAAGAACTCATCCTATCATGAGCGAACCAAGCACATAGATGTGAGGCTGCACTTCGTCAGAGGGGTAATCGAGCGTGGAGAAGTCCAAGTGCTGAAGGTCTCGACAGAACACAATGCCGCTGATATGATCACCAAAACATTGCCAAGTTGCAAGTTTTTCCACTGTATGCAGCTGATAAAGCTGCATGAAGAAAGCTAGTTAGTGTCTCTTGATGCTGTCGAGTTAGGTCCAAGGTGGAGATTTGTGGGATATTGGATCGAACTCTAGTATGATCGAAGTACATGCTGTAGTCGAAGAAAGGGTCTAGCATGTATTTGTCGAAGATGCTTGTTAAATTAGGTTTTAGTGTTTAAACCCTAATTTGTTAAGTTAGCTTGTTTCTTAAGTTAGCTTGTATAATGGGCCTTGTGGAAAAAGCCCATTAGTTAGTATGTTAGGTTTTATTATAAATAGCATACTAGTCTCTCATCATTGCATCACAGCAAATCCTAATTTAGGGTGAGAGGGTTATTTGTTATTCTTGTAAACTTGTAATCTTGTTTTCTAAGAGAAAGTAAAGAATAGCAGTTATAACCAATTCTTGTGTTCTTCTTCCTCCTTGTTTGATATTCCTCCCTTATTCTATACTTTGTTATTGGCATTGAATTCACAACAGGAGGATTGGTAGAACCAAAGCCTCCTAACAATGAATCTTAAGGTTATTGGATCAAAGGGTTCAAATTAACATACTTGGGCTTGCAAACATAGGTTTAGGCCACGAATGACCATTTTCTCGAATCGGGACAAAATTTAGCGCTATGTTAAGCAATCGTAATTGAACTTATGTAGAAGTGGCACCTATTT
Source organism: Vicia faba (assembly GCA_948472305.1). NCBI lineage: Eukaryota > Viridiplantae > Streptophyta > Magnoliopsida > Fabales > Fabaceae > Vicia > Vicia faba. Next base: position 778,354,371 of record OX451737.1, read on the forward strand.
TGAGGCCGATCAATAGCAATCTATGTACTTCATGTTTGGATAAATGATATAGAGATCATCATCCCATAACATGTATCACAAATAAAAAAGAAAGGGATAAGATGAAGAGCGAGGGGAATGATAAGCTAATTTGGATTACTACCTCAAATTTCTTTCATCTTTAAATTCAATCACTCATCTCAATGGATTAAAGTACTAAACATAATTAATATAAATCACCAAAAATGAATTAAATAATTCACTCTTTGGTAGATTTGAATTAATGAATATTTATCCAAATTCACCTACACTCAAAGTCCATTGAATTTAAAGAGAAATTGAACATTTAAAATTGTAATCCAAATCAACAATCAAAAGGAGTGAGTAGAAAAAGATAGATGGATCAAAACAGCCCCAAAACAAGGCAGACAAAGCATTTTGACACTGTTACAATCGATTGCGCTCTGACAAAAATCGATTGCATCAGTGCTTTTTTTATAAAAAAAAACGTAAAATTCTATTGTGATAATCGATTGCACTTTTACAACAATTGATTGCGCACTGTTAAAATCAGAAACTCAGCATTTCAAAAGGTAAAATTATTGTTCAAACTTTTCATCAATCACCTTATGATCATGGATTTAATTGAGCACGCAAATTTCATCAAATTATGAGAAAATAGTACCAATGGAATCACAAAGTAATGCTCAATGAACTAAACCTAAAGATCAGCAAGAGATCACATTGTGAAAGATGAAAAATTCAACTTACCAAAGGTAGATCTAGAGAATTATCAAAACAACTTCAAGAATTTGCTTCAATTCAGCCCCAAGAATCAATTTCCCAAGCTTGGATGTAGAGAATTGATGAAGAAAAAGTGTTTGGATGAAGGTTTAGCTCAAAGATTAGTAAGCTTCAATGCAAAGCTTACTAACTTTTTTTTTTGAAAATGGAGCTTTGAATGAATTTGGTAGATGGATAGAATTGAGAGACTTTTTAGCAAAATGAGTTTGGCTATCAAAATCTTGAGATTTGAATGAAATGAGGGCTCTATTTATAGAGTTTAGGCTTGGGATTAGTGGTGGTTTTGTAATTAATTATTGGAGCCAAAATTTGAATTAATGATATATCTTTCAAAAAAAGAAAAATCGGAGCCAAAATTTGAATTAATGATATATATTTCAAAAAAAGAAAAATTGGAGCCAAAATTTGAGTTAATGATATATCTTTCAAAATATGAAGAAAATTTGCAGGCAAAATTAACAAGTTTGAAATTGCTAATTTTTTCAAAATTTCACTCTGTGCAATCGATTGCACTATGGGAGCAATCAATTGTACAGTAAAAAAAATGAAATTATTTTAAATTTTTTTTTTTGCAAATAGAAATTTTAGGAAAATAATATCGGAAAACCCTATTTGTCAGATGCTTTGACTCGGTACCTACAAAACACAAATATACAAAGACAAAGACAAATATTTTTTTGTATTTTGATTAGAAGTTAGTCAACAACACAAGAGCAAACTTAAAGATAGGATGCAAATGTGATAAATGAAGCTATTTCTTAATGATTGTGTCCAAATGACAAAATATGATATGAAAATGCGACTGAAAAAATTATGGGCGAAATTTAGGGTACAACACCCTTGAAGGTGGAATTACCATAAATCTCTCCAACTAAGAAATAATCATAAGTTTTCCATCTCGTCCAATTGTAACTAGTTCCTTAGGATATTCTTTCAAAAATTTAATTGGAAAAATGGGGATGTTACAGTTGAGATATAATTCTCCTATCCCCATAATATTGATTGAAATGTTGTTGATTCTTTTCCACTTGATGGAATTAGAGGCATGCTTGTTGATTCTATATCCAAGTTGGAGCCCTTCCTTCATGATAATGCAAAGATTCATCTTCTCATACTTGTGGGTTGATTAGTTGAGTATTCTACTTAAGATGACAATTTATGTCTTCTCCTAAAAATCAACCAACAAACATTTTGTTATTTGTACCCCAAACTACGAGGTTTTGATCCTTTATTGATACATAGGTATAAGACTTTATGTCTTTCCAAACACAAAATCAATAAAAAATATATTTCTCTCTTCATCTCCACACTCTTTTTGCAAACAAACCATTTTAACCAAAAACACAGATATTACAAGAGGTTCCTATAGAGTACTATAGATACATATGATACTAATACATTCCCTTTATATAACCAACCTCCGTACCTTAAATTCCCTAAAACAAAAAACAAAAATTAAAATTAAAATAATAAAAAAAATGCAATTTTATGATTCTGAAAATGCAAATAAAGTTAGTGAAAAAATAAAACAAAATAATGTTAAAAAGTAAAGCAAGTGAGATTCAAACCCATAACCTTTATACTTGTAAGCCTTATCTCCTTACCGATTGTGTTATCTCATTTATTTAAAATGAAAAGGCACTTGAAAGCATATGAAGGATGGAAAAGTATTTGCTATTTAAGAAATACAAATAGATTGAAGTAAACTATTATATATTTTTAATTAGGAAAAATAAATTAAAAATAAATATTTATAAAACCCAAAATATTAGTGTAAATAAACCAAAGAAATTTATAAAAACCAATTTGAAAAGTCATTTGAGTGTAGAAAATAAGACGGACAAATTTGGGGTATGACAACTAAGTCCTCTAGAGGCAAGTTTCTTCAACGGTCCTATAGGCTGAGGCAAGGTAATATGCAGGGGCATCTCCTTCATCTCAAGGTTTGATCAGGTTAAGTTCAGGTGCAAGTTAAACAACTTGAAAGTTCAAAGAGATTGTCGGGAAGTCATGATCATCATCCTCAATTGAAATCAGAAATTTAAGTCCAAATTAATTGCATTCCCCAATAGAGTCTCCAGCTGTCGTAACTGGAAAAAAATATGAGAGAGTCACCATCACTACTTATTTGTCTTAAAGACGGGAAAGGAACGAAAAACCCCAATCGTTCATAGATTGATGGATTCGATAGTTAATTAGATAAAGAAAATGTGTTAGACACATTTTATCTCCCTTGTACTCAAGGGGATCTTTTTTAGACCCAGGACTTATAGGAAATATTTTTTTATTTAATTATTAAACTATCGTATATAAGAAAAAGAACCAGAGAAAAATAAGTTTTTTAAGTTAGTGGACTCGCTTTGGTTTTTCAATCGTGTGCCTATGTATCTTCATTAGAAGAAATTAGAGTCCTTCATAGTTCGAATGTGTTTTGTTAGTGTTTTTTATAAGATTGTGTTAAGTTGCTTTCGAATGATTTTAAAATTGTCGGAGTTTGGAAATTGAGTGATGGTAGGCGAAGTTTTTGTGTTCATATAAAACGATACCAGACAACCATTTATTGAAAAAAGTCTTGAGTTTTGATTATGTTAGTAGAAAAATATTTTTGATTGGTTAACTGTTTTAATTTAAGTTTTGTTTGAGTTTTTTTGAAGAAGAGTTGATCTTCCATAGAATTAAATCGCATTAGGCGAAGATATTAATTGATGAGTTTTAGATATTTTGATTTGAATAACCAATTGGTAAGACGTTAAGCCAACCACTTAATTACTCGAGGATATATATCATATTATTTGCGAAATATTGAATTAATTTGATTTTATAGGAAAAATTGAATTAGTGAAAAGTTTAAACTATTTGATCAAAATTAATTAAATTAATCAAAGACTAATTGCATTAACTAAACTAATTGAATAGATTAGGAATAAACAAATTAGTTAACCGAATAAAAATTAAAGTAATTAAAAAAAACCTAAAACAGGGTATGATTAGAAAATGTGGGTGTTAATTAGTAAGAGAGTAAAAAAGCTAACCCAAGGCCCACTTGATACTTAAAAAAAACCTAACTATAAATCCAATTAAATCAAACAAATAGCAACTAAACAAAAATAAAGATTGAGAAAGGTTTGTACTGGCGCTGCGCATCCCATCATGTTAGTGGGGAATTTCAATATTCTTTTAATTTCTAAAGGTATCCTATAATCTATTGACACTTGGCATAAATTAAAAGAAAAAAGAAAAACAAAATAAAGCTTACATTGAAACTAACACAGAGAGAAAAAAAAAACAAAATAAAGCTTACATTGAAACTAACACAGAGAGAGGAACAATATCATAACATCACTTGAGCACCTTCTCTTTCTTTCTTCCACGAACTCTCTCTCTTCATTCTCATAATCTCTCACCTCTTTTCTTCAAAAGCAACTTAAATCAAATCAAAGCAAAGATTTATGAGTAAAAAAAAAACAATTGTAACAACAGAAGCAACACGATACCGTGACGGTTCGGACGGTGCATGATCGGATGCAAATCGGAGAGGAAGGCGCCACGACGGTGCAAGTTGCGGCTCACCAGCGGTGGTGCTTCGTCAGGACTCTGCGTGTCCGGCGGAGTGACTGGTGGTGTCGCGATCTAGTCGTAGAGTCTCGGCAATGGACGATTTGTGCGACGAGATGGAGTGGCTTCACGGAGGTGAACGGAGGAGCCGTGATGGTGCAGCTGTATTGGTTCTGAGCGTCGGTCGAAGGGACTTTCCGTGGCTGTATTCAACAATGTTGAGAGGCAATGATGATGGTGATGGCATCGTTGTCGGGGCAGGTTGTTGCGGGTTTGTCGGCGCGGCTCGAGTGAGTGCTGTTGACGGAGGCTCAGACCGTGGCAGAGTTTCGATTTGCACTTAATCTTTCTTTGAATCTGTTCTTATTTTTTCTCTGCAATAAAAAAAAAAAATTCTACACCACTTGATATATGAATTTTTTAGAAGTAATGAAGAAAGTATGGTTAAATATTTTGTTTGAATAATAAGGCAAAAAAACTATTTTTACAAGTTGATGGTATTATCGAAAATATGTACAGGCGCAGATGGCCTTTGGATTGAAAATTAAGATTGACTTGTGTTAGAAAATATGCACACAATATTATAGTGTTTTGTGGTAATATGCGATTGTTAATAAGTGTGAAAATTTGTGTAGGTTTTTAAAGAATAAAGATAAAAAAACAGTGGCAAATAACGCATAAGCATAGATCTAGTGTAAATAGAACCATCAGATCATTGTTATCATTTGGTTTAAATAATAAAATAAATTAAAATTAAGAAATTAAAAATAAAAAGGAGAATTCATGTTTTAATCATTGTTAAAATAAAAAAAATAAAAAAAAAAGGTTTTGAAAGAAAACATGTATAGAAAAAGATTGAAAATTGTGAATGTTTTTGTATGCGTTAGTAAAATTGTAAAATTATAAATTTTTTGAATGTAGTGGATGTGTGTGAAATTGTGAAACCGTGAATGATCTAAAATTATGAAAATAGAATGCTATTTATAGTTTGGAAAAATTAGGTTAAAGGGCAAAAATGGAATAAATTAAATTAAATAAATATCTATAAAACCCAAAGTATTAGTGTGAATAAATCAAAGAAATTTATAAAAACCAATTTTGAAAATCAATTGACTGTAGAAAATAAGGCGGGAAAATTTGGGGTACGACACACATCTTGGCTCAATTTGGAGAAATTGTGAATTTGTAAATTTGATTTCATGTGTTAGAACAAGATTTATATTCTACAATTAATCTCTGAATTTTGAAGATAACAATACATATATTTTATATATAAACAATTTTGTTTCTGATAGTTTCTTAAGTGTGTAGATTAGAAGTTCTAATTGATTCATGACTGTTGTCTGAAGAATCGTCAGAAATATACCAAGCACGCATCAGAAAGACTATTGCATTCACTTCTGAAGAAACATCAGTAGTTCTGAAGAATGTTGAATGTTGGCCAGAAAGAGGATCTCATGTGTACTTCTCAATAAGTTGCTACTTCAGAAGTCACAAGTATTCTAGAAGAAAGAATTTATGTTAGAGTTGTTGCTCCAAGATCAGAAAAAAAGATTGCACCAGAAACAAGCTTTTGCTTCAAAGGTCAGAAGTCAAGATTTGTTCATTAGAGGAATTGTTGCTTCTAACTTTGAAGACAAAGTCAAGGTTCTGAACACATCAAAGAAAAGCTTCTACTTCCGAATCATAAGTCAAAATTTGTTCATCAGAAAAGTTGTTGCTTCTAATTCTAAAGACAAAGTCAAGATTCTGAAGACTCAGATACTTTGTGGAATATGCTCACATTACTTTACATTATAATTATTCCATTATAAGATAGATCAAGGAAAGTTATATCTTCAAGACTCATTACTATTTTACACATATATTCCATCAGAAGACAAGATCAAAAGATGATATATTCTCAAGTCAATATGCTTCATCAGAATTAATATTCATCAGAAGACAGAATCATCAAAATGTGCGCTAGAAGAGTTAGTACAGAGGTACAATTACACATTCCATTTAAATGGATGTACTATGTATTATTTATCTTCCATGATCGTTTCTTACCGTTGGCATCTGACAAGATGAAAGTGATGTGTGTACTACTACAATATTCTACTTCTTCAACGTCTATATAATGGTTCAAGCAATTCATTTTCAATTTAACGAAAAGAATATACAACAAGGAATCAAGAACAATAATGATGCCCAAATCAAAGCAAGAAAAAGAAAAAGATTTAAACACAATAGTTATTGCCCATTATTGTGTTGATAGTATTATTGGCTAGAACAAAAGAGTTGTTGCTTATTATTATGTTAATATTTTAATTTGTTTGAACACAAGAGTTGTTACTCATATTCGTGTCAAAAAAATTTATACTTAAGCATTTGTGTAATCCGCTTGTAAGAAGCAATCTTGTAAACACATTATTCCACTGAAAGTTGATTGTTTCTTGAGTAACTAAGGTGTTAGTCAGAATACTCAAGAAGATTTAGAGAAATCTCCTTCAAGGGACCAGGTAGGTCAGAAGCCTTAAGGAGTCAATGATCGTTATATCTCTTAGGGGACCGGGTAGCTCAGAATTCTTAAGGGATCACTAACAGATTATCACTGTTTGTTGTTAGTCACCTGTGGGTAGCCCGTGCATCTGTAATCTTTCAAGATTAGTGGATTAAGTGCTTTTCTAAGGTGAAATCACCTTGTCGGGTGGACAGGATTAGCCTTTTATAAGGTGAACCTATATAAATTTAAAGTGTCATTATTTCTCTCTATAGCATTGATTCCTTTCTGATTGTTTGTGTAAAGCACTTCTAAACGAAAAAGTTTTTGAAAACTCAATTCAAACCCCCATTTCTTGTGTTTTTTCAACCTTTAATTGGTATCAGAGCTTCCTCTAAGTTATTGATTTTCTAATCAAACACTTAACCATATAGAGAGATCCAGTGTGAGAAAAACCTTCTAAATGGTTGCTGCTAACACAAATGATAGAGATAAATACAGTGTTAAACCTCTTATTTTTTATGGAGACAAATTTGACTATTTGAGAGATAAAATATAAAGTTTCTTTCTAGGCTATGATATAGATATCTTGGAAATGGTTACAAATGGTTATAAAGAACTTGTTAGTGCAATTGGTATTCCTATTCGCATGAACATAATGAATGAAGATCAGAAGCACAACTTTAAAAATCATCACAAAGCCAGAACTATTCTTCTCAGCATAATCTCGTACAATGAATATGAAAAGATTACAAACATATAAACAACTAAGGTTATTATTAATTCACTCATAATGACACACGAAGGCCATGCACAAGTCAAAGAAACTGAGGTCTTGGCCTTAATTCAGAAATATGAAGCCTTCAGAATAGAAGATGATGAAACGGTTGAAACCATGTTCTCAAGGTTTCAAACCTTGGTGGCGGGACTTAAGGTTATGGACAAAGGATATTCTACTGTTGATCATGTCAATAAAATCATCATAAGTCTTCCTAAAAGATTGAGACCTATGGTTACTGCTTTAAAGCTTTATAAGGATCTGGATAGTATAACTCTTAAAAATTTAGTCAGTTCGCTTAGAAGTCATGAGATAGATCTAGAAGAAGACGAGCCTCAGAAAAAGAACAAATTTATTGCTCTAAAATCTAGAACAGAAAGAACTAGATCAGAAAAGAGCAAGGCTTTCCAAGCTGAAGAAATTGAAGAATCTAATGATGAATATTCCGATGATGAAGATGAATTGTCACTTCTATCTAGATGAGTTAAGCAAGTCTGGAAGAAAATACAAAAAAAAAATGGTTGAATATTCAGAAATAGAGGAGATCGTCCAGAAGCATCTGATAAAGGAAGAGCTAGCAATGAAGTAATATGTTTTTAGTGCAATGAGACTAGACACTACATAAATGAATGTCCAAATCTCAAGAAGGAGAGCACTAAAAAAGAAAGCTTCATGAAAAGCACTTTCAAAGGTAATAAGAAAGGTCTCATGGTAACATGAGATGATTCTGACTCTAAAGGATCAAAATCAAAAGAAGAACGTGCAAACGTAACACTCATGGGTATTAGTTCAAAAGAAGACACATTAGAAATAGAGTCTGAATCTGAAAAGGTATTTTCTGAATTCTCTCGAGCTGAATTAGAATTATGTTTATCAAAAACTCTGAACAAGTATCAGAAGCTTCAACGAAAATTCAAAAATCTTCAGAATATTCATGAATATGAAATTGAAGAATACGATAAGATAAAGATAGAAAGTCTTAAAAAAAGATGATCATTTGATTTTTAAAAATGAAAATGTGTTTCTAAATAAAAAAAAGTTCAAAACTGGAAGAAGTTCTTTCTAAAGCTTCCCTATCTTTTGAAATCGTCATGTACCAATATGATAAAGCTTTTCAGAAGTTCCTAAACGATAACATAGGCAGAAGCATGATGGATTCTATGATCTATGGTGTCGGTCATAACGGGAAAATATGAATTGTTTATGTTTCAGATGAAACAAATCAAAACTCTTCTAAAGGAGACCAACCCATGTCACCATTTTCTTATCTATATCCTCTCGCACAGACACGAAAATTTAATGATGCACGAAAAAGCCAAGTTTATCAGAAACTCTGAGAAAACTAACTCTAAGAGGTTATTTGGAAGTTGGTTGTTGGAGGTTTTTTTAGGGGAAGGCTTTGGAGGGTTGCATATATATCTAAAAATATATTTCATATTTTTAAAAAGTTTAAAAAGCAATATACTACATTAGCATATATGATATATTGTTTTTTAAACTTTTAAAAAAAATCAAACATATTTTTAGATATAGACGCAACCCTCCAAAGTCTTTCCCTCCAAAAAAACCAACTCCCAAACAACCCCTAAAGGACCCAAAAGATTGTGGGTGCCAAAAGAAAAGATTTTATATGTTTCAGATCTAGAGATAACACTTGCAGGTTCTAAAGAGAAATATTCTGATAGTAAGCTGGTCAGAAATAATGATACATCCGAAGCACTTGATTGTCCATCAGTTCAGAAAAGGCAAAGGTAAAGACAAACTATTTCTGAAGATTCGAATTTGGGAGATCAAGTTGAACCTGTCAGAACAAGATCCACCATTAAACAATTTGAAGAAACTCTTCTGGAATTGGTATCTCTGATAGAACCAACCTCATGTGATGAAACACTTCAAGAAAATGGATGGATTCTGAAAATACAAGAAGAGAAAAACCAGTTCTCTAGAAATGGTGTTTGGGGTCGAGAGCCTAAACCAAAGGGAACTCATATTATTGCAACCAAGTGAGTCATCAGAAACAAGATAAATGAGAAAGGTTAAATCATCATAGACAAGATACACCATGTTAGAATTTACATGTTTTCTGATGAAGTAATTCTAGATACTTCTACCAGTTAGAAGATATATTGATTAGAAACTTCTTAAATTAATAAGAGTATCTAGTCTAAAATCATAAAAGTATCAACCTAGAAGCAATGTAATTCCCTTCAGAATAGGTTAAAACCTCAATGCTTCTCTCCTATCTTTTGCTCATTTAAGGAAAGGTCAAGATATTTTTTATTTAAAAAATGGGAATTTTTAAGACACGTCTTATTCTACTCATGCCCTAGTTGTCATCCTGTAATCACTTTAAATGCTAATCATCTTGGAAATGATGGTATAGTCTATTCTGCTTCCTCTGAACAAGATATTAAATACTTTGCGGGTCTCAAGCCCAACTACTTTTCCAAGTAACCCTTTCATTTTTTCAGTTATATATTTCTCCCTCATTATTATTCCTTGCATCCTCTTGTATACCTTCATTTCTTTGCATCCTTCCATTTCCTTTTGTTTCAACCTTTGAGCTTTCATCAAATGGTTCTCAAAACCTTTTATGGCAATGAAGATCTTTTGGAAGTAATCAATGAAAAAATTAATAACATCATGATTTTTGATGATCACTTTAACGCGTGCATCCACAATCAAGATTGGTCTGGTTATACCACTATACTACAAGGTCTTATATATCCAAACCTAGTGAAAAGTTTTTGGATATATTCCTCTTTAAGTAGTGACGATAATTGCATAAGATCAAGTATCTTTGGCATTCCATGTATCATCACTTGCTCCATAATTGTTGAAGCAATCAGATGTGTTCCTAAAGTTCTCTCCGTGGATCTTAACAGTTTCATATATATGGATGTTGATATTTTCCCAACTCTTCATGACACCGCTTATGGTTATGAACCTAAAAATCCAGAAAACCTAAAACCCCTTGCTAAGGTTTGGTTCAGATTTCTGTTAATCAACCTTCTACCAAGAGGATTTGACATGAATTATGTGTTACCTAGGGATAAACGTCTCATTTTCTGTATACTTAATAATGTCCCTGTGAATCTGTCTGCAATCATTTTCGATCACTTAAAGGAATACATCTTTGAATCCATAAAACTTTTAAATTTCCTTCATACCGTATAAGAGAATGTTATCTGAGTTTGAAAAAGGCATATATTGTTTGAATAGTTTGAAGAGCTCAGTTTAGTTCAGTTAATGCTCTCTTTGACAAAAGTTGTGAAAGTTTTGAAGTATAAGAAGTCGAGTCATGTGTCTTGCTCGTGTAACTCCTCTTGTACTTCTTTGATATATCTTTAAGGAGAATTTTCACTATATTTTCCTTCTATTTGTATTCTCTTAAATCATCAATGAAAGATTTCTGTTTTTGTTCGCTTCATATTTTTTAAATAATCTTAAATCTTTTTGATTATGACAAAAAGGGGAAGAAAGAATAATGATAATTTTGATGCATACCTAATTCTCTAAATCTCATTGCTTACATTTCCAGCGAAAATTATATGCAAGAGTTTTTAGAATGAGTTTTCAGGTACAAGATAAAGAACTCTTCTATTGATTAGAAGGTTCTAATGAAGAAGGAAATTTTGATAAAGCAAACTATGATAAATCACTTCCATTCACTTAAATCATAATTCTGTAAAAGAAAACCAAGCTAAAAAAACCCTACTTTATGATAAGATCTTAAGTTTTAGATTTAGGGGGAGATTGTTTAACTCAGAGGGAGTTTTCTAAACAATGCTCAGATATACTTTCCTACTAAAAACTTTAAGTCTTAGACTCGGGGGGAGCTCACATTAATCAGGGGAAGTTCTCTTCTTAAGTCTTATTTGATTATGATATTACCTTGTAAAATTGTTACATCAAAATACATGGTTTTGTCATCATTAAAAAGGGGGAGATTATTAGAACAACATTTGAATTCTATAATTAATCTATGGATTTTGATGATAACATTACATATATTTTATATGTAAACAATTTTGTTTATAATAGTTTATTGAGTGTGCAGATTAGAAGTTCTAATTGATTCATAATTGTTGTCTGAAGAATCATCAGAGGTATACCAAGCATGCATCAGAAAGACTATTGCATCCGCTTCTGAAGAAACATCAATAGTTCTGAAGAATATTGAATGTTCACAATAAAGAGGATCTCCTGTGTACTTCACAATAAGATGCTGCTTTAGAGTCCCAAGTATTCTAGAAGAAATAATTTATGTTACAGCTGCTGCTCCAAGATCAGAAAACAAGATTGCACCACAAACAAGCTTTTGCTTCAAATGTTAGAAGTCAAAGTTTGTTCGTCAGAGGAGATGTTGCTTCTAATTCTGAAGACATTTTGGAATATGCGCATATTAGTTTATATCAGAAGTATTCCAGAAGACAGATCAAGGAAAGTTAGATCTTCTTGACTCATTACTATTTTACATCATATAGTCCATCAGAAGACAAGATCAAAAAATGATATCTTATCAAGCCGATCTACTTCATCCAAATTAGTATGCATTTAAAGACAATATCATTATAAATATGCGCTAGAAGAGTTAGTACAAAGGTACAATTACACATTTCACTTAAATGGATGTACTGTGTACTATTTGTCTCCCATTACCGTTTCTTACCGTTGGCAGCTGACAAGATGAAAGTGACGTGTGTACTACTATAATTGTCTACTTCCTCAACGCCTATATAAAGGTTCAAGCAATTCATTTGAAAAGTGACAAAAAGAATATGCAGCAAGAAAACAAGAACAGTAACGCTGCCCAAATCAAATCAAGAAAAAGAAAAATATCAAAACACAAGATTTGTTGCTCATTATTGTGTTGATATTATTATTTGCTAGAACACAAGAGTTGTTGCTCATTATTATGCTAATATTATAATTTGTTTGAACACAAGAGTTATTGCTCATATTTGTGTTAAACCATTTGTACTTAAACATTTGTGTAATCTGCTTGTAAGAAGCAATCTTGTAAACAAATTATTCAACTGAAAGTTGATTGTTCCTTGAGCGACTAAAGTGTGAGTCAGAATACTCAAGAAGATTTAGAGAAATCTCCTTCGAGGGACCGGGTAGGTCAGAAGCTTTAAGGAGCCAGTGATTGTTATATCTCTTAGGGGAACAAGTAGGTCAAAATTCTTAAGGGATCACTAACAGGTTATCCCTGTTTGTTATTAGTCATCAGCGGGTAGCTCATGCATCTGTAATCTTTCAAGATTAATGGATTGAGTCTTTTTCTAAGGCAAAATCGCCTTTGTGGGTGGACAGGATTAGCCTTTTATAAGGTGAACCAGTATAAACCAAAAGTGTCATTATTTCTCTCTATAGAGTTGATTCCTTTCTTATTGTTTGTGTAAAGCACTTATAAACTAAAAAGTTTTTGAAAACCCAATTCAAACCCTCTTTTCTTATGTTTTTCTAAACCTTCATCATGGAGCCATGTTCAAACCAATGTGAAATTCTATGTAGTTGACCGTTGCTCCTCATTATTTTTACAAAATGATCCTTCCATGACATAGAGTACAATGCAAAAATAAAGGTTCCATTTGGATAAGTGAGGTGAAAGTTGAGGTCAAAAATTTTCTAAGTCCAAAATGACTTATAATGTCTCCAAACTTTTGATGATATTCTGAGAATATTTGACCTTTTACTTATAAATAGAAGTTGTAGAGGATGTCAAGAGGGGTAACTTTCCTAAATAATCACTCAAAAATGTTGAATCATGAGTGAGTTATGATATTTTGAAGTTGGACTTGAAAAGTTGACTTTTTAGGTCAAACCACTTTGTACAATTTTGAATCTTTGGGATTTTCTTGCATTCTAAGGCACATTAACGGTCATATGAACTTCCAATGATGTAATATATATTACTATTTCATTAAACTTGGTCAAAGCTTGAGGAAACTTGATTATGAAGGCATGGAAATAAACACATGAACCTTTGAATGATATTGAGAAACAAGCAACCAAAATCTGAGCTATCCTTGATCAAATAATGTTGAATGATGCTTAAGGAGGGTGTGGCCTAAGATTATAGGCCATGATTTGATGAATAAACCTTTGAGAAGCAATGGTTAACCAAACTTTTTACTTGAGCAACTCAAAAACCTAATTGAGGAAACATCACCTAGTCTTCTTGATCCAAAACCTTATCTTGCAAAAAAAACACAAAGGACAAGGCATACTTTTTTGTATTTTTGTTATGATTAGTGAAACATAAAACATATAAGTAAATAGGTAAAAGATACACAAAGAAGAGCTTGATGATCTCCACAAGGGAAAACCTAAAGATGAGAGATTTAAGAGACATTTGAGTTTGTGATTTTGATGTAATGCAAAGATGCAAATGATATGGGTCTTAGGGGTAAAAATTAGGGTATGAAATAAGTGGAATATTCACCACTACTTTCCTGAAGACGTCCAAAATCCCCATATCCTTTTCTTCCTCATCCATCTTTTTAGCTTTCACTACTCTCTGTGGGAAAGGAATTTGTGGTACATACTCCTTCTCTTTTTCTTTATCAATTTCAACCACAACGTTAGAATCAGGATCATGTATGGGCTCAACAAGTTTATTACTTTTTTCTGGGGCTTTTTAACACTCTTTCCGGATCTTGAGGAAATTGCACTCACATTAGGGCCTTTTGGATTCACTACTATTTGGGCAGGTAGTTGGTTTGATCCTCGAGCTTGTTGCATAACATTCATTAAAGTGGAAAGCTATCCAATATATGTTTTCAAATTTTTAATATTGGAATCATTTATTTGTTTAAACTGGAGATTATGTATAACCATATGCTTGACAAGGTTCTCTAGTGAAGGTACAGAAGGTGCGGAGGTGGTTACTTGGTGAGGGTTCTGTGGTGGTGGCAGGGGTAACATCAACTATTGTTGCATGGAAAGATTACCATATTGGGGGCTTGGCGGGTACCTATATTGGGTGTTGGTCATAGGCTTGTAAATATTTGTTGTGTATGCTTGAGGAAAACCAGTAATTACACCCTGTTGTAATGTAGGACATGTATTTGTTAGGTGTTCATGGGAATTGAAAGTGCCACATAACCTTGTTGGTTGAGTTTTCCTATTGCCAAATGTCTTACCAATGAAGTAAGTTCATCAATTTCGGTCTCTAAAGGCTCATTGGAAGAAGAAGCTTAAATCTCATTCACCCCTTTTGTCAGGACCACATAATTGTTTCTAGTTGTGAATTGTTGGGAGTTTAGTAACATGTTTTCAATCAAGGCTTTGGAAGCAACCGGGGTCTTATTAACAAGTGCTCTACCACTAGTGACATCTAAAATGTTTCTATACATCAGTAGAAATCCCTCATAGAAGTACTGGATAAGTAATTGCTCAACAATATGGTGTTGAGGACAATTAGACACTAACTTCTCGAATCTCTCTTAGTACTCAGCCAATAATTCATTGTCCTGTATAATACCACATATTTCTTTTCTGATTAATGCAACTCTAAAGGTAGGAAAATACTTCTCTAGGAATAATTTTTCAGATCAGTCCAGCTCGCAGCGGTGTTTGACTGAAGGTATACAGCCAATCTTTTGTTGCAAATTGTAGTAAGAATGGAAAGGCTCTGAGCTAGATATGATCTTTAGTGATTCCTTCTGGTCTCAATGGTGTAGAGCATATAACCTGGAATTTATTTAGATGCTTACGGGGATCCTCACCTGCAAGAACACTAATCTGAATCACTATCGCTAATGGGTGGTGAACTAGTGCTAGACTGATTTACTCTACGGCATATGTGCAAGGTTCTTTAAACTTCATGATCAAATTCAAACAAGTCAGAACAACCAGACCTAGTAGCCAGAACTAATTCAGCAATGCAAGAAAAAATATGAAAATACCAACAATATCCCTATTAAGCAAAAACAATTGGAGGAATGAAAAACGACTAAAATAAAATTAAAAAAAATACAAAAACACAAAAATTATTCTAATTAAGTCAAATAAGAATCATACAATTTGTTTTTGGAATTTTCTGAAATTATGAAAACAGAAAAAAAATTCTTAAAAATAAGATAAACAATGAATTTGGGGTTTTGAGGGTGGTGTCTCATAACTTTGTTCCAAAGTAGAAGACTTCGATCCTGATTTTTCTGCTAAATTGGCACGGTAAAATTTCTATTCCGAGACAATTTTCCTGAAAATTGGGTTTTTAACGATGTGTCGCGAATTGGCCAAAACTGCAAGGGTACAAGGGCCAACGCACAAGAACATAATACTTATTACTCTAATATTGATTTAAATTTACAAGACTCCCCGACAATGGTACCAATTTAATTCACTATCACATGCAAGTCAAAAACGAGTAAATAAAACTATACTTTAAGGAAGCGACACTCGAGTTGTATCGCAAGGAGTCTTGATTTACTTTAACCAACCCATTGAAACAATGATGAGGGGTTTCAATTAAGAAGATGATAAACAATTAAAGGAAGTTGATTACAATTACGATTAACAAGTTAATTTACTGATTCAGTTCCTACTTATCATCGATATTATAACTTCAATTCCCTAAGTGGATTCGACCCTATTTGATTACAATACCCACTGACAAGTGCAATTGATATTATATGATGTATGTTCCTAATTTCTGAATTAAGCAAACAGATTTAAGCAGTTGCGAATTAAGAAAACTCGACTTAACAAACGCGATAACAAAAAAGCTACAGTAATGCGATTATATTTAAGGATCATACAAATAATTGAATTTAATCAACTTTACCAATAAGCAACAATCGAATTAAGAAAACGAAAGCAGTTGAGTTAAGCATACAAGTTTATAAGTAGAATTGAAAAGAAATCAAAACTAAACTGAAATTTATAAAAACCCTCAAAGTGGAATCGAAATACAGCAGATCGACTCTTTTGAGAATTAGTTCTCCATAGAATTTGTAATCAATTTTCTTATTTCGTGAATGCTGAATAATCCCTCCTAAACCTACCGGTTTTTTTAAATAGAGAAAGGGAATTCGGGCCTAATAACAACTGACCCAAAAAAATACAAAATCGGCCCAAAAATTAAGTATTTTCTTAAGTCTGAATTGAAAACGAATTATGTGGCTCTTCTGCACTCCAAATATAGTCTAAAAACCATATTCCTAGATCTTTACAACTATGCGGGGAAACAAATATTTTTTTTTTTAAATTTAAATTATTATATGCAAGTAAATGTATATTATAAAATCAAGTAAATTTGGCACTTATCATGCTTCTAGATGTTTGATTATTAGGCATTTTATTTTCAAGGATGACCATAGGGGAAATTATAGTTTTATTACATCATGTTACATCGAGGTAACCATTGTAGTTCACGTGGCTTTGACCTTGTTATTGGTCATATTATGTTCTTAAAGACTTGGACTTCTTATTAGTGCATTTTACACAAGTTTATAACATTCTATTGGATGTTTTTGAGAACTTCTCATGCATAATGATTTCCTATTAACTTGTTTATAAGAAGTAATGAGCTTAATGTCTGGTTAGTGACAAACAAGTAGAGATCTATTTTGGGCATGTTAGAATGAGCGGTAAGGCTAAGAAGGCCTTCAGTTTTGTGAACATCAGCTCACATTCATCAACCTATTCAAACCTCTCTTTTTTCTTCAATCTTGCGAAGAAGTTGAAAGCCTTTTTCTTCAATGTTGTGACTAAGCAACAAATTAGTTGTTAAACCTCCTTGATGTTGGGTGAGCTTCTTAGGTCTATGATGTCTTGTCGTTTATTTGGGTTCACCTCTTTTCCCCATTTGTTGATCATGAAACCCAATAACTTTCCCACTTGTACAATGAATGAGCACTACTGGTTGGAAATATAAGTGTGAAAAGGTCTATAAGAGGGGGGGGGGGGGGTTGAGTAAACATATCCCCTTTTAAACACATTTAAAAACTTTCAATATGAAAATCACATTTTGGTGGGCAAAAGTTAAACCAACATAAGATAGAAGCATAAAGTCTCATCACTATGGATTCTAACCAATGTATTTCAATGTTATTGCTAAGAGAATGACCAAACGATGACTCGAGTCAATTAGGGAAAATAAGTTGATTAATTTAAGAAATCTAATATCTCAACTTAGACATGTTGTTTAACACAATTAACTTAAGCATGATTCAACTGATTTGATGCAACACAGACCCATGCTTATACAGTAAACCACTACAAGCATGATCTAACCTAAATGACATTCAAATTATGTTATTATTTAACTTTTACATGCTAAACAACGAAATTAAAGAGATACATGGAAGGAAGAAAAAATATATAGATATATAGTGGTTCGACAACTGGCTTCGCTATGCCTACTCCATTCTTCAATGGTTTGAAACCATTGGGAAAAATAATAAAGTTTCCCGCTATTTTCAAGAGTTAATATACAAGTATTTGTATACAATAACCATCGACAATCTAGATGCTAATAACCACATTGCATTAGCCTACACACGAATTCAATCAATTCCTTTTATTGATGCAAATACTCAACAACTACACCCTAGATCCTCAATGATCTTGATCCAATAATCTCGTTATCCATAATAACCTGCTCCAAGCTTCCTTTCTACAACATTCTTCCCTCGTATCTGACAAATACTTGTTTGAGCTATTGTCATTAGCCTCAATTAATTGGATAACTCCCAACTTTCTTCAGCGACAAACTTCACATGGTTTCACCAAATTATTCAATAGAGCATAGAGACACTCTATTCTCTTTATGAACATCGCATAACCAAAATCCATGTAAAAGAAACTATTCTTTCACTTGATACACAAAAACATAACTTCAAAGAAAAACATTAGATTCCTTAATGTACCTTTATCTGCCTTTCATACTCAATATTTAGAGTTGAAGGTCCACAACAATTATTTTAGAAAAAGGTTTAGGATGACGAATAATATCCGAATAATCTCATACACACACACACACACAACTCAAATTCACAAGATCCACATTCTAGAAGGTTAATCATAAAGTGTCAACAATGAATTAGGTGTTGGTGAATGATGAACACTTTCTAAATTTTGTCAAGGTTCTTGACAACATGGGTTTTAAGGTTCCATTTTGGTTTTTCTAAGATTGATCAATCTTAGATTGATCAATCTTTCACTTGATTGATTAAATCCACTTTCTTTCTTTGTGTTTCCTGGTCTTCAACAAGAACACAAGAATAACAATGAATCTAGAGATATGTTTCCTCGCACTTTTTATAAGATGTTTCTCTATGGTTACACACTCACACTCAATGATAAAAAAGGAGAATAATGAAAAATTGGTGCAAGAGAATATACACACTCTCTTGGAAAGCTTACTTTCAACTAATTGAGACAAAAATGTTTTTATCAAATTATGAAGTTATAATTTGAAGCAAGGAAGTACTCAATTTTAAAACTAAGATTAGAAATATGAGAGAGGCCAAGATTTGAGTCATGTACAACTCATGATTTAACTCATAGAGGTTATTTTAAAATCACACCATGTTATGATTTGACTCAAATGAAGCGGAATCAAATCCCATATTTCATGACGCTCTATGATTCGACTCACGCATATGTATGATTCAAATTACAGAACCTTGCAGCCTTGATTCAAGTGTTATAACTTGTGATTCAAGCAACACTTGTGACTTTGACATAAAACCAATAGATAGGCTTGAAAAGAGACACAAACATGGACTGCCGCAACTAAGTCAAACAATCAAGAAGTTTTCCAAAGGTATAAGGACTTAAATAGCTGAAGTGAATGAATATAACATATTATTCCAAGTGGATTACAATATCTATGCTACAAAAATAATAAATATGAACTCACATGATGAATAGGACACAAACAAGTGGTAAATCAAATAATATATAATATGCACTATAATACGGTGGGAGAACTGACTTTTTAGGTTTTATCCAAATGTGCAGATAGCTAGAGTCGCCACCGACTTTTATTTTATCCAATATTTAGAAAAAGTGAAAAGAATAGGAAAGATCTTTGATAGATTTTGAGTTCGGGGGGGGGGGGGGGGGGTAAGTTATGAAAAGGAAAGGTGTTAACACCTGTATTACGGTGGGAGAACTGACTTTTGGTTTTGTGTTTTATCGCAAATGTTGCGGATAGCAAGAGTTTCCATCGACTTTTCTTTTATCCAATAAAGGAAAGGGTGAAAAGAACAGGAAATACCTTAGAGAACTTTTCTGAGTTCGGGGGGTAGGTTATGAAAAGGGAAGGTGTTAACACCCTTTTCATCTATAGTTATCTACGATCTCTTAATCGCTAGCTCACTTTTGAAAATGCTTTGTAAATGTGTTTGAATTTGAAAATATTTTGAAAATGCCTAAGTTCAGAAAACTTTATAATGATTCCCGTATCGTTGAGAATGCATACAAAGTGTTTGTTTTTTTGAAAATATTTCAGAAGAGAAGTATATTATGTGAAAAGAGATGTTTTTGTTTGTGAGCAAGCGATTAACAGTTCTACCCTTACTCGAATGTCTTTCGTGTTATTTTCCTCCTCCTTTAGATAGTGTTATCCTATCATTAGTTAGTAGGTAGCTCTATTGTTGGATGTTTGAGGGACAGGCACGGGTCATCGTACAATCATAAAGGTAACTCGTAGGGCGCTTTAGCAATTTGTTGTAAGGGACTAAGATCGTTTAACGAAGCAGCGTCGATGGGTCATCGAGAGACTACAATCTTTTAACCGAGGGTCTTTGCTAAAGCATCCCACGTTCGAGGGACATGACTGTATTTTCCGAAGGCTATAAGTGGGGTCACCGTAGAGGTGTGTATGTGAATAATATTTTGATTTCAGTTAATTTGTCTTGGATTTATGGTTATTGTGATCGGTGGATTTAGAACTGAATGTTTTTAGCTGGTTTCGCGAAATGTCGCGGAAGCAAGAGTCGCCACCGTCTTTTATTTTCTCCAATATGGACAGGACAAAAGCACAGCAAAATTCTTATTGAGAACATTTCTCGGTTCGGGAGGTAGATTTATAGAAAGGGAAGGTGTTAGCACCCTTTCTATCCATGGTTATCCATGGGCTCTTAGATACTTGCTCTTATGTTTTCAAAATGTTTGCTTTTCAAAATGTGAGTGGGTTTGAAAAAGTTTCTTTGAAAGATTTCTGAATAACTCTTGTATCTGTCCTCAAGAGTGTTTGAAAAATTTGTTTTGAAAGCTTTTGAAAGTGTAAGGTGTGAAAAGTATTTTGTTTGTTTTTGAAAAGAGCAAGTATCTATGAGTCATCTACCTACCCTAAGGAATTAAGCTGTGTGAGTGTCCTTTAGATAGTGCTATCCCACCATTGAGAGGTAGGTAGTACCATCGTTGGAGGTGTTCGGGTCAATGCGATTGTAGGGACAGTGTGGTCACCGAAGCAACAGTAGGACACCTTAGAAGCTACCCTTATATCCTTGATCCTTTTTAATCCGAGGCAACCGTTTCGAGGCAACTGTTCCGAGGCAACTGTTTCGAGGCAACTGGATCATGGACATAAGGACCGCTAAGACGTCCTATACTTGACGACCATGTTTCGAAGGCAACAAGTGAGGCGTACCCTAGAAGTGGTGTGTGCATTGTGTGTTGTTTTCATGTTATGTTTGTTTTTGTTATTAGTGAGCTACAAGTTATTTTTATTTACATACATTCTTTCATGCAAGTTAACAGTTAAGGGGTGCGGAAAGTAAATTGCGGAAACATAAATCCTACGCTATTACAAGGCGCGGGTCTATACATCGCCAAAAATTACAAAGACCCGTTTTTGGTAAATAAGTACGGAAATTAAAATAAGCGATAAACCTATTTAACTATTACATCCTTGAGGGCAATTACATAATAATCAAATAAAGTAAATGTGCGCGAATAAATTAATCGGGAATGTCTAAGGGTGTTGACCCTTTTAAGAAAAGAAATTAATTTTTTTTTGGTCTTTTTTGTAATTAAAATGAAATTAAAGCTAATTAATGACTAATTAATTAATTTAATTAAAAGAAAATATTTTTTGTTTTTTATGTTTTTATGAAATAAAAGAAATGAAATAAAATTAAAAGTTAATCTTTACCTAATTCTAGATTTATTTTAATTATTTAAGAAAAGGAATTAAACTTGCCTAATTAAACTATTTTGGTTAATATTTATTTACAAAATAAAATAATAATAATAATAATAATGATGTAATTCTATTTTTTTTAATGAAAATATATTAATTAAGTTAATTTGTTAATAATAATAATAAAAATAAAAAAGGTTAAAAATTAAAATAATAGAAAAACAAAACAAAATAAAAAAAAGGAAGTAAAACCAAAAGGGGGGTGTGGGCTGAAATTTGGAGGTGTTGAATTGAGAATTGTGACCCATTTGAACAAGGCCTGTATGACTTTTTTGATCTCCTACAGCATGCTTGACTCCAGACCATGGTGTTCCTTTCTTTTTGTCCCCTGGATCTGCCTTGGATGACACTTGGCTTGTTGGGATATGAGGTCTATAGTGTTCCTCTTTTGAGAATCTGCATATGAAAGCAATAAAAAAATAGTGTGGAAATTATAAAGGGACCTGGGAAGAACTTACAGCGCGGTATGAGCCTCAGGACTTGGCAAAGGTTGCTTGAGCTTCAGGGTGTGGCAAGGAATAGAACCACGTGCTTGTTTTGATCTGAAGATGCTCGCAACTATGTTTTAGAACTCTCACTTTTTGAATAATTTTCGGTTTTGCTCTTGGCCGTTTCTGCACACACTATTTTTTTGAATGAGGTTGGAAAGGCTTGTATATATAGTGTGTAATGTGTATCAAACAATATTATGGTCATTGAAGCCTTGCATTCATGTTTGAGATTTCCTCCATAACCAACTTTGAACCATTTTCCATATTTGTGAAATTTTGAATTTTTATGCCCATAATAGGCCATGCACGAATTTGGAATGTGTTTTAAGGTGTATCAAAGCTAATCATCACAAAATATATCCCTCCATTAATTTCTTTGATTTTTATTTGAATTTTAAAGATTTAAAATGAATTAAATCAAATAAAATTAAATAAAAATGGAAAAATTAATTTTAAATCTTGAAATAAATTGTGGGACACGTGGGAAGCATGGCCAAGCTGATTCAAGTGGAAAAAGTGGGGCCCTTTTGTCAAAAATGAAGTTTCAAGGATAATTGACTTTGGCTATTTCACAAAAATTTCCCAACTTCTCCAATGCATATCTTGCTCAATTTTGAAGCTATGAACATGTTCTTGGATATTTTGGAAAGGTCTTGAAGTCCTCTAACCAATTTCTTTGGTCCCATGTCATTTTGATTTACCAATCTCAAGTTATGGTCTTTGACTTAAAGTCCCTTTTTGTTGACTTTTGAAAATGACCTATAATGTTGAAATTGATAACTTTTTGTGAGAGCATTTCTTGGACCTGGAATGCGAAGATGAGTTGTAGGAAATGTCATCCCCTTCAAAATGAGCTTTGGATGGGATTTTTCTGATGAACCATGAAAAAGTTATGCCTTGGTCAAGTTACAGTTGACTTTTCAGCTGTCCAAAAATAGAAACTTTTGCATCTTGAGACTTTTTGAGCCATGCTTGTGAAATCATGATCGAGAATTGATCAAATGAGGATTGTGGCTTCAAAATAAGATGTTGACCAAAAATTTTGACTTTTGACTGTCAAATGACCATTTTGCCCCTGCAGTTGACTGTGGAGCAATTAGGATTTTTGACTGTGCAATTTGATGCTGTGAGTCTTGAACCTTAACATATGGATGCTTGACACTGTATATGAGCATGTGGGACTTGATTGAGCCCTTGAAAAATTCAACTTCCTTGCAAGAACCAAAACCCTAGTTTGACTGGCTTAGGAGGATGGTTTGACTGTGTAGCCCTTGAGTAGACTTTGAACCCTTTGTGGCAAAACTTTGAAGATTATGGGAGGGAAAATTTTGGGGTACAACAGTTGCCCATGTTCAATCTTCTTAGACCCGAGGATGTAGATTGGCTTGTGTGCCTTTCGTGATCCGAGGGTGGAAGATGATTAAACACTAGAGTGCCCAGAAATTTGCACTCACATAGTAGAGTATCAGCATTGTGATGTCGGGAATGGGCTTACAGATGCCATTTGGAGGGATGATGGATGGGAGGATGGGCTTAAAGATGCCATCTAAAAGTGTGACAGAACCTTGTCGGGAATGGGCTTATAGATGCCATTTGGAAAGATGGTGGATAGGTGAATCTGAATAAGAAATAGAATAGCTTCCGCGTCTGGAGCATATCTAGTCTGTGTCTAATTGCTGATGTCTGAATAAATGGTATAATGACCGCCGTGTCTGGGGTATATCCATACTGCATGAGTAACATAATGTCATCCGAATCTGGATCGTATCTGGATTGAACAATAGAAGAGCGTCCAGATCTGGAGCATCTCGAAGTTTGAATCTTAATAAGCAATAGAACGGCGTCCGGATCTGGAGCATCTCTAGGCTATATCTGAAAGGGAATCTGAATAAGTAACAGAACGTCACCATGCCTGGGTCACATCTGAACTATCTCTAGAAGGAGTCTTGAATAAGCAAAAGAACAGCATCCATATCTAGAGCATTTCCAAGCTATCTCTGAAAGGAAATCTGGAATAAGTATCAGAACATCGCCATGCCTGGGTCACATCTGAACTATATCTAGAAGGAGTCTTGAATAAGCAAAAGAGCAGCATCCATATCTGGAGCATTTCCAAGCTATCTCTGAAAGGAAATCTGGAATAAGTATCAGAACGTCGCCATGTCTGGGTCACATCTGAACTATATCTAGAAGGAGTCTCTGAATAAACAATAGAATAACATCCGTGGTTGGAGCATCTCTAAGCTATCTCTGAAAGGAAATCTGGAATAAGTATCAGAACGTCGCCATACCTGGGTCACATCTGAACTATATCTAGAAGGAGTCTTGAATAAGCAAAAGAACGGCATCCATATCTGGAGCATTTCCAAGCTATCTCTGAAAGGAACTCTGGAATAAGTATCAGAACATCGCCATGCCTGGGTCACATCTGAACTATATCTAGAAGGAGTCTCTGAATAAACAATAGAATAACATCCGTGGTTGGAGCATCTCTAAGCTATCTCTGAAAGGAAATCTGGAATAAGTATCAGAACGTCGCCATGCCTGGGTCACATCTGAACTATATCTAAAAGGAGTCTCGAATAAGCAAAAGAACAGCATCCATATCTGGAGCATTTCCAAGCTATCTCTGAAAGGAAATCTGGAATGAGTATCAGAACGTCGCCATACCTGGGTCACATCTGAACTATCTCTAGAAGGAATCTCTGAATAAACATTAGAATAGCATCCATATCTGGAGCATTTCCAAGCTATCTCTGAAAGGAAATCTGGAATGAGTATCAGAACGTCGCCATGCCTGGGTCACATTTGAACTATCTCTAGAAGGAGTCTTGAATAAGCAAAAGAACAGCATCCATATCTGGAGCATTTCCAAGCTATCTCTGAAAGGAAATCTGGAATAAGTATCAGAACATCGCCATGCCTGGGTCACATCTGAACTATATCTAGAAGGAGTCTTGAATAAGCAAAAGAACATCATCCATATCTAGAGCATTTCCAAGCTATCTCTGAAAGGAAATCTGGAATAAGTATCAGAACGTCGCCATGCCTGGGTCACATCTGAACTATCTCTAGAAGGAGTCTTGAATAAGCAAAAGAACAACATCCATATCTGGAGCATTTCCAAGCTATCTCTGAAAGGAAATCTGGAATAAGTATCAGAACGTCGCCATGCCTGGGTCACATCTGAACTATCTCTAGAAGGAGTCTTGAATAAGCAAAAGAACAGCATCCATATCTGGAGCATTTCCAAGCTATCTCTGAAAGGAAATTTGGAATAAGTATCAGAACGTCGCCATGCCTGGGTCACATATGAACTATATCTAGAAGGAGTTTTGAATAAGCAAAAGAACAGCATCCATATCTGGAGCATTTCTAAGCTATCTCTTTAATGTAGATATGCCCTGGCTAGATACAGGTATCGAATCTGTAATTGTGACAGTTGATAGTAATCGTCTTTGGATTGACCTTTTTCCTGAAAAGGCAAAACATCAGTTGTATGCAATGTCATGATGTCATGATGTTCTCAGGGAGAAATGAGATTGTGTGATATGATGCGTATGTGCATGCATTGTGTATGTAAGCAAGATGTATGAAAGGTGATATGTTTATGAATGTATTTTCGTCTAGGAAAATAAATCCTTGACGAATGCCGGGAAGTTGAATCCTGGGCTGATGTTGAAGAACAGAGTTCTTCGTTTCCGCTGGGGATGATGGTTGCAAGAATAAACCGGTAGGAGAAGATGACTCCGTTGGGGAATAAACTTGTTGGAGAGATTACTCTGCGGGGAAGAGATGCTTCGCTGAGATTTTAATGAGAACTCCGCTGGGGATTCCATTGATAAGTTATGTCGGGGAACTTGATGAACTCCGCTGGGGGATAGTAAGAGCTTCGTCGAGGACGATCTTTCCGTGTTTATTGGCTGAGGATAACCCAGTTATATCCTGGTGGGGAAATAATCTTTGAATAAAGCCGGGGAGACGCGTTCGCGCTCTGTAGGGGATAAGCTTCCAGAATCTACTGGGGATAAGCTTCCTGAATCTACTGGGGAGATTGATTGAGCTCTCCTGGGGAGACTTTGGACTGTACTGGGGAATTTGTATTCCGCCGGGGAACAATCTTATATCAAGACTGTCGGGGATGCTTGCTTAGGAACATCTGTATACTCCGCTGGGGAATGTTGAGATCTTCTGGGGGTAAACCAACTTCCTTGAGGCTGACAGTAGACTAACTCTGCTTGGGGAGAGTATCGCTGACTTGCTGGAGGATACTGTGCCTTTTCAGGGTTGATTGGGAGACCAAACTCTGCTCGGGAGAGTATTGCTGAAATCTGGTCTTACTCTGTGGGGAGTTGAGGTAACTTGGTTACATTCTTCAGCCGAACCTACCTTGGTACCTTGGTGGACAGAGCAACCAGATCGCTTAGACAATTCTTATTGCCCCAGTTTCTGCGGGAGAAGATACCAGTGGAGGTGCTTGATGACTACCGACTGATAAATCTTCTTTTGGTAGGCAAGTGACGGGATGCCGGGACATAGTCGTACGCTTTTGATCCCTAACTTTTGCCTGGACCGCCCTTTCAGGTTTTCAGTCCACCGGGATACCCATTTTTGCCCAAGCCGCCTTTTCAGGTTTTCGACTTACCGGGTGTACAGATTTTTTTATTTTCATCCCTTATTTTTGCCCGAACCCTTTTGGTTCGCCGGGAAGCCCTTATTTTTTCCTAGGTCAGTTGACCTAGCGGGTCTTTGATTAGGCGTAGTACTTTTTTTCGACTATGTCCATGCTCTCAGGATGTAGGAAGTGCCCCTGTCAATTGTATTGCCATACCACCAGAAGATTTTTGATCGTCCAATGCCCCAAGTGATCCAGATGGAGATTTGCCCTAAGCTGGTTGGCCTTTTGAGAGATTCTCCGAATCTTGACTGGACTGCCCCAGATGATGGACAATGATCATACCATGCCCCTTGATTGGAAGTGCTTTTGTTCATTAAATATTCGTCGTTCGAACTTCTATGTTGTTCAAACAAATAGTCATATGCAAGCAATGTTATATTAAAAATGCAAAGCTTATGTCTGTCTTGAAGTTTTTGTGAAAATGAATTTTTTCATAAAAACAAGTGAATTTTTTGTAAACTGTGATGTCAACTCGTCATTTTACCGCAAGCCTTAAGGAGTCAGGATACCTTTCGTAACAGTATGCTTTCGAATAACCCATGCTTCAGCTAGGACTTTTAAGGGTTGTAGCGTGGCCTGGTTCACGGCTCGAGAAACAAAGGATAAAGGCTCAAATTTTATTTGTACCCACCCGTTCTTCGTGATGTTCTTCAAACCTAAACTCAGCTGATCGTGCGTTAGACCTTGTTTGAGTCTTTGCTCGGATATTTCAGTGATGGTTCGGATGTTGACAATTTATTTTGGATAGGCAGTCATTTTTTTGTTGAGGGTTTGTAGGACCTCTTTCTTTTGATTTTTATTATCCCTATTTTTTGCCTGAACTGTCCTTTTGTGATTATAGTCAGCGGGATGCCCCAGTTTTGTAAGTCTCCTTCATAGGTTTTGATTTACTGGGTTTTTATTTTTGATATATAATGACTGCCTGCCTTTATGATCATTCAGAACCATCACTGTCTTTTGCTTTGTAAGGACTTCTTTGGTGCCATTTGTTATGCACTTGGATCAACTGAGAAAACTACCCTGCCCCAGGTTATGATTAAGGGTTTTAATTTTCGAAAAGAAAAACTCCTACTTCTTTGGCTCAGAGGGGTTGACGAGGGATTATCATCCTTATAACTCCAGTGTTTAGGAATTGAAACAATGCTTGTACCTCATCAGCGGTGTCTGTTCAAAAGCATACTGTAAAGATAGCGGTATCGTTTTCGTCATCCTCCTTCAAGAGGCTTAGAATTATTAGTCGAGTGTTGAACATCACAAAAAATGAAAGCAATTTTGCATATAGCGAATGCGAATATATTGATTCAAAACAGACATATGTGATGCATTAATGAAATAACAGCGTTTGACATGATAATTGTTTGAACAATCAAAATAAAATTACAACTTGAAAATTCTAATGGACAAAAAATCTTCTCATCTCAGGACTTGTTACTTCAAATGGTGAATCCTGTAGGGATGGTAAAAGAACTCAGCCTGACCCACTTGAGTGAAATCCACTGCTCCTTCATTAATCAGGTCCTGGACCTTGTTCTTCAGAGCCCAACAGTCGGCAGTGTCATGTCCAGGACTATCAGAGTGGTATGCACATCTTTTGTTGGGATGATAGTTAAGAGCAGAGATGTTGGGATTCCGGGGAGGAGCCCTTAGTGTAATCAGATTCAAACTCAACAGGTGTTGTAAAGCTTGAAATAGCGACACGTTGAGCTGGGTGAATTGCCTCCTGGACCTGCTTGGCTTACTCTGATCAACCTGTTGCTCTAGGCAGGGTTGTGGTTGGACCTGTGAAGTGGTAGCAATTTGGAGAGGTCTATTCTTCACCATGCCAGACCCTTGTCCTCTTGGAAGTTGATCAATGACCTGGTCCCTGACTTGGACTGGTTGCTTCATGTTGTATCTGTCTTGATGA
Organism: Vicia faba; assembly: GCA_948472305.1. Classification (NCBI taxonomy): domain Eukaryota; kingdom Viridiplantae; phylum Streptophyta; class Magnoliopsida; order Fabales; family Fabaceae; genus Vicia; species Vicia faba. Next base: position 778,383,214 of record OX451737.1, read on the forward strand.
AGTTGACTGATCATGGTCCTCAACTCTTCTTGCTCCCGAGCTAAGCCTTGTATGAGATCCATTTGCCCCAGCATATGGGTTCTCATTGTATCTACCTCAGCTTGCAGACGTTTCAGCCGTTCGTCCTTGTCATCTTCGGGACTTTTCTTGGCCAGATTCCCCATGAGGAGTGTCCTCAACTCTTCTTGCCCCTTGGACAGGCTTAGGAAGATCTCCCTGAACTGAGTCTCTTGAGCATGAGGACCCTGGTTATCCTGTTGGGAAGCCATTGCTGAAATGAACAGAGGAGAAGGTAACTGACCTGTAACAAGGGTACCTGCAATACAATGATATGTATGATATGCATGCAATGTTTTCGAGGATCTCGCGGGGTAAACAAGAAAATTGTTAGAATTTAAATTTTGTAGCTTGATGGAAGGCACTGCATATTGTTGAGAGTCCTTCTTCAAGAGTCAAGGCTCACCATATCGAGTGGGTCATAGCCCCTGACTCAGGTCACCCTGTTGGGATTTCCACTTTGGCTAGAGGAAAATAAATCCCCTTTGCCCCTTGCTAGACATCATGTAGGATGTATGCAATGGTATGATGGTATGATGTTATGCTATGCATGGAGTAATGTAGGTAAACCCTGTTATGAGTCCAGATTAAGGACTGTAAACAAAACCTGCAAGAAACTCAAGTGTCAGATAACAAGTATGCAAGTAATCAAGTTTGAAGGCACACAAGTCACACAAAAGAGCCCTTAGATTTCAGGCCGGCGTGAAGTTTAGTTACTACCCTCTTGAAGTTGGTGGGCTCAAAACCTGTCCTATCAGAAGTAACCGGGTTCTAAGGGTCTCAATATTATTGGATTGCTTTATGTGTTCATCGCTTCGATTTAGCCATTGAACTGGCGATCAAAATATCCCAAGAAAACAACCCTCAATGAGTGTAGCATCGAGTATCAACCAACTTCGGACTGCACCAAAGTCAGTTATCTCACTACCCTAAAGAGGCCAGGATGGTTCAATTAAGGTTCCTAAGGTCAGTGGATGCTTCACGACACCACGCGGCGGCCCCGTACTCTCCTTGACTTGACTCAAGGGTTACCGGTACTTACCAAAGTGCCACATCAACGTAGCAGACTGCTTCAACCGTGTCGGTATACCCCGTACAGTTCCCTCACAGCCTTGTTGCTACTTTCTAAGAAGGTATCCCCCAGATCCGGGTTAGGATCTATAGAACTCCCAAGACAGACCCAATAATTTTAAAGCATACAAATCAGGCAATTGAAAACATAAGTATGAGCTATCCTAAGGTACACCTCACTTTAAAGTATATCCCCAGCAGAGTCGCCAGTTCTGTGATCGGTGGATTTAGAACTGAATGTTTTTAGCTGGTTTCGCGAAATGTCGCGGAAGCAAGAGTCGCCACCGTCTTTTATTTTCTCCAATATGGACAGGACAAAAGCACATCAAAATTCCTATTGAGAACGTTTCTCGGTTCGGGAGGTAGATTTATAGAAAGGGAAGGTGTTAGCACCCTTTCTATCCATGGTTATCCATGGGCTCTTAGATACTTGCTCTTATGTTTTCAAAATGTTTGCTTTTCAAAGTGTGAGTGGGTTTGAAAAATTTTCTTTGAAAGATTTCTGAATAACTCTTGTATCTGTCCTCAAGAGTGTTTGAAAAATTTGTTTTGAAAGCTTTTGAAAGTGTAAGGTGTGAAAAGTATTTTGTTTGTTTTTGAAAAGAGCGAGTATCTATGAGTCATCTACCTACCCTAAGGAATTAAGCTGTGTGAGTGTCCTTTAGATAGTGTTATCCCACCATTGAGAGGTAGGTAGCACCATCATTGGAGGTGTTCGGGTCAATGCGATTGTAGGGACAGTGTGGTCACCGAAGCAACAGTAGGACACCTTAGAAGCTACCCTTATATCCTTGATCCTTTTTAATCCGAGGCAACCGTTTCGAGGCAACTGTTCTGAGGCAACTGTTTCGAGGCAACTGGATCATGGACATAAGGACCGCTAAGACGTCCTATACTTGACGACCACGTTTCGAAGGCAACAAGTGAGGCGTACCCTAGAAGTGGTGTGTGTATTGTGTGTTGTTTTCATGTTATGTTTGTTTTTGTTATTAGTGAGTGTTGTACCCCAAAATTTGCCCTCCCTTTCTTCAGGAAACCATCTTGGATTTTCAAGGTCCCTCTGAAACAAATCCAAGTCCTGAGTTATCCTTTTGCGCAAGCAAGCCACTTACAAGAGCAAGATGATCTCACGAACTCCAAAAACAACGCTTTTATCTTGAGAAAAATCAAATTCTAAGTACTTAGAACGTTTCTCTAAAATGAGTGTTTAAGAAAAAATCAGCGCTTCAGAACTTCTGGACCCGTTCCAGATAAAAACAGTCAGAAGTTGCAAGCTTGGCTCAGCATGGTCAGAAGTTGGCTTTTCAGCAGCTACATCAGTTCAATCAGAAGTTGTAAACGTGGTTCAATATGTAAGCCTCAAACAGAGCATGCCCCTTCAGCAGTTACACAAGCTCAGTCAGAATTTGCTAAAGGAATGCAAGAGAAGCAGGGAAATCTGAAGGCTCCTTCAGAACATGCTGAATTCAGAAGATTAAAAGGTCAGAAGAATGGGTGTTACACTGATACAGAATCTCTAAGCCCAGGAGGTCCAGAAGTAAATCCAAGGAACGTACCAGAAAACCAGGAGAATCTCCAGAGCTTACAGGAAGCCAAGGCCAGAGCATGGTCTACGCTGCTGATTCAACGTTGGTTTCCATTACCAGAATATTGATGTTGATAGGTCTTATCACCATTTAATGCCCATTAATGCTTCCAACCACTCCTGAACATTCACGTGTGGCTTGGAAAACGCTTTTGTGCAGATTCTAGCATGGGTCTACACGCCACCGCCCACTTCAGAGGTCACTTCTCCCCAATCTACGCCTGCTGCTGCAGCCTAGGCTGAAAGCTAGCTGTTATCACAACTTCCCAGGAATTTCTGTCAAAGAACAAATTCAAACTCTGTTGGCGCTTTAATGTTCAAGGCATCCACAAGAACTTTGCCTATAAATAGAGTCTTCACCACTGCAAAAGGCGTTCAAGAAAAGAAACATAAATTGCTAAGTGAGAAACAGAACTCTTAGCAACATAGCGATCTGAAACTCTGTCAAAATCTCCAGTTTTGTTTCATAACTTTGAGTTTCTCACCTTCAAACTTCATCAAATATCCAGTTTTTTTCTGTAAACCAAAAACACCCTTTCCAAACTTCTGACCCTACATATACGCCTTTACCATCCCTTTCAAAGAAAATTTGTCCAGAATACTACCAGAGCCAAAAGCTAACTTTCACCCACCAACTTTTCCAACAGTCAGGTAAGCACTTGCTGACCCTCATCACGCTGTTAAGCATCATCATATGTGCATACTCAAATAAACATAATGTAAATATCATGTTATTGCTGTTTATGTTCTGAGGATTTTCATACCTCAGAACGTTCTGAGCCAGTATAGGACTGGCCTGTGACCTTGGTGGTTCTGACCTCTGAAACATTTTTGCTATTTGCTGGATCTGTTCCAAATATGTTTCCTGTTTTGTGGAGTAACAACAGAATTGCAGATGTTCTGACTAGTACAGGGAAAAGCCAAGTGCTGACTTTGACGTTAGCACATCTGAAGCCTGTTTTGTTGTCAATGATATCAGAACCTCTGAGAGTCATTGCCTTTTTACCAGAATCAGAACTTCTGGTTTCTCCACTAACAAACTTCTGTCTTGCAGCGCAGGGGAATCAGAACTTCTGATTTCCCCACTAACAAGGTTCTGTTTTGCAGGTGCCAGAGTCAGAAGTTCTGACTCATACAGTTTAACCAAGAGGTTGATCATCTGGCAGCGGATCTGAGTCAGAACTTCTGATGACCTCCCAGCAGCGCGCAGGCTCCCTCTCTCTCTCTCTCTATATCTTGTTTTTTGCTATTTTCTTTTTTGTCTATTTTTCTCGTTGAACCCCCCATGTACAAATGTGTATCCCCCTCCCCTAATTGTTGTAATAGCGTAGGATTTTATATTTCCGCTTCTTATTACTAGTAATTAGGACATGTATGGCAAGATAAAATCAATGAAATAGAAAAACCTAATTCAAAGAAAAAAAACTCTTGTATGCAATAAAACACACTCGCACACTAACACCCCTAGGGTTACATCCACTTGTTGCCTTTCAAAATTAGGCCATATTGCATGTTAGGTCTTTTTGGGCAAAGCAAAAAAAATCAAATGATCATAGTCCCTCGATGACGCTTTCGAAAGTTGCCTAAAATGATCAAAGTCCCTTTCAAAGAAAAAATTGCCCAAGGATACTTAGCACTATTGCAATTATGGTCTAAACGACGACCCGCGCCCGTCCCTTTCACATCCTAACACAAGATTGTCCACCAAGTACAATGGTGGAACAAACTTATCAAAAGGGTTAAAACATAGCAATAAACTTCGAGAAATTTAGGAGTAGATAACCTCTTAGTTACTTGAATCAAACTTGCAAAACAAAACACTTGCCCGTTTTTCTAAAAACCACACCTCACGACACTTTCAAAACAACTTTCAAAAACAAATGAAAACTTTTTTCAAAAGACATACATCTTTGTATACATCCCCACATGGATCATTACAAAGGTTGCCACCACATTGGCTTCTTTTCAAAACATTTTCAAACCCACACACACAAAGCACCATTTCAAACAATTGAAAAAGGCAAGTGATCTAATCAAGTAACTAAGAGCCCATGGATAACCATGGATAGAAAGGGTGCTAATACCTTCCCTTTCTATAATCTACTCCCCGAACCCAAGAAAACATCTCAAAAGGTTTTTGCTGTGCTTTTTAAACCTTTCCTTAGGATAAAATAAAAAGTCGGTGGCGACTCTTGCTCAACCGAAACATTTGCGAATACAAACGCAAAACAATAGTCAGTTCTCCCACCGTATCACAGAACTGGCGACTCTGCTGGGGAGAATTTTAGAAGTGGAGTAACCTTAGGGATTAGATCACCCTCTTGCATGATTAATTGTTTGAATTGTTTGCTTTATACCTTGGCTCTATTGTTTGGGTTTGCAATGCTACACCCGGATTTTGGGAAACATTCATAGATAGCAATACGTTGTGGAAACTGTGCGGGGTATACCGACACGGTCGAAGCAATAGCTATATTGGTGCGACATATTTGTAAGTACCGGTAACCCTTGAGTTCAATCAAGGAGAGTACGGGGCCGCTGAGTGATGTCACTAAGCACTAATGACCTAGAACCTTACTTGACCATCTTGGCCTTTATTAGGGGTAGTGAGATGACCGGCTTTGGTGCAGTCCGAAGTTGGTAGATACTCGATACTACACTCATTGAGGGTTGTTTTCTTGGAATATTTTGGTCGCTAGTTAAGTGGCTAAACCAAAACAATGAACATTGAAAACAATCCAATGATATTGAGCTCCTTAGAACCCGGTTACTATTTATAGGACAGGTTTTTAAGCCAACTACACTCAAGAGGATACTTACCTATGAAACCCCATGCAAGCCTGAAACTAGGGTTTTGTGTGATTTGCTTGTACATATGTTTTATGCATACATCATAGACATCATAAAACATCATATGCATTCACTAACCATTTCAAGGGTTTTGGATCTTCATCTTTGCTCTTGTTTTGTAGGTCATGGAAATTCCTCGCAGAAAAACCATTCAAGTCAACCTTGTGAGAATCTCTCCTCAACTCAAGGAGCTCACCTCAAGAATTCCGGAAAGCTCATCCTTCAGTGAAAGACATGGTAGACTGCTCAGCATAGTCAACACCAACATTGAAGAAGACATGATGAAAGTGCTATTCCAGTTCTTTGACCCTCTTCACCACTGTTTCACTTTCCCCAATTACCAGTTGGTGCCCACTTTGGAGGAGTTTTCTCAACTCCTGAGAATCCCTATCCTTAATCAACTACCCTTCAACGGTACGGAAAAGGAACCAAAGCCAGAAGATGTTACTCGAGCATTACATCTACAACCATCCGACATCAAGGGGCATTGGGAAACCAGAAGCGGCGTCAAGGGATTCTTAGCAAAATTCTTGTTTGAGAAGGCACAAGAATGTTGGAACTCATTGGACCTACAAGCCTTTGAAGAAATTGTGGCACTCCTTATCTATGGGTTGGTCTTGTTCCCAAATCCCGACCAATTGGTAGATGTCAACGCCGTCAAAATCTTCTTGTCCAGAAATCCAATACCAACATTTCTTGGGGACATCCTTCACTCATTTTACACACGAACAATGAGAAAGAGGGGTGTTCTCATGTGTTGTACTCCTATCCTTGCAAGGTGGTTTATTTCGCACCTTCCACAATCTGTCTTGAAGAACGACCAAGGCTCAAGGTGGTCCCAACGGTTGATGACTCTTACTCACTCTGATGTACATTGGTGTTCTCGGTCCAGAGAAAATGTCATCATCGTCGACCGTTGCGGAGAATTTCCTAATGTTCCTTTACTTGGAATTAGAGGAGGTATCACCTACAATCCTTGCCTAGCTTTGAGACAATTTGGATATGCACGGAGGGATGGCCCTCATGACATGTTGATTCCTGACCTAGTTTTTGACTTCGACAACGATGCGCAAGGACTTCGCCAAAGATTCATCAGAGCTTGGGGAAAACTCAACAAGGTTGATAGCAAGACTCTGGGACACAAGAACTCCATCCCTCTTGAGCCTTATCTCAAGTGGGTACGAGCCCGAGGCCAAAGTTTGATGATGCCTTATCCTCATGTTCTCCCTGTGATTAAAGAGCCTGTCAATGAAGGAGAGGTTCCCTACACCATCTTACACCCAGACATGCCTACATCGTGGGAGGAAATGCAGAAAAGTTGGATCCAACTCAAGGAGGAACGGAATACTTTTGAAGCTAGCTTCTACGCCAGTGAGAAGAAGGTTCCAGAGCTTACCCGCCGACTCCATGAGCAAGAGGCCCTCAACACCTACATTGCGCCAAAGAGGATGCGCAATTTCTTTTTACCTTGCGAAGTTATTTTGTAATATTTGGCCCATGGGGCATTTATGTACTGACAAATTTCTTCTTATTAATATGACGTGCGTTCTTATTTGTCTGAAACAATTTTGAATGTCCTAAATCCTTGAATGCATTGCATACATAAGCATACCATTCATCATGTGCATAAGCAGGTCTCATTCCAGGTTTCCTTATCTGTCTGCTGTTTATTTCAGTAGGATGGATCTCGAGCAAACAGTCAAAGACCTACAAGCCCAAAATGCACAGTTCCAGCAACTCCTGATGACCTTGGCTAAGGGTCAGGAGGATATCAAGACTCAATTGGGGAACAAAGACCCAGTGAAAAAGAAGAAAAAAAGACTCGGGATGGCTACCTTAGGGAGAAGATTTGACGGAGAAGCCCGGAGAGTGCTTGAATTTCCTCCTATCTCTGATGAAGGAACCAGCAAAGGAGGTGGAGCTGCGGTACCTTCCGAGTCTGATGCGGAAGAAGAGGAGGTCGAAGAGGATGAAGATTATACTGATCAACAATACCCTCCAGCTGATGATAAATACAAAGGGCTAGAAGACAGGTTGGCCGCCATGGAGCTACAAAGAGTACCGGGTTTGGATTTTGAAGACTTGGGTTTAGTTGCCGGGATTGTGATTCCCCCAAAATTCAAAGTGCCATTGTTTGTAAGGTATGATGGGCTGTCCTGTCCCAAAATGCATCTCAGGTCCTACGTGAGAAAGATTCAACCCTATACGGCAGATAAAAACCTTTGGATTCATTTCTTTCAAGACAGTCTTTCTGGAGCTCAGTTGGAGTGGTTTTATCAGCTAGAGGGAACCAGCGTTCGAAATTGGGAAGATTTGGCCACCGCTTTCTACAAACAATACCAATACAATTCTGACCTTGCCCCTACTCGTACCCAACTTCAGGGTATGTCGCTAGGAACAAGCGAGGGATTCAAGGAGTATGCACAAAAATGGAGGGATTTGGCTGGCAGGGTGCAACCTCCTTTAACCGATCGTGAACTTGTTGATATGTTTCTAGGGACCCTATCTGGGCCATTTTTCAATCATATGATTGGTAACTCTTCCGCGGGGTTTACCGATTTGATCTTAACGGGCGAAAGAATAGAAGCTGGCATCAAGTCAGGAAAGATTCAGAAGGGTGTTGCTGCAAGTACTGAGAAGAGGCCTTTTAAGAAAGAAGCAAGTGTCGTCTATGGTCCTAGAAGACAAGTCAAGCCAGAAAGTCGCCAAGCCGTCAATGCTCTGGTCATTTCGAAACCTGTTGCTGCTCCTCAGCAGTATAATCAACAAAGAGGTGAAAGGCCCAAGAGGCAGTATACTCGGTTGAGTATGACCTTGTCACAAATTTTACCCCAACTATTATCAACCAACTTGGTGACCACCAAAGAAGCTCCTAAAGTCGTGAATACTGCATCTCCTAAGAATAACCCAAATGCCCGTTGTGCTTATCATTCTGATAGCCCCGGGCATATTACTGATGATTGCTGGGCCTTGAGAAACAAAGTGCAAGATCTTATTGACGCAAAGGAAATTCAGTTTGAAGCGCCTGAAAGACCGAATGTTGTAACTGCTCCTATGCCCCAGCATAGAGTAAATGCCATTGAAGAAGAGTTGTATGATGTTTCAGTGAATGATGTTGCTACCCCTCTGTTGACTGTTAAGAGGAACTTGCTACTAGCCGGTTTATTTCCGGGTTGTAGTAAGGGTTGCCTCCTGTGTGCTGTTATCCCTACCGGTTGTCCACTGCTGAAATCAGGCATCCAAAGCCTGATGGATAGCAAGGAAATTCTGTTCAAGAAAACTGTTGTTCCGTTTGTTTCCGTTGAAGAAATATCTGTTGTCACAATTTACAATCCTGCCAAAGCTCCCATGAAGAAACCAGTCCAAATTATGTCTGTTGCACCCATTACTATTACTGTTCCGGGGCCTCTCCCCTATGAGTCTGATAAAGCGGTCCCATGACATTATGGGGCCGACGTGTATGTGCTTGGGGTGAAGCAGGAGTTCAACACCAATACCAGTATCAGTAACATCACTGGTCCCGCCAAGATTACCCGCAGTGGCAGGCTCTTCTCACCTGACATTGCACCGCCAGTTATCCGAAAACCTCTCACCATCACACCCGCAAGTGTGCATGTTCCAATTCAAGTTCCTGTGTCTACTACTGCCGCCGAGTCCTCTGATACTCGGGGCAAAGAAGTTGCTACCGATTTGCCTGCCAGGACGGAGGCACCAAAAAAGACTGCTGTAGAAGCCTCCCAACAAGAAATGGAGGAAATTCTTAAAATCATCAAAAGGAGTGACTTTAACGTTGTTGAACAATTGGGGCATACTCCCTCCAAAATCTTTATGCTATCATTGCTGCTATGCTCAGAGGCCCATGCAAAAGCCCTGATTTCATTTCTGAAAATGGCCCACGTACCGCAAGAGTCCTCCGCGGACCAATTCACCGACTGTGTGGCTAATTTGACAGCTGACAATGGCTTGGGGTTCTCGGATGCTGACCTCACCCCCAAAGGGAAAAATCACAATGATGCCCTGCATGTTTCCATAGAATGCAGGGGCACTACTCTCGCACACGTGTTAGTGGATACCGGCTCTTCCCTGAATGTTTTGCCTAAGAAGGCATTGGATCGCTTGGATTGTGAGGGTCTGGAGCTGAAACCTAGTAACATCATTGTTAGAGCCTTCGACGGTTCTAAAAGGATGGTGCACGGTGAAGTAGACATCCCTATTCGTGTGGGTTCCCAAGTCTTCGACTCAACATTCTATGTAATGGACATTCGTCCATCTTACTCCTACTTGTTGGGTCGACCCTGGATTCACAAGGCTGGGGCAGTAACATCCACTCTACACCAAAAGCTCAAATACCCTGTCAAAGGGAAGATTGTTACTGTGCAGGGTGAGGAGGAATACATGGTTAGTCACTTGAATTCATTCCGGTATATCGAGATGGACGGGGAGTTTATTGAAACCCCCTTTCAGCATTTTGAGGAAGTACCTCCAATTTTGGCATCAGCTGAAGCAGTGGCTGAAGAAGACTTTCCGTTGAAGATGGCATCTTTGAAGGATGCCCGGGCTGTAATCGAGAAAGGCAATTGTGCGAACTGGGGTCAGCTTCCTGACTTCACTCAAAAGAACGACAAGTTTGGGCTAGGCTTTACTGCAGAGGCTCAGAGGGCTGTGCGCAAGGAAAAAATCAGAAAGGCTCTAGTGTTTATCACCAGTCCAAGGGTGAATGCTATTGAGGAGGATGTAGAGGAAGCAGAGTTTGACAGTTGGATCTACCCGACTACCAGCAACGGACCAAGCAACTGGACGGCAAAGGATTTTACACCTATCACATTTGTCACGCAGTAATTATTTCTTTTGATTTTCAATTTGTAACAAACAATGTGTTAAAACTTTTATTGGCTCGGTGTCCTACCCGGGGCATCGTAGCTCCATTTGTGAGGGTTTTTTGTATGACATTTCCATATATCATCAATCAAAACATTGGAGGTTTGTTGCATTTCAAATCTTGTGCTCTTTTCTTTATGTGTTATATATTGCAAAACAGCTATATTTACACACACTCACTTATACAGGTTTCAATCCACTCTGGATCTCACTGGTAACAGCTCTGCTACCGCCAGTTATGACTTCGAGAATCCGATCAACTTGGCCGAAGACGAAGGTGAAGATGATTGTGAAGTGCCTGGTGAACTCGCAAGACTGCTACTCCAAGAAGAGAGGGCTATTCAACCACATGAAGAGCCGGTGGAAACAATTAACCTGGGTACGGAGACAGATAGGAAATAGGTCAAGATTGGGGCTAATCTAGAGCTCAGCGTGAAGCAACGATTGATCCAGATGCTACATGATTACATGAAGGTCTTTGCTTGGTCATACGAAGATATGCCTGGTTTGGATGCCGACATTGTAGTTCATCACCTGCCGACTAAGGAAGACTGCCCTCCGGTAAAGCAAAAGGTTCGCCGCATGCGCCCAGAGATGTCTGAAAAGATCAAGACTGAGGTTATGAAGCAATTCGATGCCGGATTTCTAGCAGTAACTTCTTACCCTCAGTGGGTTGCCAATGTAGTGCCGGTGCCGAAGAAGGACGGTAAAGTCAGAATGTGTGTTGACTACAGGGATTTAAACAGGGCAAGCCCCGAGGATGATTTTCCTCTACCTCACATTGACGTTCTTGTTGACAATACTGCTCAACACAAGGTTTTCTCCTTCATGGATGGTTTTTCAGGGTATAATCAGATCAAGATGGCCCCGGAAGATATGGAAAAGACTACCTTTGTGACTCAGTGGGGCACCTTCTGTTACAAGGTCATGCCGTTCGCATTGAAAAATGCTGGGGCAACCTATCAACGTGCCATGGTTGCTTTATTTCATGATATGATCCATCATGAGATTGAGGTATATGTTGATGACATGATTGCAAGGTCTCAAAATGAGGAGGAGCACCTTGATCATCTGAGGAAGTTATTCGACCGACTGAAGTTATATAAGCTGAGGTTGAATCCCAACAAATGCACCTTTGGGGTGAGGTCCAGAAAATTGCTAGGTTTCATTGTAAGTGATAAAGGTATTCAGGTGGACCCTGCCAAGGTAAAAGCCATACAAGAGATGCCAACTCCAAATACAGAGAAAGAAGTCAGAGGCTTCCTAGGACGACTGAATTACATTGCCCGATTCATCTCACATGTGACTGCTACTTGTGAGCCAATCTTCAAATTACTGAAGAAAGATCAAGTAGTACGCTGGAACAATGAATGTCAGGCTGCCTTTGAAAAGATAAAGGAATATCTCCAAGAGCCACCCATTCTTATGCCACCAGTGGAAGGAAGACCTCTGATACTATATTTAACAGTACTTGACAATTCAATGGGGTGTGTGCTGGGACAGCATGACGAGTCCGGCCGAAAAGAGCACGCCATTTATTACTTGAGCAAAAAGTTTACCGACTGTGAGTCTCGTTACTCACTGCTTGAGAAAACTTGCTGCGCTCTAGTATGGGCTGCTCGCCGGTTGAGACAGTATATGCTAACTCACACTACTCTATTGATTTCAAAGATGGATCCCATCAAGTATATATTTGAAAAGCCTGCTCTGTCTGGGAGAACAGCAAGATGGCAAATGATCTTAACAGAATATGATATCCAGTATACAACTCAGAAAGCAATTAAAGGAAGTGTACTGGCAGATCATTTGGCACACCAACCTGTGGACGATTACCAATCATTGAACTTTGATTTTCCGGACGAAGACATCATGGTGATAACTGACTGTGAAGTACCTGGACCGGATGAAGGACCTGAGGAAGGATCTCGTTGGTCTATGCATTTTGACGGAGCCTCCAATGCTTTGGGTAACAGCGTCGGCGCTGTAATCATATCTCCCAAAGGAACTCATACTCTACTCACCGGCCGATTGTGTTTCAACTGCACCAACAACATGGCAGAATATGAGGCATGTATCATGGGTCTACAAGCTGCAATCGACTTAAGGATCAAATTTCTGAGTGTCTTCGGAGATTCCTCTCTCGTGATCAATCAGATCAAAGGCGAGTGGGATACGAAACACCCAAATCTTATTCCTTACAAGGAGTATGTGTTGACCTTGCTTCCCCACTTTGAAGAAATAACTTTTGAGCACTTCCCAAGAGAGGAGAATCAGCTAGCGGACGCACTGGCTACGATGTCTTCAATGTTCAAGGTTAAATGGGACAATGAGGCTCCCCGGATCATTATTTGGAAGTTGGACGAACCGGCATACTGCTGCGACCTCGAGGTTGAGAAGGCAACTGAAAAACCCTGGTATCATGAGGTGAAGAGGTACTTAGAAGCTCAGGAATACCCTGAAGGTGCATCTGTCAATGACAAGAAGTTCATGAGGAGGTTTGCGGCAAAATTCTTCCTCAGCAATGGCATCCTCTACAAACGGAATCATGATTCGACTCTACTACGTTGTGTGGATAAGGTTGAAGCAGAGAAAATCATGATAGAACTGCATGAAGGTACATTCGGAACACATTCCAGTGGACACACCATGGCAAAGAAAATCCTTAGGGCAAGATATTTCTGGTCCACCATGGAAGCCGATTGTTACCAACACTCTCGAACTTGTCACAAATGCCAGATCTATGCTGACAAGGTGCACATCCCTCCGGTTCCTCTGAACATCCTGACGGCACCTTGGCCTTTTGCAATGTGGGGCATTGATATGATCGGTGAGATCCGACCGACGGCATCCAACGGGCATCGCTTCATCTTGGTAGCAATCGATTACTTCACGAAGTGGGTTGAGGCAGCTTCCTACGCCACAGTAACCAAGAGCGTCGTGGCACGTTTCATCCGGCATAATCTGATTTGTCGGTACGGCGTCCCGGAAAGAATCATTACGGACAATGGTACCAATCTTAATAACAAAATGATCACTGAACTCTGCGAACAATTCAAGATACAGCACCACAATTCTTCTCCCTATCGGCCGAAGATGAATGGGGCTGTAGAAGCAGCTAATAAAAATATCAAGAAAATTATGCAGAAGATGACAGTGACCTATAAGGATTGGTACTAAATGTTACCATTTGCTCTTCATGGGTACCGTACCTCAGCAAGGACGTCAACCGGGGCAACTCCTTTCTCCTTGGTCTATGGCATGGAGGCAGTCCTGCCAATTGAAGTCCAGATACCCTCTCTCCGGATAATGAAGGATGCAGACTTGAATGAAGATGACTGGATCCAGACTCGACTTGACCAATTAAACCTGATTGACGAAAAGAGGCTCACCGCTATCTGTCATGGTCAGACGTATCAAAAACGAATGATCAGGGCATTTAACAAGAAGGTCAGACCACAAGAGTATCAGGTTGGGGACCTGGTAATTAAGCGCATCATCCTTCCTCAAAGTGATCCCCGGGGCAAATGGACCCCTACTTACGAAGGGCCATTTGTGGTTAAACATGTGTTCTCAGGAGGAGCCATGATCCTAACCACCATGGACGGTGACGACCTTCCTCACCCCGCCAATGCAGACATAGTGAAAAGATACTACGCATGAATAAAAGACCCGCTAGGTTGACATACCTAGGCAAAAATAAGGGCTTCCCGGCGAACCAAAAGGGTTCGGGCAAAAATAAGGGATGAAATGAAAAAAAATCTGTACACCCGGCAAGTCGAAAACCTGAAAAGGCGGCTTGGGCAAAAATGGGTATCCCGGTGGACTGAAAACTCGAAAGGGCGGTCCAGGCAAAAGTTAGGGATAAAGCGTAACACTATGTCTCATTGGATCACTTCGCATCCGGAATTCGGCATCAACTATCTGGCTCAGATTTCGGCATCGACCAATCAGCTTCATTTTCAACTAGGCAGCAAAGCGATGAGACGCTTGGGGACATAAAGGCGATAGCAGAGTTGGAACCCAGGGGGATTGTTCACATAGCTGTTTTGTTTTCCAAATTGTAAATTATGTGTTATTCGGCGGCGTCCTCTTACTAGGATGTCAGCCTCTTGTACAAAAACGCCTTTTCACAGGCAAAATTCAAATCAATACAAAGTCACTTGTCATACAAATCGCCATTGTTTTTCCTTTTTCTGTTTTGTCTTGCGAAGAACGTCCAATGTTCATTTTTGATATATGCATTTGACATTAAATTGCTGATTCATAAATATTTGCAAAAGATTAATTACAGGTGACATCAGGAACGAGGGCAATGTAAGGTTGTCTGATGCAGTCTGTTTGCTTTATCCGCCAAGGTACCAAGGTAGGTTCGACTGAAGAATGTGACCAAATCATCTCTCTCCCCGCAGATTAAGACAAGATTCCGCAATGCTTTCCCCAAGCGGAGTTGACTCCCCGTCAATCCTGAAAAGGCACAACTTTCCCTGACAGGTCTTAAAGCTTATCCCCAGTAGATTCTGGAAGCTTGTTCCCTGCAGAATACGGACGTCTCTCCCGAGCTTTATTCAGAGTTATTCCTCACAATGGCTTATAACTGGGTTATCCTCAACTAATTGCCACGGAAGATCGCCCTCAACAAAGTTCTTTCAATCCCCAGCGGAGTTTATCTTTGGTATCCCCAACGGAGTTTATCATCATTATCCCCAGCGGAATTCATCATTGAAGTCCTCAGCAGGCCTCTCATCAAAAACTTCAGCAAAGTATCTCTTCCACAGAACAATTCCCCGGCCGATCGTCAAGGATTTATTTTCCTAAGACGAAAATACATTCATAAACATTTCACGTTTTCATACATCCTGCTTACATACATGATAAAGTGCATACAACATTGTCTCATGTTAAAACATCATGCATATCATACATCATGGCATTGCATACAACTTATGTTTCGCCTTTTCAGGGAAAAAGACAATCCCAAAGACAACTACCTTCAACTGTCACAATTCCAGACTCGATTCCTGTATCTAGCCAGGGCACGTCTGAAGATTTCCAGATTCGATTCCTGTATCCAGTCAGGGCATATCTGTTGACCACATTGCCAGACTCGATTCCTGTATCTAGCCAGGGCACGTCTGAAGAGTTCGAAGATTCGATTCCTGTATCTAGCCAGGGCACGTCTAAAGATTTCTAGATTCGATTCCTGTATCCAGCCAGGGCATATCTGTTGACCACATTGCCAGACTCGATTCCTGTATCTAGCCAGGGCACGTCTGAAGAGTTCGAAGATTCGATTCCTGTATCTAGCCAGGGCACGTCTGAAGATTTCCAGATTCGATTCCTGTATCCAGCCAGGGCATATCTGTTGACCACTATTTCCAGACTCGATTCCTGTATCTAGCCAGGGCACGTCTGAAGAGTTCGAAGATTCGATTCCTGTATCCAGCCAGGGCATATCTATTGACGACTATTTCCAGATTCGATTCCTGTATCCAGCCAGGGCATATCTGTTGACCACTATTTCCAGACTCGATTCCTGTATCTAGCCAGGGCACGTCTGAAGAGTTCGAAGATTCGATTCCTGTATCCAGCCAGGGCATATCTATTGACGACTATTTCCAGATTCGATTCCTGTATCCAGCCAGGGTATATCTGTTGACCACTATTTCCAGACTCGATTCCTGTATCTAGCCAGGGCACGTCTGAAGAGTTCGAAGATTCGATTCCTGTATCCAGCCAGGGCATATCTATTGACGACTATTTCCGGATTCGACTCCTGTATCCAGCCAGGGCCCATCTTTGAGCAACCGATTGAAGATTCGATACCTGTATCCAGCCAGGGCATATCTGTATAAGGAGGTTGAAGATCAAACACCTGTAACAAGCCAGGAAAACATCTGCCTTTCTCAAATACATAAAGTTCTCGCTAAAGGAATCTCTTGTGCGATCATCACTTCCAAATGGCATCTATAAGCCCATTCCCGACAAGGTTCTGTCACATCTCCAGATGGAATCTATAAGCCCATCTCCTTATCCACCACCTATCCAAATGGCATCTATAAGCCCATTCCCGACATCACATTGTTGATACTCCAACATGCGAGTGCAAATTTCTGGGAACTCTAGTGTCCAATCTCCTTTTACCCTCGAGTCACGAAAGGCAAACTTGCCAATTTAACTCTTCAGGTTCAAGAAGATTGAACAGGGGCAACTGTTGTACCCAAAATTTGCCCTCCCTTTCTTCAGGAAACCATCTTGGATTTTCAAGGTCCCTCTGAAACAAATCCAAGTCCTGAGTTATCCTTTTGCCCAAGCAAGCCACTTACAAGAGCAAGATGATCTCACGAACTCCAAAAACAACGCTTTTATCTTGAGAAAAATCAAATTCTAAGTACTTAGAACGTTTCTCTAAAATGAGTGTTTAAGAAAAAATCAGCGCTTCAGAACTTCTGGACCCGTTCCAGATAAAAACGGTCAGAAGTTGCAAGCTTGGCTCAGCATGGTCAGAAGTTGGCTTTTCAGCAGCTACATCAGTTCAATCAGAAGTTGTAAACATGGTTCAATATGTAAGCCTCAAACAGAGCATGCCCCTTCAGCAGTTACACAAGCTCAGTCAGAATTTGCTAAAGGAATGCAAGAGAAGCAGGGAAATCTGAAGGCTCCTTCAGAACATGCTGAATTCAGAAGATGAAAAGGTCAGAAGAATGGGTGTTACACTGATACAGAATCTCTAAGCCCAGGAGGTACAGAAGTAAATCCAAGGAACGTACCAGAAAACCAAGAGAATCTCCAGAGCTTACAGGAAGCCAAGGCCAGAGCATGGTCTACGCTGCTGATTCAACGTTGGTTTCCATTACCAGAATATTGATGTTGATAGGTCTTATCACCATTTAATGCCTATTAATGCTTCCAACCACTCCTGAACATTCACGTGTGGCTTGGAAAACGCTTTTGTGCAGATTCTGGCATGGGTCTACACGCCACCGCCCACTTCAGAGGTCACTTCTCCCCAATCTACGCCTGCTGCTGCAGCCTAGGCTGAAAGCTAGCTGTTATCACAACTTCCCAGGAATTTTTGTCAAAGAACAAATTCAAACTCTGTTGGCGCTTTAATGTTCAAGGCATCCACAAGAACTTTGCCTATAAATAGAGAGTCTTCACCACTGCAAAAGGCGTTCAAGAAAAGAAACAGAAATTGCTAAGTGAGAAACATAACTCTTAGCAACATAGCGTTCTGAAACTCTGTCAAAATCTCCAGTTTTGTTTCATAACTTTGAGTTTCTCACCTTCAAACTTCATCAAATATCCAGTTTTTTTCTGTAAACCAAAAACACCCTTTCCAAACTTCTGACCCTACATATACGCCTTTACCAGCCCTTTCAAAGAAAATTTGTCCAGAATACTACCAGAGCCAAAAGCTAACTTTCACCCACCAACTTTTCCAACAGTCAGGTAAGCACCTGCTGACCCTCATCACGCTGTTAAGCATCATCAGCTGTGCATACTCAAATAAACATAATGTAAATATCATGTTGTTGCTGTTTATGTTCTGAGGATTTTCATACCTCAGAACGTTCTGAGCCAGTATAGGACTGGCCTGTGACCTTGGTGGTTCTGACCTCTGAAACATTTTTGCTATTTGCTGGATCTGTTCCAAATATGTTTCCTGTTTTGTGGAGTAACAATAGAATTGCAGATGTTCTGACTAGTACAAAGAAAAGCCAAGTGCTGACTTTGACGTTAGCACATCTGAAGCCTGTTTTGTTGTCAATGATATCAGAACCTCTGAGAGTCATTGCCTTTTTAGCAGAATCAGAACTTCTGGTTTCTCCACTAACAAACTTCTGTCTTGCAGCGCAGGGGAATCAGAACTTCTGATTTCCCCACTAACAAGGTTCTGTTTTGCAGGTGCTAGAGTCAGAAGTTCTGACTCATACAGTTTAACCAAGAGGTTGATCATCTGGCAGCGGATCTGAGTCAGAACTTCTGATGACCTCCCAGCAGCGCGCGGGCTCCCTCTCTCTCTCTCTCTCTATCTTGTTTTTTGCTATTTTCTTTTTTGTCTATTTTTCTCGTTGAACCCCCCATGTACAAATGTGTATCCCCCTCCCCTAATTGTTGTAATAGCGTAGGATTTTATATTTCCGCTTCTTATTACTAGTAATTAGGACATGTATGGCAAGATAAAATCAATGAAATAGAAAAACCTAATTCAAAGAAAAAAACTCTTGTATGCAATAAAACACACTCGCACACTAACACCCCTAGGGTTACATCCACTTGTTGCCTTTCAAAATTAGGCCATATTGCATGTTAGGTCTTTTTGGGCAAAGCAAAAAAAATAAAATGATCATAGTCCCTCGATGACGCTTTCGAAAGTTGCCTAAAATGATCAAAGTCCCTTTCAAAGAAAAAATTGCCCAAGGATACTTAGCACTATTGCAATTATGGTCTAAACAACGACCCGCGCCCGTCCCTTTCACATCCTAACACAAGATTGTCCACCAAGTACAATGGTGGAACAAACTTATCAAAAGGGTTAAAACATAGCAATAAACTTCGAGAAATTTAGGAGTAGATAACCTCTTAGTTACTTGAATCAAACTTGCAAAACAAAACACTTGCCCGTTTTTCTAAAAACCACACCTCACGACACTTTCAAAACAACTTTCAAAAACAAATGAAAACTTTTTTCAAAAGACATACATCTTTGTATACATCCCCACATGGATCATTACAAAGGTTGCCACCACATTGGCTTCTTTTCAAAACATTTTCAAACCCACACACACAAAGCACCATTTCAAACAATTGAAAAAGGCAAGTGATCTAAGCAAGTAACTAAGAGCCCATGGATAACCATGGATAGAAAGGGTGCTAATACCTTCCCTTTCTATAATCTACTCCCCGAACCCAAGAAAACATCTCAAAAGGTTTTTGCTGTGCTTTTTAAACCTTTCCTTAGGATAAAATAAAAAGTCGGTGGCGACTCTTGCTCAACCGAAACATTTGCGAATACAAACGCAAAACAATAGTCAGTTCTCCCACCGTATCACAGTGAGCTACGAGTTATTTTTATTTACATACATTCTTTCATGCAAGTTAACAGTTAAGGGGTGCGGAAAGTAAATTGCGGAAACATAAATCCTACGCTATTACAAGGCGCGGGTCTATACATCGCCAAAAATTACAAAGACCCGTTTTTGGTAAATAAGTACGGAAATTAAAATAAGCGATAAACCTATTTAACTATTACATCCTTGAGGGCAATTACATAATAATCAAATAAAGTAAATGTGCGCGAATAAATTAATCGGGAATGTCTAAGGGTGTTGACCCTTTTAAGAAAAGAAATTAATTTTTTTTTGGTCTTTTTTGTAATTAAAATGAAATTAAAGCTAATTAATGACTAATTAATTAATTTAATTAAAAGAAAATATTTTTTGTTTTTTATGTTTTTATGAAATAAAAGAAATTAAATAAAATTAAAAGTTAATCTTTACCTAATTCTAGATTTATTTTAATTATTTAAGAAAAGGAATTAAACTTGCCTAATTAAACTATTTTGGTTAATATTTATTTACAAAATAAAATAATAATAATAATGATGTAATTCTATTTTTTTTTTATTTTTTATGAAAATATATTAATTAAGTTAATTTGTTAATAATAATAATAAAAATAAAAAAGGTTAAAAATTAAAATAATAGAAAAACAAAACAAAATAAAAAAAGGAAGTAAAACCAAAAGGGGGGTGTGGGCTGAAATTTGGAGGTGTTGAATTGAGAATTGTGGCCCATTTGAACAAGGCCTGTATGACTTTTTTGATCGCCTACAGCATGCTTGACTCCAGACCATGGTGTTCCTTTCTTTTTGTCCCCTGGATCTGCCTTGGATGACACTTGGCTTGTTGTGATATGAGGTCTATAATGTTCTTCTTTTGAGAATCTGCATATGAAAGCAATAAAAAATAGTGTGGAAATTATAAAGGGACCTGGGAAGAACTTACAGTGCGGTATGAGCCTCAGGACTTGGCAAAGGTTGCTTGAGCTTCAGGGTGTGGCAAGGAATAAAACCACGTGCTTGTTTTGATCTGAAGATGCTCGCGACTATGTTTTAGAACTCTCACTTTTTGAATAATTTTTGGTTTTGCTCTTGGCCGTTTCTGCACACACTATTTTTTTGAATGGGGTTGAGAAGGCTTGTATATATAGTGTGTAATGTGTATCAAACAATATTATGGTCATTGAAGCCTTGCATTCATGTTTGAGATTTCCTCCATAACCAACTTTGAACCATTTTCCATATTTGTGAAATTTTGAATTCTTATGTCCATAATAGGCCATGCACGAATTTGGAATGTGTTTTAAGGTTATCAAAGCTAATCATCACAAAATATGTCCCTCCATTAATTTCTTTGATTTTTATTTGAATTTTAAAGATTTAAAATGAATTAAATCAAATAAAATTAAATAAAAATGGAAAAATTAATTTTAAATCTTGAAATAAATTGTGGGACACGTGGGAAGCATGGACAAGCTGAATCAAGTGGAAAAAGTGGGCCCCTTTTGTCAAAAATGAAGTTTCAAGGATAATTGACTTTGGCCATTTCACAAAAATTTCCCAACTTCTCCAATGCATATCTTGCTCAATTTTGAAGCTATGAACATGTTCTTGGACATTTTGGAAAGGTCTTGAAGTCCTCTAACCAATGTCTTTGGTCCCATGTCATTTTGATTTACCAATCTCAAGTTATGGTCTTTGACTTAAAGTCCCTTTTTGTTGACTTTTGAAAATGACCTATAATATTGAAATTGATAACTTTTTGTGAGAGCATTTCTTGGACCTGGAATGCGAAGATGAGTTGTAGGAAATGTCATCCCCTTCAAAATGAGCTTTGGGTGGGATTTTTCTGATGAACCATGAAAAAGTTATGCCTTGTTCAAGTTACAGTTGACTTTTCAACTGTCCAAAAATAGAAACTTTTGCATCTTGAGACTTTTTGAGCCATGCTTGTGAAATCATGATCAAGAATTGATCAAATGAGGATTGTGGCTTCAAAATAAGATGTTGACCAAAATTTTTGACTTTTGACTGTCAAATGACCATTTTGCCCCTGCAGTTGACTGTGGAGCAATTATGATTTTTGACTGTGCAATTTGATGCTGTGAGTCTTGAACCTTGACATATGGATGCTTGACACTGTATATGAGCATGTGGGACTTGATTGAGCCCTTGAAAAATTCAACTTCCTTGCAAGAACCAAAACCCTAGTTTGACTGGCTTAGGAGGATGGTTTGACTGTGTAGCCCTTGAGTAGACTTTGAACCCTTTGAGGCAAAACTTTGAAGATTATGGGAGGGCAAATTTTGGGGTACAACAGTTATCTACTGTTTGCTTTTAGTCTTGGTCATACAATCCTATTAAACTAGCAGTAATAAGGAAAGCAATAAATTATGGAAAAATAAATCTAGACTATTACAGAGCTTCGGGAAGGGGGGTTACAAACCATAAAATAGGGGAAGAAACAGTAAACCCTAGTATATCTATTACAACCTTTAGCAGTTACATAATTTGGAAAAAAGACTAATGCGAAAATAAAGTACGCGAAGCGGTAAGACGAGAAACGGGACAAGAAATTGTTTTTTTGTTGTTTGTTATGAAAAAGAAATATTTGTGATTAATCTAAAAAACTAATTAATTTTACTTAATTAAGAAATAAATTGATTAATTTAAAACTAGAAAACCTAATTAATTAATTAAATAACTAATTAAACTAAATCATTTTATTTAATAAAATTAATAAAATAATTAATAATATTAAATAAAAATTTATCAATTTAATTATTTATTTAAAGTAATTTTTGTGTTTTTATTTTGATAAAAATAATAATTAAACAAAATAGTGCAAAATAATATAAAAAAAAGTAAATGGGCCTGTTGTAGAAGGAAATTGGGGGGTATGAGAACAAAAATTGCTGGGGCCTAAGAGACAAGGCCCATTGTCTGCATTAGATCCAGTGAGGGTGGTTCCTTAGGGTGCATCGTGGGGAGACCATCAACAGCGTTGGATCTGGACCCTTTGAGATCTGAAGGTCATGGCATGAGGATGTATGGTGAACGCGCTGACCTACTTGCACTGAATCTGTGAACAAGAAAACATAAAAACAAAATATACCAGGGGCAGGGCTCGAACTCGTGCCCTGGTATACCAATTTCTTTGCGCGCTTTCTTCTACCGTTTGGACGACGGTTTCATCTGTTCCTATAACCAAACAATAAAAACAAAAATGAAGCAAAACACTAATGGCCGAAGAGGCGTTAGAGCCCTAGCTCCGATCGTCTTCTTCGGCAACCTGCAAAATGTGAAACACTTAGAAATCAGTTTTTAAGGTTCTAAAACACCATGCCCCCTCTAATTCGACCCTCTTGAATCCAAATCCGGCCTTAGTTTTGGCTAAAAGCTCTTGGATCGCGTGTTTCGAATCAAGTTACACCGATTGGAGAAGAAAATGGCACATAGCAAATCTGCGTGCATAGGACCATGTTAATGATCTAAACTTGTTCAAATAAAGCTCAAGATCACGTCAGAAACATCAAATCGATTTAAAATAAAGCAAGATAAAAGATATGATTTTCAAAAAAAATGTGGAACCGGAAAGGCTATGCTATGTGATTTCATGCATGCAGGATCATCATGATCGATCCAAACCTACCCTTTGATGTTCCAAGAAGGGAATAAGATTGATACTTTGGGACGATAAGGCTTGTAACACTAGTTTTGAAACCTAGGGTTCTTTGAAGAATTTTGAGAATTTTGCAAGCTTTCTTTTTTACAACAGCTCCTGTCTTATTGTGCTTAAATAGAGGGAGGAAGTGAGGGTGAATAAGTATGGAAGGAAACAATGCATTCATGGCTTATGGGACAAGAATAAAACACATTAAAATACGCCCTTTCTTGAGATTTTCCTTGCCTTCTTCATCTCACACGATTTTGGCATGTTTGTAATAGGTTGGCATGAGTTATTTGGGCCTCCAAAAGATTAGATCACAAGCCTTACATGCCTTGTACATTAAGCTTGCATTTTATTTGATTTAATTTTGATTTTAAATAAATAAAATCAAAATAAATAAATAGAACTAAAATAATGAATGAATGCGCTTAAGGGTATTTAAATATGTTATGAACACATTTGAATTCCAAAACTTAGGCCCAATAGCCCAAATTACAAATTTACTCAATTGAGATTTCATGCATTTTCAAAAATTGCCCAACTTGTGAAACTTATAACTTGCTCAATTTTCATCTTTTTAAGGTGATCTTTAACTTTTTGGAAATATAAATATGTCCTCTACAATTTGTCTTTTGATCATTTTTTCATTTGGAGACTTTATCTTGATGTAATTTGCCTTGCCAAAAAGTGTTTTTTGTTGACTTTTGAAATGACCTATAATGTATGGGCTCATATCTCTCAAATGAAGCACTTTTTGGACTTGAGAACACATATACAAAGTTGTAGAGAATTGAATTTTCTTTAAAATGATATTTGGTTGGGAAAAAATTGATGAAGCATGTGAAAGTTATGCTTGGTCAAAATTCAGTTGACTTCTCCTAAGGAAACCCTAGTTTGATAACTTTTGACTTTTGATGATTTGAGGACTTTCCTTGAGGAATCACGATCAACCTTTGATCAAATGATGAAAATCACTTCAAAATGTTGATGTTGACAAAAAATCTTGAAGTTTGACTATATGTTGGCCATAGTTGACTTTTTACCCAATACAATTGATTTTCAGTCATCTGAGCCATTGATTGAGCAAACTTGTGATGCAAGGCTTGAAAATTGACATGAACGTTGTTGAAGACCTATGATGAACCAAGAGAACCATTTGAGACCTTTGAAACCCATTCTTTCTTGTTCGAGATAAAACCCTAGTTGTGGACACATTACTTAGGAGGAGGTTTGACTAGTCAACCCTTGAGTAGCTTTGAGTACTTGAGACCTTTGTAAGCATGTCTTGAAGAAAAATGGGAGGGAAAATTTTGGGGTACAACAGCTTCCCTTGTTCAATCTTTTTAAACCTGAAGAGTTAGATTTTTTTGTCCGTCATTCGTGACTTAAAGGTGAAAGATGATTGAACACTTAAGTGCCCAGAAATTTTCACTCGTCGGTGCACCAAGTAACATTGTTGGTTGATTATAACGGGAATGGGCTTAAAGATGCCATTTGGAGAGGTGACAGAGAGTCATCGAAGATGGTCTTATAGATTCCATCCAAAGTAACCGTTGATAGAAATTATACTAAATCTATGCCCGACTTTATCTTGGAAGATGTATTTGGAGTGAGTCTAAGTCCGACTTGGTCCAAAAGGATAATCAGAATAAATCTACGCTAGATTTAATCCGAGCCAGAAGATATCTACGCCCGACTTCAACTGGAATAAGTATCAGAATAAATCTATACTCGATTTGATCTGAGCCAAAAGATGTTTACGCCTGTCTTAAACTGGAAGAAGTATCAGAATAAATCTACACTCGATTTAATCTGAGCCAGAAGATGTCTATGCCCGACATCAACTAGAAAATATGTTGGAAAGAGTCTACGCCCTACTTTTCCAAAGGAGTATCAGAATAAATCTACGCTTGATTTAATCTGAGCCAGAAAATGTCTACAAATGACTTCAACTGGAAGAAGTATCAGAATAAATCTACGTTCAATTTAATTTGAGCTAGAAGATGTCTACGCTCGGCTTCTACTAGAAAATATGTTGGAAAGAATCTACGCCTAAATTTTCCAAAGGAGTATGAGAATAACTCTATGCTCGATTTAATTTGAGCCAGAAGATGTCTACACCTGTCTTTAATTGGAAGAAGTATCAGAATAAATCCACACTCGATTTAATCTAAGCCATAAGATGTCTACACCCGACTTCAACTAGAAAATATATTGGAAAGAATCTACGCCCGACTTTTCTGAAGGAGTATCAGAATAAATATAAGCTTAATTAATCTAATCTAGAAGATGTCTATGCCCGACTTCAACTGGAAGAAGTATCAGAATAAATCTACGCTCGATTTAATCTGAGCCAGAAGATGTCTACACCCGACTTCAACTAGAAAATATGTTGGAAAGAGTCTACGCCCGACTTTTCTGAAGGAGTATCAGAATAAATCTACGCTCGATTTAATCTGAGCCAGAAGATGTTTATGCCTGATTTCAATTGGAAGAAGTATCAAAATAAATCTGCACTCGATTTAACCTAAGCCAGAAGATGTCTACGCCCGACTTCAACTAGAAAATATGTATCTTTGAGAATGACCCTTTGAGGAAATTGCTTAAGTAGCCATTTGTCAGATGTAGCCTTTGAGAAGATTGTCTGGTCATATAAGTAGTTGATGATGTTTGTCTGTTGATTGATCTTTTCTGAAAAGGAAAAGGGTTAGTTGTATGCAATGTCATGATGTATGAAATGTATTGCGTAATGATATTCTCAAAATAAATGATAGTGTGTTATATGCGTTTTGTATGCATATGCTATGCTGTTCGTAAATTATGTATGGATTTGAAATGTTGTTGAAGTGTATTTGTAAACCCGTGCAACATCTTTGTCTGGGAAAATAAATCCCTGACTGTTTCCGGGGATGAAGAGTATGTGTATCTTCGATCTTGATGGGTATTCCTGCTTTCTGCTTGAGGAAACTCTATTGGGGAATGTTGATTCCTGTTTTGGGGAGAAGGGTCCAAGAGCATTGGTTGTTCATTTCTCTATTGGGATTTTAGTTCTTATATACCCTGATTAGGAATAAAAGAGATGGATAAGCTTTCGAGGTGTTGTCTGACCGAGTTTCTGATATGGATACTGACTCGTCTGGAGGGAATGAGGTTGAACGATATTTGATCCAGTTTCAGATTCAGTAGCAACTCTCTGGGGATAGCAACCCGGACTATCCTTTGCTGGAGATGGGAATATTGCCGGTAATTTGTGGTAGAAACAAACTCAAGCTGGGGAGACTGTAATCTGTTGGGGAAATAAACGTTGTTGGGGAAATAAACTCTGTTGACAGAGAAATACTCTATTGAGGGAACACCCTTGCCGAGGAAACAACCTTGTTGAGGAACTGAGCTCTGCTGGAGAAAAGAAATATGTAGGGGATTTTACAGTTCTGAAGGAATAGACTCAGCTGGGGAAGAGAACTTTCATAAACTGTATTGATTGGGACTCTATAAGTTGGCGACATTGCTGGAAAAAAGATCAAATTCCCTCATCTTCCAGAGCGCTCTGCTGGTGAGCTTGTTAAGACTACTATGTGGGGATAATTTAGTAAGGATCTCTCTGTGGGGATTTGCGGACAGCTTGAACATTATCCCAATTCCTAGAGTCTTGAGTAACTTCTTTTTACTGTTTTTATGCATATATTTGTTAACGGTTAATCATATTCATATGCACATGTTCATTCAACTTTAGTCATTGGACGGTTTTGCAAACAAAACAGAAAAAGGTAAAACAAAAAGTTTGAAACTTGAAATCGTATTTCTATTGATAGTTTTCCCATAAACAAATGATTTTATACAGAGAGACATAAATCCTTGGAAGAGGAAATTGTTATGAAATGAAAAGAGTACAAAGTGAAGACAAAACACATAGCTATGTGGAAATAATCTCGTTGGGTTCCAACTTTGCTATTGCCCTTATGTCTTCAAGCATCTCATCCCTCGCTTTCGGAAGAAAGTGATTGAATTGATCTGTACCATTTGAACTTGACGTTGGTAATAAAGCTTGCTGTAAGTGATCCAACGGGACATAGTCATACACTTTAATCCCTAACTTTTTCCTGGACCTCCCTTTTGGGTTTTCAGTCCACTAGGACACCCTTTCTTGCCCAAGCCTCCTTTTCAGGTTTTTGACTTGTCGGGTGTATAATCTTTTATGTATATCCCTAATTTTTGCCTAAACCTTTTTGGTTCGCCGGGATGCCCTTATTTTTGCATAGGCCAGTCAACCTAGTGAGTTGTTTTCATACGTAGTATCTTTTGACTATGTCTGCATTCACAGGGTGCGGAAAATCTTTACCGTCCATGGTGGTCAGTATCATAGCACCGCCAGAAAATATCTTTTTGACTACAAATGGCCATTCGTAGGTGGGAGTCCATTTTCCCCTAGGATCACCTTGTGGTACAATGACACGCTTTATTACCAAGTCACCAGCCTGATATACTCGATGTTTGATTTTCTTGTTGAATGCCTTAATCATACGCTTCTGATACATCTGACAGTGATAGACTGCCGCAAGCCTCTTTTCATTAATCATATTCAAATGGTCTAGCCTTGTCTGAATCCACTCATCTTCGTCTATGTCTGCATATTTCATAATTCTCAAAGAAGGAATCTGAACTTCGAGGTAGGACAACTTCCATACCATAGACCAGAGAGAATGGGGTTGCCCCAGTTGATGCTAGAGCTGAAGTAAGATAGCCATGAAGAGTAAATGGTAACATCTCGTGCCAGAATTTGTAGGTCACAACCGTCTTCTGTAGGATCTTATTTATGTTCTTGTTAGAGACTTCCATCGTGCCATTCATCTTTGGTCGATACGGAGAAGAGTTATGGTGCTTGATCTTGAACTGTATGCAGAGTTCAGTGATCATAGTGTTGTTGAGATTAGTACCATTGTCTGTGAAAATCCTTTCGAGGATGCCATATCGATAGATCAAGTTATATTTGATGAACTGGGCGACCACATTCTTGGTAACAGAGGCGAACGAGGCGGCTTTAACCCACTTTGTGAAGTAATCAATGGCGACGAGGATGAAGCGATGTCCGTTAGAAGGAGTAGGCTTAATTTCTCCAATCATATCAATTCCCCACATTATGAATAGCCACGGAGCAGTCAAGATGTTCAGAGGTGCTGGAGGCACATGAACTTTATCAGCGTAGATTTGGCACTTATGAGAAGTTTACAAGTGGTGGTGACAGTCGGTTTCCATAGTCGACCAATAGTAACCTGCCCTCAAGATCTTTTTAGCCATATTATGCCCACTAGAGTGAGTACCAAAGACACCTTCGTGCATATCTTGCATATTTTCTTCTGCTTCCTTCTTGTTCACATAATGAAGCAGAGTCGAATCATGATTAGGTTTGTATAAAATTCCATTGCTCAAGAAGAACTTAGTCGAGAACCTTCGTAGGAATTTCTTATCATTAATCGATGCCCCTTCATGATATTCTTGAGCCTCAAGGTGCCTTTTCACTTCATGAAACCAAGGTTTTTCTTCTACTCCATCAGTGTCAATTTTATAGCATTGTGTCAGTTTTTCTAATATTTCCATGGTAATCATGGGAGCCTCGTTGTCCCATCTGCCCTTGAACATGGATGACATGGTAGCCAATGCGTTTGCCAACTGATTCTCTTCTCTTGGGATATGCTTAAAAGTAATCTCTTCGGAATACAGGATCAAGGTTAGTACATGTTATCGGTAAGGGATAAGATTTGGATGCTTCGTATCCCATTCTCCCTTAAACTGACTGATTACTAAGGCTGAGTCCCCATATACGCTCAAGAACTTGATTCTCAGGTCAATAACAGCTTTAATACCCATGATGCATGCTTCATATTCAGCCATATTATTGGTGCAGTTAAAGCAAAGTCTGGCAGTGAAGGGCGTATGACAACCTTGAAGAGAGATAATTACATCACCAATTTAGTTTCCAATTGCGTCGGAAGCTCCTTCAAAAACTATAGTCTATCGGGATCCTGGCTCAGGTCCTTCATACGTTCCAGGTTCTTCACAGTCTATAACTACCATAATGTTCTCGTCTGAGAATTCGAAATTCATAGATTGATAGTCGTCTACAGCTTAATGTGCCAAATGATCTACTAGTACACTTCCTTTGATCGCTCTTTGAGTGGTGTACTAAATGTCGTATTCTATTAAGACCATTTTCCACCAGAATATTCTTCCGGAGAGAGCTGGCTTCTCGAATATGTACTTGATCGGATCTGTTGTACCCCAAAATTTGCCCTCTCATGTTTTCAAAGGTTTTCCCTAACATGGTTGGTCACAAACACTTGCCTAACGAAAATAAAGTTTTTTGAAGATGAACAAAGTGTCTTTCGATTGGCATCTGGGAAGTCTTCGATTGGGTATCCAAAATCCTTCAATTGAGCATAAAAAGTTTATATGTGAAAAAGCGTCCATGATTCACTGAATGACATATGTAGATGAAATAAAAAACCCTTATAAATGGACCATTGTGCCTCGGGTAAGACACAAGGTTTTTAAAGTATGAATTGTTTGTGAATTATTACAGTCCAACAGAAATGTAAAAGATAAATTACTGCGATATGAAAGTTATCGGGATGAAGTCTTTGGCTTCCCAGTTGCAAAGTCCCCCGCTGATAGTAGGAAATAACCAATATTCCAGGCTACCCTCTTCTACATTGTCTTCCATGGCATTGATGCTTTGGTTGCTAATCTTTATCGGTGGCCCCCCAGCACGGGCACAGTGCATAGCCTTCTGACCAGTCGAAGTAAACCCCAAGCCGAACTTATTTGATTTGTAAGGAATGTCTGGAAGCTGCCCCCAGATTGTGCACCCCCCTTATTCCACTACTGCCATTTCATCCTTGAGAGATGACATCCTAGGGGGAGGTCTTGTGATCACATGAGTTGAAGATACCGCCTTGGTCGCTGCTATTTCAGGAGAGACTTCTTCAAAATGTTGGAAAGGGGTCTCTATGAACTCGCCATCTAACTCCACATAACGGAAGGAATTCAGATGAATAATCATATACTCCTTCTCCCCATGGACAGTTATGATCTTCCCTTGGACAGGGTACTTTAGCATATGATGCAAAGTGGAGGTTACATCTCCAGCATTGTGGATCCAGGGGCGTCCCAACAGACAGGAATAAGAAGGACGGATGTCCATCAGATAAAATGTTGAGTTGAAGACCTGAGTTCCCACCTTGATTGGGATGTCCACCTTTCCATGGACCATCCGCTTCGAACCATCAAAAGCTCGCACCACAATGTTGCTGGGTTTTAGAATCAGCCCCTCACAATCCAACCTATCAAGGGCTTTCTTTGGTAAGACGTTCAGAGATGATCCAGTATCAACCAAGACATGTGCTAGGGTTGTTCCTCTGCACTCTACTAAGACATGTAATGCATCGTTGTGTTTTCTCCCTCGGGGTGTCAAGTCAGCATCAGAGAAACCCAGGCCATTATCAGCTGTCAAACTGGCCACATAGTCCTGGAACTGGTCAGCAGACGTCTCTTGTGGCACGTGAGCTGTCTTCAGAAATTTGACCAAAGCTTTAGCATGTGCTTCAGAGCATAGCAGCAGGGCTAGCATAAAGATCTCAACCACATCATAATCACTCTTCTTAATAATCCTCAGGATTTCTTCCATCTCCTTCTTGGATGTTTCAGGAATAACTAGTGACTGAGCCTTCGTCAGGACAGGCTCCTCTTGAACATTCTTTCCTTTATTCTCAGCAGTGGAAGTAGGGATGGGAATTGTATTGTCTTTGTCGGCGGGTACACTTGCAGGTACAATCACTGGTGTAGAGGTAATCTTCGGAACGGCCACGGGTCCAAAGACTACTGTTGGAGGAGCAATCTCTGGAGAGAAGATCCTACCGTTGCGGGTGATCTTGCTAGTTCTAACAATATTGCTAATGTCGGGACTATCCTCTTTGGAGCTTTCTTCTTCGGCAGTCAGTTCAATCTGTTTAATACCATGGTAGTAGATTTCTCCACCATAGTTCCATGGTATTGTTTTATCTGAATTGTATGGGGATGGCCCGGGCATAGTTATCTTAAGCGGAGCAGTCTTCGGAGCAGGTGTAATCCTAACAAGTCTTTTAGGAGCCCTGGAAGGATTGGCGTAGATGGTTATTATTGAAATTTCTTTCACTGGAACGGGTGAAACAGGAGCATTCTCAAACAAAATTTCTTGGTTATCCATCAGTCGCTGGATACCTTTCTTCAAAAGAGGACAATCAAATGGGGAGGATAGGCAAGCATGGCAGTCTTTGTCACAACCTTGGAAGATGCCAGCTTTCAACAAATTCAACTTGATAATCGGGAGCGGAGTTAATAGTTTATCCACGGAAGCAACGAACAGATCTTCTTCAATAGCGTTGGCATTGTGACCATGCCTCAACATTAGGGCGGAAATAACATTCGGTTTCTCAGGCGCTTCAAACTCAACTTCCTTCGCGTCAATCAGATCTTGAATCTTATTCTTCAGAGCCCAACAGTTGTTGGTGTCGTGCCCTGGACTTTCAGAATGGTACGCGCATCTGGCGTTGGGATGGTAATGTGGAGAAGTAGTATTAGGATTTTTTGGTGCCTCTTTCGAAGTGGCCAGATTCAACTTCAAGAGATGTGGTAGAACTTAGGCTGGAGTCATGTTAATCTTAGTAAATTTCCGAACTGCGCTTTCTACCCTTTGCTGATTAGTTCTTGACTGGTCATTTCTTGGCTGGTCTGATGCAGGCTTTTGAATCATAACGGCCCCCACTGTTGGTCGTCACTCGGTTCTTCCCTGATTTCTCTGTGAATAGACAACAAACACTTCCTTTCTTCCAGTAAAGGGCTTTTTTTACAGCTGTTGAGGCAGACGTGTCCTTTTGAATCTTCCCACTTCTTATACTAGCCTCCACTCTTTCGCCGGTTAAGATCAATTCGGTAAATCCTGCAGAAGAACTTCCAATTAGGTGATTGAAGAAAGGACCTGAAAGAGTTCCCAAGAACATGTCCACTAACTCCCTCTCAGATAGAGGAGGTTGCACCCTTCCGGCTAAGTCTCTCCACTTCTGGGCGTAGTCTTTAAAGACCTCATTGGTAGCCATGGCCATACTCTGTAGCTGAGTACGGGTTAGCACCAAGTCGGCGTTGTATTGATACTGTTAATAGAAGGCTGCTGCCAAATCTTCCCAATTGTGAACATTTGCCCTCTCCAACTGGTAGAACCAATCAAGCTGCGTTCTTGATAAACTGTCCTGGAAAAAGTGGACCCACAGGTCTTTGTCAGCAGAATGTGGTTGCATCTTCCTGACATAGGATCTGAGGTGCATTTTAGGGCAAGAAACCTCATCATACTTGGCAAACAGTGGCACCTTAAACTTCTGAGGGATTATAATTCCTGACACCAACCCTAACTCCTCAAAATCTAGCCCCGATACTTTCTGGATTTCCATAGCGCTGAGTCGCTCTTCAAGGTGTTTATATTTTTCATCAGCCGAAGGGTATTGTTGTTCGGAGTAGTCCTCTTCCTCCTCTTCTTCTGCTTCAGAATCAGATGGTATTGCCGTCTCTTTACCTTTTCTTTCCCCTTCCTTAGAGGTTAATGGAAATTCCAAGGTCCGTCTGGCTTGTCCTTCAAACCTTCTGCCCGTGATAACCACACCGGCTCGCTTCTTCTTCTTTTTCTCTTTCTCTTTCTCTAACAGAGTCTTGAGCTCCTCCTGCCCCTTGTCTAAGGTCAAGAGTAGCTGTTGAAATTGTGAATTCTGAGCTTGCAAGTCTTTAACTGTTTGTTCAAGATCCATTTTGCTGAAATAAACAGCAGAGGGATGAGGAAACTTCTTGCAAAGACCTGTTTATGCACATGATGAATGATATGTATTCATGCAATGTTTTCAAGGATTCAGAAATTCAAATTTGTTTTAAATAAAAAATAAACACGCGTCATATTAATAAGATAGAATTTGTTAGTACATCAATGCCCCTTGGGCAAAATAATACAAAACTCTAAGGTAAAAAGACGTTGCGCATCCTCTTTGGTGCAATGTAGGTGTTGAGAGTATGCTCTTCGTGAAGTATCCGAGTGAGTTCCAAAACCTTCTTCTCGCTTGCGTAGAATTGGGCTTCGAAAGTATCGCGCTCTCCCTTGAGTTGTATCCAACTCCTTTGTAGGTCTTCGAGTGATGTTGGCATGTCAGGATGTAGGAGAGTGTATGGAACCTCTTCTTCCTTAACATGCTCTATAATCACTGGGAGAATGGAGGGATAAGGCATCATAAGACTTTGGGCGCGGGTTCATACCCACTTGAGGTAAGTATCAATAGGGATGGAATTCTTGTGTCCCAGAGTCTTGCTATCCACCTTGTTGGGCATCCTTCAAGCTCAGATGAATCTCTGACAGAGTCCTTGGTCATTGTTGTCGTAGTCGAAAACCAATCTTTGAATCAGCATGTCATGTGGGCCATCCCTTCAGGCATAACCAAACTGTCTTAGAGCCAAGAAAGGGTTGTAGGTTATGCCTCCCCTAATGCCAAGTAGAGGTACATTAGGAAATTCCCCACAACGGTCAACAATGATGACATTCTCTTTGGATCGAGAACATCGATGGATATCTGAATGGTTAAGTGTCATTAACCGTTGTGACCACCTCAAACCTTGCTCATTCTTCAAAACTGATTGGGGAAGATGAGAAATAAGCCATCTTGCCAGGAGAGGAGTGCAACACATGAGAACACCTCTTTTCCTCATTGTACGAGTGTGAAAAGAGTGGAGGATATCCCCAAGCAATGTAGGCACCGGGTTACGAGTCATGAAGATTTTGACAGCGCTCACATCTATGAGTTGGTCAGGATTAGGGAACAAGACCATCCCATAGATGAGAAGAGCTACAATCTCCTCAAAAGCTTGCAAGTCTAGAGAATTCCAACAACTTTGGGCCTTCTCAAACAGAAACTTTGACAAGAAGCCTTTGACACCACTTCTAGTTTCCCAATGTGTTGTGACATCAGATGAGTGCAAGTGCAAGGATTGAGCAATCTCTTCTGGCTTTGGATCTCTTTCCGTACTGTTGAAGGGTAGTTGATTGAGAATAGGAATCCTCAGGAGTTGAGAAAATTCCTCCAAAGTGGGCACAAGTTGGTAGTCAGAAAATGTGAAGCAATGATGCAAAGGGTCAAAGAACTGGAAAAGAACTTTCAGCATATCCTCCTTTGTGTTGGAAGTGACCAAGTTGAGTAGACGACCATGTCTCTCGGTGAACAGAGAATTCTCAGGAATCCTTGAAGATAGCTCCTTGAGTTGTGGAGGAATTCTTACAAGGTTGATCTGGATAGTTTTCCTGCGAAGTGAATCCATAACCTACAAAACAAGAACAAAGATGAATCTCCAAAATCCTTGAAATGGTTAGTGAATACATATGATGCTCATGATGTCCATAATGTTATGCACAAGTACATATGTACAAGCAAATCACACAAGTTCCTAGTTTAGGCTTGCATGGGGTTTGTAGGTAAATACCCTCTTGAAGTTTAGTTGGCTCAACCTGTCCTAGAAATAGTAACCGGGTTCTAAGGAGCTCAATATCACTGGACTGTTTCCTTGTTCATTGTTTCAATTCATCCTCTTTATTGGCGACCGAAATATTCCAAGAAACCAACCCTCAATGAGTGTAGTATCGAGTATCTACCAACTTCGGACTGCACCAAAGTCGGTCATCTCACTACATCCTAAAAGGCCAAGTTGGTCAAGTAAAGGTTCTAAAAGTTCATTAGTGCTTCATGACATCACTCAGCGGCCCCGTATTCTCTTTGATTGACTCAAAGGCTACAGGTACCACAAATATGTCGCACTAATATAGCTATTGCTTAGACCATGTCGGTATACCCCGCACAGTTTCCATAACGTATTGCTATTTACCTATAATGTTTCCCAAATCTGGGTAGAGGATTCAAACCCAAACAATAGAACCAAAATGTAAAGCAAACAAGTCAGACAATTGTAAGCATGTAAAGGTGATCTAAACCCTAAGGTAACCCCACTTTTAGAATATTCCCCAGCAGAGTCACCAGTTCTGTGATGCGGAGGGAGAACTGACTTGAGGTTTTGCGTTTGTGTTTGCAAATGTTGCGGTTAGCAAGAGTCGCCACCGACTTTTCTTTTATCCAAAAGGAAAGGTAAAAAAGCACAGGAAAGACCTTTGAGATTGTTTTTGGGTTCGGGGGGTAGATTATGAAAAGGGAAGGTGCTAGCACCCTTTTCATCCATGGTTTTTCATGGGCTCTTAGTTACTTGTTTAGATCACTTGCTTTACTTTTGAAATTGTTTGAAATGGTGCTTTGTGTGGTTTTAAAAGTATTTTGAAAAGAAGCCTTTGTTTAGGCAATCTTTGTAATGATTCTTGTTCGTAAGAATGCATAAAAAGATGTTTGTCTTTTGAAAATTGTTTCAATGTTTTGAAAGATGTTTGGAAATGTTTTGAAATGTGTGTGTGTTTGTTTTTGAAAATAGCAAGGATTATTTTGAAATGATCAAGTAACTAGAAGCTATCTACCTACTCAAATGTCTTTCCTATGTATTTTTATTTCTTTGACATTGTTGATTTACCATTGATTTGGTAAACAACCCTATCTTTGGATGTAAACGGGACGGGTGTGGGTCATCGTATGACCATGATAGCAATGTTGCCAAGTATCTTAGCATGTTTGAGGGACCAAGATCATTTTTTGTTTTAGGCAACCTTTTGATAGCGCCATCGAGGGACTATGATCTTATTTTGTTTTGTTTTGCCAAGATACTTCGCATGCGTAACATGGCCATTTTTTTTAGGCAACCAAGTGGGTGAAACCCTAAGGGTGCTTGTGTGCAAAGTGTTTCATTTTACATGCATTTGATTTGTCTTGTATTATGTCTTTTCTATTTGTTTGTTTTTGGTCTTATCATGCAAAACCCTAATTTACTACACAAATATATAAAGCGATAATTTGCGTAAATGTAAACTAAGCTATTACAACAATTATTATGGGAGGGGGGATACAAGTTTTTAAATGGGGATATTGCACAAATTTAAACCCTAAAATACTATTACAACCCAATTGAATTATGTGCAAACTAAATAAATATACAAATATTAAAAAATGCAATAAAAATGTATTTTATGCAAAAATGTTTTGTATTTGATTTTTATATGAGAAAAATGATTTATTTAAGCCCTAAAAATAAGATAAAAATATTATTATTTTTGAAAGGGTGAAACCCTAGTTTTTGAATTAAAAGAAAATAATGCTTTATATTAATATTTTATCCATTTTTTGTACAAGAAAATAATAAATAATATTATGTACAAATATTAAAAATTAAAATATGTATAAAAATAATTATTTTATGTGTGAAACAAATAAAATAAAAATGTATAGTATTTACTAAATATATTTATAATTTATTTAAGAAAATAAGGTCCATTATCTAATAAGACTATTTTTTATGCCAAAAAATAATTAAAAAATAAAATAAAATGCAAAAAATAAAGAAAATATTTTTCAAGATTTTTTAATGTTCAGAAAAATGATTAAAAGCAAAAAAACATAAAAAAATATGAGAAAATATGCAAAAATATAAAATAAGAAGCAGGGGGTGCAAATAGTGGTCAGGGGGTGTGAATAACAAAAATAGCAAGGCCCAGGCGAGCCAAGGCCCAGGCAGGTCATCCTTGTCCTCCAGCTCCCTCCTGCGTGCGCGTATATGCTTCAAATCTGTATCTTGCTATTGCTTGCACAAAAACAAAAGTCCATAACATAAAACATGTAGCTTGTAATCTCACGATTCCAATGATATAAAAATTGTAACCTAACTCTCAAAGATCAGAGAGAATTTAATCAGCCCTAATTCGTGACCTAATTATTTCAGCAACTCCAAGGTTCAAATTCTCTTAGCCTAGTTAATATAAATGACAACTATGCATATGTACAACTTCACCATGTTAAGGATTACATTTTTGCTTCACAAATTATGGTTTGAGGATGCCTAAATAGAGAGATAGAGATTTGAAAAATACCTCCTTCAGCTGGATCTGGATATGACAATGTGGGGACTTTGAGTGAGGCCTGAGGATCGTGTGATCTTCCTTAAAGTTCCTTCAAGTTATTCCAATGCCTAGCTTGCTTTGTGGATGGCCAGAACTCCCTGTAGAAGTCAAGTTGCAAGCTTCCAAAGTGAAAATAGCAATGGCTGAAACAGAGCTTACAACAATAATGTAAAGGCTTGGATAGCTTGGATATGATGTGGATAAGATGTTTTAAGTGTTAAAGTGCAAAATGCACGAGCAAATAAAGAGCTTGCTATGATTTTGTAGAAATTGGATGTTTGGGTAGAAAAATGATGTTTTGGAGTTTCGGAGAGTTTTAGATGCTATCCAATCGTGTTCTAGTTTGTAACAAGTTTTGTGAATATCTATAGAATGATGCCAAGTCCACTCTTTATCAGCTTGTACCAGTTCTGAACTTTTGGCCAACTTTCTTGCATTTTAAGAAAAGTTGAAGTGACTATGCTAACAGGCTTGTACTTGCTTACTTGCTAGCTGCAGAGAGTTGATACATATTGCTTGATATCTGTGGAATTTTCTTGCCTCAAAGAAACATGTCCAAGGCTCAAGGTTGATAAAGTTTGCAAAAAGCTTGCTTTATGAAAATGGCATTGTGAACTTTTGGCCATTTATGGAATAATCTCTTGTACAATGCTCCAAAGGCAAAGATAAAACCCTTATCCTCTGAGTTTGCATTTAATTATGGAGTGTAGAATGAGTTTAGGACCTGTAATTCAAGGTACAAGCATCCTTGATCAGATTTGCAACTTGACACTTTGTAATAATGGCTTGATCAAAAGTGACAAAATGCCAATTTCTCTTCTTCGATTCTTCCTAACCACAAATGATCTTGGAGAGTTCTTGGACATTTTGGAAATCTTGCAACATGCTTTATAATCCATCTTTAAAATTCATTTTGAGATACCTCTTGGAACTATTTGAAAAATGTCCATGAAGTTGGGTCAAAAACCTGCCTAAATTAGGGCAAATTTTCACTAAGTTATTTAGTTCATGGATCCCTATTCACAAATTCATAACTTGAGATCCAAGAATCTTTTGGGAAAACTTTGTGAAGAAAAGTTGTATATTTCATGGAGGACTACAACTTTCATGTTGGAAGTTTTCTTTGAATCAAATTGCATCATGGTGAAAAAGTGGTGAAAAGTTGGGAAAAAATAAGAAAACTTCCATACTTAGAAAAATTCTAAGTTATGAAAATTTTCAAATTCAAAACCCTAATTTTCAAAATTTGGTTTCTTGGTCAAC
This sequence comes from Vicia faba, assembly GCA_948472305.1. NCBI lineage: Eukaryota > Viridiplantae > Streptophyta > Magnoliopsida > Fabales > Fabaceae > Vicia > Vicia faba. Next base: position 778,421,749 of record OX451737.1, read on the forward strand.
AAGTTTCATGTTTTTACATATCTTGATGAATTATGACCCTTGGCACTTGATTTTGACCAAAAAGTCAAAGTTTGACTTTTTAGTGCATAGTTGACTTTTGATCAGTTGACTGGAAAATTCATTTGTCAATCCTATGAACTTGAGATCTTTTGAACTATGTGATTAGGTCAAGATGATGCTAAGGAACCCTTGAAATCATGTTTGAACCCAATTGGTCACTGGCTTGGTTAAAAATCAGAAATTGCCCTTTCTCAGTCAAAACCCTAATTTTGACCATTTTGCCCTTTTGATGATCTGATCAAATTTCTTGAGGAGTTATGATCCAAACTTGATCAAATGGTTCATATGAGTCTAAAATGTTGTTGTGGATAAAAAATTATAAAGTTTGACTGTAAATTGGCCATGGTTGACTTTTTCCCCAATACAACTGATTTTTAGGTCAACTGTCCAATTGACTGAGCAAAAATGTGATTCAAGGCTTGAAACTTGACATGAGCAATCTTAGGGGTCCAAGATGGTGTATGAAAGTCACATGAAGCATTGATGGTCCAAAAATCCTTGTGCAAACTCAAACCCTAATTTTGGGGTATCAGTGCAAGATGAGATGTCTTGAGCTGACCAAACCCTAATCCTGTCTTGAGTCCAAGAAGTCTTGTGAGAAAAGTCTTGATAAATGAGAGGGAAAATTTTGGGGTACAACAAATGCCCCTGTTCAATCTTCTTGAACCTGAAGAGTTAGATTGGCGAGCTTTGTCGTTCGTGACTCGAAGGTAAAAGATGATTGGACACTAGAGTGCCCATAAATTTGCACTCGTCAAAGTGTAGTTGATGGAATGGGCTTAAAGATGCCCTTTGGAGAGGTGATAGAATCTTGTTGGAGATGGGCTTGTAGATGCCATCCAAGAATGTTTATTGAGTTGTAAGTTGTTAGTCAAAAGAATAAGTATCAGAATGGTGTCCGCGTCTGGAACGTATCTGAGCTGTATCTGGAGACTTGAAATCTTAATGAGAAATAGAATAACATTCGTGTCTGGAGCGTATCTAAACTATATCTGAACTTGAAATATGAATAAAAGTCAGAATGGCATCCGTGTCTGGAGCATATCTGAACTAGAAATATGAACTTGAAATCTGAATAAAAGTCAGAATGGCATCCGTGTCTGGAGCGTATCTGAATTAGAAATCTGAATGAGTATCAAGATGGCATCCGTGTCTGGAGCGTATCTGAACTGTATCTGAATAAGTGACAGAATGGAAACCGTGTCTGGAGCGTATCTGAACTAGAAATATGAATGAGTATCAGGATGGCATCCGTGTCTGGAGCGTATCTGAACTGTATTTAAATAAGTGACAGAATGGCAACCGTGTCTGGAGCGTATCTAAGCTGGGGAAAATCAGAATAAGCGACAGAATGGCGACCGTGTCTGGTGCGTATCTGAACTTGAATTTGAATAAGTGGCAGAATGACTTCCGTGTTTGGAGTGTATCTGAACTTGAAATTGAATAAGTGACAGAATGACTTCTGTGTCTGGAGTGTATCTGGAGTTGAGATCCGAATGAGTATCAGAATGGCACCCTTGTCTGGAGCGTATATGTACTGTATCTGAAATCTTTGAACATTGTCAATGGTAGCTGTTAATCTTATCCTGAAAAGGGTAAAATGTTAGCTGAAACACAAAGTTATGATGCATGAAATGTATGATGCAATATATGTGACTTATCAAATGTTTATGATATATGGATGTAATGTATGCGTATGTAAGTTGATGTGCTGTATTGCTGAGGAAAATAAATCCTTGACTGTTGTCGGGGAAAATAAATCCTTGATTGTTGAGGATAAGAAATCTTTGGCGATTATTGGGGATATAGGGATCCTTCATGCCTTGAAGTTGGAGTATTGACAAAAATATATGTTGCGAACAATGCCATATACTGCCTGAGTAATCTGCTTGGGGAATCCAGAGAATTTTGATGAATTCCACCGGAGATTACACAATGGGAAACCTTATTCTGCTGGGGAATAGGGAAAACTCTGATGACTTATGCGGGGAATTAATAAGGATAATCTTCATTCCATTGGGGAGCAATGGAAACTCTGATGACTTCTGCGAGGAATTAATAAGGAGAATCTTCATTCCGTTTGGTAGCAATGAAACCTCTGTGGGGAAGAAGGCTTACTGCTGGGGAGTAGGCTCAGGTGTTTTGGGTTGTCTGCCACTCTACTGGGGAATTATCCTAGGTTGGGGAGAGACAAAAAGTTACTGCTATCTGGTTGATTTTCATACTTCAAGACAGCTTGCTGGGGAATTTGGAGAAACTGGATGGATTCCACTGGGGATTGATAGTTAGAAGTTTTGGCTCTGCTGGAGATTGGGAGTTTGAAGTTTTAACTCTGATGGGGATCTGTAGTTGGAAATTAAAGCTCCGTTGGGGATCTGTATTTCAAGGTTTTGGCTCCGCTGGGGATCTAGATGATGTACTGTAGGGATCGCTCATGGAATAGCCTAAAGACGTTTTCCTATCCTTTCAGTCTGTCAGTAATTGTTCTTTTCCATCCTGTTTATTTGTAAACAGTAATTATGTTCAAATGCATATGTTCATCATTGAATCATTGGATGTTTTTTGCAAATAAAAACACAAGTGCAAAGAAAAAGGCAAATAGTTTTCTGTACTTTGAAAGAGATATCTTCGTATTTACTTTGAATAAGTGTTTTGTACAAAGGAGACATGCATCCTAGTAAGAGGATGGTGTCATAAAAGTAAGAAAATTTTATACAAAGTGTGATACGGTGGGAGAACCGACTGTGTGTTTTGCGTTTGTATTCGCAAATGTTTCAGTTGAGCAAGAGTCGCCACCGACTTTTTATTTTATCCTAAGGAAAGGTTTAAAAAGCACAGCAAAAACCTTTGAGATTTTTCTTGGGTTCGGGGAGTAGATTATAGAAAGGGAAGGTATTAGCACCCTTTCTATCCATGGTTATCCATGGGCTCTTAGGTACTTGCTTAGATCAACTTGCCTTGGTTTTCATTTTTTTGAAATGATGCTTTGTATGTGGGTTTTGAAAATATTTTGAAAAGAGGCCAATGTGGTGGCAACCTTTGTAATGATCCATGTTGGGATGTATACAAAGGTGTATGTCTTTTGAAAAGGTTTTCAATGTTTTTGAAAGTTGTTTTGAAAGTGTAGTGATGTGTGGTTTGAAAAAATAGGCAAGTGTTTTTGTTTTGCAAGTTGACAAGTACTTAAGAGGTTATCTACTCTAAAGTTCTCAAAGATTTTTGTTATGTTTTTAACCCTTTTAACAATTTTGTTCCACCATTGTATTTGGTGAACAATCTTGTGTTAGGATGTGAACGGGACGGGCGCGTGTCATCGTTTAGACCATAATTGCAATGGTGCCAAGTATCTTTGGGCATTTTCTTTAAGGGACTTTGATCATTTTAGGCAAAAAAGCGTCATCGAGGGACTATGATCATTTGAATTGTTTGTTTTGCCCAAAGAGACCTAACATGCAATATGGCCCAATTTTTTTGAAAGGCAACAAGTGGATGTAACCCTAGGGGTGTTAGTGTGCAAGTGTGTTTTATTGCATGCAAGAGTTTCTTGGAATTAGGTTTTTCTATTTCATTGATTTTATCTTGCCATACACGTCCTAATTACTATCAATAAGAAGCGGAAATGTAAAATCCTACACTATTACAACAATTAGGGGAGGGGGATACACATTTGTACATGGGGGGTTCAACGAGAAAAATAGACAAAAAAGAAAATAGCAAAAAACAAGATATATATAGAGAGAGAGAGAGAGGGAGCCCGCGCGCGGCTGGGAGGTCATCAGAAGTTCTGACTCAGATCCACTGCCAGATGATCAACCTGTTAGTGAAACTGGATGAGTCAGAACTTCTGACTATGGCACCTGCAAAACAGAACCTTGTTAGTGGGGAAATCAGAAGTTCTGATTTCCCTGCACTGCAAGACAGAAGTTTGTTAGTGGAGAAACCAGAAGTTCTGATTCTGCTGAAAAGGCAATAACTCTCAGAGGTTCTGATATCATTGACAGCAAAACAGGCTTCAGATATGCTAACGTCAAAGTCAGCATTTGGCTTTTCCCTGTACTAATCAGAACATCTGCAATCCTATTGTTACTCCACAAAACAGGAAACATATTTGGAACAGGTCCAGCAAATACAAAAAAAATTTCCAGAGGTCAGAACCACCAAGGTCACAGGCAATTCCTATACTGGCTCAGAACGTTCTGAGGTATGAAAATCCTCAGAACATAAACAACAACAACATGATATTTACATTATGTTTATTTGAATATGCACAGCTGATGATACTTAACAGTGTGATGAGGGTCAGCAGGTGCTTACCTGACTGTTGGGAAAGTTTGTGGGTGAAAGTTTAGCTTTTGGTTCTGGTGGTGTGCTGGACAGATTTTCTTTGAAAAGGGGAAGTAAAGGTGTATACGTATGTAGGGTCAGAAGTTTGGAGAGGGTGTCTTTGGTTTACAGAAAAAACTGGATATTTGATGAAGTTGAAGGTGAGAAACTCAAAGTTATGAAACAAAACTGGAGATTTTGGCAGAGTTTCAGAATGCTGTGTTGCTAAGAGTTCTGTTTCTCACTTAGCAATTTCTGTTTCTTTTTTTGAACGCCCTTTTGCAGTGGTGAAGAGTCTCTATTTATAGGCAAAGTTCTTGTGGATGCCTTGAACATTTAAGGCGCCAACAGAGTTTGAATTTGTTCTTTGACAGAAATTCCTGGGAAGTTGTGATACAGATAGCTTTCAGCCTAGGTTGCAGCAGCAGGCGTAGATTGGGGAGAAGTGACCTCTGAAGTGGGCGGTGGCATGAAGACCCATGCCAGAATCTGTGCAAAAGCGTTTCCCAAGCCACACGTAAATGCTCAGGAGTGGTTGGAAGCATTAATGGGCATTAAATGGTGACAAGACCTATCAACATCAACATTCTGGTAATGGAAACCAGCGTTGAATCAACAGCGTAAACCATGCTCTGGCCTTGGCTTCCTGCTGTCTTAGTAAGCTCTGGAGATTCTTCTGGCTTTCTGGTACGTTCCTTGGGTTTACTTCTGATCTTTCATCTTCTGATTTCAACCTGTTCTGAAGGAGCCTTCAGACTTTCCTGCTTCTCTTGCATTCCTTTAGCAAATTCTGACTGAGCTTGTGTAACTGCTGAAAGGGCATGTTCTGTTTGAGGCTTACCAACTGATCCACGTTTACAACTTCTGATTGAACTGATGTAGCTGCTGAAGAGCCAACTTCTGACCACGCTGAGCCAAGCTTGCAACTTCTGACCGTTTTCATCTGGAATGGGTCCAGAAGTTCTGAAGCGCTGATTTTTCTAAAAAACACTTATTTTAGAGAAGCATTCTAAGTACTTAGAATTTTGATTTTTTTCTCAAGATAAAAGTGTTGTTTCTGGAGTTCGTGAGATCATCTTGCTTTTGTAAGTGGCTTGTTTGGGCAAAAGGATAACTCAGGGCTTGGATTTGTTTCAGGGGGACCTTGAAAATCCAAGATGGTTTCCTGAAGAAAGGGAGGGCAAATTTTGGGGTACAACAGTTGCCCCTGTTCAATCTTCTTGAACCTGAAGAGTTAGATTGGCAATCTTGCCTTTCGCGACTCGAAGGTAAAAGTAGATTGGACACTAGAGTGCCCGGAAATTTGCACTCGCATGTTGGAGTATCAGCAAATGTGATGGCGGGAATGGGCTTATAGATGCCATTTGGAGAGGTGGTGAATAGGGAGATGGGCTTATAGATGCCATCTGGAGATGTGACAGAACATTGTCGGGAATGGGCTTACAGATGCCATTTGGAAGTGTTGATCGCACAAGAGATTCCTTAGCGAGAACTTTATGTATCTGAGAAAGGCAGACGTTTTCCTGGCTTGTTACAGGTGTTTGATCTTCAATCTCCTTATGCAGATATGCCCTGGCTGGATACAGGTATCGAATCTACAATCGGTGGCTCACAGATGTGCCCTGGCTGGATACAGGAGTCGAATCTGGAAATGGTCGTCAATAGATATGCCCTGGCTGGATACAGGAATCGAATCTTTGAATTCTTCAGACGTGCCCTGGCTAGATACAGGAATCGAGTCTGGAAATGTGCACTACAAGAAAAAAAGAGATTTACGACACATAAATTGCGACAGTTCCCACAAAACCGTCCTTATTCCTGAATTGCGACAGTTGTCACGACGGTTAGGCTCAACCGTCGTAGATTTTCAAGCATTATGAGTAACATAATTGCGACAGTTACCAAAAAACCGCCCTCTTTTCACATCCGCGACAATTAGGTGAACTGTCGTAACTACATTAGCCAATCATAATCGCTACTTTTTTTTATTCTTTTACTTTCCCACTTTTTTTCTTTCATTTCCCCTTCTTTTTCTCTTTTATTAATAATAATAATAATAATAATAATAATAATAAAATAAATTACCAACAAAATAAATTTTCACACCCATCAATATTAACCGCCGCATGAAAAAAATCTAATTAATTACTTGAAAAAAATTATTTAAAAATCATCAAAGACCACGACGGTGAAAATACCGTCGCCTACAATTACAAAACATCCACGACAGAGTCCCACCGTCGTCATCCAATAACTTATATTTCGCGCAGTGCCCTTGCGTTTTGTCTTCACTGCCAAACAGAATTCACGCACGTAAATGAGTTAGGGTTTTCTTGCGTCTCTTTGCAGGTACGACGAGATCTTCGACGGCGTCGTTTTGGCTTACGATGTTTACTCGTTTGACAAATGCGCCAAGATCCTTCCTGGAGTTTATCCTTATTTTGGTGTTAATTTGAAGCTTAATCTGTTGCTTTTTTCTCCCAAGCCAGATATGCTTTTAGGTATTGTTAAATTTCATTTGTTAATGCTACTTGTATTCTTTCATTTCGGTCTATTGTTTTAACAAAAATTAACAAATTGTGATAGTTCAATTTTTTTAGGATAGTTTATTGATTAATAGGGTTTGTGTTTTTTTTTTTTCCAGAAGGAAAGGTAGTGAAACTTACACATGAGTCTATTCATGTTGTTGTGCTTGGATTTGCTTCTGCGATTATAACGGAGAAAGATATCAGGGCAGAGTTTGTGTATAAAATGGTGAGCTTCTCCCAGGAATGTTTTGGTGGTTATATATGTGTGTGGTTTTAGTGTTCTGTAGCGGTGATATGTGGTTTTTGTTTTTGTAGAAACACGGGCAAGAAGTGTATGCGAGTAACTCTCACAAGCGACATGTGATAAAGGTTGGAACCACGATACAATTTTTGGTCAAGAGGTGACATACTTTTTAAATTGATTAGAATAAGATTAGATTTGTGTTCAATGCATCTTTTTGCCTTACAATTGCATGAATATCTGTCTCTAGTTTGGTTTCTATTTCCCGATCTTCATTCTCTAGACTTGAATTAGTGGTATTGATTGTGTGTTGAATTTTAAATATCCGCGTTAGCTTAGACATCCCCAAGGATATAGTAATCATCCCTCTAGATGGGTTTCATTGTGTATCCTAATTGATTTTTGACACGAAGGAGTACTATGTATATGTACATTTGTATGAGTCCTTTAAGTTTGTTCTATCTTCACCAACAAGTCCTTTAAGTTTCACAATGTAATCTTTGAATAAGTCTAGTTGTCCAGACATAGATATAGCTACCTGCTTAAACAGAGCAAGGAAGAAGAATTCATGAATGAAAATACCAATTTTTATAGTAACATTTTTGGGGTTGGTGAAAAATATGTTTACCTCTAATTGTGAAGTCATAGGATCATATCCTGCACCACCAGATGCAAAGTTTACACCTGTGAGTAGTTCACTAGGCTGCAGATTTGGGTCCAAATATGCTGGCAGATACTCTTTAATTCCTAATTCTTCAACTGATAGTACAATTTCAAATGAAAAACAAATACAACTCTATTCAAATTCACATCTTAGATTAAACTATTAAGTATTTCTTTTGATTGCTTTTGAGTTTATCATATCATTATAAGCATTATCTGGGTAACGAATTTTAAACATTATCTGGGTAATGTGTCTTTGATATCTTCAATTGGACTATAGTTTGACCTTTATCTTTCTAAAGAAATAATGTATAATAAAACATGTGTTATAACCATCAACTTTAATAGTATATTAAGATTTATATTACTATTCAACTCTCGTCACTTCGATTCGTAATTAAAAAAAAAGAATAATATAAAACTTATGTTACCTATAATATCCGAGGGAACTTTTCCGTTACTAAATCTTCCGGTTGGAAGTCCTCCTTGAAAATCTTTGCCATAGGGAGGGTAATTGCAGCGAGAAGGTGTTGTCATGTTGTTGTTATTTCCAGTATCCATGATTGAATCTCCAAACACAAACACGGCAGGAATCGAAACATTTGGCGGCAGTTTCAAAACCGCTTTTGTTTTCAACAAAACAACTAAAAATATTGTGAAACGGAGAAACGCAGTTGAAAATAGATAAGAATGTGTTGGGAACTCCATAATGTATAGAAATGGAGTTTACAACATTTCCTCCTTCTACTGTAACATCAATACTGCCTCCTTCTCGATATAAAAGGACACTGTGACACACAAATTAAAAATAATAATAATGACTGAAATAATAAATACAACACGTTTATAAAATTGTCTTTAAACCTTGTGCATTTGTATGTTCTTTTTAAACCTTGGTGATTTCCTTGTGCAGAAACTAGGGGAAGGTGTGAAAGGGGTGTATATCTCGATAGACGTGGATTGTCTTGATCCTGCATTTGCTCCGGGAGTGTCTCATATTGAACCGGGAGGTCTTTCTTTCCGCGATGTTCTTAACATCCTACACAATCTTCAAGGTGATGTTGTTGCTGGAGACGTCGTTGAACTCAACCCACAACGCGATACTGTTGATGGAATGACTGCTATGGTAGCTGCTAAGTTGGTCAGAGAAATGGCTGCAAAGATTGCAAAATGATCAAGAGATTTCGGAGCTAACCTCTTTTTGTTATAGTTCCTGAAAATCGGAAAATCTCACTTGTTATAGGTAACTTGTAGCAAAGTTATAAGGTGGTATAAGCATATTACAATGTGCAATAATTCATAAATCTTTTCTCCCAATAATACTAAGGACTAAGGACTTTCATGAATTTTGTAGAATATTGTAACATTTTTTGTAATTCTCTCAAGTTGTAGCAAACCAATGTAAATATTAAAATGAAATTTGGCCTTTGATGATATTTGAATTTTTCTTGTTTATTGGTAAAATTTGCACTTCTTTTTACCTTTGATCACATTTTTTTGATATTATTGATGATTATTTGATATTAAATGTTTTTATTGTAATTAACTTTATTATGTTGAAAAGTGATAGAAAATAAAATAAAAATACTATAAATAAAAAAATATTAAAGTAAATAATAATTTAAATATAATAGTAAAATATTATAGTAAAATAATATTATATTTAAAATTATTTTACTAAATAATAATTTAAATAAAAATATTATTTGAAATTTATTTGAAAAGTGATAGAAAATAAAATAAAAATACTTTAAATAAAAATATTATTTGAAATTACAAAAAACACAAAAACATCAAAAAAATCAGAAAATATAAAAAATATGATATTTATTTTATTATGATTATTTTCTAAATAAATACATGTAAATCATTTAGTTTAATTAGGTTTTAATCTCAATTCTTTTTCATAATAAAAATCAAAAACAAAAACATAGAATTAGGTTAATGACTTTTTCCTTTTAACTTTCCTTGTTTTTTGCCATAGTATTAGTGTTTTTTCATAATTAAACTAGGGTTGCATTTTAGGTTAGATTTTAATATCTTAATAACTAAAAATCCAAAAAAATAGAGTTTAGGTTTAATAACTTTTATTTTCTTTTTTAATTTTCCTTTTATTTCAGAATAATAATATTATTTATTTATTTTCATAAATTAAAAATTGTACATAAATTAATTTAGAATTAAATTAGGTTAGAAATTAAATCTTTTTCATAATAAATTTAAATAAACATTAGAACTAGGGTTTAGCATTAAATCTTAATTAATTTTTCATTTTTCTTTTAAATCTAAAAAACACAAAAATACCATTTTTCATTTAATTTTAATTTTAGATAACTCAATTCTTTTAATTCCTTTAAAGGGTTCAACACCCTCTCATTTGATTATTTCCTTTTTCGCGCGTTTCATTTATTTCTTTTGCGAATATAATGTACTTGTACCAAAGCCGTGTAATAGCTATTAGACATTTCTTTTCTGCAATTTATTTTAAAACGGGTCTGGATTAATTTGGCGTTGTAGACCCTCGCCTTTGTAATAGCGTAGGACTTTTATCTTTTCCGCACTTTAAATTCCCGCACATTTAACTGTTAAACAATAACATGAAAGAATGAATGCCCAAAAATAAAATCGAATCGTTAGATCACCAATACATGACAAGACAAACAATAAGCTGAAAATGACACACAATTCACACACCACCCCTAGGGTACGCCTCACTGTTGCCTTTCGAAAGGTGATCGTCGAGTAGAGGACGTCTTAGTAAGTCCTCATGGTCCGGGAACCTGGCATGAGGGTAGCTTCTAAGGTGTCTTCCCATTGCTCCGGTGATCACCATGCCCCTAAAATCGAATTGACCCGAACACCTCCAACGGTGGTGCTACCTACCTCTCAATGGTAGGATGGCACTACTTTAAAGGACATTTACACAGACAAATTCCTTAGGGTAGGTAGGTTCTCGTAGGTACTTGCTCTCTTCAAAAACAAATCAAAATACTTTTCACACCCAAACACTTTCAAAAAACTTTCAAAACAAACTTTTCAAACACTCTGACGTACGAGTTGAATCGAAACTTTTCAAAGAATATTTTTGAAACCCACATTGAAAAGCAAACAAACAATTTTGAAAACACATTGAGCAAGTACCTAAGAGCCCATGGATAACCATGGATAGAAAGGGTGCTAATACCTTCCCTTTCTATAACCTACCTCCCGAACCGAGAGCAATCTCTTTAAGGAATTTTTCTGTGCTTTTGTCCTTTCCTATTGGAGAAAATAAAAGACGGTGGCGACTCTTGCTTCCGCGACATTTCGCGAACCAGCTTTTAAACAGTCAGTTCCAGATCCACCGATCACAGAACTGGCGACTCTGCTGGGGACTTCTTTATAAAGTGAGGTGTACCTTAGGACTAAGATCATTGTGTTTTCAATTGTATTGACTTGCTTGCTTTATTATTGTGGGACTGTCTTGGGAGTTCTATAGATCCTAACCCGGATCTGGGGGATACCTTCTTAGAAAGTAGCAACAAGGCTGTGAGGGAACTGTGCGGGGTATACCGACATGGTTGAAACAGTCTGCTACGTTGATGTGGCACTTTGGTGTGTACCGGTAACCCTTGAGTTCAGTCAAGGAGAGTACGGGGCCTCCATGTGGTGTCATGAAGCATCAACAGACCTTAGGAACCTTAATTGAACCATCTTGGCCTCTTTAGGGTAGTGAGATAACTGACTTTGGTGCAGTCCGAGGTTGGTTGATACTCGATACTACACTCAATTGAGGGTTGCTTTCCTGGAATATTTCGGTCGCCAGTTCAGTGGCTAAATCGAAACGATGAACAATGAAAGCAATCCCGTGATATTGGGAACCTTAGAACCCGGTTACTTTGATTAGGACAGGTTGAACCCACCAACTTCAAGAGGGTACTACCCAGACTCCATGCTGGCCTAAACTTTAAGGGCTTCTCTTGTGTGACTTGTGTGCCTTCCTACTTGAACTACTTGCATGCTTATTACCTGACATTTGCCTCTTGCAGGTTGTGTTTGTAGTCTTTAATTAGGACTCATAACAGGGTATCCTAAGTTTCTTGCAGGTTTTTGCAGTCCTTAATTTGGACTCATAATAGGGTTACTGACATCACCCCATGCATACCATGACATCATACCATTGCATACATCCTAACCCATTTCAAGGATCTCAAGGGCTTGTGATGCAGGTCATATAAATCAAACATCTAGCAAGGGGCAAAGAGGATTTATTTTCCTCTAGCCAATGTTGTCAGGGGCTATGACCCACTTGATATGGTGAGCTCTGACTCCTGAAGAAGGTTCCCTAACCAAGGTTGTTTGGAAATCAAAACCAGACATGATGACTAAAGTCAGGGGCTATGACCCACTTGATATGGTGAGCCTTTGACTCTTGAAGAAGAGTTCTCAATAACATGGGTGTCCTTCAATCAAGCTCTAAATTCCAATGCTAACAAATTTTCTTGTTTACCCCGCGAGATCCTTGAAAACATTGCATGCATATCATACTCATCCTTACATAACAGGCATCTTTGTTGCAGGTCACTTACCTTTCCCGCTGTTTATTTCAGCAATGGTTTCACAACAAGACAACCAGGACCTTTTTGCTCAAGAGACTCGGTTCGGGGAAATCCTCCTGAATCTATCCAAGGGGCAGGAAGAGCTAAGGACACTTATCATGGAGACTTTTGTCAGGAACAGTGCTGAGGATGAAAGGCTGGAACACCTACAAGCTGAGGTGGATGCATTGAAAGCCCAGATGCTGGGGCAGATGACTGCCATTCAGGGTTTAACTCAAAGACAAGATGAGCTCGGGGTTCTCATCAACAAACTGCTTCAGGGTAACCAACTGGGGCAAACATCTAAGGGTAAAAAGCCAATCATCGTTCCACCACCTTTGAGACAAAGAGGCAAGGAGAAAGCTCCTCATATGGCTCCAGTATCACCAATTCAGCAGCAACTTCACCAACTTCAGACAGACAAGCCCAGGAGGCAGTTCACCCCGCTCAATATGTCGCTGTTTCAAGCTTTACAACGCCTGTTGAGATTGAACCTGATCACATTAAGGGCTCAGCCCCAGAACCTTAACACAGCACATCCTGCTTACGATCCCAATAAAAGGTGTGCCTACCACTCTGCCTGTCCAGGACATAATGCAAACGAGTGTTGGGCTTTGAAAAACAAGATCCAGGACCTGATTGATGAAGGAGCACTGGAATTCACACAAGATGGTCAGGCTGAATTTTTCTACCATCCCTCCAAGGCTCACCATTTGAAGTGACAAGCCCTGAGACTAAAAATTTTTGTTCATTCGAATGTTCAAGTTGTAATTTTCTTTTGTTCAAACATTCACTCATTGTTAAAACATTGTTATTTCATTAATTAATGCATCGCTTATGTCTATTTTGAATCAATATATTCGTATTCACTATACGCAAATTATTTTCATATTTGTTCTGATGTCAACTCTCTCAATCAATAATTCTAAGCCTCTTGAGGGAGGATGACGAAAACGATACCGCAATCTTTACAGTATGCTTTTGAACAGACCCCGCTGATGAGGTACAAGCATTGTTTCAATTCCTAAACACTGGAGTAATAAGGAAGATAATCCCTCGTCAACCCCTTTGAGCCAAAGAAGTAGGAGTTTTTCTTTTCGAAAATCAAAACCCTTTATCATAAACTGGGGCAGGGTAGTCTTTCAGTTGATCCAAGTACATAACGAATGGCACCAAAGAGGTCCTTACAAAACAAAAGATAGTGATAATTCCAAACAATCATACAGATAGGCAGTCATTATATCTCAAAAAAAATAAAAACCCATTAAGTCAAAACCTATAAAGGAGACTTACAAAACTGGGGCATCCCGCTGACTGTAATCACAAAAGAAACAGTTCAGGCAAAAAATAGGGATCACAAAATCAAAAAAGGAGGTCACACAAACCCTCGACAAAAAAGGAATGACTGCCTATTCAAAATAAGTTATCCATCACCAGAAAATTAGAGCAAAGACTCAAACAAGGTCTAACGTATGATCAACTGAGTTTAGGTTGGGAGAACATCACGAAGAGTGGATGGGTACAAATAATTTGAGCCTTTATTCTTTGTTTCTTAAACCGTGAACCAGGCCACGTTATAACCCTTAAAAGTCCTAGCTGAAGCATGGGTTAGTTCGAAAGCATACTGTTACGAAAGGTATCCTGACTCCTGAAGGCCTACGGTAAATACGGAGTTGACATTATGTTTTACAAACATTCACTTGTTTTATGAAAAAAGAATGCATTTTCAAAATCTTTGAGACAGACATAAGCCTTGCATTTTTAACATAACTTTGTTTGCATATGACTTTTTGTTTGAACAGCATAGAAATTCGCATGACGAAAGTCTAATGAACAAGAGTATCTCCAATCAAGGGGCACGACATGATCATGGTCTATCATCTGGGGCAGGTCAGTCAAGATTCGGAGAATCTCTCAAAGGCCAAATAGCCTGGGGCAAACCTCCGCTCGAGTCACTTGGGGCATTTCAACAACGAATCTGGCCTGATCAAACACCTTCTGGTGGCATGACAAAACAATTTCTAACAGGGGCAATTCCCCACATTCTGAGAAATATGGACATAGTCGAAAGAATACTACGCAAAATCAAAGACCCGCTAGGTTGACACACCTAGGCAAAAATAAGGGATGAAATGAAAAAAATCTGTACACCCGGCAAGTCGAAAACCTGAAAAGGCGGCTTGGGCAAAAATGGGTATCCCGGTGGACTGAAAACCCGAAAAGGCGGTCCAGGCAAAAGTTAGGGATCAAAGCGTACGAGTATGTCCCAGCATCTCGGCACCTGCCTACCAGAAGACTCGTCAAGTACTCCCACAAGTGCCTCCTCCCACTGAAACTGGGGCAATAAGGAGTTGTCTAAAAGATCCGGTTGCTCTGTCCATCATAGGTTCGGCTAAAGAATGCAACCCAGATATTTTCACTCCCCGCAGAACACGAACGCGTCGTCCGGCTTTATTCAAAGAGTTATTTCCTTAATAAGATATAACTAGGATTATCCTCAGCCAATAGCCACGGAAAAGACCGTCCTCAGTAAAGTCTTATCATCCCCAGCGGAAGCAAAAGCTTATTCTCCAACACCAGCCCAGGAGTGACTTCCCGGCACCCGTCAAGGATTTATTTTCCTAGACGAAAGCATACATTCATAAACATCACATTTTCGTACATCATGACACATGCATGTACGCATCATGTCATACAGTTGCATTTATGCCGTTGCTTGATTCATATCACGTACTGCATATAACTGACCTTTACCTTTCAGGAAGGATACAGTTGAATGATCAGCTATGTCAAAATAGACAAAACACCGTCAGAAAAGACAAATCCCGTCATAAGAGACAAATCCGGTCAAAGAATACAAATCCAGTTTAAATCAATGCCTAAAGATTCCTCTGATACAACTCGTCGTTATAGACACTCGTCGTGATAGACACTCGTCGTGATAGACACTCGTCGTGATAGACACTCGTCGTGATAGACACTCGTCGTGATAGACACTCGTCGTGATAGACACTCGTCGTGATAGACACTCGTCGTGATAGACACTCGTCGTGATAGACACTCGTCGTGATAGACACTCGTCGTGATAGACACTCGTCGTGATAGACACTCGTCGTGATAGACACTCGTCCTGATAGACACTCGTCGTGATAGACACTCGTCGTGATAGACACTCGTCGTGATAGACACTCGTCGTGATAGACACTCGTCGTGATAGACACTCGTCGTGATAGACACTCGTCGTGATAGACACTCGTCGTGATAGACACTCGTCGTGATAGACACTCGTCGTGATAGACACTCGTCGTGATAGACACTCGTCGTGATAGACACTCGTCGTGATAGACACTCGTCGTGATAGACACTCGTCGTGATAGACACTCGTCGTGATAGACACTCGTCGTGATAGACACTCGTCGTGATAGACACTCGTCGTGATAGACACTCGTCGTGATAGACACTCGTCGTGATAGACACTCGTCGTGATAGACACTCGTCGTGATAGACACTCGTCGTGATAGACACTCGTCGTGATAGACACTCGTCGTGATAGACACTCGTCGTGATAGACACTCGTTGTGATAGACACTCGTTGTGATAGACGCTCGTCGTGATAGACACTCGTCAGTGTAGACACTTGTCGTTATAGACATTCGTTATAGACACTTGTCGTTATAGACATTCGTTATAGACACCCATCGTTAAAGACCACTCGTCCTTGGAAACAACCTGTCAGTAAAGACAACTTCATCACCGTTTGAAGATCCAGACCCAGCTCCTGCGACGTGTCAGGTACTCATTTTCTTTTGCAGGTATGCAGGTTCTCGCTAAGGAATCTCTTACGCGATCAACATCCAGATGGCATCTATAAGCCCATCATCCTACCCATCAATCTCTAAATGGCATCTATAAGCCCATTCCCCCACCACACTGCTACCATGTGAGCGCAAATTTCTGGGCACTCTAGTGTCCAATCATCTTCTACCCTCGGATTACAAAAGGCACGTCAGCCAATCTCCATCCTCAGGTCTAAGAAGATTGAACAGGGGCAACTGTTGTACCCCAAAATTTGCCCTCCCATATTCTCCAATAAACTGCCAAGCCAAGCTACAAAATTCCCCAAGAGTTGCACAATGCAAAGGCCTCCATACAGTCAAAACTAGGGTTTGTGTGTTGATCAAGAAAAGGAAGTGTTCAAAGGTCCAATCAAGTCTCATATGCTTACAAAGAGGGTCAAGCATCCTCATATCAAGTTTCAAGGCATTCAGCTCAAGATTGCACAGTCAAAACCCTAAATTGCACTACAGTCAACTGTAGGGGCAAAATGGTCATTTGACAGTCAAAAGTTCAAATTTTTGGTCAACATATCATTTTGAAGTCACAAACATCATTTGATCAATGCTTGATCATGATTCTCAAAATTTGGCTCAGAAATCATCAAAGATGCAAAAGTTGCTATATTTGGACAGCTGAAAAAGTCAACTGAAATTGACCAGGGCATAACTTTCACATGGATTATCAGAAAAATCCCATCCAAAGCTCATTTTGAAGAGAAAGACATTTCCTACAACTCATATTCATACTTCAAGTCCAAGAAATGCTCTCACAAAAAGTTATCAATTTCAACATTATAGGTCATTTTCAAAAGTCAACAAAAAGGGACTTTAAGTCAAAGGCCATAACTTGAGATTGGAAAATCAAAATGACATGGGACCAAAGGCATTGGTTAGAGGACTCAAAGACCTTTCCAAAATGTCCAAGAACATGTGAAAAGCTTAAAAATTGAGCAAGTTATGCCTTGTAGAAGTTGGGAAATTTTTGTGAAATGGCAAAAGTCAACTATCTTTGAAAATCCAATTTTTTACAAAAGGGCCCCATTTTTTCCACTTGGTTCATCCTTGTCATGCCACACACGTGTCCCATGGTTAATTTCAAGACCAAATATTGATTTTTTTATTTTATTTAATTTTTGATGATTTAATTCATTTTAATTCTTTGAAAATTCAAATAAAATTTAAAAACCAATGGAATAGTGTCATGTGAACTTGGACAATTTCTATGTATCATGAACCAACTCAAGAAATCAGGCTAGGGTTCATTTGCACACTAGGTCTAGGTTTTGGCTAAAAAGAAGGAAACTTGGTTAATGGAAGAAACCCTAAGACTTGTTCTTTCCTAAGCTTGAATCTAGGTCAAATAGTTAACCAATTCCATTCCATGATGATCACTGAGTCCAACCCTAACTAGAACATAGCAAAAGGTTCGCTCAAAAGCCATTGGACAATTTGAAATTTTGGCCATATAATGCAAAACTGAAATCACTACTAGGGGATCTTTCAAGCCTTGATTCATATACCAATAGCTTCCTGAGACAATTCTGAACACATTCCAATTCATAACATCAATCAAAACTCCTTGAACTGGTATCCACAACTCAAACTGTACAGCAAAATATTTGAAATCGCATTCTCCATTTTAAGCATCTTCATTGCATTTCAATAGGATATTCTTGTTCCATGTGAAGTTTCCAAACTATTCATGGTGTTTAATTTCATTTTTGCTAATCATACGCTAATCCACCATTTTCGAATCCTAGGGTTACAGCTTTCTTAAATTAGGGTTTTTTCGTAGAGGAAAAATTAAGGTTCCTGAAGACCATGGTTGAACTCAGCATTTAGAGACGAAGAAGAAGATATGCTCGCGACAAATTTATGAGCTACAGGGACCTAATCGCTATTTTCTGCTAGCCCCCCTAACACTACGTTTCAAAACCGTTGCCTTATTTGTTTGTGTTTCAGGAAATTGGAAGGGATGATGGCGTGGCACAAGCAGATTGGAGGAATTTGAATTGCGCGCGTTTTGATGACTATGCATTGGTTTTGTTTTTTATTGTTTATTAACTATTATATATTAATTGAAACATGAGTGGCTCAGTGGTAACGCGTTAGGCACATGATATCAAAGACCTGGGTTCAAGTCCCAGGTCTTGCAAAATTCAATGTTATTTTTCATTTCCAGTTTCCATGCAACGCTGACATTAAAGCTCACCATGCACACCCCTCATCTATTGCACACGTGTCCTAGGAGGCTTATCAAAGGGTCCAGAACAAAGGCACATGGTGGACGCCAGTCAACATGCCACACCTGAGTGGAAAAGTCAACAAATTGCCAGCAAATGGGCCAGGCTTTTCAAATCCACACCCCCCTGGTTTGCTTTATCATTTTTATTTTTATTCTTTCTTTAATTTTTTCTTTTATTTCTTTTACTTGCTATTTATTTAATTAATAAATTTTTTTACAAAAAACACAAAAACATCAAAAAAATCAGAAAATATAAAAAATATGATATTTATTTTATTATGATTATTTTCTAAATAAATACATGTAAATCATTTAGTTTAATTAGGTTTTAATCTCAATTCTTTTTCATAATAAAAATCAAAAACAAAAACATAGAATTAGGTTAATGACTTTTTCCTTTTAACTTTCCTTGTTTTTTGCCATAGTATTAGTGTTTTTTCATAATTAAACTAGGGTTGCATTTTAGGTTAGATTTTAATATCTTAATAACTAAAAATCCAAAAAAATAGAGTTTAGGTTTAATAACTTTTATTTTCTTTTTTAATTTTCCTTTTATTTCAGAATAATAATATTATTTATTTATTTTCATAAATTAAAAATTGTACATAAATTAATTTAGAATTAAATTAGGTTAGAAATTAAATCTTTTTCATAATAAATTTAAATAAACATTAGAACTAGGGTTTAGCATTAAATCTTAATTAATTTTTCATTTTTCTTTTAAATCTAAAAAACACAAAAATACCATTTTTCATTTAATTTTAATTTTAGATAACTCAATTCTTTTAATTCCTTTAAAGGGTTCAACACCCTCTCATTTGATTATTTCCTTTTTCGCGCGTTTCATTTATTTCTTTTGCGAATATAATGTACTTGTACCAAAGCCGTGTAATAGCTATTAGACATTTCTTTTCTGCAATTTATTTTAAAACGGGTCTGGATTAATTTGGCGTTGTAGACCCTCGCCTTTGTAATAGCGTAGGACTTTTATCTTTTCCGCACTTTAAATTCCCGCACATTTAACTGTTAAACAATAACATGAAAGAATGAATGCCCAAAAATAAAATCGAATCGTTAGATCACCAATACATGACAAGACAAACAATAAGCTGAAAATGACACACAATTCACACACCACCCCTAGGGTACGCCTCACTGTTGCCTTTCGAAAGGTGATCGTCGAGTAGAGGACGTCTTAGTAAGTCCTCATGGTCCGGGAACCTGGCATGAGGGTAGCTTCTAAGGTGTCTTCCCATTGCTCCGGTGATCACCATGCCCCTAAAATCGAATTGACCCGAACACCTCCAACGGTGGTGCTACCTACCTCTCAATGGTAGGATGGCACTACTTTAAAGGACATTTACACAGACAAATTCCTTAGGGTAGGTAGGTTCTCGTAGGTACTTGCTCTCTTCAAAAACAAATCAAAATACTTTTCACACCCAAACACTTTCAAAAAACTTTCAAAACAAACTTTTCAAACACTCTGACGTACGAGTTGAATCGAAACTTTTCAAAGAATATTTTTGAAACCCACATTGAAAAGCAAACAAACAATTTTGAAAACACATTGAGCAAGTACCTAAGAGCCCATGGATAACCATGGATAGAAAGGGTGCTAATACCTTCCCTTTCTATAACCTACCTCCCGAACCGAGAGCAATCTCTTTAAGGAATTTTTCTGTGCTTTTGTCCTTTCCTATTGGAGAAAATAAAAGACGGTGGCGACTCTTGCTTCCGCGACATTTCGCGAACCAGCTTTTAAACAGTCAGTTCCAGATCCACCGATCACAGAACTGGCGACTCTGCTGGGGACTTCTTTATAAAGTGAGGTGTACCTTAGGACTAAGATCATTGTGTTTTCAATTGTATTGACTTGCTTGCTTTATTATTGTGGGACTGTCTTGGGAGTTCTATAGATCCTAACCCGGATCTGGGGGATACCTTCTTAGAAAGTAGCAACAAGGCTGTGAGGGAACTGTGCGGGGTATACCGACATGGTTGAAACAGTCTGCTACGTTGATGTGGCACTTTGGTGTGTACCGGTAACCCTTGAGTTCAGTCAAGGAGAGTACGGGGCCTCCATGTGGTGTCATGAAGCATCAACAGACCTTAGGAACCTTAATTGAACCATCTTGGCCTCTTTAGGGTAGTGAGATAACTGACTTTGGTGCAGTCCGAGGTTGGTTGATACTCGATACTACACTCAATTGAGGGTTGCTTTCCTGGAATATTTCGGTCGCCAGTTCAGTGGCTAAATCGAAACGATGAACAATGAAAGCAATCCCGTGATATTGGGAACCTTAGAACCCGGTTACTTTGATTAGGACAGGTTGAACCCACCAACTTCAAGAGGGTACTACCCAGACTCCATGCTGGCCTAAACTTTAAGGGCTTCTCTTGTGTGACTTGTGTGCCTTCCTACTTGAACTACTTGCATGCTTATTACCTGACATTTGCCTCTTGCAGGTTGTGTTTGTAGTCTTTAATTAGGACTCATAACAGGGTATCCTAAGTTTCTTGCAGGTTTTTGCAGTCCTTAATTTGGACTCATAATAGGGTTACTGACATCACCCCATGCATACCATGACATCATACCATTGCATACATCCTAACCCATTTCAAGGATCTCAAGGGCTTGTGATGCAGGTCATATAAATCAAACATCTAGCAAGGGGCAAAGAGGATTTATTTTCCTCTAGCCAATGTTGTCAGGGGCTATGACCCACTTGATATGGTGAGCTCTGACTCCTGAAGAAGGTTCCCTAACCAAGGTTGTTTGGAAATCAAAACCAGACATGATGACTAAAGTCAGGGGCTATGACCCACTTGATATGGTGAGCCTTTGACTCTTGAAGAAGAGTTCTCAATAACATGGGTGTCCTTCAATCAAGCTCTAAATTCCAATGCTAACAAATTTTCTTGTTTACCCCGCGAGATCCTTGAAAACATTGCATGCATATCATACTCATCCTTACATAACAGGCATCTTTGTTGCAGGTCACTTACCTTTCCCGCTGTTTATTTCAGCAATGGTTTCACAACAAGACAACCAGGACCTTTTTGCTCAAGAGACTCGGTTCGGGGAAATCCTCCTGAATCTATCCAAGGGGCAGGAAGAGCTAAGGACACTTATCATGGAGACTTTTGTCAGGAACAGTGCTGAGGATGAAAGGCTGGAACACCTACAAGCTGAGGTGGATGCATTGAAAGCCCAGATGCTGGGGCAGATGACTGCCATTCAGGGTTTAACTCAAAGACAAGATGAGCTCGGGGTTCTCATCAACAAACTGCTTCAGGGTAACCAACTGGGGCAAACATCTAAGGGTAAAAAGCCAATCATCGTTCCACCACCTTTGAGACAAAGAGGCAAGGAGAAAGCTCCTCATATGGCTCCAGTATCACCAATTCAGCAGCAACTTCACCAACTTCAGACAGACAAGCCCAGGAGGCAGTTCACCCCGCTCAATATGTCGCTGTTTCAAGCTTTACAACGCCTGTTGAGATTGAACCTGATCACATTAAGGGCTCAGCCCCAGAACCTTAACACAGCACATCCTGCTTACGATCCCAATAAAAGGTGTGCCTACCACTCTGCCTGTCCAGGACATAATGCAAACGAGTGTTGGGCTTTGAAAAACAAGATCCAGGACCTGATTGATGAAGGAGCACTGGAATTCACACAAGATGGTCAGGCTGAATTTTTCTACCATCCCTCCAAGGCTCACCATTTGAAGTGACAAGCCCTGAGACTAAAAATTTTTGTTCATTCGAATGTTCAAGTTGTAACATTCACTCATTGTTAAAACATTGTTATTTCATTAATTAATGCATCGCTTATGTCTATTTTGAATCAATATATTCGTATTCACTATACGCAAATTATTTTCATATTTGTTCTGATGTCAACTCTCTCAATCAATAATTCTAAGCCTCTTGAGGGAGGATGACGAAAACGATACCGCAATCTTTACAGTATGCTTTTGAACAGACCCCGCTGATGAGGTACAGGCATTGTTTCAATTCCTAAACACTGGAGTAATAAGGAAGATAATCCCTCGTCAACCCCTTTGAGCCAAAGAAGTAGGAGTTTTTCTTTTCGAAAATCAAAACCCTTTATCATAAACTGGGGCAGGGTAGTCTTTCAGTTGATCCAAGTACATAACGAATGGCACCAAAGAGGTCCTTACAAAACAAAAGATAGTGATAATTCCAAACAATCATACAGATAGGCAGTCATTATATCTCAAAAAAAATAAAAACCCATTAAGTCAAAACCTATAAAGGAGACTTACAAAACTGGGGCATCCCGCTGACTGTAATCACAAAAGAAACAGTTCAGGCAAAAAATAGGGATCACAAAATCAAAAAAGGAGGTCACACAAACCCTCGACAAAAAAGGAATGACTGCCTATTCAAAATAAGTTATCCATCACCAGAAAATTAGAGCAAAGACTCAAACAAGGTCTAACGTATGATCAACTGAGTTTAGGTTGGGAGAACATCACGAAGAGTGGATGGGTACAAATAATTTGAGCCTTTATTCTTTGTTTCTTAAACCGTGAACCAGGCCACGTTATAACCCTTAAAAGTCCTAGCTGAAGCATGGGTTAGTTCGAAAGCATACTGTTACGAAAGGTATCCTGACTCCTGAAGGCCTACGGTAAATACGGAGTTGACATTATGTTTTACAAACATTCACTTGTTTTATGAAAAAAGAATGCATTTTCAAAATCTTTGAGACAGACATAAGCCTTGCATTTTTAACATAACTTTGTTTGCATATGACTTTTTGTTTGAACAGCATAGAAATTCGCATGACGAAAGTCTAATGAACAAGAGTATCTCCAATCAAGGGGCACGACATGATCATGGTCTATCATCTGGGGCAGGTCAGTCAAGATTCGGAGAATCTCTCAAAGGCCAAATAGCCTGGGGCAAACCTCCGCTCGAGTCACTTGGGGCATTTCAACAACGAATCTGGCCTGATCAAACACCTTCTGGTGGCATGACAAAACAATTTCTAACAGGGGCAATTCCCCACATTCTGAGAAATATGGACATAGTCGAAAGAATACTACGCAAAATCAAAGACCCGCTAGGTTGACACACCTAGGCAAAAATAAGGGATGAAATGAAAAAAATCTGTACACCCGGCAAGTCGAAAACCTGAAAAGGCGGCTTGGGCAAAAATGGGTATCCCGGTGGACTGAAAACCCGAAAAGGCGGTCCAGGCAAAAGTTAGGGATCAAAGCGTACGAGTATGTCCCAGCATCTCGGCACCTGCCTACCAGAAGACTCGTCAAGTACTCCCACAAGTGCCTCCTCCCACTGAAACTGGGGCAATAAGGAGTTGTCTAAAAGATCCGGTTGCTCTGTCCATCATAGGTTCGGCTAAAGAATGCAACCCAGATATTTTCACTCCCCGCAGAACACGAACGCGTCGTCCGGCTTTATTCAAAGAGTTATTTCCTTAATAAGATATAACTAGGATTATCCTCAGCCAATAGCCACGGAAAAGACCGTCCTCAGTAAAGTCTTATCATCCCCAGCGGAAGCAAAAGCTTATTCTCCAACACCAGCCCAGGAGTGACTTCCCGGCACCCGTCAAGGATTTATTTTCCTAGATGAAAGCATACATTCATAAACATCACATTTTCGTACATCATGACACATGCATGTACGCATCATGTCATACAGTTGCATTTATGCCGTTGCTTGATTCATATCACGTACTGCATATAACTGACCTTTACCTTTCAGGAAGGATACAGTTGAATGATCAGCTATGTCAAAATAGACAAAACACCGTCAGAAAAGACAAATCCCGTCATAAGAGACAAATCCGGTCAAAGAATACAAATCCAGTTTAAATCAATGCCTAAAGATTCCTCTGATACAACTCGTCGTTATAGACACTCGTCGTGATAGACACTCGTCGTGATAGACACTCGTCGTGATAGACACTCGTCGTGATAGACACTCGTCGTGATAGACACTCGTCGTGATAGACACTCGTCGTGATAGACACTCGTCGTGATAGACACTCGTCGTGATAGACACTCGTCGTGATAGACACTCGTCGTGATAGACACTCGTCGTGATAGACACTCGTCGTGATAGACACTCGTCCTGATAGACACTCGTCGTGATAGACACTCGTCGTGATAGACACTCGTCGTGATAGACACTCGTCGTGATAGACACTCGTCGTGATAGACACTCGTCGTGATAGACACTCGTCGTGATAGACACTCGTCGTGATAGACACTCGTCGTGATAGACACTCGTCGTGATAGACACTCGTCGTGATAGACACTCGTCGTGATAGACACTCGTCGTGATAGACACTCGTCGTGATAGACACTCGTCGTGATAGACACTCGTCGTGATAGACACTCGTCGTGATAGACACTCGTCGTGATAGACACTCGTCGTGATAGACACTCGTCGTGATAGACACTCGTTGTGATAGACACTCGTTGTGATAGACGCTCGTCGTGATAGACACTCGTCAGTGTAGACACTTGTCGTTATAGACATTCGTTATAGACACTTGTCGTTATAGACATTCGTTATAGACACCCATCGTTAAAGACCACTCGTCCTTGGAAACAACCTGTCAGTAAAGACAACTTCATCACCGTTTGAAGATCCAGACCCAGCTCCTGCGACGTGTCAGGTACTCATTTTCTTTTGTAGGTATGCAGGTTCTCGCTAAGGAATCTCTTACGCGATCAACATCCAGATGGCATCTATAAGCCCATCATCCTACCCATCAATCTCTAAATGGCATCTATAAGCCCATTCCCCCACCACACTGCTACCATGTGAGCGCAAATTTCTGGGCACTCTAGTGTCCAATCATCTTCTACCCTCGGATTACAAAAGGCACGTCAGCCAATCTCCATCCTCAGGTCTAAGAAGATTGAACAGGGGCAACTGTTGTACCCCAAAATTTGCCCTCCCATATTCTCCAATAAACTGCCAAGCCAAGCTACAAAATTCCCCAAGAGTTGCACAATGCAAAGGCCTCCATACAGTCAAAACTAGGGTTTGTGTGTTGATCAAGAAAAGGAAGTGTTCAAAGGTCCAATCAAGTCTCATATGCTTACAAAGAGGGTCAAGCATCCTCATATCAAGTTTCAAGGCATTCAGCTCAAGATTGCACAGTCAAAACCCTAAATTGCACTACAGTCAACTGTAGGGGCAAAATGGTCATTTGACAGTCAAAAGTTCAAATTTTTGGTCAACATATCATTTTGAAGTCACAAACATCATTTGATCAATGCTTGATCATGATTCTCAAAATTTGGCTCAGAAATCATCAAAGATGCAAAAGTTGCTATATTTGGACAGCTGAAAAAGTCAACTGAAATTGACCAGGGCATAACTTTCACATGGATTATCAGAAAAATCCCATCCAAAGCTCATTTTGAAGAGAAAGACATTTCCTACAACTCATCTTCATACTTCAAGTCCAAGAAATGCTCTCACAAAAAGTTATCAATTTCAACATTATAGGTCATTTTCAAAAGTCAACAAAAAGGGACTTTAAGTCAAAGGCCATAACTTGAGATTGGAAAATCAAAATGACATGGGACCAAAGGCATTGGTTAGAGGACTCAAAGACCTTTCCAAAATGTCCAAGAACATGTGAAAAGCTTAAAAATTGAGCAAGTTATGCCTTGTAGAAGTTGGGAAATTTTTGTGAAATGGCAAAAGTCAACTATCTTTGAAAATCCAATTTTTTACAAAAGGGCCCCATTTTTTCCACTTGGTTCATCCTTGTCATGCCACACACGTGTCCCATGGTTAATTTCAAGACCAAATATTGATTTTTTTATTTTATTTAATTTTTGATGATTTAATTCATTTTAATTCTTTGAAAATTCAAATAAAATTTAAAAACCAATGGAATAGTGTCATGTGAACTTGGACAATTTCTATGTATCATGAACCAACTCAAGAAATCAGGCTAGGGTTCATTTGCACACTAGGTCTAGGTTTTGGCTAAAAAGAAGGAAACTTGGTTAATGGAAGAAACCCTAAGACTTGTTCTTTCCTAAGCTTGAATCTAGGTCAAATAGTTAACCAATTCCATTCCATGATGATCACTGAGTCCAACCCTAACTAGAACATAGCAAAAGGTTCGCTCAAAAGCCATTGGACAATTTGAAATTTTGGCCATATAATGCAAAACTGAAATCACTACTAGGGGATCTTTCAAGCCTTGATTCATATACCAATAGCTTCCTGAGACAATTCTGAACACATTCCAATTCATAACATCAATCAAAACTCCTTGAACTGGTATCCACAACTCAAACTGTACAGCAAAATATTTGAAATCGCATTCTCCATTTTAAGCATCTTCATTGCATTTCAATAGGATATTCTTGTTCCATGTGAAGTTTCCAAACTATTCATGGTGTTTAATTTCATTTTTGCTAATCATACGCTAATCCACCATTTTCGAATCCTAGGGTTACAGCTTTCTTAAATTAGGGTTTTTTCGTAGAGGAAAAATTAAGGTTCCTGAAGACCATGGTTGAACTCAGCATTTAGAGACGAAGAAGAAGATATGCTCGCGACAAATTTATGAGCTACAGGGACCTAATCGCTATTTTCTGCTAGCCCCCCTAACACTACGTTTCAAAACCGTTGCCTTATTTGTTTGTGTTTCAGGAAATTGGAAGGGATGATGGCGTGGCACAAGCAGATTGGAGGAATTTGAATTGCGCGCGTTTTGATGACTATGCATTGGTTTTGTTTTTTATTGTTTATTAACTATTATATATTAATTGAAACATGAGTGGCTCAGTGGTAACGCGTTAGGCACATGATATCAAAGACCTGGGTTCAAGTCCCAGGTCTTGCAAAATTCAATGTTATTTTTCATTTCCAGTTTCCATGCAACGCTGACATTAAAGCTCACCATGCACACCCCTCATCTATTGCACACGTGTCCTAGGAGGCTTATCAAAGGGTCCAGAACAAAGGCACATGGTGGACGCCAGTCAACATGCCACACCTGAGTGGAAAAGTCAACAAATTGCCAGCAAAGGGGCCAGGCTTTTCAAATCCACACCCCCCTGGTTTGCTTTATCATTTTTATTTTTATTCTTTCTTTAATTTTTTCTTTTATTTCTTTTACTTGCTATTTATTTAATTAATAAATTTTTTTACAAAAAACACAAAAACATCAAAAAAATCAGAAAATATAAAAAATATGATATTTATTTTATTATGATTATTTTCTAAATAAATACATGTAAATCATTTAGTTTAATTAGGTTTTAATCTCAATTCTTTTTCATAATAAAAATCAAAAACAAAAACATAGAATTAGGTTAATGACTTTTTCCTTTTAACTTTCCTTGTTTTTTGCCATAGTATTAGTGTTTTTTCATAATTAAACTAGGGTTGCATTTTAGGTTAGATTTTAATATCTTAATAACTAAAAATCCAAAAAAATAGAGTTTAGGTTTAATAACTTTTATTTTCTTTTTTAATTTTCCTTTTATTTCAGAATAATAATATTATTTATTTATTTTCATAAATTAAAAATTGTACATAAATTAATTTAGAATTAAATTAGGTTAGAAATTAAATCTTTTTCATAATAAATTTAAATAAACATTAGAACTAGGGTTTAGCATTAAATCTTAATTAATTTTTCATTTTTCTTTTAAATCTAAAAAACACAAAAATACCATTTTTCATTTAATTTTAATTTTAGATAACTCAATTCTTTTAATTCCTTTAAAGGGTTCAACACCCTCTCATTTGATTATTTCCTTTTTCGCGCGTTTCATTTATTTCTTTTGCGAATATAATGTACTTGTACCAAAGCCGTGTAATAGCTATTAGACATTTCTTTTCTGCAATTTATTTTAAAACGGGTCTGGATTAATTTGGCGTTGTAGACCCTCGCCTTTGTAATAGCGTAGGACTTTTATCTTTTCCGCACTTTAAATTCCCGCACATTTAACTGTTAAACAATAACATGAAAGAATGAATGCCCAAAAATAAAATCGAATCGTTAGATCACCAATACATGACAAGACAAACAATAAGCTGAAAATGACACACAATTCACACACCACCCCTAGGGTACGCCTCACTGTTGCCTTTCGAAAGGTGATCGTCGAGTAGAGGACGTCTTAGTAAGTCCTCATGGTCCGGGAACCTGGCATGAGGGTAGCTTCTAAGGTGTCTTCCCATTGCTCCGGTGATCACCATGCCCCTAAAATCGAATTGACCCGAACACCTCCAACGGTGGTGCTACCTACCTCTCAATGGTAGGATGGCACTACTTTAAAGGACATTTACACAGACAAATTCCTTAGGGTAGGTAGGTTCTCGTAGGTACTTGCTCTCTTCAAAAACAAATCAAAATACTTTTCACACCCAAACACTTTCAAAAAACTTTCAAAACAAACTTTTCAAACACTCTGACGTACGAGTTGAATCGAAACTTTTCAAAGAATATTTTTGAAACCCACATTGAAAAGCAAACAAACAATTTTGAAAACACATTGAGCAAGTACCTAAGAGCCCATGGATAACCATGGATAGAAAGGGTGCTAATACCTTCCCTTTCTATAACCTACCTCCCGAACCGAGAGCAATCTCTTTAAGGAATTTTTCTGTGCTTTTGTCCTTTCCTATTGGAGAAAATAAAAGACGGTGGCGACTCTTGCTTCCGCGACATTTCGCGAACCAGCTTTTAAACAGTCAGTTCCAGATCCACCGATCACACCAGGTCACCGACCTGATACTCTTGTGGTCTGACCTTCTTGTTAAATGCCCTGATCATTCGTTTTTGATACGTCTGACCATGACAGATAGCGGTGAGCCTCTTTTCATCAATCAGGTTTAATTGGTCAAGTCGAGTCTGGATCCAGTCATCTTCATTTAAGTCTGCATCTTTCATTATCCGGAGAGAGGGTATCTGGACTTCAACGGGCAAGACGGCCTCCATGCCATAGACCAAGGAGAAAGGAGTAGCCCCGGTTGACGTCCTCGCTGAGGTACGGTACCCATGAAGAGCAAATGGTAACATTTCGTGCCAATCTTTATAGGTCACTGTCATCTTTTGCACAATTTTCTTGATATTCTTATTAGCTGCCTCTACAACCCCATTCATCTTCGGCCGGTAGGGAGAAGAGTTGTGGGGTTGTATCTTGAATTGTTCACAGAGTTCAGTGATCATTTTGTTATTGAGATTGGTACCATTGTCCGTGATGATTCTTTCCGGGACGCCGTATCGACAGATCAGGTTATGCCGGATAAAACGTGCCACGATGCTCTTGGTTACCATTGCGTAGGAAGCTGCCTCAACCCACTTCGTGAAGTAATCGATCGCCACCAAGATGAAGCGATGCCCATTGGATGCCGTTGGTCGGATCTCACCGATCATATCAATGCCCCACATTGTAAAAGGCCAAGGTGCCGTCAGGACGTTCAGAGGGACTGGGGGAATATGCACCTTGTCAGCATAGATCTGGCATTTGTGACAAGTTCGAGAGTGTTGGTAACAATCGGCTTCCATTGTGGACCAGAAATATCCTGCCCGTAGGATTTTCTTTGCCATGGTATGTCCACTGGAATGTGTCCCGAATGTTCCTTCATGCAGTTCTATCATGATTTTCTCTGCTTCAGCCTTATCCACACAACATAGTAGAGTTGAATCATGATTCCGTTTGTAGAGGATGTCGTTGCTGAGGAAGAATTTTGCCGCAAACCTCCTCATGAACTTCTTGTCATTGACAGACGCACCTTCAGGGTATTCCTGAGCTTCTAAGTACCTTTTCACCTCATGATACCAGGGTTTTTCAGTTGCCTTCTCGGCATCGAGGTCGCAGCAGTATGCCGGTTCGTCCAACTTCCAGATGATGATCTGGGGAGCCTCATTGTCCCATTTAACCTTGAACATTGAAGACATCGTAGCCAGTGCGTCCGCTAGCTGATTCTTCTCTCTTGGGAAGTGCTCAAAAGTTATCTCTTCAAAGTGGGGAAGCAAGGTCAACACATACTCCTTGTAAGGAATAAGATTTGGGTGTTTCGTATCCCATTCGCCTTTGATCTGATTGATCACGAGAGCGGAATCTCCGAAGACACTCAGGAATTTGATCCTTAAATCAATTGCAGCTTGTAGACCCATGATACATGCCTCATATTCTGCCATGTTGTTGGTGCAGTTGAAACATAATCGGGCGGTGAGTGGAGTATGAGTTCCTTTGGGAGATATGATTACAGCGCCGACGCTGTTACCCAAAGCATTTGAGGCTCCGTCAAAATGCATAGACCATCGGGATCCTCCCTCAGGTCCTTCATCTGGTCCAGGTACTTCACAGTCAGTTACCACCATGATGTCTTCGTCCGGAAGATCAAAGTTCAATGATTGGTAATCGTCCATAGGTTGGTGTGCCAAATGATCTGCCAGTACACTTTATTTGATTGCTTTCTGAGTTGTATACTGGATATCATATTCTGTTAAGATCATTTGCCATCTTGCTATTCTCCCAGACAGAGTAGGCTTTTCAAATATATACTTGATGGGATCTATCTTTGAAATCAATAAAGTAGTGTGAGTCAGCATATACTGTCTCAGCCGGTGAGCAGCCCATACTAGAGCGCAGCAAGTTTTCTCAAGCAGTGAGTAACGAGACTCACAGTCGGTAAACTTTTTGCTCAAGTAATAAATAGCATGCTCTTTTCGGCCGGACTCGTCATGCTGTCCCAGCACACACCCCATTGAATTGTCAAGTACTGTCAAATATAGTATCAGAGGTCTTCCTTCCACTGGAGGCATAAGAACGGGTGGCTCTTGGAGATATTCCTTTATCTTTTCAAAGGCAGCCTGACATTTATCATTCCAGCGTACTACTTGATCTTTCTTCAGTAATTTGAAGATTGGCTCACAAGTAGCGGTCAGATGTGAGATGAATCGGGCAATGTAATTCAGTCGTCCCAGGAAGCCTCTGACTTCTTTCTCTGTCCTTGGAGTCGGCATCTCTTGTATGGCTTTTACCTTGGTAGGATCCACCTGAATACCTTTGTCACTTACGATGAAACCTAGCAATTTTCCGGACCTCACCCCAAAGGTGCATTTGTTGGGATTCAACCTCAGTTTATATAACTTCAGTCGGTCAAATAACTTCCTCAGATGATCAAGGTGCTCCTCCTCAGTTTGAGACCTTGCAATCATGTCATCAACATATACCTCAATCTCATGATGGATCATATCATGAAATAAAGCAACCATGGCACGTTGATAGGTTGCCCCAGCATTTTTCAATCCGAATGGCATGACCTTGTAACAGAAGGTGCCCCACTGAGTCACAAAGGTAGTCTTTTCCATGTCTTCCGGGGCCATCTTGATCTGATTATACCCTGAAAAACCATCCATGAAGGAGAAAACCTTGTGTTGGGCAGTATTGTCAACGAGAACGTCGATGTGCGGCAGAGGAAAATCATCCTTGGGGCTTGCCCTGTTTAAATCCCTGTAGTCAACACACATTCTGACTTTTCCGTATTTCTTCGGTACTGGCACCACATTGGCAACCCACTGAGGGTAAGAAGTTACTGCTAGAAATCCGGCATTGAATTGCTTCATAACCTCGGCCTTGATCTTTTTAGACATCTCTGGGCGCATACGGCGGACCTTTTGCTTTATCGGAGGGCAGTCTTCCTTGGTTGGCAGGTGATGAACTACAATGTCGGCATCCAAACCAGGCATGTCTTCATAGGACCAAGCAAATATCTCTATGTAATCATGTAGCATCTGGATCAATCGTTGCTTCACGGTGAGCCCTAGATTAGCCCCAATCTTGACCTCTTTCCTATCTGTCTCAATACCCAGGTTAACTGTTTCCACCGGCTCTTCATGTGGTTGAATAGCCCTCTCTTCCTGGAGTAGCAGTCTCGCGAGTTCACCAGGCACTTCGCAATCATCTTCACCTTCGTCCTCGGCCAAGTTGATCGGATTCTCGAAGTCATAACTGGCGGTAGCAGAGCTGTTACCAGTGAGATCCAGAGTGGATTGAAACCTGTATAAGTGAGTGTGTGTAAATATAGCTGCTTTGCAATATATAACACAGAAAGAAAAAAAGAGCACAAGATTTGAAATGCAACAAACGTCCAATGTTTTGATTGATGATATATGGAAATGTCATACAAAAAGCCCTCACAAATGGAGCTATGATGCCCCGGGTAGGACACCGAGCCAATAAAAGTTTTAACACATTGTTTGTTACAAATTGAAAATCAAAAGAGTTAATTACTGCGTGATAAATGTGATAGGTGTAAAATCCTTTGTCGTCCAGTTGCTTGGTCCGTTGCTGGTGGTCGGGTAGATCCAACTGTCAAACTCCGCTTCCTCTACATCCTCCTCAATAGCATTCACCCTTGGACTGGTGATAAACACTGGAGTCTTTCTGATCTTTTCCTTGCGCACAGCCCTCTGAGCCTCTGTAGTAAAGCCCAGCCCAAACTTGTCGTTCTTTTGAGTGAAGTCAGGAAGCTGACCCCAGTTCGCACAATTGCCTTTCTTGATTACAGCCCGGGCATCCTTCAAGAATGCCATCTTCAACGGAAAGTCTTCTTCAACCACTGCTTCAGCTGACGCCAACATTGGAGGTACCTCCTCAAAATGCTGAAAGGGGGTTTCAATAAACTCCCCGTCCATCTCGATATACCGGAATGAATTTAAGTGACTAACCATGTATTCCTCCTCACCTTGCACAGTAACAATCTTCCCTTTGACAGGATATTTGAGCTTTTGGTGTAGAGTGGATGTTACTGCCCCAACCTTGTGAATCCAGGGGCGTCCTAACAAGCAGGAGTAAGATGGACGAATATCCATTACATAGAACGTTGAGTCGAAGACTTGGGAACCCACACGAATAGGAATGTTTACTTCACCGTGCACCATCCTCTTAGAACCGTCGAAGGCTCTAACAATGATGTTACTAGGTTTCAATTCCAAACCTTCACAATCCAAGCGATCAAATGCCTTCTTGGGCAAAACATTCAGGGAAGAACCGGTATCCACCAACACGTGTGCGAGAGTAGCGCCCCTGCATTCTAGGGAAACATGCAGGGCATCATTGTGACTTTTCCCTTTGGCGGTAAGGTCGGCATCTGAGAACCCCAAGCCATTGTCAGCCGTCAAATTAGCCACACAGTCAGTGAATTAATCTGCGGAGGTCTCTTGCGGCACATGGGCCGTTTTCAGAAATGAAATCAAGGCTTTTGCGTGGGCCTCTGAGCATAGCAGTAATGATAGCATAGAGATTTTGGAGGGAGTATGCCCCAACTGTTCAACAACGTTAAAGTCACTCTTTTTGATGATTTTAAGAATTTCCTCCATTTCTTGTTGGGAGGCTTCTACAACAGTCTTTTTTGGTGCCTCCGTCCTGGCAGGCAAATCGGTAGCAACTTCTTTGCCCCGAGTATCAGAGGACTTGGCGGCAGTAGTAGACACAGGAACTTGAATTGGAACATGCACACTTGCGGGTGTGATGGTGAGAGGTTTTCGGATAACTGGCGGTGCAATGTCAGGCGAGAAGAGCCTGCCACTGCGGGTAATCTTGGCGGGACCAGTGATGTTACTGATACTGGTATTGGTGTTGAACTCCTGCTTCACCCCAAGCACATACACATCGGCCCCATAATGCCATGGGACCGCTTTATCAGACTCGTAGGGGAGAGGCCCTGGAACAGTAATAGTAATGGGTGAAACAGGCATAATTTGGACTGGTTTCTTCATGGGAGTTTTGGCAGGATTGTAAATTGTGACGACAGATATTTCTTCAACGGAAACAAACGGAACATCAGTTTTCTTGAACAGAATTTCCTTGCTATCCATCAGACTTTGGATGCCTGATTTCAGCAGCGGACAACCGGTAGGGATAACAGCACACGGGAGGCAACCCTTACTACAACCCGGAAATAAACCGGCTAGTAGTAAGTTCCTCTTAACAGTCAATAGAGGGGTAGCAACATCATTCACTGAAACAGCATACAACTCTTCTTCAATGGCATTTACTCTATGCTGGGGCATAGGAGCAGTTACAACATTCGGTCTTTCAGGCGCTTCAAACTGAATTTCCTTTGCGTCGATAAGATCTTGCACTTTGTTTCTCAAGGCCCAGCAATCATCAGTAGTATGCCCGGGGCTATCAGAATGATAAGCACAACGGGATTTGGGTTATACTTAGGAGATGCAGTATTCACGACTTTAGGAGCTTCTTTGGTGGTCACCAGGTTGGTTGGTAATATTTGGGGTAAAATTTGTGACAAGGTCATACTCAACCGAGTATATTGTCTCTTGGGTCTTTCACCTCTTTGTTGATTGTACTGCTGAGGAGCAGCAACAGGTTTTGAAATGACCAGAGCATTGACGGCTTGGCGACTTTCTGGCTTGACTTTTCTTCTAGGACCATAGACGGCACTTGCTTCCTTCTTAAAAGGCCTCCTCTCAGTACTTGCAGCAATACCCTTCTGAATCTTTCCTGACTTGATGCCAGCTTCTATTCTTTCGCCCGTTAAGATCAAATCGGTAAACCCCGCGGAAGAATTACCAATCAGGTGATTGAAAAATGGCCCAGATAGGGTCCCTAGAAACATATCAACAAGTTCACGATCGGTTAAAGGAGGCTGCACCCTGCTAGCCAAGTCCCTCCATTTTTGTGCATACTCTTTGAATTCTTCGCCTGTTCCTAACGACATACCCTGAAGTTGGGTACGAGTAGGGGCAAGGTCAGAATTGTATTGGTATTGTTTGTAGAAAGCGGTGGCCAAATCTTCCCAATTTCGAACGCTGGTTCCTTCTAGCTGATAAAACCACTCCAACTGAGCTCCAGAAAGACTGTCTTGAAAGAAATGAATCCAAAGGTTTTTATCTGCCGTATAGGGTTGAATTTTTCTCACGTAGGACCTGAGATGCATTTTGGGACAGGACAGCCCATCATACCTCACAAACACTGGCACTTTGAATTTTTGGGGAATCACAATCCCAGCAGCCAAACCCAAGTCTTCAAAATCCAAACCCGGTACTTTTTGTAGCTCCATGGCGGCCAACCTGTCTTCTAGCCCTTTGTATTTATCATCAGCTGGAGGGTATTGTTGATCAGTATAATCTTCATCCTCTTTGACCTCCTCCTCTTCCGCATCAGACTCGGAAGGTACCACAGCTCCACCTCCTTTGCTGGTTCCTTCATCAAAGATAGGAGGAAATTCAAGCACTCTCCGAGCTTCTCCGTCAAATCTTCTCCCCAAGGTAGCCATCCCGAGTCTCTTTTTCTTCTTTTTCACTGGGTCTTTGTTCCCCAATTGAGTCTTGATATCCTCCTGACCCTTAGCCAAGGTCATCAGGAGTTGCTGGAACTGTGCATTCTGAGCTTGTAGGTCTTTGACTGTTTGCTCGAGATCCATCCTGACTGTCATAAACAGCAGACAGATAAGGAAATCTGGAATGAGACCTGCTTATGCACATGATGAATGGTATGCTTATGTATGCAATGCATTCAAGGATTTAGGACATTCAAAATTGTTTCAGACAAAGAAGAACGCATGTCATATTAATAAGAAGAAATTTGTTAGTACATAAATGCCTTATGGGCCAAATATTACAAAATAACTTCTTAAGGCAAAAATACATTGCGCATCCTCTTTGGCGCGATGTAGGTGTTGAGGGTCTCTTGCTCATGGAGTCGGCGGGTAAGCTCTAGAACCTTCTTCTCACTGGCGTAGAAGCTAGCTTCAAAAGTATTCTGTTCCTCCTTGAGCTGAATCCAACTTTTCTGCATTTCCTCCCACGATGTAGGCATGTCTGGATGTAGGATGGTGTAGGGAACCTCTCCTTCCTTGACGGGCTCTTTAATCATAGGGAGAACATGAGGATAAGGCATCATCAGACTTTGGGCTCGGGCTCGTACCCACTTGAGATAAGGCTCAAGAGGGATGGAGTTCTTGTGTCCCAGAGTCTTGCTATCAACCTTGTTGAGCTTTCCCCAGGCTCTGATGAATCTTTGGCGAAGTCCTTGCGCATCGTTGTCGAAGTCAAAAACTAGGCCAGGAATCAACATGTCATGAGGACCATCCCTCCGTGCATATCCAAATTGTCTCAAAGCTAGGCAAGGGTTGTAGGTGATACCTCCTCTAATTCCAAGTAAAGGAACATTAGGAAATTCTCCGCAACGATCGATGATGACGACATTTTCTCTGGACCGAGAACACCAATGTACATCAGAGTGAGTAAGAGTCATCAACCGTTGGGACCACCTTGAGCCTTGGTCGTTCTTCAAGACAGATTGTGGAAGGTGCGAAATAAACCACCTTGCAAGGAGAGGAGTACAACACATGAGAACACCCCTCTTTCTCATTGTTCGTGTGTAAAATGAGTGAAGGAGGTCCCCAAGCAATATTGGTATTGGATTTCTGGACAAGAAGATTTTGACGGCATTGACATCTACTAATTGGTCAGGATTTGGGAACAAGACCAACCCATAGATAAGGAATGCCACAATTTCTTCAAAGGCTTGTAGGTCCAATGAGTTCCAACATTCTTGTGCCTTCTCAAACAAGAATTTTGCTAAGAATCCCTTGACGCCGCTTCTGGTTTCCCAATGCCCCTTGATGTCAGAAGGCTGTAGATGTAATGCTCGAGCAACATCTTCATGCTTTGGTTCCTTTTCCATACCGTTGAAAGGTAATTGATTAAGGATAGGAATTCTCAGGAGTTGAGAAAACTCCTCCAAAGTGGGCACCAACTGGTAATCAGGGAAAGTGAAACAGTGGTGAAGAGGGTCAAAGAACTGGAATAACACTTTTGTCATGTCTTCTTCAATATTGGTGTTGACTAGGCTGAGCAGTCTACCATGTCTTTCACTGAAGGATGAGCTTTCCGGAATTCTTGAGGTGAGCTCTTTGAGTTAAGGAGAGATTTTCACAAGGTTGACTTGAATGGTTTTTCTGCGAGGAACTTCCATGACCTACAAAACAGGAACAAAGATGAAGATCCAAAATCCTTGAAATGGTTAGTGAATGCATATGATGTTTTATGATGTCCATGATGTATGCACAAAACATATGTACAAGCAAATCACACCAAACCCTAGTTTCAGGCTTGCATGAGGTTTCATAGGTAAGTACCCTCTTGAGTGTAGTTGGCTTAAAAACCTGTCCTATAAATAGTAACCGGGTTCTAAGGAGCTCAATATCACTGGATTGTTTTCATTGTTCATTGTTTTGGTTTAGCCACTTAACTAGCGACCAAAATATTCCAAGAAAACAACCCTCAATGAGTGTAGTATCGAGTATCTACCAACTTCGGACTGCACCAAAGCCGGTCATCTCACTACCCCTAATGAAAGGCCAAGATGGTCAAGTAAGGTTCTAGGTCATTAGTGCTTAGTGACATCACTCAGCGGCCCCGTACTCTCCTTGATTGAACTCAAGGGTTACCGGTACTCACAAATATGTCGCACTAATATAGCTATTGCTTCGACCGTGTCGATATACCCCGCACAGTTTCCACAACGTATTGCTATCTATGAATGTTTCCCAAAATCCGGGTGTAGGATTGCAAACCCAAACAAGAGAGTCAAAAACGTAAAGCAAACAATTCAAACAATTTGTCATGCAAGAGGGTGATCTAAGCCCTAAGGTTACTCCACTTTTGAGAATGTCCCCAGCAGAGTCGCCAGTTCTGTGATACGGTGGGAGAACTGACTGTATGTTTTAAGTTTGTATTCGCAAATGTTTCGGTTGAGCAAGAGTCGCCACCGACTTTTTATTTTATCCTAAGGAAAGGTTTAAAAAGCACAGCAAAAACCTTTGAGATTTTTCTTGGGTTCGGGGAGTAGATTATAGAAAGGGAAGGTAATAGCACCCTTTCTATCCATGG
Source organism: Vicia faba (assembly GCA_948472305.1). NCBI lineage: Eukaryota > Viridiplantae > Streptophyta > Magnoliopsida > Fabales > Fabaceae > Vicia > Vicia faba. The sequence continues at coordinate 778,460,140 of OX451737.1, forward strand.
TTATCCATGGGCTCTTAGGTACTTGCTTAGATCAACTTGCCTTGGTTTTCATTTGTTTGAAATGATGCTTTGTGTGTGGGTTTTGAAAATATTTTGAAAAGAGGCCAATGTGGTGGCAACCTTTGTAATGATCCATGTTGGGATGTATACAAAGGTGTATGTCTTTTGAAAAGGTTTTCAATGTTTTTGAAAGTTGTTTTGAAAGTGTAGTGATGTGTGGTTTGAAAAAATAGGCAAGTGTTTTTGTTTTGCAAGTTGACAAGTACTTAAGAGGTTATCTACTCTGAAGTTCTCAAAGATTTTTGTTATGTTTTTAATCCTTTTAACAATTTTGTTCCACCATTGTATTTGGTGGACAATCTTGTGTTAGGATGTGAACGGGACGGGCGCGGGTCATCGTTTAGACCATAATTGCAATGGTGCCAAGTATCTTTGGGCATTTTCTTTAAGGGACTTTGATCATTTTAGGCAAAAAAGCGTCATCGAGGGACTATGATCATTTGAATTGTTTGTTTTGCCCAAAGAGACCTAACATGCAATATGGCCCAATTTTTTTGAAAGGCAACAAGTGGATGTAACCCTAGGGGTGTTAGTGTGCAAGTGTGTTTTATTGCATGCAAGAGTTTCTTGGAATTAGGTTTTTCTATTTCATTGATTTTATCTTGCCATACACGTCCTAATTACTAGCAATAAGAAGCGGAAATGTAAAATCCTACGCTATTACAACAATTAGGGGAGGGGGATACACATTTGTACATGGGGGGTTCAACGAGAAAATAGACAAAAAAGAAAATAGCAAAAAACAAGATATAGAGAGAGAGAGAGGGAGCCCGCACGCTGCTGGGAGGTCATCAGAAGTTCTGACTCAGATCCGCTGCCAGATGATCAACCTGTTAGTGAAACTGGATGAGTCAGAACTTCTGACTATGGCACCTGCAAAACAGAACCTTGTTAGTGGGGAAATCAGAAGTTCTGATTTCCATGCGCTGCAAGACAGAAGTTTGTTAGTGGAGAAACCAGAAGTTCTGATTCTGCTGAAAAGGCAATAACTCTCAGAGGTTCTGATATCATTGACAGCAAAACAGGCTTCAGATATGCTAACGTCAAAGTCAGCATTTGGCTTTTCCCTGTACTAATCAGAACATCTGCAATCCTGTTGTTACTCCACAAAACAGGAAACATATTTAGAACAGGTCCAGCAAATACAAAAAAATGTTCCAGAGGTCAGAACCACCAAGGTCACAGGCAATTCCTATACTGGCTCAGAACGTTCTGAGGTATGAAAATCCTCAGAACATAAACAACAACAACATGATATTTACATTATGTTTATTTGAATATGCACAGCTGATGATACTTAACAGTGTGATGAGGGTCAGCAGGTGCTTACCTGACTGTTGGGAAAGTTTGTGGGTGAAAGTTTAGCTTTTGGTTCTGGTGGTGTGCTGGACAGATTTTCTTTGAAAAAGGGAAGTAAAGGTGTATACGTATGTAGGGTCAGAAGTTTGGAGAGGGTGTCTTTGGTTTACAGAAAAAACTGGATATTTGATGAAGTTGAAGGTGAGAAACTCAAAGTTATGAAACAAAACTGGAGATTTTGGCAGAGTTTCAGAATGCTGTGTTGCTAAGAGTTCTGTTTATCACTTAGCAATTTTTGTTTCTTTTTTTGAACGCCCTTTTGCAGTGGTGAAGAGTCTCTATTTATAGTCAAAGTTCTTGTGGATGCCTTGAACATTTAAGGCGCCAACAGAGTTTGAATTTGTTCTTTGACAGAAATTCCTGGGAAGTTGTGATACAGATAGCTTTCAGCCTAGATTGCAGCAGCAGGCGTAGATTGGGGAGAAGTGACCTCTGAAGTGGGCGGTGGCGTGAAGACCCATGCCAGAATCTGTGCAAAAGCGTTTCCCAAGCCACACGTGAATGCTCAGGAGTGGTTGGAAGCATTAATGGGCATTAAATGTTGACAAGACCTATCAACATCAACATTCTGGTAATGGAAACCAGCGTTGAATCAGCAGCGTAAACCATGCTCTGGCCTTGGCTTTCTGCTGTCTTAGTAAGCTCTGGAGATTCTTCTGGCTTTCTGGTACGTTCCTTGGGTTTACTTCTGATCTTTCATCTTCTGATTTCAACCTGTTCTGAAGGAGCCTTCAGACTTTCCTGCTTCTCTTGCATTCCTTTAGCAAATTCTGACTGAGCTTGTGTAACTGCTGAAAGGGCATGTTCTGTTTGAGGCTTACCTACTGATCCACGTTTACAACTTCTGATTGAACTGATGTGGCTGCTGAAGAGCCAACTTCTGACCACGCTGAGCCAAGCTTGCAACTTCTGACCGTTTTCATCTGGAATGGGTCCAGAAGTTCTGAAGCGCTGATTTTTCTAAAAAACACTTATTTTAGAGAAGCATTCTAAGTACTTAGAATTTTGATTTTTTTCTCAAGATAAAAGTGTTGTTTCTGGAGTTCGTGAGATCATCTTGCTTTTGTAAGTGGCTTGTTTGGGCAAAAGGATAACTCAGGGCTTGGATTTGTTTCAGGGGGACCTTGAAAATCCAAGATGGTTTCCTGAAGAAAGGGAGGGCAAATTTTGGGGTACAACACAAAGAAAGATAGCTATGTGTAAAAATCCCATGGGGTTCCCATTCTGCTATAGCCTTCGTATCTCTGAATATCTTGTCCATCCGTTGCTTCGTCCGAAGATGATTGGATTGATCAGTAGCTCAGAGTTTGTTTGTGAAGAGATTGTCCTCAAAGTGATCCGACGAGACATAGTCATATGCTTTAATTCCCTAACTTTTGCCTGGACCGCCCTTTCGGGTTTTCAATCCATCGGGAAACCCTTTTTTGCCCAAGTCGCCCTTTCGGGTTTTCAACTTGCCGGGTGTACAAATTTTTTATTTATTTTATCCCTAATTTTTGCCTGAACCTTTTTGGTTCGCCGGGATGCCCTTGTTTTGCCTAGGTGTGTCAACCTAGCGGGTCTCTTATGCGTAGTATCTTTTGACTATGTCTGCATTCGCCGGGTGTGGCAGGTCGTCATCATCCATGGTGGTTAAGATCATTGCCCCACCAGAAAATATGTTCTTGATTACAAATGGTCCTTCGTAGGTAGGAGTCAATTTGCCCCTGGGATCACTTTGCGGCAAGATGATGCGCTTGATCACTAGATCTCCGACTTGATATACCTGGCGTCTGACTTTCTTGTTGAAGGCCTTGATCATCTGTTTTTGATACGTCTGACCGTGGCAAACAGCAGTAAGTCTCTTCTCGTCAATGAGGTTCAACTGATCAAGTCGGGTTTGGATCCAATTGTCTTCACTCAAACAAGCATCCTTCATGATTCTCAAAGAGGGAATCTGAACCTCGATAGGTAAATCAACCTCCATGCCATATACCAAGGAATAAGGTGTTGCCCCAGTTGATGTGTGGGCCGTGGTACGGTACCCGTGTAGAGCAAATGGTAGCATCTCATGCCAGTCCTTGTAGGTGATTGTCATCTTTTGTATGATCTTTTTGATATTTTTGTTAGCAGCTTCAACTGCACCATTAATCTTTGGCCGATAATGAGATGAATTGTGATGTTGAATCTTGAACTGCTTGCACAAGGCGGTGATCATAGTATTGTTAAGGTTTGTACCGTTATCAGTGATGATCCTTTCGGGGATACCGTACCGGCAAATGAGATTCTTCTTGATGAAGCGGGCAACAACATTCTTAGTTACGGATGCGAAGGAAGCTGCTTTGACCCACTTGGTGAAGTAGTCAATGGCCACCAGGATGAAGCGGTGTCCATTGGAAGCTGTAGGCTTGATCTCTCCAATCATGTTGATTCCCCACATAACAAAGGGCCAAGGAGCTGTTAGGACATTTAGAGGAACATGAGGCACGTACACCTTGTCTGCATAAATTTGATATTTGTGACAAGTCTGGGAGTGTTGGTAGCAGTCAGCTTCCATGGTAGACCAGTAATAGCCTGCCCGTAGAATCTTCTTTGCCATCATATGCCCACTAGAGTGAGTTCCAAAGGTGCGTTCATGCAATTCAGCCATGATCTTTTCAGATTCAATCTTGTCCACACAACAGAGTAGAATAGAGTCATGATTGCGTTTGTACAGGATGTCATTATTTAGGAAGAACTTAGCAGAGAATCTCCTTAAGAACTTTTTGTCATTGACTGAAGCTCCTTCGGGATATTCTTGAGCCTCGAGATACCTTTTGACTTCATGAAACCACGGATGGTCCACTACTTCTTCGGTATTAATCTCGTGACAATGTGCCAGTTCGTCCATCTGTTCAATGGAGATTTGGGGAGCCTCGTTCTCCCAATCAAGTTTAAACATAGATGACATTGTAGCTAGAGCATTTGCTAGCTGATTTTCTTCTCGCGGGAAGTGCTCGAAGGTAATCTGCTCGAAATGTGGTAACAATGTCAAAACATGTTCTTTGTAAGGGATGAGGTTTGGATGCTTAGTGTCCCACTCTCCTTTGATCTGACTGATGACCAAAGTTGAGTCCCCAAACACATCTAAAGATTTGATTCCCAAGTCGATGATAGCCTTGAGTCCAAAGATGCATGCTTCATATTCTGCCATGTTGTTCGTACAGTTGAAGCAAAGTCTGGCGGTGAAAGGAGTATGGCATCCTTCTGGAGATATAAGCACATCACTGATACAGTTACCAAGTGAATTGGAGGCCCCATCAAAGTACAAGGTCCATCAGGATCCTTGTTCAGGTTCGTCATATGGTCTGATTTCTTCAATGTTGTCCAATGTCATGATGTCTTCGTCGGGGAAGTCGAACTTCATGGATTGGTAATCTTCTACAGCTTGATGAGCCAGATGATCAGCTAGTACACTGCCCTTTATAGCTTTTTGGGTCGTGTATTGTATGTCGTATTCCGTTAGGATCATCTGCCATCTAGCTATCCTCCCAGACAGAGCAGGCTTCTCAAAGATGTAATTTATCGGATCCATCTTAGATATCAGCAAAGTGGTATGAGTCAACATATACTGCCTTAGCTGGCGAGCAGCCCATACCAAAGCGCAACAAGTTTTCTCGAGCAGTGAATATCTGGTTTCACAGTCGGTAAACTTTTTGCTAAGGTAATAAATGGCATGCTCTTTTCGGCTAGACTCGTCATGCTGCCCCAGTACGCACCCCATCAAATTCTCTAAGACGGTCAGATACATGATTAGCGGTCTTCCCTCGACGGGTGGCATCAAGACAGGAGGTTCTAGCAAATACTCCTTGATTTTATCGAAAGCAATTTGACATTCATCGTTCCATCTGACTACTTGATCTTTCTTCAACAGCTTGAAGATTGGTTCACAAGTAGACGTTAGGTGAGATATGAACCTGGCAATGTAGTTTAGGCATCCCAAAAAACCTCTGACCTCCTTCTCAGTGTGAGGAGCAGACATTTCTTGTATAGCTTTGACTTTGGCAGGATCAACCTCGATGCCTTTGTTGTTGACAATGAAACCTAAGAGTTTATCGGACCGGAATCCGAATGTACACTTGTTTGGATTCAATCTTACCTTGTACTCCTTCAATCTGACAAACATCTTTTGCAAGTGATCAAGGTGTTCTTCTTCAGTTTGTGATCGGGCTATCATGTCATCTATGTAGACCTCTATCTCATGATGTATCATATCATGAAACAAAGCTACCATGGCGCGTTGATAGGTTGCCTCGACATTCTTCAGTCTGAATGGCATCACTTTGTAGCAGAACGTACCCCACAATGTGACAAAAGTAGTTTTCTCCATGTCCTCAGGTGCCATTTTGATCTGGTTTTAGCCTGAGAATCCGTCCATGAAAGAAAATACTTTGTGTTGAGCTGTGTTGTCAACCAGGATGTCGATGTGCGGAAGTGGAAAATCATCTTTAGGGTTGGCCCTGTTTAAATCTCTATAATCTATGCACATTCTCACTTTGCCGTCCTTTTTAGGCACGGGCACAATGTTAGCGACCCATTGAGGATAGGAAGTAACATCCAGAAATCCAACATTGAACTGCTTCATAACTTCTGCTTTGATCTTTTCTGACATGTCAGGTCTCATGCGGCGGACCTTTTGTTTCACTGGTGGACAGTCTTCTCAGGTAGGTAGACGGTGTACCACAATGTCTGTATCGAGTCCCGGCATGTCTTCGTATGACCAGGCGAAGATCTCAACGTAATCATGTAATAGCTGGATTAGGCGCTCCTTGACACTCGGCTCTAGATTGGAACCTATTCTGATTTCCTTTTTATCTTCCTCTGTACCCAAGTTGATTGTATCCAACAACTCCTCATGAGGCTGAATTGCTCTTTCCTCTTACTGTAGTAATCTGGCCAATTCCCCTGGCACCTCACAATCTTCCTCACCTTCGTATTCGGCTTGGTAGATCAGATCTTCAGAGTTACTGAAGGCTATAGCAGTATCGTTACCCATGGGTTCCGGAATGGAAGGGTACCTGCATTTGTGAGTGTGGGTGTGTGTAAGGGTATAGCCATCTTAAAACAATAAAATGTAAAAGAAAAACAATAAGCATAAAAAGTTTATATGTGAAAAAGCGTCCATGATTCACTAAATGACATATGTAGATGAAATAAAAAACCCTTACAAATGGACCATTGTGCCTCGGGTAAGACACAAGGTTTTTAAAGTACGAATTGTTTGTGAATTATTACAGTCCAACAGAAATGTAAAAGATAAATTACTACGATATGAAAGTTATCGGGATGAAGTCTTTGGCTTCCCAGTTGCAAAGTCCCCCGCCGACAGTAGGAAATATCCAATCTTCCAGCCAGCCCTCTTCTTCATTGTCTTCCACGACATTAATGCTTCAGTTGCTAATCTTTATCGGTGGCCCCCAAGCACGGGCACAACGCACAGCCTTCTGACTAGTCGAAGTAAACCCCAAGCCGAACTTGTCTAATTTGTAAGGAATGTCTAGAAGCTGCCCCCAGATTGTGCACCCCCTTCTTCCACTACTGCCCTTGCATCCTTGAGAGATGACATCTGAGGTGGAGATCTTGTGATCACAGGAGTTGAAGATACCGCCTTGGTCGCCGCTATTTCAGGAGAGACTTCTTTAAAATGTTGGAAAGGGGTCTCTATGAACTTGCCATCTAACTCCATATAACGGAAGGAATTCAGATGACTAATCATATACTCCTCCTCCCCATGGACAATTATGATCTTCCCTTGGACAGGGTACTTTAGCATCTGATGCAAAGTGGAGGTTACAGCTCCGGCATTGTGGATCCAGGGGCATCCCAACAGACAGGAATAAGAAGGACGAATGTCCATCACATAGAATGTTGAGTTGAAGACCTGAGTTCCCACCTTGATTGGGATGTCCACCTCTCCATGGACCATCCTCTTTGAACCATCAAAAGCTCGCACCACAATGTTGCTGGGTTTTAGAGTCAGCCCCTCACAATCCAACCTATCAAGGGCTTTCTTTGGCAAGACGTTCAGAGATGATCCAGTATCAACCAAGACATGTGCTAGGGTTGTTCCTCTGCACTCTACTGAGACATGTAATGCATCATTGTGTTTTCTCCCTCGGGGTGTCAAGTCAGCATCGGAGAAACCCAGGCCATTATCAGTTGTCAAACTGGCCACACAATCCTGGAACTGGTCAGTAGACGTCTCTTGCGGCACGTGAGCTGTCTTCAGAAATTTGACCAAAGCTTTGGCATGTGCTTCAGAGTATAGCAGCAGGGCTAGCATAGAGATCTTGGAAGGGGTCTACCCCAATTGTTCAACCACATCATAATCACTCTTCTTAATAATCCTCAGGATTTCTTCCATCTCCTTCATGGATGTTTCAGGAATAACTAGTGACTGAGCCTTCATCAGGACATGCTCTTCTTAAATATTCTTTCCAATATTCTCAGGAGTGGAAGTAGGGATGGGAATTGTATTGTCTTTGTCGGCGGGTACGCTTGCAGGTACAATCACTGGTGTAGAGGTAATCTTCGGAACAGCCACGGGTCCAAAGACTGTTGTTGGAGGAGCAATCTCTGGAGAGAAGATCCTATCGTTCCGGGTGATCTTGCTAGTTCCAACAATATTGCTAATGTCGGGACTATCCTCTTCGGAGCTTTCTTCTTCGGTAGTCAGTTCAATCTGTTTGATACCATGGTAGTAGATTTCTCCACCATAGTTCCATGGTACTGTTTTATCTGAATTGTATGGGGTCGGCCCGGGCATAGTTATCTTAAGCGGAGCAGTCTTCGGAGCAGGTGTAATCCTAACGGGTCTTTTAGGGGCCCTGGAAGGATTGGCATAGATGGTTATTATTGAAATTTCTTTCACTGGAACGGGTGAAACAGGAGCATTCTCAAACAAAATTTATTGGTTATCCATCAATGAGTGTAGTATCGAATATCTACCAACTTCTGACTGCACCAAAGTTGGTCATCTCACTACATCCTAAAAGGCCAAGTTGGTCAAGTAATGGTTCTAAAAGTTCATTAGTGCTTCATGACATCACTCAGCGGCCTCGTATTCTCTTTGATTGACTCAAAGGCTACAGGTACCCATAAATATGTCGCACTAATATAGCTATTGCTTAGACCATTTCGGTATACCCCGCACAGTTTCCACAACGTATTGCTATTTACTTATAATATTTCCCAAATCCGGGTAGAGGATTCAAACCCAAATAATAGAACCAAAATGTAAAGCAAACAAGTCAAACAATTGTAAGCATGTAAAGGTGATCTAAACCCTAAGGTAACCCCACTTTTAGAATATTCCCCAACAGAGTCGCCAGTTCTGTGATGCGGTGGGAGAACTGACTTGAGGTTTTGCGTTTGTGTTTGCAAATGTTGCGGTTAGCAAGAGTTGCCACCGACTTTTCTTTTATCCAAAAGGAAAGGTAAAAAAGCACAGGAAAGACCTTTGAGATTGTTTTTGGGTTCGGGGGGTAGATTATGAAAAGGGAAGGTGCTAGCACCCTTTTCATCCATGATTTTTTATGGGCTCTTAGTTACTTGTTTAGATCACTTGATTTACTTTTGAAATTGTTTGAAATGGTGCTTTGTGTGGTTTTGAAAGTATTTTGAAAATAAGCCTTTGTTTAGGAAATCTTTGTAATGATTCTTGTTCGTAAGAATGTATACAAAGATGTTTGTCTTTTGAAAAATGTTTCAATGTTTTGAAAGATGTTTGGAAATGTTTTGAAATGTGTGTGTGTTTGTTTTTGAAAATAGGAAGGATTGTTTTGAAATGATCAAGTAACTAGAAGCTATATACCTACTCAAATGTCTTTCCTATGTATTTTTATTCCTTTGACATTGTTGATTTACCATTGATTTGGTAAACAACCCTATCTTTGGATGTAAACGGGACGGGCGTGGGTCATTGTATGACCATGATAGCAATGTTGCCAAGTATCTTAGCATGTTTGAGGGACCAAGATCATTTTTTGTTTTAGGCAACCTTTTGATAGCGTCATCGAGGGACTATGATCTTATTTTGTTTTGTTTTGCCAAGATACTTCGCATGCGTAACATGGCCATTTTGTTTTTAGGCAACCAAGTGGGTGAAACCCTAAGGGTGCTTGTGTGCAAAGTGTGTCATTTTACATGCATTTGATTTGCCTTGTATTAGGTCTTTTCTATTTGTTTATTTTTGGTCTTATCATGTAAAACCCTAATTTACTACACAAATATATAAAGCAATAATTTGCGTAAATGTAAACTAAGCTATTATAACAATTATTATGGGAGGGGGGATACAAGTTTTTAAATGGGGATATTGCATAAATATAAACCCTAAAATACTATTACAACCCAATTGAATTATGTGCAAACTAAATAAATATACAAATATTAAAAAATGCAATAAAAATGTATTTTATGTAAAAATGTTTTGTATTTGATTTTTATATGAGAAAAATGATTTATTTAAGCCCTAAAAATAAGAGAAAAATATTATTATTTTTGAAAGGGTGAAACCTTAGTTTTTGAATTAAAAGAAAATAATGCTTTATATTAATATTTTATCCATTTTTTGTACAAGAAAATAATAAATAATATTATGTACAAATATTAAAAATTAAAATATGTATGAAAATAATTATTTTATGTGTGAAACAAATAAAATAAAAATGTATAGTATTTACTAAATATATTTATAATTTATTGAAGAAAATAACGTCCATTATCTAATAAGACTATTTTTTATGCCAAAAAATAATATAATAAAATGCAAAAAATAAAGAAAAATTTTTTCAAGATTTTTTAATGTTCAGAAAAATGATTAAAAGCAAAAAACATAAAAAAATATGAGAAAATATGCAAAAATATAAAATAAGAAGCAGGGGTGCAAATAGTGGTCAGGGGGTGTGAATAACAAAAATTGCAAGGCCCAGGCGTGCCAAGGCCCAGACAGGTCATCCCTGTCCTCCAGCTCACTCCTGCGCGCGCGTATATGCTTCAAATCTGTATCTTGCTATTGCTTGCACAAAAACAAAAACCCATAACATAAAACACGTAGCTTGTAATCTCACGATTCCAATGATATAAAATTTGTAACCTAACTCTCAAAGATCAGTGAGAATTTAATCAGCCCTAATTCGTGACCTAATTATTTCAGCAACTTCAAGGTTCAAATTCTCTTAGCCCAGTTAATATAAATGATAACTATGCATATGTACAACTTCACCATGTTAAGGATTACATTTTTGCTTCACAAATCGTGGCTTGAGGATGCCTAAATAGAGAGATAGAGATTTGAAAAATACCTCCTTCAGCTGGATCTTGATATGACAATGTGGGGACTTTGAGTGAGGCCTGAGGATCGTGTGAGCTTCCTTGAAGTTCCTTCAAGCTATTCCAATGCCTAGCTTACTTTGTGGATGACCAGAACTCCCTGTAGAAGTCAAGTTGCAAGCTTCCAAAGTGAAAATGGCAATGGCGGAAATAGAGCTTACAGCAACAATGTAAAGGCTTGGATATGATGTGGATAAGATGTTTCAAGTGTTAAAGGGAAAAACGCACGAGCAAATAAAGAGCTTGCTTTGATTTTGCAGAAACTGGATGTTTGGGCAGAAAAATGATGTTTTGGAGTTTTGGAGAGTTTTAGATGCTATCCAATCGTGTTCTAGTTTGTAACAAGTTTTGTGAATATCTATAGAATGATGCCAAATCCACTCTTTATCAGCTTGTACCAGTTCTGAACTTTTGGCCAACTTTCTTGCATTTTAAGAAAAGTTGAAGTGACTATGCTAACAGGCCTGTACTTGCTTGCTTGCTAGCTGCAGAGAGTTGGTACATATTGCTTGATATCTTTGAAAGTTGCTTGCCTCAAAGAAACAGGTCCAAGGCTCAAGGTTGATAAAGTTTGCAAAAAGCTTGCTTTATGAAAATGGCATTGTGAACTTTTGGCCATTTATGGAATAATCTCTTGTACAATGCTCCAAAGGCAAAGATAAAGCCCTTATCCTCTGAGTTTGAATTTAATTATAGAGTGTAGAATGAGTTTAGGACCTGTAATGCAAGGTACAAGCATCCTTGATCAGATTTGCAACTTGACACTTTGTAAAAATGGCTTGATCAAAAGTGACAAAATGCCAATTTCTCTTCTTCGATTCTCCCTAACCACAAATGATCTTGGAGATTTCTTGGAAATTTTGGAAATCTTGCAACATTCTCTACAATCCATCTTTGAAATGCATTTTGAGATACCTCTTGGAACTAGGTGAAAAATGTCCATGAAGTTGGGTCAAAAACCTGCCTAAAATAGGGCAAATTTTCACTAAGTTATTTAGTTCATGGACCCCTATTCACAAATTCATAACTTGAGATCCAAGCATCTTTTGGGAAAACTTTGTTAATAAAAGTTGTAGATTTCATGGAGGACTACAACTTTCATGTTGGAAGTTTTCTTTGAATCAAATTGAATCATAGTGAAAAAGTGGTGAAAAGTTGGGGAAAACCAAGAAAATTTCCATACTTAGAAAAATTCTAAGTTATGAAATTTTTCAAATTCAAAACCCTAATTTTCAAAATTGGTTTTCTTGGTCAACAAGTTTCATGTTTTGACATATCTTGATGAATTATGACCCTTGGCACTTGATTTTGACCAAAAAGTCAAAGTTTGACTTTTCAGTGCACAGTTGACTTTTGATCAGTTGACTGGAAAATTCATTTGTCAATCCTATGAACTTGAGATCTTTTGAACTATGTGATTAGGTCAAGATGATGCTAATGAACCCTTGAAATCATGTTTGAACCCAATTGGTCATTGGCTTGGTTAAAAATCAGAAATTGCCATTTCTCAGTCAAAACCCTAATTTTGACCATTTTGCCCTTTTGATGATCTGATCAAATTTCCTGAGGAGTTGTGATCCAAACTTTATCAAATGGTTCATATGAGTCTAAAATGTTGTTGTGGATAAAAAATTATAAAGTTTGACTGTAAATTGGCCATGGTTGACTTTTTCCCCAATATAGTTGATTTTTAGGTCAACTATCCAATTGACTGAGCAAAAATGTGATTCAAGGCTTGAAACTTGACATGAGCAATCTTAGGGGTCCAAGATGGTGTAAGAAAGTAACATGAAGCATTTTGGTCCAAAAATCCTTGTGCAAACTCAACCCCTAATTTTGGGGTATCAGTGCAAGATGAGATGTCTTGAGCTGACCAAACCCTAATCCTGTCTTGAGTCCAAGAAGCCTTGTGAGAAAAGTCTTGATAAATGAGAGGGCAAATTTTGGGGTACAACAGGTTTTTTTTTGGCTATGTAAATACCCGAAGCCTTGTAATAGCGTAGTTTAATTTCTGCATTTTAAATTCCACAAATTATTAACTGTTAGATGTATGATATTAGGATGCATGACAAGAATGTATGCAAATTTTAAAACAGTTAGATCACCCTAAATGTGCAAAGATAAATAAACTGAAATTGAATCACTCGCACATGTGCACTCCTAGGGTACAGCCCCACTTGGTTGCCTTCGGTAAACGGTCATTGAGTATAGGATGCTTTAGTGGTCGTCCTTTTGTCCAAAGATCAAAGTTGCCTCGGAATGGTTGCCTCGGATAATTGATCTAAGACATTAGGGTTATTACTAAGACATCCTAACATTGCTTTAGTGACCGTACATCCCTTCAAATTGACCCTCAAAACTCCAACGACGGTGCTACCTACTCACTAATAGTGGGATAGCATTGTCTAAAGGAAACGGACATAGAACGATTCTTTTTTCGAGTAGGTAGATTAGTTCTTAAGTACTTGCTCAATCAAAACAAACTTTTTTTACACTTACACTCCTTTACAAACAAAGTTTTCAAAAACACTTCATTACACTCTTGAAGACAGAAGCAAGAGTTAAATCAAAGTCAAAACAAAAGATTTTCAAATCACACAAACACAAGAAAAAAAATTTGAAAATGATGAGCAAGTACCTAAGAGCCTGTAGATAACTACGGATAGAAAGGGTGCTAATACCTTCCCTTTCTATAATCTACCCCCGTACTCAGAAATATCTCGAAAAAGGAATTTTTCTGTGCTTTTTTCCTTTCCTTGTTGGATAAAATAAAAGTCGGTGGAGACTCTTGCTTACCGCGACATTTTGCGAATACAAACGCAAAACGCAAACCAGCAATTCCTTAAAAAAGGGAAACACGTCCCGGTTCTGGCCACCGTATCACAGAACTGGCGACTCTGTTGGGGAGTTAATAAGTGGGGTGTACCTTAGGATTAGTTCATCATATTGTTTTCAATTGATTGATTTGTTTGCTTTATATTTGTGGGCTTTGTATCAGAGTTACTATAGATCCTATCCCGGATCTGGGGAAGACCTTTTAGGTAAGTAGCAATAGACTGTGAGGGAACTGTACAGCATAGACTGATACGGTTGAAGCAGTAGCTACGTTGGTGTGACACATTAGTTGGTACCGATATCCCTTGTGGAGCAACAAGGAGAGTACGGGGCTGCTAAAGAGTCATTAAGCATCAACTGACCTTAGAACCTATAATTGACCAACTTGGCCATAGAAAGTAGCAGTATGCTACACTCATTGAGACCATACTCTCGAGATGGTTTCGGCTGCGAGAAAAGATTGCGTGTCTGGAATTATGACCGATGGAGGATGGTCAGTGATATTGAGAACCTCTAGAACCAGTTACTATTATTAGGACAGGTTGAACCAACTTAACTTCAAGAGGGTAATACCTAGACCCCATGCAAGCCTAAACTTAAGGCTGTTTATGTGACTTGTGTGCTTTCAACTTGAACTACTTGCACATGTTTATTATCTGACATGAGTTCATTGCAGGTTTTGTTTACAGTCCTTATCCAATAACTTGGATTTCTTGTCGGATTTACTTGTTTACATCACCTCGCATTTTTGCTTAAACGCATATCATACACATCATAACATCATGCCTTAACATTTCCTTAACCATTTCAAGGATCTCAAGGGTTTGTGATGCAGGTTATGGTAAATCAAACGTCTAGCAAGGGGCAAAGGGGATTTATTTTCCTCTAGCCAATGTCGTCTAGAGATCAAAATATGATAACTTGAGTCGGTGGCTATGACCCACTCGATATGGTGAGCTTGACTCTTGAAGAAGGACTCTTAACGACACGAAGTTTCTTCAAACAAATTCTAACAGTTTCTTGTTTACCCCGCGAGATCCTTGAAAACATTGCATATATATATATATATATATATATATATATATATATATATATATATATATATATATATATATATATATATATATATATATATATATATATATATATATATATATATCATTGCATAACAGGTCTCCCAGTACAGGTCTCTCATGTTCTCGCTGTTTATTTCAGCAATGGCTCTCCGACAAGACAACAGAGATCTTCAAGAAACTCAGTTCAGGGACATATTCCTAAACCTATCCAAGGGGCAGAAAGAGTTGAAAACACTCCTCGTTGGGAACTTGGTCAAGAAAAGTCCTGAAGACAATAAGGACGAATGGCTGGAGCAATTGCAAGCTGAGGTAGGTGCAATGAGAACCCAGATGCTGGGGCAGATGACTCTTATCCAAGGCTTAGCCCGGGAACAAGAAGATCTGAGAACCATTATCAACCAGCTTTATCAAGACAGATACAGGAGTATGAAGCAAATAGTCGAAACCGAGGACCAAGTCATTGATCAGCCTAAAAGAAGACAAGGGTTTGGTTTGGTGAAGAATGGACCTCTCCAAGTTTCTACTACCTCACTGGGAGACCTCGCAAAAAATAACGGGTTAATAAGAATAAACCAAATACACCCAAGAGACAGTTTACCAAGCTCAACATACCGCTGTCTCAAGCTTTACAACACCTGTTGAGGATGAACCTGGTGATGTTGATAGGACCTCATCCGAATCCCAAGACTTCTTCCCTCAACTACAATCCTGATGCAAGGTGTGCATACCATTTCAACAGCCATGGACATGACACCAACAGCTGTTGGGCGTTGAGAAACAAAATTCAAAACCTGATTGATGAAGGAGCATTGGAATTCACACAAGATGGTCAACTGGAATGTTTATGTCAATCCTCCAAGGCTCACCATTTAAAGTGACAAGTTCTGACAAGAGAGGCTTTTGTTCATTAGAATTTTCAATTTGTAATTTTCTTTTTATTGTTCGAGTATTTGTTCATGTCAAACTTTGTTACTTTATCAATGCATTGCATATGTCTGTTTTGAATCAATCCATTCGTATTCACTATATTTAAATTGCTTTCCCTTTTGTGATGTTCAACTCTCGATTAAAAAATACTAAGCCTTTAGAGGGAGGATGACGAAAATGATACCACGGTCTCTACAGTATGCTTTTGAACAGACCCTGCTGATGATGTACAGACATTGTTTCAAATCCTAAACAGTGGAGTTATAAGGAAGATAATCCCTAGTCAACCCCTTTGAGCCAAAGAAGTAGGAGTTTTTCTTTTCACACAAATTAAAACCCTTAATCACAACCTGGGGGCAGGGTAGTTTTCTCAGTTAATCCAGGTGCACAATGAATGGCATCGAAGACGTCCTTCCAAATTAGAAGACGGTGATGGTTCCCTATAATCATCCAGACAGGCAGTTATTATCTCTCGAAGTAAAAGCCCATTAAGTCAAAACCTATGAAGAAGACTTAAGAAAAGAACGGGCGCATCCCGCTGACTGTAATCACAAAAGAAACAGTTCAGGCAAAAGACAAGGATAATAAAATAAAAAAGAAAGAGGTCCTACAAACTCTCAACAAAAATGATTGCTTGTTCAAAATAAATTGTCAGTATCCGAACCATCATTGGAATATCATAGCAAAAACTCAACTGGGGTTCTAAATGCACAATTAGCTGAGTTTAGGATCGAAGAACATCACGAAGAACGGGTGGGTACAAATACATTTTGAGCCTTTATCCTTTGTTTCTTGAACCGTGAACCAGGCCACGTTATAACCCTTAAAAGTCCTAGCTGAAGCATGGGTTAGTTCGAAAGCATATTGTCGCAAAAGGTATCCTGACTCCTGTAGGACTTGCTGTAAATCCTGAGTTGACATCACATTTTACAAAATTTTCCTGTTTTACTGAGAAATGCATTTTCAAAAACTTCAAGACAGACGTAAGCTTTGCATTCTTAAAATAACATTGTTTGCATATGACTATTTGTTCAAACAGCAGAGAAATTCGCACGACGAATATCTAGTGAACAAAAACCTTCTAAATAAAAAGGATCACCTCAAGTGGAAAAACACTTCCAACCAAGGGGCACGGTATGATCATTGTCCATCATCTGGGGCAGTCAAGTCAAATTCAAAGAATCTCTCAAAGATGTCAAAAAGCCAGGGGCAAATCTCCATCTGAATCACTTGGGGCATTGGACATCTTCTGGTAGTATGGCGACATAACACTACTGACAGTGACAACTCCCTACTCCCTGAGAGTGTGGACATAGTAAGAAAATACTACGCATGAACAAAGACCTGCTAGGTCGATTGGCCTAGGCAAAATAAGGGCATCTCGGCAAACCAAAAAGGTTCGAGCAAAAATTATGGATAAAAACAAAAAAGATTTGTACACCCGACAGGTCGAAAACCTGAAAAGGCGGCTTGGGCAAAAAAGGGTATCCCGGTGGACTGAAAATCTGAAAAGACAGTCCAGGCAAAAGTCAGGGATTAAAGCGTACGACTATGTCCGGTCATCTCGTTACTTGCCTATCAGTAGAAGACTTATCATTCTGATCGGTAGTTACCAAGCACCTCATAAGTTGGGATGACACTCAATCCACAAGGCCTCCGCAGGCACTTTCTCCAGCAGGTACAAGGGAATAAAAGTCTTGATGCAAAGTCATTGTCATATCCTCAGCATGCGTCCCAGTAACATTCACTCCCTGCAGAGTAGGGAAAAGACAGTGATGTTAGCTGTCCCGAACAGGACACAATTCTCCCCAGCTGAGGCTCGCAACCGCGAATGATTCGGTAATATTCTCCCCAAGCAGAGCTTATCTACCATCAGCACTGGAAGATTATCCCCAGTGAAGTTTGGAGAATTATCCCCAGTAGAGTCTGGAAAACTGTCCCAGTAGAGTCCAAAAGATTATCCCCAGTGAAGTCGCAACTGGAAAATCATCCCCAGCGGAGTTCATTCCTTTCACAAACAGAAACTCATTCCCCCAACAGGTTTCATTATCGCTAACAATGATTATTCATCCCCAGCCGAGGTCGTTCCTTCAAATCGACAGATTCTCTAGCAAAACATCTCTTCCCCACAGAGTCATTTCCTCGTCAGTCTATTCCCCAGCGGAGTTATTCTCTCCTGCAGGATTATTCTCCCAATCATCTTCAGTCGTTATCTCCAGCGAGCGAAACTCTTTATTTTCCAACAACAATCAGGGATTTATTTTCCCAAACTCGGACATGCCACAATAGCATTTCATGTTCATATATCATGACGTGCGCATACATATTGCATACAACATAATCTCATTTATTTTGAGAACATCATCATATAATGCATGTCATACATCATATACGATTAATTATGTACCTTTTCAGGAAAGATGGTTATCATCAATAACTTCCAGCAAGTTCAAGATTAACTTCGGAAACTAAACAGAGTAATTATCTACACGATCAAATGCATCTTTACATGGGTTCGTCACGAAGAAATCTTACACGGGTTTCTCCTAAATGCAACTTTACACGGGTTTGTCACGAAGAAATATTACATGGGTTTCTCCTAAATGCAGCTTCACACGGGTTTATCCTGAAAAATCCTACACGGGTCCTTTCTCATATATTTCTGAATGAATTTTTACACGAACTCATCCTAAAGTAACCTTACCCAGGTTCCTCCTGAGGTTTTACACGAACTTATCACAAAGTAACCTTACCCAGGTTCCTCCTGAAGTTTTACACGAACTTATCACAAAGTAACCTTACTCAGGTTCCTCCTGAAGTTTTACACAGACTAAGCCCGAAGTAACCTTACCCAAGTTCCTCCAGAAGTTTCACACGAACTTAGCCCGAAGTAACCTTACCCAGGTTCCTCCAGAAGTTTTACACGAACTCATCCCAAAGTAACCTTACCCAGGTTCCTCCTGAAGTTTTACACGAACTTATCACAAAGTAACCTTACCCAGGTTCCTCCTGAAGTTTTACACAGACTTAGCCCAAAGTAACCTTACCCAGGTTCCTCCAGAAGTTTCACACGAACTTAGCCCGAAGTAACCTTACCCAGGTTCCTCCTGAAGTTTTACACAAACTTATCCCAAAGTAACCTTACCCAGGTTCCTCCTGAAGTTTTACACAAAATTATCCCGAAGTAACCTTACCCAGATTCCTTCTCGGTCCCGATACAGTTTTACCCAAACTCATCATGGAGCAACCTTACCTAGGTTTCTTCTCAGTTCAGATGTAGTTTTATCCAAACTCATCATGGAGCAACCTTACCTAGGTTCCTTCTCAATTCAGATGCAGTTTTACCTAAACTCATCATGGAGCAACCTTACCTAGGTTCCCTCTCAGTCCAGATGCAGTTTTACCCAAACTCATCATGGAGCAACCTTACCCAGGTTCCTTCTCAGTTCAGATGCAGTTTTACCCAAACTCCTCACAGAGCAACCTTACCCAGGTTCCTTCTCGATTCAGATGCAGTTTTACCCAAACTCATCATGGAGCAACCTTACCTAGGTTCCTTCTCAGTTCATATGCAGTTTTACCCAAACTCATCATGGAGCAACCTTACCTAGGTTCCCTCTCAGTCCAGATGCAGTTTTACCCAAACTCATCATAGAGCAACCTTACCTAGGTTCCTTCTCAGTTCAGATGCAGTTTTACCCAAACTCCTCACAGAGCAACCTTACCCAGGTTCCTTCTCAGTTCAGATGCAGTTTTACCCAAACTCATCATGGAGCAACCTTACCTAGGTTCCTTCTTAGTCCAGATGCAGTTTTACCCAAACTCATCACAGAGCAACCTTACCCAGGTTCCTTCTCGGTTCAGATGCAGTTTTACCCAAACTCCTCACAGAGAAACCTTACTCAGGTTCCTTCCCATAAGCCTTACTATCCAGGTTCCTTCTCACCTATCAAATACGATTGGTTTCACCTTTCCCTAGCAGGTCGCAATACAACCTATACACGACTAGATACGCAGTTCACTTCCGCTTCCTTAAGCCAGAGTTAATTCCTCAGTAGAATAACGGACGATCGAAGTTCCTAAATTTCAACAGAGATGATTCCTCAGTAGAATAACGGACGAGTTCCTAAATTTCAACAGAGATGATTCCTCAGTAGAATAACGAATGATCGAAGTTCCTAAATTTCAACAGAGATGATGCCTCATTAGAATAACGGACGACCGAAGTTCCTAAATTTCAACAGAGATGATGCCTCAGTAGAATAACAGACGATCGAAGTTCCTGAATTTCAAAAGAGACGATTTCCCAGTAGAATAACAGACGACTGATAAGGTTAGCTTCCTCAAGTTCCCAGGAAGCTAATGCAATGATTTGCTTGAGCAATAAATGGCTGGAATGGCTTGGAGAAGTCAATGTGCAATGCTCTGTTTTTGGTTATGGAGGATATGGAAAATGATGTTACAGTAATGAAACAGGGACAGAGATAGGTTACACTTGATGTAAGGAAGCTTTAGAAACTAAAAGGCCAAGAAACGCACGAGGGAAATATGAGTTTGATGTTCAAGGTTAGAAATTATGCAACAATGGAGTTTTTGGGCAATTTCTAATTTGAGAGAGTTTTGGTGTGTTTCGGGGTGCTTAAACTCGTCCTCTAGCTCACAAATAGTGCCTCTATTTATAAGCAATAAGTATGGAGGCTTGTTGTTGAACAAAATTAAAAATCATCAGTTAAGCATAACATGTGATTTTTTTTAGAAATTCAAGTTTCAAAGCTTTGTGTACTGGCTAAGATAGAGTGGTTATGCTTTAAACACACTTGCTTCTGACTTTGTAGATGGAGTGTGATCAGAGGGAACAAGTTAGAGGCTCAAGAATTAACTTTGCGCATAAAGCTTGCTTTTCTAAAATGGAAGTGTTCACTTTGTGCCATTAATGGAAATGTGGATTGGATAAAGCTTAAACCACTTGGATTAAAGCTCAAAAGTTTGTGTAATCCATTAATGATGGATATATATACATAAGTTAGAAGGCCTTCAAAGCAAGATTATGCAGCCTAACATTGAAATTTCATTTTTGTTCATCATGAAAATGACCTATAATTTTAGTTTGAAACCCTAACTTCCTCTCTTCGATTCTCCCTACTCAAGAATGATCTCAAGGAATTCTTGGACATTTTGGAAATCTTGTAATGTCCTATACAACCACTATTTGAATCAATTTTGAAAATTCCCCTTGGAGCTATATGAAAAAGTGCCATGAAGTTAGGTCAAAATCCTGCCTAAAATAGGGTAAAATTTCACTAAGTGTTTAATTTCAAGACCATGACTTTATGAATTAATAAATTGAGATCCAATCACTTTTAGAAGAAGTTGTGTAAATAAATGCCGTAGATCTCATGGATATATACAAATTTCATGTTGAAAGTTTCTTTTGAATCATCTTGCATCATGGTGAAAAATTGGCTCAAAGTTGTGAAAAAACATGAAGTTTTAAACACTTAGAAAAATTTCTAACTTAGAAAACTTTGACTTTTCAAAATGAAATCTTGACTTTTTGATTTATTGATGAACAAGTTTCATATTTTGACATGTTTTGATGAATTGTGATCTTTGACACTTGATTTTGACCAAAATGTCAAAGTTTGACTTTTCAGTATACAGTTGACTTTTGATCAGTTGACTGAAAATTCATTATCAATCCAATTGATCTTGAGCAATGTTTTGAGTCATGCCATTAGGTAAAAATGATGCAATTGAACTCTTGAGATCATGCCTCAAACCAATTAACCATTTCCTAAGTCAAAAATCAGAAATTGCCCTTTCTCAGTCAAAACCCTAATTTTGACCATTTTGCCCTTTTGATGATTTGATCAAATTTCTTGAGGAATTATGGTCCAAACTTGACCAAATGATACATATAAGTTTATAATGTTGATATGGATAAAAAATTATGATGTTTGACTGTAAATTGGCCATAGTTGACCTTTTCCCAAATACAACTGATTTTTAGGTCAACTGCTCAATTGACTGAGCAAAAATGTGATCCAAGGCTTGAAA
This sequence comes from Vicia faba, assembly GCA_948472305.1. Classification (NCBI taxonomy): domain Eukaryota; kingdom Viridiplantae; phylum Streptophyta; class Magnoliopsida; order Fabales; family Fabaceae; genus Vicia; species Vicia faba. Next base: position 778,481,805 of record OX451737.1, read on the forward strand.
CTTGACATGAATAATCTTGAGGGTCTATAATGATCCATGAAAGTAATATGAGGAAATGAAAGTTAAATTATCCTTGTGCAATCTCAAACCCTAATTTGAGTCATCAGTGCTTAAGAAGGTGTCTTGAGTTGATCAACCCTAGTGTAGTCCTGAACCAAATGAGATCTTGTGAGAAAATATCTGATAAATAAGAGGGAAAATTTTGGGGTACAACACCATCCTCAAAAATTGTAGCTTTATACTTGTACGGTACAACCTTGTCAGATTTGTAAGGAACGGGCCCTGGAAAACAAATCACCACATGGGCAACAACTGGCTTGCTACAGTATTCAATTTCAACAGGGGCGGAATCATTGAAACACAGCACAATCACACTCACATATTCTTCAGACAGTCTTGTCATCAAATAATCAACACTAGAGAACAAACCCTCATCTAAGGAAAAGAATTCATCTGCGGAAGCATACTCGTCATCTGACTCTTCCTCAGCCAAGCAAACCTCAATCTCATTAACCTCATGGCAATCATCTCTTTACCCTGAAACCTTGATAGTTCCATTATCCAACAACAACTGAATACCTTTCCTTACAATTGAACATCCTCGGGAATCCCTTCAGCAAACCCGGCAAGATCCATAATGGTGCTTTACTTGACCAGTCATGTGGCAGAAGGTAGCATGCATTTGTATGAAATCATCATTCATGTGTTTCACATCAAAAATTCTGAACTCTCCAGGACATCTAGAAACCATGTTTACTTCTTCTTCATACTCTGCTCTAGGCTCGATTATATGGACGAGGCCCTCATCCATCATCTTCTGCAAACCAGCCTTTATCTTATCGCAACCTTGTATATTAGTACTACATACACCACAACCAGCATGGTCATGAGTATAGAAACTAAACTCGCAAAGGTCTACATGCATATTCACTAAGTCCCCTCTTACTGGGTTAATATCATAAATGCGGAAGTCCCCTGGACAACCAGCAACCATGTTAACAACATTCATTCCTCCATGTTTTGGGAGAGGATTATCTTTTACATTCAGACTGACATCTTTGAAGGATAAGAGGCCAGATCTAACCATTTTCTGTACGTCGGATTTCAGAGGATAACAATTTCCATATTATGTCCCGGTGCACCCTGGTGGAAAGCGCATGTTTGATCTGCCTTGTAGTACCAAGGTAAAGGGGATGGTGCAGCAAGAGGTGGCCTAGTCTGGACCAACTTTTTCTGAATCAATGCTGGAAGTAGCTTTGCATAACTTATAGGGATATATTCAAAAGGTTCTCTTCTCTGACTCTGCCCTTGGCTTCCCTGAGGGACTGACCTTTGATAAGCAACCGTAGTCAGAGCTACATTTATAATCGGAGTTACCGAGGCAACCTGTTGAGGGTGCTGATGATTTCTTCTAGATGTGTTGACCCTTCTTTCTTGAACAACATCATTTGTTTCTCCCTCTTTCTTCTTAATAAATCCATATGATAGCTTCTTCACATTGCTGGAACTTTCACTTTTTGTGAGACAACCCTCTCTCACAGCCTCTTCCAAATGAACACCCATCCCCACCATTCCAGTAAAATCACTGGGTGCACTTGCCACCATTCTCTCATAATAGAATGCACCTAGTGTTTTCAGGAAAATCTTTGTCATTTCTTTTTCCTCCATTGGAGGAATCACTCGGGCAGCTAGCTCACACCATCTCTATGCATATTCTTTAAATGATTCCCTGTCCTTCTGGACCATGGCCCTGAGTGGATCATGGTCAGGCGCCATGTCCACATTGTATTTGTATTGTCTGATAAATGCTTCACCTAAGTCATTAAAAGAATGAATATTGGCATTGTCCAGGCTCATGTACCATTTTAACGCTGCACCGGTTAGACTGTCTTGAAATAAATGGATCAATAGGCGCTGATCATCTATATGAGTAGACATTCTTCTTACACACATCACCAAGTGAGCATGAGGAGAAGTGTTACCCTTGTACTTTTAGAACTCCGGTAATTTAAACTTTGCATGTATCTTGACATTGGGAACCAAACACATGTCATTCACATTTTGCCCAAATAACTCTTTTCCCCTGAGGGCCTTCAACTCTTTCTGCATTTTGTCAAAACTGGTCTTGAAAATCATCCATTCTATCATAGAAACCCAAGTTTTCACTTGGTGGCAGAATAGGACGATACACATCATCATTAGCAAACGGGACCATATTCACCGAGGGTGGTGCAACAAAGTGAATCTCGTTTCTAGCAGTAGGGGTAACATGCATCACAGGAGGTGTGGAAGCAGTAGCAGTCTGAGTAAGCAGAGTAATCTAAGGATCCTAATTAAAACCTTCTGGCATAAAGTTTTCTAGCATCCTCCAAGGATATCCCGGAGGCGTACGATTCTGAACAACAGCTGGAGTAGCAGACACGGGGACAGTCAGAGCTTCAGTAGTAACCATTGTCTGGTGAGGCTGAACACTCGGTGGCTGATTCTGAGCAGCCACCAGAGATTCCATCAGAGCAGTGAGATTGGCCATGCCGGCCTTTAGATCAAAAACTTCCTCGCGTAGCTCGCGATTCTCTTGTTCTAGGTTATCCATCTTCCTTCTGAAATTAGCCCGGGTATTGTATTGGTGAGACAACTTGCTAAACAAAGTAAAGAAGCTCAGTAAGACCCCTGTATATGCATAGAGAATTCAAGAAGTATGTACAATATGATGCATGATGTGCAATTCACATGATTCATTTTATCGTTATTTCAAGGAACTTCAAGATTTATAAACATTTTGCAAATATCAAAGTAATAACACATTTAAAATACTGAATTTTTTTTATTATAATAACTTCAAAATGGATTACAAGTTTCAACAATCCTAAGTACAAGATGAAAATAAAGTCTAAAACCCTAAGAGGCACACCTGATGGAGATCAATCTATATGCTGACGTTTCCCGGTAAGTCTGACAATTTGAGCCTTTAACCTCTAGTTTTCTTCTGCATATCTGGTGGCGACCTCCTTCCAATCACTTGAATCAGGGAGCGAGCAACTAGAACCTGAATGAGGCTTAGGGGAAAATAAATCCCCTTGACTATCCATCGTCTCTACAGCCCGACTCTCGAGAATCTCAATCAAGTCATTTTTCTCCTTCAAGTCTTCTTGGTAAGAAATCTCTATAGTTTGGCACTTATTCTTCCAAGCTTCCTTTTCCTGTTGCATCCTGACTAAAGCAAGTTATAGCTCTTCCACATTATCCAATATGGGAGGAATGGTCTTCATGAACAAATCAGGCATAGGTGCTTCTCGAGAATACGACATCTTTAACTGAATAGCTCTGGCTTGTACCCACTGAAGATAAGGCTCCAAAGAAACAGCCCCCTAGGTCCCAAGTCCTTCATACTCTTCCTGTGAATGTGACTCCAGGCCTTCGCAATTTGTTCCCTAGCTTCCATATGGTCTTCTCCCTATTTCAGGAAGAAACTACTCAAATGAATATTATTTGGCTTATCCCTCATCAGATATCCAAGTTGTCGTCATGCAAGAACAGGGTTGTAGTTGATTCCTCCCTTTGTACCAAGAAGAGGTACATTAGGGAAACTACCACAACCGTCGACAATCTCTACATCATGATAAACCTGATGATACCAAACAATATCTGAGTGGGTAAGTGCCATGATCTTAGGAGCCCAATAGGGTTCCTTCCTGATATCCCAAAAAGCATCAGACTGAGGCAAATGAGAAGTAAACCAACGGTACAACAGAGGCGTGCAATAGATAATCATCCCCCCATGATAAGAATCCCGAAGATGAATAGAGTAATAAGTATCACCCAACAATGTAGGAACTGGGTTTCCAATCATGAAGATCTTGACAGCATTAATGTCAACAAATTTATCCACATTAAGAAATAAGAATAACCCATAAGCAAATAGAGCAAAAATGGCCTCAAAAGCGACTGTACTCTTCATCCTGGAAAAGTAACAAGCTTTCTCCAATAAGAACTGAGTTGGTAATCCTCTAATCCCTACTTTAGTAGTCATGTGGGCTTCAACCTCATACTTCCCCAAATGGATCAAAGCAACAATCTCATGTGGTTTTGGCTCACCCTCCAAAACAATAAAAGGAATACGATCGATAATAGGCAAACCCGGTAGATAAGAATACTCATTTAGTGTAGGCATCAACTGATAGTCAGGAAATGTAAAGCATCGATACATCAGATCATAGAATTGGACCAAGGTCAAGAGAATACCCTCCTTCATCCTAAGCTTTATGAGAGAAATGATGGACCCATACTTCTTCGAGAAACCTGCAGAAAACACAATCTCGGGAATCAGACTCATTAACTCATCTATCTTGGGATCTTTGAAACTGTATTTTCCCGTCTTTTTTTCCCCAGAATCCATAGTCAAAAAGTACTTGAGATTTCCACAAATAGTCAACTTTTAAGTCCCTTGAAATAGAACGTCTTCCAAAGATGCTTATGAGTGCATGAATGCATGATGCAACAATCACACACAAGGTCATAAACATAGGGTTCATAGGTTCAATGCCACGAGCATGAGGTCGAAGGTATTACCCAAAAGGTATGGTTTAAAAGTTATCACCTGCCGAACAAGGTTCTAAAGGTTCCCAGAGTATACATCCTTCCTTCAGATATTACCAACATCCCGATTAACTCGGTAATTAGTAATATTCTCAAGAAAAACTCGTCCGAGCATAGTATCGCGTGATAACTATTTTCGGATTACTCCGTCATAGCTTCCTCACTACACCTAAAAGGCCAAGATGGGTTAGGTAATCTATGGTCCTCAGTTTCAGCAGGCTCCCAGGTCAAAAGCAGCATGTCTTCCTGATTACTTGGTAAATGATACTACAATCAAAGAGGCATCCACTGAGTGGGAGATTGCATGCCTCCTTTTTTGGGATTACTCCCTCAAAGTTAACATGACTATACCGCCCGTCCTATCTTAAGCTTACCCAAGTCCGGGTATAGGACTTATGAGAAATCCCCAAGCATCCTGAAAACCAGGAAAATCCAGACAAACATATATACAACATATAACATATAAACAACAATAACACATATACAAATATACACAAAGATAGGCTCAACCCACTTAGGGATAGACCAGCAAGAGGTCAACCTTTCCCCAGCAGAGTCGCCATTGCGCTTTATTGTTTCCAAAGGAATGGGAAAAGAGCGAATAACCCAAAAAAGGGGGGAAATATTCTAGGTAGGGGGTTGGTTATGCAAATGGAAGGTATTAACATCCTAAACATCTACGGTACTCTGAAGGAAACTCTTTGAAATTTTTTATATATTTTGGCTATAAAATTTGTATGTAAAATGGATTGTGGGGATGAGAAAAAAGAAGTATATTATTTACGATTTTTGCACCCGCCGCAGTTGCGAACCTTTAGTGCCTACGTATAACCTTCCGTGCAATAGGGGATCAGGGTACACGTAGTTCCTCTTCAAAATTTGAAACGCAAGTGCGTTAGTTAATTTTATGAGATAAGACATCATTGTCATTGTCTGTATGGAAACCATACTTACTACCCACAATCATGAGAAAGGAGAATTTGCTTCATCTCAAAGTGGAGGATATGGTTTGGATTTTAAAATCAACAAAAACCTCACTCAACACCCAAGTGGAAAATATCTCTCTTTACTACATATTGTAGAAGTATAGTTGTTTACATCACTATAAGGATTGACAAGAGTCCAATCTTCTGAGAAAAGCTTTAAAGCAAAAAAGCCAAAGTGGCAAAGATTGTTTGAATAAGATTGATTGACTTTTAGTCTTCTCACAAAAATGTCAAGGTATTATTAAGTTAATTAAAGTTTATTTATGAAAATATTTTGAAAATGCATGGACCTAAGTCCAAGTTTATTATGAAATTGGTTCAAGTTTAGAAACAAGAAGAGTTTTCAAAAGGAGGGAGAAGATTTTTGAAATTAAAGAAGATGAGAGGAGATGAGGGGACTATACTAAAGCATAAGGTAAAAGTTAGGGAAAAGAACCATCTAACTAATAAGAAGCCAACACTTGACATTATGAGTCAAGATAGAATCCCATTCTTTGGATTAAAACCAAGCAAGGATACTAAACCTCTTGAGAAGACCAAATTTCAAATGTATTAAGTCTTTATAAAAATTGAGCAGAGTAACGGTTGTATACAGATGAATTCAAGATTACAGACAAAGTATGTAATCACAATAACCTGCACACAAAACAAACAAACAACTCAATGTCTTGAGGTAAACCCCAATAAATCCATGCATAATATCAATTAAGGTCACAAGGTCTCCAACATAGGTCCAAGTTTCTATTCCTAATTCCAAGAAGTCCATCACTCCATAATGCCAAGGATAGTAACCAAATAGTCCAAGTAACATTAAAGTTTTTTAGGGTTTAAGTTGATTATTAGGTATCTTCAAAAAGAGATCAAAAAGCTCAAGTGAGCAAAATAAAAATGACATGAATATAAAAGCTCAAGTGAGCAAAGATGAAAATAGCATGAAATGTAAATGCTAAAGTAAATGGCACACAAAGTAAAAGCATAAAATAAAAGTATAAAATAAAGTCAATTGTTAGAAGTTAATGGTTAGTTTGATGATCATCTTAAAACTTGCATTTGGAACTCATTAGAGGATTGGTAGAACTAAAGCCTCCCAACAACAAGTTGCATTTGCTTTTTGTCAAGTATATCATCTATTTTAAGAATCTCAAAGTAACTTAATGATCAATGATGTTTAAGTGATCCACTTTGACCAAAATTTATGAAGTTTTATTAGAGGATTGGTAGAACCAAAGCCTCCTAACAATAAATCTCAAGGTTATTGGATCATAAGGTTCAAATTAATATATTTGGGCTTACAAATATAAGTTTGAGCCACGAATGATCATTTTCTCAAATCAGGACAAAATTTAGTGCTATGTTAAGCAATCGTAAGTGGACTTATATAGAAGTCACACCTATTTTGAGGTCGGTCAATAGCAATCTATGCACCATTTATTTTGAGACATGATATAGAAATCATACTCCAATAACACTTAGTGCAATAATAATGGGATGAGATGAAGAGGGAAGGGAAAAATGAATAAACCACATTTGAATAAAAATTTAATCAAACTATTATTAAAATTCAATCATCCATATTTATGGAGTTAAACTCAACACCATGAATCCAATGATATTAATAAAGTTCATGATCAAAATTTCAATCCAAGATCAGCCAGAAAATATACAAAAATAAAATTGTATTTAAAATAAAAGAATAAGAGTTTAAAAATGATTAAAAATGAAAATAATAGAGAAAAAAGGAAACTATGTTCAAATTAATCAAGAAAAAATAAGTAAGACCATATAAAAATCAGAAATGGACTCAAATATTTTTATAAATTTTTTGGTAATTTTCTAAAGTCAGAAACTATTTTTAAAATTAAAAAAAAGGTAAAAAAACAAAAAAATGATGAAAAATAACAAAGTCAGAAATAAAAAGTAAATGAGGTCACCAATATTTGTCACAATGTCATTGGATCATTTCCTATTTTTTCCAAATTTTTTGGAGTAAATAAAAAGTATTTTTAAACATTTAAAACAAATCCAATAAAGTGAAAAATTATAAAAAAATATCAAAAACACAAAATAAAGTCATGAAAAAAAAAATCAGAAAGAGAAAAATCAAAAGTATCTTCCATAATTTTTTCCATATTTTTTGGAGTTAAAATGAATTTTCTATGAATTTTTGAAATTTAAAACAATTAAATATAAAACTCAGAAATAAAAAATAAAGTCAAAAATATGTGGACCATTGGAGGAGAGTCAAAACGCGTTAGTAATCAAATCCAAGGGGTCTGACGCGCGGTAAATATCATGGTCATTACTCAATAAAGCACGGGATTCAATATAAAATCAGAAATTCAAAAATTCCAAATGGCGATGTTTCATTTGGTGAAGGATGATACATTACTCATCTTCAACCTCCAGCCAGTCGGAAAACCAGGTTGCTCAAACTGTAAAATTAGAACACGAGACCGGTATTATTCGCTTCGTCTCATCAAGATGAAGACAACCACACCTTCGCGAAAAATTTATGTAAATTGTAGCTCAAACAAGTTGGAAGAGAAGTTTTGAAAAGGGGTTTGAAATTTCATAGTCAAAAGATGCTTCCAGTTAAAAACTAATGTTACGACTAGAACCAGGGTGGTGAGAGCTTCACAATAGTATCAAAGTTTGAGAGAATTGGTGAAGGAATCTACCTATTAAAGTTAAGTTGCAGAGCTCTGAAACTGGACTTCTGTGGATCAATATTGGTCATGATTCTTGAAGGTAATTGTATGGTTAGCTTCAGAGAAGTATGAAGGTGAATTGACAAAGAAAAATGATTGAGGGATGCTGCAAAAGCAAATTCGAAGTAGCTGGAAATTGGGTTCAAGAGAGAGTTTGACAGGGTGATCTTGATTGTCTAAGCTTGAAGAAATGAATGGGAGATGACCCTCTATTTATAGGAGAATGAATGGGATCCTTAAGCGTGTGAAATGATGAGGTTTGGAGGGAAATCGTGCAGGTCTATAGCATGAACAAAGTGTGACTTGTTTAGCATCAAAACTCAGTCAAATCGTGTTTTTCATGATGCTAAACGCCTTTGGAAAGTTTCTAAACATGATTAGAAGCAAAAATGCATGGAAAACTTGAGATTAGAAGGCAAAATAAATATTTCAAAATCTGACTTGTGATGAAACTTCAGTTTCAAGTTACCAAATTCAAATCAATGGCATTCTCAACTCAAGGGATCTTAGGGTCTGATTCTTGAAGTTTTAGAAGGATGAGGTTACAAGCTTTGTAATGGAAAAAGAATGGGTTAAAATGGATGCTTGAGCTGAAAGTTATGTTGAGTCAAAGTTGGAAGAAAGAAGTTGACTTTTCATACTTAGAAAATTTCTAAGTTTTTTCTTTAAAAATGACTTATAATGTCTTGTATCTAAACATGGTCTTCCACTTGGAATTTGTTCTTGACCAAAAAAGATGGTATGAATTAGATATATTGAATGTCATTTTGAGACTTGAACCATTTAAAATCTTCAAAAATTGAGAGAGTTATGACTTGTTGAAGTTGGCAAAAATTCATGAAATGACCTATAATCTTTTGCATCCTTATGGCATCTTCCATCCATTTTCACACTTTGAACTTTGAAGATGGGTTGAAGTTTACACATTCAATATCATTATGGAAAAATAATGGGCTTAAGGTGATGAAAATTGATCAAGTTATGATCATTTGAAGTCACATAAAGGAATTTGAGGGTTCATCTGGAGGACTTGTAATCTTTCTTCATCATCAAGTTTCTTACACACAAAATTTCCTTGAGACTTTTGAAGTGATTTGTTAATAACCCTTTGAAGAAAAGAATGTTTTTGTAATCACTTAAAAATACCAAAATATGAGCAAGATATACCCCTTTGAAGTTCAAAACCCTAGCTCCTAGAACAACAAAATGCCTTGGGAAATCTTTGCAATTTTGATCAACCTTCTTGCACAAATACCTTTGTCATGTGATTACAAGTTATTGAGGATGTTAAGGAGAAACCATTGCAACCAAAACCATTTCCAAATCTTGAGAATTGAAGGAGATATGCACTTGTGATCATTGAAATCAAAGACTTATCCAATTGAGTCAAACTTCATTAGTCAACCCTTGTACTTTTGAGCTAAATTTGACAAATTGAGGCATAATGAATCATGAAAGAGTTTGTCATAATGTTATTTCAAAATATATTTCATAGATGCTTGAATATCAATGAAGCTTTATTGAGGAAGGTACAAAGAAGGAACTCATGAATCCAAAAGCTGACTTTGATGGAATGCATTGTGCTTTCACCTATATCATCAACAATTAGGATACACATACATTTTATTTGTTAATTAAAGAGTAATAAAACATAGATGATCACAAAATACAAGTCAAGGTACTTGGTGATTCCCCATAGAGCAAGACCAAAGATAGGGAGAGGAAACAAACCCTAGTGTATGACTTTGTTGTGATTTAATTGATATGATATGATGAAGGAATCTTAGGGGCAAAAATTGGGGTACAACACAATCATATCTTTAATTTTGTTCTTCAGAGCCCAGTAGCCATTTGTATCATATCCAGGACTATTGGAATGGTATGCATACCTTTCATTGGGTTGGTAACTAGGAGCAGAAGTATTGGGATTCCAGAGAGGAGCCTTTAACATAATCAGCTTTGCCTTCAACTTATGCTGTAAACCTTGAGCCAGTGACATGTTGATTTTGATGAATTTTCTTTTAGGCGCGACCTCCTTATGCTGATTCCCCTGTTGACGTTGTTGCACAGGCATATGATTAGAGATTATCACAGCTCTCACAGATTGGTTGTGGTTACCTCTAGCATGTCCCTCCCGACTATATACAACGTTAGACACTCTATTTCCAATGAAAGGCTTCTTCGTTGAACTTGAAGATGTATCCATTTGAATCTCATCACTCTTGATACTGGCTTCTACTCTTTTATATGTCAATATCAGCTCGGTGAACCCAGCTGAAGAGCTTCCAATCAGATGGTTGAAAAATGGGCCTGACAAAGTACCCAAGAACATATCTACCAGCTCTCTATCAGACAAAGGAGGCCGGACTCTTCCTATTGTAATTGCAAGCTTCCCAAGTCATATTTAAAGCATGTGTTTTGATGAAGACAACATGGACATCAACATCAAATAAAAGTCTTGAAGATTATTGAAGAATTATTGAAGAATCATCAAATGTCAATATGGTATAAATAATTCTTAAAATCTTGAATATAGATGTTCACAATATGCATTCATTAACATATACATATTCCATAACTTTAAGATCAAGAAAAAATTGTTTGAAATATCTTTCAAAAAGTATTTTTGAAAATAACCCTTTAGGAACCGGTTCCTCCCTAACAGGGAACCGGGTTCCAGAATTTCTCAAAAAACATGTTCCTGGATTTTGTACCAGGAACCGGGTTGTACCAATAGGGGAACCGGTTCCTGCATGATATTTTTGAATTCCAAATTATAACGTTCACTAAGAACCGGGTTCTGTCAGTGTCAGAACCGGTTCCTAGCGAACCAGTGCAGTTTTTACTTTGTTTTTTGAACATTTTTCAAGTGGTATCTTTTCATGAATGCATTGCAACTTTTCATATGAATTGGCATGAATGAAGAGGTTCTTACAACTTTATAAAATGCAGATTTTCTTATTTCAAAAAATATGCAAGAATGCTTCAATTTTCAAATTAACAAATATACTTCTTCAATAAACAATTTTCTCATTCATTCAAATTTGCACATAAACTTTCATGTGCTCATAATTTTGTGAAACTTGCCATATACACTTTCATTATCATTACAAGTTTCATACATACATTGTGAACATTTATATACATTGTTGAGAATTGTTTTCATCTTGAAGAAGAAGATCAATTGAAGATTGATAAAGCTCTCCATATACTTCAAACTAAATCATTGTATTACTTAAAGGTTTTCCCTTACTATCCAGGATTGTTGGAAGTAAGTGTTGTGATTTGAAGAGGATTGTTCTTCATTCACATTAGTATTTGTTTGGTCTTAAAGGTGTTAAGAACCTTTGATCACCCTATAGGTTAGATAGTAAGCATAGGCTGTACAATCATTCTAACTATAGTGAAATATCTTTCGTGTTGGAAAAGGGACTGGAGTACTCTCGGATTGTGAGGGGAACCAGGATATATCACCGTGTTCTTTACTTTTCCGCATTTATCGCTTTCATCACCATAATCAGGAAAAGATAAAGATATAATCAAAACCTTCAAACACTTAACCAAAATTACTACCAAGCATTCTCATAAAACCGAATAAATTTTATAAGACCTAATTCACCCCCCCTCTTAGGCACTCTGAAACTTACAATTGGTATCAGAGCAAGTTATAGGTAACTTGTTCCTAAAGATCCAGAATGGCTTCCGCAAATCATCAACCAATTTTCAGAGATGGTGGTAGTAACAACAAGCCTCCTCTATTCTGTGGTGAATATTTTGACTTCTGGAAAATACGCATGAAGGCGCATTTAGAAGCACAAGGAGAGGAAGTATGGGATGTTGTTGAAAATGGTCCATTTATCCCAATATCAATAATCAATGGCATTGGTTCTGTAAAGCCCAAAACTGCATGGGACGACGATGATAAAAAGAAAGTTCTCTATGACAAAAAGGCAATAAACCTTCTTCAAGGTGCACTCAGTATGGACGAATTTTTCCGTGTCTCGAACTGCAAGACAGCAAAAGAAATATGGGATACCCTGGTTCAAACTCATGAAGGAACGACTGAAGTAAAAAGATCAAGGCTAAATACCTTGAGTCAAGAATATGAACTATTTCGAATGCAGCCCGAAGAATCCATTCTTGACTTACAAAAGAGATTTGTGCATTTGATAAATCACTTAAATGCTCTTGGTAAAACCCTGACAAATGTTGAACTCAACTTGAAAATCCTTAGATCATTGACTAGGGAATGGAAACCAAAGGTGACGGCAATCTCGGAAAAGAAGAGTCTCTCCGCAATAACTTCTGCTACATTATTTGGCAAGCTTCAAGAATATGAAACGGAACTCGGTAGACTTGAAAAACGTGAAAATTTAGAGAAGAAATCCAAAGGCATTGCCTTGAAAGTTGATTCAAAGGAAAGTCAAGATAAAGATGCATCGGAGGAAGATGAAAACTTCTTGCTTCTTGTAAAAAGGTTAGGAAAATATTTTGGTCATAAAAATAATCTTCATAATGCTAACTTTGTCAAGAGGAAGAAATTTTATAATCATAAAGATAAAGAAGCCTCCACGTCAACACAAGATGTCACATGTTATGAATGTGGAAATCAAGGTCACATAAAGCCAGATTGTCCAAAACTCTCCAAGAAAAATGGATTCAAAGGAAAAAAGGAGTTCAAGAACAAAAAGGCTTATGTTGCATGGGAAGATAATGAGATAAGTTATTCATCTGATTCGGAAAGCGAGGAATGTGCAAATCTAGCATTAATGGCTTCACATCACTCCGACGATGAAGAAGAGGTTAGTAATGAATTTAATCTTTTTGATGATGATGTTCAAGATGCTATTGATGAACTCTTGAAAGAATGCAAAAGTTTATACAAAAAGGTGTCAAATCAAGAAAAAGAACTTCTAAGTTGTTTAGAAAAAATTGACACCATGACTAAAGATTTTGAACTTCAAAAACAGAATTTTATTAAAGAAAAAGAAAACTTTGCATGCTCCAAGTGTGAATCAAATGTCTTTCAAATTGTTCAATTGAAAAGAGTCATTGAACGATATGAAAAAGGACAAATAGGATTGGAAGGATTACTAAGCCAACAACGTTATCCTAATGATAAAAGGGGTCTTGGTTATGTGAATTCTAAGAAACCAAGTAACAATCCCACTGTTTTTGTAAAGGCTAGTAATAGTTCCAAACCCAAGAAAGTAGAAAAGAAGCAAGTTGTTCATAATCATCAAAAGAAAAATGGTAATGTATCGAAAAAGAAAACATTTCCTAAGAAGAAATCTTATCCTTCTAGATATAGAAGTAACTTTGAACCTACTTGTTTTTATTGTGGTATTAAAGGCCATACACCTAATGCTTGCTATGTTAGAAACTTTAGTATAGCAAGTGGGCATTATGTGTGGGTGAAAAAGGGAACTAACTATGAAGGACCCAAGGCAACTTGGGTACCTAACAAAGAATAATTTGTCTGTGTAGGTATGCTTGAAGTCCACATCAAATGTTTTGTATCTTGATAGTGGATGTTCAAAGCATATGACAGGAGATGTACACCAATTTTCATATCTAGTACATAAAGCCAAAGGGTATGTCACCTATGGAGACAACACCAAAGGAAAGATTCTTGGCGTTGGAATAGTTGGCACACCTCCATCCATTCAAATTGAGGATGTTCTCTATGTTGAAGGATTAAAGCACAATCTTCTTAGCATAAGTCAACTTTGCGATAGAGGGTTCAAGATCAAATTCAACAAAGATGAATGTCTCATTAGGGATGAGGCAACCAATGAGGTAAAACTCAAAGGTATAAGAACTAACAATATTTTTATGATTACTTTAGATGATTTGTCTCTGAAGGTACAATGTCTTATGGTAAACAACAATGACGCTTGGTTATAGCACAAGAGGATCGCTCACATTCACATGGAGCACTTGAACAAATTGGTTAAGCATGACTTAGTTATTGGTCTACCAAAGATGAAGTTCATCAAAGACAAATTATGCAATGCATGCCAAAAGGGCAAACAGACCAAAACAACTTTCAAATCTAAGAATGTGGTGTCTACTACAAGACCACTACAATTGTTACACATGGATCTCTTTGGTCCATCAAGAACAAAAAGCTTCGGAGGTAATGTATACGCTTTAGTCATTATTGATGATTTTTCTAGATATTCTTGGACTTTGTTTCTTGTGCAGAAAAGTGATGCTTTTAAAGCTTTTAAGAAGTATGCTAAGCAAATCCAAAATGAAAAATCACTAAAGATTGTATCCATAAGAAGTGATCATGGTGGAGAATTCCAAAATGCTCAATTTGAAGAATTTTGTGAAGAACATGGTATCTCTCATAATTTTTCAGCACCTAGAACTCCATAACAAAATGGAGTAGTTGAAAGAAAGAATAGGTTTCTAGTGGAACTTGCAAGAACAATGCTTAGTGATGCAAATCTTCCTAAATATTTTTGGGCGGATGCGGTTAGTACGACATGTTTTATTGGAAATCGAGTGATCATTAGACCTATAATAAAGAAGACTCCATATGAACTCTTCAAAGGAAGAAAGCCAAATATTGCTCACTTTCACATTTTTGGATGCAAGTGCTTTGTTCTTAATAATGACAAGGATAATCTCGGTAAGTTTGACGAGAAATCCAACGAAGTTATTTTTCTTGGTTATTCGCTTTCTAGTAAAGCATATAGAATTTATAATAAAAGAACTTTAACTATTGAAGAATCTATGCACATATCTTTTGATGAAACTAACCCCTCTAAGGAGGAAGAAGTTGTTTGTGATGATGATGATCCTATAGATTTACCCCCGGAAGATCTTTCAATTGATCAAATTAAGAAATCATCGGAAAATCAAGAAAACATTGTACAACAAGATTCAAACACCAATGATCTACCAAAAGAATGGAGAACTCATAGAGACCATCCTATTGACAAAATTATTGGTGACATTAGCCAGGGAGTATCAACAAGATTGAATCTAAAAGATGCTTGCTTAAATATGGCGTTTGTTTCTCAAATTGAACCTACCAAAGTTGATGAAGCCTTAGGAGATGATCAATGGATTATTGCTATGCAAGAAGAATTAAATCAATTCGAGAGAAATCAAGTTTGGGAACTTGTTCCTAGACCAAGTGGGAAACACATCATAGGTACCCGATGGGTGTTTAAGAACAAACTTGATGAGAATGGTCTAATTGTTTGAAACAAAGCAAGGTTGGTTGCCTAAGGTTACAATCAAGAGGAAGGAATCGACTTTGAAGAAACATTTGCTCTGGTTGCAAGGTTAGAAGCTATACGTCTTTTACTTGCTTATGCTTGTTCATTAAATTTTCAGTTTTTTCAAATGAACGTCAAAAGCGCATTCTTGAATGGATACATCAATGAAGAAGTCTATGTCAAACAACCCCCAGGATTTGAAGACTTCAAACATCCTTCACATGTCTTTAAGTTGAGAAAGGCTCTTTATGGCTTAAAGCAAGCACCGAGAGCATGGTATGATAGACTTAGCAATTTTTTGTGTGAAAAAGGTTTCGAAAAGGGTAAGGTTGATAAAACCTTGTTCATTAAGAAAATCCAAAGTAACACTTTATTGGTTCAAGTCTATGTTGATGATATCATTTTTGGATCGACTAACAAAGAAATGTGTGAGGAATTCTCATTGATGATGCAAGGAGAATTCGAGATGTCTATGATGAGAAAGATGAACTACTTTCTTGGACTACAAATTAAGCAACTAGAAGATGGAATCTTCATCAATCAATCTAAGTATTGCAAAGAATTATTGAAAAAGTTTGATATGGACAACTGTAAAGCAATGAATACTCCAATGGGCTCTGGTACATACGTTGATCAAGATGAATCCGGTACTCCAATTGATATTACAAGGTACAGAGGTATGATTGGTTCTTTATTGTATTTGACGGTAAGTCGTCCTTACATCATGTTTAGTGTTTGTCTTTGCTCTCGCTTTCAAGCAAATCCAAAGGAATCACACCTCATGGCAGTTAAAAGGATCATGAAGTATCTTAAAGGAACAATCAATGTCGGCCTATGGTATCCAAAAGGTAGTACTTGCACTTTAATTGGTTATTCTGACGCGGATTATGCAGGTTGTAAAACTGACCGTAAAAGCACAAGTGGTACGTGTCACATTATTGGAAATGCATTAGTATCATGGGCTTGTAAAAAGCAAGCATGTGTTGCTCTTAGCACGGCCGAAGCAGAATACATAGCAGCGGGTAGTTGTTGTGCATAAATTCTTTGGCTCAAGCAACAACTCCGTGATTACGGACTTGATCTCGGATGCATTCCTCTTCGATGCGACAATACAAGTGCTATCAATATTACAAAGAATTCGGTCATGCATTCAAGAACCAAACATATAGATATTCGACATCATTTTCTCCGTGATCATGTTCTTAAATGAGATGTCGAGGTCACTTTTGTGGATACTCATAACCAACTCGCAGATATCTTCACTAAACCGCTTGCTCGAGAACCTTTCTTTAAAATCCGAAGAGAACTTGGTATTTTGGATGAAGGTGATATCTAAATGTTTCTCTTAAGATGTACGTCTTAACTTTTATATGTATTTGTTTCACTCTTTTTCCCCATCCTTTTTGATGTTAACAAAGGGGGAGAAGAATATGCATGTGTGTTGTTTTGTTTCAAAGAAATTGCAGGCCCAAATAAATATCAAACTCACTCCAAAATTCAAAGAATCATGGACTTAGGGGGAGCATACAATTTAGGGGGAGCCTTGCATTTGCTCAACATGTTTACTACACAAAACAACATAAAACATTTCAAGAAATCGTTTTCAAGACTTGGTTGTCATCATCAAAAAGGGGGAGAATGTAATTGCAAGCTTCCCAAGTCATATTTAAAGCATGTGTTTTGATGAAGACAACATGGACATCAACATTTCAAGGATGTGCAAAAAGCTTATCAACATCAAATAAAAGTCTTGAAGATTATTGAAGAATTATTGAAGAATCATCAAATGTCAATATGGTATAAATAATTCTTAAAATCTTGAATATAGATGTTCACAATATGCATTCATCAACATATACATATTCCATAACTTTAAGATCAAGAAAAATTTGTTTGAAATATCTTTCAAAAAGTATTTTTGAAAATAACCCTTTAGGAACCGGTTCCTCCCTAACAGGGAACCGGGTTCCAGAATTTCTCAAAAAACATGTCCCTGGATTTTGTACCAGGAACCGGGTTGTACCAATAGGGGAACCGGTTCCTGCATGATATTTTTGAATTCCAACTTATAACGTTCACTAAGAACCGGGTTCTGTCAGTGTCGGAACTGGTTCCTAGCGAACCAGTGCAGCTTTTACTTTGTTTTTTGAACATTTTTCAAGTGGTATCTTTTCATGAATGCATTGCAACTTTTCATATGAATTGGCATGAATGAAGAGGTTCTTACAACTTTATAAAATGCAGATTTTCTTATTTCAAAAAATATACAAGAATGCTTCAATTTTCAAATTAACAAATATACTTCTTCAATAAACAATTTTCTCATTCATTCAAATTTGCACATAAACTTTCATGTGTTCATAATTTTGTGAAACTTGCCATATACACTTTCATTATCATTACAAGTTTCATACATACATTGTGAACATTTATATACATTGTTGAGAATTGTTTTTATCTTGAAGAAGAAGATCAATTGAAGATTTATAAAGCTCTCCATATACTTCAAACTAAATCATTGTATTACTTAAAGGTTTTCCCTTACTATCCAGGATTGTTGGAAGTAAGTGTTGTGATTTGAAGAGGATTGTTCTTCATTCACATTAGTATTTGTTTGGTCTTAAAGGTGTTAAGAACCTTTGATCACCCTATAGGTTAGATAGTAAGCATAGGCTGTACAATCATTCTAACTATAGTGAAATCTCTTTCGTGTTGGAAATGGGACTGAAGTACTCTCAGATTGTGAGGGGAACCAGGATATATCATTGTGTTCTTTACTTTTCCGCATTTATCACTTTCATCACCATAATCAGGAAAAGATAAAGATATAATCAAAACCTTCAAACACTTAACCAAAATTACTACCAAGCATTCTCATAAAACCGAATAAATTTTATAAGACCTAATTCACCCCCCCTCTTAGGCACTCTGAAACTTACACCTATAAGATCTCTCCACTTCTGGGCATAATCTTTGAAGCCCTCACTGGAACCCATAGACATGCTTTGAAGTTGTGTACGGGTTAGAGCAAGGTCAACATTGTATTGGTACTTCCTGTAGAAAGCAGCAGCCAGATCCTCCCAGTGGCCGATGTTGGTTCCCTCCAGCTGATAGAACCATTCCAATTGAGTCCCCGGTAAACTTTCCTGGAAGAAATGCACCCACAAATTCCTATCAGCAATGTGAAGTTGGATCTTCCTGACATAAGACCTCAGATGCAACTTAAGACATGAAACTGCGTCATATTTAGTAAATGCGGAAACCTTGAACTTCAGTGGAATGACCACTCCAGAAACCAAACCTAATTCTTAAAAATCTAGACCAGGTACTCTCTGAATTTCCATGGCATTGAGACGATCCTCCAACTATTTATATTTGTCATCAGCAAGAGGATATTGTTCTTCAGCGTAGTCAGCCTCTTCTTCATCAGACCCTGGATTGTGGTCCTCTTCTTTTGTCTTCTCTTCCTAATTGTCCCCCTCATTTGACGAAGTTGCAAATTCTAGAGATCGCTTTGCTAGTCCTCTGAGTCTCTTTCCCATATTCAGGACACCCACTGGTTTCTTTGTCTTTTTCTTCTTGTCTTTGAGAATGAGAGCCTTCAGGTCCTCTTGTCCCTTAGTCAGAGCCAAGAACATCTACTGGAATTGATAATTATGTGCTTGAAGATCCTTAATATTTTGTTCGATAGCCATCTCTACTGAAATAAACAATAAGCAGATGAGAAAACCTGTAAGGAAAAAAATCTGTCATGATATGATGCATGGTATGTGGATGCAATGTTTTCAAGGATCTCGCAGGGTAAACACAAGAAGATGTTAGAAGTTAAACTTTGATTATAGCTTTTGCATCGTCGAATATCCTTCTACGAGAATTAAGTTCACCATGTCAAATGGGTCATAACCCTTGACTCAAGTTACCGTGCTTTGGTCTTTGAGAGTGTTTGGTTAGAGGAAAATAAATCCACTTGCCCCTTGATAGATGTCTGGTTCGATACAACCCTGTATCACAAACCCTTGAGACCCTTGAAATGGTTATTGAAAATGCTATGGTATGATGTTTATGATGTTTATGTACAAGTAACCATATACACACAAAGCAAACAAGTCCTTAGGTTTAGGCTTGCATGAGGTTTCATTGGTAAGTACCCTCTTGAAGTTTAGTTGGTTCAACCTGTCCTAGAAAGTAACCAGGTTCTAGGGGATCTCAATGTCATTGATCTTTCTTCATCGGGCATTATTTCAGCGCAAGCCTCTTTATTGGCGACCGAAATATCCCGAAAGTACGATCTCAATGAGTGTAATATCAAGTATAAACCAACTTTAGACTGCACCAAAGTCGACTATCTCACTACTTCCTAATGACCAAGTTGTTCAAATAAAGGTTATAAGGTTAGTTAGTGCTTTATGACACCACACAGCGGCCCCGTATTCTCCTTGACTAGACTCAAGGGCTACAAGTACCAACAAATATGTCATAATAACGTAACCATCGCTTCAACCATGTTGGTATACCATGCACAGTCTCCATGATCTATTGCTACTTACCTAATAATGTTCCCAGATCCGGGTAGAGGATCAATACAAACCCAAACAAGGACCCATAAATGTAAAGCAAACAAATCAAACAATAAAAGCAATTAAGTGTGATCTAACTCTAAGTTAACCCCACTTTTAAATTTTTTCCCCAGCAGAGTCTCCAGTTCTGTGATACTGTGGGAGAACTGACTCGGGAGTTTTTGCGTTTTATCGCAAAATGTTAGGGATAGCAAGAGTCGCCACTGAATTTTCTTTTATCCAATAAAGGAAATGGTGAAAAGAACATGAAAGACCTTTTGAGATATTTTCTTGATTTCGGGGGGTAGGTTATAAAAGGGAAGGTGTTAGCACCCTTTTCATCTGTAGTTATCTACAGGCTCTTAGTTGCTTGCTAGATCACTTTTGAAATGCTTTGTTTGAAATGTGTTTGTGGTGGGTTTTTGAAAGTATTTCGAAAATGCCTTTGTTTCGGAAAACTTTGTAATGATTCTCGTCTCTATAAGAATGAATACAAAGTGTTGGTTTTGAAAATAGTTCAAAGAGATGTTTGTTTTTGAAGATGTGTTGAAAGTGTAAGTGTGAAAATGGTTTTGATTTGTGAGCAAGCAAATACGAGCGTCCTACCTACTCAAAAGGTCTTTGTTCTTTTCCTCCTCCTTTAGATGTTGCTATCTTACCATGGATTGGTAAGAAGCCCCATCATTGGATGTGAAGGGACGGGCGTGGGTTAATCGTATAGTCAAAGAAGGCAACTTATGAGACGCTTTAGCAATTTTCATAAGGGACTAGATCGTTTACCGAAGGCAACATCGAGGAACTACAATCCTTTTTTGTCGAGGGTATTTGCTAAAATGCCCATATTCGAGGGACATGACTATTTTTTGAGGTAACAAGCGAGGTTTCTCTAGAGGTGCATGTGTGAGTAGTGTGTTTGATTGCATGCATTTTTGTCTTTGAGATTAGGGTTTTCTAGTGGTTGATTTTATCTTGCCATACATACCCTAATTACTAACAATTTATATTAAAGCGGTAAATTGCGGAAATTGATATCCTAAGCTATTACATCATTAGGGGAGTGGGGGTACAATTTACAAATGGCGATGAAGTAGAAACTTAAATATTACAACCATATCAAATAACAATGAAGACAATGTAAAAATAGTGTAAAATAAAGGAAAAATTGCATTTTGAACTATTATGTATCGACACATGCTGCTATGCATCGACACGTAACTTTCCTCGCCCCTGTAAAACCAAACCAACTCAGTATGAGTCGATGCATAATGGGATATGTTGACTCATGCGCCTGTTTGTGTCGATACATACGCGTTTTGTGTCGACTCATACACCTTTCATCTTTCTGTTTTGGGGCCTGGATAACAGTATGAGTCGATGCATAAGTCTATGTGTCGACTCATACCCTGTTTTTTCACTAGAATGAGTTAACCCACGTGGGTATGTGTCGACTCATGCTGCAATTTTTTGCCTTAATCATTGTTTTATTGTCTGTACAAGTCAGTTTATAGCATATGATTGATAAACATAAACAACAAGCAAATGGTTAGCTCAAAGGGGTCAATGATTACTACAATTTATCTTCAAAAATAAATCATTAATGATGTATGAAAAATGCAAAGTCAAGAAGACTTACCTTGAGAATGCACTTGGTGTTTTAAGTTTGAATACTTTTCAAGATGTTGTGATGGCTCCAATTAAACTCCATGAAGTTGTTCCAAACTGTTGAATCACACTAACTCAGTCAAGTTGTACAATATTGTTTTTGTGTTTGGAGGATGAAGATAATGACACTACAAAAAATGTTCTTGTGTTTGAGCAATCTCTATGTGCTAAGGTGTTTAATTTATGGGAGAGTTTATAAAATGGATTGGCGTTCTGTTTTTGTAACTGAGAATAAAGATGAGTATAAGCAAGGGTCTTTTGTGAAATCAGCAGAGTTTACAAAGAATCTTGTTTTTTCTATTCTCTCCTTTTCTCTTTAAAAGCCAACCTCCCATATGTGTTATGAAAACAGTCTATTTGTAGATGAGTTTTGCTGGGATTTTGGGAGGGAAACAAATAACAATTTGAACAGTTTGGGTATGTTGTATCATTGCCTTTTAGATGCAGCTCTCATATGCAAATTTGGTGCAAACATGGGACTGAGATAATGCAGGCTTGGAATGGGTTGGTAGTAGCATAACAGGGCTGTTTTGCAGCAGTTTTGGAGTGTTGTGGCAGCTTGGTGCAGGGCTGTTTCATAGCAGTACAACAAATTGTTTTTGACATGGTTTTAGGCTGTTATATGGACAACACATCAGACTTGGATTTGGTAGCATATAGGGCTTTGTTCAGCAGTAGTTTGGACAACATTGTTTGTAGCATGACACTAGTTTAGTTTTGTGGACAGTATAGTGGCAAGGTTTGAGTCAAAGGGAAAAGTTCAACCAAGACAAAGTTTAGAATTTGTAATCTTGCAAAAATGCCACTTTGTAATAACTTTAATTATTTGTAACATCTTGAATTATTTTGAATCATAGTGAAAAGATGTCATGAAGTAATGAAATTAATAAGTATAGAAAATACTTAGAAAAATTTCCAAGTCTTGCAAAGTTGGATTTTTTACTCTCTTGATTTTTTTATGATCAAATTCATATTTTGGATGTCTTGATGAAGTGTGGTTTTTGGGACTCAATTTTGGTCAAAAAGTCAAAGTTTGACTTTTTAGTGTACAATTGACTTTTTCCTCCAGTTGACCGATTTTCATCTATCAATCCACTGATCTCATGAAATGAATTGAGATATGTGATTAGGTCAAAATGACGCACTCAGATCCTTAAGATCATGCTTCCAACCAATAAGTCAGATATTAGGTCAACAATCAAGGTTCTGTCATTTTCAGTCAAAACCCCAATTTTGCCCATTTTGCCATTTTGATAACTTGAATGACTTTCTTGTAAAATTGTGATCCAAGACTTAAAATTTTTAGAGAAGTAATCTCGAGGGTCCATAATGATCCATGAAATTCATTTGAAACATTAGAAATCCAACTGCTTTCGTACAAACTCAAACCCTAATTTGAGGCATCAATGTCGAGGAGATTGTTTGACCTAGTCGATACTTGTGCAAACTTGAGTTATTAAAGATCTTTGTAGGAAATATTTTGAGAAATGAGAGGGAAAAACTTGGGGTATAACACATAGCTTTTAAAGGCATGAAAGTCAATGAATATTCAGTTAAAGCAATGCCCACTTGCCAATTCGACTATGGAGGATTGGTTTAGAAAACATATGTTTAATAACAACAAAATGTGAAGAAACATAGACATCAATAAGCTTTATATAATATTTCAAATTGGTGCATGAAAAGTATAAACAAAGACACAACTTTTCTATAATACTATATATATTTTTTGTATCATTTAATACTCGACTGAGGTAATATATGGCTCTTTCGATGCCATTCTCATCCTCTTCTGCAAACATACTTCCTATAGTAACATTTGATACAAATATATACAATTTCATACACTTATTTCTACAAGGAGGTGACAAGATAAGAGGGTGGATAAGGTATTTCTTAATCTTGTCGAACGCTTCTTGATGCTCTGACTTCCAGTCGAAACCATCTTGTTTTAGACATAGAAATGGAGAGAAGGCTTGAGTGCACCCACTTAGTTTCGAAATAAACCTTCTTAAGAAGTTTATCTTTCCTAGAAGTGACTGTAATTCTCTCTTTGTTGATGGAGCTTTCGCTTCCATAATAGCATTCGTCTTGTTTTGATTAATTTATATTCCCTTCTTATGGACCACAAAGCCCAAAAAATCACCAGCCTGCACAAAAAAGGCACACTTAAGAGGATTTATCTTCAAGCCATGGTTTCTCATCCTTTCAAATGAGTGGCGAAGGCGATCCATATGACTTTCATCTAATACAAAATTTACTACTATATCATTAATATAAACCTGCATGAAAGTCTTAATAAAGTCATTAAATATATAATTCATGGATCTCTGATAAGTTTCCCCAACATTTTTTAAACAAAAAGGCATGACTACCCATTCATAGGTGCCTAATGCCTCAGGGCATCGAAAAGCTGTCTTGGGTACATCTTTTTCAATAATGAAAATTTGATTGTATCCAGAGTATCCATGGAGCATACTAAGATACTCGAAGCCTACAGCTGAATTAATTAACATTTCTGCCACATGCATCAGATATTCATCCTTTGGGGTTGCAGAATTCAAATCTCAAAAATCTATGCAAACCCTAAGAGATCCATTTTTCTTAATAACAAGAACAATATTTGCAATCCATTCGACGTATCTTGTAGTCCAAATGAACTTGCAACATAGAAGTCTTTCAATCTCTTCCTTTATCTTCGAGAGAATTTCTGGTGCGAACCTTCTTGAGGTATGCTTGATGGGCTTCTTGCCATCCTTGATAGGCAACTTCAGTTCGACCAAATCTCTGCTCAAACTAAACATCTCGTTGTAATCCCGAGCGAAACAATCCTTGTACTCTTTTAGTAATTAGATTGCTTTGGATTTCGTTTTTGGATTGAGCTTTGCACTCACACAGGTGGGTCTTTTGATGGATCCCTCACCCAGGTCTACTTTTTCGAGAGGGTTTTGCGCCATCATCTTTGCATTTGACACTGTTGGATCTTTTTTGAATCCCATATGCTCTTTGTCGTATATTACATCTAGCCTCTGGTCTTTTCCTTCGAAGGATGTTGCTTCATCAGGGGGTTTTGGTTTGAAATCCACCCCAGGTCCCTTCGCATGTGGTGCTTCATCTCTGGCTTCGGCAACTATGTGCTTTACTTCGGCCTCTAAAGCCGTTTTCAATTTATTTTCGGCCAAATAAGCTAAAATCTTTTCGAAGAATTGTAACTCAGACATTATCAATGTCTTCGTCATCCCATCCAGTTGGCCGTAATCCTGGAACTCCTTCTATATCAGCTTCTTCTCCCATAATTTCCATATCCCATTGGAATCTATGAGTGAGATGTAGAGTAAGGAAGTAAAGAGCATTCTTGTTAGGTGAATATGCATCACCACCAGGATTGTATGGCCCAATGTTGGCCAAATTTCAATTAAAGTTTCTTCTATCCACTTGGTTAACTTTTACCATGTAGTAGCTCTAATTTGCTTCATTATTTTCGATAATTATGTCCTCTCTCCATATTGATATTCATTTATGCGTTGAGGAAGGGACTACCCCTATATCATGGATCCATTCATGTCCTAGCAACAAGTTGTAATTTGTCTTTGCAACAATAACCATGAACGTAATGGGTCTTGTAATTGAACCCACAGTCAGATCCACCTGTACCACTCCTAAAGTGTGGCCTATTTTACCTTCGTAATTTGAAAGTACCATGTTGTGGGGATTGATATCAGTGTCGAATATGCCAATTCTTTTCAACATGAATTGGGGCATCATATTCACCACAACTCCACCATCTATCAGAATTTTATTAATTCCCATGTTTCCACCTTTCCCCTTATGAACAAGGGTTTAAGGTGATTCTTTATTCATTGATCAGGTCGTTCAAATAATGCATTTTGTTCTTCAACAACTCTATTATTCAAGATATAGTAACATATTAGCTTGTGTCTTGCCATCTCAATCTCGTTTGCTTCCTATGATTCTTCGACTTTAGTTATTTAATCATACTCATGTGGAAGCATTGAGACCATATTGTAGTTGATGTTGAGGTAAGATTCCCCGTTTAATGTAAAGTCATCAGTTAACATGTCTTCATCATTTGCTGGGTCATTTTGGTTCTTTTTGCCAACGTCATCTTTTTCTAGGGAAAATAGTCTTCTCCCCACATGTTGCTTCTCTTCGACCATGATGGTTAAGGGAAGTTGGTTACGACTGGAATCTCCCACTTCTTTTTCTGCTAATTCTCGTTGTTCCTTCCTTATCCTTTAGTGCCTTTGCCATTGGGATCTGGACATGGGGTTTTTCCACTTATAATTCTCTGACTTGTATGCTTGTTGCTTTGAAACTTGGAATTACTTACAATATGCTATTGACGTTCTTATTCTTGCTTCGAAACTCCTTTATTTTCCTTTCTCTGCCCCTTACCTTCGTTTGGGTTTATCCACTTGTCAGTTGGGATGTTTGCAGGTGGCTTGAAGGTGACTCTTCGATTTCCTTTTGGGTAAGGACTATCAGGCCTCCTGGGAATTCCCCCTTTTGTCAAATATGAAGTTGCTCTTAGATCCCCTATGGTTGTCCCAACAACGGGTATATTTGATTCTCTCGAAAGTCTTTGATGCTTTTTGATCATAAGTCGCACTGCATCTTGGGCATATTAGGCACTCTGATTTTGCTTTGTGGTAATGGACAAGGATGCCAACAAACTTTCTCCAACTTTTGGATAAACAATTTCCATCTGATCATCTTTCCTCTAATTTCCCTTAGTTCGAGCGCGTTGGATTCTTTCATAAGTGTCTACTTCCTTTTGATCATAGATTTGGCTGCATCTGGGACACATTAGCCCCTCAAAATTCTTCTTGTGGCAGTAAACTAGATAATTTAGCATACTTTCTCCAGCCTTTGGGTAACCTTTTCTCATTTGACCATCTTCCATCCAGAGGCACCTTTCGACTTCCTCCATCTCAGAAGCAGGCTGATTCAAGTCCACCATGTTAACTTTAAGGTTAGGACCTTCAGTAATCCTGACATGTTCAAACTTAACCCTAAGGCCCTCAGTTGCCTTTGTCATTCCAGCATTGGTGGCAACATCATCAGTAATCTTGCATTCGATATCCTTGTTAGCTAGACCTTCAATAGTATTTTTCACTTTGATACCTACAACAAAATCCTCAGTAATTTTGTTCAAGTTGTTGGCAAGGCCCTCATAAGCCTCCTTTGTTTCAATGTCTGCAACAAAATCTTCAGTGATCTTATCTTCAGGGTGTTGGTGAATGTTGAAACCAACAACTTCTAGCATGTGGACTTCTGCAGGTTCCGCATAATTGGTTTCTACTACACGAAGAGGGTCAGAGTCAACCTTCATTTGGCTTTTGGTCTTTTCTCCAAACTTCAATCTCCCTTCCTTGATAGCATTCTGAATCAAATCCCTGAAAAGAAAATACTGTGAGAGTTTATGTCCCAAAAAGTTATGATATTTACAAAAACCTCTTTTCTTCCATTGGTCTAACGGAAGAATTTTGGCACCAGGTGGCACTATCATCTGGCCATCCTTTACCAACAGGTTGAATATTTCGTCACATTTTGTTACATTTAAGGTATATGTGTTGGTGTAAGCCCTAGAGGCCAATACTTTTGGTACTTGTATCGAATTATTTATTAATAATAAAAGGCATTTCTTTATTATGTTTTCCAAAATAATAAAGTCCCTAGAATGGTTTATTGGTTTAATGAAATGTTAAGTGTGACTTAATCATGAGATCCCATTAAACATAAGAAACTATTCTTAAAGTATCCGTAGTCAAGCTTTAATGTGAAGTGGGATAACATTAAAGCATTAAGATTATTATGAAGATAGATTGATGATCACATCTCATGGATCATAGATAAGGAGTTATCAAGTCTTGACATAGGTATGAATATTAGGAGTAATATTTATACTGGATTGACCCGTTATGAGAATACTACATAGAATGTTATGCAAAGTGTCATAAGTTATTCTCATGATGATAATGGTGTATACCACCCTTCGACCTGAACCACTATGGACCCTAGATGTAGAGTCAAGTACTTTATTGCTGATCAAACGTCATCCGTAACTGGATGACTATAAAGATGGTTGATGGGTACTTCACAAAGCATGCTAAGGGACATGAGTGACCTAGATGGAATTTGCTCATCCTGCATAACAGGATAAATGTCTAAGGGCCCAATATTGAACTGGACAAGAGTGACACAGTGTATGCCTTGTGTTCAATATAGACATGAGGGCAAAAGGGTAATTGTACAACACAAATATTATCACGGAAAAGGTTTGGTCAGATCACATGACATTTTCGTGACTTGGGTAACAGTGATGTGTTGCTAGATACCGCTCACTGTTTATTATATTAAATGTGTAATTTAATATAATTGCCAACGTCGCGAAAACCTACAGGGTCACACACATAAGGACAGGTTGATGAGAGATAGAATAAATAAGGAACATCGTAAGGTACGGTGCACTTAAGTGTAATACGGAAAGTGGTAAGGTACCACGTGGATAAGTGATATATGGTACATCATAAGGTATGATGTCCATAAGCTTAATTGGGCTTTTAGCTTATAGCCTTAATTGGGCTTTTAGCTTGTAGCCCACACGAGTGATTCTATAAATAGATCCCTTGTGATGAAGTTTTTTCACTTGATGCATTTTCGTTTTTGACTCTCTCTCTCACTCAAGGTTTCCGTTCGTGATCAGCTAGCACTGTGACCGGAAGCGATCTGTTCGTGTGTACTGAGTAAAGGCATTGTTCTTCATCAACGCTCGTGATCACGACATCAAAGGTCTGAATCACCACAAGAGGTAAAACTTTCTATCACTGACCATGCTCATTCGTAAGGATCTCTAAAGGAAAATTTTATATTCCGCTGTGTTTTGATCGCAATTTTCCTTCAATATGTTCTCTTAGGGAACTTATCATTATTTTCTGGTTCTACAAGATTCTTCCCATTCGAAGGGGCCAAAACTTTGCAAGGATATTGTGGACCTTGTTTTAATTTATCAAAATCTACTTCATATTATTTGAAGTCTTAAAAATCACCGCAAGCTTCTTGTTCATCCATGGCTCTTTCGACGTAAGCAACTCTTTATTTTCTATGGCTTTTGTTTGCCATGGCTTTTTCGACCTTTAAGCGCTCCACTTGTTAAACCATATCTGCCAATTGGGCCATATCCCTTAAGTGGTGAGGGTCCAACTTCTTTCTAATGGAGAAATCTAATCCTCTTGCAACCATCTTAAATAATTCATGTTCAGGCACTTGGGTGAAATATCTTGCTTTTAACAGGAGGAATCTGTTGAGGTAATCATCAATTGGTTCACTAAACTTGTGCTTAATGCTGGCCAATTCGCTTACACTTATCTTCGATTGACCTATATAAAATTGTTCATGAAAAAGTCTTTCTAAATGCGTCCAATCTTGGATAGAATTCGCTTCAAGGGTAGTGAACCATATGAAATCATTTTTTATTAGTGAACTATGAAAATACGTTATCCTTAAATTTTCATTATTCGCTATGTCCCTAGCCTCGGTAAGGTACTTGGCTATATGTTCGACAGTTGATTCGCTGGTGTCATCAAAGAATTTTGTGAACTCTGGTACTTTCCAACCCCCGAGCACTTCAGTTTGTAAAATATATTCAGATAAAGGAGAATTATAATTTGGCCTAGTGAGACCTACATTTACACCATTCGTGCCATAATCCTTTCGACCATGGCTTCCAGATTGTTGTCTGCTGCCATGTTATCTTATCGAACTTGATATACAACTTCATCAGCATTTTGGTTTCTATTTACCATCATGACCTTAGGTTCTAGTTTCCTTAAAATCTATGGTTCTTGCCTAAAAGGTTCGACATTCATAACTCTAAGCACTTCGACTATGCCTATCTGATTTAACACATTTGCCTGGGGTGCATTTCTTTGATTATGTTGAACTTGGTTAATTGTTGGGTCTTCTTATAATATTACCCCTTGATTCTCTCTAACCCATTCCCTCTGAGGATGTGTTGGGGGTTGAGGTACACCAAAGAAGTCAATGATGCGCGTCATTTGTACAGCCATTTGTTGGTTCACTTGAATGGTGTTTTGAATTAAAGGGTTAAAGATTGTACCCATTGTTTGTGCAAGCATCTGGACCATTTCATGGTTACTTTCATTCATTTGCTACCTAATCACTGCTGCAGATTGATTCGTTAGATTTGGCATTTGGGAAAAAACTCATTCGATTTGTGGTTGGACATTTCGACCCCTGTTATTAACAACATATTCAAAACCTTGTAATGGCGAAGTAACGTTCATCACATGATCTGAATATGTTGAAGCAGAATTATGTAAATCCATCATAAACAAAGATGGCATGCCATAAGGCCGCTCACGACCATTATGGGACATTGTGATACGGTGGGAGAACTGACTTGGGATTTTGCGTTTGTGTTTGCAAATGTTTCGGTTTAGCAAGAGTCGCCACCGACTTTTTATTTTATCCTAAGGAAAGGTCAAAAAGCACAGGAAAGACCTTTGAGATGTTTTCTTGGGTTCAGGGAGTATATTATAGAAAGGGAAGGTATTAGCACCCTTTCTATCCATGGTTATCCATGGGCTCTTAGTTACTTGCTTAGATCACTTGCTTTGCTTTTCAATTGTTTGAAATGGTGCTCTTCAATTGTTTGAAATGGTGCTTTGTGTGTGGTTTTGAAAGATGTTTTGAAAAGAGGCCATCATCGTGGCAACCTTTATAATGATTCTTGTTTGAATGTATACAAAGGTGTTTTTGTATTTTTTAAAAAAGGTTTTCAATGTTTGAAAGTAGGGTTTTGAAATTTGTGTTGTGAAGTGTATTTTGAAGATAACAAGGATGTTTTTGCAAGTTTTGATCAAGTAACTAAGAGTTGTCTACCCTATTTACTCATAGATCTTTCTTATGTTTTTAACCCTTTTAACAGTGTTGTTTCACCATTGTATTTGGTGAACAACCTTGTATTAGGATGTTAAACGGGACAGGCGCGGGTCATTGTATAGACCATGATAGCAATAGTGTTAAGTATTTTTGGCAATTTTCTTGAGGGACTTGATCATTTTGTTTAGGCAACCCAGATAGCGTAATCGAGGGACTATGATATTTGTTTTGTTTTTGTTTTGCCAAAGTAACTTGACATGCATATCATGGCCCATTTTTGAAGGCAACAAGTGGATTGTAACCCTAGGGGTGCAAGTGTGCATTGTGTTTGTTTTTCATGCATTGTTTGTCTTTGATTAGGTCAAGCTATTTGTTGATTTATTTTGCATACAAACCCTAGGTCTAATCATGGTATAATTGAAAGCTTAAAGGTGCGAGAATTTAAATTCTACACTATTACAACATGATATAGGGAGGGGGTACAAATTTGAATTGGGGATTATTTTGCAAGAAATATAAAACCCTAATTATTACAATCATATTGAATGGGTAAGGCATAATACAATATTTAAATAAATACAAATAAATAAATGTCAAATAAAATGTATTATGCAAAAACAATGTTTTTTATGTATGAACAAATATTTTTAATGTGAAATGTAAATAAAAGTCAATTTCAATTATTTTTGTTTTTTAGGGCAAAAACCCTAATTTCTTAAATAAATTATATTATTTATTATTTATATACAATAATGTATTAATTTATACAAAAATATAAGTATATTGAAAAAATGGTATTTTTAGTATAAAATATTAATAAAAATAAAAATGTATTATTTTTGTGTTTTTTTTCTTCTTATTATTCAAAAAACAAAAATTAATTATTTAAAAAATGTATATATTTTAAGAAAATATTTTCAAGTGTGTATAAAAATAATAAATAAAAATAAAAGTATTTTTTACATTATTTATACATTTAAACAAAAATAAATATAAAGTATTTAATATATTAATACTAGAAATAATTAAAATAAATGTCAAATAAATATAAAAAATTATGAAAATATTTTTTAAGTATTTTTTTACATTTAAAAATAAAATATCAAGGTCAGAGAAAAAATAAAAATGCAAAAATAATGAAAATACAAAACAATGGGCCAGGGGGTGCTGAAAGTGAATTGGGAGGTGTCAAAAGTAAAGAAATCCAGGCCCAGCCCAGACTTCATCTTCAACCTCCATAAGTTTGAAAAATACGCGTTTTCCACACAAACCTGTATCTCCTGTTTCAGTGATCCTTTGACAAAACTCAAAACATGAAACTTGTATAGCATCAAACAACGAATCTAACCATATAAAAAACTTAAGCTAACTCTCAAAGACCAGAGAGAATTTCTCCGGCCCTAATTCTTAACCTAGTTTTTTCAGAAAGTTCATGAACAAAATTCTCCTAGCACGATTAATATAAATGAAAACTAAGCACATGTATGGTTTCAGGGCTATGAGTACAACATCTTTCATTCACAAACCTAAGTCTAACTATTCCTAAATAGAGAGATAGAAGTTCATGAAATACCTGTTTCAATTGACTTCGAGCTGGACAATGCAACAACTTCCAAGGGTGCTTGAGGTTCTTTTGAGCTTGTCTGATGTCCAATGAAGCTTTCCCAATGCCTGGCTTGTTTTAAAATAGCCTGAATCGTGCTACAGAACTCAACCTGCAAAGCTTTGAAACAAAAATGGCAATTTATGTTAATGGTGTTACAGCTAGCAATGGAGGTCTGGGATAGTTCAGGTGAGTTGAGTGGAAGGTATTGGAACAAGTTTGAGGCAAAACGCACGAAGGAAAGTAGAGATGGAGGTGGTTCTGCAGGGCTTGCCTTGTTTTGCAGAAAAATGGGGTTTTGGAGTATGAGGGTGCTTTAGGGGTGAAAGGCTTGTGCTTCTGACTTGTGAGGATATGCAAAACCAGTTTGACAACTTTGTTTTTGTTGGTTTTCAGATGTGAGAGATGCCTTGTGTTTTGCAAGTTTTCTTCTTCTTGAAGCAAAAGAGAGGAAGTGAGGTTATAGACTTGTACAGGCCATCCTATCACCCTGCACACAACCCTCTTGGCCCCTCTAATTAGTGGATTTTGTTTGCAGCATAAGATCTGGTTCAATGCTCTATGATGTTGTTTTGACATAAAGCAAAGTTCAAGCAAAAATGGCATTGTTACTTTTTCCATTTAAGGCTTAATCTAGTGTACAATGCCCTAATGACCAAAACAATGCCTTGGATCAATGGATATGCATTAAATTATGGAGTACAAACTGGTTTAGAGGCCTGTAATTGTGAACCAAGCTATCTAGATCAAATTTGGCAAGTGGTATGAACATGTATTGGCCATGGATCAAAGTGAGTTTTTGCCAACTTCAAGCATTCGATTCTCCCTAACTACAAAGGTGTTTGAGGAGTTCTTGGACAATTTGGAAAGCTTGCAACATGTACTACAATCCATATTTGAAATGCAACTTGAAACTCCAAGTGTAACTATGTGAAAAATGGCCAAGAAGATGGGTTAAAATCCTGCCTAAACTAGGGCAAAATTTCTCTAAGTTAAAAGTTTTAGGTACCCTTGTTCCAAAAATCATAAATTGAGATACAAGTCTCTTTTGAGAAAACTTTGTGAATAAAAGTTGTATACTTTTTGATAGAATACAACTTTCATGTTGCAAGTTTTGTTTGAATACATTAGAATCTTGGTGAAAAAATGGGACAAAGTTAGGAAAAAATAAGAAAATTTCATAACTTAGAAAAATTCTAAGTTATGAAATATTTTCCATTTTAAACCCTAATTTGCATTTTTAGGTTTCTTGATGAACAAGTTTCATAATTTGACATGTCTTGATGAAAAATGACCTTTGGCATTTGATTTTGACCAAAAAGTCAAAGTTTGACTTTTCAGTATACAGTCAAATTTTGATCAGTTGACTGAAAAATTCATCTGTCAATCCTAGGCATTTGAGATCTTTTGAACTTGTTGAATGGGTCAAGACAATTTCATTGAGTCCTTGAGTCCTTGGTTGAGCTTGATTTGTCATTGGGTAGGTCAAACAGTCAAAAATTGCCTTTGTACAGTCAAAACCCTAAAAATGACCATTTTGCCCTTTTGGTGATCTGATCAAATTTCTTGTGGAATTGTGATCCAAAATTGATCAAATGGTTCATATGAGTTCATAATTTTGATGTGAATCAAATTTCATGAGGCTTGACTGTCAATTGGCCACATTTGACTTTTTCTCCAATACAACTGATTTCTAGGTCAACTGTCCAATTGACTGGGCAAAAATTTGAATCAAGGCTTGAAACTTGGTATGGACAAACTTATGAGTCCAACATGAAGTATGAAAGTCAATTTGGGCATTGTAGGTCAAAACATCACTGTGCAAACTCAAACCCTGATTTAGGTCAACAGTGCAAGGAGGTGTCTTGAGCAGAGCAAACCCTAGCTTGATCTTGAGTTCCAAGAGTCTTGTGATGAAAAATGTTGATGAAATGAGAGGGCAAATTTTGGGGTACAACGGATATGGAGAAACCAGGTGGCCCCTGAGGCCTATGAAAAATATTTCCCCATGGAGGGGGAGTCTCTTGTGAACCCTGTGGGCCTATATAGGTCAAAAGAGGGCCGATATAAGCGTTCAACTGTGTTACGTTGAACTTGTTGACGATGATATAACCTCAAAAGAAGGCGCAAAAACTGTGGTTCCCCCTGTCGAAGTGACTGAGGGTGGTACTTCATCATTGTTAGGAGGATTTTGATTACCCGTCTAGCCTTGATTTTCCATTTTCCTAACGTACTTTCTTTTAGGTATTTCCTTGTTGTTTGTGGCTAACTTACCACTCCTAAGTCTCATACAACACAAAAAATACAAAAGGATGATGAAGATTTTCAAAACTTTTTCTAATAGAACAAAAATAATTCGTTTATTGAACATAGGTCCCACCGGGTGAGCCAATTTGTTTACCGTGAAATTTGGTAAACAATCGTTGATCTCCCAAATTGAATAAAAAATGGTAACTTGCAGGATCAACCAAATTGATCCTAAGTACATGTGTTCTTAATCAAACTTCTATTCTTGAAAATGAAGAATACTTTCGACAATATTATTATTCTCTTAAAAATAACATTGATTTCAATTGTTACTTCAAATACAATAATGTAACGCTTTAAAGAAAAGTCTGGAATGTAAAAGGTTTTCGACTAAAATTTAAAGGAAATGTATAAAACTTCAATTAAAGTTGAATGACAATAAACATAAAACTGGTGCATCATATGTACATTCTCACAATTTGTTTCTCGAATGCTGGTACTTTGAGTAATTTAGAGTAATTTGTACAAAGATGTGAATACACCGAATCCTAATACTAAGACCCCTATTTATACTAATTCGACCAAAACAGTCTCTTCATAAAATGTTGTCACGTTCGATATCTTCATGCAATTTTGAACCTTTTGCTTCCACATGTCTCTTTGGATAAGATCAAACTTTCAAATTTGAAAAACTCTTTTGCCTTTGAATCGCCAAACGTGACGGTCGAAATATCTAATCTGATACTTTGAATAGTTTAAATCCCAATGGTTCACAAACGAACCTTTTGCCAACACTTAGTGAAATAAAACTCTCATCAGTTCTTCATCCATCGAAGTCTTCATAGAGACTCCTTCACACTTCCTTTAAAACTACATTCTTCTCAAAATATATCATTTCAGCTTAAGAGCTCATATAGTCAAAATTCCCAATCAACAACGCCTTTAAGTCAGAACGCAAACCAAAAATATACTTCTGGTTGCCACCGTAAATTCAATTCCAGTTCCTATCTTGATTGGATTCTAAGGCCAGACCATTGTGTATGTTTGGGGGTGCAATCAGAAATATATTTACGGTTGCCACCAGAGGTGTATTTCCAGTCTGTACCCAACTTTTATATACCATATATGCATGGGCAAGGTGCGTATCGAAAATAAATTTCCATTTTTAAGGGACATTTTTGAAATTTCGCGTGGTGCACTAGAAAACTATAGGGTAGAAAAAGAAGTCCCCACTATTAAGCTGAAGAAGCCCATCAACAATGTAACTGAAGCCTTTATGGCCATTTTCCATTAAATGAAATATTTTCTTGTAAAAAAGGTAAAATCCATTAGAAAATTTCTTTGTACACCTCTTAGAGTTGAGAAAAAACCTATGAAAACCCGAAAGTATCCTTCGGAGATGTATCTCTGAATGCATTTCAAATCAAAGTGTTTCGGAGATGCATATCTGAAAACACCAAAAATATCAAATTTTGGGATGAATTCGAAAATGTACTTCCGAAAATACCCAAGATAGAGTTTTGTCTCTGTATAATTCGGAAATACATTTCCGAAATTAAAAAAAAACAATAAGAGAATATTTCAGAATGTACTTCTGAAAACACCATATTTTTGTTAAAAAATAAGGGGTTGTTTCGGAAATGCATTTCCGAAACATGCTTTGACACATGATAAGAATTCTTGGGACCAAATTGCTATAAATCTTCTATAAATAGGATGTCTAAACCATTTCTTTAACATCATACACCACAAATCAATTATCAAAATATTGCGACGTCCTCAGTTACCCGCTTATAACAACACGTAATATTAAATTTATGTTTCAATATCCATGTAATTTCGATTTTCAATATTAAATTTATGTTGATGTTTATATAATATCTATGTAATATCAATGTTTCAATATCTATGTTATATCTACAAAATTTTCTGTCTCAAATTTGCTGTTTTGCTGAAATTATTTAATGTCTATTTCGGAAATGTACATCTGAAATATAACATTGAGTTTCTTTAGAAATACATCTCTAAATTCAACAAAAAAAAGAAATTTCGTAACTTCGGTAATACATTTCCGAAATCACCTAAGAAAAAAAATGAAATTTCGTAACTTCAACAATACATCTTCAAAATCACTCTAGAAAAAATAAATTCTAATGCGTTCAAAGATACATCTCCGAATTTTAGAGATAAAAACGAAATTTCACCATAAATAACTAAAAATGCGTAATAGATAGAGAAAGAAATTTCCAATCCATTAATCTCCCACTCTCTTGCTTTGTTTCTGATAAAAGATAGAATATCTTATTAAATATAAAATAGAAAAAGGGCAAATAACCGATATTTTTTTAAATATTTTTTTTCGAGAATAAGTTATACAAACAGTGTAGCAAATTCAATCGGGAACGAAAGTCCTCATTGGTGAAATTCTAGGGCAAGCAGAACCTCTGTAACAAAGAACCCAAGTCACCGTTTTACGGTTTTCTTCTCTTCATTCCCCCCTATAAAACCACTCGTATTTGTGTATTTTACTCGCACAACAACTTTCACATCACGAAATTAGGGTTTGCAATGAGTCACAGAGGAATGGACCGCGACGACGAAGACGACGAGGATTACGAAGAGCAGGGCGTTGATTTCGACGAAGAGGAGGCGGATGAGGAAGAGGAGGAAAGAGGCGCTGGAAAGAAGCGGAGGAGATCTAGCTATATCGATGATGATGCGGACGAGGTTGATGAAGACGAGGAGGAAGAGGATGATGGAGATGATGATTACGATGGCGGCGGAAAAGCTAGCAGCCGGAAGCGGCAGTACAAGAAAGTTTCTGCTTCGAATTTCTTTGATGAAGAGGCTGAGGTTGATACGGATGATGAAGAGGAGGAAGAAGAAGGAGAAGACGGTTTGTTTTTTTTTACTTCCTATTTTTTTTTGCTTTTTTGTTTTTATTTCATCAATTTCAGTTTGGTTTAGATTAGAGGGAAATTAGTATTGAATTAGGGTTGAAACTATGATGCGTGAGATTCGAGAATGATTTGTGACTGGGTTCTCATGAGATTGAAATTCATCATTGTTGATAATAAGTAGGTGCAGATGTTACTATCGGTGTTTTTGTTGTAGTTATATTGATTTAAGTTTAGAGAGTTACTTGAAGGTAAAAAAATAGGATTATCCAAACAAGGGTTTGTGTTTTAATCAGAAAATCGATGAAGTGAATGTGACTTTAAAGCATATTCTTAGGATTTGATTATGCATATGATGGTTAAACTTCCGCTTACTCTCTCCCTGTTCAGATTGTAGTTTTTTCATGTCTTCTTGCACTGGTAGTTCTCATCCATACCGCCTTCTGAATGTTTATTTCTCCTTTTAAGAGTTTTGAATTTTCGATACTAGGCTATACAATATTTGTCCTCTGAATATGGTATATTATGTTTATGAACTGAAATCATATCTAGTAACTTTAGAAGTATATTTTGTGATACACTAGTTCATAATATATAGATTTCTTTAAGCCCTTTATGTCCAGTAACTTGTTTGATATACATGTATATTTTTTGTATAATGATGGGAAAGGATTGAATTTCTTGTGTTTCTACTGTTTTGCTCAATGTTGGACATTTTTTATGACATTGTTTTGCTCAGGCCCTAAGCTATATCATATAAAGTGCGTCTGTTATCCATGTTGATAAGCTGATAACCATCTAATCATCATGCAGATTTCATTGTTCAGCCTGAAAATGATCTGCCAGAGGATGACGATAATAGAGGGAGGCCCCGGCACAGACTGCCACCCCACCAAGAAGAACATGAAGATCTTGAAGCAGTAGCAAGGAGCATTCAAGAGAGATATGGTAAGCATCGGATGGCAGAATATGAAGAAGAAACTACCGATGTAGAACAACAAGCACTTCTGCCGTCTGTGAGAGACCCAAAGCTGTGGATGGTCAAATGTGCGGTATGATCCTCGCATAGTTTTTGTTGTTTTATTTGTTCTGACTACTGCTAAGGATACAAGAGTATGTCTCATCCTTTGGTTTATGCTCCTCAGATTGGCCGCGAGCGTGAAACAGCTGTTTGCCTCATGCAAAAGTACATAGATAAGGGATCTGAATTGCAAATTAGATCAGCTATTGCACTTGATCATCTTAAAAACTATATATATGTGGAGGCAGATAAAGAAGCTCATGTTAGAGAGGTATCATGGGAAATAGCTATTGTTTATCACACGTAATTCTTGTACAAAATTGTTAACTTTTTTACACGTGTTTCAGGCTTGTAAAGGTCTTCGAAATATATTTGGACAAAAAATAACACTTGTCCCAATAAGAGAAATGACCGATGTGCTATCAGTTGAAAGCAAAGTTATTGATCTTGCTAGAGATACATGGGTTAGAATGAAGATAGGCACTTATAAGGGGGACCTCGCCAAAGTATGCATTGTATTCTGGAAAATTTATGATCCTATCTCTCACCTGCTCTAATTTGCCACCTATTTTATATCTCCTCAACAGGTTGTGGATGTTGATAATGTGCGACAGAGGGTTACTGTGAAACTAATTCCGAGAATAGACTTACAGGCTCTCGCAAACAAGTTGGTATGAATTTTTTTTTTTTTGGTCTTGAAGAATGCATGTTTTATATTTGTTGAATGTTTTAACTTCTTTGTAAAGTTAAATAACTCCAGTCTCTGTTTTCTGTGCAAAATTTATTTATCATGCAGGAAGGTAGAGAGGTTGTGAAAAAGAAGGCATTTGTTCCCCCTCCTCGTTTTATGAATGTTGATGAAGCTAGGTAATGTTGATTCTCATAGCTTTTGCTAATATGTTTCTACTCTCTATGAACCTTATTGGTTCCTGGTCTGACCGAGTTTAAGCTTTATATCAGGGAACTGCATATCCGTGTGGAGCATAGGCGTGATGCCTATGGGGAACGGTTTGATGCCATTGGTGGCATGATGTTCAAAGATGGGTTCTTATACAAAACTGTATCTATTAAATCCCTCAGTGCCCAGAACATCAATCCTACGTTTGATGAGCTTGAAAAGTTTCGTAAACCAGGCGAGAATGGAGATGTAGCCAGTTTGTCAACTCTGTTTGCAAACAGAAAGAAAGGACATTTCATGAAGGGTGATGCTGTTATTGTTGTCAAGGGTGATTTGAAGAATTTGAAGGGATGGGTGGAGAAAGTGGATGAGGACAATGTTCATATAAGGCCAGAAATAAAGGGTCTTCCTGTAAGTATGAATTGATATTTGACTTTTTTTTTTTTTTTTCCCATTGTATAGTCTGCAAGTTTTGCATGTTGATGATTATTGATAAATTGCTTAAATGATGATCTAATTGTCTAGTTTTCTCTCTCTTTCCATTGGCTTAGAAAACTCTTGCAGTAAATGAAAAGGAACTTGTTAAATATTTTGAACCTGGAAACCATGTTAAAGTTGTTTCTGGTGCTCAAGAGGGTGCGACTGGCATGGTTGTAAAGGTGGAGCAGCATGTTCTGATCTTAATATCTGATACCACAAAGGAGCATGTGAGTTTTATGGTTTTTGATTGAAAGAATTCTGAATTTCTACTTGCATTTAGTGCGGAAATGACAACAAATATTCTCTTTTCAGATCCGTGTGTTTGCAGATGATGTTGTAGAGAGTTCGGAAGTAACCACCGGCGTGACTAGAATTGGGGA
Organism: Vicia faba; assembly: GCA_948472305.1. Taxonomy (NCBI): domain Eukaryota; kingdom Viridiplantae; phylum Streptophyta; class Magnoliopsida; order Fabales; family Fabaceae; genus Vicia; species Vicia faba. The sequence goes on from OX451737.1 coordinate 778,521,999, forward strand.
CTATGAACTTCGTGATCTTGTATTGCTAGAGTAAGCATCTTTCTTATGCCTGAGATAAAGCTGAAGCACATTTTACCCTCCTGTGTTGTGGTTCAAACTTTTCTTACTTCTAACTTAACCTGGTGCAGTAATTTGAGTTTTGGTGTGATAATCCGTGTAGAGAGCGAAGCATTTCAGGTTAGTATCTTAACGAATCAAAAGTTCAAGACTTTCTCAGTTAAAGTTAAGACTTTTTGGCATTATTTATTGTCTTTTGCCTTTGTTAGGTTCTTAAGGGGGTCCCTGACAGACCTGAAGTTGTGCTTGTTAAATTAAGAGAGATCAAGTGTAAGATAGAGAAGAAAATAAATGTGCAAGACAGGTTTAAAAATACAATATCATCAAAAGATGTTGTGAAGATAGTTGATGGTCCCTGTAGAGTGAGTTTCTGACTGTTGGCTAGATTTTGTTTTCATGGAAGTTGATATTTCAGATTTAACACTTTCTTTTTGTTAGGGCAAACAAGGTCCTGTGGAGCACATATACAGAGGGATCTTGTTCATCTTTGATCGCCATCATCTTGAACATGCGGGCTTTATATGTGTTAAGGCCCACTCATGTGTAGTTGTTGGAGGTTCTCGCTCCAACGGTGACAGAAATGTATCCACTTTCCTGTTTTGATTCTTCAGTTTTTTTTCTTCGATTTTGTTTTTATGAATTTAAAACTCTGTCATCAGTGTGATGTTTTGCTTACTTTATTTGCTTCCACTTCAGGGTGATGCGTATGGAAGATTCTCCGGTTTTAAAAATCCACCTCGCATTCCACAGTCCCCAAAGAGGTTTTCTCGAGGAGGGCATCCGTCTGACTGTATGTTTAAATCTTTCCATGTGTATAATGCTAAACATTGGATCAACCTGTTATTGTAACATGTTTTTTCCATAAAGTTGTTTGATGTTACTTTATATGGATGTGGTAAAGCTGGAGGGAGGCATAGGGGTGGTGGAAGGGGGCATGATGGTTTGACTGGTGCAACTGTTAAAGTACGCATGGGTTCGTATAAAGGTTATCGTGGACGTGTTATAGAAGTTAAAGGAACATCTGTCCGGGTTGAATTGGAGTCCCAGATGAAGGTTGTAACAGGTAAGTCTTGTAATTTGGCAAACACCTGAGCTGCCTGCATCTTTGCATTCACATGTTCTCTGACTTGGTTATTTGCAGTTGATCGCAATCATATAACTGACAATGTGGCTGTTACCCCACAACGGTAAGTTATATATATCTACATAAAATTTGTGGTTTCTTGTGTGTATTGGAAGATAATCAATCATAAGTCTTGTGTTCTGCCAGTGAAACATCTCGATATGGGATGGGAAGTGAAACCCCAATGCATCCATCTCGAACTCCTTTGCATCCATATATGACTCCGATGAGAGATCCCGGAGGTACGATTGATTTTATGTTTCTAGTTCTAGGACTCTGCTTTGTATATATTTTTTTGAAAGCTAAACATTTGAGTGTGCTGTAAACTACTAATATTTGTTAAATGTATTTCTATTTGCAGCAACTCCAATTCATGATGGAATGAGGACACCTATGCGTGATCGTGCTTGGAATCCTTATGCACCAATGAGTCCTGCTAGGTTTGTTCTAACATCATCCTTCCTTCCTAGCTTGATATGTGCTATGATATAGCCCCCTTAGTTTTTCCTTCTGTTTTGTATGCTGATTGCTGAGGATTTTTTCAAGAGTTTTCTTGTACCAGTATAGGTTAAAGACACAATAATATCAACTACCCAACTTTTTAATATATACTAGTATTCTAAGTTCAAGCTATTAGAACAGGAGGGTTGTAACGAATCAGTAGTTAATATCTAAATGTATTTTGGCTCAGTATACAGTCTGCACCCTCATCTTATTAGTGGTATAGTGTTTCTTGTTTATGAATTCTGATGGTAAAATAAATTCAGGGATAACTGGGAAGATGGAAATCCAGGCTCTTGGGGAGCCAGTCCACAGTACCAGGTCAGGCATATTAGCTAACTTCAGACAATCTGCTACTGTAATTCATTTGTGGAACCATACTGAACCATGCTGATCTTTATTTTTTATTGTTTTTTCCTTCTGTTTAATCTTTTCAGCCAGGAAGCCCTCCTTCCCGACCATATGAAGCCCCAACTCCTGGTGCTGGTTGGGCTAATACTCCTGGTGGCAATTATAGTGAGGCTGGAACCCCACGGGACAGTTCTGCCTACGGTGATACTGCTTCTTATTTCCCTGAGATCATTAGAATATTATTAGGCTTTAGTTTTTTAATACTAATTCTATTTGGACGGATCGGGATTGTATTGCAGCGAATGCTCCTAGCCCATATTTACCATCAACACCAGGTGGGCAGCCTATGACACCAAATTCCGCGTCTTATCTTCCTGGCACCCCCGGAGGACAGCCTATGACTCCCGGAACTGGCGGTCTAGACATGATGTCTCCGGTATTAGGTAACTTTTTTATCAACCTTCAGATTTAGCATGCACAAAATATGAAAATGATTAGTACTCTGCACATGTATTTGGATGGCCACTTGTATTTTGTTTTATTTAAATTCAGGTGCCAGCCAAATATGATCTACACTGCAGTGGATATTCTAGTTAAAACATTATATCTCTTCCTATTAATATCTTCTAATCCATCCATTATTATGAACCGCTGATTGTGGGAAATAGCCTTTTGTTCACATTCTGCTACGTAACAATGCTATGACCGTTATTTAAAAATATTTTGTACTAAATAGCATATTGCAGGAAAATAATGATTTGTTCAAATACCGCAATATGCTATAACACCCCTAATTATCAAATTCCGTTCCGCTTGTCCCACATTGAGTATCACTTTAGGTTAATTCAAATAGATATAAAAAGCTGTAAATAAACAAGTCTAACAATTTTACCAAATTATCTTTATTAACAATTGGGTGTTAATGATTGTCATGAATTTATAAAGGGGTATAATTTAATAATAAGTGTTACTTTGAAAAGATAAAGCGGCATTTATTTTGCGACATTTTTCTTATGTTTATGTGATACACAATATGGGACTGAAGAAGTTAACATATCAGGGTGGTTTTCAGTAAAAACACTATATGGTCCTACTGCCCTCCATTATTATTTTGATCTTGAGATAATTTGTGATTTTGTGTTGTATTGTGGAGATTATCCTCCAAGCATTTACCAAACGTAGTCCTGGTTCTATTTCTTGAATCACTTAGCTTAGTAGATTGGATCATCAATTTATCAGCAAGATTTGAAAATGGCTTGTTATTTCTTCCACATGCATTTGTCAATGTTTAATTTTGTTGTAGGTGGGGACAATGAAGGGCCTTGTCTTATGCCAGACATATTGGTCAACGTACACAGGGCTGGAGAAGAATCTGTTGGAGTTATAAAAGAAGTTCTTCCGGTATGTTGACCCATAAGCGTTGTTTTGGCTTCATTACATGATATGAAAAGTATTTTAAATTTTATGTTAAATATAGTTTTAGATTATCTGTTGAGGTTTGGTTTTTTATTTTCTCCGTTATTCTTGTGCTTGTTTTTCTTTGATATTAGAATCATGATAGATAAATATCAAACCATAATTGTGACTCAGTCTCATTTGTTATCAAAAACCTCATATCTTCAAACATAGGACACTATCCATACACATTATAAGCAATAAAAATGTTTCAATTCTTGGTCACTATTATAATCAAAAGTCAATTATTACTAAATCATTTGATGTTGTAATTCCTAATATACCCCTCTTTCATTTTTCAACATTAAAAGTTAACTACACTTATTGAATTTTTTAATAACCGTGAAAACCATTTTTGTTGCTTATAAATGTGTCCTAAGGGTGTACTATTTAATATTAATGCATGAAACTATTCTCGTTATTATTCTTTTCAATTGTTTGGGTTTCCAGCATTGACTTTGACGAGCATTATTTTCTTCAGGATGGTTCTTATAAGGTAGCTCTTGGGTCTAGTGGAAATGGTGAAACCATTTTTGTTGCTTATAAATGTGTCCTAAGGGTGTACTATTTAATATTAATGCATGAAACTATTCTCGTTATTATTCTTTTCAATTGTTTGGGTTTCCAGCATTGACTTTGACGAGCATTATTTTCTTCAGGATGGTTCTTATAAGGTAGCTCTTGGGTCTAGTGGAAATGGTGAAACATTAACTGCCCTTCCTGCTGAAATGGAGGCTGTAATTCCAAGAAAATCTGATAAGATAAAGATAATGGGAGGGGCGTTGCGGGGTTCCACTGGCAAGTTGATCGGTGTGGATGGCACTGATGGCATTGTTAGAGTAGATGATACATTGGATGTGAAGATTTTAGACTTGGTTATTTTGGCAAAATTAGCTTGACCATGATATCTTTCTTGTAGAGCAATTATTTAACATCAATGCTATATAGTACGGAAGAGTATTTAACGTAAACATTCCTCACTCGCCCAATATTTTATAGACCAGATTGAACTGGACAGTCAAAAAAGTCGAACTGGAAATTGGAGTCTGGTCCAGTTCAGTCCTAAATAAGAGCCTCCCGCACAGTTGAAATTGACAAAATCAAAATTTGATGAGTTAACAAATTGCAACTCTCGTCGTAACAAAATTTAATGAAAGACATATTTCGATCATTGTTGATTTGAGATTAGTATGTATAAGAATGCAAATAGTATTCACTAGTACTAGGTAGCTGCAAATAATAGTATTTACTAGTACTAGGTAGCTGTAAATAATTTCAGTATATAAGTTTAATCGCAATGTTTTGTTGAGGCATTTGATAGCATTTTATACCATAAACAACTGTTGAGATTGTTAATTAGTATTAGAATATATATATAAGCTCACAATTTTATCGAAATGAACTGTAACTAGTTAACCTAATGTACTAATATTACGTTAGTGTTGCTTTTAAAAAGATATAATAAATTAATTGTCATTTTATTAAAATAAGTGAATATATATCTTAGTATGTCTCATACTTACATAATGTACAATTATCTTAGTATATACTCCGGCTCAGCCTCATACTTACATAATGTAGTTATATATTTTAATTAATATTATTTTTTATAAAAAATATATTTCTATCTATTTTAAAGAATATATCACAATTAAATTACATATTTTATTGTGTTTGTTTATGTAACAGGTACATGTAGGAGTATTTCCTCCAGTCTCATTATTATAAGTAAAAATTCTATTTTTATATTTGTTTATAATAATGATTAGAGAGAGTATTTAAATGCTCACAGGATATAGGTATAAATACATGTATAAAAGTTGACATCCACGCAAATATGGACTCGGATACGAAGGTATTTTCAAACTGTAATATGGTAAAAGGTATTCTATCTAACCCCACCATTGTCATCCTTGATAATAACTTTTTATTACTGTGTTGATTATTGTCATATTGTAAGACATCCACGCAAATATGGACTCGGATACGAAGGTACTTTCAAACTGTGATATGGTAAAAGGTATTCTATCTAACCCCACCATTGTCATCCTTGATAATAACTTCTTATTACTGTGTTGATTATTGTCATATTGTAACTGTTCTGGACCAGCGATATTTCCTTTGTTCTAACCATCTGAGATGAAATACCTCAAATTCTGACCTATCAACCAAATACTTAGTCGACTTCTAAAATATTCTTCGGATCGCTGAACTATCATGTACTTAGTTGTAGGAGATTCATGTCTCATACACATTTAACAGTCCTCTACATTTCAAGTCTGAAAGATAGAGAGGCAATTATTCTTCTATATATATATATATATATATATATATATATATATATATATATATATATTAAAATCTTACAGATATTTTTCAAGTGACAAGTTTCGAATATAATTTGAATATTCTCTACTCATTCACATATTATATATAGTGCAAACTTTAAAGATACTTTTCACGTGACAAGTTTCAAATATAATTTGAATATTCTCTACTCATTCACATATTATATATAGTGCAAACCTTAGAGATACTTTTCAAGTGACAAATTTCAAATATAATTTGAATATTCTCTACTCATTCACATATTATTTAGAGTGTAAACGTTACAGATACTTTTCTATTACGTTGTGTCAGAAGTTCTTCTTTGCTGCAGTTTTCACAACCCTTCATATTTTTGATTTCCGAGTGAAACAGTAACAATGATCTATTACATAATTTATATAAATTTAAAAATTCTAGTTATATGATTTAATTATTTCTATTTACTTATGATTTTATTTTTTGAAAATTGATTATATTTTCATTTAAATTTATATAATGACATCAAACAGTTTTATAATTTTATAAAAATTAAATTATTAGTGCAAATCGGTTTTGTAAGAATTTATGATTTGATGGCTGAGTTAGTAGAATTTTTTTTTTGTTAATAAGTTATTGAGCGCAATAACTCATTTCAAAGTTATTTATAGAGTGGTTGTTTGGAGCTTGTCAAAAACATGTCTGAAAGCGACAACGTGATTCCCAGAAATAAGGTGGACGGTCTAATTCGCAAGTTTAGGAAGAGATTGAAGGATTTCTTAACTGTTAGGGTTTCCTACATACTCAAAATCAACAATAGTTATGTGCATAACATTGCAAAACGTATAAACTTTATGACTGATAAAAATGGATCGGATAGTGGTACTATAGCCCATTGAACAGATTGTAAGGTGTTCCGTTTTCTTTTAATAAATTTTTTCTAAAAATAGTTACTTATATAGAGTGACATTCAGTGTTTTAAAATTCAGTCCGATCCACCCAGTCGGACCGGTCTGATCGAGAACCGGTGGGCCAGGCGGATCAATTAAGGGATAAAATCAGAATTACATTTAGATCGGATGAAACCGGTGTGAACCGGCCGGATCACCGGTTAAACCAGTGAATCAGTGAGTTTGACTATTTATTTTATTTTTTAGGGCTTTTGAAAATTTTTTTAACATAAACGCTTTGTCTCCTCGTTTCTCAAACCTAGACATTTGAAATGTTTTTTTTTTAATTCTGTCTTTTCTTTTTCTAATTGAAGTCATATTCTCAATTTTTTCTATCAACAAAAACTCCCACTTGCTGCTGTTATTTGATATTTCTTGTTTGCCGTAAAAAATTTCATCAAAATGTCAAAAACAAATTATTTCTTTTTTACTTGGTCTAATTTGCATTGATGTTTTTCAATATGAATATTATTATTTCATTTTGTTGATTAATTGATATAGAAAATAAATGATTAAATTTGATCATTTTTTATAAAATTGGGTCTTTTAGTTTAACAAATTGAGATAGAATTTGTATGAATGAAGCAATTTTATACTTTTATGAATTAACTTATTATAGACGGGTAATGAAGTTGTTGTATATTGGAGATAGAAATTGGGATAGATATATATTACTGTAATAGTCGTTGCATATATTATGGAGATAGAAATTGAGTTTAAAACTATGTAATCTAAATTATATAGTAAGACAAAAAATTTTGTTTTTTATTAATTTAAATTATATAACAAACAAAAATTTCAGGATTTTATTAATCTAAAATATATAACAAAGGCTGAAAAGCAAAGTTTCTATTTTTTTTATTATATATGGTGATGCGCAGTAACGATGTTTGGTAGTCTATAACAACATATTCATATATTTTGGATTTAGATATGCTACATATTTAATGTTTCTTATAATATTTTTATAAATTCAATAATTTTTATTTAGAATTGTGTTTTGTTAATATTTTTGTAATATAGTTTTGTATTTTTAAATTTTAATTGATATTAGATATGACATCACCCGCTGAAGTAATAACTTCGGAAGAAGTTACATCTCAAAATTCAATCCAACTCTAGAGCAGTAGGGGAAAAACTGATATAGCTTGGGCTCATTGTAAACAAATTGAAGAGAAAGGAAAATTTGTTAATTTGTGTATTTACTGTGATAAAATTATTAGAGGAGGGGAGATTAATAGGTTCAAATTCCATTTGACTGGAATAAAAGGTCAAGTTGAAACATGTAAAAAGGTGCCTCCAGATGTTCAATATCAAATGAAACAAAATCTTGATGAAGGTGCAAATAAGAGAAGAAAGACTCAAGCACAAAATTTTGATGTTGATCTTACTACTCAAGAGGGTGGTGTAGTAGAAATGGATGTAGAACAATCAAGATCAAATTCGGTGATTGTGTCTCAAAAGAGAAAGAATACTAGTCGTATTGGTAATTATTTTATGCCTAGAACAACTCATGGAGCTCAACCTTCTTTAAAAAGTGTGTTATAAAGTAAGGAATTGGTGGAGAAGTGTGATCTAGCTATTGCAAGATGGTTCATTGATTCTTCAGTGCCATTCAATGCAACTAATTCAGCGTATTTTCAATCTATGGCTGATGCACTTTGCAGCATGAGTCCGGGGTATAAAGTTCTAACTATGCATAGTCTTCGTGGCTATTTATTAAATAAATGGGTTGAAGATGTGAGCAAATTGATAGAGGAGTATCGTGAGATTTGGAAGAAAACTGGTTGTACTCTAATGGCCGATGGATGGACTGATCGAAAAAGAAGAACTCTTATAAACTTTCTAGTTTATTGTTCCAAAGGTACTATTTTTCTAAAATCCTTTGATGCTTCTCATGCTTCAAAAACTGCAGATATGTTGTATAAGCTTTTTAGAGAGGTGGTTTTATTTGTTGGGCCTGAAAATGTAGTTCACATAGTGACAGATAATGCTGCAAATTATGTTGCTGCTGGAAGGTTATTAGAAAATGAGTTTCCTACTTTATTTTGGTCTCCTTGTGCGGCACATTGCATTAACTTGATGTTGCAAGACATGGGAAAATTAGAGGAAGTAAGTGAGAGAGTGTCACATACTTCTAATGTTACCAAATATATTTATAACCATTGTTATGTATTGTATTTAATGAGAAAGCAAACAAGTGAAAGAGAAATTCTTCGTCCTGCTTCAACTCGGTTCGCCACTAATTTCATTACTTTGCAAAGTATTTTGTCTCACAAAAACTCACTAAGAGCCATGGTAACATCTAAAGAATGGACAAGCTCATCATATGCCAAAGAAGAAAAGGCAAAATAATTTATGGATCAAGTTTTAGATTCTGGATTTTGGAGTAAATGTGCTGATGTAGTTAAACTCACTGAACCACTTATGCGTGTGTTGCGTATTGTTGATAGTGAAGATAAACCTGCTATGGGCATTCTATACAAATATATAGTCAAAGCTAGAGAGAAGATGGTGAGGAGGTTTCAAAGAAATAAGAAGAAAGTGGATCCTTACTTGAAAATCTTAGCTCTGCAAAAATCTTCATGCTGCCGGTTATTGATTGAATTGAGCTTGTAGATATAATAATGTAGAATTTGAAAAACATGCATCCACAACATCAGAACTTTTAGATGTCATTGAAAAGCATGCTAATGGAAATTATGAACTTCGATTGAAGTTAACAGATGAGATGAGAATATTCAAAGACGATGAATTAGATTTTGGAAGGAAATCAGCCGTGGATGAACAATGTATTGTGAGGGCAGGTAATTTCATAACTTCTAACTCTTGATATATATTTTATTTTATATTTCAATATGTTTATAAATTTATTTAATCACATGGTATAAACAGATCAATGGTGGGAAACTTATGGCACTTGTACACCAACTTTACAAAGGTTAACTATTCGTATTTTAATCCAAACTTGTAGTGCTTCGGGTTGTGAATGCAATTGGAGTATATTTGAGCATATTCATTCCAAAAAAAGAAATAGATTGGAGCACCAAAAGCTTAATGATTTAGTGTTTGTTCGTTACAACTTGAGACTTCAAAATAGGTATTATTATGGTTATTTTTCTCTGATCATTATATTTTTATATTTAAATACATATACTTAGATTTAATTCATGTGTGCTTAGGAAAATAAGAAATATGAGTTATGATCCTATCAATATTGAAACAATTGCCGACCATTCTAGTTGAGTATTAGAGAATTCACCACCTCTCTTAACCAATGAAGAGTTGGAAGCATTGTGGAATGACCTTGCAAATATGACCATCTAACCAATTTCAAGTGATATTGGTATGTTCTAATATGAGCATAATATAGTTTGTGGTTGTGAATCAATTTAATGTCTCATATTTACCATCTCTAAATTTTTTTTGTTAATTATTTTTTAAAATATTATTTATAGATCAAATAGATTTAGATGAAGATGAAGATAGAGATATGGGTAATGCACAAGATACTATTGTTGATACTGTGAATCAAGAAAAAAGAAACACCAGAGAAGATGAAGTTGGTGGAGAAGACAATGAAGTTGAAGATGGATATGAATATCAAGATTATGACAATTTGACTTCATGGACATAAAAAATTATGGATCGTTGAGTATGAATTTTTGTGACTTATTATAATACTATAACTTATGAATTGTTAAGTTTCTATCACTTCTTTGAATTTATAATTTACTACATTCAGTTTCTATCACTTATTTTGGTTGTTACTAATACTTTTGTTTATTCTAAATTATTTGAATTTATAATTATCTATATTATTATAGTTAGAAATTTCAGGTAATGAATATATTTTTTTATAGAAACCGTGTCAAAAGTCATGCGGTCTGACCAGTGACCCACTGGTCCGACCAGTAACCCAGTGACCCAGTAACTTTACCGAGTCGATCACCGGTCTGGGTTTTAAAACATTAGTGAAATTTCTTCAATCTCTCTCTCTAGGAAAAAGATACAGAAAAGAAATAAAATAAAATATAATAACAACAAAAGTCTAAAATTGAAAAGGTTGCTAATTTATGTCGACTTAAAATTATGACTTGTAAAATAGTAATCTATACATTTTCTATTTGTACTAAAAGCTCAATTGCCAATTTAAAAACACCACATTAATATTATTAGGTCTTACCGCAAAATTAATTTTATAAATTTAAATTGAGATTACAATATGCAATTAGTCATAACTTTTGAATTTTGTACTTGCTAAAAGTATAAACGCGTATTAACTTTTAGTGAATAAAGGTTGTTAAAAGCTTTAAGGTTGTTGTGACGTTTAGAGCTAGCTCATGTGAGGTTAGAAATTACTGTACATGTGTCTTTTCTATGTCGTATCTCCCTCGTTTTACCATGATATTGAGATATTTTTAATTTCCTAGACTTGGACTCAAGTTTTTTTAGGATATAGCAACCACTATGGAAATGAGTAGTTTATTCTCTAAAGAAGTGTATTTAAATCTCACGATCTCCTATGTAATGTTTGTTGATCCAATACACATTTCACGCACGATCTAGATTTATGGGTGGAGGCACCAATGTCCTGGCGATGTATCAAAAGAAGGGGCACCCTATCCGAAAGAGAGGCGCTCGAACCAATAAATAGGCGACTTGGTGAAAAACAATGGGATAAATGCATCTCCACTGTACCTTACGATTTCTTTCAATTACACCACTACACTCACTTAAGCACGAGGACTCGTAGATACCGAAGTATTTTAACCCCTAACTCATCTTCGGGCTTTCCATATGAGTCTAGTCGAAGCTTTAATCTAACTTTCAATGAACTTTATGGATGGAGTTTAGTTGAGTTCCTCAGATTTAGTTGACCTGTTCTGACTAAACTTAGTTGAGTCCTCAGGCGAGAGTTAATTGAGTCCTTCAAGAGAGACTTAGTTGAGCCCCTCAAAGGAGACAAGGTTGAGTTCCTCAAGTGAGACGTGGTTGAGTCCCTTAGCAGAGACTTACTTGATCCTTTCTTACGAGACTTAGTTGAGTCCCTTAATCGAGGCTTAGTTGAATCCCTCAAGCACGACTTAGTTGAGTCCCTTAGGAAAGACTTAGTTGAGCCTTCCTGACGAGAGTAAGTTGATTCCCTCAAGCGATACTTTGTTAATCCTTCAAAACAAGACTTGTTGAATCTTCTTTAAGGTTTGGAAAGATCTTAGTAACATAGTTTCTCATAGGTAGGATTTTCTATGGAAATTCAGGAATTTAAGTACACCGTAGGGCGAAAAGGATCTTCCTATGAAAGTCTAGCAATGTAATTACCTCATAGAGAGGCAAGGATTTTCATATGAAAGTCCAACAATGTAATTATCCCGTAGAGAGTCAATGATCTTTTTATGGATGTCCAACAATGTAATTACTCAGTAGGGTGAGAAGGATCTCCCCGTGGAAATCCATAAATTTAGTTACCATGTAGGGCGACAAGGATCTTTTTGTTGATGTCCAACAATTTAATAACCTCGTAGGGCGAAAAGGATTTTCCTGTGGAAGTCCAACAATGTAATTACCCCGTATGACAAAAATGATATTTATGTGTAAGTATAAAAATTTGGTTATCTCATAGGGCGAAAAAGATCTTCCCGTGAAAGTCCAACAATTTAATTACCCCATAGGGCGGAAAGAATCTTCTTATGGAAGTCTAACAATTTAGTTACCTCGTAAGGTGACAAGGATCTTCCAAGGAAAGTCCAACAATTCAATTACCCCGTAGGGCGACATGGATCTTCTTGTGAAAGTCTAACAATTTATTTTGACAGTTAAACCATAATACTTTGTTGCAAATTTTAGAATCTGTTACAAGATTTTTTGTAAATAAGCGACTCACGATCCTACCAATCAACTATAATAATATTTCAGATTGAATGAGTTCAATGTTCTAAGAATGAGCCTTCTATTCAATTCTTCGAGTTTGTAGGCTCCATTAGAAAACTTGTGATATATAAGATACAATCCCTCCTAGTTGGGTTGTAGATTTCTCTATTGGGCAGGTACTACGACTTGACATAGCGCCAAATCGCCTTCATGCATCTCTCTTCGAACCACTTTGGAGTTATATCTTCTGATTGCTATTTGTTTAGCAATGAACTCTTGAATGTGGGCAGCATATCTAGTCCGGTCTATTAGGCCAGTGACACATCTTACCCCTTGATTTTTTCTCCCTCGTTGAACTGGGAGTTTCATCATGATGGTTGATAAATGCTTGATTCATGGAAATTATCACATTATTACATATCATTTATCTTATTTAATTGACAAGATTATAACATAAAAATATCAACTATTGAATAAAATTGTTATTGTGCAAGTTTACTTGGTTTGGTTTGCATTTGTGCAGGTTATGGCCCTTAAACAAAAAACCCAGAAAACAATTACTTCACTAAGCGAAAGTTTCAGCGAATAGTTTGCTTAGCGAGCTCCCAGCGAACATAGACAGAAGCAAATAAGCCAATTTTTCCAGCAGCGAGGATCAGCGAAGCAAGTTTGCTTAGCGAATCGGGAATTCACTTAGCGAAACAGGGCAACAAAGAAAGATATTTTGAAAAGACTTCAAGCTGAAGAAATAAACTTTGCTAAGAGCCTCACCTCGCTTAGAAAAATTTGGCGGTTTCCTGAAGACAAGTTAATTTGAAATCTTAATGAAGAAGTAAGACTTCTCTTAACGAAGTATAGTTCGCTTAGCAAACTCAGGCGGCCAGAACTACTATAAATAGACCAGAACTCATTTCAGCAAATTCATTCACTTTCTATCACTTGTACTATCTTGTATTATCATCTATAATAGTAATAGACGTAGGAATAAAGGAGGTTCTAGGTAGAAGGGCTGGATTCACATCAAGAGTCGGGAAATCGATATTGATGTTGTTTCAACTTAATTCTTCCATTGTGCTTCAAAGTACCATGATTAGCTAAATCCCTCTCTTGTTGGTATTTTTCATAGTTCGTCGAAACAATATGTATTTACTCTGATCATGGCGTTATATGCAATTTATGTTTGAATCATTATCGTTGTTATCTTTTTTTTTACCGTTTATTTCATGGATTGAATTGATATTGACAAATACGGTTATAATCTCGATACACGATAACAACTATTAAACTCTAAATTCTAGACATAGATTTAGGTTTAATATTCACTAAATGTATCGAATTATAATACTACCGTATTATTTAATAGGCTGAAAAATCGTCGATTAAACCACAAGGTAAGAAATATCATCAAAGTTTAGACATGAACTTTGTTTGTATGCGATATATGATGATCTTAAAACATTCATAAATTGTGTATAACTGATATGAGATTTGCATATTGAATCGGAGAATGAAAACCAATTCCTAACAAGTCTATTTCTCTGGATTTTATCTTTTGTTATTTTACGCAGTTTACTTTTTGTAACTTATCAATCAAACAAATTTTGAAACTTATGCTTAGAATTATAGAAATTGTTGAACGATTTTGATATCGCTCCAATCCCTGCAGATACGACAAAATAATACTTTCATTTGATTATACTCGACATTAAATTGGCGCTGTTCCCGGTGATTGGCATTTAAGGTATTAAGATATCACAATCGTTTCTATACTTCTAAGTTTTGTGAATTTGTTATATATTGTATATATATTTATTTTTCGCAACCATTTGTTTAAGTGTTTGGATAGGTGAAAAAATGTTTATGCTTCGAGCAAAAGTTTGGAAGAAAAACTTATTTTTGATCCCGAGATCAAAAGAACAATCTAAAAGAACAAAAGGAAGACGAAGAAACATAAACAACTATCCAGAAAGAAAAATCACAAAGGAGCTTCTACACCAACTTCATCAATAAATCCTCCTATCAAAGAAACAATGGCTGAAGTTAACAATGGCCTTTGCGAAAGCAGCCCAAGACGGTTCACCCGTCTCACCAACAACCCAGTCACAAGGCAAGCTGAAATGAAAACAAGGCTGCTACAAATTATTTATGCTAATCATTTTTCAGGTTTGGACCATGAAGATCCATACACACACCTCACCAATTTCTCTGATCTTGCCGGTATATTAGGTGCACCCGAAGCTAAGGAAGAAGCTATCTTCATGAGATTGTTTCCATATTCCTTGATTAGAAAAGAAAAGGATTGGTATCTTGACCAAACCCATGAAAACTATGACAAATTGGAATGTCTTGGAAGAAAAATTTCTTAACAGGTTCTTTCCACACAATCGATTTATGGATGCAAAAACAACAATAGCCGCATTCATGAAAAGTGCAACAAAAACTCTTTATGAAGCTTGGGAACGTTACAAATCCATCTTTCACAAATTTCTAAATCACGGTTTCAATAATCTCACACAAATTCCTATTTTTTGCAATGGATTGCTGCCCCAACCAAAGCTTCTACTTGACGCAACAACTGGTGGTTCGTTACTTTCCAAAATTGTAGAGGAAGCAGTTGCTATCACCAACCATATGCCTCTCAGTGATCACCAGGTCCAGTACAACAGAGGTGCAACACAAAAGAAATATGATATTCTTGAGTTGGATACAAACGTTACGATCTTGGCGTAAAACAAGCTTCTCACACAAACTGTGGAAGAATTGACCAAGCAGATCTCCAAACTTCCACAACAACTTAAGAAAATGCACGAAACACCTAAATTGTAACAAGTAGCATCTTGTGAGCTGTGTAGAGGAGACCATTCAACCGGTTTTTGTCCCCTGATTAACGGAGAAGTCAATTATATGGGAAATCAACAACAGAGGCAGGTTCCATACCAAAATAATTATGGCTATACATACAACAACAGCGCAAGCTATGGCCTAAGTCAAAACAGGAAGAATCAATAACAAAGTTACACTCAGCCGTATAAGCTTTCAAAGATAGAAGATAACTTGAATCAATTTATTCAGCTGTTCATGGTAAATCAGAAGAATACATATGCGTCAATCAGAAATATAGAAACACAAGTTGGGCAAATTGTAAAACAATTGAGTGAGCAAAAAATAGGAACTTTCATCACCACCACTTAATCCAATCCAAAATAAACTTGCAATGCTGTCACAACAAGAATTAAAGAAGTGGTCGAATCCAAATCTGGGGAGAATATCAAAGGAAAGAGAGTTGAAACTGAGAAAAAGGAAGAAAACATCAAAACTGATAATGGGAGCGTTATATTACCAGTCATCATTGAAAACATCAATTTTGACAAAGCCTTGGTGGATCTTGTATTAAGCCCCAACCTTCTTCCATTGTCCATTCTTAAAAATATTGGTAAGCTTGATTTGCAACCAACAACAATGAAAGTACAACTTGCCGACAAATCAATCATACAACCAGTTGGCATAGTGAAAGACGTAGTGGAGAAGCTTGAAAGTTTTCTATTCCCAATTGATTTCATTATGATGAATGTTGATGGAGATGACAACATACCTATGATATTAGGCCGTCCATTTATAAAAGCAGCCCGAATGATGATCGATATCGATGAAGGAACGATGAAGTAAGGTGCAAAAATGAAGAAGTAAACTTCAAATTGTTTTAATCCTTGTAGCACAAAGAAGAAGACTATTCCAAAGATAAAGCCCATGATGAAATATGATTGGTATTGAAAAGAATGAATGACAAAGAAAGGCCAAAGAATGGTGTCAAGGACACTTTGAAGAATTCATACAAACCACCTTGATTTTTCACGAAAACAGGTATCGAGCTAATGGCGTTAAACAAACACTTGTTGGGAGGTAACCCAACCATTTACATATTTCATTCCTTGTATAATTAGTTTTGAATAGAAAGAAAAATAGCATGAATGAGTCAAAAATAGAATTCTGCGTAAAACTAAATTCTGTAGAATTCGCTAAGCGAGCCCTGTTTTGCTAAGTAAAAATAGCAGAATAAGAAAATACGACATTCATGCTACTTTATTCACTTTAGTATTAGTGTATATTTAAATATTTTTTTAAGCTGTAGGTGTCTTATGATCAATCCATGATATCTTGCGTGAACATTTTTCCTCTATAATTGAAATGGAAAGGCAAGTAGTGGAAGACCAAGTTTACATGAATCAACAAAGGTGCAATGGTATGGATCCAATTTTGAGAGAATTTCACAAACCAAGGTATGTGTTTATTGCTTCCTTTGGGTTTAGCGTGAATATGACAGGAGTAATCTGCATAAAATCAGCTCATTTATCTTAAGAAATAACATGTTTTCATTATGAATCAATTAGTTCTAAAACCAGAAAAAGTGAGGCAACCTTCCATGGTTCACCTTAGAAGACTGATAAATTCTTATTTTAACTCGTTTAATTCATGCTTAATCTTGCACTTACGTTGATAATTATGAAGACATAGAAGGGATCAAGGAATTTCTTTGAAATTGAGCATAACTAGTCAACTAAAATGTAGCCTCATTATTCCTTGTGAGTGAGTGATCATTTGCAAACCACTTTTGGGCCTTATGACATGAATCCATCAGTTATGAACTGAATAATGCATTAAGTTAACCACTTAGTAAATATTATTCTATATCTTTTAAAAATCATAAAATTTCATAATTGATAGATTCTATTTTTCTTGCATTGAACCTTGAAACTATTAATATCTTGTGCACAATTTTGAAGAGCATTCAAAGAGAAGTAAAGTTTTGTTCAAGTTGGGGAGGAAAAGAAAAAGGTTTAGTTCAAAAGAAAAAAATGGAAAGTGGTGAGAATCAAAAGAAAATGAAAGAAAAAGAAAAGTGGAAAGAAAAGAACAAGGAATATCAAAGATGGATGTGTTCAAAAAGAAAGAAACAAGAAAAGGTTTGGATAAGTATTTTGATACAAAAGAATAAAATTTGATGAATGCCTTCAAAGAAAAACCAAACAAACACTTTGTTTCCATTAGCCATAGGAAATAACACTTCTTTAGTACCTTGGCCATGTTACAACCATGAAAATACCTTAGTGATCTTTGTCTTTACTTATCAATATACTTTGCTTAGGTAATTGCATGAATTAATATAGATGTTAGCAAGGTTTATCACGTGAGAGATCAAAATACATCTGTCGTAATCGGAAAAAAAATAGAGAGTCGCCACCATTAATTTTTGTCCTAAGGAGAGGGGAATAACATATAACCCTAATTGTTTAGAGATTCTAAGTTCGTAAGTCAGTTAGACGAAGGGAAGGTGTTAGGCACCCTTAATTTCCCTTGTTTTCAAAGGGCTCCTCTTTTAGGTTTAAGGGTAAGATGGGAACTTGGTAGTTAATATTTTTATATGTTTAAAAGATATTTTTTTAATTTTTTAATAGTTGGACTTGCCTTGGTTTTTAAGGCGCGTGCCTACGTATCTCCTTATGAAGAATCAAAGTTTAATTTCGTAGTTCGTATTGTTTGGTTGGTGTTTTTTTATAGGATTTCTGAGATTTGCTTTGGAATTATCCTCGAACCTTGTCTGGGTTTTGTAAAAGAGTGATCGTAGACGCATTTCGCAGTTAATTTTGAAAGTAATCCAATTTAATCCTTTTTATAAAATATCTCGAGTTTTATTATGTTAGTAAAAAATGTTTGTAATTGGTTAGCTGTTTTAATTAAGTGTTTTGAATCGTTGAAGAAGATCAGGTCTTCATCATGTTGTAACTATATTTTAAATCGAGTCACCACTATTAGTTTTTATCCTAAGGAAGAGAGTCTAATAGAAAACCCTAATTCTATACACAGAGATTCTAGGTTCTTACTTCGTTTAGACGAAGGGAAGGTGTTAGATACCCCTCATCTACCTTGTTCACAAGGATACTATGGTTTAGATTTTAAAGGTTTAGGGTAAGGGTTTTAATTTTTTAATAGGGGAACTCGCCATGATTTTACTCGTATGACTACATATCATCTTATGAGGAATCAAAGTCCCAATTCGTAGTTTGTAAGGGTTTGTGTTTTTTTAAGGATTACGCAGATATTTTAATTCCCCTCGCACTTAGTCCGGGCGTGTGAAAAACAGAGATTTTGGACCAAATGCGCGATTAATTAAAATATACTTCATATTCCTTTTTTTTTAAAAAAATTAATTGTTAAATTAATTTATTTATGAAAAAAAGATTTGGTGTTTGGTTGAGTATTTTTTAAGTATTAGTTGTAAAAAAGTATCTTATTTAAAATGCATGATTAGAAGAGTTTAATGCAATAAAAAATAATATTTGAATGATGTTTACAAAAATAATATATTTGATTTATAATAATAAATATATTAAAATTATATATATAAAAGTAGAAAATATAAAAAAAAATAAAAAAATAAAAGAAATAAATTAATAAGGCAGCAGGGTGCAAATTATGTTAAGAAGAAAAACTAAGGGGGTGCTAACAGCATAGGCTTGAATTCAGATATTGAATTCAGGCCCAAACAGGCAGGGGGTGTATTTTTATACTGCACAGTAAAACGAGGGGGTGTGAGCAGTAGGGGCCCCAAGTCCAGATTTTGGATTGGGCCCGTTAGGAAAGGGAGGTGTGTTTTTGTTTGTATTAGCAAAGATGAAAAAATAATGGGGTGTGTAAAGCATATGGGCCGGGCCCAACGCAGGATTTGATCCAGACTCGTTTTCCCAAGGTATGGGGAGGTATACAGTAATGTGGTAGACACACGTGTTTAGACCATATGATGGCGATCAGGTGGTGATAGTTAAGGGTGCGTGATAACAACAGTGGATTAATACGCACGTGATAGAACAACAAAATATATTTATTTATTTTCATTTCCATTTTATTCATCTTGTATTATCCTCTTCTCTCTCCATGTCCACTTCTCTCTTCTTCTCCAACAACACAAACCCTAACCCTTTTGTCAAACCTAATCTGCGGCGCCACGAGCTTCAACCATCATGCTTTGCCCTTTTAACCCCCTAAACCCCTTCGTGACAAACACACAACAATATTAACTGTGAAGAAAAACAAAAGATAAGTGTTTCATTACCTTTGATGCGTTTGAATCTTTGCGTTTCTCCAATCTCTCTGTGATTTTCTCCTTGTTTTACAGGTGATGGCGACAAATGGTGATAATGAAGGTATCAGCGACGGTCAAAGCAACTGGATATAGGGTTTCAGATATTGAAACCCTAGTTCACACGGGACGGTTGGTGAAGACCACAACGACGAGGCTCTCTCTCAACCTTCTTTGAAATTTTCTTTATGTAATAATCTTTTCCTCCCTTTCTTTTTTCTTGAATTTTAGGGTTTTTTATAGATATATTTTAGGTCTAGCTTAGGAAATTCTTATGTAATTTTCGATTACTTTGTTGTGATTAGGGATTTGTATAAATTTTCAGATTTGTAATTGATTTGTTTCTGTAATTTGTAATGTATTTGTAGGTTTTTTTTTGATTTAATCTTCAGACACTTTAATTCAAAATATTTTAGTTTTATTTGATTTGGTTTGTAATTGTACTCCGTTTCTTGTACTGAATTTGAAAAGAAGGAAATATTGGATTTGATTCCAACAGTAATTGTTTGTGCGTTTTTTCCAATTGATTCATACAATGAATGTTTGTTGTTTTGGGCCAAGAATTTTTTTTGATTTGAAACAAATAATTCCCTTTAATTGAACTGGGCCCGGGTCTTCTAAAGAATTTGGACCACTTATTGGAACAATCATTTTATAAAACTGATTTTAGTAACAAAATAACAAACAGTGTCTCAAAAAAACTTTACTGGGCCTAATTTGTTTGGGCTTGCAAGTTTGACTCAACCTTTTTAGATAAAACAAAAGTAAATTTCATAAAAAAAACAAAGTTTTTTAAAGACATTTACTAATGTGGTATCAAAACAATTTTTTTCGAATAAAAAAACGAAATGGGTTTGTATATTCCTTTTTATAAAAACGTTTTTTTTCAATCAGCAAACAAAACAAAGTTTTATTAAGTTTATAAAATAATTAAAATGAAAATTAGTAATCAATAATAGGTCAATAATGTTAATAATAATAATAATAAAAATGTTATAACTAAAACAAAACATTTTTCCAAAACAAACCCAAAAACTGAATTAGGCCATACTGTTTTCAAATATTGGGCCTCAACAAAATAAATTGCATATGGACCTTTTCTGATTTTAGAGAAGTAAGGAATTTTAATAAAGTAGACCCCCCCTTTTGGGCTGGAACCAGAAACGAAATGGACCCTCTTATTTTTTTAGAAATGACCCCAAAACTTTAATTAACACACCCCTTCTTGAAAATAAACTCCAACCTTAGTGGGCCTTCAAAAGTCAATTGGACATGATGAATTTAAACAAAACCCACCCCCATATTCTAAAAAAAACCTTAATGGGTCATAATAACCTGATGGGCTGAAAAACGGGTCTTTTTGATTTTTAGAAAGCCCACCATCTTTTAATTAAAACACAAACCCCTGTATAACAATGCACCTCCCTTTTTTAACTTGAAATGGACTTTTATTAAGACCTAATGGGCCATCAGATATTGATGGTCCATTTTGAATCAATATATCCCTATTTTATTATTTTAAACCCCCATAGAATATTACAAAAATATAAATAAATTGATAAAAATAAGTAACATAATGTAATTATTTGATGGGTCAAGTTTGGGGTATGACAGTTGCTCCTATTTAATTACCTTTCGACTGAATAATGCGAGAATATGCAGGTCTTGCACGTTCTGATCAAAAGTTTATTAAATATCAGAAGACCCCAAAATTTTCCTGGCTGATCACGAGGATACGTCGTAAGCGTTTCCATGAATATGAAGAGTAGGCATATATGATAATGTATCATCTAACCAACGTTTGAACCAAAATTGATTTGATTTTAGGTATGATGACATGGATAACCCATCAATATCTAAAAGAAATTGTAAATTTTGCATACTTACCATAACCTAGGAGGTAAATGATACAAGTTTGAAAAGCTGACTTACTAATGCTTGGAGACTAATATAGTAAGTTTGAGACGTAAATTTTGTATATCCATTGTAACCCAGGGGATGAATAACATATAGCTCGATAATACATTACTGCTTAGAGACTTACGTAATGAGCCAAAGATTTTTCGTATACCTACCATAGCCTAGAGGATAGATAATACGAGCTCAAAACTTGATATTAGGAATCCGGAAAATGATGTTAGTTGTGTCAGCCCTTAACTAAGACTTGATAACCAAATGAAATATGCTAGATTTGAAGCAATGGAACCTAAAATTTCCTGATGGTATCAGTTGTGTCCTCCTCAACCATGACTATCAACAGGAAGAAGTAAACCCCAAAATTCAATGGTGATGTCGGTTGTGTCGTCCTCAACCATGACTATCAACACGAAAGATAAACCCCAAAATTCACCACTGAAGTCGGTTGTGTCGTCCTCAACCATGACTATCAACATGAAAGATAAACCCTAAAATCACTATGATGTCGGTTGTGTTATCCTCAACCATGACTATCAATATGAAGAAATACCCCAAAATTCATCGGTGAAGTCAGTTGTGTCGTCCTCAACCATGACAATCAACATGAAGAAAATAAAACCCGAGATTCGTTGATGATGTCGGTTGTGTCGTCCTCAACCATGACTATCAACGAGAAGAAATAAAACCCAAAATTCATTGCAGAATGTCGGTTGTGTCATTCTCAGCCATGACAATCTGCATGAAGAAAGTGAACCCTAAATTCATTTTGATGTCGGTTGTGTCGTCCTCAACCAAGACTATCAATATGAAGAAGTAAACCCCAAATTTGCCGATGATGTCAGTTGTGTCTTCCTTAACCATGACTATCAATAGGAAGAAATAAACCCCAAAATTCATCGCATAATGTCGATTGTGTCGTTCTCAACCATGAAAATCAACATGAAGAAAGTAAACCCCAAATTCATTATGATGTCAGTTGTGTCGTCCTCAACCATGACTATCAATATGAAGAAGTAAACCCCAAATTCATTGATGATGTCGTTTGTGTCGTCCTCAACCATGACTATCAACATGAAGAAATAAACCCCAAATCACTTAAAGTTTGAACTATTTAGTTTTCACAGATAAGCTTGCGAATGATAAACCCCAAGAAAATTCGCAATTTAAACTAAAATATATCTTCCAGATGCCATGCATACTGCCCTAAATTGATGTGCTATCCAAGTGTGATGTAGGCCCCATATGTACAAAATGTGTGTATATTCCCCCAATGTTTTAAAATGCGCATGCCCCAAATGTGGGTGTATATGTACCACATGTATATATATGCCCCAAGTGTTTTAAATGCTCATGTATCAAAATACTTATGTGTGTATATGCCCAAATGTATGTGTATTCCCCAAGTATTTTGAAATGTTTTTGATAATTCTCCTTTATTAAACCATCGGGTTCTCGTAATCACTAACTCCCCAATGTTATTTGTTGTTATTTGTTGTTAATTGTTGTATCTCCAAGTTTATTTGAATTTTGATAAAGTGTGGTGAACAGTGGCAACATGTCATATGTAATTTTTGTATCGTAGGTGCAGGCGTAGGCGTGGATATAGACATGGATTTTCTTTCAACATTTTTCTAACCAAAATTCTTTTTGATGCCTTTAATAAATGCTTTTATTTGTATGCCAACTCCCCAAAATGATTTCAACATGGTATTCACAATTATAATCATAGTATTTTGCAAACAAGTCTGAAAAGAAAAAAAATGCAATTGAAAGATTTGAATTTTATTGATTATATGTGCCTCTGAATAGGAGAGCATACAAGATGCAATTCCTTGAAAGAGGTAATTACATAAATTTTAAAACTGAAAATGGCAATGAAAATGATAATTTCTACTGTTGTTTCCCTAATGTTCTTTTGATAGATCCAATCTTCTGAGTTAAATTATTTGGACCCATCTCTCTCCTTCGTGGTTTGTGGTTGTAATTTTTAGATTGCAATGTTTTTGTTCTTTATTTCTTTGAATAATATCCCTAATTTTTTTCCTCGAATTCCCTTTCGGATTTTCAATCCACCGGGATAATTTTTTTGTGTATGTTTCTAATTTTGCCTGGATCTCCCTTTGGGGTTTTCGATCCATCAGGACGTTCCTTTTTGCCTAAGTCGCCCGATTAGCTTCGAGCTTAGCGAGCTTTTTATACATAGTATTTTTTGATTGCGTATGAATTTGGCGAATGTGGTAGTTCTTCCTCATCCATTGCTGTGAGGATAAGACCACCACCGGAGAATGCTGTTTTTACCACATATGGACCTTAGTAGTTGGGTGTCTGTTTACCACGTGAATCGAGGCAAGGTAGAAAAATATTCTTGAGCACCAAATCCCCTTCTTTGAACACTCGAGGGTGGACTTTCTTGTCGAAGGCTTTCTTTATCCGCTTCTGATATAGCTGGCCGTGGCACAAAGCTATCAAGCGTTTCTCTTCGATGAGGTTGAGCTGATCAAGTCGTGTCTGTACCCACTATGCTTCTTCCAGTTTTATTTCCATTAGGACTAGAAGTGAAATGATTTCTATTTCAAAAGGGAGTACTGCCTCCATGCCGTACACTAACGAGAAAGGAGTTGCACACATCGATGTGCGCACGGAAGTACGATAGCCATGTAGTGCAAAGGGAAGTATTTCGTGCCAATCTTTGTATGTCTTCACCATTTTATGAATGATTTTCTTGATGTTTTTATTGGCAGCTTCAACAACTCAATTCATCTTGGGTCGATATGGTGAGGAACTGTGATGCTTGACTTTGAAATTATTGCATAACTCCTTCATCATTTTGTTGTTCAAATTAGACCCGTTGTCCGTAATAATCCTGCTTGGAACCCCATATCTGCATATGAGATTTTGCTTGATGAATCGAGTAACAACTTGACTTGTTACATTTACGTAGGATGCTGCTTCTACCCATTTGGTGAAGGATGGCAACTAGTATGAAACAATGTCTGTTAGAGGATTTTGGTTTGATCATGCCTATCATATCAATTCCCTACATCGAAAATGGACAAGGAAAGCTCATGACATTCAGAGGAGTTGGTGGCGCGTTTATTTTGTCAGCATAGATTTGACATTTGTGACATGTTTTCGTGTAATGATAACAATCAACTTTCCATTGTTAACCAGTAGTATCCTGCTCGCAGAATTCTTCTTGCCATGGCATGACCATTAGTATGAGTTCCAAAAGTACCTTCATGGATTTCTCTCATAAGCGTATCTGCTTCTTGTTTCTCCATGCACCTGAGTAGCACCATATTGTAATTTATTTTGTATAACACATCACCACTCATAAAGAATTTTAAAGCTAGCTTCCGCAGAGTTCGTTTGTCAATGATAGAGGCATTTTCTAGATATTCTTGCTTTTCAAGGTACCTCTTGATGTCATATAACCAAGGATTGTTATCTAGTCCTTCTTCGATAGTAAGGCAATATGCCGTCTCTTCTAAATGTCTGATTGTAATGCACGGTTCGTGGTTTGGTCAAGTTACCTTGAACATGGATGATAGAGTTGCTAAGGCGTCTTCCATTTTATTTTCTTATCGTGGGATATGAATAAAAATGATCTCCGTAAATTTCGTAGCTAGCTTTAAAACATGATTCTGATATGGAATCAGTTTGGGGGTGTATAGTGTCCCATTCACCACTGACTTGATATATGACTAGCACAAAGTCTCCTAATACTTCGAGATGTTTGATTCTTAAATTGATGGCAACTTCTAGACCCAAGATACAATCTTCGCATTTGGTGATGTTGTTGGTGAAGTCAAAACATAACCTCACATTACAAGGTTTATGATGATTTTTCGGAGAAGTCAAAACTGTCCCAATGCCGTGCTCTAGTGCGTTAGAAGCCTCGTCAAACATGAGTGTCCAACGTGCCCCTAGTTCAGGTCCTTCGTCGGACCCTGGTATTTCATAGTCACCTATAACCATGACATCTTCGTCTGGAAAGTAGAACTTCATTGGTTGATATTCTGGCAACGATTGGTGAGCTAAGTGATCAACTAGTACACTACCCTTGATGGCCTTTTGAGTAACATATTGGATGACGTACTCTGATAATAGCATCTGCCATCGGGCAATCCTCCCTGTAAGAGCCTATTTTTTGAACACATACTTTAGAGGATCCATTCTTTCTATTAACCACTTGGTGTGAGTTAACATATACTGCCTCAACCTTTTAGTATCCCAAGCCAATGCATAACAAGTTTTCTCGAGAAGTGAGTATCTAGTAAATTGCATGCTCCTTTCTACCTGTTTCATCATGTTGTCACAACACACATCCCATTGATCCTTCAAGAACTGTTAGGTACATGATGATAGGCCTTCCGGGAACTGGTGGCATCAAGATTGGTGGCTCTTGTAGATATTGTTGTATTGTCTAGAAAGCTGTTTGGAAATCATCATTCCATACCACTGTCTGATTTTTTCGTAGTAATTTAAATATAGGCTCGCATGTGGCAGTTAGGTGCGATATGAACCTTGAAATGTAGTTCAATCATCCTAAGAAACCACGAACCTCCTTCTTTGTTCTCGAAGCTGGAATTTCTTGTATAGCTCTTACCTTATCAAGGTCTACCTCAATACCATGCTGACTTACAATGAAACCCAGTAAATTGCCTGATCTGACACCAAATGTACATTTGTTTGGATTCAACCTTAGCTTGAACTTGCGCAGACGTTCGAATAACTTTTGTAAATTTATGATATGTTCCTCCTCCGTATGGGATTTGGAAATCATGTCATCTACGTACACCTCAACCTATTTGTGAATCATATCATTGAATAATGTGACCATATCCCATTGATAGGTTGCCCCTGCGTTCTTTAGACCGAACAACATTACCTTATAGAAGAAAGTGCCCCAAGGTGTCATGAAAGTGGTCTTTTCCATATCTTCAGGTGCCATCTTTATTTGATTATAGCCTGAGAAACCATCCATGAACGAGAATACCGAAGCTTGAGCTGTATTATCCACAAGAATATCTATGTGAGGTAACGGGAAATCGTCATTGGGACTCGCTTTGTTTAAATCCCGATAATCCAGACACATGCATACTTTACCGTCCTTCTTGGGAACTGGCACGATGTTAGCTATCCAAGGTGGATAATCTACCACCGCTAAGAACCCTATGTCAAATTGTTTAAGGATATCTTCTCGAATTTTGTTGGACATGTCTGGACGAGTTATTCTGAGCTTCTGCCTGAATGGAGAGAAACCTTCCTTTATAGGTAGCCTATGCACCACAATGTCTGTATCTAATCCTGGCATTTCTCTGTAGGACCAGGAAAATATATCCACGTATTCATGTAATAACATGACCAGCCTTTCTTTGACGCTTTTCTCCAATGTTGCCCTTAGCTTGATCTCTTTAGGATCTTCCTCTGTGACAAGGTTAATGGTCTCAATAGGTTCCTGGTATGGTTGTATACTGTAAGCTTTCTACTCTATCTCCCTCGCCAATTCCTTAGAAAGTCTAAGATCTTCATCATCTTCCTATTCAGCTTGGTTGATGGGAGCATCAAAATTATATCGGATAGCAGCAGTAACATTGTCGATGATTTTGGGCATGGATCTGCACATTTATCATATTTTGGTGTAGTTTTAGTATTTGAATTTGGAAAATGCATATGAAGAAAAGTATTTCCATTTTTTTAGATATGAGAGATAAATGCAAGGGAAAGATAAGGATCTTAAATTGCGTGCGAAATATAACTTTTATTAGTTGTAAATACTGTCTGGAACAAAATGGGGGACCCTTACAAGAAACCCCTATTCCATGGGCTTGACATAAGTTCTTTCAAAAAAATAAGAAAAATTACTTTGGAAAGAAAATAATCTCGGGAATCTCCATTTCTGCCCAATTCTTGAGTTCTTCACCCGGGGCACATTCTCGGATGAAATCAATTGCCTTTTTGATGTTGCTTTTGTTTGATATCATCGCCACCTATCCTCCATGCTCAAATGGTACAAGATCAGTTTAATCAACTTCTTCCGATGGTAAAGGACGAGGTGTTCGAAGACATATGGGCAACATTGGAGTTGGAAACCAGTGAGATCATTTCCACATGACTATATATACATTTTGCTTTCACTTTGTACTCTTTTCATTTCACGACGACTTCCTCTTACTAGGATTTCTGTCTCTTTGTACAAAATCGTCTGTTTATAGGCAAAATATCAATACAAATACATCTTATAGTTCAAACTTTTGGTTTTTCTGTTTTGTTTGCACAAACATCCAATGACTAAAATTGAATGAACATATATGAACATGATTAACTGTTAACAAATATACATATAAGAATAGGAATACGCATTTACTCAATATTCTAGGAGCTAGAATAACATCCATAAATTCCCAAAGAGCATGAGATTACCCCCACAGAGTAGTCTCCACAAATAAGGGTACATTCCCCGCAGTCTCCCCGGTCGATCGCTCTAACAAATAAAGGAATATAATCTCCTCCCCACGAGACCTCCCCACGGAGTTCTAATCAGTATAATGCATGGAAATTCTCTTCCCCAGCTGATTTTAGTCCCCCAAGACTGAAAAAAAAGAAACCTTGCAGAGTCCTCCTCTCTAGCAAGATCAATTTCCCAAAGAGATTTTCTTCCTCAGCAGAGCACTTCTCCATCAAACAAGGGTTTATTTCACCAACAAGGTTTATTTCCCTAATGTGATCGGTGGATCTGGAACTGACTGTTTAATGCTGGTTCGCGAAATGTCGCGGAAGCAAGAGTCGCCACCGTCTTTTATTTTCTCCAAATGGAAAGGACAAAAGCACAGAAAAATTCCTTAAAGAGATTGCTCTCGGTTCAGGAGGTAGATTATAGAAAGGGAAGGTGTTAGCACCCTTTCTATCCATGGTTATCCATGGGCTCTTAGATACTTGCTCATTGTGTTTTCAAAATTGTTTGTTTGCTTTTCAATGTGGGTTTTTAAAAAAGTTTCTTTGAAAATTCCAGTTCGACTCTTGTATCGGTCCTCAAGAGTGTTTGAAAAGTTGCTTTCGAAAGCTTTTGAAAATGTGTTGGTGTGAAAAGTATTTTTTGAATTTGTTTTGAAATTTAGAGCAAGTATCTAGAGTCGTCTACCTACCCTAAGGAATTCGTCTGTGTAAATGTCCTTTAAAGTAGTGCCATCCCACCATTGAGAGGTAGGTAGCACCACCGTTGGAGGTGTTCGGGTCAATTCGAGGTTCGGGACATGGTGATCACCAGAGCAATGGGAAGACACCTTAGAAGCTACCCTCATGCCAGGTTCCCGGATCATGAGGACTTACTAAGACATCCTCTACTCGACGATCACCTTTCGAGGCAAGGCAACAGTGAGGCGTACCCTAGGGGTGGTGTGTGATTTGTGTGTCGCTTTCAGTTATTTTGTCTTGTTCATGTCAACGTGGTCTATGCGTTTGTTTTTATTTTTGTCATTCATTCTTGCATGCATTTATTTAACAGTTAAAAGAGTGCGGAAAGATAAAAGTTCTAAACTATTACAAAGGCGCGGGTCCACATCGCCAAAATTTCCAGGACCCGATTTGACAGAAAAAATAAAGAACTAAGGTAAAGTGCGAAAGATAAATGTTACATGGCTTCGGGAGAATTACATAAATAATTAAAAGAAAAAGAAATAAATACGTGAATTGAATTAAAATTGGAAACGAGGGCGTTGGACCCTTTTTAATGAAATTAAATTAAATTGTTTAAATTAATGAAATTAAAATGAAAAGAAATTGTTTTTTTTTGAGATTTTTGTATTTATAGTTTTTTAATGAGAATTAAATGAAATTAACTAATTAACCCTAATTCTACAACTTTTATTTATTAAGAAAAAAATATTAAAGTTAAACCTAAATTAACCTAATTAATTAAAGCAATTTGATTTACAAAAATAAATAATTAATCATTAGTGAAAAGAAAAGAAAAAGGATAAAAATTGATTAAAACCCTAATTCTACAAATTTTAAGTTTATTAGAAAAATATTAAGATTTAAACCTAAATTAAAAACTAAAATCAATCAATGATATTTATTTACAAAAATATAATATTAAATAAAAATACTTATTATTTTTGTCTTTTTCTGATTTTTATATTGTTTTTATATTTTTATGAAAATAATTAAATTAAAGGAATTAATTAAAAAGGGAAATAATTGAATCAAATAAAAAATGAAAAATATAAAAGAAATTGCAAACCTAGGGGGGTCTGTCCCCAAATTGGAGGTGAGATTGTAGCATTTTAGGCCCATCTGTCCATGGCCTTGTTTGACTTCTTAGCTAGCGTGCATAGGCGTTGACTGAGGTTTACCATGTTCTTCAGATCTGGGCCTTCAGATTATCTCCATTGGCCAAGTGGCAAGCTGGATTTGAGGGACGTATGGTGTTCCCTTGTAACGAAACTGCACGCAAGCATGTTAATAAAAATAATATGAAAGGGATGGGAGACCTGGGGTTCGAACCCAGGTCCCAGGGATTACCATTAAGACGCTTTGCCAACTGCTCCACACGCGCGTTTTGATTATGTAATAACAAACAAATAACATAAGGGAAAATAAGAGTTAGTGGACTTTTTAGCGCGAATTTTCAAACAAACCAATCACTGCTGGCCACATAATCATCTTCTTCATCGCTTGTGTTTTCCCTGAAAATAAAAGAAGGTTAGCGGGGGTTTTAAACCCCCCCAAAATATGCGTTTTCTGATAATAGCGATTAGGCCGTCTGACCACATAAATTAGGCGCGAGGGTTGCTCTAGAACCGTCCAAGCATGAGGATTTCAACCATGGTATTGTGATGTTCTAATTTTACCATATTCAAAAACCCCTAATTTGAAAGTTGAAGAACCCTAACATCCTTTAATGGTGAAATCGCGTATGGGTGATGAAAATGCAATCAAACAACTGGGTTAGCTTCAGAATCAATCAAGGAACATAAATCAAACATTAAAAAGTACTAAAAACGCATGAATCATGATGCAAGCATATGAAAAAATTTCTGTACAGGACACCATTATTCTCATGTTTCTTGGTGTTAGAGCTTATGGTTTTGATCTGAAAACCTTCCTTGAGGTCTCAGGAAGGTAATAGGATAATTCTTTTGGCTTGAATCGACCTGTAACCTAGTTTTCAGTATTTGAATTTTCTTGAAAAAAATGCAAACTTGTTGGTCAGGTTCTTGCGCAGCTGGGGGGTTCTTTGCATTAGGTTTTCATTCTATATATATGTGTGAAGGTTTTAGGTCAAAGAAACCAAATCAAAACCTTTGCATTCATGATTTTCAAGATTTGATTCTTAAGGATCCTTTTCAATATTTCTTCATGAAGAATCATGTCAATTTGCTCCAATTCTTTCCTTTTTTGGTATGCACGAAATCCTTAGTGAATCATGAGTGATTGTTTTGCACAAAAAGATTTGAAAACCTAGTTTTGGTATTTTTCATATATTTTAATTAATTAAATGAATTATTAACAATTAAAATTCAAATAAATAAAATAAAAATGATGAAAAACTTCCCTTTGGGCCAAATGGTCGTGCACATGCCTTAGATGATGGATTTCGGAGGAAAAAGAGGCCCATTAGCAATTTTAGGACATTTGAAGCAATGTTGACTTTTCAAAATATCTAAAAATTTCCCAACTTCCACAAGGCATAATTTGCTCAATTGTTAAGCTTTGCTCATGTTCTTGGACATTTTGGAAAGGTATTTGAGTCCTCTAACCAATGCCTTTGGTCCCATGGAATTTTGATTTACCAATCTCAAGTTATGGCCTTTGACTTAAAGTCCCTTTTTGTTGACTTTTGAAAATGACCTATAATGTTGAAATTGATAACTTTTTGTGAGAGAATTTATTGGACTTTAAGTGTGAAGAGGAGTTGTAGGAAATGTCTTTATATTCAAAATGAGCTTTGGATGGAATTTTTATGATAATCCATGTGGAAGTTATGCCCTGGTCAAGTTACAGTTGACTTTTTTTTCAACTGTCCAAATATGGAAACTTTTGCATCTTGATGATTTTTGAGCCAAGTTTTGAGAATCATGATCAAGCATTGATCAAATGATGTTTGTGGCTTCAAAATGAGATGTTGACCAAAAATTTGAACTTTTGACTGCCAAATGACCATTTTGCCCCTACAGTTGACTGTAGTGCAACTAGGGTTTTTGACTGTGCAATTTTGTGCTGTAAGTCTTGAAACTTGACATGAGGATACTTGACCATGTTTGTAGGCATGTGGGACTTTATTTGACCCTTGGAAACTTCATTTTCTTTGTCAGAACCAAAATCCTAATTTTGACTGTTAGGAGGCCCCTGAACTGTGCAACCCTTGGGGAGATTTGGGAGCTTTGACTTGGAAATTCTTGAAGAATATGGGAGGGCAAATTTTGGGGTACAACAGTTGCCCCTGTTCAATCTTCTTAGACCTGAGGATGCAGATTGGCTGACGTGCCTTTCGTAATCCGAAGGTGGAAGATGATTGAACACTAGAGTGCCCATAAATTTGCGCTCACATAGCAGCAGTGATGGGGGAATGGGCTTACAGATGCCATTTGGAGATTGATGGATGGGATGATGGGCTTATAGATTCCATGCTAAGAGATGATGGAAGGTGGATGGGCTTATAGATGCCATCTGGATGTCGATCGCATAAGAGATTCCTTAGCGAGAACTTGCGTACCTGTAAAAAATGATTACCTGGCCTGTTACAAGAGCTGGTCTTCAAGTTCTTTGTGTAGATGTGTCCTGACTGGTTACAGGAGCTGGATCTGGAGCTTCAAAAGGTGATGAATGAACCAGGGATAGTTACTACCTCAACAGGAACGCTGAGAGAACTTTGGATGACTTCAACCTCAACAGTAATCATTGAGAGAATCTTGGATATCTTCTACTTCAACAGTGACGTTGAGAGAAACTTGGGATGATTACTACCTCCGCAGTATCGGGGAGAGAACCACAGGCGACTACAACCTCAACAGTAATCATTGAGAGAATCTTGGATAACTTCTACTTTAACAGTAACGCTGAGAGAAACTTGGGATGATTACTACCTCCACAGTATCGGGGAGAGAACCACAGGTGACTACAACCTCAACAGTATCATTGAGAGAATCTTGGATAACTTCTACTAAGTCTTTATCAGGAAAATCTGTTAGGGGTCGATTTAACTGGACTAGAGAAGGCCTTTGACTGGATAAGAAACAGAAAATCTTAGGGTCGATTAACTGAACCGGTCTAGGTCTTGATGTCTTCAACTGGATAAGAAACAGGGAGATCTTAGGGTCGATCTGACTGAACCAGAGAAGGCCTTGGACTGGATAAGAAACAGAAAAATCTTAGGGTCGACTTAACTGAACCGGTCTAGGTCTTGGAATGTAGCTGAGAACTTAACTGGATCTTTCCTGAAAGGTAAAGGTCAGTCATATGCAATGCATGATATGGATCAAGCAATGATGTTCTCAACATAAATGAGATTTGTAAGATGTGATGCGTATATGCATGCTATAATGATGTATGTGATGTTTATGAATATATGTTTTCGTCTTTAGGAAGATAAATCCTTGACGGGTGCCGGGAAGTCACTCCTGGGCTGATAGTGAAGAATAGATCTTTGCCTCCACTGGGGATGATAGTTGCAAGAATACCGATAGGAGAAAATGACTCCGTTGGGGAATAACTTGGCGAATGGATTATCTGCGGGGAGAAAAGTACTCTAACGATCATGCTGGGAAGCAATACTCTGTGGGGAGAGAGATACTTTGTTGAGCTGTTGATAATAACTTGCCGGGGATACCATTGTTGTGTTGGAAGTGTTGATAGACTTCGCTGGGGATAAGAGGAACTGTGTTGACGACGATGTTCTCATGGCCTTTGGCTGAGGATAACCCAGTTATATCCTGGTAGGGAAATAACTCTTTGAATAAAGCCGGGAGACGTGTCCGTGTTCTGTAGGGGATAAGCTTCCAGAATCTACTGGGGATAAGCTTACTGCTTGGGGAGATAGATTCCAACCTTCCTGGGGAACTAGATTGGACTCTCCTGGGGGAGTTTTGAACTGTACCGGGGAAATGACTCCATTGAATGCTTGATATACCTCCGGGGAACAATCTTTAGACCAAGACTGCCGGGGATGCTTGTTAAGAATATCCGTATACTGCAGGGGAATGTTGATATCTGCTGGAGGATACTCAACTTCCTTGAGGTTTGATAACTTTGCTTGGGGAGAGTGTATTGACTTGCTGGCTCACTCTCTGGGGAATTAAGATATCTGTTTATGTTCTTCCGCTGAACCTACCTTAGTACCTTGGAGGACAGAACAATTAGATTGCTTAGACAACTCTTTATTGCCCCTGTTTCTAATGTTACCTGTAATTAATCCTTTGTTTCGTATGCAAATATTCATGAGTTAGCAAATTATTGTCAATGCATATATCACAAATTGAACCTTGGACGTTCTTCGCAAAACAAAACAGAAAAGGAAAAATAATTGGCAATTTGACTGAAAAAGTGATTTTTATTGATTTTGAATTTGCCTGTAAATAGGCGTTTTATGTACAAGAGGCTGACGTCCTAGTAAGAGAACGCCGCCGAACAAAAGAGTTTATACAAGTTTTGTACAAGAGGAAATAAAACAGCTGTGTGAAATGAATGATCCCACTGGGTTTCAACTCTTCTATTGCCTTTATATCTCCGAGCGTCTCATCACTTGATGACCTTAGTTGAAGATGAAGCTGACTGATCGATGCCGTCTGAACTTGCTGTAGATACCGGATTCTGGATGCGAAGTGATCTAATGAGACATAGTATTACGCTTTATCCCTAACTTTTTCCTGGACCGCCCTTTCGGGTTTTCAGTCCACCGGGATACCCATTTTTGCCCAAGCCGCCTTTTCAGGTTTTCGACTTGCCGGGTGTACAGATTTTTTCATTTCATCCCTTCATTTTGCCCGAACCCTTTTGGTTCACCGGGAAGCCCTAATTTTTGCCTAGGCATGTCAGCCTAGCGGGTCTTTTTTATGCGTAGTATCTTTTTACTATGTCTGCATTAACGGGGTGAGGAAGGTCGTCACCATCCATATTGGTTAGAATCATGGCTCCTCCTGAGAACACATGCTTAACCACAAATGGCCCTTCGTACGTAGGGGTCCATTTTCCCCTTGGATCACTCTGAGGAAGGATGATTCGCTTGATTACCAGATCCCCAACTTGATACTCCTGTGGTCTGACCTTTTTGTTAAATGCCCTGATCATCCGTTTTTGGTACGTCTGACCATGAAAGATAGCAGTGAGTCTCTTTTCGTCAATAAGGTTTAACTGATCAAGTCGTGTCTGGATCCAATCATCCTCGTTCAGATCTGCATCCTTTATTATCCGGAGAGAGGGTATTTGCACTTCGATCGGTAAGACTGCCTCCATGCCGTAGACCAAGGAGAAAGGAGTTGCCCCGGTTGACGTCCTGGCTGAGGTACGGTACCCATGTAGAGCGAATGGTAACATCTCGTGCCAATCTTTATAAGTCACTATCATCTTCTGCACTATTTTCTTAATATTCTTATTTGCTGCTTCTACAGCCCCATTCATCTTCGGCCTGTAAGGAGAAGAGTTGTGGTGCTGTATTTTGAACTGCTCGCAGAGCTCAGTGATCATCTTGTTATTGAGATTGGTACCGTTGTCTGTAATAATTCTTTCTGGGACGCCGTATCGACATATTAGATTATGCCGAATGAACCGTGCCACAACAGTCTTGGTTACCGTAGCGTAGGAAGCTGCTTCGACCCACTTTGTAAAGTAATCAATCGCTACCAGGATGAAGCGATGCCCGTTAGATGCTGTAGGTTTAATCTCACCGATCATATCTATGCCCCACATTGCAAACGGCCAAGGCGCAGTCAGAACATTCAGAGGAACTGGAGGAACATGCACCTTGTCTGCATATATCTGGCATTTATGGCATGTCCGAGAATGTTGATAGCAGTCTGCCTCCATTGTGGACCAGAAATACCCTGCCCGAAGGATCTTTTTAGCCATAGTGTGTCCACTAGAATGTGTTCCGAAGGTCCCTTCATGTAGCTCTTCCATGATTATTTCCGCTTCATTCTTATCCACACAACGCAGTAAGGTCGAATCATGGTTTCGCTTGTACAAGATGCCGTTGCTAAGGAAAAACTTCGCTGCGAACCTTCTCAGAAACTTCTTATCATTGACAGATGCACCTTCAGGGTATTCCTGAGCTTCCAAATATCTCTTCACCTCATGGTACCAAGGCTTCTCAGTTACCAACTCAGTCTCGAGATCACAGCAGTATGCCGGTTCGTCCAGTTTCCAGATGATGATCCGGGGAGCCTCATTATCCCATTTGACCTTGAACATAGAAGACATTGTAGCTAACGCGTCCGCTAACTGATTCTCCTCTCTCGGAAAGTGTTCAAAGGTTATCTCTGTGAAGTGGGGGATCAAGGTCAACACACATTCTCTGTAAGGAATAAGATTCGGATGTTTCATATCCCACTCTCCTTTGATCTGATTGATCACGAGAGCGGAATCTCCGAAGACACTCAGAAACTTGATCCTTAAGTCGATCGCAGCTTGAAGACCCATGATGCATGCCTCATACTCCGCCATGTTGTTGGTGCAGTTGAAACATAGCCGGGCAGTGAGTGGAGTATGAGTGCCTTGAGGGGATATGATTACAGCGCCGATACCGTTACCCAAAGCATTGGAGGCTCTGTCAAAGTGCATAAACCATCGGGATCCCTCTTCAGGTCCTTCATCCGGTCCAGGTACTTCACAATCAGTCACAATCATGATGCTCTCGTCTGGAAATTCAAAGTTCATTGACTGATAGTCGTCTACTGCCTGATGTGCCAAGTGGTCTGCCAATACACTTCCCTTGATGGATTTCTGGGTCGTGTATTGAATGTCGTATTCCATCAAGATCATTTGCCATCTTGCTATTCTCCCAGACAGAGCAGGCTTTTCAAATATGTACTTTATAGGATCCATCTTTGAGATCAACAAGGTAGTGTGAGTCAGCATATACTGTCTCAGCCGGCGAGCAGCCCATACCAAAGCGCAGCAAGTTTTCTCAAGCAGTGAGTATCGGGTCTCACAGTCGGTAAACTTTTTGCTAAGGTAATAAATGGCATGCTCTTTTCGGCCAGACTCGTCATGCTGCCCCAGCACACACCCCATTGAGTTGTCAAGTACTGTCAGGTATAGTATCAGAGGTCTTCCTTCAACCGGTGGCATAAGGATGGGTGGTTCTTGGAGATACTCCTTGATTCTGTCAAAAGCAGCCTGACATTTATCATTCCAACGTACTACCTGATCTTTCTTCAGCAGCTTGAAGATTGGTTCACAGGTAGCAGTCAGGTGCGAGATGAAGCGAGCAATGTAATTCAGGCGTCCTAAAAAGCCTCTGACTTCCTTCTCTGTCTTAGGAACTGGCATCTCTTGAATAGCTTTGACCTTGGCAGGGTCCACTTGAATACCCTTATCACTTACCACGAAGCCTAGCAACTTCCCAGATCTTACCCCGAAGGTGCACTTGTTCGGGTTCAACCTTAGCTTGTACAGTTTCAATCGGTCAAACAACTTCTGCAGATGATCTAGGTGTTCTTCCTCAGTCTGGGACCTTGCAATCATGTCGTCAACATACACTTCTATCTCATGATGGATCATGTCATGAAATAAAGCAACCATGGCACGTTGGTAGGTTGCCCCAGCGTTCTTCAGTCCAAAAGGCATGACCTTGTAGCAGAAGGTGCCCCACTGAGTAACAAATGTAGTCTTTTCCATGTCTTCAGGAGCCATCTTGATCTGATTGTAACCTGAAAAGCCATCCATGAAAGAGAACACCTTGTGCTGAGCAGTATTATCAACAAGGACATCAATGTGAGGTAAAGGGAAGTCATCCTTGGGGCTGGCCCTGTTCAGATCCCTGTAGTCGACACACATTCTGAACTTTCCGTCTTTCTTTGGTACCGGCACCACATTGGCAACCCACTGAGGGTAAGAAGTCACTGCGAGGAACCTGGCATCAAACTGTTTCATAACCTCGGCTTTGATCTTCTCAGACATCTCTGGACGCATACGGCGGACCTTTTGCTTAACCGGAGGGCAGTCTTCCTTAGTAGGAAAATGATGGACCACGATATCGGTATCCAACCCAGGAATATCTTCGTAGGACCAGGCAAAGATCTCCATATAATCATGTAGCATTTTAGTCAACCGTTGCTTCACGTTGAGCTCTAGGTTGGCACCAATCTTTACTTCCTTCCTGTCTGCCTCAGTACCCAAGTTTATTATTTCCACTGGCTCTTCGTGTGGTTGAATTGCCCTCTCTTCCTGAAGTAACAGTCTTGCAAGCTCGCCAGGCACTTCGCAATCATCTTCACCTTCGTCTTCGGCTAAGTTGATTGGATTTTCGAAGTCATAATTGGCAGTAGCAGAGTCGTTACCAGTGAGATCCAGAGTGGATTGAAACCTGTATGAGTGAGTGTGTGTAAATACAGTTGTTTTGAAATATATAAAGGAAGGAAAGACAGAAAAGGAGCATAAGATTTTAAATGCGAGAAAACGTCCAAGATTTTTATTTATGATATATGAAATGACAATTTATATGCCCTCACAAATGAAACCACGGTGCCTCGGGTAAGACACCGGGCCATAGAGTTTTAATTGTTTATTACAAATAACAAAACAAAGAAGTTTATTACTGCGTAACAAAAGTAACGGGAGTATGGTCTTTGGCAATCCAATTGGTCAATCCGCCATCAGTTGTCGGGTAGATCCAGCTATTGAACTCAGCTTCATCCACTTCATTATCTTCCCCAACAGCATTCACTCCTGGATTTGTAATGAGCACAGGAGGTCTTCTGATCTTGACCTTCCGCATAGCTTTCTGACCCTCTGCAGTAAAACCCAATCCAAACTTGTCAGTTTTCTGTGTAAAGTCGGGAAGCCTGCCCCAGTTAGTACATTCACCTTTCTGAACCACAGCCCGGGCATCCTTCAGGGAAGCCATCTTCAAAGGAACATCCTCTTCGACCGCTGTTTCTGCTACTGCTGAAATTGGAAGTACCTCCTAGAAGTGCTGAAAGGGGGTTTCAATAAACTCCCCGTCCATCTCAATATATCTGAAGGAATTCAAATGGCTCACCATATACTCCTCCTCTCCCTGTACAGTGACGATCTTCCCTCTGACAGGGTATTTGAGCTTCTGGTGCAAGGTAGAGGTCACCGCCCCAGCTTTGTGGATCCAAGGTCGACCCAGCAGACAAGAATAGGATGGACGGATATCCATCACATAAAAGGTAGAGTCAAACACCTGAGAGCCCACACGAATAGGAATGTCAACTTCTCCATGAACCATCCTCTTGGAACCGTCGAAGGCTCTGACGATAATATTGCTAGGTTTCAGTTCCAGGCCTTCATAATCTAAACGGTCTAAGGCCTTCTTAGGTAGCACATTTAAGGAAGATCCAGTGTCCACCAACACGTGCGCCAGAGTAGTGCCCCTGCATTCAATAGAGACATGCAGAGCATCATTGTGGTCTCTTCCCTTGGCAGTAAGGTCAGCATCTGAAAAACCCAAACCATTGTCCGCTGTCAGATTTGCTACGCAATCAGTGAACTGAACTGCAGATGTCTCCTGTGGCACATGGGCCGTCTTGAGAAATGAAATTAAGGCCTTAGCATGGGCCTCTGAGCATAGGAGCAAGGAGAGCATGGAGATCTTGGAGGGCGTATGCCCCAGTTGCTCGACAACATTAAAGTCACTCTTCTTTATTATTTTTAGGATTTCCTCCATCTCTTGTTGGGAGGCCTCAGCAGTTACAGGTCTTGGTGCCTCCATCCGGGAAGGCTCATCTTCAATCCCTTTGCCCCGAGTATTGGATGACTCGGCAGCAGGGGAAACAACTTGATCAGAAACAGGAACAAGTACACTTGTAGGTGTTATAAGGAGGGGTCTTCGAGTAGCGGGCGGAGCAATGTCAGGCGAGAAGAGCCTGCCACTGCGGGTAACCTTGGCTGGACCAGTAATGTTGCTGATACTGGTGCCAGTGCTGAATTCTTGCTTGATTCCATTCACATACACGTCTGCCCCGTAGTGCCAGGGGACAGCTTTATCCGATTCGTAGGGGAGAGGCCCCATAACAGTAATAACAACAGGTGCGACCGTCATGATTTGAACAGGCTTCCTTGGGAGATCCTTGACTGGATTATTGAAGATTGTAACCACAGAAACCTCTTCTACCGAAACCAACTGAACAGCGAACTTCTTGAATAGAATCTCTTTGTTGTCCATTAGGCTTTGGATGCCCAATTTCAGCAAAGGACAACCAGATAGAGAAACAGCACAGAACAGGCAACCCTCACTGCAACCCGGAAATAAACCGGCCAGCAGTAGGTTCCTCTTGACAGTCTTCAAAGGAGTAGCTACATCATCCACGGAAACAGTGTAAACATCTTCATCAACAGCATTTACTCCATGCTGGGGCATAGGAGCAGTTACCACATTCGGCCTCTCAGGCGCTTCAAACTGTATCTCTTTTGCGTCAATAAGGTCTTGCACCTTATTCCTTAATGCCCAACAATCGTCAGTGGAATGCCCCGGGCTATCGGAGTGATAAGCACAGCGGGCATTTGGATTGTATTTGGGGGAGGCAGTGTTTACAACCTTTGGGGCCTCCCTGACAGTCACTAGGTTGGTGGATAGCAACTGTGGCAAGATCTACGACAAAGTCATGCTCAAACGGGTAAACTCTCTCCGGGGTCTTTCAGCCCTTGGTGGATTGGTTTGCCGAGGAGCGGCAGCAGGCTTAGCAATCATTACCGCACTGACAGATTGGCGGCGCTCAGATTTCTCTTGTCTCCTAGAGCCAAATACAGCACTAGCCTCCTTCTTGAAGGGTTTCTTCTCAGAACTTGTAGATGCACCCTTCGGAATCTTACCAGACTTCAACCCAGCCTCAATTCTCTCTCCAGTCAAAATAAGATCAGTAAACCCTGCAGATGAGTTACCGATAAGATGGTTGAAAAATGGCCCAGATAGGGTCCCCAAGAACATGTCTACCAACTCCCGGTCAGTTAACGGAGGCTGCACTCTGCCAGCCAGATCCCTCCACTTCTGAGCGTACTCTTTAAAACCTTCGCTTGACCCTAGCGACATACCCTGGAGTTGGGTACGTGTAGGGGCAAGGTCGGCATTATATTGATACTGCTTATAGAAAGCAGTAGCCAACTCCTCCCAGTTACGAACCTTGGTCCCATCCAGCTGATAGAACCATTCGAGATGAGTCCCTGAAAGACTCTCCTGGAAGAAGTGGATCCACAAATTCTTATCCACTGAGTACGGTTGAATCTTCCGCACGTAGGACCTGAGGTGTAGCTTGGGACAAGACGCCCCGTCATATTTGGTGAAAGATGGTGCTTTGAACTTATGGGGAATGATCACACCAGTAGACAAACCCAAGTCTCCAAAATCCAGCCCAGGCACTTGTTGGATCTCCATAGCATTCAATCTGTCCTCCAACTGCTTATATCTGTCTTCTGCAGGAGGATATTTCTCTTCATCAAAATCAGTCTCGTTGTCGGAGACTACCGGACTTGGACCTTTTCCCCCTTGGGGGGTACCCTTGCCAATAGAAGAACAATCCTCTTCATTTTGCAGAGTGTTGCCAAACCTTCGGCCCGAGTTAAAAAGAACAGTTCTTCTCTTCTTCTTCTTTTCCTTCTTCAGGAGCAGAGCCTTCAGCTCTTCCTGGCCCTGAGCCAAACCCATGATTAGTTCCTGAAATTGCGCATTCTGCGCCTGAAGAGCCTTGATGGACATCTCAGTTGATGATGAGTCAGGATTCATGATGCTGAAATAAACAGCGAAGAACGGTAAGCAACCTGAAAAGAAGACAACCTGCTATGCACATGATGAATGATATGTGTTTATGCAATGCATTCAAGGGTTCGAAAGTTCAAATTTGTTGTAGACAAAAAGGAACACACGTTATCATTAAGGAAATAATTGTTCAGTACATCGAAGCCTCATGGGAAAAAATTACAAATCAATCCCAAAAGACACTACGCATCCTCTTCGGAGCTATGTAGGTGTTGAGATTCCTCTCCTCATGCAACAGGCGGGTGAGCTCCAGGACCTTCTTTTCACTAGCATGTAGACTGGTCTCGAGAGAATTCCGTTCTTCCTTAAGCTGGATCTAGCTCTTCTGCATCTCTTCCCAGGATGTGGGCATATCAGGATGCTGAATGGTGTAGGACACTTCTCCTTCCAAGACTAGCTCTTTGATTACTGGGAGCATATGAGGATAAGGCATTACTAACTTCTGGGAGCGGGCGCGTACCCACTTGAGGTAAGGTTCCAACGGGATGGAGTTCCTGTGCCCCAGTGTCTTGCTGTCTATCCTACTGGGCATCCTCCAAGCTCTGATAAATCTCTGGCGGAGTCCTTGTGCATCGTTGTCGAAGTCAAAAACTATGTCAGGAATTAACATGTCATGAGGACCATCCCTCCGAGCATAACCAAACTGTCTCCAAGCCAGGCATGGGTTGTAAGTAATACCTCCTCTGATTCCAAGTAAAGGAACATTAGGGTACTCCCCGCAACGATCAATGATAGTGACATCCTCTCTGGACCTAGGGCACCAATGTATATCTGCATGTGTAAGAGTCATCAACCGTTGTGACCATCTCAAACCCCGCTCGTTCTTCAAGACTGATTGTGGAAGGTGCGAAATAAACCACCTTCCCAGGAGAGGAGTGCAGCACATAAGAACACCTCTTTTTCTCATGGTTCGAGTGTAACATGAGTGAAGGATGTCCCCCAGCAACGTAGGTATAGGATTCCTGGACATGAAGATCTGGACAGCACTGATATCTATAAGCTGATCTGGGTTAGGGAACAACACCAAACCATAGACAAGGAGGGCCACAACCTCTTCAAAAGCTTGTAAGTCAAGGGAGTTCCAACATTCATGGGCCTTTTCAAACAGAAACCTGGCTAAGAACCCTTTGATACCACTTCTAACTTCCCAATGTCCCTTGAGGTCAGATGATTGTAGGTGCAAGGCTTTAGCAATATCTTCAAGCTTGGGTTCCTTTTCTGTACCGTTGTAGGGTAGTTGATCAAGGATGGGAATCTTCAGGAGCCGGGAGAACTCCTCCAATGTGGGTACCAACTGATAATCCAAGAAGGTGAAACAGTGATGCAGAGGGTCAAAGAACTGGAACAGGACCTTTACCATATCTTCCTCAATGTTGGTATTGACCAAGCTGATAAGTCTTCCATGTATCTCACTGAATGAAGAGCTCTCGGGGATCCTGGATATAAGCTCCTTAAGCTGAGGAGGGATCCTTACAAGACTGATTTGAATTGTCTTTCTGCGAACAGTTTCCATGTCCTACAAAACAAGAACAAAGATGAAGATTCGAACCCCTGAAATGGTTAGTCAATGCATATGATGCTGGATGATGTCATGATGCTATGATTAAACACACCACAGATATTTACAAAGACAAACATGTAAGGCACCCAAGGCACACAAGACAAGCCCTTAGGGTTTAAGGCCAGCATGGGGTCTGGGTAGTACCCTCTTGAAGTTGGTGGGTTCAACCTGTCCTATCAAATTAACCAGGTTCTAAGGGTCCCAATATCACGGGATTGCTTTCATTGTTCATCGTTTCGATTTAGCCACTGAACTGGCGACCGAAATATTCCAGGAAAGCAATCCTCAATTGAGTGTAGTATCGAGTATCAACCAACCTCGGACTGCACCAAAGTCAGTTATCTCACTACCCTAAAGAGGCCAAGATAGTTCAATTAAGGTTCCTAAGGTCTGTTGATGCTTCATGGCACCACGTGGAGGCCCCGTACTCTCCTTGACTGAACTCAAGGGTTACCGGTACACACCAAAGTGCCACATCAACGTAGCAGACTGTTTCAACCATGTCGGTATACCCCGCACAGTTCCCTCACAGCCTTGTTGCTACTTTCTAAGAAGGTATCCCCAGATCCGGGTTAGGATCTATAGAACTCCCAAGACAGTCCCACAATAATAAAGCAAGCAAAGAAAACAATTGAAAACACAGTTATAAACTAACCCTAAGGTACACCTCACTTTTAAAGATATCCCCAGCAGAGTCGCCAGTTCAGTGATCGGTGGATCTGGAACTGACTGTTTAACGCTGGTTCGCGAAATGTCGCGGAAGCAAGAGTCGCCACCGTCTTTTATTTTCTCCAAATGGAAAGGACAAAAGCACAGAAA
Organism: Vicia faba; assembly: GCA_948472305.1. NCBI lineage: Eukaryota > Viridiplantae > Streptophyta > Magnoliopsida > Fabales > Fabaceae > Vicia > Vicia faba. The sequence continues at coordinate 778,565,979 of OX451737.1, forward strand.
AATTCCTTAAAGAGATTGCTCTCGGTTCGGGAGGTAGATTATAGAAAGGGAAGGTGTTAGCACCCTTTCTATCCATGGTTATCCATGGGCTCTTAGATACTTGCTCATTGTGTTTTCAAAATTGTTTGTTTGCTTTTCAACGTGGGTTTTTAAAAAAGTTTCTTTGAAAATTCCAGTTCGACTCTTGTATCGGTCCTCAAGAGTGTTTGAAAAGTTGCTTTCAAAAGCTTTTGAAAATGTGTTGGTGTGAAAAGTATTTTTTGAATTTGTTTTGAAATTTAGAGCAAGTATCTAGAGTCGTCTACCTACCCTAAGGAATTCGTCTGTGTAAATGTCCTTTAAAGTAGTGTCATCCCACCATTGAGAGGTAGGTAGCACCACCGTTGGAGGTGTTCGGGTCAATTCGAGGTTCGGGACATGGTGATCACCAGAGCAATGGGAAGACACCTTAGAAGCTACCCTCATGCCAGGTTCCCGGATCATGAGGACTTACTAAGACATCCTCTACTCGACGATCACCTTTCGAGGCAAGGCAACAGTGAGGCGTACCCTAGGGGTGGTGTGTGATTTGTGTGTCGCTTTCAGTTATTTTGTCTTGTTCATGTCAAAGTGATCTATGCGTTTGTTTTTATTTTTGTCATTCATTCTTGCATGCATTTATTTAACAGTTAAAAGAGTGCGGAAAGATAAAAGTTCTAAACTATTACAAAGGCGCGGGTCCACATCGCCAAAATTTCCAGGACCCGATTTGACAGAAAAAATAAAGAACTAAGGTAAAGTGCGAAAGAAAAATGTTACATGGCTTCGGGAGAATTACATAAATAATTAAAAGAAAAAGAAATAAATACGTGAATTGAATTAAAATTGGAAACGAGAGCGTTGGACCCTTATTAATGAAATTAAATTAAATTGTTTAAATTAATGAAATTAAAATGAAAAGAAATTGTTTTTTTTTGAGATTTTTGTATTTATAGTTTTTTAATGAGAATTAAATGAAATTAACTAATTAACCCTAATTCTACAACTTTTATTTATTAAGAAAAAAATATTAAAGTTAAACCTAAATTAACCTAATTAATTAAAGCAATTTGATTTACAAAAATAAATAATTAATTATTAGTGAAAAGAAAAGAAAAAGGATAAAAATTGATTAAAACCCTAATTCTACAAATTTTAAGTTTATTAGAAAAATATTAAGATTTAAACCTAAATTAAAAACTAAAATCAATGAATGATATTTATTTACAAAAATATAATATTAAATAAAAATACTTATTATTTTTGTCTTTTTCTGATTTTTATATTGTTTTTATATTTTTATGAAAATAATTAAATTAAAGGAATTAATTAAAAAGGGAAATAATTGAATCAAATAAAAAATGAAAAATATAAAAGAAATTGCAAACCTAGGGGGGTCTGTCCCCAAATTGGAGGTGAGATTGTAGCATTTTAGGCCCATCTGTCCATGGCCTTGTTTGACTTCTTAGCTAGTGTGCATAGGCGTTGACTGAGGTTTACCATGTTCTTCAGATCTGGGCCTTCAGATTATCTCCATTGGCCAAGTGGCAAGCTGGATTTGAGGGACGTATGGTGTTCCCTTGTAACGAAACTGCACGCAAGCATGTTAATAAAAATAATATGAAAGGGATGGGGGACCTGGGGTTCGAACCCAGGTCCCAGGGATTACCATTAAGACGCTTTGCCAACTGCTCCACACGCGCGTTTTGATTATGTAATAACAAACAAATAACATAAGGGAAAATAAGAGTTAGTGGACTTTTTAGCGCGAATTTTCAAACAAACCAATCACTGCTGGCCACATAATCATCTTCTTCATCGCTTGTGTTTTCCATGAAAATAAAAGAAGGTTAGCGGGGGTTTTAAACCCCCCCAAAATATGCGTTTTCTGATAATAGCGATTAGGCCGTCTGACCACATAAATTAGGCGCGAGGGTTGCTCTAGAACCGTCCAAGCATGAGGATTTCAACCATGGTATTGTGATGTTCTAATTTTACTATATTCAAAAACCCCTAATTTGAAAGTTGAAGAACCCTAACATCCTTTAATGGTGAAATCGCGTATGGGTGATGAAAATGCAATCAAACAACTGGGTTAGCTTCAGAATCAATCAAGGAACATAAATCAAACATTAAAAAGTACTAAAAACGCATGAATCATGACGCAAGCATATGAAAAAATTTCTGTACAGGACACCATTATTCTCACGTTTCTTGGTGTTAGAGCTTATGGTTTTGATCTGAAAACCTTCCTTGAGGTCTCAGGAAGGCAATAGGATAATTCTTTTGGCTTGAATCGACCTGTAACCTAGTTTTCAATATTTGAATTTTCTTGAAAAAAATGCAAACTTGTTGGTCAGGTTCTTGCGCAGCTGGGGGGTTCTTTGCATTAGGTTTTCATTCTATATATATGTGTGAAGGTTTTAGGTCAAAGAAACCAAATCAAAACCTTTGCATTCATGATTTTCAAGATTTGATTCTTAAGGATCTTTTTCAATATTTCTTCATGAAGAATCATGTCAATTTGCTCCAATTCTTTCCTTTTTTGGTATGCACGAAATCCTTAGTGAATCATGAGTGATTGTTTTGCACAAAAAGATTTGAAAACCTAGTTTTGGTATTTTTCATATATTTTAATTAATTAAATGAATTATTAACAATTAAAATTCAAATAAATAAAATAAAAATGATGAAAAACTTCCCTTTGGGCCAAATGGTCGTGCACATGCCTTAGATGATGGATTTTGGAGGAAAAAGAGGCCCATTAGCAATTTTAGGACATTTGAAGTAATGTTGACTTTTCAAAATATCTAAAAATTTCCCAACTTCCACAAGGCATAATTTGCTCAATTTTTAAGCTTTGCTCATGTTCTTGGACATTTTGGAAAGGTATTTGAGTCCTCTAACCAATGCCTTTTATCCCATGTCATTTTGATTTACCAATCTCAAGTTATGGCCTTTGACTTAAAGTCCCTTTTTGTTGACTTTTGAAAATGACCTATAATGTTGAAATTGATAACTTTTTGTGAGAGCATTTCTTGGACTTGAAGTGTGAAGTGGAGTTGTAGGGAATGTCTTTATCTTCAAAATGAGCTTTGGATGGAATTTTTTTGATAATCCATGTGGAAGTTATGCCCTGGTCAAGTTACAGTTGACTTTTTTTCAACTGTCCAAATATGGAAACTTTTGCATCTTGATGATTTTTGAGCCAAGTTTTGAGAATCATGATCAAGCATTGATCAAATGATGTTTGTGGCTTCAAAATGAGATGTTGACCAAAAATTTGAACTTTTGACTGCCAAATGACCATTTTGCCCCTACAGTTGACTGTAGTGCAACTAGGGTTTTTGACTGTGCAATTTTGTGCTGTAAGTCTTGAAACTTGACATGAGGATACTTGACCATGTTTGTAGGCATGTGGGACTTGATTTGACCCTTGGAAACTTCATTTTCTTTGTCAGAACCAAAACCCTAATTTTGACTGTTAGGAGGCCCCTGAACTGTGCAACCCTTGGGGAGATTTGGGAGCTTTGACTTGGCAATTCTTGAAGAATATGGGAGGGCAAATTTTGGGGTACAACACCTAACAACCTACAAATTCCCCAGCTTGAGTACTACAAATCACTGACAAAATTTTGCTCCCCAGTAAAGTCATCACTATCCCCAAAAAGTTGTTGCGAAGCCTAGAATCCGACCATGTCTCTTTTATCCCCAGTCAGGGTATATAAGAAATAAACTCCTCAATAAGAGAAAAGGAAGACCAATGTTCCTAAACTCTACTCCCCAGACAAAGATCAATACACCCCCTACAGAATTTCCTCAAACAAGCAAGCAGGAACCCCCAACAGAAGACAAGATTGAAGATACACATATTTTTCATCCTCGACAATGGTCAGGGATTTATTTCCGCAGACAAAGATACACTTCAACAACATTATGCATCATATATCATAGCATATTCATATGAAACACATATAGCACAATCTCATTTATTTTGATAACATTATTACGCAATGCATTTCATACATCATGACATTGCATACAACTAACTCTTTACCCTTTCAGGAAAGAATCAATCGACAGACCGATAACATCAACAAATTCTTAAAACAAGTTATAGGTCACTCTATGAAACAAAGCAAGGATAAATATCTACATGATGGACACTCCCTTCAAACATCTGCTGGCTCAGATTAAATCGACCAAATATTTATTCTGATACTTCTCTCAGTAGACCTTTTTCTGGCTCAGAGTAAATCGACAAAAGATTTATTCTGATACTTCTCTCAGTTAAAGATTTAAAGACCTCTGCTGGCTCATATTAAATCGACCAAAGATTTATTCTGATACTTCTCTCAGTAAACCTTTTTCTAGCTCAGATTAAATCGACCAAAGATTTATTCTGATACTTCTCTCAGTTAAATATTTAAAGACCTCTGCCGACTCAGATTAAATCGACCCAAGATTTATTCTAATACTTCTCTTAGTAGACCTTTTTCTGGCTCAAATTAAATCGACCAAAGATTTATTCTGATACTTCTCTCAGTTAAAGATTTAAAAACATCTGCTGGCATAAATTAAATCGACCAAAGGTTTATTCTGATACTTCTCTCAGTAGACATTTTTCTAAATCAGATTAAATCGACCAAAGATTTATTCTGATACTTCTTCAGATACAGCGGAGCAAAGACTCATTCTGATATTTCTATCAACAATTATCTCTGGATGGCATCTATAATCCCATCTCCAACAACTTTCTGCCACCTCTCCAAATAGCATCTTTAAGCCCATTCCCGATATAATCAACAAAAAATTTTACTTCATGCACAAGCGAGTGCAAATTTCTAGGCACTTAAGTGTCCAATCATCTTCCACCTTCAAGTCACGAATGGCGGACAAGCCAATCTAACTCTTCAGGTTTAAGAAGATTGAACATGGGAAGCTTTTGTACCAAAAAAATTTCCTTCTTTACTCTTAATACATTTCTCATAAAATATCTCAAATGCTCAAGGATTCTCAAGTGTTTGATCAGACAAGCTCACCTCCTAAGCACTAAGCCTCCAAATTAGGGTTTTGATTTTCTCAAGGAAAATTGGACTTTTGATGCCTCAAATTACTTTCATTGTTCATTATAGACTTCCAATAATTCTCATACCAAGTTTCAAGCCTTGCATCACAAGTTTGCTCTGTCAATTGCTTAGATGACTGGAAATCAGCTATATTGGGTAAAAAGTCAATTGTGGTCAACATACAGTCAAACTTCATGATTTTTGGCCAACATAAACATTTTGAAGTCATATTCATAAATTGATCAAGTGTCAATCACAATTCCTCAAGAAAAGCACTCAAATCATCAAAGGGGAAAATTGTCAAAATTAGGGTTTTGATTGAGAATGACTGATCATTAACTTTTAACCTAGTACATGACCTAATGGCTTGAGGAATAATTTCAAGGAATCAAACACAACATTTTGAACTAATTTCATGGCTCAAATCATTTGTCAAGATCAATGGATTGATAGGTTAAATTTGATCAACTAATGAAAAGTCAACTGATACACAAAAAGTCAAACTTTGACGTTTTGGTCAAACATTAAATTTCAAAGATCAAAATTCATCAAGACATTCAAAAATACAAAACTTGATAATCAATAATCAAGAAAGTCAAAAAGTCAAGATTTCTAAGACTTAGAAAATTCTAAGTGTTTTTATACTTGATAAATTCATTACTTCATGATAATTTTTCACCAAGATGCAAGATTATTCAAGGAAAACTTTGGACATGAAAGTTGTATATCTTGATGAATTATACAACTTTGTATTAGAGGTTTGATGTCCAAAAATTATTAGATTTAAATATATAGGCTCATTAAGTCATGGCATTTTTCATAAAACACTTAGTGAAATTTTCAACAAGTATAGGCAGATTTTTGACCTATTTTCTTGACCAAATTTCACCTAGTTCCAATTTGATTTTGTCAAAATGTTCAACATTAAGGTTGTAGAAAATGTTTCAAGCTATCCAAAGTATCCAAGAACTTGAAGATATCATTTTTGAGCTAGGATAATCAAAGAGAAGAATTTGAGCATCCATTCTTGCATTTCAAGCCATTTTCATGAAGAACACTTGATCAAATCTCAAACCTATGCTGCATAATCTTGCTTTGCAGGATTATAACTTGTAAATATATCCATAATTAGTTGTTTACACAATTGGTTGAGGTATGATCCAAGTTATTAAGCCATTGTCCACATGATTTTTCCATTTATGGCACAAAGGCACCATTGTCATTCTTGAAAAGTTCCGTTAATCACAAAGTAAACTTGTCTTGAGCCTCTAACTTGTTTCTTATACATACACTAAACCTACAAGATCAGAAGAAGCATGTTTAAAGTGTTCAACCACTCTACAAGTCTTGTACTTCACATTGGGACAATACTTGTCAAGATTGCTTCAAAAACAAGTAAAAAAACCATAACATATGATTTTTGTTTGCTGATCACTTTAAGCCCTCAAACCTTTCCTTATAAATGGAGACGCCATTTTGCAAGCTAGGACACGAATTCACAAGCCTTGAAACTCCCCCAAACTCCCTCAAACCAGAAATTGCTTTTAAAGCTCTTTAACTTGCCATTTCTGACTTTGAATCCCAAACTTCAAATCCACTCTTGCATTTTTCATTTTAATCCTTCAAACATCATCTATACATCATATAGAAGTGATCCAAACACTTGAATCACTTCTGTAACACCTCCATCACCATCCATCATTTTCACAACTCAGTTCTGCAACTTGACTTCTCCAAGAAGATTCAAGCACTCTCATCTCAAACTAAGTATTGCATTAGCTTCCTAGGAGTCCACTGAAGCTATCCAGATCATCACAACACCTCAAGGAGTGCTCAAACTCGAAACACAATTTCCAGTTTTAAGGTAAGTTTTCTCAACTTTGAACTTCTCATACAAGCATCATTAATAGTTATTTTGTAAAGATAAAATGTAGACATCATTGCCCTGAAGCTAACCATGCCCTTAGTTTTCATTTATCTTGCCCGCGTGATACGAATTTTGAAGTTGAAGTTACAGAAAAATTAGGTTAGAATTTGGTACCAAGAAAAAATCGTGCTCATATTTGAGTGTTAGTTCAAGTTATTTACATATTTGAAATCGTGATGAAATTTATAACAAGTTTGATGTTTATAATTTCTGAAATGGTTAAGAAATGAGTAAGTTCAGAAGTTCCAAAATTTGGCGCGAGGAAGAAGATGAAGTACATTCAGGACTGAGTTTATTTTAAATTTAGTGCAAGTTGTATTATTACAGGATGAAACAGCCACCCCAGTGGCAGAGCACACGCATATAAGGAATTAGTATGGAGGGACCTGAGTTCGAGCCCCAGCGTCCTAATTTTATTATTTTTCACACTTTTTTTGGGTCTGTTTTTGTTTCTAAGAGCGTTGGGCCTTAACCTTTTTCTTTCCCCTCACCTCCCCGATTTCTTTATACTATCTGGCCCATTATCTTTTTTATTTATTTCTGATTTAAAATCAAACAAAAACTGTTTTGGGCCTAGAACCAAAAACATTTCTCCATACACCCATTTCACTTTTTGAACACTGAGGCCCAATTTTTATTTCCTTTATATTTTTTTATATTTTTTCTTTCTTTATTTTATTTTATTTAATAAAAATACAAAATATATTTTTCTTAAATAACTAGACTAAAAACTTTCTAATTTTATTTTATTTTTACTTCATTTATTTTTATAAATAGAACACTAAAAATATTTTCCTAACTAATTAATCTTTTAGGATTAAAAATAATTAGACTTAGGATTTATATAATTTTTCTTTTTAATTAAATTAGACTTTAGGTCTTGTTAAATAAATTAATTAACTTCTCATGTAAATTAATTAGTTAATTAAAACCTTTTCCATCAAAAAACCACAAAAACAAATTCTTTTCTCTTTACATTATTCTCGCGCATTTTATTATTTCACATTATTATTCATGTACATGGTTTGTAATAGCAATTAGGGCTTTATTGCTTTATATTCCCCATTTGTAAATTTGTATCCCCCATCCCTAAAAGTATTGTAATAGCGTAGGACATTTAAATTCCGCAATTTATCACTTTCTATATTATTGCTAGTAATTAGGGTTTGTATGGAAAGACTTAAAATCAATACTAAACAACCTAAATACAAGAGCAATACATGAAAACAACACCCTTTGCACACTTACACCTCTAGGGTAACCCACACTTGTTGCCTCGGATAAAATAATCACGCCCCTCGTACGTAGGACATTTTATCAAAGACCCTCGATTAAAAGATTGTAGTCCCTCGATGACCCTTCAATGTTTCCTTCAGTAAACAATTTTAGTCCCTCACGAAAATTTCTATAACATCTTAAAAGTTTCCTTCAATGACTATACGACAACCCAAGCTTTGAAGGGGTGAAAAACACAAGAAGGGGGGGTTGAATTGTAAAACTGAAATCTAAAGCAATTGACAAGATATTTTTATCCTGGTTCGTTTGATCTCAAACTACTCCAGTCCACCCGTCAAGGTGATTTCGCCTCTCTCCAACGAGGTCTTAATTCACTATATTCAACTGAATATTACAGACTGCTTTAACAACTGCTAAAGCCTTCTTGATTCAAACCACAACCCGGTTTGTCAAGGTAACACTTTCTTACAAAGAGATAAAACAATGTGTGTGGATGTTTTCTACAAAACTTTATCACAACTGTGATGTATACACAAATTGAAGCTTAGAAACTAGATTGCTAAACAGTAATGGAGTATCAGAGTATGTGGTTTAGCAAAACTGGTAGAACGAAGATTATGGTTCAGCTTTTGTGCGTGTAGAGATTTTGAGAGCATTAGCCATTATAATCTTCAAAGCCTTGTTTATATAGCACTTGAGATGATGAACGTTGAATGCAATATTCTTGATTCAATGCTAATAACAAGCTTTCCTTTTTGAGCAGATCTTGTCTGGAATGAGGCCGTTGGAATTAATTAGCTTTCAATGCACAGTACCGTTGCTTACTTAACGCAAGTTCTGGCTTGGCTCATTCTGATTCTGCTTCGCTGCTGATGAACTATTGTGTTTCTGTATCAGAGTGTTTGAGCGCAGTCTTGTTCATCAGGCTTCAGCATGTACGTGAGTTGATCATCTGATCTTGACGTTCTGATGTAGCAACTTCTGATGCTGGTGTCTGAAATCAAGTTCTGATGCTGAATAGACGTGATCTTGCTTATATCAATCATAGTATCTGCAAGTCAGAACATAATAATTTTAGGCAGCAGATAGTTCATTCATGAAACTTATAAATACTATATCTTTTCACTTTGTTATCATCAAAACTTAAATATAGGGTAGTAGATTCAAACATTGTTATAACAATCTCCCCCTTTTTGATGATGACAAAAACTAGATATTTTAAATGAAAATAACGTGAAAAGGTATCTGGAATATGTATCAGAATAAGAAGTAAAAGAATAAGGAGTAAGGAAATACTCCCCCTGAGTTTATTACTTCCCTTTGATTATACGTGTTCTTCAGGATCAGATCTTTTTCTTTCTTTGAACATCAGATTATCAGAGTCTTTGACTTATCAGAGAGCAGAGCTTCAGAACTTTTCTTGTCAGAGCTTTGCTTTGGATCAGAGTATCAGGACGATCAGAACTTCATATTGATCAGAGCAACATTGATCAGAGCTTCTAGTCTTCAGAGTATCCAGGAGCTTCCTTGTGCCTGTAGACTTTAAACAAAACAGAAAAAACATTTCAAGTAATAGAGTTAGAATGTTTGAGAATTTCTGTCTAGTTAGCCGTTATTGATTTAAATATCATTCTTGTTCTCCCCCTTTTTGTCAGCAATCAAAAAGTGTTGGTGATGTGCTAAAACAATTAAGATCAGAAAAACTAATTATATTAGGATAGTTCAGAATCAGAGCAAGAAAATATTACAAAACATAGTCAAAACAGTATATCAGAAAATGAAGAAAACATGAAAAAGGTCATGCATGAAAAAGATTTAAGGTTGAGGAGGCAAGCGTGTGAACAGGCGCTCCAGCATCGCTTGAATCTTTTCAGAAGTTTCATTTTGCTTATGAACCATGCTGACAACAGTGTCAATCTTGCTGTCCTGAACATCCATTCTTGCTTTCATCTTCTGATCGTTTTCATCCATCCGCTGCTGTAGACGCAAGTCATTCAGCCTTAGTTCTTCCAGAGTCTGCTTGTCCAAGGCAGCTTGAGAAGCATCAGAAGGAGGAGGCTTCTCAGAACTTTCAGCGACATCCTCTGCTTGATTTTCTTCAGCCTGAATGGTCTTGTCTTCTTCTGATGGTTGCACCTTTGCAGCTTGCTGTTTCTCAGACCAAGGTTCACTGTCCAGAGGGAGCACAACTTCCTGAGGCAGCTGACTTTCAACTTCCTTCAGCAGCTTGCTGAAGTTCTGTTGTGCCTGCTCATAGTTGATATCCTGCAACTTGAGGGCTTCAGCACGTACCCAAGATCTGAACTGTGACCAGAGCTGATCAGAAGCAGCTGGGTCAATCATCCCAGGACAGACTTGCTTCAAAGAAGCAATCCATTGCAGCACACCTGTTTCAAAATTCAAAATACCAGAGCCAACATCTGGTTGCTTTGGTTTTGGGATGGCAATTTTGTGTTTTAGATCAGCAAGACGGTCAAGACTGGTTAAGTCAATGAAAGTTCTGCTGGGGTTTTCAGTGGTTTTCTGAGAGGCTGTTTGTTTTGGAGGAGGGGTATCAGAGTCAGATATTTCGATTGGAGTGGGTGGTGTTTTAGGAGTTTTTGGAGGTGTCGATTCTAATGAGGATGGTAACTGGGGCATGAAAACAGTGGTTCCACATGGCAACTGCATTGCCAACGGTGATGGTTGAGGTGAGTGAGGGTCAGATTGATGAGGAGAAGGAGTTTCAGAGTGGTGAAACTCTGTTTGTGGTGAAGGAGGATTTATTTCTGGTTGGGGAGAGGGAGGTGGAATCTCTGATTGCTCAGGGATCAGAGGTTCTTCTGAGAGTGGTTGTTGTTGTGGTTCTGGTTCTGGTTGATGTTGTTGTTCTGGTTGTGGAGGAGGAACATTTTGTGGTGCAGAGGCATGTTCACGCTCAATATCAGCCAGCACTTGGTCAAGTGCTGTTGTTGTTGAAATTGTTGGTTGTTTGGGGAGTTTGGTTCTGGGTCTTCTGAGTTTTAATGCCTCAGAAGGGTCTTCTTCTTGTATGGTTTCATCAATGGTAGGGATTGGAATTGATATTCTGTGGGAGGTTTGAGGAGGGATAGATGCTGGAATAGTAAAAGATTTTGAAATAGGGGCAGCAGATGAAATACCTCTTTTCTTTGGAGTCTGCTGAGATGATCCTTCTGATGGCGCTTTCCTCTTCTTTGTCTTCTTCAAAGTTACTTCTGGTTGGGGTTGATGCAGATCTCTGATGTTCAGCTTTGGATCTGTATCTTCTGCCTTGTACGCATCTGGGTACATGAGAAACATCTCTGGTTTGGATTCCATTTCAGAAAATACCGGAAAATCACTCAGAGGCACTCTTCTGCTGGAGATATCAGCAGTTGAAGTAGCTCTGGGTTCCTTCTGAATATTTTCTATCAGCTTCATCTTTTTCAGATTCTTTGCGTTCAGAGGTTTCCCAATTGTTGGTTCAATAGTGCTCAGCTCCTGAGCTTCTATCAGATGTTCAATCAGCCTATTCTCTGTCAGAATATCTGATATTAGCCTTCCAAACGGTATCCAGTCCCTCTTGGTTCTTTCTTCTTCTCTTGTTTCTTTCACACTGGTTTTGAGATGGTTGAACAGGAAGTGAGCCAGATTGATCTTTATCTTCTGATCAATAAAGTAGATCAGAAACTGCTGATCCACATTTATATAATCAGGAGAACTTGTTGGTTTCCTGTGGTTGAAGCATCCCAGAACAATCTTAGCCCATACTCTGCAATGATCCTTCAGATCCTTAATCTTGCTGCTGGGCATCCCAAGAGTGAAAATCCTATTAGCTACCACACCTGTGTCAGCACATCTTTCAGCCATGTCCACACAACGGACGCCACCACCACTTTGACCGATTAGCCTTGCAATGAGATCTTCAGAAATCACAATCTTCTTCCCCATGACAGAGGAGATGACTAGATGTTTTGAAACCTTGGCGTGAATCCAAAATTCCTTGACCAGTGCTGGGAATGTTGGTCCAACCAACCTATCGAAATACCTTTCCCACTTTTGAGCCCTAATTTCTTCAGTTAGGTCAAAACCATTCTCCTTCAAGCTTTCAAAGTCAATGATTAACTCAGAGAGCACTTCAAGGTTCTTCACCGGAGTGAGGAGAGTTCTGAGTGAAACTTGATATTGCTCAGAAGTTGCTTTCTTCTGAATACCTGCAGAAACGCTGCTGGAGGATGCCATTGTTCACACTAAAAAGGGTTTTGAGAATGAATTGAAGAAAAAGGTTTGCAAGGGATGAACTCAGAAATATGCAGAAAATGCTTGAGTGTTAATGAGAAAGCGTAAGGAATAAGAATGAGAGATTGATGTGCTTAAATAGAGTTTTCAAAATTATTTTGAAAAGATAAACGTTTTTAAGAGAGAGAAAAATCATGATTGCCATTTAAAAGCATGATTACTTTTCATTAAATGCTTGCTGATTTTGGGGGATTTGAGAAAGATACTTAAAAACGGTTACCAGACATGTGTCTCAATGCACCCAATCAGCGCTTTGCCTTCTCAGAAGCGTGCACGCGTTCTGCTTCAGAGATATGCTGATGATTGGATGACACTTGTTTGATGTAGTGATCAGCACGTCTGTCTTTGAGATTAGACTCTCAGATCTTTAGACTTGCATCTGATACAATCTGCATGTTCTATCTTTCTGAAAGGAGATTGATCAGAAGTTCATAGTAAAATAATTACATTCTGAAGATAAATATATGGAATTAAAACATTTTCATTCTGGGCATACTTTCATGCTGAGATGTTTCAGAATGAAATTAAACCTATCTTCTGAAAGGGGTTTAGTAAAGATATCAGCCCATTGATGGTCTGTATCTATAAATTTTAAGTTCAAAATACCTTTCTGAATATAGTCCCTAATGAAGTGATGCTTTATTTCTATATGCTTAGCCCTAGAATGTAAAATAGGATTCTTACTTAAGCAAATTGCAGAAGTATTATCACAAAGTATAGGAATGTTACTCTCAAAAATCTGGAAGTCTTCAAGCTGACTTTTCATCCAGAGCATTTGTGTGCTACATCCTGCTGCTGCTATGTACTCAGCTTCTGCTGTTGACAGAGCAATTGTTGATTGCCTTTTGCTGGACCAAGAGATCAGATTTTCTCCCAGAAACTGGCAGCTTCCAGAAGTACTTTTACGTTCCACTCTGTCTCCAGCAAAATCAGCATCACAGTAGCCTACTAAGCTGTAATCACTAGATTTTCTATAAAACAAACCCAAATTAGTAGTACCTTTCAGATACTTGAAAATTCGCTTAACAGCTGTTAAGTGAGATTCTCTAGGATCTGATTGGAATCTAGCACAGATACAAACACTGAATAATATGTCAGGTCTTGAAGCAGTCAGATAGAGGAGAGAACCAATCATACCTCTGTAGACTTTCTGTTCTACACTTTTGCTTACCTCTTCTCTTTCCAGAATGCACGTGGGATGCATTGGAATCTTTGATGGCTTACATTCTGAGAGGTCAAATTTCTTCAGAAGATCTCTGATGTATTTGCTCTGATGAATGTAAGTTCCTTCTGGAGTTTGATTGATCTGAATTCCCAGAAAGAATTTCAGTTCCCCCATGAGGCTCATCTCAAATTCTGCCTGCATACACTTAGCAAATTTTCTTCCAAGAGAAGGATTAGTAGAACCAAAAATGATATCATCAACATAAATTTGACAGACTAAGATGTCACTCTTAACTGATTTACAGAATAGAGTAGTGTCCACTTTCCCTCTGGTGAATTCATTTTCAAGCAGAAAGTTACTTAGCCTTTCATACCAAGCTCTGGGAGCTTGTTTCAGACCATACAGTGACTTCTTTAGTTTGAAAACATGTTCTGGATGTTTTGTATTTTCAAAACCTGGGGGTTGGTGAACATAAACTTCTTCTTCTATATAACCATTTAAGAATGCACTTTTGACATCCATCTGATACAGAGTGATGCCTCTATTAACAGCAAATGAAATTAAAAGTCTGATAGATTCTAACCTGGCGACTGGGGCAAAGGTTTCTGTATAGTCTATCCCCTCTTTCTGACTATAACCTTGTGCAACCAGTCGTGCCTTGTTTCTGATGACTTCACCTTGTTCATTTAGCTTGTTTCTGAACACCCATCTTGTTCCAATGATGTTGAATCCTTTTGGTCTGGGAACGAGATCCCATACGTCGTTTCTGGTGAATTGATTCAGCTCTTCTTGCATTGCCAGAATCCAGTCATTATCCAGAAGTGCTTCATCAATAGAAGAAGGTTCAATCAGAGACACAAGTCCCATAAGAGTTTCTTCAGAGTTTCTGAAGCTTGCTCTTGTTCTGATTGGATCTTCCTTTCTTCCTAGGATAGTCTCTTCTGGGTGATCCAAACTGCTTCTGGGTAATCTCTTCTGAGGTTGATCAGCAGCTGTTGTAGGATTTCTAGCAGTGCTCCTTTCAGACGTTGAAGGAATGTCTGTGTTGAGAGCTTCTGATGACTTGTCTTCAGAACCTGCAAATTCAATTTCTATACCTGCAAAAATTTCATTCTGCTTTGACTTTTCAGAGTCAAGCTTATCATCAAAACGAACACTGATTGATTCTTCCACAATCTGTGTTTCTGTATTATATACTTTGTACCCTCTTGAGCGTTCAGAGTATCCTAACATAATACACTTCTGTGCCTTAGAGTCAAACTTGTTCAAATAATTCTTTGTATTTAATATAAAGCAAGTACATCCAAATGGATGAAAATATGAAATGTTGGGCTTTCTGTTCTTCCACAATTCATATGGAGTCTTTTCCAGAATAGGTCTTATTGAGATTCTATTCTGAATGTAACACGCTGTGTTTATTGCCTCTGCCCAGAAAGTCTTAGCAACGTTTGTCTCATTGATCATGGTTCTGGCCATTTCTTGCAATGTTCTGTTCTTTCGTTCTACAACTCCATTTTGTTGGGGAGTTCTAGGACAAGAGAAATCATGCAGAATGCCTCTGTCATTAAAGAATGACTCAAAATCTTTATTTTCAAATTCTCCACCATGATCACTTCTGACTTTAACGATTCTAAGATCTTTTTCATTCTGAACTTGGTTACAGAAGGTAACAAACACAGAGTGTGACTCGTCCTTGTGTCTTAAGAACTTTACCCATGTCCATCTGCTATAGTCATCTACGATTACTAACCCATACTTCTTACCACTGACTGAAGCAGTTTTAACTGGTCCAAATAAGTCAATGTGCAGAAGTTCTAATGGCTTAGAGGTAGAAACAACATTTTTGGATTTAAAAGAGGGTTTTGCAAATTTGCCTTTCTGACATGCTTCACACAGAGCATCTGAATTGAACTTCAAATTAGGAAGTCCTCTGACCAGATTGAGTTTGTTAATCTGAGATATTCTTCTCATACTAACATGCCCCAATCTTCTGTGCCAGATCCACTGCTCGTTGTTAACAGACAGAAGACATTTTACATTCTGACTCTTTAGTTCAGAAAGTTTGATTTTGTAAATGTTGTTTTTCCTCTTACCATTAAATAGGATAGTCCCATCTTTCTGACTAACAGCTTTACATGATTTTTGATTAAAGATTATATCATAACCGTTATCACTTAATTGACTTATGGATAACAGATTATGCATCAATCCATCTACTAGCAGAACATTATTAATAGAGGGAAGATTTCCATTACCTACAGTTCCAGAGCCAATTATCTTTCCCCTCTGATTGCCTCCAAAGCCAACGTGGCCTCCAGGCTTAAGTTCCAGGCTTTGGAACATATGCCTTCTTCCCGTCATGTGTCGTGAGCAGCCAGAGTCCAGGTACCATGACTGGTGTTTCTGACTTGCTGCTAAAGATATCTGCAACATGTATTATTTTGTCCTTAGGTACCCAGATTTTCTTGGGTCCTGACTTGTTAGTTTTACCAAAACTCTGGTTGAATTTTGGTTTCACAGAGTGCTTACTGCTAGTATATTTGATATCATGTGTGTGACCATACACAAAGTGTGAATTTAAAGGAGTGTGTTTAATGGTTAAGTCCATGACATTCTTTGGTGTAGGAACCTTACCTTGGTATCCTATTCCTTTCCTGCCGTTTCTGCTAACCCCATAGATCATTGAAGCCATTCTGCTTCTATCTATGCTTTTAGCTAGGAACTTCTGAAAACTATGATCATACTCCTTGATGATCTCATCAACGTTGCTGGGAGTTTCAGAAATTGGTTCCTTCTGAGAGTTTTGTAAAATGTTTTCTAATTTTGAAATCTTATCTCTCAGCTCAGAATTTTCCAATTTGAGACTCTCAGACTTATTAGAGTCAGATTCAAGATTCCTTTTCAGGTCTCTGAATTTAGCTCTAATCTGCTGATAACGTTCCAGAATCTCATTAAGGCTTTCAGCAAGTTCAGCCTTTGTAAAGTTAACAGCGAAGTTAGGAAATACCTCTTCTGTGTCTGATTCTGAGTCTGATTCAGAGGCTTCACTATCTTCTGAAATGTTTGCCATGAGAGCTATGTTTGCCCTTTCATCATCTGATTCTGAGTCAGCTTCAGACGAGTCAGAGTCATCCCATGTAGCCATGAGACTTTTCTTCTTCTCTCTTCCAAACTTCTTTTTGGGCTTTTCCCTCTGAAGCTTTGGGCAGTCACTCTTGTAGTGTCCTTGCTCATTGCACTCGTAGCAGATGATGTCTTTGGTGTTTGGCTTCTTGCTACTGGAGGAGCCTTCAGATCTTCTGTATCCAGAGGAAGAATCTGTCCTTCTGTATCTGGAAGAAGACTCGTTCTGATCAGATCTTCTGGGATTCCTGAACTTCCTTTGTCTTTGCTTCCACAGTTGATTTACTCTTCTGGAGAGAAGGGAAAGTTCGTCTTCTTCTGATGAGGATCCATCAGATGTTTCTTCAACTTCCTGCAAAACTTTAGACTCAAATTTTTTGTTAGATTTTAATGCTAAAGGCTTACCTTGCTTCTGAGGCTCATCAGCTTCTAGCTCTATCTCATGACTTCTGAGGGAGCTTATAAGTTCCTCCAGAGTGATTTTGTTGAGATCTTTAGCTAGCTTCAGAGCAGTAACCATAGGCCTCCACTGCTTGGGTAAACTTCTGATTATTTTCTTGACATGGTCAGCAGTAGAGTATCCTTTGTCCAGAACTTTGAGACCAGCTACCATAATCTGGAATCTAGAGAACATAGTTTCAATGGATTCAGATTCTTCCATTTTGAACGCCTCATACTTCTGAATGAGCGCCAGAGCTTTTGTTTCTTTGACCTGAACGTTGCCCTCGTGCGTCATTCTGAGAGAATCAAAGATATTTTTTGCTGTGTCTCTGTTGGAGATCTTTTCATACTCAGTATAGGAGATGGCACTGAGGAGGATGGTTCTGGCCTTGTGGTGATTCTTGAAGTCACGCTTTTGTTGATCAGTCATTGATTTTCTATCAATCTTCTGACCACTTGCATTCACAGGGTGCGTGTATCCATCTGTCACCATATCCCACAGATCAGCATCATGTGCTAGAAAGAAGCTTTCAATTCTGTCTTTCCAGTAATCAAAGTTTTCTCCATCAAAAACTGGAGGTTTGCCACTGAATCTGTCTCTGTCCTCATTGTTGTCATTGCTGATGTGAGAATTGTTTCCTGCCATTGTGTTTTTCTGACGCTGGATCTTGTACTGACACGGTTAAGTGTTTTAGCTCAGAACCAGGCGCTCTGATGCCAATTGAAGGGGTGAAAAACACAAGAAGGGGGGGTTGAATTATAAAACTGAAATCTAAAGCAATTGACAAGATATTTTTATCCTGGTTCGTTTGATCTCAAACTACTCCAGTCCACCCGTCAAGGTGATTTCGCCTCTCTCCAACGAGGTCTTAATTCACTATATTCAACTGAATATTACAGACTGCTTTAACAACTGCTAAAGCCTTCTTGATTCAAACCACAACCCGGTTTGTCAAGGTAACACTTTCTTACAAAGAGATAAAATAATGTGTGTGGATGTTTTCTACAAAACTTTATCACAACTGTGATGTATACACAAATTGAAGCTTAGAAACTAGATTGCTAAACAGTAATGGAGTATCAGAGTATGTGGTTTAGCAAAACTGGTAGAACGAAGATTATGGTTCAGCTTTTGTGCGTGTAGAGATTTTGAGAGCATTAGCCATTATAATCTTCAAAGCCTTGTTTATATAGCACTTGAGATGATGAACGTTGAATGCAATATTCTTGATTCAATGCTAATAACAAGCTTTCCTTTTTGAGCAGATCTTGTCTGGAATGAGGCCGTTGGAATTAATTAGCTTTCAATGCACAGTACCGTTGCTTACTTAACGCAAGTTCTGGCTTGGCTCATTCTGATTCTGCTTCGCTGCTGATGAACTATTGTGTTTCTGTATCAGAGTGTTTGAGCGCAGTCTTGTTCATCAGGCTTCAGCATGTACGTGAGTTGATCATCTGATCTTGACGTTCTGATGTAGCAACTTCTGATGCTGGTGTCTGAAATCAAGTTCTGATGCTGAATAGACGTGATCTTGCTTATATCAATCAGAGTATCTGCAAGTCAGAACATAATAATTTTAGGCAGCAGATAGTTCATTCATGAAACTTATAAATACTATATCTTTTCACTTTGTTATCATCAAAACTTAAATATAGGGTAGTAGATTCAAACATTGTTCTAACAAGCTTCTCTCTTCATATCCAATGATAAGGCTTTTATCAATCAATGGTAGATAAGCATTATCTAAGGGAGGAGGGAAAAAAACAAAGACTTTTTGAGTAGGTAGATTGCTCGTAATTTCTTGCTCACAAACAAAACCATTTACACCTCACACTTTCAAAAACACTTTTCAAACAAACATTTTGTATACATTCTCAATGATACGAGAATTATTACAAAATGGCCTTACATTGGCATTTCCAAACATCTTTCCAAACACTTCCTTTCAACAAATATTTTCAAAACTAACACTTTATATACATTCTCAACGATACGAGAATCATTGCAAAGTTTGCCAAACTTAGGCGTTTTCAAAACATTTTCAAACTTACACAAACACAAAGCATTTCAAAGTGATCAAGCAATTAAGAACCCATAGATAACTACAGATGAAAATAGTGCTAACACCTTCCCTTTTCATAACCTACCCCCCGAACTCAAGAAAATTCTCAAAAGGTCTTTCCTGTTCTTTTCACCATTTTCTTTATTGGATAAAAGAAAAGTCTGTGGCAACTCTTGCTATCCGTAACAATTCCGATAAAACACAAAACACCAAGTCAGTTCTCCCACCGTATTACAGAACTGGCGACTCTGTTGGGGATGAAGACTAAACTAAAAGTTGGGTTACCTTAAGAGCTATATCACCTTTATTTGTTTTAATTGTTTGCCTTGTTTGCTTTACATTTGTGGGTTTTGCTTGGGTTTATTACTTGTAAAGATCCTATACCCGGATCTGGGGCATATTAGGTAAGTAGCAATAGATCGTGGGGACTATACGGCATAATACCGACATGGTTGAAGTTATGGCTACGTTAGTTTGACACATTTGTTGGTACCAGTGTCCCTTGAGTCCAGCTAAGGAGAATACGGGGCCGCTGTGTGGTGTTATGAAACACTAACTGACCTTAGAACCTTAGTTGAACAACTTGGCCATTAGAAAGTAGTGAGATAGCTGGCTTTGGTGCAAGACTAAAGTTGGTTGATACTCGATGCTACACTCATTGAGATTGGACTTTTGGGATATTTTGGCCGCAGTTTGGATGCTTGAGCTAAAACAATGCCCAATGAAGAAAGATAACTGATATTGAGATTCCTTAGGACTCAGTTACTTTTGTTAGGACAGGTTGAACCAACTAAACTTCAAGAGGGTACTTGCCTATAAACCTCATGCAAGCCTAAACCTGAGGCCTTGTGTGCTTTGTTTGTGTGTGATTATTTGTTCATAAATATCATGACATCATGCCATAGCATTTTTACTAACCATTTCAAGGACCTAGGGATTTATATTTGTTATGTTTTTGTAGGATATGGCTTCCACTCGCAGAAATACCATCCGAATCAACTTCATAAGGGCGCATACTCAACTCAAAGAGTTAGCGTTAAGGGTTCCTGAAAATTCTCCGTTCACCAAAAGATATGGTCGACTTCTCAATCTAGTTATCTCAAGCTTTGAAGAAGACATGATAAGGGTGCTCTTTCAGTTCTTTGACCCTGTACATCATTGTTTCACGTTTCTCGACTATCAACTAGTGCCCACAATGGAAGAATTCTCTCAACTATTGGGGGTACCAGTCCTTGATCAAATTCCATTCACCGGTTTAGAGGAAACTCCAAAGCCCGAGGTTATTGCCAAAGCCTTACATTTGAAGAGTTGTGACATTGTAGCTAATTGGGAGACAAGAAGTGGGGTCAAAGGATTTTTAGCTAAATTCCTGATAGAGAAGGCTCAACTATTTTGGGATGCTATGGATTTACAAGCTTTTGAGGAGATTTTGGGTCTTCTAATATATGGGTGGGTGCTTTTTCCTAACCCTTACTAACTCATAGATGTGAATGATGTCAAAATTTTCCTTACTCGTAGTCCTATACCTACTTTGCTTGGAGACATTCTACATTGTCTTCACACTCGCACCATAAGGAAGAGATGGGCTCTTATGTGTTGTATTTTGTTGCTGTCTAGGTGATTTATTTTGCACCTTCCATGACCAGTATTAAATAATGAGCAAGGCTTGAGGTGGTCACAAAGGATAATGTCGCTTTCTCATGCAGATATCCGCCGGTGCTCTCGTTCACAAGAAGACATTACCATCATTTACCGTTGTGGGGAGTTCCCTAATGTTCAACTCTCGGGCATTATGGTAGGTGTTACTTATAACCCTTCTCTAGATCTACGACAATTTGGCTATGCACGAAGAGATGGTCCCCACGACGCACTAATTCAAGGTATTATTTTGACTACGAGAACGATGTTCAAGGTTATCATCAAAGGTTTATGCATGCTTGGGGCATGGTAAGCAGGGTAGATAGCAAGAGTTTGGAGCATAAGAATTCCATCTCTATTGAGCCTTATATTAAATGGGTACGAGCTTGTGTAAAAAGTCTCATGATGCCATATCCAGCTATCTTACCAATAGTTATGGAGCATGTTACCGAGGGAGATATTCCTTACACCATTTAACATCCAGACATGCCTACCGACTTCGAAGAATTGTAGAGATCGTGGATTCAACTCAAGGGGGAAAGAGACACCTTTGAAGCTCGATTCTACACGAACAAGAAGAAAGTGTTGGAGCTCACAAGTCAACTTCACGAGGAGCGAAGCCTGAATGCATACATTGCACCAAATAAGAAGCGTCTGTGGGAGATTTGAGTTTTTTGTTTTAGGAGTTCATTTTGTTGTCTTTTTGAGACCTTTTTGCTTTACTTATTGTAATCCCAAGGGGAAATTGTAACTCTTGAAATTATTAATGCAATTGTTGTGTTTGTTTCCTTTTTGGCTAGCAAATTTAAATTCCTTAAAGTCCTTGAAAACATTGTATTTGCATGGCATGCATCATATCATAAGCAGGTCTTCCGATACATGTTTCCTCATCTTTTACTGTTTATTTCAGTATAAGATGGCTCTAGAGCAAACCGTCAAAGATCTGCAAACTCAACATACACAGTTCTAAGAGACTCTCCTCAACCTAGCTAAAGGTCAGCAAGAGATGATGGCACTCCTTGCCACCAAGAAGAAGACCAAGAAAAGGGATGTTATCCTCAACAAGGGAAGAAGGTTCAAGGGGTCTACCCGAATTGCTCAAATAGAAGAGGTTTCTTCTGAGGAAGAAGACAATCAAGAAGAGGAAGTTAGAAGCACCACAGCTAGGGGTGGAAATAACCAGATTACTGAGGATAAAGACTATTCGGAAGAGCAATATCCACCGGCAGATGAGAAGTACAAACAACTAGAAGACCAACTTAAGGCTGTAGAGATCTAAACAATGCCTGGTTTGAACTTTGGATATTTAGGTCCGGTCCCCGGGGTGGTCATTCCCCACAAGTTCAAGATCCATGTTGTAATACGATGGGAGAACTAACTTGGGTGTTTTGTGTTTTATCGTAATTGTTGCGGATAGCAAGATTCGCCACCTACTTTTATTTTAACCAATAAAGGAAAGGGTGAAAAGAACAGGAAATACCTTTTGAGATATTTTCTTGAGTTCAGGGGGTAGGTTATGAAAATGGAAGGTGTTATCACCCTTTCTATCCGTAGTTATCTATGGGATCTTAGTTGCTAGCTCACTTTGAAAATGCTTTGTTTGAAACATGTTTGTGATTTGTTTTAAAAGTATTTTTGAAAGCGCCTTCGTGCGAACTTTGTAATGATTCTCGTCTCTATAAGAATGTATACAAAGTGTTGACTTTTGAAAATATTTCATTTTTGAAAGTGTTGGTGTGTTTGAAAGATGTTGTTTTGAAAATGTTGTGAGCAAGCCACTGTGAATGTTCTACCTACTCAAAAAGGTCTTTGTTCTTTTCCTCCTCCTTTAGATGTTGCTATCTTACCATTGATTGATAAGAAGCCCCATCATTGGATGTGAAGGGACATGTGTGGTACTATAATCTTGGGACATGACTATAATTTTTTTATTGAGGGTCTTTGCTAAAGCGTCCCACATTCGAGGGACATGACTATTTATTCGTAGGCAACAAGCGAGGTTACCCTAGAGGTGCGCGTGTGAAAAGTGTTTGATTGCATTCATTTTTGTCTTTGAGATTAGGGTTTTCTAAAAATTGATTTTATCTTGCCATACACACCCTAATTACTAACAATTTATTAAAGCGATAAATTGCAGAAATTAAAATCCTACGCTATTACATCACTTGGGGGATGGGGGTACAATTTACAAATGGGGATGAAGTACAAGCCTAATTAAATTATTAAAACCATATTGAATAGCAATAAAAAAATATAAAAAGGAAAAATAGTGTACAAAGAAAGAAAGACAAACTTTATGTATTGACACATATCTTCATGCATCGATACATGCCACTGCTTGTTTCTGAAAAAACAAAATTAACTCAGTATGAGTCGATACATAATAGTATGTGTCGACTCATTTCTTGTTTGTGTTGACACATTCGTGTTTTGTGTCGACTCATACAGTTTTTGTTTCTCTGTATTGCGCCTGGATAATAGTATGCATCAATGCATAAGGCTATGTATCAACTCATGCCCTGTTCTACAACTAATATGAGTCGACTCATGCGTGTTTTTTGTCGACCATAACCTGTTCTGTAACTAAAATGAGTCGACTCATGTGAGTATGCATCGACTCATGCTGCAGTTTTTTGCCTTTAACATTGTTCTATTGTGTGTACAGGTCAGTTCTCAATATATGATTGACAAAAATGATAAGCAAGCAAATGGTTAGTTTCAAGGGAAATGATTACTACATTCTATCTTCATAAGTGAATCAATAATGATGCGTGTATGAAAAAAATTCAAAGTCAAGAAGACTTAACTTGAGACTACAATTTGTGTTTTGAGTCTGAATACCTTTCAAGGTGCTGTGATAATCAAAATGGCTTCAGTGAACCTCCAGGAAGTTGCTCCAACCCTTACTTCATATTGAAAGCTGCTGAACCAACTCCAACCCAGTCAAGTTGTACAATACTATTTTTATTTTTGAGTTTGGAAGATGGTTATATTGGTATTACAGAAACTGTTCTGGTGTTTAAACAATCTCTATGTGATGTGAATTGTTTGGATAGTTGGTTTATGGGGGAAGCTTGCAAGTTTGAACAATGGGTTGAGGTTTTGTTTTTATGAATGAAGATAAAGTTGAAGATGAGCTGAGCTTTTTTTTTTGTGAATGAGCAGAGTTTACAAAGAATTTTGTTTTTTATCTTCTTTTCTCTCCAAAATCCCACCACTTTTTGTGTATTGCGAAACAACTTATTTATAGATGAAATGGACTGAAATTTGGGAGGGAAATAGATAAGTTGTTTGAGCTGTTTGGGTATCCCGTTTCATTTATTTTTAGATGCAGCTCTTATGTGCTAATTTTGTGAAAATATGGGACTAATATAGTGCAGGTTTGGACTGGGTTAGAGGCAGCATAACAAGACTGTTTTGTAGCAGTTTTGGAGTGGAATGACAGCTTGGTGCATTGATGGCTTTGTACATGACATCTGACTATTTTTTAACAAGGTCTTGGGCTGTTATGTGGACTGTACAACAATCTTGGACTTGGCAGCATATCTGTTTTTGGGGCTTTTCTGGACAACAACATTCATAGCATGATACAAGTCTGGTTTTGTGGACAGATTTATGCAGCTTGTAACAAAGATAAGGCATATTTGTGGATAACATAGTGGCAAAGTTTGAAGATTGAGTCAAAGGGAAAAGTTCAAACAAGAAAAAAGTTTAGGATTTGTAACTTGCAATTTTTAACTTAAAAATGCAGCCTTGTTGTTTACTTGAAAGCTTGTAACAACTTGAATTGTGGTAAAAAGATGTCATGAAATTAACATGTATAAAAACAACTTAGAAAAATTTCTAAGTCTTGCAAAGTTTGATTTTTGATTTTCTTGATTTCTTGATGATCAAGTTTTATATTTTGAATGTCTTGATGAAATGTGATCTTTGAAACTCAAATTTGATAAAAAAGTCAAAGTTTGACTTTTTAGTGTACAATTGACTTTTTTCATAAGTTGACCAAATTTCATATACCAATCCACTGATCTCGGGAGATGAATTGAAATATGCGATTAAGTCAACATGATGTACTTGAACCCTTTTAGATCATGTTTCGAACCAATAAGTCATGTATTGGGTCAAAAGTCAAAAATTGGTCATTCTCAATCAAAACCCTAATTTGGAGTCTCAGTGCTTCGAAGATGATTTTGTATGATCAATTCCTTGAGAATCCTTGAGCATTGGAGATCCTTTTTGAGGAATGTCTTGAAAAAGAGAGGGAAAATTTTGGGGTACAACAACTTCCCCTGTTCAATCTTCTTAAACCTGAAGAGCTAGACTGGCGGGACCGCCATTCGTGACTTGAAGGTGGAAGATGATTGAACACTAGAGTGCCCAGAAATTTGCACTTGATGATGTGTTAGTTGATTGTGTAGGGAATAGGCTTAAATATGCCATTTGGAGAAGTGATACATAATTTTTTGGAGATGAGCTTGCAGATGCCATCCAGAGTGACAGAAGGGGTCTGTTGTTTGGCGACTTCACTGGGGAAATAATCTTAACCAGAAGAGGTCTGTTGATTGCCTGTCATTAACTGGAAGAAATGAATTCTAACCAGAAGAGGTCTTTGTTTGATCGATTAACTTTTCCTGCAAGGAAGAGGGTTAGTTGTATGCAGATGTATGCATGGCACAATGATGTTATCAAGATAAATGATATTTTGTCGTATGCATTTATCATGTATGTAATATGATATATGGATGTGAAATATTGTTGAAGTGCATCTTTGTCTTGGAAAATAAATCCTTGAAAAATACTAGGGAGCTTTGGGAAGTTAAATCCCAGACTGCTATTGGGGATGAAGAGTATACACATCTCCAGACCTTGTTTAGGGTGCTTCCGCTGGGAATTCCTGCTCAGTTGTTTGAGGAGAAATCCGCTGGAGAACATTGATTTTGGCTCTTTGCTTGAAGAAACTCTATGAGGAATGTTGATTTCTTCTTGGAGTATAGAGTTCAGGAGTTGTCCATTACTCTACTGGGGAATTATAATTGAATGGGGAGAGTGAAAGTTAGCTATTATCTGGTCGAAATCCAGGCTTCATAACAACTTTCGACTTGCTGGGTGTAATAAAGTTAAGTGCTATCTGGTCGTATTCCAGGCTTTGCATCAACTTACTGGGCAAGATGAAATTAACTGTTATCTAGTCGGGTTCCAGGATTTGTAGAAAATTACTTGTAAGAATGAAGTTTGATTATTATCTGGTCGGATTCCAGGCTTCACAACAACTTAAATGAAATTAACTGTTATCTGGTCGGATTCCAGGCTTCACAGAAAATTGAAGTTAAACTATTATCTGGTCGAATTCTAGGTTTCACAACAACTTAGATGAAATTAACTGTTATTTGGTCGGATTCCATGCTTCACGGAAAATTGAATTTAAACTGTTATCTGGTCAGATTCCAGGCTTCGCAGCAACTTAGATGAAATTAACTGTTATCCATTCGGATTCCAGGCTTCCCAAAAAATTGAAGTTAAACTGTTATCTGGTCAAATCCCAGGCTTCGCAGCAACTTATTGAAGTTAACTATTATCTCGTCAGGTTCCAGGATTTACAATAACTTGCTTGAAAGGATGAAGTTAAACTGTTATCTGGTCGGATCCCAGGCTTCACAACAACTTTCTGAGGTTAACTGTTATCTGGTCGGATTCCAGGCTTCACAGTAACTGATGAAAGGACGAAGTTGACTGTTATCTGGTCGGATCCAGGCTTCACAGTAGCTTGCTTTGGAGGAATGCAGTCAACTGTTATCTGGTCGGGTTCCAGGCTTCACAGCTACTTTAGGGGATAGTAACGACTCTGTTAGGGATTGCAATGACTCTACCGAGGGTTAAGGGGTTTCATCCGTTGATTTGTAATAGACTAAGAGGCCAACTCAAGCTGGGGAATTTGTAGTTTGTTGGGGAAATAAACCCGATTAAAGAGAATATTTTGATGACCTTCTGGGGAAGTTCCTTCTTTAGGTAGAACTCCACAAGGCTTCTTTTTAAGACCAACTCAGCTGGGGAGAGGGTTTTCGAGAGATTGAAATTCTGGATAGGGATTGCATGGATCCGTCTCTGTGTGGATAATTTTATTGAAGTATCTCTGTGGGGATATCCCAAATCCTTAAGGAGATTCTTGTTACATTTGTTAATAGTTTAATCATGTTCATATGCATATGTTCATTCAATTTTAGTCATTAGACACTTTTGCACTCAAAACAGAAAAAATAAAAAGTTTGTACTTCAAAATATATTTGTATTGATGTTTGCCTATAAACAGGGATTTTTGTACAAGGAGACAGAGATCCTAGTAAGAGGAAATCGTCGAAAGAATGAAAGGAACATAAAGTGAAAATAGAAATAATAGCCATGTGGAAATGATCTAATTGGGTTCCAAATCCGCTATTGCCCCTATGTCTTCGAACATCATTCCTTGCCGTTGAAAGAAGTCGATTGAATTGATCTTGGACCATTGAACTTAGACCTTGGTAATAAAACTGGCTGTAATGGTTCCACGGGACATAGTCGTACGCTTTAATCCCTAACTTTTTCTTGGACTGCCCTTTCGGGTTTTCAGTCCACCAAGATACTCATTTTTACCCAAGCCGCCCTTTCGGGTTTTCGACTTGCCGGGTGTACAATCTTTTGTATATATCCATAACTTTTGCCCAAACCCTTTTGGTTTACCGGGATGCCCTTATTTTTGGCTAGGTACGTCAATCTAGCGGGTCATTCTTTATGCGTAGTATTTTTTTGACTATGTCCACGTTCAAAGGATGCGAGAAATCTTCACCGTCCATAGTTGTTAGAATCATGGCACCTCCAGAGAATACTATCTTGACAACAAATGGTCCTTCGTAAGTGGGAGTCCATTTACCCCTGGGATCGCCTTGTGGAAAAATGATGCGCTTTATTACCAAATCACCAACTTGGTATACTCGAGGCTTGATCTTTTTATTGAAATCCTTGATCATACGTTTTTGATACATTTGACCATGACAAACATCAACCAGTATCTTCTCGTTGATCAAGTTCAACTGATCCAATCTAGTTTGAATCCATTCGTCTTCGCCTAAATCTGCTTCTTTCATAATCCTTAGAGAAGGAATCTGAACTTCGACAGGCAGGAAAACTTCCATGCCATAGACCAAGGATAACGGGGTTGCCCCAGTTGATGTTTGTGCTAAAGTACGGTAGCCATGGAGAGCGAATGGTAGCATCTCATGCCAGTCTTTGTAGGTTACCACCATATTTTGCACAATCTTCTTTATGTTTTTATTGGCAGCTTCCACTATGCCATTCATCTTAGCTCTGTATGGAGAAGAATTGTGATGCTTGATTTTGAACTGAGTGCAAATTTCTGTAATCATAACTTTTTTGAGATTGGTTCCATTGTCGGTTATGATCCATTCAGGGATACCGTAACGACATATGAGGTTATGCTTGATAAACCAGACTGCAACGTTCTTTGTTACTGAGGCAAATGAGGCAAGTTCAACCCATTTAGTGAAGTAATCAATAACAACATCGATGAAACAATGTCCATTGGAAGTAGTGGGTTTGATCTCTCTAATAATGTCAATTCCCCACATTGCGAATGGCCACAGAGCATTCATGATGTTCAAGGGAATTGGAGGCACGTGAACTTTGTCGGAATAGATCTGACACTTATGGCAAGTCCTCGAGTGACGGTGACAATCAGTTTCCATTGTCGACCAATAATACCCAGCCCTTGGAATCTTCTTAGCCATAGTGTGTCCACTAGAGTGAGTCCCAAAGATATCATCATGCATGTCTTCCATGATCTCCTCTGCCCCCTTCTTGTCCACACACTGGAGTATAGTAGAATCATGGTTGCGTTTGTACATGATTCCATTGCTTAGGAAGAATTTGGCTGAAAATCTTTGCAAAAA
Source organism: Vicia faba (assembly GCA_948472305.1). Taxonomy (NCBI): domain Eukaryota; kingdom Viridiplantae; phylum Streptophyta; class Magnoliopsida; order Fabales; family Fabaceae; genus Vicia; species Vicia faba. Next base: position 778,594,877 of record OX451737.1, read on the forward strand.
TTTCTTATCATTGATGGAAGCTCCTTCAGGATACTCTTGTGCTTCAAGATATCTCTTCACCTCATGGTACCATGGCTTCTCTTCATTAGTGTCAAGCTCATAACAGTGTGCAGGTTCATCAAATATTTCAATTGTAATCCTATGAGCTTCATTGTCCCAGTTGACTTTGAACATGGATGACATTGTTGCTAAGGCATCTGCCAATTGATTTTATTCCCTTGGTAAGTGTTCAAAGGTAACCTCTTCAAAGTATGGGATCAGAGTCAATACAAACTCTTTGTAAGGAATCATATTAGTGTGCTTGGTATCCCATTATCCATTAACTTGACTGATTACTAGAGCAGAATCTCTGTATATGCTTAAGGACTTGATTTCTAGGTCAATAGCAGCTTTTAGACCCAAGATGCACGCCTCGTACTCAACCATGTTGTTCGTACAATCGAAGCACAATATAGCGGTGAAAGGTGTATGGCAACCTTCAGGAGAAAAAATCACAACACCAATTCCATTACCCAATGCATTGGAAGCCCCATCAAAAACCATGGCCCATCGGGATCCTTGTTCAGGTCCATCATACGGTCCAGGTTTTTTATAGTCAGTTACTAGCATGATACTCTCATCTGGGAATTCAAACATCGATTGATAGTCGTCAACAACTTAATGCGCCAAATGATCTACCAATACACTTCCTTTGATTACTTTTTATGTAGTGTATTGGATATCATATTCAGTCAGAATCATTTGCCATCTAGCTATTCGTCCGGAGAGAGCTGGCTTCTCAAAGATATACTTGATAGGGTCCATCTTAGAAATCAACAAAGTGGTGTGAGTCAACATGTACTGTCTTAGCCGACAAGCAGCCTATGCCAGAGAACAATAAGTTTTCTCGAGCAATGAATATCTTGTTTCACAGTCGGTAAATTTTTTGCTCAGGTAGTATATTGCACACTCTTTTCAGACCGACTCGTCATGTTGGTCCAGCACACACCCCATTAAGTTATCTAATACAATCAAGTACATAATCAAAGGTCTTTCTTCAACTGGAGGCATCGGGATTAGAGGTTCTTGTAAGTACTCCTTAATCTTGTCAAAAGCTACTTGGTAGTCATCATTCCATATGATTTCTTGATCCTTCTTTAGCAGCTTGAAAAGTGGCTCATAAGTAGCAGTTAAATGAGATATGAATCGGGCGATGTAATTGAGTCGACCAAAGAAACCTCTGACCTCCTTCTTAGTACGAGGAGCTGGCATTTCTTGGATAGATTTGACTTTTACAGGATCGACTTCAATACCTTTGCCACTGATGACAAAGCCTAGGAGTTTTCCAGATCTCACCCCGAAGGTACACTTGTTGGGATTCAACATTAGCTTGCACTTTTTCAATCTTTCGAATAGCTTGTGCAAATGATCCAGGTGTTGTTCCTCAGTTTGCGACCTTGCAATCATATCATCAACGTATACTTCTATATCATGATGGATCATGTCATGGAATAGGGCTACCATAACTCATTGATAGGTTGCCCCTGTATTCTTCAAACCGACAGGCATGACTTTGTAACAAAAGGTGCCCCATTGTGTAATAAAGGTGGTCTTCTCCATATCCTCAGGAGCCATCTTGATTTGATTGTAGTCAGAGAAGCCGTCCATGAAAGATAAGACTTTGTGTTGAGCTGTGTTGTCGACCAGAACGTCAATACGAGGTAGTGGAAAATCATCTTTGGGGCTTGCTCTATTCAAATCCCTGTAGTCTATGCACATACGAACCTTTACATATTTCTTTGGCACGGGGACCATGTTCGCAACCCATTGAGGATATGATGTCACATCCAGGAAACCTGCATTGAATTGCTTCATTTCCTCAGCCTTTATTTTCTCAGACATGTCTGGCCGTATACGAAGAGCCTCTTGCTTGACTGGAGGATAATCTTCCTTTGTTGGTTGACAATGAACCACAATTTCAGTATCCAGCCCCGACATATCTTCATATGACCAAGCAAACACCTCAACATAATCATGGAACATCTAGACTGTGATCGGTGGATCTGAAACTGACTGTTTAACGCTGGTTTCGCGAAATGTCGCGGAAGCAAGAGTCGCCACCGTCTTTTATTTTCTCCAACATGGACAGGACAAAAGCACAGCAAAATTCCTTATGAGATAGTTTCTCGGTTCGGGAGGTAGATTTATAGAAAGGGAAGGTGTTAGCACCCTTTCTATCCATGGTTATCCATGGGCTCTTAGATACTTGCTCATTTGTGTTTTCAAAGTGTTTTCTTTTTTAATTGTGAGTGAGTTTGAAAAAGTTTCTTTGAAAGTTTCAGATCGACTCTTGTATCAGTCCTCAAGAGTGTTTGAAAAATTGTTTTGAAAGTTTTTTTGAAAGTGTCGGTGTGAAAAGAGTTTTGATTTGTTTTTTAGAGCAAGTATCTATGAGTCGTCTACCTACCCTAAGGAATTAGGCTGTGTAAATGTCCTTAAGGTAGTGCCATCCCACCATTGAGAGGTAGGTAGCACCACCGTTGGAGGTGTTCGGGTCAATTCGTTTGTTAGGGACAGTGTGGTCACCAGAGTAACGGCAGGACACCTTAGAAGCTACCCTTATGCCATTGATCTTTTTATTCCGAGGCAACTATTCCGAGGCAACCGTTTCGAGGCAACTAGATCAACGGACATAAGGACTCACTAAGACATCCTATACTCGACGACCACGTTTCGAGGGGCAAGGCAACAGTGAGGCGTACCCTAAGAGTGGTGTGTGAATTTGTGTATTGTTTTCAGTTATGTTTTATCTTGATCATGCATTGGGTGATCTACGCATTGTTTTTAATTAGTCATTCATTCTTTCATGCAAGTTAGCAGTTTAAAAGTGCGGAAATTAAAGTGCGGAAAGTAAAATTCTACGCTATTACAAGGCGCGGGTCTATACATCGCCAAATTAACAAAGACCCGTTTTGAATAAAAAATGCGGAAAGTAAATAAATTCCTAATTACTATTACAAGGCTTGAGCAATTACATAATATTCACAATAAAATAAAATAAATGCGCGAAAGAATAGAACGTTTGAGGGCGTTGGACCCTTTTGGAATTAAATTGAATGAAAAGTTAATTAATTATTAAATTAAAAAAAAGAAATGTTTTTTTTAGGTTTTTTGTATTTATGAAATAAAGATATTAAAATTGAAGAGAAACCCTAACTCTAAGTTGTTTTTAATTATTAATGAAAAAATATTAAAGTTTAACCTAATTTACTAAATATTTAATGTACATGTTTATTTACAAAAAATAAATGATAATTAATAACAATAATAATGAGAGAAGGTTATTTATAAAAAGAAAAGGTGAAAAAAAATATCAAAACCCTAATTCTACCTATTTTAGTTTATTAAGAAAAAATGTTGAAATTGAAACCTAAATTAACTAAATTAATTATTAAAGTTTATTTACAAAAATAATGTTGAAATTAATATTAATAACAATAAACATTTTTTTTGATTTTTTTTGTATTTTATTTTTATTATGAAAATTATTTGATGGAATTAAAAGAAATAATTAAAACATTAAAAGAATTAAAAGAAAATCAAATAGAAATAAAAAACAATGCAAACCATGGGGGGTATTCAGACCCAAAGGGAGGTTTTTTGGAAGCAATTTGTCCCATTAGACAAAAAGCCTTGTTTGACTTTCTGGCATCACGTGCATGTTCATTGACTCCTGAGTGCCGTGGTCTGCATTCTTTGGCCATTGGATTGGGTTTTATGCATAAGTTGTTCTTTTTTGGCCATTTGGCTTTTGTCCATTTGTGTTCTGGCCTCAACGTTCCTTAATCTTCTCAGGATGTCTGTCTCACCATGTATTGGTGTCATGCATAAGTTGTTCTACTTTGGCCATTTGGCTTTTGGCTTTTGGCCATTTGTGTTTTGGCCTCAACGTTCTTTAATAAACCTGCATGGGATCCTGTCTAAATCTGCAGTGTTGAATCTCATGAACACATTAAATAAAATCATAAAATGCAAATAAAGCCAATATATGAAGAAATTTAATGTTTATGCACAATATGACATTTATGAATGATTATACCCTTTTGATCATGGAGATCAAATCAATCTTACCCTTACTAGAAAATTAGTGACCTGAATGCTTTTATGCCCTTTGGATCATGGAGATCAAGCCAGCTTTATCCTTACTGAAGAAGTAGTGAGGTGTTGATTTGTAACTGTGATGGCTTGTTTGTAGTAAGAGAGGGATTTGTAATAAGGATTTCAAGGTTTTAGGGTTCTTGAAAGAATTTGATATTCTAACAGTGTTGTGGCAAGGTTTTTTCTCTCTTTTCCTCCTCTCTGGTTTGTGTGAAAAGAAGGTGATTATATAATGGAAATTAGAATAAAGAAAACGGGTTTTGAATGTGCAATTGGGCCTCCAATGTTCACTTGAGTTCGTCACTTTGCAGGCTAAATCGTAGGGACTTAAGTGCAATTTTTGAAGTTGAAATGTGAAAACAAAATGTAGCCGGCATCGAGAACTAACTCCTGTCTGAAAATCGGCTCAATTGGATAAACGGTGAATTAGTTATGAATTTTTGAAGTTTCAGCTCAGACAAACTTATTTTGGGCTCCAGTGTCGACTCTGACACGTTCTTCAATAAAAAACTGGTATTGATCGGTGCATAATTTGGTCTCGACTTTTGAAGCAAAGTTGTAGATCTATGAGTCAGTGACCTTGTGTAAAAATATGAGCCCAATCCGATAAAAATTGACCGAGTTATGAATTTTCGAAGTTTCGGCCCAAATGAAATAATATTCAGCATTCAGGATTTTCAGCGTGTTACGCACTCTGAGCAAAAAACGAAGGCCTTTTGAATACCGTTTGAACTTAATACCTTCTGTGAAAATGTAGCCAACTCAATTTTTGAAATTTTGGCACTAGAACCAGCTCGATACGATGAAAATCAACCAAGTTATGATTTTCTGAACATGACGCAAATAAACTTCTGTCACAAATTTTCTGTATGAAAATACTTGATAAATCCACATTTTTGAAGACCTTCTGATCGAAATTGGCTTTCAGCCGTGAGAGATGAAAACGTAGATAATGTCAAGACGGAATTTTGGCCACTGGAACGGGTTTAAAACGAGCCACGATCTTCAAGTTATGAAATTTTAGCGCGTAAAAACTGCAATTTCAGCACACTTTTTTCACCATATTTCTTCAAGAAAACTCACACATTTAGATACCTTCTTTAAAGAATTGACTCTTGAGTCGAACCTGAATTTGAGAATACGTTATCAGAGATATCTTGGCGAAGGAACACCTGAATATGACGCGCCGGGTTGGACTTGTGAATTTTTCTTGAAATGTTTTGAGAAATATGGGAGGGCAAATTTTTGGGTACAACAGTTGCCCCTGTTCAATCTTCTTAAACCTGAGGATGTAGATTGGCTTGCGTGCCTTTCGTGATCCGAAGGTGGAAGATGATTGAACACTAGAGTACCCAGAAATTTGCACTCGCATAGTAGAGATCAGCAACGTGATGGCGGGAATGGGCTTACAGATGCCATTTGGAGAGATGACGGATATGAGGATGGGCTTATAGATGCCATTTGGAGTTGTGACAGAGCCTTGTCGGGAATGGGCTTATAGATGCCATTTGGAGACTGTTGGTATATGGATGGGCTTACAGATGCCATCTAGGTGTCGATCGCGTAAGAGATTCCTTAGCGAGACCTTGCGTACCCGAGAAAGAAAAATAATTACCTGGCCTGTTACATGGGTTGGTCTTCAAACTCTTTATGTAGATGTGCCCTGGCTGGATACAGGTATCGAATTCGGAAATAGTCGTCAACAGATACACCCTGGCAAGGTACAGGAATCAGATCCTCAAACTCTTCAGACGTGCCCTGGCAGGATACAGGAATCGAGTCTGGAAATGTTAGTCGTTAACAGATACACCCTGGCAAGATACAGGAATCGGATCTTTGAACTCTTCAGACGTGCCCTGGCAAGATACAGGAATCGAGTCTGGAATTCAGAAAGGTTGGTGAGTTGTCTCTACTGACAGGTTATTTCCATGGACGGGTGGTCTTTAACAACGAGTGTCTATAACGACGGGTGTCTACAATGACGAGTGTCTATAACGACGAGTGTCTAAAACGACGAGTGTCTATAACGACGAGTGTCTATAACGACGAGTGTCTATGACGACGAGTGTCTATGACGACGAGTGTCTATGACGACAAGTGTCTATGACGACGAGTGTCTATAACGACGAGTGTCTATGACAACGAGTGTCTATGACGACGAGTGTCTATGACGACGAGTGTCTATAACGACGAGTGTCTATGACGACGAGTGTCTATAACGACGAGTGTCTATGACGACGAGTGTCTATCACGACGAGTGTCTATAACGACGAGTGTCTATAACGACGAGTGTCTATAACGACGAGTGTCTATAACGACGAGTGTCTATAACGACGAGTGTCTATAACGACGAGTGTCTATAACGACAAGTGTCTATAACGACGAGTTTCTATAACGACGAGTGTCTATAACGACGAGTGTCCATAACGACGAGTGTCTATAACGACGAGTGTCTATAACGACGGGTGTCTATAACGACGAGTGTCTATAACGACGGGTGTCTATAACGACGAGTGTCTATAACGACGAGTGTCTATAACGACGAGTGTCTATAACGACGGGTTGTATCAGAGAAATCTTTAGGCATTGATTTAACTGGAATTGTATTCTTTGACTGGGTTGGTCTCTTTTGACTGTATTCGTCTACATAGCTGATCATTTAACTGTATCCTTCCTGAAAGGTAAAGGTCAGTCATATGCAATGCATGATATGAATCAAGCAACGATGTTCTCAACACATGAGATTGTATGATATGATGCGTATATGCATGTATCATGATGTATAATAATGTGATGTTATGAATGTATCTTCGTCTGGGAAAATAGATCCTTGACGGATGCCGGGAAGTCAAATCCTGGGCTGATGTTGAAGAGTGAGATTCTTCGTTTCCGTTGGGGATGATGATTGCAAGAATACCGGTAGGAGAAGATGACTCCGTTGGGGAATAAACTTGGCGAATAGATTACTCTGCGGGGAAAGAGAGATACTTTGCTGAGGTTGATGAGGATAACTCCGCTGGGGATACCGTTGTTATGCTCTATTGGAAATTTTGATGAACTCCGCTGGGGAATAAGAAGAACTTTGCCGAGGACGATCTTTCCGTGGCTTTTAGCTGAGGATAATCCAGTTATAAGCTCTGGTGGAGAAATAACCTTTGAATAAAACCGGGGATACGCGTTCGCTCTGCAGGGAGTGAAGGTATCTTGGTCGCATTCTTCAGCTGAACTTACCTTGGCACCTCGGTGGACAGGGCAACCGGATCATTTAGACAACTCATTATTGCCCCAGTTTCTGTTGGAGAAGAAGGTACCTGTGAAGGTGTTTGATGACTGCCGTTTGACAAATCTTCTTCTGGTAGGCAAGTGACGAGATACCGGGACATAGTCGTACACTTTGATCCCTAATTTTTGCCTGGACTGCCCTTTCGGGTTTTCAGTCCACCGGGATACCCATTTTTGCCCAAGCCGCTTTTTCAGGTTTTCGACTTGCCGGGTGTACAGATTTTTTTTATTTCATCCCTTATTTTTGCCCGAACCCTTTTGGTTCGCCGGGAAGCCCTTATTTTTGCCTAGGTGTGTCAACCTAGCGGGTCTTTGATTTTGCATAGTATTTTTTCGACTATGTCCACGTTCTCAGAATGTAGGGAGGTGCCCCTGTTGTTGTGTTGCCATGCCACCAGAAGATCTTCGTTTGATCGTCCAATGCCCCAAGTGACTTAGACGGAGATTTTCCCCAGGCTATTTGGCATTTGAGAGATTCTCTAAATCTTGACTTAACTGCCCCAGATGACGGACAATGATCATGTCATGCCCCTTGTTTGGGAGTGCTTTTGTTCATCCGATATTCTTCGTGCGAGCTTCTATGCTGTTCAAACAAATAGTCGTATGCAAACAAAGTTATGTTAAAAATGCAAAACTTATGTCTGTTTCGAAGTTTTTGGAAATGCAGTTTTTTAATAAAACAAGTGAGTTCTTTTGTAAACTGTGATGTCAAACTCGTTATTTTACTGCGAGCCTTAAGGAGTCAGGATACCTATGTAACAGTATGCTTTCGAACTAACCCATGCTTCAGCTAGGACTTTTTAGGGTTGTAATATGGACTAGTTCACGGTTTAAGAAACAAAGGATAAAGGCTCAAATTTCATTTGTACCCACTCGCTCTTCATGATGTTCTTCAATCCTAAACTCAGCTGATCGTGCGTTAGACCTTATTTGAGTTTTTGTCCTGATATTCCCGTGATGGTTCGGATGTTGATAGTTTATTTTGAATAGGCAGTCATTCCTTTTTGTTATTGAGGGTTTGTGTGACCTCTTTCCCTTTTTTTTTGATTTCGTTATCCCTGTTTTTTGCCTGAACTGTTTCTTTTGTGATTACAGTCAGCGGGATGCCACAGTTTTGTAAGTCTCCTTCATAGGTTTTGACTTATTGGGCTTTTGTTTTTTTTTTGAAAGATAATGACTGCCTGTCTTGACGATTATAGGGAACCATCACTGTTTTTGTTTTGTTTTGTAAGGACCTCTTTGGTGCCGTTTGTTATGCACTTGGATCAACTGAGAGAACTACCCTGCCCTAGGTTATGATTAAGGGTTTTAATTTTCGAAAAGAAAAACTCCTACTTCTTTGGCTCAAAGGGGTTGACGAGGGATTATCTTCCTTATAACTCCAGTGTTTAGGGATTGAAACAATGCCTGTACCTCATCAGCGGGGTCTGTTCAAAAGCATACTGTAATGATCGCGGTATCGTTTTCGTCATCCTCCCTCAAGAGGCTTAGAATTATTAACCGAGAATTGATCATCACAAAAAAATGAAAACAATTTGCATATAGTGAATACGAAATAATTACTTCAAAACAGACATGTGTAGTGCATTAATGAAATAACAATGTTTAACATAAATAAATGTTTGAACAATCAAAAGAAAATTACAAATTGAACATTCGAATGAACAAAAAATCCAGTCCTAGCCATATTTTGGCAAGGGAGCAGTGATCACATTAGGAGTCTCTTGAGAGTCGAGCTGGACTTCCTTTGCGTCAATCAGATCCTGGACCTTATTTCTCAAAGTCCAACAGTCATCTGTAGCATGCCCCGGGCTGTCAGAATGGTAAGTGCAGCGAACGTTGGGGTTATACCTTGACGGCGTCCTGTTGGGATTCTTTGGAGGGTCCATGAGAGTTACCAACTTGGTTTCCAGCAACTGTGGCAATATCTGTGACAAGGTCATGCCGAGGGAGTGAATTGCCTTTTGGGTCTCTCTTCCCTTTGCTGATTGTGACGCTGAGGGGCGCCGACCGGTTTTGCAATAAGCACCGTGTTGACATCTTGGCGGTGTTCAGACCTATTCTGCCCTCTTGAGCCATAGACAACACTAGATTCTCTCTTGGATGGTTTCTTCTCAGTGTTCGAGGAGTCACCATTATGTATTTTCCCCGACTTGATGCCAGCTTCTATTCTTTCCCCGGTCAAGATCAGATCTGTAAACCCAGCAGCAGAATTCCCAATCAGGTGGTTGAAGAATGGACCAGACAGGGTCCCCAAGAACATGTCGACGAGCTCGTGGTCAGTCAGAGGTGGTTGTACCCTTCCAGCAAGGTCCCTCCATTTTTGAGCATATTCTTTAAAACCCTCGCCTGCACCCATAGACATTCCCTGAAGCTGAGTGCGCATGGGAGCAAGGTCGGCATTGTACTGGTACTATTTATAGAATGCAGTGGCCAAGTCCTCCCAGCTGCGGATGCTGGCTCCATTCAGTTGATAGAACCAGTCGAGTTGGGTTCCAGACAGACTATCTTGAAAGAAGTGAATCCATAAAATCTTGTCAGCCGTGTAAGGCTGGATCCTCCTTGTGTAAGACCTGAGATGCAGCTTAGGACAGGATGTCCCGTCGTACTTTGCAAAGGAAGGTGCCTTGAATTTGTGCGGGATTACTACCCCAGAAGACAGACCTAGATCCTCGAAGTCCAGGCCGGGAACTTGTTGTATCTCCATGGCACTTAGCCAGTCCTCCAACTGTTTATACCTGTCCTCAGCTGGAGGGTACTGCTCATCATTGTAATCGGTCTCGTTGTCGGAGACCACTGGACTAGGAACCTCCCTTTCTTGGGGACTGTCTTTCCCAACAGATGGGGTAGTCTGCTCAACTTCATTTCGTGATCTATTCCCAGATTTGCGTCTAGGGTTGAACAACACCGTCCTTTTCTTCTTCTTTTTCAAAAGCAGGGTCTTCAGATCTTGTTGCCCCTGGGACAAACTCATGATCAACTCTTGGAACTGGGCGTTCTGAGCCTGGAGAGCCTTGATGGATTGCTCAGCAGATGATTCAGGATTCATGACGATCGACTGAAATAAACAACGAAGAAGGTAAGCAACCTGTAAAAAGGGATACCTGTAATGCAATGATATGTATATATGCATGCAATGTTTTCAAGGATCTCGCGGGGTAGACAAGAAAATTTGTTAGAACTTGAATCCGGTGGCTTGATTGAAGGAACTTCATGTTGTTGAGAGTCCTTCTTCAAGGGTCAAAGGCTCACCATATCCAGTGGGTTATAGCCCCTGACTCAAGTCATCAACCTGGCTAGAAGAAAATAAATCCCCTTTTGCCCCTTGCTGGACAGTTGATTCATCAGGACCTGCATCACAAGCCCTTGAGATCCTTGAAACGGATTAGTCCTTATGCAGGATGCATGCAATGGTATGATGTTATGCTATGCATGGGGTAATGTAGGTAAACCCTATTATGAGCCCAGATTAAGGACTGTAAACAAAACCTGCAAGAAACTCGTGTTGTTAGATAACAAGTGTACAAGTAGTCAAGTTTGAAGGCACACAAGTCACACAAGACAGCCCTTAGAGTTTAGGCCAGCATGAAGTTTAGGTACTACCCTCTTTCAGTTTCGTTGGTTAAGACCTGTCCTATCAGAAGTAACCGGGTTCTAGAGGATCCCAATATCACTGACTACCCTCAATCGGTCATAACTCCAGCATCACAATCTTTTCTTGCGGCCAGAACCATCACGAGAGTTTAGCCTCAATAGGCGTAGCATACTGCTACCGTTCTATTGGCCAAGTTGGGTCATTTAAGGTTCTAAGGTCGGTTGGTGCTTAACGACTCCTCAGAAGACCCATATTCTCCTCGTTGCGACACAAGGGATATCGGTACAGACCAAGGCGCCACACCAACGTAGCCACTGCTTCACCCATGTCGGTCTACCCCGGACAGGTCCCTCACAGCTTATGCTACCTAACAGGGTATCCCCAGATCCAGGTTAGGATCCATGTAACTCCGAAACAGCCCACAATAATAAAGCAAACAAGCACAACAATTGAAAACACAAGTGATCTTAGTCCTAAGGTACACCTCACTTTATAAGAATCCCCAGCAGAGTCGCCAGTTCTGTGATCAGTGGATCTGAAACTGACTGTTTAAAGCTGGTTCGCGAAATGTCGCGGAAGCAAGAGTCACCACCGTCTTTTATTTTCTCCAACATGGACAAGACAAAAGCACAACAAAATTCCTTATGAGATTAACTCTCGGTTCGGGAGGTAGATTTATAGAAAGGGAAGGTGTTAGCACCCTTTCTATCCGTGGTTATCCACGGGCTCTTAGATACTTGCTCATTTGTGTTTTCAAAATGTTTGTTTTCTTTTCAATTGTGAGTGGGTTTGAAAAAGTTTCGTTTAAAGTTTCAGAATGACTCTTGTATCAGTCCTCAAGAGTGTTTGAAAAATTGTTTTGAAAGTTTTTTTGAAAGTGTCGGTGTGAAAAGAGTTTTGATTTGTTTTTTAGAGCAAGTATCTATGAGTCGTCTACCTACCCTAAGGAATTAGGCTGTGTAAATGTCCTTAAGGTAGTGCCATCCCACCATTGAGAGGTAGGTAGCACCACCGTTGAAGGTGTTCGGGTCAATTCGTTTGTTAGGGACAGTGTGGTCACCAGAGTAACGGCAGGACACCTTAGAAGCTACCCTTATGCCATTGATCTTTTTATTCCGAGGCAACTATTCCGAGGCAACCGTTTCGAGGCAACTAGATCAACGAACATAAGGACTCACTAAGATATCCTATACTCGACGACCACGTTTCGAGGGGCAAGGCAACAGTGAGGCGTACCCTAAGAGTGGTGTGTGAATTTGTGTATTGTTTTCAGTTATGTTTTATCTTGATCATGCATTGGGTGATCTACACATTGTTTTTAATTAGTCATTCATTCTTTCATGCAAGTTAGCAGTTTAAAAGTGCGGAAATTAAAGTGCGGAAAGTAAAATTCTACGCTATTACAAGGCGCGGGTCTATACATCGCCAAATTAACAAAGACCCGTTTTGAATAAAAAATGCGGAAAGTAAATAAATTCCTAATTACTATTACAAGGCTTGAGCAATTACATAATATTCACAATAAAATAAAATAAATGCGCGAAAGAATAGAACGTTTGAGGACGTTGGACCCTTTTGGAATTAAATTGAATGAAAAGTTAATTAATTATTAAATTAAAAAAAAGAAATGTTTTTTTTAGGTTTTTTGTATTTATGAAATAAAGAAATTAAAATTGAAGAGAAACCCTAATTCTAAGTTGTTTTTAATTATTAATGAAAAAATATTAAAGTTTAACCTAATTTACTAAATATTTAATGTACATGTTTATTTACAAAAAATAAATGATAATTAATAACAATAATAATGAGAGAAGGTTATTTATAAAAAGAAAAGGTGAAAAAAAATATCAAAACCCTAATTCTACCTATTTTAGTTTATTAAGAAAAAATGTTGAAATTGAAACCTAAATTAACTAAATTAATTATTAAAGTTTATTTACAAAAATAATGTTGAAATTAATATTAATAACAATAAACATTTTTTTTTGATTTTTTTTGTATTTTATTTTTATTATGAAAATTATTTGATGGAATTAAAAGAAATAATTAAAACATTAAAAGAATTAAAAGAAAATCAAATAGAAATAAAAAACAATGCAAACCATGGGGGGTATTCAGACCCAAAGGGAGGTTTTTTGGAAGCAATTTGTCCCATTAGACAAAAAGCCTTGTTTGACTTTCTGGCATCACGTGCGTGTTCATTGACTCCTGAGTACCGTGGTCTGCATTCTTTGGCCATTGGATTGGGTTTCATGCATAAGTTGTTCTTTTTTGGCCATTTGGCTTTTGGCCATTTGTGTTCTAGCCTCAACGTTCCTTAATCTTCTCAGGATGTCTGTCTCGCCATGTATTGGTGTCATGCATAAGTTGTTCTACTTTGGCCATTTGGCTTTTGGCTTTTGGCCATTTGTGTTTTGGCCTCAACGTTCTTTAATGAACCTGCATGTGATCCTGTCTAAATCTGCAGTGTTGAATCTCATGAACACATTAAATAAAATCATAAAATGCAAATAAAGCCAATATATGAAGAAATTTAATGTTTAGGCACAATATGGCATGTATGAATGATTATACCCTTTTGATCATGGAGATCAAATCAATCTTACCCTTACTGGAAAATTAGTGACTTGAATGCTTTTATGCCCTTTGGATCATGGAGATCAAGCCAGCTTTATCCTTACTGAAGAAGTAGTGAGGTGTTGGTTTGTAACTGTGATGACTTGTTTGTAGTGAGAGAGGGATTTGTAATAAGGATTTCAAGATTTTAGGGTTCTTGAAAGAATTTGATATTCTAACAGTGATGTGACAAGGTTTTTTCTCTCTTTTCCTCCTCTCTGGTTTGTGTGAAAAGAAGGTGATTATATAATGGAAATTAGGGTAAAGAAAATGGGCTTTGAATGTGCAATTGGGCCTCCAATGTTCACTTGAGTTCGTCACTTTCCAAGCTAAATCGCAGGGACTTAAGTGCAATTTTTGAAGTTGAAATGTGAAAACAAAATGTAGCCGGCGTCGAGAACTAACTCCTGTCCGAAAATCGGCTCAATCGGATAAACGGTGAATTAGTTATGAATTTTTGAAGTTTCAGCTCAGACAAACTTATTTTGGGCTCCAGTGTCGACTCTGACACGTTCTTCAATAAAAAACTGGTATTGATCGATGCATAATTTGGTCTCAACTTTTGAAGCAAAGTTGTAGATCTATGAGTCAGTGACCTTGTGTAAAAATATGAGTCCAATCCGTTAAAAATTGACCGAGTTATGAATTTTCGAAGTTTCGGCCCAGATGAAATAATATTCAGCATTCAGGATTTTCAGCGTGTCACGCACTCTGAGCAAAAAACAAAGGCCTTTTAAATACCGTTTGAACTTAATACCTTCTGAGAAAATGTAGCCAACTCAATTTGTGAAATTTTGGCACCAGAACCAGCTCGATACGATGAAAATCAACCAAGTTATGATTTTCTGAACATGACGCAAATAAACTTCTGTCACAAATTTTCTATATGAAAATACTTGATAAATCCACATTTTTGAAGACCTTCTGATCGAAATTGGCTTTTAGCCGTGAGAGATGAAAACGTAGATAATGTCAAGACGGAATTTTGGCCACCGGAACGGGTTCAAAACGAGCCACGATCTTCAAGTTATGAATTTTTTAGCGCGTAAAAACTGCAATTTCAGCACACTTTTTTCACCATATTTCTTCAAGAAAACTCACACATTTAGATACCTTCTTTAAAGAATTGACTCTTGAGCCGAACCTGAATTTGAGAATATGTTATCAGAGATATCTTGGCGAAGGAACACCTGAATATGACGCGCCGGGTTGGACTTGTGAATTTTTCTTGAAATGTTTTGAGAAATATGAGAGGGCAAATTTTGGGGTACAACATAGACCAATCTTCCTTTGACACTGTCTTCTAATTTAGCGCTAATCTTTACCTCTTTCTTGTCTTCCTCAGTACCGAGGTTGATCACTTCAACTGGCTCTTCATGAGGTTAAATGGCTTTCTCCTCTTGCATCAGAAGTCTGGCTAGTTCCCCAGGTATTTCACAATCTTCTTCGCCTTCGTCTTCGGCTTGGTTGATTGGATGTTCAAAGTCATAGCTGGCAATAGCAGAATCGTTGGCAATGAGATCCAGAGTGGATGAGGATCTTCAAGTGTGTGTGTGTGTGCATGTAAGATACATGACTATTTTGAAAATGCAAATAAGAAAAAGACAGATAATGAGCGTAAAATTTTAATGCAAAAGGTCCAATGTTTTTCATTAAATGATCATATGGCATATGAAAATGAACAAACCCTTAATAAATGGACCATGATGCCCCGGGTAAGGCACATGGTTTAAAGTCATTGTTTGGAATTAAATTACAGACAAAAGTTCTTGAATTGACAGAACAGTAAATATTAATTACTCCTCGCTGAAGGAGATGGGAATAAAATCCTTTTCACACTACTTATTGAGCCCCTCCTCGGTAGTCGGGTAGATCCATTCATCAAAGCCACAGTCATCCTCAGAGTCTTCAATAGCATTCACTTCATGATTACCAATGCGAAGAGGTGGTTTTCCTATGCGAGCATGTCTGACCTTCTTTTGAGCTTTGGTAGTGAAATCCAACCCAAACTTGTCCTCTTTGAAAGGAATGTCAGGGAGTTATCCTCAATTTGTACTACTTCCATCTTCAATCACGACACGAGCGTCCTTGAGGGAAGCCATCCTTGGCACATCTTGGATAGATTTTGGAACGCCAGAAGAAACTTTGGCAATAGCGACCATGGGAGAGTCTACTTCGAAGGCTTTACATGGAGTTTCTATAAACTCACCATCCATTTCCACATGTTTGAACGAATTCATATGACTAAGCATAAATTTTCTTCGCCACAAACAATAACAATCTTTCCCTTGACTGGATACTTCAATTTCTGGTGGAGGGTGGACGTCACTGCTCCTGCCCCATGTATCCAAGGGCGTCCAAGTAAACAAGAATAGGTGGGATGTATATCCATCACGTAGAAAGTATAATTAAAAACTTGTGAACCAACTTTAATTGGGAGATCAACTTCTCCAAGTACCATCCTCTTGGATCCATCAAAAGCCCTCACAACTATGTCACTTGGTTTTAACACCAGACCTTCGCAATCTAAATGGTCCAAGGCACCTTTGGGTAGAAAATTTAGAGAGGAACCAATATCAACTAGGACATGGGCCAGGGTAGTTCCTTTGTATTCAATAAAGACATGCAAAGCCTTGTTATGATTCCTTCCAACTGGTGTCAAGTCAGTATCAAAGAACCCTAATCCATTCTCGGCAATCAGACTCGCCACACAGTTTTCAAATTGATCGGTTGTGGTCTCTTGAGGAACATGCACTTTCTTCAAAAATTTGATTAAAGCTTGGGCATGAGCATCAGAACAAAGCAACAAAGACATCATAAAGATTTTGGAGGGGGTTTTCCCCAGTTGTCTACTATCTCAAAATCACTCTTTTTTATAATCTTCAAGATTTCCTCCATTTCTTGGGTGGAAGGTTCCTCAGCAGCCATGTCTTTGGTAGGTGCTTCTATCCCAGCAGGCTCAATTAATTTCTCTTTACCCCTAGTGTCAGTACTAGGCTTATCAATGGTAATGCAGACATGTGTCATTGTAGTAGTTAGAGGTGAAATGTTAGGAGAGAAGAATCTCCCTGTCCTTGTCACCTTGCTAGAACCAGCAATATTGGTAACATCATAAACTTTGTCTTCATTAATCCAGGAGTCTTGCTTGATTCCATGATAGTAAACTTCAACACCGTAATTCCAAGGGACTATTTTGTCGGAGGAGTAAGGAATCGACCCAGGAGCAGTAATTATCAAGGGTGCAATCGTTGGAAATCATAATAGGACCTTTTGAGGATATTCTAATAGGGTTGTTGGATATTGTAATGATGGCATAACTAACTTGGTCATTTTTGCATTTGATCGCAAATGTTGCGGTTTAGCAAGAGTCGTCACCGACTTTTCTTTTATCCAAAAGGAAAGGCTGAAAAGAACAGGAAAGTCCTTTGAGATGTTTTCTTGAGTTCGGGGGGTAGATTATGAAAAGGGAAGGTATGAGCACCCTTTTCATCCATGGTTTTCCATGGGCTCTTAGTTGCTTGTTAGATCACTTGCTTTTATTTGAAAATGTGCTTTGTGTGATTTTTGAAGGTATTTTGGAAACGTCTTTGTAATGGTTCTCGTCACTATAAGAACGTGTACAAAGTGTTGTTTGAAAAATAGTTCAAAGAAGTGTTTGTGGAATGTGTTTTTGAAAGTGATTTTGAAAAGGTGTCTTTGTAATGGTTCTTGTCTCTATAAGAACGCATACAAAAAGCTTTGTCTTTAGGAAATGTTTCAAAATGAAAGTGTTGGTGTATAAAATGTTTTTGTTTTGAGCAAGCGAACAACTAGGAGAGAATCTACCTACTCAAAAGGTCTTAAATGTTATTTTCATCCTCTTTTAGATGTTGTTATCTTACCATTGTTTTTGGTAAGAAACCCCATCGTTGGATGTGAAGGGACAAGTGTGGGACGTTTGTATAGTCATAGAAGGTAACCTATGGAACATTTTAGCAATGTCATTTTAGGGACTAGATCGTTTACCGATGGCAACATTGAGGGTCATCGAGGGACTACGATCTTTTATCGAGGATCTTTCCTAAAACGCCCACATTCGAGGGACATGACTATTTTTCTGAAAGGCAACAAAGTGGGATTACCCTAAGGGTGCTAGTGTGCAAGTGTATTTTATTTACATGTATTTAGTCTTGATTAGGGTTATCTATTTGTTGATTTTATGTCTTGCCATACACACCCTAATTACTAGCATTTATGTTTGAAAGCAATAAATTGCGGAAATGTAAAGGTCCTACGCTATTACATCATTTTTAGGGATGGAGGTATAAATTTACAAATGGGGGTTGCAAGAATGTAAATCCTAATTAACAATTACAACCATATTGAAATGTACAATGCAAGAAAGAAAAAAGACTTGTTTCTGAAAGTGTTTTTTTGTCTTAAGAAATGAGTTAATTAATAACAAAAAAAAATTTATGTCTTTTTTTATATTAATAAAAAGGGTGTTAACATTGAAAATGATAAAAAAAGGGAAATAACGAGAGGTAGAATTAGCATGCTGCTGAAAGAAAAACAAATGAGATCAGAAGTTCTGATGCCGGGCGCGCTGTGGTTCAGCAAGAAATATCAGAGGAAATCAGAAGTTCTGATGCCGGGCGCGCTGTGGTTTAGCAAGAAACATCAGAGGAAATCATAAGTTTTGAGTTGATACACTCTGAGGTCCTGCAAAAATCGTTAGAGGGAAAACACAGAAGTTCTGGGTTGCTACGTGCTGAAGTTCTGAATGTTAGAACAGTGAGAAAGTCTTAGAAGTTCTGTGTATTAAAACAGTGAAGTGAACGCAGAAGTTCAGTATGTGCTAAGACAGTGAGTGAACATCCGAAGTTCAGTGTGTGTTAACAGCGAGTGAACATTAAAAGTTCAGTGTGTTTAAACAGTGAGAAAATCATAGAAGTTCTGTGTGTTGAAACAATGAGGAGAACTCAGAAGTTCTGTGTTGTGCTAAAACCGTGAATGAAAACTAGAAGTTCTGTGCTACATTTCAACTCTTTCCTCATATTAATCAGCACATCAGCAATTTATTCAGTTCTTAATAAACAACAAATCAGAAGGATAAAAGCACAACAGTTTATAGAAGTTCTAATCCTAATTCTGAGCCTAGCCTTAATCAAGAAGTTCTGATCCACAATGTTTCTACTTATGCAATGATATGGACAACATCAATACTATGATATTTACATATTTAATGATGTTCCAAATGAAAAAATGCAAAGTCAGAAAGACTTACCTTGAACCTGGAGCGTGTGCTTGGAACTTGAACTGCTGCCTTCAGATGTTCTGGAGTCAGCAAGAACAACAGAAGAGAAAATGCTAAGTTCTTTGATTCAAAGGGAAGAACAAATGTTTGGTTTTCTGTTTGGGAATTTTGGATTTTTACGAAAGTTTCACAGTTTTCTTTTCTCTATTTTGACAATTCTCTCTCTCCAAAAGTCAGCCCCTTGAACGTGTCATGGAGCAACTTATTTATAGACGGGTTTGTTGTGGTTTTGGGGGGAAAAACAAATGGGATTTTAAAAACACTTTTGGCATATTGTTCCATTTCTTTTTAAACACAGTTTTTGTATGCTAGTTTGGTGCAAATATGGGATTTGGGAAAATGCAGGCGTGGACTGGATTAGTTGTTGGTTATAGGACTATGCTGTAGCAGTGAAATAGGTTGTTTAAACGAGGTTCTGGGATTTGGTGATGTTCTGACCGAAGCGTTGAACATAGCCTTCATATGCTAGGGTGCTGCCTTGTTCTTGAAGCAAGTATGGTGGTGTTGTACCCCAAAATGTTCCCTCTCATTTCTCAAGGAATCACCCTGGATCCTCAAGTTTGCTTCCATCCAATTCCAAGCCTTGAACTACAATTTTTCAAGAAAGTCATTCATAAGGGAAAAATGGTCATTTGCACACTGAGAAGTCTAACTTTGACTTTTGGATCAAAAGCAAATCTCAAAAATCACATTTCATCAAGACATGTTAGAATATGAAGTTTGTTTCATCAAGAATTTCAAAAGTCAAATTTTACTTTGGAAAAGTCAAATTCCAAATACTTAGAAATTTTTCTAAGTGTTTAAGAAGCATGACAAAACTCAGAACTTCTGACCAGATTATCACCATAACACTCAGCAAATTCTGGACACTCTCAAGGCAGAGTTTGGTCAGAACTTCTGGGAAAGTTTTCACAAAAGCTTCAGTCAGAGTTTGCCAGGGTAATTCAAAGAAGGTTAAGAAGCGTGTTGCAAGCTTTCTAGAAAGTCTGAAAGTTCCTTCAAAACATGCTGGAGCCAGAAGATACAAAGATCAGAGGATGGATGCTACGCAGAAGCAGAACTTCTGATCAAGAACTAAGCCATGGTGTAGAATCTCATGTTGCAGGATTTCTGGTTGTGATAAGTCTCATAATCATTTAATGCTCATTTAATGCTCACAACAACTTTTGTGTCTTTTATCCAAAGGATTTCCACCACGTGTACCTCTACTGTCTTGGGATAGCAAACTCTGGTACTAGGCCCATGCTTTGTTTTGCTTTTCCTTAAATCCCGCTGACAACTTCAGCTTAAGCATGGTTAAAAGCTGCTAATCAGCAGCTAGTTCAGCCTATGTCTGCATCCCATAATTGCACCAAACTAGCATATGGAAACAATGATGAAAAATAAAGGGAACAGGATGCCAAAAAAGGTTCAAATCCCATTTGTTTTTCCCCCCAAAATCAAAACAAATTCACGTATAAATAAGTTGCTCCATCACACTTTCAAGGGGCTGGCTTTTGGAAGGAGAGAACTATCAAAAGAGAAAAAGAAACCTGTGAAACCCTTTATAAAAATCCAGATTTCCCAAACAGAAAACCAAACCTCTGTTCTTCCTTTTGAATAAAAGAGCTTGGCACTTCCTCTTCCGTTACTCTTGCTGATTCAAGAACATCCAAAGGTAGCAACTCAAAGCTCCAAGCACGCTCCAGGTTTAATGTAAGTCTTTCTGACTTTGCTTGTTTTTCATTCTGAACATCATTAACATGTAAATATCATATTATTAATGTTGTCCATATCATTTCATAAGTAGAAAATCTGTGGATCAAAGTTTCTTGATTAGGGCTAGACTCAGATTTAGGATTAGAACTTCTATAAGCTGTTGTGCTGTTATCCTTTTGATTTGCTATTTAATAAGAACTGAATGAATTGCTGGTGTGCTGATTAAAAGTCAAAATGTAACACAAAAATTCTATTTTTCACTCACCATTTTAACACACAACTTCTAGGATTTTCTCACTGTTTAAGCACGCAGAACTTCTGAGTTCTCTTCACTATTTTAACACATAAAACTTCTATGATTTTTTCTCACTATTTTAACACTTAGAAATTATGATTTTCATACGCTGATAACATGCTGAACTGCTGATTATTCACTCACTGTTTTGACACACACTAAACTTTTGATGTTCACTCACTGTCTTAGCACATATTGAACCTTTGAGTTCTCTTCACTGTTTTAATATACAAAACTTCTAAGATTTTCTCAATGTTCTAACATTCATAAGTTCAGCACATAGCAACCCAGAACTTCTGTGTTTTCCCTCTAACGTGTTTTGCAGGACCTTAGAGTTTACCAATCCAGAACTTCTGATACCCACTGACGTTCCTTTCTGAGTCATCACGCGCCTGACTTCAGAACTTCTGATCCTTGTTGTTTTGCATGCAACAACACTGTTTCTATCTTTCATTTATTTTCTTTTTTCATCATTTTTAATATTAACTCCTTTTTTTATTAACATAAAAAGACATAAAAATATTTTCTTTTATTAATTAATTTATTTCTTTTTTTCATTAAGACAAAAAAACCATTTTCTAAACAAGTATTTTTTCTTCCTTATATTGTACATTTCAATATGGTTGTAATAGTAACTTAGGATTTAATTTTATTTGCAACCCCTATTCATAAATATGTACCCCTATCCCCTAAATATTGTAATAGCGTAGGACTTTACATTTCTGAAATTTATCGTTTTCAAATGTAAATGCTAATAATTAGGGTGAGTATGGTAAGATATGAAAATCAAAAAATAGATCACCCTAGTCAAGACTAAAATGCATGCAATCAAATACACTTGCGCACTAGAACCCCTAGGGTTATTCCACTTGTTGCCTTACAAAAATGGCCATGTTATGCATGTGGGATGTCTTAGCACGAACAAATCAAAAATACAAGATCATAGTCCCTCGATGATGCTATCAAAGTTGCCTTTCAAAATGATCTTAGTCCCTAAAGAAAAAATGCTAAGTCACCTCACAACATTGCTATCATGGTTATACGATGACCCGCGCCCGTCCCTTCACACCCAACGATAGGGCTTCTTACCAAATCAATGGTAAGATAGCAACATCTAAAGGAGGAGGAAAAGCACATCTAAGACCTTTTGAGTAGGTAGGTTCGCTCCCAGTTACTCGCTTGCTCACAACAAAACATTTTATACACCAACACTTTCATTTTGAAACACTTTTGAAAGACAACACTTTGTACGCTTTCTTATAGAAATGAGAACCATTACAAAGAATACACCTTTTCAAAATCACTTTTAAAAACACATCTCACAAACACATCTTTGAACTATTTTTGAAACAAACACTTTGTATGCGTTCTCGTAGAAACGAGAATCATTACAAAGTTACATTTTCAAAATACTTTCAAAAACCACACCACAAGCACATTCAAACAAAAGTAAGTGATCTAGCGAGTAACTAAGAGCCCATGGAAAACCATGGATGAAAAGGGTGCTAATACCTCCCTTTTTCATAATCTACCCCCCAAACTTAAGAAAACATCTCTAAAGGTCTTTCCTGTGCTTTTTCACCTTTCCTTATTGGATAAAAGAAAAGTCGGTGGCGACTCTTGCTAAACCGCAACATTTGTGAACACAAACGTAAAACAATCAAGTCAGTTCTCCCTCCATATCACAAAACTGGCGACTCTGCTAGGGATTTACTTAAAAGTGGGGTTACCTTAGGGTTAGATCACATTTATTTTCCTTCATTTGTTTGAATTTCTTACTTTATATTATTTGGTTCCTTGTTTGAGTTTGTTTTGATCCTCTACCCGGATCTGGGGCACCTTTTTTAGGTAAGTAGCATTAGATTGTAGAAACTGTACGGCGTAGACCGATATGGTTGAAATAATGGCTACGTTAGTGTGACGCATTTGTGGGTATCGGTATCCCTCTGGTGAATGGAGGAGAATACGGGGCCGCTGAGTGGCATCGTGAAACACTAATTGAGTTTAGAACCCTTACTTGACCAACTTGGCCATTAGGACGTAGTGAGATAACTGGTTTCAGTGTAGAGCTCAAAATTGGTTGATACTCGATGCTACACTCATTGAGACCGGACTTTTGGGATATCTCGGCCGCAAGAAAAGATTGATTGAGCTGAGACAATGCCTAAAAGAAAGGTCAGTGATATTGAGATTCCTTAGAACTCGGTTACTATTAACTAGGACAGGTTGAGCCAACTAAACTTCAAGAGGGTACTTACCTACAAACTCCATACAAGCCTAAACCTAAGGACTTGTCTTCTTTGTGTGAATATGATTATTTGTATATAAAATTTGCTTACTTTGCATACTTTGTACATAACATCATGACATCATACCATAGCATTTTCAATAACATCGAACCATAGCATTTCAAGGATATCAAGGGTCTTTGATGCAGGGTCACGTTGAACCAGACGTCTAGCAAGGGACAGGGGGATTTATTTTCCTCTAACCAAACACCATAAAAAAAATTAAGTACAACAAACTTGAGTCAAGGGCTATGACCCACTTGATATGGTGAGCTTGACTCTCATGGAAGGACATCCACCGGTACAAAGTTCTCCAATCAAAGATGTTGATCAAAGTTTAACTTCTAACTTTTTCTTGTGTTTACCCTGCGAGATCCTTGAAAACATGCATCCAAATATCATGTATGTCATCATAACAGGTTTCTCCCATTCAAGTCTCCTTACATTCCTGCTGTTTATTTCAGTAAGATGGATATGGAACAGACAGTGAAAGATCTCCAAGCTCAAAACGCTCAATTCCAACAAGTGTTCCTGGCTATGGATAAGGGGCAAGAGGACCTGAAAACTCTTCTCAAAGACAAGAAGAAAAAGTCCAAGAAGTCAATAGGCATCCTGAACTTGAGAAGAAGACCTAGAGCCCTAGATCTCTCAACTCCATCTAACATAGGGTATAGTCATGAAGAAGACAACAGTATGGAGATTGATGAAGCCGAAGCTGACTACTCCGAGGAACAATATCCTCCCACTGTTGACAAGTAAAAACAGCTGGAGGATCGCCTCAATGAAATGGAGATTCAACAGATACCCAGTTTGGATTTAGGAGACATGGGTTTGGTTTCTGGAGTGGTCATCCCTCCAAAGTTCAAAGTCCTTACCTTTTCCTTATACGATGGAGTCTCTTGCCCTAAGATGCACTTAAAGTCTTATGTCCGCAAGATTCAACCATACACAACTGATCCGAAGCTTTGGATCCATTTCTTCCAAGAAAGCCTAGTAGGGACCCAACTCGAATGATTCTATCAATTGGAGAGTTCTCGCATCCACACCTGGGAGGATTTAGCTGCTGCTTTCTACAAGCAGTATAAGTACAACGCTGATCTTGCACCAACTCATGTGCAATTGCAGAACATGACCATGGGTTCCAACGAGAGCTTCAAAGGATACGCCAAAAAGTGGAGAGATCTGGCTGGTAGGGTGCAGCCCCCTTTAACTGATAAGGAGCTGATCAACATCTTCATGGGAACTTTGACAGGGCCTTTCTTCAAACACCTAATCGGAAGCTCCTCGGCCGGGTTCACCTAGCTAATACTGACTGGTGAAAGGGTCAAAGGTAGCATCAAAAGTGGAAAGATCCAAGGAGTTACACCCTCTGACGTTCAGAAAAATCCATACAATGGAAAGAAAGAGTCCAATGCTGTGTACAACCAAAAGAGTCGTCATGATCACTATGTAGGGGCAATCCTGATCTCTAATCCTACATCTGTTCAACAAAGAAAGGGAAATATGCGTAGGGTAAGATATCAAGAAAGGCAGTACACTAACATCAACATACCTTTGTCTCAAGCATTACAACATTTGCTGAAGGTGAAACTGATCACACTAAAGGATCCTCCTCAAAATCCCGGCACCTCCTCTTCTAAGTACAATCCAAGCGTAAGATGTGCCTATCATTCTGACAGTCCCTGACATGACACTGACGGCTGTTAGACTTTGAAGAACAAGATTCAAGAACAAGATTCAAGACTTGATTGATGCCAAGGAGATCGAGTTCGACCCTCCGGAGACTCCAAATGTGATCACTGCTCCCATGCCAAATCATTGAGAGCGTCTTATTCATTTTGAAATTTTCATTTGTAATTCCTCTTGTTATTCAAACAATTATCTATTAATGTCAAACTCTGTTTCATTAATGCATTGCATATGTTTGTCTTGAATTCATCCTTTCGTTTTCACTATGCTTTTTTTCTTATGAAATTTAACTCTTGCTAAAAGTTACAAGCCTTTAGGGGAGGATGACGAAAACAATGCCATAATCTCATACAATATACTTTTGTACAGACATTGCTGACGATGTACATGCGTTTTTTTCAAATCCTAAACACTGGAGTTATAAGGAAGATAATCCCTAGTCAACCTCTTCGAGCCAAAGAAGTAGAAGTTTTCCTTTTTTCACAAAAAAATTGAAACCTTTAATCAAAACCGGGGGCAGGGTAGTCTCTCAGTTAATTCAAACGCGCGTTAAGCCGCAAACTCTCATCTCATAATACAACGAATGACATCAAAAACATTCCTCTGAAATCAAAAGATGGTGATGGTTCCCTATCACATAGGCAGTCACTATTTCTCAAAAAAGTAAAGCCAACTAAGTCAAAACCTACAAAGGAGACTTAAGAAAACTGGGGCATCCCGCTGACTGTAATCTCAAAACAAGAGCAGTCAGGCAAAAATTAGGGATAACAAATCAAAAGAAAGAGGTCACTACAAATCCTTAACAACATGAAAAATGTTGCAAAAATGACTTCCTTCTGACAAACTTAATTTGTCTGAACCATCACCAAAACATCATTCCAAGCTCAATTGGAGTTCAAACGCACAATTAACTGAGCTTAGGACTGAAGAACATCACGAAGAGCGGGTGGGTACAAATACACTTTGCGCCTTTATCCTTTGTTTCTTAAACCGTGAACCAAGCCACGTTACAACCCTTCAAAAGTCCTAATTGAAGCACGAGTTAGTTCGAAAGCATACTGTTACAAAAGGTATCTTGACTCCTGTAAGGCTTTACTCTAAATCCTGAGTTGAATTTTTCTTACAAAATTTCTTTACTCGCTAAAACGCATTTTCAAAAATTTCAAGACAAACATAAACTTTGCATTACTTGAATATCACTGTGTGCATATGGCTATTTGTTTGACAGCGGAGAAATTCACACAACGAATATCCAGTGAATGAAAGCTCTCTCAGTAAACAAAATCAATTCAAGAAGGATGACACTTCCATTGTCAAATCTCATATCAACGAAGGGGCATGACATGTCACTATTTAAGCACACCTGGGGCAGTCCAGTCAAGATTCCAGGAAACCTCTCAAGAGGTCAGAGTAACCAGGGGAAGTTCTCCATCTCCGTCACTTGGGGCATTGAACGTCAATCTCAGCAAAGGGTTACGTACAATCAAACGGTTTTGGCAATACCACAATCATTTGCTGCTAAGGGCAATGACAAGTCTCCCCAAAGTCCTTCTCATAGGATAATTTCCCAATAAGAGTTTAATCTCTGAAAACCTTTCCCCAGCTGAGACTACCTCAAGAGTCCTCGAGGACTTTCCCCAACAAAGTCGTCACCTCTCTATCAGACCGGCAACATGGTTTATTTCCCCAACAAATGACAGGATTCCCCAGCTTGAGTTTTCCTTTCCAACTACTACAAATCAAAGGACCATAACTCCCTTTCCCTAGTAGACTACTCTACAATTTCCAACAAGTTACTGTGAAACCTGGACCCGACCAGATATCAGTTTAACTTCAACTCCCCAGTAGAGCAATGGATAATCGAGACTCTTAAACTTTTTCCCCAAGCAGGAATCAACACTCTCCATAGAGCTTTCAACTTTCCCCAGCGGAGTTCTCCATAATAAAACAGGAATCCCCGGTGGAAACATTCTGGGCAAAGTTAGAAGACACACCTACTCTTCAACAACAGTCCGAGATTTAATGACTCCCCAACACTTGTCAAGGATTTATTTTCCAAGACAAAATTACATTTCGACAACATTCATAGCATATGCATACCAAATACATATAACATAAATCTCATTTATTTTGAGAACATCATTACACAATGCATAAATCATGACATTGCATACAACTAACTCTTTACCTTTTTAGGAAAGATCAATCAACAAATAAAGTTCATCATCCTGTTGAGGTTATAGTCACCCAAGATTCCTTCATCATCCTGCTGAGGTTGTAGTCATCCAAGATTCCTTCATCATCCTGTTGAGGTTGTAGTCATCCAAGATTCCTTCATCATCCTGCTGAGGTTGTAGTCATCCAAGATTCCTTCATCATCCTGTTGAGGTTGTAGTCATCCAAGATTCCTTCATCATCCTGCTGAGGTTGTAGTCATCCAAGATTCCTTCATCATCCTATTGAGGTTGTAGTCACCCAAGATTCCTTTATCATCCTGCTGAGGTTGTAGTCATCCAAGATTCCTTCATCATCCTGTTGAGGTTGTAGTCATCCAAGATTCCTTCATCATCCTGTTGAGGTTGTAGTCATCCAAGATTCCTTCATCATCCTGCTGAGGTTGTAGTCATCCAAGATTCCTTCATCATCCTGTTGAGGTTATAGTCATCCAAGATTCCTTCATCATCCTGCTGAGGTTGTAGTCACCCAAGATTCCTTCATCATCCTGCTGAGGTTGTAGTCATCCAAGATTCCTTCATCATCCTGTTGAGGTTGTAGTCACCCAAGATTCCTTCATCATCCTGCTGAGGTTGTAGTCATCCAAGATTCCTTTATCATCCTGTTGAGGTTGTAGTCATCCAAGATTCCTTCATCATCCTGCTGAGGTTGTAGTCATCCAAGATTCCTTCATCATCCTGTTGAGGTAGTAGTCATCCAAGATTCCTTCATCATCCTGCTAAGGTAGTAGTCATCCAAGATTCCTTCATCATCCTGCTGAGGTAGTAGTAATCCAATATTCCTTTATCATCCTATTGAGATAGTAGTCATCCAAGATTCCTTCATCATCCTGCTGAGGTAGTAGTCATCCAAGATTCCTTCATCATCCTACTGAGGTAGTAGTCATCCAAGATTCCTTCATCATCCTGCTGAGGTTGTAGTCATCCAAGATTCCTTCATCATCCTACTGAGGTAAAAGTCGCCCAAAGATTCCTTCATTATCCTGTTGAGGTTATAGTCATCCAAGATTCCTTCATCATCCTTCTTAGGTTGTAGTCATCCAAGATACCTTCATCATCCTGCTGAGGTAGAAGTCATCCAAGATTCCTTCATCATCCTGCTGAGGTTGTAGTCATCCAAGATTCCTTCATCATCCTGATGAGGTAGAAGTCGCCGAAAGATTCCTTCATCATCCTGTTGAGGTTGTAGTCATCCAAGATTCCTTCATCATCCTGCTGAGGTTGTAGTCATCCAAGATTCCTTCATCATCCTGCTGAGGTTGTAGTCATCCAAGATTCCTTCATCATCCTGTTGAGGTTGTAGTTATCCAAGATTCCTTCATCATCCTGCTGAGGTTGTAGTCATCCAAGATTCCTTCATCCTCCTGTTGAGGTAGTAATTGTCCAAGATTCCTTCATCATCCTGCTGAGTCCAGATACAATCACCTTCAGATGGAATCTTTAAGCCCATCTCCAACAACTATCCATTATCTCTCCAAATGGCATCTTTAAGCCCATTCCCTACACAATCAATCACAACATCTTCGAGTGAAAATTTTATGGGCACTCTAGTGTTCAATCATCTTCCACCTTCAAATCACGAATGGCAGAATTACCAATCTAATCCTTCAGGTGTAAGAAGATTGAACAGGGGCAGCTTTTGTACCCCAAAATTTACCCTCTCATTTCTCAAGGAATCACCCTGGATCCTCAAGTTTGCTTCCATCCAATTCCAAGCCTTGAACTACAATTTTTCAAGAAAGTCATTCATAAGGGAAAAATGGTCATTTGCACACTGAGAAGTCTAACTTTGACTTTTGGATCAAAATCAAATCTCAAAAATCATATTTCATCAAGACATGTTGGAATATGAAGTTTGTTTTATCAAGAATTTCAAAAGTCAAATTTTACTTTGGAAAAGTCAAATTCTAAATACTTAGAAAATTTTCTAAGTGTTTAAGAAGCATGACAAAAATCAAAACTTCTGACCAGATTATCACCATAACAATCAGTAAATTCTGGACACTCTCAAGGCAGAGTTTGGTCAGAACTTCTGGGAAAGTTTTCACAAAAGCTTCAGTCAGAGTTTGCCAGGGTAATTCAAAGAAGGCTAAGAAGCATGCTGCAAGCTTTCTAGAAAGTCTGAAAGTTCCTTTAGAATGTGCTGGAGCCATAAGATACAAAGATCCGAGGATGGATGCTACGCAGAAGCAGAACTTCTGATCCAGAACTAATCCATGGTGTAGAATCTCACGTTGCAGGATTTCTAGTTGTGATAAGTCTCATCATCATTTAATGCTCATTTAATGCTCACAACCACTTTTGAGTCTTTTATCCAAAGGATTTCCACCACGTGTACCTCTACTGTCTTGGGATAACAAACTCTGGTACTAGGCCCATGCTTTGTTTTGCTTTTCCTTAAATCCTGCTGACAACTTCAGCTTAAGCATGGTTAAAAGCTGCTAATCAGCAGCTAGTTCATCCTATGCCTGCATTCCATAATTGCACCAAACTAGCATACAGAAACAATGATGAAAAAGAAAGGGAACAGGATGCCAAAAAAGGTTCAAATCCCATTTGTTTTCCCCCCAAAATCAAAACAAATTCACGTATAAATAAGTTGCTCCATCACACTTTCAAGGGGCTGGCTTTTGGAAGGAGAGAACTATCAAAAGAGAAAAAGAAACCTGTGAAACCCTTTATAAAAATCCAGATTTCCCAAACAGAAAACCAAACCTTTGTTCTTCCTTTTGAATAAAAGAGCTTGGCACTTCCTCTTCCGTTACTCTTGCTGATTCCAGAACATCCAAAGGTATCAACTCAAAGCTCCAAGCACGCTCCAGGTTCAAGGTAAGTCTTTCTGACTTTGCTTGTTTTTCATTCTGAACATCATTAACATGTAAATATCATATTATTAATGTTGTCCATATCATTGCATAAGTAGAAAATCTGTGGATCATAGTTTCTTGATTAGGGCTAGACTCAGATTTAGGATTAGAACTTCTATAAGCTGTTGTGCTGTTATCCTTTTGATTTGCTATTTAATAAGAACTGAATGAATTGCTGGTGTGCTGATTAAAAGTCAAAATGTAACACAAAAATTCTGTTTTTCACTCACCATTTTAACACACAGAACTTCTAGGATTTTCTCACTGTTTATGCACGTAGAACTTTTGAGTTCTCTTCACTATTTTAACACACAAAACTTCTATGATTTTTTCTCACTTTTTTAACACTTAGAACTTCTGATTTTCATACACTGATAACATGCTGAACTGCTGATTATTCACTCACTGTGTTGACACACACTGAACTTCTGATGTTCACTCACTGTCGTTTTAGGGACTAGATCGTTTACCGAAGGCAACATTGAGGGTCATCGAGGGACTACGATCTTTTATCAAGGATCTTTGCTAAAACGCCCATATTCGAGGCACATGACTATTTTTCGAAAGGCAACAAAGTGGGGTTACCCTAAGGGTGCTAGTGTGCAAGTGTATTTAATTTACATGCATTTAGTCTTGATTAGGGTTATCTATTTGTTGATTTTATGTCTTGCCATACACACCCTAATTACTAGCATTTATGTTTGAAAGCAATAAATTGCGAAAATGTAAAGGTCCTACGCTATTACATCATTTTTAGGGATGGGGGCGCGCTGTGGTTCAACAAGAAACATCAGCGAAAATCATAAGTTCTGAGTTGATACACTCTGAGGTCCTGCAAGAAACGTTAGAGGGAAAACACATAAGTTCAGGGTTGCTACGTACTGAAGTTCTGAATGTTAGAACAGTGAGAAAGTCTTAGAAGTTTTGTGTATTAAAACAGTGAAGAGAACTCAGAAGTTCAGTATGTGCTAAGACAGTGAGTGAACATCAGAAGTTCAGTATGTGTTAACAGCGAGTGAACATGAGAAGTTCAGTGTGTTTAAACAGTGAGAAAATCATAGAAGTTCTGTGTGTTGAAGCAGTGAGGAGAACTCAAAAGTTCTGTGTTGTGCTAAAACCGTGAATGAAAATCAGAAGTTCTGTGCTACATTTCAACTCTTTCCTCATATTAATCAGCACATCAACAATTTATTAAGTTCTTAACAAACAACAAATCATAAGGATAAAAGCACAACAATTTATAGAAGTTCTAATCCTAATTCTGAGCCTAGCCTTAATCAAGAAGTTCTGATCCACAATTTTTCTACTTATGCAATGATATGGATAACATCAATACTATGATATTTACATATTTAATGATGTTCCGAATGAAAAGATGCAAAGTTAGAAAGACTTACCTTGAATTTGGAGCGTGTGCTTGGAACTTGAACTGCTGCCTTCAAATGTTCTGGAGTCAGCAAGAACAACGGAAGAGAAAATGCTAAGTTCTTTGATTCAAAGGGAAGAACAAAAGTTTGGTTTTCTGTTTGGGAATTCTGGATTTTTACAAAAGTTTCACAGTTTTCTTTTCTCTCTTTTGACAATTCTCTCTCTCCAAAAGTCATCCCCTTGAACGTGTGATGGAGCAACTTATTTATAAACGGGTTTGTTGTGGTTTTGGGGGGAAAAACAAATGGGATTTTAAAACCCTTTTGGCATATTGTTCCATTTCTTTTTAAACACAGTTTTCGTATGCTAGTTTGGTGCAAATATGGGATTTGGGAAAATGAAGGCGTGGACTAGATTAGCTATTGGTTATAGGACTGTGCTGTAGCAGTGCAGTAGGTTGTTTAAACGAGGTTTTGGGATTTGGTGATGTTTTGACCGAAGCGTTGAACATAGCCTTCATATGCTAGGGTGCTGCCTTGTTCTTTAAGCAATTATGGTGGTTAGCAGCTTTTAGCCGTGCCTAAGCTAGATTTGTAAGCATGAATTAAGGAAAAGCACCCTTAGAGGCAAAAGCAAAGCATGGGCCCATCATAACCTTGTACAAAAGTTTGTTTTTCAAGGACAACAATGGTACTTCTATCTCACACGTGGGGAGATCCTTTGGATAAAAAATCAAAAGTGGTTGTGAGCATTAAATGATGATGAGATTGATCAAACCAGAAATCTTGAGCTATGATATTGTGCATCATAACTTAATTCTGGGCCAGAAGTTCAACATCAGCGTAATTTAGAATAAACATCCAACTTCTAATCCCTGAATCCCTTTGCTCCAACATGTTCTGAGCGAGTTCTCAGACTTTCCAGAAAGCTTGTGACACACTTTTTAAACCCTCTTTGAATTACTCTTGCAACTTATGACTGAACCTACGTGAAAACTGGCCCAGAAGTTGTAGACAACTTCTGACTTGAAAATGCTCAGAATTTGGTAAGTGCCCAAGCTTCAAAGACGTGCCTTTGAGGATGTATAACTTGAAATCCCAACATTTCTAAAAGAATTTTTGTTCTGTAGTGTTTTAGGCCTCATTGAGATCTAAAATTCTTGAGTTAGAAGTTATTCCAGAATCAGCTTGTATCATGGTGATAATATGATCAGAAGTTATGAGCCTGTCATATTTCTTAAACACTTAGAAAAAATTCTAAGTATTTAGAAATTTGACTTTTCCATAGTAATTTTGACTTTTGAATTTCTTGATGAAACACATTTCATATTTCAACATGTCTTGATTAAATATGATTCTTGAAACTTGACTTTGATCCAAAAGTCAAAGTTTGACTTTTCAGTATGCAAATGACCATTTGCCCTTGTGAATAACTTTCTTGGAAAATTTGTAATTCAAGGCTTGGAATTGGATGGAAGCAAACCTGAGGGTCCAGGATGATCCTTTGAGAAATGAGAGGGAAAATTTTAGGGTACAACAAGCGTTATTATCCAAATTTTTTATGGTTGGAGTTCTTTCAAACAAAATCTCATGGCTATCTATTAGGCGTTGGACGCCTTTTTTCAGCCATTCGCATTCATTAACTTGTTTGGCACAACAACAACCGTCTTTTAAACAGCCATGGAAAACCCTAGCTCTCAACAACTTTTCTTTAACAATGGTCAGTGGAGTAGTCAAATCTTCAACAGAGGAAACAAAAGAAGTGTCTTCAATTGCATTGACACCTTTGCCATGATTTGGCATCGGTGCAGTTATAACGTTAGGAGTTATAGGTGGATCAAACTCAGTAGTCTTATTGTCGATAAGATCTTGAATCTTGTTTTTTAGAGCCCCACATTGATTAGTATAATGCCCAGAGCTATTGGAGTGATATGCGCATTTGGCATTAGGATTGTACTTCAGTGATGTAACATTGGGATTTGATGGTGGATCACGCAATGTTACCAAGTTAGCCTTCATTGCAAGGCTTGGGACAGTGACATGATAATCCTTGTGAATTGTGTTCTAGGAACTTCAGGTCGTTGATGGTTGGCTTATTGTTGTCTTTGAGCAGATGGAGGCTTGGAGATCAAAACATCATTAATAGATGGACGATGATCCTTCTTGGTATGGGCCCTTGACCCATATACATCATTGGCTTCTTTCTTTCCAGTAAAGGGCTTCTTTACAGTGTTTGATTTAGAAGTATATGCCATGGGAAATTTTCCATTCTTAATACCACTCTCGACCCTTTCACCAGTCAGAATTAACTCAGTGAAACCGGACGATGAGCTCCCAATTAACAAGTTGAAAAATGGGCCAGTTAATGTTTCCATGAACATGTCCACTAGCTCCCTATCAGTCAGTGGTGGTTGAACTCTACCAGCAAGGTCCCTCCATGTTTTCGCGTACTCTTTAAACCCTTCATTAGTACCCATTGTCATTACTTGAAGTTGAACTCTAGTCGGTGCCAAATCAGCATTGTACTGATATTGACGGTAGAAAGCGGTGGTAAGATCTTCCCAAGTATGAATTTTAGAACCCTCAAACTGGTAAAACCATTCTAACTGAGTCCCAAACAGACTCTCTTGAAAGAAGTGTACCTAGAGCTTCTTGTTCGTGGTATGCGGTTGTATTTTGTGGACATAGGACTTCAAATGAAGCTTTGGTCACAAAATGTCGTTGTACTTAGAAAAGATTGGAATTTTGAATTTGTGGGGGATGACAACCCAGGTACTAAGCCCAAATCACCAAAATCCAAGCCAGGTACAACAAGAAGGAAGAGGTTGGGCTCACAGGTTAATGTCTCTCACCGATAAAGACATCATTTGGACTTGCAGAGGTTTGGATGAGATAGCTATTATTGATCGATGCGGGGAGTATCCTAATGTTCCTCTGATTGGTACTCAAGGAGGGATCTCTTACAATCCATGTCTAGCACTCCGTCAGTTTGGAAGAGCAAGAAGAACAGGCCCCCATGAGATGTTGGTGCCTCACATCAGTTTCGAGTTTCAGGTGGATAGTGACGAGCTACGTCGTAGGTTCATCAAGGCTTGGGAGAAGGTTCATAAAGCTGACCCACGAGAGCTAGGGCCAAAGACTTCTCTACCTATGGAAGCCTACTACAAATGGGTCCGCATCCGTGCTCAGAAGTTAGGTATGCCGTATGAAGCTGTCAGACCCGTCATTCTTGAGTGTCCTGATAAAGATGGTGTTCCTCCAACTGTCCTTCCTCCTCAGATACCTACTGATTATGAGACATTGAAGAGATCTTGGTCGCAACTGCAAGAAGAGCGGGATTCTTACCGGGAAAAGTTCAACGAGCAGGAATCAAAGATCCAGAAGCTGACAAAGCAGTTGGAGAATGAAAGAGCTCTGAATGCCTACCTCCGTACTGAGAAGAGGAGACCATGGGATCAATGAGGAATTCTGAATGTGCCTTTACAGTTTTTATTTCCTTTCCAGTTGTTTCATTTCATGTAAACGCCTAAGGGAAACTTGTTGAATAATCTCAGTTGCAAAGTTGAATCTAATAAAGTGTGTTCCTTTTTGTTTACAAAGTTGATTCCCGATTGTCTTTGAAAACATAATTCATACGCATTTCATACATCATGTGCATAGCAGGTTTTTCCCCTTTTTCAGGTTGCTTACAGTTCTTCGCTGTTTATTTCAGCATCATGAATCCCGGATCTGAATCTACAGAGACATCAATCAAGGCTCTCCAGGCGCAGAATGCGCAGTTTCAAGAACTAATCATGGGTCTAGCTAAAGGCCAAGAAGAACTGAAGACTATGCTCCTGAAAAAGGAGAAGAAGAAGAAGAGAAGAACTGTTCTGTTCAACTCGGGCCGAAGGTTGGGTAATACTCTGCACCATGAAGAGGCTGGTTCTTCTGTTGGCAGGACTCCTTCTCAGGCAGAAGTAAAGGTTCCTACTCCAGTGGTCTCCGACAACGAGACAGATTTTGATGAAGAGCAGTACCCTCCTGCAGATGACAGGTACAAACAACTGGAGGACAGGTTGAAGGCTATGGAGGTGCAACAGGCACCTGGGCTGGATTTCGGAGATCTGGGTTTGTCGACTGGTGTAATCATCCCGCACAAGTTCAAAGCTCCAACCTTTTCTAAGTATGACGGGGCGTCCTGTCCCAAGCTGCATTTGAGGTCCTATGTTCGAAAGATTCAGCCGTATTCTGCGGACAAGAATCTATGGATCCACTTCTTCCAGGAGAGTCTTTCAGGGACTCATCTCGAATGGTTCTATCAGCTGGATGGGACCAAAGTTCGTAACTGGGAGGAGCTGGCTACTGCTTTCTACAAGCAGTATCAGTATAATGCCGACCTTGCCCCCACACGTACCCAACTCCAGGGTATGTCGTTAGGTGCAAGTGAAGGTTTTAAAGAATACGCGCAGAAGTGGAGAGATCTGGCTGGCAGGGTGCAGCCACCTTTGACTGATCGAGAGTTAGTGGACATGTTCTTGGGGACCCTATCTGGGCCGTTTTTTAACCATCTCATTGGGAATTCTTCTGCTGGTTTCACTGATTTAATCTTGACTGGAGAGAGAATCGAAGCTGGGCTGAAATCTGGGAAGATTGCAAAGGGTGCACCATCTAGTGCAGAGAAGAAACCCTTCAAAAAGGAGTCTAGTGCCGTGTATGGCTCCAGGAAATCAGAAAGACCTGATCGCCGCCAATCTGTCAGCGCGGTAATGATCGCTAAGCCTGCTGCCGCTCCCCGGCCAAACAACACTCAGAAGGTGGAAAGACCCCGGAGGGAATTCACCCGCTTAGGCATGACTTTATCGCAGATCCTGCCACAGTTGCTCGCAACCAATTTGGTAACTGTCAGGGAGGCGCCAAAGTTCCCCAATACTGCATCCCCCAAGTACAACCCGAATGCTCGTTGTGCTTACCACTCAGAAAGCCCGGGACACTCTACTGATGACTGCTGGGCACTAAAGAACAAATTGCAGGACCTCATTGACGCTAAGGAGGTACAGTTTGAGGCATCTGACAAGCCTAATGTGGTAACAGCTCCCCTGCCTGCTCATGGAGTCAATGCTATCGGGGACGAAGACGAAGTGGACGATGCTGAGTTTGATAGCTGGATCTACCCAGCAACTGACGGTGGACTTAACAATTGGAGCGCGAAGGACAATCTCCCTGTTTCTTTTGTCACTAAGTAATAAATTTCCTTGTTTTGTTATTTTGTAATAAACAATGATAAACTCTATGGCCCGGTGTCTTACCCGAGGCACCGTGGTTCTATTTGTGAGGGCATACGAACTGTCATTTTATACATCATGAATGAAAATCTTGGACGTACTTTTCGCATTGCAAATATTGTGTTCCTTTTCTGTCTTTCAATTTCCTTTACATAATTTTCAAAACAGCTGTATTTACACACACACTCACTCATACAGGTTCCAATCCACTCTGGATCTTACTGATAACAGCTCTGCTAATGCCAATTATGACTTCGAAAATCCGATCAACTTAGCCGAAGACGAAGGTGAAGATGATTGCGAAGTGCCTGGCGAGCTTGCAAGATTGTTGCTTCAGGAAGAGCGGGCAATTCAACCCCATGAAGAGCCAGTGGAAACCATAAACCTGGGTACTGAAGCAGATCGAAAAGAGGTAAAAATTGGTGCCAACCTAAAGCTCAGCGTGAAGCAACGGTTAACCAAGATGTTACATGACTATATGGAGATCTTTGCCTGGTCCTACGAAGACATGCCAGGGTTGGATACCGATATTGTCGTCCATCACTTGCCGACTAAGGAAGACTGTCCTCCAGTTAAGCAAAAGGTCCGTCGGATGCGTCCAGAGATGTCCGAGAAGATTAAAGCCGAGGTCATGAAACAGTTTGATGCCGGGTTCCTTGCAGTGACTTCTTACCCTCAGTGGGTTGCTAATGTGGTGCCGGTACCTAAAAAGGATGGTAAGGTCAGAATGTGTGTTGATTACAGGGATCTGAACAGGGCCAGCCCCAAGGATGACTTCCCCTTACCTCACATTGATGTCCTCGTTGATAATACAGCCCAACACAAAGTGTTCTCTTTCATGGATGGCTTTTCAGGTTACAATCAGATAAAGATGGCACCTGAAGACATGGAGAAGACTACATTTGTTACTCAGTGGGGCACCTTCTGTTACAAGGTCATGCCGTTCGGATTAAAGAATGCTGGGGCAACCTACCAACGTGCCATGGTTGCCTTATTTCATGATATGATCCATCATGAGATCGAAGTGTATGTGGACGACATGATCGCTAGGTCCCAGACTGAGGAAGAGCATCTAGATCATCTACAGAAGTTGTTCGACCGGTTGAAACTGTACAAGCTGAGATTGAACCCGAACAAGTGCACCTTCGGGGTAAGATCTGGGAAGTTGCTAGGCTTCGTGGTCAGTGATAAAGGTATTCAAGTGGACCCTGCTAAGGTCAAAGCCATTCAAGAGATGCCAGTTCCTAGGACAGAGAAGGAAGTCAGAGGCTTTTTAGGACGCCTGAATTACATTGCTCGATTCATCTCTCATCTGACCGCTACCTGTGAGCCAATCTTCAAGCTGCTGAAGAAAGATCAGGTAGTACGTTGGAACGATGAATGTCAGGCTGCCTTCGACAGAATCAAAGAGTATCTCCAAGAACCACCTATCCTTATGCCACCAGTTGAAGGGAGACCTCTGATCCTATATCTAACAGTGCTAGACAACTCAATGGGGTGTGTGCTGGGGCAGCATGACGAGTCTGGCCGAAAAGAGCATGCCATTTATTACCTTAGCAAAAAGTTTACCGACTGTGAGACCCGATACTCACTGCTTGAGAAAACTTGCTGCGCTTTGGTATGGGCTGCTCGCCGGCTGAGACAGTATATGCTGACTCACACTACCTTGTTGATCTCAAAGATGGATCCGATAAAATACATATTCGAAAAGCCTGCTCTGTCTGGGAGAATTGCAAGATGGCAAATGATCTTGACGGAATACGACATTCAGTACACGACCCAGAAAGCCATCAAGGGAAGTGTATTGGCAGACCATTTAGCTCATCAAGCTGTAGATGACTACCAATCAATGAACTTCGAGTTTCCGGATGAAAGCATCATGATTGTAACTGATTGTGAAGTACCTGGACCGGATGAAGGACCTGAGCCAGGATCCCGATGGTCTATGCACTTTGACGGAGCTTCCAATGCTTTGGGAAATGGTATCGGCGCCATCATCATATCCCCTCAAGGTACTCATACTCCACTCACTGCCCGGCTGTGTTTCAACTGTACTAACAACATGGCGGAGTATGAGGCGTGTATCATGGGTCTTCAAGCTGCGATCGACCTAAGGATCAAATTTCTAAGTGTCTTCGGAGATTCCGCTCTTGTGATCAATCAGATCAAAGGAGAGTGGGATACGAAACATCCAAACTTGATTCCTTACAGAGAATGTGTGTTGACCATGATTCCCCACTTCACAGAGATAACCTTTGAACACTTTCCAAGAGAAGAGAATCAGTTAGCGGACGCGTTAGCTACAATGTCTTCAATGTTCAAAGTCAAATGGGATAATGAAGCTCCCCGGATCATCATCTGGAAACTGGACGAACCGGCATACTGTTGTGATCTTGAAACTGAACT
Organism: Vicia faba; assembly: GCA_948472305.1. NCBI lineage: Eukaryota > Viridiplantae > Streptophyta > Magnoliopsida > Fabales > Fabaceae > Vicia > Vicia faba. The sequence goes on from OX451737.1 coordinate 778,633,911, forward strand.
GGTAACTGAGAAGCCTTGGTACCACGAAGTGAAGAGATATCTGGAAGCTCAGGAATACCCGGAAGGTGCATCTATCAACGATAAGAAATTCCTGAGGAGGTTCGCAGCCAAGTTCTTCCTAAGCAACGGCATCTTGTACAAGAGAAACCATGATTCAACCTTACTGCGTTGTGTGGACAAAACTGAAGCGGAAAGAATCATGGAAGAGCTACATGAAGGGACCTTTGGTACGCATTCTAGTGGGCACACTATGGCTAAGAAAATCCTACGGGCAGGATATTATTGGTCCACGATGGAAGCTGACTGCTACCAACACTCCAGGACATGCCACAAGTGCCAGATCTATGCAGACAAAGTGCATGTTCCTCCGGTTCCCCTGAACGTTCTGACTGCGCCTTGGCCGTTTGCAATGTGGGGCATAGACATGATCGGCGAGATCAAACCTACGGCATCTAATGGACATCGCTTCATCCTAGTGGCGATCGACTATTTTACAAAGTGGGTTGAGGCAGCATCCTATGCTACAGTAACCAAGACTGTTGTGGCACGGTTTATTCGACACAATCTGATCTGTCGGTACGGCGTCCCTGAGCGAATAATTACAGACAACGGTACCAATCTGAACAATAAGATGATTGCTGAGCTCTGCGAACAGTTCAAGATACAGCACCACAATTCTTCTCCTTACAGACCGAAGATGAATGGGGCTGTAGAAGCAGCTAACAAGAACATCAAGAAGATCGTGCAAAAGATGACAGTAACGTACAAAGATTGGCACGAGATGTTACCGTTCGCTCTGCATGGGTATCGTACCTCAGCTAGGACGTCAACCGGGACAACTCCTTTCTCTCTGGTTTATGGCATGGAGGCAGTCTCGCCGATCGAAGTGCAAATTCCCTCTCTCCGGATAATGAAGGATGCAAATCTGAACGAAGATGATTGGATCCAGACACGACTTGACCAACTCAACCTCATTGACGAGAAGAGACTTGCTGCTATCTGTCATGGTCAGACGTACCAAAAACGAATGATCAGAGCATTTAACAAGAAGGTCAGACCACAGGAATATCAAGTTGGGGATCTGGTTATCAAGAGAATCATCCTTCCTCAGAGTGATCCAAGGGGCAAATGGACCCCTACATACGAAGGGCCATTCGTGGTTAAGCATGTGTTCTCAGGAGGAGCAATGATCTTAACCAATATGGATGGTGACGACCTTCCTCACCCCGCCAATGCAGACATAGTTAAAAAATACTACGCATGAAAAAAGACCCGCTAGGCTGACATGCCTAGGCAAAAATTAGGGCTTCCCGTCGAACCAAAAGGGTTCGGGCAAAATGAAGGGATGAAAATGAAAAGATCTGTACACCCGGCAAGTCGAAAACCTGAAAAGGCGGCTTGGGCAAAAATGGGTATCCCGGTGGACTGAAAACCCGAAAGGGCGGTCCAGGCAAAAATTAGGGATAAAGCGTAAAACTATGTCTCATTGATCACTTTGCATCCAGAATCCGGTATCTACATCAAGTTCAGACGGCATCGATCAGTCAGCTTCACCTTCAACCAAGGTCATCAAGTGATGAGACGCCCAGAGTTATAAAGGCAATAGCAGAGTTGAAACCCAGTGGATCATTCATCTTTCACACAGCTGTTTTACTTTCATTTGTACAAAACTTGTATAAACTCTTTTGATCGGCGGCGTACCTCTTACTAGGACGTCAGCCTCTTGTACACAAAACGCCTATTTTCAGGCCATTCAAAATCAATACAAATATATTTTTCAGTTAAACGTGCCAAGTGTTTTTCTTTTTTCTGTCTTGTTTTGCGAAGAACGTCCAAGGTTCAATTTGTGATGTATGCATTGACAATAATTTGCTAACTCATAAATATTTGCATACGAAACAAAGGAATTCATTGCAGGTGACACTAGAAACAGGGGCAATAAAGAGTGGTCTAAACAATCCAATTGTTCTATCCTCTAAAGTACCAAGGTAGGTTCAGCTAAAGAACATGACCAGTATACCTGAATTCCCCAGAGAGTGAGCCAACAAAAGCGCATTCTTCTCCAAACAGAGCTATCAAATCTCAAGGAAATTGAGTATCCTCCCGTAGATCTCAATACTTCCCCAGCAGCATATATTCTTAACAAGCATCCCCGGTAGTCTTGCTCTAAATATTGTTCCCCGGCGGCGTATCAACATTCAAAGGAGTCACCTCCCCAGTATATCAAAACTCCCCAGAAGAGTCCAATCCAGCTTCACCAGCAAAGTTGGAATCCATATCCCCAAGCAATAAGCGTATCCCCAGTAGATTCTGGAAGCTTATCCCCTCGCAGAGCACGAACGCGTCGTCCGGCTTTATTTAAAGAGTTATTTCCTTAACAGGATATAACTGGGTTATCCTCAGCCAAAAGCCACGGAAAGAGCGTCGTTGGCAAAATTTTCTTACCCCAGCGAAGTTCAGCAACACTTCTTATACGACAAGGGTATCCTCAGCAAGTAACTGTCAACATTCAGCAAAGCATCTCTATCCCCACAGAGTACCGCTTCCCAGCATAGTCGCTAGAGTATCTTTTCTCCCCGCAGACTCTTCATTTGCCAGGTTTACTCCGCAGCGGAGTCATCTTCTCCTACCGGTATTCTTGCAGTTATCATCCCCAGCGGAAGCAAAATCTATTCCTCAAACGTCAGCCCAGGATACGACTTCCCGGCACCCGTCAAGGATTTACTTTCCTAAGACGAAAACATACATAAAACTTCACATACATCATTATAGCATGCATAACGCACTGCATCATATCATACGGATCTCATTTATACTGAGAACATCATTGCTTGATCCATATCATTCATTGCATATAACTGACTTTTACCTTTCAGGAAAAATGCAGTTGAAATTCTCAATCACGTCTCAAGACCTAGACAGGTTCAGTTAAATCGATCCTAAGATTTTCCTGATGCTTATCCAGTCAAAGGCCTTCTCTTGGTTCAGTCAGATCAACCCTAAGATCTCCCTGATGCTTATCCAGTTGAAGATATTTCAAGACCTAGACAGGTTCAGTTAAATCGATCCTAAGATTTTCCTGATGCTTATCCAGTCAAAGGCCTTCTCTTGGTTCAGTCAGATCGACCCTAAGATCTCCCTGATGCTTATCCAGTTGAAGATATTTCAAGACCTAGACAGGTTCAGTTAAATCGATCCTAAGATTTTCCTGATGCTTATCCAGTCAAAGGCCTTCTCTTGGTTCAGTCAGATCGACCCTAAGATCTCCCTGATGCCTATCCAGTTGAAGATGTTTCAAGACCTAGACCGGTTCAGTTAAATCGATCCTAAGATTTTCCTGATTCTTACCCAGTCCAAGGCCTTCTCTTGGTTCAGTCAGATCGACCCTAAGATCTCCCTGATGCTTATCCAGTTGAAGATATTTCAAGACCTAGACCGGTTCAGTTAAATCGATCCTAAGATTTTCCTGATTCTTACCCAGTCCAAGGCCTTCTCTTGGTTCAGTCAGATCGACCCTAAGATCTCCCTGATGCTTATCCAGTTGAAGATGTTTCAAGACCTTGTCCGGTTCAGTTAAATCGACCCTAAGATTTTCCTGATTCTTACCCAGTCAAAGGCCTCTCTGGTTCAGTCAGATCGACCCTAAGATCTCCCTGATTCTTATTCCAGTAGAAGACACCCAAGATTCTTCTCAACGAGCGTTGTTGAAAATAAAATCGCCCAAGGTTCTCTTACCGTTCATGCTAAGATAGTAACCATCCCTGGTTCATGCATCAGTGTTTGAAGTTCCAGACTCAGCTCCTGTAACCAGTCAGGACACATCTATACCAAGCATCTAAAATCAGCTCCTGCAACGTGTCAGGTACTCATTTTCTCTTTTGCAGGTATGCAAGTTCTCGCTAAGGAATCTCCTACGCGATCAACATCCAGATGGCATCTATAAGCCCATCATCCTATCCAGCAACCTCTAAATGGCATCTACAAGCCCATTCCCCCATCACTGTCACTATGTGAGCGCAAATTTCTGGGCACTTTAGTGTTCAATCATCTTCCACCCTCGGATTACGAAAGGCACGTCAGCCAATCTGCATCCTCAGGTCTAAGAAGATTGAACAGGGGCAGCTGTTGCACCCCAAAATTTGCCCTCCCATATTCTTCAAGGATTTGTCAAGCAAGGTCACAAAATTCCCCAAGGGTTGTGCAGCTCAACTGTCTCCTACACAGTCAAAACTAGGGTTTGAGTTCTGGTCAAGCAAATGAACTTTTCAAAAGCCCAATCAAGTCTCATATGCCTACAAATGTGGTCAAGCATCCTCATATCAAGTTTCAAGGCATTCAGTTCAAAATTGCACAGTCAAAACCCTAGATTGCACTACAGTCAACTGTAGGGGCAAAATGGTCATTTGACAGTCAAAAGTTCAAATTTTTGGTCAACATATCATTTTGAAGCCACAAACATCATTTGATCAATGCTTGATCATGATTCTCAAAGTTTGGCTCAGAAATCATCAAAGATGCAAAAGTTGCTATATTTGGACAGCTGAAAAAGTCAACTGAAATTGACCAGGGCATAACTTTCACATGGATTATCAGAAAAATTCCATCCAAAGCTCATTTTGAAGAGAAAGACATTTCCTACAACTCATCTTCATATTCCAAGTCCAAGAAATGCTCTCACAAAAAGTTATCAATTTCAACATTATAGGTCATTTTCAAAAGTCAACAAAAAGTGACTTTAAGTCAAAGGCCATAACTTGAGATTGGTAAATCAAAATGACATGGGACCAAAGGAATTGGTTAAAGGACTCAAAGACCTTTTCAAAATGTCCAAGAACATGTGAAAAGCTTAAAAATTGACCAAGTTATGCCTTGTGGAAGTTGGGAAATTTTTGGGAATTTTGAAAAGTCAACAATGGTTCAAATGATCCAAATTTGCTAATGGGCCTATTTTCCTTCCAAATTTCTTCATGCCAAGCCTATGCACGACCATTAGGCCCAAAGGGAAGTATTTTCTCATTTTTTAATTATTTATTTGAATTTATATTAACATTAATTCATTTAAATCATTTTAAATATGTAGAAAATATAAATTTGACCTAAAAAATCTTTTTATGGACATTATAGGCTCAATATCTTGTGCTTAGTCAATTATGGAAGGTTTTGGGTTGATTGGAACTAATTGACACCAAATTGCATATGGAAAAGATATGGAAAAGATCATTGAAATCAAATCTTCAAAAACCATTATGGCCTTGGATTTTGTTCAATTTTTTTGACCTAAATCGTTCCATACAAGTACTAGAACAGAAACCTAATGCAAAAGGACTGCAAGCTGCGCCCAAACAAGCCTTTGCAAATTGAAATTTTTCCATAAAATACAAACACTGAAAACTAGCTTAGAGGTCGATTCAAGCTTCAATTTTCATTCCATTAGCATCCTTAAGCATCCCTGGAGGTGTTTCAATCAATCTCAACCACAAAAGCTCCAAGAATAGGCGCCTGTGACTCAGACTGCGTTGCAAAAAATTCATAATCGTATAGCATTTTTTAAGCACTTTTACAACATTCTATTCATTGCATCATGTTTGTTTTGAGCTTCTGAAACTAACCCTTATGCTTGATTGAAGTTTTACACGTTGTACACGATTTTGCCATGCGAGAATTCTAGGGTTGCAGGTTTCTGAAATTGGGGATTTTGCATAGAGGAAAAATTAGGGCTCATGAGTACCATGGTTGGATTCAGTACCTCAAGACGAAGATATCTTGACCCTCGCGCCTAATTTCTGATCACCATAGCGCTATTTGCTATTTCTTTGAAGGTTGCCTAACACCACGGTTGCAAAACCGTCGCCTATTTGTTTTGTTTTACAGGGTGGGGAAGAAGACGACCTCGTGTCCAATGGTCATTGGCTCTTTTGAATTTCGCGCGAATTTCCAAAAGCACTAACGTGTTCTTCTTATATTATTTATTGTTTATTATTTGTTAAATGAAATACAAATGGCTCAGCTGGCAAGCTATCAACGCGTTAACCTTCATGACCTGGGTTCAAATCCCAGGTCTGTGCAATTTCTCTTATTATTTTCCAATGCAGATTCCTATGCAACGCTGGCACTAAGGACCACCATATACCATCCAGATCAAGCGTGCCACGTCCATCCCAACGTTAGATCAACGGCCAAGAATCTAAGGAACACCTACGCCTAGTCAACGTGTCATACACGATCTAGGAAAGTCAGCAAATGGCAAATTCAATTGGGCCAGGCTTTTCAAATCCATACCTCCTAAATTGGGGCTACACCCCACCCTGGTTTGCATTTTTTACATTTTTCTTCTTACCTTTATTTTTGTTGTTTTATTTATTTTATTGTCTTAATTTAATTAATTTATTTTTCTACGAAATATAAAAACATTCAAAAAATCAGAAAAGACCAAAAATAATAAAGATTTATATTATAATTATTTTCATAAAAAATGCTTGTAATTATTTAGCTTTAATTTAGGTTTATTAAATATTTTTCATAATAAAAATCCAAAAAAATAGAATTTAGGTTTAATAACTTTTTATTTTCTTTTTTTAATTTTTCTCTTTTTTCAGAATAATTATTTATTTATTTATTTTTTATAATTAAATTGCACATAAATAAATTAGGGTTTAATGTAGATTAGATTTTAATTCTTTCATAATAAATAAGAATATTAGAATTAGGGTTTGCCTTTTAATTTAACTTCAATTAATTCCTTTTTCTCATTAAACATAAAAATACCAAAAATACCATTTTCATTTAATTTTAATTTTAGATTCCTTGTTAATTTTAATTGTTTGCAAAAGGGTCCAACGCCCTAGTTTTGTTCAAATTCCTTTATTTCGCGCATTTATTTTACAATCGTTTAAATAATTATGTAATTGTCCCTAAGCCATGTAATTTAAATTTCTCGCACTTTTATTACTTCGCATTATTTATTTTCCATCAAATCGGGTCCGGTTAATTTTGGCGATGTGGACCCGCGCCATTTGTAATAGTTTAGATCTATATTTCCCGCAAATATTAATTGTTAAAAAGCATGCAAGAATGAATGGCCCTAATTAAAATCAAGCGTAGATCACAACAAACATGACAAGACAAATATTTGAAAACGACACACGAATCGCACACACCACCCCTAGGGTACGCCTCACTGTTGCCTTTCAAAAGGTGGTCGTCGAGTAGAAAACGTCTTAGTAAGTCCTCATGATCCGGGAACCTGGCATGAGGGTAGCTTCTAAGGTGTCTTCCCGTTGCTCTGGTGATCACCATGTCCCTAAAAATCGAATTGACCCGAACACCTCCAACGGTGGTGCTACCTACCTCTCAATGGTGGGATGGCACTACTTTAAAGGACATTTACACAGACGAATTCCTTAGGGTAGGTAGGTTCTCAAGGATACTTGCTCTAATTTCAAACAAATCAAAACAAACTGAAATCTTTTCACACCAACACTTTTCAAAAGCTTTCAAAGCAAATTTTTCAAACACTCTGACGTACGAGTCGAACTGAAATTTTTCAAAGAAACTTTTTTAAACCCACATTGAAAAGCAAACAAACAATTTTGAAAACACATTGAGCAAGTATCTAAGAGCCCATGGATAACCATGGATAGAAAGGGTGCTAACACCTTCCCTTTCTATAACCTACCTCCCGAACCGAGAGCAATCTCTTAAAAGGAATTTTTCTGTGCTTTTGTCCTTTCCATTTGGAGAAAATAAAAGACGGTGGCGACTCTTGCTTCCGCGACATTTCGCGAACCAGCGTTAAACAGTCAGTTCCAGATCCACCGATCACAAGGACTATCCCTCATAGCATACCCAAACTGTCGCAAAGCCAAACAAGGATTATATGTGATTCCTCCCCTAATGCCAAGGAGAGGGCTATTAGGGAATTCCCTATAATGATCAATGATGATAACGTCCTTCAAAGATCTAGAACACCAATGAATATCCGAATGCCTGAGTGACATCAACCTATTAGACCATCTCATGCCTTGCTCATTCTTTAAAACAGATCGAGGTAGGTGAGAAATAAACCACCTAGCCAAGAAAGGAGTGAAACACATAAGAATTCCTCTTCTCTTCATGGTGCGTGAGTGAAGAGAGTGCAAAATGTCTCCAAGCAAGGTAGGCACCTGGTTACGGGATAGAAAAACTTTGACCACATTCACATCTATGAGTTAGTCTGGGTTAGGAAATAGTACCATCCCATAGATTAGAAGAGCCACCACTTCTTAAAAAGCTTGCAAATCCAGAGCCTCCCAAAATTGTTGTGCCTTCTCAAACAAAAACTTGGCTAGAAACCCTTTAACACTACTTCTTGTTTCCCAATTTTCCATAACATCATACCATTGCAAATGTAAAGCTCGAGCAATCTCCTCAGGTCTTGGTTCTCTCTCAATACCGGTGAAGGGTAATTGATCAAGAATAGGCACCCCCAAGAGTTGGGAAAATTCTTCCATGGTAGGCACTAGTTGATAATCAGGAAATGTAAAGCAATGGTGATTAGGATCAAAGAATTGGAAAAGCACATGTACCATATCCTCTTCAAAGTTTGTGGTAAATAGGTTGATGAGACGACTGTACTTCTTGGTGAACGGAGAATCGTTGTGAACCCTTGATGCAAATTCCTTAAGTTGAGGAGGCACTTTCACAAGGTTGATTCAGATGGTGTTTCTTCGTGCGGAATCCATGTCCTACAAAATAGAACAAAGATGAATCCCAAAGTCCTTGAAATTGTTAGTGCAAATGCAATGGTATGATGTCATGATGTTATGTACAAGTAAAGACATACACACAAAGCAAACAAGTCCTTAGGTTTAGCCTTGTATGAGGTTCATAGGTAAGTACCCTCTTGAAGTTTAGTTGGTTCAACCTGTCCTAGAAAGTAACCGGGTTCTAGGGGATCTCAATATCATTTATCTTTCTTCATTGGGCATTATTTCAGTGCAGGCCTCTTTTTTGGCAACCGAAATATCCCAAAAGTCCAATCTCAATGAGTGTAGCATCGAGTATCAACCAACTTCGAACTGCACCAAAGCCGGCTATCTCACTACTTCCTAATGGACAAGTTATTCAATTAAAGGTTTTGAGGTTCGTTAGTGCTTCATGACACCACACAGCGGCCCCGTATTCTCCTTAATTCACCATAGGGGATACCGGTACCCACAAATGTGTCACACTAACATAGCTATTGTCTCAACCATATCGGTCTACACCGTACAATCTCCATAATTTTTTCTATTTACCTAATGATGTTCCCAGATCCGGGTAGAGGATCAATACAAACCCAAACAAATACCCATAAATGTAAAGCAAAGAAATCAAACAACGAAAGCATTTAAAGGTGATCTAGCTCTAAGGTAACCCCATTTTTAAAGTACTCCCCAGAAGAGTCTCCAGTTCTGTAATATGGTGGGAGAACTGAGTTGTGTGTTTTACGTTTTATCACACTTGTTGCGGATATCAAGAGTCGCCACCTACTTTTCTTTTATCCAATAAAGGAAAGGGTGAAAAGAATAAGAAAGACCTTTTGAGATATTTTCTTGAGTTTAGGGGGTAGGTTATAAAAAGGGAAGGTGTTAGCACCCTTTTCATCCGTAGTTATCTATGGGCTCTTATTTGCTAGCTCACTTTGAAAATGCTTTGTTTGAAACATGTTTGTGATTTGTTTTGAAAGTATTTTTGAAAGCGCCTTCGTTTAGGCGAACTTTGTAATGATTCTCGTCTCTATAAGAATGTATACAAAGTGTTGACTTTTGAAAATATTTCGTTTTTGAAAGTGTTGGTGTGTTTTAAAGATGTTGTTTTGAAAATGTTATGAGAAAGCCACTATGAATGTTCTACCTACTCAAAAGGGTATTTGTTCTTTTCCTCCTCCTTTAGATATTGATATCTTACCATTGATTAATAAGAAGCCCCATCATTGGATGTGAAGGAACGGGCGCAGGTCGTCGTATAGTCATAGAAGGCAACCTATGAGACGCTTTAGAAATTGTCATAAGGGACTAAGATCGTTTTACCAAAGGCAACGTCAAAGGGTCATCGAGGGACTACAATTTTTTTATCGAGGGTCTTTTCTAAAGCGTCCCACATTCAAGGGACATGACTATTTATTCATAGGCAACAAGTGAGGTTACCCTAGAGGTGCGCGTGTGAAAAGTGTTTAATTGCATGCATTTTTGTCTTTGAGATTAGGATTTTCTATCGGTTGATTTTATCTTTCCATACACACCCTAATTACTAACAATTATATTAAAGTGATAAATTGCGGAAATAAAAATCCTAAGCTATTACATCACTTGGGGGATGGGGGTACAATTTACAAATAGGGATGATGTACAAGCCTAATTAAGTTATTACAACCATATTTAATACCAATAAAAAATATAAAAAGGAAAAATAGTGTACAAAGAAAGAAAGACAAATTTTATGTATTGACACATATCCTCATGCATCGATACATGCCACTGCTTGTTTCTGAAAAACAAAATCAACTCAGTATGAGTCGATACATAACGGTATGTGTCGACTCATTTCTTGTTTGTGTCAACACATTCATGTTTTGTGTCGACTCATACACTTTTCATGTCTCTGTATTGTGCCTAGATAACAGTATGCATCGATGCATAAGGCCATGTATCGACTCATGCCCTGTTCTACAACTAATATGAGTCGACTCTTGCGTGTTTTGTGTCGACCCATAACCTGTTCTATAACTAAAATGAGTCGACTCATGTGAGTATGCATCGACTCATGCTGTAATTTTTTGCCTTTAACATTGTTCTATTGTGTCTACAGGTCAGTTCTCAATATATGATTGAAAAAAATGAAAAGCAAGCAAATGGTTAGTTTCAAGGGAAATGATTACTACATTCTATATTCACAAGTGAATCAATAATGATGCGTGTATGAAAAAAAATTCAAAGTCAAGAAGACTTACCTTGAGACTGCAATTTGTGTTTTGAGTCTTAATACCTTTCAAGATGATGTGATGATCAGAATAGCTTCAGTGAACCTCTAGAAAGTTGCTCCAACCCTTACTTTGTATTGAAAGTTGCTGAGCCAACTCCAACCCAACAAAGTTGTCCAATATTGTTGTTCTTTTTGAGTTTGTAAGATGGTTATATTGGTATTACATAAACTGTTCTGGTGTTTGAACAATCTCTATGTGATGTGAAGTGTTTGGATATTTGGTTTATGGGGGAAGCTTGCAAGTTGGAACAATGGGTTGAGGTTTTGATTTTATGAATGAAGATAGAGTTGAAGATGAGCTGAGTTTTTTTTTGTGAATGAGCAGAGTTTATAGAGAATTCTGTTTTTTCTCTTCCTTCTTTTCTCTCCAAAATCTCACCACTTTTTGTGTATTGTGAAACAACTTATTTATAGATGAAATGGACTGAAATTTGGGAGGGAAATAGATAAGTTTTTTGAACTGTTTGGGTATCTTGTTTCATTTCTTTTTAGATGCAGCACTTATGTGCTAATTTTGTGCAAATATGGGATTGATATAGCTCAGGCTTGGACTGGGTTAGAGGCAACATAGCAGGACTGTTTTGTAGCAGTTTTGGAGTGGAGTGGCAGCTTGGTGCAGGGATGGATTTGTACAAGACATCAGACTATTTTTTAACAAGGTTTTGGGCTGTTATATGGACAGTACAACAAGCTTGGACTTGGCAGCATATCAGTTTTTGGGGCTTTTCTGGACAACAACATTTGTTGCATGATACAAGTCTGGTTTTGTGGATAGATTTATGCAGCTTGTAACAAAGACAAGGCATATTTGTGGATAGCATAATGGCAAAGTTTGAAGATTGAGTCAAAGGGAAAATTTCAAACAAGACATAAGTTTAGGATTTGTAACTTGCAGTTTTTAACTTAAAAATGCAGCCTTGTTGTTTAATTGAAAGCTTATAACAACTTGAATTGTGGTAAAAAGATGTCATGAAATTAACCTGTATAAAACAACTTAGAAAAATTTCTTAGTCTTGCAAAGTTTGATTTTTGATTTTCTTGATTTCTTGATGATCAAATTTTATATTTTGAATGTCTTGATGAAATGTGATCTTTGAAACTCAAATTTGATCAAAAAGTCAAAATTTGACTTTTTAATGTACAATTGACTTTTTTCATCAGCTGGCCAATTTTCATCTATCAATTCACTGATCTCAGGAGATAAATTGAAATATGAGATTAACTCAACATGATGTACTTGAACCCTTGAGATCATGTTTCAAACCAATAAGTCATGTATTGGTTCAAAAGTCAAAGATTGGTCATTCTCAATCAAAACCCTAATTTGGAGTCTCAATGCTTCGGAGATGATTTTATATGATAAATTCCTTGAGAATCCTTGAGCATTGGAGATCCTTTATGAGGAATGTCTTGAAAAAGAGAGGGAAAATTTTGGGGTACAACATCTGTCTTCACCAAGTCTGACGGGGTCTCCTATCCAAAGATGCATCTGAGGTCTTATGTCGGCAAGATTCAACCACACAACGCCAATAAGAAGTTATGGGTGCAATTTTTCCAAGAATGCTTATCTAGAACACAGTTGGAGTGGTTCTATCAACTTGAGGGGACTAATATCCACACATGGGAGGATCTGACTGCTGCCTTCTACAGACAATACCAATACAATGCTGATCTTGTGCCAACCCACGTGTAATTACAAAGTATGACTATGGGCTCAAACAAAGGCTTTAAGGAGTATGTTCAAAAATGGAGGGACCTAGCTGGAAGAGTGCAATCCTCGTTGACTGACAGAGAATTAGTGGACATGTTTATGGGCACCTTGACTGGTCCATTATTTAATTTTCTTATTGGAAGTTCTTTGTCAGGATTTACTGAGTTGATTATGACTGGTGAACGAGTTGAAAGTGGAATAAAAAGCAGAAAGATCCCCATGGCCTCAACCTATAATGCTGTAAAGAAACCTTTTGTTGGTAATAAGGAGACTAATGATGTTTATAGACAAAGGAACCGTATCAAGAGTGATCGTCATCAGTTGGTAGGAGTTGTATTGATTTCAAACCCGACCCCAGTTCAACGACCACAACAATCAAACAATCAACAAAGGCCTGATGCCCCAAGGAGGAAATTCACTAGAATCAACATGCCATTGTCTCAAGCTTTACAACATCTATTGAAGGAATATTTGGTAACCCTGAGGAAACTTCCTTAAAACCTCAATACTTCATCTCTGAAATACAACCAGAATGCAAAATGTGCCTATCATTCCAATAGCTCTAGGCACGATACCAATGATTGTTGGGCCTTAAAAAGCAAGATCCAAGATTTAATTGATAACAAAGTGATTGAGTTTGACCCTCCACAAACCACTCCTGTCATTACTGCTCCCATGCCCAGTCATGGTAAAGGTGTCAATGCTATTGACGATGTCTCTTTTGTCTCCACCATCGATGATTTGACCAATCCATTGTTGACCATTAAGAAGAGTCTGGTGAGAGCCAGTTTATTTCTTGACTACCTTGAAATTTTTTGCCATTGTGCTTCCATAACCAATGGCTGTATGTGGCTGAAGAAAGGTATCCAACGCCTGATTGATAGCCATGAAATTATGTTCGAGAAAACTTCGTCCGTGAAAAGTTTACCTCAAGATGTTTCCATAATCACAATCTCTAACACCCCTATTACGATCACCTCTAAAGGCCCTATAAGGATTCCTGCTGAGCCAAATGTGGCTCCCCTAATTATCACTACACCGAGCCCAGTCCGCATTTCATCTGACAAAGTTGTGCCTTGGAACTATGGGGAAGAAGTTTATTACCATGGTGTCAAGCAAGAGCTATGGATTATTGAAAATGAAGAGCCTGAAATTACAAACATTGCGGGAACTAGTAAGGTCACTAGGACAAGAAGGGTCTTCTCTCTGAAGATCTCTCCTCCAACAACTACTACAACACCTGTTCGTATTCCTACTGCTAGACCAATTACTGATAACCGAGGTAAAGAGAAAGTTGTTGAGCCTGCCCTGGCAGAGGTACCCTCAAAAGAAGTAACAATTGAAGACTCATCTAGGCAAGAGATGGAAGAAATTCTGAAAATCATCCAAAAAAGTGACTATAAAATAGTGGAACAACTGGGACAAACACCCTAAAAAATATCCACAATGTCCTTATTGTTATGCTCCGAGGCACATGCCCAAGCTTTGTTGAAATTCCTGAAGAATGCCCATGTCCCACAAGAAACTACTGCTGATCAATTTGAGAATTGTGTAGCAAGCCTAACTGTTGACAATAGCTAGGGAATTTTTGATGCAGATTTAACTCCGGCAGGGAAGAATCACAATAAAGCTCTCCATATCTCTATTGAATGCAAAGGCACCACTCTGGCACATGTGTTAGTAGATACTGGGTCCTACCTCAATGTTTTACCCAAAGGTGCTTTAGACAGATTGGACTGTGAAGGGTTGGTGCTGAAACCCAACGATATTATGGTGAGAGCCTTCTATGGTTCGAAAAGAATGGTCCATGGAGAGGTTGATCTCCTAATCAAGGTGGGATCTCAAGTTTTCAATTCAACTTTTTATGTAATGGATATCCTCCCGGCCTATTCTTGCTTGCTCGGACGCCCACAAATTCATGAGGCAGGTGCGATTACCTCTACATTACATCAAATGCTAAAATACCCAGTGAAAGGGAAGGTTGTCACAGCCAGTGGAGAGGAAGAATATATGGTCAGTCATTTGAATTCTTTCAAATACGTTGAAATGGATGGTGAATTCATTGAAACCCCCTATCAAGCATTTGAGGTAATCCCTCTAATGGTTGTTGTTGCTACTTCTTCTACTCATGAAATATCTAAAGGCACACCAAGAATGGCCTCTCTAAAGGATGCTAGGGCTGTTGTAGAAGATGGAGGCTGCACTATCTGGGGAAAACTTCTTGACATCCCCTACAAATCTGACAAATTTGGACTGGGTTTTACTTCAAAGGCTCAGAAAGAGGTCTGACATGCTCGTGCTAGTGGACCACCTCTCTATTAGAAACAATGAAGTCAATTCACTGGAAGACACTGATAGTGATGGTGACTTGGACGACTGGATATTCCCAACTGCTGATGGAGGGATTAACAACTGAAAAGCCAAATATTTCATCTCAATCTCCTTCAACCAGGAGTAATTGCTATTTCCTGTTTTTATTACTTTAAGAACTTTGTCTGTATAATTACCTTCAAAATAATGACTTTAAACCATGTGCCTTGCCCGGGGCACAATGGTCCATTTGTTAAGGGTTTGTCATTTCATATATCATATGCTCATTTAATGAAAACATTGGACAATTTTGCATTCAAATTTTGTGCTCCTTGTCTTTCTTTTACTTTACTGCATTTTCAAATAGCCATGTGACCTTACATGCAAACACACACATTTGCAGATCCACATCCACTCTGGATCTCATTGACAACAATTCTGCTATTACCGATTATGACTTCCAAAATCCAATCTATCTAGGGGAAGACGGAGGTGAAGAAGATTGTGAGATACCTGGATAACTCGCCAGACTCCTGATATAAGAGGAAAAGGCCATCCAACTACACGAAGAACCGATCAAAGTGGTAAACTTGGGTACTGAGGCAGATAAGAAAGAAGTCAAGATTGGCGCCAACTTGGAAGACAGTGTAGAGAGAAGATTGGTACAAATGTTGCACAAATATGTTGATGTATTTGCTTGGTCATACAAAGACATGCCAGGGCTCGATACTAATATCTTGGTTCATCGTCTGCCAATGAAAGAAGGCTGTTATCCGATCAAACAAAAGGTTCATCGCATGCGCCCTAATATGTCCGAGAAGATCAAGGTTGAGTTAATGAAACAATTCAATGCAGGTTTCTTGGCAGTGACGTTGCATCCCCAATGGGTTGCAAATGTTGTTCCAGTGCCGAAAAAAACGGTAAGGTCCGTATGTGTGTAGACTAAAGGGATTTAAATAAGGGAAACCCAAAAGATGACTTCCCACTACCGCATATTGATGTCTTAGTTGATAAAACTACTCAACACAAGGTGTTCTCTTTCATGGATGGCTTCTCTGGGTACAACCAAATCAGAATGGCGCCTAAAGTCATGGAGAAGACTACTTTTGTCACACAGTGGGGCACCTTATGTTATAAAGTCATGCCTTTTGGGCTGAAGAATGCAGGAGTAACTTATCAACGAGCTATGGTGGCTTTATTTCATGATATGATTCATCATGAGATAGAAGTCTATATGGATGACATGATAGCAATATTCCAAACGGAGGAAGAACACCTTGATCATCTGCACCATCTGTTTGAGATGTTGAATAAATACAAGCCGAGGTTGAATCCCATCAAATGCATCTTCGGGGTAAGGTCTGGTAAGATCCTAGGTTTTATCGTTAGTGGAAAAGGTATTGAAGTCGATCCTGCAAAAGTCAAAGCAATCCAAGAAATGCTAGCTCCTCGTACTGAGAAGGAGGTTAGAGGTTTTCTAGGACGACTAAACTACATTTCCCGATTCATCTCTCACTTGATTGCTAATTGTGAGCCACTCTTCAAGCTGTTGAAGAAAGATCAAGTAGTCAGATGGAACAACGATTGTCAAATAGCTTTTGACAAGATTAAGGAATACTTGCAAGAACCACCAATCCTGATGCCACCAGTTGAAGGAAGACCTCTGATCATGTACTTAACCGTGTTCGAGAATTAAATGGGGTGTGTGCTGGGGCAGTATGACGAGTCTGGTCAAAAAGAGCATGCAATTTACTACCTTAGCAAAAAGTTTACCAACTGTGAAATAAGATATTCACTGTTCGAGAAAACTTGTTGTGCTTTGGCATGGGCTGCTTGCTGACTAAGACAGTATATGTTGACTCATACCACTCTATTGATCTCTAAGATGGATCCCATCAAGTACATCTTTGAGAAGCCAACTCTCTCCGGAAGGATAGCCCGATGGCAAATGATCTTGACTGAATATAACATCTAGTACACTACTCAAAAAGCAATAAAAGGAAGTGTACTGACATACCATTTGGCACATAAAGCTGTAGATGATTACCAATATATGAACTTTGAATTCCCGAATGAGAATATAATGCTGATTATGGATTTTGAAAAGCCTGGACCGTATGAAGGACCTGAACAAGGATCCCTATGTACTATGGTTTTTGATGGAGCTTCCAACGCACTGGGTAACGGAATCGGAGCTGTGATCATTTCTCCTAAAGGTTTCTATACTCCTTTCACTTCCAGGCTTTGCTTTGACTGTACCAACAATATGGCCGAATACGAAGCATGCATCTTAGGTCTCAAGGCTACTATTGACCTAAAAATCAAATTCTTAAGTGTATATCGAGACTCAGCTTTGGTCATCAGTCAAGTTAAAGGAGAGTGGGATACAAAACATCCAAATCTTATCCCTTATAAAGAGCTTGTGCTAACCTTGATCCCATACTTTGAAAAAATCACCTTTGAACACATTCCGAGGGAAGAAAATTAGTTGGATGATGCTCTAGCTACCATGTCTTCTATGTTTAAGGTCATATGGGACAATGAAGCACCCCAAATTACTGTAAAAAGATTTGACGAACTGGTGAAATGCTATGAGATTGACACTAAAGGTGTATAGGAGAAGCCTTGGTTTCATGAGGTAAAAAGATATCTCGAAGCTCAAGAGTATCCTGAAGGAGCGTCAGTCAATGACAAGAAATTCTTACGGAGGTTCTCAGCCAAGTTCTTCCTAAGCAACAAGGTCTTCAAGCGTATTCATGATCCAATTCTTCTCCATTGTATAGACAAGAAGGAAGCAGAGAAGATCATGGAGGATATGCATGAAGGTATATTTGGTACTCATTATAGCGGACACACTATGGCCAAGAAGATTCTGAGAGTTAGTTACTATTGGTCGACCATGGAAACTGATTATCATAACCACTCGAGGACTTTCCATAAGTGCCAAATTTATGTTGATAAGGTTCACGTGCCTCCAATACCTTTGAATGTCATGACTTCTCCTTGGCCATTTGCAATGTGGGGATCCAATATGATTGGAAAAAATCAAGCCCACCGCTTGTAATGGACACTGTTTCATTCTTGTCGCCATCAACTACTTTAACAAATGGGTTGAAGCAACTTTATTTGCCTCAGTTACCAAGAACATCGTAGCCCGGTTCATCAAACATAACCTCATCTGTCGGTATGGTATCCCTAAGAGAATCATCACTAACAATGGCACCAACCTTAATAATGCCATGATCACTGAGCTCTGCACATAGTTCAAGATCAAGCATCACAACTCTCTCCATATAGACCTACGATGAATGGCGCAATGGAAGATGCTAATAAAAATATAAAGAAGATTGTGCAAAAGATGGTGGTGACCTAGAAAGAATGGAATGAGATGCTACCATTTACTCTTCATGGCTATCGTACGTCAGCGTGAACATCAATTGGGAAACCCCTTTCTCTTTGGTTTATGGCATGGAAGCCGTCATGCCTGTCAAAGTTCAGATTCCTTCTCTAAGGATTATGAAAGAAGCAAACTTAGATGAAGACAAATGGATTCATACATGATTGGATCAGTTGAATTTGATTGATGAAAAGAGGCTAGCTGCTGTTTGTCATGGTTAGATGTACCAGAAATGCATGATCAAAGCTTTCAACAAGAAGATCAAACATCAAGTGTACCAGGATGGCGACTTGGTAATAAAGCACATCATTCTGCCACAAGGTGATCCCAGGGGCAAATGGACCCCCACTTACAAAGGGCCATTTATTGTTAAGAAAGTATTCTCGGGCAGTGCTATGATGCTAACCACTATGGACAACGAAGATTTCCCGCACCCTGTGAACATGGACATAGTAAAAAAATACTATGCATAAGAATGACCCGCTAGGTTGACACACCTAGGAAAAAATAATGGCATCCCGGTAAACCAAAAGGGTTCAGGAAAAAGTTAGGGATATATATAAAAGATTGTACACCTGGTAAGTCGAAAACTTGAAAAGGCGGCTTGGGCAAAAAAGGGTATCCTGGTGGGCTGAAAACCTGAAAGGGCGGTCCGAGAAAAAATTAGGAATTAAAAAGCGTACGAATATATCCCGTTGGATCACTTACATGCAATATTTAATACCAAGATCAAAATTTCAAATGGTACAAGATCAGTTCAATCAACTTCTTCTGATGGAAAAGGACGAGGTGTTCGAAGACATCGGGGCAATAGCAGAGTTGAAAACCAATGAGATCATTTCCACATGACTATATATACATTTTGTTTTCACTTTGTACTCTTTTCATTTCACGACGACTTCCTCTTACTACGATTTCCGTATCTTCGTACAAAATCATCTGTTTATAGGCAAAATATCAATACAAATACATCTTAAAGTTCAAACTTTTGGTTTTTCTGTTTTGTTTGCAAAAACGTCCAATGACTAAAATTGAACGAACATATATGAACATGATTAACTGTTAACAAATATATGCATAAGAACATGAATAAGCATTTACTCAAGATTCTAGGAGGTGGAATAACATCCATAAATCCCCACAGAGCATGAGATTACCCCCACAGAGTAGTCTCCAGAAATAAGGGTACATTCCCCGCAGTCTCCCCGGCCGATCGCTCTAGAAAATAAAGGAATATAATTTCCTCCCTGTGAGACCTCCCCACGGACTCCCAATCAGTATAATGCATGGAAATTATCTTCCCCAGTTGAGTTTAGTCCCCTAAGATTGAAAAAAAAGAAACCTTGTAGAGTCCTCCTCTCTAGCAAGATCAATTTCCCCAAGAGATTTGTTTCCTCAGCAGAGCACTTCTCCATCAAACAAGGGTTTATTTCCCCAAAAAGGTTCATTTCCCCAACAAGTTTTATTTCCCCAACAACCTATATATTCCCCAGCTTGAGTACTACAAATCACTGACAAAAATTTTCTCCCCAGTAAAGTCATCACTATCCCCAGAAAGTTGCTGAGAAGCCTGGAATCCGAGCAGATACTAGTTAACTTTATCTTCTCCAGACAAGTCTCTTTTATCCCCAATAAGGGTATATAAGAAATAAATTCCCCAATAAGAGTAACAGACGACCAATGTTCCTAAACTCTACTCCCCAAACAAAGATCAATACATCCCCTGCAGAATTTCCTCAAACAAGCAAGCAGGAATCCCCAATAAAAGACAAGATTGAAGACACACATATTCTTCATCCTCGGCAATAGTCAGGGATTTATTTCCCCAGAAGAAGATACACTTTAACAACATTACACATTCATATATCATAGCATATGCATACAAAACACATATAGCACAATCTCATTTATTTTGAGAACATTATTACGCAATGCATTTCATACATCAGTACATTGCATACAACTAACTCTTTACCCTTTCATGAAAGAATCAATCGACAGACCGATATCATCAACAAATCCTCGAAACAAGTTGTAGGTCACTCTCTGAAACAAAGCAAGGAAAAATATCTACATGATGGACACTCCCTTCAAACATTTGCTGGCTCATTTTAAATTGACCAAAGATTTATTCTGGTACTTCTCTCAGTAGACCTTTTTCTGGGTTAGAGTAAATCTACCATAGTGATACTTCTTTCAGTTAAAGATTTAAATACCTCTGCTGGCTCAAATTAAATCAACCAAATATTTATTCTGATACTTCTCTCAGTAGACCTTTTTCTGGCTCAGATTAAATAGACCAATGATTTATTCTGATATTTCTCTCAGTTAAAAATTTAAAGACCTCTACTGGCTCAGATTAAATCGACCCAAGATTTATTCTGATACTTCTCTCAGTAGACCTTTTTCTAGCTCAAATTAAATCGACCAAAGATTTATTCTGATACTTCTCTCAGTTAAAGATTTAAAAACATCTGCTGGCTAAAATTAAATTGACCAAAGGTTTATTCTGATACTTCTCTCACTATACCTTTTTCTGACTCAGATTAAATCGACCAAAGATTTATTCTGATACTTCTTCAGATACAATCGAGCGAAGACTCATTCTGATATTTCTATCAACAATTATCTCTGGATGTCATTTATAAGCCCATCTCCAACAACTTTTTGTCACCTCTCCAAAAGGAATCTTTAAGCCCATTCTCAATATAATCAACAAACAGTTTAACTTCGTGCACAAGCGAGTGCAAATTTCTGGGCACTTAAGTGTCCAATCATCTTCCACCTTCAAGTCAAAAATGGAGGAAAAATCCAATCTAACTCTTCAGGTTTAAGAAGATTGAACAGGGGAAGCTGTTATACCCCAAAATTTCTCTCTTTATTCTCAAGACATTTCTCACAAAAGATCTCAAATGCTCAAGGATTCTCAAGGGTTTGATCTGACAAGCTCACCTCCTAAGCACTGAGCCTCCAAATTAGGGTTTTGATTTTCTCAAGGAAAATTGGAATTTTGATGACTCAAATGACTTTCATGGTTCATTATAGACTTCTAATAATTCTCATACCAAGTTTCAAGTCTTGCATCACAAATTTTCCCATTCAATTGCTCAGATGATTGAAAATCAGTTATATTGCGTAAAAAGTCAATTATGGTCAACATACAGTCAAACTTCATGATTTTTGGCCAACATAAACATTTTGAAGTAATATTCATCAATTTATCAAGTGTTTATCACAATTCCTCAAGAAAAGCACTCAAACCATCAAAGGGGTAAAATTGTCAAAATTAGGGTTTTGATTGAGAATGACTGATCATTGACTTTTGACCTAGTACATGACCTAATGGCTTGAGGAATAATATCAAGGACTCAAACACAACATGTTGAACTAATTTCATGGCTCAAATAATTTCTCAAGATAAATGGATTGATATTTGAAATTTGATCAACTGATGAAAAGTCAACTGATACACAAAAAGTCAAACCTTGACTTTTTGGTCAAACATTAAATTTCAAAGATCAAAATTCATCAAGACATTCAAAAATATCAAACTTGATTATCAAGAATCAAGAAAGTCAAAAATTCAATAAAAAAGTCAAGATTTCTAAGACAAAAAATTTCTAAGTCTTTTTATACTTGATAAATTCATTACTTCATGACAATTTTTCACCAAGATGCAAGATGATTCAAGGAAAACTTTCAACATGAAAGTTGTAGATCTTGATGAATTCTACAACTTTGTATTAGAGGTTTTATTTCTAAAAAATGCTTATATTTGAATATATAGGCTCATGAAGTGATGACATTATTCATAAAACACTTAGTGAAATTTTCAACAAGTTTAGGCAGATTTTTGACCTAACTTCTTGACCAATTTTTACCTAGTTCCAATTTTATTTTGTCAAAATGGTAAACATGAAGGTTTTAGAAAATGTTTCAAGCTTTCGAAATTGTCCATGAACTTGAAGAGATCATTTTTTAGCTAGGAGAATCGAGAGAAGAAGTTGAGCATCCATTCTTACATTTCAAGCCATTTTCATGAAGAACAATTGATCAAATCTCAAACTTATGCTGCATAATCTTGATTTGTAGGCTTATAACTTGTAAATAACTCCATAATTAATTGTTTACACAATTAATTGAGGTATGATCCAAGTTATTAAGCCACTGTCCACATGATTTTTCCATTTATTGCACAAAGGCACCATTGCCATTCTTGAAAAGTTACTTTAATCACAAAGTCAACTTGTCTTGAGCCTCTTACTTGTTTCTTCTAAACAAACTAAACCTAAAAGATCAAAAGAAGCATGTTTAAAGTGTTCAACCACTCTATAAGTCTTGTACTTCACATTAGGATAATACTTGTCAAGATTTCTTCAAAAACAAGTCAAAAAACCATAACATGTGATCTTTCTTTTCTCATCACTCAAGCCCTTAAACCTTTCCCTATAAATGGAGACACCATTTTGCAAGTTAGGACACGAATTCACAAGCCTTGAAACTCCCTCAAACTCCCTCAAACTAGAAATTGCATCTAAAGCTCCATAACTTGCCATTTCTGCCTTTGAATCCCAAACTTCAAATCCACTCGTGCATTTTTCATTTTAATCCTTCAAACATCATCTATATATCATATAGAAGTGATCCAAACACTTGAATCACTTATGTAACACATCCATCACCATCCACCATTTTCACAACTCAGTTATGCAACTTGACTTCTCCAAGAAGATTCAAGCACTCCCAGCTCAAACTAAGCATTATATTAGATTTTTAGGATCCACTAAAGCTATTCAGATTATCACAACACCTCCAGGAGTGCTCAAACTCAAAACACGATTTCCAGTTTTGAGGTAAGTTTTCTTAACTTTGAACTTCTCATACAAGCATCATTAATAGTTATTTTGTAAAGATAAAATGTAGACATCATTTCCCTGAAGCTAACCATGCCCTTAGTTTTCATTTATCTTGCCTGAGTGATACGAGTTTTGAAGTTGAAGTTACAGAAAAATTAGGTCACAATTTGGTACCAAGCAAAATTCGTGCTCATATTTGAGTGTTAGTTCAAGTTATTTACATATTTGAAATCGTGATGAAATTTCTAACAAGTTTGATGTTTACAATTTCTGAAATGGTTGAGAAATGAGTAAGTTCAAAAGTTCAAAAATCTGGCGCGAGGAAGAAGATAAAGTACGGTCAGGACTGAGTTTATTTTAAATTTAGTGCAAGTTGTATTATTACCGGATGAAACAACCACCCCAGTGGCAGAGCGCACGCGTACAAAGCATTAATATAGATAGACCTGGGTTCGAGCCCCAGCGTCCCCATTTTATTATTTTTCACACTTTTTTGGGTCTATTTTTGTTTCTAAGTGCGTTGGGCCTCCAGTATTTGGGCCTTAACCTTTTTCTTTCCCCTCACCTCCCTGATTGCTTCATACTACCTGGCCCATTATCTTTATTTATTTATTTCTGATTTAAAACCAAACAAAAACTCTTTGGGCCTAGAACCAAAAACATTTCTCCATACCCCCATTTCACTTTTTGAACACTCAGGCCCAATTTTTATTTTCTTTATATTTTTTATATTTTTTATTTATTTATTTTAATAAAAATAAAAAAATATATTTTTCTTAAATAACTAGACTAAAAACTTTCTAATTTTATTTTATTTTTACTTCATTTATTTTTATAAATAGAACACTAAAAATATTTTCTTAACTAATTAATCTTTTAGGATTAAAAATAATTAGAATTAGGGTTTATATAATTTTTATTTTTAATTAAATTATACTTTAGGTCTTGTTAAAAAAATAAATTAACTTCTCTTGTAAATTAATTAGTTAATTAGGTTAATGAAAACCTTTTCCATCAAAAAACCACAAAAACAAATTCTTTTCTCCTTACATTATTCTCGCGTATTTTATTATTTCGCA
Source organism: Vicia faba (assembly GCA_948472305.1). NCBI lineage: Eukaryota > Viridiplantae > Streptophyta > Magnoliopsida > Fabales > Fabaceae > Vicia > Vicia faba. The sequence continues at coordinate 778,658,265 of OX451737.1, forward strand.
TTATTATTCTTGTACATAGTTTGTAATAGTAATTAGGGCTTTATTGCTTTATATTCTCCATTTGTAAATTTGTATCCCCCATCCCTAAAAGTATTGTAATAGCGTAGGACATTTAAGTTCAACAATTTATCGCTTTCCATATTATTGCTAGTAATTAGAGTTTGTATGGCAAGACTTAAAATCAATACTAGATAACCTAAATACAAGAAAAATACATGAAAACAACACCCTTTGCACACTTACACCTCTAGGGTAACCCACACTTGTTTCCTCGGATAAAATAGGCATGCCCCACAAATGTAGGATATTTTAGCAAAGACCCTCGATTAAAAGATTGTAGTCCCTCGATGACCCTTCAATGTTGCCTTCAGTAAACAATCTTAGTCCCTCATGACAATTGCTAGAACATCTTACAAGTTGCCTTCAATGACTATACGACGACCCACACCTGTCCCTTCACATCCAATAATAAGGCTCTCTATCAATCAATGGTAGATAAGCATTATCTAAGGGAGGAGGAAAAGAACAAAGACTTTTTGAGTAGGTAGATTGCTCGTAATTGCTTGCTCAAAAACAAAACCATATACACCTCACACTTTCAAAAACACTTTTCAAACAAACATTTTGTATACATTCTCAATGATATGAGAATTATTACAAAATGGCCTTACATTGGCATTTTCAAACATCTTTCTAAACACTTCCTTTCAACAAATTTTTTCAAAACCAACACTTTGTATACATTCTCAATGATACGAGAATCATTACAAAGTTTTCCAAACTTAGGCGTTTTCAAAATATTTTCAAACTTAAACAAACACAAAGCATTTCAAAGCAATCAAGTAATTAAGAGCCCGTAGATAACTACAAATGAAAAGGGTACTAACACCTTCCCTTTTCATAACCTACCCCCTGAACTCAAGAAAATTCTCAAAAGGTCTTTCCTGTTCTTTTCACCCTTTCCTTTATTAGATAAAAGAAAAGTTGATGGCAACTCTTACTATCCGCAACAATTGTGATAAAACACAAAACACCAAGTCAGTTCTCCCACCATATCACAACCATCCAATGTCAATTTCATCAAGATGGATTTGGCAGCACATTGAGGGCAGAACCGGTATCGGTGAGTACCCTAGACAGACTTGTAGTACCTATCTGAATAGAGATGTGCAATGCTTTTTTGTGAGCTCAGCCTTGTGGAGGTAACTCACTGTTGTTAAAACCAAGATATGATCCAGATGTCAAATTTGCTACTACATTGTCAAATTGATTCACACTAATCTCTTCTGCGACATGGGCATAACTTAGAACCTTCATTAAAGAATCCCGATGCACTTCTGAATTAATGAGAAACGAGAGTATTAAATTTTTAGCTGGGGTTTGGTGAAGCTGATTCACCACCCTATAGTCACTCCTTTTAATTATATTAAAAAACTCATCTGCCTCTTGCTCGGTAAAATTCTTGTTCGGAGGTTCTTGTTCCTTACTTGATTCTACCAATGATTTTCCTTTTTCCTTCACTAGAACATCATTTTTATTTTTTTTACCATATCATCATTCTTCTTTGGCGGTTCAGATCTAAAGATTCGACCATTGTGGGTCATGCCCCCTATCCCTGATGTATTTGTGATTGCAGGTCCTTAACTTGTTGACGATTCACATTCCTGTTTCAATCAGTTAACGTATACAGTTGAATCATAACTCCATGGTACTGCTTTATCATTTTCATAAGGGGTAGGTGATGGCCCCTAATTACCATTGTAGCCTTAGAGCTACTGGTATCCTTAGAGTATGCTTCGGTGTTATAACTGGGGTTTCTACTGATTCTCCCCACGGAATTACGAGAGTCTTCTTGTTGAGTTTCAGCCTTTGGCAAGGGATTACCAATGGCATCTTTGTACTTCATTCAATCGCAGCTACATATTCATTTTTAGGGTATGGTCCAAATTAGACTATCACCTGGTTCACTAATTTTTGTAATGTTCTTTAGAAAGCTTCATTGTGTTCCAATAGGAACCCACACTCCAATAGATATTCCTTTAACAAATTTATTTGCGCCTTTACTCGTCCAGCTGCCCCAAAGTCAGTGACCACTTTGATTGCATTTATAGTTGGTCCACCATGCGGAGGTATGGGGTTTGACTTCATATTCGACTTTTAGAAAGTGATGTGTTGGGCATCTAGAAAATCCCGAACCTTGTGCCTAAAGGCCCAACATTTCTCTATAGTATGTGTAACACGGAGGAAGAACTGACTTTACTGGTTTTGCATTTTATCGCACATATTGTGGTTAGGAAGAGTCGCCACCAGCTTTTCTTTTATCCAACAAAGGAAAGGGTGAAAAGAACAGGAAAGACCTTTCGAGAATATTTTCTGAGTAAGGGGGGTAGGTTATGGAAAGGGAAGGTGCTAGCACCCTTTCCATCCGTAGTTATCTATGGGCTCTTAGTTGCTAGCTCACTTTGAAAATGCTTTTTTGTGTAAGTGTGTTTTGAAGATATTTTGAAAAGATGCTTTAGTGCGGCGAACTTTGTAATGCTTCTTGTTTCAGTGGGAACGTATACACAGTGTTTTTTGTCTTTGAAAATATTTAGAAAAGAGTTTGTGTATGTGTGAAAAAATTGTTTTAGATTGTTTTTATGAGCAAGCAGCTAGGAGCTATCTACCTACTCGAAAGGTTTGTTCTTTTCCTCTTTTCCTTTAGACAGTGCTATCCTACTATTAGTGAGTAAGTAGCCTTATGGTTGGATTTTTGAGGGACGGGCGAGGGTCATCGTACAGTCACAAAAGCAACTAGTAAGATACTTTCGTAATTACCCTATGGTGTTAAGATCATATATCGAGGCAACACCGAAAGGGTAATTGAGGGACTTATGATCTTTAAACCAAAGGGTCAGCACTAAAATATCTTACGTTCGAGAGTCGTGACTGTTTATTCCGAAGGCAACAAGTACAAGTACCTTAGAGGTACGCGTTTTATTCTTTTCATACAAGTCTATTAGCATTCATCTAACAGTTAATATTAGTACGAAAATAAAGATGCGGGAATTTAAATCTACACTATCACAAGACTTCGGGGTGGGGGAATTACAAACCAAAAAGGGGGGAAAGAAAAGTGTAAAAATCCTAATTAAAACTATTACATCCTTTATACAATTACATAATTATGAAAAATAATGCAAATAAATAAATAGACGCGCGAGGGAAGAAAGAAAAATGAAAGAATGGAGAAAAAAACCTAAGAAAAGCTTCTAAGTGATAAAAGAAATGTTTTTTTGTTGTTTTTATTTGTTTTAGGAAAATATTTAAATTAAATTAAGAAAAAGAAAACCTAATTCTAATTGATTAATTAATTTTTAAAAGAGTGATTACAAATGATTAATTAAAATTAATTTAATTAACGAAAATCTAAGTCTAATTATTTTTGTGATTTTGATTTTATGATTTTTAGGGAAAATAAATTAATTGAAATAAAAGAAAACATATAATAAAATAAAAAGACAAAAAATTAAATTGGGCCAAGCTGCAAAACAAGTAATTAGAGGGGTGCAGAGATTTGAAATCCCCTAAGCCCAATAACATTGGCCTAGGCGCTGTAGCAAGGCATGGGGGAGAAACACCATCTTCTCCGATGATGTATTTTTTTTTTTGAAAACCTGCAAAAGAAAAAAATAGCTCAAATCTTTCGACCTAAATCGCATGCTGCAAGTTCAAATATGACATTAGTTTGGCCTGAAATGGCCTGTAGAGTGAGATTCGAAACTCAATGGTTCTTGAGCCCTAACAATGGTATTTTAGTGTTTCTGCACCAAACCTTACATGTGACACGTTAGATCCATTCTAAATATTAATAACAACAAGGATATATGCATAAAATTACTTTAAATCACATGATTAGAGAGTTCGAGGAATTAAAACCTTACCAAAAGGGTATGATTGAATGTGGGAGTTTTGAACGTGGAAGGGCTTGGCTATCAGCCTGGTTGAACTCATGAGAGCCTCAGGGATATGATTTGATCACTGGTTTGGACTGATCACGCCTGGGAATGCAGTTATGAGTTTTGCAACTTTGAGAATATTTTCTTAAGAATTTTGTGAAGCTTTATTTGCAATATTTTTTCGTCCCCTTTTAGGTTGAAATATTGTGTATTTATAGAGGATTATGAGGCTTGATCAATATGGTAAAGAATCACATCATTGAAGCCACCAACACGACAAGGAATCACACCATTAAACCATGGTTTAAAACAAAAATCAAGTTTTGAAAAGTTTCCAAACTTCATGATCTCTTGCCATTTTCTTTTGCTGCATGAACCTGGTCATTTTTGATGTACCTTTCACGAATTTGGGCCTCTTGAATGATCCAAATGAAGCCCACTTAAGCTTTGATCCATTTGTTCGATATTTCACTTGATTTCTTTTATATTTAATTGAAAAATCGAATAAATAGAAATAAAAATCAAAATAATAAATTGATAGTTTTAGAGGCTCTTGGATATGTCATGAGTATGTTTGAACTCTAAAAAGTTAGGCCCAATAACTTAAAATCACAAATTTGCTGAATTGAGATTTCATGCATTTCTTGAAAATTGCCCAACTTGTGAAACTCATAACTTGCTCAATTTTCGTTTTTTGAAGATGATCTTGGACTTTTTGGAAAGCCCAATATGTACTATACACTTTCTATTTTAATAATTTTTGTATTTGGAGACATTATCTTGATGTAAGTTGTCTTGATAAAAAGTGTCTTTTGTTGACTTTTTGAAAATGACCTATAATGTATGAGATCATATCTTCCAAATGAAGCATTTTTTGGACTTGAGAATAAATACAAAGATGTAGAGAATAGAATTTTCTTCAAAATGGGTTTTTGTTGGGGAAAAGTTGATGAAGCATGAGAAAGTTATGCCTGGTCAAAGTTCAATTGACTTCTCCTAAGGAAAACCCTAATTTGGCAATTCTTGAATTTTGATGATCTGAGGACTTTCCTAGGGGAATCATGATCAAACTTTGATAAAATGATGAATATCACTTCATAATGTTGATGTTGACCAAAAATCTTGAAGTTTGACTGTATGTTGACCATAGTTGACTTTTTAATCAATACAATTGATTTTCAAGCATTTGAGCTATTGACTGAGTAAACTTGTGATGTAGAACTTGAAACTTGACATAAACCTTGTTGAGGACCTATTAAGAACAATGAATTCATTTGAGATATTTTTAAACCAAATTTCCTTGAGAAATTCCAAACCCTTGTTATGGGTCTTTGGTCTAGGAGGAGCACCTTGAATAATCAAACCTTGAGTCTTTCGACCATTTGAAGAGCCTTGAGTGAATGCTTTAAAGAAAAATGGGAGGGAAAACTTTGGGATACAACATATGCCCCTATTCAATCTTCTTAAACCTGAAGAGTTAGATTTGCATGTCCGTCATTCGTGACTTGAAGATAGAAGATGATTGAACACTTAAGTGCCCATAAATTTGCACTCGCCCGTGCAAGAAGTAATATTGTTGGTTGAGTATACTGGGAACAAGCTTATAGATGCCATTTGGAGAAGTGACGAAGAGTTGTCGGAGATGGGCTTATAGATTCCATCCTAAATAACTGTTGGCTTCAACTGGAAAAAATATCAGAATAAATCTTCGGGCGACTTTAACTGAACCAGAGGAAGCGTCTACCAGAAATTAATCAGGATAAATTATTGGTCGATTTAAACTGAACCAGCGGAGGAAGTATACCGGAAAACAAATCAAGATAAATCATTGATAGATCTAAACTGAACCAGCAGGGGTCTCGAATTATCTTTAATTGGAAATAAAATCAGTAAAATCTTCGAGTCGATTTAGTTGAACTAGAGAAAGAAGTCTACCGGAAAACAAGTCAGGATAGATCATTGATCGATTTAAACTGAACCAGTAGAGGTCTTGAATTATCTTTAACTTCTGAGGAAAATGCTGAAATAGCCCTTCGTCAGATGCAACTTTTAAGAAGACTATCAGGTCATATACGTAGTTGATGATATTTGTTGACTGATCTTTCCTGAAAAGGTAAAGAGTTAGCAGTATGCAATGTCATGATGGATGAAATGAATTGCGTAATGATGTTTTCAAAATAAATGAGATTATGCTATATGCGTTTTGTATGCATATGCTATGACATTTGGTAAATGATTTATGGATGTGCAATGTTAATGAAGTGCATTCGCAAATTTGAGTAGCATCTTAGTCTTAGGAAAATAAATCCTTGACTATCACTGTGGATGAAGAGTATATGTATCTTCAATTTTGTCTTGAATACTTCCGCTGGAGATTCCTGTTTGCTTTGAGGAAACTCTGCAAAGGATGTTGATTTTTGCTTGGGGAGTAGAGTTTAGGAACCTTTGGTTGTCCATCGCTTTACTGGGGAATTTAGTTATTATTTACCCTTACTGGGGATAAAAGAGATGGTTAAACTTTTGTCTTGGAGAGGATGGTTGACTGGTATCTGGTCAAAATCCAGACTTTGCAACAACTTTTTGGGGAGGATGAAGTTAACTGTTATCTGGTAGGATTCCAAGCTTCACAGTAACTTTCTGAGGAGGATGAAGTTAACTTTTATCTGGTCGGATTCTAGGCTTCGCAACAACTTTCCGGGGAGGATGAGGTTAATTATTATCTGGTCGGATTCTAGGCTTTGCAACAACTTTCCGAGGAGGATGAAGTTAACTGTTATCTGGTCGGATTCCAGGCTTTGCAACAACTTTCTAGGAGGATGAAGTTAAACTATTATCTGGTCCGATTCCAGGCTTCACATCAACTTTCTAGGAGGATGAAGTTACACTGTTATCTGGTCGGATTCCAAGCTTCGCAACAACTTTCTGAGGAGGATGAAGTTAACTGTTATCTAGTCGGATTCCAGGCTTCGCAACAACTTTCTGAGGAGAATGAAGTTAACTGTTATCTGGTCAGATTCCATGCTTCGTAGTAACCTTATAGGAGGATGAAGTTAAACTATTATCTGGTCGGATTCCAGGCATCGCAACAACTTTCTAGGAGGATGAAGTTAAACTGTTATCTGGTTGGATTCTAGGCTTCGCAACAACTTTCAAAGGAGGATGAAGTTAACTGTTATCTGGTGGGATTCCAGGCTTCACAACAACTTTCTGAGTAGGATGAAGTTAACTGTTATCTGGTCGGATTTCAGGATTCACAACAACTTTCTAGGAGGATGAAGTTAAACTGTTATCTGGTCGGATTCCAGGCTTCACATCAACATACTAGGGAGAATGAAGTTAACAGTTATCTGGTCAGATTCCAAGCTTCGCAACAACTTTATGAGAATGAAGTTAAACTGCTATCTGATTGGACTCCAGGCTTCACGACAACTTTCTAGGAATGAAGTTAAACTGTTATATGGTCGGATTCCAGGCTTCACAACAACTTTCTAGGAGGATAAAGCTAAACTGTTATCTGCTCGGATTCCAGGCTTCACAACAACTTTCTAGGAGGATGAAGTTAAACTGTTATCTGGTCGGATTCCAGGCTTCGCAACAACTTTATAAGGATGAAGTTAAACTGTTATCTGGTCGGATTCCAGGCTTCGCAACAACTTACTGGGAATAGTATCAACTCCGCTGGGGACAAGGGGTTTTGTTCATTGATTTGTAATAGTCTGAGGAAAGACTCATGGTGGGGAATCTAGAGCTTGTTGGGGAAATAAACCCTGGAGATGGAGGAATATCCTACTGACGGAAGCTCTTTGTTAAGGAGAATGCGCTCTGCTGGAGAGAAGTAATCTACAAGGGCTTTTACAGTTTTGAAAACTCAGCTGGGGAGAGGAATTCCCATGGAATGTAATGTTTGGGATCCTGTATGTTGGTGAAATTTACAGGGAGAAGATCATACTCCTTTATCATCCAGAGTGATATTCTGGAGAAATTACGTGGAACGTATGAACTTGTGAAGATTACCTTGTGGGGATAATCTCATGGCAGTGGCTCTGTGGGGATTCGTGGAGACTTAAACATATCTCAACTTCTAAAGCCTTTGGTGAATGTTGATCAGGGTGATAAGTCTTCTACTGATAGACAAGTGACGAGATGACGGGACATAGTCGTACGCTTTAATCCCTAACTTTTTCCTGGACTATCTATGATACGGTGGCTGAACCGACTGATAAATACTGTTTTTTGCATTTTATGTTGGCAAAGTGTCACGGTAACCAAGAGTTGCCACCGACTTTTCTTTTATCCAAATTAAGTAAAGGGTGAAAAGAACAGAAAAAGACCTTTTCGAGATTATTCTGAGTAAGGGGGGTAGATTATGGAAAGGAAAGGTGTTAGCACCCTTTCCATCCGTAGTTATCCATGGGCTCTTAGAGGTTTGCTCATTTTGAAAGTACTTTGTGCTTTGTGTGTTTGAAAAATGTTTTGAAAATGCCTTAGTGCGATGATTTGCTTTGTATTTAACTCTTGTATCAGTCCTCAAGAGTGTTAACAAACAAATGTTTTGAAAATTGCTTTTGAAAAGTAGTATTTGTGTAAGTGCAAAATGTTTTTTGAGCAAACTTCTAACAACTATCTACTTTTATACTCGAAAAGGATAATTCTTTTCCTCTTATCCTTTAGATAATGCTATCCTACTATTAGTGAGTAGGTAGCCCTATCGTTGGATGTAAAAGGGACATTTGAAGGGAAGTTATAGTCACGAAGGAAACTTGTAGAGACGCTTTAGCAATTTTGTTTAGGGACTAGGTCATTTACCGAGAAGACAACTGTAGGGTCATCGAGGGACTATGATCTTTTGATTTATGCGTATTTGATAAAGTGTTCCTGCCTCATGACTGTTTTATTTCTGAAGGCAACAAAAATGGGCATACCTTAGAGGTGCATATGTGCAATTGTGTTCAATTCAGTTATTTATCTTGCGTTATTGGGTTTAAACGTTTGATTTTAGTCTTTTCATACACACCTAGTTACTAGCAGTTAATATTTTGCAGAAATTTAAAGTGCAGGAATTTAAATCTACGCTATTACAATGCTTTGGGGAGGGGGTAATTACATGTCTAAACTTTGGGGAGAATAAGGAAAGCAATAAAATAAAAGAGTCCTAATTACAGTCTATTACAACCAAGAGGCATATACAATAATATGAAACAGTGCGAAAGAAAAATAACGCGCGAGTTTGAAAAGACGTCTAGAATCTTAAAAATAAAATCCTTTTTTGTTTTGTTTTATTTTTTGGTTTTTTTTATTAAAAGAAAATAAAATGAGAAAAATAAAAATAAACCTAAATTCTTATTTATTTTAAATTTTTTGGGAAAAAGGATGTTAAAATTAATTAATTAATTAATTCAGAAATTGATTTAATTAATAAAATCTAATCCTAATTTTTTTATGATGATTTTTTTATTTTTATTTTTATGTTAATTTAAAAAAAGAGAGAAAACTATAGAAAAGAAATGAACAACAAAAATAAAAATATAAGAAGAAAGATCTTTCGATCCCAGGAAAAGAAAGCTTTCGATCCAATGAAGAGCGTCATCCTTCGTTCCAGGGACAAGGTAGCCTTCGATCCATTTAAAGACGGCCTTTCGATCCAGTTGGGGATATTGTTTGGGGTGTATGTTGTATTCATGCAGGAAATTTATTAGGGAAAACAAGATACAAGTCCAGATTGGGGTCGAATCTAGCCTTAGATTCGACAGCCTGTGGCTACATAATCCTAATTAGGATCCTTTGGGTCTGAATCGAAGGCTACTTCGTCTGTCTTACAACATCATAAACCCTGAGATTCAAAAGAAAATATGGATCGTGCCCGACATGGCACAATCCCAAACCCTGCGTTTAATCTTGCATGTAGCACATTAAAGCAATAACAAACATTAGCAACAACATGAATGTATGATTAAGAATTTAAAAATTGCATGCTTAGCTAGTTTGAGATCGAAAAGAAGTTACCAACAAATTAATTGTGAGTGATGCTCTAGTGAATGTTGGGGCCTGTCTAATACTTGGGAATGCCTCTTGCTGATTTCAGCGGGTGAGTGGAGCATCGTTGAAAATTGCTTCGATTTGGATCACTTATGATATTTTTTGATAACTTTGGTGGTTTATGGGGCAGCGTATGTGTGTAACCGTCCACTTGGCTTGCAAGCACGCTGTTTATATAGAGTAGAAGGGAGGGGACAAGAAGACAATAATTTAAACAACCATAAACAAATGTTTTCAAAGTCATGAATGAAGTTTTGTAACATCGGAAAAGTCATGGAAACTTGTCCCTTATTGAATTTGAATGAACCTGGACATGCTTCCCTCTTTCGAGCGCCTTCAATCCCCACCCTTCGATTGGCCTCAAGTTGCCTCCTTGGAATGGATCTTTTGAATGGACTTTCTGTGTATGCTTTGTGCCCTCTTCGAATGGGACACCAAGGTGTGTCCTTCGAATGGGCCTTCTGCGTGTTTCTTCGAATGTACCTTTTGTGCACCCTTCGACTGGCTCATGTTCTCATCACTATGACTTCTTCGTTTTTAACCCCTATTTAGCTAGCCCAAACGAAAACTCTTTCATGGCCAATGAATGTGCTTGTGCACGTTGGCTTGAAACTGGCACTATGTTGGCTTTTAGACCAGCATGCATCTTTGAATATTTTTTTCTTTTCATTTTGACCAACTAGACCCATCCTTTGACCAGACCCCCTTTTTAGACAATAATATGTGTTTCCCATCAAAGTGTCCTTCGAATGGGCCCTTTGTGTATTCTTCATTTTGAACCAAATATGTGCTCTTTTGAAGGGGTCACATGCATGTTTTGTTCCTTCTTCGACTGACTTTCCAATGTGTGCCCTTCCACTGAACCTTTGGAATGCTCTTTCAAAGGGGCCATATTGTGCTATAGTGCAGAAACTGAGTTGCGGAGTCTTGGCCTTGTGCATTGAAGGCAAGCACAAACAAAGTCTTTGTCTTAGTGAATCCAAGGCAGGCGTGAAGGGGCTTTTGTCCTGATGAATCAAAACACGCTTGTAGGGGGTTCTTGCCTTATGCATCAAAGGCAAGTCAAAAGAAGCCTTTTGCCTTGTGCCCTGAAGGCAGGCTGAAGAGGGATTATTTTCCTAGTCGAAGCAGGAATTAAGCATGCTCTAAAGAAAACAAAATGCCCAATCGAAGTAGGAAGTAAGCTTACTCCAAAGAGACTAAATGCCCAAATGAAGTAGGAATCCAGCTTGCATGCAGGTAGCCATTGCATTTGTGAATACATCCAGCATGCAAAGCCAATGGTGCAATCGAAAGAGAACTAATAAGAGGCCCTTCCCTTTTGGATCAAAGGGGGATGTTTCAAAGGGAACACATGCCCAGTCGAAGCTTGTATACAACAAACAAGCAAAAGGCCAAGGCTTCAATCGAAGCTTGGAAATTTGAGGCAAGCTTGGAGAAGGTTAGGCGCTCAATCGAATCCTGTCCAAGTACCAATCGAAAGGCAAGTTGTTCTTGCCAATCGAAAGACCTTGTTTATCTTCAAAATTTTTATTTTTCTTTAACCAAGTGTTTATAAACACCTATGTAGGATAAAAATCTTGGGAAAATATGAGAGGGCAAATTTTGGGGTACAACACTGTCCTTTCAGATTTTCAATCCACCGGGATACACTTTTTGCCCAAGTCGTCTTTTCAGGTTTTCGACTTGCCGGTTGTGCAGTTTTATTTATATATCCCTAATTTTTGCCCAAACTTTTTTGGTTCGCCGGGATGCCCTTATTTTGCCTAGGTCAGTCGACCTAACGGGTCTTTTTTTCATGTGTAGTATTTTCTGACTATGTCCACGTTCATTGGGTGCATAGAATTGTCACTGTCCATAGTAGTAAGTGTTGTAGCACTGCCAGAAAATATTTGCTTGATCATATGTGATCCTTTGCTGGAATTCATGTTCAATGCCCCAAGTGATTCAGATGGAGATCTGCCCTTGGCTATTAAGGACTTTTGAGAGATTCCTTGAATCTTGACTCGACTGCCCCAGATCAATTAGACACCATGTCATGCCCCTTGACTGTGAAAAGCCTGTTACTAGAAATATCTTTCCATCTAAGGTGATTCTGTTCATTGAGAGGATTTCCGTTCATTGAATATCTGTCGTTCGAATTTCTCTGCCATCGAACAATTAGTCATATGCAAACAATGGAATTTAAAAAAATTTAAAGCTTATGTCTGTCTTGAAGTTTTGAAAATGCATTTTTTAGTAAAACAAAATTTGCAAGAATGTGATATCAACTCAGGATTTATAGCAAGCCTTACAGGAGTCAGGATACCTTTTGTAACAGTATGCTTTCGAACTAACCCATGCTTCAATTAGAACTTTTAAGGGTTGTAGCGTGGCCTGGTTTACGCTTTAAGAAACAAAGGATAAAGGCTCAAACTTTATTTGTACCCAACTTGTTCTTTATGATGTTCTTTAGTCCTATACTCAGTTAATTGTGCATTTAGATCCCAATTGAGTCTGGAATATTTGCCCTGATATTCCGGTGATGGTTCAGATACTAAAAGTTTATTTTGAGGAGGCAGTCATTTTTTATAACATTTTTTCCTTTTGTTGAGGATTTATAGTGACCTCCTTATTTGATTTTATTATCCCCACCTTTTCCTTGAACTGTTTCCTTTGTGGTTACAGTCAGCGGGATGCCCCCATTTTCTCTTAAGTCTCCTTCATAGGTTTTGATTAAGTCGACTTTTCTTTTGAGAGATAATGACTTCATGTTTTAATGATTATGCGGAACCATCACCATCTTTTGTTTTGGAATGATACCTCCGACACTACTCGTCGTGTATGAAGGGAAAGCTTGCGATTGAATGCACCATTGAATTAACTGAGAAACTACCCTGCCCCAGGTTATGATTAAAGGTTTCAATTTGTGTAAAAAAGAAAACTCCTACTTCTTAGGCTCAAAGGGGTTGACTAGGGATTATCTTCCTTATAACTCTACTGTTTAGGGTTTGAAACAACGCCTGTACATCGTCATCCAGGTTTGTTCAAAAGTATACTGTAGAGATTATGGTATCTTTTTCGCCATCCTCCCTATAAAGGCTTACAACTTTTAATCGAATGGATTAATTCAAGACAAACATATGCAACACATTAATGGAATAACAAAGTTTGACATGAAATAAGTGTTTGAACAATCAAAATAAATTACAATTTGAAAATTACAATGAATAAAAAGCCTCTCTATCTGAACTTGTCACTTCAGATGGCGTGCCTTTGAGGGATGGCAGAAGAATTTAGTCTGACCATCTTGTGTAAACTCCAACACTCCTTCGTCGACCAAGTCTTGAATCTTATTTCTCAACATCCAACAACTCTTTGTGTCATGTCCATGACTGTTGGGGTGGTACACACACCTTGCATTTGGATTGTACATTGGAGAGGCGGTGTTGGGATTCTGAGGAGGATCCTTCAACGTAACCAGCTTGGCCTCCAACACATGTTCCAATGCTTAAGACAATGACACGTTGATTTCGGTAAAGCATATTTTAGATGTTTTCTGCTCACGCTGATTACCCTAATATCGTTTTTGTTGCACTGGTGCTGGATTAGAGATCCACACTGCCCCCACAGATTGGTTGAGATTTCTCTTATTACGATCCTTCTGGTCGTACATAGTACTGGACTCCTTCTTTCCAATGTATAATCTCTTCAGAGTACTTGAAGATGCAGTCCATTGAATTTCACAGCTCTTGAGTTTATTCTCAACATGTTCCCGCATGAACATGCCACCCAATTCCCTGTCTTCCAAGAGAGGTTGATCATTAACTAAGCCCCAAGCTCTAGCCGTTTTCCCCAGACGGTCGTATCTGTCTTGATGAAGCTTGCTGATGAGAATCCTTAACTCTTCTTATTCCCGAGCTAAACTTTGGATAAGAGCCATCTGACTACTTATCTGGATTCTCATCCTTTCCATCTTAGCTTGCAGTTCTTCCAATTGGTCATCCTTGTTGTCTTCAGGATTTTTCTTGGTCATGTTCCCAAGGAGGATTATTTTCAATTCTTCTTACCCCTTGGATGGATTTAGGAACATTTCGTCGAACTGAGCATCTTCAGCTTGGAAACCTCTGCCATTCTGTTCGAGAGCCATTTTTCTGCTGAAATAAACAGCGAGAAAATGAGAAACTTGTCTTGAGAATATCTGTTATGTAATGACATGCATGCAATGTTTTCAAGGATCTTGAGGGTTAAACACAAGAAAATGTTAGCAATTGATTCTGACTACAACTTTGATTGAAGAACTTCATATCATTGAATGCCCTTCTACGAGAATCAAGCTCAGTATGTCGAGTGGGTCATATCCTCTGACTCAAGTCATCGTGCTTTAGTCTTTTGACGACATTGGCTAGAGGAAAATAAATCCCCTCGCCCCTTGCTAGACGTCTGGTTCATCATAACCTGCATCACATGCCCTAGAGATCCTTGAAATGGTTAACAAAATGCTATGGCATGATGTCATGATGTGTATGCTATGCACCAAGCAAAAGTGTAAGGTGATGAAGACAAGTGATCTTGCAAGAAGTCTAGGTTATTGAAACAATTCCTTCAAGGAACTCACATCGTCAAATAATGAATACAAACAAAACCCTGCACGGAGTTCAAGTTATTAGATAATGAAAGCAAACAAGTCACACAAGTAGCCTTAGGTTCAGGCTTGCATGGAATTTGTAGGTAAGTACCCTCTTGAAGTTTTAGTTGGCTCAACCTGTCCTAGCAATAATAATCGGGTTCTAGGGATCTCATATCATTGATCTTTCTCTCAAGAATTGTTTCAGCTCAAGCAACTGAGTTGTGGCCGAAATATCCCGAAAGTCCAATCTCAATGAGTGTAGCATCGAGTATCAACCAAATTTAGTATGCACCAAAGCCGACCATCTCACTACTTTCTAATGGCTAAGATGAGACAATTTAAGGTTCTAAAGGTCAGTTAGTGCTTAATGACACTACGTGGAAGCCCAATGTTATCCTCGATTGACTCAAGGAACATTAGTACAAGCCATAGTATCACACTAACGTAGCTATAATATCGGTCACCGCAGTACAACCTCCATGATTTATTGCTACTTACCTAAAAGGTGCCCCAGATCCAGGTATAAGATCTTTAACAATAACCCAAACATAAACCCGAAAGATAAAGCACACAAATTAAACAAGGAAAGAATTTTAAATATGATCTAGCTCTAAGGTAACCCCACTTTAGTTTTAGTATCTCCATCAGAGTCGCCAGTTATGTAATACGGGGGGAGAACTGACTTTACTGGTTTTGTATTTTATCGTAAATGTTGCGGTTAGCAAGAGTCGCCATCAAATTTTCTTTTATCCAACAAAGGAAAGGGTGAAAAGAACAGGAAAAACCTTTCGAGATTATTTTTTGAGTAAGGGGTTAGTGTGATACGGTGGCCAGAACCGGGACGTGTTTCCCTATTTTTCTAAGGAATTTGCTGGTTTCATTGGTGGCCCTTTTATGGCCCAATTTTTCCTGGATTCAAAAACCCCAAAGCGAGCTATGAAACCCTAACAATGGCACATTCCAGTACAGGCTATATAAATGCAATTAAATCATGCATAAAACTTGCATATGTCTCATATATCAAGAAAATATGATTAATTCATCCTAACAATGCCTAAATCATGAGATTCGATTTCAAGAAAAGAGAGGTATCGTGACTGACTTACAATGCGATTTGGGGCTTGAAAATGCTTGTTCTTGATTGCTTTGGCTTGTTGAGACTCCCAGGAATCGATTGGGATGGTCAAGAAGTCTTGAATTGGCCAGGAACAATGAAATCGATCTTGCACTTTTTCTTGATTTTTTCAAATGTTGCTCTGCTTGCTGCGCCTCTTTCTAACCTAGTTTTGAGTCTACACACCTTCTATATTTATTAAGGAAGGGATTAGGGTTGATAACTGATCTCAATCTTCCTCCATCAATGCATTGGATTCTTGATTTGATTCACTTTGAAACCTTTCCAAAAATGGCCTAAATCCAATATTTTTGTGCACACATGCCTTGATACGAGTTTGATTTCATGCTAGCTGTGTAATAAGACCTGAAACAAGTACAAAATCTTTGGTTTTCAATATTTTGGATTTTATATGATTTGTTTTGATTTAAATTGAATTAATTCAAATAAAAATCAAAATAAATAATAAAAACATGATAAGGACAAGTGGCAAGGACTAGAGCTCGTGGACTATGTTTCCAACTCAAAACAAGTGAAAAAGATTGGGCCCATTTGGCAAAATTTGAAGTTTTGGGCATAGTTGACTTTTGGCACTTTTCCAAAAAAGGTCAACTTCACCAATGCATAACTTCCTCAATTTTTGACTCTTTGGAGGTGTTCTTAGACTTTTTAGAAAGCTTGAGATGTCCTCTAATCAACCCTTTTGGTCTCATCTCAATTTGACATTCCAAGCTCATGTATGAAGCTTTGACAAAAAAGGTGTTTTCGTTGACTTTTCAAAATGACCTATAATGTCCAAATTCATAACTTCTTGTGAGTGCATATTTTGAACTTGGGATATGAAGATGGATTGTATGTAATTGTATCCTCTTATAAATGAGATTTGGATGGGTCATTTCTCATAAAGTATGAGAAAGTTATGCTTGGTCAAAGTTGAGTTGACTTTTCCTACAAAACCCTAATTTAGCAACTTTTGAGTCTTGATGAATTATGAGCAATCCTTGATGAATCATGATCAACCCTTGATAAAATTATGAAATATACTTCAAAATGAGGATGTTGACCAAAAATCTTGGATTTTTACTGTATGTAGGCCACATTTGACTTTTGCCCTAACACAGTCGATTTTCAGGCCTTTGAGCAATTGACTGAGCAAATTTTCTCTGTAAAGATTGAAATTTGACATGGATGATCTTGAGAACATATTATGACAATGTTGAGCATTTGGGGTCCCTTTGACTCAAGTATCTTGATGCAACATGAAACCCTAATTTGAGGTAGATTGCCTTAGGAGAGAGCTTGTCTGGCCAACCCTTGGACTACCCTGAGCAACTTGAGTATCATTCTTGAAATGTTTTGAGAAATATGGGAGGGAAAATTTTGGGGTACAACAGCTGCCCCTGTTCAATCTTCTTAAACCTGAGGATGTAGATTGGCTTTCGTGCCTTACGTGATCCGAAGGTAGAAGATGATTGAACACTATAGTGCCCAGAAATTTGCACTCGTATGAGGTGGTGCTCGTCTTGTGATATCGGGAATGGGCTTACAGATGCAATTTGGAAATTGCTGACAAGGGGATGGGCTTAAAGATTCCATCTGCAAGAGTGTTGATCGTATAAGAGATTCCTTAGCGAGAGTTTGTATACCTGTCGTTGAGGAAGATTCTGCTGAGGAATGTTGATCTCTGTCTTGAGAGAAATAGAATTTTAGGAGCTTCGGTCGTCCGTTATTCTGCTGGCGAGTCGTCTCAGTTTGAATTTTAGGAGCTTCGGTCGTCCATTATTCTACTGAGGAATTATCTCTGTTGAATTTTAGGAACTTCGGTCGTCCGTATTCGATTGAGGAATCATCTCTGTTGAATTTTAGGAACTTCGGTCGTCCGTATTCGACTGAGGAAAACATCTCTGTTGAATTTTAGGAACTTCGGTCGTCCGTATTCGACTGAGGAATCATCTCTGTTGAATTTTAGGAACTTCGATCGTCCGTATTCTACTGAGGAAACATCTCTGTTGAATTTTAGGAACATCGGTCGTCTGTATTCTACTGAGGAATCATCTCTGTTGAATTTTAGGAACTTCGGTCGTCCGTATTCTACTGAGGAATCATCTCTGTTGAATTTTAGGAACTTTGGTCGTCCGTATTCAACTGAGGAATCATCTCTGTTGAATTTTAGGAACTTCGGTCGTCCGTATTCTATTGAGGAAACATCTCTGTTGAATTTTAGGAACTTCGGTCATCCGTATTCAACTGGGGATTAGACTGTTATCCAATCGTACCCGGGCTTTACAGCTTGAATTTTGTGAGAATTCGATTGTTTCTTTCCTGAAAGGTAAAGCTTAGCTGTATGTAATGCATGATATGTATCAAGAAATGATGTTCTCAAAATAAATGAGATTGTATTTGTATGATGCGTATATGAATGTGTCATGTGTATGGAAATGTGATGTTTTTAGCGATAATCTCTAACTGGGGAAAATAAATCCTAGGTTGCTGCTGGAGAACAAAGTTGAATTCCTCGTTTCCGCTGGGGATAGTGAATGAAGATGATTGTGAGAATAAACCTGCAAGAGAGGATAACTCCACTGGGGAATAAACTGACGAGGAAACGATTCTGTGGGGAGGACATATTCTGCTAGAGGACCTGTTGATTTGGAGAAATAACCTCGGTTGGGGATGAATCATCATTGTCGACGATGATAAACTCTGTTGGGGATTGAGTTTCTGTTTGTAAAAGGAATGAACTCCGCTGGGGATGATTTTCCAGTTGCGACTTCACTGGGAATAATCTTCTAGACTCTACTGGGGACAATCTTCCAGAGTCCATTGGGGATAATTTTTCATACTCCACTGGGGATAATTTTTCATACTCCACTGGGGATAATTTTTCTAGTGCTGATGGTAGATAAACTCTGCTTGGGGAGAACATCACCGACTCATTCGTGATTGTGAGCCTCAGCTGGGGAGAATTAACACCATTGTCTTTTTCCTTACTCTGCGGGTAGTGAATGTACTTTCAATCGTTTTCTCCAACTAGGTCTATCCCTATACCTGGTGGATAGAGCAACTGTACGGTTTAGGCATTTCTTGTTTGCCCCTGTTTCTGATATTACGAGTAATCGTCTTTTGTTTCGCATGTAAATATATATGAGCATCAATTATTGTCAAATGCATATATAAAAAATGAATGATTGGATGTTCTTGCAAAACAAAACAGAAAAAGAAAACAATTTGAAATTTCTTTGTGAAAATGAATTGTATTGACTTTAAAATTAGCCTGTAAATAGGCGTTTTTGTACAAGAGGCTGACGTCCTAGTAAGAGAATGCCGCCGAATAATAGAGTTTATACAATTTGTGAAAAATAAAGAAAAACAGCTATGTGAACAATCCCACTGGGTTCTAACTCTGCTATTGCCTTTATGTCCTTGAGCATCTCATCACTTCGATACTTGGTTGAAGGTAGATCAGACTGTTTGGCGCCGTTCGAGCTTGATAGTCGATACCGAAGTCTAGTTGCAAGGTGATCCAATGAGACATAGTGTTACGCTTTAATCCCCAATTTTTTCCTGGACCGCCCTTTCGGGTTTTCAGTCCACCGGGATACCCTTTTTTGCCCAAGTCGCCTTTTCAGGTTTTCGACTTGCCGGGTGTACAGATTTTTCATTTTCATCCCTTATTTTTGCCCGAACCATTTTGGTTCGCTGGGAAGCCCTTATTTTTTCCTAGGCCAGTCAACCTAGCGGGTCTTTGTTTATACGTAATATTTTTTCACTATGTCTGCATTGACGGGGTGAGGAAGGTCGTCACCATCCATGGTGGTTAGAATCATGGCTCCTCCTGAGAAAATATTCTTAACCATAAATGGCCCTTCATACGTGGGGGTCCATTTGCCCCTGGGTTCACCTTGCAACAATATTATGCGCTTGATCACCAGATCCCCAACTTGATACTCTTGTCGTCTAACTTTCTTGTTAAATGCCTTGATCATCCGTTTTTGATACGTTTGACCATGACAAATAGTAGTAAGTCTCTTCTTGTCGATTAAGTTCAGCTGATCAAGTCGGGTCTGAATCCAGTCATCTTCGCTCAAACCTGCATTCTTCATAATCCGAAGAGAGGGTATCTGGACTTCAATGGGAAAGACGGCCTCCATGCCATATACCAAGGAATAGGGTGTTGCCCCTGTTGACGTTCGCGCTGAGGTACAGTACCCATGAAGAGCAAATGGTAACATCTCGTGCCAGTCTTTATATGTCACCGTCATCTTCTGCACAATCCTTTTGATATTCTTATTAGCCGCTTCAACAACCCCATTCATCTTCGGCCGATAAGGAGAAGAGTTATGATGCTGTATCTTAAACTGCTTGCAGAGCTCGGTGATCATTGTATTATTGAGATTTGTACCATTGTCTGTAATGATCCGCTCTGGTACACCATATCGACAAATCAGATTATGCCGAATAAACCGTGCCATGACGTTCTTGGTTACAGTAGCAAAGGAAGCTGCTTCAACCCACTTTGTAAAGTAATCAATCGCTACCAAGATGAAACGATGCCCGTTGGACGCAGTAGGTCTGATCTCACCAATCATGTCGATGCCCCACATTACGAAAGGCCAAGGAGCTGTCAAGATGTTCAAAGGTACTGGAGGTATGTGCACTTTAACAGCATAGACTTGGCACTTATGACAGGTCCGAGAATGCTGATAACAGTCGGCTTCCATGGTAGACCAATAGTATCCCGCCCGTAGGATTTTCTTTACCATGGTGTCTCCACTGGAATGAGTCCCGAAAGTACCTTCATGTAAATCTACCATAATCCTTTCTGCCTTGTTCTTGTCCACACAACGCAGTAAGGTCGAATCATGGTTACGTTTGTAAAGGATACCATTGCTGATGAAGAATTTCGCTACGAACCTTCTCAGAAACTTCTTATCATTAACAAATTCACCCTCAGGATATTCTTGAGCCTCAAGATACCTCTTCACCTCTTGGAACCAGGGTTTATCTGCTACCTCTTCAGTCTCAATGTGATAACAATGTGCAGGTTTGTCCAACCTCTCAATGGTAATCTGGGGAGCCTCATTGTCCCATCTGACCTTGAACATAGAAGACATTGTAGATAGCGCATCCGCCAACTGATTCTCCTCTCTGGGGAAGTGTTCAAAGGTTATCTCCTCGAAGTGCGGAAGCAACGTCAATACATACTCCTTGTAAGGAATAAGATTTGGGTGCTTCGTATCCCACTCGCCTTTGATCTGACTGATCACGAGAGCGGAATCTCCGAATACACTTAAGAATTTAATCCTTAGGTCAATAGATGCTCGAAGACCCATAATGCATGCTTCATACTCCGCCATATTGTTGGTGCAGTTAAAACATAGCCGGGCGGTGAACGAAGTATGAGAGCCTTCAAGAGATATGATTAAGGCGCCAATGCCATTACCCAAAGCATTTGAAGCTCCATCAAAATACATAGACCATCAGGATCCTTCCTCAGGTCCTTCATCCGGTCCAGGTGTTTCACAGTCAGTCACCAACATGATGTTCTCATCCGGGAACTCAAAGTTCATAGATTGGTAATCGTCCACGGCCTGATGCGCCAAATGATCCGCCAACACACTTCACTTGATTGCTTTTTGGGCCGTGTATTGGATGCCATATTCAGTCAAGATCATCTGCCATCTTCCTATTCTTCCGGATAAGGAAGGTTTTTCGAAGATATACTTGATTGGATCCATCTTTGATATCAATAGGGTAGTGTGAGTCAGCATATACTGTCTCAGCCGGCGAGCAGCCCATGCCAAAGCACAACAAGTTTTCTCAAGCAACGAGTATCTGGTCTCGCAGTCGGTAAACTTTTTGCTAAGGTGATAAATAGCATGCTCTTTTCGGCCATACTCGTCATGCTGCCCCAACACACACCCCATCGAATTGTCGAGTACTGTCAAGTATAAGATCAATGGTCTTCCTTCAACCGGAGGCATCAGAATAGGAGGCTCTTGGAGATATTCTTTGATCCTTTCGAAAGTGGCTTGACATTCATCATTCCATCTCACCACTTGATCTTTCTTGAACAACTTGAAGATTGGTTCACAAGTAGCAGTCAGGTGTGAGATGAATCGGGCAATGTAGTTCAGACGTTCCAAAAAGCCTCTGACTTCTTTTTCCGTTCGGGGAGCTGGCATTTCCTGTATAGCCTTCACCTTGGCAGGATCCACTTGAATACCTTTATCACTAATGACGAAACCCAGCAGCTTACCAGACCTCACTCCGAAGGTGCACTTGTTCGGATTTAGCCTCAGTCTGTACAACTTCAACCTGTCAAATAGCTTCTGGAGATGGTCAAGATGTTCCTCTTCAGTATGGGATCTTGCAATCATGTCGTCAACGTATACCTCAATCTCATGGTGAATCATGTCGTGGAACAAAGCGACCATGGCGCGCTGATACGTTTCCCCAACATTCTTCAATCCGAACGGCATGACCTTGTAGCAAAAGGTACCCCATTGAGTAACGAAGGTTGTCTTTTCCATATCCTCGGGAGCCATCTTAATCTGATTGTAACCGGAGAAACCATCCATAAAGGAGAAGACCTTATGATGTGCGGTGTTGTCAACTAGAACGTCGATATGAGGCAGATGGAAATCATCCTTGGGGCTTGCGCTGTTCAGATCCCTATAGTA
This sequence comes from Vicia faba, assembly GCA_948472305.1. Taxonomy (NCBI): domain Eukaryota; kingdom Viridiplantae; phylum Streptophyta; class Magnoliopsida; order Fabales; family Fabaceae; genus Vicia; species Vicia faba. The sequence goes on from OX451737.1 coordinate 778,680,645, forward strand.
AACACACATTCGAACCTTACCATCTTTCTTCGGCACTGGAACTACGTCGGCAACCCACTGTGGGTAAGAAGTAACTACTAGAAAACCGACATCAAACTGTTTCATCACCTCAGCCTTGATTTTCTCAGACATCTCTGGGCGCATTCAGAGAACTTTCTGCTTCGCTGGAGGACAGTCTTCTTTGGTTGGCAAGCGGTGAACCACAATATTGGTATCCAACCTAGGAATATCTTCATAAGACCAGGAAAAGATCTCAACATAATCACACAACATTTGAATCAACCGTTGCTTAACACTAGGCTCCAGATTTGCACCGATCTTGACCTCTTTCTTGTCTTCCTCCGTACCCAGATTCACTGATTCTACTGGCTCTTCATGGGGCTGTATGGCCCTCTCTTCCTGAAGTAATAGTCCAGCAAGTTCCCCAGGCACTTCACAATCATCCTCACCTTCATCCTCGGCTTGGTTGATCGGACTTTTGAAGTCATAACTGGCAGTAGCAGAGTCGTTATCAGTGGGATCCAGAGTGGATGAAAACCTGTATATGTGAGTGTATGTAAGACAAATAGTTGTTTTGCAAGATAGAAAAGAAAAACAAGGAGCGCGAAATTCGTAATGCAAGAAAATGTCCAATGCTTTTATTGATGATATATGGAGATGACACATAATAAGCCCTCAAACAAAGCCACGGTGTCTCGGGCGAGGCACCGGGCCGTAAAGTTTTAAATTGTTTGTTACAAACTCAAAACAAAAATCTTATTACTGTGTAATAAAAGAAATGGGCACGAAGTCCTTTACCGTCCAATTGCTTAATCCACCGTCAATAGTCGGGTAAATCCAACTGTCAAACTCAGACTCTTCATTATCATCTTCAATTGCATTCACTTCCGGATTACTGATACGCAGGGGAGGTCTTCCAATCTGTGCATGCCGAATAGCCCTTTGAGCTTCTGCAGTAAAACCCAAACCAAACTTGTCAGTCTTGTGTGCAAAGTCAGGGAGTTGGCCCCAATTCGCACACCCACCTTTTTCAATAATAGCCCGGGCATCCTTAAGGGAAGCCATCTTCATTGGAGGATCTTCAGCAACAGTTTCAGTCGACGCCAACGTTTGGAGGACTTCTTCAAAGTTCTGACACGGGGTTTCAATGAACTCCCCGTCCATCTCCACATACCAAAAAGAGTTAAGGTGGCTCACCATGTACTCCTCTTCTCCTCGTACTGTAACGATTTTCCCTTTTACTGGGTACTTTAGCATCTGATGGAGCATGGAAGTTACTGCCCCAGCTTTATGGATCCACGGGCGACCCAGCAAACAAGAATAAGATGGTCGAATGTCCATCACATAGAATGTAGACGCGAAAGTCTGAGAACCAACCTTAATTGCCACATCCACCTCTCCATGTACCATCCTTTTGGACCCGTCAAAGGCCCTAACCACAATATTGCTTGGCTTCAACACCAACCCTTCGCAGTCCAACTGATCTAATGCTTTCTTGGGTAAAACATTTAACGAGGACCCAGTATCCACCAGCAAGTGGGCTAGAGTAGTGCCCCTGCACTCGATTGAAACATGCAGAGCGTCGTTGTGATTCTTTCCTTTGGGAGTCAAATTTGCGTCGGAGAAACCCAATCTGTTGTTAGCGTTCAAATTAGCCACACAGTCTTTAAATTGATCAGCAGATGTTTCCTACGACACATGCGCGGTTTTCAGGAAAGAATTTAAAGCCTTAGCATGGGCTTCTGAGCACAACAATAAAGATAACATAGAGATCTTCGACGGGGTTTGCCCCATCTGTTCGACTGTTGTATTCGCTTTTCTTGATGATCTTCAAAATCTTTTCTATCTCCTGCCTAGAGGTTTCAACAGTAATCTTCTTCGGTGCCTCCGTCCGGGCAGGCTCACCGGTGATCCCTTTGCCCTGAGCGTTAGATGACTCGGCGACAGGGGTAATGATTGGAACATGAACATGGACAGTAGAAGATGTACTGGCAGGTGTAATAGCAACAGGATTCTGAACAGTTGGTGGGGCGATCTCAGGAGAGAAAAGTCTTCCGCTGCGGGTGACTTTGCTAGACCCAGAAATATTGCTGACATCAGTATCAGCCTCTTCAACCTTCAAGTCTTGTTTAATCCCATTATAATACACATTGGCCCTATAGTGCCACGGGACAGCCTTATCCGACGTGTAAGGGATAGGTCCAGGAATAGTAATAATCAATGGAGAAACTCTCGGAACAGATGTAATTCTAACAGGCTTTCTCGAGGAAGCCTTGGAAGAATTGGCGGAAATGGTGATTATGGAAACATCTTCAACAAGAATCAATGGAACCAAAGTTTTTTCGAACAAGATCTCTTTGTTGTCCATCAGGTGCTGAACACCTGATTTCAACAAATGACAACCAGCAGGTAGGATGGAACATAGATGGCAACCTTCACCACAACCCAGAAATAAACCGGCCAACAATAAGTTCTTCTTAACGGTCAACAAAGAAGTAGAAATGTCCTCTACAGAGGTTACAAATGAATCATCTTCCACAACATTTACCCCATGCTTGGGCATAGGAGCAGTCATGACATTAGGCTTTTCTGGCGCTTCAAACTCGATCTCCTTAGCATCAATCAGATCCTGCACTTTATTCTTCAAGGCCCAGCAGTTATTGGTATCATGCCCCGGGCTATCGGAGTGATAAGCACAGCGGGCGTTCGGATTATACAGCGGTGATGTAGTGCTAGGATTCTTTGGAGCCTCCTTCAGAATCACCAAGTGGTTTTCAGCAGTTGTGGAAAAATTTGAGACAGGGTCATACTAAGCCGAGTATACTGCCTTTGCGGTCTCTCTACTCTTTGCTGAGTGTTGCGTTGCGGGGCAACAATTGGTCTTGATATTACTACCGAATTAACTTCTTGGCGGTGTTCAAGACAGTTTTGGCTCCTTGAGCTGTAAACTGCACTAGATTCTTTCTTGAAAGGCTTCTTCTCTGTACTTGACGAAGCACCTTTCTGTATCTTTCCGCTTTTGATACCGGCCTCAACTCTTTCCCCAGTCATTATCAATTCAGTAAACCCAGACGATGAACTACCGATCAAATGATTGAAGGATGGACCAGACAAAGTCCCAAGAAACATATCCACCAACTCCCTATCAGCCAGAGGGGGTTGTACTCTTCCAGCAAGATCTCTCCAATTTTGAGCGTAGTCCTTATAACCTTCACTCGCACCCATAGACATACCCTTAAGTTGGGTACACGTGGGAGCAAGGTCGGCATTATACTGGTATTGCTTGTAAAAAGCAGCAACAAGGTCCTCCCAGTTGCAGACATTAGTTCCTTCTAGTTGATAGAACCATTCAAGTTGAGTCCCTGACAAACTATCTTGAAAGAAATGAACCCAGAGGTTCCTATCAGCAGTATATGGTTGAATCTTTCTAACGTACGAGCGGAGGTGTAACTTTGGGCATGAGACCCCATCGTACTAAGCTAAGACATGAGCTTTAAACTTGTGTGGGATCACCACCCCAGATGCCAAACCCAAATCTTCGAAGTCCAACCCAGGTATCTTCTGGATCTCCATTGCGCTCAACCGGTCTTCGAGTTGCTTATACCTATCCTCGATAGGAGGATATTGGTCTTCATCAAAGTCAGTGTCATTGTCAGAAACCACAGGGCTAGGACCCTTACTTTCCTCTTGATTCTCTCCTCCTCCAGATGAATGAGAAAATCAGCTTCCTGTCTCAACCTGTTCCCAAACCTGTGACCCATATTCAGGAGGACCACTTTCTTCTTCTTCTTCTTCTTCTTCTTCTTCTTCTTCTTCTTCTTCTTCTTCTTCTTCTTGTCTTTCAAGATAAGAGTCTTCAAATCTTGTTAACTCTTGGCCAAGTTCAAGAACATTTCCTGGAACTGAGCATTCTGAGCTTGCAGAGCCTTGATGGCTTGATCAGTAGGTATTTCAGAAGATATGATGTGCTGAAATAAACAGCGAAGAAGATGAGAAACCTGTAAGGGTACCTGTGATGAGGTGCATGGTAATGGAATGCGTATGAAATGATTTCAAAGACTTAGGGAGATTCAAATTTGTAAGCCAAAATAAAACACACTTTATTAGATTAAAACTTGAAATAATGTTTAACAAATGCCTTTAAGGCGTTACAAAAGAGATACTGAAAAGCAAATCTAAACTAGAAATAGTAAAAGACATCCGAATTCCCATGGTCGTTTTCCCTTCGTGCTGACATAATCGTTGATTGTCCTCTCAGTCTCCAGCTTCCTTGTAAGCTTCAGGATCTTCCGCTCCTGCTCATGATACTTATCTCTGTAAGTATTCCATTCTTCCCTTAACTGGATCCAAGACCTCTTTAATGCCCCAATATCAGTAGGCATGTATGGATGGATGACCGTATAAGGAACCCCTTCTTCATCAGCGCGCTCCATGATCACCGGCAAAACAACTTCGTATGGCATCCCTAACTTTTGAACACGGGCTCGAACCCACTGGAGATACGGTTGCATTAAGAGAGAAGTCTTCATTCCTAGCTCATGTGGATCAGACCTGTTCACCCTATCCCAAGCTCGTATGAACCTGCAGCGATGTCCCTCAACATCCCCCTTGAAGTCAAAGACAATACCTGTAAGCAGAAACTCATGAGGACCGTCCCTCCGAGCACGTCCAAACTGTCGTAAGGCCAAACAAGGATTATAGGTTATTCCTCCTCGAATTCCAAACAATGGAACATTGGGGTATTCCCTACACCGATCAATGACAACTACCTTTTCCATATCTTTAGTACTCCAAAGGATGTCCGTATGAGCAAGGGACATGATTCTGTAGGCCCAACCCATACCTTCCTCATTCTTCAATACTGATTTAGGGAGGTGAGAAATAAACCACCTCACCAGCAGCGGTGTACAACACAAGAGGGTTCCACTTCTCCGAACAGTACGGGTATAGAGAGCATGCTGAATATCACCTAAGAGAGTAGGCACTGTGTTACGAGACATGAAGATCTTGAATGCGTTCACATTGATGAAAGAATCAGGATTTGGGAACAGAACTAAGCCGTAGATGAGGAGAGCCAGGATGTCTTCAAAAGCTAGAAATTCTAAGTTGTCCCAGAACTCTTGAGCTTGATCAATCAAGAACTTAGCCAAGAAACCTTTAACCCCACTCCGAATCTCCCAATTATATACTACATCAGCCATTTTCAGATGCAGGGCTGAGGCAATATCCTCTGGCCTAGGAGCTTTCTCCAAACCTGTAAAGGGTGTCTGCTCTAGAATAGATATGCCAAGTAAATCAGAAAACTCCTCCAAAGTAGGGACCAACTGATAGTCCGGGAAGGTGAAACAGTGATGCAACGGGTCAAAGAACTGGAACAAGACACTCATCATTTGCTCATCCAACGTTTAAGTGACCAAGATAAGGAGGTGACCATGTCTTCTAACAAAGGAAGAAGTATCAGGAACCTTTGAAACCAACTCTCTGAGCTAAGCATGGATTTGCACGAAACTGACTCGAATAGTATTTCTGCGCATAGAAGCCATGATCTGCAAAACAGAACAAAGATGAATCCCCTCGGTCTTTGAAATGGTTAGTCTAAGGAAATATGCATGTGATGTCATGATGCATGATGTCATGATAATAACACACCACAGGTATCACAGATGGCAAACATGGTAAGGGAAAACAAGTCACACAATAGCCCTTAAATTTCAGGCTGGCATGGAGTTTAGGTATTACCCTCTTTCAGTTTAGTTGGTTCAACCTATCCTAGTAATAGTAACCGGGTTCTAGAGGTTTTCAATATCACTGACCATCCTCGATCGGTCATAATTCCAGTTTATCAATCTTTTCTTGCAGCCGGAATCATCGCGAGAGTATGGTCTCAATGAGTGTAGCATACTGCTACTTTCTATGGCCAAGTTGGTCAATTATAGGTTCTAAGGTCAGTTGATGCTTAATGACCCATTAGAAGCCCCATACTCTCCTTGTTCCTCCACAAGGGATATCGGTACCAACTAATGTACCACATCAATGTAGCTACTGCTTCAACCGTATCGGTCTACACCGTGCAGTTCCCTCACAGTCTATTGCTACTTACCTAAAAGGTGTCCCCAGATCCGGGTTAGGATCTATAGTAACTCCGATACAAGGCCCACAAAGATAAAGCAAACATATCAAACAATTGAAAACAATATGATGAACTAATCCTAAGGTACACCCCACTTATAAGTCCCCAGCAGAGTCGCCAGTTCTGTGATACGGTGGCCATAACCGGGACGTGTTTCCCTATTTTTCTAAGGAATTTGCTGGTTTCATTGGTGGCCCTTTTATGGCCCAATTTTTCCTGGATTCAAAAACCCCAAAGCGAGCTATGAAACCATAACAATGGCACATTCCAGTACAGGCTATATAAATGCAATTAAATCATGCAGAAAGCTTGCATATGTCTCATAGATCAAGAATATGTGATTAATTCATCCTAATAATGCCTAAATCATGAGATTCGATTTCAAGAAAAGAGAGGTATCGTGACTGACTTACAGTGTGATTTGGGGCTTGAAAATGCTTGTTCTTGATTGCTTTGGCTTGCTGAGACTCCCAGGAATCGATTGGGATGGTCAAGAAGTCTTGAATTGACCTAGAACAATGAAATCGATCTTGCACTTTTTCTTGATTTTTTCAAATGTTGCTCTGCTTGCTGCGCCTCTTTCTAACATGGTTTTGAGTCTACACACCTTCTATATGTATTAAGGAAGGGATTAGGGTTGATAAATGATCTCAATCTTCCTCCATCAATGCATTGGATTCTTGATTTGATTCACTTTGAAACCTTTCCAAAAATGGCCTAAATCCAATATTTTTGTGTACCCATGCCTTGATACGAGTTTGATTTGATGCTAGATTTGTAATAAGACCTGAAACAAGTACAAAATCTTTGGTTTTCAATATTTTGGATTTTATATGATTTGTTTTGATTTAAATTGAATTAATTCAAATAAAAATCAAAATAAATAATAAAAACATGATAAGGACAAGTGGCAAGGGCTAGAGCTCGTGGACTATGTTGCCAACTCAAAACAAGTGAAAAATATTAGGCCCATTTGAAGTTTTGGGCATAGTTGACTTTTGGCACTTTTGCAAAAAAGGTCAACTTTACCAATGCATAACTTCCTCAATTTTGACTCTTTGGAGGTGTTCTTAGACTTTTTAGAAATCTTGAGATGTCCTCTAAGCAACCCTTTCGGTATAATCTCAATTTGATATTCCAAGCTCAAGTATGAAGCTTTGACAAAAAAGGTGTTTTTGTTGACTTTTCAAAATGACCTATAATGTCCAAATTCATAACATCTTGTGAGTGCATATTTTGAACTTGGGAGCTGAAGATGGATTGTAGGGAACTGCATCCTCTTCAAAATGAGCTTTGGATGGGTCATTTATCATAAAGTATGAGAACGTTATGCTTGGTCAAAGTTGAGTTGACTTTTCCTACAAAACCCTAATTTAACAACTTTTGAGTCTTGATGAATTATGAGCAATCCTTGATGAATCATGATCAACCCTTGATCAAATGATGAAATATACTTCAAAATGACGATGTTTACCAAAAATCTTGAAGTTTGACTATATGTAGGCCACATTTGACTTTTTCCCTAGCATAGTCGATTTTCAGGCCTTTGAGCAATTGACTGAGCAAATTTTCTCTGTAAGGCTTTAAATTTGACATGGATGATCTTGAGAACATGTTAGGACAATGTTGAGCATTTGGGGTCCCTTGGACTCAAGTATCTTGATGCAACATGAAACCCTAATTTGAGGTAGACTGCCTTAGGAGAGAGCTTGTCTAGCCAACCCTTGGACTAACCTGAGCAACTTGAGTATCATTCTTGAAATTTTTTGAGAAATATGGGAGGGAAAATTTTGGGGTACAATAGGTAGGTTATGGAAAGGGAAGGTGTTAGCACCCTTTCCATCCGTAGTAATCTACGGGATCTTAGTTGCTAGCTCACTTTGAAAATGCTTTTTTGTGTAAGTGTGTTTTGAAGATATTTTGAAAAGACGCCTTAGTGCGGTGAACTTTGTTATGTTTCTCGTTTCGGCGAGAATGTATACAAAGTGTTTTTTGTCTTTAAAAATATTTAGAAAAGAGTTTGTGTATGTGTGAAATTTTTTTTTTGGATTGTTTTTATGAGCAAGCAACTAGGAGCTATCTACCTACTCGAAAGGTTTGTTCTTTTCCTCTTTTCCATTAGACAATGCTATCCTACTATTAGTGAGTAGGTAGCCTTATCATTGGATTTTTGAGGGACGGGCGAGGGTCATCGTACAGTTATGAAAGCAACTAGTAAGATACTTTAGTAATTACCGTAAGGTTTTAAGATCATATACCGAAGCAACATCGAAATGGTCATCGAGGGACTTATGATCTTTAAGCCAAAGGGTCACCACTAAAATCTCTTACGTTCGAGAGTCGTGACTGTTTATTCCGAAGGTAACAAGTGTAGGTACCTTAGAGGTGCACGTGTGTAAGTGTGTTGTGTTTCAGTTATTTATATTTGGATGTTAGGTTTGCTAGCGTTTTCTTTTAGTCTTTTCATACAAGCCTATTAGCATCCATCTAACAATTAATATTAGTACGAAAATAAAGATGCGAGAATTTAAATCTTCACTATTACCAGGCTTCGGGAAGGGGGAATTACAAACCAAAATGGTGGGAAAGAAAAGTGTAAAAGTCCTAATTAAAACTATTTCATCCTTTATACAGTTATATAATTATGAAAAATAATGCGAATAAATAAATAGACGCGCGGGGGAAGAAAGAAACAAAAATGAAAGGATGGAGAAAAAAACCTAAGAAAAATTTCTAAGTGATAAAAGAAATGTTTTTTTTTTTGTTTTTATTTGTTTTAGGAAAATATTTAAATTAAATTAAGAAAAAGAAAACCTAATTCTAATTGATTAATTAATTTAAAAAAAGTGATTACAAATGATTAATTAGAATTGATTTAATTAATGAAAATCTAAGTCTAATTATTTTTGTGATTTTGATTTTATGATTTTTAGGGAAAATAAATTAATTGAAATAAAAGAAAACAAATAATAAAAGAAAAAGACAAAAAATTAAATTGGGCCAAACTGCAAAATAAGTAATTAGGGGGGTGCAGAGATTTGAAATCCCCTAAGCCCAATAACATTGGCCTAGGCGTTGTAGCAAGACATGGGGGAGAAACACCATCTTCACCGATGGTGTATTTTTTTTTTAAAACCTGCAAAACAAAAAAACAGCTCGAATCCTTGGACCTAAATCGCATGCCGCGAGTTTAAATATATCATTAGTTTGGCCTGAAATGGCCTGTAGAGTGAGATTCGAAACTCAATGGTTCTTTAGCCCTAACAATGGAATTTTAGTGTTTCTATACCAAACCTTACATGTGACACGTTAGATCCATTCTAAATATTGATAACAACATGAATGTATGCATATAATTACTTTAAATCGCATGATTAGAGAGTTCGAGGAATTAAAACCTTACCAAACTGGTATGATCGGATGTGGGAGTTTTGGACGTGGAAGGGCTTGGCTATCGGCCTGGTTTAACTCTTTGGAGCCTCAGGGATATGATTTGATCACTGGTTTGGACTGATCACGCATGGGAATGTAGTTATCAATTTTGCAACTTTGAGAATTTTATCTTGAGAATTTTGTGAAGCTTTCTTTGCAATGTTTTTTCCGTCCCCTTTAAGCTTGCAATGTTGTCAATTTATAGAGGAGTAGGGGGCTAGATCAATATGGTAAAGAATCACACCAATAAATCCACCAACATGGCATGGAATCATACCATTAAACCATGGTTTAAAATTAAAATCAAGTTTTGAAAAGTTTCCAAACTTCATGATCCCTTGCCATTTTTGTTTGTTGTATGAACCTGGTCATTTGTGGTGTACCTTGCATAAATTTTGGCCTCTTGAATGATCCAAATGAAGCCCACTTAAGCCTTGATCCATTTGTTTGATATTTCACTTGATTTATTTTATATTTAAATGAAAAATTTAAATAAATAGAAATAAAAATCAAAGTAATGCATGGATAGTTTTATAGGCTCTTGGATGTGTCATGAGTATGTTTTAACTCTAAAAATTTAGGCCCAATAACTGAAAATCACAAATTTGCTCAATTGAGATTTCATGCATTTCTTGAAAATTGTCCAACTTGTGGAACTCATAACTTGCCCAATTTTCGTTTTTTGAAGATGATCTTTGACTTTTTGGAAAGCCTAAGATTTCCTCTACACTTTCTATTTTAATCATTTTTGCATTTGGAGACATTATCTTGATGTAAGTTGCCTTAGGAAAAAGTGTGTTTTGTTGACTTTTTGAAAATGACCTATAATGTATGAGATCATATCTTTCAAATGAAGCATTTTTTAGACTTGAGAATAATACCAAAATTGTAGAGAATAGAATTTTATTCAAAATGGGCTTTCGTTAGGGAAAAGTTGATGAAGCATGAGAAAGTTATGCCTGGTCAAAGTTCAGTTGACTTCTCCTAAGGAAAACACAAATTTGGCATTTCTTGACTTTTGATGATCTGAGGACTTTCCTTGGGGAATCATGATCAACTCTTGATCAAATGATGAATATCACTTCAAAATGTTGATGTTGACAACAAATATTGAAGTTTGACTATATGTTGACCATAATTGACTTTTTGATCAATACCGTTGATTTTCAAGCATTTGAGCCTTTGACTGAGCAAACTTATTATGTAGGGCTTGAAACTTGACATGAACCTTTTTGAGGACCTATTAAGAACCATGAAATCCATTTGAGACCTAGTTATGGGTCTTTGATCTAGGAGGAGCACCTGGACTAATCAAACCTTGAGTGTTTCGACCATTTAAAGAGCCTTGAAAGAATGCTTTAAAGAAAAATGGGAGGGAGAATTTTGGGGTACAACGGTACGGCCTAGAGAATTTGCATGATACTCACACCTGACATTAGCATCGTATCTTGGTGGGAGTACTCCGACTGGTGGAGCTAAAGGTTTGAGCTCTACCAAAGATGCTTTGACTAAGTGCTGCAATAATTGACTGTGCGACATAAGGAGATGGTCAAATTTCCTCTGAGGCGTATCAAACTTGTTCTGCTGTTGTTCCTGTGGAATCACCAATGGTTGATGTGCCCTTGGTTGTGATGCTAAGACATTGGTTTCCCCTTCCTTTTTTTTTAAAGAAGTTAGGGACATGTATTTTCAAATTACAAGGGGTATTGGATGATGCCCCTTGTATCTTTCCACTTTTCGCACCTGCTTCGATTCTTTCACTAATGGTTACCAAGTAAGAAAATCTGGACGAGACGCTTCCTACCATCTTCTCATAGTATACCCCTTGCAAGGTGCCCATGAACATATCAACCAGTTCTTTCTCCAGTAGTGGTGGTTGAATTCGAGATGCCGTTTTTCTCCATCTTTGGGCATACTCTTTGAAGGACCCTTCTTTATTTTGTGACAAGTTTTGGAGCTGTATGCCGGTAGGCGCCATGTCCAAGTTATACTTGTACTATTTCAGGAAAGCGTTAGCAAGATCTGCCCATGTCTGAATATAGGCCCATTTCAATTGCATATACCAATTTAGAGATCCCCCATCCAAACTATCTTGAAAACAATGAATCATCAACTTTTGGTCTTAAGCATAAGCATACAGCTTCCTGCAATACATGCGTAGATGGTTCCCGTTGTACCCTAAAATTTTCCATCTCATTTACCAAATATTTTCTCACAAGATCTCCTTGGGTTCAAGACTGCACAAGGATTGATCAGCTCAAGACACCTCATTAAGCACTGATGACTGAAATTAGGGTTTAAGATTGCAAAAGGATAATTGAACTTTCAATGCCTCATATGACTTTCATGGATCATTATGGACCCCCAAGATTACTCATGTCAAGTTTCAAGTCTTGAATCACATTTTTGCTCAGTTAATTGACCAGTTGACCTAAAAATCAACTATATTGGGGAAAAAGTCAACTGTGGCCAATTTGCAGTCAAACTTCATAATTTGTGATCCATATAAACATTATAAACTCATACGTATCAGCTGATCAAGTTTGGACCACAATTCCTCAAGAAATTTGATCAGATCATCAAAAGGGCAAAATGGTCAAAATTAGGGTTTTGAATGAGAAAGGGCAATTTCTGATTTTTGACCTAGCAAATGGTTAATTGGTTTGAGGCATGATCTCAAGAGTTCAATTTCATCATTTTGATCTAATGGTATGGATTAAAATATTGCTCAAGATCAATTGGATTGATAGTTGATTTTCAGTCAACTGATCAAAAGTCAACTGTATATTGAAAAGTCAAACTTTGACTTTTTGGTTAAAATCAAGTGTCAAAGATCACAATTCATCAAAACATGTCAAAATATGAAACTTGTTCATCAAGAAATCAAAAAGTCAAGATTTCATTTTGAAAAGTCAAAGTTTTCAAACTTAGAAATTTTTCTAAGTGTTGAAAACTTCATATTTCTTCAAAACTTTGAGCCAATTTTTCACCATGATGCAAGATGATTCAAAAGAAACTTTCATCATGAAAGTTGTAGATCTCCATGAGATCTACAACATTTATTTACACAACTTCTCCTAGAAATGTTTGGATCTCATGTTATTAATCCATGAAGTCATGGTCATGAAACTAAAACACAGTGAAATTTTGAACATTTTAGGTCAGGATTTTGACCTAACTTCTGACCCAAGTTTCACATAGTTCCATTTGGATATTGCAAAAGTGATTCAAAGATGGGTTGTAGAGCATATTACAAGATTTCTAAAATGTCCAAGAACTCCTTGAGATCATTTGTGAGCAAGGAGAATCGAAGGTTAGAAGTGGGGGTTTCAAGTTGTTTTACAAGGCAAATTTTGTGATGAACAAAATTCAAATCTCAAACCTATGCTGCACAATCTTGCTTTGCAGGCATATAAACCTCAATATCTCTCCATAATCAGAAGATTACACTTGCTTTTGAGCTATTATCTACTTGATTTAAGCTTAATCCAAGTTAATTTTCCATTAATGGCACAAAGGTACCATTGCCATTTACATAAAGCAAGCTTTATGCAAAGTCAACTTGCATTGAGCTTTGCACTTGTTCCTTTTGCACAAGCTTCCTCCACAAAGTCAGATAAGTATGTTTAAAGTTGGTAACCACTCTACATGCTTGTACTTGCTACCTTGAAACCACATTTCTCACTTTTCTTCAAAATCAAGCAACCTAGCCATAACTCTATAACTCAGAAATCCTTTGTGCAAAACCTCTCCAACCTTTTGCTTATAGAAACACAAGTCATTTGCAAGAAAACACACGGATTCTCAAGTCCTGAAACCTTCTAAAACACAACCACCAAAAACATCTCAAAACTTTCAATTTTTGAGTTTTGAATCCAATCTTCAAATTTGCTCATGCGTTTCTTGGCCTTTTACTTTCAAAAGCTTCTAAATAACATACACAAACAATTCCAACACCTATAACACAATTGTAACACCTCCATCATCATCCACCATTTTCAAAAACAAGAGCTTGCACCTTGACTTCTCCAGAACTCCTCAGCCACTTTCAACCCAAGCTAAGCATCACATTAGCTTCCCGGGAACTTGAGGAAGCTAACCCAATCACTAGAACTCATCAAAAGCTACTCAAACTCAAAACACGATACCCTCTTGCAAGGTGAGTTTTCTGACTTTTGAACTCTTCATACAAGCATCATTAATGGTTTATTTGTGAATAAGAAATGTAGATATCATTGTCCTGAAGCTAACCATGTCCTTAGATTTAATTATTATTGCCTGAGTAGTTAGAATTTTGAATCTGAACCTCTGAAAATAATTAGGTCAGAATTTGGTACTTTCAAAAATTCTCATTCATCTTTTATTTATAGTTCATGATATTTACATGGTTGGATTCGTATGAAAAAATGGAACAACTTTCATGTTTGCATTTTTTATTTTTGTTAAGAAATGGTGAAGTTACAGGTGGTCTGGCTGGAGGTTGAAGATGAAGTGTATTTAAGAATTGTTTTGTATTATATATTTATCATTTCAGTTATATTAACGGATGTATAGCCACCCCAGTGGTAAGCCAGCGCACTGGTAATCAAGAGGTTATGGGTTCGAACCTCAGCGCGCTGCCTTTTGCATTTTTTCCACATTTTTTGCCACTTCTCCTTTCAGGAAGTGCTTGGGCCAGCAATCTCTTGGGCCTGACTTTTTCTTAACATTACCTCCCTATTTCATTTATCAACCTCCCTGAATTTATTTATTTTTTTTATTTTATTTTACTTTTTTATCTTTTATTATTATTAATATTATTATTATTATTATTATTATTATTTTTATTAATAAAAAATCCAAAAAATATTTATATTTTATTATTTATATTTATTTAGTTTATTTTTCTTCACAAAAACAAAAGAGCAAAAACATTTCCTTTAAAATTTACTTTTTTAAATACTTAGATAATTTAATTTTAATTATATTATTATATTTTCTTATAAAAATCAATTTACAATTTAGGACTTTTTATTTAATTATTTTTATTTACTAATTTAATTAAATTCACAAAAAACCCTAAAAAACTTGTTTTCTTTAAATTAGTTTATTTTACTAAATTAATCTTAATTTTCTTATTTTTAGTTAATTATTTTATTTTAATTAATTAAGTCAAAAAACCATTTTCATGAAAAAACCAAACAAAAATCACACTTCTTTTTTACATTTTATATTCTTGCATTTTTATCTTTATTTTTGTACATTTATTCAAATTCAATATGGTTGTAATAATTTATTTAGATTTAATTTCTTGCAATTCCCCATTTGTAATTTGTACACCCCCTCCCCTAAATGATGTAACAGCTTAGTATTTTTATTTTCTGCAATTTAAATGCTTTATATACAAATGCTAGTAATTAGGGTTTGTATGGAAATATTAAAACCAACAAATTGAAAACCCTAATCAAAGACAAATCAAGCATATAAATCAATACACTTGCACACTTACACCCTTAGGGTAAACCCACTTTGTTTCCTTACAAAAATGGCCATATTATGCATGTGAGGTATCTTAGCCAAAAATGGGCAAAAATACAAGATCATAGTCCCTCGATAACGCTATCCATGTTGCCTTTCAAAATGATCTTAGTCCCTAAAGAAAATGCTAAGATATCTTATAACATTGCTAATCATGGTTATACGATGACCCGCGCCCGTCCCTTTTACATCCAAAGATAGGGTTACTTACCAAATCAATGGTAAGATAACAATGTCAAAGGAAAGAGGAAATGAATATGAAAGACTTTTGAGTAGGTAGAATGTTCCTAGTTACTTGCTCAATTTCAAAACCAAAACATCCTTGCTATTTTCAAAATAAACACCAACACTTTCAAACCTGAAAACATTTTCAAAAGATCAAAACACTTTGTATACATTCTTACGAACGAGAATCATTACAAAATTTGCCTAAACGATGGCATCTTTACAAAATACTTTCAAAAACTACACAAAGCACATTTTCAAACAAAAGCAAGTGATCTAGCAAGTAACTAAGAGCCCATGGAAAACCATGGATGAAAATGGTGCTAATACCTTCCCTTTTCATAATCTACCCTCCGAACTCAAGAAAAAATCTCAAAGGTCTTTCCTTTGATTTTTCACCTTTCCTTTTGAATAAAAGAAAAGTCGGCGGCGACTCTTGCTAAACCGCAACATTTGCGATCAAACGCAAAACAACCAAGTCAGTTCTCCCACCGTATCACAGAACTGGCGACTCTGCTGGGGAGACTCTTAAAAGTGGGGTTACCTTAGGGTTAGATCACATTTATTTTCTTTCATTGTTTGACTGTATGCTTTACATTTTGGTTCTTTGTTTGGGTTTGAATCCTCTCCCCGAATTTGAGATACCTTATAGGTAAGTAGAAATACATTGTGGAAACTGTACGGGGTATACCGACATGGTCAAAGCAATAGCTACGTTAGTGTGACATATTTTTGGGTACCGGTAGCCCTTGAGTAGTCAAGGAGAATACGGGGCCGCTGAGTGATGTCATGAAGCACTAACTAACTTCTAGAACCTTTACTTGACCAACTTGGCCACTAGGACGTAGTGAGATAATAGGCTTTGGTGCAGTCCGAAGTTGGTAGATACTCGATACTACACTCATTGAGGTTTGATTTTTTGGGATATTTTGGTCGCCATTAAAGAGGCTTACGCTGAAACAATGCCCAAGGAAACAAACCAGTGATATTGAGCTCCTTAGAGCCCAGTTACTATTACTAGGACAGGTTTGAGCCAACTAAACTTCAAGAGGGTACTTACCTATGAGACTCCATGCAAGCCTAAACCTAGGACTTGTTTGTTTTGTTTGTATATATTTACTTGTACATAATATCATAAACATCATAACATCATACTCATACTCACTAACCATTTTTAGGATCTTGTGATTTATCTTTATTCTGTATTGTAGGAGATGGATTCTATTCGCAGGAAAACCATTCAAGTCAATATTGTAAGGATCCCTCCTCAACTTAAAGATCTAGCATCAAGGATTCCTGAAAATTCTCCATTTACCAAAAGACATGGTCGCCTCCTAAACTTGGTTACCTCCAACACTGATGAGGACATGATGAAGGTGCTCTTCTAGTTCTTTGATCCTCTACATCATTGCTTCACACTTCCCGATTATCAACTTGTGCCAACTTGGAAGAATTCTCCCAACTCTTGAGGATTCCCATTCTCAATCAACTACCTTTCAACGGTACGGAAAGAGATCCAAAGCCAGAAGAGATTGCCCATGCCTTAAACTTGCAACCCTCTGATGTTACAACTAATTGGGAAACAAGGAGTGGTGTTAAAGGTTTCCTAGCCAAATTCTTGTTTGAGAAAGCCCAAAACTGTTGGAACTCCTTGGAATTACAAGATTTTGAGGAAATTGTGGCTCTCCTCATCTATGGGATGGTTTTGTTTCCAAACCCTGACCGACTCATAGATGTAAACACCGTCAAAATCTTCATGTCTCGCAACCCGGTGCCTACTTTGTTAGGAGACATCCTATATTCTTTTCACACTCGCACTATGAGGAAAAGAGGTATCCTTATATGTTGTACTCCTCTTTTGTAAAGATGGTTTATTTCGCATCTTCCCCAATCTACATTGAAGAACGAGCAAGGTTCAAGGTGGTCACATAGGTTGATGACACTCAAACATTCAGACATTCATTGGTGTTCCCGATCTATAGAGAATGTTACTATCATCGATCATTATGGAGAATTCCCTAATGTACCCTTACTTGGAATTAGAGGAGGTATCACCTACAAATCCTGCTTATCCTTAAGATAGTTTGGTTACGCCCGAAAGGATGGCCCACATGAGATGCTCATTCAAAGTTTGGTATTTGACTACGAGAATGACGATCAAGGTCACCGCCAGAGGTTTATCCGAACTTGGAAGATGTCGAATAAGGTAGATAGAAAGACATTGGGGCATAAGAATTCCATCCCTCTTGAGCCTTACCTCAAATGGGTACGAGCTCGTGCTCAAAGTCTTTTGATGCCTTACCCCTCCATTCTCCCGCTTATCATAGAGCCTGTTATGGAAGGAGATGTTCCATACACTATCCTGCATCCTGACATGCCCACCTCTCTTGAAGACTTGTAAAGGGATTGGATACAACTTAATGAGGGAGTGAGACACTTTCGAGGCCCAATTCTATACCAGCAAGAAGAAGGTTCTGGAACTCACCAAGCAACTTCAGGAGGAGCGGAGTCTGAATGCCTACATCGCACCAAAGAGGATGCGTACAACTTTTTTATCTTAGAGTTTTTGTATTTCTTTGTAAGCCCAAAGAGGCATGATGTACTCAAACTTTGATTTATTAATATAACGTGTGTTCCTTTTTGGTCTAAAGCAAAACTAAATCTCTAATTTCCTTGAAATCATTGCATATGCATCTCCATTCATCATAACATAAGCAGGTTTCTTACAACAAGTCTCCTCATCTTTCTACTATTTATTTCTGTAAGATGGATCTCGAGCAGACAGTAAAAGATCTCTAGGCGCAGAATGCTCAGTTGCAACAGATGTTCTTGACTCTAGCCAAAGGACAAGAGGATTTGAAAACTTTGCTGATCGAAGAAAATAAGAAGAAAGCAAAGAAAGCAACCGGTGTTCTGAATCTAGGAAGAAGGTTCCCAGGGCCAGCCAGACGGACCCTTGACTTTGCAACATTGTTGTACCCCAAAATTTACCCTCTCATTTATCAAGAATTTGCTCACAAGATCTCCCTTGACCCAAGACTGCACTAGGGTTTGATCAGCTCAAGACACCTCCTTAGGCACTGATGACCAAAATTAGGGTTTGAGTTTGCACAAGGATATTTGAGCTTCCAATGCCCCATATGACTTTTATGGATCATTATGGACCCTCAAGATTACTCATGTCAAGTTTCAAGCTTTGAATCACATTTTTGCTTAGTCAGTTGACCTAAAAATCAGCTGTATTGGGAAAAAAGTCAACAATGGCCAATTTACAGTCAAACTTCATAATTTTTGATCCATATCAACATTTTAAACTTATAAGTATCATTTGATCAAGTTTGGACCATAACTCCTCAAGAACTTTGATCAAATCTCCAAAAGGGCAAAATGGTCAAAATTAGGGTTTTGACTGAGAAGGGGCAATTTCTGATTTTTTGACCTAGCAAATGGTCAATTGGTTTAATGAATGATCTCAAGAGTACAATTGCATCATTTTGACCTAATGGCATTGTTCAAAACATTGGAAGTCCATTGGATTGACATATGAATTTTTCAGTCAACTGATCAAAAGTCAACTGTATACTGAAAACTCAAACTTTGACTTTTTTTGGTCAAATTCAAGTGCCAAAGATATTAATTCATCAAAACATGTCAAAATATGAAACTTATTCATCAAGAAATCAAAAAGTCAAGATTTCATTTTGAAAAGTCAAAATTTCTAAACTTAGAAATTTTTCTAAGTGTTGGAAATTTCATGTTTTTTCATAACTTTGAACAAAATTTTCACCATGATACAAGATGATTCAAGAGAAAATTATAACATGAAAGTTGTAGATCTCCATGAAATCTAAAACTTTTATTTACACAACTCCTTCCAAAAATGCTTTGATCTCAAGTTATAATTTTATGAACATGTGGTCATGAAACTAAACACTTAGTGAAATTTTGCTCAAGATTTGACCCAACTTCATGGCAATTTTTCATATAGTTCCAAGGGGAATCTTCAAACGCAATTCAAAGATGGGTTGTATAGGACATTTAAAGCTTTCCAAAATGTCCAAGAACTCCTTGAGATCATTCTTGAGTAGGTAGAAACGAAGAGATGAAGTTAGGGTTTTGTCACTTGAATTACAAGTCATTTTTTATGAACACTTGAACCAAATCCATGCTAGGCTGCATAATTTTTGCTTTGTAGGCCTCAAAATTGTTTGTCACTTCATAATTAAATGTTTACATAACATATGGATCCATTATCCAAGCATTTGAACCATTATCCAAGTTGTATTTCCATTTTTGGAAGAAAGACACCATTGCTATTCTTGAAAAGTGGCTTTAATCACAAAGTCCACTCTCCTTGAGCATTGAACTTGTTCTTTCTGCACACACAAACCCTATAAACCAAAAGCAAGCATATCCAAAGTACTAACCACTCTATGAAGCCCTGTACTTTTCCTTGAAACAAGATGTTTCAACTTTGCTTCAAAAACAAGAAAGACGCTATAACATTTGATTTTCAAATTCTGACTTGTTATAAGACATAAGACCTCTTGCCTATAAATACATACACTATTTGCAAGATAACACATGAATAGACAAGCTCTGAAAACTTCCAAAACTCAGAACTGCATCACAAACCACCATTGTTGCATATTCTGACCAAGAACTTCAAACTTCCATTTCACTCATGCGTTTCCTGGCCTTTTGCCTCCAAAAGCTTCCAAACATCATACATAAGCCATCCCTATCCCTGTTACATGACTGTAACACCATCTTCATCTATTTCCAAGTTCAAAAATATAGCATCATAGTTGGACTTCTCCAGACCATTCCAGCCACCCTCAGCTCAAGCCAGCCATTGCATTAGCTTCCTAGGACCTCAAGGAAGCTAACCTGATCATCACCATCACTTGAAACAAGCTCAAACTCCAAACATGATTTCCAATTTTGAGGTAAGTTTTCTCAACTTGGAACACTTCGTGCAGGCATCATCAATAGTTTATTTGTGAATAAAACATGTAGATATCATTGCCCTGAAGCTAACCATGTCCATAGTTTCCATTAATTTTGCTTGAGCTTAGAGAATTTTGAAACTGAAATCTCTGAAATTTTTAGGGTTCAGATTAGGGCCATTAAAATTCTTGCTTATTTTGATCTATATTTTTAATACTTTACAATTCTGGAATCGTGGAAATTTTTTCTACAAGTTTCATGTTTGCAGTTTTCATTTTTGATGAGAAATGAGCAAGTTACAGTTGGACTAGCTGGAGGTTGAAGATGAAGTCTTCAGAACACGTTTTGTCTTACATATTTATTGTTTCACTTGTATTAACAGATGTATAGCCACCCCAGTGGTAGAAGCGCGCGCCTGTAACATTTGGGACCTGGGTTCAAGCCCCAGTGGTACCTTTTTTGCATTTTTTTTCATATTTTTTCACATTTCTGACCCCTTTTTTTATTTGGCAGGTGCTGGGCCCTTTGTGCCTGGCTCATTTTTTTTTTTTTGCTAGTTAACCTCCCTGTTTCCCATTGACACCCCTGGTCCAATTTTATTTTCTTTTCTTATTTTCATTTTTTATTTATTCTCTTAAGTTATTTTTCTAATATTAAAAAAATCATAAAAATACAAAAAAATGACATATTTATATTTTGACATATTTTTTTCCATAAATAAAAATATTTTTATACTTCATTCAATTTATTAAGTAGATTTTGTAAACTTAATTAATATTATATTGTTTATTTATTTTTCTTCACAACATTTAAAATACATTATTTTAATATAAAAAAGGACTAAAAATATTTTATAATACTACAAATATTTTCAAGATAAAAAAATACCAAAGAATATATACTTTTCTTAAACTTATTTTCTTTTGATTAATTAATAGAATTAGGGTTTTCTTTTAAAATATTTTCCTTAATAAATTCAAACTTAATTAACTATTTTCTTTATTGAAATTAGGTTAAGACAAAATCTTTGGTTTTCATGAAAACCAAACAAAATTCATTTTCTTCATATTTTGCATCTTTGTACATTTATTCATTTTTATAATTTGTATTTAAATTCCTTGTATATTCATGGCAATTGAATATGGTTGTAATAGACTAATTATGTTTAAATTCTTGCAATCCCCATTTATAAATTGTATACCCTCCCCACGAATGTTGTAATAGCGTAGTAACTTTAAATTTCGCAATTTATCGCTTTTAACATGCTAGTAATTAGGGTTTGTATGGAAAGACTTAAAACCAATAAATAGCAAACCCTAATTCAAGACTAAATCAAGCATGAAAACAATACATTTTCACACAAACACCCCTAGGGTTACTCCACTTGGTTGCCTTATACAAAATGGCCATATTACGCATGTAAGGTATCTTAGCCAAAACAAGCAAATACAAGATCATAGACCCTCGATGACGCTATCTAAGTTGCCTTACAAATGATCTTAGTACCTCAATAAGAATGCTAAGATACCTTGCAACATTGCTAATCATGGTTATACGATGACCCACGCCCGTCCCGTTTACATCCAAAGATAGGGTTGCTTACCAAATCAATGGTACGACAATAATGTCAAAGGAATAGAAAATGAACAAGAAAGACATTTGAGTAGGTAGATTGCTCCTAATTACTTGCTCCATTTCAAAACAAACAGCCTTTCTATTTTCAAAACAAACACCTACACTTTCAAACATCTTACAAGATTGATAACATTTTCAAAAGATCAAACATCTTTGTATACATTCTTACAAACAAGAATCATTACAAAGATGGCCTAAACAATGGCCTCTTTACAAAATACTTTCAAAAACCACATCAAGCACAATTTCAAACAAAAAGCAAGTGATCTAGCAAGTAACTAAGAGCCCATGAAAAACCATGGATGAAGAGGGTGCTAATACCTTGCCTTTTCATAATCTACCCCCCGAACTCAAGAAAAAATCTCAAAGGTATTTCCTGTGCTTTTTCAACTTTCCTTTTGGATAAAAGAAAAGTCGGTGGCGACTCTTGCTAACCGCAACATTTGCGATCAAACGCAAAACCCTCAAGTCAGTTCTCCCACCGTATCACAGAACTGGCGACTCTGCTAGGGAAAATTCTAAAAGTGGGGTTACCTTAGGGCTATATCACATTTATTTGCTTTCTTTGTTTGACTTGTATGCTTTACATTATAGTTCTTTGTTTGGGTTTGAATCCTATACCTGGATTTGGGTTACCTTATAGGTAAGTAGCGATACGTTGTGGAAACTGTGTGGGGTATACCGACATGGTCTAAGTAATAGCTACATTAGTGCGACTTATTTGTGGGTACCGGTAGCCTTTGAATTAATCAAAGAGAATACGGGGCCACTGAGTGATGTCATGAAACACTAATAAACTTTTAGAACCTCTACTTGACCAACTTGGCCTTTAGGATGTAGTGAGATGACCAGCTTTGGTGCAGTCCGAAGTTGGTAGATACTCGATACTACACTCATTGAGGTTTGGTTTCTTGGGATATTTCAGTCGCCATTAAAGAGGCTTGTGCTGAAACAATGACCAAGGAAACAAACCAGTGATATTGAGCTCCTTAGAACCCAGTTACTATTACTTGGACAGGTTTGAGCCAACTAAACTTCAAGAGGGTACTTACCTATAAACCACCATGCAAGCCTAAACCTAGGGACTTGTTTTTTTTGTTTGTATATACATACTTGTACATAACATCATGAACATCATAACATCATACACATTCACTAACCATTTCAAGGATTTTGGGATTCATCTTTGTTCTTGTTTTGTAGGATATGGATTCTCTTCGTAGGAAAACTATTCAAGTCAACCTTGTAAGGATCCCGCACAACTTAAGGATCTAGCTTCAAGGATTCCTGAAAACTCTCCATTCACCGAGAGACATGGTCGTCTACTCAGCTTGGTCACCTCCAAGACAGATGAGGACATGGTGAAGGTGCTCTTTCAGTTCTTTGATCCTTTACACCATTGCTTCACATTTCCCGACTATCAACTTGTGCCTACTTTGGAAGAATTCTACCGACTCTTGAGGATTCCCATTCTCAACCAAATACCTTTCAACGGTATGGAAAGAGACCCAAAGCCAGAAGATATTGCTCAAGCTCTACACTTGCACTCATCTGATGTCACAACTCATTAGGAAACAAGGAGTGGTGTCAAAGGTTTCCTAGCAAAGTTCTTGTTTGAGAAAGCCCAAAACTGTTGGAATTCTTTGGACTTGCAAGCTTTTGAGGAAATTTTGGCTCTCCTCGTCTATGGGATGGTTTTGTTTCCAAATCCCAATCAACTCATAGATGTGAACGCCGTCAAAATCTTCATATCCCGCAACCCGGTGCCTACATTGCTAGGAGATATCCTACACTCTTTTCACACTCGCACAATGAGGAAAAGAGGTGTCCTTATGTGTTGCACTCCTCTCTTGGCAAGATGGTTTATTTCACATCTTCTCCAATCTGTATTAAGGAATGAGCAAGGCTCAAGGTGGTCACAAAGGTTGATGACGCTCAAACATTCATTCATTCATTGGGGCTCCTGATCCATAGAGGATGTTACTATTATTGACCGTTGTGGAGAATTTCCTAATGTCCCTTTACTTGTCATTAGGGGAGGTATCACCTACAACCCCTGCTTAGCCTTAAGATAGTTTGGTTACGCCCGAAGGGATGGCCCGCACGAGATGCTGATTCAAGGTTTGGTATTTTACTACGACAACGACGATCAAGGTCTTTGCCAGAGATTTATCTGAGCTTGGAGGATGTTAAACAAGGTAGATAGCAAGAATTTGGGGCACATGAATTCCATCCCTCTTGAGCCTTACCTCAAATGGGTACGAGCTCGTGCTCAGAGTCTTATAATGCCTTACCCCTCCATTCTCCCAGTAATCATTGAGCCTGTCATGGAGGGAGATGTTCCATATACTATCCTACATCCTGACATGTCTACCTCTCTTGAAGACCTACATAGGGATTGGATACAACTCAAGGGGGAGCGAGATACATTCGAAGCCCAATTCTACGCAAGCGAGAAGAAGGTTTTGGAACTCACTAGGCTACTTCATGAGAAACAGACTTTGAATGCCTACATTGCACCAAAGAGGATGCGTACTACCTTTTTATCTTAGAGTTTTTGTATTATTTTGCCCAAGAAGGCATTGATGTACTCAAGCTTTAATCTATTAATATGACGTGTATTTCCTTTTTGTCTAAAACAAATTTGAATCTTAAAATCCTTGAAAACATTTGCATATGCATTTATCATTCATCATAACATAAGCAGGTTTCTTGAAACAAGTCTCCTCATCTCTCTAATGTTTATTTCAGTAAGATGGATCTCGAGCAAACGGTGAAGGACCTCCAAGCTCAGAATGCACAGTTTCAACAATTGTTCTTGACCCTAGCCAAAGGATAAGAAGAGTTGAAGACTTTGCTGGTTGAGGAGAAGAAAAAGAAGACAAAGAAGATAGTCAGCATTCTAAACATGGGAAGAAGGTTCCAAGGGCAGACAAGAAGAGCCCCAGACTTTGCAACAACATCCGGTGAGAAAGACAACTAAGATGGGAAGGGCAAGGAAACAGTTGTCCAGTCAGAATCAGAAGAGGAAGAGGAAGAAGAAAACTATTCTAAAGAACAATACCCTCCAACTGATGACAAGTATAAACATCTTGAAGAGTGATTGAGCGCAATGGAAATCCAAAAAGTGCCTGGATTGGACTTTGAGGAGTTGTGATTAGTATCGGGAATTGTCATTCCTACAAAATTCAAAGCACCTGTGTTCGCCAAATATGACGGAGTTTCATGCCCTAAAATGCATCTTCGGTCCTATGTGAGGAAAATCCAGCCCCATATCACTAACAAAAACTTATGGGTACACTTCTTCCAAGACAGTCTGTTTGGAACTCAACTTGATTGGTTTTATCAGTTAGAAAGAGCCAATGTTCATAACTGGGAAGATCTTGCTGCAGCCTTTTACAAACAATACCAATACAATGCTGATCTTGCGCCTACCCGTACTCAAATCCAAAGTATGGCCATGATTTCCAATGAAGGTTTCAAAGACTATGCGCAAAAATGGAGAGACTTGGCTGGAAGAGTTCAACCTCCTCTATATGAAAGAGAATTAGTAGACATGTTTTTGGGCACCATGTCTGGTCCCTTCTTCAATCACCTAATTGAGAGTTCATCGGCAGGTTTTACTGAACTAATATTAACCGGAGAGAGGATAGAAGCCGGGATAAAGAGTGGAAAGATTCAAAAAGATACATCCTCTGCTGCTATAAGGAATCCATTTATCGGAAAGAAATAAGTGGTTGTTGTTTATCCTCAGAGAAATCAAGATAGGGCCGAACATCGTCCAATGGTGGGGGCTGTTATGATTCCTAAACCTGCGCCTGATCAGCAAAGAAACAACCAACCAAGGATGGAAAGACGAGTCAGACAATTCACCAGAATTAACATGACCTTATCTCAAGTATTGCCACATCTGTTAAGATCCAACTTAGTGACCTTGAAAGAAGCTCCAAAGAACCCTAACACAACATCTCCTCACTATCATCCTAATGCCTGATGTGCATACCACTCTGAGAGTCCCGACCATGACACTAACAACTGTTGGGATCTAAAGAACAAAGTACAAGACCTCATTAAAGCCAAAGAGATTGAATTCGATGCGCCCGAAAAGCCAAATGTCATTTCTGCCCCTATGCCCAAACATGGCCAAAATACCAACGCCATTGAGGAAGATATGTTTGTTACTTTAGTTGATGAACTTGTGACTCCACTCCTGATTATCAAAAAGAATTTGTTGATTGATGGTGTATTCCCAGGCTGCGATAAAGGCTGTCATTTCTGTTTGTCCTCACCAACCAACTGTCCTTTGTTGAAAGCAAGCGTTCAGTGCCTAATAAATAACAAGGAAATTTTGTTTGAAAAGACTTTTGTTCCACCTGTTCCTCTTAATGATGTGTCTATCATTACCATTTCCGCCAATTATTCCAGGGTCTCCACCAAAAGACCCGTTAGAATTACATCAGTTCCAAAAGCAACTCCTTTGATAGTTACAATGCCTGGACCAGTCCCGTATTCGTCAGAAAAAACCATACCATGGAATTATGGAGGGGATATATACTACCACGGTATCAAACAAGACTGGCCAGCTTCCGAAGATTCAAGTTCTGAAAAAGTTGACCCCGATATCAGTAATATTGTAGGGACTAGCAAGATTACCTGAAGCGGAAGGATATTCTCTCCAAAAATTGCTCCCCCAAAAGAAGTTTCTAGACCTGTAATTATTCCTGTTGTTGTTGCTCCTCCAAAGGCTATTCACATTCCCACAATCATCTCCACCAATACTCCAACTAACAAAGCTGTTACAATCCATGCTATCACTCCTACTGACATTCCTGCTGCCGAGTTAACCGAGACTCGAGGTAAAAGTATTCTGATTGAGCCCGTCGGGACGAAGGCACAATCAATGGCTATCCCTGAGACCTCCCGGAAAGAGATGGAGGAAATTCTAAAGATCATAAAAAGAAGCGACTACGATGTAGTTGAGCAACTGGGGCAAACTCCATCCAAAATTTCCATGCTGGCTTTACTACTATGTTCCGAGGCGCATGCAAAAGCCTTGGTAAAATTCCTGAAAACTGCCCATGTACCCCAAGAAACATCTGCTGATCAGTTCCAAGACTGCGTAGCCAGCTTGACTACAGATAATGGTCTAGGTTTTTCGGATACGGATTTAACGCCAAGAGGAAGGAAGCATAATGAGGCATTGCACGTCTCAATTGAATGTAGGGGCACAACCTTGGCTCATGTTTTGGTGGACACTGGCTCATCTCTGAATGTATTGCCTAAAAAAGCTTTTGATATGCTTGATTGTGAGGGATTGACATTAAAGCCGAGTAACATAGTAGTGAGGGCCTTTGACGACTCAAAAAGGATGGTGCATGGGGAAGTGGATATCCCCATAAAGGTTAGAACCCAAACATTTGATTCAACTTTTTATGTAATGGATATCGGTCCTTCATATTCCTGCTTGCTAGGCAGACCATGGATTCACAATGCTGGCGCTATCACTTCTATGTTGCACCAAATGCTGAAGTATCCAATCCAAGGGAAGATTATCACCGTTCATGGAGAGGAAGAGTATATGATCAGCCATCTCAATTCCTTCAGATATATGGAGTTAGATGGTGAATTTATTGAAACTCCATTCCAAAACTTTGAGGAAGTCCCGCAAGATGTGGCAGTAACCAGGGCTGTTCCCAAAATCACAAGGCCTCCACTCAGAATGTCATTGTTGAAGGATGAAAAGGCAGTGATAGAAGAAGGTGGGTGCACTATCTAGGGGAAACTCCCAGATATCCCATACAAGTCTGAAAAATTTGGCCTGGGTTTCACTTCAAATGCTCAAAAGACTGTACGACGCGCTCGTACTGGAAGACCACCCCTGAAGATCAGCAACCGTGAAGTCAACGCGGTAGAGGATGATGAAGATAACTACAACCTGGTGGATTGGATTTTCCCAACTGTCAGTGGAGGGCTCAGCAATTGGGAGGCTAGAGATTTCATCCCGATCACTTTTATCCCACAATAATTTATCTTTACATTTTGTTGGATCTGTAATATTAAAACAATTCAAACTCTTAAAACCTTGTGTCTTACCCGAGGCACAATGGTCCATTTGTAAGGGTTATTATCTCATTTACATATGACATCAATGAATCATGGATGTTTTTCATACAAACTTTGCGCTCATTGTTTTTCTTTTTACATTTTTTCTTTTAAAGATAGCTATACCCTTACACACACTCACACTCACAATACAGGTCTACATCCATTCAGGATCCCATGGATAAAGGTTCTGCTATGGATTTTTGTGACTCTGAAAATCTAATCTACCAAGCCGAAGACGAAGGTGAGGAAGATTGTGAAGTACCAGGGAAACTTGTCAGATTACTAATGCAAGAAGAGAGAACCATTCAGCTTCACGAGGAACCCGTGGATACAATCAACCTAGGTACCGAGGAAGACAAAAGAGAAGTCAAGGTGGGTGCCAATCTGGAACCCAGTGTCAAGGAGTGTCTGATTCAGTTGCTACACGAGTATGTTGAGGTATTTGCTTGGTCGTATGAAGACATGCCAAGACTTGATGCAGATATTGTGGTACATTGTCTGCCTACAAAAGAGGATTGTCCACCAGTAAAACAAAAGGTCCATCGAATGCGACCAGATATGTCAGAGAAGATTAAAGCAGAAGTCATGAAACAATTCAATGATGGATTCTTGGCCGTCACCTCCTATCCGTAATGGATTGTCAATGTTGTTCCCGTGCCCAAGAAGGATGGCAAGGTACGAATATGCATGGACTACAGAGATTTGAATAGGGCAATCCCTAAGGATGATTTCCCACTTCCCCACATTGACATCCTAGTTGACAATACTGCATAACACAAAGTGTTTTCCTTCATGGACGGTTTCTCAAGTTACAACCAAATCAAAATGGCGCCTGAGTACATGGAGAAAATAACATTTGTCACACAGTGGGGCACTTTCTGCTACAAGGTGATGCCATTCGGACTGAAAAATGATGGGGCAACCTATCAGCGTGTCATGGTAGCTCTATTTCACGACATGATACATCACGAAATAGAAGTCTATATGGACGACATGATAGCTAGATCTCAAACAGAAGAAGAGCATCTTGACCATCTACATAAACTGTTTGAGAGACTAAAGAAGTACAAGCTGAGGTTGAACCCAAATAAATGCACATTTGGAGTAAGGTCTGGTAAGCTCCTAGGCTTTATCGCCAGCAATAAGGGTATTGAAGTTGATCCTGCTAAGGTGAAAGCGATACAAGAGATGCCTGCTCCTCCTACTGAAAAAGAAGTCAGAGGGTTCTTAGGATGTTTGAACTACATTGCCATATTCATTTCTCACCTGATAGCTACCTGTGAACCAATCTTCAAGCTATTGAAGAAAGATCAAGTAGTCAAATGGAATGATGAATGCCAAACTGCTTTCGACAAGATCAAAGAATACCTGCAAGAGACTCCTGTTTTGATGCCACCGGTTAAGGGGAGACCATGGATCATGTATCTAACCGTTTTGGAAAATTCAATAGGGTGCGTGCTGGGGCAGCATGACGAGTCTGGCCGAAAAGAGCATGCTATTTATTACCTGAGCAAAAAGTTTACCGACTGTGAAATAAGATATTCACTGCTCGAGAAAACTTGTTACGCTCTGGCATGGGCTGCTCGTGGCTAAGACAATATATGCTGACTCATACTAACCTGTTGATATCTAAAATGGATCCAATAAAATACATCTTCGAGAAACCTGCTCTCTCTGGGAGAATAGTAAGATGGCAGATGATCCTGACGGAATATGACATACATTATACTACCCAGAAATAAATAAAGGATAGTGTACTAGCTGATCACCTTGCTCACCAAGCCGTAGAAGACTACCAGTCCATGAAGTTCGAATTTCCAGATGAAGATATCATGATGGTAAACAACTGTGAAGAATTCAGACCATATGACGGACCTGAACAAGGATCCCGATGGACCCTGGTTTTTGATGGGGCATCTAACGCACTTGACAATGGTATTGGTGTTGTACTCATATCTCCTGAAGGATGTCATAATCCTTTAACGGCAAGACTCTGCTTCAATTGTACAAATAACATGGAGGAATACAAAGCATGCATCTTTGGTCTCAAAGCTGCCATAGACTTGGGGATCAAATCTTTGAATGTATTCGGGGATTCAACTTTGGTTATTAGCCAGATCAAAGGGGAATGGGACACCAAACACCCTAACCTTATCCCTTACAAAGAACATGGTTTGATGTTGCTCCCATATTTTAAGAAGATTACCTTCGAGCACTTCCCGCGAGAAGAAAATCAGCTAGCT
Organism: Vicia faba; assembly: GCA_948472305.1. NCBI lineage: Eukaryota > Viridiplantae > Streptophyta > Magnoliopsida > Fabales > Fabaceae > Vicia > Vicia faba. The sequence continues at coordinate 778,710,882 of OX451737.1, forward strand.
GACGCACTAGCCACAATGTCATCTATGTTTAAACTTAAATGGGATAATGAGGCTCCCCAGATTAACATTGAATGAAAGGATGAACCAGCACACTGTCACGGGATTAATACCGAAGAAATAGTGGACCAGCCTTGGTTTCACGAAGTCAAGAGGTATCTCGAGGCTCAAGAATATCCAGAAGGAGCTTCAGTCAACGATAAGAAGTTCTTAAGGAGATTCTCTGCTAAATTCTTCTTTAGTAATGGAATTCTTTACAAACGCAACCACGACTCTGTATTACTTTGGTGCGTAGACAAGGTTGAAGCTGAAAGGATCATGGCTGAATTACATGAAGGCACTTTTGGCACCCATTCCAATGGGCATACGATGGCAAAGAAAATCCTAAGGGAAGACTATTACTGGTCTACCATGGAAGCAGATTGCTATCAACACTCTCGAACTTGCCATAAGTGTCAGATTTATGCTGACAAGGTGCACGCACCTCCGGTTCCTCTGAATGTCTTGACAACTCCTTGGCCCTTTGCTATGTGGGGGATAGATATGATTGGGGAAATCAAGCCGACAACCTCTAATGGACACTATTTCAACTTAGTGGCCATTGATTATTTTACAAAGTGGGTGGAGGAAGCTTCCTTCGCTTCCGTTACCAAGAATGTTGTCGCCCGGTTCATCAAGCAGAATCTCATCCGTCGTTACGGTATCCCAGAGAGGATCATTACAGACAATGGTACAAACCTGAACAATACTATGATCACCTCCTTGTGCGAGCAATTCAAGATTCAGCATCACGATTCTTCCCCTTATCAGCCAAAGATGAATGGTGCTGTCGAAGCTGCAAATAAGAATATAAAAAAGATCATATAGAAAATGACAGTCACATACAAAGACTGGCATAAGATGCTACCATTCGCTCTCCACGGGTATCGTACCACAACTCGCACATCAACCGGGGCAACGCCCTACTCCTTGGTGTACGGCATGGAAGCTGTCTTGCCTATTGAGGTCCAGATCCCCTCTCTGAAAATTATGAAGGATGCAGGGCTGAATGAAGAAGATTGGATCCAGATTTGACTTGATCAACTAAACTTTATTAACGAGAAAAGGCTTACTGCTGTTTGCCATGGTCAAATATATCAAAAACGAATGATCAAGGCTTTCAACAAAAAGGTCAGACGCCAAGTGTATCAAGTTGGAGATCTGGTGATCAAACGTATCATATTGCCGCAAGGTGATCCTAGGGGAAAATGGACTCCTACATATGACGTACCATTTGTAATCAAAAACATATTCTCTGGTGGAGCAATGATCTTGACCACCATGGATGGCGACGATCTGCCACACCCTGCGAACGCCGACATAGTCAAAAGATACTACGCATAAGAGACCCGCTAGGTTGACACACCTAGGCAAAACAAGGGCATCCCTGCGAACCAAAAAGGTTCGGGCAAAAATTAGGGATAAAAATAAAAAAATCTGTACACCCGGCAAGTTGAAAACCCGAAAGGGTGACTTGGGCAAAAAAGGGTATCCCGGTGGACTGAAAACCCGAAAGGGCGGTCCAGGCAAAAGTTAGGGAATTAAAGTGTATGACTATGTCTCGTTGGATCACCTTACGGACAACCTACAAACTCATAGGTTCTGATCAATTCAATCATCTTCGGACGAGGCAATAAATAGACAAGATGCTCGGAGATACGGAGGCTATAGCAGAATGGGACCCCCATGGGATTATTGCACATATCTATCTTTTCTTTGTATCAAAATTTTCATTTTTTTTATGACGACATTCTCTTACTAGAATGTTCGTCTCAGTGTACAAAAGTACTTACTCAAAGTCAATACAAAGATATCCCTTTAAAAATGCAAAACTATCTGGTTTTTTTTCTTTACTCTTGTGTTTTGTTTACAAAAACGTCCAATGATTCATTTTTGAACATATGCATTTGAACATAATTACTGTTTATAAATAAACAAAATAGAAGACAATCACTGATGGCTTTAAGAGATAGGGAAATCTCTCTAAGTTATTCCCATAATTCCCCGCAGTGTGCAGTTCAATCCCCAGTGGAACATAGCTTCCAGTTATCAATCCCCAATAGAAGTCGTCAAATTTCTCCGAATTCCCCAGATAGGATTTTTCAAGCAGTACACGGCATTTCTCTTACAACAGAGTTTATTTCTCCAAGCAGAACTTCATCAACACTTAGACTTCACAACATCAAGACTTATACTCCATATTCCTCAGCAGCAGTCAAGTATTTATTTTCCCCAATCCAACAACAGTGCAGCAAACTAGCTCACATACGCATACATTGCATCCATATATCATAAACATTGATAACAAGAATGCATTATACTATGCATTTCATACAACATAAACATTGCATGTTAGATAACATTTTATCTTTTTCAGGATAAGATTAATCAAACAACTACCATTAACAATGTTCAAATATTTTAGATATAGTTCAGATACGCTCCAGATACGGATGCCATCCTGACACTCATTCAGATCCAATCTTTAGATACATTTCAGATACGCTCCAGACACGGATGCCATCCTGAAACTCATTCAACTTTCAGATACAGTTCAGATACGCCCCAGACACGGATGCCATTCTGATACTCATTCAGATCTAACTTTCAGATACTGTTCAGATACGCTCCAGACACGGATGCCATCCTGACACTCATTCAGATTCAACTCTCAGATACAGTATAGATACGCCCCAAACACGGACGCCATTATGATACTCATTCTTTCAGCTTACAAATTACCATCAACAATCACTTTTGGATGGCATCTACAAGCTCATCTCCAACAGCTTTCTATCACTCCTACAAATGGCATCTTTAAGCCCATTCCCTCTACCATCACATTGCTGAGTGCAAATTTCTGGGCACTCTAGTGTCCAATCATCTTCCACCTTCGAGTAAAGAATGGAAAAACATGCCAATCTAACTCTTCAGGCTTAAGAAGATTGAACAGGGGAAGCTGTTGTACCCCAAAATTTTCCCTCTCATTTATCAAGAATTTTCTCACAAGATCTCTCTTGACCCAAAACTGCACTAGGGTTTGATCAGCTCAAGACACCTCCTTAGGCACTGATTACCAAAATTAGGGTTTGAGTTTTCACAAGGATATTTGAGCTTCCAATGCTCCATATTACTTTCATGGATCATTATGGACCCTCAAGATTACTCATGTCAAGTTTCAAGCTTTGACCAAAAATCAGTTGTATTAGGGAAAAAGTCAACAATGGCCAATTTACAGTCAAACTTCATAGTTTTTGATCCATATCAACATTTTAAACTTATATGTATCATTTGATCAAGTTTGGACCACAACTCCTCAAGAAATTTGATCAAATCTCCAAAAGGGCAAAATGGTCAAAATCAGGGTTTTGATTGAGAAGGGGCGATTTCTGATTTTTTGACCTAGCAAATGGTCAATTGGTTTAAGGCATGATCTCAAGAGTCCAATTGCATCATTTTGACCTAATGGCATGGTTCAAAATATTGCAAGTCCATTGGATTAACAGATGAATTTTTTAGTCAATTAATCAAAAGTCAACTGTATACTAAAAAGTCAAACTTTGACTTTTTTTGGGTCAAATTCAAGTGCCAAAGATCATAATTCATCAAAACATGTCAAAATATGAAACTTATTCATCAAGAAATAAAAAATTCAAGATTTCATTTTGAAAAGTCAAAATTTCTAAACTTAGAAATTTTTCTAAGTGTTGGAAATTTCATGTTTTTTCATAACTTTGAACAAAATTTTCACCATGATACAAGATGAGTCAAGAGAAACTTCCAACATGAAAGTTGTAGATCTCCATGAAATCTACAACTTTTCTTTATACAAATCCTTCCAAAAATGCTTGGATCTCAAGTTATAATTTTATGAACATGTGGTCATGAAACTAAACACTTAGTGAAATTTTGCCCTAATTTGGTCAGGATTTTGACCCAACTTCATGGAACTTTTTCATATAGTTACAAGGGGAATATTCAAAATAAATTCAAAGATGGGTTATATAGAAAATTTCAATCTTTCCAAAATGTCCAAGAACTCCTTGAGATCATTCTTGAGTAGGGAGAACCGAAGAGATGAAGTTAGGGTTTTTTCACTTGAATTACAAGTCATTTTTGATGAACACTTGACCCAAATCCATGCTAGGCTGAATAATATTTGCTTTGCAGGCCTCAAACTTGTTTTTCACTCCATAATTAAATGTTTACATAACATATGGAGCCATTATCCAAGCATTTGAACCATTATCCAAGTTGCATTTCCATTTTTGGAAGAAAGGCACCATTGCTATTCTTGAAAAGTGGCTTTAATCACAAAGTCCACTCTCCTTGAGCATTGAACTTGTTCTTTCTGCACACACAAACCCTATAAACCAAAAGCAAGCATGTCCAAAGTAATAACCACTCTATGCAGCCCTGTACTTTGCCTTGAAACAAGATGTTTCAACTTTGCTTCAAAAACAAGAAAGATGCTACAACATTTGATTTTCAAATTCTGACTTGTTATAAGACATAAGACCTCTTGCCTATAAATACATACACTATTTGAAAGATAACACACGAATAGGCAAGCCCTGAAAACTTCTAAAACTCATATCTGCATCACAAACCACCATTGTTGCATTTTCTGACCAAGAATTTCAAACTTCCATTTGACTCATGCGTTTCTTGGCCTTTTGCCTCCCAAAGCTTCCAAACATCATACATAAGCCATCCCTATACCTGTTACACGACTGTAACATCATCTTCATCTATTTCCAAGTTCAAAAACAGAGCATCACAATTGGACTTCTCCAGACCATTCCAGCCACCCTCAGCTCAAGCCAGCCATTACATTAGCTTCCTAGGACCTCAAGGAAGCTAACCTGATCATCACCATCACTTGAAACAAGCTCAAACTCCACACACGATTTCCAGTTTTGAGGTATGTTTTCTCAACTTGGAACTCTTCGTACAGGCATCATCAATAGTTTATTTGTGAATAAAACATGTAGATATCATTGTCCTGAAGCTAACCATGTCCATAGTTTCCATTAATTTTGCTTGAGCTTAGAGAATTTTGAAACTGAAATCTCTGAAATTTTTAGGGTTCAGATTAGAGCCATTAAAATTCTTTCTTATCTTTGATCTATAATTTTAATACTTTACATTTCTGGAATCGTGGAAAAATTTGCTACAAGTTTCATGTTTGCAGTTTTCATTTTTGATGAGAAATGAGCAAGTTACAGTTGGTCTGGCTGGAGGTTGAAGATGAAGTCTTCAGAACACGTTTTGCCTTACATATTTATTGTTTCACTTGTATTAACGGATGTATAGCCACCCTAGTGGTATAAGCGCGCGTACGTAACCTTTGGGACCTGGGTTCGAGCCCTAGTGATACCCTTTTGCATTTTTTTTCATATTTTTTCACATTTCTGACCCCTTTTTTGTTTGGCAGGCGCTGGGCTCTTTGGGCCTGGCCCATTTTATTTTATTTGCTAGTTAACCTCCATGTTTCCCATTGACACCCCTGGTCCAATTTTATTTTCTTTTCTTATTTTCATTTTTTATTTATTCTCTTAAATTATTTTTCTAATATTAAAAAATCATAAAAATACAAAAAAATGATATATTTATAGTTTGACATATTTTATTTAATTTTTTTCCATAAATAAAAATATTTTTATACTTCATTCATTTTATTAAGTAGATTTTGTAAACTTAATTAATATTATATTGTTTATTTATTTTTCTTCACACCATTTAAAATACATTATTTTAATATAAAAAAGGACTAAAAATATTTTATAATACTACAAATATTTTCAAGATAAAAATACCAAAGAATATATACTTTTCTTAAACTTATTTTCTTTTGATTAATTAATAGAGTTAGTGTTTTCTTTTAAAATCTTTTCCTTAATAAATTCAAATTTAATTAACTATTTTCTTTATTTAAATTAGGTTAAGACAAAATCTTTGGTTTTCATGAAAACCAAACAAAATTCATTTTCTTCATATTTTGCATCTTTGTACATTTATTCATTTTTATACTTTGTATTTAAATTCCTTGTATATTCATGCCAATTCAATATGGTTGTAATAGACTAATTAGATTTAAATTCTTGCAATCCCCATTTACAAAGTGTACCCACGAATGTTGTAATAGCATAGTAACTTTAAATTTCGCAATTTATCGCTTTTATATAACATGCTAGTAATTAGGGTTTGTATGGAAAGACTTAAAACCAATAAATAGAAAACCCTAATTCAAGACTAAATCAAGCATGAAAACAATACATTTGCACACAAACACCCCTAGGGTTATTCCACTTGGTTGCCTTATACAAAATGGCCATATTACACATGTAAGGTATCTTAGCCAAAACAAGCAAATACAAGATCATATACCCTCGATGATGCTATCTAAGTTGCATTACAAATGATCTTAGTCCCTCAAAAATAATGCTAAGATACCTTGCAACATTGTTAATCATGGTTATACGATGACCCACGCCCGTCCCGTTTACATCCAAAGATAAGGTTGCTTACCAAATCAATGGTACGACAATAATGTCAAAGGAAAAGAAAATGAACAAGAAAGACATTTGAGTAGGTAGATTGCTCCTAATTACTTGCTCCATTTCAAAACAATATCCTTGCTATTTTCAAAACAAACACCTACACTTTCAAACATCTTACAAGATTGAAAACATTTTCAAAAGATCAAACATCTTTATATACATTCTTACAAACAAGAATCATTACAAAGATTGCCTCAACAATGGTCACTTTACAAAATACTTTCAAAAACCACATCAAGCACAATTTATAACAAAAAGCAAGTGATCTAGCAAGTAACTAAGAGCCCATGGAAAACCATGGATGAAGAGGGTGCTAATACCTTCCCTTTTCATAATCTACCCCCGAACTCAAGAAACAATCTTAAAGGTCTTTCCTGTGCTTTTTAACCTTTCCTTTTGGATAAAAGAAAAGTCGATGGAGACTCTTGCTAACCGCAACATTTGCGATCAAACACAAAACCCTCAAGTCAGTTCTCCCACCGTATCACAAACATCATCTGGTGAAAAAGACAATCAAGAAGGGAAAGGCTAGGAAGTGACTGCCCAACCAGAATCTGAAGAGGAAGAAGAAGAGGATTACTCTAAAGAGAAATATCCCCCGGCCGACGAAAAATACAAACATATGGAAGAACGTCTAAGTGCAATGGAGATTCAGAAAGTGCTAGGGCTGGACTTTGAAGAGTTGGGTTTGGTGTCTGAGATTGTTATTCCACCAAAATTCAAGGCAACAGTGTTTGCTAAGTACGACGGGGTTTCGTGTCCCAAGATGTACCTCCAATCTTATGTGACGAAGATACAGCCTCACACTGTTGACAGAGATTTGTGGGTCAAATTCTTTCAGGATAGTCTATCCGGGACTCAGCTAGATTGGTTCTATCAACTAGAAAGGGCCAATGTCCATAATTGGGAAGACCTTGCCGCTGCTTTTCATAAACACTATCAGTACAACGCATACCTTACTCCCACCCGTACTCAACTCCAGAGCATGGCTATGGTTTCAACTGAAGGTTTCAAAGACTACGCTCAGAAATGTAGGGACTTAGCAGGAAGAGTCCAACCTCCCCTATTTGACAGAGAGCTAGTAGACATGTTTCTGGGTACCCTGTCCGGTCCTTTCTTTAATAATCTAATTGGAAGCTCCTCAACAGGCTTCACTAGATTAATCTTGACCGGGGAAAGAGTGGAAGTCGGGATTAAGAGTGGAAAGATCCAAAAAGACGCATCCTCCAGTGCCGTGAGAAAACCATTTATTGGGAAAAAAGAAGTTGGTGTTGTATATCCTCAAAGGAATCAAGAAATAATTGAAAGTCGTCCAATGGTAGGGGTTGTCATAATCCCTAAGCCTGCGCCTACTCAACAAAGGAGCAATCAGTCTAGAACAGAAATACCTGTAAGACATTTTACCCGGATAAATATGACACTATCTCAAGTTCTGCCACATTTATTGAGATCTAATCTGGTAACTTTGAAGGAAGCCCCGAAAAATCCCAACACAGCCTCTCCTCATTACCATCCTAATGATCGCTGTGCTTACCATTCATAAAGTCCAGGCCATAATACTAACAACTGTTGGGCTTTGAAAAACAAGGTGCAAGATCTTCTCGAAGTAAAAGAAATTGAATTTGATGCTCCTGAGATCCCAAATGTTATCACCGCTCCTATTCCCAAGCATGGTCGTGATGTTAACGCTGTTGAAGATAATATTTTTGTTACTGCTATTGATGAACTTGTTACTCCTCTCCTGACTATCAAGAGGAACTTGTTGAAGGACGGTTTATTTTCGGGCTGTGACAAAAGCTGCCACCTCTCTTTATCCCTACCAACTGGATGTCATTTATTGAAAGCAGGTGTCCAACGCCTAATGGATGACAAAGAGATTTTGTTTGAAAAGACTCCTGTTCCAACCATTTCTTACAATGATGTTTCAATAGTAACCATTTCCGCCAACCCTTCTAGGGTCTCCACCAAAAGACCTGTTAGGATTACATCGGTTCCTAAAGTGACTCCACTGATAATTACTATGCCAGGGGCGATCTCGTACTCATTAGATAAAACTGTCCCATGGAACTATGGGGGCGACGTCTACTATCACGGCGTCAAACATGATTGGCTGGCTGATGAAGACTTAATTTTTGAGAAGGCTGACCCCGACATCAGCAACATTATGGGAACCATCAAGATAACCCAAAGTGGAAGATTATTCTCTCTCGAGATTGCTCCTCCGAAAACTGTTATCGGTCCTGTGATCATCCCTTCTTCTGTTCCCGTTGACACTACTACTACAATCCCTATGGTTACCCATACTAACACTCCTACCATCGAGTCGACTGAGACTCAGGGCAAAGGCATTCTGGTTGAGCCTGTCCGGATGAAGGCGCAATTAGTATCTATCCCAGAGGCCTCCCAAAAGGAGATGGAAGAAATTATGAAAATTATAAAGAGAAGCGACTACAACATAGTCGAACATCTGGGGCAGACTCCGTCAAAGATTTCCATGCTGACTTTATTATTGTGCTCCGAGGATCATGTGAAGGCCTTGGCGAAATTTCTTAAAACTGCCCATGTACCATAAGAAACCTCTGCTGGTCAGTTCCAAGACTGTGTGGCCAACTTGACCGTTGATGATGGTTTAGGCTTTTCTGATGCTCACTTAACACCTAGAGGGAGGAAGCACAACGAGGCATTGCATGTCTTTGTCGAATGTAGGGGCACAACTTTGGCCCATGTCTTGGTTGATACTGGTTCATCTTTGAATGTGCTTCCTAAGAAGGCTCTTGATAGACTCGATTATGAAGGTTTGACCTTAAAACCCAGCAACATAGTGGTAAGGGCCTTCGACGGTTCAAAGAGAATGGTGCATGGGGAGGTGGACATCCCCATAAAAGTTGGAGCTCAAACCGTTGATTCAACTTTTTACGTGATGGACATTCGCCCTTTCTATTCCTGTTTGTTGGGACGACCATGGATTCACAATGCTGGTTCCGTCACCTCTACATTACATCAGATGCTGAAATACCTTGCCAAGGGAAAAATTATTACTGTCCATGGAGAAGAGGAATATATGGTCAGTCACTTGAACACCTTCAGATACATGGAATTGGATGGTGAATTCATTGAAACTTCGTTTCAGCATTACGAGGAAGTCCCACAAATAGTGGCATCTACCAAGACTATTTCCCAAGCCCCAAATATTACAAGACCTCCGCTAAAGATGTCTTCTCTGAAAGATGCCAAGGCATTGATCGAAGAAGGTGGCTGTACTATTTGGGATCAACTCCCAGATATCCCTTACAAATCTAACAAATTTTGTTTGGGTTTCACTTCAGGAGCCCAGAAAGCTGTACGTCGTGCTCGTGTCAGGGGACCACCTTTAAAGATTAGCAACCAGAGTCAACACATTGGAGGATGATGAGGACAACTATGACTTGGAGGAATGGATTTTCCCAACTGCCAGTGGAGGGCTCAACAACTGGGAAGCTAAAGATTTTGTCCCAATTACTTTTATCCAACAATGATTGTCTTTAAATTTTTGTCGGACTTGTAATAATTAAACAATTCAGACTTTTAAAACATTGTGTCTTACCCGAGGCACAACGGTCCATTTGTAAGGGTTATTACCTCATTTTCATATGTCATCAATGAATCATGGACGTTTTTTTCATACAAACTTTGTGCTCTTTGTATTTATTTTTCTACATTTTTATTTCTTTCAAAGATAGCTATACTCTTACACACACTCACATTCAAAATGCAGATCTACATCCATTCGGGATCCCATGGGTGACGATTCTGCTATGGCCTTTTGCGGCTCTGAAAATCTAATCTACCAAGCCAAAGAGGAAGGTGAGGAAGATTATGAAGTGCCATGGGAACTAGCCAGGTTACTACAACTGGAAGAAAGGACCATACAACCCCACGAAGAACCAATGGACACAGTTAACCTAGGTACCAAAGAGGACAAGAAAGAAGTCAAGGTGGGCGCCAATATGGAACCCAATGTCAAGAAGCGTCTAACTCAGTTGCTACATGATTATGTTGAGGTCTTTTCCTGGTTGTACAAAGACATGCCAGGACTTGATGCTGATATCGTGGTCCATCGTCTACCGCAAAAGAAGACTGCCCTCCGGTAAAACAAAAAGTCTGTCGCATGAGGCCAGACATGTCAGAGAAGATCAAGGTTGGAGTTATGAAACAATTCAACACTGGATTCTTAGCCGTCACCTCCTATCCACAATGGGTCGCCAATGTTGTTCCAGTGCCTAAAAAGGATGGCAAAGTACGCATGTGTGTGGATTACCGAGATTTGAATAGGGCAAGCCCTAAGGATGATTTCCCACTTCCCCACATCGACATTATGGTTGACAATACCTCATAACATAAAGTGTTCTCATTTATGGATGGTTTCTCAGGCTACAATTAGATCAAAATGGCACCTAAGGACATGGAAAAAATGACCTTCGTCACACAGTGGGGCACATTCTATTACAAGGTTATGCCATTCGGATTGAAGAACGTTGGGGCAACCTATCAACGTGCCATGGTAGCCCTATTTCACGACATGATACATCATGAAATAGAGGTCTATGTGGACGACATGATAGCCAGATCTCAAACTAAACAGGAACATCTTGACCATTTGCAGAAACTGTTTGAGAGGCTAAAGAAATACAAGCTGAGGTTGAACCCGAATAAATGAACATTTAGGGTGAGGTTCGGTAAACTCCTAGGCTTCGTCGTCAATGATAAAGGTATCGACGTGGACCCTACCAAAGTAAAAGCAATACAAGAAATGCCTTCTCCTCGCACCGAGAAGGAATTCAGAGGATTCTTAGGATGGCTAAACTACATTTCCAGATTCATTTCTCACTTGACCGCTACTTGTGAACCAATCTTCAAATTACTGAAGAAAGATCAAGTAGTCAAATGGAAGGATGAGTGCCAAGCTGACTTCGACAAGATCAAAGAGTACCTTCAAGAGCCTCTTGTTTTGATGCCACCAGTCGAGGGAAGACCCTTGATCATGTATCTAACTATCTTGGAAAATTCAATGGGGTGTGTGCTGGGGCAACATGATGAGTCTGGACGAAAAGAGCATGCTATTTACTACCTGAGCAAAAAGTTTACCGACTGTGAAACAAGATATTCACTGCTTGAGAAAACTTGCTGCGCTCTGGCATGGGCTGCTCGCCAGCTAAGACAGTATATGTTAATCATACTACCATATTGATATCCAAGATGGATCCAATAAAATACATATTCGAGAAGCTTGCCCTCTCTGGGAGAATAGCAAGATGGCAGATGATCCTGACTGAATACGACATTCAGTACACTACCCAAAAGCAATAAAGGGTAGTGTACTAGCCGATCACCTTGATCATCAAGCTATGGATGACTATCAGTCCATGAAATTCGAATTCCCAGATGAAGACATCATGATGGTAAACAACTGTGAAGAACTCAGACCATATGATGGACCAGAACAAGGATCCCGATGGACCCTGGTTTTTGACGGAGCCTCCAACGCACTTGGAAATGGCATAAGTGCTGTACTCATATCCCCTGAAGGATGTCATACCCCTTCACTGCAAGACTTTGCTTCAACTATACCAAATGATGGCAGAATACGAAGCGTGTATTTTTGGTCTCAAAGCTGCCATAGATTTGGGAATCAAGTCCTTAAGTGTATTTGGAGATTCAACTTTAGTCATCAGTTAGATCAAAGGAGAATGGGACACGAAGCACCCTAACCTCATCCCCTATAAAGAACATGTGTTAACATTAATCCCACACTTCGAGGATTACCTTTGAGCATTTTCCACGAGAGGAAAATCAACTAACGGACGCGCTAGCCACAATGTCATCCATGTTTAAACTCAAGTGGGGTAACGAGGCTCCCCAAATCACCATTGAACGGATGGATGAACCAACTTACTGTCACGAGATCGATACTGAAGAAGTAGTGGACCAGCCTTGGTTCCATGAAGTCAAGAGGTATCTCGAGGCTCAAGAGTATCCGAAAGGAGCTTCAGTCAATGATAAGAAGTTCTTAAGGAGATTCTCTGCTAAGTTCTTCCTTAGCAATGGCATTCTCTAAAAGCGCAACCACAAATGTGTATTGCTTCGTTGCATAGACAAGGTTGAGGCAGAAAAGATCATGGCTGATCTACATGAAGGCACTTTTGGCACCCATTCGAGTGGGCATACGATGGCTAAGAAGATACTACGAGCAGGTTATTACTGGTCTACCATGGAAGCAGATTGCTATCAGCATTCACGAACCTACCAAAAGTGTCAGATCTACACCGACAAAGTGCATGTGCCTCCAGTTCCTCTAAATGTCTTGACTGCTCCTGGACCATTCGCGATATGGGTCATAGATATGATTGGAGAAATCAAGCCTATGGCTTCTAATGGACACCGCTTCATCTTGGTGGCCATTGACTATTTCACGAAGTGGGTTGAGGCAGCTTCTTTCACTTCCGTTACCAAGAACGTTGTGTCCCGTTTCATCAAATAGAATCTCATCTATAGGTACAGCGTCCCAGAGAGAATCATCACAGACAATGGTACGAATCTCAACAATACTATGATCAGTGCACTATGCGTGCAATTCAAAATCCAGCACCATAATTCTTCTCCTTACCGGCTAAAGATGAATGGCATTGTCGAACCCGTAAATAAGAACATCAAGAAGATCATACAAAAAATGACAGTAACCTACAAGGACTGGCATGAGATGCTACCATTCGCTCTCCACGGTTACCATACCACGGCATGCACATCAACAGGGGAAACTCCCTTCTCCCTGGTATACGACATGGAAGTTGTTCTACCAATTGAAGTCCAAATACCTTCTCTAAGAATTATAAAGGATGCAGGGCTGAGTGAAGACGATTGGATCCAAACTCAGCTTGACCAGTTGAACTTAATTGATGAGAAGAGGCTTACGGTTGTCTGTCACGGCCAGATGTACCAAAAACGCATGATCAAAGCATTCAACAAAAAGGTCAGACGTCAGGTATATCAGGTTGGTGACTTGGTAATCAAGCGTATCATGTTACCACAAGGTGAACCCAGGGAAAAATGGACTTCTACATACGAAGGACCATTTATGATCAAAAGCATATTCTCTGGTGGAGAAATGATCCTAACCACTATGGATGGCAACGAACTTCCGCACCCTATGAACACAAACATAGTCAAAAGATACTACGCATAAGAGACCCTCTAGGTCGACACACCTAGGAAAAACAAGGGCATCCCGGTGAACCACAAAGGTTCGAGCAAAAATTAGGGATAAAATAAAAAAATCTGTACACCCGGCAAGCTGAAAACCCGAAAGGGAGGCTTGGGCAAAAAAGGATATCCCGGTGGATTGAAAACCCGAAAGGGCGGTCCAAGAAAAAGTAAGGGAATTAAAGCGTATGATTATGTCTCGTTGGATCACCTTACAGACAACCTTTGGCATCGACTAACAAGCTCAAACGGGCCTAATCAATCCAATCAGCTTCGGACAAGGCAGCAAATGGACAAGACGCTCAGAGGCACGAAAGCTATAGAAGAATGGGAACCCCATGGGATTATTTCATATAGCTATCTTTTCTTTGTATCAAAATTTCATTTTCTACGACGACATTCTCTTACTAGGATGTTCGTCTCATTGTACAAAAAAACTTATTCAAGTTAATACAAAGATATCCCTTTGAAAGTGAAAAACTATCTGTTTTTCTTTGTTTTGTTTACAAAAATGTCCAATGATTTATTTTTGAACATATGCATTTGAATGTGACTACTGCTTACAAATGAACAAGAAAATGAACAGAAAATAGAAAGACAATCACTAATGGCTTTAAGAAATAGGATAATATCTTTAGACTATTCCATAAAATCCCCCACAGTGTGCAGCTTAATGATATCAAGCTCTCTCACATCCCCGACTGAACAAAACCTCCAATTATCACTCCCCAGTAAAAGTCGCCCAATTTCTTAGGATTCCCGAACAGGATTTCACAAGCAACACACGGCGTTTCCTTTACACAACAGAGTTTATTTCTCTAACAAATGTAAACTCATCAACTCATCAGAACTTCAAAACACGAAGACTTACACTCTTTGTACCCAGCAGTACTCGAGGATTTATTTTTCCCAGCAACACTGCGGCATAACAATTAACATGTCCATAGATCACATCCATACATCATAACATTGACAACACAGATACATATAACACATTCTCATTTATTTTGAGAACATCATTACACCATGCATTGCATACATCATGACATTGCATACGACTACCCTTTCATCTTTTTCAGGAAAGATCAATCAACAGAAAGTTATCATCAAATTTTCAACAAGTCAATTACAAATCAATTCCCAAGAAAGGATTGGTCAACCATCTATGCAACAGATGTTTCTTTCAGACTCCTGCCGGTTCAGTTTAAATATCTCAACAATTTATTTTGATTCCTTTCCCGCATCTGTCTTCTCTGGTTCAGATAAATCTCTCAATGATTTGTTATGATTCTTCTCCAGATCCCTGCCGGTTTAGATAAATCTCTCAACGATTTATTCTGATTGTTTCCTGCAAACACTTTCTATGGTTCATATAAATCGCACAAAGATTTACTTTGATTCTTTCCAGTTAAAGAATATTCAAGATCTCTTTTGGTTCAATTTAAAGCCCTCAAAGGTTTATCCTGATACTTTCCAAAGGAACATTTCGGGTTCAGATAAGTCTTTCAACGATTTATTCTGATTCTTTCTCGCAGGCACTTTCTCTGGTTCAGATAAATCACTCAAAGATTTACTATGATTCTTTCCAGTTAAAAAATATTCAAGATCACTTTTGGTTCAGTTTAAACCCCTCAACGGTTTATCCCGATACTTTCCAAAGGAACATTTCGGGTTCAGATAAGTCTTTCATCAATTTATTCTGATTCGTTCTCGCGGGCACTTTCTCTGGTTCAGATAAATCACTCAAAGATTTACTCTGATTCTTTCCAGTTAAAGAACATTGAAAATTTCTTTTGGTTAAGTTTAAACCCCTCAATGATTTATCCTAATACTTTCCAAAAGAAACACTTCTGGTTCAAATAAATCACACCAAGATTTATTCTGATTCTTCCCAGTCAAACAACATACAAGACTTCTTCTGGTTCATATAATTCGCTCCAAAGATTTATTCTGATTCTTTTCCAGTTGAAATCAAGTTCAGACTTAGTACATTCTCTGTCAACAGTCACCTTTGGATGGCATCTACAAGCCCATCTCTGGAAAATCTCCACCATTCCTCCAAATGTCATCTATAAGCCCATTCACAATCCATCTTCGAGTGCAAATTTCTGGGCACTTTAGTGTCCAATCATCTTCTACCTTCAAGTCACGAATGGAGGATTCGCCAATAACTCTTTAGGTTTAAGAAGATTGAACAGGGGCAGCTTTTGTACCCCAAAATTTTCCCTCTCATTTACCAAATATTTTCTCACAAGATCTCCTTGGGTTCAAGATGCACAAGGATTGATCAGCTCAAGAAACCTCCTTAAGCACTAATGACTGAAATTAGGGTTTGAGATTGCACAAGGATAATTGAACTTTCAATGCCTCATATGACTTTCATGTATCATTATAGACCCCCAAGATTACTCATGTCAAGTTTCAAGTCTTGGATCACATTTTTGTTCAGTCAATTGACCAGTTGACCTAAAAATCAACTGTATTGGGGAAATAGTCAACTGTGGCCAATTCACAGTTAAACTTCATAATTTTTGATCCATATCAACATTATAAACTCATATGTATCATTTGATCAAGTTTGGACCATAATTTCTTCAGAAATTTGATCAGATCATCAAAAGGGCAAAATGGTCAAAATTAGGGTTTTGACTGAGAAAGGGCAATTTCTGATTTTTGACCTAGAAAATGGTTAATTGGTTTGAGGCGTGATCTCAAGAGTTCAATTGAATCATTTTGATCTAATTTCATGATCAAAACATTGCTCAAGATCAATTGGATTGATAGTTGATTTTCAGTCAACTGATCAAAAGTCAACTGTATACTAAAAAGTCAAACTTTGACTTTTTGGTCAAAATCAAGTGTCAAAGATCACAATTCATCAAAACATGTAAAAATATGAAACTTGTTCTTCAAGAAATCAAAAAGTCAAGATTTCATTTTGAAAAGTCAAAGTTTTCAAACTTAGAAATTTTTCTAAGTGTTGAAAACTTCATATTTTTTCACAACTTTGAGCCAAATTTTCACCATGATGCAAGATGATTCAAAAGAAACTTTCAACATGAAAGTTGTAGATCTCCATGAGATCTATACTATTTATTTACACAACTTCTCCTATAAATGCTTGGATCTCAAGTTATTAATCCATGAAGTCATGGTCATGAAACTAAAACACTTAGTGAAATTTTAAACATTTTAGGTCAGGATTTTGACCTAACTTCTGACCCAAGTTTCACATAGTTCCATTTGGATTTTGCAAAAGTGATTCAAAGAGGGGTTGTAGAGCATATTACAAGATTCCGAAAATTTCTAAGAACTCCTTGAGATCATTTGTGAGCAAGGAGAATCCAAGGTCAGAAGTTGGGGTTTCAAGTTGTTTTACAAGGCAAATTTTGTGATGAACAAAATTCAAATCTCAAACCTATGTTGCACAATCTTGCTTTGCAGGCCTCTAAACCTCAAGATCTCTCTATAATCAGAATATTACACTTGCTTTTGAGCAATCATCCACTTGATTCAAGCTTTATCCAAGTTAATTTTCCATTAAAGGCAAAAAGGCACCATTTTCATTTACATAAAGCAAGCTTTATGCAAAGTCGACTTGCATTGAGCTTTGCACTTGTTCCTTTTGCACAAGCTTCCTATACAAAGTAAGATAAGTATGTTTAAAGTTGGTAACCACTATACATTGTTTTACTTGCTACCTTGAAACCATATTTCTCACTTTTCTTCAAAATCAAGCAACCTAGCCTTAACTCTATAACTCAAAAATCCTTTGTGCAAAACCTCTCCAACCTTTTGCTTATAGAAACACAAGTCATTTGCAAGAAAACACACGGATGATCAAGTCCTGAAACCTTCTAAAACACAGAACCACCAAAAACATCTCAAAACTTTCCATTTCTGAGTTTTGAATCCAATCTCCAAATTTGCTCGTGAATTTCTTGGCCTTTTACTTTCAAAAGCTTCTAAATAACTTACACAAACAATTCCAACACATGCAACACAACGGTAACACCTCCATCATCATCCACCATTTTCGAAAGTAGCACCTTGCACCTTGACTTCTCCAGAACTTCTCAGCCACTTTCAGCCCAAGCTAAGCATCACATTAGCTTCCTGGGAACTTGAGGAAGCTAACCCAATCACTGGAACTCATCAAAAGTTGTTCAAACTCAAAAAATGATACCCTCTTGCAAGGTGAATTTTCTGACTTTTGAACTCTTCATACAAGCATCATTAATGGTTTATTTGTGAATAAGAAATGTAGATATCATTGTCCTGAAGCTCCATGTCCTTAGATTTCATTATTATTGCCTGAGTAGTTAGAATTTTGAATCTGAACCTCTGAAAATAATTAGGTCAGAATTTGGTACTTTCAAAAATTCTCATTCATCTTTGATTTATAGTTCATGATATTTACATGGTTGGATTTGTATGAAAAAATGGAACAACTTTCATGTTTGCATTTTCCATTTTTGTTAAGAAATGGTGAAGTTACAGGTGGTCTGGCTGGAGGTTGAAGATGAAGTTTATTTAGGACTTGTTTTGTATTATATATTTATCATTTCAGTTATATTAACGGATGTATAGCCACCCCAGTGGTAAGATAGTGCGCTGGTAATCAATAGGTCATGGGTTCGAACCTCAGCGCGCTGCCTTTTGCATTTTTCCACATTTTTTGCCACTTCTCCTTTCAGGAAGCGCTTGAGCCAACAATATCTTGGGCCTTACTTTTTCTTAACATTACCTCCCTGTTTCATTTATCAACCTCCCTGACTTTATTTTTTTATTTTATTTTATTTTACTTTTTTATCTTTTATTATTATTATTATTAATATTATTATATTATTATTATTTTCATTAATAAAAAATCCAAAAAATATTTATTTTATTATTTATATTTATTTAGTTTATTTTTCTTCACAAAAACAAAAGAAAAAAACATTTCCTTTAAAATTTACTTTTTAAAATACTTAGATAATTTAATTTTTATTATATTATTATATTTTTCTTATAAAAATCAATTTAGAATTTAGGACTTTTTATTTAATTATTTTTATTTACTAATTTAATTAAATTAAAAAAAAATCCTAAAAAATTTGTTTTCTTTAAATTAGTTTATTTTACTAACTTAATCTTAATTTTCTTATTTTTAGTTAATTATTTTATTTTAATTAATTAAGTCAAAAAACCATTTTCATGAAAAAACCAAACAAAAATCACACTTCTTTTTACATTTTATATTCTTGCATTTTTATCTTTATTTTTGTATATTTACTCAAATTCAATATGGTTGTAATAATTTATTTAGATTTAATTTCTTGTAATTCCCCATTTGTAATTTGTACACCCCCTTCCCTAAATGATGTAATAGCTTAGTATTTTTATTTTCTGCAATTTAAATGCTTTATATACAAATGCTAGTAATTAGGGTTTGTATGGAAAGATTAAAACCAACAAATAGTAAACCTTAATCAAAGACAAATTAAGCATGTAAATCAATACACTTGCACACTTACACCCTTAGGGTAAACCCACTTTGTTGCCTTACAAAAATGGCCATATTATGCATGTGAGGTATCTTAGCAAAAACAAGTAAAAATACAAGATCATAGTCCCTCGATGACGCTATCCATGTTGCATTTCAAAATTATCTTAGTCCCTAAAGCAAATGCTAAGATATCTTACAACATTGCTAATCATGGTTATACGATGATCCACGCCCGTCCCTTTTACATCCAAAGATATGGTTACTTACCAAATCAATGGTAAGATAACAATGTCAAAGGAAAGAGGAAATGAATATGAAAGACTTTTAAGTAGGTAGAATGTTCCTAGTTACTTCCTCAATTTCAAAACCAAAACATCCTTCCTAATCTACCCCCCGAACTCAAGAAAACATCTCAAAGGTCTTTCCTGTGCTTTTTCACCTTTCCTTTTGGATAAAAGAAAAGTCGATGGCGAATCTGGACAAACCACAACATTTGCAATCAAACGCAAAACAACCAAGTCAGTTCTCCCACCGTATCACAGTTCCTTTGACAGGCGAGCCCATTGTATTTCCCAAATTTAGGTACTTTGAATTTTGGTGGGATCACATCAGGAACTAGCCCTATTTCAAGAGCATCGACATCGAAAGCATCGTAGCCCTCCAACACTTTCAACCTTTCCTCCAGAGCTTTGTATTAGTAGAGTATCGTTGGATTCTCAGTAGCATGAGTATTGGTCATTCTCAAGGGTGATAGATTGACATCCTCCAAGTTATGGTCTCCATATTGCAAGTCTAAGTAGTGGTCTGCATTACTAATCGGAATCTGCAGGGCATGGGATGCCCCTACCTTTGGTGGAGGTGGGACAAACCCTTCAGTCTTAACTTTTCTTGTCTCTTGTTGGTCCATGGCAGATTTTTGGGGTCCTGCTTCTGGCTCTTTCCTTGGTTGGTGACCGCTTGATGCATCAATGGTTTAGACTACTTCTTCAAAGGCTACCCTAAGAATTTGATCTTGTCTGTCAATGATATTCTTCAAGGTTAGAAGAACTTGACTCATGTCTCCTCTCATTGAGTCAACATTGCCTTTGACTTGCTCGAGATCTTCTTTGAATGCAGCTTGGTTCTCCTCAATTTGTTCCATCGTTTTTTGTTGATGGGCTCTTGTCTGATATGGTGGCCACGGAGGTGCTGGTTTTCTTCTCCTAATGGTTCAACTGGAGAAGATATTGGAAAATGAGTTTTTGTGTTATGAATTTATGAGATGCAAATGTTTATGAATGTATGCATGCTTATGAATATGCTAAGATTTTTTGCTTTTGAATGTCTTATACACTTGGATATATATATATATATATATATATATATATATATATATATATATATATATATATATATATATATATATATATATATATATATATATATATATATATATATATATATATATATATATATATATATATATATATATATATATATATATATATATATATATATATATATATATATATATATATATATATATATATATATTATATTATTTTTTATTTTTTATTTATTGGCGAGCTTCTTAAAAATAAAAACGCGAGATACAAAAACAAAATGCATTTATTAAAAGCAATAATTGTCAAAGAGAACATATTTCAGATATTAAAAAACATTACAAATTTAAAACAATAAACTTGCTGAAAGAAAATAAACAAAGGAAAAAAATCTTCTAAGTGCGCCTGTGGATGTCTACTCTGAAATGATCGACCATTGTTCGAAAAAGCTTGATAAAGTCTTCAACATATTTTGGAAGAGGAACCATCACATTTTCTAGATCTCTCAACCTTCTAGGAATGTCTTCGATTAGATTATTGGCTAAGAAGGTGATCCTGGCGTGCTTGTCTTTGTAGTATCAGTATTCGTGTTAAAGATAGGGAATTATCTTATGATTATTCTTTCCTGCTTTAGTGATCTTTACATATTGCTCTTCCTAATACGACTTTTCAACCCTCAACTCTGTATAAAGTCTCTGTTATATTAGGAAATATTTTCGGAGGCCTTCTAATTCAAGACATACCTGCTCATACTCCTCAGTCTTTTGGGTGAGAAGCGTTTATGCCAACATTCTTTTGAGGCATTCCCCCACTTAAGATTCTTGGCTATCTCGAAGTCTAGTTGTAAGGTATTTAATTTTCTCTAATTGGTCTAGAGAAGCTTGTGCCAAACCATGAATCTGAGCTCTCAAACTCTCATTTATTTCCTTTTTATCTTGCATTGCTTTTTCATACAACCTGTTTGTTGCAACTTGTTTTTTAATCAGAGTCGCCACTACTAGTTTTTATACTAAAGAAGGGCATCTAATAGGAAACCCTAATTCGCAAGACAAAGATTCTAAGTTTCAGACATCATTAGACGAAAGGAAGGTGTTAGGCACCTTTCATCTACCTTATTCTTAAGGATATTAGGTTTAGGTTTAACAGTTAGGTAAGAAGGGGTTTAAATTTTTTAATAGGGGAAAAGGGTTTAAATTTTTAATAGGGGAACTTACCACGATTTTAATCGTATGCCTACGTATCCTCTTATGAGGTATCAGAGTCCTAATTCATAGTTCGTATGGATTTGTGTTTTTTTAGGGGTTGCAAAAGTATCTTGAATTGCCTCGCATTTGACCCGGTGTATAGATTGCGGAATTTTGGACTAAATGGGCGATTAGTCAAAATATATTCGGAACCCTTTAGCAAAAAATTGATTGTTTAGATTAGTTTATTGAAAAAAATAGATTTAATATTTTTTATGTATTTTTTATAGTATTAATTATGAAATTCTAAATTAATGCATGATTTAAAAATGTTTTAATGCAATAATATAGAAAATATATATATGAGTTTTGAATAAAAATAATTATTTACATGATAATATAAATAATATATGATAATAATATTTTATGAAAATAAAATAAAATGATAATAATATGATACTAAATAAAATAAGAATTGAGAAAATAATTATTATATAGAAGAGTAATAAAAAAAGTAGAATAATTAAATAGAAAATAAAAAAAAGAAAATAGTAATTAATTCTAGGGGGTGCAGTTTTAGTTAAGAAGTAAAATGGGTAGGGTGTAGAAAGTCAGGGCCTGAATTCAGATATTGAACTCAGGCACAGTAAGCCTGGAAAGTTCATTTTGGTAACTAACAAGTAATCTCGGGGGTGTCCTTAGGGTGTGAATTGTTTGTTGGTATAGTAAAACGACTAAAAGGGTGTGCGAAAAGCAATTGGGTTTGGCCCATTATACGTTTGGAAATGGGTCTGCTGGATTGTGTGTGTGAGGGTGCATGCAGCTTACGGTGGACTTGGCCTTATGGCCGTCCACTGATGATTAAACATGTATAACGAGACGGAACAAGTCATTATGGTGAACGCGCATGCATTTGATTACCACAGAAAATAAAATTATTTTTATTCATTTTACATCATCACTATCCCCTTCGTTCCCTCTCTCTCTCTCTCTCTCTCTCTCTCTCTCTCTCTCAATACAGTGTCCCTCCCCTTCTTCTCCTCAAACCCTAGGCCACCACACCACGGTGGCGCCTGTATCTAGAACCTAATCTCACCGTAAACCGAACCCCCCATAACCCCAATACAAGAACAACAAGAACAAAAAAGAGATAAGTGTGTTTACCCTCTTGTGATTCCATGTTCTGTTTCTTTGAGCTCCTCAGTGTCTAATCCTCTTCCCTTTCTAACTTGTAGATTCCGGTGCTTAGCGATGGTGATGGTGAACAGATTAGCGGCAATGACGAGGCTTATCAACAACGATTAGGGTTTCAGATATTGAAAACATAATCTTCCTCTTCGTTGGTCTTCAAAGAAAAGGGTTTGCTTCTTCGCGTCCTTCTTCAACCTCCTTTTTTTCTGTTCCTCAAAATTCCTCCCGTTCTCTGTATTATTTCCCAGTATTTATAGGTTTAAGATTATGGTTTCACAAGGTTACTGTTACGAATCAATTAGCACAGATTTAGGGATTTAGAACAATTTTAGGTTTTGTGATTTATTTATAATTGATTTTGTTGTTGTATATTCAATTTTATTGATTGAGATGTAATTGGGATTGAGATTTCGTAGAGATTTGATTCTGTTTGTATTTGCAATAAACAGTAAATTTGATTTAGTGTATTTTAGTTTTTGACTGTGATTGAGATTTAATTTTGGATTCGATTTGATATTGTTTTAGTTTTTGAACAAAAATATGGGAAAGTAAATATTTTAATTTGTACAGTATGTGTTATTTGATAAAAACATGTGCATATTTTGGTAAGATTGATACAGCAACTGTTAGCTCAAACATGGGCCTTGCCCTAAATTGGTCTTTGAACTGGGCCTTGTACTGGTTTTTATGTCTTTTGCAAGATTTAAAATTTGTACAATATCCGTTAATTGGACAAGATGTACACTAGATCAATAACAGTTTTTTTTTTGTTTTGCAAACAACAATGCCTTTTTTTGATACGTATTAGGCCTAATAAGCCTTGTGCAACAAATCTTTTTTTCAAAAACTCTTTATTAAATGTCTAATAAAATGTAATAAAAATCTTTTGATAATAAACAATAAAATAATTTATAAAGAGGATTTAATAACAACGGAAAACAGTTTACTAAGACCGTTTTTTTCTTTATAAAAACAAAAACACTAATAACAAAAATAGACAAATGGGCTAATAACGATCTTAATGGGCCTGTCGTTTGTATCCGCACCCCCTCCTTGCTTTGTAATGCCCAATAAAAAATGGGCCAGACGAGATAGGCTTGCAAATTGTATTTTCACCTCCCCTTTTACTAACAACAACAATATTTAGATTGACTTAATAATAATTAAACTTAATAATTTTCTGAAATAATTCTCCATATTCGCATGTCATGGGCCATCGGCCAGCATGCTTCGCAAATAGGCCTACGGGTATATGGGCCTTTCTGATTTAGAAAGACCCACTCCCTTAATTAAAATACACCCCCTTGTTGACTTGGGTTCTTGAAAATGGGCAATCAGATACTGTTGAACCATCCTTAATTAAAATATCCTCTTCTATTTTTAATCTTGAAAATACGATCATAAAGGTAGGGCAAATTTGGGGTACGACAGCTGCCCCTATTCAATTATATTCCAATCGAATAGCGTGAGAATACACGAGTCTTGTCCATTTTGATTGGGAGTTTATTCAATACATGGAATACCCCGAAGTTTGTCTGACGAACCTAAAGTTATGCTGATATAGCATACCCTTAAGAGTCTTGAGGAAATAGGCAAAGTTGATGATATATCGCTTACCCGAATTTAACGATGAGGCAGATGAAATAATATTGTATGTCTTGGTCTGAATTTGCTTATTCATCCATTTGGGGGGATGAATAGAACAACACTTGATAACACATGGCTTCTTGAAGACTGAGGCAATGAGTTATGTTCGTGAATCAATGCGTGAAGTCTTAGGCGACAATCTAGGTTTGGATTTCGAACACTGCGGCATGGAGTCTTAGGCAATGATCTATATTATGGAGTGTCGCACATTATTGCGTGGAGTCTTAGGTAATGGGTGAAGAGTGAGAAACACATCATTGCATAGAGTCTTAGACAATGGTCCATGTTACACTTCTGCATGAAGTCTTAGGCAATGAACTAAGTTTCGCACATTACTGCCTGAGGTCTTAGGTAATGGGTAAGGAGAGGGGAATACATTGCTGCGTGGAGTCTTAGGAAATGTATCGAGCTTCGTACATTACTACATGGAGTCTTAGGTAATAAACTACATTGTAGAGGGAAAATATCACTGTGTGGAGTCTTAGGTGATTGACTGAACACATCACTGCATGGAGTCTTAGGTGACAAATCTTATTTGGCTTTTGAACATTGCGACATGGAGTTTTAGGTAATGTACTGGGTTTTGCACATTACTGCATGGAGACTTAGGTAATGCTACGGTGTACGGAGCACATCACTGCATGGAGGCTTAGGTGATGGGCTGAAGACATCATTGCGTGGAGTCTTAGGTGATGGGTTGGATTTTGTAGAAGAAGTATGTTTTGATGATTAACCCTTAGATAGCTGAATCAAGGGTGAGCTTGTTTGTTTGCTGTATGATATAGGCGTATATTGTCTGATTGATATGGAACCCAAAGTATACGTGCTTTGAATGTCTGTGTATGTATAATGTATGCAAACATGTGTGTATGATGTGTGTATGACTTGAAATGTTATGAAGATTGTTTCCGGTTTTCTCTCCTTTAAACCATTGGTTTTGAGTTACCAATTCTCTGGCACTGTATGTTGCATTGTCGTGGTATCTTTGAATTGATTTGAATGTGATAAAGAGTGTCAGCAAGATTTTTATTGTCCTTACGTCGAAGGTGCAGGCATAGGCATATGTGTATACTTTTGTGTTGTAAGTGCAGCCGTAGGCGTAAACATGTGTATGGACGTAGACGTGGATTTTCTTTTTTGATGTTTTTCTAACCAAAATGCTTTTTCGATGTTTTATCAAATGCTTTTATTTGTCAATTCCCCCGAAATGTTTTCGACACATTATTCACAGGAAATAAGCGTAGTATTTTGTAAACAAGTCTGACAAAAAAAAGAAAAAATGCAATTTGAAAGATGAAAATAAAGAAAATGTTTTATTGATATGCCTATGAATAGGCGAAAGTACAAGATGTAATTCCTTAAAGGAGGTAATTACAGAAATTTTCAAAACTGTAAATGGAAATGAAAATGATAATTGCTACTGTTGTTCCCCAATGTCCTTTTAATAGCTTTTGTCTCCTTTGCTTCTGAGTCGTATGATTTAGATCCATCTCTCCCTTCGTGGTTCGTAGTTGCAGTTCTTAGATCGCAGTCTTTTGTTCTTTATTTCCTTTTGCATAAAATCCCTAATTTTTGCTTGGATCGCCCTTTCGAGTTTTCAATCCACCGGGATAGCTTTTTTTGTCTATGTCCCTAATTTTTGCCTGGATCTCCCTTTAGGGTTTTTGATCCACCGGGACGCTCCTTTTTGTCTTAGTCGCCTGTTTAGGGTTCAAGCTTAGCGAACTTTTTATACATAGTATTTTTTGACTGCGTCTGAATTTTGGATGCAAAAGTTCTTCACCATCCATTATTGTGAGGATGATACCACCACCAGAGAATGTTATTTTTACTATATATGAACCTTCGTAGTTGGGTGTCCATTTACCACATGAATCGAGGCGAGGTAGCAGAATCTTCTTGAGCACTAAATCCCCTTCTGTGAATATTCTAGGACGAACTTTCTTGTTGAAGGCTCTTTTCATCCATTTCTGGTGCAGTTGACTGTGGCATAAAGCTGTCAAGCGTTTTTCTTTGATGAGGTTGAGTTGATCAAGTCGCATCTGAACCCATTATGCATCTTCCAAATTTTTTCCCATTAAAACCCAAAGTGATGGTGTTGTACCCCAAAATTTTCCCTCTCATTTCTCAAGACATTTCTCACAAAGATCTGCGAAAGCTCAAGCTTGCACCAGTATTGACTAGGTCAAGCCATCTCCTCAACACTGATACCTCAAGATTAGGGTTTAAATTTGCATAAGGAAAATTGGGCTTATAATACTTCAAGTGACGTTCTTGGATCATTATGGACCTTTAAGAATACTCATGTCAAGTTTCAAGTCTTCTCTGTCAATTGACTAAGAGACCAAAAATCAGTTGTACTAATGAAAAATTCAACTGTAGCACCAAATTCAAACTTTGACTTTTTGGTCAACATTAAGTCTCAAAGATAAAAATACATCAAGAAATTCAAAAATATGAAACTTGATCATCAAGAAATCAGGAAAGTCAAAAGTCAATGTGAAAATTCAAACTCTTCAAGACTTAGAAATTTTTCTAAGTGTTTTTATACATGATAATTTCATTTCTTCATGCCAACTTTTCACCATGATGAAAGATGATTCAAGGAAAACTTCCAACATGAAAGTTGTATATCTTAATGAGATCTAAAACTTTGTAGGGCAAGACTTTTTCTAGAAATGCTTGGATTTTAAGTTATAAATTCATGAAGTCATGGCATTTTTGAATAAACACTTAGAGAAATTTTCAGCAGTTTTGGTCAGGATTTTATCCCAACTTCTTGGCATTTTTTCACATAGTTACAAGATGATTTTGTCAAAACGGACAACATGAAAGTTATATAGGGTGTTTAAATCTTTCCAAAACATCCAAGAGAATGAATTTATCATATTTGAGCTAGGAGATTCAAGGATCAGAA
This sequence comes from Vicia faba, assembly GCA_948472305.1. Taxonomy (NCBI): domain Eukaryota; kingdom Viridiplantae; phylum Streptophyta; class Magnoliopsida; order Fabales; family Fabaceae; genus Vicia; species Vicia faba. The sequence continues at coordinate 778,738,469 of OX451737.1, forward strand.
GTTGGACATTCATTCTTGATTTACAAGACAGACTTATGATGAACAAGGAACCAAAATCTTAGCCATGCTGCATAATCTTCACTTTGCAGGCCTCTTGACTTGCAAATCTATCCATAATCATATGTTTACACAATTGATTGAACCATTATCCAAGTGGTTCAAGTATTGCCCATTGCATCTTTCCATTTTTGGCACAAAGGCACCATTACCATTCTTGAAAGTTCACTTTAATCATAAAGTCAATTTCTTGAGCCTCTAACTTATTGTTCTAATCACACTAAACTTATACATGTCAGAACAAACATGTTTAAAGTGATCAACCACTTTAGATAGCTTGGTACAAGCATTGGAAACGTGTTCTTCATGCTTGCTTAAAAAACAAGCAAGATAACCATAACATGTGATTCAAAATCTGAGTTGTTTGAAGTCTCAAACCTTCTCTATAAATAGAGAGGCTAATTGCAAGAGAAAGAGGTCATAAAAAAGTAAGGGGAAACTAACATTCAAAATCATTTTTGCTGTTAAAAACCAGAATTGTACACAAAACCTCCATTTTTGAGCTTTGAAGTCCAAATCTTTGAATCTCATACCTTGCAAGTTTTCTCCAAACAAACCATCTAAACACTCCACATACATCATATAGAAGTTGTTCAAACACAAGAAAAACTTCTATAACATCACTATCATCACTTCCCAAGCTCAATAACAGCCCATACGGCAGCTCAAACTCAAAGCACAAATTTCAGTTTCAAGGTAAGTTTTCTTGACTTTGAACTCTTCATACAAGCATCATTAATGGTTCATTTGTGAAGATAAAATGTAGATATCATTGCCTTGAAGCTAACCATATGCTTGCTTTTTATTTTCACTAACCATGTGTTGAGAATTAACTTTTACATGTAGCAAAACAATGATAAAATCAAAAAAATAGCAGTTATGCGTCGACACGAAATGCTATGAGTCGACACATATTATGTTCAAAACATGTTATGAGTCGACACAAAACATGTATGCATCGACATGAAATGGTTATGAGTCGACACGAAACCAGTATGCATCGACTCATACTGAGTTGTTTTGACTTCCAGGAGCAAGAAACATACATGAGCCAATACATGAGCCGACACATGAGCCAATACGAAACCTGCATGAGCCAATACATGAGCCAATAAATAAGCTCATGTGTCAGCTCATAAAACATTTTTTTAACCTTTTTTTTTAATTTTATTTTTACATTTTCTTTATATTTTTATTATTATTATTTTCATATAAAAAATTCCAAAAATATATTTTTATTTATTATTTGCATTCTATATATTTTATTCCTTTAAAAATAAAAGACAAAAAAAAAATTGTCTTATAAAAAACTTAATTTCTTTTTCTTATTAAATTAATAATTAGACTTAGGTTTAGTTATTCTCTTTTTAATTAAAATTAACTTAGAATTTATGTTTTCTTTTAATTAATTAATTTCTATACTATTTTTATTAAACTTAAAACCTTTTCTAAAAAACCCTAAAAAAAGCTTTCTAACTTAATTTCTTTTCTTAATTAATTTAGGTTTAATTTAATTAATTATTTCTTTTAGTTAATTAGGTTAAAACCAATACACTTTCCTCAAAAAACCAAACAAAAATCCTTTTCTTTTCCATTTATATCCTTGTACATTACATTTATTCAATTCTTGTACATTATTCAATATGATTGTAATAGTTAATTAGGTTTAATTTTCTTGCAATCCCCATTTGTAAATTTGTATACCCCCTCCCCTAATGATGTAATAGCGTAGTAATTTTACTTTCTGCAATTTATCACTTTATATAAATGCTAGTAATTAGGGTTTGTATGGAAAGATTAAAAATCAACAAGTAGAAAACCCTAATCCAAGATAAACAATGCATGTAAATCAAACACATTTGCACACTGGCACTCTTAGGGTAATTCCACTTTGTTGCTTACAAAAATGGCCATGTTATGCATGTGGGGTATCTTAGAAAAATCAATCAAAAATAGAAGATCATAGCCCCTCGATGACGCTATCAATGTTGCCTTTAAAAATGATCTTAGTCCCTTAAAGAGAAATGCTAAGATTTCTTACAACATTGCTATCATGACTATACGATGACCCATGCTCGTCCCGTTACATCCAAAGATAAGGCTTCTTACCAATCAATGGTAATATAGAAATATCAAAGGAAAGGAAGAAATGAACAAAGACTTTTGAGTAGGTAGATTGTTCCTAGTTGCTTTCTTATTTTCAAATCAAACATCCTTTCTTATTTTCAAAACAAACACCAACACTTTCAAAACACTTTCAAAACCTTTTCCAAACATGAAATATTTTCAAAAGCTCAACACTTTTTATACGTTCTCACGAACGAGAACTATTACAAAGTTTTCCTAAACGAAGGCGCCTTTTCAAAATACTTTCAAAAACCACACAAAGCACATTTTCAAACAAAAGCAAGTGATCTAGCAAGCAACCAAGAGCCCATAGATAACTGCCCCTGTTCAATCTTCTTAAACCTGAGGATGTAGATTGGCTTGTCTGCCTTTCGTGATCCGAAGGTGGAAGATGATTGAACACTAGAGTGCCTAGAAATTTGCACTCGCATGAAGTGGTACTGGTCTTGTGATATTGGGAATGGGCTTATAGATTCCATTTGGAGGTTGATGTTGGAAGATGGGCTTAAAGATGCCATCAGAAGAAGTATCGATCGCATAAGAAATTCCTTTGCGAGAGCCCGTATACCTGTTGTTAAGGAGAACTTCGCTGGGGAATGCTGGTCTCTGTCTTGAGAGAAGTAGAGTTTTTAGGAACTTCAGTTGTCCGTTACTCTAATGGTGAATCATCTCTTAGTCGAGGAGGTGAAAATGAACTGCTATCTGGTCGTGCTCCAAGCTTTACAGTGATTTGTTTGAGGAAAATAAGATCGACTGCTATCTGGTCGTGCTCCAGGCTTTACAGCGACTTACTGGGGAGATGAGATTAAACTTGCTATCTGGTCGTCTTCCAGGCTTTGCAATTTCTCAATTCTTATCTGGTCATGCTCCAAGCTTTAGAAGGAATCAAGTGGTTATACGGTTGCATCCGGGCTTCAACTTGAATTTAAGGCTTACTAATATCCAGTCGATTTCCGGGCTTCATAGCTTGAACTGGAATAGAAATCTTAGTGTCGATTTGACTGAACCAGAGAAAACTTATGAGAACTTGATTGTATCTTTATCTGAAAGGTAAAGAGTTAGTCGTATGTAATATCATGATGTATGAAATATGTTGAGTAATGATGTTCTCAAAATAAACGATATTGTGTTGTATGTTGCATATGGGCTGCTACGATGTATGGATATGTAATGCTCTTGTGATATTCTCCGGCTGGGGAGAATAAATCCTGGACTGTTGTTGAAGAGTACAAGGAGTTGAGTTCTTCGTTCTTGCTGGAGATAGTGACCGAAGATGATTAGCTGGAGACTTGCGTCCGTTCTGCTTGAGGATATTCCGCCGGGAGAGACCCTGTTTGAGAATAATCCTTGTGGGAGAATGAATCTGCAGGGAAGAGAGATACTTTGTTGGACGATCTGCTGATTTGGAGAAGCAACTCCGTTGGGGATGAATTACCGTTGCTGGTGATAATAAACTCTATCGGGGATTGAATTTCTGCCCGTGGGAGAAATAAACTCAGCAGATGATAATCTTCTATTGCTGGTGATAGATAAACTCTGATTGGGGAGAATTTTTCCGATTTATTCGTGATTATGAACCTCGGCTGGGGAGAGCTAACACCATTGTCTTTGGATATTTCCTACTCTGCAGGGAGTGTATATACCTTTAGTTGTATTCTCAAGTTGGCTCTATCCCCGTACCTGGTGGATAGAGCAACTGTAAGGTTTGGACATTTCTTGTTTGCCCCTGTTCCTGGAATTAAGAGTAATTGTCTTTTGTTTCACATGTAAATATTTATGCAACAATTATTTTCAAATGTATATATCAAAAATGAATCATTGGACGTTCTTGCAAAACAAAACAGAAAAAGAAAAAACAAGTTGAAATTTCTTGTAAAAACAATTGTATTGATTTTGAAGTTGGCCTGTAATGGGCGTTTTGTACAAGAGGCTGACGTCCTAGTAAGAGAACACCGCCGAAAGATAGAAATTATACAATTTGTGTAAAAGAAAGAAAAACAGCTATGTGAAACAATCCCATTGGGTTCCAACTCTGCTATTTTCCTTATATCTTCGAGCGTCTCATCACTTTGCTACTTGGTTGAAGGTAGATCAGATTGATTGGCACCGTTCGAGCTTGATAGTCGATACTGCAGTCTGGTTGCAAGATGATCCAATGAGACATAGTGTTATGCTTCAATCCCTAATTTTTGCCTGGACCGCGCTTTTGGGTTTTCAATCCACTGGGATACCCTTTTTTGCCCAAGCCGCATTTTCAGGTGTTCGACTTGCTGGGTGTATAGTTTTTTTCATTTCATCCCTTACTTTTCCCCGAACCCTTTTGGTTCGCCGGGAAGCCCTTATTTCTGCCTTGGTGTGTCAACCTAGCGGGTATTTGATTATGTGTAGTATTTTTTCACTATGTCTGCATTGACGGGGTGCGGAAGGTCATCACCATCCATGGTGGTTAGAATCATAGCCCCTCCCGAGAAGATGTTCTTAACCACAAATGGCCCTTTATATGTAGGGGTCCATTTTCCCCTGGGATCACCTTGCGGCAGTATGATGTATTTGATTACCAGATCCCCGACTTGATATTCTTGGCGTCTGACTTTCTTGTTAAAAGCCTTGGTCATTCACTTTTGATATGTCTGACCATGACAAATAGCAGTAAGCCTCTTTTCATCAATTAGATTCAACTGATCAAGTCGGGTCTGGATCCAGTCGTCCTCGCTCAAACCCGCATCCTTCATAATCCGGAGAGAGGGTATTTGGACTTCGATGTGTAGGACTGCCTCCATGCCATACACCAAAGAGTAAGGTGTTTCCCCTGTCGATGTCCGTGCTGAGGTACGGTACCCATGAAGAGAGAATGGTAACATCTCATGCCAGTCTTTGTATGTCACTGTCATCTTCTGCATAATCTTCTTGATGTTCTTATTAGATGCTTCAATAACCCCATTCATCTTCGGCCGGTAGGGAGAGGAGTTGTGATGTTGTATCTTGAACTGCTTGCAGAGCTCGGTGATCATCGTATTGTTGAGATTTGTACCATTGTCCATAATGATCCTTTCTGGTACACCATATCGACAGATCAAGTTGTGTTGGATAAACCGCGCCATGATGTTCTTGGTTATTGTAGCAAAGGAAGCTGCCTCAACCCACTTTGTAAAGTAATCAATAGCTACCAGAATGAAACGATTCCCGTTGGACGCAGTAGGTCTGATCTCACCTATCATGTTGATGCCCCACATTGCAAAAGGCCAAGGAGCTGTCAAAACATCCAGGGGCACTGGAGGTACGTGCACCTTATCAACATAGACTTGGCACTTATGACAGGTTCGAGAATGCTGATAACATTCGGCTTCTATAATAGACCAATAATATCCAGCCCGTAGGATCTTCTTTTCCATGGCATGTCCACTGGAATGAGTTCTGAAGGTACCTTCGTGTAGCTCTGCCATGATCCTTTATGCCTCGCTTTTGTCCATACATCACAGTAAGGTTGAATCATGGTTACGCTTATAGAGAACCCCATTGCTGATGAAGAACTTTGTGACAAACCTTCTAAAAAACTTCTTGTCATTAATAGATGCCCCCTCTTGGTATTCTTGAGTCTCAATATACTTCTTTACCTCTTGAAACCAGGATTTATCTGCTACCTCTTCAGTCTCAATGTCACAACAATGTGTGGGTTTGTCCAACCGCTCAATGGTAATCTGGGGAGCTTCATTGTCCCACCTGACCTTGAACATAGAAGACATGGTAGCTAGCGCGTCCGCTAACTGGTTCTCTTCTCATGACAGCCTTCAGGAGATATAATCACAGCGCCGATGCCATTACCCAACGCGTTTGATGCTCCATCAAAATACATAAGCCATCGGGATCCTTCCTCAGGTCCTTCATCCGGTCCAGGTTCTTCACATTCGGTCACCAACATGATGTTCTCATCCGGGAACTCGAAATTCATGGATTGGTAGTCATCCACGGCCTGATGCGCCAAATGATCCGCCAACACACTCCCCTTGATCGCTTTTTGGGTTGTGTATTAGATGTCATACTTAGTTAAGATCATATGCCATCTTGCTATTCTTCTGGACAAGGCAGGCTTCTCGAAGATATACTTGATTGGATCCATCTTTGATATCAATAAGGTGGTGTGATTCAGCATATACTGTCTCAGCCGGCGAGCAGCCCATGCCAAAGCGCAGCAAGTTTTCTCGAGCAGTGAGTATCGGGTCTCACAGTCGGTAAACTTTTTGCTAAGGTAGTAAATAACGTGCTCTTTTCGGCCAGACTTGTCATGCTGCCCCAGCACGCACTCATTGAATTATCCAGTACTGTCAAGTATAAGATCAAAGGTCTTCCTTCAACTAGAGGCATCATAATTGGAGGTTCCTGGAGATATTCCTTGATCCTTTCGAAAGCGGTCTGACATTCATCATTCCATTTTACCACTTGATCTTTCTTCAACAGCTTGAAGATTAGCTCACAGGTAGCTGTCAGATGTGAAATGAATCGGGCGATGTAGTTTAGACGTCCCAACAAGCCTCTAACTTCCTTTTTTGTGTGGGGAACTGGAATCTCTTGTATAGCTTTCACCTTGGCAGGGTCCACTTGAATACCCTTATCACTGACGAAGAAACCCAGCAGCTTACCAGACCTTACCCCGAAGGTGCACTTATTCGGGTTCAACCTTAGCTTGTACGTCTTCAACCTGTCGAACAGTTTCTGGAGATGGTCAAGGTGCTCTTCCTCAGTCTAGGACCTTGCGATCATGTCATCAACATAAAACTCGATCTCATGGTGAATCATGTCGTGGAACAAAGCGACCATGGCATGCTGATAAGTTTCCCCAACATTCTTCAACTCGAAAGGCATTACCTTGTAACAGAAGGTGCCCCACTGTGTAATGAAGTTTGTCTTCTCCATGTCTTTGGGAGCCATCTTGATCTGATTGTAACCAGAAAAACCATCCATGAAGGAGAAGATCTTATGTTGCACGGTGTTTTCGAGCAAAACATCGATATGAGGAAGTGGGAAATCATCCTTGGGGCTTGCCCTGTTCAGATCTGTATAGTCCACACACATCCGTACCTTACCATCCTTCTTAGGTACTGGAACAACATTGGCAACCCACTGCGGATAAGAAGTGACAACTAAAAATCCGGCGTTGAACTGTTTCATGACCTCAACTTTGATTTTCTCAGACATCTCAGGGCGCATACGGCAAACCTTCTACTTTACCCGAGAGCAGTCTTCCTTAGTCGGCAGACGGCGTACCTCAATATTAGTGTCCAAACCAGATATGTCTTCATAGGACCAGGAGAAGATCTCAACATAGTCACGTAGCATCTGTATCAACTGTTGCTTAACACTAGGCTCCAGATTCGCACCTATCTTAACCTCTTTCTTGTCTTCCTCTGTACCCAAATTCACTGATTCAACTGGCTCTTCATGAGGCTGTATGGCCCTCTCTTCCTGTTGTAATAGTCTAGCAAGTTCTCCGGGCACCTCACAATCATCCTCACCTTCGTCCTTAGCTTGGTTGATCGGATTTTCAAAGTCATAACTAGAAGTAGCAGAGTTGTTGTCAATGGGATCCAGAGTGGATGTGGATCTGCATTATGATACATGAGTGTGTGTAAGAGAATAACTGTTTTTATAAAGTGAGAGACAGAAAAGAAAAAAAAGGAGCGCAAAATTTGTAATGCAAGGAACGTCCAATGTTTTATTGATGATATATAAAATGACAGATAATAAGCCCTCACAAGCAAAGCCAAGGTGCCTCGGGCAAGGCACCGGGCCGTAAAGTTTAAAACTGTCTGTTACAACTCTTAAAACAAAAGTCAATTACTGTGAAATAAAAGAAACGGGTATGAAGTCCTTCGCCGTCCAGTTTTTCAATCCACCATTGGTCGTTGGGTAGATCCAGCTGTCAACATCTGGGTTCTCATCATCAGCATTCTCGGTGGCAGAGACAACCTCGATAGCATTGATTCCTGAGCCGTGCTTGGGCATGGGAGCAGTTATGATGCTGGGTTTCTCCGGAGCGTCAAACTCAATCTCTTTGGCTTCGATCAAGTCTTGTACCTTGTTCTTCAAGGCCCAACAGTTGTTTGTATCATGACCTGGACCTTCGGAATGATAGGCGCAGCGGGCATTCGGGTTATATTAAGGAGATGTGGTGTTGGGGTTCTTCGGGGCTTCCCTTAGAGTTACCAAGTTGGTCTTCAATAACTGTGGTAGAATTTAAGACAAGGTCATATTGATCCGAGTTTACTACCTCTGTGGTCTCTCCACCCTTTGTTGATTGTTGCATTGTGGAGCAACTGTGGGTCTTGATATCACCACCGCATTTACCGCTTGACGGTGTTCAGGTCTGCTTTGGCTCCTCAAGCCATAGACTGCACTAGCTTCCTTCTTACCGGTGAAAGGCTTTTTTACTGCACTTGATGAAGTATCCTTCTGTATTTTACCGCTTCGGATACCAACTTCTACTCTCTCTCCAGTCAAAAACAACTCAGTAAACCCATATGACGAACTGCCGATCAGATGATTGAAAAACTGACCAGATAGCATCCCCAGAAACATGTCAACCAACTCCCTGTCAGACAAAGGGGGTTAGAATCTTCCAGCTAAGTCTCTCCACTTTTGAGCATAGTCCTTAAAACCTTCACTTGCACCCATAGACATACCCTGAAGCTGAGTACGAGTGGGAGCAAGGTCGGCGTTATATTGATACTGCTTGTAAAAAGAAGCGGCAAGGTCTTCCCAGTTTCTGACATTGGCTCCTTCCAAATGATAAAACCATTCAAGCTGAGTCCCTGACAGGCTATCTTGAAAGACATGTACCCACAAATTTTTATCAGTAGTGTGGGGTTGGATTTTTCTGACATACGAGCGAAGATGGAGTTTTGGACATGATACTCCATCGTATTTGGCAAAAACATGAGCTTTGAACTTATGATGGATCACCACCCCAGATACCAGTCCCAGCTCTCCAAAATCCAAACCAGGGATCTTTTGAATCTCCATAGCACTCAGACGGTCTTCTAGTTGTTTATACCTATCCTCGGTAGGAGGATATTGCTCTTCATCATAATCCGTATCATCATCAGAGGTGGCAGGACTAGGGCCCTTTTCTTTTTCTTGGTTCTCCCCTTCCTTGGATGAAGAGGTCAGATCAACTTGTTGTTTCAACCTATCCCCAAACCTTTTGGCCATATTCAGAAGAACGAACTTCTTCTTCTTCTTCTTCTTCTCTTTCAGAATGAGAGTTTTCAAATCCTCTTGCCCTTTAGCCAAGCTTAAGAACATCTGCTGGAATTGGGCGTTTTGTGCCTGAAGATCTTTGATGGCTTGATCGGAAGACATTTATGCTGAAATAAGCAGCGAAGAAGATGAGAAACCTGTAATGGTACCTGTAATGGTGTGCATGATAATGGGATGCGTATGTAATGATTTCAAATACTTTGGGAGAGTTAAATTTGCAAACCAAAAAATTAAACAAACTTTATTAGATTAACTGGTAAAAAGGTTCAACAATGCCTTTATGGCGTTACAAAGAAGTAAATGAAAAACAAATCTAAACTAGAAAAAGCAAAATCAAAAATCCCATGGACGCTTCCCCTTTGTGCTGACGTAGTCATTGATTGTTCTTTCTTCCTCGAGCTGCCTGGTGAGCTTTAAAATCTTCCTTTCTTGCTCATGGTACTTCTCCCGATAAGTATCCCTTTCCTGTTTTAGCTGAATCCAGGACCTCTGCAATGCCCCAAGATCAGTGGGCATTTAAAGATAAAGAACTATATAAGGAATGCCTTCTTCATTGGTGGGCTCCATAATCACTGGCAATACGGCTTCATAAGGCATCCCAAGCTTCTGGGCTCGAGCTCGGACCCATTGTAAGTAAGACTGCATAGGAAGGGAAGTTCTTGGTCCCAACTCTTGAAGTTCAGATCTATTTACCATGACCCAAGCTCGTATAAACCTCTGACGATGCTCGTCAATGTCCTCTTTGTAGTCAAATGCAATATCCGCAAGAAGCAGCTCATGGGGACCATCTCTCCGAGCACGACCAAATTTTCGCAAAGCTAGACAAGGATTGTAGGTTATTCCCCCTCTGATTCCAAGCAACGGGACATTAGGGTATCCCTCATAACGATCAATGACAGCAGTGCTTTCCATAACCCAGGAGCTCCAAAGAATGTCAGTATGGGCAAGTGACATTATCCTGTAAGACCATCCCAAACCTTCTTCGTTCTTCAACACAAACTTGGGGAGGTGCGAAATAAACCACCTCGACAGCAGCGACATGCAACACATGAGAGTCCCTCTTCTTTGCATAGTACGAGTGTAGAGGGCATGCAAGATATCATCCAGTAAAGTAGGCACAGGATTGTGAGAAAGGAAAATCTTGACCGCATTCACATCTACAAAAGAATCTGGATTCAGGAAGAGAACCAAACCATAGATAAGGAGAGCCAAGATGTCTTCAAAAGCCTGAAAATCCAAGTTATCCCAAAACAGTTGAGCCTGATCTATCAGAAACTTGGTTAAGAAACCTTCAACCCCGCTTCGTGTCTCCCAGTTGGATACCACATCGGCCCGTTTTAGATGTAGAGCTGAAGCAATGCCTTCTAGTCTAAGAGTCTCTTCCATACATGTGAAAGGCACCTGCTCTAGGATGGATATACCCAATAAGTGAGAGAACTCCTCTAAAGTGGGAACCAACTAGTAATCTGGAAAGGTGAAACAATGATGCACCAGATCGAAGAACTGGAAAAGCACACTCATCATCTGCTCATCAAACTTTGAGGTAACCAGGCTAAGAAGTTGACCATGTCTTTTAATGAACATAGAGGTCTCTGAAATCCTTGAGGCTAACTCTTTAAGTTGAGCAGGTATTTGCACAAAGTTAACTCGGATTGTGTTTCTGCGCACGGAAGCCATAATCTGCAAAACAGAAAAAAGATAAATTCCCTCGGTCTTTGAAATGGTTAGTATAATGAAGTATGCATGCTATGTTATGATGCATGATGTCATGATAAAACAAACAACAGGTATAACAGAAAACAGGCATGGCAAAGTCAAACAAGTCACATAATAACCCTTAAGTTTAAGGCTTGCATGGGGTCAAAGGTATTACCCTCTTGAAGTTCAGTTGGTTTCAACCTGTCTTAGAAAAAGTAACCGGGTTCTAGAGGTTCTCAATATCACTGACCATCCTCCATCGGTCATGGTTTCAGCTTACGCAAACTTTTCTTGCGGCCGGAACTATCTCGAGAGTATGGTCTCAATGAGTGTAGCATCGAGTATCAACCAGTTCCCAGCTTTACACCGAGACCGGCTATCTCACTACTTTCTAATGGCCAAGTTGGTCTATTAAGGGTTCTAAGGTCAGTTGATGCTTAACGACACACATAGCGGCCCCGTATTCTCCTCGTTTCTCCACAAGGGATACCGGTACCAACCAATGTGCCAAATCAACGTAGCTACTGTTTCAACCGTATCAGTCTACGCCGTACAGTTCCCTCATAGTCTATTGCTACTTACCTAAAAGGTATCCCCAGATCCGGGTTAGGATCTATAGTAACCCCAAACAAAACCCTTAAAAGTAAAGCAAACAAAGCAATCAAGAGAAGCAATTATGATTACCTAGATCCTAAGGTATACCCCACTTATTTATCCCCAGCAGAGTCACCAGTTCTGTGATACGGTGGCAGAACCGACTGTTTTGGAAAATGTTGGTTTGCGTTTTGCGTTTGTGTTTGCAAAATGTCGCGGTAAGCAAGAGTCTCCACCGACTTTTATTTTATTCAACTGGAAAGGAAAAAAGCACAGAAAAATTCCTTTTTCGAGATTTTGAGTACGGGGGGTAGATTATAGAAAGGGAAGGTATTAACACCCTTTCTATCCATGGTTTTCCATGGGCTCTTAGGTACTTGCTCATCTTTAAATTTCTTGTGTGTGTTTGTTTTGAAAAGTCTTGTTTTACTTCGTTTTAACCCTTGCTTCTGTCTTCAAGAGTGTTACGAAGTGTTTTTGAAAACTTTGTTTGAAAAGTGTTTGATGTGAAAAGGTTTGTTTTGAGCAAGTACCTACTAGCATCTACCTACTCGAAAAATAATTTTTTCTGTTCTTGTTTCCTTTAGACAATACTATCCTACTATTGAGAAATAGGTAGCACCGTCATTGGAGTTGTAAGGGTCAATTCGTAAGGGACGTATGATCACTAAAGCAATGTTAGGACGTCTTAGTAATAACCCTAATGTCTTAAGATAATATTCGAGGCAACATTTCCGAGGCAACCTTTCCGAGGCAACATTTCCGAACGGGACATTTGATCTTTGTTTAGACAGGAGGGCAACCACTAAGACACCCTATACTTAATGATCGTTTACCGAAGGCAACCAAAGTGAGAGTATACCCTAAGAGTGCGCATGTGCGAGTGATTTGATTTCAATTATTATCTTTGCACATTTGGGTTTGCTAGCCATTTTAAATTAACATGAAGTCTTGTCATACAATCCTATTATCATACATCTAACAATTAATATTTGCGAGAATTAAAATGCGAGAAATAAAAAACTACGCTATTACAAGGCTTCGGGGTAGGGATTACATAGCCAAAAACCCGTAAAACGATAAATAACAGAAAATCCTATTTAAGCTATTACATACCATGAGCAATTACATCAATATTTGAAAAAATAATAAGCGCGCGCGATGAATCGAAACGAGAGAATTAGAGTTTTGACCCCGACTAAGCCTAATTAGAAGAAAAATCAATTTTTATGTTTTTTTAAATTATTTTGAGAAAATAAAGTTTTAATTGAATAAATAAAAAAAGCTAATTACTAATTAATTTAAAATAATTAAATAATTAACCTATTTTTGTATTTTTGTATTTTTGAGAAAGAAAATAAAAATTAAATCAAGCTAACCCTAATTTTTCTAATTGATTTTAAATGTATAAAAAAGTTAGAATTAACCTAAATTAAATTAAACTAAAATTAAATTAAATTAGATAAAATAAAAAACCTAATTCTAAATTTGTGAAATTTAATTTTTATGATTTTTTTCTAAAAAAAAGAAATTATTTGTGTTAGAAAATATTTAAACAAAATAATAAATAAAAGAAATAATTAGAAAAGAAAAAGAAAAGGGCCTGATGTTGCTTAGCAAAGGGGGGTATGACTTGTAAATATCAAGCCCAACAAGCTCTCGCCCTGTTTGACTTTTCCAATCCCATACTGCTTACTTGACTGGGCATATGGTGGACCTTCAAGGGATGGCCTTGGATTTGGAGTGTTGATGGATGGAATGGTTGGATACTGAGGACGCATGGTAGTCACATGGGAGACTCATGTACTTGATTATGCAAGGAAAAAATATATGAAGAAATATGGGGACCTGGGGATCGAACCCAGGTCCTTTGGCATTTTTACCCTACGCGCTTACCAGCTGAGCCAACTTTGTTAATTGTACAAAGAACAACAAACAAACATTATATGGAAAAAACAAAATAATATTACAAAACGCGCGAAATTTTGAATGGGCAAGTCAGGGAGTGCCACGTTACCTTCTTCTTCCTCCCACCATTGCTAAAAGTTTCTTGACTTTTACCTACGGTCACCTGGGTGTAGGTACAACCCTGTGCTTCTCCAAAATTTCATACAGGCATGATAAATCCCAACCAATGGTACCAATCAACTCGTTGCAACCTCCCGAGCATCATGGTACCACTATTCATGGCCAATTGTTCCTGTACAGAAAAACCCTAAAAACGAAGCAAGAACCCTAACTATGGCATCTTGGTGTATAGTCAGTAAAAACGCAATTAAGTACAACCATTAGCTTGCAAATAACTCATGGATTAAGAATATGCTAACAAATCATGTTAAAGATGCCAGAATAATGGTAATCGATTTCAAGAAAACATGAAAACCGTGTGGTACTTACAGTGCAATTCTGAACGTGGGAAAGCTTTTTAACAGTTGAAACACGTTCCTGGGATGTCCAGCAAACGTTTGGGATGGTTAGAATGCTTTGAATTGATCTGAAACGTGGAAATCAGTTTGCCACTTTTCTTGAATTTTTTTGAAACTTGCTCTCTCTTTTACATGCCTCCAATCCCCTTGTTTTTGATCTGAACATGGTCCTTATGTACCCTAGAATGAATTAGGGTTGCAAACTTGTATCAAATCTTCTCCAATTATGATCATTGATTCATGATTTGGTCCTTTGTGCAAATCTTTCCAAATCAACCAAAATGTAATCTTTTGTATCCATATGATCCTTGCACGATTTCATTCCATCTCCAGCTGTATAATAGACCTAAACATGCACAAAATCTCAAGCCTTGATTAGTTTTTGATATTTTCATGATTTTATTTTGATTTTATTTGATTTAATTGAAATAAAATTAAAATAAATGATAAAAATAAAAGAATGACAAATGGAAGGGCTCATGGGTCGTGGGTCATGTTACAAACTCAATGCAAGCATAAAAAGTTGGGCCCATTTGGCAAAAAAAATGCAATTTTGGCCACTTTTGACTTTTGACAATTTTGCAAAAAGGGTCAATTTTACCAATGCATAACTCCCTCAATTTTGACCCTAGATATGTGTTATTAGACTTTTTAGAAAGATTAAGATGTCCTCTAAGCAACCCTTTTGGTCTCATCTCAATTGAGTCTTCCATGTTCATGTATGAAGCTTTGACCCAAAATGTATTTTTGTTGACTTTCCAAAATGACCTATAATATCCAAATTCATATATTTTTGTGAGTTCATATTTTGAACTTGGGAGATGAATATGGATTATAGGGAATTGCATCCTCTTCAAAATGAGTTTTGGATGGGTCATTTTGGATAAAGTATGAGAAAGTTATGCTTGGTCAAAGTTGAGTTGACTTTTCCTGCAAAACCCTAATTTAGCAACTTTTGGGCTTTGATGAATTGTGAGCAATCCTTGAGGAATCATGATCAACCTTTGATCAAATGATTAATAATACTCCAAAATGAGAATGTTAACCAAAAATCTTGAAGTTTGACTGTATATGGACCACATTTGACTTTTGCCCTAGCATAGTCGATTTTCAGGCCTTTGAGCAATTGACTAAGCAAATCTTCTCTGCAAGGCTTGAAACTTGACATGGATGATATTGAGAACATATTAGGAAAATGGTGAGAATTTGGTATCCTTTGGACTCAAACATCTTGATGCAAAGTGAAACCCTAATTTGAGGTAGACTGCCTTAGGAGAGAGTTTGTCGGGTCAACCCTTGGACTTCCTTGAGCAATTTGAGGACCTCACTTGAAATGTATTGAGAAAAGGGTGCTAAAACCTTCCCTTTGCATAATCTACCCCTCGAACTCAAAAAATAATCTCAAAGGGTCTTTCCTGTTCTTTTCAGCCTTTCCTTTTGGATAAAAGAAAAGTCAGTGGCGACTCTTGCTAACCGCAACATTTGCGATAAAACGCAAAACATCCCAAGTCAATTCTCCCACTGTATCACAGAAGGTATATCTATTTCAACTGGAAGTACTTCCTCCATGCCATATATTAGAGAGAAAGGAGTCGCGCATGTTGATGTGCGTATGGAAGTGCGATGGTCGTGTAGAGCAAATGGAAGCATTTCGAGCCAATCTTTATATGTCTTTACCATTTTCTGAATGATCTTCTTGATATTTTTATTGGCTGCCTCGACGACTCCGTTCATTTTTGGTCTGTATGGTGAGGAATTATGATGTTCGATCTTGAAATTATCGCAAAGTTCCTTCATCATCTTCTTGTTCAAATTGGACCCGTTGTCAAAAATAATCTTGCTCGGAACCCCGTATCTACATATGAGATTTTGCTTGATAAATCACGTAACCTCTTGACTGGTCACATTGGCATATGTCGCTGCTTCTACCCATTTGGTGAAGTAATCTATGGCTACTAGTATGAAATGGTGTCTGTTGGATGCTTTCAGCTCGATCATGCCAATCATATCAATTCCCCACATTGAAAATGGCCAAGGAGAGCTCATGACATTCAGTGGAGTTGGTGTCACATTTATCTTATCAGCATAAATCTGGAATTTGTGGCATGTTTTTGTATAGTGATAGCAATCAGCTTCCATCATTAACCAATAATACCCTGCTCGTAGAATCTTCCTAGCCATGGCGTGCCCATTTGTATGAGTTCCAAAGGTTCCATCGTGGATTTCTCTCATGAGTGTGTCTGCTTCCTATTTCTCTACACACCTGAGTAGTACCATATCATAATTTCTTTTGTATAGCACTCCATTACTCATAAATAATTTTGCGGCTAACCTTCGCAAGGTCCGCTTGTCAATGATAGAGGCATTTTCTAGATATTCTTGCTTTTCCAGGTACTTCTTCATATCGTAAAACCAAGGCTTGTTTTCCGACCCTTCTTCAATAGCAAGTGTTACCTTAAAAAATCTTAAGGTATTAAAGCACGTGTATCAAATGAGGATATTCTCATAAGCTAAGGGTCATCCTCTAAAGTAGGTGTTTTTAGGAAATTGGAGCCAAAGTGTTTGGAAATTTGGTTTTATTAAACTAGATTTAATGTTTAAGGGAATGTCACGCCAAACTGTCAAAACTGAGCTAGGTCGACCAAAAGGAAATAAAAGAATATATGTTAAGAAATGGTCGAAATTGGTTTAGTCGACCAAAGGGTGAAAGACAAGGAAAATAGTTGAAATTGGTTCCTGTCTACCAAAAGGGTTTCTGGACTTAGAGAAATTGTTGTTGATTTTTAACTCTTGCCAAAGGGAAAGTGTCGAAGTGAGTCAGAAGCAGTTTACCTGTAGAACCTAGGAGTAGGAAGATTTGAATTTCAAAGTCATCAGCAGTTGCCAGTGGTTTATAATTTGTTTAAGCGCCAAATAGGTGGCCAAATCCAGTGAAGCGGTTATCTCAAGATTTTAATGTTGTCCGTAGATTTCATCTAGACAGTTACATTGTAAATACTATAAATATGCAGATTTAATGTAGTTTTTTGGTAAGTTCACTTGTATGCTCAAATCACTTATCAAAACTCTGTCATTCCAAGCGTTAGGAAACAAAGAGTGAATGAGTGCTTGATGTACGTGAATCACCATCTTTATTTCAATGAAAATCCTTTATTTTCCAATTATCTCTTTTGAATACTTTATTTGCTTTCTTTGTACTATCGAACACAGTCTCTATGTTATTTTCTACTTCGCGTAAACAATTCAATACTCTCTGTCGGTCACGAGTCACTAGTCATATAGTTTATTGAATCTTATTTTCATATGAATACCTTCTGTCGGTCACGAGTCACTAGTCAATTGATCGATTCATAGTGTGGAAAGATGTTATACTTGTTCCCTTAGTCACAGAAAACCGTTTCCTTGACAAGGATTTCGATAGAATAAGTATAATAATAAAACTCTTAGCACATGTCTTAAGATCATCTGGTCGATCTTGCGAGTTACCATTAGTTTTAGGACTTTGGGAGGACCAGTGGTTGTTTACCATTTTCCACAGTAAACAAATTGGCACACCTGGTGGGACTCAGTGCTAAGAATTTGTATTAAGTGTATGCAACTTAGAAATGGAAAGTTAACCAAAGAGTATTGTAAACCATCATCTAGGAAGCATATATCAAGAATGACTATTCCTGATAATCCAAACATAGACGAAATACCGTCACGAACTTTAACTACTACTGATCCAGTAGTTTCTCAAGTTGCACCTTTTCCTCCAGTCGGGTCAACTGCAGCAGGTTCCGCACAAATTTCTCAGGCTCCACCGAGAAGCCCAAGGCCTGTAATGACTACGACCACCATACCTAATGTGCCTTGTTTTGGTAATGTGGATCCTGTTTATGGAATGTCGTATTCCATGATGCTAAGATACCAGTCAACTTCGAATGCAGTAGTGGTGTCAGATAATATTCAAAATTTGAACTCCCCTTTACAAGGATCTGCACCAGGAGGAAATGATAGAGGCAACAAAATTAGAGGAATGCCTTCTCAACCAATAGTATTGCCTCTCACTAACACTTTAGTAGCAGTGTTAAGGTAACAAATGGATGATAGTAACCATTAGTTGGTTAATATGTTAACTAACCAGATGGGTAATGTATTTAATACTATAATACAAGAGTCGACTGAGACTAATAGGCAGTCTGCTGAAACAAATCGACAGGTGATTGCCCAATTAACACGTTTGTGTAATTTTTTAGGTGCTCCCCGAGCACCTACTCGACATGCGCCACTTATTCGAATAGATGCCCTTGGTCAAATGGATATGGGATAAATACAGGATGAAACTGTCCATCAGGGACAAATGCTAGTACCTCTAAGGAATTTGATTGTTGATCCACCTAGGACATTAGTACATCGACATCAAGAGGCTGATCAAATTGTTGAACAAATTCGACAAGAGGATTTAGCCGTAGAAAATAATCTAACCACCATTGTCGAAAGAATTATAGCTAGGAATGGTATGAATACTACACTTAAGAGGCCAACATATTCTTCCCCTTTGTCTGAATATATCTTGCAGACTGAAAACCCCAGAGGATGGAAAATTCCTAAGTATACAAAATTTGGGGGAGAATCTGGAGAGTCGAAAGTTGAACATATTGCTAGGTATTTGACTGAATATGAGGATATGTCGAATAATGAAAACTTAAGGGTAAAACATTTTCCTTCTTCCCTTACGAAGGCATCTTTCACGTGGTTTACCACTTTGCCTCCGAATTCGATTGACTCATGGACTAAGTTGGAAAAACTTTTCCATGAACAGTTTTATGAGGGTCATTCGAAAATTAGTTTGGTTGAATTTTCAAACATTAAAAGAAGGTTTGATGAAACCATTGATGATTATCTAAATATATTTAGGTCATTGAAAGCAAGATGCTTTACTCAAGTACAAGAACATGAGCTTGTTCAAATGACTTCTGGAGGTTTAGATTATTCCATTAGGAAGAAAATAGATCCAACCTTCATGAAGAGTATGTCGAAGTTAGCTGATAGAGTTTGACATCTAGAGCGTCTGCGACTAGAAAAGGTCAGACATACTAAGGCTAGGACTAAGAAGTAAAAAAAAGCCTTCATAGATTATGATGACACAGATCCCATTTGTGAGGCCGACTACACCTCACCAACAGAGGCAGAGGTCGACATGGATGAAATGAAGCCAGGTCTAGCATATGAATGTAAATCACTATTTCATGCTAAAGGAAAAAATACGGTCGAAAACAATCCAAAATTTCCAGTGAAAACATATATGTTTGATGTCACTAAATGTGAAGAAATTTTTGATTTGTTAGTTAAAGATGGTCAAATCTTAGTACCCCCAGGGACTAAGTTACCACCATTAGAACAACGACAGAAAAGAGGTTTTTGTAAATTTCATAATTATCTTGGTCACACAACCTCTCAATGTTATCTTTTCAGGGACCTCGTACAAAAATCACTGCAGGAGGGTAGATTGAAGTTTGTTGCATGGAAAGTGAAGATTGATACTGATCCTCTTAGGCAAGAGGAGGCTTTGTTTCTTGACCCTGTTGAAATCAACATGGTAGAAATTATTGAGTTTCCTGATGATGATATGATCGAAGAGGGTACTAGAGGAAGTCCTGATGTTGATTTAGCTGATGTGTACCCAAGGCCTGAGGAGGACTTGCTAGACTTCCTTTACCGTTGTAAGAACAAAGGTTCGCAAGCTTACTTGTGTCCTAGGTGCGACGCCTTGACTGATAAAATAGCTGCTGAAAATTTCCAGAAGCTTCAATTAGAAAAGAACAATGGAAAAACGTACAATCAAAGGTTCCCTACACCAAGGAGCCCAAGAAGAACTGTGGGAAATTCTCAGGCTAAACCAAGAAGTTATATTCCTTCAACAAAAGCTCTTAACGGTACCTGGATTAAGCCTCAAGGGAGAATGGGGGCACCAATTGATGGTGCTATTACTAGAGACTCAAACAAAGGAAAGTCGGCTATTAACTACCGACATGAGTTTAAGTCTGAGAGGAAAAGTCATATTTTTGAAAATTACATGGAGAAGAATCCCATGACCCGAACCCAATGGAGACGCTTCTAGCATCGAAAGCAGGCTGAGAGGCAAGCATCTGCTAGCCAGATTGCTGCAAACAAAGATGGAAATCAGAAGCAGTATCAAGTGAAGGTCGATTCCTCTGCAAAAGAATGAATCAAAGAGTTCATGAGTCGACCAGTTGCTAAGTGTTCTGAAGAAGCTATTGACAATTTTGAGTCCGACTCTTAAGAGAGTTTGAATATCTTAGTTAATGTGGTATCAATTTGCCAGTAGAATATGATTGCTTAACTGAAGTGGAAGATTCAGCAGACGTTGATGCTGAGGAGATAGCTCTACACAAGCCAACATGTTACTTT
This sequence comes from Vicia faba, assembly GCA_948472305.1. Classification (NCBI taxonomy): domain Eukaryota; kingdom Viridiplantae; phylum Streptophyta; class Magnoliopsida; order Fabales; family Fabaceae; genus Vicia; species Vicia faba. The sequence continues at coordinate 778,759,039 of OX451737.1, forward strand.
GTGATGAATAACGGTTTGATTTAGAACCAAGATGCGTTCTTTGAAATACCAGATATGGCCATGAGGAGCCATTTGAAGCCTCTTTTAATAAGGGATAAACTTGAGGGGTGGCTATCAATAAGGTGTTGGTAGACTGTAGTGCTACGGTGAACATTATGCCACACCATCTATTGCATAAAATTGGTAAATATGACACTGATGTTAGATCTCACAACGTAGTCTTATCCGACTATGAAGGAAGGACTAGAAACTTTATGGGTGTGATCCAAGTTGATATTACTATTGACTCTGTTACTAGGCCGACTATATTCATGGTGATTCAAGGCAAGCCAAGTCACAACCTCTTAGTAGGGAGGGAATGACTGTATGGTGTAGGGGCTGTACCATCTTCTATGCACCGGCGTTTAGTGATTTTGAGGGAAGATGGTATTGTCGAGAACATTGAAGCTGATCAAGAATTTTTTAGGGCAGACGTGAATAATGTCGATAAGAAACAATTTGACAGGAAATTAGCTAACATTTCTCCATGTCAACCTGCTGAATATGTGTATGCCAAACTTGATAAGGAATTTGTTTCGTTGAAGTTACATGAGACCCATGGTTTTATATGGGATGTGGAACCTCTTGATAATCCATACTGTGACAACCGGTCGACAGGCTGGGGAGACATCAGTGGTGATGTCCGAGCTAGATGCTCTGAAAAGGATTTCGGTGTATATTGTCGAAAGTAAAATAAATTTGGCGCTAAAGGTTGAAGAAAATATGGCAGTCAAAGCCAATAAGACACAAATTTTGAATGAAGGAGATACTTTGGCTATTGAGCCAAAGCCACCAGATAAAAAAGAAGTGGTTGAAGAAAACATCGATAAGCAACATCTGGACTGCATATATGATAAAGAACCCTTAGGCTTCAAAAAGGATACGATGGAACCAGAAAAAATGCAGCCACAAGACCCTTTAGAAGAAATAGATCTTGGAGAAAAGGGGGATAAAATACCAACTTATATCAGCGCCAACATCGACCAAAATTAAAATCTGAGATAATATCTTTATTAAAAGAATTTAAAGATTGTTTTGCTTGGGACTATAACGAAATTCCAGGTTTAAGTAGGGATTTGGTCAAACTAAAGTTACCAATAAAAGCTGGAAAGAAACCAGTGAAGCATACTCCCAGATGCTTCTCTCTAGCAGTAATGTCGAAAATCAAAGAGGAGATAGAAAGACTCCTCAAAAGAAGATTTATAAGAACTGCAAGGTATGTCGACTGGTTGGAAAACATAGTTCCAGTAATTAAGAAAAATGGAAAATTAAGAGTGTGCATCGATTTTAGAGATTTAAATGTTGCCACTCCTAAAGATGAATATGCTATGTCTGTGGCAGAAATGTTGGTCGACTCTGCTGCCGGTTTTGAATATTTAAGTATGCTTGATGGTTATTCTAGTTATAACCAAATTTTCATTGCAGATGAAGATGTGCCGAAGACGGTGTTTCGCTTCCCAGGGGCACTGGGAACCTATGAATGGGTTGTCATGCCATTCAGTTTGAAAAATTCCGGAGCGACATATCAAAGGATAATGAATCTATGTTCCATGATTTTATTGAAGATTTCATGCAAGTTTTTATTGACGACATTGTAATAAAGTCGAACAATAAATCGATTCATCTGCAACACCTTCGAGAGTCTTTTGAAAGGATGAGGAAATATGGATTAAAAATGAATCCATTAAAATGTGCTTTTTGTGTGCAGGCAGGTGGTTTTCTTGGCTTTATCGTGCATAAAAAAGGCATAGACATGAATCAAAGCAAGACCAAACCCATCATGGACGTCAAACCTCCATCGACCAAAAAGGAACTTTAGTCTTTGTTAGGCAAGATAAATTTCCCAAGGAGGTTCATATCCAACTTAAGTGGAAAAACCAAAGTATTTTCACCACTACTTCGACTGAAGAGTGAGGATTTCATTTGGAAAGAGAAGCATCAAGAGGATTTTGACAAAATCAAAGACTACTTAGTGAAGCCTCCAATATTGGCACCTCCTGTTAGACATAGGCCTATGAGGTTATATATTGCAGCCTCAGATTCGACTATAGGAAGTATGTTAGTCCAACAGGATGAAAAAGGTGTCGAGAGACCTATATATTATCTGAGTCCAATGCTTAATAATCCTGAAACTAGGTATAGTGATATAGAAAACCTATGCCTTTGCTTGTATTTCTCTTGTAATAAATTAAAACAATATATAAAGCCTGTTGATGTGTATGTATCTTCTCATTTCAATATTATCAAGCACATGTTGTCCAAGCCGATTTTGCATAGTCGAATTGGAAAATGGGCTTTAGCATTAACATAATATTCTCTGACTTATGTTCCCTTAAAAGCAATGAAGGGATAAGTGGTGGCATATTTCTTGGTCGACCATTCAATGGTTAGTATGCCTCATAATTATGTAGATCTAGCGCCATGGAAATTATACTTTGATGGTTCTAGCCATAAAAATGGAGTTGGAATAGGAGGAATTATAATTTCCCCCAGTGGAATTCTAGCAGAGTTCAAGTATAGAATCGATGGTATATGCACAAATAAGGAAGCAAAATACGAGTCTTTAATAACATGACTTGAACTACTGCTAGAATTGGGGGCAAGGAACGTCGAAATTATGGGAGACTCTGAATTAGTAATTAAACAAGTATCAAAGGAATACAAATGTGTTAAAGAAAATTTAATCATGTATTTTGTGATGACTATTAGATTGTTAAAGCAATTTGAACAAGTGAGTATTCGACACATACCTAGGCGAGAGAATGAAGAGGCTAATAACATAGAACAAGAAGCCTTAGGATACAAGAAAGACCAAAATTAAGAACTTATTCAGATAAGAGAGAAAGTTCAAGCAACTTGGTTATCTCCTTCAGATTTGTCAATAATAAAGTTAGGGCCTGTAGATGCCAAAAAACTTCAGATTTTAACTATTGACAATGGGCAAGAGAATGATTGGCGAAAACCATTGGCCGACTATCTGCGCACCCCTACGGGGTCGACAGATTGTAAGATCAAATATCACGCCCTCAGTTATGTTTTGATAGAGAACAAATTATTTAAGAAAACTGTTGAAGGAGTATTGCTTAAATGCCTTGGAGAAAGTGAGGGATATGCAGCAGTGTCAAATATGCACAGTGGAGCATGTGGTGCACATCAAGCAGGACATAAAATGAAATGGTTTTTGATGTGTTCATGTATCTATTGGCCTTCAATGTTAAAAGATTGCATCGAATTTGCTAAAGATTGTCAAGAATGCCAAGTGCATGAGGGAATACAACATGTTCCTACAAGTGAATTACATGCAATTATAAAACCCTAGCCATTCAGAGGATGGGCTTTAGATGTGATTGGAGAAATAAAACCAGCTTCATCAAAACAGCAAAGGTATATTTTAGTTGGTATTGATTATTTTACAAAATGGGTCGAGGCAGTAGCCTTAACAAATGTCGATCAAGAAGCTGTTATTGATTTTATACAAAATTACATCATATGTCGGTTTGGGATTCCAGAAGCAATTACAACCAACCAAGGATCAGTGTTTACTGGACGTAAACTGCAAGAATTTACACAAGAAGTTGGAATTAAATTGTTAACTTCTACTCCTTACTTTGCTTAGGAAAATGGCCAAGTCGAAGTTTCCAATAAAGTAATAATTAGCCTAATTAATAAGCATGTAGGAAAGAAGCCAAGGAATTGGCATAAAACACTAGATCAAGCCTTATGGGCATGTAGAACTTCCCCTAAGGAAGTAACAGGAACTACTCCATTTCGACTTGCATATGGGCATGATGCAGTGTTACCGGTGGAGATACTTGTTCAATCAATAAGAATCCAAAGACAACATGAAATACCATCTGAAGATTACTGGAATATGATGGAGGACGAGCTTGTTGAATTAGATGAAGAAAGGATGTTGGCCCTTGATTCGTTAATAAGACAGAAAGAAAGAGTTTCTAGAGCTTATAATAAAAAAGTAAAAGATAAAGTATTTGCTGTCAATGATTTAGTATGGAAAGTAATATTAGCTATGGACAAAAATGATAGAGTCTTAGGGAAATGGTCCCCAAATTGGGAAGGGCCTTTTAAGGTGATGCAAGTTTTTTCAAATAATGCCTATGAACTTGAAGAGTCAACCCCATATCAACCAAACTTAAGGGTAAATGGTAAGTACTTAAAAAAGTATAAGCCCGTTCTTTAAGAAGTCAGGATTTTGATGGAATGAATATCCGTCGAATCGACAAGCTGGTAAAATTGTGTTCGAAACCAGCAGATTCAAAACATGCATAAAATGTATATAATAGAGGAAGATACATATAACACAGATAAAGAAAAGTTCCATTAAAATTTCGCTTAAATCCATAAAGAAATCACAAGATAGTTGATACAATGATTAAAAGTGTTTGAATTTATTTTGGAATGACCGCAGTTCACCATGGAGGTTTGCGGCATGGTATTCAAAATCTTCTACTTGAATCCTAAGTGTTTTAAGCTCTGTTTCGACAGAAGAAATTGCTTCGCTTACAGACACAACATCCACGGCTATTTGGTCAGCCTTTGCTTGAGCTGGATTAATAACGTTATTAATCTCTTCCTCTTGCTTGGCAATCGATTCCAATTCCTTGTTGAGAGCAGAATTTTGGTCACGTATTTCAGCAGCTCTTTTCTGTTTGGGACCCAGTTCTTGTTTTTTCTTTCCAATCATTGCTAATAAATCAGTGATTTCTTCAGTGGCTTGTACCACCATATCCAAATTCTCTTTCACAAAATCTTTCTTTGACTCAATCACTTCCTCATTTGCACTAATACTTTCGATATTTTGGAGTAGAGGAATAAAGAATTTCTCAAATGCCGTTATCATAAACCTGGCTGATTCAGAAATGTTGAGCTCTTTTATTTGAGCGAGAGCGTTTGAAAGTTATGGGCCAAGATTTGGATCAGAATGAAGCAGATGAGGAAAATTAGGATTCAAAGCATGAGTCCGAATTTTAGTCATTAGATTTTTGGCTTTGATTGCTTCATGGCCTATCTTATCATTGTGTGCTTGAGATTGGTCAGAGTCAGAAGAAAGAGTGCGAAAACTCACGAAGCGACGCAAACTAGAAATTGCTTCTAGAGCAGAAGGCTTAACTCCCATGTGTTTTGGTGTAGTGGGTGAGTCGACCTTTGATTTCCAAGAAGAAGTGAGAGGCGTGCCTTATGTGCCTTCAGGAGGGGGCAGGATTTGGGAGATGGGAACATTTTTATTTGCTTCTGAACCCTGCAGGGAATCTGAGAGGCTAGAGTCAGAGCTAGTCGAACTATAACCCTTACGTTTGGCAGGACTAGTGACTGAATCAGAGTCACTATGAGTAGCCGGAATAGTCAGGTCAATAAACTCACCATCAGCAATGTCGGGGTTCTCATGATGATGATGGGAAGAAGCTTCTGACAAAGGAGTATAGTCAGACACACTTAGTTGTGAGCCAGAGAAATTAACCTAAAGAAAGAAAGAAAATATATCAGCCAAACAAATTCAACAAACAAAAATGAAAAAAAAAAACTAAAAAATAATCAGCTAGCACATGTGTCGACAGATCAAGATCGACATACTCATCCTTAGCTGAAACATCAACAGCATCTCCCATTAGGTTTGGAGCTTTATCAACTATGGGAGCACGAGTCGGAGTGACAATGGCTGTGTCGACTACTATAGTGTCAACACCTAAATCTAAGGTAGCTTCAAGAGTTTCAGCCAAGATCACTTTATGTCTCCTTTTTGTGACAAGAGGGACTTCGACATCATCTAGTTCGACTGTTTCATTAATAGGATTTAAGTCAACCTTTGCTTCAACGTTCTGGGACACAGGCACCTTCGTCTTCTTCTTCTTCTTCTTTTTTTCCACCTTGTTTTCAGAAGAAGAGTCTTTTTTCCTCTTGTGGCTTTTGGATTTGTGGGAGCGTTGAGGGGACTGAACATTAGGTGATGGCTTAGTATTAGAAAAATATATAAGTCGAAGTAATTGTGTTAGTCGAGAATGGAGAGTTGACGAAATATACCTCAGTCCTCTCAGAAATATGGTGTATGTCCTTCTTGGACCGTTTGGATTTGTTAGAGGGAGCAGTGAAATCCGCCAAGCGTTTTTGACTCTGGAAAACAAGGAAAACATTAGTACAGTTCAAGGCATAAAAGACATGGAAACAAGAAGTATATAAGTACACCTAGAGAGGAAGCCTTCTTGAATTAAGAAGAAATGGGTTCATCGTCGAAAGGTGTATGGTCAGGGATAATCTACAAGAGATTGTCTAAGTCAGATATGCCAAATCAGAAATGATAATTGACAGAAGGGTGAGTTTAAACCTGGTTTATTGAAGGTTTTGGTTTGTCGACAGAAACGACACCCGCCGGATCTATTGGGATAGCTGTAAGGCAAGTATAAGACAATTAAATAAGCACCCAAATCAAAATAAGCAGGGGGTAAGCTTTCCAGAAATCGTTACTGATTTGTATGGTCGAAAGTACTCTAACATATCGGAGATCAAAATGAAGATGCCCTGAATAGTTAGATAGATAATACTTCGTCAGTACCACTATGTCGACCTTTTTCTTATAGGAATTTTGCATCTTCGATAAAGAGCAATACCACCAGTCAGGAATAGGTGGGCCAAAGGCCAAAGCTAAAGGGCTAGATGGAAAAGGAGGAATTTTGATGTTTCCAAAGTGAAGAGCGTAAATACATTTGTCTTTTGCATAACCAGGGATTTTAAGTGTCGAGATCCTATCGATTACCTTATCCTTTAATTCGACGAAGGCCTCAAAAGTGGTCCGACGGAGATTATTAGGTCGATACACAACTCGAAAGAAATTCTGGAATGCTCAATTTTTTTTAACATGAGTAACCTTACACTTGGTCGATTTTGCCGGAAAATTAGAAAAATTTGTAGTTAGTTCAGCCACCTTGGCATCAGGATCACCAATGAATGTAACAAAATATGACTACCACCAAGTCTCAAATTCTTTGGTGTGATAGAAAGATGGTTAGAAAGGAGTGAGAGTAAGAGTAGGCCTTCGTGCCTATATGTTTCTGATATCTTCTTTGATAACTTCGAAAGGTTGGTCAGATATGATGTCTATCAGTGGCTCGTGAGAATTGAACAAGGACTTGGGGGCAAGTTGGCAGAGTCCAAATTGTCAAGCCACCAAGTTAGGCTGATAAGCGACCAAGCCTGGATTCACGCCGACAATCACAGAAGACATAAATTAGGGAGTTAAGTAACGTCTCCAGAGGATTAAGGAATTTTTCCTGTCTTCTTCTCTTGCAGGTGGGAAAGCCCTAGTAAACCACTCTGGGCCATCTTGTCTATAATGAAACGGGGCCATAGAGGGTGTGAAATCGACTCTTATCAACATGATATTGAACAGTAGCTTGAAAACTTCAAGATTTGGGGAACCCTTGTCAATAGGAGTCAAAGGAAGAAGGCGTTTCCAAACAATGTGATTTTGAGATGGAAGACATGCTACCTTTTTATTCCTGAAGGGCTTGATATCCTCAGAAAAAGTGGCATTCAACCATAATTGTAAGAGCCAAAAAGGACCATGGGTCAAGACATTCTTTTTCTTTGGATTAGTAAGGTCGAAACGCTTGATTTGATTAGCAGTGTCAGTCAAGGATGCGTAAAGAGAGGCCAAAGTAAGCTGGCCTAAAGAAACATTCTCACCCATGTGCAATTGGGTAGCCAGATAAGAAAGTTATTTGGCCACCTACATCGACCTAGAGCCAAAAATAAAGCAAGACAACCACAAGGTTAAAAATGCTACATGCTCCTCATCAGTTATGGGGCTAGAAGTTTGAGCATGATGGTCGATGAAGTTATTGTATGATAGTTTACCAGCTTCACCAACATCGAACTTTAGTGGCACAGGTTCAACATCTCTATAGTTAAAAACAGTGCCAGATGGTTTTAACCCTGTGATGGCAACAACGTCAAATAGGGTAGGAGTAATCATACCACACTTAGTGTGAAAAGTGTTGGTCAACCCTTCCCAAAAATGTATGGCAGCTAGGAGCATGCCACTAGAGTAAGGTTGACCACATCGAGAAAGTTATAACAATGTGTAAATTCCCATTCTTTTCCATTGATCTCCTTTTTCGGTTTCTAAACGTGCCATCCAAGCACGAAACTTAGGGCAATGCAGAGGAGGAGCAGTTCTAAAGTTCCTGTCAATATACTTGAGCAAAATATGGTTTGGAGAAGAAATTATGGGTTTGGTAACATGGCTAGTAGGAAAAATGCTTCCTTATCATCTACATAGATTTCGGGAGGTACATCTGCAGGAAGTAGCCCTAAAAAGCTAGGGGTTTTTCTTCAAGAGAAAAAGGGACAAGTACCTGAGATTTCTAGATTTTGGCTTTCTCCTCAGAAAATAGAGGTTCCGACACGTAATCTTTATCATCGACGAGGCGTAGTTGAAGAGCGATTGCTAGAGGAGAAGTTTTATTATCAACATTCGCCATTGTAAGAAGTTTGAAGGAAGATGAAGATGGGGAATAATGATGAAATTTGCAAGTTTTGCGTTTTTCTGAAGCAAGGGTGTGAAGAAGAAAAGAAAAGTAGAAATAAATGAGAAATAAGGGTATTTATAGACTTTGAAAGGAAGGAATAAATAATTGGTAAAATATTTGGATTTCCTAGGTTTATATCGTACCATTTGAGGGACACGTGCTGCACAATCAACGTGAGTTAATGGGCCACATCTCCCACTAAAAATGCAATGATGGAAAAAATTAAATGTCACACGTCTCGAAGCTGAAAAGCGTGATACGTTACCATGATTACATGACGTCACTTAAAAGATGGAACATTAACGTTCACTTTTGGAGGGATGGAAATAGTTTGGTCAAATAGTGAAACTGGCGCTTCAAAGATGCCATTATCTCATATGAGTTGAAATTCGAAAATGGAATCTTTAGGGGGCATCTTGTTACCTTAAAAAATCTTAAGGTATTAAAACACGTGTGTCAAATGAGGATATTCTCATAAGCTAAGGGTCATTCTCTAAAGTAGGGGTTTTTAGGAAATTGGAGCCAAAGTGTTTGGAAATTTGGTTTTATTAAACTAGATTTAATGTTTAAGGGAATATCCCGCTAAACTGTCGAAACTGAGCTAGGTCGACCAAAAGGAAATAAAATAATATATGTTAAGAAATGGTCGACATTGGTTTAGTCGACCAAAGGGTGAAAGACAAGGAAAATAGTCGAAATTGGTTCCTGTCAACCAAAAGGGTTTCTGGACTTAGAGAAATTGTTGTTGATTTTTAACTCTTACCAAAGGGAAAGTGTTAAAGTAAGTCATAAGAGGTTTACCTTTAGAAGCTAGAAGCGGGAAGATTTGAATTTCAAAGTCATCAGTAGTTGCCAATGGTTTACAATTCATTTAAGCGCCAAATAGGTGGCAAAATCCAGTGAAGCGGTTGTCTCAAGATTTTAATGTTGTATGTAGATTTCATCTAGACAGTTACATTGTAAATATTATAAATATGCAGATTTAGTGTAGTTTTTTAGTGTGTTCACTTGTATGCTCAATTCACTTATCAAAACTCTATCGTTCCGAGCGTTAGGAAACAAAGAGTGAACGAGTGTTTGATGCATGTGAATCACCATCTTTATTTCAATGCAAATCCTTTATTTTTCAATCATCTCTTTTGAATACTTTACTTGCTTTCTATGTACTACCGAACACAGTCTCTACGTTATTTTCTACTTTGCGTAAACAATTCAATACTCTCTGTCGGTCACGAGTCACTAGTCAGTTAGTTTATTGAATCTTATTTTCATATGAATACCTTCTGCCAGTCACGAGTTACCAGTCAGTCGATCTATCCATAGTGTGGAAAGCCGTTATACTTGTTCCCTTAGTCACAGAAAACCGTTTCCTTGACAGGGATTTTGATAGAAAAAGTATAATAATAAAACTCTTAGCACATTTCTTAAGATCAACTGGTCGATCTTGCGAGTTACCCTTAGTTTTAGGACTTTGGAAGGACCAACGGTTGTTTACCATTTTCAACAGTAAACAACAAGGCAATGCGCGGGCTCTTCAAAGTGTCTGATTGTGATGTGTGGTTTGGCCAAGTTACTTTGAACATAGATGATAGAGTTTCAAGAGTGCCTCCCATTTGATTTTCTTCTCGTGGGATGTGACTGAAAGTGATCTCTGAATTTCGCAGCCAATTTTAAAACATGATCCTGATATGGAATCAGATTTGGATGTTTAGTATCCCATTTTCCGTTGACTTGGTATATGACTAGTGCGGAGTCCCCAAATACTTCGAGGTACTTTATTCTTAGAGAAATGGCAGCTTCCAGTCCTAGTATACAAGCTTCGTACTCGACGATGTTGTTGGGGCAGTCAAAACATAACCTTGCAGTATAGGGCTTGTGATAATTCTTTGGAGAAGTCAAGACTGCCCCTATACCGTGCCCCAATGCATTTGAAGCCCCGTCTAACATGAGTGTCCAACATGCCCCTGGCTCGGGTCCTTCGTCAGGTCCTGGTATTTCATAGTCACCTATAACCATGACATCTTCGTCTGGAAAGTCAAACTTCATAGGTTGATATTCTGGCAGCGGTTCGTGAGCTAGATGAACATCTAGTATACTACTCTTGATGTCCTTTTGAGTGACATATTGGATGTCGTATTCGGCTAGTAGCATTTTCCATCAGGCGATTCTCCCTATAAGAGTCGGTTTCTCGAACACGTACTTTAGAGGATCCGTTCTTGCTATTAACCATGTGGTGTGGGTTAACATATATGCCTCAATCTCTTAATAGCCCAAGCCAAAGCACAACAATTTTTCTCAAGTAGCGAATACCTGGTTTCGCAGTCAGTGAATTTCTTGCTGAGGTATTAAATTGCATGCTCTTTTCTCCCTATTTCATCCTACTATCCCAAAACACAACCCATTGATCCTTCGAGTACCGTCAGGTACATGATGAGTGGTCTTCTGGGGACTGGTGGCATTAAGATCAATGACTCTTGTAGATACTGAAGATGTGAAAAACACAAGAAGGGGGGGGGGGGGGGGTTGAATTGTAAAACTTAAAACAAATGGCTTGACAACACTGTATTTTTATCCTGGTTCGTTTGATCTCAAACTACTCCAGTCCACCCGTCAAGGTGATTTCGCCTCTCTCCAACGAGGTCTTAATCCACTATTTTCAAAGGATTACAATAGCTACTTTAACAACTGTTAAAGTCTTCTTGAGTACAACCACAATCCGGTTAATCTCAAGGAACTTCTTTTACAAATGAATTGAACAAGTGTGTATAGTTGTTTTCTTACAAAATTGTATATCACAACTGTGATAATTACACAAAATAAGATTGGAATAAAATGATTTTGCTAAAGCTTTGAATGAGCGTGGTTTGAATAGCTTAGCAAAAATTGGGTGCGTACGTACGTGCTTCTTTTCACAAGCAGTCCTGTTTATATAGGCAAGCAAGGATACGTTTTCCATAAAGCAGGTTTAATGATAATAATGCACTTTCCTTTTGTAGAAGATCTTTATCTGAATAAAGCCGTTAGCAATTAATTTTGTCTTGAATAACTAATAACGCTTCAGAATCTTCTTTGCTGTATCTGCTGATAACGCTTCAGAGTGTCGATGACTTGGTAAAGATGTCTTTGATCAGGATCAGAGTATATTTGTTTAGGCGTAGATTCTGGTCATCAAACTTCAGTGTGGTCTGGTGGTTTCAGCGTGTACCATAGGTTGCTGATCTTCTAATGCTGATTCTATTCTGATGCTGATTCCATCAGAACTTCTGCATATACAACACATAATTTTAAGGAGCATAATTGTTCTTTGTATATACTTTAGAAATAATATTATTCTATTCATTTTGTTATCATCAAAACTTTAACCAAGGGTTGTAGAATCAAACCATGTTCTAACAATCTCCCCCTTTTTTATGATGACAAAAACCAGATATTTTCAATAAAGAGTAAAGAATAAAAAGGTATAGAGTTAAGTAGAAAAACTCCCCCTGAGTTGATTACTTCCCTTTAATTCCATGAGTCTTTGAGCATCAAAATCTTATTGTATCTTTCAGCAGAGTTTTGTACCTGTTCAAGCTATTTAGAAGAGAGAATTTAAGTAGATTAGAATGTTTGAGACTTATGTCTCAGTAATCCGTTATTGAAAATATCTTTTGCTTTCTCCCCCTTTTTGTCAGTTATAAAAAAGAACACATAATCAGAGCCAAAATGAGTTGATATTAAAAAAATAGAATCAATGATAAGTTTAGAGCTATGTTAAGAATATTACATAATTTTTTTTTAAATAGAGGAAAATCTAAGAGGGAGGAGGAAGAAGCGTGAACAAAGCTTCCAACAAGCCCTTTATCTGGATGTTGGTTTCGTCCTGCTTGGTTAACATGCTCTTGATTTCCGAAATTTTGTCATCCTGTTTATCCATTCTTTCCTGCATCAAAATATCAGATTTCTTCAGGTCTTATAAATTCTGCCTTTCATAGGAAGAGGCTTGAGGATCTTCAACAACTGGATGCTTCTCAGAGCGTTCTGCAATGTCCTCTTTTTGACCCAATTCTTCAGCAGGAATCATCTGTTCTGGAGTATCAGTCAGATTGAGATCTTCTGATTCTGGTTGAACTTTGTCTGCTGGACGGTGTTCAGACCAGGGAGCATTGTCAGAGGGAGGACTTCTTCCTTGAGTAGCTGGCTCAGAACTTGATCTTCAAATACTCTTAGCAAATTACTGAAGTTCTGTTGAACTTGTTCATAGCTCTGTTCTTGCATTTTGTGAGTTTCAGAACATACCCATTTTCTGAAACTTGTCCAAAGATAATTTGATGCAGCAGGATCAATCAGCTTAAGACTAGCTTGCTTCAGTGAAGTTATCCACTTCTGCACTTCTGTTTCAAATATCAATAAACTGGTACCAACATCTGGTGTAGGTTCAGATGGTTTTGGTTTTGGAATGGTTGTTTTATTGGTTATGGCAGCCAGGCATTCAAAAACAGTTAAGTCAATGACAGTTTTGGAATTGTCATTTGGATTGATCTTTGGTGAGGAAGTGGGAGAGTCTAGAATGATTATTGGACTAGTTGGGGTGTTTGGTGGAGTTGATTCTGGTGAGAGGGAATTTGGGGGATATCCAGAATGGTCAGGGGTATACTGATGGTCAGAGGTTCAGTGATTCCAGGAATGGGAATGGGATCAGAATCAACAGTTTGGTTGGATTGATGGTGATGAAGTTCTGGTTCGCAGGATTCATGAGGTTGGACCTCAGAAGTTTGAACTTCTAGTTGTAATAGTTCAGGTTGTGGAGAAGGTGGATGAGTTTCTGGTTGAGGAGAGAGTGGAATTTTTGGTTGAGGTGCTTCTGAAATGGTTTCAGAGTTTGGATTTACTGGTATAGGAGCAGATATATGCTGGTCAAAGGTTTCTATATCTGATAGAAATTTTGCAAGTTCTTGTTGGGTTACTTCAATATTTGAATTTGTAGGTAGGGAGTGAGATCCTCTAAGAGTTAAGGTTTCTGAGGGGTCAAATTCAATGTCAAAGTCATCAAGTGTTTGTGGAGTAGGGTTTTTTGATTGAGTTGGGATTGGTACAGATGTTGATACAAATACTGAATCTAAAACAGTTATAGAAGAAGGATTACCTCTCTTTTTAGCTGCTTTGGGAGTGTGCTGGGATGATCCTTCTGCTGCAGCCTTCCTTTTCTTGTTTTTTCTTTAGCACAACTTCTGGAGCCTTCTGCTGCAGATCCTGAATGTTTAAATCTGGTGTTATACCGTCAGCTTTGCATGCATCCAGATATCTGAGTATTATCTCAGGTTTCAAATCAATCTCTGAGAACATGGGAAAGTTATCCATAGGGATTCTTCTGCTGGAGATTGTTGCAAAAGAAGTGACATTGGGTTCCTTCTTGATGTTCTCAATGATCTTCATCTTCTTCAGATTCTTTGCATTCAACTGTTTGCCAACAGTAGCTTCTAAAGTGCTGATTTCCTGAGCTTCTATTAGATGATCTATCAGCTCATTCTCTGTTAGAATATCTGATATGAGCCTATCTAGGGGTATCCAGTCCCTTTTTGTGCGCTCCTCTTCTCTGGTCTCCTTAACACTAGTCCTTAGATGGTTGAACAACAGATGAGCCAGATTCACCTTAATCTTCTGGGAGATGAAGTAGATCAGAAACTGCTGATCAATATTGATATAGTCAGGAGAGCTGGTTGGCTTCCTGTGGTTTATGCATCCCAGAATAATCTTAGCCCATATTATGTGATGGTCTTTTAGATCCCTTATCTTGCTGGAGGGAAGACCCAGAGTAAAGATTTCTCTAGCAATTAGGGCGACATCAGCACATCTTTCAGCCATGTCTATGCATCTTAGGCCACCACCATTGTAGCCTATTAATCTCGCAATAAGGTCTTCAGTTATGACTATCTTCTTCCCCATTATGTACGAGGTAAGTTGATGGTTGGAAGATGAAGCATGAATCCAAAATTCCTTCACAAGGATTGGGAACGTTGGACCTACCAGACGGTCAAAATACCTGTTCCATCCTTGAGCCTTTACTTCTTCAGAGAGATTGAACCCGTTCTCTTGAAGACTGTTAAAGTCCACAATCAATTCTGAGAGTACTTCTAGATTTTTGATGGGCGTGAGAAGAGTTCTTAAGGGTTCTTCATATTGTTCTGAGGAATCTGTTCTCTGAGTACTGGAAGTTGGGTTGCTTGAGGAAGCCATGTTCACACAGAAAGTGTTGAGAAGAAATTGAAAGGGTTTTGAGAAATATGCAAACTGAAATCAATTAGATTGTAGAGAAAGTGAAAGTGAAAGAGTGTAAAGAATGAGAAATATGTTTAAATAGATTTTGAAAAAGATTTTGAAAACGTAAACGGCAAGAGAGAGAAATAAATTATAATGATTATGAGCATTAATGATAGCTGATTTTTGGGGATTCAGAAAGATATTGGAACGGTTACCCATGACATGTGTCCCAATGCATCCAATCAGCGCTTTTGACCGTTCAGAAAAGTGAACGCGCGTTCAGCCTCAGAAAGTAGCTGATGAATGGATGACAACTGTTTGCTTGAGTGAACAGCACATTTCTATCCTTGAAATGAAGCACTCAGATCTTCATGGATAGATTCTGATACAATCTGTACTTCTAAAGATCTGAAGGAAGATTGATCAGTAGTTCACAGAAAATAACCAAAATTCTGAAGGTTAAGATATGGAAGTAAAACTGTTTTATTCTGGGCAAAGCTTCATGCTGAGATGTTTCAGAATGAAGTTAAACATATCTTCAGAAAGAGGTTTTGTAAAGACATCAGCCCATTGATGGTATGTGTTAATAAATTTTAAATTTAGAATCCCTTTCTGAATATAGTCCCTAATAAAATGATGTTTTATTTCTATATGCTTAGCCCTAGAATGCAAGATAGGATATTTACTGAGGCAAATAGCAGAAGTGTTATCACAGAGGATAGGGATGTTACTCTCAAATATATTTAAGTCCTCAAGTTGGATTTTCATCCAGAGCATTTGCGTGCTACATCCAGCTGCCGCTATGTATTCAGCTTTTGCTGTTGATAGAGCTATTGTGGATTGTCTTTTACTGGACCGTGAGACCAGATTTTCTCCCAGAAACTGGAAGCTTCCAGAAGTGCTTTTACGTTCTATTCTGTCTCCAGCAAAATCAGCATCACAGTATCCTACTAAGCTGTAATCACTTGATTTTCTATAAAACAAACCCAGATTAGTAGTACCTTTCAGATACTTAAAAATTCGCTTAACTGCTGTTAAGTGAGATTCTCTAGGATCTGATTGGAATCTAGCACAAATGCAAACACTGAATAGAATGTCAGGTCTTGAAGCCGTCAGATAGAGAAGAGAACCAATCATACCTCTGTAGACCTTTTGTTCTACCTTGTTACTTACCTCTTCTTTTTCTAGAATGCACGTGGGATGCATTGGAATCCTTGAGGGCTTACATTCTGAGAGATCAAATTTCTTCAGAAGTTCTCTGACATATTTGCTCTGATGAATGTAGGTTCCTTCTGGAGTTTGATTAATCTGAATGCCCAGAAAGAACTTTAGTTCCCCCATTAGGCTCATCTCAAATTCTGCCTGCATACATTTGGCAAACTCTCTTCCCAGAGAGGGTTTAGTGGATCCAAATATAATGTCATCAACATAAATCTGACATACTAAGATGTCATTCTTAACTGTCTTGCTGAACAGGGTTGTGTCCACTTTCCCTCTGGTGAATTCCTTTTCTAACAGGAAGTTACTTAGTCTTTCATACCAAGCTCTGGGAGCTTGTTTCAGACCATAGAGTGACTTCTTTAGTTTGAAAACATATTCTGGATTTTTGGAACTTTCAAAACCAGGGGGTTGGTGCACATAAACCTCTTCTTCTATATAGCCATTTAAGAATGCACTCTTGACATCCATCTGATACAGAGTGATGCCTTTATTAACAACAAATGAAATTAAAAGTCTGATAGATTCTAACCTGGCGACTGGAGCAAAGGTTTATGTATAGTCTATCCCTTCTTGCTGACTATAACCTTGTGCTACCAGCCGTGCTTTATTTCTGATGACTTCACCTTGTTCGTTCAGTTTGTTTCTAAACACCTATTTTGTGCCTATGATGTTGAATCCTTTTGGTTTGGGAACCATATCCCATACGTCATTTCTTGTGAATTGATTTAGCTCTTCCTCTATTGCCAGAATCTAGTCATTGTCCAGAAGTGCTTCATCAATAGTTGTTGGTTCAATTAGAGAAACCAGTCCCATGAGGGATTCTTCAGAGTTTCTAAAGGTAGATCTTGTTCTGATTGGATCTTCCTTCCTTCCTAAGATTGTTTCTTCTGGGTGATCAATTCTGCTTCTGGATGGTCTTTTCTGAAGTTGATCAATAGAGGGTGCTGGATTGCTTGTAGTGACTCTTTCTGCTGTTGAGGGAGTGTCTCTGTTGAGAGCCTCTGAGTTGTCTACAGTACCTGTGAGTTTAACTTCCATACCTGCAAGGAATTCATTCTGCTTTGACTTTTGAGAGTCAAGCTTATCATCAAACCGAACACTGATTGACTCTTCAACAATCTGTGTTTCTGTATTGTATACTCTGTACCCTCTTGAGCGTTCAGAGTATCCTAACATAATGCACTTTTGTGCTTTAGAGTCAAACTTGTTCAGATAATTTTTTGTATTCAAAATAAAACATATACATCCAAATGGGTGAAAATAGGAAATGTTGGGTTTTCTGTTCTTCCACAATTCATATGGACTCTTTTCCAGAATAGGTCTTATGGAGATTCTATTCTGAATGTAACACGCTGTGTTTATTGCTTCTGCCCAAAAGATCTTAGCAATGTTAGTCTCGTTGATCATGGTTCTGGCCATTTCTTGCAATGTTCTGTTCTTTCGTTCTACAACTCCATTTTGCTGGGGAGTTCTAGGACAAGAGAAGTCATGCAGAATTCCTTTTTCATCAAAGAATAATTCAAAATCTTTATTTTCAAATTCTCTACCATGATCACTTCTGACTTTGACGATTCTAAGATCCTTTTCATTCTGAACTTGGTTGCAGAAGGTAACAAACACAGAGTGTGACTCGTCCTTGTGCCTTAAGAACTTTACCCATGTCCATCTGCTATAGTCATCTACGATTACTAACCCATACTTCTTGCCACTGACTGAGGCAGTTTTTACTAGACCAAATAAGTCAATGTGCAGAATTTCTAATGGCTTAGAGGTGGAAACAACGTTTTTGGATTTGAAAGCAGGTTTTGCAAACTTGCCTTTCTGACATGCTTCACACAAAGCATCTGAATTGAACTTCAAATTAGGAAGTCCTCTGACCAGATTGAGTTTGTTAATCTGAGATATTCTTCTCATACTAACATGTCCCAATCTTCTGTGCCAAATCCATTGCTCGTTGTTAACAGACAGAAGACATTTTACATTCTGACTTTTCAGTTCAGAAAGTTTGATTTTATAAATGTTGTTTTTCCTCTTTCCATTAAATAGGATAGTCCCATCTTTCTGACTAACAGCTTTTCATGAATTTTGATTGAAGATTATATCATAACCGTTATCACTTAATTGACTTATGGATAACAGGTTATGCATTAATCCATCAACTAATAAAACATTACTAATAGAGGGAAGATTTTCATTACCTACTATTCTAGAGCCAATAATCTTTCCCCTCTGATTGCCTCCAAAACCTACGTAGCCTCCAGGCTTAAGTTCCAGGCTTTGGAACATATGCCTTCTTCCCGTCATGTGTCATGAGCAGCCATAGTCCAGGTACCATGACTGGTGTCTTTGCTTTGCTGCTAAAGATATCTGCCACATGTATTATTTTATCCTTAGGTACCCACATTTTCTTGGGTCCTGATTTGTTAGTTCTACCAAAACTCTGGTTGAATTTTGGTTTGACAGAGTAATCACTACTTGTATATTTTATGTCATGTGTGTGCCCATATATAAAGTGTGAATCAAGTGGAGTACGCTTTATGACTAAGTCCATGGCATTTTTTGGTGTAGGAACCTTACCTTGATATCCTATCCCTTTTCTGCCATTTCTGCTAACCCCATAGATCATTGAAGCCATTTTGCTTATGTCTATGTTTTTATCCAGAAACTTCTGAAAGCTGTGATCATACTCTTTGATGATCTCATCAACATTGCTGAGAGTTTTAGGGATTGTTTCCTTCTGAGAGTTTTGCAATTGATTTTCTAATTTTGAAATTTTATCTTTTAACTCAGAATTCTCCAATTTGAGACTCTCAGTCTTATTAGAGTCAGAAGCAAGATTCCTTTTCAGGTTTCTGAATTTGACTCTGATCTGCTGATACCTTTCCAGAATCTCATTAAGGCTTTCAGCTAATTCAGCCTTAGTAAAATTTATATTAAAGTCAGGGAATACCTCTTATGTGTCTGATTCAGAGTCTGACTCAGAAGCTTCACTGTCTTCAGATACGTTTTCCATGAGAGCTATGTTTGCTCTTTCATCATCTGATTTTGAGTCAGCTTCAGATGTATCAGAATCATCCCATGTAGCCATGAGACTTTTCTTCTTATCTTTGCCAAACTTCTTTTTGGGCTTCTCCTTCTGAAGCTTTGGGCAATCACTTTTGTAGTGCCCTTGCTCGTTACACTCATAGCAGATGATGTCTTTGTAGTTTGGCTTTTTGTATCCTGAAGAGCCTTCAGATCTTTTGTGTCCAGAGGAGGATTCTGTCCTTCTGTATCTGGAGGAAGATTCATTTTGATTTTCTGATCTTATGGGATTCCTGAACTTCCTTTGCCTCTGCTTCCACAGTTGGTTCATCCTTCTGGAGAGAAGAGACAATTCATCTTCTTCTGATGAGGATCCATCAGAGGTTTCTTCCACAACCTGCAAAACTTTGGAGTCAAATTTTCTATTAGATTTTAGTGCTAATGGCTTACCTTGTTCTGGCCTTGTGATGATTTCTGAACTCACGCTTTTGCTGATCAGACATCATTTTCTTGTCAATCTTCTGACCACGTCCATCCACTGGGTGCGTGTATCCATCAGTCACCATGTCCCACAAATCAGCGTCATGGGCCAGAAAGAAACTCTCAATTCTGTCTTTCCAGTAGTCAAAGTTTTCTCCATCGAAGACTGGAGGTTTGCCACTGAATCTGTCCCTTTCTTCATTGTTGTTATTGCTGATGTTTTGACTTGGTCCTGCCATTGTGTTTTTCTGACGCTGGATCTTGTACTGACATGGTTAAGTGTTAAAGCTCAGAACCAGGCGCTCTGATGCCAATTGAAGATGTGAAAAACACAAGAAGGGGGGTTGAATTGTAAAACTTAAAACAAATGGCTTGACAACTCAGTATTTTTATCTTGGTTCGTTTGATCTCAAACTACTCCAATCCACCCGTCAAGGTGATTTCGCCTCTCTCCAATGAGGTGTTAATCCACTATTTTCAAAGGATTACAATAGCTACTTTAACAAATTGTTAAAGTCTTCTTGAGTACAACCACAATCTGGTTAATCTCAAGGAACTTCTTTTACAAATGAATTGAAAAAGTGTGTATAGTTGTTTTCTTACAAAACTGTATATCACAACTGTGATAATTACACAAAATAAGATTGAAATAAAATGACTTTGCTAAAGCTTTGAATGAGCATGGTTTGAATAGCTTAGCAAAAATTGGGTGCGTACGTATGTGCTTCTTTTCACAAGCAGTCCTGTTTATATAGGCAAGCAACAATACATTGTCCATAAAGCAGGTTTAATGATAATAATGCACTTTCCTTTTGTAGAAGATCTTTGTCTGAAGAAAGCCGTTAGCAATTAATTTTGTTAACAAGGGGCATGACATGTCACCATCCAATTAACCTGGGGCAGTCCAGTCAAGGTTTCAACAGATCTTTCAAAGTTCAGTTAACCTGGGGCAGTCCAGTCAAGATTTCAAGAAATCTCTCAATTTGCAGAGTAATCTGATTCAAGACTCCTTCATCATAACTTGGGGCATTCGAATGTCAAAAGTATCCAACATTTCCTTCACCACCTACTGAAAATCACAATCACCGACAAGATAACGGACAACTGAAGCTCCTAAAAATCTGTTTCTCTCAAGAGTGAAGACTCTCATCCTTAAAACCTCAGAAGATTGGTATACTCCCAGTTTCTGACTGTTAACAGCATGAAGATTCTCATCACCTCAGAAGATTGGTATACTCCCAATTTATGACTCCCAACAGAATGAAGATTCTCATTCACAAAGTGGCGTATTTCTTAAGTTCCAGATCAACACCTGTAGCAAGCCAGGAAAATATCTGTGGACGATTGATTGTGGATCAACACCTATAACAAGCCAGGAAATTATCTACATGAAGAGATTGAAGATCAATACCTGTAACAAGCCAGGAAAACTATCTTTCTTTCTCAGGTCAAAGATCAATACCTGAAACAAGCCAGGAGAGAGTCTCCTTGACCAACCTTTCTTAAGTTCCGGATTAACACCTGTAGCAAGCCAGGAAAATATCTGTGGACGACTGATTATGGATTAACACCTGTAACAAGCCAGGAAATTATCTACATGAAGAGATTGAAGATCAATACCTGTAACAAGCCAGGAAAACTATCTTTCTTTCTCCGGTCATAGATCAATACCTGAAACAAGCCAGGACAGTATCTCCTTGACCAACCTTTCTTAAGTTCCGGATTAACACCTGTAGCAAGCCAGGAAAATATCTGTGGACGACTGATTGTAGATTAACACCTGTAACAAGCCAGGAAATTATCTACATGAAGAGATTGAAGATCAACACCTGTAACAAGCCAGGAAAATTATCTTTCTTTCTCAGGTCAGAGATCAACACCTGAAACAAGCCAGGACAGTATCTCCTTGACCAACCTTTCTTAAGTTCCGGATTAACACCTGTAGCAAGCCAGGAAAATATATGTGGACGATTGATTATGGATTAACACCTGTAACAAGCCAGGAAATTATCTACATGAAGAGATTGAAGATCAACACCTGTAACAAGCCAGGAAAATTATCTTTCTTTCTCAGGTCAGAGATCAACACCTGAAACAAGCCAGGACAGTATCTCCTTGACCTACCTTTCTTAAGTTCCGGATTAATACCTGTAGCAAGCCAGGAAAATATCTGTGGACGACTGATTATGGATTAACACCTGTAACAAGCCAGGAAATTATCTACATGAAGAGATTGAAGATCAACACCTGAAACAAGCCAGGACAGTATCTCCTTGACCAACCTGATCAATACCTGCAACGATCAAAAGATTCTCGATTTCCCCAGCCAGAGAGCCTTCCAGAAGCTAACTCCCCTCAGAGTTAAGTTTCAAGATCCCCAGCGGAGCTAAAACTTCCAATTATCAATCCCCAAGCAGAATGAAGACTCTCGTTCTCAGCACCTCACAGAATATTCGAATATTCTCCAGTGAAGATCTCCTCAAGACAGGAATCCCCAGTAGATTGGCATATAACCCAAGCTTCTGATTCCCCAACAGCGGTCCCAGGACTTCTCACTTTCAACGATCAAAAGATTCTTGCCCTCCCTCACAGCAGCCAAGGAATTATTTTCCCCGACTGCAGTCAGGATGCTTTTATCTCCAGCCATCCAGGATTCATCTATCCTCAGTAAGACAACTCATTAGCTTACATGTGCATTCATCACATTCATATCATAAACATTGATATAACATACATTGCATCATGCATCATGACATTGCATACAACTAACCCTTCACCTTTTCAGGAAAGATCAGTCGACAGACAAAGATCATCGTCTTCCAAGATTCTTTCTAGAAATAGATCATCGTCTTCCTGATTTTTTAAATTGGCGTAAGAATCAGTCGAACAGAATTTTTCTTATCAATCTATACAAAATTAGGGTTTTCATGGCTCTGGAACAGTTCAAGCAGATTGCTAGGGTTTTTGGTTGAGTTTGGCTCAGGTTTTGATCAGGAGGACGCTTCTTTGACATTTAACCAAGAATCAGGGTTTTGTACGCGCATTCTCAGAAAGAATTAATTTTACAGTTCTTTTCAGTTTACTCTGAGATTTGGATTGAAGCATTTGAATTGAGAACTTGCAGTGTTTTGTTTAATCAGTAAAGGCATATGGACGTTTGTTTGATTTGACTGTGCATTGCTGTGGCTATTTGAAACGCCAGGTTTATTATTGATTGATGCTAAGACCACAATGTTTATTAATTGTTTATTTATTCTAAGTTAGAATAATTGGGATTTATTTCCATTTTATTATAATTTAAGAATTATAAATAATTAAATAAACAGTTGAAAAAGAAAAAGAATTAACTGATCAAAAAGGATTTTTTTTATTCATCTTTAATTGTTTTGTTACAAATTATTATTTGAACAACTGTAAATTTATTTACATTTTTGTTTACAATAATAATTTTACAAATGATTAAAATTGAAATAAAGCTATCCTAATTATCCTAAATCTTCATCCTCTATCTGATGCTCCCTTGTTTCTCAATTATTGTTTTTACCTGCAAAAGAAAAGAAGAAAAGTCAACGCAGATGAAATAAATAAAAGAGCAGACACAGTTAAAACTCATCATTAAAAGTAACTGGCTGGAATCAGTTGTCCCCCTCTCTGCAAATCACGAGATTTCTCTTGGTTCACAAAGAGGAATAAAATATGCTTGCAAATAAAGTATGAAATGCACAAAAGTTATAATTGCACAAATTCAAATTTTCAAACATACTGCATTGTCAACAAATTGCCCATTTCAAAAAATTCCAAACAAAGTCCAAAGGAAAACTGAACTGAATTGCCTAACCAAATCAAAAGGGCAAACTGAATGTCAAAGCAACTGTCCAAAGATATCAAAAGATATCAAAACATCAACAAGTACAAAAGGCTATCCAAAAGCTGTCAAAGAAGCATAAAATACTGTCAACAAGATGCAGGAAAACTGGAAAATATGCATTGCAAGCAACATCAAAATATCATCATTTTCCTAGGCCAGCTACTTTTTCAGCAAAGTACAATTTTAAAGCAATATTTTATGCTTTTTTAATCTGTCAAGAGAGAGAGAGAAGAGAAAAAGAAAAGGCTTACAGGGCTTAGGCTTAAGATATAAAGAAAAGATACCAACACAGTACAAGGGGGGGCAGAATAACACAAAGCAAAAAAAAAACTCCAAACTGTAACATTGAAACATACAGTCCTGCCTCCAACACAAAAACAAAAGCCATAACCTGCTTCTCACCACAAGCCTAAACCTGCCTCAAACAACACAAACTGTATCAAAACAGGCCAAGCCTCAAAGCTTGAAAGCCTCAACCTGCATAAACATCAGCCTTAAACCAGACCTATGTCAAACCAGAAGCCAGTGACCCCAAATAGCCTCAAACTGAAGCCTTTCAAAAAACCACAAACCTGTGTATAAACCATAGCCTTAACTACACGAGAACCAGCCTAAACAAACTGAAACAAGCCCAAAGCAAGCATTCAAACTCCAAGCTTATAAACCTGAAGCCTAAACCAGAAATCCTCAACCTGTGACCTCAAACCAAAAGAACATCAAACAAAAAGCCTAAACCTGGCCAAGCATCAGAAGCCTGAAAAAGGCCAAACAAGCCTTTAACCTGCTCCAACAACACCAACCTTAAACTAGAAAAAGCCCTCAAACTGTAACACCCACAAATCAAAACCAAAATAGCCAAAAAACCCTCAGAACTGTGTTCATCATTGGGCCAGCATATCAAGCATCTCAGCAAGCCCACAGTGGAAGAGGAAAAGAAGCAATCAAGGGCCATCATACAAGCATACAGGAGCAAGCATTTCAAGGCAACTCAGCATATCAAGCGTATCAGAGGGGCAAGCATACAAGCATACAAGCATACAGAAGCGAGTAAAAGAAGCAATCAGGGCCAAGCATACAAGCATACAGAAGCGAGGAAAAGAAGCAATCAGGGCCAAGCATACAAAGCATACAAAAGCGAGGAAAAGAAGTGTTCAGAAGCAAAAGAAGCAAGGGTTCTCAGGTTATCATCATAAAACCCTAAAAAGACAAAGGCATTAGACAAACCAGGGAAGCACACAACATCATCAATCCTTCGCCTCCGGCCGTCCTGAGGCGCCTCCAAGTCCACCGTCCTCCTCCAACAAAGGTAGTATAATTTCTCTTCCTTTTCACGTACCTCAAATCAGAACACAAATAACAGTATAAAATCAGAACACGAAATCAAAACATGCAAAGAGAACTAATGAAAACCCTAAAACATAGAAACGGGAAATCAAACCTTGCAAACATTGCCTGAGTGGTCCATGGAGAGGAGGAGGTAGCGATGGCGCTCGGTGGCCCTAGGCGAAGGATCTCGTTCAGTGGCTTTGGCTTGAGAAGCGAAGAAGACGAAGGAAGCGAAGAGGACGAACGGCGCCGCGCCTCTGTAACCCTAATCCATTCCCAAATGAAACAAAACTGACTTAACCCTAAAACATTTGTGAGACGCCACTGGGCCTTGTCCCATTCCACACGCCTAAGCTCATTGCCAAACTAGCGTGCACCCCCCCGTTTCCCCTTTTGCTTATGATTCATTTGTTTTTGTTTTGGGCCCAACTTATTCCCCTTTAAGCCCAATTAATTCTAAAACTAATACTTTTTATATATACATCATATCATACTAGTTTTTCATATTAAATTTAATTGAAAATACTCTTTTTTTTATTTTCTTTTTATAATATAATCAAATTTTGTAAATAAAAAAAATAATAACACATTAACTCTTTTACATAAAATGTTCTTAATTACTTTTTTTAGCTAGTATACTTAAAATATATAGAGGAATAGAACTTTTGAGTTAAATAATATTTTTCTTTAAACTTAAAACATTTCATTTTTTTTAGTTAAAACTTTTGTACATAAAACATTAGCATCAATACATAAAAAAATAGAATTCTTAAAACATTTCCTTTTCTTTTCTTAAAATATTTTGTTTGTACATATTAACAAAAATACAAAAATACAAAAAGATAATAATACTTAATACTTAAGTTAACATTTTATCGCTTGTAAATAAATCATACACTTACACAAATACATTGATACATTTACATTACTCTATTCTTATACATTGCTATACACTACATATTACATTTGCGATTGATTTGATTTGGTTGTAAATATATTTGGACACTACTCTCCTAACAAGTCTCATCCCCATTTGTAAATACTTGTACCCCCATCCCCGGATACTTATTTGTAATAGCGTAGACTTTAAATTCCCGCAATTTATCGCTTTCAAATATACCATGGTTAGACCTAGGGTTTGTATGTACATAAAATCAAACGCTAGATAACCTAATACAAAGACAAATGCATGAAATCAATACACCATTCACACTTGCGCCCCTAGGGTAATCCCGCTTGTTGCCTTCCAAAATGGGCCATGCTTGCACGTTGAGTTTCTTTGGCAAAACAAAACAATTCAAATGATCATAGTCCCTCGATGACGCTTTCGAAAGTTGCCTAAACGAAATGATCATAGTCCCTTCAAGCAAAATTGCCAAAGATACTTGGCACCATTGCATTCATGGTCCATACGATGACCCGCGCCTGTCCCGTTAACATCCTAACACAAGATTGTCCACCAAATACAATGGTGGAACAAAACTGTTAAAAGGGTTAAAACATGAGAAAAATCTTTGAGTAAATTTAGGGGTAGATAACTCTTAGTTACTTGATCAACTTTCAAAACACACTTGCCTACTTTTGAAACCACACTCCACAAACACTTTCAAAACAAACTTCCAAAAACATTTGAAACATCTTTTCGAAAAGATACACACCTTTGTAAAACATTCGAGTAAAGAATTGTTACAACGGTTGCCTAGACAAGGCGTCTTTTTCAAAACATTTTCAAAACACACACACACACATACACCATTTCAAGCAATTGAAAATCAAAGGCAAGTGATCTAAAACCAAGTAACTAAGAGCCCATGGATAACCATGGATGAAAAGGGTGCTAATACCTTCCCTTTTCATAATCTACCCCCCGAACCCACGAAACATCTCAAAAGGTTTTTCCTGTGCTTTTTAACCTTTCCTTTAGGATAAAATAAAAAGTCGGTGGCGACTCTTGCTAAACCGAACAAGTGCGAATACAAATGCAAAACCTCAAGTCAGTTCTCCCACCGTATCACAGAACTGACGACTATGCTGGGGAGAAACTTAAAAGTGGGGTTACCTTAGGGTTTTAGATCACCCATACATAATTGCTTTGATTACTTTGATTGCTTTACTTTTTGGGTCCTTGTTTGGGTTTGTTGTAAATCCTACACCCGGATTTGGGGGCACCTTTTTAGGTAAATAGCAAAAAAACTGTGAGGGAACTGTGCGGGGTATACCGACACGGTTGAAGCAGTAAGCTATGTTAGTGTGACATATTTGTGAGTACCGGTAACCCTTGAGTTCAATCAAGGAGAGTACGGGGCCGCTGAGTGATGTCGTGAAGCACTAACGAACTCTTAGAACCTTAATTGACCATCTTAGCCTTTTTAGGGGTAGTGAGATGACCGACTTTGGTGCAGTCCGAAGTTGGTAGATACTCGATACTACACTCATTGAGGGTTGTTTTCTTGGAATATTTTGGTCGCCAGTTAAGTGGTTAAACCAAAACAATGAACACAGAAAATAATCCAATGATATTGAGCTCCTTAGAACCCGATTTCTATTTCTAGGACAGGATGAGCCAACTAACTTCAAGAGGGTACTTACCTACAAACCCCATGCAAGCCTAAACCTAAGGACTTGTTTGCTTTGTGTGAATATGATTGCCTGTATATACACTTACTTGCTTTTGCATACATGTACATAACATCATGACATCATACCATATCATTTTCAATAACCATTTCAAGGATCTCGAGGGTTCTTTTGATGCAGGGTTACGTTGAACCAGACGTCTACCAAGAGGCAAGAGGTTTTCTCCTCTAAAAAATTGCCATCAAAGATCAAGTGCAACAACTTGAATTAGGGGCTATGACCCGCTTGACATGGTGAGCTTGATTCTCGTGGAAGGACATCCACCAGTGCAAAGTTCTCCAATTGAAGACCGAAGTTCAACCTCTAACATTATCTTGTGTTTACCCCAAGAGATCTTTGAAAACATTGCATATATATCATACATATCATTGCATAACAGGTTTCTCCCATACAGGTCTCCTTATCTTCCTACTGTTTATTTCAGTAAGATGGATATGGAACAAACTGTTAAAGATCTCCAGGCTCAAAATGCTCAATTCCAGCAAATGCTTCTGGCTATGGGTAAAGGGCAAGAAGATCTGAAAGCTCTCCTTCTCAAGGACAAGGGGGTCAGTCTTGAAGAAGACCGCAATATGGGGATTGATGAAGCTGACTACTCCGAGGAACAATATCCTCCCGCTGATGACAAGTACAAACAGTTGGAGGATCGCCTCAATGGTATGGAGGTTCAACAAGTACCTGGCTTGGACTTAGGAGACTTGGGTTTAGTTCCTGGGTTGGTCATTCCGCCAAAGTTCAAAGTCCCTACCTTTGCTCTGTACGATGGAGTTTCTTGCCCTAAGATGCATCTAATGTCTTATGTTCGCAAGATTCAACCATACGCAACTGATCCAAGGCTTTGGATCCATTTCTTCCAAGAAAGCCTGGTAGGGGCTCAACTCGAGTGGTTCTATCAATTGGAGAGTTCTCGCATCCACACATGGGGGGACTTAGCTACTGCTTTTCACAAACAATATCAGTACAATGTTGATCTCGCACCAACTCGTGTGCAATTGTAGAACGTGACCATTGGTTCCGACGAGAACTTCAAAGGGTATGCTCAGAGGTGGAGAAATTTGGCTGGTAGGGTGCAACCTCCTTTAACTGATAGGGAGCTGATTGACATCTTCATGGGAACTTTGACAGGGCCTTTCTTCAATCACTTAATCGGAAGCTCCTCAGCCGGGTTCACCGAGCTGATACTGACCGGCGAAAGGGTCGAAGCTGGCATCAAAAGTGGAAAAATCCCAGGAACTACATCCTCGGATACTCAGATAATTCCCTACAACGGAAAGAAAGAGTCCAATACTGTGAACAGTCAGAAGAGACGCCGTGACCAACATGCAAGGGCAGTCCTGATCTCTGGTTCTACGTCACGCCGACAACAGCTAAAGGGAAATCAACGAAGGCCATACGCGCCTAAAAGACAATATACCAAGATCAACATGTCATTAGCTCAGGCGCTACAACACATGTTGAAGAAAGGGTTGATTACATTAAAGGTTCCTCATCCGGACCCTAAAACTTCTTCTCCCAATTACAACCTGGATGCAAGATGTGCTTATCATTGTGATAGCCCGGGGCATGACACAAACAACTGTTGGGCTCTGAAGAACAAGGTCCAAGACATGATTGATGTCGAGGAGATCGAGTTTGACCCTCCAGAGACTCCAGCATGATCACTGCTCCTATGCCAGCTCATTGAGATTGTGTTTGTTTCATTTTGAATTTTCAAAGTTGTAATCTTTTGTTATTCAAACAATTGTCTTTTAATGTCAAACTCTGTTTCATTAGTGCATTGCATATGTTTGTCTTGAATTCATACATTCGTTTTCACTACTCTTATGCTTTCTTTATGATAATTAACTCTTGATAAAAAGCTGCAAGCCTTTAGAGGGAGGATGACGAAACAATACCATAATCTCATACAGTATGCTTTTGAACAGACCTTGATGATGATGTACAGGCATTTCTTTCAATTCCCAAACACTGGAGTTATAAGGAAGATAATCCCTAGTCAACCCCTTCGAGCCAAAGAAGTAGGAGTTTTCTGTTCTAAACAAATAGAAACCTTTGATATAAACCTGGGGCAGGGTAGTCTCTCAGTTAATTCAAAAAAGGTGTGCATCAAAGTCGCAAACTCTCAGTTCGTAACACAACGAACGACGTCAAAAAAAAAAGCATTCCTCTAGAATCAAAAGGCAGTGATGGTTCCCTATCACATAGGCAGTCAATCTCTCAAAAAAAAAATAAAAGCCCACTAAGTCAAAACTTGTAAAGGAGGCTTAAGAAAGCTGGGGCATCCCGCTGACTGTAATCTCAAAAACAGGAACAGTCAGGCAAAAGTTTGGGATAACAAATCAAAATCAAAAGAACAAGGTCATTACAAATCCTCAACAACATGAAAAATGTTGAAAAAGAAAAAGGAGATGATGACTGTCTTCCAAAATTCAACTGGTGAACCATCACCCAAAAGGTCGTTCCAAACTCAAATAGAGTGCGACGCACAATTAACTGAGCTTAGGGTTGAAGAACCTCACGAAGAGCGGGTGGGTACAAAGATACTTTGAGCCTTTATCCTTTGTTTCTTAAACCGTGAACCAGGCCACGTTACAACCCTTCAAAATTCCTGATTGAAGCATGGGTTAGTTCGAAAGCATACTGTTACAAAAGGTATCCTGACTCCTGTAAGGCTTTGCTCTAAATCTTGTGTTGAATTTGTCTTATGAAAAGTTTTCTGCTAAAAAACGCATTCTTCAAAACTTCGAGACAAACATAAACTGTGCATTGCTTGAATACAATGTTTTCATTTGGCTATTTGTTTGACAGCGAAGAAATTCATACAACGAATGTTCGGAGGAACGAAAACTCTCTCAGTGAACAAAAATCACTTCAAAAGGATGACACTTCCAACGACAAGCCTACTATCAACAAGGGGCATGACATGTCACCATCCAATTAACCTGGGGCAGTCCAGTCAAGGTTTCAACAGATCTTTCAAAGTTCAGTTAACCTGGGGCAGTCCAGTCAAGATTTCAAGAAATCTCTCAAATCGCAGAGTAATCTGATTCAAGACTCCTTCATCATCACTTGGGGCATTCGAATGTCAAAAGTATCCAACATTTCCTTCACCACCTACTAAAAATCACAATCACCGACAAGATAACGGACAACTGAAGCTCCTAAAAATATGTTTCTCTCAAGAGTGAAGACTCTCATCCTTAAAACCTCAGAAGATTGGTATACTCCCAGTTTTTGACCGTTAACAGCATGAAGGTTCTTATCACCTAAGAAGATTGGTATACTCCCAATTTCTGACTCCCAACAGAATGAAGATTCTCATTCACAAAGTGGCGTATTTCTTAAGTTCCAGATCAACACCTGTAGCAAGCCAGGAAAATATCTGTGGGCGACTGATTGTGGATCAACACCTATAACAAGCCAGGAAATTATCTACATGAAGAGATTGAAGATCAATACCTGTAACAAGCCAGGAAAACTATCTTTCTTTCTCAGGTCAAAGATCAATACCTGAAACAAGCCAGGACAGTATCTCCTTGACCAACCTTTCTTAAGTTCCAGATTAACACCTGTAGCAAGCCAGGAAAATATCTGTGGACGACTGATTGTGGATTAACACCTGTAACAAGCCAGGAAATTATCTACATGAAGAGATTGAAGATCAATACCTGTAACAAGCCAGGAAATTATCTACATGAAGAGATTGAAGATCAATACCTGTAACAAGCCATGAAAACTATCTTTCTTTCTCAGGTCATAGATCAATACCTGAAACAAGCCAGGACAGTATCTCCTTGACCAACCTTTCTTAAGTTCCGGATTAACACCTGTAGCAAGCAAGGAAAATATATGTGGACGACTGATTATGGATTAACACCTGTAATAAGCCAGGAAATTATCAACATGGAGAGATTGAAGATCAACACCTGTAACAAGCCAGGAAAATTATCTTTCTTTCTCAGGTCAGAGATCAACACCTGAAATAAGCCAGGACAGTATCTCCTTGACCAACCTTTCTTAAGTTCCGGATTAACACCTGTAGCAAGCCAGGAAAATATCTGTGGACGATTGATTGTGGATTAACACCTGTAACAAGCCAGGAAATTATCTACATGAAGAGATTGAAGATCAACACCTGTAACAAGCCAGGAAAATTATCTTTCTTTCTCAGGTCAGAGATCAACACCTGAAACAAGCCAGGACAGTATCTCCTTGACCAACCTTTCTTAAGTTCCGGATTAATACCTGTAGCAAGCCAGGAAAATATCTGTGGACGACTGATTGTGGATTAACACCTGTAACAAGCCAGGAAATTATCTACATAAAGAGATTGAAGATCAACACCTGAAACAAGCCAGGACAGTATCTCCTTGACCAACCTAATCAATACCTGCAACGATCAAAAGATTCTTGACTTCCCCAGCCAGAGAGCCTTCCAGAAGCTAACTCCCCTCAGAGTTAAGTTTCAAGATCCCCAGCGGAGCTAAAACTTCCAACTATCAATCCCCAAGCAGAATGAAGACTCCCGTTCTCAGCACCTCACAGAATATTCGAATATTCTCCAGTGAAGATCTCCTCAAGACAGGAATCCCCAGTAGATTGGCATACAACCCAAGCTTCTGATTCCCCAACAGTGGTCCCAGGACTTCTCACTTTCAACGATCAAAAGATTCTTGCCCTCCCTCACAGCAGCCAAGGAATTATTTTCCCCGACAACAGTCAGGATGCTTTTATCTCCAGCCATCCAGGATTCATCTATCCTCAGCAAGACATCTCATCATCTTACATGCGCATTCATCACATTCATATCATAAACATTGATATAACATACATTGCATCATGCTTCATGACATTGCATACAACTAACCCTTCACCTTTTCAGGAAAGATCAGCCGACATACAAAGATCATCGTCTTCCAAGATTCTTTCTAGAAATAGTTCAGATGTGACCCGAACATGGCGACATTCTGATACTTATTCCAGATTCACCCAGAGATAGTTCAGATGTGACCCAGACATGGCGACATTCTGATACTTATTCCAGATTCATCCAGATGCAGTTTTACACGGACTCATCATCAGGAAACCCTACACCGGTTCCTTCTCCACTTCAAGACTTTTGAAAACAGTTTACGGACGCTTCCCAACAACGGATGCTGCTCTATTGCTTATTCAACTTCAAGACCGCTGAAAACAGTTCACGGGTTCTCCAGTAACGGACGTTAACCTATCGCTTGTTCATATTCTTCTTCAAGACTTCTGAAAACAGTTTACGGATTCTTCCCAACAACGGATGTTAATCTATCGCTTGTTCAGATTCAACTTTTGAAAACAGTTTACGGATTCTCCAAACATGGATGTCAATATATCGCTTGTTCAGAACCCCAGTTCAGAGATGTTCCAAAACATGGATACTTTTCTGATACTCGTCCACTCGCCAATGACGTACAGTTCAACAAACATTCCCAGATGGCATCTTTAAGCCCATCCCCGACAAGATTCTGTCACATCCCTAGATGGAATCTTTAAGCCCATCACCAAATGGCACCTGTAAGCCCATTCCCTCTACCATCGCATCACCGAGTGCACATTTTTTGGGCACTCTAGTGTCCAATCTCCTTTTACCTTCGAGTCGCGAACGGCAAACTTGCCAATCTAACTCTTCAGGTTCAAGAAGATTGAACAGGGGAAACTGTTGTACCCCAAAATTTGCCCTCTTATTTTTCCACAAGAAATCACAGCTTCGAGCTTTTCCTGATTTTTTAAATTGGCGTAAGAATCAGTCGAACAGACTTTTTCTTATCAATCTATACAAAATTAGGGTTTTCATGGCTCTGGAACAGTTCAAGCAGATTGCTAGGGTTTTTGGTTGAGTTTGGCTCAGGTTTTGATCAGGAGGACGCTTCTTTGACATTTAACCAAGAATCAGGGTTTTGTACGCGCATTCTCAGAAAGAATTAATTTTACAGTTCTTTTCAGTTTACTCTGAGATTTGGATTGAAGCATTTGAATTGAGAACTTGCAGTGTTTTGTTTAATCAGTAAAGGCATATGGACGTTTGTTTGATTTGACTGTGCATTGATGTGGTTATTTGAAACGCCAGGTTTATTATTGATTGATGCTAAGACCACAGTGTTTATTAATTGTTTATTTATTCTAAGTTAGAATAATTGGGATTTATTTCCATTTTATTGTAATTTAAGAATTATTAATTAAATAAACAGTTGAAGAAGAAAAAGAATTAACTGATCAAAAAGGATTTTTTTATTCATCTTTAATTGTTTTGTTACAAATTATTATTTGAACAACTGTAAATTTATTTACATTTTTGTTTACAATAATAATTTTACAAATGATTAAAATTGAAATAAAGCTATCCTAATTATCCTAAATCTTCATCCTCTATCTGATGCTCCCTTGTTGCTCAATTATTGTTTTTACCTGCAAAAGAAAAGAAGAAAAGTCAACGCAGATGAAATAAATAAAAGAGCAGACACAGTTAAAACTCATCATTAAAAGTAACTGGCCGGAATCAGTTGTCCCCCTCTCTGCAAATCACGTGATTTCTCTCGGTTCACAAAGAGGTATAGAATATGCTTGCAAATAAAGTATGAAATGCATAAAAGTTATAATTGCACAAATTCAAATTTTCAAACATACTGCATTGTCAACAAATTGCCCATTTCAAAAAATTCCAAACAAAGTCCAAAGGCAAACTGAACTGAATTGCCTAACCAAATCAAAAGGGAAAACTGGATGTCAAAGCAACTGTCCAAAGATATCAAAAGATATCAAAACATCAACAAGTACAAAAGGCTATCCAAAAGCTGTCAAAGAAGCACAAAATACTGTCAACAAGATGCAGGAAAACTGGAAAATATGCATTGCAAGCAACATCAAAATATCATCATTTTCCTAGGCCAGCTACTTTTTCAGCATAGTACAGTTTTAAAGCAATATTTTATGCTTTTTTTCATCTGTCAAGAGAGAGAGAGAAGAGAAAAAGAAAAGGCTTACAGGGCTTAGGCTTAAGATATAAAGAAAAGATACCAACACAGTACAAAGGGGGGGCAGAATAACACAAAGCAAAAAAAAAACTCTCCAAACTATAACATTGAAACATACAGTCCTGCCTCTAACACAAAAACAAAAGCCATAACCTGCTTCTCACCACAAGCCTAAACCTGCCTCAAACAACACAAACAGTATCAAAACAGGCCAAGCCTCAAAGCTTGAAAGCCTCAACCTGGATAAACATCAGCCTTAAACCAGACCTGTGTCAAACCAGAAGCCTGTGACCCCAAATAGCCTCAAACTGAAGCCTTTCAAAAAACCAC
Organism: Vicia faba; assembly: GCA_948472305.1. Taxonomy (NCBI): domain Eukaryota; kingdom Viridiplantae; phylum Streptophyta; class Magnoliopsida; order Fabales; family Fabaceae; genus Vicia; species Vicia faba. Next base: position 778,793,751 of record OX451737.1, read on the forward strand.
AAACCTGTGTATAAACCATAGCCTTAACTACACCAGAACCAGCCTAAACAAACTGAAACAAGCCCAAAGCAAGAATTCAAACTCCAAGCTTATAAACCTGAAGCCTAAACCAGAAATCCTCAACCTGTGACCTCAAACCAAAAGAACATCAAACAAAAAGCCTAAACCTGGCCAAGCATCAGAAGCATGAAAAAGGCCAAACAAGCCTTTAACCTTCTCCAACAACACCAACCTTAAACCAGAAAAAGCCCTCAAACTGTAACACCCACAAATCAAAACCAAAATATCCAACAAACCCTCAGAACTGTGTTCATCATTGGGCCAACATATCAAGCATCTCAGTAAGCCCACAGTGGAAGAGGAAAAGAAGCAATCAAGGGCCATCATACAAGCATACAGGAGCAAGCATTTCAAGGCAACTCAGCATATCAAGCGTATCAGAGGGGCAAGCATACAAGCATACAAGCATACAGAAGCGAGGAAAAGAAGAAATCAGGTCCAAGCATACAAGCATACAGAAGCGGGGAAAAGAAGCAATCAGGGCCAAGCATACAAAGCATACAGAAGCGAGGAAAAGTAGTGTTCAGAAGCAAAAGAAGCAAGGGTTCTCAGGTTATCATCATAAAACCCTAAAAAGACAAAGGCATTAGACAAACCAGGGAAGCACACAACATCATCAATCCTTCGCCTCTGACCGTCCTGAGGCGCCTCCAAGTCCACCGTCCTCCTCCAACAAAGGTAGTATAATTTCTCTTCCTTTTCACGTACCTCAAATCAGAACACAAATAACAGTATAAAATCAGAACACGAAATCAAAACATGCAAAGAGAACTAATGAAAACCCTAAAACATAGAAACGGGAAATCAAACCTTGCAAACATTGCCTGAGTGGTCCATGGAGAGGAGGAGGTAGTGATGGCGCTCGGTGGCCCTAGGTGGAGGATCTCGTTCAGTGGCTTTGGCTTGAGAAGCGAAGAAGACGAAGGAAGCGAAGAGGACGAACGGTGTCGCGCCTCTGTAACCCTAATCCATTCCCAAATGAAACAAAACTGACTTAACCCTAAAACATTTGTGAGACGCCACTGGGCCTTGTCCCATTCCACACGCCTAAGCCCATTGCCAAACTAGCATGCACCCCCCCGTTTCCCCTTTTGCTTCTAATTCATTTGTTTTTGTTTTGGGCCCAGCTTATTCCCCTTTAAGCCCAATTAATTCTAAAACTAATACTTTTTATATATACATCATATCATACTAGTTTTTCATATTAAATTTAATTGACAATACTCTTTTTTTTTATTTTCTTTTTATAATATAATCAAATTTTGTAAATAAAAATAATAATAACACATTAACTCTTTTACATAAAATGTTCTTAATTACTTTTTTTAACTAGTATACTTAAAATATATAGAGGAATAGAACTTTTGAGTTAAATAATATTTTTCTTTAAACTTAAAACATTTCATTTTTTTTAGTTAAAACTTTTGTACATAAAACATTAGCATCAATACATAAAAAAATAGAATTCTTAAAACATTTCCTTTTCTTTTCTTAAAATATTTTGTTTTTACATATTAACAAAAATATAAAAATACAAAAAGATAATAATACTTAATACTTAAGTTAACATTTTATCGCTTGTAAATAAATCATACACTTACACAAATACATTGATACATTTACATTACTCTATTCTTATACATTGCTATACACTACATATTACATTTGCGATTGATTCGATTTGGTTGTAAATATATTTGGACACTACTCTCCTAACAAGTCTCATCCCCATTTGTAAATACTTGTACCCCCATCCCCGGATACTTATTTGTAATAGCGTAGACTTTAAATTCCCGCAATTTATCGCTTTCAAATATACCATGGTTAGACCTAGGGTTTGTATGTACATAAAATCAAACGCTAGATAACCTAATACAAAGACAAATACATGAAATCAATACACCATTCACACTTGCACCCCTAGGGTAATCCCGCTTGTTGCCTTCCAAAATGGGCCATGCTTGCACGTTGAGTTTCTTTGGCAAAACAAAACAATTCAAATTATCATAGTCCCTCGATGACGCTTTCGAAAGTTGCCTAAACGAAATGATCATAGTCCCTTCAAGCAAAATTGCCAAAGATACTTGGCACCATTGCATTCATGGTCCATACGATGACCCACGCCTGTCCTGTTAACATCCTAACACAAGATTGTCCACCAAATACAATGGTGGAACAAAACTGTTAAAAGGGTTAAAACATGAGAAAAATCTTTGAGTAAATTTAGGGGTAGACAACTCTTAGTTACTTGATCAACTTTCAAAACACACTTGCCTACTTTTGAAACCACACTCCACAAACACTTTCAAAACAAACTTCCAAAAACATTTGAAACATCTTTTCGAAAAGATACACACCTTTGTAAAACATTCGAGTAAAGAATTGTTACAACGGTTGCCTAGACAAGGCGTCTTTTTCAAAACATTTTCAAAACACACAAACACACAAACACACATACACCATTTCAAGCAATTGAAAATCAAAGGCAAGTGATCTAAAACCAAGTAACTAAGAGCCCATGGATAACCATGGATGAAAAGGGTGCTAATACCTTCCCTTTTCATAATCTATTCCCCGAACCCACGAAACATCTCAAAAGGTTTTTCCTGTGCTTTTTAACCTTTCCTTTAGGATAAAATAAAAAGTCGGTGGCGACTCTTGCTAAACCGAACAAGTGCGAATACAAATGCAAAACCTCAAGTCAGTTCTCCCACCGTATCACAGAACTGACGACTCTGCTGGGGAGAAACTTAAAAGTGGGGTTACCTTAGGGTTTTAGATCACCCATACATAATTGCTTTGATTACTTTGATTGCTTTACTTTTTGGGTCCTTGTTTGGGTTTGTTGTAAATCCTACACCCGGATTTGGGGGCACCTTTTTAGGTAAATAGCAAAAAAACTGTGAGGGAACTGTGCGGGGTATACCGACACGGTTGAAGCAGTAAGCTATGTTAGTGTGACATATTTGTGAGTACCGGTAACCCTTGAGTTCAATCAAGGAGAGTACGGGGCCGCTGAGTGATGTCGTGAAGCACTAACGAACTCTTAGAACCTTAATTGACCATCTTAGCCTTTTTAGGGGTAGTGAGATGACCGACTTTGGTGCAGTCCGAAGTTGGTAGATACTCGATACTACACTCATTGAGGGTTGTTTTCTTGGAATATTTTGGTCGCCAGTTAAGTGGCTAAACCAAAACAATGAACACAGAAAATAATCCAATGATATTGAGCTCCTTAGAACCCGGTTTCTATTTCTAGGACAGGATGAGCCAACTAACTTCAAGAGGGTACTTACCTACAAACCCCATGCAAGCCTAAACCTAAGGACTTGTTTGCTTTGTGTGAATATGATTGCCTGTATATACACTTACTTGCTTTTGCATACATGTACATAACATCATGACATCATACCATAGCATTTTCAATAACCATTTCAAGGATCTCGAGGGTTCTTTTGATGCAGGGTTACGTTGAACCAGACGTCTACCAAGAGGCAAGAGGTTTTCTCCTCTAAAAAATTGCCATCAAAGATCAAGTGCAACAACTTGAATTAGGGGCTATGACCCACTTGACATGGTGAGCTTGATTCTCGTGGAAGGACATCCACCAGTGCAAAGTTCTCCAATTGAAGACCGAAGTTCAACCTCTAACATTATCTTGTGTTTACCCCAAGAGATCTTTGAAAACATTGCATATATATCATACATATCATTGCATAACAGGTTTCTCCCATACAGGTCTCCTTATCTTCCTACTGTTTATTTCAGTAAGATGGATATGGAACAAACTGTTAAAGATCTCCAGGCTCAAAATGCTCAATTCCAGCAAATGCTTCTGGCTATGGGTAAAGGGCAAGAAGATCTGAAAGCTCTCCTTCTCAAGGACAAGGGGGTCAGTCTTGAAGAAGACCGCAATATGGGGATTGATGAAGCTGACTACTCCGAGGAACAATATCCTCCCGCTGATGACAAGTACAAACAGTTGGAGGATCGCCTCAATGCTATGGAGGTTCAACAAGTACCTGGCTTGGACTTAGGAGACTTGGGTTTAGTTCCTGGGTTGGTCATTCCGCCAAAGTTCAAAGTCCCTACCTTTGCTCTGTACGATGGAGTTTCTTGCCCTAAGATGCATCTAATGTCGTATGTTCGCAAGATTCAACCATACGCAACTGATCCAAGGCTTTGGATCCATTTCTTCCAAGAAAGCCTGGTAGGGACTCAACTCGAGTGGTTCTATCAATTGGAGAGTTCTCGCATCCACACATGGGGGGACTTAGCTACTGCTTTTCACAAACAATATCAGTACAATGTTGATCTCGCACCAACTCGTGTGCAATTGCAGAACGTGACCATGGGTTCCGACGAGAACTTCAAAGGGTATGCTCAGAGGTGGAGAGATTTGGCTGGTAGGGTGCAACCTCCTTTAACTGATAGGGAGATGATTGACATCTTCATGGGAACTTTGACAGGGCCTTTCTTCAATCACTTAATCGGAAGCTCCTCAGCCGGGTTCACCGAGCTGATACTGACCGGTGAAAGGGTCGAAGCTGGCATCAAAAGTGGAAAAATCCCAGGAACTACATCCTCGGATACTCAGATAATTCCCTACAACGGAAAGAAAGAGTCCAATGCTGTGAACAGTCAGAAGAGACGCCGTGACCAACATGCAAGGGCAGTCCTGATCTCTGGTTCTACGTCACGCCGACAACAGCTAAAGGGAAATCAACGAAGGCCATACGCGCCTAAAAGACAATATACCAAGATCAACATGTCATTAGCTCAGGCGCTACAACACATGTTGAAGAAAGGGTTGATTACATTAAAGGTTCCTCATCCGGACCCTAAAACTTCTTCTCCCAATTACAACCCGGATGCAAGATGTGCTTATCATTGTGATAGCCCGGGGCATGACACAAACAGCTGTTGGGCTCTGAAGAACAAGGTCCAAGACATGATTGATGTCGAGGAGATCGAGTTTGACCCTCCAGAGACTCCAGCATGATCACTGCTCCTATGCCAGCTCATTGAGATTGTGTTTGTTTCATTTTGAATTTTCAAAGTTGTAATCTTTTGTTATTCAAACAATTGTCTTTTAATGTCAAACTCTGTTTCATTAGTGCATTGCATATGTTTGTCTTGAATTCATACATTCGTTTTCACTACTCTTATGCTTTCTTTATGATAATTAACTCTTGATAAAAAGCTGCAAGCCTTTAGAGGGAGGATGACGAAACAATACCATAATCTCATACAGTATGCTTTTGAACAGACCTTGCTGATGATGTACATGCATTTCTTTCAATTCCCAAACACTGGAGTTATAAGGAAGATAATCCCTAGTCAACCCCTTCGAGACAAAGAAGTAGGAGTTTTCTGTTCTAAACAAATCGAAACCTTTGATATAAACCTGGGGCAGGGTAGTCTCTCAGTTAATTCAAAAAAGGTGTGCATCAAAGTCGCAAACTCTCAGTTCGTAACACAACGAACGACGTCAAAAAAAAAGCATTCCTCTGGAATCAAAAGGTAGTGATGGTTCCCTATCACATAGGCAGTCAATCTCTCAAAAAAAAATAAAAGCCCACTAAGTCAAAACCTGTAAAGGAGGCTTAAGAAAGCTGGGGCATCCCGCTGACTGTAATCTCAAAAACAGGAACAGTCAGGCAAAAGTTAGGGATAACAAATCAAAATCAAAAGAACGAGGTCATTACAAATCCTCAACAACATGAAAAATGTTGAAAAAGAAAAAGGAGATGATGACTGTCTTCCAAAATTCAACTGGTGAACCATCACCCAAAAGGTCGTTCCAAACTCAAATAGGGTGCGACGCACAATTAACTGAGCTTAGGGTTGAAGAACCTCACGAAGAGCAGGTGGGTACAAATATACTTTGAGCCTTTATCCTTTGTTTCTTAAACCGTGAACCAGGCCACGTTACAACCCTTCTAAAGTCCTGATTGAAGCATGGGTTAGTTCGAAAGCATATTGTTACAAAAGGTATCCTGACTCCTATAAGGCTTTACTCTAAATCTTGTGTTGAATTTGTCTTATGAAAAGTTTTCTGCTAAAAAACGCATTCTTCAAAACTTCGAGACAAACATAAACTGTGCATTGCTTGAATATCACTGTTTGCATTTGGCTATTTGTTTGACAGCGAAGAAATTCATACAGCGAATGTTCGGAGGAATGAAAACTCTCTCAGTGAACAAAAATCACTTCAAAAGGATGACACTTCCAACGACAAGCCTCCTATCAACAAGGGGCATGACATGTCACCATCCAATTAACCTGGGGAAGTCCAGTCAAGGTTTCAACAGATCTTTCAAAGTTCAGTTAACCTGGGGCAATCCAGTCAAGATTTCAAGAAATCTCTCAATTCGCAGAGTAATCTGATTCAAGACTCCTTCATCATCACTTGGGGCATTCAAATGTCAAAAGTATCCAACATTTCCTTCATCACCTACTGAAAATCACAATCACCGACAAGATAACGGACAGCTGAAGCTCCTAAAAATCTGTTTCTCTCAAGAGCGAAGACTCTCATCCTTAAAACCTCAGAAGATTGGTATACTCCCAGTTTCTGACCGTTAACAGCATGAAGATTCTCATCACCTCAGAAGATTGGTATACTCCCAATTTATGACTCCCAACAGAATGAAGATTCTCATTCACAAAGTGACGTATTTCTTAAGTTCCAGATCAACACCTGTAGCAAGCCAGGAAAATATCTGTGGATGACTGATTGTGGATCAACACCTGTAACAAGCCAGGAAATTATCTACATGAAGAGATTGAAGATCAATACCTGTAACAAGCTAGGAAAACTATCTTTCTTTCTCAGGTCAGAGATCAATACCTGAAACAAGCCAGGACAGTATCTCCTTGACCAACCTTTCTTAAGTTCCGGATTAACACCTGTAGCAAGCCAGGAAAATATCTGTGGACGACTGATTGTGGATTAACACCTGTAACAAGCCAGGAAATTATCTACATGAAGAGATTGAAGATCAATACCTGTAACGATCAAGGAAAACTATCTTTCTTTCTCAGGTCATAGATCAATACCTGAAACAAGCCAGGACAATATCTCCTTGACCAACCTTTCTTAAGTTCCGGATTAACACCTGTAGCAAGCCAGGAAAATATCTGTGGACGACTGATTATGGATTAACACATGTAACAAGCCAGGAAATTATCTACATTTTTGAGACTGAATGGAATTACTTTGTAACAGAAGGTTCCCCAAGGTGTCATGAAAGTAGTATTTTCCATGTCTTCGGGTTCCATTTTGATTTTATTATAGCCTGAGAAACCATCCATGAATGAGAATACTGAGGCTTGAGCCATGTTGTCTACCAGAACATCTATATGAGGTAACGGGAAGTCGTCCATGGGGTTTGCTTTGCTCAGATCTTGATAGTCCACACACATGTGTACCTTTCCATATTTCTTGGGTACTGGAAAAATATCAGCTATCCATGGTGGATAATATACCACTGCTAAGAACCATGCGGCAAATTGTTTAAGGACCTCTTCTCTGATTTTGCTGGATATATCTGGACGAGTTCTTCAGAGTTTTTGTCTAACGGGAGAACAACCTTCTTTGAGAGGGAGTCTGTGCACCACAATGTCTGTATCTAACCCTGGCATGTCCCTTTAGGACCAAGCGAATATATTCACGTACTCATGCAATAGCTTGATCAGCCTTTCTTTGACGCTCTGCTCTAACATTTCTCCTAGCTTGATTTCTTTCGGATCCTCCTCTGTGCCCAGATTAATGGTCTCAATAGATTCTTGATACGATCTTATGTTGTCAGCCTTTCGCTCTATTTCCCTTGCCATTTCCTTAGAGAGTTCAAGATCTTCATCACCTTCCTCTTCGGCTTGGTTGATAGGAGCATCAAAATTATATCGGATTGCAGCAGTAACATTATCGGTGGTTTTGGGCATGGATCTGCACGTTTATCATGTTTTGAAAATACATATGAAGAGAAAGTATTGCCATTATTTAAATTTAAGAAATAAATGCAAGATAAAAAACAAGGGTCTTAATTGAAAACAAAATATAACTTTTATTAATTGTAAATATTGTTTGAAACAAAATGGGGGAACCCTTACAAGCAACCCCTATGCCTCGGGCTTGACATAGGTTCTTTCAAAACAAGAAAAATTACTTAGGAAAGAAAAATATCTCTGGAATCTCCACGACAGTCCAGCGTTTGAGTTCTTCTCCTGGGGCACATTCTCGGATGAAGTCATTTTCCTTTTTGGTGTTGACTTTGGTTGATATCATCGCCACATGTACGCCGTGCTCTATTCCCTTGTTGACACAGGTATCTTGGATTAGAGGAAACCATGTATTACCCTTCAGAGTAACTTTATACTTTTCTTCAGGGTATGGCCCAAATTGGACTATCCCCTGGTCCACTAGTTTCTGCAGATTTCTTTCGAAGGCTTCATTATACTCCGGCAGGAACCCACATTCCAACAGATATTCCTTCAACAAGTTTACCTAGGCTTTTTCTTGTCTGGTTTCCCCACAGTCAGTGAATACGTCAATTACATTTATTGTCGGTCCACCATGCAGAGGCATAAGGTTTAATTTGATGTTAGGCTTCTCAAAAGTGATGTCTTGAGATTCCGACAAATCTTGAACTTTATGCTTGAATGCCTAACATTGTTCTATAGTGTGCCCAGGAGAATTAGCATGATACTCACATCTGGCATCGACATTGTACTTTCACGGGAGTGGCCCGACTGAAGGAGCTATAGGTTTTTGTTCCACCACGGATGCCTTGACCAAGTGCTGTAATAACTGGCTAGGTGGCATAGGGAGTGGATCAAAATTTCTTTGTGGCCTTCCAAATCTGCCTTGTTGTTGTCCTTGTGGGATCATTAATGGTTGTTGTGCCCTTGGTTATGAGGCTATAATATTAACTTCTCCCTTTTTTCTCTTTGGGAAGTTTGAAGCAGGTTTTCTTGAATTGTAGGGGGCATTTGATGGTCCCCCGGTATTTTCCCACTCTTTATTCTAGTCTCGATTCTTTCTCCAATAGTCACTAGGTATGAGAATCCCGAGGAGATACTTTCTACCATATTCTCATAATATATCCCTTGCAAGGTTCTAATGAACATATCTACTAACTCCTTTTCAAATAGTGGTAGTTGCACACGGGATGCCATATCCCTCCATCTCTGAGCGTACTCTTTAAAGGACTCTTCTTTCTTCTGGGACAGATTCTGGAGTTGCATGCGAGTAGGCGCCATGTCCAAGTTATATTTGTAATGCTTTAAGAAAGCATTAGCAAGATCTTCCCATGTTCGAATGTGTACTCGCTCCAATTGCATATACGAGTCTAAAGATGCCTCACTTAAGCTGTCTTGAAAATAATGAACCATTAGCTTTTGATCATGGGCATGGGCATACATCTTCCTGCAATACATACGCGGATGATTTCTTGGACAAGTGAGCCCTTTGTATTTTCCAAAGTCGGGCGCTTTGAACTTCGGCGGAATTACCACATCAATAACTAATCCCATTTCGAGAGCATCCACTTCGAAGGCATCAAAACCCTCCATAACTTTCAGCCTTTCTTCCAGAGCCTTAAATTGATTCATCACCAGTGGATTATCAACAACATGAGTACCAGTTGTCTTCAAGGGTGCCTGATTGACGTCCTCTAGGTTGTGGTCTCCATACTGTAAGTCCAAATAGTTGTCTGCATTGTTGATTGGAATTTGTAGGGTATGTGATGCCCCTACTTTTGATGGTGGTGGGACAAACCCTTCAGTTTCATCTTCTCTTGTCTCTTGTTGGGCCATGATAGACTTTTGGGGTCCTGTTTCTGGCTCTTTTCTTAGTTGGTGATCGCTCAATGCACCAATCATTTGAGCTACTTCTTTGAAAGCTACCCTGGGAATTTGATCTTGTCTGTCGATGACGTTCTTTAGAGCTAGGACAACCTGACTCAGATCTCTTTCATTGAACTCACATCACCCTTTACTTGGTCGATATCCTCCTTGAATGTAACCTGATTCTCCTCGATTTGTTCTATTGATTTTTGTTGGTAGGCCCTTGTTTGATATGGAGGCCAAGGAGGTGGTAATCTTTTTCTACCAATGGTTTAACTGGAGAGAATTTTAAAAAACATGAGCTTTGATATGATATGCAGGTGTTTGCGAATGCATGCATACGAATGAATATGTATGAACATGTAATCGTTTCTTGTTTTAAATTTCTTATTCACTTGGGTATATATTTATCTTTCGCTTCTTTTATCGCTTTTTTTTTTCTTTGGTGAATATCTTAAAAATAGATACGCAAACGAGATATGCAAACAAAATGCCTTTATTGAAAGTAACATGATTCAGATATTGAAAGATATTACAATCTTAAACCAAAACCTGTTTGAATGAAACCAAGCAAAGGGAAACAAATCTTCTAGGTGCGCTTGCGGATGTCTGCTCTGAAACCATCGACCATTTCTTGACAAATCTTGAGAAAGTATTCAACATCGTTAGGATCAAGGGTATCCTCAGTGAGCGAACATCTTCAGAGCTCTTTCATATGCTTTCCCCTTTATAGCTTTGATTTCAGAAATGTCAGGCTTGAGAGCGTTGATGCGGACAAGTTGTTTCCCTTTAGTATCCATTTTCAAAGACAAACACCAAAATCTTGATTTTATTGCTTTTTGTTTTTACCCCGTGAATAAGACAAATAAAAGAAACAAATGATGAATATATGAAATGTGTGAATGCATGGATGTATGGTTTAGTGACAAGATTTTGTGATAGGTACCCTTATAAGGTAGGCTCCTTAATTTTGACCTACGGTTAATCTAACCTCCCAAAAGTGGCTTTCTTAAGGGTATCATGAATAACACCAGAGGGAAAAGGCACAAGGGCCTCCCTTAGGTGGAGCCTCTTTACGGACCGAGATTTTTCGTCTCAAAGTCGTGAAAGGTCTCGTCATGAGATTTTGGTTAAGGTCATTACAAAGAGTCATTGGTGTCATTCCAAAGTCCTACTCATCAAGAGTATATCTCTCGATAAGTATTCCTTTTGCGGAATTTCACCGACTCTAGGCGAAGTCGCCACATAAACTCGCAGGGATGATGTATCCCCTAAGCTAATAGACGATCCTTCTTTCTAAGGGTTATTTGAAAAAAAAATTGAAATAAAATCCCACCACACAACAAATATATAATGATAAAAAAATAGACAAGAATAAATAAATGCAATAAATAAATAAATAAAGCAAAGAAGTAGATAAAAGTAAAAACCCAAAATAAAACCTAAAACCTAAGGTTGAGGTCCCCAGTAGAGTCGCCAGCTATTGCGACTAGTTTTTTAATTAGAGTCGCCACTACTAGTTTTTATCCTAAGGAAGGGCATCTAATATGAAACCCTAATTTGCAAGACATAGATTCTAAGTTTTGTACTTCATTAGACGAAAGGAATGTGATAGGCACCTTTCATCTACCTTATTCTTAAGGATACTAGGTTTATGTTAAGGTTTAACAATTAGGTAAGAAGGGTTTTAATTTTTTTAATAGGGGAAAAGGGTTTTAACTTTTAATAGGGGAACTCGCCACGATTTTAATCGTATGCCTACATATCCTCTTATGAGGAATCATAGTCTCAATTCGTAGTTCATATGAGTTTGTGTTTTTTTAGGGGTTGCAAAAGTATCTTGAATTGCCTCACATTTGACCGGGTGTAGAGATTGCAGAATTTTAGACTAAATGCGTGATTAGTCAAAATATATTCGGAACCCTTTAGCAAAAAATTGATTGTTTAGATTAGTTTATTGAAAAAAATAGATTTAAGATTTGTTATGTATTTTTTATAGTATTAATCATGAAATTCTAAATTAATGCATGATTTAAAAATGTTTTAATGCAATAATATATATATATATATATGAGTTTTGAATAAAAATAATTATTTAAATGATAATATAAATAATATATGATAATAATATTTTATGAAAATAAAATAAAATGATAATAATATGATACTAAATAAAATAAGAATTGAGAAAATAATTATTATATAGAAGAGTAATTAAAAAAAAGTAGAATAATTAAATAGAAAATAAAAAAATAAAATAGTAATTAATTCTAGGGTGCAGTTTTAGTTAAGAAATAAATGGGTAGGGTGTAGAAAGTTAGGGCCTGAATTCAGATATTGAATTCGGGCCCAGTAAGCCTGGGGAGTTTATTTTTGGAAACTAACAAGTAATCCAAGGGGTGTCTTTAGGAGCTGCGGCCCAAATTCAGATATTGAACTAGGCCAAGAGGTGAGGGGGTGTGAATTGTTTGTTGGTTTAGTAAAACGACTAAAAGGGTGTGTGAAAAGCAATTGGGCTTGGCCCATTATACGTTTGGAAAGGGGTCTGCTGGATTGGGTATGTGACGGTGCATCCAGCTTACGGTGGACTTGGCCTTATGGCCATCCACTGATGATAAAATGGGCATAACAAGAGGGAACATGTCATTATGGTGAACGTGCATGCATTGGATTATCATAGAAAATAAAATTGTTTTTATTCATTTTACATCATCACTATCCCCTCTCTCTCTCTCTCTCTCTCTCTCTCTCTCTCTCTCTCTCTCTCTCTCTCTCTCTCTCTCTCTCTCTCTCTCTCTCTCTCTCTCTCTCTCTCTCTCTCTCTCTCTCTCTCTCTCTCTCTCTCAACACAATGTCCATCCCCTTCTTCTCCTCAAACCTTAGGCCACCGTACCACGGCGGCGCCTGTATCCAGAACCTAATCACACTGTAAATCGAACCCCCACAACCCCAATACAAGAACAAAAACAACAAAAAAGAGCTAAGTATGTTTACCCCCTTGTGATTCTGTGTTCTGTTTCTTTAAGCTCCTCGGTGTCTAATCCTCTTCCCTTTCGAACTTGCAGATTCATGTGCTTAGAGATGGTGATGATGAACGGAGTAGCGGCAGCGGCGAGGCTTATCAACGGCGATTAGGGTTTCAGATATTAAAACCCTAATCGTCCTCTTTGTTGGTCTTCAAAGAAAAGGGTTTGCTTCTTCGTGTCTGTTGTACCCCAAAATTTGCCCGCCTCTTTTTTTCACAAGAAATCACAGCTTCGGGTTTTCCCTGATTTTTCAGTTTAGCTCAGGGTTTGATCAAGCAGACGTTTCTTTGACAGTAAATCCAAAATTAGGGTTTACACACGCATTCTTAGAAGAGTTTGAATCCACAGTATTTCAATTGACTGTCACATGTTTTTGACGCTTGTTCAAGATTTCTGTTTGTTTCTCAAAGCCTAAACATCTGGGATAGAAGCTGAGGCATTTGATTTGAAAGTTTGAAGCTTTAGTTTGATCAGTAAGGTAAAAGGCGTATGGACGTTTGTTTGTTTAATTATGAAATGCTTTTGGTTATTTGGAATGCCGGGCGTATTGTTGGTTAATGCGAGGTTGTGAGACTACAACTTTGTTAATTATTTATTTTATCTAAGTTAAAATGATTGGGATGCATTTCCAGTTATTTTAATTCAAGAGATTTAAATAAATAAATAAACAGTGCAAAAGAAAGGTTGAAATATCTGACAAAAGATTTTTATTTATTTTAATTGTTGTTACAAGTGTTATTTGAATACAGTAAATTTATTTACAGTATTTACAATAATGTTTATTACAATGATTAAAAATAAAATAAAACTATCTTCTAAGCCTCAGTACAGATAAATTAAGAAGGCATTCTCAGACAGATAATCAAAAACTCATCATTAAAGATTGTTAGCCGGAATCAGTTTGTTTTGGTTTTCATCGTATTTTGCTCGTCCTCTTTGCAAATCGCAAGAAGATTTCTCTCCTTGGTTCACAAAGAGGAAAAGTAAAATTAAATGTTTGCAAGCATATGAATCAATTAAACAAAATGCACAAAACTGCATAAGTTCAAACTGAACAAACAAATTGCATTGTCAAACTGAGCAAACTAAGTTACACAAACTATCAACCAAACTGTCAAAGAAACTGTCAAAAGAAGCTGTCAAGAGAGCTGTCAACAAAGCTGCATACAAGCTATCAAAAAAGACAATGCAGAAAATCTGGAAGAAAGTACATTGCAGAGCAAAACCAAGATGCAATCAAGCACCTTTTCATCATTTTCAAGCCAACAACCTTTTCAGAATAAAAGTACTATTAAGCAATAAAATATGCTTATGGAGAGAGAGAAAGAGAGAAAAGTAAGAAAGGTTTGCAGTTTGGCAGGCTTAGAAGAGATAAATATTATATTATTCTAACAGTTCAAAGGGGGGGAAGAACACAAAGAGAAAAAAACAAAACTGTAAACCAGAAGCAAGTCCCAAACCTGCCTCCCTTACCAAAACCATAAACAAAAGGTTCAAACCTGCTTAAACCTTCAAGCCTGCCTGTACAAGTTACCAAACCAGAAGCAAGCATAACAAGCCTGCCTCAAGCTTGCCTGCATAACAACAGCCTGCCTGTACCCAAACAAGCCTAAAAAATTGTTCAAATATAACATCAAGCCTGCATAACTTCAGCAAACAAAAACTCAGACCTGCCTGTACCATACCAACTTGCAAAAATGCCTGCATAACCTTCAACAGAAAAACCAGTTCAAACTGCAAATACCAACAAGCCTGCCTTCCTAAAATCAAAAGAAAACTTCCCTTCAATCCAAATCCAAACACCAAAATAACAACAAAAGCAATGTCTCAGAATTCATCATCATCAACCTAATCATCTCAAATCAGAACAACAAGCAAGTTTCAGATTTGACAAACGTTAAGAAGGTGCAAGAAACTCAGAAACAAGCATCTCAGAAAGATATCATCATTGACAAGAAAGAGAGGAAGAGAGTCAGAAGCTAACAACTATTACAAGCATTTCAGAAATACAAAATCATCTTCAAAAGATATCCAACATTCATAAGAAGAAGAGAGGAACTCAGCATTCTAGGTTTTTCAGATTCATCATAAAACCGTTCAAAGAAAAAGATACGAAGTACCAGAAAGCAGGCTTCCATCACCACGTGCCTCCCATCTCCGGCCACCTGAGAGCGCCTCCGTCCAATCCTCCGTCTCCTCTCCAAAACTAAACCCAAAGGTATTGATTCCCCTTCTACTGTTTTACACCTCACACAAACGAAAATAACACAAAGATCAATAGCAGTCAAAGGTTAAAACATGTAAAAGCTAAAACATGCACGAGGCCAAAACCCTAAAAACGTTTAGAAGGAAAATTGTTACCCTTTTTTATCACTGCCTGGTACAACCGAGGAGAGAGGAGATTGGAGGCATCGCCCTAGTAGCCTGAGGCAAGGAGAGGGTTTAATCAGTGGTCCTGTTTGAGAAAGGATGAAGAGGACGAAGAAAGGAGAGGAGTGGCACCGTTCCAAACTGTGAAACCTAATTCTGAGCCAAACAAACTGAAACCCTAACAAAACTTGTCACATGCCATTGGACTTTCGCCCCATCAAACACCAAGGCCCAATAATCCTGGCGCCACACCCCTTTTTTTTTTCTTAATCTGTTTTGTTGTTTTTTTGGGGGCAAGTATCTCCTTCAAAAACCCATTTAACCTCTTAACCCTTTTTATACAAAAATACTTTTTTATTATTATTATCACCTTATTTGCTTTTTTTATAACCTAATTCCTAATTCCTTTTGGTAAATAAAAATAATATATTTTTGTTTTAAAACTTTTGTTTAATTAAACCTTTTATATAAGTTTTTAAAACACTAACAAAAAAAATACATAAATAATAGTTTGTTTTGAGTTAATTAATTTTCTCTTTAAAACCCTTTTTTTTGTTTATATAACACTAACAAAAATACAAAAAAATAATATAAATACTTATTTTTGCATTAGGTTAATATTTTGATCATTTGTAAATAATCACATACATCATACAATGCTTTTGATTCTCTTTATTTTCTTATACCTTGTTATATTTTTACATTGAGAATGCGACGATTCGATTTGGTTGTAAACGTAATATTTGGACATTACTATTTTGACAAGACTCATCCCCATTTGTAAATATTTGTACCCCATCCCCGGATACTTATTTGTAATAACTTAGACTTTAAATTCCCGCAATTTATCGCTTTCCATATACTGTATAGTAATTAGGGTTTGTATGCGAAGATTCAAAATCAACCGTTAGATAACCTAACACAAGATAAATGCATGAAAATTAATACACAATTCACACTTGCACCTCTAGGGTAACCTCGCCTGTTGCCTCGGAAAATGAAATCATGTCCCTCGAGCATGAGACACTCTAGCAAATGTCCCTTCGATAAACAAAGATCGTTAGTCCCCCGATGACCCTCGATGTTGCCTTTGATAAAATGATCTCGTCCCTTACAAAATTGCTAGAGCGTCTCACAAGTTGCCTTCAATTATTGTATACGATGACCCGCGCCTGTCCCGTTTAACATCCTAACGCAAGGTTGTTCATCAAACACAGTGGTGAAACAACACTGTTAAAAGGGTTAAAAACATATGAAAGATCTTTGAGTAAAATAGGGTAGACCAACTCTTAGTTACTTGATCAAAAATCTTGCAAAACATCCTTGCCATTCTTCAAACACACATCTCCACACAATTTCAAAACAACTTTCAAAACATTGAATTATCTTTTCAAAAAGACACATACCTTTGTATATACTCAAACAAGAGTCATTACAATGGTTGCCTAGACAAGGCATATTTTTCAAAACATTTTCAAAACCACACACACAAAGCACAATTTCAAACAATTGAAAATCAAAGGCAAGTGATCTAAGACAAGTAACTAAGAGCCCATGGATAACCATGGATGAAAAGGGTGCTAGCACCTTCCCTTTTCATAATCTACCCCCCGACCCAACGAAAACATCTCAAAGGTCTTTCCTGTGCTTTTTGACCTTTCCTTAGGATAAAATAAAAAGTCGGTGATGACTCTTGCTAAACTGAAACATTTGCGAACACAAACGCAAAACCTCAAGTCAGTTCTCCCACCGTATCACAGAACTGGCGACTCTGTTGGGAAAATTTCTAAAAGTGGGGTCACTTTAGGGTTTTAGATCACCTATACATGCTTGCTTTGATTGATTTACTTTTTGGGTTCCTTGTTTGGGTTTGTTTAATCTTACACCCGGATTTGGGGGCACCTTTTTAGGTAAATAGCAATAAACTGTGAGGGAACTGTGCGGGGTATACCGACATGGTTGAAGCAGTAGCTATGTTAGTGTGACATATTTGTGGGTACCAATAGCCCTTAGGGGTAGTGAGATGACCGACTTTGGTGCGGTCCGAAGTTGGTAGATACTCGATACTACACTCATTGAGGATTGTTTTTTGGAATATTTTGGTCTCCAGTTAAGTGGCTAAACCAAAACAATGAACACAGAAAATAATCCAATGATATTGAGCTCCTTAGAACCCGGTTTCTATTTTAGGACAGGTTGAGCCAACGAACTTCAAGAGGGTACTTACCTACAAACCCCATGCAAGCCTAAACCTAAGGACTTGTTTGCTTTGTGTGAATATGATTACCTGTATATACACTTACTTGCTTTTGCATACATGTACATAACATTGTAACATCATACCATAGAATTTACAATAACCATTACAAGGATCTCGAGGGTTTTTTTTTTTATGCAGGGTCACGTTGAACTAGACGTCTACCAAAGGGAAAGAGGGTTCCCCTCTAAACAAACGCCTACAAAGATCAAGTGCAACAACTTGAATCAGGGGCTATGACCCACTTGACATGGTGAGCTTGATTCTTGTGGAAAGACATCCACTGATACAAATTTCTCCAATCAAAGTTGTTGATCGAAGTTCAATTTCTAACATTTTCTTGTGTTTACCCCGCGAGATCCTTGAAAACATTGCATACATATATCATACATATCATTGTATAACATGTTTCTCCTATACAGGTCTCCTTATCTTCCTACTGTTTATTTCAGTAAGATGGATATGGAACAAACGGTGAAAGATCTCCAAGCTCAAAACACTCAATTCCAACAAATGCTTCTGGCTATGGGTAAAGGGCAAGAGGATCTGAAAGCTCTCCTTCTCAAAGACAAGAGGAAGAAGTCCAAGAAGGCAGCAGGCATCCTGAACTTGAAAAGAAGACCTAAAACCCTAGATCTTTCAACTCCATCCAACATAGGGGATAGTCTGGAAGAAGACCATAATTTGGAGATCGATGATGGTGAAGCTGACTACTCCGAAGAACAATATCCTCTCGTTGATGACAAGTACAAACAGTTGGAGGATCGCCTCAGTGCTATGGAGATTCAACAAATACCTGGCTTGGATTTAGGAGACATGGGTTTGGTTTCTGGATTAGTCATCCCTCCTAAGTTCAAAGTCCCTACCTTTACCCTATACGATGGAGTCTCTTTCCCTAAGATGCACCTAAAGTCTTATGTCCACAAGATTCAACCATACACAACTGATCCAAAGCTTTGGATCCATTTCTTCCAAGAAATCCTGGTAGGGACTCAACTTGAGTGGTTTTATCAATTAAAGAGTTCTCACATCCACACCTGGGAGGACTTAGCTGTTGCTTTTTATAAGCAGTATCAGTATAATGTTGATCTTGCACCAACTCGTGTGCAATTGCAGAACATGACCATGGGTTCCAACAAGAGCTTCAAAGGATACGCCCAAAAGTGGAGAGATCTGGCTGGTAGGGTGCAACCCCCTTTAACTGACAGAGAGCTGATTGACATCTTCATGGGAACTTTGACAGGGCCTTTCTTCAATCACTTAATTGGAAGCTCCTCAGCCGGGTTCACCGAGCTAATACTGACCGGTGAAAGGGTCGAAGCTGGCATCAAAAGTGGAAAGATCCAAGGATTTACACCCTCTGACGATCAGAAAAAGCCTTTTAATCGGAAGAAAGAGTCCAATGCAGTGACTGGTCAAAAGAGTCGTCATGATCAACATGTAGGGGCAATCCTGATCTCTGATCCCACGCTCGTTCAACAAAGACAAAGCAATAGGCGTAGGGTAAGATATCAAGAAAGGCAGTATACTAACATCAATATGCCTTTGTCTCAAGCGTTACAACATTTGCTGAAGTTGAAGCTAATCACGCTGATGGATCCCCCTCAAAATCCTGATACTTCCTCTTCTAAGTATAACCCGAGTGGGAGATGTGCCTACCATTCTGACAGTCCTGGACATGACACTGACGGCTGTTGGACTTTGAAGAACAAGATTCAAGACTTGATTGATGCCAAGGAGATCAAGTTTGACCCTCTGGAGACCCCAAATGTGATCACTGCTCCTATGCCAAATCATTGAGAATGTCTTTGTTTCCTTTGAATTTTCAAGTTGTAATTTCTTTTGTTATTCAAACAATTATCTATTAATGTCAAACTTTGTTTCATTAATGCATTGAATATGTTTGTCTTGATTTCATCCATTCGTTTTCACTATTCTTATGCTTTCTTTATGATATTTAACTCTTGATAAAAAGCTACAAGCCTTTAGAGGGAGGATGACGAAACAATGCCATAATCTCATACAATATGCTTTTGGACAGACCTCGCTGACGATGTACAGGCGTTTCTTTCAAATCCTAAACACCGGAGTTATAAGGAAGATAATCCCTAGTCAACCCCTTCGAGCCAAAGAAGTAGGAATTTTCTGTTCTAAACAAATTGAAACCTTTGATTTAAACCTGGGGCAGGGTAGTCTCTCAGTTAATTCAAAAAATGATGCGCATTGAAGTCGCAAACTCTCAGTTCGTAATATAACGAATGACATCAAAAACATTCCTTTGGAACCAAAAGACAGTGATGGTTCTTTATCTCATAGGCAGTCATTATCTCTCAAAAGAGAAAATCCCACTGAGCCAAAACCTACAAAGGAGGCTTAAGAAAGCTGGGGCATCCCGCTGACTGAGATCTCGAAAACAGGAACAGTCAGGCAAAAGTTAGGGATAACGAATCAAAAGAAAGAGGTCATTATAAATCCTCAATAACATGAAAAATGTTGCAAAAGTGATGACTTCCTACAATAAATTCAACTGGTGTGAACCATCACCAAAAAGTCGTTCCAAACTCGAATAGAGTTCGACGCACAATTAACTGAGTTTAGGATTGAAGGACATCACGAAGAGCGGGTGGGTACAAATATACTTTGAGCCTTTATCCTTTGTTTCTTAAACCTTGAACCAAGCCACGTTACAACCCTTCAAAAGTCCTAACTGAAGCATGGGTTAGTTCGAAAGCATACTGTTACAAAAGGTATCCTGACTCCTGTAAGGCTTTGCCCTAAAATCTTGTGTTGCATTTGTCTTATAAAAAGTTTTCTGCTAAAAAATGTATTTTTCAAAACTTCGAGACAAGCATAAACTTTGCATTATTTGAATATCGTTGTTTGCATATGGCTATTTGTTTGACAGCGAAGAAATTCACACAATGAATGTTCCGATGAACGAAAGCTCTCTCAATGAACAAAATCACTTCAAGTGGGATGACACTTCCATTGCAAAAATCTCCTATCACTAAAAGGGGACTTGGCATGGCATTGTCCAATAAACCTGGGGCAGTCAAGTCAAGATTCCAACAAATCTTTCAAAAGATCAGTTAACCTGGGGCAGTCCAGTCAAGATTTCAAGAAATCTCTCAATTGTAGAGTAACCTGGGGCAAGTCTCCATCTCCATCACTTGGGACTTTAAAACGTCAACCTCATCAAAGGGTTACGTACAGTCCAAATTTCCTGACAGTGCCACAAACATTTGATACTAGGGGCAATGACGAATCTCTCCAAAGTCCTTCTGAAAAGAAATTCAAGAATTCTCGAGAAGTTCATCACCTCTCTAGCAGACCAACGGTATGGGTTTATTTCCCCAACACTTGTCAAGGATTTATTCTCCAAAACAAAATTACATTTCAACAACATTTTTAACATATGCAGATTGATCAGCAGGTAAAAGATTCCTTCATCATCTTTTGGAGTAGCAGTCGTCAAAGATTCCTCCATCACCTTTTGGAGTAGCAGTCGTCAAAGATTCCTTCATCACCTTTTGGAGTAGTAACCGTCAAAGATTCCTTCATCACCTTTTGGAGTAGTAAACGTCAAAGATTCCTTCATCATCTTTTGGAGTAGCAGTCGTCAAAGATTCCTTCATCACCTATTGGAGTAGCAGTCGTCAAAGATTCCTTCATCGCCTTTTGGAGTAGTAATCGTCAAAGATTCCTTCATCACCTTTTGGAGTAGCAGTCGTCAAAGATTCCTTCATCATCTTTTGGAGTAGCAGTCGTCAAAGATTCCTTCATCACCTATTGGAGTAGCAGTCGTCAAAGATTCCTTCATCGCCTTTTGGAGTAGCAGTCGTCAAAGATTCCTTCATCACCTTTTCGAGTAGCAGTCGTCAAAGATTCCTTCATCACCTTTTGGAGTAGTAATCGTCAAAGATTCCTTCATCATCTTTTAGAGTAGTAATCGTCAAAGATTCCTTCATCACCTTTTGGAGTAGCAGTCGTCAAAGATTCCTTCATCACCTTTTAGAGTAGTAGTCGTCAAAGATTCCTTCATCACCTTTTGGAGTAGTAATCGTCAAAGATTCCTTCATCATCTTTTGGAGTAGTAATCGTCAAAGATTCCTTCATCACCTTTTGGAGTAGTAATCGTCAAAGATTCCTTCATCACCTTTTGGAGTAGCAATCGTCAAAGATTCCTTCATCACCTTTTGGAGTAGTAATCATCAAAGATTCCTTCATCATCTTTGGGAGTAGCAGTCGTCAAAGATTCCTTCATCATCTTTTGGAGTAGCAGTCGTCAAAGATTCCTTCATCACCTTTTGGAGTAGCATTCATCAAAAATTCCTTCGTCACCTGGTGAAATTACAGCCACCAATAGAATAACGGACAATTGAGGCTCCCAAAAAACATGTCCTCGTCCGTGAAACCCCAGTAGATTGGCATACAACCCAAACTCCTGATTTCCCCAATAGTGGTCCCAGGACTTCTCATTTTCAATGATCAAAGGATTTTCAATCCCCAGCGGCAGTCCAGGGTTTAACGACTCCCCAACACTTGTCAAGGATTTATTTTCCAGACAAAAGTACATTCATTAACATTTCGCATTTCATACATCATGACATTGCATACAACTAACGTTTTACCTCTTTCAGAAGAAAAAAAGGTCAATCAACAGATGGCTACCATCAACCTTTTCAATGTTCCAGATTAATACCTGTAACAAACCAGGAAAACCATATGTGGACGAGGGATTGAAGATTAACACCTGTAGCAAGCCAGGAAATCTTTCTTTCTCAGGTCAGAGATTAATACCTGAAACCAGCCAGGACAATTATCTACTTAACCATCTTGAAGAAATCCTACACTGGTTTCTTCTCGAATTCAGATGCAGTTTTACACGGACTCATCATCAGGAAACCCTACACAGGTTCCTTCTTTCAAATTACAAATAATAATTCAACAATCATTTCTGGATGGCATCTTTAAGCCCATCTCTAATAACTATCCATCATATCTCCAAATGGCATCTGTAAGCCCATTCCCGACACCACAATACCTGTAGAGATTGAAGATCAATACCTGTAACAAGCCAGGAAAACTATCTTTCTTTCTCAGGTCAGAGGTCAATACCTGAAACCAGACAGGACAAGTATCTACTCGACCAACTCATGCTTATTCAACTTCAAGACTTCTGAAAACATTTTACGGGTTCTTCAGATATGGATGTTAATCTATCGCTTGTTCAGATTCAAGACCTCTGAAAATAGTTTACGGGTTCTCCAGATACGAATGTCAATCTATTGCTTGTTCAGACCCCCAGTTCAGAGATATTCCAAAACATGGACACCTTTATGATACTCATTTCTTTCACCTACAACATACATTCCAGATGGCATCTTTAAGCCCATCCCCCGACAAGATCCTGTCACCTCTCCAAATGGCATCTTTAAGCCCATTACCTCTACCATCACATCACCGAGTGCAAATTTCTGGGCACTCTAGTGTTCAATCATTTCTTTCACCTTCAAGTCGCAAATGGAAGATTCGCCAATCTAACTCTTCAGGTGTAAGAAGATTGAACAGGGGCAACTGTTGTACCCCAAAATTTGCCCTCCTCTTTTTTTCACAAGAAATCACAGCTTCGGGTTTTCCCTGATTTTTCAGTTTAGCTCAGGGTTTGATCAAGCAGACGTTTCTTTGACAGTAAATCCAAAATTAGGGTTTACATGCGCATTCTCAGAAGAGTTTGAATCCACAGTATTTCAATTGACTGTCACATGTTTTTGACGCTTGTTCAAGATTTCTGTTTGTTTCTCAAAGCCTAAACATCTGGGATAGAAGCTGAGGCATTTGATTTGAAAGTTTGAAGCTTTAGTTTGATCAGTAAGGTAAAAGGCGTATGGACGTTTGTTTGTTTAATTGTGCAATGCTTTTGGTTATTTGGAATGCCGGACGTATTGTTGGTTAATGCAAGGTTGTGAGACTACAACGTTTGTTAATTATTTATTTTATCTAAGTTAAAATAATTGGGATGCATTTCCAGTTATTTTAATTCAAGAGATTTAAATAAATAAATAAACAGTGCAAAAGAAAGGTTGAAATATCAGACAAAAGATTTTTATTTATTTTAATTGTTGTTACAAGTGTTATTTGAATACAGTAAATTTATTTACAGTATTTACAATAATGTTTATTACAATGATTAAAAATAAAATAAAACTATCTTCTAAGCCTTTTGAAGTCTTCATACTTCTCTGATCGCCAACTGGTATTTACCTGCAAAGACGGAAAAAGAAATCAGTATAGATAAATTAAGAAGGCATTCTCAGACAGATAATAAAAAACTCATCATTAAAGATTGTTGACTGGAATCAGTTTGTTTTGGTTTTCATCGTATTTTGCTCGTCCTCTTTGAAAATTGCAAGAAGATTTCTCTCCTTGGTTCACAAAGAGGAAAAGTAAAATTAAATGTTTGCAGGCATATGAATCAATTAAACAAAATGCACAAAACTGCATAAGTTCAAACTGAACAAACAAATTGCATTGTCAAACTGAGAAAACTAAGTTACACAAACTATCAACCAAACTGTCAAAGAAACTGTCAAAAGAAGCTGTCAACAAAACTGTCAAGAGAGCTGTCAACAAAGCTGCATACAAGCTATCAAAAAAGGAAATGTAGAAAATCTGGAAGAAAGTACATTGCAGAGCAAAACCAAGATGCAAGCAAGCACCTTTTCATCATTTTCAAGCCAACAACCTTTTCAGAATAAAAGTACTAAGCAATAAAATATGCTTATGGAGAGAGAGAAAGAGAGAAAAGTAAGAAAGGTTTGCAGTTTGGCAGGCTTAGAAGAGATAAATATAACATTATTCTAACAGTTCAAAGGGGGGGGGGGGCAGAACACAAAGAGCAAAAAACAAAACTGTAAACCAGAAGCAAGTCCCAAACCTGCCTCCCTTACCAAAACCAGAAACAAAAGGTTCAAACCTGCTTAAACCTTCAAGCATGCCTGTACAAGTTACCAAACCAGAAGCAAGCATAACAAGCCTGCCTCAAGCCTGCCTGCATAACAACAGCCTGCCTGTACGCAAACAAGCCTAAAAACTTGTTCAAATATAACATCAAGCCTGCATAACCTTCAGCAAACAAAAACTCAGACATGCCTGTACCATACCAACTTGCAAAAAAGCCTGCATAACCTTCAACAGAAAAACCAGTTCAAACTGCAAATACCAACAAGCCTGCCTTCCTAAAATCAAAAGCAAACTTGCCTTCAATCCAAATCCAAACACCAAAATAACAACAAAAGCAATGTCTCAGAATTCATCATCATCAACCTAATCATCTCAAATCAGAACAACAAGCAAGTTTCAGATTTGACAAACGTTAAGAAGGTGCAAGAAACTCAGAAACAAGCATCTCAAAAAGATATCATCATTAACAAGAAAGAGAGGAAGAGAGTCAGAAGCTAACAACTATTACAAGCATTTCAAGAATACAAAATTATCATCAAAAGATATCCAACATTCAGAAGAAGAAGAGAGGAACTCAGCATTCTAGGGTTTTCAGATTCATCATAAAACCGTTCAAAGCAAAAGATACGAAGTACCAGAAAGCAGGCTTCCATCACCACGTGCCTCCAATCTCTGGCCACCTGAGAGCGCCGCCGTCCAATCCTCTGTCTCCTCTCTAAAACTAAACCCAAAGGTATTGATTCCCCTTCTACTGTTTTACACCTCA
Source organism: Vicia faba (assembly GCA_948472305.1). NCBI lineage: Eukaryota > Viridiplantae > Streptophyta > Magnoliopsida > Fabales > Fabaceae > Vicia > Vicia faba. The sequence goes on from OX451737.1 coordinate 778,819,042, forward strand.
CACAAACGAAAATAACACAAAGATCAATAGCAGTCAAAGGTTAAAACATGTAAAAGCTAAAACATGCACGAGGCCAAAACCCTAAAAACGTTTAGAAGGAAAATCGTTACCCTTTTTTATCACCGCCTGGTACAACCGAGGAGAGAGGAGAGTGGAGGCATCGCCCTGGTAGCCTGAGGCAAGGAGAGGGTTTAATCAGTGGTCCTGTTTGAGAAAGGATGAAGAGGACGAAGAAAGGAGAGGAGCGGCGCCGTTCCAAACTGTGAAACCTAATTCTGAGCCAAACAAACTGAAACCCTAACAAAACTTGTCACATGCCATTGGACTTTCGCCCCATCAAACACCAAGGCCCAATAATCCTGGCGCCACACCCCTTTTTTTTTTCTTAATCTGTTTTGTTGTTTTTTTTGGGCCAAGTATCTCCTTCAAAAACCCATTTAACCTCTTAACCCTTTTTATACAAAAATACTTTTTTATTATTATTATCACCTTATTTCCTTTTTTTATAACCTAATTCCTAATTCCTTTTGGTAAATAAAAATAATATATTTTTGTTTTAAAACTTTTGTTTAATTAAACCTTTTATATAAGTTTTTAAAACATTAACAAAAAAAATACATAAATAATAGTTTGTTTTGAGTTAATTAATTTTCTCTTTAAAACCCTTTTTTTTGTTTATATAACACTAACAAAAATACAAAAAAATAATATAAATACTTATTTTTGCATTAGGTTAATATTTTGATCATTTGTAAATAATCACATACATCATACAATGCTTTTGATTCTCTTTATTTTCTTATACCTTGTTATATTTTTACATTGAGAATGCGACAATTCGATTTGGTTGTAAACGTAATATTTGGACATTACTATTCTGACAAGACTCATCCCCATTTGTAAATATTTGTACCCCCATCCCCAGATACTTATTTGTAATAACTTAGACTTTAAATTCCCGCAATTTATCGCTTTCCATATACTGTATAATAATTAGGGTTTGTATACGAAGATTCAAAATCAACCGCTAGATAACCTAACACAAGATAAATGCATGAAAATCAATACACAATTCACACTTGCACCTCTAGGGTAACCTCGCCTGTTGCCTCGGAAAATGAAATCATGTCCCTCGAGCATGAGACACTCTAGCAAATGTCCCTTCGATAAACAAAGATCGTTAGTCCCCCGATGACCCTCGATGTTGCCTTCGATAAAACGATCTCGTCCCTTACAAAATTGCTAGAGCGTCTCACAAGTTGCCTTCAATGATTGTATACGATGACCCGCGCCTGTCCCGTTTAACATCCTAACGCAAGGTTGTTTTATCAAACACAATGGTGAAACAACACTGTTAAAAGGGTTAAAAACATAAGAAAGATCTTTGAGGAAAATAGGGTAGACCAACTCTTAGTTACTTGATCAAAAATCTTGCAAAACATCCTTGCCATTATTCAAACACACATCTCCATACAATTTCAAAACAACTTTCAAAACATTGAATTATCTTTTCAAAAAGACACACACATTTGTATATACTCAAACCAGAGTCATTACAATGGTTTCCTAGACAAGGCATCTTTTTCAAAAAAATTTCAAAACCACACACACAAAGCACCATTTCAAACAATTGAAAAGCAAAGGCAAGTGATCTAAGACAAGTAACTAAGAGCCCATGGATAACCATGGATTAAAATGGTGCTAGCACCTTCCCTTTTCATAATCTACCCCCCGAACCCACGAAAACATCTCAAAGGTCTTTACTTTGCTTTTTGACCTTTCCTTAGGATAAAATAAAAAGTCGTTGGCGACTCTTGCTAAACCGAAACATTTGCGAACACAAACGCAAAACCTCAAGTCAGTTCTCCCACCGTATCACAGTGTCCTTCTTCAACCTCCTTGTTTTTTTTCTTCAAAAACCCTCATGTTCTCTGTATTTTCCCCAAGTATTTATAGGGTTAAGATTATGGTTTCACAAGATTACTGTTACAAATCATTTAGCACAGATTTAGGGATTTAGAACAATTTTAGGGTTTGTGATTTATTTATAATTGATTTTGTTGTTGTATATTCAATTTTATTGATTGAGATGTAATTGGGATTGAGATTTCATAGAGATTTGATTCTTATTGTATTTGGAATAAACAGTAAATGTGATTTAGTATATTTTAGTTTTTGATTGTGATTGAGATTTAATTTTGGATTCGATTTGATATTGTTTTAGTTTTTGAACAAAAATCTAGGAAAATAAATATTTTAATTTGTACAATATGTGTTATTTGATAAAAACATGTGCATATTTTAGTAAGATTGATACAGTAACTGTTAGCTCAAACATGGGCCTTGCGCTAAATTGGTCTTTGAACTGGGCCTTGTACTAGTTTCTATGTTTTTTGCAAGATTTAAAATATGTACAATATTCGTTAATTGGACAAGATGTACACTAGATCAATAACAGTTTTTTTTTTGTTTTGCAAACAACAATGCCTTTTTTGGATACGTATTGGGCCTAATAGGCCTTGTGAAACAAATCTTTTTTTTCAAAAACTCTTTATTAAGTGTCTAATAAAATGTATTAAAAATCTTTTGATAATAAACAGTAAAGTAATTTATAAAGAGGATTTAATAACAACAGAAAACATTTTACTAATACCTTTTTTTTCTTGATAAAAACAAAAACTGACAAGTGGGCTAATAACAATCTTAATGGGCATGTCGTTTGTATCCCATCCCCCTCTTTGCTTTGTAATGCCCAACAAAAAA